>OW285243.1:56706517-66706517 GCA_935421215.2 Melolontha melolontha | reverse complement strand
CAGTAAGAATGGGACAGTCTCCCAAAAAATCTCTTCGCAGATTAGCCCAAGAAATAAACCTATCATATGGAACTTGTCAAAAAATATTAAAACAAAATTTAAATCTTTATCCCTATAAGATTAACGTCGTTCAAGAGCTATTCCCTCGAGATTTTCCTGTCCGAATAGAATACTGTCAGTGGTTTTTGAATAATTTAAATAACAACAACACTTTGGATTTAACATATTTTTCGGACGAAGCATGGTTTCACCTATCCGGCTATATAAACAAACAAAATATGCGTATTTGGTCTTCGGAGAATCCTCATGAGTTTATTCAATCGCCTCTCCATCCGCAGCAATTTTCTGCGGATGGAGAGGCTAGTGTTTGGCTAGCGGTTTCTCGAAGGCGTATATTTGGACCTGTGTTTTTTGAAGGAACGATAAATGCTGAGAGATATCGAAATAATTTACTTGAACCGTTTTTCCAAAATCTTCATGATGACGAACTTTTACATGGGTATTTCCAACAGGACAATGCAACAGCTCACAAAACAAGGGAAAGTGTTGCTCGAATTCGCGAGTTTTATGATAATCGAGTCACTGAATTTCCGCCTCGCAGTCCGGACCTAACGATTCTTGATTATTTCATTTATCCGTATCTGAAAAACACAGTTTACAAAAATAACCCACATCTTGAAGAACTACAATAGGCAATTTCTAATGCATGCAACGGTATAACCGTTTAGATGTTGGAAAATGCTTTTGAAAATATGAAACGGAGGATTAACAGTTGCATTGCAACAGGGGGAGAACACTTTGAACACCTTTTGTAATTCACAATAAAACTAATTTATCTTGTAATGCTTTCATTTCCTTTAAAATTATATCGATTACACATAAGATTGACAAATGTCACAAAGTATAACATAACCGCAAATTTCAATTAATCAATAATTGACATTCTGGACAACCTAATAAAAAAAAACCCGCCTGCTATAATTTAGAATTTAAATGATCGCATGGTATTATTTATTAAGTAAAAACAATATTTGTATGAAAAATTATATTGGTAGTCTCAAAATGACAAATGTCAAAATCACATTAGATAAATAGTTATAAATAAAAGGCAAGTGGCTTATAATAATTTGCAAGTACTAGTTACTCAATTCCTACTGAGATGAAGTTATTTTTGAAACACGTTGTATAAAGCGTCTACTCTATACAAAACAATACCTGAAAGAACACAATTGTTACGATTTTCCTATTGAAAAAACACTGATTTAAAAAATGAATGATCTTGTGTTAAAGACCAAAAGTTACTACGACGAATGAATATCGAATAATAGGTGAAAGTTCTACAAAGTATTATGTTAACTTGTTTTATTCATTATGAGTTATGATGTTTATCTTTTAAAATAATTAATATACGAATAAATACCTTTTTCTAAGAACTAATGAAAAACTTTATGATTTTTATTTACCGGAAACGATTTTCCCCTATAAGCAAGTAAAATAAATTATTTATAATCGTTACTGTAATTTTACTTTACTTTACTTTTAGAAACTTCTTAATAAATTAATTTGAAACCTACCCAAATTTCACGAAATCTACCGATTTTTGAGGCTTCTGCCGTTTTATACCGTATATTAATAAACCGAGCGTAACAGGAGGAAACTAGCCTTCATGTAATATGCACGTGTGAGGAACTGAAGGAACTCAGACAGAAATATTTCGGGAGAGATCTATTAGATCCTTCGAGTGTACTCAAACTTCCCCTGAGGAGGATAGTGGCTTTTATCGAGGACACAAGACTAACAGAGTGGAATTGAGAGATCTGTTGGGGATAGTACAAAGAGCAGTATGCTCAAGTGCCTGGACGTGGTGGCGTCCAACCCAGAACAGAGAAGAAGAAGAAGAAACCGAGCGTAACAGCACTGTCCCAGACGAACTTGCATACACTATTTATAACGGGTGTTTTTTATAGAGGTATAAAACTTTAAGTCGGCAACACTTTTTTAACTGGCGGCCATTTTGTCAGCTGCCAAGTGATTTATGTTTAGTTTGGTTTGGCATTTCAACATGAATAGACTGACGCCTGAACAACGCTTCTAAATTGTGCAAATTTATTTTGAAAATCATGGTTCTGTTCGAAATACGTATCGCGCACTACGTCCATTTTACGGTCAACATAATCGTCCATCAGAGCAATTAATTCGATTTACTATGGAACGTTTTCGCACCACGTTTACTCTAAATGATAATACGCATCCACAGAGACGTCGTACAGTGCGTACAGAAGAAGTCACTGCTGCTGTAGAGCGTAGGGTAGAGGAAGACCCGAATCAGTCTATCCGCCATCGTGCACCGCTATAGAGCCATGATTACTGACTTTTTCGTTCATCAATTGAACAACCATGATGTGCAGGAGCTGTGGTTTTAACAAGACGGCGCAACATGTCACACAGCTCGTGCCACAATTAATTTATTGAAGGAAACGTTTGGTAACCGCATAGTTTCACGTTTCGGACCCGTGAATTGGACTCCAAGATGGTGCGATTTAACGCCGCTAGACTATTTTCTGTGGGGATATGTGAAGTCGCTAGTCTACGCCGATAAGCCCGAAACGATTGACCACTTTGAGGACAACATTCGCCGCGTTATTGCCGATATACGGCCACAAATGTTGGAAAAAGTCATCGAAAATTGGACCTCCAGATTAGACTACGTCCGAGCCAGCCGTGGCGTCATATGCCAGAAGTCATATTTAAATTATAATGCCAGAAGATTATCTTTCGGATAAAGTAAATTTCATGTCAATTTAAAAAATTCATCTTTGTTTTATTCCATTTCAAATTTCTATGCCTCTATTAAAAACACACTTTACTATGGAATGCTCCAAACACCATAATCGTATACCTATTATTGCATGGACCAAAGTTGGGAAGAGTGCGAATTTTTCTTTCGCTTTTTGCTCATTTTCGAGACATTGGTGATCGCTCTCATACCGGTAATCCGCGTTTTACACCTACATCAGACACTGCGGCAACTATTCGTGCAAGAATAACTCGAAATCCAAGCAAACAATCATGTTTCACCAAATGAACATTACACGCAGAACAATCTCTCGCATCATTGGGAAACATTTAATAACCATGCAGCGTTACAGAAGGAGCACATATCTTTTAGCATCAGCCTTGAAAGCCTAGAAAGTGAAAGAGGGAAGAAGTAGTTCAATCGCAAATTAATTGCATTTTCGTGAAGTAATGTGGATATAAATATTGCTTCCTACATTTTACGACGCTAATTATTAAAATTTTTTATTGAAAAAATCCGCCTTTAAGCAGGATTCGAATCCACGTTCATGGTTTTCCGGACCATTGCTCTGTCACTAACCTATTAAGGACTGTGGTTCCGAATACATAGGGAAGCCTTAAATTACATTAAGGGAATAGATGTTAATACTATTGCTTGTAGTCGGCACTTGTTGTAAATTAATTGAATTTTCGCGAAGTAATGTAAACATAAATATAAAAGTGACTTCGGATGTGGCCTTCGGCAAAAGTTAGACGCAGTTTTTAATAAACAGATTTAATAATATTGCGACTGTTGTGTATGGGGACAATGCCTCAAAATCTTGCTGCTAAATGCGCTGAAATAAAAGAATATTTCCAGTATGCACCTATAATCAGTTGTGATGTAGAAAGGACGTTTTCTATCTACAAAGATGTATTTCATTCAAAGAAAACAAATTTTGCAGAAGAGAATCTTGAGAAAGTATCGTTAGTTAATATTAATACTCCTTTACTCAACTAGAACTACAAAATGAACAAATGAAAATGTATTTCGTATTTTATAGATCACCACCCGTTTGTTTTCCAATTATGTAATAGTTATTTATGATACAAGTGTTAAAAGTGCAATTTTATTTTGTGAGTAAATTTACTTTCACTGGTTCATATAATATACTAATGTATCTATCATTGTGTTAACCTCGGATTAAGTGAATCTCGGATATACTGAACCCATTTACCGATCCCCTGAAGTTCACTATAGCGGATTACACTGTAAACATGCGTTGTAATACTACACAAGTTAGTCATTTTAAGGTATTCTTATGCCTTAAATTTGGCCTTGAACTGAAAAGAAATACTTTTATGAACGATAGATGACTAGACTTATGGTCAAAGCTGTATATTTAGATTACCGTATTTTAAAAGCTACTTAATTGCTGTCGTTTTTATAAACACTAATGAAAGAAAAAGAAGAAAAATAAGAAAAAGAAGAAAAAGAAGAACTATTAAGATAAAATAAAACAAATTTTATGAATTTCACTTTTTAATTATCACTGTAACGAGTCGTTTCGCACCAACCTGGGCTTCGTCAGAGCAAAATTACTTTCAATTTAATGAAAACATATACACTTGCAAAGAAGGTTTAATCATGGGTAATCCCCTAAGTCCGTTATTAGCTGAGATTTTTATGGATCATCTTGAAAATTCTATTTCAAAAAATCCTCTTTTTCAAAATGTATTATTTTGGTATAGATACGTAGATGACATATTACTAGGTTTCATAGGAACAAATAGACAATTAAATTTATTATTTGATTATATTAATACATTGCATCAAAATATTAAGTTTACAATGGAACAGGAAACAAATAATAGTATTAACTTTCTCGATTTAACGATTACTAGAATTAACAATAAATGTAACTTTGCTATTTACCACAAACCGTCAACTACAGATATTACTATACATAACACTTCTTGCCATCCGATACAACACAAATTAGCGGCTTATCACAGTCTTATACATAGATTAATAAATACTCCGTTGAACCAAACAAATTTCGAGAAAGAGTTAAATTAATTAGACAAATAGCTATCAACAATGGATATAAAAGTAATATAATAGATAACATTTTAAATAAAAAACTCCGTACAAAAGCCATATCACAAGTTTACCCAATATTAAATAATAACACCCAAAAATTTAAAATGTTCACGTTTATAGGCTCTTCAAGCACAAAAATTTGTAAATATTTAAGAAAGTTTGACATTAATACAGCGTATAAAACTAATAACAATTTATCCAAATTTATAAAAAACAATAAGGATTTAACAAACAATAATAAAAAGTCAGGGGTCTATGAGTTAACCTGCGGTAGTTGCCCTATGACTTATATCGGACAGACAGGCAGATCGTTTGAAATACGCGTCAAAGAACATTTTTCTTCATTTAGAAATAATAAAAGTGACTCTTCATATGCGTCTCATATCAATTTAACGAAGCACAATTTTAACAAAGAATTTAAAATATTACATGTAGAAAATAAGGGCAAAAAACTTAATTTATTAGAGTCACTTGAAATCAATAAAATAAAGAAAACTGACAAGATCTTAAATGATCAATTAGAAACAAATAATTCACCCTTACTCAATCTATTTATTTGATATGCAGACAGTTACATATTGTATTTTTGTATTTTTCCATAGAATTCTTTACCTCCCTGTAATATAATGTAAACCTCTAGTTTTATTACTTAAGAACAGTACATTTTGTATAAACCGTAGCGAAAGTTTTGTGCATAGACATCCAATAATAAAAAGCACCCATCCCTCTGACTATTTTTTAAAATAAAACATGTGTTTTTGCTTGTTACCGTTTACTTGTGTTTAATATAAAATATTTTGTAAATAAGTTATAATTAACTTATTATGTCTGACGAAACCCAGGTTGGTGCGAAACGACTCGTTACAGTGATAATTAAAAAGTGAAATTCACAAAATTTGTTTTATTTTATCTTAATAGTTATAATGGAATTTAATCAAGTAATGGCCGAAACAATCATATATAGAAAAAGAAGAATTTAAGAAAAAATATATTAACAAATCATTTTCTATATCCGGTATATATCAAAAATGTATATACACTACCACATTTAAAAATATGGTGTGTCTCAGTATTCATATGTATGAGGATTTCATAAACCATGATTTATTAGTACTGAAGGTAAGTACCGTTAAAATTAGCCTACTCTGCCGTAATGTTTACATAAAGAGTCTTTATAAATGGTGTAGCACCTTACCGTTTCGCTTAAAATAGCTCAGAAGTTCAAATATGAGAATACAAAACATGTGTTTGAAATTATCAATGTTAATACGTATATGACCGCATAAATAACCAGAACATGCACAATATGTATATGCGTAAGTTTCATAAATCTTTTACAGCTAAGTGATTTTTTTTAATCCATACTGTTATTTCGTTTACGCTCCAGAAATTATTTAATCATCTGGAACATTTTTTTGCATATAAACAAAGTGGAAATTCCTGTGGTCTTGATTTCGTTTACACAGTTTAACATATGCACAATCGTTTTCTAAATTGAATTTTAGTTGAGTTTTGAAGTGAATTATTGTGTTTGAAGTTCCTAATTTTTATTTTGAACTTACAATAACTATAAAATGAGCTTCTTATATGCAAACATATTAATATTTTCATATCGGCAATTGATTTTTTATTGCAAATATCTTATAGAATTGTTTCAGCCTTTACTTGATGAAATTCCATTATAACTGTTATCGGGATAAAATAAAACAAACTTCAATGAATTTCACTACTTTTTACTTTACAAAGTTACGATCATTTCGCTCGCACAGGAGATTCGGCAGACATATAACTAACTATTATATGTCTGTTAGTTATATGTCTGACGACGCTTCTGTGCGAGCGAAACGATCGTAAAAAGTAGTGAAATATATTAAAATTTTATTTTATTCCGATAATAGCAAATATCTTACTCTATATCGGAGACGGTGGTCAAAGAATAAAATAATAAATAAAAGAATAAAAAAGTATTCACTATGATAAAATTGAGAATATTGGCCGTTGAATGTCTTCAATTTATGCAAACAAATTCCTTTCATTGTCAAATGCAGCTTAGGAAATAGAAAATAATTTCACGGGGCCAAATTTGGGGATGTGGAAGAAAAAAATATATTTATTTTTCTGAAAAAGCAGCGAAAATTCAGGAACGGTGAAAAGGTCCCTTATCGTGTGAAAATCGAATAATCGCTAAACTACCTGATTCTCTATATTCATGGCGAACACTGCAAATTCAGTTTATCGAACGCTTTAATTAATTAATTTTTAACGTTTGCAATCGAGATTATTTAGTATTTTCTTCATTCGGCAACTTCTAGTCAGTACTTCATTGCTTGTCTTTTGGGATCGTATTAAAAATATCATGTCTCATCACCACTAACAATCGTTTTTATGCAGTTAAAATAATGATATCTTTGCAAATCAAAATAGAAAACAATTAATGAGAAAACACTTTGAATTTACCTTCCACACATAAAATTCTTTGGTTAAAATGTAATAAATATTTCATGTTCCATTTCCATGAATACATTGAAGATTTTTTCTGAATTTTAACAAAATTACTCATTTTTGTCGATGTTTGAATTCATTGGCCTGAACGTTTATAGTCATTTATTGAATCTACGATGCCACACGATAACTTGTGTTTGTCGTAAACAATTATCCCAATAAGTGATTTTTTTACGATTCCGATATACAGGGTGATCCAAATTAAATGTTCACCATTGCTATCTTCATTATTGTAGGAGCTACGTGGGCGGTTAAATTAGAAAAGTTGTATTGTTTTTTTCGATAATTACTATAGTGAAAATAGAAAAACAATTGAACGTGTACGTTCCCAGTTATTTTCAAAAATGTATATTTTTTTAATGGAACACCCAGTATAATATTATACCAACCGATGCAAAATCAGTTGCTTAACAATAGTGTTTATATGACTTTTTCACAAAACTAACCGAGGTAATTCAAAAGCAAAATGTATTGAACTTTAATGAACATAATATATTTATAACGTAAAATTGTAGTGTAATAAAAAAAAATTCTAAATTGAATTTTCAAAAACATCACCTCCTACTTCGACACATTTTTGAGCTCTTTTTAAAACACTTCGTGTTACATTAAAAACAACTCTCAAATAGAATTAATAACATTGTGGATAACGTCATGGAGTTCATTTTCGGGTTGTATCTCGCTTTTCATGTCTCGTTTTTTACTAGAGGTATTGTATCAACCGAACGAGGGGGAAAACGAACTGAACCGTGTGTGGCTATCTACGTATCTCCAGAGAGTGTCTGCAGAAGTGTTGGAACGGCTGAGTACTGAAACGTCTCTGTGGATTACGCTGTTGAACTAATAGAGGATATTCTCTACTCCAATTGATTAGTCTTTCTATTATTGTTTATTCCTCCAAGTTTGAAGGAATTTTTGGTATGTGTCAACTGAAGTATGAGTTTTGAATAATGCAATAGTTTGAATAACACTAATATATATACAAGATAATTATTAATAAATTGAATCTTGGAGTTCCGTTAAACTTAATATAAATGCATGAATCTGGTTTTAACAGTAACGACCGAGAAACTGGCTAATACATAATATTTTCTTGTAGTGAGATCGCTGAGATCTAGGTTCCAACTTAATTTTGTTTTAACTTATTTTTGCAAAGAAAGTTTTGTCCCCGCCTGTTACAAGGGAGGGAGAAAACAACTAAATTGCTTATACTGAAATTGCCATTCAAATATTTTACCCTTCTTCAAGGAAAAGTATATTCTGTAGTTTACCAACGTCATAAATGGATTAAAATAAACAATATGCACATGAAACCTTAATTATAATACTGGGAAATAAAAGAAATATTAAATACTAAACATACAATACAATTGTTACAGATATTTAATGGCAATATACCAAGTACGTAAATTACAATAAACAGGAAGTGGGCTAGAGATAACGAATAATATTCATAGAATACAGAAAAACCCAAAACTTATGCTATTATAAAGGTTTACAAGCAGCAAATGAACGGATTTAAAAGAAGGTTGTACTGTATTGATAAATAGTTTTATGGCCATAGAAAACAAAACAATGCATAAAGCAATATAATACCTGGCCAGACCTATGTAATTAACACATTAAATATTTGAGAAACTCCAAGACCTTTCTATACACTTTATATTTACAAATAGAACAAAATTAAAACCTATGAATTGATACGTAAAATAAATACAACTAAATCTATTTGATTATATTTAAATAAAACTGAAAATACAAATTAAATTTATATTGACCGAACAATTAATTATACATACCGCTTTTTGAAATATTTGCCTCGTCACTCCACAATACTTGTCGGGAAAAAAGTTTCGATTTTCAGTACATTTATGAATAAACCACAGACAATGCTCTAATCTTTAACTGCCGTCACCGGCTTCTAACGTCTGAACTGGTTGAAATTTATACGGCGAAAATTTATCTTTTTTCAAAATTCTTTGAATATATGTAAAAGAAATGCCGGGGTCTCTAGATAACTGTCTTATCAAATTTCTAGGATTCACTTCGAAATACGTCAACACGGTAATTTCCGTTTCTTCTGAAATGATATTTGCCTATTTGTCTTCTTTGTCCTTCTTGTCAAAAACATTTTCGTTATTTCGAAATTGTTCATAAAATCTTAAGAAATAATGCCGGTATAGCACTTTTCGCCCAGGAAATGATTCACTTGTATCGTTGAACCGCTTTTTCGCAATTTTTTTGACATATCAAATATGTTTCCAGCATGTCACATTTTTCAATATGTGAGAAAGGCATTTTCAAAGTAATTAATAATAAATTGTTGCTATTAAACGCACAATTTATTATTTTTTTTACATATAATCGTATTTTAAGAAATTCTATCACACTGTCACTTGTACAAAAAAACTGCCATTAATAGGGTAACAAACCGGAGACTGTGGCTTATAAGTGAATAAAATAAAATTAAAAAACCCTTACCACAATAGAATTTAATGATTCTAAATACGTATTTCTACAACAACGTTGTCATATTCAGTAGAAAAAACAGTGTAACACTTGAACGCACAAAAACACTCACAGAAGGATTGTTCTGAACGTCTTCTAGTTTAACACTAAAATCTTCAATCTTAAATGCTACAAAAATTACCTACATTTTGGTAAACCCCACCTATTCATGCAAGAGCATTAACCCATTATTTGTAAATTCTATAGAAAAACCGTTTAGAAATATTATAAAAGCCGTAATTTAACATACATTAATCCAATTATGAAACTAATCCTTAAATTATGTTGAAATATAAATTTGGAATTAATTAATGTTGAGTCAGAATATTTTAATGGCAAATATTGTAATGAAACGAATTTAAAAATAAATTCCATGAATTCGAATATTTTTTAATGGTTTTCCTATTTTTCTTGCTTTAATAACATCTAACTGTCAATTAACTCAAATAAAGAAGAACCTGGTATAGGACCCAAATCTTCGTTAATTACGTTATTCCTATTTTTAAAGATAAAAATGCTCTCAAATCTAATCTAATCTAATTCGTGGGGGCGTGTGACGTTTTTTTATTAATCTCAGACAGTCAGATTACGTTGTGATCTGATTCAAGAATATGTCGGGCAACACTTGATTTTTCCGGTCTATTGAATCTAATATGCGAAACATGTTCTTTATAACGAGTTAGAATCGAACGTTTTGTTTGGCCGACATATTTTTTATCACAATCCTTACAATTTATTTCTTAGATACCAGATTTGTTGTTTACCTCAACTACGAAAAATTTAAGTAAAACCTTTAAACAGTATAATGTTCAAGTAGCATTTCGGTCGAATAATTCCCTAAAATCTCTCTTAGGCAACGCGAAAGACAAAGTTGAAGTTCAAATTGCATTTGTTGTCTAGCAACTTGCCTAGCAACCGATGCAAAATGAAATTCAGTACAAAATGTAGCTTCTTATGATTCAATTTACACTCTTGATATGAACATTTTTCGATGTTGTCGTAGAAAAAAATACTTATATGAAACATTTTTTTGCATACAAACATTAGTTTCGTTTACACAGATCAAAGTATACATAATCGTTATTCTCTATTGAATTTTAGTTTAATTTTGAAGTGAATTATTATTCGAATTGATTCTAATTTCTAACATTAAAATGAACTTATTACATGATACTAATTTTAATATTGACATTTTTCAAAACAAAATAAGTTTAATATGTTATTGCAATAAATGATGTGAAATATCTTACAACTATATAAGGTCAAAATATAAAAGAATAAAAAAGTATTCACTATAATAAATTCGAGAGTACTCGTCGTTGTTCATTAAATGTCTTCAATTGATGTAAACGGATTCCTTTCATTGCCAAATGCAGCTTAGAAAATAAAAAAAATATATACGGGGCCAAATCAGAGATGTGGAAGAAAGAGAAATTGTGTTTTCCTAAAAAATCAGTGAAAATTCATGAACCATAAATATGTTTATTATCATATACAATAATTGCCAACTGCCTGGTTCTCGATATTCATGCTTAACGACAAATACGGCCTACCGAACGCTAAAATACTTGAAAGAATACTGTTTGTGGATAAATCTCTCGGAATCGTAAAAAGCAAAAGCATTCTTAATTAATTAATTAATTAATTAATAATAATTAACACCTCCAATCAAAATTGTTGTTGTATTTTCTTCGTTCACTTTGATGCACTATGATGCTTTGCTTCTGGGATCGTATTGAAAACATCATACCCTAATACCAGTTATAATCGTTTTTTCTAGTCTGGATAATAGTACAATTTTTGGTCATTCGTCAATTTATGTGGAATAAACTTTGAACTGTCAAAGGCATTTTTTTTGTTTAAAATGCAATGAGTTATTTTATTTGGTATTTCCAAGTTTCATTTTTATGAATTTTACTAAAGATTTTTTCGATATCACGTCCTTTTTTCAATATTTTCTTCGGTCATCGTTCCCGATTGATTGATCTAAACATTTGTAGTCATTCACATGTCCTGAATCGTCGATTCCACTCAAGAAGTTGTGTATGTCATAAACAACTATTCCCATAAGCGATTTTAACTATTTGGAGCGTGTCCATACCACTTATACCGTTTTTAACACAGAAGTTAGTTGGCTTCTAGTAAATGAAATGTCATAAAATTTTAGAAGATTATTTAGGAAAGGTGACACATCATAAATCAATCTCCTACCAATAGATGATGGCACTAATTTCGTTGAAATATAGCCATCGTTATTATTTTTGGGACACAGAGTGTAAGGATTTCGACAACTAAGTTGTTATCTGTAGTAATTATGCTTGAATGAGAATGATACACTTTACGAAATTCGAAATATTTAATAAAACTCATATGTTCACTTATATTCATTTAAATTTTACCTTCGGTGTCATTTTGTTTTAATATCGAAGGCTAGAGTTGGTCATGACTCAGTATCAAATTGTCTGTTGATAATTTTATTTGTTAAAAATCTCATTGCAATATATATCTGTTCTTTTTGTATTCTCTTAATTGTTGCATTGTTATTGCTTTTTAATGAAACTTAATATTGGAGCCGGAATTTCACAGCGCATTCAGTCCTTTGTTATTTATTTTATTTCTTAACAATCATTCGATACATGCGATGGATGGTCATATTTCAGTACGTACCGATGTTTTATCTTCTGTTCGTGGTGGTATTATTCCTATTCATTTAATAAGGATTTAATATTCGATTCTAAACTGCAGTTTTACGAGGCTCAGTACTGCGCCTTTTACTGTTCATTTTAAATAGTAACGATGGCATCACATGTAATCGCGGTTATGTTCCCATTTATGGAGGCAACATTGCTGTCGCTTTTATTTAATAAAATCCAGTATTGGAGGTTAGTGTTCTATGAGACTCACGGCCGTATTCACCATTGCGTTTAGCCTACTGTTAAAAATTTAAGTAACTGCTAAGTCACTAACTGGTATTCACCATTTGTAATTTGGTACTAGCCAACTGTTAATCTCTCTGTTAGTTAACCGAGAAAAATTGGACGGCTAGTGATTAACTGACGTTTTATAAATAACAAATACTACATAACCAAGAATATTTATATAATTTTTAAGATTTACATTCTTTATTCATATTCATATTAGAAATGATTGTGAAATGTCGTATAAAATTAAAGTATTTTTAAACACTATTCTGTCCACATTACTTACATATACACAAAATGAGATGGTCGAGATCAAATAAAAGCTGTAGTTGTATCGCACAAAATATGGGAGCTTCTAGTTATTATATATGCCCTTAGTCAGTGGAGACGAGTGTGGGTGACTAAAATAAAAGTTAGAAGGTAACGCCACACAGTTTTGCTTGCGGAAGCTCAGACTGAGTACTGAGAAAAGAGATTGCGCGATCTTCGGCGCATGCACATACGACTACTCAAACTCACGCTATATATACCATGTGGCCGCGTGCGTCTGCACTATAGCGATACCTGTAGTGTAAGCAAAACACACAGAGGTGTTCGTGTGGTAGAACGGTAAAGAAGTAGACGCAATGTTCCAATGTGTAGTCGCGCAAGCGCACTAGCTGTCGCTCCCGCATATGGTTGTTAGTTGCAATGTTTATATCGTCAGGCTAATGCGCTTGCGCGACTACACATTGGAACATTGCGTCTACTTCTTTACCGTTCTAACACACGGACACCTCTGTGTGTTTTGCTTACACTACAGGTATCGCTATAGTGCAGACGCACGCGGCCACATGGTATAGACTTACTAAGTACCTACGTACTAACTCCAAAATTGCTGCCCAGAATACCTGAAAAGGAAATTGCCACGGGGAGTGCCAAGGCAAAGAAAAAAAACTTATGAACAAATAATTCGTATATTCCCGATCAAAGGAAAATAAATGATTATAATATAATTAAGTAAATGGATGTATTATATTTAAGCATTGACTAAAATCAAATAAATAAATATGAATCAATTGAATTTTCACCATGTATAATTATACCGACTGTATGTTAGGGTAAAAAAAATACATATAACCCTATACAAAATCTAAAACTAGATATCGCAAAAAGGTGAACACAGTACGGTAAACATAATATTTCAAAAGTTGAACGTAATAATACTGTTAAAAGGAAATGGAAATTGATTACTTAAGTTAATCACATAGTTTATTCCCGCAGATTTTTTTCTAAAGGTACCATTAGAGACAAAGTCACAATAAATTTTATAAACAGAAGTAGCGGTAGTCAAAATATCCTACTCGCAAATACAAATTATTTAAATTCTAAATTCAAAATTATGAAATTACAAAAATGCGTCATCATTTATGCATGCAAAAAAGAACATCTGTGATCACGTACGACACGGCAAAAACAATTGTGACCGCAAAAGAAATTACTATAAAATACATCGATATCGGAATATGCTACAAAATTTAGATTTTAAATTCCAATATACGGAAGAATAATTTGGCCTTAAATGCAAGTATGAAAAATACTTTAATTCACAAGAATGAATTCTTTTAAGTTATACTATACAAGATATATTGAATTTTAAATGAGTTGGGCTCTAAGCCGCTATGCAAATTGATTGATATGGCATTAAAAATGATAATATCTATATTAATATTACAAAAATGAATTTTAGTATGCTAAAGGAAGTTAAATTGATTGCGGCAAAATATGGAAGCAATATATGTAAAAAATTATAATTTAAATTACACAAAAACCTTAATAATACGAATTACTTGATATCCTGTCCCTGTCCGTCGAAGATGGTAATTAATTCCTCAGGTCGATCGCTGTTTGAGGAATTAGACGACCATAAATTGCCCTTGAAGTATAGGCTGCCGTGCTCGTGAACTCTTCAGCAGGAAGCAATTTTTTTCCGTTTACGAAGACGAAATGGAACGCCACGCAAAAACCAAGGTTGGGATATATTTTCCTCAAACCTACGTAAGTCGCAAACGGCAAATTGGCTGCTCCAAAAATTAGAATTCACCCTTTGACATGATCCGTTTATGAACGATAAATTAACTAAAGATCAAAGATGCGTGAATTAACTTCCATTAAGAAGATGTACACTCGTAATTTTTTTTTAATTTAATTTTTTTAAACGACTTTACACTACCAAGGCCTGTCTGCTAATCTTCCAATCTCACCCGCGTGTCAGCGGAAGGGGTGATATAGTTACCAAAGTTAACCACAGACAGCGGAACAATTATCCGAATTAACGTATTTAATATACGATACCGGGACTCGTCAATAAATAATGCCTATTAAACGATATTAAAAAGGGAAATTAAGGCGTAACAATTATATATTTAAATTCAGTATCTGCTTTAACTTTTTTTAATTTAACTTCTAACTCAGCAGCTCTTTTTTGTATCACTTTGATTTCATTAGCCATCTTTTTATTTTTAAGATTTTTCCTCTCTCAGCATATTTAAATTAGATTAAACTCTGAATTCTATATAATAATGTAATTATTACCTTTTATAAATGCTTCTTCTTTTATTAACACTTAAAATAAACTAACAAATATATATATATATGTAATAGCAGCATACTTGAATACTTTCTATTCGTGTTTAACCATGTGACATAATGTTGGCATGAATAGTCCAAACAATCAGTTAATAAACCAGCAGTTATTTTAAGTTGGTGAATTTCAGCTAACCTTAACAGCGTGGCTAAGCTTATGGGACTATTAGTTAACTAGCTGTTAATTTTAGCATGGTGAATACGGCCGTTAGTAATGAACCGTATATTATTTATTTATTAATATTAGATTTTGTATTTAACAGCTAATTATGTTCCAAACTATGTTCTACCTGCTAAAAGCGTTTTAATACTTGGATTTCGTGAATCATCTTACATTCAATGTGGATTAGAATGCTTGTACCTACCCATTTTCTGCGGAAATTTGATTTTTGAGGATAAGCTTCTAATATACCTCTATAAAAATTTATTTGAACTAAACAACTTCTTATGTTTTATTGAACATGTTTCTTTAATATCTATCATAAATTGGGATCGAGTTTCGTCATCTAAAAAGCGAATTTTGAAATTATATTTGTATTCCTTATACCATTTTTTTAAACAACGCCATTAATTCATTGTTTCGATTTATCAAAAGCTCCAGTATATACGAGGTGCTACACATAAATTTCCGTAATTTGAAAAAAGAAAACACTAAAATTGTTATTACAACTTATTCATCACCATCTCCTTCAAAGTACTGTCCTTCTGCATGAATACACCGATCCCAACGACATGCCCATGACTGGAAGTTTTTGCATTAACGTGTTCAACACTGCCTGGGATTCGGTATGAATTTCCTCACTCGTCTTAAAACAGCACTCCGTGAATTTCAGTTTCAACTTCCGAAACAGAACTAAGTCACAAGGGGCAAGATTTGAGGAGTACTGCCGTCTTCGATGAGGCTAGGAACTGACGCACAACAAGTGACGTGTCGGTTGGTGCATTGTCGTGGTGTAGGATCCACGAATTGTTGCGCAACTTATCAGGTCGCTTGCGTCGAATATTTTCTCTTAATCGCCGAAAAATACCGCAATAAAATCGTTCATTAACTTTTCTCCTGGTGGGAGAAATTCTTTGTGCACAATACCATCAGCGTCAAGGAAGCAAATCAACATCGACTTGACGTTGCTTCGAACTTGCCGTGCTTTTTTCGGTCGTGGTGACGATGGCGTCTTCCACTGTGATGACCACTGTTTTTTTTCGGGGTCATACCTGTATACCCATGACATTCACAGTACAAAAATAACAGTCATGATGATGATTTGATGGCTTACGGTGGTATCATTGAAACTTTGTACTTGAAAGAATGTCTTTTCTTATTTACCTATAAACGCAAAGACTTTTACACACCAAACTAAGTATCCAGGGCTTGTTTCCTTCTCTTTAATGAAAATCCAAAGTAGTCCATGTATGTTTGTGTTAATGTTTGTAACTTTAAATAATACACTTTTATATATTTATTTATTGTTTATTATATAAACTATTTTACATTTTAATATTTATAAACTACACACAAACACAACTTAACAACAACTCTCTTTATGTCTTGTCATCATTTTTATTCTTGTTGGTTCAGTACTACCAACTTTGTATTCTTAATAATACCTACTTAATAATACATAACTAAAAGTAAACAAAAGTAACTAATATTTAACACGCCTCCTTACTTTTGGGTGACTTTTAATAAAAATCTAAATTTATAATGTTTTTGCTTACTCAAAGACTTTGTAAATATGTCAGCAATGTTATCCTGACTATCAATTTTAACAATATCAATAGTCTTATTTAAGTAATTTTCATTTACATAATGGTAATGAGTTTCTATATGTTTTGAATTCTTTGATAAATTTCCATATTTAGATATAACTACTGCACCAGAATTGTCTTCATACAAATTTATAGGCTTGTTGAATTTAATATTAAATGATTCTAAGATACCCTTCATAAAAATTACTTCTGTAACAGCTTCTGATAATGCTACATATTCCGCATGTGTACTTGACTTTGTTACAGAGTTCTGTTTGCGTGATCTCCAATAAACTGAGTTCCCAAATAATCTAATTACAAATCCTGATGTTGATCTTCTATCATTTATGTCGCCTGCCCAATCAGCATCAACGTAACAATCCATTATATTAATATTTTCATTTTTCAAATAAGTTAATTTATAATCTTTTGTTTTATATAAATATTTTAAAATTCTCAATGCATATTTGAAATGCTCCTGATTATAACTTGATTGGAATCTACTTAAATAATTTACACAAAATGATATATCAGGTCTGGTGCCTGTTGCAATATATAATAATTCTCCTATTAAATTTCTAAATTTAATATTATCTTCTACTATTTTACTTGTCATTAAATTTAAATTTATTTCCATAGGCGTATCATATAGTTTTGAATTTTTTATTTGATATTTTTGTGCTAAAGATTCAATGTAACTTTTCTGATCTAAAGTCATTTCTACATCATTATATTCAATGTTAATTCCTATATAACTTTTTACTTTGCCCAAATCTTTAATGTTAAATTTACTCGCTAACTTAATTTTAACTTGTTCTATTTGTCTTTTATTTTTACTACATATTAATAAATCATCAACAAATAATAAAATATATATTGAATCATTACCTGAATTTTTAACATATAAACAGTAGTCGTAATTATTTCTTTTAAATCCTAATTGAGTAATATAATTATTAAAATGTTCATACCATGCACGTGGGCTTTCTTTTAGACCATACAAAGCTTTTTTTAATTTGTACACTTGGTTAATTCCCTTTTCGTATCCTTCAGGTTGTTTAACGTATACTTCGGATTCTATCTTGCTGTTCAAAAACGCTGTTTCTACGTCCATTTGATCAATGTTTAAATTGTACCTACAACAATATGCTAATAATAGTTTTAACGTTTGCATTTTTGCCACTGGTGAATATGTATGTTCAATTAATTCTTGCTGTTGAAAACCTCTTACAACTAATCGAGCCTTGTAACTGTCATTGCTTTTCCGTTTGTATAACCATTTCACATCTAATATATTTTTATCTTCTGGTTGTTGTACCAAATCCCATGTGTAATTTTGTTGAATACTTCTTATTTCGTTATCCATTGCATTTTTCCAATTTATGGAATCTATACTTCTCATCGCCTCCTTAAATGTTTGCGGTACTGTCGCATTGCAATAATTTACATATATAATATAATCATCAAGTTTTGAAGGAAGTTTTCTTTGTCGTTGAGGCCTTTTTAAATCCACTTCCTCGTTAGTATCATCTAAACTTTCATCATCTTCATCTGGACCCTTTTCATTTTGCTCATTGTTAACCAACTCAATGCATTTAACTTCTTCTTCAATAATTTCTACATGTCGTGCAATCTTTATTTTGTCATTTACAAGTATACGATATCCCACATCTGTATACCCTAATAATATGCCTGCTTCAGCTTTTTTATCCCATTTTGATGCTCGTTTGTCCTCAGGTATACGAACGAAAACTTTGCTCCCGTACAGTCGTAAATTTTTTACACTAGGTTTTTCATTAAAAAATATCTCATAAGGAGTTTTCTGTTCAGTAGTGTTTGCTAATGTTCTGTTATGTAAATATGCAGCCGTTCTAACACATTCCGGCCAATATTTAATATCCACCTTTGCCTCAGCTCGTAAGCACCGAGCTATATTCATAATTGTTTGATTAAAACGTTCAGCTGTTCCATTTAGCTGATGCATGTATGGTGGGCACGGGTTTAGATATATTCCTTTTTCACGGATAAAGTTATAAATTTTTGAGTTCATATATTCTGTTCCATTATCACATCTTAATTCTTGTATATTTTTACCAGTTAAATTTTGAACAAGATTTACGTATTCTACCAGACAATCGTAAACTTGTGTTTTTGATTTCATGGTGTACACTTTTGCTAGTTTGCTATAATCATCTATAAATGATAGAAAGTACATTTCTCCCTGATTTCCTTTTGTTGTGTGTGGGCCATTTACATCTGTGTGAATTATTTGTAAAATGTCCTCTGCTCTCTTACGGTTATTTCCAAAAGGTAAATTTTTCATTTTATTTTCAATACACACCGCACATTTTAAATAATCACCCTCTAACTTTTCCGGAATTCCTTCTATTAGTTGTTTTGTACATAGAACATTTAAGTAATTAAAATTTACATGTCCTAACATTCGATGCCATTTTTCTTTTAATGTTAATTTATTTTCACTACATGTTGTATTTGCAAATGCTGATCTGTTATTATTGTCAATAAAACTTTTCATTTCATACAGATTTTCCTTTTTGATTGCTATGGCTATTAAATCACTGTTCATATTATAAATTTTTGAAATATTTCCATAAGAAATAATTTTATTATTGTTTGTAATTTTTGAATAACTTAATAAATTTGTTTTCATATCTTTTACATAAAATACATTATTCAAATTTATGACCACTTGTTTATTGTACACAGGAAATGAAGCTTTTATTTGACCAATTTTTGTCGCTAGCAATATGCGACCGTCTCCCACTTTTACATTCACTGGTGTTTTTAATGTCACAAAACTTTCAAAATAAATGTCATTGTTTATAATATGATCGGTACAACCACTGTCTAATAACCAGTTTATTTCATTTGGATTGACGATGCAAGTTTCACTTATTGTTGAAGTATTTGCTGTCACATAAAAGTTATTACATTCACTATTATTTTTACTTTCTGAATTTTGATGCCCACTGTAATTTCCATGTCCCCTATTTTGATAACCACGATAATTTCCACGTCCTGCATTTTGATAACCACTAAAATTTCCACGTCCTGCATTTTGATAACCACTAAAATTTCCACGTACATTTTGATATCCACGATAGTTTCCATAATTTCCACGTCCTAAATTTTGATAATGACCACGGCCACCACGATTGAAATTATTATGTTGCCCTTGAAAACTTGTTTGATATTTTTGTTGACAGTTCCTTTGAATGTGACCTACTTTACCACATCCATAACAACCTTGATTCCGTTGTGATGTCGAACCCGCTGCAAATGCATTTGATTTTGTATTTTTTTCTTTATCTTCACCATTGTCACTTTTGTCATTCATAAATTTTAACTTGATTTTCGTTTTTAAATATTCTACATTTCTTTCTTCTTTGGGTAAAACATCAATTAAATCACCCAGGTGGCTAAATGATTTTGGGAGTGCTCTTAACATATAATTTAACTTTTCATCCTCGTTGATTTTTGATCCAGCCGCTTTCAATTCATTTGTTGCTTTTTCAAATTTGTTAAAAAAATTTTCGGGGTCATCTTCTTCCTTTAATTTGATATTTTCTAAATTGCTTCTACAGATCATTTGTAATGCTGTCGATTCTTTGTTGTAAATTTCATCCAATTTTTTAATAATTTCAAAGGCGGTTTCCTGTTCACTAATTAATTCTAATTGTTTATTTGAGATAGCGCTATATATGTAGTTCGTTGCTTTGATGTCCATTTGTTCCCATTCATTTGCATTCTCAGTTGCAGTCCTTTCTCTTTCAGTTACTATTTTACATTTTTTAAATTGCAAAAATTTTAATATTCGTAGCTTCCATTTTGTATAATCGGAACCATCAAAGATCGGTACTGTTACATCATCTATTTTTATATACGTCGCCATTTTTGTTATATTAAATTTTTTGTTTTAACTTTTAACACTTTTATATATTTTTAATAACTACGCTCTGCTACCATGTTAATGTTTGTAACTTTAAATAATACACTTTTATATATTTATTTATTGTTTATTATATAAACTATTTTACATTTTAATATTTATAAACTACACACAAACACAACTTAACAACAACTCTCTTTATGTCTTGTCATCATTTTTATTCTTGTTGGTTCAGTACTACCAACTTTGTATTCTTAATAATACCTACTTAATAATACATAACTAAAAGTAAACAAAAGTAACTAATATTTAACAGTTTGTTTTACTAACTCCGACACATTCAAGCGGGATTCCTTAAATATATAATCGCCACGAATGCAACAAAAAAATTTGGACTATTTACGCAGGTCTTTCTTGACAAAGACATCACAACAAATACACAAAAACTAGTTAATCACTAGTTAATTTATATGTTGACAGCTCGAGTTGTTAGAAGGTATCTGATGGTAGATTCAGAATCACTGATGTTAGCAAACAACACTTAAAAAATGCCATGCAACAAAAAAAACTGGTTTTGTTGTGCGATGTAATCTAATAAAACATATGTATATTTCGTTCTCTTAATGTGATTGCAAAATTCCTCAATAGCAAATTAGTCTAAAAACATTTCTCAAGCGGTGTTCATAATCATTGAAAACACTTGCGTAAGCTACTGAAACGAGTAAAATCAAATTAATACTTTTCAAATTACTACACAAACTAATCATTTAAGCTTTGTTATCACTATCACTAAGCATTAAGCATACGATGAAGTTGTTTTCAAATCGTGGCCTATAGCAATGTGAAATAAACGTGTCCATCCAAACTATCTCACCTAATTAATACGTAATAACTTTCTGTTTTATAGTAATACAATCGAACTACTAAAGAAGGACAGTTAGATGTTATTCGTTCATAAGTTCATCGACTTTATAAATTTAATCCTCATAATATAATGTGGGCTTACGTATGTAACGTTTATATTTGAGAGTGTTTAAAATGCTGAGGCTCACTTACAGTGATTTTAAATCTGTTCTACTTTTTCGCATTAATTATTCCGTCACTGCTCGCCGTTCCGCACGTAAACATTTATTCTTGAGATGCTATTTTAAAAATGTAAACAAAGCGGTAATCTATCAGACTAACAATTTGCAACGTGTCTAGTATTTGATACATCTTAATTTAATCACGTTTATACTAATAATAGTAATTTAAAAGTGTTTAAGAATAAATACGTACATTAGTAAATAGAATTATGTTTATTTGTGTTTTATTATTATTGTGTTATTGCCTTATCTATTTTCAACACCTTTTTAAAACTGAAAATTATCTAATTTTAGTTTAAAATCAAGATTTCATACTTTTACTATTAGCGCGTTCTTCCCTAGTTTCCGTTTCAATATATTCACATTTGAATTGTTGAATTTTCTTAGTTTAAATTTTAACAATAAATATCCAACAATTTCCGTTTGGACTTAAATTCTTGCACCAAGAAAGTAGTGACATACTATCTTCGAAATTTTTAACAAATTCTTCTTTACGCCAAGAAATACTATCGTGCACAATCGTGTATATATTTACATAGAAATAACATAATCCACAAACTATGCAGTACTGCTTAGGGCGCGAACTTATCCACCCTTAAAACATCAGCTCTTAGCCTTGTTTACCGGGTAACTGAATACTGCGTCCCAGTCTGGCTAAACAGGTGCCACGCAAATATGATCCATATCAAATTCAGTGAGACCATGAGAGTAATTAACGGTTATTTAAGAAGTACACCTTGGCTCCAGGTTCTAAACCATATTACACCTCCCACCATCTGGAGACACAAAAGCCTGGTTAGAGAATATAATAAAATAATATCAAATTCCCACCTCCCATGAAGCGATGACTTGGTTAGTGCCGGCCTATCGAGACTGAAATCTAGATCTTCTACACTACTACTAGCAGAACAACTTATAGCAGAAAATTTCAACCCAAATGATTGATGGAGAGAGTATTGGTACTGATCACCCATCCTACCACACACTTATCAAGAACGGAGCTGCTTCACCACAAATGGAAGACAATCAACATAATAAGAGCGTCCCAAGGCATCTGCCATTACTCATTCTATAAATGGGAACTGCGTGAGACTCCGATTTACGAATGCAGGGAACTTCGATAGGCTATTCACCATATTACAGCTGAGTGTCCCCTTACACCATATGGAGGTTAGATGAATTACTTCTTTAAAGCCACTTATTTCGTATTGGACTGGATCGATGGCCTTAATTTAAAAATTTAACTTTGTTCTGTGTAGATGTATATGTAGCTTCAAATTTTAATCCATATAAGCCATACGCTAAATAAATTAACTGTACATAGAGACGAGTTAGAACTTGTGATAGGAAGATGGGTGACGGTATGCCTAGAAAGAAAAATAATAACATCCTCCAGGCAAAACCAATATTGAGAACACAGCAGATAGGGATTGCCCACAAGGGGGTGTGCTGTTACCTCTCTAGTGGACAATCTCAGTAGATGGTCTCCTGAATAAACTATTCAAAGAAGTCTATCTACTCACTGCCTGTGATACGCAGATAACCTATCAATTTTGATCCTGGGATGTTTTGCAGAAGTTATTTCAGAAATATCGTCGACGACCGGTGTAAAAAAGAGCGGCTATCAATAGACGCTCAGACAACGCGTATAGTCACATTCACAAAAATAGAGCGCTACAAGGCCTACAGCCACAAGGAAATACAAAAATTCTATTCGCAACGGAAACTAAGCATAAACCGCAAATAAAGGTGGAGATCTAGTCCCAAAATGACTCTATGGCTATTCATACGGGTAATTAAACCTATGATAAGTTATGAAGCAACTGTTTGCGCTGCGCTGGTCGTGATACTAAATTTGCCACCGCTAGATATCCGTATATAAGGAGAAGCAAGGTCAATTGGCTACAGGGTAATGCAAAGCTAAACATCTATAAGCTAAGTCCACGGCACTAACCGTCATAAGTTGAAGGAAGAACTCAAGGCAGATTCCATTACAGAGAAGTCGAATGATGTCATAGTTCTGAAATTCAACTTTGATAAGAAATATAAAATAGTAATCCAGATAGGGAGGAGTGGAAAAGACGCTCACTTGTCCATGCGAAATCTATCTGGTAGACTGACGGCTCTATGACAGAAACAAGTATTGAAATCGGAATATATGGTATCAAAGAAAGGATAATGATTCCATAGCACATAAGTAGGGATGCTACGCATTGCATCATTGCGTTGGAGAAATTAGCAGAGAGGGTCGAACAAAGCACACCATGGTCATATTCTTCGACACCCAAGCAACATTAACGGCACTAGATTCAGTGCACGTTAAATCTGAACTTGTATGAGATTAAACGAGCTTAGTGATGGCGAGAAAGTGACATTAATCTAGGTTCCAGGGCACAAAGGTTTTTGGTCTCATGAAAAGATGAACGAATCGACTCGATAGGTCTCGTCTACAGACTTCATAGGACTGATGCCTTCATTTAACATTGCAAAAATGATTAATAAAATAGTCATGAATAAATAGGCTGAAAATAGGTCTTGGGAAAGTTTTAAGAACTCTCCAGTTCAAAGACAGGCAAAACAGTTCCAAAAAACTGTTTCGCCTGTTTAGAGAATGTTCGCCTAAGTTTACAACGGACTTGCTGAATAGACATATATGGTCTGTTAAGATGATAGTAGGCCTATTAAGGAGGTATCGTGAAATTAACAAACCTGCGAATAATATGGGCTTAACAAAAGAAACAGTATGTAGATTCCGACAAGAGGAGGAGAAAATCGTGATTCTATTATGCCAATGTGAAGATTTGACAAGAACGTGTTCCCCAATATTCTAAAGCGAAACTCTATTTTAAAGAACCCCTCTCGATACTGCTAAGCTTAATTAAAAGAGCAGGTCTAGAGGAAGTATTCTAACGAGGCATAAGGATCACAATAGATAGAAGAATAAGCCTTACTGCCACCTCAAGTAATTTGATCTAATCTAATCTACATAGAGACCTTCCATTCATCTTACATTAAATATTTTATGCGATGTTTATCAGTAATGATTACTTAATATCAAAGGAGTTAAGAAATTGTCTTATAAAAATAGTAAACTCTATGATTTAGTATAAGCCTTTTTCAATTACTTTATAAAATTCTTAGCTGTCTATGGGACAATTTCTGCATTAGGACTAAAAGGATTATTTGGAAAAAAATGTTAGAATACTATACCACAACACGAAAACGGAAAGGGATTAGCAGCACTCCTAATATGTTGGCAATTTTTTGATTATACAATAACTACTGGAGGAACGTTATTCACGTGAAGGAGAAACACATTTTATCTTCATAGACGTACTAAAGACTTCGTTATGGCAGATTTTGGAAATAAAAACATATTTAAGAAATAATAAATACAATAAAGGAGTAATTGTATACAGCAATAATGAGCCTTGCTTGAAGATGGGCAATATATTTTCAGATTCTATATTTCTCTTTAAACACGCCTCTGTTATTCTACTTATAGCTCAGAATTACGTAGAGGAAATGCGGAGGAATGGGTTTTGTCCTAAACAGCAACTCCTTGTGTATAATAAGTTTCGCCAATGATCAAGTGGATCGGAATGGGTATGATTTAAAATACTTAATACAGTTTCTACCAGATTACTAGCTAAGTGCTACTAGCAAGTGAATAGAATCAAATATCTGGTAGTTCACGTAACAATGGAAATATTGGCGGCAAATGAACAGTGGAATTGAGACGCGAGATCATGGAACTACTAAAGATCATGCATATATTTATGGACTTGAAATTAATTAAGACGTACAAAAGACATACAAGTACAAGAGTGTCCAAATGATATATGATTAAGAATGAAATCAAACATCAGAAGAGAAAATATACGAGAGAATATACGACAGATGAAAATAATCGAATAGAATCGAGGGATTTTGAATGGTTTGATCACGTAATGCGTATGGAGAAACAACGCTAGCTTTAGATATTGAGAATATAGCTGTAGCTATGAAAAAAACCTAAAAGTAATATCCTCGCAATATATCTTCGAAATAAATCTTTAAAATCTTTCCATGTAAAATTGAAATAATTACAACAAACATGCACATACATGTATGTTATTTATATGACATTATCAACAGAATAAATGAGCTACCATCTATAATTTTTATCACTTTATCACTATTAGAACTGAGCACAAAAAAATCAGCTTGAACAGATGCTCCTTACACCAATCCAAATAAACCTCTTTCTTGCTTTCGATCTGTCCTGCGGTCTCTATAATAGCCACTGCTTTGCAGAGGAAATTTTAGTATCGTTATAGGCTCCAATAGATTCTTGTCTAAATACTTCTCTATGAGTTCTTTTAGTTTCTCACAAGTATAATAATAAGTAATCATATCTTCTACACCAAGGTTCGCTAACTATACCCATGCTTTCTCGAAGGACAGTATCCGATTACGAAACCAGTGATGATCTTAATTTCTTTTTTATTTTATTTTGTGCTACTTTTAATTGGCTTGGTGTGGAATACACCTTCACTTGGCATTTATTTGTAAATTCTATTTCTAGCTATTATCAGATCTCCCGCTTGGTGGAATCTATTGAGATCCCGTATACAAGTTTTTGATCTATAAAATTTTCTATTGAACCATCCGTGGCCTGTTTATCGATGCCTTGCTCCCAATTAATATCTCTATGTCCTGACATGCATATTAGTAACATAATGTTGTCTTGTAACTGTCTATTGAGGACTTTCGTCAAGTATTTAACCAAATTAAATCATAGGTAATAAAGTTCATAGTGGCTTCTGTGATCGGGTGACTATTATTCGGGTGACGTCTTGTCGTGCAATATCCTTCTCTGATTTCTTTATTATAGGCTGTAATCGCAAACAATTCAGTCTGGGGAACAGTTGCGTATTGTATCATGCTCAGCAATATCTGCCTTCTAGGAGGTAATACATAAATTACAGCTCCTAATTCGTCCTAGTTCGTCTAATATCTTTCAAGTGGAATCTGTGTGCCTTTCAGTCATATTATTAGGATACCAAAATGAGTCAGGCTTCAGCCTTAAGATCGCGGTCACCATCCATTTCACAAACAATTTGAGCGGAAGAATATATACGAGGTGCTACCCAGAAAGTCCCGGAATATGAAAAAAAAATAATAAATTGTTCTTATAATTTATTCACTACCATCCTCTTCAAAGTACTCTCCTTCCGAACACACCGATCCGGGCGACTTGTCCATAACTTAAAGCAGTACTGGAAGCCTTCTCGCGTGTTAACGTTTACAAGACTGCCTGCGATTCGGTCTGGATCTCCTCAATCGTCTCAAAACGGCACCCCTTGAGCGTCAGTTAAACTTCGGAAACAGGAAGAAGTCACAAAGAGCAAGATCTGGGGAGCAGAGAGGCTGTAGTATTGTAGTATTGCTATCTTGGTTGAGGCTAGAAAGTGACGCACAACAAGTGACGTGTGGGTTAGTGCATTGCTGCAGTGCATAATCCTACGCTACATGTTGAGTTTGCCGGATAGAATACGCTGACAAACGCCGTACGACAAGCCAGCAATATTAAAAATGTCATGGATTATTCTCCTTCGGTCTTGCAGGATAGCATCACGCACTTTGTCACCTTTCGTGGCGTGTTTTACGTCGATAGACGACCGGAGCCCCCATTACCAACCGACATGCGTCCACCAAACGCTTGTTTAAGCATTTTCAGTGTTTCCGTTACCGTTTCACCAAGTTTGAAGCAGAATTTGATGCATATTCTCTGCTCTTTCACATCAGAAATTGTAGTAACGTAGCATAACTCAAAGACAACTCAACAAATATAAACACCAAAATGATTTGTTATCACTTAACAAAGTACCGTTTGACAGACTAACATAATATAGACGCAGCTCACACCATCTAGCGTTATAGAGCTGTATTATCATCCCTTCGCGCTCCACATTCAAATTCCAGGAATTTCTGAGTAACACCTTGTATATAGTAGGTCTACTATACGCTCCATCGAAGCGATTTCCGTGCTATTTATTTCTCCAGCAATCTTCGCTTCTAGATGTTATTTTTATAGTTAATACTTAGATGAATTAATATATATTGTATTTTATATTATGACGTTCATTCCGATAGAGCTATTAACAATATAGTTCACATATATATATATATATATATATATTCATTTTTTCTGTTTTTTAGTTCAAAAAACCTTTCAGAAAGTAACGAAATAAGTTTTGTAGCTATATTTTAACTGATTGAAAATTGATTGATACTAATTCAAATTCAAGCTACTTTTGACGTTAATTTTAGGTTAAAAAAACTTCCATTTAAAATTAAATATTGTTTAATTTTATTGTTATTCAAAATCGTTTCTGGAAATATACATAATGCGAAGCGTGACTCATTGACATTGGTAAAAGGGTTTCCTACCTGTAGTGAAATTGCACAATATCCATTCATAGTAACAGATTTGGTTTGGTGACAGTATATATTTAGTAATACTCACGTTTACTTTCGAAAAAAAATATATAACACCTCTCAAGGGACATTTATACATCGTAACATGATTATGAAATGTCATATAAATAACAAGCTCATTTTCTGTTCCAAAGAATTAATAATTATGTACATACAGTATTGTGAATATGTTTTATACCAGTAGTACCTATTTAAATAGAGTAAAATCTCTACTAAAACTATAAAGAAATATTAAACGCTGTTTGATATGTGTTATCTTTAAGTAAATTATAAATATTGGTTCAAGTACAAAAAAATAACTTATATTTTATATGTTTGCCCTTGTTTTTATTTGTTCAATGTTCTTGTAACACTTAAAATACTTATATTAATGATACTGAATATAATTTGGAGGTATAGTCGTTACCACAACCTTTTAAAATGACTCCAATAAATGGTAGTCGAATTATAAGAGTAAGCTATTGTGAGTGCATTTGTACAGCACGTAATGTTTACAAATACTAGGTCACATATCACGACAATATTCGAAAAAATGGGAAATAGTCTACGAATTTACTGATGCTCTTTTAATAGCAATAAAAGAGTACCCCTAGTTATATATTTTTTTTTATTATCCAAGTTCATTTACTATCTCTACAATAAGTAAATTGTATGTTTGAAATATTTGAGATGTAAGAAATTGTCAATTGACAGGTTCCTGTACACTCTGTACAGCTTAATTAGAAAACAAAATTATTTAGTGGTGCCTCTAGAAGATTAAAATTTGAAATCTCGTAAGCAGGTCAGAAGGAATGAACCGCTTGAGTTTTCTGATGAGTCGATTCATTAGAGCATTTACCAGAGAATCGCGATGATTACCTAGTCTTTCTGCGTATTTTTCGGAGAAAGTTTTGATTTCGTCCTTCAACAGTTTTTATTTTCAAGTCATGGTGCCATGATGCTATTTGTGACATACCAAGGAGCCTTGTTAATTATACGGAGTATTTTCGACTCTAATCTTTCTAGTGTCTCAATGTAGGAGATGGAAGCAATCCTCCAGAGCTGTATTCCATAACTCTAAACGGGTTTTAATGTTACTTACTAAACGAGAACTTTGTTTTCCAGGGACAGGTTGGATTTTTGAGTAATTAACTAATATAGTCTTCTAAGTTTAAGGCCTAACTGCTTTGTCTTTGAGAATATATGCTTTCTCCATGTCAGATTGCATTCGTAGGTGTTTGACGTCTTCCTTTAGTCGTAAAACGTAGTTATTTAGTTACTCTGCAGGTTAGTAACCTCTTCTGATGGTAAACGTTACTTGAATAGATGTATTTTCGTTAACTCTAATTCGGCATTTGGTTAACCAGTCTTGAATTTTGTTCAGACGTGTCTGCAATAATTGCGAATCAATAACAGGATCGATATATAAAGCAAGGAAGTTTGTGTTGTCTGCGTATGTGGTCATAGTGATGTCACGAGGCGTTAGCAGATCAGCAGTATATAGTAAGTAAAGAACGGGTACGAGCACGCTACCTTGGGGAACTTCAGATTTGATAGCGTAAATACCAGTATACTCGTCGGGATGATGATATAATTAACGATATTGAATATATTAAGAAATAATCTTCAATAATCACGATTAATACATATTTTTAAGATAAACGAAATTCTCTATAATGACAATAATGAAAACATTATTCCATAGTGTTACAAAAGATGCCAGGAATAGTCAATATTACATAAAATAAAACTTATATAACATAGCACACATACACATAAAATATATTTAAACATTGATATTAAAAACAGAAACACTTTTAGGAAGAATGGTAAAATGTTATAGAATGTTATGATTCTCTACGCCACTGTTAGTATCGCTATCGCTATTAACGACTACTCTGATTATTAGTTCACTATGAAGCTCGTCAGATACGATGTAAAAATTATCAATTTCACTTACGTGTCTTATTGAATTCTTTCAGTATTCAGAGATTATCCAATTCATTTCTTCTTTATTAAACTGATAACGGCGTAACTCAAAATAGGTGATTGACAATTGCGTCGTATGTTACTGTTGAGCTACGCTCAAATTAACTCAATCGGGTTAAAAATACAGTGATACCATAGCAATCGCAACATATAATCTCCGAATTTTTCGGAGATTATATCGATGTTATCGACATCTTCAAAATGGACGTCATTCGCATATAAAAATTTTTTGTTTACGATTACAAAAATTGGAAATTCTATTTAGATGGATGGGATGATAGGGAACATTACCTAGAATGGCTACTGTATTTCTTGTAAAGTTCAGAACTCAAAACTATTTTTTTTTTCGAACAATATTTCAGTCACTCCGCCGACATGTTCTCATAATAATCTTAATTGCTATATAACTTTTTGCAGTTGTCTACAGTTTTGAACCCATTCTTCTTTAGAACTTGCATGCAGAATAATAATTCATTTTTGTTTCGAACTTGTTACATTTATAGTACACTTTTTTGGATCATATATCCAACCTTGACTGCCAATCTCATGTATGTCATACAACGTTTCATCAGTATACAATATCCCTACCTTCTTGTCGAACATTTTTGATACTTGCTAAGTATGTATACTGCGTTCAGAATTATACGAAACTAACTTTTAATGTGTTTATAACTGTAGTTGTATTCCCTGTGGCGACAATTCTCTCATTGTTATTGTATACTGCAGGTTATTGCTTATTACAGGTAGTTGAACCCTATCAATTCAATAATAACATTGAGAGAATTAATGCAACAGTTTTAAACACATTAAAAGTTAGTTTCTTATAATTCTGAACGCACTATACGTATATCACCATTCTCACAACCTTATAGACGCCGTAACTACGTGCCCAATATCCATTATTAGGATTAATGCATTATAGCTATTTTTAATGCAAAATGATCCACATTCTCCGATTTAATTAGAGTAAGTACTACTGCTAAAAATCTGAATCCTCAAACATTTATAGTTACAAATTTAGTAAATATAATAAAAGTTGTAATTAAAAGACATTTACGAAAGTTTTGCCTAATCTAAATTATTAAATATTTAGACGATTAAGAACAATTTAATTTTAGTGGGGCCCTTCATGGTTTTCTGTAGGTATTTACGAGAGTATCTATCAGATAACCCTTATAATATGATTTCTACTTATTGAGTCATTTTATACATTGTTTTACTTATCATGAAAAGTATCGCCAAACATGTATAGTCCTTTTCAAATGACAAGAAAATAACTTTCTGATGTGCAAATACTTTAAATTAGACAACCGGCGGTGATGGTCTAGAGAAATGTGAACCAAGAGTGATTATGATGTAGGCATGGGAACCAGAGCAGTATTAAGTATTAATTTTTATTCTATAAGATCAACAATAAGTGTTCCTCACGTTTATTTTGATTATATGGACGCTGCATAAAGTTTATTTTAAATCAAGGGGTTATACTACTGCAGTGTGTACCTGTGTGTACGTAAATATCTTTATTATATAATCAAATAATAGTTTAACGAATATTTCACGAACCCAACTATTCTCCGAGCTACAATGTAAAATTATTATTCTCTTGCCTTTTTAAGAAGGCACATGCAAATTACACATATCCATATTATCAATCCAGCTTTTTATTTCGGTGTTGTGGGTATCGTGATTTCGTCTAAGAAACAAATAAAATTACCATCTTCCCTAAATTTTCCTAACGCAGTTTCCGTATGCTTTCTGATTTCTGTGATATTTAAAACCATTGCTTTTTAACGTTCGTCATAACGTTATAATGGAGTACCGCATTTCCGTATTGTCTTGAATAAGTCTTGACAAGGTAGGAACTTGATTTTGTCTATATGTGCGAATAATATGGACTTGCCAAATTGGAATTTGCCTTGAATATCTTTTATCATCAGCTTGTTTATATTTGAACGTCATATTTGACAATTCTTTAAATTGTTCTTGTTCTTAAATTGTTTGATGTTCTTCTTATAATATCTGACTCAGGTAGATTTGTCATTTTCTGATTTTAAGTTATTGTAAACATTCACATCTATTTGCTTAGGCTGAATCCCTAAATAAACTCTTAAGTCTTTGTTGTCGTGAAAATTTCATCACTATGTTCTTTATATTCTTCTTTATCACGCCAAGGGCTTAACATCTTGAACAGTTTTTAATAGCTCCTAATACTTTCTGTTACTGCCAATTTATTTAATACACGCCAGGCAGTTTGGTTCCTAAACGCTGTGTAAACAGATTGCAATTAAATCATTATTCAAACCATTGGGCCTTTCTTACAATTTGAAAAATACTATACAAGTGTTGCTCAAACAGGAATTTTACAATTGTCACAGGGTTCCTTCTTTGCTATTATGATAAGTTCTTGTAAATAATTTTTAACCACTCGCGACAAATGCTTGATTATAATGTCTTTACAATATCATAAATAAGCTTCTCCGTTAATCGTCCAATTCTTATGAATCTCTCGATTAGGATGTCAGAATGTAACCCCACACTAGTAGAAATCTGCTAACGTATTTTATAACTGGTAGTAAGCACTTACTTACTTTCTCGTTTACTAATTAACATAAAACTAACTGTTTTCTATTACTAAGAACTTGCATTTTAGTCTAATTTACACGAATGGTATGTTTCTTTGAAGAAAGCTTTTTGTCATACAGTACGTATTAAGTTTTCTACTTACCACTAGGTAAAATAAAATGAAGATTTCATCACGGTTACTTTCCGCGAGTTGTGACGTAATAGAAATCTACCAGATAATTTTAGCTGGATTCTTGAATAAGAAAAATCACGCTTACCGAAATAATCACGAAATAATTATCTTTTTATATATATATGTATATATATGTAGAGATAATTAATGTCTATTGTGGCTAAGTGGTAAAAGCGACAGTCCGGCAAACTGTAAATATATTAAAGGAAAACGAACAACAACCAAATAGGAAGTAACAATATTTATTATGCTTACTTCGAAAATAATAGAAATATAAATAAAATGAATGAATGAAAAATATATCATTTATCAAAATATAATAAAGAGTGAAGCCCTGTATATATATTTAAATTCTGACTACAATAAAAAAAATTCACAAATATTAAGTTATAATTAAAAATTGTAAATAATGGATCGTGCCTGTACATTGACATATGGTATATTATATATCAAAACGAGAAAATAATACGTACGTATAACGAGACGTCAAGAACGTTTACAAACAATTTACAGACTTAGGCGCGGTATGGTTTAACTTTCAAAACAAATATGACGCTAATTATATCTCCAAGAAAAATGTTATCCTGAATAATAATTATTAAGGTATTAAAAGTGAAATTGATCGCTTAATATTGTATAATATATTAATATATGTAAAATATTAATATATATAGAAAAAATAAAAATGCTGTTAGATAAATATCTCGTTATTTGAAAACAGTATACTTGAAATAGAAACCTAGCTTTCCAAGTGTACATCGGTATTCCGTTGATGATTTCGTCTCTACCCATCTCTCTCTTTCTTCGGTATCGAGTTGATTACTTTATTTCACAGCTACCTGAGCCAGTAACGTGAACAGTAACGTGACCAGTAGTGTGAAACAGCAACGAAAACACTACGATGAGACATTTTTATATATTAGCAAAAGCGAAATGCGGGAATAATACAAAAGCATGCCTCGTACAGAATGGAGTGGTGTCTCTTACCTCTTAGAGGTTTGGAGGGCACGATTAATCACAACCCAGACGACATGCTATGATCCAAGTTTATCATGGGATTAATTAATCATAGAGTGGCCACATTATCCATCGAGTCGAGTGTAATTTTTGTCAAAACTCACGATACTTACAATAACTACAAGTGACACTTGCACATGCACGATCACAGTGGTCGAGATACTAAACTTAAGTGATGCCAAAACCAAACGCGAACCCGCAGAAAGGGTTGGAGAGGAAGCGCTTCGATCAACGTAGTTTTGTCGCACGATTGCACCATGTACAACACAAGACATTGTTCTCCGAACACTTAAATAAAATGTACGTTATAAAATATTCTAAATAATGAACGGTAACTATAAACAACAATGATAGACAGAGAAGGTTTTCGGTAAATATGTGATTAATAATAGGAATGCAAGTGTCAAGGCCGAACGATAACAAGATATGCTGACAACGTTAGAGATTAATGACGAAATTTGGTTCCAGCAGGATGGTGCCACAGCGCATACTGCTCGTGATATAAAGAACAAACTATATTTTCCGCACACACTATTTCCCGATTGCTTGGCCAAGTAGATCCCGTGATCTACTTTTTGTGGGGATACTCCGAAGTGTAGTTAAATAAACTGTGCACTATTAAGGCATTGAAACAAAGCATTTGCAATAAAATTCAAGTAGTTGACGTCAGTCTTTTAGAGCGAGTCATAGAGAATTTTACTGTAAGATTAATTACATTTTTCTATTAAATTTGTTTTATTTCCTCTCAATCCAATATTAACACCGGAAAAATCGTCATATTCTATTGCCGCACCCATCATATGCAGTAGTGAACCGTACTAGTGGTTTGACCTCAGATAGACGATTGTGTTGACGTTTTCATGAATTCACATTCATCATCTTCTGAACTGTAATATCAGATCTCATCTAACCGGAAATCGATGAGGTAATCCTCACGACAAACTATCAATCAGAATAATTGAAACATACATGAGTAGATAAACCCCACCAGTTTTGTATAATACAAAGGTATTTTTAATAATATAAAATATTATTAAAAATCCGGTGAAAAGAAAGGTGAAATACGTATCTACGTCTCTGGGGATGGGATGTATTCGGATACGTTCACAGAAAATATTAATAGTGAACCTGCATTTGTGTTCTTCACACCAGATTTTTAATAATATTTTATATTATTAAAAGTACCTTTGTATTATACAAAACTGGTGGGGTTTACCTACTCATGTATGTTTCAATTATTCTGATACATTACACATGCGGTTAAGCCGTAGTATGAGTGAAGGCACAAACAAAATGCAGTTTTCTAGAGAGATTGGCTGTGCCAACCTTTGGAAGGGCGTCGTTACTTCACATTAATTATGTGGACGGTATGCGAGGTACTTCGGCTGTCTGACAACAGGCGGCGCCGAATTTACTTCTGCGCTCGGTCTGGATAATTACGGTGATAGGGCGATGTGGTTCTTTTCTGTGAATGTGTCTGGGAATATCCTTTCTCCACCAGGGGCGTACCGATGAGCCTGTAGAAAGGTGAAATACGTATCTACGTCTCTGGGGATGGGATATATTCGGACACGTTCACAGAAAATATTAATAGTGAACCTGCATTTGTGTTCTTCACACCAGATTTTTAATAATATTTTATATTATTAAAAATATCTTTGTACAAACCATCAACCCTATTCGCCACCTGGAATATCAATTTGTCAAATGTAACTGCAAAACATACGCAGTAAATAGTAGCAAATGAAAAAATTTATAGCCAATAGTATAAATTTTCATATCTAAAAAGCGTTTTAAATAGATTTTTCTCTGTATCAAAATTTATAGTCTCGTGAAAAAAAATTTACAATTCAAAAAAGACGGAAATTTTCGATCTCAAATATGTGTGTATAAGCTTTTGTTAATGTATTCTCTTTATTTGTATGCTACCGAATTTCGGTTTTGTTGCTTGCTAAAACGATTAATTATTAACATCAACACTTTATTATATATAAATAATAATTATGTAAAATTTGTTAATTCTAAATATTTATAAAAACACTCGATGAGTATGTGATTTAAAAGCAAACTGTTAACAAGATCTATGCACACCTGTTTTCTAATGTATTTTTCAAGTGTTTTCGCATGCAAATTTATTACTTCAAACTGCCAGTAATTTATAACCTTTTAACGTGAAAATAACCAATAAGGTTCTTTACCTTTTCGTGACGAATCGATTATGTAAACATGTAAATGATAACACGACAGTAGATTCTTTTATTTTCAAACATACTTTGTGTTAACAAAAAACAAGTTTGATAGGAGTGGAGTATAAATTATAGGTGAAATTAGGTTAATATAATCATTATATTTAAATATATCTTAACAAGCTTCTCCTTGTGTATTATTACTAAATAATAATAATAATAAATTCATGCAATATATGGGTATTCTAAAATTATCGAGTATAGCTATGGACTCTTGGAATTTTGTAAAAACCCAATTGCTAGATTATATAAGCAATTTTTGAAATAATCTTTTAGTTTTAATTAATATTACTGTACATAAAGATATGAAATAACAGATTTATTACACTTTAGAAATGTTACAAAGACTTTGGAAATTGAATTATGCAATATTCAAGATTTACTGACCTTAATCTGTGTAAATTAAGACGCAAATTTCGTTTATGTTCAATATTATCAAATAAATCTTGTTTTTGGTGATTCACATTGCTTAACACATGGCAAAATTGTCTATTTCGACTTCCTTTTACAAAATTTCAAATGAATTCTAAATATTAACATTACATATATAAACATTAATCTTATTTCTATAATATTTATATTATTAGAATTAGGTTTTACTATATGATTTTTTAATCAAATCATTTCCGATTTAGAACTTTATAATTTTTGATATGATTGAATTTTACTTATATTTAATGTTATGTTATGTTATGCTGCTCTTTTTAATTACAATTATTTATTTCCTTATTTAACATTTTATCTTTAAAACAAAAACATTTTTCTTCTTCATCTTCTAGTAGGACCTAGTTCTGCTGTTTTCTATCATTTTCTCCTCTTGTGATAGCGATGTCCAACTCTCCGCCCAGCGCGTAGGTGGTCTTCCTATCGGTCGTTTGGTGTTCGGCGTCGCGTTCTTGTCCATCTTATGTCTTGCATTCCGATTTCTCTTAGTATGTCTTCGTTCTTTATTCTGTCTCTAAGCGTGGTGCCATTTATAGTCCTTAGTATTTTCATTTCTGTTGTTCTCATTGTTTTTTCTGTTGGCGATGGTTCAGCCCTTGTTTCAGCGGCGTAGGTTAGCACGAGTCTGATGCAGGCTTTATATATTCTGATTTTACTTTCTTTAATCATGAATTTGTTTCGCCATATTATTTCTCCTAGGTATCGTGATAGTCTAGTTGCTTTATTTGCTTCTTGCTGTATATATCTGTAGTCCGATATCTCAACCCTCAGATACTTGAGGTTCATCACTTGTTTTATTATGTGCTATCTAAAGTATTAAAAGGTTGGCATGAAACCAATAGCTAGTTAGTTAAATGTTTTAATTTAGACAATCAATTTTAACATGTATAATTGCGTCTTTGCTAAATTTTATCTCTGTAATTGACCTCCTAAAGAAGTAGCCAATGGTTACGAAATATAGAGGGTGAAATAAATATATTTTTTATTTAAAAGACCGCTAATTAATTATTCATTTATATATATATATAGATATATATATATATATATATATATATATATATATATATATGATGGGTACAGGGGAAGAAAGATGAATATCACCAAATGTAACTTTTGAGAAAAACGACTTTAGAGATTTGACTTTCATATTTCTTTTCCTGCATAGTAGATCTCAATAGTGCTATAACTTGTTACCCTCACCATGCTTATATGATTACGCAGTTATCTCAAAAGGGTTGGCATTTGGACATTAATATTTCTTCCCCTGTATCCTTCATATATTAATACAATTACGTCAGATAAGGAATTACTTACACCACGTTGCGGCACCAAAAATGTTTCATGAAATCCCTGACTGGCCGCCCGAGTAGGTTTTCGTGGTTTTCCTTCTCGTTTAAGGCGAATGCTGACAGCTTAACATCTTAAGCCGCTTCACTGGCGCGTACATAATAATAACTTATGCCTTGCCATTTCCCGTTCTTGTTGTCTAACTATTTTTTGAATACTAAGGTATAATTTATTATTATAATGTATAGAATCCACGGTTGGCTCTTGGTGAAACATAATGAATAAATTTACTAAAGTATATTTGTTTCACAAAATATATATATTAAATCTCTAACACATGTTTCGACTTTACAGTCATTGTCAAAGAGTTTTTAAACTGAACTAAAAATACACTTCTACCACTATTTATGAGTTTTTAAAGACTTTATTATGGCATCAATAGTAGGGGTATTGAAAAAATCCAGCTGTGTATTTGTGACAAGTCTATTAAGATTTATGGCTTTTTTAATTTCTAATATTTCGAGAAAGTCAAGTCTTTTTCCTTTATTACAAGTATGTAAAAGTTTAAAATTATTGGTGTTGAACAAATGTGTATTTTCGATGCAATGTTCCGCGAATCCCGTATTCATATTACCATAAAGAATAGAACTTCTATGCTCTTTAATACGTTCTTTTATTGTGCGTCCTGATTGGCCAATGTATATCGCATCACAATCACTGCAACTTAATTCGTACACACCTGACTTATCACACAATTCTGTTTTTTCTTTATTATTTACTAAAATATTTCCTAGATTGACTTTATTCACTTGGTTGACATTTAACCCTAATTTATTCAGTTTATTACTCAACTATACTCAACTATATACCTGAGGTTATCAATAAAGTTTCTAATAAACTGAATAAATTAGGGTTAAATGTCATCCAAGTGAATAAAGTCAATCTAGGAAATATTTTAGTAAATAATAAAGAAAAAACAGGAATGAACCTGTGCAGCAACCAACACACAGGTTCATACCCAGAAAGAGACACAAGCTTCTGGCAGCGAACAACACATATTTTCACACCTTGCTATCTATTTTTTGGAATACTAAGGCATGATTTATTATTATTTTTGGAATGTATCTTTAAATAATTTAAACCATAGCAACTTAATTATTTGACATTTATATTCTGTCATTTATATTTTGTATTCTCTTGATAAAGGCGTATTGCCGAAACATGTAGGGTTGTTTTAAATATATATACTTTGAAGTAAACCAGACCTTTAATCGCCGACTTATTAAGTTTACCTTATATATATATATATGTATATATAAGAATAACAATTTATCAATAGTAACATTACCACTATTTTAACAGCTTTAAGAAAACATTTATACTTGATAACAATCAAAACTAAAAAGAAAATCCGTTTAATTTGCATATACTTAGCGTTCATTAATTTCAATTTATTAACGCGATTCTATTTCAAAGAAATGTGCTCACCCAAGCGCAGCTTTCTCCATTTATTTTGTACACTTATCATTGCAATTGCTATTAAGTTTTACAATCATTTGAATCACAGAGAAACTTAATTGGTATCTATTTACCGGGCATAATAGACTTATTACGTCACGTACTAGACAGTAGCAACCACATAAATAAAACGTACCTGATGTTATCATTGCACTGTTTATAATCACTTGCAATTCCAACGCGTGATAGTTTCTGTGTCATAATAGCTTCGAATAAAATAGAAACAGGATTTAGCATAAGGTTGTTTCGATATACAGATTCTTAATGTAAAAGTGTTTCCCGGACAGACACGTAAAATTGGAGTATATCATCTTTTACAGAAGAGTTTTTGAAACTAACTTAATCCTAACAATTTTTAATAATAGCTTCTTGACAAGCTTATCAAGTAAATGATTTTATAATATACCGATTATATATCAAAAGAAATGAACTCTACTAATCTCGTATATTTAAGCATCTTTATGGAAATTTGAAAGCGATGTTTACATAAGTATAAATCTGATCCTTACTTCTTAAAAGTGTGCCTGAACCTCTTTAGAAATCATGTACCGTATAGGCTCTGATATTTTTTAATCCTCGCACCGGACAAGTAATATAGAACCCTAATTTGTACCTGCCTCCTAAGAAATAAACTCTTGGAACAAAATGTGTATTTTTAATCTTCAAATAGTTACATCAAATCAAAATCTAAAATGGGACTTTTTAAATTCTTATTAAATATGCATAATATTAACTCATAAATTAGAATTTATTAAGAGGCAGAATATAGAAGATGAAAGCATACGAATTAAGAGAAATATGAATACACAAACAATCAACGTAATACTTAATCATGGGAAATCTCCATCATATTAAAAAAACAGGAACATAGGTACGGGAAATTTGCAAAAACTGACTTCACCGAAAATGAATTTATACTGGAGTAAGTAACTATTTTTAGAAATGAAATATTGTTTTGTATATACCATCAGTGCAATGGCAATTTTCTAATGATTATTTTTTTTTGAGATTCAATATTTTGCAATTTATTTTAAAGTAAGAAATACATTACGTAAAATATATGTTATTAATTATTGAAAGCAACTGGTAGTGTGAAATTTTTATTATCTTCGGAGTCAATTTAAAAAGCTTTCATAATCTAATTATATTAATGGAACGTTATAAAATTAAGGTAGGATTAACAATGATAAGTCTTTAAATTAGCTAAAATGGTGACAGAAAATTTGGGAATTAAACTTAAAATCAATATATCCTATCCTGGAGAGACATATATCAGATCAGTTCTTATTTAACAGCAACATTGTTTGTTTCTTCGAGTTCTGTACGGCCTTCCTCACTCGTCTGAAAGAACGTATGCAAAACGAAGGTTTATCTTATCGGACTTCACCTCAAATAATGTACCGAACATTATACCATGAACCAAATATATTAGAAAGCATGCACATACAAAAAACACAATTTCTATAAATGACAGAACAGATTAAAATAACCTGTCTCAACAATATACATGTCCATTATATAACACTCTCCGTATAATGAAAATATAAACATCACAAAAATAAAATAAAAAACACATGTCCGAGAACAGTTTAAATCAACTCCCATGGTGCATGGTGGTGACACTGCAAACATTCGACCCGTCAAAACGAAAAATAAACGCATGTCCGAAAACGGTCTACCTGCTAATGCACAACTTTAGTTTTAGTTAGAAATGCGTAACAAATACATCACAATATTTTAACAGCACAAAAATTTAATTTGAGTATATTTATTCTAACATTGTTCTCTTGGCATTTTTTGACTTTTTAATAAATTAAACAGTTTTGAAAAAGCTGCTATATATTGTACCGAAACGTTAAATTAAATATGGTTTTAATTACCCGGCTGCTATTCCCAATAAATACTTATTTTTATCCTGTATGTATATATTATAATGGTTTTTTAATTTAAAAAAGGTATATAACCCCTTACCACAATTATTAGTCGTATCCTAAATACGTATTTCGACAACTAAGGTGTCATCATCAGTAGGTAAAAACTACTAATTAAAGTCACACGGGGCACAATAAAGTAAAGTAAGATAAACGCTTCCGCACAACTACTATACACTGCAACCCTGTAAAGACTAAATTTACCATGCACATCTCAAACTACGAGACAACGCACTTGTCTCTTGGAAAAGGTTTTTAAAAACATGTGTTGAAATATCGAACAAAGGGACGGCAAAAATTCTTCTCTAGAGAAGGCGCCTATTAAAAACGATTTTAAAGCTACGGTGACCTACTAATAAACTAAATGAAACACCTTATATTTCCACAAACCACTAGTATATATAACTGTATGAGCATTTCTTGTGCAATGTATAAATTAATGGTTATTATTTAAACGCGTTCATTCGAGTACGCAGGTAGTGACAAAATCTATTTTGGGTAGGAGTATAAAAAAATTTTCCATTAACAAATGGTTCAAGAGTCGTATATATATAGTAAAGGCCGAACTCTCATTGTAAATACTGAGAAAGACAAATTAAGAAGGGGCGTTATATGTGAAAAACTAGACATCTGGCTTGTTGTATTATATTAAATGAGAATCACATTCACGGTAGTCTCTGGGTATGTTAAGGAGGTAATTTTGCATATTAAATGAGAATCACTACACGTGAAAAGGGTCATAGAATAATTGGATATTGTAGGTATTTAATTTAAAAGTTAATTATAAATAGATGGCATGTCCTAGTTAAGGTGTTAAGCAATATAAAATAATGTATAGAATTCACGGTAGGCTCTGGGTGAAACATGATAAATAATTTAATAAACAAAACACCCGGTACATCTGTTTCACAAAACGCGAAACATATTTCACATTTCGTGAAACAAACACACCGAGTGCTTCATTCAACAACCATTGTTTAGGAGGTAATTGCATTAATTCACGTGTGTGGATTCCCACATGTCAATATTTCTGATGTTACATCCCCCACCCACTTATAAAAATGTGAAAAGGCAGCTGAACGGTATTGGAGATTTATCGCTATTCAAGGAGGTGTGTTTATTTTTCGCGATAAATATACTTTCGTAAGCATCAAGTTCATGGGGTTTATTAATTCCTTTTATCAATTTCAAACCTGTAATCGGTACATTGTGTAGTGTGCTCAGAGCGTGATTTGCGACATTTGATTTATCGGGTCTATTGTATTTGATATGTGCTATGTGTTCTTTAAAGCGTGTTATTATAGGTCGTTTAGTTTGGCCTATATATTTCAAATTACAATCCGCGCAACTAATTTCATAGATCCCTGATTTCGAATTGGAGTTGATTTTATCTTTAGTATTCCCTAGCAGACTTTTGATGGTGTTTTCAGACCGAAATGCTACCTGGAAACCTCTTTCTTTCACAATTCTATTAATGTTTTTCGTGACAGGGTGGTATGGTAGACATATGTACTTTTTCTCTTGGTTATTTTGGGGTATCAAACTCGTGGATTCGCGGATCGTATTTTTTATTTTAGTTTTTCTAATTAATTTATTGATTATTTCTATGTCAAAGCCATTGTATGTCGCAATATTTTTAATGGAATCTAGTTCTGTTTCATATCTCTCTTTTGTTAACGGAAAATTTAGTAACCGATTGACTAAAAAGTTAAAGGAAGCTGTCTTATGTTGATAACTATGATTTGAATCCGCGGTGATGAATCTATTAACGTTGGTTTCTTTCCGGAAAATATCGATTTCTATTTTATGTTTATTTCTAATCAGTAAAGTATCTAAAAATGATATCTTGCCGTATTGTTCCTTTTCCACCGTAAATTTAATAGTCGGATATTTCAAATTTAATTGATTAACAAACATGTCTAATTGGCATTTCCGTGTGTCAAAAATCGCAAGAATGTCATCTACATACCTAATCCAGACTCTAGGGAAATATTTAGCGTTGTTTTTGAATTCTACTTCAAATTGACTCATGAATAAATTGGCTATGAAAGGAGATAAGCAGTTACCCATAGTTGTGCCTTGTTTCTGTTCATAAAATTTTTCTTCTACTTGGAAACAGTTCTGCGCCATGCACAGAGTTGTCAGTCTCATGTATTCTCTTATTTTTGAAGGTTCAATGTTGTTCTTGTGGAGCAAGCTTTCTAAATATTTCATAGTCTCTGGAATAGGTACCGAGGGAAATAACGACGTCACGTCGAATGAAACTAAAATTTCCCCGGTTTCCAGTTCACAGTCTTTAATTAATTTAACAAATTCTAAAGAATTGCTGACTGACAAATTTTCTGGTTTAACGGGTAGATTTTTAAATTCATTCACTAGCCATTTGGAAATCAAGTAAGTCGGTGAGTTAGTACCTGAAACTATAGGTCTCATCGAGTTACCTGGTTTATGTATCTTCGGTAAACAATACATTCTTGGTACTACAGGATTACTAACATTCAATTTATACTTTTGGGTAGAAGTTATTAAAATTGGACATTTCTTAATCGCGTCTTTTGTGTCATTAATCATTTTAGGTAACGGATTTTTCTTCATTTCTACATACGGACCTTCGGCAATTAAATTTTTTACTCTTTGAAAATAGTCGGTTTTGTCCATAATTACTAACTTGTTCCCTTTATCTGCTTTTAGATAAAAGCAGTCCTTCGATCTAAGAGTTTTAATGATATTCCACTCTTTATTGACCGACTTCTATTTGTGCTGCTGTAAATTCTTATCGATTTGGGTTTTACAAGCTTTTCGAATAAAGTTTTTTGGCCCTTGTTCAAAATACTTAATCGAAGTTTCGATGCTTGCAATCACCTGTTCCATAGGAATCTGACGGCTTGGCAAACAGTATTTTAACCCTTTATTTAACAAATTTATTTCTAAATCACTAAAATTCTCAGATGATTGATTGATCACTAATGTTTCTTTTATAGGAATTTTATTAGTATCCTTTTTAGGTGGACATAACTTTTTAAATTTCTTATTAAGTTTTAAACATTTCTTTTTCAATTTATAGTCTTTAATTTCCGTAATTTTCCTATAAAAGTTACACCAATCTTCGAATTCATTGTTGTCCATGCTTTTAATTTTCCATGCTTTTAATTTTAATTTTAAATGTAAATTATATAGTTCTAATTCTAATTTACTACGTTTACTGTACAGATATTTCATTTCTAGGTTCAACCATTTCATTTTTGCATATGAAATGACCTTATCGTTATTTCTACAATTAGTCGTTACATTTACGTTCATGAATTTAGGAAAAACATTGTTATTTTTACACCGTTTCAGAAAATCGATATCTGTACTTATAAGTTTAATTTTAATATATAACTTATGAAATCTATGGTTTTTTAATTGGTTACATTTTGTTTTAATGAAATTTCATATAGTAATTAATTTATTCGTTGGAACTAGAATTTAAATATCTGACTTTCTTGTAAAAAGCTTATTCTTTCTAAAATGTTATAGTAACTTATTTATTTCAATGTTTATGTTAGTTAGTAAATAACTAACTTGAAAAATCAAATCTTGGAGTATTTAAATATTTTTAATAGAAAAGTCTGTTCAAAATATGATGAAAATTATGTATTTTTAAAATGTCAAAATTTAATATTTGAAATGTAATTTATTTGTAACAGGAATCATACAGATCATAAACAAAACCATTGGAAAATAATTAGCAAATGAATTGTCAAAAAGTTAAATAAAATTAAGGCAAATAATTTTGAATTGCAATATGTATTTCAAAATAAGGGAAATGGATTACCAAATTTAAAAATATTAAAAATTTGATATACATCACTATAGTGATGGAAAAAATAATCAATCTAATTTTTCTCTATAAAAATTTAAAGACGTAGAATTTGTTTGTAATCGTTTAAAAGTTAAATATTGAGAGAAAAATTGATTATATCAGTTAAACAGTACTTACATAAACTAATACTATTAATTATACCACTGGAGATAAGATTGTATCATATTTTTTTGGTTAGCCAGGAAAATATTTCTTCTTAACGAAAATCCCGAGAAGAGAACGGACAACAAGGTCGTAATTATACTTTCTGCTTCTCAAAAGCCTTCTTTCAAATCACATTACGAGGCAAAATTATAATTTCCTATTTTTTTGGAGAAAATATCCATAGTCTCCACACGATAATTGGTACTGGGATAACATTAGCTGTAACCACCACTCTGTATCCAGTCCACCGGGTAAGAATTCCCCCTTAAATAGTTTTTTCAAAAAAACATATTAAATATTTAAAAATTTCAAAGTTACTTTTATATAAGAAAGATACTGTTAAAAATATTGCTCTGTAGAACATTGAGTGGACACGTCTGAACATTTCCTTACATTCTTTCTACGTCAGTGCACTTAAATCTCGCCAATTTTTGCTCCGAAACCAATCAAATTCAGCATTACTAGATATCTGGCCATGTGGGTATATAAGTATACAGGGATAGTTAAAAGTATGGAGACGTCGATTTATTGTCGTTAATATTCATTTTAGGGAATTATGTTCAATATAAACGTTTGTTAAGGTATTTTGATCTACATTTGAGAATATTTGAATTTTTTTTCTTCAATTGTTTTTTTAGTGCGCCTGTCCGCGCATTTTTTTTTTAATGGGAACTGGTAAATTTTGCTCTACCATTCGATAGAGGATTTTTTTCTCTTTACAATAATATTTTTGTATTTTTAAAATTAATTTTAATAACTTTTTTTACAAGAAAAATTAAACAAATTATTAACAAAGTAAATTAAAGTAAGTGTTCAAATTGTCGTCCATTAGTAATTTGACAATGACTCAATCGATTTACAAAACCCCGAACAGAGTTCTGTAAAAAATCTCGGAGAATTTCTTGTATCGTTCTGGTAATTCGGATTTGTAAATCTTCGACGTTATCGGGCTTATCTTTGTAAACTTTGTTTTTTACGTATCCCCAAAGAAAAAATCTAAAGGACTTAAATCTGACGAACGGGCTGGCCATTCAATGGTTCCTCGTCTTCCAATCCATCTGTGGGGAAAAACGTTGTCCAGATATTGACGAACATTTACACCATAATAATAATATGGGGCGCCATCTTGCTGGAACCAGATACTGTCATTGAGCATGTGTTCATTGTTTTCATTACGATAGTGCGTAGCACAAGCAGGTATTATTTCATTTTGCAATAACTGCAAATACAGAGCCGAAGTTAAATTGCCATTGATGAAAAAGGGACCGATAATATGACCGCCTAGAATGCCAACCCAAATATTAACCTTTTAGGGGTACTGCGTATGGTGCTCCAAAAACCAAGAGGGATTTTCCGATGACCAGTATCTGCAGTTATGCCTGTTTACTTCACCGGTAAGGCAAAAAGTAGCTTCGTCAGAGAAAAGAATATTGTTGACAAAATTTCCATTATTATTGCAAATATTTAACATTTCTTCAGAAAATTGTAATCTCCTATCAAAATCATCTTCCGTTAACTCGTGTACAAGGTGTACCTTATTCAGATACAGCCAATAAAATATCCAGTTTGTTATCATCGCTTTTTGCTGTTTTAGGTCTACCACTCCTTGGCAAATCTTTAACGCTACCCGTTTGTTATAAGCGTCTTAAAGTTTTACCAACAACGGATTTAGAAATTGAATTTCTATTTGGATGCGTATCATTAAATAAATTACAAACGTGTTGTAAACTTCTGCGTCTATCTCCATAACCCAACATCATAAGTATTTCAATTCGTTCATGTTCACTTAAACTCGCCATTGTTAATATTAACAGCAACAAATTGCACAAATGAATTATTTCTGTCAAAGATTTGACGTACACAATAACCACTGATAAAATTATGTCGCTCAAATTTGTTTATCGCTACGCTTCTGTCTATCTGCGATGTACCGAACATCTGCTAAACACATGAACCGGCCTTTTCTTATAAAAAAGTTATTAAAATGAATTTTAAAAAAACAAAAATATTGTTGTAAAGAGAAAAAAATTCTCTATCGAATGGTAGAGTAAAATTTACTAGTTCCCATTTAAAAAAACTGCGCGGACAGGCGTAACTAAAAAACAATTGAAGAAAAAAAAAATTCAAATATTCTCAAATGTAGATCAAAATATACTAACAAACTTTTATATTGATCATAATTCCCTAAAATGAATATTAACGACAATAAATCGCCGTCTCCATACTTTTAGCTAACCCTGTATATAAACTTCAATGTAAGTCGGTTTGTGATATGTGATATGTGAGATGTGAACATTTACCATCTAAAGGGGACGGACCACACCTAATATATCAGTTAGAATTAAATGATCTTATTCGAGACCTGAATTTGTCAAAAACTAAAGCAGAGCTAAACTCCAAGGCTGGAATCTGTTAACTTCAGGCACGCACACTTATGTGTATGGTAATTCTCAGGAAGAACTATCACAGTATTTTTCAGCCAACAAGGTTCTTTCATACTGCAATAATGTCGACGATTCGATGTTGGTATTAGGCCACCAACAACTTCCCGGAGAATGGCGTATTTTTATCAATGGTTCAAAATTAAGTTTGAAAGCTGTCCTTCTTCACATAGGAAACGTATATTCATCCATCCCCGTTGGCCACATATTTCACTTAAAAGAAACGTATGAAAATATGACTTTTCTTCTAGAATTAATTTTCAAAATGTACAAATGGTATACCAGCGCAGACCTCCAAGTTGTAGCAATTCTATTCGGTTTACAACTGTGATGTACAAAGAATTGCTGTTTTCTTTGTGAGTGGGACAGTCGATCAAGAAATTCTCACTACATTAACGTGCCAGAATTAATTTGTTGTTATTACTATTGTTAGAACTATAAAAGAAACGAAAATTGTACATAGTTTCTAAAGAGAAATTTAAAAAATGAAAATTTGTCAACCAGTGTTATTTTCGTGTGAAAGAGATACTAATTAATATTTCCTTGAAATTAATCACTTCTATTATTGTATATTTTCTAAAATGTGTATAGATATAGAATTAACCCACATACAATTAATCTACATAAATGATTGGTATAGAGCATTAGTCTATATGTTTTTAACAAATTCATTTCATTTCCTGATATTTTACTCTAAAAAATTCTTATAATTGTGTTTTTTTTTGTATTGATAAGCTTATTAAAATTATACCAGAGATACTAAATTTCAATTTGTTGTATTTAAAAAAAATATATTTGAACAGTCATAGTGTGTACAAGAAGAGATATAAGTCCTAAAATCGTGGCCTCTTTTTATTTTTAGACCACAGTGGATGGTGTTTAAACTTAGAAACCGAAATACCTGTCCAGTTTCATTCTTAATTTTTACCTGGTTTGTGTCACGATGGTCATCACTTCACATTTTATTTCACATAATACTCACTTCAGAGACTGTTGTTATCGTTGGCCTACTATACTTTTGGGGATTCACAACGATTCGAATATTACGGAACAAATTATTTATCGAGGCTAGAAGTTATTTTCGTACATAACTTGAATACTTTTATATAAATTAAAGAACGTTTGTTTAATGTATACATTTATTTTGACTTTACGAAGTCGCTGTTTATGTTAATAAAGTATTGGTAAGATATGATTCTTTACCAATATATGTTATATACACAGCTATAGAAAATAATATCTCATGTCTCTTTTTTGTCGTAACACTATAAGTATGTCGCTTGTCAGCTGTTTCTATAAAAAAATATTCTAGATTATTAGTCCAGAAATATATTTTTTATACATACGAGGGTGGTTTGACGGGAGAGTGACTTACTAATGATGCATCTTGTAGGCGATTTCGGCTTAATGTTATATACAGATACAAATCTATTCATAAAGATTTGTATCATTTGTATTACATTGCTTCACTAGCTTAACTGATGACGCCTAATAGTAATGGCAGAAACACGTGTCTTAAGCAGAAGTAAATGCTGAAAATACGAGGTGTATTGTCCATGTGTACAGTTACAGATATGTATATTACATGTCTGTTTCAATTGTAACAAAAGCGTTATACGTGCATAAACGTATAGATATACTTAAAACCTTTCTGTATATAAGTATATTCCATTAAAGGGTTATAGCTTCGAAAATACTAGAAATAAGTACTGTTATTGGTACCATTTTAACGGCAATTTTACAAGAAATTTGCTGACTAATAAAAAAATTATAGGTTCAATTTTAAAAAAAAGAAAATAGCTTTTAAACTTCGATAACTTTGGCACTAGATATTTAACACCCTGTATATGTTGTCACGTTGTTCACCCACAAAACATATAACGTGTTATATAGGTTCAATTATAGGTTCAATTTAAAAAAAAAGAGAAAATAGCCTTTAAACTTCGATGAGTTTGGCACTACATATTTAACACCCTGTATATGTTGTCACATTGTTCACCCACAAAACATATAACGTGTTAGTCCATAAATTGGTAACTAAAGAGTTACGTGAGACACTGCATCCATTTTCAGGCTGAGACTTAAAATGTTACACGCTGCAACTGTCAAGATTTTAAGAAAATTTGCAATAAAACCAAAACTAACAGTTGTAAGTGCACATTATCAAATATCATTGCAAAGATAATTTGGGTGGTTATCATCATAATAACAAGAAAGTATAGCAATCTATTAAAAAAAAAATTGGAAGTGGTTGCGGAAATTTGGAACACTCTGTAAATATATAAATAAAAATAGAAAATGCACTGTAGCATACTACATGTGTACGTAAAATTTCATTGCTACATTATTAGTTTTTATGCTAAGCTCCGCCGACACACTATTGCCGTACCCGGTATTTTATACCTTGCAGGCGCGGCACATGATGACGTTTTGGGAGGGCGCGTACAATGATGCGAGTGCCTCGTGTGTTTTCGGTGTTTACTAAGAAAACGCTACAGTTAGTACACGCGAATACACGAAGCACTCGCATCATTGTACGCGGCCTAACAATACGTCATCACGAGGCGCGCCTGATACCTGGCAAATAAAAAGAGAAAATAAGTACAAAAATAATATTTATTTAAACAGCTAACATTTGTTCATCGTCAAAATCAATTCGTTAAGAAAACAAACGTAATATTACATGTTTACGTATACCAGCACTGGAAAATACAATCTCGTAATATCTTCCTTTAGTTTTCAATGCTTTGTGTGTTGTCTTATTTCGCCAAAAATTCGTATATCCTACACTGTGTTGTATATTTTTTTTATTATATCTTGAAGTATTGTATTCCATACCAATTTAATTTCTTCTTTGAATCCTATAAATGCAAACTGCCCCTAATTTCTGTGGATTTGCCTTGATAAATATACTCAGTCATTCTCTATAAAGGTGGGGTCGTGTGATCTAACAGGCCACAATTCGAAATTTGTCGTATGAATAAGGGCGTTATCCTGTTCAAATATTATTCCTTGGCTAAGGTATTAAATGTTATTCCACCTTCTTCGTACCCATTCCGATTTAGATTAGTTTTTAGAAAGACTAAATATTTTACTTTTTGTTTCAAAGCTATTGCAATCCATACCATTACTGAACCACCGCGTTGTTGGGGCCGTGGTAAATTTCTTTCTTCTTTTCTTAAATGTTACCAGTAAGGGAAACCATCTGGTTCAAATTAAATATCTTTTGGAAAAGAAAGGATACTGTTTTAGAATGATTAGCACAAAATAGTGAAACCAGTCTCAAAATCAAGTAAATTTATCGTACTACCAATGTACTATCGTGAAAAAATAAAAGTGGACACTTTATTATGTTGATATGCCGAAATTTCAAAATTTACCTAATGTAAACAGAACTTTTGAAGTGTCAGTGTTTTTAATTGTCTCACATTTTCACAGAAATACTATATAATTAATGTTGTAAGATTTATTTGCAAAATAGAAAAATATATTTTTCTATTTTGCGTTCGAAATGAACTCATTATGACACCCAAAACAGTATCGAAATGAGCTTCATTTCGATATGCTTTTTTTCATTTTTCAATGTTGGCGTTGTTCGAACACAGAAATAAATATCATTGCTGTCATTGATTTTAAAAATCTAAGTACATTTGACAGATATAATATATGTTCGTACTCTACACAATCAACGTATATTGTATACAATTTGCAACAAGATATATTAGTTTCTACGTCCCTCATGTTTATATTTTTAAATAAAATATCAAGTAATGTTAACGAAAATTAATAAATAATATGTAATATAATATACTTCGGATATACTTCGCGGATTAGCAAGATTTAAATTTGACAATGTCAAGTATCAATGTGACCAACTGCATGCTTTATATAAAAATTAAACTCTGAACTTCCAAATTAAATAATTCCAATTTATTAATGTAAAAAATGCAAAATAGAAAAAATAGTATAAAAAACTCGTTTCATAAGGCCTTTTGCCGCACTCGCTCTTTAGAAAACTCGCCGCTATCGCGGCTCGTTTTCTAAACTGATCTCGTGCGGCAAAATGGTGCCTTATGAAACTTGTTTTTTAATATACTATTTTCTCATTGTTATACATATAATATACAGGAAAAAATATAATAAAACAGAGATCTTTTAATAATATATACTTTCAAAACAAGAAATCAGTTAACAGTTTCAGGGTATTCGGTTGAAAATACTATATTATGCTCGAAAAGACGCTTCGATTGAAATGAAAACTTGAGACGATGCCGTGTACACAATTAAGCGACTATTGCACGCATCGATGGACACACACACATACACACGTAAAAGCGGCGAACGCCTAGTGTATAGCTTGGAGGAATAGCGGAGAGAGGGGGCTCCAGCATACATACAGGTTATAGCATTCACCGATATACACGCACACACAGTATACGCGCTGCAGAGAGAGGGGAGCGTCAGCAGGATGGCGAAGAGAGGGGAGCGTTGACTTAGCGGTCGTCCCGATATCCCACGATGGCATTCAAGACCCGGGTTTACCCCCGTAGCGCGCCATTAGATGTTTCACATCAAAAACCATTCTATTTACTGTTGACTCAATTCCTTCAACTTTGGGAACAACCAGAAATCTGAAGATGACAAACCAGGGCTTTGCGAAACAACCATGAATTTAAGACTCGTGACTGGCTTCATCGTTTCGTTGCTGTAATGTGGCCTGGCGTTTTCGTGGTGCAAGAAAATATTCGTTCTTTCAGGCCTTATTCTACGGATACGATTCTTTAATAATCGTAAAGTTTTGCAGTATATTAATGGATTAATTGTTAATCTCTTTGGCAAACAGTCGGTATGAATGACCCCCTTTGCATCCCAGAAAATAGTGAGCATGACTTTCTGCACTTTGCATTGTCGTATACGTGTAGAATCATGACGACAATATTCCGATGACCGCCGCTTATTTTTGTCTTCTAGGTCATAATGAGGAAATCATCGTCACATCGACACTGGTTATAAAAGTTCTTGACAAATGTTTTTTTTTCTTTTTTCTTTCATAATATTCGTTAATGATACAGTACCTATTTTCCGCAATTTTTTCTGTAATTAAATGTCTAAACAATGTACTAGACTCTTTCTGGATTGATGCCTAATTGCCGATTGCGTCGATTGCCTTAAACCAGTACATTCACTTGTTTTCAATTCTTCTCCAAACACCTTCATTTCGCTTCTATAACCGAGTTTTGCACGTCGAACCCACTGGCGAACATTCATCACATCCATGCAATCGTTGTCACAAACGGCTTTCAAACGCTTGCAAATTTCGATGGGCGTGCAACCTTCCAGCATTGAAAATTCTATTACGGGTCGTTTTCTGGTATGAATCTCAGAAATCGAAGTCATTATAGGTGACACTGTTTCTCAACGACGGTACACAGGAAGATGAAACTTTGCATACTAAGACGAGATACACGAAATTACGGTTTGCAGGTTAGAACTCGTTTCTATCTCTACTACTCACTCAATGGCGTTGTTGGAGAGCTTTTATATATCAATTCACCCTCGTATATAGTACAACAACTTGTTTTCTATGATAGAGAGATAACATAAGTTAGATGTGATGGATTGCTTTTCCATGAAGGCGAGCTGAAATGTACATTTTTATATACATTAATAATAACAACTACAGATGCAGTTATATGTGCTTCTTGATGCTATTTAAACAACAATAATCTTAAATATTTGAATGTAGAGTTAACTATGTACAATTTTGGAAGTCATTTGTATAAATTTGAAAATTCATAAATTACGAAATTGACCCCTAAAGCACAAAAATTGTTGCTAGAATTAAACTGGGATTGTATTAAACTAGTAAACACCTAATCAAGATTCTATTGGAGTAGAAATTTGTCGTAAATAAACTGACTTTAAAACACATAAATTATTTTGTTTACATTAGGCTAGTTATCTGACATTTGTTATGCTAACTTACAACTAATAAATTATAAAACTATGTCTGCGGACATATATATAAACATACATACAATATTGTGTGTCATATGTATTCCACTCCTAAACCATTTAACTTCTTGCTTGATTAATTGTAATTCCCTGTCGGTTATGTTTCTTTTTTTATTCGTAAAAAGTCAAGAATTTATGTCTCAGATACTGGATTCTCAAGACACTTGTTTATTTACAGTTTATTGTCAGGACTATCAAACACTTAATTTTTAATTTAAATTTTAGATTAGATCCTATATTACATACTCCTGATCTTTACATAGATTAAAATCATTTGTTTTATACTTTAGTAGATTTACTATTTAAAGACTTTTTTTTAATGCAAATTAATTAATTTATAATAATTCAACCCTGGTTAAAAACGTGGCACATTAAAACAAATGAAATCAAATCCACCCATGTAATATTCACACTATGCAGAGAAACATGTTCGTCCACCTGTGAAAACTAATGATCAATTTGAAGATGCTGAATATCTTGGCATGCATCTGGATCGACGTTTTACAGAAAGCAATTAGGTTTCTAACTATACCAAATGTATAGGTCATTGGGCGAAGATCGAGAATATCCCTGGATAATAAATTGTTATTATACAAAATCTGTGTGAACGTACGTTATCCTATTAAGAGACATTGCCAATAACTCTAACATAGGTATACTGTAGAGCTTCCAAAACAAAGTGCTACCTGCCATCGTCGATGCATCGTGTCAAATCATCATGGGACGTCATTGAACATTACATCCCATTGGAATCAATCAAGAAAGTTATCCGCCAGTTCGGTATCAAGTACTATGAGTGTACCATAACGTGCTAGCCAATGAAATAAATATGACCCATATCAATGAAGTGCGTAGGCTGAAAGTCTGCTGCCATCCAGTCTACCAAGTACAGGACCCAAATAAGTTTCAAATTTAAGGCACATGTATACAAATTCACACAAATACGAAAAATCTCTAGCTTTAGATTTGGATAAATTTTAAAAGAGATCAGTTAGTGTAGTGATATTCTACATGTCATTCAGTCTCTTCATAAAAAAAGCTTATTGCTCATTAGGCAGATGGTAGAATTCACAAGATGTTATAAAAAAATATCTAAGAAGGCATCTAATTAATGAATACGGTTTCGAGTATTTTTAGTTTTGAGTACACTATAAGAAACAATAGTATATTTTACTTATCCGCCAAAACTTTGGTCAAATTTCAAACATTTATAATTCACTGAATCCTATATCTGTGAAACGTAGTCAAAGTTTCAGTTTTTGTCCATTATATAAAGTGTTTTCTTCTCAAACTAGTCCATAAAGATATTCACAACTATAGGAGACAGATATTATCTATGTTTATACCTTGATTGTTATACAGGGTTAGGCAAATGTATGGATCCATTCGAATATCTTTGATATGGCTACTTAGATTTTAATAAGACTTTCCACAATTAATTAAATGCAATTTGGGGATTCGATGAGTATATATATATATTCGAATCAAATTTCTGGTTTAGCCTGAAACGATGCTAACTTTTTTATTTTAAATGGAAGAGCCTGTATATTTTTACGAATTTCAATAGAGCTCTACTCTGGGAGTTCAGCAATAATAAGGTATGGCATCCTTTTGTTCAACAACGACAAAGATATTTAATGAAAATTGATATTCTAAAATCATGTTTATGTTTAGTAAGCCATGGAATTAAAATTTAGTTCAATGAGCTTGACTTGACTGCCAGAATTAACTTTGTAGACGTCCAATTACTAATAATGGTTCAATTAACTTAAAGAGCGTATTGAAACTCTGATGATGATTGATTTTGGTGACCGCGTCAGAACTCATGAAGAACTATGCGATTTATTTAACAATTTGCATCAAGATCGATATCCAATGCTGTCGTTAGTAAAACTTTGAGAAGGTATAACTTGTCGCAACTAATGAAGTTATTGCTCAAGATATTGCTATAGCATTAGAAGAATTACCACAAACTTCTAGTGCATCCCTCGTACTAAACTGTGATATAAGTTGCCGATCAGTCGCCAGAATATTGAAGCATTTAGTGCAAGAATTATTAGACGGGGATTTTGATCGTAGAATTGAATTTTGCGAAAAAGTGATGGAGATATGTAAAAATTACCAATATTTTCATACAATTTGCTCTTTTCCGACGAGGCTACATTTCGTTTGAATAGTGCTGTTAATCGCCATAACTATCGATATTGGTCAATATATAACCTCATCGGATGCTAGAAACGCATATTGGGCTGGTATTTTCACAAATCGTATTATTAGTCATTTTTCATTCATGGTACACTAACTGGACAGAGATATTTAGGTCTTTTACGTAATCAGGTTGTCCCTAATAACGAGAAAGATGGGGAGTTACCTGTAAGTGTTTGGCTCCAACAAGATAGAGCACCCCCTCGTTATGCCCTTCCTGTTAGAAGTTTTTTAAACGAAACATTCCCAAATTGGTGGATTGGTTGTAGAGTATTCGTTGAATGGTCCGCATGGTCTCCAGATTTAAATCCCCTAGTTTTTTTCCTTTGGGTCATTTAAACTCTGTGGTTTATACTAGACGGCCGCATAATCTGGACGTGTTATGGCAGAGAATAATTGAGGAAGTGCAATTAATTCGTGACGAGGCTTTGGTAAATGTCATCAAAAATTTGTTCACAGACTTGCTTATTGCTTCTCTATAATATCTGCGATATGTATTCGTTGTAGTCTGTATGTAGCTTGACAATTAATTCCTGGATGTTCTTCTTCTTCTTCTCTGTTTTGGGTTGGACGCCACCACGTCCAGGCACTTGAGCCCACTGCTCTTTGTACTATCCCCAATACATCTCTCAGTTCCACTCTGATAGCCTTGTGTCCTCGACAAAAGCCACTATCCTCCTCAGGGGAAGTTTGTGTACACTCGAAGGATCCAATAGATCTCTCCCGAAATATTTCTGTCTGAGGTCCTTCAGTTCCTCATACGTGCATATTACATGAAGGCTAGTTTCCTCCTGTTTTTCACATCTCCTACACCAGGGCTCGCTAACCAAGCCCATGCTGTACAAATGCTTCCTTAATGTCCGGCTATTAACCCGGTAATTATTTTAATTTATTTTTTGCTACTACGAATTAGGTTGGCTGAAAACTCTCCGTCCAGCTCCCTTAGTAGTGTTTTGGTATGGAGTTGACCTTCCGTTAACCCCCATTTATTTTTATGTTCTTTCTCTAGCCATAACCAGATCTCCCTTTTAGCGGAATCCTTAGTGATTCCATATACAGGTTCTGGTCCTATGAAGTTCCTATTAGTACCTTCTTCGGCCAGTTTGTTGGCGTCATTGCCTTTAATTCCCTCATGTCCTGGCACCCATATCAGCGACACTGTATTATCTTGTGTCAGGTTATTGAGGACCTGTTTACAATATTTCACCAGCTTAGACCTGGTAGATGGGTTCCTAATGGCTTTAATAACCGCCTGACTATCACTCATTATGTTAATTTTTTGCTTGCGCAGCCGGCTTCCCGAGTTTCATCGGCGCAGGCTGCGACTGCTAACAATTCGGTCTGGAAAACCGTAGTATGTTTCCACAGACATATCGATATCTTCCTTCTAGGGCACATTCCGCATATGCCTGCACCTGCCCCCTGACTAGATTGTGATCCATCAGTGTACCAGGTGCCGGCACAACGATCGTTCGAGCGATTTTTTGCCTGTTCCCTGGTCGGTATGAGTATGTTCAGCTTAGCTGTAAACATAATTTCAGGTGCCATACTGTCCACCGGCATTTGAAATATCGGCTCTTCCAGTATAGTTCCTGTGATACCTGTATGGCTCCCTTCAACCTTATTAGGACACCATACGTCATTGGCCTTCAGCCTCAGTATCGCAGCCATTGCCTCCGCCCTTATAAATAGTTCCAGCGGAGGGAGACCCACGAAGGCCTCCATGGAAGCGGGTCCCATGCTGTTCATAGCTCCCGTGATTCCCAACAGGGCCTGTCGCTGGAGAGTCGTGAGGAGCCCCACCGACGATGTCCGCTCCGTCCTCCTCCACCAGACAACTGCTCCATAGGTAATCGTTGGTCTTATTACTGCTGTGTACAACCAGTGTACCACATTTGGTTTTAGTCCCTAGGTCTTGCCAACAGCTCTTCTACATCTCCAGAAGAGCTGCGCCGCCCGGTCTGCCACTTTGGCTAGGTGTATGCTCCAATTCAGTTTCGCATCAAGTGTTATGCCTAGATACTTCATTTCATTGGTTAGTTCTAACTCTTGTCCAAACAGCTTTACGCTGCCCAGATCATTTAGTTTTCTCATGTTGGTAAAGGCTACCAACTTGGTTTTTTGAGGATTGACAGATAATCCCTCCTCAAGGCACCATCTTTCTGCAATTCGCAGAGCATATCGCATGATGCTCGCCACTGTCCCCGGGAATTTCCCCTGGGACACTATGACAATGTCATCGGCGAACCCCTGCGTCCATATTCCCTGGTCATTTAATGTCCTGAGGAGATTATCCACTACTAGACTCCATAGTAGCGATGACAATACGCCTCCTTGAGGACACCTGTTTGTTGTCCTCATGGAGATCGTTTTGTTTTGCATTTGGGCATGAACTACTCTGCTACGCAGCATGTTATGAACCCAGTTGCATGTGGTGCTTTTTATTTTTCGATCTCTTAAAGATCGAATAATAGAAGACATCGAGGTGTTATCGAAAGCTCCCTCTATGTCTAAGAAGACTGCACGTGCAATTTCCTTGTAGTGTAGGCTCCTTTCGAGCCCTCTCACCAGGCTATGCAGGGCACCCTCACCTGATTTTCCCATCTGGTATGCCCATTGCAGTGGGTGTAGAGGAGATCTATCCAGAGCCCCTTCTTTAATATTTTAATATATCATTTTTTCCATAGTCTTCAACATAAAAGAGGTAAGACTAATTGGTCTAAATGATTTAGAGTGGGTATATGTTACTTTTCCGGGCTTTGGAATAAACACTACCCTAGTTTCTCTCCACGCCCTAGGGATATAACCCATAGCATGGCTAGACCTGAATATCTCCAATAGAGGACCCATAATTTCACCAATTCCCTCTTGAAGCAGCTTGGGAAACACTCCGTCTGGTCCTGCGGATTTATATGGTTCAAACGATCCTATCGCCCATTTAATTAAATGGGGCTTGAAGATCTCGTTTGAGGATGTTCTTGTTTTTTTTTGTTTTTATTAGTTTTAATCACTTGTGCAGACTTTGTTTATATTCATATACCTATACTATTAGCTTGAATATTGTATATTGTATATTATTTTAGGCTTCTTTATATTTTTTATATGTAGGAAGTTAAGTCTTTATATTATTTTTTTTTGTTTCTAATAGTAGGTTACGTGTTGTTATGTGTATGATTTAAAATGTTGTTTTGATTTTATCCTGTAAATGGAATTATAATTCTGTTGGGTAATAAATAATATTGTCAAGAAGTTAACGGTCATGATTTCGAAAACTTTCTTAACCGATATTGATTTTGTTTATATTTTTTGTGTTCCTTTTTCTCGTTCTCAGTAAACTTTGCATTATTAGATTTAATTTAATCTCTGTTGTTGTTGAACAACGACAGAGATATTTAATTAAATTCAAACAACATTGCTGCCAAAGCTTATCATTACTGAACTGAACAGAATAGAGCCCTATTGAAATTCGTAAAAAATATACAGGGCGTTTTATTTAAAATAAAAAACTTAACATCGTTTCCGGCTAAACCGGCAGTGTAATTCGGTTATAAATATACTCATCAAATCCCCGATTTGGATTTAGTTAATTGTGGAAAGTCTTATTAAAATCTAAGTAGCCATATCAAAAATATTCGAATGGATCTGTGCATTTGTCTAAACCTGTATATGAAATAGGAGGCCGATGGAGATGGGCTTCACTTGATCTAAATATTATTAGTGATATTATCAATTGTTTGCTATGTTCCAGACATCATCACCAATTTTTTTTGTAACAATAATATATATATATATATATATATATATAAAGTCCTATAATTGGATTCTATAATCTGTTGGGCAATATATATATATATATATATATATATATATATATATATATATATATATATATATATATATATATATATTGCCCAACAGATTATAGAATCCAATTATAGGACATCGTAAATTACATGTTTCTAATATAAATCATACTTAAAACTAACAAAATATATTGAATCTAAGAATGTAACATAGTATATAGTGTAAGTAACAATGGTAGATAATGCAATCTTAAAAAAGTGATTAAATTTCGCTTAAAACTAACGATGGAATATAAAATACTATAGCAACAACTATACATACATCATACCTAGTGAAGGTGTGGTACATTCTCCTATCAGCATCGCCAACGAATCAAAATGAATATCAATTTTATAAAGTGTTATAATAGGTACAAATTCTGTAGAGAGGTGATTTAATCATCATATTAGTGTTCTGTTTATTGCAGTAAAATATCGACGTAGATCTGGAACCTAGACGAGGCACAATAAAGTTAAGTTGTTCTAAGAGTTTTGGCGAGTCCAACAGATAGTTAACCAGGTCATATAAACATTTCACGCTTGCATGATTACGGCGATGTTCCAGAGAATCAACTTTATATAAATTGAGTAACACACTCTAAAATTCTGAACAGGATACTCAGAATTGTCTTTAAAGTCTCTCAAACTTGGAGAGCTCTTAATGAAGAAACGACGTGAGATTGAACTACTAGTACTACCTGATCAGTTCAAAGCGAATATTAACTCTATTATATGACGGCAAAAATTTAATGTTGGATCTATCTCAAAATTTAAAAAAATACATTGAAAGCGATTTTCAAGTAGCAATGAACTGCAAGTGGTAAATAAATGTTTTTTAAGGATTAGATAACTTTTTTCTTATTTACATTTTAGTTACGATAAATTATGCCAAAAGTTTTTTTGTACATTTTCATTAATAAATAGTCAATTGCAGAGCATAAAAATGAACTCTTTTGTATTCTAAAAAAAAACCTTTAAACGAAACATATTATACAGTTATGATAATAATGAAGCGAAACTGGTCTATAAAATTTGTAGATGAGAAAAACCTGTATAGTGGAACAATTTTTCTTCAATGACGAAATAATTGGGGTACTGTAAAATAGATATATTGCTTCGAAGTAATCATAATTTTCTTTTTCTACTGATATTTGTTGAGAAATATCTTTTAACTATGTCTAATTAAAAGGATTTTATGTTAGATGCATTCTTTTTCCTATATTAAGCTCTGTGGTCTTCAACTGGATTCACTATGCTGCCCAGTTGATAAAAATCTTCCACCTGTTCTATTTTCTTCCCATCTGAATAAATATTTTCTACTTCTGTTTTGTCGTTAAATAGAATTTTCGTATACATAAAGTTTATCTTTAGTTCGGCCTTTTCAGCATTGTTGCCTAGTAGAATTGTATTATAGGCACACTCTAGATCTTCTATTTTTAGGAACATATCTCGAACACATTTCAATTTATCACCGTTCGTCGGTTTTTCTCATAATTCAGTCCCAGTCCAGTCTCTTGTCTTATGCTTCTTTATTTTTATGCTGTTATGAAAATTTATATTCGTCCTGTATTCGCGCTGTGTAGTAATCATAATAGTATATTAAGATACAAGTTTCATAAAACATGATTTTTGCGCACGAGTTCAAGATTGCGCAAAAATGTCTTATGAAACGTGTATTTTATACTATTTTTTCTATTCCGCCTTTAAAATAGAAAAAAATGTTTAAAATAATAGTCATGTTCAATACGAATATTTTAGATATTTTATTTTTTTGACGTTGGTTACACTGACTTATAATTTTTTTTAACAACATTTCAAATATTTGAAATATTGTTATGCGTTTTGAAATTTCAATCTTAGACTAATTTATGTAACTATCTAACATCAAAATCTAAACTAAACGCATATTTAATAAGATTGCCTGGAGGCTATAAGCCTAAGAAATCGAAGATTTTAGAAATAGAGCACATTAACCGACTTATAATAGAAGCCGATGATAAAACATATTTAGCAATGAAAGTAAGTTATAAAAACATAATTATAGTAGTATTTTACTAATTTTGTACATTATTTTGTTATAATAGTCATATTAAAATTATGTTATGTCATTCTTATAATGGGCTTTAATGCAGCTTGCCATCGTGAAGAAATAACAAACATGATTATAGATGATATACAGTTTAAAAATGATGTCATAATGGTTGACGTGCTAAAAACTAAAACTTATGCTCCTAGACAATTTATTATAACTCAAAGGTTATGGTTTGATTTGGTGAAAAAATATTATCATCTTCGTTCCAGTCATGTTACACATAGGCGGTTTTTTCTGCAATATAGAAATGGCTCGTGTGTAAATATTCCAATAGTTATTAATACAATAGAAAACTTGAAATTACCTAATCCTGAACTCTTCACTGGACATTGCTTTAGACGATCCAGTGTAACACATTTGGATAATAGTGGAGGAGATTTAATTACAATTAAGCGCCATGCAGGATGTAAATCTTCCGCTGTGGGTGAAGGTTACATTGATAATTCCATCAAGAAGAAATTAGACGTTGCTGAAATACTATCTAACCTTGCACCTAATACGTCTACTGAAATCACAGAGAATCCATCAACTTCTAATTCAATGGACAGTGATTTATTAGTTAATGTGAATCGGAAGGGATCCAAACAAAATATAGTGTGTTCCCAGAATCTGTCTGGAATATCTACTAATGCCCACGAATCTTCTAGTGTTACAGTAAAAGTATATAACTATTGCAGTATTCACAATGATAAGTAATAATTAGGGTGGACCAATCCGGAGCGATATTGGTAAATATTTCATATAAAAGCCGAAAAACTCCAATAATTTATCAATTAATATGTATATATATATATATATATATATATATATATATATATATATATATGTATATATATATAAATTGATATATATATATATATATATATATATATATATATATATTCATTGATAAATTACACAGGCCTACAAAAAAATTTATTTTTTTTGGTGCATCTCTGTTTGTTTGAATTGTCGATAAAGTAGGTAATGTACAGTATATTGACATACGCCATTTTAACTCATCAGCTCTAGTTTACCTACTACCCTTATTGTGAATTGTTGTCGGTCTTGTTATGGTCTTGTTCGTAACTAGTCATTATTACAAAATCAGCGATAAAGTTTGTGTTACTATTTCATTATGGCTAGTACGTCCAGACGTTGTGTTAACGATCCTTATATATTTTGTTATGTTTGTGGTGAATACATACTGAAAAATCAGCGTAAATCGATTACAAACACAGTGCGTCGTTTGTATTTTGCTTACTTCGGTATTGAAATTCTACACCAAGATAAAGTGTGGGTGCCTCATAGTGTTTGTAAAATATGCGTTGAACATTTGCGACAATGGGAGCGAGGGAAACGTAAGTCTTTGAAGTTTAGAGTGCCTATGATATGGCGAGAACAAAAAAATCATTATGACGACTGTTACTTTTGTATGATTAATATAGTGGGCATCAACAAAAACAATCGCCATAAATGGAAATACCCCAATATTTCTTCAGTACAAAGACCTGTTCCTCATTCAGAAAATGTTCCAATACCAACTTTTCACCAGGTAGTGCAGCAATCTCAGGAGGATGAAGCTGAAATACCTATTTCTTCCCAAGTAGATGATGACTTTCAATACTGCGGAAAAACATCAGATCCTAAGCCATTTTCGCAGAATGAGCTTAGTGACCTCATCAGAGACTTAGATCTTTCGAAGGAACGTGCTGAGTTACTAGCGTCAAGATTAAAAAAAAAAATTGTCTTTCCTCAGATGTTCGAGTGTCTACATATCGCACGAGAGAGGGAAAGTTATTGAAGTTTTTTTCATCTCATGAAAATTTTGTGTATTGCTGTAATGTGAGTGGTTTGCTGGCTTTCATGGGTTTAATGATCAATCAGCCCAATGAATGGCGTCTCTTTATTGACAGTAGTAACCGAAGTCTAAAAGCAGTTCTTCTACATAATGCAAATAAATATGCTCCCGTTCCAATTGCTCACTCAACATGTGTAAAAGAAGAATATGAGATAATTTCAAATCTTTTACAAAAAATAAAATATATTGAACATAACTGGGTGATCTGCGTCGACTTGAAGATGATTAATTTTTTATTGGGTCAACAGAGTGGTTATACTAAATACCCATGTTTTATTTGTCTCTGGGACAGTCGAGCTAAATCACGTCATTGGACTGCAAAAAATTGGCCTATGAGAGATGCTCTTGTTGTTGGGGAAAGAAATGTTATAAATGCACCCTTAGTTTCAAGAAAAAAAATCATTCTTCCACCATTGCATATAAAATTAAGGCTAATGAAGCAATTTGTTAAGGCTCTCGATAGAAATGGTCAATGTTTCCAGTTTATTTCTCACAAATTTCCTGGTTTAAGTACTGAAAAACTAAAAGCAGGTATCTTTGATGGACCTCAAATACGTAAATTGATGAAAGACACAACTAATTTTGAGACTTGTATGAATGATGTGGAGAGGCTTGCCTGGCAATCTTTTGTAGCAGTTGCACAAAATTTCCTCGGAAATCATAAAGCTGACAACTATGTAGAACTAGTAGAGGAAATGCTGGTGCGATTCAAAGATTTAGGCTGTAATATGAGTATAAAATTACACTATCTCAATAGTCATCTACATCATTTCCAACACAATTTAGGAGATCTAAGCGAAGAACAAGGGGAACGTTTCCACCAAGACCTAAAAACAATGGAGAATAGACACCAAGGAAGGTGGGACAGTCATATGATGGCTGACTATTGCTGGGGAATCATGCGAGATTGCCCGAGTCAGTTTCATTCTAGAAAATCACTCAAAAGACAATTTCTTGATGTTTAATGTCAATAAAATATATATTTTTTCGTGAATTGTGTTTTTTTTTTCTCGGGAACTAGAGCAGCGACAGAAGAAAATGGGTAACATTTTTGATATCGCCATGTAAGACATACTTAAAATCGGGTCTAAAATCTCCAGCACCAAAATGGTTGTAGGCCAGTGTTATGGAGTTTTTCGGCTTTTATATGAAATATTTACCAATATCGCTCCGGATTGGTCCACTCTAGTAATAATCTCAATAGAAGTATTTATAGTGTCTAACTTTGTTAACGAATTTATAGATGTGAACGTCATTGAACGTCATTGAATCATTTGTTAACGAATTTATAGAACACTCCTTTAGGAAGAGTCTGTCTAACACCTTTTATTATGTATAATTAATACTAATAAAGTTTTAGCAACTGTCTCTACTATTATCTCTATAATTTTTATTTACATTTTTATCACTGTCAAATGTTAATATCTAACCATATCTAACTTTGAAAACGATTTAATTTTATAATTTAGTTACTTATTACCTTGTGACCAACTTCGAAAAAAAAAATTATAATGCGGTAAAGTAATATATTACGATACTGTGTAACCAAGCAACGGGGTATCGTAATTAGCACTTTACGACACCGGAATAGAAAAAATATCTTTATTTTGCTTTTGTAATTGTAGGTCATTTCATGTTTTTCCATATTTTCTACAATACATTTTGCTATATTTAATCGGGAAGTTTTTCATTAAATTTATTAGTCCTGTTTATAAAGATACTTAATCGTATCTTTATAAAGATACTTAAACAATATGCAATAAATATATTTTAATTAATATCTGAATTATCAGCATCGGATTACATATTATATTATTGATTGGACCGGTTTTGAGTACAAATGAAGTAGTGTCAGTAGGAATTTTTAAGAATTGAAAAGAAACATCTACATTACAGTGGCGATAGTAACTGAGCACTTGAGAAATTTATTCCCCTATGATTTGTAGAAAAGCGGGTCATAGCAATTAAGCTCTAATTGAATTAATTCGTTAAATGAAAAGAAACTACATAATTCCTTCCCTTGCCCCCAGTCAAATCAATTATACATTAATTGGTATAATCACGTTGTTGCGTGCGTAGATAACTTACACACGTATTTATTATATAATAAATGAACAGTTTAAGCTGAAAATTATCTCTTCTTTTCGTAGATGCAAGTGATACTGTACCATAATCAAAGTGGAAGCGCGGCGTTCACAGGAGATCTGAAACAGAAGGAAGTACATCGCGCCATAACGTTACATCCGGTTAAACAACCTCGGTACATGCAGCGTCTGCACAAATATGTTAAGGTAGGTTACTCTGCGTACTTCTTCGTAAATATCCTGGTGTTGTTTATTATACAACGTAATTTATTAATTTATTATACGTGTACGGGGAAGAGATTTGTAATCACTGAATCGCTGATTCCATTTCAGTAATACATAAGTGCTACATAAAAGAGCATTTGTTATTTCGAAATAGTGTGATATAATTAATTTGAAAGTTAATTGCAATATTTGAATAGTAAAAATATGGTGTAGCAATCAATATCATAATGGATTACAATAGTGCATATAAATGTAAAGAATTAATCAAAATATCAGTAGATGACATTGAAAAAAATATACATATTCTAAACACAGTTTTCGAAGGCTAAATTGTTCGAATATTACTTATTATATAACGCTGTAATTATATTGAAAGAGGAAATATTGACTGTACTTGTTGAAAAATAAGAAGAAAAAAAAGTAACGTTTGTAGAGCCTGTTAATAATAAAAAAAATTCAAATTACATATTTTGTATAAAACAAAAAGTCCATTTAATAATATAAAATATTATTAAAAATAAAGAACACAATAAAAGTTCATATATTTGCAAAGGTATCTCCCTAGAGACGTAGATACCTATTGCATCTTGCTACATAATCATCGGTACGCCCCTGCTGGAGAGATACATTTATAAACACAACAACTTCTGGTACTATGTTATTCGTACTATGTTATTCGTACCATTTTAACGGCAATTTTACAAGGAATCTGCTTACTAATAAAAAAATTATAGGTTCAATTTAAAAAAAAAAAAGAGAAAATAGCCTTTAAACTTCGATAACTTTGGCACTACATATTTAACACTCTGTATATGTTGTCACGTTGTTCATCCTCAAAACATGCAACGAGTTAGTCCATAAATTGGTAACAAAAGAGTTACGTGAGGCACTGCACCCATTTTCAGGCTAAGACTTAAAATGTTAGACGCTGCAACTGTCAAGATTTGAACAAAATTTGCAATAAAACCAAAACTAACAGTTGTAAGTGCACATTGTCGTATATCATTGCAAAGATAATTTGGCTGGCTATCATGATAATAACAAGAAAGTATAGCAATCTATTTAAAGAAAACAATTGAAAGTGGTTGCGGAAATTTGGTACACCCTGTAAATATATAAGTAAAAATGGAAAATGCACTGTACATGTGTACGTAAAATTTCATTGCTACAACTTTATTAGTTTTCATGCTAAGCTCCGCCGACACACTATTGCCGCACCCGGTATACGCATTCGGTTCGTTCGACAAGGAGTGACGACACGTTAATACAGTTTAAATAGATATGGTTGTTACCGTCTATGCTTTGCTTTGCTTAGTTCTGCCTTTGTTATTGAGACAGTGTTAGTTGTTTCGGCGTTTCGGCAATGAGCAGCACTGAATTTTCTTCTACGCTCTGTCTTAATAATTTCTGTGAGATAGCGAACACCCTGTAAATATATAAATAAAAATAGAAAATTCACTGTAGCATACTACATGTGTACGTAAAATTTCATTGTTTCAACTTTATTAGTTTTCATGCTAAGCTCCGCCGACACACTATTGCCGTACCCGGTATATGTTGTCCCCTGAAATTGTGAATACGGGCTTTTGAACGCATTACTTGGCGCTTAGCTACCATGCTCGTTTTTTGCATAGCTGAGTCAAATATTTCAATTCACTAAGCAACGGGAAATAATTAGAAATATCTAATCTTAATACATAAAACAAAGTCGGGTTAGTTACACCATTTATAACTCAAGAACGGCTGGACCGATTTTAATAATCTGATTTGTTGGATTAGTCTCCTCCCCGAATAGCAGAATAACTATTAAAATATCGGAAAAGTTCACGGAAAAAAATTATACAGAAAATTAATTTTTAATTAAATTAGGTTAGAAACTCCGCCATCTTCCGCAATTGACAGCTTACGTCGCGCACTCTTATAGCTTATTTGTAATAATTGATGTCTATTGCAAATCAGTGACATAAAAATGTAAATTTTTTTTGTTTCATGTTGTCTGTGATTTGTTTTGAAAATAGCAAATGAAGGTTGCTGGTAGATTTGTTTGTTTTGTGCGAGTGTTATTAATAAATCTTATTCTGCGAGTATTATTATTAACGTAACGCGGTACTCTGCATCCATTCAAATCTATTGACTGTGTAACAAACAAAGACGAAGGTACCAACTATCCAACAGAATTTTTAAGCTCCTTGGATGTGCCTGGCTTACCACCGCACAATTTACAACTGAAGGTTGGGTCGGTTGTCATCATGCTTCGAAATCTAAACTAACCAAAACTATGCAATGGAACGCGTTTGATGATAAGAAAACTGATGATCAATGTGATTTACGCGGCGATACTCAAAGAAAAATTCAAAGATGAGAAAGTTCTCATTCCGAGGATTCCGATGATCCTAACCGAAATGCCCTTTGAGTTTAAACGAATTCAATTTCCGATTCGTCTTGCATTCGCCATGACGATTAACAAATCACAAGGCCAATCCTTGAGTGTTTGTGGTCTGAATCTAGAAAATGTATGTTTTTCTCATGGTCAATTGTACGTGGCATGTTCACGTGTCAGCAAATCATCCGCTTTATTTGTTCTTGCGCCTGATAACAAAACGAATAATGTCGTATATTACAAGATCCTTCACTGAAGAGTGCAACCCGAGTGCACCCCATGCAGCAAAATACATAGCTTCAATAAAGCAATTGTATTACTGACACGCCATTGAAATACTTGACTTTTGTACTTTTATTGAATTTTTATTTTCTTTATATACAGTGTGGTCATTAAGATTGGAACCAAGCTTATAACCGCATTATTTAACATTTTTAGGGAAAACGCTCGGACAGGTAAATTTTCTTTTTTAAAACGCCATCTTTTGACATACAATTTTTTTCTATGGCGTCATTGGTTTTCGAGTGATGACGTTATCAACACTCTCTTTAAATGGCAACCATATTATTTTTTTCTCGTTTTTGGTAGATCTTTATATCCACCAAATAGTGATATAAAACAATTGGTATGTTGCATCACAATTTTTTTGAAAAAAATGATATAAATTTAGAAAAAAATACGAAAATTTTATTTTTGTACAAAATTAAAATTCAATTAAAAAAAATACGTCTGAAATTTATTGTAACAGTTAACGTAAATTTTCAAAATGGACCCCACCAATCAACTTGAGGAAACTGGTGGGCGAGCAGGAATTGCGCATGGTTTACTTTGATGTCGTTATTCCAGAATTAGGTATGGCATTGCCATACCTAATCCTAATTGTGTTATTATTCTAATAATTTGCTTTTGTATAATAAATATTCTGTTTAAGTCTGACTGCGGTAGCAGGACTGAATAATATAAAATTTGAGTTTCGATCAGTCATGTGGAGGTATTTTCAGAAAACATTTTTTGTTAAGAGTTTATGGTGTTAATATTTTCGTTTTTGCTCTTTGCCTACAAATAAAATATCTGTTTGAAGAGAATATTGCGACTCATGATTACTCTACGAGACATAGAGCTGATTACTGCTATCCGAGAGCCTGGCGTTGGGATAGAGACAGAGAGAGTTGATTTTGCTACTCTTCTTTTAAATTTTTCTAATGATTTGCCTAACTCCTATAAGAAGGTTCGATCTTTTTCATTATTCAAATCAAGCATTTGCAATTTCTTAATTAATTAAGAACCATGTAGCATATCTGTTTCGTCTTATAAACGAAACGAATTTATATATCGTATAGTAAACATAAATATTATTAATTTTGTATTATATATTAAATATAAGTATTATTCATTTTAATATTACACATGAAATATAAAGAAATCATAGATTATAATATTTAAATATAAGAGTCAGAAACAAAATTAAAACCTTCTGTATATGTAATTATATTTTCTTATTGTATTAAGATGCAAACGTTTCACTATAAAATTTATGATACCGCGTATTACATATTTGTCATCAGATATGCATGCCCGGCACACATATTTGTCGACCGTTGTTTATACCGGCAGTTAGTTATTGCCGCATTATTATTAGATACGTTTCAAATTATATTATTTTATTTAGTTAACGTGCCTCCACATGTATACAGTTAGATTCAAAAACTAGATGCAACGTTTGCTGGTTTTGTAGGCACAATTTATACAAGCAAGGCGTTTCTTTGTAACTTGCCGACCTTTGTTCGTCATTTAGCCGCATGTGGCCTATTTTGTTAATTGAAGGGAAGGGTAAATTTTGCTTACAATGTTTAAAAAGTTTTTAAATAGTTCTGCGCGCGATTACAACAGCAGAAAGTCACGAACACAAGTCACTAAGACAAGTCGTCAGTAGCAATTTGCCACAGAACAACGTTCTTACAATACTCGTAAGAACAATGTTCAAGACAACAGTCTACATAAATTACTAACAGTCGCAAGTCTTAACATAATAAAGTTCTAGCCAAACAGTCGTAAGAACAACGTTAAAGACAGCAATCGACTTTTAATATCAAGAGACACCAGTCTCATATTTTATCAAAAGACAACAGTCTTTCATTATACAACAAATTTTATGTATGAAGTAATGTAAATATGTAAATAAAGATGTTAAATTGGATGTGCCGCATTTCATTAGTAACTGTCACCGAAGATTAAAAAATTAGTGCGTATACGGCCTTACAACCCGTGCGTGGTGAGTCAACATAGGAACGACGACAAAATCCACTAGTTGCCCCAACAATATCAGAATACATAAATCATAGTTGTAAGTTGTATTTTTTTTACGTTTGCATTGCTCTACATAATCGATTGCAATAAATAAAATTATTATTACTACTATTATTATTATTGGGGGATGTAACAGGAAGGGGGATTATACCACTAATGCAAATTAGAATTCAGTACTGCATCAGTTATGATAATAACACCGTCTTCTAGCATGGATAGTGTGTTTGCTAAACTGTTTGAAGCTGTATTTTTATAATACAAAGATATTTTTAATAATATAAAATTTTTTTAAAAATCTGTTGTGAAGAACACAAAACTGGTGGCTGTATTTTATGTTGTCATTCCAAAAGGCACGGCGTTTCCCCGCAGAAATATTTTCCTGGGCGGAATCTGGGTCCCATGGGATAGACGAGCGATAAACCAGATATATCATATATCATTCCAGTATAATAAATGTACGGAGCCTCAGAGGAGCATCCTCCGATTCGGATCATTTTCTGTTAAAGTCAAAATTACGTGGAACGATTAGTAAAATAAAGGGGAAGAGAGCGGATGAGGCTGTTAAGTACAATACAAGCAAACCTAAGGAAGAGGAAACTGCAACAGCATATAGAAACAAAATCAAGAACAATTGGAGAAGATTGGAAAAATACAAGAAGATGGCAAATATAATATCAACAATTACTGGAAAGAAATCGACCATGCAATTAAGGCAACTGCAGAAGAAACGCTAGGTACATATAAAGAAGCCACCAATACTGAGTGGTACGTTGAGGAGTAACGAGAAACGATGACTAAAAGAAACAATACACGGGAAAAAATGCTTCAGAGAATAAGGAGACAAAAAAGAAGAATTTGATAGATGAAGAAGAGAAGCTAAACAAGTGTGTAGAATGAAAAAACATAATCACGTGGGAAGCAATACAAAGAAAATATGATAAAGAATGATTCAAGAAATATATACAGAGAGTTAAAAAGAATAGATGGTAATTACCAACCCAAGGAAGTAATGTACCAAAATTAATGCGGTAAATTCCTAGTGAGCCCCAAAGACGTATAACTTAGGTGAAAGACTGAGAAACTATTGAATAGAACACAGAAAGTGCCACCTAGGGAATAAACTACATGCACAAATACGGCGCAGCCTGTAATTGAAAACTTCACACTGGAAACAGCATAGATAGATTAAAAGAGGAAAGCACCAGGAATTGAGTGCCCAAACGTGAAGGAGAAAAGCTACTCGAAAGCCCACACTGCCATAAGTAGAGGTAATTTTAAATCAGAAAAGTTTAGAGGAATGTGACTCCTATGAGACCTTGGCAGACTTTCTACGACAGAGCATAATATATTACGTGGAGAAAACCGAAAAACAGACTACCAAGAAGTTCTACAAACGGAAAATCTGACATATATGAACTATTTGTGGTAAGGCAATTACTGGAAAATGTTTGGTGGAATAATGCAGTTGCTTATTGAGTTTAAGCAAGTTTCCGACAGCTTAAACAGAGAAGCACTTTTGCACTCATAGGCACGAGTCAAACTACGGCAAGCACTAAAAGACGAACTTAACTTTGCAGAAGGCCTCCGTCAAGGAAACGGGCTGGTCCCTATTTTTTTTCAATATCACTCTAGACAGTAATGAGTAATAACAGATATACAATTTGACACAAGAAGCACAATATTAGCAAAGGAAAAACAACTAATTGCAAATGCAGACGACATCAACATAAAAGGAAAGTCTTTGACAGGAGTTAAGGAGACCTTTGAAGCAATAAAGGGAAAGGCCTGCGACATCGGTCTAGAAATTAATTTTACAAAAACAAAAGGCATGGTAACAAATATGCGAATACTGAGTAAAACTGAACAGTGGGTAACGACAGTATTGAAATAGGAATGAATTCAGATACTTGGGTAATATAATAAATGATACAAACAAACGCTCTTTATATGCACTACACAAAACATTCTAGTCAAACCTTCTTAAAAACAGACAAAGATCTACACTATATAAAACATTGATTAGACCAGACGTTGCAGACTGTAGCGAAACGTGGATTCTATCTAGGAAAACGAAAGAAATGCTTTCGAAAGGAAGGTCCTAAGAAGGATATATGGTAGGGGTGGGTTCAGTAGAAGAGCCAGAAAGGCACATTAATATAACCACGATTTACACCTGCTATATGGAGAAACAAACCTCGTGAGCGAATAGTGAAAGAGAAGGAGTTTGCCAAGACTGCATGTTGAATTAGGCATATCTAAGCTCTCTGTCAGGTAGGTACCGGGTTAACTAAATGTAAATCAAAAACGTGAAAGAGCGCAAATTTCCAACGACAATTTGAAGCTCTTTAACGTCAACCGAGTGAATTTTTTGAAACGCTTTGTTACGATCGACGAAATTTGGCTCCATCACTATGTGCCAGAAACGAAGTGGCAGTCTCAACAGTGGAGGCATCGTGGCAGTTCTCCGCTAAAGAAGGCTAAAAAGTTTTCTTTGACTGGAAAGGTAATGGCCACGATATTTTGAGATTCGAAAGGAATACTTCTTATCGACTATCTCTCATAGGGCGAAACTATCAACGGGACATATTAGCTGCCTTTCTTGACAACGTAAAAGTTGCCATTATAGAAAAAGGGTGCGCGATGACCCGAAAGAAAGTGATATTCCATCATGACAATGCATCGTCACATACCAGTTGCATTGTTCGAGAAAAACAGAATAAATTACGTTTCGAAATTGTGCCACAACCATTCTATTCACCGGATCTAGTCCCTTCAAACCTTCACTTAATTGCAAAATTCAAGCTGTTTTTCGCAAAAAAAAAAACTCAAGACAGATAGGGAAGTAATTCCAGAAGTAGTATATATATTAAGAGTATTAATTTTATTTACAAATACATATGGTGTTCTATAGATATCCTTTGTGATGTTTATTTATTGTTCTTATCTTAATACGAAAAATATCTTAAAATATTTAAAAATGAATTTCATACATCACCAATATTCTCATCCTTGTTGCAGCCAGGAATTTCCCCGCATTTAACCAAAGACAATTATCTGTTTTGTCCATTGTTTTAGCGTAAAATCGAAAATCGTAAACAACAATAAATTATCCTGTAACAACAATTAGACATATCTAATGCAATTTATCCAATCTCGCTTAATATAATGCTAGAAATTCTCTGTAAATCACCGTCAACTATCTACAAATTACAATGGAATTAAAAGTGACGTTTCAATTGATTATCGTTGCCGGGCATGGGAAAAAACTTGACAACACAGCGACGTATGGTCGTTACATAAATACAGTGGGTTTTCAGCGACGGATGGTCTTGCACATACCATGCGTTCTACTATTGATGCTTATTGATTGAACGGTTAGATAGTATTTGCTCAGGCTAAGAATGAATGATTTCTTTAGATCTATGTTTATCTTGTAAGCAATCCATGAATTACCTTCTTGATGAATTACACATTCTTGTAATATAAAGTTACATCTATTAAGATTCTTAGTGTTCTTAAGTTGCCCCTCAATAGAAATTCATTTAGTATATTTTTATATATTTATTTATTCTATATTTAACTTTAACATTTGAGGACAATTTTAATTACTTTAAACCATTCACCATCTGTTCACATAAACATAATTATTTTATGATGTATTGCGAGATTATATTAGGCGTCTTTGCAGGTAGTTTAATGTTCTGACATACATTCCGTATATTCTTCACACTTACTTTAAATTGTTTATTACATCATTTATGATGTAATTCTATTTCCAATTTACTAGGATAATAATAGATTTAGTTTATATATTTTTAGTATATTTGAATTGCTTGTAAGCCCTCGCAACTGCAAACTCATTTATTGTTATATAGCAGGTACAAATAACCGTCGTTATATAATACAAATACGATTGTAAGAAAGGTCATACTTATTACTAAACTGTTAAGATTCTGACAGAATCTAGCAGGAAAGTCTTGCGTTTATTAGATGGATATAATATTACTTAGATGCAATTTTAGTAGTCATGGAGCAGTGGACCCTTATCATAACCGGTCACTTCAGACACAGCGAAGATTTGGAACTCACTTTATTGTTTGTCGACGCAGTGCCATTGAATCGAACAATACCAAAATGCTTTCACAACTTCGGAAGGAAAGGATTTCTGAAACCTAGCTCGGGCAGATGGTCGGACTGTAATAACACCAGAACACATTGAAGGAGTTCCAAAGGCTATGGAGGTCAGCCCCGTTTAACGGTACGACAGGCTTACCTTTTACGCAAATCAAACAGGTCGGTTTGCTAAATTATATTTGGACCTGCACTTTCATTCCTGAATTTCCTCGGCGCAAACTGCGACTGCAAACAATTCAGAAAATCTAGGAAACCCGTCGTATATTTCCCCAGATTTAATAATATCTTCGTTCTAGGACACGTTCCACATATACCTGCGACTGTGCCCCGATTGGATTGTGATCCATTCCGTGAACCAGGTGTTGGCACCCCAATCGCTCAAGCGACTTTTTGGCTATTCCTTGGTCGGTATAGATATGTTCAGCTCAGCTGTAAACATAATCTCAGGTGCCATACTGTTTGCCGACATTTGTAATATAAGTTCACCCAGTATAGTTCCCGTGGTATCTGTATGGCCCCCAACAACCTCATTAAGACACCATAAGTCATTGGCCTTCAGCCTCTGAATCGCGACCATGGCCTCCGCTTTCACAAATTGTTCCAACGGAAGAAGATTCATAATGGCCTCCATGTATACTATTCCCATGTTGTTCATACCTCCCGTTATCTTCAACAGAACCTGTCGTTGGAGAATCATAAGAGCCCATCACCGATGTCAGCTCCGTCCTCCTCTACCAGATGACTGCCCCATAGGTAATCGTTGGGCTTACTACCACTGTGCACAACCAGTGTACCACACTTGGTTTGAATCCCCAGGTCTTGCCAATAGCTCTTCCACATCTTCAAAAGAGCTACATCGCCATATTTCCCTGTCGTGTCATTTTGACTAGGTGTCTGCTCCAATTCAGTTTCGCATCAAGTGTTATACCTAGATACTTCACTTCATTGGTTAGTTCTAACTCTTGTCTGAACAGTCTTTCACCCATACTATTTAATTTTCTCATGTTGGTAGAATCTACCATTTTTTGTGGATTAATAGTCAGTCCCTCCCCAAGGCACCATCTTTCCACAATTCGCAGATCATTTCATATGATACTCGCCACTGTCCCCGCGAATTTCCGAGGCGAACACAATGACAATGCATCAGCAAACCCCTGCGTCCATATTCCCTGGTCATTTAATGTCCTGATGAGATTATCCACTATTATACTCCATAGTGGTGGTGGCAGTACTCCTCCTTGAGGACGCCGTTTTGTTGCCCTTATAGGAATTGTTTGTTCTGCATTTGGACATGCACTATCCTGCTGCTCAACATATTATGGACCCAATTGCATGCGGTGCTCTTTATTTTCCGATCTTCTAAAGATCCAATGGTAGAAAACGTCAAGGTATTATCAAAAGCTCCTTTTATTTCTAAGAAAGCTGCGAGCGCAATTTCCTTATGCTGTAGGTTCCTTTCGAATTCTACCCCACCCCCCTCCAAGTTATGCAGGACAGCCTCACCTGATTTCCACATCTGGTATGCCTATTATTAACTAATATTGTAAAGATATTCATTAATGTTTCGATTAAAATTATTAAATTTCCCATCATTGTCTTCAACTCTATCATATCGTTAGAATGTAGCCGGTTCTCTTAGTTTATGGCGTTTACTGATGCTCTTATTTGAGCTTAGAAGACATCATGGTGTTTATGTTGTGATGAAAGGTTTTGGTTTACTAAACAATTTTCACGTCATCTAGAATTGAGTTTTCGTTGTAATCGCGTTTGAACTTTCGTTCCCTTTGTAGTTGACTGAACGACTGTCTGAACAGTTTATACAATTGACTGAAACATAGTTTACTTTTTGTATGAATTCCTTGGTCCGCATACTTCGCACGTTTGGGATCGCGCTGACAAAAATTCTGCTTCAGAATAAATCGTTAATATCGTACTAGTTTTAATTGTTTTTTCATTTTGTAAAAATCTTCGTTATTCTTTGTAGACTTTCGTGAGGTTTTGCCTGACATTCCATCCTCTTTCAACCTCCTGACCTAAGATTTTTATGCTACGTTCGATATCTTCAACTCATGTCGAATGATGTACATTTTTTAATGCCACTTTAAAATTTCATTGTTATTTTGATGATATCTATGAAAACGTTTTTTAGTATTTCTGTATATATTTCACCTGTTTTCGATGAGGTTTTTATCGGTTCTTCTTAAAATGTACTGATCTGCTGTTTCTTTTATCAATTTAGTAAATTCATATTGGCAATCTCTTTAATAAACACCGGATATGGCTTGGGTTATTACTATTATTTCTTCCTGCTGAAGATGACAACTTCGTTGTCGAAATATGTTTTTATGATACGAATATTAATGTGGCGAGAGATTTTATACCATTTTTAAGTTTTTATTTAGCAACCATAAAATAGCTAGTTTTGTACCAAGGGTATTTCGTAGATGTTTAAGCCCTGAGGACGACGATCTTACAAAAAGGTTTGTAAAAGGATATCAGCCAAAAAAGTCTAAAGTTCTGTCTAGAGAAGATGTTCTAAAATTTATTCACGAGGCACCGAACGAGACGTTTTTAATGAACAAAGTTGCATTAATATTTGATGTATTTAGTGGTTGTCGACGGCGAGAACTTGTAAATATGCTAGTTAGTCACGTAGAAGATAGAAAAACGATTTTCGTGGTAAAGTAACAGAGGCAAAAACTCATAAGAATTTTTTTTACCTTTTTACATTTTTACCATTGTTGACGAAGATGAAATACAAAGTTTGAAGCTGATAAGAGACTACATGTGTTAACGGCCACGTGGTTGTTCAAAGAAAATACTTTTTCTGATCTATAGGCAAGGTCGCTGTATTGTACAGCCAGTTGGAAAAAACACATTTGAAAAATCTCGTTCATCAATGCGAAATATCTGGGTTTGAGTGATCCTGACAAGAAGTATAGGGGTCACTGTCTGCGTCAAACATCGGCTACTCTTCTGGCAGAGGCTGGAGTCAGTATGACTACGTTGAAACGCCATGGTGAATGAAACACTAGTCGGTTGTTGAAGGATATTTAGACGACAGTATATCTTCAGTATGCCTTCTGGATCTGACTTTTCCTTGCAGAAACTTGATACCAACAAAATGAAACATGAATCAATGTTTGCTGAAGGCAATCTAACTAACACCGGTAATAAAGGTTATTAATAAGTTAATAAAAATTGTTTTTTCTGTGCCTTTATGCCAGCGCGGACCATAAAGTCCATTATTAGCGTGAACTTGCCTAGCTCGCTGTTCTACGGATTGCACTGCCAACGTTGCATGGCCGAGTCTCATGTGTTGAATTTTTGTTCTAGGCAAATAAATAATTTCTTTATTAGTATAGTTAAATTTATTGATTAAATGTAAATATTAACGTTTCATGGATATTAATATTAAGTTATGTCTATGCGATACTATTGTATCGCTTGGTCTTTCTAATGGATTTGGATATTATGAAATTATTCATACTTTTGGTGTTCCGCAAGACTCTAATTTGGGCCCTCTCTCTCTTTTTCAAATTGCTCATTTATTCATTCACACATACTTCGTGTATCCAGTTCTTGCCTAAGCACACGTTATAAAAATAAGACATGAAATTAAAACTATTTGTGGTTATTTTAAGATCATCTAGAAAACGAACAAAAAGTATGGCCATACGTAAACTACGTATAAACTTACTTCATCTTGTATACATCACTTGTTAGATTTTTCATCTTCGAAAGTTGCTTTATTACATAAAAATTTAATAAAGAATATAATTTGAAATTAAAAACCAACATAAAACAAACAAACAATAACAAATTAATAAAAATGTTCGATAAAAGAAAAATAAGCAATTAAAAAATTAATTTATATAAACAACGGCGCTTTCTTTGAATAGGCTATAATAAAACTAATTTGAACTTGAACTTGACAAATATATACCAAGTCGTGGCCAAATATCTCGAGAACCATTTTAGATAAAAAAACAAAATTATGTCAATAAAAAGGTCATATTATCATAGTTTCATATATTCTAAATATATTTATGTATTTAAAAACATAGGAATAATCGCTTCAAACAATTTCTGATAAAAGAGAATAAGGGTAATTAAAGTTACATTATGGAAATTGGATGTGCAAAGAAATATAAATTAGAATTCTATTTATAAATAAGTTAATATTATATTTCAAAAATAAATTTTATATTTAATCCCCTCAATTGTAATCAATTTATTGCAGAGATACTTTAGCGTTCATTAAATAAAAGATTGTCTAAACTTGACAAATCACAATTTTCGGCAATCATAATACAGTGAAATCTCTCTAAAACTGACGTTATTCATTTCGTAATTTTTGTCCGGGCAAGAGGGATGTCCGTTTAAGGAAATTATCATGAAATAATTCAGTTTAGATAGTCTACATTTATTTGTATTAACAAAAGAATATTTTTCATTTGCATAATAACAGGCCTAAAAACCTATAAAATATGAAACCTAATAAATAAAAACGCTTGTACAAAAGTTCTAACACGTAAGTTTGACGTGTTTATTAACGAGTTAGTTAAGTACGTTGTACCTCATCTCCAAGTTTTTCAGTAAGCCAAAAGTTTAAACATCTCCATCATTTATACTGAATTGTTTTAAGTCTCTTATCACTTTTAATGCATCACTGTAATGTTTTATTAGATTTGAATAGTTTTCTTCATAATTCTCTTCTTCCTATGCGTCGGAGTTTGTTTTATCTTCGTTAATGGAAGTTCCGGAATTTATATCTACATCTTCAATTATAAGGTTAGCGCCCATATCTATAAAATCTTCAACACTAGTTCTGCTTAAGCCAGTCTGTATTGCAAGGTGAAATCATTGACAATAGTAGATAATATTCTGCTTCAGAATCTTCGTCACTGTTGTCATTGGTACTGCATCTAAATCCTACTTTTCATAAACAATTTTGTATTGTTGTATTGGTCACACTCTGTCACGTTTTATCAATCAAATATATAGTATCCAACAAGCCAACATAGTCCGTAATTTTGGCAGATAAAATGTGTTTTATTATAAAAGATGTGTACCAAGTTTTAAAGTTCTTTATGATTCCCTAGTCTAATGGTTGACTAACAGCAATTGTACATGGTGGATGACTTGAGGAACAATGCCGATTCGCCGAATAACTTCCTTCAATTCTCTAGAAATATTTATTATTTGAGCACGTTGAATTAAATGACCCTGTATCATTTCTTTGCCTAAAGATATAAGAAAATCTTGTCGCACTAGTTCATTATTTAGATTGGAACACTTGTATATAATTGCTGCGTTTGCTGCAGCGATGTCCATCATTAAATACCATATAGTTTGTGCACATCTTCCTTTGCGTCTTGCTACCTTATAATTGGCACAAATTTGGTCTAAAACATCAACTCCAACTTTTGTCAAATTATAGATGCTAATGATTTCTGACAGCTTGTTCATTCCGTATTCACCATTGTGGTGAATTGACGATATCAAGCAAACAGATCGATTTTTTTTTCTGCACATATGATACCAGCGTTACGTCTTTTGTAAATCCAAATGTCGAAGCATAGAGTTTTCAGCGTTTGTTGGGGAGAAATTCTTGAGGTATATCTCGCTTATTCCGTCTAATAGTACCTATATACGCGAGTTTGTTTCGCTGCAATTCCTCAACTAACTTTAATGAGGTAAACCAGTTGTCTGCGGTTACAATTTGTAATAGCCCGAATTAGAGACAGCGTAGATTGTGTTTGTACAAACAGATTTCTTGGCTGGGTTGTGTTATTTTCCTTTCCAGTGTATACAAATGCATTGATCAAATAATGTGTACAAGCGTCATACAACATGACTTTTATGTTTTCCAACTCTAATTTCCGTGAATAACAAGCAACATTGCTTTTTCTTGGCAATTTTCGTATTTAGATAAGTTCATTCTACTACAATATGCTATTACCCAAAAAAAAAAAAATTGTCGGCTAGTGAAATTTTTAAATAGAAAAATGGAATCAAATATGAAAATTGTTTGCTATTAATTGCATACTCCCTTCTTATTAAATACAGTTCACCAATAAACCCCCAACAACGTTGCCAAATTTATTTTCCTTTTACTGCTTATCGAGAGAACTGCATGAATTAAAAGAAATTACTGTTAGCAGTTTTAGAATCGCTAGGTGCTAAGCACGTGGTCTATCTGAACCTTTAGTGTTAATAACGTGACATTCTACACAATTAAAAGACCATATAATTTATAAGTACACAAGATTTACTACGTATTTTTCTCAAATCATATACAATTCCAGAGGTTTTTCCTTGATATTAGTCCTATATTTACCTGAAGTTGCGAATATATTATTTTGATTTCTAAAATATGCACGTACTCATTAGACATTCTTAATTTTGCGTTATATTTTATTATGTCATCAAAAATAATAATTGTACGATATATATTCAACGTTCGTACAAGCGAAATTCATAATTCATTCGACTCTGGCGAATCAATATTTGACAAGATTCATAGGTAGTGTTATATACATATATAGATATATAATTGCATGCGAAGGTCGACAAAAATTCGTTTTAAATACATAATCATATGATATTTTATTGCTGTGTAACTGCTAAATTCGTGTGTTGTTTTAGACTTAATGTTTAATTAAGGAAGAAAGAACTCAACGTTCAAGGTAAATTACAACGTAATAGGATAACGGCGCGTGTACATTGTACCTAATTTGGGTATTAAACAAGTAGTTTAGTGTTAAATATATAATAATATAGATTCATACATAATATTTCTTGTAATCACAGAAAAGGTATTACACGTAAAGAATTTTTTATGTGCCCTCAAATATCTTGAAGAAGTACAAAAATTTAAAAATTGAAATTTAAAATAGAAATACATAAATTAGTATGCAAAATAGGGCATACGTTAAAGGACGGTCAATAACCAACACAATCACAAATAATGTAAAAAAGATTACAGATCTGCACATAATTTTTGTACAAATTTTTCGACAAATATGCATATTATGCACATGTCAAAAACGAAATACAATGCATGATAAAAATTACGATCAAAGAATCTAACGAGTCATCAACTGGACAAAGAATGACAAAGAAAAATTTTAAAAAAGAGTAAGACAGGAAGACGCTTTATCGACTCTGTTTTGCACTGTGTTGATCGATGCAATACTAAAAAATACAGGAAACAGAAATAATAAACAAAATCTTAACACAAGTAATTGCATGTGGAGATGACGTAGTAATTACTTCAAAAAGTAATATGGAGTTTGAGAGTACAATATTGCGAACAAAAGCGGAAGCAAAAAGAAGACCACTAAAAATTAACGAAGAAAAACTAAATACATGTATAGTGCATTCAGAATTATAGGAAACTAACTTTTAATGTGTTTACAACTGTTGTTTCACACGCTGTGGCGATAATTCTCTCATTGTTATTGAAAGGATACGGTTCACCAACCTGCAGTATACGAATTCATTGGCCGTATTGACTACAAATTAGCCTTCTAATTTAATAATAAAATATAAAATAGAGAAATAAAATATAAAAAGAGGAATGCTATTCGTCAGCTTTAATTGTAAAAGAAATATTACAAGACGTGTGGTAATATAGTAATATCAAACACATAGGTACATAATTTTATATAAGCCATGTTCCGTATATACATTAAGTATTAAAGGTAAAGTAACATTAAGTTAACCAACGGACGTTGGCACTGGGTAGAACCTTCTTTCATATATATCGTCTGTGCTTGAGTCGTCTGGTAAATTGGCGTCTGTGTCTGAATCGTATTGAAAATTTATAATTAAGGTTGCTACAATATCATACATGTCTAAATATTAGTTCTCTTTTGTAATTGCGCGTTTAACGGCATTTTTCCAATTTTCAGCATGTATGTGTTCCATAGCATTGTTAACGTATGTTATGGTAGTTTATCTAATTTATTAGTCCGCCTAATGGTGTTTTTAAGTTGGGCCCATATAAATTCTATTGGGTTTAAAATGCAATGATACGGCGGTAAAGGTAAAACTGTTTTGTACATGTTTCTTTGACTTTATTATCTACATAACTAGACTGCGGAACATACGCTATCCTTTAATGAGTCATGCAGGCGCAGAGACAGAGTCGGTTTCGTTTAACAATAAGATTGATGCAATATTCGCTTGTAGCCCTGATTTTAATGTTCTGAAAGGCTTTTGTAGTAATGTTAAAAATATGGAAATCGGTAGATATATTAAATTTAAAAATTATTATTTCTATGCGCCACTCACTAGCTCTGATGTTGGGCGAAGTTTTTCTATATTTAAAGACATACTGCCCAATAAAAGAACGCACTTTACTGAACAAAGTTTAGAATATATTGTAATAATTAATATGAGTAAAAAATATTTACTGTGGTGTGACAAAGCATTCACTTTAATTATAGGTGATATAATTAATTTCAAGTACTTTTTCAATATTTTGAATTTTTTCACTGGATAAAGTAAATGCATCTTGTGTATTTATATATCTTAAATTAATTTCAATTCAAGTTAATTTAAATTCATATAACTTCAGTGTTTTATTTATTTTCGTAAAAATAAATTTCCGTATATACATTTCATCGGCTTTATTAGGACTCTGGCGAAATATATTTCACACTCCGTCTGTTTGTATTGAAAGACGTACAAACAGACAACTTTTATCTATACCATCGCGCTATAAAATTCATATATACTGTTAAGTTGATCGATTGTACATTGTCGGCACCAATGAATCACACCCGATACGGGATAGCGCCGGTTCCGCAGTCTAATAATAACCCTTCACATATTATTTTGAGTTCTTCATTTACAATAATTGGTTTTTTGTATAATGATTTTCATAATATAAATCATTGGCTTCTACAAATTCTCGAATACTTTTCTTAGTACTACATTTTGTAAGCACCTTACTTTGTTGTCGCGAATGATATGGAACGTTATCCATCACTATCACACTACCTTTTGGTAAAATTGGTAACAAAGAATCACAGAACCATTCTTCAAATAAAGATGAAGTCATATCTTCATGGTAATCTAAACTTGATGATTTTCCATTTTTTGCAAATAATAGACACTGTCCTTTCTCTGACCCACCATTTACAAACAATAATTCTCTTCCTTCTCGAAACAGGCACGTTCTTCTGACACATACTTGAGCTGTCCATCACAGTATCATGAGTATCATACCACGTCTAAATAGCATATTAATTCTCCTTCCTGTGTATATTTTTTAATTGCCATTAAGTAGTCATACCGAAGTTTTTGCAACTTCGGGCTTTCCATTATTGTACGACGTTTGTCTATATGTAGTGCCAAATTTAAATTCAGCTTTCTTTAATGTCAGACACAAGATTGTTTTACAAGAGTGAACATTGATAGGATGATCATTAATTCTTTTATGCAAGCACTCAAGGGGAGGTACAACATTTTGTCTATACATAGAGTATATTTGCTCCTTAATAGTATCGATGTCATAATCATTAATTTTTGTCGACGTTCCTTTGTTACTTCTTTCCAGGCGAGGACCTCTGTCACCTTTAATTACCTTATATATTGTTCCTGTAGGTGCTTTTGTTAATTGCCACGTTCGTTCAATATGCTTGGTTTGTCCATCGTTATGTTCTTCCATTAGGGTATCATAGATATTGAGAATGATCTGTTTTGCGTCTTGTGATAAATGCTTTTTCTGCTGTTCTCCAAAATTACCATAATTATTCGCATCGCTCTCACTATCACTAAAAGATCGCCACATGGTAACGAAAACAAGAGAGAAATGGTTAACTGTAACCTTCAAATATGTATGTATAAATAATAACAATAAATGATTAATACACAAAATATTATATGTATTATTTATATACCCCACTACTTACTTGAATTGTATTAACTGTTACAGTTAGGGACTTAATAGGTATGTTTATTACCTACGTATTTACTTATTACGTATATTACGTAACAGATAATCCTATTAAACGGTCCGTAATACCTATAGTGCAGAATAATACAATAACACCATTTGCAAAATTATAAATAATAAATTATTAAAATCGTATTTGTTCCTTTTGCATTAATTACTTCACATACTTAATCAGATATACAGGTTACCTGTGGTAATTAAATATGGGGCACTAATTTGTAGTCAATACGGCCAATGGATTCATATTAGGTGAACCGTATCCATTCAATAACAATGAGAGAACTATCGCAACAGAGGGTGCAACAACAGTTGTAAACACATTAAAAGTTAGTTTCTTATAATTCTGAATGCACTATACTGCAATAAATAGGATAGATAGATCAATTACAAATTTATATTGGGGGAGTCTTTGAGTGAAAAGTAGGATGTAAATGAGAAAATTCAGAAAGGGTATAAAACATTTTATTGTAAAAAATAAATATTGAACGACAAGAAGCTATGTAAAATAACTAAATTAAGAATCTGTAAGACAATTATACGAGGTGTGACTATAAAAGAACAAGACAGATGCTACTACAAAGAATTACACATGCACCAAAGTCGTATGATCGATAACTGTGTAGCGTGAACATTTCTCTTTCGATTGCCACCGCTTCCGTATCTGTAGACATAATAGTCTGGCTGTGGCCTTCATTTGTATAAGATGTATTTTTTGTTTTGCCGGAAAAATGATAAGCGTTTTAATAAAGCAACGAATTTCATGTAGAACTTGGAAAATCGCTACTGAGACTTATCTTTTATTAAAGTTATAGCAATGAATGTTTATTACGTGCGCGGGTATTTGAATGGATTAAGCGTTTTCAAAATGGCTGAGAAGACGTTAAAGATGACACACGCCTAAGAAGGTCTACCACGTCAAAAACGGAAGAAAATATTGAAAAAATCGGTAATTCGATGCGATCTGACCGTCGATTAACTATTCGCGCGGTTGCTGAAATTGTAGGAATTGACAAGGAATGCGTAAAGCAACATTTACATAAGAATTTAAACATGCAAAAAGTGTATGCGAAAGTGATGCCGAAAATTCTCACAATCAAACAAAAGGAACGTCGTGAAAATATTTGTACTGACACTTTAGAGTGCCTTATTCGTGTGGCCTGGCACCTCGTGACTTTTATCTGTTCCCCAAGGTCAAGATTGCATTAAAAGGAACAAGATTTCACGCTATCGAAGTTATGAAAGGAAAAGTGGCACGCGTCATAAACGAGTTCACAGAAAACTTCCCAGGACTATTTTGCGCAATGGAAAATTCGAGTGGAACAATGTAGGGATAGAAGAGAGATATATATTTAAGGGGATAAAAATTAAATATGTATGAATTTAAAATAAAAAGTTTTACAGCATCAATCTCATTATTTTGTAGCCACACTTCGTAAGACCAATACCAGCTTATAAAAGAGAAACATTAATACTAATTAAATAAAAAGAAAAAATCATAAAGGTGGGAACAGACTTGAATGCACATGCGGTGAGTCGTTACGCATGGCATGTATATGCGTGTTGATTCGCCGTATGCATATCAAAACATTTCTCTAAGGAGATTATGCATGCGACGCATGCATGTTGTCTAACGGGATACCACTTCTCAGTACATATTCTAACATGGCGGCTAAGTGGCTATTATGGGAGCTGCGTATGTGATATTGTCCCAGTTATTGAAGAAAAAAAAGACGGGAAAGACGATGATGTGGGATTCACAATATTATGAATTTCTACTTAACGCAGTTGAACTCAAAATTGCAAAACAAGACACGCACCTGAGAAAATCTGTCTCAGTGAAGGAACGATTATCTATAACTCTACATATCATTTGACCACTTTATTAATATATCTGTAGGTACGTTATTTATTGTAAAATAAACTAAAAAGTACACTGTCACTCTGCCTCTCGCAACAATATTCCACTAGCATCTGCATGTGCATATGTCAACTAGTAATCGAGTTGAAACCTGTCCACACTGGGCGCGCACGCATGATACAGTTTCTTTGAGCGGTGCCCAAAAAACGACAACGTTTAGTTCGCGTCATGTGCATTCGCGGCCGTTCGCGAGTCGTTATACATGTGCTGAATCGATGCACATAGATTGTCCAAATTTTAATATTTGTCGCAACTCACAGCATGTGCATTCAAGTCTGTTCCCATCAAAAGTAAAAATGATGAAAAGAGAGTCCAATAGACAACTACAATGCTTTTCACATACGGAACTGGGAGATCAAATGGACCTAGTTTGTTAGTGGTTGCAGATCAAATTTAAAGGAACTAGCACCAACTAACAAGGATTTGTTAAAATTGTTGAAAAATTTAGATGCCCACAGAGTCTTATAAACACAACGTAAATTCGCGCTGGTCGTCCGTTTACCGTGACTACTAATACAGCTCAAGGAAAACTCTTTGAACAGGTCTGACAGGCTCCAAACATTTTGAAAGACGTTCATCGGAGACTGAATATCTTTAAAAATGTTTCTCCTGTAAAACATAAGTTGGACAACTGTTGAATGGCGCGGACAGCTCACGAATACAAGAGGGACACTGAAAATTTTTAGAAAATCAAACAACTATTAGTTTAAAAAAAAATTATATGATTGTATTGTTTTTCAAAATATTCCGCTTTAACATCAATACATTTTTGGATTCGATGAAACCAGTCCTTAAAGGAATGATGCCACTCTCAGCTCAATCAGCTTTTTATAATATTCCACTACTTCATCTGATGACGTAAAGGTCATTCCACGCATTTTATTTTTAATTTTTGAAACAAAATGAAATCACAAGGTGCTAGGCCAGGGTTGTTTGGTGGAGGGATCCATGGTGCTGACGTTTAGAGTATTTAGATACTCAGTTCTTAGTTTTGCTTTATGCAACGATGCGTTGTCATGGTGTAAAATTATTTTTCCTTTTGGGTATTTTCACAAACTTCTTTCTGCGGTAAACAGACATTTGTTTACAAATCGGCAATAACTGTGCGTCTATCTTCTAATGTTATAGTAGGAATATAGCCCGTTTTAGAAAACAGAAACTAACAACCATCTTCTAACCAGCCCTGCGAATTTATCGCACTTCTGTAGGCTCAGGTTTTGTTCGAAAGATCCATTGAGCCGATTAGCTTTTCTTTTCAGAATCATAACAATAAGTCCATGATTCATCACCAGCAGCGATATTCCAAACCGAATTTTAAGTACCGCGAGTTTTTCTGCGCCGTTCAATGCGTTGTTCTTTTTGATCGGGTGTTGATGTGGAATCGATCGACAACAAAGTTTCCTCACGTTTTGTTAATGTAAAAGGTTTAGAATTTGACTCACACCAATGCCCAAATAAATTCATATGACGTCGGTCTATATTCCTCAAGCATTGCTCGAACAGCGGAAATATCCTTATCAGTAGCAGCAGTTCTTGGGCGCCCTTCACTAATTCATCACTAAGAAAAGATCGATCTCTTTTGAATTTGTTGTACGAATTTTAAATTGTTACCTTAAATGGGACTTCTTCGCCAAATCCATTTTCATGACGATCTTCGCAATGTTTAGGCGTTAACGACGATATAAAATCGTAAACAATCATAGCCAGGATATGTTCTCTAGTCAAATTCATTTTTGGGTAAACACAAAATCTTTAAATTATGATAATTAACAAACTATTAGACCAAATCGAACGAACTACACGGCAATTAACTCGCAAGACATTAAAAAGTATCTGTCACTTAAAACACAATTTTTTCATTTTTTTATTCTAGATTTTTTCAATGTTCCCCTCGTGTATTCATATATTAAAAGACTAGGATTTACACCAGAATCCCATAAATTAACTCTTCATATATTCGTTAGTACTGTAAAAGATCTTTTCTTTAAGGCGATTTTTCAATTTCATTTTAAATAGATTGAAAGACTGGAGTACATTATATAATTTTACTACCATATATCTTGCAATCATTTCATATAATTTAATGCTGTGTCACGGCACACTTAAATTTTATCGGTATCACGTTTCCTTGATACTATAAATATCGCTGTTTCTAGTGAATATCTGTTTATCACCTTTAAAGAACTTAGGTGTCTTATAAATGTAAATAAATTAAGGACAAAACATTAAATTCCTTACATTCCTAACACGATATTAGTGAGGAGACAGAGAACATCTACGCAATAACTTCCTTTGTAACAGAATTAACCGCGTAGCACTAACTGCAAATTGCTAAAGAATGACACTGCAGAAAAGGTGAATTTCGACGTACCTATAGAAAATAAAACAGTTTTAGCGAATGCAAATTTACAACGTTGAGTAAATTTCTTGTACCGTAAGTAGATGGTTTACTCTTTAGCAAAGAATAATGATCGTAAAATGTTAGCTTTTTGTTTACATTTAATCTCTGAGATTTCGCTGCATCTCTTTTAACTAGAAAATATGATACTTTTCCGTTTGAGTACACTAATTAATATTATTGTTAATCTACTATTAAACACGATTAATTATGTGATAAAGTTTCATGCTAATAAATCTACGTAGCCATTATTAGGAGAACGCTATTTGGGATTAAGGTAATATTGGTGTATTAATTAACCATGTGGGGGCGCCAAACTATTACAAGATGGACGCTTGTGGTTCGTGTTGATTCTTTCCGGGGTAGCTGGAGCGTCCTAACTAGAGAACGGATGCAATTTCCATAAAACGCAATCGGCAATTGGAATTGTGTATAACGTCGCTCAGTACATCCCGGCGTAATTCAATGAAGTATTTGTTTGACTAACTCGGTCACCTGGTCTCGCAGCGATAACAATGGACAACCCAGCTATTGTATTCGGAGAATATAGTGTTTTCAGTGGTGTCGTGTACGTAGATAAAATAAATAAGTTTATCGTATTTCGTAAGAGAAATAGCACGTACATTCCTTTTCTTTTCATTTAAGCAACATCTTACAATTATTTTCATGTAAGTGTGCATAAAATTTCGTTATTTAATTTCGTTTATTCGGATCTAGAATATTCTTACTTTTTCAGACAATGGAAGAGCGTCGAGAATGGCATCGTGAAACAATGGCGAGTTGGATTGAGGGCCATACTGATTGTATGTACATTGCCAGTGATTCCGAAATTTATTGTGAAGTGTGTGATACGTTATTGAAAAATTGCAATAAATCAACCGTAAAACGTCACGTAGGATCGTTAAAGCACGAAAAAAAATTGGAATCTGACAATTTTAACGAAGAACTCTGTGAAACTTTTATGGCAGCTAATATTCCATTATTTAAATTGAACAATCCAATTTTGAAGACATTTCTGAAAAAATATACTGGTCGAAATGTTCCTGATGAATCAACTTTACGCAAATATTATGTTTCTAGATGCTATCCGAGAACAGTAGAACGCATTAGAAGCCATCTTTTAAATCAATACATATGGATAAGCGCCGACGAAACGGTGGATATGTTAGGACGCTGTGTGGTAAATGTTGTAGCTGGTGTACTACATCCAACTATTCCCTATAACTCATATGTAATAGCAACAAGTGTTATAAATAGAGTTGATGCGGAAACAGTTGCTGAAACCATTAAGGAGAATATGCAAAAAATGCTTCATTCGGACGCCACGTACAAAGAAAAAATACTTTTATTTGTCAGTGATAGTGCTGCGTATATGTTAAAAACAGGCAGACTATTGAAGAAAACATATCCTAATATGCTGCATATTACTTGTGTAGCACATGCTCTCCACAGAATCTGCGAATATATCAGAGACACTTTTCCGGAAGTTGATAGGCTTGTATCAGCTTTTAAAAAAGTTTTCAGAAAAGCACTATTGAGAGTAGCTCTTTTCAGGGAAAAATTTCCATCTCTGTCACTGCCTCCCACTCCAGTAATAACTAGATAGGGAACATGGCTGGAAGCTACTAGTTATTATGCTGAGAATTTCGATAGTCTAAAACATTTCGTAACACTGCTAAAGGAGGATGCTAGAAGTATTGATGAGTACAAGGAGCTCACACAAATCCCAAATTTAAAAAATCAGTTGTACTTTCTTCACGAACACTTTGGAAAATTGCCAAAACTAATCACTTATTTTGAAAATCGAAATCTCAAATTAAATGACGGATTAACCACATTAGATGTGGCTGTTAATAATTTGAAAAGTATTCCAAGTGACTTCGAATGTGGCCTTCGGCAAAAGTTTGAAGCAATTCTTAATAGAAATCCAGATTTAATTACATTGCAGCAATTATGTATGGAGACAATTCCACAAAATCTAACTGCTAAATATGAAGAAATAAAAGAATATATCCAGTATGCACCTATAACCAGTTGCGATGTAGAAAGGACGTTTTCTATTTATAAGGATGTACTTAATTCAAAGAGAACAAAATTGACAGAAGAAAACCTTGAGAAAGTATTGCTAGTCAATATTAATACTCTTTTACTCAACTTGAACGACAAAATGAAGAAATAAAAATGTTCCAATTATAGAAATAAAATTAAAAACTTTATAAATACAACTTTTCAACCAATAAATATGTATTTCGTAATTTTATAGATCACCACCCGTTCGTTTTCCAATTATATAAATAAAATTAAATATTTTAGAAATACAGCCTTTCGCCAGTACTGCACTGGGCTTTGCGTCATGTGGTAAGCGTGTCCGTTCTCTAGTCATAACAATACTGTTAATGTTTAAATAATTGTGGTGGTGATGATGAGCATCAAAGGTCCTGAACTTGTATAAAATACAGGTAACCCACGTATAAGACGGTATCTCCACAACACGGTTTCGCCCTCACACGGCTCGAGAATTAGAGGAAATCCCCATGTAACACGGCATTCTTACAACACGGTTTCAGTATCACTTGTTTTCAGATATAGGGAAATTCCCTGTTGTTCCGCGATGAGATATTTTTCATTCGAGTGTTTTAGACGTGTCAGATTTGTGTACGTACACAGACTTAATGATATTAGCATTTTCCATTCATTTTGATCGTGGAGTATTAAAAGATTAATCATTTTTATTTAATATATGATAGATAAAAAATTGAGTACATATGTGTTGTTATTGAAATTTTTTTTAAAGAAACGATAAATATTACTTTTTTGTAGTCCTGAACAATGCTTACCATAAATTAAAAAAACTCCTTTTCAAAGACATTTCAACTCACTAGAACAAAAAATTCACATTTTGAATCGTCTTAAAAAGCAGGAAAAGGTATATGTCGCAAAAACCTTGAATTATAAATGAAGCTACAATCCTATCACACAAAAAAAATTAACAGAAAAGTGGATCCTCAATTGAGGACCTTGCTGCAAGAAGGACGCAGCTCCAAAATTGAAACTTTTGTGAAAAGTGCAAAAAACGTTGTACGAGTTTGGTGTAACTTGGTGTAAATGAAGCTCATTTCGATACTGTTTTGGGTTTCATAATGAGTTCATTTCGAACGCAAAATAGAAAAAATATATTAAAACGTTGTCCTTAAAGTTTTTATTTAATATTTTTATTAGAAATTGAGATATTTAAAATGCATTAAAGAGATTAAATAAAAGTAGCAATATACAAGGAACGTCGAATAAGTATCTAAAAATTAACATACAAAAATTGAGAAAAAGAAAATTAATTAATTAAATTAATATGAACGCAAGTAAATAAAACAATCTCTGTAACGAACAGTACAAAGTTACCTTGAAAACATGTCGCGGCCGGACATTTCGTGGAAACAAGAAACGCCGGACGGCGTTTTGTATGCTGAACAGCACGAAGAGTACTTGGGCAGCACGTAGAGTAAGCAATGGCTTTCTTACGAAGGTTTGGAACGGAAGAGGATGAGTTAATGTAGAAGAGAACACTGTTGGAAAGTTTCGTGCTTTTATGATTTGAGGGAGGGTAAACGAAGTTGCGATATCTAAGAATAATGAACTAATTTAAGACGCGAGCTAAAAATTTGTGATATCAATGAAATAAATATTATTCAAATATTTCTTGTGAAAAAAGCTTAAAAATGATATCAAACACGACGTGATTTAGAAGAGAAGACGTATGTAAATAACGAATACTAAATTTAGAATCGAAATGTATAACGTTAGATACTTGAGTTGAATGTTCAATCAGGTAGATTTCCCCGTACGATAACAAAAGAAATGTATTCTCTTTGCAAACGAATATATACAGAAAATGTCTAAGAAAGAATTAATATTTTAAATTCGAGATATATTTGTGATGAAATATAACTTAAAATTAAATTAATAATATACGAAGTATAACATCATTAATGATAATCACTGTTCATTGCAAGAATGGATTATTCGAATCTCATTCAAGGAGGATTTTCTTTTAGAATAAAAATTCGTTTCCCTTGATTTATGAAACAAACTTCAGAGCTTATCAAAAAAGCAAAGCCCACATAACATACCTGGTGTCCCATAACAAGACAGCCACAGCTTACGGATGTGTTACTGAGGTAATTTCAAATTAAAAATTTAAAAAAAAGCTACAAGCTTTTGAATTTTTATATAACCCTACTTAATCTAAGGATTTTGTACCGCTGTTTATTTCGCTGTTATTAAAAGTCCGGGTGGCTGTAATTCATCATTGTTACAGTAAACGTCAGTTACGTTAATTTTACTTTGTTTATGGATTGTGTATTGAAAATCAACGAGCGACAGCTGATGAATATTGTCGGCAAATTTCCACTCGTAAGACCTTGTAAAACTGTCCATCGATGTTTAATAGAAACATGCAGATTTCCTACAAGTACTTCTGAACGTTCCATGCAACAAGAACTTGCTTAAGAAGAATACTTTATATGGTTGAGGTTCAACCTTCTACTAGTGCCCAAAGAATATCCAACAGACTTAACGTAGGCCGCATGAAAGCATGATCAATTTCGGTTTATACCCGTACTATATCTCACCTGTGCAAGCTTTAAAACCTGGCAACTACCCCTCGAGACTTGAATTTAATCGCGGGTTAGTGAGAAATCGAAGGCTTTGTCGGAAAATATTGTTTAATGATGAAGCCTCTTTCACCCGAAACGACATCACTAACACCAGTAATTCACATTATTGGGCACTTGAAAATACACGGCAAACTAGGGAATCCCTTCTTCAAAATGGATTTTCGGTGAATGTTGCGTATGGTATTATTGACGGCTGTCACCTTGATCTATGTATAATCGAAGAACGTCCCACGGCCGTTCCTCGTTTATATTTTCTGGAAAATGACCTTCTAACATTACTGGATAACGTTCCTCTTAATATAAGATGACAAATGTGGGTACAGCACGATAGCGCACATCCACACTTTGGTAGACAAGTAATAGATTCTTAATCAAAATTGCACAAACCGCTGGATTGAAAGAAACCTGAAAAACCAAATTAACCATAGAAGGAGATAGGAAATAATACGGGAACTGTGCGAATGGAATGTGGATACACTCCTTTGAAATTGTTTTTGATGAACTATGGCATTTCGTATAGTGGTGAGAGTGGAGATCGATATTTGTTTATAAATAAAAGGCATAAATTTTACCACATTTGGATAGCTCTCATAAAAGGCCACCTTGCTAATTAATATTATTTATTTATTTTATTGGAAGAATTAGGTAGAAATTTACAAAATAAAACAAAGAATGTGCCGAATTTCGAGGTTGTTTTTCACTCCTTAAAACGCTTTTATCGCGCCAACCGAAAATGTTTTCTCTAATATTTCTTGTAGGGCTACTTAACTGCTAAGTTTTAATCCAGTGTCAGTGGATTGTAGGAATTCCCTTGTCAGACATTTTAAAATTTCATCATAAATATTTTCTGTGCATTTTCCAGGAATAATGTTTAAATTTCAATGTCAAATATAAAATAAATATTAATCAATATAATTTGCTCATTTTTGTTATACTGTTAACGTAACTTTGAACTTTTATGTTACAAATAGAGTTAATTAAAATTTCCTATAAATAAATTAGTTTTTTTTTGTTAAATTAAATAAACAACCCGGTCTATACGCATTTTTACATAGCAGATTCTATTTCAATAAAAGAATCTAAATATATACAATAGGAAATTACTAAGGAAACATCTGTTAAATTTTATTATTAGTCAGGTGTCTACGTCAACATTTCCTTGAGTTATTTGTTTTGGTAACATTGTTTATTTTACTGTCGAAACAACACTGATAAGGTGGCATTATAAATTAGTTAGATTAAGAAAACAAAGCTTATTTATATTTTAACTTATTCTTACTGTGTTTGTCTGTGTTTGTCATTCTATACAATGTAAAGCGTTCCGAAACAGTTTATGGTAGACAATCAAAACAAGGTTATAAAATGAGGTCAGTACGATGGTTGATGCAAATGCTTCGGAAAAATTTTAGAAAAAAATAACTTTAAGCAAAAGTATCTTTATGTTTCTTCCTTAACATAGGTCCAAGTCTGTTTGCTAAACATCATTTTTTTCATATTAAGGTAGTGTCAAGACGTGGAATTAATGTGTTTCAACGACTTTTTCACATGTTGTTAAACGTTGAATTCGTATTTCATGTCCGGCCTAAGAGAACAAAAAAATGACATAAGTCAGGACTATAAAACCAATGAAACATTAATTCAACGTTTTGATCCTTATTCTACTGGTTGAACTATTGTATGAAAACTTGCATTATTGCTATAATTTGATGTTGTTTCAGTTAAATAAATTACACTCGCCAACAAATTTTCATTTTTAAAATTTTTCTTTAGAAACTGCATAACAAGTGTTCATTTGAAAAGTCAATCTAGTAGCATGCGATTTACTGAGAACATTTTGAAGTATGTCGTAAATTAAAATTTACTACCTAACCTAAGAAGTCGTATATTTTGACCGTTTCATACATACAAATAAATAACAAATAATAGGTATTTATTGAAAACTATAACAAATGTTGAAAATGTTGTGCTTGAAGATCAATGCACTTTAAAATCCTCCGTTCAAAATTTCTGATGATATTCTGCAACATTACTGGATTGTTATTAATTTCCATGCATTTCTGTTCGATTCTCTGTAGCATATCATTCAAATTCAATATAGGTGTTCGAAATATGTTATTTTTTAGATAAGGCTACAAAAAGAAGTCGCAAGGTGTTAAATCGCATGAACGTGCAGGCCAGGCAATTCAGTATTTCGACTAATTATACGCTCATCAAAAAATTCTCTTAAATAATCCAAAGATTCTGCAGTACAGTGACAAGGTGCTCCGTCTTGTTGGAAATATGCATTTTGATGATTGCATGATTGACAAATGGTTGTAAAATTTCCGTACAGTACCTTTGAGCAGTTAGCGCTCCCTGAAAAAATATTGGTCCAATGATTCGCCTTTGGCTTATCACTGCCCAAACACCAATTTTCTCTGGATGTAGCGATTCTTTATTAATTACATGTGGATTTTCACTACTCCAAATTCTTGTATTTTGTGAATTTAGGTATCCCGTTTTATAAAACCATGCTTCATCAGTAAAGATGACTCTTTGCGAAAGTTCTCCATTATTGTTCAAATTTACAAACCAATTACAAAACTTTAGTCTACGTGGGTAATCAATTTCTAACAATTCTTGTACTGCTGTGACACGGTATGGATAAAGTTGAATATCTTTTTTAATAACTTGTGAGTTGTACCAACAGAAAGGTTTATTTGTTGACTCAAATGTCGAACAGATGTTTGTGGCTCATTTTCCAATATTTCTTCAACACGATTGACAACTTGAGGTGTACGTTTCTTAACTGCTCCGCTGCCTGATTTTCTTAAGAGACTACCAGTTTTAGAAAAAAGTTTTAAAGTTCTATCCAAAGTATTCTTAAATTGTATATAATCTATTACAAAATGTGGAAACTCAACTTGAAATTCTACCATGCAATCTTGAACTGAATAAACCCATAAACCATCAATTTTATTACCACTTCGAAAATAAGCCTGGACTAAAAAAATGTTATGTTCTAAAGTGAAAGCCATTTTAAAACTGAGAAGCAATTTATTTAAACCAGAATCGACGCACGATTATTTTATACACTAACTGATATTTGTGATTGACATTATCAAATGTCATTTGGATTTACGTTTACGGAACAACAAACACATACTAATATATTTGCGTCTTATTCTATCAAAATTTTAAAGTAACCTAGATTGACTTTTCAAATGAACACTTCTTATGTACAGTTTTGTTTCTTGTATACTTCCAACAATAGTAATAACAACAAATTTATTCTGGCACGTAAGGTTTTGGAAAAAAAATATTAAAGCGTAAGTTAAATAATATTAGTTAGGTATGTACATTATATGAAGCTGTATGGTATCGTCCTGTTTAAAATGTTTTCCTTTTTACTTTTCCTTTATACTCTTCTTCTGTACTTTCTGATATCAATGTCCAACAATAACCAGGCAGCATTTCACTGTTTCACTATAATATCATGTTATTCACTCGCCTATGTGTCTTGGTCCTGGCAAGGCCTCCGAATGACGTACTGGACGAGTAGCAAAGGACAGACTAACATAACTAATATTTTTCTTATTTTTGTTGGAAAAGCCGAAAGTTTTCGTGCAGCGAAAGTAGCAATCAGTCAAATCAGTCAATTTGTTCACGCCAAACTTGGCATAGCGCTTTTCTTGCCGTTTGATCAGCCTCTGATAGAAGCGGCGCGGCGTTTACAGCAAATACTGGGAGCCCATGCCTTGCCTTGATGTCCAATGGTTAAGCCGAAATAGTGAAAATATTAGTTTTTTATTAAAGATGTAATATTCCGCTTATGCTGGCGCATTATTTATGCACGCACGCGACATTATGGAATAAACATACTTTTGCTATCACAAACCGACTTACATTGAATCGAAGGAGCCATGTGTAGCTCTATATATGCCCAAGAAGCCAGATATCTACCGATTCTTAATTCGATTGGTTTCAGAACAAAAATTGACATGGTTTAAATGCACCGACGTAGAACACATTATATTTAACGAGTTTTCTGAAAATACTATTTGAGAAAATATCTCAAAATCTTGACGTAATGTAGCAAATTTTAAATCAAATTCAGAATCAGCATGACAAAAGTTATGTCATGCTGATTATGATTCAAGTCTATCAACTTTTGGTAAGGTGTCTCTGATATATTCACAGATTCTGTGGAGAGCATGTGCTGCACAAGTAATATGCAGCATATTAGGATGTTTCCTCAGAGACGCCTTTCCGGAAGTTAATAGACTTGTATCCGCTTTTAAAAAAGTTTTCAGAAAAACACCATTGAGAGTATCTCTTTACAGGGAAAAACTTCCATATTTGTCACTGCCTCCCTCTCCAGTAATAACTAGATGGGGAACATGGTTGGAAGCTACAAGTTTTTATGCAGAGAATTTTGATAGTTTACACAATTTCGTTACATGATTAAATGACAATGCTCGAAGTATTTCTGAGTGCAAGGAACTAATACAAATTCCAAATTTACAAAATCAGTTACACTTTCTTCAGGAACACTTTGGAAATTTGCCAAAACTAATCACTTATTTTGAAAATCAAAATCTCAAATTAAATGATTTAGATGTGGCTATTAATAATTTGAAAAGTGACTTTGGGTGTGGCCTTCGGCAAAAGTTAGACGCAGGTTTTAATATAAATCCAGATTTAATAACATTGCGGCAATTGTGTATGGAGGCAATGCTTCAAAATCTAACTGCTAAATACACTGAAATAAATGAATATTTCTAGTATGCACCTATAACCAGTTGCGATGTAGAAAGGACGTTTTCTATCTACAAGGATGTATTTCATTCAAAGAGAACAAATGTTACAGAAGAGAACCTTGAGAAAGTATTGCTAGTTAATATTAATTCTCCTTTACTCAATTTGAACTACAAAATGAGCAAATAAAAATGTATTTTGTATTTTATAGATCACCACCCGTTTGTTTCCCAACTATATAAATAAAATTAAAAACTTAAAAAAAACAAATTTTCAATAGTACGTCCGTGGGCGATGAGTCATCGGTCTCTCTTGTCCGGTCCCTATTCATTACGTACCAACTAGGGTTGGGACATTGATGCCGATGTTTTGAAAACATGGATTTATCGATCTTAAAATATCGATTTTTTAAAGAAAACATCAGTTCCTATTTTAATTTTTTACAAATGGAAAAAGTACATTTGAATTTGCAGTGATTTGTAATTTGTACATATAATTTTTTTTGTGATATAACTTTATGTTGGTATTATATCTAATTGATAATTTATTTTTTTTTATGATTTGTTATTATTCATACTTGTTTACACGCCAAGTTTTAAATAAAATATATAAATGTTAAAGGACCATTTAAGACACATCCCAGGTAACATCTTTCAAATTTCTCCCAATTATTTTTAATAACATATACATCGAAATGTTAAGTTACCTATTTATACATGCTTTTACAATGGGGTCTCGTTGGTACTTTCATATTTGAATGTTAAAGTTAATAAAAACAATTCAAAGAAACTTGAAAAACATTAGCTTGGATGATTCTTCCTAATGTTATCTTCTCTATATATATGTGCTCCATTTCACTCTATTTTAAAATCTACAACTGAAAGACTCTAAGGAATTATGGCTATAAAATAACGAGATTGATTTTTTATTTTAAATTTATACATTTTTAGTATTATCCCCTTCAATATGCAGCCCCACGTGCTCTTATACCTAACTTTGAATAATAAATGGAATAAACTAAAATCACTGGCTATTGTAAACCTTCCCAAAAATTGAAATTAAAAACATGAAAAAAAACATCGCTAATACTATTTAACATAACCTACCTTAATATCTTATACATTATTCAATAATCTGTATTGTTTCTTGATAATGAACATACTAGTATGTATATCTTACATAGAAATAGCAGAAGGTGATATATCACAGTATAATACAACTCGATAATATCGATACATCGGTATTCATTTTTATAGATGCTAAATATGAATAATATCGATATTTTCCAACGATATTCCAACTCTAGTATCAACTAGGACATGCAATAGAAAAAGAATGAATTGATATTTTTGTCTTCGATCAAAGTCATTTAACTAAAGAAATGTGAAATATTACAAAAAATTCCATTCTCAATTTGTGATTATAATTTTTACAGCATATTATTACTATTATTAGTTCGAATTAGGTAATTTTATTTTTATAAAATGGTAATTTTATGTTACACCATTTAAATTCTTTATGAACAATACTGAGAAGAAAATATAAAAATTACTTATACAAATATAGCTAAGTAATTTCATGGTATTTCTTCTTACACACATAATTTGAGTGAGAGTTATTATTTTCGGGTCTAGTGTTTGCAGTACATATTTTTGTAACCAGTCTTTTTGTTGATGACCAGAAAATTTGAAATTAACGGAATTATAGCAAGTTCGTCACGGAACAATAAAAATTAAACTAATTCAATTTTTATCACGCTGTTGGTTCTTTGACCGTTTACCGACAAAGTCGGTAAAACTGCCATCACGATTCTTAACAGACATTAGCTTTATCTTCTAAATGTCAAGAGCTTTAGTAGTCACAATATGTCTCCACAAAGGAAAGAATGACTCTTTTAAGAAACAGAATATACATATATATATATATATATATATATATATATATATGTCTATATTTATATATATATATATATATATATATATATATATATATATATATAGTATTTTCGTGACCTTGGTATGATAAGGTAAACTTAATTAGTCGGCGATTAAAGGTCTGGTTATTACTTAAAAGTGTATATACTTAAAATAATCCTACATGTTTCGGCAATGATGCCTTTGTCAAGGATATAAAAAATATATATTTTATATCCTTGACAAAGGCATCATTGCCGAAACATGTAGGATTATTTTAAATATTATACACTTTGAAGTAATAACCAGACCTTTAATCGCCGACTAATTAAGTTTACCTTATATATATATATATATATATATATATATATATATTAAAATAATAAGCTTTTTTGGTTTAACGACCTTTATTGAAATTCAATTTATTTAACTAACGACGTTTCGACTTTTTTGTATATAATTAAGTCTTTTTCAAAAAAAATGTTGTAACGGCGTTAGCGGACAGGGCTTTAAATCTCACCAATCCAGTTTTCAGACCAACAGTACTGAATAAAGTAAAAACTATTTTAACAGAAAACAATTATCCACCACAATTTATACAAAACATTATAAAACAGAGACTTAATAAAATATATAACAAAACTAAGTGCCAAAATATAAATAAAACAACCAATGAATTAACATATATCCCTATACCCTATATAACTGGATTATCCGAAAAACTAAACAATATAGTTAAACCATTTAATTTTAAAATAGCACATCAAAGCGGAAAAAATCTAAAATTCCTACACACAAAACTAAAAGACTCAACACCAACACTTAAACAATCATATACAATATATAACATACCCTGCAAAGACTGTGACAAAGTATACATAGGCCAAACAAAACAGTTACTACAGGAAAGATTAAAAGGACACAAATACGCAAAAATCAGACAGCTTTAAAAAGACACCAGATAACATTAAAACACAATTTTGATTTTGAAAATACAAAAATACTAACCAAGCAAAAAAATACAGAGGCTAGGGAGGTATTAGAAATGATTCACATTTTCAAAAATAACAAAACAATCAACGACCGAAACGAGATTGATGGACTTTCAAAACTGTATTATCCGCTCATTAAACAATAGAAGACCCCACCCACACAAAAAAACAACAACAAAAAATGTTTTTTTTCCCATTGTAAACACACTGTACTTTCCCAAACACATGGCCTGACCAAACAAATTTTAAAAACGAAATAATATAAAAAAATTTCATTTCTATAACAAGACATTTAGTTACACTTAAGATTCCGAGATACGCTGTTCGGACCCTGTAGTGAAGGGTCGACATGTTTCCGACCATGCATATTGCACTGGGCATGTGTTTTAACACGATATAAATTGGTGAGTTTTGTATCCTTTAAATTTTAAATTTTAACTTTCTTTACTCTAATCATTATTTTAATTTTAATTCATTCATATAATGTAAATATAATCCTTACCTTTCGTTTGTAATTTTTTTTTAGTTCTAAATCACTTGAAAAAGACTTAATTATATACAAAAAAGTCGAAACGTCGTTAGTTAAATAAATTGAATTTCAATAAAGGTCGCTAAACCAAAAAAAAAGCTTATTATTTTAATATTATGCACACGGCCAATAAAATAAATAAGAAATAAATTTTAATTCTTATTATCACTACCCGACGCCCTAAGGGTATAAGGGTTTTCTGATAATATATATATATATATTAACACTAAATATATATATATATATATATATATATATATATATACCGGGTGTTCCACAAAAATTTCCAAAAGCTATAACGTCTAAATTTATTATCTGATTTTAATATAATACAATAATACATCAAATTATACAGTTTCGGAAAGACTACATACGGCAACGTGAATTATCTTTTTGTTAGATATAAATTATATCTAACACACAAAAAATAGATGTGCAGTTAACCGAATGAATAGTGCTATTCAACAACTGTGTTATGTACTTACAGATGTTGTAGACTATTTATATCGTCCGTCGTAATGATGTCTGTTTCAGCCCGATTTGTCCGGTCTCTGGATATAATTTACCAGAAGCGTAAGTCAATTTTCCCTCTTAAATTGAACTTTTTATTCTTGACTTTTACAAAAGAAAATTCTCTGCAGATGCCAGTGACGTAATAAAAGCATACTTAGATAAAGAAAAATCCAAGAAAATCAGAGTTTTTTGAAAATTTTTGTCACTCGCAGTGGGCCATGAGTTGGTGTAAGCAGTTGCACACTGACAATGTTAAATTGACTTAATAGGTACATATTTATTTGCTGTAATTCTAACAAACAAAAAAGTTTATTTTACTATGCGTGCCGGAGTGGATGGCGTTAGCAGATATAAATGTGAATAACTTCAATCCTGTTGCCAGAAACTTCAGCCATAGGTTATATTCGTTTAATAAAGAAAACGGTATTTATTTTAATGGTTTGTTAAGGAATTAGATGTTTTGTTTTCGTTTCGCTTAGCTCGACCTAAATGGTTTTTGTTTTTGTAATATTACAAGTTTTTTTTGTTGTATTTAAATTTGTTAAGAATAAACAAAAATTTAAAAAATGTTAATTCGTTATTGGAATATTACCTGAAAACGGCTTCGCTGTCAAGATTTTAGTATTCTTTATTTTTGTCTTATTTTTAATTGTCGAATTGTATGGAGTGAATATTGACTCGCTCTGTATACAGTACGAAATTATTACTATTATGGGAAAATTTATTCTGTAAAGTATAAAATTCGTATTTCATTATTTAATTTACGAATTGATTTAAACAATTTAATTTAAGTAAAATTATTTTTATTTATTATTATAAAAGTACGTTCCAAACGGAATTTGAAACAAGCCATAAGTTAAGATTAATGAAACATTTAGACCTGTTATTTTTTCTTAAAGTCATATTTATATAATTTATATATTCTTAAACAAGTATGTAGACCGTTTGCTTTGTAATTTAATTGCAAATTCAATTTCTTTTCGAAAAATCATATTTGCAGGATATTTATACATACTGCTGTGAACTGTGCCTTTGCTTATGAATGCAGTTCACAACAAATGTCCGGATAAACTCAGACGTCTAATCTTCTAGCTGGAATCTTCGTACCTCAGGTCTTGCTCTCGAACAAGCAAGAACGCGTAAAGAAAAATACAAAAATAGCATTAATAAAAGTTCTCAGTTTTCCTTAATAATATTTATTTAAAAAAAAATCAAAAAAAAAATCCCTTTACCGAATGTAAAGAGAGCTAAAGCCAGAATAACTAAAGCTAGGAGGAAACAGTCTGTGTGATAATTACACGCACACAAAGCTAATAAATAATTAAGAAAATTGTCAAATTCGACCTCTAAATTATAACCCCTAAATTCAAATGTCAACAGAAACCAAACTATTGACTACGCGTGTCAAAATTAAGATCATGCGCAACATAACATGATAAAAAAAATATATATTCCCTCCAAAACCAACCTGACTACTAAACTATCTCGAACATCTTGACATAAAAAAAAAACTCCCTCACAAAAACATGACAATTTTCTTGAATATTCATATACTACTTTAATATCAAAATTATGAAAATTATAATCTATAAATACAATCATCAACAAATTATCGTACTAGCAATTATATAAAACAAATGTGTCCTGTACTTACATCGATATAAACACATTTACACAAAAAACTAAGCGAGAGATACCAATACCTAATTATAAATGAAACAACGAGATCACAAATCCTCGTAAAAATCGTAAATGAATTTAAATGCACAAATAAAAGCACTACAAATCAAATAACCCGACTTTAATCAAATACATCAAGACAAAAAATGAAGTTTTTTATCCATCCACATGCTTTACTAGCTCTGGTATCTCTGTCGAAAATACCCCGGAAAATCTCATACATCGGGCACATATAGTACCTAATTCTACCGAGTCCACACATTTTCAGTCTAAAATAAAATTGTACAGTCCCGATCGTAATAATAAATTCAAACATTATAAACATTTAAATATACACAATAAAATAAAATACATTTTAATTACATGTCAAAAACAATATAATGTTCAATATAAATCTTCGTTTCTTCGGGGAAAAATCCATGACAATACGTTGTAGGGTCTATATCCACAATATTTTCAGAGAGTAATACATTTTGACTTTTATATAAAAATAGCTATCTTTAAATTCAAGTTTATGTCTATATACAAAATATTTTATTAAAACAGTCAATATAAACCATTAGAATATTGCATAGTTCTGGAGGGACCAATGTCCCCTTGATTAAATAGGAAATTGTTACGCGTTAGATAATTCGACACGAATTATATGAGGACTTAAGAAATATAGGTTTAATCAAATAAGCAAAGAAAACACACATAAAGTTAAAGTTCATGAGTTATATTTACAGAATCGTTAAATTATTTTTATAGGGTACAGGCACAATATAGTTTTTAGATTCAGGTTAAAATGTTAAGTAGAATTAAGATATAAGATATTTTATGAAATGTTAATAAACATGATCAAATTTTTAATAAATGATCTATGAAAACTTATATCATTTATTCGAAGGATTAGCTATCTGAATGAATGCTAGGCCTAATTAAAGAGAATCAAATTAACCCCCGAAATGTATAAGCAATAGGAACGAGGGATATTTGAAATGTTTCCGGCTTTACCGACATAAAGTAATTGCAGAAAAAAATTTCTTTCGCCGTCCGATAGATGCCTCGACATATGTAAATTGTCAAAATTTCAAGTCACATTGATCTTTATTTTGCCTATAGTAGACTTCTAAAATTGTCAGTTCAACAATGCAGAAATTTGAATATTGCGCAGTAATACAATTTTCCTTTATTTGAAAGGGGAAAAAGGAAATAAATTATGAGTTAGACTCTGTATATGGTGAAGCTTCCCCTTCATTTACAACGATAAAACATTGGCTGGCCGAGTACAAACGTGGTCATACGAGAATTTAGATCGATTTAGTGCTTCAAACTGTGTTGAAAGATCGTCGATTGACTGTTATGGATATAGCTAAGGCTTGTGGGATATCATCTGAGCATGTGGACAAGATTTTACATCAATATTTAGATATGAAAAAATTATCCCCGCGATTGGTCGATCGTTTGTTGACGATCGACCAAAAGCACATACGGACAAACATGTCAGACAAGTGTCTTAGCCTGTATCAAAAAAATCGGCGAATTTTTGCGGCGATTGATAACCGTCGATGAAACCTGGGTACGCCACGTTACGCGCGAAACAAACAGCAGTCAATGTAGTGGATTGCGGTGGGAGAACCAACTTCGAAGAAGGCAAAGGTCGTTCTCTCTGCCGAGAAAGTGATGGCGTCAGTTTTTTTGAGATAACCGAGAAATAATTCTTGTCGATTACCTTGCAAAGGGTTCAACAATTAACGGACAATATTATGCTGTATTGCTAGATAAATTGAAGGCCACAATTATGAAGAAACGTTCACATTTGTCAAAAAAGAAAATCCTCTTTCACCAAGATAACTAACTCTCGGGTTCACACGTGCATGGTTGCGATGTCAAAATTGAACGAATTTAAGTTTGAATTGCTTCCACATCCATCCTATTCGCCAGATCTAGTTCTCAACGACTTTTCACTATTCCCCAATTTGAAAAAATCTCGGCGGTAGGTCAAATGCTGAGGTTGAAGACGCTATAAATACGTATTTTTCAGGTTTTGGACAATCAAATTTTTCTAATGGTTTGAAGGAATGGGAAAAACGTTTTACCAAATGTATCGAGTTGCAGGGAGATTACGTCGAAAAATTAATTTTGTATTCCCTCGAAATAAGTGTTTTTGTTAAAAAGGCCGGAAACACTTCAAATATCCCTTGTAGGTACATACTAGTATATCAAAGCACAACGAACAAAAGCATATTAATTGTAAATATACCAAACACAAAGTACACAGCTATATGTTTCACCATACTATGGCTTCTTCAGGTTGATGAAACATACAATTTAAATTTACAGAGTGGTATTTATACACCTGAACACAAACTAACAGTAATGTGAGTATGAATAAGCCAATTACTGTTTAAATTTAGTAGGGGAGAATTATTTAATTCTAACTGGTCATTTGAAATTATACCCAACTTATTAAACTTAGTAATTTCTAAGCTTTCTAATAAATTGAGGTGTTCACTTGTATTTAGCAAATGTAGTGTTTCGAAATCGATATTGAATTTGTGGTTATGTTCTGAACGGTGCTTAAAGAAAGTCTTCGTTACAACATACACTTTTTTGCAATCTTCGCAAGTTAACTTGTACACACCTGAGTTAAACCTTTGTCCATTTAACTTATTGTTTTTGTATTTTGTTTATCTATTGGCTTTTTGCAAATTCTTGTATCGGTTGTTTGTTTGAAATGTAACAGACTCGTTCTCAAGTGTTCATAATTACAACACTTGAAAACAAATCTATTTTATTTAAAACAAGCAACTAGATACAAAAAGTTATAAAAAACAATAAAGATACGAGGTGCTACCCAAAAATTCCCGGAATTTGAATGTGGCCCGCGAAGGGATGGTAATACAGCTCTATATATACTCGTAATACAGTTCTATTTGAGTTATTCTGCGACACTACAAAATCTAATGCGAAACGTGTGTCGGTCGATGTTGATGATGAGCGTTGCAGCCGTCCATCGACGGAAAACAAGCCACAAAATGTGGCAAAAATGCGTGATGCTATCCTGCAAGACCGACGGAGAACAATGCATGTCATTTGTAACAATGTCGGTTTGTCATAGCGTATTCTGTCCGGCGAACTCAACATACTGCGTATTGCTGCGAAGTTTGTGCCTAGGTTACTCAACATCGACATCGTTTATATGTGCACAGAGCTGAAAGAACTTGCCGAAAGTGATGCGAACTTCAGTACCAGAATCATTACTGGCGACGAATCATGGATGTACGGGTATGACCCCGAAACTAAACAGCCGTCATCGCAGTGAAAGACGCCATCGTCACCATGACCGAAGAAAGCACGGCAAATTCGAGGCAATGTCAAGTCAATGGTGACTCGCTATTTTGACGCTGATAGCGTCGTACACAAAGAATTTCTCCCACCAGGTGAAATAGTTAATGGACGATTTTTTTGCGCAAAAATTCATGGATCTACATTACGACAATGCCCAAACCCACACATCACTTGTGCGTCAGTTTTTAGCCTCGACGAAGTCGAAAGTACTGCCTCGTTCTCCCTATTCCCCAGATCTTGCCCCTGGTGACTTCGGTTTCCGAAGTTGAAAATGCAGTTTGAGGGCCGCCATTTTGAGACGATTGAGGAGATCCGTACCAATCGCAGGCAGTGTTGAACATGTTAACACACGAAGACTTCCAGCCATAGACATGTCGCTGGTATCAGTATATTAATGCGGAAAGAGAGTACTTTGAAGGCAGTGAATATGTTGTAAGAAGAATTTGTTGTTTTTTTGACATTCCGGAAATTTCTGGGTATTACCTCGTAAAACAGACAAAAAGTTAAACTAAAGTGTTTACAACTTGCGAAAATTCGAAAAAAATGTATGTTGGACAGATGGGAAAGTCTTGTTGTCCTTGCAATTTCCAACATATATCTATTTTTTTGCCCATTTTATCTTTTTGTTTTTTATTTTGTTTATCTATTGTTTTTTAATAGATTTTTATATGGACTTGTTTATTTTAAATGTAACGGACTCGTTCTCAAGTGTTTTAATGACATTTTATAATTAAAACACTTGAGAACAATTCCATTATCTAAAAGAAATAACCCAATACAAAATATTATAAAAAACTAATACATAGAAAACAAACAAAAAGCTAAACTAAAGTGTTTACAACTTAACTTGCGAAAATGATAAAAAAGGGCATTGTGGACAGATGGGGAAGTATTCTTGTCCCTATAACTTCTAACATAGCGCCGCGCCATACTTTTGGCCGCCTGTGGGCATGCATAAATTTGCCGCCCCTAACTTTTTACTATTTTAACATGGAATTTCATTTATGGGTTAGCAGTGCAAGCCATGTGTTAAAGATCACGAGAAATATGTGTTGCCCAAACTGTTACGAATATTATTATTGTTGTATATTCGAGTGCATACATTATTTTATGCAAACATTGCAATAATACAGATATTATTTACTGATAAATCTATGAATTTCCGAAACCTGATTAAACGTATGTACTTATTGCATATATACAGGGTGTCCAGAAACTCTCCTGACAAACGAAGACCGGAGATTCCTCAGATAATTTTAAGACAATTAAACCCAAATTCACCTAGTCCGAAAATGCTTCCTAAGGGAGCTAGAGTTCTTTGAAGATGGCGCCTTGTATTTATTTTTTTTTAAATTCCTCCAGAACGCTTCTATTTAGAAAAACAAAAACTGGTATGCTTATTTATCCTCCAGAGATGAATCGATTCCATCAATTGCGAATTTCTAGTACCGGTCATAGGCGTCCGTTTTGGGTAGGTCAACGGTTATTTTAAGGCATAACTTTTTTGTCTTTAACTTTTAAGCATTTGTGACACTAGATTATTAAATTTTCAGGTATTCCAGTACTAAAATGTACTCTTACTTTAAGTCGGTAGGATACACCGTTTTCTAGAAAAATCTATTTGTAAATTTTTCGTTTTTTCTTCATTAAAGTTCAATTTATTATGTACCTACTTATTTTTAGCGACGAAGTTGGCTTGGACTATCAAGGCATGGATGAAAATTAATTTAATAAATTAAAAACAAATTATTTATTACAATGGAAAGAACTAACAAAAAAAGAACAAGTATCAAAGGTAGATTGTTACAAAAGTTGCTCAATGTGATGACCATTAGTCTCTATGCATAAGTTTACCCTTTTGCTTAGAGAACGCCGAATTCTTGCAAAAATTCCAAAGTTATTTCTAAATTCGTTGCAAGCATCTTGTATTCTTAGCCAGAGTTGTGCGCGATTTTGTATCGGAACGGAATAAACAAATGCTTTTATGTATCCCCAAACACAATAATCGCAAGGATTCAAATCCGGCGACCTTGCTGGCCAAGCAACTGGACCGCCTCTTCCAATCCAATGGTCTTCGTAGTTATTATCTAGAAAGTCTCGTACATTCCTGCTAAAGTGGGCCGGACAGCCGTCCTGTAGAAACCATAAGTTTTGCCGAATATTTAAACGCACCTCATCTAACAAATCAGGTAAAATATTTTGCAGGAAATGTAAGTAATCAGCACCATTTAAACGAGCAGGTAATTCCACAGGTCCAAGTAGATAATTATAATCGTCAACTACTCCTATCCAGACGTTTATGCTAAACCTATGCTGATGCCTAAATTCTTGAACAACGTGGGGATTGTCACCAACGTACGAATAATAATGTGCATTATGTATATTAAAAATTCCATTTTTTGAGAATGTAGCTTCGTCACCAAACAAAATGTTCCTGAAGAAATCTTCATTTTGATTTTTCTGATTTTGTAACCATCTAGCGAATTCTACGCGAGCAGGAAAATCTCCTTCTAGCAGTGCTTGCACCTTTGTAAAATGAAAAGGATATAAATTTTCTTTGTGTAAGATATTTCCTACGGAAGATTTTGAAATTGTGGTGTACATGGCAGATAGTCTTCTAACGCTAATTTCTGGATTTTCCTCAACTTCCATTAAAATAACATCTTCATGTTCTGCTGTTACATCATTATGTCTCCCTGTTTCATTATTTTTTGGGACCACTGAACCTGTTTCTCTTAATCGTTGATGAAGAGCTGTAAATGTTGAGTGAGTGGGATGCTGACGATTGGGAAATTTTTCAGCGTATCTACGTTGCGCCGCTCGAGCGTTACACCTCATTTCGCCATAAACTAAATGCATATCGGCGTATTCCTCGTTAATAAAAACCATTTTTTTTTAAATTGAAATCTTTGTGTTTGAATAACACAAAGTAAAAAATGAAAAGATAAACTTCGCGAACTGACAACAATTTGACAATGAAAAACGTAGGTTTTACTTCTGTTGGCAGTTCAGAGCTAACTATTGCAAAAAATAAAAAATTGAACTTTAATGAAGAAAAAACGAAAAATTTACAAATCGATTTTTCTAGAAAACGGTGTATCCTACCGACTTAAAGTAAGAGTACATTTTAGTACTGGAATACCTGAAAATTTAATAATCTAGTGTCACAAATGCTTAAAAGTTAAAGACAAAAAAGTTATGCCTTAAAATAACCGTTGACCTACCCAAAACGGACGCCTATGACCGGTACTAAAAATTCGCAATTGATGGAATCGATTCATCTCTGAAGGATAAATAAGCATACCAGTTTTTGTTTTTCTAAATGGAAGCGTTCTGGAGGAATTTAAAAAAAGTAAATACAAGGCGCCATCTTCAAAGAATTCTAGCTCCCTTAGGAAGCATTTTCGGACTAGGTGAATTTGGGTTTAATTGTCTTAAAATTATCTGAGGAAACTCCGGTCTTCGTTTGTCAGGAGAGTTTCTGGACACCCTGTATATTGCTTAGTCTGGTAAATTTGTACATCTTTACACACATATTATAGAGGCACAAATTAAGAATAAAACATTAACAGCCATAGCAACCATTCTATGATCTGTCACATTTAACTCGATGTGGGAAAAATGTTGTTACTTGTTATGAATTGTTATTGTTACGGGTTACCGAAAATAATTAGTATTTGATGCGCTAGTAAAACAGACTGTAATATGGTAACATTTTCAACATTAACAAGTTTAGAGCCTGACACACATGCTTGCTGATGTATCTTAAAATTCTAAATACTTGCAAAAATATATTAGGGTGAACCAAACAGTGTTATATTTTCTTATGAAAACCATAAATTTTCACCGATTAGTGATAAAAGCCCCGTAAATAAATAACGCTCTAAACAGTAACAAGTTTAATGCTTGATGCCCTTTAAATTCTATACACACGCAAAAAAATTAACGATTAGAAGAAGTGTGTTATCGAGGATATGGTTGTCTAAAGTAAACATAACCGGTCACTCACTTGAATTCTTTCTCTCGATAGAACAGCGTGTTTTTTAAATTACACGTTAGTATTGGTTAATGACCAGTGTCACTAGTAATGTCGAATAATTTTCGCCGCCCTTTGATTTGGCCGCCTGTGTGCCTTGCACACGTGCACGAAATTACGGTGCGGGACTGTTCCAACCTACACTTTTTTGCAATCCTAGCAAGTTAACTTGTACACACTTGAGTTAAATCCTTTGTCCATTTTATCTTTTTGTTTTTTATTTTGTTTATCTATTGTTTTCTTCTATTGATTTTTAAATCCACTTGTTTGTTTTATTTGTAACGGATTCGTTCTCAAGTGTTTTAATAACATTTCATAATTAAAACACTTAAGAACAATTCCATTAGTTAAAACAAACAACTCGACACAAAAAGCTATAAAAAACAATATAGATAAAACAGATAAAATGCTAAACTAAAGTGTATACAAGTTAACTTACGTAAATTCTAAGAAAATATATATTGGCCAGATGGGGAATATTTTTGAAAAGGGAATGCATGAGCACGAAAGAAGTTACAAAAACAAGAAGATTCAACTTTCTCTATCCGCTGTTCAGAACACAACCAAAAATTTAATATTGATTTTGAAACATTGCATTTGAAGATAAAATTAAAAAACTCAATTTATAAGAACGCTTAGAGATTGATTAGTTTAATAGTTGATATAATTTTAAATCACTAGTTTTAACTAAATTGAAAACTGTAATTGGGCCACCCATATTACTGTTACTTTGTGTTTAGGTATATAGGTACCAATCTCCAAATTTAAATTGTCTCTCTCATAGTCCTAGCGAAGCCATAGTATGGCTTCAATAAATGTGCACCAGATGAAGAACCCATGACTTTTTTTCCAACAATTCGGGTCTCTTTTTATGATTTTTCTGAAGGATACTGATTAACAGCTTGACCTTCAGGAACCCAGTTAAGGTACACAATCCCACGGATATCGAAAATCATCATAGCTTTGAATTTTGATTTGCTGGTTCGCGCTTTTTTTGTTCTGGGTGAAGTTAGGCTCTTCCAATGCAATGATTGACGCTAAAATTCTAGATTATAGCCGAAAAATCAAGATTCATCACATGTTATCACTCTTGCCAAGAATTTTCGGCACCACTTTCGCAAATACTTTGTGCATGTTTAAATTCTTATGTAAAATTTGCTTTACGCATTCTTTGTCAATTCCTACAGTTTCAGTAATCGCACGAATAGTTAATCGGCGGTCAGATCGGATAAGATTACTTATTTTTTCAATATTGTCATCCGTTTTTGAGGTGGAAGATCGTCCCGAACGTGCGTCATTCTCAACATCTTCTCGGCCATCTTGGAAACGCTTAAACCACTAAAATACCCGCGCATCTAATGAACATTCATCGCCATATATTTCTTTTAATAAAAGACCGGTTTTTCCAAGTTTCATATGAGATTTCACAACTCGTTGCTGTATTGAAGCACTTATCATTTTTGCGGCAAAAGAAAAAATCGATCTTATATAAACGAAGGCCACAGCCAGACTATTATGTCTACAGGCACGGGAGGGGAGGCAATAGAAAGAAAACAGTTCACGCTACACAGTTGTCGGTCGTACGACTTTGGTGCATGCGTAATTCATCTGTAGTAGCCAAACCTCGTATTCTTAACAGTAACAGTATTCTTAACAGTTAAAAAACGTAACATGTATGTACTTTTAACTCATTGCTCGACTTTAGTATAATTCAAATTTCTAAAATTTTCATAAGAACCAAATATGTACAAAGTACAAAAGTCGAGGACTGCCTATACTTATTTCGTTGCCTTCTTTTCAAAATCATAGGGTGTGTACATACTTTATTGACACTTTATACCATAAACTGGTAACAAAAATCGGAAAATGTAGTTAAAAATTATTGATACTTATGCTCGAGGAGAAATAGTATAATGCAATTATATAAAAGATAATATTAAAACTTTACACACGAAGAAACAAGTGCCTATATTCGAGTTAGTAAAGAGCTTTTAATTTTATATGTAGGACAGATATTGCGAGCAAATTGTTTAGAGTCATAAATTTAAGTTTATAGTTTGTTATACAACATAAACTGCATCCTTTATTATGAATAGTCTTGGATGATGCATACGCCATGCGTACGAGCAATAACTAAACGTTTCAAATACCTTTTCCTCAACTCAAGACTGTGTGTTAATATACATACGAATGCACACATATCTAGTTTGTTCTTTTACATTAGATAGATCGTACGCTCTCCTAAATTGCTCAGACGTCTAATGTGTACAAGTGCTCGACTGTATAGCAATCAAAACGTTTAGAACAGCAATTTGCACTGGCGAATTTGGCACACTCGCATTATCTTATCATTCTCAAAGGAAAATGAAATTATTTTAGGCATTTATGTTTGCGCTGGCTGTTCTAATCTTCGTAAATAATACCGGATCGTGTTTGTTACTCGTTGTTCTGATCATATCTCGAGATTTCTGATTAGATTTCGCAAAATAATTTTCCAGCAACCATAAAGTAGGATTTCTTTCATTCATTTTTGACGTGTTATATTACACTAATTTGTTTAGACTTTGATATTTATCGGGATTAAAAACATGGTAGTAAATCATTCCGTAATTACATAAACGCTAACAATGAAAAATAAATTGAGTTTTTGATTGATTCAGCTTAAGCGTACCAATATTTATGTCACTTAAGGAAGTTTAGACCGAGAAGATTATGTAGTGTTCTACCGTTTATGAGAAATAACAATATACTTGCTTATCTTTTACATTATTTTATTTCCCTTATTCATTACACTAATTTATTACACTATTTTTAAAAATACTAATACACACACACACACACACATATATATATATATATATATATATATATATATATATATATATATATATATATATTAAAAATAATAGACTTTTTATTGGTTTAGCGACCTTTTATTGAATTTTGATGTTTTATTCTACGACGTTTCGACTTTTATTATTATTCAGTCTTTTTCAAGTAACTAGAATCAAGAATTAATACAATGAGAACATGAGAACTGTGTTTGCTTTTGTGAGACTGAATTAACAATTAAATTAACAATTAAAATTAAAATTAGATTAAAGACTGAATTACCAATTAAATTAACAATTAAAGTTAAAATTTAAAATTAGATTAATAATGAGTAAGGAAAAATTAAAGTGATTACATCTGTATAAATGAATTGAAGATTTGAATTAAACTACAATACAGTAAGGTAACTAGAAACAAGAATTAATACAATGAAAACGTGAGAACTGTGTTTGCTTTTGTTAGACTGAATTAACAATTAAATTAACAATTAAAATTAGATTAAAGACTGAATTACCAATTAAATTAACAAATTAAAGTTAAAATTTAAAATTAGATTAATAATGAGTAAGGAAAAATTAAAGTGATTAAATCTGTATAAATGAATTGAAAATTTGAATTAAACTACAATTACAGTAAAGAAACAATGAATGAACAATGAATGACAATAAAACTCACCGTTTTTTTTTTTTTGGGGTTTCAAAAACACGCATTCTGTGTAACATGTGTTATCGGGGACATCCGAGACCTTTTTTTAAGGAACCGACCGCACTAGTTGGAATATTGTAAGTGTTTGTGGCTTGGTTTAGAGAGGTTAATTTCTGTTCTATTTTGGAATTTAGCAAAATGGTCAGGACCGTGTTTAGGGGTATATAGTAAAAGTATTTACAAATGGGAACTGATAAAAAAAAAAAAAAAATTTGGTTTGTGTTTGTGTGTGCGGGGGGGGTTTTGATTTTATCTATTGTATAATGAGTGGGTAATAGAGTTTAGAAAGTCCATCAATTTCGTTTCTGTCGTTGATTGTTCTGCTGTTTTTGAAAATGTGGATCATTTCTAAGACCTCCCTAGCTTTTGTATTCTTTTTCTGTGTTATTACTTTGGTGTTATCAAAATCAAAATTATGTTTTAGTGTCAATTGGTGTTTTTTTAAAGCAGTTTGATTTTTTGCGTATTTGTGACCTTTCAATCTTTCTTGTAGTAACTGTTTTGTTTGGCCTATGTATACTTTGTCACAGTCTTTGCAGGGTATATTGTATATTGTGTGTAATTGTTTTAGTGTAGGTGTTGAGTCTTTTAGTTTAGTGTGTAGGAATTTTAGGTTTTTACCGCTTTGGTGTGCTATTTTAAAATTAAATGGTTTAAATATATTGTCTAGTTTTTCGGATAATCCAGTTATATAGGGTGTGGGGATATATGTTAATTCATTGGTTATTTTGTTTTTGTTGTGGCCGTTTGTTGTATTATAAATTTTATTAAGTCTTAGTTTTATAATTTTTTGTATAAATTGTGGTGGATAATTGTTTTTTGTTAGAATTGTTTTTACTTTATTTAGTACTGTTGGTCTGAAAACTGGATTAGTGAGATTTAAGGCTCTGTCTACTAACGCTGTTACTACATTTTTTTGTGGGCTAGGGGTTGGTTTGAAAAAAAAAGACCCCTAAACACGGCCCTGGCCATTTTGCTAAATTCCAAAATAGAACAGAAATTAACCTCTCTAAACCAAGCCACAAACATTTACAATATTCCAACTAGTGCGGTCGGTTCCTTAAAAAAAGGTCTCGGATGTCCCCGATAACACATGTTACACAGAATGCGTGTTTTTGAAACCAAAAAAAAAAACGGTGAGTTTTATTGTCATTCATTGTTCATTCATTGTTTCTTTACTGTAATTGTAGTTTAATTCAAATTTTCAATTCATTTATACAGATTTAATCACTTTAATTTTTCCTTACTCATTATTAATCTAATTTTAAATTTTTACTTTAATTTGTTAATTTAATTGGTAATTCAGTCTTTAATCTAATTTTAATTTTAATTGTTAATTTAATTGTTAATTCAGTCTCACAAAAGCAAACACAGTTCTCACGTTTTCATTGTATTAATTCTTGTTTCTAGTTACCTTACTGTATTGTAGTTTAATTCAAATTTTCAATTCATTTATACAGATGTAATCACTTTAATTTTTCCTTACTCATTATTAATCTAATTTTAAATTTTAACTTTAATTGTTAATGTAATTGGTAATTCAGTCTTTAATCTAATTTTAATTTTAATTGTTAATTCAGTCTCACAAAAGCAAACACAGTTCTCATGTTCTCATTGTATTAATTCTTGTTTCTAGTTACTTGAAAAAGACTGAATAATAATAAAAGTCGAAACGTCGTAGAATAAAACATCAAAATTCAATAAAAGGTCGCTAAACCAATAAAAAGTCTATTATTTTTAATATTAAGACACGGCCAATAAAATAAATAAGAAAAATAAAATTCTTATAAACACTAAATATATATATATATATATATATATATATATATATATGTATGTGTGTTTAGATAATTTATTAACCGTTCAATATATCAATTGATAAATCTTGGAGTTTTTCGGCTTTTATATGAAATATTTACAAATATTAAATTGGTATGTCATTGCAAAGTAAATGGGGATGTAAGCATTGCTGTCTACAAATTACAAAGCAAATCATACGAAATTTTTAATTGAAAAGTATTGTCTTCGTTGGGAGGGGGACGTCAAGAGAATACAAAACATAAATGATTTATGTTTTGTATTCTCTTGACAAAGGCATCATTGCCGAAACATGTAGAGTTATTTTAAATATATATACTTTGAAGTAATGAACCAGACCTTTAATCGCCGACTTATTAAGTTTACCTTATATATATATATATATATATATATGTGTGTGTGTTTAGTATGTATGTAATTGCAAAGTAAGGGGGGATGTAAACATTGCTGTCTACAAATTACAAAGCAAATCATACGAAATTTTTTAATTGAAAAATATTGTCTATGTTGGGACTCGAACCCAAGTCTACAGTTTGCCGGACTGTCGGTTTTACCACTCATCCACAATAGACCTAGGTTCAAGCTATTTAGAAATGCATTATAAAGTAACAGTGTTAATGAATCAGATGTAAGTTATTGAATGTAGATGTCAAGTTGAAAACAGAAGTCAGTTTTTGAAAGCTGATGTCAGTTTTAATAGCAGATGTCAGTTAGTGAAAGCAAATGTCAGATTTGAAAGCAGATGCCTATTTTGAAATTAGATGTCAGTTTACGTCCCCCCTTACTTTGCAATTACATACATACTAACTTGATATTTGTAAATATTTCATATAAAAAGCCGAAAAACTCCAATAATTTATCAATTGTTATATTTAATAAACGGCTAAGAAATTATCTAAACACTCATATAGCTATGGAGTAATAATTAGCATTTTCAAACATTCAAATCTGACATCTGCTCTCAAAATACTGACATCTGCTTTCAATAACTGACATCTAATTTCGAAATAGGCATCTGCTTTCAAATCTGACATTTGCTTTCATAACTGACACCTGCTTTCAAAACAGACATCTGCTTTCAATTACTGACATTTGCTTTCACTAACTGACATCTGCTATCAAAACTGACATCAGCTTTCAAAAACTGACTTCTGCTTTCAACTTGACATCTACATTCAATAACTGACATCTGATTCATTAACACTGTTAATTTATAATGCATTTCTAAATAGCTTGAACCTAGGTCTATTGTGGGTGAGTGGTAAAACCCACAGTTCGGCAAACTGTAGACTTGGGTTAGAGTCCCAACATAGACAATATTTTTCAATTAAAAAATTTAGACAATTGTAGACAGCAATGTTTACATCCCCCATTACTTTGCAATTACATACATACTAACTTGATATTTGTAAATATTTCATATAAAAAGCCGAAAAACTCCAATAATTTATCAATTGTTTTATATATATATATATATATATATATATATATATATATATATATATATATATATATATATATGTGTGTGTGTGTGACTGCCAAAAGTAAATGAACACCCAGTAAACGTGGATATATTTTAATTAAATTTTCAGGAAAGACGTATTTTATTCGTATTAAGAAACGATGAAAATTTCAACAAGATACAACAAGAGAATAATCAAGATACCATAGAAATAATAACAGACAATGGTGTTTTCTTTTGACATTTATTTGACTTTGTTTACTTAAGTACCAATATAAAGCATACGTGCGGCTTAATTAGTGTCATAGTGAAAAAAAAACCTCCTATTCGACGACGGGCAAATTTTCATCAATTAACAGAATTTGAACGTGGTAGAATAGTCGGCTTACGAGAAGCCGGATTATCATTTCGTGATGTCGCTAATCGTGTAGGCCGCATTGTTGCTACAACTGCTCTATGTTGGCGAAGATGGAGAGAAAATAATGAGAAGCGACGACGTCCACGGCCTGGACGTGCCAGACTCACCATCGGTCGTGAAGATTGTGCTCTTCGTCTTGTGGCTCTTAGAGACCATTTTTCCTCAGCAAGACAAATTGGTGATAGATGGAGAGGTTTAGTTCATCAACAGATCTCCATATGATCTGTGAATCGAAGAATTTGATTTTTAGGCTTAGATCGTACCGTCCATTTCTTTGTTTACCTCTAACTCCACGTCATCGAACTGCACAACTGGAATGGGCTAATCATGTGTTGCATTGGAATGAGGAATGGAATCGAGTCGGCTTTAGCGACGAATCTCGATTTTGTTTATGGTCTCATGATGGTCACAGAATGGTCAGAAGACGTCCTGGACAAAGAAGAAATTTGCGGTTTTTTCAACAACGACATACGCCTCTAACTCAAGGTGTAATGGTGTGGGGCGGTATTTGCTATGGAAGTAGATCTCCTTTAGTAATTATTCAAGGAACATTAGATGAGAATCGTTTTATAAATCATGTGTTGAGACAAGTATTAATCCCATACCTGCAAGAGCTGGCAAATCCCATTTTTCAAAAGGATAATGCGTGGCCACGCACCGCAATGGTTACTATGAAGTTTATGAATAATTCTAATATTCATCTGCTTCCATGGGCGTCGCAGTCGCCAGACTTATCTCCTATAGAACACGTATGGGATATGGTAAGACGAAGGATGAATAATTTACAGCCACCCTCAAACAGTATATAAATTCTCCGACGACGGATTTTAGAAGTTTAGGACAGCATATCGCAGGCTACCATATAAGCGCTTATTTCGAGTATGCCTAATCGAGTAGCTGAATGCGTAAGAAGTAGAGGATGGCCTACGTATTATTAGTTTTATTATTAATTGTTAGAATTGTTTAAATTTTCACGGTTTCTTAATACGAATAAAATACGTCTTTCCTGCAAATTTTATTAAAAAATATCTACGTTTACTGGGTGTCGAAGTAGGAGGCTATATTGTTGAAAATTTAATTCAGAATTTTTTTTTATTATAGCCATTACAATTTTACTTTATAAATAAATTATGTTCATTAAAGTTTACTACTTTTTGAATTACCTCGGTTATTTTCAACTTTTGTGAAAAAGGTCACAAACACTTTTGTTAAGCAATTGATTCTGCATTGATTGGTAGAATTTTATACTGAGTGTTCCATTAGAAAAATACACATTTTTTAAAATAACTGGGAATAACTGGGTTCAATTGTTTTTCTATTTTCACCATCGTAATCAGCGGAAAAACAATACAGCTTTCCTGATTTAACCGATTACGTAGCTCCTACAATAACTAAGATGGCAATGGTGAACCCTTAACCCAGATATGCCCAAGGAACCTTAAAACAATGAAATAAAGCAAATTTTTATAAAACTAGTTTATTTAAGTTTAAGTGGTATGTATTTATCAAAATAAAACTAAAACTTACTTGTAGAACGGAAATACAGGACGTCCTATATTTAGGACGATGGGAATATACACTATCATCAGGGTCACTCCAGTGTGTGATATTTGACAAAACATTTCACATGTACACCCACGTTACATTTGTTACACCTGGTTGTTGTTTTAGTATGACAATACCGGCATCTAGTTTGGGTGTCTTGCGGGATTACAAAATGTCCGATATTGTCATACCTTATCCCTAAATTCTCATTTATATTTGGCCGTCCTGTTGAAGTTGTTGCCTTTTCTTTTGTACTTGCTTGCAACAAAGATATTGCAATCTGTCTCCTAAAATTCAAGTGGTCTAATTTTCCTCCCTTAGTTTTATGAATTTGCCATGCGTTATGCACAGCTACATCGATAGCATGAGCGATAAGTGGAAAATACCACTTTTTGCCTCGAATTGATGTTCTGTACAAAGAAATATTTTCGTCACACCTATCTACTCCTCCCATGTTCTGATTATACGCCTTTACTATGTCTGGTTGGTCAACATGAATAATTTTTTTCTCCCTTTGGGAATATCTTTTGACAGCATGAACAGGTTCAACGCCGACGTAGTTTGAACATAGCGTAACTATATTATTATCATTCCACTGAACTGCTATTATGTTGTCATCACTCAATTTTTTGGAATGATAGGTTCCTCGTGCTGATTTTTTTATTTCAGTTTCGTTATCAAATGATTTTCCCTGCAATCTGTTTTTACGTACTGTGCCAGTTCCTCTTATTTTTTTTTTGTTTTAGAATTTCAAAAACTGGAATTGATGAAAAACAATTATCAAAGAATAGGTGGAAATTGTGATTAGGCCATTTCTGTTTCAAAACATCCGCATAAGTTAGTACTACCCCAGCACCAACGCCGTATTCTTTGTATTTATCGGAAACATGTGTACTGGCACCTTGATATGGTTCAAACCAATTTACATATCCCATATTAGTACAGCCCATCCAGACCTTATACCCATAACGTATGGGCCTTCCATGGATAAACTGTTTACATCCATGGCGCCCAAAATATGGGACCATGGATTCATCTATACTGTGGTTTTCTTGTAAAGGCCCAAGTTCTATAAATTTGTTGTTTAGATGCACAAAAAGTGGTCTTATCTTCGCGAACTTATCTGCTCTATCTAAGTGATTATTATCTACCAAATGAATGTTAGACATTATATACTCAAATCTGTTTCGAGATAAAGCTTTTGAAACTAATGAATTATGAGTATCGGGAAATTTTTCCCAATACAATCTTCGCCTGGGTAAAACAACGTATCCACTGAGTGCTATGATACCTATAAAAGCATATAATTCTCTTTTACAGATATTGCCCGGTAGATTTTTTGAGTTAGCAAACCGGTTGGTCTCTAATATAATAAGATTGAGTAGCTCGTCATCAAAAAAAAGTTGAAACAGTTCAGAGGGAGACATATCTAAGTCTTCTGTCGGCTCAGGATCCCAATTTACAGGTGCCGACCAAATACTTCCATTTATCCAGTTATACATTTTTCGTTTTTTGTATTTATTTATGAAACTTGCTAATGGAAGATTATCCTCGTCGCTAGAATCATCATCCTGAAAATCTGAAAAATTTAAAATATTTCGAAATAAATTTCAAGCACGAAGTATCATATACTTGCCTTCGTTATTTGCGTAGTTTACAGCTACTTCTGCTTGTGCTCGAAGTTGGCTACCCGGTAGATTAGCAATATCAACAATATTTTCATCCCCGGAATCTTCGTCAGTTATATTTCCGTTGACGTTATCTGGCGGCAGTATGGTGATATTTGCTTCACTGAAATTGTTTGTAGCATCATCGCTTTCGAGTAACCCAACAATTTCGTTAAGTGTTAAACCTCTAGAAATTTCAATATAAGTACCATATATTCCCAACGTCCTATATGTAGGACGCTACATTTCATATCAAGTTATATACAACATTCTTTTATATAAAAGTTAAATATTATATGTATAGACATCTTACACTTTCTAGCTGCAAGTTCAGCTGAAAGCTAAACCAAGAAGCTAAATAAAACTTACCTTTCAAAGCGTATTCCGTAATCGCTGTAGTTAGCTTCCATTTTACACAACTTTAACATGCACTATCAATCGGTAAAGTGAAGCAGATTCATAAACTAACTGTAATACAGAGTTTATAAAACTTACTTCTCTCGATACCTACTAGATGTCGCTCGAAATTCCTAAAACTGCTCTGTTAGCAGTAATTTTTAGAAAGAGTCCTGTATGTAGGACGTTGGGCATATCTTGGTTAATTTGGATCAGTTTGTACCTGTATATGCACAGAAAATCTGACTTTCCTATCTCAGTTTTCACGCCAAACTCCGCTGACACACCATTGGCACACCCGGTATAATCACCACATGATCTTATTTATCCATGTTCATCCATGTAAAGGTCTGTAGCTTCTCGTCGGTTACATAAATGGCTTTAAAATTAAATTATAGTTAATTTAAGGTTATAATAATAAAGATGTCAATTATTGTATTATTAATTTACTCATTACCATCATGGTTTAATTGTAAGTTAGTAGAATTCGGCTGTGCATGTGTGCCATGTACGTATTAATTAATTTAATTGCTATAATTTTCTCTCTTGTCGACTGAGGAAGTCGAAAATACGAGTATGAAAGACATTTATTATGGTCATACTTTACACGATGATATGGATATACAGCAATAGTCTATACACCAATAGAAAGGATATCAATGCCATATAATAAGTAAAAAAAAACAAATACACTATCTTAGGTTTAAGAATATTGTTGAGGTCATTTCCGGTAAGACTAGATGGTCCGTTTCAAGAGTTTTATCACTGGCGAAGTAAACTTGCCGCATTCTTTGTAGTGGTTCCGATTGCATTTACTTTGTTTTTGTAATTCTCAGAACAAAAATAATTTAAAGGAAAATTATACATATTTTGCTATAATTTAATACTAACTTCCAATAAAATAATGGAAAAATGTGCTTATACAACTTGTTTGTATACGCCTGTAAACTAATATAATATGTTTATTTCGCAGACATTTCCGTTAAATTTATTGTTATCTTCGCGTTAATTAATGGCTATCATCATCCTCTGCATAGAAGCACATAAGATTATGAGCTTAAGTACTTAATCTTTCATTATAGTTCTTTATTTATATCATAAATGTATGAACTTCTAAGCGGTACTTAGAAAATTATATTTTAGTCAATGTATTTTATTTCATTTTCGATAAATCTACTTATATTTATATAGAGGTTAGTTATTTACTTAAAACAAATTAATGGAAGCGATAATTTTTAGTAACATTTATAAAAGAATTAATGTTGATTGATTTTGTTTGATATAAAAGTATTAAAGATAAGAAAGTTTTTTTTATGATACAAAATGAGCTACGAGCTCGTATATGTATGTAAATATCAATGAAGTGAGATTTCGTACGCTTCTCCTACAAAGTTTTTTTTTATGATACAAAATGAGCTACGAGCTCGTATATGTACATATATAAATATTGACAGAGTGAGTTTTCGTACGCTTCTCCTACAAGATCTATTAATCGTATCCTAAATACGTATTTCGACAACTAAGTTGTCATCATCAGTAGGTAAAACCACTAATCAAGGTGTCGCACATGGGGTACAGTAAAGCTAGCACAACTGCTAACGCAACAACTTTACACAGCGTCCACGTATACACTGACTTAAAAATACAAATATATCGACGAAAAGATCGACAAAAAATTACCTCTCTTAAGGAAACGGCACCCACATGTGTTTATATTCTATTTGAAACGTCTACGACCTTTTTACCTCCGTTTGTAAGAATGAAAAGGGACAGGTGTAGGGTATCGGTCCCTTATCTCCGTTCATAGAATTCTGTTTGTTTTTAGCGATATGAATACTTTCGTATGCGTCTAGATCGCGGGGATTATTAATGGCCTTGACAAGTTTTAACCCTTTAATCGACATATTGTGTAGGGTATTTAAAGCATGGTTGGCAACGTTAGATTTATGCGGTCTATTGTATTTAATATGTGATATGTGTTCTTTAAACCGGATTATTATTGGTCGTTTTGTTTGGCCTATATATTTCAAATTACAATCATCGCAATTAATTTCGTATATACCTGATTTCGAATTAAAATTAACTTTATCTTTGGTATTCCCTAGGAGACTTTTGATAGTATCTTCGGACCGAAAGGCAACTTGGAGACCTCGTTCTTTCACAACTTTATTAATGTTTTTCGTGATAGGGTGGTATGGTAAACACATGTACTTTTTCTCCTGGTTACTTTGAGACACAAAACTTGTGGATTCGCGGATTGAATTTTTTAGTTTTGTTTTTCTAATATTTATTGATTATTTCTAGGTCAAAGCCATTATATTTCGCGATATTTTTAATGAAATCTAGTTATATTTCATATCTTTCTTTTGTTAACGGAAAATTTAGTAACCGATTGACTAAGAAATTAAAAGAAGCTGTCTTATGTTGAAAACTATGATTTGAATCCGCGATGATGAATCTATTAACATTGGTTTCTTTCCAGAAAATATCGATTTCTATTTTATTTCTAATCGGTAAAGTATCTAAAAATGGTATCCTGCCATTGTTTTCCTTTTCCACCGTAAATTTAATCTTCGGAAATTCAAATTTAACTGACGTCTATTAATGTCTAATTCGCATTTCCGTGTATCAAAAAAAAAGAATATATGTATTTGAATTATAAACACATAATCTTTCTGTACATTTAAAAGCCAAGATTTCCTAAAAAGATATGAATCCTAGAAATAAGAATGTTACTAAGCTCATTAAGTAAGAACTATATTTATTCAATGATAAGTAAGTTAACATCATTACAATCAAAGGTTGCCATATTAAATTAACAAATTAATAAATTTCTAATATAAAATTCTATTTTACTTTATTAAATGAAGATATTGATTCGAATAATAATATTATAGGCTGTACCGGCGTATTATTAAACTTCCTGCTTTTACTTAATATGTTTTGATATTCGTAAAATTTAGACAGGTTACAATCAGGGCACATCATAAGTTACATGTTACATAACATAATTGCACATAATAATTATAACCAACTTCACCATAATGCATCTTTCTTCCTCGCCACTACCAACCTAACTTTTTTAACTAATACATATTGGCGGTAAATTTAAATTCAAATTTTACTACTACAATATAAAGAAGATTATTAAATATAGAAGCAGTTGAAACTTGAAATTCCATAGATATTCCTTTTTAGTTATTGATACTCCAATAATTATATTTCGTGACCATATGATGCATTGGAAGCCAAGCATTCTTTATAATATTTTCAATTATTTCTTTCCCCGTGTTTGTCCGAGCATATATTTTATTTTCCCGTGGGTATTAAAATACTGTGATACCATCTTATTTTTAAGGAACTAAACTGGTAATATCTCTTTAAGAACCTAATGAAGTCGTTTAATCAAGCAAAGTTGACTAAAGCAACATAGAAGGTAATAAAGTTAATATATCTAATAGTTTATCATAAAAAAGAGATATTAATCATTATCTTTATTAACATGAATATATGCTTAAAAAATTGTCTAGAAGCCTATATAAATTTGATAATATCTATTAATATCGAATATTTTGATTTATGTATAAGTAGGTATAGGTACTTAAGATGTTTACCTCCAAATTCTATTATCCAAATTAATTTTTAGAATTATCGATGGTAATCTTGAAACTTGAATAGAAAGTTTTCATATTGATACATATAGATTTGTAATTAAATATTTGTTATATGGCATCTAGAAAAAATGAATAATGCATTAGAAAAGCTGTTGATTGAAATAAATAACATTAAATAAATATAATTATTGTTATATTAAAAATTTATATCAAATATAATACTATTATAACTTCTAACAGTTATAAATAATATAACACATCTAGTACGAGGGCTATATTATAAATATTAGATTATTCGATTTCTAGTGGGATTAAATTTCGGCTTAGTAAAATATTTTTTTAAATAAATATACTCAATTAACATTTCGGCATTTTATTCTATTTTAACTTTTTCAGAAAAAAATTATTAATTATATTATAGGTGGGCAGATAATTTCAGTAGGTGTATAAGTTTAAATAATAATATAGTAATTAATATAAGCTGTGTTGAACTTACAATTTCAACGCTTCATTTCTACAATTTCATCTGTTTTTTTACTATAATTATAACAAATTATCCTTGAATAAAAAGACAACGTATGAAAAATGAAAAAATAAAATATTATTATATTTAAAAAATTTTTGTCGCGCCACTGCACGATCGACTATATTATAAAAGACGATATCTTAAAGTTGACAGACAATAACAAAAATAATAGCTTTATTATTGTCCATCTCATTCAGCTCTTACGTATGTAAACATACGCTGTAGCGTATGTGTGTGTGAGATATTTATCATTTATACGCATTCTGAATATTTTGAATTCATAGATGTCACGTAATACAATTCTCAGGATTTCTTAATTCTGGAGTTCGCATCGTAATTGACACAATATTTTGGATTTATGTTCTATATAGTTTCATCTTTTCATTTATCCTCTATTGTCTTTTTATTTCAAATGCAGCCTATACGAGGGCCACTGCTAAAATTCGACGAAAATTGTGAAATAAAACAAATAACGCTATGTAAATCGCTTTACTGTTTCTCAAAATACTCCGCTTTAAAATATATATACACCTTTGCATGCTATAAAAACAATGTTCAAAACATTTTTTCCATTCTGAGCGAGTGATTTAAATTCTTCAACAGCCTCTTCAGGCGATGAAAACCGCTTTCCACGCATTTTATTTTTGATGCTTTGGAATAAGAAGTCATTGGGCGCTAAATCGGGTGAATATGGGCAATAAGTCATTAATTCGATGTTCCTGTTGATCAAAACTCGACAGTTTGTCGTGCTGTGCGAGCGCTTGCATTGTCATGATGAACAATGAATTGAAACTAAATAAGAAATTCAGTAAGTTTTGTCCACCAAAAAAGTATATTAATACAATTCCTATAAAAGAAACACTAGTGATCAATCAATCATCCGAGAATTTTAGTGATGTAGAAATATATTTGTTAAACAAAGGTTTGAAATACTGTTTGCCAAGCCGTCAGATTCCTATAGAACAGGTGATTGCAAGTATCGAAACTTCGATTAAGTATTTAGAACAAGGGCCAAAAAACTTTATTCGAGAAGCTTGTAGAACCCCAATCCGTTAAGAATTTGTAGCAGCACAAGCAGAAGTCGGTCAATAAAGAATTGTATATCATTAAAACTCTTAAATCGTAGGACTGTTTTTACCTAAAAGCAGAGAAAGGGAACAAGTTAGTAATTATGGACAAAATCGACTATTTTCAAAGAGTTAAAAATTTATTGCCGAAGGCCCGTATGTAGAAATTAAGAGAAATCCGTTACCTAAAATGATTAGTGACGCAAAAGTCGCATTAAAGAAATATCCAATTTTAATAACTTCTACCCAAAAGTATAAATTAAATGTTAGCAATCCTTTAGTACCAAGAATGTATTGTTTGCCGAAGATACATAAACCAGGTAACTCGATGAGACCTATCGTTTCAGGTATCAACTCACCGACTTATTTGATTTCCAAATGGTTAGTGAATTAATTTAAAAATTTACCCGTAAAACTAGAAAATTTGTCAGTTAGTAACTCCTTAGAATTTGTTAAATTAATTAAAGATTGTGAACTGGAAGCCGGGGAAATTTTAGTTTCATTCGATGTAACGTCATTATTCCCCTCGGTACCTATTCCAGAGACTATGAAATATTTAGAAGGCTTGCTCCACAAGAATAACATTGAACCTTCAAAAATAAAAGAATACATGAGATTGACAACTCTGTGCATGACGCAAAATTGTTTCCAAGTAGGAGAAAAATTTTATGAGCAGAAATAAGGCACAACAATGGGTAACTGCCTATCTCCTTTCATAGCCAATTTATTCATGAGTCAATTTGAAGTAGAATTTAAAAATAACGCTAAATATTTCCCTAGAGTCTGGATCAGGTACGTAGATGACATTCTCGCGATTTTTGATACACGGAAATGCGAATTAGACATGTTCGTTAATCAGTTAAATTTGAAATTTCCGACGATTAAATTTACGGTGGAAAAGGAACACAATGGCGGGATACCATTTTTAGACACTTTACTGATTAGGAATAAACAAAATAGAAATCGATATTTTCCGGAAAGAAACCAATGTTAATAAATTCAGCATCGCGGATTCAAATCATAGTTTTCAACATAAGACAGCTTCTTTCAATTTCTTAGTCAATCGGTTACTATATTTTCCGTTAACAAAAGAGAGCTATGAAATAGAACTGGATTTCATTAAAAATATCGCGAAATATAGTGGCTTTGACATAGAAATAATCAATAAATTAATTAGAAAAACAAAACTAAAAAATACAATCCGCGAATCCACAAGTTTGATATCTCAAAGTAACCAGGAGAAAAAGTACATGTGTTTACCAAACCACCCCATCGAAAAACATTAATAAAGTTGTGAAAGAACGAGGTCTCCAAGTTGCCTTTGGTCCGAAAATACTATCAAAAGTCTCCTAGGGAATACCAAAGATAAAGTTAATTTTAATTCGAAATCAGGTATATACGAAATTAATTGCGATGATTGTAATTTGAAATATATAGGCCAAACAAAACGACCAATAATAACCCGGTTTAAAGAACACATATCACATATTAAATACAATAGACCGGATAAATCTAACGTTGCAAACCATGCTTTAAGTACACTGCACAATGTGTCGATTAAAGGGTTAAAACTTGTCAAGGCCATTAATAACCCCCGCGATCTTGACGCATACGAAAGTATTCATATCGCTAAAAACAAACAAAATTCTATGAATGGAGATAAGGGACCGATCCCCTTCACCTGTCTCTTTTCATTCTTAGAACCGTAAATAAAAACGTCTTGGACGTTTCAGATTGGAGTACAAACACATGTGGGTGCCGTTTCCTTAAGAGAGGTAATTTTTTGTCGATATTTTCGTTCGATATATTTGCATGTTTATGTTAGTGTATACGTGGACGCCGTGTAAAGTTGTTGCGTAAGCAGTTGTGCTAGCTTTACTGTGCCCCATGTGCGACACCTTGATTAGTGGTTTTACCTACTGATGATGACAACTTAGTTGTCGAAATACGTATTTAGGATACGATTAATAATTGTGGTAAGGGGTTATATACCTTTAAAAAAAAAACAATGAATCGTCGGTTTATATTGTTTTTTCTGATTTCATCGATAACTTCCGGAAAACAAATTGACGTATACCAAGTAGCATTAACTGTTCGTCGATCCTCTAATGCAATAGTTGCAACATGACCCGTTTTTCCGAAGAAACAAGCAATCACTCTTTTCGAAACGCTTCGTGACCGCACCACTTTCGTTGGTTTAGGTTCATTTTGAAATACCCATACAGTCGATTGCTGTTTAGTTTGGGGCTAATATTAATATATCCAGGATTCGTCACCTGTTACAACGTTATATATATACAGAATTTGAACGACCACAATCAAATTGAGATAAAACTGTTCGGTTTTAAATCGAAATCTCAACTCAATTATATGTTAAAAATGTCAAATTTTACGAATAAACTAATTGTGGAATGCTGGCAATTCAAAGAGTACTTGATTCCGCGAATTTTAGCAGTATCCCTCGTATATGTGATGCGTTATAGACTTACAAACTAGAATTGGAAATGAACTGGAAATATTTGTGCTTATCCCTGCCTGAAATTTGATACTTTCAACCCCATCCAGGTGGTTTCAAAATTATTAAGTGTTCGCTTCGAAATTAAATATACACATACTTATAATATATTTATATTATAGAAAAATCTAGTTTTGACAAGCCTAGAATATCATTACGATCATTTACGCGGCTTGCTTATTTTTTTTTTAATTTCAATTAGTTCTAAAATTGATCATGCAGGCGCGGCTCGTGATGACGTATTTGGGAGTGCAAGTACAATGATGCGAGTGCCTCGTGTGTTTTCGGTGTTTACTAAGAAAACGTTACAGTTAGTACACGAGAATACACGAAGCACTCGCATCATTGTACTTGCACTCCCAAATACGTCATCACGAGCCGCGCCAAAGATCTTGTATTGTAATTCTTTACTATTTGGAGTACTTTAACTTTTTTGTAATTGAGAGAGTGACCTATTTATTTTCATGTTTCTTTAATGCTGTGATGTTTTTTGTATATTTGTTACCATTAACTTGGTCTTTTAAGTGTTGTTTTTTGCCTATATAAACACCACTGCGATTATTACAGGGTATGCTGTAAACCACATATATTTTTTTTCAGTTGGAATGGCTGCTTTTAATTTTGGTTTGGTGAATTCTACGTTATTATAATTTTTTCTCCAATTGTCAAAAAAAGAGACTTTTTTTCGTGAATCTCAGTATGCAAAATGTGTCATTTTTAACCGTTAAAAAAAGTTTTTTCTTCACTGTTTAAAAAAGACTTTTTTTCATTGTTAAAATTCTTTTCATATTTGGTTCTCGATTTGACGGGCAAAATGCTAGAAATTGCTTGATTTGCCATTTCATCCTCCTCTAGGTTTTCGCTTGCATCACTGAATTCCATTGGAACCCAAATTTCGCAATCAAATATTATTTACACTAATAACTATCAATTGCCGCAGCCGCTGTAATTATGTAGGTGACGTTTTTTTTTATATTGATCTACAGTTTTAAATTACTACAATTGGAGAAAAACGTTGTTTATGTTACGTGTACAAAGCAGTTTTTGAGTTTTCAAATGTATTTTTTGTCTCGACCTTCGCTCTCTACAAAAAACTCAACATTCTCAAACTCAAAATAACTATTGCGTGCAATATGGAAATCATATTTTATAAAAAAAACTTATTTAAGTTTTCAGGTAAATGAGGAATATAACGGTATTGATAGATATTTCTTCTATTTTGCGTTCGAAATGAACTCATTATGAAACCCAAAACAGTATCGAAATGAGCTTCATTTCGATACACTTTTTTTCATTTTTCAATGTTGGCGTTGTTCGAATACAGAAATAAATATCATCGCTGTCATTTGATTTTAAGAATTTATGTACATTTGACAGATATGATATATGTCCGTATTTTACACAAACAACGTATGTTGTATACAATTGACAACAACATATATATGTTTCTATGTCACTCATGTTTATATTTTTAAATGAAATATCAAGTAATGTTAACAAAAATTAATAAATAATATGTAATATAATATACTTCGCGGATAGCAAGATTTAAATTTGAAAATGTCAAGCATCAATGTGACCAACTGCATGCTTTATATAAAAATTACACTCTGAACTTTCAAATTAAATAATTCCAATTTAAGCAATTTATTAATGTAAAAAACGCAAAATAGAAAAAATAGTATAAAAAACTCGTTTCATAAGGCCTTTTGCCGCACTCGCTCTTTAGAAAACTCGTTTTCTAAACTGATCTCGTGCGGCAAAATGGTGCCTTATGAAACTTGTTTTTTAATATACTATTTTCGGTGTGTTTGTTTGTTCATTAAGGCTGTATTATTGGTGATTATATATTTTATTCACCGTTTGTTTTATTTATTTTATGTTTTGAATAAAACAAAGGGTGCATAAAATGTATAATCATCAGTCTATTATTAAATATTTTATCAAGAAGAAATAGATAAAGATAATTATTTCGGGACCTTTGTATGTTATGGTAGATTCAATTAGTTGGCGATTATATATATATATATATATTTATAATTATTTCGTGACCTTGGTATGATATGGTAAATTCAATCAGTTGGCGATTTAAGGTCTGGCTTTACTTTAAAGTATATATATTGAAAACAACCCTACATGTTTCGGCAATTATGCCTTTATCAAGGATATAAAATATAAATGACAGTATACATAAGTATTACCCTTTAGTACGCTTTCCAATTTATATTTATTAATCTAAACTTAGGCCTAAATTATCTGGACCTCTGGTTAGCGCTAATGTTCTAATAAGTATAAATAATTCCTGAGCGGTTGAAGTAATTAAACGCGCCATTTGTATACTGTCATTTATATTTTATATCCTTGATAAAGGCATTATTGCCGAAACATGTAGGGTTGTTTTAAATATATATACTTTAAAGTAAAGCCATACCTTAAATCGCCAACTGATTGAATTTACCATATATATATATATATATATATATATATATATATATATATATATATATATATATATAGGTATATAATTTAGAAACAGCCTATATGACATCATGTTTAATATAAAACTACAAAACACAAGTTTGTATATTGGATCTGATTATGCGAAAATCCAAACTATTACGTTAAAAATAAAATACATTACATGCGTGTACTGTTAATTTATTTCCATATATATATATTATCACATCCCCTACTAAGTATTACCCTTTAGTACCCTTTCCTATTTATATTTATTAATCTAAACTTAGGCCTAAATTATCTGGACATCTGGTTAGCGCTAATGTTCTAATAAGTATAATTAATTCCTGAGCGGTTAAAGTAATTAAACGCGCCATATAAACGTCAACAGTTTCTCAATAAACATTTTAAATTTAACCTCGTGGAGAAAATAACCATTGCGTAAATTTCTTTTGACGTTAACGGACACATTTAATTGAGTTTTTGTGGTTTATTGGATTACACATTTGTCCAACTATAAGAATATGTGCTTATTACTGTCGATGACATGTCAGTCAGTTTGATATTACAGATATAAACAATGCAGTCCGTTAAGGGTACATATTTAATGTTCAGGCGATGACACGAAACGTCTGCATCTAGTGTTAATTTTAGCCTCGTCTGTGATATACAAACGTTTAAGTCGTATTGCTGTTCCATCTATCTATCAACATTATATCTATACTTGTACCTTATCGCATGGACAATATTTGTACCTTCACTACTCCAAAAAATAACCTTTATTATTCTGTATGCACTCTACCAATATAATAAAACCAAATCGAGTCTAATAACAATAACATATTCTTTGCCCATGACTTGAAGTTGTTTTCTAGAAAATCAAAAGATTCTCGAGAAAAAATAATTATCCCCGCTCACTCATTAACAAAATCATAAGGCAAAAATTATATCAACACTACAACACAAATAAAACAAATATCACCAAAACCAATGAAAACAACTCCCAAACTATATATAAATATGTCCCAATACCTTATATAAACAACCTGTCAAAAAAAATAAACAAAATCTTAACACTATATAACATAGAAGTTGCCCATAAAAACTTCAATAATCTCAAAAACTTACACTCTAAATTGAAAGACAAAATACCATCTTTAAAGAAAACACACGTTCTTTATGAAATTCCATGCAACGACTGCAAAGGCGTATACATTGGCCAAACAACGCAATATCTACAAGAACGCTTAAATTGACACAAATTTTCAAGTAATAGTACAGCTCTCAAACAACATAACACAAACAAAACACACTTTCAATTTCGATAAAACTTCAATAATTACATCAGAAAAAATAACATGGCAAGAAATATATTAGAAAGCATCCATATACAAAAAAAAACAAACATTCAACTAATGACAGAACAGATATCAATAACCTCTCGACAATATATCTGCCGATTATACAAATATATATACATATATTATATAAACATATATACTCTCAATATAAACACACAAAAATGAAATTAAAAAAACACATGTCCGAGAACAGATTAAACTAACCCCCGCATGTGGGACACTACCACCCGTCAAAAAACTATAATAAACAGACGTTCCAAACACGGTCACTTTAGCTTTATTTTGAAATGAAAGCTATACAATAAGTATAACACAGTTAGTCATAGTTGAAATGTAATCAAACAATACAATATAATATAAATACATTTAATATAACACTTATGCACTTTATACAATTTACACTGTTGACATCAAAAAAATTACTAATAATCTCAATACCAAAGAACGCACATCCACCTTCACTAATGCTTACAATGGTCTCATGATATACATTAAAATTAAATTAATTTGATTATTTTATATTTTCTGGCCTAATTTTGTATCTAGTCCTCGTATTTAATTTCATTTCAAAGGGTTACATATATAATTATATATATATATATATATATATATATATATATATATATATATACACATCTGATTTATTAACACTGTTACTTTATAATGCATTTCTATATGGCTTGAACCTGGGTCTATTGTGGCCTAGTGGTAAAGGCGACAGCCCGGATAGCTGTAGACTTGGGTTCGAGTCCCAACGTAGACCATATTTTTCAAATAAAAAATTTCGTATGATTTTCTTTGTGATTTGTAGACAGCAATGTTTACATCCCCACTTACTCTGCAATTACATACATTCTAATTTAATATTTGTAAATATTTCATATAAAAAAGCCGAAAAACTCCAATAATTTATCTTATATAAATATATATATATATATATATTAAAAATAATAGATTTTTTATTGGTTTTAGCGACCTTTTATTAAATTTTGATGTTTTTACGACGTTTCGACTTTTATTAATTCAGTCTTTTTCAAGTAACTGGAAACAAGAATTATTACAATGAAAACATGAGAAACTGTGTTGGTTTCGTGTGATAGATATAACGATTAAATTAACAAATAAAATTTAAAATTAGATTAAAAAATGAATTACAAATTAAGTTAACATTTAACGTTGAATATTAAATAAATTAAAAATAGCTTAAATGAATAGGTAGGGAGACATTAAAGTGATTAACATCTGTATGAATGAATTGGAGACTTAACAATTAAATTAACAATTTTAAATTTAAAATTAGATTGAAAAATGAATTACAAATTAAGTTAACATTTAACGTTGAAAATTAAATAAAATTAAAATAAAAAATAGCTTAAATGAATAGATAGGGAGACATTAAAGTGATTAAAATCTGTATGAATAAATTGGAAAGTTGAATTACACTACAAATACAGTGAAGAGAACAAAGAAAAGACAAATAAACTCACAGTTGTTGTTCGTTTGGTTTTACAAGGGTACGCATTCTGTGTGACACATGTGTTTTTTTTAATGGACATCCGAGACCCTATTTTCTTAAGGAACGACCGTGCTTGTGCGGATATTGTAAGTGAACTAAGTCTTTAGTTTGCGGGGTTTTAATTTCTGTTCTTTGGAATTAGCAAGGTGGTCAGGACCGTATTTAGGGGTACATAGTTAACGTTGTTTTTTCTAATAGGAGCTATTTTTTCCTGTTGTCTTGTGCGTTTTTTTGATTTTATCTATTGTTTTATGAGTGGGTAATAGAGTTTTGAAAGACCATCAATTTCGTTTCTGTCGTTGATTGTTTTGCTATTTTTGAAAATGTGTATCATTTCTAAGACTTCTCTAGCTTTTGTGTTCTTTTTTTGTGTTATTACTTTGGTGTTTTCAAAATCAAAATTATGTTTAAGTGTCAATTGGTGTTTTTTTAAAGCAGTTTGATTTTTTGCGTATTTGTGACCTTTCAATCTTTCTTGTAGTAACTGTTTTGTTTGGCCTATGTATATTTTGTCACAGTCTTTGCAGGGTATGTTGTATATTGTGTGTGATTGTTTTAGTGTAGGTGTTTGGTCTTTAAGTTTGGTGTGTAGGAATTTTAGGTTTTTACCGCTTTGGTGTGCTATTTTAAAATTAAATGGTTCGAATATATTGTCTAATTTTTCGGATAATCCAGTTATATAGGGTGTGGGGATATGTGTGAATTCATTGGTTTTTTTGTTATTGTTTTGGTTGTTTGTTTTGTTATAAATTTTATTAAGTTTTATAATTTTTTGTATGAATTGTGGTGGATTGTTGTTTTCTGGCAAAATTGTTTTTACTTTATTTAGTACTGTTGGTCTGAAAATTGGGTTAGTGAGATTTAAGGCTCTGTCTACTAACGCTGTTACTACATTTTTTTTTGTGGGCTAGGGGTTGGTTAGAAAAAAAGTTTACATATCTGCCGGATACGGTTGGTTTAGTGTACCATTTTGTTTGTATGTTGTTGTTTTTTCTTATCAGTGTTAGGTCTAGGTAGTTTATGTAGTTGTTTTTTTCTATTTCAATGGTAAAATTTAAATTTGCGTGGAAATTGTTGAATCTATTTTGTACATTGCTTATTTCATTTTCTGGTAGTAACATTATGCAATCATCGACATATCTTTTGAAAAAGGTTGGTTTTGTTTTCAGGGATTTTATAACATTTTCTTCGATGTGCTCTGGTACTAATTGGGCTACTACGCTGGATATAGGTGCTCCCATTGCTAGTCCTTCAATTTGTTTGAAAAATTTGTTGTCGAATTGAAAATATGTGGAAGTTAAAGTTAGTTCTATTGCTTCTAGGAAATCTTTTAATGGTAAGTCTGTGAAATTTTTGATGGAGTTCCATTTTTCTGTGATTACAGAATTACAGAATTTAATATATATATATATATATATATATATATATATATATATATATATATATATATATATATATATATATATATATATATTTAGTGTTTATAAGAATTTTATTTTTCTTATTTATTTTATTGGCCGTGTCTTAATATTAAAAATAATAGACTTTTTATTGGTTTAGCGACCTTTTATTGAATTATGATGTTTTATTCTACGACGTTTCGACTTTTATTATTTTTCAGTCTTCACTTACAATATTCCAACCAGTGCGATCGGTTCGTTACAAAAAAAGGTCTCGGGCCCCCGATACACATGTTACACAGAATGCGTGAGTTTGAAAACCAAAAGAAACGATACTTGAAAAAGACTGAAAAATAATAAAAGTCGAAACGTCGTAGAATAAAACATCATAATTCAATAAAAGGTCGCTAAACCAATAAAAAGTCTATTATTTTTATATATATATATATATATATATATATATATATATATATATATATTAAATTCTGTTTTTATTAACAGTGAAATTATATACATATTAGAGTAAATTTGATCCAGCATTTTACACTCGAAGGAATGTATATTAAAATTCACTTGTTATTTGTCGATAATAGTAAAAAAAAATAATTGATTGTATTGTCGTGTCTTGACAAAACATTTTAATTAATAAATTCAATTAAAACACTTGGGGTACAGTTTTTCAAAATTATATTTTATCTGCTTCTCTACGCACATTTCGCCTTGCGACATCATTAGAAGATTATAAAAGTACTTTTGTAATAGTAGATAAGTAGATAAAATATAATTCCACGAAACTATACTAAGCGTGTTTTAATTGAATTTATTAATAATAATAGAAGTTACGAAATGACCACGTATTTCAGGGCGTAGGTTGTCCTTGCATGAGTACAGAACTAAATATACAACTGTTAAATTACAGCTCTTATATGTGCATATTTTTTTGAAAATATTTGTGAAAAATAATTGAAAACAAGGTCACAAGTTCCGACCAAGATACGAACGTAAAAAAGGTAGTAGAGGAAAGCGATAATAATTTATTTTAGAAGAGATATTATTCCAAAAAATTATTGATATTTGATAACCAATAAATTTCCTAATTTATACGAGGTGCTAACCAAAAATGTCAGGAATTTGAAAGTGGCGCACGAAGGGCGGTCATCCATCGACGGAAAACATGCCACAAAATATGGCAAAAATGCGTGATGCTATCCTACAAGACCGAAGAAGAACAACCCATGGCATTTGTAACATTGTCGGCTTGTTGTACGGTATTTGTCAGCGTATTCTGTCCGGCGAACTTAACATGCAGGTATTTCTCCGAAGTTTGTGCTAAGGCCAGCACTGAACAAAAACGACACCGCGTTGTATGTGTATACAGAACTGAAAGAAACTGCAAAACGGGATGAGTACCAGAATTATTACTGACGACGAATCATGGGTATACGCGTATGATCACGACACAAGGCAGCAATCATCGCAGTGGAAGACGCTATCGTTACCACGACCGAAAAAAGTGCAGCAAGTACGAAGCAACGTCAAGTCGATGTGAATTTACCGCTGATGAGATCTCGCATAAAGAATTTTTCCCACCAGGTGAAACAGTTAATAATGGGCGATGTTATCTTGGGTTGTGGAGTTTTGTTTGTGCAGTGCCTTTGTTTAGTGTTTTCATTGATTCTGCGTCAACAAATGAGTGGTCTCGAGAAGCCGAGACGTTCGCCCCGTTCTTTTTGGTCCCGCGTTGTAGGAGGTATCACTCTATGGGACGTAATAAATCCCCCAGGCGTCCAACGGTCACTTTCGAGCGCAGAAGTCTCTTGCCTCTCCATGGAGTCTCTCCACCAAGGGGTTAATTGAGACCGCAGTCCACCTCCACGTGCTCTGGGCCAGTTTTTGAAGATGGTCCTCATTTTATTCTGGAGCGCCTCTAGGATCCTCAAATCTGTTTTGTAGATGGTCGCTCATGCCACGGCGCCATACATTAGCTGCGGCCTCAGGATCGCTTTGTAGATTTTTAGTTTCGTCCCCATGGAGAGCAGACTCTGACTCTCCAGGAAATTCCTCTCTCCAAGGTGTCTTTTCTTAGTGGCCTCCATATGGAATCTCCAAGTCTGTCTCCGGTTCACTATCAGGTCGAGGTATCTGGTCTGCTGTGACCAGACGAACTCTGTGTCGCCGATCGTGATAAAATCACTGGATGGTTGTGAGTTTTTTTTGGTAAATCTGACGGCGACACAATTAGACTTATTGATTTTTATTCTCCACTTCTCGACCCAGTCGTTTATGCTGTCGATGGCTCCCTGGAGATGGTGACACATTCTGTCCTCTCTTTTGTCTGTAGTGTAGATTGCTGTATCGTCAGCATAGTTTGCCATTTCGATAGCCACCTCCCTCGGTATGCCTGCCATGTTTTTTAAAATATTTCAAATCACAAAATTATTTTGTGAAAATTATGGATAATAAAGTTTTGCCAACTAACAACTTATAATGAATAAATCTTCTCTTAAATTCTCGAAAAAAAAAACACTATAAATTATCCCATCTACAAGAATTGTATAATTTAGTTATTCGCATTTTTCTTTTCATATAGAACACTTTAGGTAAGAAGTAGCAAGTGGCCTGCCAAGTAGCGTAACAATTCGTGGATCCTACACTACGACAATGCACTAACTCACACGTCACTTATGCGTCAGTTTCTAGTCTCAACGAAGACGGCAGTACTACCCCACACTTCCTCCGCCCCAGATCTTGCCTCTTGTAACTTGTTCCTGTTTCCGAAGTTAAAACTGAAGCTCAAGGGGAGCCGTTTTGAGGCGATTGAGGAGATCCAGACCGAATCGAAGGCAGTGTTGAACACGTTAACAGCGAAGATTTCTAGCACTACTTCCAGTCAAGTAGTGAATAAGTTGTAAGAACAATTTGTTGTGTTTTTTCGCACATTCCGAGAATTTCTGGGTAGCACCTCGTATTATAGGCTAAATAATTGCTAAATTTTTCTTAAATTTTAGAAGTATACATCGTTTAAACAATTTGACAGTGCGAAATCAGACTACATACCAAAACATAATCAAAAAGCACTATTTTTATAGAATAGCATAAATATTTACAATTTGGAAATCTCAATTCGGTATTTTTTTACAGGGAAGAGCGATGTTGTCAGTAGTACTTACCTTACATTAAAAATAATCAAGAAGTGATTATCTACACAATAAATTTATGAGGTGTTAAGATCGTAATGATCATTGCGATGTTTATAAACAAATTGCAAAAATTTTGTACTGAGCAAACAATTTCTACACGTCATTTACTAAATATTTCAAAAGTTACACGCCGAGGAAATTTTATATTTAGTTCCCGACAACGGGTCGTTATTCTTTTTGCGCATCCTTTGCTTTCAAGGTTCCATAAATTATAATTTCAGCAGCATCCGTGTCTGTCCCTGTGTGCCGTTAAAGGAGAATTTTTTTGGTTGCGAAAGAGGACGACGCATTTCCTAGTTATGTATTTAAGTTTCTAATTTCATATGTGCAACGTTTATGTGGATATGCGAATTACACGCAACATTACGCTTCCCGTTTATCTTAATAACTTATACATTTACTTTTATTATCAAAACGTGTTTGTAATTGCAGTAATAGAATAAACACATCTTGTAATAACTCTGACTACTTAAAAAAAAATTATTACGCTGGTTAATTTTTAAGCGATTTACTGTCGCGGAAAATTAGTTTTTATAGCATCCACAAATATTTACTGCAGTTATTAAGCAAGTATAAAATTACATCTTGTGTTTTAAAATGTACAGTTATGAACCAAATAGTTACTTATTATTATATTGCTCTGAGATATACGTTAATTCAACCCGGGGGTCTTTGACCCGAGGGATGAATGTCAACCGAGGCCATAACGCCAGTGGTTCATACAAGATTTTATTTTTTACGAAAAATTAATTTCTTAAGCGGAAAATTCAAATTACATTGTTGGAAAAATTCCGAGATTTCTGTCAGCTGTCAAGTCGTTGACAGTTGTTACGCATCTAATATGACTCCTGGAATTAACGATAGAGAAAGCATTTCTTCCAAGAATAGAATATTGATGAATGATATTAAATTTTGTTACAGCATCATATAAATCCTCGTTGGCTTGTCAAAGTACTAGTGGACATGTTTTCCCTCCAATAACTTTAACAAACTTGGAAAGCTTCGGATCACATAATTTTTCAGGACATTTTGAAAACTGTATTTTTAATTTTGCTAAATAATAATCAAAATTTGATTCTTTCTTTAGACTTTGTTAAAAACTAAAATTATTAGTTCTGTAAAATGTATATTATTTCTTCTCGGACCTTATTATTTTAAAAACCGTAAAGAAATTAGCGGGCGTTATGGGTCCTAATGCCCGGTTATTACGCCCACGGGCGTTATGACCGTGTTTATGGTAACTGTGTCCAAGGTTAAATAAACAAATGCAAAATAGGGTTCTTAATGGCAATATCTCGTTTAAAGAAAACAGTTCCGTCAAACGACAAGATACGCCTTTAATATAGTTATATTAGACAGATAAATAATTGCAACTTGCTTAATTCAGAAAATAGTACTATATATAATAGAAATCCTATTGAATTTTTTCCCGACAAATTTATTCCCCTTCTTGAGTAACTTGTTAATGACGTGAGTACTTATAATGACCTATTAATTCACCTTCAGCTTTTCAAATAGTACATCCAATCTTTGTTATTTGGGGTATGATATCAGTTAAAAATCGGAAATGATCGCGTTTTTGGCCAATCTTTTCTGATTTCTGAAGATTTGGTTTTTGAAGTGGACAACAAAATTCGAGAGGACTGACAATTCGTGATTTATAAGTTATCAATTGATTTCCCACAGGTTTCAAGGTCAATTTTGTACACCATTATTTCGCAGAAACTGAAATATCGCAAATTGGGTTGTCGGTAGGTTCCACGACTCCTTCCTGACGATCACTAAACAAAAAGATTGACGTTTTTGACTGGATAGGATTAGGAAGGAGATGAATTTTTGGACCACCTCGTTACAGGAGATGAAACTGGAGTATCTCACATAATTCCTGGATCCAAGCATCAGTCAATGGAATGGCGACACACATCTTCGCCAACTAGAGTGAAACCCAAACAGACACTTTCAGCACGAAAGATTATGGCAACTGTATTTTGGGACAGGAAAGAGATTTTATTTATGGATTTTATGCCAAGAGGCACAACAATCGATTCTAATGCGTATTGTGAAAAGTTGAGAAAGCTCTGGCGTGCTGTACTGTCGTCTTACTATGTGATCCTGCTCTATGATAATGCAAGGCCATATGTTTCTGCAGAAGCACAAGGTCTAATCAGGTCTTTTGAGTAGAAGCAACTGGAACATCCACCTTACAGTCCAAACCTTGCATCCAGTGACTTTAACTTCTTTCGGTACTTAAAGAAGTTTCTTGGTGGTTAATGGTTCGACGACGACGACGAAGAAGTGGAAACTGCAGTCATAGATTGGGCTTCTTCATTGGTGGCAGATTTCTTTGACATAGGAATTCAAAAACTAATTGAACGATGTGACAAATGTTTGAACAAAAAATGGAAATTATGTATGAAAGTAGATGAAAGTATGTAGAATGTGGAAATATAACTATGCGATTTTTTCCTAAGACCAAGGTCCATGCTGACAAACCACAAATAATTCCTGAACCGAAAACAGAAATACGGGTTATTGTTGAAATTAAGCCAACTGACTTAGAAAAAGGCTTCGAAAATTTGATTAAAAGGGTCAGGGTATGCCAACGGCGGCCATTTAGCGAAAACCATATACCAATACCAACATATCTACTTTTTACGTCAATAAAAATTTCCCAATTAATAATTTACCGTGTTTCATTTTACAATTAAATCTAGCCTACTCAATGGGTTACATTTTACTTTCTGGCAATTATAGCTAAACAATACGCTACAAATTCTTTCGAACCAGGGGGAATCAATAATATATGTTCGTAAAAGCTACTTTATTGAAGCATTAAGAAATCGCTTCCTCACCGGAAACGAGATAAAAAACTAGACTTTAAAATATTCGAAATGTTACGACTTCTTCCAAAACAGTAAGAATAAGGCTCAAGGAATCTGAATTGAGTGCAAGACACTCCGCTCGGAAACTGTGGACTGGGATTTGGATGACTGGAAGATAGTCTTATTTACTGATGAAATCAGAATAGGCTTAAGATCTTCTAATCTGTAGAAGCCCAGGAGAAAGATACAGACAAACATGTATGGTTCCCAAGTGTCTTTCCGTGGGGCGTCAATAAAGTTTTGGGGTGGCATGTCTTTCGACAGCCGTATGGATCTTGTAGAGCATTAAACGCTCCGAGGTACATCCAGGAGATTCTGGAAGTATATGTCGTGCCCTTTTGCACCTTATACAGGCGACAATTTTTTGCTCATGGATGATAATGCCAGACCGCACCGAGCCCATATCGTAAACGAATATCTGAACGAGGTTGACATTCAACGTTTAGAGTGGCCAGCGCTTAGTCCTAACTTGAATGTGTTTGAACACGTTTGGGATCAGCTTAAACGACGCATTAGACGTCGAAATCCTGCTGCTGAAAACTTGGCTGCGCGGGAAAACGCGGCTCTTGAAAAATGGCATAACATTCCCCAAGATTTCATCATAAATATTTTCCATAGCATCCAAAGACATTTGAGGGAGGTTATTCGAGCTTGAGACGGCAATACACGATATAGAAACTATTTAAAACTGAAACTTTTGTTTATTTTCAATTTTTTTCATTCCTATGTTTTAATCAAAAATTTGGATTATTTTTTTGGTGTTTTTTCATTAAAAAAATTTTCGAAATCAATAAAAAACAATTCCTTTGTATTCTTATTTCAATAAATTAAATTAATTTTGATAGGTGTACTAAGACTGAAAGAATTAATTCAATTTATTAAGCGGTGCGTTAATTTTGTCCATCAATGTATTTAGAAGCTCACCTAATGTATAGAAAGTAAAATCACTGGAATATACTGTATGTCCCCGGATTGAGTTACAAGAGGAAAAAAAAATTATTTTTGGTTTTACAAAAAAATGCTAAAGGAATTAAACAATATGCTTGATTTCAAATGACCAAATCTGTAATTAGAATTTCAATACCTCCAAAATTTTGTTTTCATTGTTTTCATCGGATTTATTATTTTATTTTTTGTGGTTGAAGGCTTTGACTTGAAAACGTCAAACACTAATTTATGTGTCAAAAATAACTTCAAACTGTAATTCTATAATTTTTTGGTGAAAATGTTAACGAAAAGAACTACCGTCGCGTTGCAGAAGAATTTAATGAAAAATTTCCCGGAATAACTGTTCCCGTATGGATATAAGGAAGATGGTGAAAAAATTTTTGGAAACTGGTTCTGTTCTGAATTTAAAGAAAAAGAAAATAGTACGTGATAGTTCTAATTTTGGATTTGAGTTTTGAAGGAACGTAAATTATACCCCTATAAATCTATTTTTAATCATACATTAGAACCGAGATGATGAAAAGCATCTTTATTTTTGCATGTAGATGGGAGATAAAATAATGGAGAACCAAAATTTTCACAAAAGCATTGTACTTTCCGATGAAGCAAGTTTTTCTAGCAATGGTACCGTTTCGTCACAAAATGTTCGTTATTGGAGTGATACTAATACTCACTTTAGAATTGCATTAAAACGTCAATATTTTGTTAAGGTAAACATGTGGTGTGCTGTTTCTTACCGTGGAATAATAGGGCCATATTTTTTTTATGCTAATGTAAATCAGCACAATTATTTAGAAATGTTGAGCAACTTCTTGTGGGGTAGTTTAAGTGAACTCTCACTTGCTTATCGACAAAGGATGTATTTTCAATATGATGGTTGTCCGGCCCACCGTCGGCGCATTGTTGCTGCCAGGCTCTATCAAAAATTCGAAAATAGTTGGATTGGCAGTAATGGTCCTGTTTTGTGGCCTCCAAGAAGCCCTGACTTAACTATTTTATATTTTTATTTGTGGGGACGATTAAAGCAACTAGTCTACATGGAAAACTTGCTTAAGAATGTGGAAGTATTCAAAAATCGTATAAGAGATGCTATTGCGTCCTTGACACTTGAAGAAATTCGCAACAGTTACAAGGAACTGCGGCTTAGAGTCGGATCGTGTGCTGAAAGGGGTGGCGAATTAATAGAATAGTTTTAAACATTATTGTTTCTAGCAAAATTCATTTTTTATTGTTGTGATTGAAAATAAAAAATAAAAATTTGTAATTCTAAATAGAGGTTTGACAGTTTCGTAATTCCAATTACAGATTTGGTCATTTGAAATCAAGCATATAATTTAATTCCTTTAGCATTTTTTTTTGTAAAATCAAAATAATTTTTTTTCCTCTTGTAAACTCAATCCGGAGACATACGGTATAGATCGTAAAAAAACGAATAAATCCTCTGAGCAACTACTAATGAAACTGAAAGAGGTTGATTCAAATGCTACCATAAAGACGGTGAAAAAGAAAATTGACCTTCTGCGTAGTAGTTTAAAGGAAGTAAAGGATTCAAATCTTTCATGGTTATACATCACAATTTGTAACTGTCTAAAAGTTTCCTTAATTTACACCCGCATAATCACATTGTCCAAATGTGAAAAATGATTCAAATGAATTCTTTATTTTCCTTACTACCAAAAATAACTCCGCAGGTATTCAGTATTATCCGGCCTAGTACTTGGGCTGAAATAAATTTTGAAAATTTCCAGTCTTCGTACAAGAAATCTTACGAGTAGCTGTTCATCGTTCGTGGGAACTTATAGGTAACCATAAATGCTTAATTAAAGATGTTACGGGTTTTAGTAATTTCAAATGTGTCTTTGTTCATTCGAAGGTAATTATGGCAATTACTTGGCTCCAACCTTAAATCATACAATAAATTGACATGACTAAGGATACTGTGTTTCAGTAACCACTATTTGGTCCATTTGTCAATTTTTAAATTTTCAATTTTGCAGTCAAAGCCGCCACTACTGCCAAGAAACACGTTCGCTTCAACACATTACATCAAAGGCTGATAACCTAGTGGTAACGCACCGGCTTATTATGCCGGCGGTCCCGGATTCGGATCCAGGTCTGGGCTGTCCGAATGGGTTTTCGTGGTTTGCCCTTTCGTTTAAGGTGAATGCCGACAGCTAAACATCTTAAGACACTCCACGGGTGCGAGCGTAAAAATAAGTAACTCATGGCCTGCCAATGTTCCCTATAATTGGCGTCTATCTATAATGGATGCTAAGGCTTGAATCATTAAAATTTAATTTATTAAAATTATCCAAAATTAGTGTATAGCGCTATCTGATTTCGTTTCTTGTTTCAACATTTTTACTCGTTTTATAAAACTGTTGAAAAAAAGAGATGTATGGGGTTCTCAAGAAAAGGGCCATAGGTACGTAGTAAGGGTGTAATAAATATAAACAATTAGTCTAGAAAAATCATCATATCATTTTTATGTTATTTACAAATAAATGTAATTTCTAAATGGCGACACTAGAGATTAGTTAACATAAATATCTCTGAGAATTGATCCGATGCTCATTCTTGCGAAATTGAATTAAAAAAATAAATCATTCAATAACAAGTTTGCGTCAAATAAAACTCTCGCTATCTTTTTTATGTAAAATTTGTTCGTCATATTAGGCGCCGGTCTTGATGCAAATTGTTAAATAAATCGCATACTTCTTCATGAGTTCTGAGGCGGTCCCCAAAACTAATTAATTAATTATCCATAGCTTATTAAACATAAAGATAATTTTAAAATATCAGTTCTAATTAAATATCTCTGTGGTTATTAAACAAAAGGGTGCCAAATCTTATTATTTCTGAACTCCCAGAGCATATACAGAGTGTTTCATTTAAAATAAAAACCTTAACAAAATGAAACTAGTTTTTTTTAATGTGCCAGATAATCAAATTAAAACCTTCATTTATAATTTTCTTATTCAATATAAAATTAATATTTTTTCGATAATAAAGATAGGTTTGACTAACATGCCATATATTTGAAATCCACATTTAAAGACATATAAAATTGAAAAATAGTGTGCTGTATAAAATAGCTTCCAAAGCTCATAAGATCATAAATATGTTTTTTTCGATTGGTGTACATAAAATGGGTCATCTAATTTGATAAATACAATTGCAATATAATAAGGAAGTACTGGAAGACAGACAATAAAGTTCTTAAGATGATGGAAGCCCAAATTTGATTTTAATTAGAAGTAATACTTTAGATGAAACAAGGCCCTAGAAAATTGTTACAGAGTTCGTCGTTTGTCTTATATTACGCTAGAGTCTTGAATCTATCAATATTCAGACTGTAGCAGGGATCGAACCCGTAATCTAACGGCTCCATCCACAACCCAAACTTAATTTAAAAGATATTTAATAAAAACAACAGTCTGTAATTGTTAGGTATCGGAAATCTAGTTAATTATTATTAAATTTAGTGATAAACTGGTGGATCTTTGAACAAACAATATCGGATTTAAATTGCACCAAATCTCGTATAGTAGCATTTAGTAAACTAAGTATTTTAGTTGACTTAGATTAAATGTTGAGAATAAAACACGCGACTATATTTCACTAATTTTATTAGAATAATTCTAATATATGTTTCGGCTGCTATGCCATCATCAAAGAGATATGCTTAAATTTAACTTAATGGATGTAAGTGTCAGACTTATATACCTAACGGCCGGTTTCATAATATATCTAAACGGTCTCTTATTTTTTAAAAGGGCTTTTAGTGAAATATTTCGTCTCATAATTGCCATTTAACTTAAAAGTTTGTTTTAAATCGGCTCTTAGTTAAAAGAAGAAATATGGCCATTTAGTTGATTTAAATGACCATTTAACCTACAAATAGCACATGGGCTGTCATTTATAACTGCGAACGTTAGTCAATATGGATGAATTTTATACCTCCTCGTCAGACTCCAGTTCCACTTCCGAAGACGACGAAGATATTTTTGTAAGAAGAAGAAAGATTTATAAGGAAAGAAAAAATTATTTTGAAATATACGACGACATAGATTTTTTCGATAGATTCAGATTAACAAAGCCCACATTTACATTTTTACTAAATGAAATTGAACGTGAAATACAGTCGGCTACGAATAGGTAGAACATATATTTAGATATATTGTTGTAGTTATATAAAAATTGATTTTTTTTAAGAGGTGGATGCATAAAACCTGTTATTCAACTATTGCTCACACTTCGCTTTTATGCTTCTGGAAGTATGCTAGTGGCAAATGCAGACTTTGTAGGTGCGTCAAAAGCTTCTGCTAGTCGAATTATCACCAGGGTCAGTACAGCCATAGCGAGGTTGAGCAATAGATATATTAAGATATATGAGGAGGAACATGAGACTGAAGAAGCAGCGGTGCAGTTTTATAGAATAGCTAGCTTTCCAAGGGTGATTGGTGCTAGTGATTGTACTTTAATTAAAATACAATCTCCAGGTGGTGACAATGCAGAAATTTTTAGATCAAAGAAAAGATTCTTTGTATTAAATGTGCAAACTGTATCAGATGCTAGACTTAAAATACGAAACATTGTATGTAGATAGCCTGGCTCAGTACAGTTGATGCGCGTACTGTACTGTACCGAACAGTACAGGTACCGTACTTTGCTCAAATGGAAAGCAGCTATTAAAAAACGTATTGCGGAGCACACAAGATCTATTCAATATAGTTTCAAAAACACAGGTTCTTCTGAACATTATAGAACGTAACCACTTGCCAGATACTAATTGCTTTAACTTAATACATAATTTAGTAAAAAGCAAAAGATTAGATTTGTTAGAAATTTTAGAAATCAAAGAAATACAAGCATAATTTGTTAGTTACTAATACACAAGTAGATTTCTCTAATACCCCCTTCATAGACACTATTGTAAACATACAAAGAATTCAAATAAATTTTACCTCAAAGTAGCTCTTGGAAATTATGATTATGTCTTAGCTTGTTACTAATTTTAATAGGAATTTTGTTGGTTATGAGATGAGATATTTGATTGAAATGACAAATGTCAAAATAATAAAACGAACATTTTTAAGTGAATGAAATATGTTTATTTCCAACAAACAAGCAAAATTTTATAAAAATTGTTCAAAGTGTCCACCACCGTGTTCGAAACATTTCTCACATCTTCTTCAAATGGAGGAAAAAGTGTTTTGTAGTATCGCATTGTCAATTCCATTAATTCTTTCAGCAATTCTGATTTGAAGGCCTGCAAGATCAGGTATCTGTACTTGATAAATTGAGTTCTTTAAGAATGGCCATAAAAAGAAATCACATGGGGTAATGTCACAAGATCTTGGTGGAAATTCATGTTCAGTGTTTAAACTTATCAACCGATTTTGAAAAAATTGCTGCAGAATATTAATTGTTTCACCTGCTGTGTGTGCTCTAGCTCCGTCTTGTTGAAAGTAACCCTGTGTTATTTCTTCGTCGTCAAGCTGTTCGATAAATGGCATAATAATTTCTTGTCGATACCTTTCTCCTGTTAAGGTTCCGTTAAAGAAAATAGGGCCAATAATTCTCCTTCGACTAATCGCACACCATACACCAATTTTCTGCGGATGAAGTGCGGTTTCAACAAAAAAATTATGTGGTTTCTCATTAGTCCACATCCTCTTATTTTTTTTTTCTCTGAAAACCATAACGGAATGTGTCACTGTGTGCCGAAAACTGTCATAATCAAAGATGACGTTAGGGAACTCATTTCTAAATTCTTCTAAACAATCTTGAAGAGAATACTGCCGTTGTCCGTCAATCTTACGTCCGTTTCGAAAATAAGATTCTAGCATGAATGATTTGTGTTGTATAGTAAAAACCATGTTAAATCAATTTTAAATTACAAAGCAATTTTTGTCAACTATGCATCTGTCTAATTGACAACTAATGCAAATTTAAATTATTAATAATCATACGTTTTTAAAGGAATAGCCTACTAGAGGCAAAGCTTATTTGAACGCTTTTTATTAATTAACCACCCACCAGGCGCGGCTCGTGATGACGTATTTGGTAGTGCAAGTACAATGATGCGAGTGCTTCGTGTATTCTCGTGTACTAACTGTAACGTTTTCTTAGTAAACACCGAAAACACACGAGGCACTCGCATCATTGTACTTGCACTCCCAAATACGTCATCACGAGATGCGCCTGCTACCCACCCACCCAAAAGAGTTATCATTAATTAAGTTAAGTATGATTCGAATATAAATATACTCATCGAATTCTCGATTTGCATCTAATTAATTGTGGAAAGTCTTTTTAAAATCTAAATAGCGATATCAAAGATATATCGAATGGATCCATACATTTGCCTAAGCCTGTATGTATAGATTCCTTTTCGAAAAGATAAATAAATAACATGCCTTCAAAAACTTTCCTCATTAGAGACGGTCACACTTTTTTTTAATGGTTGGTGATAGTGCACGTAATCTGTCACAAACGTATAATTTGATAGTTTGATTATGTCATGTAAATGTACGTAAGAATTTATGTAATTTAATTTTTGAAAAAATATTTATTAATTAATAGTCAAAATTAAAAGAAAATAATACTAAAGCAAATGTTCATCATTATTTTGAAGAGAAAGTTTAACTCTACGTTTCATGCTTTTACAGCCATTTATTAGGATTTCTTGGGTTATGCCAGCACAAGAATTCACAATAGCATTACGTAGTTCTTCAATTGTGTGAAAAATTCGTGCAAAAAAGCTATTGTTTCTCGAGATTTATGCGCTGTTCATTAATAAACGGCTCTAATGATTCCTTTCGATTTCTTTCAGCAGTTATGGTTTGATTAATAGGCCCTATATTCGTCTTCTTGAAACTGCTAGCCAGTCGTCTATTTTTTGTGAATGTAACTTAGTTTCCACAATTTCATGAGGGTTTTCTGAAGACCAAATTCTGATATTTTGCTTGTTTAAATATCCTGAAACATGGAACCAAGTCTCATTCGAAAAGAAGCATTTGTCGAGAATGTCATTATTTAAAATAGTATGACATATTCCCACTGACAACTGAACTTGTTATGATAGTTTTGCGATTGATTTTTTGGATGCATTATGTATCGGACGTCGAATACCCTCTATGCAATGTTCGTTTTCTAGGTGCTCCACCGCCATGTTTACAAGTTATTGCCCCTGTTTCACCAAATTTAATAACACAAGCTTGAATATGTTTTTGCAGTTGTGCGTCTGGTAGATTAAGATATTGTTGCTGAAAATCCTGTAAGCACTGATTAATGGAATAAACCCAATCACCATTTTCTAATTTTTAGCCAGTGCAAGTACAAAGTAGTCACTTTAAATAATAAATATGTTGTGTTATAACTCAAACATTATAATAAAGTAATTTAAAAAAAATATAAACGTTTATAATTTTAATTTATGTATGACAACTTTGAATTTGAAGTTTTCTAAAGCTTGGCAGGTGCACCAATCTTTGATTACTTAATTACTTAAAAAACAGCCTACTATAACGAGGAAAGTTTTTAAAGGCACATTATGTATAGCAAACGCCAATTAAATTGGCGCGAGGAGGGGTAAGTTCGCGCAGGATTAAAAGTAGTGGGGAGATTTGTATTTGGTTTTACATCAAATGTCAGATAATTCTAACCTCTGAGCGTGTAACACTTTATGATCCCCTAGCAAAGACATTATGTTCCGTCAAACGTCAATGACAAATGGACGTTTTTTAAAAACGGCTTCTGCGCACCCCCTCCTCGCGCCAAATTAATTGGCGTTTGCTATAGGAACCTTAATATGTTTATGTTTATAGTTCTGAATATTATTCTAACTTACTAAAAAGTATTTACTCTAGAGAAATCTAAACTGATTTAAATATACAAATTATATTTGCCCACGTTTCTTCAATTTCTTTACTTCAAAAATGTTAAAAATATATATCCGGTCTTCATTTGCCACGATACACATTACATCGTAGGAAACGAGGCATGTGCATTATTTTATCCTTGTTGACTGTTTTAATTGTTTATTAATAGATGTAGTAAATGTCTTAAATTAACTCAGTCTTCTTGAGAAGACTAAACTAAAACTAATAAATTAACATGTGATCTAATGAAGTTTATAGAAAAGATAGGAAAAAGCGATATTTGGAAATTGGAAAAATTATTTGCTTTTCGTTTAATGAAATTTTAGCGGACCCAATAGCCTAGTGAACTTCATAGGCTAAATGGTCTTTTCGAGACTACTGTACCAAATGATCTTGTTGTACCGAACGTAGGCTGGGCCAGATGGACAGTAAGCGAAGCTAACCAAGCAGGTAGCCCAGGTAGCCGAACCGGGCCGGACCTAAATGAGTTTTAAAACATCCATTTAAACAATAATAATATAATATTTAAAATTTCTTTTATTATATTTTTCTTTACTTTCCTCTAGACGCTTACGGTCCACAGAAGCTACTGAAGCAGATGCTTTGCTTAATAAATCGGCAATCAACTACTTCAATAAGCCACGGTATCGCTAAACGGACTTCGTAGATAATAGTTAATAGCAGTATGGAAATAATTAAAACTATAATTTCTTTATGAAAAAATAAACTCTAATATTCGTAAATCAAGTCATTTAAACACTTTATACCAAAACAAATAGTTTATTTCTTAAGTTTTAAATGAACAATATTAAGATTTTATGAGAAGAAACACGTGAAAAGTAATTAATTAAGCATATTTGCTTTTGACTTAAATACTCTTAGACTGGCAAATTTTAGTCATGTGGTTAGCTACTTAATGGATTATTTATTAAACATTGTTATACCGTGTGCACAACCTCGAGCGATCGATGGATATATAAGTAATGACTGGCCAACTGCAAGTGGGAGGGGCTACATACGTTAAACTCCTACAGGCCGTATTTAATTGTGGTGAACTAAGAAAACGTTATGGTTGTTTATTAATAAATGATGTATCAAAATAAATATTCCAAATTAATAACTAATTGTTTAACAAACTACAAAAATATTTGTAGTATATTATTTATGGTTAATGTACGAATTTGGATATTTTATCCGACTACACCGTTGCTTTTCGCACTATTAGTCATATGCCGGCTGTCAACGTCCCTACAATAACGGATACTTTTGTTTATGTCTCTTCGGCCATAATACTTTAAATTTAACATTTAAATTTAAATAAAATGATATAATATAGTTGAAAGTATCATAAAATACAATCCGCCGTAAAGTGCAGAGTTTTTGTTTACTGCATAATAATAATTCTTACCGGCGAAGCATCAGATATTTTCATCGCTAAATATTCAATGATAAGTTTCATCATAGCTTCATGGCTTGAACTTAAAAAATTCTTATTCAAATGAAAACACATAAATAATATAAAATTATGAAACAAAACCGTAACTCTTATTGAAAAAAATTAAAATAAAAAGTATTCTGTAATAGCATAAAATTTCAAAACAATAACGATTCTTGCAAGAATATAAATAAAGTGTTTACCAGTATAAATAAATGGTTTCCTTAAATAAACTACCTATAAAATATTAAATTTAACTAAAATACCTTTATTGGTAACAAATATTAATTATTAAATAAAAGAACATTCTAAAAAGAAAAACTAATTATTTAGTAAATGCTCAAATAAACCACCCTCTTGAGCCGAGCAGTAACCCAATCGGTTATAAAAATTACGACGGACATTTGTTAGCATTTCTATACGTACTCTACCTACGGATGACAAGGAGCAACTGGATCACCAGTCGTATAGCGTTCGATGATTATACAAAATAACCTACTTAGTGCGCAAGCGTGTTTTCCGATTCAATATATTCCGCCTTGCTTGAACACTTTGAGCGACTGATAGGAATATTCAATGTGTTAGAGAGAGATTATTTGATTCGTACTTAGATCGTATGTAGAATGTGTTGGATAAAGAAAGGGAACGCCCGTACAGTTAGACAGTAGAACAGACTGAATATACTCTCTCAACCCTAACCACATAAACTCGCTATTCGTCTTCGTCTTACTACATTGTGGTAGATCAATCACTCCCGGGCGTTCATACGGTATATGTACTTTCGAAACTTATTAATATTATTGATTTATCTTGGATTACTGTGTTTAATTTTAATATCGTTTGACACACTACTTCATATTTATGAACGTATATGAAGTATATTCTATTGTTACTAAAAATACCATGCAAATATTACTTGCATTTACGGCAGGTGTTTATTATTTTCAGATTACACCATGAATGCTATTTAACATTAGATCCTTTATTGTAAGCACTTATTCTCATATATGAATCGACCATTTGTAAATCGATCACACATTACCAGAACTATATTATAAACAATGCAAATTTTTAAAGAAAAACCTACAAATTTCACACAAGATATTGAATTTAGTATATTCAAAATGATTTTATATATACCTTTTTATTAATTTTTGGTACGTAAGCATGTGTTTTAGACTATAAATATTGTTAATTCGTAACATAAACTACAATCTGTTGACATTATACATCAAATACGATATAATATCACGTGATATACAGATGCGCTCAAAGCATAACCTATTTAACTACGTTAAATGATTATTTCTGCTACGTTTCATTTATTTAATTTACATTAAGGTATAATTTCACAGCAATATGTATTATATGTATATACTCTAAATCTAGGGATATAAGATAGCATATTCCGTATATTCAGTCAGTATATTCTCCAGATGCAAATCCTGTAGAATATATTTGGGACAAGTTAGGTAAACGTGTTAGATCTCGAGCAATAGAACCAATCACAATAAACGAGCTTTATGTAGCTCTTCAAAAGAATGGGAAAATATTCCACAGAATGCAATTCGCGAGCTCATTAGTGGTACGCCACGCCGTAAGCAAGCAGTAGTAACTAGGTCTAGAGGAGGCAAAACGAAATATCGAAGTTTACTATAAGTTTTAATTTTCGTTTTTTGCACCTCTAAAATCTATTGTTAACATAAATTTTGCTAAGTATACATATACCTACTTTTTCTTTGTTCGTGTTATTGTTTATTAAAACTATAACAAATATGTTGTTTTTTAAATAGTCCAGAAGGAAGCCCTTTGTCGATAAAATATCAAAAGTAAAAGCTACAAATAACAAACAAATATAGTCGATTAAAAAAAGAATATATACGTGGCCCGATTTTTTTGCATCTGAGTGTATAAAGTACCTCTTATCAACTGTCAACTCCCCTAAGATATGTTCCGCAACTACTTATCGTAACATACTACAAAAAATTTTATCCGTGAGTGTATAAAGTAAGAGAATAGCAAAAGAACTTGCTTCTTTGTCAGACAAAAAAATTGCCCAGAGTGTAATTGATTAGAAAAAGCCAACAGGATACTGTTAAGTAATTACTTTTTTTCTCTTCTAAAAAGCGTTTAATATTATCAGAAGTATGTATAAATGCATGTATTCTTCGCTGAAAGCAACATACGAAAGTGAAACTATAATTGAGAAAAATTCTTCCAATCACACAGCACCATGCGGGTACTTTACGAGGACATAAATCATCGTGACGTGACGTCCAAGAATCGAAATGGTGCAATAGTTTTCATTAAAAATTATTGCAAGACTGTTTTACGACGAGACTTTATTGCTACGATTTTTCCAGCATTTTTCACGAAAATAACATAAAAAGTACGTCTCTTCATAACAACGAGACATCTATTATTCTGTCAAGGAAATATGCAATATTCGCAGACATCATCGCGAATTACGAATTGTATACATAATAAAGTCATTCTGGTAACACACATTTCGAGGAAACCAAGGATTATTTTAGAAAGACTCTTTTGAAATCCGACCATTCCTAATGTAAGCTACTTAAAAGCTTGAACGGTTTGTTTGTACTCGAGGCATAATAATCTGTAAAATATACCGAACTAAAATTGGAGCAATGTATGACTAATAATAGTAATTGATTTGTCGTAATTATAAAGACTTTGAAGTGGTATTTATTTGTTTGGAACTGAAAATAGCTAAGCGTTCAAGTTTCCGTATAATTCTATTATTGATTCGTTTGTTTCAGGGTCTTACAATCCAGTCTTTAAAACAGGAAAGTATATATTTGCACCGAGATATTGCCAGTTCAATGGAACAGTTGGGCGTAAACCTGAACGAATTATCAACCGCTAAAATTGTCAAGAACGTGCCGCTTTTTGAAGAGCCCTCGGGATCCGAAAAGTATCTGGGTAATCCAAGTTTGTTAGGTAAGCTGTCTACTTATTTCTTATCTGCCTCAAGCGCATGACAACGAAAATATAGTCAAGGTTAAATTTAAAACTTAGAGAGTGACATAAGAGAAATTACAATATTATGAAGATTAAAGTTAATGAGTATTATAATTATTAATGAGTAATATAATTTGTTGAAAACAAACGTCTTGTAAATATAATTATGTGCAATATCGAAATGGAAAAAGAAGACGCAACAAACACTGTGGGGAAATTTAGAAAAAAACTTTCTTCTTATTTTAACAATTTATTCTCTAATATTTTCGTTTCAAAACGTTCCTTTTTCTAATGTACATATTAAAAAAATTAAGAGCATAATAACTTAATATAAAAATTACTCTTTTTCAATATTTTCAAATTCTAAAGGGTTTTCCAAAAATGACTATAGGATTTTGTTTTATTATAAAGGCTGGGCAAATTTGAGGTTAGGAAGTAAATTGGCTTAAAAACACACTTTTTTTTGACAAATTCAGTTTTATTGATACCAATGTAAAGTAGAAATATGGGAATTAATAATGGAATATGATGTCGGGCAAATGTCCACCTCTAGCACGTCGGCAGACGTCCGCTCTTTTCACAAAATTTTGAACCACATTTTGCAACAAAGCTTCGCTTATCTCGCCAATGCAGAACCGAATTTCATCTTTCAGAGCGTCAGTTGTTTGTGGTTTGTTCACGTAAGCTCGGTCTTTCAAATGGCCCTAGAGAAAATAATCAAGCGGCGTTAAATCACAAGAACGAGGCGGCCAGTTGACATCGCCAAATCGAGAAATTACGCGACCGGGAAATTTCTCATGCAATAACTGAATTGTTTGGCCGGCTGTGTGGCTTGTGGCGCCGTTTTGCTGAAACCAAAGGTCATTGGTGTCAACATTAGCCAATTGTGGCCACAAAAAATCGGGTTATCATGGTTTGGTAGCGCAGAGAATTCACGGTGACGGCGTTTCCTTGCTCATTCTCGAAAAAATACGGGCCGATGATGCCGCCTGACCACAAACTGCACCATACGGTTACTTTCTTTGGATGTAGTGGTTTATCGAGGACTGTTTGTGGATTTCGTGAGCCCCATATGCGACAATTTTGTTTGTTTACATAACCGCCTAATTTAAATTTAATTTAATTAATAAAAATTTAAAATGGGCCTCATCACTAAAGATGATTTTGTTGAAAAATCCGTTGTTTTCGTTCAGTTTTTCAAACAGCCAATTCACAAACGTTCGACGCAAACAATGGTCGGCCGGCTTTAATTCTTGAACGAGTTGAATTTTATAAGCGTGAAAATTAAGATCTTTATGCAAAATGTTGCGCAAAGTGCCTCTGATGATGCCCAATTGTTGCGAACGTCGACAAGGTTCCAGGTTCATTCTCAACACTTTGCTGTACAGCGGCTATGTTTACATCACTACGGCCATTACGAGCGTATTGTTTTGGTCTATTGTCAGCAACAGTACCGTGAACCTCGAATTTAGCGATTAAATTACGCACAGCGGTCTCAGAAGGAGCCTGATTACGAGGAAAAGCTGCTCGAATTTTACGAAGTGATACAGTAAAATTTTCACCATTTTGATAGTAAATTTTCACAATTAAAATTCTTTGTTCAAGAGTGTAGCGTTTCATGGTTAAAATTTCCCAACTTTTTACTAAATAAATGTCAAAGGATGACATCACAATTCTTGAAATTTCATCATTTGACAGCCACATTAATTCCTAACCTCAAATTTGCCCACCCGTTAAAAGAGAAAATGTAAGGAAAATTTCCGGTATCTTTATTTTAAAACAAAGTAAAATATATTACAATTAAACGTTAAAGATTATATCGTTTAAATGTCCAGCACGGCTGCGATGGCATGCATCAATGCGAGAATTGAAATTGTCCATAATTCATCCAAGGATGTTATTTTTTAGGGCTTCAATGTTACCTGGCTTATTAGAGTAGACCTTGCCTTTTAAATAATCCCATAGGCAAAAGTCTAAAGGTGTCAGGTAGCAAGACCTTGGCGGACAATTTACATCTGCATTCCGAGAGATGACACGTCTAGGGAATCGCGTGGGTAGTAATGCGTTGTTGTGTCGTGTTGTATGAACGTAGCACCATCTTGTTGAAAATATACCTCATCAATGTTAATTTCGTCAAGTTGAGGCCATACAAAATTTCTTAACATTGCATTATAACGTTCTGCATTTCCCGAATTGTGTTGCTGTGATCGTCTTCAAAGAAAAATGGGCCGATCATTCCTTCAGACCATAAACCACATCATACCGTACATTTTTGCGCATAAAGTGATCGCTCATGAATAGTTCGAGGATTTTCTTCTCCCCAAATACGAGAGTTCTGTTTATTCACTGTCCCATTTAACGTGAAATGTGCTCACCGCTAAAAATTATTTTATGCGCAAAATGTGGATCTGTTGCTCTTTGTTCTAAGATCCAACTAACAAAATTTGTGCATTGTCAATGGTCCGTCTCCTTGAATTATTGCGTTAACTGAATTTTGAATGCATGCAACTGCAAATCGATAAGTAAAATTCGCCTTAAACTGGTTGGAGTAATGCCTAATTCTTGAGAGCGCCGTAGGATTGATGTTTATGGGTCATTTGCGATACTCTCTTGTACAACGGCGATATTTTCGGTAGAACGTGCACTTTTTGGTCTACCTGAATGAGGTTTGTCTCGAACAGATCCAGTGTCTTCAAATTGTTTAACTAAATTTTTAATTGCTAGTTCAGTAGAACGATTGAAAGCCCCAAAAAGACCACGAATTCTACGATGGGTTTGTTTTATCGACCGACCGTTTGCATAATATTTTTTTATGATTTCAATACATCAATATTCAATACAATACTTTTAGGTATATACTATAATAATAGAAAAGAGATTAAGAATGTATGTGGAGCCATTATTGGAAGAAGAACAAGCTGCTTTTAGGCCAGGTAGACAAACGAGCGATAACATATGTATACTATGAAGACTGATGGAAAGGAAGATAGAGGAAGGAGAAGAATTACATTTGACTTTCATAGGTTTGAAGGCGGCATTCGATACGGTAGATAGGTATAGAAGAAATATGGAAATGCCTGAAGGAAAGATAAATAACCCACAGAACTAATAAAAATAATAAAAAGCATATATGAAACAGTAAGATGTAAGATACAGATTGGTGGAAAAAGATCCCAAGAATTTATAATGAGTAAGGGAATAAAACAAGGGGATAGCCTAAGTCCATTACTATTCATACTGGCTATGGATAAAATAATTAAAAGAATAAAGGAAAAGGGAAAAATTAGAAACAATAATAGGGAATAGGAATTTGCAACCGGTCAGAATGAGTAGCCTGTTGTATGCAGATGACATAGTGCTGTTGGCGAACTCCAAAAATAAAATGCAAAAATTGGTCAATATATGGGGCAGCGAAATTGGAAGAAGTAGAATGGAGATTAACGTGAGTAAGACGAAAATAATGATAATAAACGAAAATAAAAATTATCAAAACAACAAGGAAATTAAATGTGAGGAAAAAATATTAGATAGGGTATCAACATACGAATATCTAGGCACAATGATATCAGAGGACGGGAAAATAGACGCAGAAATAACAAATAGCGGCAACAAAGCAACAAGACTGTATTACTCAATAAACAAAACAATATTGGGCTATAAAAATATAGATATGGAAATTAAAAGAATAGTACACAATAAAATAACAATACCAATAATAACTTATGCAACGGAGAGTTGGGTAATACTAAGAAAACACGAGTCGAAAATAGAGGCAATAGAGACGAAACACTTAAGAAAAATATCAGGGAAAACGATATGGGACAAGTGTGAAAACGAGGAGATAAGAGAAATGACAAAACAAACATCAATATTGGGAAGAATAATAAAGAAACAGCTGAACTGGTATGGACATATAGTAAGAATGAAGCAAGAAAGACTTACAAAAAGAATAATGGAGGTGGGAAAAATAAGGAAAGGGAGCGAGGGAGGCTAAGAATAAAATGGATAACCAAATAGAGGAAATAAGAATGAGAATAATGGCAAAAGATAGAAAGGAATAGAAGAAATGGGTAGAGGAGGACTAGGATTCCCAATCCGACGCCTTAAAAGGCATAAGGAGTAGGAAAAAGAAGAAGAAGAAGATTTCAAAACGCTGTTCTTCAGAAAGCGGTGCCATTGTTCGATTTGTATAGGACACACACTAGCGTATATTCAGTTTCACCTGAAACAAAATAAATACTTTAATGCTATAATCAATTAAAATCCTATAGTCTTTATTATTATGCATCCAAAACTTCGTTTCTATTGTTCTTTCAGAATAAAAAGCAATGATTCAAATATCCCCCTAAATATCAGTAAGTATATGCACCGTAAATAATTTAACATCAGAGCTTATTGAGTAAGGCAAAGTAGTTTTGTTTAATGGTAATATATATTGTAGTGATACAAACTGATCACATACTCGTATATTATCTGTATCAGAAACAAAAAAAATAATATTAGACTTAGTAAAATATAGTCAAAATTGTGAAAAATAGTAAATTTCCTTTCAAGGTTTAACAAATACTATGTAAACATTACACCAAAACTCAAAAGGTTTAAAATAACAAGTTAAAAGGTCTAAATACACAAAATATTAACGATTAAAAAAGGTATAAAATGTAATGAAATAATTATGGAAAGTACTGTAGCGCGAAATGGTGTATTTGTACATGCGCATAGTTTATAAATTAACATTAGGATTAAAATTAGGAATATTTGTAAAATCTAATTAATATTTACTAGATATATTGAAATAATGCAAACATTTACTTTGTTAATATTAAATTAATAAATTAATATTAAATTTTACCGTAATTGATGTTGAAATACCTAGCTATGGAAAATAAACATTCGATATCGGCGTCTTTTCCACAAAATTGCAAAAAAGCATTCTATGCTTGCATCAGCTCCGAGAAAATATTTATAAAATACCGAAATACACTAAATAAATACTTTGAAAGTATATCCGCAATTAAATTATGACATCCAACATCATTTAAACAGAAATGCAGAAACCTACAGCGTCATAAATCACCAAACCAAATAACTCCAATCCCCCAGTCAAAAAACCTTTTCCTGTAGAAACTACACCTTTATCCTGTTGTCAAACACCACCCTGAAACCTTGGACGCATCCTGAAAAAGTATTTTACCATATGTACAGGTATTTTTTAATCATTCAAGGTCATCAACCATCACCTAAAAATATATTAAAATCAACCAGATTATTTCAACATACCTACCAAAAATAAGCTTTAAAATAACATACTAAACTCGCAATTATTACTTATTACACAGATTTAGTTCTGATATCCAAGTCAAATTCTTGAATATTCAATATAGAAACATCCATTTATATTGCAGGTTAGATTATATGTATATAAACGATTTACTACACTTTTAAATTTTCTTTTATCACCTTTTCAATCTAATTGCATAGATATGCACAAATGTGCCAATTCCAATTCAGAATCAATAAATAAAGAAATAAGTATATACATTTTAACATATTGTTTTATTTATACTGTTATTTCAACTATTAAACGGTTTTATTCATACAACAGAATTATTTATGTCTCTGAACCTGCCCGTTAAGAAAACCCAGTAATAATAAGCATATTGATCTACAGTTTACACCCTGAGAATATATACTCGTATTTTTTCTGATTCCAAAACCAAAATAAACTTACAGAAAAAGAAATAACATTAAGAAACAACTTATTTTATTCAGTTCGAAGAATATTTCGAAACGCAATAGGCTTGTTTCTGTTAGGCTGTTAATAGTACCTAATACAGAATGGAGTATTTAACTCTACAAGAGAAAATTGAAATGGTTCTGGTATATGGAAAAGCTGGCAGAAGTCTTGATAATGCTGTCAATCTCTACGCTCAGTTTTCCGCATAGGATTCGGTCACGTGCTTCATTTTACGGTACTATCAAACAATTCACTACATAAGTGTTCAACCGAAAAGAAGGACGCGTCGACCAACAGTCACCGAAGAAAATAATGAAATCGCTCTATTAGTTACAGTGGCTGTTAATCCTCATGTTAGCACAAGAGAAATAGCTCGCGATTTTGTATTATCCCACACCAGTCTTTGTACAATTACAACAAAACCCCAATTTTTTTCGTTACGTCTTGTTCTCCGACGAGGCGTCTTTCACAAACCACGGAACGGTTAATCGACGCAATACAAATTACTTGAGTGTTGAAAATCCGCACTGGCTTCGCCAAGTTGAATACCAGCGCCCTTGTACTATCAACGTGTGGTGTAGAATAATTGCGAACAAAGTCATCGGCCCCCATATTATTGAAGGCCCCTTGAATGGTGAAATGTACCGAGACATTTTGGAAAATGAACTGCCAACACTATTTGAAAATGTTAGCTTAGAAATGCGGCAGAACATATAGTTTTAACATGATGGCACACTATTCAGTGGTAGCACGTGAATTACTTGAACGTAATTTCAATGGTCGCTGGATCGGTAGAGCTGGTTCAGTAAATTAGCCTACTAGATCACCAGATCTAACAGTCGAAAGAAAAAAAAAGTAGACAAGAGATCTCGCGCTTTGTAAACCTGGCTTTGCTTACTTATCATTAGTGTCAATTCATTATTTTATGGAATATCAAATAATTATCAAAAGATCTTCTCTATCCGATTAATACGAATTTAACACGAATAAGAATAATTAAAAAACATCATGAAGATATATATACGCATTTATATGATTTCTTTCCGCAATTTCACGTATTTTGAAACATTTACACAAATCTGCAATAACATTGACTTCAATATATTCATTTATGGAAGGCATCTTTATAATAACGTATGATCAAAAGTCTTTGGATTGCGATAGCCGTGAAGTGTAAAAACCATCTATAGAATTATTTCCTTCTGTAGTTTGAAGTACACATATGTCACAAATAAAATAGATTTTAGGTTATGGTAATTAGTTGCATTTTATGTATATTTTATAGCCAGCTGACTTAAAAGTTGTTAAGTAAATGTCAAAACTAATTTAAATAAATAATTTCATAGATATCTCGTAAATTCCATGGTAATAGCTATCCAAACACTTTTTGATCATACGATAGTTTAATATCAACTGTAAAGTTGTCAATTTTGATAGATAACCAAATATTGACAAGTAACTTCGGAAGCCGCTCTTACACTAACCATTTTGAGAAAGTCTATGACAGAAACCTGTATTTTTGTCTACTTTTTTGCTTTCGACTGTACTTCGCCAGATTTATTTTTATGGAGTTAACTCAAATGCAAAGTATATAATCAAATACCTACCAACAACACGTGAAAATACGATTGATCGAATCAGAAATGCTTGTACCGAAATTCAAGAAAATATACTTCTCAGCTGTCTACACTCATTGGAAACGCGGAACAATAAGTGCATTGAAGTCGAAGGCCGTCATTTTGAGCAGTTACTTTAATTGAAAGATGATGAGAAGCGAAGGGACTAACATAAATGAAGCACCCGGATACGTCAGAGGCGAGAAGACTCAGGTTAATCAAGCATCCCAAAGTGGTACTACATACACGTCATCGTTGGGTTACGCTAAAATTCACTAGCAATTTAAATTTCTACAAGTGACATTTTCCCAATTATTCGAAATTTGTAAAATTAATAATGTTTTTCTGACTCATTTTGATTATTTACAAAGAAAACGTATTTCTTATTGCACACGTATTACAGAATCATATGCATAGGTTCTCAGTGGGAGAAATTGAAAAATATTGAATTTCATCGATTACAGCGCCATCTATCATGAATTGAAAAAAATGTTTCAGACAAATCTACGTACTTTTTCCAGTAGAATTCGAATCTATAGTAAAATATTCGGGTTCCTATTTGAGATTCCAAAGTTACCCCTGCCCCACCTGCATGGAGGGGGCGAGAGGAGCTAATTTTAGCAGTAATATATTTCCTCCATTAAATTGTTAAATTTTAAATATGGATTTTTTTTGTGAACTGCTTATTTTTCGAGATATTTGAAAGTTTCAAGTTAAAAAATAGACCCGGTATAATTCTTATCTATATAACTTTTTACTCAACGTTTGCTTTCAAGGTTTTCTAGGAAGAAATAAGATTTTTATTATTAGAAATGGTTTAATTTTAAAATATTATCAATGGCACAGATTTTTACATCCTGTATATTAATCAATATTCAGTACTTGCATACGAATATTAAGCATATATACATTTTGAATACATTGTACGACGAATGGCATCATCATGTCGCAATAGATAAAAAGGATTTTATGCACATGTACAATGTTTTTTCGCGTTCTTGTTTTAGCAATATAAAATGTCAAATGCTTATTACAGATGGCCCCCGTTTATAATAAGTCTTAAAAATACAAAAGTATGTCATCTAAAACATTTCGAAAAATCCGCCGAATGTCAACTTTAATTTGTTCCGTGTTAGTTGACAAGCATGGGCGTATTTGTGTACATTGTATAACATTACAGACGTCCATGTTTACATTAGATTCGTTCTATTTTAGACGATGTTATAAATGAATCATGTTTATTTAAAATAATATGCTTTTATATTTAAAAAGCCGCATCATGCATACCACATCCACTTTAGCTTTTTCTGGCTAATGCGAAAAAATTACTTATCTTAATCAGTAGTAATAAATTGTGTTACTGACCCGACAAATGCAAGACCCACATGTCAAGGAGATGAATAAAATTAAAAATAAACAGTAGGATGTGCGATTTTTTTTCTTCGTTTTTCTGACAATGAATTTACTATATTTCATTCATTAATTTTTTAAATGATCATTTCTATATGTAGAAATTAATTAATAAAACATGATGTATGCGAATTAATGCAAAAAGGATGTTGTGTAATTTTACTTCCCTTGGCCTTCTATACAACTTTCTGTTGAATTACAAAATACCATATGCTAGCGCGAGGAATCAATTGCATCGATATAAATCTGTGTTGTTTATTACTAGGCTTTTATGGTAAAATTAACCGATACATGCGATTTCATAGACCTTCTCAACTTTATTATGCAGTACAGGTCTTATGGGAATTAATTCCATGTTTGCCAAATCATCTCAACATGTGTATAGTTCTTCTTCCGGTTTATTATTTGACATCGTGTTTGACATTTATATGTAATCAAAACATAACCACAACTTTTGCAAGTGTTTTATGAATACTAAAATCCACGTATATCAAAACTTAATTATAGACTTAAAATATTAATTACCATAAGCGGACACTCATGGTCCCAGTGTTTTAGTCCGGCTATGGGAGTTGTCCGCTTATGGGATAGCTCGAAGAAAATTCTTTACTTGACGTGCATTTTCAAGGTAATGAATAAAAAATAGTACTTCCCTAAATTCAGTTATAATAAATAGCTTTTATTACAAATTCATATATAAATAACAGTATGTATGTATGATGGATTTAGAGATAAATCAGGAAAAAAGTAAAATAATGAGAATTGGAAAGCAACATAACGATGGAATCTGTAAAGTAATGAATGAAAAGGAAATTGGGAATTTGAAAGAGTGGAAGAATTTAATTACCTGGGGGCACTAATAACAGCCATATCCCAAGAAGAAAATGAAATCAGCATGAGAATAATAAAAGCTAATAAAAGTGCAGGAATGGTAAACCACGTTGTTCCAGAGTTTGTCTATTAATCGTTGTTCCATATTTTTCGCACTATCCCGATTCTTATGTTCCATTTGTTCTAGAGTTTTTGCTAAGTTTCCAGAAGTTTCCAGGTTCTTCTGCTCCATTTGTTGCATTTGAATTTGCGCATTCTCTATTAATCGTTGTTCCATATTCATCAACAGCGAATTCACATCAGCATCTCCGCCTGGAACTTGAAAGATATAATTCTCTGGATCCTCGCCTTCTTGCCTCCTCGCCACATTGCGAAGCCGTTGCTGAAGGATTTCCTTTTTGCCAGTTGTATCTTTATCTCTCTCCTCTAATACTCGTTTTAAATTAATCACTTTTAATTCCGTCAGTTTCATTCTATTGGCCATCACGATATTTAAAATAACGTCTTTTCGCACTGCATATTTATTAATAGATATTTAATTAAAACTTAATTGTCTATTTAGTTCGTTATTTATTAATTAGCTCACACCGGACACCCTTGTAAAGTTTGTCTTTTCGGGTTCTTAAATAAAACTAACGATAACTTTAGACACACACTATATTAATAATAAAACGTATAACAATATAAAAACTAACTACTAACAATAAGCATATTTATGTATTTATATATATGTTCACTCCGCGAAGCTCTGGTATTGAATGGTCTCTCCATCCCTTCCTCGACGGCTTATATATGAATGGGAATATTCTTCTCGAGAGTTCTACCTAAATTCAAAACCCTTATCATGTAAAAGTCTATGGAGAGTTTCTCGTATGAAGTTAGGGGCGTCGTCATTACTGCTGTCATACAGCAGCAAGCATTGTATTCAAAGTAGAAGGAATATTCTGTATAAAGAAACTATGACCTTTACGTCGAATAAGTGCTTGCGTATTCTCATCATATGTATGAAACCTATTATTTACTCGTACAGCCTTTCTTTTCTTATATTTCTTTGACTTGATACTGGACCTTTCTGTTGCTCCTGTTTTATATTGTACACAGTACGCACAGGACAACCTAAAGCTTAACTTGCTTCTTCAACAGCAGTACTCACATTCATAGATTTATTTTTTATTATTTATATAGTAATTAAATACATAAATCTGTTTTTCCTTATGAATATAATTTTCCCCCTTATGTCGTTTTCTGGTTATGAGCTCCATAAAGACAGCGAAAACTGCAATAAAATATATATTAGGTTGTCAGATTTATCAGAACAACAGATAGTATTCATACCTACCGTGAGTTTTTTTATATCACTGAACATAACACATGAACACACCTATGTTCGGTTTTAAAATAAACGTTTCAATGCATGGGAACGTTATGCGAGTGTCATCACTTGTCGTAATAAGGCATTTTAGTTGTCAGTGTCAACAAAGTGTGAAAATAATTTATTTAACATTTAACTTGCACAAACAATATTAAAATGAATTTTATGGTAAATTGAAAAAAGTTTGTTTTTATTTAGATTTCTTTAACTTTTTCATAAATGTTCGAAATATCCACCTTCACATTTCATACAATATGCGAGTCGATTATGAAATTCCTGCAAAGTGTGTTAAAAAGTCCGGTTTGGTTCGTAATTCGTCGATAAACCTCCCTATCCATCGATCAGGAAGACTTGAATTTAGTAAATTTAGTAATTGCTGCAGTTGAATGAATTGGGGCTCAATATATTTGAAACCGGGAACCTTCAATGGCTAAATTTTCAAATCGAGGAACAATACGTGTTCGAAGAAAAGGCGCTTCATCAGCGAAAAGTATTTTCTTCAACATATTATAATTTTCATTTAATAAATTAAATAGTGTTTCGCGAAAATCAACACGTCTTATTCTATCTTCATGAAATAATTGTCGGTAATTAGAAAACTTGTAAGATTTGTATTTGTACTGTTAGAGAATTTTCTTAGAAAATCTTCTTAGAAATATTAAATTGTTGTGCTATTTTACTTAATGGTGTTATGAGGCATTCTTCAATGCAACACATTTAATTTTTGGGCTTCTGAAAGAATGTTTTAATTTTCTTTCTTTGTGTATTTATTATGCAGCCATCAGAATCAAATTTCCTAGTAATCGCCTGAATTTTTCCGATAGATGGTATGGGCGTGTAAAGATATTTGATAGAAAACAGATCCCGCACTTTCCTTAAACTGTTTACAGCTTTATACTAGTCCAAAATTTCTATTTTTTCGTCTTTTATATATATTTTTTAAATTAGGTGAATACAAATGTCAAATGCTAAAATATTTAAAATGTTATTTCGTTTATGCACATTACTGACATTGATTTTGACATTTTGTTGAAACACATAATTGAGCGATGTTGGTTGCATAACATTCCCAAGATTGAATCGTTCTTTTTGAAACTAAACATAGGCTATGTATAGAGATAAGAAAAACTCACGGTATATTTAAAACGCTTGCAAAAGATAGCGTTCTGAAAAAAACAATTGAATACTAACCATAAATAATTTGTTGACAATATAAAGATGTAAACACCACGACGAAAATTGACTGACGGACAAATGACAGCAACTTCTCTCTGATCGACAGCATCGATTAAACATGCTTGATAGAACTTGCAACAGGGCAGCCGAATATAAAGAAGGCGTTATAACAAATTAATAAAGATAATAAGAGATGCAATATTGCTATTAAACATGTACTGCATAATAAGGTTGAGACACTCTATAGCAATTTTTGACAGACAATATTTGAAATTTAAAATGTAATATAAATCAATAGATTTAAGTTGACCGTTTTTTGTCCAAAACCTACATAGTACGCTGAATTTTTCCGAGCACAAATTCTTCTAAATTCAGATAAAATTTTAGATTTTCGGAACTAACATGCACATATATGCATATGTTATTTCTTAGAATTAATGTGAATTTGCAAATTCGTACTACAGATTAACTGAAAGAAGTGGATAACTAGCTCACGAAGCAAAAATTATGTTAAACCAAGAAAAGATTTTTACTTTATTTATTGACTAAGAAATCCAAAACTAACAAAGATAGCTTATCAACGATGTTTGTACACATTCAAATGCGTTCTTTAATACACATGGTTCAAGATGATTTTATATTCGTCGTCAAATTATTAAACTCATATATGCACATACTGCAATCTAATTATTATACAGGGTTAGGCAAATGTATGGATCTATTTAAATATCTTTGATATGGGTACTTAGATTTTAATAAGACTTTCCACAATTAATTAAATGCAAATCGTGGATTCGATGAGTATATCTATATCCAAATCAGACTTCCGGTTTAGCCAAAAACGATGCTAACTTTCTTATGTTAAATATTATAACTTTATTTAAAATACCTTGTATGTTTTCACGAATTTCAATAGAGCTCCGCTCTGGGAGTTCAACAGTAAAAAGGTTTGGCACCCTTTTGTTCAACAACGACAAAGATATTTTATTAAAACTTATATTCTAAAATCACGTTTATGTTTAGTAAGCCATGGAATTAAAATTCAGTACTTGACCTAATCTGTCAGAATTAACTTTGAAACGTGCAGATATTAATAATGGTTCAATTAACTGAAAAAGAAAGTATTGAAATTCTGATGATTGGTTTTGGTGACCTCGTCAGAACTCATGAAGAAGTATGCTATTTATTTAACAATTTGCATCAAGATCGACATCCAATATCACGAACTGTCGCTGGCAAAGGTATAACTTGGCCGAGAATATTAGGAATTTACCCAAAAGCGGACTACCAAAAGTCGCAACTAACGAAGTTATTGCTCAAGATATTACTATAGCATAAGAAGAATTACCACAAACTACTACATCCCTTGTACTAAACTATGATATAACTTGCCGATCAATACCCAGAATATTGAGCACGTAAAATATAATCCGTATAAACCACATTTAATGCAAGAATTACTGGGCGGAAATTATGATCGTAGAATTGAATTTTGTGAAACAATGATGGAGATTTGCAAAAATGATCAATATTTTACATACGATTTGCTATTTTCTGACGATGTTACGTTTTGTTTGATTGGCACCGTTAATCGCGATAATTGTCGATATTGGTCAATAGATAATCCTCATCATTGGATGCTAGAGACGCATACACAACATATGCAGAAATTAATGGTTTGGGCTGATATCTTCAGGAACCGTATTTTTGGTCCTTTTTTCATTCATAATACATTAATTGGACAGCGATTTTAGATCTTTTACGTGATCAAGTTGTTCCTAATATTAAGGAAAAATGCCCAAAAAAAGGAAATAAAAAAGAAAATTTCGGTGTATTACCTGTAAGTGTTTGGTTTCAACAAAATGGAGCACTCTCTCACTATACACTTAATGTTAGAAGTTTTTTAAACGAAACAGTCCCAACATTCATTGAATGGCCCACATGGTCTCCAGATTTAAATCCCCTAGATTTTTTTCCTTTGAGGTCATTTAAAATCTGTAGTTTATATTTTTGTGAACGTATCCTTCTCCAGAGACGCAGATACGTATTTCATCTTTCTACAGATTCCTCAGTACGCCCCTGCTGAAAAAGGATAACCTCACAAAAAAAAAATAAAGATAAAATACGTAGGGGAAGGTGGGGCGGAACGGGGTACTTAATATTAGAACAAATATAAAAGTGTATAGAGATTAAATATTAGACATATTTTGGTACAAACGTAGTACCTACACTATATACCTAACATATATCGCGTGCATTTAATAAAATTTATCATATTGCAAGAGAAAAAGATAAATCTTTGAAAAATGTATTTGCCCCGTTGTGCCCCACAGGTGGGGCAGAATGGGGCACCATTAATTATAATAAAACAACGTGGCTTATTTTCAGTTAGAAACATATATTTGAAAAATCTATAGAAGGCGTTATAAACTTCAACTAAACAAATTATTGACAATGCTCGCACACAAGGACATGTTCGTCGTCATCACTGTCTACCCCTGCGCAAGCGTTATGAGCCCATTTCTTGCATGCTGAACACGTAAGGCATCCTTCAACAGATTTCGACCACCACTCTCCACAATAAAGGCATTCTGCATCAGAAACATCTGTGGACGACTCTGAGTCTTGCCTTCTACAGAGCATGCGTTTACCTGTTTTTTTTTTTTTTACTATCATATGTAGAATTAGGATTAATTTTTCTCTTTGCTTTTTCTTTTTTTTTTCCCAAAGGTTTTCTTGAAGTAAGTACCGCCTCCAGTTCATTTTTATAAGGAGTGGACGTTAATACCGCAGTTTTGCCTCTTTTACGATTCGTTCTCTTAACTATTCCTTTAATTTTTGGAAATGGTAAAGCCACTTCTGGCGATAAGCAAGGAAAACTTGATTTTCTAGTTTGGATGTCAGGCCAAGAAGAGCATTGTGGTTGAGGATTTAAAATGTCGCTTAGTAAGTGTTGTCTCCTCAACTTCTTTGGGAGCTTCAATCGTGTCTACTCGTTGAGGTGTGGTTGGCGTTTCTTCACTCGATGTAGGATTATCAACATTTGTTAATTGATTTTTATTTGAAATTCTTGGGGGAGGCGACTCATCCTTACTCGTTTCAAGTGCCTCCGCATTATAGGATTGAATATCTGTGGTAGAAGCCGGTAAATAATCTGCTTCAGTGAAGACATTTTGATCAGCAGGCCAAATTCCAGTTTTGCGAAATCCGTTTAGAGCTGTTTTCATCACAACCTTACCTGGATTGCTGCGGAGCCATGTTCTAACTTCATGTTCATAGAAAGTGCTAAGCGGCTTCATGAATGATACGTCTAATGGTTGGATTCTATGGCTGGTATGTGGTGGAAAACACAATAAAATAACCCCATTTTCACGTGCACGCAAAATAAGATCCAAATTTTTTGTATGGGTTGAATGCCCATCTAATAGGAGAAGCACGGGACTTTCTTTAGTTGCTTTGGAAAAGATAATAAATGATTCAAGCCACTTCATAAATAGCTCTGTTGTAATCCATCCTGAATCACTGACTTCTACAAATAAACCAGGTGGCAATCCTATCTCAAACGTCTGTTGCTTCCGTTTTCTTGGAAAAATAAGCATAGGTGCCATATATGCTTCTGAAGCAGAAAAACAAATTTCGGCCGTTACGGTTTCACCGCGTTCTGCAGATGTTAAGACACGTACATGGCGTTTTCCTTTTAAGGCTAATACCTTTGTATGCCCCTTTGAATTTACAGTCAACCCAGTTTCGTCGCAGTTATAGATGCGATCACCGGTTAACTTATATTTGTCAATAGTGTATAACAGCAAACGAAAGAATTCAGATACGGCAACTCTATTAAAACCCATTGCGCGAGCTCCGGAGGTTGATTCTGGCTTGCGCAATGTTAATGTTGGATGTCGTTTTAAAAAACAGTCCATCCAATCTTTTCCAGCCATTTCTTTGTCAATATTAAACCTGTGGGCACAATTATTTTTTACAGCCAATTCATATGCAAGACGGCGAAAATCAGTCATAGTGAGACCAAACAATCTCATTTCCATATCTTTTAAGTACTTCTCCAATTCTAACTCTTGTTCAGTTGAAGAAACACTTTTAAATTTACCCTCAGTTTTATCGATTTTAAAATCTTTCTCATTTTTCTTTTTCTTCTGCACATATCTCTCTAAGGTAGTCTGTGGGACACCAAATTGCTGGGCAGCTTTTTTGAACCCCATTCGTCCGCTAACGACCGATAAAACTGCTTCATTCATTGATTCTGTCGACCAGTTTTGCCGATTTGTTTTACGGACATAATTACGTACCATCTATAAAAAAAGAAAAACTTTGTATAGATATTAGTTAACGTAGTGAATCAATTTATAAAAGCTTTGTTGTCGTTACAGACACGGGGCGCAACGGGGTACTACCCCATTCTGCCCCAACCCATTGTGCCCCACGAGTTGCAAGTTGATTAAATGTGATTTATAATTCTATACAAAAACATTAATAAACCAAATACTTGATCTAACTAAAGGTAAACAAGTATTATATCTGTCTTCTTCTTCTTCAGGTGCCATCTCCTCTCAGAAGGTTGGCTATCATCACGGCTATTCTCATTTTTGATGCTGCTGCTCTGAATAGTTCAGTCATCTGTCAGTAATTCCAAATTAACGTAAATAAATAGGAAAATAACTTACCGTTCTGTTCAATATTAATAAAAGTTATAAGATCTTCGTAAAATTTGTGACGTCCGCAACATAACCTACCTACGCAACGTTTGTTGACACACTGGTGTTACTACTAGACGAAAGCTGGAGCACAATCACGGTAAGAAGGATTTCGGCCACATTCGACGATACGATAGGATTTTAGAATGGGTACCCCGTTGTACCCCGTTACCCCGTTCCGCCCCACCTTCCCCTATCTGCGTGTCTGGAGAAGGATACGTTCACAAAAATATTAGTATTGAACTTGTATTTGTGTTCTTCACACCAAATTTTTTGATAATATTTTATATTATTAAAAATACTTTTGTATTATACAAAACTGGTGAGGTTTTTACTCATATGTATGTTTCAATTTATTCTGTGATATTGATGATTTTGATTATATTTTTTGTGTTCATATTTATTGTTCTCAATAATATTTGCATTATTAGATTTAATTAAACATCTCTGTCGTTTTTTTAACAAAAGGGCGCCAAACCTTTTCACAGCTGAACTCCCAGAGCGGAGCTCTATTGAAATTCGTGAAAACATACAGGATGTTTCATTTAAAATAAAAAAGTTAGCATAATTTCTAGCTAAACCGGAAGTCTGATTTGAAAATAAATATGTTCTTCGAATTGCCTATTTGCATTAACTTAAATGTGGAAAATTTTATTAAAATCTAAGTAGCTGTATCAAAGATATTTGAATGGATCCATATACATTTGTCTAACCCTGTATATTATTACTTTCTAATTATATATAGTAAAGATAAAAATGCGACATTTCGTGCTAATTTTGCCTTTTAAGGTTGCATAAAAACTTGAATTGTAATAATTTTTTGCAATTTGCTATTTCACAAACGGTAATAATACATTTATTCGTTACTTTCTCCTTTTTATCGCCCAAAAAATTGTGTATTATTCCTGTATTCATTTCTAATATTGCTTCGAAATTTGAAACTTTGAAATAGTTATGATTGTCCTTCCTATTCCTACTACCACTTGTAAAATACGGTAATTTAATTTTTTTAACAGAAAACGAGACGACAGTGTGTGAAATATTCATATAAATATACATATTTTTATGGCTTCCTTAATAAAACTAGGTTGTAAAAAGTAGTACGACTGTTAGGACATATACAGACGTCATTTTTTATGTAACAACTTGAGAAACATGTTTCAATAGTGAGCAACCAAATAATAAATTCACGAGATCAAAGTGTATGCCTCACATACTGTAAATAAAGCAAAATTTTATTGATTTCAGGAAAGGCTTCCTTAGTCATAATAAATTCTTAGATACTTCCTTTAAGAAAATACACACATAATGAGAAAATATACATGAAATAGATGCGTCCTTGTGTTTATTAGAGCCCGCCATTTTAGTTTACAATTTTTACATACAGAACATAAAATTTAAGTTCTTTCGTATAAATTTCGATAAAAATAAACATAAACATTTATTTGCACAATATTAACAGTTTAATAGCTTTTAAATACAAATCTTTGTATAATATTACTTCGTTTTTTGATGGGCGGTAAAGCAACCGAACCGATTGATCGAAAATATTAGCAAAGTGACAAGTAGGGGAGACCGGGGCAAGAGTGAACGGTTTTACAAAATAAATTACCTGTTGGGATAACAATGTGCAGAAAAAACTTTATTAGGCAGAACATCAATAACCACTCTTTTAGAAATTCATAAAAAAAAATATATTCTTTAAAGAAAAACATTAAACAAGATACATATTATTAATAAAATAGTTGCATGTGTCTACTCTTGCCTTCTGTGGTGGGGCAAAAGTAAACATGAATGATAATACTATTCGCCCTACAAAAATCACACAGGAATGCTTCAGTCGTTGATTCTGCATCTGTACATGCTTCGTGAGACCATTTTCGACATCCTTCACAACGTATCCACTGCTCATTTACAGAAGAACTATATGTCTCATCGCAGTAAAGACAAGTGCAATCTTCATCAACAGATGTGTTGCACTTTTCTAACTTCTTGGTCTTCTTTGATATCAGCCCTGAAGTAGAAGGTTTTGCAGTAATATTTCTTGTGACCTTTGACTTCTTGGCTTCTTTTTCAACTAAACCTTGTTTATATGGACTACTTGTTATGATATCAGATTTTTGTTGCAATCTTTTGGTTTTCTTCGCGGGCTGGTGTTTTGCGTGTGGAAGAGGAAAGATGTCGGAAACGGAAATCTCTAAATGTTGTTGTTTATGTTCTCGTTCAGGGGTTCTTTCGTGTTCTCTTTCAGGTGTTCTTTCATGTTCTCTGTCAGGAGTTCTTTCGTGTGCAATACTTATTTCATCACTTGTGCCCTGCTGACTCGAATTGCCTTCAGCACGAGGATTGAGAGCTTCTGCAGGAGCAAAGTCACTGTCAGTAAAAATATTTGGATTAAAGTTGTGTATGCCAGCTTTCTCAAAGCCATGGGTTATGTTGTCCATGATTGCTGCCCTCTTAAAGGCACTAGCAATCATAGGACCCATATCATACTCCGTTATTCTTTTGCCTGGATTGTTAATCATCCATGTGTCCATTTCTGAATTTAAGTAGCTCTTAAAAGGACCAAAGACAGTTAGGTCTAGTGGTTGCATACGATTTGTTGTGTGATGTGGCAAAGTTAACATTATAATTCCATGTTCTCTGCATAATTCTATAGCCTTCAATTACTTATGACTGGAATGGCCGTCTACAATTAGTAATTTTGGATCGTCTTTTCTAGCATGAGTTGATTTAATAAAATGTTCAAGAACTTTATAAAATATGTCGGTGTCTATCCATCCAGTACTACTTGGTATTTCTATGGTCCCGGATATTGCTCCATTTAGCAACAGTGGGTTCATCCGGACTCGTTTGTAAATTATAACTGGCGGAATAAATGATCCATAGGCATTAACACAGGCTACAACTGTTGCAGTTTGCCCTCTTTCTGCGGATGTAGCTCTGCCTACTTGCTTTTTTCCTTTAGCAGCTATAATTTTCTTCGGGCGTTGAACAACAGTGACCCCAGTTTCGTCCAGATTATATATGTTATCCGGTTAAGTTATATATGTTCTTTAATTCTCGCAAATGTTTAAAGAATCTATCAACTTGTGTTCTGGAAAATCCCGCAATACGGGCTAAACTTGTAGGCTCTGGCGTGCGAATTGATAAACCGCCAACCCTTCTTAAAAAATTTGTAGCCCATTGCTCCCCAGCCATTTTCTTAGTTCTATTAAATTTATGTGCAATTTTGTTTGCTTCTGCATATTCAAAGGCAAGTTTCCGAAATTCTGTTAAATTTATTCCATAAAATAATCTTTCAAGAGTCAATATATGCTTTTTGAATTCTCTTTCTTGAGTTGGACTGAAGATAGGTTTAAATCGCCCAATATTGACGACAGTTTCCTGACCACAAGAAATTCTTTTGTGAAGAGTGGATAGTGGAATTTTATAAGTTTTAGCGGCTTCACGTAAAGTAAAGTTTTAAGACAGAACATCTTTCATGGCACGAATTATGTCTTCATTTGACCAAGAAGCTCTCTGGAACTTTCTGATATAACGTCGAACCATTCTGAAAAGAAAAAACAACCATGAGGCAAGAATAGACACAAAGAGGCAAGGGTGGACACTGATGAGGCAAGAGTGAACGCAGCGTTCACTCTTGCCTCCCATGCATGGTTCACAAAATGCATTTTTTACCCAATCACACGCCACTGCAGTGAGTTACGGTTTGGTGAAATTATAGGTTATATCATAAAAGATCGTCTCGTAGCCATGAAAATATTGCCAATCGTGATAGGCGTGAATAGAATAATCAATATTGTAAAGAAACCTTACATCAGAACTATCATAAACTCAAGCTTACCTGTTTTTTGTAACAAACTCGCACAATATTCGCACAGTTCACTGCGTAGCTTTGACGCATCGACCACCTTCAATTACACTTGATCTACGGTTCAAATGGTCTACCATAGCGCGCTAAATTCAAAAAGTCTACTCTTGCCTCGCGTTTACTTTTGCCCCGGTCTCCCCTATGATTTATTCATTTTGAAAGTAATTAAAATCCCTTTTCTATCGTAAGAAGGGGTGATTTACGCTAATCCCAAACGGTTAAGAGTCATCACTACTCATCACATACGACATTTGAATACGGCTCGTGATGGGATGGTAGTACAGCTCTAAAGCGCAAGATGGTGTGAGCTACTCAGCGGCTCAGTCTGTCAAATGGTAGTTGGCTAAGTGGTGACAAACAGTTTTCGTGTTTATATTTATTGAGTTGCGTTCGAGTTATTCTGCGACACTATAATGTATCATGTAAAAGACGAAAGAACGTGTATCAAATTCTGCTTCATACTAGGTGAAACGGCGGTGAAAACTCTAAAAACGCTTAAACAAACGTTTGGTAAGGATCTTTAAGGCCAAACGCAAACTTTGAGCGGTACAACCGTTTTAAAAATTAACGTGTGTCGGTTGATGATGATGATGAGCGTTTCCATCAACGGAAAACACACCATAAAATGTGGCAAAAGTGCGTGATGCTATCCTGCAAGACCGACGGGGAACAATCCATTAGGCAAGTCAATTTTTCAGAGTTGCTTAAAAACTTGCTTCAATCATTTATAGTCACTCGGAATATATAAATAGAATTGGACATGTCTAAGCTGTGAACAAAATGAATGCCACAAATTATGAATTACAATAAACTTTTCGTATTAATGCTTTCCAAAATCCACAATTTTTCGCTTGCTTGAGTAATTTAAACGTGTGATTTGAGCATCGAAGATTATCATAACCCGAACCATAAATAGCTCTAGAAATGGGAATAAAATTAATTATATTGTTTTGAACGATCAAAGAATTGATATCAAGGAGATAGCAGGCAACGTGAGGATATCAGCTGAATGCGTACATTAAATTTTTCACGTATAATTGGAAATGCCAAACCTGTCAGCAATATTGGTAGCGCAAACCTTGAATTGTGATCAAAAGCGTGAAAGAATGTAAATGACAAGCGATAATTTGAACCTCTTTAACATGACCCAAGCTGATTTGTGCGAAGATTTATTATCGATGAAACCTAGCTTCATCACTATGTTCCTGAATCCAAACGACAATCTCAACAGTGAACATGCCATAGCAGCCCCCCTCTAAGAAGGCCAAGACATTTCCATTGGCGGGTAACGTAATAGCTACAGTTTTTTGAGATCTTATAGACTATCTTACAAGGAGCGAAACCGTTAACTGACCGTCGACTAGACAAATTGTAGAAAGTGATTTCTGAAAAGACAACCTAAAATGACTCATAAAAAAGTTCTCACATCAATCAAGTTGGCCTCGCTCACCCTACTCACTAGAACTAGCCTAAAGTGACTTTTGCTTATATTCCAAACTCAAACTTTTCGTTGCTGGAAAGAAGTTTTGGTCAAATGAAGAACTTATTACATCAACGGAGCAGTATTTTGAGGACCTTGAAAAAGAACATTACAAAAATGCCATAATGACATATCGTTAATCGTACATTGTCGTTGAAGAGGAATGTGTTGAAAAATACTAAAAAACTTAATGCACAAACTCATTTGTATCATTTCAAATCACCCCCCAATCAAATTATTCTTCTATACACTAAATGAAAATTTCAAGTATGTCCAAAAAAATACTGAGTCCAGCAAAATTATCTCCTACAATTTTCACCAATACTATGGCCGAACCCCTGAAGAGAAGGGGAGCTCAGTGTATCTAACGCGCGCTTTACCATTTCAGTTGTCGTCATGAATTGGATGGGCAAGCATCGTGCCTTCGTTATTGAAACATTTATGAAAAATAACTAATCTGTAATTACAACGCAACTAACTTTTCGTACTCACTTCGAGTTGAGTAGACATGCTCCGGTTCCAGATCGCAAAACAATACTGTTGTGTGTTTCAAACCTAAGAGCCACAGGTTCAGCCTTCAAAAGAAAATCAACCGGTAGCCTCAGAAGTACTTGAACACCTGCAAATGTTGCAGCTGCAAGAGAAGCAGTGGAACGATCTCCTATCCGTTCAGCTGCTAAACATGCCGCTGCTTTGCGTTTGTCAGATCGTACTGTGCGAAGAAATTTACACGCAGACCTGCTATTCCACCCGTACAAAGTGATGATCGTGCAAGAACTTAGTAAACGAGACCGGAAAAATTGCAGAGCTTGTTCCAACGATATTCTTCAAAACGTCCCACAAAATGCGCTTTTAATACCGAGTGACGAAACTCATTTCAATTTATCCGGCTGTGTGGGCACGAGATAATCCGCAGCAGCTCCATGAAAGGCCACTTCACTTGGTGTGCTATTAAATCATTTGACGTTTGGGGTCCCTATTTTTTTTGACGAGGGAGGCGTTACGGTTATCGTAACTTCCGATCGATATATCGACATGCTAGGCAATTTTTTGGAACCAAGACTTAGAGAACTTGAACATCCGGATGTGTGATACCCACGGGATGGTACTAAGACTCATACGACAAGAAGGTCAATAGACGTTGCAAGGGAAATGTTTGCAATACACGTAATCTCGTTACGTGGAGACATTGTGTGGCCTGCGCGTTCACCCGATCTTACCCCATGCGACTGCCTTTGGGGCTGTCTAAAGGCGAAGGTCTTTGAACACCATTCTCGAACCATTGGTGAAATAAAAGCAGCAAAACGCCAAGAAATTGCAAGAATATCACCTCAAATGACTGCTCGAGTAATGGAAACCTTCAGAAATCGTCTTCGAATGTGTATCGAAAGAAATGGTCGTCGCCACTTGGACTCTTGGACTTACAATGACGTTTTTATTAACGATTAAAATGTGGAAGATCATTTTGCAAACATGTTCAGTTATTCTCGTAAAAATCTAGTATGCACAATATAAAAAAATGTCAAATTGCCAATTTTCAAATATTGTTTGATGGTGATGCTGTGCTTTTCAAGAATAACGTGATTTATCGAAAAAAAAACTGGAAAATATATCTTAATGTTGATACGATTAACTATTTTTGTCGAGAAAGAATACTTTCTAGATACAAATTTCCAAAAAATACATTCGATATTTTATTGGAACGCCATTTGCCTCAATCTCCACAATCTCCTGGTAATTCTCTTTATTAATGAAAATGTTAGCCTTTGACGTTTTAGGTTAGTTGCGCAAATATCTGTCAGAATGAATTTATGGTACATACCAGGGAGAATACATAGAGGGAGACACTCTTCCCATGTCATTTAAATGTATTTTTCAGCTCCGCCGTACAATAATGACAAAATTGCCGCCGGACAAAAATTAATTCTTTAAATATAAAGTTATAAATAATATAATATCGGAATTATTGTATGCTTAAAAAAAATTAATATCTAAAAGTAGGACCGGAAATAGTTGATCTAGTTTAACGTAAGGCATGGGTTAATTTTTCATATTCACATCTAAAAATGTATATTATGCAATTGTACATTTGTTGTCTTAAATAAATAAATCACCTTAAATAATATTAAAATAATATAGGTACATATTTATGCGTTTAAATCAGATACGAAACAAAATTTATTAACGAAAAGTTGAAAGGCTATCGAAATTGTGATTACGTTCTTTTTAAACACTCTAATGAATGGCGCTTAAATTGCTATTGTATTTTGACTAAGCGAAGAATATTTTTCAATTATGAGTTATTATTTTCGGCAGCCTTTTCAATTTTTTTTTTATTAAACACTTATTGCGTAAACTATATATCTCTTTATTATTTATAGGAATATCGCCAAGTTTAAACAGATTTCGAGTCAACAAACTGAGCGATGTAATGGACTGGGAATTCGTTAACAGAACCGTTTTTTCCTATAAGGATATCAATCCGAAACGACGTATTCCTTCCACGATAAGCGAAGGTTTCAACGATATTTTAAGAGAGGTAATTAATCATTTGTTAGTAACATTTTTTAACAATAACCACTATATGTCTGCTGTGGTAAACAGGGAAGTCGATTAGGTTCTATGAAATAAATATTTATTTAGAAATACTAAAGCAAATGATATGGTTATTCAAACAGGAAATGTTTACAAAATGTACAAATAAATCTTGTTTTGATTTTAGATATATTCTGGCTACACAAAATTCTTCCATATATACCTAAATATGCCGAAATTAGGGATAAAGAGCTATCATTTGAAGTATTTTTTAAATGTACAGAGTGTTCAAAAAAAGATTAAAAATATACTTTTTTTAAATTGATCGCCTTGTTTTTTTTTACATTTAGGGATTCTCCTCGATAACACGTTTTCAAACTATAATACTTGTGGTCTAAAATATTTCTTATTTATTAATTGGCAAGGAAAATAAAATAAACTGGTTATACAGGCTGGCCCAAAATGACCGAAGGGGTTTGAGTTCATTATAACTTCTTATTTAAGACATAATTATTAATTTTTTTTAATTCTAAATACAGTATATTAATGGAGAATATTTTTAATTTAATTATGAAAAATTAAATCTCGCAAGTGGTGGCCATTTTCTGTTTCGCATATTGGTGCTCTTTCCAAAACATTTTCCATAACCTTTCGCAAAACTTCAGGTGTTATGTTGTTGATTTCGTCGCGTATATTATTTTTTAATTGCTGTATGGTTCGAGGCTTATTAATATAGACTTTTCCTTTCAAATAACCCCAAAGGAAGCAGTCTGAAGCGGTTAAATCCGGTGAACGCGGAGGCCAATTAAAATCGCTTGTACGGGAAATAATTCGTTCACCAAAGATGTCGCGTAAAAGAGCCATTGTGTCCCTCGCAGTGTGCGCTGTGGCTCCATCCTGTTGGAACCATACTTGCGGATGGTTTTCCACGGCTGGCCTTAAAAAATTTTCCAACATTGTCCGATATCTAACACCAGTGATGGAAACGGCGACACCGTTTCATTTTCAAAAAAATATGGGCCAATTATCCTTTCCGACGAAACACCGCACCAAACAGTACACTTAAGGGGGTGTAATTCTCGCTGTTGAACTACTCTTGGATTTTCCGTAGCCCATATCCTGCAGTTTTGCCTATTAATGAACCCTTTTAACTGGAAATGGGCTTCGTCGCTCATAATTAAATTATGAATAAAATCATGATTTTCTTCTGCTTTTTGACGAAAATAAATTGCATAATCAAGTTGTTGCTGGTAATCTGTCGGTTTCAATTGTTGGGCAAGCTGAATTTTGTATGGAAACATTCTTATTGTATGCAAAATTCTCTGCAGCGACCCTCTTGAGAGGCCAAGTTGTGTCGAACGTCTCCTGGTTGATGTTTCTCCCGAATACTCTCCTGTACCCAATATTGTCATCCGTGTGCACCGTTCGTCGTCTGCCGGCACCAGGTAGGTTCCTTACTGCCCCTTGTTCTCGAAAATTTGCAACCAGACGGTTTATTGTTGACTCTGAGGGTCCAACCCGCACATTAAAATAACGACGATATGCACGCTGAGTCAAAACAATGGATCGGTGATTTGAGAAATAAAGTTCAACGATTTTGGCACGTTGTTCAATTGTGTACTGTTCCATTTTAAATTCCCCAAGTCTTCTTTACAAAATACTGAAAACAAAAAAAAAATTATAATCAAAAAGTTATAAGGAATTAAAACCCCTTCGGTCATTTTGGGCCACCTGTACAAACAAAGTTAAACTTAATTTATGAGATTTTCAAAATGGACACCATCTACTTTCTGACAGTAAGCCAATCTGTCTATAAATTCTTTTGTAACCATGTCTGGTGAAATGCTTCGTATCTCTTCATTAATTTTTTCAGCCAAATCTTGCAAATTTCTAGGTTGGGTCAGATACACTTTCTGTTTTAGAGCCCCACAAAAAGTGATTAAGATCGAGAGAATGTGCAGGCCATTCAATTTCGCCTCTCCTCCTTTCGTTAGCCATTTTCCTCCAACGCAGGAATTAGCTGGTTATTTAAAAGTTCTAAATATCTTTGACTATTTAGAGTTTTTTCTATAAAAACAAGACCCTATTATTCTGCTTCTACAAATACCAGCCCAAACGTTAAGCTGTCTAGGGAGCTGCGTATGTGCCTCTTGTAATCAGTGAGGATTATTCTGTGCTCAATACCGACAGTTATGTCTATGAATAGTACCGTTCACATAAAAAGTTACCTTATCCGAAAGTAGGTACTATATTATTTACAAAATTACACAATTAGAGATGTTCATCATTGATTTACAAAACCTTCTGTCGAAATCATCATCAGAGAGTTCTTTAACGAGGTGAATTTTATAAGCATGGTATTTTTCTTTTTTAAGAATTCTTTTTACTGAACGACAACTAATATCCCTTTGCCAGCTTGCCAGCTCATTTGTAGATAAATGGGAATTTTCCTCTACAGATATGGGGACATCTTGCGCTTTAATACCATTTGTAGCAGAATTTGTGCGACAAATTCTTTGGAAATTGCGAACACCGCCATTTATGATATACCTTCTTAAAGATTTGGTAACAACAGAACGTGAAATTGACTGCCGATTAGAACGTATAGTATTAAAAAGTTACATACTTCCTGATGAATTCCTAAACCAATCATCACTAAGATTTGTATTCTTTTTCCTTCATTTAATTCAACCATTATTGACAAACAGCAATTATTTAATGACACTTTAAATGCCACAATCTACTAGACCTTGTGATAAAATTTAGAGATTGTAATATTCACGTTAACTTTTTGTTCGACAAAGAAAAACATTTTTTTTAAATCACCACAACAAAAGAAGAAATAAAAGAAATTATAGTACTTATATTTGGGATTGTAAAGGTGTTTATTTAAACGATTATACCTAAGTATAGCAAGCGCCAAATAAGATGGCGAGCGGTGGGGATGCGCCGTAGTCCTTTTGAAGTCGTTTTAAAAAACTTTGCGACTTTATGTAAAACCAAATACAAAGTTTTCCACTATTTCTAATGCTGCGCGGACTTATCCAACTGCTCGCCATCTTATCTGGCGCTTGCTATATCAAGCGATACTTATGACTTTGACTTATGGCTTATGAAAATACTGAGAGATATATGTTCTAAAAATTATGATTTTCGTTTCCATGCAAATCTCAAGTTACTAAATACTTTAGACCCCAAGTATTATAGTTTGTTAAAATCGACTTATCGAGGAGAATCCTAAAATGTAAGAAAGTATAAGTTTAGTACATTACATTTTTTTTAAATACTCTGTATATTTAAAAATACTTCAAATTATGGTTCTTCATATCTCTAATTTTCACGTCTATATCTTTTTTTAATATACGAGGGAAAGTCATTAAATAAGTCACAAACTGCTGTAGGAAAGCTTAAAATAGGAGTGAGTTGTTTCCCTATTTGTCAATAGGTGTCACCACAATCCAGCTTTATAATTCTCAAGTGACAGTTGGTGTGCGCGAGCACAGGCAGTGTTAAAATGGCGACCGTGCTCGAAGATTGTACTATGGAAGAGCAACGTGCTATTGTGCGTTTTTTCTGGGCAAAAGGACTTTCTGCAAAAGATATTCATAAGGAAATGTCTCCTGTTTACGGTGAAAAGTGTTTGTCGCGTAAAGCCGTATATAACTGGGTCGAGAAATTCTCTCAAGGACGCTCAAAAGTTGTTGACAGATTTCGATAGATGCAACACTTCGACAGGTGGAAGAGATGATTCGAACTGACAGGCGGGTAACAATAGACAGTATAGCAACTGCAATAGGGTGTTCTCATGGTTTAGCCTACGAACTGATGCACGATAGTTTGAATTTCCGAAAAGTTTGCGCACTGTGGGTACCTAGACAACTGACCGAGGAACACAGAAGAATTCGAATTGGCTTGTCCTTGCAACACCTCTCTCGATACACAGTGGAAGGGGAGAACATGCTTAACAGGATTGTTACTGGTGATGAGTCATGGGTGCCCCACTACTAACCCGAAACAAAGCGTGCTTCAATGCAATGGAAACATCCTTCTTCGCCGTCAACAAAGAAATTTAAGGTTGTGCCCTCAGCTGGTAAGGTTATGCTTACCGTGTTCTGGGATTCTCAGGGAGTGCTCCTAGCCCACTTCCAGAACAAAAAAGAGAACGTGACTGCTGAATCATACTGTAGAGTTTTATTGTTGCTTCGGGATGCAATTCGACGAAAACGTCCAGGCCTACTGACGAGAGGAATATTGCTGCATCACGATAATGCCAGGCCCCATTCGGCCCACTTGACCCAGGCGAGAATTGCGCAATTAGGGTGGGAACTTCTTGAACATCCGGCTTACAGTCCCGACCTGGCCCCAAGCCATCTGTTCGGTCCACTTAAAAAGCATCTTGGCGGCAAACATTTCGAGAGTGACAACGATGTTCAACAAGAGGTACGCACGTGGTTCGGACGCCAGCCCAAACACTTTTATGCAGCAGGCATTGGGGAATTGATAAAGCGATGGGATAAGTGTATTAATGTAGATGGAGACTTGGTTGAAAAATAAAACTTGTTTTTGGCTAACTATTTCTCTAATTATTTTTATAACACCTTTTTGTGACCTAATTACTGACTTTCCCTCGTATATATAATTAATAAAGGATATTTACATGGATCCACACATTTGCTCACCATTGTACAATATTCGTTTCTGAACTTACTGCAAATGAGAATTAATCACTATTAAATCTCATTTCTACATGCAAATGCCGCCTTATTTCATGTGTTAATTACCACAATTCGATAAACTAAGTTTGTACCAGTATGTCGACCTTCGTGGTTATTAGAATAATTACCATAATATTCATATATTAATATATTATCATAATATTCGATAGTTAAACTAGAATTATCGAATTTTCTTTTTAATTTATATTATACAGGTGCATCTTAAATTTAAATGAAGATGTTAATAATTTCAAAAAATACTGAAATGCTAATGGAAACCTCTTTACATGGCAATTCTTTTTCTATTATTACACATAGAGAAATTATATGTGTAATGATAAAAAATAAACCCCACATATATGTATATATATATATATATATATATATATATATATATATATATATATGGCTAAAAAATAGATTATTATTAAATAGCTAATGGATGAAAATTTAGCAAAAATTCCACCGACGACAGAATATTATCTGTTCCTTAATAAGTAACTTAAAGGCATTCTAAACAAACTCGGACGCAAGTCCTTGGTGGCACAGTGGATAGAGCGTTAGTCTAGAGAACTAAAGGTCGTGGGTTCAAGTCCCACCTAAGGGCGAAATTTTTCAATAAAAAATTTCATTTAATTTGCGTTGTAAATGTAGATAGCAATATTTACATTTCACATTACTTCGCGAAATAACATTCTAATTTAAATATTTAATATAGCTGAAATTCCAAAATTTATCAAATGATATACGTATATTAATTGTACGGCTAAAAAATAGATTATTATCTATAATAACAAATTCTGCTCATCACCTATGCCCGGCACATTTCGGTACATAATGCCTTTTGGAAAAAGGATATAAAAGCCGAAGAACTCGCCATATTTATAATACAGCTGTGTGGATGTATATTCGCACTTTTTCAAGATATTTTAAGTCAGTCAGTACATAGGATTATCATGATGCCATAAGTTGTTTCCATTAGCATTTCTGTATTTTTTGAAATTACTAACATCTTCATTTAAATTTAGCGGATCATTTTGCAAAAAATCGCTCGTAAATCGCTCGAGTAGTTTTTTAGTCTACATACGAACATTGCCTTTTATAATCATATATATATATATATATATATATATATATATATATATATATATATATATATAAATAATTATTTCGTGACCTTTGTATGTTATGGTAAATTCAATTTGTTGGCGATTTAAGGGCTGGTTTTACTTTAAAATATATATATTTAAAACAACCCTACATGTTTCGGCAAATGATGCCTTTATCAAGGAATATAAAATATAAATGACAGTATATTAATGTCATACATTTGAGTTGCTATGGATAAAATTATTCAAAGATACATTCCAATTGAATAATAATAAATCATGCCTTAGTATTCTAAAATAGATAGACAACAAAAAACAAGGAAACGCAAGACATGAGATATTATTATGTATGCGCCCGTGGAGCGTCTTAAGATGTAAAGCTGTCGGCATTCGCCTTAAACGAGAAGGAAAACCACGAAAACCTACTCGGACAACCAGACAGGAATCAAAACACGGAACTATCAGCATGATAAGCAAATGTAGAGATATTTAAATAACTTAAGATATATAATTATATCACAGCAACATATATTATGATGGTAAATTGCAGATCGTTACATAATTAAGTTATAGTATATACTGCCTACATTTTTTTATATCACTTCTATTGTTAATTGAATTTTTTTCCTGTTTAATACTAATCATTTCTTTAATTTCCCTTTTCATTGTGTGTTGTTCTTTATCAATTATCTGTGTGTTTTCAAAATCGAAATGGTGATCGCGTTGAAGTTTGTGTGTAGATAAAGCAGTTTTGTCTGTTTTAGAGTATTTGTGGGCTTGTATTCTTTTGTATAAATATTGTTTAGTTTGGCCTATGTAGTAACTATCGCATACATAATAATAACTCATGTCTTGCGTTTCCTTGTTTTTTGTTGTCTATCTATTTTAGAATACTAAGGCATGATTTATTATTATTCAATTGGAATGTATCTTTGAATAATTTTATCCATAGCAACTCAAATGTATGACATTAATATACGTCATTTATATTTTATATTCCTTGATAAAGGCATCATTTGCCGAAACATGTAGGGTTGTTTTAAATATATATATTTTAAAGTAAAACCAGACCTTAAATCGCCAACAAATTGAATTTATTATATATATATATATATATATATATATATATATATATATATATACATATATATATATATATATAGACTAGATGATTTAGATGACTTATATCTCACTTTTATAAACTTAATGGATTTATTTTAAACATATCATATAAAACTATGTGTAACTTTAACATTTCCAGTACAAATATTCCAATGCTTGTTTATGCAAAAACTTTAGCAACTATTTTGAAACTTCCAGAATTCAATACCAAATTTTATAATAATTAAAAATATTAATAATATTTCAACGATACTAGTTTCTAATCTAATGTTTTGTATTTTTTTCAGGCAATGGAAATCATAAATCAATATTCCAAACAGAGAGGTCGCGTTATCGACTTCAAAGACGTTTTTTACGCTTACTACAGAGTAGATCCACTCAACGGTGTCGATCTCATTTTAGATCTTTTATTAGTGTATCGCAAATACAGGGGCCATAAAATGACTGTTACTGTGAGACGTCACGCTTATGTTCAACAAACATTTACAGGTATGTTCATGGAAACGAAAGTAGGTTTTTCTATCTATTTTCGTACTAATTATGAAACTTTATGATGGGCGTTTTGAAGAGTTGCCTTTCGTAATATAGAATAAGAAAATTCCTGAAGATATTTGTATGAGACGTGTTACAATATGTTTATTTTTTGAAATAAGTAAAAACTATTATCTTCTTAATTTTGCAGTATGCATTTGCCTTTCACATTTTTTTAATTTAAATAATTTGTATATCACTAGCGATCCGGGGTACATGACGTCAGTGCCAGGGATGGAGCGAGAGCATCATGAATCCCGATTTAACATTTTTCACACGCGCATTAAAATACGTATAGAGAATACAATACAATAGAGAAACAAGTACTTACCAAGTAAGAGTGAATAGATCTTCTCCCGAAAGAATATTGCAGGGTTATAAAACATATCACACGTCTTGAATGGTCACCGTTTATATCCAAAGTTTAAATGATTGTAAATCACCAATAATTGTTCTATATGCTCATGTGTTAATAATTGTCTGTCACCGTAAATCCATTTATACATTTAAAACGACAGTTCAACATCTACCGATTAAATAAGGGCATATTTAAAGTACATAAAGTTTTTTAGTGACGGCACATTTATCCCCGGTTCGGAAAAATCTACTTCTTCACCATCAAACAAGTCAACAATTTGGCGTATAGTACGATATCCTGGATTATTATTTAGAACTGCTTCAAATTTTCTTTTTATATTATCAAAAATTTAAAAAAATTAGCATCTTGTCTCAGATACCACCTTTCTGGAAACATTGCTAAAGCCTGATTAAAAATTTCAATACGGTCACAAAGTTATAAGACGCTTATATCACTTGTTATTACAGCACCATACTTTATGGATTTCAGTATTTTTTAAATAGATTGTAATACATGAAAGAAACACATTAATCGAATATTTGGTTTCTCCAAAAATCTTACTATATCCATTAGTAATAGCAGCACTTCCATTAACCAATAATACTGTGAGTTTCCATGTAATACTGTACTTTTGCAATGCAGAAAATAGAAAACAAAAGTCATTCGCCTGCTCATTTCGGCAAACTGATAATTCTAAATTGTGAAATACTTTATTTTTATTGCTAGGTCCAGCAAGTAGCAAAGGGTAGCGTTGCCAGATACCTTTGTATGTAGCATCAACTTGTATCATACTTGACTTTCTTAAATTTTCTAGCAATCTTTTTGTTGACATAACTATCTTCAAATCTTGATTTTCTTCATTATAAGAATCACAGTCAATCTTATAATCCAATACAAATAAACTGTTCAGGTCTTCCGGAATGGCACCAGAATCGTACATGGTCCATATGCTTGTCTTTTCAAAGTAAAAAATTACTTAATTGTGATTGAGATGGTTCTAACATTTTTTACGTCTAAATGCAGCAATAATAGCGTTGGGTTTATTAATATCATTTTTAAATAAATTGATGACAAGCTCTTTCGTTCCATTGTCCATACCATGAGTAGGCTTAACATTATGATGAATATGTTCATTTTATGTGGAATATCGTGTAATTCCTTGCTATTAGAGGAATGATACAGCTAAAAAACGGCGGCCGGACATCCTTTTTCTCGAAATTCAACTCTTTCGCCAACATCATTCGCTCCATACACCTTCATTTTTCACATATAATTCTGCCTCAAACGCTTCTTCAAATATTTTTATTTTGGTTCAGTTTCGTACCTTGCTTCAAGCTCTTTTGTTAATGTTTTCAATTAGGTTATCACCTGAATGACCTGAATCAAATTTCACCATATCTTCACCAAATGACGCCACTTGCTCCATATCAAAGGTTAAATTATTAATAATTATATGAGTACTTTGAAAATAGATTTTTACTTCTTGTCTGCAATACTGTCTGCAATACTTCACGCTAAACAAAAAACATTTCACATCGACAGGAATTTATAACATGGTTTCAAGCGCGCCTGTATGAATTTAGACCTGACGCGCATTTTTTTTGAAGCAACTTTTTAGACAAAAAAATTGAACACATTGAATTAAATATAAATTCGTAATTGTCAATAGTAATATCTAATATCACAAGAGAGTGAGAATATATTGAAAATAATTCGACAGATTTTCGAAAACTTGTTGCTATGGAATAGACACGAGAGCCCGTAGGGCTCGAGTGGCTATTCCCGAATGGCAACAAGTTTGAGAAACACTGGAGAATTATTTTCTAATTATTTCTCACTCTCGAGTGGTATTCGAAAGATTATTTTTTAATGTTTAAATAAAAAATACAGCATAAAAATACAACTTTTTAATATTATTTCTGTACATTTACAAAATTAATTAGTGTTAAAAGTTTGTATGTGAAATACACAATTATTGTAAATGTTTTGTCCGTGAGTGGTGGATTTTGCAACATTCTTCTGTTCTGTTGTGTTAAAAGTTATAACTTCGCCCTTGTCTCTTAGGTTATTAATCAAACTTGAATGATGTTTATTATTCAACTGCAGGTACGGTTTCAATGAACTAGATGAGCTGTGGCCCGTAATTTTTATTATTTCCTGCTCGTTAACACCTGCTTTCGCTAGATGAGACACTGCACTTGACCTTGAAGAATGGTTCGTAATTTTTATTTTTTTAGTGTCCAGCCCAATCATGTCCGCCGATTCTTTCATCCACTTCGACATTATTTTCACCCCCAACGGCATATTTTTGTACCATCCTGAAGAAGACGGTTTATCCCAAGCAATGTTTACTGTTAAAAAAAGGCTGTCAGTTTTTATATGTTCGTTCCTCTTGCTTAGCAATTTCTTGAGCAATCGGACAGGACACGCATCAGCCTTTTCAGTATTTGGTATTAACCATTTACTATCAGTCAACTTTTGTGCCCCACCTTGCGCTGTTTTAGAGAAAACCGGATTATACTCTACTCTTCCAGTGGCCAAACCAGCATTGTCTGTTTCTTCTTGAAAATAATGCACTAAACATTGACAACCTTCTCCTCCACGCCATGTTAGCTCATATGAAGCAATGTGATAAAAGCATTTTTGCAAACCGAAGGGTGTCTCCTCGTCGTAGCGTTTTATTATTTCCATGATTTGTTCCATGTTAGAATTGCAGAACTTTGCTTCCTTTTTTCTGGCACTTGTTGTAATATCTTACGTTTTGTATTTCTGGCTTCTCTCGCAGATTTAAATTCGATATCTTTAAAGGAGTCTAATTTTCTACTAAATTCGTTGTAGTACAACTCTTGCATTAATTTGGCGGTTTTATTCCACATTGTTTTAATAACGGCTTCTTTGTAATCTTCTCCATTGCACCTTTTCATATTAAATCCCCAGTCTTTCAAAATGTTTGCCAGTTTTGTGACTGGTGTATTTTCTTCTAATTTGTAACCCCGTTCGTCGCAAAATGATTGGAATTGTTTCCATATTGAATTATTACTAACCATAGTATTTTTGCACGAATTTTCTATAATCTGTGCGTTTATATCTTCCACTGATGATGAACTAAATCGCTTATGGTTCATTGCTTCCAATTTGCAATAATACTGGTGACAGGTGTCAAAACTAGAAAATACGTTGTCGACAAACAGAAACAAAATACTAGAAAATATTCTCGGGAGAATAATGTACTAAGATTATTCTCACTATAATAATATTGTGATTGCACAGAATTAAACACGTGTCCGCAAATACTGCTAAACGATTGGTTAATAAAATTATTAAAAAATAATCGGTAGAATAATTTTTTTGTCGTTTACATATATTTTTTGTGGAAATAATTTGTCGTTCATTTATATTTTATGTCGTTGGGGAGAATACATTGTCGTCAATTTACATTTATTGTCGTTAGAATACTTATATTGTTGTTATCTGAAATCTTTGTCGTGCACCATATTTTCCTGCCGTTAAGAATACTAATTTTGTCATGAATTGTACTAATTTTATCAGTCTAAAAAGTAGCATACTTTTCTTTCAACAAGACGGTGCCACATATCATATATCTCCCCAGGTCAGCGAATTGTTGCAAGAAAATTTTCCTGGGCTTGTCATTTCCAGAAATGGAAATGTAAACTGGTCGCCAAGATCTTGCGATCTGTCACCCATGGACTTTTCCCAACAAGTCTTAGCCCTACGAGAATAAGCCACGAACGATTCGTAATTCAGCCTGATATGTATGAAAAAGTAATCAGAAATTGGACCACAAGAATCCATTTATGTTACCTGCTTTGTTAACATAAATGGATTCTTGTGGTCCAATTTCTGATTACTTTTTCATACATATCAGGCTGAATTACGAATCGTTCGTGGCTTATTCTCGTAGGGCTAAGACTTGTTGGGAAAAGTCCATGGGTGACAGATCGCAAGATCGTGGCGACCAGTTTACATTTCCATTTCTGGAAATGACAAGCCCAGGAAAAATGATATATTCAAAACATAATGTCACTGATTGCTCTTAAAAATAAAATAAAAATTCATGAAATATTACTTGTAATCTTTATTGAGTCCCATATTAAAGTGCTGACGCACTTATTGGTAAACCTTTTAGTAACATTTGCTTGTTTAGCAGTGGTAGCTATGAAATGCACTAAACCACGCGCTGGGAATTTCGAACTACTCTCAATCATTTAAAATCACACTGTATACTCAATACATCGTTTCGCCAATTTATAGTAACAATTTAGTTCATCTGCCAAAACCTTCACATTAGTACAAGTTATGTTAGTTTGACATGAGATAAACTACTATAGTAGGTATGTTTGCAAGTGGATAAACTGCATGTAGATTTTCCCATGATAACGAGAGTTATATTCTGACAATAACGTTCAGAAAAAACGTCATAACGTATGGAACATAAGTTTTGAGAAACAAATCAGGTAAATATCGATTAGTAGTAAAAATTTTATTAAAACATAAACATTGGAAAATTATTATTCACTACTGCGTCATACAAAAACTAAATTCACAAAACTGATAAGGGCCCATGGTCCTCAATGGCGCGCAATTTTGGTAGAATTCTCCCCATCATTCTCTGGACGACGTTTATATTCACTTCTCGGATCTTCTGAAATATTCTGGTCAGTAACTGTGCTTCATTTTGGGCTTCCCAACCCTTGTCATAAACTTTCCTGCTCAGTAGTGCCAAAAATTCCTCAATGGGGCGCGCCTGGGGTACGTTGGGAGATTGTCTTCCTTGGGTACATAATTCACGTTATGTTCAGTTAATCAGTTCTGAGTGATTCTAGCATAATGGCATGAAGCCAGATCGAGCCAGAATATTACGTCCATCATTTGGATGATGAGCACTAATGAAATTTATCAATTTAGATAGATATTTGCGAATATAGACGTTTGCATCCACAGCTTCACCTCTAACTCTCCCAGCGTAAGGTTTTGAAATTCCTGCTTGAGAAATAGCGCACCAGACCATAATCTTGTCGGAAAATTTCGCTTTCGATTTGAATTTTAGGTTGTCGGGACAATTTGCAATATTAAAGGTGTAAAACCATCGTAAAACCAACCTTTATTTCCGAATTGGATAATGTGAAATATTTCTCATCGTCTAAAACAATAACTCGGTTGCCAATAAAATGTCGACGCCTTATGTTCGGCAGCATCTAGGGATTCTCTCTAGCTGCGTTGCGACGTCCCAACTCTGTCTTGAACAGATTGGATGAGTCTGTTTACTTCATGTGGGGCCAAAACTGGAGGTCGTCCACTTCTCGGTAAATTTATGCATAGCATACCTTCTTCACATTCCTTAATTGTGCGGTAAATTGTTGACAGTTCAATATTTTGGTCTCGAAAAATGTTACCAATCTCTCGTTTAGGTACTCGTCCAACTAAATTATATATAGACTTTCGTATTCCAATCTTGTATGACATCTTTCAAAACTATTTCTGACAAATCTAACATGTCACCACAGTAGTCTAACAAACGAGCATCTTTTCTAGCCCAGTGGTAACTAGTTTGGACCATTTCTGATAATAACATTCCTCTCAAAATTTATGTTCCATACGTTACATAAGCTATTGTATTCTTCTTTTCCAAAATAAATCGTTTCGGCAGTGCTACTACAGAAAAAATATAAGAAGCGGTATCGAATACCGTGCCTAACAACACAATAAAAACGAAAGTCTCAGTATGGAAGCAATTCATGCAATTTTGCTCAGAGACAAACTATAATTTGGACGGCAATACGCCAGTTGATGTATTTGCTAGAATACTAAAACTGGGCCAAGAAAAGTGATGGGACAGGCTTCAAAGAATACGTTATCAAAACTATCTGGAACACTACTGTAAAATGTATTCAAGAAAAATATTTCAATGAATTTGGCGTAATTTTTGACCCGTTTAAGGTTATTATTTTTCAATCAGCTCGCAGTGATAAAAAGGCAAAAAGAAAGGAACTGCAGAGCAAACCCAATAAAAGGAAAACAAGTGCTACTGTTTTAACTAAGGAAGAAATTATAAAAATGATGAACTTATGGGACGAGAACACATCAAATGGATTGCAGAAGAAATTCTTCCATGTTGCTGCCTTTAGATCAAATGGCTTGGAGAGGATGAGAAGCTGTACAGTGTAAAATTCATTATTTTAGAACAGAAACAAATAATGGTGGAACATCTACTAGTAGGTAGACTCGAATACAATCACATATTTTCAAAAACAGCCCATGGTGGGGATAAGAAACGATAGTAAGTGGCTCACGGAAATTTGTTTAAAAATCCTGATTTATGCCCTGTTAGACTGTTTCATAAAATTTTAAGCAAAAGAGAACCAAACATCCTTACTGAGCGATTATTTTTTGACAGTGAATAAGTATTACAAAAAAGAAGGCAGCAAGGGACTGTACAAAAATTTGCCTATTGGTCCAAATGAACTCTCTAAATGTACCAAAGATTCGGCTAAATATACCAATCGCCAAAGCTGGAGTAAATGATCTGCAAATCACTTTCCATTCAAATACAAAATCCTTAAAATCTTACCTCCAGTTTGATCCAAATCATCACTCAGAAATTGTTACAAATCTTAGGAAACAAAAATAGTGTTCGGTCAGCTACAAATAAAATAATTTATAATAACTGTATAATTTCTAACTGTAGTTTTAGTAAGAAGCTATTTTTAATTAAATGATTCATTAAATTGTCTTACCAAATACCCTTCGAGCTTGTGTTTATTTCCGAAACAAACTTTCGTTTTGACAAAACTCAAATTTTGTTACTTAAAGGTAACACGACTCGAACAAATAACAAAAGGTAAAACCGCACCACCTTAGGTGTCGCGATTTTACAATGTTATTTGTTCTCGTCGGTTACAATGCAACAAAGCTTTCATTCAAAATGAAAGTTTGTTCGGATAAACACAAGCTCTTATAGTACTACCCTCGATAAAATGTCTAATGCATATATTTTTTTCTAATTTTAGGTATTGAAATTCGCGAAGTCGATGTGAACGAAGCATTCACTGAAGATGAGCGTGACGAAAACAATTTACTTTTTCATGAGAAAATCTTCAGGAGCATCTCCAAGATAAGCAAACAGCTTCAACTACCAACCATATTTGACGCCGACCAGAACACCGCACGCAAGAAACATGTCAATTTCATTTTGCCATTAAGCGGGCGTTTTTTAACGTTCGTGAGATTCTTGAGTTTCTACGAAAAAGTGTGTTTGCAAGAAAACGAACTCGCTAGTTTAATTGTAGTACTGTATAAAAGAAACCAAGATTTCAAAGCGTCGTTAGCATTAATCAACAGTATACAACGAAAACACGAAAACAGTGATATACGCACGATAATTGTAGACGAAGTATTCGCTAGGGGACGAGCTTTACAGTTTGGTGCTCAAAGCTTACGGGATACCGATTTGATGGTTTTCATAGACGTAGATATGGCGTTCAATTCTAAAACATTACTTCGCATCAGACAAAATACCATACGAAACACGACCATTTATTTTCCAATAGTATTTAGCCTTTATAACCCAAAAATATTCAACAAAACATACGATGTCAGAGACCATAGAATATTCGAGAAAGAAATGCTGATAAACGACGATAATGGTGCTTGGAGACAATTCGGATTCGGTATAGTGAGTTTATATAAAAGTGATTTTATTAAATTGGGTGGATTTAATACGACCATTAAAGGATGGGGTATGGAAGACGTCGCGTTTTTCGACAGCGTTGTGAAATCCAATTTACATTTAGTGCGATGTGTAGACCCCGGTTTAGTACACATTTACCATCCGGCAGTATGTAACAATAATTTAGACGCTTTACAACAGAAAATGTGCCGTGGTAGTCAGGCTAGTACTTTTGGTTCTCTAAAAGAGTTGCAAAAGTATTATCTAGAACAAAGAAGAACACGCAGATAGCAAAAGTGACATTTATATATGTAAATATATATATTTTTTAATGAAATGCCTTCTGTGATCATAATTAAGTACATATTTAGTGAAAAATAAATCAAACAAATGTTTTGTTTAATAAATATTTTAAAAATCGTATTTTTATATGTACGGCAATAATAGAAAAAGTTGAAAAAAGCATGTCTTGGCTTTATAAGGTAATAGTCAGTGATGGTTGACAACTATTTCACTAATTCGACCAGCTATATAACAAAATAGTATATTACGTAACTAGAGTTGTAAATAACATATTACGCACGAGTGGAAAAAGTTACACACGAGCCGCCTAGCGGCGAGCGTGTAATTCTACGAGGGCGTGTAATTTCTTGACAACTCAAGTTTTGTACCATACTTTTTCTACGACCGCCATGATCCCGACAAAATTTGTAAATAAATACCTTTTGTTGAAGACAAGGTTGTGAAGATACAAATTTCAAATGTCAAATATCAAATATCTAAAATCAGTGTCACTAACATAAGATCTTTAAGAACCAAAAAATGCATCAACAAGCCCTCTCAGAACTAAGAAAATCAGTTGAAAAAATTACAAATGCTAAAATAAATTGCATTTAAATTTTCATAATTGAGCGTTAACCACACGAAAAGGGATCTGTTTCACTACTTTTATTAATTTTTTTAAGTTGACAATTGACAGTTAAATGTGTTTGTGGGCGGAGTTAATTTACAGCGCACGTGCGTAATGAAGCATTTATTAGAGGAGTTGTTGGTGCGATTTTTGCTATTTACACTAGCGGTCGTAGAAAAATCACATTTAATGCTTAGAATATTACGAATCAAGTATAGCAATAGTATATTAATCAACGAATAAGAAAGTTGGCCATTTCGATGAGGATGCAATTTGTGATACAAACCAAAGGCGAGAGGAATATTTTTTTTACGGGAAATGACCATTTCTCACGATATTAATACTAGACTTTTTCTAATCATATTAAAGGATTAATATTGTCAATAAATACATTAACCGTACCATAATTTACATTTCACAAGTATTATTGTTTAACACATTGTTGTTGGTTATATTTTCATTTTCTATTGAATTTAATACACTGCTGCTGGTAGCTTGATAATGCGTTGATAATTTTGTTGGCCGAATCAAACGTGTTTTCATGGAGGTGTTATTCTGAATAAGTGTCATAATTATTAGATTATATTACTAAAATATAAACCAAATGCTACTTTTAATTTTAAGAAATTGTGAAAAGAATTAATTGTCGTTTACAGAATGCAGACGTATTTGTTTACAGACGGTTTACAATGTTTACTATGAATGAATTTATACATAAGTAAGTTATGAATATGCGATATCTACGATTTAGTAAGGGTACTCTCGATACAACAGCTGATTATTTCGTGCGGTCCCAAAACGGTTTTATTGAATAATTTAAAATTAAAAATAAAACTACACAGCCGGCTTTTTAGATATTTTTTTTTAAATTAAATATTAATTAACATGTTCAATCTAACATTAAATTATGTGACACTTATTTAGAATAACACTGTATAATCTTCGGCTACTGATGTGGACTTCCATCCCCCGTGTTTTTTCAAAATAGTTATGTCGACACCAGCATCTACTAGTATAGCCCATGATCTTCGTAAACTGTGTCCTGTGTATCAGCTTCCGGTAGTTTTAAATATTTGACTATTTCTCACCCCATTTTGGAAATCTTGTTGATACCTATATTTTGACAAGTGCCACTTCCTTTTTGATAGTCTAGAAAAATATTATCAGTCAACACATTTGATGGACCCAGTTTGATATATTTTTGGGCAACACCATAGAATTTACCAATTAGAGTGAATTTTCATGCGGTTTTGGATTTTGACAGGGCCGGCAACAAACATTGTTTTGTTTACGTTAGCCACATCATTCACTTTCATAGCATCTATTCCATGGGTCCTGCAAGCACCCATAAAGCCCATTATAAGAGCAACCTTAAAAATATCCTTAATTGTAGTTACATATGACAGTATATTGTTAAGAAGTTTATATCTTACCTTTATTGCAAGATAAACTTTATCTTGAACTTTGAATAAGAATTCGTTTCTTTTGGAGTTAATGTTTTTGATTTTGTAGCTTGATAGTTCTGATCTTTTTCTTTAAATGCACGTAACTTAGGATAGGTTTAAATATTAATACATATTGTTGTTAATACAGAGTAGACCTTAGCATGGAATATTAAGACTGTAATGAGAAAAATTTCAATTTTTTTGCTGTTTCGGAGAAAACGACAAGAGAACATTTTCGGAGAATGAATTCGTGTTATTTCTGGTCTGCCTATCCATAAAGGTTTTGTAACTTAACTCGTACATCTATATAGACTTTCGTGGCAAGAGATCTTGTAAGTTTAACAGCTTCTTGCATACCTGTCAGACTGCAATTCTCTATGCATCCTAATTTTCCTATTTTATTGATATTTATTGATATATATGCGATGACAATTCGATGAAATTAATTTTCGGAAAAATAGTAAACAGTAGCATAATCGTCATAGTAACGAAAAATACTACCTGGACAAAAGAAAAATCTCATCATCTTGGGCAGTAACCCGTGGAGAAAGAGTTTAGTTTTCTCCACAGTTGAGGATGTTCTCAATTAAGAACGTATAAGAAATGAACAAATTCTTTAATATGATTAGAAAAACTAATTTATTAAACAATGACTTTCTCAAATCAATAAATACATACATATATTTATCGGAGATACTATTTTTTCTATTCAACCATCATATAAGTTGCTGTATTTATAATTTTACGTAAACATGAAGTGCCTTTTTCTAACCGTTGCCATTTTTGTTCCTATGTAATAAAATGACATAAATTTATATTTATTTAGTTAGTAAAGTTAGCGGATTTGTTAGGTATAATAAATAATAGCAATGATGATAATACCTTTAATGCTCATTATTTAATTCCATTGTGCATTATGAACAATTTTAAGCATATTGTATATTTATAAATAGACACGTGAAAATATAGAATTTATTTAAAACAATTTGTATTATTTCATTAAATTTATTTAATTAAGTTGTATTATTTGCAAAAGTGAAGTAAAATGTTCTCGACTTGATCTACACAATTTTATTTCAAGTATTTATTTTTCTAGATAGTCTCCTTCCAACTCTAAATATTTAGTCCAGCGATGCACAACTTATTTATTAGGCTTTCTAGTCGTAAGAGCAAACTTCTAGGCGATTTAACAAGCCTCTAGGGCCCAACTCTTCACAAATTATCCTGCACATATGCGCATGCGTCTCCGACGTTTTATGATATATGAATAGTAATAATACTAATAATGAATAAAAATCACATTAAACATTTTCATGTCTATTTAATAATAATAAAAATATTCTACGCAGCTGTTACTTTTTTATTTTATTTTTTCTCCATAAATTTTAAATTTATGTACTTCTTCATTATCATTATCATTAGCAATGCACGTTCCACAGAACACTTACGTCACATTCTATTAGCTATTATTGCTATTTTTTATCTGTTGCTTCTTATTATGATGATTAAATTTGTAAATATTGTTTAAAAAGATGTTACATTCATTGCATTTATATTTGAAATTTTTAGTTACTTTGGATGACAATTAAAGCAACAGGTTAGGTATTGTCATTGGGATGAATTTTTTTTACATGTCTCAAATTATACAAATTAGAAAATTGTTTTGCATAACTAACACACACACAAATGTTATTATTCATATTATTATTATTAGTCATTAGTGTGTCATTACGATTCATATTATTATAGCATAAAACGTTGGAGACGCATACGCATATGTGCAGGATAATTTGAGAAGAGTTGTGAGTTGGACCCAGAGATAATACCACAGATTATACAGATGTGTCACTTGTGGTCGGTACCTTTGATGTTTCTGTACCAGATTTTAATTTTGCACATTGATTTTATACTTCTTCCCCGCATATGAACAGAGCCGAATTAATACATGAATCAGAAACGAATTAAGGACATATTCTTAAATCGATATATGTATACCGTATGAAACTGGGATGAGAGAACGGCGGGGAGGTAAACGATACCCCACCAGTATACTAGATAAGAGAGAAGGGACGGTTATAGCACCAGGCGCCAGGAGTGCCTGTGCCCAGTCTCATCAGATACGTTGACGATAGATGTGCAGAGTAATTATACGTAGAACATCGATTGTAATAGCAAAGTGTACCAGATAAAATTTATTTAACTCATATGTTTATTCTTTATCATACCATATAATTGCGTTTTTATTTTGTTACGTTAGCAAACTTTTAATTTTTTTCGATGTAACGGTTGTGCATCAGTACTTTTTTACCGGAAATCCATATTACAGGTTTATGCAATTTACTGAATTTTTTCTTTTCTTTGATAGAATTATGCGTCGGTTTTCTCAGAATATTTTTAATTTTCTCTTCAAGTGCAGCATTTTATTTAGTTACGTTAGCATAGTTTTAATTTTTTTTCATTTGTTTATATTTTCCTTGATGTAGCGTTTGTACATCACCGTAATTTAATTATGTATGCAATCACAGGTTTGTGCTATTTATAAATACACAGATTTTTCTTTCGTTTCGGTGGAATTATGCGTTTGTTTTCTCTGAATATTTTTATTTATTTTTTCTTGTATAGCATTTGTGCATTTTTATCATTATTATCTGCGGTACAAGACCTCTCATCTTTTAAATACGTTGCGTATACACATACGCAATACATATGTGTATACCACACCTACTCCTGACGTATCATTGCTTATCCAATCATACGTATATGTATACCATACCTACTCCTGACGTATCATTGCTTATCCAATCATACCCCACCTTCATCTGACCTATCATTATGCTGACCTATGCTTATCCAATCAAATGCTACACTATACATTCAATAAACATATCGGAGAAGTAAAGCGACAGGAACGCGTCTTGTGCAACAGTGTCGTTTTCTTACCTCGTTTACACACGGTATACGATTTGTATTTCTATTATATACATACTATTAGGTGCATGGAATTTTAGGATAACTAAACATTAGTGTTTTTTAATTTTAATAATTGTTTAAATCCGCTTAAATAATGACGAATATTTTGAAAAATTCCATTAATTCTATAATTTAACATGTACAAGATGTCACCAGCATATTGAAAGCAGTTGAAAGTGAAGTTCTTTCAATATCAATTTTTCAGGAACGCCAACAGTCACTCATTTTTTAATCGTATTGTACCGGATGTCCATAAAAGAATGTCCCAGTTCAATGCTGTATTATAACAGTTTAATTTAGACTATTTACAACAAATCTTACATCAAATTGACCTAACCTAGTTTTTCTTACAAATGTTCAATATGTGCACCTTTAGTTATACGGCACACATCGAACTCAACTCTGGAAAATTATTGGGTAGTGGTGGATCGTAGGCAAGTTATGTCAGATGAACGTGGAGGCCAGCGAAGAACAGCTCTATTGTCTCGACCATTACGACTAATCAAACGGCCAAGGACTTCGACGTTCAACCACTATCGTACAAAGAGATTCCAATGAAGAGGGACTCCATCCTATTCACAAATAAAGTTTACAGGTTCACCCTCTACTAATTGGAGAAACAGCAATTCTTTCAACATATCCAGATAAGCCAGCCCTGTTACGTTAGCTTCCGTGAAACAAAATGGTCCGCGCACGTGACATCGGGACACGAAAAACGTTCAATTCTGGGGAATCTCTTTCGTGTGCTACAAGTTTCTGAGGATGTTCTGACCCCCAGATACGAGCGTTAAGGGTATATTTACCTTCCCACTTGACTGAAACATTGACTCACCGTTGAACACCACACTATCAAGAACTCATCTTCCCTTTCAAACACTTCACTTGCAAAGTTAAAGCGTACACCATAGTCATCTAGTTTTAAAGCATCTACCAACTGTAACCGGTATGGGCGCATGAGTACCTAATTGTGTTCTTAAAACCTTCCGCACTGTATTCTTCGGGTTGCAACCGAAGTTCAAGACTTGCTTTCCGAACAGATTTCTTAGGATTAGGCAGGTAAGATGCTCTGACACGGCTAACATCCTGTTCAGACACTTTTGGTCGTCCCGTGCTTTTTCCTTTACAAACACATTCGGTAGTTTAGAATTGCCTATACCATCGGCGGATGTTTTTGCCATATGGGGGATCACAATTAAACTTTAAACGTAACGCACGTTGAACTGAAATTACAGATTCACTCTTAGCAAATTGCACAAGTCGCCATATTGTGTACGTGGCTCTGCAAGCTAGAAAACAACAAAGCAGTATACTCGCGCATGTGCTATCTAAAATTGTTTGAGTTACTCTTACTCTTTAATTGTGACCTTGAATCAACACTACAACGCTTAAGGCCGATTTTCAGTTTTCAATTTTTCTTGCAGCAATTTTTGTTGCACGGATACGCAATTCAACCATTTTCGATCAGCAATTTTTCTTGCATTGCAAGTATAGCACATGTTCTATTTTTATTGCAAGAGAGCTGCAATTATAGTATTTTTTAGGGATTTTATCATTGCCAACACATGTTGAAAATTCACGTCCTTTTACAAATATAACGTACATTTGGGGGTTGCGATTTTCGAATGATTTTAGATCATTGATATCCAAAAATTCTTGTTAAATTTTTATTTCCTTTTTTCTATTTAACGAGAGTTTAACCTACCTCCTATGTTTCCGAATGTTTGCATTTTCTGCTAATAATGCAGAAACCGCAGTACCTAATTAGTAGGAAACTAGTAGCTTTCTGTTTTCTGCTTTTATAGAATGTACCGATTATGTGTTATTTTGTTTGTGATAAATATGTTGCTCAACCTGTTTAACAAAAATAATTTCACGGATTTGCACGTAAAAATTGCAGCGTAAAGCCACGGCCAGCATATAATAAAAATTCCGTGCGATAAAAATTGCATACAATGAAAATAGCAAATTGTAGAGCTGCCTCTACAGTTGATATTATTAAAATTTATAAATGCGACAATCTTTTATGGACATACGGTATATTAAAATTAACAAAACTAATAAATTATAAAGCAGTATATATATTTGCACCATAAATACATAAAAAATGTATACAAAATATCTAATTCAACAAGATGTTTCACTTAGATACATCATAAGTCATTTAGATCAACACTTTCAACTTTAGGAGCAAGGTCTTCACCATTTGTCTCACTTTTACCCTGATTACCTTTAGTGACTTCTAACTTGGGCCAACTACGTGGTTCAGCTTTTTTCATTTTTATTTCAACTTTGGTTCCAAGCATACTCACTTGACTTTTCTCAACATCGATTATCTAGAAATATAAAACTGTGTTTACCAGTTTTTGGATATGAGCATGATATGCCAAAGGATTTCTTCATTTGCGTGCACAAAATGCTAAGATTATTTAAGTTAATCAAACTACATAAAAATGTTATTTATAAAATAAAATAATAAGCCAATGCCTATAAAAATAAAATAGGATTTCATGCAACTACATTATTAACGAATTTTGTTTTAATATGTAAGTATATTAAATAACACAATTTATATTTATTACATGTTTAAAATAATAAATTATAAAACAAATAGGTATAATATTTTCTTAAATAAACACTTTATGTAAAAAAGTCTTACCCCATTTAATTCAACATCTAAATTAAAACTAGCACCAGATTCTTGTGGGAATACTAAATTTGTGTATAATCTAACTGGATTTAACTTAATGACACTTGAGTATGGACAGTATAATTTAGCATAGATTGATACAAATACATGAGTACCAGTTTGGTGAAAGTCCCATCGACATTTCACAGTTTTTGAACTATCATCTTTCTTCCATACATGTTGTCCAGTTTCACAACCTATTTGGTTTAAAAATGTATTAAAATCAGTAGTACGCCTTTGACAACAAGACCAAAATTTTAATCCTTCATGAAATATCGGAACACCAGGGTGATATGTACAAATATTGTCATTGGAAGCTGGTCCTGCATATGCAACTGCACAACCGCTATTTTTACAAACAGTTCCAATTGTAATGTCAGTAGTTTCATCATCTGATTTTTTTAATGTAATAGTTTCTAGGTTATTTTTAGCAGATGGTGCAATTTCAGGTTTCATAGTTTTCATTGAAGTATTAAAAGATGGTCGACTTAGAGGCTGCTGGATCGGTTTTACTTCTAAAACCTCTACATTAGAAATATTCTGTACTTGCTTCTCAGGTTCTGGAGGTTTTATATTACAATGTTTTGAAAGCGTGCAACCTCTAATATTTAAGAATTCAGTAAAATCAGTGCATTTCTTATTGCAACAAGACCATCCTTTATAAGCGTCATGAAAGAAAGGTTCTCCTGGATGGTGTCTGCATGATTCTATAACAAAAATGTAATAAATACATCCTTATTGCATTGGAAAAAATCTAACCTCAACTCACCCTCGGTATTTTCGTCTGGTTCATATTTTTGACCACAACCTCTATTGTAACACTGTAATTGTTCACCAGACATTTTGCTTTATATAAATATAAGCAGATGTTTAATGTAAAAAAAAAAAACTGTATTAGTAATAAACAAATGATAGTTGGCAAATGATTGGCATAGATGATTGGAATTTGCTTGGATGGATCTCAAATATGACAGATTAATAAAAGGTTTCTCCTTTTTTCTAAATTTAAAATCATCGATTAATTACATACTTCTTTCACAGATGGCAAAATAGCTATTTATGGTATAAGTGAATAGACAAATTTTATCCACGAAAAAATTGTTTAGCGCACGAGGTGCAAGCCGAGTGCGATAATGTTTTTGAGTGGATAAAATTTGCTTATTCACGTGTATCATACAAGATTTTTTCCAATTTTGCAAAAGTTTCAAAAAAATTTATTCCAGGAAAGTTGACTCTATTTTCGTCAGAGTCAAGTACAGTGCTAGCTAAGTTGACTCTACTTTCGTCAGGGTCAAGTGCAGTGGAAGTTCCAGGCCTTTCATTTGAATTTATATCTGTCAAAATTTTTTTTGACGTGGACATTTTTTGAGCAATTGATTCGTCGATATACTGTTCTGCTACTGTTGTCAATAGCAGTGTGAATAAAGTGTTGCTATACTCTATTTTTAATGTAGAGAGACGAATTTCTGAACAGACCACTTTGACAGTGAAATCTCATTGGTTGAAAGCAATTTGGCCTTGCTTTCAACAAATGAGATTTCACTGTCAAAGTGGTCTGTTCAGAAATTCGTCTCTCTACTTTAAAAATAGAGCATAGAAACATTTTATTCACTGTTTTGATTAATTTTATTCACCTTTATGATTAAAATGTTGTTTTAATAATGAAATTCAATATATGTAATGATCATTTTAATAAGTAAAATTGGAAAAAATTAAATTTATTTACTCTATCTTATTTCTATTTAATTTGAATTTAAATTTCTACAACTAATATCGTTGTTTAATAAAAATAAATTATATAACAAACATTGGGCATATGTGAATATCAAAGAATTATAAAATTCTTCTGCAATATTAACTATTTTATAGATTACGTCTCAAAAGACTGAATTTCCTTTTGCAATATATTGAGTTAAGAAATCTATAGCCATAAAGCACATATGTATCGATGGATAGCTTAGTAGGCTATCCGTGTATAATTTTGCGGGAAAGGCATCCAAACAAGGTGAAGGGAAGGGAATTATGTGACTTAAAGTTGCATTTATAAAAAATAGAAGTTGTTCTGGAATTTCATATGTTAACGAAAAATTTAATGCTGGCTATCTTGGTCGATTAGTATTCGCCGTATTTAAATTTTGTGATCTCGTGCCCGTGTTATATGTTATAAACTTTTGTTGGATTTATTGTTTGTTTGTGTAGACTATGGATAATAGTGTATAGTTTTACTTTTTTTTTGATATTATTAATTGTAGATTTTTAAATTAATATCAGTGGCGTGTTGTGGGGTTTGAGTTCGGAGGGGCGCACCAGAAATCAAATACCAAATGACATATAGGCAAATTGCGCGAAAAAGTATCCATTTATAACATTTATTTAAGTTGAATAAATACATAGGAATTAAAAAATATGAATACCTACAATAACGACAAAAACAATAATAATTGTAAATCAAAACGGAAAAAATTCAAAATAAGGGACTCATTTTAAACAAAAATCCACCTACCTTAAAATTCAACTTTGCAAAAACGAAGAGCTGGAACAGCGGAATAGTTTTTATAATTTCATAAAAAATCACTTCACAAAGTAGGTAGCCACGGTTTATAAGTAGGAAAAAGAAAGAACAACATATTTACACAGATTAAACTAAACAAAATGGGTGCGTGTCATTTTTTAAAAATGAAATCCGCTCTGCGGTCCTTCATGGAAATGAATTTTTCCATGACTTTATCATCAAAATTGTTAATTTCGTGCACTAAATTTCGATTCATGGACATACTAGCTGAAGCATTTAGTCTGTCATTAAGCATGGTATTTCGCAAAAATGTTTTTGTGTTTAAGCGTCGAAAACAATGTTCTGCTTCGGCTATTCAATGACAACAGCCGAAGCATTGCGTTTTCGTTTTTTCTATGAAAAATTCAAATAAATTAGCGTCGTAAAGTGTAGAAAGAATATTTACAATTACATTACTTCGCGAAAACGCAATTAATTTGTACAACTGCCGTACTACGGGCAAGATATATTCATCTGTTTCCTTTGATGTTACCAAAGCATCCCCATAAAAGTTTCTAATTCACGCCTCAACAGCTCAGTGGTCGAGCAATGGTCCGGCAAGCCAGAGGTCGTGGGTTCGCAATTAATTTGTACAACTGCGGGCAAGATATATTCATCTGTTTCCTTTGATGTAACTCAAAGCATCCATATAAAAGTTTCTAATTCACGCCTCAACAGCTCAGTGGTCGAGCAATGGTCCGACAAGCCAGAGGTCGTGGGTTCGATTCCTACTTAAGGGCGAATTTTTTCTATGAAAAATATTTACAAAATGAATAGTAATAATAAATATTTAAATAAACGTTTAAATTGTGTTATATTAAAAATTCTAGGAGGGGCGCGCGGCTTCGCGGCCTTATACAGCTACCCCCACTGATTAATATAAACTGGATAGTGTCATATTCTGAAACGTCATACTAGACAATTTTTGAAAATACTATTGTATTTCTTAGCATAAGAGTTGGTATAGATTCTACATATAGTTTTATACGAATTGCGTTTGCTTGTAATTTTCATGTGAATTTATATTTTATGATATTCAAGAAGGTGGAAGAGAATTAAATAAAGTATGGAGCAAAATTAAATTCTGCATTTAATATGATTAAGAAATATATGTAATGGGTTCTAAATTACATATATTGATTGCAATTCAGAAGTTAATCGAATGAAATATTATTTTTCCTTCATACATAAAATTTGAATAACCCCAAAAGTAATTTAACTACAGCTATGTTGGTTGCATACACAATTATCACCTTTCCCCGCATGGTGACCAGTCCACAAGCTATACATAGGGATCTATTTTACTATTAAGTTACACATCTTTATACTGATATTACTGATCTGTGGCTATGACATACAGCGACATTAACAAGATATAACAAACGCCAATTAAGTTGGCGCGAGGAGGGGTAAGTTCGCGTAGGATTAAAAGTAGTGGGGAGATTTGTATTTGGTTTTACATCAAATGTCAGATAATTCTAACCTCTGAGCGTGTAACACTTTATGATCCCCTATACCCTATTTTTAAAGTAGAGAGACGAATTTCTGAACAGACCACTTTGACAGTGAAATCTCATTGGTTGAAAGCAAGGCCAAATTGCTTTCAACCAATGAGATTTCACTGTCAAAGTGGTCTGTTCAGAAATTCGTCTCTCCACTTTAAAAATAGAGTATAGCAGACATTGTGTTCCGTCAAACGGCAATGACAAATGTATGCTGACAATTACTTGAGTAGTGGGGGTGGACGTATTTAAAAACGGCTTCTGCGCACCCTCTCCTCGCGCCAACTTAATTGGCGTTTTCTTATATGTACGCAAAGACTATATCAGAGAACAAATCCTTGTCTTTTGATATATAATTTCTTTACATCTGTTTTAATAGAAATAAACTGTGGAGTGTTTCGTGGAGCAGTTTACAAAAACTGAATTAAAATGTTTACGGAAGATGAAAATTTAGTTATTGTAATATACATATAGAATAGTAGAAAATATATAAAAGTACAAACAAAAAAATTTCATCCTGTAAAACAAATGTATAAAGACAATTTTTAATTTAAGAGATACATTTTTATGTATTTAGAAACAATATACTTACCTTACCATGCATATACCGATTAGTTCAGCCCGCTACGGGCCATACGCAACAATATACGTATGGAACGTAATGCAATGTGGCAACGTGTGTACGATGCCACTCCGCGTGCGCATACATAAGTCCGATGATCGAGAGCAATAGTGCAAACGTAAAGGTAGCTATTATGTCAGTGTATACAACCGCAGAGAAGGTACAAATAGTTTCGTGGTATCTTGCCGGGAATTCCTTTCGAACAACCGCTGATTTATTTGCTGTAGAGTACGTAAATCGGCCTATTCCTTCGCATTCGACGATTGAAAGAATCGTAAATGCGTTTAGGAAATATGGCTGTGTCGTCGGAAATTGCCGCAAATGCCAACAAATTGACGAACAGCCTCATATCCCTCTAATACCTGCCAATCGGGAGGAGAGAGACGTGAGGGTTTGTTCATTAGTTGAAATGGGCGACCTTAAGTGTACCTGGCAAATAGCAGACGAAATCGGTGTTAGTAGAAGTACAGTAAAGCGCATTCTAAAACGCAACAATTCTTAAAATTTAAATTTATTTTGCCGAATTATTGATTTTTTTTACTTTTATCTTTTAGAAAACGTTATTGTTTTTTTTATTACTTAAAATTACTTTTCCGTAGCAGCTAAGAATACAATAATAATAATAACAACTTGGAGATATAACGACCTTATTATGTCTGAAACAAATGGGCAAATTACGTATACAGAACGAATATGCAAACGACTATATCCTTGCGCGGTTTAAGTCTTACTAAATTCATAACGGCAATTTAAGTTACTGCGCGTGGAGGGGATTCGCTGTTGCCACTTATTGCTGGTTATGGCCCGTTCAGAGCTGGTCCTATCGGTATGTTTATTTTAGAATGTGCAATATTTGTTAAATTAAAACTAGTAATGTCAACATTTTAAATATGAGATAGCACATAGTCACCATAATAGAGCCATTGAAGCAGAAATTCTTATTACCACCAGCTACACATTTGATAAGAGGTATAAGAGAAAGTCTTGTAATCAACGATAAAATGGAGAAAAAACTAAAATTAAGATAATTTTTAGTCACTAAAGTATTACATAATTAAGGCAATTTTTACAAGGCATATTTGTTTCTTCTTTTTGTTTTTTATTTATTTATGTGTTCAATACCGTTTTTTATGTATTTTGACATTCTTCAGTATAAGAATAATTAAATAAAGCATTATTATTATTAATATTATTAAACTATATTTTGGAAGAGGCTTTCAGTATCATGCGTTATAAACGGTAATTCGATACTGTGGACGTTATTAAATGTAACACTAAGAGTTTTACTTAATATTTAATAGTAACTTAATTCAGAACATTAGATACATCTTAAATATTTGATTTTACATAATCAATTAACATGTTAAAGATTTAAAAACATGAGCTGATCATCAATATAAATTCTATATCACTGTACACTATTACCAAAACTTTGTATAACCAATAAATCAAATGAATTTATGAATTAATGATACTAGCTCTTTTCTGGATTAATTTTTTTGAAATCACTTGCGATTGTCTTAATTGTGGCCATCTTTTCTTTCAACTGCTCCCTTGCATTTTCAGTTTCGCCTTCAAAACTTAACATAACAGTTACCAAATCTAAAAGAATAACAATTCATAATTCCAAATTTTTCCAATCTACTTTACTTAAAAAGCAACTAATTGTAATATCAAGGTATCGGCAGTCAGGGGCACATTCAAGGGACTTAATTGTAGTGGTCAAACCTATTGTTTAGTTTTATTAGTTACTTAGTACTATTGCATAAGTATGTGATGCTTATGGCAATACCTACACATCTACTTGCATCTAATCGAAACAACTAATGCAGAATTTATATTACGTAACGTAACTTCGTGTTTTAAATCGCTATGAAGTGAAAAGCACGATATAAAGAAAAAGTGTTATTATTTGTAACAGATGGACCTACATATATGAAGGCGGCTCGTCGGCACGTACAACAAACATACAGTAGTATGACGCATATCACATGTTTCGCACATGTTCTTCATCAAGTATCATAGGAAATCAGAAAATGCTACCCGAATGCAGATAAATTGATATGTTCTGTCAAGAAAGTTTTTGTGAAGGCGCAAGAATTTATTTCGTGAAAAACTGCGACATGTGCCACTACCACCAGAACCTATTATAACGCGCTGGGGCACATACAAACAATACCTTATTATCACATGCATTTTGACGACGCTAAAAGTATAATACAGCTACTGGATCCGAATGATGCTGTTTTTATTTTACACGCTCAGCAAGCATTAATAAACCCAACTATTAAGGTAGATTTAGCTAATATTTATGGACATTCCAGAATATCAGTAACCATCCGCTATCTACTGGTTACTCCGACCAACCCACAATGTTCTGTAACTAACGCCAAGAATATGGTACATGACTTTTGTCAGTTCCTTTCCTAATTACCTGGATCTGCTGCTGATAATGTAAAAAGAAGAATCTAAACAACAATCAGGATTTCTTACTGTACGCCAAATTGTTGACTTGTTTCATGGTAAGGAAGTAGATTTTTCCGAAGCGGGGATATCATCATTAAAAAACTTTATGTACTTTAAATACGCCCCTATTTTATCGATAGATGTTGAACGGTTGTCTTCAATGTATAAATGTATTTACGGTGACAGACAATTATTAACACATGAGCATATGGAACAATTATTGGTGATTTACTATCTTTTGAACTTTGGATATAAACGGTGAACAGTCAGAGTGTGATATGTTTTATAAACTCTATAATATTCCTTCTCGAGGAGATGTATTTACTTTTAGTTGGTAAATACTTGTTTCTCTATACGTATTTTGATTTGCATCTGAAAAATATTAAATAGAGATTCATGATGTCCTCGTTCCGTCCCTGGCACTGACATCATGAACCTCTGACAGTCGATCTTAGTGATATATCATTTGCAAACCAATACTGTTATAAAAATTGGATTGTTGGTTTGCAAATATAAAAATATAAACCAATGATACTTACTATGATAAGTAGATAATTCATTTGCTTGTTCAGCCATTAAATATTGTTTCAAAAACACTAATATAGAAACAACATGTCTACCACTCGCATGAAGTATATTTTGTGTCGCAGAAATAAATAAAATCAATGAAGCTAAATGTAAAACAAGAGCAGGTTCATCACATTTATCTAGCTGCTCTAATAAACTATGCTTGTGATTCAATATAATGACTCGATCCTTTTTCTTATCAACCTTCTTTAAAATCATACTACAAATGGATATTGCCTCATCAATCGAGTTTAAAAATTCTTCCACATTTTGTCCTGAAAGTATTTTTACAAGTATTGAGAATGGATTTCTATATTGGGATGGAAGATCATTAACAAATTTAAGCCTTTGTTCATTGTTAAAACTGTCAGTAGATATGTTTAAATTTTCTTCAGCCGAGATATAATTCAATAATTCATTAACAATATCGGTACAGAGAGTTTTTAATAAATATTTATTCAGATGTATTTGAGTGTCCAATGGGAAGAACTTGATTCCTTTTTCAAATAGCCTAACATCGCCAACAAGAGCATTAACTTTATTTTGTAATTCATTATGAGTATGCCTTCTGTAAGCTGTTTTATCTGAAATTGTTGTTGAAAAAATGTTGGCTGCTATTTCTAAACCTCTCTCATTTAATATTGGATACATATATGCAGAAATTTGTTCTATTAAATGATCTAAACCTTCATCTTCCAATTTAGATTGGATAATATCAAGTATTTCCTCAGAACTTATAACTTCAAGATGAACTTTCTTTTCAGGTATGTCTTCCTCAGTTCCAGGTGCAGTTTTACCACCTCTATAATGTTTCTTAGTAGATTTTGTTTTTGTTTCCCTGCCTTGCGTGCCCCCACCACTTTTACCACTAGCAGCTTTCTTTCTTCGTTCTTCTCTTTTATCAACTTTAGTTTCCTCAACAAATTCTTCACCTCTTTGTACTTTAACATTTGATATTTGCTGTTCTGTTTGATAATGTTGGTATTTCCCATTTTCCACTACTATATTGGCATTTACTTCTAACTTCTTGTTGCAATTAATAAGTAAAATATCCAGAAAAGCCTTGCTTATAATACAATTCTCTATTGTGACAGTTTCTCTGTATTTTCTTGTACTAAGTACAGTTTCAGAAATGATTTGTATATCCTTTTCATTAAATACTGAAGGTAAATTACTTTGTAGATCTACATATGATTTACTATTTATGCATTCATCAATATCTGCTTCAGCTCTGTCCAAAATGCTTTTGGATATAATACAAGAATTTAACGAAATTGTATCATCACTTGTCAACAGCTTTTTCAAGAAAGTTTTGTAATCAGAAATGCCTAGCCTGTTCAGAGCATCAAATTCTAAATAACCATTTTGCTTGTAAAAGTTGTTTACCCATTCATTCTGAAAGATAAGCATGAATATAGTTTTTTAGGGTACAAAACTTTACAATAAATTAGCAAAATAGTTGTAATGTACAACTACAGTTTAATAATATGATAACATAGGTACATACTTACATAGTTTTATATTGTGTTCAAATATAATCAGCTTATGATATTCATTTAACTGCATGATATTTATGAATTCTATTAATGACTTACTTGTGATCGTGTATATACATTTGGAACATACTGAGCTCCTGTCAGTCGGCTTGTAAGAGTGCCATTAGAACAACATTGATCAAAAAGTGAAAAAAATAATCTTTCAGAAACATCAGCATGGCTTAAAATAACTGCAATTGGTGTTGGTCTTGTTAAACCAACCAAAGCCCCTCTTATTTTGGATTTAGTTCTAGCAATAAATGATTCCGTAAAGAAAATTCTTGGATCGTTTTTATCTTGTTTACCAAATATTAATTTACCCAAATTTCTTTCCATTACTTGTTGTTGCAGAAATTCAGCTGGTAAGTCATATTGTAAAGTTAAATCACTAACATTTATCTGCCCCTGTTGTTGCAATTTTTCATTAATTTCTCCAGCTATTTTTGTTATATAAGTTGAATCGACTAACTGCCCTAAAACGGAGTGAATATCTTTATGTCCTTTCAAAACGTCATTTATATGAGCATTTATATGACTTAGATCGACTCCTATAACTTTTGCCAATTCAACTAAATTTACTCTACCACCGTTTACGTACAATTCACCCCTAATATCATTTATCAAATGTGAAGGTGTCATGTACTCCTTTCCATCGGTGGTAAATATAAGATCTATCATTTTCCTCTGAGTCAACCATGTTACTATCTCTATACAATTTCGTTCTGAAAGCCTGAACATGAAGTTAGTAATAATTTATGATATAACTCATGTGATAATTGTACCTTTGAGCTGAAGAGCTTAGTTGCACTTTTTGAAAATCGGCTGCTAAACGTTTGATTTCGTCCCAATCTGCCATTTTAAGAATTAGTCACTAATAATATGCAATATAAATCACCAAAATATATACTTGATACTTTTCTAAATATCAATTTTATTTATTTTTATAAGTTAACAAATACATATAAAAATAGTCAGCATATGTTCATTATCTCGTATCTGACGTTTGCACTACATCGAATAACAGAATTGATAGAATGGAGTATTTCATCGAATATACATAGTCAGTAGAAAGTTAAAGACGGAATAAAGTACGAAACTGTGTAACATGTAATAAATAGGTATTATATTTATGCGAAAGTATTCTAGCTTTAAATTACATTACATATTATATTACTTGTCCTCTTTCATATATATTATTAGGCCATGTCTTTGTTCCTATGTTTTCTAAGAAGTTATGAGTTATGATACTTAAATGAAGATATTTATATACAGACTGAAAAAAAGAACCGTTGATTTATTGTAATAAGTAACTATATAACGATGTTTGTTTCATGTATTAATTTTCTAATCACAATAATTTAAAATTTTAAATACTACATAAGTAAGTACTACTTTTTAAATGTTGATATCTTAAAAAATTAGATATATAAGTTGAGAAAGTCCTATAGAATTTCAATTGTACATATTTCTAAACGAAAAATAATTATTTCTAAGTCATACAAAAAGGTTTAAAAATATCATTATTTATAATTAAAAACTACCAAATGGCATTTGTTCAATTTATTAAAAAGGCAAAATAGACTATTAGGTATATTGCTTTTTGAAAAGTAGGTTAAGTCAAACTAAGCCAACCATTATTGTAAGGAAAAAATTCGTGCAGAACCTATATTCAGAGACATTAGGTACTTACGTGATACATAGAAAAGCCTTTGTTGCAAAGAAAATAGATTCGATCTAAAACCGTGTTGTGATTGTAGTGAATTATATGAAAATTAGTTATAGAACGTAAAGATATCAATATAAACAACATAAGACAAAAAAATTAAATTTAGATCTATTTATGTATTATCCACATTTTATAAAATTTTATTTGCAATTGTTAAAAAAACAGGCTAAAATCTATTCTCCAATACCCTTAAAGTACTTTTATTAGGGAATGGAAACATTATAAAATTATTAACCAAAAAAATTTAAAAAAACAATTTTTCTCTAAAAAGCAATTTTAATTTTAATAAAGTGTTAACGTCGTATTGTTATTATTGTTAGCAATGAATTCAAGAGTTTGCCCTATTTTTCTACCATTTTAAATATCTCATTTTTGTGAAATATGGTTTTGCGCACTTTCCATTTTAAATATAATGTGTAGATATCAGATATCAAAACGAGTAATTTTTTTTCCAGTATAGACTATGAATGAAGAAGACAGATATAGCATATATACTAAGCTAAACTCATATACGAGGCGCTACCCAGAAATTTTCGTAATGTAGCTCGCGAAGGGATGGTAGTACAGCTCTAGCTAGCGCTAGAGGGCGCGATCTCCGTCTATACTAAGTCAGTCTATCAAACAGTACTTTTTCTAGGTGGTGACAAACAGTGTTTGTGTTTATATTTGTTGTTTAATGTCTGGTGTGAAAGAGCAAAGAATGTGCATTAAATCAACAAATCGGACGCAAACTAATGAATGATACAACTGTTTTAAAAATGGACGTTTGTCGACTGATGATGATAAGCGTTCCGGTCGTCCATCGACGGAAAACAAGGCACGAAATGTGGCAAAAGTGCGTGGTGCTATTATGCAAAACCGAAAGAGAACAATAAATGACATTTGTATCATTGCCGGCTTGTCGTGCGGTTTTTGTTAGCGCATTCTGTCCGCCGAACTCAACATGCGGCGTATTGCTTGAAAAGTTTGTACCAAGGTAAATCAGCATTAAACAAAGACGGCACCTTGTTCATGTATGCACAGGGCTGACAGAAACTGTCGAAAGGGATTTAGTACCAGAATCATTATTGGCGATGAACGAGTATGATCGCGAAATAAAGCAGCAGTCATCGTAGTGGAAGACGATCGAAGAAAGCATAGAAAATTCGAAACAACGTCAAGTCGATGTTGATTGGATTTCTTGACGCTGATGGCATCGTGCACAAAGGATTTCTCGCACCAGTTGAAACAATTAATGGACGATTTTATTGCGATGTTATTCGGCGACCAAGAGAAAACATTTGACACAAGCGGCCTGTCAAGTAACGCAACAATTCGTGGATCCTACACCACGACAATGCATCAACCCATACGTAATTTGTTATGCATCAGTTTCTAACCTCAACAAAGATGGCAGTACTACCACACCCTCCCGCCTTCGCAGATATTGCCGCTTGTGACTTCTTTCTGTTTCCGAACTTGAAACTGAAGCTGAATGAACGCCGTTTTGAGACGATTGAGGATATCCAAGCCAAATTGCAGGCAGTGCCGAACACGTTAACACGCGAAGACTTCCAGCACTGCTTCCAGTCATGGACAAGTGGCTCAGATCGGTGTATTCATGCAGAATACACTTAAGCTCACATAAATTTAGTAAAACCTAACTATTTTCTAATATTGCTTAGTGTTTATTAATCTTTTTTTTAAACAAAGCAAATATCAAGTTAATATGTACTGGTAGCCGTAACTTTGTGGTAATTCATTTTGAAAATTAAATAAAATAAAACAATAACTTTGTTATATATACCACTTTATTCACATATAATTGTGACCGCGGTTTCGACATACAATGTCATTATCAAACTGGCAGTTTGATAATGACATTGTATGTCGAAACCGCGGTCACAATTATATGTGAATAGGTGATAGGTTCTTCGCCATATAATTCCTACTTAGCACCTAAAGATTCCTTTTTATACGACAATAGTTTTAGCACTTTTAGCCAATAAAGCTGTCGATGTGTTTGAAAGAAAGATAAATCACACGAAATTCAGAAACATAATAAAATATTGTGATGAGTCACCGATAATCTCATACGTCGAGAATCGTCCAGAAAATGTAAATGCGTAACATATAAAAAGTCTAGGCGATTATCGAATATACCAGTAGTTTTCACCGTTAATATAAATAGCAGGAGGAAGGGATTTGAATGGATTCGATACCAAATCATTGCCGAGTGAACTTACATAAATATAAATACATACATGTGCTTATTGTTAGTAATTAGTTTTTAAATTGTTATTCGTTTTTATTATTAATATAGTGTGTGTCTAAAGTTACCGTTAGTTTTATTTAAGGACCTATACAGACAAATATTACAATATTTTCAAAACCGAAATGCCAACTTCAAATGCAACAAGTGTTATGTGATGATGAATATTTTAAAAATAAGCATTTTTTTTTATTTTTTAGAGGGAACATTCCTAGTATTAGATTTGGCGCAATATTTACGTAATTTCATTACGACCTGAAGAGTACTTATAAATCATACTTATTTCATCAACTGATATCTGAACATGATAAAACGATTAAATATATCTATGTATTTTGCATTAATCTGCACTCTAATGTAACATGTTTTTATAATATTTTTTTATAAATTCTTAGTGCCGATAGAAAAAAAACAACGCATATATTTAGATGAGGACATTCTTGTAATACTCGTATATATGCAAAAGATTATTCGGAAAAAGTACTTTAAAATGAGGTGTTTTATTTAACAGATATAATTGGTCGTAAAGCGGCAGGTAATTTGTCTCTATATGACGAGATATGTTTTTGACTGGAAGTAAATATTATTGATAAAAATTAAAAAAACTAAATTAAACATAATATTCGGTGAATGTTGTAGAAAACGTAGATAGATTTGTAAAGCCTTTCCATTTTATTATTATATCCTTTTCGATTGTATAAATTTTCTTTCACTTTGTTCGTAAGACACATTGTTTTGACTGTATAGTATTAGTCTGAATTTAGTCTCATTTTTTTGTTTGTGCTATAGATTTTTTTTATTCTCTAACACAATTTTATAACTATTGCATGTTCTGCATCTGGTTTGGATTTATTGATTTATTTAGATGTTCGCTTCTATTTTCATATTCCTTGGTGTACGAGGCGTGAAAATTTAGTTCCCAACAGACAATAATAACAATGACGTACATTAATATTAATAGAGTGCGAGATTCAACACGATTGATTAGACGATTAAGTTGAAGAAGGTTAGGTAAATTTTAACTAAAGAATTGTGTATGAAACAATTGTCTGCAACGTTTTAGCCAATGTACAGAGTACAGAAGTAGTTTCGGTTTGATATTACGATTGATCTTTCTTCACATACGCACTTGTCTTGAAAACTAAAGATAGGTGGCCAATGTTAGTGCCTTCAGAACGATCCAGAAACGAAATATCAAAGATTTCAATGGAAAATTCTAAATCCATCGTGCCCTACAGCACTTTTTAGTTTCTGAAGAGATTCCATTTGAAGATAAAAATTCGAATTGTGTCTCTGCATTCATATGCTTATTATGCGAGAGTTTCTGCAGAAAGACGATAACCCAATTAGATCGTCCTGCCCATCAATTGATGTAGCTCCTCGAGATGTCTAGTTATTTCAAAAATTTAAAAATTGGCTGAAAAAATGAAGATTTTCTGGTATAACTAATATTCAGTAGTGTTTTCTAAAACGAGTTTCATATCTGTAATGCATTGCTAATTAAGCAGATACTCCTATGTCAACTGGTAATTTCAACAAGATCAACGCGTTTCACTGACTTAATATACGCTAGTCGCGTGGTTAGTTACTAATATTGCTAATTTAATTTATTCGTAATAATATGAGAAAGCACAGAAACTACATAAAATTATAAATGCATACAAACACAATGATGTGGTGACAAAATGCGTTTTTCGCGTTTCAATTAATTAATTAAATTATTTATGGCGCAAATGATACCAAATAAATATCATACGAGCACTGAGACTATAGAAGCGGTTTATTTCGGCACTTTATAATTCAAATGACTTTACTGAAGTCGATAGTATTACACTTCGCATATATTAAGAATGTTTTTAATTCCATTTTTAAATTATTATCCACAACTATATCGAATTTAAAATATTTAAACTACAGATCATTTTGTGCAATATTTGATTTTTGGTATTTGCAAGAGAAAGCATTTCTTTTGTATCGCACTGGTCACAAAATCGTCCCTTCGAAATTCATCTACCTGCTCCCAAACGGTCAGGTGATTTATTCATATTATGTAATTTCTATTACATCATCTCAATTTAGTTAAATAATTACATACGACTTCTATTCCAGTTATTTCTTAATTCGTAATATGATTTATAATTGAGCTTTTTCTCTGCATGTCGAAATTATACCGACCACATTTAAATCACTGTTGTAAACTTCATCTAAAACATATGACGTGAGATATCGTTTTAAATTATTTTTTGCAAGGAATATTTTAATGATATTTATTGTAACACATTTATTTTAGCGCCCGAGACCTTCGCTGACAATAATCAAATTATTTATTATAATGAAAAATTCGTGAAAAATCACATCTATCCCGTAATGTGTGGATGTATTTCGCTCTTGTTGGAGCTTGTCGACAAGTGCAAGAATTTGGCACACAGTATCCTGGAGAGACATAACTTTTCACTTCTAACTTTTCACTGTAGCTAGCATAATGAACTTACTGTAAATGAGAACTAATGAGAATTAAATCTCGCTTTACACATGCGAATATCGCCTAATGTGTTAATTTCTACTTCTTTCACTTTAAGAACAAATAGTATGCCCTTTGTAAATGTTAATAACGTACTGAATATAAATCTTTCGCACGTTTAGTTATTAAAAATATATTTTTTTAAATTTTGTGTTGTGTTCATTAGTTCTCTATTTATTTTTCTAAACATTTTGGTTTTACTTTCGTTGCTTAGTGTTTGACAATATTTCACTATGGTATTTCCTCATTTGGAGAATTGCGATATGTTGGAAGCATACATTTTATGTCGTAAAAATTCAATAAGGACTAGCAAATATTATGCTGAACACTATCCTTTACGACAGCAGCCAGATCGACGTTACTTTCGAAAACTTTACAATCAGTTTAGACTACATTATTGCTTATTTAGAAAGAAAAGAACAAAGAAAAGTATCCTCGTCAACGAAGAAGTAGAAATTACAGTGTTAGCATATTTTGAAGCCCATCGCGAATTTTCCTTTAGGGATGCTACTAAGGAATTGGCATTAAGTTATTCATCAGTTCAAAGAATTTAAAAAAAAGCATAAGTATATCCCCTTTAAGTTCAGAATCTCTCAAACATTACAGCCAGAAGATTCCGCCAGGAGATTAGCTTTCTGTCATTGGTTTGTTAGTTTTTGTGATGAAAATTTGAATGGAGCACAGTGTATTTTATGGAGTGACGAAACAAATTTTTCAAATAGAGGCATGTTTAATAAGAAAAATAGTCACTACAGGTCTCAAGAAAATTTATTAATAGTTCGTCCACATGCTGCACAAGTTCGATTTAGTTTTAACGTTTGGTGCGGATTAATTGGTTCGGTAGTCGTTGGTCCACTGTTCTACAATGGTACGTTGACAGGAAACAGATATCTGGAATTATTCGTAACGTTCTAGAGGATTTCCTTGATAACGCCAATTACCTGATGCGCCAAAATTTATACTTTCAGCAGGATGGTGCTCCTGCACACAACAATCACCTAGTGCAAACCTACCTCGACACCATCTTTGTCGAAAAGTGGATTGGTACAAATGGTCCAATTCAATGGCCAGCACGCTCCCCTGACTCTCACCTTTAGACTTTTTTCTTTGGGGATACTTAAAAAATGAGGTGTACAAAACGCGATACGACAACGTGCGCGAATTGCAAGACAAGGTCAGAGAAGTTTCTCGCCAATTAGATAGAAGGACAATCTTAAGAGCCACCCAGAGTGTACTGAAGCGGGCACGAAAATGTATTGAGCAGGAAGGTGACACCTTTGAGCAGTATATTTATAAATTATACATGTACTTTCTTCTTTTTAATTTAATTTTGTAAGCTGTAATATGTTAAAATAAACATTAAACACAAAATATGTATCTGTTTTGTCAAAAGTTAGCGGAGCAATGACAACATTTAGAAGGAAATAGAAACTGCTATAACTACTTTATTATTCGTTTTAGGACAATAGTGTATTGAAACTTTTATATTACAAAGAACATTAGCATTCAGAATTTTAAAAAATATACAGGCTGTTCCATTTAAAAAAATTATAAATTTCAAAATTTCTCGAAAGTGCGTTATTCAATTTTTTTTCACGAAGTGCATGCTCATCAGTGTTAAAAACACTAATACTTTGCTAATTTAACCTACTTTCTAGAATCAATAATAACAGAGATAGCAATGGTGCGCACTTAATTTGAATCAGCCTGTATATACGCGAAGTATAGAAATTAAAAGTCATGTCTGTCCAGGATACTGTATTTTGACAAGCTCTAATAAGAGCAAAAGGCATCCACACATTTCGAGATAGATGTGACTTTTCACGAATTTTTCATCATTCTAACAACCAGGAAGGTGGCGTCGCGACGAGTAGCGTTTCTGCATACTGGTACAAACTTATTTTGTCGAAATGTAGAAATTAATGCAACACATTAGGTAACATTAGCTTGTAAAGTGAGATTTAATACTCATTAGTTCTCATTTACAGGAACTTCATTATACATTATTTATTATTTTAAATCATTTACATTATTGTTAGAATGCTACAGCTAGCCCGGAACGAATCAACACAAGCCATAGGCGTCCATCTTTTAGAATTTGGCGCTCACGCGTGGTAAAATACACCAACCCAAGTAGCGTTCTAATAACAATAGTTACCGACTAACAACGAATGAAATAAAAATTATGAAAGCAAGGCAGCGGTGCTATAGATCACACGCCGCTGATGTATTCATGTACCTACTATCAACTACAAATATTTTCACGGCAAAGATACTTGCAAAACTATTCGTACCTTAAATACTTTCAATTATGTAAGTAAGAATTTTGATAATAAGTATATTTCCTTGTATATTATGTAAATAGTGTACAATATACAATATAAAGGTATTCGAACAGCACAAAACATTGCAAATCTATAGTATTCAATTATAGCTTTATTAAGTGCACGTATGCACCTGTTGATATATTTCCTGTTAGAGTAGGAAGAAAAATGCTTGCAAAATAGTATTTGGAAGGTAAAACACAACTGATCAAGTTTTCTACAGTGATTCATTGCATGCGGCACGACATTAGCATATTAAAGAAATTAACCGTTCCAATTCACCAGTGCGGATTCCTTTAATATTAAAACTATGAAGACTCTTCACTTGCTGACAATATCTCATCTGTGATGGTTTAGTTGATTGGTAACAGTTCAAATGAGTTATCCCTTTAAAGTTACAGCCAGTTCCACTATACTTACTCGGATATCAGTTTACCTTTGGCGATTTCAATTTTGCCTAACCATTTTATTGTAAAAACTGCAAACAGTTTTGATAACACAAAGTAGCAAATAACAAATATTTGATTTTGGTTTCTTTTGGTTAGATTAGATTACTTGAGGTGCCGTAATGCCTATTACGCTGCGACTTTTTTCGATGTATTGTAGTTCTCATGTCTTGTTAGAGTGCTTCCTCCAGCCCTGCTCTTTCATTTAATTTCAACAGATTCGAGAGCGGTTCTTTTAAATATAGTTCCGCTTCAGGATATTGATTTCCCATTCGTAGGAACTGCGTTCTCCTCAAACCTTCTCGTTAGCATATTACATGAATCGCGATTTCCTCATCCTCTTGGCAGAATCTACTTAAATACCGATTATTTTGTAAAGTCCATATTTTTCATATGTTTGTTGTGCTTACATGGCCCCGTTAATAGGCCGACTATCAACTTAACAAACTTTCTGTCTCGATTCAGAAGGCCTATTGTAAACTTGTGTAATGTTCTTTAAAGAACTATTTTCTCTGCCTTTGATCTGCGTAGTTCTTCCATCCCTCCCGAGATCTGTTTTTATTTCACTGTTCCATGACTGTTTTAATAATTGTTCTTGGAAGGCTCCTGTAATAAAACATAAAATACATTTAGATAGTGCTTACCTTCGTTTTATTTTTATTACAAATCTATAGTATTCAATTGCTTTTTCTTCATTTTAAATTTTATTAAAAATTTAGTTCCAAGAAATTAAAGCACCATGTGGTAAACGAATAAATATTTATCTTATTTGCTTATAATTTCTAGCGGTTGGCATTGGTTTATAAGAACTTGATATTTTACGTTCAGTTGTTAAACTTGTGTTGACATTTGGTTTTGTTTTTGGTGTTAATTAGTTAGTTACATAAAATGAAATAACATCCAATAATCATGTACTATACGATCAGTTTTAATTGTGTTTACATCGTGTTTTTAGTAAAGTTATCTTATTGTTTCTTGTTTTGCCTTTTTGCCATTATGCAACGTGAATTTCAAAATTTGACGAGAGAGGAATGTGCGCAAGCTTTGGTGTTATTAGAGGATGGCTGGAGTTATCGCCGAATAGGAGAAATGTCCCTAGGGTCTCATACATCGGCATCTCGAACGATACAAACTGCATAAAACTAATTCATTAAACTTCATATCTTCTGTACGTATAAAAGTTATAGGTTATGTTTCATGTTATAAAAACGACATTAATTAATACTAGAATTGATATTTTTCGAAACTAATTAAATTTTTTCATTAAAAATATATATTGTTACTTGTTGAGTGCCGCAAAAGTGGGTCTACGAAATAATTATTGGAAAGAAAAGATAATGACCAAACCATACCGCTTAGCCAGTGAAACAATTAATGCTGTCCAATATTAAATACTTACACTCCCACAAAGTCCTGACGCAAATGTAATTAAACATTTAGTGTCACGAATTACGACAATTACGAAATTGTGAAATAAAAGATAAAACGATTTTTATACAAGTATTTAATTAAAATCGTGGAGTGCAATATGTATTTACTTTGAAGGCATTGGGTACACAAATTAGCAAGCAGCGTGCTGAACGTCTAGAAGTTATAATAGCTGTTAAATGTGAACCTGTAAATATTGACTTGGTTTATTTTATTGATAACAATGTAAATTTTGAACATAGTTTATGTAAAACATAATTCAGAATATAATACAAAGGTATTTTTAATAATATAAAATATTTCATTATGAAACAGACATGTAAAAAATTTACATATCTGTAACTGTATACTTGGTCAAAACCTCGTATTTCCAGCATTTACTTCTGCTTAAGACATATGTTTCTGTCATCTATAAGCGTCTTCAGTTAAGCTAGTGAAGCAATTATCCAAATGATACAAATCTTTATAAATAGATCTGTATCTGTATATGCCATTAAGCCGAAATCCCTTACTAGATAAAGCAAATTTCATCCTATAAGGTGGCACTTATTTAATAAGTGACATCTGACGGACGAAAGAGACTTTGCCGAAAAAAGGGATCTTTCGTTTGACCAGCTATGCTGATACGAAAAACGAAACAATACGGGTTGTCCATAAATAAGCCAGATGGCGGTAAATATACAAAAAAGGCTTTAAATATATCTATACGTTAATATGCACGTATAACGCTTTTCGTATCAGCATAGCTGGTCAAACGAAAGATCCCTTTTTTCGGCAAAGTCTCTTTCGTCCGTCAGATGTCACTTATTAAATAAGTGCCACCTTATAGGATGAAATTTGCTTTATCTAGTAAGGGATTTCGGCTTAATGGCATATACAGATACAGATCTATTTATAAAGATTTGTATCATTTGTATAATTGCTTCACTAGCTTAGCTGACAACGCTTATAGATGGCAGAAACATATGTCTTAAGCAGAAGTAAATGCTGGAAATACGAGGTTTTGTCCAAGTATACAGTTACAGATATGTAAATTTTTTACATGTCTGTTTCATAATGAAACAAAAGCATTATATATACGTGCATATTAACGTATAGATATATTTAAAACCTTTTTTGTAAATATAAAATATTATTAAAAATCTGGTATGAAGAACACAAATACAGGTTCACTATTAATATTTTTGTGAACATGTCCGAACATATCCCTCCCCAGAGACGTAGATACGTATTTCGCCTTTCTACAGGCTCATCGGTACGCCCCTGCTGGAGAAAGGATATCCTCAGACACATTCACAAAAAAGAACCACATCGCCACATCACAGAAATTATCCAGACCGAGCGTAGAAGTAAATTCAGTGCTGCCTGTTGTCAGACAGCCGAAGTACCTCGCCCCGTCCACATAACCAATGTGAAGTAACGACGCCCTTCCAAAGGTGGCACAGCCATCTCTCTAGAAACTGTATTTTGTTTGTGTCTTCACTCATACTACGGACTAACCGCATGTGTAATGTATCAGAATAATTGAAACATACATGAGTAGGTAAAATCCACTAGTTTTGTATAATACAAAGGTATTTTTAATAATATAAAATATTATTAAAAATCTGGTGTGAAGAACACAAATACAGGTTCACTATTAATATTTTTGTGAACGTGTCCGAACATATCCCTCCCCAGAGACGTAGATACGTATTTCGCCTTTCTACAGGCTCATCGGTACGCCCCTGCTGGAGAAAGGATAACCTGAGACACATTCACAAAAAAGAACCACATCGCCACATCACAGAAATTATCCAGACCGAGCGTAGAAGTAAATTCTGGTGTTCTTCACACCAGATTTTTAATAATATTTTATATTATTAAAAATATCTTTGTATTATACAAAACTGGTGGGGTTTACCTACTCATGTATGTTTCAATTATTCTGATTCAGAATATAGTTTTTATAATTACAGAAATACTTTTTTTGATTATCATTAGTAAATCATTGTAAAGGTTGAATGTTTTTTCTATGAAAGTATCGATGTAGATATGAAAAACAATAATTAGAGAGAGAAAAAGATTATGTAAAGGAAGCTCATAGTAAATTTCACCTTGACTTTTGGCAAGACGTCATGAAAATCCCAAATTTTTACATTCATACATACATACAGAACATATTTCGAAATATAGAACTCAACTACATCATCCAGTAGTAAATGCACATGCTATCTATTAGCGGAGCGCTTACTAATCGTGTACTATCGTACTATAGTCGGGTATCGTTTCACTTATTCACGCGACCGCTCTGCTGCACTGTAATCTCACCACACTAGGTCAAGTCGGCACATTGCTGATTCGCACATGCTTTGAAACGAAACGAAGCGCCGGTCGTTCCAATTGTGATGATTTTTTCATTATCGTAGCAATAGATTCTAAAATTGTATTAATTCAAGATGGGTGATGTAGAAAAAAGCTTGGCCGGTGACTATCACGACTCGTTGAATCGACAGAATGGAATCTCGTCGGAGAAGAAGGTTTTATCCGAACATGGTCAGGGTATGAACATCAGCTATGTTGCCCCTGACGGTGGTACCAGGGCCTGGTTGGTCCTCTTAGGATCGTTCCTCTGCAACGGAATTCTCTTTGGTGTGATTAATTCATACAGTGTATTACAAAGCGAATTACACGAAAATCTGCATTTGAAAAATGATACTGAAGCTTCCAGTAAAGCCGGTACGTACAATAAATCTTAATATGTAGGTATTAAGTTTTAATTAAGTTTAATTAATTAATTGATTAATCAATTAAGGTCTTTAAAAGCACTTATATAATAGTATTTATTCACTATTTTTAGTGAAGAGATACTTAAAATACGTTAAAATTAAATTAAATTTAAATTCGATTTTCGCTATTAACTATTAATTATTATTAGGAGTATTATTAAATATCTTTCTTTGTTTGGAAGAGGAATTTACTATGTACTTTTAAAAGAAGATAAGTAAATAAAATTTATATTAATATCTTCGAGAATGTTATTCAAATGATTATAACACAAAATTCCTTTTGTGCAAATAGTTGGTAGATAAATGGTTCAACTGGTAAATATTTAATGTTATAATTTAAGAAAATGTTTTGTTTGTTCTTAAATTCCATTGCTTTAAGAGGCACAAACGTTTACTGCTTAAGAAATTTTTTGATAATTATAAGGTAGATATCTAAAAGATATCTAATCCAAAATTAAAGTGAAGGGGGGTAGGTAAAATTACATTACAAAATTACAATGATTACTGCCACTTAATAAAATTATTATTCTCCGTTTTTTTATAGCGTTCCATCAAAATTACTTTTTATTGTTTTATATTACTATCACTTTCATCATTTTAAAAGCCAACGAGATTTTGCTCAAAATTTTGCATTTGCATGAAAAAACTATTTTACATTTAATATTTTATAGATATTCTTTCTTCCGTATCTAACTGAACAAAATTCCATAATCAAACTTAAACTTTCACTTAATTATTATCATAGTTTCGTCACCAATTTCGTACCACATTTGCTAACGTTAGTCAAGATTAAATATGTAAAGAGGAGAAATTATCATTACCTGTTTATTCCCTTTAAAGTACTGTCAACACATTTTGCCAAAGTTTAAGGCAACTTTGGAACTAATTTTCGTGATTGCTATTATTTCCTTCTTCGATTTCCTTTTATAGATTCAGTGTTGCTATGAAGCGGTTCGAAATTTACTAAACAAAGAAGGTCACATGGTGCGAGCTCTGATGAATATAGTGCTAATCACTTGAACTTGCTAAATTTTTGATAAAGAATGGTACAAAATCCCTGTCCCGTTACACTTAAGTAATAAGTTTTATTAACCGTTTAATCAGTTGATAGACATTCATGAAGCCTCATACCATGATAATCGAAAAAAATAGGAGAAAAATGTTTTTAATTGATTTTGACGAATTCTTTTACGGTCTCAGTTCGTTTCGAACAGAGGTGCTCAGACATTTAGGGATTGCGATCTACCATAAAACATTTAGGTGACAAGCGATCGACTACCGACTACTAGGAGTAGCCTAGTTACAATAAAAAAAACAGGTTTATAAAAATGATTTATTGCAATTACTTGTAATATATAAAAAACAAAGTATATTATATTTGTATAAATGAAACATCTAATAAAATTGCAACGTCAGAAATTTTCTTTAGTCACTACTTTCATTTAGAATTTAGATGTTGATGCATGGCCCTGCATATCATCCATAAACTTATCGAAGAACGGTTCGTAATTACTGAGTGCCAACCGTAGGCATGCTGAGAGATGTTCGTCAGTTAGTCGATTGTGATATTTCGTTGATGGGAAGGCTTCGTTAGTTCGACATAATGCAACAAACCCAATTTGATTGCTTGTCATTTATGGTTCTCCATCAGTTGTAATGGACACGAGTTTGTAAATCTGTAGCTCATATTGTATTACAAAATTTAGGAGAATTTTGTAAATATCTGCTCCGCGAGTTTTTTCTTTCAGAGGCAGCAACGTTAACAATTCTTCGTCATATCGGTGGATTCATCAAACTGCAAAGAAAAGTATGTACATTCCATAATATCATTTTTTAGATTTGGATTCCAAATCTGTGTCCATGATTTCGATACGTCTAGTATATAGCAGATATAATCTCTGTTTTATTTTTGAAGTCATCAAATAATACATCAGCCGCTTCAATAAATAATTATTTTATTACCGCCCCATCTTCGAAAGGTTTCTTGTGTTGCGTCAGTATGTAGGAAATTTTAAAAGACGCAATTGTTGCAGCTACTGATTGTCTCACTGGCCTAGTAAACATGGATTGCTCTCCCTTTAATTTACTTTTCAAATCTTCCACCTTTTGTTTTCTTAACGCACTTGTTTGCGGAAAATCATTTTCATAGTTTTTATGCAAAGTTTTATAATTTCCTTCTAAGTTCCCGCGTTTGGGCAATGCCATTGACGAGACAAATACACTTATCTTTGACCGTAATAAACAAAAATTCTTCCTCCCAATCGTTATTAAAATGGTAAAAAATAATAGGCAAATAGATCCTACTTTCGTGGTTTATAAAAATTTTAATTCACATTTTATTAATAAACTAGCGGATACCCGGCGTGTGCTACTACGCTAAAAAAATGAAATACGTGTGTTTGAAAAAAAGAAAATTTTGTTTATTTATTAACATATTGCTATGAATAGTGAGTTAGAAATTGGATGTACCACTATTCACACCAACTCTGTCCAGCTTTGATACTCAGTCGGTTACTTTTCTTTTAATGAGACTGCTTTCCTCTCCGGGTTTCCAATGGAAAACGTGGAAAACACAATAACGTTAGTTAACTATTCTTATATTGGACGCCACTCAAAACTTGTTTGAGCAAATATTTAATAAAGTCTTTAAGTTATTCAAAAACACAAAAGAATAAAGGTAGAATTCAAAAACACAATGCATTTAAACGAAACTTTAATACAGGGGTAAAAAAAAATTAAAAAAAAAAATTTTGTTTAATGATGCAAAATTATTAAGGTAAAAATATTATACGAATATTGACCGTTGCGTGTAATTAAACTTCCTTATATGAATCCCGAGCAAAGTTAAAACTAATAAATTTCAAAGAAGTCCTTTAATTTCACCCCAGATAAACAACTTCAAAAAGTAAACAACAAATACTGACAGATCCGAAACAAATCTCTAAAACATGCGCAGTCGCAAGTAATAAAAAACTGCCCTTGAACACCAAGCGAACAAAATTTTGAAAGTTAAAAAATTTTTTACGAGAAACTTTAAAAAACTTTCTTTGTCATCTATATTAACTACAATTAAACTATATATATCAAAATTCACAAATGAAAATACAATATTAAATGCATACAAATTAAAATAATGATAATAAGTAATATCTTTCTTTTACTTACGTAAATAAAATGTGTTTTATTTTTTTACGAGACACCAGAGTCAGAAGAACGTACAAAAATCACAAAATTACGAGAATAACACACTCGTAAAAATCACGGTAAATGAAATCAATCACCATCCACAATTTAATACAATACACGAAGCTACTAAGAAACACATGAAGTCTCACGGAAATATCCAGAAAATCGACGTACTATAACAACGCAAGTCAAATAAAAATATAATAAATCAAAATAAAAACAGTATTCATAGATAATTTCACAAAAAATATACACTGGCATCAAAAATTATTAATTCAATATAAAATAATGTTTTCTTCAAGACTGTTGCGGGGAAAAGTCCATAGCAATATGTACTATTGCAATGTTTCGAAACTCTTGCTATCACAATAGTCGAGATATATGATGTTATTCAATTAATGTGGGAGGGGCCACGCCCACTTGAAATATCAAAAAGATATATAGCCGTAAACCTAATCTGGACTATTATCTTTCTAATGAAACCGGTTTGGATCACATCGGTTGGATAGTTTCAGAGTCTATAAAGGACAAACAAACATTTTTTGTATTTTATATATATAGATAGATAACGGCACTTCTTAAGTACTAACCTAACGAATCAAGGCTAAATAAAGAAATTTTTAACAAATAAAATCCGTAAGATAACATTATCTGTAAATCTCCACAAAATAAATTGTTGATGGACTTCCTGCATCATTATAATTTGTTTTATTAAATTAATGTTATCATAACACGGGTTATTGTTTTAAACTGTGATCGCTGGATTATGGCAATCTTATTATTATTTTTTTTTATATATAGTTTAAGTTACAAAATTTGCTTATTTGACCTGCAATTTTTTGACGAAACATTCCACATTAGGTTGTTTATTTAATTTTTAACTGCGTCAACCGCATCTTCGGACATATGAAATGCAAATCCTGTAATTTAGCTTTTATATGTGGCAAAAATAAGAAGTAATTAGGTCCCAGTTTTGGATATTCAAATACTTAATCGTTCAAGCAGGAGTCCGAACGTTATGGTGATGTAATGTCTTTCCTGGGACGATTTTCAGGAACATTTTGGAGAACCAGAGACAAACAAATTCTAGTATTGTTACGCTCGAAAATTGATTCATTCTGAGACCTTTTGGTAATTTTATTGAGTTAATTACATTTTTGTTATCGTTAAGCCTTCAAAGGCTATTTTACACTCAATATTTTCGTGTAATATAATTTTATTTACGCTATTTACTATTTTCGATTATTATAGGCTACTTCAAACTTTCGTTGCCTCATGATAATTTTGTACGTTCAAATATTTTGGATGTCTGTATATCCATTTTATTTCCGGACTAATTTTTATACATTTCTGCGCAGTCGACATGTTGGGGAAATTTTATGCGAACTCACGCTTCATTTATTTGTATTGCTATTTGCGAGTTTTGTTTCTTTTAAACGATTAAAATTAACTGTACAAGTATTTGTATTTGTTTTGGAATTTTGTAAATTTATTAGGACGCTTATTTGTTTGTTTAACCTTTTTTTAATTATTTCCCTTTCTTTCTGATATTCCGTTATAGTGTTTTTTTGAGACTATGACGTAGTTTTCTTTCGAATATATATATAGCTGTGCCTTCATTTTGAACAGCCCTCTCTTGTTTTTTTCGTACCAGCTCTGAACTGTTCAGTTGTGAGAAAAACTTATACAAATGAAAAACTTATAGTCAAGTTTGAAATTTTATTTAGTGTATTTCTGCTGATGCAGGTTCTGTCTTTCTTGACTATATTGAATATTTGATTCACTTGTGTAGTATAATATTCGGGGACGTTTTCCCTGGATCTGGAAGAGAGTTTTTTTTCACGACCACGTGCTTCAGGTGAGTTTTAGACATGGGGACGGCTGTAATTTTCCGCAGCATCGTTCTCCGTTCTTTTTTTATTTTTGTTTCTAATGAATTTTCATTTATTCGTTTCCTTTTTCCATTTATTTAGGGCTGTTTATTCCGGCTCAAGATTTTTAATTGCTGATTAATGTTCTGTGCGGGAAATTAAACTAAGGCAGCATCCCGGCAGTAAGGCACATCCATTGGCATCAATTTACTGGGACCCCGTAAACCACGTTTTTGGGTTCTTAAACCCTTTAACACTCAAGGTAGTGTGATTAGAACATTTATTTGTCGTTAATAAATTTTGTGACAAAGATCACGTACAATATTTGATATAGTAGATTATTCTTAATTATTTAATAAAAAAGGACCGCATGAAGTCCAATATCGTGGTGGGCGAACCACCATTTTGAACATTTAAATTAATATTCATCGTATTACTGTAAATTCACTGATCCTTTTACACATAGTAATTACAAAATCCTTTCTTACGAAATTGGCGTAAGATTTATTCTTTATTTTTGTGGCTTTCCAGTAACGTATTTTGACTTTTATTTTGCTTATCATTATATTACATTTTTAAGTATATTATGATTTAACTATTTGCCACAATCAAAGACAATCTCAACTATTAGAGTAATTTAATGTCCTTTATTGGTAACTTTTCCTTCTCATTAATTTTCATATACAGGCTGAGTCTGGAAGTTTTTGTAAATTTCCAATTTTTGTGAATACTTAGTGTAGCATTAACTTTACGAATTTAATTTCCTTCATTTTTTTCTAACTGTGTACCATCTGTATCTAAACATATACTGAGTGATGCATATGCGTGTAAAGTACGATCAAGCTTGAAAGTTCTATTTATGCATAATACCTTTACTTGTACACAAATCTTATACCGTCTAAGTCAATCTGGTCAGGTAACTTTGTTGACAACTTTGCTTTATGAATTTTTAATGTTGATGAATGTTTTTGGATTAATTTACTAAATAAATTTTATTGTTATTGTTTAAACTGGTGTTTGCGTTTGTTTGACTACCTAATGACCTATTGAGCAAAAGAGTTATTTTATTTTTATTTTTGTATACCAGGTAATCGAGCACCCTTTAATTTTCTTAGGCCCTTTTGGCCCGTGGGTGTTCTGCGGTTACCCGGAACTTGCCAGGCCGAACGTAGTGGTGCTCAAATTTAGATCTATGCGATCTATAAGATCTATAAGGGGCCTTTGTGACCAGGGACGGAATTAGGGCTCGTCCTAATTCCATCTGAGGTTTTGTTACCTGATCCGTTTAGGTGTAACAGTATATTATTTTGAGATAACAATACAACGATTCTCGAACGCTATAGTGGAATCTTCTTCTTCATCTTTGTCCTACTCCTTATGCCTTTTCAGGCGTCGGGGGGGATTGGGAGTTCCAATCATCCCCTACCCATTTCTTCCATTCCTTTCTATCTTTTGCCATCATTATCACTTCTTCCATCACTTCTTCCATCACTTCTTCCATCGTCTTCCCTTTCTTTCTTACTATTTCATCTGTTTGGTTTATCCATTTTATTCTTGACCTCCCTCGTTGCCCTTTCCTTATTTTTCCCACCTCCATTTTTCTTTTTGTAATTCTTTTTTGCTTCATTCTTACTATTTGCCCATACCACTTCAGCTGTTTCTTTAGTGGAATCATATCCATTAATTCCAAAAAATTCGGAGACCATTTCTTGTTTCAATATTTTTCTCAGCAACTTTTGTTGAAGTCGTTCATTTAAAAAAATCAAAACTGTCTACTTTTGCTTTCTTGAGGTCATTCCATTATATCAAGTTTTATCAACTCTTTCTTTGGAAACTGTGGTTAAGTAAAAAATTATAAAAATGTATAAAATACCTTACTACAACTTAACTCTTCACTGCATTATTTTTCATTTTTTAATAAATAAAATACAAAGTAGTGTAAAAACTATTCTTTATAAATAAAATAAATTAAAAATTCTAAGTTAAACATGATTGTTTTTTCAAAAATTTTCAAATGTATCATCATCACATACATCATACACCATAATCTCAATGGAACTTTTTAAAGCAGTTATTTTTTTATTTAAACATAAGTGGATACCGCATTTTTCATACTTTAGTTTGTTACACGTAATTTGCACCGATTTCTTGATGAATAGGAAAATGGCCTATTTCGTCTTTTCTGATGTCCATCGTATGTATACTTGTATAAGACGCTGTAGCTTTCTTTCGCGTCTTAGCGATTTGGTCGTCAAGTGTAGATGGTCTGGCCTGTTTATTTGTAGATCCTGTCCCGTACTTACATAAACATTCAGCTACTTCAACTCTGAATTCCCATAATTGTAGAATTTTTTTACATTTTCGCCTGATTCAGCCCTCTTTTAATAACCATTTTGTATAATATCTTAGCATTGACTACGCCAACTAGGGTAACATAGATTCCATTTTTTACTTCTAGTTCTTATATTATGTATAAACCCATGCGGTTGTCGAGTAAATTGATGCGTGCCTAATTTGAAGTTCTCGAACGAAACCCTTGTGACTATTTGCCGCTATTTAGAAAATAAGGGTGGATTTTTGTTTCCGTTGTAACTCGGCTCCTCGTCGTTCTTCAGGGAAGTTGTATTGCTACTTTTTGTTCCTTTTTCTATTCTCTATAGTTTGTGTCATATGACTTTTTCACCTAACATCCTCCGTTCTCGAGATATCGGCGAAAATAGGACAAAATTTAGGGTACAAACTCGGTTCTCATTTTTTTCTTCTTTATCGTCACGCATAGCGAAAAAATGTTTATCGTCAAACTTGTAGAGCACGCTCGTATTTACAATTCAATATTTTTCTTTTCCCCCCATCTCCAAAATTACGAGTTCTAGCGCGGCGCAAAGTCGGCACTTCCGTGCGAGGTTTCGATCTTTCCGTTCGTACGCCATCATCATGAAGAAAGTGGTAAATTATGATTTTCACGATAACTTGACTCCTCGTCATCCTACGGGGAAGTTGTATTACTACTTTTTGTTCCTTTTTTTATTCTCTACAATTTGTGTCATATGACTTTTTCACCTAACATCGTCCGTTCTCGAGATATCGGTGAAAATAAGACAAAATTTGGGGTACGAACTCGGTTCTCATTTTTTACTTCTTTATCGTCACGCATAGCGAAAAAATGCACATCTATTTTTTGTGTGCGGTTAATCGAATGAATAGTGCTATTCAATAACTGCGTGATGTACACTTACAGATTTTGTAGACTATTTATATCGTCTATCGTAATGACGTCATTTCTCTCTCTAAATTGATGAGGGTGTTTCCGAAGTCTAATTGTGTGTTTGTGACGTTTGTATTGGCTGTCTTGACTTTCTTGATATATAAGATTTCCGACTTGTCTTGATTTTTCCCTTTAAAACTGTTGTGTAATAATTTATAATCGCTAGTATTGAATACATGTATACAATCTATGCAATATTAAGCAAAACCTGTATTTCTGTTATTATTTAAAATCGTTTTTTTATGTTCGTTAATACGATCCTATATGGATCTGCCTGATTGACCAATGTAGATAGTGCCAGAATCACTGCAACCCACCCACCACGTAAACACCTGACTTGTCACACAATTTTGTTTTCTTTGTTTATTATTGACTAACATTTTTCCTAAATTGATTTTCTTTACTTGGATAATATTCAAACCTAACTTACCCAATTGGTTAGAAACCTTGTTGCTAACATCCGGTATGTAGAATGATACCGTTTGTTATTTTGTTGAAGTGTTGGTTCTTTGTTGAGACTTGTCTGTTGTTTCTTTCTAAAAATGTAATCTATGAGTTGTATGTTAGAACCGTTATTTTTAACTATTGTCTTAATGATTTTCTGTTCTTTTTTGTAGTTATCTGTGTTTAACGGGAAGTTAAGTAATCTATGTATTAGACTGGGAAAAACAGGCATTTTTATATTCCACGATTTGTTAGAATTGGCGGGAATTATAGATTCTTTGGTAGTTGTTTTTCTATATATGTCAAAATCTAGTTTTTGATCTGTTCGCGTAATTTTTATATCTAAAAAGTTTAGAGCTTTTTCTACCTCTTTCTCTATTGTAAATTGTATTTTATTGTTCACTGAATTTAAATAAAGTAAAAGTTGATCTAATTGTCTAGAAGTGCCTGACCAAATACATAATATGCCATCCACATATCTACCCCAACACATTTCCTTTCCCTTCCTATGCAATTTATAAAATAATAAATACGTATATCTCAAAACACTATTCTAGATTGTGCTCCATCATTTTCATTAAAACATTGTATTTGGTCTAATTAACTTACCTAGGCTACTTTTCATAGCGCGTTATTATCACTAGGGAAGGACTACTACAAAAAATACAAAAAAAATAATAAATTTACGTTTTCAGCAAAAGTTAATTTCGGAAACATAATGTGTGATACACCGTTGAATTCATAATGAAAAATTCCATCAGATATAGGTTGTACTCTTTCCTCTCTCCGTATATATATATATATATATATTGGCTGATTCATTTTCGGCCCTCACCATGGGGATTTCTCTTATTATTGGAGAAAGAGTATAGGTTTAAATTTGGCAAAGTTGTTAAATTTTGTGTTTGTTATAAATCCGCAAAGAAAATAGACCTGTGACAAATGACCTTCGTTATTTAAAAAAAAACGCGAAAACCCCATTTTCTTCTTTTACCTGTAGCACCGACATTTGGCCTTGTAGAGAAAAAGTAAAAACATATCCTTGTGGCCATTTCTAAACCTCTATCCAGTGGTGTACTCTAAATTTTTATACGACGTTTCGTTTCTTTCTGGCCATCATCAACTATCTAATTTCTTATAGGCACCATATTGGATTTAGACATCTTCAGAAAGAGTTTTTTTTTCTGATTTCAACCATGTACGACATGCTGACTAAAGTTTTTGACATTAGGTTTTATTTGAAAGAATAAATTATAAGTTTAAATAAGGTAACCATGGAATTTCAATCTGTCAAACATTTCATTTATTGTTCATTAATAATACAAAAATGTCATACACTAACGAAGAGAAACGAGATATGATAAGTATTATTTATTCTTCGAACCGAAATTTAACAGTAGCGAGTACAAGATATCTACAATTATATCCAGAACGACAACAGCCTCATCGTACCATTTTTCTAGATCTCGACAGAAATTTGGTCGAGAATGGATCGTTTACTAAGCCGCGTAATGGTCAAGACAACAGTAATTTAAATGAAAATCGACAAGATAGTAGAGTATCTCAGCCGATTCTAACACCTCCTCATTGACCTTGATCGCATGCATTATTGGCGATCAAGGTCAATGAGGAGGTGTTAGAATCGGCTGAGGATGAGTGACCTTGCCTTCAAGGTTATTGAGGAGGTGTTGGAATCGGATGGTGGAGGCTTAGGTCATTCGAAGGTCAACGTCGTGTGTAGGTCGTTTGAATGTCAATATTGGCGATCAAGGTCAATGAGGAGGTGTTAGAATCGGCTGAGTAGCCAAGGTCATTAAAAGGTCGAAGCAGATTATTAAAAAGTCACACCAAAGTCAAAGTCATTTCCAAGGTCAGTCAAGGTCATGAGAAGACCAAGGTCGTACCAAGGTCAAGGACATTTGAAGGTCAATAACATTTGAAGGTCAAGGGTTTTGAAGGTCAAGGGCATTTGAAGGTCAATGACATTTGAAAGTCAAGGGCATTTGAAGGTCAAGGGTGTTTGAAGGTCAAGGACATTTGAAAGTCAAGGGCATTTGAAAGTCAAGGGCATTTGGAGGTTAAGGGTGTTTGAAGGTCAAGGACATTTGAAAGTCAAGGGTATTTGAAAGTCAAGGGCATTTGGAGGTCAAGGGCATTTAAAGGTCAAGGACATTTGAAGGTCAAGGACATTTGAAGGTCAAGGGCATTTGAAGGTCAATGACATTTGAAGGTCAAGGTAATCACTTAAAGATTACATCGAGGTAGGGGTTCAACCGTGAATATATAAATAATAACGAATGAATTTTTCTATCATAAAGTGTTAAGTTTTCTTAATATTTGTTTGAACATATAAGTAGATATGGGTGCTGCACACGAAAGAAAAAATAGAGTGATTGTAGTGGAATTAGAATGGAGTAGTGATGATGAGTTAAGTGAAGCTGAAGACGATATTGAGTACGATATTGAGGAGGAACAAGGAGATGATACAGACGAGGTAGATATTGAGGAGGAAGAAATTGAGGACGACATATTTGAAATAGAGACGATTATTTTAATCGATGATATGGAGAGTAGAATGTATGACTTTGATTAATTGGATTGATTATACATATAATGCTAAGATGTTTATTGTTACTAGTATAAATAAGTCAATGTAATTTATAAGTTTGAAATGTTTTCACACATAAAATAGTATAATATTAAGCTTGACCTTCGACGAGGTGTATATATGGTGATGGTCGTTCCATTCCAGCAACAGTTGAGCCGGTACAGTGGAGGTGTTGTTTCTATTCAGTGCATATTTGGAAAATAATAAGTCAATATGTTTGAATGTGAATACTGTGGGAAGACGTTTACTCGAGGAGATAACAGAAGTCGCCACATGTTAACTTCTTGTAAAGGGAAGAGAATGAAATTTAGCGATAACGAAGTGGAATTAATGAAATGTGATATCTGTGATGTATATGTAGAAACAAATTGTTATACTGCACATATCCGCAGTACTTTACACCGTAGTAAAGCGTTCGTAATAATCGATAATGGTGTAAAGAAGAGTGTTGGCACGTTCGGGGATAGAATAGTAAGTTATCAAGTATGTGATTCGTCTCGCATATACGTTGATGTGGAAGAATTTGCAAATAATATTAGGGAGAAAGTGATAGCACTTATGGATAGTATTCTAAGTATACATACTTCTATGAAAGTGAATTTGGAATTGTATGGATTATATTATTTATTGACGAAGGAAAATGTAGAAATAAAATCGTTTAATACTCGAAATAAAGTCATAACCCATGGAAGTAATTTATATGAGCTATACGCAGATTTTATTGATGAGATTAAGAATAAAATGAGTGAATTTCAGGAGCGCGATTCAGGTAAAATAAGATTATTGTTAATTCCTCACAGTGTTATAAATTACTATTTTTATTATATTTCAGGGTGGACATTGAGCAACGTTTTATATTTGGAAGTAAATATGAATAAGTTTAGTCCATTGAGAGGTTCCACTTATATGGACTTACCACCATCAATAAAGAAAAAGAAGGCTATAATAAATGTTCAAAATTCTGACAACAAATGTTTCGCTTGGGCCGTTACTTCTGCTTTAAGGGAACCAGTAGGACTCCCGCAAAGAGTTTCATCGTATCCACATTATAGTACAGTTGCAGATTTTACTGATATACATTTCCCTGTAAATTTAAAAGATATCCATAAGTTTGAAGAGCAAAATAATATATCCATTAATGTATATGGTATAGAAGAATGTTTTCAGAATAATGTGAGAGCTCAAGAAGTAGTGGGCCCATTATATTTTACGAAGCGGAGAAGAATAGCTCATATTAATTTATTACTTGTTACCTCAGAAAATGTAAATTCACATTACTGTTGGATAAAGAATTTGTCGCGACTAGTTTCGTCACAGAAATCTTTATCAGGACATCAAAAATACATATGTGAAGGGTGTTTAATTTTCTTTACATGTGAAGATAAATTACGAAGACATGAAAATGAAGATTGTAAGCAGGTGAAGGCAGTGTTTCCCGGCACAGAATTAAAAATCAATAAGTACGGAGAGGAACTACCAGAATATGTATTAAAATTTGATAAATTTGAACGACAATTAAGAGTTCCTTTTGTTGTTTATGCTGATTTCGAAGCAATATTAAAACCTATTGATACGTCAGAACCGGATCCTTCCAAACCATTTACTGTGAAATGTTTCGAACATGAACCATATTCTTTTGCCTATTATGTGAAATGTAGTTTTGATGATAATCTGAGTAAATTGCGTTTATATCGTGGACAAAATGCAGCCACATCTTTTATTAGAGAGCTAGAAACTGATGTTACTTTTTTATATAAAAATTATTTAAGTAAAGAGGTAGAAATGAAACCTTTAACTGATGAGGAGCGTGATAAATATGAGCAAGAGACAGTGTGTCATATTTGTGAAAAAGCAATAGCAGTCCCTGAAGAAAAAGTTCGTGACCATGATCATATGACAGGATTTTATCGGGGTGCAGCACATATGGTATGTAATATAAATTATAAAGAGCCCCGATATATACCTATTATCTTTCATAATTTGTCAAATTATGATACACATTTGTTTGTAAAAGTGCTGGCACTGGAAAAGGAGGATGTAGATGTTATTGCACAAAATAAAGAGAAATATATTTCATTTTCCAAAAAAGTTCACGTGGGAGATATAATAGATTGTAATGGTAAGAAAAGAAACGTGTTCTACAAGTTGAGATTTATAGACTCATTTCGATTTATGAATTCCTCTTTGACGAAATTATCATCTTATTTAGACAATGAACAATGTGAGGAAATTAGAAGATATTATATGGGTGAAAAATTTGAATTAATCCGACAGAAGGGTGTATTCCCATATAACTATGTTACGTCTTATGAAACTCTTTCATTCTCGGAATTACCCAACAAAGAGTGCTTTTATGATATACTATCAGATAGTGACATAAGTGATGAAGACTATTGCAGAGCTCAAAGGGTTTGGAATTTATTCGATTGTAAAACACTAGGACAATATAGTGATATATATATACAATCAGATGTATTATTACTAGCAGATGTATTTGAAAATTTTCGAAACATTTGCCTGCACAATTACAAATTAGATCCTGCACATTATTTTACTTCTCCAGGATTAAGCTGGGATGCTATGCTGCGTATGACGGGTATTAGTTTGGAACTATTAACAGATGCAGATATGTTTCACTTTTTTAAAAGCGGTATACGTGGAGGTGTGAGCATGTGTTGCAAAAGAATGGAAAAAGCTAACAACGAATTCTTACCGGATTTTGATTCATCCGAAGCGAAAAAATATATTCTATATTTAGATGCAACGAATTTATATGGTTATGCTATGTCATTCAGTTTACCAGTTAGTGATTTTCAATGGTTAACAAATGAAGAACTACCGACGATGGATATACAAGCCTTAGAAGACGATGGAGATTATGGTTATGTTTTCGAAGTAGATTTAGAATATCCTGCAAATCTTCACGAACAGCACAATGAATTTCCTTTTTGCCCCGAACATGTTATTCCACCTAATTCAAAGTATGGGAAATTGATTCCAAACCTTGTCGATAAATCAAATTACGTCATACATTACTTAACTTTGAAACAATGTCTTAATAATGGTTTGATATTACGAGGAATACGTCGAGGAATTAGATTTAAACAAAGTACTTGGTTAAAGAGATATATTGATTTCAATACAAAAAAACGAAATGAATCCACCAACGAGTTTTTTAAACAGTTTTATAAATTAATGGTGAATAGTATATTTGGAAAGACGATGGAAAATGTAGAAAATCGAGTAAATATAAAATTGGTTTCACATTGGGAAACTATTCATAAAAGGCTTGGCGCTGAGGCGTATATAGCAAAACCAAATTTTAAATCTTGTAAAATCTTTTGTGACTCTCTTACAGCCATCGAATTAACAAAGGTACGTGTAGATTACGTAAAACCTATATATGTGGGATTCACAATTTTGGAACTAGCTAAGAGGGTAATGTATAGTTTTTTCTATGGTTTCTTAAAACCTTTGTATGATACAGACGTTTCATTATTGTATACAGATACAGATTCATTGATTATAAGTGTGCAAAATTATAATGTATATAATGATATAAAAGAACATTTACATATGTTTGATACATCAAATTTTACTGTCGATAATATTCATGGAATACCTCCCACTTCACCCAGGTTGGGAAAAATGAAGGATGAATATGCTGGAAAAATTATTGAGTATTTTTATGGAACAGGTGCTAAAGCTTATTGTCTAAAACTACTTGATAAAACTGTAAAAACTGCAAAGGGAGTGAAGAAATACGTTATTGATAAAAATTTATCAGTAACTGATTATAAAACTGTGGTGGAAGATGATGGAAATATAATGAGGAAAATGTACATATTCCGTTCTGAATTACACACAATATACACGGAATTGAGGAATAAAGTTGCTCTCTCGTCTAAAGATGATAAACGATATATTCTTCCTGATAAAAGCAATACTTTGGCGTGGGGTCATTATAAAATAGAAGGCATTACACGGGAAGAAAACTTACAAAATATTCTTTTAGAACTAAATGCTCTGACATAGATATCTAATTTTTTGTAAATGTATTAGTCATTAATGTATTTTAGCAATGATATAAATTATGTGTATCTTTTGTAAATGTGTCTTATAAATAATTGTAAGTTGTTTAATCCAACTTGATATTAGTTAATTCTACTTATTTGTATTAATTATTTATAAAATAAAAAACATTTCAAACTTATTTAGTACTTTTTATTTTAAATTATATGATCAGCTAAACCTCTACAACACATTATCCTTAGAAATCCAAGAGTTGTGTGATGAAGGCATGCCAAGCCACTTTACGAGAACTTTACCCTTCTGTCGTCGTATAATTTTTTCAACAAGATATACGTCCGGATGCTTCACTTTCAGCAACTCTGATTCGTAAAACCCCCCTAAAATATTCTGTTTTTGCGAATCTTGTAGTAGATAGGTACTGGGGAAGGTATTTTGAACTTTTCTTACTGTGAATATCTCATTCGACCAATTTGGCGTATACATTTTAGAAAACACGTGCCTGTATTTACTGATACGAACGAAGTCTCCCACCTTAAAATTTGAAATTCTTGGATCACCTACTTTAATATTACTATAAACTGTATCCAAAATACTTCTAACATTTCTTTGATTAACTGCTACAGGTTTGTGCCTTGTTGTTCGATGTACGGTATTATTATAATCTTTGACTAGTCCTTGCAACATATCTATCCAACGATAATTCCCATTGAAGCTGAATTCCTTCCACATCTTATTTTTTAGCGTTCTATTAAAACGTTCGACAATGGAACTTTTTAGATTGGAATAGGTAGTGTAGTGATTAATATTATACTGATCCATAAGCTTCTTGAAATGAGAGTTGAAAAATTCCTTTCCTTGGTCGCTTTGAACATTCTTCGGAATATTTTTTTTCCCAGTTGAGAGTATGGATTTCATGGCGTTCATTACTTCAATCGCTGTTTTATTTTTTATTGGAATTGCCCAGGCGAATTTCGAAAATGTGTTTATACATACGAAAATGTATTTGAAATTGTCGTTTTCTTTTGCGTACGGTATCATTTCAACCAGATCGATTTGAAATAGGTCCCGCAATCCTTTTATGATGACCCGACGTCGAGTAAACCTCCTCCGAGCTGGTCTATGTATTTCATTTACAACATCCCTCCTAATTGACGACATTTCCTTCGATGACTATTTCCGCAAATACTGCTTCTGTTTTTGGTGGCGTAGGTATGGTACCAACGTATATCAACCTAAACGTTGTTCCTTCTGCCAATTCGAACGGTCTCTTGGAATTAAATAGTTCCTTATCAATTTGCAGTGTTGTTAATTTCTCGTTAGAATAGTGTACATTTATAACCTTCCCACGATATAATTTATTCTTATATAAATAAGTATGTTTCGCCAATGACGTACTTACATAATAACCCATAAGGTCAATGGAACCGTCACTATATATTGGAATAATATAGTTCGAAGTTGCTGTTGCACTGGGAGAAGGAATATTTTTTTTATGCATTTGTAATACTTCTTGAAATTTAGGATGTTTGAGAAAGTCTGAGACTACGTCTACATCCATTAAATGTCTCTTAAGGACATGCTTGTTTATGTGTCTTCCAAATTTATCTATTGTCATCGTTACCTATCATTGGTGTCGAAATATAAACTGTCATACAACCAAGAATTTACAGAGTATACAGAGAGACTATTTTATAATTTTTGACTCTTTCAACTCCTCTATTATTGACAATATCTCGTTCTGGTGCCCTGAGTGACCGGCATCCTTCGATGCTATTAGTAGCCTCAATCTATCACACAGTTCATTCACATCGTCCCAGTACTTATATTCAATTTTACTTTTAGGTACAACCATCTTTTGCATGGATACCTTATTTGACAAACCTAAGCCAGTCTTCCAAGTTCGACTCCACCAAACTTCAGGTTTCTTCCCTTGTATAATAGGTTTTATAATTGATTTGTATTTAAAACCTTTACTGGCTGCAAACTTCCTATCAGGATCGTAATCAACTCGATGAGAGTTTGTATCACTGAGAATAAATTTATAATTCTTTGCATCAGCATATAAAAATTTCCCTGGTTTCTTCTTGAAAAGCAATTCTAGTAAACCTTTTGTTGCCTTATAAGTGAATTGACCGATGATAATGTTGGGTCCATCAAATCTAACATCATTGTTTCCAATTTTTAAATCCCCACCGACTTCGTGAACACCATATTTTTCATCAAATTCATCGTTTTCATCGGTCATTAAACCGATAAGATATGGCCGTATAGTACGATCATAATCTCTCAATGATTCTTTAACTTCATCCGTTTCTAGAAGGGTTTTATTCAACGATTTGTTAGCAATTATCGACTTAGCTGGACGCGTACTCAATAGTGATACGGCATGTGCCATTGATTTATCTAAATCCATACTTCCACTTGTATCTGTTTCGTCTTCTTTACTTTCATCTTCTTCCCTTCCTTCTGGCGTTTCTGGCAACAGGTGACCTATGTAGTCATCTTCTAAGAATGTAGGTTGTGTGAATGACGTTGACATCTTAGGTGTTGGGGCATCTGGTTCAGAGTCCAGTGTTGCTAGAACTTTAGATGTTCGAGGTGTAGTACCAACTCCTTCCAATTTGCGCTTGGTCGGGGAAGAATGAGTGTATGGGCTAAACCAGGACACATGTTTTCGTGAAGGTGTCCCTTGCCGTATAATAGACGTTCCTTGTACTGCTGCATAGGATTTTTCTGGAAAAATTTCAGACCATGTGTCTGGTGTATCCTCCATAGCGTCCTTCGAGTGGGGAGTTCTACTTTGCTTCGGAATGGTACTACCTAATTTCACGGCAATTTCTTGCAAAGGTTTGGATATAGGTGCATACTGTATATCAATATCTCTTTGAGACTTCGCGATATCAGCCCTTAGTGTTCTCAATTTTTCTTTTAAAACTGTGCGAGCTTTTACTAAATTATTTATTAATTTATCATCCATGTCTCTTTACTATTTAACGAATACTGAAATACTGATGTAGATTTCCTAAAGTAGGATCCTTTTAATGGTGTTTTTAGAGGAACTTATTGTAAATGTATATAAGTATCAAAACCTAAACGGTATCTTCCTTCATTATACTTACAGTCAGTATCGATAAATAATAGACCAAATGATTTCTTCCAACACATTCTGCATACGTTTAAAAACTGTTCAAAACTTAAGTCATGGATGTGATCGTTAAATATATGTTTCAAATTAGTACCATCTTGTTGAAATAAAATTAAAAGATTTGTATTATCCCTCAACAATTGTTTAGGAACAGCACTATATGTTTGAATTAAATAAAAACAATCTAAATTCCGATGCCTACCGAAAGAGAAGAACTGTTTGACAATATTCAAATTAATAGTGGGTATATCGTCAAATATAACGACTGAATAGTCGGCAACTTGGTCCGGTGTTATCATATCAATCGGATCCGTATATTCAAAATAACCTATCTCTGGAATAGTTGCCATTACATGTTTAAGATATTCATATTTCTGTTGATGAAGAGATCCACAGCAGATGTAAATATTTTTGAAGCGCAACCCATTAGGATGTAATAATAAAGTAAGGAGGGCATTCGTTTTACCACATCCTGAAGGACCCACTATTAGTGCTCTCTTACAAGTACCACCAAATAGATTGCTGTGTCGGTTAAAATTCTTCTCATTAAATACGGAATCGTAGTTGTATAAAGGTAATGATAATGGTTGTGCTTCTAGCTGCATACTGCACTTCATGAATTCACGATGTATACTGAACCATATTAGCTGTAGACGCTTCTTATTAATTGAAAAAAAAGCAAATTTCTACATTTTAAATGACATTAAATTTTATTATATTTATTTACATTATTTACATTTCATTATATTTTTACATATTAATAAATTTTATTATATTTATTTACATTATTTACATTTCATTATATTTTTACATATTAAAAGACATTAATAAGTTACTAGCTGTACACAAGCTTTTGGCATCGGTAATATTCCTGATGGAAATGGTGGGTCATATCCTGATGGAAATGGTGAAGGTGGACGTGTTGAAAATGGTGAAGTACAAATGTTGGAAATGGTGAAGCACAAAAGTTTGAAGAAATTATTGAAGAGGAAATTGTTGAAGAGATAGGAAATTGTTGAAGAGATAGGAAATTGTTGAAGAGATATGAAAATAATAATAAACAAAATTAATAATATTAATTTTGTTTATTATTTTCATATCTCTTCAGCAGTTCTCTGATGACCTTCTGTGGGGCCATCGCCACCGGTTTTGGCACCGGTTGGGCAGGTGTATGAATTATTTCATCATCTGATGATCCCCAAGAGTCTACCTCTGAATACGGTGGCGGCTTTGGTGATGGTGCTTGCGGCCGCGGTGTTGATGTTTGCGGCTGTGGTGTTGGCGGTGGTGTTGTAGGTGCTGGTGTTGTAGGTTGTGGTGCTGGTGTTGTAGGTAGTGGTGCTGGTGTTGTAGGTAGTGGTGTTGCTAGTGTTGGTGGCATCGCTGCCGATACCGATACTTGAAGTATCGGTGAACGGCGGCCTGGTGTCGATGTCACCGTCACCAGCACTTTAGTATGTGCGGAAGTATTTAGCGTAGTATTTAGCTGGAATTCCTGTAAATGTAATATCTTTATATTGAGCTCCATGAAAAAGGTTACATATTAACACTATTTCTTCTGACGAATATCACCCCATGGAAAAGATAATGTAAATATTCCCAAATCCATACTTCCTTACCAGATGTCACCCCAGGATATTGACAGTTTGTCAGTTATCCTTACAGTAATATACAGTGATATATTAACTGTAAGGATAACTGTAAGGATGTTGACAGTTACATTTACTGTAAATATTACTATTGTAAGGTGGAAGGATGGACAGTTATATTTACTGTAAATATTACTACAAATATTACTATAAATATTTCCAAATCATTATTCCCAAATCATACTATTACGGTCTATGTCTACGTACGAGGGTCTAACTTCGTTATTGAACATATCAATAAATCAAAGTCTGCAGTGCAAAATTTAAAAGCATGTAATTAGTTTAAAGTACCAATAAATCAATCTGTAGTGCAAAGTTTAAAAGCATAATAAATTATCAATCATCACTGTCATCATCATTACTATTGATATGTTCAACTATCAAAGCTTTGATTTGTCCGAATCGATTTTTCTTCCTCCGGTAAGATTGAACTTTCTCATTAATATGAACATCTGGGATGTTCGTATTAATGGCACCATTATGGAGTTGAAGATACAGGTCGACGTCTGCGATCCAACCGGATACCTGCTCATTCATATGGGCAAGGGAGGCATCTCTAACTGACGAATTTCTCTCAAGGTGCGACATAACTTTGTCAGAAAGTTCTTTAAAATCCGCAGCGAGAGTGTTGCGTGGTTGACGTTGATGTGATGGAAATGGTTGAGGTTCTGATAAGGGCGGTTGTGTTTGAGGTGCTTGATATTCTGGTTCAAATGGTTGATATTGAGGTGGATGACATTCTTGTTCTAATGAAGGTGGATGTAGGTGAGTTTCTAAAGGAAGTGGTTGAGGTTCTCCATTTGATCTAGGTTCGGAGGCTTGTCTTTGTCTTTGGTAGGGGGTAATCAAAGGCGAAGGGGCAGGCGAAGGGGTAATCAAAGGCGAACGATGGGACAGCGGTGAATTTTGATCTCGAGGATCTCGAGAAGGATCTGGTTGAGGATCTGATTGAGGATGATCTCGAGAGGGATCAGGTTGAAGCGGTGGATTGCCAGGTGAATGAGCAGATAGAAATATAACCGATGATGACTCATGTGCCACTGCTGGTTTTTCTATAGGTGATAGGTCCACTGGTGGTGGTACTGCAGCAGCTGACACCATTACAGTACCAGAGTGTACCTGTCTACCCAGAAGTAGTCTCTTGAGAGTACTACTACTCTCTCTCACACTAGAAATGGGTGTAGAAGCAATTGCATGCGTCCAAGCAACTGTTTGCGTCTGTGTATTTGTCAGTTGTTGTCGTTTTTGTTCTCGTCGCGTCTGTGTATTTGTCTGTTGTCGTCGTTTTTGTTCTCGTTTTTGTTCTCGTCGTTGTTTTTGTTCTAATTTTCGTTGTTCTCGTCGTCGTTGTTGTTCTCGTTGTCGTTGTTGTTGGTACTGTTCGTAATCGAATTGTCGTTGGTACTGTTCGTAATCGAATTGTCTTTTCATTTCAGCAGTTGCTCTACTCATTTCAGCAGTGCCCAGCGGTGCAATAGTAGCAACTTGAGACAACACCGTCGGAAATTCTGTCTCTGTCATAGTAGGAACAAATACGCTAGCAGTTCTCATTACAGCTGCCCTCGTAATTGTTCCGACTACATTAGCAGGGGCAACGGTAGATAGCGCTCTATCTACCGCCGCCGACAGCATTTCATCATCTATTTCTGCTGGAAGTTCCAGTTGCTCTAGTCCTTGCATAAAACGTCCTTGATTGGAAATATTAATATTGGAAATATTTATGAGGCTTTCAGGGTTAGGGTTGTCAGTATCAGGGGGAAACACCTGTTGCTGTGAAGTTGGTTGAGGCGGGGATGGTGTTTCCTAAAGAATAATAAAAATGAGGGAAGGAATCAAATTAATTCGAAATATTTAAATACTGATACTAAACTTTCAATTTCAAATATTGAATTATAATTTTATTACTTTTCAGGATACATAAAAGAAGTAATTACTTTCCTACTTTTAGAACACAAAAGAAATAAAATATTTTCAAAATTAATGTATTATAAATGTAATACATTAATTTTGAAAATGCTACATTTCAAATTTTGTTCAGATATAAGAAATATATAACAGTGAATTATAAATAATTAAATAAACAAATACAAGCAAAAACAAATATAAATATAGTAATAATATTAATAATATGGATGTTTACTTACCATTGTATAACTTGTAATGTCTATCCCAGTAAAACTAACTCGTATTTATATGAAAATAGGGGCAATTAATTATGTAAATTAACATTTTAGAAATTTCCATTGACGTCAATTTTGACCTATTACATAATACGTACAAATTTACATTATAAATTTGCATATGTTAATCAAAAATTCCGTCGCATTTTTTGCAAAAGGTCAAGTCTCAATTAATTATGTAAATTTACATTTTAGAAATTTCCATTGACGTCATTCTTGACCTATTACATAATACATGTACAAATTTGCATTATAAATTTGCATATGTTAATCAAGGTCAAGTTGATATTTTTAGATGATTTTAGATATTAGGTGTGACCTTGAACATCGGGAAAATTCCCAAATTCTTCAGTTCTTCATCGAAAAGTGGAGGGGGAAATTTTCGAATGTAGGTCACGCGGGGGGGGGGGGGAGCCCCCTGCCCCAATCCCCACCTCCGCGCGCTCACTCCGCGCTAAGTTTGCAGCCAGTAAAGGTTTTAAATACAAATCAATTATAAAACCTATTATACAAGGGAAGAAACCTGAAGTTTGGTGGAGTCGAACTTGGAAGACTGGCTTAGGTTTGTTAAATAAGGTATCCATGCAAAAGATGGTTGTACCTAAAAGTAAAATTGAATATAAGTACTGGGACGATGTGAATGAACTGTGTGATAGATTGAGGCTACTAATAGCATCGAAGGATGCCGGTCACTCAGGGCACCAGAACGAGATATTGTCAATAATAGAGGAGTTGAAAGAGTCAAAAATTATAAAATAGTCTCTCTGTATACTCTGTAAATTCTTGGTTGTATGACAGTTTATATTTCGACACCAATGATAGGTAACGATGACAATAGATAAATTTGGAAGACACATAAACAAGCATGTCCTTAAGAGACATTTAATGGATGTAGACGTAGTCTCAGACTTTCTCAAACATCCTAAATTTCAAGAAGTATTACAAATGCATAAAAAAAATATTCCTTCTCCCAGTGCAACAGCAACTTCGAACTATATTATTCCAATATATAGTGACGGTTCCATTGACCTTATGGGTTATTATGTAAGTACGTCATTGGCGAAACATACTTATTTATATAAGAATAAATTATATCGTGGGAAGGTTATAAATGTACACTATTCTAACGAGAAATTAACAACACTGCAAATTGATAAGGAACTATTTAATTCCAAGAGACCGTTCGAATTGGCAGAAGGAACAACGTTTAGGTTGATATACGTTGGTACCAAACCTACGCCACCAAAAACAGAAGCAGTATTTGCGGAAATAGTCATCGAAGGAAATGTCGTCAATTAGGAGGGATGTTGTAAATGAAATACATAGACCAGCTCGGAGGAGGTTTACTCGACGTCGGGTCATCATAAAAGGATTGCGGGACCTATTTCAAATCGATCTGGTTGAAATGATACCGTACGCAAAAGAAAACGACAATTTCAAATACATTTTCGTATGTATAAACACATTTTCGAAATTCGCCTGGGCAATTCCAATAAAAAATAAAACAGCGATTGAAGTAATGAACGCCATGAAATCCATACTCTCAACTGGGAAAAAAAATATTCCGAAGAATGTTCAAAGCGACCAAGGAAAGGAATTTTTCAACTCTCATTTCAAGAAGCTTATGGATCAGTATAATATTAATCACTACACTACCTATTCCAATCTAAAAAGTTCCATTGTCGAACGTTTTAATAGAACGCTAAAAAATAAGATGTGGAAGGAATTCAGCTTCAATGGGAATTATCGTTGGATAGATATGTTGCAAGGACTAGTCAAAGATTATAATAATACCGTACATCGAACAACAAGGCACAAACCTGTAGCAGTTAATCAAAGAAATGTTAGAAGTATTTTGGATACAGTTTATAGTAATATTAAAGTAGGTGATCCAAGAATTTCAAATTTTAAGGTGGGAGACTTCGTTCGTATCAGTAAATACAGGCACGTGTTTTCTAAAATGTATACGCCAAATTGGTCGAATGAGATATTCACAGTAAGAAAAGTTCAAAATACCTTCCCCAGTACCTATCTACTACAAGATTCGCAAAAACAGAATATTTTAGGGGGGTTTTACGAATCAGAGTTGCTGAAAGTGAAGCATCCGGACGTATATCTTGTTGAAAAAATTATACGACGACAGAAGGGTAAAGTTCTCGTAAAGTGGCTTGGCATGCCTTCATCACACAACTCTTGGATTTCTAAGGATAATGTGTTGTAGAGGTTTAGCTGATCATATAATTTAAAATAAAAAGTACTAAATAAGTTTGAAATGTTTTTTATTTTATAAATAATTAATACAAATAAGTAGAATTAACTAATATCAAGTTGGATTAAACAACTTACAATTATTTATAAGACACATTTACAAAAGATACACATAATTTATATCATTGCTAAAATACATTAATGACTAATACATTTACAAAAAATTAGATATCTATGTCAGAGCATTTAGTTCTAAAAGAATATTTTGTAAGTTTTCTTCCCGTGTAATGCCTTCTATTTTATAATGACCCCACGCCAAAGTATTGCTTTTATCAGGAAGAATATATCGTTTATCATCTTTAGACGAGAGAGCAACTTTATTCCTCAATTCCGTGTATATTGTGTGTAATTCAGAACGGAATATGTACATTTTCCTCATTATATTTCCATCATCTTCCACCACAGTTTTATAATCAGTTACTGATAAATTTTTATCAATAACGTATTTCTTCACTCCCTTTGCAGTTTTTACAGTTTTATCAAGTAGTTTTAGACAATAAGCTTTAGCACCTGTTCCATAAAAATACTCAATAATTTTTCCAGCATATTCATCCTTCATTTTTCCCAACCTGGGTGAAGTGGGAGGTATTCCATGAATATTATCGACAGTAAAATTTGATGTATCAAACATATGTAAATGTTCTTTTATATCATTATATACATTATAATTTTGCACACTTATAATCAATGAATCTGTATCTGTATACAATAATGAAACGTCTGTATCATACAAAGGTTTTAAGAAACCATAGAAAAAACTATACATTACCCTCTTAGCTAGTTCCAAAATTGTGAATCCCACATATATAGGTTTTACGTAATCTACACGTACCTTTGTTAATTCGATGGCTGTAAGAGAGTCACAAAAGATTTTACAAGATTTAAAATTTGGTTTTGCTATATACGCCTCAGCGCCAAGCCTTTTATGAATAGTTTCCCAATGTGAAACCAATTTTATATTTACTCGATTTTCTACATTTTCCATCGTCTTTCCAAATATACTATTCACCATTAATTTATAAAACTGTTTAAAAAACTCGTTGGTGGATTCATTTCGTTTTTTTGTATTGAAATCAATATATCTCTTTAACCAAGTACTTTGTTTAAATCTAATTCCTCGACGTATTCCTCGTAATATCAAACCATTATTAAGACATTGTTTCAAAGTTAAGTAATGTATGACGTAATTTGATTTATCGACAAGGTTTGGAATCAATTTCCCATACTTTGAATTAGGTGGAATAACATGTTCGGGGCAAAAAGGAAATTCATTGTGCTGTTCGTGAAGATTTGCAGGATATTCTAAATCTACTTCGAAAACATAACCATAATCTCCATCGTCTTCTAAGGCTTGTATATCCATCGTCGGTAGTTCTTCATTTGTTAACCATTGAAAATCACTAACTGGTAAACTGAATGACATAGCATAACCATATAAATTCGTTGCATCTAAATATAGAATATATTTTTTCGCTTCGGATGAATCAAAATCCGGTAAGAATTCGTTGTTAGCTTTTTCCATTCTTTTGCAACACATGCTCACACCTCCACGTATACCGCTTTTAAAAAAGTGAAACATATCTGCATCTGTTAATAGTTCCAAACTAATACCCGTCATACGCAGCATAGCATCCCAGCTTAATCCTGGAGAAGTAAAATAATGTGCAGGATCTAATTTGTAATTGTGCAGGCAAATGTTTCGAAAATTTTCAAATACATCTGCTAGTAATAATACATCTGATTGTATATATATATCACTATATTGTCCTAGTGTTTTACAATCGAATAAATTCCAAACCCTTTGAGCTCTGCAATAGTCTTCATCACTTATGTCACTATCTGATAGTATATCATAAAAGCACTCTTTGTTGGGTAATTCCGAGAATGAAAGAGTTTCATAAGACGTAACATAGTTATATGGGAATACACCCTTCTGTCGGATTAATTCAAATTTTTCACCCATATAATATCTTCTAATTTCCTCACATTGTTCATTGTCTAAATAAGATGATAATTTCGTCAAAGAGGAATTCATAAATCGAAATGAGTCTATAAATCTCAACTTGTAGAACACGTTTCTTTTCTTACCATTACAATCTATTATATCTCCCACGTGAACTTTTTTGGAAAATGAAATATATTTCTCTTTATTTTGTGCAATAACATCTACATCCTCCTTTTCCAGTGCCAGCACTTTTACAAACAAATGTGTATCATAATTTGACAAATTATGAAAGATAATAGGTATATATCGGGGCTCTTTATAATTTATATTACATACCATATGTGCTGCACCCCGATAAAATCCTGTCATATGATCATGGTCACGAACTTTTTCTTCAGGGACTGCTATTGCTTTTTCACAAATATGACACACTGTCTCTTGCTCATATTTATCACGCTCCTCATCAGTTAAAGGTTTCATTTCTACCTCTTTACTTAAATAATTTTTATATAAAAAAGTAACATCAGTTTCTAGCTCTCTAATAAAAGATGTGGCTGCATTTTGTCCACGATATAAACGCAATTTACTCAGATTATCATCAAAACTACATTTCACATAATAGGCAAAAGAATATGGTTCATGTTCGAAACATTTCACAGTAAATGGTTTGGAAGGATCCGGTTCTGACGTATCAATAGGTTTTAATATTGCTTCGAAATCAGCATAAACAACAAAAGGAACTCTTAATTGTCGTTCAAATTTATCAAATTTTAATACATATTCTGGTAGTTCCTCTCCGTACTTATTGATTTTTAATTCTGTGCCGGGAAACACTGCCTTCACCTGCTTACAATCTTCATTTTCATGTCTTCGTAATTTATCTTCACATGTAAAGAAAATTAAACACCCTTCACATATGTATTTTTGATGTCCTGATAAAGATTTCTGTGACGAAACTAGTCGCGACAAATTCTTTATCCAACAGTAATGTGAATTTACATTTTCTGAGGTAACAAGTAATAAATTAATATGAGCTATTCTTCTCCGCTTCGTAAAATATAATGGGCCCACTACTTCTTGAGCTCTCACATTATTCTGAAAACATTCTTCTATACCATATACATTAATGGATATATTATTTTGCTCTTCAAACTTATGGATATCTTTTAAATTTACAGGGAAATGTATATCAGTAAAATCTGCAACTGTACTATAATGTGGATACGATGAAACTCTTTGCGGGAGTCCTACTGGTTCCCTTAAAGCAGAAGTAACGGCCCAAGCGAAACATTTGTTGTCAGAATTTTGAACATTTATTATAGCCTTCTTTTTCTTTATTGATGGTGGTAAGTCCATATAAGTGGAACCTCTCAATGGACTAAACTTATTCATATTTACTTCCAAATATAAAACGTTGCTCAATGTCCACCCTGAAATATAATAAAAATAGTAATTTATAACACTGTGAGGAATTAACAATAATCTTATTTTACCTGAATCGCGCTCCTGAAATTCACTCATTTTATTCTTAATCTCATCAATAAAATCTGCGTATAGCTCATATAAATTACTTCCATGGGTTATGACTTTATTTCGAGTATTAAACGATTTTATTTCTACATTTTCCTTCGTCAATAAATAATATAATCCATACAATTCCAAATTCACTTTCATAGAAGTATGTATACTTAGAATACTATCCATAAGTGCTATCACTTTCTCCCTAATATTATTTGCAAATTCTTCCACATCAACGTATATGCGAGACGAATCACATACTTGATAACTTACTATTCTATCCCCGAACGTGCCAACACTCTTCTTTACACCATTATCGATTATTACGAACGCTTTACTACGGTGTAAAGTACTGCGGATATGTGCAGTATAACAATTTGTTTCTACATATACATCACAGATATCACATTTCATTAATTCCACTTCGTTATCGCTAAATTTCATTCTCTTCCCTTTACAAGAAGTTAACATGTGGCGACTTCTGTTATCTCCTCGAGTAAACGTCTTCCCACAGTATTCACATTCAAACATATTGACTTATTATTTTCCAAATATGCACTGAATAGAAACAACACCTCCACTGTACCGGCTCAACTGTTGCTGGAATGGAACGACCATCACCATATATACACCTCGTCGAAGGTCAAGCTTAATATTATACTATTTTATGTGTGAAAACATTTCAAACTTATAAATTACATTGACTTATTTATACTAGTAACAATAAACATCTTAGCATTATATGTATAATCAATCCAATTAATCAAAGTCATACATTCTACTCTCCATATCATCGATTAAAATAATCGTCTCTATTTCAAATATGTCGTCCTCAATTTCTTCCTCCTCAATATCTACCTCGTCTGTATCATCTCCTTGTTCCTCCTCAATATCGTACTCAATATCGTCTTCAGCTTCACTTAACTCATCATCACTACTCCATTCTAATTCCACTACAATCACTCTATTTTTTCTTTCGTGTGCAGCACCCATATCTACTTATATGTTCAAACAAATATTAAGAAAACTTAACACTTTATGATAGAAAAATTCATTCGTTATTATTTATATATTCACGGTTGAACCCCTACCTCGATGTAATCTTTAAGTGATTACCTTGACCTTCAAATGTCATTGACCTTCAAATGCCCTTGACCTTCAAATGTCCTTGACCTTCAAATGTCCTTGACCTTTAAATGCCCTTGACCTCCAAATGCCCTTGACTTTCAAATACCCTTGACTTTCAAATGTCCTTGACCTTCAAACACCCTTAACCTCCAAATGCCCTTGACTTTCAAATGCCCTTGACTTTCAAATGTCCTTGACCTTCAAACACCCTTGACCTTCAAATGCCCTTGACTTTCAAATGTCATTGACCTTCAAATGCCCTTGACCTTCAAACACCCTTGACCTTCAAATGTTATTGACCTTCAAATGTCCTTGACCTTAGTACGACCTTGGTCTTCTCATGACCTTGACTGACCTTGGAAATGACTTTGACTTTGGTGTGACTTTTTAATAATCTGCTTCGACCTTTTAATGACCTTGGCTACTCAGCCGATTCTAACACCTCCTCATTGACCTTGATCGCCAATATTGACATTCAAACGACCTACACACGACGTTGACCTTCGAATGACCTAAGCCTCCACCATCCGATTCCAACACCTCCTCAATAACCTTGAAGGCAAGGTCACTCATCCTCAGCCGATTCTAACACCTCCTCATTGACCTTGATCGCCAATAATGCATGCGATCAAGGTCAATGAGGAGGTGTTAGAATCGGCTGAGATACTCTACTCAAGATATTTTACAAATGGTGGTAAATTAAAAGCGTGTTTTCAAATTTCATGTTAATCTTGTATTTTTATAGATAAATAATAATCCATCAATTTCTACACGCGAAGTAGCGTCAGAATTAAATTTGTGCCAGTCCAGAGTTTGGAGAACTTTACATAAAAGTAGGTTTAAACCATACAGGATCCATGTTAGTCACTCTTTACTGCCTGGAGATAATTTGAGAAGGCTAGAATATTGTAATTGGTTAATGGGAAGGATAGAAAATGACGAAAATTTTTTAAACAAAATCATCTGGTCAGATTAAACAAAATTTACAAATTCTGGAATGTTCAACAGAAATACGGAGCACTATTGGGCAGTACAAAATCTCCGACAATACAGGGCTAGAAGACCACAACATCGTTTTGGTATTTTGGAAAATCGTCTCTTAGGACCAGTTATGTATGAAGAACATTTAATGGAGAAAGATATTTAAACATTTTACGTACATACGTATCTGACTATCTTGACGACAATATCCCATTAAATCAATTACAATATTTATGGTGGCAACAAGATGGCGCATCAGCACACAATGCAGCTGTTGTTTCTTAAATCAAGAGTTTGCAAACCGTTGGATTGGAAATAGGGGAGTTGTTGAATGGCCTGCGAGATCACCTGATGTAAGTCCGCTAGATTTTTTTTATGGGGATATGTTAAAAATAATATTTATAAAGTAGATGCGCCACAAAACATTGAAGAATTACGAGACAGACTTCAGAATGCCTTCGATGCAGTTCCTAGAAGAACTATACAAAGGGCAGTACAAAATGCCAGAAGGCGTGCCCAATTGTGCATTACCGAAGATGGCCAGATAATTGAACATTTACTGTAATTGTTTATTGTTTACTTTTCTATGTATTTTTATTAATGTTTTTGTTATCTTGTACTCGCTACTGTTGAATTTCGTTTCGAAGAATAAAAAATACTTATCATATCTCGTTTCTCTTCGTTACTGTATGACCTTTTTGTATTATTAATGAACAGTAAATGAAATGTTTGACAGATTGAAATTCCAAAGGCTACCTTATTTAAACTTATAATTTATTCTTTCAAATAAAACCTAATGTCAAAAACCTTAGTCAGCATGTGGTACATGGTTGAAATCAGAAAAAAAAACTCTTTCTGAAGATGTCTAAATCCAATATGGCGCCTATAAGAAATTAGATAGTTGATGATGGCCAGAAAGAAACGAAACGTCGTATAAAAAATTAGAGTACACCACTGGATAGAGGTTTAGAAATGGCCACAAGGATGTGTTTTTATATATTCTCTACAAGGCCAAATGTCGGTGCTACAGGTAAAAGAAGAAAAAGGGGTTTTCCCGTTTTTTTAAATAACGAAGGTCATTTGTCACAGGTCTATTTTCTTTACGGATTTATAACAAACACAAAATTCAACAACTTTGCCAAATTTAAACCTATACTCTATCTCCAATAATAAGCGAGATCCCGAGGTGAGGGCCGAAAATGAATCAGCCTGTATATGTATATATAAAATAAAGTTGATGATGGTTTCTCAAAACCGAAACGTCGGACTAAAAATGTAACCACACCATCTTGTAAAGCTTTAAAAGTGATAATGAATAAGTCTTACTTAATTTTCGATTACTTGCAAAATAAAGTCAGAAGAAAATAAAAACAAAAATTTAAAAAAACCACATTTTCCTAAATAACTCAAAAAACCCAAAAAAGAACATAATTGAATTGCGTAAATGCCATGTAAAATGTCCCCATTTAAACAACTTTGTATTTCTTACGGTTCCTGAGATCTTCATGCAGTTCATTCTTATCCTGGATACAGTGTATATACGAACATGTGCACTTAATCAAACATTGAGTTTAAATAAAAAAGTTCATGGATAATCGCTGATGCAGGACACATCATCTGACTCTTGACTTTTTGCTTTGACTATCTTCTCCGACTTCTCCGACAATTTGTTAAAGGCTAATTTACTATATTTTTGAATATTTATTTATTTCAGTGTTATTCATTGTTTCATTGTTTTCGTTTTGTATATTCAAATTTAAGGCGATATAGTTGTACGTACGAGGGATATTTTTTAAATAAGGTCCGTTTTTGAATAAGAAGAAAATTACTGTAAATATTATGATGAACTTGTCTTTCAAGTTATTTGTAAATAAAGTTAACTTTAATTAAAAAGACTATATTAATAATGCAAAGGTATTTTTAATAATATAAAATAACGAGCCATCGAAAAAATTCATAATTGGAGTATACTGTGAAATTGGGTTGGTACTTTAACCACTTCCACATAATGACACATTACTTGATGCTTGACAGTTTCATTTGGTTTCATTGTAAAAAAAGGTTATGGCATTGAAATGATACTACAACAAAAAAGAAAACAAATAATTTATTTAATATCGAAATCATAATCAAAATTTACATATAGCTACAGAAGTTGTTGAAAATGTTGTCCATTTACATATAAACACAAACAATTTTCTTAATAAGAGTTTTGAAAAATTTGACACAAACTTATCGTTTCAATGTCAACTAATAAATGTCATTATGTGGAAGTGGTTAAAGTACCAACCCAATTTCACAGTCTACTCCAATTATGAATTTTTTCGATGACTCGTTGTTATTAAAAATCTGGTGTGAAGAACACAAATACAGGTTCACTATTAATATATTTTGTGAACGTGTCCGAACATATCCCTCCCCAGAGACGCAAAATATTAATAGTGAACCTATATTTGTGTTCTTCACACCAGATTTTTAATAATATTTTATATTGTTAAAAATACTTTTGTATTATACAAAACTGGTGGGGTTTTACCCACTCATGTATGTTTCAATTATTCTGTTACTATTTTAATAATAAATATACACTAAAAACACTTAAGAACTAATAACAGTAGTTATTTCACAATATTTATATATCAGTATTGATTTATATAACAATATTCGTCGCTGGTCACTGGTTGCCTTATCCTTCTTGCGTTTGAGCACTATATATATCCAAGGGGGAAACTATCGAACGTTCTAGTATCTTCTGTCTAGTCTTCTTCAGAAAGGCTTGGATGTACAGACACCTACGGCAGATGACGTTACTCCATGAGTCACATCACAATATCATATTTATTTATTCTCACACCCTACATACTTTCATCTACTTTTCTACTTTTCGACAAGTTTTTGAATTCCAATGTCAAAGAAATCTGCCCCCTGTGAAGAATTCCAATCCATGATTGCAGTTTTCACTTCTTCATCATCGTCGAACCGTTGACCACAAAGGAATTCTTTTAAGTTCCGAAACAAGTGAAAATCACTGGGTGCAAGGTATGGACTGCAGGGTGGATGATCCAGTTGTTCCCATTCAAAAGATCTGATTAGACCTTGTGTTTGTGCATAAACATGTGGCCTTGCATTGTTATGGAACAAGATCACACCGAAAGACCAGTAGGCCACCTCGCTTGTTTTGTACGACACGCCGGAGTTTTCTCAACGTCTCACAATACGCATTATAATCGAGTGTTGTGCCTCTCGGCACGAAATCCACTAACAAAAGCCCTTTCCTGCCTCAAAACACAGTCAGAATCTTTCGTGCTAAAATTGTCTGTCTGGCTTTCACTTTGGTTGACGACGATGTTTGTCACCATTCCATTGACTGTTGCTTGGACTCAGGAGTTATATGAGACACCTCCTGTAACGATGTGGTCCAAAAATACATCTCCTTCCAGATCGTATCGAGTCAAAAGCTATAAAGCACACCCAATCTTTTTGTTTTGTGATCGTCAGAAAGCAGTCTTGGAACACAACAATAACACAATTTTAGATATTTCAGTTTCTCCGAAACAATGATGACCGAAACTACATTTAAACCTGTGGAAAATCAATTGATAACTTTGAAATCGTGATTCGTCGGTCCTCTCGAATTTCGTTTGCGAACCAAGTCTTCAAAAATCTGAGAAAGTCGGCCAGAGTGTGGCTCATCATGCACATTAATCTGTCCGTTGTTGAACATTCTCACCGACTTTCGAACTTTACTATCACTGATAACATTATCACGGCAAGCTTCACAAATCTGACGTTGAATTTCCGCTGCTGTCAAATTCCTTGCACTCAATCATTACAATCGAATTACAGATCGTATTTCACAGTCGGTAGACGACTTAATTTTCTAAACATAATGAACTTCTGCAACTCAGCACACAGACAGACGAGTGAAGCGAGTGACTTAGTGAAAGTACAGTCGTATTATAATACGGTCAAGAAAATTAAGGAATTTCTACTAATATATATATACACAAGATAAAAGTAATATTTTTTAGTAGTAGTAACCGGGTAACAGTAGTACAGCCCTTAAAAACATATCAAACAAACAAAACACACTTTCAATTTCGATAAAACCCCAATAATTATATCTGAAAAAAACAACAAAGCAAGAAATATCCTAGAAAGCATCTACATATTAAAAAAAATGCAAATTCAATAAATGACCGAACAAATTTAAATAACTTGTCTGCAATATACCTACCCATTATATAAACACCCAGCGTATAATAACAATATAAACATCACAAAAATAAAATAACTATAAAATAAATATATATGATTTAGATTTAATTATAGTATCGTTATGGACTATTTGCTGCAATTAACAACAATTTAATAATAAAAGTGCATGTGTCAACGACAACAGGAAAGTTTCAATACTTAGAGGAGGTATTATGTAAGCAAAATAATCTTGAACTCTATGATAAAGTTAACATTCCATTTGTCAAAATAAGATTAGATGTATTTATTATACATCTAAGGACTGTTACATCAAAAAAAATATTCAAAATAAAATTCCACATTTGTTTACACTCTCTCTAAAAGGATAATATTTATACAAAAACAATTATAAAAATGTAAATGTTTAAACATTTTTTGCAGAGATTATTTGAAATTATTTAAATCACTAGCGCTTGCTTTAGCAAGATAATAAATAATGAAGTTTACAAAAATACATTTTGAACACACGAACGACTGTTAAAATACAATTTGAGTTTTAAAGCTATTATAATAATTACTAGATATTCTTCTTTATTCTAGTTGCAAATAAGATTTATTAAGAAAAATACCCATTCTTTATAGCTTCACACTAGTAAGTTATCATCTAGTAGTAATTGATAAAATCCCATTTCTGGAACATAATTGCAAATTAAAATTTTTAAATACTATGTCCTTGAAATAAAAAGTCAACGTATGAAAAATGCAGAGATCTAATTCTAAATCCAAAATATTTTCCGAAAATTTCCTCTCATAAGCGAGAAAAAAATTACAAAGTATTTTCAAAAAATTTATCACGCTATTGTGACAAATCGACTATGTCAGAGACGATATCTTAAAAGTAACGCGCAATAATATGATTATGATACTTTTTCAATTAAAGATAGACTGTTACCAAATAGGACGTTAAATGACCGTAGAACTCGTTCTTTTAGTACATCGTCTTTCAAAATTTACAGAAAGGCAAAAAAAATTGGAGAGTGGGCAGTAAATATCAATTTTCGAATTTTCAACCCTTTGTATAAATAATGTACGAATTCCCAGTTCGTATAGATTATGAATAGTAGGAATTCCTGGTTTTATTTTCAATAGTAAAGTGCACGCGTAAGCCTCAAGAATTGCCTTAAATTGAAGAGGACAATAGCCATTTTGTGTTTACCTCGACCGTTGAAAGCTGTAGTGCGGCATTGAACGGGTTAGTGTTGTTTATTTAACATATTATTCAAGTGCAGTCATTGTATGAAATTTTTGTAAATTGTGCTTCACTCTGTCTAATTTAAAATTTCAGATATATTACAAAGGAGCCGCTTATCTCAGAAGCGGCAGTTCTGCTTCGTTCAGCAAAGACATCTCATAAAAAATGTAGTTTAAATATAAGGTTGTGGTTTCATTTAAAAAAGTAAGTTAGTCCCTTCAAACGAGGAGTCACCCAAATAATCGTAAATACGAGTGTACAGTGAAAACGTTTGTGCAATTATGCCGAAAGTTAGTAGTGCTACATTAGCTTGGATCAAATCTCACCCTGAATTTCGTGTGGATAACGAAAAAGTGGTTCGTACAATGTGTCGCAAAATGGTAAACACTTATTTTAAGCTCTTCTATTCCAATGCAAATTAACAATATACAAATATTTTACGACTTGTAGGTAACGGTTAATAATAAAAATTTATCGACAGCATTTCCGAGATTAGTGTTGAAATTTTATATTATTCTCTTCAGATTCCATGTGAAAAAAATTTCAAGTATACCAACATATCAAAATATCTTCACATGCTGCCTAACTGAAAAAAACAAAATAAGAAAATTAATTGGAGACAATAATTTTTATATAGTAGTCGATGAGACAACGGATAATAATTGGCATTACATAGCTCACCTTCTTATTGGAATCTTGAAGGAAAATATTTCTAATAGATCATATTTAATTTCCTACTTCATGTCACATGCCTTGCTCATGGCCTCAACAGGGTTGCTGAAGAAATACGGAACCAGCTTCCTCTGGTCAATGAATTAATTAGTAATGTAAAGAAAGTGTTTTTAAAGGCTCTGCTACGTATTCAGATGTACAAGGCCCGACTGCTAGATACACCACTTCCTCCTCAGCCCGTAACTACAAGATGGCCGACATAGTTGAATGCTGCCATATTTTATGCTGATCACTTTGCAGAAATAAAAACCATCCTTTCGGAGATTACGGATTCTTCTCAATGTGTTACGGAATCGCATAGATTATTCAACGAGAAACCACGGCCCAGCAATTGTAATTTTACTAAATGCAACTATAGTTTTGTTCCAGCAAGTATTTTAGCATTGGAGAACACAACTTTGAGTTTAACAGAATGCGTTGAATATGTGGACACATTTCAACAATCATGTGCTGAAGTGCAGGGTAAAATCTGACTTACCATAAATAAAAAATGTGATTTCGAAAAATACGGGACACGGTATGTTAACAGAAGTTGCTAACATATTAAAAGGTGATTTTAACGAAACATGCAGCTTAAGTGCGGAAACAATATCTAGACTAAAAAATGCACCAATAACTTCAGTAGATGTGGAAAGAACATTTTCAGTGTATAAACACATGTTCACAGATAAACGACATAATTTTTTAGTAGAAAATTTTGAGAAATATTTAGTAATAAAGTACTTTTATAATAATAAAAATTAATAATAAATTATTCATGTTTGTTAATATTTGGATGTATTTCAAATAGATCTTTTTAGACTTTAGTGCAATTTTAAATGTGTTAGTTTGTTACCTGCATTATAATATATTATCTTAGTACGCCATATTTGTTTGTAATAAACCTGAATTACTTTTGATCTGGGATTTTCGGTGGCATATTTGTTTGTTCTTTTTTTGCATATTTTGACGAAAAAACGTGCATATATATATATATATATATATATATATATATATATATATATATATATATATATATATACGTGCCCATTTTCTATCTTCGTATATGGGTAACTCTTTTAGTATTGAAGATACCGGATCGGTTAAATTAGCAAAGTTGCTCAGAATTTTGATGCGTATTTGATGGCATTTTCAGATTTGTCACATGTTGTCAACTTTTTGAGATATTTAAGGAAAATTGAAATTTGACGAAATTTTCAGTTGTACATATCTTCTTAACCATCGAAGACAGAGCAATACAGAAAATGGCATCTAATAGTATTTTTTACGTAGAATTTAATAATCTTTATTAAATATTCATGGCACACTTGAATATCAAGATATAAAATAAACTTATGTTTTTTTAAATGGCAATCATAGTTGACCATGACTTCATTAAAATGCTTGTTTTGTTCTGATTTCATAAATATAAGGTTTAGTATGGCTATCTTTTTTAAATCTTCATTATAGAGAAAGTAATTCAAATACTATTACTAATTGAAGGTTTCATTAAGACATTTCTATTATTGAAAAACGTTAACAGGGCAAGTGGAACAGTGATAAGCTTGCTGGTTATTGTTGGACATTGATATCAGAAAGTGCCGAAGATCAGTATAAAAGAAAAGTGAAAAGAAAAACATTTTAAACAATGACGGTACTATACAGCTCCATGTAATGTACATACCTAATTAATATTATTTTATTTACTTTTCAATATTTTTTTTCTAAAACCTGACGTGTCAGAATAAATTTGTTGTTATTACTATTGTTACAACTACAAAAGAAACGAAAATTGTACATAGTTTCTAAAGATAAAGAAAAATTTGTTGACCAGTGTTTTTAATGACAAAAATGTTTATCAGTAACTTTTGCCAGGCCAAAAGGCACAAGAAAACAGAAAAAGGTACTTAAAAAGGCAAATATTTTTTAATGAGACATAAAATTTAAAAAAAGGCAAAAAAACTAGATAAACAACACAAAAATTACCTAAGTATTTTACCATCTTATTATCACCAAATTTACATTTCTAAACAAATTTATATAAAGAATGTTACAAATCTCGAAAACCATTGATCTGATCTAATAACATTTTTTTCATCAAAAATACATTTTCGAACCAAACTTTTATAAAAAAGCTACTAATCCCCAAAACAACTGATTATTCTGTTTTTTTTTTACCTTTTAGCTCGGCCTTTATTTATCAAATCATTACTAGAGCTGAGGATGTTTGCGGTACGGCAGGACCGTATGTAGTGCATCCCCACATTTAACTATTTATCTAAATATTCTCTGAAATGATTTGCCGGATCTCATAAATTAATAGAGTGATATTTTAGTAAGCACTGGATATTGATATTATACAAAATCATAATAGCCATTTGTATTTATGGATCATAAATAATAATACGCATGTATTTGTATTTGGTTGTGAATTCAATTTAAACTTAAAACGAATCGTAATATTTTAACGACAAGCCGTCCTTACAATACATGCATTCGAGACAAAGTGTGCAACTCTACGAATAACTTCCATAATTGATCGAAAATGTACATTTTGGAGCTGAAGTAAAGCCCCTATTCTTAGAAAATTTTATTACTGTCGTTAAGAACTATTATTATAAACAACAAAGGCAATAAAAGCTACGAAAACAAAAGAAACCTCGATTTATTAAAATCTTGTCACACAGCCTTTCAAAGCCTGGCAGCACATATTTTGCATATATTTTATATATACTACCTACTTGAACTAGGTGAATGAAGTTAGAAGTTATAACTTATATCTTCTAACTTCTAACTTCATTCACCTAGTTCAAGTAGGTAGTATATATAAAATATATGCAAAATATGTGCTGCCAGGCTTTGAAAGGCTGTGTGACAAGATTTTAATAAATCGAGGTTTCTTTTGTTTTCGTAGCTTTTATTGCATTTGGTTATAAAAATAATATAATAAATAGTAATAAACACAGCTTCTAATCTAGTAATATATTATCAGAATGTGTTTTTCTGGATTTTAGTTAAATTTACACCTTGTTTTAGAATATTGTGAATGAACACTTTACAATTGACTACTTACAACATGGAACTTCAATGAAACTAAAACTTCAACACTAATAAAAGGCCTTTGTTGTTTATAATAATAGTTCTTAACGACAGTAATAAAATTTTCTAAGAATAGGGGCTTTACTTCAGCTCCAAAATGTCCATTTTCGATCAATTATGGAAGTTATTCGTAGAGTTGCACACTTTGTCTCGAATGCATGTATTGTAAGGACGGCTTGTCGTTAAAATATTACGATTCGTTTTAAGTTTAAATTGAATTCACAACCAAATACAAATACATGCGTATTATTATTTATGATCCATAAATACAAATGGCTATTATGATTTTGTATAATAACAATATCCAGTGCATACTAAAATATCACTCTATTAATTTATGAGATCCGGCAAATCATTTCAGAGAATATTTAGATAAATAGTTAAATGTGGGGATGCACTACATACGGTCCTGCCGTACCGCAAACATCCTCAGCTCTAATCATTACTCATTAAAAAGTAGATGTACGCAACAGTAGATTTTTAAAATAATTCTACTTTAAACTCACTTCTATTTATTAAACATATTACCTTTTTTTGGTTTGTTAAACACCTGTAAAATCATGACTGTTGTAAGAAATAGTAGGTACATTTTTTCCCTTACCATTCCGGGAATACAACATCACAAAATATTCTTTTGCTTTCCTCCGATACACATTATTACACATTAAACTTCTAGTCTTGTCTGCTGTTAAAAATTCAAATACATCCGTTCCATGGCAATTGAAATGATAAAATCCCAAATAAAAATTACATTTTATTAAGGAACATCAACAAAAAAGGACATCCTTGCAAACGATTCTTAGTTTTTTCTTTTCTATGATTTTTGTCATTTAAAATCAATCATTTTTACAGTTTTACAAAGATTGAGATTTTCTGATATGTTTTTTGCGACAAGAGCATGTCTGTGAAGACGATTTTTTAATGCACCATCACTGCATACTGCAATACATTTTGTCCAATCTGTTAGTATAGTTTCTAATAGCTTCATAAAAAACATCAAAAAGACATCGTCCTGTTGCATGACCCGGTACTGTTTTGCGAAACAACATATGTTCTTTGATTGATGTGTCCCTATCACATTCATACCTCACAAAACATAATAACTGAGTTTGCTACGTCTGTTGATTTATCAAATTGAATGTTAAAAGTTCATTTTAATCAGTATCGATGTGAAAGATGATTTTTTCATGAACATCTTCGTTGGGAACGAATTTTGAGTTTATCATTATGACCTTGAAAACAAACGGCAGGCAATTGATTATCATCTGGATTTTCCACGTGTACGAAAACTCGAAAGAGTTCCATCAACACAGAAAGTCATCGTCACGATTTTCTGGGACGCAAAGGGAGTCATTTATACCGAATATCTTCTCAAGGGATCAATGATTAATTCAAGAAGATATTACAAAACTGTATGTTGACTTAAGGTCGTATGCCGTATAGTAAGCCTGGAAAGAACGAATATTTTCTAATGCCAGACGCAGCAACGAAACGATGAAGACATTGATGAACCTAAAGTTTGCGGTTGTTTCGAACCCTCCGTACTGTCCTGATTTGACACCTTCAGATTTCTGGTTGTTTCCAAAGTTTAAGGAGGTATTGAGGGTAAACATTTTTCATCAGGCACTGAAGTTCGGACTGCTGTTCGCAATTAGGTCATCAGTAAATAAGTAAGTTTTTTCATGGGCGGAAAGAAATGGATTCAGCGTTGGAGAAATGTGTTGGACTAAATGGTGATTATGTGGAAAAATAATTATGTAAATTGGTAATACAATAAATTTACTTCATTTTGAGACTAGTTTAATTATTTTGTCTTTTTTGTTCTTATTGTATACAGTTGGAAACGTTATATATCAATCCTTCCTAGTAACTAATAAAGTGCAGATTAAACTATTAAAAAATTTATCTCCATTTTCATGATTTTTTGCATTAAAATCTCATCTTAACTTTTAAATTTAAAAACTTCTGATATTTAACAATTGTAATCTTCTGGTCTCAGTATTAACTAGATTTGCCAAACAAGGGATTTTGTAAATTTGTTATGTTCACTTCCGACCTTTTTGCATTCTTCTTTCTAATTTTTAGTAAGATCATCAATGCACGTATATGTATGTATACATAAAAAGTTAATGATGATAGCAGCAACCTTGTCGAACTCTTGGTTTATTTATGTTGTGTTTAAATATGGTCTTTTGCTACTGTATTGACTGCTGTGTTAGTAGATAAACTTTTAACCGCAATACAAATGATGAATATTTCTTTCGCCAGTGGTATTTTTCAAAAATTTTTGTCGTTTTCGTTATCAAAAACTAATTACCCTTGCTAATTTACGTATTAAATTATCTAATTAGCACCAAATGATTATTATAAATAATACGATCAATATGATAAAACTGAATTTAATTGGTTTCTGAAATTTTATATCGCAATCAAACTTTATTTTGCCGTAAGTGTTTTTTTATGTCGTTTTTATCTGGAGTGTTTTAAAACGGAACCGATTGTTGTTCGATTGAAACCTATTTGCTTTTTTTAGTATTGCATTGTTGCGCCACGAAAATGTACCTAATGCCTGCTCACCAAGAATTAAACGTAATTGTCTCTAATTTACAAACGCACAATGGTGTACATTATGTGGATGAATTGGTAAACAAATCTAATTGTAAAAGCGGACAATGTATTTCGTACCCATGAACGATAAGAGACGTTTCTACGATAAAATTAATTATTTCTTGATTTTCCTTTCAAATATTCAGGCATTCTTGAATGTAGATATGATACTGACTGCACATATGTTTATTCATTACTACTTTAACTGCAATTGATAACATTTAGTTATTAGTTCATTGAACCTTTGATTTTCTTAGATATTACAATTACTCTCGTACAGTAATTTAAACGATATATTGCTAAAATTTGTATTAAATAAAATGTTTAATTTTTTGCATTCACATTGTTTATTTACTTCCTGTCATTATTTCGAAAAATGAGGTTGAGGAAGTAGTTGGTTAGTGTTATCAAGTTGATGGATTATCATTTAAGTTTAGGGTAGTTTCTTACCTTCAAGGAAATAATTAGGGCAAACTTTTTTTCGGAAACCTCCTTAACAACAGCGGCAATTCTATATATCACTAGCGGAACCCGGAAATGCGTTGCTATTGCTAGATTTGACTATATATATATATATATATATATATATATATATATATATATATATATATATATAAGTGTTTAGATAAATTCTTAGCCGTTCATTAAATATAACATTAGATAAATTATTGGAATTTTTCGGCTTTTTATATGAAATATTTACAAATATCAATTAGAATGTATGTAATTGCAGAGTAAGTGGGGATGTAAACATTGCTGTCTACAAATTACAAAGCAAATCATACGAAATTTTTTTATTTGAAAAATATGGTCTACGTTGGGACTCGAACCCAAGTCTACAGCTGTCCGGGCTGTCGCCTTTACCACTAAGCCACAATAGACCCAGGTTCAAGCTATTTAGAAATGAATTATAAAGTAACAGTGTTAATGAATCAGATGTCAGTTATTGAATGTAGATGTCAAGTTGAAAGCAGAAGTCAGATTTGAAAGCTCATGTCAGTTTTGATAGCAGATGTCAGTTAGTGAAAGCAAATGTCAGTTATTGAAAGCAGATGTCTGTTTTGAAAGCAGGTGTCAGTTATGAAAGCAAACGTCAGATTAGAAAGCAGATGCCTATTTTGAAAGTAGATGTGAGTTATTGAAAGCAGATGTCAGTATTTTGAGAGCAGATGTCAGATTTGAATGTTTGAAAATGCTAATTATTACTCCATAGCTATATGAGTGTTTAGATAAATTCTTAGCCGTTCATTAAATATAACATTAGATAAATTATTGGAGCTTTTCGGATTTTTATATGAAATATTTACAAATATCAATTAGAATGTATGTAATTGCAGAGTAAGTGGGGATGTAAACATTGCTGTCTACACTGTTACTTTATAATGCATTTCTAAATAGCTTGAACCTGGGTCTATTGTGGCCTAGTGGTAAAGGCGACAGCCCGGACAGCTGTAGACTTGGTTGGGTTCGAGTCCCAACGTAGACCATATTTTTCAAATAAAAAAAATTCGTATGATTTGCTTTGTAATTTGTAGACAGCAATGTTTACATCCCCACTCACTCTGCAATTACATACATTCTAATTGATATTTGTGAATATTTCATATAAAAAGCCGAAAAACTCCAATAATTTATCTAATGTTATATATATATATATATATATATATATATATATATATATATATATATATAAGGTAAACTTAATAAGTCGGCGATTAAAGGTCTGGTTTACTTCAAAGTATATATATTTAAAAGAACCCTACATGTTTCGGCAGTACGCCTTTGTCAAGAGAATACAAAATATAAATGACAGAATATAATTGATTTATATTCTGTCATTTATATTTTGTATTCTCTTGACAAAGGCGTACTGCCGAAACATGTAGGGTTCTTTTAAATATATATACTTTGAAGTAAACCAGACCTTTAATCGCCGACTTATTAAGTTTACCTTATCATACCAAGGTCACGAAGATATATATATATATATATATATATATATATATATATATATATATATAACGTGTGCATAAATTGTCGCAAAAGCTACACGCAGCGAAGTTCTTCGTTTGGTTCTGAATAAAAAATCTTAATGTTAAAATGTCGTATCATGCTTCGTTTGTTTTCACGGGGTTCTTTAAGTTCAGACTTTTAGTGCGTAACTAACCTTTGCTCTTCGATATCTGTTAATAGAGATAGATGCAATTTACTTTAAAGAAAAAATTTTTACTAGTATTATTTCGTAAACGGTTTCTTTTTGATTTAAAAGCTTGTTTTAAACATTTATTCATTAACGTACTTTCACGAAAAACACATTTGGCAACGTTGTAGAACAATAAGTTTGTATTTCAAAGTGAGTTCAATCAAAATCATTACTGTCAAATTTTGACATTTACGAATTTACGAAGCATGATACGACATTTTAACATTAAGATTTTTTATTCAGAACCGAACGAAGAATGTCGCTACGTGTAGCTTTTGCGACAATTTATACACACCTTGTATATATCATTATATGTATTAACTTTGTGACAATAACATGTTTGTGCGAGTACTACTTTTTTTTTCGTCAAAACTTCACGTGTTGGCTCTCTTTTAAATGTGTTTGTCCTGCTTTTAAAATGTAATTTCGGAGTTAACTATGTGTACGGTTGTATTAATTTAGAATATTGCAAACATTATAAATATTGAGACGAGTAATTTCTCCATAAAAAAACCAGTTCACATTTTGACCCCTTGAGGAAGCATACGAATTTGATGCGAAATATTGGGATAAAAAAATAAAGAACTGACTTAAGTAATAGAGTTTAATTTTGCTGGATTCCCCAAGAAACAATTATCCTTCCATACATGTTCTAACGGCAAAGACTCCTGGTCTAATTATATATATATGTATTGTTATGAATCTGGATATGCATATGTACAGCAAGTTCCTGGGGATGAGAAAATACAAATGTGTAAAATTAGAAGGGAAATGTTAAAAAAGAACATTACTGTACATATACGCATTAAATAAATGCATATCCCGTTAATCTTTGTACTTTACACTTCATTACATTGATTGAAATTTGGTTTTCATCATTTCATCTTTCATTCATTTCAAATACGCGAATTAAAAGATATTTAATTAAGATATTAATTTTATTAATATTTAGTAATGGTACAGACATTGGTTTTGACACGCCCCTAATTTCAAATTGTCATAGCGCGCGCGCAGATAATGATATCACATGTTAGAAATATATTACGAGGTGCATTCAAGTTCTAAGGCCTCCGATTTTTTTTCTCCAGACTGGAAAGAGATAGAAGCATGTGCATTGTTTTAAAATGAGCGTGCGTTCGTTGTCAATACGTCACAGAAATGGCAGCACTGTACGGCAGATGAAATTGTAGCGGCAGCGTCGAGAATGAGAACTGTTTTAGATACTTAAATTGGCTACGTTTTCCTTACTTGAACAGCGTGCAATCATTCGTTTTCTGAATTTGCGTGGTGTGACACCAATTGAAATTCATCGACAGTTGAAGGAGACATGTGGTGATAGAGTTATGGATGTGTCGAAAGTGCGTTCGTGGGTGCGACAATTTAATGAACGCAGAACATCGTGTGACAACAAACCGAAACAACCTCGGGCTCGCACAAGCCGGTCTGACGACATGATCGAGAAAGTGGAGAGACTTGTTTTGGGGGATCACCGAATGACAGTTGAACAGATCGTCTCCAGTGTTAGCATTTCCGTGGGTTCTGTGCACACAATCCTGCATGACGACCTGAAAATGCGAAAAGTGTCCTCCAGGTGGGTGCCACGAATGCTGACGACGACCACAAGGCTGCTCTTGTGGCATGTTGCCAAGCAATGTTGACGCGCAACCAAAGCATGAATGGGACTTTCTTTTCGTCGATTGTGACAATGGATGAGACGTGGATGCCATTTTTCAATCCAGAAACAAAGCGCCAGTCAGCTCAATGGAAGCACACAGATTCACCGCCACCAAAAAAATTTCGGGTAACCGCCAGTGCTGAAAAAATGATGGTGTCCATGTTCTGGGACAGTGAGGGCGTAATCCTTACCCATTGTGTTCCAAAGGGCACTACGGTGACAGGTGCATCCTACGAAAATGTTTTGAAGAACAAGTTCGTTCCTGCACTGCAACAAAAACGTCCGGGAAAGGCTGCGCGTGTGCTGTTTCACCAAGACAACGCACCCGCACATCAGGCCAACGTTACGCAACAGTTTCTTCGTGAAAACAACTTTGAAGTGATTTCTCATGCTCCCTACTCACCTGACCTGGCTCCTAGTGACTTTTGGCTGTTTCCAACAATGAAAGACACTGTGCGTGGCCGCACATTCACCAGCCGTGCTGCTATTGCTTCAGCGATTTTCCAGTGGTCGAAACAGACTCCTAAAGAAGCCTTCGCCGCGGCCATGGAATCATGGCGTCGACGTTGTGAAAAATGTGTACGTTTGCAGGGAGATTACGTCGAGATGTAACACCAGTTTCATAGTTTTTGGGTGAGTAGTTAGTTAGAAAAAAAATCGGAGACCTTAGAACTTGAATGCACCTCGTAGTACGTATTCGTAAATTCATAGAATAATTTGATGTATCTATTTAAATAATTTTTATGATCTAAGTATTACTTTAAAATCATGTAATTCAAGGGAAAATTCAAGGTAAATTGCATATTACAATGCTTTCATTAAAACAATAGACAAATGGCGCCTTTTTCTGAAATTTTATATGGTACGCGTCTAATTATGAAATGAAAAGACGTTCAACTAGCACAAACCGACTTACATTGAATCGAAAGAACCATGTGCAGCGCTTTATATACCCACATAGTCAGATATCTACCAATTCTTAATTTGATTAGTGCCAGCGTGGTTTAAGTGCTCTGACGTAGGAAACATACAAGGACATGTTCAGACATGTCCACAGAACAATATTTTTAGTTGTAATTTTCTAATATAAAAGTAACTTTGAAATTTTGTAAAATTTAATGTATTTTTGAAAAAAATAATTAAGAAAATAAAAATAATTACGTGATGGAGCGAATTTTAAGTCAGATTTAGAATTGCCATGACAAAATACATAAACTACACGTATTGGCGTATGAAGAAAATCAAACTATGTTGACCAGTTTATGTTATAATAGTGTTACCTTAACTTGACTGCCTTTTTGTGATAATAATGGAGATTTTTTCCCGAAGAAGCATAAATTAGAATCGTATATGGGATTATATTCATAAATTGGGTGAAAACGTTTTGTATAAATATAATGTTAATACTTAAGGTATTAGTTTGTTTTACACAGTACTGTATATAAACAGCATGTTATATAACTTAAGGAATTCCAGGAAATAATCTATAAAGTTTATGAAGAACAATTGTCTAATGCCCATGTTAACTTCTGTCAATTCCGTGACTAATGCACATTTTATTAAGGACATAAAATTTTGTTGACTTTACAAATAAACGTGAACTATTAATATATCATGTGGACTGCGTTGCATCTTTCTTAACATTCCCGACTGCTGAAAGTTAAATATTCTGATGCAACAAAATCCAATATTTCAATCATTTTTGGGCGACATCGTCCAAATTATTATTATTATTAAATCAATATATATATATATATATATATATATATATATATATATATATATATATATATATACAGGGTTAGTTAAAAGTATGGAGACGGCGATTTATTGTCGTTAATATTCATTTTAGGGAATTATGTTCTTTATAAAAGTTTGTTAGGATATTTTGATCTACATTTGAGAATATTTCAATTTTTTTTTCTTCAATTGTTTTTTAGTTACGCCTGTCCGCGCAGTTTTTTTAAATGGGAACTAGTAAATTTTACTCTACCATTCGATAGAGAATTTTTTTCTCTATATAATAATATTTTTGTTTTTTTTAAATTCATTTTAATAACTTTTTTTATAAGAAAAGGCCGGTTCATGTATTTAACAGATGTTCGGTACATCGCAGATAGACAGAACCGTAGCGATAAACAAACTTGAGCGACATAATTTTATCAGTGGTTATTGTGTACGTCAAATCTTTGACAGAAATAATTCATTTGTGCAATTTGTTGCTGTTAATTATTAACAATGGCGAGTTTAAGTGAACATGAACGAATTGATTGAACTTATGATGTTGGGTTATGGAGATAGACGCAGAAGTTTACAAGACGTTTGTAATTTATTTAATGATACGCATCCAAATAGAAATCCAATTTCTAAATCCGTTGTTGGTAAAACTTTAAGACGCTTTGAACAAGCGGGTAGCGTTAAAGATTTGCCAAGGAGTGGTAGACCTAGAACAGCAAGAAGCGATGATAACAAACTGGATATTTTATTGGCTGTATCTGAATATCCCCATTTATCAACCAATCAATTAGCGGCCAATTTCAATATTTCACAGTCATCGATCGTGTCATTTTTAAAAAGTGAAAAGTATAAACTTTATAAGGTACACCTTGTACACTAGTTAACGGAAGATGATTTTGATAGGAGATTACAATTTTCTGAAGAAATGTTAAATATTTGCAATAATAATGAAAATTTTGTAAACAATATTCTTTTCTCTGACGAAGCTACTTTTTGCCTTACCGGTGAAGTAAACAGACATAATTGCAGATATTGGTCATCGGAAAATCCCTCTTGGTTTTTGGACCACCATACGCAGTACCCCCAAAAGGTTAATGTTTGGGTTGGCATTCTAGGCGGTCATATTATCGGTCCCTTTATTATTGCAGTTATTGCAAAATGAAATAATACCTGCTTGTGCTACGCTCTATCCTCATGAAAACAATGAACACCTGCCCAATGACAGTATCTGGTTCCAGCAAGATGGCGCCCCACCACATTATGGTGTAAATGTTCGTCAATATCTGGACAACGTTTTTCCCCACAGATGGATTGGAGATTTAAGTCCTTTAGATTTTTTTCTTTGGGGATACGTAAAAATCAAAGTTTACAAAGATAAGCCCGATAACGTCGAAGATTTACAAATCCGAATTACCAGAAGGATACAAGAAATTCCCCGAGATTTTTTACAGAACTCTGTTCGGGGTTTTGTAAATCGATTGGGTCATTGTCAAATTACTAATGGACGACAATTTGAACACTTACTTTAATTTACTTTGTTATTAATTTGTTTAATTTTTCTTATAAAAAAGTTATTAAAATAAATTTTAAAAAAACCAAAAAAAATTTTTGTAAAGAGAAAAAAATTCTCTATCGAATGGTAGAGTAAAATTTGCTAGTTACCATTTAAAAAAACTGCGCGGACAGGCGTAACTAAAAAACAATTGAAGAAAGAAAAAATTCAAATATTCTCAAATGTAGATCAAAATATCCTAACAAGCTTTTATAATGAACATAATTCCCTAAAATGAATATTAACGACAATAAATCGCCGTCTCCATACTTTTAACTAACCCTGTATATATTAAATATAACTGCGTTATAGTTATTGTTAAATAAAAAAGGATAAATTAGAAACATCTATAATATAATTATATAACACATTAATCATTCTAAATTTTGTTAGTGATAGGAATATAAGAGGATCCCTATAACCTTATCTAATAATCAGATAATTTTCGTATTGATATTAATGAGATATAAATCTTATTAAATTATAATAACAATTATTTCGACTCCATTTTCTAATATATGCTTCTGGTATATCCCCAATCTATATCAGTAGTTAATTGAATATATAATTATAGTATAATAAATATGCATGATATGGCCGGAGTAATAACACAGGCCTGCATTTTTCAACTCTTTGAATGTTGATTTAAAAATTTTAACTGTTTTCTAGTAATTGGGTAGCGCTGATTTAAAATCTACTTTTATTTTTTTGTATCACGTAAGGTTATTTTTCAAACCAGTAAAATCAAGCAAAATAGAAAAAACACGATTTATTTCATTTATAAGCTAGTTTTATATTATATTAAAAAAATATAAAAATATACACATAGAAATTATTAGAAATAGTTATATATTCTTTATGCTTCTTAAAAAAACGTTTTCGTTTTTCAGAAAAGCTTCGTTTGGTTGTTTTCTGTCATATTCAGCTGAAGGAAGATCTGAAGGTAGTTTCTGGGGCAAGCAAATTTTTTTGTTTCAACCTAGACCCCAGTACTTCAGAAAGATCTTTTGAAAGTCCCAAATCTCTTACTAAATCATTAAGTTCGGCTTGTGAAAATAGCTGAGGTTGGTTTTGACCTGAGGTTGATGGTTCAAAATCACTATCCATCAGTACGGAGCCGGAAGTTGAAGAGGTTTCAATATCTTCTTGTAGTACTTTGGGGGGTATAGGTATAGGTACATGATCACTGTGAGGAACTGGTCTGATAGCTGATTTAATATTGTTTGGGTATAAAATATGTTTCAAAGTTTTTCTATTATGCCCCTTAATATCACAAAGACAGCAGTAGCAATCTTCATGATGATTTTGCGGTTCTCTCCAAACCATCGGTATTCCAAAAGGAAGGCTTTTTCTATTCCCTTTGGTCCAATGTCTTAAACCTTCTTCACATACCTTACAAACAGCGTGCGGTGCCCAATCTTTATCTTGATCTCCTAATATGATTTTGAAATAAGCATAATATGCATTTTTCACAAATTCACCAATTGGTCTCTTAAACTTTTTCAAGACGAAATATCCACAAATATAACAGAAATCATCTGGTTTGTTTTTGCAACACCGGCTAGACATATTTTTAAGCAATGTTTATTTATCAAATACCACGCACAACACTAAAGACAAATTAATTTTACTTGTTTACTGATCGACACTCAGAGCTATAATGAAGGAAATGACATTAAAATATACATTTTGTTTGGTGTGATAAACTTGAAATCCTTATTCGCAGTACTAATAAAGTGAAAGCATAATAAATAGGATTTAGCAGGTAAAAATTCCCGGAAATCTTGTCCAAAATTAATACATGTAATAAAAGATTTACATCAGGTAATGAGAGCCTATTTAACAAATTTCTTTAAAACCACAACAGAAAATCATTTTTGGGTTAATACCTAGAATTTGAAGTAGTACATTCATTTTAAAATGTATTAAAACGCCTATTATAAGATTTTTTTTATATTTTTTTCTTTTTCTTTTGTGCAAAAAAAAATCTGTGGGTGGTAGAGACCAACTGTATTTTAATTAGTTATTGCTATATAAAAACTGAGCTTAACAAACAAAAATCACGTCATCACAAATTTTGTGCAGGCCTGTGTAATTAATATATACACAGATAACGAAAATGACATTGTTATAAAAATGAAGTTATTTCATTTAACAGTTTGATAAGTGTATGGTTTATACTGTTTTCTTTCTGATGGGAATGGTAAAGTAAACCACAAAACATTTATAGTTTGTCCATAGATATAAACGATTTGACTTATTAACTACCACTCGATCTTCAGAAAAGAAATGTAACCCAACCCTTATAATCCCTTTCGAGCACGGAAGGCTCACAGGGACGTATGCACAAAGATTATTATACTAAAAGTCTATTATAAAAACATTGATGTTCGATTATATTAATATACACAGATTTATATATTTAACACTAAAATCAAATCAAATACTATAATTACTAAACTCCTGCAAGTAATTGTACCTTATCGGCTCTAAGTACTCGTCTTGTGTGTGTAAATTTAAACTACTAAAAACTGAAACAAATATTTTTCCGCTAATTAAAAAGTCTGAAAGCTACGAGGGTATATCAAATTTAAACGGGACTGATTTTTTTAAATTCCATACAGGTCGCTGACCAGGGATAGGTTGATTTTCAACTAAGGTGGGATTTTAGGGAGGGGATAGTAACGACCCAAATTCTCTCAGGTCACCTTAGTACTATAGACTGAGTGAGCAACAAGTACATGTTTCTGTGGAGCAATGGATAATTATCAAGTTTTTGGCCAAGGACGGTGTAAAACCAACGGAAATTTTTCTGAGATTACAAACATAGTTCGACAACAACATCTTGCCACGAACCCGTGATTTTGCATGGCACAAGGAATTTTCTGAAGCGCGTGAAAACGTTGAGAACCAGAGTCGTAATCGTAGCCCGGCGAAAGCGAAAACTAGGTTGTTAGCTGGAAAAGTTTTGACAACTATTTTTTTTTGATCGACTTGGCGTTATTCACGTGAATTTTCTCCATGATCGGACGCACAATTAATGCAGAATATTATTGCGAGCTTCTGGATGCTGCAAAGCTGTCCTTGCGACTAAAAAGGAAGACAAACACTGTCAAAAATGTAATTCTTTTTCGTGACAATGCCAGGCCCCATTCAGTAAACATCACAAGGCAAAAATTAGATAGCTTGAGCTGGGAAATATTGGAGCATCTTCTCTACAGTCCATACTTGTCGCCTTGTGATTTTTATCTCTTTGGATCCTTGAAAGCACTTGGAGGTCGGCGTTTAAACAAATCCAAGCAGTAGAGGAGTTTGTGCTCCAATGGCTACGTGTGCAAGTGAAAACTTTGTACGAAGAAGGAATTAAAAAGCTCCCGATCCACTGGGAAAAGTGCGTGACCAAGGCAGGAGATTATGTGTTAAAATATGTTTTTGTAAATAAGGTAGAATAAAGCTCTGACTTGAAAAAAATTCAGTCCCGTTTAAATTTGATTTTCCCTTGTATATTAATTACAACAAAAGTCCGAAAAGCTCAAATTTCTAGAATAAGGAATAAAAGATCAGGCGATAAATAAAGCAGCAATTGGGCCGAAACCCCCGAACGACGCACCAAGCTTAAAGGTATAGAATTGGATGAGAGTTATTTTAAGAAATAAAATAAAACTTTCCATATAAAGTCCGCATAATATTGGTATGTTATGTTACATCCAGCGGGTAAATAAATAAGAACTACTTAAAAATAAAAAAAAAATTGTGGTGGTGATAAGCACTTATACCGTCACTCTATACTTTGTACAATTGACTCTCTGGATCAAAGAGATGGACTCAAGTTTTGTCACCATCAAAAATCTAAAAAAACCTTGCCTTCTACGGCAAGGTAAAAATGGCCCCTTATATGCTAGAGACAATAATTCGTTAACTCTTCTCTCAGATACACAGAAAGAAAAATACCTCTTAAATATATCTTACCTCTACTTAATAAAGTAGTTCCTTTCTTATACTATCTACAATACTTAAAAATCAATACAGCGTGATGAAAACTAAATGTCTTTATTGGAATCCCTCTAGTTTTCTAGAATGGATTGAAAGTGTAGCAGTCACCTCAGATTTCATAGTACTAAAAAACTTTTATTAAAAAAGTTCTAAAATAAATCAAGACTCAGACAAAGCCGTGGCTAAAAGAGAGTTCAAGGGCAATGCACAGCTGAAAGGAAGAGTGGAAGAAATATGCAATCGATAGAACTGTAAACAGTTTCCCAATATGTTTATGTACGCATATATGTGCATAATACAAAACTTTGTTTAATAATCTTTTATATGTACTTCTACCTTGACCCATAGCCTAATAACACCATTATAATTTACATTATCTAATTTTATATACAAATGATGATAATATATCATATGATTATATATAAAAAAAAAAATTGAACATAAATACTATATTAGAGAAAGCATTAAAAACCATACAACTTAACAATTAAAGATTTACAGAATTACTTATGCTTCACGTTCTCCCATTACTCGAATTAACTAAATGTTTTGCTTTTATGGCAGTTACAATTTCTGGGTAAAAAGTTTGTTAAGAAATATATGAGGGCTGTTCCTTTTCTTTCCAGCCTAATAAAGTAATTCAGTCAATTCCGCTTAATCGGGACACATTAGGACCAGAACATTTTGGCCCAATTAAGCGGCTGCCCTAATTAAACGAAGCTCTACAGAAAACTGTCTTTTCCTGCAGTTTAATTTCACATTAAATAAAAACACATTTCTGATAGGATCTATACAGGGTGGGGCACATAAAGTGTTACATAGCAATAGCACTCAAACGATTAATCATATCGAAAAATGTTTCAGACAAAAGTTTCAGTGTTCGGGAAGGCGGTCATACTGGGCCACCCAGTTCTTTGATCGGTGTAGGCGTAGAAGCTACGTCAATGTCAACTCCAATTTTTTAAATGGAACCATGTATTTTCTTTTCAATAACATTATTACAGATTTTAAGACGAATTCAGCGACCTACAACACAAGGTCATTCTAGTCACGCAAAGTATGAAAATAGTCGAAATATCGGAATAATCAGCATCAAAGGATGCACTAACTTTGGTTTGGGTCTACCTACAGAAGATGCTCGAAGTGACCACCCTCCACTTGTAAGCAGTGGTTAATTCTCCGAGGAAACGACCGTCTAACGTTAGCGAACATTTGTGTTGTAGTTTCGGTACATGCTCGGCGTATTCTTTCTCTTATGTCGTCAGGCGTGGTAGGTGCTTCCGCCATTACGTGTCCTTTGACAAAACCCCAGAAAAAGTAATCCATTAGTGTTAGATCTGGCGAACGAGGTGGCCAAGCAACAGTAGCGCCTCTTCCTATCCATTTTTCACCAAAAATCTCATTCATCACTTGTCTTGCACATAGAGCATAATGGGATGGTGCACCGTCGTGTTGCATCCACATGTTTATGCGAACTAGCAAGGGCACGTCTTCCAGTAATTCGGGCAGTACGTTTTGCAGAAAGTTTGCGTAACCTTGCCCACTTAAGTGACCTTCAAAAAAATGTGGACCAATGACGTGATCGCCGACAATGCCGGCCCAACAATTAACGGACCACGGATGTTGATATCGTACAGTTCTCGTCCATCGAGGATTCGCATTTTCCCAGTAATGCATGTTATGTCTATTCACATTTCCCGTATTTGTGAAGTTAGCTTCGTCAGAAAAAAGCACATGACTCAAAAATGAAACATCCGTGTGCATTTTTCGACGAATCCAGTTACAGAAATTGACGCGATTTTGGAAATCATTGCCGTACAAATCCTGATGCAGTGACATACAATACGGATGTAATTTGTGTTGATGTAATATTCTTAATACAGATCGCCGACTAATTCGACTCTCTCTTTCCATTTCCCTGGTGCCGCATGGGGATTTTGTGCAGTAAAAGCTAAGATAGCAGACGCATTTTCATCAACAATCGGTCGACGTTTGGCTCGTGTTTGTTTCATTGTACCGAAGCGACAGAAACGGTCAGCTAATCGCTTAAATGCCATGTGCGATTTTTGTTGTCTGTCCGGATAATGAGCCGCGTACAACTGCTCAGCGTTTCTGTAATGTTTGCGGCATTCCCGCAGTACCATTAACATATCAAAATATTCTTGATAATCGTTCATTTTCGCGATCCGATGTACTCACAATAGAAGGTAATGCGTGACTAACTGACAGCCGTATGCGTTGACAGTTGATGCTGATTATTCCGATATTTTTCGATTTTTCGACTATTTTCATACTTTGCGTGACTAGAATGACCTTGTGTTGTAGGTCGCTGAATTCGTCTTAAAATCAGTAATAATATTATTGAAAAGAAAATACATGGTTCCATTTAAAAAATTGGAGTTGACATTGACGTAGCTTCTACGCCTACACCGATAAAAAAAAACTGGGTGGCCCAGTATGACCGCCTTCCCGAACACTGAAACTTTTGTCTGAAACATTTTTCGATATGATTAATCGTTTGAGTGCTATTGCTCTGTAACACTTTATGTGCTCCACCCGGTGTAATAAGAATATAAATGAACATTTAAATACATATAGGTAATAAAAAATAAATACATTTTTTACATGGAAAAACTATTAAACTTTAATTATGAAATAATTCATGGAGTGTAGCCTGCCTTTTGTGTTTGTATGACTGTTTTTGCACAAAATCAGCGCAGGTATTCAGTGTGGATATAGGGACTTTCATTATTGCCTTCCTGCATAATAACATGGTGATACATTTTCCAGCTTCTTGGTTAGTTACTGGCACCGGTAGATTTTCATCATCAAAGTCATTGTCCTCATCTAATATTTGACGTTTTGATTGAATATCTTCAATAATTACATCCTCATAGTTTTCAGTTTCATCATAACATGGTAAATTATTATCTATTGTTAAAAATTCCTGGTAATTACTAATGGTCACTTGTGAAATAATGTCGCGTTCTGTTTCGTTCAAATTTTCTGAAACATATGAAAGACTAAAGCCAGAGACAGCAAAGCAGTTTTGTATGGTTTTGGTTTATAACTGAATTGCATGCAAAAGGTTATTTTTTGCACTAATATCTCCGACAGTCAAGAACTTGTTAATAAATTGCCATCAACAGATTCTACTATGTAATTTACCAATTCCCACGGTACAACGTCTTGAGATTTTTTATTATTCCCATGTCTATTGGTTGCACTAATGATGTGGTGTTGGGAGGAATAAATTCAAGTTTATATTTTGTAAGATGAGGATGTGCTGCACAGTTGTCAACAAGCAACATATTCTTTCTTTGTTGAACTTGTAATTCTGCATCCTAACTAGAATGAATAGATTGTGAGATTAAAAACAGGGTATTGAATGTGTTCTGTAATTGAATTATAAATAAAGGTGGAAATAGTGTAATGAAAAGGTTAATGAACTTGTAAATACAACGCACATCGATTCTTTGAATAGGGGTAAAGTTTTACAATTTAAATAAGATAATTAAACTTTTGATATACAGGATGTCAATTTAAAGCGAACATTATTTAATGCTAAATAGTGAAACTATACATATATTTAAGAAAAATAAACAGAAACACAACAATTATTGTTCTCACGCTTAATAAGGGGGTTGCGGGCCAAAAGTTTGAGAAATACTGCAATAAGTGATCCATTATTTATTTCAATGGTTTGGGCATTTTTTAAATAATTAACTAAGGTAAATTAAAGACATTTGTTTAGTTTCACTTGTTTGTTAGATTTTTACTCATGCTAATAATTGCTTCGGTCTATTCGACTAATCTTAAAGAGTTTACTAAATTAAGGAATAAACTTACAATATTTATATATGAATATCTGTGCTTGGGATTAGTCTTATTAACCATTTAATGACTGCGTCTGTTATGGATGTATTTAAATATTCAATTTGCGTGTAGGTTAGGTTTTGTTTCCTAATACACTACATACCCACAGCTTATAAAGAAATTAACATTTTGAGCAGAACAGGCTTAAAAATAGCCAATGTCAATAAAAATAATTTAGGTACCATGTAAATATGCTTTCTACATTTTACGACGCTAATTCTTCGAATTTTTTAATAGAAAAAAATTTGCCCTTATGCAGGATGCGAACCCACGTCCATAGCTTTCCGGACCATTGCTTTAACCACTAAGCTATTGAGGACTGTAAATTCGAAGCAATTCGAATTGATTTTGACAAAGGAGTTGTGATCTTTTGAAAATTTCGCCAATTTTTTTAACCTCAGGCGATAAAATTTTAAATTCCAAGAAAGAAAGTGTTGACTTCGGCGTTCCGATACTTTCACTTTATGTATTTTGGGGCGCTGATAACGATAAACAAAATCGGGTTTCGAGATATTTGCGAAAAACTGTTTGCACCTCGAAAACGCTAAATTTCAGCCCGACAATGTTTGTACAGTCTTCATTAGCTCCTTGGAAAACCCCGAAGTGATTTTTGAGTCGAAATTCGAGAAAAAAAAATTCAAACTCTCGAATGGCGCTAAAATTAAAACTTTGATTTTGGGCCACCACCGTACCTCCGAAACTAAACCATCCAGGGAATCGTTCGCAAACTCGCGGATGCGGATCGCAACGCCGAATCGATGGCTGAAAACCGGAAGGCTCCGCGACGTATGGTTTTGGAGTTATGTCTGAAAAGCCAAAATTTCACCGGAAAAATCCGGAAGTATAGCGAAAGTTCTGTCTGCTGTAGCTGCCAAACGGTTCGTCCTAAGGAGGCGCATTTGGGCTCGATTTAATCGTTTCGGTAAAAACTTTAATTCATCGTATAGTTCACGTCGATTGGACAATAAATGAGATTTATGGCATTTTAAAATTTCAGGCGATAGAATTTGAAAATTCCAAAAAACGAAATTGTCGATTTTCGGCGTTCCGATACTTTCACATTATGTATTTTTGGGTGCTAATTACGATAACCAAAACCTTGCCCGCCTGTCTCTTTTGGTTTTCGAGATATTCGCGAAGAACTACATGCACCTCGAAAATGCTAAATTTCAGCGCGATAATGTTAGAGTCCTCATTAGCTCCTTGGAAAACCCCGGAGTGGTTCTTTAATTCGAGAAAAAGAGTTTCAAACTCAATCCCAAACACAGATATTCATGTATAAATATTGGAAGTTGATCCCTTAATTTAGGTGAGTAAACTCTTTGACAAAGGTCGAATAGACCGAAACAAATGTTAGAGTAAAAATCTAATGAATAAGTGAAGCTAAACAAATGTTTTTAATTTACCTAAATTATTTAAACAATGTTTTAGCAAGAACCAACTTTACACCCATTAACAAGATTTTTAAATAGTCAATCATTCGAGCAACAGTGTGGCCCAACATTTGAGCCAAGCAAACTGTGGTGTACCATTCTGCATTAGCATTACGACAGTCTTTCAACGCTATAGTATAAACATGTCCATCACAAAATATGTGGAGATCATCTTCGTGTTTGGACTTTTTTCTCAAATAAGTTTTATTGGAACCGACTCGTTTTTAAAGATTCAAATTGCCAATTGGTACTCTTTTTTTTGTGATCTACAAAGTGAAATACGTATCTGCGTCTCTGGGGAAGGATATGTTCGGACACGTTCACAAAAAATATTAATATAGAGACGCAGATACGTATTTCACCTTTCTACAAAGTGAAATACGTACCTGCGTCTCTGGGGAAGGATATGTTCGGACACGTTCACAAAAATATTAATATTGAACCTGTATTTCTTCACACCAGATTTTTAATAATATTTTATATTATTAAAAATACCTTTGTATTATACAAAACTGGTGGGGTTTTACCCACTCATGTATGTTTCAATTATTCTGTTACATTACACATGCGGTTAGTCCGTAAGTATGAGTGAAGACACAAACAAAATACAGTTTCTAGAGAGAAGGCAGTGCCATCTCTGGAAACACGTCGTTGATTCGCATTGCTTATGTGGACAGGGCGAGATACTTTGGCCATCTGACAATAGGCAGCGCTGAATTTACTACTACGCTCGGTCTGGATAATTTCTGTGAGATAACGAAGTCGTTCTTTTTTTGTGAATGTGTCTGAAGATATCCTTTCTCCAGCAGGGGCGTACCGATGATCCTGTAGAAAGGTGAAATACATATCGCATCTCTGGGGAGAGATATGTTCGGACACGTTCACAAAAAATATTAATATTGAACCTGTATGTTTGTTCTTCACACCAGATTTTTAATAATATTTTATATTATTAAAAATACCTTTGTATATGGCTTGGTACCGAACGGCCGATTAATTATCTCAAAACATTCCTTACGGGTTAAATAACTGTTGAAATTGTATACAATTACAACTCGATAATGCTCTTTGTTCAATTTCATGATTACTTTAAACCTTTTCTTTCTTCTTTCTTTAGTATCCCTCTTTTATAATCCGTGTCGATAGATCAAACGTACCGAACCGCAGTGCCTTTCTTTTATCCTAGTAAAAGAAAGGCACCGAAGTTCGTTATATGTCATGCAACTGATAGTGGAGTCTACTTGACAATGTCAATTGCAATACCATACCTAAGCTGCATTGTTATTGGGTACTTTAAACTTTTGTAATTAAAAAATACTGAAGTATATTTTTCAATTGTCACCGTCACTAGGTTTGTATATTACTGAGTTAAAGTTTCAAACAAAATTTGTAGCAAGATATTGTTATTAATTATTATAATTGCAATTGAAAAGTTAAATGACACGTTTTCTATTGTTACAGCACTAGTGGGTTCATTAGCCATCAGCGCAACCTTCATGATGTCAGCAGCTGCCGGTGTATTAACAGACTTAATCGGTTTGAGAACTACGACCTTTATAGGTGGTGTTTTATCGTCCGGAGGCATGTTTTTGTCTTCATTCTTCACAGAAAACATTGCAGTTCTATATTTTACCTACGGCATCATGTATGGTATAGGTTGTGCCCTAGCGTATACACCATCTCTAGCTATATTGGGTCACTATTTTAAAAGATACATAGGTGTTGTTAATGGTATAGTAACTTGTGGTAGCTCCGTTTTTACAATGGTGATGCCATACATTATAGGATTCTTCCTCGAAACAGCCGCGTTACCTGGTACTTTAAGACTATTAGCTCTTATTTCTTCGGTAATTATGCTGTGCGCCTTCGTATTTAAACCACTTGTCAAGAAATCAACTGATAAGAAAGTTACTTTAGCGCAAGTTTCTAATTTTTCATCGATATGGAGAAATCGAAAATACAGCACATGGGCGTTGTTGATAGCGATGTCTTTGTGTGGTTATTTTGTGCCGTACGTGCACATGTCAACTTTTGTAAAAATAAGTTTTGCCAAAGATACAGACGCAAAATTACCGATTCTCTGTATTGGTATAACATCAGGATTAGGAAGACTGATTTTCGGCTATATAGCGGACAATCCAAAAGTGGACAGAATTCTACTACAGCAGATATCTTTCTTGATTATAGGATCTTTAACGATGTTGTTACCAACGGTAGCCGGTTCCTACATATGGTTACTGTTGATAACGTTGGGCATGGGACTATTTGACGGTTGCTTTATATCACTTTTGGGGCCGATAGCTTTCGATCTTTGCGGGCATCAAAACGCGACGCAAGCCATCGGCTTTTTATTGGGCTTGTGTTCGATACCTCTGACAGTAGGACCGTACGTAGCAGGAATTATGTTCGATCGAATAGGAAATTATGATCTAGCCCTGAGACTAGCTGGAATTCCACCGATTCTGGGAGGTTTAGCCATGTTCACTATAAAATGCTTTGGAAAGGATAAAAAGATCTGTCAAGAAACTTTAAAATACGCCAACGGTGAAGATAAAGGCAATAGTGAAAAATTGATCAGTTCAGGTAGGTTACTGATAAATTGTAAGCATAAATCACTCGGTGTTTGTAACAGTAAAAGTAAACGATGTTACAAATATTCTGAACTCTAGTCTGAAAATATTACATAAATTCAAAGATTTTTTATTATTGTGATTAATAATATAGAAATATTTTCAATAATAGTTACTCATAAATATTATTAAGAATACCCTTTTATACAACTCATGTAGTAAGTACAAATAAATACATGTAATGTAAGGTTTTATAAATACACTGTGATATAAAGAGATATACAAAAATATAAGATATAATATTACTTTATAATTTTATTGATGCATAGAAATGAAACTATAAAATATATTTAAAAGATTTAAGGAGAACTGTTCTTTTTATTTAAAGCTTAAACCATTTAAACATATTTTTATTCCACAAAAGTTTCAATACAATCTCTCAAATTCTCTCTAGCTTAACAAATACACTTTACACAAAGGAACCATTCTAGAAAACATGGTTCTTTTTTCCGTCATAATTTTTTCAGGCTAAATATAGTACGAGAGGAACACTGAAAATTTTTAGAAAGTTGAACAAGATTAGATTAAAAAAAAATTAAATGATTTTATTCTTTTTCAAAATATTCCACTTTAACGTCAAAACATTTTTATATTTGATGAAACCAGTCCCGAAGGGAAAATGCCATTCTTTCTGAGACACAGAAATCAGGCTTTTATAATGTTTTACTCCTTCATCTGATGATGTAAAGATGATTCCATGCATTTTATCTTTAATTTTTGGAAATAAAACGAAATAACAGGGTGCTAGATTAGGGTTTTATGGTGGCGGGTTAATGGCGCTGACATTTAGGCCATCCAGATACTCAGTTATTAGTTTTGCTTTATGCGCCGATTTGGAATCCATCGATAACAAAGTTTTCTCATGTCTAAGTGATGATTTTCTCATGTTTAACTGATGTAAAATGTTTTGGATTTGACTTATACCAATTCTCAATGTCGCTCGAATAAATTCATATGATATACGTCGATCTACCTCAATTGCTCGAACTCTTGGGCGTCCTTCAGGAAATTTGTCACTAAGAAAAACCGATCTCTTCTGAATTCGTTGTACCAATTATAAATTGTTGCCTTAGCCTTCTTCGCCAAATGTATTTCTAACCCGGGTCTTCACAACTTCACAGCTTTTAATGACGGTTTAAAATCGTAAAAATCCATAGTCCAGTAGTCAAATTCACTTAAATTATGATGATTAACAAACTATTAAAGCAAATCGATCAAACAACACGACAAAACAATAAAAAGTATCTGCCAAATAAAAAAAAATTATTTTTTTCTAGAAACATGGTCATTCTAGATTTTTTCAATATTTCCCTCAAACACTACAAATACACACGTATATATATATATATATATATATATATATATATATATTCTATATATATATATATAGATAATTATATTATGACCTTAGTATGTTATGGTAGATTCAATTAGTTGGCGATTTAAGGTCTGGTTTTACTTCAATTTGTATATATACATATTGAAGTAAAACCAGACCTTAAATCGCCGACTAATTGAATCTAGCATATATATATATGCTAGATTCAATTAGTCAATTAGTATATATATATATATATATATATATATATATATATATATATATATATATATGGTAAATTCAATCAGTTGGCGATTTTAGGTCTGGCTTTACTTTAAAGTATATATCGCCAACTGATTGAATTTACCATATCATACCAAGGTCACGAAATAATTATATATACGATATACAGTGAAATCTCCCTTGGGCGGACCCCAACGAGACCGACCGAGAGTGCCCCTTCAAGAGGGATGTCCGTCTAAAAGAAATACGCAATTAAGTAAATTGGTACATTTAAAAAGCAAATGTATGTAAATGTTTTTAAAATCAACAAAAAACTTAAAGCTTAAGGAAAAAATAAGGATTCGTTACCTTACAAAATATGTACATACAAAATATAATACAATATAGTACATACTACATAAAATGAAATGAAATGTCATGTTAATGACGCGAAAAGTCATATATTTTTTTTGTCTTGTTTTTTCGTTAAATGGCGTCCAGAAATCGTATTTCTAATTTGGAAAGAAGTTCCAAAGACTCTGTATCTTCGTGATCTTCGGCAAAACGTTTAACAAAAACAAATTGCATGTCGATGCGACAATTCACATCAAGCTTTGATACAAAATAATACAAATCTGTATAAAAACAAATTTGTATCTGTATATGCATGGACACACAGAAAACGTTTAAGCTGATTGGTTAGGGTAATAGCGTCACCATAATTCGGGATAGCCTCTGTTGATACTGTAACCTCATCGTCATCAGAATCTTCGGAAAGTTCTTGTATTTCAACTGGATTTTCAATTTCTAGTCCTGAAAATGGATCTTCAACATACAAATTTTCATCTAGATTCAAAAAATTATTTAGATTTTAATTATCAGTCAATTCCAACAAATTCTTATTTTTGAGGATATCTGCAAGTACGTTAAGTGGTAAGTCATCTTCTGGATCAGATGTAACAGCCTCAGTTAACTGGTATTCACTTTGCATATTTTCATGTTTAAATTCTGCTTTACGGAAGCAATTTTTAACTGTTTCCTTGGTTACTTGGTCCCAAGCGGTTTTTGCGAAGTAAACTCCATTCAATAACGTAATTTTCTTAATGCACTTAAAAGCTGCACCAGCAGTTTCAATGTTTACTAGCAGGTGTTTTAGTATTAGATTTCACTAATAAGTTTTGAATTTTTTTATAATCCCCAGGTCTAGTGATTGACAAGCTGATATAATTAGGGGGCAGAAACAAGAATTTTATATTTTTTAATCAGACGTCTTTTGGGTGAGATCCTGCATTGTCTAAAAATAACAAAATGATTCTTTTTTCTTTTGCCATTTTCCAATCTAGATCTTGCAACCACTCTGTCATAATTTGTCCTGTCATCTAAGCTTTTTTATTGTATTTCCAAGTTACAGCCAGGTTACTTATGTTAATAGTTTTAAAAACTCTGGCGCGATTGAGGAATGCAACAGCGACACTTGCGAAAGAAAAATAAGACAAGGTGTTTATTTTTTATTTTGTATTTTCATCGTCTAAGACAACATTTTCTTGTGTCCGCGTCCGTTCAAGAGAATGTCCGCCCAAGAGGGAGTTAGCACAACGCAAATTATATGAGAGTCGTCGGTCGGGACCATGAGAAACTCTCCGTCGAAGGAAGGTGTTCTTGTAAGAGAGGTGTCCACGAAGGGGAATTTCACTATATATATATATATATATATATATATATATATATATATATATAACGGGTGTTCATTTGAAAAGTCAATCTAGTAGCATGTGATTTACTGAGAACATTTTGAAGTATGTCGTAAATTAAAATTTACTACTTAACCTACGAAGGCGTATATTTTGACAGTTTCATACATACAAATAAATAACAAATGTGATTGACATTATCAAATGTCATTTGGATTTACGTTTACGGAACAACAAACACATACTAATATATATGCGTCTTATTCTATCAAAATTTCAAAGTAACCTAGATTGACTTTTCAAATGAACACACGTTTCATATATATATATATATATATATATATATATATATATATAGTAGATTAAATTATTCGGCAATTTAAGGTCTATTTTACTTTGATATGTATATATTTAAAACAATCTTGTAAGATTGTTTTAAATATATACATATCAAAGTAAAGCAGACCTTAAATCGCCGACTAATTTAATCTACTATAACATACAAAGGTCAAGAAATAATTATCTATATATATATATATATGTTAATAATAAATTAAAAACGGGCAAGCGGTCTGTCAATTAGAACTCGTTTATTTTATATCTCTATATTTCGTAATGAGTTTGTTGCTTCTTCAGGAAATGCTACAAGATGAGAATGAACAAGACATTAAATAAATTAGTGTATAAAGCAATAGTAAAATACTCACAGAATGTAGAGCTAAAAAATGAAAGTGGCGGACGCTGACATATTAAAATTGATTAAATTTAAAACATTAATGTAACTATAGATACATGGTCTCACATAAACCTTTCAAAAACATGCATATATAAAATATAAAAAAATATAAAACGAAACATATAGCAAAGAACTAAAGTCACAAGAACAACAAAACCAAAAAACAGTACACATTTAACAATACGAGGATCAATTAATTGTACTGTATTGTTTTTTGGCCACTGCCTCTCATTAGCGCACGACATTAAAGCTCAACAATACTTTTAACCGCTTTACCGTAAATGCCAAAATTGAATGACACGCCTATGAGAGAGTATCTCGCGACATCCATCGGCTAAGAGCAGCAATACTTGGCCACGATTTTCGCTGCATATAATGCCAGAAGGAAATCTATACGTCGAAAATGTAGCAGTAGCAGTCCGAAATATGTGTCCGTACCATTGACAACACTAAATAGACAACTTTCGGATTGAATCGGTCTTCGGATTTTCATCTTAAAATGAAACAAACAATTAATCTGTTTAGATTTACACTATATTAATAAATAGTGTAAATCTAACCTGATTAATAGTTTATTTCATTTCAAAACTAAATAAACAAGTCACTTAATACATTTAATAGTTTTAAACACCACCTAGGTCATACGTCAGGAACTAACACAGATTTAGAAGAATTCTACAAAATAAGGTTCGAGCCGAAAATAAGCGCCCATTTTAAATACTACATTCATACTTGTAATTTAATTATTCGAAAAAATTTTTGACAGTGTACTTCGATTTTATTGTAGCAGTATATTAGAAAAGTCAGTTATGTTGCCATTTACTACGACAATGAGGCCCAAAACATATTCTTCGCTAACTTCAAATAACTAAATATATAAATAAGTATTAAAATAGCAGAAACATAAAATCTCTACAATAAGCACAATAGTACTGTATGAATTAGCAGATCGTTAAAAAATATTTCACTCATTTTTTTTTTAATTATCGTATATGACAATTGTATCGCCATACAGTGACTTCTTCAGATATTTGAAGTAAACTAAATCTAGCTTATAGCAAAACTTGAAGGAAACTGAAGTTGTTTTTATTATATTGGCATATGTAGTTTCGCGAGAAGATTGCTCGAAGCACTTGCTTCTTCATGAAAACACGCAGTTAATTATAAATCATAAGATATATTTGTACAATCTTAAGTGATTGTATTGCTAATAGACACAAAAATAACGTAACTATATTTATATTACATTATTACATTATATATTATATTATTATATTATAGAAACGTTTATTGTTGAAAGACGTCGAATGATATATTATGGCAAAATAACATAAATTTACTTTGTAGTACAGAAGGAAATCAAATTCCCGTGTTCCTCACATTTTAACTTACCAATAATTTATAAGAGCTTGACAACATTAAATATTTTTCAATATTTAAGTAATAGGTACCGCATTTATAATTTTATAAACTTACTTGTTAGATGTATCTACACATCCTCTTACTTTCGTACTGTTAAAACTTCTGCTTTAATTGTGAATAGACTTAATCCTAATATCTATACCGACATTTATATAATGAATTTAGAGAAGTGATGAGTTTTAATATATTACCTAACACACTAGAATATATTAATACCGTAAATGTCCACTAAATCTAATTTATATAATATATAAGTATTATACAACACAATCTGGTGTGAAGAACACAAATACAGGTTCAATATTAATATTTTTTGTGAACGTGTCCGAACATATCCTTCCCCAGATACGCAGATACGTATTTCACCTTTCTACAGGTTCATCGGTACGCCCCCGCTGGAGAAAGGATATATTCAGACACGTTCACAAAAAAGGAACATCGTCATATCCCAGAACTTATCCAGACCGAGCATAGAAGTAAATTCAGCGCTGCCTGTTGTCAGACGACCGAAGTACCTCGCTCTGTCCACATAACCAATGCGAACCAACGACGTTTTCTAGAGATGGCACTGCTTTCTCTCTAGAAACTGTATTTTGATTGTGTCTTCACTCATACTTACAGACTAACCACATATGTAATCTAACAGAATAATTGAAATATACATGAGTGGGTAAAACGCCACCAGTTTTGTATAATACAAACGTATTTTTAATAATCTGTGATATGACGATGTCGTTCCTTTTTTGTGAATGTCTCTGAAGATATCCTTTCTCCAGCGGGGGCGGGGCGTACCGATGAACCATTAGAAAGGTGAAATACGTATCTGGGTCTCTGGGGAAGGATATCTTCGGACAAGTTCACAAAAAATATTAATATTGAACCTGCATTTGTGTTCTTCACACCAGATTTTAATAATTTTAATAATAATATTTTATATTATTAAAAATACCTTTGTATTATACAAAACTGATGGGGTTTTACCCACTCATGTATGCTTAAATTATTCTGTTATATACGTATTGTCTTTTAAATAATCTTTTTATATTAATTTATCCTAAATAAAACACTAATACAAAAACTGAACTACCTAAACAGGATTAACGTTGGTATGTATTGTGTATCCGATTAGCACACATGTAAATGTTTGTACATGTATGCATGTATTTATAGTAATGTAATATGTATACTCTTACTTGCTAATTATAATAGACTCTCGTTACAAGCATTATTAAAGTATGGAAAAAAGAGCAAGTAATTGGGTTTCAGGTATGGTCTGCATAGACATCGGCGTTCTTCTATACATCATTGGGAGTTAAAGTTGGTCCATACAAGATTTGTTTTTTATGACGGATGTCATAGTGTCAAATGTGCTCCGATATGTGCTTTTATTTTATAGATTTTTATGTGTTTTAGCTTTGACCGTTTTACTTTATGCTTCGCTTACTCCAATCTATGATTTTAATCAATTTCACGTTTTATACTTGTTTTCTTCATGTTATTTTTGACTTTCCCTGTCACTGATTTTACATTTATCCAAAGCTTCAGCAGAGTTAAGACTCATTACTGCTTGACGTCTCGACGTACTATGTAATGCATGGAGGTAATGTACTACAACCTATAGGGCTATTGCGCGTACTAATGTACGATGGTGAACAATGTTGTATATAATATAAAGTGCATTAAAGTAAGAGGACTACTAAACAACTTGGTATATACCTACATGAGTAAGTGAATGAATTTGTCACATAGAAATAATATTTTGCGAATTTGATTTTTCGATTTTAAAGGCCCAATCTGTTTCCCTTATCCGATTGAGCCCAAATTTCACATAGCTTATTTTTGCACAGAATTGAAAGAAATTTGAGAGTAGCCCAAGAAAAATTAATGGATAGATGTCTTTGGTTTCTCTCCTTTGTTATTGAATCTCATTTCTTCTTACTTAATTTCTCGCTCATGTTATGTCTGCTTTAATGGTTTCCTCTCTTTCGACGTTTCCATCCAACATCCGGTGTACCCCAAGGCTCTAATTTAGGGTCTTTACTTTTTAATATATTTCTTAATGATTTACCTTGTTCACTGGATTGCGGAGTTTGGTGCACAATTGGTATAACGAAAGCAAAATCTCTTTAAATATTAACAAATGTGTCATTGTGACATATTCTAGGATTGAAAATCCATATCACTTTACATATAGTGTTGATCAAATTGTGATACTTCGTAAGTTAAAGACTTGGATAGTTTGTTTGATGTATCGTTTCAATTTTCCGCTCATATCTTTACTGTTTGTAATACTGCCTAAAAGTCTTTGGACTTCCTGATGCGAACTTGTCGTGACTACAGCAACTCGTCGACTTTAAAATGTCTGTTCTATGCTTATGTGCGGAGTATGTTGGAGTATGGTGCAGTTGTGCGGTATCCATAGTACGTCTACGAACAGATCGCCGACATGGTTTTCGCTCTCTCGTTAGTAGAAGGGAAGAAGCAAGTGCTACCTTTCTTTTGAAACTGGTGGATGCATCTACTCTGCTATCTCAAGTTGACTTTCTTGTGCCGGCTTACTGTACTGGTTCGTGTGCCACGTTTCTCTTACCAACGACCAGATCTGACGTTTTAAGGAACGCACCTCTGGTGCACATGAAGTGGAATTGTAACTCCTTGGATCTGGACCGGTTCTACAATTAGAATTGTTTTTTTTACCCTAACGTTTCTTTGCTAAAGCTGTTTTCACAACATAACTTTTAATTTTTATGTAAGCATATTTTGTATTAATTTAGAATTTTTTTTTGATATATCGCTAATTCTTCTTTTTAAATTTTTTTTATTTATGTATATTACTATTGTAGAAAGCAACCGTTTATAATTATTATCCTGTAAATGGCTTGGTGTTGGATAATATCTAACACTCATCTAAGATAAGATTACCATTTAACACCTTCTACGTCTTTTATGGATGTTATACTTCTAATAAATGTATTTTCTGAAAAAATTTTCATCTACAATTCAGCTTTAAAATAAAAAGAATAGTTTTCGTACAATGAAGGAAACAAACTAAGTTTACATATTATATATATATAAAAAATTCCAATTAACATATAATTTTAGAAAGTTGGTTAAATTACTAAATTATTTATTTATATTTTTTTCGTATAAATATTTTGTTTACGTCTGAAGATACTTGAATAACTAGAGTTTTATTTTAAGTTTACTGCATTTATATCTGAAAAAGTGATTTATGTATTCTTCATTATAATAAATAGCAATAAAATGTGCTGTTGTCTAATTAATTTAAAGTAAAACTAGTGTATACTAGTGTACATATTTACTTTTCCTGTTTTATTATTGCTGAAGATACCAGCACCTTTGATAAAATATGTAAATTTAGTGTATGTAGAATTTAATTCATCAGAGAGAACACTCTAATTACAGGTAAAAATAGCAATTTCTCCGATGAAATGTGAACGATTAACATGCATTGAATATTGTCAAATATGGCGATATTTTTATTGTCTAAATTTACAGATATGTTCGACTTTATGTATCTTATGTGATGTTAAAAATATATATCAGAAAATATAATGTTAGATATAAATTTTTGTACTTTTATAGTTGCATTTATTTAATATATTGCAGAATTATTGCAGGAATATATGTCTGTATATGACTACATATCATAGATATGTAGTCATATATGATTAATTTTCATTCTTATGTGTTTCATGAAATCTAATATTTAAACACAAACAAATTCCAGTATATTTGTGTTTATAATTGATATTGTTCGTGATAAACATGTACTGATATTATTGTGACATTGCTGCTGGCTATAAGTCGGTTTATAATTTGATATAAATATAAAAACGTGATTTTCTGTAAAAGTTTTGTATGTGTGTTACTATGCAACACATTTCTAGCACGAGGCCTTTATTTGATTGCATTTTTTTCTATTTTATCATAAAACCCTACTTTGGATTATCGTCCAATTTTTTTTACGTAAACGTCATTTAAGTTGTAATTACATGATTACATATTAAGATATTTTAGTAAAGTAAAAGATAAAGTCAAATTAATTGTTTGTAACTATTATTTATATATTATTCGTTGCTGAATATAAACAAAATCCATTGCAACATATACATTTACAACTTACAGCTTGAAAGTATTTCTCAGTGTATCTCCCATTCGATACATAGAGTGATAGACAGATCTGTGGAACCATGTAAATATCAGTGGCGCCTCGTGAGTTATGAAAGAGGGTGGGCACAAAAAACTTACCTATCTTTTGTACATAAAATCCATTCTCCAATTTTTCATGCTGGAAAAGACGTCTATGACTTTGTTGTCAAAATCCGGGATAGACTGGATGAACTTCTCTATTGATAGAACTGCCAATGCGTTCAGTCGATCTTCTGACTTTGTGCTTCTCATAAAAATTTTAATGCGTTTGAGGGTGGAAAAACATCGATCATATTATGCTGTCGACATGGGCGTTGTACAAATAATATCCAACAGTTTGTATGTTTCCATCAAAACCTTCTTTAGGTTGTTGTCTGTTATGAACACTAGAAGTGGGAAAACACCACCTACGTCACATATGTCATCGCACTCATAAATTACTGAAAGTTCACTTTTCAATTTTACACTGTCCAACATAGGATAAGATTCCACAATTTCATCAAATTTTTTTTGTGGAAATGAATGACTATAAGTTTTAAAATTTTGAGAATCAAATAATTTTGCTGCACTAAAGTGATCCCCAAAATCAAATCGGTCGCTAATTTGGCTTAAAATAGTGTCACATAATTCCTTTGCAATAACAGCTCTGTTATCTCCGTTTTTGTCTTTTCCTTGCAGGTTCTTCATTATTGCGTTCTTGACTGTCATTGTCAGCAGAATTTCTTAAATTTCTAATGTGAATAATTTGCTGTTGGAATTATTCAATTGCCTTTTGCAGTTGAGCACTGTCAATCACGCGCATTTGAGTCTGATTAAATAATATTTCAACATGTGGCATGATGAAATGAAATATCTTCAACCAGTAGAGAAATTCCGGGCAATTCAAATGTTTCAATAAACCACTTGCTTCACTAATAGTAACTGAATCCATCCCATCTTCTTCAATAATTTTGTCTAAGCATTCTTTGAAAGAATCCTGATGTTCAAATAATGTGTTCACAGTTCGACTTTTGAAAATCTAGCGTGTAGGAGCAACGCGTGGTAAATCTACGTTTCAGTATTTCATCAAGAATTACCATTCGTTTTGGCGATCGAGAAAAAAACTTGAAAATGATTGCAAATTTACAAAGAAAATTTTTACATTTTTATTGCTCGTTATTGCTCGTTCAATAATTAAATTAAATTGATGCAGAATTTTACCAACAGTGCCTAACAGTGCCTAACAGTGAATATAATGTGCCTGTGGAAATGTTCTTTTGATAATAGCTTGGACACCATTTGTCTTACCACTCATCACGGACGCCCCATCGTAACTTTGAGCGATTAGTTTATTGTTATCAGACCCAGAAGGAGAATTTAAAATAGTTTGCAATTAATTCAGCAATGTTTTTGGTAATACATGTAGTCTGTAGTTCCATCGGCCACCAAAGCAATGAAATTTGCAGATTTAATTTCTTTTAAATGCTGCTTGTAAATTTGCCACATTGCATCTAGCAATTATCTGAATAGTTTTTGAGGAGCCTTTAAACACTTTTGAACCTTTCATATGTATTGTAAGCACAGCGTATAATTCAGATAGATTTTCCGACGTCAATGTCTCATCAAGGCCTCGTAACGCCAATTCAAAAGCTCCGCAAAATTTTATACATATAATTAAGCGGCCCAAAATATGACGATTTTTTCCCACATGTTCGTTGTACTTAATTTTATGTCGCAAATAAGCACTGTCTAACTGTTCACGTATGTCCACTTTGTCTAGAACACTAAAATTCAGGCATGCATTCATGTGAGAAACGGAATTTTCGTGTTTCTTTGCCCTTTCTGCGATATGCTTTACATCATTCAACCCTTGTTTATTCCTCGCACTAACCTCTTTCTTAAAAATTAAGCAGATAAAACAAAATAGTTTATTTGTTAGTAAACATCCGCAAATTCACTCAAATTTTTCATATATATGTTTATTGAATACTGTATTGTAAGTTCGAGTTTTACTTGTTGAAGTGTAGTTTATTTGAAGTTCAGGGATAGGTCTTCCTTTCTTGTTGTTAATTAAAAGTTTTTCCTCAAATGATAGCGGGCTTTTTAAAAGATTTTGCACATTATTAACTTCTATCATTAGTAATAACCACGTGCAGTAAGAGCCAAAAACAATACTATCACAATAAACACAAGACGTTAACTGGAGTCAAGCGAGTCTGTGCCCCAAAACGACGTATAAAAACATATAGCAAAGATAAGCGGATTAAGCCGATTCATATTCGGAATAGGTACATCTGAAATCGTGCTCCGGAACATGGTTTTGAGCGTTTATGCGCTAGTGACTGTGGTGCGGAAGGAAACTTTTATACCATCGTTATAAAAATACGTAAAAATAATAAAATACAATAATGAACTGAATTATATGCGAATTTATTTCTGTGTTTATCTTGGTGGTTGGGTGGGCACGTGCCCTTGTGCCCTTTAGTACCAGCCGCCACTGGTAAATATCCGTTAAATTAAAAATAAAATTTTAGACACGAAAATTAGGGATGAAGAACGATCATTTAAAGTATTTTTTAGATATACAGTGTTCGAAAAAATGTAACGTACTAAAGTTATACTTTTTTTTTAAATTGAATATTTTTTAAACTATGGAATTCTCTTCGGCCACACAATTTCAACAAACTATACCACTTAGGGTTTAAAGTATGTTTTATTTATTAATTGACAAGGAAAAGAAATTAAAGTGGTCATCAAAACAAAATTAAACTTAATTTATAAAATTTTCAAAATGGACGCCATCTACTCCCTGATAGTAAGTCAATTTGTCTGTAAATTCTTTTGTAAAGCTACGTATCTCTTCATTAATTCTTTTAGCCAAATCTTGCAAATTTCTAGGTCGGGTAAGATACACGTTCTCACTTTTGTTTTAGATAGCCCCACAAGAAGTAATCTAGTGGATTGAGATCGGGAGATCATGCGGGCCATTTAATTTCTTCTCTACTTCCAATCCATCTGTGGGCAAAAGTTCGATCTAATCGATCTCTAACGATAACTGAATAGTGAGGGGGTGCCCCATCCTGCTGAAACCAGATGTTTTGTGGAAGTTGGCCATTTTCCTCCAATGCAGAAATTATTTGGTTATTTAAAAGTTCTAGATATCTTCGACCATTTAGAGTTTCTTTTACAAAGAAAAGCCTTATTATTCTGTTTCCACAAATACCCTCTTGTATCCAGTGAGGATTATTCTGTACCCAATAGCGACAGTTAAGTCTATGAATATTACGGTGGCTTTGAGCCAGCTCGTTTGTACATAAACGGTGATTTGCCTCTACAGATATGGCAATATCTTGTACTTCAATATCATTGTAGCAAATTTCCTTGCAAATTATGAACACTGCTATTTATGTTGTACCTGCTCAAAAATTTGGTAACAACAGAACGAAAAATTGGATGCCGATTGGGATATATAGTATTAAAAAAGTTACATACTTTCTGATGAGTTCTTGTCCTATCACCAAAACCGATCATCATTAATATTTGTATTCTTTATCTTTCATTTAATTCAACTATTATTGACAAACAAAAATTATTTAATGGCACTTTTAAATACCACAAATTACTAGATCTTGTAATAAAATTTAAAAATTTTAATATTCACGTTAACTTTTTGTTCGATAAAAAAAGCAGTTTTTGTAATCGCCACGACAAAAGAAGAAATAAGAAATTGTAGTACTTACATTTTGAATTGTAAAGGTTTTTATTTAAACGATCATACCTAAGCATCGATCAAAACTTAGTTTGCATGTAAATCTCAGGCTAAATTCTTTATACCCCAAGTGTTATAGTTTGTTGAAATAGTGTTATCGAGGAGAATCCTTACAAGTACTTTTCGTTTCCACATTTGTTCTAGTTTAGTCAGTATCTATGTTTTGCATGCATATATTACAGTTTGTTGGGTTACTGTTTTATGCAATTTTACCTTTGCTTTCTTCAAGATGTTTTTGTTCTTAAATATTCTGTTAAGTGCTCCTACGCATCGACTTCCTACCAGTATTATAACTTAGATTTCCATTTCTACAATAGGTTTTCTTGTAAAGTAGTTCCCAGATATGTCAATTTGTCAACTTCTTTGAATTCGTACACTTTCCCTCTTGCAGTATTCATCCTTAGGTATTTTCCTTTTTGGAACTCCTTATCGGTCCATTTCATATATTTTGTGTGTTCCATGTTTATGTACAAGCGCATTTTTGTTGTTTTCTTTTCAAACACCTTTCAGTCACTTTTATTATCTTTTGACTTCTTGCTAAAATCATTAAGTCATTCGCGAACGCCAAACACAGATGCTTCTTACATAATATTATAAAATGCGAAAAGCGTTTTTGGACTAATAGTTCTTTTGCTCACATAGAGAAACTAGACATTAAACTATCTTTGACCAAAAGTTTTTTTTTTCATCAACCACATGGTGAATTTTCTTTGGAGATTGTCCACGTTTTATCCAAAACTTTATCTCTTATAGGTATTTAATTTTTTTCCGGCAACTTAAAAAGACTTTCTTTGATTTTCTATTTTTTTTTTTCTCCTAAGAATCGTAACAGTAATTTCAACCATGTTTACAGCCATTCTAACTAATTCTTGAGAACAGATAACTAAACTATTTTCTTAGCTTCTTAATTAATATTTGCATTTTATCCAAAACTTTATCTTTTATTGTCGTTTTACGATAATTTTGTTTCGGTTTTCGGTTTCTATTTCCCTTTGTGGTTTCTTTTCATGCTTGTTTCCACATTATTTTCTCTTACCCTTTTTTTCTCTATCATGATAGTGAATATTTTTTTCCTCATTATATGTCTGAACTACCTTTTTGGAATAATTGACGAGCGCGAAACTAGTTAAAAAAATGCTTGCTCTTTGGAATAGACTTCGAATGAACAACGATATTAAATAATAATGTAAAATGCGAAAAGCGTTTTTGCACTAATGGTGGTTTTGCTCACATAAAGTTGAGGGACTAGATATTACGCTATCTTAAACCAAAAATTTCTTTCTTACACTAATTACTTGGTGAATTTTTTTTTACCCAAAACTTCTCTTCTATCTCTCATAGGTATTTAAATTTTTTCCGGTAACTTTATATACTTTCTTTCATTATTTATTTCTTTTTTTTCGCCCATCAAAAATATAAATCATAAATCATCATTCCACCATGTTTACAGCCGTTCTAAATCATTCTTGAGAGCAGTAACTAAACCACTGACTTAGTTTTTTAATTAGAATTGCATTTACTCGGAACTTGCATTATAGTCTTTTTATATATCCTCTTTCAATTTCCATTTGATTTTCTGTTTTTTTTCAGGCTTCTTCCCACATCCTTTTCTCTGTATTATAAAGTTGATATATTTTTACTCATTATATAACTGCATTACTAATTTTTTCTCCCACTTTCTTTTCTTCTTGATAATTGCTAATAATTTTTTTGTGTTTGGTGAATTACATCATGTATCTACATATTATTTGTAAAACAAATATTTGTGTATGGAGGTTTTAAAGAACAAAAGAGATGCAAATATTGTCAGAAATAGATTAAATATTAACTTAAGATATGCAGAGAACTTTTACATTTTCTTGTACGTATTTTTTTCAAATTTAAATTAAATCCTCTAAAAAAAAAACTGGAATTGTTATTATGTTAGCCGCCAGCAAGTGTCATACGTCACGAGATTTCTTCTTTAATGAATTATGTATATATTTTTAAAATGTTAACGTACTTATAAGATTATCATGGTATATACAAGACTTTTTTTTAAAGTCTGTCAACATAATATAAACTAATGTGTCTACTGATACTGGCCGATGAAAGTAATGTAAAATATTCATTTTATAGGCACCAATGATTAATGATTTCACTTGTGTTTGTTTAACTTAAGAACTATGTCTCAAATTATTTCTATTGTAATTTGTGCAATCAATATCTGGTCTCGTTATATTAATCATTTGAACCTTTGATATAAAGTAACCTTTACAATCAAAACCAATAAAATTTATACGATGTAATATGAGCATATTTTGTACTATAGGTAATTATATATTGTTAAATGTATTGTCCACATACAGAGCGGATGAAGATAATAATATACGCTATATATGTATTGCAGAAAATGGTTCATAAAAAGTTTATGTTTTAAACTAAATAAAAATATAAACTTTTTCAATATATTAAACATATTTTATTTTAATCAGGACACCATAAAAGTTATATTAAATATTTTTGTGGTTATAGAGTCTGGTCAAATAAAAATATTTTATTGTGCGGTCGAGATTAGGAAATTTGGTAAATTAGTGCGTCTTTTGTCATATAGGAATATCGCTCTTTTATATGGATGTAGCTGTAGACCACAAAAACTGGTTATTGTCGTCTTAAATAGTTCTAAAGGTGATGATAATAATATACTTGATTTTTAATTTAATATACTATAAGGTCGTTCACGTTAACAGACGAATTACGTGATAAACAGCTACAAAACAGGGTTGACAAATCTACATTGCTTTGAGTCAGCTTTTGTTAGTAAATAATCTATGAGGTTAGGTTTATGTTGTCATTTTAAATAATACTCTTTAATTTATTTGGTTATACAGTGTGTCCACAGATTCATTCTCAACATGGGGACCTAGCTTATTATGAGAGATAGAGATTTGGTTAAATGGGATCAAATACTCCAAAGGTAAAGTTGTACCAGACTCTATACGCTAGCTTTGAATATTTAACGTACTTCGGGCGCTATTGCAAAAAAAGCGAATTTTTGTTTTTTCGATTTTCTTTAATAACTCATTTATTTTTAAATTAAGACAAATTTAATTTGCACTTCCTTAAGGCACTTTTTTAATAGAAATCTGGTGGCGTAATTATATTTTTGAATACTGCTATAGTAGTTGAGCTACAATGGTCAAGTTTCATTTTTCTTATGCGGATCATAGTTGGCTATGACACCATCGAAAACAATTTTTTTTTCCCTTTTGAAAAATGTATAATTTGGTATACCTGTTACCAAAACTAATTTCAAAAATTAAAAAAAAACCATTGAACTATATACTACTACTGGAACGACAACGCCGAACAGTAAAACCGGTCTTTCAAGTGAGAAGAGTACAGTCGCTGCGTCAGGCATATGTATCGCACTCTTACTCATATACTGTTTTGTGTAACGACAAACCGACACACCATATACTCCCACGCAACAGACAGAGAACGGTTACCCTTACGCAGCAACCACACCCTTCCAACACAGGACCGGCAACCAGACAATTTCTTTATTTACGTGCTCGTTCCAGTAGTATCTACTAGAGATGGTTGCTCTGAACCGAACCTGTTCCTTTGAACCAAGTTCGCGTGCCGGAGCAGGTGCACCTAGTTCGCATTTTCCAAAAGAGTAGATCCGATTGAAACGATTCCGAGTCGTACAATTCTGATTCCGATCGTTCAAGTCGGAGCGTCCGAGAGTTGATCTCGCAGTTGCACCTACATATTCGCATCGTATTATGTAAAAGAGTAGGTCCGCCTGGAACGAGTCCGACTAAGCGAAGCGAAATATGAGAAATAAACGACGCAACTACTCCTATATGTATAAATAAATACAACTGGCAATTGTAGTTGCTGCGATTCCGAATAATTGTATATAGCAATTGTGCAACCAAATATATTTATTTTTTAATAATTAGTATGATTTCTAGTCATAAGAAAAACTAAATTTTTAGCTACACAAAAAAATATATAATGAAAAGTAAAAATAATAAGAACTAATACATAAAAAATAGTTTTAATTTTTGTATTTAAATCTAAATGAAGTCATCGTTCATATTCAGGAAAACTAGTTTTTCTACTTTACTCGCACTTAACCGTGTTCTTCTTTCATTTAAAATATACCCCGCTTTAGAAAAAAGTCTCTCGCATGGAACTGAAGTAGCCATTGCACAACAAATTTTATTTACAACGATACTTAGATTCGGGAATAAATATTCACTGTCCTTCCACCACTGAAATGGATCCTGATTTCGATCAGCCATTTCACACAACTTTTGTAACACATTCTTTGGCCACATAAATTACATTTAGCAAAGTCTTTATCAACTACAGAAAAAAAATTCCATACAATACTGGTTTTCCTATTAGAACTCATTCTTAAATATTTATAAAATTTAAATTAAATTCCACAAAACTACAACCGACAACGACAATACTTATTATGCAACTAATCGAAATATATCCTATTTAGTAAAGGAAGGTAGAGAAAATACAAATAAACCAAGTAATGTGTTTATTTTAATACATCATACATTTATAGTCTTCACTTTTTTTAACAGTAACATTATGTCTCTCGACTAGACATTATAGTTTTTGTATAAGAAATAGGCGATAATACTATATTTATGGTATTATTTTTGTGATTATTTTTTGTGTATATCGTATGCACTTTAATTAAAAAAAAATCTATAAATTGCAATCTGACACCTCATTTAAAATGTAATAAGTTAACTGCTATTTGTATATCCAAGCTGTGTGCCTAAGTAAACATAAAGATTACCTTGACTGATCGGACGCAAAATATGACTCATAATCAGGTCGGTGTCGGAACTGATTTCTGCACCTAGTTTGCCGCACCTAGTTCGGAACTGGAATCCGGGTAGGTGCACCTACTCCGCTCAAGGAGTAGGTTATATCATCTCTAGTATCTACAGTTCAATGAAAAAAACACATATTGTTACACTATCAGGTTAAAGCAGTTGTGATATTTGACAATAGGAAACCTTGGAAACATAAAACAATTTAAGATACAACTGTCATTGTTAGTGTTTATTTATAGTTGACATTTAGTTTATGTTCTGTAAAATTTACAAATCGAATACCAAAATAAATACCTAGCATAATAAAATATAAAGTACCATTCAAATACTAAATTTAGTGATTATTATTAAATAATTTTGCTGTCATGAAACCGTTTAGTAATGGTGACAAATTTGATATGTTGTCCTGTTAGATTCTGTTTCACAAAAATTCGACGAGAGCTGCCGAAATATACATAAACCAGTATCCAGAACGCAAACAACCCCATCTTTCTACTTACAGAAATTTAAAGGTAAATTTAATACGTCACGGATCATTTACGAAGCCATATACAAAACCGCAGTGTATTTAGCGAATTTTGCTGAATTTTGCATAAGTAATGAAACTAAAACTAATATTTTACAAGCAGTTGCTGAAAAAACACATCAGTTCGGGAAATTCAACAAAACACCGGCGTTCCCAAATCTACTGCTCATAAGATTTTGGCCTCCCACAAATATCATCCATATAAATTCAATGTATGTCAATCTTTAAGACTAGGGGATAATGAAAGACGAAAAGAATTTTGTGGATGGTACACCAGGTAATGCGATGATAATGATAATTTTTCTTCTCGAATATTATGGTCCGATTAAGCTAGATTCACAAACAATGGATTATTCAATAGACAAAATTTACGATTTCGGTCTACAGGAAATCCTCATGTAATCAGACTTGCGCGACATCAAGTGCGTTTTGGATTTAATGTCTGGTGTGGCATACTATGGTCACGATTAATTGGTCCAATAATTTTTAATGAAACACTAACGTCCGAGTTTATTTGCATTTACTGTAAAATAATATTGAAGACTTGCTGGGCGAATTATTTTTACAAGAGGCTCGTAATTATTGGTTTCATCAGGACGGTGCTCCAGCACATAATTCCAGAATTGTAACCAATTTCCTCGGTCAGGTGGATCGGAACTCGTGGACCAGTTGCATGGCCACCATGATCTCCTGATCTGACGCCGCTCGACTTCTATTTGTGGGGTTACATTGAAGACAAAGTGTATCCCCGCAGTTACAATAACGTAAATGAACTTCGTGAAAGTGTGGTTCACGAATGTTCTACTATTCGTAGATCCTATTTATGTTTGGAAAATGATAGTCAACTGTTTGAACATTTTTTATAATTTCTTATTATAATTTTATTTTAAATAATATCTAAGTATTTTTTAAGCTGCCTATGTTCTTAATTTAATAAATAATTGTTGCAAAATAAAGTTTTCTTCCTTTCTTTGTTTGCAAAACCTTCTATTGTCAAATGTCACAACCGCTCGAACCTGTTAATATAACAATATGTTGTTTTTTTTTAATTGTTGAAATTAGTTTTGGTATCAGGTATAACAAATTATACATTTTTGAGAAGGGAAAGAAAAATTGTTTCCGATGGTGTCATAGCCAACTATGACCCTCATAAGAAAAATGCAGCTTGACCATTGTAGCTCAACTACTATAGCAGTATTCAACAATCTAAATACACCACCATATTCTTATTGAAAAAGTGCCTTAAGGAAGCGCAAATTAAATTTATCTACTTTAGAAATAAATGAGTTATTAAAGAAAATCGAAAAAACAAAAATTCGCTTTTTTTGCAATAGCGCCCGAAGTACGTTAAATTTTCGAAGCTAGTGTATAGGGTTTGGTACAACTTTGCCTCTGGAGTATTTGATCCCTTTTAACCAAATCTCTATCTCTCATAATAAGCGAGATCCCCATGTTGAGAATGAATCTGTGGACACACTGATATACAAAAAGAAAATACAAACAAAATCTACGTATGTGAATTTATTTATTTTACTACATATAGAAAAATAATACACAGAAATAGACTGTTCTGTAATTAATTGAAATATTAATTTTATAAATATAAGTACAAATTACTTTAAACTTACTATTTTTATACATATCATAAACTGTATTTCTAAATGCACATTGATTAAAGTCATCAACGTCTATGACAGGCTTATTTCTAGTTCGTCTTCGCTTTGGGCTAGATGATTCAACCATCTTTTGACGCAGATAATATTTTATTTACTTTCGCAATATGAATATTTAAAACACTTGCTACTATCCGTAATAAAAAATATTAATGTTAAAACGTTTATAAAATATTACCTGTAGAACAGTAGAAATCGGGAGTAATGGTCCATTATTATCGCATTCTTTTACGAAATACCCGATCAATGATTATTTCACTTGTTTACCTAATGGTTTAGGCATAATTTAATTGTGAAAACAATTGATCTTATATATAATATCGATGTATAAGTACAATGAAATCGGAACTTATAAATATGAATAGGAACTCGTTGTAAACAACTAATTTGATTGACATTTGACAGAATCCTGGCTAGCAACCACGCCCAACTCTGGTAACATAATTTATTCACTGAATCGAGAGAATTACTAGGATTATTAGGTATTATTGCAATTTAAATGTTACTATTGCTGACCCGAAGTAACTGTTTATCACGTGACTCGTCTGTTAACGTGAAAAACCTATGTTTTATGAGCAGGTTCATAAATCTTATCCTGGCTAGCAACCACGCCCAACTCTGGTAACATAATTTATTCACTGAATCGAGAGAATTACTAGGATTATTAGGTATTATTGCAATTTAAATGTTACTATTACTGACCCGAAGTAACTGTTTATCACGTGACTCGTCTGTTAACGTGAAAAACCTATGCTTTATGAGCAGGTTCATAAATCTTAGCCAAAAAGGATAGAGATGGATCTATAGTTTCTTAAAATACAGACTTCCCCTTCTTGAAAACTAGAACTATCCTAGACCTTTTAAATTTTTCCGAAAATACGTTGGAAGTCAAACAAGAATTTATTGAATATGCCAATGGGTGCGCAAATGCCAATCCACAATTTCTTCTTACTATGCAAGAAGATAAAGAGTCATCACCAGATGTAAAACCGGCCATGATAGTTATTAATTGAGCCTCAGTGGATAGTTGGGAGATAAGTAAAATCATCAACTGTTGACGTAGTATAGTCGATGATAAATACCCCCAAAAATGTTTGCGAATGAATTGATAAAAATACCAGGATCATTCAACATGGTGTTACCTTCGTAAAGAATACCAGGAATATTTGTTTTACCGTGCTATTGATGTATGTACTTCCATAGCATAGATGGATTTTATTTCATATTGTTCGGTGTATAATAATATAATTGCGATAGGTATATGGAACTAGACGACATACCCTTCTGAACTCATAATCATAAGCTGTTTTTTTTTGTACGTAGCCACTTCTTATGATAATATTTCTTGGTTTTAATGTTCCTTATAATTTCATTGGAAAACCACACGGCAAATATAGTATTTAGTAATGTAGTTATATGTTTAGGAACGTGGGAATCAAAAGCTCTATAATGTTAGTTATAGAAGTGATCAAGCGCAAGTTTACGCTATTATATTGTAGAGAAGAAGATCAATCTATTCCATTAAGCACTTTGCACAATGTATTACAATTCAGCCTACGAAAATTTAAATAGGACGTTATCGGCGCACTAAAAGTTTAATTAGTTTTTTCAACCAGCACGAAAATCTAAATTGATATCTAAAAATGTACAAATGTACAGTCAGCATGAGCTACAGAGACTTGAATAACATGAGAAATGAAAAGAAAATCTAAGATCCTTTTGCCTTTTAATACATTATTATGTAATACAAAGGTATTTTTAATAATATAAAATATTATTAAAAATCTGGTGTGAAGAATAATATTTTATATTATTAAAAATACCTTTGTATTATACAAAACTGGTGGGGTTTACCTACTCATGTATGTTTCAATTATTCTGATACATTATTATGTTGTTCAATTTTCAAAATATTACAGAAGTTATGTACGAGGTGTGATCAAAAAACACGGTGAATAATTTTATTTTGAATAAACTAATAAGCTTACATCAAACATCAAATTTGAATTAATTTCTTTGAAAATACTCTCCTTGGCTAACGATGCACTTATCCCAACGTTGATTCGATAATTCGAAGCATTTCTGGAAAGTGTCTTTCGGAAGGGAGTTCAACTGCTCTGTCGTGGCCCTTTCAATGTCGGGGATGGTGTAAAAACGTTTACCTTTTAGCACTGTTTTTATTTTTTGAAAGAGCCAGAAGTCGCATGGTGCTAAATCTGGGGAGTAAGGCGGATGTGGACAGACAAAAACTTTTTTCGATCAAAAATCCGCTGATCAGAAGTGAGGTATGGCATGACTCCTTGTCGTGATGGAAAAGGAAGCCATTGACCCATTTTCTTGTTCTCTTTCTCCTTGTATCATTTCGCAAACGCTGCAGTACGACCTTCGGACTTTACAGTTGTTCCCCTTGAAGCTAACTTTGATTGCATTATGCTCTCACTATCAAAAAATAAAAAACAATTAGAATGACCGTAACGTTCGACTTTGACTGACGTGCCTTCTTAGGGCAAGGAGCGTCACTCGTTTTCCATTGTGAACTCTGAATTTTTGTCTCAGGGTCGTAGCCAAACAACTTTCATCGCCTGTTATAATTTTTGCCATAAAGTTCAGATTTGCATCAAGACGTTCCTTCAATTTCGTGCAAACTGACACATGTTATATCTTCTGTTCATCAGTCAAAAGTAGGAAGCAAATTTCTCATTCACTCGTCTCATTTGTAAATTATTGGTTAAAATGCTTTGCATGGACCCATACGAAATTATCATTTCTTTAGTAAACTCTCGAATAGTCAGTTGCCTATTTGAACGAATCATTTTTGCATGTTTTCGCCTGTTTTTAATGTCGAAGAACAGCCCGCCATTACTCGTCTTTAACAAATTCATTTCCGCTTTTAAATCGCTCATTCCGCTTGTAAACAGTCTTCTGAGTCACCATATTACTACCACACTATACACTGAATTTAACATTTCACTTTTTTTGGCACTTTTTTTGCAACCAAACTTAATTTTAACGCATCATTCGAAATCCCTGATGCTCAACAAACACGGTAAACACGACCTCACTCTTCTGGCTCTGAAAACCGACTAACGAGTCACAACTTGTTGTAACGTCGTATGGACTGTTTCAACGAATCAAGCTATCGGATTTATTATTTTAAATAAATGTTGCGTCAGCAGTTGCTGCTATAAAAATTCATTCACCGTATTTTTTGATAACATTTCGTAAAATAGAGCTTTTAGTACAGGTAGAAGAATCGAAAGTGAAAGTAGGTACATTAAAAGCACCTATAAGAAGAACTGTTTCATCCAACAGCGAGACATCCAATGTATTCGTAAATAATTCCAGATCGTCAACAGAGATATCAGGTGAAATATACAGGGTTGTCCAAAAAGATGTTACCACTTATACCACTTAGATGGGAAAAACTTTTATTTTAGTAACTTAATGAGTAACACATTATGTACACAAGTCAAAATAGACCTAATGCACTCCTTCGATCTGTACTCCTTGATTTTCAATGCATGAGTGAAGTCTTTGCACCATAGAGGTCATAGCTCGTTCACACATTTCCATAGGTATAGAGCGGACTACTGTTATTATGCGCTCTTTCAGGTCATTAATGTCAGTAGGCTGTGTAGCATACACGCGATCTTTCAACATTCTCCATAGCCAGAAATCGCAAGGGGTCAAGTCTGGCGACCGTGCTGGCCAAGACAAAGGTCCACCTCTTCCAATCCAACGTCTACCAAATGTTTGATCTAGGTAATGTCGAACCGCTAAGGTATAATGTGTTGGTGCACCGTTTTGCTGAAAGTAACCAGATGTTAAGATACGGAGGGGAAGATTGTCTACAACAAAATTCTGCAGCATATCCAGGTAAGCATCTCCCGTTACAGTCTGGGCGTTTATAAATATGGACCAAGCACTCCAAACTTCGATATGCCACACCATACGTTAACTTTCGGTGTGGAGCGAGTGTGCTCTCTTAGTTCATGAGGATTATCTGTATTCCAAATGCTGCAATTGTGCTTATTGACGTTGCCACTGATATGAAATGTGGCTTCATCCGACATGAAGAACACAACATTAGGGTCTATGTTCGTTATTTCTAGTATCACTTCTGCAGCTCGAACACGAGCAATTTTATCGGCATCAGAAAGCGCCTGAATCATTTGAATGTGATACGGCTTCATTCCCAGATCTAGGTGAATAATTCTCAGAACACTTGTCCGCGAGATTCCGCTTTCCAATGCTAATCTCGTACTTGATTTTCTTGGGCTGTTAATTATTCGACCTTGTACATTTATGATGTTATTTTCCGTTCGAATAGTTCTGGGACGTCCACTGTTTCCTTTACAGTCATTAGTGACAGACCCTGTGCGCACAAATTTTTTATGCACTCGACGGATAGTTAAACGGCTTGGAGGTTCTTTCTGAAACCATTTCTGAAATTTTTGTCTTACTACTGAGGGTGACCCAAACACTTCCATCCAAGACGCTACCTTCCTTCTCTCTTCCCAAGTAAGTCGGGTGGCCATATTTTGTCTTCAAACTAAAAAAAAAAATTAAATTAAAAATTAGGTAGTTCCATATGAGTGGTAACATCTTTTTGGATAACCCTGTATACTACACAAACAATAACCATAATTGGTTTAATACACTTACATATAATGACATCAATTAAGGGGACAACGTCCTTTAAATGTGAGGAATCTAAAATCGTATATTCAAAACTTTATTGTAGAGCTAACAATACACCGCCACCACGCGATTTACTAAACATATTAAATTGTCTATCGCAGTGCAACGCATTATAATTCCAAGTCCGCCACAGAGTCAGAAAGTCAAGTTTCAGTGATACAAATAATAAAATAGCTAAACTAACAAACACTTTTATAATATATATTCAGTTTGGTATTAATTTCTTTACAATTCTGACAGGAAAGAACATAGAACATGAAAACGTAAGGTGTACTATCGAACTGCGAAGATGATTTCCTGTTGAAATAATCTAGTTTACCGTATGAACGTTATCGAAATATTTAATTTTTAAATTTGATTCTCCACGATCTAATCTAAAAATTAATAATACACTAATATATAACGACGCCCATTTGGGAGTAAACGCAGTGTCGCAATGGAAGGGTATTCGGGTGCACGTGCATCTATTATGCGAAGGAAGTCCTGAAAGTAATACCCGTTTACATATAATTAAAACGAAAAATAAAGGATAGTAAATAATGATTTTATTAAATGAAAGTAATCCAATCACTCATTTTTCTATGTAGTCGCCGCCGTTGTTGAGATATTTGTCGTATCTTGAAACAGTTTGTTTATGCATTCCTCGTAAACCTCTACTGTCAAATTATCCAGCCAATGCTGTGCGCCTTCTTTTAAGTCATTATCGCTTACTCATTTCATTAGGTTTTACGTGCCGATCTTCCCTGATGAAATCATCGACACGTTTCTTCACATCATCAGTGATGAAGGAAGGGCGACCGACCGCTCTTCATCGTCCGCATTATCTCTTCCCTCTTTGAAATTTCGAATCCAGCGCTTGACAGATGACACATCCATTGTTCTCGTACCATACACTTCAGTAATCCTGCGATGAATTTCGCTTGGACGAACGTTTTCTGCATTTAACAGACGGGTCACGGATCGCACTTCGCATTTGGGGAGAATTTATATCATTAAACAGTCACAAAACTCACACCGCCCACCGGAGGAACTTGAACTCTTCATCTCCGCAAATATACAATGATACTGTTGACACCTGCGTCGCTTTGGCTTTAATTGGATCAGTAGCGCCATCTGTATGAGTAAACGAGTACTACTTTCTGGATTTCCCTCATATGTACATGTTTCCGGTAGCGGTGCTACACAACAACCCATAGTGATTCATATTATTACACTAAAATACCAATGCGCACTGATACGTATTCTTATAAATGAATAATAGTAAATAATAAATAAAGTAATAAATTTATAAAATGTGCGGGAATACTTGCCGTTTAAAGGACGTACATAACTCGTCACCATTTTTGTTCCGTATATGCTTTGCACTAATCACTTATATTTTGTTGTGCACGAGAGCGGTATTTCACAAATTTTGATTGTAGCACCAGCGTAAAGTAAATCAGGAAATCTACTTATTAATTTCTCTGCTTCGTGGTAGAACGGTCTCTTTATAGCTTTCCATATTATTGATTATTATTTTTTACTTTACAGGAAATAACTGTATTATATCACAGCCGCCTTGTGATTGGATACATATTGGAAACATATTGCTGTGTATAGTGGATTTAATTAGAAAGATAATCCACTATTCACCACAATATGTCCGAACTTGAAATCAGCCAGCTTTTCTTTTTAAATGAGACTCCTCTTCATCCAGGGTTTCCCATAAAGGAACGTGGAAATAAATACAAATTAATAATAATACAAGCAATTCCACTTAAAAAATTTATTAAAAAAAAAAAAAATCTTTACTACAAGTAAAGATAGCTAATGCATCATTTATACAGAAGCACAGAGGAAAAAAAATTGTATGATAATTTACACGCATACAATGAAAACCTCTAATGAAACGCGAGCAAAATTAATCCTAATAGATTGATTAGAAAACTTTCAATTTCAAAAATTAATTAACTCCAACTTCAAAACGTAAACAGATACAAACTGTCAAACGCGTAAATAACATTCACTCGTGCGCAATCTCACGAGCGTAAATAAAACTCCCACCAACCTTAAATTCAAAATGTTCTAGAATATCGTGACAAAAAAACCCTTTTATAAAAAATATGATAGTTTTCTTCACCATCTATCTATTAAACTAAAATAGATATAAATTCATAAATCTAAATCATCAAAATTACAATTAAATTACAATGAAAAGTAATAAAATAAAATAGTATGAAAAAATACTTACGCTAGCGTAAAACTTTTCACACACAAAAATAGAGATATATCGAGTGGATTAAATTAAACAAAATACGAGATACAAACACTCGTAATTAAATCGATAATGACTTTAAACCACAAAGCACAATAAAACAAAAGAAACCCGAAGTTACAAAAATATCAAAGATAAAAAAATCTTCAGACTGAACTGACCCACTCGAGCACAAAAATATCTCTGCGGAAATATGCATAGCGCACGATCAACATAAAAAATATCATTATACATCAAAATACGATCCAGGCTCATAGACATCCGGCAACGCCCTAATCAAAAATACACATACAAAATATACAGTCATGGTTATAAATGTACATAACTAAATTGTTAACTTTTAAAATTATCTTCGGGGAAAAAACCACTACAATATGTACTATCGGGAGCAATTGAAAGTGGACACGTTTATGTTGGTATTTCGGAATTTCAAATAATTAGCTAATGTAAACTGTACTTTTGAATTGTTAATGTTTTGACGTATGTGTACTAAAAGTATCAGTTTAATAATTTTTATTGAACAAACTGTTAAAGCTGAATACAAAAGTTTAATTAAATTAATAAATACTGGTTGTAGCAAATTCCATAAATTAAATTAATATTTTGTTCATGATCCATTGTTTGCAATTACCGTTTGAAGACAATTTCTCATCGAAAATATGAGAGATGCTGTATCCTAGTCAGCTAAATCTTCCCAGATATTCGCTATTACAGATCGTTTCTATATCGAGCAAAGAAATTATTTTCAAACATTTTTTTTACCATTAGTGCCCAAATATTCCCCATCGGATTTAAATCGAGATTATTTGCAAAACATTGAGATTTTTGTTTTCAAAAACCATTCTCTAACAATATATGCGGTATGGATTGGTGAATTGTCATGCTGAAACATGAGGCCATATATCATAAATCTGCCTCGCAGATGGTAGCATTATGTTATTTAAAATGACAATGTATTGTAAAGGTGTTAGTCGTTAATCAATTTCCCAACAAACGCCTCAGCCATTTGCAGAAATCCATCCCCAAACACTAAGAGCAAACTATCCACTTTTTCCTAAAGGTTTTTTTTGTAATCCGCCGAATATCAGGAATTTATAGGTCTGTAGACTCGTACTGATCTATTATATGAGGACTGAAACGTTTTTTCATCGGAAAATACATTTCTCCGAAAATCATTATCCCTATTGTTGTATGTATTTGCAAATTATAAACGCCTCTCCCTATGCTGATCAGTTAGCAGAAACTTCTTTGTAGCACATCGATTTTGCAAACCTAATTTAAGAAATCTTTTACATGTTGTCCACCGGGATCCAGGAAAACCAGTTTCTTCTTTTGCTCTCACAGCAGTGTGAAAAAGTGTTGAGTAAAATACTGCACAAGAGCATTATTGTGATCTGGATATGATATTTTTTGTTTGCCACCACCATGCTTGCTGTTCACATTTCCTTCTTCATTTCAAAATTTTATGAATGCACCTTTTGCTAACACTTAATTTTGCTGCCGTTCGTCACAAAGACCAACCCTTCTACACGTTGGTGATTGCTCGAATTCTCTCTGCTTCCGTTAAATGTCTTGACATGTTCAATAATTCAAATAAATAATTAAAAAATAAACACAAAAATTCAAGAAATAATTTATGTAAATTGGTTTGATAGAATTATTTAACAATTTTGACAATATGACATGATAAGTATACCGATAGGACCAGCTCGGAACGGGCCATAGTCAACAATGAGTGGCAACAGCGTATCCCCTCTACGCGCCGCAGCTTCAATTGCAGTTAAGAATTTAGTAAGACTTAAACCGCGCAAGGATATAGTCGTTTGCATATTCGTTCTGTATACGTAATTTGCCCATTTGTTTCAGACATAATAAGGTCCAGTTTATTATTATTATTGTATTCTTAGCTGCTACGGAAAAGTAATTTTAAGTAATAAAAAAACAATAACGTTTTCTAAAAGATAAAAAGCATTATTACTGGAATTGAAACCATACAATAGACCAGAGTATCTACTTTGTATAACTGTAATTACATATTCACTGTTATGACAGTTTTATAAACATCGTATAAAAAATGTATATTTGCTTTAAAAAAATAAACAATTTATTTACATCAAATACATTTCCAGACAATTTTAAACTTTTAAGGGACAGTTCTACAATAGGAATAAGGATAAAGTTTAGTTAATCTCTAGTTAAAACTTCTACAGTGCCTAATTTTAAATAAAATTTGGAATATATTGCAGTATAACTTAACACTGCCATAATAGATAAGTTGAGTTTTGCACAAAGGTTGGTATAAATATTTGAAATCGCAGTACAACATAATACAAACTTATTTGTTGTGAAATGTCTTTTTTGGTTCGAAATTATTTGTTGACTGCTAGTAAATTAGAACTTGTACGATTACAGAGAGAAATTTTGAAAAAGGAACATGACATGTAGCAAGAAAAATAAAGTTTAGCAATTGAACTTTCAAAAATTAAATTAGACCAAACAAAGTATTGTACTTGCACTAAGTTATAGATTTATTATAAGAAACATATAATATATACAAACAATCGTTATTTTATTTATTGTCTTCACCAAATTATATGAATTTGTTGTGTATATTAAAAATTTAAAGTTAACAGAAGATTAGAACCAAAACAAATAAGGCAGTCGAATGTATCTCGCAAAAACTTGCTACAAAAAGATGAAAACACATTCAAATGTATTTAATTGAACATACATTTTTATATGCATTCGACCATCGGACTTATGTTGCGCGCGCGGAGTGGCTTCGTACACACGTTGCCACATCGCATTACGTTCCATACGTATATTGTTGCCTATGGCCCGTAGCGGGCTGGACCTATCGGTATAAATGAAATCTCAATAGCACTGAATTCGAATAAAGTCTGGGTTAAACTGGAAAAATGACGTGTCCACGTTCATTTGCACCCGATTGTACATATAAAATATAGTATATGCGTGTGTGCAACCGAATGCCCTTCAACTGCGACACTGCGTTTATTCCCAAATGGGCATCCTTACTAATATATTTAAATTGCGATAAAATTTTTATATATTTTTTTCTATACAACAAAAAAGCAATCTACTTATTGAATGCGGCTTTATTAACAAGTTTTGTATAAATAAGCTGTTGTTTAATTAATGATAATGAACTAAATTTTGGTTGGGAAAATAAATATAATATACGTATCTTCAATATATAAAAGAATAATCTACAAAATTAAAATCTGAAGCGTTATCAAATTAAATTAAGTACATCCAAATATTATCTAGGTTTGTAGAATTATTGGAATGATAAAAAAATGATAGGAAGTTAATAAACAAAAAAAAATATTTCGTTCAATATTTACAATGGCTCAATAAATTAAAGAAAATGAATATTCGTGACTAAAATAAAAATATAAAGTGACGTATGCACAATACTATAATTGATACTAATAAAATTTAATACCATCCACTATAACAGCTATTCTATCAAAATGTATGAATTATAAAATATATACTTGTATCTAAAATAGTGTACTGGATTAAATAAAGTTAATGATAAAACAGGAGTGAGTAGATTTCGAATCCAAGGCGACATTTTAAAATTTCGCCTGTTTTTTAAGCTATTAGAGGAAGCAAATAACTACATGAAATATTTCGTCTTACTACAGCTTGAATATTAAGGAAGAAGGGATGTTTATTTCATCAGAAAATTCTTAAAATTAAAATTAAAACTTGTATTTACTATACATATAGTGGAATGATAGGATAACAATATTAATAACACCAAGTGTGTAAATACAATATTACAAAAATGTTAAAAAGCATATCTGTAGATGTACATATACCAGGACATACACAACGCATATTTAAGCAATGGCTACTTCAACGTACAGGCACGTGCTTCGATCTTTCAGATTTCGTTACTACACGTATTTGAAGTATCTATTACTAGTCTCTGCCGACAATCTTGCAAGTCAAGTGTCAAGATAAAGTCTCGGTATATCTAACTCATAGCCTAGTTGGCTTCAATATACAGTTAATAACATCAAATGCGTAAATACAGTATTACAAAAATGTTGAAGAAACTTATCCGTACGTATTGCTGTGAATTGTGATTTTAATTGCTTATCGACTTTCAATTCACACTGCAACTTATTTTCCCTGCTATCTTCAGTCGGGTCGCCTTCCTTGAGCTTCTTAATCTTCAGGGCTTATTCTCACGAATATGTGGTATGGAGAAAAATAATGGGTGTTAGTTCAAGAAATAAAACTAACATTAACGCCACATACATATAATATTCAAAAAAAAAAAAAAATTCCACCTTATCAAGTATAAGGCAGGCTTGTGACTTTATTACGCCGCAAACTTAGAGGAAAACTCGTGTAAAATATGACTAGTACATGAGATAAAAAACCTCTTAAATGAATCCCGAACAAAGATTTAAATGTAAATATAAACAAAATTTATCAGCTGTCATCAATTACATTATCCCCTCAAAATCAAACGTCAAAATAGAACTTTCTCTATTTTTCGCACGCATCCAAAATTGATCATGCGAAATCTCAAGCATGTAACAAATAAGTTTTCCCGCTTCCTAACATTCTACGATAACTTATATGAACAAAAACTATATCCAACAAAAACAGTCTAATAAGTTTTGTTAATATCTTCAATGATTACAAAATATTACAAACTAAAATTATAAATTTAAGAAGCTTCTGATTTCAATAGAATTATCGCTACAAATATAAATATAATATTAAAATATACATACATTCATTTTGTGTACGTCACGTCACAAAAACTATTATAAGAGAGACTCCAGATAGGTCATTTAATTCAAATTACAAGTTTAAAATACTCGTAATAACACGTAAATGAATTTTAATTACATCAACACTATCAAAAACACACACCGTAATTATCAAAAATTTTAAACTTGAATAAAATTAAGTTTTATCCAAATTTCAAAAAACACAACCTATCTGCATAAAAACTACCCAGTCTCTAAGGCATGATGAAGCAGGAAACAGCAAGCTACCCCTACCTAACCATAAAATAAATCAAAATAGCGACAAGATATATATATCTATATATTATTACAATTTCCAGCTTGGCGCGAACTCCGAACATCTCACTGGCCCCTACACCTACAGTCATGGACCAAAATACACATTATAATAAATTGTTATATAAAATTTTAAATTTCTCTGGAATAAAAATATACATAAATACAATAATTTTCATATCTTCTATAGTTTCTTTCTTTAGGAAAATTCACGACAGTATGTACACATGCATACATGGAGATCTAAAAGATTTACATACTTGATGTTATTAACATTGATATGCTACCATTTCATGATATATTGGAGCCATATAGGTATGAGTTAGTAGACTAGACAGTTAAACGCATTCTTTCCCTTCAGTAGTAGCTTCGCTACTCGTGGGAAATGCTTGCTGGTGTACCAATCTTGGCCGCCCATCTGTCTCGAGACTTTCTCTTAACATTTAACATGCAAGATTGCGTTATTACTTAGCGGCAGCGGTTCAGCGACTTCAGTTACATGCACTGACGAGATCGAAAGATCGAAACATGTGTCTGTACGTAGAAGTAACAATTGCTTAACTATGCGTTGGGTATGTCTATGTATAGATGTACAGATATGTTTTTTAACATTTTTGTAATATCATATTTAGAAAAATGGTATTTGTTAATTACCTTAATAAAATATAATCATATCTAACTTTTAATTAACAGAATTATCAACTCAAAACACCCGCGAAATTTAAATATAACTTTTTGTTATTATTTCTATTCTTTTTTCTATTATTTTAATGATAATTAAAAGTAGGAACTATTATTTATAGCAACTCGAACTTTATTATTTTTGTATTAACATATTGAAATGTTTAAATAGTATTGTTTCGTTCATATTTACGTTTAAAGGCAAAATTAAGTTTTTTTAAACTATTATTATTATCATTATTATTATTATTATTATTAATTTACGTGATGTATATGGCAAGTTCTCATTTAAAAAAATTATTTTAACTTCATGATTAATATACAAAAAAAAATATAGCATATCGATGTGAAAAACACATTAGCGTATACAAAAATTAAAACGAATGTGTATAAAACATATCCGTATCTGTACACTTGGACATACACCACGTATTTAACCAGTGAACACTTCAACAGCAGACACATACGTTTCGATCTAAATGATCTTATCAGTGCGGTTTTTTCACCATTAAGCAGTAAGATATTCTAATTTTGCCAACCCGGTATCATGCACTGACGAGTCCATAGTAGGACGAAACACATGTTCGCATGTCTAGTTAGCAATTTTCACGCAAACATGTATGTGTATTGTGTTCTTTGCGTCAGGTTTTTAACAATATTTTTTATATTATTAAAAGAGTTTTTGTTATATACACACTAAAGTTTGTTTCAAATTGTTTTTTGTTATATAGTAACTTAGTCAATATGCTCATAATATTTAGTGTTACACTTAAATGAAAGTTTTAATGTTATGTTAAGATGTAGCTAGCAAATACATGTTAAAAGCTAATCGTTGGTTTAATTTTCCAGAATCACAGGAAGATCGAACAAGAGAAGTCACCTCACATCTGTAACGGTGGTACAATAGTCGGGTACTCAATCAGTATAAGCACAGTATATACATGCATATTCAAAATACGTATTTTGACAGCTTTGACATTTATTGTGCTAGCTTCGTCAGATTTGTTTTGTGCATTACCTTATAATTCGCGAGAAGAATCTGTCTTGCATTCCTTTCGAAATCATGACAATTTTTTTCCTTTTATAGACTAAGTATTCTTTTTGTATAATGTGTAACCGTGTACATTAATTTATTATTTAAGAATTCACTGTACGAATTAAAAATATTTTTGTATACGAAAATAGGTATGGATAAATACTATTTTATATGCTGATTTAGGCGATGTAAATCCCTCCATGAGGCTAACGTACCTTATTTGATCTATCAGTGTAAGACAATTAAAATTGTTGATTATATCGAAATATAGAATATTTTATTATGCGTCTGTGTTTTATTAAAATCTTCCGTAACTTTTTAATTTGAGACGTATTGGGAATATTTTCAGAAACGACGTAAAAAGCAACTTAGTAAACAAACGACTGTATTATTTTCCAGAGTATTTTTCTTTGACATCGATACATTTCTGCATGCCCAAGAACCAACTAGCGAAGCAATTTTTTACACTCTGAAATTTGATACTCCGGAAACCAACGTTCGCAATCTTTCAACAATTACCTTAAGGCGATGAAAATCGGTGACCATTCATTTTATACTTCTATTTTTATGTTTGGAAACAAAATAGAAATCAGAAGATGATAAGTTAAGAACTATTTCACTTTGGAAAAAAAAGCAGCCCCCAATTTAGGGAATGCAATACCGTTAAAAATTTTCGATACCGGTATTTCGGTATTTTCGTTTTTTGAACCGGTAATACCGGTATTTTACCGGTATTAGTATTATTTTAAAAAATTTTACCAAAACTAAAATTTACTTACTATAAGGTTATGTTATTATTTAGGGGTAGTACAAATATATGTCAAACACAACTAAACAACAAAACATTTATTTTTAAGAATAATTTAACAAAATTAAATCCAACTTTTTTAATATATATTACATTAATATGTAAATTAGTTTGTGCGCTGGCGTTTGGCACTTATTTTAGAACCACAGGTTGTAAGTCTGTGGGGAGACTTATACAATTAAAACGCACTTCTATTATATACAACCTTAATTTATTATAAACTGTGCTGGCGATTGAACACTTTGTTAATATACAGGGCGTGGTGCTTGGTTTAAATGTAACGAAGAACTCATCCTTTTTCCAGTAGCTACTTAACAAGTAACATCGGTCGTTCGCTTGTTAGGGGTGCGCCTTTCTACGAATTTGTAGAAAGTGCAGCACGGACGCGTACCTGGAAAAAGGCCGATTCTCCGAACAAATACAAAATGTAAAAATTTACAGAAACATGTGTATTTAAAAAATGTATTTTTCTGTGCCGCTCTGGGCAAAAATATGTTCACAATAGCCGGTTGGAAAGACCTAACGGCAAATTAAGAACGGCAAAAATTCTTAGCATTATAGAAAAAATGTCCTCAAATTAGAAAGTTTTCAATGCGTAAAAAATTGTGTACACACACAAGTAAAATGATATTTACAAATACGTACAAGTGATTATTATTTTTGATGCAAATTGAAATATGATTTCAAAAAACATATATGATCCAACGTACCGTCGTCTAACCTCGATCTTATTTTTGTGGTTATATGTTGAGCAGCCGAAAAGGCTCGTTCTGACTCCACACTTGTTGGTGGTATTGTTAACAAGTATTCATAAGCAAGCTTTAGATGCACCCCCCTAATTCCATACTCTTCAAAAAATTGTAATTATTTTTTAAGTTTATGTTCTATTTCTAATCTTTTGTTTTGTTTCTTCGGGTTTGGAACATTCGTCATTGCTTTGTTAATCACATTCTCTAATTTGTTTTTTAATGAAACAGTTGCAGTATTAATAGCGGAGAGAGATGTAACTGGTGTATCTTCATTTCCAAGATCAAAATCTTCACTGTCTGGTTCATTACTTTTAACTCCTAGGCGTTTTATAAGAGGAATCAATATTTTTGTAATAGAACTTTTTTAAGTTTAGGACATAAGTCTGTATCCGTTTCGATTTCGATTTGAAGCGTTGTGTAAATATTGCAAAACTTGAGATATGTTTGTTCGTCTTTGCATTATTCTATACTTCAGAGCATTTATCAATTCAATACTTATTTTACTTTTTTGTGCAACAAGCGTGTCAATCATAAATTTAAACGTCGCGTCTGCAACAAGAAGATTAGAATCTCTTCTGCATAGGGCTCGGCTGCTAATTTAATTGGTGACAATGCATCAATGATTTCAGAAATTAATAGAAACTCCTCTTCGGAAAAGACTATGTTTGATTTTAAATCAATTAATGCGGACACAATACCGTAATTGGTAAAACCTTTCCAACATAATAAGTAAACTATTCCATGGTGTTATGACATCCAATTGCAAATTCAATTCTTTTCCAAATTGTAGTTTTACATATTTTTGTAAATATTGATCATTTTTTGTTGGAGATCTTCTGAAAATTTTAATGACACTTCTAATTTTTGTTACCAGCGGGGATAAATTAGCATAATTCAAATTTATTTAAGTGTCAACAGATCCAAACTCTAGGGCAACACCATCATCTGAAATCTTATCTTCTTCATTGTCAGTTTCTATGTCATTGTCATCATCTACATCACTATCACAATCGCTAGATTGGGATTCAATTGGTTCAATTTCAGCATCAACAGTCACTAAACTGGAGTTGTTTTTGTAAAGGACATCTCTAACAGCTAGGTGGATGCCATGTGCAAAACATAACTGATGTTCGACTTCAATCAAATGTCCGAGTTTTACCATAACTGACGCACTATCTGGCGATATACAAATAATGTCATTTATTAAGTTGAGATCAAATTCTTGTAATTTTATTTTCAAAATCTCCAAACATTTTTCCGTTGGTACTTTTCCATGTAAACGGGCTAGTCCAATGTTCCGTATATATCCTTCAGTAGAATGTACGTTTATGTTTAAATACCTCCGATTGCGAACCGAAGTCCATTCGTCGAATGTTAAGCTAAATCGGTTGCCTTTCGATTTTAAATCAGACATTTCTTTAATAACTTCAATTCTTATCTTCTTGCTATATTCAGTGATCATAGATTTTATTGTTGCAGCTGATTTTGGTAGATCATTATATCCTCTTGCATGTAGCCCTTTTCTTATATCCTCCGAAGAGCAGAAAATTTTAAATGGTAGTCCATCACGCGCAACCATACGAGCCAGGATTTCACATAACTGTTCCTTCTTTTGATTTTGAAAATAATAATTTAATGTTTTTGGTAGCTTTTGACTAGAACAAGACGCATCATTTTCATTATCTGCTGCTACGTCGCTTTTAGTTTTTAGTTTATGTTATGTCGAGTTTTCAAGTGGGTGTGAAGGCCACTTGTGGATCCTCCCTGACATTTGATTTCTTTTGTGCATTTCTTACATTTTTGCTACTTGCCCTTGATTAGCAAGTAAATAATAATGCCAAACCGAATTAACGTCGCTCCCTTTTTTGTGTTCTTGAAATATATTAGATTCCGAATTCATACTTTTGATTCTAAAACAATTATTTTAATTAATTAATAATTTTAAAAAAGTAAATCTAAGTTATTAAGGAACCATAAAATAAGTTTTATTAATAGGAAATTTATTTATCTGCAGCATATTTAATAGTGCTGGCGTTTATGTATACCGCCTAATTCTGAGCAAACGCAACGATGCGAATGTATGAATATTTCTCCCGCTTCGAAGACAAATCCCCTGAACGCGTTTAGCCAATCACAAAACAGTCTGTCGCTCAACGATTTGACAATTAATGTCACAAATTAGTGTCACCACTGTCACCCTATACGGTGTCTCTTAGGCGTTTGAATAGTGATCATGCCATGTTATTCACTAGAAGAGAAAGCCGAAATGATGAAATGGTATCACGCTGATAATTCTTATCAAAGAGTATGTGACTTATTTGCCGGAAGATATGCCGACAGGCCCATCCCGAACAAAGCTACAATTTGTAGACTTAAAAAGAAAATAGACATTATTGGTTCTGTAAAAAATTTAAAACCATTATTCCCAAATCGCAGAGTTCCTAATGATACGTCCATTTTAGTATGCGCTGCAATAGAACTAAATTCAAATTTGACACTTAGCGATATTTCCAACGATTTAGGCATATGCTGCTCTTCCGTTAACCGCATACTAAAATTTATTTTATTATTTGTAAGAGTAAATTTTTCTTTACATTACTAGAATTTAATTTAGTTTTTATTTAGTTTACTATGAATAGTTTTTGTGACCTTTATTGTTAAAATTTAATTTATAACTCTCTTGATGCCTTATTTGCAATTTTCTTAATCGCTTATTAATAATATCATTACGCTTTGTGTGACCATCGTCAGTATAACGTATTGCAATTTACTCATTACCATAACACAGGACTAAACAATTTATAGTCCTTTAATAGTAATTTGGTAATCAGATAATTTTTCTTACGCGACTCCATAATATGTAAGTATGTATGACATATGACATCGATGTTGACACGCCTACAGCATTCAGGGGAATTCTATTTGGAGCGGGAGAAATATTCATACATTCGCATCGTTGCGTTTGCTCAGAATTAGGCGGTATAATATTTATTGGATATTGTACATAAATTTACAAACAACATTAACACTAATATCGTTCACCAGTGCATGTAGATATTTTTGAGAACAAAACGTAATTGCAAAATGTTGCAAATCGAGCAACATATTAGTTGCTCAATTTACAAGACAAATATTTATTTAATCTTATCTAGGATACACATATTTCATGGTTCTTAAACTCTAGGACTACCAAATTTACTTACATATATTAATTATTGCACAAGCACAAAACTAACATCTTTTACTCTCAATTTGTGTCTACGTACTGAAAAAACACTCCGCACTGCACTTACAGCCTTTAGCTACAGTGGACGGGATCTCATTTGATTCTGTTAGCAGGTGCGTTAGGCAGCAAAGAAAAACAAACCTATCACTATGGTTAACCAGTGTTACATATAATAGGCAGTGTTACCACTGTATTGAAAATATATATACCTTCCAACAGATTCTAAGTAAATGGGAGATTCCCCGAATCAAGCTTCCGTGTAACGTGTATCAACTAGCGCAAATGTTTCAATACCGAAAATACCGGTATTTTTAAGGTAAATACCGGTATCGATACCGCCAAAAATTTGGGCGGTATCCCGGTTTTCGGTATGTCAGTATACCGGCATTGCATTCCCTACCCCCAATACTTTTTTTTAGGGGCAATGGTCTTGGGACTCGCCAACATTTTTTTCTTGCATCACATACGAAAATACAGAAATGGTTTCAATAATATATTATTAATATTATTATTATTATTGATAATTACAAAAAAAAATCAAAAGTATTTTTAATAATATAAAATATTATTAAAAATGGGGCGTGAAGAACACAATACAAGTTCATATGTATTTTTGAATGTATCGTCTCCAAAGACGTAGATACGTATTTCACATTTCTACATGATCATCAATACGCCCCTGTTGGAGAAGAGACACATTCAACAAAACATAACTACCTAGCTATCTCTAGCTATCTCTATGTGAAATACGTATCTACGTCTTTGGAGAAGATACATTCAAAAATACATATGAACTTGTATTGTGTTCTTCACACCCCATTTTTAATAATATTATATATTATTAAAAATACATTTGTATTATACAAAATTGGTAGGTTTACCTACTCAAGTATGTTTCAAATTATGTTGTTAAAAAAAAATCAATTTACATTTACATTGTGATATATAGCAAAGCAATTTTTCTTGTTGTTGCAACATAAGTAAACCCCGCAGGCTGTACATTTTGAATGCGGACGAGATTGGATCGACATCGATGATCACATTTCACACCTACTTCGTTGCTTCGTAAACGTCACCCAAAGACTTCCTTTATTACCCTATCTTACATCCTGGCATCCACTATAGTTGCATTTTCTTCTTTTCGGGTGTGAAACGAGAGAGAAAGAGCTTCGCTGTACAATACTGCAGCGCCTTCTATTAATCCTAAGACTACCAGGATTCCCATTAATCAGACGTTGAGCTATTGAGCGTCTAAATTCCAAAAACGTAATTTTATCTTCGAGTCGTGAATGTATAATGAATGCATTTGCAAAGGTAATGTCAAGTAGACAAAAAAATAAACGATGCCACAACTTCCTAGATCTTCTGTCCACGCAATTGATCTGCGTGACCTACGGCACCCATAAACTTATTATAATCCTCCACATCTTCTAGATCCATTGTTTTCCTTTCTTCCTACCGTACAAGTTTGAGTCCAATAAAAATGTGATCCAAAGTGGACACATTTATTATCTTTCCATTTGAAAAACTAATATCGTTATTTGAAACTCTATAATTGAAATCTCCTCGTTTCACTTTTTTATCTTCAATCAATAACGGAGGACAATATTTCCTAGAAGAACGAATAGTTCCCCAAGCTAACGTTTTTTTTCTATTTTCAACTTTTCTAGGAGATGAATACTGGTGAAAAAATAGATCTTCCAATAATTACCTCATACAGGTCGAGTAAGTTTAAGTACTACCCTTTCACCTAGTCCATAGTCTTTGAATTTGTTTTGAAGATCGCCTTGATATTTTTCCAAAACCCCATTGGTTAGCCAAACACCACAGTTTATAGCCTCTTTTTATAGGCTTTATCGGGTTGTACTGCTTCAATACGGATCGCCCTTTGAAGACGATCATTCACTCTTCACCAGCCATTTCTCTTGTACCGTGATATAACTTGCTAAAATTTTCATTTAACGTGTTCACAAGTGGTAATATTTTATTTTTATTACTTTGTGGAATAGACTGGTTATTATTTACATGCAAATAACTTAGAATATCCTGAAATCGATTGCGTGTTATTGTTTTTCTAACTTTCTCTCCTCCAAGATCATTACTTGTATTCCAGTAACGCTTATAGCTGGATTATAAATGGTATCCCATAAAAAAATTGACACAAAATGCAAGCAGCTCATTCTCTCCCAAATTAAGATTTTTTCCGTTTGGGTAGCATATCAGTTACTCTGATATGTTATGTCTGTTACAACTTTACCTAACAACTTTTTTAAATAATCTGTTGGTGAATGGAACATTAAAAATTGATCAGAACGTGTATTTTCAGAAGGTCATGATTGGGAATATGAATATTCAGATCTCGTTTTTCCAACGTCGATCAGGTGTAGTTTTACTATTTTTTTTCCCACTTTGCTGCTACTAGCTTACGGGGAACCGTCTTCACTATTGCCAGAATCAGATGGTATTGCATTGTTTTTGTCTTTCTGCAGGTTTTAAATAAAACTAACGGTAATTTAAACACACACTATATTAACAATAAAAACGGTATACACTAAATAAACAACCTAAAACTACAACTAACAATAACAATATTATTTACACAGAATTTATATCAATGTTTATTTATTGCAATATCAACTCGACGCGCGATTAGCCGTTGAAAGGAAAATAAATCCCTCTCGAGTGTTATTTATATTCACGGGAAAACTTCTAGCATTTTAGGGAACCTCTCTAGATTTTTCCCGATGCATCTTTCGAAATAATTCATCACAATATTATCTTCACTTACATTTGTATTGAAATCTTCGTCAACACTGTTATTTACAAGGAGAGGTTGCTCCTCTGCTGGCAGGGACAATATAATTTCTTCTTCCTCGTAGTCGCTTTCAATATATGTGTCAGGTGAATTATCAAAAGGCAATACTTCTTCGGTTAACTGATTTACGACTTGTTCAGCTGAATAATAGTTCTTCGTCAGTCAATGGCTATACTCGTAACGGCGGAATGTCATATCCACTCGTATATTACGGCTAAAAATAAAACAATTTTAGGTACTTGTATCCGACGGCACTTTTGAGTCCATTATTATTTTGACGAAAAAATGTTGACTCGCAGCAGTAAGTACTTCCAAAGCAGAGTGGTAAACAGCGTGCATGCTCTCGTAGGATGAATCTTCCCCCAACTCATATAACTCCATTTGTTGTTCTGTAGGAGCCTTGGCCCAGATAATAATCTGGGCCACGTGTTGAGAGGGGAAAGATATGCTCTGCTACAGATAATTATTCAGGGTAAGATACAGGGAAGAAGAAATATAGGAAGAAGACGTATTTCCTGGTTAAATAATTTGAGACAGTGGTACAAATGCAGCTCCATTGAACTATTCAGAGCCGCAGCATCAAAAATGAGAATAGCCGTGATGATAGCCAACCTTCTGAGAGGAGATGGCACCTGAAGAAGAAGAAGGAGCCTTGGATATATCTACTAAACGTGGTTCAAATACCAGTTTCATAGCAGGAGTGTGCTCGTCAAAATCTGAAAATTTTTAAGTACCTATACTCAAGACAATATTCAAAGAAAGACAAAGAATTAAAAGAATCCAAGGCATCGAATGTTTAATTTTCAAATCTAACTCCGTGAAGTGTTCTGCAGATATATCCGAGCGCAATGTTTTGAAACATAGTTTTCCTTATCTTTGATAAAATTTTAAAATTTGTCATCGTAAAATTAAAAGTTTTATCAAAACCTGTCCTGCTGATAGTCAGCGAATCTTGTAGTAGTATTCTAGATCAACATTGTGATCATCAAAGTGAGCATCTGTCGAAATTCATGATAACGCATTGCATTTATGCGAATATAGTTGACAATCGCAATAGCTCTATCCAGAACGTCTTGCTAAATGGTGGATTTTGCGCAAAGCTTTTCTGATGCAAAATGTTGTGAAATGATTTTTTCAAGTTTAAGCTTTCCTTCTTCCTCTCATGGAATGTTCGCCATCAGTGCAAACACTGACTAAATTACTGACGGTTAATTGTAATCAATGATATATTTCTCTGGAGTTTTCAAAAATGTCCACTCCACAAGTTCTTTAAGTTAGTGTACATATCGTAAGAAGTTCTTCGTAACACGAAAAATCTTTAGTTACAGCGCGAATATAATATGATTTGAAACTTGCGCCGAGTCAGATTTATCAGTATTTTTATCTAAAGCAATTGAAAAATAGACGTCTTCATTTTGTATAATTGTACGAAGTTACTCTGTTACATTTTGGGCTAATTTGTGCTGTCGATCTGTTATAGTTCTTCTTGAAAGAGGCAAATATTTGTATTTAATTTTTGCTGGATCTAACATACCCACTACCTCCATACATTCATTAATTATTGCTACGTCAATAAGTTGTTTGCCTCTTTTTCCAAGTAAATGTGCTACTTTGTAACATCAATTGCAGTGGTATTTTTCTTTACAAAAGCACTAAAAAGCCTTTTGATGATGCTTTTAATTTTTCAATTTCACCTTCTAAATTGAAATACTTATGTTCTTTATGAGTCAAATAGTGTTGATTTGCATTCGCTTTCTTCAAAGTAGACAAAATTGTTTTGCACAACAAACACACCATTTTATATAGTTAATTGACGAAGCAGATACTTGTTGAAACTTCATTATAACGCTAAGAAATAAGTAATTAAACTTCTAGTTTCAAAAATTCTTTTATTGTAAATACCACTACAATATTGCTTCGCCATACAATGGCTTCATCAGGTGGATGAATACTGAATATGTACAATGTAAGTTAGAATATTTATGTGAAAATTATTGGGGAATGGTGGTGGAAAAATTTTTTACAATCTTAAATTTAGTAGAGGGGAGTTGTTTAAATCAATCTAGTTCATTTAAAGCTAATCCTAAACTAATGTATCTATTAATTTCTAAGTTTTCTAACACGTTAATTTTTTTACTTTTTCCTTGAATGTGTAAAATTTTGAAATCTATATTAAATCTATGATTAATTTCTAAACAATGATTTGCGAAAGTTGAATCTGTTTTCTTTTCTTTATGGCTTCTCTCGTGTTCTTTCATCCTAATTTTGAATGTCCTCCCCGCTTGTCCTATGTATACCTTATTGCAATCTTCGCATGTTAACTTATACACACCAGAGTTTGATTCTTTGTCTATTTTATCTTTGTTATCTTTGTTTGTTAAAAAAAAATAAATAAAAAATAACAAAGATAAAATAGACAAAGAATCAAACTCTGGTGTGTATAAATTAACATGCGAAGATTGCAATAAGGTATACATAGGACAAACGGGGAGGACATTCAAAATTAGGATGAAAGAACACGAGAGAAGCCATAAAGAAAAGAAAAAAGATTCAACTTTCCCAAATCATTGTTTAGAAATTAATCATAGATTTAATATAGATTTAAAATTTTACACATTCAAGAAAAAAATAAAAAACTTAACATGTTAGAAAACTTAGAAATTAATAGATACAATAGTTTAGGATTAGCTTTAAATGACCAACTAAATTTAAACAACTCCCCTCTACTAAATTTAAGATTGTAAAAAAATTTTCCACCACCATTCCCCAATAATTTTCACATAAATATTCTAACTTGCATTGTACCTACATATTCAGTATTCATCCACCTGATGAAGCCATTGTATGGCTAAACAATATTGTAGTGATTTACAATAAAAGAATTTTTGAAACTAGAAGTTTAATTACTTATTTCTTAACACCATTTTATATTGAACTTATCGTAAATGAGAACTAATGAGTATTAAATCTCATTTTACATGTAAATGTCGCCTAATGTGTTGCGTTAATTTCCACATTTCGACAAACTAAGTTTGTACCAGTATGCAGAACGCTACACGTGGCGATGCCACCTTCCTGGTTGTTAGGATAATGAAAAAAATCGTGAAAAGTCACATCTATCCCGGAAATGCATCCACACATCCCGAGATAGATGTGACATTTTACGAATTTTTTCGACGGTATTTTATCTTTTACAGAAGTAAAGAATAATCTAACTCTCAGTCTATATTAAATGTCCTGTTTTCCTTCGTTTAATTTTCTTCTTTTACAATTTGACGTGATGGAGAAAAAACGAATATTAAATCATATCTTTAGGAAAACGAATACTTGCTAGAAATACAATAATACCGTGTACTTACCTAACAGAATAAATAAAACAATAACAACTAGAAGTTACAAGATTGGCAAATAATAAGTCACAAGCATCGTCTTTAGAACATGAATAGTAAGACAACAGTTTTTGTATAGAGGTGTCTTGTTACCATTTTGCAGTAGGTGGCGTTCTAACATTTGAAATACAACGTGTCTAAAAAGTCCCGCACCATAGGAATTATAAGTAATATAAGTACAATACTAATTGATAACACATTTATTTACAATATATTTCACAAAATTTGTTCAATATGACTTCCGTGTAAGTCAAAACATAATTAAAAACGATCTCCGGCGTTCCGTTGAATGTTCGCCATTAATTCAGGCGTAATTGAATGGCACACAGTTGAAATGCGCTCTCAAATGGTCTTTGTCTCTAATTTTGACTGTGTACACTTTGGATTTTACATTTAAGTCCGGATATCGTGAGGCCCACTCCACTAGTCTTCTACCACCAATCCACTGGGGGAAATTTTCATCTAGCCAATCACGAACTTGTGTACCATAGTATGGGGATGCATCGTCTTGCATGAACCATTCTGGTTTTCCCTGGAAATCCAAATCAAGAAGCAGTTCATCTTCGAGCATTGTCAGGTAATTTTCACTGTTAACTGTGCCGTCAAAGAAAAGGGGCCTGTGATCCGGTCTTTCCACAAGCCACACCAAACCATGATGCGATCAGCTCCTTGCTCCTTACTGCCGATGTACCAGTGAGGGTTACTGTCAGACCAATAACGCAGGTTATGTCGGTTGACCTCTACATTTACATAAAAATTAGCTTCATCTGAAAACATAACTTTAGACAAAAAATGTGGGTCTTCCTCCAGCTTTGTCAGAAACCAATAGCAAAAACCAGATGTGCGGTTAACCGAATGAATAGTGCTATTCAATAACTGAGTGTTGTTCCTAACGATGTTATAGACTATTTATATGGTCCATCGTAATTTCGGCGGATACGTCCGATCTCTACTCGTCATGCACATTAACCTGTCCGCCCTTGAACATTCTCACCCACTTTCGAACTTCACAAATCTGACGGTGAATTTTCGCTGCAGTCAAATTTCTTGCACTCAAAAATTTAATTACAGATAGTACCTCACAGTGAATGGGTAACCCAATTTTCTTAAAAATTATGCACTTCCCAGTAAACAGACAGACGATATCGCTGCAAATGGCGTCTAAACGCGCGAAAAGCATGTCGGGGGCAGACGCGCATGCGCACTGCGCTGATCACGCCTCATTCTCACTCTCATTCCTAAACAGACCTTATTTAAAAAGCATCTCTCATATAGACTCCACGTAAATTCCGAACAAGAGAAAAAAATCGCTCAACAAAAAAATCGTACTGTGAAAAATAGGAAATATATAAAAAAACATGTACTAAATCATATATTTTAACGCTAAAGATAAAGTAGATTCACTCAAAAAACCTGGAATTTACCAATTAAACTGAAATAATTGTAAAGGCATATATACTGGTCAAGTACGTAGACATTTTTATGTTAAGCTAAAAGAACATATTAGATCACTCAACTGGCAAAAAGCAGATTCAACATTTGCCAACCATCTAATAGAAAACAATCACACATTCCCGGAGAATAGTCTTAAGATTCTATATTTAGGCGAAAACGATTAAAATTAAGTTCCTTAGGGTTATTAGAATTACAAAGTCACAAAACAATACTACAATCTTCTTAATGACCAAACAGACCTAATATAGCCACTTCTCTTTAAAACTTGTGTAAATACAAAGGTACCTAATAAGATTTTCCCTAATTAACCTCGTTCAGTTATAGTAGTATATTAGTCGCTAGAATTAAATAAATAGACAATGAAAAACGCTTTCCCACAATTAATTAACTCCTCCTATATATTAATTACTCGAACGAAATATTGTTTGTTGTACGGGTTGATAATAGTGTTGTATATCGAAACTACAGTCGCTGACTCAGCTCAATAAAGTGATACTAATTTTTATAGTCGATTATGTATGTTTTTATTATTTAAGAAAGTAATTTTCATTAACATGTGTATGCAATAACAATTCGTTGCTACGAGTGGCTTAAACTAAAGCTTTGTATCCAAGCAAGAACGAGTTTCAATAACAGGATCAAACAAATACTGTTCGAATATGAATCTCTAGAGCTAATAACACTGATAACATGACGCCTTCTTTTTCAATAAATAATTCTTTTGCCTTTAAGAAAATATCCATAGATTTCAAGAAATGATAATAAATAGACAAAGAATCAAACTCTGGTGTATATAAGTTAACATGCGAAGATTGTAATAAGGTATACATAGGACAAACGAGGAGGACATTCAATATTAGGAAGAAAGAACACGAGAGAAGCCATAAAGAAAAGAAAACAGATTTAACTTTCGCAAGTCATTGTATAGATATCAATCATAGATTTAATATAGATTTCAAAATTTTACACATTCAAGAAAAAAGTAAAAAACTTAACCTGTTAGAAAACTTAGAAATTAATAGATACAATAGTTTAGGATTAGCTTTAAATGACCAACTAGATTTAAACAACTCCCCTCTACTAAATTTAAGATTGTAAAAATTTTTCCACCACCATTTCCTCAATAATTTTCACATAAATATTCAAACTTGTATTGTACATATTCAGTATTTCATCCACCTGATGAAGCCATTGTATGGCGAAACAATATTGTAGTGGTATTTACAATAAAAGAATTTTTGAAACTAGAAGTTTAATTACTTATTTCTAAGAGTTAAAATGATAATCTGTTAGAGATAAGCCTAATGTGGTAGCGGCTGTTATAGTTTTCAATAGTTCTCAATTTATCGTACATTTGTTGAATACGTTGGCAAGTTCTATTCGTAAGTATTTGGTGCGAGAAAACCAGTCCATTATACCAAACAATATCAGAAATTTTTGTGGCTTTAGAGCAGGTGTTGAAGTTTGAAGCTTCGTGTTTACTTGACTATTGAGATATTCTTCCACGTTTGTTATATAGTATCAAAAATTAATTATTATATAATCTTTTATCGTATGCGAAAAGCAGGTGTTTAATCGGTCCAAAATTTATTCATGAAAATAATTATAACTTATCTAACTTTTTGGTATCTATCTAACCTATAGCATAAATATGCCGTAATATTGTAGCGTGGCTAACATTTAATAGATCTACCTGGTCTCGTAGGGTTGGACTTGAATCTTTTGCGAATAAGTCCTTAAAATTTAATTGTCAGCAAGCTTCTCTGAACTAACGCGAGGTTGATGTTCAAGTAATTGCTGATTTTGTTAAACTGTCTTCAGCATATAATTTGCTACTAATTCTTTTAATATAATCACTTTCAACTGATAAGTCATAATAATAAATTCGTTACTTTCGCAGTCATGCTTTTTAAATGCATCTACGAGAGGGATACGATAAACCGTGCAATCTGAAATAGGGCGCTTATAGTACAATATCAAAGTCATTTTCACTTTCGATGAAATCCTGGCTTATTCTAAAGCACTGGATAAATCGTACTGTATGGATGAGATTAACAAACTGCGGTGTTCTTTGACAAAGTGTATAGACTTGAAATCATATTATTTAGATAAATGTAATGAAAATTTAAAAATTGAGTTTTTTTTAAATTTTGCATGGACCTATCGAATTCCTCTTTTATTTATTTGTTGGAGATACTGTTATACAATAAAATCTCCAATGCTTTGTTTAAATACATGTGTATGAAATGTTGCGTTAAATACTCAAGATCATTTTAACGGGTAAAGGTGTCTTCCACGTATAGTGTAAGTTGCATATATTTAAAAAGATTATTATAAAGACTACACTAATATAAGAAGGAATTTATTAATTTTTTAAATCGAAATTAAAGATCTATTTAAATAGAATTAACATATAAAATGTATAAAACAAAATAAAAAATGAAACAAAATCCTATACATTTGTAGATTATAGAAAATCGATTAAATAGATGTATATATATATATATATATATAATAAATCAATTCTTTTTCTATTTTGCGTTCGAAATGAACTCATTATGAAACCCAAAACAGTATCGAAACGAGCTTCATTTCGATACGATTTTTTTCATTTTTCAATGTTGGCGTTGTTCGAACACAGAAATAAATATCATTGCTGTCATTTAATTTTAAGAATTCAAGTACATTTGACAGATATGATATATGTTCGTACTTTACATAAACAACGTATATTGTATACAATTGACAACAAGATATATTAGTTTCTATGTCACTCATGTTTATATTTTTAAATAAAATATCAAGTAATGTTAACGAAAATTAATAAATAATATGTAATATAATATACTTCCCGGATAGCAAGATTTAAATTTGACAATGTCAAGTATCAATGTGACCAACTGCATGATTTATATAAAAATTAAACTCTGAACTTCCAAATTAAATAATTCCAATTTATTAATGTAAAAAATGCAAAATAGAAAAAATAGTATAAAAAAACTCGTTTCATAAGGCCTTTTGCCGCACTCGCTCTTTAGAAAACTCGCCGCTATCGCGGCTCGTTTTCTAAACTGATCTCGTGCGGCAAAATGCTGCCTTATGATTATGAAACTTGTTTTTTAATACACTATGTTAGTTCAACATCAATATTTTGAATTATCAACAAGTAAATACCAAAAGAAAAGTGTTTCATTACAAAAAGGAATGTTTTCAAAGAAAAATTAAGTAAGAAGAATTTACTGGACAACAGCATCTAAGAACAATGTAGCAAATAATAATAATTAGTAAAATACTTACTGTTAATTTAAATCTAAAAATTGTAAAGATATATAATACATAACTGAATAATGCTGCTTTAGGCAACCAATGTATGTGATCTGTCTTTATGGTAATATGCTTTCTGCAAGCATGTGCAAAGTATATATTGTAAATAATTTCATGTTCGTTTTTGGTGTTATTTAACTTGTACTCAACAGATGGAGCCACACGACGACCAAATCTATTACCCCATAATTTTTTGTGGTAGAATTTTCATATGCTTCTCACTCACCTGATCTTACACTTTCTGATGCCATTGGTTTTTGTTCAGGATATGATCAAAGAATTTTTGTTTCTAGAGAGATCATAATAAACATTAACGCGTTTCGTGAAATGGTTCATAACCAGTATCAAAACAATACAACAGGCTATTTTTACGAACAACAAAGTTCGTACGCATTGAACATATTTTATATCTCAGAAATACTGAAAATTGTTTAGATTACTGTAATTACTGTAATTCATATATTTAATAAAGCTTTAGTTTTCAGTCTCTTTTGTTTTGACAGACACAGTACTACTACATCCATCGGTATTCCTAAAGACTAGTATAAAGGCGGCTTTACACGGTCAAATAAATTCATGAATTTTGTGACCTTGAATTTATTGGAACGTGTAATACACCAAATTGTGGTGAACTTCTTGCCGACAATAAATTCATGAAGAAATTCACGAATTAGAACCAACTCTAGTTTTTCGTCAATTTTTTGTTACATTTTGGTTTTAAAGTTATTGCCAACTTTGGATGTAGTGTAATAGTTGTGTTATCGTAAGAATTAGATGTTATATAGGTATTAGTGATTATCGTTATAAAATAGATCAAGTGAAGATAGTAAAGGCTTATTATAATTAGTCATCATTTTCACTACAAAAATCAACATAAGTTTGACATAAGCTACTCAACTTATGAGTACAAGCACAAAGAGCTTGGTAGTAAGAAAAAGTCACTATTTTATGGTTGGTAGTAACTGGTTAACTTCAATAAAATATTTGATCGTATAATACAAGGATGTACTTTTAATAAATAATACGTGAATAAATTCATGAATTTCTTTAACCGTGTAAAGCCGCTTTAACTTGATTAGATTTGTAACTAAAAAGACATTGTTGTAAATGAAATACATCAATTTATAAATCTTGAGCCACTACTAAGTAGCCACTTTCAGAAGCGTAAAGTAAATGTGTTTGGCAAGTTAGTATCGTGGAATAAAAATAAATTTTTATATCACCTTGATAGACATCACATGGAATGGTATTTCATAGATTCTTTTTTAAAACGGATGGAGAATTCAAAATACTAGAGTTGACAAGGAGAAACACCAGATGTGTTAACCAGTGTTGACATTCCAAAATTACTGCTAACTTTAAGTAGACCGTTCAGGATTTCAGAAAACAAACTTCAAAGTATTAAAAAACTTTACTGTTTTTCAAGGGAAACTAACAGGCAATAATATTCAGTTTGAGAATACAAACCTAGGTACTTATTATTCTATGTAAACATACAGTTTTCTATTTACAATAAAATAATAACAGATATCTTTTTTTACGATCACTAAAACTACGAGTGTTCTAAAATAGTATATTAGAGAACTAGTGTCATAAGACGATGTTTTGTTGTACGAGGCCAAGTTTGGAAAACGAGCCGAAGGCGAGTTTTCCAAAGGCCGAGTACAACAAAACGTCTTATGAAACGAGTTTTCTATACTATTTTTTCTATTTCGCATTTCCATAACTTTTAAAATTTGTATTTTTCATAGTATGCAATTTGTATAAAATAAGTGACATTTACTTTTTTGAAATGTAAACGTTGGTCAAACTGATATTCCCTATTTTTAAATAGCGAATGTCATTTAAAATTTATTGTATTTATTATTTAGTTTATGGTAGGTACATAACCTATATTAAGCATCGTGTCAAATATTATTCCAAATTGAACAGGAACCCAACACTGAATAATAAAAAGTTGCGTCTCGAAATAAGGTCATTTCGAGCCGCGAATGCGTATCAAAATGAGATCATTGTGTGTGCGAAATAGAAAAAAATAATTTTCAAATTATTTTAAAAAAGCCAAAATGATTTTTTGTTCTTTTGTAAAATTTCAATTTGTACTCTAATTAGATAGCTTAATTGTACATTTGATCTAATGTACAACAGATATCGTAAATAGACACGAAGGTTTAGGCAACATCGATGATACTAGATATTGAGCCCCAAAACAAACTATGGACAGAAAGATAGATATAGAACCAAATTCATTTATGAAATGAAATTGATCATTTATAAATTAAACTGGGTTGAGAATATTTTTCAAGTTTTTGTGGAAATTTGTGAGTTAATAATGAAATTTGTATTTAATGAACAACAAAAATCGTATATAATCGTTTATTTAGGTAATGGTAAAAAATTCAATGATGATTGGGTTCGTTTTATAATAGATCCAAGTTAAGATTTTTTAGAGTAATTTGCGAATGAAGATATTCTGTCCTATCATTTCAGATTTCAGATAATGATGAAGAAGCCGTGGAAATTCTGTTTAGTTTTATTTCTTTCATAATTTATTCTATTTTGTGTCACTAAAGTAATATTGTGTATGATTATTTGAACTATCAGATGTTCTGCTACTAACAATTATATAATATAGTTCCAACAAGAATAAAACTGATTTGCAGAAACAAATACGCTAGTTTTTAAAAGATAAAACTTTGGTGAACTAAATTTACGAAAATGCATAATAATGAAATTAATGCAGCCTTTGTTTTCATAGAGCGAGTTAAGAAACAGCACTATAAATGTATATAGTAATAATAATAATAGTAATAATAAAACATTTATTTCTAAGATGTAACTCCAATTACAGGAAATATTACAAGTATGTAACCACGACTATACAAACAAGAGAAAATAATAACAATAAAAACATTAATATTATAATTATGAAAACTAATAATACATTAAAATACAATTAAAGTAAAATAAAGAAAAATTTGGTATAAACAAGTACTGCCTTATGCATAGTCGCGAAGTTAATAGGGTGTTAGTACGCTATTAGTTAGTAGCTACTAAGAGCGTACTAAGATGCTTTTATCTTTTCGTATTCATAGTCGCGTATTTCATCATACTTAGTGGCTACTAACTAATAGGATCTTAGTAGAAAAAAATATGTGGCAACCGTGAAAACGGAGTTTGCAGGCATGCGCATTTTGCATGAAGGAGACATTTAAAATAGTTTACCTATTGGAATTGTAGGTTATTTTAAATACGTTTTAAATAATCTTATTTGTTTTAATAAATTTTACGATTTTTTGCTTTTAAATTTGATATAAGAAAAATGTAAGTGTAATATATAATCTTACTTAAAATTTGTATTACTGAAATTATATAATTTTGAAGGTATGGAAGATCTAGTTGATATACAAGCTGAGTTGCAAGAAGTTGAGGAAGCACAGGTAGATATCATACGAAATCCCAAAGCTTATGGTGATGATATAGGTATATACATATTTAACTGGCTTTGTAACATATTTATTACTGAATTTATCTTAGCGGAACAACATGGATTCACATGACAATATCCACAGCAATTTATTCCGACAACAATTATATATGAAGATATTTTAATTAGTAGACTTTAACAATGTTAATACATAATTTATTATTTATTGAAATACTTTAGAGATATTTTGATATAATTTTTATTAGTATTAAATATAATATATACATTTATAAGTATCCACATGTAACAAATATTCATACCTACTTTATACATGATGCAGTATTTACACGTAACTTAGATATAATTATACCTACTTTATTCTATATTTTAAATTACACCATCCTATTGTCATACTTATCTAATATCATATAATAAACATATTCAATTATCATTTTCACTCAATAACTTCAGCTCCAGTTTCAAGTAACATATATATATTAAATATATTACATAAATACATTTACATCACACCAACCACCTGCTACAGAACTAATATTTGCAAATAAAGCCCACATCATACCATAAATACATATTAAACATACTTTTTCTCATCAGTTTGCTTCATTGCATCTCATGGGTACTTGGAAACAGCATTCAAAAAATAATAATTAAAATTTTGTTGATAATGAAATTATAATGAGACACCATGCACTTCCATTATTATTAAAATTGCTGTATGCCGATTATCCGTACACTTACAGTTAATGAATTATTGTTATGATTTTTACTCTCAATTTTGTATCATTTCGTTATGTTTTGACAGTTTGCGCTTTTTCTTTTTGTAGGTTAGCTTTAATAGACACTTTAAACACGGCCTCAAACGCTATTAGGGATTTAGTAGCCTACTAACGTTAAAACGTTGTTAGTACGCATCAAACGCGACTATGAATACGGGAATTCTTAGTAGGATGTTAAAATGGTCTTAGTAGCGTGTTAGTAGCCACTAAAACGACTATGCATAAGGCTAGTAAACTATAATTTCTTAAAAAAAATAAATATTAAGTAGAAAAATATGAGTACGTATAATTAATTATGGCATTACTAACGGTAAAACAGAATATTTAAATCTTCAATTGTCGTGGAAATTTTGATAATGCATTGGAAAAGTCGATAGCAATAGTCAATAGGTTTTTTTTGTATAGGTATGTAACAATCGTAGGGGAACGTACGTGGTGTACCTTGGACAGTGTTGTACCTCGGTCACAACAAACTTTTCAGTATTTCTGTTAGTTTGATAATCAATTGGCAACGTTGCTAACAGCTCTGTCTAAGTCTAAGTAGTGTATAACGTGGCGTAGTGATAGGGTGTTCAACAAAACGTGTTTTGATTTTAAGGATATTTTATATATTTCCATTTAAAAAGTAAGTTTCTTAGATAAGCTTTAAATTGTTCGTAAAACCTTTATATGTATTTAGTTTTTTTTTTTAAATAAGTATTTAGACGAAGAGTTCACTTGATTAGCTTGTAATTGTATAAAAGTTAGGATGCTGTTAGTAAAAGTTTTAGGGTGATGCCACGTTTACTAAATTTGGTAAGGTAGTTGTACTTCGGACACAACACACTAGTTGTACCTAGGACATGTCCTAGGTACAACCTCTTGATTTAATGTAAATAAAAAATGGGTTTTTATATTTGTACCTAAATTATAATATAATTTTTTTACAATTACAGACTCTAGAAAATATGCCGCGCAGCAAACAAGGCATAAAATGAACTCCACTTGATAAAGAAAAGTTGCGACAGGCCATTAAGTTTTTAAAAGAAAAGAAAATGTCTTTATTTGAGGCAGCCAAACATTTTGATATTAGTAGAACTACCCTTAGGCGTCATTTTCAACATTGTATTGAAACAGAGAAAGAAATAAGTATCTTACACAATAATTTAGCGCAACATAAAGTCTTCATAGATGAAGAAGAGCTAATATTGTGTGAATATATAAAAGAAGCTGCAGATTTACAATACGGATTAACCTTAAAAAACGTTCAAATTTTGGCCTATCAGTTTGCAAAGCATAACAACAAAAAGTATCCTAAATTATGGGATGAGTACAAAATGGCGGGAAATTACTGGCTACGCATCTTTCGCAAAAGACATCCACAACTTAGCTTACGTAAACCAGAAGCCACGAGTTTAGCTCCTTCGACTGCGTTTAATAAAACCAATGTTGCTTCAGTATTTACGAATTATAAGGCTGCATTAACAAAGTATTGATGAGACCGGGCTCTCTACTGTACATGTTCCACCAAGAATCTTAGGACCTAAAGGCGTTAAGCAAATCGGTTCAATGACAAGTGCTGAGGCGAGGTTCTACTGCTACAATGATCTGCGCCATTAATACTGGCGGAGGTTTCATACCCCCTATGCTAATATTCCCACGTGTCAACTATAAGGACTTTATGATAACAAATGCTCCACCTGGTACCTCTAGAGGTGTAAATCCTTCAGGATGGTCGAATGAAAACTTGTTTTTTCAGTTCATAGACCATTTTATTAAACACGTAAGGCCTTCCATTGACTCACCGTGCATTGTGCTGTTGGATAATCATAAAAGCCATATGAGTGTCCCTGTTATAGATCTAGCCAAGAGAAATGGTATTATTTTAGTGACTTTTCATCCACATACAAGCCACAAGCTACAGCCACTAGACAAAGGGGTATTTGGACCATTAAAAAAATATTATAGTACTGCAGCAAATGAACTGATGATTACTCCTGGACATGTGGGTAAGCCAATAACAATTTACAATGTGGTTACATTAGTTGGGAAAGCGTTTCCACTAGCTTTTACTCCCAATAATATTATGCAAGGATTTAAAGCCACGGGAATGCATCCACTTAACGAAAACATTTTCGACGACTCGGATTATTTATCCTCACAGGTAACTGATCGTCCCTATGCCGTTACTTCCGATAAAAATGAAGATACCGCTGTCAATACTGACATTTTAACTCAATCAGTTCCAGAGGCTAACATTTCATTCCAATCATCCATTCCATCCACTTCTGCGTTTGCAAATGTTGTTACACCAACTATGATCAGACCTCATCCTAAAGCTTCGCCGAGAAGAAACAATAGAAAGGGCAGGCAAAAAGGAAAATCTTGTATTTTAACAGACACGCCAGAGAAAACCAGAATTGAAATGTTAAAGATGGTTAATCTAATAAAAAAAAAACAGAAAAGAAAATGTTAAACCTTCTCTAAAAGATCCAGCGAAAGGCAAATACAAGAAAAGGCATGTTAAAAGAAAAATCGTTTCCGATTCTGAATCCTCTATATCAGATGATAATTTTTCGTTACGAGAATCTGATGTGTCTGAAATTTCATTTGAAATTTATGATGAAGGAATTGAAAATCCAAACAATGATTCAGAATTTCTAAAATACCAGTTAGATGATTTCGTAATTTTTGTTTACGAAAATGATTATTTTCCCGGACAAATTGTTGATATTAAAGGACAAGAATTCTTAATAAAATCTATGGAAAAATCGCTCAAAAATTGGAAATGGCCTGAGAGAGAGAGGATCGAAACTTATACTCAGCATCTGATATTAAGCAGAAAATTAAACCTCCAAAAAAAATTAGTTGCACAAGGGAAGTTTATGAAGTCCCAGAGATGTCAAAATTTTCGAAATGGGTTTAAAGGCACAATTACAGTTTGATTTTTTATTAATATGTGTGTGTTTAGTTTTGTATTTATGGTTCCATAAAAGTTTGTAGAAGTAAAATGATTTTTTTTTATAATTATCGTACCTAGTGTCCAAAACTATCTTTTCAAATGTACAGACCTTTCTAAATACTAGTATCTAAACGTCCAACAAGAAATATATTCTTCGTTAATAGTTTAACATTATATTACAGTAGATAAATTTATTGGTTTTAACAATTCCAAAAACATCAATTTAGTAAAAAAGTGTCCGAGGTATAACAGGTTCCCCTACATTTTGAAACATTCAGAGTTAGTCTGTTGTTGATACACCAGATATCTTACCAAGATTGTTTTGTAATAACAGGCAGTTTTGTACGGATATAATGGCTGAAAATATTTTAAGTCATCTGCGAACATTAATCTGTCACAATCCAAAATATTTAAAACGTTATTTATAAAAAATAAAAATAATAGAAAACTCAAGTTGGAACTCTGGGGTACTCCCGAAGTTAATTCAAATGGCGGATTTCGGCTGTTTAAATTATTGAAGTAATCACATATCTATGTAACTACTAGAGGTTCATTCGAGTATATATTTTGACAGGCGCCGCCGGACAGCGTTGAGCGAGCACACTTCGCTCGTGGGATGTTGCGCTGATGGCATGTTACCCGAATAAATCTCTCTAGTGATTACCACTATATTTTACACAGAACTTTCTACCAATTAAGTGGGATTTCAAAAGTGTAAGCAGAGTAAATGCAACTTATGAATTACAACATAGTGGTTGATTTGATCAAAAGCTTTCTGAAAATTTTAGTATATGTATTACATCAATCTGCCCACGATCATCAATAACCTCTGACACAAATTTAGTAGCTATGTAGTAACCATTGATCTATTTTGTAGCAAACCATGCTGGTAAGGGGTGTAAACTTGCTGATTGAAAAATATAAATGTTTGTATAGGATGGATTCAAAAACTTTGGAAAAATTGCAAAGAAGTGATATCGGTCTAAAATTATGTAATTCAGGCGAATCACCCTTTTTAAAATACATAAATTTATAAATATATAACAGGATCAATTAGTTAAAACATTGATGAAGCACTATACACTGCTCAACAAAATTAACGGAATACAAATTTAATACTGCAACATTTTTTAATTAAAAAAGAGATATAACTATCAACTTTGGAATATCAAATTTTCAACTTTAGTTAACAAGACTTTAATAACGAATATGGCCTAATTAGATAATTTTCCATTTTCCTGTATAATAATAAACAATTAAGAATATGTACTACCAAAATAAAAATGTATTTTATTACTTAAAATTTAATATAGTGCCTTAACATGTCTTGTGGTAAATTTTGCCATTCATCCACAAGAATTTCGGCTAACTTCTGAAGAGTATGAGGTGCCTTCTGATATTCCTACCAAGTTAATCCCAAACATGTTCGATAGGATTCAAGTCTGAACTCATGGTCGGCCACTCGATTACCTGGATTTCTTGTTCTCGAAGAAAATTGGTCGTAAAATTTGCTGTGTGAATTCGGCAGATATCCTGTTGGAAGATAAAGCCATCGCCGAAATTGTTGGCAAATTGTAGAACATGCTATTAAAGGATCATTCTAACATAATTCTGTGAATTGAGATGTTGAGGAACAACAATCAAGTAGGTACAACCATCTATACTGATTTCATCCCATATCATAATTGATTCTGATCCAAATCGATCCACTTCCTGTATACACTCTTCAGTGTATCTCTCTCCAGGATGTCTGTACACTTGTACACGACCATCGCAAAAAATTAAAGTAAACCGGAGTTCATCATTAAAAAGCACAAATCTCCAATGTCGAAGTTGCCATTCCACATGTTCGCGAGCAAAGTTTAGATGGATCCGTTTGTAATCCCTAGTCAATAGGGGAGCTCGCACAAGCCTCCGAGAAGTATTTTGTTTCTTTAAGTCTTCTTCTAACCATTTGATCAGAGATTGTTATACCGGTAGCATTTCGAAGTAGGTTTCGTAAATCTTTTAAAATTTAAGTCTTCTTCTAGCCATTTGATCAGAGATTGTTATACCGGTAGCATTTCGAAGTAGGTTTCGTAAATCACGAACGGTGGTAGTTCGACGACGAAAGCAATAATTGATGATGTAACGGTCATCCCGACGACTAGTTTCCTTCTACGTCCTTGTCCAATTCTCCTAGAGTATCTGCCCGTTTCTTGATACTTATGCCATGCTCTGCAGATAATCGATGGACTGGTTTGTAGTTGATAGGCGAAATATCGCAGAGATTTACCATCTTCAAGTAAAGCAACCGCCGTCACGACTTCGATTTCACTTAAATAAGACATAATAATGAAATTAACACTACCCACAGAAAAGTTACAAGCGTTCAAAATAGTGTTCCGTTAATTTTGTTGAGCAGTGTATTATGTGCGAACATAAATATAAAATAAGTTTACATTAACACATGCGAAAATGCTAAATATATTATTAAGCATTTTTTCCTTTCTGGTTATGTTGAATATAATAAGTTTATATAACCGTTTTCCAATTTTGTTATAATTCCTCATATATCAAGCCAAGATTTCTTGCCATTTTAAGTACCTATTTTATATAATCATAGTAACACATTGTCAAATTGACAATCAAAGTATGTACAGGATTAAAGCTGAATAGCGCCTAAACTATCTGAATCTGCAGAATATGTATAAATGTCTAACTGAAAATCAAAAAAGAAATTTTTTTGTAATTCATCGAAAATTTTCAAATTCTTATGGCGAAAATATAGTTAAAGTCGGTCCATATTCTTGTTTATCCTATATTTAAGAAAATACATCTGATAATTCAAATTTATAGATCTGCAAAAAATCGATAAAATTCCTAAAATTATTGTTCGACGCTATGAATAGTGAATATTTAGTGTTTTTTTACCAAAGGATTTATGCAATATAATCTGCCGCATATATGGTCTTTTTATTGCGATGTTTTTTGTGGATATCAATAATAGTCTTTACATCGAATATATTTTGAACGTTAAATTTCTTTTAAAATAAAATTATTATGTTTTAACGCTCACCACAAACGGTGTAGTTTGTTCGCGAAACTGTCGTTGGTGGTCTCAAGAGAATCACCATTAAATGGAGTGTAAAAACCAATATTCACGAAAGATAAATGTTTGGTGCGGAATTTTGGAGAGAAGAGTGGCAGGACCGCTTTTCTCAACAAACTCTAATTGCTGAAAGATATTTACCATTTCTGACTACTGATTAGAAGATGAACTTGATAACATACTCTTACAAACAAGACGTTCTTTGTGGTTTATTCAGGATGGTGCACCTGCACATAGTTCTCGTCGAGTCGTGCAGTATTTAAACAAAGAATTTCAAGAAAAATTGTTAGGAAGATATTCAACATTTCCATGGCCTCCACGCTCGCCGGATTTAAGTCCTTTGCATTATTTTTTATGGCGTTGTTTGAAAAATCAGGTGTATTCAGATAGGCCATTTGATAACCAAGAAGATTTGCAGAACAGAATTAGGGAAGCGTTAAAGCATTTAAATAATAATTCCAATTTCCTGCAAAATACCGCCAGGGACTTAAGTAAACGTATAAATTTATGTATTGAGCGAGAGGGGCATCATATCGAGTGATGTTTAAAACATAAAAATAACATTTTTTGTATTTTCAAGTTATTAAAGAATATCTTCATTATTTAAAGCGATATTTCATTTGTTTTAATGGGTAAATGGGTTTTAAGTAAAGCAAAAACTTTTATAAAGAATAAAATTTCCTGAGAAATAGACCATAAAAAAATTTTCTCTTTGTTGCATACTTTCCTGGACACGTATATATATATATATATATATATATATATAGTAAACCTAATCAGTAGGCGATTAAAGGTCTGTATATTACTTCAAAATATATGTATTTAAAAAACTCTACATGTTTCGGCTGTATACGCCTTTTTCAAGAGAATACAAAATATGAATGACAGGATATAAATGTCAAGTAATTAAGTTGCTATGGTTTAAATTATTCAAAGATACATTCTAGTAATAATAATAAATCATGCCTTAGTATTCCAAAAAATAGATAACAAGGTGTGAAAATATGTGTTGTTCGCTGCTAGCAATTTGTGTCTCCTTCTGGGTATGAACTTGTGTGTTGGTTGCTGCTGGCAGCTTGCGTCTCTCTATGGGTGTGTGGTTTTGTGTGAGAGCGTAAGTGTAGGGTTTTGTATGTCGGTGCGTTCGTGCGTGTGTTTAGTGATCGGTCGCATGAATTTAGAGAGGTCGGATAACCAGCCGTTGCGTAGGGCCGCCAACCCTTTCCCGACAACTTCTTTACAATTCCGTGCAGTACTTCGACGGTCTGACCCCCGCCCCAACGAGGCAAGGCGCAGACAGGCGAAGCGCACCCTGTACGGGGTTGCTCATCGCAACTAAGGGAACACTCTTAGTGGCTACCTCGGTCGACGATGGTCACACTTATGCCATCTTAACGTTTTCCGCCGAAGCGGGGGCATAGCACACACGTCGAACGTGTGTGTGCTGTTAACGGCAACCTAGCCAGGTTGTCGCCCAGGACCGGTCCTAGTGGTGTGTGCATTGCGCGGCGACGAGATAGCGCCGCGTAGCATGGTTCCTCACTCTTGCTGGAAAGGCGGAATGGCACCTGACTGCCCAACGGGCAGACCCCCCTAGAGTTTTGTAGCGCATATGCTAGGCTGCAACCCAGTAGAGGACCACATCAGCAAAAAACAGAAAACAGGGATAGGTAGGGAAAAGCAAGACATGAGTTATTATTACGTATGCGCCCGTGGAGCGACTTAAGATACAAAGTTGTCGGCATTCGCTCAAAACGAGAAGGAAAACCACGAAAACCTGCTCGGACAACTAGACAGGAATCAAAACACGGAACAGTCATCATGATAAGCAAAAGTATATGATATTTAAATGATATTTAAATAACATAAGGTATATAACAAAAAAAAATATAATATGATGGTAAATTGTAGATCGTTACAAAATTAAATTATAGTATATACTACTTAGATTTTTTATATCATTTCTGTTGTTAATTGAATTTTTTTCCTGTTTAATACTGATCATTTCTTTAATTTGTCTTTTCACTGTGTGTTGTTCTTTATCAATTATCTGTGTGTTTTCAAAATCGAAATGGTGATCGCGTTGTAGTTTGTGTGTAGACAATGCAGTTTTGTCTGTTCTAGAGTATTTGTGGGCTTGTATTCTTTTGTATAAATATTGTTTCGTTTGGCCTATGTAGTAACTATCGCAATCGCGACATGGTATTTTATATACGACATGTGTTTCTCGATTTTTTTCTATTTTAGGTTTAAGTTTTGAAAATAAATGTTTATTAGTATTACTAAGTTTATATGTTGTAGCTATATCATATTTTTTTAAAGTGTGTTTAATTTTTTCCGATAGTTGTGGAACATATGGAATTGTGATATATGTTGTGTCATTGTTCAAATTTTTATTGGTGTCTGCAGTGTTGTATATTTGGTGTACTCTTTTTTTAATAGTTTGGTCTATAAGTTGTGGTGGATAATTATTATCAGTTAGGATTGTTTTAATTTTTTTGATGTTATCTTTTCTGTATTTAGTATGTGATAGTTTTACTGCCCTATCAGTCAGATTATTTATAATCATTTTATTGAATACTGTAGGAGCATTTGAGTGGTAATTCATATATCGAAAAGAAGCTGTGGGTTTATTATACCAATTTGTATAAATAGTACCCTGTCTATCATAGCTCAAAGAAATATCAAGAAAATTAATACTGTTATTAAATTCTTCTTCAATAGTGAATTTTAATTTGTTGTGAAAACTGTTGAATTTATTTAAGAGATAGTTTATTTTGTTGGTCGGAATACATGTTATGATATCATCAACGTATCTTTTGAAAAAAATGGGGTGGAAGTCTAATGAATTGATAACGTTTTGTTCTAAATGTTCCATTACTAGATTTGCAATAGGAGCAGCTAAAGGAGAGCCCATGGCAATACCAAATGTTTGACTATAAAAAGAATTTTTGTATTGAAAATATGTGTTATCGAGACAGAAGTGTATACCTCTAATAAACTCGTTTTTATTTAGTGATGTGTGTGGACTAATTTCATCCCATTTGGATTCTATTATGTTTATAGCTAGATCTGTAGGAATGTTAGTATATAAAGATTCTACATCAAGTGATATAATTTTGTGATTAGTTGGGACTTTTTGATCTTTGATGAAATTTTGAAATTGCCATTTATTTTCAAAACTTAAACCTAAAATAGAAAAAAATCGAGAAACACATGTCGTATATAAAATACCATGTCGCGATTGCGATAGTTACTACATAGGCCAAACGAAACAATATTTATACAAAAGAATACAAGCCCACAAATACTCTAGAACAGACAAAACTGCATTGTCTACACACAAACTACAACGCGATCACCATTTCGATTTTGAAAACACACAGATAATTGATAAAGAACAACACACAGTGAAAAGACAAATTAAAGAAATGATCAGTATTAAACAGGAAAAAAATTCAATTAACAACAGAAATGATATAAAAAATCTAAGTAGTATATACTATAATTTAATTTTGTAACGATCTACAATTTACCATCATATTATATTTTTTTTTGTTATATACCTTATGTTATTTAAATATCATTTAAATATCATATACTTTTGCTTATCATGATGACTGTTCCGTGTTTTGATTCCTGTCTAGTTGTCCGAGCAGGTTTTCGTGGTTTTCCTTCTCGTTTTGAGCGAATGCCGACAACTTTGTATCTTAAGTCGCTCCACGGGCGCATACGTAATAATAACTCATGTCTTGCTTTTCCCTACCTATCCCTGTTTTCTGTTTTTTGCTGATGTGGTCCTCTACTGGGTTGCAGCCTAGCATATGCGCTACAAAACTCTAGGGGGGTCTGCCCGTTGGGCAGTCAGGTGCCATTCCGCCTTTCCAGCAAGAGTGAGGAACCATGCTACGCGGCGCTATCTCGTCGCCGCGCAATGCACACACCACTAGGACCGGTCCTGGGCGACAACCTGGCTAGGTTGCCGTTAACAGCACACACACGTTCGACGTGTGTGCTATGCCCCCGCTTCGGCGGAAAACGTTAAGATGGCATAAGTGTGACCATCGTCGACCGAGGTAGCCACTAAGAGTGTTCCCTTAGTTGCGATGAGCAACCCCGTACAGGGTGCGCTTCGCCTGTCTGCGCCTTGCCTCGTTGGGGCGGGGGTCAGACCGTCGAAGTACTGCACGGAATTGTAAAGAAGTTGTCGGGAAAGGGTTGGCGGCCCTACGCAACGGCTGGTTATCCGACCTCTCTAAATTCATGCGACCGATCACTAAACACACGCACGAACGCACCGACATACAAAACCCTACACTTACGCTCTCACACAAAACCACACACCCATAGAGAGACGCAAGCTGCCAGCAGCAACCAACACACAAGTTCATACCCAGAAGGAGACACAAATTGCTAGCAGCGAACAACACATATTTTCACACCTTGTTATCTATTTTTTGGAATACTAAGGCATGATTTATTATTATTACTAGAATGTATCTTTGAATAATTTAAACCATAGCAACTTAATTACTTGACATTTATATCCTGTCATTCATATTTTGTATTCTCTTGAAAAAGGCGTATACAGCCGAAACATGTAGAGTTTTTTAAATACATATATTTTGAAGTAATATACAGACCTTTAATCGCCTACTGATTAGGTTTACCATATCATACCAAGGTCACGAAGTTATTATATATATATATATATATATATACCTATATATATACATATATATATATATATATACAGTGCTTCTCAAAAGTGCCCTCCCCCCTCTTATCTTTGGAACGATTATACATACACATGTGAAATTTGGAAACTGAATATTATAGGTTATAAACTTCCCTACTAGTGATGATAGATGACGAAATCGTCATAGATGACGTCACAAGGCCATTGTGACCAATAATTTTAAATGGAACGCTACGGCAAGCGACACCTCTTTTAAAAGGTATAGAAAAACCTATTCAATGATACTAATTTTGTTTGTGTTTGAGGCAGTTTTAATGGCTCATTAGTAAACATGAAAATTTAAATTCCATTCAGTATGATATTAAATACAGATTTAAGAAACAGTATGTACTTAAAGAAATTGCTCGAAGTGACCTCCATTTACTTCCTGACAGTAAAATATCCTATTTTTAAACTCTTCTCGTACTTCTTCAAATGTGTCTGCGGAAACAGCCTCACATTCTGCAACAATACGTTGTTTTAAAACGTCAAATTGTCAAGTTAATACTAAAATTCCAAATTCAAGCTCCGCCTATGGTTAGTTGTCAAATAATCTGACGTTTTTGTTAGTCTCCAATATTCGACGTTTTTGTAATTGTCCAAGTTTTTGTACATTTAATAATTTGTGTATTGTTGATCGAACGTCTCACTGTTTTTACAGCTTATGGTACTTTTAATATTTTTGTACATTTTAATAATTTGTTAAACTCTTGTGAGTCGAAAGTTTAAGTGCTTCAAGAAGCGAAATGGTACGTACTTTAGGTGATAAAGTAGCAGCGGTCCTAATTCTTGGTGAAATTAGACAAAATATTCATGCAGCAGAACGCATTTTTAATGAGAGGTTTCCCGATCGCCCCATTTCGAGGACTTATTTAAGGGAGCTTCTTCGTAAGTTTGAAACAACGGGTAGTGTTAATGATGCGAAACGATCTGGCAGACCACAAATTTCTGATGAGAAAACAATTGATATACTGGCAGAAGTAAGAGTTAATCCTACTTCTTCAACAACTCAAGTTGCATCTACCTGTGAAGTTAGTCGAAGTACAGTACACAGGGTGTTGAAAAAATACAAATTTCATCCATACAAATTAAAAATGGTTCATCAACTCTCAGACGACGACCCAGACCGAAGACTAGAATTTTGTGAAAATATGGAAACTAAAATTAACCAACAGCCAGACTACGTCAAAACAATTTGTTTTAGTGACGAAAGTACTTTCTATCTAAATGGAAATGTAAATACACAGAATGTGAGGTATTGGAGTGTCGCAAATCTTCACCTGTTTCGTGAAACACATACCCAATTTCCCCAGAAGGTGAATGTTTGGGCAGGTATCCTGGGAAACCACATCGTTGGGCCTATTTTTTTTAATACTAATTTAACTGGTGAGGTTTATCTTGAGATGCTGCAAAACGCAATAGAACCGTTAATCCTTGAAATTTTGGAAGATAATCCAGATGAATTCGGCAATTTGGAAATAACATTCCAACAGGATGGTGCTCCTCCACACAATTACGGTGCAGTAAGACGGTATTTGCATGAGGAGTATCCTGGTAGATGGATTGGACGACGAGGTTCAACGGAATGGCCACCTCGATCACCGGACCTCACACCTTTGGATTTTTTTCTGTGGGGGTACCTTAAATCGAAGGTTTACGCCACTGAACTTGACAATATTGACGTTTTAAAACAACGTATTGTTGCAGAATGTGAGGCTGTTTCCGCAGACACATTTGAAGAAGTACGAGAAGAGTTTAAAAATAGGATATTTTACTGTCAGGAAGTAAATGGAGGTCACTTCGAGCAATCTCTTTAAGTACATAGCGTTTCTTAAATCTGTATTTAATATCATACTGAATGGAATTTAAATTTTCATGTTTACTAATGAGCCATTAAAACTGCCTCAAACACAAACAAAATTAGTATCATTGAATAGGTTTTTTCGATACCTTTTAAAAGAGGTGTCGCTTGCCGTAGCGTTCCATTTAAAATTATTGGTCACAATGGCCTTGTGACGTCATCTATGACGATTTCGTCATCTATCATCACTAGTAGGGAAGTTTATAACCTATAATATTCAGTTTCCAAATTTCACTTGTGTATGTATAATCGTTCCAAAGATAAGAGGGGGGGGGGGGACTTTTGAGAAGCACTGTATATATATATAATGTTGAAGTTGTATCCACTCATCTATGTTCCAAATTGTTATGTACGCTGTCATTTTATCGTGGCACGTTAATACAGTTTCCGTCGATTGCGGCAATGGTTGTGCGATGGAAATCACTTGCCAACTATTACGTTATATTTGTGAATTTTGTATATCCAAGCATATGTACTGATGAGTCTATAGAGCGACGAAACATGCGCCTGCATGTCTCAATATAACTTGTCTTCTCCGCACTTGATTTTCGATAATATTTTTATATTATTTAACGTTTTTGTTTTATATACCTCCTAAAATCCAAAATCCACTTACCTACACCTATCCAACGTTATTCCTTTTAACTTTTAACCTTTTTAGTGGATCTAACAAATAAATAAGAGCAGATAATGCTTTATGTATAGTGTTTTTTATTACAACAAAAAAATTGCATAAATAAAAATAAATACAACAAATTAACCATCAGTTGGTTCGAGTAAAAAATACACTTATATTTTTTATAAATAGTATCACAAAATAAAAAGAAAAAACATTGAATTATGGCAAGTGGTACATTTAGAGTATATGACGAGTTACTGTGCCGATTACAATTATTCAACGTATATTGTATACATCTCTCTACAACAGGTGAGCAAAATTTTTCCAACAAGTGAACACATTTTTAATATAAAATCAGTATTAAAACATCGATATCGTGTAAATATTTGCGACGATAATACAGTAATAAAGAATTTCTAATTGTATTATAATTTTCTAAAATTGCGACATTCCTAGGGTATTAATATGGTTCGCTATTTAAAATATAAAACAGAACGGGGCATATACACGTATTTTCGAATTAACCTTTTATTAAGCAGGCATACAAAAATTTGTGCCACGTTATGATAAATGCCTACAAAATAGTGGGAACTATGCGGAAAAATGTCTTAAGGTTTGAAAATCGCTAGGGGCTAGATCAAGGCTGTACGGAGGATGGTCAAACAGGTCCCAGCCAAAGCCCTGTAAGAATTGTCTTACCACATTCACAGGCCGAGCATTGTCATGAATTAAAACAATACCGTTTGTGAGCATTCCTCGGAGCTTTTCTGTATTGCGCGACTCAGTTTCCTAATCGCCTAGCAGTAAACATTTGCATTGATTGTTTCACCTCGGAGTAAAAAAAATCCACCAGTAAAATGCCTTGCCTATCCCAAAACATTGTATACTTTATTTCTCGAGGTGTCAAGATTAGCTTAGATTTAGTCCTTGTTGACGAAGAAGTGTGCCTTCATTCCATCGAGTGTCGTTTAGTTTCAGGGGTGTCATAAGCAAGCCAAGTCTCATCCCGGTCACTATCTGCCTCAGAAAATCATCGCCGCCATTGTCGTAAGGTGTCAAAAAGTCAAGTGCACTGTCCAGACGTTGCTTTTGTGTGTTGCTCTGTACGTGTTTTTGGTACCCAACGAGCACGAAGTTTTCAAAAACTCAGTTTTACAGTAACAACTTCATGATAAGTAATCTTGAAATTTTCGGAAAGAGCAGAAATTGTAACATTCGGATTTCCTTTTCTTAATCTTTTCTTCAACTGCACGAACCAGTTCATCAGTAACCAAAGATAGACGCCCACTTCGTTCTTCATCGTGCACTTAATCACGTCCTTCGAACTGTCGGATCCATCTCCTCACCATTGAATCACTCATTACATTTTTTGCATAAACCTCGGAGATTTGTCGATGAATGTCGACTGGTTTAATATTTTTCGCATTTAGAAAACAAATTACATATTTAATTTCACAAGCGGTGGGATTTTCAAACAACGTCGCCATTCTGAACAAGCGCTACAAAGCGTACACAATAAACAACGATCTCAAAATAGCATCATCTCTTTCTCCTTGACTCAGACCAACTGCTGCACATACCTGCAGTCGTAGCACTGCGGCAAAAAATACAAATGTGACTTACTTTCTGGATTACTAGAATATGGAAAAGTTTCACCTAATATTTTTTATATTGAAATAAATATTTAAAGTACGGAATGGAATTCCGAAGTGCCAAGTTTTAACAAATATTTTTGAAAAATTCAAGAGTTCAAGAAAATTGGAAAAAAGGCATTTTAGCTATATTACAGTAGCGTAGATATGATGGTTTATTAAAAAAACCCACGCGATTATTGGAAACTATTTATATCTCTATTTTCAGAATTCGAATAAAAAAAAATAGAAATTCTCATCTGATATTACGAAAGATTTGCTTTTTCCTTAGCATTTCTTATTTATGAAATCATAACTCTAATATTTTAATTGTTAAATGTATAGTTCTTTCCACGATATAGTGATCCGATTAAAGGATTAAAACTGTAAAGTCAATTACGGGCAAGTACCCGAGCACAGCGACAGATATGTTTATACAAATGAACGATTAGAAATATTAGAACATATTGATACCCAACCCGAACTGTATTAAAACAAAATTACACAATGCATATGTATTATATATTTATATTATTTTAAAATTATATAAGGTAAAATGTAATACTAAATATTTATATACAAATAAAATGAATATACCTAAAGTCTTCGTAATTGTCGGAATGGTCATAGTCAGTGCTACCAGTTTCATTTTCACTAAGGCATACATATTAAACTAAGCTAAAAGTAGATGAAGTATGGTCCATTTGAACCTTTGAATTTCGCCCTTTCAAGACATACCTGCCGCTGTGTTCAGGTAGAGTGAAAACATTTAGAGAATAGCACATATGTCATAATACGCTATGAACAGATTAGGATTGGGCGAGTTCATTATATCCCATCTGATCCAGTTTAGGGGTGTTTGTATAACAGTTGCGTGCCGATTACGATTAAGTTATATTTGGGTTTATGTTTTATTGTTGGTTCTATGAATTTAGTAAATTTAGTAAATTATCGTTATTTAAATAATTGTCTTTATCAAGACACTTGAAAACATTTCTATATTATTTGATCAGCAAGTTTAAAGAGTATAAATTTTATTTTTAAGTAAATAATTAGATATTATATATACAGTGATGGCTTCGTCATTGAAAAAGTTGGAGTAAAAGGCAAAGTTATACATAGCCAAGGAAGAGAAATTATTGCCAACGTTTCAAAATTCATGAAGGAAGAGGCAGAAAATAAGCATCCGATAATTCCTTTAACAAATTACAAAGAGAGTTTATTACTTGGCAAAAATAAAATTTTCAAAATACCTCTGCTGTCGTAATTACCTACGCCCCTGATAATTTTTGTTCGCGCAGTTTTGTGATGACGTATGTGCTATTCTCTAAATGTTCTCACTATACTTGCTCGTAATAGACTTTACAACTTTAATCCTTTAGTCGGGTCGCTATATCGTGGAAAGAACTATACAGGGTGTCCAGAAACTCTCCTGACAAACGAAGACCGGAGATTCCTCTGATAATTTTAAGACAATTAAACCAAATTCACCTAGTCCGAAAATGCTTCCTAAGGGAGCTAGAGTTCTTTGAAGATGGCACCTTGTATTTATTTTTTTTAAAATTCCTCCAGAACGCTTCTATTTAGAAAAACAAAAACTGGTATGCTTATTTATCCTCCAGAGATGAATCGATTCCATCAATAGCGAATTTCTAGTACCGGTCATAGGCGTCGGTTTTGGGTAGGTCAACGGTTATTTTAAGGCATAACTTTTTTGTCTTTAACTTTTAAGCATTTGTGACACTAGATTATTAAATTTTCAGGTATTCCAGTACTAAAAGGTACTCTTACTTTAAGTCGGTAGGATACACCGTTTTCTAGAAAAATCGATTTGTAAATTTTTCGTTATTCCTTCATTAAAGTTCAATTTTTTATTTTTTGCAATAGTTAGCTCTGAACTGCCAACAGAAGTAAAAAAATTGTTGTCAGTTCGCGAAGTTTATCTTTTCATTTTTTACTTTGTGTTATTCAAACACAACGATTTCAATTAAAAAAAAAATGGTTTTTACTAATGCATTTAGTTTATGGTGAAATGAGGTGTAACGCTCGAGCGGCGCAACGTAGATACGCTGAAAAATTTCCCAATCGTCAGCATACCACTCACTCAACATTTACAGCTCTTCATCATCGATTAAGAGAAACAGGTTCAGTGGTCCCAAAAAATAATGAAACAGGGAGACATAATGATGTAACAGCAGAACATGAAGATGTTATTTTAATGGAAGTTGAGGAAAATCCAGAAATTAGCGTTCGAAGACTATCTGCCATGTACCCCACAATTTCAAAATCTTCCGTAGGAAATATCTTACACAAAGAAAATTTATATCCTTTTCATTTTACAAAGGTGCAAGCACTGCTAGAAGGAGATTTTCCTGCTCGCGTAGAATTCGCTAGATGGTTACAAAATCAGAAAAATCAAGATGAAGATTTCTTCAGGAACATTTTGTTTGGTGACGAAGTCACATTCTCAAAAAATGGAATTTTTAATGTACAATATGCACATTATTATTCGTTCGTTGGTGACAATCCCCACGTTGTTCAAGAATTTAAGCATCAGCATATGTTTAGCATAAACGTCTGGATAGGAGTAGTTGACGATTATCTACTTGGACCTGTGGAATTACCTGCTCGTTTAAATGGTGCTGATTACTTACATTTCCTGCAAACTATTTTACCTGATTTGTTAGATGAGGTGCGTTTAAATATTCGGCAAAACCTATGGTTTCTACAGGACGGCTGTCCGGCCCACTTTAGCAGGAATGTACGAGACTTTCTAGATAATAACTACAAAGACCATTGGATTGGAAGAGGCGGTCCAGTTGCTTGGCCAGCAAGGTCGCCGGATTTGAATCCTTGCGATTATTGTGTTTAGGGATACATAAAAGCATTTGTTTATTCCGTTCCGATACAAAATCGCGCACAACTCTGGCTAAGGATACAAGATGCTTGCAACGAATTTAGAAATAACTTTGGAATTTTTGCAAGAATTCGGCGTTCTCTAAGCAAAAGGGTAAACTTATGCATAGAGACTAATGGTCATCACATCGAGCAACTTTTGTAACAATCTACCTTTGATACTTGTTCTTTTTTTGTTAGTTTCGTTCCATTGTAATAAATAATTTGTTTTTAATTTATTAAATTAATTTTCATCCATGCCTTGATAGTCCAAGCCAACTTCGTCGCTAAAAATAAGTAGGTACATAATAAATTGAACTTTAATGAAGAAAAAACGAAAAATTTACAAATCGATTTTTCTAGGAAACGGTGTATCCTACCGACTTAAAGTAAGAGTACCTTTTAGTACTGGAATACCTGAAAATTTTATAATCTAGTGTCACAAATGCTTAAAAGTTAAAGACAAAAAAGTTATGCCTTAAAATAACCGTTGACCTACCCAAAACGGACGCCTATGACCGGTACTAGAAATTCGCAATTGATGGAATCGATTCATCTCTGGAGGATAAATAAGCATACCAGTTTTTGTTTTTCTAAATAGAAGCGTTCTGGAGGAATTAAAAAAAAAATAAATACAAGGCGCCATCTTCAAAGAACTCTAGCTCCCTTAGGAAGCATTTTCGGACTAGGTGAATTTGGGTTTAATTGTCTTAAAATTATCAGAGGAATCTCCGGTCTTCGTTTGTCAGGAGAGTTTCTGGACACCTTGTATATATACTCATGTCTCAATAATAAGAAAAATATATAATCAATTCTTCATTTCCATATATATCATCGCACTATCAAATATATAATAATCTAACATTAAAGCTCAAGATAATAATTACAATGTGTACCTGACTTAATACATTTTAACACCCGTACTTAGGTAAAGTGTTAGCGTCATTGTTTCGATAACACATAGTATTTCTTTTGAATGTGTTCCCTTTATGAGGATAGAGATTCAAAGGCGGTAAATTTGGGTTCTCTATTCGCGTCGGCGAGGAAACCTGCGGTCTTAGTGGTAGACCCAAGGGTAGACCGCGTCTCAGAGTGCCACCTAGTGCCAAGCTGGCACAACGCATGTCCGTATTACCTAATACGGAATAATGGTATTCTCTGCTACCCATGTTGTCAAGTTGATAGCTTTCGATGAGAGGCGTCGGCTCCTCGTAATCATAATCTACGAAGCCAGAATTATCAAAACAGACGTTTTCTTTTTTGGGTAATGTCATATCCGTACCTTTTTGGTATGCGCTGTATGTATGGTAGTTAGGTTGACCACCACCGGATATGACTGGTTGTATGTTTTCTATTGTTTCGTAATGATCATCTGCTTCTACGTAATCGACAAGATCTCTGGGATAAGTTTCCGAGATGAAATGTTGAGTACCTCTGGGCGTAAGCGCCGCCCAAACCATTCGATTATCTGGATGAATGCTCGCCGTACCATGGTAGAGGACTGTGTCGGTTGGATGTACTAATTTTGTATTATTTCCGTTTAAATTGTTGACGGTCGTACACTCCCTGGGCTCGTGGTTTTTTATGTGTCGGTGATGATCTCTAGCATGCACAGAGCAGTCATTATTTGCAAACATATTCATTCTAAAAAAATTAAAAAATATATTATTCAATACAAGAAAGAGTGAAAATCTATTTTAAGTATTGACTCGCTAGCTCAATTAAATATTTTAATATTTGATGTGTTATAACGAACACACAAACACTCGCTGTTGTTTCTATAAAGAGCTTCTGTAAAGAGCTTCAAATTAAACAAATCATTCATCATTCATTTATGTTACATTATTAATTTTAATTACAATAGAAATATATCGAAATTAATTTCCACATTACATAATCAGTTAGTGTAGAAGCAATATTGAAACGAAAGCTTCTCTGTTTCTAGAAAAAAATAACGCATTTATTAGTTTATTTTAATAATAAGAACTCAAAAAAGGTATATAGCCCCTTACCACAATTACTCATCATACCTTAAGTACGTATTTCGACAACTAAGTTGTCATCATCAGTAGGTCATGGCCTCGTATGTATATAAGGAATAAACGAAATTAATATAAATACAAACCAAAGCTAATAAATTTACGCTTTCAGAAATTGATCTATAGAATGAAAAACATTCTCCATTATGTAATGCTTTAATTTTTCTCCAAATAGTTTTCAATTAGTTCAACTTCTTATGTTCTCAAACATATCATTACATAATTTGATGTCCATATAGTATGGGGATTTTTCATAGTTAGAGAATGTGTTGGTATAGAAAATAAATCAATATTATGAGCGCTGTAGTCATGATAACTTTTACTTGTGTTGAAGAAGGCAATGTTTTATTAACGCTTCAACAATGGAAATGAGAGCAACCGTTAAAAGATTTAACTTTTTGACGTAAAGACGGCGTAGGTAATACTCTTCTAGAAATGCCAGAGCTATGTTTTGTATAGCTGTCTTTTGTTGTATAAAGACATTTGTTTGCAGAAACTCGATATATTCGAAAAATAATACCGTATGCAATTCTGGACTGAACGTTAGCATAATAATATACTAATATGTACAATTTTATAATTTACAATTTGATGCATTCTATAAATGGTCACAAAACAGAATGTGTGAGTCTCCCAATTAATGTTATTCTCAAGGCATATAAGTTCCGTCTATTGCACATGTTTCACGGTTTTTCCATTAATTTACAGGAGTAAACTTTCACAAGCTTGTAGGCTCAACTCTTTCCAAATTATCCTGTACATATTGTCGTTGATTTTTCCATCCAGAGAGTGAGAGAAAAAGATGGAAGATTTAAATTTTGAACAACATTCGAATTTTATTGATATTTATTATATTTGTAATTATATTTTTGACTGACTCTGTATGTTTATTAGTTTAAACGTATGGATGCGGACAGTATTGGTACTATTGAATTAGATGTAGGAATTTTTCGCGGTAAATTTAGTTGAGAGAGATGTCAAGACTAGCAAAGTAACTGGTTGTAGAGTATAAGAAGTTCATTTTTATTCTCTGTTTTTAAGTAAAGTCGGGTTTTTATTTTTAGTTTATGCATTTATTCCTGTGCATGTAACGTTATTTCGATTTTTACGAGAGTTGGTGATCTCGTTGTTGAATTAAATAAAGTATGGTATCTCTCACGTAGTTTTTGTGTTATCAGTGCTTAGATCGATGTAAGTTCTATAAAAACATTTAATTTATATAATTGATACTACGATTATTTTGCTTATGTTTATAATTTTGTGTATAATTTGTGATAATTTTGATATTTAAAGTAGTATATGAATACTAGAGAAAGTTGTCATGTTTTTTTGTTAGTGGAGTTTTTTCTTCAAGATAATATTCTAGAACGTTTTAAATTCAGGTTGGATTTTTTTAGTTGTGGGTTGATTTTGTCGTGTTTTATTTGCGCATGACTGTAAGACTGTTACGCGGTTTCGATAACTTTGTAGTTGTTGACATTTGAGTTGTAGGGGTTAAAGTAGAGGTCAAACTTGACAAATTTCTCAATTATTTATTAATTTTATGTTTGTTCGAGAGTCACAGGGGGTTTTTCTCTTTGTGCGAGTCATATTCATAAAGAGTCTTTCCTCCTAAGCTACTGTTAATTTGCTTTAGCTCCCTGTACATTCGGTAAAGGGATTTTTTTTTCTTTTTTTTATTTTATTAAATATTGTAAACTAGCTAGATGTGTCTTTTATTAATGTTTATTGTTTTACTTCAAATATAACCTGGCCCTTATCTGCGAAGATCGACCCGAGAGAAGTGAGCTCAAGGAATCTACAAGACTGAATAGCCGGAAGCATAAGTTGTAGTGTGAACAAAAAAATTAATAAGCAATCAAAAGCACATTCCACTGCAATATGTGCATGCGTCTCCAACGTTTTATGATATAATAATATGAATCGTAATTAATAATAATATGAATAGTAACAACATTTGTATGTGTGTTAGTTGTGCAAAACAATTTCCTAATTTGTAGAATTTGAGAGGACAAATTTCGTCCAAACGATAATACCTAACCTGTTGCTTTCATTGACGTCTAAAGTTTCTGATAATTTCAAATATAAATTCAATGAATGTAACATCTTTTTTAGTAATATTTACAAATTTAATCATCATAATAAGAAGCAACACATCAAAAAAAAAAATAGCAATAATAGGTAATAGAATGCGACGTAAATGTTCTGTGGAATGTGCATTACTAATGATAACGAACAAGTACATAGATTTAAAATTTATTTAAAAATTTGAGGGCGTTTCTTTGCGTTGTATGACTGCAGTTTTATAAGATACATAGACAGATAAATAGCTACAATATAATTACTTCGTATTTTGTTATCTATATATAGAATTAATTTTAAATTGATAAAGATTTTTTAGAAGTTGTATCCCTGCTCGTTTGAAAACGAATCAATAAAGAGTTAATCAAAAGAGGGACTACATTTTATTCCTTTTGAATTTCCCACTGAACAAGCGAACTGAACAAAGGATGTACAAAACAATTCGCATATCTTCTGATAAATGTCAAGCTAATAAATTCTTGGACATATAACGAGTTTTATTTATATCTAAATACAAGAACACGAAATGAAAGTGTATAATTTTTCATTTGTATGCTCGACAAAACGGTTAATTCTTAAATTTTTATCTACAATCCGTACTCCTTTCTTTAGCTTTTTAAAAGATCCAAAATCCTCAAATTATCGTTAAATATTCAGCGTTTATATTTTATAGGTATTAATAATAAGCAAAATAAAGAAAACTTACACACAATTAGTTTTTTATTACCGTTAATAGGGTTTTTGACTAATGCTATAAGATTCACGCAAACTGACAGATTAATACTTAGATGTTGTCAGTGTGCAACTGCCTAAACCAACTTATGGTCCACTGTGAGTGACAACAATTTGCAATAAACTCTAATTTCTTTTTGAATTTTTCTTTGCCCAAGTATATGTTTCTTTTGCGTTACTGGAATCTGTAGAAAATTTTGTAAACAGTAAGAAAAAGAAATAGTTCAATTTCAGAGGGAAAAATTGACTTACGTCTCTGATAAATCATATGCGACAAAAAGATAATGCGCATTGCTATATGTAGTCTTTCCGAAACCGTTTAATTTGATGTATATATCATTAAAATCACATAATAAATAGCCTTTGGAAATTTTTGTAGAACACTCGGTATATACAATCTATATTATATTTTGTTTGAATATTTTTATAGACGAATACAAGTTGGAGGTTGATCAGTTTTATTTGTAATATATTTTATGTTAAATTATAAAAATATTCTTGGCAAAACATGGCTCATTACTAGAGCTGAGGATGTTTGCGGTACGGCAGGACCGTATGTAGTGCATCCCCACATTTAACTATTTATCTAAATATTCTCTGAAATGATTTGCCGGATCTCATAAATTAATAGAGTGATATTTTAGTATGCACTGGATATTGTTATTATACAAAATCATAATAGCCATTTGTATTTATGGATCATAAATAATAATACGCATGTATTTGTATTTGGTTGTGAATTCAATTTAAACTTAAAACGAATCGTAATATTTTAACGACAAGCCGTCCTTACAATACATGCATTCGAGACAAAGTGTGCAACTCTACGAATAACTTCCATAATTGATCGAAAATGGACATTTTGGAGCTGAAGTAAAGCCCCTATTCTTAGAAAATTTTATTACTGTCGTTAAGAACTATTATTATAAACAACAAAGGCCTTTTATTAGTGTTGAAGTTTTAGTTTCATTGAATTTCCATGTTGTAAGTAGTCAATTGTAAAGTGTTCATTCACAATATTCTAAAACAAGGTGTAAATTTAACTAAAATCCAGAAAAACACATTCTGATAATATATTACTAGATTAGAAGCTGTGTTTATTACTATTTATTATATTATTTTTATAACCAAATGCAATAAAAGCTACGAAAACAAAAGAAACCTCGATTTATTAAAATCTTGTCACACAGCCTTTCAAAGCCTGGCAGCACATATTTTGCACATATTTTATACATACTACCTACTTGAACTAGGTGAATGAAGTTAGAAGTTATAACTTCTAACTTCATTCACCTAGTTCAAGTAGGTAGTATATATAAAATATATGCAAAATATGTGCTGTGTGTGTCTTGTCACACAGCCTTTCAAAGCCTGGCAGCACATATTTTGCATATATTTTATATATACTACCTACTTGAACTAGGTGAATGAAGTTAGAAGTTATAAGTTATAACTTCTAACTTCATTCACCTAGTTCAAGTAGGTAGTATGCAAAATATGTGCTGCCAGGCTTTGAAAGGCTGTGTGACAAGATTTTAATAAATCAAGGTTTCTTTTGTTTTCGTGGCTTTTATTGCATTTGGTTATAAAAATAATATAATAAATAGTAATAAACACAGCTTCTAATCTAGTAATATATTATCAGAATGTGTTTTTCTGGATTTTAGTTAAATTTACACCTTGTTTTAGAATATTGTGAACGAACACTTTACAATTGACTACTTACAACATGGAAATTCAATGAAACTAAAACTTCAACACTAATAAAAGGCCTTTGTTGTTTATAATAATAGTTCTTAACGACAGTAATAAAATTTTCTAAGAATAGGGGCTTTACTTCAGCTCCAAAATGTCCATTTTCGATCAATTATGGAAGTTATTCGTAGAGTTGCACACTTTGTCTCGAATGCATGTATTGTAAGGACGGCTTGTCGTTAAAATATTACGATTCGTTTTAAGTTTAAATTGAATTCACAACCAAATACAAATACATGCGTATTATTATTTATGATCCGTAAATACAAATGGCTATTATGATTTTGTATAATAACAATATCCAGTGCATACTAAAATATCACTCTATTAATTTATGAGATCCGGCAAATCATTTCAGAGAATATTTAGATAAATAGTTAAATGTGGGGATGCACTACATACGGTCCTGCCGTACCGCAAACATCCTCAGCTCTACTCATTACTATTACTTCTTAAATACTATATTGATTCCTTTTAAACGCAATCTAATACGGTATCTGAAAAGTAGTAATAAAGCCGTCTATAACCAAGTATATTACTTGTATTACTTTATTGAGAACAATAATTTTAAATATACTGCTTACAATGAAGTAATTTACGATCAATCCGCTAGAGTGCTTTTGACAAAAAATTTATTAATAGTTACCCCTCTTTTATGTTTGTTTTGTGATTATTTAAAGATTGTGATTTATGTATATATATTTCAAAGGCGTTTTCCAGAATTTTGTAATGCACAAAGCAGGCGCGGCTCGTGATGACGTATTTGGGAGTGCAAGTACAATGATGCGAGTGCCTCGTGTGTTTTCGGTGTTTACTAAGAAAACGTTACAGTTAGTACACGAGAATACACGAAGCACTCGCATCATTGTACTTGCACTCCCAAATACGTCATCATGAGCCGCGCCTGGCACAAAGCTATAGTAATAAATAAAATTCTAATTATAAACTTGAAAGAAAGTTATGGTAGATTAAGCTGTCGTTTACCTAACCATTGCAACATCATCTTTCTTTAACTTCAAGGGTAACAAATTCGTTTAAACTTATATTGGCAAAATATGACAATGAAGAAAAACCACAAATTCTTGTCTGGCGTGGCAAAATATTTGCCTTAAGAACTGTAGAATCTACATTAAAATCATATAAAGAGAAAGGCATATGTTTTCGAGAAGAAAAATAAGAAGGATGTGTAGAAAAATTCGCTATTTCTCTCCATTCTTTTCGGCTAGTTGTTTATAATCAATATACAAGTTGTATGAACTGAAACGTAATGTAATCCTTTATTAAAAAATGCAACGTTAACAGTCATTTGAACATTTGTTTATTGTATGATACACTTACGAAATAAGTAAGAACCTTCTTTTCCAGTACTCTTTTTTGTAGATCTCCAAGAAATTACTGTATGCACTACGACACGTGTTTATTTATTTTAGGATAACATTTTATTATGCGACGTTAACAATCACAGGCCTGTTATTGAATCGTATAACTTTCTTTAAATAAAATCAGTTTTTATTGACTTTAGGATTACATTTTTTTTTCATGATCTGACAATCACATTCGCAGATCTGTAACTTTGAAACAAATAAAAATGGATATACAAGTTTTGCGTTTTTGTTACTTGAAATGAAGTCTACTTTACACTCCTAAAATTTGAACATAACGATACGGGACACTTGTATAAAAAAAATCAGCCTATGTATAGCAAGCGCCAATTAAGTTGGCGCAAGGAGGAGTAAGTTCGCGCAGGATTAGTAATGGTGGGGAGATTTGTATTTGGTATTACGTTCTGTTAATCGTCAATGACAAATGTATTCTGACAATTACTTGAGTAGTGGGGGTGGACGTTTTTAAAAACGGCTTCTGCGCACCCCCTCCTCGCGCCAACTTAATTGGCGTTTGCTATATGTTTGTGCTTACAAAACTCGAAAAGTAGTCGGTCGATCGACTTGAAATTTTGACACATTCGAATACGCGAGTGTTTTTATAGTAGGCGAGAAAAGTTTTCCCGCACTGGTGAAATCTTCGGTGAACTTTGACATAAGCAGCGCTGTCTTTCGAAAGCAAGCGAAACAAATTCTCTCAATGTTCCCGGATAACCGTCACACATTCTGAATTTGAAAGTTGGAGTGCCAATGATATTACTCCAAAATATCAATCAGCTAAAGTTATGTAATGGCATACGATTAGTATTTTTTAGCTATAGTTAAAAAATTGATCAACAGTCTAATTGAAGCAACAACTCTGATTTGACCTCATAACCACTTAGCTGTAACTGTCCTTTGGCTATGTAGCTTAATTGCATTTATTTAGCTCATACTTCTAAAGAATATCGCATACATAATATTTTTCATAACTTGCCGCTTCTTAGTCATTGCAGGAGTTTCCTCATCTTCGTGAATCCATTCAGGACTCTTTTGGCGGGTAGGAAGGTCCAAAAAGGAAATATGAGTTTCGTCACCAGTCACTATTTTGGAAAAAATTTGGTACCCGCCATTATTTAAGAAATTTCATGGCAAATTCTTACAGGCTCTACTTTTTGGAAGTCAAGAAAGTGACACGGCCCAAAACAACTTAAAACTTTTTTTAAATGCAGATGATCGTGTATGATTGTTTTAACAGCTGAGGATCCAATCTATTGTTGATGCTCTATTACCGCTTACGTGGCTTCATCGCCCTCTTCAATTATTTTTTTTAACACCAACAATGTTTTTGTCGGTAACAGCCGTAAGATGACGCCCTGCTCCTTTTTAATGCTAGACAAAATTCCTTTAGCGTTCAAATTCCTTATACCATCGGTAAATTGTAGCCAAGGATGGTGCTTGTTCACTAAAAACTGAATCTAAACTCTCTTTGCACTCATAAGCGCTTAAACCTTTTTAAAATAATAATACATTATAATTCGTAAGTAGTCTCTGGTCAATTCCGTTTTATTTTTACTTTTAAAAATAAGTAGCTTAAGTAACTTTAATAACGAAACGTCAAACGACAAGTAAATAGTTGCTATAAATAAACACTGTACGATTGTTTTTGACAGTTTACTAGATTTTCTTATTCTCAATAAAATCAACTTATCCCTCGTACTCATTCCAAGTGACATGGTGTTCGATCTCAAACTACTTCATAGCGAACACAAGGTGTGTGTTCGCTATGACTATCAAAGCGTAAGGGCATGAATACAGAAAACGATTGCTTATCTCATGGGCGATAATACGTCGCATGCTCCAGAGTCGGTATACCATGATCTTTAGGTTTATGCAGAAAACGGGCAAACAAAAAATGTAGTCGATCCACTAGCTTTACAATAAAAAATATTTTTTGGTGAAAAACATCTTTTTTGTTTCTTTCCTTTCATTCCACATAGCCACAGCAAAGCAAGGCAGGGTACTGAATTGAATGATGTGTTTTCTCGGTGAGTCTGTGTTGTCTACAATACTTTTATTTACTTTCCCATTCATTTATATCAGATTGAGCCACAGCCAAACGTGGCCGTATTTAGCTAGTTTCTTATATAATAAAAAGAACTTTTACTGCATAAAGAATGATAGTGTTATATACTTTTATTAAAGTACATATATTTAAATATTTGATTTTACTTGCGAGTTACTGCATTATTCGAAAGTCATGCCGTTAAAATACCTATAGCACAGTATAAACTATATGCAGTAAGCATTATTGAAATAAAATATTCTCTGACGCATCATTTTTTCCTTTATTAAATGCGGGTTGCAAGTGAGATAGATAGTAATCAACTGGATGGATTATTCAAAAAGTCAAACAGTCTGATATCTCTACCGCTTACTGTAACACATGTTTAAGAAAGAAAGAGAATATGCGAACACTACAGTTTTCATTTCAGAAGATCAAAGGTGCCGACACGAAGTGATCTTACTAGCTAAAGTTTTTACTGTGCCTATAGTCCTTTCACAATAACAAAACAGGCACGTCATATTCAATAATATCTTGTGCAGCTACCTAAAGGGAACAAGTTACTCACATACGCCCTGTTATTGCTGAAGTTATCGTTACCTAACCTTTAAAACGTTATCAGAGTGTTATCTGTCACAACATCATTTATTTTGCTTTTTTATGTTGTGTTCTATGATTTTTAATTTATCGTTCATAACCTAAAAAGTATGAAAAAATATAAACAAAACTCAGCAACGCTGTTTTGACGTGATTATGACCTACGTTTATGACGTGCCTCGCCTGCTAAGAACACACCCTCTCCCGAAAATAGTAGGAATGGTTCTATTTTATCGAAAATAGCTCAATTGCCACTGATATTTTGGCTAGAAACATTTCTTTTGTTTTCACATTCCCTTTATTTACCTACTTTGGCTCATTGCAATTTTTTTTATTTCTTAAGTTGCATTTAACGATGAAAGAAAATCATTTTGCATCAATTAAAGACATTCAAAGGCCAACGACGAGCAAATCCAACACGAATACAATTGATTATATAAAGAAGTCATTCGTTGTAAATCGCTGTATTTCTGGTGGAGGAGAATATTTCGAATAAAATGATTTTTAATGATTTCTAAACATTTTTTTTAAGTTACTCCAGTTATTTTTGGCTACTACTGGTGCTCCATGTCACATCAACGGGATACTAGCAATATGTATTTATGTGGAAATTTTTCTCTTAGCTATTTTCCTTATCTCAAGCCATTCCGGTTATTTTTGGAAGAGTGGGTGTGTATTGATTAGAGATTAGATTCAATTTTTCAGTTTAGATAATTTGTATGTTAAATACACAGCTCTAAGAAATTAACGCGCCAGTAGGGAATCTTTTATAAAACTATAGTATATGACTAGATAGAGAAGTATATTCGATTCTTTGATAATTAGCAACCTTTAATAAATAAACTTTGTTTAATCTTTTAATAAATTAGCCTTTACAAATTAATACACAGTGAAAAGCAATGAAAAAGGGAAAATTTAGCAAAAATATTAATTAACATTTTTAATGAAATGAATATCGAGTATTTCTACTTCTACTTCTAATGATGGCTTGACATCGATACTCAAAATAAGCAAGCTTATGTTATTCTGCTACAATCCATTCCATATTTACACAAGACGGCACCCTATCTCTTTTGGGTTGTTGGCTGGATTCGAATAATCTTGCAGGCGCTTGCCAAGCATGTCCCAAACATACTCTATTGGATTAAGGTTTGGACTTCCCGCTGGCCAATTCATGGTGTCGATTTCAACTTTTTCAAAATAATTTTGAACTATGTGAACACTGTGGGGTCGTGCATTATTTTGCATTAATGAAAAAATTGGTCCGATATAAGGCGCGAATGGCATAACATAGTCTTGAAGGATGTTAGTAATACTTCTATTGTTTAACACTACTAAGTCCGTACGAGCTACAAAAGAAATGCCTTCCCATACCATTGCAGAATCGCCACCAAATAATGTGGTATTCAGAATGTTGCATTGAGCATCAAGTTCATTTGGTCGTCTATACACACGAACACGTTTATCACAGCTATAAAGACAAAATCTGGATTCGTCTGTAAAGAGAACTCGTTGCCAGTCATCCTGCAACCAATTAACATGATCCCTACCAAAATTCAAACGAAGTCTCCGATGTTCTACGGATAAGGCTGGACCTCGAGATGGCATACGATATATCAAATTAGCTTCTCTTAGAGTTTACGAACTGTTTCTATGCTAATTAGAGTGCCATGAACTCCATGTAGTTGAGATTGCAAACACCTGCTTGTAACGAATTGTTGTCTTAGAGCGCAAAGTCTCAAAAAGCGATCCTGGATACGGGTTGTGGCATGATGTCTACCTTGCCCAGTCGTCAGATATGGTTACCAGTGTCCTTATACCTTTGTATCATTCGGGATACCGATGTATGAGACACGCGAACCTTTCTCCTATTCAGCGATAACTACACCCTTCTTCTAACCGCAGTTTGCGCACATTCCTCTCTCGTCAAATTTCAAAATTCACGTTGCATAATGGCGAAAAGGCACAACAAAAAACAATAAGATAACTTTACCAAGATAAAAGACGATATAAACGCAAGTTAAAACTGATAGTACATTATAGTTGTTTTGGTACCACGGGTATTATGAAGATGTTTATGTCCGTTCGAGGGCGTCAGGTTTACAAGGCTGAGGGCCTCCGAGGGTTTTTAGATCGCCCGAGGGGTTTAAACATCTAATAATTCCCGTGGTGCATACAAAATTTTATTTTTCACTTGAAATAGGTAAATAATTCGAAAATCTTGAATATGAACTTGTTCAAATAGACAAGGCTTCGTGGGTGTTTTTGTTAAGAATAAAATATCTCGTTTAATCGCTGGAGAGAGCAATACTGATAAATAGGAATCTTCAAATTTCAATCTCCAATCTCAAAATGAAGTGTAGATTTCGGGAATTCCAAAACAGGTAATCTTTCGCTTTCAGCGGCAATTTTTGCCCTTTGTATTTATGTAATGTTGTATTTTTTGTTGTGTAATTAGTATTAAATGTTGTAAATTTTACTCTTAGGACTGGGATTATAAATAGCGAATAAATCTCTTAATAACATCGTTAATAACTTGACGAATAAATTTATTGAACTAATAAATTGAAATCTGGTATAAAAAATGCCTGCAAGTAAAATAAGTATTTGTAAAATAACTCAATAAAATAATATTTTGTAGTTTAGCGTTTCGATAAACGATGGAACCACTGAATAAAATGAAAAAATACAAAGAAACCTAATTCTTCATGATTTAATACAAAGGTATTTTTAATAATATAACATATTATTAAAAATCTGGTGTGAAGAACACAAATACAGGTTCAATATTAATACTTTTCTGAACGTGTCCGAACATATCCTTCCCCAGAGACGCAGATACGTATTTCACCTTTCTACAGATTCATCGGTACGCCCCCACTGGAGAAAGAATATCTTCAGGCACATTCACAAAAAAGGAACGACATCGTCTTATCACAGAAATTAACTAGGAAAGAATATGTTCGGAATATTATTAAAAAATACCTTTGTATTATATGAAACTGGTGGGGTTTTACCCACTCATGTATATTTCAATTATTCTGTTCTTTATGATTTCTTTTCGTTTGTATTTGTAGACTAGTAGGTTGTGTTTAAGTTTCATATTAAAATATCTGTGTTATTAAACGAAATCTTGCTTTAAAGTCATCATTTAAATATATTTCGAATAGATCGGTCTTTTCATGAAACACCTTCTTCTTCAGGTGCCATCTCCTCTCAGAAGGTTGGCTATCATCACGGCTATTCTCATATTTGATGCTGCGGCTCTGAATAGTTCAATGGAGCTGCATTTATACCACTGTCTCAAATTATTTAACCAGGAAATACGCCTTCTTCCTATATTTCTTCTTCCCTGTATCTTACCCTGAATAATTATCTGTAGCAGAGCATATCTTTCCCCTCTCAATACGTGGCCCAGATATTGTAGTTTTCTTATCTTTATTGTGTTCAATATTTCCTTCTCTTTCCCAATTCTTTTAAGTACTTCACTATTTGAAACCCTATCTATCTATCTTATCTTCAGGATCCTCCTTCAGGAAACACCTTCTTCTTCAGGTGCCATCTCCTCTCAGAAGGTTGGCTATCATCACGGCTATTCTCATATTTGATGCTGCGGCTCTGAATAGTTCAATGGAGCTGCATTTATACCACTGTCTCAAATTATTTAACCAGGCAATACGCCTTCTTCCTATATTTCTTCTTCCCTCTATCTTACCCTGAATAATTATCTGTAGCAGAGCATATCTTTCCCCTCTCAACACGTGGCCCAGATATTGTAGTTTTCTTATCTTTATTGTGTTCAATATTTCCTTCTCTTTCCCAATTCTTTTAAGTACTTCACTATTCGAAACCCTATCTATCTATCTTATCTTCAGGATCCTCCTATATGCCCACATTTCAAATGCCTCTAGACGCTTGTTAGTGTCTTGCTTTAGCGTCCAGGCTTCCATCCCGTACAGCAGCACCGGGAACACGTAACATTTCAATGCCCTGATCTTGAGACGCAGACTAAGGTCATTGCCACACAATACTTTCCTCATCTTGTTGAATATATTCCTGGCTTGGCCGATTCTCGTTCGAATTTCTTCTGTATATTCATTTGTGTCGGTAACAGTTGTTCCCAAATATTTGTATTTCTTTACTCTCTCTATTGGCTGTTCTCCAATCCATAAGCCTTCTTGATGTCGGTTAGACTTTGTAATAATAATGAATTTAGTTTTTCTAACATTTAGTGTGAGGCCACTTTCTTCGCCATTTATTACAACCTGGTCCATTAATCTTTGTAAGTCTTCCAGTGATTCTGCGATAATAATGGTGTCATCCGCATATCTAATGTTATTAATAATTCTTCCGTTAACTTTTATTCCTATTGTTGTTTCTGCTAACGCTTTCTGAATGATGTTCTCAGAGTATAAATTGAACAACAACGGGGACAACACACATCCTAGTCTCACACCGCGCTTTATCCTCATGTCTTCCGATACCTCTTCACTCAGCCTGACATTCGCTGTCTGGTTATAATACAAATAAGCTATTATCCGAATATCCTTGCTGTCTATGTCTTTAGCTTTGAGAAGCCGAATCAAGTCGTCATGCAGACCCTGTCAAATGCCTTGTTGTAGTCCAAAAAGCAGATGTACAACGGTTGATTAACGTCCATGCATCTCTGAGCCAGCACGTTAAAGCCAAATAGTGCTTCTCTTGTTCCCATTGCATTCCTGAATCCGAATTGAGAGTCACTAAGATCTTGTTCTAATTTTCTGAATATTCTCTGTTGTATGATCTTCAGGAATATCTTGAGGGTGTGACTCATCAGGCTGATTGTCCGATGGTCATTGCATTCCTTTGCGTTAGGTGTTTTTGGCAGGGCAATAAATGTTGATCTCAACCATTCTGTGGGAATGATGCCTGTGTTATAGATTGTGTTGTATAGATCCACCATTACTCCTATTCGCCCCTCTGTTAAATGAAACACCTTGGCAGACGGCAAAGTCGTGGATGTTGACGATATTCATACGGTTGATTTTCATCGTCTAACAATTCAGATACCGCTGAAGCTGATAAAACCGTTAGATCGGATATTTTCATAATTCAAGTTATCAAACACGCAAAATATAAACTTTTAAAAATAAGGTTATGTTAGTTTGAACCACAGTGGAGCAAACAGCTTATCGCATTTAACCAATGAATAACATTTAATACCACGATTTTCTAGGGTGTAAATTAATTGGTAGATTTACTGGCTTAGCTTCCTTATTCACCCTTAGTATTATAAATGTTCCATGTAAAACGTCTCTTATTCTTTTTTGTATATTTGTTATAAGCTAGAGTTAAATAACGCCCGCTTATTATAATTAATAATAGACAAGTAAAAATAAAATGATTATTGGATGCGATTTAATTTTATATAACTTACACCAAAACAAATGTCAACACAAGTTTAACAACTGAACTTCGAATACTAAGTTCTTACAAACCAACGCCAACCGCTAGAAATTATCAGCAAATAAGATAAACATTTATTTGTTTACTACATGGTGCGTTAATTTCTTGAAGCAGATTATTTAAATAATAAAGTTGAAATATAAACTTGAATATATCTATTTCAACAAATATTTCTCTAACAATATTGGAACACCATACCTTCTTAACGTGCACAAGGCTTTAGCCTGTCTGGTCTATTCATGCATGGGATTAACATGAAATTATTCTTTATTTTTACTTACTCTCTGCATTTAAGCAAAAACATAGCCAATAATGCCCCCAGCAGTAATACTCCTATCGATGAAGCCACCAACACCAATAACCAGGTGTCATCTAAACTGGAAACTGACCAAGAATCAATATCTATAACATGAATACGATTCAAAAGCAAAAAAAATTAAAGAAATGTACAAATACCTTTTCTGGGCAATTCTACGTAATCTCCACCGTCGGGCAAGCGATTTATTGGTAACCACGACTCACACAGTTGCGGTGACGTGCACGACGTATTGTTTAACAATAAATCTGGTAAACTCGCCTGCAAGAATGACGGTACGGGAGGTGGAGGTAAAAACATAATGCTATCAGGTGGCGGACCTAAGTCGAAACAGTCTCCCAAGCAACCCATTTTTACCTTAAAATAAACTTATTCAATAAAGTATATGGATACTGCTTCTAGTGCGTACATATTATTTGTATTATTGTTTCTATCGTTTTAATAAACCACACATTTCCTTTTTCCGGTTGTCTTAAAAAATGCTTTCTGATAAAATACTTTGCGATGAAGTGTTTTCTACACAATGTTACTTTAAGTGGTTAATGTTATATTTCGCGTTGTGATTGATTATAAATGAAAGACATTAAAATATGATTTGTACAGAAGAGAGAAGAGAGATTTATACTTTTTGAGTCGTAAGTAGTCAATATTCAGACACATCTTTAAATACGAAACTTGTAATAATACTTTACCTATTTCTGTAAAATACTTGAAGAATTCACTCACCATAAAAGTTGTATTAAAAAGAATCATAAATGATAATAGTAAAGTTACAAAAATAAAAGAAAATTTCCGTGAATTCTATGTTTTAAATTAATGAAAACTCTGAAAACGAAATATATTATTACGAAAGTTGATCATACCTAATTTCTGAAGGATATTAGAAGTTAAGAAATAAGTCTAAAAATTTATATAAACAGACATTCACGGATATATAATCAGCGCACCCCTCTGTAACTAAAAAAATGCTTTATATTTATTTTTTCTGGAAATTTTGAAATCATTGAATTGTTTTCATTACGTGTGCGAATTTTGTCACAGTCTAATCCAATATGCTTCCAAGACGATTCCTTGAAATTTTAAAATCATTATTAAAACTGCATCTGCACTGGCATTCAGTGCCTATGCATATCGTATAGTACATTAAAAAATAAAGTAAAGCAAAAATATTTAGGTGCTTTTTAACTATTATAATGGGTGATTCATTTAGAGATACTTTTTCCAAAAGCAAAGAACAAGTGAAAAAGGCCAATTTATTTAGGAAACTTGATTATCATACAAAAGAACCATTCTTTACAATTATTTTTTAAAGATTATTTCTCTCAAATGTTGGCCGCGACTGCGGTTAACGTAGTCCATTCTGCTGTTCCAATTTTCAATGACGCGTTCTAGCATTTCGAGTGGTATTTGTCCAATGACCCGAGTAATATTGGCCTCCAATGCCTCAATTGTAGCCGGTTTATCCATGTAGACTTTAGACTTCACGTAGCCCCACAGAAAAAAGTCTAAAGGTGTGATGTCACAAGATCTAGGCGGCCAATTTACTGGTCCGAAGCGTGAAATTAAATGTTCACCGAATCGTTCTCGCAGTAAAGCCATAGTTTCACGAGCTGTATGGCTAGTGGTGCCATCTTGTTGGAAGTAAATGTCTTGTAGACCACGGGTGTCAAGTTCAGGCAGCAAATAGTCCCTTATCAAGGCGCAATAACGGTCGCCATTCACAGTCACATTCCGGCCGGCTTCTGTTTTGAAGAAATATGGACCAATTATTCCACCGGCCCATAATCCGCACCAAACAGTTGTTTCGTCTGGATGTAATGGTAGCACGTCAATCTCTTCAGGTTGCTCATCACCTCAAATACGGGCATTTTGCTTATTCACTTACCCATTAAGCCAGAAATGGGCCTTATCGGAGAACAAAATTTTTGTCGAAAACAGTGGATCTTCTGCAAGTTTATCAAGAGTCCAACGGCTGAAACGGAAACGATTCGGAAGGTAGGTCGCTTTTAGTTCTTGCACTAGTTGAATTTTGTATGCTTTTATTTAAACCAAGATCCTTTCGTAAAATACGCCAAGTTGTTGCATACGACAAACCAAGCTGTTGAGAACGGCGACGAATTGATTCTTCCCGGTCTTCGCGTACACTCGCTGCTACCGCCGCTATATTTCCTTCACTACGTGCTGGATGAGGTCTATGTGGTCGCGTATTATCCATGATTGTAAATTGAGTTTCAAACTTATTGATGGTATAGCGAATTGTGCGTTCGGTAGGCCGATTATGTGGCCCATATGTTGCTCTAAGCGCACGATACATATTCCTTGTAGAACGCCCATTTTCGTAATAAAGCTGTACTATTTGTAGACGCTGTGCCGGGCTAAGTCTTTCCATTACGTAATGTCAAATAGTACTGAAACAGAATGCGCAGTCCGCTGACGCGTCGCATGCGCGCTCAGCCATTAAATCTCCACCTAAAAAAGTACCTCCAAATGAATCACCCATACAACAAAGTATAAGCGTGTAACGTGCCTTCAAAACTTTCCTCATTAGAGACAGCCATGCTTTTTGATAACGATTGGTGAAAGTGCACGTAATCTGTCACAAACGTATAAGTTTAAATTAGCATGATCATCTCTAATAAAGAAAGTTTTTGAAGGCACTTTATATCTGTCTGAGATCTATCTCATTTTATACAAAGTGAGAGTGTTAAAATACGGGGAAAAACGTAATGTAATTATTGTAAGTATAAGTATATAACGTGTGCATAAATTATCGCAAAAGTTACACGCAGCGACATTCTTCGTTCGATTCTGAGTATAAAATCTTAATGTTAAAATGTGGTATCATGCTTTGTTTGTTTTCACGGGGTTCTTAAAGTTCAGGCTTTTAGTACGTAACTAAGCCTTACTCTTCGATATCTGTTAATAGAGATAGCTGCAATTTAGTTTAAAGAACAATTTTTACTAGTATTATTTCATAAACGATTTCTTTTTGATTTAAAAGTTTATTTTACTATTTTGCCATCGTAATGAACTCATTATGAAACACAAAACAGTATCGAAATCAGCTTCATTTCGATACGCTTGTTCATTTTTCTATGTTGGCGTTTTTCGAATACAGAAATAAATATCATTGTTGTCATTTGAATTTGAGAATTTAAGTACATATATTCGACAGATGTGATATATGTACGTAGGCTACACAAACAACGTATATTGTATACAATTGACAACGAGATATATTAGTTTCTATGTCACTCATGTTTATATATTTAAATAAAATATCAAATATTAATATATCAAGTGTTAACGAAAATTAATAAATAATATTTAATATAATATACTTCACCGGTAGCAAGATTTAAATTTGAAAATGTCAAGTATCAATGTGACCAACTGCATACTTTATATAATAAAACACTGAATTTTCAAATTAAATAATTTCAATTTATTAATGTCAAAATGCAAAATATAACTCGTTTCATAAGGCCTTTTGCTACACTCGTTCTTTGGAAAACTCGCCGCTGTCGCAGCTCATTGCGGTAAAATGATACCTTATGAAACTTGTGTTTTAATATACAATTTCTTTATATACATTTCTTTATTAACATACTTTCACGAAAAACACATTTGACAACGTTGTAGAATAAAGAGTATTTCAAAGTGATTTCATTCAATCAAAATCATTACTGTCAAATTTTGCGGTATCTACAATTGAATTTCCATGTGCGTCTTTAAGTGCCCATAAAATAAAATAACTTGGTACGCCGTTTGCACAAGGTGTGCCATGAGATACTTTTGTACGAAAATTGTTCTAATGTATACTGGGTGTTCGTGAAAGTTCGATAAAATGAAGGAAATTTATGCTCAAAAATCACGTGTATTTTAACTGCCACGTCCTATATTTTTTTAAATAGTCATATTAAGTTCATTAGCAGCTATCTCTTTTGTTAAGTATGTCCTATAGCATATACCTTTAATATTTCGGAAGATATTTAATTTTCTTTTAAAAATCCGTCCTCTATACATTAAAAAACTCAGTAGCTATGAAAAGATATAGTAGCTATTGAATACTATTTATGGAAAAAGATTGAACTTCTGTTAAAATAATATAATCAAAAACCGATATTATATTATTGATTTCTATTTTTCTATTGTTGCTCTATTTCTTGGTGTTCTGAAGAATATTTAAGAAGAACAAAACACACACATCTGCGGCTTGTTTGTTTTTGTTAGTTATATTTTATAATTTCCTTTAATATTTTGTAAGATATTTAAATAGTTTTTGAGATAAAATTCAACACAAAATAAAAAGAAAACGTAATTACAGAAAAATATTTTGTGGAAACGATTTATTTAAGGCTTATAGTCATTAACCATTAACCACCATAGTACTATTGTTGTCGCGTTCTAGCCTTAGTGCGGTCATAGTGACCGCGAACTTTTCCATACCGAGAAAATTTCTAATATAATTTTTTCTACTTTTTTAAATTTTCAATAGATTAAATAGGACGCCAACAATAAGGAAAAATTTAAATGCACAGTTAAAAGATATTCTCATTTTATTATTCATCAAAATATGAATGCTTATATTGGAGTATTTGTACTAACATAACAAAAATGCTTATCTCATGAAGCAAATGGCTTTAGCAAAAAATCTTATTTAAATTCTTAAAGAAGAATAATATACTTATTTAAATAAAAAATAAAGGGGCAAAAAAAGTTTGGCGTTGTAAAAATTGCGGGGCTAAACATTTCACAAATGATGTTTACAATTTTTGCACAGTTTTGAAGCACATTCCAGGCAAGTTGGTTTATGGCATGATATACACAAGTAAAAAGTCTTTCTTTTAATCTTCGAGGGACAGGTATAGCATGTCTTACGCTTTTCTAAATTTTCCGCCCCTGTAGCTTCGGGAGTTTCCTCAGAAATACCTATAATTCTTCGTATAGTAGCACGCAATTCACGTTTTAGGTGAATTTTTCTTGATCTTCTTTCAAGGTGAGGGCGTACTAAACCATTGAAAATTTTTTTATGACCATTTGTAGCGATTTTTGCCATAGAAATTTGTTGAGTTGTTAGCTGATGCTGTGCTACTTTCTTCACTTTCACTCTGCATCTCCTTGGTACGTTCAGTCTCATCTTCACTATCTGCCTTTGTTTCCGAAGCTGAGTCATGATCACTTACTTCGTAAGAATCTCCATCGACTCTTTCGTCATCACAATTTTCACCATCTGCTTCATTAAACCAATTTAGCAAAGTCAGACTCTGGATCACCATAACGAATCCTTTTTGATGAAGTAGGAAAGTTGCTCATAGTCAAAAGACACACAAAATAAACGTAGACAAAATTAAAATAGTTACTACACTAATGCCGTAGTCCGGTCACTGTGACCGCGTCGAAATTTTAATCTCACTCTTGTAAGAAACAATTTCGCAGCGGTCTGTGTGACCGCACTATGGTGGTTAAGGGTTAAAACAACAGTGAAATAAACTAATAAATATAAAAAATTCAAACTAGATTTTCAGAGTGTACAATTGTGTACATAAATTAATCACTGGTAAAAATTTTTGTTTGGCCCTTTGGAGGGTTTCGGCAGGTAGTTCTCTACAAACATTTCTTATCCTATTTTTCATATTCTCTCTTGTTGTTGGTTCTTCCTCGTAAACTTTTCATTTAATGTAATTCCATAAAAAAAATCTAAAGGGGTAAGATCACATGATCTCGGCGGCTATTCTATGTCACCATGTACTTTGTCAGATTGTTAATTCACCAGGCATGCATATCGGGTGCGGCATAAGTCAAGCCACGAATTTACATGTAAATAATAAAAACTAACCTGTATTTAGAATAAATCTTTTTTATTATTTAACAGTAAATGCAATTTGATTCTTGACGTTTATGCTCAAAGTGACCTCCATTCTCTCCAATGCAACATCTCTTTTTGACAGGCGAAAGGTTATAAACAACTCCAGAACTGTATTTTTTTCATATGAACATAAGATAAAAGATATAAATGATTTATTTAACCAAGTAGAACCATCATGAAATAATATACCAGTGAGGACGTGTCAAATATTAGAGGAGTCGATGTCATAAAATTATGCAGCGTTATTAAGCCTAAAGGTGTTACGTTTTGCATATATTAAGATTTTTTTTATAATGTCTTTAAATTGTTTCTTTATATAAATCAATTTTAAAACTCCAAAAATTCGTAAGGCATCTTTGTTGGGTTTTAGAAATATTTTCAGAGAGAAAATTTCTTTCGAGGCGTAAAGCATCGCAATCATAAACAATAAATCCTATGCCAAGAGGCTCGAGCTTATCCCAAAATTTCTTGCTACGAGAGTGGTTTGACAATTAACTTGGTTCACACACTAATAGAGGGCGCAAATGTAATCTGTATAAGTAGTCATAAAGTGTCATTCTTATGAATTAATATTCCCTGGTCTTAAGTCAGTCTGACAGTAACTCTTTGTTTGACAGTTACTTAAACAGAAGTGTTTCGAGCAATAGCGAAAAATGGATAAAGTTGGAATTCGTGGTGTGATTCAATTCTTTTATCTGGAAGGGAAAACAGCGAAGGAGATTCATGAGAGAATTTCACCTACATTGGGTGACTCATGTCCTTCTTATGAGTATGTTCGACTTTGGGTAAATGAGTTTAAGCGTCGCAGAACAAGCATTAAAGATGTACCACGTCCTGGAGCCCCGAAATCAGCTGTGACACCCGAAATCATCGATAAAGTCCATTATTTGATTTTAGCCGATAGACGAGTGAAAGTGCGCGAATTAGCGGAAGCCACAGGCATCTCAACTGAGCGAGTTCACTTCGTTTTGCAAAAAGAATTGCACATGCAAAAACTGTGCGCAAGATGGGTGCCGCGTTTACTCACTCAAGAGCAAAAGCGAATTCGCATGCGAATATCTGCCAACAATTTGCAAGTATTTCAGAAGAATGTAGTTGAGTTTTTTCGCCGTTTTGTGACAATGGACGAAATTTGGACACACCACTATATCCCGGAAACTAAACAGCAGTCGAAACAATGTATTGCCCGTAGCGAACCGGCTCCGAAAAAAGCGAAATGCGTTCCATCCGCTGGAAAGGTCATGGCGTCAGTTTTTTTGGGACGCAAAGGGAATTCTCCTAATTTACTACCTTGAAAAGGGAAGAACCATTACCGGAGAATACTATTTGACCCTTTGACACTTTTGGACCGATTAAAGGCGGCAATAACAGAGAAACGCCCGGGAATGGCCAAGAAAAAGGTGTTGTTTCACTATGACAATGCCCCCGCGCATTCAAGTCGTGTCGCTCAGCAAAAATTGGCCGAGCTACGATTTCAACTGCTTCCGCATCCTGCGTATTCGCCAGATCTAGCTCCTTCGGACTACCATCTATTCCCGAAACTAAAAACTTTTCTGGCAGGACGAAAGTTTGAGTCTAATGAAGATGTCATACAGAAAGTAAACAAACCAGTATTTTGAAAGCATCGAAGCAATTCATTTCCGTGAAGGAATCGCGAAGCTGGAGAAACGTTGGGGCAAGTGCGTTGAACTTTGAGGAGACTATGTCGAAAAATAAAGTACGTTGCAAAACTCAAATTGTTTTCTTTCATAGCAAACCAAGTTAATTATCAAACCACCCTCGTATGTAGTTACTTTTAGAGATTTTATATTTAATGTTTAGGTATTAATTTACTTCATTTTAATTACTATTACGTTTAACTTTAATTAATTTTGAAACTAAACGCTACTACTCACAAATACACCTGCCATATACACATTGACAAGAATTACCTGCCGCGTTTACCTGCCATCGTAACGGTTACATAAAGCAAGTCGTGTGACATATAATTTTAAAGTCTTTTTGTAAATGATCTTTTGATGATATTATTTTTAATGTCATCCCAAGTAGTTTCATTATATCGCACTTCTAATTATCCCTTAATTTTGGCAAGCCTTTTCTGTAGTACGAGTACTATAGGCCAATCTCTAATTGACAACCCTTCGTCTCAACAGATACGATATGTTTTCTAGTTACGAATAGTCAGCAAAAATATATAATTGATGGTCGACTATTATTCGAGTTGGTGCAGTGAATCAAGAGCAGAGCATTGTCCAGAGAAAACATGCAAGTACCTCGTATCGTTCGATACTAGTTGAATATTATTTTCTTTCAGCCTTTAAATTAATTATTTGTTACCTAAACTTGTAATTTTCATTTAGTAATTTTGATTCTATTTTAATTAAAGATTTAATTTGTTTTATTTAATTATAAACAAAATTTAAAGAACAATCTTTTTATTACTATTTTTCTTTCAGTCTTCTACATGTTTTGGACCATTTAAGTTCATCATAATTTACTCGTAATTAATAATTTTCGTTTCATTGTTAGGACGCTACAGTTAGCCAGGATTATCCTTACTAGACGAATACATTTTCCCAGAGTATAAATAACATACAAACAAACTAACTACCAACTCTAACGTATTTGGTAACGATTCGTGATACAAACAAGCCAACATATCGCCTAGCATCTTTGCAACAAAGGATATCCTACTAAATATTAATGCATTATGTACGAATTATAAATAGCTTTTGAATAAGTACATTTTATTTTAGAACTTGAATTCGCCTCTAATTTCTTACAATTAAATATATTTTTGTTAACTATAAATCAAAAAGCCGAAGTTCAAACTTTCAAAATGCGGAAATTGAAATTTTCCAGGATTTGTAATATACAAGGGTCAGTCAAATTTAAAACGGACTTTATTTTAATCATTTATTAGGCCAAAATAAAATTACAAAACAAGTTTATTGTTTTTATACATAGTCTCCTTTAACATTTACATATTTTTCCCATCGTTTAGGGAGCTTGTGGATCCTGTCTTCATAAAAAGAGTGAGACTGTGTTAACAACCAATTGCGCACAAACTCCTCTATTTATTTCCCGCTTTGAAAATGGTGTTCGCCTAGTGCTTCCTTCAGTGCCCCAAACAAATGAAAGTCACATGGGAATAGATCTGGGCTGTAGGGAGGATGTTCTAGATTTTTCCAGTGGATTTGGCTAATTTTACGTTCACAGTCCGACGTTCATGTAAGAAATCAATTAGCAAAACACGTTTCCAAAAAAAAACAGTTGCAAGAATTCTCCAGCTAATAAACGTGTTTTTGTTTTCACAGGGCGAAGTTCTCCACTCCTTCGCCACTCCAAACTAGCTGGATTCGAGTCACTAATACACCCGAACCCATTTTCATTACATGTCACTATTCTATGCAGAAAATTGTTTGTTTCCCGTTGAAATCGATTCAGGAATCTTTGGCAAGTGTCTCTTCGGATCTGTTTTCGATCATTTGTCAAAAGCCTTGGAAGCTATCTTGAACAAATTTTACGGAAACCCAGATGCTCAGTGATAATGGAATACGCACTATCGTGACTTATTTGTACTTCACTAGCGATTTTATCAATCGTAAGGTGCCAATTATCTTCAATGAGGTCACAAATCGCTCAAATGTTGCCGTCAGTTACATCTGTCCTAGGACGCTTATTGTGCATCTCATTTTCTACAGTTTCACGGCCATTCTTGAATTTTTCAACCCAGTCGTACACTTGAGTACGTGACAGAGTTGTGTTACCAAACAATGTAGTAAATCTAGCCAGAATTTGACTGTGCTTGGTATCCTCGTTTGTCAGAAACTTGATAATAACGCATTGCGCAACCACCGTTGTAACCTTTTGCTCAAACATGACTGTACTGGTGGCGTCAATCCCCTCCCTATTTTCCCGGCTACAAGAGCTTAGCTCAGTATGAAAACAAACGTCTGGTTTAAATTTAAGTCACCCTCGTATAATTGCTGACACATTTATAATCTGCATTGCAAAATTTTGATCGGTAAATGAAATAAAAATGGTTTTGGAAATTTTAAATGTGTGGGCAATTGTATGTCCATGGCTGTATATTAGCCAATGATTAATAAAAAAGCAACAGGCGACAAAACATATATACAGTTTTTACTTTAATGTTCCAAGTAAACAATTTTAAAAATAATTGCACTAAATTTGTTAATATTAACAATATCTCTTTATAAATAACAAGAAAGAAAAAACTGACGGTTTCGCAAAACTCTAATGGAAGTATCGATTTGATTATTTAAAAAGATATCCTAATATTCTTACTGTCACTTGAATCTTTACGGCGCTGTAATATCATATTTCCGGGTACTACAGTTATATACACAGGAAAAATTACTAGAATTTATTATTCAGCTCGTTTAATGCACCTTCATATATGAACTCGTAAAAATTTCGCCTCATAAAATAGCTCTTAATCTATTAACACGTTACAGCTTAGTTATGTCGAAAAAGTAACTATTTGTTACATTAGTACTCGTTACACGAGTGGACCTGAAATAATGATTACCTATTTAAAAATCGTTACTTTCGGTACACATCGTTACATTCGCATTTGATTATTTTCGGTACATATCGTAACACTTATATTTGATTACGTTCGGTACATATCATTACACTAGTATTTGATTACTTTTGGTACATATAATTACATTAGTATTTGATTACTTTTGTACATATCGTTCGTATTATATGTATAGTATAAATCTACGGGTTGAAGATATCATATTCATTGATTATCTATACTCTATAGCATACTTATTAAATATAAACATGTCAAATATAAACAAAGAATTTTACAATCAAACTTACTTGCGTAATTATAAAATTCAGATTTACAGAATGTGAAGCCAATTGAATTTATTATGTAAGTAAATAAATTTCAAATAAACTCATCATATTTACCATTGATTATTTTTAAATTAATTACATATTTGCAAATAAATACAAAACTGTAACATAGACAAACACGATGCAAAATTGGGATTTAAAATATAATTTGATTTGATAAGACCAGCAGTCTCGGTTAGAAATTTGGTCGGGGAAAGTTAGAAATACTCTTTTAATTGTCTATTTTTAGCCAATATATCGCCACTTAATTGATCTGCTTCACCAGGGTAAAGTAACGGTAATTAAGTTGTATCTAATATACAATATACAATAAAAATATACTTACAAATTGAACTAATGTGAGAAAAGGTTTTACGACAGCATTCCTATAATAAGTAAAGTGCCAACAAGTACAATAATGTTAAAGATAACATGTTTTTTTATCCGTCAATAGTCAACATCATGTTATTAGTTCACACTTTACCTGTTGTCTCATGCCGTCGCAAAACGTTTATATGTAATATATTAAAGTTTATTTTTTTGTTCGCCTATATTTTTTTAAATATTTCATCACGCATCATATACGCTATATTAGAATAAATATACGAGTATATATATAATCATTAACCCCTTTTTTACCTTGCGGTGTAGGGGAAGCTGTTACTATACTCTATTTTATATTTACAAAGTCTTTCCACTGTTTTCTTTCTTCGCCATATTCCTCGCATTGGCTACAGTCTGTCCTCTTCTTTGTATCGCTTTCGCTACTATATCTTCGTATGTTTCTCTCGGTCTTCCAGGTCTTCGTTTAATTCTAACTCTAGCTTCCAATATCTTCCTTGCTGGTCTGCTTTCTTCCATCCGGTGTAAATGGCCCCATCATCTTAGCTGTTTTCTTTCGATGTACTCTGAAATGGATTCTACTTGCAATTCTGCTCTTACATCAACATTTCTTATCCTGTCCCTGAGTGTTATTCCGTTAACCCCTCTTAGATATTTCATTTCACTAGCCTGCACTTTACTTCTTAGCCTGTTTGTGAGTGCCCATGTTTCACTTCCGTAAACTAGAATAGGTCTGTATATTGTCTTGAATACAGTCATCTTGGTTTTGGTAGATATTTCTTTCTTATTTATCAATGTCTGTCTCATGGCATGGTACAGTTTAGCCGCCTTTCCTATTCATTCATTAATGTCAATTTCTTGATTTCCATTTCGTTCAATCGTTACTCCTAGATATTTGTATTGTGACACTTGTTTTATTCTTTCATCTTCAATATATATCTTTATTTGTTCTTCTACTCCTGACGATACCATCATTACATTTGTTTTCTTCGTATTGACTTTCATGTTGTATTTTTTCAATGTTTGGTTCCATTCATTTATATTCTTTTGTAAATTTCGTTCACTGTTAGCCATCACTACTAAATCGTCAGCAAATATACATTCAGTTATTTCAATCGGCTTTAAATGTTTGTATCCTATAATCATATTCATTAGCTTCGGTTTACATTCTTTTAGTATTTTGTCCATAAATATATTGAATAGTACTGGACTGAGCACCCCATCCTGCTTCAGACCTCCCTCTGTTTTAAATAATTCCGACTTCCTGTTTTTACTTATGACATAGCTAGTGTTATCGTTATACACACTTCTGATAGCTCTAATTAATTTACTATTCACTCCTCTTTGCTGTAAGCTATTCCAGACTTCTTCTCTAGGAACTCGATCGAACGCTTTTTCTAAATCTATGAATGCAAAGTATAGTTTTGATTGGCTAAGAATGGTTTTCTCTATTACTTGCTTTATCGTATATATATGGTCGTTTACACTTCTTCCCTTCCTAAACGCACTCTGTGCTTCATCCATTGTGGGTTCTGTTACTCTTCTTAGTCTAGTTTCCAATACCCTCTCGTATGCCTTAGCTACTGTGCTTAAAAGCGTTAATCCTCGATAATTGCTGCAGTCTCTCGTGTTTCCTTTTTTTGTGTATAGGTACTATCTGTCCAGTTTTCCAGTCCTTCGGTATTATTTCTTGCTCCCAACTCATATTGAATATTTTCAAAATCAGCTCTATACCTTTTTCTCCTAGTGTTTTCATCATTTCTGTTGTTATCATATCGTGACCAGGGGCTTTTCCGTTTTTTAGCGTCTTAATTAGAATAAATATTATATTATAATACAATTTGATAAAATTTATGCAGTTTGTTTTAATATTTCCGCAAATTCAGTGAAAAGCAGCTATGTATACTATTTTTATATTACTAATTCTGCGAGGCCAATAATATCGATTATTGGGCCGGTTTCATAATATATTTAAACGGCCTTTTATTTTTTAAAAGGACTTTTAGTGAAATGTTTCGTCTCATAATTGCCAATTAGCTTAAAAGCTTATTTTAAATCGACTTTTAGTTAAAGGAAGAAAAATTGACATTTATCTGATTTTAATGACCTTTTAACCTACAAATAACACACGGGCTGTAATCGTGGTAATTTGTAACCGCAAATGTTAGTAAATATGAATGAGTTTAATCCTTCTCGTCAAGCTCGTATTCGTTTAAATATACATACAATAATGGGAATTATAGAAAGGAATATCGCAGATGTGCATAATTTTAATAATAAAGCAGAAAAGCAGTTATTTATTACAGAGCACTCCAACAGGTTGTAAATGTAAAATCGTAATGTAAATGTAAATAAGTATATTTTTTATTTATAAATTATTTTCAAATATAGATTTAATTATACTACAAATTTATATTTAAAAAAAACACAATACTAACATAAATTTTCCTTTTCATCACATGAAATTTTACCGTTTGTTTTATTTTCTATAATTTTCTTAAATTTACTTATTTCTTCAATTAAAAGAAGATCCTCTTCTCTACAAAAATTCGAGCAACGGATTCTTTTGCTAGGTGTAGAATTATTCATTATGGTTTATGTTAAAATAGAAATAAATTCGACTACGAAATAATTTGATTTTATCGATTTTTCTCGCTAAAAATACTACTTTAGTACATATCTGTAATAATTAATAAAATAATATTTAGACGAATTTTGTGAAAAGCACTAAACCTATAGCAATACCAGTAAAACCACAGAATATACACAAGCGACACCCTTTTAGGGTGACCTTCGCCATCTTTTTGTAGGTACTTTTAAGCGCCAAGTTTAAATGTTATTGATACATTGTTGAATATTGTAATGGTCAACATTATGAAATTATAATATTAATGATATTTAAGTATTTTTTTTAATTCATAAAGTGGAATACATAAAAAAATTAAATAAGTCTTTCCAAAAACAATTAAGCATAAAAAAATAACATTTTCCCAGTAAACATACCATTAATATATTGTTTCTATAGACGTAAGTTGGTTTTACTGAAATGACTGTGATTGTTATAACAACGGGGCGTAAGTAATTTACTTACGTCCTTTAGGAAAAAAGTGCATCAAAACACGTGCTCTATTAATTTATATTTATGGTAATATTACAGATTGTACAATTAGTAACATTATTAACAAAATTGGGATATCTATTTATATTTCTTGATAATTCAATGTTATTATCACCTACTTTATCAGCAACATGTCTAATTTATTAAATTCCGAGGTTGTTCACCGTTACTGTTTATCATGATTACATTTAATTTTTGAGGATTTTATTGTCTGGGGAGTGGGAAAAATGTTATAAGCAATTCGTCCTCCTTTTTCCCTGAAAAGAGCTACTCTCAATGGTGCTTTTCTGAAAACTTTTTTAAAAGCTGATACAAGTCTATCAACTTCCGGAAAAGTGTCTCTGATATATTCACAGATTCTGTGGAGAGCATGTGCTACACAAGTAATATGCAGCATATTAGGATATGTTTTCTTCAATAGTCTGCCTGTTTTTAACATATACGCAGCACTATCACTGACAAATAAAAGTATTTTTTCTTTGTACGTGGCGTCCGAATGAAGTTTTGCATATTCTCCTTAATGGTTTCAGCAACTGTTTCCGCATCAACTCTATTTATAACACTTGTTGCTATTACATATGAGTTATAGGGAATAGTTGGATGGAGTACACCAGCTACAACATTTACCACACAGCGTCCTAACATATCCACCGTTTCGTCGGCGCTTATCCATATGTATTGATTTAAAAGATGGCTTCTAATGCGTTCTACTGTTCTCGTATAGCACCTAGAAACATAATATTTGCGTAAAGTTGATTCATCAGGAACATTTCGACCAGTATATTTCTTCAGAAATATTTTTAAAGTGGGATTGCTAAGTTTATTTAATGGAATATAAGCCGCCATAAAAGTTTTACAGAGTTCAGATGTGTTTGCGATCCTAAGTGACGAATTTTTGACGATATTTTACGGATTTTGTAATAAATTTCGGAATCACTGACAATGGACATACAATCAGTATGACCGTCAATCCAACTCGCCATTGTTTTACAATGCCGTTCTCGACATTCTTCCATATCATGTCTGAAAAAGTAACTTAAACAAAGCTCTAAATCTAAATAAATGAAAACTAAAAATGTGTGCGTAAGTTATTGAAACTGAACGAAATTCAATGCACACTCTTATGTCGAAATAATTGGTAGAAATAGATTCAATCAAACGATATTAGACAGGATCTATCACAAAAATTACGATGTAATTAACAGTTAAAACTATGAAAACAATAAACTTACTCACAGCACTTTATTTATCTTACGAAATATAAACTAATAAAAAAAATACATTATAAAAACCCCGTTTCTATCTACGCTCATGAAAACACTTTAAAAAACACTATATTCTTCGAATACAATAGCTGGCTTGTCCATTGTTATCGCGGCGAGACCAGGTGTCCGAGTAAGTCAAACAAATACTTCATTGAATTACGCCGGGATGTACACAATTCCAATTGCCGATTGCATTTTATGGAAATTGCGTCCGTTCTCTAATTAATCTAATTATTACTATACATATGATTGGTGATGCATGCAATTTGTAATAGATTATTTTCTATTTTCACAAATATTTATTAGATTTTATTTCTCTATTTGGAAATGAAAAAAAAACCCTAATCAAAGAATTAATTTAATGAAACACATACAACACAAAAATGTAAAATACAGTATTATATTCAAGATATGTATACATTTGTAATAAGTTCGTGAGTTTTTGAAAAGAGAATATCTCAATTTGACAAGCATACAGATAAATATAATGGTAAAAACTGATGCTGTTAATTAACTCTATACTATTAAATATGCTGGCTTTAATGATATAATATGAACAATTTTATAATTTTACATATACCTTTATTTGTTTTCAAGTCTCTATTTAGAAATTTTAAACTATAAAAAATCCTTAGTCTAATAAATAATTTAATTAAATATGTAATTGGAAACTTAGAACATGCTGCATTGAATTTTACAACTCTCATAATATGAAAATATATTTTTCCAACATCTTTTTTACAATACAATATGCCTGTGAACAGATTGAGATTTGTGGTTGTGAGAAATACCTACAAAAATATGGCGGATTTCGCACATGTGTATAAAATTTTGTTCAGCGCGGAAAGAGAGAGTGACGCTTCCGTATGTTCTGTGGTAAAACGTTGTAAGACGCTACAAAAATTTTAAGTTATGTTCTGGATCTGATGCGCGTATTTCAATTAATTTGAATTTTCAATATGACCAACGTTACTAATTTAAGGTAAAAGTCCTTTTAGTTAGGAAGAAGTGGCAATATGATTATGAGACGGTCGTTTTTTAATATAGGATTTAAATAAGCTTTTAGGTAAAATATACTTTTAGATCCCTTTTAACCCTTGTCCGGGCAAGGGGGGCCTGCCAGGCCCGAGCGACGATAAAAGATTCGATATCTTAATGAGTAATTTTAGTACGAGTTAATGCTCTTTAGAATTCCTCAGAAATGTTAATTACTGTGTTCTTGTTAAGTAATATTTGTTAAATTATGAATAATCGTTAGTTAATTGACGGATTGTACTTAAAATCCCATTAACGGCCAAGCCGGGCTTAGCAGGCCCATACTTTAGGCAATTATGGTAACTTTATTTTCCGTTTTTGTTTTCTAATCCTCTTTACGTAATTAGTGTTTCCGATCATTTTTGTGTCATTTGTGCAGCAAATACATTTGATGACGTATATAGGTCGTAATTTTTCGAGGAAAGTAATATTAGGTAAAGTAGGGGTTCCCTGTCTATTTGTATATATACGAGCATTTTTTGTTCATTGCTTTTAGTTTATGCATTATAGTGAAAGTGTTATAATCATTCAGCAATGTCGAGAAAATTTTTATCGGACGCCGAACTCGCAGATATACTGGAAAACCTATCGGACTATGACCAGGCGCCTGTAAATTTTGAGTCGGATGTCGAAGATGAGGACGAAGAGGACCACCTTTCTAATGCTAGTGAAACGGAAGACGTGCAAGAAGGCAGTGAGGGACTGTGTGACACTCCTGTTGTCAGTATTTCCAAATTTGTTGCTAAAGATGATTCAGTGTGGAGCAGCCAGCCTCCTTCGACAGGACGGGTTCGTTCGTGCAATATACTAAAATCGCAAATGCATAAAGTTATCTTACCGCCGGGAAAAATTGTTGAAGATCCAATTGATGCATTTCTCTTATTTATTGATGAAGCTGTACTTACCGAAATTGCTTCACATACAAACAAGGAGGCAGAGAGGGTACTGATAGATATTCCCTGGAAACCATGTGATAATATCGAAATTCGCGCTTTTCTTGGTTTGCTTCTAACTGCCGGTCACCTAAGTGCTAATGATACTAGCTACGATGTGCTATGGAGTCGATTATAGGGCCCTTCAATTTTTCGAGCAAAGATGGGATTGAAACAATTCAAAAGCTTGTTGCGATTTATACGATTTGATGACAGGAGTACACGTTCCGAAAGAAGGAAGAACGATAAACTTGCGCCTATTCGAGTTATTTGGGAAAAAGTACATAACAATCTGAAAAAGCACTACCTCCCCGGAGAAAACATTACAGTGGACGAACAACTTGTACCCTTTCGAGGAAGATGTCCATTTAGACAATATATGCCTTCCAAACCAGACAAATATGGAATGAAGATCTGGTGGGCGTGTGACTCTGAAACCTACTATCCTCTAAATGGTATTCCCTATATTGGAAAGGAACGAAATCAAATCGCCAAGGGCCTCGCAACACAGGTAGTGGAGTAGCTCGTACAACCGTATTATAATACAAACAGAAATGTCACATTCGACAATTATTTTACGGACTTATAATTAGCAAGAACATTATTGACAAATGGGTTGACGAGCGTTGGTACCGTAAGGAAAAATAAACGCTTCATCCCAACCGAATTTTTGCCCAATAGAAAACGTGAAGAACAAACGTCCATTTTCGGATTTACAGAAAAAGCGTCTTTAGTGTCCTACGTTCCAAAGAAAAATAAAAGTTTTTTGGCTCTGTCAACGATGCATCATACTAATAACTGTAACGATGACGATAAAAAAAAGACAGAAATAATTCTGTATTATAACAGCACAAAATGTGGCGTGGACACGTTAGACCAATTGGCTCATAAATACACATGTAAACGCAGAACAAATCGTTGGTCATTTACATTTTTTATGAACCTTCTCGACGTAAGCGGCATTGCAGCATATGTTACATGGATGAATTTGAACCCAAATTGGAATAAAGCTAAACACCAAAAAAGGAGATTGTTTCTAGTAGATGTATCTGAAAACCTAGTTCTTCCGCACATTCAAAGAAGGAAGGCGAATGGATTTCCTCGTACCATCCAACACTGTGTCAGCGAGTTTGTAGGTGAAGAAGCAACGCCGGCAAAGAGAGCAAGAACTGAAACTAAAGCAAATTCTAGAAGAAGGTGCTACATGTGTCCTAAAACAAAAGACAGGAAACAAAGACAATGTTGTGATGACTGCAAACAAAACATTTGTAACGAACATTCTTCATCAAAAGTTTTGTGTTATAATTGCAAGAAATGAATAAAATTTAAGATCAGTAAGTAATTAATGTTATTTATAAATGGTATTAAATATATAATTCCCATAAACTCTTTGTTTCATTAATTCTGTAAGTAAAAACATATACTAAAAGCACCGGGCCTACCAGGCCCGAACTGCCCGGTTACGTTAGTAAAATGTCTTGCCCGGACAAGGGTTAAGGAAATATTATGAAACCGGCCAGTAAGATGAATGCCGGCACCAAACGTTAAACTCGTACTTATACAAAATGAATATGTTTATGAATCAAAGTAGAGGAGAGTTACCTAAACAGAACTGCCTCCTAAATTGAACCTGTGTATTATTTCCATCAAAACTGCATCTGTGCACCTTCTGCTGCTGAACACGGCAACCTTGGGACTAGAAAGTGACGTAGTTACAAGTCCCAAGTTCTCGCGAACACTGGTATTAATTTTATGCTCACATTCGTCAAGGGATAGTGTAATAAATAGCAAAGGTGTATAGTAAACAGTAAGTACCATAGTTTGTTGTAGCATTTTGAATACCCTGAAGTGATTACAGCGGCAAATGTAAACAAAAAAAAAGGTTAGATTGAGTGAAACAAAAGATTGTGGCCTAAATTAAACGTTTTACTGATGTCGAAATTGAACTGATTCAATTTAGGATCCCTATTTTCAAACTAGAAAATATCGTTTGTATAATAGTTTTTAATTCTGCAGAAAGTTATTTTTATAAATAACATTTCTTTAAAACTGATTTTTTCTATAACCAAGAATGGCCAAAAGGGACAATTATGGCAAATGGAGCAAAGCCGATATGAAGCAAGGCACTTAGTGCTTACAGATCTGGTGAAAAATTGGTTTCAATGAGTGTGCTAGACGATACAACATTAACAAATCAACATTACTTAGACATGCTAAAAATAGAAATAAATTTGCTAAAGAAGATAAGAAGAAAATGGGAAGACCTTGTGTTTTTTCTGAAATTACTGAAAATGAATTAGTCCATTATATCCTAAAATTTGAAGAACTACTGTATGGCTTCACAATAAAAGATATCAGAAACTAGCTTTTGATTTAGTAGAAAAACAGAATCTGTCACATCCCTTCAACAAAGAAACACGCATAGCTGGTAAAAAGTGGTTTAACAAATTTATGGAAAGACACCACGAACTGTCATTACGTCAACCTGAATCTACATATATTGCTCAAGCAAAAGGATTCTATAAAGTAGGGGTAGTGGAATTTTTTGACATTTTAGAGAATTTGGTGAACAAATATTAAATAACAGCTAATTCCATTTTTAACGTGGGTAAGTCTGGGTACACAACAGTCCAAAAAAGAACATAAAAGGTTGTATCAAAAAAAGGCAAACGGCAAGTGAATGGTGTTACCAGTGGTGAAACAGGTGTGAATACCACTATGGTTTGTTGTTGTAACGCTGTCGGTATCTATGTTCCCCTATGCTAATATTTAAAAGAAAGTGATACACTACTGAATTAGCAAGAGGAGCTACAACTGGAAGTCTTACAGAGATTTCCGATACAGGGTACATCAACACCAAACTGTTTCTGAAATTACTGAAACATTTTTGTGACATAGTAAAGCTCGGAGTGGAAAAACCCAGTATTCTGCTTTTTGACGGTTACACTACGCAGACTAAAAATCTCGAAGCTCTCACGTTTGTTCGCAAAAATTATATTCACCTTTTGCAACTCCCAAGCCATACAACGCATAGACTGCAACCTTCAGATGTTCGTTTTTTCAAACATTTACAAAGTTACCATGTACAGGAACAAGATTCATAGTTGCGTGCACATGTTTGGCAAGGCATAAAACCTTATAACATTGCAGAGCTACTAGCAAGAGCCTATGGGAAGGCAGCAACAGTTGGCACAGCTGAGAGTAAGTAGTTTTAAAGGTGTTGGAATATAGGGCCTGTAAACAGAAATAGATTTGGTGATCATCTTTTTAGAGAAATATAGAAAAATAACCTATTGGTAAAAAGAAGTCAAAAGAGTAAAGATCAATTTATTAAAAAAAAAGAACAAAACTAGAACGCCAAATCTAAAGAGAAACGACAACGAGATCTTCCGAAGATTCGGAGGAATTGCCTGCAGAAGATGCTTTGTGTTTTTATTGCAATGATAATTATCTGAACTCAATCGAAAACGAAGGATGGGCATAGTGCCCAGGTTGTTTACAGTGGGCCCACGAAAAATGTGCTGGATTAGAAGAAGACGAAGATTTCAAATGTGAAATCTGCATAAACTAGAACTATAATTTTTTTTATAATTATTATATAGTATATATTATATTTATTATATATTATAGTTATTAAAAAATGTGTTTTTTAAATTAATTTGCAGCTGGTTCAATTTAGGCAACCGGTTTCTTAATTTGAACTTATTGCAAATAGTTTTCTTTTCTTATTTCAAAAAACCCCTTAATGTTTTTCGAGTGTATTTTGTGATTAAATACATAAGATATATTACAAACTGGGCGCTTGTGTATGTTTTAGTTGAAATAACCGCCAATTTTTCAACATACAATTCTTTTACTGAAATGCGTTTAATTTGGACAACTTTTCCCTATCGAAGTAATCAAAACAATCAAAATACAAAATAATCAAAGTAATCAAAACAATCAAAGTAACGAATACATTCAACGTTTACTCAAGGTTTGTGTAACGAACAGTAATTAATACAAAAAATCGACATCTCTATACAGCTGATTGTTAAATTTTTAATTTAAAAAAATATAAATTAAATATATAATAAATTATAAATAAAAAATTAAATAAGTTAAATATAAGGTAAATTTAAAAATCTGTTAGTAGAACCGGTCTGAATATACAGTGTTTTCCGGATAGGTGTCTATAGGAAAAACATTTTTATTGTAGATTTATGAAAAAAAAACATTCTCTATTAAAGTTTTTGTTTGATTGAAGATACACAAATAAAACTAGTCTTTTAAAATAAATTTCATAGTAATGCGTAAAATAGTTGCTTTCTGCAGTAACATTTTTCCTTAGTTGTCCTTAGTTGTGCTAATATCTACATAGTTGCATTGAACGTAATGCATTTCACATCGTGTTAGGCATGTGTTAGGTGAACTACTGTCATGCAGTATTTAAATATCAAAATGCTTTCACAAAAAGGAATTTTTTTTTACTATGGATTTATGAAAAAGATTATTCTTTATTAAAGTTTTTGCTTAATACACAAATAACTTCCTATAAATAATTTTTTAAGCATAATCCTTTTAATTCCACGTAATGTTTAAATTATGTTTAAAATATAATTGTCTGTAGATATTAAGTGGAAGTGCTTCAAGTTCTTCTAAAAAGAAGTTATTTAGCATATTCAAATAAGTACGTTGGTTGACAGTAATTGCAAAAAAATACGGGGCAATAATTATGTCGTATAGTACCGCACACCACATATTTACTTTTTTATAATATTGCCAATTACGGTTAATAATAAAATTTGGATTTGTCACTCCAATACCGAGAATTTTGAGACGACACATGTCCATTTGTACTAAATATTCACTCATCAGAGAATACAATGTTTTTATGAAAATGTTGATCACTTGCAATTTCGTAGCGTACCCATAGATAAAACTCTAACCGCTTAGCATCATCGCCAGGTTCGCCGAAAATGTGTTTTATATGCCTTTATTTTGTTTGCTGCATAAACATGACAGAGAAATGATGCTCATATGAAGATTGGCCGCTCGTTTTCTTTAAGATTGTCTAGGATTTTGTCTAACCGAATCCAAAGCTAAAAGAGTACCTTCATCTTCATTATCATAGTTCTTTTTCGATCTTACCAGTTTGAGAAGGGTTTTACAGTGAATAACAACATCAGGATACTTATTGTGAAATTTTTCAATTGCGTATCTTGCTGGTGCTTCGCCTGTACCATAACATTGTACCGCATACACTTTTTGTGTGTCAGCATTTTGACAATTAAATACTGCATGACAGTAGTTCACCTAGCACATGCCCAACATGTGACATTACGTTAAATACAACTAGATATTAGCACAACTAAGGACTTAGAAAAATTTTACTCAAAAATTTGCAGAAAACAACTATTTTACGCATTACTATGAAATTTATTTTAAGAGTCTAGTGTTATTTGTGAATTTTCGATCAAGCAAAAACTTTAATAAAGAATGATTTTTTTTTTCATAAATATACAATAAAAATGTTTTTCCTATTGAAACACCTATCCGGCAACACACTGTATATTAATTTGATGACAAAATATGCTTTTATAGTTAAACCCTTTAAGAATGTTTGCAACAAATATTTGACATTATTTGAAGAGACGAAATGCCTACTGAATATCAATTAATTTGTGACGAGTTGATAAAAATTAAATTTTTTCTTACAAAATAAATTTGTCAACATTTTAACAATTTTACTGAAAGGGGTTGCTTGCTAAATTTGTCGTTAAAATATTAAGAATTAACATTCTCCATTAACATTGTCGATGATACATATTTTCAAACAAAACATTAGATTTTCTGTTATTTATAAATAACCATTAGCACTAGCTGAGGAAATATTAGTAATCAGCTAATTTAGATGATGCCGTAGCTCTAAAAATAATCGAGTTAGTTAAGCAATAACATTTTGACAATTAGAAGAGTTATTCATAAATTGAATTTATAAGTCTATTTTGCAAAAAATGATTCAAAATTTAAAAAAATATCAACCTTAACATTCCGAAATTATTTTATAATAAAGTTGAAAATATATAGAATAAATACATCGTTCTTACATATTATGAAAGAAGATAATTTTACTAGCAATTAATAACAAATTTTAAATTATAATTTATCCATAACTAAATCTATAACAAAAGAAAATATAAAATTAGTTTCACATAACTAAGTGTTTGTGGAAGCAAAGAAGTTGATTAGATGCTTAAACTCTAAAGCTAAATATTATTCAATAAATTTAAAAACTACCACAAAGAGTTGTTATGTAAGGTTATAATTAACTTACCCGGGCTTTGTTAATAAATCTATATTTATATGTATGTAATATCAACAATATTATACGTCACAAATCACCCTTGTTCAGTTCGACAGCGTAGTAAAGTTAAACGTTGTACTCTTATCGATTGATGTTCAGGTCCGACGCATGCGTCGGGGTGGTAGACGTCCTTATTGATCAGACGTCATAAAAATTATCAACGTATTTATGATGTATTGAAGATGCTCGATTAGAATCGGTTATGTGGCTGACAGGAGGCTTAACTTTTCTTGAGTGCGTAGGCATGTATATAAGCACGCGTTGTAATGGCATAAACTCGTAAGCATTGTTGCCTGAATAATCAGCTGCGATATAAATAGAATTCTGAAGCTTAGATGATATAATGACCTGATAATTTCCAGTAAACTTACTTATTAGATTACAGAGGATGTGAAAGTTTTGGACAGTTGAAGGGAGAAATTTGTATGGAGATTGCGCAAGAGATATGCAGATCAAATAGAAATTAGGAATTTAGTTAGGTTTTCCTTTATTTAACGGGCACAAGTAAATTTATATAATTAAATATTATGCTTATAAATTGTTCAAAACTGTTTCAATAATACATTTTTATTACAAAAGCTGGCTGAACATTACTTAACATTTAGTTTGGCAACGTCACATCATGTATCATTTTATCGCGAATTTTCAAATTAAATATGTTTTTTTTATATTTAATCATCGTAATTTTTAGCGTGTGTGTCTCCTGGGAGTTGATTATCTTTCTTTCAAAATTGTCATAATTGGATTCTAATTTTGCATAAAGCAAAGAAAATTAACAGATGCAGATAATTACGAGTAGTAAACTCACATACATCACACATATAGTTATACTAGAAATATGAAATATGTACACACATTTAGAAACATGGTTTTCTCTGAAAGTCTTACCTATATCGATTTTATTTCCTCACGTGTCAACTAGATTATTTTACAGTGACGTATTTAGGTGAATTATATGATATTTTGCTATAGTAGTCTCTTATAACGATACTACTTTAAAGGGAAGGATCCTAACCTGAAAATTTAAACTCCGTGGGCGAGTAGTCCAAACTGAGACATGATTAGACCTTTTTTTCGGGTCAAAAAAACGTTTTAAGGAGGCGAAACCTCATCCAAAGTTAGAACAATTTTCTATTTTTAGCATGTACAGCTAGGAGCATGGAATTCCAGACACAAATAATTGGCTACTATAAATATGGCTTTCATATTGACATTAGACATTTATTTATTTATTTATTAGAGATTAAGATCTAAAATGGCCACCAAGAAATCATTTTTGAGTGGCATAAATAAGAAGGCACGTTTAGAGTTCGGTAATTTCTATTTAAATCGTGTCGAAGATTTTTGGAGTACTGTTGTTTTCAGCGATGAAAAGGTTTTTAGCTCTAGTTATAATTGGAAATTACGTGTTTAGAGACCTCCAAATTATCGGTATCAAGAAAGATATGTTCAGCAAGGTCGATCGAGCAGCAGATTCTCCGTTAAGTGTGGGCATGGATAACTTTTGAAAGATTAAGAATTTTCCAACAAATTGAAGAACGATTAACGGGACTTCTATATATAAAATTATTGGAAAATGTAATGCTAAAGTTTTTCAGATAGTAACTTTACATTTCAACATGATAATTGCTCATGTCATATCGTCATAACCTTTAGGGAATGGTTGGCTACCCAGATTATTCAAGTTTTGCGCTGGCCTGCGAAGAGTCCAGATTTGAACCAAATTGAGAATATTTGGGGATATATCGTCAAAATGCTATATAGAAATAATTTTAGACCGATGAATAGCAACGAATTTTGGCAAACTGTTCAAGGTGCTTGACAAGATGCTATTGAAAATGACGACACAAGAAGCTTAATTTAAACAATGAGGAGACGACTACAATTGGTATTAGATCATAATGGTGCTTCAATAAAATACGGATACAATTGTATACTTATTTAAACATTAAATTTCTTAAGTATCTTGACATACAATTTTTATTGAATTGTTTATGACTTACGCACGCATGACATTGATACATAACCTAAAGCAACAAGTGACAGTAAAATACCCGTTTAAAATAGTAAATATTTTGAAAAAACTGCTATACTAAATGTCTGGAATTCTATGCTCCCAATTGTATGTATCTCGATAATAAAAATAGGTCAGGTACTAAAAATGCCGATCGATTGTGACAAAACTAATCGTTTAGTCAGTGCTTGTTACATCGACATGAAAACAACAATTCATGGAATGGAGACATTCAACATGCCCCAAATAGTTGAAGAAAACAATTTCAGACTGAAAAAATCGTATGTACTGTGTTTTTGGATAGGAAGTGGTGTTGCTAATGGATTTTTTTGCCTTGGAGTAACCTAGTAAATGTTGAAACGTGCTGTGAGACCTTCAAAAAATTACCTCGCACAATCCAGTAAAATACATGGAGGAATGTTCGGTAGGCAGATTGATTTGCTTCACGACAGTGCTCATCCACACGTGTCTCATCGAATTAAATATCTCATCGTGTCGTTTAGCCTGAAACTGCTTGATCACCCCCGGGATATCTTTGACGTAGCGCCTAGTACTTACCTATTGTTTCTGCACTTAAAAGAGTACCTTGGCGGTCAGGGCTACGACGTTAAAATAGCCGCACTACAGTGGTTAGCAAAGCAGAAGGTAGATATCTATGAGAACGGTATACAGAAGCTACTCATACGATACGACAAGTGCCTTAATATAGGTCGCGATTATGTTGAAAAGTAAAGTTCAAGATTTCATGCAAAACTTCAATTGTATAGTTTTTTACAAACGTTTTTAAATGTTAATTTCTTAAATAAACACACATCGTATTATATCAAATACTCGTATATCTATATATCGAAATACTTTATTTTGATGTTCTACAACATAAGTGAAACTTGCCCACCCTGCATTGTAATTTAAAAATCGCAAATTAATCCCCTCTCTGCTGCACTTCAAAAATATATACAGGTGTCCCAAAAACATATGGCAAACTTTAAGGAGTAGTAGAGGATATCAAAACAAACATTTTTTGTTTAATAAATACATGTCCGCAAATGAGCCGTTTTAGCATAAAAAAAGGATAAATTGTTTTGGAATTATTTTACAAAAAATGTTTAAGAGGATATTAATAAATCGCTTTTTGTGTTGGACTATGTTTGTTGTGAAATCATGTTGGACTTTCTTTTATTGACAAATAAATGACGGTTTACAAAAAATGTTGAAAATGTTGACCATTTACTTCAACACAAAGACAAAACACTTGCGGACCCTATGGAATATTCCGGGAATAGCTTCTATATGTGTACAACTCGCCATTATTCTTGCTAAGAAATCATTCTCGTTATGAATGGGCGTTTCGTAAACTAAAGATTTCAGATAACCCCGAAAGAAAAAATCCAGGGGGTTGAAATCGGGAAAATCGCTGGTCCAGATACTGGCGCACGTTTAAACCAAAATATGGAGGTGCCCCATCATGTTGAAGCCGCATGGTATTTCTAATGTTTAAAGGAAAATTTTCCAATAATAGAAGGCAAAACATTTTGCAGAAAATCAGATAAATGTCTGCATTCAAACGAGCAGGCATCAAGCGAACTGTTAAATTCTTTCCAACAATACCAGCCCACATGTTAACACTAAATTGTTGCTGGTGTCTTTTAGAGGCCACAATGTCAGGATTTTCATCATGCCAAATGTGTGTGTGTTTCTTCTATAAAAAAAAAACCATCGCGCGTAAAACACGCCTCATCAGAAAACAATACCACTCTCCTAAAATCAGGTTCATCGTGGCCCAAAAACCATTGGCATAAACCCAATCGATGCCGATAACCTTCAGGATTTAAAGCTTGTACGCGTTGTAAATGGTAAGGGTAGAGAAATTGTTCATGGATGACACGATATACCGTCGACTTGGAGGATCTTATATGGTGTGCAATTGCGCGAACATGTGTATATTGGTTTTCTTCCACACGGTGTAGAACTTCTTCAAATTGAACAGTACGAGCTATTCTTGGACAAACACCCACACCAGCACGTATTAGCTTCCCACTTTCTCTAAGGCCACGGTGGATGGAAGCAAAAGTTGTATGATAAGGTTGCCGACGTTTCGGATATCTCTGTTCAAACAAGTGTGCTGCGCTTCTTACATTACAATGTGCTGCACTATAAGCAAGGTGCATGTCGGCAAATTCTTCAATTGAGAAATTATCATTCATTTACCATTAAATTTTAAATTAACGATCAACAAAGTTAATGTAATGATGACAACTGAAGATCACAAATAACTACTACGATCTCAAAATGTGTGTTTATTGTGATAAATAAATGTTTCTGCTGCCAAACAAAAACCGTAGTTGCAACAAAAAATGTTTAACGATCTAACTAAATCAAAAATTACTTTAGTTATTTGGATATGATTTAAAATAATTTATTGCTCTACACCACAAATGTCTCTTACCGGGGTGGTTCAAGTTTGTCGATATGTTTTTGGGACATATTGTATAATATTTCCATTGGATAATACGAAAGAGGGCTTGATAGTGCAAAATACATATACAGTAGTACCCAGTTATCCGCTGACTCCGTATCCGCGGTTTCAGTCATCCGCGATTTACCTATGATGAGCAGAAAACCGTTATATCAATAAATATAAAAGTTATAGGAGCATTTGTCGATATATCGTCGTATATATGAGTCATCCCCTGAATTCGGCGCTCTCTTATGATAAGTTAAACAAGTTGGAACGTGCTTAAGGTGCCACTCGCTTTTACTTGTACATATAAACGCACCTGTTAACTATGAGTTTAGTACTATTCGAATTGTCGGACAACACAGTGCTTGCAATAGTTTTTAAATAAAGCAAGTAAATTTGAAAATCATTTTAAAATGGCTTCTAAACCAAAAAGAAAACGTAAAGTGCTCACTATTAGTGAAAAAATAAAAATCATTTATAAGATTGAAATAGAAAAAAAATCTATTGCAACTGTTGCTAAAATATACAATAAAACGAATCTTCGATACGAGAAGTGTCAAAAAACAAAGATAAGATTCGAGCTAGTTTTTCTAGTGCACCCCAAACCGCAAAAGTTGCAACCACAATACGTAATAAAGTGTTACTTAAGGTAGAAAATGCCTTAAATTTATGGGTGGAAGATATGACAAGAAAACATATTCCTATCGATGGCAAAGTGCTACAACAAAAGGCGTTGGTTTTATATGAAGATATGCAGACCCAAGATTATACTGAAGAGGAAGGAAAATCATTCACAGCAAGTAGGAGGTGGCTGCATAGATTTAAAACTCGGTTTAATCTAAAAAATATAAAAATGACAGGGGAATCTGCGTCGGCTGATCAGGTAGCTGCTGCCCTGTATCCAGAAAAATTTAAACAAATTATTGCAGAAAAGAATTATCCTAAGCAAGTTTTTAACTGCGATGAGACTGGCCTTATGTGGAAAAAAATGCCTCAACGGACTTATATTCATAAGACTGCAAAGAGTGAACCAGGCTTTAAAGCAATTAAGGATAGACTTACCTTGATATTTTGTACAAATGCAGCTGGTCATATGATTTAACCCGGACTTGTTTACCGATCACAGAATCCACGTGTCTTAAATACAAAGATAAAGCTTGCCTGCCTGTGTTTTGGCAATCAAATCGAAAGGCGTGGGTTACGGCTGTTCTATTTACACAATGGTTTCATCAATGCTTATTGCGGAAGTGAAAAGATATTTGGAAAAGGAAGAATTACCATTTAAAGTGCTGCTGACACTAGACAATGCTCCTGGGCATCCTGTGTCACTAGGCACAGAAGATAAAAATGTTGAAGTGCTTTTTTTACCACCTAACACGACCTCATTGCTTCAGCCCCTTGATCAAGGTGTCATTAGATGCTTTAAAGCCATATATATTCGACAGGTTTTCGAAATGCTGTATACAATGGCTAACGAATGCTCTGATATCGGGCTCATGGAATGCTGGAAGTCATTTACAATTGCTGACGCAATTCTATTTATCATGCAGGCACGTGTTTCATCTTATTATAGAATTATCAGTACCTACATGCTGCTGGAAAGATACTTTCACAATAAATAATACCCTTACTACATTACAAAACTTATTAAGACAGCGTAGAAGAACATTTAGTGCCGCTCATTGACTAATTTCAACGATTTGACCAATGGTTTTCATCTGACGGACACAGCCGTAACTGTGTGTCGCAGCGAATTTCGTTAAGTTTCAATAACTTACGCATACATTTTTAATTTTCATTTACTTAGATCTAGAACATTGTTTAAGTTACTTTTTCAGATATGATATGGAACAACGTCGAGAATGGCATCGTGAAACAATGGCAAGTTGGATTTAGTGTCAAACTGATTGTATGTCCATTGCCAGTGATTCCGAAATTTACAAAGTCTGTAAAATATCGTTAAAAAATTCCAAGAAATCGCATGTAAAATGTCACTTCACTTAGCATTGCAAACATATTCACAGAAACTAGACCAGTTGGAATCTGACAATTTAAACGAAGAACTCTGTGAAACTTTAATGGCGGCAAATATTCTATTAAATAAACTTAACAATCCCACCTTCAAAACATTTTTCCAAAACTATACCGGTCGAAATGTTATTGATGAATCCACCTTACACAAATATTATGTTTCTAAGTGCTACACGAAAGCAGTAGAACGCATTAGAAGCCATTCAAATCAGTATGGATAAGTGCCGACGAAGCTGTCGATATATGAGGACGCTGTGTGGTAAATGTAGTAGCTGGTGTACTACATCCAACTCTTCCATATAACGCATATGTAATGGCAACAAAAGTTATAAATAAAGTTGATGCGGAAACAGTAGCTAAAACCATTTACGAGAATATTCGCCAAATGCATCATTCGGACGACAGGTACAAAGAAAAAATACTTTTATTTGTCAGTGATAGTGCTGCTTATATGTTAAAAACAGGCAGACTATTAAAGGAAACATATCCTAATATGTTGTATATTACTTGTGTAGCCCATGCTCTCCACAGAATCTGAATATATCAGAGACACTTTTCCGGAAGTTGATAAACTTGTAACCGATTTTAAAAAAGTTTTCAGTAAAATAACATTGAGAGTACAGGCAAAAGCTTCCACCTTTGTCACTGCCTCCCTCTCCAATAATAACTAGGTGGGAAACATGGTTGGAAGCTATTAGGTTTTATGCAGAGAATTTCGATAGTTTAAACAATTTTGTTACATGTTTAAATGACGATGCTCGAAGTATTTCTGAGTGCAAGGAACTAATAAAAATTCCAAATTCAAAAAAATCAGTTGTAGTAGAAAGATATTCGACAACGCTGTAAAACAATAACTGATGGATTTCAATTCGAACAATGATGTAGGTATTAGTGATATTGATTTCTGTCAAAGAAATACTATCACAAAATTTGAAAACTTGGTAATGCTTTCACAATAAATATATAATTTCAGGAGCAAATTTTATTTCTATTTTATGTGGACGATTTAAAACCTAAGGTTCACAAATGTTGCCAAATGTATGTTTCCTTCAAATGCTCTCTGAAAATACAGGAAGCATGATACACCGTTTTAGTATTAAGACTTTTAACTCCAAATTTGACTAAGAGCGTCGTCACCTATAGTTAGCACGCTAATTTATACACACCTTGTATATATATCTGAAATGTTAAATGTAATTGTTTTTACAAAAATCTCTATAATTGCATTAAATTTCAAATCAATTAAATATAACTTATTGTGCTGTGAGTCATTCGACGCTACATCAGGCGATGATCTGGCGATGGTGTTACCCACCGAACACGCCATCGGTCTACCGGAGCCTGGAATAAAACGAGACCCGGAAGATTCTCGAATACACTGCGGCCTATTTATAAGCGATCAAGAAAGAGTGAGAGGATTATTCAAGCAGCAATCGCGGCCTAGTTAATCTCGTAGTTGTAAATATGAAATAGATATACAAAGATTGTTAGACAGGCTGGTCCTTAAGTTCGTCGAGAAATTTTAGGGTGCGATTCCTTGGGTTATCTCGAGAGAAATAGTTCCTATAAACATTTGTCCTAAAGTTTTCCGTTGTAGAGATACAGGCTGTTTAATTTTTCAAAAAAAAAATTTTTATTTCAAAAATTTAAGAAACGGTTACAATAAACCCTACTGTTGAAAATGACCACCAACAGCTAATATGCAGGCTTCTATCCTCCTATTCAATTGCATACTCACACGCTGAAGAAGTCCGGGAGTGTTTCGAATTGTTTCGCATCCAACAATTATGCGATTTCTTAGGTCATCGAGATCTTGAATTGGCGAAGTATAAACAAGGGATTTTAAATGTCCCCACAGAAAGAAGTCTAGAGGGTTCAAATCAGGTGACCTTGGAGGCCACGGCTGATTCGGAACTTCCACTCCTCGACCTATCCATCTATTCTGATATGTCCTATTTAAAAATTGCCTAGCTTGTAAACTAAAGTGTGCTGGAGCGCCGTCATGCATAAACCAAAGTTCATTTCGGATCAAAAGTGGAATATCTTCTAAAAGGACAGGCAACTCGTTTTCAAGAAATAGCCGATATGATGCACCATTAAGTCGTATAGGAAGGAAAAAGGGACCAATTAAATAATTATTAATTATCCCCGCCCATACATTTAAGCAAAATTGCTCTTGAAAGTGCATCTCCCTTATGGCATGCGGATTATCATCTGACCATAAATGGTTGTTGTGGAAATTCCTAATACCATTTCTGGAGAAGTTCGCCTCGTCAGTAAATAGAATGTAGGTTAGAAATTGTGCATTTTGGGCAATTTTTTGTCGGAACCAATCACAAAGGACTAAGCGTTGCGGAAAGTCCCGCGGAAGAAGAGCCTGTACTCTCTGGATCTGGAAAGGATATAATTGTTGATCGTGTAATATCCTTAAGATGGTTTGATGGCTTGCGTTTACCGTTACACCAATCTTTCTTGTACTGGTTTCTGGATGTTCATCGATTATCTGCAGAACAGCTTCCTCTAAATCGGGTGTTCTTTTAGTTTGAGGTCTTTCCGGAGTATTTTTGTTTCTCTCAAATGTACCAGTTTCTGCTAGACGACGGTGAATATTACTGAAGGTTTCCGCACAAGGTACAAGTCGTCGAGGATATTTTTGTTGGTAAATACGCCTTGCTTCATAACTATTTCCATTAGCTAGACCGTACACAAAATGCATGTCTGCCATTTGTATAATTCACCATAATTACAAAAAAAGATTTGTAGGTACAAACTTTCAAATTAATTATTGTTTGACAATACTTATGACAGTTACGTAAGTACAAATAAATGCTGTAAACATGACAACCAACACAACAGTTCCCTAAATCGATTTCTAAATTTTTGAAATAAAAATTTTTTTTGTGAAAAATTAATCAGCCTGTATCTCTACAACGGAAAACTTTAGGACAAATGTTTATAGGAACTATTTCTCTCGAGATTACCCAAGGAATCGCACCCTAAAATTTCTCGAAGAAATTAAGGACCACCCTGTAGAAATGTGAATATAAATAAATGTTATCATTGTTATAGTTATTACGTGTTCTTAGTGTATTTTATTATGAATATAGTATGTTTTTAATTAGAGTAAAGTCGACTAATGTGGAATAACATTTTATTTTATCAAAAAAAAAATTAAAAATTTCAATATTGTCTTTAGATCTTTTGTATAAATGTAGGTACGGGTGTTAGGGATACATAGTTTATATCTTAAAAATATATAATCAAATAAAAATGGCAAAAAAAATTGAGAATGTTAAAAGAGTATTTTTTAGATCTTCAAAAATGGATTGATATAAAATATCATTTATTATAAAATTTTGATTAAAAAACATAGTTTTTTTTTTTAAAGAAAACTACCAAATTGGAATAGGAAATGTATTTAATGAATAAAGATACAAATTGATACAAAAATTCAAAGAAAACTTAAAACTAATGGTGCTAACGACAGAAGTCACAAACATATGTTGTTTTCTCAGGTCCTGCACACTCTTTATGTGCCCAACAGTTACATAGCATGCACATTATTCAAATTTATCCCCTATTATTGACTGGCAATGAACATCTTGATCAGAATTCCTTCTCTTGGAAACATTTCTCCGTCATCTGAAGAATTCTGCGTAGAAATGTTTGATGCAGAAAATTTTTCACTTGATGAAGACATATTTCTTTTGGCGTTTGAATCGTTTCTTCGTAGCATGCCTACGTTTCTGAGCTGTATTATAACATTACAAACTTCTACTTGGTGTTCAACATCTAGAAAATCCTCTTCTTTAAAGATATGAATGGTTATTAGGGATCCCCGTTCCGTAAAAGTAGTGCTCCTATTTGCCGTTTGTCTTTCATTGCTAAAATTTGGAGGCATTTAGATTAGACACATTGACACCTGTCTTGGTGCATAATTTTTTTCATCAACGACGTTTTCAAGTCAAAGAACTCATTCACAATTTTTATATTTAATTTGGCAGCTCCTACAACTGATGTTCCTGTTATGCTAATTTTATCGCCGTGTCTTTTCAGAAATCCCTTTAACCATTCTTCCTGCAGATTCTTGAAGCAATGCAAACATATTCGGAATATTATTACGTCTTGCCAGCTGAAATTCAAAAGAGCGTACATCTCTCCTCGCTAATCCAAATAAGTTTTTTTCCATCTTAAGAATGTAGTTCACAACATTAGCTTCTAATTCTTGCCATAAAATGGGGGCTCTTTCTAAGCTTTCCTTCTTGATATCGTTCATATTTTTGTCATTTTGCAATATTTAAATAATGTGTCCCGGCTTGATACTACGTTGTAGTGTTTGGCAGCTCTTAAATAGCCCATTGTATGAGTTCGTACTGCATTTACGGCATTCTTCATATTTTCTTCCTTCCACTTATGCTCTTGAATACGTTTACTGGGTATTTTTCCTGAACCAAACGGAAGACCTTCGCAAAAACGAAGAATTTTAGAAATAGTCTCCTAATGTGTACTATTCCACATTAGGAGACTATAATTTTTTATTTCATGTCAACATAATCGAAACCGAAATTGTTTATCTAAAATGACTGTTGACCATATTTCAAACCTACCAATCTTCCTTAAGGCCCATATAATATATTACCTTCAATATTAAAAACAACGGCGGTAAAACACTTTTTATTGGCACTTGAAAAAATGTCGGCCGAGGCCGAAACTTCGTTTGTTTCGCTGTTAACAACTGGCGCTAGCCGTATTAAGGCGTTCTACGTAAAAAAAGTTTTAGGGGGGGGGGGGGGGCGTTTGATAGGCTAGCTTGTAAGTAGATTAACCCTATATTTCGTCGTATAACAGCTTATTTCACATTAGGAACCTATACCACATTAGGCGACTCTACTCTACTGTTAGTTTTATTTAAACGAAGTTCTTCACACTATCTATAACATTTTCTTAAGCACAATTTGAAATAAACTGTTAGAATTTATTAAGTTCTAATTAATATCTAAATCTTAATATTTATAAAAACCTGAACAAACCTCTTCAAAAATCTGGTGTTTCTTTATTATTGGGATCACTTTTTCACATATAGTCCTTGCTCCAATAACTTATACAGTATATAATCCTTTACATTAAATTTATACTCTTTTGGTAAATTTAATTCTCTGTAACTCCATTTAATACTAAGTTTTGTAGTACTTTATTTTATAAAATTTCTTATTTTTATTTTTACATTTGTATTACATTTAGTTTTTATTTAAAAAGAAATATCTGTATTTACTATTTCAATTTAATTCCATCCAATAACATATTTTTATTTTTAAAAATAATCAATTATAATACGACGTGTAGTCAACGTTATGCCGATTATTTTTGTGGTGGCGCTACGAATGTCAACGGCGCTGGGATATGAATTTGACAAGTGCTTGCACGAGTCGAATTCGAAAGCGCCGTTGACATGAGTGACACCACCTCAAAAATTATTTGCATAACATTGATTACGAATCGTATTCGGAGGACTATTTAATGAATTAAATAATTTATCAATCGAGTCATTTATGATTGCATTACCGTTATAATTAGAGAACGGATGCAATTTCCACAAAACGCAATAGGCAATTGGAATTGTGTATAACGTCGCTCAGTACATCCCGGCGTAATTCAATGAAGTATTTGTTTGACTTACTCGGCCACCTGGTCTCGCAGCGATAACAATGGACAACCCAGCTATTGTATTCGGAGAATATAGTGTTTTGCAGTGGTGTCGTGTACGTAGATAAAATAAATAAGTTTATCGTATTTAGTAAGAGAAATAGCACGTACATTCCTTTTCTTTTCATTTAAGCAACAACTTCCGATTATTTTCACGTAAGTGTGCATAAAATTTCGTTATTTAATTTCGTTTATTTCGATCTAGAATATTCTTTTTTTTTCTATTTATAAGGATGTACTTAATTCAAAGAGAACAAAATTGACAGAAGAAAACATTGAGAAACTATTGCTAGTCAATATTAATACTCCTTTACTCAACTTGAACGACAAAATGAACAAATAAAAATGTTCCAATTATAGAAATAAAATTAAAAACTTTAAAAATACAACTTTTCAACAAATACATATGAATTTCGTAATTTTATAGATCACCACCCGTTTATTTTCCAATTATATAAATAAAATTAATTAATAAATATGTATTTCGTAATTTTAGATAGATAGATCACCACCCGTATGTTTTCCAATTATATAAATAAAATTAAAAACTTTATAAATACAACTTTTCAACAAATAAATATGTATTTCGTAATTTTATAGATCACCACCCGTTCGTTTTCCAATTATATAAATAAAATTAAATATTTTAGAAATACAGCCTTTCGCCAGTACTGCACTGGGCTTTGCATCATGTGGTAAGCGTGTCCGTTCTCTAGTAATAATAATTAATAATATTCGATAACTGTCGCAAGTGCCATAGTGTTAGAAAGCGCCACACACATTTCTCTCAATAGGTTTGTTAAAACTGTTAAAAATCGTTTTAAATTACGATGAATGTGAGTTGAGAAGATTTGGCGAGAAAGATGATTATTAAGTCTTATTTGCAACTAGACAAAGAACACCATCAGTGGTGAAGATATGATCCAGTATAGCTGCTAGCAACAGCAGTACCAACGTTTTATTTGAATATGATATTGTTGAAAATATTACAAAAGAAACAGAATTGTTAAAAAACTGTTCCAATGTCAGTTTTTCAAACTGCACATTTCAATTTGTTAGAAAATAATATTTTTCTATTTTGCGTTCGAAATGAACTCATTATGAAACCCAAAACAGTATCGAAATGAGCTTCATTTCGATACGCTTTTTCTCATTTTTCAATGTTGGCGTTGTTCGAATACAGAAATAAATATCATTGCTGTCATTTGATTTTAAGAATTTATGTACATTTGACAGATATGATATATGTCCGTATTTTACACAAACAACGTATGTTGTATACAATTGACAACAACATATATATGTTTCTATGTCACTCATGTTTATATGTTTAAATGAAGTATCAAGTAATGTTAACGAAAATTAGTAAATAATATGTAATATAATATACTTCGCGGATAGCAAGATTTAAATTTGAAAATGTCAAGTATCAATGTGACCAACTGCATGCTTTATATAAAAATTAAACTCTTAACTTTCAAATTAAATAATTCCAATTTAAGCAATTTATTAATGTAAAAAACGCAAAATAGAAAAAATATAGTATAAAAAACTCGTTTCATAAGGCCTTTTGCCGCACTCGCTCTTTAGAAAACTCGCCGCTATCGCGGCTCGTTTTCTAAACTGATCTCGTGCGGCAAAATGGTGCCTTATGAAACTTGTTTTTTAATATACTATTTTGTGTTCATTTTCGCTGTAAATATAGTTTAAATAAAGATTTTGATTTGTTTAAAATATTCACTTCCGTAACTAGTACAATATTCAATGCAATTTTTCCGTTGCAATTTTTTTTGTAAATCTGGAAATGACTAAAATTAAGATTTCTAATTGGCTAATGAACATTACATGACAGGTGAATTAGTCAGTGTTATTTTTACAATCAATTCCTATCAATAATTTATCATTAAATTTTTTTTATCAGACTACTTATTTACAATCTAGTTTAGGTATGTCCTTTTATTATATATACAATTTTAAATGTCACAACAATTATTGACACATATATTTGACGCATTTTTTTATACTTTACATATTTCATATACTCGTATATTGCTAATTTTTGAAGATTATTTACTGAGAGTTCTGTAAAAATATCGTTTATGTATTAGGATTGGAAGTCAAGCATCAGTTTATTAGAAGTTAAATTTTCATGAAAAAATTGGTAACTCCATTGTTCTTCATTAATGTTCATACTAAACATTGAGTAGGTTACAATAGCCAAAACTACATTATCATATCTAAGTTTACAATTCATCGTAGGGTATAAATAATTGGTTCACAGTAAACTAAACATTATAATTGTAACTTGGCTGGAACAAACGCGCTAATTATTGAGTTGTCACCTCTCTCCCTGGACACCTCGACCACCAATTAGGATTCTGCTTGTGTTGTTCTGAGTTATGCCTATACGTATAAAAAAAACTTTTCAGAGAGGAACATATATCCTATACAAAGTTCCATTTATAGGCCGATAGGTTGCAACGGCATTTCTATTATCTTTATCCTATTATAAATGTATAATCATAAATGGTATTTATACATCAAAGCAGAGAATAGAAACTTTCGAATTTTACTATTTTACAAATTTAAACCTACGCTATAACACCAAAAACGTCTTCCTTTAATTTAAAAGAAAATAAAAATCAATTTTAAATACTTTTACAAATGATACAGAGTCATTATGGCATTAAGTGATACGACAATTATGAAACACCTATTCAGTTACAAAATACAAAAATGTAAAAACATATCTGTATATGAACAATCGACATACACAACGTACATTAAGCAATGATTAATTCCACGTACGGACAGGTGCTTCGATCTTTTATATCTCGTCAGTGCACGTAATCGAAGCATATCTATTGCTAGCTGCTGTCGCTTAAATAAAGCACATTACTACCCTTTAAATGTCAAGAAGAGAGCATCACGGGATATCGCACGTCCAAGAGAAACACGAGGACAAAGCTATTTCACACAAATAGCAAAGTTATTACTAAAGAGAAAATATACATATAAAAGATATAGCATTATTCAGTTCTAAGTAAACAACTTTTAGATATTAGTCAAGATGGAAAAGAATTGCATATCGGGCGGTAATTATGTACTTCATTTTAAAGGGTGAAAGATTGAATACCAATTGAAATTAAAACTGAAATGAAATCAACTCTTAGCACCGACGCTCCCTCGATTTCAAAAATTAAAAAATTGGGTAGCAAGTTTTAACGTTGTTGCAGTTTATTTTCCTTTGTTTTAAAAGGTTAGGGTGGATAAAGTTATACCGCCCTGTATTTAAATTTGACATTTAAATTTAGCACGTTATATTCTTTGATATCGGCTGCGCCCTCTGTATGGTTTGTATGGACTTTCGACAAGGCCGCTCTTCGCGTGGGTGTCTTACGAGCACTTGTGTACTTACTGTGACCAGTAAGTAAGGTTGATATTTCTTGATGTACTCCGATAATCGAAATATGTTTCACTGTATGCCCTAAGTATTTTGGAAATTAACGTAGTTTGCGAATTCGACTAGGATGCAGTGAGAAAATTTAAAAGAAAGCTCATTACCGTATCAAGTAATTGGACGTCTTTTGTATTCAGGCAAATAGACATATTACTATGAACTGTGGTGTTGATCAAAGATTTGAATTGGCCCACAATACACAACAGCTTGCTCGGTTTATCTCAAGTCGGTTCAGCCTTCCAGGAACTCTTGTATCTTCAGGTTACCCACGAAGGGGTATGGGTTAAATAAAAAGGTATTAGAAATGAAAGTCACATTAACAACACAAACATTTACTCATAAAAAAAAAAACTAAATAAAAAAAACTCTCTTAATAAAGCATTAAGAGTGTCTTATGCAACACAAATGCATAAGACTGAGGAAAACTTGTATAAATATTGACTCGTATACAAGGAAAAAACCTGAATTTGACCGCGAACAAACCTAACCTAATTAAATAGTTAGCAAAACTTTCAAATTTAATTAATTACGTTAATCAAAAACTTCAAACGTCAAACAGAAAATTATCTGTGAGCGCGCAACTCAAAATGACCGGATCATGCGCTTTATAACATGATCAACTTTCCCACCAAATACCCTGACCTTCATACAACTGCCGCCAACGAAAGCAAAAACTAGTACAAAAACTAAAACTATAAATATATATTTTAAATAAAATTTAATAAATTTATGAGCTCATTTCATATACAAATATCTTAAAGAAATAAATATAAATATAAATATACTTGCAAATGCACACGTACATTAATTAATGTGGTCGTCGCACAACACTAAAAAAATTATACTTAAAGAGAGATTTCAGATAGGTCGCACAAAATCAAAATTTACAAGTATCCAAAACTCGTAATTAGTCGAACATTACATTAAACATATCAAAGATCACAACTAAAAACACAAACCGAAATTAACTCTAATACTTTGAATAAAAAGGAAGTCCTTATTCAAAAAAATTCAACTCGACCTATCTATCTAAAGGATAAGAAATCTCTGCCCCCTACTCGGAAATGAAATATCTCCATGCCTAGAATATAAAATCAAAAGACCGACTACGGTAGATCTGCAACTGGCAACCGACAAACTGCCTGGCTCAAGACAACGTTCGGACAACCTACAGTCGTGGACAAAAATACACATTATAATCAAATTTTAAATAAAATATAAAAAAATCTCTAATTATTATCCTGGAATGAAATGTACATAATTATAAATTGTCTTTTAATGTTTCCTTTATTTTTCTTCGGGGAAAAATCCATGACAATATGTAGGCTTTTCTTTTATCTATCCATTCACTGAGAATTTATAATATTTCGCATTCGAGGGTAAAAACCAAATAAACAAGATTCAACGCAGCATTCAACGTATCAAAGCCAACTCGTTCCTGCCAGAACACCTGTGACAAGACCCGTACGTTCTTTTTTGTGGACCATGCTATCTGTGTTGCCCTGTAACTGTTGAGGTATATTGTACAAGACTTTTTTTAATGCAGTAAACTTGAAAATTCTCGCCGATATTTTATTTGCTAAAATTACGATTCCGAATCTTAATGCTAATCAAAACTGCATTTAATCTTAGTTTAATTCGTATATGTACTTAGGAACTACGTTAAATTGCTTCTTACGTGATTTACGTAAGGTGTAAAAGAATTTATTTCATTATTGTACATTTATCCAAATAATTAACCCTCGTATATTTGATATTTAAACATTTATAAAATTAATTCACGTTCATAACTTTCGTTATAAAGATTCTAATCCTAAAATAATTTTGTATTAAATTAATGATAAAATTTAGTTGATTTCACACATTTAAGTAGTTGATTTTTTATTTTGTAACAACTTTGTGAGATACTAGAGTTATATACATATATATTACAATGTTTTTTTTCTGTCATCACGTCCATCATAGGCGTTATCAGATCTCGGTAAATTGTAATTTCTATTAAATTTTATGAAATACTGTGTGTGTAATACCAAGTGTAAGGCTCAACAACAGATCTGCGGTCAAACTACGAATTTTGATCCTAGGTTAACGCAAATTGAAATTGATTAAACAACGAATTGTCGTAATTTTGGTACCTTTTGGAGATTAATTTAATTTATCTGATTTTGGTATTTTCGGTTGATTGAGTATAAACTCATGTAAATTTTTGTAATATGTACAATAATTTAATGACATGATATACCGAGTGTTTATAGCTCAGTGTCAATTTTTTTTCATAACTTGATTTCAGCGATCTATGTAGAGAACAACTTTCAAACTCAATTTCAAAGCATCGATATTCTTCGGGATGATGTTGGTGACCTAATGCTAACATCAAATCGTCGACATTATTGTAGTATGAAGGACCCTCAAAAATACTGTGACAGTCCTTTCCGACGATTACGATACACAGAAATATGTGTGCCTGGAACTAACAGTTTCCATCCTTGGAGTCTAGATCCTAATATTTTTGCTTTAGGTTTATACAAATTCAGGTTACGAATAAGATCATTTAATTCTAACTGATTTATAAATGTGATCTGCCCTCTTCAGATTGCCAATATTCATCACCGCTGGTCGATAACTTGACACTTGCTTCTTCTGATTTTGTAACATCATGTTTTGAGTGAAGAATACACCTATGGGTCTTGGTACTGGAAAGGCTTCCGAATTAGGTAGGTATTGGACGAGTAGCAGAGGGCAGACAAGCATAACTAGAATATCGAACAAGATGGAAAACAAATATAATTCAATCACATACATGTAATCAACATCTGTAAAAATGGGTAAACTGGTTAAAAAAGCAAGTAACGAATTTATACTCTTTAAAACAAGTAATTTAGTCCAAAAATATATTAGAAATGATAAAGACAAAACAGAAAAGAAGACGAACTCAGGGGTTTATATGTTGACGTGCGAGTGCAATACGGTCTATATTGGTCAGACAGGACGTACCTTTGAACAGAGAAGCAAGGTGTAAAGACAAAAGAGCGACTCAACTTTCGTAAACCATTGCTTAGATTCAAATCAGAAATTTAATAGAGAATTCAAGATTCTGCTTGTACAAGACAAAGGCAAAAAACTTAATCTGTTAGAAAATATAGAAATAAATAGATATAGGGAATTAGTTTTAACTTTAAATGAACAAACAGAATTCAATAACTCCCCTTTACTACTTATATAAAATATTTAACACACCGCCACTTAGAATATACCCATACACTACTGTAAAAGAAATATATGTAAAATTGTTATTTATTTTTTTTTATTTATATATTTATTACCCAACAGAATTATAATTCCATTTACAGGATAAAATAAAACAAAATTGTAAATATAACAATAAATACTAATAGATAAATACTAATAGAAAAAAAAAGTATTATAAAGACATAATTTCCTAAATATAAAAAATATAAAGAAGCCTAAAATAATATACAACAATCAAGCAAATAATATATATGAATATAAACAATAGTCTGGACAAATGATCAAAACCAATAAAAACAAAAAAAGAAACGGGAACATCCAGTAATTAATTACACACTACAACGAATATACATCGCAGATGTTATAGATACGCTGTCTGAAGCTCAACAAACCATGAAAATGTATATCCATTTCTGAAGAAACCTGATTGTAATTACTGCTCATAACGTAGACAGGAGACCTGACCAACACATTGGTTCGAGGAAAAGGAAGATAGCAAGTACGGGAAGGACGTGTGAAGAATAGTGGGATAAGAAAATTAAAGTAGGATAATAGTGTTGTGCAGTCAACTTCATTGTGAAGAAGTCTATGAAGAAAGTTGAGACTGGCTACAAAACGTCTAAAGGAGAGAGAAGGCACGTTGAAACGAGAAAGGAGAGTGCGATCAAAGCCCCTGTCGGGATAGACGACGTCCACCTTGAGCCACATATATTTCAAAAATCGCCGCTGAACTTGCTCAGGTAGACGTTTTTGTGATTGATAAAACGGATACCATATCAATCTGGCATATTCCAAACGTGATCTCACTAATGAGTTAAATAAGGATGTCAATACGCTCACGTTAGAAAATTCGCCACTGTTGAGGATAATAAAACCAAGAGTTTGTGTGGCCTGCTTAGACACATTGCTGATATGTTCATTGAAAGTCAGTTTCATATCGAAGATAACGCCCAGGTCTTTAACTGATTCAACACGGGATATACTTATATCCCCAAGTTGGTAATCAAAGTGCATAACATTATGTCTTTTGGTGAAAGATAAAACCTTGAACTTAACGGGGTTCAAAGGCAAATTGTTATCCTTGCACCAAGTTTGTATATTCACCAGATCCGTCTGAAGTCGAAGGCAGTCCCTCGAGTCGGAGACTCGAGAAAACAACTTCAAGTCATCGGCAAAGAAAAGGTTAATAGACTCGAGCTGGTCTGAGAGATCGTTAATGAAAATAATGAAAAGTAGAGGACCCAAGTTAGAGCCTTGCGGAACTCCCGAAGTGGCAATGTAAGGTGTCGATAAATATTCGTTGTAAAATACACGTTGAGGCCTTTTATGTAGATATGAAGTTAAAAGGTTAACCAGCGGTTTACTAAATCCAAAACTCGCCAATTTAGCTGGCAAGATAGCGTGATCCACTCGATCAAATGCCTTGGCAAAGTCAGTATATACGACATCAACCTGTTACCCGCAATCCAACTCCTCAGCAACGTATTGAGAGAATACCGCAAGGTTAGAGACAGTAGATCGCTTCTTCATGAAGCCATGTTGATTCGGTGATATTGCAGTCTTAATAGAAGGGTATACCTTTTGGTATAATACAATTTCAAAAACTTTCGCGAAGTTCGAAATGATGGCAATAGGACGGTAGTTGGCAATGTCCGAAGTATCACCAGCTTTTAAGACAGGAACAATTTTAGTACTCTTCCAAATAGCGGGAAAAGTAGATGTAGCGAGAGCCAAATTAAATATATTCGCTAATGGTGTTGCAAAGACGTTTCCACAGTCCCTCACAACAAAAGCAGGAATTTGATCATCTCCCGAAGTAAATTTATTCCCAAGCATCTTAGTGCTGAGCAATACATCATCATCCGATAAGGGATGCAAATGGAGAAGCATTGAATTGATTGATAGGAGATCTATGTTATTATTCGTAGAGGGTGTATTATAAACGTTCCTAAAATGATCAGCAAATGCATTAACTATTGATTGAGGATCCTCAAGATTGACTCCTAATAGCTTCATTCTACCTGGAATACGACTTCTCTTCTTTCTTTTACCAATGTAGGACCAAAATTGTCTGGGATTGTCTCTAAGCTTAGTTTCAGTAGCTTTAAGATAGGTCTTATAAGCTGAAGATATTTGTTTCTTAACTAATGCTCTCAGATGCTTGAACAATGATAGAGATGCAGCACTTTTGGTACTTTTGAAATGCTTAAAATATTTGTATTTTAATTTTAGGTTATAAATTATTTCGGGAGTATACCATTTAGGAAAACGACGGGGGTGATTCACGTAAGTGGGGACGTATTTTTCGAACACAGAATATAGAGCATCGTAGAAAACTTCACACAAGGAATCAACATCCGAGACACTGTCCAAAAAGTCCCAATCAATACACAACAGTGCATTGTATAAAAGAGGAAAATTTGCTTTACGAAAGTTGAAGGACTTGTTATTGTTAATGGGAAAGTTGGCCGAGGTATCTGAGAAAATAGAAGTATTAATAATTAAAGGAGGATGGTGAGTGTCCTCGGTAACCAATGGTGAACCGTCACGTATGACCTCGCAATCCATATCAGATAAGACGAGATCCAGCAATTTGCTGTTAGAATTAATAGTGCTGTTGTATTGATTAAGGTTGCACATGTCCATAAAAGATGTTACAAGTATCGATTTAGTATCATTACCTGTATTGAGGTTAAACTGAGGACAATTGAAGTCACCTATGATGATTAAATTAGGATAGTTGAAATGTACTTCTTCAAATAATTCCAAAAACGATTCGAAATTTGTAATCGAAATATAAGGCGGTATATAGAGAATAATAATATGGAAAGAAATCACATTTACAGTACATTTGCCTCCAACGATGTCAACATAAGGAAATTCACGAAGCACATCAGATAAATTTAAATCAATAAAATTTAGAGTACTCCTGTATGCTAGTAGAACGCCTCCTCCGCGAGACTGCCTTAGTTCTTCAAATCGTCGATCGCAACGGATGACTGAATAGGTATCAGGAAAAAATTCGGCACTATAAATATTACTCGTAAACCACGTTTCAGTAAGTCCAACAACATCAAATGGCGAAGAAGTGACAGATGGAAGAAACTGAATGGCCTTTGTTCTCAATCCACGCACGTTCTGATAGTAACAGGTAAGATTATTTCTGTTGGGCGAAGCTAGTTTAACGAGACAAGTTTAGGAACACCCCTGATGTACTTATTTTGCAGGGATTCTCCGTTTCCCACACGCTGTTGCAATTCAGTCTTCAAGGAATTGAAATGTTGTTGCTGACGAGGAGTCCGGTCGAAAGCAACACGAACATCCTTGAAACTGCCATCCCGAAGAGATCCCCTAGCTCTACGGATAACAGCATGAACCTGTTGCTCATCTTTCAAATTTATTTTGATGGGCCTAGGATTGGATTTGTTCGAAACCACCTTCCCCAAGCGCACTGGTGGAGAGCCAGCGTAAGCAGAAAGTTGGCTTAAGATGTCACGACATGTATCATCATCCTTCTTTCGACGATCAGCAACTGGCAGGGATGTGTCCTCAGGCAAGCCGAACAATATTATATTACACGTTCTCTTTTCGCGCTCCCGGATTTCCTGGATTACCTCCTCAAAATCCTGAGCGCCAATGAATGGTTTTGTGGAGTTAGAGAATGTGTTCTCAATTCATTAATTTCGTCCTTTAAGGCAACAATTGCGGCTTTTAATTCAGCCATACCGTTCCCAATGCCAGTACACTGCACGCATGTCCAGGAAACGCCCCACTTTGAACGAATAACCCGCACCTCAGAAATGGTAACAGCAACGCATTGGTAATTAAATACTTTCTTGCATATGTCGCATGTCAACGTTTTATGCTCCTCAACAGAGACTTTGCAGCAGTGACAAATTGACATAGCAGTAGGAGCCATAATAATAAACTGCTCAGTAAGAAAAATAACAATAGTAATAAGTAAAGAAAGAGAAACAAAAAGACAGACACAATAATTAGCAGGATAAAACAGCATAATTAGCAGGATAAAACACACTTCACCTTAGCGCTGCCCGCCGCAAGAACTTAAAAAAAAACACACAATGGATGAAAGGCAACGGTCAGGATCAGCTACCGAAACAGGAGGAACCAACCACGGATAAGAAAAAACAGGAAAAAGTTTATAATTTTATAACACGCAAATAATATGAGTAATAAGAAACGTAAATATATATATGCAGAAGAAATAAGTGCAAGAAATAAAATAGGAAAAACAGCCACAGAAAAAGAAAGACTTACTATTAAAATAATCTGAATACAAACGCTTGTAGCTTCTTACCACTAAAGTCATTCACAACATCACAAATATGACAAGAAAGACAAAATTTAGCACTATTTAATGATATACCAAATAATTTAGGTTTTACACATATATTAATCACAAATAAATGCAGAGTGCGAAAACGTGCACGATACACATGTATGCAAATGAGTTTGCGAAGAACACTAGAAAATTGTTTAGTTCATCATCACCTGATGAAGCCAAAGTTTGACGAAACAGTATTGTAGTGAACATTAAAAAACTTTGAAACCACTCTGGTTTATTTGATTACTTTAATTAATATTTTTCTTATTTTTGTTGGAAAACCCGAATGTTTTCGTTCAGCAAAAGTAGCAATCAGTTCAATAGTCCGTTTGTTCAAATCAAATCATAGGTCTTGCAAATGGCATAACGCTTTTCTTACCATTTGACCAGTCCCTCAGAGTAACGGCATAAGCAGAAAATGCTGTGAGCCCATGGCTTGCCTTGATGTTCAATGCTTAAGCCAAAATAATGAAAATATAATTTTTCTATTAGAAGTGTAATATTCCGCTTATGCTGGTGGGTAGAGAATTCTCCAGATACATAATAGAAACTGTTTGGATTATTTATACACGTACGCGACATTATGAAATAAAAAGACGTTCAACTATTACATTAAATCGAAAGAGCCGTGTGTAGGTAGCTCTTTATATACCCACATAGCCAGATATCTATCAATTCTGAATCTGATTGGTTCCAGAGCAAAAATGGGCGAGACTTAAGTCACATATTATACAGATGTGTCACTTGTGGTCGGTACCTTTGATGTTTCTGTACCAGATTTTGTTTTTGCGCATAGATTTTATACTTCTTCCGCGCATATGAACAGATCCTAACTAATACATGAATCAGAACCGAATTAAGGACATATTCTTAAATTGATATATGTATATATGATTTGTATTTTTATAATATACATACTATTAGGTGCATGGAATTTTAGGATAGCCAAGGGTGCATTTCTCATATTTTGTTATATTAAACCGACTTCCTTTGACAGTTGGCAAAATCTGATACAGAAAATCAACGCAAAATATAATTTTAATATGTAGAATTGTATGAAGAAATGTAAAATAGAGACAAACAACTATTAAATACTAAATAAAATTAAAGAGACTAAACAGGAATATGAAAGAAATTAAACAGGCATTTTAATATTTTGTAATTCCACCATTAAATTTGACTTTTATCCGGTATGGTTATGAGTATTAGTTTATTGTAATTCAGAAGCGTACACAATTTTTAAAATGCATCAATTAAATGAACTGCAAAAGTCGATAATTAGAATTAGGCTAGAGGACGGCATGAGCATTAGGCATATCGCAAATGAAATAAACGTTGATAAAAACACGGTAATTTAGTAATTATTTTATGTACTAACAGTCTAACCAATTCCAGTAACTGTATTTTTAAGTTGTCTTGTCAAAGTCAATTTTATTGTTAGTTATTGTTAACCATTCCTGAATTTGGTGTTATGTGAAGATGAAGTAAGAGATTTATTTATTATTGTCGTATGATAGCTCGCATTATCCATAATAATAACTGATGGGTTTTCAAAATTTTTAGGCAGCTGATTTTCGAACCATATTAGAAAATTTTCTCGATTCATGTCATTATGAAACAAACATGTAAATAATTTACATATCTGTAACTATGCACATGGACAATACACCTCGTATTTTCAGCATTTACTTCTGCTTAATACATATGTTTCTGCCATCTAGGCGTCCTCAGTTAAGTTAGTGAAGCAATGTATACAAATTAATACAAACCTGTTATAAACAACTGGTTTGTATCTGTATTTAAATTTACTGAAATAGCCCGCATAGATCAAGCAAGTTCCGTCCTATAAGAAGACAACTATTTAATAGTTGACATTTTACGGGCGAAAGAGACTTTGTCCGGAGGGCTACCTATCGTTCGAACAGCTAAGCTGCTACGGGAAACGATAAAATACGTATGTAGATGTAGTCCATTAACAACCAGCCAGATGGCGGTAAATATACAAAAAGGTTTTGTTTAAGTATGACAATACGTTAAGCACGTATACAGCGTTTGTACAATATGATCTATGCGGGCTATTTCAGTAAATTTAAATACAGATACAAACCAGTTGTTTATAACAGGTTTGTATTAATTTGTATACATTGCTTCACTAACTTAACTGAGGACGCCTAGATGGCAGAAACATATGTATTAAGCAGAAGTAAATGCTGAAAATACGAGGTGTATTGTCCATGTGCATAGTTACAGATATGTAAATTATTTACATGTTTGTTTCATATTGTACAAACGCTTTATACGTGCTTAACGTATTGTCATACTTAAACAAAACCTTTTTGTATATTTACCGCCATCTGGCTGGTTGTTAATGGACTACATCTACATACGTATTTTATCGTTTCCCGTAGCAGCTTAGCTGTTCGAACGATAGGTAGCCCTCCGGACAAAGTCTCTTTCGCCCGTAAAATGTCAACTATTAAATAGTTGTCTTCTTATAGGACGGAACTTGCTTGATCTATGCGGGCTATTTCAGTAAATTTAAATACAGATACAAACCAGTTGTTTATAACAGGTTTGTATTAATTTGTATACATTGCTTCACTAACTTAACTGAGGACGCCTAGATGGCAGAAACATATGTATTAAGCAGAAGTAAATGCTGAAAATACGAGGTGTATTGTCCATGTGCATAGTTACAGATATGTATATTATTTACATGTTTGTTTCATATTGTACAAACGCTTTATACGTGCTTAACGTATTGTCATACTTAAACAAAACCTTTTTGTACATGTCATTATGTTAATCCATGTTTTTACTATTTGTTGCAAAGGAACAACACCATTATTACTACCAGCATGTAGAACTATGTATTTATATAACAAAAGTCAATGATATATTGCCCATGCCAATACTTGCTTTTACAGATTTAATATTCTCATCTTGCCGTAGTTTTTGGGAGCTTCCATCTTGAAAAACCCAGATTTCAGCAGAAAAACAAACTGGAATGCATTTTTAATTTTAAAAACGCATATATTGTTGCAAAAACTTTATTTGTATTTGAATTTTTACATTTTTCAAATTTTTCATTTTATACGCCAATGACTTACTTTCTTTCAGTTAGGTGATATTTTATAAATTTCAATATTAAGACCATGTTACAAAGCCAACATTTATTATTTGTCACACTGTCTGAGTTTGTAGTAGAAGAAGTAATGAAAAAAATTAGCTGTTATTGTGTTATTCTGTACACTTAAACGAAAATTTTAAAGTAAATTCAAGCTTAATTATAATTAAACGATTCCATGTGATTTGCATATTTAAAATTCAAATTCGCTTTTATAAAATATAATTTAACAATTAGCTAAGTAACACGTAATTTGATAAAAACTTTATTGAAATAGATGGATATCTTTTTTATTAATTATGCCAACAAATATATCCATCAAATGCGAAATTCTTTATGGCCATAATAAAGTAACTGTAATTATACAATCAGTAGAGCATCAACGTCTAATAAACTGAATTGCGCATGTTCTAAAGCGAGGCACGTGCTTTGTATTTCTTCCGAGCAAGGACTACAAAAAATAAAACATTAACATGAAAATTGGCCAAATGACACATTTGTATAATTTGTGCTTAAGTGCTGCGACGTAGAAAACATGCAAGGAAATGTTGATACATGTTCACTCAATCAATGTTCGACAGAACAATATTTTTAGTAATATCTTTCTTATATAAAAATAACTTTGACATTTTTTAAAATTCAGTGCGTTTTTTGTAAAAACTATTTAAGAAAATATCTCTAAACCCTGACGTGATGGACCAAATTTTAAATCTAATTCAAAATCAGTATAACAAAAGACAAACTACACGCATTGGTGTACAAGAAAAACCAACCTGTGACCTGTGATAATTACTATAGATACATTCACAGGTAGAGCCGAATACATACAATATATTATTTCTACTGCATATACATAACTTGACTTTTAAATTAACGAAACACTCTGATGTCCAAGTACAGTGCGATTGTAAATGATTGAGGATAGTTTGAATTGACCGCCAACATTTTTTTTTAATGTTGGTCACACTTAGTATCTGCTTAAAATTTGCTTCTATTATTTTTCTTCAGTGGCGTTTCGTATTAGAGGGTTCACTATTAAATAAGAAATTAATTTGTGTTTTAAATATTGCTATTACTACTAAATTCATTCAAAATTAATAATATTCTCACTATAAATAATAATATTAAGTTAGATAGTAACTATTATTAACAATTAATGCATTACATTATTCAAACAGATCAATGTACATCACATTAATAATTAAGGTAAATATAATCAAAAACACAATTTGTAACATAATAGCTATTAATATAACGAGAACATTAAGCGATTTATAATACTCGAGGACGTTGCCTGGTGACGAGGCGCTAGCCGAGTCACCTCGTAACGTCCGAGAGGGTTTAAATCTCTGATGTTCGAGTTTATATTCAAAGCTTTATCGTATCATCAACGATATCAAGATTAAACCAAAATCAACAATTTGTCTGTCATACAAAATACTAACGTCAAAGCTTGCACGTTTTTGAAATAAATTAATAAATCATGGAAGAATTTGATGTTCCCGCAAATATTGTAGAGGCTACAAATAGTGCAAAATTAGATTTGTTGCCAGAGAAGTCAAAACAGCATTACGAAAACGAATATCGTCTGTTTTGTAAATGGCGAGATGAAGAACATGTTCAAGGTGCTGGGGAAACAGTCTTGCTGGCTTATTTCGTGAGACTGTCAAATTACTACGCTCCTTCATGTTTGTGGCCAAAATATTCCATGTTGCGAGCTTGCTTGGAATTAAAAGAAAGAGTAGAAATTGATAATTATGGTGCTTTGATAAGATTTATCAAGAAAAAGAATGTTGGATATCGAGTTAAAAAATCCAAAATACTCACTAGAGAGCAAGTTGATGAATTTATGCGTACAGCTCCAGACGAGGTATTTTTGATGATAAAAGTACCTTTTTTTATTGGTCTAGGAGGGGCTTGTAGAACCATTGAATTAGCGAGAATGTCTACGGACGATGTTGAGGTTTTAGAGACTAAGGTAGTTGTTACCATTCCTGACACAAAAACTCACAAAAAAAGATTTTTTGTCCTAGTACCTGACGGTGAAATTAATTCCGTACTTTTATTTAAAAAATATGTAGCATTGCGACCGCGTCATGTTACGCATAAGAGACTGTTTATATCGTACAGAAATGGAAGGTGTACAATTCAGCCTTGTGGTATTCATTTCTTTTCTAAAATACCTGAAAAAATCGCTACATACCTCAAACTAGAAAATCCAACTTTGTATACTGGTCATTGTATTAGAAGATCATCAGCAACTTTTCTGGTTAACGCCGGCGGAGACATCTTAGATCTGCAAGAGCTGGGTGGGTGGGAATCGAGCAAAGTTGCTAGGGGGTATTTATAAGACAACGTAACGAAGAAAGCTGAAATTGCACAAAAGATTCAGATGGGAAATGTTTTAATAAACAGTGTGTCAAACTCTGAACAATCAATTGAGTTTTCACGTAAAAATGAAAATTTGAAGGACGTAAGCGGCTTGAAAATCATGTCAATCATGTGTGTTGAATCATCCGAAAAAAAAATTGTATGTGAAGCTGCAGAAGATCGCGGATTAAAGACAGATATGAAAGACATATCTTTCAAAATTGAGAACTGTCAAAATATTGAAATTCATGTTCACAAATAATGTACTATTTGACGTATTATGGTTTTGTATCTAACGTATTATGGTGCTGTATCTAACGTGTTATTAGTTCGTTACTAACGTATTATGAGTAACTAAAGTATTATTAAGATATTGTAATATTATGTTCCTAATAATTATCAATAAATGTTTCACATAAAGATGGCATAATAGTTGATGATACGATAAAATATATTAAGTTAGTTCCAGAGATACAATATATCTATTACATTTATTTGACAAGTAAGTTAGAAAGAAAATATAAATATAAAATTATCTACGTGTCATTTACAGAAAACCATATAATAGCATTTTTCAGTAATCTTGTGAAGTTTGAGAATTGTGGCTTAATAGTATTGTTATATTATAAATGGTTAACCTAACTCAGAAAAAACTAAAGCACTAAAATAAATGTTCAAAATGTCCACCATTAGCATCCAGGCATAAATTAATTCTCTTCTTAACATTTGAGAATATGCGGTGGAGTCCTTGTTCATCTATATTGTCAACTTCATTAACAATTGCTGCTTGCGGTTCTTCTATAGAATGAGGTCTATTTTCAAAAACTTTTGTTTTCAAATAACCAAACAGATAAAAATCTAAAGGTGTTAGGTCAGGTAAACGTGATGGCCAACGATCCTTACTAATTAATCTAGCATCGAAATACTGTTGTAGAAATTCTAATGTATCATCATGAGCTACATGAGGTGGAGAAAATGCTGAAAATATCCTGTTTGCAATTCATCATCGTGTAAGTGATTTATAAAAGTTTGCAGTATTTCTCTATGATATCGCTCAGCATTAATAGTGTCATTAAAAAATATCGGGCCAATGACTCGTCGTCTTGACATGGCTATCCAAACACCTATTTTCAATGGTGCAAGCTGGTTTCTACATAATTATGTGGATTTTCAGTTGCCCACGTTCTATAATTTTGGCTATGGATATATCCTGATAAATGAAACCAAGCCTCGTCTGACATAAATGTCACATTTAAAATATCATCATTATTTAAATTTTCATTGAACCATTGACAATATTGCACTCTACGTTCATAGTCAATATTGAACAATTGTTGCGTAACAGTTACTCTGTAAGGATGCATATGCAAATTTTGTACTAAAACTTTTGTAGTGGTATTATATGACAGACCTTAAATGAATAAATAAAATTAAAATTACCACAGAATAACCAACGTCAAAATATGAATTACACTAAAAACTGCGGCGGTAAATTTGAACTGTCTTCAGACATTTACAATCGCACTGTATGCTTAGGTTTCACGGAAAAAACGCGTATAAGAACAAACGATTTTTGCTTTTTAAATCATTTTGACAATTTAATTTTTCATTCACTTCAACAAAAGCAACAGTAAATCTTCGATTATTAATATAACGAGTTTCAAAAACGGGTGTTTTAGAGGTAAAAGAAATGAAAAACTTATTTAATCTCCAGGCAATTAAATTGGCCACAATAAAGTAACAGAATGTGACCTTAATAATGTTTACACTTCATTATTAATTTAAATACGCAAGAAAGTAGTATAAGCAAAATTCCCTCTCTTAACGCCCGAGGTATTTTCCAATTACCTACCTGAAATTTGTTAGAAAATGCGACACCAAATTTTCGGATTTAATTTGGGGGATAAATCTACGACTTAAGAAAATGATATTCGCGAACAAGGCTGATACTTTGCTTCTTAAATATGTTAGTTTCGAGCTCGACTTCCCAGGTAACTTGCGAATTCGCAAAACTGCGGAAAACTTTCAACATCTCTTTACGGGGTACCTAATCCTCCCAGTTTATAATTCATTTTTCGCCATAGCAGAAACTCGAGTATTATGAAGTTGTTTCTCTTTCGCTTAAAATGAAACTGAGATAGAATCTGTTTAAAAGTGATAATATTACGTTTGCGACGGTGACATTTTGAATTTAGCAATTATACATTTTCGTCTCTGGTTATAAATAGAATGTAAATTACTTGAAATAAGTAAATATTTGTGAATTATTAACACATAAATATAGTCCTCCTTTGAAAATTTATGAGCTTTTAAGGTCAATTAAATTTGACTAAATATACAGGCTGATTCATTTTCGGCCCTCACCATGGGGATCTCGCTTATTATTGGAGATAGAGTATACGTTTGAATTTGGCAAAGTTGTTAAATTTTGTGTTTGTTATAAATCCGTAAAGAAAATAGACCTGTGACAAATGACCTTCGTTATTAAAAAAAAAACGCGAAAACCCCATTTTCTTCTTTTACCTGTAGCACCGACATTTGGCCTTGTAGAGAAAATATAAAAACACATCCTTGTGGCCATTTCTAAACCTCTATCCAGTGGTGTACTCGAATTTCGTTTCGAAGAATAAAAAATACTTGTCATATCTCGTTTCTCTTCGTTAGTGTATGACAATTTTGTATTATTAATGAACAATAAATGAAATGTTTGACAGATTGAAATTCCAAAGGCTACTTATTTAATCTTATAATTTTTTTTCACTCTATATTTCATAACGGATTTGTTACTTCCTCAGGAGTGTAATTGAGAGTTAAATTCAGCAAACAACGACACTAACCATGTTAAAATTAATCAACTTTGATCAACTTAATCAAAGTTGATTAATTTCAGCATGTTTAGTGTCGTTGTTTGCTGAATTTAACTCTCAATTACACACCTGAGGAAGTAACAAATCCGTTATGAAATATAGAGTGAAATAAAGGAGTTTTTTTTTACTTGACAGACCGCTCACCCGTTAATTAATTTTTACTTATACAGTACTGTCGATAATACTTTATAGTCTATATATATATATATATATATATACCCATAAGTCCAGCTCGGAACGGGCCATAGTCAGCAATGAGTGACAACAGCGAATCCACTCTACGCGCCAATTGCAGCACATTGCAGTTAAGAATTTAGTAAGACTTAAACCGCGCAAGGATATAGTCGTTTGCATATTCGTTCTGTATACGTAATTTGCCCATTTGTTTCAGACATAATAAGGTTCAATTTATTATTATTATTGTATTCTTAGCTGCTACGGAAAAGTAATTTTAAGTAAAAAACAAAAATAACGTTTTCTAAAAGATAAAAGTAAAAAAATCAATAATTCTGCAAAATAAATTTAAATTTTAAGAAAGTCACTCAATATAGGATTCGAGAATACCGCTCTCTCTTCCCAAACAATAGCCGAGCCTATTGTAAAACTCCCGTCTCACTCCCTCGAGATTTCTAGGGATTATTGTCTCGAAAATTCTAAACAGTTGAACTTGAAACTGTTGCAAGTTCGGTATTGTTAGAAGACCGTAAAGATTTTCTTTGACATAACCCCACAGATAAAAATCGCAGGGATTGAGGTCGGGTGATCGAGGTGGCCATATTATCGTACCCCTCCCGGAAATATCACGATTAGGAAAAGTGTTTTCTAAAAACTCTCTTACTAATCTGCTGTTATGCGCGGGACAACCGTCTTGCATAAACCAAATTGCATCAAAATCGACGTTTAGTTGACGGACAGCAGGAATAATTCGTGTTCTCAGCAAATCTAAATATTTTACTGCATTCAAATTGCCGTCGATAACAAATGGCCCTATAATGTTATCACCCAAGATACCCGCCCAAGCGTTAAGTTTTTCGGGGTATTGAGTTTTAACATTACGAGCTAGATGTTTATTTTCTCGAGACCAATATCGCACGACTGAGGGATTATGCTTGCCATGACGTGGAAAAGAAGACTCGTCAGTAAACAGAATATTTTTTATAAAATATTCGTCCCTGTTAGCCTTTTCTATCAAGGACTCACAAAACTCCATTCTTGCAAAATTGTCCTCGGGAAAAATCTCCTGGCATTTTCGAACTTTGTAACTTTTATATTTGTTGCGTTTTAGAATCCGCTTTACTGTACTTCTACTAACACCGATTTCGTCTGCAATTTGCCGTGTACACTTAAGGTCGCCCATTTCAACTAACGAACAAACCCTCACGTCTCTCTCCTCCCGATCGGCAGGTATTAGAGGGATATGAGGCTGTTCGCCAATTTGTTGGCATTTGCGGCAATTTCCGACTATACAACCATATTTCCTAAACGCATTTACGATCCTTTCAATCGTCGAATGCGAAGGAATAGGCCGATTTACGTACTCTACAGCAAATAAATCAGCGGTTGTACCTTCTCTGCGGTTGTATACACTGACATGATAACTACCTTTTCGTATGCACAGCTAAATACGAATGACGGGCGATCTGTTGCGCTCGACCATCGGTCTTATGTTGCGCACGCGGAGTGGCATCGTACACACGTTGCCACATCGAATTACGTTCCATACGTATATTGTTGTCTATGGCCCGTAGCAGGCTGGACCTATCGTATATATATATATATATATATATATATATATATATATATATATATTAATGTGATTAGACGTACCTCTTCTAATGTGAGGTTCAACAACAACTTTCTAACTTTTAGTGGAAGATTGTTCAAATAAAAAAAATTGAATATTCAATAAAGCGGCAATGCTCTCCTTTAAACTTGATTTTTGGGCTTTATTTTTATATGGGCTAGCTCAGGGTAATCTTTATTTGAAATGCAATGGGAAATGCGTCGGAATTGACAGGATATTGGTTTTACAGCAACAATTAATTGGATAGCTTTCATATAACGTTATAAAATTAAGGATTACTGGATTTTATACTGCTGGACGCTGGTCCGATACTCGCTCCTTATGGATATTGAAATATCTTGAAAATGCACTTAGCAAAAAGGTAACTTTTTTTCTCTAACGTTGTGTGAATATTTTAATTATGTTATTCTTTATATTTCAGCATTAAAATACGCTTTATAACTTTAAAATCGCCTTTAGCATCTTGGCACGTTGCTATCGTGGCAAAAGGCAACGCTTCCATTTTTCTACTTTCTGTTTTTTTTTCTCGAACATCGTCGTTCCATTTTTGAACGCGTTGTCTACATGAAATATTGCCGCTGATAAAAAAAGAGGCGTGGCCAATTTGAAATGTTGATTTGTACTTCTTTTTAAAAGTAAAATTAAAGTATTCTGAAGGTATTAAAAATCCTTAATAATTAAATCAATTTGCTAGATAATGAATTGGCATTTTAATTGCAAATGGCTACATAATTATATAACCCCACTTGTGTTACTCGCATATAGATGGCGCAGATCTGTCATTTTCTTTGAATTATTTAATAACGGGTGTTCAGAAACATTCGAAGTCAAAGTAGTCCTTGAAAATATGAAGTCATGTCTGAGATAGATTGATTTTTGACAGACAACAGTTGACATTTAATAATTATTACAAATCAGATACTTAAGTAAAGATATACGATTTTTTGTTCAGAGCCCACTTGACTTCGAATGTTTCTGAACACCCGTTATTTACTTAAATTAAATCTTGTAATTATTCCTTAAATTGTTAATAATAATGTAAATTGTTTTATGAAGACTGTACTAGCTTAATATATATAGATAATTATTTCTTGACCTTTGTATGTTATAGTAGATTAAATTAGTCGGCGATTTAAGGGCTGTTTTACTTTGATATGTATATATTTAAATCAATCTTACATGTTTCGACACATAATGCCCTTTTCGAAGAAATTTAAAATATAAATGACAGTAGATCAATGTCAAACTTATATATCTGTAGTTGTCATAGATAAAATTAAAATATTCAAAAATACATTCAAGTTTAATAATAATTCATGTCTCAGAACTTTCGACAGCAAGACGTCAATTACGGGGGATTGGCAAGCCATTAGTTATTATTATGTCTGCGCCCGTGGAGCGACTTAAGACTTAAGCCCAGTCAGGGATCTAAATACGGAACTGCCAGCATGTGAAGCCAGTGTACAGATACTTAAATAACATTATGATAGATATGTATATAATAATAACATATATTCATGATGGTAAATTGCATATCGTTACATTATTAGGTTATATAGTATATATTGCTTAGATTTTTTTTTATCACTTCTGTTGTTAATTGAATTTTTTTCTTGTTTAATATTAATCATTTCCCTTTTCATTGTGTATTGTTCTTTATCGATTATCTGTGTGTTTTCAAAATCGAAATGGCGATCGCTTTATAGTTTGTGTGTAAATAAAGCAGTTTTGCCTGTTTTGGAGTATTTGTGTGCTTGTATTCTTTTGTATAAATATTGTTTAGTTTGGCCTATGTAGTAAGTATCGCAATCGCGACATGATATTTTATAGATAACATGTGTTTCTTGATTTTTTTGTATTTTAGGTTTTAGTTTTGGAAATAGATGTTTATTAGTATTACTAAGTTTATATGTTGTAGCTATACCATATTTTTTAAAAGTATATTTAATTTTCTCTGATAATTGTGGAACATATGGAATCGTGATAAATGTTGTTTCATTGTTTAAATTGTTATTGGTGTCTGCAGTGTTGTATATTTGGTGGATTCGTTTTTTAATTGTTTGTTTTTAAGTTGTGGTAAACAATTATTATCTGTTAAGACAGAGCAGTAAAACTATCACGCACTCAATACAGAAAAGATAACATCAAGAAAATTAAAACGATCATAACAGAAATTTACTCAAATATGTATATAATTGCATTCTTAATAAAAACAGAATTTGGGTCAATGTATCAATGTATCATGTATCAATAAAACGATTTATTGCTACGACACCAAAATGTGATCATTGTGTATGCTAATGTCATTTATAGCTTCGGCAAAATGAAAGGAGTCGACTACTCTGAAGGTGTTACAGTGTTTGAAGGATATTTTAAGTATTTCAGCGAGATATCTACTATGTGAATTTATGCTGCTGACAGTAGGTCATTAGGTTTATGTATTTTGGGGATGCCATAGATGCGAGCAGTGGCAGAATCCCGTCTCATCAACTGTTTGCACGTAACTTGTGCAATAAAGTTGTTAAGTTTGAAGCTAGTAATTAATTTATTGGTTTTCCTTTCAAAGGAAAGGAATCCCCTCATCTATGGCATCCCAAAAATACATTAATCTAATATTACCCTGAGACCTAGCAGCATAAACTCACATAGTAGATATCCGGCCAAATATATATATACCGGGTGGGGCACATAAAGTGTTACAGAGCAATAGCACTCAAACGATTAATCATATCGAAAAATGTTTCAGACAAAAGTTTCAGTGTTCGGGAAGGCGGTCACACTGGGCCACCCAGTTTTTTATCGATGTAGGCGTAGAAGCTACGTCAATGTCAACTCCAATTTTTTAAATGGAACCATGTATTTTCTTTTCAATAACATTATTACTGATTTTAAGACGAATTCAGCGACCTACAACACAAGGTCATTCTAGTCACGCAAAGTATGAAAATAGTCGAAAAATCGAAAAATATAATAATCAGCATCAACTGTCAACGCATACGGCTGTCAGTTAGTCACGCATTACCTTTTACTGTGAGTACATCGGATCGCGAAAATGAACGATTATCAAGAATATTTTGATATGTTAATGGTGCTGGGGGAATGCCGCAAACATTCCAGAAACGCTGAGCAGTTGTACGCGGCTCGTTATCCGGACAGACAACAAAAATCGTACATGGCATTTAAGCGATTAGCTGACCGTTTCTGTCGCTTCGGTACAATGAAACAAATACGAGCCAAACGTCGACCGATTGTTGAAAATGCGGCTGCTATCTTAGCTTTTACTGAACAAAATCCCCATGCGGGTACCAGGCAAATGGAACGAGAGAGTGGAATTAGTCGGCGATCTGTATTAAGAATATTACATCAACACAAATTACATCCGTATTGTATGTCACTGCATCAGGATTTGTACGGCAATGATTTCCAGAATCGCGTCAATTTCTGTAACTGGATTCGTCGAAAAATGGACACGGATATTTCATTTTTGAGTCATGTGCTTTTTTTCTGACGAAGCTAACTTGACAAATACGGGAAATGTGAATAGGCATAACATGCATTACTGGGCAAATGCGAATCCTCGATGGACGAGAACTGTACGATATCAACATCCGTGGTCCGTTAATTGTTGGGCCGGCATTGTCGGCGATCACGTCATTGGTCCACATTTTTTTGAAGGTCACTTAAGTGGGCAAGTTTACGCAAACTTTCTGCAAAACGTACTGCCCGAATTACTGGAAGACGTGCCCTTGCTAGTTCGCATAAACATGTGGATGCAACACGACGGTGCACCATCCCATTATGCTCTATGTGCAAGACAAGTGATGAATGAGATTTATGGTGAAAAATGGATAGGACGAGGCGCTACTGTTGCTTGGCCACCTCGTTCGCCAGATCTAACACTAATGGATTACTTTTTCTGGGGTTTTGTCAAAGGACACGTAATGGCGGAAGCACCTACCACGCCTGACGACATGAGGGAAAGAATACGCCGAGCATGTACCGAAATTACACCACAAATGTTGGCTAACGTTAAATGGTCGTTTCCTCGGAGAATTAACCACTGCTTACAAGCGGAGGGTGATCACTTCGAGCATCTTCTGTAGGTAGACCCAAACCAAAGTTCCTTTGATGCTGATTATTCCGATATTTTTCGATTTTTCGACTATTTTCATACTTTGCGTGACTAGAATGACCTTGTGTTGTAAGTCGCTGAATTCGTCTTATAATGTGTAATAATGTTATTGAAAAGAAAATACATGGTTCCATTTAAAAAATTGGAGTTGACATTGACGTAGCATCTACGCCTACACCGATCAAAAAACTGGGTGGCCCAGTATGACCGCCTTCCCAAACACTGAAACTTTTGTCTGAAACATTTTTCGATATGATTAATCGTTTGAGAGCTTATTGCTCTGTAACACTTTATGTGCCCCACCCTGTATATATATGTATATATTACATTTTCAAAAATAAGATATTTCTATAAACAAATATAAAATCATTCGTAACGGTTTTCTATATACCAGAATTCATATATTTAATGGATTTGTTAATATTTTAATTGATTTAGCACCCCATTTGCGAAGGCGTATAAATTAAATAGGATGTCACTATTTATGTATGCTACGGTAGCTGAAGATAACCCGTTTAGATCCTGTTACCCCATTCTAATCGACGTAATCAATAACTAAGTTAATTATTAGTTAATGACTTAACGGTGAGAATTATCACGTTGGAATATAATTTACTGAATTTATGCGTGACATGTATACATACGAATGCATAAAAAATTAATTTAATAAAGGCACCTATTCGTAGATGTTTGAAATACTTACACAAAACTCAACTCGGTCAGAAATTTCTATAAAACAAATTTGGACAAAAGCGCATCCATGAATGCGAATATTTCTTAATACATCTATAACTTTATTCACACTCTCTGCAATGAACAATTAATATTTCTTTGGCAGGATAAAATAATCAAGTCTTTCAGTAAAAAGCTGTCTTTTCTCTTCTTAAAATAGATCACAGGTGGCATGCCTGTAAGTTGAATTTAATAAAATACGTGTTATATTAGCGAGCAAGGAAGATAAAACTTGAAATATTACCAAGTTAGTTAACCTGAGTTAATAGAATGTATGTTAAAAGTTAATCAGGGTAAAATTTTATTGTCATTTGCACCGACAAAAATTTAACATATATTAGTTAACATAGTACTTATGACAGCATGCTGATCACGTCATTAAAGTTTATGACGTTTCATGCTGTAATTGGTTGAGGAAAGTTTCATTCAGCTGCAAAATGAACTAGCGGCAATAAACGGTTTATGATTTAATTGTAATGACGGAGTTTTCCAAGCCTGTCTTAAATCAGGTAAAATATAACATATTGCTATGAATAGTGGTTTGTAGATTTAATGCGCCACCATCCACAACTAGTTTTCCCAACTAGGTTCCTCAGCCGGAGAATTTTCAAATATGAGACTTCTATCTTCTCGGGTTCCAATTCGGAAATCCGTGTTATTTCTACAATGAGTTAGGCGCCAGTGAAAAGTTCACACAAATATTTTATTTACTTATTTTATATATTGAGCTTAAACAACAATATTGGTATGTAAAATAAATAAAACACAGGATAAAAATTTAAATAGAATATTTAATACAAAAATCAAAAAAAAGAAAAAAATCTATCTTTATAAAGCATAAATATTCTGTATTTTACAATAATACATAAGGTAAAAATATTCACTGTAATACTGACAGCTGAGTGAATGAAAAAACTTCCTCTTAATTACTCCGATCAAACTTATCTAAAATAACAAAGTTTATTTTTAATTTCTCCCCAGAGAACCGCACTGTATAATAAAATACTGATACACGATCAAAATTTACACATGCGCAATAAACATGTACAAAAAACCCTGACTCCTCTCGAACAAATTCTAATTACTATAATTTTAACATAATTTTAACATAGAACTTTAATAGTAAGCTATTATTTATATTTCTAATAATAAATCTCTTACATAACAATCTTGGATACAATAGAAATATTCTTATAATTTTAATTAACGTTTTATGATATCATAAAAACCTTAATACTTACAAAAACTATTTAATGTGGAGACGAAGAACAAAGAAGGTGCTTTTTCTATATTATATTAATCAACAATTAGCAAACAAGAATTTACCTTTACAACTCTCTAATACATCAATAAAAACACTAATCAAATAATTAACCGATATTCAATATAATTAATTATATCACACCAAGTTACCTTCTAGTACGAGATATTAAACAGGTCTCCATGAATTTATCTCTAGGCCTCTCGAACACATTGGCCTCGGAAAAAAACAGTTTTTATATTCGCACATTTAAAAAAAAATGTACATTTATTGTAAATTATTTTTAAATATTATTTTAGAAAAAATCCATAGCATTATCATTGTATTATCTTTATGATAAGTGCATGCACACCAAACAGGCATTTGGTAAGGATCTAGCGGAATGCGGAATGCAGAATGCAGCAAAAATTCTGAAAATGATTAAACAAGTATTTGCTGAGGATGATTTAGGTCAGAAGCAAACTTATGAGTGGCATAACCGTTTTAAAAGTGGATGTATGTCGGTTGATGATGATGATCGTTCTGGTCCGAAACAAGTTACAAAATATGGCATTCCTACGTGGTGCTATCCTGCAAGACCAAAGGAGAACAATCCATCAAATTTGTATCATTGTCAACTTGTCGTACGGCGTTTGTCGGCGTCAACATTCAGCGAATTGCGACAATGCACCAACCCACAAGTTATTTGTTGTGCGTCGGTTTCTAGCCTCAACGCAGACGGCAGTACTATCCCACCCTCTCTATTCCCCAAAACTTGCCCCTTGTGACTTCTTCCTGTTTCCGAAGTTTAAACTGAAGTTCGAGAGCCGCCGTTTTGCGAACATTGAGGATATCCAGACCGAATCGCAGGCAGTGTTGGACATGTTAACGCGCGAAGACTTTCAACACTGCTTCCAGTCATGGACAAGTCGTTGGGATCGGTATATTTATACGAGAGGAGAGTACGTTGAAGGAAATGGTAGTGGATAAGTTGTAAGAACAATTTATTGTGTTTTTTTGACATTCCAGAAGTTTATGAGAAGCACTTCGTATCTATCGAAGTCATCAAGAAAAGATTCCTTTCGCGAAAAGTACTACCAACACCATCATTTAAAGAAACATAATATTATATTCTAATCCTGCCATATGGTAGTGACAAATAAAATTCGGTTAACATGATTTAAAAACAGTGAGAATAAAGTATTTAAATAAATGGAAAATCCCAGAAGGTATAAATTTGCAATTCGTGATGCAATCCTATATTTATTTTTTCAAGGACTAAAAGTATCTTATATTTCTGCTGATGTGCAACAAGCTCTGGGTGGCAATGTTCTTTTGACAGACTGAGTTGGGTGGTGATATGAACATCGAAAAGCGACTAGAGCCCTACATAAGTGATGAATAAAATTAATAATATTGCTTTAAACGACTGAAGAATTAACATCAAGGAGATACCTAGCATCGTGAATATATCGACTGAACGCGTACATCACATTTTAAACTTAAAATAAAGCGTCTCCAAGCGCTTAAGGTGAGTAGCGCCACTCTTGTACTGTGGTTGTAATTATTGAATTTCAAGCTAAACAAAAACCAATCAATGTATAAAGTAATAACTACGATTTCGGCGATTTAGAGCGGATAACTTTCCAGATTATTTTCCACATACAAATTGTAGTTAGAAGCAATTTCTGATAAACGAGCTGGAATGGCCGATTACAAAGTTTTCCTTCGCCGCGGTAACACACCTTCTCACACCAAATCATCACTCCCAGTAGATTTCTCAGTTCCACTCTGTTAGTCTTGTGTCATAGATAAAAGCCACTAACCCCCTCAGGGAAAATTCGAGCACCCTCGTAAGATCCAATAGATCTCTTCCGAAATGTTTCTGTTTGAAGCGCTTAAGTTCCTCTCACGTGCATATTACACGGACGCTACTTTCCGCCTGTTTTTCACATCTCTTACACCAGGGCTCGTGAACCATGTCCATGCTATAAATATGTTTCCATCCGCTTATCAAGGAGATAATAGTTAAAATGTTTTTTAACTACAAATTAGATTGGCTGAAAGCCTAGCGTTCAACTCCTTTAGTAGTTACCTTAGTAGCATAGTTGACCTTCAGTTAGCTTCTATTTCCTTTTTATGTTCTCTTTCAAGCCATAACCAATCTCCCTTCTAGCAGAATCCTTGGCCAGTTCGTCGGCAGGCACAAGTTGAGAAAGCTCTAAAGCAATAAGTGATTAAGACTTAGTTAATAAGACGGAAGCATTAAAAGAAGAAGTTCTTACTTCTGTAGATGAGAAAATTGGAGAAAATTTTAAACTTTTAAAAGAAAAGTCTAAACTTTTAGAAGAATATTCTAGACTTCTAGAGGAATTAATGGTTCAGATGAATTGATCTCAAGCAGAGGTCCACGAAGAAGCTGTGCCACGGCTCATCAAAATAAAAGAAGAAGCCGTAGTTATCTCCAAGACCAGAATAAAGCCACCAACCTTTGATTGAAAAACGTCATGGGCGACTTACCTGACGCAATTAGAAGCAGCCGCACAAGCAAACGCATGGTCATCTGTCGAGAAGGCTATTTGTCTAATCATGGTGTGTTGAAGGGTGAGGCCAGTGACATTTTGCAGACATTGCCTCCTGAGGAACGCAAAGATTATTCCCAGCTTATTAAACGATTGGAGATGAGATATGGCCATGCGCATTTGGAACAGGTATGACATATCCAACTGAATAATTGGTCACAGAAGAAAGGCGAGGATCTTCAGGAATTTGAGGCAGATATTACCCGTCTGGTTCGACTTGCATATCCAATGGCGCCAGATAATTTTATGGAACACCTGACTGTTCAAACATTTATATATGGCTTCCGGGATGGTGACACGCAGCAGGCATTACGGCTGGCACGACTGAAGACCTTGGCCGTTGTTGGAATGGCTAAGAAATCGGTCAAGTTCGAAACAAACGTGTAAGGGTCACCAAAAAGACATCGACTGTGCAGCAGGAAACTCCAAGAACGCTCGGCCAAATTGCATCCTTACATCAAGCCAATACTCGTCGAACAACCGCGGTTCATTCTTAGGATCAATCTTAAGGATTTGAAAGAAAATCAGGTAAAGACCAATCTGGCAGGAAATTGCTTTCCGTTCACGGGAACTGAAATCATACTGGGCACAATGTGATTGCTTGATAATGGGAGAAGATCTCCTGAAACGTGAAGTGTAAAATCACGATGAAAGTGAGCGAAGAATACAACTGGTAATTTCCAGAAAAAGGATACCAGAGGTATTGCGAGAATTCGACAATGATGCTTCTGGGGGACATTTTGGTGTTCATAAAACGGAAAAGGTGCATCAGAGATTTTACTGGGTAAATTGTTCAAGAGACCTGAAGGAGTTGCGAGAAATGTGTTGACTGCGTTGCGAGTAACGGACAACAAAAACGCAGATGTGCCCCTATGCGACAATGCAATGTGGGACGCCCCTTCAAGAGAATACCCATTGATGCCGCCGGGACATTTCCAGAAACCAACAAAAGTAATGAATACAATGTAGTAGTGATGGACTATTTTACCAAGTGGGTCGAAGCTTATGCCCTACCAAATCAGGAGGCTGTAACTGTAGCAGACATTGTAAAGAAGCTCGTCAGCCGGTTTGGTGTACCTCTGGAACTTCATTCAGATCAGGGGCGAAACTGACTCCAATCTTTTCGAAAAGATGTGTGAACTTTTGGGCATTCGAAAGACGAGAACAACTACCTAGCATCCACAATCAGAGGGAATGGTAGAGAGGATGAACAAGACTATGGATCAGACAATTACCAAAAGTGGTCTCCGAACACCAGAGAGATTGAGACGAGCACTTACCATTATCATTAATGGCGTATCGGGCATCTGTTCAAGAAAGAAGTGGGCCATCTCCAGGAAACGTGCTATTTGGCAGGGAATTCCTACTGCCCTGTGATTTGGGAAGTTTGGGAGCAAGCCTGGTGAAGGCCTTTAATCTTCTCATGTCCTGGCACCCACATCAGTAACATCGTATTGTCTCGTGCCAGTCTATTAAGGACCTCTTTACAATGTTTCACCAGTTTAGATTTGGTAGATGGATTCGTAATGGCTTTAATACCCGCCTGACTGTCAGGCATTACGTTGAATTTGTTGAAAACAATTAACCCTGGAAAACCGTTGTGTTTCCCCAGACTTAATGATATCTTCATTCTAGGGCACATCACACATATACTTGCACCTGTGCCCTGATTGGATAGTAGCCGAGCATATAAAAAAAGTGGATTATTTGATGGCAACAAGTAAAAATGGTAGAAGTTTATTTCATCACATAATAATTATGTGGTGAAATTAAAAATATATTATATTGAAAAATATAGTTATTAGATATGGTAAACAAGAAAATCTCATTATAGATAATACTTTTCTTTAATACAAATGAATAGATAAGTACATACAAGAAGATCATCAAGGATTTTAAAAAAGTAAATGGATTTGTAAAGCATAGAAACTATTATAAAGATAAATCTTAAAAATAAATAAAATAATTGAATAAGATAATGTTTTTATTATTTTTATAACCTATTTTTTTATAATAATAATTTAAAATGTTTAGTAAAAAATTTCTATGTCTTTTATTTATTTAAGCTCTGAGAGTTTATTATCTATAGGGTACGGTTCAATAAATATACTAAATAATGTATGCTTTTTATTTTTTATTTTATTCTGCGTGTATTTCGCACGTTTTTATTAACTTTTTTTAATTATTTTCTATCGTACAATCAATTAAAGATATTTCTATTTTACTTAAGGTTAATAAACAAATTTTCTCGTGTACTATTAATGTTAGAGATATCATATACAAAAATAGTTGATAATTAAATGAACTGCAATAAACAATATTTTTCAGATAAGCATAATATAAATAGATATAGTTAAATCTTTATAGGCTTTTATATAATTATTTAGACCACATGCTTACATTAATTAAATATTTGCTTAAATGTTGATCGATTATAAATACTAACTTTGTTACTCTTCTAATATTTCTTTAGTTGAATAGACAACTTTAAAGGTCTTTGTAAAGATAATTACATGCTTATTCTCTTGATTCTCTTGATTTTGAGATAGAACAACAGCATTCTAATCTCCAAGTGAAAGCTAAATATATTCCAGGGCAAACAAGTGGTTCAAGTAACAATACGACATCCCCTTGGTTTCAAATGGCTATCGAATAGCTTTAATCTTATTTTTAATAATATAAAATATTATTAAAAATCTGGTGTGAAGAACACAAATACAGGTTCACTATTAATATTTTTTGTGAACGTGTCCGAACATATCCCTCCCCAGAGACGTAGATACGTATTTCGCCTTTCTACAGGCTCGTCGGTACGCCCCTGCTGGAGAAAGGATATTCTCAGACACATTCACAAAAAAGAACCACATCACCGAAATTATCCCGACCGGGCGTAGAAGTAAATTCAGCGCTGCCTGTTGTCAGACAGCCGAAGTACCTCGCCCCGTCCACATAACCAATGTGAAGTAACGACGCCCTTCCAAAGGTGGCACAGCTAATCTCTCTAGAAACTGCATTTTGTTTGTGTCTTCACTCATACTACGGACTAACCGCATGTGTAATGTATCACAATAATTGAAACATACATGAGTAGGTAAACCCCACCAGTTTTGTATAATACAAAGGTATTTTTAATAATATAAAATATTATTAAAAAAATCTGGTGTGAAGAACACAAATACAGGTTCACCATTAATAATTTTTTAATAATATTTTATATTATTAAAAATACCTTTGTATTATACAAAACTGGTGGGGTTTACCTACTCATGTATGTTTCAATTATTCTGAAGCTTTAATCTTCTTTTAAGTCATATTTAAGTAAATATTCCCTTTTACAAGTAAGTAAAATCAAAGTTTTACTTTGAATTCTTGGAAATTCAATATAGCGACCTTATGATATTTTTGAAAATTAGGATTTATAATTAATTGTGCTGGTCTATCCTAGAATATTTACTCGATTTAATATAAAACTATATAATTTCTTCTAATAGTAAATTTAGATAGTCGGCCATTTAAGGTCTGTTTTACTTTAATATATACATATATATTTAAAATAATCACTTACAGGTTTCGGAAATTACTGCCTTTTTCAAAGAATTTTAAATTGTAAATGACAATATATTAATGCCGTATTTATATATGTGAAGTTGTTATGAATAAAAATGACATTATTCAAAAATACATTAAAGTTTAATAATAATAATTCGTGCCTTAGCATTCCCCAACAGATTGACGTCAATTATAGGGGGCCACCTGGAATTGGCGGACTGGTGGATTTTAAATGTATACATATTAAAGTAAAACAGCCATTAAATCGCCGACTAAATGAATCTAATTATTAGAATGAATTTGTAATTAAAAATAAAGGCACTTATAATTATTACTATTATTATTAAATTTGATACATACTACAATTAAGATCGAAAAGATCGAAAGATTAAATTATAGAGCAATCAGAAAGTGAGATAAATATACTAGGAAATAAATACATACAAAAAATTCGGTAAATTATTTTTTTTATTGTTTCTGATCTGTAAACAATATTACATAAAATAATTACGTTAACCATTTTAGCATGAATATATTTTAGAATTTTATGCTGTGGCATATTAATAAAGACTAAAAAGCGTTCCAAATTTTTAATTAAAATAAATTATTTATATTTAGAATGTTATAATTGAAAATATACAATTATAACATTTTCTGATATAATAATTTCTCTAATTTTTAAGTGATATACATGAAAGGTTTTCATTCTATTGCATAATAATAATAAGTAATATCCACTACAAAATTGACAAATTTAAATTTTAAATTGACTTCAGATGTCATAATCTAATGCCAACCACCACGAAAATTCCCAAATTTTGAAATTTCTATTATTCATGTAAAAGAGGCGATAAAAGGGAAAATTGAAAAAGATAGTATAGAAAGTGAGATAAATATACTAGAAAATAAATACATACAAAAAATTCGGTTAATTATTTTTTTTATTGTTTCTGATCTGTAAACAATATTACATAAAATAATTACGTTAACCATTTTAGCATGAATTATTTTAGAATTTTATGCTGTGGCATATTAATAAAGACTAAAAAGCGTTCCAAATTTTTAATTAAAAATCGATTATTTAAATTTTGAATAGACTGATCCCTTTTCCATACATTTTATCTTAAGATATTGAATTTTATAAGGTATGTCAATCAATATTGATGTCATAAATTATTCTTTTCAATAAAAAGAATTGTCCAAAACCGACCCTGTACAGAATCCTATATCTATATATTCGAACGCATGGGTAGAATGCGCATGTGACCAGGCGCGCGCCAACAATGACAATTCTCACTTCTGTGCGTCTGGTTGTCCGTAGATCCATAAGACTTCGAACACTCTAATAGTATCAAGCAACAAGAACAGGTCAATTAACTTATACCAGTCCGAAGACATACAAAATTAGTAGTTTTTACAAGAACAAAAAAGTTTTTCTCCAACTACTGCAATGAAACAAATAAATAATTGATATTCGAAATTGTTTAAAAAGTTTATCGTTAAACGAGAAAAAGAAGTTCGTGTACCAATTCAAACGAGTTTGAAATCAGCAATTGTTATGGTCAATCAATGGTCAATTATAGATGTGAAAGTCCATAAAACATAATCCCGCCAATTTTGGTAGAAATCGCAAATTCTTCCGACAGAAAAAAAACGTAACAAAGCGCACACTTTTCAGTCTTCTACTCAAAATGAAGACATAGGTATGTTGAACGTGACACAATAATTTTTTCATTATTGTTATCGCCTGTTGTCTTATTTTTCTTGTCGATGTTTGTTTATGTGTTTTCTACCTTCCTATTGTTTTTCGTAAAATAAATTTTCTCTGCTATCTGTGTGTACTTCCTTACTGGCACTCTCTTTTCATTCTAGTTTTCAGTTTGTCGTTTCCTTGTTTACAAACACGCACTCGCTTCAATTTAATGTTTGTTATGTTTCACTTGGAATTTTAAGTTACGAAGAATCGATATTTTAAATTTGCGTCACGACATGTAAAAACTAATTCCACCTCTGATGAATTAATTGATAACTTGGAATACTTGGATTATGTTTTATAAAATAAAGACTTTTAATATGCTAACTTCCCCAATAATTGGAATTACTTTACAGCTTTTCGCGTTATAATATGTAAATTTATACATATTTTGTCTTTTCGGCGATGCGATTCAATTCTTAATAACGGAAGAGTTATTAAACTTTTCCGTTACTAAAATTTTTTTAAAAATTGGGGCGTTAATTTCAGTGTTCTATAACAAAATTATATATTATACAACAATTTCTTTTCAAAATTAATTTTATTTTAAAAATTGATACATTGATGATTTTGCAGTGGTGGATAAAATATTACTTAAGTTATAAAGCGATACGTAGTCAGATTTATCTAGATACACATAATAAATAATAATAAGACCTTATCGCAATTTAGTTTAATTATTCTACGTATGCTTTTAGATAACTTCTTTATCTTGTTGGAGCTAAAAAAGGGTTTTAACAAAAGCGACTTTAAGCACTTCATATCAAATATTGTGCTGTTTAACTGCATTAAAAGAACAATATTTTCAATGTAGAGAGCTAAAAGCTTTTCGATTTGACCACTTATAATCGTTTTAGATGTGATTAAATTGCGAAGTGTAGTTTGTTACTGTTATCGAAAGCGGTACAGGTGATCAAATTAAAACACTTATGTAACTTCTTATTAAAGATGTCAACTTAGTCATTGAAATATGAATATTAGATATTAAAATATATAGTATTTTTAGATTATAACAAACAACACATTTCAGAATAATTTCTTTTCAAATTCACCATTTGCCGCTGTAAATAAAAATAACTTTTTAATTAGTAATATAACTACTAAAACAAGATATTATTTGAAGGTGTTTAAATCTTATGCCCAAACCCTAAAAAATAGTATCTTAATCCTAGTTAAAAGTGAGGTTTACAAGAAAAAGAATTAAAAGCGAAAGAAATAAAATCTTATGGATCTTGGTTCAAGGTCATTCGAGCCTAGTCACACCTAACGCAGCTAATTTCACGTTGGTTATTACGTTGTTCATCGCTGCATTTACCCTCTTTTTCAGTAATAAGTAATGAAGAAAATTACCGGGAGATTATTAAAATATAAACACTGCTATTTGAACCGATGTTCCCTTCCTATCAGTTTAGAAACTGTTGAGACTGTCCAAGAGCTGTTTAGAAACTGTTTATTACCATTCGGGAGCTGTTCAATAGTACTTTATTACCTGTTTTGTTTAGCGGTTCATAATCTGTTTAACAGCTCCCAAACAAATAACCAACTATCCCGAATAGTAATAAACAGCTCCTCAACAATGTTTGAAAAATTTCAACAGCTTTAAAATAAATAGAGAGAGAACATCGATTCAAAAGGTAGTGTTTACATTTTAATAATCTTCCGGAAATTTGCTGTATTACTTATTAGTGAAGAAGAGGGTGGCTTCAATGACCTCGGTGACCAACGTAACAATCAACGTGAAGTTAGCTGCGTTAGGTGTGACTAGGCTCGAATGACCTTGAATTGCAAACGAAGCTCCATAAGAAATTACATGAGATTTTGCGCTCAAACTTCCATTATCCTTATCTATTTAAAGTTAATCGAAGTATGCATTCAAGCTAATGGAAGTTTGATAGAATATTTTTTTGCATATTTCCTATTTGAAAAATTTATTCCCAAAAATTAGAAAAAACCGAAATTTAGGCATTGTAAAGGGTTCTTTATGAAACCAATTTTGGTTATAAAAAGTCCTTTCCTAATTTTACGCCATCACAACTCCATTAAAACGTTTACAATTTATAAACGCACTGTTTTACTCTAGTATAATTTAGTTTTTCGAGAGTGGTCTATTGAAATTTAATATCAAATTCAAATCTTCAAATATCCGGCTAACCGTACCTTAACCTTTTCTTATTAAACAACCCCATCAGTCAGTTAAACATTAAATAATAACAAATAATATATCTATAAAGTAAATTATTTATATTTAGAATGTTATAATTGAAAATAATTTCTCTAATTTTTAAGTGATATACATGAAAGGTTTTCATTCTATTGCATAATAATAATAAGTAATATCCACTATAAAATTGACAAATTTAAATTTTAAATTGACTTCAGATGTCATAATCTAATGCCAACCACCACGAAAATTCCCAAATTTTGAAATTTCTATTATTCATGTAAAAGAGGCGATAAAAGGGAAATTTGAAAAAGATAGTATAGACGACTAGTATTATTTAAACTTAGCTCGTCCGATAAAACCGTCTTATGAGACTCATTTTTTTGACATTAATTTTATCTTTTTGAAGTTGGTTACAAATATTATAAGAAAACATTATAGAAAAGTTTAAAGGACAAATTGCAAAACAATTGCAAAAGCGATTAATAATATAAATCGTTAAACAAATTTTGAAGTTTATGGTCTTAACGTTGCCGATTTTAAAATCTTTAAAATCTTCAAGCTTAAATCAATCTAACCAACAAAAAAAAAAATATTTCTAAAATTTTCGAGTTAAACAGGTTCATTTCTTAATACTAAAAAGAAAATAGAAAAATTAGTTAAAATACTGGTTTCATAAAACATTTTGTGCACTCCCTGATGTCTTACGAAACTTGTAGATATTTTAATATACTATTTAGGACTTTAAACAAAATTTTTTATTTTAAATTTTAAAATTTATTTATTATCTAATGTCAATGAAACTTTGAATTTAAGCTTTTTTGAAAATTGTAATTAATATTTGTTAAAATTTTCCAATTATTTTTTAAATTTATTTTTGTTTATTTTAGTATTATAGGGGGCCTTGCGCTTGAAAAGATTTAATAACTTTTGGGAAATAAGTAGACCATAATGCGTGTTATTCTTGAAAAAATTTATTCAAGTCTAAAAACTAAAAAAGTAAAAAAGACTCAATTTAGTTGAGTAAACTCCTTGAGAATGGTCGAATAGACTGAAACAATTAGAATAAAAATCTAAAAAACTAGTGAAACTGAACACACGTTTTTAATTTACCTAAGTCAATTAATTAAACAATGTTTCACCAAGAGTAGACTGCTGCATTCATTAACAAGCAAATTAAATTTTGGTTAACACAGTATTAAATATTAGTTTCAGTTAATTGAATCAAATTACTTCCCAATACGTTCTTATATCTATATATGAATGTCTACAAGAATTACATTTGTTAGATAATTATTTAATTTACGTAATTCCCATAGATATTATATTATATCTTAAGTTTCAACGTGCCTTCATTTTATTTTCTAACGCAACGCACAGAAAAAGTTTTAATGAACAAAAGAAAACTTTAGAATGGAAGTTATACAAAAGTTTAATTAAGCTACATCTAGAACCACTTAATGGATAATTTATCAAAACCGAAAAAAAAGATCTTTCTTGCCTTCAACATTCGATTTAATTAAAAAAACATCAAACAACGTCCAACGAAAATTAAATATTTTTACGCTCAACAAAATCAATACACGAAAATAGATTTGGTAAAGAAAAGAAAATCTTGGAAAACCAAGTAAACACGCCCTTAAACAAATTTAAATTTAGAATGCAAAATAACATAACGAACCAAATCCATACAATTTTTTACGTAAATTTTTCTCTCAAAAAGTACCTTCTCAAATGAGGTTTTATGTGTTTATTCATCGGTATTACTTTTGGAAGCATTTTTTGTATGTAAATTTGATTAATTTATGGAGTCTGTTTTTAGAATGTTCATGGCTTAAGTATTATTTGAATATAATATAAAAAGAATAAATTATTAATTTATACAGCGTCCGTCTAAATTCAACCGACAAAATTTTTGTGGTGTTAGAGGGTAATAACTGAAAGAAATTTGTTAGTATCTTTTTGTTATGGAAAAGCCTTATTGGAAAGTTAAACGATTTTAAAGTACTTTACCGACTGACATGTTAGGCAACTTTGTATACATCTATAGATTAAATCCTTAATTGATTGATATACAGGCCAATCCAGATTAAGTGTTCACCATTGGTAACTTTGTTATTATTAAAGATACAAGATTGTTTAAATTAGCAAACTGGTAGTACTTTTAACGCTCTTTAAGATGGAAGAATTAAAAAAAAAAAGCAGCGCGTTTTCGAGTTTTCCCGAAAAATATGTTTTTTTCAAATGGAAACCCCTGTATATTATATCATTTTCTGTTAGAAATTCAATTTTTAAACAAAAAATCTTATAAGAAATTTTTTACTGGGATTAAAAATACTTGAGTTATAGTGAATAAACAAAAACAGCTAAGTCAAGTGCATTTCTATGTTTCTATGATAACGACGTTAATTCTTTCTAGGAAACGTCAAATATTAGTACAGTTTTATTAGTCTTTCACTCATAAATTTCATTTTGCTAGTTATTAATTTGACAAAAAAATGATTTTTACCCATGCAGAAAAGTGTGATATGTTAGAATCTTATTTAGTGTGCAGAAAATCCTCTAAGAGGGCAAAAGAACACTACGCTGAATTATAGCCACTCCGAACACAACCAAATGAGCAATTTTTTTCTGAGACTGTACCGAAAATTTAGAGGCAATGAGAGTGTTTTTGCCAAAACAAGAACAAGAAGGACTTTTATAATAAGCGAGGCCACGGAAATCCTAGTTCTTGCATATTTTGAGGCCAACCGTGAGAATTCCATACTAGATATTATCAAGGAATCTGATTTGAGTCACGGTACTGTGCATAGGATTCTGAAGAAACACAAATTCATTCCTTATAAGTACAAACCAGTTCAAGTTTTCTTGCCAGGGGATCCAGAGAGAAGAATTTTTTTTTGCCACTGGTATCTTAACTTTTGTCGCCAAAATGTAAACAACTTTCGTTATATTTTATGGACCGATGAATTAAATTTCTCAAATTCTGGAATGTACAATACAAAAAATCATCATTACTGGTCAAAGGAAAATCTTCTTTTAGTACATCCAAGACGCCCGCAAGTCCGTTACAGTTTTAATGTTTGGTGCGGTTTAATTGGTTCAAGGATTGTTGGTCTTTTCTTTTATGAGGGCACTCTAACTGGTGAAAGGTACATAGAATTTTTGACTGAAATTTTGAATAATTTCTTAGACGATATTGATCTCATAAGTAGACAGAATCTGCATTTTCAGCAGGATGGCGCACCTGCGCACAACTACAGAGGTACTCATCAAATTTTAAATACTATTTTTAACAATTCAGGGATAGGAACAAATGGTCCTATTCAGTGGCCTCCCCGATCGCCAGATTTAACACCGCTTGATTTTTTTTTATGGGGTTATTTAAAGACAGAGATTTATAAGCAAAGGTACGAAAACGTAAACGCCCTAAAAATTGCAGTTAGTGAAAAGATAAACCAAATAGATGGTAGGACCATACTAAAAGCAGTTCGACAAGTTCAGAAACGTGTTCAAAAATGTATTGAACAACAAGGTGGTATTTTTGAACATCTTCTATGAAAAAATCAGTGATTTTTATTTTCTTTTAATGATATGTTTATGTATAAAATAAAGTTTATAAAAATTATTTAGCTGTTTTTGTTTATACATTATAACTCAAGTGTTTTTAATCCCAGTAGAAAAGTTCTTACAAGATTTTTTGTTTAAAAATTGAATTTCTAACAGAAAATGATATAATATACAGGGGTTTCCATTTGAAAAAAACATATTTTTCGGGAAAACTCGAAAACGCGCTGCTCATTTGTTTTTTTAAATTCTTCCATCTTAAAGAGCGTTAAAAGTACTACTAGTTTGCTAATTTAAACAATCTTGTATCTTTAATAATAACAAAGTTACCAATGGTGAACAATGAATTTGGATTGCCCTGTATATATATATATATATATATATATATATATATATATATATATGTATATACGAGTAGATTATGTTTTTTGTCAGCAACTACATATTCCAGGTGAGGTAGAGTTCTTATTGGAATTAAATTCTAACGAGCCATCGAAAAAATTCATAATTGGAGTAGACTGTGAAATTGGGTTGGTAGGTACTTTAACCACTTCCACATAATGACACATTACTTGATGCTTGACAGTTTCATTTGGTTTCATTGCAAAAAAAGGTTATGGCATTGAAATGATACTACAACAAAAAAGAAAACAAATAATTTATTTAATATCGAAATCATAATCAAAATTTACATATAGCTACAGAAAATGTTGTCCATTTACATCTAAACACAAACAATTTTCTTAATAAGAGTTTTGAAAAATTTGACACAAACTTATAGTTTCAATGTCAAATAATAAACGTCATTATGTGAAAGTGGTTAAAGTATCAACCCAATTTCACAGTCTACTCCAATTATGATTTTTTTCGATGGCTCGTTATAAGGATAGATACTAAGGATAAGCGACACAAAATTGCTATTACATCCTGTACTGCATCCTTAGGTTGATTTTTTTTAATTATCACTGTCATAGTATTTTTAATCCTATATTAAAAATACGGAATAATTGTGGTACATAATAGGGATACATTTTATAGAAATGTGAAAAGAACTAGAGAATTTATTCAAAATTTGGCCATTCATTTCAAAACAAGCATTGCACCGCCGAATCGTTGAGCGTGTCCGACGGACACGCTCGAATATTCTAGGTGTTTGTGTGATTGTTGGTACCGCTAAAAGTATTCGTTCCCTTAGTTCATTTTCAATTTGGACAGGCGTTTCATAGGTAACCGTATTGAGATGGTCCCATAAATAAAAATCCAACATACTTAAATCGGGACTTCGTGCAGGTCAACGTACAGGTCCTTCTCTAGCAATCCATCTTCTTGTATAGGTATTATTTAAATACCGTCGAACTCCATGTCCAAAATGTGGAGGCGCTCTGTCATGCCGAAGCCACATTCTTTGTCTGACACCATACGGTACATCTTCCAAAAGTACGGGAAGTTCTTGTTCAAGAAATGCCAAATAATTTTTATAAGATAAGCGGCGTGCCAAGAAATGTGGTCATATCAAATAATCGGGTATAATTCCAGCCCAAACATTAAGGGAAAATTTATTTTGATAATGTCGGATGAATGTTGCGTGAGAATTGTCGTCGGTCCAAAAATTCAACAAATACATATTTGTTGGGAGAGCCTTCTCGATAGAAACAGCATCCTTAGATAATACCATACTTTGAAAATTCTCTTCATTTGCCGCACGTTGTAAATACCATTGTGAAAGCATAACCCTCGGAACAAAAGTACTTTTATTAAATGAGAGGGGTGCAACTGTTCTTCTTTTAATATCCTTCGAATAGTACGATTACTACAACCCATAATCGGGGCATTGTCACCTAAAGTTTCTTGCATGTCATCAAGAATTTCTGATCTTTTGGTCGTTTTAAAAATTAAGATTAGATTACACCACGAATTACGAGTTTATGCATTTTAGAATTTTCCATTTAGACACAATGCTGTAACTTTCACAACATATAATCTAATTTCCCGTCAAATCAACGTTGTAAATGAAAATACTTATAAATAGAGAGGTTTATTTGAGTAGCATCCCACCGGCATCAGCTTGCGCGTATATATATTTTGTCAGTCGCCGTCCGAACACCGTTCAGTGCACTACGTTGGTTTGCAGTGATAAATAATAATGTTATATCACAAATAGTCAGAAAAAGACCGTTTTACCATGTAGCTCGAAAATAGATAAAGGGATTTCCGGATTTAACGCACAATGGCAGTATAATGAAGAGTAAAGTGCTAATATTCGTTTTTACGTAAAATTCATATCGTGTAATGAACCGTTTAAGTTAGTAGACAACGAATCATTTCGTTCCGATTAGGAACGTTACCTAGCCGGAAAAGATTACTAAATTTTCTATTATCGCTTCTTCGTGAACGTATTATTAAACCCAAATTGAAAAATGAGAAACTGTGGCTATCTGTTGACGATACAACAGATTGTAAAGAAAAATCGGTTGTTAATGTTATGGTATGTACAATGGCACCACATCAATCGTCACCTTGAATTTTACTAACTTGCAGAAGAGTACAACTATGTACTGCCTAAATAGTTTCAGAGTTAGTGTTAAATATATTAGAAAAGTTTGGATTTTCAATAAACCAAGTGTTAATGTTTGTGAGTGATAGTGCCGCAAACACGCTTTAGGCGGTCTTTATAAAATATTGGCCTAACTTTTTACGTATGACGTCTAAAATCTATGCTTTACATCTGATGGCAGAAACTATTCGTAGATTTTATCCAGATGTAGATGCATTTATTACAAGTACAAAGGTTGTGTTTCAAATCCCTAAAATGTGTTCGCCAATTTCACAGACTATGTCAAAATATTCCTGAACAATCACAGCTGCTTCTTACACGTTGGGGAACATGGTTACAGACAGCGCTTTACTATCATAAATATTTTGATAGTACGAGGTGCATTCAAGTTCTAAGGCCTCCGATTTTTTTTCTAACTAACTACTCACCCGAAAACTATGAAACTGGTGTTACTTCTCGACGTAATCTCCCTGCAGACGTACACATTTTTCACAACGTCGACGCCATGATTCCATGGCCGCGGCGAAGGCTTCTTTTTAGGAGTCTGTTTCGACCACTGGAAAATCGCTGAAGCAATAGCAGCACGGCTTGTGAATGTGCGGCCACGGACAGTGTCTTTCATTATTGGAAACAGCCAAAAGTCACTAGGAGCCAGGTCAGGTGAGTAGGGAGCATGAGAAATCACTTCAAAGTTGTTTTCACGAAGAAACTGTTGCGTAACGTTAGCCCGATGTGCGGGTGCGTTGTCTTGGTGAAACAGCACACGCGCAGCCTTTCCCGGACGTTTTTGTTGCAGTGCAGGAAGGAACTTGTTCTTCAAAACATTTTCGTAGGATGCACCTGTCACCGTAGTGCCACAACACAATGGGTAAGGATTACGCCCTCACTGTCCCAGAACATGGACACCATCATTTTTTCAGCACTGGCGGTTACCCGAAATTTTTTGGTGGCGGTGAATTTGTGTGCTTCCATTGAGCTGACTGGCGCTTTGTTTCTGGATTGAAAAATGGCATCCACGTCTCATCCATTGTCACAATCGACGAAAAGAAAGTCCCATTCATGCCTTGGTTGCGCGTCAACATTGCTTGGCAACATGCCACAAGAGCAGCCTTGTGGTCGTCCGTCAGCATTCGTGGCACCCATCTGGAGGATACTTTTCGCATTTTCAGGTCGTCATGCAAGATTGTGTGCACAGAACCCACGGAAATGCTAACACTGGAGGCGATCTGTTTAACTGTCATTCGGCGATCCCCCAAAACAAGTCTCTCCACTTTCTCGATCATGTCGTCAGACCGGCTTGTGCGAGCCCGAGGTTGTTTCGGTTTGTTGTCACACGATGTTCTGCCTTCATTAAACTGTCGCACCCACGAACGCACTTTCGATACATCCATAACTTCATCATCACATGTCTCCTTCAGCTGTCAATGAATTTCAATTGCTGTCACAACACGCAAATTCAGAAAACAAATGATTGCACGCTGTTCAAGTAAGGAAAACGTAGCCATTTTAAGTATCTAAAACAGTTCTCATTCTCGACGCTGCCGCTATAATTCCATCTGCCGTACAGTGCTGCCATCTCTGTGACGTATTGAGAACGAACGCACGCTCATTTTAAAACAATGAACATGCTTCTATCTCTTTCCAGTCTGGAGAAAAAAAATCGGAGGCCTTAGAACTTGAATGCACCTCGTATTAAGAACGTGGTTTTTAAATTCGATCCCAAAGAAACTGCAGTTATCAAGGAAAGCAAAATTGCACGATAGTCAAGTTAAAATAGATTTAAAAACTAATTAGAACAATTACGTCGGACTTATGGAGGCAATAGAAAAATTAGAAAATCTTTCCGTGCCGCTAGCTGCAGATAGTGCTTGCAACATGTTCACGCACAGCTATGCGCGGTAGAAGACGCAAAAAATGTTTGTGTTCTAGAAAGGTTTAAAAGTGTTTTAGAGGAAGATTCAGATTTTGTCACATTAAGACAAACTTGTGAAAGTGCGCCAACAGAACCGTTAAGTTGATTTAAAAATTATTTTATTATTATGTACTGGGTCAGGCAACAGGATTGAATGGTTTTGAAAAGATTGCTGTGGGAATACTGTTTATTTGATAAACGTCAAAACGTGATAAAATTGTATTTTATTATCGAAGGTTATGTGTTACAATGGCAAATTGGCCTGTTAATCAACGGATCTCTGCTGTAAAATCCATTTATGACCAAGTCCACCGTGCAAACCCAGAGGCATTTTGGCCGTGAATTTAATTTGCTAGTGCACGCTGCAGTTCCATCAAGAAATGCAATTTTCAGATGGGTAAGAGATCTAGAGGAAAGGGGACTTATAAACTCAAAATTTGTCGGAGGTACACGTACAGTTCGTACACAAGGTAATATTGAAAGAACCAGAGAGAGTAGCAGTTGAATGGAGTCCAACACGTTCTGCAATTCGGCATTCAATTGCATTGCGAATTTCAGAACGAAGTATGCGACGAATTTTAAAGCTGAATTTGAAATTTCATCCATATAAGATATAACGTGTGTTCATTTGAAAAGTCAATCAAGGTTACTTTAAAATTTTAATAGAATAAGACGCAAATATATTAGTATGTGTTTGTTGTTCCGTAAACGTAAATCCAAATGACATTTGATAATGTCAATCACAATTGTTATTTATTTGTATGTATGAAACTGTCAAAATATACGACTTCGTAGGTTAAGTAGTAAATGTTAATTTACGACATACTTCAAAATGTTCTCAGTAAATTACATGCTACTAGATTGACTTTTCAAATGAACACCCATTAGATAGTTCAGAGGCTGAACCCTGTTGATAAACTTAACCGCCTCAATTTCTGCAGGCAATTTCTTGAAATATTGAACAACAATGCAGGAATTCTTGATAAACTGATCATGTCTGACGAAGTTCACTTCCATCTTAGTGGGTACGTTAATAAGCAGAACTTTCGCTACTGGGCGGAACACAACCCAAGAGAAATTCATGACCTGTGTGGTAACGGTGTAGTGCGGAGTGGATCAATTCACTTCGGCAGGTTGAGATTTTTGAAACATTAGTGGCTGTGGAACTTCAAAGGATGGACCAAGATGGAGTATTATTCCAGCAGGACGGCGCCACAGCACATACAGCTAGACAGTCCATTGCTCTTTTACAGCGTATGTTCCCGAATGGCCTAATTTTCAGGTTTGGTGACATTGCATGGCCCGCAAGAACACCCGACCTGCGGTCCCGGATTTTTTTCTGCGGGAAATCTTGAAGTCCAAAGTGTGCTCTACGCGTCCCCAAACACTTCTGGAACTCAAAGAAAAAAATTCATGAGGAAATAAATTTAATAAATGAAGATTTACTCAGACGCATTATGGCCAATTTCAGAAGCAGATTGCAGCAATGTATATAAGAAGATGGTGCTCATAAATGCTATAAGAAATTTATTGTGTTTTTAGATGTAATAATAATAAGTCCAAATATATTATTTGTTTCTAAACAGTGGCCTATTAAAAACCGTTCAATCTTGTTGGAAGACACTGTATAACATCAGTATTTGTATAACGCTCGTTTTCTGCATATCAGCACATTTTTTTCTCCGCAACGCACTCGATTTGCTGAAATTACTGTGGAAACATATCTGATATTGTATATATTTAACCGATTTTACCCAGTTTGTGACTTCACGGAAGACGACGTTTAAAACGGTAAGTGTTCCGCCACTTTTTATAAATTTATACCCTATTATTTATTTATACAGGTTTCGATGTGCTTAGGTTTTTAACAGTAATAATTTCTCCTCGCTCAACGTTGTTCGGCGACGACTGACATAATATACACGCGCGAGGACGAGCTGCCCGTGCGATGTTACTCGAATGAATCTTTACTTATAAAATGTCGTAAATACTCTGTAATTTTCTACACACTTTCGTCAATGTAAAGTCAGAATTTATTTAGGGAACATAATTTTCTATTTACTTTTCAAATTCCTCTACCTAAAGTAAGTTTACCTTTGTAGTTTTGATTTAATCTTTCGTTTCGTTCTTCTTACACAAAACAAAAATGTAGTTGCTACACTCTTGATAAATACATTCAATTGATTATATTTTTCCTTTCTAATAGTATCATAACACGGCTTATTTTCTTAATGATATTAACAAATAGAAATTTAAATAGAATTCGTTCACATACAATTTAGTTTTTTCCACAATGCCGAGAGTTTTGTTCATGTTAGTGTAACAGAGCGCTGTTAATGCAGTTTTCTGAAAATGAATTACCTGAAACAAAACTTCACCCTTTCCGTATCGCAAGTTTTAATTTAATTTACTAAATTATAATTAGTCGAACGCCAAGGTTGTAATTGGGGGAAATAAATTCAAATTGTCTCTGTTAATTTGTTAATTTATTTTGCCGTTGTTAGACACTTAATTCGATTAAAACATAGCAATTAGAGTTTATATTCGGGTAAAGGAGCAAAATATGAGACTTTCATTTCATTAAATGTTACTTTGGAATTTGTCTATATTGAAGGTAAAAGGACTCTTTAAATTTACATTGTAAGAGAAAACAAAATAAACAAAATTACGTTTGTTTCGAAATATTATAGAGAAATTCCATTTCATCCGACCATATTTTTTTAACAAACCTTCAGCAAATTCATTGCCAATATTCTCAGGTACTCCTTCATAAAACTGAAAGTTAACTTCGTAATTTGTTTGACTAAATAGTTTGTCCAATTAATAAAGATATTGAATAGAAATGGGCCCAAGTTGGAGCCTTGCGGTATATCGGAAATATCTATGTAATCGGCTGACGAATAGCCGTTGTAAAAAACATACTGAGATCATTGGGAAAGGCAAGATTGGAAGAATCTAATAATCAAGGCATCAAAGCCAAAATTCCTAAGTTTATTGGGAAGCAATGAATGATCAACACGATCGAGGGCCGTAGACAAGTCGGCATACAGAACATCGATCTGCTTTCTAGAGTTTAACGCGTTTGAGACCAGTTGAATAAACTGACACAAATTCATAGTTATGGTTGAGCGCTTGCTGACAAAGCCATGCTGATGTGGAGATAGGTACATTTTAACAATAGGATAAGTAGAGGAATAGATGCTCTGTTCAAATATTTTGGCAAAATTAGTTAGAACGGCTCCAGGGCGGTAACTTAATATGTTACCAGAATCCCAAGACTTCAAAATAGGGACAATACGTGCGACCTTCCATTCAGCTGGATAAGTCATGGATTTAGTAGCTAAGTGAAAGATCTTAGATAGGGAACCGGCAAGAACATATCTGCAATCCTTAATCAAGAAAGTCTGAACCCCATCATGACCAGGTAGCAATGCATTTTTAATAAGAGGTTTTACTTGTATTACCGTTGCTGTTGAACTGATTTATGGAGAGTTGCGAAATCAGAGCCTCGCAAATAATTTTATGGAACTTAAGATTGTGAATCAGTTATCTAAAAAATGTAATTAACAATAGAATTAAAAGAACATCGAACGTTCCTGAAAGGTTCGATAAACCCATAGTGTGGCAAAACTTATATTTCTCCCTCTTTTTTGCATTCTCTACCCTAAAATCTATGCCACTGTCATTCAAAATTGACCAGCTATTCATAATTTCTACTTTCGTCATTACGATTTCTCCTTTTTCTATTATGTTTTGTGTATTTTTAAAATAGGCATTTCAAAGTTCTGTGACAAAATATTTAATCTTTTCGAAACCATATAACTTATATAAATTGACAGTTCAATTACATGAAATCTACTTAACGGTAAACTTATACATTAATGTCACTTTAAATTCTGTCTCGTGAAGTAGTATTTCTAATAAAAGTTATACAATTTCAATTTATACATGTACTTTATGTTGAACAGGTAATCGTTTTTTATGTATTTCTCGTCTAAATTTATATTTTCTTTATTTTAAAAGTTGGATAATCACTTTTTTATGGAAATACGCGTTAAGTTAGTTTATTTTCCATAAATCGAAAGTGTATAATATCGTTGGCGACACAAGAAAATCTCGTAACACCAGTAGGTTAGCTTTCACAGAATATAACTTTTTCAGAATATTTGAAACATCCATGAGTAGGTAAACCCCACCAGTTTTGTATAATACAAAGGTATTTTTAATAATATAAAATATTATTAAAAATCTGGGGTGAAGAACACAAATACAGGTTCACTATTAATATTTTTTGTGAACGTGTCCGAACATATCCCTCCCCAGAGACGTAGATACGTATTTCGTCTTTCTACAGGCTCATCGGTACGCCCCTGCTGGAGAAAGGATATCTTCAGCCACATTCACAAAAAAGAACCACAACGCCATATCACAGAAATTATCCAGAGCGAGCGTAGAAGTAAATTCAGCGCTGCCTGTTGTCAGACAGCCGAAGTACCTCGCTCCGTCCACATAACCAATGCGAACCAACGACGCCCTTCCAAAGATGGCACAGCCATCTCTCTGGAAGGGCGTCGTTGGTTCGCCTTGGTTATGTGGACAGGGCCAGGTACTTCGGAAGGGCGTCGTTGGTTCGCATTGGTTATGTGGACAGGGCGAGGTACCTAGCAGCGCTGAATTTACTTGTACGCTCGGTCTGGATAATTTCTGTGATATGGCGATGTGGTTCTTTTTTGTGAATGTGTCTGAAGATATCCTTTCTCCAGCAGGGGCGTACCGATGAGCATGTAAAAAGGCGAAATACGTATCTACGTCACTGGGGAGGGATATGTTCGGACACGTTCACAAAAAATATTAATAGTGAACCTGTATTTGTGTTCTTCACACCAAATTTTTAATAATATTTTATATTATTAAAAATACCTTTATTATTTATAACTTTTTCATTCGTATGTTCATTAGTATTAATCAGATAGAAATAACAACCACAAAACACGTTTATTTTAAAAAAGGATGATTTAAGAAATTGATAATACATAGATTTTCATGTTTTGCTTACTAGAGACGCACTTCAAATAAAAAAAAATTGGAGGTACGAGTTTTACGAATATTTATACAGTAAAACCTCTAATTATGGACACCTCCGACAATCGGACACCTCTAAAAAATGGACATTTTTTGTGGTACGAAATTTTATAATGGGTTTTCTTAACAATAGTCTCTCCTAATATTGGACCCTCCATAAATCGGACGCGGACACCCTTTATTTCACCGAAGCAATAAAACATCTGTAAATATATCTCTTAATTAAGGACAGACAAGACGGGCGGCGCCGAATAAAATTTTGCAATTATGTATGTATGTATGTACTTTTAGGATAAGTTTGGTGTCGGAAAGTCGCAAATTAGTGATATAGTGAAAAACAAAAGTGAAATAAAAGAACTTTTCGAGAAAAATGGAAACCTAGGTCAAAAAAGGAAGTTTCCAAAAACTAGTGGTTTAGCAATCGACGGAGCAGTGTTCAACTGGTTCTGTAAGGTGCGAAACAAAAATATTCCCATGTCAGGACCCCTACTCAAAGAAAAGGCGCTGGAAGTAGCACAAAGTTTACAACTCACCGAATTCAAAGCGTCTAATGGTTGGTTGGAGAAATTTTGTCAAAGACATAAAATATCATTTAAAAGTGTGTGTGGTGAATCTGCCTATGTAAACATGCAAAATGTAGACGATTGGAAAGTCAAGTTGCAATCAATATGCAAAGATTACTCTCCGAAAGATATTTTTAATGCTGATGAAACCGGTTTATTTTTCCGCGCCCTTCCGACAAAAACATTTGCGTTAAGAAGTGATAAATGTGCCGGAGGAAAATCTGCAAAAGAACGACTAACTATATTGTTGTGTTCAAATATGGAGGGTGATAAGGAAAGGCCGTTAGTCATCGGTAAAAGTAAGAAACCTAGATGTTTTAAAGGAGCTCATGTGGATAAGTTGCCGATAGGATGGATATCTAACAAAAAAGCGTGGATGACTTTGGATATTATGTCAGCTTGGTTAAAGAACCTTGATAACAAGATGAAGAAAGAAAAAAGGCATGTAATTTTGTTTCTTGATAATGCCACTTCTCATCCGAAGATTTCATTGGAAAACGTAAAATTGGTTTTTCTGCCTCCAAATACTACCTCGCATTGTCAACCTATGGACCAGGGTGTGATTCAAAACTTTAAGGTAATTTACCGGAGCATGCTTGTAAAAAGGCTTTTGGCGTTAATGGATACTGAAAATTCACTAGAAATGGTAGAAAAAAACATTACGGTAGTCACTGCATTAATATGGATATCAGCTGCTTGGAAAAAACTCTCGCCTGTGACCGTAAGAAACTGTTTTCAAAAATGCGGATTCAATCAAAGTGACAGTGGTCTAAGTGCAGAGTGCGATATAAAAGATAATATACCATTAGCATTTTTATTTCCCAATTTTAACATCACTAATTTGGATTTAAGCACATACGCATTAATTGATAATGAGTTAGTTACTGAAAATCCTAATGTTTCCATTATAGATTGTATCGATGAAATTACTGATATCAGTGATGAAATGGAAAATGAGATTGAAGAGGAATTTGTAACTAGTATATCAAATATTTCAGAAGCCCATCAAAAATTAAAAGATCTTGAGAACTATTTCTTAAGTACTAACAGTTTTAACATTGCTAACAATATTTCTCAAGCTCTTCTTGAATGTGAATCTGAGATATTTAAACATAAAATTAAAAAAGCAAGACAAACAACAATTAATGATTATTTCAAGTAAAATCTAGCATAAAATATGTATGTATGTATGTGTATTAAGTATTGTAAATTTTTTTCGACTTTCGTCTTATTATGTGTGATTAAATTGATATGAGAATGAATATTTTCTTTCGCTTTTTTTTTCACCTCCACATTTTGGACACCTCCATATATTGGACATTTTAGGATTCCCCGTCAGTGTCTATTATAAGGAGGTTATACTGTAGTGATCTCTATAAGTGGAGATACGAGATTTTCAGAAAATTTACTAGAAATAATTCGAGAACGAAATTTTATTAACGGACGATTATAATACCTGCAAAAAATCAAGTACAAAAATTCTCGTTAATCAAAATACAAATTTACGTTTTATTAATGTAAAAAGAAAAAGCTTTTTAAACTTTTTATACTATAAACTATTGTATTAAAAAAAAATAAAAATAGTATTCTTCAAGAATGAGGGACGTTGGCATAAAATGCGTGATAGTTTTTTTTCTAAGAATTTTTTTAAGATCTGCAAATATTTATATTTTTCTTTCGTTATGGGCAGGCTTTTCTGTGTAAAGAGGAGGCAGTTCTGCGAAAGGTACGACTCGAATTTTATTGATTCGGATTCGGAGGTCTTGCCATTCATCTCCAAACTGAAGTATGTACTGTATAATTCTATTGGGATTATACTTCAGTGCCCTAATGCCCGTATCTCCAATTTTTTTCCAGGACGAATTGAGGGTGAAAACTTTAGATCACTAAACTTTTGAGTGAGATATGATACTTCATAAGACCTTGGAAGACGGCGAGCTGATCTACATATTCTTACATAATCTGCGGGTACATCTATATTTACACCTTTCAACTTCCTCTCAATTGTACTGTGCATGGAATCTACTTCTATTTGCGTGTGGCCGCGTTCAAGAAATTTTTGGACAACCACCACATTATTCTCAATAGAAAAATCGAGCAGGGCATTTGCTAAGGTAGAATTTATATTATGGTAATTACATCTATACTTTTCTACAAGTAAATGCTTAACAGCTCCTTTTAATTGGTAATAAATTCGTCTGTGGTTAACTTCCCTTCTGTTTCATTCCAGATAAAACACGTATGGTCCTTGTTTTGAAGATCAAAGAATGCCATGTTATGTACCGCCAATTTTGTTTTATAATACATTAGGAGCTAAAAGCACAGCTTGAATGACGTAATAGTCTTAATAGACGATGCTTTATCCTGTTGCTTTTCGATCCTAGCTTCAACTTTCCTCTCAATGTGAGAATTGTAACAGACTTCGTCAATATTGTTTATTTTAAATCCTACATAAATATCGCAGACCACCTTGTTTTTCTCGAATAATTGTTTGAATGCAGTCTTGCTTACATCGTTTACACTCTTCCATCGGCGCCAGTCACTTTTATCAAATTCATATAAATCAGATTATGATTTTCACAGAGATTCTAAGTACAATTGAACACTTCTTTTTGCAGTTACAGCGTGTATAGCCTTGCCCTCCACATTTTGAATTAGCAGAAGCTGCTTCTCTTATCGAAGTTTCTTGACCTGAAATCTCATCCATGGAAATTAACTTTTCTTTGCAAATTGCGAATTGATTACGAGTGAAAAGCTGCTTGAAGGTGCCATTTTTGTTCGCTAATTTATAAAAGTCTGTATTCTCTATCCCAACAACAATGGCTAACACATTTCGGGGATCTGTACGACCACGATCGACGTCAGGGACTTTAATTCTTACGGTATCACCAATTTTGGCCGCAGGAAACTTTTTCTTTGAGGTTCGCAACATTTTTGTTGCTTGGAGTAGTGGATTCTCTTTTGCTGCTACTCTTTTTGAATTGATTAGCTCGTGCTGCCTAGTCAGCACTTGAGATGAAGATGTAATCGGTTGCAGATCAGTCAGTGTTTGAGTTGAAGACGTGCTGGGTTGTGGATCAGTCGGCACTTCAGATGAAGACCTGTTGGTGGCAGATGAAGGTGGATTGGCTCCAATGGTATTTTGGTCATCCATATCACTTACATCTAAAACATGGTCATCAATATGGTCACTAACCAAATTTTCTTCACAAGTATTAACGTAAGCTTCTAGCTGTTCCTCGGTTTCAATGTTTGTAATTTGCTAGTTGGGGAGAGATGACGATGCTATGCCTCTTTTTGGTTTAACGCCAAACAGAGCTTCATATGGACTGGCGTATTCCTTCATGGTAAGTTGTGTTTTTTGCGAATTGGACAAACGACAACCCTTCTGACCATTTATTTCAATCATTATCATGCATCCACGCAGTTAACATATTCTGTATGTCTTGATTGGCTCTTTCGACTGAGCCTTGTGTTTGGCTGTGACGAGGCTTTCCGTGCACTATTTTAACATCTTTCCACATAGCGCATAGTTCAGATATGACTTGGTTACTGAACTCTCTGCCATTATCCGAATGCAATATAGCGGGAGCACCAAATATTAAAAAAAATTGAAGAAGGTGATATGCTACTTCTTCAGTTCTCTTGGTTTTTAACGCTCGTAACTGGACAAACTTGTTTAAGTGATCTTGGCAAATCATTATAAATTTGTAATCGCCATCGCTGTGTGTTTGCAAGTCTATCAAATCGGCTTGGCATCTAGAGTTTAATTCGGAACTCACCATTGGTTTTACAACAATACCTTTCTTAGGAGCACTGTGTTTCATTTGACATTGTTGACATAAATTCAAATAGAGCATTATGACTTCATAAGTAATATTTTTGTATTTAACTTGCAATTCTTTTAGCATTCGTGTTCTTCCTCCATGGCCTGTTCGTATGTGAGTTTCGGAAAGTATATTAAACAACTCTTCGTTTGTAACATAATACTGGATATTCGTTTCTTCTGGTTTTAATGGCACAATTAACTTTTGTTCGCCACTAACTTTTAAAATGTCAAAACGTTTTAAACGTCTGTAGTCCAAAGGGGTACTGCACTTACTTTTAGCAGAAATTACTTCAGAAACGATTTTAGAGTACCTTTCTTGAGAAAAATAAAAACAATTGTCTTCTCGTTTATTTCTTATTAGGGTATTTAACTTTTCAAGAAATTGATCACTATTTACTGCAGTAGCCATCGAGCACAAATTATAATACCTGTTGATGATGTTTCACCTGCCACGGGTTGTCTATTAGATAAGTCTCTGCGAGAACTGTCTTTACCGATTGATCATTTGGAACTGATCTATGAATTTGAATTTAAAAGAATATATAAACAGTTTACAACCCTCTGAATTTGGGAAATCCTAGAGCTATTGTAATGAACTACGGTAATAAATGGAACAAAACTAAGAACTAAATATTCGTTTCTTAATAAGCCTATTGCGAATATGAATAGATGCAAGAAATTACAAATACCTGTGAAGGGTAAATTAAATATAGCTGGAAATTCCAGAATGAATGGTTTGCAGTGACGTGAATAATATGAATAATAAACTTATATTATAATAAATGTCCTGTCGTTTCTGACATTGACCGAAGCTTATATGTGTTTGTCGACATACACTGGTGAAGGACCGAATTTATAATATAACTAATAATTGTTCGGTCTTTCACCTATTCATCTGGTGTCTGTCGACATTAAGCGGTGTATGTCGACAACCACTACTTTCGGTCTTTCACGGTAACATATACACATAACATTTGTATATAAACACGCTTTTCCTTCCACGATAATGTCCAAAAGTCAGTAAATATTTATTGTTTCTCAGTGACTGAACTGCACATTATACCTTTATTATTTCTGGCCAGCTTACAGTAACATCTTACTTTCATTATCCGGTTACTGTGTTTGACGTCGTGCGTCAAATTACCTTCAGCATTTTTCTTTCTCCCAAAGTATGTTTTTCGCTTTTCTCTCTTATTTCGTTCTTCTGTGGCAGTCCATGTATCTGTATATCTTTTGCGAGCTTTTCTTCTCATGCCATCAATTTTCTCTAGTGATTCATCTTCAGAGCTTAAATGTTGAGATATATCGATACCATCTGCATCAGTTCCTGCTGAAGATCGTTGATCTGACGATTGAAGATTAGTTGCAATTATTTCTGGTGTGGGGGCATTGCTCACTGAAACTTGTAAACAATTTTCTTCGCAAATGTTCGGCAATTCTATTGAATTTTCTTGCTCGTCAATAATCATAATCGACAAATTGAAAAGATCCAACTCATCTGGGTCTAAAGGTGCATCGTTAAAACATCTTGTGCTGCAGAATCATTGTTAGACCGATTTTAGACAAGGTTTCCATTAACAGATAGGGAAGAAATAATATTATCTGAAGAATCTGCAGCGGCTCCAACTTGCAAAAGTGTGAGTTCGATCATTTTCTTTGAGCGAGACATTGTGTTCTGTAACAAAATAAAAGTTTTTAAAACTAACCTCACAACTCCGCAAGAAAACAGAATTTGTTATATCAGTTTTTTAAAATAGATAGACTTACCTACGTAATAGACGAGCATTTAACTCAAATTGCACAAATTGTTCTATTAAAAGCAGAGAAATTACTAATAGAATAGTCACGTCATGCACACTGTCACAACTGTCAAAGTAGGGAGACTTATGGAGTATCTTTTGCGAGCTTTTCTTTTCATGCCATCAATTTTCTCTACTGATTCATCTTCAGAGCTTAAATGCTGAGATATATCGATACCATCAGCATCAGTTCCTGCTGAAGATCGTTGATCTGATGATTGAAGATTATTTGCAATTATTTCTGGTGTGGGGGCATTGCTTACTGAAACTTGTAAACCATTTTCTTCGCAAATGTTCGGCAATTCTATTGAATTTTCTTGCTCGTCAATAATCATAGTCGACAAATCGAAAAGATCCAACTCATCTGGGTCTAAAGGTGCATTGTTAAAACATCTTGTGCTGCAGAATCATTGTTAGACCGATTTTAGACAAGGTTTCCATTAACAGAGAGGGAAGAAATAACATTATCTGAAGAATCTGCAGCGGCTCCGACTTGCAAAAGTGTGAGTTCGATCATTTTCTTTGAGCGAGACATTGTGTACTGTAACAAAATAAAAGTTTTTAAAACTAACCTCGCAACTCCGCAAGAAAACAGAATTTGTTACATCAGTTTTTTAGATAGATAGATAGATAGATAGATAGACTTACCTACGTAATAGACGAGCATTTAACTCAAATTGCACAAATTGTTCTATTAAAAGCAGAGAAATTACTTATCGAATAGCCACGTCATGCACACTGTCACAACTGTCAAAGTAGGGAGACTTATGGAGTTACAAGGTTATCGTTGAATATTTTTCTTGTTGGAGTTACGAGGTTTTCCTGTTATTTCCCAATTAATCGCAGAATTTTTTTGAAGTTACAAGGATTTCGCTTTGTATAGTTTCGTTTCTGAGCAATACATGGTATAAAAATCTCATTTTTGGTTTTTTTTTGGAGTTATGAGGTTTTCTTGTGTAGTCGACGATATGATATTATTTGCTTCGTTAACTAATAATGACGTTTGGCAATGTCATTTTTAAGATTTTTAATTTATGCATTCTATTATAAATGTTGTAAATGTTTGTCATGTTTATCTCGTATTCTCGCGTTGTTATATATTCATCTATACTTAGAGTAATAATTAAATTATCAAAAATACTCACACCTTAAGAATTTTTACCTTCGCATTATTCTCTAAGAATTTGAATTTATTTATGATGATAAAGTTGCCGATTACAAATCTAAATTATTCATAATGATATTAAAAGAATAGGTAAAAAAAAAACTCATAAAAGGAACTTACATTTTATTGGCAAGGTACGTGAATAGCAGAGAAAATTTATAGGTTCTTTCTCTTTTCTCGCAGAACGTGTGGATTTACACCATGGGATTCATAAATCACAGCTACTTTGTAATATTGGTGCTTCTGTGCGGCTACATTGCGTATCTAGTGATAGGGGCGGCAATATTCTCAGGAATTGAAGACAAATATGAAAAGGCCGAGATCAATAACCTGAAAAAGCTGCGAAGAGATTTTTTAGAGCGAAATACCTGTGTTAAAGGTAAGAGAACTTTGACATTTAACCCTAAAATATATAATTGCTTACTAAAGAAAATCCTAAAACTTCTAAGAAATCTAATTGTATCCATTTTTATTATTACTTCAAAATATTTAACTATTAGTATGCAACATTTATAATAATTGCTAAATATGTTATGTCTGTAATGACTAATGAGTCTAATGACTATATGTACGGTGTTGTGTACCACGTACAAAAAATTATTTGTTTAAATTAAATATACACTGTGTCCAGATATTTTCTGCAAAAAAGAAAAGATTTTTTTATTTTATATTTAAGAAATGTTTTTCTGATAATATTTTTATTATAAAGGATGTATTTTTAGTGTTTTATAGTGGAATATAGCCATAAAATCAAAGAGTAGATTGACTCAAAGTGCTTTACTGCTTTTCAAAATATTTCCACAAAAATTTATACACCTCTGCATTCATTCAAACCGGTTGTTAAAGCAGTTATTCCAGTCTTCAGTTGGGACAGTAAAAATTGCCGTTTTGAAGATTTTTACTGCTTCTTTCGACTGAAATTGTCGACTACGCATTCCATTCTCAATCTTTGGGAACGTAAGCAAATTGTTGGGACTTTGGTCGTGACTATACGCAGGATGATCTAATAAATTCGATATTTTGCTGCTCCAGAAATTCAATTGTCTTGCGAACTCACATTGTCATGATGCAGGATGATTCGCCATTGTGGGTTGGTTTCTCGGAACACGACGCTTATTTCTGGCAAACAAACGGTTGTGTACCGATCTGCATTAACCGTTGTTCGATCTTGCAAAGGGATTGTAGCTACATGACCTGATATTAAGACAAACGTTGCGATCATATTTTTCGACATACTTCGCGAACGGATAACTTTTGTCGTATTTTCTTTACCACGAATCACCCAAACTGCGGACTGACGTTTATTTTCGGGTTCATAGGAATAAATCCATGATTCATCGCTCCTCACGATGCTATAGACGTTTTTTGGGTTGCCTTTCTTGAACCGGTTCAAAGTTTTTCAACACCAATTAACGCCAGCCGACTTTTGCTCTTTGGTTAAAAGATGCGGAATCCAACGAGAAGTTAATTTTCTCGCACTAAGTTCATCATATAGGATTGTTTGGATTGAGATCTTTGAAATACCCGTGGATGTCTCAATTGCACGATATGTCACATGTCTATTTTCCATTATCAGACGGCGCACACCATTGATGCTTTTCTGGGTGACCTGTCTTGGGATGAGAGTAGGGTTTTCTGTGGATTGGTGAAGTTTAACACGGTGTATGCCCTCCACGAGCACGAATCACTTCCTCACACCTGCGTGGAATGCTTCGCACTAGTTTGCCAAGAGATTCTTAGGGTATGCTTTCCCATTCCTCAATCAGGGCTTGTGTCAGTTCCTGTATGGTTAGTTGTGGATTAGGGCGCTTGCGAACACATCAGTCAAGCTGAGCCCACATGTGTTAAATAGGATTCAGGTCAGGACTTAACGCCGGCCATTCCATGACCTGAATTCCACGTTCTTGTAAAAAGTTTCTGGTGATGCCGGCGGTATGTAGCCTTGCATTATCCTGCATTAGGATGAAATTGGGACAGACGCCATATGCAGCAGGCACCACATGGTCATCCAAGACCAAGACATTTTCGATGTAATTCATTGCATTTAGTCTATTAGAAACCACAACAAGATCAGTTCTGTTTTCCACACCGATTCCAGCCCAAAGCATCACAGATCCAAGACCAAATCTATCCACTTCCTGTATAGTAGCGGCTGAGTAGCGTTCACCAGGACGTCTATATACACGTACTCGACCGTTGTAACGATCTGGACTCGTCTGTAAACAGTATAGGCGTCCAGTGACGAAGATGCCAATTTCTGTGATTCAGAGCAAACCTCTTCGCGCTGCTTTGTGATGCTGCGTAAGGTGTGGTGCGCGGACAGATCTTCTTGGTTTCAAATTCGTTTCCTTTAATTTGTTTCTAACAATTTCATCAGATATTTCTATTCCATGTGCTCGTCTTAGGTCGTTTAGGAGGTCTCTTGCTGTGGCAATACGCTTACGTAGAGAAGAAAGGACAAGATATCGGTCTTGATTTTGAGTAGTTTTTCGATTTCCACCTTGTCCAACTCTTCTGACATATTGGCCAGTCACCCAAAACCCTGAATAACAGAAGGAGAAACTCCAAGGTCCCTGCTAACATGGCGAATAGAGCGGCAGTGTTGAATAAGGGCGACAGCACGAGCAACTTGCACTTCACTAAAATGCCTTATTTTACTTCTAATCAACGAATATTGACAACTAAATTCATCTGTCACCTTTAGTAGTCTTTCATACGTCAATTCAAAGCGTTCTTGAAATTTTTTCCATATTGATTTGCGTTATTAATTTACATTTTTAAGTGTAACTTAGAAGTAACTAAGAGTTGTAAATTTGTTTTTGATTTTTTTTAGTGAAATATATGCCTTTAAATAAAATCAAATATTTGCCTTGAACTATTATTTAAAAAGTTATAGGTTTTGAAAAAAGTGTCCCCCTAATTTTTTTGAGCAGTGTATTATGAAATTTGCGAAATTTCGTACCAAATGGCTAATGATGAATTTGAAAAATATCCTGGCATTCATGTTGCAATCAATACGTTAATAAACATAGTTAGTTTTACAAAACTAGCTCTATAGCTAGAAGAATGAAAATCAGAATACAATACGATTAATCACCAACCTTTTTGTAGCTAAGAGCACATTCTAGAATACCGGTCGAACGGCGGGCACCACTTATTTTTTCAAAATGAATTTATAGTTGGACATAGTTAATAATACATACACATAATGTACAAAAACACATTTAATTCCAAAAATATAATTTAACATAATATGATGATTTGTGAAACATATGGAATCGCGATATATGTTGTTTCCGAAAAAATGAATTATACTTTAAAAAATATTATATAGCTACAACATATAAACTTAGTAATACTAATAAATATCTATTTTCAAAACTAAAACCTAAAATAGAAAAAATCGAGAAACACGTGTAATCTATAAAATACCATGCCGCGATTGCGATAGTTACTATGTATATAGGCCAAATTTAACAATATTTATAAAAAAAAATACAAGGCCACAAATACTCCGAAACAGACAAAACTACTTTATTTACACACAACAACTGCAACGCCATTACCATTTCGATTTTGAAAACGCACAGAATCGATAAAGAACAGCAAACAATGGAAAGGAAAATTAAAGAAATGATTAATATTAAACAAGAAAAAAATTCAATTAACAACAGAACTGACATAAAAAATCTAAGCAATATATACTATAACTTAATAATGTAACAATCTGCAATTTACCATCATAAATATATACAATTGCTATATAAATATCGTGTTATTTAAATATCTGCACACTGGCTTAACATGCTGGCAGTCCGGATTTTAGATTCGGAACTGGGTTGTCCAAGTAGGTTTTCGTGGTTTTCCGTCTCGTTCTAGGCGAATGCCGACAGCAGAACATTTTAAGTCGTTCCACGGGCGCAGACATAGTAATAACTCATGTCTTGCCAATGCCCGCTTGTAATTGGCATCTAGCTGTTGGGGAATGCTAAGGCATGAATTATTATTATTAAACCGGAATGTATTTTTGAATAATGCCAATTTTATCCCTGGCAATTTCACATATATAAATACGACATTAATATCTGTCGTAATTTAAAATTCTTTAAAGAAGGCATTATGTGCCGAAACAAGAAAGATTATTTAAATATATACATATTAAAGTAAAACATACCTTAAATCGCCGACTAATTGAATCTACTATATATATATATATATATATATTGTCGGGCTAGTGGCTTGGCGGCTTGCACACTTGCCTCGTAGTCCGGCAGTACCGGGTTCGAACCCCGGTGCTTCCTTTCTGAGTTTGGTTTTCTGTAGTTTCCCAAATTCCACGGCAAATGCGGAAAGGTAACATCTTAAGTCGGTCTACAGCCGCAGGCGTAATAATAACTCATGGCCAGCCGATGCCCCCTGTAATTGGTGCAAGCTGTTGGGGGATGCTAAGGCATGGATTATATATATATATATATATATATATATACATATATGAAAAAAACCACATCCGTCCAGAAACGTGCAGATATCGATATTTCGCTGTCGTTACAGCTCATCAGTACACGATATTCAGACAAGACATGATTTTTATTTGTATACTTTCGTGTATATATACGAATTATATTGAATTTAATTGGAGTGAGAAATGAGAATTATGCATGTGAGATGAGATTTGAATAATTCTCATTTCTCACTCCAATTAAATTCAATATAATTCGTGTATATATATATATATATATATATATATATATATATATATATATATATATATATATATATATACATATATTGACTTCATGTGTATGAAAATTAATAATTATTAAATCTCATTTTACATGCGATTGTCGCTATAGTTTGTTGCATTGATTGTTTGCTGATATGTCTTCCACAAATTTTTAATTTTTGTTTGTACTGACAACTTGTACAGTTGACGTCGCGTACAATCTAGGGCAAAAGTGATTTGCCGGATTGTAGAATTTAATGCAACAAATTATAGCGACAATCGCATGTAAAATGAGATTTAATAATTATTAATTCTCATACACATGAAGTCCATTACAGTTCGTATATATACACGTAGTATAAAAGTGAATCACATGTCTGTCCCTGGATAATGTGCACTGATGATACGTAAAACCGGTGAAATGTCGATATTTGCATATTCCGATCTGATATGTCTTTCACAAATTTTTAATTTTCATGTACATATATATATATATATATATATATATATATATATATATATATAATAACTTCGTGACCTTGGTATGATATGGTAAACCTAATCAGTAGGCGATTAAAGGTCTGTATATTACTTCAAAATATATGTATTTAAAAAACTCTACATGTTTCGGCTGTATACGCCTTTATCAAGAGAATACAAAATATGAATGACAGGATATAAATGTCAATGACTTGACATTTATATCCTGTCATTCATATTTTGTATTCTCTTGATAAAGGCGTATACAGCCGAAACATGTAGAGTTTTTTAAATACATATATTTTGAAGTAATATACAGACCTTTAATCGCCTACTGATTGGTTTACTATATATATATATATATATATATATATATATATATATATATTGAGGCATTGCAAGAAGGAGTCGCTCTCTGAAAGAAACAAAGAAAATATGTAACCATACTGTTTATACCAGAATATTTATATCTACTTTGTACATTAATATTAAGAAGGGGAAAGATCGATTTAAAGAATAAATACGTTATTTTGACGACCAATTCACCTTGAAATAATTAACTTATTTTTCTAATTCTTTTTATTATCATGTTTATATTCATTTTCTTTCAAATTCATATTTAACGCGTGTTTATTCAAACAAATGTAACGTATTTATTTTCAAATGCATTTAAACGATAAAGCCCCGCCCACAATGTCAACGGTGCAACAACCCGAAAAAAACCAATATTGACGGAGTATTTGTAAACACAGAAAACATATGTTATGCAACTAAAATTATCTTATAAATCGAATTGTAATTTATTTTACTATTTTACACAGTAAAATTGTCTAATTTTATAATATTAACTAATTTAATGCAAGTAAAGAATGGGGCGATTTAGCGGAAAGTTATGCAATTAAAAACAAGTGAACAAAACAAGCGTCGGTTATTAGTTGTCGCAGTGAAAGGTCACGTTTTTTTGTGCTCCGTAACAATTAACGTAATTAAGAAAAATTATCAAGTGCAAGAGTTTTTAAATATCACCAAACGTTACACCTGCATACCAACCACCTGTGGACAAAATTTCACAGCCGCCAACCAAACAGTCCGAGACTTATGAATTTCTAAAGATTTTTACCGCCATACAAAACTCACCGTAGCTTGAACACCGCCGTTGAGGATCGAAATCGGTCATACTCTCTAGACGCCGTCGGACTTGGAAAAATTTCAACAAATCTCAAGTTATCCCGAGGGACCATAGCAGAAACATTCTCCCGTTTCCCGTTGTGAAGACGTTTCCAGAACACAGGCACAAGAAGCAACGGAGACCATATACGAAGATTCAGGTTTTTGCTAATTTTAACAAACGCTCCCGCGCCATTTTTACTTGCGCATGTACATTTCTAGAACTTTACGTGTTATTCCATAACTAACTATTTATATTACTTTCACTTATATTTTATCACTGCAATTTTTAGTCAAATCATTTAAATATTGGCATCTACTATTTGTATTTGTAAAACTTGATGCCATGTCACTGCTATAAACTATTTTATTAAGACCAAACATTATTGCACCTGTCTTACACCATATTATTAAACTGTACGAATCCCAACCGTCGAGAGTGTCTCGCTTAATATTACTTGTGTGTCACGAAATATTAATATAAATTTCACAAACTTTGAAAAAACGTTTATCCCTAATAAAGTTAATTGTCAATATTTTACTTTGTCTTTTTTTTGTAATACACTTGAGATATTGTTCCGTTCCTAACTTAATAAATTACGTAAAGAAAGTAACAGTGGAAAGAAGTGAACCTACCTTAGCCCTGAAGAGAGAGAGAGAAGCTAGCCGAAGACACCTAAACAGATAAGTATAGACGAGCCCGATTTGAATTTTACACGTTTTTATGACATTTATTCATTTTATTTCACCGTACGTAACATACAATTTTATTTATCAACATTTTATTCAATATATTAAACTACGAAAAATAATACATAGCGACCAACGTTCTGGGGCGTTCATAAATATTACATTTACAAACATACATTAATATATAACATACTAAGAAACGGATTATACGTATTATATTCAGATTATTTTATGTTAATCAATAATTAACAATTTTTTTTATTACATCAACGAGCCCGGAAACGTAATATATGTCAGCCCAACGTTTGGGGCAACTAAGAAACGTATTATATGGCACCCTAACGTTTGGGGCGTACTTCTACTCCACACTTTAATAAAAAGTCACTCTATTGTCAAAATTAGTAAGAAGGAACATTTTCTCAAGTAGCAAAGTTTCGTGGCACAAGGAATAAATAAATAAACCATAAAAATAAAAACAAAAACAAGGAGAACCGTTGTATTCGCATTTACCATATTATACTATTTGTTTGTGTATTTGTTGTTTTGTCTTTGTGGAACTTCAGAGAGAGAACACAGTTTTGCATTTCAGGGGATTGCTGTATTCGAGACCATCGGTAAGATATTCAAAAGGTTGTTACAGAGAAATATTAAAGTGCAGATTCATATTTCTTTTATATACATATATTTTTGCCATTTGTCATTGCATTTACGTGTGTACATTAAATTTAACAACACTATAAACAAAAACATTTCACAACTAAAATATTAATAATATAATTACAACTACCTGTACCAATACTAATATAATTTACAAACTAATTAACTATACTCTAAAATGGATACTAGACACAGAGCTAAGACCCCGAAAGACGCAGTGGAAGAAGACCGGAGTGACCAGGGGGACATTACAGTACCACAAGCATCCATTTCAGGAGAAGCCAGTATTTCGCCTGACAGTAAATTCATGGACATGTTCAACATGTTAATGGCACAAATGCAAGAAATAAACAATTCAAATAAAGAATTAAATACCAAATTAGATACTAATAATCAAGACATGAACACTGCCAATAAAGACCTTAACAATAAACTAGATAACACTAACAACAAACTAGATACTAATAATCGCGAACTAAAGCAAGACCTAACGAATTTAAATAGCGAACTAAAACAAGATTTAAATAACTTAAATAACGAACTTACGACGAGATTAGAAGTTAACCTAATTAACATAAATGAAAAAATAGAATTAAACAACGCAAACATAGAAATGAAACTTAATACATTTAAGGGGGACATCGACGTACAAATTGCAGAAATCACCGCAACACAAAAGGCCATGGAACAAAATGAATTGAAGTATCTCCTAAAACTAGATGAGACCGTTAAAGCGCAAAATTTACAGTGGGCACAACAACTCGAAACTTCAACCACTCAAATTTACGAAATAACCGAATCGAAAATTAATACAGCGAACAAAGAACTACACAAAGACCTAAATCAAATAATACTCGAAAATAACTGTACATTGGATACAAAATTGACGACATATAATCAAATAAATGAAGAACAGACCCAACTATTAAGACGCGAACTTAATACACAGATTAATGAAAATAAAGAAATATATAATCAAGAAATACAGGCGGTGAACTTAAATCTAGATAATATGAAAACCGTACAAACAGAAAACTATAATGAAACGCAGCACAACTTACACCAATTAGAAAACAAACTTAGAACGTACACAGCACCTATACACAACATAAATACAGGTAATTCGATAATAAAAATCGAAAACTTACAACAATTTGACGGAGATATGACCAAAGTACACCCCATGGCGTATTTAAATGGGATACTGCGATATTTAGAGGACGTGATGGACGAGAAACACCGGATCGAAGTAGTACGAGCAACATTGAGGAACAGCGCACAAGAATGGTTCCAAAGGATAGAGGAACATTGCCATACTTTAGATCAATTTGTTGTGTTATTTACGAGGAACTACTGGGACGAAAACCAGCAGAACCGGGCCAAAGTTCGTTTATTAACAGGAAAATTTAGATTGGGACAAGCGACGAGGGAGATGTATGCGTCTCGCGTATACAACCAGTGCAAACACATCAGCGACATGAGTGAATCAATGATCGCGCGCCTATTATTAAACCATTTTATTTTCACGGATACTCAGGCGATTATCTGCCAGAAGGTCACTGACATGGACTCCCTCATCGAGATACTCCGGAGACTGGACGACTTCGCCGAAACCAACCAACACCAGCAGCCTAATAATCGGACGAACAACACTAGGAACCCACAAGCACCGAACTACATTCCCAACCCCATACCACGTTTTAACAACTATTCGAACAATAACCACACAAATAATTATGCTCAAGACAATCGCTATCAACCAGCAACCTCTCGACCATACAACCCGAATAATATTCCTAATAACAATTACAACAATCGTCCTCATAATAATTATAACAATCCGAATCGACCGAATACACAACATACGTACAACCGACCTTATCCGAACAATTATCAGAATAACTCGGCAAATAATAACTATAACAACAACCGACCCGACAATAACGATACTTATAACACGCAGCGCACACAAACTCACCAATCGAGACGCGGAATTAATCATTATACAAGCAGAGGAAGAGGTCGAGGTAATAATGCTTACCGGCGATATCGATCGTTATCACCTGACCGAACGAACATAGAGGGGCCACAAAAAAAAACGTCAATTTTACAAGACGATCCATATCTGAACCCAACACCCGGACCGTCAAACCAACAAAACTAAATAATGACAACGACTATAACATGCTCTGGAAGTTACACAACATAAAATTCTACCAATCACCGGAGGAATTCTTAGACATAGAAGACACAGGGGACGCCGTAAATGAAGTATATTCTCTACCCATTATTATTTTACAATTCAGCAACCTAAAGTTAAATTGTTTAATCGACACCGGAGCCGAGATTACATTAGTTAGAGAAGATCTCGCAAAACAAATAAAGGGATACGAACAACACGTTGTTCAAACCAAGGGTACCGACATAGTTACTGCGAACGGACGAAAAATGGGAACTGTCACCAAGCAACTCAATACTGAAATAAGAATAAACGAAATCAGTTATTTAATTCACTGTTACGTAATAGAGAAGTTACAATATGACTGTATATTGGGTATAGATAATATCAACAGGTTGAAAATGATATTGAATTTTGAAAAAGATATTTTATCAATTGGAAAGAATAATTTAACATTTAACAAACATTTGTCCGTAGAGGAAGTGCAAGAATATAATACGTATAAGAAAGAAGTTTTAGCAGTTGTAATAAATAATTTACTAGAATATAATGTACCGTACTATAGAAGAGCTGAAGAAAGGTTTATTGATAGAGTTGGAAATGATAATATTATAGATAATGAATATATAGGAGTGAATAATAGGCCAGATTTGTTAGGAACGAGAGATAGTTACGAGGGCGAAGGAGAAGTAAAGGTTAAGGAGGATTTACAGACAACTGACATTATAAATAATAAAAATGATATAACGAATATAATTGATAAACAAGAAATACCTGATGCAAACGTCGTACCGCAATTAATTAACATTTTAAACGAAAACATCACTTTAATAAATAACGATATTGTTTTCGCAAAAGGATATGAACATCCAATTAATATTGACAATGACTGCCCATTAATAAGTAAGAATTACCCGATCCCGTACTACTACCAACAGAAAGTTAGTTTAGAATTAGAGAGATTAGAACAATCCGGAATTATTGAGAGATCGAACACATATTTTATTAATCCCATTGTAATAGTTCAAAAGAAGGACCTATCATTAAGAATATGCTTAGACGCGAGGGCTCTGAATAAACGAATTAAGCCAGAATTCGAAATGCCGCAAAATATAGACATCTTATTAACGAAATGCGGAAGTAAACGAATTTATAGTAAATTAGACTTAAAGAATGCTTTTTGGTTAATAAACTTAGAACCGGAATCCAGGAAATACTGTGGTTTCTTAGTGAATGGAATAGTATATCAGTTTAGAGTATGTCCATTCGGTTTAAAGACATCACCAGCCGCTCTGATACGTTTTCTGCATCGTATACTAGACCGATATGATGAATTCGCTTTGCATTACCTAGACGACATTATTATATTTTCCGAAACTGTGGAACAACACCTACAACATATTAACATTATCCTCAACACTTTAAAAACGCATGGAATGAAACTTAACTTAGCGAAATGTCAATTCTTTAGACATGAAATTAACTATCTAGGATATGTGATTAATCAGAATAACATTTTATTAGACCCGACACGGTTAGATATCATTCAGGAATATGCGAGACCGAAGAATTTAAAAACGTTAAGAAGTTTTTTAGGAGTGTTAAATTACTATAGGAAATTTGTCTCAAACTATAGCGAGAAAACGTTACCCTTGTTGGAACTTATCAAAAAGGGGAAGAAATGGAATTGGACCGCTGAATGCGAATTATGCTTCACAACTTTAAAAGAGAACTTTGTAGAAAATCTTCGTTTACATCACCCAGATTTTACTCTACCATTTGTTGTGCGAACGGATGCTTCACACAAGACCATTGCAGCAGAGCTAGTACAAATGAAAGACGATCAAGAAATCCCTATTTATTTTATATCACGCACGTTGAAAACATGCGAGATTCGATACACGATTTCCGAGAAGGAAATGCTTGCTATCGTGTTTGCGTTAACGAAACTCAGATATTATTTGATAGGAAAGTCATTCGTATTAGAAACAGATCACAAAGCATTAGTCAACATCATGAGCTGCAAACTTAATAACAGTCGCATTTATCGTTGGACTTTGTTAATACAACAGTACGAGTTTATAATAAAATATAAACCTGGAAAAGAAATGGTAACGGCCGATGCACTCACGAGACAGGAGGGGGACGTAAAGAGACAGAACATTTGCATCAACTTAATAAATCTGCAAAGGAGAGGCATATTTTCGAAAACAAAAATCTTACAGATACAATCCAGCCCAGACTTCGATGAAATAAGACAACATTTAAGAACTGTAGGTGAATACAAAGGTATATCAATCAGGGACCGATTCATAGTAAAACAAATAGGGAGAACTACTGTATACGTCACAAACGAACAACACACCAGAGAAATAACCGACTATATCCACCGAACATACACACACATAGGTGCACGAAAATGCTGGTTACTCTACAGAGAAGCTTTCTACTGTATAAATGACGAACGAATAATAAACAGCGTGGTAAAACAATGTCGACTCTGCGAAATAACCAAAGATAAAACTTTCACTAACACCAACATAAGCCACAATATAACTGCATATGATAGACTAGAGTTAATATCGATTGATTTTCTATCCAACCTTATTCCTAGCACCAAAGGTTATCGCCACATTTTAGTAATATGTGATATATTTTCTAAGTTCATCAAACTCATACCTACGCAGAAATGCGATACCAACACCGTTTTACAAGCTTTAGTGGACTACTTCGCACAGTATGGAAAACCACAAACAATACTTTCGGACAACGCTACCTATTTTACCAACGACCGCTACAAGGAGTTCTTACATTCACACGACATCCACACCGTCTATACATCAATCCGCTACCCACAAGGAAATCCCACCGAGCGATATATACGCGAAACGATAAAATATTTACGTATATTACTGGACGAAAATCACAGAAAATGGGCCAGACTGTTACCACAGATAGAATTTACTATAAACAATACACCTAGCACAGTGCATAATCACTGTCCGATAACGTTATTCACAGGACAACCACCACAACGACCATGGACTGATTCTGAGCATATAAATTTACGTAACCGTTTACAAGAAGTCAGAGAAAGATTGTCACTTAGAAAGCGAAAATGGGAGGAAAAGAGAAATACGGCAACTAAAAAGTATAAAACTTACAATGTAGGAGACCAAGTCATAGTTAAGAGATTAAGAGTAACAGATTTAAAACACAAGATAATGGGAAAGCTACTGAAAGCTTACCAAGGTCCCTATACGATTAAGAGAATCATTGGAAACAACACCTACGAACTTTTTGAACCCGAAACAAATTATATAAAAGGTAGATACCACATAACTATGTTACAAGACTACCACACTTAAAATAATAAAGAATTTTTTTTTATATAAAAATATGTACATAACAAACCGAAACAACTTCCAGAACAAACTCGCCAAGCATGTTATAGTCCGTAAAACAATAACAAGTATCATATTACTGTATTATATAATCTATATTAATCACAAGTACATTTAGACTAGGCTAATTAAATTAATCATATTATTATTAAATAAGAAATAAGAAACAAAAAAAGGAAAGAAGAAAATGACTACTTAATATTAAAAGGGGGTTTTCAAACAAAAGAACCCGAACAAACAAAATAAAACAATTAACTTTAACCATTTAATGACAATTACTGAATAGGGAATTAGTAACTAGAATAATACAAAAAAAAAACTACTTATAAAATTTGAAATATTTTTAACGTGAACACACACATGCATTAAATTTTTCATTGATCACCATACTGCATTTATATATTGCTGCCGTACTCCTAATTAAGGTTGATTAAAAGCTCTCAATAAGTCTCTATCTTTTAATCAAGGGGGAAATTGAGGCATTGCAAGAAGGAGTCGCTCTCTGAAAGAAACAAAGAAAATATGTAACCATACTGTTTATACCAGAATATTTATATCTACTTTGTACATTAATATTAAGAAGGGGAAAGATCGATTTAAAGAATAAATACGTTATTTTGACGACCAATTCACCTTGAAATAATTAACTTATTTTTCTAATTCTTTTTATTATCATGTTTATATTCATTTTCGTTCAAATTCATATTTAACGCGTGTTTATTCAAACAAATGTAACGTATTTATTCTTTAAATCGATCTTTCCCCTTCTTGATATTAATGTACAAGGGGGAAATTGAGGCATTGCAAGAAGGAGTCGCTCTCTGAAAGAAACAAAGAAAATATGTAACCATACTGTTTATACCAGAATATTTATATCTACTTTGTACATTAATATTAAGAAGGGGAAAGATCGATTTAAAGAATAAATACGTTATTTTGACGACCAATTCACCTTGAAATAATTAACTTATTTTTCTAATTCTTTTTATTATCATGTTTATATTCATTTTCTTTCAAATTCATATTTAACGCGTGTTTATTCAAACAAATGTAACGTATTTATTTTCAAATGCATTTAAACGATAAAGCCCCGCCCACAATGTCAACGGTGCAACAACCCGAAAAAAACCAATATTGACGGAGTATTTGTAAACACAGAAAACATATGTTATGCAACTAAAATTATCTTATAAATCGAATTGTAATTTATTTTACTATTTTACACAGTAAAATTGTCTAATTTTATAATATTAACTAATTTAATGCAAGTAAAGAATGGGGCGATTTAGCGGAAAGTTATGCAATTAAAAACAAGTGAACAAAACAAGCGTCGGTTATTAGTTGTCGCAGTGAAAGGTCACGTTTTTTTGTGCTCCGTAACAATTAACATAATTAAGAAAAATTATCAAGTGCAAGAGTTTTTAAATATCACCAAACGTTACACCTGCATACCAACCACCTGTGGACAAAATTTCACAGCCGCCGACCAAACAGTCCGAGACTTATGAATTTCTAAAGATTTTTACCGCCATACAAAACTCACCGTAGCTTGAACACCGCCGTTGAGGATCGAAATCGGTCATACTCTCTAGACGCCGTCGGACTTGGAAAAATTTCAACAAATCTCAAGTTATCCCGAGGGACCATAGCAGAAACATTCTCCCGTTTCCCGTTGTGAAGACGTTTCCAGAACACAGGCACAAGAAGCAACGGAGACCATATACGAAGATTCAGGTTTTTGCTAATTTTAACAAACGCTCCCGCGCCATTTTTACTTGCGCATGTACATTTCTAGAACTTTACGTGTTATTCCATAACTAACTATTTATATTACTTTCACTTATATTTTATCACTGCAATTTTTAGTCAAATCATTTAAATATTGGCATCTACTATTTGTATTTGTAAAACTTGATGCCATGTCACTGCTATAAACTATTTTATTAAGACCAAACATTATTGCACCTGTCTTACACCATATTATTAAACTGTACGAATCCCAACCGTCGAGAGTGTCTCGCTTAATATTACTTGTGTGTCACGAAATATTAATATAAATTTCACAAACTTTGAAAAAACGTTTATCCCTAATAAAGTTAATTGTCAATATTTTACTTTGTCTTTTTTTTGTAATACACTTGAGATATTGTTCCGTTCCTAACTTAATAAATTACGTAAAGAAAGTAACAGTGGAAAGAAGTGAACCTACCTTAGCCCTGAAGAGAGAGAGAGAAGCTAGCCGAAGACACCTAAACAGATAAGTATAGACGAGCCCGATTTGAATTTTACACGTTTTTATGACATTTATTCATTTTATTTCACCGTACGTAACATACAATTTTATTTATCAACATTTTATTCAATATATTAAACTACGAAAAATAATACATAGCGACCAACGTTCTGGGGCGTTCATAAATATTACATTTACAAACATACATTAATATATAACATACTAAGAAACGGATTATACGTATTATATTCAGATTATTTTATGTTAATCAATAATTAACAATTTTTTTTATTACATCAACGAGCCCGGAAACGTAATATATGTCAGCCCAACGTTTGGGGCAACTAAGAAACGTATTAATATATATATATATATATATCGGAATTGACGAAAACTGGGGGAATCCGGCAAAAGCAATATCTTTATAAATTAGTTCTTTATTTTTTCGTTCCAATATTTGTATAAAACATACATAGTATTAGTGTTGAACATGATATTATTAGGGAGTAAATAATGAATTTAGTGATTGTATCCATAAATATAAAAAAAATAAAGAACTTACTTATAAAGATATTGCTTTTGCTGGATTCCTTAACAGTTTTCGTCAAGTACTATGTTCAAACGGCAAACATTCCTTCTCTTATTATATATATGTATATATATATATATATATATATATATATATATATATATATATATATATATATATATATATGGTAAACCTAATCAGTAGGCGATTAAAGGTCTGTATATTACTTCAAAATATATGTATTTAAAAAACTCTACATGTTTCGGCTGTATACGCCTTTTTCAAGAGAATACAAAATATGAATTTATTCATATTTTGTATTCTCTTGAAAAAGGCGTATACAGCCGAAACATGTAGAGTTTTTTAAATACATATATTTTGAAGTAATATACAGACCTTTAATCGCCTACTGATTAGGTTTACCATATATATATATATATATATATATATATATATATATATATATATATATATACATATATATAATAAGAGAAGGAATGTTTGCCGTTTGAACAAAATATGAATTTATTCATATTTTGTATTCTCTTGAAAAAGGCGTATACAGCCGAAACATGTAGAGTTTTTTAAATACATATATTTTGAAGTAATATACAGACCTTTAATCGCCTACTGATTAGGTTTACCATATCATACCAAGGTCACGAAGTTATTATATTTATATATATATATATATATATAAGGTAAACTTAATAAGTCGGCGATTAAAGATCTGGTTTATTACTTCAAAGTATATATATTTAAAATAACCCTACATGTTTCGGCAATGATGCCTTTGTCAAGGATATAAAAAATATAAATGACAGAATATAAATGTCAAATAATTGAGTTGTTATGGTTTAAATTATTCAAAGATACATTCCAAAAATAATAATAAATCATGCCTTAGTATTCCAAAAAATAGATAGCAAGGTGTGAACATATGTGTTGTTCGCTGCTAGCAGCTTGTGTCTCTTTCTGGGTATGAATTTGTGTGTTGGTTGCTGCTGGTAGCTTGCGTCTCTCTCGGGTGTGTGGTTTTGTATTTGTGTGAGCGTGTAAGTGTAGGGTTTTGTATGTTGGTGTGCTCATGCGTGTGTTTAGTGACCGGTCTCGTAAATTTAGAGAGATCGGATAACCAGCCGTTGCGGAAATCGTTAAGATAGCACAAAGTGTGACCGTTGTCGACTGAGGTAGCCACTAAGAGTGTTCCCTCGGTTGGCGATGAGCAACTTCGTGCAGGGTGCGCTTCGCTGGTCTGCGCCTTGCCTCGTTGGGGCGGGGGTCGGGCCGTCGAAGTACTGCACGGAAAAGTAAAGAAGTTGCCGGGGAAGGGTTGGCGGCCCTACGCAACGGCTGGTTATCCGATCTCTCTAAATTTACGCGACCGGTCACTAAACACACGCACGAGCACACCAACATACAAAACCCTACACTTACACGCTCACACAAATACAAAACCACACACCCAGAGAGAGACGCAAGCTGCCAGCAGCAACCAACACACAAATTCATACCCAGAAAGAGACAAAAGCTGCTAGCAGCGAACAACACATATGTTCGCACCTTGCTATCTATTTTTTGGAATACTAAGGCATGATTTATTATTATTATTGGAATGTATCTTTGAATAATTTAAACCATAGCAACTCAATTATTTGACATTTATATTCTGTCATTTATATTTTTTATATCCTTGACAAAGGCATCATTGCCGAAACATGTAGGGTTGTTTTAAATATATATACTTTGAAGTAATAAACCAGACCTTTAATCGCCGACTTATTAAGTTTACCTTATCATACCAAAGTCAGGAAAATATTATATTTATATATATATATATATATATATATATATATAATTATTTCGTGACCTTGGTATGATATGGTAAATTCAATCAGTTGGCGATTTAAGGTCTGGCTTTACTTTAAAGTATATATATTTAAAACAACCCTACTTGTTTCGGCAATGATGCCTTTATCAAGGATATAAAATATAAATGCCAGTATACAAATGTCATATAATTCAATTATATGACATTTGTATACATTTGTCATTTATATTTTATATCCTTGATAAAGGCATCATTGCCGAAACATGTAGGGTTGTTTTAAATATATATACTTTAAAGTAAAGCCACACCTTAAATCGCCAACTGATTGAATTTACCATGAAGTTACCATATATATACAATGATAATTAGTTCGTGACCTTTGTATGTTGTGATAAATTTAATTTGTTGGCGATTTAAGGTCTAAATCGCCAACAAATTGAATTTACCATATATATATATATATATATATATATATATATATATATATATATATAATTTTATTGTCCGCGTACGTCACTTTTATTTTTTGAACTCTACATTTTTATCTCCTGAAGAAGCAACAAACTCGTTGAGAAATATACAGATAATTAATAAATGAGTTTTTAATTGTCCGACCGCTTGCCCGCTTTTAATTTATTTTATCATATATATATATATATATATATATATATATATATATATATATAATGCAAAGAAAACATCAAAAGTATGAAGAAACAAAACCGACTTCCACAAAGAGTTTGCAAACAATAATTTTGGTCTAAAAAAATCTATATTTTTATTTTATTCCGTTATCTACTACATAGAACCGATCAAACTAAACTTTTGAGAGTCGGCGACAAATTTAAAACAAAAAAAAATCAATACAAAATGAACTAAAACATTAAGCAGTTAATCACCACTATCAAGTTTTTTTGTTTTTCGAAGTCAGTTTTCTTTTCGAAAAACCTTTATTGATTTTCAAACCTCAGTTTATCTTTATAATTATCATATTGTCCCACAAAGACTGTGTAAACAAATTAAATCAAAGTTGGAAAAGGGTAATTTAAAAGAGCAAAATGCTTTTAAGATTAATAAGATTAATCATTTATTGATTATAATAACATAATAACAATAGTAACGCTTTGACTTGTAATATATAAATTATGAACATAATAAGTTTTTACTCATTTTTAAATCACAACTAAATATTAATAATAATATAATAATTTCGTTTACAAAAAAAATCAAGTATTGTAAATAGATAACCTGTAACTCAGTATTCACTATGCATAAATATGATTAATTCTTTATACACTTGCAAATAGTACATATATACAAGTTATAATACTTATAACTTATAACTTATAATATAAGCAAATAAACGTAAGATTTACCCAGAAAAAAAATATTTGAAAAGTGTACGCGTATATGTGTTTGTAACTTTGAATAGATAACGGAACACTTGCTACAGTGTACTTGTCAAGATTATGAAATCTTAACTTACAAGCTGCATATATACGCAATCAGTTCACAAAGAAACCGCACTATTTTTTTTTAAGAAAATAGTAGTTGCACAATTTTACAACGTATGTCTTTAAAAGTTTTCGAAAAAAAATTCCAATAAAATTTATTTGTAGTAAACATGATCTGATCCAGTTGCCGTTGGAAACAAAATTTATTAAATTATTTGAAGTTTAATATGACATATCATTTTTGTAAATAGTTAATGTCAACAATGCCGTACAAGCTTAATACTCGTAGAGGTATTTATCAGTTAGTAGGACAAGTACCTAAACGCAATATTGATAGGATCTACAGTGAGCAACATATTTCGGTTTCGACAATCTATCAGATAATAAAAGATTGCCAGGATGATATCCCTTGTATCAATTTACCTAAAAGTGGACGACCCAATGTTTTAAGCCGACTTAATGAGCGAACGTTGATTAAAATGGAAAAAAACACATTAGGAATGTCAATGCATAAGTTATCTCGAAGATACCATGTTTCACCCTCGACTGTTAGTCGAACATTAGCCAGAAATAATCTAAATTATCGTAAAAGAAGAAAGGCTCCAAGATACACCACCGCTCAGATGGAAAGAATTCCCGCAATAAAATGATCGTTGTGGACAATGAAAAATATTTCACGTTGTCCAACTCCGAGATCAAAGGTAATAACGGTTTCTGTTCGAACAATGTACTATCGTGAGCAATTGAAAGTAAACGCACTATTATAGCTGCGTAAATTTTACCAAATTGTCAAGCTAATGTCATTTATGTTATGATTAAATGCTGACACTGACACTTCAAAAGTACTGTATACATTAGATAAATTTTGAAATTTCGACATGCCAACATAATAAAGTGTTAACTTTCAATTGCTCACGATAGTACAAGACGCTCGTAACAATGTTAAATTCAAAGGCAAAATCAAGTTTCAAGATAAAATTTTAGTGTGGTGTGCCATATCAGAGGCTAGTGTTTCACGGCCGCATGTTGTGTTCGAGGTGAAGTCATCAAAATGCAGACATTTACATACGAAAATGTTTCACAAAACAGATAACCCTCCAAATGTTCCTCAGGCGAGGCTCATTGAGGAATTTTGGTGTCATTTGAGCAGAAAGGTATATAAAGGTGGTTGGGAAGCCCAGCCCAAATGAGGAGCAGTTAAGACGCAGAATTTTTCAGTAAATTCGGGAAGTCGACGTTGGTACCCTCCAAAAACTGGTGGGCCATGTAAGAGTCAAATTACGTGCCATAATAAAGCATCCGTCATGTAAATGTTATGTTTAATTGAATTAAAACTATAATATAAGAATAATATAGTTGTTAAAATGTAAAAGAATAAAAGATCAAATTAAAAAATTGACTTTTGAGATAAACTTTAGTACCTAGTGATATTGTTTAGCATAAAGAGAATCAAGTTTATAGTTTGTCTAATGCTGTCAAATGCAACAACGTGCGGCATTCATCTTTACTTTTCACTGGATAATAACTAAAGACCGTCACTTAGGTAGGGAAGCATCAGCGTCACTGCAATGGCTTTACTGGAACAAAAGTGGGTGTTATTTAGAAAAATACTTTCCGTTCGAATAACACCTACGCGTATTCGTAAATACATCTATAAACAACTTCACAATTTAGCTGTTCATGTACTACATACAAATAGCACGTGAAGCGCTGCTGTAAGGTCAGTCTCCAGAACTTCTCGGTTGTGCACGCTTCTGTGAGCCTACCGAGAATGGCGGTCTTTAGTAATTTTAGTACTAAAACACTAAGACTTGAGTTATTAAATCAAGCATATAGTCCATATACCATATACCATGAGTTGTATAAAGTTTGTGAATTGAATTGTTTTCACGTTTTAAGAGAAGTCGTGCAACCCTAGAAGATGATTAGAAACTAGCACTCATCGTGCAAATGTGTAGCATAAGCGTGACTCTTCTTGTCTCTGGTTATGACGTATAACATGATAGCAGAAGAGTTAAAAATGGATTTCATAAGTATTTACACGATCGTGCACAAAAAGTTGGCCAAGAGAATGTTATGCGAGAAATTGCTACCACATTTGTTCACTGAGGATGAAAAAAAGCGATTCATGAATACGTCTAAGGTAATTTGCGGAAAGGGATCCCAACTTTTAAATGAAACTATGGTCGACGATGAATAGTGGTGTTTCTAACATCACCAAACGAAGTCTCAGATGGACGGGAAGAAGTTCGTTCAGATCTATATAAACGAGAGCATCAAGATTACGCATCAGGACCATAATATTGATCATATTTTGCGATGTGCGTGGCATTATACATCGGGATCTCGTCCACTTTGGCGTCTCGGTCAATACTATTCACTACACCTACCTAAGCTAACTAGAAGAGTAAAGCTAGAATTTTACCAAACAGTAAACTTGGTTTCTCTAGCACGCTAATGTTCAGAGTCATTTTACTAGACCATTCTGCAAACATTTTTGGTCCCGAAATCTGTCCATTAAATCACGCACCCACAGAACTAAATATCAGTACGTCAGTACGGTGGTTGATAAGTTGACTTTTTTTGTTCCCGCAACCCCAAGAAAGCCCGTTCTGAGAATGTCGAAAAGATCCGGCAGCAAATGACAACGGTCTTAAAATCGATTCTAGCAGATATCTTTTCACGTGTTTTTTATAGACTTTATGAACGCTGCCAAGTGTGTATAAGGCATGATGGATTGTATGTCAAAAATTAGATAAAGGAATTTATTTCACACTTTTTCTTTTTAAATTAGTCCGACTTCCTTTTTGAACCAACCCTACATGCATTCATCGAAATTATCCATCCAAGTAGTTGAAAAACTAACATTAAGATAACTAACATCGGTGATAGATTGGATAAAATTGTATTTTGGAGAAAAAGAATACAAACTGCCTTTGGTCATAGCTTAAAATCCAGAATCAGTGATTTAGTATGCGTCAATGAAACACACATTTTTCTAGAACTATTGTCTAGAACTTCCGGTTATGAAAAGCAGTAACAATGTTTTATTACAAATATTACCATTAACAGATAAACAGGTACTCCATTCTATAGTTCCACAGAGTTATTTTCATAGGAAAAATTGACAAAATTTATATAAATACGATCGTTTATTCGTTTTATAGGTGAAACAGAGTTAAAACCAAGAGAGTTTTTTTTATATTCTTATGTTTTTATATACAGAGTGTAACTGAAAAGTCCCATCGTACGCTAATATATAATAGATACGTAAGACGGCAATTCAAATCTACAAAAAAAAATTATTCTATCGAAGCTAATATTTGCGGAAATTTAGGAACACAAATGTTTCAAATACCGTCTTATATTCAGATTGACACTAAATAAATAGAAATAATATGTTTATGTGTTGTCAATTCAATAAACAAATAAGCATTTATGTGTTCAAATTCACCAAAAAATTCCTTTCATATTTCGGTAATGTAATAAATACGTCTTTATGCGAAAAGTTTTATAGACATGTATCACATGTATTCATTCATACATTTTCTTATGCATCAGCTGTTCGATTGCTATTTATTTGTAATACCGCGAAAAAAATACAATATCGAGTTTCTTTAAAAATTTTAAACCGTGTAAGAGTTTTGTGGTGATATGGAATTTGTAATTTTTAGTTGTCTTAATATTAATTAAGTTCACGTCGAGAAATAAATAAATTACATTTTCTAATTTTAATTGAATGTTCATATTTTTTTCTGTGTTCTATTTGCCTCTTTTTTTAATGACAATTTCTTTGTCCTAAAAGGAGCAAATTTGTGCGAAACAAGTGGTAAACTTTCGAAGTACGTACAATGTACATGCTTTAACACGGCTCGGTTTTCACAGATATGGTCACAGCTTGAAAAATACGTTGCCGAAGATCGTCCTTCACGAGCGCGATCTCTCAATCTGTACACGGTTTGTAAAATAAAATCATTTGATGGGCATCTTCGGTTCGAAAACCGCTCTTTATAAATACACCAAGTAGCTCCAACATTTCCACTTGTTTCACCGTATAGTAAAACGATATCTGTTAATTCGTGATTTGAATAAGCCATACTTCACGGAAGTTGATAACAGACTGACTTCTGATTTACACTATGCATCATTGCATCTACAACTTCCACCATAACGCTTCAGCAGGGGTACCGCTGCAATTATAAAAGAAGAGTCACGCGCATTTACTAAATATTTCTTTTCTTTGATCTCGTTCGAGATAGAGATTTTGTGCATTTGCATTTTATACTTAATATTATTACACTTATTACATATCAAAGTATGCAGCCATATTTCGTTTACCCCTGTATAACAGTTTCTTAAATTTCACATTTAAGTATCATTTTTATAATCTAACATTGACATGACTTTCTCGATACAGAAAAATCAATATCTACTCTTCTAAATGATTCGAACACATACTTTAATCCTCAATTTAAAAAACGAGAGTAACAACAATATTTAACATTATTAACTTGAATCAAAGATAATATGTAAATAGGATTTAAGTAAAACACTTATACTAATTTCCAGTATATATTACACTTTATTATATATTAATAAATAGATGACATGTTTCGCTACGATGTAGCTTCTTCGGATCTTATATTACTACTACTACTATTACTACTACTGAGTAGTAATATAAGATCCGAAGAAGCTACATCGTAGCGAAACATGTCATCTATTTATTAATATATAATAAAGTGTAATATATACTGGAAAAATTAGTATAAGTGTTTTACTTAAATCCCATTTACATATAATGGATTTCCAGCAAGTATCGGCCGATTCAATTAAATTAAAAAAAAAAAAAAAAAAAAAAAAAAGATACTATATATAAAAAAATATATATAAAAAAGTTAGGTTAAATTAAAGTATTCCCTAAACGCCAACTTTCGTCACGGTGTTGGTAAAATGAATTTTGTTTATTCACCAAGTACTATTTGGAACGATTGATAATTTTGCGGCTGCATTAAAGAAAAATTATGTATAAAACTTAAAGAACCTTAGAATATACGCACGGCCCGTAATTTTAGCTGTTTTGAGAGAAATATTCCCGACCGCGTGATTTCTAGATTTCTTGACATTTCATGGACCGCTCGCCAAATTTTACTGTGTGCGACTATTTCCTATGGGGATACCTCAAAGATAATAAATAAACTTACAAACTTTGGAACACGCAATATACCTAAAAATAGGCTGCACACCGCGAGACATGCTTCAGAGAGTGATACGAAACTTCAATATCCGGTTGCAACAGTGTATTTATTGATAATAAAGGCCATCATTTGCGGGATATTTTGTTTAAAACGTCATAAAATAAACTTGCAATGTTGCTTTTTTGTAGGGATGATTCTCTGCCCCACCCGGTATAAAGATTCACCGAACTTTCGAAACGCCATTTAACTAATGGATCCGCAATTAATCGTAGTTATATAAAAGAAGTAACAGTGATACATATCTTTTTGACTTATGCTGTTTATAAGTTTCCATTCAATAAATAAATTATTGTCAAGCTTCAGTAAAATATAAAATGAGATTATTTTAATATTGGGTGAAATACTTTAGTTCGAATAGAAATTGTATCTCTACACCGTAGGGAGGAAGAGATATTGACAATGATGATGGGAATTGTCACACTTAGAAAATAAAAAGAACATCATATGCAAATAATATCCAAAACATTAGTAGATGTAAGGTAAATAAGGGGTATTTGAAAAGTCTGTACGTGCCATAAGTTCTATAAAAGTCTTTAAAATCCATACAATATTTTCTTAAATGTCATAAGTAACAATTCATTTGATATAAGTCCAGTTTATGTTCATTGTGTGTGACTTTAAGTGACGTTCGATTTAAGCTTACATTGAATAGATTTAAGTACAGAAATACTATACAAGTGTATAAGTATTAATTTTCAAGTTATGAAATTTTATGTACTTTTTTGCTCTAATTTTGTACGTTTTCCCTGATTATAAGTCTGGAGTCTATAAATAATTCATTAGCAATACACAGAGGACACCACTCGTCTCCGGGAATATTAGTTTAACCTCATAACACGATTATCTGATTCTGTACAAATATTTTACAGCTGAATCGAAAATTTCTGAAAAAAAATTTTCTAGACATTTTTGAAAATTTTTGATAATTTTCTTATTGTTTTGGGGGCATATGCAGTTCACAGGTCGTTCTCTGGGATATATTATCACCCTCGGAAAACGAGATCCGGTATTTTCATATCCAAAAACTGACAAAATAATTATAAAATTTATTTTTAATCCTTGATTAATTAAATCAAAATTATGTAATATTAATAACTACGAATTATTATATGCATATCTATATACAATGATGTTCTAAAAGTTGGAATATCACCTTTAGTAAACAATTACATAGAAAATATTTCTATATAAAACAACCTTTTATAAATCATTTAAGTCATAAAATGATTATTAAGTCATGTACAAAGGAAAATCGGAAAGTTTCTAGAACGAGACAACACACAACACCACTTTTCAGGGTAAAAAACTTCATGATATCATCGACTTATTAAAACAAAAAATTAGGGATGCTGTAAATCAAATTTACCCAATGACCATATATATGTATATGATGATTTTAGAGGTAGGATAGAAAAATGTGCAGCTCCTGGAGGAAGTCATATAGAGTAATTGTAGTTTAATTTCTTTTTCTTTTATAAACTGTAAAAATTTGAATTTGAATTTGAAAATTTCTAATCGCCCTGTTTTTTTTATCATCTAATCGTAAATAATAATAAAGATTTTGTATAATACAAAAGTATTTTTAATAATATATAATATTATTAAAAATCTGGTGTGAAGAACACAAATACAAGTTCAATATTAATATTTTTTGTTAACGTGTCCAAACATATCCCTCCCTAGAGACGCAGATACGTATTTCATCTTTCTACAGAGTCATCAGTACGCCCCTGCTGGAGCAAGGATATCTTCAGACACATTTACAAAAAAAAGAACGACTTCACTATCTCACAGAAATTATTAAGACCGAGCGTAGAAGTACATACAGCGCTGCGTATTGTCAGACTATCGAAGTACTCTCACTTTGTCTATATAACTAATGCAGAACTAACGAAGTTCCTCTAGAGGTGACACTGCCTTGTCTCTAGAAAATGTATTTTGTTTGTGTCTTCACTCATACTTACGGAATAACCGCATGTTTAATGTAAGATGTAATAAAGAGTTTCCTCCTATTTTCAACTTCTTTTATCAAGGTAGGTCTATCATTCTGAAAATTTACATAACGCCATAGCTTTTCATTCTGATCAACTTTTTTAAGTAATACTTTGGCGCAATGTGAACGGAAAAGGTACTTTACCTGAAACGACAATTTTTATTCAACTGTAAACGCCTACTTGTTTTTAAAAAATTGAAAATAAACTGAAAATAAGTTTCAGACTAATCAGGGTGGAATCCGAAAATATGAAATTCCAATTTGAAATTTTTGGGTTGATTATACCTATTGTGAACTCAATCCGGGAGCACACTGTATAATCCAAAAAGCGTGCATAAACGTTAATTCAATTTAAGTAATTCGACAAATGAGCTCTGTTGTGTCCTCAACGCCTATTCTTTAAATAATATTCTTGACATTGATTTTGTTAAATAAATTTGTATTTAGTCACTAATCGATTTCTTGGTGTTACGATTTCAATACATACTATTGTATATTCAAAATATTATATCAGAAGTCATGAATATATTTCGATATTACATGTTTCTCTTACAAAAATCAGAGTTTAATATTTAAAATTGCTTCTCTTAGATATTATCTATGCGTTAAATATTTTGGAAATGCGTATCAATTATTCGTCCTACAATATACGAGTAGATTCATATATATGCCTGTAAAATAAAGTAATACCAGTGGCGTTACCAATTCTGTTTTAAATTGTTTTAAAATTTGAATTTAAACTAATTAAGGAATATTATTAACCCAAAATATAGTAAACAATTAATTAACAAACGTCCATAGTGCGCGCGGAGATTAAACGTTAATGGGTCGACAACATTTGCGTTGATACACAAGCAAAAAATAGCCATCATACTTTAACACTGTTATCAAGGGAATTTGTAACTTCATGTGTAGAAATTGTTAAAAAGTCTCCCTCCGATAACACGTAGTCAATGAACTCATCACCATATACCGTTGTGAAATAAACCCAGATATATATGTATATACGTACGTATATATTTATACTAACAATGAGTAACCTAACCCTTACGCATCATGGAGAATGGGATAAACAACTACGAGAATAACTGAAATAATAGCTATATTGTTCGATACGGATAATGGCATTCAAATATGCTAATATAATACATTTATGAATTAAATGTCTGGTTATTATAAGTATACTTCTATAATAAGTTATAAAAATTCTAAAATCAGCTTCGGCAAAAGAAAAAGAGAATGGCATCTTTTTTAATAAAAATGTCGCTCTTCAACGAGAAGGTTTGCCTTGATCCGTTAATACAAATAAACAGTTTAAAACGCGATATCTATATTTTAATTAAATTCGATTAGAGTACAATTCAATTTTTCCCCTTAACTAATGAGCATTTTCATAAGTATAAAAATATATTTCAAACTGTTAATGAAATTTAGAGTTTTTCGCTATACTAAGAACTTGTGGAAGAAACAAAAATGATTTACGTACTAACATATTCAGTATTCCGCGCGGCATAACGTGCCTTTCAAAACTTTCCTCATTATAATAGGCTGTTTTCTAAGTAATTAAGTAATCAAAGATTGGTGCACATGCCAAGCTTTAGAAAACCTTAAATTTTGACAGTGGTCATACGTAAATTCAAATTATAAACCTATATTTATATCGAATATATATATCTAATTTAATTAAAATATTAACCGTAGTTTTATTTCTATTTTAAACGTATATTTTTGAAATTATTATATTATAATGTTAGAGTTACAACATAAAATATTTATTATTCAAAGTTACTATAGAACTGGCAAAAATTAGAAAATGGAGATTGGGTTTACTCCACTAATCAGTAGAGCTGAGGATGTTTGCGGTATAACCATGGTTATATCATGTAACCATAGTAAATTACTATGGTTACATGATATAACCATGGTTATACCGCAAACATCCTCAGCTCTACTAATCAGTGCTTACAGGATTTCAGGCAACAGTATCCTACTCTGACAGCTATTTACGCACAACTGCAAAAACATATTTAAGTTTGTGCCATTAAATTTGGTGAAACAGAAGCAATAACTTGTAAATCTAGTGGTGGAGCACATAGAAAACGAACAGCAAATTGCCAAACTATCACAACAAGTTCATTTGTCAGTTGGAAAATGCCATACTATTTTAAAAAAGGACTTAAAGTTGTTTGCATATAAAATACAAACAGTTTCGGGACTCAAATAGGTAGATTTTGTTACGAGAACACAGTATTGTCTATGTTTTTTAATAACATAAAAAATAATGACATTCTCGACAAATGCTTCTTTTCGGGTGAGGCTTGGTTCCATCTTTCAGGATATTTAAACAAGCAAAAGATGAGAATTTGGTCTGCAGAAAACCCTCATGAATTTGTGGAAACTACGCTACATCCACAAAAGCGTCTGGCTAGCAATTTCAAAAAGACGAATTACTGGGGCTATATTTTTTAATCAAACCATAATTGCTGAAAGATATCGACATGAATTATTGGAGCCGTTAATTAATGAACCTCATGATGATGAAGATACGGAAGGATATTTCCAGCAAGATAATGCACTAGGGCACAAATTTCGAGAAACAATAGCTTTTTTGCAAGAATTTTTCGATATGAGAATTATTAATTTTGATCCAAGATCTCCAGATTTGACAATTTTAGACTATTTTATTTTTCCATATCTAAAGCATACCGTTATCAAAACCAGAAATCACACAGTCGAAGAGCGTCGTCATGCTATTGTGAATTCCTGCGCCGACATAACCCAAGAAATCCTAATAAATGGCTTTGAAAGTATGAAGCGTAGAGTTCAACTTTGTTTTCAAAATAATGGTCAACATTTCTAACATCTGCTTTAGTATTATTTTCTTTTAATTTTGACTATTGTAATAAATATTTTTGTCGAAGACTAAATTATTAATTATTACACACATCTACATGACGAATAATCAAAATTATACGTTTGTGACAGAAAACGTCACTGTTACCAACCATTAAAAAAAGCATGGCCGTCACTAATAAGGAAAGTTTTTGAAGGCACGGTATAAAACCCGTGACATAAAATCAGAGTTTTTTAGTTACGTAAGAAGGACAAATACTCTCTCGTTCAACGGGAGGTTTGTTTTTGAAGTTGCAATTAAACACATTAAATTGTTGAATATTGTCAATGTTTTTAATTCATGATAAAGTACAGACATGGACATTACATGTGGAACACAATATCTAACAAGTGGCCGCCGCGACTACGTTGACAGATGTCCATTCTGTTGACGAAATTTTGTATGACTCTTGCACACGATTGCGGCACCATCTCAGCAATCGCGTTTCGAATCGCGTCTTTCAGCTATTGAAGTGTTTGAGGATTGTTAGCATAAACCTTTCCTTTCAAAAATCCCCAAAGAAAAAAGTCCATCGGCGTGATATCGCACGATCTTGGTGGCCAATTTTGATCGCCATGACGAGAAATTACATAGCCTGGAAACCTTGTGCGCAATAACTCAATTGTTTGGTTCGCTGTGTGGCTGGTGGCACCATCTTGCTGATACCAGAAGTTATCCACATCCATACCATCCAACTCAACCCACAAATAATGTCACGATAACGATCACCAGTGACGGTTACCGCGGCACCAGCAGCGTTTTCAAAAAAAAATAGTCCCATTACACCGCCGGCCCAAAATCCGTACCAAACAGTGACTCGTGGTGGGTGCATAGGTTGTTCTTCAATCACACGAGGATTCTCAGCGCACCAAATTCTGCAATTTTGTTTCTTAACGTAACCATTAAGTTGAAAATGCGCTTCATTACTGAAGATGATTTGTGTCGCAAAATCGGGATTATCCTGTTGCATCGCTAACACCCAATTGCAGAACTCACGGCGCTGTCCATGGTCGGCTGGTTTTAATGTCTGCGTCAATTGGATCTTGTATGCGTGTAAGTGCAAATCCTTGGCCAAAATACGCTGCGCAGTACTTCTGGAAAGGTCTAATTACTGTGCACGACGACGAATCGAGGTGCGCGCATCATCGGCCACACTTTCTTCCACTGCGGCTATGTTTTCAGCCGAACGACCGCTGCGAGGATGCAGAGGTGTTTTTACGTCTGCCACAGAACCAGTGCGTTCAAAGTTTTCAATTAATTTCGTAATCGCGGTCTTACTTGGGCGATTATGAATACCAAAATGATCACGTAAATTGCGAAATGTACCCACGATAGATTCTCGATTTTGGTAATAGGTTTTCACAATAATTGCACGTTTCTCGTTTGTATAGCGCTGCATTCTTGAAATGTCAAGACTTCACAATGCTAACTGTCAAATCTCACCGCTGCAGTACCAACTTAACCATATTTCGCGCGAATTTCAAAAACAAACCTCCCGTTGAGACACCCGATATATTCATACTGTCACTTACATACTTCATTGCTTATACCTCGACATCAAAAATTATATTGGGATTAGGATAGCCATGGAATGTAAAACGTCCGTTTCATTTTATCATCATTTTATTGTTCTTTTGAGATAATTCTGACTAAATTATCAGGTTAACTGTCATACTGACATTTGACTGACAAAATTTGTAAATACAGTATGTTTATCTAAAATGTTTTACATGTTTGAATATCATTTTATTAAAAATTAATAAACAAATTACAATAAATGTTCGGAATGACCCCCCTTGTTCGATGCACACGTTTACGTGCCTTTTCATGCTATCAAAAGCATTTTTCAACATTTGTGGCGTTATATTTGGCACATACTTCAATAATCTTTTGTTGCAGTTCTTACAAATTATGTACAGGAGTTTTGAAAATTCTATTTTTGCAGTAAGGGAACACAAAATAGTCCACAGTAGTCAAACCAGGTGACCTCGGAGGAAACTTAACTTGCGTATGCAAACTTATAAGTCGATCATCAAAAAACTCACGGAGAAAGACTATAGTTTCTCGTGTCATGTTGGAAATAACCATTATGAAGTTCATCGTCGTGTAGTTGTTGAACAAATTCAGTCAAAATGTTATTTCTGTACCTCTCTGCATTGTTGGTGAAATTGAAAAAAAAGTCGGCCCAATTATCCTTCTACGGGAGACTGCCATCCAAACACCAATTTTTTGAGAATGTAGTGGAGATTCAATAAAAAAATGCGGTTTATTAGTGCTCCACATTCGCATATTTTGAGAATTTATATACGCCGAAAGATGAAACCATGTCTCTTCGGTAAAAAATGTTAAGTTTAGCAAGTCGTTATTCATTAAATTGTTGACGAACCATTGGCAGTACGCAAGACGTTTGGGGTGATCTGTTGGCAAAAGAGCTTGATATGATTGCATCTTAAATGGATGCATGTTCAAGTTCTCAAGTTCCATAAGGAACTCCAATTTCTTGGGACAGACGTCTCAAAGATTTATTGAGGTTCTGTTCCATACGATTACGAACGTCAATAATTACTTCTTCTGTGCGAATAGTTGGCTTACCAGCACCTTTTTATGAGTTACAGATCCAGTTTCGCGAAATACACCAACACTATGTGAAAGGCACATATAAAAATCTTGTTCTACTACTGCGAAATTTGGGAAATGTTTACTAAAATTATCCAAACATAAACGCTTACTGTATTCCCAAATTCCATTAACTAACACACCTGCTCTAAAATACGCTTCAAATATGAAAGTTTTGTGTGCTGTGGTGTAAACCATAATTGAAAAACTACAAGATGTCAGAGAGAAAATATATTGACAAATATTAATGTCAGTATGACACTAAATATAACTTAAGACAGACGTTTTACATTCCATGGCAAACCTTTATCAATATAATTTTTGATCTCGTGGTACATACATAATATGTCAAATTTGAACGATGACATTGCTTCAAAATAAAATCAACAACAGAAATAATTTTATTAGGAACGCACAAAGTAATAGGTAATAAAAGAAAAAACAAATTTCTGAGCGACAATATATAAAATTATAAAAATGTATAAAACATAGGATTTGAATGATAAACGTATATCAATCACGAGTCATTTCACCATTATTGTCTTCGTGGAAGTGAATCTATTAAATTATTTGATAATCGAGGACTTTTAAATTTGAGAATTAATGACCGTCATGAAATATCAAATCTGTCAAAATTATATCCCATTGATGCAAAACATCCGTAATATAAATAACGTAAAAATTCAAATCCAATAACACTAAAATCTGTAAATGGGATTTAAGTAAAACACTTATACTAATTTCCAGTATATATTACACTTTATTATATGTATTAATAAATTGACGACATGTTTCGCTACGATGTAGCTTCTTCAGATCTTATATTGCTACTCAATTTATGTCGTCAATTTATTAATACATATAATAAAGTGTAATATATACTGGAAATTAGTATAAGTGTTTTACTTAAATCCCATTTACATATTATGGATTTTCAGCAAGTATCGGCCGATTCAATTAAAAAAAAACACTAATATCTTTTAAAACTCGCCCACACCAAGCCGAAAGTATCAAATTACAGGCAAGGACAGAACACAAAAATTTAAAATATATACCGCAAAACGAGGTGATTTGGGACACTTTTCATGACATTCTTTGCAATAATTTTCTGTGCGTAAAACACTACAACTTGCCTTTAAGAATATATATGAAGGACATCGAAATAAAGGCTCCTTCAAAAGTGCAATACAAAATCTTGCCAAGGTTCCAACATTTTTAAAAACAGAGTTGGTGTCCCAAGTCACCTCGAGGAATTTGACTTGGGACACTTTAGATTAAATTCAATTCCACGTGATTCTTAATAGTTGGACATGTATAAACGGTAGAGGTGGCTTCGGACACCTCCAAAGTTAAAGAAAAATGCAGTTTAATTTTTTTTTTTAAAGTAATATAAAAACAACAATGTTTAATATAAATCTTAAATTGAAGCTTGTTATAATCTAAAAATAATTGTTTGGCATAACTTAACAAATTCTAACATTAATAGATGTACTAACATATGCCCTAAACCCAGAGATTGCATTCATTTTTGAATTTGTTTAGCTGTTCAATGTTTTATTCAATAAAGCAGGAAACAATGATTTAGGCAATGTGCCGCGGTTTCTTTTTTTCCTGTCTAACAAATTCTTTCACCACGCCTGCTTCAGGGGACGAAAATAGGCAACGTCAAGTGGCTGCGTGAGGTGGGTGCTGTTGGGAGGCAACAACACAAACTTTATATTATTTTTCTCACATTGCTCAATGACCGAAATTGATAGGTGGCTGGCAAGGTTGTCACGAATTATAATCTTTTCACCATCACGTCGTCGTAAATACTCTAAAGCAACCTTTGTGAACCATCTTTCAAATAGAAATCCATCAAACCATCCACTTTTACTGCTATCATATATGGCCCCCTCTGGCCCATTATCAGTCCATGCATCGTGAACATGTTTTGATTTGTAGACAATGTGTAAAGGTAATAATGTTCCATCGCCAGCAATAGAAAACATGACTGATGTACTACTCTTAGTTGCATCAATAATTCTTTCTGAATGCTTTGCCCCCTTTCTGACTATGACAGTTTGTTGTCTAGGGTCATCGGACATATTGGTTTCATCAAAGTTAATGATGTTATCTGGAGGCACGTTTGCTAATGTGACCTCCATATTATTGAAATATGAATTAATGGTTTCAGCAGATACCATGGCACGAGCTCTTTTTATATTTTCTTACAAACGATTAGATAACAGTCCCTTGTGTGGATTAAGAAAGCTCTTTAGCCATATACGACCAGGCAAATTATTATTAAAAATTTTTATATTCACACCTTTTCGATCTAGAAATCGTTTCACAATATGTCGCAAGTCCATATGTGTGAAAGGGAAACCCCATTCAGCAGCTAGTAAGAGGCCGTTTGCTATGTGCATTTCGTCTTTTGCGGAAAATACTGTTTGTCCCCCATACTTCCTACTATTTTCACCATGATATTTTCTGTGTATTGTAGATTTTGACACGGAATATATTTCTGCCGCTGTGCGTATGCTCAGCTTTCCATCTGCAACATCTGCGATGGCTTTTTCTAAGTTCTCCTGCTGAAAAGCAGCATATTTGCGAGCATTACGGGGTCTAATATACTTATTTGGCATCGTTTCTTACTTGTCCCAAGTCACCTTCAAAATGTAGTCTTATGAAATATATTAAAAAAATAGGTTAAGATTAGGAAAAAAGCGAAATACAACAATGTGTATCTCTAGAAAACATGCCGATTTTATAGTAAATCAATAGGAACTTACCATGTAATATTTCAAACAAGTTGTATGAAGTTATACACAGTCTTTATAAAAACGGACAAAAACACGTGCAGCCAAACCAATTTTTATTTGCAATACTTGTATACTTATAGTCGAGTGAACACCTCTACTGTGATGCGGAGACCTACTTTAAGCTTATCTGTATTTTTATTTAGGTCTGCCATACACAAATAGATGGCAGTTCTATAAAATATTGGAAGTCTACTATATGTCCCAAGTTATATTCAATGTCCTAAGTCACCTCGTTGTACGGTACTTATTTTAGGCCTACTAAAATTCAGTCTACTTCCATATGTTGAATTTACAATGAGCCAATTTTATATTTTAAGTAAAATAGTTCAAACTGTTAAAAAAAATAGAAAAAGAAGATACAAATTGTAAGTGCCATAAATATATATAAATTTACATTTTACGCAAAACAATAGTTATTATATTATTATTAGTTTAAATTTACCTTTGCAGCATAATCCCTAGTGTTGTAATCAAATTTATTCTGATGAAGACAACATAAGAGTCGAAACGTTAAAATGAGCATTTTTATTTAATGATTGTCAAGCCGAATTCCAAGAAATAATTAACCATATATATATATATAGATAATTATTTCTTGACCTTAGTATGTTATGGTAGATTTAATTAGTTAGCGATTTAGGGTCTGGTTTTACTTCAATATGTATATATTTAAAACAATCTTACATGTTTCGGCATACGATGCCTTTATAAAAGAAATTTAAAATATAAATGACAGTATATTAATGTCATACTTGTATGACATTAATATAATAAAAACTACCCATTCCTTCAACTATTCAAAACATGTGTTTGTTACGATACATTTATGTAAAGATATTGTCCATGAGTTAGTTATATGTCTGACGAAGCTCCTTCCTGTGGAGCGAAACAATCGTTACTTTGTATAGTAAAAAGTAAAATTCATTAAAATTTGTTTTATTTTAACCCGATAATAGACATATAAGGTCTCCAATTCCATAAAATAATGAAACCAGTGTGTGTGTATGTGAGTAATATGTTCCAAATAATATTAAGATCACCAAAACCAGTATGATAAGAAGCTTACAGTATGAAATATGGTGAATTCGACATTTAAAAAATATAATGTACATACACATCGATTAAGTAACACACCACAATTATGTCCTTTTGCTATTATTAGTATTAATATAGATTAATCAGTTCTTTTAATTAATGATATAATTATTAATTGAGCCGATAAGAAATGTAAACCTCGTGCCGTAAAGATAAATATTAAAAACCGAGTTTCGTGACGGTAGACTTTAGTATGAACTACGATAACTGTTATTACAAATATAATTCTTTGAGTTATGAAATTATAACTTTACGATATCGTTTAGTCCTCAATACTATGGGTTTAAAGTACTGTAATCTATTCAAAGTTATTTAGTAGTTGTAAAAATTTCAAATTGTCGATTCTTTTTTCCGGAAATATTAACCATGTTTTCTGCGCGTTTCTAACAATTAAATGTGTCAATGTGTGTTACTGGTTCTTAGCGATGATTAAACATTTTGTTTTTCCGGATATGGTCATGTTAAGTTGTGTCATTTTATAAAAGCTGAATGGTTGTATTTGCAGATCGTTTTCGTCTCGGTCACGATAGCGGCGTCCACTGCGTAGCAGATCATGCTTATGGTCCTATTACCCTGTCTGTATTCTTTTTAAATTCTGTTACCTCTTTTATTCCATCTATCAGCAGATTAAACAGAAAAGGGCTCAAGCTGTTTCTTTGTCTAATGCGCCCAGGCGCGGGTATTTCTGTAGATGTTTCGTTTTGGAAATGTTCAGGATAATACAACAGTTGAAAAGAATAATACAAGGAAGATATTCGTATCTTCGTTGTATTATCCTGAACATTTCTGTCGGTGTCTGATGTCTTCTTAGGTCTCTGATTACGTCTTTTAGTTGCACTCTGTGGAATGCCTTTGTTAAGTCTATAATGCGCCGGAGTATATGGACAGAAGCAGCATCCTATTATCACGTGCATTTTGACGGCGTTAAAATTATAATACAGCTACTGGAACCGAATGATGCTCTTTCTATTTTACACGCTCAACAAGTATTTATAGATCCAACTATTGTGGTAGATTTAGTCAATATTCATGGACATTACTCCAGAATACCTGTAGCCATCCGCCATCTACAGGTTACTCCGATCAACCCACAATATTTTATAACTTCAATTTAATTATTTCTGATCTCTTTCCTGAATGTTGGAAGATTGGCAGGATTGTGCCAGTCCATAAAAGTGGTAATCGCAGTGATATTTTCAATTATAAACCATTTACCAAATTAAGCAATTTTGCTAAGGTTTTCGAATCTTTAATATATGAACAAATAGTGTCTGAGGCACGTCATCTGCTGTCTCCTTACCAACATGGTTTTGTTGCTGGGCGTTCTACCACCACTAATTTGGTAGAAATAACGCAATTTATTAGCAAAGCTATCGATGATCGCCTTCAGGTCGATGTAATATATACGGATTTTGCCAAAGCTTTCGATTCCATCGATCACTCAATACTAATATCTAAATTTGATGTGTTTGGTTTCTCTCCTTTGTTATTTAATCTAATTTCTTCTTACTTAGGTTATCGCTCATGTTATGTCTGTTTTAATAGTTTCCACCCTCGACGTTTCCATCCAACATCCGACGTACCGCAAGGCTCTAATTTGGGGCCTTTACTTTTCAATATATTTCTTAATGATTTACTCTGTTCACTGGATTGCAGAGTTTTGGCTTACGCATATGACTTAAAACTTTATATGAGGGTTACTAGCACTGAAGATTGTCACGAGCTTGATAGCAGACTTGAAGTTTGTGCACAATTGGTGTAATAAAAACAACTTCCCTTTAAATATTGATAAATGTGCCATTCTGACATATTCAGGGATTTCGAATTCATATAACTTTCAATACAGTGTAGACCAAATGGTGATACCTCGTAGATCTGAAGTTAAAGACTTGGGGATGTTATTTGATGTGTCGCTTGAATTTACCGCCCATATTTTTTTGTGCTTGTAACGCTTCTTCAAGGTCTCTGGACAATTGTTTATTCGATGATGTAAAAATTTTGGTATGTTACATTAGAAAATTTTTGAGTAATCATTTGCAACCATAAAGTATGGACACTAGCCCGTAATAACTTTATTGTGCATTATTTGACAAAATGCAAAGATATGTCGATTAATGTTTTTTATTAGCTATATTTAGATGCTACTGTTTTGTTTTTTCCGTCGACCTTGAATAAGTTATGACGTCATTGATAATTTTTTTAAATGTCAACCCCATTTTTTTGTGGATTTAGAAAGCTTTTACAATTCTTTATTCGATGATGTAAAAATTTTAGTAATCATTTATCATCTTTCTGTCATTCCCAAAGTGTCAAGGTAATTTTTTTGACAGATTGTAAATAATCCGGATCAGAACATTTTTATTTAATCCTAATTGTTGGTGTAAAGTGTTTTAATTATTCATTCTCTGAGATGCATTTATCTGAACGGGAACGCATTGAGGTGCTCATGATGATTGGCTTTGGAGATAGACGTCGAAATGGTAGGGAAGTAGCGGAGTTGTTTAATGAAACGCATCCTGAACTGAACCCTATCGGTTTTGCAACTGTAAGTAAAATACACAGAAAATTTTTGGAAGAAGGATTCGTTCGAGATAAACCAAAAAGTGGACGTCCATCAACGGCCCTAAACACTCAAGTTGACATTTTGTTAACAGTTCAAGAACGTCCTCACACAAGCACACGGCAACTTAGTCGAGAATTTGACGTAGCAAGGGGTAAAGTTGTAACAGTCCTCTTTAACCCTTAACATTGGGCGTTATATTAATAATGTCCCGGGCTTCGAGGGATTCGGGGTTGCTGTACAAACGATAACTTTGGTGCTGAAAATACTTAAATGCCGCAGTTATCCTAAATATTGAGATATAGATTAAAGTTGAATATTGAGTAATTGACTTATTCAATTACCGCTTTGTCGGGCGCCAAGAGGATTACCCCCTCTAAGGTATAATTGTACTTATAAAATTGCCGGTTAGCAAAAAAATAGAGGAGAGATATAGAAAAAGACTCTAAATAAAGCGGGTAAGTCGAAATGCGACTTACGCCTTTCTCTCTCAAAGCGTCTATGAAAACTAAGGTGAAAAGAAATGAATCCCTCTTTTTTTTACTTAATAAATGTTTCGATCAATTCCTTTTGTTTAATATGCTTTTCCAGTAAAGTTTAGATTACATGAATTGAAATAAAAGAACAAATGATTACTAAATGTACTTATATTGATAAATACAGCTTGTTAATTTACATATGATTAATTACAAATTTACTTACTGGTTATTCTGAAAAGTTTACTAAATACTAATATACATATAGGGCGAGATACAGTAAATTTAACACAGATTTAAACTGTTTATTTATAAAGACTAACCTTTACATCGCAGCACTAATGGCCATTTCACTTTATCGTTGACTCGGTGCTTCCGGAGTGATGCACTTGTTCACTGTATTAACACTGTTTCTTCACGCCTCAGGGTGCCGGGTATTCCAGACAAGAGCCCTGATGTATTAAGCGTGGGATTCACTTTTAATTAAATGACTGCACTTGTAGGCAAGTGATACATTTGCTACACTGTGTACTTATTGTACTTAAGTACACAAAATGCGGTTAACCCTTTCTTACGCTTGCTTATAGGGTCGCACGTTTTACTAGGTTGACTCCCTTGAGCCAAGTACTTTTATTGCAGTATTCCATCACTTTATTATCACGTTAAGGGCGGCATGTTTAACTTGTTTGACTGACTTTAGTCCAGTACTTTTATTGCAGTATTCCCTCACTTTATTATCACGTTAAGGGGTATCACTTTTGACTCGTTTGACTGACTTGAGTCGAGTGAGTTCTTTCGCTTTTCTTGATGCGTCCGAACTTCGGTTTTCTCTTGGTGATTCCCCGGCTTCCTTATAGAGTTCTTGATTTTACTGGTTTCATAGATGATGCAATTCAGTGATTCTAACGATTCGTATACGTGACACTAGGTTATTCAAATAGAGTTTATGTATGGCTAACTATACACACTTAACTATACAAAATGATGATTTGGCATAGAAGTAACTGATCGAAATACGTGTGTAATATTATTGTGAAATGTTCTGCAATAATATTTAATGGCGGGAAAAGCATTACAATTTATACAATGTGACTTTTTTAGTTTAAATAAAAAAAATTTAATATTCTTTAAAATTTTACAAATGGATATAACTGCTTTGAAATAAGATGGTCGTAATGTGTCCCATTACAAAGTTAGGAAGTCAAAGTATCATCACTATAAAGTGAATTTAGTTCAAGAGTTCTCTGAGGACGATTTTGATCGGCGTTTGGAATAGTGTGAACGGTTGATGCAAATTTGTAATAATGACCCTCTATTTCCCTTCAACATTTTGTTCTCTGCCGAATCTACTTTCACATTGAATGGCACTGTGAATAGACAAAATTGCCGGTTTTGATCGACTGATAATCCTCATTGGATGCAAGAGACACATACCCAATACCCGCAAAAACTAAATGTATGGGTAGGGATTATCGGCGATCGCATTGTGGGACCGTTTTTCTTTGATGGAAACTTGATTGGGGAAATATACTTAAATTTTTTTAGGAATGAATTGATACCCGTTTTAGCGGTTCTTTTTCCTAATAATGAGGATCCACATTTGCCAGATCGTAGAATTTGGTATCAACAGGATGGTGCTTCTCCGCACTAAACGCTACCAGTAAGGCAATACCTCAATAATACATTTCCTAACAGATGGATTGGAAGAAGAAGGGCAATTTAATGGCCAGCTAGGTCGCCAGATTTAACCCCATTGGACTTCTTCTTGTGGGGTTACTTAAAATCAAAAGTCTATGCGACACAACAGGAAAATTTGGACGTTTTACGACAACGCATCATCTACAAAACCAGACTAATCACTCCCGAAATATTACATAATGTGCGAAATGGAATTTATCATCGCTTAGGATTTTGTCAACAAAATGAAGCAAAATATTTTGAGCATTTGTTATAAATTTGATACTGAAAATGTCAAAAATAAAACTTAGAATTAGAACACAATTTACTCAAAAATTTTCTAATGTAACATACCAAAATTTTTACATCATCGAATAAGAATTGTAAAAGGTTTCAAAATCCATAAAAAAATGGGGTTGACATTTAAAAAAATTATCAATGACGTCATAACTTATTCAAGGTCGACGGAAAAAGAAAATGGTAGCATCTAAATATAGCTAATAAAAAACATTAATCAACATATCTTTGCATTTTGTCAAATAATGCACAATAACGTTACTACGGGCTTGTGTCCATACTTTATGGACGCACTGTATATATATATATAAGGTAAACTTAATAAGTCGGCGATTAAAGGTCTGGTTTAAGGTCACGAAGATATTATATATATATATATATATATATATATATATATATATATATATATATATATAAGTGTTTAGATAATTTCTTAGCCGTTTATTAAATATAACAATTGATAAATTATTGGAGTTTTTCGGCTTTTATATGAAATATTTACAAATATCAAATTAGAATGTATGAAATTGCAGAGTAAGTGGGGATGTAAACATTGCTGTCTACAAATTACAAAGCAAATCATACGAACATTTTTTTTTTATTTGAAAAATATGGTCTACGTTGGGACTCGAACCCAAGTCTACAGCTTGCCGGGCTGTCGCTTTTACCACTAAGCCACAATAGACCCAGGTTCAAGCTATTTAGAAATGCATTATAATGCATTGAATAGCATACATTCTAATATGATATTTGTAAATATTTCATATAAAAGCCGAAAAACTCCAATAATTTATCAATTGTTATATATATATATGGTAAACCTAATCAGTAGGCGATTAAAGGTCTGTATATTACTTCAAAATATATGTATTTAAAAAACTCTACATGCTTCGGCTGTGTACGCCTTTATCAAGAGAATACAAAATATGAATTAGGTTTACCATATCATACCAAGGTCACGAAGTTATTATATTTATATATATATATATATATATATATATATATATATGTATTATAAATATGCCCCTATTTCTTCGGTAGATGTTGAACGACCGTTTTTAATGTATAAATGGATTTATGGTAACAGACAATTATTAACACATGAGCATATGGAACAATTATTGGTAATTTACTACCATTTGAACTCTGGATATAAACGGTAAACACTCAGGATATGTGATATGTTTTATAAAACCCTGCAATATTCCTTCTGGAAGAGATTTATGTACTCTTACTTGCTGAGTACTTATTTTGTACGTGTGAAAATGTTGAATCGGGATTCATGATGTCGTCGCTCCATCCCTGGCACTGATGTCATGTACCCCTTCCTACCAATTCCTATATTATAACTAGAAACCGGACGCATCAGGCCGAAATTACAATGGGCCATATAAATAGTCTATAACATCGCTAAGTACAATACGCAGATGTTGAATAGCACTATTCATTCGGTTAACCGAACATCTTTTGTCATTGAATTGTGACGCAATTACTCTAATATTATAGTTAAATTCCTTTCCTCGTGAGCGTAAATAGAAGCGTGAGGAGTTTTTATAATTTAAATTAATTTTTAATTTAAATTTTATTTATTAGTTTATATTCCGTAAGATAAATATATAACGGTGAGTTAGTTTCTTTTTTTCATTGTTTTAACTGTTAATTACATACTTCGTAATTTTTGTAATAGATCCTGTTTAATATCGTTCTATCGAATCTACTTCTCCTAATTATTTTGACGTAAGTGTCTAGTGAATTTCGTTAAATTTCAATAACTTACGCATACATTTTTAATTTTCATTTATTTAGATCTAGAACATTGTTTAAGTTACTTTTTCAGATATGATATGGAACAACGTCGAGAATGGCATCGTGAAACAATGGTGAGTTGGATTAAGTATCATACTGATTGTATGTCCATTGCCAGTGATTCCGAAATGTATTGCAAAGTCTTCCAAATATCTCTAAAAAATTCGAAAAAATCGCACGTAAAACGTCACTTAGCATCAGCAAACACAGACACAGAAATTAGACCTGTTGGAATCAGACAATTTTAAGGAAGAACTCTGTGAAACTTTAATGACCGCAAATATTCCATTAAATAAACTTAACAATCCCACCTTTAAAACATTTCTCCAAAAATATACTGGTCGAAATGTGCCTAATGAATCCACCTTACGCAAATATTGTTTCGAAGTGCTACACGAAAACAGTAGAATGCATTAGAAGCCATCTTTCGAATCAGTATCTATGGATAACTGCCGACGAAACTGTCGATATAGTAGGACGCTGTGTGGTAAATGTTGTAGCTGGTGTACAACATCCAACTATTCCATATAACGCATATGTAATAGCAACAAAAGTTATAAATACAGTTGATGCGGAAACAGTAGCTAAAACCATTTTCGAGAATATGGAACAAATGCTTCATTCGGACGACAGGTACAAAGAAAAAATAATTTTATTTGTCAGTGAAAGTGCTGCATATATGTTAAAAACAGGCAGACTATTAAATGAACCATACCTAATATGCTGCATGTTACTTGTGTAGCACATACTCTAGACAGAATCTGTGAATATATCAGAGACACCTTTCCGGAAGTTGATAGAATTGTATCCGCTTTTAAAAAAATTTTCAGAAAAGCACCAGCGACGGTAGTTCTTTACAAAAAACTTCTATCTTTATTACTGCCTTTTTCTCCAGTAATAACTAGATGGGGTACATAGTTCGAAACTACAAGTTTTATGCAGAAAATTTCGATAGTTTACAAAATTTCGTTACATGTTTAAATGACGATGCTCCAAGTATTGAACTAATACAAATTCCAAATTTAAGGAATAAGTTGTACTTTCTTCAGGAACTCTTTGGAAATTTGCCAAAACTAATCACTTATTTTAAAAATCGAAATCTCAAATTAAATGATGGATTAATCACATTATATGGCTATTAATAATTTAAAAATATTCTAAGTGACTTCGGATGTGGCCTTTCGCAAAAGTTAGATGCAGTTTTTAATAGCAATCCAGATTTAATATCATTGCGGCAATTGTGTATGGGGACAATGCTTCAAAATCTAACTACTAAATACGCTGAAAGAAAAGAATATTTCCAGTATGCATCTATAACCAGTTGCGATATGGAGAGGACGTTTTCTATCTACAAGGATGTATTTCATTCAAAGAGAACAAATTTTACAGAAGTATTGCTAGTTAATGTTAATAAACCTTTACTCAACTTGAACTACAAAATGAACAAATAAAAATGTATTTCGTATTTTATAGATCATCACCCGTTTATTATCCAATTCCATAAATAAAGTTAAAGCCTCTTTAAAAATACAAATTTTCAATAGTACGCCCGTGGGCGATGAGTCATGGGCCTCTCGTGTCCGGACCTGATTATATAACTCTAACTTCCGCTGTTTTACTTGAAATTGATATAATTTGCAGTTTGTCCTTGTTAATTAATAGGTTTCTGAAACCTACAATCCAGTGACTTATTAATTAACACAGATCGATTTGTCCATCATTTTCGTTCAATTATTTTAATGGACACCTTCCTACAATATTTTACAGTCTGGAAAGGATTGTAGGAAGATGTCCGTTAAAATAATTGCCCGTTACAACAGAGACATATAATTAAATGTTGGATTCGTGCAATAAACCTACGCAGACGGAACTCGGTAAAAACTCTACTGCTAGTTAGGAGGACAAAAACAGATCTTAGCTTCTACTTTATTGGCTGATATAGAGTACTCTTTGCTTTTTCATTCGTTACGAATTTTATTTGGCTTCTTTGTTGTTTTTGTTGTATTTTAAATTATTTCTTTTAATGTTTCATATTTACATTCTAAAACAATTTTCTTTGATTGTTCTTAATATGTTGTAATACATAGTTCGTATAATTGAACTGCAGAAGCATCTATTTGTTTTAGAATTAAATTTGCCTTGAAAGATCTGTTTATTTACTTCAGTTACAGACTATGATTGAATACTTAATATATTATTTTGAAGTAAGTTCAGTTTAATTTTAGAATTTTATCTATTTTTGGAAATTTGTCCATTAATTTATTCGCGTTCCTATGATAAGATAACAACTTATTCTACTAGTTAAACTGTATTACATTTAAGTAAAAATATTGCTTTTTATTTTTAAATGATTGTTCGAGTCTGTCGGTAGGATAAAGATTTCGATAAAAGTGTACCTATATGTATTTAATACTTGTGTCAAGCAGCAAACTACTTTGGGATGTCTAGGGAAACCGAATGGAGAGTCCAAACAAAGCATATGTATATTATAGGTGCGCATAGATCTCATATTACATACGCCCATTACAATCAGCAACTGTGTTGGTCGAATGTATGGAAAGACCGATCATTCGTAAATTCTTACTAGATCAGTATATACCCTGGTAAGGATTTATGGGTGATCTACGATCGTCCTTTTCATATATTCGCCAACAGCAATGCATATGTATGTTAATTGCCACCGTACTACAATATTTTCCAGACCGGTATCGACAATATATATATACAGGTGTCTTTGAAATAAAGAGACAACATGTGAAAAATGGAAAAATGTAATTATGTATATAGAATACGAATCCAAAATATTTTCCCAAAATTCGCTCTCATAAATGAGAAAAAAATTACAAAAATATTTAAAAAAAAATTGTTTCGCCACTCTGCGACGGACTATATCATAAAGAGTATTGGAGATGATATCTTAAAATTGACCGACAATAACAAAAGGAGTAGTTTTGTTATTGTCAATCTCGTTTTAAGTATCGTCTCCGATTCAGTCAGTTGTCGATGGCTACATGTGTATATGTGTACGTTCGATATAATTTACATTTACGTCTGCGATTAAAGGTAGATTGTTTCCAAATAGGACGTTAAATGCCCATAGAGAATACATCATACATGTTCTTTTAATACAACTTCTTTAAAAATTCAAATGTAGGTATAAATTTTTAACAGCTGACTTTTCGTACCAGGTTATCGAACCCTTAGCATAGAAAGCTGTCTAAACAATGTATCTTTTAGAGTTTTCATAAACATAAACATTATCATTTCTAAAAGTTTTTGTCCACAAATGATTCACAGCTGTTATATTCGTACGCAATCGTATTGAGGTTACAGAACCCCAAGTAAACAAAGCTGCTCCTTTGTAAAGTTTTTATAACATCAATCACCTACTATACCATATTATGTTTCAAAGCTTTTTTAAACCTAAACATTGCAGCGTATGTTTGCATGTAAGTTCAATTAAAGTATTTTTAATAGACATTCTGATCTATATGCAGCACATAATTTAATTTTCAGGGGGTTTTTAATTTTGGGGTTTGCGTCGTAATTGGTTCACAACCTTTTGGATTTATATTCTGTATAATTGCATCTTTCCATTTTTCATAGATTATCTCTTTATTTCAAGGGCATCCTGTATAATATTCTTCAAATAAAAATCTAAAACATAGAAGAATTGAAACAGTTTCAATAAAAAGGATTAAATATATTATTTAATTTATTAAATTAAGCACTTTATAGATTTGTATGACACAAGTGAAAGTTATTTTTTTGAGCTAAGACATATATACATTGATTATGTGGCCGAATCCTCTTATTATTTTGTGTAGGAAAGTCGTAGAAAGTAGCGTATTCTGTTATACTATTTTTCTCTTTGGATGATATTAAGTGATTTGTCACGGTTTACTGTCAAAGTGTCGAACGTTCACTTAATGAATGACCTGTTTATGGATTAGTCGATAATGTAGCAGTAGGAATGCCCAAAATAATTACGAAGTTTCGATTTTATATTATTCTCAGTAGTGATTAAAGAAGACTGGTTTGATAATAAAATGGTTTTCAATTTGGATTACATATTTTGTTCATGCAGATTTAACGAAATGTAACGGAAACATTCAAAACACCGCATTAATTGGCGATATGACATTGAAATTCACGTTCGAATGTTTACTTTAATTAAAGCATATAGATGAGAGAAAACTCTTATTCCACTTCTATTGCATAATATGCACATAAACATATTGATTTCTTTTAATTTATGACACTCATTACTCACTGACATTCATAAGTCACGGACAAAACCTCATAAGTCACAGGAAAAAATCTCTTAAGTCAGGAGTTGCCAATCAGACGCATGATTCAGGTAAATGCTAATCAACCCATTGCAACGAATAAATTCAAATGAAAATAATCTTGATAATAATTCAACGCCATCTATGGAATTTAAAAATTGAAATATCAAAATAAATTTCTATAATATATTTTTATAAATATGTGTAACCTCATTTGAAAATTAATTAATTAGAACACTTACTTCATATATAGAAGTGGAAAAAGTATAGTATTCTACTCTCGTCTAAATGGACATTAGTCACTCGGATAACTGAATCGTCATCCTCGTGACTAATGTCCATATTTAGACGCTCGTTGAATAATATACTATTATACTTAAATTTTAGTAAATTTGTAAAAAATAAATAAAAATGGCTTTAAAAAATACTTGATGACCTGTTTCGAATAAAATTTCTATCTATACTGCTACAAAAGCTCCAAGATTGGTTCAAATCACTTAAATTAATGGATTTTACAACGATGATTTGGCGGTAAGTGAGACTCGACTACTAGCACCATCTCTCAGGCAAACTTAATATTATATTCTAATCCTGCCAGTGAGATTTGATTAATTTCTGACATTTTATTTAAACGTTATAGCAATGTAAATAAAATATCTTAATGGAAAATCCTGAAATGCATATTACTCGAAATTCACGGTGCAATCAAATACTTAATTTGTGAAGAACTAAACGCAGCTTATTTTTTGGCCGATATGAAACAAACTTTCAATATATGCACCTTTCAAAGCCACAACTTGTGCACTTGTACAAGTGGTGATATGAACATCGTAGATAATTGGCGACCTAGACCTAAAAAACTACAGCATCTCCAGAAATTATTATTAAAATTAATCATATTGCTTTGAAACGTCGAAGAATTGATATTAAGAAGGTAACAAGCATTGCGAATATATATTTTGAAAGCACACACTTTTTGAGCATGTTCAACTTGTCAGCAAGGTCAATGGCGAAAATCAGAAATCAGAAAACGAATGTGAAGGTGAAGCGATAATATGAAGCTGTTTCATAAGAAGCAAGCTCATTTCTGGCAAGATTTTTCGCGGTTGATGAACCCTGGCTTCACCACTATGTCATTATATGGAAACTTCAACCTCAACAATGGATACACCTCCCCCAAAGAAATCTAAGACATTTCCATCGACGAATAGGGTAACGACTGCTATTTTTTTGGTATTCGAAGCGAATAATTTTCATTGATTTACAAAGGGTAAAAGTAGTAATGGTATTATACTGGTCTATTTGATAAATTGAAGAAAGCAATTTCTGTAAAACGACCTGGAATTGTTCATAAAAAAGTTCACATCAGTCAATTGATATTTCAGATTGTACTTCACCCACCCTAATCAGCAGATTTACTTGAAGTAACTCCACATATTTGCCAGATTCAAACTTATCCTTATTGGAAAGACGCTTCGCTTGGAGCTTATTACAGCAACGGATGAAATGCTTATTGTAGCAATGGGGCCAGATTTTGAGGATTTTGAGGAACATTATTCTGAAAATGACGTAGTGACAGTTCAGCATCGTTGGTTCAAGTGCGTTAAAGTTGTTTCATTTCGAGTTTCAATTCTGTATCATTCTGTATCATAATCATTCAAGAATGATTATGGAAAAATAATGGCTGCTTGTAGGGATAATAGTTCATGCCATTTTCAAATGGGTAAATAATTGGATAATTGGGTAATAAGACGTCAGGGAATACTTAGGAAATGAATTGGATGCTTTCAAAATAATCTCCAGGAAAAAGAATGCAGGAAAAAATTCCGAAAGTGTACAATATGATATTTATTGTTTCGTAAAAACTTAAAAAAGCATACAGAAGATAATAATATTAAGAGAAATAATAGCCAGCAAAAAAATGTGCAGAAACAACTTTGAGAATAGAGTTAACTAACTTTATTTAATTATAAGAGGAGATGAAGCTATTCGGTCTTCGTTACGAAGAATGTTTGGAATGAAGCAATCAAAAAATTTGGTTGGAAGCCGCTAATGAAAGAAATTAATTATGTCCAGAATAGCGTATTTTTTATGATTATAATATTAACGGGACGCAAATCATCATGGATGTCTCACTAAAAAAATATATTCTCATCCCCCCCCCCCCTCGCCCCCAAGAAAAAAAATAAAATAAAATGTACTTTTTTATTCTTCTTTTTCCTCTTTTAGGTAGTACTATGACCCGTGCCTTCTATTATTTATTGGTAGTTGTCAGTTTGTTTCTTGTAATGTTGAAATTTAGGCTATTCTTCCAACGTTTTTGATGGTCTACAAGTGCCAGGTCTTTTAGCCCAGTTAGTTAATCGTTCTTCAGGCAGCCTTTTCATGCGATCCCTCCAACATTTGCTTCGTGATCTAGTCCATCTTACCGCATCCTGTATTCTCAATTCTTCTTGTATTTGTATTCCTTCTCATCCAGTCTCTGAGTGTAACACCTTTAATAGATCTTAAAGTTTTCATTCCAAACATTATTTTAGTAGCTGCAGTTTCTACTCTTGTTTCGGCGGGGTACATAAGCACTGGTCTAGCTTTATAATTTAGTTTTTAATCGAACTAAATAATTGTGTAGTTCATTGTTACATGTAGTGGTCATTGCAAAAAATTGATTGTAATGTAACAGAAAGTAATGCTGTGTAACGTAGATCAAAATTTGTTGTTATGTAAAACTTATACCGCCTCATTCTGAGCAAACGCAACGATCCGAATGTATGAATATTTCTCCCGCTCCGAATAAAAATCCCCTGAACGCTTTTAGCCAATCACAAAACAGTCTGTCGCGCAACCATTTGACAATTAATGTCACAAATTAGTGTCACCACTGTCACCCTATACGGAGTTTCTTAAGCGTTTGAATAGTGATCATGCCGCGTTATACACTAGAAGAGAAAGCCGAAATGATGAAATGGTATCACGCTGATAATTCTTATGAAAGAGTATGTGACTTATTTGCCGGAAGGTATGCCGACAGGCCCATCCCGAACAAAGCTACAATTTGTAGACTTAAAAAAGAAAATAGACATTACTGGTTCTGTACAAAATTTAAAACCATTATTCCCAAATCGCAGAGTTCCTAATGATACGTCCATTTTAGTATGCGCTGCACTAGAACTAAATTGAAATATGACACTTAGCGATATTTCCAATGATTTAGGCATATGCTGCTCTTCCGTTAACCGCATACTAAAATTAAATGGTTTTCCTAATTATAAATATTCCAAACATCATCAATTATTTTACGGCGATGAGTTTAAACGGATGAATTTCCGTTATTATATAATTAATTTCTCATTATGAACAATTTATTTTTTTATTTGTAAGAGTAAATTTTTCTTTACATTACTAGAATTTAATTTAGTTTTTATTAGTTCTGAAATTTATTTAGTATACTATGAATAGTTTTTGTGACATATTTGCAATTTTCTTGATCGCTTATTAATAATATCATTACGCTTTGTGTAACCATTGTCAGTATAACGTATTGCAATTTACTCATTACCATAACACAGGACTAAACAATTTATAGTCCTTTAATAGTAATTTGGTAATCAGATAATTTTTCTTACGCGGCTCCATAATATGTAAGTATGTATGACATATGACATCGATTGCACATTCGGATCGTTGCGTTTGCTCGGAATGGGACAGACTGTGTTGTGATTGGCTAAACGCGTTCAGGGGATTTGTATTTGGAGCGGGAGAAATATTCATACATTCGGATCGTTGCGTTTGCTCAGAATGAGGCGGTATAGTCCCCGTAACTAGCTTTGCAGGTCTTTGAGGTAAAACATCGTAGGCTTGTTACGACTTGAAATGTTCTTTGATGCGTATTTTAAATGATCTGCCTGTCTGTCCGATATACGTCATGGGGTAACTACCGCAAGTTAATTTACTCCTGACTTTTCATTGCTATTTATTAAATCTTTTGTTGTTTTTTTATAAATTTTCATAAATTGTTCCTAGATCTATACGCTGTATTAATGTCTAATTTTCTTAAATATTTACTAATTTTTATGCTTGAAGAGCTTTTAAAAGTAATCATTTTAAATTTTTAGGTGTTTATTAGGTATTTAATATTGGATATACTTGTGATGTGCCTTTTGTAAAGAGTTTTTTAGTTAAAATGTTACCGTTACTTTTATACTCATTGTTAATTCTTTTTCGAAATCATTTTGGTTCAACGGAGTATTGATTAATCTATGTATAATTATGAATAGTTACATCTGTATTTGATGGTTTGTGGTAAATTGCAAAGTTACATTTATTATTAAATCGAGTAATGGTTAAATTGATAAAGTTAATACTATTATTTATTTCCTGTTCCATTGGAAACTTAATATTGTGATGCAATGTATTAATATAATCAAATAGTAAATTTAATTGTCTCTTTGTTCCTGTCAATATAAATTAACCACACTTATTTGCTAAGATTACTAGAAACATTGATAGATGATAACATATCAAAAATTTACAACCAATGCTTAAAGATTCCTAAGTTCAGCAAATCTAAAATCAATAACTTTCGGGAAATATCGCCCAATGTACAATTTTCAGTTGTTCTTATGTCCACGAATTTCTGAACACTGTTATCGTCGTAATTCCCCGCGTAGTAGTGTCATTTTACCCCCTGGTATGCTGGTCAAGTAAACATTAAATGTAACGACTGGCCGTCTTCGGGTAACACTGATCTGATCACTGCCCAGTTTCTTGTTTAAACACATGTGACAAATCATACGGCGATAAATTTACAAACAGACGTTGTTTTGCTTGTAGTACGATTCCTGTTTCGCCAATGAGTAGACCGTTCAGTGTATCTTCGAACACGGAGCCGTCTATTCACTCGGAACTATAGCCGTTTACAATAAATTAAGCGGTTCATTCAAAAAGGTACTGTAAGTTTGGTTCATTTATTTGTCACAAGTGTCACAACGCATGAATGAATGAGATACACATTTCGTTTGTTCTTTTCTTTGAATATATTCATTATTTTAGTAAATACAGAAACAAACGCGAAAGTGCATGAAGTCCAAACGTTAATTAATATATCAGCTGTTTTTACCGGGAAATATATAAAATAAATAGGAGTAAATTAAAAAGTTATCGCCAAATTTGCTTGATATCTACACTAAATATTGATTCAACGTTTGCACCGTTTGCATTATCTGCATTAATATAAATATAATTAAAACAATAGTACTTATCTTACAATCAGTATAATGGTAATAAAATATTTCAAAAAGGATTTTTGGAATGTTATTTGTTAATATTTATTTTAAATACTTTAATTCATTTTCTCACCTCATAATTTAGGATATTTCAGTATTAGGGAACTTATAATTTAAATTTAGAAAATGTCTATAGTATATTATCTAACAAAATTAATATAAATTTTCTTTCTAAACTGTCATTATTAATGTTTAAATTTATCTCACATTCAGTGTCTATATTAAAAATGACTTACTTATATATTACTTCTTTTCATTATTTTCATGAATAATCTTTCAGATCAGATCGAATCTAGTAACCTTTTCTTTGCCGATGACTTGAAGTTATTTTCTCGAGTCACCGAGTCGATGGATTAGGTCGATCTGGTTAACATACAAAATTTGTGCACAAATAATAATTTACCTTTAAACCTAGATAAGTGTAAGATTTTTTCAATTACTTGGAGATATGAATATATCACGTGTTGAATTAATTAAAGACCTTTGATATGAAACACACATTTAATAAGCATATCACCAATGTGTCTAAACAAGCTACACAAACTCTAGTATTTATTATCCGTAACTGTGGTCAATTTTCTAACGTGAGCGTATTGAATTCCTTAATGTATTAGTGAGATCACGTTTGGAATATACCAGCTTGTTATGATATCCATTTTATCAAGCACTGAGCAAATTCAGCGACGATTCTTGAAATGCTTGTGGTTTAGGGTGGACGGTGTCTATTTTTCAGTGTCTATATTAAAAATTACTTACTGTTTATATATTACCTCTTTTCATTATTTTCATCAATGATCTTTCAGATCAGAACGAATCTAATAACCTTTTCTTTGCCGATGACTTGGAGTTTTCTCGAGTCACCGACTCGAGGGATTGTCTTCTACTATAGGCCGATCTGTTTAATATACAGAATTGGTTCAAAAATAACAATTTACCTTTAAACCCCGATAAGAGCAAAATTTAAAATTTATAACATTTACATAAATTTTAATTACTTGGAGATACGATTACATCACATGTTGAATTAATTAAAGACCTAAGCGTTATCTTCTTTGATACCGCTTTTAATAAGCATATCAGCAATGTGTCTAAGCAAGCTACACAAACTCTAGGATTTATTGTCCATAACTGCGATCAATTTTCTAAAGTGAGCGTATTGAATTCCTTATATGATGCATTAGTGTACACTAGGGTGGTCCTTATTTTTCAACTTTGTTGTTTCGACCGTAACTCCCCCTCAAAATGTTCGTTATAGTATGAAAATAAGGTGTGTAAAAGATTATCACGATTGGGCGAGGCTAAGACGTGGCGCATCGCTTTTGAAATTTGGTTCAAAAATATTAAAAATAAAATTTTCTTGGTTGTAAAAAAATATATTTAAAAAATATATTTGACTGTAATTTTAACATATTTTAAATTTCCTTGAGACGGTGTCATCTTATAGCTTCTCTGGTTTTCATTTAAAGCCAAATTTTTAAGGACTAGAATACAAAGTAAAATCTATGTATTTATATACATATATGGTGACATATTTCTTAAGAAAATAAATGAAAATTAATAAAACGATAGAAGAATGGTTTACTTTTGGAAAACAGAGTTAATAAATAGGAAAAACATAAAACATTCACTTATTCCTTGGGGCCACAGATTTGATAATGTTACAGGATCTCTATCTGATAAGGGATAAATAAAAATGCTTTGTTTTTAATTATTTATATGTTATTTTATTTCAAAAGAGAATATTTCTTCACACTGGGGTAGAGTTTCCGATAATCCGCAACAATTTGCACTATCAATTGCTTTTCTTCTTCATCTTTGGATAACACTAAATTAAAATCTTCCATTAGCTTAACTGCTCGTTCTGCTGAGTCATTAACAACATTCATATTTCTAACGATATTAAGGCCAACGTTAAAACTAGGTTCATTTACCCACTTCTTTGGATCTTTTGTTAAAAAGTCCGTTGGAATACCAAACCTTTTAAAAAAATTACGTGATTTTTGGGTTATAAAATATTCGATGTTCTTATTAAGATATTGGCTTATAGTATGAGGAGTTACGATCAATTTTTTTAATTCGCAATCAGTAGGGTTATCCAGAGCTTGCACCATAAGATTCTTCGACTCATGTGTAACATTTGGATCATAAAAAGACAACGCTGCTGTTTCTGGGGTTAAATACAACAAATGATTACTTAATTTGCTTAGTGATGCACGACTAATCTTCTCATCAACAATTTTATAGGCATGCAAATCTTTTAGCAATCTAAATTCTGCATAGGGGCTTCTGCTGCAACTGGTGCTTGTATCCAATTTTTTAAATACACCCTTACAACAAAGATGCATATGTCACGAATACTAGTTATCTCCAATTGTGTCATTTTAAATTCGTTTCGAAATAAATATAATTAATTTAAGGCAATAAATAGCTTTCGACATCCAATAGGCGTGATGAAATGCTCCAGGCTTTTTGAAGGTAAATTCCGGGACTGTACCACTAAGAAAAATTATACTTAATTGAAGAAGCTCGTTATAATCATCACGTGGTTGCTTTACTTCAAGATTTTGAGATGCAAATTTTATAATCTCGGATACACTCCCAACTGCATCCTTCACTTTCTGATCTTCAACACCACTCATAAAGTTTTTTGTCAATTTTGATCCAAGCGTCTCTAAATCTGCTAAATATTTGTACGTTAGGGCCTGATGATTTTTGCATTTTTTCATCGAAAACACTTCTTAAACTCATTTCATAGATGTGATGACGGCATGGTAAATATAAAAGATCTTTTCCGATCGCTTGCTCTAAAAGGACACAAGCGCCTTGAAGTCGGCCTAAATTAGAAGCTGTGGTATTGCAACATAAAGCTTCTACTTTTTCAATTAGGTTCCATTCTTGCAATAGGTCATACACTACTTCCGCTTGTTGCTTTCCCGTTCCAGATGATATTGCTGGGATTCTAAGTAATTGTTCCTTGCCATTGTATGATATAACTACTGGAATCCGATCAACAGATTCTTTTCCAATTAACGATGGCAAAATTTTACCATCCCAGTGAACTGTAATGCTACGAATTTCTTCTTCATCAAATTCGTCTTTAATTCTTTGTCCAGTTTCAACTAGAAATTTTGAACGGATTTTGCGAATAGAAGTTTTATTTGTTACAAACTCATCTACTTCGTAATTTAGAGCTTGAGCGGTTGCTACAAGTATTCGCACAGCATCGCGGTCACTAACCTTACATTTGTCCAAAACGTTACAAGGTTTGCCGTTATAAAATTTATTTTGCCTCGTTTTCTTTTAGGTTTACTTGGTCCTGATTCATCTTCCGATTCCTTCGTAACATCAAACTCAAACTGCTCAGTTATTTCAGTATCGGTTACATTGAAGTTCAGTTCGACTTTTTTTTCTGGAAAAAAATTTTGATAAGGCATTAATAACATCCGAAAAAAAATTTGACAATCGCGAACAAAAATTAAAAAGAAACTTTATAGGAGGCAATTACATCATCTAGAAAATGAACATGAAAAATGTTTTGATAGCTTGTACATAATACAAAAACAGGCACTAAATGCTTTTTTCAAAAAATTATTATTTTTTACATTTACCATTTACATTTTACCACTACAGTTTGTTTTATTTTATATATCCTAATACATACCACGCAATTTAGCTTCATAAATTTCACGCCTACGCTTCTCTTCCTCTTGCCGAAGAATTTTTTTCTGTTCACTTCTGAGAAGAACGCAATCGGCACCTCTCATTCAACTTATCTTCCTCAATTTTAATTTTTTTCTAAGGCATTTGCGTGGGCAATATCAAATAAATTATCTAGTTTGTCTGTAAACTCTTTTTCGCGTTTTTCTTGCAGTGATGAGTGGCGTTTGCTCGACTTAAGCAATTTCTTCTATTCTTTGTATAACGCCTCTACTTTTATATTTTTATCCGTTCCCTTTGTTGGAACTCGAGCCTTATTCCACATAATTTCTACTTCCTTCACGACAAGGTGAGCTCTTGATCTTAAATTTAATTTTACTTTGTGCAGATTGTAAAATAATTTTAATTTTCTTAAATGCTGCACCACAGTGATGCCAACTTTTCTTAACAAAAACGCGTAAGAGTATTCGAAAAAAGGGATAAAAAAGCTATATTTAGAACTCGTTGGCTTAAAAAAATATCTATGCTTCTAAACTATTATCAGGATATGTAAATAATTTAGTTACCGCCACAATTTTTGAAATTTGATTCCAATTAAATTTTTATAATCAAATTCTTGTTACAAATCGTGGCACTTGCCGTAAATTTAATTAAGTTATAATAATAAAATTATAGGTATATTAAAATATAGGTAATATAGGTATAAAAAATATAAATACATAAAAAAAATTATATTTCTGTTCATTTTACAACAGGGATCACCTTGAGAGGCGGTGCGCCACGCCTTCCCTTTGTTCGATACGCATAATTTTTTGCATACCGTATTTTTACATAAAAACAAATATTTTTAGAGGGAGTTACGGTCTATAACTTCAAAAAAATTTTCTTCCATACATCTAAAGACACGTTTGGAATATACCTACCAGCTTGATATGACATCTATTTTATCAAACACATAAACGTCTACCTAAAGAAATTCAGTGACGATTCTTGAAGTGCTTGTGGTTTAAGGTGGGCCGTGTTTATCCTCATAGGGCTTTGATCACGCCTTATTCCTTTCTCGCTTTGATGTGCCTTTCTTCTGCTTTAGACGTTTTATAGCCAGCCTTCCTTCATAGGCTTCTTCACAACGAATTTGGTACAACGCTATCATGTTTCTTAAATTTTATTTTTCCACAATTCTTTGCACATATTTCCTGTACTTTTTGTCTTCTTTTTCCTCGATACCCTGCGTTCGTTAAGTCTTCTGTCCATGTTATGTGTAGCAACTACAATCAAGTTTCTTCGGATATTAAATATACACTTCAATAGTTTCTTGACCTTCAAACAACTTCTTTATGATAGCTGCAATAAATATTCGTTGTAGTCTTATTGAGTTAATTAATTACTTAATGTTCTTCTTTTCTGTTTTTATTACTTTTATTCAGAAATGCAGGCTTTTGTTTATATTCGTAAATATTAATTGTTTCAATCTTGTCTATCCTTTTGTGTTTTTTTATATATAGAAAGATTTAGTATTTCTAATACTGGATATAGTATATTAATAATTTTTTTAACTTGTAACGTGGCTTCAAAAACTTTATTCATTAGAGACGGTAATTCTTTTCTTTAATGGTTGGTGACAGTGCACATAGTCTGTCACAAACGTATAATTTTGATAGTTTGGTTATGGCATGTAAGTGTGTGTAATAATTGGTAATTTAGTTTTTGAAAAAATATATATTACAATAGTCAAAATTAAAAGAAAATAATACTGAAACAGATGGAAATGTTAACAATTATTTTGAAGACAAAGTTGAACTCTATGCTTCATGCTTTCAAAGCCATTTACTAGAATTTCTTGGGTCATGTCAGCATAATAATTCACAATGGCATTTCGAAGCTCTTTGATTGTGTGATGATGGTATCTTTATCAAATATCGAAAAATAAAATAGCCTAAAATTGTCAAGTCTGGAGATCTGGAGGAAAATTAATGATTCTTGTATCGAAAAATTCTTGCAAAAAAGCTATGGTTTCTCGAGATTTGTGCCCTGGTGCATTATGTTGCTGGAAATATCCTTCCGTGAGTTCATCATCATGAAATTCATTAATAAACAGCTCTAATAATTCATCATTTCGATATACTTCAGCAGTTATGGTTTGATTAAAAAATATAGACCCAGTAGTTAATTGACAAAGGAGATACTTGTTGAAACTTCATTATAACGCTAAGAAATAAGTAATTAAACTTCTAGTTTCAAAAATTATTTTATTGTAAATACCACTACAATATTGTTTCGCCATACAATGGCTTCATCAGGTGGATGAAATACTGAATATGTACAATACAAGTTTGAATATTTATGTGAAACCCGACACCTTACGGTAAAAGGGTTATCAGATTATATTATATTATATTTATGTGAAAATTATTGGGGAAATGGTGGTGGAATTTTTTTTTTTTAATCTTAAATTTAGTAGAGGGGAGTTGTTTAAATCTAGTTGGTCATTTAAAACTAATCCTAAACTATTGTATCTATTAATTTCTAAGTTTTTTACTTTTTTCTTGAATGTGTAAAATTTTGAAATCTATATTAAATCTATGATTAATTTCTAAACAATGATTTGCGAAAGTTGAATCTGTTTTCTTTTATTTATGGCTTCTCTCGTGTTCTTTCATCCTAATTTTGAATGTCCTCCCCGTTTGTCCTATGTATACCTTATTGCAATCTTCGCATGTTAACTTGTACACACCAGAGTTTGATTCTTTGTCTATTTTATCTTTGTTATTTTTTATTTTTTTTTTTTTTAACAAACAAAGATAACAAAGATAAAATAGACAAAGAATCAAACTCTGGTGTGTATAAGTTAACAAGAAAAAAGTAAAAAACTTAACCTGTTAGAAAACTTAGAAATTAATAGATACAATAGTTTAGGATTAGCTTTAAAGGACCAACTAGATTTAAACAACTCCCCTCTACTAAATTTAAGATTGTAAAAAAAAAAAATTTCCACCACAATTTCCCCAATAATTTTCACATAAATATTCAAACTTGTATTGTACATATTCAGTATTTCATACACCTGATGAAGCCATTGTATGGCGAAACAATATTGTAGTGGTATTTACAATAAAAGAATTATTGAAACTAGAAGTTTAATTACTTATTTCTTATAGACGCGTTATAGACTCAATAATTTGTCTTCTTGAAACTGCTAGCCAGACGTAGTAGTTTCCACCAATTCATGAGGGTTTTCTGCAGCCGAAATTCTCATCTTTTGCTTGTTTAAACCAAGCCTCATCCGAAAAGAAGCATTTGCCGAGAATGTCATTATTATTTATGTTATTCAAAAACCATAGCCAATACTGTGTTCTCGTAACAAAATCAACCTATTTAAGTCCCGAAGCTGCCTGTATTTTATATGGAAACAACTTTAAGTCCTTTTTTAAAATAGTATGACATGTTCCCACTGACAAGTTTTGCGATAAATTTTTTGGGTGAGTTGTCCATTCGACTTCGAATATCCTCTATGCAATTTGCTATTCATTTTCTAGAAGCTACACCGCCAGGTTTACGTGCTATTGCCCCTCTTTCACTAAAGTTAATAACACAAGTTTGTATATGTTTTTATAGTTGTGCGTAAGTAATTGGCGGATTGGGATACTGTTTCCGGAAATCCTGTAAGCACTGATTAGTGAAATAAACCCAATCTCCATTTTCTAATTTTAGGCCAGTTCTATAGTAACTTGAATATAAAACTTTGAACATTGAATCATAAATATTTTATGTTGTTACTCTAACTTTATAATAAAATAATTTAAAAAATATAAGCGTTTATAATTTGAATTTATCTATGACAACTATCAGAATTTGAAGTTTTCTAAAACTTCGCATGTGCACCAATCTTTGATTACTTAATTACTTAAAAAACAGCCTACTATAATGAGGAAAGTTTTTGAAGTCACCTTATTTGTTGTTATGTGTATAATTTTAGATTTTTGATTTTTCTCTTTTATTCTTTTTTTTTTCTCATGTCAATGGAATTGTAATATTCTGTTTGGCAAAATAAAATAAGATAAATTAAATATATCGTGGGTTCAAAAAATTTAAAAAAACTGCCTCAGAGTTGGCCATGAACTTTTCAAGTATGTCTTAGGACAATTAAAGAATTTTACTGTTATCAAGTTAGCTATCGCTTTTATTTATACGTGTAATACATTAGCCCAGAATTATTTAAATTAAAATTTAAGTTTAGTTTTTGTAACTATTTCCCTCAGAGAATTTCAACCAATTATATTAATGCAAATTTAGAAATAACCCAGTAACGGACGAATATCCCCGAGTATTTGATACACCATGAAAATATCCGAGTATTTGCACATGTGCATATAGTGAATATTTTTTGACATTTTAAAAACGTTCGGGACTTTAATTATTAAAATGAATTTTTTTATTTATATTACATCTAGTATTTAAACAGTAATAGTTATAGTTATTATTGAAAATACAATTGCTTTATGAATTACTCACTGCACTGGACGTAGTGTTTGTGAAAACATCTTTAACATTTTCTTTTTTGGATTTTCCTCATAGCTTCCCATATATTCCCGTAGTGACTTCTTCCTTCGACTTTCAAATATGAGTTTATGAAAGAGATATTTGAATGACCTGTTTTAATAATTTTATGTTCTCCTACACCACGTTTTGCAAAATTAGTTACAGCTGTTGAACAATTAGAATGGTTCATTATTTTATTACCTGTCATTTATTTTTTCAGCGGCAGTTGAAGTCCACTTATATTTCTGCCGATGGGCGAATTTTTAAAAAAAACCAACAGTGCCCTTTTGTTTCCCCGCTGGATTCGGTGTTAAGAAAAACCGATTTGTAGTAATGTGGGTGCCTCTGTTTTCGATGAGTTTATGGAACAATCTGAAATGTAATTTTCTGTCTGAAGTATGATTGTATAAAAAATACCTAACTGAACATCGATCCGAGTTGATTTTATTTTCAACCAACCATTTCTTTTGTGTTAGCGGTTTTTCCCCTCCTTAACAGGTTTTACTAAATACTGGGTTATAAGCAATTCGTCTTATATCTATCTTTTTCTATTTAAAAAAAAAGTTATCAGACATTCTGCCGCTTCACTACCACGTCAAGATAGTTCCAATGCCACTATGTGATAAAACATCATTTGCAACCCTTGGGGAGTATCTTCGTCCCATAAAGCTATGATTTGGTTCTGTTCGCCTTAGCTTAAAATTGAAGCACTACTTTTTCTTTTCTCGCCGAAGACTTGCAGTTTTCGTTTTGCATCTCGTGCATTTCTTGCGTCTTTAAATACCACATCTTTAAATGTATCGAAAGTTGTTCCAAATTCCTTGTAAACTTCTGTCTGTAGCAGTTTGATAATTCTGTTCCACTGAGTCTTAACTACACCTTCTTTGTATTCGGACCCGTCTTTTGCTTTTGCATATTGAAGGCAAAATCTTTAAGGATTTCTGCTACCTGAGGTAGGGCAGTATCTCCATTAAGTAAGTAAGTCCTTTCCTAGCAGAATGCTTCAAACACGTACGGTCTATAGCTTCAACATCCCTATTGGTCAGGTGTTGAGAGGATAAACTTCACGTTCTGTGGATTTGTTTTTTTTTTGTTTTAGCTGGTTGTGGTTACCATAGATTTGTATACTAGTTTACTTTAGTTTTTAGTTGATTATATTAGATTAGTAAGTAGCTGATATTTGTTTGACCTATTTTCTGTTGGTCTAATTAAAGAAAAATAAATGAAATATTTCTACCAAAAACTGGACCAAAAATGTCTATTGTTTGCAAGTTTGCAAAATGTTTGTGTTACCATTGTGTTACATTCCTATTCGATTGCAGAAAACCTTATTTAACCGTATTTAATTTATTTCGCCATTGAATGGCGAAATAATATTGTAGTGTATTTACAATAAAAGAATTTTTGAAACTAGAAGTTTAATTACTTATTTCTTAGCGTTATAATGAAGTTTCAACAAGTATCTCCTTCGTCAATTAACTATTTAATTTATTAGTTCTAGTAGTAATTTGAGAGATCTGATTTCTGGATTAATTGGCAGAATCACCGTTTACTAGGGGACGGCCAAGTGCCAAATAAAAAGGTTTAAAAATTAAAGCACTTTTCAGGAGGCTTCTTTTTCGATATTTTCATATCGAAATACTCTCAATCAATCGAAAAACGTAAAAATTTTATGCTAAAACATTCCATACCATTTTAATTAAACAAAAGCGAAATTTCAACACATAGCGATTCATATGTAATTAAAATAAAAATGCATAAATAAATCAAACACACAATTTGTAAATTGTATTGGCACCAAATAATGTTTCTATTGCAACTAAAAATTCATATTTCAAACTTTGTAATACATTCAGTTCAAGAAAATTCATGGCTTTCATTTTACCCTTCATTTGTACTTCAATTAAGTTTAATTCTATTTTTGACGGCGGTGAAAATCTTTACAAAGGCAACGGAAAAATAACGCGCACAGAATATCGATTCCGATGAAATTTAATTGAGTACTTCGTTGGAATTATACTCACATAATTGGAGCTTTATTGCGCCATTGTCAATTCTGAAAAAGTTTTGAGGATATTTTCAGGTGTTTTTAGCGTAGTCCTTGTCACGTACACTAAAGTGCTCCTGGTATTAAATTGAACCGTGTTGTAAAGTTGTCGGGAGTGTCCTAAAACTTCGCTATTGATTTTCTTCAGAGGATAGTATACTTATAAATTTGCATGTACGGAATGGATGGTGCATACCTGTGTTGTATGTACTCGTATGTAAGTACATATATAAAGTTGAGTTGAAGATTTTTCCGCACGGTAAAACAAGTAAGAAATAGGAGCGAATGTTCATAACGCGATGGAATGTAAGACAAATAGGCACATAAGATATATTTTATTTGTTTCTTGAATACATGTAACGAAATATGAAACAGGTGGAAGTTGTATAGGAGTACAAGATGGATGTTTTAGAAGTGAAACTTGCAGAAAAATTTGAAAAATACAAATCATAATGTGGAGATATAACACTAATCATTTGGAAATGCATAAATATACTTTTTCTATTTTGCGTTCGTAATTAACTCATTATGAAACCCAAAACAGTATCGAATTGATTAATTTTCATACACTTTTTTTTTCATTCTCCAATGTTGGCATTGTTCGAACACAGAAATACATATCTTATTACTGTCATTTGATTTTAAGAATTCAACTACATTTGACAGAAATAATATACACTGCGTTCATAGAAATCGGCCCACTGGACATTTTCGATTTTAACTATATTTTGTTTCGAATCTATTTATCGGATCAAGAAAAAATATATACTGTTTGAAAGACAATTTAATATGCTTTGACATGAGTTTAAATTTATCACGTGTGCTTATTGTATCAAGTGTGCTTATTGTCTATATGTGTAGTAACCGGTAAACAAATGAAACGTATTTATGTTGTGGTTATAACGAGAATAATAAACTTGTGACATATTGAAATTTTTGCCTTAGCAATTGAAATTTGCACATTATTCGTTTTTCATAATTTGATTAGTTTTCAAAAGCAATCCGAGTAATTACTTTAATCGAAAACGGACTTAGTCAGCGAGCTGTTGCTCGACAACTGCATATAGCATACATAGCTGCTCGAAGGATCTACCAACGTTATGAAGAGACTAGATCCTTTCATAGGCGATATGAAACCGACAGAAAGCGATATACAACGGATCGTGATGACCGCTTATTGCGTCAACAACATTAAGAAATCGCCTTAATGCGGTTCATATGTAGCAACAGCTCCGTGAAATACGAGTAGTAGCAATTAGTCAGTGGACAGTAAGACGAAGACTAAAGGAACGTATACCTGACTTGTAAAACACCTGCACTTCGTCCAAAACTTACCGCAGCTCATCGTCAGCACGCCTGTGTTTTGCATGGGAGTGTCTCAATTGGACGTTGGAACAGTGGGTGTATGTTTTATTCTTAGATGAGACCAGAATATGCATCTGTGGCAGCAACTAAAGACCAGGAGAGCAATTTTCAGAATGCTGCATTATATAGCGGAATGCTTATGGCATTGGTTTTTGCATGATCTGGGGTGTAATTTCTATGAGAGCATGGACCGACCCAGTCCTCATTCGTAGGGACGACCGTAGTCACGGAAGAAGAGGTTTAACGGGTGCTGGGTACATTGAGGTGACTTTAGCAATTAATTCATGGAGTACCTTACGTCGACTACGTTGCAGACGAATTTATATTTATGGAAGAATGCTAGGGCGCACGTCGCAAGAATCGTGCAAGATTACATTACAAAAGTAGGTTTTCGGATTATGGATTAAAGTCGGGCCTATATGCTGGTCACAGCATGCTGTCTTGACGTTAATCCGATCGAACATGCATGGGATGAGCTGAAACGAAGAATTTGTGCTACATCTCGTGCCCCAACCTCGGTTTCAATGTTTGCTAACAAAGCTGCGGTTTTTAAGGAAGTTTTTATGTTATAATGCACGGTGGAAAGATTTAATTATTTCGCAATTGCACAATTGCCTTTGGTATCCTCAGAGTGTGTTACTAGAACTGCTTGTGTTTCAATGCTCAACTGTTTTCCTTAAACAGTTTTCACAGTTATAATCACAAGTGCACATGTGACATTACTGTTATAAATATGTATAAAAAAATAACACTGTATTTCATACCCTTTGTCCTAAACTTGTAAAATTGTTGTTTATATTATACTACGCAGAAAGATAGTTCCAAATAATTATGAGCGGTACAGTATGAAGAAAAATGTAGGTGTAAAAAAGAGAACATAAACAAAGTGAAAAAACGTGAAAAGGGGTAAATAATTTAGTAAATGTTATTTGAAAAATGTTATTCCAAATTAAGTACTAATAATTACCAATGGATTATGCCTGCTCGTTATGCTTGCCAGGCATGAACTACGTATTCAGAATTAAAGCAACATTTACAGAATCAGTCATAGTCTCCGATAAAATCAGATATCTTTTTCTTAAAAATTATTTGCATTTCGCCAATTTCCTTGAAAAAATTATTGAAAATTACCATGAACATAAATTAATTTCTTTTAATACTATTTCAAGGAGAAGCTTGTGGTAGCTTATAAGCATTGACGACGGTAATATCATCTATTTTTGTTAATACTTGGTGAACGTTTAAATTTCCTATGGAATTTAATAATAAAGCGTTTCCGATGTCTATCTGAACGTAGGTTGCATTTCCATAGGAACGGTGGTAGGTGGCCCCAAGTAAGTCGAATATATCGATTTTACTTCTACAGCGTTGCTGATCTTCGTTTTCTGTGTGGGTATCCTAAATAATGGCCATGTCAATGTTTTTTTAGTCTAGCAATAGCTTTGAAATATACACATTCTCAGCTCCGCTAAAGTCCTTCGACATTTATTTGGCAAAGTCGGATTGTTTTTCCGTGATTTTTTATCGTTTGGTCCTGAGAAGGGTCATACTTGGGAGATGAAGTATGCGAATCCATGTATAATAACCAGGAGATTCGAAGATATTACCTGGATTTCAATGTTCACTCTACCTCATTTAGCATTACACAGGGTGCCCGAGTTAGGCATTGCTACAGACGCGAGCTAGTTACACCCACAATTCAATTCTCAATTAATAATGAATTAATACAATGAAACAATTCAACTGAAATAAAGGACTATAGCAAAATTGTGACTTTGATATTTAAGTATAAAATTATTTCTTTACGCCGAAAAAAAACTATAATGAGTAAACTAATATTAATTTAAGGGAAAGAAATACTCTATCGAATAATAATAATAATAACAATAATAATAATAGTTTATTAAGCGCCCAACAGCAAAGCCAAATATAGGCACAAAGAAAATGTATCGTACATGAATAAATTTACAAAAACAAACAAACAAAAATATATCCAATATACAGTTAACTTAAATCCAAAAAAAAGAAAAAGAAGAAAATCAAACTTTAAACTCTAAACTTCGGTTCAAAAAATATGTCACTAAAGTATTTATTCCCATATCTACACATTTGATAAATCGGACTCATCACCAATGCATTACTCCGGCACACGGGATAGGCAAAAGTTGCAGAATTGCGAGACGCAAACTGAGGCACAGCAAAACACAGTCTTCCAAGTATCGAAGGACAATCGATGTTATTATGCACAACACTGCGTAGAATGTTAGCACAGGTTACTTCGCGCCGGGCATCCAGCAACACCAAATCATGTTCCCTGAGAAGTAGGTTATGGTCAGTATTTCTAGGAGGATAATCACCACTCGTTTTAAAAGTAAGATACTTTAAAACACGACGCTGAACACTCTCCACATTCAGTTTATGATGAATATAGATGGGATGCCAGACTATTAAAGCGTATTCCAATTTGCTTCGAACTAATGAACAGTAGATATGCTTAATAGTTGCGGGTTGTGAAAAATATTTGGAGCTGCGCAATACAAAACCAAGCACAGCAGAAGCAGATTTGCACATATTAATGATATGATTGACGAATGTTAAACCGCTGTCTATATGACTCCTAGGTCTTTGATTGTACCATCAGAAGTTAAAACTTCATTATTAATGTTATAATCAAAATGGTAAAGATCTTTTTTCTTTGAAAATCGAACCACGCAACATTTTCCTATGTTGAGCTTCAAACCGTTACGCTGACACCACGTCAACACCAAGTCGATGTTCTTCTGAAGGAGAAGTGCATCATCAGGCCGCTCAATACGCATATAAACCTTCAAATCATCAGCATTGGCTAGTCCAGAACACGTCAAAGACTGAAGTAAGTCGCTAATAAACAATATAAAAAGAAGCGGGCCCAAGTTAGATCCTTGAGAAACTCCAGAACTCGAAACAAACTCGGATGACTTAAACCCATTGTAAAAAACGTAGTTCATCCTCCCATGTAAATAGGATTCAAGAAGCAATAGCAGATCGTTACTAACTCCAAAATTGTGTAGTTTCTTCAACAAAATATCATGGTTAAGAGTGTCAAATGCACGACTGAAGTCGGTATACACCACATCCATCTGCCCTCTTTCATTAAGCGTTTCGGAAATATCTTGAGATATACATATTAGATTCGTCACTGTCGAACGTCCACGCACAAAGCCATGCTGAATAGGAGAAATCCTTGAGGTGACATGGGCATAAAGATACCTGTATATAAATTGTTCGAACACCTTCGAAAAGTTTGACAAAATAGATATTGGTCTGTAATTATTCAGATTACTTCTATCTCCCTTCTTAAATACAGGTGTAATACGAGCAATCTTCCATTTGGAGGGATAATTTCCTTGTCTCAGAGCAAGATTAAAAATTCTTTTCAGCGGAACAAGAAGCACCATTCGGCAATCCTTAATAATCATGGATGGAATCTTATCATCACCAGCATTCAAGGTCGGTTTCAATCTCTGAATACTCCATAAGATATCTTGATCGCTGATAGCATCAATACTCAAACAATACATAAGTGCAACATCAATAGAAGCATCGGACGGGCACGCATCATCAGAATATGACCGAGAGAAAACTCTCGCAAGAGCCTCGACAATGTTTCCAGGTCCATCAATAACAACATCCCGATCCCGCATAACAGATGGTATTCGAGATGACCCCTCTCTGAGGTGGATGTACTGCCATAATTTACGGGGATCATGCTTAATGTCCTCTTCAGTACCACGCAGAAAGCGCCCATAAATAATAACATGATAAAATTAACACGCTTCCATTTTTTTAAAAAACTGCATAAAGACATAACTCAAAAACAATTGAAGAAAGAAAATTCAAGTACGCGCAAATGTAGATAAAACTTACATAAAAAACTTCTATATTGAACATTATTTGCTGAAATTAATATTAATTTCAATAAATAAATCGCCGTCTCCATGCTTTTAACTAACCTTGTATAAATTATTTCTAATTTATCTTATACTACCTCCGTCCCAAATTAGTTATATTTGGAGTATAAATTGTGTCCTAAACTAGTTGTTACAATCGAGAAAACAACAAATTATAATGATGTATGTTTTAGTTTCTATTTCTACAGAAATAAATATTAAGTTTTCTCGTGGATATTTCCTCAAAACCGTCTTTTACTGCTTCATTAACATTCCAAATAGACATCTGCTGCTGTAAATTTTAGATGGAATTGAAAACCCTAGTTCTAATACATTTAAGTCTGGGCTGTTCGGAGGTTGGCATTTTAACTGTAAATTCCTATCATCTTTCGCACTTTCCCTAATTATCTTTTCATCAATAATGTATAACGTATGTCGCAGAAGTTTTGGGGAAAAGAAAATTTCAATTTTTTTTAAATAAGTAAAACGAATTAATTTAAATTAACATTTTACTAACATTTTATCCTACATCTAAATTAAATAAATCTAGATCTTAAGTAATGACAGAGGGCCATGTTTTCAATGGTTGTCTAACTTGTTGCGTCATGCTTTTGACGATGTTTATATCAATTTTTCTTATCTTTTGATATATTCTACACTTTAGTTGTACTTCATTTCGAGCTTCCCACCCATTATCACATACTTTTCTGGTCTATATTTTCCAAAAGCTTGGATTGGTCGAGCCTGTAGTACGGTAAATTAGCAAAAAATTTTGGGACACGATGTTGCCTTAACCACTTTCCAAATTCTAAAATTTACATATTGCGAGTGTACTATGCTAGACATTTACTGACGTTTACAAAATTGAAGGTTTTGTGTTGTGCATCAATTCTGATAATTTGCGAAAAAAAATTTGGATTTAAAAACTAATTCATACGCATTGCTTATTAGATGGAATTAAAACACAGTCTAATTACTTTTAATACGGTTATGGTTATTATTAATTTAAGAAAGTTGCAATTATTCAGTCTCATTTCTCTGTATGTCTCTACTACTTGGTCATAGCTCCATTGACATCAAAGCCTTTCTGTAATCTTCGTGGCATTGAGAAAATAAGTAATTCGTTGCCTAAACTTATTCACATTTTATGGTCGAAAATCGTGCTTATATATTTCTTTGACAAATGTTCTCCATGGGTTTTCGATGGAATTAAGGTCGGGACTTTTGAGAACATTGATATTATGTTCCTCGCAATAGTTTTGAACCATTATAGCACGGTGAACTGAACACAATTATCCTAAAGTTTTAGGTAAGTAAGGCAAAAATGCAATTTTCTTCGGAAAAAGTGATGGCCATTGTTTTCTGGGACGCAGAAGGAACCCTCTTAATTGAGTATATACAAAAAGGTCTTACAATAACGGGAAATATCTACAAATATAATAATAATAATAACAATATGAATAAAGGACTTTATTTAGCCTATTCAGCTGAGCTGTTCAATTCAACCATTCCATTATTTATATATACACTTAATGCAAAACTATAAGCTAATAAATAATACTTCAACGTATGCTTGACATGTATGCTTTATCTAACAAATTTAATGACACACGCTTAATAAAAATATAAAAAGTAAATGGAAAAGAGACAAGAAGAAGGAGGAAAAAGGAAAGGACAAGAGGTAACAGAATCTATACGAATAATTACAAAAATATGCAATGACTCACTGTGTACTACACTACTAATATGAGAAGCCATCTGTTCTAGCAGTAACTGAGTCTTCAGTTTACTTTTGAAAACATTTACACTAAGACAAGACTTGAGGTCCTCCGAGAGGACATTATAATTAGTCGAAGCTGCATATGAAAAAGATCTCTCAAACAGTGCGGAGCATTGTTGCGACACCGTAAAATTATCAGTGAATCGCAGCTGCCTGGAATGTATTGCACTTATCCTGGTTAGAAGGATCGCAACGTAGCTTGGCGCATTAGATAATAGCGTTTTATGGACAAAAGAACAAAAATGCAAATATCTTCGTCTATCCATATTAAGCCATCCCAATTCATCCAATAAATAAGACACGTGATCACATTTTTCTAACCTGAAAATAAATCGAATGCATGCATTTTGCATTTTTTGAACCCTGGTTATATATTTGTTGTCTAAGCACGGGCCGTACACGACATCACAGTAGTCGAAACATGATAAGATCAATGAGTCACAAAGCATAGCTCTAAGGCAAGTATTCATAATTTTCCAGTTACTGTACAGACACTTTAATACGGCAATGGACTTCTGGGTAAGTTTGTGAATATGAGCTTTAAATCTTAAGTTGTTGTCAATGATCAGGCCCAAATTGTTCGCAGTCTCTGCAATCGCAAGCCTGTGCCCATTAACCGTTATATCTAGACCTTGCACGGCCCCATGTTTACGTTTAGAGAATACTAGCACCTGTGGCTTCGACTGGTTCACCTTTAAGCAAAAGAGTGTTCAAGTGTGAGTTTATTGAAGCGACATACTCCGGTAACTGACCGCTATCGAAGGTGCAGTATAGTTGAGTGTCATCTGCATAAGGTGTGCAGTATCTCAAAGTACTAGCAAAGTCCGCAATATATAAAATAAAAAGTAATTGTGCAATAATAGACCCCTGTGGCGCATCCGAAACGACACGAGCCTCAGTTGCAAACCCTCTGGCGTCTGTTTGCAAGGTAGGATGCAAGTAAGTCACAGGCATCTACATTAAAGCCAAAGTAGCTAAGTTTTGTTATCATCATTTCATGGTGTAATGTGTCAAATGCTTTCGAGTAATCAAGAAGAACCAGAGCTGTAACTTTATCACTATCCAAACCAGATATTACATCGTTAACGATCTTGACAAGTACGCTCATTGGACTGTGGTTCGGTCTAAAGCCCGACTGGCACTCCGGTAACACGTCTGCTGATTTCAAAAATAGTCGAACCTGCTATGATATTACTTTCCCCACAATCTTTGACAACACAGACAAAATACTTATAGGTCGCAGATCAGTAAAACTAGATGGATTATTTACCTTGCAGATTGGGTGTATAACCGCCTGTTTCCAAGTGTCAGGAAAGGTATGTGTGACAAAACACCTGTTTATTAAGTAACGAATGTATTCTGCTAGATCAGGCATACATAATTTTAGCATTTGAGTACTAATACTATCCGCGCCGCATTACGTCATGCATTACTTTTAATTACTTTTAACATCAGATGTATTGATTAGATAAAAATAAAATCTGGATGCATTGAATTTATTGATACTACCATAAATGCCTGTTTTACGCCCTTGATACATAAATAACTACAATGTGACAGCGATGATTGTCAATACATATAACAGATTGGGAACCATTTTACAATTCAAAATATCAGCGTAACAAAATTTATGGCCGCAAGTTTGCAATGCAAAATAACGATGCTGCGTGAGCGGTCACATCGAATTGGTTGAACTGTAGTAAGCATCGCTAATAATTATAAACATAATATACAAATGTAACAACCAATTTGTGACGAAGGTAGTAGGTATCCTATTTTTTGAAACCTAATCAACCAAACATCCTGTCAAAACTAATTATACCTTGCCTAAAGGCAAGTCGTAATGTCGCGCTGGCTTTCGACTTGCTGAAAATAACATCCGGTCCAACCGTGTTATAATTCGGAAATGTTAAAATAAGTATCTACGTCAGTAGTCTTGACTTAATGTAAAGGGTTTAAAGGATTTCGCATTTGTAAATTGTTTCTGCCCTGGCTTCAATTTTACAGGTTCCAAATTAAAATCAGATTTTCATCAAGAATTAACAATATTTTTACTGGTTTATAGTCCCGTTTTATAGTACAATTTCTTTCTGTAAGCACCTATTTCATACATTTTGCTATAATATTGATTTATTCCATAAGTATTTCCAGACAGAGCTCAGAAGAGAAGGTCAATGTTTATTGTGTCACGTACATTTCATTTATTCTTACTTCATATACTGAACGTACTAAAACGAATCAGCGGCCGTTAAACATTTATTAAGACACAAACAAACAACATGTAATCTAATAATTTCGAAATGCCCATGACTAATATTCCGATAACAATTATGTAGTAACATTATTATCAAAAGACTTCGATAATTCCAAATCGATTCTTTCTTTGGCGCGAAGAACTTTCGATTGGATATAAAAAGAACCCCCTTGAGATATTTCGTTCGCCTCGAACAGGTGCTTGTAGTGCTCCTCTACATCTTTCCTGTCCAATTTATTCACGTTAAGTATTTTCATTGCTTCGTTCAAGCTCATGTCTCCGTCGCAAATTCCTTTTGCTTTCTGTTGATATCTGACACGTGCCAGTTCATTGCTCAACTCTATTTCTTCATTTATGGACCGCTTGATCGATGTACATACCACTTTTACGCCAAAATAAATAATTTTGAATAGATGTTTGATGAAATTTGACATTGTTAAAGATAATTCACAAAAATTTTTTAAGCCATCCTAAATCAAAATAAAGACGTGTACAGCTACATAAGCTGTTGAAATACGTCAAATGTGAATTGAATGTGACATTTAATAATCTATTAACCGCAAATAACAGGTGTTTTTCTTTAAATTCATACTCAAAGTAGGTCATGAAATGTACATTGTGAACAGTGCCACACTACAAATTCTACATAACTTTATTTTACAGTCAATCATAAACACAAAGAACAAGTTTGGAATTTGAAATTTATTCATATGATGATTGCTACAAAGTAATGCAAGTATAAATTTACAATAAATGATCGAAATGCCCAGTGTTTATGGAATGGGTGTATTGCGACTAATAATACGATTGTCAAAAAATGCCCTTATCATGTTTCAGGTTTCATGTGATGTGGGGGCTGTGTCTTGTTGACAATACCGACTTAAAATCTCTTCTCGATATCGTTCTGCATTCAAAATGCATAAAAAATTATTGTTAACGTTTAATATATACGAGGGTGGTTTGACAATTAACTTGGTTCACACACTAATAGAGGGCGCAAATATAATCTGTATATGTAGTCATAAAGTGTCATTCCTATGAGTTAATATTCTCTGGTCTTAAGTCATTCTGACAGTAACTCGTTGTTTGACAGTTACTTAAACAGAAGTGTTTCGAGCAATAGCGAAAAATGGATAAAATTGGAATTCGTGGTGTGATTCAATTCTTTTATCTGGAAGGGAAAACAGCGAAGGAGATTCATGAGAGAATTTCACCTACATTGGGTGACTCATGTCCTTCTTATGAGTGTGTTCGACTTTGGGTAAATGAGTTTAAGCGTGGCAGAACAAGAATTAAAGATGCACCACGTCCTGGAGCCCCGAAATCAGCTGTGACACCCGAAATCATCGATAAAGTCCACGATTTGATTTTTAGCCGATAGACGAGTGAAAGTGCGCGACTTAGCGGAAGCCACAGGCATCTCAACTGAGCGAGTTCACTTCGTTTTGCATAAAGAATTGCACATGCAAAAACTGTGCGCAAGATGGGTGCCGCGTTTACTCACTCAAGAGCAAAAGCGAATTCGCATGCGAATATCTGCCGACAATTTGCAAGTATTTCAGAAGAATGTAGTTGAGTTTTTTCGCCGTTTTGTGACAATGGCCGAAACTTGAATACACCACTATATCCCGGAAACTAAACAGCAGTCGAAACAATGGATTGCCCGTGGTGAATCGGCTCCGAAAAAAAGCGAATTGCGATCCATCCGCTGGAAAGGTCATGGCGTCAGTTTTTTGGGACGCAAAGGGAATTCTCCTAATTGACTACCTTGAAAAGGGAAGAACCATTACCGGAGAATACTATGCATCACTTTTGGACCGATTAAAGGCGGCAATAACAGAGAAACGCCCGGGAATGGCCAAGAAAAATGTGTCGTTTTACCATGACAATGCCCCCGTGCATTCAAGTCGTGTCACTCAGCAAAAATTTCCAGAGCTACGATTTCAACTGCTTCGGACTACCATCTATTCCTGAAACTAAAAAATTTTCTGGCAGGACGAAAGTTTGAGTTTAATGAAGATGTCATACAGAAAGTAAACCAGTATTTTGAAAGCATCGAAGCAATTCATTTCCGTGAAGGAATCGCGAAGCTGGAGAAACGTTGGGGCAAGTGCGTTGAACTTCGAGGGGACTATGTCGAAAAATACAGTACGTTGCAAAACTAAAATTGTTTTCTTTCATAGCAAACCAAGTTAATTGTAAAACCACCCTCGTACCTTTTGTGGATGAAGTGGAACCTCTTCGATGAAATTGGGTTTCTCGGTACTCCACCTTCTCATGTTTTGTGAATTAATGTAGTCTTCTAAATAACACCACATCTCATCCGTAAAAAAAAAGTGTTTTCTAACAAGTCATTGTTAACAGCGTTTAGACACCATCGGCAATATTTGGCACGTACTTTTGACCTGTTCTGAATAACTCGAAGACCAAAAGAGATAGCGAACTCCAGTTTAGTTTATCGTAATCAGCGAATACGATTATATAAGAGCTTGGCGTCGAAACAGGGAAAATCGACACTCGTCATTTTTATGATTTTCAAGTTTCATCCCCTGAGGTTCAAAAAAAATCGCGGAATCTTCAAAACGTCATAACTCCCTTATTTCTCATACGATCGCCGCGAGGTTTGCGGCAAATTAAAGTGCTCGTCACCAGGATAATCAATTTTATGTAATTGTTGGACGGCTAATATACGGTAGGGATACAATTGCAAATCCTTCTTTAATATTTTTTGACAAGTACTGGAATAAGTACAACTTGCTGTTCTAGCCGACGTACCGATGTTCGGTGCGCTTCATCGATAATCTATCTTACATGTTCGATTGCCTCCACGGTTCTCTTTTTAGGCCGTCCACTTCCTTCTTTACGTAAAATGGCGCCAGTCTCACGAAACAATTCAACACTCGACACGACGACGCAAATATTAACGGAAATCGTCAAATCGCAATGCGAGATTAGGATACTGCCGTTGAAGTTTATCGTAGCAATCTCGAGTAGAGTATTGCCATTCCCTTCCAGTTGTTGGCCGTTGAGAAAATTTAAAAGTTTTTTATATTCGGATTAAAACCGTATTCATTAAAAGCAAAACTTGCATCCAAAACACAAATGACAACACAAATACGTTTTTACAGTTAACGTGCAAATATAGCGTGGTTATATAACAAGCAGGCGGGGCTCGTGATGACGTATTTGGTGGTGCATATACAATGATGCGAGTGCTTCGTGTATTCTCGTGTACTAACTGTAGAGTTCTTAGTATACACCGAAAACACACGAGGCACTCGTATCATTGTACGTGCACCTCCAAATACGTCATCACGAGCCGCGCCTGAATTAACAAGTGTTCATTAGAAAAGTCAATCTAGTAGCATGTGATTTACTTAGAACATTTTGATGTATGTCGTAAATTAAAATTTACTACTTAACCTACGAAGCGTATATTTTGACAGTTTCATACATACAAATAAATAACAAATAATAGGTATTTATTGAAAACTATAACAAATGTTGAAAATGTTGTCCTTCAAGATCAATGCACTTTAAAATCCTCCGTTCAAAATTTCTGATGATATTCTACAACATTACTGGATTGTTATTAATTTCCATGCATTTCTGTTCGATTCTCTGTAGCATATCATTCAAATTCAATATAGGTGTTCGAAATATGTTACTTTTTAGATAATGCCACAAAAAGAAGTCGCAAGGTGTTAAATCGCATGAACGTGCAGGCCAGGCAATTTCAGTATTTCGACTAATTATACGCTCATCAAAAAATTCTCTTAAATAATCCAAAGATTCTGCAGTACAGTGACAAGGTGCTCCGTCTTGTTGGAAATATGCATTTTGAAGTTCATCATCATGGAACTGATTGACAAATGGTTGTAAAATTTCCGTACGGTACCTTTGAGCAGTTAACGTTCCCTGAAAAAATATTGGTCCAATGATTCGCCTTTGGCTTATCGCTGCCCAAACACCAATTTTGTCTGGATGTAGCGATTCTTCATTAATTACATGTGGATTTTCACTACTCCTAATTCTTGTATTTTGTGAATTTAGGTATCCCGTTTTATAAAACCATTCTTCATCAGTAAAGATGACTCTTTGCGAAAGTTCTCTATTATTGTTCATATTTACAAACCAATTACAAAACTGTAGTCTACGTGGGTAATCAATTTCTAACAATTCTTGTACTGCTGTGACACGGTATGGATAAAGTTGCATATCTTTTTTTAATAACTTGTGAGTTGTACCAACAGAAAGGTTTATTTGTTGACTCAAATGTCGAACAGACGTTTGTGATTCATTTTCCGTTATTTCTTCAACACGATTGACAACTTGAGGTGTACGATTCTTAACTGCTCCGCTGCCTGATTTTCTTAAGAGACTACCAGTTTCAGAAAAAAGTTTTAAAGTTATATCCTAAGTATCCTTAAATTGTATATAATCTATTACAAAATGTGGAAACTCAACTTGAAATTCTATCATGCAATCTTGAACTGAATAAACCCATAAACCATCAATTTTATTACCACTTCGAAAATAAGCCTGGACTAAAAAAATTTTATGTTCTAAAGTGAAAGCCATTTTAAAACTGAGAAGCAATTTATTTAAACCAGAATCGACGCACGATTATTTTATGCACTAACTGATATTTGTGATTGACATTATCAAATGTCATTTGGATTTACGTTTACGGAACAACAAACACATACTAATATATTTGCGTCTTATTCTATCAAAATTTCAAAGTCACCTAGATTGACATTTCAAATGAACACTTGTTATAGCTGGTTAACATTTTCGGAATTCCAAAGCTAACTTTGAATATAAATTTAAAAAAAAACACATTTTAGATGATGTATTGATAGAACTAATATTAGTTGAAACTTTTGTTATTAAGATGGCAATAATTCGGCAAATTTATGTTGACATCCTTAATTTTTAAATTTAAATTGTAATGGCACATTCTGGAAACTGTTTCCATAATGAAGATAGTACGGGTATATTCTAAGCAGTTGGCTTTTGATTAATTTATCGAAATGTATCCGGAAGAACAAATTGGATATCGTTACTTTTCATAACAGAGTGTTAAAATAATTGAATGGTTTTTAACCACTGGTAATGTAGCTAAGGGTAAATCTACTAGTCGTTCCACTGTTGTTGCAGCCGATATTGTGAGTAATATGCATCAAATTGTTGTCCATCAAATTTACCACCTGATTTTTTTACAATGACGTCAGTTTTATTAGTAGCATAATGATCATCTGCACAATAACATTGACCAGTAAAATATTGCTTTCAATTCCGATGAAGCATGATTTCTTCTGTCTGGTTATGTTAATTCGCGGAATTATAGAACTTAGTCGGTAGATAATCCACACAATTTAGTCGAAGTACCATTGCATCCAGTGAAAATTGATGTTTGGGTGGCAATTTCAAGATGATGAATTATTGAGCCAATATTCTTTCAAGACACAATTAAAGTCCACAAATAGGAAATTATTATTTTAGAGTCATTTATAAATGAGTTCGATAACATAGAATAAACATAAGTCAAATACTTATAAATGTCAGTGACAAATCTGACATTCAAAAAGGCATTTTACATAAACAATTATTCGTGTCCGGAATTCCGTGATCGTAGCTGCACCTGAAAGTATTTAGATGTTGATTTTATTACATTAACAAGCCGATTTACTTGAACACGTGTTTCACAAACAATTCACTTGGTTGGTAATCTTGGTACAAGTACATTTGTACCGTTTTTATTCCAATAAAATTTTAAGTTAATTCACCTCATTTTTCCACTAACCTATAAATGTTGCTAGATAAGTTTAAAATTCTTATACCTTTCTTATTCTAACCCCTTCAATCATCAATCAAATTTACCACATGTTTTTTTTTACGACTTCAGTTCTATTAGTAGCATAATGGTCTTCTGCATAATAACATTGACCAGTAAAATATTACTTTCCATTCCGATGTAGCATTGGTTCATCTATCTGGTTATATTCATTCGCAGAATTATAGAACTTGGTCGGCAGATAATCCAAACAGTTTAGGCGAAATACCATCCGTCCATTTAAAATTGGTGTTTTGGTGTCAATTTCAATGCGACAAATTATTAGATCGATATTCTTTCATGAAACAATTAACGCCAACAGATACGAAATCATTATTTTAAAATCATTTATAAATGAATTGGATAATATGGAATTAACTAATGTTTATTTCCACCAAGATTCTGCGACACCACACACTCCCCATACAACTGTGAATTATATACAGCAATATTTTCTGGGCCATTTTATAAATGATTTGATACCTGTGGATTTCTTTTATTTCCTTATTTAAAGAACTTGATATTACGGAATCCTATAATCAATTTGCAAAGACCGCAGTACACAATTGAAAAGGCAATGTATAAGTAATGTATTTGACCATTTACGACGTTGTTTACAACAGTTTGAGCATTTTCTAAGTACATAATTGTTTTACGGGTAATTGTAATATAGGTTCGTAAAATTTGTTTCACCTATCATTTTGTATAAATCTCATTTTTGATATCAGCTAATATTGATTTACTAGTAAGTAATTCTAACCATATATGTCTTCCACATTCATATAAAATATTGTAAAACAAAAATATAGATATGAAGCAAATGAGCCGGCAAGCCTATCTTCTATAGTTGCCAAATTAAATTTTTACTCCAACGATCTATAGTTACTCGGTATATCTCCTCATTTGAAAATGTTCTTTATTTCATCTTATAATTTGCTTAAAAATTTTTTGTTAATTATTATATTGGTTTGTCAATTAAAGAGGTTGTAGAAATTTCTTTTATGATTAACGCTTTTAATACACTAAATCACTCTACTCTTAGCAAATATTATATATTGGCTTATAATATTGGCTTTTCTCACGAAACTATTAACTTTTTTTGCAGTTTTGATCTCAAGCAGCAAGTGATTGCTGATGGGAAAATATCTACACTACAAAGGATTTTTTCAAGAATATCTCTCTTCTATAATTTATACCTCTAATATTATGTCTGAAATATTGTAAACATGAATGCCGATAATATCCAACGTTTACAATGGATAGTGTTAATGATAGGGTCTCTAAAATAAATATTGATTTGACTACTGTTGCTGCTGAATGCGCTCAACTTTTTTTAACGAATAAAATAAAACGCAATTGTTTCAAAGAAAATATAACAAGTGTTCATTTGAAAAGTCAATCTAGGTTACTTTGAAATTTTGATAGAATAAGACGCAAATATATTGTACTGTATATGCACTGTACTGCAGAATCTTTGGATTATTTAAGAGAATTTTTTAATGAGCGTATAATTAGTCGAAATACTGAAATTGCCTGGCCTGCACGTTCATGCGATTTAACACCTTGCGACTTCTTTTTATGGCCTTATCTAAAAAATAACATATTTCGAACACCTATATTGAATTTGAATGATATGCTACAGAGAATCGAACAGAAATGCATGGAAATTAATAACAATCCAGTAATGTTGCAGAATATCATCAGAAATTTTGAACGGAGGATTTTAAAGTGCATTGATCTTGAAGGACAACATTTTCAACATTTATCAGAATAATTGACAACATACATGAGTAGTACACTACCAGTTTTGTATAATACAAAGGTATTTTTAATAATATAAAATATTATTAAAAATCTGGTGTGAAGAACACAAATGCAGGTTATTAATAGTGAACCTGCATTTGTGTTCTTCACACCAGATTTTTAATAATATTTTATATTATTAAAAATACTTTTGTATTTTCAACATTTGTTAAAGTTTTCAATAAATACCTATTATTTGTTATTTATTTGTACCTATGAAACTGTCAAAATATACGACTTCGTAGGTTAAGTAGTAAATTTTAATTTACGACATACTTCAAAATGTTCTCAGTAAATCACATGCTACTAGATTGACTTTTCAAATGAACACTTGTTATATAACCACACTATATTTGCACGTTAACTGTAAAAACGTATTTGTGTTGTCATTTGTGTTTTGGATGCAAGTTTTTCTTTTAATGAATACGGTTTTAATCCGAATATAAAAAACTTTTAAATTTTATATACAAGGTGTGTATAAATTGGCGGACCCACTACACGTGGCGACATTCTTGATCAAATTTTGAGTTAAAAGTGCTAATCCTAAAACGATGTATCCTAAAACGATTTTTCTTCAGAATGAATTTGACAGTAGTAATGTATTTGACTAGAACAACATTAGGCTGCCTACTTATTGTTTTACAACGTTGTCAGATGTGTTTTTCGTCAAAATAAGTTTATAAACAAATATTAAAAACAAACTTTAAAATCAAAAAGAAAACTTTAACGAAAAGAAAAAAAGAAAAAGAAAAAAGAAAAAGAACAATTCTTCTTTCTTCTAAATTGTAGCTCTTTCTGTCAACAAATATCGAGTAATAATGCTTATTTAAAGACTGAAAGTCCGAACTTTAGGAACCTCGTGCAAAGATATGGAGCATGGTACAACATTTTCGTATTAGGATTTTGGACTCCGAATTTAACGAAGAAAATCGCCGCGGGTAGTGGGTCCGCCAATTTATACACACCTTGTATAATTACACTACGTACGTATCACCACACTGTGGCTTCATCAGGTGAGTGAATTCATCCACATTTCTTTGAAACTAAAAAACAATTGCGTTTTATTTTATTCGTTAAAATAGAGTTTCAACATGTATCTCCTTCGTCGATTAACAGTTCAACTTTTTTGCCCATTATTTAAAAAAAATCAATTGTATAAATTTTTGGTCGACCTCAGCCAAAGGCGGATATTGATAATGTTAGTATTATCTTCAATAGTGTCACATTGTCTTATAGAAAAGTGTAGTTTATCTTATTCTACATTATAAATTGCCTTCCAAGAAACATGCATACTCCATAATCAGAAAGGCGTTCTGTAACTTAAAAAGTTTGTATGGTTGTTGGGTTTGAAATAGATAGAAGCAAGTTGTAGGGTTTGTTTAAATATGAGGTAAATACTACTAAAGTTTTTTATATGGTACGATGGCAATACTGAAAAGAATTAGAATGGCCGTGTTTCTAAAAAAAATGAAATTTGATATATTTATATACAGAGTTATTCAAATGTTCCGGAACACTTAAATATTTTTGAAAACTTTTTCAAACAAAAGCTTTTGGTTTTAAGCAAGCTATTGTAGTGCATATTTCTAATCTACATTATCATGGAAACTGTATTCAATTTGATTTTTTTAAATGAAATACCCTGTATATTTTTACATAGCTGAAATCCTGGTGAGATTTTAAGGTACTTTTGTGTATACAATTATGTCTCTATTTTGCTTCATTCTTGAGATATTTACTATTATTTGTAATTTTTACCAACTGAGACGTTTTCAAGATATTTGCAAATAATCATCTCGGCAACCACGCTGCCACCAATATGCAGTACGTTTATTTACAGTCTCACAAAAATTAAACCAAACAATATCGAAAAGCAAACAAATTAACAAATAAAGTTGAAATCACTGTACTCAATGTTCGAATTGTAAACTCTGGACGATTTGACAACGCACTAATGTCTCCTAAACTTCACGTAAACAGTTTCCTAAATGTTCTATACTAATGTTCAATGCTTCCTGATGAATCCTGTCTTTAAGTTCTTCAATATTTTGTGGCCTATTGATATATAGTTTTGATTTAAGATGTCCCCAAATGGAGAAATCTAATATTTACAAATCCAGCGATCTTGGTAGTCATTAGATAAATCCTCTCCCGCCAACCCAACTTTGTGGAAAAACTGTGTTTAAATAATTCCGAACTTCCACACCGTAATGAGGAGGAGCTCCATCTTGTTGTAACCAGACATTATCTAGTTGTTCCTCATTGAAGATGTTACGGAGATGAGGCACTAATATTCTATAGTAAAGCTAAGTAACGCTCTGATGTTAACGTGCCGTTGATAAAAAATAGTCCTAGTATTATGTTCCTAATAACACCTAGCCAAACGTTAACTTTTTGACGGTATTGCGTATCAACTTCCTCAGTTCAGTGTGGATTATATGTTGACCAATACTTGTAATTATTCCTGTTTACTGACCCATTTAAACAGAATGTGGTCTCATCAGAGAATAATATTTTACTTAATATGGTAGGATTATTATTAATCACGTCTTGCATAACCTCACAAAATTGTTGTCATCTTCTGAGTCATCTCCTTTTAATTGCACTTTATAAGGATGTGCTTTTCCTTTTTTGAGAATCTCTACTATTCGCTCCATTATTTCATGTGTTTTATATTAAGTCGTAGCAGTTTTTGGCCGACCCGTTTTCGTCGAATTTTTTATAGATTACAAATGTTCGTAACGATCTATGGTTCTTTTCACGGTACTGACACTTATAGGTTTCCTAATTTCTATTAGGAAACATTTCGTTAAAGAAATTTCTTGCATCTTTAAACGATCTCCTTCTATCACCAATCCAATAATCGTTAATAAAGTCAACCGCTCGTATTCCGTCAGTTGATTCATTCTAGATAAAAATTAAGTAGACACTTTCACTTTGTACAATATATTATTTTCATACTTTTAGTTACCTTAAGGTGACATCCTTTTTTGGTAGAAAAAGTTCTAGTTAGAATTTAACAACCTAGAATTCTGACATAAAATTGAGCTACTAATCTAAATGTAAATGTCAGGTATACCATTCACCATTCATAGCTAACTAGAACACATACGCTTGGTAAAAATTACAAATAATAGTAAATATTTCAAGAATGGAGCAAAATAGAGACATCATTGTATACACAAAAGCACTTTAAAATCTCACGAAGATGTCAGCTATGTAAAAATATACAGCGTATTTTATTTAAAAAAATCAAATTGAATACAGTTTCCATGATAACACGAGCAACATATAGATTAGAAATATGTTCTTACAATAGCTTGCTTAAAATAAAAACTTTTGTTTGAAAATTTGTTTGAAAATTTCTATGGTTTCTAAAATATTTAAGTGTTCCTGAACATTTGAATAAGCCTGTATATACCAAAGAAATTTTAGTACATCGATACGCTAGCACGCATTACGTATATATTACAAATGAAAGAGATATGTATTACACATATCTGTATCTGTACATATGGACATGCACCTAGTATTTTCCAACGTTCATTTCAGCGAAAGACGCGTGTTTCTGTCATAATAAATGTCATCAGTTTGGCTAATGAAATAAAATTTGATGGCTCACCTTAAAGAAAAGTAGTAAATTTTGTCCTATCAGATGGCACCAGATAATCTAGTGACATCTGACAAACAAAAGAGACTACGCCGAAAATAGCAACTTTTTCTCGAACAGTTATAACGGTACCGAAGGGAAAAAAAATTCCTATACAGATGTAAGTCCATTAACTTGATGCTAGATGGCAGTAAATATACCAAAGAAATTTGAGTACATCTATACGTTAGCACGCATTACGCGAAAGTGTTGCCAACTTTGTAAAGGTTACCCTCCCATCAAATCACTCAATTTGGTCTAAATGGCTTTAATACAATTATGTTGCAACTACAAAGTCTACATATTAGATATTTTATTATTATAATTTTATATTGTTTAAAATTATATATTATGTGCACTATATAATGGAATTCCAAACAAAACATGAAAGAAAGTATTAATAGAGTATTTTTATCTCTCGCATTCCGCAAATTAATTAATTTCCCCTATTATCATCAATAGCGACAATGTGTAAACATAACTAGCTAAACGTATTGTCTTACATTATAATTACAATACATGTCAGATAAACTATGCCTGGATTTGACTTATAATGAAATTGAACGGGAAGCTCTCCATAATTAAGCACGTGTTTAGGACGCACGTCTATTATTGTGTTATATTGGAGGTGGTCCGGTCCCGGTTAATAAGAAGAATTCGCAAGAGAATGTTGCTGTAATTTTAATTAATCTTTATTTCAATAGTCTTTCATAATAACTAGATACGAATGAAAATATTTTAAATAACAGAAATTTTTATTGTAATTCATAAATACGACAATTGATAATTATTTCATGTCTCTTTAACGAAAAAGATTTCATGAATAGTAACACCTACCTATGTTTCATTGAAGGCGAATTATCGAAATAGAGAAATTATTTCACATTTCGAGTAAAGAAAGTTTCCTTATATTATCAACATTTGCAAACTATGAATTATGTGAAAAACATAAAAGTAGAATATCTTTTGGATCAACGCTATCCAATTAGCGTTTATAAGTGGCCAAAGTGGTAATTTTAAAGTCTTGGAATTGATATTGATTGTTTTAGTCCTAAAAAAATTGCGTAATTGTGAGGAGGAGCTTATCACTAAATTATTTATTTATTTGGCGTCTGGCTACATGGATTCAGATCTAAACAACGCTACATATACAGGATGATGGTGATTTTATATTCTACTATATTCTTTATTCCCTCTTTCTTTCTTCTGGAATATCTGGATGGTAGGAGGCGCAATATGACTTAAAACTTGTATTGTTTCTCCGAGACTTTCTGTTTTTCAGTTCTGAGAAGAACCATGGTTGAGACACCCTAGGGCACGTGGGTGGATTCATGTATAGTAGCCAGGAGATCCGAAGATATTCTGTGGCTACCGACGTTTGCTCTAGCTAATTTAGCATTACCCAGGGTGCACGTGTAGCAATACGCTACGGACGCAAGCTAGTGTACACCCAAACATTAATAAATGTATGGAAGGAAATCTGATTATGATCCAACCAAGAACCTTTGATGTTGTTTTGCCTTGGGCTAGTATCGCTTTCGATATGATTAGAAAACCGAAGACGAAGAAGAAATGGGGGAACTGAATTCTAGGCTTTCAACCAATTTAATTCATAGTAATAAAAAATAAATTAAAACTATTACCGGTTTAATAACCGGACACTGTCCTTTAGGGAAGCATATGTACAGAATGGGCTTGATTAGCGAGCTCTGCTGTAGGAGATGTGAAAACCAGGAGGAAACTAGTCTTCGTGTAATATGCACTTAAAGAACTCAGACAGAAACATTTCGGAAGAGATCTATTGTATCCTATGAGGGTACTCAAATTTCCCCCGAGGAGGATAGTGGCTTTTATCTAGAACACAAGACAAGCAGAGTGGAGCTGAGAGATATATTGGAGGGTGGCACAAAGAGCACTGTGCTCAAGTGGCATCCAACCCAAAGAACCAGAAGAAAAAGAATAATAAAATATTTTTATGTGGTATGTGTTTGACGACCCAATCTTCTAAGCTTAAAACTTGTCAAGACCCAAGGGCTCTTTTGAGTGCATATGGTGTGTGTAAAGTGTTCCATTGCTACTACACCTTCTCGCCGTAAGAGGGCAAAAATCTTGATATTCACTTCTTCAACATTTAAGAGCAACTGAAGAGGATATTGATTCGAAGAAAAAATAACCTTTCACGCGCCGGTTTCGAGATTTGAATCCTCGACCAACATACCTCTCACTCCCGTTGTCCGACGGTATTACTACTTGCGCCATTCAAATCGGTCGAGTGTTGCCCTAATTTTTAGTAATACAATTTTTCTAAAATCGAGCACATTACTCCATCATTCTGTTATTCTGTCTTCTATCCATATACTATCAGTATCGTAATTTCGTATGAAATTCTGTTAATTGTTTTAAAATCTCTACTGATATTCATTTTCTCTTGTGCTTTTATTATTTCTGAATTATTTCTTCAAAGCTTGTCTCCCAGTTCTATTGATTCTACTACTTGTTTTTGCTTATTATGCTCTGATGTGATTGATAATACATATCCCGGTGGTTGATGTATATTTTCTTTCTCTTCGTTTAGCAAATGCTCGAAGTGCGAGGTTCGTTTTGTTAAACGAACGCTAGTTGGGTTGTGTATTTTACCACGTGGGAGTGCCAAATTGTTAAAACATGAACGCTTGTGGCAGTTGTTCCAAATTAGCTGTAGCGTCATAACACTCATAACAATAATAAAAGTGATTTAAAGTATAATTACAATGCGATGTTGAGCATCAAAGGTACAAGACGTGTATGGTATACTGAAATAAAAGTTTATAAAATACAACTTATTAAATAAAAGAAAACATAACAACTTTGTCCTTAAAGCTTTATTTAATATTTACATGAAAAAAATTACTCTTTAAAGTATATGAAAATAATTAAATAAAAGGTATAACAGGTATCGACGAATAAGTATTTGAAAAATAACACATAATAAATACACACTGAAAAGTAAGCTAGTTATTTCGTAAACTAATTATAGCAAACGCCAATTAAGTTGGCGCGAGGAGGGGTAAGTTCGCGAAGGATTAGAAGTAGTGGGGAGATTTGTATTTGGTTTTACATCAAATGTCAGATAATTCTAACCTCTGAGCGTGTATCACTTTATGATCCCCTAGCAAAGACATTATGTTCCCGCCAATGACAAATGTATTCTGACAATTACTTGAGTAGTGGGGGTGGACGTTTTTAAAAACGGCTTCTGCGCACCCCCTCCTCTCGCCAACTTAATTGGCGCTTGCTATACTTGGTAATGTAATTTAAGTAATTATATTACAGAGGTTACCTTTGAGTCATGTCGTTATCGGACAAGTGGTAGAAAGCAATGGAAAACGCCGCACAGCGTCTCACTGTGTACTCGTGAACAAGCACATGTCGTGAGAGATGTGTATCTTATGAAAGTCAGGAACCAAGAGCATTTGTATAAAAAAACAGTTGTTAGAAGGGTAGTTTTTATGATCTAGTTCAAGGGTAACTAATGATATTAAAATAGCGATATCTAAAGAATTAAGAATTAATTAAAGATGCGAGCTAAAGAACTTTAATGTCAATGAAATTAATATCATTAAAATATTCCTTGCGAAAAATACTTTAACGTGATATGTCATATGATATGGTTTAGATAAAATTTACAATAGTCATTTAAATGCGGCTATAATTATTTCAATATTAATACGAGGTCGGTATAATTTCGGCATATAGTAAAAATAGTTCAATAATAAATAAAATGATTAACTTAATTAAGAAGTAATTATAAAAGAAGTTGTAGGTACGTAATTAATTATATCTAATATCTAAATTAAAATGATGTATAAAATTCTCAAAAAAATAAAAGAGAGGATATGAAATGCCTGAATTTACCGTTCCTCAGATATTCTCGGAAGGCTGTCATTTATGACCAAAGCGATACAAAAGCACGCTTTTCTCTTGCAAATACGAATAATCAAATATCGCGCAAAATGTCTGGAATTTTTTATATTTTAAATTCGATATATTTGCAAATAGCATAATCTAAAAAGGGGATTAAAAAATTGTTTATACAGGGTGATTTATGAGCTCACCGACAAACATTGCCAAATGAAAGCGCATGTAATTTTAACAAAAAAAACATTATTGGGATATATGTCCGATTTCAATTATTTAAGGAAATAAAAGACATCAAAAGTTTAATTGTAATTATTTTAATTTTTCAAAATCACTTAAATATTTACATAAATTGTTCAAAACTCAAAATCGTGTGAATACATAATTATAATAAATGCTCAAATTGTCCTCCTACCGCTTCAATGCATGCTTCACAACGACGAACTAAAGAGTTTTTCACTCGAACGAAAAGGTTTGGTTGATTTATAATTTGAGTAGCGGCATTTTATCTTCTCTGTGGTCGTGTAGTAATTTCCTCTTGATAAAAAATTTGTTCCATGTACCCCCTAAAATAGAAATCTGAATGATTTAATTCGGGTGATCACGGTGGCCATGCAATTGGACAATTATTACCAATCCACCTGTTTCTAAAATGCTGGTTTAATCACTCAACGACTACCCGTCCGCGATGAGGTGGAGCACCGTCGTGCTGGTACCACATAGTTGCAATAACGTTAGAGGTGTATCTTCAACAAACTGGAAGATGTTGTTTAAAAAAATTCTGTAATTATCTGCATTCGAACGTTCTTCAGGCACATGCACTGGTAATAAGTTATCGTTGAAAATTTCACCCCTTACATTGATTTTGAATTTTTGTTGAAAATTACCTTGTGTAATCGCATGTGGATTTTGTAATGCCCAGATATGATCGTTATGGTAATTGTTAATTCCATCTCGTGTAAAACAGATATCATCGAATCACAGAACATTTGAAATGAAGGTATGTTGCTGCAAAACCCAATTACAAAATGCTAGCTGTCGCTGAGCATCTCCAATTTGTAAGGCTTGAACATTTTGTTGATGGTAAGGATGAAGGACTTTGCGGTGCAAATTACGCCATACAAAATTTTGACTTGCATTCAGATTGTGTATTATTCTCCGAGTACTAAGTGAAGGATTGCCAATTACAGCATCAATAACAGCTTCTTCCTGTTCTACATTACTACATGTGGTCGAATAGCTTTTGCTGGAGCAGGATTCTGTTTCTCATAATCTTCGGAAAGATTGTCCGAAAACTGAGTGATGCGGTAGATGACGAAGTGGAAATCTTTCTTGATATTTTCGTACCGATTCGTGTGCATTTCCATTACAATAACTAAAGACGAATATGATATCGACATACTCTTCAGTGCTATAACCGTACATTTTGAGTTATAACTGAACACAACGAGAGAACAGTCTGACATGTGTATTTATGCTTTGTTTTGTTATTAATAAATCATAGCAATAGCCATGAATGAACATTTAAATAATATAATTACAATCAAACCTTTAATGTCTATTATTTCCTTAAATAATTGAAATCGGGCATATGTCCAAATAATGTTTAATATGTTAATAATAATAATTAGATGCGCTTACATATGGTAAAATTTGCCAGTGAGCTCATTAATCAGCCTGTATATGCGAAGTGTAACAGTTTGACGGTACCGCAATTCTTGTTAGAATCATAAAGATTATTGATACGTTTTTAACGTTTGGTAACACTCTAACAAAGTTACATACAAAATTTCATGCCGATATATCAAATAGATATTGCTTCACAGGTTTCAAAAATAAATAAGTTTTCGCAATATGGAATAAAAGGAATTTCGTGTGTTGATAAAATACTACCTTATGTGTGGAAAACCCAGTAAAAATCTCAAGAGATATTAAAGCATTACAGGGATCCCGCCTCTTCACATGGAATTGTCCAAAAGTGGTTAGCTGCATTTCGTTGTGGTCATATAACCACGGATGACGCTAAGCGCCCAGGTCCTTCGTTTGCAGTAATCACTGAGGAATAACAAACATATTGTTACCTCTTCGACGCTAGCTGTGTTGTGTATTTTACCACGTGGGAGCGCTAAATTATTGAAAGAGTTTATTCCGGACTAATGCAGTGTCCTGACAATGAAAATGATTTAAGTAATAATAAATAATGTGATGGTAAGCATCGAAAGTCCAGGAGGTGTTTAGTATACTGAAGCAAATTTGTATCAAATGCAATTTATTAGATAAAAGAAAATACAACAACGTTGTCATTAAAGTTTTATTTGATATTTACATGAAATAAACTAAGCTTTCAAATATATTTAAAACAAGTTAAATGAAAGTTATACATAAACACTGTGTCCATATATACACAGCGCACGAGATTGCCATCTTTAAACGAATATTTAGTAGATTCGTTCTAAATTTGGGCTAATGTTCTCTAAAGACCTGTTTTGCCTATCTTTGACATGGGGAGCTCTTCCACCTTTCCTTAGATCTATTTTCATCCTACTTCTTCATTTCCGTTTTGATATTTGTTTTTGTAATGTGATAGGGAGGCTCCTGTCCTATGAAGGCTATAGACGAGGCCTGTCGAACCAATTCGTCTGACCTTCTCATTAGATCTATGATCTTCGTACTCGCTACTGTTATTTTCTTGTGATTACTGACCTTGTTCAGGACATATACACAATGCCATACAAATTTGGATTTAACTTGCACTGTATCCAGTCCTTTTAACATTATTTGACTGTCGGGGAAAATGGACACGGTGTGATTCGTTCCACCATTCATGTATATTAATTAATTTCTCAAATGCAATGTTACGATTCCACTTGAAATACCGTAGTATCTTTATTTAGGCTAGCTTGGATCATTGTCCTATCTTTGAGCTCATATATTCCGTATTTCTGTTTTAGGGCCGTAAGTATACCAGATTGATTTTGTCTGGAAGGCTTGGCCTTTTTACCACCCCTCCCTATCTGGTATTACTATTTCACATTTCTTATCAAAGTAGAATTTCTGAGTCATGGCATCCCTTAGTTTCCCTGTAATCGGATCTGCCTTGAGTTCTTTTCAACTTCTCAACTTATGATGGTCGGTGCATGGAATTAGCTTACAGGTATTTAGTTGTAAGCTACTGACCTTGCTTTTCCTTGCATGTGGATATCTAGGGGTGGCAAATTTAGTATCACATATGGTGCAGCGATAAGAATTGTTTACATGGCCTCTGTGACATTTAGATGGGCTAGTTATTATAACCACTTAACTGACAACAAACTCCTTTTTGCTAAGTAGCACTCTTCGATTGCTCCATTGACTATCATGGGTGCAATTACCTTTGTGTATGTAATATAGTCATTTCGGGACTACGTCTCCAGTTGTTCCCACATATTCGCTTACACCTTCCCAAGGCAATGGTTGCTTTGCTGGCGGTTTTTACAGCATGGGGATGTAGTAATGTGTATATTTATAACGTAAATAACATGCGGGATAATTATTTAGTAATACGCCGCTCTTCAGTTAATTAATTTAAACTTTAAAACTAAGTTTGTCTTTGGTGCTCTAAATAAAGTATAAATTTAGTCGAATTGTTTGTAGGGCAGTGACATATTACACTAAAATTTGCTGTTTCAATTTTTTGCCGAATTAATTTGTTTATGCATTTTTTGTTTGTCGAACATTTCCCCTAGCTGATGCTTGTTATTGAACCAACCTATTAAGCTAAGTACGTCATCCAGTTCTTGGAAAATTTTTAATAATCGTCATAAATTCTACGGCAGTCGTATACGCGTTACCGAATGTTTTTCGCAGAAAATAAAAAGGTAGCAGTGGCTGAGGTCGGGTGTATGATAGGCAAGTAATTGAATGTCGAATGCACGTAAAAAAAAGCTTGTTAAGTGGTGCATAAAATATAAAATCTAATGTTTATTACCTGCTACATCTTGGAAGAAGTAATATTTACTGTTATCCCTTTATTTACTTTTCGATTACTTTAACTTCTTCTAAGCAAATAGCATTTGCGGGTCTTCCATTTCGACTGACAAACCGTTCTTACAAGTCGTCTTGGTTTGAGAACATCTTCTAATTAGCAATATTATACTTAAATTAGCGAAAGCAATATGTAAAAGTTGACGATGAAGACGCAGTGTCATCAAAAACTGACATTAAATTTTGATGATTTTGCTCATACGCTAACTTTTTTTGTACCAGCAGAAAAGCGCCACAAGAAAATGGACACGTAGCATATCCATATAGATTCTGAATAATCTTAGAATTAACAAAACGAATAATGTTTTCAATTTTCTCTCATGGTAATCAGAGACTCATCATACTTCACTAAGAAATGTCAAAATATTAACTTTTCAATTAATGCAACTATTTTCATTCTAATAACATTCAGCGTCAAATACGAAAAATCACCAGGATAAGCCACACGTATGTACATGCAGTCAATTTAATTTAGATGACTTGTACAAGGTGGCGCAAAACAAACTCCATTATTTCAGCGTGTGACTGGCAGGACTGCGAAAAATCACCAGGATAAGCCACACGTATGTACATGCAGTCAATTTAATTTAGATGACTTGTACAAGGTGGCGCAAAACAAACTCCATTATTTCAGCGTGTGACTGGCAGGACTGATAGTATGATTGGAATTTAATATACCTGTCAGTGTAAACGTCATATCGTGCCGTTTCATTGGGCTAATAGCAATGGAACGGTGGTCAAGTGAACAACGTGCTACAACAGTAAAACTATATTACCAAACACAATCTATCATACAAACACAACGACACTTTCGGAATAGGTTTCAAGTTTCAAGACATGGACGGATTCCCACTAGTAAAACAATATTGAGTTGGATTCATAAATTTGCCAGAACCGGCAGCGTTTTAGACGAAAAACATGGTAGACCAAGGAGTGTACGCACCCAACAAAATGAAGAGAGAGTTAGAGAAGCAGTCCGAGCAGCTCCACGTTTATCGGTACGAAGACAGGCGCTAGAGTTAGGACTTTCACGAAGAAGTACCCAAAGAATTATGCGCGTGTTAAAATTGCATCCTTATAAACTACAAATAGTGCAAAAATTACATCCTCAGGACAGACAAAATAGAGTACTTTTTTGCAATACTATGCTGCACATGTTAAACGAAACACCCGATATTATTAATTTGCTAATGATGTCCGACGAAGCACATTTTCATTTGTCCGGGTATGTAAACAAACAGAACATGCGCTTTTGGTCAACAGATAATCCACGGAATTTACACGAGCAACCACTGCATTCTCCAAAAGTAACTGTTTGGTGTGGAGTAACAAGGTCTAGAATAATTGGACCATACTTTTTCGAAGAAGGAAATCGTACCGTTACAGTTACTGCTGAACGGTACGTTAACATGCTTCAGCATTTTGTGATTCCTGAGCTACATAGGATTGGTGTTGACTCACGAAATGTTTTATCTTCAACAGGATTGGGCGACGGCGCATACAGCGCGAATAAGTATGGCTGTAGTGAGGGAAACATTTGGCCATGTTATTTCACGTTTTGGTCAAACTCCGTGTCCGGCACGTTCGCCGGATTTAACAGTGCCAGATTTTTTCTTGTGGGGGTATTTGAAGCAGCAGGTATTTCGCCATCGCTACGATACCCTTCAAGAATTAAAAGAAAGCATTCGGAACGAAATACGCTTAATAAATCAAGAGCTTCTTAATAGAGTGTTCGAAAACAACCCAGCAAACTACCGTGGGATAACATTGTTGAGCACCTCGCTAAAACTCCTAACTAAGATCATTGCGGACAAAATAACCCCAACAATGCCAATAAGCGAAGAACAACAAGGATTTCGAAGAAGTCGATCCACCACTGACGCTCTATTCATACTCAGACAACTGATAGAAAAATCATTAGAGTACAACACCCCTGCCTATCTTTGCTTTGTAGATCTAACTAAGGCCTTCGACAGAGTACAACTAAAAGACGTCATCACGATCCTGGAAAACAATAATACGAAGAAAGAATACGTAGAACTCATTAAGGACCTAAACACGAACACAAGAACGCAAATACGCACAAACCTCACCCTAACGCAACACCTACGAACCACAACAGGCATCCGTCAAGGCGATAGTCTCAGTCCTTTATTATTCAACGCAATCATGGATGAGCTGGTGAAAGCTGTAAAGAACACCGGATTAGGATATCGGATGGGCATACACAACATAAATATAATATGCTATGCTGATGACGCAGTACTTATTGCGGAATCAGAGGACGACCTACAAAGAATGTTACATGCTTTCAACAAACAGGCAGGAAAACACAACATGGAAATTTCCATAGACAAGACCAAATGCATGACCATAGCAAAAGAACCGGTACGTTGCAAATTGGTAATAGAAAATAAGACCGTCGACCAAACCATGTCAATCGAATACCTTGGGTGCAAAATTACAAGCGCAGGGTTTTTGGGTGATGAGGTGAGGAAACAAGTAAACAAAGCAGCAGCAATATCGGGACATCTTAGGTATCCAATCTGGAGAAACAAACACCTAAGTACAGAATGCAAATCAAGAATATACAAAACATGCGTACGACCGGTGATGACATATGGTGCGGAGACGAGAGCGGAAACAACGATAACAAAGAGGATACTAAGAACAACCGAAATGAAGACTCTAAGAACGATAACAGGATACACATTACATGATAGGCAAAGAAATACAGATATAAGGGAGAAGTGTCAAACGGATGACGTAGTCAGATGGATACGGAAAAGAAGAAGAGAATGGAACCACCATGTCAGCCGAATGACTCCCGACAGAATGGCCAGAATAGTACGAAACAACATACCTCACGGAAGAAGACCCATAGGACGACCACCAAAACGCTGGCGAGACAGCTGGCAATCAAATTCACAAGAACTGCCGCCACAAAGAAACCGGAACTAAACAGGCGATACGCCTATTGAAAGAAGAAGAAGAAGAAAACTTTATAAATCGTTTAGTTATTTCCTTTCTAACTTGTTCATAAATATAAAATATATTTGTGTAAAATAGTGGAGTTTGTTTTGCGCCACCTTGTATAAATATTAAATGTGCATATTATATATTATTACATCTATATTTGCTCAATAATACGTGTTAACATTTTCTTAAGACAACTCAAAAATAAACGATTCTACGTAAAACTTAATTAACCTTAAAGACTTAATAAACTCAATATTTGTGAACTATGGATGACGTACCTTTAGTAGAGCGCTTTCAGAATACAGCTTCGCTTTGAAAAATTTATTTATACTTTTTACTTTAAATCTTTCGCCCTTAAGAATTCTCTTTTACCTCGGTTATCTAAAATTAAAATGTTATTTTAGTCAAGAATGGTTTAGATATATAGTAGATCGTAGATTCAGGTATATTTTTAAGCGAAGGGTCTCTGACGTAGCGGAATGAATCTCGACAAGCGGCAAGCAACCGGAAAAGTATTAAAATCAGGAAATATTACAGCAACGCAGGCAATTTATAAATATAATTTACTACAAACGACCTTCGCAAATATGTAATACAATTTTATTTAACATAAAAACTTTTATCGATTATTCAACATTGTAATTGTAAGCTCCCACGTGGCATTAAATAAAGAGGCGTGCTTAAAATGGGTAATCGAGTAAGAAATCTATGTATATATAAGTAAATTTAAATTTAATCAATTTTAATATGCCTATGATTTTTCAACTCTACATTCTCATCTCCTGAAGAAGCAAAAAAATTCGTTGCGAAATATAGTAATCGAAAATAAATGAGTTTTAATTGACAGACCGCTTGCCCGTTTGTAATTTATTTATAATTTGATCACCAGATCTTACTTCGTCAGACTTCTTTTTATGGGGTTATCTCATATGTAAAATATGCAATTAAGTACCAACAACACGTGAAAAGATGATTGAGCGAATTGGAAATGCTTGTGTCGAAATTCAAGAAGACATTCATTTGAAATGCGGATCAATAAGTGTATTGAAGTCGAAGGCCATTATTTTGAGCACTTACTTTAATTGAAAAATGATGAGGTGAGAAGAAATCTAGCACTCTGATAAATGAGAGGCGAAGAGACTTTCATAAATGAAGCGCCCTGGTACGTGAGAGGCAAGGAGGCTCAGGTTAATCAAACACCCCAAGGTGGTACTACCTACACGTCGTTGTTGTTGGGTTACGCTAAAAGTAATTTATTCGCCAGCAATTTACATTTTTTTTCCCAGTTATTCGAAATTTGTAAAATGAATAAAGTTTTTCTAAGACTAATTTTGATTATTTACAAATAAATAGTTATTTTTGTATCTAGAACGCGAAATGGTACTTTTGCGTTCGAGAATGGAAGTTAGCTTTAGCGAGGCAAAATATCCATTCGAGAACGCGAAAGCATTTCGCATTCGAGATACAAATAATATTTTTTCGAAAACTGCAATAAAATAAGACAATTGTGTTATGCATAATAAATTAGATATTTATTATATTTGAAATCGTTTGAACCGTGTTTGAATCAAAACGGTTTAAACGCGGCGACTATCATAACGATAGCAACCTAATAAACAATAAATATTAGTTGCTTGAAAAAGTAGTCTCAGAATTATATAATACAAAAGTAAAAGTAAATACTTTTGTATTATACAAAACTGGTGAAGTTTTACCCACTCATGTATGTTTCAATTATTCTGTTACATTTCAGAATTATATATTGTAATTCATATTCTAAGAGTGTTTAATTCAAAATGAGCTGGAAAAATAAAGACGAGCATTTACCAGGGAAAGTATTGGAAGCGGCACAAAGTGCTGTTTCACAATTAATCCCCAAAAAATCATAAATAGGTATCGGAAAAATGACAAATTATTTTGACATTTGTTTTATGTTCTAGAACGAAAAAGACTTTTTCGTTCTAGAACGTAAAAGCATTTCGCAGCTAGGTCACAGAAAATGCTCACTTTGTAAACTGAAAATTTAACGAAAATGTCAACTTTTAATGATAGTTTTCGATAGTTTTTATTGCACACGTATTGCAGAATCATATGCATAGGCTCTCAGTGGGAGTAATTGAAGAAAAATTAATTTCATCGATTACAGCGCCATCTATCATGAATTTAAAAAAAAAGGTCCAGACAAATCCTATGTACCTTTCCAGTGGAATTCGATTCTGTAATAAAATCTACGGGCTGCTATTTAATATTTCAAAGTTACCCCCGCCTTCATGGAAAGATAGAGAGGTGCTAATTCTAGCACTAATGTATTTCTTCCATTGAATCATTAAATTTTAAATTTAGGCATTTTTTTATGAACTGCTTATTTTTCGAGATATTTGAAAGTTTCAAGTTAAAAAATACACCTGGTATATTATGAAAACACGCAAGATAATACGTTTTTTATGTTTTGCCAATTTTTATGACTTCCTTCTTGAAATTTTTCTGTTGATATTTCAAATCAATAAAGCTTCCATCCTCATTTTTTATTTTCGAAATTCGCAGTTACTTTTTTTTAAATCACTCTGATTAAAAACTTTACCTTTAACATTTGACAATGTCATAACTTTTTATGATTTTTTTTGATTAGATTGAACAAATTTATACAGTGCGTCCATAAAGTATGGACACAGGCCCGTAGTAACGTTATTGTACATTATTTGACAAAATGTAAAGATATGTCGATTAATGTTTTTTATTAGCTATATTTAGATGCTACCATTTTGTTTTTTCCGTTGACCTTGAATAAGTTTTGACGTCATTTTTTTTTTTTAATTTCAACCCCATTTTTTATGGATTTTGAAAGCTCTTACAATTCTTATTCGATGAGGTAAAAATGTTGGTATGTTACATTAGAAAATTTTTGAGTAAATTGTGTTCTAATTCTAAGTTTTATTTTTGACATTTTCAGTATCAAATTTATAACAAATGCTCAAAATGTTTTCCTTCATTTTGTTGACAAAATCCTAAGCGATGATGAATTCCATTTCGCACATTCTGTAATATTTCGGGAGTGATTAGTCTGGTTCCGTAGATGTTGCGTTGTCGTAAAACAGCCAAATTTTCCGGTTGTGTCGCATAGACTTTTGATTTTAAGTAAGCCCACAAGAAGAAGTCCAATGGGGTTAAATCTGGCGATCTAACTGGCCATTCAATTGCCCCTCTTCTTCCAATCCATCTGTTAGGAAATGCATTATTGAGGTATTGCCTTAGTGGTAGCGTATAGTGCGGAGAAGCACCATCCTAGTGATACCAAATTCTGCGATCTGGCAAATGTGGATCCTCATTATTAGGAAAAAGAACCGCTAAAACGGATATCAATTCATTCCTCAAAAAATTCAAGTATATTTCCCCAGTCAAGTTTCCAACAAAGAAAAACGGTCCCACAATGCGTTCGCCGATAACCCCTGCCCATACATTTAGTTTTTGCGGGTATTGGGTATGTGTCTCTTGCATCCAATGAGGATTATCAGTCGACTAAAATCGGCAATTTTGTCTATTCACAGTGGCATTCAATGTGAAAGTACCTTCGTCAGAAAACAAAATGAAGTAGAGGGTCATTCAAATTTGCATCAACCGTTCACAATATTCCAAACGCTGATCAAAATCATTCTCAGACAACTCTTAAACTAAATTCATTTTATAGGGTTGATACTTTGATTTATGCAAAAGTTTCCCGACTCTACCCATTGCTACGTCAAATTCTCGACTAAGTTGCCGTGTGCTTGTGTGAGGACGTTCTTGAACTGTTAACAAAATGTCAACTTGAGTGTCTAGGGAATAACGTTATTATGGGCTTGTGTCCATACTTTATGGGCGTACTGTATAATCTATTCTTGTATCTTAGACACTTCATACAAAAGTAACTTAAACTCAAACCCTTTCTCCAATAAAGATTGCATAACAATATGATATAAATTTAGAGAACGGACACGCTTACCACATGACGCAAAGCCCAGTGCAGTACTCGCGAAAGGCTGTATTTCTAAAATATTTAATTTTATTTATATAATTGGAAAACGAACGGGTGGTGATCTATAAAATTACGAAATACATATTTTTTTTTTGAAAAGTTGTATTTATAAAGTTTTTAATTTTATTTATATAATTGGAAAACATACGGGTGGTAATCTATTTATCTAAAATTACGAAATTCATATTTATTAATTAATTTTATTTATATAATTGGAAAACAAACGGGTGGTGATCTATAAAATTACGAAATACTTATGTATTTGTTGAAAAGTTGTATTTTTAAAGTTTTTAATTTTATTTCTATAATTGGAACATTTTTATTTGTTCATTTTGTCGTTCAAGTTGAGTAAAGGAGTATTAATATTGACTAGCAATAGTTTCTCAAGGTTTTCTTCTGTCAATTTTGTTCTCTTTGAATTAAGTACATCCTTATAAATAGAAAACGTCCTTTCTACATCGCAACTGGTTATAGGTGCACACTGGAAATATTCTTTTATTTCTTCATATTTAGCCGTTAGATTTTGTGGAATTGTCTCCATACATAATTGCTGCAATGTAATTAAATCTGGATTTCTATTAAGAATTGCTTCAAACTTTTGCCGAAGGCCACATTCGGAGTCACTTGGAATACTTTTCAAATTATTAACAGCCACATCTAATGTGGTTAATCCGTCATTTAATTTGAGATTTCGATTTTCAAAATAAGTGATTAGTTTTGGCAATTTTCCGAAGTGTTCGTGAAGAAAGTACAACTGATTTTTTAAATTTGGGATTTGTGTGAGCTCCTTGCACTCACCAATACTTCTAGCATCCTCCTTTAGCAGTGTTACGAAATGTTTTAGACTATCGAAATTCTCAGCATAATAACTAGTAGCTTCCAGCCATGTTCCCCATCTAGTTATTACTGGAGTGGGAGGCAGTGACAGAGATGGAAATTTTTCCCTGAAAAGAGCTACTCTCAATGGTGCTTTTCTGAAAACTTTTTTAAAAGCTGATACAAGTCTATCAACTTCCGGAAAAGTGTCTCTGATATATTCACAGATTCTGTGGAGAGCATGTGCTACACAAGTAATATGCAGCATATTAGGATATGTTTTCTTCAATAGTCTGCCTGTTTTTAACATATACGCAGCACTATCACTGACAAATAAAAGTATTTCTTCTTTGTACGTGGCGTCCGAATGAAGCATTTTTTGCATATTCTCCTTAATGGTTTCAGCAACTGTTTCCGCATCAACTCTATTTATAACACTTGTTGCTTTTACATATGAGTTATAGGGAATAGTTGGATGTAGTACACCAGCTACAACATTACCACACAGCGTCCTAACATATCCACCGTTTCGTCGGCGTTTATCCATATGTATTGATTTAAAAGATGGCTTCTAATGCGTTCTACTGTTCTCGTATAGCACCTAGAAACATAATATTTGCCTAAAGTTGATTCATCAGGAACATTTCGACCAGTATATTTTTTCAGAAATGTCTTCAAAATTGGATTGTTCAATTTAAATAATGGAATATTAGCTGCCATAAAAGTTTGACAGAGTTCTTCCTTAAAATTGTCAGATTCCAACGGGTTCAATTTTTTTTCGTGCTTTAACGATCCTACGTGACGTTTTACGGTTGATTTATTGCAATTTTTTAATAACGTTTCACACACTTCACAATTAATTTCACAATTAATCACTGGCAATGTACATACAATCAGTATGGCCCTCAATCCAACTCGCCATTGTTTCACGATGCCATTCTCGACGCTCTTCCATTGTCTGAAAAAGTAAGAATATTCTAGATCCAAATAAACGAAATTAAATAACTAAATTTTATGCACACTTGCGTGAAAATAATTGGAAGATGTTGCTTAAATGAAAAGAAAAGGAATGTACGTGCTATTTCTCTTACGAAATACGATAAACTTATTTATTTTATCTACGTACTCGACACCACTGAAAACACTATATTCTCCGAATACAATAGCTGGGTTGTCCATTGTTATCGCTGCGAGACCAGGTGGCCGAGTAAGTCAAACAAATACTTCATTGAATTACGCCGGGATGTACTGAGCGACGTTATACACAATTCCAATTGCCGATTGCGTTTTATGGAAATTGCATCCATTCTCTAGTTATAATCGACCAAGAAAATAAATAATATTACCTAACCATATTAAATCGAGAGAATAATAAATACATCAGCCGTAAAGAAAGAAAGATTACTACTACCTACTATTTATTACAGTATTTACAATAAAGCTGATAGTATACACAAAGCTTTTAAGAAATCCTTTGTCGTTCTGATAGTATATAGTTCATTGAGAATGCCGGACTTTAAACAAATTTAATTTCAATTTCTTACTGGCGACTAAGATTATTATCAAAAAATTGACTATTGGTTATTTGTTCTTATTCAAAGTACGTAGACTTTATTTCAAAAAACGAACACTATCGAAAAAAGAAATTATTTACAATTAATTTACAGAAGCGAATTAATTTTTAAAATACGTAAATTTGGTGTGATGAATGTTATTTTTAGAAACATAAAGATTAAATGAAAATGCGTTTGTAATCATATATTTTTTGCATCATTAATATGATTTTAATATGACGTAACAAATACGTTTGATCTTCAATCAGATATAAAGATCGAACGTTTCAGATATGTTGTAATGCAAGTGCAGCTACTTTTGCATTTAGAAGTTCAAAAGTTCACTGTGATATCCACTTTGTGTGAAATCGTGTCTGTAGTTCTTTATATATGAATAAATATATGTCAAAAACACTCCAGAAAATGTGCTTGAGATAAGTTTATTTAATTTATAGAACAGTGCGCGATAGTCCTTGATGAATATTACATGTTTTGCAGTGGTGAAATTTTAAATAAATGAAACTATTAATATCGACATGTTTTAAAATTAAAGTAAGTACAAGTAATACGCGCTAATGGTACAATCACGTCTTAATACACATGCTTGTTATAATGCGCGATTAACTTATTGTTAAACCTAGATTTAAAATAGGTACCCGTAACTAGGGATGCAACATCGCTCATAAAAACATTGATGTTTTTCAAAAGTAAAACATCAATGTCGAAAATATCGACGTTTACTAAAGATACATCGATGTTTTTGAAAAATTATTGAGAAGCTGAATTTTTAGTATAAGAATTAAAACACATAGATAATATTAATTAAATTTATTTGTGAAAGTATGATTTTTAATAATGGAATTCAAAAACATTAATTTTGATACCCTGGCGCCCAATAAGCGGTTTCTCTCTTGGGTTATTGTTGCCCCAGCCTCAGAGAACAACCGCTCACTGGGCACCGATTTTGCCACGATTGGCAAATACTTCATAGCGATTTTGAATAGGAATGGAAACAATGTACGCATGTCATGCCATATTTCTATAGGATCTCCTTTGATAGGAGTGACCGGTGATGATAGAAACATATGAAATTCTGAATCAACTTTTGTTTTGTCATTGTCGCTAGTTCTGTTTTTTATGTTTTTATGTGATAATTGTGTGTGGTAACTCCATATGTCAGGTTACATGTTATCGTCCTTTTCAGATTAGTCAGAACTGTCAGAAGACTCAGTTCTGGCAATCGTTGCTTGCATACTGGTTACGTAATTGTTTATATAACTGAAGACTTTAGCTTTAGCAGTCGCATCTCTAAAATGTAGCATCTTAAAACTGGGCATCTAGTGCATATCCCGTGAACGAGACGTTTGCAAAAATTTGCAAACAGTAATAGTGATGTGATTCGCTTCCGCAAATAGTATGCAGATATTATAAACAAACATCGACGTTAAAACATCGTTCATTGATTAACGATGTATCGATGTTTTTGGGGCTTCAACATCGATACTAAAACATCGATGTTTATGAATGATACATCGATGTTTGGAAACATCGATGTATCGTTTGCATCCCTACCCGTAACAGGCATCGAGCGCCTATGATTTTGAAACATGGTGTTACAATCGTGGTGGCTTAGTAGAAGAGTGACAAGTCGTAGTGATCTAGTGGATAGGTGACTAGACAAATCTGAAGCTCTCGCATTTGATTCCCGAACCTGTAACCAACTTTTTAATAACAATAAAGATAATAGCTTTTAATGCCCAATAGGTGATCTCCAATTATAGTAAAAAGTTTCCCAATGGGGACGATATTTTTTTAAAATTAAATAAAATACAAAATATTTGAGGTAAAAGCAACACTTTCTCTTTATTTTATAGTGTAACTTATGATAATTATGTTTTTTTCAATCATAACATCAGTTTATAAAACAAAAAGTAATCCCGGAAAGACGAAATTAAGATCAATGATTGATGAACAAGCACCTGCAGTTTTTGTGGTTGTTTGCTGTACATGTTTTGAATGTTTATGCTGCAAATATGAACCAACTTCCACAATTCCAATATTTAAATAATAAGTTTCGGTGATAGCTTACCTTAAAATACACTAATTTTGTTTTCACTTTAACATCATACGACGTGCACCCAGAAATTCCAGGAATATGAAAAGAAAACACAATAAACTTCGTACAACTTATTCACTACCATCCCCTCCAAAGTACTCTCCTTCCGCATGAATACACCTAACCCAGCGACTTGTCCATGACTGGAAGCAGTGCTGAAAGTTTTCGCGTGTTAACGTGTTCAACACTGTCTGCGATTCGATCTGAATCTCCTAAATCATCTTAATACGGCACCCCTTGAGCTTAATTTCGACCGAAAACCGGAAGAAGGCACATTGGGCAAGATATGGGGAGTAGGGAGGATGGAATAGTACTGTCGTCTTCGTTTGGGCTAAAAACTGACGCACAACAAGTGTCGTGTGGGTTGGTGCATTATCGTAGTGTAGGGTCTACGAATTGTTTCGCCACTTGGCAGGGCCGCTTGCGTCGAATGTTTTCTCTTAGTAGCCGAAGAATATTGCAATGAAATCGTCCATTAACTGTTTCACCTGGTGGGAGAATTTTTTTCTGCACGATTAATATGCGTCAAAGAAACAAATCAAATCTACTTGACGTTGCTTCGAACTTGCCGGGCTTTCTTTGGTCGTGGTAACGATAGCCTTCTGATCTTCTACTGCAACGACTACTGTTTTGTTTCGGGATCAAATCAATACACGCCTGATTCGTTGCGAGTAATGATTCTGCTACTAAAGTTCGCATCCCTTTCTTCAGTTTCTTTCAGCTATGTGCACACATGAACAGAGTGCAATTTCTGTTCTATGCTGAGTAACCTTAGTACAAACTTCGCAGCAATACGCCGCATGTTGAGTTCGCTGGTCAGAATACGCCAACAGACGCCATACAACAAGCCGACAATGTTACAAATGTCATGGATTGTTCTCCGGTGTGTTTTCCGTCGATGGACTACCGGAATGCTCACCATCATCAACCAGCACACGTCTATTTTTTAACACGGTTGTACTACTCTAGAAATTTGGGCCTGGGCTAAAACATCCTCACCAAACGCTTGTTTAAGCATTTCCAGAGTTTCTGTTGCCGCTTTACCAAGTTTGAAGCAGAATTCGATACATGTTCTTTGGTTTTTCAAATCAGACATTGTAGTGCCGTAGAATAACTCAGACACAGCTCAACAAATATAAACACAAAAACGGTTTGTCACCACCTTGCAAAGTGCCGCTTGACAGATTGACTTAGACGTAGCTTGCCCCATCTAGCGCTATAGAGCTGTACCACCATTTCTTTGCGCGTCACATTTAAATTCCCCAGGTAGCACTTCGTATATGAATATTAATGAATATTAATTGCTTAAAGAGTATTCTTTTGGATATGAACAGGTATATTATTCTTACCCATGTTCTCTACTAAAACTTAACAAATCATCTCCAAACTACTTTTCAGACTTATCACCACTATCTTTGCGAGTGATAAATCATCATAATTAATTTCACACAATCACGCTTTTCTTGAATTTGAACTAGAAACTGAAAAGTTTTCTCTTTCAATGTTTATAAATAGACTGCGGAACAGACGCTATTCTCTAATGAGTCATGCACAGGGACAGTGTCGGTTTCGCTTAAATAATAAGATTGATGCAGTATTCACTCGTAGCCCTGATTTTAGTGTCCTGAAAGACTTTGTTAGTAATGTTCAAAATGCGAAAATCTCTAATAAAAGTCTAATAAAAGAATGCACTTTACAGAATAAAGATTAGAATATATTGTAATAATTAATGTGAATAAAAAATGTTTAATAATTAATTTCAAGTTTATATTTTTTTAATATTTTGAATTTTTTCACTGTATAAAGTAAATGCATTTTGTATATATGTATATATCTGGAATAAATTTCAATTCAAGTTAATTTAAATTCATTTAACTTCAGTGTTTTATTTATTTTTGAAAAATAAATTTCCGTATATACATTTCATTACCTTTATTACGACTCTGGCGAAATATATTTCACAACTCCATCTGTTTGCATTAAAAGACGTACAAACAGGCAACTTTTGTCAATACCATCGCGCTATAACATTCATGTGTACATATTAAGTTGATCAAAAGTACATCGTCGGCACCGATGAATCACACCCGATACGGGATAGCGCCGTTTCCGCAGTCTATTTATAAATAAAGATTATTCATATGGATAACAGACATTGATTGCATTTCCATCTTGGTAAAAATAAAATCAATCTCATTAAACAATTACAGGACTGTACATGTTTATTTTATTGAAACCTAATTTGAAATTCAATAAAACAAACTGCTCCGCCATTCGTAAAGCAAGAAGCAACGAAAAGATTAATTGATTTTAAATGAATACAAAAGAAACTAGACGTTTCTCAAAATGTAATTTAATTAAATTCTCCAATTCACATTTTAACTTGATCTTAATAACAAAAAAAGATCGACCTCGATTTTTTACAGTCTTTTTTTATTAGCGGTGTCATCTTTTTGATGACCCTTCGATATTTAACGATTCTTCAGTTTACACAGACAGAACACGTCCGATATATTTAAACATCGATAATTTATGGACTCGAACGACTCGTTATTGGAACAAAGCAGAAAGACTCATCAAATACAAATGGATTCTCTGATGTTGAGATGAATATACTTTCCTTAATTCATTTTTCCCTGACTTGAAAGAAAAGACAGCTTCATAAAGAAGACGCGCCTCGAAGCGTTACCCTTGCTGAGCTATTCATGGGATTTTTATACGTTAATGATCTACATCATGATACCCGAGAGGTATAATACAGAAAAGAATCTTTGTTTCAAAAGAGTTATTACATTTTCTTTATTTGCATTTTGTAGATTATGATTTTAATTATGGTATTCAGCGTTGTTTTAATGAAAGAAATTTTCCAGCAAGAAGTTTTGAATGGCAGCTACATTTATCTTAGTGTAGTGGCTTAAAACAACTTTGATATTCATTTAAAGTATGCTAAAAATTCAAGTAGGATGATTACAAATAATTTTATAAAGTTTTGATCATCTTGTCATGTTCTTAAGAAATTTTTTCCTCTTCAATGGTGATCATTGATTCACTATGTTGGCCTAATTGCTAGATCACTTAGACCATTGAGTGATGTACCGTGTTTGTGCTTTGGTACAGATTATAATATCGGTGGTGTTTTTTTGTCACATCTTGATTCGGGAATATTTAATGTGTACCTGGAAGTACCTAAAGGGTAATAATAGATAGTCTGTACGTAGCGCGTTATGTTCCTACCTAGTGTACGATAAGATTGCAGTCGTAACAGACTTACCATGTTATAATTATTTATTCATTTTATATCGATATTATTATCGTTATAATAATAATAATTCATGTCTTAGCATTCCCTAACAGCTTAACCCCAATTTAGAGACCGGATACATCGGGCTGAAATGACGTCATTACGACGGACGATATAAATAATCTACAACATCTGTAAGTACATCACGCACTTATTGAATAGCACTATTCATTCGGTTAACCGCACACAAAAAATAGATGTGCAGTTAACCAAATGAATAGTGCTATTCAACAACTGCGTGATGTACTTACAGATGTTGTGGACTATTTATATCGTCCGTCGTAATGACGTACATTTCAGCCCGATGTGTCCGGTCTCTACCCCCATTACAGAGGGTATTGGCAGGCCATGAGGCCATATTATTATGCTCGCACCAGTGAAGCGACTTAAGATGTTAAGCTGTTGGCATTCACCTTAAACGAAAAGGAAAACCATGAAATCTTTCTCGTACAGTCGAGTCCCGGAACTGATCCTAGGACCCCGACCGGTACGTGTTATTATATTATAATGGTGTCAGAAAGGGTAGTAATAATAGAAATTTCACAAAGAATAGGTTATGAATATGGTCTCCCAATTTATATAAAATTTATCGATTTTATGTTCGATAAAAAGAAAATAATCGTGAAGGGTAATAGAAAAACAATATACCAAAATAAGAAACTGATAAATTTAATAAAAGTCCAAGTATAGAACCGATATGTCTGAAAGTTTTAAAACAAGGAAATCTATTACCAACAAAGTTATTCAATGTAGTATTAGAATAGGTAATAAGAAAGAGCAATGTGAGAAGGACAGATATGGCATTCGCGGACAATATAGTAATAGAAACTAAATCTGAATCGGATTTGAAAGAACAAAAATTTTTTGAATTTGTCAGAAGAAGTGAATGTAAGAATTAATTTAAGAATAATCTAAATTTATATTATAAAAATGGAGAAACCTGAAAACTACTTCCATCTAAGTAATTATCAGAGGTTTGGTGGTGAAATCGAGGAGATAGTCGTAAGACTGTTAGAAAGATAATTGTGCGCAGGAGTACTGCATAAGACATTGAAAGTCAAGAGTGTATCCAGCACCGGTAACATTCACTTATATAAAACAGTAATCAGATCAACGGTAACATATGGTAGCCACTGATGTCACTTAAGAAAACGGATGTTAAAATTGACGGAATGGAGAAGAAAATTTCAGAAAAATCTTTGGGGAGAAGAAAGATCGGCAATAATGTAATACGAGGCATTTTTTTCGGATCCTATTAAGTTGTAGGATCCGAAAAAAATGCCTCGTAGCGCAGCGCTTGCGCAGTACTATTTGTTAATCTACCTGTTAGTATCTGTAAACTGGGTTAGCCAGTAGTCTTTATGTAGGCGTTGGGTCATCATGGCTACTACAATCCAAGCTTCCGCCAAATGCTCTGTTATCCACTTTCTTCGAGCTAAACATAAAAATGTATGACAAATTTATTGATGATTGTTTGTTATGGATGAGAAAAACATTATGAGCTATGATGCATAGCGAAAATAGTATATTTTGAGATTTTTCGAGAACAAACTGATGTACACGTTCAAGGATATCAGCGAATGAAGTCCGTAGCACCAGACGGCATTGTCGATGCAGTGCCGTAACGCCAGAGTGCTGCCGATTCACAATTTCTGAGCAGTCCACAAATTTCTCGATCAGCTCTTTATAATATTGTTACAGTACAACTTAGTTACCATAAATGTTGTGCACGGTGGGTACTCAAACATTACACGGATGTTCACAAACTTCAGCGATTGAGTTCCGCGCTATCGTCTTTGCAGCGCTGCAGTAAGGGAGAGTAAGCTTATTTGGGAAAGATTGGAACGGGAGGCCAAACTTGGATTTAGTTTCACCGAAACAAAAGGCCAATGGAAACAAACAATGGATTGTTTTTGGTGAATTCATAAAATCTGAGACCACAACTATTACAGCGACATACTGCGAAATCCTTACACGTTCACAAAGAACAATACAGAACAAAAGGGGAGGCATGTTATCATCAGCAATTGTCCTTCTTTATGATAATGCATGCTTTGACACAACAGCACAAACAAAAGAACTGCTCAACAATTTCGCATTGAAGTTGTATGACTACTCGCTCTATACCCGGACTTGGCCGCAACTGACTTCCATTTGTTCGCTAGAATGAAAATATGGCTGAGAAAGCAGCGGTTCAGTACTAATCGCGATCTGGAAACCTATGTGCAAGTTTGGCTAAGAATCCAGGCGGCAACATGTTACAAATGGTATGCAGAAACTGATTTCGCCTTACGATAAATACCTTAATGTTGGTGGCAACTACATTGGGAAATAGTTCAACTCTTGAGCATATTAAAACTTTTCTTTTGCCCTTATTTGTTTTTGTCAGCTCACCGGAATTTGAAAAAAAAACTCTCGTATAATGTAGAAGAACAAACCAGGAAATAATGAAATTCGTTGCGAGAACTTAAAATCTGAAAGGTAGTGAAGAATAATGTCGTCCATTTTCGCGTTACTTTTGGTAATTTATCAGACATTCACCAGACGAGTCATTATTTGTAATCTTAATTCATTTATTTCTCATTCTGTCCCTTACATAATGTCACATATCTTCAGCTTTAAATTTTATAGTATACGAGGAGGTATTAATATCTAGTTAGCCTAGGCCATTTTCCTTGAACAAAACAAAATCTTGTTATAATGACAAGAAATAATGACATTTTTTTAATGTCTCTGTAAAATCTTACGTCAACAAGTTAAAGCATTGCTGTACAGTAAATTTTGAAAGAAAATATGTCGAATGCAAATCTGAAAATCGATGAATTGGAGTATCGATGCATCATGGAATACTTATATTTGAAGAGGTTAAGTGGTAAGGAAATTTACGAAGATGCTTAACACACTTGGTGATCAATGCCCATTATGTGCGACTGTCAAAAATTGGATTGCGTCATTCAAAAGAGGAAAACTTTCCGTTGAAGTTGAGAAGCCACCAGGAAAACTGATTTCAGTGTCCACTCAGAAAATATTGATGCAGCATCATATAGTTCACGACGATTTAAATATGAAGAAAATGTCTGCAAAATGGATTCCTAAATGCTTGAACGCCGAACACAAACGAGCAAGAAAGCGTGAAAGTATCGCGGTCAATCTGTGTCCGCTTTGAAGAAGATCCAAATTTTTTTAACAATCTTGTAATTATGGATGAAAGGGGGTCCATTGGTCCATGGGTCCATTTTGACGACCAGAAACAAAACAGCAATCGATGGAGTTTAAGCATCATGGTTTTCCAAGGCCTAAGAAGTTCGAGTCCAAAAATCCGCTAAAAAAGTTCTTGCTTCAGTTTTTTGGGATATCCGTGGATATGGTCGATTACCTAAGAAAGGGATCAGATCATCACTGGAGATTCTTATTCTAAATTTCTAACCACCCTGAGAGAGAGAGAGAAAATTAAGGAAACAAGACGTGGCATGTTATTGAAAGGTGTGCTGTTTTTGCAGGACGATACCTCTGCACACAAATCGCTCATTACCATGAACACAATTCGGGATCTGGGCTTCGAATTACTGGAACAGTCGGTCTATTCCTCAGACTTAGCCCTCTGTTCCCTCAATTAAAAATGTTCCCTCAATTGAAAAAATTAAAAGGACGTCGTAGTATTTACAGTAAGTTCATTATAACAAGTGCTCATTTGAAAAGTTAATCTAGTAGCATGTGATTTACTGAGAACATTTTGAAGTATGTCGTAAATTAAAATTTCGTCGTATATTTTGACAGTTTAATACATACAAATAAATAACAAATAATAGGTATTTATTGAAAACAAATGTTGAAAATGTTGTCCTTCAAGATCAATGCACTTTAAAATCCTCCGTTCAAAATTTCTGATGATATTCTGCAACATTACTGGATTGTTATTAATTTCCATGCATTTCTGTTCGATTCTCTGTAGCATATCATTCAAATTCAATATAGGTGTTCGAAATATGTTATTTCTTAGATAAGGCCACAAAAAGAAGTCGCAAGGTGTTAAATCGCATGAACGCGCAGGCCAGGCAATTTCAGTATTTCGACTAATTATACGCGCATCAAAAAATTCTCTTAAATAATCCAAAGATTCTGCAGTACAGTGACGAGGTGCTCCGTCTTGTTGGAAATATGCATTTTGTAGTTCATCATCATGCAACTGACTGACAAATGTTTGTAAAATTTCCGTACGCTACCTTTGAGCAGTTAACGTTCCCTGAAAAAATATTGGTCCAATGATTCGCCTTTGGCTTATCGCTGCCCAAACACCAATTTTCTCTGGATGGAGCGATTCTTCATTAATTACATGTGGATTTTCACTACTCCAAATTCTTGTATTTTGTGAATTTAGGTATCCCGTTTAATAAAACCATGCTTTATCAGTAAAGATGACTCTGCGAAAGTTCTCCATTATTGTTCATATTTACAAACCAATTACAAAACTGTAGTCTACGTGGGTAATCAATTTCTAACAATTCTTGTACTGCTGTGACACGGTATGGATATAGTTGAATATCTTTTTTTAATAACCCAACAGAAAGGTTTATTTGTTGACTCAAATGTCGAACAGATGTTTGTGGCTCGTTTTCCATTATTTCTTCAACACGATTGACAACTTGAGGTGTACGTTTCTTAACTGCTCCGCTGCTTGCTTTTCTTAAGAGACTACCAGTTTCAGAAAAAAGGTTTAAAGTTCTATCCAAAGTATTCTTAAATTGTATATAATCTATTACAAAATGTGGAAACTCAACTTGAAATTCTACCATGCAATCTTAAACTGAATAAACCCATAAACCATCAATTTTATTGCCACTTCGAAAATAAGCCTGGACTAAAAAAATTTTATGTTCTAAAGTGAAAGCCATTTTAAAACTGAGAAGCAATTTATTTAAACCAGAATCGACGCACGATTATTTTATGCACTAACTGAAATTTGTGATTGACATTATCAAATGTCATTTGGATTTACGTTTACGGAACAACAAACACATACTAATACATTTGCGACTTATTCTATCAAAATTTCAAAGTAACCTAGATTGACTTTCAAATGAACACACGTTACTAACTATATACGCGAAGAATAGAAGTGAGAAATCATATCTGTCTAGCATACTGTGTGTGGACAAGCTCCAATAAGGGCGAAATACATCCACACATTCCGCATTTCACGAATTTCACATTATTTTTGCTACTATTCAAGTAAAATTTTAAAGCTTTTGCGAGTACTTAAATCAACCAATATTTCATAACTAATTTAGAGCTGAGGATGTTTGCGGTATAACCATGGTTATATCATGTAACCATAGTAAATTACTATGGTTACATGATATAACCATGGTTATACCGCAAACATCCTCAGCTCTACTAATTAATTACAAAATACGGCTGCTTTAAATATTCATGGCGAATAATCTAAGATTTCATTCTCAACTCAAGAACCCATTATTTACATTTTCATTATGACGCTATTTTTTAAGGTTTTCGCACTTTCCCAAAGATCAAGCCAATATATTCGAATTAACATGATTTTAGCGTAAAAGTAGTTCAACATCCATTCTATAAGGAAGATGTATACTATACAAGTAAAACATTTAGAACTCACAGTCAATCTTAATTCACCATGACATTTATTTGTTTTTGACCAGCTATATCCATTTGTATGTATTAGATTTGATATCTGTAAGCACATATCTATTGTTAAACATTCTCATCTTAAAAGTTTCTCATGAAAAATGTTTACTATTAATGTCAATGCTCCCTTACAAAGATGATAAGATGTATGTACGCATGCATCTATGTTTATATACATTTTTACACAATATCTTTCTAGTTTTTGGAAACATTTTATTTTTTCGTTACGTTTACATTTACAATTTATTTAATAAATTATGTTAGAAAATACGGTACAGGTTAAATTAGTTTAAAGCCCTTTCGAATAAAATTTAATTTAGACGTTGGCACGTTCAAATTAAGAACTATGGGATGGTTTCCTGTAATATAATTAAATGGTAATCTCTGGTTACTCGGTAACGTTTATATGGAATTAATTTTTCGTCAACGTTTAATGCTATCACGTAGCTGATGAATGCAAAGATCCTTTTTTAATTATATTGTTATTAATAGAGAACGGATACAATTTCCATAAAACGCAATCGGCAATTGGAATTGTGTATAACGTCGCTCAGTACATCCCGGCGTAATTCAATGAAGTATTTGTTTGACTTACTTGGCCACCTGGTCGCAGCGATAACAATGGACAACCCAGCTATTGTATTCGGAGAATATATTCCATAAAACGCAATCGGCAATTGGAATTGTGTATAACATCGCTCAGTACATCCAGGCGTAATTCAATGAAGTATTTGTTTGACTTACTCGGCCACCCGATAACAATGAACAACCCAGCTATTGTATTCGGAGAATATAGTCATGTGGTAAGAATGTCCGTTCTCTAGTTATTAGACGAAGTGTATGTGTCGAATTCAATGTTTCTTATGTTTACCGGATAAATATACAGTGATCGCCACAAAGTCGTTACCAAATTTAAAAAAAAATACTATTGACTTTTAAGAAAAAATTTATAGTAGTAATTTATGCTTGTATGAAAAATTATTATTACAAAACAGTTGAAAGAAAACTGCATGGATAAAGTATATATCAAATAAAACAACACATACGAGAATGATTTGACGAAAGGCGAGACTTGCCTATCAATATTTGTTTTGAAAAAAAAATGTATTATTTACGAGGCCCTACTTTTAAAAGAAGCTATTTAAATTTTTTACTTTCGTCTGACGATTAGTTTGTCAGATACATTTCCTTAATTAATTATTCTACGAATAATCTAAAACTATTAACGGGCACCACTAGTGTGACCGTCTAAAAAAAAGGTGATTTTCGGGAATTTTTTCAAAGAAAACTATTACATCGATTGTCTTGAAATTTTCAGGCTTTATCTATATTTAAAGATAACATTACAATTTTTTTTAGAGTAATAATCTTCAATTTTCTGGTAGTTATTGGCTATCTCCCCAGTCTTAAAAAAAAAGTGTCCCTACTGCATAGTGCTTAGAAAAAGACACGTTAAACAAGAAGGTATTGCCTGTACAATGACCCAGGATGGAGCAAAAAAATTTAAATTTAAAAAATGTCGAAATTTTGAAAAAAAATCTAGATTTCGCTCAAAAATCTGATGATTTTCGGCATGCCAAAATTACAATTTCTATGCAATCAATAAACTAGAGCGTCATTGTATAGAGAAACAAATACTAAGGTAGATAAAACAAGAGTCAAATCAATCGGATGATTTGTTGTCGAGTTAGAACTGCAGCAAATTTGAAAAACGTAGTTTTAAGAAAAACACGTATAAGTCGTTGAATATGCCAGTGTCTAGCAACATTGAAAATATGTGCGATTCGATGGGCCTATTCGCATAAATCTAAATGTCTGAAGGTCAAAAAAGCGTCCTCAACACTATCGCCATTGTTTACAATGCCGAACACAGCGCGGATAATTACTCAGAAACGGTCCTTCAGAAAACGTACCTCTCTTTTACCTGACTTTTTTTCTTTGCTATTATTCATTTCATGCCTATTTACCATTTTGTTATCTTCACTTCTCTCCTTTTTCGCCATATTTCTTATTTGCTTTCCTTTTTCTCTTTCTCTTTTTGTCAAGTCATCTTGTTTCTTTCTTGTTTTTTAATTTGTATTTATTTCTCATTATTTTTGCTTTATCCTCTTCTTTCTCCAGTTCTACTAAGCAAGTTATTCTACCTAGTTTATGGGCTCCTCTGATCTCCACCTGTACTTCCAATTCTTCCTGAATCACTCTCTTCATCTGGTCTTTTAGTAATGTCGGGTCCTCTCTCTCTCTATTTTAACTGATGAACAGCTACTCTTTAAAAGGCTGTAATTCAAAAAATATTTGAGATACATACTTAAAATTTCAGTATGTTATTTTTAAAAGTATAAACTACCGAAAATTTCAAAAAATCGTTTCTTTGAAAGTTTCACACTAGTGATGCCCCTTAATATCAAGAAATACATCCTTAAATTCTCAATATTAACGACCTGTATTGCTTTATTACGCTTTCGTTTTGGATTTTCTGACCTTTCGAACATCCAAATACATATATCTAACTGATCTACTAAGATTTATTCCTAATACTGCTGATGCGCGCTATGAAAAAGTGATTACAATAATGCCAGGGGTACAGTGAAAATTTCGGGAAAATCATAAATAAAATGTTAGCAGATTAAAATACTTTATTCCAAATAATCACCCTTAAATTCTATACATTTTTCTATTCGTATAAACCAATTAGTAAGCAGAAGATGGTTTGTTTGAAATGTGTATTTCAGAAGATGGTATGTTTGAAATGTGTGTTTCATACGCCCCAACTGCCTCTTCAGGTGATAAAAATCTTTGTCCACACATTTTACTTTTAATTTTGGGGAATGTAAAGAATAGGTCGGGGCTGCAGCGACAATGGCTGAGTAACTCAACATTGTTGCCGGTTAAATAGTCGAGTATTAGTTTTACGCTGTGCGAACTTGCATTGTCATGGTGAAGTACAATGCGACGGTTCTGATTGCTTTTTCGCAACTCTGCAATAACTTACCGCAAACAAATGGTATTATATACCATTCTGCATTTACAGTTCTACGATTCTCTAAAAGAAACATGGCCACGTGACCAGTCTTAGATACAAAACAAGCAATCATTTGTATAGAAACACCGCGCGCTCGAACAACTTCCCCGGTTCTGCTTCATTTTGAAACACCCATACAGCGGATTGGTTTTCTCTCTCAGGTTCATATGAGTAGGTAGATCCATGTTTCATCGCCATTGACGATGTTATACACACATTTTGATGAACCTGAGTGAAAGCGTTTTAGTGTTTCTTTACACCACTTCACACGAGCTTCTTTTTGGTCTGCTAACAGATTATATAGGATCCACCGCGCACACAGTTTTATTACATTTAAATGATTGTGCAAAATTATTTGTATTGCAGTTATGCCAATGCCTAAGGATGAACGAATTTGAGCATATGTCACATGTGGATCAAACTTAATCATTTCACAAACGGCATCGACATTTTGCGCAATAACAGCTGTTGATGGTCGACCTTCACGCAATTCATAGCTGAGACTATCACGTTCAAGTTCGAAATCTTGAAACCAGCGATATATTGTAGTTTTAGATAGAGCTTCACTACCAAACGCAGACTTCATTCGCTGGACACATTATTGTTGACTTAAACCACTTCAAAAATCATAATCAATCATCGCACAATAGTGTTCTCTTGTTAAATTCATTTTGTTACTGTATCGCTAACTTCTAACTGTCGCCGTAAAAAAAATATTTGACATTTCTTGGTTCTGTCACTTGTTTTCACTCACATAAATGTGAAGTTAGCCGAATTTGTATAAATCATAGGTCAGATACCAACTATAATGCTGACTTCCGAAATTTTCATTGTATCCCTCGTATACAGAGTTGGGGAAATCCGTGTATCCATTCGAATAACTTTGATATGGTTACTTGGATTTTAATAAGACTTTCCACAATTAATTAAATGCAGATCGGGGATTCGATTAGTATATTTATATCCATATCAGGCTTTCGGTTTAGCCGTAAACGATGTTAACTCTTTTATTTTAAATGGAACCGCCTCTATATTTTTATGAATTTCAATAAAGCTCTGATCTGAGAGTTCGTATCGGGCAAATTTAGTAATTAAAAAATGGCTTTTTTCGAAATAATCGAAATCGAAAAAGACATCTTCATCATATCTTAGTCTTCATTTGTTTATTCTTTTTCTGAATTCTCTGTCTACTTTATTTCGCCATAGATTTTCTTTAAAAACTTTGTCTTTAATCATTTCTGTTCATTTGTTCATTATAAGGTTGCACTCATCCTTATTTTCTAACTCCTGCTATATTTTTGTCCTTAAAATTCTTGTTAACATTCGCGTATTTTTATTTCTTTACTTTTACCTTTTCTTCAATTGCCTTATCTTCATTCTCTTTGGACTACTTTGCATTAAGCTCAAATTTGTTCTGCTTTTTCTATTATACCCTTCCTATTATCTGCATAGTTAATTACTAAATAAGCGATCTTTCCTTCATTATCTTTCAACGCCATATCCTTTTCGTTCATTTTTAAGCTGTTTGCCCCTAGTTTTTCTTCTAGTAACATAAATATTCTTCTTATTTCTATCTTAAATCTAACCATAACTATGGTTTCATCAGCTTAAGCTAGGCACTGATGTCCACTGTCAAATATCAAACCCTTAGTTCTCGTGTCATTCTCTCTTAAAATTGCCGTTTGTTATTCAAGTTATCCAACTTTTAAACTTTGCTTAATTCCACGAGGGTGGCGTAGTTTGATAATATGGTTAACATTTAATTTGTTTATATAATTGCTCAAGATTTTACGTGAATCTTGTTCCGTTAAAACAAGAAATTCATTCTCGACGAAGGTTTTGGACATACTCTTCATTTTCAAGCAATTCATCTCAAATATTGCACAATATTGCGCAATATATCTGTATAAAAAGAAGAATCTATATTTATGTACCAATCCACTTAAAGGATCTAAACGTGCTTAACATTTTAAAGAAAATACTGCTTATTTGAAGCTTTAAACGTGTTTCTCTTTGATTATTCAAATTTGGCCTGTTAACTAGATATTTATCAATAAAATGAAAAATAGCAGAACTACTGGCCCTGGGGGTATTGTAGTGGAATTAATAAAGGCTGGCGGAAGAAATCTATTTGAAAGAGTAAGTAAATTGTTTAATTTAAGCTTGGATCGGAGAGTAACATCAAAAGAGTAGAAAACAAGGTCCTTGTTCTCTCTTTAGAAAAAGGGAAGTACAAGGAATCCAAATAATTATAGAGGTGTCTCCGTTACGAACGTGTGGAGCCGACTATGAGGAAAAATTTTACACAACATAATTAGAAATTAAATTGGAGACAGTATATCAGAAGATCAGAGTGGATTTACGCCAGTATGTTCATATATTGACAACTTGTTCATAATACAACAATCTTACCGCATAGAAAATCAGAAAGAACGATGAAATCCACCTGACCTTTATAGACTTGAAGAAGGCGTATGACAACGTCCGAAACAAAGTGTGAATGACTTTAAGAACCATCGGATTGAATGAATATTTCGTGTTACTGACCCAGGAACTAAATATTACGTTTGTTAAACAAGGGAACTTTCAATCTCCATCATTCTTAGTAGCAGAAGGTCTTAGACAAGGCGGTTGTTTGTCACCATTGCTGTTCAATATTTATATAGAGGTTGCATTAAGAAATTGGAAACGAAATTGTCCCTATTATTAATAACCATTTGTTCTCACTCAATTTCGCCGACGATCAGGTAGTCCTAGCCCAAGTACTTGTACCTCGAATATAAAAAATTGCGTCTAGATGTCAGTCTTGAAAAAACAGAGTACTTAGTATTGAATTCGGAAGCACAATTTCAAGTTTTAATAGATGACCAAACAGAAGTGAAACAAGTAACAAGATTGAGGACATGGGTGGACAAGAACGGGATAGGTAGAACCGAGTTACAACATCGCGCTCAAAGTGCTCGAAAGATTATTGGATCTCTTAATTCTATTTGGTGGATTAGTATTAAGAGCAAAAGAAGAATCGGGGATGTAATGACAGAGTCAGTACTTTGTTATAGTAGTGAAATATGGGCCATGAAAGAAAAAGATAAACAAAAAATATTAGCTATCGAGATGGACTATTTAAGCAGAAGCGCCAGAGAATCGATATTAGAACGAATTCGCAATGAGGAAATCCGAAATCGAACATCAGCTACAGAAACAATCTTATACTGTATTGAAGAAAGAGGTCTGCAATGACTTGGACACTTTTTTCGGATGCCAGACACCAGATGGCCCAAGCAAATATTCGGTCGGACACCCCCGGGAAGGAATAAGAAAGGACGCCCACGGCGCAAATCTAGTATACGATTGAGAAGCCTGGCAAGGAGATTGGGAATACAACATTTAGTTGTGTTATTATAATTATAGTGATATGCTGTATATAATTAATCCCAAATATATTGATATAACCCCATACACTAAGTAAGTATTTAAAATACAAAAGTTCAAGAAAATCAATAAAATTTTATGGGTGCCGGTTCTAATACAAATATTGGACAACAAAATAAATAAATAACGAACATTTCAATAAAAAAATATAAATTTATTTATAAAAATAAAATTGCAATAGTAAAGTTGGATATCACAATATGCTAAAATCTCACAATATCTAATAAACGTCTACAAATAATATGACAATTTCCACATGTAAAATTAATTTAACGTTTCACTTAGTAATTTAAAAAGTCTTTCTTTGGAGACTGTGGCTAAGTAAAAACTCAAAAAGGTATATAACCTTTTATATACCTTTTTTGAGTTCTTAGTAATTTAGTTGTTTGAGTATAATAATTTGAAAGAAAAGATTTACTTGTTGGTATAATAATATTAATAAATACTTGTTTAAGTTGAAGGAAGTCAACGCCTATTCACACAAGTCACTGGAACTAATCTTCTGAGGGTTCAGGTGAACTTTACTGGATTATAAATAATTAGCCAAAAGACCAGGTGGGAGAATCAGGGCTCTATAACTTGATACACAACTTCAATAGGTTATACACCTAATCTGTTATAACATTTCGATTTATGGTATTTCAATGCGTAGACTTTATTCTAATGAAGATTTTCTATTTTTATTTTTTAATTTCTATTTTTAATTATTGACATCCAATTTTTAATGATGACATTATTATTATTTTTATATCCCACTGTTTATGTTTATCTCATCTCCATGTCAATTGTTATTTTTATTTTTCATGGCCTCACTTTTGTATTCTTCCATTAATATTAATACCAATTCTATTTTAATTAATATATATCCCATATATATAACCCATTTTATCAAATCTCACTCTTTCTAAACATTTTAAAATATACATAAAATTAATTTGTAGAATTTGTAGTGTAGTAAGGTAATAAAATTATTAATATAAATAAAATCGATGTTCTTTTCTTGTTCCTTTACAAGCTCATGAGGCGTGTACCACTACAATATACATATATATATATATATATATAGTAAATTCAATCCGTAGGCGATTTAAGGTCTGGCTTTACTTTAAAGTATATATATTTAAAACAACCCTACATGTTTCGGCAATGATGCCTTTATCAAGGATATAAAATATAAATGACAGTATACAAATGTCATATAATGGAGTTGCTATGGATAAAATTATTCAAAGATACATTCCAATTGAATAATAATAAATCATGCCTTAGTATTCCAAAAACAGATAGACAACAAAAACAGGGAAAAGCAAGACATGAGTTATTATTATGTACGCGCCCGTGGAGCGTCTTAAGATGCAAAGTTGTCGGCATTCGCCTTAAACGAGAAGGAAAACCACGAAAACCTACTCGGACAACCAGACAGGAATCAAAACACGGAACAGTCAGCATGATAAGCAAATGTATATGATATTTAAATGTAATTGATATTTAAATAACTAAAGATATATAATTATATAACAAAAAAATATATTATGATGGTAAATTGCAGATTGTTACACAATTAAGTTATAATACTAAGGCATGATTTATTATTATTCAATTGGAATGTATCTTTGAATAATTTTATCTATAGCAACTCAATTATATGACATTTGTATACTGTCATTTATATTTTATATCCTTGATAAAGGCATCATTGCCGAAACATGTAGGGTTGTTTTAAATATATATACTTTAAAGTAAAGCCAGACCTTAAATCGCCTACTGATTGAATTTACCATATCATACCAAGGTCACGAATTAATTATATATATATATATATATATATATATATATATATATATATAAGTAGATATTTTTATTTGGCACTCTTTATGTGTCTTGTTTTATGTATGTGATGTGATACGCTATCATCAGCAATACTTTTTTATATTGTGTTAGGCCCTGTAAAAATAGTAATAATACATTTACTTATAAATTCAAAAGGGGAAAACATAAAAATTCTGTCATAAAAAGTAAAGGTAGAAAATTTTATGCTTATATTCTGTTTGCGCTGATGGTTTATGTATGTACAGTTATGGATGTTTCGTGTTTAAAGCCCTGTTTCATATTTTACTTTATGTATTAATTAATTTAATGCTTTCCCTTCATAGGCAATAATTTCTTGCAACACACGTTCGACTTTTATGTTTATTGCTGCGTATTGTGAATAAAATACGTAGATTTATTCGAAAGACCTTGATGATAAATTATCAGCAATATTATTAAAGAATTAAATAATTGTATAAACATTTTCTTAGCGTTGGCAAGTGAACATCTGTTTCTTATGTAATTCAGAAGCGATATATTTAAGTTTGTTATCTAAACATATTTTAATTATTTACGTTGTTGTTATACAAAAATTTTAATTTGTTGCGAAATTTTTATTCATTGCTTCTTATTTAAATAAAACGCCGGGCATAATTAGTTCAATGCTCATGCAATCTCCGAAATATCATTATCGTTTAAATAACACCTCTGCAAAACATTTTTTCTTTGAACTGATTAATACATAATTTATTATTTATTAAAAATAAATTTATTGTCTTGTATCTAGGCGGGCACGTTGTACTCTTGAGATGACTTTGCTCCGCTGGCGATAAACGGTCCTCCGATATAATATGTTATCTAACGGTCAAGGTAGCTCTCTGAGTATATGTAATACGGTCATTAGACTTCGGTTACTTGTATTTTAAGTTTTTATCAAAAAATTTTTGCATTTTATTTTCTCTTTCATATTACACAACGAATTTCATCAAAATAAAATTGGAAATTAAATTAAAAAAAAAAAGAAAATAAAAATAATGGATTTATTAGAAACATGCTAATATTACGAGTTCCTAATTAGCGAAGGATAAACATATTATGGCTTCATCAGGTAGATAAAAGATATCTCTCATGCACCTGATGAAGCTATAGTTTGGTGAAACATATCTCATCTCTAGACTGCAGAAACGGCGCTATCCCGTATCGGGTGTGATTCATCGGTGCCGGCAATGTACAATCGATCAACTTAATATGTTTATATGAATGTTATAGCGAGATGGTATTGATAAAAGTTGTCTGTTTGTATATCTTTTAATACAAACAGACGGAGTTGTGAAATATATTTCGCCAGAGTTGTAATAAAGGCAATGAAATGTATATACGGAAATTTATTTTTACGAAAATAAATAAAACACTGAAGTTAAATTAATTTAAATTAACTAGAATTGAAATTAATTCCAGATATATATACAAAATGTATTTACTTTATACAGTTAAAAAAGTATAAACATGAAATTACTTATATCACCTATAATTAAAGTGAATGCTTAGTCACACCACAGTAAACATTTTTTATTCACATTAATTATTACAATATATTCTAAACTTTGTTTTGTAAAGTATGTTCTTTTATTAGACAGTATGTCTTTAAATATAGAAAAACTTCGCTCAACATCAGAGCTTGTGAGTGGCGCATAGAAATAATAATCTTTAAATTTAATATATCTACCGATTTCCGTATTTTGAACATTACTACAAATGCCTATTTGGACATTAAAATCAGGGCTACGAACGAATATTGCATCAATCTTATTATTTAAGCGAAACCGACTCTGTCTCTGCGCCTGCATGACTCATAGCGTCTGTTCCGCAGTCTAGAATCTCTACAATAAATTATTTCAAAACTTAACACTTGTGTATTATTAGTTATTATACGAGGGTGGTTCAATAATTCCTTAAAAAAGTTAGAAAAACAAATTATTTTGGAAATTTTTTTGTTTTTCGACATAGTCTCCTTTTAGCTATATACACTTTTCCTAGTGTTTCTCCAACTTTTTTAAGCCTTCTAAAAAGTAGGATTTCGGAAGGTCCTCAAAAAGGCATCTGTTTGGGCGGTGACCTCCTCGTTCGACGTGAATTATTTTCCGCGGAGCCATTTTTTCGAGTTTGGGAATAAAAAAAAAGTCACTGGCCGCCAAATCTGTCGAAAATGTGGAGGTTGCAACAATTTAAACTTTAATTTACCATTTGGCGGTGAGGTATCGACTCAATCCTGACAACACCCTCGATATCGAAAAAAAAACGATGAACATAACTTTCAATTTCGACTTGCTCATTCGAGCTTTTTTGCTCCTTGATGAAGTTTGGGTCTTCCCGTGCATGGATTGACGCTTCGTTTCAGGGTTGTGTTAGAAAATCCACGCTTCATCAGGTGATATCTTTTATCCACTTGATGAAACCATAGTATGATATAAAATGTGTAATGTCTAAAATACATTATTTTGAAGCTTTAACATTTGTCCTTTATTAGTGATTATATAATAGAGTTTTAACAGGCATCTCCTTCCATAATTAGTGATCGAATTTTAGTTCTTGCTGTTATGTCTCTTTGATTTTAAAAATGATTTATACGAGTATAATGCTCTTATGCCGTAACTGCCTTATTTATTCAATTCATTCTTTTATCTTTCAACCTTTCAATTATTTGCTGGTGTTATGACGTAGATTTACAAAATATAGTTTTGTTATTTCGCGTTCGTAATGAACTCGCTATGACACTCAAAACAGTATCGAAATGAGCTTCATTTTGTTACGCTTTTTTTAATTTTTCAATATGTTGGCGTTGTTCGAACACAGATATAAATATCTTATTGCTGTCATTTGATTTTAAGAATTTAAGTACATTTGAGAGAATGATATACGTAGAAAAGAAAAATGCTACACAAACAGCGTATATTGAATACAATTGACAACAAGATATATTAGTTTCTATGTCACTCGTGTTTATATTTGTAAATAAAATATCAAATAATGTTAACGAAAATTAATAAATAATATTTTGCGGATAGCAAGATTTAAATTTGGAAATGTCAGGTATCAATGTGACCAACTGCATACATTATATAAAAATAGAACTCCGAACTTTCTGAATCTCTGAATTAAATAATTTCAATTTATTAATGTAAAAAATTCAAAATAGAAAAAATAGAATAAAAAACTCGTTTCATAAGGCCTTGTGTCTCACTCTTTCTTTAGAAAACTCGTGGCACATAATGGTGCCTTATGAAACGTGTGTTTTAATATACTATTTTAATACAGAATAAATTTTACCAAATATGTATTAAAAGTTCAAAACATACAATACGTACTGTATGCGGCAAAACAAAGGTAACTGAAATTACAAACGTATTCACAAAATCAAAATGTAATTACAACATGTAATAATTAACAACGACAACACATATCTAAATGTGTCAGTGCAGCATGTGTACAAAATATGCACCCTCACGTCTTACACATTGTTTAAAACGGTACTTTAGATTATTGAACATTTTGTTGGACACAGGCTGTTGCAAGGACACAAAAATGACTGTATCTTCTCCCGTAATTCGGGAACATTTCCAGGTGGGTCATCTGATCGGAAAAGCATTCTTCCAGCATCCCCTATATGTAGGTATCCGTGACCGTGAGATCCGGGGAGTGTATCGGCAACGGGAATTCCGTTCGATGGGAAATTATCCGATCTCTAAAGTGGGCTGTAGCTACATCTTGCTGTATCCACTGTCGTCGCAGTGGCAGGTTTCTTGCGCAGCTAAAACTGTGCAAATCCCACACAAATGGGGCAATAATAATGTCTGTAGCATTTCTGTTTTACTGTTAGCGAGTTTTGTGCATTATCTTCGACGAAATAAGTGCCTAATATTTCGTGTCCAGATACGGCGCACCAAATCGTAACCTGCGCACTATGCACTGGTTTCTGTATGAGAACATCAGGCCGTTTAAACCTGAAAACGAAAACGAATTGTTTAGGGTTGATGTAGGCATTTAGGTAAATATAGCTTTCATCTTAATACCATACGTTATTGAAGAAATCTGGTTCCGCCTAAGTAACGAACAACACTTGGCAGCATTATTGTAATCGGACACGCTCATCCATTTGAGTTAGACGCTAAGCAACTTGAATACGGTATAGCTCTTTTAACATCCGCCGAACAGACCTATCACGCACACCAAGTTTCAGCGATGTTCGCCGTAGACTACGCTTTGGGGACTGTAACACTTGTTGGAGAAGTCGTCCATGATTCTCGTTTGTGTTAACGGTCCTCGGGCGCTCAATTGTTCCCTTCCGTTGATACAAGACTGATCCCGTACGATGGTACTTCTCGATGATAGCCAGGATTGTGTTGTTAGTTGGTGCCCTCTTGGTAAATTGCTCCTCGTAATGTTCTCTAACATGGCGTTGGCTCGGTGCATTCTGACGCCTAACTCCGTATAACCGGAAATACTGCTCGACGATAAAAACCTTCTCTGTTATGAGAACCATAATTATAACACAAACCCCAACACTAAATACACAATATGTCAAAGTATTATATAGCATAAACAAACACTTGGTTACTATGGAAACGTAAACGACAAACGACTGATAATTTCAGTTACCTATGTTTTGTCGCATATGGTACTTTTAAGTGAATAAAAAAACGAAGCGATCGAAAGAATCATCTCATCTCAGTATTCACATTATTTTAGGTTAACTAATTTTTTTTTTTTATTTTTAGTTTTAAAACATTTAGACTTCCATCACGATGAGGGCTTTGATTCAAAAATCGTGGAAACCAGTGAACGTTTGTGCTTTTTTGTGTTGTTCTCTAATGACTGCATTCCAGACGATATCCCTTTAACAGTGCGCTAACTACTTAAATAATTTCAAAATAAATTAAATCATAACACGAAGGAGTCGAGCCTCAGGATGATAGATTTCGTTTTTGTCGAATAAAGGCAATAGTATTCACAGTATTAATCGAAAAACAAGAAGTTAGATTTGCGAACGGTCAGTGATCAGTACTAGCAACATCATAAGAACTGAATCTTGTATATAGGAAAATGTCTAGTAAATATGGTAGTGTGACGACGACGACGAACAACAATCACATAAACTATAACAACAATAACAACAGTAAAGTACGAGAATATCAACTGTCATCGGTATATATTGCCTTAGAGTCTCTGCCGAGCAAAAGGAGAATAAACTGTTGCTTTTCAAGCACGTCCGGTTGGTTCACATTTTATTTATTGTTCTATTTATCCTTCTTATTTGCCGGATCCATTATATTTAGTATCTTGGAAACACCCGAGGAACAGGCTCTCATTAGCAGCGTTCTAAGTGCCAGAGAACACTTTGGTGCTTTATATCCTAACGTCAAAGGTAGGACATAATTAGTAAGCAACAAGTATTTGGTTTGTAATGTAATTAATAGAAGAATCAAAAGTATTTCATGTTTTTTTTAGCAAATTATAACAATTATAACTTCATAAGGCTGAACGTATTCATATAATATGGTGTTCGACAGAATTTTAAACGAAAAATTACATTTATTGTACTTATGTACTTATTCTAGATTTCTGTGGTCGTTGTTTAATGCTTTATCTCCACTTAAATAATATATCTTCATTCAATATTTCATTTCCTTTTCCTAATAAATACTGTATCAATACCAATCGTATTACACATCGTTGGATACAGAAAACATCTTCAAGCATACGAATTCGTAGTAAACAAAAGTTGACTGGCGCCTTGCTTTATTCGACCTTCCGTTGTTTACCCAAATTGTGAGAGAATATAATATTACTTTACCTTTCTAATTAATAATAACATTTTTTATATAAAAAGAAAAAGTAATTCATTTTTAATTAAGTCTCACCGCATTTATAATAAAGTTATTTGAAATGTTCAATGAAATTTGTATTTATTTTCTGAAATAATTTAATACATTTTTTATTTTCGTTCACTTTTAATTATTCAATGAATTTTATGTTAAAAATTCACCCTATAATGAGATTAGAATCGATAATCCCTTGCTTATTAGACGCTACACCATTGAGACAATATGTTTTAGGAAATAAACGACGTAATAAGCACTTAGTTCCTCTAGAAATTATAACATAGCTAATAAACAGATACACATCAATCACATCATGCATATGTAGCCTATGAAGACCCCCAATCAATTATATAAATGTATTTGAAAGTAATTCACTGTATATTAAAAACGAACGAATATTATTAGCAAGATATACACAATTCTATACTTATGAGCTTATGACTTATGAATTACATTACAAATTAAATATTACTTTAGGAAAGGGAAACATCTCACACATGGGAAGCAATATTAAAAATCATATATAAAATAATTTGTGCGAACATTCAGTTATTACAGTTCTGTTTATGTTGTAAAAAAACATTTTTAGGAGGTCCCATATGTTTTCAAATGGTTTTATTTTAAATCAAAGATGTAAGATGTCCCATCTTTCTTAATATAAAACGTAGAGATAAAGGGACGTTTCAGGTAAGTATATGTAAAGAGTATTTTAATAATTAATGCTACAGAATTTCTTGCTTTTTTAAATCATTAATATTGACAAAAACACCATATAGTTGAAATGGAATAATTAGTCTATCTACTTCTTTTTTATAGCCACTTTAAATATGGATATACTCGTACATATGTACTTTGTTTATGTTCAAAGATTTGTAAAATGAAAAAACATATAAGCAAAATCAATGAATAAATGTTAAGTTAATAAAAGAAGATTGTTCTCTGTCCGTTGAGCCTTTCTAGCAGGTCATGATATGTTACAATAGAATTTGTTTGACGTTTTAATTTTATAGTTATTAGTAGAGCAGACCAATTTCCGTGCGCGCCATGAGCGCCGGTATGGGAGTGTAATTCGTAATATATTAGAATATGTGATAGAATAGGGACGCAACATGAGCTTGTTACCGATATAAGTATAGAAGTAGAAACATTTATTCTATCAGAAATAATTAAATATATATTTGGTTTTCTGCTATTAAAGTAATATGCATAAACACACGAAAAATAAGAATAGCAGCGTTGTATGTACCTATAAATAAAATGGAAAATGTATGAAATCAGTGATTGTGTGCACGACAGACGATTTAAAAAAACACTTACCGTTTTAAGCGTCTTCCAAGGATTACAAACTGGAGAAAGTCGATTGTATATTTTCAACATCAGGTGCGTTTCTAAGGTTATTTCTGAAAAGCATGTCCGCCGTGAGGAAAAAATATGTTTATATTCAGAAAACGAGCGTTCTACATCTACTGATGTTATATTCGCATAATCAAAATACTTTTTTAAGCAACTTAACGCATTTGTAGACGTGCCCTCACAAAAACGTGTTAAGGTGTCAAAATCTGCATTTCTGTCTAAAACACTTTCAAATTTAATTAGAACACTTTCACTTTTTGCGTCTTCTACAGCACACAGTTGTGCGTGAACATCTTTAATGATTTGCAGTGATTCCTCTAACGACAGCGACGAATTTTCTAATTTTGTTATTGCTTCTTCTAGTCCCAAGTAATTCTCACGAATACTTTGTAAATCCATTTTAATTTGGGCATATCTTGAAATTTTTTCTGGCTTGTATTGATAGCTGCACTTTCTTTCGGATCGAATGATAAAACCACGTCCTTAATTTTTTCAAAATGTTCATGATAGTAAAACCCCGCCCGTAACCATGTACCCCAACGTGTCAGAATCGGCTGTGGTGGTTCAGGGGTATGAGGACACAAGTCGTGAAATTTCCGAATACGTTTTGGAGATTTCAGGAATACTGCCTTTGTACTCGATATTAAAGCATCTACCTCTGGATAACATCTACGAACCTGTTCTGCCACAAGGTGTAGAGCATAGAGTTTACAAGTAATATGTAACAAGTTAGGACAATATTTTCTAAGAGACCGGCCTACAGAACACATGGTTGCGGCATCATCGGTCATAAACATTAATACTTGGTCTTTCAAAAATTTTAATTTTTCCAAAGTATCTAATAGCACCTCTGAAATTTTTTCGGCATTACATTGTTCTAGTCGTCTGGATGGTAATAAAATTGAAGACGTTGGTTGATGTGGTTCCATATTACGCGCCATCACATTAACTACAGATTATTTTTTGCTGTCAGTTGTTTCGTCCACAGTTTTTTATTTTTCAGTTCGGCTTTGATTTTATTTTTAACCTGTTTACGCACCGATGGTAAATGCCTTCGTAACGTTGTCGTGCTCGGTAATGTTTGATACGCGTATTTATTCCAAAATTAAATAAATGAATCATTAATCATTACTTAACAAGGTAAACGGCAGTGTACACACAACCATAGTTACACATAGTTCATGTATAAACTGTTGTCGATTAATTTTGTTTTATTGTGCTTCGAACTGCTTACGTGTTCTTTACAATGTGTTTTTGACCAACACATTAGATATGTATTGCACACTATACATTTAATTTTTGAGCCATCGTATATTAAGTCCGGGAAATCCATAATAAACTTATTCACTTCGTCTGACAACGGTCGTTTTCTCGATTTATATGTCGACGACATTTTATTACATATGCTTACACTTACATGCAGTCTAAGCAAGTACCAAATACATACTGAATGCTTTTTATTAGTTCTGATGCAATACAATCATATTCACATCGACGCACATGGCGCGCACGGAAATTGGTCTGCTCTAATTATTAGTAGGGAAACCCAAATATGCAAGTGGAAAACACAAAACTATGCGCTAAATATGTAAATCATTTAGTGAAAATATGCACACAAATGTTCGAAATATGCAAATAAAAAAATACTTATAATACATAAATTTATTGACTTAAAAACAGACATTTTAATTTTTCTACATACTGAAAACTAAACCTAAATATGCATTTATTGCACAAAGCAGGTTGTCGTTAGCTGTAAAAACAGTAAACCACTAAATGTTTCTCGAAGTTCTCAATTAAAAAATTTTGTCTCCTGTCTGAATATAAAAATTTATAAATGGAAAAACTCCTTTCCACATGAACCGATATAATAGGGGCGTTTTTAAAATTGCTTAATATTACAGGATTCAAATCCATGGTTTCAGAAAATTCTTCTTCGAAAATATTAGTTATTGTCTAAGAAACCGAAATTCACAATTTTTTCGATCACATTTTTGAATTTGTGAAAAATTTTGTCTCCCATTTTGCCTGCGCATTTTGAAAAGCTGCATCAGATTGTTTTACTAGTTCTACATTTCAGGTTAATGGCAAATTAGATTCCTCGATTTGTGTTATTACTTTAGAAACAAAGCTACAATTGGTTTTTATAAACGAAAGTTGACATGACAAAACTGAAACGTTCTGTACATTTCTCTGTATTTTGATGGTGTGTGTCCTCAAAAAAAATGTAACTTGCTTTTAACTTTCTTTTGTATCTCAAAAAATATGAATATTCAAAAATTATACTTACATTTTAACGCGCACAGAACAGTAGATTTTTCCCATATCTATACATAGTTCTTTGTATGGCTTAAGCCACACTGACTCTCTACTGACTTTGAGCATTTTACTAATAAAAATAAATAAAATTCCACAACATTATAAAACACAAATCGACCTCTCTTGTACCTTACAATTTTTTTTTCTGAGAACTGCAAACATACTAAAATAAATTACTTCATAATGGAAGATTTATAAAATTGTTTATCTTGAACTCTTGAAACGCCTGCCAAAAATATACATTATTCAAAATTCTTCCAATTATGCACAATATGCTATTTATTAAGGATATATGCAAATATTTAAAAAATGCATATAATATGCAAAATATGCGCTTCTCATATTTGGGTTACATTAGTTATTAACTTCATGACAGTGACAGTTGAAAATTATACAATATTTTTAAGCTACAAAGGTTTAAAGAAATTATCAGTGCAAGAAATCATGGAATTGAACATTATTGAAATTAGCTGTGAAACTTTTCAATTTCAAACGTGACTTAAGCCGTAAAGAATATTTTGAGGAAATAAATCGCATGTTTTGTATCAAATCATGTGGCAAAGCAGTAGTATAATGCATTTCAAAGGGATCGACCTACCTTAAATGACACGTTTCGAGGTCATAAGCCAAAAACGGCTGTTATCGAAAAGGTTATTTGTTCTGTTCGGGTAATGATTGAAAAAAGTAATATGTTATTTATTGTAAGGAGTATTCAAACAATCCTAAAGATTGGTGCGAAAGCAATTAACATCATCTCTATTAAATATTTGAAGGTATGTAAACTTTGTTCCCGTTGGATTCTCCACAATTTGATCCGGCTTCAAAAGACGATCTACACAAGATCGCTTTGTCAATAAATCGTTTCAATTAGTGGTGATGGATTATTATTACAGGCGATGGAACTGTATACAACTGCTATGATCCAGAAAAGAAGCAACAATTGAAAGTTTGGATCTTTGAAATGAGTCAGTTCTAACAAAAGTTGCTTGAGAAAAAAAGCCTAAACAAAAACATTATGTTTTGAGTACCCAACCTAACCCAACCTAATGTTGAAGGAACCACGTACAGTTAATGTAGAATGGTACACTAGTTGTTTTGCCTCAAAGTGACTGCGAAAATCGTCCAAGAGGAACAATCACCTTGCCTCATAATAACGCTCGAGAACTGCTGCTTGAACTAAGTAATGTGCCTTCAAAAATTTTGCTCATTAATTAGAGACGGCCATGCTTTTTGATAATCGTTGGTGACAGTGCACGTAATCTGTCACAAACGTATAATTTTGAATGAACATGGCCGTCTTTAATGAGGAAAGTTTTTGAAGGCACGTTACTTGAATTCGCAGTATAATTGAGATCTAGCACCTAATAATTTCTTTTTATTTTCATGTGTCAAGGATAAATTACGAGGTTTACGTTTTAAATTGACTGAAAAAGTGAGTGGCGTATTAAAAATAAAATAAACAACCTAACGTGGAAAGATCGAAGATTGATTTTCGCGGATGTATTGACTGTGGAGGAGAATACTAAAAAATTATAAATATAATTATGTTGGCAAAAAATTGTGTAATACTTTGTTAGACTCAACAGAAAGAGCACAGCCTTCATATATTAATTACTGAAATATAAAAATTTAATAAAAAAAAAAAGAATTAAGAAATTATTTATAATTTACAGTGCTATGTATAGGTAAAGATGTTTCAAAAATTATCGTAAATATGTTTTGGATATTTTATGTCAAGAGGTTAACAATTTCTAGTAACATGCAAGTTCGCAGTCTCAACAGCTTCTTCATAATTATTTTAAATTAGATACAACTTAACAGTCGCAAATAATTGGACCTCGTTCTTTTTTCTTAGTATTTATAAGCTGATGTTTTTTCTTCATAAGATAATTTCTAAATTAAGCAACGTATCTAAATTTATCACACATTAAAATATTTTTGTTTAAATTTTGATAGTTATAATTAGTCTAATTTTATTTTTGGATTTATATATATACAGGGTGTCCAGAAACTCTCCTGACAAACGAAGACCGGAGTTTCCTCAGATAATTTTAAGACAATTAAACCCAAATTCACCTAGTCCGAAAATGCTTCCTAAGGGAGTTAGAGTTCTTTGAAGTGGCGCCTTGTATTTATTTTTTTTTAAATTCCTCCAGAACGCTTCTATTTAGAAAAACAAAAACTGGTATGGTTATTTATCTTCCAGAGATCAATCGATTCCATCAATTGCGAATTTCTAGTACCGGTCATAGGCGTCCGTTTTGGGTAGGTCAACGGTTATTTTAAGGCATAACTTTTTTGTCTTTAACTTTTAAGCATTTGTGACACTAGATTATTAAATTTTCAGGTATTCCAGTACTAAAAGGTACTCTTACTTTAAGTCGGTAGGATACACCGTTTTCTAGAAAAACCGATTTGTAAATTTTTCGTTTTTTCTTCATTAAAGTTCAATTTTTTATTTTTTGCGATAGTTAGCTTTGAACTGCCTACAGAAGTAAAACCTACGTTTTTCATTGTCAAATTGTTGTCAGTTCACGAAATTTATCTTTTCATTTTTTACTTTGTGTTATTCAAACACAACGATTTCAATTTTTAAAAAAATGGTTTTTACTAATGAGGAATACGCCGATATGCATTTAGTTTATGGCGAAATGAAGTGTAACGCTCGAGCGGCGCAACGTAGATACGCTGAAAAATTTCCCAATCGTCAGCATCCTACTCACTCAACATTTACAGCTCTTCATCAACGATTAAGAGAAACAGGTTCAGTGGTCCCAAAAAATAATGAAACAGGGAGACATAATGATGTAACAGCAGAACATGAAGATGTTATTTTAATAGAAGTTGAGGAAAATCCAGAAATTAGCGTTCGAAGACTATCTGCCATGTACCCCACAATTTCAAAATCTTCCGTAGGAAATATCTTACACAAAGAAAATTTATATCCTTTTCATTTTACAAAGGTGCAAGCACTGCTAGAAGAAGATTTTCCTGCTCGCGTAGAATTCGCTAGACGGTTACAAAATCAGAAAAATCAAGATGAAGATTTCTTCAGGAACATTTTGTTTGGTGACGAAGCTACATTCTCAAAAAATGGAATTTTTAATGTACATAATGCACATTATTATTCGTACGTTGGTGACAATCCCCACGTTGTTCAAGAATTTAAGCATCAGCATAGGTTTAGCATAAACGTCTGGATAGGAGTAGTTGACGATTATCTACTTGGACCTGTGGAATTACCTGCTCGTTTAAATGGTGCTGATTACTTACATTTACTGCAAAATATTTTACCTGATTTGTTAGATGAGGTGCGTTTAAATATTCGGCAAAACTTATGGTTTCTACAGGACGGCTGTCCGGCCCACTTTAGCAGGAATGTACGAGACTTTCTAGATAATAACTACGAAGACCATTGGATTGGAAGAGGCGGTCCAGTTGCTTGGCCAGCAAGGTCGCCGGATTTGAATCCTTGCGATTATTGCGTTTGGGGATACATAAAAGCATCTGTTTATTCCGTTCCGATACAAAATCGCGCACAACTCTGGCTAAGGATACAAGATGCTTGCAACGAATTTAGAAATAACTTTGGAATTTTTGCAAGAATTCGGCGTTCTCTAAGCAAAAGGGTAAACTTATGCATAGAGACTAATGGTCATCACATCGAGCAACTTTTGTAACAATCTACCTTTGATACTTGTTCTTTTTTTGTTAGTTTCGTTCCATTGTAATAAATAATTTGTTTTTAATTTATTAAATTAATTTTCATCCATGCCTTGATAGTCCAAGCCAACTTCGTCGCTAGAAATAAGTAGGTACATAATAAATTGAACTTTAATGAAGAAAAAATGAAAAATTTACAAATCGATTTTTCTAGAAAACGGTGTATCCTACCGACTTAAAGTAAGAGTACATTTTAGTACTGGAATACCTGAAAATTTAATAATCTAGTGTCACAAATGCTTAAAAGTCAAAGACAAAAAAGTTATGCCTTAAAATAACCGTTGACCTACCCAAAACGGACGCCTATAACCGGTACTAGAATTCGCAATTGATGGAATCGATTCATCTCTGGAGGATAAATAAGCATTCCAGTTTTTGTTTTTCTAAATAGAAGCGTTCTGGAGGAATTAAAAAAAAATAAATACAAGGCGCCATCTTCAAAGAACTCTAGCTCCCTTAGGAAGCATTTTCGGACTAGGTGAATTGGGTTTAATTGTCTTAAAATTATCAGAGGAATCTCCGGTCTTCGTTTGTCAGGAGAGTTTCTGGACGCTCTGTAGATATATATATATATATATATATATATATATATATATTCTATTAATTCTAACTTAAAATATTGATTAAGATTTTTGTTTTGAGTGTGTTCATGTGCGTTTACGAAATTTAAAAATATCTTTATAATATAAATGTAGGTGTAGGTTTCCGCGGTCGTTCTCTAGATGTAGATCTCGGTTTCCGGGTTGGAACCGCGTCGAGTTAGGCGTAGTTGCCAACGTTTCGTCCACTGTTTCAAGGGACATCTTCAGGGCTGTACGTAGATTTTCGTCGTTTCGCAGTAGCTTGAAGGATACTATGACAGAGACCGGCACAACTTATATAGGGGGGACCGGGTCGGATGGTGGCCTGCTATTGGCTGGGGACAATGAGCCAATGGCATGCATGCGTCGTATGGGCGTGGTAATTCTTAGTAGAGTTCAGTAGAGTTTGCCACGTCGGATGTAACGTATAGCCATCGTCTCTATTGAGATTGCGGGGATGTTTGTAAATTTCAATAGATTCACGGATTTTCCTAGGGAAATAATGCGTTTCACGGGACAGAAGCTTGACATCTGAATAGAATTTGATGACCGGAGTTGAGTTTGTGTTCTGCCAGCGCTGAACCGGCTATATGTAACAGTCTAGTACAACGTTCATGTTCGGACACACGCACACCGACTTGCCGCTTAGTTTCGCCAATGTACACACTGACACACGAACACGGAATGCGATACACTCCTTGTGCTTGGAGCGAAGATATTTTGTCTTTAACCGAGGGTAAGAGGTCCGAAACTTTAGAATGGGGTCTGAAGACAGTTTTTATTTTATTTCTATGTAGAACCTTTCCTATATGATCGGTGATACCTTGAATATACGGTAAGAAGGCGGTGCTGATGTTAGGATCGGGTTCACTTCGAGGTTTGGGGTTACGATGTCTCACTATAGTACAGTGTATGTCGTGAGCGTTATAATTATTCTGGAGTAGGATGTTAGAAACATGTTTAAGTTCGGAGGGTAGTGCCCTAGGTTCTGAGATAGAAAACGCACGATGTACAAGATTATTGATGACTGCTTGTTTGTGCGCCGGGTGATGATGGGAAAACCCGTTCAGATATCGGTCCGTATGAGTCGGTTTCCTGTAAACCGTGTGGCCAGTTTGCCATTGATATTGCGGGTCACTAAGACATCTAAAAACGGTCTATAACCGAACTCGTAAATGTGTGCCTTACTTCCACGAACTTCCAATTTGGAAACAAGTTCTATGAACAAGTGTCGGGAGCCGCTATGGGTTCCCCCTTATCCCCGGTTGTCGCAACATTTTTATGGAAGCGTTCGAGCAACAAGTCTTAAGCTCCTTTCATTTAAAACCTAAATGTTGGTTTAGATATGTAGACGATACGTTCGTCATCTGGCCGCATGGGCGGCAGTCTTTAGATAAATTCTTACTTTTTCTAAACTCCCAGCACCGTGACATTCGCTTTACCATGGAGGTGGAATCAGACGGAAGTCTCCCGTTTTTAAATGTCTTAGTGACCCACAATATCAATGGCAAACTGGGCCACACGGTTTCCATGAAAGCGACTCATACGGACCGATATCTGAACGGGTTTTCCCATCATCACCCGGCACACAAACAAGCGGTCATCAATACTCTTGTACATCGTGCGTTTTCTATTTCAGAACCTAAGGCACTACCCTTCGAACTTAAGCATGTTTCTAACACCCTACTCCAGAATAATTATAACGCTCACGACATACACCGTACTATAGTGAGACATCGTAACCCCAAACCTCGAAGTGAACCCGATCCTAACATCAGCACCGCCTTCTTACCGTATATTCAAAGTATCACCGATCATATAGGAAAGGTTCTACATAGAAATCAAATCAAAACTGTCTTCAGACCCCATATTAAAGTTTCGGACCTCTTACCCTCGGTTAAAGACAAAATATCTTCGCTCCAAGCACAAGGAGTGTATCGCATTCCGTGTTCGTATGGCAGTGTGTACATTGGCGAAACTAAGCGGCCAGTCGGTGTGCGTGTGTCCGAACATGAACGTTGTACTAGACTGTTACATATAGCCGGTTCAGCGCTGGCAGAACACAAACTCAACTCCGGTCATCAAATTCTATTCAAAGATGTCAAGCTTCTGTCCCGTGAATGGCATTATTTCCCTAGGAAAATCCGTGAATCTATTGAAATTTACAAACATCCCCGCAATCTCAATAGAGACGATGGCTATACGTTACATCCGACGTGGCAAACTCTACTGAACTCTACTAAGAATTACCACGCCCATACGACGCATGCCATTGGCTCATTGTCCCCAGCCAATAGCAGGCCACCATCTGACCCGGTCCCCCCTATATAAGTTGTGCCGGTCTCTGTCATAGCATTCTTCAAGCTACTGCCAAACGACGAACATCTACGTACAGCCCGGAAGATGTCCCTTGAAACATTGGACGAAACGTTGACAATTACGCCTAACTCGACGCGGTTCCAACCCGGAAACCGAGATCTACAACTTTAAAATAAGATTTGGTTAAATGGGGAAAGAAGTGCAGTTTTACGAGTTTTTTTAGCAAAAGTTCACACCTTACTAGATATTTGCAAAAAACTAAATTTCTCCATTTTCTTTTAATCTCGTCTAATTACCTTCGCCCGGTTTGATAATACTCGCTTAAAAATTCCTTTAACTAAAGTAAGTTTATCTTTTTAAAAATAAATTAAAGTAATTGCGTTTCATAATGTTGCATCTGAGCAACTTTAACAAAAGTCGCTTATTCATTTTAAATGAAAGTTGGTACATAAAATATTACAGTGAAAATAGCTGCATTTCAAAAATACAAGTAATAAATTTCAAAACAAAACATTTTTTATTTTAACTAGTGATGGTATATTGGTCGCTTTACGCGACCCCGTTATGCGCGGTATTGCTTTAAAGCGAATTTCAAATTTCGCGTTAAAATGCCTCGTGTTACGCGAATTGCTTACTTAAGAATATGTATGTATGTACATAATGTACTCATTGACTTCCCTTTCGCGGGAATGCCCGCTCTCTCTGATCATTCTGATTGAAGAATTGGGGATTCCCCATCCTACGACTTTGTTCTATGGGGATGCCCTCGTTTGTTTCGTTTGTTCCATATGTTTATCTCGGCTGGCAGTCGTGTTTTAATATTTGGTGGAGATACATACATAATTTAACGCTACGTTAAAAATGCCGCCTATGAAGAAAAAAGAGCGTAAAAGCATAACTTGACGGAATTGAAGATGAAGGTGTTAAGAAGAATGGAAAATGGAGGCACAGCAACAGTTGTTGGCAGAGATTGGCAGAAACTTCCCAGCGAAAGTTCAACACCTACAAGTGCAACAAAAGTTTCTCGTTCGAGATCCTCTATCCTAGAAAGAATGGAGAAGTTGCTGGCAGTCTGGATCGAAGATTTAAATAAGAAGAACATACCACTGAGTCAAGATCTAATATGCACAAAAGCAAAATCTTTATATGAGATACTAAAGACAGAAGAATGGAGTTTCACTCCGACTTTTGCTGCCAGCCGAACTGGTTTCATCGGTTTAAGCAGCGTTCCACTCTTCAGAATATCCACATAACAGGTGAGGCCGCCAGCGCGGAAACTCAAGCTGCAGCTGAATTTCCAGACAAGTTTCAAGAGTTCGTAGTACGAGAAAAAATTCCTGCTTGTCTCATCTTCAATGTTGATGAAACCAGGCTTTACTGGAAAAAAATGCCATCTCGAACATTAATTTCTAAAGAGGGAGCGTCAAGCCAGCGGTTTCAAAGCTGCGAAAGATCGACTAACACTTCTGCTGGGTGGTAATGGGTGATTTCAAACTGAAACCTTTACAGGTGTACCATTCAGAAACACCCCGTGCAATGCGAGGTACAGACAAGACAAGCCTACCAGTCGCGTGGTGGTCCAACAGAAAGGCGTGGGTTACACGGGAAGTTTTTCAAGATTGGTATTCTAATAGTTTTTGCCCGTCAGTCAAATCCTACTGTGACAGAAATGGGCTTGAACGTAAAGTTATATTACTCTTAGACAATGCCCCAGGAAATTCAACCTCACTTGATACGCCGAGACTTAAAAGTGTACGTGAAGTTCCTTCCACCAAACACTACGTCAATATTACAACTTATGGACCAGGGAGCAATAGCAAACTTCAAAGCTTATTACCATCGCCGCACTTTTAGCCAACTAATTCATGAAACTGACGGGGAAGGAAGACAGCCTATTTGAGAGTGGTGGACGTCATACAACATCATGAAGGCTATTCACAACATAGGCGAGGCTTGGAACGAAGTTAAAAAGAGTTGTATGAACGGGGTGTGGCGTAATCATTGGCAGATGTAGTGGAAGCACCTAGAAGAATTGTCCAGATGCAGAGACAAGTGCTTGAAGACATTGCTGCAATTATTGAGGGGTCTGAACTTGAAGATGTCGCGGTAGAAGATCTCGAACAACTAGTAGCAACGCACGACGAACCTCTCAGCAATGAAGATCTGATCGACTTACAGAATAATCCCATCAACGATGAGGCAGAACAAGTAGAAGAGAGAGTTTTATCTTCAAGCGGAATACAAAATGCTCTTTCAAAAATTTATTCAGGTTTGGACATATTGCAAAGCATAGACAGTGATGATGACTGTGTTTTGACCGTGTGTCAAACAATTAAAAACAGCGTTGGGGTTATGAACGTATTTTACAAGAACGTAAAAGAACCCAAAAGACAATAGATGTATTTTTCCGTAAAAAAACATGTAATACTGCATAAAGTGTTCTTAGAATTAAAGTGATTGATTCAAATTTTTATTTTTTTGTATTAACTTTTGACTACGTTTAATCGTAAACCCCGAAACCCGCGAATTTCACTTAACGCGATTTTTTGCGGAACGTATCCCTCGCGTAAAGCCGGGGTATTACTGTACTTGGTACTCGGATGTTTTAATAATCAGATGATCACTCGAATACTTGTAACTCTAATACTCGGATAATCCTACAGCGAGGTTTTAGATTGATGCATAATACTACAATAAACATGTCACGTTTTTCTAAATGAAAAATATTCATGACGAAACTACAAACCCGTGGAAATCACTAAACGCAAACTAAAGCCAAGTAATGTCAAAACTTATGGTTCCCACAAAAGGCAACTAATCTGATCTGAGTCTGTTTTTGTATGATGCTTTGTTTTTAAAGGCAAAAAATAATTAAAAATGGCTATAACTCATTTATTTAACAAAAAAAACATATGAAGTAATACATTGTTATAACAGGAAAAATAATCTCTTTTTAATGAACTCATAGCCAACTACGGTGCCATTTAAGAAAACAAAAGTTTGCGTCGTAACTCGAAAATAGCAAGTCCAATAAAAAATTAATTAACGCAAGTTGATAGAGGAGATAACTACCTTAATATTTTTCCTTTTCAACTTTTCTCTAAATTTAATACTAAAGTAATTAAACGAGATTAAAGAAAATGGAAAAATTTAGTTTTTTTCGCAAATATCTAGTAAGCTGTGAACTTTTCCTAAAATACAACAGCAGCACTAAGTCAAGCTCGTAAAACTACACTTCTTTCTCCATTTAACCAAATCTCTCTATATTGTAGTTTCCAAGATCCCCATACAAAAAATTTAAAAAAAAACTCACCCGGTATAAATTCCAATTAAAATGCATGAATGTTTATAAAAGTGGTTTATTCTTACTATATATTGCGAAATATATATAAAATTTTAAAATTATATTGAAATTAATATCTTTCTCCATATCTTTCAATACAAAACCTTGTTAGTACACATCAACTTTCTCTTGATCTGACTTACTTCCTGTTTTATTCCTTCTATGTTGCTTTGAATGATATTAAACAAGACGGATTCTCTGAAGTTTGATGATTTTTAATCATAAATTAATTAAAAAGGAAAGTCTCGACTGGAAGTTCGTATATAGCATTTTTCAAATGTTATTGCTTCAATGTTGTTGCGAAAGAAACAAATTCAACAACAGATTATCAGTCTTATATTGTTTTTGACTATCATTATGAGTTTATTCTCCTTCTCATGTCCATTTTTGTTGCAAAATTTTCGAAATAATGTTTCCTCAATACAATGTTGATGAAAATTAGTTCCATAATCGTTTAAAGGTCATGAAAATCAATTTATTTGTCTAAAAATTAACCAATAATAATATTTTTATGTATATTAATGTTCAATTGTATTGATAGATTTTAGGTTATTTTTAAAATTTCAAATATCTAATAATGTTTTGAAACTAAATTTAATGTTGAGTGGTACCAGAAAATACATTCAAAATTATTTTATTTTGTTTATGCTTTCATATTTTCTTTCGTCTTAAGATAAATCTAAAAGTACTTGGGTATCCTATTCCTTAAACTCTATTTTAGGTAATTAGAATATAACATTTTTAATTAAAAAAGAAGATTCCATAAGAAGGCAGTTTACATATCATTAACCAACATATTCGAATAAAGTTTACATTCTAAAAAATTATTAAGATACTATATGTGATATACTATTTTTTTTGTAATTCTTACCGAAATTTTTGTAATTCATTTAATTATAAAACAAAATATAGGAATAAAGTTTCCATCGAACTTGTTACAGTAATACCCCGTATAGTACGGTTAGTTGATCCGACAAAAACGCCATACTATACGAATCTGCACTATACGAGAAAAGCGCATTACCAAAACAGAATTTCTGCAAATTTTATTTAAAGTACCTATGACATACCGATAGGACCAGCTCTGAACGGGCCATAACCAGCAATAAGTGGCAACAGCGAATCCCCTCCACGCGCAGTAGCTTAAATTGCCATACATTGGTTATGAATTTAGTAAGACTTAAACCGCGCAAGGATATAGTCGTTTGCATATTCGTTCTGTATACGTAATTTGCCCATTTGTTTCAGACATAATAAGGTCGTTATATCTCCAAGTTATTATTATTATTATTGTATTCTTAGCTGCTACGGAAAAGGAATTTTAAGTAATAAAAAACAATAACGTTTTCTAAAAGATAAAAGTAAAAAAAATCAATTACTCTGCAAAATAAATTTAAATTTTAAGAATTGTTGCGTTTTAGAATGCGCTTTACTGTACTTCTACTAACACCGATTTCGTCTGCTATTTGCCGGGTACACTTAAGGTCGCCCATTTCAACTAACGAACAAACCCTCACGTCTCTCTCCTCCCGATCGGCAGGTATTAGCGGGATATGAGGCTGTTCGTCAATTTGTTGGCATTTGCGGCAATTTCCGACGACACAGCCATATTTCCTAAACGCATTTACGATCCTTTCAATCGTTGAATGCGAAGGAATAGGCCGATTTAAGTACTCTACAGCAAATAAATCAGCGGTTGTTCGAAAGGAATTGCCGGCAAGATACCACGAAACTATTTGTACCTTCTCTGCGGTTGTATACACTGACATGATAGCTACCTTTACGTTTGCACAGCTAAATACGAATGACGGGCAATCTATTGCTCTCGATCATCGGACTTATGTATGCGCACGCGGAGTGGCATCGTACACCCGTTGCCACATCGCATTACGTTCCATACGTATATTGTTGCGTATGGCCCGTAGCGGGCTGAACCAATCGGTAAACATATGTACATATTACACATTGTATAAAGTAATAAAACATATATCGTAAACATTTTAAGCGAAAACATTTACTACAAAAATACATATTTTGAACAAAAAACAGACAAAAAAACTATTGTTTTCTAACAAACTTATCAAGTGTAGCTTGTGTCATTTTTTTGTGTTTTTCAGCCTGTAACATTCTATAACATCGTATTGCATTTTCTAAATTATATCGAGTTTGAGAACTTCTTTCGACATTTGGATCGTGGTCTAAAATTAAATTGCATGCATTTTCTACTAATTTGATAACATTTTCCACTTTATCAATTTGCATTTCCACTTCCCTTTTATCGTGAACTTCTTCTTCGTCTGATTTCTGGTTTATGTTCTCTTCTTCAAGAAGTATAAGTTCGTTGTCGCTGTAGGATTCAAAATTTGCTTGCAGATTTTCTAATACAATCACTGAATCTAAACTCTGTCCTAATTCAGAAATAATTACTGATAAGAGGTTTTGTAGATCACGTTACTGGAGTCTCATTTGTACGGTTGAGTAAAATTTTTTTCCACACGTCTTTCATATTTTTATTGCTAACTTCTTTCCATGATTCATCTATATTTTCTACTGCTTTTTTTATATTATATTTTTTCCAAAATTCAGGTAACGACATGCTCGAATTTTCTCCTGTTGTAAGGGCTATTGCTTGAGCGAAAGTTCGTCTAATATAATAAGCTTTGAACGAGGCGATTACGCCTTGGTCCATCGGTTGAATCAATGATGTCGGATTAGGAGGAAAGTAAAGCACGGTTACATTTTCGTTTAATTCACCAAGATTAGAGGGATGACCAGGGGCATTGTCAAGGAGCAGCAATATCTTGAAATCAATATTTTTAGTTTTACAGTACAGTTGACAAGCAGGACAAAAATAATTAAGAAACCAATCTTCAAATAGCTCCTTTGTCACCCATGCTTTTGCGTTTGATTTCCATAGTACTGGGAGATCATTCAGTGAGGAATTTCTGAAGGCTCTTGGATGTTTAGATCTGTACATAAATAAAAGTACAATTAATAAACATTTCTAATAAAACTAAACCTATAAAATAGACGTACCTGTACACAAGCATAGGTTTCAACTTGATATCACCAGCCGCATTTCCCCCCAATAATAATGTCAGTCTCTCTTTGGCAGTTTTGAATCCCGGCTGCGACCTTGCACTCTTTGGAACATATGTTCTTGTTGGCATACTTTTCCAGAAGAGCACTGTCTCATCTACATTGAATATTTGTTGTTCAGTAAATCCACCTTCTTCAATAACTCGTTGCAATATGTCTGGAAATTTTAAAGCCGCCTCATTATCTGCACTGGCACTTTCCCCACAAATTCGCACATTGTGTATTTCATATCGTTTGCGAAATCGGTCAAACCAACCTCGACTTGCTTCAAAGTTGTGTGGTACAGAATTATCTCCTTCACGGTCTTTCATAACATTAAAAAGACTCAGTGCTTTATGTTTAATAATCCTTTGACTTAATGGAATTCTCTTCTGGTGACAATCTTCAATCCATATAGACAGAAGACGTTCCATATTTATTAATATTGTACTTCTTTTTCGACGTATTTTAACGCTTGACGATGCCGTTATTTTACCGAACTCTTTGTACTTTTCTTTTTCTTTAACTATTTTTCGCACAGAAGACTCATTCATTCCTTTATCCAACACCTCCTAATAATAGACCTATAACTATGGCGATTTTAAATAAATTATGTAGCTTATAACTCACTAGTGAGTTAAAAACATAATTTATCTCACTAGTGAGATAAAACAAGGTGAAATTTAGATTGCATAGAGACATTCAAACTGCTATAGTATTAACACATTTATATTAATTCTAAAGGGTAAACAATAGCAACTAATTAACATTTACATTAATATTAAAGTTGAAGGAAATCCTCTTTGTATCTGACTCTGCATTCAGGTTATTCGAATTTAGAGTTATGCTAGAAGACGTATTTGAAGTATCCTGAACAGAAATTTGATGACCAGAAGTCGAGGACGTTAGACTGTCTGGACCTTGTATCTTTCTGGCTATATCAATCTTGTTGGATATTGAATCTTGTATATAACCTTCTGCCACAGTGGACGATTTCCACCCACCATGTCGTTTAACTGTTGTAATATCAGCTCCTGCGTTTGCCAGAAGAGATGCTGACGAACGTCTCAGACTCTGTCCTGTATATAATTGAGCTTCTGGTAGGTTCAGGAAAGATGCAACTTTCTGAGGTATATTAGAAATGGTGTTAATTCCAACTGGCTGGATATGGCATTTTTCTTTCTTGTAATTTAGGAAGAATCTGCCATGTGGAATACCGTTTGGTCTTATACAGCCATATTTTCTGTAGAGGTCTAGAATATCTGTTGTAAATCCTTCTGCCATAACAGTGAAACTTCTAGATACGTTTGTCTTTGTGTCAGGTATCGAAACATACAAGTATCCTCCTCTATCTTCTATATCGTCAACTTTCAGCTTAGTTATTTCATCACAACGACACGCACCTGATATACCCATTATTAAGGCAACCTGCATAGAATACACGAACGAATAATGAATAAATATTTTGAATTAAATATAAGAAAATAAATAATACCTTCATCATCAAATATTTATTGTTAGGAGCCTCATTCAGAAACTTCTCTATATGTAGCCTCTCCAAAATTTTCGCCTTTTTGAACTTGTGGGTTCTTGCCTCACTCTTCAAATAGGAAATCAGTTTTCCGTATTTCGATATGTCACTATTCATATACACTTTCAAAGTACTTCTTAACATGGAATACTTCGTCCACAATGAAGAAGGTGCTATTTTCCTTCTATACTTTTTCTATTTTCTACTACTATTTTCCTTCTTCACTTGAGAAAAGTAGCTCACTCGTCCTAGCGGACTCGTGATCTACACATTTTCTCGCGTGACTTATTTGTAACATAACACACTTGTACAATAAATAACTATTATCTCTAGCAATTTTTGCAAATGTAGTACCATTTTCGTGTTGATTTATAATAGTGAGTTTGTCTTCAACTGTAAGCCACTGCCGTTTTCTTTTCTCACTCATATCTGCTTCACTTCAAGACGTATAAACATAAACTAACAACAGAATATTACCGAAGGCATAAAATATATGGTTCGGCATATGTATAAGCACAGAACGGGAAAGTCCCGACAGCGATTCTGTGAAAACCATACTATTGCGAATCAAGGCCGCACTATTACGGGGTATGGTTGCATTTACCTAACCGTACTATTGCGAATTACGCACTATTCGGGGCCGCACTATGCGGGGTATTACTGTATTTTACAAATTAATTAAATTTACGAAGAATAATAACGCTAATACCGTTTTACAAACATAATATGTAGCAAAATATGAAATGATGTTTCTAATCTATAAATATCCGAAAAAATAATGGAATAATAATATTTTGAAAATGATTTGTAATTAAAATTTAACAAAAATTAATGTTTGTCGACTTTTTCAGTAACTGATTAGATCTTCTTCGTTCTGCTCTAAAAGCAATAATATTTATTATACTACCGTATGCTATATTAAATATTTTATTATTATTGATCTGCTGTGTGTTTGTACTGTATTAAATACATTACCAACAACACAAAGTATGGAAACAGTGTTACTTTGTTCAAAACAAATACAATTAAAAGAACATTAATTTTGCTTACATATTATATAAAAACACATACCATTTGCAAGCCTTAAAGAGTATAAAAATTAAAGTAGGAGTTTATTGATTTATTATGTTAATGAGAGTTTTTATAGGGCAAATTAGATATTATTGTAGACATCGGTGTGACAGCGTAAAGTCTATTGTTCAGATCATTGGATTTACTGAATTCGACAACTGAATAATTTTATCTTTGTTATCATCTCAGTTATGTAGGTATAAATTTAATTTAATTAGTTAGCGTGTAAATTTTAAAATATTTTGAAAAGCATTATAAACACAAAATATTTTTGTTTTTTTCAGTCGCGATAAATATAGTTTTTAAAGGAAATAAACGCTCGGTAACAATGAAACAAAAACAATCTAAAATGAATGGAACAACAAAGCTATTTCAGAATATTTGAAACTTCAAGCCTTCGCTTGTTAGATATTTTAGTATTTTTTTAAATATGTTTTCTACAATAGAAATAAAACTTAAATCTTGACTTTTTTAATATCTAATCGTAAAACGATGACAATTGTTTCGCCAGCACAGTGGCTTCATCAGGTATTTACAGCTAAAGAACATGTTACAAACTTCGTGCTCTTTAACTGTCAGTACCTGATGAAGCCACTGTGCTGGCGAAACAATTGTCATCGTTTTACGACTAGGTATTAGAAAAGTGAAGATTTAACCATTAGTTTGATTTCGATTTTAAATTATGGATCTTCATCAAGTAGAAGCCGAATCAATTCAATTATTTTCTACAATATTGAATAATCTCTTACTGTTTGTATTTATTTATCTGAAATAACAAGAGGTACTCTGATGAAACTTTTAGAAAAAAATTAAAAGAAAAAGAATATTTAAACAATATATCAACAATATCATCGTTCATAAGAACGAAGGATGTCTTTTTAGTGTTGCATATAGCCTTATAGAGGGCGCCAGTAGTAAAACGTCTGGTGTAAAAATTAATCTCAATCTTCCGTTAACCTAAATCTAAAGGTTCATCACGGCAAGTCATTTAGTCCTACTGAATAACTTTAGGAGAGGATTAACTCAACAACAATGTCTTGCTGAGTTGGTTTCTGTTTTTCAAGATGAAGTTCCACATCAATCGACAATTTCCAACGTGGACGCACCAGTATCAGTGACAATTCCAGAATAGGTTCGCCAAGAACAGCAGTCACCTAGAAAAACCTCGATGCTGTGCGTCACGTGATTAAGGAAGATGGACATGTGACATATCGTGAAATTTGAGACATTCATGAATAGACCTCAATCCAAACGATCCTACATGATGAACTGGATTTGAGAAAGTTAGTTTCCCGTTGGATTCCGCATGTTTTAACCGAACAGCAACAGTCGATTAACATTAATTGATGCCGAGAAACTTTAAGCCGGTTCAATAACGGAAACTCAAAAAACGCCTATAGTATAAATCATGGATTTATTCGAATGAACCCACAAATAAACATTAGTGCGCTATTTGGGTGTTTCAAGATGACGAGAATCCGACAGAAGTTATCCGTTTGCGAAATGTATTGAAAAGGATGGTCTCAAAATCAGGTCATGTAGCTACAATTCCTGTGCAAGATCAAAACCGGTTAATGCGGATTTGTACACAACCCTGTGTTTGGCAGAAACAATAGCGAATTATCCTGCATCATGACAATGCGAGTTCGCACACAGGTCAAAAGACAATTGAGTTTTTGGAGCAGCAAAATATCGAATTATTGGGTCATCCTCCATTTCCATCAGCTAAGTATCAAAGATTTTTTTACGTTCCGAAAGATCAAGAATGGAATGTATCGTCGACGATTTCAGTCGCCGGAAGAAGCAGTACATACCTGAAAAACAGCAATTTTGACTGTCCTAATTGAAGACTGGAATAACTGCTTTAACAATTGGTTTGAACGAATGTAGAATTGTATCAATTTTTGTGGAAAATATTTTGAAAAGCAATAAAGTACTTTGAGTCGATCCACTGTTTAATTTTATGGATATATTCAACACTCAGAAGATATTTCTCGCAAGCCCAAACTATGGCCTGCCCTTCTTGTCACGCAAATATTTCTGGTAGTCACTTTCGCCTGGTGATTAAGTTTGGATCTAAGTATCTGTTATTATATTATATGCTATTATACCTTAGAAGGTTGTATTTCACAATGTCAAAATCGTTTATGCCAGTTTATGAACTTGTGTATATCTATTTTTAACATAGCTTTTATTTTTTAACTAACTCACTGACATGTTTTCCACTTACTTTGAAAGTAAAATAGTTATTAGGCGCATACATTGTATCACAGTCGCTACCCTAATAAAAATGTATTAGACTGCCGAAAATTTGCAATGAAAACCTTCAGCTTGATATGTATTTTACTCACTGTTCAAGAAATGCCAGATACCTTTGTTCGCGAAATTGCGTACAATAGTAAGCACAGTTCATCACACATTGACACAAATTAGCGATGGCGCTCATTCTGAGCGACAATTGTACTAAGATTTTTTCGTTTGTTTTTTTTAATTTTTGCATTTTTAACAATGAAAAAAATCCAAAAAATACTGCATTTTTTTTTCTTTTCCATTTTTTCCATGTTGTTAAAAAGCACACATACATTTTTATATGGGTGAAAACTAAAGGGTCATTAAAAAAGCGCGCTGGTTTTGATATATCGAATTATAAACTTTATTTTTGCAAAACACATTAACAAAATACATGAACATGTTCATGACACCTTCCCATTTCAAGTATGGAAAATGATGTCGGGCATATGAGCACCTCTACTGCGCTGACATGCAAGAACTTTGTCCGTGAAATTTGATATGACTGCCTGACAAGTTTTCACTTGGATCCCGCCAACAATCCGTCGAATTTCCTCCTGCAAGTCAGGAATGTTTCGGAGTTTATTGACACCAATGATTAAAGAGCACCCCAAAGAAAAAAGTCGCAAAGGAGTTAAGTCACATGAACTTGGTGGCCATTGATCGCGAAATGAGGCGATCCGGGAACTGCTCATGGAGCAACTGAATAGTTTCGCGAGAAGCGTGGCAGGTGGCACCATCCTGTTGAAACCACAACTCTTGAATGTCCGTCCCATCCAAATGAGTCCACAAAAAATCTCTTATTCGGCTTCAACTAACTATTACAGCTTGTCTTGCCTCATCTTCAAAAAACTAAGGCCCGATGATGCCACCCGCCCAAAAGCCGCACCAAACTGTCAATCGTTGTGGATGCACTTCCCTTTCTTGAATAATGCAAGGATTTTCTGACCCCCAAGATACGGCAGTTCTGCTTATTCATAAATACATTTAAGTGGAAGTGCGCTTCGTCACTGAAGATAATTTTGCTCGCAAAGCCGTCGTCCGCCTGTCGTATTCTCAAAAACCAATCAATAAATTGTCGCCTTTTCTCGTGATCGTCTACTTTCAACTGCTGCGTTAACTGAATTTTGTATGGGTGGTAATGGAGATCGTATTGGAGAATTCTCCGTAGTGAAAAACATCCTATGCCCAACTCTTGGGAACGGCGAAGAACCTATTTCATTAGAGTAACAGCTACACTGTTAATGTTTTGCTCAGATCGGCCAGAACAGTGATGTTCAGGACTTTTAAAGTTAACTGTAGAACTCGTTTCATCGAACTTTTTCATAAGTCTGCGTATTCTTGATTCATTCAGTGCTTCATCACGCCCTACAATGGCGCGAAGTCGCCTGAGAGTTACTGCATAACTTTCTCCGTTCTGATAAAATGTTTTCCCAATTAGCACGTGTTGCGCAATAGTAAACTGATCCATGCTTAGACACAGACTGAGACAACAATCGGAATATTTATGTATGTCAAAACAATACAAAACTATATCGCCAACCTACAAACAAAAATTTACTAAGGAATTTAAAACTGGTGCGCTTTTTGAATGATCTTATACATAATATTACCTACCAGTTTATTTAGGAACAAATACTTAGTTTAATTTAAAAAAATAGTCAATAGCGACACCACCATTATATGACGTGATGAAACAAAATTTAATAGTATATTATTCAACGAGCGTCTAAAGACGGACATTAGTCATTAGTAGAGTGGACCAATCCGGAGCGATATTGGTAAATATTTCATATAAATGCCGAAAAACTCCAATAATTTATCAATTTTATATTATATATTATATAATTATATTTATATTTATATAATTATATATATATATATATAAATTGATAAATTATTGGAGTTTTTCGGCTTTTATATGAAATATTTACCAATATCGCTCCGGATTGGTCCACTCTAGTCATTAGTCTTAAGTTATCCGAGTGACTAATGTCCATTTAGACGAGTGTATAATACTATACTTTTTCCACTTCTATATATGAAGTGAATGTTCTAATTAATTAATTTTCAAACATGGTTACACATGTTCATAAAAATTTATTATAGAAATTTATTTTGACATTACAATCTTTAAATTCCATAGATGTGTTGAATTATTATCAAGATTATTTTCATTAGAGTTTATTCGTTGCCATGGGTTGATAAGCATTTACTTGAATCGTGCGTCTGATTGGCTAACAACCCGTGACTTATGAGATTTTTCCTATGACTTATGAGGTTTTGTCCGTGACTTATGAATGTCATAAATTAACAGAAATCAATATGTTTATGTGCACATTATGTAATAGAGGTGGAAAAATTCTATTAAAATTATAGTTCAAGTTATCCAATTTAATAATATATCTATATACTTTGTCAGGGGTAAAACTGCCAATTAAGCCTTCTAGAGCAATGTCGAACAGTGTGTATACTAGACTAAATAGCTTCTGGAATAATTTTAATTCCGCCCAATGAAAAATGTTTGCTGATACACTACTATAAATATTTTATATTTTTAAAACACGCAATCATCCAATTAAGAGCGAAATAATGAATATAGTTCCAACTTTGGCATTTAATTTGTACAACGAATTAATTTTCTTAGAGTACTAATATATAATTAAAAACGTTTATTTTCAACCATTATGTAAAAGTTCTGTCTAAATATATAATTAATTCTACTATGTACATTACATCTGCAACACCAGCACAAAATAATAAATAATAATAATATTTTACCAAAATAAATTTCGCCATCATTTCTAAAATATAATTCTGCAATTGTACAGTCGACTCCAAAAGTAATGTCAAAAAGTTAGAATAATATATCGGTTTTAGAATAACCAATGAACATAAAAGATTCTGTTTATATGCGTGTTAATTTCTTTCGATTTTTAACTAAATCCCTCTATATATATATATATATATATATATATATATATATATATATATATATATATATATATATATATATATATATATATATATCTGTACGTAATAATTAAAGCTGGGAATTATATGCACACGGAAACTGTATTATATGCGCATATATGTTTCCCAAATTCATAAAAATATGCAGAACTTTTATTAAAATATGCAAAAATGTGTTAAGTTTAAGTGACAGTTACACAACTAAATTATTGTAAAAATATTAAATAATGTCAATATAAATTTAGAGATATCACAAATATGTACTATATTAATATTTTATTCGAAATTTTACAAAATACATGTATAATAATTAGAGAACGGACGCAATTTCCATAAAACGCAATCGGCAATTGGAATTGTGTATAACGTCGCTCAGTACATCCCGGCGTAATTCAATGAAGTATTTGTTTGACTTACTCGGACACCTGGTCGCGCCGCGATAGCAATGGACAAGCCAGCTATTGTATTCCGAGAATATAGTGCTTTTTAAAGTGTTTTCATGAGCGTAGATAGAAGCGGGGCTTTATAATGTATTTTATTTATTAGTTTATATTTCGTAAGATAAATAAAGTGCTGTGAGTAAGTTTCTTGTTTTCATAGTTTTAACTGTTAATTACATCGTAATTTTTGTGATAGATCCTGTTTAATATCGTTTGATTGAATCTATTTCTACCAATTATTTCGACGTAAGAGTGTGCATTGAATTTCGTTCAGTTTCAATAACTTACGCACACATTTTTAGTTTTCATTTATTTAGATCTAGAGCATTGTTTAAGTTACTTTTTCAAACATGATATGGAAGAATGTTGAGAACGGCATTGTAAAACGATTCCGAAATTTATTACAAAATCCGTAAAATATCGTCAAAAATTCGTCACTTAGGATCGCAAACACATCTGAACTCTGTAAAACTTTTATGGCGGCTAATATTCCATTAAATAAACTTAGCAATCCCACTTTAAAAATATTTCTTCAAAAATATACTGGTCGAAGTGTTCCTGATGAATCAACTTTACGCAAATATTATGTTTCTAGGTGCTATACGAGAACAGTAGAACGCATTAGAAGCCATCTTTTAAATCAATACATATGGATAAGCGCCGAGGAAACGGTGGATATGTTAGGACGCTGTGTGGTAAATGTCGTAGCTGGTGTACTACATCCAACTATTCCCTATAACTCATATGTAATAGCAACAAGTGTTATAAATAGAGTTGATGCGGAAACAGTTGCTGAAACCGAAACCATTAAGGAGAATATGCAAAAAATGCTTCATTCGGACGCCACGTACAAAGAAAAAATACTTTTATTTGTCAGTGATAGTGCTGCGTATATGTTAAAAACAGGCAGACTATTGAAGAAAACATATCCTAATATGCTGCATATTACTTGTGTAGCACATGCTCTCCACAGAATCTGTGAATATATCAGAGACACTTTTCCGGAAGTTGATAGACTTGTATCAGCTTTTAAAAAAGTTTTCAGAAAAGCACCATTGAGAGTAACTCTTTTCAGGGAAAAATTTCCATCTCTGTTACTGCCTCCCACTCCAGTAATAACTAGATGGGGAACATGGCTGGAAGCTACTAGTTATTATGCTGAGAATTTCGATAGTCTAAAACATTTCGTAACACTGCTAAAGGAGGATGCTAGAAGTATTGGTGAGTGCAAGAAGCTCACACAAATCCCAAATTTAAAAAATCAGTTGTACTTTCTTCACGAACACTTTGGAAAATTGCCAAAACTAATCACTTATTTTGAAAATCGAAATCTCAAATTAAATGACGGATTAACCACATTAGATGTGGCTGTTAATAATTTGAAAAGTATTCCAAGTGACTTCGGATGTGGCCTTCGGCAAAAGTTTGAAGCAATTCTTAATAGAAATCCAGATTTAATTACATTGCAGCAATTATGTATGGAGACAATTCCACAAAATCTAACGGCTAAATATGAAGAAATAAAAGAATATTTCCAGTATGCACCTATAACCAGTTGCGATGTAGAAAGGACGTTTTCTATTTATAAGGATGCACTTAATTCAAAGAGAACAAAATTGACAGAAGAAAACCTTGAGAAACTATTGCTAGTCAATATTAATACTCCTTTACTCAACTTGAACGACAAAATGAACAAATAAAAATGTTACAATTATAGAAATAAAATTAAAAACTTTAAAAATACAACTTTTCAACAAATAAATATGTATTTCGTAATTTTATAGATCACCACCCGTTCGTTTTCCAATTATATAAATAAAATTAAATATTTTAGAAATACAGCCTTTCGCCAGTACTGCACTGGGTGGTAAGCGTGTCCGTTCTCTAATAATAATAAGAAGAATAAGTAAGCTAAACAATGTAACTCTTTGTATTTATATTTGCCTTTGTATAAGTATTCTAAACATTTACAATTAAATGCTTTTCTAAATTCACAACTAAAAATGATCTTCTGTGATCCGTCAATAATATGCTGAAAAGCTTCGCTCAACGTCAACTGATGTAATTGGCACATACTTATATTTGCAGATAATTGATGGACTAATCTCAATAGTTTCATCGTAGTTTTCTAGTAGCAGCGTAGTAGATACTCTATTAAAGCTCTCGTTTTTCTCTAGAACTTGTGTTAATTTAATTTAAATTTTAAATTTTAATCTTGAAGCTTTGAATTAATTCTATCGATTCAGTGAATTCAACACGTTGAGTTTCAAGTTTTGGTAGTGCTTCACTAATAAAACCATAGTTTGCTTTGATAAAAGCTAACTCTTGGCGTATTTGCGGTTTATTTAGTACATCTTTGCAATCTGCAATTGCTATCGAGTCGTTTGAAAAAGAGAGAATGCATTTTCATATCTGTTCATATATATCTGTTCGCATATATATTAGTATGTGTTTGTTGTTCCGTAAACGTAAATCCAAATGACATTTGATAATGTCAATCACATTTGTTATTTATTTGTATGTATGAAACTGTCAAAATATACGACTTCGTAGGTTAAGTAGTAAATTTTAATTTACGACATACTTCTAAATGTTCTCAGTAAATCACATGCTACTAGATTGACTTTTCAAATGAATACCCGTTATCTTTAGGTATATGCTTGAACCCTCAGCGGTGCTTTAATAAATATTTTTTTTTGTCAAATTGATCAATGAATTAATATTTGGAAATGTGTATCGTATTTCTTCTACTACTCTGTTAACAGCATAGGCCAAACATGTTAGGTGGATCAGATTCTGGTAAAAAATCTTCAAATTCTGTGCTGACTTCACCATATATGTCGCAGCATCCGATAACATCAGGAATACCTTGTCACTTGGAATGGCATTCGGCAAATAAAGCCTCGCTAAATTATCATTTATAAATCTTGTTATAGTTAAGCTATTTGTTTTCTCTAATTCTTCTGTACTAATTAAAAAGGATTAGTTGGGGCAATTTTCATTTAAAATATCAATCAAATAAGTTGGCAATATAGCGTCCACAACTTGTCTGTTGTCTCATCGACTACGACAAATATAATTTTCACCTCTTCATGTTCGTCATATTTTCGTCAAACAATAGATTAATATTCTTTTTTCCACGGTCGGGAGTAGAAATCAGTTTCCATGACATCAAAATTAAAACAGAAGTAGTCGATTATTCCCAAGAGAGTATAATGCTCCCAAGGGAGTTTACATTATGGAGAACGTTTGTGATTCATGCAAAAAAAAGATAACATTGAAATTATTTATTGACATTTAAATTAAATGTTACATTTGTACAATTTTCAAAATTAATATTAGAAGGAATATTACTTTCGCTTACATTTACAGTTTTTGTGATTGCCCTGGTAGTGGTACCTACTAAAACCTGATTAGCAATTTTGGCCTTATTTTCAATGGAGTTATCGACATAACCCTCAGCGACTGTCGTTGATTTCCAACCAGCATGACGCTTTATTGTCGTGATATCCACACCAGCATCTGCCAGTAATGTCGCTGAAGATCTTCGTAAGCAGTGACCAGTATAACATGCAGCATCAGGTAATTTTAAATACGAAGCCACTACACTCGGAATTTTTCCCATGGTATTCTTGCCAACTGGCTGCGAACTACATTTTCCTGCTTTGTAGTGCAAAAAAAGGCGCTTATGCTTGACGTGGGGAGGACGAAGGGACAGGTATTTTCGAAACAACTCAAGCATATTTTCCACATCGGTAACCACAAAGGTTCGTGGAATCTTTGTCTTAGTGTTTGGAATTTTTACAATCAAGGAAGAGCCTACATCCTCAATATCATCTACAGTTAAATTGACTAGTTCATCAGTTCGACAAGCTCCGGCAATCCCCAGAATTAATCCAACCTATAAAAAATCAAAATACTTAATAATTGAAATACCTAACAACAAAAGTAATCTTACCTTAATCATTAAGAATTCTTTGTCATCTGCACTTGATAGAAAACGGTCGATTTCACCCTTTCTCAATATTTTCGATTTTTTCGCTTGATATCCGTCACTGGTTCTTTTCAAAAATGCGATCAGCTTGGGGAATTTGCTTATATCTATGTTGTCGTAAATTATCAAGCATGACTTAACCATAGAATATTGCGCCCATAATGTGGAAGACTTATAATTCTTTGCATTTTCACTGAAGTATGCCAGCAAAACATTCTCGCTGTATACTTGAACATTTTTCTCGGCGCACCACTTTTTGAACCGATTGTAGGCTATATCGTATAAAGATCTTGACTTCGTAGGCAGCAAATTGCTTATTGCAATATATGCAGCCTCCACAATCTCTTCCGACTCACAATTATTCATTGTGCACTAAACAAACTTTAAACTAAACCAAACTAGTACCTTAATTTGACAATTCTTTTTGTTTGTTCATTTTGTAGTTATGACAATAACTCAACGACTACTAAATAAATGCTCAAATCCGAATACAATAATTCTGGTGCTACTTACTTCATAATGACAAAATATGTGTTTTTAAGTTAATGAGACCGTGGAAAAAATAGTATATACCATTCGGGAGAGATGCTATTTTGTCCTCGGTGCATTGTAGCCCTCGAGCTTCAAATTGCACCTCTGCCAAAATAACGCATTTCTCTCCCTTATAGTATAATATACTATTTCTTGTAGTTGAGCGACTAGGAACTGACAGTTTCGTATACTTCTCTAAAAAAATTTTAAACGTTGAATTATCCAACTTTGAAAGTGGAATGTTTGCACTTAAGAAGGCGTTACACAAGGCATAATGGAAACTATTCTGTTCTATATTTTTACTTGTTGAAGTAAACGATTGATTCATAGTAGCTTGTGATGCATTTGTGTGGTCTTCCGCCGATACTGAAAACCGCAGATAGTAGCGAACGCTTTATTTTCGAGTACAATATGAAATATGAAGCAAAGTTAAAACAATGAAACAAGAAAAAATAAGCTATATAATATTTATTTAAAATAAATAAACAATAAATAAATAAATATTCTTGTGCTGTGGCACAAATAGAATTTAAGTTCAATAAATATATAAGTTCATACATATGTACATATAGTACATATTTACATACACAACAAGAAAATATACAACAAGAAAAACTTTATCATCGTGAGCTACATATTCATTCATCTTCCTCCAAGTCCAAGTTAGCAGTCGATTGTTTACTTAGATCCGAAGCAAACGATGTTGATGGCTGTGCATTATCGATAGTTTTGTCGACTTTTTCAAAGAACATTGTTATTGGTAGTTGTCGTTTTTGTCTTTTCATTTCAATAAACAAATCCTCCAAAGGTTTCAAGGCTTCTGTTATAGTGCGAGTAATTTTTATACTGCGTTCCATTATTGGATCATATTCTACTATCTGTTCTTTTAATGTTTGAGCAGTTCGAAATATCGCTGAAAATTTTTCAAGCGTCCATGCTGGCGGTTCTTGTTGACCCTCATCCTCATCGTCACTCGCTTCTGGAGAAGATTTCACAAGGTCTTCTAATTCCTCGTTGGTGAATACTTGATCCTCTTCGTTTATGTAATCACTGAGTTCCTCTTGGGTTATATCGTTAAATCCTTCTCCATCTATTTTCTGCGCTATGTTAAATATCGTTGTTAGATGTGAATTAATATCATGTGTGTCTTCAGAACTAAGAACGAAGTCATTCCACAGATTTTTCCAACATGCTATTATCGTTTCTGACTTTAATTCCTCCATCGCTCCTTTGATCAATTGTAAATGACTTCCAGCATTCCATGAGCCCGATATCAGAGCATTCGTTAGCCATTGTATACAGCATTTCGAAAACCTGTCGAATATATATGGCTTTAAAGCATCTAATGACACCTTGATCAAGGGGCTGAAGCAATGAGGTCGTGTTAGGCGGTAAAAAAAAGCACTTCAACATTTTTATCTTCTGTGTCTAGTGACACAGGATGCCCAGGAGCATTGTCTAGTATCAGCAGCACTTTAAATGGTAATTCTTCCTTTTCCAAATATCTTTTCACTTCCGCAATAAAGCATTAATGAAACCATTGTGTAAATAGAACAGCCGTAACCCACGCCTTTCGATTTGATTGCCAAAACACAGGCAGGCAAGCTTGATCTTTGTATTTAAGAGCACGTGGATTCTGTGATCGGTAAACAAGTCCGGGTTTAATCATATGACCAGCTGCATTTGTACAAAATATCAAGGTAAGTCTATCCTTAATTGCTTTAAAGCCTGGTGTACTCTTTGCAGTCTTATGAATATAAGTCCGTAGAAGAATTTTTTTACACATAAGACCAGCCTCATCGCAGTTAAAAACTTGCTTAGGATGATAATTCTTTTCTGTAATAATTTGATTAAATTTTTCTGGATACAGGGCAGCAGCTACATGATCAGCCGACGCAGATTCCCCTGTCATTTTTATATTTTTTAGATTAAACCGAGTTTTAAATCTATGCAGCCACCCCCTACTTGCTGTGAATGATTTTCCTTCCTCTTCAGTATAATCTTGGGTCTGCATATCTTCATATAAAACCAACGCCTTTTGTTGTAGCACTTTGCCATCGATAGGAAAATGTTTTCTTGTCATATCTTCCACCCATAAATTTAAGGCATTTTCTACCTTAAGTAACACTTTATTACGTATTGTGGTTGCAACTTTTGCAGTTTGGGGTGCACTAGAAAAACTAGCTCGAATCTTATCTTTGTTTTTTAACACTTCTCGTATCGAAGATTCGTTTTTATTGTATATTTTAGCAACAGTTGCAATAGATTTTTTTTCTATTTCAATCATATTAATGATTTTTGTTTTTTCACTGATAGTGAGCATTTCACGTTTTCTTTTTGGTTAAGAAGCCATTTTAAAATAATTTTCAAATTTACTAGCTTTATTTAAAAATAGAATAGTATTAAATTCATAGTTAACAGGAGCGTTTATATGTACAAGTAAAAGCGAGTGGCACCTTAAGCACGTTTCAACTTGTTTAACTTATCATAAGAGAGCGCCGAATTCAGGGGATGACTCATATATACGACGATATATCGACAAATGCTCCTTTAACTTTTATATTTATTGATGTAACGCGTTTTCTGCTCATCATAGGTAAATCGCGGATGACTGAAACCACGGATACGGAGTCAGCGGATAACGGGGTACTACTGTATATATTTTTACTTACATAAAAAAATTATATGAGACACGTTGACAAGAAAACGGTATTTAATCAAATATAATCAAAATTACGAGAATAAAATCTCGTAGAACATACGGGTATTGAATATAAACCACCAACAACTGATTAACACAAAAATACAACCCGAAATTACTTAAATATATAATTATATATTTTTCAAATAAAAAAACGTTCTTGTCTAAAGGTTTAACGTAGTCTGTCTGTCCACATCACCCGCTATGGCTTGCGCAAAAAGCCGTCCTTCAATAATACAAGTTTTTGCTTACACATAAATATACAATCAAGTTCAAAAATAATGGTACATACATTTTTAATAAATTTTAAATTTAATTTAGGGAAAAAACCATAGCAATATGTATACTTAACTGTCATTCTAAAGATATTTTTTTAATAATGATGTTGTAATAAGTACATATAATATAATCCTAAGTTTTTATGAGCTATAACGTGCATTTGGACTACTTAATTAGCCTTCACCTATCGATCATTAGATGGGAGACTCATAATATGGACCAATTCTTGATTTCCAAACCAACCTGTCTTGAGCTACATATTATATTTCTTAGCATGTTGTGTCTTTCAGTTTGCCGCTTTTGAAGCATTTTTTTTTCAATATATTGATCTGCCTATTCTGTTTTTGTGAGACTGTTTGATATATGTTTTTGGTCAGTTTTGTTATCTATCACATCACGGCGTAAATGCCCTAATCTTTGTCTTTTTTAATTTACAACTGACTTTATTTTCTATCTATTTTCCTCAGAAATCTCATCTTTGCTGCTTTGACCTGATTTACATACTTCGTTCACAATATCTATATCTCACTTCCATATATAAGTGCTGAATTTATTATTTTTTCGTTATTTTTGGCTATGTTGATTTTGGGATTCCTTTATTTTTGAGAAATGGTAATATCACACTGTTAAAAATTCCGATTACTCTTCCAGTTCTTTCTTTCCAGATTTATATTGTGTTTTATGTTTCATTAAGATAACCATTTCCTTTGCATGTAAATAATGTCGTGGAGCATATATTGGTCAAACAAATCAACCTATTAATGTTTCTTAAAAACTTATTATATACGCAACAGAGCAAATCATTCAAATATTTCTCACCTTCTTTAAAATAGAGGCCATAGTGTTAGTTTAAAGATTTAAAGTTGTGTAGAAAATGTTTCATCAGCCCTCGAATTAAATTAAATACCTTATCTATAAAAATAAAAATAACTTTTAAACTCGGATGAAGGACCGATACCTAAGTAATACTTAACTTACTGAAAAAACTCCCTGTACTTATTTGTGAGTACAAAATTTCATAATTAAGCAAACGATGTTATAACGTGATTCATTGTGTATTTCTTAATGCATACGTTCTTAATAGTTTAGTTAACTTTAACGTTTTTTTTTAATTCGGTTTAGCGTTACTGTCGAAGTTGACAACATTATTCTCGAAGTATGTATCTAGCGTCATAATTATTTATGTGGTGGGATGTGTAAAGGTGTTCAAGTGCTTAGTGAGAAATTAGTTTGTCAAACGAATTTATTATAACCTAAGCCAATTCTGAATTTGTAGGACGGATCTCAATTTTTTCCCCCATTTTTCTCCTTTAGTAAAAGAACGAAAGGACAAATATTCAATAGTAATATCACAAGAGAGTGAGAATATATTGAAAATAATTCCACAGATTTTCGAAAACTTGTTGCTAGGGAATAGACACGAGAGCCCTTAGGGCTCGAGTGGCTATTCCCGAATGGCAACAAGTTTGAGAAAGACTGGAGAATTATTTTCTAATTATTTCTCACTCTCGAGTGGTATTCGAAAGATTATTTTTTAATGTTTAAATAAAAAATACAGCATAAAAATACAACTTTTTAATATTATTTCTGTACTTTTACAAAATTAATTAGTGTTAAAAGTTTGTATGTGAAATACACAATTATTGTAAATGTTTTGTCCGTGAGTGGTGGATTTTGCAACATTCTTCTGTTCTGTTGTGTTAAAAGTTATAGCTTCTCCCTTGTCTCTTAGGTTATTAATCAAACTTGAATGATGTTCATTATTCAACTGCAGGTACGGTTTCAATGAACTAGATGAGCTGTGGCCCGTAATTTTTATTATTTCCTGCTCGTTAACACCTGCTTTCGCTAGATGAAACACTGCACTTGACCTTGAAGAATGGTTCGTAATTTTTATTTTTTTAGTGTCCAGCCCAATCATGTCCGCCGATTCTTTCATCCACTTCGACATTATGTTCACCCCAACGGCATATTTTTGTACCATCCTGAAGAAGACGGTTTATCCCAAGCAATGTTTACTGTTAAAAAAAGTCTGTCAGTTTTTATATGTTCGTTCCTCTTGCTTAACAATTTCTTGAGCAATCGGACAGGACACGCATCAGGCTTTTCAGTATTTGGTATTAACCATTTACTATCAGTCAACTTTTGTGCCCCACCTTGCGCTGTTTTAGAGAAAACCGGATTATACTCTACTCTTCCAGTGGCCAAACCAGCATTGTCTGTTTCTTCTTGAAAATAATGCACTAAACATTGACAACCTTATCCTCCACGCCATGCTAGCTCATATGAAGCAATGTGATAAAAGCATTTTTGCAAACCGAAGGGTGTCTCCTCGTCGTAGCGTTTTATTATTTCCATGATTTGTTCATTAGTTAGAATTGCAGAACTTTGCTTCCTTTTTTCTGGCACCTGTTGTAATATCTTACGTTTTGTATTTCTGGCTTCTCTCGCAGATTTAAATTCGATATCTTTAAAGGGGTCTAATTTTCTACTAAATTCGTTGTAGTACAACTCTTGCATTAATTTCGCGGTTTTATTCCACATTGTTTTAATAACGGCTTCTTTGTAATATTCTCCATTGCACCTTTTCATATTAAATCCCCAGTCTTTCAAAATGTTTGCCAGTTTTGTGACTGGTGTATTTCCTTCTAATTTGTAACCCCGTTCGTCGCAAAATGATTGGAATTGTTTCCATATAATTCGAATATTATTACTAACCATAGTATTTTTGCACGAATTTTCTTTAATCTGTGCGTTTATATCTTCCACTGATGATGAACTAAATCGCTTATGGTTCATTGCTTCGAATTTGCAATAATACTGGTGGCAGGTGTCAAAACTAGAAAATACGTTGTCAACAAACAGAAACAAAATACTAGAAAATATTCTCGGGAGAATAATGTACTAAGATTATTCTCACTATAATAATATTGTGATTGCACAGAATTAAACACGTGTCCGCAAATACTGCTAAACGATTGCTTAATAAAATTATTAAAAAATAATCACATGAATTTTTTGAGAATAATATTAAAACACAATAAACATCATTTTATTTTGACTAAAGGATATCACTCATCAAATACAAATCAAATTTATTGATATTTCTATATAATAACTTTGCTTTTGTAAATTCTCATCATAGCATTTTAAATTGAGCATTTCAAAATTTTCTAACGCCTATTTATGTTTTTACAGATGAAGATTTGGAAAATCTGATATCAGAGATCGTTAGAGCTAGTAATAGAGGAGTGTCAGCGGAGAGAAACGTTACCAATCCTCCGAACTGGAGTTTTGGTCAATCGCTCTTCTTTTCTACCACGGTCGTCACTACAATTGGTACGTATTTTATGTACTCATAAACAAAATTCACTTAAAATTAAAAGTCAATTTGGACATATCTATTGTTTGTATTTACTATCTATGGCAATATTGACAGCCCCATCAAAACTTAAAACATATACAATGAATTTCACTTAAGATACAATATACAAACACAAACATGTATAGGTTTTCTATTTCCATAGAAACTAGGTAATACATTCTTACGTTGTCCCACGTAAAATGCAACATATCAATATAATTTGACATTAGTTAAGTCAAAAGTAGCAGTATTTCTATTTCGATATTAGCTTAGTATCAATCTTAAATGATATACACAAAGGAAGAGAGAACTCAGTTAGTGACATGGTATCTTTCGGGATTCAATTCAATAAACGATATTTACCGGAAATGTAGTTTTAATCCTAAAACACTACATTGAATTAAATAGGCTTTACTGTCAATAATTTGACAAAACAACCATGAAAGATATATCGATCATCATATCATAACATTCATAACAATCATAACATAACTATTACATATTGCATTTTATGTGGGACAGTGCAAGTGCATAGTATTTTCGTATCTATAGTTAATACATTCATATATTGCAAGTTGCATGAAATTCTCTGTATAAAACATATATAGAAAGATTCGCTATCAGGGGTGTTTTTGTAACCATACGTGTAATAAATAGATAGATTAATTCGAGTAACATCGTACCGGCGGGTCGTCTTCGCGCGTATATATATACGAGGGTGGATCAATAAATACCCGTGTTAGGAAAGAAGACGCAAGTTTTTCACAAATTTTTTATTTATTTTTCAACGTAATCACCTTTTAGTACAATACACTTTTCCCAACGTTTCTGCCATTTCTTTAACCCCTCCAAAAAATACGATTTGTCAAACTCTGCAAAATACGCTGCTGTCTCGACGATAACCTCCGCGTTTGAGCTGAATCTTTTTCCCCCGAGCCACGTTTTCATGTTGGGGATCAGAAAGAAGTCGCAGGGAGCCAAGTCAGGCGAGTACGGTGGGTGCGGCAGCAATTTGTAGTGCAGTTCATGCAACTTTGCCACGACAATTCTGGATGAATGTGCTGGTGCATTATCGTGGTGAAACAGCACTTTTTTCTTAGCCAAATGGGGCCGTGTCTCCTTCAATTTTATATCGAATCGATCCAATAATTCACTGTAGTACTGCCCCGTGACCGTTCTTCCTTTCTGCAAAAAGTCCATGAGGATTATTCCGTTGGAATCCCAAAAAATCGTGGCCATGACCTTTCCGGCCGGATGGGACCGTCTTTTCCTTCTTCGGAGCAGATTCACCCCGAAAAATCCATTCTTTTGACTGTCGCTTGGACTCTGGCGTATAATAATGGATCCAGGTTTCATCAACGGTGACGACTCGACGCAAAAACTCCTGCGAATTTCTCTTAAAGAGGTCCAAACACTGCTTCGACATTGACAACCGTATCCGCTTGTTGTCCACCGTAAGCAATCGCGGCACCCATCGGGCCGACACCTTTCTCACCGATAACTTATCATGTAAAATATTAATTGCCGTTCCGTACGACACGCCTACGGCCTCTGCTACTTCGCGCACTTTCGTTCGGCGATCAGCGAGAATCATGTCGTGGACCTTTTCAACGATTTCCTCGGTAACCACGTCTGCCGGGCGGCCTGGGCGCTCCTCATCAAAAACAGATGTACGACCACGTTTAAATTCGTTGAACCAATATCTTACGGTTCTCATAGATGGTGAAGGGTCCCCATAGACAGCATCCAACTTCGCTTTTATTTCTTCGCATGTTTTTCCATCCAAAAATAAAAAGCGAATTACGGATCGATATTGCTCTTTTTCCATTTTATCGAGAAACACGAAACACCTGTGATACAACTGGCTGCCAAATAAAAACTAAACTATGAATCAGTCTGAAATTTATTATGGTGTTGTCTGACAGATGGTAGTACACGACGGTAATGCCAACTTCCCTCAGCAGCCCCACCTGTCTTCAAACACGGGTACTTACTGATCTTCCCTCGTGTATATATATATATATATATTTTGTCAGCCACCGCTGACAACGTGCACTGAACGGTGTTCGGACTGCTACTGACAAAATATATATACGCGCTACGACTAACCGCTAGTGGGATGTTAATCCAATGTACCTCACTAGTATTAAATGCAATTAAAGCTGTTAAAAATCCCTTTTTTGAAATATGGATGGTATTTCTACATAGTTTTTCATTCATTTCAAATTACTAATCTGGAACGAAAAACGTAAGAAGCAATTACCTTCGTTATGCTAGTACGAGTATCGTTTGTACACTATATGTCGAAAAATAATCGGAATGGCTCAATTTTAACGAAATTAGTAGCACCATCTGTTGGTGGACGATTGATTTATGAAATGTCGATCTTTCCAAACAATTTAATAAAATTTTGTTTACTAGAAGTCAAGATACTACGTACTTAAGTGGCAGTAGTTTATAGAAATTGGCGGAGAAATAAACTGACCCATCATATTGACGTTTAATAACATTCTAATTATATTTACATGGTGTGAATTAGGTTTTTGAATTTGGAGGTTATATCTACTTCACTTAAGTAGACCATCGTAGTAATATTATGACTTATTAGATGACACATTGTGACAGCTATAATAATTATTATTTTAACATATTGAAGATCGTTTTATAAAGCAAAAAAAAAGAGTGGAGTTTTTTGCAGTTTTGTGCAGTTTTTTTGGCCGCCAGTTTACCTTCGTCGAAAAATGAATAAAGATAAAAAATCAACCTTCTGTTTTATGTTAAAAATACAGCAGAAACGCTGCTTAAAGTCGCTTATGCAGATAGCATAAGCGTCGTCAATGTAACTCAAACACTTAGTCAAGTGTTTGAGTTACATTGACGACGAATCAAAGAAAGAAATCTTCAATGAAATTCATGGAAATAGAAATTGGAATAACGAAGACAATTCATGGAATTTTAATCGAGAAACTTGGTCTACGCAAGTTAAGTAAATTTTAAAATTTATTCCACATAGATTGACGAATGGCCAAAAATTGTATCGCCTTGGGCATTGCAAATACGCCATTAACGAAGACCCAAGTGATAAAAAATTCTTAAAAAAACGATTGCAAATGATAATGAGACATGGTGCTTTCAATACAGTTCAGAAACCTGATACAGTAAAGCGGAAAGTGCTGACTGGCGATCATTAGATGAAAGGTATTTAAAAAATCTCGTTTGGAGAAGTAGAAAATCAAAGCAATGCTTTTTAAGAGGTGATTGTCCATAAAGAATTTCTTCCAAATGGTACAATATTTCATATTAAGTATTGTCTTGGTGTATGGAAGTGTATTTATCGTGTTCTTTCTGAATATCGAGAACCAGGCAATTAATAACTATGGTACGATAGTAAACCTTCTTATAGTACAACTGTCATTGATTCTTTGACTATGAATCAAATTTATTTTCTTTTACATTCATTTTTTATCCCCCGAGTTGTATTTGGCAATAAAAGAAAACCGTTTTGATCTATATTAATTAATATTTAAAGACTAATGACCACTAAACTGAACATTATTGCATTCAGTGATACACAAAAGTCATTTGATGCACTTCTTTAAACTGCAAATCCTTGTATTTCTGCTGAAGAATATTTTGAATAAACAAAATTTTCTTTAGTTAATTGACGAAGGAGATACTTGTTGAAACTGCATTATAACGCTAAGAAATAAGTAATTAAACTTTTAGTTTCAAAAAATTCTATTTATTATAAATATCACTACAATATTCAGTATTCATCCACCTGATGAAGCAATTGTATGGCGAAACAATATTGTAGTGATATTTATAATAAATAGAATTTTTTGAAACTAAAATTTTAATTACTTATTTCTTAGCGTTAAAATTTTCTTTCATCAAGATTTCTTAAGACTTTTTGTTTTTTAAGCTGTTGTTGTTGTTATTGAGACATAGGTTGTGCATATAACGTACCTAACATACATATATATTAAAAAATTAATGCTTTTAAATCAAATACAGAGTTCCATATATAAACATGAAAGCTATACATCGTCAGATCACGTACAAGTTTTACAATTTCAAATTACATGAATAATTATAAAAATGACAGCATGTTCGAGAGATGCTCCACTGTTGCATGTAATGACTGTTTAATATTTATAAATTTTACAATTTCATATGCAGGATACGGCCATGTCACACCTCTGAGTAGAAGTGGAAAATTGTTCTGCATTATATATGCAATGTGCGGCATACCTTTAACCCTGGTATTGATGTCGGCACTTGTAGATAAATTACTGAAACCGACTTTGTGGTTCCAACATTGGTTGTTGAAGAATTTGGGCAACTTGTATCAACCGTTACATATCAAATTACTGCACTTAATTATCATAGGTACGTTACCCCGTGAATACTAATTTTTTTTAATGAACTTTTTTTATTCACAGTATTCCTGCTGCTGATCTTTTTTCTCATAACACCTGCTTTCATCTTCGCTACAATTGAACCTGAATGGGATTTCCTAGATTCTTTCTATTACTGTTTTATATCTTTAACTACGATTGGACTCGGCGATTATATTCCTGGTGATAACAGAAACCAATCCCATCGTGCTTTGTACAAAATCATAACTTCTTGTAAGTAATAACCGTTTTAATTTAACGCTTAAATATACATATTGTAATAATTAGTCAAAATAGTTTTAGTAAGAATGCAAAAACAAAGAATTATTTCATAAAGTAATTAAATTTCTTTTTTCTTAAAAATATGATTTGGGACTAACAGTAGATTCTTCAATATTAGCAAGTTACCAATGTAAACGTACATATTGCTATGAATAGTGGGTTAGAATGAAAATGAACCACTATTCACCACGATTCTGTCCAACTTTGATGCTCAATCGGTTGACTTCTTTAATGAGACAGCTTTCCTCTCCGGGTTTCCAATGGAAAACGTGGAAAACATAAATGTATTAATTTACTTGAGCGCCACTCAAAATGTATTTGAGAATATTGTTAGTTTTTCAGAAGTTACAGTTAATCACACAAGTTGGAAGGTAAACAAAATAATATTCAAATCTTACTCAAACGAATCTTAATTTATTTACCTTCCAACTTGTGTGATTAACTGTAACTTCTGAAAAACTAACAATATTCTCAAATAAATTTTGAGTGGCGCTCAAGTAAATTAATACATTTATGTTTTCCACGTTTTCCATTGGAAACCCGGAGAGGAAAGCTGTCTCATTAAAGAAGTCAACCGATTGAGCATCAAAAAAGTTGGACAGTATCTTGGTGAATAGTGGTTCATTTTCATTCTAACCCACTATTCATAGCACAAATTTGGCGCCCCACGTTGGCGGAACTTGGCTGGAACTTGAATAATTTTTTGCCAAGGATGCTACATATAGTATATCCCAATGAAATATAAAACATCTCGCAGATCTGCATATAGCTCACACAAATTGCAGATTTTCAAGCTAAGCCCTCACATTCAGTGAAAACATATATACCACTTTGCTACTTGATAGAAGACGGCATAGAGCTTAGTTTGCACATGTCTACAATTTGTGTTGTCTATATGCAAATAAAGTGCCTCATTACTGTACATATGCAACAATATGCACGTCAATAGAGGTATCTAGAAAGAACTCGAAAAGCAACTATTGTTAATGCATTGGCACACAACGATCTTTGAATACAAAATTGTTACTTATATTATAGGAAAGCATCATATTAAATTGTATTTAATTCTAGGAGAAAGTTAATGTTACTATAAACAAGATTTTACAATTAAAATACGCTGCAGCATTGCTGCTGTGGATTTCGTTTATATTTTAAAGAGTTTGTACAAATGTGTGCTTTAAAATTAGACACTGTATAAATGTCTATCAAATTTAATACTGTATCTACTGCACTATTATGAAACTAAGAATGTCGCAACCATAAATATTTACGAAAAATTTCACATCGCAACAGATTTCTCATGAAAAATAAATTATGAATCAAACTCGAATTATCAGGTTTGGAAATATCTAGTAAATAATACGTTTTAAGTTACACTACATAAGTTATTTCAAGAAAATTTAATATGAAAAACATTTTAATACATTGTTATATTAATTAATATAGAATAAATCGATCAGTCAATTTTTTTTAAAATCAACATTTTTAGAAGCAATAAGTAATTACCACGTATTTACCACGAAGAAGATACATACACAATCGGTTCAGAAAGAAACCCGACTAATTCTTTTAAGAAAATACCAGTTGCGCCAGCTTATTGTACTGTTTAGTATAAAACCAAGCCAATTTGGCGTCTCTTTCACTAAAAAAGGCACTTTAGTTAATAAACCAAGCGTATGGCAAGGATTTTATGAGTCATGAAGATAATTTGAAACCGGTTAGGCTAACAACGAGCATTCATGACGAAAATACTTTGGCTTGCTTTTCTGGCTTCTGATCAGGAAACGAAGTGTATAATGATAAAGTGATAGCAGAAGTATTTAATATTAGCATTGGAAGTAAAAATTAAATTGGTACCACACTTTCTCACAAAGGATTCAAAGCAGCGACGTGTGAACGTTGAACAGCATTTGCGGATAGCAATCCTAACTTTTTAAACAAAATTATCGCGAGAAATGAATCATGGTACTTCCAATATGAACCCACCATCAAACGACAGAGTGTCGAATGAGCTGGAAAGGGCTTGCCTAGACCGATAAAAACGAGAGCATCGAAGTGACTCATCAAAATCACATTGACGCTGGTATTGTCCGAATACTGCATACTATGGATCGCTTACTGAACCGAACTAAAAAAGTAAGACCGAAGTTCTACCAAATGGTCCTTTCCATAGACTTCATAAACTCTACTAATTGTGTATAAAACGTGGTACTAAATAAAGAATTTGTTTGAACCCTTGTACCTACATTTTCTTTTTGAATTAGTTCAGCTTACTTCTGAACCGATTGTGTACATGTTTGGAAAATCTCTACAAAAAGAAAATTGTCATTACTCTATTATGATTTGTTATTGTTTTGATTATAAAATTAATTTATATATTTTCAGGTTATTTAATAATTGGTTTAACATTTATGATGCTAACATTGGCCCTTTTCTACGACATACCTCAATTGAACATTGGTCTGCTATTTAAGACACACGAAGATCTAGATTCCGAAAAGGCACGTCTCGCCACTTGCGGTTTGGGATTGCAGTACGGTATCGACGCGAAAACTGATTCCGAAGAAAATTCCCACAGGCAGGTGGTCAGGGTTCGGTCAAGACAAAGAGACGACAGTCCTAGTCCAGAAGATCCTCCTGCCGGCGATTTTATGAAGCCATAATTTAATGAATACAAAAACAAGAATATTCAATGTATTAAAATGAAAATACTGCGTTTTAACATAACGTTGCACGCTGGACTATTACATATTGTCAAATACAGAAAATATATTCTTCTAGTTAGAAATCTTTGTTTTTATTTTTTACTTGTGCTAACCTCCTCAAAAGTAGAAGTGAATGTTGATAATAACAAACAAATACAGTTAGGGTCAGTGGCGGCTGGCGCATAAGCGCTGCAGTGCTGCAGAGCTCCCAAAAAATTGGGCGGGCGAACCTGTATTAGTTATAACTAGTTTTCTTTTACATAATTTTTCTGACATTTCTGATGTTTATAAAAGCGTAACATATTGTTGTGAAAATTCTCCCCCTGTATATCAAAAAATTTGCATATTTTTCTACATCATCCTGTAGAGAACATCAAACCCTACAATTTGACACCGCAATCATCAAAATCCGATCAGTAGAAGCCGAGATATTCGCTTCCGTAATTCCAACACTAACGCCGGTTATATATAGTATTTTATCAAATAATATACAATAGACGACCAGTGGAATAACCAACCTAATTCGCGCGATCGCTCACTTGTTCCTTATCTGGTCCACACGTACGTGCGCTCAGAGCTCTTTCAAACACCCGCGCGCACCCCGCTACCCCCGTGGCTGTCTTAAACCAATGCGTGATTTTACCAGGCATCGTCGCTGCATTTAAACCAGCGCGAAGAGCGATATGATTTGGTATGTAAACTAATATTATAAAGAGGAAACATTTGTGTTTTTGTATGCATGTTTGTAATGCTTTCACACAAAAACTACTGGACCGATTTCAAAAATTCTTTCACCATTAGAAAGCTGCATTTTCACTGAGTGACATAGGCTATATTACATTTTCAAAAAAAAAGATATCCCCAATAAAAATGCATTAATGTAACCCAAGGTGTGAAAAAATTAGTCACAAAAAATCTGCCATCGCGTACGCTGCGGAAACTATTGTTGATAGAACAAAAAAATGTTCTACAGTATTATAGAACGTATTAATATCTACAAAAAAGTCCGCGAAACCATATGTTTAACTACTGTAGTTATGCCACTATAACTACTTTTTTACATTTTAAAAGTTAATAAAAGTGCCGACAATAATCAAACCTTATTATCCATACCTCTGTATTATTTCTTATCCTATTAAATGATATTTTATTAAAGACCATTTCAATACCAGTAAAATACTTTTTAAATTATTAAAATTGGACATTCCATTCAAAAGATATAACGAATTTAAAAATGTCAATCTAAAGAAAATAATGTTATAATATAATGTAGTAGTATAGCAATGGCCATATTCATTTTGTTTGTAATTAATTGACAATCGAAAAATTATAACTGGAATAAGAATTGTATTGGCAGAAGGAATTTAATAACAAGTTCAATGAGAATGAAAAGTAATAGGAAACAGGCACAGAGAAGCTGTTATAGAAAGAAGTTAAACATAAAGTGATATAAAATCCAAAAATTAAGGATCACAAGAAAGGAAGATTAAATATTTAAGAGAATACACTCACTATTGTATTTATTCAAGGTAGGATCGAAGAAAAGACAACATATACGATACAAATTTTATTAAAAGAATTTAAATAACACTGAGATATTTGAAAGACGACGTTTTTGAAGTAATTTCGACAATGTGTCAAAAGCCAAGTGACAGGAACATTATTAAAATAGCGGGTTACATTGTTTATAAGTTATGTTAAATTAGTAAATGGACTAAACAGATTTAATAAGCGATGAGCCACCACCAGAAAAACGCAAAGGTCCAAATAACAGCAGATTTAATCATCGAATTTCGGTGTGAGGTGTGAGGTAGAGGTGTGTGATGTTATTCTAAATTGTGCAAAAGATCGATTTCATTTTAAAGAGCATCTAGTAGTGGCATCACTTTTTTTTCGGAATGCTTTGGAGAGTATTGCAGTAAATTTCCTGAGGACAAACTCACTTCCGCATGCTCCTATTATCCCTCCCTTGATAAAGAAGATTACGAACTGAATTGTCTGTTATTTACTCAAGAACTGATCTTTAAAAGGCGCACTACCTCTTCTAAAATTTTTAATAAAAAACAATCTGGGAGATACGTTGAAGGAGACTAGAAAATTATTAGAAATTGTAATAACAACTCCCATGACAACATCAGAGGCCGAACGATACTTTTCAACACTAAATCGAATTAAGACGTTTCTCAAAAATTCAATGACCGAAGATCGTTTAACATCTCTTTCCATGCTATCTATCGAAAAAAAGTTTATCTCCGAAATAGACAATTTTAATGACAAAGTGATAACAATATTTGCAAATCGAAAAGAACGTAGAATAGATTTAATTTATAAGAAATAAGACAACCTCTTACTGCCCGTGCAAGGTAAATTTTTTTGTAAAGCTTGCAGAACACCTTAAAATTTTTAGCACGAGCCGCCACTGGTTAGGGTTCAAAATTCCAAGTGTATTTTAACTTAAAAAAGTATTACAAAATGACCAGTCAATGTTATTTTTTCTAAATTAAATTCACGCGCCGTTCTTTTACATTCAAACACTTCAATTACTTTTTCATTGAAATTAATGTCACTTTTAATAAAACAGTTTTCGGTGGACAGCATACAAACCGCCGATAATCTCTCTCCGCCCATAGAATTCCGCAGAAAATTTTTCACGCGCTTGAAGGTCGAAAAGCATCTTTCTGCTTCTGCGGTTGAATTTGGAATTATTATTATTATCTTCAGTAATTTAACAGTTTCTCTAAATGGTTACTCCAAATTATTTGCCTTTAACATAGGTATTTAAAAAAGCCCCATTGCGTTGTCGAAAATCTGGCCTGGCATAAATTAAGGACAATTCAGTTTGTAAGCGTTCTTGTTCAAATACTGGATATGCCTTAATTGTCGTTTTAAACATGTTTTCCGGAAATATTTGAGTTAATTATCGAAATACTCAGCGAAGAATAGCGTCGAGACAAGTAAGTTATTAGTGTACTCAAATCTAGCTTTCGCTATCTCTATTATTACATCACAACTTTTTAGTGCTGACGCGCGTAAATTTACTTCCGAAATTCGCTACCGATTCGGAGATGGTTCTGATTCGTTTCTGAACAATTCTTCACCTTTCTTAATTATAGACCCAATATCTTCTCTAAACTTCTTGATACATCTTTCAAATGTACTGATTGCACTTTTAAGCAACACAGGATCTTTCTTGCTTACAGCTGGTTGTACTCGTATTAAACATCAATATGCAGCATTATATTATAAAAAATATTTAACCAAAACAGAAATACTTTATCAAAAAGCAATCGTTCTATAGCGCTATCTTGATAACTATTGCCTTTGAAAATCGTTCTTGAATATGTTGCATGCATTCAGTTAAAGAAATTCGGTGTTCATAAATGACATTGATGGCTCAATTTTTGAAATTCCATCGTGTTTGTACTGCTCACGGTAACCTTCTCCCCACTAATTCATTTAGCGAAAAAAAAGCACGAACTTGCGTATTTTGTGAAGCTGCTTGGGACATGATAAAATTTCGCTGATGAGCATAGAAATGGACATAATTGGCTAGCGGATATTTTTCTTTAATTTTTGTGTGGACACCAGCATGCTTCCCACTTATAACGGTTGCACGACCGTAAGATTGAGCAATCAATTTATTGCAACTGTCTTTTAACAGCGGATCAATTACGGAACGAATACAATTAGTTAAAGACTGTGTATCGTGATTTCTAGGATTTACGAATTCCCAAAATCTTTCAACAGGATTGCCATCGTGAACATGGCGTAAAATAACAACAATTTGAAATCGTGAAGGTACGTCTGTACCTTCACAATTAGTCTCGTCTACCCTAACTGCCAAGTCATCTGACTGGTTGATTTCCAAAACAATTTTATTTCTACATATTTCAAGCATACCTACACTGCAGATCATTCTGTTTATCTTTGGAAGTCCCTTTAAAAACAGTAGATCGTTCCAGATGTTCTCGTAATGCGTTATCAAGATCTGCAAGATTATTTGATTCGTCAGTCGCGTCGTGTTCACGAAGTGCGAGCTCAAAAGCTCCACAAAATTTTATACAATCTGTAATTCGCGATAAAACATAACAATTTTTTAAACACACCTCATTTGATAGATGATTTTTTGTTATTTCGTGTCTCTTAATGCTTTGACTTAAATCTTTTACACCGTACACTGTCCAGGATTTATCACCATCAAATAACAAGCACGGAAAACAAAAAAATAGCTATTTATGTAACCAGTTATGAAATGGGTTATTTTGTGTAACGAAATGGAATGTTTGCAGGACGAGCGAGCGTAGCGAGCGAGATCCTGCAAAATGACATGAGTTACACAAAATAACATTTCATAACGTGTTTCATACAATATTTTATCTAATTTTGACCAAAACATAGATTTATAATTTTCCAGTTGATCTGACATTAAACGTCATAAGTCGTATTAAATAATTAGTGACAGTTTTCATGCTATTGATAATAATTCATTTGACTTGACAGGTGTTTGTTAATTTAAGTATAAGTATTTACTTTTATTAGCTAAATATTTCAGTGCATTGTACGAGTAAAAATGTCGGATTCAGATTCAGGTGGACTACCAAGCGATATAGAAGAGGCTGCGCAAAGTGCATTATCGACTGTGATTCCACAAAAGTCGAAAGCCCAGTACGATTTGGCTTTTGAAAAATTTGGGAAGTGGCTTAAAGACAAAAAAATTAAATGTGTTAATGAGAAGGTTTTATTAGCCTATTTCGAGGGAAGAAAGAATAAAAAAGCTTCAACACTCTGGACTCTTTATTCCATGTTACGAAGTGAATTGTCTTTGAAGAAGAATATTGATATTGCAAAATATGCCAGTTTACATGCATTTCTAAAGAGGCAGTCAGAGGGATACTATGCAAAAAAGTCTAATATTTTGTCAAAGGAAAACGTCTCCCGGTTTATGACAGAAGCTGAGGATAAAACATATTTAATGACAAAGGTCGCATTGATCGTTGGAATAGCTGGTGCTTGTCGAAAAAGTGAGCTAACTTTTCTACGTGTGGGGGATATTTTAGACGAGTTTTCTCATTTTGTAATAAAAATCCCTAATACAAAGACAAAAGTAACGCGCGAGTTTGTGATCACAGAAGGAAATATTGAAGGGCAAAATTTTCTTGATCTTATTAGAAAATATATTTCGTTGCGTCCACAAAACGTTAATCACGATAGGTTTTTCGTCAAATATAATAATGGTAAATGCGGGGCACAGCCAGTTGGCATTAATACAATCGGTAATCTACCGAAAAGAATTGCTCAGTTTTTGAAACTATCAAATCCCTTCTTATTTACCGGACACTGCTTCAGAAGGTCATCGGCTACCTTTTTGGCAGATTCTGGTGCGGATATTTTTAAGGTTAAACGACATGGAGGCTGGAAGTCCAATACTGTAGCTGAGGGCTATGTAGAGAATTCTATAGAAAATAAGAAAAGGATTGCCAATGATATTCTTGGTGAATCAAGCTCAAATGCACATTCCGTTTTGCATCATAACATTCATAACATCAGAGTACCTGCCATGAATTCTACGTGTGCAGGAATTAACCTCACCAATTGTTCACATTGTGTCATAAATGTTTATAATGCATAAAATAAAAATTTAACCAGTTTGTGTCATTTAACGTTCCCCTTTATTAACTTGAGATGAAATGATTTTTTCAAAATATTTCGTAACTAGTGATGAAATGAACTTTTCAACACTAGTTACGAAATATTTTACTTTTCGTAACTAGTTACGAAAAGTAAACCGTTTCCTAACGTCATACAGTTTTGAAAAGTGTCACTTTATGTGTCAAAATTAGATAAAAGGGCATTTTTATATCACATCCGCATATCCACTGTGTTTTAATGTATAAATTATGATTAAATTGCTGGTTATAAGTTTTATTTTGACTGCACCCGTTGACTTCTATATTTAATTGCGGTGTTGGCCATCCTAGGTCTTTTACTTTCATTTTATCTTCATAAGACAACGAACTAAATTGATTTTGTTGAAAAAATCTAACGGTATTCATTTTAACCGGTTTTATATAATTTCTGTTACGACGTTTAACGTGAGATATCTTGAGTTGTAAAAATTGCAGAACACAAAGAAGGCATATACGAAAGCCATATAGTCACGTCTTTGAATCAGTAATGACAATGAAAGGTTCTTATAATGTTTCTTATTATGGTTCTTATTATGTGCATAGAAAACGATGGAAGACATGGGGAAATACGAGACATTTTTGTTACCAAAATTTAAATTTTTAAATACGATTTCTTCCTGCTTAATAGGTCAATTAAACACCAAAATATACTAAATTATTTTTGGCCCATTTTAAAATTTCAAACGACGTTTTAATGGTAGAACAAGAGTGCCATGAAAATTACTTTTTGCGTTTTGGTGGTTGGAGGTGAAGCAGATGTTAATTACAAAAACAATTTTTAATAAATAAATTAATCAAAAAGTTTTCCATGTGGATAAGGCTTTTTGTGGACCTGTAGGTACCCCATTTTAGGTTTTCAAACATGCACAAACAACTGGTCGAAAATGATTTTGTCTTTCCCATATGGTGTGAACAATATGGCGGGCCCTGTATATTTCCAAAATATTTTGACATTAATTTATTTTAATATATGATGTTATTTAATTTCAATGACTGAAGGTTGCTTTGTTATAATTTCTCTTTACATTTTTAATTACAATTATTTTAAAATTAATGATTTAAACAATTTTACAATGTCTATCAACTTTTGACTGACTTATAGAAAATACAAATACTCTTAATTAATTTGTCAAATATACTAACATACTTTGTTAAAGAAAAAAGTAAAATGAATGATAACTAAAAAAACAATCAATTAATCATCTAATCTAAACAAACTTGAGCATAGAAATATTAAATTTTACTAAATTCTTGATAAACTATTTTTAATTAAACTTAAGAAATTCGAACCTATTACCCTAATTAACTAATTAATTAAATAATTAAACAATTAACGAATGTTTATGTTCGTATAATGTAAAATTTCTAATTAACACAAACCAATACATGTCTTATGTTAATTAAGAATCTTGCTTATAGCACTTGAAAATGTAATCAAATAAAATACAAAATGTTGTGGAAAATAATAAGTTTTCATTATAATAATTTTCTTTTTTGTAACGAATAGTTAGAAAAAAAATATCAAGACTGAATCGCCGACAAAACTGAAAACTATAACAGCAATTTAACGATCAACAGTCAAAAAGAAAAAAAGGAAACTTTGTGCGGTAATAATAGTGATAAAGTTATGGTATTTGCAGTAACGCGCCAAGTATCTTCGGCGCCGTCGTGCGAAATACTGATAGGCGCCTTTACCCTATATGTATTGAGCCAAAATTACCAGCCACTCTCCCACAGTTCAACATTGAAATTTATGACGAACTCTTTAGACTTGTTAGTACTGGTAGGTATTTTTTATTAAAGGCAAACAATAGGTTCACATACAAAAAAATATTATTAAAATTTTTATTGCACACTGAAACAACAGTAACAAAATAAAAAACAGTATTCAAAATTATTAAAAATGTAAATTTGTTGATTTGTTGTGAACTTTCAAAAAATGTTTTTAATATTTTTAAAATTTAACTTATCAGTCACAAGTGGCCGTAGGCGCCTTTAAGGCCTTGGCGCCGTTGTGCGCTGCACGACCTTGCCCATATGGACGGCGCGTCACTGGGTATTTGGACTGCTTCACTGTATAAATGGTATTCACTGAGTGGTCGTGACATAGGATGTGCTACCCAGAATTTCACGGACTTTAAATGTAGCGCGCTAAGGGATGGTAGTACAGCTCTATGGCGCTAGATGGTGTGAGCTACGTCTATACTAAGTCGTAGGTAGTGACAAATAATTTTTGTGTTTATATTTGTTGAATCGTGTTTGAGTTATTCTGCGACACTACAATGTCTAATGTGAAAGAGCAAAGAACTGGCATAAAATTCTGCTTAAAACTTCATACTTTAGGTCATACTCAAACTTATGAGTGGTACATACAACCACTTCAAAAAGGTCGTCGGAGCTAACAGCTATTTTATCTAAAGTCACTAGATAAATAAAGTACCGCAAACCTCCGCCATTTTTGGGCAAAAATTTGGCGTCAAAATTGAATTGCTGTGTTAAATAAAAAATCAATTTAGTACTGTATTCTTAAAAGAACGCAACTGTATGAACATGCGTTAATAATTAAACCGCAGATAGTAAGGCAATTAATTAAAACAAGCAAGCACTGTTTTCATTATTTATTATTGTTGGTTTACTAAAGCACGCATTTTCGCCTTTTGTGGTTGACAACCAGATCAGGGTGTGCATTTGGAGTTAGTTTTTTCATGTCATCTGCTCTTGATTGTTCAAATTGGGAATCAGAAAAATGCACCTTACATAAGTAACTAAGTGTTATAACAAGTGATCTGCTTTTACATATGTACTCACCTCACAAATCTTCGCATTTACCGGCACATTGTCTTGATTAATGTCACATAACCACACTTTTCTTCTGTCTGCATTCCTTTCACCACTGGGAAATGCAAATAAACGGAAACCTTTGGCGACACTGTTTTTGCAATTGATAATACAACAACCAGGCATAATTACACTTTATGTTGCCAACGGTGGGTTTAGATGCAACGATGCAACGACAAGTGATTTGACGTTTGGCGGCCATGTTTGGGCAAAAGTAGCGCTTTCTCTCTCGCACTCTTTGGCCTTAGGGATTGCGGTACTTTATATGTATCTAGTGACTTTAATTTTATCTTCGCTTGACCGGCATCTATTGATGAGACTGTGAACTATAACATGTTATCAGAATAATTAAAACATACATGAGTAGGTGAAACCCCACCAGTTTTGTATAATACAAAGGTATTTTTAATAATATAAATTATTATTAAACATCTGGTGTGAAAAACACAAATACAGGTTCACTATTAATATTTTTGTGAACGTGTCCGAACATATCCCTCCCCAGAGACGTAGATACGTATTTCGCCTTTCTACAGGCTCATCGGTACGCCCCTGTTGGAGAAAGGATATCTTCAGACACATTCACAAAAAAGAACCACATCGCCACATCACAGAAATTATCCAGACCGAGCGTAGAAGTAAATTCAGCGCTGCCTGTTGTCAGACAGACGAAGTACCTCGCCCCGTCCACATAACCAATGTGAAGTAACGACGCCCTTCCAAACGTGAATTTACTTCTACGCTCTGTCTGGATAATTTCTGTGATGTGGCGATGTGGTTCCTTTTTGTGAATGTGTCTGAAGATATCCTTTCTCCAGCAGCGGCGTACCGATGAGCCTGTAGAAAGGCGAACTACGTATCTACGTCTCTGGGGAGGGATATTGTCGGACACGTTCACAAAAATATTAATAGTGAACCTGTATTTGTGTCCTTCACACCAGATTTTTAATAATATTTTATATTATTAAAAATACCTTTGTATTATACAAAACTGGTGGGGTTTTACCTACTCATGTATGTTTTAATTATTTTGATACATTACACATGCGGTGAATGTGAAGTAACGACGCCCTATCCAAAGGTGGCACAGCCATCTCTCTAGAAACTGCATTTTGTTTGTGTCTTCATTCATTCTACGGACTAACCGCATGTGTAATGTATCAAAATAATTAAAACATACGTGAGTAGGTAAAACCCCACCGGTTTTGTATAATACAAAGGTATTTTTAATAATATAAAACATTATTAAAAATCTGGTGTGAAGAACACAAATACAGGTTCACTATTAATATTTTTGTGAACGTGTCCGACAATATCCCTCCCCAGAGACGTAGATACGTATTTCGCCTTTCTACAGGCTCATCGGTACGCCGCTGCTGGAGAAAGGATATCTTCAGACACATTCACAAAAAGGAACCACATCGCCACATCACAGAAATTATCCAGACAGAGCGTAGAAGTAAATTCACCTTTGGAAGGGCGTCGTTACTTCACATTGGTTATGTGGACGGGGCGAGGTACTTCGGCTGTCTGACAACAGGCAGCTCTGAATTTACTTCTACGCTCGGTCTGGATAATTTCTGTGATGTGGCGATGTGGTTCCTTTTTGTGAATGTGTCTGAAGATATCCTTTCTCCAGCAGCGGCGTACCGATGAGCCTGTAGAAAGGCGAAATACGTATCTACGTCTCTGGGGAGGGATATTGTCGGACACGTTCACAAAAATATTAATAGTGAACCTGTATTTGTGTTCTTCACACCAGATTTTTAATAATATTTTATATTATTAAAAATACCTTTGTATTATACAAAACTGGTGGGGTTTTACCTACTCATGTATGTTTTAATTATTTTGATACATTACACATGCGGTGAATGTGAAGTAACGACGCCCTATCCAAAGGTGGCACAGCCATCTCTCTAGAAACTGCATTTTGTTTGTGTCTTCATTCATTCTACGGACTAACCGCATGTGTAATGTATCAAAATAATTAAAACATACGTGAGTAGGTAAAACCCCACCAGTTTTGTATAATACAAAGGTATTTTTAATAATATAAAACATTATTAAAAATCTGGTGTGAAGAACACAAATACAGGTTCACTATTAATATTTTTGTGAACGTGTCCGACAATATCCCTCCCCAGAGACGTAGATACGTATTTCGCCTTTCTACAGGCTCATCGGTACGCCGCTGCTGGAGAAAGGATATCTTCAGACACATTCACAAAAAGGAACCACATCGCCACATCACAGAAATTATCCAGACAGAGCGTAGAAGTAAATTCACCTTTGGAAGGGCGTCGTTACTTCACATTGGTTATGTGGACGGGGCGAGGTACTTCGGCTGTCTGACAACAGGCAGCTCTGAATTTACTTCTACGCTCGGTCTGGATAATTTCTGTGATGTGGCGATGTGGTTCTTTTTTGTGAATGTGTCTAAAGATATCCTTTCTCCAGCAGGGGCGTACCGATGAGCCTGTAGAAAGGCGAAATACGTATCTACGTCTCTGGGGAGGGATATGTTCGGACACGTTCAAAAAAATATTAGTAGTGAACCTGTATTTGTGTTCTTCACACTAGATTTTTAATAATAATTTATATTATTAAAAATACCTTTGTATTATACAAAACTGGTGGTACAAAACCTACTCATGTATGTTTCAATTATTCTGCTACAGTTATTTTGTACTGCTACAAAAAAGATCTCTTTGAAAATTATTTAAGAAGAAGTTGCTTTATTGAATTGGTTGTTGAAAATGACCACCCAATTGCTGTATACATACACTCCAAATCACGAAAGATGATCCCTGCGTCATTGATCTGTAGTTCTATCAACGACATTCAAAGAATAATCTCGACATCCGAATAACAAACAGTAACTACTTGTATGACAAGGATAGCTTGAACGGAAGTATGTGTTTTCTAGCAAAGACATACGGCTCAAGCAATTTATTTGAGTAAGACAAAGACGGGATTATTACCTACTCCGTGATAAATACACACATTTCCGCTTAGTTGTTCTGATTTCTGTCGTTACTCGTTGACATTTGACAACATACATTCGTTGATATTTGATGGAATTGTTATTTATTTTCGTTTTATAAATACATATTTTTTTTAATTTATTTTTTCAAAACTATAATGGTAGCAATCACGACAACTTGTTTTAAATTCGTTGCAATATTTTGAACGAGAGAAAAACCATGGTGGTGTTAATGTGCACATAATATACGGTATGCGCCAAAATAAACAACACTGAAATTACTGAAGTAGGTATATTATTTATTACTTATACATTATTATGTCTATAGAATACATGTTCAAAATGTGCGCCATGGCGTTGTAGGCACTGCTCATAACGGTTACGCAGATTGTCAAACATATTCGAGAACACAGGTTGCTGCATATTCCTGGAAAAGGAGACAATGGCACGCATTTCAGTGTTGTTTATTTTGGCGCATACCGTATTTAGATTTTAATAAACCTTTTGTTTAGCGAGTGGCAGATGCATTGTGCTTGAGATTAGTTACAGTAAAACGCATTAAAACTGTGTAGCAGCAGTTTAAATCGTGTACTTCACAATATTGGATTTAAATATACAAAGGATAATAATCATAGAGCATTAGTGGAACGATCCAACATAGCAGAGATAAGATTGACATTTCTTAGGAATTACATAAAGAATTTGAGTTGTTCTGTTCAGAGAGAAGTGGTATTGCTTGATGAGACCCGGCAAGATAATAATCTGCAGAGTGTGCATAAACCTGAGGGTTACGAGGGCAAGCGATATGTTGTATTACATTGTGGTTCAAAATTATGTATTGTGTCAAATGCTTCTTTATTGTTTTCAAGCAAATCACAAATAGAAGATTATCATGGTGAAATGAATGGAGAAATGTTTAAAAATGGTTAAATGATAATTTTATTATTAAACAAATAATAAGGCAATTTTGTTAAATGATTACATATGTATATTAACTTGTCTAAACAAATTAGGGATATGTTTGTATATGGGGGTGATAGAAGAAGGAGAAACTGTTATCAAAGCTGGACATATTGTTTTGTGTGGTTTTTTAAATTCAAGTATAATAGGATACTGTTTGAAAACTTCGCAAATACATTCTGAACCACACATGATTACTACAAAGATAGAAGATAACAAAGTTTGGGATTGCTTTTGCACTTGTAAAGCAGGTGCGGGCGGCTTTTGCAAACATATTGTTGCTGTGTTATTATATGCTAACAAGTATGTATAGTAGGTACTTAACTGTAGACTATCAAGAATAAATAAATTATTTTAAAAATGCATTTTATTGCAGGCACGAATTAGAAAATCTTTCAAAAACTGAATTAGAGCAAGAATGGGGAAAATATGCAAGTAAAGATATACAAGCTGAGTATAAACAGGTGATACCTGTTACCGAATTTTGCCATGTCAAAAATAGAGTTGCTAAATATGTAGTATTGCCAAAGACGGAAGAAACAAATTTGCAATTACTTCCAAATTGTAAAAAGAAATATTTTAAGTATAGCCGTTTGCATTAATTATTTATATTATTGGTTCCCAGGAATCGATGCTTTTTAGATTAAAAAATAGGCAATGCAAATCTAATGATTGTATTGAAGAATTACTTGGAAACAGGTATGCTAGAAGTGAGTATTTATGTATTATATAAGTAACAGTTTATCGTTTTAGGAATCATAAGTTAAAAGCAATTTTTGAAAACAGCAATAGATCTTTAATTGGATTGGAAATATCTTTAATTGCAATACGTTTTCTGCATGCCTGCTGTGAGAAAACATATAAAAGAATTATCGAAACTGACGACAGATTCAAATCATTTTATGAATCAAATATAAAAGTACAATGCAGGAAAGAGTTTCGAATAACAGGATCGCGTTGTTATGAGATATATACATATTCAAGAGGTGATTGGGAAAGTAAAAGTAAAAAGTATTTCTGGCCAAAATCATTTACTAATAAGTATGTAGAGCATGGACAAAAACATGAACCAAATGCTCGTGCATTATTTAGCTGGATCTTTAAGTTAGACGTGTTAGAAGTAAGATTCCTAATACCACAAGATAACTGTTGGGCAGGTTATTCTGCAGATGGCATCATTTTAAGTGAAGGAAAATATGAATTACTGGAAGTAAAATGTCCATTTCCAGGTACAGAAAATATATACCTGTATACTGTACTATTAATGAAAGTTTTGTTTTAGGGAAGGATGTATCTGCAACAGAATTGATTACCAGGTGTGATTTTTTAAAAATAGACGAAAATGGTGTAAGAAAATTAATACTGGTAGCCGTAACTTTGTGGTAATTCATTTTGAAAATAAAATAAAACTATAACTTTGTTATATATACCACTTTATTCACATCTAATCGTGACCGCGGTTTCGACATACAATGTATTATCAAACTGCAAAAGTTACAGGCCTACATAGAACTTATAAATGACACAAAAATATTTTTGTGGTAGATATTCCAGGATTATTTCTAGGAGATAATGTTTATACGTGCAGACATAACCTTCCAACTCCAGTGTTACAAACAGGTATTGTGATACCCACAGAATATTAATTGAAAATTAATTCAATTTCTACATTATAGATTCTGGTCAATTGAATGTAATACAATACACATGAGAACTTCATTCAACACTATTTTAAACAATCAGTAGAAAATGAGTATGTAATTCTATTAATTAATGTAATCTGATATAAGTCTAGGTATAAGATTTTGTTATATTGCTTCTGTATATTACGCTAATAAAAGAGGGTTTTACACTCATTCTGTTCAGACATCTCTGAAAGAGAGTGTTTTTACTGAACACATGGAGTTTCCCCCTATCAAAACAATTTTATGGTATTTATTCTTTTTGTTTTTTTATGAATAAAAAATTTAATATTTAATTTGTATTGTTTATTTAAAATACATTAAAAACACATACATAACAAGGTGTATTTGCCAGTAAAGTTATTCCATTGAGAAAAATATAATTCTGAAAACTTAATCAAGCTACATTTCCGCTAAAAGCACAAAATTTCAATGTACTTGTCATACATAAGCAAATAAGTAAGTATCCATTCACCAAGAGATATTAAAATTAAATAAAAATACATTAATCACCTGCTACAAATAGGAATAAATTATCACAAGTAATATTACTAATATCATAACTGGTATTAATAAAATTCAAATTCTCTTAAAATATAATATCCTATTACTGATATTCAGATCGCACCTATAAAATTACAAATTAATGAAGTGTTACTAAATATATTTTAAGAAAAATTAAATATATTTATCGTCTCTCAATTGCTCAAGCTAAAATAAAGCTGCTTTATCTGCAGGTTTCTAAAGATCCAGTCTTGCCAGTTCTTCCATTTTCTTCTTTTTAACAAGGTGAAGTTCTTTCTGCTGAAGAATGGATTCTGTTCTTACCTTAGCCACAGTTTAAAGATATAGCATTTGGGACACTTAACGTATTTATGAATGAAATTTGTCAGCCAATATCGATAACCTTTGTCTATTGCGACCCTACCACACGCAGACATAATAGCGCGATACATAAATCCTTTAGACATTTTTAAATATTAATACATATTTTTATTTGAATTGACCAAATATTCTAAATACAAATTAAGTACATTCTCATTAAACAAGTTAGTAACAAAATAATGTATTTGGCGACGATATACAAATAAAACTACATTGTTAAGTTTACTATTCAACGAATTTAAAAAACAAAACTTAGTAAATTATTGCTTAATACAGAATACTTAAAACAATTATTATGCCCATTAGTATATTTGAAGAAATAATCTCTTTAAATTATTCCTCATTATCTATAATGGCTCATAATTTAAGGATTTTTCGAAAATAGTATGCAAACGATCTAGATCGCCAACATCCAATGTTATTATCCTTAATAAAACATATTCCAGAATTACAAAATTTTAAAATATATCACATTTATTGTCGTTATTATGGAAGAAGCAATATATACGTCATTGTTCTTGGTTGATAACGAAAGTGGATTAAAATTGAGTGAAATCACTACAAGTAGTCAATACTACCAATATATAATTACGTTAAATTAATATCATTGAAGTAAGTATCATATTATATTATAGATTAGGTTCGCCTATCAGACCAATTTTATAATAATTTAATTAACTTAATAATAAAAACAAATGTTTTAATTGTATAATAGTTTATTAAAAAAAAAAAAAGTATGCTTCCATACAATGGTTTTCCTTTTGATTATATCAGCATTAATTTTAAAATTCCTGTTAGTAAATTTTAATGTATAATAGTCTCATTCTTGAATATAAATGTAGTAGGTAAATGGAAGGAAATTTGTCACATGGATGAGTAAATTTAGCAGACATACATAAGTCTCTATAAAATTGGAAGCAGTTTTTCTGTACAGAAAAAACTTAAATTTATCAAAAAATACCCAATAGGTTGCTTCCAATTGTGGTGTATAAACCTCTAAGCATAAATACACACACATTGAAAGAAGGTTTAAAGTATCTTATGTTTCCATCATCCTCAAAACCTATTAGAGCATCAGTAGTAATATTATAAAATAGATGAGCTTTCGGTGCCATCTCATCAATAGTTAATATGCACACCTTGTCGATATCTTTGAAGTTATTAATTTTATCTTTTATCAAATGATGCTTTGTTATTGCCAGGTGAAAATTTATTCATTTCAGTGAAACGACTCAATGTTCTTTTTTTCGGCAATACAAATAATTCAGATTTCGCTCTGTATGCTTTTGGTCCTCGAAAATAAAGGCACAATCTTTTAAAATCATCTGTATATCGATGACCTTTATCTTGTCGATTTGCCAAATCAGCTTGTAATTTAACAAATGCAGATAATTTTGGCAGTAGGAAATTGTCAGTTAGTTGGTAAAATATTTTCCTTGATGAATCCACCACTCGAGGTTTGGCTGCAATTATGTTTGTTTAGCTTGTTTTCAAGATAGTTATTTCTATTTTTTTAAATTTTTACTCTGTGTTTGAATTTTTCACATTGAAGACACATTTCTTTTGTTGCTACTGGGGTTTGAGTACTGACGGGCGACGACATGATTCTAGAGTGACCCCATTGAATGTTTTCATCTAATGTGTCTAAAACAAATAGCATAAATTAGAAACATTTGTCAACGATGTATTTCAGTACAACAAAGCATGTTTTATCAAAAAAAGCACATATTCGTGGTAATTACATGTAATCGCAATACGCTAATAAAAAAAAACTATGGACATCAATAAAATTTTGCTTATAATTATGGCTATTTCCTTCTTCCGAAGTCTCAAATTCAAATTTTCCATCAGTAGATGGAGACAGGGTTTTGTTGGTTTCTAGAAAACAGTTTTTAAAATATTAATTATTTTAAAAGTACTATAATTATATAAACAATTAAGTATATAGAGCAAAAAGAATTTGATTAACGTACTTAAAAATACTTAGGGCCGTATTCACAAAGGCTCGTAATATGATATAACGTACCATTATGCTATAACGAAGACTTATATACACGTTTTTGTATTCATAATACTTCGTTACGTTAAATCGCCTGTTAAATGCATCGTTAAAATAACGTGAAGTTTTTGGCCAATTAAACGAATCTTTATATTTCTTGTAGATAATAGTGCTTTCTGTTTACTGTTTGTTTAATTTATATAAAGATAAAAGTTTAACATATATTCTATGTAGTGCATTATTTTACTGTAATATACCAATACTCTATATTTTTGTGATAGCATGATTCACTGTCAAAGTTATTGGCATCACATTCGAAATGCTTCTTCAACATGCTTTGGAGACGTTCTCCATTTTCTCCTAGAGTCTTTCTAAACGTCCCTCCACCTGTGAGGTACAGATTAGCCTACATTTAATTTATTAAGTAATGAACTTATATTGTGTAATTTACAAAAATTCACCTTATCATCCGCCTGTTCTTTCCTACTTTTTCGTTTAAAATGATCATAGAACACTTTCAATTGTTGTATTGTCTTATGTGAACCGCTATTAGAGCTATTGAAATTACGTGTGATTTCTTCCCATGCTGTTGTTTTACCCTTCGATGTGATGGCATCGGTCCTTTTATTCTCAATAACCCCGATATGTGATTCTACAATATCCAGCAAGAGACAAATCTCTGTCCGAAAAGTGCTTACCTTTTACACGTTTTGACATCTCCATTTTTGCGATTTGATTACAGTGAAGTATGTTTTCCCCAACTAATTTTGTTAAAATTCCCTAGATCGATAATTTCGTAATGATCTGTTAAAAAATTCTTTCTAACGTTTATGAATGTGATATTTCATTTAATGACCATTATAATTAAAATGACCATTTCATATGGAACTATTATTCCGTTTTCTGTGAATGCGGGCCTTAATGTAACATAAACCCATGTAGCTTGGAGCTATACTTTAATATAATAAAAGGACTTATTCCATGGTTAACATACCTGTTACACATGTGTCATGAGAAAATGTAATACAGCTGCTACTTATATTTTCTTCTGGTATACCGCAGAGTGGCTCTAATAAAAAAATTTTGATCAATGTACTATTTTTCAATAACCATTAATATTACAAACCTCTTTCAAATTATTTGGGAATTGCGTCCCTCTTCAAACGGTTCTTTGACGTGCCCGAAAACATTCTGTCTTCAAAATGGACACTACACAACCTAAAATGGTCATAACAATATTGTGGTGACTTGTTTAAAAAATTCATGAAAATGACCATTTTGCATCCAAATCTTACATCTACAATAAAATATGATTCAACAATGTTCTATTCAAAATGTGTTATACCTATGTAAGTAAACATACCATGTCAAATCCTTTGGAAATCGAAAAAAGCTAATGCCGTAATTATCTCTTCCATTATTTTTGCAGCCAGAAGCACAACAGCGACTATAGCTAGTCATGTTTACTGATAAAACTAAAGTAATTTCTACAGAATGTCTGAAAACAATACGCGATACTAATTAATATATTGTGTACAGCATATATTATACGGAAAACTTACGGTTCCTTGTAATTTTTAATGATATACACAAGACCAAATACGAAACCCAATTCACTGTTAACGATTTAATGTCCTTTTACGATAACAGACGAGGCACGTCATCAACATACGTCATGTTTGCGTCACGCACTCTTGCCAAATCTTTTGTTTACATCTATCACAGAGGTTATGTATTAAAAATCAGTTGACATGTAATCCGCGTTGACAGTTACGTAGGTCTTGTTCATACTTAGGAAATAACGATAATTTACATACTTTTAAAACAATTAGATAAACCTAACGCCTCTCATTCTAACTATAGTTTTATGTACGTGGTAAATTATAACTGACAATTAGCATAATTGAGACATGTTATTAACAGCAATTAAGCTATCGAAATAAAATAGAAATACGTTTATTTCAATAAATATTATTATCAGTATACACAATAAATTGACATTATAATAAAGAAAAGCAAATTTAATATAACATGATATAAATGACAAACATAATTTTTATTCAAAATCGCTGTCATCGGTTGAGCTTTCTTCTGCGCCTATATTAATAACTAAAGGCCTTACATCTTCTCGTTCAAAGCCAATTTCTCTATCCCACCATTTTTTAATTTCTGTTTCGGTGTGTTTGATGCTGTTTGCCCAACATGTTGGGGTTACTTCACTGAGCGCTTCCTTCCATAATTTTATGCAGCCTTCTTCTGTTCTGCCGTATTTGCCAATATGGTTATTATAATAGCGTTTGCTAATACCCCATATCAGTTCAATAGGATTAAAAATGCAATGATATGGAGATAGACGGAGCACAACGTGACCATATTTATTAGCCAACTCATCAGCCTCATAAATGGGTGGTGGTTTAAAACTATAAATAATAATAGCCAGTAATTATTAAAAAAAAGAATAATTATACTAACCGCTCAACTAAATCTAGCAACTGTAGCTTTAACGCTGATACATCATAATCAATAGAGTTTGCATTTAACCAGTTCGTAATTTATAATTTTGTTGTGGAAGATGTTGGAGGCTTATTCTTAATTGTACTGTGATAACTTGCATTATCCATTACAATCACAGAAGGATTTTCTAAATTACGTAGTAGTTGATTTTCTAACCAAAACAGAAAATTGTCACGGTTCATATCACCATGATAATCAGAGTTTTTGTTATTGGATGTAAATATTAATTCAGCACCAGGAATAAAGCCATCTTCGTTTCCAGCATGTAATATTATATACCTATTAGAACAGAACATAATAAAATTTATGCAACAAAGAAAAAGAAAAACGATTACCTTTTGCCACCTATTTGTTTCGCTTTCACAGTTTTGACATGTTCATCTTGCCAGGTTCTTGAAGTGCTTCCATCTTGAAAGATCCAGGTTTCATTAAGAAATATAAACTGATATATATGTTCTTGTTTTATGCGTATATGCTGCTGTAGAAAAGAGATCCGCTTTAAAGCAATATGAGGCAGTTCCATCAACGCTCGTTTAGGATCATCTTTCGTGAAGTGAAAACCAATGTTTCGTAGCACTTTCCATAGGGAAGTAGTACAACCATTAAAAATATCGCTTCTTTTAAGTACGTTGTTTAAAGTACATAAGGTGATATGTTCTTCTAAAATGTGTTTAAGGGAAACTTAATGTTACAGTTCGAAATAAGATAATAAATACTTACTGTCTCTATACATGTTATAAACTTTGTTTCTAATGACACACTGATTAAAATCATCAATGTTCACTACTGGTTTCTTTTTTACCCTTTTCTTCTTTGGACTAGATGGAATAATCCCTTGTTTAGTCATTGAAGAAATCTTATTAACCGTAGAAATGTGGATATTTAAAGCATCGGCTACTCTCTATAAAATACGCAAGGTTTAATACTCTAAAAATATATTAATTATTAGAATTACCTCTCTTACTGCTTTCAACGGCAATAGCGTGGCATTGTTATCGCGTTCTTTCTCGAAATACGAGATTAAAGACGCAATGAGCGCTTTTGATTGCCTGCTTAGTGGCTTAGGCATGTTTTATTGGTTATTAAAGGAACCGTTGTTTTAATACAATACGAATAATACGACGAAACTGGATAAAAGGGACACGAAAACTAAAGAACAAACTGCGAACTAATGAAATGCAAATAATACCACAAAACTGAATAAAAGGGACACGAAAAATACAGAACAACAAATGGCGCACAAGTGACAGATACGAATGACAGTAGCGAAAATAGAAGTTGGCAACGTTACGCAGGATAGGAACGTTTGCAAAGAAGAAATCTCTAGATATACGATAGTGAAAGACAGTTCTTTTTGGGTTTAGTATTGTATATTTAGGTAATTCTGAAGTTTCCGGTTATGACGTGCCTCGTCTGTTATCGTAAAAGGATATGAGATAATGTTAGTTCGCACGACGTTAAGTTCACTACTATCTGTTCCAAATAAGAATAAACCGTTGGGAAAGATAGGGCTTAAAATAAGAGCTTGTGATTGGCTAAAATAGAGGCCGCTTTTATGCAGGCGAAATTTAGTTTATTTGGTTCTGTCAAATTATCGTTTTGCTGTCAGTACTGACCGGTATTTTTGTCTGTGCTAATCAATTATATGTTTTACTATTATAGTTGTTTATTGTGCTATTTATTATTAATATTCGTTAAAGATAGTTCTTTATAGAGACTATAAAGTGAAAACATTTTCTAAACATATTTTATCACTCATTAATTTATTTCATTTATTTAATCGCAATCGTTTTAGATCATGGATGACGCCGCTTTTACCAGGTCCATCAAAAAATCGTAAAGGAAAATATATAAAAAGTGGACAGAGGCTTAGATGGCTTACAATGTGTATTTTAAGAACAAAGCTAATATGTCCAAAACAGCTGCTGTTCGTCAAACTTCAAGGGAAGTAGGGATTGGTAGGAATACTATGTATGACATTATTAAGGAAATTGAAATGTCTTTAGTTACAGTCTCCATTAAGAAAACGAAGTTGCCGAGATGGTTACAATAAATTAGATGAAGTATCAAAAAGTACAATTAGAAGGCACATGCATTAATTTTTCTTTAAAAATGAGTTACTAACTTGCACAAAAATATGTGAAGCTATTAAAGGGGATGCCAGTTTTTACCTCCTTTAAAACGAACATCACTTTGGAGAATCCTAAAGAAACTGGGATTCAAGTGGGAAAAACGCACACGAAGTATCATATTAATTGAATCAAATATTATCTTATGGAGACGTCGTTATTTGACAAGTATAAGAAAGTTTCGTGCAGAAGAGAGAAAAATCTATTATTTAGATGAAACATGGGTGAATGCAAAAATTACACATCCTGTCATCCAGTTTCATACGTGGTCGATGAAATAGCTGGAGAAAGTGGCCGTACAGTTTTACGTTTACCTCCATATCACTGTAATCTTAACCCCATTGAACTTATATGGGCTCAAGTCAAGCATCATGTTGCAGCCAATAATAAGACATTTAAATTGGATGAAGTAAGAAATTTATTATTAGAAGGATTAGACATGGTTGATGCTGACGCATGGAAAAATAGCATTCATCACGTTATAACAGAAGAAAACAAAATGTATGATTTAGATAATATTGTTGAAAATGTATTAGAAAATTTGACTTTTGCTGTAAATACTGGGTCATCCTCAGAATTTTCATTAGATTCAGGTTCTGATCTTGAAGATGAGTAGTTTTCAATATATATATATTAATGAACAATAGGCAACATAATGAACTGTGGTGTGTTAAATTTAGTTATGTGTGTGTGATGTTCTTGATTTAGATTCGTGTGTGTATGTGATGTGTTAGATATATTTTTTTCATACTTATAAATTGTATAGTTTGGAAAATATAGTGAATAAAATATAAACCAAATATAATTAAATAATAATGATTACCATATACATTTATGAGATTGTAAGTTGTTTCAGGTCCTCAGAAATTGTTCGACGTCCTGGGTCTCAAGTAACTACGAGATATTGTGATAATCGCAGAATATTAATGAAATTTCTAAGTAGGAAATTATTATATAATTTTTTTAATGTAATTATGTAAGAGAAGGTAAAAGATTTAATGTACCTATATTATGCTAATAAAAGAGGGTTTTACACTCATTGTGTTGACATTTATGAAAAAAATTGTTTTTACTGAACACACGGAGTTTCCCATGAAAGCAATTTCTCTTTTTATTTATTCTTATTTTTTTTTCAATTACATTAAAATCTGAAACTAATCAAACCATATTTCTGCTAATAGCAAAAAAAATCATTGTACGATAGTAACAATTTATCCCATACATAAGCAAAAATGTAAGTATTAATTAGAAATAACTTGAAATAAAGAAATGAACACATGTTTAACCAAATACTGAAACTGGAAAAATGCTTACGTTTTACCTATCTTTTGGTGCAAAATTGCTGTTTTATCATTTTTAATATGTACTTACTTTTGTAAAATGAAAATATTTTTAAATACCTTTTTTAGATGTATAAAAATGTTTATCCAAATTATGTGAAATGATGTGCAGGTAAATGAATTTCCTTATTGCTCTCTCATTATAGATACTATTAAAATAACTGTATTTTGTAAAATGCTATATTTTTTAAGCTAAACGATACACAAATATGATAATTATAATACACTGTCACCATCAATTCTTTAAATTTATTAGTTTCACATTTGCACAAAAGTTTTGTTCTCTAATAAAATCAAAGAAAGATGTAAATATTTCTCCTGTAGTACTTTTAACACATTCTCATTGTATTTACGCACAAATTTATTGTAGATGCAACACCTTCAAACAATAAATAACAGATTATAAGATATTGATTGAAATATTTTATATAAGTCTAATACCTTGCAATGGTATATATTTGCCGCTTCTTGCTTGAATAAAACTTTTAAAGTCTAAGCTTAAGCTTTCTTAATAATAAATACATATGTTAATAAACAAACGTCAAAAATAATCTTTTGTATAAGTTAGTAGGTACATAACCTCACATACAAATTATCAATTTTTTTGAAATTCCTGTGTAAATTATACTCAGATTGCCGCGCCATCTGGTCCTTTCTTAAATGGAACAGAGTATAGGTTCTGTATTACTGTTCACCATAGATAATTATAACAAGTATAGAATGAAAGCTTAATATCCCTAAGTGGAACTGTCATGGCGTCTAAACTGAGTTCTCCTTAAACACAAGATGGCTCTCTTCTCATTAATTACAGAAATCTAGCGGATACTTTAATTATGTGACACGTGATAGCGACTCGTTATTCTTGCAGCCATTTTTATTTTTAGTTCTTTCGGCTGTTTTTGTTTTGTTTTTTAATTATTTTGTACATCACGGTTTATAATATCTACCATATAAAACATATTGTAGCGATTAGTATAGTAAGTAAAATATTGTTTGTGTATATAGTTTCTTAATAAATTGTTTTTAGTTTTCGAAATGGGAAAGGCTGGTTGTGCCGTATTTGGATGCGTTCCCTCAAATTCAGATTCTCGACATTGTTTCCCTAACCCTGATAAGTATGGGGAACTGTTTAGAACGTGGCTATCAGTTATTGGGAACAAACAACTACTTAAACTGACTGATGAATATATTTATAGACATTACAGAATTTGTAGTAAACATTTCTTGACTACCGATTTTGGACCTAATAAAATTTTAAAGAAAATGGTTCACCCTAAACTGTTTCTGACAGGTATCGAATATGTTTATATATGTAGATAATCAGTTTTGGACCTTTGTATTTTACATCTGATTTAGAAAATTGGCAATTTACTTTTTTTTGGCTGTTTTTCTTTAATATGTTGCAATTGCCAAAAAATGGAAGAGATTATTTTAAATATATGCAAATTAGAGTAAAACAGACTTTAAATTGCTGACTATCTAAATCTAGTGCTTTATTTATATTGATACTGTGCAAGAACTACAAATATAGATCAATTATGAATAAAGTGAAAATAGATCATTTAAAAGTCATTTTCTATTTTTTTTTGTAGGAAACAAAAACACATGTGGGTCTAGTACAAGTGAGGTATCCTTAAAGCATGCTTGTACATCTTTTGTAGAGACATATACAACAGAACCAAAATATGAAGACACAATTGACACACAGCATGAATCCATGTCAGATTCAGGCACAGAAATAATGGACAATACCTTTACACAGAATACATCACCATTACCTGGTAGTTATAGATATATAGCATATATATGTACATAAAATATCTAATATATATATGTAATAGGTACAAGTGGTTTAATGAATTTCGTTTCAATAAAAAAGGCAGCTCTTTTAAGTCCAACATCTAAAATATTATACACAAAAGGTACTTATTACAAGAAAAAATATTACCTTCAAAAAAAGAAAAGTCAAAAATATTTGAAACGTTTGTCAACTGCTGCCAAATTCTCGCAAACCCATGCTTTTCATAAATTGACAAATACATTTAATGACACTGCCAGAAACTTTTTTAAGAGCCAAATCGAATGCTCCACAAAAAAGAAATCTGGTCGTCGATTTTCAACTGACGACAAAATAACTGCATTAGCAATCTATAAACAAACAGGTTCTGGGTACAAATTCTTGTCAGAGATATTTTCTCTTCCATCCAGGGTTACAATAATTAAACTTTTGAACAATATTCCCATTGAACCTGGAATGAATGCGAGTATAATAAATAATCTCACTGAAGTAGGTAAAACTATGAAAGCAATAGATCGATATTGCTTTTTAATGTTTGATGAAATGAGCATCTCACCAAACCCTAATTACAATCAATTTAAAGATGAAGTTGAAGGTTTTGAACATTTCGAAAATAATCGAACAGAAAATATTGCTAATCATGTCCAGGTAATGTTTTTTATAGCAAGCTATTAAAAAAAAAGAAAAATTGATATATTTGTTTTAGGTTTTTATGCTACGTGGTGTTAATAGTAAATGGAAATATCCCATATTATACAATTTTGTGAAAGGAGCAGTAAAAGGGGTTCAAATTATCAGATCCCTTAAAGAAATTATAAGAACCGTATTTAGGGCTGGATTTACTGTTTTGGGCACAATATGTGACCAAGGCACTAATAATGTTAGTGCCATAAATACATTAATCAAGGACACAAGATCCAATTACCTGAGAATTGGAAAAAATATGGATGACAATGTATTTGAAGTAGATGGACTTCAAGTTATTCCATTTTTTGATCCTCCTCATTTAATGAAGGGGGTACGTAATAACTTATTGGGTAAAGACATTTGTTTTACAATGAACGAAGAAAAAAAAATTGCTAAATGGACAGACATCTACACAGCTTGGCAGTTAGACAGCTATAGTGGCGAATTAAGAATAATGCCAAAACTTACAGAACACCATGTTGCCAAAGAAAAGATAAAGAAAATGAAGGTATCTATGTGCACACAGGTATTCAGCCATACAGTTTCTTCAGCTATTTACTTAATGGCCAAAACTGGTAAGTAATGGCTTAATTTTCTAGAATATCAGTTTTAGTAATTCATTTACAGAACATGGTGAAGGTAATTTAAAAATGGACAGGAGAGCCATTCAAACTGCGCAATTTTTAAAATTTTTTGACTCTGTTTTTGATAGTGTAAATGGCCATGCACCATTCCATTCTGGAGCAAAAATTTTAAAAACAACGATAAGTTTTACATCAAGCGACAACATTCATGTTGACTTTTGGAAATCTGCCATTCAAATAATTACGTCTATGTTCACTATAGATAATAATGATAGAAAAAAAGTTCCCCCTTCTTTTGGAAATTGGGTCATTACTTTAAAAAATTTTATTTTAATGACAAATAAATTAAGGACTATAGGGTTCAAGAAATTTGTTCCACGTTGCCTTAACCAAGATCCACTGGAAAATTTTTTTGGAAGAATAAGGCAAAGAGGTGTGCGATACACAAATCCCACATATTCTTCATTTTGTAATATTTTTAAATCACTACTTGTTAATCACTTATTAAGCAAGCATTCCATCGGAGCTAATTGTGAAGATGATGAATGCAACATGCTGTTTACTTTGAAAAATTTCTTATCTTTCAGTGGTGTAAGTATATGACATATAGACTGGTATTTAGATAAACTTTTCTTTTTTTTTCAACAGGATAATGCAAATCAACCGAAAATAAATAAATGTTTTGATTTGCCTATTGATTTTGATTCCATAAAACCTTTAGAGGAAAATGCGATGGCGTATGTAAGCGGTTATATTGCTAAAACTTTGAAGATAAGCAAGTGCATAATTTGCAAATACAATGTTTTAAGCAGAGGGGAGGAGGAACATTTTAGTGCCTTCATTAAGGAAAAAGAATATGGCGGAGGAATTGCAAAGCGTTTGCAATACTGCAATAAAGATATTTTAAAAAAATATATACAAATATACAATATAGCAACATATATATTGAAGAATAATATTTCTGCAGACAATCTTCTGCATAATATTGTAAATTTAATAAATACGAATGTCCAATTTAATTTTGTTGAATGTGAACATTCTGGAGCCCTGGAACAAAAAATAGTAAGAAGCTTTACAAAGCTGTTGATATTTAATTATGCAAAAGGTGCAAATAGAATACTCAATGGAAAAGATCGCAGACCAGTACCCAATAATGTGTCCAATTTGTACAAGCAAGCTTTTACCATGAACAATATGAATAAAGTCAGATAAAATATATATTTGGTTTTGATTTTATTTTTACTATTGCATTTGTATTAAATTAGTTTCGTTGAAATGACTAAACAATACAAAATTTTAAGACTTGAAAATGTTATATACCTGATTTTTTTTTACAACTATGTTATAGATTTATTATCACTGTATTAATTGTATTATAAAAATATATTGATACTAATTCTGTAACTATGTTGTAAAAAAAAATAAGTTATGCAAAATATTTAAAACAAAATGAATAAATTCCGAATTCAAATTTTCCCGGGAAACGTTCTCCTTAACCGGTAGATGACTCTCTTTATGGGTTCATCATTTATAATGGGAGCTTACATTCTATACTTGTTATAATTATCTATGCTGTTCACTAAGTCATGTTTCCACTTAATTTCATGTAACAATGAATATAGGTATATAATTTTAATTTCATTCCATATTTTCATGTGGTGTTATAGTTTAATTTGATTTGCTGTTTACGCAGCTTTGTTCAATTTATAGTAATTTTAATATAACTTAAGATGTAATTCGATTATATTTGTTCATATAACCTACAAATTAGACAAATATTCGGATTAATCTGATATTCGAGTATTCGGAATCGGATGATTTATATATTCGGCATATTCATCCGATTTCGAAACTTACCACTTCCACATATATACCATTACAGTGATGTAAATATTCGGATTAATCTGATATTCGAGTGTACGGAATCGGATGTTTTATATACTCGGCATATTCAACCGATTTCGAAAAAATTTTATTTCTTAATACTTGTTTTTAAATTTAATTTTTTCTTATATGAGTATAGTTAATTCTGTGGTGCAATTACTTTTTTTTTTAATTTTTGATTGTAAACAGACTACGTTATTCCCTAATGAAACCCATTATCGGTGATAAGTATTGTTTTCTTTTATTTAAAGAATATTTAATATTGTCATTATTACTCATTATATTTATTTATTACGTATGTTTTATTATATATTTGTTATTCTTTTAGTAAGTTTATAAATTTTGTTTTATGTACTTAGTCTTTTTATAGAAATAAAGATTAAGTTAAGTTTTATAACTATTATTTATTAATTTATTCCAAATTTTATTTATTAAGGTACATATATTGATATATGGACGATAAATATATTAAAAACTATTAATAGATATGCAGAATACAAAACAACGTTCGATGCCGTCTAGATTAATCCGTTGCATTGAAATATTGACCGAAGTTGGAACACAATATCGTTGCCGAGTATGAATTCGGATTAATTTTAAATACTCGGAATCATCCGAGTAGTTGGATATTCGGCATCACCGAGTATTTTCATTCGGATTATTCCATCACTAAATTAGACCGACTGTGTCAAATATATTTGGCCCGGAAACGAAGTTAAGTTCCATATTCATTTTTCAATTTACAGTATTTAATATGACACCGAAGTACTGATTTGAATCATACAATGATTATTGATGACGCAGGGATCATCTTTCGTGATTTGGAGTGTAGTTTAGTTATTTTTAGTTCATTTTCTGTGTCTGAGGTAGTCAAATTCATCTGCTTGCAAGCTTCGTCTCAGCTCTGCGTCGAGTACTCAAATTCCACATCCTTAATATACGACAGTACTGTTATTATTAGTTATTTAGTGTATTTTTTATTAATATAGTGTGTTTTAAATTATCGTTAATTTTTTTTAAGGGAACCCAGAAAGATAAATATTTTACATTATTTTTTATAATGTGAAAAAGTTATCAATACAGGAACGGTCTGGAATAAAACCACTTTGCTCTTCACTTATTTGATCCCCTTTTCTATATTTTCGTAAACTTAGTGGACAAATACAACTTCCATCAAAATAATAATTTTGATTTAGGGTAGTAAAGTATTTCGAATTCATTAATTGGTGTAGAAAGTTCGAAAAGGCAATTTTCATTGCGTTTCAAAAACAAAAACAAAAACATATAATTTTCTCTTGAATTTTTCACAGGCATAATTGTAGATAACGATTTTATCATTGTTATTCGATGACCTGCAAAAGAAATTATCTTATTAGATAAATTGAAATAATTTTATTCTAATTTTGTATAAAATATTTTATTAACTGAGTATAAAATGTGAAATGTTAAAAATATAATAAAATTAGCACCGAAATAATTTACAATAAAAGCTTATTAAAATGAAATTATTACTCGCAGTTAGTTTCGTTGCGTTTTAAATTGCAAACATATACTATTTTTAAAGTATTATTTATAAGATGAGAAACAATTTTTGAGTTACCCATGAAAAAAAATCAGTGTTGGCATCGATTGATTCTATTAACTAGTTTATCAGTAGAGTGGGCCAATTCGGAGCGAAAGCAGAGGCGTGACTAACAAATTAGTTCCCGCGTGCCCCATCGCACATACGATTACTTAGTATGTTGTTCACGGTCATCGTGTGTACACGTATAATGGCAGCAGGAAAGTGTATTCTGTGTATTTAATAATGTTGAAGGAGCGTACAGTAAAAAAACCGCTATCATCAAAGTTAGTCAATACGTTTATTGAGAACCATCCTAGTTTATCTTACAATGGGGTAAATGTAAAATGTTTAGTGTGCAATATATATATAAACCATTTAACAAAATCAAATTTGCAACGCCACGTGCATAGCGCAAGACATAAAGATAGAGACACTGGTGCCGATACAAAATACGAAGTGTTCTTATTTGATTTGTGTACAATGACGAGAAATAACTTTGGAGACGCACCTTATGTTAACAATATTTCATCGCGCTTCTCCAGATTTTCAAGTCACGGAAAACGCATAAGACGGTAAGTTTTTTTTTAATCATCTAATTACATACATTTTAGATTTTATTTTTTATACGTATCATCGAGAACGTTTCATAATCTAGAAAAACCGTCTTACATTTTTTTTTGTATCTAACATAATAACAGCACCGTTCGTGATAGTATATCTCTAGATATTAATAATGTTTCGCATGCGGGAACCAATTCGTTAGTCACGCCTCTGCTTTCGCTCCGAATTGGTCCACTCTATTTATCAGTCAGTCCCCTACGTCTGACTATGATGGTGAAAAAAAACTATTTTAAAAACTGGATGCTACTACCTTTTTCTTATGTATTTTTGCCTGCTAAACTTGAAAATCGCACAAAATTTTTTTATGGATAGGTTTTTAATTTGTTTTTGTATTTCTCGGAGGTATTTCGATTATTTAGACCATATCTCTAGTTAGGAACAACTGATCTGGTTACAAAAGGTTGATACCTTTTGTAACCAGATCATATAAGAGGTCTGCCCGGAAAGTACCTTAAACATAGTATCTGGGTGTGCTATTATCAAAAACTTACTATTTACCATGTAGGAGGGATCTTTACGAGTGCTCCCACCATGTAGCATAGTCGTGCCGGTGTTCAGTCGCCAAGGATATACGTGCCTTCAAAAGTTTCCTTATTAGAGACGGCAATGCTCGTTCAAAATTATACGTTTGTGACTGATTACGTGCACTGCCACCAACCATGATCAAAAAGCATGTCCATCTCTAATGAGGAAAGTTTTTGAAGGCACGTTATCTTCAAGTGAATATCGAACCTCGTGCGCATCGCATGCACGTTAAATGAACGCAGCGAACAGAGAGTTTTCACTAAATTTTGTCAGAAACTTGATCATTCGTGTTCGGTAATAATCAGAAGATTCGTCAAGTATATGGCAATGAATTTATGAGCGGTTTAGGTGATTTAGATTGATTCTGGCAGGCCTGCAAGGGCAAGATGTGCAACGAGTTTTTGGGTTTTAATTAATCAAAATCGTCGGTTGACTGTATAGGAGGTAGAAGAAGACCTTGAAAATGCTAAAACTATAATTTCGGAAAATTTGAGGCAGGATTAAGGTACATACCTTAATCCTGCCTCAAATTTTCCGAAATTATAGTTTTAGCATTTTCAAGGTCTTCTTCTACCTCCTATACAGTCAACCGACGATTTTGATTAATTAAAACCCAAAAACTCGTTGCACATCTTGTAGGATTAAGGTACATACCTTAATCCTGCCTCAAATTTTCCGAAATTATAGTTTTAGTATTTTCAAGGTCTTCTTCTACCTCCTATACAGTCAACCGACGATTTTGATTAATTAAAACCCAAAAACTCGTTGCACATCTTGCCCTTGCAGGCCTGCCAGAATCAATCTAAATCACCTAAACCGCTCATAAATTCATTGCCATATACTTGACGAATCTTCTGATTATTACCGCGTGACCGCAAAATTAATTCCACAGCTGCTGGCAGAAGATCACAGGAATGATTGAGTGGAAGTTACCCAGGACAATTTGCAACTAATTAGTGACAATCCGGAAATGTTCAAAAGGGTCATTACCGGGGACGAGTTAAGGGTTTATGGTTATGGTACTGACTCCTGGCATAAAACCCTAATTTTCGCAGTGGAAGATGCCCGAGGACGTGTGATCTGAGAAAGTACTCCAGAGTCAGTGCAACGTCAGTGTTTTCTTCGATCAACAAGTCAAACCGTGAACAAAGAGAATTACCAAGAATTTTTGAAACAATTATGTGACGCAGTAAGAATTAAACGGACAGATTTGTGGAAAAGTAGCCGTTGGAAGCTGGACCACGACAATTTCTTGTGAAACACGGCATTGTTCAGATACGCCAACCACGTCACAATCCTGCCTTAGCTCCCTGTGCAACTTCAGGCTGTTCCTTAAATTGAAATATCCTTTTAAAGGAAGAAGATTCAACGGCGTCGAGGAGATAAAAAGGAATGCGACGAAGTAGTGTCAGGTATTTCGAAAGCTGAAATCAAGGACTGTTCCGAAAGTGGCTGGATCGCCGAAAAATGGTTGCGGCTCTCCAAGAGGAGTACATTGTAGGTGCATATCGCCATTGACCGGATTTAACTTCTTTTCTTGCTACAGCACAAGGTCAGATACTTTCCGGACAGATCTTGTAAAGATCGAATCAGCAACAAATATTACTAACATTGTTTTCCAATTCGTTCGATTGCAATTGATTAAAACACGAAAAGAAGTCGTTGGGCCAAGTAACTGGACCAAAAAAATATTGGCTCAATAATTTGATCCAACAGTTATCCAAACCCTCTTTTTTGGTACAATGTCTCTACAAAAAAAAGTTTTGACTATCTGGCTTTCACATTCTTATGTCTTGAAAGATGACAAAGCCAAAGAAGTGAAACCAGGATTCGCCGGTAAACATAATTTTTCCCATTTTGATTTTACCATTATGATCTAAATGATCAATACGTCTTCGGCGTATGTCTGCAAGGAAGTATTTCTTGGAGCTTGCTTGTAAATGGTAAATTAAACAATTCACTACTGAATATTCTGCCATGAGTACCAGCTTATTTATCTTGAATTGCACAAGCAAAGTTGTTTAATCTGCGTTATGAAAGCTTTCTACGCATTAGACTTAGGTTCTATTGACATCTTCTTGTTCCCCAATTTGAAAAATGATTGATTGAAGAGAGATTTGTCTCAAACAATGAGGAGGTAATGTCTGAAATTGTCGCTTATTTTAGATTCTTGAATAATCTTAGTATATGAAGAGTTATTAAGAATGTTGAACACCACTGGATTATCTGCAATTGCAAGAGGACAATGTGGAAAAAGAAATACTTTTTTTGGTAATAAAACTATCTTTACTTGGTTAGGTCCTCAACATATCATCCTACTCTTGCACCGTTCGTCCTCGTGAGAGTTTACAATTTTCCATTTCCGTATTAAGTTTGTTTTTGATTTGAATGAATTTTAAACGCCGACAATATACAAATTTACAACGAGAGTATGTGCTTTTAATTTGCTTACCTGATTCTACCGCCATGCCACGCTAAGCAAATTAAGGCATTAACACAGTAATCGACCGGCACCCAGTTTGAAGTTTTTTCTCCATCGTAAGGTGAAATTCGCAAAATACCAATGGCACTGCTAAAATACATACCTACTGGACCGGTATAATTATCAGTCCAACCCGGCAGGGGTTCTAAGAAAGAACTAGTAACTGAAATATCATAATAATATTAAAAATTATATAACTGATTCATAGAGGAGATATGTGTTGAAATTTCATTAAAATAATTAATCATACAACGTTTAAGTTTCAAACAGATATAATGTACACAGATACCATAACACACGCACGTTCTTTTCATCCCATAGGATTCAATAGCATGTTTTTTCAAGAAACATGGTACAGTGCACTCGCCTAATTGTGACAGGCAGGTAAATGTGACACTTGTTAATAATTATTTGAAAAACCCGCGCCATTATAATGAATTCCACGCTATCTGACCGTTGGCATGCGCAATACTCACCGGCAACAGTCAAAGTGCGGGAAAAATTGCTGCATGGTAAGTTCTTGATTGCATTTTTATACGGTGATTTTCTTAAGTTTGAGACAGTAGTCCACGAAATTCAATGCCTCCTCCAGTTCTCAAATACTTCAATGTTCAATTTTCAACACTTATAGCTAAAAGTACGCTCTTTCAAATGCCATGTGTTACCTAACCTCAAATCATTGTTTCTTTCCATTGGAGGTAGTGTCACATTTAGCCACCCAAAATTATCGTCGTGGCTAAATGTGACAAATTTCTGTTTAAAATGTGACAGTACTTTTAATTTGAGATACTTATCTGCACAGACAAGAAAAATGTAAGAAACAAAGAAAATTCGCAAACCGCGAAGAAAGCTATATACAAAAGAAGCCATGGAGCGTGTCCTCGGTCCACTCTGATATTACATTTAAAAGGGTGGAAAAATCGTAGAAAAGTCACCAACAGTAAGGTGGGAAGGCCAGTGGAAATGGCAGAGGAGATTGAAAGCTGCATACCGGAAAATTTGCAAGTCCTAAACAAATGGGGATTTGGACTTACCAGGAAAGAAGTTATCGATTTGGTCGAAGCCTATCTCAGGGAGAATAAGATTGAAAAAAGGCAAGGACTGGTTGATTTCTTTCTGCAAACGGTGGAACCTTTCCTGCAAGAAACCTATAAAACGGCAAACTGTTCGTACCGTACAAACCACACCGGAAATTATTTATGGTTTTTTCGATCTGTTGGAAGAAACAATTGCAGAATTGGTCTTGAACGACAAACCCTCTTGCATATTCAATTTAGACGAGACTTCGATATGTCATGATCCGCAAAATACTAAGGTTGTAGCGACAAAAAACAAAGCTGTTTTCCGGACAACACAGGGGACGAGCAGAACAAATACATCCGTCCTTTTTTGTATTTCTGCCAATGGCGATAAATTACCACCTTTTATCCTATATAAAGCAAAATACCTATGGGATTCATGGATGCCAGCAGATGCATATCCCGACACAGGATATATCGCTACACCAAGCGGATGGATGACATCAGAAGCCTTCTATATTTGGTTCAAAACTAGATTTCTGAAACACTGCCCCAAAGAACGACCACTTCTGGTTCTATTTGATGGTCACAAATCACACCTGACCATCGAACTTATTAAATTGGCTCGCGACGAAGACATTACACTGTTGAAACTGCCACCGCATACTACTCATATTCTACAACCCCTTGATAACACACCATTTAACGAAATGCTGGTTTCTTGGCAAAGAGAACATTACGGCCAAACGCTTGGAAAAAGCGATTTTGCAATTTTGCTGGGAAAAGCTTGGACTGAAGTGAGGCCTTCTACCTTAAAGAAAGGGTTTGAGAATACTGGTATTTTTCCCCTCAATCGTCAGAAAATCAAAACGGAGATCTTCAAGCCAGCAGAACTGCAGGAATTCAATGAAAAAAAATCCAACATTGAACATAATGTCAATGATACCGTTTTGGAACAGTCTGTAGTGAACAGGAGCGATGCTCGTCCAATAGCTACCGCTTCGCAACTTCCAAGTCCATCCTCAAGTTCAGTAAGCCTGGAGTCGTTGATTTTACAAAAGATTGCAAAAAGGTCAAACCAATCAGAAGAAGTCTAAAGCGACGACTAAACTAGCAGAGGTTTTAACGAGAGAAGAATATCTCGAATCGCTGAAGTCCTCTGTTTTGAATATGCAAAAGACAAAAAGAGTGCGAAAGCAGGTGGTAGAAACAGATAGTTCAGATGACAACTATTCAGTCCATGATTCAAACCCTTCAACGGGTCCATTAGTTGAAGTAGAATCAGATGTTGATGATCCGGACATGGGACAGTCACCTGTTTCTTCTGATGTTTCAACTTATTCGATGAGAGATATAGATGAACGAAATTTGGTTCAATCGCCTTTTCCTCAAGATGTCTTACAATCTGGTTCATGGGTCGTGGTCGACTATTCAACAAAGAAATCAAAAGTTTACTATATAGGAACAGTCCTAAACAAGACTGACGATGCACTCGAAATAAAATTTTTAAGAAGGAAGGAATATTTTGTGTGGCCAGACATAGAAGACATCGATACAATATCTGCAGATCGGGTAATCACAATTTTAACATCGCCTCGAAAAGACAGACGCGATAGATTTTCGTTCGTCGGAAAAATTGACAAATGTGTTTTGTAATCTTCAAGATTTCCTTATGATAATTTATTGTTTTTGTTTATAGTTAAGAGAGTTGATGTTTTTTTATTAATGTTTTTTATGAAGCAGATTAGTTTTCGTTTATGTTATGTTGTTTGTTTAATGTTCTAATAAACCAATTTTTTTATTTCCCAAAGTCACATTTAGACCCCTTAGATGTGTCACTATTAAAACTGGCGAATATATAGCGAAACAATGAGAGTTTACCCGTGTGTCACATTTACAACTAAGAAGTGTCACATTTGATATTTGTCGGATAAATGTGACACCTACAACAATTTAAAAAAATTTATATAATTCGGCATTTCGAATACAATGTCATTTTAAATGTCCAGATGAATGCAGGTATGCTTACTCGGTAAGGATGACACGGCAAAGTTCCTATAGAAACTATAACGAATAAGATTTTGAATATTTTGTTCAACATGTAGAAATCGTGTTACAATTAGGCGAGTGTACTGTACTTCCAATGTACTTATTGGTACAATCAACAATCTCCTGTAGCATTGTTTCGTCAATCAATAAGTTCCAAGTTTCGTATACCTATCCCATGAGCTTGCTTTACTTCTCCAATTACCACCGGTAGGTGGACAATAATATTTTGGGTAGCTGTTCTTCTTTGTGAATGAGGAAGTTTTTCCATTTCCAATCATTCACTGCTACACTTCCTTTTTATTGAACTGCACTAAAATGATTTCTTCATCTTCATTTGCACAAGAATTACTGCTACCTTTGTTTACTTTCAGAATCCACTTCCCTTTCCACAGCACAAGCAGATACGCCTGTATCAGTTTTCGTCTTCAATATCTACTTTTTGATTTTCATTATCACTTTCCTTTTGTAGCAACAGACTTCTCAGCTCCTCACTAGTAAGATCATACGTTTTTCGTCCAGACTCCATTTGATCACCTAAAGAAAATAAGAGATTACATAAATGTAGCTTCTAAATACATATTATTTTTTAAATAGTAATTAAAGGAACTGAATTATAATATTTCACACACTTTAACTTTAAAACTAGCAAAAACATTAAAAAAGAACTTTAAAAACTTACCAGAAGAATCGCAAGTATCTGTGAGATTCAAAACTCCGGTGCTTAAAGTACTACAATGGCGTTTGGCTAAAATGAGTCTCTTGAGTGTGGAAGGTAATGGATTCGTCGGAAGTGTCGGTACACAGTGAGGTGAAAAACAAAGTCACCATTATGGATTCACGCGACTAATGGAAGGTTAAAAAAGAAAACCATAATTAGTAATTTGACTTTTTTTATTTCAAAACCATTCATAATGTTTATAAATTATAATTTCAAAGTTTGTCTAACTTATTGAATCATCTTTTATTCAACGACAGTTCTCACAGGACTACGTAACAATCATTCCACATGATCCTTATGAAGAAACCTAATCAATAAAACACAGACCACTGAAAACACACTGACTATATACTAAAAAAAATGTAATAATGGATCAAAAATGCTTTCGTGCTCATTTTTTTCACATAAGACAACTTGGTCAATAATATACTCTTTTGTATCATAATATCCTTCTTTTGTAGTATATGAGATTATCTTGAAAAAAATTACGTTGTGAAACCATGCCAACACTTTTGAAATTAAAAATTCGCCCAAAATTAAAATGCATTTGTATTCTAAAAGTTGATGCCTTTTGCCTCATTTTTCCTATTCATTATAATGAATGGTAGAGTTACATCAAAGTCTAGAACTTATTTTCTACTTTTATATACCAATCACTAATAGAAATATGGAATATTGTATGTTCTATTGTTAAAAATAGTCTCAACTTTACTAATTCATACGGATCTTCTTCCATTATCGAGATATCAGTAGGTATACATGGGCATTTAATGTTATTTTTTAACTTGCCAAAAGTTAGTTCATATAAACAAATTAGCTCTGCCATTTGCTATATAATTCCTCTCCCAGAAATGGATTTTTCAAAGTATTACATAGTACAACAAGAAAAGATGTACCCATTGAAACGCTCAGGCACAATCCTAAAATAATACTTTTGATAGGTATTGAACGGATGAAAGTTGAGATAAATGTACTTATTTATCCAATAGCCCTTCAAATTCTTGAGTTTGAATGTTGCAATAACTCAAGAAATCGTAGTAGAAAACGGCGCACGTATGAAATATAATTAATATAATGTAAGAGATATGTGGGTATATATCTATTATACCACTTAAGCTTCATATGTATTCTATTTTACAAAGGGTTTAATTTTTAGTGGCAATAAACTTAAAACAATACACTCTACACTCATCAGCATACTTCTATTTCTTCTGAATTCTTAAAGATACTTTTCATTTATGTATAACGGGTGGGGTAAAAGTAAAGTCATAATGTGAATATGTCATAATTTTTGCAAATGGCGTCAAATGTCATTATGCTTAAGACATTTATGTTGTAGACAGACAGAGAATTAGCTCACAACAAGCAATGTAGCGATACACGCCTGAAGAACGCGGAATTATTGTTACTGCTTATTTGACCAATTTCCGATGTGTTGTTTTAATGCAGCGTGTATTTCGTTGTCATTTTCCTCGTCGTCCTGTATCATGTGCGCGAACAATTAAGCGTTTGGCTGAGCGTCTCGTGCAAACTGGGTCCACTAGAGATGTCACAAGAAGTGGCCGGTCCCGTATTGCTCGTTCGACCGAGAATATCGCTGCTGTGGCCGAGGATGCCCGAGAGAGTTCACAAACATCGACGAGACAACGATGCACACAATCTGGCATCAGCAGACGTTCGTTGCATCAAATTTTGGCGAAATCCCTGAAGATGTTATTATAAAGTTCAAACCATTGCTGCCTGCTGACCGTCAAGTGAGGCTAATTTACTCCCGTGCTCTGTTAAACCCGGTGCAAGTAGAGGATGATTTTGTTTCCAAAATCATAATAAGCGACGAAGCCCGTTTCCACTTAAGTGATTATGCGAATAAACAAAATTTGCGTTCCTGGGGCACGGTGAATCCACATGAAATGCACGAAGAGACATTGCATCCCCTCAAAGTGACTGTTAGGTGCGGCATTTGTAGTGAGAAAGTGATTGGCCCTTATGTTTTTGAGGACGCCGACGGCACCACCGTAACAGTAACAGAGATGTTAAAGGAGTTCTTTTTTGCCGCAGGTTGCTGAATTGGGTCTCGACCATTGTTGATTCCAGCAGGATGGAGCAACCGCTCACAGCTCGGGCAACGATGGAGATTTTGAAACACCACGCCGGGCAGATCGCCAGATATGACGACTCCAGACTTTGGGTTTTTTTGAAATCCCGCGTTTACCACAAACCTTACAAGTCTTGAATGCCAGCATTAAAAAAGAAATCACCAATTTGGAGCCAGATGTTTTGCGAGGAATTAAAAATACCGTACAACGGGCATAAATGTACATCAACTCAGGAGGTGGCCATTGACCGATATCATTTTTTCAACTTAATGTTACACCTTCAAATGAACTTACCGTGAAAACAGATCTCTATTTTTTTCATTTCTAACAAAATGGCAGCCAATTCACATTATGACATTACTTTTGCCCCACCTTGATTTGGTACTATTCTAATTTCTTCTTAATTCTTATTTCTTAGTCCATAAACTATTTCAGACAGATTATAATATAATATTAATAAGACACTAAATTTATTCTCAAAATATAGCTTTATATTCTAGGGCTGCTACGAAGGAATGAATAATTTGCTTTTATTTTCACTTAAGCAAACTGAAAATAAAATTGCCACCCACAACCCCGATTAGGTACTTTTGAAGTTAGATCATGATTCACATTAACTTTCCTTCTTGTCGAGGATTTATCAGATATCAATTATGCGTTTTTTTTTAATTTGAAGTTATCTTAATAAGGCGAGTTGAAATTTTAATTTTAAAACAACTTGTAAATAATCCGCTCCATTATATAAAATGTGATTAGTGATTTAAGATTACTCTATTTATTGAACATGAATTGTTACAATCAAAATAATTGTATTTTACTCTTTAATTCAAACAAAATGTTAAATATATCTACAAAATATCAAAATAGGTAATTGAAAATACCACTGCAATACATAACCTACTCTTTTATAGACGGATTTTTAATAGTTATTTATGTATCCAAACGCCAATTAAGTTGGCGCGAGGAGGGGTAAGTTTGCGCAGGATTAAAAGTAGTGGGGAGATTTGTATTTGGTTTTACATCAAATGTCAGATAATTCTAACCTCTGAGCGTGTATCACTTTATGATCCCCTAGCAAAGATATTATGTTCCGTCAAGCGTCAATGACAAATGTATTCTGACAATTACTTGGGTAGTGGGGGTGGACGTTTTTAAAAACGGCTTCTGCGCACCCCCTCCTCGCGCCAACTTAATTGGCGTTTGCTATACCTAGGTTCGTAAGTAGTTTTATGGTCGAGAATACGTTTGCAAACCGAGACCCGTAGGGTCGAGGTTTGCATATATTCGAGACCATAAAACTGTACTGTACGAAACGCGGTGCATATGAGATTTTTCGTCATACCTACGTTTTTTTTAAATAGACGAATTTTGATGATTTTTTTACTTTTTATTATATTATTTATTATATGTATACACGTTAGTAACATCAAGTCAGGAATGTTTGTTGTATCTATGGTAACCATGTTTGTGTAGATATAAATAGAGCTGAGGATGTTTGCGGTATAACCATGGTTATATCATGTAACCATAGTAATTTACTATGGTTACATGATATAACCATGGTTATACCGCAAACATCCTCAGCTCTAGATATAAATTTATATTTTTTATAAATGTCAAAGTATATGCAATATATTCGCAAAAACTTTTTCTTTTAAATCAACTTTATAAATATGGATCAAATAGAGATGGAGGCTATTATAGCTTGTACTCAAATTTTGCTGGAGAAGTCGTGAAGATATCTTACAATTTCCTAAATTGAAAGGATTTTTAACGCATGAAAATGATGGTTTTAGACGGTCTAAAACCAACGGCAACATTATTAGCAGATTCAGGAATTGATGTTCTTGGTCTGAAAAGATACGGCGAATGGAAATCTTCCACCGTGGCAGAAAGATCTAATTGTTCGTTTACATTTAATATTACAAAGTGATAAGTTTTTGTACAAGGTTCTACTTTTACTAGTTATGTGTTTTTGTTAATTAAAATTATGTTTCAAATAAATTTGTTATAAATGTTCTAATATTGCTATTATTTACCTAGGGTCGTAATGAAATATTACAGCCCGCTACCATAGCAACTGTCAATACAGTATGTAAAGTGTCACTTACGTCTCAAAAAAGGGTGTCACAACTGTTTACTTACGCGGTAGGTATGACGAAAAATTAGTTAATTTCTTTTTATCGAAAATATGACATTCAAATATAAAATATTCAGATTCGTACTTGACCACGAAAAACGTTATTGTCGAAAAAGGAGGTATAACAGAAACCTTGTTCAAATTAGAATAGAATATCTTAAAGAAGCTCAATATATAAATATCAACGCATTTATATTTTGTACAAACTTGGCATTTTCAAAAGATTATGACGGTTTCAAAATGCAATTTTCTTTTGAATAACCTCGCATTTAAGTATATAGATTAAATCTATATGTTGCTATAGATATATGTAGGTAAGTTCACAAAGATTTCACAACTATAATGTTAAGAAACATAAAATATACATACTTAAAAAATAATACTAGGTGCTATTAGTACTCTATATAAAATAATTATTATATAAAACCGCAAAGGCTTACTTTTACTGTCCCAAAATTTGTTAAACAAGTCGATATACTCTTATTTTCCAAGACTTTTTTAATACAATGATCAGTTAGGGGCAAAATCGTTAAGTGTTTTTATATTATACAAGGCACCTCATGTCATGTTTGTGATATTTTTTTTCGTAATGTCGGTATGTTACAAACTATATACTGAAGAACCTAAACCTAAGTTACGAACTAAAAAAAAGTTGAATTACTCAAAGATATATACAGGTTGTTAATTTTAGCAATAAAATTTAAATTTACCTTATGAATACCCACCTTATCTAACTACTTACCGAATACTACAATTTACACGAACAATCCTGTATATATTATTGCACTTCCAAAGTAAAATTGTTCAAAAAAAAAAAAAAAAGCAAAATATTTTTTTATATTTATTACCACGTATAAATCTCACAATTTAAACACATCTAATAAAAAAGAAAAATCTATTAATAAAAATAATATTTATATATAGTTAGAATTTTTTGTAATTAAATTTCTAATGCTAAAATATATGTATATAAGTCAAAAAAGGACTTGTTTTATCAACCATTTTGGGACACCATTCCATAATTTAAATATAATATATTCTAAAAATATAAATAAAAATTGTATAATATACTAACACAAATTCCCGCATTAGTAAGAGATTGTGAAGAGGATAATTTATTATACAGGGCGTTGAGTTCACTTTGCAGTCATGGAATTTTACGAATTATAAAGAAATATGAGGTTTCTTCAGATGTATCGAAAAATAAAAATAATATACATGAAATTCAACTTATATAGACAGCAAACAAAAACTTTCTTTAAAAGAAATCGAAAACTTTAAGGCAATTTCTATTATTTCTTTGTATTTTCAATACTATAATTTACTACTCCATTACTTTTATTAGTGTAGGCACTAAAAGTACATAATGATTTGATACTTGATGACAAGTAACTTCGCAATTGCTTTTTTTTGTTCTTGTTTCTAAAATTTCTTAGTTCACGTGCACTCATTAGGACATTCTCTGTATTGAAAGTTTATAAAAAAAATACCAGAAATACGTTAGGATCAGGGCAAAAATCTACATTGTGATAATTTCCTCAAATTTTACGACATTGACGACCAAAATTTATTGCTCGCAGCTATACATATTAAATTTATACATAATTTCTAGTTCTTTTTTTTTCTATTGAAATGGTGAAAGTACAGTTCAGTTCATATAAATCTGGGACAATTATAATTCTCGATTGTAAATGTGGGTTATAAATTGTCAAAGTGCAACAATCTGACAAGTTATTACGTTTTTCATAGACATTTTTATAGTAGCTAGAAAACTGACAGTCATTGAAAAAGCACACGAATTATTTCAAAAATAGAAGAAGGTTGGTCGATAAGAATGACGTCACGGCATTTCAACATGAATAAAAACACAGTGTTTGCAATTAAGAAACTGTGTGAAAATGAAATGACCTCAAAAAGAAAGACTGGTACAGGGCTGATCAACAGAGTCAACTGTCGGAGAAGATATGGAACTTATAGAGATTATATAAGAGATCGTCCATTTGATACTGCAAGAAATGCTGTAATAAACACTAATTTTCCCGCCTCCAGAGTTACCGCAAGGATGCCGTACTTAACTAATGAGCAGAAAAAATCGCGACTATTATTTGCTTTAAATTAAAGTAATAATGATTGAATTTTTGAAATAGAGTTATTTTTAGTGATGAGAACTTTTCAGTCAACTTACAACGAAAAATCAGTCCATCGGCCACGGGGAACTCGTTTCCATGAGGAATATAGTCGTCAGAGAAGAACTTTTGGAAGATTCTCAGTTAATGTTTGGGCTTGGATCAGTTCTTAAGATTTAGGAATGTGTTGGTGGATGGAAAACAATTTTAACGCGATTGCCTACAGCAACATTCTAGAATATAGCATGCTTCCAAATGTAATCACATATTCGCCAATCCCGACTGTATATTTCAGCACGATAATTCTCCGGTTCATATTGCTTAAATTATAAGTACTTGGCTAGCAACTATAACATCGATGTTTTGCAGTGGCCTACCAATAGCCCGGACTTAAATCCGATCGAGAATGTTTGGGGACTCATGGTTAAGATAATCAATAAACGAAATGCTCAACCAGAAAACGCCGTATTGTGGCAATGGATTGAAAAAGCATTGGAGGAACTGACAAATAACGATGATTTAGGGCGTTCTTTAATAAATTCCATGCAAAGAAGACTGGTAGAAGTTATTGAAAGAAATGGCGGCCAAACAAAATATTAAATTTATTTTTTGTTAAGTTATTTCTTTATTATTAATGTCTTCTTATTAAATAAAATCTATTGTTTACTTTCTTTCATTACTTCTTATTTCTATTACATGATAATAAATGTTTCATATTGTTAACAATCACCAACACTTTTAATGAAATCTAATTACAACATGCTGAAATCCACAATTACAACAAAAAAATTGTCCCAGATTTATTTGAACAAGTGGAATTAAGAGTTACATTGTAAGAGTTGTTCCAGATTTATTTGAACAGAACTGTACAAATTTTATTATTGAAGTTTTTTAAGAAATAAAAAACAATTTTAATTTTATATTTTAGGTCCAATATTTGATGAGCGTAGCACAAACTTTCTAAATATGCTATAATTACATCCTTCAAAAATATATATCAAATAAAAATTTGTAATTTACAAATCTAATGCTTAGAATGAAATCTAAACTAATGTTAGTAATTGCGAAGCAAATAATTATAGGGGTACCTATACACTTTAACTTAGAATGGGAATATTCTGTATCTTTTTATACAATTAAACTCCTTTATAAAAGTTGTTTCCACATCATAGTTAATTTAAATTCTATAATTAGGAATAACAATACGATAATTGCACAATATTCATTTTATGAAATATAAATTAAAATTTCATATACATATTAACTTTTCAATGATCATTAACCTTCAAAGTTATTAGCTGCCAAATCAAGTAGGCATTGGCCACAAAAAATATTTGTTTTTTTAAAAGTAATATTGCATCAATTATGTACTAAAATACCTAAAGGATTTATACTTAATAAAAGCAATTTCGAAGAATGTATTGTTGATTATGAACTTTTTACATTGTCTGGATAAGCTCAATTTGTCTTCGAGTATAAACATTTTATCTTCTAACACTTAAACCATGAAATGATATATATAAATATATATATCTTAATTCACTTGCTAAACGTACTCTTAAACAATTAGAATTAAAAGAAAATTACATTATATAATTTAAATATTTATAATTAGGTTGGATTTTATATTTTTTAGGTATTTAACTATTTACTAGATCAGCTTCCCGTGAATTATTTCCTTAATATATGCATATACAAATGCTTGGTCCGCAGACCTTTTTAGCGGGGGTTGAGGTTCTAAGATGGCGGTCAAGTCTCTCTTGGGGAACCTGATTAGTGAGAGTAATAAGCGGGGATGAGTAGGCCTAAAAACCTAATCCTTAGCGAAAGCTGTCACACGGACCAGTTCTGCCAAACTACAGTGCCAGGCAACGTGATCAAAGCTACATGACCACTAGGTTATGTGATCTCGAACGTTCTCCGCGGTATTTCCTGATTAGTGAGAGTAATAAGCGGGGATGAGTAGGCCTAAAAACCTAATCCTTAGCGAAAGCTGTCACGCGGACCAGTTCTGCCAAACTACAGTGTCAGGCAACGTGATCAAAGCTGCATGACCACTAGGATATGTGATCTCGAACGTTCTTCGCGGTATTTCCTTGTGCCCGTAATGGAAGATTAAAATAAACTCAAAAAGATTGCAGTCTGAAGAGAATCCAAATTCTGATGCATCTTCTGAGACTCCCATGGTAATGGAGACTAATGAGACTCCAGAAACAAGAAAAAATGCAGGTTAATAAAAGGTTATTTCATACTAAGCCACTACTAAAGGAGTTAAACGCTAGGCCTACGGCCAACCTAATTCGTACTAATAAAAAAGAAATTAAAACTATTACCAGCTTGATAACCGGACAGTCCTTTAAGGAGGTATTTGTACAGCATGGGCTTGGTTAGCAAGCCCTGGTGTAGAAGATGTGAAAAACAGGAGAAAACTCACTTTGATGTAATATGCACCTGTAAGGAACTAAAAAGGATTCAAGACAGAAACATTTCGGAACAGATATATTGGATCCTACAAGGGCACTCAAATTTCTCCTGAACACGATAATGGCTCTTATTGAGGATATAAAATAGAGTAGAACTGAGAGACCTATTGGGAGTGGTACAAAGAAAGAGCGTTGTGCTCGGGTGTCTGGACCTATTGGCGTTCAATTCAAAGAAATAGATTCATACAAACTACAAGCAAAATTAAACACAATTTTCACCAACAAAGGGCACACCAAATGTGCATTAAATGTATAAAAATACTGAAAATCATCCCGTTGATTGGTATTGTCTTTGTTATTAGTTTCAATGTTTTAACTTTTCTATTTATAGTCTTATTTTTGGTTAAATTGTCCGTTTCTTCCTGTAATTCCTCAATAACGTTTTATATTTTTGCTTTATAAACTACTATTCTCAGTTAACTGTATTTAGACAAACAATTAAACACTTACAAGAACAAATTCATGGTTTTAGTTCGAAATACTTCATAACAAATTTAGTATTTTCGAGTAACTTGTAGTTTTTAGAATTTCAATTTGTAGAAGTACTAGACGAAAATGCGACTCCAACTTCTAGAATCTGTTTGAGTTTCGGTTCAAATGTTTTCAGCACATAAAATTTACAGTATTGAGAATTTTCAAGTTTCCTGAGATCCTTTGAACGATTTTTAGTAAATATTTGTTGAAAGAAATTGCAAGAAGTTATTGAAACAATATATTTCATTAGAGATTGGGTTACTTTAAGATTAAATTAAATTTCTTAATAATTTATAGTTACTATTTCTGCAAACCTTCATGGTTATCCAGCCGTGGCTTGAAATCTGAAACAGCCAGAAACAAGAAATATTCCTATCTAGAATATAAATCAATAAACTCTTAGTATGTATTTCGAGAACTAAATTACCATTTTCAGTAAAACAATCTGAAAAATTGTGTTAAACGTAACATCTTTGGCTAAGGTATAACCTTTGAAGATATGCTGTCACCAAATTAGTTAAGATATAGCCAAAGGCTATATCTTAACTAAAGACGCTACATTTAACACTATTTTAAAGATTTTTCTATTGAAGATTGCAACTTATTGCGGAAATATGTATTTAGAGTTTATTTATTTATATTGAGGCTAGGGTTTTTTCTTGTTTATGTCTGCTTGTTGGTTAGTAGAGGCAATTTAAAACTATTTTAGAAAATAGGTAGGTATATAAAGATTACTGTTTTTTTATGATAAGAATACAATCCAGAAGCTGTTCTGTAAGTTTTGTAAATTTATTGTAATCAAGTTCTTTTTTAACCAAATAACAACAAAAATATGTTATGCCAATGATGGGTTGGGGTCAATGTTTTCTGGATGGTTTCAAACTTAACGTTATTTTTTAATCAATTTGCCAAATTAAATTTCGAAATAAACTCATACAACATTATTATTAATATTATGTAATACTTATAATAATAATGCGAAATCAATTTGCCAAATTAAATTTCGAAATAAACTCATACAACATTATTATTAATATTATGTAATACTTATAATAATAATGCGATTTCTAATTGGCAACTATGCATCTGGTTTATGTAAAAGTGAATTAAGATGTTTATTTTTTAAATAAAACTCAATTTATATACTCAAAAGACACCCAAATAATCTAAGATGATTAATTAATGGTGTTACATAATTTTTTCCCTGAGATAAAAGTAGACAAACACCAATTATTTTCACAATTGATTCAGGTGAAGCAATTTTATACAGTTAAAAATTCGGCAGGCAAATTCTTAGTATTTATATTTACATTATCTAAATTTCCAAACACCATACAAATACACTATAACATCTATAACCACAGATACTTTTATATCCGTGACATTTACTATCCTATTAACAAGTTGTACTGTTTTGAAAATATTAATAAAAATACATTTTCCATAAAAGACCAATAATGGACACACAAAGTCTTCTTTGGTGTTGCATTTGAATCAATTATTGCATTGGCATACTGTCCCAAATAGGACTACTCGATTGAATAAATATTTAGATAGGCAAAATATTTATATATGCCAAAAGTAAGTCGTGAATCCACTATCACTTTTAAATTGTCTTGTGTCAATACAAATATCAAGACCTTTTAAATTTTCCTTATCCTCATATTTGTTTGAAATAAGAAAAATTCCAATCGTGACCATGTTCAACATCCTATATATATGTACAGAGAGAATATTTGAAGAAAATTCCTTCCTATAATGATTTCTACAAACAAATCGGCTATGTAAAGTATTTAAAATATTTAAATATAACCAACAATAAGTGTTACACATTATAATAATTATGTATACATAAATAAAACACAATAGTAACAAAACATTGCAATGCGTAAAAGATCAACTGAAAATCGACAAGTTTATATTACTTTGTGTGGACCTAAAAAATGTGTACATAGTGAAAATGGAGTCATATTTCCACTAAACTCAATGTCGGGGAAAACTAGTAAACTAATTCTTATTCTCTTATATTAAGAACTCCATATAAATTCAATTATATCAAGCTCGAGACAAAATAAAAATGAAAAAATCATTATAGTGATTGTACCTAATATTTCGGGATGTATGTAATTGTTTTTGTATTTGTATAATCTCAATCTCATCCATTTTTATAAAAGATAATTGTAAGTGGAAATATAACTGCTTTTGTGTTATGGCAAATATTTACATTTAAAATTAAGATTATTCTGATATCTTTCGATAAAGATATTCCAAAAATTTGTATTGTTCAATTTGTTAATTCTTAAAGTATCGGTAGGTTCTTCGTTTTACATTATTATTTTCGTGTTCTTTTGGTTTTACGTGTAACAGTTGGTTGATTTCTTGACGATGTTTTTTGTGTTTTTGCTGGTGGAGGCGGCGGTGGGGCTGGTGCTGCTCTAGTTGTTTTTGCACCTGCAACAGGATAATTTAATTAAAAATGATATTTTATTAAGTAAACATAATTACTTGATTTTTCTAAATAAAAATTTAGCAGTAAAAATTAGTATTATAATTAAGATAAGTTATATCAATAAGTAAAACTTTTGTAATCACTAACATTGAATCAAAAAGCCTATTATTCACGACAATTACAGCTAATGGTGGATGTATATTCCTTAACATCTCTCCCTTTCCAAGTGAACGTAGAGTTCAGTTTAAAACTTAGGACACCAGCGCAGAAACGTATTTTTCACCAGAAGCAGCACAGTGTAATATGTTTTAAAAGAGTTAGGGATGGAAATAGTCTAATCTGAGATCAACTCATGTGAACATGTAATTGCTTTTAACGTCGGTCGTTATTGTTTACATTTGTAACTTGCCTTCAAAAACATTCCTCATTATAGTAGCTCGTTTTTTTAAGTAATTAAGTAATCAAAGATTAGTGCACATGCGAAACTTTAGAAAACTTCAAATTCTGACAGTTGTCATGCATAAATTCAAATTATAAACTTAGACCGCGATATCATAAAGTTTCTGGGTCCAAGATGGCATTGAAATAGAAAATATGTCTGAACTTTATCCATATTATCATACTGGTAACTTAACCTTAATTTTTGAAAATTATTTTGATAGTGTCATCGTGACATCAATAAATATGTCATTTGATTTAATAAAGATACAATAAAACAACAAGCTCAGCTTGTATTCAAAATTTTATTAATAAAAAAAGGCAAAATTAAAGCAAATGTTGAAATTGTTGTCCGTTATTTTCAATTCCCAATGTGACACGCCTTTTCATGCTGTTAAAGGCATTTTGCAGCATTGCGAGCGTTATTAATGCACATTCGTCAATAATTCTTTGTTGCATATCTTGCAAATTAGCAACAGGAGTTTTAAATATTCTATTTTTTAGGTGAGGAAACACGAAAAAGTCCATAATTGTCAAACAAGGTGATCGTGGTGGAAACTCAACTTCCGTATATAAACTTATGATCCGATCGTCAAAAAACTCACGAAGAAAAGCAATATTTTCTCGTGTTGTGTGTGCCGTTGCACCATCTTGTTGAAAGTATCCATATTGCAATTCATCATCATGCAACTGTTCAATAAATTCATTCAGAATGTTTCTATACCTCTCAGCATTAATTGTGAAATTAAAAAAAATAGGGCCAACAACTCTGCGGCGAGAAACTGCTAGCCAAACACCAAGTTTCGCATTATGGAGAAACGATTCAATAAAAATATGAGGATTTTCACTACTCCACAGTCGAGTATTTTGGGAATTGACATACCCCGAAAGATGAAACCATGCTTCGTCAGAGAAAAATGACAAATTTAGCAGGTCATCATCTTCTATTAAGTTATTTGCAAACCACTGGCAGTACGCACGACGTCTAGGGTAGTCTACCGGCAAAATAGCCTGATGTGATTGCATCTTATACGGATGCATGTGTAAGTTTTTCTTTACAATTTTCTGACATGTTCCATAAGAAAGTCCAATCTCTTGAGAAAGGCGTTTCAAAGGTTTTGTGGGTTCAGTTACCATACGTTGACGAACATCATTTATAACTTGTTCCGAACGAACAGTCTCGCGAAACACACCAACACAATTGGAAAGGCAATTATAAAAATCTTTGGGAATTACAGCTAACTCTGGAAAGTGCTCTCTAAAATCATCCAAACATGCACGTTGACTGTACATCCAAATTCCATCAATTCGCACTCCACTCCGAAAATAGGCTTCAATCATGTACGCTTTTTGCACTATATTGTAAACCATATTTGAATTTACTCGAATGTGCTATGTTTCAAACTCGACGTTCAAACTTGCTTTCAGCAATTCTAACACATTAATGGATGACAGATAATGTCACTGTCAAAATAATTTACAAAACAGAGTTATAGTTCCTAACTTAAGTTCAGACATACAATTTATATTACAAAGCCATCTTCGTCCTAGAAACTTTATGATATCACGGTGTATTATAGACCCTAAGGGTAAAAACAACTGGAAACACTGAAAAGTGAAAATACCGGTCAACAATTTGGGTATGTCGTACTATGGGCGGAAGTGACTTAAAAATAAATATCGATTTTATAAATTAAAAAAATGAAATGAATTATTTCCGAATGACGAACAGGACAGAATGGAATTTTGCGATCAAATATTCGAGAAAGCCAATGCAGATGCAAATTTAGTAAAAAATATTTTTTACGAATATATTGCACGGTAAGCATAATCCATAGAGCGCGATATTGGTCTAGAGAAAGCCGTCATTTACATTATGCTGCAAATACAGTATCCCCAAACACTAAATGTGTAGGCAGGGTTACTTGCGAGATATTATTGGACCTTCTCTTATAGATTGAATTTTGAACAGACAGAAATATTTAAATTTGCTGCAGAACTATTTTATACCAGCCATTAGTGAATTGCCCGTCATGAATTTTGATGAAATATGGTTCTAACAAGATGGATACCTTGCAAATAACTCCAGAAATGTACGAAATTACTTAAATGATATCTTTCCTGTACATATACTAAGTAATTGGAGTGGGATACATTGGCTAGCAAGGTCCCTGGATTAAACGATTTGTGGGGGCATATAAAATCAGAAATCAATGGTTTCCAGCCAGATAGCCAAAAATTTACCAGAACTAAGACAAAAAAATAGTAGAAGCACTTCATAGGATTACATCGGAAATTTTATTAAATGTTTAACAGGGTTTTTATGACAGATTAGGTTATTGTTTAGCTGAAAGGGGTGGTCTATTTGAAAATTTGTTTAAGTTATGAACTAATATCTCTATTACCTATTTATTGTTCAGGATTTTTTTTAATTTAATTTTTGCCTTTGGAACAAACAATTTTTGTTGTTTTAGAGTTAATTTTCGAATGTTCTCTTTATCTATCTACCATATGATCATATATTTCTACCCTGTAGAAGGCAATGACATTTTTCTTTTTTAAACTTAAGTTGGTACCATAATTTAAGTTAATTTATTTTGCAGCGTGTGTGTGATATAGGTTATTCTATACTGATGACAGATTAGGTTTTGTCATTTTGACAAAGAATTACATACAAACGTTTCAGTTGAAAAAATAAAAAGATTAATAATAAAAACAGCTACAATAAATGTTCAAAGTGAGCTCCTTCATTTTCTATGCATAGCGCAACTCTTCGTCTCATATTATTGAAGGCATTCCTTAAATTATGTGGTGTAATTTCCTCACAGACATTTCGGATAGCATTAGTAAGTTCTTCAATTGCATGTGGACGATTCGTAAATACTCTATTTTTTAGATGTGGATAAATGAAATAGTCCATAATTGTTAAATCCGGAGATCGTGGTGGAAAGTCTACTATTCGATTATCAAAGAATTCATGCAATAATTCCATCGTTTCTCTTGTCTTATGGGCTGTTGCATTATCTTGCTGGAAATATCCCTCGCGGAGCTCATCATCATGTAATTGATTTACAAATGGTAGCAATAAATTATTACGATATCGTTCTGCATTTATCGTATTATTAAAGAATATTGGACCAATAATCCGTCTACGAGAAACAGCAAGCCAAACGCCTATTTTTTTGTGAATGCAAGGGTGTTTCAAGAATTTCATGTGGATTTTCACTAGACCAGATGCGCATTGTTTGTTTATTTATATATCCTGATAAATGAAACCATGCTTCGTCGGACCAGAAGGATTTGTCAAGAACGTCATCGTTATTAATCGTACCTAAGAACCACTGACAGTAATTAACTCTGGTTACATGATCGATTGGTAAAAGCTCTTGCACGCAATGAAATTTGTATCGACATTTTTGTAAGTCTTTTTTAAGGATTCTCTGGCAGGTCCCATATGACAGTTGTGTTTGTTGTGAAAGCTTACGAATCGATTTCTTAGGTGATTGATTTATTCGTCCCTCAACATCTGCTATATTTTCAACTGTCCGCTTTAGTGGTCTACCAGCACCTGGTTTTCGAGACACAGACCCTGTTTCACGGAATTTAACCACTGACTTTTGAATTAATTGCCGCAAACTGTCATATGTTGTTGGAAAATTTGGAAATTCTGCCCGAAATTCTTATATACAAGGCTGCAAGGAGTACGACCATTCTCCATTTTCTAATTTTACACCATTCCTAAAGTATGATTCGATCAGAAAAACTTTATGATTTATTGTAAACATTCTTAAGTGTTAATTAATAAATACATTAATGACAGATGAGTTTTATTTATCAGAACATACACATAATGACAGATGTATTTTATTTGTCACTACCAACACGATATTTTCAAGAAATAATTTCATGGCTTGCTAGAGGGTAAATATAAATGATCATATTGTATTTACCGATTACAAAATCAACCTGTTGAATAAACACATACAAAAAATAAAAGTGTATTCTACTTTCTTAAAAAAGTATAGTTTGGTTACTATTCTGACACATTGCGGCGACAAATGTCATCGCATACTAACAACATAAAATATTTATTAAACAAAGTTACTATAGAACAAGCCAAAAATTAGAAAATTGAGATTGAGTTTATTCCACTAATCAGTGCTTAACAGGATTTCTGGCAACATTATCCTAATCTGCCAGTTACGCACAACTTCCAGCTTGTGCTAGTATAATAAAATTGTTAGGGAAAGGTTAAGTTAAGGAATTCGGCAAGGATGTTTTTCGCCTGTTTATTAAAAACATGTCTTTTTGATAAATTTGGTGAAACAGGGGTAATAACTCGTAAACCTGGCGGTGGAGCACCTAGAAAACGAACAGCAAATTGCTTGGAGGATATTCAACGTCGAATGGCCAACTTACCCAAAAAATTAATCGCAAAACTATCACAAGTTGTCAGTGGGAACATGTCATAATATTTTTAAAAAAGATTCCATATATAATTCAAGCAGTTTCGGAACTCAAACAGGTAGATTTTGTTACGAGAACACAGTATTGTCTATGGTTTTTGAATAACATAAATAATGACATTCTCTACAAATGTTTCTCTTCGGATGAGGCTTGGTTCCATCTTTCAGGATATTTAAACAAGCAGAATATCTGAATTTGGTCTGCAGAAAACCCTCATGAACTTGTGGAAACAGCTACATTCACAAAAAATAGGCGCCTGTCTAGCAGTTTCAAGACGAATGATTGAGCATATATCTTTTAATCAAACCATAACTGCTGAAAGATATCTAAATAAATTATTAGAGCCATTTATTAATGAAGATAGCAGCAAGATATTATTAATTTTTCTCCAAGATCTCCAGATTTGACAATTTTAGTCTATTTTATTTTTCCATATTTAAAGAGTACCATTTTCAAGACTAAACATTACATCATCAAAGAGCTTCGTAATGCTATTGCGAATTCTTGTGCTGACATAACCCAGGAAATCCTAATTAATGGCTTTGAAAGCATGAAGCAGAGTTCAACTTTGTCTTCAAAATAATGGCCAACATTTATTTCCAACATTTGCTTCAGTATTATTTTCTTTTAAGTTTGACTATTGTAATAAATATTTTTTCAAAAATTAAATTACTACACACATTTATATGACAACCAAACTATCAAACTTTCTGTCAAAAGACAGATTACGTGCACTGTCACCAACAATTTTAAAAAAACATGACCATCTCTAATGAGGAAAGTTTTTGAAGGCACGTTATATTACTTAACATCTCTCAGCAACAAAGCCAGAACTATATGTTTCAATTAATATGCATAAATGTAGTTACATCAGTAACATCAGTTATATGATCGATACAACTTTTGTAAGTGACCACAGTACATCAACTTTCACCATATCATCCAAAATTAAATTATATAGAAGAAAATTTGGTAATGTTAAAAATCGGGTTGCTACAAAAATGTTACTTTTATATAATTTGATGTCTGTCAATTTGATGATGTTGAGAAATTAACAGGAGAGACATTTGAAAATATTAGTGAAGAAGAATGGGAAACAATTTGTTGCCATGTTATTGGTATCGAGAAATACTATATTGGAAGAGAACATATATTAAACATATTTAGTGATGAATTTACTTTTCATATAAATAATGAAAAATCAGATCATGATTATTAAGTTGTTTGATATTTAATAAAGAGTATCCAAGACATAATAAACTTACATGAAAAATTAACCGGACACTTGAATTTTTCGAAATATTTTCAATTTTGCGCATGAATTGTGCGGCATTTTAAGTGATTATGTTTAAATATGATACAAGTTGTTTAAAGAGAAATCTGCGCGTGAATCTCATACGAGCATAGCAGAGTTGCGTCAGTTCTGTTGCAATGAGTGTGTCGCAAAGAAAGCTGGCTTACATAGTTTTTTTCGAAAGTTATTAGGGTAGTAACACGTTCAATTTGTTGAGTAATTGTTGTTTTTGAAAATTGATAACGAGAAAGACACAGAACAAGTTTATCAAGCTGTTGCTTTTAAAAATGACTGAAAAAGTGTGCGTTGCATCGCAAACGCCCTAAGAATTCCCCGAAGTACCGTCTCAGATACTCAAGTTTCGGGAAACAAAAAAATACACAAGGCCGAGACAAGATAGACGAAGAGTAACAAATCACATCCAAAATCAGTTTCTTCGAATGTTGGCGTATGAGACAGCATCTGCTCTTGTGCAAATGTTAATCGACGTCTGTGTATACAGTTCACAGACGTTTAAATGACGATGAGTTGAGATTCAAAAGACCTGCAACTTTTAACCGCAAGACATCGACGACGGCGTTTGCAATTTTCACGGGAACATGCTAATTAAGACCCCAATTAGCATGTTCCCGTGCAAATTGCAAACGCTGTCGTCGATGCCCTGCGGTTAAAAGTTGCAGGTCTTTTGAATCTCAACTCATCGTGTATTTCTTCTTGTGTATTTTTTTGTTTCCCGAAACTTTTTTTTGTAGAGTATCTGAGACGGTACTACGGGGAATTCTTAGGGCGTTTGCGATGCAACGCACACTTTTTCAGTCATTTTTAAAAGCAACAGCTTGATAAACTTGTTCTGTGTCTTTCTCGTTATCAATTTTCAAAAACAACAATTACTCAACAAACGTGTTACTACCCTAATAACTTTCGAAAAAAACTATGTAAGCCAGCTTTCTTTGCGACACATTCATTGCAACAGAACTGACGCAACTCTGCTATGCTCGTATGAGATTCACGCGCAGATTTCTCTTTAAACAACTTGTATCATATGTAAACCTAATCACTTAAAATGCCTCACAATTCATTCGCAAAATTGAATTATTTCGAAAATATATACTATATAATATATACACTATGTCTCACTAAGTTGGAACCATATGGAAAACTTTTTTATTATTATTTTAGGAAAAAAAGTTATTCTTCACAAAAAGATCTGCATGTTCCACAATCTAAAATGCAAACATCAGATATTAAATTTTTTCAGTCGTATACGCTGTTTGTCAAAAAATATGAATTTTACTCAAGAGTAAAGTACCTTTATATTTGACAATATTAAAAATTGTTATAAATAAAAGATGATTAGAACTAAAAACTATGTTCAAATATGCAATTACATCCATTTACATTGAAAAAATAATTTTTCTTTTTTGTCTACAATACTTCGGGGAATTCTTAGGGCGTTTGCGATGCAACGCACACTTTTTCAGTCATTTTTAAAAGCAACAGCTTGATAAACTTGTTCTGTGTCTTTCTTGTTATCAATTTTCAAAAACAACAATTACTGAACAAATTGAACGTGTTACTACCCTAATAACTTTCGAAAAAAACTATGTAAGCCAGCTTTCTTTGCGACACACTCATTGCAACAGAACTGACGCAACTCTGCTATGCTCGTATGAGATTCACGCGCAGATTTCTCTTTAAACAACTTGTATATTTAAACCTAATCACTTAAAATGCCGCACTATTCATGCGCAAAATTGAATTATTTCGAAAAATTCAAGTGTTCGGTTAATTTTGCATGTAAGTTTATTATGTCTTGGATACTCTTCATTAAATATCAAACAACTTAATAATCATGATCTGATTTTTGACTATTTATATGAAAAGTAAATTCATCACTAAATTCATTCTATACACATCAGATGGTCGCTATAGAGTGTGGCGCATTTTGCTGATGCCTGCTTGTTACCAAAATTACCATACGGTGGAGGTTATGTAATGATGTGGGCGAGCATTTCGTTGACTGCTAATACAAAGCTTGTGAGAATCCGGGGTGGGACAATTACTGTCGACCGCTACATTCAACAATGTTTAAAGGAACATGTAATGCTTTTTGCGCCATTTGTTGGCCAAAATTTTCGTTTAATGCAAGATAATTCCGGTCCACCATTGCAAGGGTCACGCTGGCTTAATTAGAAAAAGTTGGAATTGCGTTGTTGTCATAGCCACCACTAGGGCTGGGCTATACCGACGTTTTCGGTATCGGGTACCGATACCAATCGAGGTATCGATACTTACCGATGTATCAGGTCTGTACACGGTATCGATTCCGAGTACCGGAATCGGTAAAGTATCGATAGGTATCGATGCTTTGGAATCGATACCTTGGAATCGATACCTTGAAATCGATACCTAGAAATCAATATTCATAACCCGTTTTCTAGGTGTTGATTGTTTGATATCGGTTTCAAGAGATATAAAATTAATTTACCGATTCTACCATACTACTACGGTATGAAATTTGCAATATTGTGAGATTTTTTTTGTAATAATTATAGTTATGTCATAATAAGGATATTTGCTACACACAATAACATCCTTTTAAATATATTTTATATAATATAAATGCATATATACTTAAAAATTCTTTACTTAAAAAGTTATTGCATCGTTTATGTACATTTAAAAAAATGCACGAAGGTAAGCTCTCCGATACATGGCTACCCGATACATCGCTACCCGATACATCGCTAACTCGATACATCGATACTTAGCGAGTACTGGAATCGGTAAGGTATCGATGCTTTGGAATCGATACCTTGGAATCGATATTTGGAATCAGTATTCATAACCCGTTTTCTAGGTATCGTTTGTTTGATATCGGTTTCAAGAATATAAAATTAATTTATCGATTCTACCATATCTACGGTATGAAATTTGCAATATTGTGATATTTTTTTTTTGTAATAATTATAGTTATTATGTTTATGTTATAATATGGATATTTGCTACGCATAATATAAAATTCAACAACATCCTTTGAAATATATACTATATAATATATATAATGCTATATATACTTAAAAATTCTTTACTTAGTTATTGCATCTTTTATGTACATTTAAAAAAATGCATAAAGGTAAGCTACCCGATACATCGATACTTAGCGAGTACTGGAATCGGTAAAGTATCGATAGGTATCGATGCTTTGGAATCGATACCTTGGAATCGATACTTTGGAATCGATACCTTGGAATCGATACCTTGATTCGATACCTAGGAATCAGTACTCATAACCCGTTTTACTAGGTATCGTTTGTTTGATATCGGTTTCAAGAGATATAAATTAATTTATCGATTCTACCATATCTACGGTATGAAATTTGCAATATTGTGATATTTTTTTGTATTAATTATAGTTATTATTAAAGACGGCAGACTATGTGCCCGGGTGACAAGAATCATTTCACCATGTGTACTAAATATTATTTTGGATACTATAATATAAATATGTTTTGAAGGTGCATCTGTTATTGCCAATAATACCACTTTTTCTTTAGAATAAATGTTTCGTTAATTGTTAGAAATACAAAATAATGTCTTTTTTTAATTTTTATATAGAACTGTAAAATATATGTTCAAATTCTGTTATCTCTTTGATAAATGCATGTATGGAAATATCTAGGAAACTACTAAATATATGTTCAAATTCTGTTATCTCTTTGATAAATGCATGTATGGAAATATTTAGGGAACTACTAAATATATGTTTTTTTTTGTTCCGATATGTAAACAAAGCGAGGTATGAAAAATAATATTTCGTACACATGGTGAAATGATTCTTGTCACCATACACCGGGCACATAGTCTGCCGTCTTTAGTTATTATGTTTGTTATAATATGGATATTTGCTACGAATAATATAAAATTCAATAACATCCTTTGAAATATATACTATATAATATATATAATGCTATATATACTTAAAAATTCTTTACTTAGTTATTGCATCTTTTATGAACATTTAAAAAAATGCATAAAGGTAAGCTACCCGATACATGGCTACCCGATACATCGCTACCCGATACATCGATACTTAGCGAGTACTGGAATCGGTAAAGTATCATAGGTATCGATGCTTTGGAATCGATACCTCGCTACCCGATACATCGATACTTAGCGAGTACTGGAATCGGTAAAGTATCGATGCTTTGGAATCGATACCTTCGTTATATGAGGTATCGGGTACCCGATACCAGTTATGGTATCGGGTATTGGACGATGTATCGATACTTCGCCCACCCCTAGCCACCACAAAGGCCTGACTTAAATCTCATGGAACATGCTAGGACGACGTGTTCACCACAACCATGCGAAGTTTCCGACGTTGGAGAGGTTAGAAGAAAGAACCCCTAACTAACTGCGGAATGAAACCAAATTCCTTCATAGGAATTTGCCGCTTTGATCAGGAGCATTGTCTGATCGAATGGCATAATTAGGGCTCATGGTGGAAATATAAGCTTTTGAGTATTCTTTTAAATTTTGACATCATCAAATCAACATTTTTTTATTTCCAATTTATAGCAGTTTTATTGTTTCTAAAGTTGTTTATTTATTTTTTCTTTTGGCTTAGATTTCGCTCTTTTATAATGGATTTTATCTGTACGGTGTTAATAAAGCATTTAATCACCAAATATATGAATTTTGTTTTGGTGGAGCAAAAACATTTTGAAAAAATCGAGAGTCCGGTTAATTTTGCACTGTTCATATTTTGCCTTACATTCATTATTTAATTATTATTATTACAAAAAACGTAATTTGAATAAATTTTATGTTGCAATAAAGACTTAAAAAAAGGTATATAACCCCTTACCACAATTATTAATCGTATCCTAAATACGTGGACGCCGTGTAAAGTTGTTGCTTAAGCAGTTTACTAGCTTTACTGTGCCCCATGTGCGACACATTGATTAGTGGTTTTTACCTACTGATGATGACATCTTAGTTGTCGAAATACGTATTTAGGATACGATTAATAATTGTGGTAAGGGGTTATATACCTTTTTTTAAGTTTTTACTTAACCACAGTCTCCAAAGAAAGACTTTTGCAATAAAGAGTTATAAATGTTTTTTCTTCCCCACAATATTACAAACTTTTGGAATAAATTAAAATTTCTGTTAATTTGGCTTTTATAAATTTACATGATAATTACTAAAAATATGTTTAATAAATCCTTGATTTGTATATTGTTAAATAATCAAATACATTTTCTAAAATACGGAAACGATTTTTTAAAAACACATGAATAGATTTTGAAAATAAAAACTAATAGGTAAATCTATAAAATGATTAAAAAACGAAATAATAAATTCAACTCTTATCTCGAATTATTTATTTAAATATACACTCACCGGAAAAATTAACGCATAATTTATTATAATGCTTTTTCTTGCAATTTAAACGCTTCTCTTTGGCTTCTTCTAATCTAGAATTAACTTTAGGTGCTTTATGTGTAGAATAAAATCCATGTAGGCGCCTGTCGTTAACTAAAATGCAGTTGCCAAAGACCGTATATACACCGTAATTGTTGTGTTTTAAAGTTGTTTCAATCATTTTGGCGTTTGTTTGTCGTGCTGTTATTACTTAAAAGCATTTTTATTTAATATGGGGCTTTTAATGCCTGATGTTGCCATACGAGCCACTACATTACTCCAGCATGGAAGGACCCAGCAAATCTTGGAGTCAACCAATCTAGCATATCCCGACTTGCTAGCCTTAGAGAAACTAGCGGTGTAAGGAGGCCTGGGCAAAATAGAAAACGTGCTACTTCGGCGGTGGATGACAGATTCTTAACTTTAAGTTGCCTTCGTGATCGCACCACCACTGCAGTACAGCTTAGAGGCATACTATATGCAACTCGAGAAGTACAAGTTAGCGAGAGGACAGTACGAAGGTTAGGACAAGCCATTCTTTATGCCCGTTGCCCCGCTAGATGCCCTATTTTGTTACAACATCGGATTACAACATACCAACTGGAAAGTGAACGACTAGCAGAGTTCTTTTTACAGATGAATGCCGGTTTAGTACACAAGGTGCCGACGGTCGAGAAAGAGTATGGAGACGGCCAGGTGGTGGCTCATTTATGGTATGGGGTGGCATTTCTATGTATGGCTTTACGGACCTAGTCGTTCTGCAAGATCATGTCGTGCCGATTGCTGTAATACGCGGTCCAGATTTTCTGTTAATGCAGGACAATGCCCAACCCCACGTAGCTACTGTAGTTGATGAATTTTTAAATGATGTTGATATTCACCGTCTCGACTGGCCAGCTTTCAGTCCAGACTTATCGGATGAGATGAAAATAAAGCTACAAGACAGAAGACATAACTACTCTTAACCAGATTTAAAATGATGAGTTGAGATTAAAAGAAAACTACAAAACAGAAGCCATAACATAACTACTCTTAACCAGCTTCAAGAACTTTACAAGAAAAGTGGAATAATGTCGACCCAAACTTTGTGCTAAATTTGATTCAGACCATGCTTCAACGAGCCAAGCTGTTATAAAAGCACGAACAGGCCATACCAGATTATTAACCAAAAATAAATTTCGTTTGTAACAATCATAGGTTCTTTAGGTTTTGTAATTTTGATTAAATAAAAGAATTTTAAAAGCCTTAACTTACACAAATTAATGAGTTATTCAAAGAATTAAGACTGCACATCATTTGTACACAGTTTTTTGATCATTTAATAAATGTCATAAAAATTCAAATTATGCGTTAATCTTGCCGGTTATAATGTCCAGCTCTAATTATTTCTGAATAGTTATTAGCTAAATATTTTCCTACTGATCTGTAGCGAATTAGGTCATGTTTAGGTCATTTTCTGCGCAGGTTGGTCTCATCAGATTTTGCCCGCATGAATTTTCACACATTAGAAAACAGTACAGCCCTGCCACCTTTTGTCGTCGGAAATATCTAAATAAAACATTACCACAAATGCAATATAATAATCTTGTGGAACTTCATTTAATTTCGAAAAACTTATTGCGGTTATCACTGGGAATTTCTGTATTTTAATGTTTGTGATTGAAATCAATTGGTATTTGAGAGGCATAGTTATCGATATTTGTTGTTTTTATTGATATTAAGAAAAGGAAACTAAAATAAAAAGCAATAGAACAAAAATGAATAGAGAAACACAACGAATGGTAATTTATGAAAATAAGAAACAAAAGAATAAATTATACAGTTAATTTTACTCTATTGAAATTATTTCACAGAATCTGACAACTTTGCTCGTTAATTCTATAACTTGAAATAAATAATAAATATAACCCCACATGAGCCTGTACTGTTTTCAAGATGCGAACAGACTGTATGAAACGAAAAAAAAATGTTTTTTAATTTACTTGATTTTGAAGGTACTGCATGAAATTTTGTAGTTGCTGCCGACACGGCAGTTTTCCTCGCAACTTTGGCCAACACCTTGGCCTTCTTTTGATCGACCACGGGACTGGTTTTCGAGCTGCTCGTTGCCACGTCATGTCTTCGTTTCGCCCTCTCCGATCGGCTTGGCGTAGATGCTACTGGGGCAACAGGTTTTTTAATTTCCGTTGTAACTTTTCTAGTTGACATTTTCTTAACGGGCGGCTTTGCTTTGGTTTTCACCGCGACCTTTCTTACCTTGGGTTGATCGGGTGATTTTTTAGTATTGACGGGTCGACTTACAGCTTTCAACGATGTTGTAGATTTACGTTTTTTACCTTTTCTCTTCTGTAATTGACTTTCCTCTTTGTATAAAGATAAATCCACTAGAAATAAAAAAAAAACTATTAACCCTTTATTTTGGAAGTCACGAATATTACTACAAAAGCAGCAATCTGTTATAAATAGGCTGTGCATTATATTTTCATAAATAAATAATAACCTGAATATTTTATATTATTCGTATTGCAAAGAAATATATGTAATGTATCTGACACCAATTTACAACCAATATTTTTTTTTTACTACAATCGTCGTTATCATATGATATGATTACCCATCTCATAACTCTAAATTATAGAGTTCAAAGATAAGTTTTTAATTTAATTGTTCATATTTCTGTGTATTTGATTTTAAGAAAAACTTCCTTTCAACATATAATAATTTAATTATTCCTATCAACTCGTATGTATGGAAAACATCAATTCATTAAGAGAAAACAATACATACATATATATTAATAAAACAATAAAAACTACAAAATATCATTTAAAAATTGTTATTGAGTAGTAACTCCTTTCAATCAAGAATTCCTTAAGCTAGAAATACACCAACATAAATTACATGTATTTCTACATGTAAAAAATCAATGGAATAGATTCTGTCCTATATTTTAAAGTTACTCACCTGTATTTCTAGTGAATTCTAAGGATTATAGTCCTTAAATTTGTTTAAAGATGTTAGGGTGATTCCATTGTTTATTATCGTAATAGCAGCTACTGCACCAGATTCATTAATTTTTTTGGAATACAAGTCTTTAATATTTAAAAAGACAACACAAGAGAAGTTATTTCAAGTTACTCTAAGTACTGTCAATATTTTTTACTATCTACCAACAACAAAATGCCATTCCCATTTGTTATCCTTAATTCTAAATATTATTTTGTATTGTGTCAACAAAAGCTTAAATTTTGACATATATTTCTATGATGGTCTATAACAGTCTTTAGTCGTATTTTAAAATCTCATATATGACATTAGCTTGTAATTGTTTCATAATTTATATAGCCAAATAATGAAGACTTTATCACTAAAACTTCATCTATGTTTTGAAATTTCTAATGTATATACATTTTGGGTGGTTGTTCTTGTTTAATCTTGACTACTTATCAAAGTTTTTCATAACAGAAAAGCAAGGCCCAAATATAGATACACGATAGTTATTGAGAACATTACCGATGGTGGCGTCACGATCGTTGCCAAGATGGCGTCGGATGGAGGTATACCTTTATAGTTTTGTATATAGCTGTTAAATAACACGATGTAAGTGCGAAATCCAATTGTTTTGAATTTGAAGAATTCTTTAACATAAATTGCTAAATAAAACATATTCATCCTATTGTGAATAACTTTGTTTACAATAAATGTCTATTGCATATTATTTAATGATCTCCAACACATCATGAGCAATTTTAAAATTGAAAAGTATTTCAAATTATTTTTTAAACTTTATTTTTACATATTACATGCACCATTTGATTTATATATTTGTTCCTTAAAGTTGTAATAATTATATGAATATACTTTATCAAAAGGCACTGTAATATTGATGTAACTCGAGTCACATGAAGCAAATATAAAGAAGCACTCGTTTAAATTGAATATGGCCATTCCTAACTTATTTTTCGCATAATATGAATGATTTTTCTTTAGCACTGTTATTTTCTTCCGATATCAGATAACATGAATTGATACAATTTACAGCACATTTAATATTTTCCACAGTATGGACAATTTATTTCTAATAATTTTTTCGGTGTATTATTTTCGAAGATAATACCACCTGAAGAATATACTAGCCATAGGTGATGTTTAGAAAGGCAAATTTGTCATAAAACAGTAGTGAACATATAAAATACCAAGGAAACGATGAAAACACAATAGTTTTACACATGATACAACCCAATAAACAATACAAGTATACCTCCAACGCTAGTTCCAAAATTTACCGCATGGTGGCGTGACACTTAATGTAAATTCCCAATAGGAAAACGCACGAAGCAATCCAACTTTCGTCATCAACCAAAAACAGTGAGGTCTGTATTGCCAGTTTCATAACAACAAAAATAATAGTGTTATATATTACTAAATTTATAATTGTATTAATCTGGAATATATTATATGTATACAGGCTGATTCATTTTCGGCCCTCACCATGGGGATCTCGCTTATTATTGGAGATAGAGTATAGGTTTAAATTTGGCAAAGTTGTTAAATTTTGTGTTTGTTATAAATCCGTAAAGAAAATAGACCTGTGACAAATGACCTTCGTTATTTAAAAAAAAAAACGCGAAAACCCCATTTTCTTCTTTTACCTGTAGCACCGACATTTGGCCTTGTAGAGAAAAAATAAATACACATCCTTGTGGCCATTTCTAAACCTCTATCCAGTGGTGTACTCTAAATTTTTATACGACGTTTCGCTTCTTTCTGGCCATCATCAACTATCTAATTTCTTATAGGCGCCATATGGAATTTAGACATCTTCAGAAAGAGTTTTTTTTTCTGATTTCAACCATATACCACATGCTGACTAAAGTTTTTGACATTAGGTTTTATTTGAAAGAATAAATTATAAGATTAAATAAGGTAGCCATGGAATTTCAATCTGTCAAACATTTCATTTATTGTTCATTAATAATACAAAAATGTCATACACTAACGAAGAGAAACGAGATATGATAAGTATTTTTTATTCGTGGAACCGAAATTCAACAGTAGCGAGTACAAGATATCTACAATTATATCCAGAACGACAACAGCCTCATCGTACCATTTTTCTAGATCTCGACAGAAATTTGGTCGAGAATGGATCGTTTACTAAGCCGCGTAATGGTCAAGACAGCAGGAATTTAAATGAAAATCGACAAGATATTTTACAAATGGTAAATTAAAAGCGTGTTTTCAAATTTCATGTTAATCTTGTATTTTTATAGATAAATAATAATCCATCAATTTCTACACGCGAAGTAGAGTCAGAATTAAATTTGTGCCAGTCCAGAGTTTGGAGAACTTTACATAAAAGTAGGTTTAAACCATACAGGATCCGTGTTAGTCACTCTTTACTGCCTGGAGATAATTTGAGAAGGCTAGAATATTGTAATTGGTTAATGGGAAGGATAGAAAATGACGAACATTTTTTAAGCAAAATCATCTGGTCAGATGAAACAAAATTTACAAATTCTGGAAGGTTCAACAGAAATACGGAGCACTATTGGGCAGTACAAAATCCCCGACAAAACAGGGCTAGAAGACCACATCGTTTCGGAATAAACGTTTGGATGGGTATTTTGGCAAATCGTCTCTTAGGACCAGTTATGTATGAAGAACATTTAAATGGAGAAAGATATTTAAACATTTTACGTACATACGTATTTGACTATCTTGACGACAATATCTCATTAAATCAATTACCATATGGCAACAAGATGGCGCACCAGCACACAATGCAGCTGTTGTTAGAAATTTCTTAAATCCAGAGTTTGCAAACCGTTGGATTGGAAATAGGGGAGTTGTTGAATGGCCTGCGAGATCACCTGATTTAAGTCCGCTAGATTTTTTTTTATGGGGATATGTTAAAAATAATATTTATAAAGTAGGTGCGCCACAAAACATTGAAGAATTACGAGACAGACTTCAGAATGCCTTCGATGCAGTTCCTAGAAGAACTATACAAAGGGCAGTACAAAATGTCAGAAGGCGTGCCCAATTGTGCATTACCGAAGATGGCCAGATAATTGAACATTTACTGTAATTGTTTATTGTTTACTTTTCTATGTATTTTTATTAATGTTTTTGTTATCTTGTACTCGCTACTGTTGAATTTCGTTTTGAAGAATAAAAAATACTTATCATATCTCGTTTCTCTTCGTTAGTGTATGACATTTTTGTATTATTAATGAACAATAAATGAAATATTTGACAGATTGAAATTCCAAAGGCTACCTTATTTAAATTCAAATAAAACCTAATGTCAAAAACTATAGTCAGCATGTGGTACATGGTTGAAATAAGAAAAAAAAACTCTTTCTGAAGATGTCTAAATCCAATATGGCGCCTATAAGAAATAAGATAGTTCATGATGGACAGAAAGAAACGAAACGTCGTATAAAAATTTAGAGTACACCACTGGATAGAGGTTTAGAAATGGCCACAAGGATGTGTTTTTATATTTTCTCTACAAGGCCAAATGTCGGTGCTACAGGTAAGAAAATGGGGTTTTCGCGTTTCTTTTTTAAATAACGAAGGTCATTTGTCACAGGTCTATTTTCTTTACGGATTTATAACAAACACAAAATTTAACAACTTTGCCAAATTTAAACCTATACTCTATCTCCAATAATAAGAGATCCCCATGCTGAGGGCCGAAAATGAATCAGCCTGTATATGTAATAGTAATTGTAGAATTATTTCGATGAATATTATTTAAAAATTATAATTTTGGCGTCGTTTCAACTAGTTCTATAAAAGATATTAACATAAGATGTTGGCCAATATAAAAAATCATTTACGTGTAACTGTCGAATCATTTTGGTTGTTAAAATAACAAACTTTAAAATGTAGTCTTATTTACTTACAGTCACAAAATACATTAGTTTGTTACTTATTTTCTTTAATGAGAACGGACTTAATTTGCCTTTAGAAAATTTGGTCAATTTAGGTATAAATATAACCTAATTTTAGATATAAATATAACCTGTAAACTTCACCGTAAATTTTCTAAGTAGGCACAAGGTTCACATACACGTCTATGACGTAATAGTTATATACGTCGTAGATTTTAATGACGAAAGCGGATTGCTTCGTGCGTTTTAGTATATATTATAATTTATAATTCAATTTAAGAAAGGAGCAGATGGCGCAGTAATCTAAAGTGCAACGGATAAATTTAGAAATTTCAAACAAATAGAAAATTTGTTTTGCTGTCATATATGAAGGTTTAATAAAATCATTTTTTTTACTTTTACGTTTGTTTATTAACATATTTATTATTAAAAAAAGCTTAGATTGTGTTTAAAACATTCCCAGACATTTGGAAAATGATACAGCTGGTTACATTTTAATAACTTTATTCAAGCAAGAAGCAGTAAATATATACCACTTCAAGTTAGATAGGTGGTTATAATATTGCAATTAATATCTTATAACTTGTTATTTAATGTTTTAAGGTGTTGCAACTACAATAAATTTTTTGCATGAATACAACAAATAATGTATAGTATTGTGAAGATTGATGTGTTAAAATTACTTAAGAAGAAATATCAATATCTATGTTTGATTTTATTAGCAAAAAAAAATCTTGTAGAAGATTGTAAAATCATAGAAAATATTGAACTGGTAAATTGGCACTAAGATATGACCTCTACTTTTTCTTTAATCTGATAGAGCAATTATGTGGTGTTCTTAGCAACCGTTGCAGGAAATATGTTGATATTCAGGTGTAAATTCTGTATATAGAAAATATAAAACTAATCAACTTGAAGGATTAATAGTGACAGTGATGTATATTATAATTATGCACCTCTTAACATTGGTGCTCGCTTAACAAATATATCACATTACAAAATATAGTTACTTTAATAATATCTTTACTTAGAGAGTGATAAAGAAATTCATTTAACAGGGCACCACTTCATATGTTTTGGATAAAAAAAAATATAAACCTATAAAAAGCATTTATAGTGGAACTTGTACAAAGAATTCAAATAAATTTTACCTCAAAGTAGCCCTTGGAAATTATGATTATGTCTTAGCTTGTTACTAATTTTAATAGGAATTTTGTTGGTTATGAGATGAGATATTTGATTGGAATGACAAATGTCAAAATAATTATTATTAATTGACAACTAATGCAAATTTAAATTATTAATAATCATACGTTTTTAAAGGAATGGCCTACTAGAGGCAAAGCTTATTTGAACGCTTTTTATATAATGACCCTCTATACTGTAACTACTTGTGTATAGTGACTATTTTAGGTGAAAAAAAAACTATACCAATGCTTAATAATGATTTTATTTTCCATATAATGAGAAATATGTTTAATGACCTTCACCAAATATGGGTGACCTTAACTTACGTTCCACGAAGTGTTTCGAAGTGATTTCATAGTGTCTAATTATTAATGATCATTCTTATTGCATATATGGTTACAGATGTTTTGTACCACGTCATACCATTTCCCTGTGAGGTTTCCCTATTTTTGTTTATTGATAAAAACAATTGAATCGCAAACACAGTTCTTTTACCATTTATAGAGAAACCAACACATCGGGTAGGTACATACGTAAACGTTTCAGTTAAAACGGGGAATTACCAAATGCGTGTTCGTTCGTTAAAGAAAAAGTGATATATCAAATATGGTTGTAGAAGCGGTGTCAGCCGATTTTTCATTTTATTTCTTTGGGATTACCCCGGATTTCCGTTATTAAATAAAGAAGTTGTAATAAGCCTAAGAGAAAACGTCTGTCCATATAAGAAAAACTTAAAGCTGTTGAACAAATTGAAAAAGGAAGTAAACAACTAGATATAGCGAAACAGTTTGCGCAAGTGTCAATGAAGAAAGCATTGAGAAGGGCCAAGGAACCATTTTAAAACAGTTAATGGAGAAATGCGAACCAAAAGACATTTTTAGTGCCGATGAAACTGGGTTGTTCTTTAAGTGCCTTCTGAATAAAACCATTTCTTATAAAAATGACAACTGTTTTGGAATAAAAACCAGTAAAGAACGAGTAACAATTGTTAGCGCTAATATGCATGGATCAGAAATACTGAGAACACTGTTAATACGCAAAAATAAATCTATTCGATTAGGGGTTGATTACCAAGTTAACAAAAATGGATGAAAAATAGATACAGAAAATTGATGGAATGTGAAGACAAAAACGAATGGTGTGCATGATTATTGATAATTACCCTACTCATTACATAAAATCTCTATAAGATCTTTCAGTTACGCATAGAATCAATTGTTACACCTAGAAATTTCGTGTTATCTACCTGGGTTATACCGGATTGATGCCCTTTATTTGATTGATGAGACTGATCATTAACTTTGCTTTAAATTCAATAAATACCTAAATTAAGTATATACATATATCTTAATATACTTACAACCATCTGGATGTTCTTCGGTTAACGACGGCGGCGTTGCGTCTCCTTTTTCTACAGCTAGAGCTCTCTTTAAAATACTATCGGTTCTTTCTTTTTCACCAGGGGGTAGCTTGAATTTACCTTTATCTACACGTACTAGGTTTAAATTCGTCAAAATGCAATCAAAATCTGCAAAATATATATCCTTTAAATAGCCGAAAATAAAAGGATATGTGTGAATGCAATGAATAAGACTTATACATACCTGTGTAATCATAAAAATCTGGAGTGTATGTTTCACCGGTTTTGTCTGCTTTATCCTGTGATAACCATCGAATTTTGATTTTTGGCGAGCTTTTGTATATATTTTGTACTGCTTGACATATATAAAAACTACCTTCTGAATTTCTAACAGCCAGAAACTCGTTTCTGCAAGAAAATTGAAAAAATATATATTAATATTATATTTATCATGGGATTAAAATAGTTATTTATGAAGTAAGGGTATTTAGTAGATATATATGTCCTAAGGGCGACGATCTTACAAAACCCGAGCGCCTCTGGCCTGAGGGTTTGTAATAACTATTATGTCGTACTTGTTCGTCATTGTATCTACAATATAAATATTTAAAAAATCCGAAAATTCATTTTGATTTTAACAACATTGTTGTTTTATCAAAGTAGACAATATCGTTGCTAGGGAAGTACTTTCAAACTTAAAAAGTCGAAATGCAGGAAAGTTTTGAAATTCTTGACAAAATTGTAAATAATTGTTACACAAAACTTACCGAAGAAATCGAGATACGCCTACGACTGATATGACAAATTACTTTATTGAATGGGAGAAAACTGGGTATAACGTATTAATGAAACTGTGCTGCTTCGATACTTCGGCGATCTCGACGAAACATTTTCTGCGAGTTCCTTATGGTCCAAATATTAAATGGTAAAGACATTAACAGTAAATAAGAATATAAATATCGCTAATTTCTATAAGTTAATAAAAAACTGATTTTTTTTCGTGCTTTTATGCCAGCGCGAGCTATAAAGTACACTTTACGCCAGCACGGGCCGTAAAAGTAAGAAGGGAGAAGTGAGAAGGGGGCAGAAACATTTCAGAAGAGATCTATTAGATCCTACGAGGGTACTCAAATTTCCTGAGGATAGTGATTTTTATCAAGAACACAAGACTAACAGAGTGGAACTGAGATATTTATTGAGGGTGGCACAAAGAGCACTGTGCTCAAGTACCTGGATTTACTGGTATCCAACCCAAAGAAGCAGAGGAAGAATTTAACAATATACATCAGATGTAGTGCTGGATACTATTCTATAACGTGCAATTTTTTCTAAAGCTTCAACCTGTTTGTTGTTTTCTCCCGTAGTGCTATAATATATATCTTATTGTCCATTGCAAGTCTACTAAGATGTTCGCCTTTATCTCTAATTAAGGCTTCTATGTTTAATTGTAAAACACGAACCTGAGGCTCAATATCTTTAGTCTGGGGGTTTTATAAGTATTACTTTCCAATTGTTGCCCCTGTTGATTTCAATACTATTATGTAGTTGGTATTCAAGCAATAAAAACACAATAACGAACAAATTATGACATCAAATTTATATTTTGTTTAACAGGATATTTAGGATAAATAATAGTAACTTATGCAGACAAAGAGTTATTAAATTTATAATATTATGTTTCAAATGTTTTGAAAACGCCTTCTGCGCACCCCCTCCTCGCGCCAACTTAAATGGCGCTTGCTATATGTACGTATAAACTACAGGTATGAATAAATGGAATCGATACAAATAGATATACATACATACATATTGCGTATAACAGCCAAATACGATTTGTGAACTGTTAAAGAAATAGACAAGGGAAATACCGAAACTTTAAGGGAACTACCCATAATGAACCGCGGATAAGGCGAAATGGCAGTAAAAACAGAATCGCGAATAGGCGAATTCGCAAATACGGGGGGGGGGGGGGGGGGGGGGGGGGGAGCGCACACGGACACCAGAGGTGTCCGTGTGTTAGAACGGTAAAGAAGTAGACGCAATGTTCCAATGGATTACAAGAGAGCCTAGTATTTCGCAGATCCCTATGATGCAGTCGTATTTGTCCAATAAATTCACATTTAGACGGTGTAGCCGCGCAAGCGCATTAGCTGTCGCTCCCGCATATGGGTGTTAGTTGGAATGTTTATATCGTCAGGGGAACTACTCGCTCACAATATTTAATAAACCGCGTTGTTGGTGTACGTAACGGTCATTTAAAAAATGGAGTATTATACACCGGAGCAAAAACTCTTTATGATTAAACAATTTTACGGTGGTAATTCCGTGGAAGTAACTCGAGCTTTATTTGCAGCTAATTACCCTGAAAGTCAAATTCCCAATGCAAGCACCATTCGTAGGACAGTTAATCGATTCGAAACTACATTTTCTTTAGTAACTAATAAAAATAAAGTTGTTCCGGATAAGAATATAAGTGATATAAAAATTCGAGTATGTGCTTTAGTCGAAGTAAATCCCACTATGTCGTCTCGACAAATTGCCCGCGAATTAGGTATCTGTAAAACAACGGCTCAAAAGATTTTACGTACTAATAAATATCGTTCATTTAAGAAGTAAATATTTTATTTTTAAGTATTTTCTTATTGTTAAGTTTTTAGAGTGTAATACTACTATAATACTAAATATTATTTTCGTTAAGAAGTTTTTTTATGTTAAAGTCTAGTAGTTCTGTTTATGTATGTTTTTTTTTTGTTGTTTATGAAGCTGTGATGAGTTACTTCACTGAGATGTTATCAGTGATTATCTGATGCTTCAAACAACTGCAAATATTTACTTCTATCGGGAACACAATACCTCCTACACTGCTTTTCACTTGATTTGCCTACGAATACATTTATACGTCTAACTTATAATACGCCCGCTGTCGGTGTGGCAATTCAAGTTGGCACGCCCATTATAGTCGACCAGTAGTTACTAATACATGCATCGCGCTATCGATGGCGGCCACACTGTATACATAATACTTCGAATTAGTTCTTAAATATATTTATAAGAAAAGATTAAATTCGGAAGGTCGAATATGACAACACTGTGATGTATCATTTGGTAGGCAATGCTAAACGTTGCACTTTTAAATTTCACCTAGAAGTGGAGTCTAAATTAAAAATGCTTTCGATATTGTGAAAACATATTTTAGTACCAGCACTATTTGGTTATACTTAACGTTTTATCATAGTATTTAGAGTAAACGCCACCGCAACTTAAGACGGCTGAGGTTGAGATAAGATAGATTGTAGAAATGCATAAGGTTGATACTATAGCCAACCTATATTCAATAATCAAGAGACAAAAATATACCAAAATCAATGTGTTGTGATTTTTTGCCCAACATGCTTTTGAGTTAGTTGTGGAAATTTTAGTTGAACGACAAAGATATTAATTTTTAGCATCTATAATGAGAGAGAATTTTCAAATAAATACTGTTGAAATAGATTAATACTAACTTGTAAAATATAATTAACTTGTCATCATTATTCTTGCTTCTTGGTGTAGATGAACTGGTCATTTTGGATATGATTTCTAATTCGGGTAGAGGACTCTGATACGGTTGTGTTTTAATACGCGTCCTTTTAATGGATCCAGTTTTCTGCCCTAACGTCTTGTCGGCTTTCGACGACTTCGGAGAATCGCTGAATTGATCTACTTTAGGTGTTTTAGTTTTTCTAGACGGTGTTCGAGGTGTCGTTGCTAACTTCATTGTGGATTTCGGTGTCACCTGAAAGAGAAAAATTTCTATATTAGTCCAAACATGGTTTAAAACATAATGAAAAGAAAGAAAAGCTATTAAATTGAATGCGTCGATGTTCATAATATTTACTTCTAACGAGGGTTTATCTAATAAACTTGGCGCCGAGCTGTCCTTGCATTCAAATCGTAGGACCTAATTAGATTCGTGATTGCCAACTTCACTCTAAAAAAGCCAATGTAGTTTAATATATCTCGATTCATTAAATATTTAAATAAACTATATTTCATAAAATTATGTTGAATGATCAAAACCATAGACAAATTTAGATATTTGTCGGAAAATGTATTCAAGTGGTATTTGAATGTTAAAAAAAAAAAAAAAAACTGTAACATACAGAAGAGTTCCAGTTTAGTTAGATAACAGTTACAGTCTATCATGTGAATGAGATATTAAACATGCGGATAAATTTTATTTTATACACTTTAACTATTTTAAGCAGCCTGTATAAGTGTGCGAGATACGAACAAATAGTTGTAAATTGCGTTATTTCTGCACGACAAAAAAAAAATAAGAAAATGTGTATATATAAACTCAGATAACTCTCGTATTTACTGTTACATACGTTTCATTGTCGCAATGATTTGCAATATTTAACATGGAGATATAATAAAAATAAGGACTTCATCCTTTTATTCAAATTAGGATTTACTAGGCCAATTGAGTACCTTAGTATTTCCTATTTCGATATATACGAGAGGAATTTTTTTATATTATCTATCTAGCTATGACAAAAACGAGTTAGAAAACAATTTTTTTTCCAGTACCATTATGACACACTTATTCCAACGTTTCTTTAATAACGCCATGCCTGCGAAAAAAACTTATTTTGGTAATTCGATAGAAATCGACTCCCTCTCGAGTTTTTTGTGTTTTGGAAAGAGATAATAGTCACAGCGGACGAGGTCGGGACTGTAGGGTGAATGTTGTAATTCCTCAAAGCGTGAACAATTTGTGCCTTATGCACCCTGCAGAAGCAGAGCTTTCTGAGCAAAATTGTGGGGTCTCTTCTCGCGTATAGCCGTGTTCAAGTTCTTAATTGTGTCTTTGTAGACATTTTCCGTTATTGCAGTTCCTTTTGGCATATACTCAATTAAAAGAATCCTCTCCGCGTCTCAGAAAACTGTGGCCACCACTTTTCCCACAAAAAATTGCGTTTTTGATTTCTTGGGCGGTGGAGAGCCCTTATGGAATCCATTGCATGGACCCTTGTTTCGTGGTAGGGTCCCAGTGGTGTACACAAGTTTGATCCCAAGTTACAATTCTATTTAATAAGTCTTCATCTTGAAATAAAACAGTTAAATTCACTTCACAAATTTGTCATCTACAAAATTTTTGTTCGGGACTTAGCAGCCTGGGAATCCATCGTGCTGACACCTTGCTTATTCCCAAATCTTCGTGTAGAATTTTAAAAACACTCGTTTCTGATATTCCTATTTCTCTAGTAATAAATGAAACTTTTACTCGGCGGTCAGTCAACACCAAATCTACAACTTTGTTGATGGTTTCTTCAGTTCATGCTTCCAGAGGTCTTCCACATTTTGGGTCATCATGAATAGATTCTCAGCCCCATTAGCAGCTTACACCAAAATATGACTTGGAAATAGGACAGGCTGTTTTCTCAATGCTGCCACCATTCTCTAATGAATATTCTTCGGGTCTTCTAGTCTTCTTTTGATGAAAATTTCATGATGGTTCTGTGTTCAAGTTTCAATTCATACATTTTTTCTTCTTTAAAAAGAATATAAAAGTAACAAAAGTTAAGCAATCCGAACTAAACTTGGAGATAACACTATAAAATGTTACAGTAACTTGACATAAGAAAATTGTCACAATAGCATATTGTTATCATAGCAGGTCATCATGAATAGATTCTCAGCCCCATTAGCAGCTTACACCAAAATATGACATGGAAATAGGATGGGCTATTTTCTCCATGCTGCCACCATTCTCTAATGAATATTCTTCGGGTCTTCTATTCTTCTTTTGATGAAAATTTCATGATGGTTCTGTGTTCAAGTTTCAATTCATACATTTTTTCTTCTTTAAAAAGAATATAAAAGTAACAAAAGTTAAGCAATCCGAACTAAACTTGGAGATGACACTATAAAATGTTACAGTAACTTGACATAAGAAAATTGTCACGATAGCATATTGTTTTTATAGCAGGTAGATAACATAAAAAACTATAATTGTAATAATTTACTTATAAAGGAGATAATAACTATCTTCCAATTTATTTTTTTAGCTTACTGCTTATGATGTATTATGCTATAAAATTTAAATGTTCAAATAATTAGTGTTTTTTTAAAACAATTCCATGGATAGCTTGTAAGCAGCTAGCTTGTTGGCGAATATTGTCAATATACAATGACAGCATAGAATTACTAAACAGGCAATTTTATATGTATATTTATAATTAAACCTAACGGCATCCGGAGTTGCTGCAGAAATAAACCGCGTCTATGCAAAACATGTTTCTGAGAGTTAAGTGAAACTATTAAAAGTTACATATCTACATGGTCACATTGTTGGAAAAATGTTATTACTGGAATAATGTAACAGGTTCAATAAGGTATTTATGCAAAAAAATACTTTATGAAATTCTGTTATATAAGTCACAGAAAACTAATTAAATCAACATATTAGGAGTACTACATCAATAAAGATTAAGCAATCATCTAGGTTTAACTTAAAACTGATTATAATTAAACAAAATTCTTACTGGCAATTTACTAAATACATAAAAATCTAAAATTATTTATAAAATTGAGATTTATTTATTCGATATAAGATCTTGGTTAATGTAGGACATATAAATTATATTAAACATATTTAAATGCATTTATTTCTATATTTAGATTTTTAGCTTGTAATTCATGCTAGTTATAGATTGCACTCAATTTCTTTATTTAATTTTTTTGTAAACACCAGCAAATATTGACTCTTAAATAAAACTATTTTATTATACCACCTCTTCAAGAATTAAAATTTTTACAATAACCATATATAATATCAAGAAAACTTAAAAAAATTACCTGTTCTTTAATTTTTTGAGGTATCGATTCAGATCCAGAATTAGATGTATCTACTTTTGATTCATCAACACTCGAATGATTCTCCTTTTCTATATTTTCCATAATATTACTGCTTTCAACAGTTGGGACATCATGATCTTCACTTTTATTTTCGACAGAACTTGTAGAAGAAGCCATGTTTATTGCATTGTCAGGGATAACAGATTCTGTTGGTGTAGCAGGATCACTCATACATGTATCTGGTGTGTCAACACTATGTAATTCCGGCTGTTTAGCTTCATTAGAGGAATCTTCTGATAAACTTGGTACTGGGGTAGGCGGTTTTTCTGGTGACAATTTTGGTTTTTCTGGTGACTGAGGTGTTACTCGATCTTTTGGTGGTGATATATGGTTCTGTTCAGGTTTATTTGATTTTAATTCTTGTGTACCATTAGAATGTACTTTATCCTGTGTTTCTGCTGGCGTGGCCGCCTGTTGAGGTGGAGCTGCTGATATATTTTGTGAAGGTACATTGGGCGGATGTCCGAGATTTGGTTGGTAGTTTGGGGGATAAGATGGATTCTTGGGTGGGCTAGTACTATAAGCCATTGATTGAGAATGTGCTTGATTGAGAGTAGGTACTGGGTGACTGCTGCTGATAGGTAATGTATGGGAACTTGTAGGTACATTCCCCGAAACACCATAATGTTGACCGGCATTTGGGACGTTTAAGGAGTAATGGTTTTGTGTTCCTAGAACATTAGGATGATGCACATTCACAGGATTATGTAAAGGATTTGGTGCATTATGTGGTACATTTACTAAATTTTGTGGCATATGAGACGGAGGTTGACCGAAAGCACCACCTGGGCCTTGAGGATGCATGGGTTTATTCATTTGTGTTGGTACAGTTGGATTTTGTGGTCCACCTGCAGACAGTACGGGTTTCAAAGCAGAACTCATGGTTAATCACCTTTAAAGGCCAAGACCTACAACAAAATTAATTAATCATACACATGCATATTTATATCTAGAAGTTAGTTTATAAATAGACCAACATATATTTTTCATATATACATACTAAAAAAACCAAAAACGCGAAAACAATAACATTATTTATCAATATGCTCTATTCTTAAAATTAAATAAGTAAACTGGAAAAATATTCCAAGTATGTATACATGTTTACCAGTCAGTGATTTTTCTACAACCGGTGATCGCGTTATATCAAATATAAACAAATAAATCGTGACAATAATCTATTACGAATAATTATTTAAAACCTGTATCAAATTGGACTATTTTCATGGACCGCCAAAAATCACAGAAAGCGTGTATTGTTTACCGTGTTGAAACCAGCTTGGGGAAGCGGGTTGGGTGCTAGAATTCGCATAGTTTAAACTAAGTTTCCAAAAAAATTCATCACACTTTAATTACCCGCTACAGAGTCATATAAACGAGTAGAACTTACTTTTACACATTATTTTTAAAGATCTTCAACACTTTCGAACTAAAATTCTCTTATACACTTATGGCGTCTGTATACGATACGCTCACAGCAACGTTGTCATTCAATTTCACTATATCTTTTCTCTCGTTCTCGCTAATGTATATCAATACGCTCGGTTATTCGTCTTTCCTCTTAGTCGAAAATGTAGCAACATTGCCACTCGCACTCATATTAAATTGTTCTGTTCGGTTTACATAGCAAAAATATAATTTATTTAAAAAAATCATTCAATCTATTAATGCAGACAAATATGTAATTAATTACTTACGCTTCTCTATAGAATTTGATTTACCTTTCTAGTAATTAATATTTATACTTATTTTGTATGTATTGCTATTAATTATTTAATATTATTTCATTATGTGAGTACTTAAATGTGCAGTATTCTAGATAAAGTTGCACACTTCCTAGTTTAGATAATATACAACCTTACATATCTAAATTTTAGTTAAATCTATACGATTTTAATTTTTTAATTATTCTATTAGTGGTAATTATATCATGCAATTTTTAAATCTTGCTTTTAAACCTAAATTATTTGTATTAGTAGCTTATTTTTTTCATAAATATCATAATTATTTTTGGAAAATAAATAAGTGAAATCTTTTGTTGAATGCATTTTCTTGTGTGTAACTTTACCTTTGAATTTTTTTACAACAAATAGGATGATGTAAAAAGTGTTCCTCAATTGTCCGCAGGCAGTGGAGGGAGGTATGTCAGTTTGACGTTTGTGTGTGTGTGTAGTGTTTAGTGTTTTGAAATGTCATTTTTTCGTGTTTGCTGTGGTAATTATTACCCGGCATTAATAACTTAAGAAATATTATTAATTATTTGTGACTCGTTGAATTAATTTATTCTGTGCATCGAATGTAAAGAAGTTACTTATACGTGGATCATGAAAATGACTTTAAACACCCAAGCTAATACAAGCGACCGTCACAGCAGTTCCACATCTGATACAAAGTAATTGTTTACCTATAATACATATGTAGGTATTTACACCTAGTTTGTTTACTTACAGATCCACTAGCCCCAATACCAGTCCTCGGGGCAGTCCTAGACCATCTCCAAGACCCCAAACTAAAAGAGAGCACAACCGAAGTGATACACATTTGAATGTGTACAAAGAAGCTAGTCCAGCTTTGACAAAATTGGATACATCACTAGCTATTGTAAGCAGAAATAAATTGCTTTAAATTTTACATTTTAAATAGTGTTTTACATTGTCACTCACAACATATCTATACAATTATTCAAATTAATTAACATGGAAGTGATGATTTTAAGATTGCATTAAGTTTTATAACAAAGTACAAGTACATATAAGCAAATTTTGCAAAAGTTTGTTAATTAAATCATATAAGAGAAAATATTCCAATGCATGACTGATTTCTGAAAGTTTTGTCTTGCTAATACAATTTAGAAATTTTTTTGTGAATTAAAATTAGTAAAAACAATGAATATTATCTGATAGTAAATATATTAAGTTTGAGTCATAATTATTACTAAGTAAAATGTACAAAAATTATTCAGTTATTTGCTAATGTAATTTCTAAGGTAGGTACTTTCATAATTTTTTTTTCAATTTTGAAATAGCCGTGCACTAAAAGTTCTGAAAACGTTGAATTTTTTAAGTTCAATTTTACAAAAGCTCTCGTTAGTATCTATTTTGATAATACCTACATACTTTGTGTTGCTAAAATTATTTTTCAATTTTTTAAAATTGGAAGTATATTAGCGAAAATATGCTATTTGAGTATTCATAAGCCTTTATTGTTAAATTTTATTTACGGTTAAGTTAACAAAAGGCTACTGCTTATGGTTATATGTAAAATTCGTCTATTTTGTTACAACTTCAAAAACCACTAATTATCCTATGAAAACAGTTTTTACTTGATGTTTTAAGATAATTTAATGAATATCGTGATATTGAATATTACGTGCATGAAGTCAATGGTAATTCCAAAATTTATTAAAGAAATTAGGTATATTTCAGGCAACCTTCACACAGACGTTTTTCGGAGTTTTATTGATCTAAAAATGTTTGTATGATTTTTCTTATAACGACATTTTAAGATTTCATTATGGGTCATTTTATCTAAAATTTCTTTAATATTTATATCTATAACGGGTGACTATAAATGATTGATACTTTTGTTATTCCTGATTTTTAAATTCAAATTAAATTTTTTCCGTTGGTTATATTTTAAGTCATCTTTATAATATCTGAATCCTAGACTAAAAACAGCAGTTTAAAACACGTTTCACAGCACAACGTGTTTAAAAAAATTTTGAACACGAAACAAGTAGCAACAAGAATGCTTTATTAACTACGAATAAGTACCTATAACTATTCAGAATACATGTCAATAATAAAAAAAAAAACAATTTTCACTCTTCTCATTTGTGTGAAAGTGAAATTTACATTTATGAAAATATTGGACATCATTGGTTGATGATGATGATGAAGTATCACTTGTAGAGTATTCGGTTGTAGTTGTGGTACCCCCAAACACCTTTTTGGCAGTTTTGATGCGTTCTTTTACGCAATCTTCGATGTATCCTTTTGCTATGTAGTTTAAGTGAAACTAGATCTCCACCTCCTGCAGCTAGCAAAGTTGTTGAGCTTCTTCCGAAGTAGTCCCCGTATAAGTTTTAGGATTCTCTAACTTCAGATACGCGGCTATTTTAGAGGGAAGTTGACCGAAGGTGTTTATTCCACAGGCTGTCGAGTACACTTCCCATTATAAAAAAAGAAGAACCGATCATGAGATGTGTTCACGAGACGTAAAGATGCATATTTTAAGTATACGGGGTTCTTTTTTTTATGATTACACATACATCGCCCTATGTGTAGAGCTAAAAAAATGAAAGTCAATGCGTTGCTGGCATAGTAGGCAACCAGTTATACTTATACACCAGTGACGTATTTTTCTAAATGTCAAATATTTCTGATTTTTCATTAATTCTTAAATTAAATACATTTGATTGAAAATTAGATAATTTATTTAAAACAATTAATTACCCTAACAGGCGTATACCTTGTGCCTTCCCAGATCATTTGATAAGTGTAGGTTTATGGCCAAGTAGATCGCTTGATTTAATGCCTCTGGATTTCTTTTTATACCCTTTTTAAAAAAACAAAATATTCCGGAATCCCATAAACAATTTACAGGAACTAGAGTGCGCATTCGAAGAGGCAATGCATAAATGTAAATAATGTATTTAGCAATTTATCACGAGTTCAGTATTGTTTATAAGTAGGAGGCCAACATTTTGAGCATTTTCTTTGTACATAATTGCATTAGGTATTTGTAATATAAGTTCGTAAAATTTGTTTCAACTGTTATTTTCGATAAATTTCTCTTCTGATATCAGATAATATTGATTTACTATAAAAATTCTAACCATATATGTTATCCATATTTATACAGTGTGTTTAAAAGAGATGCGGCAATATTAAAGGGGGTGATTGCCCAGGTCATTTTATACACAAAGTTCCTATAAACATAGGTCCGCATACGCTTCGTTACCGATCTACAGCGTGTTGAAGTTTAATTTTAAGAAACAGTAAAAACTTGATTTTTCCAAAGCGGCTTGAGATATCATAATGAAATTTTAGGGGTGTTAATAGCTGTGGGAGACACATACTTTGCAATACAACACAATGTTGCAGTCGTACCTGTGGCGCGCGTATTGGCACGTCACAGGCTATTTTTCAAGAAAAAATAGGACGCCTCTGATTTCTCTAAAAATACAAATATGCTTTTATTTATTGTTCAATTATGAAGAAAAAAGCTCTCTTAACTTTTTATCGTACGACTTACCGTTTTTTATTAAAAAAAACATTTTAGTGCATGTCCATTTATTACAGAAAAAAATATTAAAGAACAAGGTTTTATTCAAGGGCAAAAACAAATATTTTACCAAACCAACAATTTTATCAACCAAAAATTACAAAAACTGTGTAAAGTGACCACCTCTAGCTCGGATGCAAGAATCCAATCTTCTCCTCATTCCTCATTGACTGGCGAACTCTCTGAAAAACACCAGGATCGGTTTTAATTGAGTTGCACCCAGCAATGATTCGGTTTCTTAAGTCTTCTACGTTTTCCAATGGAGTAGCGTACACCAAGGACTTCAAATGGCCCCACATGAAAAAATCCAGGGGATTTAAGTCCGGGGATCGTGCAGGCCATGAGTGAGGTCCACCTTGGCCTAACCAGCGATTTCCGTATGCTTGTGTTAAGAAATCACGAGCTACTTGACTAAAGTGGGCTGGTGCGCCATCGTGCATATACCACATTGCATCTTTAATTGCTAATGGTACGTCCTCCAGAAATCCAGGGAGCGTGTTTTCCAAAAAGTTGCGATACAGCTCTCCGGTAAGTCTCCTTGGTAAAAATACCGGTCCAATTATGCAGTCACCCACAATCCCAAGCCAAACGTTCAAAGAAAACTGATGTTGAAAACGATCTTCAACAATTTCATGTGGATTTTCGTCACACCATACATGGTTATTATGGAAATTCCGTATTGCATTTCTTGAAAAATTCGCTTCATCGGTGAACAGAATCAACATCAGGAGTTGAGGGATTTGAACTATTTTGTGCAAAAGCCATTGACAGAATGCAATGCGAGGAGGAAAATCAGCAGGAAGAAGTGCTTGAACGCGTTGTATATGGAATGGATAAAACAAATTTTCCTTCAGAATGTGCCAAATAGTCCCATTACTTACATCCAAAGCGTCAGCAATTTTTCGAGTAGAAGTACCTCGATCTTCTTCAATCATGTCTAGCACATCCTCTTCCAGCTCTACCGTTCTTGCTGTCCTTGGCCTTCCTGCTCCTCCATTTCGTCTTAATGTGCCTGTTTCATAAAGACGCCGATGAATACTTTCGAAAGTTTTTCTATCAGGAACAATACGGCCAGGAAATCTTTCAGTATACAACCGCCTAGCTTCTAATGCATTGCCATCAGCACGCCCATAAATGTAGTGCATGTCGGTCATCTCGGCATTCGTATAGCGATTCATGATAAGGAACTTCAACAAATTCGACACATACAAAATTATTAATCACGAGACTCATTCAATATGTCAGTGAATAAAACAGGACTGTGGTTTGGTAAAATATTTGTTTTTGCCCTTGAATAAAACCTTGTTTTTTTATTTTTTTTTCTGTAATAAATGGGCATGCACTAAAATGTTTTTTTTTACTAAAAAACGGTAAGTCGTACGATAAAAAGTTAAGAGAGCTTTTTTCTTCATAATTGAACAATAAATAAAAGCATATTTGTATTTTTAGAGAAATCAGAGGCGTACTATTTTTTCTTGAAAAATAGCCTGTGACGTGCCAATACGCGCGCCACAGGTACGACTGAAACATCGTGTTGTATTGCAAAGGATGTGTCTCCCACAGCTATTAGCACGCCTAAAATTTCATTATGATATCTCAAGCCGCTTTGGAAAGATCAAGTTTTTACTGTTTTTTTAAATTAAACTTCAACACACTGTAGATCGGTAACGAAGCGTATGCGGACCTATGTTTATAGGAACTTTTTGTATAAAATGACCTGGGCAATCACCCCCTTTAATATTGCCGCATCTTTTTTAAACACACTGTATAAAATATAAACCCAAAAATATAAATATGAATATACCGAATTACCAGGCAAGATAATTTCTCATGGTTGCTAAATAAATTTTTTTCTTGAATTATATATAGTCACTTGGTATAATTAAATAATTATTTCCACATAATTTAGTAACATATCTCAGATGGTGGTCATGTTCGAAGTGTTGAATTATAAAATGTAAATCAACTCGCAACATATAATTAACTATTCAATCAAACTAAGCCAATCACTTTAGTAGCTTTTTAGATCCTTATATTAATTCTTTCGCATATTTCGCCGCTGGCTTCCCCTTTAGTTGTCTTTAATATTTGAATTCTACAAAAAGTATCTTGCCTTTTCTATATTTTTACCTTAGAACTTCAATAATAAAGTACTAATTTTCAAATTAGTATAAATCGCACCCGATTTATGCATCGAAATGCATCGATGCATCGAAAACAAGTGCGAAAAGTATCACCATACCTTTCGCACTTGTTTTCGATGCATTGACAGATTTCTATATTATGATAAACGTGTCTTTGGGTTCTTTGGAAATAAACCTAACGGTAATTAAAACCACTATATTAATAATATTAATAATAGACTGAATAACATTTAATAACTCATAACAGTATTTATTTCACATTTAACTCTGCTGTGATTTCAGCTTGAATGTCGCTAGTCCCAATTATGGGAAGTCCAGAACAATCTGAGTTTTTCACTCTGGTTTTCGAAGTTTCCGGCGTCTAACGGTGTGTTAGGTGGGTGACATCACAGTCTGACACAAGCGGCCGAAGACTGACATCACAGTATTAATAGATAGATTCCCGACATTATTGCATGCAGAGCCGTTTCTAAGGTATTTGTCGCCCGTACGCGAGAATAATTTTGCCCCCCCCTTCCCTGGATTAACTAGGATTTCTGTGAAATATTTGTAACCTTAATTCTATTGGGTTGATGAATAAGCTCGTAGCGTTTCTATTCAACAAACCTTTTTTTTAACAAACTAAATATATAAACTAATGAAAAGTGTATTGTTCACAATTATTTACGATTGTCTCCCAACGATCTGGTAATTTTTCGATTCCGACTCCAAAGAAATCTCCTGTCTTGAAAGTGATAACGTCATCAAGCCAATTTTGACGGGTGACATCGTTATTAAAAGAGATTCCGCGAAGGTTGTTTGATAGAGAGCGAAAGAGATTGAAATCTGACGGATCGAGTTTGGAGAATAAGGCGGATATGGAATGACCTCCCAGACGAGTCTTCGAATAACCGCTTTTGTAATGTTAGCAGTGAAGGGAAGAGTTAATGTGTTGCAAAATGACTTGATGTTCCCCATTTTTTTCTGGATTGCGGCTTCAAGTCTTCGGAGTTTTCGAGAGTAAATTTCAACACTTGTGGTTATATTCCTCGGAAGCAATTCATAGGAGATAACGCTTTCTTTGTCATATCAGATGCACATCAACTTATTGGAATGAATATCGGTTTTTGCTGTGGAGTTGTCTTTTTCTTAGGGCCAAGCCATTCTTTCCTGTTCTTGATGTCAACAATGTAGGTCAAAAACGGTCTATACTATTGACGAGCTAACAAAGATACACAAATGTTGACACGCTGTTTCTTGTGTTATTGGCCGCGGTCACTAGAAAATAGCCGCTTATGCTTGCTAGCGCAATCAGCTTGCGTTGGCAATAGTTGTTAGTGAACGCTCTGCTTTACAACTAAACGTTGGCGTTACTTCTTCGTTGTTGATTGGTTATTTTCATTTGTGTTTACTTGTATGTACTATCAAAAGCTACGAACATTCAAAAAGTAAAATTGCTGTCATTTGTTGATGGATTTTATATTTAAATGAAAACAACTTGAATGTTGACGGTATTGTCCATTTGGCGCTAGATTTGGTCGACCCGTATAATGGAGACATCCGAGAACGTGACCAAAATGAGGTTATAAGAAACCAAAATTTTTATGAAGTGACGGTGCCAAATTATACAGATTTCCAATTTAGCGAACATTTTAGAATGTCTCGTCAAACATTTGAGGTAAATATGTTGTTATATAGAGTCTGAAATCGTTAGTTCTTAAATTTCAGGCCATAATTATTAAAGACTTCATTTATGTATTTCGTTTTTAGATACTGCTCAACCAAATAGGAAATATCGATGAAGAAAATCACAGAATTATACCTTTAGAAAAGAAAATGTTGTTTTGTGTTTGGCTACTAAGCAAGCCTGAAAGTTTTTTAGCGGCTAGTGACCGATTTGCCCTACCAAAAAGTTCGGGGCACAAAATCTTTTATGAGATCGTTATGCTGTTCAACACGACAGAGGGCCTACTGAAGAAAAAAGACAAGAATTGGTCAATATTTGTAACATATAACTGTAATATAAAATTATATAATATAAATAAACACAGTATTACAGTGTAATTATTTTTTTGGTAAAAAAACTTCAATCTATTTTATAAATTTGTTTAATTAGCTCATTCCTTTCCCGCTGAATCCTATTATGTTCTGCGAGTTCTTCAGACAGCTTCTCGATAGCAGCCACCTTTCTTTCTTCAATATCAGCAACTCGCTGTCTTGCATTTTTTAATGCCCTCATATTGTTACAATTTCGTTTTTGTCGCTGTGACTGTATAGTTTCATGACAGATACCAGAAGTTATTGTTGTGTTTAAAAAGCTATCTGGTATACTAGAGTTTTCACTTGTAGAATCTGTGGGTGGGTGTGTGGGAAGAATTAATAATTCTATGAGAACATGATGAAATAGATGTAGATGTATTGGGAAGGGATATAAATATAGGTTGGGACGTAGTAGAAAGTGAAGGGGCGTGGTTTGATATATTGCGTGATATTGTATGTGAAGGCATAGATAATAGGGGCGCGGGCAAAGTAGGGTGGTTTTGAATAGAACATGAAGTTGAAGGTGATGAGCATATCGTTGTTTGAGAACTAGAATAATTAAAAGAAGAAATTACGGGGGCAGGATTAATTGTTTTGTCCTCTGAAAATATTTCCTCAAATATATCAAAATATTCCCAATTAATTCTTCTCTGTCCAGTTTTTGTTTTTTTATTGTTATCTACAATTTTTTTGTAGTGAAACTTCATATTTCTACATTTTTTATCTAATGTACTCTCACTTATATCATATCCATGTTGTTGAAACTCCTTCTGGATATCTCTCCACAGATTCACCTTTTTTCACCAGTTAGCAATTTTATATTTTCTTTTGTCCAAGTAAAACTTCCCAATTGATCTACAACTTTATATCTTAGTTATTGATATGTACATTATTTCATGAATTCTTACCATTTCTTTTCTCGTCCATGGGCACATCTGGGATGGAAACCTTAGTTGCATTTAAATTTTTATCTAAATAATCTTGAAGATATTTATCATCTGCAATTATTAACAATAATATTTCAATATTTAAATCTCTTACAGAAATGTTTACCTTCTTATAATTTGTATATGTCCTCACTTTCAGTAATATTATACATTGTATTTTTATAAAGATAAGATTGCGTAGACATGGCTGACTCAACTATAAATACCGTTTAATAAACAAAAATTTTAATAAACCTCAACAAAAAAAACCTTACGCCAAAACAAAATAAAATTAAATGAACGAACACGTACTCCTGTTGTTTAACGACGTAACTTTTGAAATTTTAAACATAAATGACTCTACCAATCAAAACGCTTTGCTAGCTGCTTGCATCGACAGCAAGCACAAAATTTTTACGCTTGCAAATATGGCCGCCGCTAGCAATCATGTTTTGAATTATAAACAACCGGTCACCATGGTGATTGCAAGCAGCTTGCTAGCAGCTACCTAGCAAGTACGTCTAGTGACAGCGGCCATTCATGGAATGCAAATATCGTATTATCGTCGATTGGTTACAATCCATTTGAATGGTCAATTCCCGAGTCGATTGGCGTGAATCGTCATAAATTAAAGCGTTCATACGATCTTCATCACAGTTCGATGGTCTACCAGAACGTTGGAAATCCTTTTACGTCAAAATGGCCCTCTTTAAACCGAGAAAAATATTTCAGTCCCAACGATGTTTTCTCCATAAACAGTGTAAATGGTTCTAGCGGCGTGAGATGTATTAACTTCTCTGTTGAATTCAAACATAAGGATATGTTGGAAATGCTCGTGTTTTTCTACTTGGCGTTCCATTTTCTTTTGTTAACAATTAATACATCCAATCTCTGCAAAAATTCACAAATCATTCAATTAGCTAATAATTTGGCATTAAAATAAGTTTGACATATACATACTTAACAATTATTTTTTCAAGGTACTCTGATCCTAGAAACCAAAATTTTTGTCATTTTTATCTGTGATACGAAATATACAGGGTGGTCCTTAAGCTCGTCGAGAAATTTTAGGGTGCGATTCCTTGGGTTATCTCGAGAGAAATAGTTCCTATAAACATTTGTCCTATAGTTTTCCGTTGTAGAGATACAGGCTGTTTAATTTTTCCCAAAAAAAATTTTTATTTCAAAAATTTAAGAAACGGTTACAATAAACCCTAAAGGTACTGTTGAAAATGACCACCAACAGCTAATATGCAGGCTTCTATCCTCCTATTCAATTGCATACTCACACGCTGAAGAAGTCCTGGAGTGCTTCGAATTGTTTCGCATCCAACAATTATGCGATTTCTTAGGTCATCGAGATCTTGAATTGGCGAAGTATAAACAAGGGATTTTAAATGTCCCCACAGAAAGAAGTCTAGAGGGTTCAAATCAGGTGACCTTGGAGGCCACGGCTGATTCGGAACTTCCACTCCTCGACCTATCCATCTATTCTGATATGTCCTATTTAAAAATTGCCTAGATTGTAAACTAAAGTGTGCTGGAGCGCCGTCATGCATAAACCAAAGTTCATTTCGGATCAAGAGTGGAATATCTTCTAAAAGGCCAGGCAACTCGTTTTCAAGAAATAGCCGATATGATGCACCATTAAGTCTTATAGGAAGGAAAAAGGGACCAATTAAATAATTATTAATTATCCCCGCCCATACATTTAAGTAAAATTGCTTTTGAAAGTGCATCTCCCTTATGGCATGCGGATTTTCATCTGACCATAAATGGTTGTTGTGGAAATTCCTAATATCATTTCTGGAGAAGTTCGCCTCGTCAGTAAATAGAATGTAGGTTAGAAATTGTGCATTTTGGGCAATTTTTTGTCGGAACCAATCACAAAGGACTAAGCCTTGCGGAAAGTCACGCGGAAGAAGAGCCTGTACTCTTTGAATATGGAAAGGATATAATTGTTGATCGTGTAATATCCTTAAGATGGTTTGATGGCTTGCGTTTACCGTTACACCAATCTTTCTTGTACTGGTTTCTGGATGTTCATCGATTATCTGCAGAACAGCTTCCTCCAAATCGGGTGTTCTTTTAGTTTGAGGTCTTCCCGGAGTATTTTTGTTTCTATCAAATGTACCAGTTTCTGCTAGACGACGGTGAATATTACTGAAGGTTTCCGCACAAGGTACAAGTCGTCGAGGATATTTTTGTTGGTAAATACGCCTTGCTTCATAACTATTTCCATTAGCTAGACCGTACACAAAATGCATGTCTGCCATTTCAGCATTTGTATAATTCACCATAATTACAAAAAAAGATTTGTAGGTACGAACTTTCAAATTAATTATTGTTTGACAATACTTATGACAGTTACGTAAGTACAAATAAATGCTGTAAACATGACAACCAACACAACAGTTCCCTAAATCGATTTCTAAATTTTTGAAATAAAATTTTTTTTTGTGAAAAATTAATAAACGAGCCTGTATCTCTACAACGGAAAACTTTAGGACAAATGTTTATAGGAACTATTTCTCTCGAGATTACCCAAGGAATCGCACCCTAAAATTTCTCGAAGAAATTAAGGACCACCCTGTATAAAAAAGGTCGTAATGCCCAATAATATAAGCGGACGTTATTTAACGCGCTCTCATAACAAATATACAAAAAAAGGAATTAGAAACGTCTTAACTGGAACATTTAATACTAAAAGTAATATTTACAACATTTAATACTAATTACACAACACAAAATACAACATTACATAAATACAACATCTTTTTCATCTTTCTCTGCCACTATGTCTTCCATATGTTATCCATTATGTTCAATACATAAATTTATTCTCTGCTTCATGTTATTTAATACATTTTTTAACATATCGGCGTTAATTTCTTGGCATAGGCGCATAATATTGTTCTGGAGATCGTCCAAAGCCTACACCGGGTTTTTAAAAACCTTATTTTTTGGATAAGGAAACACAAAGAAATCTAAAAGCGTAAGGTCACATGAACGTGGTGGTAAACAATCCTTACTTATCAATCTGCCATCAAAAAATTCTCGGAAGTAATTCATGTTAGCTTGCGGTCGTGCCGAATCCTGCTGACCATAAACAGTGTGTAGTTAATCATCATCAAGTTGATTAGGGAAAGGTTTCAACATAATGTTACGATATCTTTGAGCATTTATAGTTTGGTCGAAAAAAATAGGTCTAATTATTTTCATTCGGATAATTGCTAACCACACACCTATTTTCCCAGAATGCTTTGTAGCTTCTCTAAAGAAATGTGAATTATCTGTTGCTCACATTAGCACGTTTTGTACCTTAATGTACCCATTCAAATGGAACTAGGCCGCATCAGAAAAAAAAGTTTTATCAAGCACATCATTATCAATTATGTTCTGGTTGAACCACTGACAGTATAGTATTCTTTTATTATAATCCAGAGGTAGGAGTTCCTGATAGATTTGTACCTTGTGTAGATGTATACCTATGTCATCCTTTAAAATGTTGTGTACGGTTAAGATACTTAAATTTAATTGTTGGGAAAGCCTTCTAATAGATAAGGTAGGTTGCTCTCGAGTTGCATTTCTTAGTCTATATTATTGTCATAGCGAATGCGTCGTGTGCCGTCTTTTCGTTTTCTGTCAGCGGATCCAGTTTCCCGAAAATTAAAAACTGTTCCTTTCACCTGCCTTGCAAATTGATTAGTATTAAATGAAGCATTCGGAAATTTCAATCTAAATTGTTGCATGCATATTATGGAAGAATATTGCCATACTCCGTCCACTAATCTTCCACTTCGAAAATAACTTTCCACCATAAATACTTTTTGTAGAAGTGTAAACATTATGGCGTCTTTAAAAGTTGTTACTGACGTTTAAAAGTTGTATATTTTGATTACTGACGTTAATTAACCAAAATTTATTTGACGTTTGTTGAATTTATTAGAATTAAGTAAAGACGTGTCCTTTATAATCCAAAGGAACTGAGAAGTCGGGTATTTATAAACACCCGCTAGAAGGGTACCAGAAAGCTTTTGCAAAGCAGCTTTATCTTCTTAATTTTTTCACACTCCATCTTTCGAAACCAATCGTTAAATTACTTCTACCAAGTTTCATTAGGGAGTTATGGCACACCCGTTGATCCATGGACCTTTGTGATGGACCTCAGGTCCTGATCACTGAAAAACCGCCTCCCTTTCAGCTTCATTTTCACATGTGGGAACAGTACAAAGGCGCAGGGAGCTAGGCCCGGACTGTAAAGAGTGTGCTCAAGAAGTTTCAGTTCGGTAGTGGTCAAATATTCGACCCAGGCTTTGGCGCGGTGAGCGGGAGCGTTGTTATGATGGAGGAACTCGATGTCCATTTCTGAGTTTGGCCGCAGGTTCTTCAGAGATTCAATTATCTTAGGCAGGAAGTGCTTAGTGTACAACTTCACTGCTATTGTATTCTGTTTGTCCAAAATGATACGCTCCACAATTCTACTTGATTTGAAAAATACAGCTGTCATTTTCTTTTTAACATATCGGGATGTTCTGACAGGCACGGGTGTGTCTTCATCATAAAAAATGCTTGACGAAAATAGGCGAAATAAGACTTGAAACAAAGATCGGGTAATCTTTGTTCCCGCTCTCTCAGCCCGCTCTCTCAGGCCTTCCCGCTCTCTCAGCGTCCTCCAGCGTGAAATTTCCCCTTTGGAATTCTCTATACCACCTGAATATAGTTGTACGATGTGGATAAACATCCTCTGGTGCGGGTGTCATTTCTTCTACGTTTAAACTATGCGCGAAATTATACCGCAAAACTGCCCGTAATCAAGATGCCATGCACTTCACACTATCACTGCTAATGAACAATTGAGCCCACAGACATGGCGCAGCGACTACTGTGCGAGTTTGAACATGTCTCAACACGCAGGACAAATAACCGCCTGCGACTCATTGCATCATATTGCAAAACTTTTCTAGTATCCTTTGATACAAGAATTAAAACTACACAAGTGAATTCTGATACAGTATCCGATACATTTATATCTTTAGAAATTTCTTTTTTTATGCAATGATGGATAAATCCGAAAGTCTTTCTTGCCCCATTATAGATCTCAAATAATTTTTTAAATTATTATAAGTTTCGAAAAGCTTCTCTTGCCGTTGTTATATAGATAGATAGTTTTAACAAATCTTAAGACAATTGCTAAATTGGGAAACAGAGAAATGAGAAGTTATTAAAAAACATATTATATGTTAATATGTTTTAAATCATATATAATGCGTCCAAGTCAAGAGAATAATAGCATGCGATGTTTTTAATTTCATCGCATAAGTTCTTCATTTTTAAAAGGATCATGTAGCATCTCAAGAAATTTACATTTTATACTATTTGCTTTATCTATTTTAAGGAAATTATTTAAGAAAATCGAAAACTTTGCGGTGAATTTTTATTTGTTCGAATGTTTCTTCTGTTTTTGATAATACAGTGCCCATCAAAAAATAAAAATTATTTAGAAATGATTGTTTTTTTTTTGTTTTGTTTCGGGTCTAATATTAAAGCTGTAAAATAAAGGGTCACAACTGACATCCTGGCAAGTTTCATAATATGTAATATCAGAATAGAGGATAAATAAAGCGTCATATATTTTTTCTAGAGCGTACCTGAGAACTCTTACTGCATCTATTCTGCTTTCCAACGTAGTACACGAAATATGTTTTAATATTGAAGCAGAAATTTCATCTTTTAAGATCTGCCACCGACTCGTGGATGCGTAGAAATTAAATCTTGGCCTGTTGAACTAGATATTGAAATGAATCCTAAAAATGCTTCCCAACTTCCATTCGTTTTATTATTTAATAAAACGAATCTTTCTACAACGGTAATTGGTGACTTGTGTGAGGTGTGAAATCTGAAATAATAGTATAAAATATTTACTAACTTTTAGCAGATTTACTATTTCATGTTTTATTTTCTATCCCAAAAGGGAAATAAGTTCATTTGGAATATGAATACTTAAATAGTGAGGCGTGATTGATGAATTTTTGTTAATTAGTGATGTGGTCTGATATAATATCATTAAACGTTGCAATTATTTCAAATAGTTATACAAAGTTCCCATTTTGTAAAACTTAACATTTTTGCCTCTAAAACTTAAATTTTCACCTGGCGAGAATTTAACGCTAAAAATATTAATTTTTGATACGGATCCATCTTTCTCCAGATTTATCAATTTATCATTTAGTGAATCGGAAGTTGTTTTGGAATAAATCGATTTACTCAATATTTTATATTACAAATGTCACCTCTTGTATATATTTATAACTAGTGATTTTCATAATTTTCTTATGCGTCTTAGGCGTGTGCCCTATAAATGAGGGAAAATTTAAAAAAATGTGTGAAATTAGGACTGGGACGAATTTGATTTAATAAAGGTACCATCGAGAGCATAGAAACAACAGTTTTCTATTGTATACGAGGGTAGCACCGATTATTTCTACAAACTAATACTTCTATTCAATCAAAGGAATCAAACAGGCTGTGAAACAAATATTTATTGTTTTCTATTTTGACAGTTCGAATTTAGTTTTGATAACTGCAACAGTTATTTTGCAAGCTAATTTCAAACCGAGTCGTCAGCAGTAAAAATGTATTTAACGAGCGAAAATTTTAGAGCCATGATTTACTATGATTTTAAAAGTTCTTTAATTCCAAAACAAAGTGTTTTAGAGGAGTGTTTAGTAGTGTTTACAACTGGTATAATGAATTTAAATTTCAAAGGGTTTCACTTAGTGACCATTTTTGCGAAGGAAGGCCCATCTCAGCCGTTACTTAAACAAATGTAGACGCCGTGCGAAGAATGATTGAAGACGACAATCGAGTCACATTTAGGATTATTAGGAGCATCTTGGGTATTGGCATGACTGCAATAAACAAGATTTTACGTAATAATTTGGATGTGAGGAAAGTCTGTTGTCGTTGGATACCTATAATTTAACACAGGAACAAAAAAATACTGTGTGGAATAGTGTAAAAAAACGCTTAAGAAATATGATGGAAGTAGGGCTAAACAGTTTACAACATCATTACTGGTGACGAAACCTGGATATATGCATTTGAACCGGAATCAAAACGGCAGTCGGCTCAATGGGTGTTTCCAACAGTACTTAATGCAGTCCAAGTGAAAAAATATTATTGGAAAGAAAATGGTAGCCAGCTTCTTCTCAAAATCAGGACCTATCACAACAGTTGTTCTTGAAAATAAACGTACGGTTACCGTAGAATGGTACACGACGGTATGTTTGCCAGATGTTGTTCAAAAGGCTCGTTTTACGACGCCCTAGGTCGGAAATTGTCCTTCATCACGACAGTGCTTCAAGTCACACTGCGCGCCAAACAAACGAATTTTTGAAAGTTTCCGGATTAAAATTACTAGATCTTACGACATATAGTCCAGACCTGACACCTTCAGATTTCTTTCTATTTCCAAGACTAAAGGATAAAATGCTTGGTGTAGGATTTGCAAGCCCAGAAGATGCAGTGGGGAGTTTCAAAAACCTTATATCTGAAGTGACTCAAGAAGAGTGTAATTTATGCTATGATAACTGGTTTTATCGAATGTCTAAATGCATTGAATTTAAAGGCGAATATTTTGAAAAACAATAATAAAAATAATTTTTGACTTCAGCATTTTGTTTTATTAGTTTGCAGAAATAATCGGTGCTATCCTCGTATTACACTTTTATTGTCATAATTGGTCTTGATTCATTAGACATAATGCAATTAAACTGTCACGTTCATGTCAAATTTGTAGTCCAAAAAGTCAAGAAATGGTGCATCTTATGGTTATTCAGAAAGTAAAAATTATTAGTAAGTTGGATAGTGGACATTCAATGCGTGCTGTTACTGAAGAGTTTAGTGTAACTAAATCATGTATATTTTTAAAAAATAAATGGCCCGAGCAACAAACCGTATCAAGAAAAATTGGAGGAGGTCCTCGAAAAATATCAACGCAACAGCAAAACCAAGAATTAATATATTACTTACGAGAAAATTGTTTTGAAACTACAGTGTCAGCAATTCATCAAAGTAATTTTCCTGGTTCGCAATGGACTGCTTACACACGAATAAAATTATCAAATTTGAGAAATCGAGATGCTGCACGAAAATGAGTACTCACGGAGCTAGGCAAGCTAGGAAAACTTTTGCGCATAATTATGTTAATAGAGGTGATGCGTTCTGGAATTCAGTAGTTTTCTCTGATGAAAAGGTTTTTCAGACCTGTCATAACGGCCCAATACGTGTCTATCGACCATGGAATCCCAGATATCTTGAACGCTATACAAAAAATTGTCAAAATAGTGGTCGATTTAGTGTCAACGTTTGAGCATTGATTTCCAATAATGGTCCAAGTGTGTGTTGGAGAGTAAATGAAAGGTTTACGGGAATTTACTATAAAACTATTTTAAGTGATATTATGTTATCGTCTGTTTTACAAGAACATTTGAACAATTTTATATTTCAATACGACAATTGTTTTGTTCATCGAAGTCGTCTTGTCCAAATTGGTTACAAGAAAATCCTATTAACGTCTTACCACGGCCATCCTTAAGCCCGGATCTACGAGGAATGTACAGTATTTATTGTCCCTAGTATAGTAGGCGTTTAAATAAACATTACAGAACAATACCATTTATTCGTTGTTTATCTGTCAAACAAAGTGCCAAAGTTGAGTCGTGTAGCTGTATTTGTTAAAAAGTTGTCTTGAGTTAAAATAGAAGCTGCTCAAAGATTTTGAAAAATGGAGAAAAAGAAACTTCACGCTGTCATTAAATATCTGCAAAAGAAAGGTTTAGCGGCACAACAAATTTATGAAGATATGGTTAGTGTACTTGAGGATAATGCGCCTTCATATTAGGAAGAATTAGTCTCGAGAATTTCGATGTAGAAGAACAACTTGCGAACATGCAAAAGGTGCTGGTTGGCTCCAAACTGTATGCGCTCAGGAAAATGTTGATCGTACCTGGGGCTTGATTAAACAAGATCGTCGGTTAACTAGTAGACGTTTAGCAGAGATAACAGGCTTTTCAAACGGTACAATTGGAACAATAATCAGTGACTATTTGGGACTTCGTAAGGTGTCTGCAAGATGGGTATCCCGAATGTTGACACCCGAACAAAAGCGAAAGAGAGTCACGACTTCAGATGCGAATTTAAAATTGTTTAAAAGTGATCCAAAAAAAATTCTGGATCGCTTTGTTACCGTTGATGAAACTTGGATTAACCACTTCGATTCCGAGTCGAAAGTCCAAAGCAAGGACTGGCCACATCGAGGATTTCCACCACCACGCAAGTTTGGGGTCCAACTCTCGGCGGGTAAGATTATGGCTACCATTTTCTGGGATGCCAATGCAATTTTATTAATTGATTACCTGGAACGAGGACATTCAATCACGGGCCAGTATTACGCTACACTAATTAATCAACTTCGTGATTGTATCAAAGAAAAAGAAGAGGAAAGTTGGCGCGTGGAATTTTGTTTCATCAGGATAATGCTCCATTGCATAAGAGCTTTGTTTCATTAAGTGCAATTAACAATGCAGGTTTCGAGCTGATGGACCATCCTCCTAGCTCCTAGTGATTTTTATTTATTTCCAAAATTAAAGGAAAGACTTCGGGGGACCAAATTTAATATCAATGACGAGGTTATGACAGCAGTAGAAGAATTCTTCTGTGATCAAGACCCCGAGTTTTTTCAAAAAAGTGTAAGTATGTTAGAACTTGGGTGAAATAAGTGTCTTCAAGTGCAGGGTGACTATGTTGAAAAATAATATTGTTTTATATGTTAGGGACAATAAATACTGTACATCCCTCGTAGATCGTATAATAAATTTTCGACCTGCCAGTAGAGAAGAATTGTGGACAGCACAGAAAATTACATTAGAAATTTGGTTGCATCCATGCCTAGACGTTTGCAAGTAATTGCGGAAAGTAATGGTGGTCCTACAAAATATTGATTACTTATTTTATTACTGTATTCCGTTTTCCAAATAAAAACATTGTGTTTGCGATTATTCGTTGTTAATATGCTAAGCATGTGCTATATTTTATTCGCATGCATATAAAGTCAGTATCACAATATTAAAATAACTCGTAAAATGTGTATAGGAGTCGTCCAATTTTCCATGCTCGCGATGGTACCAAAAGGAAATAAAAAGTTAACGATCAAAGTACTCGCGAAAGTCTTCAATAGTGACACAATCAATTTACGTTTAAATTATTCCGAACTCGTTGTAAATAGATAATAAAAGAAAATTACATTAAATACGTTATAATAATAAAAATGTTGTGTAACTTCAAATCCCAAGATATTCTGAACCGTTTCGCTCATATATCCAATATCTTAATATCTAATAATTGTGGTAGCTTTAGGAGGACAAATCATATGCAACTTGCTCTCGGATTATCTTGCATCCATGTTCGAGGGTGATGAGCATTAGTAAAATGTTGATCTGACTTCAAGTAAATTATGTTTGAGTGTTTTAAGTGGTGCCTGTCGAATCCATGTATATACCGTTCCCCCTATTTTCTTATTTTCAGAAAAAAAGACTTTTCGTGCTGTCAATATTATTTAATCGATCTAGGGCACATTTCCCTTGCAGTGAAATAGTCTCATATTAATTTAGTCTTCAAGCGTGGTGACGAGACATTATCAACTACATCTAAAATTTTCAATAAATTATTTATCACTCGCATCATAGTATAATGATATGATATTAATCCTTTAACAGTTTTCATGTAATTTGAAGCCCTTTGTATAAACCTTGTTGATCATGATTTTACCACAAAGAGAACAGACAATCGTGTATAGGTTAATTGCATTTATACGGATTTCAACAAGACTTTAGATAGGACAAGCAATTCTATTTTGGCTGGGACTTAGTATATTTTCCAGATTTCAAACATAATACAGGCAATCTTGATACAATAATCTGGTTTTAAATCAAAATTCATTAACTAATTTATATAAGTTATAGGTATTACTGAATTCCTGTTACATGCAGATGACTTTTTACTCTATTTACTACTTCAGTACCATTTGTATCATAAATAAGTTTATCTTTTAATATCAAATTGGCAACAATCTGATAACATCAGCAACAAAATTAAAACAGGTATAACTTTTCATTCCAAATTAGTCTTTAACGAACGTATACCATAGATTACAATACTCGCAAACGTTACAAAATATTCGGAATGTATTTTGAACTTGTAACATCTTTAAATCTGGAACTGCTTTTATATACATAGCGCCATACTAAATAGAATGCAAACTCCCATAGAAAATTTTTGTACAATATTTTATTCCCCCTATGATGTAGCTGTGAACTAAATAACTAACCCGCGTTATTTAAATACTATAGGTACACCTTTATTAATTTTATTTAAAATACGTAATTTTGAAACGGGTGAAATTTTCATAAAAAATTTATTTGCTAAAAATTTTTTTAATACATCGCTTTTATTCAATGTTACAGGCTATATAATCACCTATTATGAAACAAAGCGCTAATATTTCGCTTTCTTTCGTAATAGGTGGTTATATAGCCTGTAACATTCAATAAAATCCATGTACATATAAAAAACATTTTTAAAAAAATCAAATTTTTATGAAAATTTCACCTGTTTCGAAATTACATACTCTATGTTATATTCCAAGCTTTTGCAGATCTGTTTGTGAATTACCTAAATTTGTAACATACATACTTTTATTCTACTGACCAGAATATAAAATTTTCATTTTAACCCATAAGCACATAGATTATTTAATAATTATATCTAACAAGTGTTCATTTGAAAAGTCAATCTAGTAGCATGTGATTTACTGAGAACATTTTGAAGTATGTCGTACATTAAAATTTACTACTTAACCTACGGAGTCGTATATTTTGACAGTTTCATACATACAAATAAATAACAAATAATAGGTATTTCTTGAAAAGTATAAGAAATGTTGAAAATGTTGTCCTTCAAGATCAATGCACTTTAAAATCCTCCGTTCAAAATTTCTGATGATATTCTGCACCATTACTGGATTGTTATTAATTTCCATGCATTTCTGTTCGATTCTCTGTAGCATATCATTCAAATTCAATATAGGTGTTCGAAATATGTTATTTTTTAGATAAGGCCACAAAAGGAAGTCGCAAGGTGTTAAATCGCATGAACGTGCAGGCCAGGCAATTTCAGTATTTCGACTAATTATACGCTCGTCAAAAAATTCTCTTAAATAATCCAAAGATTTTGCAGTACAGTGACAAGGTGCTCCGTCGTAGTCTACGTGGGTAATCAATTTCTAACAATTCTTGTACTGCTGTGACACGGTATGGATAAAGTTGCATATCTTTTTTTAATAACTTGTGAGTTGTACCAACAGAAAGGTTTATTTGTTGACTCAAATGTCGAACAGATGTTTGTGGTGAATTTTCCATTATTTCTTCAACACGATTGACAACTTGAGGTGTACGTTTCTTAACTGCTCCCCCTGCCTGATTTTCTTAAGAGGCTACCAGTTTCAAAAAAAGTTTTAAAGTTCTATCCAAAGTATTCTTAAATTGTATATAATCTATTACAAAATGTGGAAACTCAACTTGAAATTCTACCATGCAATCTTGAACTGAATAAACCCATAAACCATCAGTTTTATTACCACTTCGAAAATAAGCCTGGACTTAAAAAATTTTATGTTCTAAAGTGAAAGCCATTTTAAAACTGAGAAGCAATTTATTTAAACCAGAATCGACGCACGATTATTTTATGCACCAACTGATATTTGTGATTGACATTATCAAATGTCATTTGGATTTACGTTTACGGAACAACAAACACATACTAATTTATTTGCGTCTTATTCTATCAAACTTTCAAAGTAACCTAGATTGACTTTTCAAATGAACACTTATTATAATGAACAAAGTTATAATTACATTTCTTATTACACTACCCATTAGTTTCCAAATAAATAATCTTCGCTATATATGTATATATACAATAAAAACAATATGTATAAGAAAGTATGTACTATCGTGAGCAATTGAAAGTAAACGCACTATTATAGCTGCGTAAATTTTACCAAATTGTCAAGCTAATGTCATTTATGTTATGATTAAATGCTGACACTGACACTTCAAAAGTACTGTATACATTAGATAAATTTTGAAATTTCGACATGCCAACATAATAAAGTGTGCACTTTCATTTGCTCACGATAGTACATATATGAAAACTGCAAAAATCTAATTAAATAATTTATACACACGAAACTATTGTTACTTATCTATAAACTATAACAAATAAATATTTGAATTGATTCGGCATTTACTTGATGAAGATCCATAATTAAGAATAGAAATAAAACTACGGTTTTAATCTTCACTTTTAATCATTACTCGTAAAACGACAATTGTTTCGCCAACACAGTGGCTTCCTCAGGTGTTTACATTACATCTACACGGTACGTTACAAACTAAAATCTCATTTTAGTTTGTAATTTTTTTTTTTTGTAATTGGGATACCGTCGATCCGAGAACCCAAAGCCGTTGAACACATCCAACGCCGCTATACATATTGGAGCCAGCCGTACTCTGCATCTATCCCGATCACAGCGTTTCCAGACCACATCAAATCCAAGAACATTGGAAACAGGTTCACATCCTACGTTTATTCCACATATATTACCTAAAAGTCAACAATTGTCTAAATAAAAATCACTATAAACAACTTAATATTCATATTAAATTTCGGAATTTTTACATTTTTATAGACATCAATTAAAACGTGCAATTTCAACATACATATTGCCAAAGATAAAACAATACTTACCCATATTATGTTTAATTTAAGAACCATTAAATATTTGTTTACATAACTTTCGTATAACCTAACCTTATTAGTCTTATTACTTATGAACACATGTGCAACATATTAATTCCATTTATTGTCACATAGCACGTAATATTCTTTTAATAATACAGTTTCCTTATTTCTTTTATCCAATTGCTGTTACAGTTTTCTTATTTATTTCAATAAATTTTTATTTATTTTATTAATTCAATCTTTTATTTGTATTGTTTAATTGTTGAGTTTGAGCTTAATTAATATACTTATTACATTGTTCTTACGGGAAAAATACATCTACCGACGAAGATCCTAGAGATATTTTAATTAATTTATGTACTCATGCTCTACCACAGTTAGCTGGTTATCAAAATAGTATACAGATAGCGTTGAACAATCTAAGAACTACTTAAACTTATGGCGCCCAATTTTTGAATTTTAAATCATAAAAATTAACTTATATTAATTATTTTTCTAAGTTTAATTTCACTTTGTTCTTTAGTTTAACAGTTTCACTGTATCGTTACAATATATATATATATATATATATATATATATATATATATATAATATCTTCGTGACCTTGGTATGATAAGGTAAACTTAATAAGTCGGCGATTAAAGGTCTGGTTCATTACTTCAAAGTATATATATTTAAAACAACCCTACATGTTTCGGCAATATGCCTTTGTCAATTCCCTTGACAAAGGCATCATTGCCGAATAAGTAATAAGGTTAGGCATTAACATAAATATATATACTATGAAGTAATGAACCAGACCTTTAATCGCCGACTTATTAAGTTTACTTTAAATATATATATATATAATATATATATATATATATATATATATATATATATATAATATATATATATATATATAATATATATATATATATATATATAATATATATATATATATATATATATATATATATATATTGTAATGATGCAAGGCATACACATTGAGCTGCATCTGAAATGGGAAAAATAAGATATACAAAGTAAGAAAAGGGTAATAAAAGGTTATGTAAGTGATATTATTAAGTATTAGTAGTGTCGAAGTGCATACGAATTTTAATAACGACAACATTATTTTCTTAAATTTCTTTATTTATATTTCTTTCATTAATTTCTTACTTATTATTTCTTATTCAAATTTCAAATATTAGCGCGAAAAACACATATTCAAATTCATATGCATTTTTAATTTATATCGACGCTAGTAAGCCACGCCTACAAATTGACATCTCGCAAATGTAAATATTTATCGTGCGCAGTACTCAATTTGTAACATTAAGTTTTACATTAACCTAACTTGTTAATTTATTAAATAATTTTTAAAATCTGTAAGAATAGTAATATTAGTCAAATTCCATCTATGTAAAAATGTTAATAAGGTAAAACATCGAGACTTTTTGGCATCATTAGATAGCTAAGTTTGGTAAAACAGACAAGCGCTATCGGCATCATCATCTTTTGAAATTTATAAAATAGTAGACGCATTTTTTTGACCGATCCTTAGAAATTCTTATATATCATTAATTAAAATCGTTAATATAGTAAAAAGTAATTAAAAGTATCCTGCCTTTAAATAAACACGATCGACAAGAGAAATTCTTCAAGAAATTTCGATTTTTAACGTATTTACGTACAACAAAGCGTCATAGACGTAATTTCACGATAATCGCAAGAAATTCTAAAGAAATATTGTCAAGAAACAGTCACCGAACATCTACGGAATTGATTATCGTTCATCTACATCGATACCTGTAATCCAACAGCTAGATAAGAACGCAGGGAGAAATTAGGCATCAGAGACCAAGACCGAAGAAAATCTTCAAAAGCGTCATTGGAAACAGCCACCCACGCCGTCAACAATTCGAACAGCAATCGGACTTTTTCGATCGCCGAGAATCATCCCATTTGATGCGTACGTTCTACAAAATAAACATCAGGATTATTATAATCACAGGTTACAGATAAAACGCATTTATTTTTAAAAAATTTTTAATTCTTTAAACTTATAAACGAATAAAATTCTCGATTTTGTTTACCTAACCTAAACGTCCTATACTTGTATTAAAATTTAATAAACAACCAATTTAAACGTAGAAATAGTAATTTAAAGGTACTTACCATTATCGTTAAAAGATTATTTATATTGTTATCCATATTTTTATAAGTTAAAACACACATAACCACCTTATTTTCTTAAGTAACACCTTGTTGTCTTTCTTACATATAGTTTCTTTAATTTCACCCTTTGCTATACATGTTATTTTATTACAGTTTTCTTTTATAGCAATAAACTTAATATTTTTATTATCATATCAATCTTTTATTTGTCTATATTTAATGGTAGGAGTTATTTCTTTAAGCCTTAACATTAATAGTTTACTTTTATGGAAGCAACAACATATATCTAACGAAGAGCCTGAGATTTCACATTTAATTAAGCTTTTTAATTTAGTTTCATGCGATCCGACTAGTTGGCAATTTAAAACACAGATCGAGCAGTTTGAGGAGTTATATAAAGGCGCCCATCTTTTACTTACAAAATTAATATTTTTTGAACTCTTTCATTATATTTATTATCACCTCAGCGATTTATCATTTGCCAGCTCAACGAGAGGCTATGTATAACTTCATTTGGCGCAACAACGTGGAGGCCAGATTGCTTCTTTTAAATAACTCGACTACAACATAAATTAGGACAAATAATTGCTACATTCAAAATTATTTTACATATATAATTTAGACGAAAGGTGTATGTTATTACTGTAGTTGTGTGTAGAATTGTGTACCTATTTTTCCTATAGTGCAGCTGATTTGTACCTACAATTCTTCACATCCCAGACTTTGAAGGAGTTACGGATATAGTAAAGGTTAGTGAAGGGGAAATATCACCTTGTATGTACGTTGTTTTATTTAACTTTTGTCCACTTATATTATTATTGTGTCTTGAATATTGTTTATACAAATTTAAATTATAAATTTCTACTTATCAAATATTCATTATAATAATTCTATTAACAATTAAAGAAAATTATCTATATAAACTCTTTGCATAATATAAATTCACTCAATATTAATATGGACACCAGACACAGGACAAAAGCAGTAAAGGACACTACGGAAGAAGACAGGGCTGAACAGGGAGACATTCCGGTTGCACAAACGTCTACAGCTGAAGAGGTAAGTTCACCAGATAATAGCCAGATGATGTTGAACATGTTACAGACACTAATGGCACAAATGAATGATTTAAAACAAGATAACAAGGACTTAAAACAAGATAACAAGGACTTAAAACAAGAACTAACTAATAGTAATAATAAATTAGATAATACTAATCATAAAATAGATACAAATAACGATAACTTAAAACAAGACATAACTAATCTGAGTACTGACTTATCGGCAAAATTAGAGGCTAACACGAAAAAAATTAATGAAAGATTTGAACTCAATAATGCTCATATAGACAACAAATTAAGTGCTTTCAAGGTAGATTTAGAGGGTAAAATAGCTGAGATTTCTACAGCTCAGAAAAAGATGGAGGAGAACGAGCTGAAATACCTAATAAAACTAGATGAAACCGTTAACTTACAGAACTTACATTGGGCAAAACAGTTAGAGGCTACAACAAACGAAATACATAACAATACCGAACAAAGACTAATAACTACAACTAAAAATATACAACAAAATGTAGACAAATTGATTTCAGAGAATAATACTATATTTAATACAAAATTGACTAATTTTAACAAAATAAATGTAGACAATACTGAACAATTAAAAATAACGTTAAACCAAGATATTAATACTCAAATAAGGCAATGCAAAGATCATAATAACCAAGAAATAAACACAGTTAGAAAAAATTTAGATGCTATAATCACTACCAATAATGATAATTACACTAACACGCAAGCTAACATTAAACAATTAGAAAATAAAATTAGAAATTATTTTACATCAACAAATTACAATAATACTAACAATAACTCTATTAAGATAGAAAATCTACATCATTTCGACGGGGACATTACAAGAGTACACCCCATGACGTACCTTAGCTGTTTATTACGTTATTTAGAGGATGTTTCTGAGGAGAAACATAAAATGGAGGTCATTCGTGTAACTTTACGTTATAGTGCACAAGAGTGGTTCCAAAGAATTGAGGACCATTGCAATTCTCTTGACCAGTTCGTTACACTCTTCAAAAAAAATTACTGGGATGAAACGCAGCAAAATCGAGCAAAAATACGGTTATTGACAGGTAAATATAGATTAGGACAAGTTTCTCGTGAAACATACGCCTCTCGCATATACAATCAGTGTAAGCACTTGAATGATATAGACGAATCAATGATTGCCAGGCAACTCCTGAATCATTTTATCTACACTGATACTCAAGCTATAATATGTCAAAGGGTGACTAATATGGATTCACTTATAGACATATTAAGAAGGTTAGATGATTTTACAGAGAATAACCATCAGCCACAACACATTTTTCGCAATCCCAATAATCGCAATCATCCGTCTCAAAATTTAAACAACAATAACAACAATCAAATGAATTCACCACCTCAAAGATACAATAATTCTAACTATAATAACAGAAATCAAAATACTTCAAGACCGTACAACAATTATAACAATTATAATAATAATTACAGCCCTAATGTAAATAATGACCGCAATCAACTAAATAACCCACCGAATAGACAAAATTTTAACTTCCAGCCGACAAGATACAATAACAATAATAATTATTTTAATCACAATAATCGCTCAACGGATCACCAACAAAATAATAATAATTCGAATAATTATTCTAATCAACAAGGACGAGGATTTAACCATATACGAAATCGTGGTCGTGGTCAAATAAATCATATTAGCAGACGTCACCGATCTGTGTCGCCTATACGTACAAACATGGAGGAGGTATTAAAAAAAACGTCAATTTCACAAGTGGACCTCTATACCGACCCAATACCAGGTCCGTCAACACGCCAGAATTGAGAACACCAAACGACTATAGCATACCATTTAAGATAGATACTATGACTTTTTATCAAAATCCGGAAGAATTCATTAATGTAGAAGATGCAGGCAACCAAACTACCCAAATATATACATTACCCATTGTAAAATTAAAATTTGAAAATATCTTTTTATATTGCTTAATTGATACAGGAGCAGAAATCACTTTATTGAAAGCAGAGAAAGCTAAAAACATACGGGGATACGAGAAGAACATTATAAAAACCAAAGGGACAGACATCATTGCTGCGAACGGAAAACGTATGGGGACGGTAACAAAACAATTATCTACGGAAATATTCATCAACAAATCAAAATACATCATACATTGCTATATAATTGACAAACTACAATACGACTGTATAATAGGTATTGACAGCATTAAAAGTCTCAGAATGATCTTAGATTTTGAAAATGGTATACTTAATATAGATGATAATAAAGTAATATTTGAGAAACAATTGTCAGACGAAGAATTAAAAGGTTATAACCTATATAAGAAGGAAGTGCTTATGAGAGAAATTAATAATATTATGTTAAATAAAGAACCGTGCTATAGAAGAGATTATGAGGGGAATAATGTTACAGAAGGAAAAATAATTGAATTTGATAATACTAATATTGGAATAGAGAGAATGGAAGTTATGCAAGGAACGAAGAATAGTCACGAGGGAGGAGATGTAGTCGAGATTAGAATGGATAACCAAATAAATAATACAATAAATAATTTTGAAGATATAAAGAATTTTATAGAGAACTCAAATATACCATATACAACAGTCATAGCAGACTTAATAGCAATCTTACATAACAATATCACATTAATTAATAATGATGTAGTGTTCGCAAAAGGATATCAGCATCCAATAAATATAGATAACGAAGATCCATTATTTAGCAAAAATTACCCCATCCCGTATCATTATCAACAAAAAGTGAATCAGGAACTGGAAAGATTAGAACAGACTGGCATAATAGAGAAGTCTAATACCTACTTTATTAATCCTATAGTAATAGTCCAAAAGAAAGACTTATCTCTACGGATTTGTTTAGATGCAAGAGCTTTGAATCGAAGAATCAAACCCGAATTCGAAATGCCGCAAAATATAGATGTATTGTTAACAAAATGTGGTAATAAGCCCATTTACAGCAAATTAGATCTCAAGAATGCATTTTGGCTTATCAACTTAGAACCTGAATCGAGAAAATATTGTGGTTTTCTTGTGAATGGTATTGTTTATCAATTTAGAGTGTGCCCATTTGGCTTAAAAACATCGCCAGCCGCCCTTATTAGATTTCTACATAAAATATTGGATAAATACAACGAATTCGCATTACACTATCTTGATGATATAATAATATTTTCCGAGAGTGTAGAACAGCATTTACAGCACCTGAATATAATTCTTAACACTTTAACAACGGAAGGTATGAAATTAAACCTATTAAAATGTCAATTTTTCCGTCAAGAAATAAATTACCTTGGCTATGTGATAAATAAAGAAAACATCTTACTAGATCCAACACGCCTTGATGAAATTAAAAATTACACCAGACCAAAGAACCTAAAAACACTACGAGGATTCTTAGGTGTATTGAACTACTATCGCAAATTCATTTCCCACTATAGTGAAAGAACTATACCTTTATTGGAGCTTTTGAAGAAAGGAAAGAAATGGACATGGACTTCAGAATATGAAAATTGCTTCATTCAGTTAAAAGAAAGTTTTGTCGAGAATTTAAAACTTCACCACCCAGATTTTACATTGCCATTTGTAGTCAGAACTGATGCATTACATCAAACCATCGCCGCAGAACTAGTACAAATTAAAGACAACATCGAAACGCCTATCTATTTCATTTCTAGAACACTTAAAGCCTGTGAAACTAGATATACAATATCAGAAAAGGAAATGTTAGCTATAGTATTTGCTTTAACAAAGTTAAGATATTATCTCATTGGTAAAAGTTTTACACTTGAAACAGACCATAAAGCTTTAGTTAATATTATGAGTTGTAAACTAAATAATAGCCGCATATATAGGTGGACACTGCTCATACAACAGTATGAATTCAATATTGTTTACAAACCAGGGAAAGAAATGATTACAGCGGATGCTCTAACCAGACAAGACGGGGATGTAAAACGACAAAATATCTGTATAAATTTGGTACAACTTCAAAAACAGGGAATATTTTCTAACAACAAACTATTATCAATACAATCAGGTCCAGAATTCATGGAGATACATCAACACTTGAGGGAAACAGGAACTTACAAAGGCATGTCACTAAGAGATAATTTTATTGTAAAGCAAATAGGTAAGAACATTGTTTATGTCACAAATGAGAAACATACGAGGGAAATAACTGACTATTTACATTATACTTACACACATATAGGAGCTCGAAAATGCTGGCTACTGTTCAGAGAAGCGTTCTATTGTATTAACGACGAGAGAATCATTAAAAGCGTTATCAAGCACTGCCGAACATGTGAACTTGCGAAGGATAAGAATTATACCAACACAAATATCAGCCACAACATTGTAACGTACGATAATTTAGAACTTATATCTATAGATTTTCTTACCAATTTAATACCAAGTACGAAAGGCTATAAAAATATACTTGTGATTTGCGATATCTTTTCCAAATTTATTAAATTAATTCCCACACAGAAATGCAACACTAATACTGTACTACAAGCATTAACAGACTATTTCTTACAATATGGCAAACCGTTAGCAATTTTATCCGATCACGCGACGTATTTTACTAGTGACAGATACAAGGACTTTTTACACTCACACAATATACGTACTTATTATACATCAATACGTTATCCACAGGGCAATCCGACAGAACGATATATACGTGAAACTCTAAAATATCTAAGAATTCTCTTAAATGATAATCACAATAAATGGGCCAAATATTTACAACAAATAGAATTCACCTTAAACAATACACCCAGTACAGTTCATAACCATTGTCCTATAACTATTTTTACTGGACAACCACCGCAAAGACCATGGACAGATCCAGAAGCCATCAACTTCAACGAACGATTAATGGAAGTGAGAGAGAAATTGTTGACTAAGAAAATTAAATGGGAAAGGAAGAGGAACACCGTTGATAAAAAATATAAGACATATAATCTAGATGATAGAGTTATAGTTAAAAGTTTAAGAGTTTCTAATCTTAAAAATAAAATAATGGGAAAACTGCTCAAACCTTATCAAGGACCATATATTATTAACAGAATCCTAGGCAATAACACTTACGAATTGAAGGAAGAAGAAACCGGATATATAAAGGGTAGATATCATATCACGATGTTGCAAGATTACGCATCAGAACAATAGATTACAATTGAATATGAATATAGTCTTAAAAATTATTAATATTATTGAAAGGTATGTTATAGCTCGTAAATTAAAAGATTATAATAACAATAACTAATAAATTATACAAAAACTATAAAAATAAACAAAGACAACATTACTATTAAGATAAATAACAATTAAATAAACTAAAACTGATACTATAAAAGGAACAAGAAACTAAAGATTTAAAAGATCATATGTACAATAAAAAAAAAAGGAATTTAATAGTGCAATTAAACATTTCTTGAATATTAGTTATATAAAATAGAAGAAGTTATTCCTGTTAATAGATAAATACATTTTTATAATCATTACTCATTATTCTTAAATTCGTTGACACATATAATAAGATTAGTATAGCAAGGTTGTTGTTTTCCATTTCATGTATCTAGTTTGGGAAAAGAATATCCTCATTTGCATATTCAGACATTTTTTCCACGGGGATAATGTAATGATGCAAGGCATACACATTGAGCTGCATCTGAAATGGGAAAAATAAGATATACAAAGTAAGAAAAGGGTAATAAAAGGTTATGTAAGTGATATTATTAAGTATTAGTAGTGTCGAAGTGCATACGAATTTTAATAACGACAACATTATTTTCTTAAATTTCTTTATTTATATTTCTTTCATTAATTTCTTACTTATTATTTCTTATTCAAATTTCAAATATTAGCGCGAAAAACACATATTCAAATTCATATGCATTTTTAATTTATATCGACGCTAGTAAGCCACGCCTACAAATTGACATCTCGCAAATGTAAATATTTATCGTGCGCAGTACTCAATTTGTAACATTAAGTTTTACATTAACCTAACTTGTTAATTTATTAAATAATTTTTAAAATCTGTAAGAATAGTAATATTAGTCAAATTCCATCTATGTAAAAATGTTAATAAGGTAAAACATCGAGACTTTTTGGCATCATTAGATAGCTAAGTTTGGTAAAACAGACAAGCGCTATCGGCATCATCATCTTTTGAAATTTATAAAATAGTAGACGCATTTTTTTGACCGATCCTTAGAAATTCTTATATATCATTAATTAAAATCGTTAATATAGTAAAAAGTAATTAAAAGTATCCTGCCTTTAAATAAACACGATCGACAAGAGAAATTCTTCAAGAAATTTCGATTTTTAACGTATTTACGTACAACAAAGCGTCATAGACGTAATTTCACGATAATCGCAAGAAATTCTAAAGAAATATTGTCAAGAAACAGTCACCGAACATCTACGGAATTGATTATCGTTCATCTACATCGATACCTGTAATCCAACAGCTAGATAAGAACGCAGGGAGAAATTAGGCATCAGAGACCAAGACCGAAGAAAATCTTCAAAAGCGTCATTGGAAACAGCCACCCACGCCGTCAACAATTCGAACAGCAATCGGACTTTTTCGATCGCCGAGAATCATCCCATTTGATGCGTACGTTCTACAAAATAAACATCAGGATTATTATAATCACAGGTTACAGATAAAACGCATTTATTTTTAAAAAATTTTTAATTCTTTAAACTTATAAACGAATAAAATTCTCGATTTTGTTTACCTAACCTAAACGTCCTATACTTGTATTAAAATTTAATAAACAACCAATTTAAACGTAGAAATAGTAATTTAAAGGTACTTACCATTATCGTTAAAAGATTATTTATATTGTTATCCATATTTTTATAAGTTAAAACACACATAACCACCTTATTTTCTTAAGTAACACCTTGTTGTCTTTCTTACATATAGTTTCTTTAATTTCACCCTTTGCTATACATGTTATTTTATTACAGTTTTCTTTTATAGCAATAAACTTAATATTTTTATTATCATATCAATCTTTTATTTGTCTATATTTAATGGTAGGAGTTATTTCTTTAAGCCTTAACATTAATAGTTTACTTTTATGGAAGCAACAACATATATCTAACGAAGAGCCTGAGATTTCACATTTAATTAAGCTTTTTAATTTAGTTTCATGCGATCCGACTAGTTGGCAATTTAAAACACAGATCGAGCAGTTTGAGGAGTTATATAAAGGCGCCCATCTTTTACTTACAAAATTAATATTTTTTGAACTCTTTCATTATATTTATTATCACCTCAGCGATTTATCATTTGCCAGCTCAACGAGAGGCTATGTATTACTTCAATATATATATATATATATATAATAAAGAGAAATCTATTTCTTAGCCGTTCATTTAATATATCTTTTGATAAATCTTGGAATTTCGTCTTATATTAAATATTTAAATTAGAATGATATTTCGCGAAGTAGTGTGAATTGGAAATATTGCTATATACAATTACGACGCTAATTATTCGGAATTTTTATTGAAAAAATTTCGGCCTTAGGTGGGACTCGAACCTACGCCCATTGGTTCTCCGGCCCACGGCTCTAACCTATGAGCTACATGGTTGAAATAACATTCTAATTTAAATATTTAATATAAGCCGAAATTCCAAGATTATATATATATATATATATATATATATAATAACTTCGTGACCTTGGTATGATATGGTAAACCTAATCAGTAGGCGATTAAAGGTCTGTATATTACTTCAAAATATATGTATTTAAAAAACTCTACATGTTTCGGCTGTATACGCCTTTTTCAAGAGAATATTTTCAATTACTTGACATTTATATCCTGTCATTCATATTTTGTATTCTCTTGAAAAAGGCGTATACAGCCGAAACATGTAGAGTTTTTTAAATACATATATTTTGAAGTAATATACAGACCTTTAATCGCCTACTGATTAGGTTTACTATATATATATATATATATATATATATATATATATATATATATATATATATATATATATATATATATATATAGGCATCATTGCCGAAACATGTAGGGTTGTTTTAAATATATATACTTTGAAGTAAACCAGACCTTTAATCGCCGACTGATTGAATTTACCATATATATATATATATATATATATATATATATACATATTGTAATTCAAACTACGAGTGTACTAAGGTTGCCTGGGAATGAAAAGATCGAAATTAAAATAAGGTAAAAGCATATTGTAATGCGGCTGTATGTAGACGCAACATATAAAAATTAATGTCGAATTGTTACTAAATTAATATCCCGACAATTCCTGATATTTTAGGCATAATTATATTTATTTCAAAATTTATTTTTCATAATTCATTAACGCGAAAATAAGAAGATATTTAATTTGTTTACATTCAAATTTGTATCGACATTAGTTTAGACACGCCCATTTTTTAAAACAGGAAAGCCCGCAGGTCCTTAGTTATATTTAAAAGTAATTAGCTTCATTCGATATTATCACATTTAAAAATAATGAGAAGGTATCTTGATTTAACCAAGAGATAATAATCATTTAAATACACTAAAATAAGTAATCAAATACATTTAAAATACACATAAATTTACCAGTTGTTACTGCTTATTTTAAACAATAATAAGTTTATGTGGTATTTAATTGATGAACATAACCACACTATTATTAGTTTTTAATTCAACTTCATCACAAAGTAATAATTTGAAAATCGACCGAAAGAGTACAAGCTTTGCACCATATGTGTATAGTTTTCTTTAATCCAATAAATATTCTATATGTAAAATATAAAAGTGTTTTTTCTATTTATTTATGCTCAGCGAAACCAATATTATTAATGTTTGTATAATTTTTACAGTAATATTTGAGTGTCACTATCCACGATGATCCTGGGATAAGAAAAGTTAAATATTCTTTATCAATTTCATGCTCTGCGCGACCTCTATATTTAACTGTGGATACTGCAACTAATCAGTTGTTAAGACAAGAGATAGTTTTATATTTAAAATTTGTAAAAGGCCTCCAATTTATTATACTATCAGCATTTAACTATTTGTATCTCTTATATTTAACTTTATCAGCCTTTAGCGTTAGTACATTTTGTCAGCCCAACGTGAGGCGGCATCTTAACAATATATTTGTTCTATATCTGTATAAGTTCTATATCTGTATAAGTTGTATAAGTTGTGTGTATAAGTGTATAAGTTCTATATCTGTATAAGTTCTATATCTGTATACAGACTGTCCCGTAAAAAACGCCAACATTCATAATTCCGTTATTTATTGTCCGGTTTTATTTAAACAAAAAGTAAATTTAATAGCATCAAAAACACTATAAGATAGCAGTGTTTTATTTGTTTTCAATTGTTTTCATTAATGTCAAACGACAGTCAAGTTTTTTTATTTTAAATGGCAACATATATTTTTGGCTAAATTCGGATTGGATTTTTTTTTCTGAATTCAACGATGTATAACATGTTTATTTTTGATAAACGTTTATTGCAAAAAAAAAACTTTATAAATTTCATCTTTGTCTTCCATATTTATAAATATTCGAATGTGTCATGAAACATTGGAAATGTAAGTATTATAAATATTATTATGAGAAACAAAACACTTTAGAATAAATGTTGAAATTGCCCGCCACCTTGTTCAACACATATCGCACATCTCCTAATTACTCCAAAGGTCGCATTTAAAAGACAAGCGGCAGGTACTTCTTGACAAGTGTTAATAATTCTTTGTCTTAAAATGTCAACATTTTCAGGAGTTGTTAAATAAACTCGATCTTGTAGATAAGCCCACAACCAAAAATCGAGGGGCGTAAGATCCGGTGAACGCGCAGGCCACTCGATAGGACCGGATGTTCCTATCCACCTATTTCCAAATTGGGTGTTCAACAAATCAGTATTTACTCTGGCGTTGTGCGCGGGAGCTCCATCTTGTTGAAAAAATATTCTATTTAAATTTGCCAAAGGTAATTCATCTAAAAAGTTTTGGAGATTTTCGTGTAATAAAGTGTAGTATTTTTCTTGATTTAAGCAACCATCTATGAAAAATGGCCCAATTAATTGATCACCTAAAATGCCACACCAAACATTTACGTTGAAACGTCTTTGAAAATTATTTTCAATTACAAATCTCGGATTGTCTGCACTCCACTGTCGATGTATGTTTCTATTAAAAATACCGTTGTTGCTAAAAGTGCATTCATCAGACCAAATTATCCGGGTCTTGTTCTAATGCATTTAAATAAAAACGACAAAACTGGATTCTTCGGCCAAGATCATTTTGTTCTAATGCATGAACTTTTCGAGCTATGTACGGTTTAAGTTTGTGTTTTCTTAAAATACCATGAACTGTCGTTTTTGATACCCCAATATTATGTGCAATTTCGCGAATCGAAGTTCGTGAATTTTGCTGTACTGCAAGAAGAACATCTAATTCCTTATCTTCGGAGAATTTCCGTTTTTGTGTTTTTGGTTTGGTAAATGATCCATAATTTCTTAAATTCTTTTCAATTCTCTGAAATATTTTCGAACCTGGAACTTCTCTGTCCGGAAAACGAGCACTGTACCGACGAACTGCTTGAAGGCGATTTTTATTACATTCAAAGAACACTTGTAACATGTCCGTTAATTCATTGTTATTCATTTTTAACGAAAATACGCTTTTTGTTGCGGCAAAACGTTCAAACAGGATAATACAGAAAACTTAATAAAGTCAAACTGACACTTAAGGCACATTGACATAATGCTAGTGGACTGGGCCAAGTCTACTATAATGAAAGATGAAATTTATAAAGTTTTTTTTTTATTTTTTATTATTAGGAGATGTGCGATATGTGTTAAACAAGGTGGCGGGCAATTTCAACATTTATTGTGAAGTGTTTTGTTTCTTATAATAATATTTATAATACTTACATTTCAAATGTTTCATGACACATTCGAATATTTATAAATAATGGAAGACAAAGATGAAATTTATAAAGTTTTTTTTTTGCAATAAACGTTTATCAAAAATAAACATGTTATACATCGTTGAATTCAGAAAAAAAATACAATCCGAATATAGCCAAAAATATATATGTTGCCATTTAAAATAAAAAACTTGACTGTCGTTTGACATTAATGAAAACAATTGAAAACAAATAAAACACTGCTATCTTATAGTGTTTTTGATGCTATTAAATTTACTTTTTGTTTAAATAAAACCAGACAATAAATAACGGAATTATGAATGTTGGCGTTTTTTACGGGACAGTCTGTATATCTGTTCTATATCTGTATAAGAATATTAACACCTCAACCTAATATAATCTCAACAAAATGGAAATAATAAATGAGAACATATACAAAATAAAAACTGGCGTTTTACAATGGTTGGGCATTTTCTTGATTTTGTCTATTTTCGCATGGCATATCAGTTAGTTATAATTTATAATTTAAACAACCAGTTTAAAATATAACTAACATAGAAGCTACTCGTCTGCTCTCTATGACGCAGCGCACAACTAATAGTTTTGAAACATTGTACAAATTCCGGCTATTTAAGTGGACACCCCCTGCATAGCGCATTCCAAAAGTTTTGGTACTAATCATTTTACGAAGGTAAAAATAGAGCTATATTTCGCCGACAGGAATATTTAATCCGGCGCCTACTTAGTCTAACTACTACAAAAATTGGAGCGATTACTGAATGTACTAGTTAGTTGTGTATACGAAACTGTATGTCACGATTTCTGCAATTGTCGGTATTCAAATGTTTTGAAGCAACTAAATATCAACGTAGAAAGCCCTATACCATCCTGCCTGTATGATATTATGTGTGATAAAAAATAAGAGCTGCACTCAATTTCTTTAAATAGGTGGATGGATAGATATTTAGATTTTTTAAAAACATTTTCGAATACGAAATCTAGTATTTCCAATACGATGCCTCTACTAAACTATAAACGGCAGAATGACGTAATTCAGAGGAAGTGGAACTTTTAAAATTAAGACTTAATCCACTTTGAATTCGTCCGTCCGGATTAAACAGTTTATGCAGTTTTTTTTATCAAAAGGTTCTAGACGGCTTCCTAAACGAATACGACAAGCACGTCCAGATCTCTTATCATTCCGACGAATATTTTTTTCGACGATATCTCACCGACACATACGCTTTTTCTTGTTATTAAATTTTAGTCGATAAATCCAATGATTAACCACATGATTGCCGGATATAGGTCCGACAAAATTTGTTTATCGAAATTAAAAATTACGCGAAAAGGAAATAATGACGTCAAATCCTTATGGAGAAACGCGACGATCAATTTAGAGAAGTATCTCCAACTAGATTTCGCAAAGTAGATATTCTAGCGGTGCATTGAATGTTCAAAAATTAGTATAGGGATCGGAAGGGAGGAACTATGAGAAAAACGGAATAAAAGTTTTTCATTTAATTTGTTTTTCAGTTCATAAAAAATCAAACGCAGAACTTTCTGTATATTTCTTTTGTTTTCTCTCAGTTAAGTTACACTACCCAAGTTTGAAAGCGACTGGGGAATGACGTTGTATTTGGTGTCCATTCAGATTCGCTCACATTTATCTAAACTAATCGGATTTAGATAAATGTCTTTATGTATCTCAAACTACTATTCGTTGTTCACCTCTTAGTATACCTTTTATTACCTTAGTATTATAGCTACTACAAAGATTTGACGGGAAATAAGACACGACTACTAGCACCATCTTTCGAAAAAACTCAGCATTATATTCTAATTCTGCCATCCTTTAGTATGACCGGCGCAGTTTGGTTAATTTATGCCATTTAGTTTGAGAGTTATAGTAGTGGAATAAAGTGTTCAAATAAAAAAAATCCTAAAATATGTAAACGGCGTCTCTTATTCGATTTTTTAATTCTTCAGTATTATTAGGTGGGCCATCCCTATACACAGTTTGCTTTAATCGCCACCATAAATAAAAATCCAGAATTGTTAAATCGGCACATCTGTCAAGCCTAAATACTAGACAATTTCTTCCAATCCACCGATCTCTAAATTTAGCGTTTAAACAGTTTACACCAATGCGAGCATAATGTGCAGAATAACCATTCTGTTAAAACAAAAAAATTACGCCGGTAATTAATTTTTAAAGCATTAAGTCCATCGTTAAGAAAAATTTCTAACATATCTAAATATGTGTGCTGTGTTGTAGAAAATGTTGCCTCATCAGAAAACATTATTCTCTGATAAAAGTTTCGGTCTCTCGATATTTCATCTCCCATCCACAAACAAAAATATAATCGTTTTGTATCATCCCCCGGTTCCAATGTATGATTAAATATCGGTTTGTATGGGTAAATTATATTCTCTTTCAAAATTCTTTGAACGCGGGACTTACTAATGCCCAGTTGGAGTGACCGCCTCCCTTAGTGAGGGCTTTGGTTGATCCCGCACACCAAAAGGGTAGCAGCACCACGATCTCTTTTGTTTCATTAAATTTTTAACAAATTCAGTTGTTGGGCCCCCATACGTGAAACTTGATTATTCGGAAATTTCTCATTGAACTGTTCAATAACATAATGACAACGTTGCTCTCCCGTACCATAACATTGAATCAAATAAATTCTCTGCTCCAAAGTCAACATTTTGTAAGCGTTTACGACACTGCTGCCACAGAGTTGTCAAAACAAGGTGAGCCCACCTGCGTGATAAGAAAACTTTGAGATTAAAATTAATCATTACCAAGTCCAAAATCAAGAGAAAAATGTACTTTTCTTCCGCTAAATCGTGGTAGTGAGGCTGTAGTTACAGATTTGGTGGTTTCAGAACAAGCAAAAAATGTTATTCCTTTGAAGTTTTGGCGCAAAAGCAAAGATAATTTGTTTTTCCTCTTGTAAACTTGTAAACATACTGTACATATTCATTTTACATAAGTACGAGATTAACGTTCGATGCCGGCATTCATCTTATTTCTTATATCAATAATCGGTATTATTTGCTCGCAGAATTAGTAATGGTATACGTAGCTATTTTTCACTGAATTCTTGAAAATATTTTTTATCAAATTGTAATTGTATTATAATTAGAGAACGGACACGCTTACCACATGACGCAAAGCCCAGTGCAGTACTGGCGAAAGGCTGTATTTCTAAAATATTTAATTTTATTTATTTAATTGGAAACCGAACGGGTGGTGATCTATAAAATTACGAAATACATATTTATTTGTTGAAAAGTTCTATTTATAAAGTTTTTAATTTTATTTCTATAATTGGAACATTTTTACTTGTTCATTTTGTCGTTCAAGTTGAGTAAAGGAGTATTAATATTGACTAGCAATAGTTTCTCAAGGTTTTCTTCTGTCAATTTTGTTCTCTTTGATGAATTAAGTACATCCTTATAAATAGAAAACGTCCTTTCTACATCGCAACTGGTTATAGGTGCATACTGGAAATATTCTTTTATTTCTTCATATTTAGCCGTTAGATTTTGTGGAATTGTCTCCATACATAATTGCTGCAATGTAATTAAATCTGGATTTCTATTAAGAATATCTTCAAACTTTTTGCCGAAGGCCACATCCGAAGTCACTTGGAATACTTTTCAAATTATTAACAGCCACATCTAATGTGGTTAATCCGTCATTTAATTTGAGATTTCGATTTTCAAAATAAGTGATTAGTTTTGGCAATTTTCCAAAGTGTTCGTGAAGAAAGTACAACTGATTTTTTAAATTTGGGATTTGTGTGAGCTCCTTGCACTCACCAATACTTCTAGCATCCTCCTTTAGCAGTGTTACGAAATGTTTTAGACTATCGAAATTCTCAGCATAATAACTAGTAGCTTCCAGCCATGTTCCCCATCTAGTTATTACTGGAGTGGGAGGCAGTGACAGAGATGGAAATTTTTCCCTGAAAAGAGCTACTCTCAATGGTGCTTTTCTGAAAACTTTTTTAAAAGCTGATACAAGTCTATCAACTTCCGGAAAAGTGTCTCTGATATATTCACAGATTCTGTGGAGAGCATGTGCTACACAAGTAATATGCAGCATATTAGGATATGTTTTCTTCAATAGTCTGCCTGTTTTTAACATATACGCAGCACTATCACTGACAAATAAAAGTATTTTTTCTTTGTACGTGGTGTCCGAATGAAGCTTTTTTTGCGTATTCTCCTTAATGGTTTCAGCAACTGTTTCCGCATCAACTCTATTTATAACACTTGTTGCTATTACATATGAGTTATAGGGAATAGTTGGATGTAGTACACCAGCTACAACATTTACCACACAGCGTCCTAACATATCCACCGTTTCGTCGGCGCTTATCCATATGTATTGATTTAAAAGATGGCTTCTAATGCGTTCTACTGTTCTCGTATAGCGCCTAGAAACATAATATTTGTGTAAAGTTGATTCATCAGGAACATTTCGACCAGTATATTTTTGAAGAAATATTTTTAAAGTGTGATTGCTAAGTTTATTTAATGGAATATTAGCTGCCATAAAAGTTTCACAGAGTTCTTCGTTAAAATTGTCAGATTCCAACGGGTTCAATTTTTTTTCGTGCTTTAACGATCCTACGTGACGTTTTACGGTTGATTTATTGCAATTTTTCAATAACGTTTCACACACTTCACAATAAATTTCGGAATCACTGGCAATATACATACAATCAGTATGGCCCTCAATCCAATCGCCATTGTTTCACGATGCCATTCTCGACGCTCTTCCATTGTCTGAAAAAGTTAGAATATTCTAGATCCAAATAAACGAAATTAAATAAAGAAATTTTATGCACAATTACGTGAAAATAATTGGAAGATGTTGCTTAAATGAAAAGAAAAGGAATGTACGTGCTATTTCTCTTACGAAATACGATAAACTTATTTATTTTATCTACGTACACGACACCACTGAAAACACTATATTCTGAATACAACAGCTGGGTTGTCCATTGTTATCGCAGCGAGACCAGGTGGCCGAGTAAGTCAAACAAATACTTCATTGAATTACGCCGGGATGTACTGAGCGACGTTGTACATAATTCCAATTGCCTATTGCGTTTTATGGAAATTGCATCCGTTCTCTAATTATAATATATTTATTGTAATATAGCGTATATGATGTTTGTGAAATATTAAAAAAAAATTAACCGTCACGAGACGCCTGGCAGATGTGAAACATCGAAATCGATTGTTATTTAAAGAAGGCAATATAAAGTAAAGAAAAGAACTATTTTGAGTTTGTAAAAAATATATATTTTTCTTATCGTTATATAATATACAGGAAAAAATGTAATAAAACGTAGATATTTTAATAATGTACACTTTTTTTATTGTTACTATCACTGTTCTTTCAATATAACTCATATTTAAAATCAATCAACAGTTGCAACGTATTCGGTTGGAAATACTTTGTTATGCTCGAAAGGACGAAAGAACTTGAGACAATGCCGTGAATACAAGTAAAGCGACTATAGCACGCACCAATGGACACACATACACGTAAAAGCGGCGAACGCCTAGTGTATAGCGGAGTGTATAGGAATAGCGGAGAGAGAGGGCACCAGCACACACAGGTTATAGCGCGTTCACCGATATACACGCACACACGGTATGCGCGCTGCATAGAGAGGGGAGCGCCAGTCCAGTGATCCCGTATATAAATAATAATAATAATAATAATAAATAAACTTTAATATATTACATAACAAGGTTCATTTGAAAAGTCAATCTAGTAGCATGTGATTTACTGAGAACATTTTGAAGTATGTCGTAAATTAAAATTTACTACTTAACCTACGAAGTCGTATATTTTGACAGTTTCTTACATACAAATAAATAACAGGTATTTATTGAAAACTATAACAAATGTTGAAAATGTTGTCCTTTAAGATCAATGCACTTTAAAATCCTCCGTTCAAAATTTCTGATGATATTCTGCAACATTACTGGATTGTTATTAATTTTCATGCATTTCTGTTCGATTCTCTGTAGCATATCATTCAAATTCAATATAGGTGTTCGAAATATGTTATTTTTTAGATAAGGCCACAAAAAGAGTCGCTAGGTGTTAAATCGCATGAACGTGCAGGCCAGGCAATTTCAGTATTTCGACTAATTATACTCATCAAAAAATTCTCTTAAATAATCCAAAGATTCTGCAGTACAGTGACAAGGTGCTCCGTCTTGTTGGAAATATGCATTTTGAAGTTCATCATCATGCAACTGATTGACAAATGGTTGTAAAATTTCCGTACGGTACCTTTGAGCAGTTAACGTTCCCTGAAAAAATATTGGTCCAATGATTCGCCTTTGGCTTATCGCTGCCGAAATACCAATTTTCTCTGGATGTAGCGATTCTTCATTAATTACATGTGGATTTTCACTACTCCAAATTCTTGTATTTTGTGAATTTAGGTATACCGTTTTATAAAACCATGCTTCATCAGTAAAGATGACTCTTTGCGAAAGTTCTCCATTATTGTTCATATTTACAAACCAATTACAAAACTGTAGTCTACGTGGGTAATCAATTTCTAACAATTCTTGTACTGCTGTGACACGGTATGGATAAAGTTGCATATCTTTTTTTAATAACTTGTGAGTTGTACCAACAGAAAGGTTTATTTGTTGACTCAAATGTCGAACAGATGTTTGTGGTTCATTTTCCATTGTTTTTTCAACACGATTGACAACTTGAGGTGCACGTTTCTTAACTGCTCCGCTGCCTGATTTTCTTAAGAGACTACCAGTTTCACAAAAAAGTTTTAAAGTTCTATCCAAAGTATTCTTAAATTGTATATAATATATTACAAAATGTGGAAACTCAACTTGAAATTCTACCATGCAATCTTGAACTGAATGAACCCATAAACGATCAATTTTATTACCACTTCGAAAATAAGCCTGTACTAAAAAAATTTTATGTTCTAAATTGAAAGCCATTTTAAAACTGAGAAGCAATTTATTTAAACCAGAATCGACGCACGATTATTTTATGCACTAACTGATATTTGTGATTGACATTATCAAATGTCATTTGGATTTACGTTTACGGAACAACAAACACATATTAATATATTTGTGTCTTATTCTATCAAAATTTCAAAGTAACCTAGATTGACTTTTCAAATGAACATTTGTTATAAACGTTCTGCAACAGCATGTAACAACATGGCAAATGTAAACTAATAAAATGATATTGATTGTTGACGGATAAAAAACATGTTTTACCTTTTCATCTTTTAACATCATTGTATTTGTTGGAACTTTAGTTATTATAGGTATGTTGTCGTAAAATCTTTCTCTTAAAACAAAGTAAATTTACTATCAATGTGCATAATTATTTTTCAACATAATCACCATTTAGTGCTACACATTTCTCCAAACACAGAATCCATTTCTTCATTTCGTTCATGAAGAAACTTCTTGCTTACTGTTGATCCAATTGCGAACAGCACCCCGAGCTTCAGTGTCTGTTGAAAAGTTTCGAGTTTTCAATACCTCTTTCAATTTTGGGAACCAGAAATCTAAAGGTGCCAAATCAGGACTGTACGAAGCGTGTGAAACAAACGTAAATTTCAGACTTAATACTGTTTTCATTGTTTCGATGCTACAATGCAATTTGGCGTTGTCCTGGTGCAAGAACAAGTTGTTTTTTCCAGCCTACTCTACGAACATGCTTCTTTAGTGATTGTAAAATTTTACAGTATCTTCTTGAATTTTTTTACACGTGGAGAATCAGGACGCCGATATTCCATTAATTGCTGCTTGTTTTCTGGGTAATAATGATGAACCCAAAATTCATCCCTGATGGTGATGTTCGTGGGAAAATCATCTTCACGTCGATGCTGGTTCTTGAGTTCTTGACAAATGTTTTACACGACATCCGGTAATTGTTGTGAGATCCATCTGGCCCAATTTTTTCTATAATTCAACGTCCGAATAATGTACCTGACTCTTTATTGACTAATGTCTAATTACCGAGCAATTTGTTTTGCGGCGATTTCCTTCAATCAATGCATTCAGTTGTCTTTGATTCTTCTCATGCGTCACTGGTCGATCTGATCGCTTTTCGTCAAACATCTACATTTCACCTCTATAACAGAGTTTTGCGCGTCGAACCCATTGACCTAGTCTTCACATTCATACAATCGTTGCTATAAACATGTTTCAAAACTAAAAACTCCAACTAAGTAATAGAACTAGCTCCACTTGAGTTGTAAGGTTCTATTACTCAGTTGAAGCTTTTAATTTCAACTGCTCGTGAATATCGATAGGCGCGCAACCTTCCCCCGTTAAAAATTATATCTCGGATCGTTGCTTGGGACGCATCTTCAAAACTGAACTCATGATAAATGTCACTGTTGCTCAACGACGGTATACAGGAAAATGAAACTCTGCATGCTAAGACGAGATGTTCTAAATCACCATTTGCAGGTTAGAATTTGTTTCTGTCCCCATTACTCATACAATGCTGTTGTTGGAGACCTTATATATCAATCCACCCGCGCAGTAATGTGTTGTAAATTACGTAATTAAATATTCTATGTCTATATTATACAAGAATGAATTATTAATCAAATGAGGAATTTTGAAACAATACAATTGATTAATAAACATTCAAATTACTGTGCCTATATGTTAAAAGTCAACTAAAAATAAATATGATTTTGTACTGTCAATAGACATTAGGAAACTAAATATACATATATACCGGGTGTCCTTGAAATAAAAAGACAGCATATGAAAAATGGAAAGATTTAATTATATATAATATAACATCTCATAAGCGAGAAACAAAATTACAAAGATATTTAAAAAAAAATTGTTACGCCACTGTGTGATCGATTATATTATAAAAGACGATATTTTAAAGTTGACGGACAATAACAGAACGAATAGTTTTGTTATTGGCCATCTCATTCAGCTGTTATGTATGTAAATATACGCTGTAGCGTATGTGTGTGTGTGAGGTATTTATTATTTATACACATTCTGAATATTTTGAATTCATGGGCGTCACGTAATATAATTTTCAGGGTGTTTTTAATTTCGGGGTTCGCGTCGTAATTAACTCACAATATTTTAGATATATGCTCTATACAATTACATCTTTCCATTTATCATATGTTGTCTCTTTATTTCAAGGACAGCCTATATATGTATATAGTGTTTAGATAATTTCTTAGCCGTTTATTAAATATAACAATTGATAAATTATTGGAGTTTTTCGGCTTTTATATGAAATATTTACAAATATCAATTTAGTATGTATGTATGTAATTGCAAAGTAAGTGGGGATGTAAACATTGCTGTCTACAAATTACAAAGCAAATCGTACGAAATTTTTAATTGAAAAATATTGTCTACGTTGGGACTTGAACCCAAGTCTACAGTTTGCCGGACTGTCGCTTTTACCACTTAAGCCACGATAGACCTTGGTTCAAGCTATTTAGAAATGCATTATAAAGTAATCAGATGACAGTTATTGAATGTAGATGTCAAGTTGAAAGCAGATGTCAGTTTTGAATGTTTGAAATTGCTAATTATTACTCCATAGCTATATGAGTGTTTAGATAATTTCTTAGCCGTTTATTAAATATAACAATTGATAAATTATTGGAGTTTTTCGGCTTTTATATGAAATATTTACAAATATAAATTTAGATTAACACTGTTACTTTATAATGCATTTCTAAATAGCTTGAACCAAGGTCTATCGTGGCTTAAGTGGTAAAAGCGACAGTCCGGCAAACTGTAGACTTAGGTTCAAGTCCCAACGTAGACAATATTTTTCAATTAAAAACTTCGTATGATTTGCTTTGTAATTTGTAGAGAGCAATGTTTACATCCCCACTTACTTTGCAATTACATACATACTAAATTGATAATTGTAAATATTTCATATAAAAGCCGAAAAACTCCAATAATTTATCAATTGTTATATATGTATATATATGTATATATAGTAGATTAAATTAGTCGGCGATTTAAGGCCTGTTTTTATATGTATATATCTAAAACAATCTTACATGTTTCGACACATATGCCTTTTTCAAAGAAATTTAAAATATAAATGACAGTATATCAATGTCAAACTTATATATCTGTAGCTGTCATAGATAAAATTAAAATATTCAAAGATACATTCAAGTTTAATAATAATTCATGCCTCAGAATTTTCGATAGCAAGAGGTCAATTACGGGGGGTTGGCAAGCCATGAGTTATTATTATGTCTGCGCCCGTGGAGCGACTTAAGATTTTCAGCTGTCGGCATTCGCTCTTGAACGAGAAGGAAAATCACGAAAACCTACTCGGACAGCCCAGTCAGGGATCTAAACACGGAACTGCCAGCATGATAAGCCAGTGTACAGATATTTAAATAACATATGATAGATATTTAAACGAGCCATCGAAAAAATTCATAATTGGAGTAGACTGTGAAATTGGGTTGGTACTTTAGCCACTTCCACATAATGACACATTACTTGATGCTTTCATTTGGTTTCATTGTAAAAAAAGGTTATGGCATTGAAATGATACTACAACAAAAAAAGAAAACAAATAATTTATTTAATATCGAAATTATAATCAAAATTTACATATAGCTACAGAAGTTGTTGAAAATGTTGTCCATTTACATCTAAACAAATTTAATTTTCTTAATAAGAGTTTTGAAAAATTTGACACAAACTTATAGTTTCAATGTCAAATAACAAATGTCATTATGTGGAAGTGGCTAAAGTACCAACCCAATTTCACAGTCTACTCCAATTATGATTTTTTTCGATGGCTCGTTACAATAAAAACATATATTCATGATGGTAAATTGCAGATTTAATCTACTATAACATACAAAGGTCAAGAAATAATCATCTATATATATATATATATTTCGAATTTTATATATAAAATTTATAAAAATTTGGAAAGAATTGCCTTCGAAAATTATGCGAGAGTCGGAAAAGTTAAGGCAGGTAAATATATAATACGGTTTTGAAAATTACGTATTAACGTAACATTTATAAAAAAAGGTAAATGTAATTGCTCTTATAAAATATATTTATCGGTATCTGCTGAAAATATTGACACTATTTTATCGAACTCTGGTTAATGATAATCTGGGCAATTCGAAAACCAAGATAATTTTATTATTAATCATAACTCGTACCTGACAGAAGAAAGTGTAATTTATTATCTCTTGTGATTTGTGTAAAATATGAGAGATTAGTCATGCGGTTTTCCTTGTCTTTCATAACTGTAAGAGAATTTAAGTGTTTGTTAATCGTACATTATACATTGTCTCAAAAATAGAAGTGATGAAGGCAGACTCGTTCATATGTGGTAAATAAATAAGGTATGAAATGCTTCTAAACAAAAAAAAATAAAAACAGGCCATTAAATTTGGATTTAATCTGTGTTTTTAATTTTTTGATGAAACAGAATTATTTTTTTTTCGATATTATTCCATATTATACTATTCCCAACATATTATTGTACGGCGGAGGTGAAAAAAATACATTTAAATAACATGGGAAGAGTATCTCCCTCTATGTATTCTCCCTGGTATGTATCGTAAATTCATTCTGACAACTAACCTAAAACGTCAAAGCCAACATTATTATTACTAAAGAGAATTCAATGTGCAATCTGTAATTTGAGCCTATCCTAAAAATAATTTACAAAATTTCAAAGAAATATTCTAATTAAACGCTTGAAAAAAAAATAGTATGTAATACACTGCAGCGAAAGCATATTAATTGCCTCGCACACATTCTACTGCCTTGGCTAGCGCCTCGGCAGTGAACTGTATGCTTAGCTATAATATGAGCTTTCTCTGCCTGGTCTATAATATACTATTGCATTAATTTCATGTGACAAACAAATTTCATTACAATAATTGCGATAGATACGAGATAACAATTTGATTTGGTCTAGTTTCAACTCTTCTCAATGGAAAACTTTCAATTCTTCGCCTATGCCATTCCCTTGGGTTAGATGCGAAAAATTCCCGACACCCTGTTTCTGCCTTCACGACATTGACAAAGTGACTGACCTAAACATATATGATGATAAGTCACAAGGGGTACCCAAAAGAAACCGAACTATATCGCAGGGAGTAAGGTCGAGTGCCATTTTCGGTCAAAAATTGGCCCACAGACATGGCTGTGTGAGTAGGGGTGTTATCGCGGTGGAAAAGTCAGTCGCTCGACTGCCAGACTACCCACTGTACTGAACTCCAAGTTATTCCAGAAAGCTCCTCAACTTCTTCAATGGTCCTTCGGCGATCTTCCAGGATAATTACGCGAATATTTTTATCGGTTCGGGCCGTGGACGGACGACTAGAGCGAGCTTTGTCGTCAATTAATATTTCACCTCTTTTAAAACGCAAAACAACTGAAACTCTTGAGTCTCCCCGTGTAGACCGTTTTTAACATTTCTTCTGTTCCAGTTTTTCCAAGCAAAAAGCAAAACTTTACGGCGGCGCGCTATTCACCAGAATCAGCTATTGCAAAAGCGACGAGATCACAAAATAATTGTCACTAAAAGATTCACACAAACCGAATGGACCTGTTGCAATTCCCTTTGAATATAATCATTGTATCTTTTTTTATAGCGAATAAGAACTAACTGACATAATAAACAATAATTACATATTTTATCATTCCAATTATATATTTAATGCCACACATAGTAAATATACACAGAAGTGGTTTTTCTCAAAATTTTATATATGGACAAAAAGAGAAGTTGGTCTTCAAGATGAGTATTTTTTTAATTTCATTTTTGTTCACAATCTTTTGTTTTTAAATATTTATTAAATTTTTGTAATAAACCCTATCAAATAAGTATATTCATACTATTATTATTGACACTGTTTGATAAATCATTAATAATTACTTGCTTTTCTATTGATAACGGTTTTTTATCGCTTTTAGCGTATCTGAAGATACTAAATCTACCTTAAAAATAAACCATATTTAAACTTAAAATTAATTACAAAATTACAAAAATTGGTGTTTTTTACAGTATTTCTTCCATAATCTTTTTTTAATCTAAGAAAATAATTTTTGGAAAAAGAACAAATACAGAATTTTTAACATGGTAATCTAAGTTTTACACCACTAAATAGCAACATAGATTGTGTGTATAGCAGGAAGTTGACCTTTATATTTTTCTACAACTCTGTACACAGTATTGTTACACTTACCATAATGTTAAAATTGTATTTTCTAAATTTATAGTTATTTTCTTTTTTATGACAACGTAATTTTAAACATACTTGAATAGGTAACACCTCACCATATTTTGAAAATTAAAAAAATATTAAAAATCGCGTGCGGAGAACACATGTTCATATTTGTGTGAAAATACACGGTTGGCCATTTAAGGTTGCGGTTTTTTGAAGTCATATTAAACATACAAAACATTAATTTAAAAAAATGATTTATTTGTGCAATTAAACAACAAGATCTGCGGTTTAATACATCAGGTTTTCGAAGTGAGAGCCTCGAGCAACGATAACATTTCGCAGCCTCTTCTCAAATTCTCCACAAACTGCCTGAAGTGTGGCGTACGGTATCGCTTCTATTCGCTGCCGTATTGCCATTTCAAGGTCATCCAGGGTGTCTATACCATCGCGATATACCGTATCTTTTAATGATCCCCACAGGTAGAAATCGCAAGGATTGAGGTTTGGACTTTATGGTGGCCATGTTATCCCTCCGCCTGTAAACTGTTGAGCGTCAAGACCAATGATTCTGTTACCGAAATGTTCTTCAAGAATGTTGAAAACTTATTTCCGTGCGATGCGGACGAGCCCCGTCTTGCATAAACCATGCATTCTTCACCATATTTAATCCATGCGCCACGGGAATAAAAGACTCATTAAGCATTTCACAATATTTTTGCGAAGTAACGGTTCCATTGACAATCACGGGACCGATAATTCCTGCCGACGAGATAGCACACCATACAGTCAACCGTCGATGGTGAAGAGGACGAACAATTGCTAGATGTGGATTTTCTGTCCCCCAATGTCTCTAATTTTGCTTATTCACATAACCGGATACATCGAAATATGACTCATCCGACCACCACACTCGTTCCAATGACATGCTGCCATTTTCAATGCGTTCGATGATTTCGTTCGCAAAATTGTAGCGTCGCTCCATATCAAACGGTCTCAACGGCTGATCGATCTGGATTTTGTATGCTTTCATTTTTAGATCTTGCTTTAGGATCCGCCTTAGTGTTGTACGGGGTATTTCAAGTTCTTGAGATGCTCTTGAGGTCGATGTTGAAGGTGGAGCCGTAAAGTGCTCCCGTACTCGTTCTATGGTTTCCGGTACCCGGATGGTCTTTTGACGTTCTCTAACAGTGGATCTTTCGTCTGCCGCAGATGCTGTTGCTTCAAATTTCACTACAATCTTAAGATATTGTCGGATTAGTAGACATGGAAACACGATAACGAATACTTTGTTACTTTTCTAAATTTATCTTTTTTTCCTTACCTTTTTATAGTGTTTTCCGTTGGTGCGTTATTTCTCCCAAATAGAGTGCGCAAGTGTCTTGCCGTAGCTGCAAAAGATTCCCCATTTCTATAATAATATTTTATTAATTCCACACGCACTTCCGTTGGATACGACGCCATCTTGAAAACTGACAAGGCAAATTTTTCATATATTTATTGTAAACCGCGATTGGCCCTCTAGTGTAAAAAATATATATTATATTAATTTCTATATATACAAGGGAATAGCGCGATTTTTAAAACCGCAACATTAAATGGCCAACCCGTTATCTTTCCAAGCATTTATCATGCCTTTAATAAAATTTTCATTTAGAGGAGCCTATGATTTCAATACAAATTTGAGAACACTGTCTTACAGTTAGGTTTTTTTGAAAGTCGAATTTTGACAACTGCAATAGTTAAATCAATTTATTGAAAGGTTTGCTTATCAATTAGATTATTTATTATCATGTTAGAAATACAACACAAAGTTTTTATTATTGAAAGTTATTTTAGAACTGGTAGATTATTAAATGGACAGTTGGTTTATGCAATTAATCAATGTTATACAGGTTTTTTACAACAGTTCCCTAATCACGTATGAACAACTGGCCAGTCAAATTCATGGTTGTGTTGACAAATTACGTAAAACGGGGACAGTATTTCGTAAATCCGGGAGCGGGGCACCTAAAAAAAAACTGATTCCATTGAAGATGTGAAAAACTCACCAAAGAAATCTATTGCGAAACTGTCGCAAGATGTTCAGTTATCAGTTGGAACATGCCACACTTAAAAAATATTTAAAATTATATCCATATAAAATTCAAGTTGTTCATGTACTCAGTCCCGTTGATTACTATAAAAGAACCGAGTACTGCCAATGGTTCTTGAATAAGTTAATAATGATGATGTTTTTAATAAATGTTTCTTTACTGATGAGACCTGGTTTCATCTTTCGGGATATTTAAGCAAACAAAATATGAGAATCTGGTCGGCATAAAATCCTCATGAATTTGTGGAACCATTACATACGCTTAAAAGTAGTGTTTGGCTGGCGGTGTCAAGAGGCGAATCATTGGGCTAATATTTTTTAATGGAACAATAAATGCTGAAAGATACCGAAATTTGTTATTGGAAGTGTTTATTAATCAGTTACATGACGATGAAATCACAGAAGGATTTTTCCAACAAGACAATGCGCCACCACATACGGCACAATAAACACATGCTCGTTTGGAAGAGTTCTTTGATAATCGAACAGTGAATTTTCCTTTAAGGTCTCCAAATCTCACAATTTTGGATTATTTCATTTTTCCGCACATGAAGAATACTATTTTTAGAACGCCGCAACATACAACTGAAGAAGTTTGCAATAATTTTTTTTTTTTTTTGGTAGGTGGAAATCCTTTGTGGACACCGCTTCTTGCGATAGTGTGGGACTCACAGTCGGACCGTGCAATAACTGTTCTACCCACTAAAACCACCTTACTATATCTCCTGATGCATCCACGGTACCACCTGTCAGGTATCTTCGTCATGAATGCATCGAGTAATCGCTCGTACTTTCTTCACCCTAGCCTCATTTTCATGTCTTGTTCCATCTCTCGTTTTCCTCCTTACTCATCATTATTTGTCTTATCATCTTGTGCAACGCATCCCAGTTTTTAGCGGATTCTAGCATTGTGTTGATTAGGTTTTTTGATGTTATTTCGGTCTTAGTTTGTAATGTTAGCTTAGTCTCTTTCCTTGTTTCTTTCCACCGGTTACACTGGAAGATCGTGTGCTCCACTGTGTCTATTTCCCCACAGTACACGCACTTATCATCCGTTCCTTTACCTATCCTTTTTACATAGGTTTTGAATGGTCCATGTCCACTAAGCGCTTGCGTTAAATAGTAGTCTATGTTCCTGTGGTCACACCTGATCCACTTCCCCAGGTCTGGTATCAATTCTTTAGTCCACTGTGCCTTACTCGTGATTTTACTCCATCTAACTTGCCAGCTGTTCAATGTCCGGTCTTTTACGTCACGGTATGATCCTTTGTTGCCTTTGTCATACATGTATGTTCGTTCCAACCCCATAAGATCTATTTGGGGAATCCCTGCAATTACTTGGAGTGCAGGTGTAGACACAGTTTTGTATGCAGATACCACCCTAAGTAGTATCCTTCGTTGCATATTTTCTAGCAGAAGATAGTTTCTCTTGATTTGTATTGTATGGCCCCATATCGGCACTGCATACAGTAGTATGGAATGGACCACTCCTGCAAGGACCGCCCTTTTGCTGCTTCTGGGTCCTCGGATACTAGGCAGCAGCCTTGGAAGTTTTCCTACTCTATCCTCCGCCTTTCCTGACACCCTCACAATATGCTCCCTAAAGTTGCCTCGTGTATCGAAGAACACTCCCAGGTACTTGATGCTCTTTTGGGGTACTATATTCACATTATTTAATTTGAAGATTAAACCTTCTGTCTTCCTTTTCTCAGTTATTATTAACGCCTCTGTTTTTTCCGGTGCCAGATCCAGCTCATAGACCCTCATCCATCTGGCTATTCAACTTAAGTTTTCGTTAGCATTACGAACGAGGGAATGTTTATCTTCCGCCGAGACTATCAGTGCCAGGTCGTCTGCATATGCGATAGTGCTGGCTCGTCCCTGCAAGTCTATTCTAAGAAGTTGGTCGTATAGAATATTCCAAAGTGTGGGACCAAGTATTGAGCCTTGCGGTACGCCTGCTTTGACCTCCAGCCTATTCCTTTTATTTACCTGCACATATCGATCCTTAAGGTACTCATAAATTAAGTTTATGAGATACACTGAGACTTTTCTATCTTGTAGCCTTTGTAGGATGAAGCTCCAGTTCGCAGTGTTAAAAGCGTTCCTGACATCTAGTATGTATTAAGGCATTCCACATTTTCCCTCGTTTTAAGTACACGTCTCGGATATTTTGCATTGCCTGCACCGTCGATCTCCCCTTTATGAAGCCATACTGGTTCTTAGTCAACCCCCCCTTTTCCTCTATTTCATTTTCCAGCCTTTATCGTATCAGTGACTCGTATAGTTTACTGATGGTATTTAATAGGCATAGAGGTCGATATGACTTTTTACCCTCCTTGGGTACTAATATGACTTTAGCTACCTTCCATTCTTTCGGAAAACTTTGCATTTCCAAGAGTCTATTTAGTACTCCCAGAATCCATGTTCTATATGTTTTCCCAGTCTCTTTTATGGCCTCCGGGAGATTCCATCCAATCCTGGGGCTTTTCCTGGCTTCATTTGGTCTATTGCATTTTGGAGTTCTTCAATAGTAAAGACTGGCGCTATGTCTGCATCTTTCCTATAGTCTGTCTCTCTTCTGGGGTGTGGAAAGAGCTCCCTCACTATTTCTTTTTTATCTCCTTCTGGCAGTTGGTACGGTTCTAGGTTTCTTATTCCTTTTACAGCTATCTTGTAGCCGTCTCCCCAGACATCTCTGTTTAGCTCCTTACATAAATTATTCCAATGTTCTTTTTTGGATATTTTTATTAATTTTCTTAGCTCCTTTTTTTCTTTGTTATACTCTTCCCTAACCCTTTGTCTTTCCTCCTTTATGGTATCCCCTGGTAGTCTTGTATAGCGTCTTCTACTCGCTGTGCATTGCTTCCTTTTCTTACTTATTTCCTCATTCCACCAGTATGGTACTACCTTTTCTCCCTTTGGCCCTTCATTGGTGCTATTTTCATACGCTTCTTTTATAATATCCATGCAAGTTATATATGAGGTTCTTTCATTTTCCGTCAGGCTACTCAGTCTAAGTTTTATATTCGCATTATACACCTCCCAGTTAGTTGTAAACTTTTTCTTTTCTGCTGTTCTCCGAGGGGCTTTGTCACTCTTGACTTCGTAGTAAATATATCGGTGTTCTGTTAAATTTTCCTCCTCCATGACTCTCCATTCCATTATTCGGTCTGCGATATTTTGTGTCGAGAGAGTTATATCAATAAATGATGTTGAATATTTCCCCTCGCAAAGGTTGCAATAATATTAGAGAAGTTTGTGATAATATAATCCCTCAATTGTCAAACGCATTTGAAAACATGAAACGCAGAGTTCGTGTATGCATCGAGACAAGAGGGCAACATTTCGAGCATCTTATTTGACGTAGTATTTTTCCAATAAACGCATTTCGTAAATAAATGTCTCTTATTTAAAACATTTCACAAGAAATAAGATTACGTTGTAACACAACTAAATTGTATAATACAAAAGTATGTATTTTTAATAATATAAAATATGGTAGATACGTGCTTCATCTTACTATAGAATCGTTAGTACACGCTGCTGGAAAGATATTTTCACCATAAATAACACCCTTCCTTGCTACATTATAAAAGTTATTAAGATAGAGCGTAGAAGAACATTCATTGACTAATGTCAACATCACGAACGCCATAACAAACAGGTAGAAACCCCTGGCTAAGTCTTACACTTGTTATGAAGACTGCGATAGTTGTTTTGATGTTGATATTAGTCAGTAAGCGTCGCTGAATGTTCTTCCACGTTCTGTCTTGATAAGTTTTGTAACGTGGTAAGGGTTATTTATGGTGAAAGTATCTCTCCAGCGCCATGTACTGATGATTCCATTGTAAGATGAAACATGTGAATTTTTTTATTATTAAATTGTTCTAGTTTTGAATTTCTTTGGACGCTCCGGTCTTAATATACCGTCAACCTTCGATTTAATGAAGTAGTTTGGTTCCGAAAAAACTCATTAAATCAAGAATTTTGTTGCGTCGAAGTTATTATATCCTCTATCCTTTCTTTTTCAATCAATAACTTAAAAAAACAAGTATTAAGATGGCTAAGGAAGTTCAAAACTAGAAGAGCAATTTAAATTTACAGTAAAAGCTTATTCAAAGCGCCTGAAGCATCAGCAAAAACCGCAGTAAAACGTTTGTTAAATGTGAATGATAAGATAAGTGACATCGTATCCCGAATATTCTGCTACCCACATCCCTTACATAAGACGGCTTTTATAGAAATAAAGTAATTGATGTACTTAGTTCTTCCTTCGTTATTTAACTATTATAACAACAATTAATCATAAATTGTCTGGATAACTTTCTTAATAATTAAAAAAAGTTAGAAGTAATTACTGCAAAACATTTTTATAGTTCCCAGTAATTTACTATATAGACACGGAACATAATGAATTGTTCGTCGGTAAATTAAGCAAGATATCACGTTTTAGCGGAAATATCTTACGTCGTTCCTCCTATTTTTGAGACAAGTGTAATTAATAATTTATTTTTGATTGAAAATTGCTTTTAGTGATACTAACTAGGAGGTATTTTTATTGTTATCGCTTCTGTCATGTCGACACATACTGCTGTGAAGTTTAACTTAGTTATGTGGGGCTATAATATTTAGAACGTAAGTTGTCACTCACCCATATATCTCTTTTGACTCTTGTAAGTCTCAGGGTTTTGCTTTCGGGTTCTATATATCTAGGCCTAGCATCCAATGTAAACACAAAGAAATAATACAAGATATTAAATAAAATTCATTTATTGTTTAGACGTTAAATATATTTATAAATCATGTATTCACAAATACTATAAATCTCACCGATTAACCTAAATCAAATTATCATAATACAATATTATGTATGACGATAGCTGAAAAATACACATATAGCTTGAAGTCTTTCACATATTTTTAATAAATCTTCAAATTAGCACACTTGTCTATTTCACTTAGCCTAGGGAATCTAGACCCTCCAAATGATAAGCGATCCAAATGATAAGCAAATGATAAGGTGTTTGGTATAATTTTGTAAAATGTAAGCTTCTATGGATTTCTTGATTTTGCAAATATATTTGTTCAAAGATATAGTATATTATATACCGAGCGGGGAAGTGCTCTATTACAGCCGAGCGTCAAGGTAGCTTACCGAGGTGCAAAGCACCGAGGTAAGCTGCAGACGCGAGGCTGGAATGAGTTCTCCCGAGGTATGTATACGATTTTACTCACAATCTACTATTAGTAATTCTATATAAGTTTTATTTTAAATAATAATAATAATAATAATAATACATGAGTATCGGTATTTATTTTTATGAAGATACTTGTAAAATCGTTGCTAGGCAATGTAATAAGTTTGTTGAATCTGACAGTTAGGTAATTATTTTGCCAGTTACAAAATATAGTACGGCATTTTTAATAATAAAAAATCTTTATACCTGTATACTAAGAAATATGTCCGACAGTGAACTTGAATGCATCCCACCAGAACTGCGAGTAGCTGCAGAAAAAGCTACTGAAGGCATGATTCCGGAAAAAGCAGGGAGAGGTACGAGAAGACTTACGGAGCATATAGTAAATGGTGCGTGATTAAGGGTGTGCAGCATACCTCTGAAACGGTACTCCTTGCTTATTTTGCTATTAGTATTATTAAGTAAACAAAATAAAGTTTCCACATTATGGTCAAGGTATTCGATGTTGCGAGCAGTTCTTAATATTAGGCAAAATGTTGATATCAGTAATTATGCAAAATTGCGAGCATACCTAAAAAGGCAGAATGTGGGATACAAAGCTAAAAAGTCAAGCGTTCTGTCCAAAGCATACATTGATAATTTTCTCAACAACGCTCCGATAGAATATCTTCCTCAAAAGGTAACATTCTAATTTCTTCAGTGCATATTAAATTTATGTTAAATTACATATTTCTTTTAGGTTGCTTTAATTATTGGCATCTCTGGAGCCTGTAGATGCGATGAACTTTTAAAAATGAAAATAAGTGATCTGGATATTTTAGAAAATCGAATTATAATAGTAATTCCTGTAACGAAAACCAACTCCTCCCGTACATTCGTAATCACAAAACCGGAATGGATGAAAGTAATAAAGCAATACTACGACCTTCGCAACAACATTGAATCTGAAAGATTTTTTTTACAAATGAGGAATGGCAAAGTTACACGATAGCCTTTTGGGCATAACTCTATCGGAAATTTTACCAAAAAAATAGCAACTTACTTAAAACTGGAAAGCGTTAATGGGTTTACAGGACATTGTTTCAGACGTACTTCAGCGACATTACTGGCAAATACAGGTGGAGACATTCTACAGTTGAAAAGATTAGGGGGGTGGAAATCCAGTACTGTTGCTGAAGGATATGTGGAGAACTCATTACATGGACAAGTAAAAATTGCTAATATGTTGTCAAATGTAGAACAATCAAGATCGTCGATTTCTAAAAATGAACAGTACAATTTTAAGCAACAACATGGCCTTTCTTTAACAGTTAACAGTAATGATAATTCTAATGTAACCATTAATATTTACAACTCTAAATAGGTTTATTATTGTTTCTTTACTAAATAAATACAGAGTTTGATTCCAATTTATTCTTAAAAACATGTTTTAACGCCAAAATGTCAATGATGTCATATTTGTGACTAATGAATTGACACTTGCTAGCTGGGAAAACACTTTTCCGGCTATAGCTGGGAAAGTGAAGTAGGTAAGCAATAAGTCGCTTCCCGACTGTTTCGAAGGGTACAAATCTACAGATTACTAACCGATTGTGAGTAAAATGTGTTATTCACTGCTTGTTGAGTGGCAAGTCACTACAGAACAAAATATCTATCTCCACATTATGTAAACCTTAATCTGATCCCTATTTCATGAATCTCTAATCACAAAATTCAAATATGTACGCAGATATCGTAAGGTCATTTGCAAAACATTATTTTCTACGCGTTCACTTAGATATCTTGCATATATATCCAGTTACAAAGCTGAATTTATAATTAATTAATTTCAAATTAATTGTCTATATATGCTTGAAATGTTTAAATTTTCTTCTTACTTACTTACATATACCTCTGTTCCTCATAAAGAGTATCAAATTCTTCATGATACATCTTTGATTTTATTGAATTTTTAAAGGAAAATATATTATAAACTTGTATCAAAATGAAAACGTTATATAGTTGTAAAATAATATATACACGCTAGACAAATAATGTTTCAAAATTAATAATTATATACTAATTATATTGCTTAAATGTCAAAGTAAATTTTTAAACTGTTCATAACTGTTGCTCGCGATAGAATCCACTTCTTTGGCTTTCTATCCATTTTATAACCTCGGAGATGCTTGTTGTTGCTCTTCAAAAACTGTTCTATGTCAATTTTTATTATTTTATATCACCATGTCACCAATTAAATTTGGTTAGCAAGGAAATGTTATTGTAAGTGTTCTTGATTAACTGTCGATCCCCGTATGTTCAATAAAAATTTTGTATTTTGTTCATACTTCTTCGCTCCTTGTCCCGCTTACAATTTTCAGTATCTTCTTTATGCGTCTAATGCATTTGAAATCACATTTTTCAAAAGTAAATACACATTTTCATGTAATGATAGGTCATCAATATTATCATTCTTTCCTCGTATATCTTTCATATCACTCCATTTATTTGTATATTATTAATAACAGCTAAATGCATCCATACATTCCGGGATAGATGTAACTTTTCACGAATTTTTCATTATATAGTTGTTAGAATTTATTTTCTACCAGTTATTATCAGGTGTGTTCAATACACAATCCGGTTGGAATACGTTTCTTTGCTATTTATGCTCTATTTCATTTATTTAATTCTCATTAAAGTGAAATACACAGTAATATGTCGCCTGAAAAAGAATTTGCGTATTCATTGTTAGAGAGGTTTATTCGAGTAACATCCCATCGGCGGCTCGGCCTAGTGCATGTATATATTTTGTCAGTCGCCATCCAAACACCGTTCAGTGCACTTTGCTGGTTTACAGTGATAAATAATAATTTTATAATATCACAAATAGCCGGAAAAAGACCGCTTTGCAATGTAACTCATAAATTGATAAAGGGATTTCCGGATTTAATTTAATGTACAATGGCAGTATAATAAAGTGTAAAGTGTGTGAAATACCGCTAATGTGTTCAGGGAAATTTCATTGCGAAAGACACATAAATAGTGTAATACATAATGGCAAACAAGTGGCGGGAAATATTTGTTTCATTCATGTGCAACTTTCACATTGTATAATGTACCGTTTAAATTAATAGACAACGCATTTCATTCGTTTTAAAAGAACTATGGTAAAGGAACGTTACCTAGCCGGAAAAGATTACTAAATTTTCTACCACCCCTATTGTATTAGACATATGATTAAATTCGAATTGAAGAATAAGAAATTGGTTATCTGTGAACGAAACAACAGATTGTAAAAAAAATCGGTTGTTAATGTTATGGTACGTACAGTGGAACCACATCAATCGTCACCTTCAATTGAATCGCTTATTATTAAAAGGGATTAAGTCACTTTTCGGCTTTTTCGAGATATACATTGCTCTTTACTAAAGCGATATAACTGAATCGTTTGATGATAAAAGGAACTAAGTGCCACTATGCCATATTATGGTATGTAAATGTGTTTATTTAGATTTATTTTTGATAGGGTCTAAGCCGCTTGACTTGATCCCTTTTGAAATTACCGCCGGTTTTGATAGTTGAGTAATAACTTAACCTATAACACATTTCTCAAAATAGTACGGACAATAAAACGTTGTGTGCTCTGTAGCATGATTGTTAATATTATTGCGCTTAATAACGCTGTTTAAACAAGAATGTCTAATAAACAAAGTGAACATTTTATTGAGAGTGAGGATGATAGAGCGAGTGTTGATGAAATACCAAAAAAGCGACGCAAAGGTATACGAAATGATGAAAATTATAAGAAAAACGTTATTAAGAAATGAAGGGTTAAAGGTGCCCAATATGTTAATCATAGGGGCCGTACAGTTTTAGCAAGAAAACAGGGCGCCCCTTGCAGATAAGGGGGAACCTATGAGAAAATGTTTTTATTTGTCTTTTTTTGTTTCTGTATAGATGCGCAATGAAGTGCTTTGAAAAATTCAGTGACGCTCAACGAAAGTACATATTCGAAAAGTTTTATACTAATTTCATAACTAAAGTTGAACAGGATATATACTTACAATCACTTATTGTAGTCACTGGCGTTGCTTAGCGACGAAAACGTTTAAAACACGGGAAAGAAAGAGAAAGGTCTTTTATTCATTTTGCTCCACAATCTGACAATGACAAAGTAAAAGTATGTCAGAATGCATTTTTAAGTCTGCATGGGATTAGTGTTAAAAGAGTTAAAAGACTAAAAGCATTGTTGATAAATAAATCCACTCTTGATAAACGAGGAAAATGCTTAAAAACTCATGCCATATCCGATGCAGAAAACATGTTAGTTCGTCTACATATATCTTCTTTTCCTGTCAAAGAGACACATTACTCTGGAAAAGACTATCACTATCTCGATAGCAGACTGAATGTCAAAATAATGTACAACATGTTCAAAGAAAAATACCTTAGCAGCAATGTTAAATATAGTTACTACATTAAATTTTTTAATGAAAATTTTGCTTTGCACTTCGGTCGTCCCCAAATTGACACATGTTGTCAATGTGAAGAGCTCTCTCTTAAAATTAAAAGTCCATCGTTAGGTGAAGCTGCTCAACGGGTAGCCGTTGCCGAAAAAATAATACATCAACGTAGAGCTATGAAATTTTACACTTCATTGAAAAATACTGTTACTGAAGTAAAAGAAACGGATAGGATTACTGCTGTAGCATTTGATTTTATGCAGAATCTGCAACTACCACTCGTTCCTGTTCAAGACTCTTTCTATTTAAGTCAACTAAGCGTTAGTGTTTTTGGAATCCACGACTTGAAAACTGGAAAAGTTTACTATTACGTTTATCATGAAGGTATAGCTGCGAAGACACCAGACGAAGTATGTTCATTTTTGATGGACTACCTTGACAACTACGCAGATCAGGTTCAAAAGAATTTAGCCTTTTTTCAGACAGTTGCCCCGGCCAGAAGAAATACTATGGTACGGTTCTGTATGGCACTCATTCAGACAGGAAGATTTGAAAAAGTACAACAATTTTTTCCAATTCGGGGACACTCTTTTCTTCCCTGCGACAGGGATTTCGCTGTCATAAAAAGACATTTAAGAAAATTTGACAGAATACATTCAGTACACGAATATACTGAAAAAATCATTCATTCCAGTCAAAGCAGCAAATTTGTTGTAAAAGAGGTGCTAACGAATGACATTTTAGATTGGAAAAAATGGTGGCCGACTTACTATAAAAAGACAGGCATATCAAATGATTCCTTAAATCTACCTAGGAATCAGAAAGTAAGCTTTACAATTTCCAAATATCACCATATTTTACACAACAAGGACATGCCTGGAATTGTTGAAGCTCGTGATTTCATTAATGGGCTTACTGTTCATCATTTCGATTTAGCACTACCAAATAAAAGGTACAACATATCCATGCCTTCACGAAAAGCCTACACCGGAGATAAAATTCCAATACTGGACACCAAAATTGAACACCTTAAGCAGCTGATTAAGTGGGTGGATGAAGATAATATTCCATTTTACCAGTATTTGATCGACACCTGGGATAGGAAGTCTAGAAAGGATAAAAGCGGAATAAATGAAGACCCTTAAACACATAATTTTGAAATTTGTTATATTTTCCAAGTCAAACAACAATATTTACGCATGTTCCAAACACATTTAATAAAGATATTACGCAAATTATCGACTATTTTGTTTTTTATTATTAAATGGGACTAAGTCAGCTTACTAAAACATAATTTTTAGCTAGAAAACAAAAACATATATACTAACAAAACTTAAAACAATACTTATTATCCAATTAAATAATGAAACAGTAACTGAATTCAACGAAAGAATAATAATTTTTGAACTTGGGATGTTTTTTCTCAAAACCTGTTAAAATTACTTAGTTCCTTTTAATAATAAGCGATTCAATTATACTAGCCTGCAGAAGAGCAATAATGTACTGTGGAAATAATTTCAGTTAGTTAGTGTTAAATATATTGGAAAGTTTTAACAAACTAAGTGTTAATGTTTCTGAGTGATAGTGCTGTAAGCATGCAGGTCAGATGTTTCCACTGTAATTTCCGTAAATCGAGTGCGTTTTGGAGAAAAAATGTGCTTATATTCAGAAAAAGAGCGTTCTACATATACTGATGTTATATTTACATAATTAAAATAATCTTTAAAACAACTTAACCTTTCTGTTGACGCATCTTCACAAGTTTGTCTTAATGTGGAAAAATCTGAATCTTTCTCTAAAACACCTTTCAACACATCTAATTTGCAAATATTTAACCGATTTTACGATTTTTTTAACAGTAATAATTTATTACTTTAAACGACGACTGACAAAATATTTATACGCGTGAGGACGAGCCGTCGGTGCGATGTTACTCGAATGAACCTCATTGCAAATCTAAAGGCTTCTATGAACTTATGGACTTTAAATAATTTAACACGATTAATATTAATTGCATACCGAAAGAAATTATAACGAATGCACTTTTAAACCATCTAAGAGTATTGCTACTAAGGGCCGGTTTATTCACCTTGCAGTAAAGTATCGAGTAACGCTACTTGTAAGTTAAAACGTTACTTGCCAGATTAAATGTTTATTCACCGTCAAGTAAAATTTAACCACCCAGTAAAATTACTTACTTGTCAGAAAATTAACTTGCTGCTTGTCTACCCTATAAAGTATCAAGTAAGCCTAAAATCGTGTTGTTTGTGGACTATCATGCAATAGAAAATGCAGTTATAGACAAGTAAAATGGATTTATTTTAAGATATTGACGATATTTTAGACAATGATTTTGTCAATATTTTTAATTTAGTGAATAGAGAGAGAGAGAGAACACCTTTTCAAACACGTAATCGATATCGAACAGAAGAAAATTTTTATAAATTTGATGATGAATATGTTTCTCGATTTTTCTAAACTTAAATTTAAACAAATTTAAAATACAATCAAAACTATTTTTTTGTATATTTTACATGCTAAACTCAAAAATAATCTACAGGAACTGTTAATATTTTGTGGAGTTTGATTATTGATTGGCTTCTATAACAAATTGCAACCATTATGAGTTATTTATTTTGTTATTTATGTTCTTGAATTTTTGTTTAATCAAACAAATTCTTAATAGGACTTAAGGATTAACTTTAATATGTAGATGTGGTTTATTATATAGCAACCATTCTCTAATGAGGGTGGTGATATCCTCAGGATCGTTATCTTGAATTTAGTTTCGTCCTGCTGTTATAATTTCAAGACCATACGAGGTGCTACCCAAAATTCTCGGAATGTGAAAAAAACATAATAAATTGTTCCTTCAACTTATTCACTACCATTCCCTTCAAAGTACTCGCTTTCCGCATGAATTCATCGATCCCAGTGACTTGTCCATGACTGGAAGCAGTGCTGGAAGTCTTCGCGTGTAAAACATGTTCAACACTGCCTGTGATTCGGACTGGATCTCCTCAATTATCTCAAAGCGGCGCCCTTTGAAGTTCAGTTTCAACTTCGAAAACAGGAAGAAGTCACAAAGGGCAAGGCTTAAGGAGTAGAGAGGGTGGGATAGTACTTTCGTATTCGTTGAAGCTAGAAATTGGCGCACAACAAGTGACGTATGAGTTGGTGCATTGTCGTGGTGTAGGATCCACAACAATGTTGCGCTTCTTGGCGGGCAATTTGCGACGTACGACAAGCCGACAATGTTTCAAATGTCATGAATTGTTCTTCTTCGGTCTTGCAGAATAGACTCACGCACTTTCGCCACATTTTATGGCGTGTTTTTCGTCGATAGACGGCCCAACCTTTCATCATTATCAACCGACACATGTTCATTTTTGAAACGGTTGTACCATTCATAAGTTTGCATTTACTCCAAAGCATGCTCACCAAACGCCTGTTTAAGCATTTTTATAGTTTCCTCTGCCAAACTTTACCAAGTTTGAACTGAATTTGATCCAAGCTCTTTGCTCTTTCACATTAAGTATTGTAGTGTCACAGAATAACTCAACCACAACTCAACAAATATAAACAGAAAAACTGTTTGTCACCACCTAGCAAAGGACCGTTTGACAGACTGACCTAGTAATAGATGCAGCTCACACCACCTAGTGCTATAGATTTGTACTACGATCTTTAGCGCGCCGCATTCAAATTCAGGGAATTTCTGGGTAGCACCTCGTATTTACAAACTACTTCTTGGTAAATTCTAAACGTCCTTTTCTGACCTCATGGGCTTTAAACCATATACATTTTTCACTGTTAGCGTAAACAATTTTTCGATTGATCTTTTGACGTTTTGAACAAATCTTCAAGACACTTACAAATAGATATTTCCTACTTTCTAACAAAATATAAATTAGTTAACGTGCAAGGTTAGCCACAACGCCACAAATTAAATACAACTCCACTGCCTTTTTTATTTTATTTATATTTTTTTAAATTATTTTACGGTGTATATACTGTTGCAGTGTGTTGTTTTTCTACTATTTAACTAATTTCTATTTCAGTAAATAACTTAATTATTAACAAACGCTCTGCATTAGTAGTTTTCTATTTTTATTATCCATAGCTACTTCCCTGTACCATATTTTAGCGGAACCAATTGCTTGTAAATATATTACGACAATCCCTACACGACTTACCAAGGACTGTATATACTTATTAGGCTGGGTCAAAAAAATTTTTTCTTCATTTCTTGAGAGGCTCAGTGATAAAAAGGTGCTAAATAGTATAGGTAATCTGCATATAAAATTTTATTGCATTATTTAAAGTTTTACTGCCTCCGGATAGCGGTAGAAATTTCAGAAAAAGTAGATTTTTGACATCACTTTAATAATACTTTTTAAGTTACATATCTATACAAGTTTTATGCAAAATAATTCTAAGTATCGGTATATATAGGTAATCCCGATATAAAACTGTACTTTTACAATGTGGATTCACACTGTTAAATTTCCCCAGAACACGCATTTACATATCGCTACCTTAATATAGAAAGCCCCTAACTCAATTTTTTACAAGTTCGAGTTTTTTTTTTGGATATTTCGATATATTAAAAGATCATCTATCGAAACATGCAAAAACCTCGATTTAAAAAAATGAGTTAGGGCATTTCTATATTAAGGTAGCGATATACAGCACTGATTCAGTCTAAAGGTACAATTAGGCGTGCAACAGCCGTAACCATATAAAACCAATCGTATGTTCTACAATGTTTTCGATTTTGGTAACATGCCGTAACGCCATAGCCGTAACCGTAGATATTAATTGAATTTTGGTTACGGCTATGGTTACAGCTATGGCACGTCTAATTGAACCTTAATACGGACAAATAAGTCATTAAAAGGAACAATAATATAAAATTCTGCTTTTTTAATATATTACAAAAACTAAAAAACGTGCTGCTTTTGTATGTTATCTAAACGGTTCTAGGCAAAAACAAAATAGGGAAATCCCCGCACAATCTTTATTTCTTACAACACGGAGTTAGATGAGACAAGTGTGCCGCGATCGTTAAAATAATTAGTGTTGCGTTGTAAAGTGCTGTTATTTATTTGTTTATTTTATCATTTGAGAAATGGAGCGTACCAGAAATAGTTGGAGGTGTCCATTATTTGGTGTTTTATGTGATTTTAAAGATAATATATTACCAACTTATGAAGATGTGATGCAATTTTATGAGCGGACCCGTCATAGCTTATAATATGAGAGGGAAACTAAAAAGGTTTCAACGGGTATAGCTGCAAATGTGCTAACAGAATTCTTCGTCTATATATTTCAGTTGAGAACCCTTCTGCAAACCTTACCACTCTTGCAATATATATTGTCAAGGTTTACGCTCCAGTGTGGTTTTCTATAAACACTCTCCCCAGCTGTAAAGACGGACCACGACATCTTTTTAAACTAATTAAACTAAACAGATATTTACCAACAACTTTGAAAGCCGTTGTTGACCCAGTAATTCAAAGAAACAGTTATTTTGCACACCCTGAAAACTTATTACTTGCAATGTTGACAGATCCCCAGAAACACATTCGTTAGCTGTCCATCGAATGTTGAAAAATTAAACCAGCAACATCAAACCAATTACGGCTTTTTCAGATACCAACGACAAACTTTAATGAATCATCATATTATGACCTTTTGAATTGGGAAGAAACTATCACTGAACCACCTATATTAAAATCTGTAAATGAAGAAAATCTTCGACTGTTTATTGAAGAAGAAAACAATGGAGGAATTGAGCTATTACACCTTCCCTGTCACACCCAAGCGGTAGAAAGAGCAGTCAAAGCTGTGAGTGAAGCATCATCAACTTTGTGCAACAAAACAACAAGAGAAGGTTTCATCAAAACGCAGATAGAATCAAGAAAATTAATGCCGAAATTCGATAGCAAAAAGGATTTTATCACAAAATAAACTCATTATATTCATTATTTTTATGATTATCCTTTCTTGCACTTTTATAAAAAAAATTTTGTCATGCTTTTTTTCTCGAAATAAATATAATTACAATTGATTTCTAACTTTTCCAAATAAATAAACTTAATTAGAATAATTTTATATATCATGCTTTAAGTTCTTTTTTAAGTAACTTTTTAAAGATTCAACATTAAACCGGAGGCAGAAGATTAACTCCGATTGCTACCAAACTTCGTAACCTAATAACACTTATAATTTGGCATCTTTTTGCCACCGTGCCCATAAAAAAAATTTTTTTTTCTCCATACATATGTGACCCAGCCTAATACTTATGTACATAGTTCGAGGTTTCACCTGGTATTTCGTTTGTACAAATACACTTTCGTGCTAGATTGCCGGAATAATCTTAAAATAAAATTTAATTTGATTGTAAATCGTTGTCTGTTTTGCTAGTAAAAGACACATAAGTTCATAAGTGTATTTGTGACCCTTTCTTTCTTTACATGTATTAAATTGTTTTTATTTAGTGCCTTTAAAGCTATTGTACCTTTAAAATTGTTTTAGATGTACAAATACTTTTTCGAGCGATTAAATATTACATTAAATTCCATATTTGTTGCGCATTATGGATTTCGTCAAATTCAAAGAAAGTAGTATGAATCACGATTGTGCTTTGTTTTAAATATTGTTTTATAGATATGACTAAGCATTACGATAATCTTATGCTATTCTCTTTAATGTATCCTGTTCGAATATCAAGGTATAGCAAGCGCCAAATAAGATGGCGAGAGAAGTGGGTGCGCAGAAGCCGTTTTTATAAACGTCCACAATATATATTTTACTCTAATAAATTATTAATTTATTAAGTGATAGATGTGTAGTTTACGCCACCTATGGTATCTTGCAAATTGATGTAAAACTAAATACAAATCTCCCAATACTTCTAATCCTGCGCGAACTTACCTCTCCGCTCGCCAACTTATCTGGCGCTTGCTATACATTAGTTTCACAAAACTTGCTTTTCTTAAAAAGCTTAAGCGACCGACATATTTATTATTTCATTTCGTAAAAAGTATATGTACAGTAGCTAGAAAAAGTATTTGCACATCAACAGGATCTTAATATTTTTTTTTGTTAACATACATATTATAATAAACACATGAATGAAGCTGCATTTAATATACAGGGTTAGGCAAATGTATGGATCCTTTCGAATATCTTTGATATGGTTGCTTAGATTTTAATAAAACTTTCCACAATGTATTATTTCCACAATGTATTACATTGTACCATATGAGCAAAAATTATTTAGATAAGGGATGGTCATGGTCGGAAGGATCACTGTCTTTGATAGGCTCAGCCGTTGTTGGTTCTATATGTCGGCTGGATGTCAGTTTAGATTTGAAGTTTTATTCGACATGATTTAAATGCCCGTTTTTTTAAACTAACATAACCAAAATAATTAGAGAGAAAACTGGCATTTAATTGGTAACAACAAACTGAACTTATCAAAGACAGTGATCCTCCCAACCATGGTCATCCCTTATCTAAATACTTTTTGCTCATATGGTATTACAATGTATTACATGTATTCATGGATGTAGTATACAGGCTGATTCATTTTCGGCCCTCACCATGGGGATCTCTCTTATTAATGGAGATAGAGTATGGGTTTAAATTTGGCAAAGTTGTTAAATTTTGTGTTTGTTATATATCCGTAAAGAAAATAGACCTGTGACAAATGACCGTTATTTAAAAAAAAAACGCGAAAACCCCATTTTCTTCTTTTACCTGTAGCACCGACATTTGGCCTTGTAGAGAAAAAATAAAAACACATCCTTGTGGCCATTTCTAAACCTATATCCAGTGGTGTACTCTAGATTTTTATACGACGTTTCGTTATACCAATTGTTTTATATCACTATTTGGTGGATATAAAGATCTACCAAAAACGAGAAAAAAATAATATGGTTGCCATTTAAAGAAAGTGTTGATAACGTCATCACTCGAAAACCAATGACGTCATAGAAAAAAATTGTATGTCAAAAGATGGCGTTTTAAAAAAGAAAATTTACCTGTCCGAGCGTTTTTCCTAAAAATGTAAAATAATGCGGTTATAAGCTTGGTTCCAAACTTTATGACCCCATTGTATATATGTCATACTACCAACACTTACGTCCTCAACCAATTTTAAAAACTATAATAACTAGAATTAACTAGAAATACATGTGAATTTAGGACAGTATCTATTTCGTGAAATTTTTACATGTAGAAATCCATGTAAAAATTGGACATAAAATTTGCTGTAATACACCCTTCAGGAGACATTGTTTAATCAATACATGTAATTTATGATGGTGTTTGACTAGTCTTTAAAGTTACTGAAGCTTTACGCATATAAGGGGCAGCATCCGACAACATTAATATAATTTTATCACGTGATACTACGTCCGATAGGATTTTTTCTTATCCATTAATAAAACGAGTTTTTGTACACGTATGGATCTGATCTAACTGCTTACAACTTATTAAATATGATAAAATATTTTATCACCAACCGCCATCATTACCTTAGCGATTTTCTGAATTTAACAAACACTTTATTTTACTGTAAAATCAAATACTTTACCTGCCGCTAATATCTATCTACATGGCCAGGACTATTTAAAAACTCTTTCGACTTCAGGAATTAATTTTTGTAATGGGTCAGGGTGTACGCTAACGTTTAATATATCAAATAATAAGTATATTTGTTTCGTATTTGCTGTTATTTTTCTATCTGTTTACTTTATCATAATAAAATGTGATAAGTTATATCTCCATTTTTTTTATTATAAATTTTTACGGTTGGCGATAAAATTTTGTATGCACCAATTCAGTAAAGTGTCTTTATCGTGTCTCACCTGTTACTCGCCTCGCTCGCTCGCCTCATAATCTTCTCGTTCAATAAAGAATCACTTTACTGATTTGGTACATAAACAACTATTATCATCAGAAAACAAACAAAAAGTTACACCTATGAGTAAACAAGGACAAAATACGTAGAAAGAGACAAGTGAACCTAAAATGACGCGCTATAATATAATTATTATTAATTTATATGAATTGTTACAATCATATCTTGTTATAATTTTCATAATTTCTTAATACGAATATTCAAATGTTTACTGGATGCTCATTTATTTATGCAGCCATTATATTTATTTCTTTATATTAACAATAGTAGTTGCTTCTATAACATTTCTTGCTCAAGTTAAGTATCATATTTATCAACATGAAAAATCAAATTGCTTAGTAATTACTGCTGCTATTTGTATTCAAAAGATATACACGTTAAATTTTTTATATGTTTTTGCATTTATGTATGCCAAGGTGAACTTCACCGTATTTATAACATATGAAATCTTAAAAGAGCAAAACAAAATATTCTTTTCCTCTGTTTCAGGGTACCTCGGAACTAAATTCATCGATACGCTCCACAACTTCAGAACTGAATGTTCCGCTGCCCGAATACAATCGTACCGAAAGCACAGGCAGCTCTAAAGACAGAAAAGACTCGCGGACGAAAAAGAAATCTGCTTGGTACAACGTCCTCTATCCAACGTACAAATCTCGGTCCGAGGACTATAAGAAAATTTTTAAAGAAGTTCCCGATGATGAGAGACTTGTAGTAGGTGGGTGAGTCGTTTGTTTTTCTTTCATTTTTGTGCATATACGTAATTTCTACTTTAGGATCACATACATTTAATTATTTTAACTTATTTTCTCTCCGATTTTTTCTTTTCTTTGTTTTAAGTCACCGTATCGTTCTTTTGATATGGTTATTTTTAAAGGAATATGTGCATTGCACATTGCATGTATCGCAATAAAGGTGTGTTCGTTTATTTATTCCAACTGGATCTTTAAGTTCTATACTTTACCGCGATGTACGTTTATTACAGGTGCAGCGTTACTAATCGTTTGAAAAATTACTTGGTGATTAATAGAGCTCAGGATTTTTGCGGTAAGGCAGGACCGTATGTAGAGCATCCCCACCGGCGTATAATCAATACAAATGCAATTAAATTCTGGTATTTGAAAAATGATTATATGTATTACCTCAGTATTAAAATAAACCATCCATTTTTTATTACTAATACATGAAAGAAGTTTCTGAATCGATAGTTTATAAATAGTTCTACGAATTTTGAAAAAAATGTATGGGTGTACATGCACCAGTATGCATATACTTGCCGGTAAGCGATTTCTGTATGAAAGGATTACTGTAGTAAATAGCAATAAAGAAGATATGCATTATATTTCGTTTAGAGTACCTAATTAATTTTGTTGAATGTTTCTGGACAATCGTTCTTTATTCCTTATTATCCTGGCATATGTTCTATTCCTATAACGAAAGTATAAAAAGTATCGTCTATTGTTCTGCAAACCAAATTTCTAAAAGAAAAGTATTGTGAAATGTATCAATTACTTCTTTGAGTGGATAAACACTTCTTCTTTAAGTGCCGTCTCCGCTTCGAAGGTTGGCAATTATCATAGCAATTCTTACTTTTGAAACCGCAGCTCTAAACAGTTCATTATTATTACATCCAAACCAGTCCCTAAGGTTCTTCAGCCATGAATTCCGTCTTCTTCCTATAGATCTCTTTCCCGGGATTTTTCCCTGCATAATTATTTGTAGTATTTGATATTTTTCTCCCCTCATGACATGCCCCATGTACAGCAGCTTTCTTCTCTTAATTGTCGGAATTACTTCTCTCTCCTTATGCATACGTCTCATCACTTCTACGTTGGTTTTTCTCTCTACCCATGAGATCTTCAATATTCTCCGGTATACCCACATCTCAAATGCCTCCAGTCTCCTCATGTCGGTTACCTTCAGCGTCCAGGCCTCCATCCCATAGTATAGTATAGACAGCACATAGCATCTCATCAGTCGTATTTTTAAGTCAAGGTTTAAATCTCGGCAGCAGAAAAGCATTTTCATCCTTGTAAAGGTGCTTCTCGCCTGTTCTATTCTGACTCGTATTTCTTGGGAGCTGTCATTGTTCTCATTAATAAAACACTACCTGCCTCTTATAATAAAATGTTTTCTAAACTTTATCAGTCATCAGTGATGACTGATGTTACAAATACAAATGTATAATCAAAAGTGTCGCAAATGCAAAAATTAAGCGCTTTGTTTATTGTTAAAGTTTAGAAAACATTTTATTATAAGAGGCAGGTAGTGTTTATCCACTCAAAGAAGTAATTGATACATTTCACAATACTTTTCTTTTAGAAATTTGGTTTGCAGAACAATAGACGATACTTTTTATACTTTCGTTATAGGAATAGAACATATGCCAGGATAATAAGGAATAAAGAACGATTGTCCAGAAACATTCAACAAAATTAATTAGGTACTCTAAACGAAATATAATGCATATCTTCTTTATTGCTATGTACTACAGTAATCCTTTCATACAGAAATCGCTTACCGGCAAGTATATGCATACTCGTGCATGTACACCCATACATTTTTTTCAAAATTCGTAGAACTGTTTATAAACTATCGATTCAGAAACTTCTTTCATATATTAGTAATAAAAAATGGATGGTTTATTTTAATACTAAGGTAATACATATAATCATTTTTCAAATACCAGAATTTAATTGCATTTGTATTGATTATACGCCGGTGGGGATGCACTACATACGGTCCTGCCTTACCGCAAAAATCCTCAGCTCTAGTGATTAAACAGAACGCGTTCTACAAATATCATTATAAAAATCTGTTCACGAATATAATTGTTTAACCTAATTTTTTCAAATCTTTTTTTCTTTGGATGAGATGTTCAAAGTTGTGATTACTGTTTTCTTTAAATATATGTAACGAGGTTTATTCGAGTAATATCGCACCGGCGAGTCATCCACGCATGTATATATACATATATTTTGTCAGTCGCCACCGCACAACGTTGAGCGCACTTCCGCTCGTTCAGAGAAAGAAAATTATTACTATTAAAAACTGAAGAGCACCGAAACCTATATAAATAAATAGTAAGGTATAAATATACAACAAGTGGTGTAACACTTCCGTGAAATCACAAACTGGGTAAAATCGGTTAAATATATGCAATATCAGATGTGTTTCCACAATAATTTCTGCAAACTGAGGGCGGAGAAAAATGTGCTTATAGCTAGAACACTAGCGTTCTACATCTGTGCATCTGTCTGATGTTATATTTGCATAATTAAAATAATCTTTAACAACTACAACTTAACGGTGAAGGTGCGTCAACACCTTCATAGGTTTATCTTGATGTGGCAAAATCTGAATCTACCTCTAAAACACTTTCAAAACTTTCTAGAATACAAACATTTTATGCATCTTCTACTGCGCATAGCTGTGCGTGAGCACATGTCGTACTATTTGCAGAGATTCAACACCGAACGATTTTCCTTTTTTTTATTACCCCCACTAGGCCAACGTACTTGTTCTGAACAGTTTTTAAATCTGTTTTAACTTGACTATCTTAAAATTTTGACTAGCTTCCCTTGATAGTTACAGCTTATTTTGGGATCGAATTTAAAAACCACGTTCTTAATATTATCAAAATATTTATGATAGTAAAACGCTGCTTCTAACGCTTCCCAAACGTGTAGACCGGCCTACAGAGAGCATGTTTGCGGCACTATCACTCACAAACATTAATACTTGGTTTGTTGAAAGTTCAAAGTTTTCCACTGCATTTCACACTAACTCTGAAATTATTTCAGCAGAACATTGTTGCACTCTTCTGCAAGCTAGTATAACTAAAGGTGATGATTGATATGGTTCCATTGTACGTACCATAACATTTACGACAGAATTTTTTACAATCTGTTGTTTCGTTCACAGATAACCACAGTTTCTTATTTTCCAATTCAGATTTAATCATACGAGGGAAGATCGAAAAGTTTTTAGAACGAGACACACAACACCAGTTTTCGGAGTAAAATCATATTTATGTTTCTACATAGTCTCCTAGTAACTCTATACATTTAGTTTAACGTTTTTCAAGACCTTTTATTCCTTCAGAAAAATAAGAACTATCAAAATCTTCCAAATGTTCATTTACAGCTCCGTTGATTTCATTATTTGATGAGAATTTCTTTCCAGCCAACCATTTCTTAAGGTTCGGAAATAGAAAGAAGTCCGAAAGGGCCAAATCTGGCGAGTACGGTGTATGTTTAATTAATTGCAATCGTAATCGTGCAGTTTCGCCATCGCAATTGCCGATTTGTGGGATGGGGCATTGCCTTGGTGAAACAAGACTTATTTCTTTGCCATATGAGGCCTTTTGACTTTGATTTCTTCGTTCAATCTGTCTAATAACGATACATACTACGCATCTGTTATTGTCCTCCCGTGTTGCAACCAATAAAAATTATTCCTCAGGAATCCCTAAAGACTCTGGCGTGAAGTGGTGTAGCCACGGTTCAACGACGGTTGACTCTAAAAATCTACAGGATTGTCTAGACATTGCTGGGAAATGGTCACACGAGCTTGCTTTTGATAGTTTGACAGCAAACGCGGTACCCATCTTGCATTGAGCTTTCTCATATCCAAATGTTGGTGTAAAATGTAATGTGCACGGTCATATGATATGCTTACTACCTCTCTCATCATACTATCTCTCTCATCTTTAATCGGCGATCATTCCTCACGATTCCCTGAACTTAGCTAATGGTTTCTTCATCAGAAGATGTTTCTGGTCTCTCAGAACGCGATACATCTTCTATGCTTGTTCGACCAAGTTTAAATTCACCAATCCAGTTCGCAATGGCTACATACGACGGTGAAGACTCTCGATGAATTCCGTCTAATTCCGTTTTTATTTCTTTAGCATTTAAACCTTTCAAAAAAGTGTTTTATAACTGCACGGAATTCGATTTTATTAATGATTAAGAAAATGCCCGCATTGCTTACTTTTCTTGTCTATAACGGCTTTACTTTATGGACTATCTGTCTAAAAATTTGACACCAATTATACCGGGTGGCCAGAAAAAAAACGAATCCTGTTGCGATAGCTATATTATCCGAACGCATAGAGATATCATTTTTTTCCCCTTGCAGAAAAAGGACTGAGAATTATGCGTGAAAAATTTCAAAGGTATGTGATCTTTAATAATGGAATAACAGAAGTTTAAAATTAACTTAAAAAAATATCGATTACACGTTGATAATTTATAATAAGCAACTTAATCGAACCCAACCCTTTGTTAAAACAAATGAAGTTGGGGGTGACATTTGTAGTTAGTTGTCACTTTGCAATTGGTATAGTGGCATTTCGTACAAATTAAAGTACTTTTTCGCGTAATAATGGCACTTCATTCGACGAAGCTTGATTTAGACATAATTGCCATTTGTTATAGAGAAAAAAACTGGCGCAGGAAAAGAATTGCGAGAGAGTTTCCAGGCAAGAAAAGGCTACCTTCCAGCATACATCGTGCTATTCGACGGCTTGTAGAAACCAGATCTGTTTACAGAAAACCCAGCAGCCTGTTACAACTGATAAAAATTCAGAAATCGTAAGAGAATTGTCGTTGTCACAGGTAAATCAACCGGGAACTCATTTATCTCAGCGTAAAGTAACAGCTGGACAAGAATTAGTCGCAGGTCTGTAGAAGTTATTCAAAAACGTATAGGTATTAAATGCTACAAAAGGCTGCAAACCGCAGCACTTACACTTAATGCAAAAGACTGTCGATCATCAAGAGCTTTGCGACTGTACAGGCGCTTTTCGTATGCTGACCTACGCCGTCTAATTTTTCAAGACGAAAAGGATTTTACGCCCCAAGTACCTCAAAATAGACAAAATAACAGGGTTTATTCGACAGCCAAAAAGAATGCTATTCAACCAGAATGTTAGTGGCACAGGAAGTTGCGGTTCTCTAAAAAGCTCATGGTGTCATATCCTGGAACGAAAAGAGTCGCCTATTTTTTACTGATCCTCAGTTAACAAAACCAAACGCAGATGGCTACATACGACATTTGCGGGACGATTTACTACCGGAAATGCGTCGATTATACCTGATAATGATTATGTTTTTATCCAAGACAGCGCTCTATCCCACAGAGCAGTAAGGACACAACAGTTTTTACTAGAAAACACGCCATATTTTATTCAAGCAAACCAGTGGCCGCCTAATTCTCCAGACTGTAATCCTTTAGATTACTCAGTGTGGAATGCATTGCAAGAAAAAGTATATTCGCAAAGACGGGAACCAATTGCAAACTTAGAAGATATGCGCCAACAGTTAGAAGAGGTGTGGCCAGAACTGTCTGTAAATTTGATCAGGCGAGCTATTTTACAGTTCAAACATAGATTAAGAATTTTGAATTTACAAAATGGAGGCCCCACAGTACATGTTTATAAGTAGAGTTCAGCATACAAAATGTAGGTAGAATTGTAGTCTATTTAAGAATATCAACGTGTAATAGATTTTCGGTAGTTGATATTAAAAAATTCAGCATCCCTTTGTTTTTTGAAATATTCGTTTGTGATTTAGCAGAAACAATTTTCAGTGCATTGTCTCTTATAAAGTAAAAACCAAAATCGCTCATAGCCTTCCGGAGATGTAAAGACTTAAACAGGACTCGTTTTTTTTCTAGCGACTCGGTATAATAGAGGGGCATTCAAAACACATGACCAGTACGCGCGCATAACGCTATCTTCTGGTTCGTTCTAGAAACTTTCCGATCTTCCCTCTTATAATTCACCATGAGTCTTCTATGTGAATCTAGCTTTATTTGGGCAAGTATCGCAAAATTCATTTGTTTAACCTCTTCTAACCTTCTTGTTTCTTTTGGAACTCATAACTTTTAGCCTCGAGTTAGAGTTTGAAGTAGACGTTTTTGTTCTGTCTTTCCGAAGATTTACGAATTAATCACCTGCTAGTTTCGAAATTTCAAATGCGGCTGTGGTTTTTGGTTTGTATATTGTTGTACAGATTTATGGAAAATGTATGAATACATTTTTCCATTCTCTAGGAAAACAATTTTCGCCACTTAATTGATTTCCTCAGTAACATAAAAGCAGTAACATGAGACATATTTATTAGACCGACCAATACCACCCATGAATTTTATATAGCTAAGAACCACACCTTCTATAAATATTTTTTTTAACTTTCATTTCAGTATTATGCCGTTGCTCAATAGGGTTATAATTCGCTTACTCTTCTTTATCAGTTATAACTAGAGAACGGACGCAATTTCCATAAAACGCAATCGGCAATTGGAATTGTGTATAACGTCGCTCAGTACATCCCGGCGTAATTCAATGAAGTATTTGTTTGACTTAGTCGGACACCTGGTCTCGCCGCGATAACAATGGACAAGCCAGCTATTGTATTCCGACAATATAGTGCTTTTTAAAGTGTTTTCATGAGCGTAGATAGAAGCGGGGTTCTTATAATGTATTTTATTTATTAGTTTATATTTCGTAAGATAAATAAAGTGCTGTGAGTAAGTTTCTTGTTTTCATAGTTTTAACTGTTAATTACATCGTAATTTTTGTGATAGATCCTGTAAGAGTGTGCACTGAATTTCGTTCAGTTTCAATAACTTACGCACACATTTTTAGTTTTCATTTATTTAGATCTAGAGCATTGTTTAAGTTACTTTTTCAGACATGATATGGAAGAATGTCGAGAACGGCATTGTAAAACACTGGCGAGTTGGATTGACGGTCATACTGATTGTATGTCCATTGTCAATGATTCCGAAATTTATTACAAAATCCGTAAAATATCGTCAAAAATTCGTCACTTAGGATCGCAAACACATCTGAACTCTGTAAAACTTTTATGGCGGCTAATATTCCATTAAATAAACTTAGCAATCCCACTTTAAAAATATTTCTGAAAAAATATACTGGTCGAAATGTTCCTGATGAATCAACTTTACGCAAATATTATGTTTCTAGGTGCTATACGAGAACAGTAGAACGCATTAGAAGCCATCTTTTAAATCAATACATATGGATAAGCGCCGACGAAACGGTGGATATGTTAGGACGCTGTGTGGTAAATGTTGTAGCTGGTGTACTACATCCAACTATTCCCTATAACTCATATGTAATAGCAACAAGTGTTATAAATAGAGTTGATGCGGAAACAGTTGCTGAAACCATTAAGGAGAATATGCAAAAAGTGCTTCATTCGGACGCCACGTACAAAGAAAAAATACTTTTATTTGTCAGTGATAGTGCTGCGTATATGTTAAAAACAGGCAGACTATTGAAGAAAACATATCCTAATATGCTGCATATTATTTGTGTAGCACATGCTCTCCACAGAATCTGTGAATATATCAGAGACACTTTTCCGGAAGTTGATAGACTTGTATCAGCTTTTAAAAAAGTTTTCAGAAAAGCACCATTGAGAGTAGCTCTTTTCAGGGAAAAATTTCCATCTCTGTCACTGCCTCCCACTCCAGTAATAACTAGATGGGGAACATAGCTTGGAGCTACTAGTTATTATGCTGAGAATTTCGATAGTCTAAAACATTTCGTAACACTGCTAAAGGAGGATGCTAGAAGTATTGGTGAGTGCAAGGAGCCCACACAAATCCCAAATTTAAAAAATCAGTTGTACTTTCTTCACGAACACTTTGGAAAATTTCCAAAACTAATCACTTATTTTGAAAATCGAAATCTCAAATTAAATGACGGATTAACCACATTAGATGTGGCTGTTAATAATTTGAAAAGTATTCCAAGTGACTTCGGATGTGGCCTTCGGCAAAAGTTTGAAGCAATTCTTAATAGATATCCAGATTTAATTACATTGCAGCAATTATGTATGGAGACAATTCCACAAAATCTAACGGCTAAATATGAAGAAATAAAAGAATATTTCCAGTATGCACCTATAACCAGTTGCGATGTAGAAAGGACGTTTTCTATTTATAAGGATGTACTTAATTCAAAGAGAACAAAATTGACAGAAGAAAACCTTGAGGAACTATTGCTAGTCAATATTAATACTCCTTTACTCAACTTGAACGACAAAATGAACAAATAAAAATGTTCCAATTATAGAAATAAAATTAAAAACTTTAAAAATACAACTTTTCAGCAAATACATATGTATTTCGTAATTTTATAGATCACCACCCGTTTGTTTTCCAATTATATAAATAAAATTAAAAACTTTATAAATACAACTTTTCAACAAATAAATATGTATTTCGTAATTTTATAGATCACCACCCGTTGGTTTTCCAATTATATAAATAAAATTAAATATTTTAGAAATACAGGCCTTTCGCCAGTACTGCACTGGGTGGTAAGCGTGTCCGTTCTCTAGTTATAACACTTATAACAAAACAATAAATTGTGTTTAAAATTATTAAAGTGGCACGTATTAATTACAAATTCACAGTACTCATGCCGTCGATAACATTACACTTTTTGCGTTATCACATGTCGTCCTAGTAGAGCCAACGAAATGCCAACGATTAAAGAAACATAACAAAGACACGCAGGTAGGAATTTAGGAGTATATTAGTTTAAATATTTTCTATTCAAATTGTAATTATCCTCTCCCCCCCCCCCTCTGATTATTTATGTAATTTTTTTTTTCATTTAAATAAAATTTAATTTAAAAAAATTAAAAATGTATAGCATAATATACCATTAAATTTAAATAGTCTCTTGTATTATTATAAATTTATCTTACAACTGAAACGTAAGCGGTAAAATGAGCCGTTTGTTCATAAAATAGAACTTCTATATATTGTGATAAATCTTAAGTTCGAGTTCGATTAATGAAACATACGGCAATTCAAATTATATACATATTCATAAAACTTAACAGTAACTAACAGTATTTATCTATATACACGATATCTACGATATTTAGTTCACGATGATCACTAGTTGAATGAATCATCCTTCCCTTTGAGGGTTTATATAGTCATCAGTAGGGACCGGACACGAGAAGCCCATGACTCATCGCCCACGGGCGTACTATTGAAAATTTGTATTTTTAAAGAGTTTTTAATTTTATTTATATAATTGGAAAACAAACGGGTCATGATCTATAAAATAGGAAGTACATTTTCATTTGTTCATTTTGTAGTTTAAGTTGAGTAAAGGGGTACATATTAATATTAACTATCAATACTTTCTTAAGTTTCTTTTCTGTAAAATTTGTTCTCTTTGAATGAAATACACCCTTGTAGATAGAAAACGTCCTTTCTACATCGCGACTGGTTATACGTGCATACTGGAAATATTCTTTTATTTCATCGTATTTAGCAGTTAGATTTTGAGACATTGTCCCAAAAATTGATAGACGTCTGATATATACACAGATTCTGTGGAGAGCATGTGCTACATAAGTAATATACAGCATATTACAATATGTTTCCTTTAATAGTATGCCTGTTTTTAACATATATGCAGGCAGCACTGTCATTGACAAATAAAAGTATGTTATCTTTGTACCTGTCTTCCGCATGAAACATTTGGTGCATATTCTCGTAAATGGCTTTAGCTACTGTTTCCGCATCAACTGTATAACTTCTGTTGCTATTACATCTGCGTTATAAGGAATAGTTGGATGTAGTACACCAGCTACAACATTTACCACGCAGCGTCCTAATATTTCGACAGTTTCGTCGGCAATTATCCATAGATACTGATTTGAAAGATGGCTTCTAACGCATTCTACTGCTTTCATGTCGCACTTAGAAACATCATATTTGCGTAAGGTGGATTCATCAGGAACATTTCGACGAGTATATTTTTGGAGAAATGTTTTGAAGGGGATTGTTAAGTTTATTTAATAGAATATTTGGCGCCATTTAAGTTTCACAGAGTTCTTCATTAAAATTGTCAGATCCCAACGGGTCTAATTTCTGTGTATGCGTTTGCGATGCTAAGTGACGTTTTACGTGCTATTTCTTGGCATTTTTAACGATATTTTACAGACTTTACAATAAATTTCGGAATCACTGGCAATGGACATATAACACTGGCCTACAACCATTTTGGTGCTAGAGATTTTAGACCCGATTTTAAGTATGTCTTACATGGCGATATCAAAAATCTTACCCGTTTTCTTCTGTCAGTTCTAGTTCCCGAGAAAAAAAAACACAATTCACGAAAAAATATATATTTTATTGACATTAAACATCAAGAAATTGTCTTTTGAGTGGTTTTCTAGAATGAAACTGACTCGGGCAATCTCGCATGATTCGCCAGTAATAGTCAGCCATCATATGACTGTCCCACCTTCCTTGGTATCTATTCTCCATTGTTTTTAGGTCTTGGTGGAAACGTTCCCCTTGTTCTTCGCTTAGATCTCCTAAATTGTGTTGGAAATGATGTAGATGACTATTGAGATAGTGTAATTTTATACTCATATTACAGCCTAAATCTTTGAATCGCACCAGCATTTCCTCTACTAGTTCTACATAGTTGTCAGCCTTATGATTTCCGAGGAAATTTTGTGCAACTGCTACAAAAGATTGCCAGGCAAGCCTCTCCACATCATTCATACAAGTCTCAAAATTAGTTGTGCCTTTCATAAATTTACGTATTTGAGGTCCATCAAAGATACCTGCTTTTAGTTTTTCAGTACTTAAACCAGGAAATTTGTGAGAAATAAACTGGAAACATTGACTATTTCTATCGAGAGCCTTAACAAATTGCTTCATTAGCCTTAATTTTATATGCAATGGCGGAAGAATGATTTTTTCTCTTGAAGCTAAGGGTTCATTTATAACATTTCTTTCCCCAACAACAAGAGCATCTCTCACAGGCCAATTTTTTGCAGTCCAATGACGTGATTTAGCTCGACTGTCCCAGAGACAAATAAAACATTGGTATTTAGTATAACCACTCTGTTGACCCAATAAAAAATTAACCATCTTCAAGTCGACGCAGATCACCCAGTTATGTTCAATATACAGTGAAATCTCCCTTGACCGGACACCTACCGGACTATTCCAATCTGTCCGCTCAAGGGAGGTGTCCTGTTAAGGGAATAGTTGGTGAATTTTTTGGGAATATTAAAATAAGTAAGCTCATAATGAACCAATGTGATTTTATTAAATATATAAAACATAAATGTAACCTCTGTAAACCAGCACAAAATTTAAAGTAATTGAATTGTATAGCAAATGCCAATTAAGTTGGCGCGAGGAGGGGTAAGTTCACGCAGAATTAGAAGTAGTGGGGAGATTTGTATTTGGTTTTACATCAAATGTCAGATAATTCTAACCTCTGAGCGTGTATCACTTTATGATCCCCTAACAAAACAGTATGTTCTGTCAAATGTCAATGACAAATGTATTCTGACAATTACTTGAGTAGTGGGGGTGGACGTTTTTAAAAACGGCTTCTGCGCACCCCCTCCTCGCGCCAACTTAATTGGCGCTTGCTATACATATGTACATAATTCCTTGTTACTTATATCTAATGCAACATTGTAAAATAATTCAACAGGGTTGCCTGGCGAGTAGTTTTACGGCTGCATCTCCTCGATCTTGACTAAATTTTTTTAATTATTTTACCATATCTTTGGCTTGTTGATAAGTTGTTAGATTCATGTTGCTCACTTCTTCCACATCTTTATCCGATCCATCCAGTTCCACAATATCCGACGACTGATTTGTGACAGAGGGCATGTCATTCGTATCTTCTGTTACTAGATTTTCGTCGAAGCTCAAAAAGGCCTCTACGTTGCATTCTTCAATCCCTAATGCTGGTGGTACTTTCCACAATTCAGCTAATAGTGATAGAGGAACATTATCATCTGCCGTAAATTCATCTTCTGTGGACATGGTTTTTTGATTTCCAACAATAAGCCCAGCCTTTTGAAAACAGTTTTGAATCGTTTGTTTTGATACTTTGTCCCAAGCGTTCTTTATAAAGTAAATAGCATCTAAAATGTTAATTGATTTGCAAAGTTCATGAGCTGAATTTGAACACTCAATTTTTGCTAAAATAGTCTTAACGACAATGGTCCTATAGTGCATTTTAAAATTTTTATTATACCCTGGTCAAGGGGTTGACATACAGATGTGCAATTAGGTGGAAAAAACTCCAATTTAATGTTATGAAGTTCTATGTCCCTTGGATGCGAACAGGCATTATCAACAAATAGCAAAATGTGTCTCTTTTGTCTTTGCATTTTGCTGTCTAGTTCCTTCAACCATTCCGTCATTATAGTACCAGTCATCATGCCTTGCTGTTGGCCTTCCAAGTAACAGGCAATTCAGTTACTTTTTTATTTTTGAAAGCTCTAGGTTTAGCCGCATGACCTATAACCAACAACTTTTCTTTGTCATCAAGCATGTTAACACAGTGCATGATGGTGACTCTTTCTTTTGAACATTTACCGCCAACGCATTTTTCACGTTTTAAATGTAAAGTCTTGTCAGGAAGAGCACGAAAAAACAGCCCGGTTTCGTCGGCATTGAATACATCCCTCGGTGAATAATTTTTCAAAATTGACAGTAATTTATTTAAAAATGTTGCTACATCTTCCACCTTAACAGTAGCTGCCTCACCAGAAATAGCTTTGAAGCTTATATTATGGCGCTTTCGAAACTTATCTAACCATCCATAAGATGCGTTAAATCCAGTATAGTCTATACTCTCAGCAATTTCTTTCGCTTTGCTCTGCACTATGGACCCTTTAAATTTGAGAACATTAAAATAAAACTTACCTTAGTATCCAAAATTTTTACCTGACAGAGGAATTCCTTTACTTCTTGCTTTGATAAACTACTCGTAGCACATTCTGTCTACATCTGCACCTCCTTTGTTAATAAAGCATCGTTTCTTATTAACATTAACATTGGAGTGCCACACTTTCAATAGATCGTCTCTATTTTTTATGATATTAGCCGTCTGTGTTTTACCAATACCAAAACGTTTAGCTAACTCACGAACACTAAGTTTCTCACTTTTGTATACTTCCACTATTTCAATCTTTTCCTTGAGTGTTAAATAATTTCGTTTAGATGCCATTTTTATTGCTACGTGTATGCAGAAACACACGACTGTATGAATTCGGAGTCTCGGGGAAATCCCTATCTACTAACTAGCGTGCGTGCGAATGCCGTTGCGCATACCGATTTAGTAGCCCGTTTCATATATGTATGGACTTTGATGTGCGCTGTCCGCACAAGAGAGATTTTTTAAAGGAAACGGACTGAATTCTTCTGTCCGTGTCCGTCCAAGAGAGTGTCCGTTCAAAAGAATGTGATTTACTTGTAAATTCCATAAGACAAATTCGGGGCTTTCACAATGTGTCCGTATAAAGGAGATGTCCGCTTAAGGGAGGTGTCCGTTAGGGGAGATTTCACTGTATTTTATTTTTTGTAAAAGATTTGAAATTACCTCATATTCTTCTTTTACACATGTTGAGTGAGCAATTGGAACGGGAGCATATTTATTTCCATTATGTAGAAGAACTGCTTTTAGACTTCGTTTACTACTGCCAATAGAGTGACGCCATTCATTGGGCTGATAGATCGTTAAACCCATGAAAGCCAGCAAACCACTCACATTACAGCAATACACAAAATTTTTATCAGATGAAAAAACTTCAATAACTTTCCCTCTCTCGTGCGATATGTAGACACTCGAACATCTGAGGAAAGACAATTTTTTTCCTTTAATCTTGACGCTAGTAACTCAGCACGTTTCTTCGAAAGATTTAAGTCTCTGATGAGGTCACTAAGGTCATTCTGCGAAAATGGCTTAGGATCTGATGTTATTCCGCAGTATTGAAAGTCATCATCTACTTGGGAAGAAATAGGTATTTCAGCTTCATCCTCCTGAGATTGCTGCACTACCTGGTGAAAAGTTGGTATTGGAACATTTTCTGAATGAGGAACAGGTCTTTGTACTGAAGAAATATTGGGGTATTTCCATTTATGGCGATTGTTTTTGTTGATGCCCACTATATTAATCATACAAAAGTAACAGTTGTCATAATGATTTTTTTGTTCTCGCCATATCATAGGCACTCCAAACTTCAAAGACTTACGTTTCCCTCTCTCCCATTGTCGCAAATGTTCAACGCATATTTTACAAACACTATAAGGCACCCATACTTTATCTTGGTGTAGAATTTCAATACCGAAGTAAGCAAAATACAAACGACGCACTGTGTTTGTAATCGATTACGCTGATTTTTCAGTATGTATTCACCACAAACATAACAAAATATATCAGGATCGTTAACACAACGTCTGGACGTACTAGCCATAATGAAATAGTAACACAAACTTTATCGATGATATTGTAATAATGACTAGTTACGAACAAGACCGACAACAATTCACAATGAGGGTAGTAGGTAAACTAGAGCTGATGAGTTAAAATGACAGTATGTCAATATACTGTACATTACCTACTTTATCGACAATTCAAACAAACAGAGATGCACCAAAAAAAAATTTTTTTTATGTAGGCCAGTGTAATCAGTTTGACCCTTAATCCATCTCGCCATTGTTTCACGTTTCCATTCTCGACGTTGTCAGTCATGGACATGTATTTAGGATCGCTGTTTTACTGCGGAAGCATTAGCAGTACTTTTAAGGGGACGATAGTGAATAACTTGTAAAAACAATTTATTGTATTTTCTTCACATTTCGAGAATTTCTGAGTAGCATCTTGTATACTTTCCACTATTTATTGGCGCGCGCCGGTATTATTTTGGGTTCTCGTTCTACAGCGTCTGTCCAGAAACACCTGGATTGCACCTTGTATATTCTCCTTAAACGACACTGTATTTTTTTGAACTTCCATATATTTGGAACGAAATCAGCAATCAAAAGAATTATTTAATTAGTTACAGTCTTAGAACAAAAGAATTTGTTTCATTCTTGATACAGTAGTTATAGTTTAATATTAAAAAAATAAATAAATACAGTTTTAAATTTAGAATCCACATAACGAGAAGTGGTAATTACTTCCGGCATCCAATTTGTTGTATTTTACAAGCAGAAATTGTATTCATTATCTAATACATTAAATTATTTTATATATTTTAACTAAACCCACCATTTAACAGTAAAAAGTGGTAAAACACCTTTAATAAGTAATATTTCTTTAAAAAATCCCATAATACACGTGTAGGTAGGTGATGTATACTATTAATAAACCATATTGACATATTTAATACATAAAATTTCATTACAAATTATATATGTATTTAAAATATCCATAATCTTATCTAATAATTATAATTAAAAGTAACATATCGTATCTTTTGCAGGCGTAGGCCGTAATTTATAACTATTAACACTTCTTAATTTCGAACATAAAGTATGTATGTAGCAGAAATTTAAAATGACTATACATATTTTGTTTAGATATTTCTTTGTTTAAATAAAGAAAACTTTCACCAGTAAATAACTTTTTTATGAAAGTATTACTTTTGTTAGATTATTGTTTTTATTTTATTTGAGTATCGTAGCTATTTGCTGTAATAAAATTTAAAATAGAAACCTTGGTGACTAGCAGTGTAGTAATATTGTTTGTTTCCTAATTAGGCCAGGTATTTGTGAAGGATAAAAATTGGATGATCGAACATGCAAATATATAATTATGTTATACTTTATGTTATCGTAAGTATTCATAGATTACACGACATTTTTAAGATAAAAGAATGATTCAAGAACATAACCCATGAGATTGCTACTAATGAGAAAAGAATTACTAAATAAGGTATACCACATTAATATTCGTATTCTAAATACGTATTTCGTCAACTAAGTTGTCATCCTTAGTAGGTAACAATAATAATCACAGTGTTAAACTTGAAGCGCTGTAAAGCTAACACAAAAATCACGAAACACTTTACACGATGCATACACGTAAATTCAGTGTACACGCAGTATATACGTGGGCGTCTTGTAAAGTATTTCACAATTTTTGTGTTTGCTTTACGGTATCCCATGTTCAATAATGTGTTGATTGTTACCTACTGAGAACGACAATTTAGTTGTCGAAATACGTATTAAGGATACGACTATGTGGTAAGGGACCTTTTTTTAAGTGTTGTTTACTTTGCCACAGTCTCCGAAAGACTTAAGGAATAAATTGTTTATCTAATATCTTAAAAATAAAAATTGCAGATAACAATTTAAAACTGTTAATAGAAATAAATAAAAGACATATTTTTTTCTCAACTGGAAATACACACGACCTTTATATAACTGTATTCATCCCGATAAATCATTAAACACTTAAATACACATTTTATCGATAATAATTTATCTATTTGTAAAAAATTGAATGAGAATATACAAGGAACAAATTGGGAACATATAAGAAAACAACATGCATAAGCACTAGGGTGGTCCATACTTACATAGAAAAAAAAAACTTCCATGAAGAAGTTACGCCACCCCCTAGTTTTGTTACAACTACCATTCATATTATGTCTTCAAAATTTCAGCAACTTATCTTATATACAAGGGAGTGCTCATCGACCTTAAAATATTTGAATTTTATGAAAAAATCCTGAGAAAGAACTAGTCAGAATATGAAGTAAAAAATGTAAAAAATGTAAAAAATGTATCAAAAATAATTTTTTTTTTATTCAGATATAGTATTAAAACACACAAAATAATGTAAATAAAGAAATACTTAAAAATAATATGAATTAAATTTTTTTTTCAACTTAGAACTAAGTTTGTTAGTATCGTTTTGGTAGTTTCAGTAGAAATGATCTTTCTGTTCTGTTCAACGACATGAAGTAAAAATTGTTTTTCCTCCTCATTCTTAGTGAGTGTCGTATTGTAATCTTCAAATAGTTTTACACCCCTCTCCGCAGTGTCGTTAACCACACGCAAATTTCTTATGCAACTTTTGCCTTGAAGGTAATCAACATTGTCACCCCCAGCCTCAGGAGGTAATTGCAAGAAAGAGTCCATGATTTCTAGAACTGAGAGTTTTCAGCGTTCTTTGCGATGCAAAGGCTTCTAATGTGGCTTCCGTGGATAATTTGGCAGAGTCACCTCTTACTAAACGAGAACCGCCGTCAACATCCATTCTTTGAACAATGGCCATTTTCTCGTCATAAGACAGCTTGTCGGAAAACAAGGCAAAGGCAATTAGCTCATCAGATAAGTACCACAAGTGACGCTCTAAGACAGCCCTTGCTGCTGCACTGATTTCGGGATCAATGACTTCGTATAATTTTAATCTCTTCCAAAGTTGGAGGTCATTAATCGCTGCATCTGCTGCCAAAGGCGCTTCGATCCAAATCTTCGTATATATGAGTGCACCGAAACTAACAAATCGAACAATTTGTTTTTCTTCTCTTTTGGTTAGCTTAAATGCTTGAGAATTATTTCGAAAGAGAAAAATCTTCATAGCATACAGCAGTTTTGCCATCCATCGAGCATGATGTATTGGTCCCGGAGTACGCCAACTAATCCTTGCAGGTGGTTTGTTCAGAACAATCATTGTGAGCTCTATTAGCTCGTTGTAATCACCACGAACTTTTTTTTTAGCTATATCAGTCGTAAGACTCTCAAGAGTATTTTCGGCAAACTGTCTCGCGCTAGTATTGAAGTCAAGACAATCGTAGTGATCTTTTGGTAATGTATCCCAAACATCGCTGAATCTTTTGAATAATGGAATCTTAGGAGAGTTTGATGGCACAAAGCACAGTGTAAATATTTTTGAAAGCATTATTTCAAACACGTGATGACGACAAGCAAGCCATAAAAGATCACGGCCCGTCTTTGCTTCGAGGAGAGTGCACGCTCCTTCTTTGACACCGGTGTTAGAGGCAGCAGTGTCAAAACACATACCTCGGACTTTATTTGTGACATTCCACTGTTCCATTGTGTCAAAAACAGCATCAGACGTGTTTTTCCTCGTTCCTGCAGTAAGTTTGGGTACGCCTAACAATTTTTCGCAACCATTACCGGAGACAAGAATGGGAAGGCGTTCTACTTTCTTATTACCTATTATATCAGGCAGTATTTTCCCATCCCAATGTATTACAAGCGGATACTTCGGGTCAAATAGTTCTTTTATATTCGCATTGAATTCTGTCCTTGCTTTTTTTCTTGCACGTCGAATTGTGCTTCGAGAGATTGGGAGTACAGCAGGATTACAACCAAGTGCGGCAGACAATGGAATAATCAGTCGCACTGCTTCTCTGTCGGTTATTTTGTTACGATCCAGAGCGCTGGTAACATGTTGTGTAAATATACCACTAGTCGATGGCACAACGACACTTTTACTTGTAGCGACCTGTGTCTTTTTTGGTAAAGTAACCACAAAATCATCTTCTTGCTTATCCTTCAAATTGGTAGTTGCACTCGAAGTGCTACTGCAGTTTAAATCAAGTTCTATTTCTTGACTTGATACTACTGAAATTGAAGCATTATGTTTAGCGGCATTTTTTCTTAATTCTTCAGCTCTTTGTTTTCGTTTGAGAGAACGTTCTTTGGTCTTTTCTAGCTTCTTTTTCAAAAACAGCACTCGATTGAGCACCCTCTTCCGGTAAAGCTAGCCAACTGAAATTATACAATATTATTGCTATGGATACATGTTACAAATTTACGGGGTGGCCAATCTGAAAAACAAAACAAAAATTTTTTGGACCAGTCTAATAAGCACACATGAACACGCTTTATTCATTTATTTGGGCATAAAGCCATGTTGAAGTCATGCTTTAATTAATTAATGAATAATAATATTATTTATTGCCTACAGTTACAGGACAACAATAAACAAATTCAAGTACGTACATATTAAAACATGATAATAATAGAGTAACAACAAAGATAATATAAATTCTAAAACAAAAAGAAAATATGAATTCAAGACAAAAAGAAAAAGAAAGGTCTTCATCCTTAACACGCCCCTAACGCCGGTTCCCAGTAAATATGTCGAAGTTTATTGCCTCGGCATTTTGCACCATATGCGCCAATGGTGCGCCTTTCAAAAGATATATGTGTTTGGTGTTCGATGGGCAAATATGGGTCATTGTCGGGAGGCAGTGCGCGGAAGACCAACGCCAGAAAGCAAATCCGGACAGTCAATACGACCATATATCCATTTATACAGTGAATTTAGACAGTGACTGAACGTCATGCTGCTCCAGCAAAGAAGAATACTCCATTCCATGATCCGGATAAATGCCAGATGTTTTGAAACTCAGATACTTCCAAAACCGACGCTGAATTCTCTCTACAGCAATATTCTGACTATCGTAAGAGGGATACCAAACAACAGATTCGTACTCAAGCCTACTTACAACGAACACAAAATATAATGTTTTGAGGAGATCGACGTTATTAAAAAATTTGGTAGATCGTAGGATAAAATCTAAAGTTTTACTCGCTGAAAGGCACATGTTTTGCTCGTGCAAATTGAAGTTTAAGCAGGGATCGACTGCTATCCCAAGATTCCTCACAGAAGCAACTCTAGAAAGTATATGACCGTCCATAGAAGAAAGAATGGGTGTAGAGTTTCTTAGTAAAAGACAAGAGCAAGCATTTATTTGTATTCAACATCAAGTGATTAGCACTACACCAATTCAAAATAAACTCAATACCTTCCCGCAAACGCTCAACATCAGCTTCACTCGATATTACATTGAAGATTTTAATATCATCAGCATAACCCAAGGCATTAGAAGGCAAACTTACAAGTAAATCATTTATAAACAGTAAGAATAATAAAGGCCCTAGATTGGAGCCTTGGAGAACTCAAGATGTAGACATAAAAACATCATACAAAAAAGTTTAAGTATATCAATACGTTATGCCCGTATTACGCATTTGTTACAAATGAAACAGACATGTAATATACACATCTGTAACTGTACAACATGGACAATACACCTCGTATTTTACGGCAATTACTTCTGCTTAAGACACGTGTTTCTGCCATCTATAGGCGTCATCAGTCAAGCTAGTGAAGCAATGTATACAAAATAATACAAATCTATTTAAAAAAACAGATTTGTATCTGTATGTACATTTAAGCTTAAATCGCCTACAAGACATAGCAAATTTCTTCCTATCAGGTGGCACTATATAATAAGTGACATCTGATGGACGAAAGAGACTATGCCACCTGATAGGACGAAATTTGCTATGTCTTGTAGGCGATTTAAGCTTAAATGTATATACAGATACAAATCTGTTTTTTAAATAGATTTGTATTATTTTGTATACATTGCTTCACTATCTTGACTGATGACGCCTATAGATGGCAGAAGCACGTGGCTTAAGCAGAAGTAAGTGCTGTAAAATACGAGGTGTATTGTCCATGTTGTACAGTTACAGATGTGTATATTACATATCTGCTTCATTTGTAACAAATGCGTAATACGTGCATAACGTATTGATATACTTAAACTTTTTTGTATATTTGCTGCCATCTGGCATCGTGTTAATGGACTACACCTATAATACGTATTTTCTTCCCTTCTGTACCGACTTAGTCGGTCAAGGGAAGGGTTTCCTTTTTCGGTATAGTCTCTTTCGTCCGTCAGATGTCACTTATTATATAGTGCCACCTGATAGGACGAAATTTGCTATGTCTTGTAGGCGATTTAAGCTTAAATGTATATACAGATACAAATCTGTTTTTTAAATAGATTTGTATTATTTTGTATACATTGCTTCACTAGCTTGACTGATGACGCCTATAGATGGCAGAAACACGTGTCTTAAGCAGAAGTAAGTGCTGTAAAATACGAGGTGTATTGTCCATGTTGTACAGTTACAGATGTGTATATTACATGTCTGTTTCATATGTAATAAAAACATCAAACAAGTAACCATTATAGAAAATGTAATTAATTCTATTGTTTAAATACGACTCCATAAGTCTGAGAATACAGGAAGAGAAACCAAAAGAAGAAAGTTTATTTAGAAGTATTACATGATCGATAATATCAAATGCACAGGAATAGTCAAAATAAATGCAATCAACCTGACCCTGACAATCAATAGTTTCACTAACATATTATGTGAAGCTTGGCAGATTAGTTACAGTAGATCTTCCATAGAAGAAGCCGTGTTGTCGCGGAGAAATATAAGAGCGGATATTAGAGAATATGTAATTGTATAAAAACCGTTCATATATTTTAGCATAATTGGAAAAAATAGCAATAGGACAATAGTTCGATGTATTGGTCTTGTCGCCTTTTTTAAAATCGGGAACTATTCTAGCCTGCTTCCACAATCTAGGAAAGACAGATGATAATAATAATAATAATAATAATAATAATAATAATATTTATTAATTGTCCAACAAGTCACCCCAATACAGACAACATAAACAAATAATAATTATAATACATATGTGAAAAAGAATTAAAAACAAAGTATAATTCAATAATCTAATCAAACTGCCTAAATATAAAAGAATAGTGAAAGAAAAGAAAAGAAAAACATTAAACGAAGAAACAAATTAACGAAACATATCTGCAGAAAAATTATTTAAACTGTTGAAGTTCTTGGCAGAATGCACCATGGGAGCCCTCAGCAATATATTTGTTCTAGCCGTTAGAAGTAGAAGCACTTCATTCACTCTTGTGTTTGGACGAGGTACTCGAAAATTCACTTCTGCAAGCAAATCAGCTGAATCGATCTTATAAAAAATTACATTTTTGATCAAATTTGAACTAATTAGGTGTCGTCTTGCTTCCAGCGATTCAACTCCATTACGATCCAAGATAACCTGTAGTCCAAACCACGAGGAGGGTACGCTCCATCAACTTTATAACTTAAATACTTTAGAAACTTGCTCTGTATGGATTCAACTGCATTAATATAGCAATCATATATTGTCATATAAGTCCTTGCACGTACTGATAATGAAACCCAATGATCGATGATGAAACGGAAATATTAATAATCCTTTGCAAAGGAACAGCAAGCTCATTTCGAGCATCCCTTACAAGAAAGCTATGTATTAAGTCGTCGCCTGCTGTGTATTTATTCGGAAAAGAGGGCATAATTTATTTCAACTCAGAATTAGATATTGGAGGTATCCAAAAAGATGAGAGCTCCATAATAGGGACGTTAGATGTGTATGTTTTTACAGGGGTAGTTTATAGGCTAAAGAAAGATTGAGCAAAGGAATTAAGATATCTTAAGGAATAGACATCTCATTAAGATCGTCATCCATAACTCCAGGAATGCGAGTAGTTTCTTGCTGTGATTGCAAGAAAGACCATCACAACGAGGATCAGATTTAGTGGATTGCTAGACATTCTTCATATATTTTTTGTAAAAATCGGATATTAGATTCTTAGCTAGAGTACAAAACTTTTTAAATTCATTATAATCAATAATACTGTGAGAACCATAATACTTGTTCTTTAGTTTCAAAATTCGTATAATTTCTTTGTTGAACCAATGAGGATAATTAAAGTCTGATACTTTGGAACAGATCGATCTAAGATGTCATAATTAAGACAATCATCTAAGACGCTCTCGTTTTGAAAAGTTACACAAAATGAATGTAGATCTGTAACTGCATATTTCATGCATATTATCATACTTAAAGATGGGTGTTCTCCCTATTCTCAAAAATCAAAATCCAAATAACAAGCTCGGATTATATGCAAAATGCATATTCGTTGTTAAAAGGTACATCAACAAAATTCTGAGTTTTCTGGGTTTCTTTAATGCTTTTGAATAAAATAAGACAATTAAGAAAAGCATTTTGCATATTTTTTCCACTTGATGCATATTTTATGTAATACTGCATATTTGTGCATATTTTCTTGAAAGATTTCAAAATGTTCTGGCAAAGCCGGTTAAAACATTTTGCGGTTGCTATATTGATAATTTGTTAATTGGTTGTTTGAACGCCGAAAATCCTAGTAAATCATGTTTAATAAGTTGCAAGCTGTTAGATAACACCAATATCTGTACAATAACTCGTTATAACAATGGATTAGCAACAGTTTCCTACCCGACGTAATATCATATGATAAAATTATATTAATGTTCTCTGATGATTCAGATTGCTATTAAAAAAGCAAGAGTCTTTAAAAAAGAATATAATACCAAATCAATTGGTATTTATTGCAATTTTTTTTCTGTAGTAGCAGCAACAGTTTTGAAATAAATTAGAAACAAGAGAACTGTTTTTGACTGAATCTACAAATTTAATAAACAAATACATAACGCATTGTCAATTATTACAAGAGCTGGAGAAATAATTTTCAAAAAGCTAAATTAAGTATTAGAAAAAAAATCAAGGATTTAAAATTCTTTCAAAAGTTTCCAATGTTTAGAAAGAAATTGTAGATGATTTTAAATTAGATCCTTACATTGTAAGCGATTTCAAAAATGCTCGAATTACTTCCGTCGACGCTGAATGATCTCTTTCCACATTCAAACATCTGCTAGAATTGCCATTTTTTAAATAGTATCTGTATAATTTATATCCGACTCTCGTAGGACCAAATATATATCTGCTTTCGAAGGACCAAATGTTTAATTTATATCCGGTTCTCGAGGTACCAAATGTTAGGGTTGTAATTCGACTCGTGAAGAATCATGTCTAAATTTGTGTCTTGACCCACCGCTCACGGGACGTAACTTCCACATAAGCTGGTTATTTATTTTGGTTGGTGGCAGTTATTTCGAAATTCAGGTGTGTTTTCTGAATATTTTATTTATTTAACAAAAAACACTTAAACCTAATTTATTAATGTAAATCTGGCAAATGTAGCACTTAATGTAAATTTAAAACTTTAAATTGTTTACTGTTATATGATACTGTATGTCTCTTGTTGTTAATATGATACTGTTTGATATGAATGTTATGAAAAATCTGTTACTGTAAGACTGTGTGCCTTGATGTTCAGCTGATACTGTTCTGTCTTGTATTGTTATTGAGCTGATACTGTTCTCTTCTGTACTGCCTTACAAGTAGGTAAAAATATTCGACTGCCCCTACAAACTATTACATAATTAAAATGCGTGTATTGTTGTACATTATATTTGACGTCATAACGGGGAATTTTTCTCTGTTATTTTCGTCGAAATTATACGTTCTGGCAACTAAATCTAATATTAACTAATAAATAATGAAATATCATTACTAAATAAGTATTGGTGTTATAAATCTGTGTAGTTACGAATCGTCCCTTGCTAAAGTAATAAAATTTATTATACATATTTAGTTAACAATGGGTGGCCAGATTAAATATCGTCTCTTGAATGCGTTCACTAATAACCCTAGGAATAAAAGAAGCGGGTTAAATTATAAAATGGGTAATAAATAAATTTGCAAATGTAAAGGATTCTTAAGATCTAAAGAAAGTTTTACAATTTCAATATGCAAATAAAATTATGTTATACGTTGGTTTAAGCTTGAAAATGCACGTTGAATATTTATAAAATTGGAAATGGTATGCTTTAATTTTTTTATGCTAAATTTACTTATATCTAACATATATCAATATACTTATTGTTGGATATTATTAATTATTAATAGTTACCAAATATTAGTAATTATATATTCTTGAATAGCATTTATAATGTCTAAGGATATTTTAACTTTTTATAAATATTTTGTTTTTTCATTGAAATAACTCGGAAAACAAAAAAAACTGAAAGTGTTTAAATCGGTATACAGGCCTGTGTTGACATTCGAATGTGAGTCATTGTGGATTTTGAACGACAGACAAAAAAATAAGATACAGGCTGTCGAGATGAAGTATTTGAGAAGAGTACGAGGCGTGACCAAAAGAGAAAAAATGAGAAATAAGGACATAAGGAAAGATCTAGGAATTCAATCGGTTCTTGAATTTATTGAACAAAAACAATTGGAATGGTGGGGGCATCTCATGAGGATGAAAGAATCGAAACCAGTAAGAAGGATATGGGAAGCAAAAATACAACGAAGTAGACAACGGGGAAGACCAAGACAAACGTGGGACAATGCAGTGGCAAGAATACGAGGGTGGATCAATAAATACCCGTGTTAGGAAAGAAGACGCAAGTTTTTCACAAATTTTTTATTTATTTTTCAACGTAATCACCTTTTAGTACAATACACTTTTCCCAACGTTTCTGCCATTTCTTTAACCCCTCCAAAAAATACGATTTGTCAAACTCTGCAAAATACGCTTCTGTCTCGACGATAACCTCCTCGTTTGAGCTGAATCTTTTTCCCCCGAGCCACGTTTTCATGTTGGGGAACAGAAAGAAGTCGCAGGGAGCCAAGTCAGGCGAGTACGGTGGGTGCGGCAGCAATTCGTAGTGCAGTTCATGCAACTTTGCCGCGACAATTCTGGATGAATGTGCTGGTGCATTATCGTGGTGAAACAGCACTTTTTTCTTAGCCAAATGGGGCCGTGTCTCCTTCAATTTTATATCGAATCGGTCCAATAATTCACTGTAGTACTGCCCCGTGACCGTTCTTCCTTTCTACAAAAAGTCCATGAGGATTATTCCGTTGGAATCCCAAAAAATCGTGGCCATGACCTTTCCGGCCGATGGGACCGTCTTTGCCTTCTTCGGAGCAGATTCACCCCGAAAAATCCATTGTTTTGACTGTCGCTTGGACTCTGGCGTATAATAATGGATCCAGGTTTCATCAACGGTGACGACTCGATGCAAAAACTCCTGCGAATTTCTCTTAAAGAGGTCCAAACACTGCTTCGACATTGACAACCGTATCCGCTTGTTGTCCACCGTAAGCAATCGCGGCACCCATCGGGCCGACACCTTTCTCACCGATAACTTATCATGTAAAATATTAATTGCCGTTCCGTACGACACGCCTACGGCCTCTGCTACTTCGCGCACTTTCGTTCGGCGATCAGCGAGAATCATGTCGTGGACCTTTTCACACGATTTCCTCGGTAACCACGTCTGCCGGGCGGCCTGGGCGCTCCTCATCAAAAACAGATGTACGACCACGTTTAAATTCGTTGAACCAATATCTTACGGTTGTCATAGATGGTGAAGGGTCCCCATAGACAGCATTCAACTTCGCTTTTATTTCTTCGCATGTTTTTCCATCCAAAAATAAAAAGCGAATTACGGATCGATATTGCTCTTTTTCCATTTTATCGAGAAACACGAAACACGTGTGATACAACTGGCTGCCAAATAAAAACTAACCTATGAATCAGTATGAAATTTATTATGGTGTTGTCTGACAGATGGTAATACACGACGGTAATGGCAACTTCCCTCAGCAGCGCCACCTGTCTTCAAACACGGGTACTTACTGATCTTCCCTCGTATTACAAAGAAAGGACAAGGGATGGGTAGAAGCGAAACAACTAACACAAAACAGAAAGGAATGGAAGAAGTTTGTTCGCAGTTGAAGCATAAGGGAAACTTTCCTACACCATATAATGGTAGAAGGAATTACTGATTATATATATATATAAATATTTTGTTAATAGTGTTACACAAATATTATATATTTTTTTCATAGAATCGAATTTGGTTTTTGTTAATGTTATAAAAAATTTAGTATCCTGACAAATATTTTTGTCAAAATACGTGCATATACGAGTATGTGTACATATTTTGCTATTTTTACGTGCCTATAATCTGTGCTTTACAAACAACAATTTCAAACTGTTAATAGAAGCGGATAAAAAGCTCAAATAAGAATACATACGACCTTTATGTGAGTGTATTCATCGCAATGAATCATTAAACACATAAACAAAAATTGAATTGAAATTGAATGCGACTGAATGCATACATGGAATAATTGAAGAACATAAGAAAATGTCTTTGTTGATTTATTTCTAAGAAAAAAAGTATTCAGGGATCAGCTTTATAAAATTTAAATGTGCTCATAAGATCCACATACAATATTTGGAACATGTATACATTTATAGATAATCTAAAATAGGGATGAAATGAATTTTAGAAACTCTAAAAGATAACCTATGTTTCTTTGCTTACAGATTATTCCTGCGCTTTACAAAAAGAGATCCTGGTTCACGGTCGATTATATGTATCCCAAAATTACCTCTGTTTCTACGCGAACATCTTCGGCTGGGGCACAACTGTCACAATTAAATGGAAAGACGTGTCTGCTATTACCAAAGAGAAAACTGCTTTAGTCATTCCAAATGCCATCTTGATTATGGTTAAGAACGAGAAGTATTTCTTCACGAGTTTCGTAGCTAGAGATAAAACCTACTTAATGTTGTTCAGGGTTTGGCAGAATGCTTTAATGGATCAGCCGATGTCTTTGCAGGAAATGTGGCAATGGGTGAGTTGATATATTTATCTTTAGTTTAAATAATTGATAACCAAATGATATGATTGAAAACACAAATTCTTACGATATATATTTTAAGATAGAGGAAATAAGACGATTGCAGTAGGTTCAAAAATTTAAGTTTAAATCGATTGTTTTTATTTTAATACTTTGAAATTGAACGTTGTGTTTGTCCGTTGAAAAACGCGATCGATAAGTAGATGGCGTTGTTTGTTGTGTGTTTCTAACAGATTTCGTTTGACATTGACACTTAACAGGTAAAACACATATTGAATAAGTTTTGACTAATTGTGGCAGCCGGCGATAGTGTCGCTTGGTTGTTTTAATTCCGGAATAATTGTTTGTTAATCATGGAAATTGGACGTAGATATAAGTTTTAATAGTTTTGTCGAGTATTGGTTCTGAATTTAGATTTTGTTTTCCAGTTCTCAATAGTTTTATGGTTAAACCATTCCACGTTCTCTTTGATCGTGCAAATCATCGTTATGCTGTGGTGCTTTGTTCGGCTCAAAATTAGGTACATTTTGTGCAGCAATGACATAAGATATATCGTTGAGGACAATCCAATATGTATTTTTGGTCTTAATGTCGACAATATCCATAACGAAATCGTTGAGATGTGGAACACAACCCATGTTAATAAGTTTGTTATCGTTGTCTGAAACCATACCATTATGTGAATGAAGATGAAATTTACGAAATGTATCAAAAAAAGCATGAATTGGAATATGAATCTGATGAAGAAATGAACATTCATTTCATGGAAAACTGTTATGTACGCAGCCACACTGAATTACTTGTCGATTCGTGGTGAATTCTATGTTTACTTCGCGCATATGAACATATAACATGAAATGTGATTTCAAGTTTAAATTCTTTTATTTTAATCGAAATCAAAATGACAATCCGGTCAAAATGATTAATCCGGTTCTCACAGTCTTCAATATTGTTGGTGTCGCAAATGATCTTAATCTCACTGCGATGCTTTATTTTTCTTTTTTATTTTCTTTATGATTTTCTCGTTTTTTCTTTTTTCGAAAATATTTCGGTTATTATATAACTAACAAATCATTAAAAAAAAATAAGAAAATCAAATTGTGAGTTGTCGAATATGTGCGCTACGTGAAATTGCCATACAAAATTCCCATTCAAAAAGAAATTTTGGATTTTAACGATTTTCCAAAAATGTTCAATTTTTCCTACAAATCTCCAATGCCGGTTTTTAAAGATTTTCCAAAATTTTCCTCAATTTTCCCAAAATATCTTTCTGTAAAAACCCGTCGCGGACTATTTCGGACACAATGATCAAAGAATCACGCAAATTGGGCCAGCGGTTATCGAGTTATGGCAGTTCCAACGATCACCAATCCATTTTTATATATACCGGGTGTCCACGCGAAAACTTAATATTGAATTATTTTTGGTGTTATTGAAGACAAAAACTTAAAATTTTGGGTGGTTGTTCAGGTTACAGAGGATCAATGAACAGTATATTTCAAACCGCCCCATCGGGTCACCCGCCTTCCCCAGCCACCCCCACTGAAATGACACTCTGTATTCTTTTTGGTTGATTTTGAAAGAACACAATTTTCTTGATATTCCTATTTGAAAAAACTATGTAGTTACTTACATCATGAAATTTATGAGATATTTCAAGTTAAAAGTTTTAGCTATCAGAAATTATTAACTCGGAAAAATCATAAGTTAGTCATGGCAATATTTAAAACAAGATTTATTCACAATATTTCAATTAATTCTCAAATTATTCACCGTTTACATCTAAACTAAAATAAAGTTATCCAAATAATTCCTAACTTCTAAACTGTAATGGGGCCCAGCTCCATCTTGTTGGAAGTATAATTGCTCCTTGTCTATTTCATTCAAGTTTTCTTCTAGACATTGTATGATAAGATGATGTATTAGCTCTTCCAAACACTGTAGGTGCTTAAGTCCAGTTAAATTTTCCTGGAAGAATATTGGGCCAATTACTTGGTTATTAAGAATTGCTGCCCATACATTAACTTTTTGGGGATATTGTGTGTTACCTTCTCGGAAAATGTGGGGATTTACGTCGCTCCAATATCGACAGTTGTGTCTATTCACAAGACCATTTAAGTAAAAGCAACTTTCATCACTGAAGCAAATACTACGCAAAACATTTCTATTATGCCGAACCATATATGTCATTATTTCACAAAATTCGACTCTTCTGCCGAATCACATATATATCTAACTGAAATTTTAAATTTCTTGGCCATAAAGTGTAATGAAAAGCCTTTCCCTTTTAACGCGCATCCAACAGCGGGTATTTCAACACTAATTTGTTTTCGTTTTGCAATTAATACATTTTTGCAAGTGTTCATCATGGCGAAGCACAACACTGAAAATTGCTGGCCACAAAAGTACACACCTCAAGAACTCACGTGGTTTATAATTATGTAATAAACTCTGTTATATTATCAGAATTTAAGAATTTCTTCATCCTTTGCACGTGTAATTTGAACAATATTATCTATATGAAACTTGTTCCACTTTAATTCCGTATACGGGGTGTGGAAATAAAGTAAGGAGGCTAGTAACACAGTGTTTAAAGTCTAACACTGTTGGCTTCCCCTTTGTCAGGCCAACATCTGATGCGAGTTTGAACTCCGTAGAATCAGTTGGTGGTCCGTCAAAATTATTTTCGTGAACTGGATTTTCTCTAGTGCAATCTGAAAATGAGTCACAAATATTTCGAACAACGCGTGCTATCACGTTTTATTTCAGATATGCGCATATTGTAATTGAAATTTTTACAAAATTTCAACAGACCTCCGGCGACGGTGTTTTGAACATTGCAGCGGAAGACCTTCAATTGCAAGAGGTGGTAAAAATTCTCACAGAATCCGGGATCTTGTACGTTCTAATCCTCAGTTTACGGTCAGAATGATCGGGAAAGAGCTGAATCGGACTCACAATCGTTCATCAGATTTTCACCACGCTCATTTTTTGAAACGTGTCATTACTGGTGACGAGTCTTAGAGTTTCGAAGTATCAGAGCCTGAAACGGCACACACCACGACCAAACAAATAAATCAAATATCAAAAATATGCTGATTCACTTTTTTAATAGTTAGAGGATCCATAAAGAGTTTATGCTTCAAGGTCAGAGTGTAACCCAGCATTTTTACTGAGAATATCTTTTGTGTAAGATCGAATATGAAAACCACATAGATACTGCTTGCCGACTATGCGCCTAGCCACACAGCCTTTATTTTTGTCTACAGTGGTGTAACATTAGCAAATTGGCTAAAGCATTGCATGCATTGAAATTTATACATAATAATGTATTTATTGTTTCAAGAAAGGTGAAAATTTATTAACAATGTAATTTGAAAAATACTTGAATAGGTAAAACCTTACCAAATTTTATATAAAATAAAAGCATTTTTAATAATATAAAATATTATTAAAAATTGCATGTGAAGAACACAATACAAGTTGATATATCTGTGAAAGTATCTACAGATACAGATATTTAATCTTACTACAGAATCATCAGTGCGCACCACTGGAAAGATACTTTCACAGCAACAACACCCTTGCCACATTACAGAAGTTATTAAGGCAGAGCGTAGAAGAACATTCATTGCTGCTCATTGACTAATGTCAATATCACTAACACCAAAACAATTATCACTGTCTTCATAACAAGTGCAAAACTATGCCAGGGGCTTCCAACTGACGGATACAACCGCAACTTGCAGAAACTGTATTAACATGGCTCTACTCTACGAGCCCTAACAACTAAATGTTCGGACAAACAAAAATTTATTGAAAACGTGAATTTACACAAACTAAATTATTTAATTAAAGAACTATATTAAGAACATATTAAAGTCTATCATTTATAATAAATATTTAAATGTTTTTTTTTCTACACACATTGAAATCAACTGTCGGCGAATAATTAAACAAAAATATTGCACAATATCGTGACAACTATATGTTCGGAATTATCTAGTTGCCGTGTATAAAAATAAATAACTGATATTTACTTATCACATGCTGGCAGTTATTTGACAGTTACTGGTTAGACACCGTTTTGCCAAAAATTCTGTTAAATTTAATCAAAAATGACCAGAGGAATTACGACAAATGTTAAAATTCGTGAATTGGTAATCACTAAATATTCTCGGGGGTAAAAAATACGTGAAATTGCGGATGAATTAGATTTGGCTAAGTCAACAGTTGGGGACATATTTAGACACTATCGTGATATTGGACGTGCCCAATTTAAAGGCAAAAGTTCGGGTAGACCGGGAATTGTGTGTACTCGTAAGAGAGTTCGATGATTACTAATAAAAATTTGTAAACTGAGTCGTCGTAACACTTTAAGAGCCATCACACCACAGTGGAATGCACAAATAGGAAAGACTTTATCGAGAGAGTGTTGTAGAAACTGGATACACAAATCCGGACTTAGTTTTTATGAGGTTGGTTCGAAAGTTTTTATTAAATTCATGATTTTTCATTATTCGTAATGTTTTAGGCGAAAGAAAAACCTCTGCTAACAGAGAAGCAGAAAATAAATCTGCTCAATTGGGCAAAATCGAAGATGACATCGACTATTGAAGACTGGTCCAAAGTCATATTTAGTAACAAGTCGAAGTTTGACGTGTGCGTGGGAGACTTTCGTAAACGGTTTATTACAACTAAAAATGAAGCATTTCATAAAGATTGCCTCAAAAGGACAGTAAAATTTCCTAAAGGCATTATGATTTGAGGGTGCATGTCCGCCGTGGGTCTAGGAAGGTATGAGGTGGTAGAAGGTACAATTAATGCAGCAAAATATCGCGCAAAGCGCGAAAGATCTGTACCCGTACATGAATTTCATATTTCAATAGGGCGGTGCTGTATGCCATACGGCTAAAACTACTAAGACATGGTTAGGGGACAATAACATCAAGGTCCTCTCATGGTCTTCCAACAGTTCGGACCTTAATGTTATCGAGACATTGTGGCATAAAATGAAGCAACAATTGCGTGATGATCCCAAGGAACCGTTGCCGATTTGAAGATGATATTGGGTGTATTATGGCAAAATTTCGACTCTGACATGTGTCAATCATTAATAAGAACAATGCAAGACAGGACTGCAGCGGTCGTGAAAGCGTATAGCGACGTAACGCCACATTAAAATAGTAATTTCTTAAATTTTCCGAACATTTAGTTGTCGCGATAATCTGGAATATTTTTGTTTTTTTCTAGCCCACAGTTTATTTCAATGTGTATAGAAAAAAAAAACATTTAAATATTTATTATAAATGATAGATTTAATATGTTGTTAATATAGTTCTTTAATTAAATAATTTGATTTGTGTAAATTAACGTTTTCAATAAATTTTTGTTTATCCGAATATTTAGTTGATAGGGCTCGTATATGGGACGTAATCGAATGCGTATATAACAAAGTAATTTGAAACATACTCGAGTAGGTAAAACCTCGCCTAATTTTGTATAAAACAAAAACATTTTCAATAATATGAAATATTATTCAAAATCGGGTGTTGAGATGTTGACATTAGTGAATGAGTAGCGCTGAATGTTCTTCTACGCTTTGTCTTAATAACTTTTGTAATATGGCAAGGGTGTTGTTTGTGTGAAGGTATCTCTCCAGTGGTGCGCACTGATGTCTCTTTGGTAAGATGAAACACCTGTCTGCGTATCCGGAGAGATCCTTTCACACATATATGAACTCGTATTGTGTTCCCCACACTCGATTTTTAATAATATTCTATATTATTAAAAATATTTTTGTTTTATGCAAAATTTATTAGTGAAAAAGTTAATTTCGCGTGACTTTTCACAAATAAAAATCAAGTCAGGGTTTGCAGCATTTTCGTTAGGTTTATATGTTCGACTACTGTACTATTAACACTAGATTATCGATAAATTCTTTTCAAATATATTTAATCTGTGCCTACTCGCAATTCGTACAAATTACTCCCAATATTAGGATTCCCAAGACAAATTGTAAACTACAACGGGTCAAGGTCTAAACTCCGCAACAAACTATTCTCATTAATAAGCCAATAAATGACTAGTCTTAGGCAATCAGTTTGATTTGCGATAACGTTAAAATAATCTCTTAATCAGAGATGCACGTCACCCAGCTTGCCATCTAATTGCGTTCCCAACGCAAACGAATGCCTTTTATTGTTTCAGTCTCATCCGGATTTAAAAGACACGTCGCTCGAAACTATGTTCTGTACTTTAATCGTTATCGCCGTTCATCATAATATTTACGTGAATTAGTTATTCGATGTTTGTTTATTAGTTGGTGTTGGCTTTTTCAAAAAATGTCAGAGACAATTAAACTGACTCATGTGGATATGTCTTGTTATTTCAAGGTGCACCAATGTTATGGGGATGAATTGGGGTTGACTAGTGATGATGAAGATTATGTTGCTCCGGGTGGTCCGGAAGAAGAGAAACTTTCCGGTAGATTGTCCATGGATTCTTTTCCTGAAGTAAGTAATTTTTTATCTATTATACTTACATTAATATTTGTTACCTTAATAACCTCGAAAGGTCTATTCTAATATTATTTGCTTCCTGTCGATTGTGACACCAAACACCATTTACAGATGCCTTACAGAATATTATAATTAACTTATATATGTATATAGTATCTATCCTCTTATCTATGTTTTGTTTGTGTTATATGTCATTGTTCTAACGAAAGCAAAGTTCTTTTGTAATCATCAAAATTATAATTAAATAACCTAACCTGATTGATACGTAAAATTGAGATTAATAATCGTCGTAAGAGATACATGTTGAAACTTCATTATATCAAATAGAAAACGCGATGTTGTTTGGTTTCAAAAAATATATTGTATTGTACACTCACTACATATATGTTTCACCACACTGTGGCCTCATCAGGTGGATGAATATATACTGTAAACTTACATTTCGTATCTATTTATATAAATACAAGTATAAAGGTGAAAAACAAAAATTATAATCTGAGAGCGGGTGGACCTATTATAGTTTTAAGTTGAGTAGGGGCGAGTGATTTACCTCTACCTGGTCATTTAAAATTATGCCTAAATTATGACATTTATCAATTTCTAAAGCTTCTAACATATTGAGTTTTTTTGCTTTTGTTTATTACATGTAATGTTTTGAAATTAGAATTAGTGATTAGCAAAAATTTAATATGTCTTCTTATCCCTGTAGCTTCTCTCGTGTTCTGCTATTATAGTTTGGAAGGTTCTTCCTGTCTGACATATACACTTTTTTACAGTCTTTACATGTCAACTTGTACACCTCTAAGATTGATCTACTGGCCATTTTATCTTTATTGTTTGTTATTGCTTTTTGCAAGGAATTGTTTGTTTTAAACGAAATGGTCTTATTCTCACTTGTTTTGATTATGTTTGTTATATTTATTTACACCGGATGGAAGAAAACAGACCAGCAAGGAAGATATTGGAAGCCAGAGTTAGAATTAAACGAAGACCTGGAAGACCGAGAGAAACATACGAAAATATAGTAGCGAAAGCGATACAAAGAAGAGGACAGACGGTAGCCAATGCGAGGAATATGGCGAAGAACAGAAAACAGTGGAAAGACTTTGTAAATATAAAATAGAGTATAGTAACAACTTCCCCTACACCGCAAGGTAAAAAAGGGGTTAATGATTATATATATATATATATATATATATATATTTACTGAAATTTTACCTATGTAAGAAATGGAATTATAATTATAGTTTCTATTGTCTTTTACGCGGGGATAAATTAGGGATCGGATTTTTGACTGTTGCAGTTTGGCTAACATGTTATTCATTAACTGACCATTTGAAAAAGACGGTTTCTAAATTTTGAATGCCTGCCACTGTAGGAGAATTGGATCCATAGTATAACAAGCGTTCATTTGAAAAGTCAATCTAGGTTACTTGGAAATTTTGATAGAATAAGACGCAAATATATTAGTATGTGTTTGTTGTTCGGTAAACGTAAATTAAAATGACATTTGATAATGTCAATCACAAATATCAGTTAGTGCATAAAATAATCGTGCGTCGATTCTGGTTTAAATAAATTGCTTCTCAGTTTTAAAATGGCTTTCACTTTAGAACATAATTTTTTTTTTAGTCCAGGCTTATTTTCGAAGTGGTAATAAAATTGATGGTTTATGGGTTTATTCAGTTCAAGATTGCATGGTAGAATTTCAAGTTGAGTTTCCACATTTTGTAATAGATTATATACAATTTAAGAATACTTTGGATAGAACTTTAAAAATTTTTTTTTGAAACTGGTAGTCTCTTAAGAAAATCAGGCAGCGGAGCACTTAAGAAACGTACACCTCAAGTTGTCAATCGTGTTAAAGAAATAATTGAAAATGAACCACAAACATCTGTTCGACATTTGAGAATGCCCCTTCAATGAACATGCGACGGTATTTTCGACAATTTACAAAGAATAGGTGTCTGTATAAAGGGAAAAGTCCAGGTCAATCACGAGTTCCGGAGGATTAAGTAGAGATAATATGTGCTACATTTCAGCGAAATCCGAGTTTGTCCACAAATCTAGTTAGTCGTGAACGTCAGATCCTTCATTCCATCATCTGGCGTGTGCGAAGGAGACGTTTGCATATGAAACGATACAAACAATAGCTAGTTCAAGAACTTACCAATGACGATAAGACAAAGCGGAAGGAATTTTGCGATTCGATGCCGAACGTGATAAAATACTATTTATTACATTTACTGAATGTTTAATTTTCAATGATAAAGCAACCCGTCATTTGAGTGGAACAATTATCCGTGACAAGGTGCGCATTTAGTAACATAACACCTTCATGAGGCAGTTGAACACAATTAGAGATTCCCTTAAGGTGAGTGTCTTCTGTGATGTGTCTGAACAAGGTTTATGGTCCATTCTTCTTCGAGGGATGCACCGCCACAGGACAATCCTATCTCAATATGCTTCAAAATTAGCTGTTTCCTTTTACTGCAACCAGAATCAGATCAATTGCTGAATTTTTTTGAATGGAGAAGTTCCCAGCATTGAATTGGTCGGAAGGGGATCAGATCCTCTTAATGCTTCGCTTACGAGTTCCTCAGACATCATTGTATGTGACTTCTTATAAGAATATATAAAAGATCGAGTTTATATTTCTCACGTTACCCAATAACATAGATGACCTTAAACATCAAATAACAACAGCTGTCAGCTTAGTGGATTTCAGTGGGGGGGTTTAATATCGCTTTGTTGTGTTCCGTACCGTAGGTAGTGACTACATTAAAAACTTGTAAGACAGGAAATATAACTTTATTATAAATAAAACCTCTGTGACATTATTGGAATTTTGTGCTACGTTTCCTTAATAAAATATTGTGTTATAAATAAAGGCCGGCATTCTCGGTCGGTTCTAGAGAATCTAATCCTGCATCAAAACTTCAATCCCGCAAGCCGGCAGGACAGAGGTCATCAATCCCGCGGATCCGCAGGATTTACGGTATTATAAACTATCGCAATGATTTTTTCAGTTACTAAGAAAATTAAGTACCAGAAGTTAATTATGCAATAAAAGACAACTAAATTCAAAATAAAAGTAGCATTTATTATTAAAAATAATTAAGCAAAATTATTAAGATTTCTTTTGCAAATATTTTCGTAGAAATGATAAAGTATTCAAAGTTTGATCGTGTAAAATTGATCTGATTTTATTGCAGAAGTACCCAACGGCAGAAAACGTGCGCTCAGCTTCGACGCTTGTTGGAGGAATGGACTTTACATAAATATAAGCAGCTTCTAAATATTTTCGTCTGTTGCCGCCGCATTCCAAGAGTGTCATCTCACGTTTTGTTATAAGGCCTAGATCTAGAGAGCCTACTCAGGTGGGTGTAGAAGCAGATGAAGTCTGCTATCCATTCAGTACGAAGGTTGCGTTCCAATGTACACGGTGAGGTTTCACGACTTGTAACCATATGGGACAAAGAAAAGTTGTCTTCATCATCCACATCTCTAACTTGCTCTACCTCGTCGTTTGGGCTCACGGTTGAGATGCGTCGAATAGCAGCCGCTGGATTAAACTCTGAATTTCCTTTCTTAGTATCGCTTTGCTTGGATAAAAAAACTTCGTCGTTTGTATATCTTTTTCCAGATATTTCTTTGGATTCTCTAAGTAAAGCATCACATTTGTCATTGAAGTTCGAAGTTCCTAGTGTCGTGTTTTGCCTTTCTAATTTGCTTATCATGAAACGCAATGTGGTTTCAGCTGAAATCAACGTTGCATCTTCGCTGCACAAAACACTGATAGCAAGTTTAATTGGATCTAAACTACGTTCAAGACCAATCAAAGTTGCACATTCTTGCTCAGTAAAAGAATACGAGGATGAAGTTCATAGTTGATATCGGTCGCATTCGGATACACTAACAAATAAATACACGTTTATAACAAAATAATTTGAAACATACATGAGTGGGTAAAAACCACACCAATTTGTATAATACAAAAGTATTTTTAATAATATAAAATATTATTAAAAATGGGGTGTGAAGAACACAATACAAGTTATATATTTGTGAATGTATCTCCTCTCCAGAGACGCAGATACGTATTTCACCTTTCTACAGGATCGTCGGTACGCCCTTGCTGGAGAAGGGATACATTCAACCAAACATAACTACCTTGCTATCAACCAGAAATTATTAAGACAGAGCGTGAAAGAATATTCGGCGCTGTCTACATAATAACGGCCAAACTAAGCAACGTGTTTCTATAGACGGTAACAACCATATCTATAAAAAACTGTATTATCGTGTCTTCACTACTTGTCGGGCGAACCGAATGCGTATATAACAAAATAATTTGAAACATACATGAGTGGGTAAAAACCACACCAATTTGTATAATACAAAAGTATTTTTAATAATATAAAATATTATTAAAAATGGGGTGTGAATACAAATTGGTGTGGTTTTTACCCACTCATGTATGTTTCAAATTATTTTGTTATATACGCATTCGGTTCGCCCGACAAGTAGTGAAGACACGATAATACAATTTTTTATAGATATGGTTGTTACCGTCTATAGAAGCACGTTGCTTAGTTCGGCCGTTATTATGTAGACAGCGCTGAATATTCTTTCACGCTCTGTCTTAATAATTTCTGGTTGATAGCAAGGTAGTTATGTTTGGTTGAATGTATCCCTTCTCCAGCAGGGGCGTACCGACGATCCTGTAGAAAGGTGAAATACGTATCTGCGTCTCTGGAGAGGAGATACATTCACAAATATATAACTTGTATTGTGTTCTTCACACCCCATTTTTAATAATATTTTATATTATTAAAAATACTTTTGTAAAATACACGTTTGTTTTTCAAATTCAGATACACTAACAAATTGGCATACATATTTTTTCAAATTCGGATATTTTCATTCAGTCCTGCGGATCCCGCATTAGTGATCCCTTTAAAATCGTGCGAAATTCGATTCCCTAGTCGGTTCACATAGGCGTGGACCAGCAATAGGTTCGGGAAACTCACTCTACCAGCGCTTCGTGTGCCCTGTGTATGTAGTATATGAATACGTGAACAGCTATTATAGTGTGAAGTCGTTTATAGACCTATTTACAAATACGCGTAGGTGTAATTCGAACTGAAAGCAATTTTTCTAAATAGCGCGCACTTTTATTTCAGTAAACCCAACGCACTGACGCCGCTGTTTGCCTACCTTAGTCCCGGTCTTTAGTTATAAATAACCCTGTATTAAGAGCAAACGTTTTTATTTTTACGAAGAATATTTTAAAATTTATAAATTTCTTCATAATGCTGATCAGGTGTTGGCAATTGCGATTTTAATAACAAATTTACTTTAACTCATTTTATTTTAAAAATATTGAAAAAGGTACATATATACATAGCAAGGTAGGTTCCTTATTCATTGACTTTAATTTTGATATTGTCCAAATTAACTTCTTGTATATTTTCCACTAAGTTGTGTTTTCCAGTATTCCGTATAAAAAAATATTTATACCAATACCTTTTTTGGTATATTTAATTTGTACGAATCGCCAGATCAATCCAAAACAGAAAATTTATATCATTCAGCTGTCTTATTCTCATTACTGATTTTTGCTTTGGAGCAAAGAGGGTTGTCACGCAGAAATATGTATATTAATTCAAAAGACGCTGTTGTGTAGTCATCAAATAGCTTCTATTGTTGGTATATTGTATATTCAACCGCTGTAATATTATTTCGTGCAAAATTCACAGCGTTCTTGTTTTTAGGATATAGAGAGATTATCTTTTGTGAAAATTAATAATAATAATTATTATCGATTTAAATTTTTTCATTTTTCACAATTAAAAACAGTAATATGTAACCAAAACAATAATAATTTTACGTAATTCTTAGGACATGATTATAGCGTCTTGTGTCTTATAGCATGTGTTCAATTGAAAGTTCATCTGTTTGTCTTTAATATATTCTGAACGTTTTGAAGTATACTCTAAATTAAACTTAACTATTTAACCTTCAAAGTCATTTATGTTTTTGTATTCTCGTGCATGCAATACAAATAACTTATAATAATAACTTAAATTTATTATATTGACTAAAAATTACAATAAATCTTGTCCTTCTTGGTCAATACATCTTAAAATTATCCGTTCAAAATTTGTGATGACCTCCTGCAATATTATATGATTGTTGTTAATTATTTGGTTTATGTTATTCAAATTCAATACAGGTGTTTGAAATATACTAGTTTTTAGATAAGTATACAAGAACTGACACTGTGTTAAATCACTAAAGCTGTAGGTCAAGCAATATATATATTTCGACTAATTATATGATCATTAAAAACTTCCCTTAGAAAATTCAATGCTTCTGCTATACAAGTTTCCACATTTTGTTGAAAATTTGCATTTTGAAAGTCGTCATAATATTAGGTTGTTCGGAAAAAATGTCGTTTTTTTAAAATTCAAAATAATTTTATTACACAAAAAACTTGAACTTAGATTAAACTATATACAGAGAGCGGACTCGATTGATTGATGATTCATATCCCATAGGCGTCTGCCTAGTTTTCGCAATAAGTTTATTTCTGTAAGCGATCCGTGAGTTTCGAACAATTTGATACGTGTGGTCGCATGCATAAGTGGCGCATACCTACATATGCAGTTAATATGTATCTGTCAATGCACAACAGAGCGAATGTAATAAACAGTTTGGTAACCGGCAGCAACTACTGCTGAAACAAAAGTAATGCTGACAAGCGAATTGCGTATCGAATTTTGAATAAAAATAATTTAGGTATTTTCTGTGAAACATTACTATGAACAACTAAAGTTTGTTCAAGGTGTTCCTGTGTTAAATTAGTTCTTTTAGATGTTAAAACGTCTTTAAAAATAGAAAATGTCCGTTCCACATCACATAATATTTATAAAAAATGATAGGATAAATATACAATATAACAATATAAAACGGATTTTTGAAAATACTAAACGTTGTAACCAAATAACACTGAAAGAAACGAAACCAGAAAGAATCCCTTATTTATAGAAGAGAATAGAAAAACCGAATCTTCATTTTATAACTATAATAAGAATTTTTCCATCGTGCTTATGGCAACGGTAGACGCATATTATAGCTTTATCACCATTGCTGTTGGTTCCATGGACAGATTTAGTGATGGTAATATTTTTGCTAATAGTACTTTGGCCAAAAATTTACGAAATGGAAGTATTCTTCCTTCTGCAAAAGCTTTAAATGGACAGAGAGAATCGGCGCCGTATGTTTTTGTTGGCGACGAGGCTGTTCCTTTATCAGAAAATTTAATGCGACTTTTCCCAAAACGCCAAATAAGCAACAATATGTCCTCAAAATTTTAATTACAGATTGTCACGGGCTAGACAATGTGTTGAATGTGCTTTCGGACTATTAGCAAATCGTGTTCGTGTATTTAGAAATCCGTTTGAAATTAATGTTGAAACTGTAGATAATGTTGTTAAAGCTGCGTGTATCGTTCATAATTATTTGAGGTGTCAAACAATTTTATCCGAAAAAGAAAATACCGAAGAATATGATGAGATGCCAGTAAATCAACTACTGCCATTACAACATACAATATGTAGATCTACAGCATATGCGTTCACAGTAAGAAATAATTCAAAGATTATTTTAATAGTGAAGTAGGGGCTCTTAAATGGCAACAAGAAAGGGTTGGAAGGGGACAATATTAGTTAAGTGTTTTAATAAATTTCAGATATAAATGCATAATATAATCAATTACTGTAAAGAAATTTAGATTTAATATATTGTTCACTTACCGTCTTTGTATCCTATTTCCTTTGCCAGATTTCATCTTTTAATTTTTTTTTAGAATATTCTGGATTATTATTATTATATCGAAGAAAATTGTCTCTTTTCTTACAAGTTCGATAAATAATTCTTGCGCCATATTACCTTACGCGCGCATCTAATTTCATAAGTAACAACAGTGCATGTAGGAAACTGTGTCTCTCTTACAAACTCGCACGTCTAGGCACAAACATGTTAGAGCCTGCACGCGCCTATCTCGCCAGTATACGGGGAAATTAGAAATTACATATTGCTATGAATAGTGGTTTTGATTTTGGTAACACCACTATTCACAACCAATCTGTCCAGCTTAGATATTCAGTCGGTTTATCTTCAAGATGAGACTGCTTTTCCCTCAGGGTTCCAATCGGAAAAGTGGAAAACACAATTGTATTAGTAAAATATTTGAGCGCCACTCAAAATTTATTTGAGAAAAATAGTAAATATGTCTTTGAGTTACTTATGAGCACAAAGGAAAAAAGGTCAAAATTAAAATACACAATATACTTTAAATGAAACTTTAATACAAAAATTTAAAAAAATCTTTATAAAGTATAAAGATTAATATTGCCTCATTAAACAATATTATTAAGGTAAAAATATCGCATGGAATTGACCGCAGCATACGATAAAAACTTCCTTTATGACAGCCGATCAAAATTATAACTAATAAATTACAAAGATGCTTTTTAATTTCTCCCACAAGAAACAAAATCAAAATAAACAAAATTGACAGCTCGAAGCAAACTCTAACGCATGTGCAACCACATGAAAAAAATATGCCCTTGATATCCCCAGCGAACTAAATTATTAAAGTTACAGAAATTTTTTATATTAGAAATTTTAAAAAATCTTCTTAGTCATTTATATCAAATTATATAAAATTAAAATATATATATATATATATATATATATATATATATATATATATATCAAAATTAACACAATGGAAAGATACAAAATTCAATTCATTCAAAATAATAATAATAATAAGATATCTTTTAATATAATTTACTTACGTAAAAAAAATATATTCATATATTTTCTCGAAACACATGAGTTAGAAAGCGTACAAAATTAACAAAAACGAGAACAAACAATCTCGTATAAATCGGTAATGAATTCAAACACCAACCACAAATTAATAAAAAATCACGAAGTTACAAAAACAAAGATAAAGATTTATCTTATTATAAACACGTCTTTCTATACCCAGAGTACACTTGTCTCTTACTCCAGCAAAGAACGCAGGCTCCGTATAAAAAATACAGTTATAATAATCGTACACAGCAAAGCAAACGGCTTGCTCCAACTGCACAAGTCAAATATATATTTAAGTTCAAAATAAAAATACATTCATAAATAATAAAACTTTTCAAAATATTTGCGGGGAAAAGTTCATAGCAATATACTACAAAAATCTGTCCTGAACTGTACTGTGTCACCTGTGTCGACTATGTCTCAGTATACGCCCAGCCTAAGATAGGTTCTTCCTACACGCGTTGCCTAACCTAATCAATAACATCATCATTTCTAGCCCGTCTTCTTCCAGATCGAACACTGTCACTTATATTACCATTTTCTTCAAATTTGTCCACAGATCGTTGAAGTTGCCGAAAAAATCTTGTTCGATTATGGCAAAGTTGGAAATCTCTCACGGAATTCATTCTAACAAAAACGAGGCGAATAAACCCAATTATCATTTTCACCAAGATTTTCATTACTGTAGTATGATTTAATAAAAATTTTATATACTGTTTAAAAGATTTTTCGTCACACCTACTGCGTAAGTAAACAATTATGACACCTTTTTTTGAAACGTAAGTGACACTTTACATACCGTATTGACAGTTGCTATGGTAGCGGGCTGTAATATTTATTACGACCCTAGGGAAATAATAGCAATATTAGAAAATTTATGACAAATTTATTTCAAACATGATTAATTAACATAACTAGGAAAAATAGAATCTTGTACAAAAACTTATGATTTTGTAATATTAAATGTAAACGAACAATTAAAACAATTAGCTATCTGAACAATAGAGTCTTCTTTCTTACTAGGCAAGTTCATATTTTCAATAATGTCAACATTATTAATGGTTGGATTCCTAATGGAATCATCAACTTTCTTCTCATTTTTCTGTATCACAGTTGAGCAAACAGCCTCTGTAATATTTTGTTTATATAAAATTCGGTTAGCTATCTGTACTTTATTTATCATTGAATCTGAAGCATAGCTTTCTGCCACGGTAGAAGATTTCCATCCGCCGTGTCTTTTCAGACCAAGAATATCAATTCCTGAATCGCCTAATAATGTTGCCGAGGTCCTTCGAAAGGAATGTCCGGTGTAGGTAGTGGGGTTCTCCAACGACAAGTATTTTGCTATTTGGCTAGGAATTTTTGCGAGAGTGTTTTTTCCTACAGGCTGATTTCGACATTTACCAAAACTGTACTTTAAGAAGAATCTATCATTGGTAATATTTTCTAATCTCAGACCAATGTATTTTTTAATAATTAGCATAAAATTAATTGGATATTCTTCCTTCGCAATAATTTTAAAAGAACGTTTTAATCCATTTTTAGTATCCGATATTTTATTTATTATTACATCATTTTTATTTTCCACATCTTGAATTTTCATTTTAACTAGTTCATCTTTCCTACAAGCCCCAGCAATTCCCATAATCATAACAACCTGCAAAAAATTAGTATAGAATGAACACGAATTAAAAAGAATCATTCTGTAAACTTACCTTCATCAACAAATATGTATCGTGAAGCTTCAATAAGAAATTTATTCATTTCCTCTCTTGTAAAGATACTTGACTTTTTAGTCTTAAAGCCATCATTTTTACGCTTCAAAAATCCTTTCAATTTAGGATATTTTGAAATATCTTCATTTTCGTTAATACGAGTAAATATGCTAGTTTTTAACATGGAGTATTGACACCATAAACTGTTTGGTGATTTTAACTTCATAGATCTATCACGAAAATATGCCAGCATTACGCTTTCTGAAATACTCTCCACATACCTCTGGTGACACCAATCTTTGAACATTTTATAGGTTTCATTGTATCTGTTTTTAGATTTCTCCGGCAAAATCTCAGTACAAGCTATAATAGCATCCATCTCTTTTTGATTCATGTTTATAAATTTTATTTAGAAAGAAAAACTTTTGAAAATCTATTGCATATACTTTGACATTTATCAAAAATATAAATTTATATCGACACAAACATGGTTACCATAGATACGACAAATATTCCTGACTTGATGTTACTAATGTGTATACATATAGTAAAAGTAAAGTGGAAAATCATTCAAATTCGTCTATTTAAAAAAAACGTAGGTATGACGAAAAATCTCATATGCACCACGGTTCGTACAGTACACTTTCATGGTCTCAAATACATGCAAACCGAGACCCCCTCGATTTGCATGATTTGAATGATTTGAATCGTATTCTCGACCATAAAACTGTACTTACGAACCTAGGTACATAAATAACTATTTAATTATGACCAGCTGACTTGAAAGTTGTCAAGTAAATGTCAAAATTAATTGAAATAAATAACTTCATAGATATCTCGTAAATTCCACAGTAATAGCAATTCCAAAGACTTTTTGATCATACGATATATTAGGGTACGTCGGAATATTTCATTTACACTCTGTATAAGAATGATATGGCAATTCTTGGCGACTAATTACGTTGAAAATTTGGTAGCAACCATCTAGAATCGATGTAGATTGGAAACATAGCTATTTAGCGCATTAGTGTTTCATGCATATAGTTTAGTAAAATTAAGTTTGGATTTATTTTTTTTTTTTAAATTTCGATCTTAAATTTGTACGCATTGGTCTACATTGTTGAAATAGTGTTTTCAGGTCTAGGTAGATAATATAAAAACTTCGCTCAAGTATTGTTTCTACAAATTTACATTTCTATAAATAGTTATCCGTTTTAACTTTATTGTACATGCGTTCTATTTTTAATGGGTATTCTATTATTCAATTATGCGAAAATCCAATTTCATGTAAGTACTTTTCCATTCATTATTAACACAGAACGGCTACGCATAACCTGATAGGCGACAGAGCGACAGAGGAGATTTTATTAACTTCCCTTTTAAATGAAACATAGCAGAAACACTAATAGTGATAATGGACACGTCGAAATGAGTCACGCGAGGAACCTTTTCGTTATTGATTTTACCGCTCGTCCCTACCACTTTCATACATTCAAATAACCGCGCCCCATTGGGCATATTTTAAATCGGTAACGCATTCGACCACGTGAAACGAAATCACAGGGAACCACCTACGACTTGATGCCGGACGTCTTTTTTTAATCGCAACACAGTAGTGCAAACGTACTAGAAGAAATTGCGGGTGCATACGTATTCCTCTTCTAAAATTCGAATCGGAGTATTTGAATTTGCATAACTGGATGACGTTAATGTGATAAGTGAGAATAATACGGTGTTAATATCTAGTGAAATAATCGAGTGCCCTTAGTGGTGATCAGAAGGCGAATACATCAGCGCATGACTACTGAATACATTGGGTAGATATTTATGTAGTATTTTGTGTTTATTTTGGAGACCATGAGACAAAGAAAAGTGTTGCTTTTTCCTCAGTAAACAATCTCCGTGTGTAATTAAAGATTTTGTTTGTTTTCATTTTATTTTGTAAATGATTGAGATGGTAGTAAAATATTTTAACGATTCATTAGAATTCTAATAGGTACAATTGAGATATGCATTTCTGGAAAGAACAAAGAAGAAATATGTAATACCTTATTTTTAATGTCTTTAAAATGTAAATAAAAAAAATAATACACATGAATACTACATAGTGTGGTGTAAAATATAACAGCAAGAATAGTATTACGGTTTGGTTAATTAACCCATTAGTGGACAAAGTCACTTTATTTTTTGCATCATGTTCTACACACATTAGTATACAAAATCATTAAAAAATATTTTTTCAAAATTTAAGTCGTACAATTGCTTGCTTATTGTATGTACCTTTTAATGGACACTGTCCTCTCTGGGCAATTAAAGTCTTATAAATAATATAAAACTAAATGCAGAGAATTAATGCACAGTTGAGAAAAGAGTTTATATTGGACTCAAAAATTATTTATAAAATATTTGGCGGGTGTGATAAGCTTTAAAACATAATTTTGGATGTAACGCAATGTTGAATTTTCTCAAAATAAACTTATTCATTCTTCTTCTTACAATGCCGGCACCTTCTATCGGTCACATTATAGACAACTGTGTGACCAATATGTATTATCAAATCTGACATCATGTAATGGAGCAGATGATCGACCTTGACTTGGTTTTACACCATAAGAATTCAGAAAAGTCATGGCTTGATAAGTTTGCTCCATGTGGATTGTCAAGTTTTAACTGCTTCATTAACAACCATCCATTTGTCACCGAAACGTCCAGTAAATAATATACCGAAGGCCAATACCATTTTCTTTGGCGAATTCTGGTTCTGTAAATAGCTATCAACATCCATTTTATCGACACCACCTCTACACAATACCTCTATTATACTTGGGTATAATTTTCTGCTGAGGTACGCTTTTTCTGGATTTGGAAAGCCTGTCCCAGCGAGATATAGTGCCCATACTCTTATCATCAAAATTGGAAGCGACTGACACAATTTTGTTGTTTTTCCATTGCACCAGTATAGTGTTCATTTCTAAAAAAAAATATAGTTTCCTCTACTTTGTTTGTTCCAGGTTTTCTTATCTGGAACATGACACTTTTTGAGTCGATTATCTCGTATTGTTTCAGTGGCACACTATTTTTGATCAGCTATATAAGACAGGTGGGGTAGATTAGTAAAGTAATTGTCAAAGAATATTTTATGTCCTTCATTTTTTTGGTATCTTAGCTTGCTGCAGTAAAGAAACGACCACATCTCCACCCAATACAACCCGCTTTTCCTTGCTGTTATCTTTCCCTGTGTAAATCTCAAATGCCAATATACAGGCTGATTCATTTTCGGCCCTCACCATGGGGAACTCTCTTATTATTGGAGATAGAGTATAGGTTTAAATTTGGCAAAGTTGTTAAATTTTGTGTTTGTTATAAATCCGTAAAGAAAATAGACCTGTTACAAATGACCTTCGTTATTTAAAAAAAAAACGCGAAAACCCCATTTTCTTGTTTTACCTGTAGCACCGACATTTGGCCTTGTAGAGAAAAAATTAAAAAACACATCCTTTTGGCCATTTCTAAACCTCTATCCAGTGGTATACTCTAAATTTTTATACGACGTTTCGTTTCTTTCTGGCCATCATCAACTATCTAATTTCTTATAGGCGCCATATTGGATTTAGACATCTTCAGAAAGAGTTTTTTTTTCTGATTTCAACAATGTACCACATGCTGACTATAGTTTTTGACATTAGGTTTTATTTGAAAGAATAAATTATAAGATTAAATAAGGTAGCCTTTGGAATTTCAATCTGTCAAACATTTCATTTATTGTTCATTAATAATACAAAAATGTCATACACTAACGAAGAGAAACGAGATATGATAAGTATTTTTTATTCTTCGAAACGAAATTTAACAGTAGCGAGTACAAGATAACAAAAACATTAATAAAAATACATAGAAAAGTAAACAATAAACAATTACAGTAAATGTTCAATTATCTTCGGTAATGCACAATTGGGCATGCCTTCTGGCATTTTGTACTGCCCTTTGTATAGTTCTTCTAGGAACTGCATCGAAGGCATTCTGAAGTCTGTCTCGTAATTCTTCTATGTTTTGTTTCGAATCTACTTTATAAATATTATTTTTAACATAAAAAAAAAATCTAGCGGACTTAAATCAGGTGATCTCGCAGGCCATTCAACAACTCCCCTATTTCCAATCCAACGGTTTGCAAACTCTTGATTTAAGAAATTTCTAACAACAGCTGCATTGTGTGCTGGTGCGCCATCTTGTTGCCACCATAAATATTTTAATTGATTTAATGGGATATTGTCGTCAAGATAGTCAGATACGTATGTACGTAAAATATTTAAATATCTTTCTCCATTTAAATGTTCTTCATACATAACTGGTCCTAAGAGACGATTTGCCAAAATACCCATCCAAACGTTTATTCCAAAACGATGTTGTGGTCTTCTAGCCCTGTTTTGTCGGGGATTTTGTACTGCCCAATAGTGCTCCGTATTTCTGTTGAACATTCCAGAATTTGTAAATTTTGTTTCATCTGACCAGATGATTTTGCTTAAAAAATTTTCGTCATTTTCTATCCTTCCCATTAACCAGTTACAATATTCTAGCCTTCTCAAATTATCTCCAGGCAGTAAAGAGTGACTAACATGGATCCTGTATGGTTTAAACCTACTTTTATGTACAGTTCTCCAAACTCTGGACTGGCACAAATTTAATTCTGACTCTACTTCGCGTGTAGAATTTTTCATTTAAATTCCTGTTGTCTTGACCATTACGCGGCTTAGTAAACGATCCATTCTCGACCAAATTTCTGTCGAGATCTAGAAAAATGGTACGATGAGGCTGTTGTCGTTCTGGATATAATTGTAGATATCTTGTACTCGCTACTGTTGAATTTCGGTTCGAAGAATAAAAAATACTTATATCTCGCTTCTCTTCGTTAGTGTATGACATTTTTGTATTATTAATGAACAATAAATGAAATGTTTGACAGATTGAAATTCCATGGCTACCTTATTTAATCTTATAATTTATTCTTTCAAATAAAACCTAATGTCAAAAACTTTAGTCAGCATGTGGTACATGGTTGAAATCAGAAAAAAAGCTCTTTCTGAAGATGTCTAAATCCAATATGGCGCCTATAAGAAATTAGATAGTTGATGATGGCCAGAAAGAAACGAAACGTCACATAAAAATTTAGAGTACACCACTGGATAGAGGTTTAGAAATGGCCACAAGGATGTGTTTTTATATTTTCTCTACAAGGCCAAATGTCGGTGCTACAGGCAAAAGAAGAAAATGGAGTTTTCGCGTTTTTTTTTTTTAAATAACGAAGGTCATTTGTCACAGGTCTATTTTCTTTACGGATTTATAACAAACACAAAATTTAACAACTTTGTCAAATTTAAACCTATACTCTATCTCCAATAATAAGCGAGATTCCCATGGTGAGGGCCGAAAATGAATCAGCCTGTATACCCATAACTTGAACACAATGCCCAGTTTTTGAAACCAAATCATATTGGTTTGCCTCGAATATATTGTTTTGCATAATACTTTCCATAAAAAGGCACTATGCTGTCGTCGATAGATATATTTTCACTGATACCGCCATGTTTTCTAAAGTTTGTATTGAGTATTATTTGAGTATTAAAGTGAACATTCCTCAATATTTGTTCAAACCTTTTAAGTCACATACTGTTTTGTAAAATTATAGGGGTACATCATTCTCTGCGGACCAATAAAGCCACCTGTTCGGATATTTTCCATAAAAGAATTCCTAAAATATATGCAGTTCGTGTAAAGTCATGTCCAGGTTATCATTTTTCCGTAGCGCATATTTATTTGTCTCCTTCAAAATAAAATTTAGAAGTTCATTATCAAAAAAGAGTCGAAAATATTCAACAGGAGTTGACGCATTTACAGCTTCTGTAGATGGTTGCTTTGGATTACAGTTTGTAACTATGTCCTTGTTAGGGAGGACTCCAGGATTTCGATTCCATTCAGATTTTGGTGTAGTCTGAATGACCTTCAAGCGCTTTTGCAACTCTATCAGCGGCATATTGTTTTTGTTTATTGCAGGTTATCTTCAGAGATGTAGTGGTCATCCTCCACGTCATCAATATTACAAAGCTCATTCAATATTCCTCGAGGTAAATGGTTTATATTGGCCGTGTGTTCATCACCCGAAATATCGCTGTCAGCTGTTGTATCATTCCCATTGTCCTCAGGTGGCACGATGAAAATATCATTACCTGGCAGGTTGTCATTTTCAAGTTCGTCTATGAGTTGCGCCAAAGTCAACCTGCAATTACATGAAAATCAAAGAGCGTCCCTTATAAGAGACATCACATGCAAATCATATTTCCCGCGTAAAAATAGGTTAGAATAAATGTTTATATACATAAGTTTTTGTTGCATATTATTCCTAAACATATTCTATATAACCGTTGCCCAAAATATCCAACATGATTTTATATTGCATAATACTTACCTTTCATTTCTCGTTGAGTAAAGGATCCATTTATTAACACAACACACTATTATCTTTTTTATCGAAAAAAAAACCGCTAGCTGCACTAACATGCATACGTTTCATGGATACACAACATCGTATAGTGACATCTGTTGATGAGACAGAGAAGAATATGGTAAGTCTCTTTAAAGGGATGCTGTCCACTAATGGGTTAAAACGTTGTTTCAAAGAAATATATTCTAATAATAAACTACAGGGTGCGGCAGAATTGATTAGACGATTTAAAATTATAAAATAAGTAATTTATTGTTAAATTCGAATCATAACGCGCACATAATTAGAGTCAATAAGTTCATAGAAAAGGATTTAATGAGAGTGCTACGTTTTAAAAATAGCATCACTAAGATGGACTCCGTCGTTTAGTGAACAAGTTTATGCAAGAGGAAGAGTCCATAGTCTTCTTCAGCATTTAGAGTGTAATCTGTTGAATCACAGTCGTGATTGATTCTTTTAAATTATCTACACTAAGAAATATGTAGTTGTACAGAGAACAACAAATTTATAGTGAATATATTCTAAAACTGTACACTATAGTTCAGTGAACAGAAACGAGCATTAAATCGAAGTAAAACCTGTTACAGAAGTTTTGGGAAAAATATTAATGCTCTCTGTAGTATGTTAGCCATGAAGAAATTTGTTGATCTGTGTCTTGTTAATTTATTTCACATTAGTGTCTGTCAGTTCTATAATGTACAAACTAAATATTCGTAAGTCCATTTAGATAGCTGCCCAAACGAGATATAGTTAACCTTTTGAATGAACAAAACATATAAAAAAGCACTATATATCGTACGATTTTAGAATGCGTATGCATCGACATAAGCCGTGCACGCAAGTTAACTGGAGTTCAAGTCAATAGATTATCCGAACGTGCCAAAAATACCATTGGGGTGTCTACCCATAAACTCTCTTACCGTTTTAACATTTGAAACGCTACAATTTCTCGATATTTAGCACGAAATGGTTTAAAGTATAGAAAACGTAAGAAATTCCCAAATATACCGCTGCACAATTGGCTAGAATTCCCCGTTGTTGTCGAGATTTACGACGTATACATTTTGCTAATGGAACAATAATCATGGACAACGAGAAATATTTTACATTTAGTAATGCGGAGCTTCGTGGAAATACAGGTTTCTATACAGATAATATTGATTATAACGGGTGTTCAGAAACATTCGAAGTCCAGTGTTCTCTGAACAAAAAATCGTATATCTTTACTTAAGTATCTGATACTAATTTGATAACCTATAAAATTGTATTAAGTAAATGTATCAATCTATCTGAGACATGACTTCATATTTTCAAGGACTACTTTGACTTCGAATGTTTCTGAACACCCGTTATAACTCATTTGAAATTTAGCCAATAGCAATTACAAATTTTACATAGTTACCATGTATTGATAAGTGAATATACTATTGACGACGTGATATAACCGTTTTGGTGTTTCGCTTCCTCCAACAATATGAATTTTGTCATGGTAACAAGTGTTTTGAAGTTTGTTGATAAACGTCAAAAATATATTCAGCAATTTTCATAAGGTTTTTTTTATTTTTTCGACATGGAACGCTTTGGTATAAGCTGAGGGACCGAAATAGATCAAGAAATTGAAGATTTGACACCGCAAAATACCGTTAAAACACATAAATATGTTTGAAAACAGTTCACCGAATTTCGTGAACAGCGAAATTATAAACTTTGTGCTCAAACTTCTGACGAACAATTAGCAAGTATTTTGAAAGATTGGGCATTCAACATGAAACGTGCAGACGACACCGAATACAAAGAAGGTACCGTGAAAACAATTTGGAACATTTCCGCTAAACTTGTCCAGAAAAAGTTTTATGAAGAGTTTAATCGAGAAACAAATCCATTCAAAGGCGTAATTTTTGAAGATGCAAGAAAGGCGCGGGCAGCTAAAAGGAATAAGTTACAAGCAATTCTTGAAAAAATAAAAACAAGTTCTGTCGCCCTTAAAGCGGAAGAAATTAGCAAAATTGTGTCATTTTTTGAAGAAAATACGCCAGACGGTTTACAAAAAAATTCTATCAAATTTGTTCTGTGGAACTGGCGTGGCGTACAAATGAAGCAGTCTTTTGCTTAATTGACTATTTCAAAGCAGAATGCGACAATTATGGTCAACCCACAGGACGTATTGAGTACAATACCATATTTTCAAAGACAGCACAAGATGGCGAAAAACATACAGCTGAATCTAAATGGTTGACACCGAATAAAAATTGTGAAGATCAGTGTCCAGTACGTCTGTTGAAGAAAATGTTTAGCAAAAGAACACCAAACATTAAAACCAATCGTCTATTTTTAACACCTAATCCTGATTGGCAGAAAACTAAAATATGGTATAAAAACTGCCCTGTAGGCCTTAATCAATTAAGTAAATGGACACGTTCAACGGCAGAAAGTATAGGACTTGATACAAAGAAGCAAAAAATATCTAATCATTCCAATCGCTCTTCCGGTGTTAACATCTTGACACAATCTGGAGCAAACTTACAAGAAATTATTAAGATAACAGGCCACTCATCATCTGAATCTCTGAAGCCGTATCTAAAGCTTACTAATAAACACCATAGCAAGATACTTGAAAAAATGAGAAATAAACAAGATTCTGCCAACTCTACCATCACCAGCACCTCAAATTCACCTTCTAAAGATAATACAACAAATATTTATTATAATAATTGTACTTTTAATTTCAACCAATAAAAAAATTTCGTTAGTTAATTCTTTATATAATCGTAACGAATACCACTCGAGCAAACGAAAATAATCCATTATATAACCTCTTCACTCGACGTATATCCTTAAAACACCACGAGAGCGTAGCTCGAGTGGTGTTTTAAGGATATACGTCGTTTCGCAAAATACGTCTCGTGACTCGGAAATATAATCGATTATTTTCTATGCTCTTGTGATATTATAACTGAAAATACTCGTGATAATACAAAATTTAATGAAAAGGCAAAATTTTCTAATAAAGTTTTGGTCTGGTGTGCGATATCTGAATTGAGAATATCTAGGTGTTTTAAGGATATACGTCGTTTCGCAAAATACGTCTCGTGACTCGGAAATATAATCGATTATTTTCTATGCTCTTGTGATATTATAACTGAAAATACTCGTGATAATACAAAATTTAATGAAAAGGCAACATTTTCTAATAAAGTTTTGGTCTGGTGTGCGATATCTGAATTGAGAATATCTAGGTCTTATATAGGTCGTGTAAGAGGCCAAGCAGTGAACGCTGAATTATATATCCACAACTGTGTGACAAAACTAATGAATTTCATTAATGTACATCACATTAATGATAATTACATGTTTTGACCTGACCTTGCATCGGCGCATTGTGCTAGAAGAACCTTAAACTGGTTAGACGCTCAAGGAATACCATATGTTCCTGGAATATTTCAAAAACTTAGAGAATTTGATTTAGAACCCATCCAAATATTAATGCGAGATGTAAGAAGAAAACTTCGTATAATTGAAGATAAAGGACCCCCAAGTGGCAATATAATATTTAAATGCTAAGGTCTAAAGTTTATTAATTGGTGTTATAATATTATCTTTTGTTGAAATTTTTTCGAAATTTTTTTGAAATAGTAAAAGTTACAAAATTTATGTAACAGGTGTTAGAGTAAAAGTATAAGAAACTATTTTTTTTTATAGTTTGGTTCTGTCGTAGATTTGACAAATGTTTGATATATAAATTAAACAATACTTTCGAAGTTAGCATGTTGTGTTAATACGAAACACAATTAGTAGTCAAATACAGAAATATGAATATATAATTATTTGTTGTATGAAGACCAATGTGTATTTGATCTTTTTGTCGAAAGAGATCATTAAAATGAAAACAATTAGTATTGTTTGTTTATAAGTACCCAATACGATGCTATAGTAATAAAAATATTCATTTTTTATTATTATACGTAGTACTATTTTTTACGTCACCAACGATTCTTGCGCCGATGAGTAAATAATAAAAATAATAATAATAAAAAGTTAATTTTCTTTTACATCCATAACGTAACAAAAATAAACGATAAAAAATTAAATAATAAAAAAAAACAAATTCACAGCTAATAGAAAAAAAGTAGAGAAAAAAAACCCGCACGGTTAAGTTTGGCTTTGAGTGTAAAACACCACAGCCATTCTTCCACTTAACCTTGTAATACAACTAAAATTACAACATAGTATCATGCCTAATTTAATTTAAATCTAAAGTTCTGCGATGACGGAAAAATAAAATAAAAACGAAAATACAGAAATCACTGTAAGCTAACGCAACACACGTTCAGAGAAGGACAATCTCTAATTGCTGGCGAATAAATATTGGCGCAAGTGTTTTTTAAAAGTAGAACATGGCAACTCCTTCAGGTTGCGAGGCAAAGCGTTATATATTTTATATACACATAAGACCAGCTCTCAACGGGCCATACCCGGCAATAAGTGGCAACAGCGTATCCCCTCTACGCGCGGTAGCTTACATTACCATACAATGCAGAGTTATTATGAATTTAGTAAGACTTAAACCGCGCAAGGATATAGTCGTTTGCATATTCGTTCTGTATACGTAATTTGCCCATTTGTTTCAGATATAATAAGGTCGTTATATCTCCAAGTTATTATTATTGTATTCTTAGCTGCTACGGAAAAGTAATTTTAAGTAATAAAAAAAACAATAACGTTTTCTAAAAGATAAAAGTGAAAAAATCAATAATTCTGCAAAATAAATTTTAATTCTAAGAAAGTCACTAAATATAGGATTCGAAAATACCGCCCTCTCTCCCCAAACAATAGCCGAGCCTATTGTAAAACTCCCGCCTCACTCCCTCGAGATTTCTAGGGGTTATTGTCTCGAAAATTCTAAACAGTTGAACTTGCAACTGTTGCAAGTTCGGTATTGTTAGAAGACCGTAAAGAGTTTCTTTGACATGACCCCACAGAAAAAAATCGCAGGGATTGAGGTCGGGGGATCGACGTGGCCATATTATCGTACCCCTCCCGGAAATAACACGATTAGGAAAAGTGTTTTGTAAAAACTCTCTTGCTAATCTGCTGTTATGCGCGGGACAACCGTCTTGCATAAACCAAATTGCATCAAAATCGACGTTTAGTTGACGGACAGCAGGAATAATTCGTGTTCGCAGCAAATCTAAATATTTTACTGCATTCAAATTGCCGTCGATAACAAATGGCCCTATAATGTTATCACCCAAGATACCCGCCCAAACGTTAAGTTTTTCGGGGTATTGAGTTTTAACATTACGAGCTAGATGTTTATTTTCTCGAGACCAATATCGCACGACTGAGGGATTATGCTTGCCATGACGTGGAAAAGAAGACTCGTCGGTAAATAGAATATTTTTTATAAAATATTCGTCCCCGTTAGCATTTTCCATCATGGACTCGGAAAATTGTCCTCGGGAAAAAATCTCCTGGCACTTTCGAACTTTGTAACTTCTATATTTGTTGCGTTTTAGAATCCGCTTTACTGTAGTTCTACTAACACCGATTTCGTCTGCAATTTGCCGTGTACACTTAAGGTCGCCCATTTCAACTAACGAACAAACCCTCACGTCTCTCTCCTCCCGATCGGCAGGTATTAGAGGGATATGAGGCTGTTCGTCAATTTGTTGGCATTTGCGGCAATTTCCGACGACACAGCCATATTTCCTAAACGCATTTACGATCTTTTCAATCGTCGAATGCGAAGGAATAGGCCGATTTAAGTACTCTACAGCAAATAAATCAGCGGTTGTTCGAAAGGAATTACCGGCAAGATACCACGAAACTATTTGTACCTTCTCTGCGGTTGCATACACTGACATGATAACTAGTAACTACCTTAACGTTTGCACAGCTAGATATGAATGACGGGCAATCTATTGCTCTCGATCATCGGACTTATGTATGCGCACGCGGAGTGGCATCGTACATACGTTGCCACATCGCATTACGTTCCATACGTATATTGTTGCGTATGTCCCGTAGCGGGTTGGACCTATCGGTATATTAAACGTAAACAAGCGCTCGAATAGTGATGTTTTATGCAATGGTAGCGCAATTAATCCCTGCGACCTAATGTTGATGTGATGCACGTCCGTTCGGAAGGTTATTTTATTATATAGGTATAGTGGAACCCTGCTTATAATAATTGCGTGATACAGGCAGGCAGCCCGTAGTACAGCTCGATTTCTCATATTCAACCACTTACAGAAAGACAAAGTGTGCGAAATATGTTCATATTTCTTAATGCCGTACGAAAACCGCAAACACGAATTTTGTGCTCTTTGAATCCTTTTTTGATCATTAACATCTATGCATGGACCATACACAGAGGAGCAATACATAAAAGAAGATAATACTAAGGCGTTGCACAAAGGCAACTTAGCAGCTATGGACAAATAAGACCCATGCTGGTAGAGAAGTCTCAAATTTCCATACGCTTGTTTAATTTAATTTGATACAAGCTTTCTATATCTGAACGTGTTGTCTATAAATAGCCCAAGGTTTTTGGTTTCAGTCACTACAGGCAAGATCTCACCAGCTATTAACAAACGAAAATTACGTGTCAACTTGTCGCAAGTCGGCACATTACCAAAAAACATAACACCGAATTTCGAGGAATTAATACGCAACGAATGAAGTAAAGATATATCGGAGATCACATCCAAATCACATTGAACAACATTCAGAGCCTCTCTAAAAGAAAGCTTTGGCACTTGCGTGTCATCCGCATACATATTGCTGTGAATTTTTCATAAGAAAAATACTGAAAATTACGTGATTTATTGTTTAATTTATTGTTTATGTTTAAAAATGTACATTTATAAGTGATAGGACTGTATATTGAAAATGTTTATAAATTTTGCATTGAATTTGTCATTTTGCGGGGTGTAACTAGAGGGAAAACCGGTTATCCGGTGTGAATTTTGATAGAGTTCGATAGAGTTAGTTCGGGTTGATTAATTGAAAATGTTCAATAGTTGATGCTATTTATATTAAAGTCCCGACATTTATACAGTTAAATTCTCGTATTTTTGAAGTTTAATTTGATTAAGCACCTTTTTCGTGAGTCTCCATTAATTTTTGTAAGTAGAATAAAAATTTGATGACATCATAATTATATTTCCATTGTATTAAAACAAGTAGATAATAGATTTAAATATTAAGCATATAGATAATACAGTTTAGTATTAACAATTCTTTGTTAAAATTATAAATGAAAAGTTTGTTCGATTGGAGTCAAGGGTTTTTGTGCATGGCTAGGTACATGTGGTAGTTTTTGTTCGCGTATCAGTATCTGAATATACAGTTTGGTTTTCTGGGCAAAATTTAATAGTAAACTTGATTATTTTTAGATAAGTTTTGATCGGAGTCATTTGGAGGACGTTTTCCATTCATTTACCGGTCAATTTTCAATGAAAGTTTTTACCTCAAGTATCTTTGTTAAATGATACCACATCTTTATACTTTGTGAAGATATATTTTTTTTATTTTTGTATTTAATATAATTATATTTTTATTTCACTTTTTAACCTGCGTTTGTTTTATTTACTTACTCCAATTTTGCTAAGTATATTATACCTATATATATATATATATAGTAAACCTAATCAGTAGGCGATTAAAGGTCTGTATATTACTTCAAAATATATGTATTTAAAAAACTCTACATGTTTCGGCTATATACGCCTTTTTCAAGAGAATACAAAATATGAATGACAGGATATAAATGTCAAGTAATTAAGTTGCTATGGTTTAAATTATTCAAAGATACATTCTAGTAATAATAATAAATCATGCCTTAGTATTCCAAAAAATAGATAACAAGGTGTGAAAATATGTGTTGTTCGCTGCTAGCAATTTGTGTCTCCTTCTGGGTATGAACTTGTGTGTTGGTTGCTGCTGGCAGCTTGCGTCTCTCTATGGGTGTGTGGTTTTGTGTGAGAGCGTAAGTGTAGGGTTTTGTATGTCGGTGCGTTCGTGCGTGTGTTTAGTGATCGGTCGCATGAATTTAGAGAGGTCGGATAACCAGCCGTTGCGTAGGGCCGCCAACCCTTTCCCGACAACTTCTTTACAATTCCGTGCAGTACTTCGACGGTCTGACCCCCGCCCCAACGAGGCAAGGCGCAGACAGGCGAAGCGCACCCTGTACGGGGTTGCTCATCGCAACTAAGGGAACACTCTTAGTGGCTACCTCGGTCGACGATGGTCACACTTATGCCATCTTAACGTTTTCCGTATATATATATATATATATATATATATATATATATATATATATATATAAAAGAATATATTTAAAAGAAATTTAAAGAGAAATTAGTTTGGAATAAATTTATATAAAATAAGTAAATACATTTTTGTGAACATTTCACTGGCGCTCAACATATATTTTAGACACGTTTTTCCTAAGTGGAACCCGAGAAGTTAGAGGTCTCAGATTTGAAAATTCACCGGCTGAGAAAACCTAGTTGGGAAAACTAGTTGTGGATGGTGGTGTAACAAATCTTCAACCCACTATTCATAGCAATATGTATATTACAAGATTTTACCGATTCAAAAAGAGTACTAGTATATATAGAAACGAAAAGTGGGCCCAAGATAGAGGTTTGAGGTACACCAAATGCCAAACCAACACGTTCAGATATCCGACCATCAACCCGAACCAATTGCGATCTGCCCCGTAAGAAACCACTTAAAAATTTGATTGCATCATCGGAGAGACCCACATAATGGAACACAGCAGACAACAGATCATGATTCACGGTATCAAATGCTTTACTAAAATCTAACAGTATTAGAAGGGAAGCGTAACCCCTATCACGTGCAGTAAATATGTCATCCGCAATCTTCAATAAAGCCGACTCACAACTATGACCAGCCCGAAAACCCGACTGGTAAGCTGATAAAATGTTATAAGCGTTTATATGTCGCATTGAGGAACTGAAGGGACTCAGACAGAAATATTTCGGAAGAGATCTATTCGATCCTACGAGTGTACTCAAACTTCCCCTGAGGAGGATAGTGGCTTTTATCGAGGACACAAGACTAACAGAGTGGAACTGAGAGATCTATTGGGGATAGAACAAAGAGCAGTGTGCTCAAGTGCCTGGGCGTGCTGGCATCCAACCCAAAACAGAAGAAGAAGAAGATGTTCTTTTAACTGTGCATTAAGCAGTTTCTCGAATATTTTAGACAATACGGAGAGCAAACCTATGAGCCTCAAATCAGCCATAGATTGCGGATCAGACTTCTTTGGCACCGATCAGGGGCGATGTAACAACAATATTGTAGTTTGCGTAATTTGCAGCAATAAATTCTTACGCCAAAGAACAATTAAATGCCGACAGTATGGCAGCGTAGTTAAGGTAATAGTATGGCAATTGACATAGTTAAACAGACCTTACTACAAGCTACGCTTTATAAATAATATCACTAAGTTGAGCGCTCCATCGTTCAGCAAACAAGATAGCATGAATGAATCTTCAGCATTTGTGATGGTATCTGTTTAATCGCTGCCGTGATTGATTCTTTTAAATCGTCAACACTGAGAAAAATGTAGCAATGAGGCTCACTTTCATTTACATGGGCTTGTAAATAGACAAAACTGCCGCTACTGGTCGTTTGAGAACCCTAAGGAGAAGCATCAAAGACCACTTCACTCTCCCCAAGTTACGATATGGGCTGCAATGAGCGCATATGGAATTATTGGCCCTTACATTTATAAAAATGCTAACGGTGTTGTACTCACGGTTACTCCACAGCGATACAAAGACCTGTTAGACAATTTTCTCAGACCAAAGCTACATAATTTTGCTGGATTTAATTAACACTTCGTTTCAAAAGAATGGCGCCACCACACATACTGAAAACCTTCCGATGGAAATCGTCAGGGCCATGTTCCCGGGAAGAGTGATTTCTAAACGGAGAGATATTAACTGGCCACCCAAGAGTCCCGATTGAACCCCAATGGATTTCTTTCTGCAAGGTTTTCTTAAAGGAAAGGTATACAGTACGGTATAGTCGAGGCACGATAAGTTCCGATACACATCATTCACGAGACGTCAAACATATAATCAAGTGACATCATAAATATGCAATGGATCATACAAATAAATTAAAAATATTTTATATTAAGATATAATTGTGGCATAATAGTTAATAATTAAATTAAATTTCAATGGGTAATGCAACATTTGTTTTTTAATACAAACGGTCCTTATATCAAATTTAAAAATGTAAAAAAATAATTAATTACTTAATTATTACATTTCCGATATCGCAGAACTTTTACGTTGCTGTTATTGGCTATTCCGAAAAAAATTTGATGAACCGCTAGGATGCCGGTTATCATTGGCTCGGCAATTTTGGAACGTTGAAAGTTCGTAGAGTATCAAAATATTAAAATATGACAAATAAAACCTAACTTTCCTTCAGTCGAGATATATTTAGTTTTTGTAGTCTGATCGAACATTTCTACATATTGTCAGATGCTTCTTACTAAATTCAGTAGTGCTAATCTGATATACTATAATAAGTAAAGTATAGTTCATAAAGTAAAAGTTTCTCCACTTTCTCTTATTATTTCATCTATAATAAATATCTTATCTTTCTTATGATAAACATTACTAATTGCATTAATTCATTCTTAGTCATTGCAGATGAATAGCTTATATCTTTTTTTCTCAACCATTCCATAATTTCTGTTTTTTTTTTTTGAGTAGGTATTTGGTGGTTTATTTTGAATAGCACTATGATTCATTCTATTCCCCTTTGAAAATATCCAAGTTTCATCAAGGAACACGACCTGACGTAAAGTTGAATTTAAGTTATTCATATATTCCCTTAAAAACACATTTCTCATATAGACTATATTTAATTTCTCTGTGAGCGCTCTCCTGTCACACTCTTTCTTATATTTAAAACCAATATCTTTAAGCAATATTGCTAAAGAAGCTGTACTTGTATGAACAAATTCTTCCACAGCCAAAACATTGCTTAGAGTTTTTAAGCTAAGATGTTTTTCTGAAATATTTTAATATGTAATAAATGTGTACAATGTATTAAAAACATACTTTATACATGTCATAAACAGTATTTCGAACTTCCGTTTTAGTTGCTTCTGGTAAGTCCTTAGTTTTTTTTTTTTTGCCAGGAGACGATAATACTGGATTCTGAATGCTACGATGTTTAATAGTGTAGACCGTTTTATTAGATACATTAAAGGCTTCTGCTACCCTCTCAAATAAAACATAACACTGCCTTATCTAACCGATTATGTGAATTACCTCATGAACACGATCGATGGACATAAATGATCCACCACTCTCTTTTTTCCGTTCAAAATAGGCTGTAGGATTTAATACAAGCTGTTAAGCTGGAGAACCAAGAGGTTTACCAGGCATCTAACAAATATTCTGTAAAATAAATAGGTTAGAAATGTCAAAGTGATAATCAAACAATTTCGTACTTATTGCCACTAATTGATATTACTATTTATTATCAATATTGTTCTCAAAAGAACAGATTTTGTAATTTTATTTATGACAAACTAAATATTCAAATTAGAAGAATGCTTAACCTACATAGAAGTCAGAATACCGGAAGCAAAGTCAATAAACAACAGTATTGAAATAATTTGACAGCAAGTCGAATATCATAAGACTATCTCATGGACAACTTATCCTTTTTATTTAATATAATATTTCAAAGACGTACGTCTTAACTTAAAAAAACAAACGTGTGTAGTATTACAGCGCGTATTCATCTATGTTAGAAGGAGATAAAGTACAATTTGCGGTTCACACTTGGGCAGTACGAACTGAAAAGATATACTTTACGAAGTGTATATACAAGTGTCCCGTATCGTTATGTTCAAATTTTCGGAGTGTAAAGTAGACTTCATTTCAAGTAACAAAAACGCAAAACTTGTATATCCATTTTTATTTATTTCAAAGTTACAGATCTATGAATGTGATTGTCAGATCATGAAAAAAAATGTAATCCTAAAGTCAATAAGAACTGATTTTATTTAAAAAAGTTCAATTAATAATATTTTCGAAATGTCCACCTCCTTGTTGAATGCAGGCTTGTGCCCGTAAGCCAACAGAAGAAGTACGTATCCGAATTTCATACTTGTTTCGTCGGATTTGCTCGGCAGCCAGGTGAATACGATCCAATAACTCTTTTCTTGTGTTCGAAACTTACGCGTAGACTAAATTTTTCATGTACCCCCATAAATAAAAGTCAAGGGGATTAAGATCGGGTGATCTGGGTGGCCATGCCTCGACCAATCCATCTTGGATAATTGACATTAACCCAATTTCGAACAGCATTTCCGAACTGTGGTGGTGCCCCATCCATGTGAAACCACATGTCTCGCCGAACATTCAGTGGGACATCCTCTAAAAGACCTGGCAGTTCGTCAATAAGAAATTGAAGGTAATTGTCCGCATTTAGCCTCCCAGGAAGAACGACAGAACCAATCAACAAGTCATTGATTAGAGCCGCCCAAACGTTAATAGAAAATTCATGTTGAAATTTAGATGGGCGTATTGCTTTGGGATTTTCTGATGGCCACCTATGCAGGTTTCTCAGATTTGGAACACCACTTCTCGTGAACGTAGATTCATCTGTCCAGGGGACTGTTCTGCAGAAATTAAAATGAAGCCGTGACTGTCTTAATATCCAGGTAGAATAAACTAGACGACTATAGTGGTCTGCCTCAAGCAAACCGTGTCCCCTGGGATAGTTATATGGATATAAGCCCTCACGTTTTAAAATTCGCCAAACTGTCGTTCGTGACACTCCTAGTTGTCTAGCGATTCGACGTACACTGAGAGTTGAATCCCTTGTAACAGTAGCTACTGCTTCTTCCTCTAAGTCTGCTGGCAAATTTACTCCTCGGTCGAAAAGATAATCACGCAGTCCGCATTCCCGAAATTGTCTGTGTACTTCCAGAAACGTTCTGTAATGAGGAATGCGCCTATCGGGAAACCGATGTCGCTAATCAATAACAGCTTGACATGCACTGCCGTTACAGTAGCCATACACAAAATGCATGTCCGAATACTCTTGAGAAGAAAATCGGTGAGGGATTTTGAATAAAGAAAACGTGTCCACTCACTAATAAGCTGTTGTATGAACTGAAACGTAATGTAATTCTTTATAAAAAAAATGCAACGTTAGCAGTCATCTGAACATTTATTTATTGTATGATATTCATGGCTCAGCACTTACGAAATAAGTAAGAACCTTCTTTATCATAAATCAATTTTCAGTTCTTTTTTTTGTAGATCTCCAAGAAATTACTGTATGCACTACGACACGCGTTTATTTATTTTAGTATAATATTTTATTATGCGACATTAACAATCACAGACCTGTTATTGAATCGTAAATAAAATCAGTTTGTGTTGATTTTAGGATTACATTTTTTTTCATGATCTGACAATCACATTCATAGATCTGTAACTTTGAAACAAATAAAAATGGATATACAAGTTTTGCGTTTTTGTTACTTGAAATGAAGTCTACTTTACACTCCTAAAATTTGAACATAATGATACGGGACAACTTGTATAATTAATAATAGAAGTTATATAGGTTACATTAGTATGTTAGGTTTGGTTTGAACGCGAGATGTCAGTGTATTCCATAACGGTGTAATACCTGGTGTCACGATTTCTTGATGACGTGCATTGGAACTTATCGTGCCTCGAGTATACCAAGAAATTTGAATCAGTTAAAACAACGAATCCGCGATGAAATTCGGGAAATCAATCTAGATTTATGTAGACGAGTTATTGCGCATTCTCGGGTCCGCTTTAGGGACCTACTGCAGCTCGAATTTTCCATAAATAATTTTCCATTTTTTAAATGTTAAAATAAAATTGACTTCAAATGAATATGTTTTTTTATTAGCCGAGTTATACGGTTTTCAAAAGGGGAAAACATTCCAGAACATCTATATTTTATAGTTTTATTTTTGATATGAACTTTATATTCTTGTTTTTGTATTGTTTGCAAAAATAAATAAATAGTTTCATTTTTTCAACACTAATTGTATTTTTATTTCTCACTTCCTTCTTACGCCGCCTCGTTTCTGTATTTCGCGCTTACTAGGAGCGCACTAGTTGAAAATCTTTGCTCTGTTATTGAAATTATATTGATAACTTGCGTGGAACGTTAAAATTTTATTAACTGTTTGTTTCTTTGGCACGCTAGTATACATATATAATTTTTAAAGTTACGGTTATTATTTCACGGAATCGTGTTTATGAAATTGCTTTTTTAAAAATAATATTGTATAAATACGTTTTGTGTGCTACAAAGTTGCTACTACATTAGATATAATTCATGCATTAGTAGTGTTCCCTTGGTATAATTAATGCGTCTAAAATTGACCGTAACTCGCGTGACCTTTCAAAACATTATAGTAATACATTAAATTAAATACTTGCTCTTTGAAGGTGTGATAGTGCCGGTCTTACGTTGATTGTAATCACTCTATTTTTTAAAGTATTTCACAAGACTTAACACTGTTTTTAGAAAAGTAAATGTGTGTTAATTGTTTTATAATAAATATATTTTATATATTTTTTTATTTACAATAAAATAAACAATTACCAATAAAACATTAATTTGATAGTGCGTCGACATCTAAAAAAAAAGTAAAACGTTTGTGTTTAAGTGTTTCGGCGACTTTCTTCTTAAAATACTTCTAATTAATGTATTAATTGTTTTTTGTGACACAGACGAGACTATTTCTCTGGATTGCTTTGGTAAATTGAATTCTTTCTAATGCCATCATTTAAAATTGCTCCAACCTTATTCTTTTTTACCATAAATATTTTTAATTATCCTAACAACCAGTAAGATCGTAGTCGCGACGAGGTGTGTTATACATGCTAGTACAAACTTGGTTTGTTGGATTGTAGTTATTAATGCATCACATAAGGCGACATTGACATGTAAAAATGAGATTTAGTATTCATTAATTCTCATTTGCAGTAAGTTCAGAATGTTAACTATATATACACAAAGTAGAGAACTGAAAAGCCATATCTGTCTTCGAGATACCGTACATTGATAAGCTTCAATTAGAGCGAAACGCGTCTGTACGTTCCCGTTGATGGAAGGCTTTTCAGTAATTTTTAATTATCCTAACAACCAGTAAGATCGTAGTCGCGACGAGGTGTGTTCTACATGCTAGTACAAACTTGGTTTGTCGGATTGTAGTTATTAATGCATCACATAAGGCGACAATGACATGTAAAAATGAGATTTAGTATTCATTAATTCTCATTTGCAGTAAGTTCAGAATGTTAACTATAAATATTCTGTCTAATTGAAATAAAAAATTTACTAAGATCATTTTATTAAATCAACGAAATTATTTGTTAATAACATTGAAAAACTATTAGCTCTATATCGAACCATGTTGAAATGTTAACTCAGGTTCTTAAACGTTTTTCTTTTTTTTTATATTTATGGTATTAACTTATTTTTCATTTATTAAGAAGTGGTAAAAATGAAAAAATACACGAGAGATATTCATATCTAGTTAGCCTAGCCCATTTTCCTCGAAAAAAAAAAACAAAATCTTATACAAAGGTATTTTTAATAATATAAAATATTATTAAATCTTATGCTAAATTCAAGAAATAATGACATTTCAAGTGACAAGCGTCACTGTATAATCTTACGTCCAAGAAGTTGAAGTATTGCTGTGCAGTAAATTTTGAAAAAAAGCATGTCGAATGCAAATGTGAAAATCGATAAATTGGAGTATCGAGGCATCATCAAATATTTGTATTTGAAGAGGTTAAGTGGTACGGAAATTTACAAAGATATGCTTAACACAAATGGCGATCAATACCCATCATATGCGACTGTCAAAAATTGGATTGCGTCGTTCCAAAGAAGAAAACTTTCCATTACAGATAAGAAGTAACCAGGAAGACCGATTTCGGTGTTCACCCCCCGAAAATATTGACGCAGTTCATGACATGATATTATCAGACTGTCGAATTGAGCTGAAACATATAATTGAGGCACTAAAGATGCATCCATCGTGTAATTGACGTCGATTTAAATATGAAAAAAATTTCTGCAAAATGAATTCTTAAATGCTGAACGCCGATCACAAACTAGCAAGAGTGAAAGCATCACGGCCAATCTGTGCCCATTTTGGAGGGGATATGCATATTTTTTGAACTGTGTTGTGATTATGGATCCATTTTTACGACTCAGAATCCAAAACAGCAATCGATGGAGTGGAAGAATCATGGTTCTCTAAGGCCTAAGAAGTTTCGAGTTCAAAAGTCCCCTGGAAAACTTCTAGCTTCAGTTTTTTGGGATATCCGTGGCATAATTATGATCACTTACCTTAAAAAGGCTCAGATCATCATTGGAGCTTCTTATTCTAAAGTACTAGCCACCCTCAAAAAGAAAATTAAGGAAACAAGACGTGGCATGTTACCGAAAAGTGTGTTGTACAATTCGGGATCTAGAGTTCGAATTACTGGAACACCCGCCCTATTCCCCAGACTTAGCCTCCTCAGACTATTATCTTGATTGAAAAAAAGTTTAAAAGGTCGTCAATTTTTGTGTAGCGAAGAGGTAATAGAAGCTGTGGAGGGCTGGTTTTCAAACCAAAAACAATATTTTTTTAGAAGGGTTAAACGCGTTGCAGGATCGATGTATTAAGTGTATTAATTTATGAGGAGACTATGTTGAATAATAAAATGTAATCATCATACATGAAAGGAGCCTCCTTGAAGATTGCAAACACAAGCGAAACCTCAGCAATCAGGTGCCCCCTAGAAACGTCTGATGTACCATTGTTGAGTAACAGTGTAATTTATCATAAGTTCGATTTCTGAGATGAGCATTAAGCAACGATAGAATTTTTAGCGTTAGAAGGTTGCACATCCATCGAAATTCATGGGCGTCTGAAAGCTATTTATGATAGCGATTGTATTGATGTGGAAAATGTTCGCAAGTGGGTTCGATGTGTTAAACTCTGTTGTAAAGGCTAAATGAAGGTACTCGTATTTAATGTATAACCATGTTTAGACGGCCAAACCTTTCACCCTTTCACCACCGAATCAACAGACATGTAAAGTAAGTCCCAACTTGAAATTGTTTCAATGGTAAGCTAAGAATATATCAATACTCCCTCGTATATAAAGTAGCCACGAATATTTACCAATGCGTCATTATATTATTCCAGTAATAATCAAACTCTTTTTGGACAAATTTTGAACCGAGAATGATCGGACTTGACATTCGCATTTAACAGCATTTGTTATTTCGAAAGATGTTAAATTTACGTAATTTATTGATGAAAATATTATATATGGATGTTTATATAATTTTTTAAACTAGAATAGCAGAAAACAAATTAGCTGAGAGGTAACAGAAGAGTTAATTTAAATCGACAACATAACCTAATCATTTAGTTAAAACTAGAAGCAACTTTAACTGACCGATAGCCTAGTGGTAACGCACTGGCTTATCATGGTTTCTGGATTCGAATACGAGGCTCGGCTATTGGAGAAAGTTTTGGTAAGGTGAATGCCGATACCTAAATATCTTAAGTCACTCCACGGGCTCGGGCGTAATAATAACTCATGGCCTCTATAATTGTGGTTAAGCTGTTGGGAGACGCTAAGGCATGAATTATTATTATTAATTATTATTAAATTATAATCAACTGGAATTCATTGAAAGAATTAATTAATGAAAACAAGGATTTTGTTGAAATGTATGAAATTTGTTTAAATAGTTTAAACAGCACCGGAAATAGCAGTCGAAACAAAGACAACTTGCCAGAATCCACCAAGCGGCTCTACCGCAAACCGTTGTTTAGAGAAAGCCAGTCTTCATCGACGAATAGCGATGAAGAGGCCGCTGCTACGTTTACAAAATAAAAGAAAGCGATTAAATTGGGCTTGTGAACGTCAACAGTGGACAGTAAAAGACTGGAATAAAGTGCTGTGGACTGATGAGTCTAAATTTGAGTGTGATGTTAGCCTGGTCCTGAGGGCTACATCGGTGAGTCTTCACGCAGATATCGTTGTCCCGTTAAATAATACACAAGTATGTTAGGTTTAACATAGTTTAATAAACCAACACTTATAACTATTTAACAAGATGGTAATTACATGATTAACAATGTAGACGATAGTCGAAAAGAGACTCTAACTGGTCTCTACTGACTCTGTCTTGACTCTGCTATTCACTCCGATTGACTCTGATAAGACTCCGGATGGGATGTCTTATATATCGTTAGAGTGATCTACTTTTCGACTATATGTCCTTACTCTAAATAAACAAGTGTTGAAAGTGTGTAACGTACCTTGCGAATGCTTGTGTATGTACTTTATCTCGGGCGAGGTCATGTTTGGACATAACATGCATTACACACGAGCCCGCGCCTTGACTTCGATAAATGGTACACTGCATTGCTTAATTAGGTTATCACATGAGAAGAGTAGGTGAATTTGCAACAGAAGAATGTAAGCCTACCGTTAAGCGCAGAGGTGGTTTGATAATGATTTGGGGATGTGTTTGTTATACAGTCGTTGGTGATATTGTTAAAATTGACTTAAATTGCATTAAGAAACAGATACTATATAAGTACTTCCCGACGATTCGAACTTCAGTCCCTTAATAGATCAATGGTTAAGAGCATGGTTCGACAAACCAAAAGACGTAGGTTCGAATCCTGTATAAAAGCGAATTTTTTTTCAGTAAAAAATTCGAATAATTAAAGTCGTATATGTAGAAAGCATTTATTTCATTCACATCACTTCGCGAAAATGCAATTGATTTGCATATACTAATAATGTTTTATAGATTATCCATAAATATTTCCGCTTATAGAACCCTTAATGGGAAATCCCATTGCTAATCCTTTTGTTTATAAAATGCGTAATTAAATTGACAGTAGCTTTTCCTAAGCGCATTTCTAGTGAATTTAAAAGTTCGGTTTTTAAGATAGGGAGTTTCAAAGTAATGAAGTCTATTATGTCCTTGGGGGGGGGATACTAGGAAACGGATATGTGACGTCATAGGATATTAGTTGACTGTTGGGTATTTCCAAGGTTGGAATTTTATTAATTAATTCGGGAGAAACCTTTATAGCAAATTTTGGTTTAAATTTAGTATGTTCTCGTATTAAGTAAGGTGATTAAATGGTTTTAACAGATTTTTACAAGAGGCTTTTACATAAGAAACTACTTGAGGTATGTGTCTAAACACCTAGAAAATTTAGTGGTAGAAACCGGCCTAGGACTAAGTAAACACAAAGATAACGCTAGTAATAAATATCTTGTAAAAAAACTTAATAGAAAATTACCAAATCCAGTAAAATCTATTTCAAATTTCTTCAGTTGCAAATTGTACGTTTGTAGCAAAATTTTTTAAAAGTTTCTTATGACGTTTCAACACCTACCTCCTCATTCTATTAGTTATTTAATCGTAATACTTTTTATTATTAGAATAGAGATAATAGACCGATAGTAAATTGGAGTTTTGTGAACTTAAAATATGAGATTAAACTGCCTTACATAAGCTAATCACAAATTAACTCGATAAATCAAGCCGATAGTACGACAGTAAATTGGACATTTGTGAACTTAAAATATCGAACTATTAGATTAAACTTTCTTACATAAGCCAATCACAAATTAACTCTATAAATCAAGCCCCTAAACTATTTCTAGGTTGTTCTACTAGATTAATACTAGGGCGCATTTAGTTAAATAAATTTTCCAATCGTAAAATCTACTGCTAATACTATCTATCGAGTTGATGAAAAGCTATCAAAAGCATCTAAAAACTAAAGTATTTAAATATTTGAGGTATTTTTTGTTTTTTTGTAATTTCATGTCAGTATAAAATTATTTTCTCTTCGTTTCGAAGGAATGTACAAACAACACGGACATGCTTGAAAACATGGAGGAAAGGCAGGAACTTGAAGCAAAAGAATTCTCGAATGCGCAGGAGGAAGAAAACTCGCCCGTAAACAATGTTTCTACCATGCCACCACCCACAGATCTGTCAGATAGCAGTGAATCAGATGCAGAAAAAATTCGCAGGTGAATGTTTATTTTATTTGTTCTTGTTACATGTACTAATAGTAATTTATTAATAAATAAGGCGTTCACATAGAACCGGATTACTAAAAACAAAAGAATTAACACTATAATATGTAGAATGTATTTGTAAAGTTGTTCTAACAAACCTATGTACATGATTGAAGTAGAGGAAATAGAAAAATTTGCGAACATTAGTAACTCCTTTATTTACAATAAAACAATTAGACCACTTCTCTATTAGTTATACAAGCATTAAAATGAAATATAATTTTGATAATTTCTATGGACAGTGTCTGCAGATCTTGTTATACCACAGTGATTATATTGATTTTAAGATTTTAATATGTTTTTTGCTATTAGGAAATGTCCCTTAAATACAGACTAAGTTATCATTTATTTATCATAAATTTGAACATAATTATCATAAACATGATTATTCTCTAATAAACTTCTCGAAATAAATTAAGGAGTTGAGTTTGCTATGATTTTGACAGTAAAATACCGATAAACTTTACTGAAAATATGCTTGGGTCTATATTTTACTCCTGTATACCTCTAACGTTGCCACAAATACAGGAACCACCACAATAACGTTCGTCAATGACACAATAATATAATGGCATAACAATCCACATATAGATTCGAAAATTTTACAAGATATATTACTATATAAATAATATAATTTACAAATAATGGAAAATGAAAATAAAAGAAATAATATATGTGTTATATGTTCGATATATGTTACTTTTATTGCCAACAAGCAAATATATTCAAGAGTATTGCTAGACAGGAATAAATACTTCAAATGCATCTCAACGAAGACTTAATCCGGAACACGTATATTTTTAATGAAAGCGAAGAACGAAGACGCAAACTCTGTAAATGGTATTAATTAATAAAGCACAACTAAAGCCTCTGCAGAAATATATCACATTGAACTATGGGGAATTGTTCTAAACTCCAACTTCGAAATTCAAATGCACAGTCGCTTTCGATCAAAAGTGCTATCAAATTATCACCAAAGCACCCCAATGTATAAATTAAAACTGTTAAAAATACAGTAAAAGATTAAATATACGCTCAAACTTTCTTGTGAGATGTTTAATGAAAAACAAAAACGAGGATAGGATATAAAAAAGCAATTCATATATTAAAAAAAAATGTATTGTTTAAGATAAAACGCAAAACGTTCACATTATTAAATGTGATACGTACAGCTGCGAGCAATAAATTTTGGTCGTCAATGTCATTGTAAAATTTAAGGAAATTGTCACAATGCAGATTTTTGCCCAGATTGATTATATCCATTGTCAATATAAATTTGCAGTTTCTCAGTCTTGTTTTTGAATTATTTTTATTATGGTCTCAATATCCTATTTTAACAATGTAAGGATTATTTTCTTAATAGAAACTGGGCTCTCTAAAGCTACGGTAACATCTCGTCTAGGACTTGCGTAAATTTTATTAACATGTGACAGATTAAATTATAGGTTATTACCATTACGACAGTTTCACTATACAGCAACTTACATTTTGTCAAAGAATGACATGACGACCAAAATTTATTGTTTGCAGCTGTACATGTTAATCTACGAGGTGCTACCCAGAAATTTCCGGAATTTGAATGTAGCGCGCGATGGAATGGTAGTACAGCTCTATAGCGCTAGATGGTGTGAGCTACGTCTGTACTAAGTCTGCCAAACAATATTTTGCCAGGTGGTGACAAATAGTTTTTGTGTTTATATTTGTTGAGTTGTGTTTGAATTATTCTGTGACTCTAAAATCTTTGATGTGAAAGAGCAAAGAACGTGTATCAAATTCTACTTTAAACTTGGTAAAACGATTGCGGAAACTCTGAAAATGCTTAAACAAGCGTTTGGTGAGAATGCTTTAGACCTGACGCAAACTTATGAGTGTACAACCGTTTTCAAATATGTCGGTTGATAATGCTGAGCGTTTCGGTCGTCTATCGACGGAAAACAAGCCACAAAATGCGGCAAAAGTGCGTGATGCTATCCGGCAAGACCGAAGCAGAACAATCCATGACATTTGTAATATTGTCGGCTTGTCATACGGCGTTTGCCAGGGATTCTATCCGGCGAACTCAATATGCGGCGTATTGCTGCCAAGTCTGTGACAAGATTACTCAGCATTGAATAAAAACGTGTGCACAGAAATTAAAGAAACTGCCGAAACGGATGCGAACTTCAATATCAGAATCATTACTGGCGACGAATCATGGGTGTATAGATATGATCCTGAAACAAAGCAGCAGTAATCGCAGTGGAAGGCACCATCGTCATCACGACCGAACAAAGCACGGCAAGTTCGAAAGAACGTCAAGTCAATGTTGATTTGCTTCTTTGACGCTGATGGCATCGTGCAAAAAGTATTTCACCCACCAAGTGAAACAGTTAATGGGCGATTTTATTGCGATGTTTTTCGGCGACTATGGGAAAATATTCGACGCAGCCGGCCTCCCAAAGTGGCACAACAATTCGTGAATCCTACATCACGACAATGCACCAACCCACGCGTCACTTGTTTGTAGTTTCTAGCCTTAACGAAGACGGCAGTACTATCCCACCATCTCTACTCCCCAAATCTTGCCCCTTGTGACTTCTTCCTCTTTCCGAAGTTGAAACTGAAGCTCAAGGGGCGCCATTTTAAGATGATTGAGGAAATCCAGACAATCGCAGGCAGTGTTGAACACGTTAACGCGCGGCACTGCTTGTAGTCATGGTCAAGTTGCTGGGATTGGTGTATTCATGCGGAAAAAATACTTTGAAGGTAGTGAATAAGTGGTAAGAACAATTTTTTCACATTCCGGAAATTTCTGGGTTTCGTATTATAAATTATGCACCTTACTTAATGTCTATATCGAAAAGATTATGATGAAGATGGGTTGTTAAAAAATAAGTTTATTATTATTAAAGTTACATAATGCTGAGTTTTTCTTTAATACATCATGTGGCCATCAACCCTTCAATCTTCCTTTATGTCTATTAACAAGATAAAACACTATCTATGTGTCTTGTTCATAATAATAATATTTAACAGCCATCCATTTATAAAACAACTAATAAAAATACACATATACAATCTGTATAATAAGAAGCGCTTGGCGATATGCCTTGAAGAGACAGTTAATGTGAGGGTGAGACTGAGAGAGTAGGTAGACGTATCATCCTTCTAATACCTCTAGTAGTTATCCGTTATTTGACGCGGATTACAGTTGCTGATGAAATGACTGCAGCGTATCGAAGAAGTGTTTTTGTGTGAGCACCGTAAAGGTGCTAAAATAACAATTACAACAGCAGCTCTGGTACTTACACAAGACCGAAGACTTTTTCAGATGATGGCGTTATTAACAAAATGTAAATGATCTTCAGAGGCCCGGGAAAAGCTGCACTACAGCTACGCGGCAAGATAAGACTATTATCAATTTATCTAAGAAAAATCTGCAATTAACACTTTGTCGAAAATAATCAAGGCTACCCAAGAAGAACATAAAAATTAATTTATGACAATTAGATACAGTTTACACGATATCGCTTATCGGAGCGGAATTATTAAACCTTTGCTGTCTGATAACATCTGTCGATCTATCTACTTCTTTGGGTTGGACGCCAGTAAGTCAAGGCACTTGAACACAGTGCTCTCTCTCCTAAGGGGAAATTTGAGTACCCTCGTTGGGCCCAATAGATCGCTTTCGAAATGTTTCCGTCTAAGTCCTTTCAGTTCCTCACACGTGCATATTACATGAAGGCTAGTTTCCTCCTGTTTTTCAAATCTCCTATACCGGGCTCGCTAACCAAACCCATGCTGTACAGGTTCTTCCTTAAAGGACAATGTTCGGTTATCAAGCCGGTAATAATTTTAATTTCTTTTTTATTACTACCAATTAGGTTGGTTGAAAGCCTAGCGTTCAGCTCCTCTAGTAGTATCTTAGTGTTGAGTTGACCTTCCGTTAGCCTCCATTTCCGTTTATGTTCACTTTCTAGCCATAAGCAGATCCCCCATTTAGCGGAATCCTTGACGATTCCATATACAGGTTTTGGTCCTACGAAGTTTCTCTTGGAACCTTCCTTGGCAAATTCGTCAGCTATTGCATTGCCCTTTTCCTGGCACCCATGTCAGTAACAATATAGTCTTGTGCCAGTCTATTTAGGACAATGTTTCACCAGTTTAGACTTGGTAAATGGATTCATAATGGCTTTAATAGTCGCCTGACTCTGATAAACATCTACAGGCGCGGGTGATCTGGAGACAAGAAAATTCCAACAGGGATACGTCCGATATTGTGTTTACACATGAATCATCTTTCTACGTCTGGTTGCATAAAAGGAAGGCATGGTCAACGGACGAAGAACGTATTATACAGAGCAGTTGTTTTAAACTGCGCTGTATAATACGTTCTTCGTCCGTTGAATTCTTTGAAAGTTCAAAAGCCCCGCTCTAATACGCGGGGCTATGGAACTGTGCCCGTATTTACCAGTATTTTAAACACGAAACGAATGTTTAAATTATACCAAAAAATATTTCCAAGGTAAAAGTGTGATTTACAGATAATAGTGTAAATTTAATCACCAGGGAGTGGAGGATTGGTATTGGAATGGAATTGCATCAGTGAATTGACTTCGTAATCCAAAGAGACCAGCTCAATTGAAATTTAGTCGCAAGTATGCGAAATTGCTGTAATGCTATTCTTAAAAATACTGGAAACTGAATGCAGTATTAAATATTTGCGTATTATAATATGAGAGATATACTTTGTAACAATATATCTAGTTCCTCTCTTGGCCTTTTTTGGTAGAAGTATTAGCCTGCCTGCGTTTCTTATTATACAGACTCATAGCAAAGGTAAAAATTAAAATTACCATTATGACTCAAATCAGTAGAGTGACACACTGTAGTTAATGGTGATAGTAAATCGATTCAAGGAATACATAGCAAAAGAAAAGGACGTTGAATCAGACGATAATTTGAGAACACGAAAATTAAGAATGAACACCTGTCAATATACCCATGAATTCATTTTCATACTTAGCATCTTCCATGACATTCACAGAGAACTGTCGAAGATGTCATGCATTATAATTTTATGAGAGAGTCTTCGATAAGCACTATTAAATTGAAAGGAAAGATATTTAAAGAAGTTTTTTAGAACATTTTCAATTTATAAATGAAAATGAAGATAACGGGGAGACCAAACTTGGGAAGTACATATATTCAAGTTTACTTACAAAACAGAGAAAAACTACGGTAATTGATTATTCTCAAAAAACTTCGAAGGCCGTAAAATGGCACCTAAGGACTTCGAAGTAAGTAAACAGATATTACTGATATCAAATGAGAAACTCTATAAAAGTACTCCGAGATTCTTTATTTAAAAGGCAATTAGTCATGTAGTAGGCAAAAGCTATAGGATTTTGCTTACGAGCGTAGGAAACAAGACAACTTTTACTAAAGTTTAATTTAATTTTAATCTCAATTTTGTACACTGGTTAATTATATTGATATTATTCTGCAATGTCAAAATGTTATTCCAGTTAGTAACGGAACTATACATTTTAAGGTTATCAGTATACGCAAGAACTGGAGAGGACAAGTTTTCCAATAACCCATTGATATACAAGACAAGATTATGGACAAAACACCTTGATTGTGACAGGTACGGTGTGTATGTATGAAAATTACTCCCACGACGGGCGACGCACCTTGTGTGTCTCTAAAATTCATTTATTCCCAATATTTTTCATTATAGAACATAGCAACGCGATGTGTTTAGGTTTGTTATTCTTCTGGATATGCTAATTGATTCTAAGTTATAGCTGTTACGCGATTATCTTTATATTTCTTACAAAAATTTCCTTTTATCCATAATAATACCTCTGAAGACGAACTCCTCAACACTAAATGTTATTACTTCTTGCCATTTTGTTTTTGGAAATAATGAACAGTTTTCTTCAATCAACTCCCGAAGTGAAACCGATATATTCTTAAGAGGCACCACTAGTGTGACCGTCTAAAAAAGATTATTTTCGGGAATTTTTTCGAAGAAAACTATTGCATCGATTATTTTGAAATTTTCTGGCTATATTTATACATATTTAAAGATAACATTGCAATTTTTTAGAGTAATAATCTTCAATTTTCTGGTAGTTATTGGCTATCTCCCCAGTCTTCAAAAAAAAAAGTTACCCTACTGCTGCAGTGATTGCGACCTTCATAGTGCCTGAAAAAAAAAACAAAAAACACGTTAAACTAGAAGGTATTTCCTGTACAATGACCCAGGGTGGCGGAATTAAAAAAAAAATTCTAGATTTCGCTCAAAAATCTGATGCCAAAATTACAATTTCAATGCAATCAATAAACTAGAGGGTCATTGTATAGCGAAACAAGTACTAAATAAGATAAATCAAGAGCCAAATCGATCGGATGATTTGTTGTCGAGTTAGAACTGCAGCAAATTTGAAAAACGTAGTTTTGAAACAAACGCGTTTAAAGATAGAAGTAGTAATTTTGTTCTTATAAATCGATAAATATCATACCTTAGCTAATCTGCTGTATCAGGGCCATATAATGCACCTTCCACTTTTTCGAAATGTGCCTGCTGGGATGTTGAAGCTTTCCTGCCAGTTTAAACGATTGGCTTTTGAGGCAGCCAGGTGACGATGTTCAGCTACGCGTAGCCTCGTTTGGTCTCTTTCAGCGGAAGAGTCACATGCGGCAGGTCCAATTATTGCTCCCATTACACTTAACATTCTCAAAACTGATGAAAACTCATCATTGAAAATGACAACAGCAAGGTAATTCAATAATTCGATGGTTTTAAGGCCATTGTGAAGATGTTTCGGAGCAAAATTCCACAGCAAACCATTATAGCTTTCGTTATTGTTTTGTGTATTATTTCCCTTACATCTGTCGAGTAACGCACGTCTAGGTAAGTCCTCGTATATTGGCTTCAGAGCTTCTTGAACCTTTAGATGAAGTGGCTGATAATCGTGCTTGAAATCGGACCGGCGATAAGCGCACAGCTCTCAGCGCCTTCCGGACAGTTCACATGGTTTGGGCGAACTCAAATGATAAAATGTAGCCCAAAAAATATTTGAGATACATACTTAAAACTTCAGTATGTTATTTTTTAAAAGTATAAACTACCGAAAATTGCAAGAAAAAATAGATTCTTTGAAAGTTTCACACTAGTAGTGCCCTACGCATTCTCTTTCATTGCGTGGTTATACAAGGGAGGGTTGATTAATTCACGCGGTCGTACAGAAACAGAGGAATAATTTAATTAAACTTTATTTTTCTACATAATCTCTTAATTCGATACATTTGATCCATCTGTGTTCAAGCTTCATTATTCCGGCTCGAAGGTGATTTTCTTCTAATTCTGCAAAATAATCGTCCACTTTTCTTCTCTTCATTTGTACAGAATTTTTTACCTACGAGAAAATATTTTATTTAGGGAATAGATGAAAGTCAGATGGTCAGATGGTGCTGGTCTGGCGAATATGGGGGGGTGCCGTACTAATTCGAACCTTAATTCAATTTCAGTTCAGGTAATGGTTACATTAACCATAAACATTTGTATGACCAAAGATGAATTCATATTTCCCTTTGAACAAGCTTCTTATACATTTACGAGGATGTATTGAAAAATTCTTAGCCTACTATAGAAGCAAACAAAATTTGAAAGTCAAAATATTTTATTATTCAACATACTCTCCTCCTAAATTAATACACTTGATGCGGCGATCTTGCAACGCCTCTAGACCTTTCGAAAAGAAATTTTTATCTTGCTCTGCAAACCAGGCCTCCACAACTTCTATCACCTCTTCGTTAGAAGAAAATTGACGACCTTTTAAATTTTTTTCGGTTGAGGAAAGACATGATAGTCGGAGAGCCAGATCTGGTGAATAGTAATTCGAACCCTAAATCACGAATTGTTTGCATGGCAACATGCTATTTGTGTGCAGGGGCATTGTTCTGCAAGAACAAAACACCTTCGGATAACTTTCCGCGTCTTCCCTCCATAATTTTTTCTCGTAGAGTGGTCAGTAACGTCGAATAATAATTCCTAATTATTATTATACCCTTATCCAGAAAATCAATCAAGATTACTCCATGTCAATCCCAAAAAAAACTGAAGCAAGAACTTTTCCACCAGATTTTTGAACGCGAAATTTTTTAAGCCTTGGAGAACCAGAGTATCTCCATTCCATTGCTTTGTATCTGGGTCGTAGAAATGTACCCAAGTTTCGTCCATAGTAACAATACGGCTTAAAAGGTCTGCATCACTTTCAAACCGAGCGCAGATGGAAAGCGATGCTTCCACCCTTGCACGCTTCTGGTCAACATTCAGACATTTGGGGATCCATTTTGCAGAAATTTTTCTCATGTCCAAATCGACGTGAACTATATGATGGACGCGTTCATATGAAACATTCAGTGCCTCAGATATTCGTTTTAACCTAATCCGACCGTCTGACAAAATCATGTCATGAACTGCATCAACATTTTCGGGGACGTACACAGAAACTGGCCTTCCCCATCGGTGTTCATCTTCAATGGAAAATTTACCCTTTTTGAAGCTTGCAATCCAATTTTTCACGGTCGCATAGAAGGACATTGATCACCAAGGGTATTAAGCATATCTTCGTAAATCTGTTTACCTCTTAACCCCCTCAAACACAGGTACTTGATGATGACTCGATATTCCAATTTTTCGATTTTCACAGTTTCAGTTGACATCCTTTTTTCAAATTTTATTGTGCAACTTTGGTTTGACTTTTTGACGTGATACTGGAAACTGACAGTTCTAATATGTTATTTTTTGTTGCTATGGTAACGCAATGTTTTTTTATCCCCGGAACCGGTCTAGGCTAACTAGTTAACAATACCCCCTCGTACTTTAGCTTTTGCTGTGTTATTATTTATGTGGAAAATTTTATTGAATTTTATTAGAATGTTTTTCCGTCTAAAATTATTTCTTATTAACGGAAGTGTTATATTCTTTGCCGGAACAAAAAGTAAATTATACACATCGAATTTAGAAACTAATTATTGCTTGTAAATAGTTGTAACAGAAAGTTTTATTTTGCGACTAAAGCGAAAATACTTATGCACAACATGGCATTGATTTTTTAAGTATCTTTAAAACGTATTTTGTAAGGTGTCTATTATCCACTTAAGTATGAATAATCGTTTTAACTTCAGTTGTAAATTGAAAGTCGACTAGGATTCGTAATTGTTCTCTTTGTTCTCACAATATTCAACCAAGTAAGTTCGTGTAAAATATAAATGGATCAATATATTCTTCAAACTTTCGACGATTTGTACCTCTTTCGTAGACCCGCTGCAAAATCGTTCCGAAAAATTGCACAAGTTCCATCTTGACATACGTAGGTAAAATTTTCATTATTTTGTCACGTAAGTAATTTTTAAAATTACAAAAACTGGTATATTACATACTTTAACCCAGATATGCCTAAAAATTTTCGGGTCAAACTTCCGCCGCAATTTTGAAAAATTATGAAGTAAAAGACCATTAAATTATAACTGCATATACATATTTTATTTATGTGAAAATACAAAATTTTACTGTACTATATACGAGGATATATCAAAATATAACGAGACTAGTGCATTACTTCTTTCACAACTACAATTTTATAACATAAAGAATAGAACATTGTTAAAATTGTCTTATGGTTCCACTCAAAAAATTATTCATGAGGATTTAGGGTACCGAAAGGTCGCGGCAAAATGGATTCCAAAAGTGGTGACCGATGAACAAAAAGTCAATCGAGTGACAATTTATCGGCAGTGGAAAAGGCAACTGCAACACAATCCCCAGTTTGAAAACAATGTAGTTACATGTGACGAGAGTTGGTTTTACCGTTACGACCTTGAATTAAAGTCTAAAAGTATGCAATCGAAGCACAAAGGCAGTTCTAAGACCGCACGAAATGCACTTAATTTTTTTTTATAAATGGGGCGTTATTTATGATCACATTGTACCTAGAGAACATACAGTAATTGGAGAGTACTATTCTAATGTACTTCGAGGGACTCTAAAGACAAAATTATAGAAAAAACGGCAGCTTTATCAAGACATCGGTTAGGACAATGCTCTGGCCCACAGATCAGTGATTTGTCAACGAAGACTTGAAGAATTGGGAGTGGAAATTATGCTTCATCCTGCTTACTTACCTGGATCTTGCACCATGTGACTTCCATTTGTTTGCTAAAGTCAAAAAGAAATTGAGAGGTCGAAAATTTGAGTCGAATTTAGAGCTCAACAACGCGGTGATGGATATAAACTAGGTTTCTCAGATATTTATGACAAGTGGACAAAACGATGGGACAAATGTATTGCCCAGAATGGAGAGTACATTGAAGGATAGTTGTTGATGTTTTCTAAATAAATGTGTCATTTTTGTACTATAGCACCAGTCTCGTTATTTTCTGATATTTCCTCGTATAGTACATTAGGTACATTCACAACTGTCAATACCAAGTTGAGTAATTGTGTGATATTGCATAAAATATTTTGTATGCAGTCCTATAGTACCCTTAGAACACCGTGTTTTGTTTTTATTGGAGAACTACTTTTTTGAGTTTGCGAGTTGATTGCCGTGTAGTTTGTTCGATTGGCTCTAATAGTTTGTTAATTATCATAATTTAAAGATTTTGTGTTCACTCAAAAATAAATTCGACTAGAGAATATTTCCGGGCTATGATTTTTTACAATTTTAAATCGTCATTAACGCCTAAACAATATAAACATCGGCTCAGAAGAAATACATTCGGCGAGGAAGCTCCATTTAAGGCAACAATTTATAATTTGTAGAACGAATTCAAAAGAGATCGTTTTTTTCTTAGTGATGAATTTTGTGAGGGGCGCCCATGAACTGCTGTTACTGATGAGAATATTTCCGCTGTTCGAACAATGCTTGAGGAAGAACGACGGACATCATATGAATTTATTGGAGCGACATTGGGGACTAGTCCTTGTTTGATTTTCTAAAAAATTTCTGTGTTCCCACGTATGCTTACGATTTCTAAGTTTACTTCGACTATCCCAATTCTATTTTTCACTAGTTTGTCTTTTCTTTCTGCTCTACCTTATTTATCATTTATTACTCTGTTTGCCCAGCAATTGTTGAACATTTAGTTAATGCGTTCGGGCCAACTTGCTCTTTACGATCGCATAATCTGACTTATATCTGTTCTTTTAAATAGCTCTTATAAGATAATGATTAGTTAGATAATATAAAATACAATAATTTAGAAAAAGTAGTTTGAAATAATTTATTGCACACTAACATACACTACAATATTATTTCGCCAAACTTTGACTTCCTCAGGTGATGATAATTGAATAATGCTTACAAAATTATGTACAGCGTCATATATGTATTTCTACAAACGTGGGGTTATTGCTAGTGGGGGTGTTACTACCAATTTAGAAAGCCAGGAAACGGGAGTGATTTAATTCTGTTTGTTCATTTAGTGCCAGATCTATCTTACTACACCTATTAATTTCTAAAGCCTCAAATAAATTAAGTTTTTTGCCTTTATCCTGTACTTGTAAGATTTTAAAATCTCTTAAATTTATGGTTCTAGGCAATGATTAGCGAATGATTTATTACCGTTCTAGCTTTTTCATGTTCCTTAATTCTCTGTTCAAAGGTACATAATATAAAATTGTTTGATGACACAGATTTTTGTACATTTCAAGGCTATCCACAAATTAAAATGAGCAGTGGTTTAGATAATCCAAACATATTCATCAAGCTGCTTGAACAATCTTTCGTATTGTTATTTATCCCCTTACTCAATATATTTAACAAGCACATTATTTGATCGTAAAATGATTGCAGAAACTTTTTTAGTATTTATAACTGTAAGAAATTACGAAATATAATTTAAAGAAGTAAATAAATTAATTGGTAACATTAGAAATATTTGTTCCCGCCTTCTCCAATAGGAAGAAGGCGAAAACAAAAATAAATAACAAAGCAATTGAAGTCTTTTTAAATCACTACTCTTTTAACCGAAGAGGGTGTAGTATAAGCATTAAAGATGTGAAAAATGTGTTTTTGTTATAAGTTAAGAGCAGAGTTTCGCACTTTGTCTGGGGTTGTATTGTAGTGACAGTTCTATATGGATGTACATTTCACAGATCGATAATTATTAAAGCTACATTATGAGACCCGCGTATTGTAATAAATTAAGTAAGACGCATTTACCCGCTTAAGATTCGTTTATTTTAGCGCCATTATATGTTAATTCAGGATACTTCTCGATAATCTTGTTTATTTCATCGGGCAATGGCCGCCTTCTACCACGTCATTCATTCGACATTACCACGTTGCGTAATATATTCGTCTGCACTTTTGAATACATCGAGTCAGACTGTCGTTTACGGCTGTTATTGAGTTCGGCCGGCTGTCCTACAATACAATACGTCTCTGCATTCCGGACAAAGTCGCAACTCTACTTAAACAGAGTTTTTACCGAAAGACCAATAACATACCATAAAATTTGTTGTGCATAATTATCCTTTTTATTACCTAACACCACATAATCCCATCGACATTGTATAAAGTGAAAAAATTCGAACGGAATTCTATTAAACGTGTTTATTTACAGGGATAGTGTACCCTTGAATCGTAGATGTAGCAGTGATACCGAACCACCGACCCATAAATCCCTTGATACCCATCCCTCTCATTCATCCAGTGATGAGAAACTATAGTAAGTTTTATTTTGATGCATGATTTGATTTTATTTTTTCCTCCTAACCAAAATTAATCAATTTGACGGCATGGTTAATCAAGGAAATATGTATTCTTTTGTTTTGGATCAAACTTCTGAGGAAACTAAAATTAACATCAGTTTTTTTTATATATAAATATATCGCATTTTTAATATGCAAGCTTTTTGTGTAGCCAGCGTGGGAATTTAGGAGTTTGATGGATGAATATGCAAGATCTACAGTCACGAAAGTAAAGAGAAAGGTATTTGGAATTGTTTCGTGCCTATTAGTAATTTAGAACAAGCATTTATTCTAAAATTTGTCATTCTTATGAAAATAGTTCTACTTAAAATTAAAAAGGTATTTTTCAGTGACCATAACTTGCAATTATTTCGAAATCATTAAATATCCAAGCTGGCTTTGCAAAAAGAATAACCTGTATATCTTGTAATAGTTCTATATAATCTCGCTAATACGTAACTAATTTTAAATTAAGACAATCTATGGGATTCTAACACATATTAACCCCTTCGGAATAGGTTCTCTTAATATTTTTTCGCTATTTTAAATGTATTTTTATTATTTAGGAAGCGTTTAAACATTATGACTTAATATAGTAAAAATATAAAACTAAATTACTATAAATACATAAATGATCACCCCTTTGTATATATATTTCAGATCAACAATACATGGTCAAGCAAAAGTTAGAACGGCTTTTTTATTATTTAAAAATATCTTTACTTTTGTTTTCAATTTACAATTACAATTTATACCAAGTATAAAAAGCTAAATCGCACAAATGCGTCGAGAGAAGTAATAAAATTAAAAAATGTTATTAGCCCATAATGTACTAGTGTCATATTTATAGTGCAGTTAAAATAATATTTTTTCTTCTGCGACGATACAAAGAATGTTAATATTTTCAAATATGATGTTATCGCTTATAGTTTGTAATTTCAAAATGTGTTTTTGCTTTGTTAGAAATACCTATTTGTTATTACTAACAAAATTCCTAAGTAATGATCGATTTTCAGCTCATTGTTCTATATTTTTATTTTACTTATTTTATATAAAATGCCACAGATTTATGTGTTTGGCGAGCACGATAATAAAAAAGGTAATGTTTAGCCTGCAAATGGCCATAATCTTTCCAAGTTCAATTTCATTTATAAATATGAATATAGTAAAAATTTTCTAACTTCAGTTGCAGGTCATTACGAATTGATGACACCTGCTTACTCAGCGTTTGCAATATAAGACGCTTGCCATTTTTGACAGACATCTTAGCCTATAATTTCGGTTATACCTTCAGAAGTACTTATTTATTTGGATCATCAGCTGTCATGTATAATAAACAAAGCCTCACAAAAATGTGCCAACCATGGATATTTTCACGTTTTGTCACTTGTTAAACCAAAAAAACACTAAAATATTATTACTAAAAGCCGGATTAAATGCAAAAAAAAAACTGAAAATATGCGTATAAATATGCAGATGTTCTAGCCTAAATATGCACTTCTTTATGAAAAATATGCAGGTAAAAAAATACGAGGAATGTTAGAAAATGGAATATTGTAGAAAAAAATATTCTATTATGTTTATTACAAGTTTATTTAGAACATTTTACAACATGATTAAGTATGAAAACAATTTACAATCACATATTTCTCGAAGTTTTCGCTTGTCTCACAACATGTATTTATATATTGAAAGGGTTCGTTCTACGTCGACGCTTGTTATAGGACTATATTTCAAATTAGAAATATCTATTGTCAACTCAATATTTTCTACTGAATCACCACACAAGATTTTAGCAATGTCCTTTAGCTTTTTAAAACCCTCATTATTTCCTATTACACTTAAAAAATTTTCATACTCGAACTGTCCCACTCCTCCTTTAACATTAAAACAAAACGTTTCAAATTTGTTTATTATGTCAACGCTCTCGATTAGCAACATAAATTGTTTTCCAACTGCAATATAGAAGTGGAAATAAAACTGTAATTGGCTTTAATAAACGCCAACTGTAGAGGTATTTCTTTACTCGAATACACCTTTTGGTCGTCTATCACAGATTGTGCATCCCTATCAAGATTTATAATAATTATCTTTCTTCCTTCATAATGATTTGCATGAAAAATAGCAATCTCCAACCACGTTCCCCATCGTGTGATTACTGGTTGAGGAGGAAGCGGAACATCGGGTAGATGTTGTTTGTAAAACTGAACTTGTAATGGGGTCTTTAAAAATACTTTCTTAATACTACTAATTAAAGTATTTACCAAGGGAAAATGGTTTCTGATTCTTCTGCAACACAATTTAGTCCGTGCGCCAAGCAAGTTGCGAATTAAATTTGGGTAAAAGATTTTCAAGTTAAAAGCTGCCTTCACCATGTATGGTGCAGCATCCGTCAAAAACAATAGAATTTTCTCTGTTGGAATCGATTCCGGTAAGAAGAAAGTTGCCAGTTCTTCCTGTATAAACCTTGTTATTGTCAAATTATTTGCCTTTTCCAACTGATTTTCCTGGAACCGATACGTTAAGGATACCAATCATTAAATGAACTATGTATCGGCCCACACTACCAGTAGTTTCATCCACGCATATATAAAGATAATTGTTTGCAACAACCTTCGTAATGCTATTCAATGTTTCTGCATATATTATTATTATTAAACCCATTATTCCCTTTCGGGACGTAGGGTAATTATACATTACATACTCGTATAGCAAGTATGTGCACTTATAATGTCTCTATGTATTTTTTCCATTTTATTCGGTCCTGGGCAATGCTCCTCAGTTGTGGGATGGACTTGTTAGTCTCTTCCATAACTGTTCTCCTCCAGGTGGTGCGTGGTCTGCCTCTCGCTCTCTTTCCTTGTGGCTTCCAAAGTAGGACTGTGTGAGCTGGTGTATCAACTGGCTTTCTTAATGTATGACCAAGCCATTTATATTTCCTTCTCTTAATGTCTTCATTTATGTCGTTTTGTTCTGTCCTATGCCATAGTTCAGCATTTGATATTCTTTCCGGCCACCATATTCCTAGTATATTTCTAAGGCATCTGTTTATAAAAGACTGGAGCTTCCTCTTGATTGTTGAGGTAACCATCCAGGTCTCTGAGCCATAGAGGAGAACTGGTTTCACTGTTGAGTTGTACACTTTGATTTTTGTTGATAAGCACAAACTTTTAGAGCGCCATATTTTTCTCATACTTGCAAAAACTTTCCGTGCCTTGTCTATTCTTCGCTGTATATCAGATGTACTACATGTAATATTGGGTATTATTCTTGTTGTGTACTAAAACTAACTTTGCCTGAGTTAGGGACAATGCGTGAGAATAGGACGGATAATTGTCCACTGATGAACTCAAAGAAACTTTCCAAGAAAAATCAATATGAAAAGTGAATATGATTATAGATTTGATCAAAATGGTGAAATTCTGATTTTGAAATGGAATGATAGCAAATGTGTTATGATGGGCACAAATTTTGACACCATCGAACCACTGGGTAAAGCTTCAAGGTGGTGTAAATCTCAACAACACAGAATTTTTATTCTGCAACCGAATGCAATCAAAACGTACAATCAACACATGGGAGGTGTCGATCACCATGATTGGTTGGTGGGGAAGTACGCTATTAGAATTAGAGGCAAAAATGGTATTGGCATTTAATTACTAGAATGATTGATGTGTAAATTACAAATGCATGGACTTCCCACAAAAAAACTCACGGATCTAGTTCTTTATCTTGCTTAGATGTTCGATGTTGTTCGAGTATATGTTGCGACATATTACTCAAAACTTGGGTATACAAGAGCTAACAGAAAACATAATGTACATAGAGTAGTTCCTGATATAAAATACGGCGAAAACAACCATTGGAAGAGATAAACAGCACCGATGTCAATTCCACAAATGTCAAAAAAACCTTTAACATACTGTAGTAAATGTGATGTGGCACTGTGCGTGGATTGTCGAACCGTATCACACAAAACAACTTTTTTTTTCAAGTATATATTGTACTATCCACATTGCACCAGTGTCATATACAGGCTGTCCCGTAAAAAACGCCAACATTCATAATTCCGTTATTTATTGTCCGGTTTTATTTAAACAAAAAGTAAATTTAATAGCATCAAAAACACTATAAGATAGCAGTGTTTTATTTGTTTTCAATTGTTTTCATTAATGTCAAACGACAGTCAAGTTTTTTATTTTAAATGGCAACATATATATTTTTGGCTATATTCGGATTGGTTTTTTTTTTTTCTGAATTCAACGATGTATAACATGTTTATTTTTGATAAACGTTTATTGCAAAAAAAAAACTTTATAAATTTCATCTTTGTCTTCCATTATTTATAAATATTCGAATGTGTCATGAAACATTGGAAATGTAAGTATTATAAATATTATTATACGAAACAAAACACTTTACAATAAATGTTGAAATTGCCCGCCACCTTGTTCAACACATATCGCACATCTAATTACACCAAAGGTCGCATTTAAAAGACAAGCGGCAGGTACTTCTTGACAAGTGTTAATAATTCTTTGTCTTAAAATGTCAACATTTTCTGGAGTTGTTAAATAAACTCGATCTTGTAGATAAGCCCACAACCAAAAATCGAGGGGCGTAAGATCCGGTGAACGCGCAGACCACTCGATAGGACCGGATGTTCCTATCCACCTATTTCCAAATTGGGTGTTCAACAAATCAGTATTTACTCTGGCGTTGTGCGCGGGAGCCCCATCTTGTTGAAAAAATATTCTATTTAAATTTGCCAAAGGTAATTCATCTAAAAAGTTTTGGAGATTTTCGTGTAATAAGGTGTAGTATTTTTCTTGATTTAAGCAACCATCTATGAAAAATGGCCCAATTAATAGATCACCTAAAATGCCACACCAAACATTTACGTTGAAACGTCTTTGAAAATTATTTTCAATTACAAATCTCGGATTGTCTGCACTCCACTGTCGATGTATGTTTCTATTAAAAATACCGTTGTTGCTAAAAGTGCATTCATCAGACTAAATTATCCTTCTGTAAAAATTCGGGTCTTGTTCTAATGCATTTAAATAAAAACGACAAAACTGGATTCTTCGGCCAGGATCATTTTGTTCTAATGCATGAACTTTTCGAGCTATGTACGGTTTAAGTTTGTGTTTTCTTAAAATACCATGAACTGTAGTTTTTGATACCCCAATATTATGTGCAATTTCGCGAATGGAAGTTCGTAAATTTTGCTGTACTGCAAGAAGAACATCTAATTCCTTATCTTCGGAGAATTTCCGTTTTTGTGTTTTTGGTTTGGTAAATGATCCATAATTTCTTAAATTCTTTTCAATTCTCTGAAATATTTTCGAACCTGGAACTTCTCTGTCCGGAAAACGAGCACTGTACCGACGAACTGCTTGAAGGCGATTTTTATTACATTCAAAGAACACTTGTAACATGTCCGTTAATTCATTGTTATTCATTTTTAACGAAAATACGCTTTTTGTTGCGGCAAAACGTTCAAACAGGATAATACAGAAAACTTAATAAAGTCAAACTGACACTTAAGGCACATTGACATAATGCTAGTGGACTGGGCCAAGTCTACTATAATGAAAGATGAAATTTATAAAGTTTTTTTTTTATTTTTTATTATTAGGAGATGTGCGATATGTGTTAAACAAGGTGGCGGGCAATTTCAACATTTATTGTAAAGTGTTTTGTTTCTTATAATAATATTTATAATACTTACATTTCAAATGTTTCATGACACATTCGAATATTTATAAATAATGGAAGACAAAGATGAAATTTATAAAGTTTTTTTTTTGCAATAAACGTTTATCAAAAATAAACATGTTATACATCGTTGAATTCAGAAAAAAAAATACAATCCGAATATAGCCAAAAATATATATGTTGCCATTTAAAATAAAAAACTTGACTGTCATTTGACATTAATGAAAACAATTGAAAAGCCGGACAATAAATAACGGAATTATGAATGTTGGCGTTTTTTACGGGACAGTCCGTATATAGGACAGTCATTTTCTAATAAACAAAAACTGGTAAAAATGAAATTTAATCTTCTAGTTTCATTTAGAATACGCTTTAAATCAATAATTAATAAAAAAAAGGTAACAAAAATAATTATTTCTACTAGCGGCACTTAAAGGGTTAAAACTCCAGCTCCCGTGAATTTAATTGTATTTGTATATAATGGATTTCAAATAGTAATGTATTCATTTATTTTAATTACTACTTGGTGTAAATAAATTATACGAGGGCGGGTTAATTAATTCGCGCGATCGTACAGAAATAAAGGAATAATTTAAATAGACAAACTTTATTTTTCTACATAATCTTTTAATCGATACATTTTGTCCATGCAAGTTCAAGCTTTTTTATTCCATTTCGAAAGTGATTTTCTTCTAACCCAGTAAAATAATCATCCACTGTTGAAGTTAGCTCTTCATCTGTGTAGAGTATTTTGCCCTCGATAAAATCTTTTAATTTAGGGAATAGATGAATGTCAGTTGGTCCTAGGTCTGGCGAATATGAGGGTACGGTACTAATTCGAATCTTAATTCTTCAATTTTTTTGAAGCAATCGTACTGGAATGCGCAGGTGCATTATCATGGTAAAAAAGCATTTTCTTCTTAGTCATTCCGTGATGCTTTTCAGCGATAGCTGTCTTGAAACGAGCTAGAAGATTTGCGTAATATCCGCCGTTTACAGAACTTGCCCTTTTGAAGGTAGTCTATCAAAAATATTCCTTTTGCATCCCAAAATACCGATGCCATCATCTTTTCCGCCGATAAAACTGTATAAAACTGTAGGTTTCTTTGGAGTTGGTTCTCAACGTTTAGTATACATCTTCGACTGTTGTTTAGATTCGGGTGTATAATAATGAACCCATGTTTCGTCACAAGTAACAAATTGGCGCACATAATTTGGGGTGTTGCATTTAAAAATTCTAAATTATTCGTCGATATTGGACAGCAGATACGTCTTTGTTCCGTCCTCAGCAAATGCCGCACCTATCTTACCGGAAGCTTTCTTATGTCAAGTTCTTCGTGCAAAATATAAAGCTTCCGTTCCTTTAAAATGCCCACTGCCTCTGTTAATTCTAACATTTAATTGTCGGTCACTTCGCAACAAATCATGGACTTTGTCCACCATTTCTAGACTTGTAGTCGTTTTCGACCGTCCACTGTGGGGATCATCTTCTAAGCTACTCTTGCAACGCTTAAATTCATTTCCCCATTTTCTAACGGTTGTATACGAAGGACAACCTTCACCTAGTGTATCTCGAATATAATCATGGATTTCGGTAAAGAATATGCCTTTCTTTAAAAGACACTTAATCAGTGCACGATGTTCAAAATTATCCATTTACACTTAATTAGCAGCAGGGTAAAAGTTAAAAAATTGTCTACGAAGCATGCTCTGTCACAAATTTGTAAACTGACGGTAAACATCGGTTGTTAAAATGTAATGTGTTTTTTTTTTTTTAATTTCAGGGCCTACTCTAGGCGATCGTGCGAATAACCCGCCCTCTTAGTTTGTTTGCCTTAGGCCTTTGAGAAACAGTTTATAGTGTTACAAATTTGTATTTACGTATATCTAAGAATTTTAGTAATATTACAGTTTTTCATGTTTAATCATTTATAAATAACAAATACAAACATAATCTAGTATTGTCTAAATTATTCTAATCGTATTTGCCACTACATATAGTAACAAAAAGATAAATAATAAGTAAAATAAAACTCTTCTAACAAAAAGGGTTTTTCAATAAGAGCGATATGTTTTTAAATTCAAAATGTAACGACTACAAATAAATGGAAATAGACCAAAAATTTTTGTTTTATTTTCCGGTATCAACGATGCAATTAAGTTCTGAAAATAACATAATTTAAATTACTACCTGTGTTTCTTCTGCAAGACCGAATTCGACTCAATTTTCAAGAACTTTATTCAATAAATTCGGCCTCATATCTCATAAAGGTCTTAAATCACAACCTCTTGAATGCCATTCGACAGATGGACAAATTTCTGGAAATAATCAACTGACCAAACTTTTGAGGCAATAAACCAATTCTTTCACGAACCGTGTAGCAAGTAGCGCCATCTTTTTAGAACCAGATGTTAGTTAAATCCATACCATTCAGTTCAGGCCAACAAAATTTATTTATCGTCGATTTGTACTGCTCTCCATTGACAGTAGTGGAATCTCAATTCTCAATTTTGGAATAAATAATGGCCAATAATGCCATCATGCAATAAACCACACCAAACGGTCACTTTTGCAGCATGTAAAGGTTTCTCGTAAATGACTTGTGGATTATTTTCACACCAATAACGACAATTTTTCTTGTTCACCGTTCTAAAGAGGTGAAAATGAGCTTCGTATGAGAATATCATTGTTATCCCAAACTCACCATAATTTTTAATGTAATGTTTAAAGGGCTAAGTTCTTGCGTCAGAGCAATTGTGTGAGGATGTAAGCCCTAATCCTTACGTAAAATACGTCAAGTAGACGTTCCATACAGCCGCAAATGAAGCGTCTTGGAACGGATAACTTCGGGTTTTCATTAACATTGGCTTGAACTGCAGCAACATAGCTAGTAATTTCATAACCCTAACATATCTCGCCTATTGAAAAACCTCTTATACAGGGTGTCACAGAATAATTATTCCTAATTTTCAGAAATGATAGAGGTTACTTAAATGATCATTTTTTATTAATAAGCTAGTGTTTGGGAATTTCTGTGTGTCAAGATAAACTAGAAATTTTTAAAAACAATCTAAATTACAACAGGAAAGAGTTAAGCTAAGGAATATCTTATTAGAAATAATACCGTGTCAAACTTTATAAAAATTGTTCGAAGTTACGACCACCATTTTCAATACACAAGTTGTAATGATCTGTAAACGCTGGAATAAGTCGAGCCACTAACTTTCCTTCAGTATTAACATGTGTCATAAACCAGTGATTTAATGTGACCCCAAATACAAAAATCAGCAGGAGTCATATCTGATGAACGTGCAGGCCAAAAAATTGGCCCACCTCTTCCAATCCCCATCCATTTCGAAATTGTGCATTTAGATAATTTCGGCAATTTAATCCAAAGTGTGCTGATGCACCATCATGCTGGAAAACAATATTTCTTCGAATATGTGACATTTTCAATACACAAGTTGTAACGATGTGTAAACGCTGGAATAAGTCGAGCCACTAACTTTCCTTCAGTATTAACACGTGTCATAAACCAGTGATTTAATATGACCCCAAATACAAAAATCAGCAGGAGTCATATCTGGTGAACGTGCAGGCCAAGAAATCGGCCCACCTCTTCCAATCCCCATCCATTTGGAAATTGTGCATTTAGATAATTTCGGCAATTTAATCCAAAGTGTGCTGATGCACCATCATGCTGGAAAACAATATTTCTTCGAATATGTGACTACAAAATGTGACTACGATAGATGCATTTTACTTCACAGGCAGTACTAAACTGACACTGGTTGCATTGTCCACACGTGTTTAGCAGCTAGCGCTAGTCGTAAGCGTGACCTCCCTGTTGACCAGTATTATATTGAATAAAATCACTTACATTTTTCTGTTCACCTCTCCAATCTTGTGTACAACCACATATTTTATAGAGTTTAACTTTTCTAATTATTTTTATTTGTATACTTAAAGACATTCGCTATGATTAAACACGATATAACATCCTTGTAAAAGTAACGCATTTTTAAATATTATGAGAATTTTAAGTAAGTATTATATGCATTCCAAATATATCTGGATATATTTATTTTTCAATGTTAAATCATTTATATAACACTCCCAAATCCTCTTTTATGATGTCTTGCCACGAAGAAATATACGAGGTGCTACCTAAAAATGTTGGAAACTTAAATAGCGCATGTCATCCATTCCCAGAGTCTTACAATTATCAGGAACAGGCAGTACATTTTGTAAATCAATGTGCCAAAAGTCGTTAACCTAACAGTTCTCATTTTTTAGGTACGTGCAGTTTTGTCGCGTCTTGTTTCAGTAGTTTCCCAATTTGTTCATCCTGGCAGGATCGCCATGTAAAGTCCTATGTAACTGGAGGATCGCTATGTAATGTGCGCTTACGGCTTTAAGCGACTAGCAGTGATCGCCATCTAATGTGGGCCGTTTGTGCGGCCACATTGTTGTGCAGGTTCGAGGCTGAGCGGAGAATTAAATGATACACATTCGAAGTTCGGTTTACATACTATAATTAATCAACGCTTATAAAATGAATAACAATACTATTTACAAGATATACACATTATACTTAGTTCAACTAAGACAGGGTAGAACGTGGTTATTAAGATGTACCCACAGTTCGTACCACTGACTGGTCGTGTTTGGATAACACGTTAATGTTTTGTATTACAGGCGAGGCTGTCGCCTTGCCAAAGTGTTACGCATACACATGACCGTATATCGAGTTATTACACACTCCCAAATCCTCTTTTATGATGTCTTGCCACGAAGAAATATACGAGGTGCTACCTAAAAATGTTGGAAACTTAAATAGCGCATGTCATCCATTCCCAGAGTCTTACAATTATCAGGAACAGGCAGTACATTTTGTAAATCAATGTGCCAAAAATCGTTAACCTAACAGTTCTCATTTTTTAGGTACGTGCAGTTTTGTCGCGTCTTGTTTCAGTAGTTTCCCAATTTGTTCATTAATTCGAATAGCAAATTTAAAAGAACTGCGAATCGATCTCTAATAACTATTAAATAATTACTTAAATATCTAGTCAAAATCGTTCCAGAAGTCCGTTGTTTACTTTAAGCAAGTTGTAGTCATAAAAAAAACTATATCACCTACCAAAAATGGACGAATAAAGAATGTCCTCAACATCAAGTTCGAAGTAATGTGACGCCCATGCAACTAACCTAAAATATTTATCGTTAACAGCTATAATAACAGAGGAACAACAATTTCATTCTCCACCATGACAATCCACCCGTCTACATTGTTTATTATTTAGCAGCAGTTGCCAAAGACACGTAGTCATACCCTACTTCCAACTCACCTAATTTGCGAGTTTTAGCGACGTTTGGGATATATGCCCAATACGATTACTTCAACGGGAATGGTTGAAATTTGCCTTTGATATAGTTATTTTTCTGTAATCAATTACTTGAATTTTTAGAAAGCACCTCGTACGACAAAATTCCCTACAACCGTATCATATACAGATTGGCGTAGTTAAAAGTAGATATTTAGCTTCAAATTCATACACATATACGTATATGAATAAAAATTTACAAGAATACCGGTAGGGATGGCTTTCATTCATGTAGTGGGGTATGTGTTTGTTTCAGTTCAATGTTAACGCATACACACATCAATTATTATAATAGCGGCTGCAATTCCTTAAAGCAAATCTGTACATCCACACTTTCATTCTGCCGTACTAAACACATATTAAACTGACGAATGTATCCCCACTATTGTAACTAAACTACGCTTACGGGTATTAGAGTCACATGTACGTGTAAATATGCGTGTGCTAGTGTGTGTAATACGGTTCCAAATTTCCACCGTTACTTCAGTCAATCTGTGTACTACTAAATTTACAAGAAAAATTGCATTTTATACTAACTAAAGATCGCGTAGTGAAACGAAAGGAAACTTTTGTCTACGTTTGTGGTTTTTTGCGTCGAATGCATTTCTATTTTGCTGTTTCTTTTCTATTTATTTCTAGTCCCATATGTACCGCTCTGCACGAAGGAAAGCAACTAATTAACGAAGTCTATCCCCTGCACGTAGATCAGTTGTTTACATTATTATTCACCAGCTCGAAATTTTTCCTCGATTTTCACGCTTCCAGAAAGACATCGGATCTCACCCAAACCTCGTGGACGCACAACATGACTACCAGTAACAAAACTCGCACAATCAACTTGACGATACCGTTGAATCAAGCTTTAGGACCAAAATCAGCCCAAGTTACGGAAACTCAGGTAAAAAAATTGTTTTTACCTTTTATATTATATTATTTTATATATTAGTATTATAGATAATGTATAAACGAACTGTGTCATATCATAGCTCGAGAAATAAGAAACATAAGATAGTAAAAGGTCTTTTGTGAATGGTTTTATAGCCTCCAAAAGCAATTTTATGTATTTTGTTATCGTCAGTAGTCAAGTCTTTAGCTCTACTAATAGTGAATTTAAGATGTTCTGTAAATGACTGAACTTTTGCAGATAATGCTGCCATGTAGTAAACCAGGTTATTTATATGCCATTGACGTGGAAATAATAAATGGAGGTATTCCCTATGCAGATAGTTTCTATTGCTTTGTTCACTATTGCCTTCATAAGATCTCGGATACTCAAACTTCCATGGCTGTATACGCTCAAATTAAATATAAGAAATCGGTTTGGGGGCTGGTAAAAGGTAAGAAACACAGTTTTAGAAAATGACATTACATTATCCAATAATAGCTTTTCAACTTCCTATCGACTGTTCCTTAGATTTTTATTCTTGTGTACTTCTTATACATATCAATGTTCCCAGTAATTTGGACATACGCATTTTGCCATTTACTTCATAATATCAATATTTCTAGTTTTAAATTTTTCTTGACCAGGTACAAAACTTGAATACATTACATTAATTCATAGATTCTTCCTTATTATCCTTCCATTTCTGTAGGAGTTATATATTGTGGATAACGTTATTGGAAGCTCATAATATTAATCTTCTTCAGTTTCATTATATCAGATCGATGCATGAGTTCGTAGCGTTTTTGATTTCTAGAATGTGAGTGCTTGGAAAAAATAATTATTAGACATGTGTCAAAGTTATTTTAATGTCGGATTATTGTTTAATTGAATAGTTTTTGAATAAGTGAATTTGTACAAGATTGTATGAAGCGAGTCACAAAATTTGAATCCTAGGTAGCTCATGACCGACTGAGATAGACATATAAGTCACATCTGAGCTTAGAGAATTGACGAAGTGTCATTTGTAAGTAATCATTAGTCAAAATGACAAGTTGGAAGATGCCTTTGCAATTTATTAGCTATTTAATAATGACTTTTGTATTTAACGGACAACAGAAACGGCACATGGTTGAAATTTATTTTAGAAATGGTAGTAAAATTAATGGTGAATGGATTTATTCTATCAGGGATGCATATCAGGATTTTTTAGAAGAATTTCCAAATATTGCTATCCCATATGATTAGTTTTCCACATGCATTTGCCGTTTTGTGCAATTCAGAGAAACAGGAAACGTGGATCACAAAAAGGGCAGTGGTAAGCCAACAGTTAGAAATGAGGAAAAGTGGTAAGGTAATTAGTCGAAGAACGCCCTCAGCTTTCTGTGCGACATTTACACCAAGAATTAGATCTTTCTTATAGCACTTGCAGACGTATCCTTAAGCATGATCTACATTTACACTCCTACCGCTTGCAAGCGACTCATGAAATACTTCCTGTGGACAAACGAATTTTGTCAAAGATTTATTTATCATTTTATTGTTAATGATGAGCATTAAAAAGGTATGTTTACTGATGAATCCTGGTTTCATCTCTCTAGCTACGTAAATTCTCAAAACATAAGGATGTGGAGCGCAAATAATCCGCAATTTTTTGCGGAAGTACCACTGCATCGACAGAAAATTGGAGCTTGGGCAGCTGTTTGTCAGAGAAGGATCATTGGACCTATATTTTTTGAAGATATGTCGATTAAAAATACAAAACTTTAAACAGTAGCCAAAAAATATTTACACCTTTTGAGTAATATTAAACGCTGCGCGTTACACATCGTTCTTTTTACGCGGTTTTGAATGAACAGTTTTGAACGCTCAGTTTTGCTTGTGGAACGGAAAGCTGTCAAGATTACATCAGTTGTTCGTTTATTCGCGTTCAGTTAAACATGTTGTAAATAATAAAACGTAAAATTTTTACTATGGCAGTGACAGCGTTAATGTTGATGAAGCAAAAAAACCAAAGCGTTCTAAATGGATGAAAAACTGGCTTATGAAAAGGCGGAAACGTCTTAAATGAGTTAAGACTCGAATCTGGAGATTGGTTCAATTTTCTACGCATGGATGAAGATACGTACTTTGAACTTCTCCGTTTAGTAACTCCATTAATAAAAAAACCAAATTCCCATTTAAGACGAAGTATTTCTGCGCATGAGTGACTAACAGCCACATTACGATTTTTTGCTACGGGAAGGAGCTACGCTGATCTAAAATTTTCTACTATTTTATCGGCTCAAGCTTTAAGTGAAATTATACCCAAAACTTGTGAAGCTATTTTTGCGGTGTTAAAAAAGGATTATTTAAAGGTAACACAATAAAATGTTATTACAATTTATTTATTTAAAACAAGCTTACTAAATAAGTACATAAGTATTACAAACATAAGAATTAAATATTAAATGTTTAAATTTTCTCCCGATTCTGAATAAAATCTTGTGGCAGCAGTTCCGTTAGATTTATCCATAACATCTTGAATATATACTGGAGAAAGCACTTCAAATGATTGTTGAAATGGTGGTGTTTGTGCTTCTGTGATATTTCGACTATCGAGCAATGAATGTCCATTGCGCAAAATAAGTTTTGTATTTCTCGTTATATTGTCAAATTTCGCTTCCAGTAGAATATCCATTATCATTTTTTCTGCTAGAAAAGCTGTTTCTTCAGGCAAATCCCTCATTTTAAAAGCAATATTTTTACCTATGATATCAAATTTATCTTCTTCTTTATCTAAATTTGTACTAATTTTATAAAGTATATCATCCGCTTTAATTTTCTGAGGACGCTTCATTCTTTTACTAGAAGAAGAATTAGATAATGTACTTGAAGCACTAGAGACTGGTCGTTCTATTTCAGAGTCAATAATAGTGCTCTTTGTTTGACTCGATGTTGGTATATTGACTAGCATTTCATCATTAATCTGAGATTCTTCCTGAAATTAAAAAAAAAACATTTTCATAGTCTGCCGAAAAATCGCCAAGTAAATTTCATTAGAAATAATTACAACGTTTGTTAATTGCAGTTTCCCCAAACAAAGGCTGAATGGAAGAATATTGCTAGCGCTTCGCGTTCGACAGAGGAAGCCGAAATTTAATTATAAGTTGTTCATATGCTTCATTTTTTTTTTAATGCGATCGCTATATTCAGCTGATTTAATTTTCCACAAACACGGAAAGCTTTTATATATTTCAATAAATTCAGATATAAACTTTTTACTACATGTCATTATTTCAGCCATTTTTAACACGATACTTATGTACGACACTGAATAAAATCGATCACAAGTAGAACTGGTCGGTATCCACACTACAGACTTGAACGAACCTGTCGGCACACGCAGTTAAAATTTCAGTCAGTGACAGAAGTTTGGAACGTGCGCTAAACTGTCGGTTGTAATCATCCACACTCTCGGTTCTAACCGAACAGTCTCAACTGTTCATTCAAAACCGCGTAAAAAGAACGATGTGTGGAGGGCGCTTTACAGTCTGGAAATCTTGATATCATTTGTAAATATGTTACGCAATGATGAATTAGAGGAAGGCTATTTCCAACAAGATGGAGCTCGTGTACATACTACCAATGAAAACATTATTTATCTGAGAGAATTTTTTGGAAATCGAATTATTAGTTTAAATACAAACACAATTTGGCCACCTCGTTCCTGCGATTTAACACCATGCGATTTCTTTTTATGGCCGTACTTAAAAAATTCTATTTTTGTAGCACCTGTTTTTGATCTTAAATGACCTGCAACAAAGATCACTAATAAGATCGTAGAAATTAATAATTCACCTTGGATCCAAGAAAATGTTATTAACTCTGTTAAGCGAAGAACTTTACGCAGTAGAGATGAAGGCGGTGGCCATATTACGCACCTTATGTAACGAATATTGTAAACGGATTATCAAAACACCACACGACAAATTCCAATGGATGACTTCACAGATGACAACGATTAATTTCTCCAATAAAAAAGCGTTTCCTTTCAGAACCAACACTTTTGTGTTAAAAGAGAAAATGATTGCTTCAGTGTAATACTTGCTTGTTTTGTATACTGCATTAATGAATTGCTACTTTAATTATTAATTCATCTTTATTTTGAATATTATGAGATGTTACATACATAGTGTTGTTTAATCTAATTTGGTTTTTGATGTTAGTTTTCAAATTTTACTTTTCGGTATTTTTTTTCATTTTAAAACAGGCAGCACTCCAAAAAAAAGTATATTTTTTGTAATAAATCATTGTAATTTACACATTTCATCAACCAAAACTTTCAAGTAACCGGCTTTTCCCTGAAATTCAATTTTTCCGTTAGCTTAAATATTAGGTTAGCTTAATGAATGTCACTTGGCAATCCTTATTTAACGATTTAACCTATTACTAGTAATAAGACATGTAGGTTAAATCACTTAATAAATCTAAGACATAACTGATTTAATCTATGGCATACTCTGAAAACTTTTTTTGTGACTCACTATTTATTAGTTATCAAGAATAAGAAATGGGACGTCTAGTAAGAAAAAAACCGAACATTTCCGACATATTCATTTGTTCAAGTTCATTGGAAGTTGCTAAAACCAATTGTGCCGTTTATGGAGAAAACACAATCGATTAGAGTAGCGGAAATGATTTTTTCGATTTAAAGGGAATCGTTTTAATATAAACGATTCTCAACATTTACAAAGACCATTAGACTTTGATGAAAATATTGCTTGAACGCTTTAACTCATGATGATCTATGCCAATCAGCTCTGGAAGTGGCCATTATAATGGATGATAATCGATAAACTTTTAAACAATATTTGCATTCTATGCCCAAAGTTAAAAAAACGGGTTTGATTGACGCATGTTTTGAGCGAAAACAACAAGAATCATGCCGACATTTGTACTTTCTTGCTCAACATCGACCGTTTTTATCCCACGTTGCTACTGGTGACCAAAACTGGTACCTTCATCTTAACAACAAGAGCAGAAGATAATAGCTTAGCCTTAACCAAAAGGCGACTTCTCAAGCAAAAGCTGTTACTCATCCCTGGAAGCTGATGTGCATCTGCTGGAACAAAACGAGGCATCGCCTACTCGCCTTGAGACCGAAATTTAAGGAAAAGGAGCGTAAAAACAAGATGAAGATATTATGCAGCACGACAACACTCACCTCATTCTATTAATATTGCAAAAGCGCCTTTTCAAGAACTCGATTGGGAGATAATTTCACATCCACCTTATTCGTCTGATCTCGCTTCCTCAGATTTTCACCTCTTTCGCTCTCTGTCAAACAATCTTCGAGGAATCTCCTTCGCTTTCATATCTCCGGATTTGTTTAGGAGTAGAATAGAAAAATCGCCAGATAGTTGAGAAGTAATCGTAAATAATAGAGAAATAATATTTTATTGATTAGTTCATGTATTTTTTCTGTAGAAAATTAATAAATTTTGAGTTCAAAAAATGCCACGAACATATGCATCGACTCAATATATCCCCTATACCCAAATTTTTCATTTATATTATTTCTAGGTATGATAGAAAAGAATAGCTGGCAAGGATTAGAAGATTTCTTTTCAGCGCTCGCGAAAGCATTGCACATGGAAGCCGAAGAATCAGCAAACGCCACAGTCAAACGTAAATCTAGAAGACGAAGACGGCCAAGTATTCCTAGAGTATCCTTAGAGGAAATTAGACCCATAAGAGGTAAGTTACCGCCGTCTTCAACGTAATCGCGTTTTCATCCTCAATTATTTTTTTCCGTTGCAGGCTCGATAACCAAAGTTAAGACTATTACGTCTGGTGCTAGCAGAACGGATTTCCCAATCTTAATTGTATTTGTTGTGCTAATTGTGTTGGTGATCCTAAATGTTATGCTTTATTACAAACTCTGGTCGTTGGAAGGTGCATCTCCTTACACGCTTATAGATTTTCATGTACTTAAGTAAGTAGATTTGTACTTCTTTAGATTTAGATTGGGTTAAGTTATGAATGTCACATATGGGTACACCAATGGTTCTTAAAATTTGCAGCACACCATATAATTACATTTTTTGTAATCTAAATATGTGTTTCATTTATTTACACCTATCATTTTAATTAAAAAAGATACATTCGATACGCTAGAAAATAGACGTACGAGGGATATTTGAAATGTTTCCTGCCTTACCGACATAAGTAGAAAATAATTTCTTTCACCGTCCGATAGGTGGCCGCGACATATGTAAACTGTTAAAATTGCAAGTCATACTGATCATTAATTTGTCTATGGTACGCTTCTAAACTTGTCAGTTCACATTGTCGTTCAACAATCAAGAAACTTGAGTATCGCGCAGTGATAAAATTCCTTCATTTGAAAGGGCAAATAAAAGATGAGTTAGGCTCTGTATACGGTGAAGTCTCCTCTTCATTTACAACTATAAAACATTGACTGGCCGAGTACAAACGTGGTTGTACATACGAGCATTTTAGACGAGAAACATTCCGGGCGTCCGAAAACTACTACAACTGAAGAAATGGTCGATTTAGTGCATCAAACTGTGATGGAAAATCGCCGATTGACTGTTATGGATACAGCTAAGCCTTGTAGGATATCATCTGAAGGGGTGTACTCGTTTTTACATCACAATTTAGATATGAGAAAATTATCCGCGCGATGGCCGTGTTTGTAGACATCGACCAAAAGTGGATACGGACGGACATGCCGGGCGAGTGTCTTAGCCTGTATCAAAAAAATCCGACGGAATTTTTGTGACGATTTATTAACCGTCAATGAAACCTGGGTACATCACCATACGCCCGAGACCAAACAGCAGTCAATGTTATGGATTGCGGTGGGAGAACCAACTCCGAAGAAGGCAAAAGTCGTTTTCTCTGCAGGGAAAGTCATATCGACAGTTTTTCTGGTATAGCCGAGGAATAATTCTTGTCGACTACCTTGCAAAGGGCTCAATAATTAACGGACAGTACGCTGCATTGCTAGATAAATTGAAGGCCACAATTATGAAAAATGTCCACATTTGGCAAAAAAGAAATCCTGTTTCACCAGGATAACGCTCGCGTTCACACGCGCTTGGTTGCAATGTCAAAATTGCACAAATTGAAGTTTGAATTGCTTCCGCATCCACCCTATTCGACAGATCTAGCTTCAGCGACTTTTTCCTGTTCTCTAATTTGAAAAAAAAATATCTCGCCCGAAAAAATATGGGTCTTAGCATTTGACGTTGAAGACGCTGTAAATCAGTGTGTTTTTCAGGTTTGGACAATCAATTTTATTCTGACAGTTTGAAGGGATGGGAAAAACGTTGGACCAAATGTATCGAGTTGCAGGGAGATTACGTCGAAAAATAAATTTTGTTTTGCTTCGAAATACATATTGCAATGGATTTTTCCATTCAGAAGAGAGAAAAAAAAGAAGAATTATATTGAACAGTATTTGTATAACATGAATTTAAAACGCATTTTTGAATTTGTATTTATATTTAATATGTTTGTAATTATCTTTTTGACCGGCCCTATATGAATATTATATTAGACCGATGGGTTCGGCAAAATGTTGTACTATTGAGTTCGATGTATGAGATTTTCGCGATATTTTATTTAGAGATACCAGGACTTGCAAACCAGGTGGTCAGAGAGAATAAAAAATTCATTTTTATTCTCCTGTTTTTGAGTAAAGTCGGGTTTTTTGATTTTGGTCCTTTAAATTGTGCATTCAAGTTAATTACGATTTTTACGAGTGTTTGTGATCTCGTTCTTTTTTGATATATTAATTAAATAATGGTATCTCTCACGTAGTTTTGTGTTAAATGTGCTTAGATCGATGTAAGTATAAAAAAACAGTTAATTTATATAATTGCTACTACGATGATTTGCTTATGTTTGTAATTTTAGTTTATAATTTGCATAAATTTTGATATAAAAATTAGTACATATATGAATATTCAAGAAAATTGTCATGTTTTTGGTAATGCAGTTTTTTCTTTAAGACAAGATATTCTAGATCGTTTTATATTCAGGTTGGTTTTTGTTGCTGGGTTTGATTTTGTCATGTTTTATTGCGCATGACTGTAAGGCTGTCACGCGTACTCGATAACTTGGTGGTTGTTGACATTTGATTTATTGGGGTTACAGTTAGAGGTCAAACTTGACAAATTTCTTAATTATTTATTATTTATATGTTTGCTCGAGAGTCACAGGGGGTTTTTCTCCTTGCGCGTGTCATTTATCGCAAGGACTCTTTCCCCCTAGCTACTGTTAATTTGCTTTAGCTCCCTATACACTCAGTAAAGGGATTTTTTTCTTTTTTTTTTTTTTTATTAAATTTGTGAACAAACTAAATGTGACTTTTCTATTAATGCTTATTTGTTTTACTTTAAATTTAAAATTGGCCCGTATCCGTGAGGATAACCCCTGAAGTAGAAGCTCAAGGAACGTAACACGACTGAAGTCAGCTGGGAGAATAAGTTGCGGTATATAGATTGCAGTGCGAACGTAATTAAAAATCATAATTAAAAGCAAATTCCACTGCAATATTTGTTTTTGTTAAAAGGCCAGAAACATTTCAAATATCCCTCGTAGTTAGAATCTGACATAGGGCGCTTTGAGAAAACCCAGATTCAGCAAGAACTAAGAACTGAGAATCAAGAAAGTGGGAAACCACTGACATAATCTATTATAATTTAAAACTGCAAGTAGAAACTTCAATTAGTGACTTAATTTAAGAAAAACTATTGCCTCAATATAGTGAATTTGATGCAGTAACTTACCTTAGTGTGCTACATATGCATTTTAAAAGTAGTACATTAGATTAGATCATAACGGTGTACGGAACCTTTACATCGTCTTGACGCTTTATTCTCCAAGGAAAGTATCTCTTGCGAAGCAATTCTAAGTACATACTAAAAATTTAAAAAAAAACGGCAAATATCCCATTTAGCTCAATTTAACAATACTACTAGTAGGTTCCAACAGCGGCGGTTTTTTTTTTGTAAATAGTTGCATAAATTCTGGATACGCCACTGGATTCGAAGAAAAATTTTCGCATCTACAAAAGGAAGTTCCTCGAATGGTATTTTTCCCTTCTTTTTTATATCCATGGCTTATCGGAGGAAAATCGACAGCTACTAATTTGTGGTTCTTCTTTCATTTCGTGTTTAACGTCTCGGATAGCCAGTATCAAGTTAATACAATTTATATTGACTTTTTCAAGGCATTTGATACTGTGCAGCATAACTTAATTTTACACATATTGGATAATTTCGGTGTTTCTACTGAACGAATCAACTAACTTGCATAACACGGTTTTAGTTATTTTTCATACGTTTACCATTTCAAGGTTCCTCAGGGTACGGTTCTTGGCCCTTTATTGTTTCATGTTTTTATAAATGAGGCTACGGAAAAATGTCGTCAGACATCTTGCTTATACTAATCTCAAAATTTTTCCTAAAATTGAAGATCTTGAAAATTCCGTGATTCTGCAGAAGAAAACGATTGTTGAGAAATGGAGTTTAGAAAATAAACTCATATTAAGGTTATTAGCTTTACAAGAAAACAAGTGATAATATTTTCGTACAATATTTATAATCAAGTTTTTAATAATATGAAAATATTTTCAAAATCGGGTGTGGAGAACACAATACAAGTTTATATTTGTGTGAAAATATCTTTCCAGACATGCAGACACATGTTTCGTTTTATTATAGAATCATCAATACATACTGCTGGAACGATACTTTCACAATAAATAACACCCTTACTACATTACAAATGTTATTAAGTCACAGCGTAGAAGAACATTCAGCGCCGCTCATTGACCGATGGCAACATGTAAGATGATTTGGCCAGAGATTTCCATCTGACAGACGCAGTCGTAATCTGCGAAAACTGTATTAACGTGCTCTAATACATCCTTGTTTTGGCGTTGGGTTATCATGGGTGTACAGGTTCGAAGCAACGTACACATCGTCCACAAAAAATTTCTCCCACCAGGTGAAACAGTTAATCATTCGACGTAAGCGGCCTCCCAAATGGCGTAACAATTCATAGATCCTACATCACGACAATGCACCAACCTACACGTCACTTGTGCGTTAGTTTCTAACCTCAACGAAGACGGCTATACTACCCCCTCCACCCTCCCTCCTCTCCAGAGCATGTCCCTTGTGACTTCTTCCTGTTTCCTAAGTTTAAATTGAAGCTCAAGGAGCGCAGTTTTCAGACGATCGAGGAGATCCAGACTGAATCGCAAGTAGTATTGAACTCGTTAACATGCAAAGACTTCCAGCACTGCTTCCAGTCATGGACAAGTCGCTGGTATCGGTGTATTCATGCGGAATGAGAGTATATTGAAGGGAATGGTAGTAAATAAGTGTAAGAACAATTTATTGTTTTTTTTTCACATTCCGGGAATTTCCGGGTAGCACCCCGTCAAAGTCTTTAATAAGTCTTGTACATTGTAATTTGTTTCCGTTTATATTATTTAGAACTTGCCAAATTTGAAGGTATGACCTTTTTCAAAACTATTGTGTTGGGACCGCAACCCTAACACAACATGGTGATTTTTGTTAAACACTGGAAATGTGGCTACTATTTGGTTAAAAGATCGTAAAACTATGAATGCTTGGTAGTATGCAACCATCTGTTTACCAGAAGTCTTCTCTGAAATACTAAAAGCAAATAGAAAACTTTAATCATCAAGACAATATAAGCTTATAAAACAAGTATTTATTTGGCGAGTCAAAACGTGGAATTAATATTTAATTCTCCGTATAGTCTTGATCTAAATCCCAATCACTTCTTTATATTTCCAAAAATCGAAAACGACTTGCATAATCATTGGTTTTCGACATCCGAAGATGCAGTTGAAGCGTTTAAAAATGTAATTTTGAGTGTATCATCTGCCGAATAGGGAAAAAATGCTATAAAAATTAGTTTATTCATATGAACAAATGTATAGATTATATGGAGAATATTTTATAAAACAATATCGTCATTTTTCAATTCTAGAGACTTTTCTGTCCTGAAATTTTAGCAGTCGCCCTCGTATACTTAATATTCAGGTGTGTAAAAATAATAAAAAAATGATGTACGATTTTTGTTTCTAGAGATCCCCCGAAAACTCATGAAGAATGGGTTAAACTACTGCAGCAACAGGAAACACTACATTCAGTAGAAATGCAAAAATGGCAAAGAATTTTAAAGACTGCTATTCAATTATTACGTGAAGTAAGTTATTCTCAACGTATTTATTTTAATTTAAGGTTTGTTAAAGTATAATGTTTAAATTAATTCAGAATAAATATTTATTGTATCTTATCTACATATTTTTCGAAACCATTTACATATATATTTATTGTTGGTATTTTTATTAAATAATCCATATTACGATCGTGCTTGAATTGTTATGATATAATCTATTTTCGGTCTCGAAATCTTTTTGCTTAATTAAAATGATTTGGACATGATCCCCTAATGTCTGAATGTTGACCAGAAGCGCGCAAGGATGGAAGCATCGCTTTCAATCTGCTCGGTTTGAAAATGATGCAGACTTTTTAAGCCGTATTTTTACAATGGATGAAACATGGGTACATTTGTACGACCCAGAAACAAAGCAACAATCGATGGAATGGAGACACTCTGGTTCTCCAAGACCTAAGAAGTTTCGCGTTCAAAAATCTGCTGAAAAAGTTCTTGCTTCAGATTTTTTTTGGGATTGTCATGGAATAATCATGATTGATTTTCTGGATAAGGGTAGAACAATAACTGGGAATTATTATCCTACGTTACTGTCCACTCTACGAGAAAAAATTATGGAGAGAAGACGCGGAAAATTATCCAAAGGTGTTTTGTTTTTGCAGGACAATGCCCCTGCACACAAATCGCATGTTGCCATGCAAACAATTCGTGATTTAAGATCGAATTACTCGAACACCCGCCTTATTCACCAGATCTGGCTCCGTCCGACTATCATGTCTTTCCTCAAATGAAAAAAATTTTCTTCCAACGAAGAGGTGGTATAAAAAAAAAATTTATTTTTGAAAGGTCTAGTGGCGTTGCATGATCGCTGTATTAAGTGTATTAATTTAGGAGGAGAGTATATTGAATAATAAAATATTTTGACTTTCAAATTTTGTTTGCTTCTGTAGTAGGCTAAGAATTTTTCAATACATCCTCGTACATTTCCTTTATAATACATGTTTTACTTTTACAAAATGAGTAATAAAAACTTGAATATCATATGTAACAAAATCTACCAAATTCAAACAATAAATTGAATTATTTCTGTAGAGTTATGAAATTGAATAATATGATTTCAGACAGAAGAATCTCTCAGCCAACTCCAACGTTCCATTCATCCTACTTACACAAATAAAATCATGTCCATAATACAGAATCATCAAGACACATCTAGTAGGGGAAATGAAGAGATATAACTTAAGTATTTTAGCCAATTGTATAAATGTTATCGTGCACTGTGTTATTAGATATTAGTTATACCCGTTGTTCCTGTAAACACTAAAATATATTTAAATTATATGTTAAGTGATTTTTTTCCTAATTTTCCTTACTAAAACGAGGTCTAAACTAAGTTGAATTCTATAATCAATTAAATAAGCGTCCATCAAAAAGATGAAAAATTAAACGTACGAGGGATAAGCGAATTTATTGAGAATAAGAAAATCTAATAGAAACAATCACACAGTATTTATTTACAGCAACTATTTATCTGTCATTTGGCGTTTTGTTGTTGAAGTTATGTTCGTTATAACTCAGCTACTTATTGTTTAAAAGTAAAATAAAATATTATTAACCAGAGAGTACTTTAGAATTATCATTTATTATGATTTTATGAGAGGTTTAAGCGCTTATGATTGCAAAGAAAGTTTAGAGTCAGTTTTTAGTGAACAATCACTTCCTTGGCTGCAATTTATACTTATACCCGATAGTATAAGGAATTATAACGCGAAAGGAATTCTGTTCAGCATCAAAAAGGAGCAGGGGAGCGCCCTCCTACGGCTGTTACCGACAAAAACATTGTTGCTGTTAAAAAAGTAATTGAAGAGGATAATAAAGCTACTTATGTGGTAATAGAGCATCAACTCAAGATTAGATCTTCAGCTGTTAAAACAATCATACACGATCGCATGCATTTAGAAAAAAAAGTGGTAAGTTGTTTTGTATCGCATCACCTTTCTGACTTCCATAAAGCAGAGCGTGTAAGAATTTGCCATGAAACTTTAAATTTCTTAAATAATGGCGGGTACCACAGCTGACGAAACATGTTCTCTTTGTCGACCTTCCTACCTGCCAATAGAGTTGTGTATGGATTCACGAAGATGAGGAAACTCCTACAATGATTAAGAAGTACAGGCTTAGTAAATGCAATTACGCTAGATGGATAAAATACAGTTACAGCTAAGTGGTATACAGAAAAATGTTTGCATGAAGTGTTCAGTACAGTTCCAAACAAGGGAATTATGCTCTACCGTGATAATGCACATCGTGCCGTACGTCAGTTTTAACTGTAGTAATAGAACATCCTCCTTACTCACCTGATTTAGCAATGTGATTTTTTGGCTATTTGTTTGGGCTTAAACGCAATTTGCAGGGTAGAAGATTTTGGCCTGAAGACGAGATTGTTACCGCAGTTCACGGGTGGAAGTTTTTAAACAGTGGAAAGAAAGAATGGTCAGATGTATCATTGCTGAAGTGAATTACTTTGAGCATATTTAAAGTCAAATCCTAGAAGATATTAACCGTGTTTTTTATTCTCAATAATTTCAGCTTGTCCCTCAAATATGGTTCATTATCAAATTAGATTTGATTTTAGAGTAATGTGGGCATAACCGAGTAAGATGCGAAAGCTTCCATACTTATTACACCAGTCGCAAGTTCCTCAGGTTAATAGAATAAAAATTTCAAAAACTAAGGAGAGCTACAATTAAGTTGTTAGCAAACGAAAAGACCAAGCATCTCAAATTAAATACAATTTGAATAATATTTATAAAAAAAAATTTCTATTTAATTTATCACTATGAAAGTGTGGACTAGAAAATGTAAGTTCGTATGAAGCAAACATCTCTCAGAGATTATTGCTTCTGGAATTCCGGTCTGTATGTTCTTGGAACTGCTACCTCCTAAACCAACGTTTCGTACGCTGTTGCAAGGAACATCTTCAAGGCATCTATTACTGTTGCGCTGAAACTGAAAGTCTCTTAGTTTAGGACGCAATATATAGAGGGTCACGGTTACTGTTTAATTTTTGAGATAGAAAGGTTTGTATGGTATATTATGTACAAACTACATAATAGCCGTCATCACGGTTAATATTATTTCAATGCTTTAGGATTTCTATGAATGCACGTATTTTACGGTTAAAATAATTAGAGTTACAGAATAGAACCTGGACAGATTGAAATTGAACTTCTAACGTATGTTCAGCTAGTGCAGATCCAATCGCGCACAGTGCTCTAGTACAACGCTCATGTTCAGCAACACGGGTACTTATTGAACGCTTAGTCTCGCCAATGTATACACTACGACACTAGCCTGCAATTCTATAAACACAAGGGGTTCCTAGATGGTTGCCATTCTTAACTGAAAAGGGGGCTGATAACGCGGTGTAGGGTTTAAAGATGGTTTTGATGTCATGTTTTGTAAGAATTTTGTTAATACGGGCGGTGACGCCTTATATATAAAGTAGATGGCAGTGTATTAAGAAACAGAACTGGATTATCTAAGGTTAGGATGCTGGTTGATAGTGCGTTGAATATCGTACTTGAAATAGCTCTTGTTGATTAAGGTATTGGTAACATGATTGATTTTTTTGGATAAGGAATTAGGTCCAGATATGGAGAAGGATCTTTGCCCACAAGTCAGATTATTCCTTAAAGATGATTCAAAACCCGGTCCTCCTGCAAAAACGACTACAGAGAACGGAAATTTCCTAATCGTCAAATAAAAGTTTATTATCAGCAATGTCAAATATTCGGATACCAGCCTTAGCCAAGTTCTTCAAGTTCGAGATGTTTTTTGTTACTCAGCACTATAGAGCGTTCCTAATTCTGTATCATATTCTTGAATATCAGAAGTTGCTCCGCAGTATATTATAAAATCAAGTATGTACCCAGTTTTGGAGTCGCACAGCACAAACAATTTAATTCCAAAACGGTGCCGCTTTGAGGGAATATATTGTTTAAAAGAAAGTCTTCCTTTGAAGAGCATTAAACTTTCGTCGATACACAGGTTCTCAAATGGGTCGAATGTATTATGGTATCCTTTTTTTAGGTGATCTACGACCAATCTGATTTTATGCAATTTGTCCTTTTCATTTTGATTTTCCTCTGAAAACTGTAATGCCCATAGTATCGAAAGGAAACGGTCACGAGAGAACACCTGTCCAAAAATCGGTGTAACTAATAAAGCATCAGTTGACCAATAATCAACAATTTTCAATTTCTTTACTTGTGCCATGGGATAAGATACTGCGAAAAAGCGGTAAAGTTCATCGATTGTAACGCCTGTCCATGTTTTTCTATTCTGTGGAGCTTGATCGCGTTTATTATTATAAAATAAGGTCTGTTGGGCGATACGAGTTACGAAATCTTCGGAGAAAAACAACTCAAAACTTTCTAATATTGTAAGATTTGCAGGCACATTATTTGTGCAACCAGAGTTAAGTTTTTCAAATGAATGAACAGTCGGTTGATAGTTAGGATCTGTTTTCCATTTGAAACCGGCATCAGGTGTCTTGAGTGTATTACCACCTTTTTTCCTCTTTGTTGTTTTCTGACCAGCTAAAAGATTAAGACTGATGAGAGCATAGACAGAAAGCCGGGTACTGGGCTTAAAAGAATTTCGACTGAACAGCAGAACCATAATCTAGTTCAACATCTCCGAGAACATCCTTTCGATTCAGTGAAAGTAGCAGTTGCGGAGACCATTTTTCCTGGTTCACGTAGAACTGCAAGCAGGAGAATAAGAGATAGCGACATAAGGTCGCGTGTTGCAGCCAAAAAAATTCAGGTTAGTGAAGAAAGGAAGCAAGAAAGGCTTTTGTTCTCATTAAATCATATAAACAATGAACCTGAGTTTTGGGAAAATGTAGTTTTCACTGATGAGAAAACATTTCAATCCACAAGTAATGGTTCTGTTCGTGTCTACAGACCTGGCGGTACAAGATACGAGGAGCAATATACAGATAATTCAGATCGGCAAGGAAGATTCTCTATAAATATTTGGGGATGGATAAGTTATCACAATGTTGGAATGTGTCATAGAATAAATGGGAGATTTAATTCCCAGAATTATATTCATATTTTGGAAAATCTTATGTTACCATCAGTCCAACATGTGTATCCTGAAAACATTTTTATATATCAGCATGACAATTGCCCAGTTCATAGTGCAAACATAGTGTCGCGATGGATGGAAGAGCATAACATTGAGATTTTGTAATGGAGTGCCAAGAGTGCGGACATGAACCCAATAGAAAACGTATGGGCCGAGATGACCAAAAGTATGTCACGTATAAGATTTCAAAATCAGGACCAATTGTGGGAAGCAATTCAAAATGCTTGGCAATCTCTCATTCACAAACCAAATTATTTTAGAAGTTTGGTGGCTTCCACGCCTAGAAGGTTAAGGGCAGTAATTGATGCTGATGGCGGTCCAACAAAATATTAGCTTTTTGTTAAAAAATTTTAATTATTAAAGTTATTTTTCGTATTCCTTAATTCAATTTTAAATTTAAATTTAACTTATTATTATACTTTTAACTTATATTTCTTAACTCAAACAATAATAAAGTAAATATATTCCAGTATGATCTGACATTTGAGTTTATTATGACAAGGAGCTTAAGCTGAAGCTCGTCTTACAATAATAGTATATCAAATTTATGACATATATGAAATTTAAGGTTGTACTACATTTATCTGGCCATAACTGTACATTCTGTATGGCAATCTAAATAATTTCCCTTTGAATGATTAAACATAGGTATCTTTAATAGTTAGAAAGCATAGTAAGATGAAACCCATTGAGTTATTTCTTTAGCTAATACGAAAAGGTCGGATGTAATTTTAATAAGATAAATACTTAGGTTACTTATTAACACTTTTAAAATTTTTATTTGGAAACATCATATTAACAATTTTCAGTTTTAGTCTTGCACACCTTTGTTCTATTATTAAACGAGCTGTACGAAACACTATTTCACTTTCTGTTAAACTTGTTGGAATGCAGAAGTATTTCCTAGCACATTATTCGAAGGGTTTCAGCACCATTCCTGTTACCTAAAAGAAAATCCAAACAAAAAATGTAATTACCATTTTTTTTTTAAACTTACCTTCCGAAATAAAAGAAGATCTACGTCCTGATTTGAATTTGACCTTTTGAGGTATTGCCTTTTAGTTATTATTACATCAGCTGTAATTGATTTTACTTTATCTTATTCTTTCTTGCAAAAATCAAAATAATGAAAGTTACTAACGTCTGTTTCGACTACAGGCATTTGTTCTTTATTTTCAGGATCTATTTTCTTCATAATATTAAACATTTCTTGTTCTAAAAGAGTAGTAGCCCCAGTAGCATTTTCAGTACTATGAAAACCTTTTCTTTTAAGTCGAGGGTCTTAAACAGTTGCTACTCTAGTAACTGATCATCCTTCATATGAAAATAGCCTTGCTTTAACAGATTCCAAAAATTTGATGCATAGTGTCTTCCCTTCCTGAATCTTTAATTCCAGTAGTGATGCTGTCAGATAATTGTACAGTCCAAAAGTTACCGTGATTATTAAAGAAATAGTAACATATTTATTACCTACAAGAATTCCCCACTACTGCTTTTTAAGATAAATTTCTCCATTTTACAAAACCACTTATTATTCGTATGATACCACGAGGTGTTATATGTTTCTATCGTGTAAGTGAAATGCCCCCAATACGTGAGTTACCTTCGGTAATTCATTAGAAGTAATGTGAGGACGTTCTACAATTCATAAAATGGTAAAATCTATTTGTACTTTTTTGTTATCAACGCTTTCATGTTTTCTACCTTTTGTGATACACTAATTTTACTATCTTAGATATATTTCAACCTTAAGGAAATACCACCCATCTTCTTTGAATTTGTTAAAGATATTTAAATTGTCTTCGCACAAGGTGTATGCCTGTTGGGATAATGTTTTACTGTTTTAAATAAATTATGTATTTTTCAATAAGATGCATTTAATTTAAGATTTAAGTATGAATGAAACACAGAAATATTTGACAATTTGAAAAATCTTACTGGTGTATAACTGGTTGCTTGCTATGCCAGCTCCATACATTTATGCCTATGTGTAAGGGTAAATAAAAAAAGTCATTGCATTATATCTATGTGTAATGAAAAACCCGGTATGTATATATATATATATATATATATATATATATATATATGAAGCGTTGTTCTTCGGGGTATTTCACCGCGTTTGGATTATTTCGTCCTGAGAAGGACAACTTTCTTCTTGACGTTTCGGTGACATCTCTTTCACCTTTTTCTTGAGGATCTTCTCGTTGCGATGGTAACTTCAAGGAGTGCGTTGACTTCCTGTGCCGCTCGTATTATATGGTCCCGTAGTAGTGGGCACGCGTGTTTGGCTCCTTGTTATTGGTCCGTCGGTTGTTCTGTCGCTTTTGGCTATTGGTCGATCGGTTTGTGTTCGGTTCGTGTTGGTATAACTGGTCTGTCATAAGTTATTATCATTACGTCGCTTATGTGTAATCTGTTTATTAAATAAGGCTGGCTTCCATGTGTCAGGCAAACGCTGTTCGTCGTCCCGTTCATACAATTTTGTCGTTTCTCAATTTCTATAGCCTTTGTTATTTTCCTGTACGTTAAATTCGTACTGCGGAGTATAATCTTTGTACCGGTCGATAGTGTGTCCTGTATGAAGTACATGTTTAGCTAGGGATAATGTTTCTTTTTTAGCTACCGCATTTCTGTGCTCTTCCCTTCGTACGCTGGTTTTTCGGTTTGTATGCCCGATATATGTTTGGTCGCATTCATAGCACAGTATAAATCGTAGAGTTTAACTGTGATGATGTGAAGATGCGTTGAGATATGTGTTCGTGTGTGTAGGTTTTCTGTAAACTGTGTATCCTAGCGACCCATTCGGTTTTTTTTATTATCAACAAGTCTAAGAACGGTAGCCGATTTCTTTCTTCCACTTCAACAGTGAACTTTATTTTCGTGTCTGGTGTTAAAATGTTGTAGAAACTCTGTTAATTTCCCTCTTCCATGCGGCCAAATCACCTAGGTTTCGTCTACGTAGCGCAGCCAGAGTTCGGTTTGTCTGTAGCGTTTTTCAGTGCTCTTTGTTCGAAATCTGCCATAAACAAATTCGCCAATATAGGTGACAGCGGTGATCCCATCGGTTTGGTTATAAAATTGCCCGTTGTATATAAGATATATGTTTGACAGGCAGTGTTTCGTTAGATCTGTGTCGTAGTCGGATAGTTGGTGTTTCTTTATTAGTAGATCTATCGCCTCATTAATCGGTATCTCTGTGCATAGACAGATTACACAAAAGCGACGTAACGATAATAACTTACGACAGACCAGTTATACCAACACGGACCCAACACAAACCGATCGACCAAAAGCCAAAAGCGACGGACCAATCACAAGGAGCCAAAAACGCGTCCTCACTATTACGGGACCAGATAATACGAGCGGCACAGGACCTCAACGCACTCTTGCAGTACCATCACAACGAGAAGATCCTCAAGAAAAAGGTGAAAGAGTTGTCACCGAAACATCAGGAAGGAAATCATCCAACCGCGGCGAAATTCCTCGAAGAACAACGCTTCAACTAACGACCACGAAAACATTCGACAAAATTTTATATAATGGGGAACAATTCGACTTTTTTTGTTATATACAAGGTGGTCCATAAAGATATTAACTTTTTGAATAGAATTAAAAACAATACAAATTGATCTCCTTGAACAAATTTATTTTTAAGGCTTACAAAAATTACGGGAAATTTATTTTTTAAAAATTACGTTATCTAAATGTGCCCCATTTGTGTCCAGGACCTCTTGAAGACGACCTCTCCAATTTTCCATAACGCGGCGGCAAGTGTCTGCAGTTATGCCTTCGATTTCTTGTCGAATATTGTTCTTTAGAGCCTCCAGAGTGGCAGGGCGGTTGCTGTACACTCTACTTTTGAGATAACCCCATAATAAAAATCACAGGGACTCAAGTCAGGGCTTGGGGGGGGGCACTCAATATCCCCTCTTTGAGAAATCAGTCTTCCCGGAAAAAGCCCCTGAACGACAGGCAAAGAAAGATTGGAAGTGTGGCAGGTGGCTCCGTCCTGTTGGAACCAGGTGTCCTGAGTGTATCCTTCAAATTCTTGAAGAGCAGGAGTGAGGAAAGTTTGAATCATGTCTACATAACGCCGAGAATTTACAGTGACTGTGCGACCTTGTTGGTCTTCGAAAAAAAAAGGGCCAATTATTCCGGATGCCGACATTGCAGCCCATACTGTGACCTTCGGACTATGCAAAGGCCTTTCATGTTTCCGTTTAGGGTTTTCACTACTCTAGTAACAATTTTGAGTATTGACGTGGCCATTTAGGTGGAAATGGGACTCATCGGAGAATAAGATGTCGACTGCTGCTGGAATTCGGTTCCTTATTTCGTTAGCGAATAAAACTCTATTAGCGGGATCTGTAGATTTCAATTCTTGCACTATTTGAACCTTATACGGATGCATGCCTAAATCTTTGTGAAGAATGCGAAGCACCGAGGTTCTCGTCACATTTAAAGCAGCTGCGCGCTTTCGAGTTGATACGGTTGGTTGGTTGGTCGCGCACAGACTGACTCACTCTCTCGATGTTCTCAGCGGTTCTCGCCGACCTTGGACGTCCTAAAATGCGCTTATTTAACGTTGAACCAGTTTCCTCAAACTTATTAACCCATTGCTTAATCAGCTGAATGCTTGGACATTGCTGAATGTCGTGCAAATTGAAGTGTTGTCGATATCTACGGCGCGCAATGGTGGCAGAATTGTTGTTACGGTAATATTCGCGCACACAAAACGAGCGCTCCTCTCCTGTGTAGCGCTGCATGATGACTAAGTTTCCCAGAGCCGAGCTATCGTTTAAGACCGACCCCACCTCTCTACCTTGCGTATAAAATTTTCTACATCACAAGCAAATATAAACAACTTTTTGGACCACCTTGTATTTCGATAAATCGTCTTTAAAAAAGGCAAGTTTAATTGATTATTTTTTAAAAAATCAACTTTTTCGCTTGTAATTAAATAAATAAAATGCTTGTGACGTCACTGCACTTTCATTCATAAAACTCGATCTTCGTAGTATGTGGCAACACTGTGTAGAAGAATGGTTCACCCAGAATTCACGTCGTTGTTTGTTTCCTGTCATAAACACGTTGACCTTTGGTTGGTTTTGAGGTTAGTGTATTTTAATTCGTTGCAAGTTTAAAAACTTTGCAGATGATTTATCAAAAAAGAAATGCTATTTGGCCACTGGCCACCAAGCGTTATTCAAGGAACAAGGCTAACCAAAGAAGAAGTCAGAATGAGCAAGCGAGTTGCTGCTGTTCGCGTTCATATAGAGACTCAAATGTCGGATTAGAGAGTTTACAATGCTAACTCCTCATGCAACCGTAGACAAAAATCTTATTAATTTGCTTGATTTTATAGCTGTAATTGCTTGTGCTGTTATAAATATGAATGGTGCACTAATAAAACATTAAGACAAATATACTTTAACTATTTTTTTATTGATTGTATAACAATACATTCATAAGATAGATAAACAGGTAGGTGTAAGTATTAAATTTTTGATACAAAGCAATACAGAAATATAATTAAATAACTTCTATTATTATACAGAATAAAATTTTATTAATTAAAAAATAAACATAAATGGAAGAAAACAATGCAACTGCACAAAATAGGCAGTTAGAAAAGTCAGTAGATAAATACAGGGTTGGCCATTTAAGGTTGCGGTTTTTGAAGTCATATTAAACATAGAAAACATTAATTTAAAAAAATGATTTAATTGTGCAATTAAACAACAAGATATGCGGTTTAATAAATCAGGTTTTCGAAGTGAGAGCCTCGAGCAACGATAACATTTCGCAGCCTCTTCTCAAATTCTCCACAAACTGCCTGAAGTGTGGCGTACGATATCGCTTCTATTCGCTGCCGTATTGCAATTTCAAGGTCATCCAGGGTGTCTATACCATCGCGATATACCGTATCTTTTAATGATCCACACAGGTAGAAATCGCAAGGATTGAGGTCTGGACTATATGGTGGCCATGTTATCCCTCCGCCTGTAAACTGTTGAGCGTCAAGACCAATGATTCTGTTATCGAAATGTTCTTCAAGAATGTTGAAAACTTCTTCCGTGCGATGCGAACGAGCCCCGTCTTGCATAAACCATGCATTCTCCACCATATTTAATCCATGCGCCACGGGAATAAAAGACTCATTAAGCATTTCACAATATTTTTGCGAAGTAACGGTTCCATTGACAATCACGGGACCGATAATTCCTGCCGACGAGATAGCACACCATACAGTCAACCGTCGAGGGTGAAGAGGACGAACAATTGCTAGATGTGGATTTTCTGTCCCCCAATGTCTCCAATTTTGCTTATTCACATAACCGGATACATCGAAATGTGACTCATCCGACCACCACACTCGTTCCAATGACATGCTGCAATTATCAATGCGTTCGATGATTTCGTTCGCAAAATTGTAGCGTCGATCCATATCAAACGGTCTCAACGGCTGATCGATCTGGATTTTGTATGCTTTCATCTTTAGATCTTGCTTTAGGATCCGCCTTAGTGTTGTACGGGGTATTTCAAGTTCTTGAGATGCTCTTGAGGTCGATGTTGAAGGATGAGCTGTAAAGTGCTCCCGTACTCGTTCTATGGTTTCCGGTACCCGGATGGTCTTTTGAGGTTCTCTAACAGTTGATCTTTCGTCTGCCGCAGATGCTGTTGCTTCAAATTTCACTACAATCCTAAGATATTGTCGGATTAGTAGACATGGCAACACGATAACGAATACTTTGTTACTTTTCTAAATTTATCTTTTTTTCCTTACCTTTTTATAGTGTTTTCCGTTGGTGCGTTATTTCTCCCGAATAGAGTACGCAAGTGTCTTGCCGTAGCTGCAAAAGATTCCCCATTTCTATAATAATATTTTATTAATTCCACACGCACTTTCGTTGGATACGACCCCAGACCCCATCTTGAAAACTGACAAGGCATATTTTTCATATATTTATTGTAAACCGCGCTTGGCCCTCTAGTGTAAAAAATTTTAAAAACCGCAACATTAAATGCTCACACAAAATAATAATCATGTTTTTATTTATATAATAAACTAAATAATTCTTTTAGAAAACAAAATAACATTTTAATTAAAATTTTATGTTTTGAGTGTGTGGAAGATTTCCTTTTTCCAAAATTCTATTGCCTCTTTAATTATTTTATTGCAATAATTTGGATCATACTTACAACCTAAATATTTAAATTGCCTTGTTGTTTCAAAGTTTGGGCAAGCTACAACAACAGCCCATAATTCGGGTGTAATTTTGGATTGTATCTTACATACATTATTCTCTCTTTTCAATTGTACAAAACCAACAGCATTATCCCCAAATACTTCTCTACTTGACCTTAAAATACGCTTTTTTTAATACAGAACATCCAATTAGTTTACAGAAAAAATTATTACTTTGTGTTTTTTGCTCCACGAGTTTCACTACTAATAAAACTTAATGTATTATTGTAAAATTCATCAATCAGAATAATCTACAAAGGGTAAATTATTTGAATTTACATCTTAAAACCCAGGATTCATGTTGCGAATTAGAAATAAATATTTATTACAACTTAACTTCACTAACCACACAAAACTGTTTAGTAAACAAATAATAAGCGGAAACGCCGATCGATTACATTCATAAGTATGACGACGGTGTTGTCACATAGTGATTTTAGCGTACGAGAGCCTTGTGACGTCACGAGATTTTATTTGTTTAATTTTTTAAAAACTAATAGGTTTTAAACTGTAAAATTTTGTGTATAATTATATTTTGATATGTAGTTTAAGATAATATAGTTTTTAACAAAAAATAAAAAGTTGTGTCGTTCGGCAATGTTTCGTAATTATTCGGAAAGATTTTATCGTAATTTTCTAAATGCTTTCTGATCCGTTAACTTTTCAATGGAGAATTTTATGTCTTTGCCATGAACACATTTTATCTTGTAAGGAGAATATGTGTATTATTCACTGATTACAAAACAGGTAGTTCTAGTTTTGGGAATATACAATTTTTTCATAATTTTGGAAAATATTCTACTTAAAATATAACTCTTGCATAAGAAAAAATCTTTTATATTTTAAGGTAGCGTTTATGAGCAAGCAAATTCTGATGTATGGAACATGCATGTATCTAATAGTTAAAGTCAATATCACCACGTAAATAATAAAATATTCTGTCTAATGATTCTTTTTAACTAAATAATTCATCACAATGGTATTTGTAGGGCAAGGATTGCAGGCAAATGCATAGTTATAAATAAACATATACTATCAATGTACAAACACATTTAAACACGCTTCATTCTTAGCAAATGATTTATTTATATAATATTTTACGTATTTTTGTAGTCCGGTATATAAGTATTTTGTTTAACATTGCATATTATAGTGATTTTAAATGTATGACGTAAATTATTCATGCTGTATGCATACTAAAATTGATATTTTCTAAACTTTGATAAGGAAAATATTCATATTGTAAACTACGTGAGGATATCGATACCATCTAATCAAAGATTAACCCATGTTATCGCAATAAGAATTAATCAAATTATGTTTGATATAGAATTTAAACTTTGTATAAATATTGTTGTAAGAAACACTTTTGTGTATACGTTGAATTTTTATTTGCCATGTAACTTCTAAAAACCATTATCATGCTTAGAGAAATATATAAGCTAAAAATTAAAAAAATTATAAATAGATTAAACATTATGATATATAATATTTTCGAATGTTTTATAATACTTTTTGGGTACCGTTATTAAAAATTTTTCAATTAATTTAACATGTGCGTTTTGAAATGATACATATTTAATTTACGAAATTTACCATATGGACAAAGTAATTTTTTGAATATATTTTTCTTCGGAGACAGTAATTATTTATACATATTTGTCTATTTCCAAACGTAACCAAACAGTTACTACATATATCCAAAATATTTTCCCAAAATTCCCTCATAAGCAAAAAAAAATTACAAAGATATTCAGAAAATTTGTGTAACGCCACTGACTGTATCATAAATATTATCAGAGAGTACTTAAAGGTGATGGACAATAGCAAAAATAGTGTTTTGTTATTGTTGGTCGCTTTAAATTTTTAACAGCTGACATCTTTCGAACGCTTAGCATACAAAGCAGTCTAAATAATGTTATCTTCAAAAGTCATTATAAATATAAACATTGCAGTTTGTGTTTGCCTGTAAATATTTTTTTTTTGACATTCTTTCTGAACCCAAAAGTATTATTATTTTATATTTTCCACAAATTCTTCGCAAGCGCATAAAACAAATGACATAGATATTTAGAAAATATTTTTCGCCCCACTTTGGTTTGTACCATAACTAGCGAAGTAAATTTTACATGTGACTCAATCAATTCCGATAATTGGATTTGCATATTCGATTATGCCTTACACTGTTCGATATTATTTAGATTTATGGTGAAACCGGTGGAAATCCCCGTAAAACTTGCCGTATGTATACGGAGCGTTTTCCAAAACGTCGAGCACCATCGTGTGTAATTAATGTCGTGCTCCGATTAAGAGAAACTGACAGTTTGTTGTCAAATTACGAAGGCCACGGTCGTTAAAGGCCCCGTATAGTTTTACGAGCTGAAGAACAGGTACTGGATCTCATTGAGAGATGAGAAAAATTCAGGCGTAAGTATACGAGACGGAGCAAAATAGGCAGGGGTGTTTCGCAATACGTTACACAGCATTTTGAGAAGTAATTTTTTACACCCGTATTAAATTCAGCGTGTACAAGTTCGACTGAAAACGATCATCCCCTGCGTATTATATTCTGCACCTGGTTTCGTCAACGTGTAGCAGAAGATGTAAACTTCTGTGCTAAAGTTGCTGCTTTACAAGAAGTTGTATTTTAAATTACCATAATGCACATCATTGGGCAATCCGTATGGGGCAAGACAGTATCGTTTGTCATTGAACGTATGAGCAGATATTATAGGAGATACTCATCTAGGACCTCATGTGCTTCCAGAACGATTAAATCAAGCAAGTTACTTGGAATTTTTGGAAAATGTTTTGCCGGACTATCTGGACAATGTACCGCTTGAAATACAAAGACAAATGTGGTTTATGCACGACGGAGCACCCCACATTTTCACGAACAGTACATGACCTTTCAAATGGGAAAAATAATAAACGTCGGTGCCTGGATTACAACTTCCCGTGGGTTTACAGTTGTTCCTATGATTACATCCCAGAAATGCCGTCCAAAAACTCAAGCCAAAAGTTGTTTTCCTCTCCTTTTTCACTTTTAAATCTCACACGGAACGATATTGGCAATTTATAATTTTGTATGCGTTCTACGTTCTTATCCGCAAAGCGATATTTTTCAAAATACATAGAATTACGTAAAACTCCTCATACAACTAACTGGTCTTACGGCAGGAACACGAATGTTCCTCCCCATGCCACGACTGCATCGAAGGCGGTTCGCGAATGATAAGATTAACAATATCTACACAGAGAGGGCGATAACGTACTTGTGAAAATGAAAATTAAACCAACATGTGACGGAACTAGTATACCGGGAGTATCACAGCAGTACAAGAATTGTTAGAAATTGATTACCCACGTAGACTACAGTTTTGTAATTGGTTTGTAAATATGAACAATAATGGAGAACTTTTGAACGGAGGATTTTAAAGTGCATTGATCTTGAAGGACAACATTTTCAACATTTCTTATAGTTTTCCATAAATACCTATTATTTGATATTTATTTGTACGTATGAAACTGTCAAAATATACGACTTCGTAGATTAAGTAGTAATTTTAATTTACGACATACTTCAAAAAGCTCTCAGTAAATCACATGCTACTAGATTGACTTTTCAAATGAACATTGTTATATGACGAAATTTAAAGCATAACAACGATATAATATATAGAATGAAATTTAAAGCATGACAACTACATAATATATATGATAAAATTTAAGGTGTAACAATGTAACCTACAATTTTCTAGGAAACAGAAAATCTGAACTTGTTTGCTATCACATGAGCCTTAAAATGAATTTTTTTGCACTCGCATTTGGATTTCTATTCACCGAACCTAGGCGACGTGAGTGATGAACACAGCACAAGGTTTCATCAGGACATTTCTGCTATTGAAAAACGTTATCAGGACAAGTGGAACAGTGAAATGCTTGCTATTGTTGGACATTGATATCAGAGAGTGCCGAAGAACAATATAAACAAAAAGTAAAAAGAAAAGCATTCTAAACGGGACGATACCATAAAGCTCCGTATAATATACATATAAATAAGTACCTATATGGCATTCCAAATAAGATTAAACCGTTGGGAAAGATAGGGCTTAAAATAAGAGCTTGTAATTGGCTAAAATAGAAGCCGCTTTTATGCAGGCAAAATCAATTTATTAATTTATTTTGTTATGTGAAATTTTCTTTTTGTTGTCAGTACTAATCAGTATTTCTGTCAATGCTAGTCAATTACGTATTTTGGTAGTTGTTTATTGTGCTGTTTATTATTAATGTTCGTTAAAAATAGTTCTTTATAGAGATTATAAAATGAAAAACTCATTTTCTAAAGATATTTTATCACTTTCATTAATTTCTTTAATTTATATAATCGCAAACGTTTTAGAGCATAGATGACGCAACTTTATCAGGTCCATCAAAAAATCTTTATGTAAAATATGAACAGAGGCAGTTGGCTTATAATGTATATTTTAAGAACAAAGCTAATATATCCAAAACAGCTGCTGTTCATCAAACTTCAAGAGAAGTAGGGATTAGTAGGAATACTATGTTTGACATTGTTAAGGAAATTGAAATGACTGGAGTTTCACATGCTCCTTTAAGAAAACGAAGTTACCGAGATGCTTACATTAAATTGGATGAAGTATCAAAAAGTACGATTAGAAGGCATGTGCATTCATTTTTCTTTAAAAATGAGTTACCGACTTGCACAAAAATATGTGAAGCTATTAAAGAGGATACCAGTTTACCTCCTTTAAAATGAACATCACTTTGGAGAATCCTAAAAAAAACTAGATTCAAGTGGGAAAAACGCACACGAAACAACATATTAATTGAACAAAATTTATTATCTTATGGAGACGTTGTTATTTGACAAGTATAAGAAAGTTTAGTGCAGAAGGGAGAAAAATCTATTATTTAGATGAAACATGGTTGAATGCAGGTTACATAGAAGCAAAAATATGGAAAGATACAATGGTACTTAATCCAAGGTAAGCATTTGTTAAAGGTCTTTCTACTGGTTTAAAAGATCCATCTGGCAAAGGAAAGCGACTAATTGTACTTCACATTGACAACGAAACTGATTTTATGTATAGGGGTTTATTATTAATTGAATTCAAGAAAACTGGAGATTATCATGAAGATATGAATAGTGAGGTAGGTGTTCATCGCATGGATGCAAAATATATTACCGTCTCTTGAACCCAATTGTGTTATAGTAATGGACATTGGGCCCTATCATTCTACTAAAACAGAAAAATCACTTACTTCATTATGGAAAAGGAGGCATTTATTGAATGGCTTTTAACAATAGGAATTTTAACTAGTAATGCTATGTTAAAGGTTGAATTGTGTGAGCTTATAAAAAATTACGATCCTGTCATTCAGTTTCATACGTGCTCGATGAAATATCTAGAAAAAGTGATCATACAGTTTACGTTTACCTCCATATCATTGTAATCTCAACCCTATTGAACATGAATGGGCTCAAATTTAGCATTATGTGGCGGCCAATAATAAGGCATTTAAATTGGATAAAGTAAGAAATTTATTATTGGGAGTAGACCTGGTTGATGCTGACGCATGGAAAAATAGCATTCATCATGTTATAACAGAAGAAATCAAGATGTATGATTTAGATAATATTGTTGAAAATGTGAAAATTTTACTTTTACTCTAAATGCTGGGTCATCCTCAGAATTTTCATTAGATTTAGGTTTTGACCATGAAGATGAGTAGCTGTCAATATTTATTCGTGAACAATATGCAATATAATGAACTGTGTTAAGTTTAGTTACGTATGTGTTACTTGAGTATGTGATGTGTTAGATATAATTATACTTATAAATTGTATAGTTTAGTAAATATAGTGAATATTGTGAAGTGTAAATGAAATATAATTATATAATAATGTTTACCATATAAATTCACGAGATTATAAGTTGTTTCAAGTCCTCAGAAATTGTTCGACAATCTGGGTATCAAGTAACTACCAGATATTGTGATCCTCGCATAATATTAATAAAATTTCTAACTATGAAATGACTATATAATATTTATATATATATATGTCATTATGTATGTGTAGGTAAAAGATTTAGTGTAGATAAAAGAAGGTTTTACACTCATGGTGTCAGACATTTAGGAAAAAGATTGCTTTTACCGAACACACGGAGTTTGCTTTTATTTATTCTTGTTCTACATTTATTTTTCTTATTAATAATAAAAAAATTATATTATTTATTTAAAATATATTAACCCTTTATAGGGCAAAACATTTCTTGAGCTTTTTGTTGTTTTTTTTGCCAAAATTGAGTCAAATATGTTATTTAGAAACCCCAAAAATATTTAAAAAATATTGTGTTTACACATTTGAAAAAAATAGGTGGTCACTATATATGCCACAGTCCATTTAGGAATAATAAATATTGCTTATGGTTAGTGGTCAGTACTTATATATGCCACTTTTAAATTTAGGTACAAACAATAATTATTTATAATAATCTCGTTCTAAATAGTTTTATTGTGAACTTAACATGTCTTATAAAAAGAAAACAAAATACAAAAACTTTCTAGTCATTTTCATTTTACGTGAAAGGGTTTAAAACACTCTAAACATAATGCAACCTCGCATTCGCCACATATTATATTGGATCTTTTGACACACTGTTTAGTGCTACATAAAGCACATCTTCTGTAAGTGCCTTTATGGGGTAAGTGAGATCCTACATTTGCTTGACGGAGAGTATTTGCCACCGTCACACTTCGATTGGTTCCTTGCTTCACAATTTTTTGGTTTTTTGTAATTTTTTGCGGGCCTCTTTTTCGCAATCCTTCATAATCACCGATTAATTGATTAGCCAAAATACTTCTAATTTCTATTTGGGGTATAATCTTCCTATTCGAGTTTTTTCTGTTTTGGCAATGCAAAATGTATGAATTGACTATAGCTGTATCTATGTAGTAGTACAACAATTTTACCCACCATCTTCGCGATTTCTTGGATATACTGTAGTATTCCATTAGTTGATCGAAGTGATCAACTCCACCCATATGTTTATTACAATCTTTGATAGTTTCCGGACATCTAATCATTTCTTTTTCTCCTTTTTTATTTGTTCTTCTCACTTCACTTGAACTATTTGGGTTATGAAAGTTGCTGACAATTACAACTGGCTTTGAACCCCTGTCTTTCCATTTTACCACGGATATTTCATTGCATTGAGCAAAATCTGATTCTCCCATTTTCAAATTGTTGTCCACAACTAAGTTCTCTTTAGGATAAAATTTTCTATTTATACGAAAGGTACCACAAGCAAAGAACTCCTGAGTTAATAGTTTTTCAATCAATGGTATGGTTGAAAAAAAATTATCAAAATACAAACAACGACCCGTATTTCGCAGGGGTTGAGACAAATTCAAAACTGTTCTTTCTCCCAGTGCACCTTCCTCTTTGGAGTTAGATTTTCCTTCATACACAATAAAATTATAAAGGTAGCCTGTTACAGAACAACAAAGGGCCCAAATTTTAAAGCCCCCTTTTTATGGGCTTCATAGGCATGTATTGTTTCGAAGAAGATCTACCTTTGAAACCCACCATACTTTCATCAATAGAGGCATGCCTACTGATGGTAAATGACTTTTTGTATTTTTCTGTCAGGGAATTTATCAGTGGTCTTATTTTGTAGACCTTGTCATAGGTACATTCTCCTTTTTTTGGCATACGTTCATTATCATTGGCGTATATGAACCTAAGCAGCTGTAGAAAACGTTTCACAGACATTATTTTGGATACACGCGAGACTTGGAAATTTGGGTCACTTGACCAGTACATCCTCAGACTAGGCAAACTATGAAAACCAGTTATAATTAGAATACCCAGAAATGCATCAAATTCTCTATCAGACATATTCAAATCAACACTATGTTGTAATGCATATCGCTTTGTTTCTACCAAGAGGATCTGCTTACATTCTTCAAATAAATGATAAAAAATTTCTTTCGGTGAATTGAAATCAACCAAGAAATTAGGTTTTGATTCTTCTTTATAAGTAAACTTTTTGTATGTTGTTGGTTCAGATGCAGCTTTTGACCAAACGTAAGTCTTGAAAGATGGTTCAGGTGACGATGTTTCATAGCGGCCCGAAGCAATATTTGTATCTTCCTGATCTTCCGAAGTGCTGTCATCATCGAAAAATGGTACACGTTTTACAGGAGTATCATCAATTTCATAGGTTGGATCAGCAATGGAATCATCACTATCCCACTCCATTGCCGAAAAAGTGGATACCTGCAGATAACTACGAGAAGTACAATAGGAGCTTGTTTCTGTATATAACTTTTCGTCCTCAGCATCACTATCTCCTTCTACATCTGAATTTGCAGCTTGCTCGTCAATGATTGAAACATTGTCAAGATAATCATAAACTTCTTCAGGATTCATATCTGCAAAGTCTGATATGTTCAGACATCTTTTAGCTTTTTCTATTTTATCTGCAAATAATAAAGAGAAAGAATACTCAGTATATAGATTTTCTATTCGTCAGTATGTGTATCTTAGTAGTCGCGTAAAAAATATTTGATGTATAAAGGACCACAAGCTTTATATGTAGGTGCTAAAAGTAGGTTATAATTGATATTTGTCGTTTCACATGAAATAACATCTTAGCCGAATGATATTCACATTTAATTTTCCTTGTGACGGTTAAGTAGATGTATATAGAATCATTAATAGTTAATACTCACCCATATTTATCTAAAACACACACAACACAAAAGAAAACAAAAACATGTGATTAATCCGGCAACTACTTTAACGCACAGTGGCTAATATAGAGACCACTTTTTACATCGGCCAATGGTGTTTGAGGATTTGTGCCTAGAGGTGGAGTTTGAACTATGCTAAGGCGCATGACATATATACTGCGTGCATCTATCTACTAGTAGAGGGCTCTACGTGATTAAAAATAAGAGAAATAAAAGTGGCAAATATAGCGACCACAAACCTATAAAGGGTTAAACACATATTATACATAAAGTATATTTGGCACTAAAGCGATAAGAGAAAAATATAAATCTGAAACTTTAATCAAACCACATTTCTGCTAAAAGCAAAAAAAATAATTGTACGATAGCAGCAATTTATGCCATACACGTTCAGCCAAATACTAAAAGTAAAAAAATGTTTACGTTTTACATCTTTGGGCCTTAAACTGCTGTTTTACGCTTTTTAATATGAACTTACTTATTTTTGTAAAATGTAATTATTTTTAAATAAATACCTTTTTTAGATGTATAAACTTTTTTAACAGAATTATGTGAATAGATGAGAGCTAAATGAATTTCCTTATTGCTCTCTCATTAAAGATACTATTCAAATAGCCGTATTTTATAAAATGCTATATTTGTTAAGCAATCACTAATGTTAAACGATACACAAATATCAGCATTATAATACACTGTCACCCTCAAACCTTTAAATTTATTAGTTTCACATCTACACAATAGTTTTGTTCTCTAGTAAAATCAATGTAAGATGTAAATATTTCTCCTATGGTAATTTTAACACATTCTCACTGTATTTTCGCACAAATTTATTGTGGATGCAACACCTTCAAACAATAAATAACAGATTATAAGATATCGATTGAAATATTTTATATATGTCTAATACCTTGCATTGATACATAACGTGTGTTCATTTGAAAAGTCAATCTAGGTTACTTTGAAATTTTGATAGAATAAGACGCATATATATTATTATGTGTTTGTTGTTCCGTAAACGTAAATCCAAATAACATTTGATAATGTCAATCACATTTGTTATTTATTTGTATGTATGAAACTGTCAAAATATACGACTTCGTAGGTTAAGTAGTAAATTTTAATTTACGACATACTTCAAAATGTTCTCAGTAAATCACATGCTACTAGATTGACTTTTCAAATGAACACCCGTTATATTTGCTGCTTCTTGTTTGCATAAAATGATTAAAGTCTAAGCGTTGTTAATAATAAATATGTTAATAAACAAACGTCAAAAAATAATATTTTATATAGGTTAGTAGGTATATAACCTCACATACATTACCTACTTTTTTGAAATTCCTGTGTAAATTATACTCAGATTACCGCGCCATCTGATCCTTTCTTAATTTGAATGCATTATAATCAATATTATTTCATTTACTTTTCGATATTTTTTTTTTCGAAAACCTGATGCTTCAGAATAAATTTGTTGTGATTATTACTATTGCTAGAATTATAAAAGAAACGAAAATTGCACATAGGTTTTAAACAAAAACAAACTCGATGCTATGGCAAAAACATTTGCCACAGCATCTAAAAATGTTGAAGCAAATAGAAAAAAACAACTTTGAACTTTATCAATTTTATTAAAATAAATACTTAACACACATGAATATATAAGAAAAGATATATTTTTCATTAGAAATTATTGAAATCAAACTCTCTTGAAAAGGCGTGCTTGGAAAAGGTTCTGAAAAATATCTAACAATAGCTCTTGATTTTTTTTGTGTCTCTTAGTTGTTTATGACGGTCATATAATAAAGTTGTATAGTCACTAAGCTGTAAGTAACAGCTATGTAGATGACCTGTAAAAATAAAATAAAATTAATGGTGAGTAGTAGTTTTTAATATGAATCTTTTGAATTTATTAGCATTAGTTCTCTATTTGTTTTGCATCTAATTTTTGTATTTAGATCTAGATACATTTCAATTAAACAATTTGGATCAATACAAAAACATAATCCATATATCATTTAAATGACACCAGACATAACCTATTCTGTAATTGGCAGTTAACCGGCAACAATGTGGAGGGGAAGCGACGTTTAAAATATTGTAAATTACAGTGAACGGAGTATATATACACTTCGCGTCAACTGATTAGCCTCTCGATAGACAGGAGAAAATGGATAAACAATATCCATCTCCAATGAGAAAATTAAAAGAAGATAGGAGATAGTGATTAGCCTCACAAAAAAAGATAGAATTTACACAATTATTTTAGGAATAAAGGCAACTATAGTATTTTTATCGTTATGTTGCTCCAAGCTATAATTAAATTAATGTATTAAATACAATTTTTAATATTAATCGCACTTCATTTAAAAAAAAATTGGGAAGCTGCCGCGACATCTGAGTAGCCTCACACGAAAAAAAAGGACAACTCGGGTTGTGTACATGGAAATAGTACAACAAAATTGAAAGCTGTAGAACTAACGTATTAACGTAACAATATTAATAATGAGTGTGACTTTCCCCTTGCGAATAACCTCAAATATTAGATTGGTAACGACTTGAACAAAGTGCTTCAATAATCTTGAAGTATAACGTTCCTAGCAGACTCTATTGCGTGACTTAGTTGTACAGTATTATGGTACTGTTAACCATCACCATATAATCGTCTCGTAAGCTATCCCTAGACATTTTCAATAATATTTAAATCGGGTGATACATTAGGCCACTCTAGGACTTCTATATTTTTGACTTCAAACCAGGTATTAATAATCCGTGCGGTGTGAATCGCAGCGTGATCATGTTCAAAAATACATGGTAAACCTCCCATGGTCCTGTTTATGTTGGGTTTCACTCTTATTAATAGGTCTTTGTACGTTCGGGCATTTTGAATACCATTTAAAATTTCTAGATGGTATATATATATATATATATATATATATATATATATATATATATATATATATTGTTAAAAGCCAATAGGCTTTATAGATAAATACAAAATTGAATAATTCAATATATTATAGCTGATAAGGTGAAATTTATAAATGAATAATAAATATCTATATAAATATGATATCAAATGTTACACACAGATGGGGTTGTTTAACATATTAAATCTGTTACTTGCGTATAATTCAAAGATACATAATCGTTTAATAACGAAGCATACATACACCTAAACAGCTGTAAATGTGTATAACTTCTTATAGTTATTTTCTGGCGGGCTTAAATTTGTGTTAAATGTCCGGCTTCTGAGAACAATGAGACTCTTGGGTTGTGCATTTAAAAATACACTCTAAATGTAGGTTCGGTGCTTCCAATAGAATACGAACAAAATCAGATGATGACAACACAATAAATAATGGTATTTTTATTATTCAAATCTACTAAATAAAACGAGTGAGTTAAGGAATAATGTAAAAGGCTTTAATGAAAGTGTTGAATGATAGGTAAGTGATCAATATAATAAAATTATGAATAATCAAATGTATCATGTCACGTGATAATATTAACATAATATAAATTCAAGGTTAAGCATAACGACTTAATGAAAGTGAAATTAATTTGACTAAAAATGTAAATAATACTATTGAATTAAATTATTGTAAACAGGAAACTGTATTCTTCTTGCTTAAACTAAATTATACTAATATTAAATGTACCCATAAGGTATATTTATTAAAAAAAAAAAACTTTGATAAAGGTTTCATTTTGTGGAATGAATTAATTCAACATTTTTAAATATTTGTAGGAGGTTAAAAGAATACTTATTTAGAAATAGACAGGAATAGGTTAGTCTGGAGTCGGCTTGTGGATCCGAAAATGCAGGTTTTGACGGGCAATCGTACGGCGTCTCCACTTACCTTCGGGCTAGCTGCATGCTTTTCCCAGTGAAATGGTATTTTCGGTTTCTGAGGCACTGGTTGACGTCTGGACACGTAAAATGCGTCAAAAAGGAGCTGGATAAACAGGTAATGTTTTTCTAGGTTCGTTGTATAGGTTTTATAATTTAATTTATAATTTTTCTATTAATTTCCAGAGAGGCACTTAAATACGTCGATGTGTTTAATGGAGTTTTTAACCTAGTGACGCTAACTCTCGTTTGTTCCGAATGCTAGCTTCTTATTCGTCTAATCTGTATGTATTACTATAATCTCGTTACTTATTTATAATGAAAATTATAATTAATCACTCAAAATATACATATGCTTAATAAAAATTACATATTTTATTTTAGTAAATAAATAATTGTCGTGTGAATGTTAATAATTTTATATAATACTAATTTATGGTTGGGATATTTCCCGCTGTAGTCATTTCAAATAAGTACAGTTTTCTCTAAATTAATTTATGTCATTTATAATTGATCAATTAAGTTGAAATATCTTTGGAAATACAAGATATCGAAATAAAATGACTAAGGCAAATGAAAAGATAAAAATAAATAATTATGAGAATTTATTTTAAACAATTTGAAACGCGAAATCAACTTTATTGATATGTTAGACGAAGAATTCAGTTTCAAAAATTTCTTATTTTCTAAATTTTTACATATAAACGTTAACGATCTGTACTTTATAAACTAGGCTTTCTTATGTGTAGGCTTGACCTACATCAATATATATATATATATATATATATATATATATATATATATATAATGATGTTAAACGTAATGCTAATGAGAACTCATAATCATTGAATTCTCACATACATGCCATTGCCACTCTAATTCGTTGCATCAATTTCTACACATGACAAAATCGCCTTTGTCTACGAGTGTATGCCATGTATGTGAGAATTCAATGATTATGAGTTCTCATTAGCATTACGTTTAACATCATTAGTATATATACACGCAGTATAGAAATGAAAGTCGTATCTATTTCTGGCTAAGGTGTATTGACAATTGGTAATAACTATGAAACGTCGACGTCTGCACATCCCGGATGGATACGACTTTCACACATTTTTTCATTTTCCCGGACAACCTGGACGGTTGACGCCGTGACACGTTGCAGCTACATTCGCAGACAAAGGCGATTTTGTCATGTGTAGAAATTGATGCAACGAATTAGAGCGGCAATGGCATGTACGTGAGAATTCAATGATTATGAGTTCTCATTAGCATTACGTTTAACATCATTAGTATATATACACGCAGTATAGAAATGAAAGTCGTATCTATTTCTGGGTAAGGTGTATTGACAATTGGTAATAACTATGAAACGTCGACGTCTGCACATCCCGGATGGATACGACTTTCACACATTTTTTCATTTTCCCGGGCAACCTGGACGGTTGACGCCGTGACACGTTGCAGCTACATTCGTAGACAAAGGCGATTTTGTCATGTGTAGAAATTGATGCAACGAATTAGAGCGGCAATGGCATGTACGTGAGAATTCAATGATTATGAGTTCTCATTAGCATTACGTTTAACATCATTAGTATATATACACGCAGTATAGAAATGAAAGTCGTATCTATTTCTGGGTAAGGTGTATTGACAATTAGTAATAACTATGAAACGTCGACGTCTGCACATCCTGAATGGATACGGCTTTCACACATTTTTTCATTATATATATATATATATATATATATACAACGTGTCCACTTAAGTATGAGACAAATGGGAAATATTTTTATGTTTGATTTCACAGAAAACTTTATAGAAAAGAAAAGTTCGTGCATCCTAAGAAACTTGATATTTTGTATTCAGGGTTGCGTTGTATTACTTGGTTAGAGGAAAAATTAAAAAACATTGAAGTTGCCGTAAGAGTACGCTACACTTATTTTTAAAGATATCAAAAATATTCATATAAAAATGTTTCAAATTTCAAAATATGCTCAAATATGAATTGTTATTTAAAATTTCGACAAAATAAAAATTAAATTATCGAGCAATAATAATAGCAAATACGCAATAGTTTTTAACATCCATCTATGTGACAGTAGTTCTATGGTTGTCATTTGTATTATTACTTTAATAATAAATTTTATGTAATTGCACGTGAAATCATTTACATTCGATATCAATTTTTTATCGCTGAAATGCAATAGAATGAAACAAAAATCATTTGCATATAACTTTATGAAAATACATTTTTATATTACAAAATAAATATGAAATTAACAAAAACAACAAATTCAGAAATACAAACAAAAAAAAAGCTATTCAAAATGATGCCCTTCTCGTTGAATGCATATGTTTGTACGCCTGTTGAAAATCTCCTATTTTGTTTTTCAATTCTTCTAAATTCTGAAACGGCCTTTCTGAATATACTTTATTCTTTAGCCATCCCCAGATAAAGTAATCCATGGGGTTTAAGTCGGGCGAGCGCGCTGGCCATGGAAAAGGTCCATTTCGTCCCATCCATCTTTCTCCAAATTTTTCATTTAAATAGTCTACAACTATTCGTGCACTATGTGCAGGTGCTCCATCATGCATAAACCAAAGGGTTCTTATAATATTTAGTGGCAATTCGTCTAATTCGTTATCGAGGTATGTTTGTAGAAATTCCAAATATCGTTGTGAATTTAATGACGATTGAAAAAAATACGGACCAAAAATTTTTCTGTTTAAAATTCCACACCAAACGTTTACCTTTTGCGAATATTGATTCTTGCAGGGAATTCTAAAATGTGGGTTGTCAGACGACCACCAACGACAATTTTGTGCATACACAACACCATTAGTAGTAAAGGTTGCTTCATCAGTAAACAAAATGCTTTTGAAAAACGTTTTCTGCGTTTCTAATGTACCTTGAATATCCAAAGAAAATTCAAATCTATTGTTGTAGTCCCGTTCCTGCAAAGTTTGATATCTATTGTTAACCAAAATGTTGCTTACTGATGATTTCTTAATATCCAAATTGCTTGCAATTTTTCTGACTGAAAGTTTGGGATTTTCAATTACACTTTGCATAACACGTAAAGAATTTTCGAAATGTCTCACTTGCTTTTCCCTACTTTTTTTGTAACGCATTTCTAAACTACCAGTTGCTTTAAACTGATTTAAAATTCTTGAGACGCTTTGGAAACTAATAAATTTGTTGGGATGTCTTTCATTAAAAATATCAGCTGCGTCTCTACATGTTTTGTAGTTATCTCCGCAAATAAGAATTAATTCAGCTCGCTCTTGCATAGTTAACCGTTCAGCCATAGTTGGTAGGTAATAACTTATTGAATTGTCTTAAAATTACTTAATTATTAAAGTGACAACGGATCTGACAATCACATAAAATTAATTACTAAAGTGACAATACACATGACAACCATAGAACTACTGTCACATAGATGGATGTTAAAAACTATTGCGTATTTGCTATTATTATTGCTCGATAATTTAATTTTTATTTTTCGAAATTTTAAATAATTCGTATTTGAGCATATTTTGAAATTTGAAACAACATTTTTAAATGAATATTTTTGATATCTTTAAAAATAAGTGTAGCGTACTCTTACGGCAACTTCAATGTTTTTAATTTTTCCTCTAACCAAGTAATACAACGCAACCCTGAATACAAAATATCAAGTTTCTTAGGATGCACGAACTTTTCTTTTCTATAAAGTTTTCTGTGAAATCAAAAATAAAAATATTTCCCAATTTGTCTCATACTTAAGTGGACACGTTGTACATATATATATATATATATATATATATATATATATATATATATATTGTATTCTCTTGACAAAGGCATCATTGCCGAAACATGTAGAGTTATTTTAAATATATATACTTTGAAGTAATAAACCAGACCTTTAATCGCCGACTTATTAAGTTTACCTTATCATACCAAGGTCACGAAGATATTATATTTATATATATATATATATATATATATATATATATATATATATATAATAACTTCGTGACCTTGGTATGATATGGTAAACCTAATCAGTAGGCGATTAAAGGTCTGTATATTACTTCAAAATATATGTATTTAAAAAATATGAATGTCATTCATATTTTGTATTCTCTTGAAAAAGGCGTATACAGCCGAAACATGTAGAGTTTTTTAAATACATATATTTTGAAGTAATATACAGACCTTTAATCGCCTACTGATTAGGTTTACCATATATATATATATATATATATATATATATATATATATATATATATATATATATATATGTGTGTTTAGATAATTTCTTAGCCGTTTATTAAATATAACAATTGATAAATTATTGGAGTTTTTCGGCTTTTATATGAAATATTTACAAATATCAAATTAGAATGTATGTAATTGCAGAGTAAGTGGGGATGTAAACATTGCTGTCTACAAATTACAAAGCAAATCATACGAAATTTTTTTATTTGGAAAATATGGTCTGCGTTGGGACTCGAACCCAAGTCTACAGCTTGCCGGGCTGTCGCTTTTACCACTAAGCCACAATAGACCCACTTACTCTGCAATTACATACATTCTAATTTGATATTTGTAAATATTTCATATAAAAGCCGAAAAACTCCAATAATTTATCAATTGTTATATATATATATATATATATATATATATATATATATATGTGTGTGTAGATGGTTCTAATGGTATTGGGTGCTATTTCTTATAACGGGCACCACACCGTTATAAGAAATAGCACCCCATTACTAGGCTTGCCTGTTATCACATCGAGTCGCAAACTTTTCTTCTTTTCGGAAGCCATCAAAATAATACAAATGTCCGTCGGGATCATCCAAACAGAATCGTTTTTCGTCCGTATAAATAACTGTTCAATGCTGATCAATCCAGCCCATATGGTTTCTCGCAAAGTTAAGTCCATTTCCTTTATGTCTTTGCGTTAAAACTGGCTTTTTCTGTAATTTACGCCGCTTTAGATATGCACACTTCTTAATTATTCTTTGTACAGTCCTCAAACTCGCAACAGATTGCACGGCTTGCTTGATTGTTCTGGCAGTACAACAGGAATTAGAAATTTCGCGTAGAACATTTCTTCTTTCCCTCTCGGTAGTTGCAGTTTGAATGCCGCCTCTGTAATTTTTTCCATAGTTTTCCATATTTCGTACAAAATTATTTACAATATTGATTCTACCAGAAATTTTTCGATTGGAATAACCTTCTTCGTGCAATGCTTTAATTCAAACTATTTCTTCCGTACTCAACATTTTACCGCGTACCATCGTATTTCACTGACTCAAAGTTAATGTTGCTTGACTACTTATTATTGTTTTTAACACAATTTATTTAAAAATAAAGTTTTTACTGGTGAGGTTAATTCGTTGTCGCAATTTAGTCGCTTGTAACAATAATGTAACAGTAAAACTTGTATACTGCGTCAAAACTGACAAACACAAATATATGCACATGTTATCTAAGCCTTCTTTGTTATATAAAACAACTATACTTGTCTTTATACCTAAAATAATTCTGTAAATTATATTTTTGTTGCGAGGCTAATCAGTTGTCGCAGATTGTACGAAAACGTGTAAAATTCCTACGCCCAAATGTGAGGTTAGAATTATTTGTTTATAACTGTCTAATGTCAAGTAACTACATTTATTTTCATACAGTAAATAATAAAAATAAATTAAAACACTTGGCTTGTTTCACTATGAGATTTATTTAAATTCTCTAACATTTGTTTCGGCTGTTATGCCATTCTCAAAGAGATCTATAAATCTCTTACAACCAATACAAAATCATGATTTAGAAAAAGAGAAAATAAAGAAGATAATTAAAACCGAACATACCAACATTCGCAATAGTAACAACAATAATGAAAACCAGACAGTTAAGTCAATAAGAAAGAAATTGAAAGATAACAACTTAGTGATTACAAAAGCGGATAAAGGTAATAGAGTAACAATATTAGAAAGAAACAAATATAATGAAAAAATGTATAACCTAATAAACACCGAAGATTTTAAAAAACTAAAATCCGATCCTACGAATAATTACCAACAAAAAGTTAAGAATCTCATAAAAAACAAGGACACACTTAAGAATAAAAATCTAACAATAATGAACCCACGAACACCGATACTGATGGACAACTAAAACTTCATAAAGACAACACACCAATGCGACCAGTAGTATCATACATAAATGCCCCGACTTACAAACTTTGCAAGTATTTCAATAAAAAGTTACCGACAAAAATAAATTTCAAATCTAAATATGCGATAAAAAATACCATAGAATTAACGAACAATTTAAAAGACATAAAGATACCTAGCAATGCTAAATTAGTCTCATTTGACATTAAAAGCCTTTTTACCGCTATACCAATAAATGAAATAAAAAAGATAATTGACATACACATTAATAACAATAACCTTAATGACACAGATAAACGAGAAATTAAAGAAACTTTAAATTTATGTCTAAACCAGAATTACTTCAAATTCAACAATGAAACATACACACAAATAGAAGGATTACCGATGGGAAACCCGTTAAGCCCGCTATTAGCAGAAATATACATGAATAAATTCGAAGAAGAACTATTCAAGAAAAACACGGTATTAATTCAACAAGTCCATTTCTGGGCCAGATATATAGACGACGTAATTTGCATATGGAAGGGTACAGATAGGCAATTAACGGAGTTCCTAAAAGTAATAAATTCTATAAACCACAAGATACAATTTACAAAAGAAACAGAAAAAGACAAGAAAATAAACTTTCTAGACATTACAATAAACAGACATAATAATAAGCTTACATTTGAAATCTACAGAAAACCCACTTTTACAGACAACATATTACACGCAAACGCTAAACAATCGATGAAAATAAAAATGTCAACATTCAATAGTTATATACATAGAGCCACAAACACACCATTAAACAAGACAGATTTTAATACAGAAATAAACACAATTAAATTAATCGCAAGAAATAATGGATATGACCCTAAAATCGTAGATAAACTGTTAAAACGTAAAGAAATACAAAATAATAAGAACAAATACCTATACCCGAAAATAACAGAAAATATACAAAGATGGCACAAAATTACATACATACCCCAACTCACTAATAAAATAAACAGAATAGTAAAAGGATTAGATATCAAAATAAGCTGGCTAAATAAAACAAATTTGGGAACAATGATTAGCAACAACAAAGATAAAAGAGTTAAAATGGACCAATCAGGTGTTTATAAATTAAAATGTAAAGACTGTGAAGCTATCTATATCGGCCAAAGTGGACGAGCCATTAAAAACAGAGTTAAAGAACACAAAAGGCAATTTTATATAGTGAGAAAAACACAGGCTTTGCCGAACACTGTATAGAACTCAACCACTTCCCCGATATAGATAACTGCGACTTAATACACAATATCACAAAAAGCAAGAGATTGGACCTCCTAGAAATATTAGAAATAAAAATAGCGAAAAAACAAAATCTATTAATCACCAACACACAGATAGAATATGCCAATCCACCCTTTAAAAAAGCCGAAACAAATTTAAATAAATCTCATAGTGAAACAAGCCAAGTGTTTTAATTTATTTTTATTATTTACTGTATGAAGTTAAAATGTTTCACCAAGAAGTATCTGGAACAACAGCCGAGAATACATTTATTTATCGTTATGTGCTGTGAGTTGAGCTTTTTGAGCTTGACGTCGATGCGACGTTGCTACTGCATCTCTTCGGTCATTCTAATATAAATCGATATGTGTATTACATCTGATGCAAATAAAATGAATTACATTTGAACACAAAATGTCTTACCCTAACGAAACTTCTTCTTGAAATAACAATCATATTCGAAGGTTCAACTAAAATATATCGATTCCCTAATATACAAAGCAATACCTCCAGCTGTAAATGAATTCAATTTTAAGGCATCTCCCTTGTAAACTTCCGCAGTAATCCTTCGAGGTATCATTCTCGTTTACTATTTTGAATTGCGTCTTGAGTATTTCTCTTGCTGCTACAATACCACTGTTGCCTATTCACTCCAACTATTATAAAGGCTTGGTCACTTGTATCGTATTTGATGTAGAAGCATTAGACGAATTTGAGAGACTAGTTTTACTTCTATTTATTTTGTTATAAATACCCATCAACTGCGTATACATCTCCTCAGAATGAGTGTATGCCAATTAGGGTGTTGTAATAAATGGCGTACCTAAATGGTGTCTACACGCGCATTAATGAAATGCTCAAGGTGCACTTCTATTCCGTAAATAAAAACGATACCAAGGACATACGTATTTGTCATACTTACTTTAATGCGTTCCTCTTGATTTAAATTTTTACAAAAACGAAGATGAATATAAGAAATCAATCCATCATTCTAAAAAATATATTAGACTTATTACCTATTATGGTCGAAGATCATCTATTGTGCTTACCACGTCAATAAGTGTCTGACATCGAAGACACAAATGACAACATACAGCTATTATGTAAGTTGTTGACAAACAAAATAATAATTTTGGGAACGTTTCAGAAAAGGTGCTATTAATTATTACCACAACCAGCACGTGCTGAGCAACAAAGATATTGAGCATATTAGTCAGGAGATAACCGGTACTACCTGGACTCATAAACTGGTTGAAATTTTTATTCATTTTAAAGATCATTGAATATATAGCAATTAATTTGTCTAGGCTTTCTGTGAAATTCATGGTATGAAGAGAATGCCACTTGCTCAGTTTTATTTGTAAAATATTTTTGATTTTGCGATAACATAATTCTAGCATAAAAAATTCAGCGTCTAGTATAAATAGTATGTTACATGTTGCCATAGATACAATCCATGTGTGTAATATAGTAAATAAATTAGTTAGCACACCTGTTAACCAATAATGCGAAATGGATGCAAAAGACACAACTACAGTAACTAAAATATATACATCCAAACGTAATCTTATGTTTACAAGCATCTCAGTTATTTGGTAAGATTTCGTATCGAAATTCTCTAAATGTATTGTGACTTCATTCATGCACAATATGGTTTTTATTAGAGCATGCCGTTTGAAACAGTTATAAATTATTATAGTACTGGCCATCATTCCAAATATTAGTTGGGAAATATTTGTCGCACTATCAACGCCCAAAAAATTATTGGGTTTGTAGGAAATGAGGAAATTGTACAAAGCTGCAAAAAAAAACGCAGTACCGAGAGTATACGACAAAACAACATTAACGATTGACTCTTCAACAGAGAATTTGCGTTCGTTATCATGAACACATCTGAATTTGAATGCAATAATCCCCGTGGATATGACAAGCCTCGCGAATGGTCGCACCACACAAGCAAAACATGTACTTGTAATTTTACGAAGATAATACTTTTTCATCATTTTAAAAATCATTCTGCTAGAATAACACTTGCAGCGTAATATTTTCTCACAGAATGACAATGCTTAGGTGCAACGAAGTGTGTATATAATTTTTTTAAAAATCTACGTCACCCAATAAATAATAAAATAATATTCTTCATAACTTGTCTTTTTATTAGATTATTAGACAGATTATATTTATTGATTTCCAATATACATTTAACAAGAACTATGTCACTTCGTAGGCAATACATACGAGGGCTGTTTTGTTTCTTTTGAACTTAGCAATTTTTTGACAAAACACATTTATTTGTAACTGAATTGATTCGGCTTGTACTTGATGAAGATCCATAATTTAAAATAGAAATAAAACTTTTGGTTAAAATCTTCACCTTTTTAATACGTAATCGTATTATATTCCTTTCTTGGTCAATCAATTTTTTTTTTACTTTTAAATCTCCGTTTTGAAGATTCTATAATCATATATTTATTAACTTTCGAGATTATTTTGTTATCTGTTCAAATTAGAATCATTGTAGCGTATATAACTTTAATCAAAATTCTAATTAGTTGCAATTTAATTGCTTGGTAATTTACATATCGAATTTTATAGTAAAAATATTATTCTTTTAATTACCGCTTTTTGTATTCTTCTTTTTTTACATTTTTTGAACATTTTAAATATGTTACTTAAAATATAAAATTGGTACATTGTACTTTCAACACATGGAAGTAGACTGAATTTTCGTAGGCCTAATGTATATTTTTTAAAATTTTTGTGTTTCGTCCTTGCCTGTAATTTGATACTTTTGGCTTGGTGTGAGTTTTAACAGATTTCAGTGTTATTAGATTTGAATTTTTATGTTATTTATATTACGGATGTTTTAGATTAATGTGAAATATAATTTCAACAGATTTTAAATTTCATATCGGTCGTTAACGGCGTCTTCTTTTTTTTTTTAATATGAATTAACTCTAATACTGACCTTGCTTTGTAATTTGTTTCGGTTTGTCGTATTTTAAATTATTTGTAATTGAAAGTGTTGTTCTTTTTAGTTTCATGTTTAAAAAAACATATTATATATATATATATATATATATATATATATATGTATATAAATATATATACGATATATATATATATATATATAAGGTAAACTTAATTAGTCGGCGATTAAAGGTCTGGTTATTACTTCAAAGTGTATATATTTAAAATAATCCTACATGTTTCGGCAATGATGCCTTTGTCAAGGCGATGGGCGGTCAGGTGCCATTCCGCCTTTCCAGCAGGAGTGAGGTACCAAGCTACGCGGCACAAACCTCGGCGCCGTGCATTGCACACACCGCTAGGACCGGGCCTGGGCGGCAACCTGGCTAGGCTGCCGTTAACAGCACACACACGTTCGACGTGTGTGCATTGCCCCCGCTTTTGCGGTAAACGTTAAGATGGCACATTGTGTGACCGTCGTTCACCGAGGTAGCCACTAAGAGTGTTCCCTCGGTTGCGATGAGCGACCCCGTGCAGGGTGCGCTTCGCTGGTCTGCGCCTTGCCTCGTTGGGGCGGGGGTCGGGCCGTCGAAGCACTTCACGGAATAGTAAAGAAGTTGTCGGGAAAGGGTTGGCGGCCCTACGCACCGGCTGGTTATCCGATCTCTCTAATTTACGTGACCGGTCATTTAACACACGCACGAGCGCACCATCATACAAAACCCTATACTTACGCTCTTACACAAACACAAAATCACACACCCAAAGACACGCAAACTGCCAGCAGCAACCAACACACAAATTCATACCCAGAAAAAGACACAAGCTGCTAGCAGCGAACAACACATCTGTTCTCACCTTGCTATCTATTTTTTGGAATACTAAGGCATGATTTATTATTACTATTTGAATGTATCTTTGAATAATTTAAACCATAGCAACTCAATTACTTGACATTTATATTCTGTCATTTATATTTTTTATATCCTTGACAAAGGCATCATTGCCGAAACATGTAGGATTATTTTAAATATATACACTTTGAAGTAATAACCAGACCTTTAATCGCCGACTAATTAAGTTTACCTTATCATACCAAGATCACGAAAATACTATATTTATATATATATATATATATATATATATATATATATATATATATATATATATATAAATATCAATTGATAAATTCTAGGAGTTTTTCGGCTTTTATATGAAATATTTACAAATATCAAATTAGTATGTAATTGCGAAGTAAACGAGGATGTAAACATTGCTGTCTACAAATTACAAAGCAAATCATACGAAATTTTTAATTGAAAAATATTATCATCTACGTTGGGACTTGAACCCAAGCTACGGTTTGCCGGACTATTGCTTTACCAATTAAGCCACGATAGACCTTGGTTCAAGCTATTTAGGAATGAATTATAAAGTAACAGTGTTAATGATTCAGATGTCAGTTATTGAATGTAGATGTCAGATTTGAAAGCAGAAGTCAGTTTTGAAAGCAGATGTCTGTTTTGATAGTAGATGTCAGTTATTGAAAGCAAATGTGAGTTATTGAAAGCAGATGTCTGTTTTGAAAGCAGATGTCTGTTATGAAAGCAAATGTCATTTTTGAAAGCAGATGTCTGTTATGAAAGCAGATGTCAGTTATTGAAAGCAGATGTCAGTATTTTGAAAGTAGATGTCAGTTTTGAAGGTTTGAAATTGCTAATTATTACTCCGTAGCTATATGAGTGTTTAGATCATAATTTAATTTTAAATTAGGTGCAGAATTAATTTAAATAAAGACTTTAACGTATTTTATATACACGGTATTTCATAACGTATTAAAAAGAATGTACTAACTTATATACCAAGTCAGGAAATTAACTTTTAAAATATAAATGACATTATATTAATGTGTTTATATTTTATATTCCTTGAAAAAGGCATCATTTGCCGAAACATGTAGGATTGTTTTAAATATATACATTTTGAAGCGCCAACAAATTGAATTTACTATATATATATATATATATATATATATATATATATATATATATATAGTAAACCTAATCAGTAGGCGATTAAAGGTCTGTATATTACTTCAAAATATATGTATTTAAAAAACTCTACATGTTTCGGCTAGAGTTTTTTAAATACATATATTTTGAAGTAATACACAGACCTTTAATCGCCTACTGATTAGGTTTACCATATCATACCAAGGTCACGAAGTTATTATATTTATATATATATATATATATATATATATATATATATATATATATGTATATAAAAGGTTGGGCAAAAGTAACGCATCAGTCGAATAATTCGAACATTAGAACAAAATTAGAACAAAATGTTGTTAACAAAAGTTTTTTGACAAGTTATTTTGTATTGGCTTCAGTCATTGTTTTTTTTTCATGATGATTACATATGACAGCCAAAATTTTTTTTTTTTTTTAAATGGAAATAATATTATTTTTTAGATAATTCGGAATATTTATTAAGTTCTGAATATGAATATGTACTTTTTTCATGGGGTTAGATAATAAAAATATTGAGAAAAGAATAAAATTTAATAGAAGTAAACAAACTACCAAATTAAATTAAATGCTCAAACTGACGTCCTTCTACGACCTGACAGTGTCCTAAACGTTCCCAAAAATGACGAATTGTATTTTGTAAACTATTAGGTGGTATGGATTGTATCTGACAAGTAATTTTTGCTGTCAAATCCTCTAGGTTTCTAGGTTTCTCCTTGTATACTTGCGACTTCAAGTGTCCCCAAAGAAAGAAATCCAATTGATTTAAATCGGGAGACCTAGCGGGCCAATCAATAAAACCCCGACGTCCAATCCAACGACCGGGAAAAATTGTGTCTAAATACTGTCGAACATTAATAGCATAATGTGGTGGTGCTCCATCTTGTTGAAACTATAGATTACGGTTTGGTATGCTTGGTTGATTGTCGTTAGGAAATAGAATCAACAGATCTGGTACAATATGGGCAATAAATGTAAGTAACCATCACCATTTAGGTTGTGTTCCAAGAAGTACGGACCTATGATTCGTTGCCCAACAATGCCAGCCCACACATTAAGTTTGTGGCGATGCTGTGTATGATTTTCTCGCATCCAATGTGGATTCTCAGTCACCCAATAACGGCAGTTATGCCTATTTACAAATCCATTTAGACAAAATGTAGCTTCGTCAGAAAATACGATGTTGTTTAAAAAATTTGGATCGTTATTGGACAATTCCATTATTGTTTCACAAAACTGTAATCTTCTGTCCGGGTCATCTTCGTTAAGTTCGTGCAGTAAGTGTATCTTATAGGGCTTGTATTTTTTCGCTTTTAATATTCGTCTAATAGATCTGCTACTCATATCATTTTCTAATCCTAGTTGAGTGGTTGACGTACGTTACAGCAAGTAAAACATGAAGAGATCGGTCTTCATTAGTGATTTCTTTTGGTCGGCCAGCTTTAGGTATATCTCTAACATCGCCCGTTTCTCTAAATTTAGTAACCAATCTAGAAACTGTTGATTGAGCTATAGGATCTCGATCCAAATAAACATTATTGAATAAAGTGCAAACTTCGTGATGTGAACGTTGCCTGTCACCATATCCGACCATCATAAGAATTTCTATTCTTTCTTTAGTAGTTAATTTGACCATTCTCACACAAAACACGTATTAAAAAAAGCAAGTTTTACGATGGAAACTATTTTATTGTGAAACGTCAATAATTCAATGCCAGTCAAAAAATATACAATTTCCAAAGCAATCTACAAAACACCGCACTAGTCCAAATGTACGTTTATTAAATTTTTTTTTCTCAATATTTTTATTATCTAACCCCATGAAAAAAGTACATATTCATATTCAGAAATTAATAAAGATTCCGAATTTTCTAAAAGAAAATATTATTTCCATTCAAAAAAAAATTTTTTTGCTGTCATATGTAATCATCATGAAAAAAAAACGCAAATGATTGAAGCCAATACAAAATAACTTGTCAAAAAACTTTTGTTGAGAACATTTTGTTAGTATATAAAGTTAGTATATAAAATATATAGAAAACCTACATTTTCGGATAATATATTACATGCTAACGCAAATCAATCACAAAAAATTAAAATGTCAACTTTCCATAGCTATATACATAGAGCAACAAGTATACCACTAAATAAGGAAGCCTTTAATAATGAAATAAACACAATTAAAATAATAGCAAAAAATAATGGTTACAACCCAGATATCATCGATAATTTGATAAAACATAAAGAAAGGAAAATACTTCAAAAATTGTTATACCCAGAAATAAATGAATTAAAGAAACCTAGTTGGCATGTAATCACTTATATCCCTCCCATAACACAGAAAATAAACAAATTACTAAAGAAACTCAACATTAACATAGTGTGGATAAACAAAGTAAATTTAGGTACATTGTTGAATAATACTAAAGATAAAATAGATAACTTAGAGAAATCAGGAGTATATTCCATAAAATGCCAGAATTGTGAAGCGATTTATATCGGACAGAGTGGCAGAGGTATTAATAAACGGTTCACTGAACATTTTAGAGATATAAAATATAGTGTTAAACACACAGGGTTCGCGGAACATTGTATAGACCAGAACCACTTACCCGATATAAAAAGTTGTAACCTCATTCATAATGTAGCAAAAAGTAAAAAGTTAAATATATTAGAGATTTTTGAAATTAAAAAAAGCCCAAAAACAAAATCGAGTGATCACAAACACGCAATTAGAATTCATAAATACCCCCTATATCGATACAATCTTAAATATCAATTACCCACATTCTCCCACCCATAAGGAACACAGGTATATATGTTAACCTTAAGTAGAGTAAGTTTTAGTTTGAGATAGCTCTTTGATAATGGCCTAATAGCCGAAACAATTGTTAGTGTATCTAATTAAAGAAGTTGTGAAACTAAGCCAAATGTTTTATTTTCGAATAATTAATCAAGTTATTAGAGAAACAATGTTATTATTAGTAGTTCTTTATTTCATTCAACCGATATTTCGCATCCTATTTCGGTATGCTTCTTCAGGGTTTCTGAAATTTTAACTTTAAGCATAGTAGAAAGTTTGCAGGATGAAATGTACGACCGTAAGGGTGATGTCGCCACGTGTGTAATATCACGTTCTTTTTTGAGTACGAGGTCTGAACACACAGTACGAACAAACGTAGCACGAAAAACAGATTAAAATAATGTCATGATGTAGTTAAAATTGTGTCAAAATTTAAAAATTCATAAAGAAACACGAAGGGAACAGCACAATCACGTAGACGATGCAAGCGACGGCACACGGTGTGCCGTGTGCCGTCAAGAAGCATGCCGAAATAGGATGCGAAATATCGGTTGAATGAAATAAAGAACTTCTCATAGTAGATAATTATTTCTTGACCTTTATATGTTATAGTAGATTAAAATAGTCGGCGATTTAAGGTCTGGTTTACTTTGATATGTATATATTTAAAAGAATCTTACATGTTTCGACACATAGTGTCTTTATCAAGGAAATTAGAAATATAAATGACAGTATATCAATGTCAAACTTATATATCTGTAGTTGTCATGGATAAAATATTTAAAGATACATTCAAGTTTAATAATAAGTAGAGCTGAGGATGTTTGCGGTATAACCATGGTTATATCATGTAACCATAGTAATTTACTATGGTTACATGATATAACCATGGTTATACCGCAAACATCCTCAGCTCTAATAATAAGTCATGCCTCAGAACTTTCGACAGCAAGGCGTCAATTACGGGGGATTGGCAAGTCATGAGTTATTATTATATCTGCGCCTGTGGAGCGACTTAAGATTTTAAGCTGTCGGCATTCGCCTTGAACGAGAAGGAAAACCTACTTGGACAGCTCAGTCAGGGATCTAAACACGAATCTGCCAGCATGATAAGCCATTGTACAGATATTTAAATAACATATGATACATAATTATATAATAACAACATATATTCATTATGGTAAATTGCAGATAGTTACATTATTAGGTTATAATATATACTGCTTAGATTTTTTATATTACTTCTTTTGTTAGTTGAATTTTTTTCTTGTTTAAATATTAATCATTACTTTAATTTCCCTTTTCATTGTATGTTGTTCTTTATTGATTATCTGAGTGATTTTAAAATCGAAATGGTGATCGCGTTGTACATAGTACAAACAAAACAATATTTATACAAAAGAATACAAGCCAACAAATACTCCAAAACAGACAAAACTGCTTTATTTACACACAAATTACAACGCGTATCCGTAACTTATGGATACGATTGAATGCGTATGCGTTTTATTTATGCTTACACCCATTGTGAATCTAGACTTATCTTTTTCAATTTCTGTAGTAAATCTTATTTTCAGATGAATATTGTTAATATACTTTTCATCGACATATCTATACGACACATCTATTCGAAATAATATTGTAGCGCATGTTATAGTCCAGTAAATTATTTGAAACAACTTAATTATTGAATCTTAATATGGAGTTTTAAAAAGTAACATCCCGTGTAATCAATTATTTTCTCTAATTAATAGACGACAATGGGACAATTATGAAAACGCGTTTTAAGCCAGTAACTTAGATTTGTTATGTATTTACTTTATCTACTTCTACATAAAAGCTAATTATTATGAATTAATATGCTAAGAAGTCTCATAAAAATAATTCGCTGGCCGGCAAAAAAAAATGTTGTAACAAAGTTGAATAGCATATTTTAGTAAAATGAACTTATTTAAATACGAAAATGTTCAAGAGTTGTAACACGTAAGGCTTTCTTGTTACATTAAACAAACCACATGAGGCGGTATTGATATATTCTTAACCTACTATTGAAACAATTTAAAGTTGGGATATTTTATTATTCAACATAGTCTTCTCTTAAATTAATACACTTAATACAGTTATCCTGAAACACCTTTAATCCTTCTAAAAAAAAAAAGATTCTTCTTGGTCTGCAAACTAGCCCTCCACAGCTTCTATTACCTCTTCGTTACACAAAAATTGATGTCGCTTTAAACTTTTTTTTCAATTGAGGGAGCAAACAATAACCTGAGGGGGATAAGTCTGGGAAATAAGGCGGGTGTTCCAGTAATTCGAACCCTAGATCCCGAATTGCATTCATGGTAACGCGCGATTTGTGTGCAGGGACATTGTCCTGCACCTTTCGCTAACATGCCACATCTTGCTTCCTTAATTTTCTCACTCAGGGTGGTTAGTAATTTAGAATAGTCTCAAGACAGTTCAAAATATCTAGATCTCCACAGATTGATCATGATGCTGTCATTCTTACGAGCTCGGCGTTCAAGCATTTAGGAATCCATTTTGCACAAACTTTTTTCATATCTAAATCGACGTGAGCTATATGATGGACGCGTTCATATAAAATCTTTAGTGCCTCAGCTATATGTTTCAGCCCAATTCGATGATCTGATAATACCATGTCATGAACTGCGTCAATATTTTTGGGGGTGGACACCTAAATCGGTCTTCCTGGTCGTTTCTTATCTTCAACGGAAAGTTTTTCTGTTTTGAATGACGCAATCCTATTTTTGACAGTCGCATATGATGAACATTGAACGCCGAGAGTGTTAAGTATATCTTCGTAAATTTCGTTACCATTTAACCTCTTTAAATACAAGTATTCGATGATGTCTCGATACGCCAATTTATCGATTTTCACATTTGCATTTGACATGCTTTCTTTCAAAATTTACTGCACAGCAATACTTCAACTTCTTGACGTAAGATTTTACAGTGATACTTTTAAAATGTCATTCTTGCTATTATAACAGGATTTTGTTTTGTTCAAGGAAAATGGCCCAGGCTAACTAGATATCAATACCTCCTTCTAGAACGGTACCATGAAGTATTTATTGAATAAAATGATTTAGTAATTTATTAATCCTGTATATCGACTATATTTATAATTTATATTAAGTTTGCATCAGAGAAAAAAGCAAACATCAAAAATATTTATTTGGAAGACACTAATTCTATTTTTTCCTTTTATGGGGGTCACATCTTCTCTATTTAAAAACCAACAGTAATCACCCATTATGGCTGGATCGCATCGTCCTTGGTACCAAATTTTCATTCTCCTTATATCTTGATGGGATATTTCACCCTGCTCGTCGCTGACAGCTCCCAAATTCTTAGGAAAAAATTATAAATGGGAATGGAGAAAGTGAATTTTTAAAAACATTCGACAACCAAGGAATTTGTAGGAGTGTATAAATTCATTAACTAGTTTTTCGTAGTTAGCATCAATATTGTTGCCTAAAAATTCCTTCACTACACTTACAAATGAGTTCCAAGCTCAGAGTTCCTGCGCGGTGAGCTTTTCTATAAAATTAACATCGTCCAGCAATTTTATAATTAGTGATCGAATAAAAATGTCTTCTTTTAATTTGGCACCCCTTAACTTGGGAAAGACTTGTCTTGGATATTTAAATTCTTCACCATCTTTATTAGTAGCCTTCACAAAGCCCATCAGCCCAAGTTTAATGTGAAGAGGAGGCAAAAGAACATTTTCTTGGTCTACAAAGAACACACACTTAACATTTTGAATAGCCTGTTGAAATTCAAGCGTTTCCGCTCAAATTTTAGTTAAATAATATTCATTAACCGCAAGACTGTCTCACAAACAACGAAAACAACAATATTTTGAAAATCCTCCCTGAAGTCCTAGTAAAATTGCTATAGTTTTTAAATCCCCACATATCTGCAATTTGTATCGGTTGTAGTTTATTGCCTCTAAAAGGTTGCCCATATTTTCATAAGTTCACTGAACGAGCAAGTGTTAAAGATGATTTTAAATTTCTATTATGTAATAACACAGTTTTTAAACTATATTTCGCCACTCAGAAGGAGAATGCTTGATGTTGAGTTCCTACTATAAACCATCGATATCAGTACACGCATATAACGAATTTCTCGTAAAATGTAGAAAACGAGGCATTTCCTCTCCTAAAAATCGTAATTTTTGTTTCTTTGCTTAGTAAGTTCCACTCCTTAAGACGGGAAGCAAGAAGCTCTGACTGTTGTTTTGACAACCTCAAATCACGTACTTTATTATTTATTCACTTTGAACAGTCAACTGTGGCTCGGCGGAACTGGGATCTGGAGTGAAATTGGTCTCGGTACACTGTTCTTCGGAGCTGCTTGGAATAACCTTCAGTCTTTGTTATGCAAGAATGGCAATCGTCAATATGATTGGTGGGATTTCGCCATACCATTGGAACTGCAAAAGGAATACTTTTTCTCTCCTCTTTTATCCATTGCACTAATTATACGCTATAGCCGACACAGCACACATGGGGAGCCCACCGCTTGTTTTGATCTCGGATTGAAACGTCAAAATACACGAAATAGCCTTTTTTCGCATTTTCAGAAAATGGTCGGGTTTGTGACTTCACCAAAAATCCTCTACAAATATTGCAAAACTTGTGAGGAGAAATTTTCACTTGACATTATCGTCGTTGAAAAAACTTTCTCACCTACACACAATCACTCACTTCGAAAATCATACCAAGACTGAATAAGAGACTAAGTTTAATGTTATATACACTCCATTTTAGGATATCTTTCTGTTTTAAAATGCACCGCTTTTAAATAGCCCCTCATGAAATTTACTATCTGCCAATATGAAAGGGTCTAAAGAACCCATTTAAAACTGGAAGTATTAGGGCTTTATGAATATATTTTTTTCTATTATTAGAAAGGTATTAGCATTGCGAAAATGATGGGTTGAACTATGTTACAAAAATCATGTCGGCCAGTGTTATCGGAAGCCTGAAAATAACATCGCAGAAATTGTAAGTTTCAATACGACAATCATTTGCCACAGCTACAGGAAATGTTGGAGCATATAAAAAAAATAAAATAATGTTTCAACTTTATGAATTTTATTTAAATAAATACTTAACACACATAGATAATATAATACAACATATTTTTCATTAAAAATTATTGACATTAAACTCCTGAAAAGGCGTGCTTGGAAAAAAGCTTCTGAAAAATAACTAATAATAGCTCTCCATTCTTCCTTATGTCTCTTAGTTGTTTGTGGCGGTTACAACTATAGTCACTAAGCTGTAAGTAACAATCATGTAGAGACCCTGTAAACATAAGATAAAATTGTTTACTGTTAAAATGACAGAATGTTTCGAAAATAATAAAATAAAATAAAACAATAACTTTGTTATATATACCACTTTATTCACATATAATCGTGACCGCGGTTTCGACATACAATTTCATATCAAACTGCAAAAGTTACAGGCCTACATAGAACTTATAAATCACACAAAAATATATGGGGGTGGTTTATGATGTTATTTAAAATTACTACTATATACTTAACTATTATATACAACATTGGAAAAGAGGTGTATATATAAGGTCCAACTGTTCATTTAAAACGATATCTATTGTGTTGTTTCGGCTTTTAAAAATTTCTAGGGCCTCTAAAAGATTTAATTTACGACCTTTCACGGCCAAACGCAATATTTTACGGTGACCAAATGTAGGCCTTTCTGTAATAAGATGGTTTGCGAATGTTGAATCTGTCTTCTTTAGTTTATATGACCTCATGTGTTCTTTTACCCGTATAATAAAACTTCGACCAGTCTGACCTATATATATATACTTATATATGTATATATATACCTATATATACACTTTTACAATCATTACAATATAATTTGTACACAATGTGTACAAAGTGTATATATAGGTCAGACTGGTCGAAGTTTTATTATACGGGTAAAAGAACACATGAGGTCATATAAACTAAAGAAGACTGATTCAACATTCGCAAACCATCTTATTACAGAAAGGCATACATTTGGTCACCGTAAAATATTGCATTTGGCCAAGAAAGGTCGTAAATTAAATCTTTTAGAGGCCCTAGAAATTTTTAAAAGCCGAAACAACACAATAGATATCGTTTTAAACGACCAGTTGGATCTTATATATACACCTCTTTTCCAATGTTGTATATAATAGTTAAGTATATAGTAGTAATTTTAAAAAACATCATAAACCACCCCCATATATTTTTGTGTCATTTATAAGTTCTATGTAGGCCTGTAACTTTTGCAGTTTGATAATGAAATTGTATGTCGAAACCGCGGTCATGATTATATGTGAATAAAGTGGTATATATAACAAAGTTATTGTTTTATTTTATTTTATTATTTTCAAAATGAATTACCACAAAGTTACGGCTATCAGTATTAATTTTCTTAAACAGAATGTTTCAATGAACTTGTCAAAGTCAGACAAATTAATGTTAGAGTAATAATTTTTAATATTAATCTTTTGAATTTATTATTAGAGTTCGGGTTTTATGTAAAAAATATATTTTTTATTATTGCAATATTGTGGATATATTCATTCTACACTGAAATAAAGCGATTAACTGTATAAAAAAATTACATATTTAGTTCATATTTTTAGTTTGTGTGCATAAAGTGAATATTTTTTTAACTTTTGTTTGCTATGTCAACTGATGACTTTTTTTGCTCCAGATATTCTGCCGACTGACAAAATTCTTCTTTTCGTCATAGATGCGGCTGCGTATATGACCAGAACAGGGGAAAATGTAAATTTTTTTTACAAAAATTAAATCCATGGAATAAATAGAGTTTGCGAGGAAATTAGCAGGCGCGGCTTATGATGACGTACTGTTGGGGCACGTACAATGATACTAGTGCTTCGTGTATTCTCGTATACTACTTTAGCGTTTTCTTAGTAAACACCGAAAACACACGAGGCACTCGCATCATTGTACGTGCCCCTATAGTACGTCATTATGAGCCGCGCCTAGAAATTAGAGGTCAGTTTCCTTAAGTTAATTCTTGAATTTCGAACATAAAAAAATATTTAAGAAAGCCCCTCTACGAATCGAAGTATATAAATAAAGAAAAATTGCTGAATATTCCTCTACCTTCTGAAACGGTAATTACCCGATGGGGAACGTGGTTACACACAGTCATATTCCATGTGCCATTTTTATTAGAGTCAATTTCTATTGTGAAAAACATTGTGGAAATTTATTGAAAAGTGTTCCAGGTCGAACTGGTAAAGTTATGCTAGATAAATTTTATAGTGTTACAACAAAGAATGATGGCTTTCAAAAGTTAACAAAAATATCAAAGATTTTATCATTATCATGAAGTTCGACTGTTAAAGATAATAATTTACATTTAGACCTCAAACATCTGACGTCATTAAAATATGCATCACTTCAGTTGAAGTCAAAATAATGTTTTCAGCATAAAAAAATATTTTAGCGATAGAAAACAAAATTTTAATGTCGAAAATCTAGAAAACACTTAATTATTAATTGATACAATAATAAGTTAAGTAGATCTCATTGCGAAAGTGAATATCTATTAATAATAACTATACATATAGTTCAATCTATGGATGTTACTTAATAACATAATAACTTATTATGTTATTAAGTACCATCCTAGTAACATCCATAAGTAACATCCATAGAATTATATGTATTGTGATGACTCATCAAACGGTGCATCATACCTCTAGCGTTTTCTTGAGGCAAGTAGAACTCTCGGGAAGAATATTCCCATTCATATATAAGCCGTCGAGGAAGGGATGGGGAGATCATTCGATACGAGAGCCTCGCGGAGTGAACATAAATATAGATACGTAAATATAAATACATAAATGTGCTTATTGTTAGAAATTAGTTTGTATATTGTTATTCGTTTTATTATTAATATAGTTAGTTTTATTAAGAACTCGAAAAGACAAACTTTACAGTATGTAACGTGTGTTCATTTGAAAAGTCAATCTAGGTTACTTTGAAATTTTGATAGAATAAGACGCATATATATTAGTATGTGTGCGTTGTTCCGTAAACGTAAATCCAAATGACATTTGATAATGTCAATCACAAATATCAGTTAGTGCATAAAATAATCGTGCGTCGATTCTGGTTTAAATCAATTGCTTCTCAGTTTTAAAATGGCTTTTACTTTAGAACATAAATTTTTTTTAGTCAGGCTTATTTTCGAAGTGGTAATAAAATTGATGGTTTATGGCTTTATTCAGTTCAAGATTGAATGGTAGAATTTCAAGTTGAGTTTCCACATTTTGTAATAGATTATATACAATTTAAGAATACTTTGGATAGAACTTTAAAACTTTTTTCTGAAACTGGTAGTTTCTTAAGAAAATCAGGCAGCGGAGAATTTAAGAAACGTACACCTCAAGTTGTCAATCGTTTTGAAGAAATAATTGAAAATGAACCACAAACATCTGTTCGACATTTGAGTCAACAAATAAACCTTTCTGTTGGTACAACTCACAAGTTATTAAAAAAAGATATGCAACTTTATCCATACCGTGTCACAGCAGTACAAGAATTGTTAGAAATTGATTACCCACGTAGACTACAGTTTTGTAATTAGTTTGTAAATATGAACAATAATGGAGAACTTTTGCAAAGAGTCATCTTTACTGATGAAGCATGGTTTTATAAAACGGGATACCTAAATTCACAAAATACAAGAATTTGGAGTAGTGAAAATACACATGTAATTAATGAAGAATCGCTCCATCCAGAGAAAATTGGTATTTGGGCAGCGATAAGCCAAAGGTGAATCATTGGAACAATATTTTTTCAGAGAACGTTAACTGCTCAAAGGTACCGTACGGAAATTTTACAACCATTTGTCAATCAGTTGCATGATGATGAACTTCAAAATGCATATTTCCAACAAGACGGAGCACCTTGTCACTGTACTGCAGAATCTTTGGATTATTTAAGAGAATTTTTTGATGAGCGTATAATTAGTCGAAATACTGAAATTGCCTGGCCTACACGTTCATGCGATTTAACCTTACCTAAATCCTTATCTAAAAAAGAACATATTTCGAACACCTATATTGAATTTGAATGATATGCTACAGAGAATCGAACAGAAATGCATGGAAATTAATAACAATCCAGTAATGTTGCAGAATATCATCAGAAATTTTGAACGGAGGATTTTAAAGTGCATTGATCTTGAAGGACAACAATTTCAACATTTGTTATAGTTTTCAATAAATACCTATTATTTGTTATTTGTATGTATCAAACTGTCAAAATATACGACTTCGTAGGTTAAGTAGTAAATTTTAATTTACGACATACTTCAAAATGTTCTCAGTAAATCACATGCTACTAGATTGACTTTTCAAATGAACACTTGTAATATAACTATTAATTGTAATCTTTTACCAGATTATTATGCAATGTTCTTATTATATAGAGGGTGGGATAAAAGTACTGCATATCGCTTGTAACTATTGAATGAGCAATTTAATTAAAAAATTTCTTATACAAAAGATGGTTCATATATTTGGCATCAATTGGTAGGATTAGTTTTTTTTGAGTGCACTGTTTTAATGTAAGGCCAACTAATTTTTTTTTCTTAAATAGCGTTATGTGTTTTTTTTTTACATATTTAAAAGACATTTTTCTCGTGAATATAATGCTATGCAATTTATAGCGGGTTGTTTATGAAAATTTTCAAGAGAATGGCCGAAGACCTTTTTCTATTTTGCGTTCGAAATGAACTCATTATGAAATCCAAAACAGTATCGAAATGAGCTTCATTTCGATACGCTTTTTTTCATTTTTCAATGTTGGCGTTGTTCGAATACAGAAATAAATATAATTGCTGTCATTTGATTTTAAGAATTTATGTACATTTGACAGATATGATATATGTCCGTATTTTACACAAACAACGTATGTTGTATACAATTAACAACAACATATATATGTTTCTATGTCACTCATGTTTATATTTTTAAATGAAGTATCAAGTAATGTTAACGAAAATTAGTAAATAATATGTAATATAATATACTTCGCGGATAGCAAGATTTAAATTTGAAAATGTCAAGTATCAATGTGACCAACTGCATGGTTTATATAAAAATTAAACTCCGAACTTTCAAATTAAATAATTCCAATTTAAGCAATTTATTAATGTAAAAAACGCAAAATAGAAAAAATAGTATAAAAAACTCGTTTCATAAGGCCTTTTGCCGCACTCGCTCTTTAGAAAACTCGCCGCTATCGCGGCTCGTTTTCTAAACTGATCTCGTGCGGCAAAATGGTGCCTTATGAAACTTGTTTTTTAATATACTATTATGATTCCTAGTGACAGCTCAGCTGTCTTGATTTATTAAATTATTCTGTTTTTAAATGTCAACATGATATAATATGAAAAAATTGACAATCACGTGTCATTCAATAAAATTTTCGCAGTTATTCGGTTGTAACACGTTAGTTTATGTAAAAAATGGAAAAATTATCACAAAATTGAAGTTTTGATTATGGTTGGTTACGCTAGTAGGAAACGTACGCAAGCTGAGTTACGTGATTTATTTAATAATAAGTACCCTGAGCAGATGTCGATTAACCAAACAGACTGTAGCCTGCAGACTACAGACTTTCTGTCGGCCGATAGTTTAGTCGGGTTCTTAATCAGCTCGAAGATATATGCAAGTGCGCAAATTACAACAATTCGGTATCGGCCGATAAATAAGTTTGGTATGTGATGTGTGTTTAATTGAACATATATAGATTTGATTTAATTGATTTGTGTTTGTATACACCAATGGAGGTTACTTTGACCATTTTATTCTAAGAAGTTTCTTTTTATATTTTTATGTGCTTATATATTTAGAAGTATGTGATAGCCTAATGGTTAAAATTAACGAACGCTTCAACATCACTGACCATTTATAATCACTAAATTTTTTTTGGTGATCAGTCTAAGAAATATAAAAATTATTTTCTGGACAATAATTTCAAACTCAATTTTCAACTATAAATGATTTAAAATGAGTTATTTACAAACGTGACGATTTTTGTGAATGTTCTAGAGCTACGTCAATACTTCAATAATTTCTTGATGACAAAAGCTAATCAAACCTTTTCGGAAACTGTAAAATTATTATCTATATTATGCACATTGCCGATAACATTTGTAGAGAGCAAACGATGTGTTTCAATATTAAAAAGAATAGAAACATTTTTATTAAATACCATAGGTCAAGAATGGCTGTTTGCATTGGTAATATTAAGTATAGAAACGTCGTGTATAAATAAAATTCTCAATTATATTTAACGCGTGATAAATCACTTTGTAGGTATTAAAGAGCGAAGAATTGATCTTAATTTTAAATCTGTATAAAATATTTAATCAGTAATTCCATATGGCCACCTCTAAATTTGTCCAGAAACCGCCATTCTAAATGTATCCTTTTGAGTTTTTTAATAAATAGCCAAAATGCTGACAAGTTAGATTAACGGATGTTCTTCGAATTCCAAAAGCAAGTTCTACCGATTCTTCCAAATTATTTATTAATGCTATTTAGTTAGGCGTGGCTTGATGCCGCTGTATTTTATGCAGATAGCTTTGAACATTTAAGAGAATTCAGTCTCTATTTTTCAAATGACTCGATACCAATTGCAGATTGCCAAGAATTAGCTTTTATCAAAGCAAACTATAGTTTTATTCGCAGTCTGATCCAAATAAAATAAATTATATTTGAACACAAAATGTGTTACCTTAACAAAACTTCTTCTTGAAAGTACCATCATATTCGAAGGTTCAATTACAAGATATCTATTCTTTAATACACAAAGCAAAACTTCTACCTGCAAATAAATTCAGTTTTAAAGCATCTCGCCTCTGCAGTAATCCTCCTAGGTATCATTCTCGTTTATCATTTAGAACTACGTCATGAGTGTTTCTGTTAAATACCACTGCTGTCTATTCATTCCAAGTGAGAATTGTAAAGGATTGGCAACTTGTATTTGATGTCGAAGTATTAGACAAATCTAAGACACTACTACTATTACTTATGCTTATTTATTTACTATAAATAAAAATTAACTCCTTATAAATCTCCTCGAAATGAATGGATGCCAATTGCGGTGTAGCAATATCTGGCGTAAATGGTGTTTAAACGCGCATTAGTCAAATGCTCAAGGCGTGTTTCAATTCCGTAAACCAAAACGATACCAAGAACATTTTATATTCGTTATACTAACTTTAATGCTTTCCTCCTGATTTAAATTTTTCCAAGAACGAAAATGAATATATGAAATTAATCCATCATTCTAACAAAATATATTAAACTTATTACCTATATCAATTTTTTTCTCATCAGAAATTTGTGGTCTGCCAGATCGTTACGCATCATTAATACTACCCGTTGTTTCAAACTTACGAAGAAGCTCCCTTAAATAAGTCCTCGAAATGGGGCGATCGGGAAACCTCTCATTAAAAATGCGTTCTGCTGCATGAATATTTTGTCTAGTTTCACCAAGAATTAGGACCGCTGCTACTTTATCACCTAAAGCACGTACCATTTCGCTTCTTGAAGCACTTAAACTTTCGACTCACAACAGTTTAACAAATTATTAAAATGTACAAAAATATTAAAAGTACCATAAGCTGTAAAAACAGTGAGACGTTCGATCAACAATACACAAATTATTAAATGTACAAAAACTTGGACAATTACAAAAACGTCGAATATTGGAGACTAACAAAAACGTCAGATTATTTGACAACTAACCATAGGCGGAGCTTGAATTTGGAATTTTAGTATTAACTTGACAATTTGACGTTTTAAAACAACGTATTGTTGCAGAATGTGAGGCTGTTTCCGCAGACACATTTGAAGAAGTACGAGAAGAGTTTAAAAATAGGATATTTTACTGTCAGGAAGTAAATGGAGGCCACTTCGAGCAATTTCTTTAACTACATACTGTTTCTTAAATCTGTATTTAATATCATACTGAATGGAATTTAAATTTTCATGTTTACTAATGAGCCATTAAAACTGCCTCAAACACAAACAAAATTAGTATCATTGAATAGGTTTTTTCGATACCTTTTTAAAAGAGGTGTCGCTTGCCGTAGCGTTCCATTTAAAATTATTGGTCACAATGGCCTTGTGACGTCATCTATGACGATTTCGTCATCTATCATCACTAGTAGGGAAGTTTATAACCTATAATATTCAGTTTCCAAATTTCACATGTGTATGTATAATCGTTCCAAAGATAAGAGGGGGAAGGGGACTTTTGAGAAGCACTGTATATACATCTATATGGAATCTTATGTTCGCAAACTTTTCAATTATTTGGTAAGATTTTGTGTCGAAGTTTTCAAAATATATTATGATCTCGTTCATACACATCATGAATTTTATTAGAGTATGCCGATTGAAACAGACGTAATTTATTGTAATACCAGCCAGCCATCATTCCAAAAATTAGTTGAGAAATATTTGTCACACTATCAATATCCAAAAACTTATCGGATTTGTAGGACATATTGAAATTGAAGAAAACTGCAAAAAATAGCATAGTGCCAAGAGTATACGATAAAACAACATTAACCGTAGAGTTTTCAATGCAGAATTTTAGCTTCTTTTCATGTATACATGTCAATTTGAATGAAATAATCCCTGTAGATTTTGCAAGTTTTATGACTTGTCGCATCATATAAGCAGGAAGATACGACGAAGATAAAACGTTTTCATCAGTTCGAAAAGCATTCTGTTAGAATAATACTTCCGAAATGACACTGCTTATGCGTATATCGATTTATTTAAACTCAGTATCACCAAATAAATAATCAAATAGTAGTCTCGATAGCCTTTTATAGGAAAATAATTTATTAGATTGTTGGAGAGATATATTTATTGATTTACAATGTGCATTTAATGAAAATTATAGCACTTCATAGTTAATATACACGAGGAAGGTCTGGTTCGTTTCTTTTATGCCTATTTTCTTCAAGCGGATACAGTTATTCAGTAGATAACTATGAAGGAAAACACATAAATTAGTTTTTTCGCCTCTAGTTGGACTTTATTGACAAGATAAATTTATCTAGAGGTTGAAGTTCTTGATAAGTATTAACTTTTAAATATTCCTAGATATGTTTCTAAGTCACGTAAATATTTCCATCTTTCTGTGATCTGCCAGGTCGAGGTGTTGATTAGTGTTTGTTAATATTTATGCGTTCTGGGAATATTATTCCTTCACAATAGATATGGTATATATAAATATAATCAAATATCAAATGTGGGATTGGACGATGTAGAATTTTATCCATGTTTTCTTAAAAAAAAAGAATCATGCGATAATTATTTACTGATGACTATTTAATTCATCTGCCGTGTAATGTTCATTAACCAATGAAAAAACTGAATTTTAGTCATTTTCATGGTTACAAAGAAATTGCAGCAGGTATTGGACTAGTAAAAATTTCATCGATTATTTTTTAAACAGTCCTGCGAACCAATGGTAATGAGAAAAAAATTCAAATCGACCAATAGCATCAAAATTACACTGACTATATCATTCTAAAATTATGAACCAATGAAAATGCAGAATTTTCCGTAGTTGTCATATATTACAGCGGCTAATGACGTATTATGACTCAAATCGAGTATACGAACCTTTGTATAATTGAATATACGAACTCTTGTATATTCGCTGCCAAAACTACGATTCATGATTTCCACTTCAATAATTTGAGAATACTGAATTGTCAGACATCATAGCTCGTTTCGCACTACTTTTTTTCTTTTTATTTTCATGATATAATCTACCTGTATACAACTCAACACTTGAACATTCTCGAAACTCGACGTATTGCCTAAAAAAACACCACTCGTGATGTTTCAAGCTATACGTCTCGTATAATCGAGTATTTTCAAGTGCCTTGTTGTATAATACATGACTATTTGCTATTAGCAAATTCTCAGTGTAATTCTGATGCTATTGGTCGATTTGACATTTTTTATAATTACTATTGACTAATAAAGGTACAATTACGGCATTGAAAAACGCATACACTTGCAATTTTCCTGTGTGATTGTGATTTTTTCTTGAAAAGCCAAGCATATTTTATATTGCAATTTAATCGCGATATGAAAGTCATATTCACATGCCGCAATTAAGTGTTATCCAAAAAACCCAAATAATTACTTCCATTGGAGAAGGATGTTCACTTTTATTAGAAATATAGATTATGGTCATTTATATGAATTTTCGTTTGACATTTTAAAAAAGTCATAAGCTGACAGACTGATTAACATTATTAAAATATTGCGAAATGCAGCCTAAAGAGTACGAGTTTTTTAATACCGCAATTGTACTTACATACTTGTTCAACATTTTGCAACATAGTTTAAAAATAATGATCCCGAATTACATTCGTGGTCATTATTCTTTTTTTTTGATAACTTTAACAAGATTAGCAGTCATCTTTGTTGCTATTAAGAAATCTCTATATTTCTCTATATATCTATAGATTTCTATAGCAACAAAGATTTTTGTCTCTAGTTAAAATTATCAAACAAATTATCACCATTTATGTAATTACTAGAGACCGGACACATCGGGCTGAAATGGACGTCATTACTACGGACGATATAAATAGTCTACAACATCTGTAAGTACATCAGGCAGTTGTTTATTCGGTTAACTGTACATCTATTTTTCGTGTTGTACAGATGTTGTAGACTAGTCGTTGACGTAATTTCAGCCCAAGGTGTCCGGTCTCTAGTAATTACTGTTGAATATTGTACTAGTTATGCAAGTGAATATTTTAAACAAACGAAAAATCTTTGTTTAAACTTTATTTACAGCGAAAATAACACAGAAATATTATTCTCTAACAAACTGAAACGTACCATTTAAAAAATTGACATTGGAACAGTTTTGTAACAATCCTGTTTCTTTTCTAATATTTTTAACACCATCATGTTCAAATAAAACGTTGGTACTGCTGTTGCTAGCAGCTACACTGGATCTCATCTCCTTCACTATTTGTTGACGTTGTTCTTTGTTTATTTGCAAATAAGAATGGAATGGAATGGAATACTGTTATTGTGCTCAGTTATTTTCATTAATTGCTGTTCTTCAACACAAGCTTTTGCAAGGACCGATACAGCATTAGATCTGATCAAATAGTTTGATATTGTTCGTTTCTTTGCATACAATTCATATTTTTCTACTTCAAATTTTACCCGTTTTCCAATTTCATGAATTTCAACTGGGGAGTTTTTCAGTCGCTGGATTCACTCTTATTCCAATATGGATTGGGCGTCAAAGACATTCTGCTTCAATGTTAGCACTTTTCTTTGACTTAAGTTTATTGTATATTCTTAAAAAAATGTTGGCGGATACTTTCGTACCTCACTGGACATATAATCAAAATTTCTTTGATTAGCTATTAGCCATTTGCTGTCGGTTAGCTTTTAATCTATGCCACCTCTCCTTTTCATATTACAACTTCTCAACTCACATTCTAACGTAATTTAAAACGATTTTTAACAGTTTAAACAAACTTATTGAGAGAAATTTGTGTGGGACGCCTGCTGACACTGACCGGACGCATCAGACCGAAATTAAGATGGACCATATAAATAGTCTATAACATCGCTAAGTAGAACACGCAGTGTTAGTATTAACTAGCAATACTTTCTCAAGGTTCTCTTCTATAAAATCTGTTCACTTTGAATGAAATACATCCTTGTAGATAGAAAACGTCTTTTCTACATCGCGACTGGTAATAGGTGCATATTGCTAAAATTCTTTTATTTCAGCGTATTTAGCAGTTAGATTTTGAGGCAATGTCATTAAATCTGGGCAATGTCATTAAATCTGGGTTTCTATTAAAAAATATTTTTCAAATTATTAATAGCCACATCTAATGTGGTTAATCCATCGTTTAATTTGAGACCTTGATTTTCATAATAAGTGATTAGTTTTGGCAAATTTCCATAGTGTTCCTGAAGAAAGTACAATTGTTTTTTTGAATTTGGAATTTGTATTAGTTCATTGCACTCAGAAATACTTCGAGCATTGTCATTTAAACATGTAACGAAATTTTGTAAACTATAGAAATTCTCTGCATAAAAACTAGTAGTTTCCAACCATGTTCCCCATCTAGTTATTACTGGAGAGGGAGGCAGTGACAAAGATGGAAGTTTTGCGCTGTAAAAAGCTACTCTCAATGGTGTTTTCTTTTCTGAAAACTTTTTTAAAAGCGGATATAAGTCTATCAACTTCCGGAAAGGTGTCTGATATATTCACAGATTCTGTGAAGAGCATGTTCTACACAAGTAATATGCAGCGTATTAGGCCATGTTTCCTGAGAGATACTCTTTAAAATGGAAAGAAGAAGTTCTGACTGTTGCTTTGACAACCCCAAACCACGTACTAAATTATTTAATTCACTTTGAGCAATCAACTTTGACTCCCTGGAACTGAGAGCTTAAGTAAAATTGGTATCGGTACACTGTTCTTCGGAGCTACCTGATGATGCGTTACTAGCTCCATTATCTCCCAAAACATAATCTTGCCAATCTAAAGGCGTATTCGGTACTGGTAAGTCTGCATTGTGAGAAACAGGTCTTGCGGCAGAAGGCAAATTCGGATATTTGATCTTGCGCTTTTCTTTTTTGGAATAATCTTCAGTCCTTGTCCTGCAAAAATAACAATCATCAATATGATTGGTGGGATCTCGCCATACCATTGGAACTGCAAGAGGAATACTTTTTCTCTTGTCTTTCATCCGTTGCACCAATGCCACGCAATAGCCGACACAGCACACATGGGGAGCCCACTGTTTGTTTTGGTCTCCGATTGAAGCTCCAAAATACACGAAATAGGTTTTTTCATATTTTTAGAAAATGGTCTGGTTTGTGACTTCATCAAAAATATTCCACAAATATAACAAAATTTTTGAGGAGAAATGATGAGTTGAACTGTTACAAAAATCGTGTCGGACAGTGTTATCGGAAACCTAAAAATGACTAGCTACAGCTACAGCTACAAGAAATGTTGGAGCAAATAAAAAAATTAAAATCATGTTTCACCTTTATCAATTTTATTGAAATAAATACTTAATACATATAGATAATATAATAACACATATTTTTCATTAAAAATTATTGACATCAAACTCTTGAAAAGGCGTGCTTGGAAAAAGGGTTCGGAAAAATAACTAACAACTAACAATAGCTCTCGATTTTTCTTTATCTCTTAATTGTTTGTGACGGTCGTATAATAAAGTTGTATAGTCACTAAGCTGTAGGTAACAACCATGTAGACAGTCTGTAAAAATAAAATAAAATTGTTTACTGTCAAAATGACCGAAAGTTGCAATGAACGCGTCAGAAAAATGAATGTTAAAGTAATAGTTTTTAATATTAATCTTTCGAGTTTATTAGCATTAGTTCACTATTTGTATTGCGTCTAATCTTTATGTTTACATCTAGCTAAATTTCTATTAAAGAAACACAACTTTACATTGAAACTCGTTATGCATCTACGAAAAAGAAATTATATATAATACAAAGGTAATAGCGAACCTGTATTTGTGTTCTTCACACCAGATTTTTAATAATATTTTATATTATTAAAAATAGCTTTGTATTATACAAAACTGGTGGGGTTTTACCCACTCATGTATGTTTCAATTATTCTGATACATTACACATTCGGTTAGTCCGTAGTATGAGTGAAGACACAAACATAATGCAGTTTCTAGAGAGACGTCTGTGCTATCTTTGGAGGAGCGTCGTTGGTTCGTATTGGTTATGTTGACAGGGCGACGTACTTCGACTGTCTGACAACAGGCAGCGCTGAATTTACTTCTACGCTCGGTCTAGATAATTTCTATGATATGGCGATGTGGTTATTTTTTGTGAATGTGTCTGAAGATATCCTTTCTCCAACAGGGGCGTACCGATGAGCCTGTAGAAAGGCGAAATACGTATCTGCGTCTCTGGGGAGGGATGTGTTCGGACACGTTCACAAAAATATTAATAGTGAACCTGCATTTCTGTTCTTCACACCAGATTTTTAATAATATTTTATATTATTAAAAATACCTTTGTATTATACAAAACTGGTGGGGTTTTACCCACTCATGTATGTTTCAATTATTCTGAAATTATATACACCCTCTGAAGATCTTGAACATCTGTTCAAGATCTTCTCTTCGGGCTTCGGGGGATCAACGTCAAAGTCTCAGTTATGCGAATAGTTTCTTAATACTTTGGACAGATTCAGATGAATCGTGGCTTCATTTTTTCGAATACATTAATTCAGAAAGCATGTGTATGTGGTCTGATGAAAATCCTCATAGCTTTATTAAATCACCCTTACATCGACATACTGTTCGAGGTTGGACAGTTATGTCAAGAAGACGATTAATTTGTCCAATATTTATTGAAAGTAACATAGACATTGAATGTTATTAGAAAACAAATAATTTTATATTTATTTGAGGAAATATTAATAATAATATCATTTATTGCCCAGCAGAACAACAGTAAACAAATCCAAGTACATACATATTAAAAAATAATAGTAATAATAACAGTGTAACAATAAAGATAATATAAATTCTAAAACAAAAAGGAAAGTCTTCATCCTCAACGCGTCCCTGACACCGGCTCCAAGTAAATAGTCGAAGTATATTGCCTCGACATTCTGCACCATGTGCGTCAATGGGGCCTTCCAGAAGATGTTTGTATTTGGTGTCAAATGTGGAACGTTGCCGAGAGGGAATGCACGGAACACGAAGGCCAACGCCAGATAGAAAATCCGGACAGTCAATTCGACCACATATCAATTTATATAAAAAATCTGCGCTATGCAGCTTTCCGCGATTCGCGTTCCGCGACTGAACACCATGCTGCTCCAGAAAAAGAGAATAGTTCATTTCATCATCCGGATAAATGCCAGATGTTTTGAAACTCATATACTTCGAAAACCGACACTGAATTATCTCTACAGCAATTTTCTGACTATCCTAAGAAGGATACCAAGCAACAGATTCGTACTCAAGCCTACTCACAACGAACACAAAATATAACGTTTTGAGGAGATCGACGTTACTAGATCGTAGAATATAACTTAAAGTTTTATTCGTGGAAAGGCACATGTTTTGCACGTGCAAATTTAAGTTTAAGCAGGGACGAAATGCTATCCCAAGAGCCCTCACAGAAGTAACTCCAGAAATTATAGAATAGGAAGAAGGAATAGGTGTTGATTTCCTAGTAAAAGACATGACAAAGCATTTATTTGTATTCAACGTCAAGTGATTGTCATTAGACCAATTAAAAATAAAGTCAATACCTTCCTGCAAACGCTAGGAAATTTTGCTGACAGATATCACATTTACTACTAAACCTTTTGTTGCATGGTACAAAAAAAAGTGCAACATGTAATATGAAATTACAGCAAAATACAAATACGATTTTACTTCTCCTACAGCTAATAAAGGCAGCAACGGTTCATCGTTATCGCATTCTGCTTCACAGTTTGCAATTGTGGATGCAATAAGTCGCTTACATTGGCAGCAAAACGCTTTCGGCATTTCAAATCAAGAGTAAACAAACACACGTAAACTATGACAGATCGATATGTGTCAATGCTGGACACTCGCACCAACATAAATATTCATTCGCAATGATGATATATCGTGTGTTCATTTGAAAAGTCAATCTAGTAGCATGTGATTTACTGAGAACATTTTGAAGTATGTCGTAAATTAAAATTTACTACTTAACCTACGAAGTCGTATATTTTGACAGTTTCATACATAAAAATAAATAACAAATAATAGGTATTTATTGAAAACTATAACAAATGTTTAAATTGTTGTCCTTCAAGATCAATGCACTTTAAAACCCTTTGTTCAAAATTTCTGATGATATTCTGCAGCATTACTGGATTGTTATTAATTTCCATGCATTTCTGTTCGATTCTCTGTAGCATATCATTCAAATTCAATATAGGTGTTCGAAATATGTTATTTTTTAGATAAGGCCACAAAAAGAAGTCGCAAGGTGTTAAATCGCATGAACGTGCAGGCCAGGCAATTTCAATATTTCGACTAATTATACGCTCATCAAAAAATTCTCTTAAATAATCCAAAGATTCTGCAGTACAGTGACAAGGTGCTCCGTCTTGTTGGAAATATGATTTTGAAGTTCATCATCATGCAACTGATTGACAAATGGTTGTAAAATTTCCTTACGGTACCTTTGAGCAGTTAACGTTCCCTGAAAAAATATTGGTCCAATGATTCGCCTTTGGTTTATCGGTGCCCAAACACCAATTTTCTCTGGATGTAGCGATTCTTCATTAATTACATGTGGATTTTCACTACTCCAAATTCTTGTATTTTGTGAATTTAAGTATCCCGTTTTATAAAACCATGCTTCATCAGTAAAGATGACTTTTTGCGAAATTTCTCCATTATTGTTCATATTTACAAACCAATTACAAAACTGTAGTCTACGTGGGTAATCAATTTCTAACAATTCTTGTACTGCTGTGACACGGTATGGATAAAGTTGCATACCTTTTTTTAATAACTTGTGAGTTGTACCAACAGAAAGGTTTATTTGTTGACTCAAATGTCGAACAGATGTTTGTGGTTCATTTTCCATTATTTCTTCAACACGATTGACAACTTGAGGTGTACGTTTCTTAACTGCTCCGCTGCCTGATTTTCTTAAGAGACTACAAGTTTCAAAAAAAAGTTTTAAAGTTCTATCCAAAGTATTCTTAAATTGTATATAATCTATTACCAAATGTGGAAACTCAACTTGAAATTCTACCATGCAATCTTGAACTGAATAAACCCATAAACCATCAATTTTATTACCACTTCCAAAATAAGCCTGGACTAAAATAATTTATGTTCTAAAGTGAATTTTAAAACTGAGAAGCAATTTATTTAAACCAGAATCGACGCACGATTATTTTATGCACTAACTGATATTTGTGATTGACATAATCAAATGTCATTTGGATTTACGTTTATGGAACAACAAACACATACTAATATATATGCGCCTTATTCTATCAAAATTTCAAAGTAACCTAGATTGACTTTTCAAATGAACACTTGTTATAAATATTATAGTTCGTTTATTGTTTTTATGATGGTGATTCCAAAAATACTGTTGATGACGTGCACGTCTTCGAATCGTGAACGGCGTATAATACAGTTTCCCTGTGCATATAATTACTGCTTCCAGAGTTGGTCCAAACGTGCATTGATCTTCGTGGGGAATACTTCGAAAAACAATAAAGTCTTTAAAATCTATCTACTGTTTTATTCCAGCTCTATTTGCAAAATATAAAAGACAACCCTTGTAATCGCAGTTATGTGTTTGTGCACTTCAGTGGAGGTTACTTTGGCCATTTTATTCCAAGAAATTGCATTTTATATTTTTATGTGCTTATGAATTTAGAAGTATGTGATATCTTAATGGCTAAAATTAATGAACGCTTCAACATCACGGACCATTTAATAATCACTAAAGTTTTTATGGTGATCAGTGATCAGTCTAAGAAATATAAAAATTATTTTCCGGACAATAATTTCAAACTCAATTTTCAAGCTTAAATGATTTAAAATTAGTTATTTACAAACGTGATGATTTTTGTGAATGTTCTGGAGCTACACCAATACTTTGATAATTCTTTAATGACAAAAACGAATGAAAGTTTTTCGGAAACTGAAAAATTCTTATCTATATTATGCACAATTGTCATCGGCAAATTGTAGAGAGCGAACGATGTTTTTCAACATAAAAAAAATAGAAACATTTCTATTAAATACCATAGATCAAGAATGGCTGTCTGCATTGGTAATATTAAGTATAGAAAAGTCGTGTATAAAAAAAATACACAATTACAGTGAAGGTTCGCATTTCCGAATCAATTAAAGTCGCCTCGATCCGGATTAGTGAAACATCCGGATTACTGGAGCATTATTGAAATTATTAAATAAAAGGAGAAATAAAAGCTAAACAGCACTAAAACTTCTAAGACAGGTTTTATAAACAAAGTTAAAAAAATCGCGCTCAAAGTAAAAATTTATTTAAAAAAAATCTGATATTTTCGTCTGATGAATGCTTCCCTGTTCGCTTCCATTACGCGTTGCCGTGGCATTCGCAGAATGGTCAGACTATTTAAGTCGACTTCGTTTTCATCCGCCCATTTTGTGCAGGTACTGAAACTCATATCATATCATATCAAATTCATATTCTGAATTTCAGCAACGTTTATTGAATCATTATCATCTAAATGGCAAAAGATTTTTCTCCAACACTTCTTTATTACGTCAGCTGATAATTTGTCCCAAGCACTGCCAAGCAAAAATACGGTATTTTTTTATTTTATCGTCTTAAGAGTTCTTGAAATGTCTTTCTCCTCCGAAGATAAAACCTGTACCAAAAGGCTTTTTCGATAATTCATCTTGGTCAAATGTATGGCGTTTTTTTTCATGGGTTGTATAAGAGGGGTACAGTTCGGTGGCAGGAACATGGTTATGATTTGTCCATCATCACTTGTTAGTTGCGTCTCCGATGCGTAGCTTGTAGCATTGTCGACTAACAGTATAGCTTTTGCATAGCATTGAAATTATTCTCCACTTGAGACTATCTTACTTGTACAACGAAATATATTGTGAAACCATTTAACGAATAGGGAAGAAGTCATCCAGGCGCTTTTTTGTTGAGGTATATTCTACTGAAAATTTAGGACATTTCTTAAAAGCCCTGGGATCTTTTGTTTTGCCAATAACCATCATTTTGACTTTATGCGTACCGTCGCCATTTGTACCATCGGCGCTTAAAAAAACGGGTACAACATTGACAGATGAACGACGTAAATTTTCAAAAATTGTATAGTGTGTTTTGGCTTTTATATCAAGCAATGTGTAAAGGTTATAAAGAAGGACAGTAATCGTTTGCGTATCTTTATGTACGCCTTTAATCAATGCAGTAATATAATAAAAATCATGTACGCTTTATCTTTTAATACATTAGAATTTTAAGTACAATTTTAGTATTTGGACACTGTTCCATTACAGTCAATTACATTTTGTAAACGTCGCGGCATTGACAGCACCAAATCCCGATTAAATTCCGTTGTGATATTTTGCCATGCTTCCATAATGCGTTGCTGTAGTTCAGAGCGATTATTAGGTCTAAACGGTGTGTACAATTTTCGTTAATCTTCCCCAAACATTTTCAATAGGGTTTAAGTCCGGACTTTTTGAGGGCTACGGTAAAACACTTACTTTATGTAAATTTAAAAAGTCTTCTTTAAAAAGACTATTCGTGTTCGGTGGACTGCACAGTTATCCTGAAATTATAAAGTTGCTTTATTGCTGAAATTTTCAAGCTTTGTGTTATATTACATGCTGATATGAATAATTTTTCGCAAAAAACAGCCGTTGCTGATGGTAGCATAGCTTGTTCTAAAATTCTCCTATACACTTCACCACATAATTTTTCCTCTAATATAATACATACACCTGGACCTCTGGCACTAATTCATGCCCAGACGTTCACAGAAAAATGACCACTTCGATTGACGGATGATACGTATTTTGGATCATAACGCATTTTTGGCGGTCGATTAACACCAATATGACCATTATGAAAGGATTGCAAAGTTTTCGCGTCTGAGAAAACTATATTATTCCAAATATCATGCTGGTTAACATATTGCTGAGCAAATGCCAATCTTATTTGCTTATTATCTTCCGTCAAAAATATCTTATTTATGCTACAGCAATATTTTAATTCTGTTTCAGCAATTCGTTTTTGATCAGTTCTGATACTTCCAGGAAAATTAGTTACTTCTTTTGCTCTTGTAGATATATCAAAGGGGTGTTCTCTAATAAAATTTACCAGTTCTTCATCTTTCTCCCGAGATGATATTTTTCTGCGTTTTCCAACGTTTTTTGGCTCATTGCATTGTATTTTTACTTATGTTTGGTTTACCCGCAATTCTTCTAACAGTCCATCCTTCCTGCTGTCGCGTTATTAAAAAAGACTTCTTAAGCTGGTTCAAATTTGACATTTTAAATTACTTTATTTAACTGTTATGTTAGTTGTCAAGAGTTGTCAGATGCGTTCAGATTTACAGCAAACAAAATACTCGTGCACCCGTTTTTTAGACGCTGATGGTACATGCCAGAAATGTTACTCTCTCTTTCAAAGTTTTTCGCCCTAGGGCAGTTGCTTCTTTGGCATGCACCAATGTTCGATTAGGTAGAAGTTTCCAGAATAATGTAGATTTGCGAGGTTCAAACTCGATTAAGCAATGTTTTTTGTCGGTAAATAAAAAAATATGCAATAAATTTAAGTATGACCGGTTTTATTATAAAGTTGGGCTCAATACAATTTGTTTACATCATCAGTGGAATATGATATCGCGCAAATATTTGCCTTTTTCTTTGATGCAAAGTTGGGCTCGTTTTTTGGAATTTTCCATGACTTTTTTCAATGTTTCGGTCAATATGGCAGCGATTTCTCGTCGAATATTACGTTTGAGCGCTTCGAGAGTCTTTGGCTGGTCAGCATACACCTTTCCCTTCAAATATCCCCACAAAAAAAAGTCCAGTGGCGTTAGGTCAGGTGAACGCGGCGGCCAGAAGAAATCACCATTTTTTGACACTAAACGGCCTGGGAACATTTCGTTCACTAATTCGATGGTTAGACGAGATGTATGAGCCGTAGCACCTTCCTGCTTGAACCTGTGGTCTTCCAGGCCGTTGTTCTCGATCTCTGGACGCAACAAATCGTTCACCATAGCCCGATAACGGGCACTATTCACCGAAATTGCTTCGCCATCGTCATCTTCGAAAAAGAACGGCCCAATGATGCAATCCGAGCACATTCCGCACCAAACTGTCACTCGTTTGTCATGGAGAGGCTGCTCACGATATTGTTCTGGATTTGTGTCGCCCCAAATACGACAATTCTGTTTGTTTACGTTGCCACTCAAGTCAAAATGTACTTCGTCGCTCATGATGATTTTGTTCCAAAAATCATCTTCACTTCTCTCCAAATTTCGCATCGTTTTAGCGTATTCCAATCGTCTGGGGTAGTCTCCCGGCTTCAGTTCGTGCACCATTTGTATTTTGTACGGGAACAACTTTAAATCATACCGTAAGATGCGTCGCATTGACGATTTACTGATGCCCAAAGTCTGAGCATGGCGCGAAGTCGACACATTTCGGCTCTCAGCTAAAAGATCCTGTGCGATGGCGATGTTTGTGTTCGACCGTGCTCTGCGCTGTATAGTGCCACGCAACACATTACTTAACACACCACTGGACTTGAATTTTGAATATAATGCTCGAATTGTATTCGGATTAGGTGCTTTTTTTCCAGGAAATTTTACACGAAATTTACGTTGAGTCAAAATAATTGACCTCTGATTTTCAATGTATAATTCTACGATATCAGAACGCTCGGTTAGTGTGTACTGAGACATGGTCAAAATTCTACTGAAGTCTAGTTTCTAAAATGCCATACATTTCGGTGCTGTCACTAAACCTGTCAAAATTAAGACCGGTTCACATAGCTTAATCGAGTTTGAACCTCACTGTATATTTGTCTTGGTAGGAGCTCCATCTCGTCAATTTTTTAGCGAATTTTTGTAAAAATGGTTGCAGGGCAGATGAATCACTAGACAGTTTTTCTTCAACCACCTTTAAACAACGAATTCCACGTCTTTTTATAAACCTTCTCACCCACTCTCTGCTTGCAACGAAATTTCCATTGTAATATTTGCGGTAAATTGTAAGCGCTTTTTCTCTTAAATTGGTTGTGGTAGTGGCATGTCTCTCACGCTGTAGCTGAAACCATTTGTACAGTTCATTCTCCATTTTTGGATATTCTGGCTTTCGCAAATTTTTCATTCTCGTTGAAGCTGATGCACATTCAGAAATAATACTATAAATAGAAAAACTTATCACCCTTGAATATTCTGTTCAAAACATAGCAAAATACTAGCGCCATTATTTTCTCCTTATTCTTTTTCACATCAGAAGATATGAATGTACCAACACCGTATCTCTCATCGAGTGCTTTCCCAGTTACACCAATATTCAGCTTTTGCAATATGTCCTTTTTCTCGAAGAGTGTTAAAGTTTTATGCGCCCTTTTCGGTGCCACGACGATTAAAACTGAATAAGAAATTACTTTCTGTTCCACACTTGCTTATCGGGAATCCCGGCAAATTTCCGTGTTATTCAATAACACGCCAAACAATGTAACCGAAAACACTCGGCGTGCGATCCGGATTAGAAGGTCAATGGTCGGTCTGGATTACAAGACACCTAATGTCAAAACTGCATATTTTGATTTTGTGCGGATTACAAGGCCATCCGGATTATAAGGCATTTGGAATTGCGGCCCTTGACAGTATATTGAACGCGTGATAGATATTAAAGAGCGAAGAATTGATCTTAAGTTTAAATCTGTTCAAAATATTTAATCAGTAATTCCATATGGCCTTCCTCTAAATTTGTCCAGAAGCCGCCATTCTAAATGTTTCCTTTTGAGTTTTTTAATAAATAGCCACAATACTGATAAGTTAGATTAATATAAGGAAACGACTGCATTCATATACAACGTGTCCAGGAAAGTATGCAACAAAGGGAAAACTTTTTTATTGTCTATTTCTCAGGAAATTTTATTGTTTATAAAAGTTTTTCCTTTACTTGAAACCCATTTACCCGTTAAAACAAATAAAATATCGCTTTAAATAATGGAAATATTCTTTAATAACTTGAAAATACAAAAAATGTTATTTTTATGTTTTAAACAAACGTCACTCGATATGATGCCCCTCTCGTTCAATACATAAATTTGTACGTCTACTTAAGTCCTGACGGCATTTTGCAGGAAATTGGGATTATTATTTAAATGCGTTACCGCTTACTTAATCCTGTTCTGCAAGTATTTTTGGTTATCAAATGGTCTTTCTGAATACACCCGATTTTTCAACCAACCCCATAAAAAATAATCCAAAGGATTTAAATCCGGCGAGCGTGGAAGCCATGGAAATGTTGAATATCTTCCTATTCATTTTTCTTGAAATTCTTGGTTTAAATACTGCACGACTCGACGAGAACTATGTGCAGGTGCACCATCCCGCATAAACCACAAAGAACGTCTTGTTTGTAAAGGTAAGTTGTCAAATTCATCTTCTAATTCAGTAGTCAGAAATGCTAAATACCTTTCAGCATTTAGAGTTTGTTGAAAAAAATACGGCCCGACCACTCTTCTCTCCAAAATTCTGCACCAAACATTTATCTTTCGTGAATATTGGTTTTTACACTTCATTTGGAAATGTGGATTCTCTTGAGACCACCAACGGCAGTTTTGCGAACAAACTACAGCATTTGTGGTGAATGTCGCTTCATCGGTAAATAATAATTTTCTGGGAAATGTTATGTCTGCTTCTACTTCACCTTGTATCATGAAGGAAAACTCTAAACGCTGGTCATAATCTCGTTCTTGCAACGTTTGGACATATCTTGGTTTAAATGGAGTAAACTTGTATGTTTTCAATATTTGATGTACTGATGATTTACGTAATCCTAAATTAGTTGCACATTTTCTCACAGATAATTTAGGATTCCCAATTAGACTTTGTAAAACATTTAAAGAATTATCTAAATTTCTGGCTGGTCTAATGTTCCTTTTTAAAATTAAATTCCAAAGAGCCTGTTTGTTTAAGTTGTCACAAAATTCGGGATACCGTAGACCAACTAACGTTTTTATTGGGATGCCTTTCGTTAAAAGTCGCAGCTACGTCTCTACATGTCTTATAATTATCGCCACATGTAAGCATTAACTCTGCTCTTTCTTGCAAAGTTAAACGTTCTGCCATAGTAATGTATTTTGTAGGATGTCAAAGTTACTGTCAAATACCATGCATACGTGATTAAAAGTAAAAAGTAATGACTTCACACACGATATTAAGTAGGTACGGAAATTTTGAAAAATTAATAAAATAATTGTATTTTTACTATCTAATATGATAACTTATTTATTTTAACGGGTAAATAGGTTTTATGTAGAGCAAAAACTTTTATAAAGAATAAAATTTCCTGAGAAATAGACAATAAGAAAGTTTTCCCTTTGTTGCATACTTTCCTGGACGCGTTGTATATGAACTTTATGTGATTATGGACAGGTAAGAGATAATTCATCAGATGTACGAATATTCTTCGATTCCACCACATGTACAAAAAAATAATTTTACCAAAAGCAAGTTTTACCGATTTTTCCAAATTATTTATTAATGCTATTTAGTTAGGTGTATATATTAAGTCTGATGCGAATAAAATAAATTACATTTGAACACAAAATGTCTTACCCTAACGAAACTTCTTCTTGAAAGTACCATCATATTCGAAGGTTCAATTACAAGATATCTATTCTTTAATACACAAAGCAAAACTTCCACCTGCAAATAAATTCAGTTTTAAAGCATCTCGCTTCTGCAGTAATCCTCCTAGGTATCATTCTCGTTTATCATTTGGAACTGCGTCATGAGTGTTTCTGTTAAATACCACTGCTGTCTATTCATTCCAAGTGAGAATTGTAAAGGATTGGCAACTTGTATTTGATGTAGAAGCATTAGACAAATCTAAGACACTACTATTACTTCTACTTATTTATTATAAATACAAATTAACTCCTTATAAATTTCCTCGGAATGAATGGATGCCAATTGCGGTGTAGCAATATCTGCCGTAAATGGTGTTTAAACGTGCATTAGTGAAATGCTCAAGGTGTGTTTCAATTCAGTAAACCAAAACGATACCAAGAACATTTTATATTCGTTATATTTACTTTAATGCTTTCCTCCTGATTTAAATTTTTCCAAGAACGAAAATGAATATATGAAATTAATCCATCATTCTAAAAAAATATATTAAACTTATTACCCATTGCGACCGAAGATCGACAATTGTGTTTACCAGATCAATAAGTTTCTGGCACTTAAGGCATGTATGCCAAGTTATTACTAATAAGAAAGTTGTGAACAAACAAAATAATACGTTTGGTAACTCCTCGGAGAAAGTGCCATTAAGTGTTACCAAAATCAACACGTGCTGGGTAACAAAAATATTGAGTATAATAGCGACCACGTAACCACTAGAACCTGGACTCATAAACTCTCCGCATTTTGTATTCATTTTAAAGATAATTGAATATATAGCAATCAATTTGTCCAGGCTTTCTGTGAAATTCCTAGTATGGAGATAATGCCTCTTGCTCAGTTTTAGTTGTAGAATATTTTCGATTTTGCCGTAACATAATTCTAGCATAAAAACTTGAAGGTCTACCAAAAATGACGCGCCAAATACTGCTACAGTTATGGTAAATACGTTTAGCATGGTAAATAAATTAGTTAGCACACCTGTTAACCAATATTGCGAAATGGATACCGTAGACATAACTGCTGTAAATAAAATATATACATCCACATGGAATTTTATGTTCGCAAGCTTCTCAATTATTTGGTAAGATTTTGTATCGAAGTTTTCAAAATATATTATGATCTCGTTCATACACATCACGGATTTTATTAGAGTATGCCGTTTGAAACACATATAATTTATTGTAATACCAGCCATCAGTCCAAAAATTAGTTGGGAAATATTTGTCATACTATCAATATCCAAAAAATTATTGGGTTTGTAGGACATATGGAAATTGAAGAAAGCTGCAAAAAATAGCAGAGTGCCAAGAGTATACGATAAAACAACATTAACGATAGAGTCTTCAATGCAGAATTTTAGCTCCTTTTCATGAATACATGTCAATTTGAATGAAATAATCCCTGTAGATTTTAGAAGTGTTATTATTAGTCGCATCATACAAGCAGGACATGTACTTGTAATTTTACGAAGATAAAACTTTTTCATCAGTTCGAAAACCATTCTGTTAGAATAATACTTGGGAAATGGCACTGCTTATGCGTATATCGATTTATTTAAACTCAGTATCACCAAATAAATAATCAAATAGTAGTCTTGATAACCTTTTATAGGAAAATAATTTAATAGATTGTTGGAGAGATATATTTATTGATTTACAATGTGCATTTAATGAAAATTATAGCACTTCATAGTTAATATGTACTCGTGTGTATTACGAGGGAGGTCTGGTTTGTTTCTTTTATGCCCGTTCTCTTCTAGCGGATGCAGTTATTCTGTAGATAACTATGAACGAGAACATATAATTTAGTTTCTTCGTCTCTAGATAGACTTTATTTACAAGATAAATTTATTTAGAGGTTTTAGTTCTTGATAAGTATAACCTTTAGATATATCAGAATAATTGAAACATACATGAGTAGGTAAACCCCACCAGTTTTGTATAATACAAAGGTATTTTTAATAATATAAAATATTATTAAAAATCTCGTGTGAAGAACACAAATGCAGGTTCACTATTAATATTTTCTGTGAACGTGTCCGAATATATCCTATCCCCAGAGACGTAGATACGTATTTCACCTTTCTACAGGCTCATCGGTACGCCCCTGCTGGAGAAAGGATATTCCCAGACACATTCACAGAAAAGAACCACATCGCCCTATCACCGTAATTATTCAGACCGAGCGCAGAAGTAAATTCGGCGCTGCCTGTTGTCAGACAGCCGAAGTACCTCGCATACCGTCCACATAATTAATGTGAAGTAACGACGTCCTTCCAAAGGTTGGCACAGCCAATCTCTCTAGAAAACTGCATTTTATTTGTGTCTTCACTCATACTACGGCTTAACCGCATGTGTAATGTATCAGAATAATTGAAACATACATGAGTAGGTAAACCCCACCAGTTTTGTATAATACAAAGGTATTTTTAATAATATAAAATATTATTAAAAATCTGGTGTGAAGAACACAAATGCAGGTTCACTATTAATATTTTCTGTGAACGTGTCCGAATATATCCTATCCCCAGAGACGTAGATACGTATTTCACCTTTCTACAGGCTCATCGGTACGCCCCTGCTGGAGAAAGGATATTCCCAGACACATTCACAGAAAAGAACCACATCGCCCTATCACCGTAATTATTCAGACCGAGCGCAGAAGTAAATTCGGCGCTGCCTGTTGTCAGACAGCCGAAGTACCTCGCATACCGTCCACATAATTAATGTGAAGTAACGACGTCCTTCCAAAGGTTGGCACAGCCAATCTCTCTAGAAAACTGCATTTTATTTGTGTCTTCACTCATACTACGGCTTAACCGCATGTGTAATGTATCAGAATAATTGAAACATACATGAGTAGGTAAACCCCACCAGTTTTGTATAATACAAAGGTATTTTTAATAATATAAAATATTATTAAAAATCTGGTGTGAAGAACACAAAATATATATTATTTTAATAATATTTTATATTATTAAAAATACCTTTGCATTATACAAAACTGGTGGGGTTTACCTACTCATGTATGTTTCAATTATTCTGATACATTACACATGCGGTTAAGCCGTAGTATGAGTGAAGACACAAATAAAATGCAGTTTTCTAGAGAGATTGGCTGTGCCAACCTTTGGAAGGACGTCGTTACTTCACATTAATTATATGGACGGTATGCGAGGTACTTCGGCTGTCTGACAACAGGCAGCGCCGAATTTACTTCTGCGCTCGGTCTGAATAATTACGGTGATAGGGCGATGTGGTTCTTTTCTGTGAATGTGTCTGGGAATATCCTTTCTCCAGCAGGGGCGTACCGATGAGCCTGTAGAAAGGTGAAATACGTATCTACGTCTCTGGGGATAGGATATATTCGGACACGTTCACAGAAAATATTAATAGTGAACCTGCATTTGTGTTCTTCACACCAGATTTTTAATAATATTTTATATTATTAAAAATACCTTTAGATATTCCTAGATTTTTTTCTAAGTAACGTAAATATTTCCATCTTTCAGTGATTTGCCAAATCGACGTATTGATTATATTATTATTATTATTATTATTATTCCTTCACAATTGATATGGTATATATAAATAAATTGTATTTTCGCGAAGCAATGTGAATGAAATAAATGCTTTCTACATATACGACTCTAATTATTCGAATTTTTTACTGAAAAAAAATTCGCCCTTCGTACAGAATCCGAACCTGCGTCAATTGGTTTGCCGGACCACGCATTTACCATTAAGCTATTAAAGGACTGAAGTTCGAATCGTCGGGAAAGTCTTAAATTGCACTAAGAAACATATTTTAATATCGTACCCGTAGTTGGAAAATTTGTGCAAATCAATTGCATTTTCGCGAAGTGATGTGAATGAAATAAATGCTTTCTACATAAACGACGCTAATTACTTTAGCGTCGTATATGTAGAAAACATTTATTTCATGGTATATATAATAATAATCAAATATTAACCGTGGGATTGGACGATGCAGAATTTTATCCATGTTTCCTTAAAAAAAAAACAGACGATAATAATAATTTACTGATGACTATTTAATTCATCTGTCGTGTAACGTTCTTTAGCCAATGAAAAAAATTAATTGTAATCATTTCTATGGTTACAAAAAAGGGTACTCAAACTGTGTTTTTTATCGAGGATACAAGACTAACAGAGTGAAAGGTGTGGTGTATTGGCGGTGGTACAAAGAGCACTGTGTTCAAGTGTCAAAATTAGAAGAAGAAGAAGAAAACCGCAGAAATTGACGGTTTCAATACGGTAATCATTTGCCACAGCATCAAGAAATGTTGAAGTAAACAACAAAATAAAAATCATCTTTGAACTTCATGAGCTTTATTGAAATATATACTTAACACACATAAATAATATAATAAAACATATTTTTCATTAAAAATTACTAACATCAAACTCGCCTGAAAACGCATGCTTGCGAAAAAGCTTTTGAAAAATATCTAACGATTTTTCTGTGTCTGTTAGATGTTTGTGATGTTCATATAATAAAGTTGTATAGTCACTAAGCTGTAAGTAACAACCATGTAAAAGGCCTGAAAAAATAAAATAAAATTAATATCAAGATAGTAGCTTTTAATATTAATCTTTTGAATTTATTAGTATTAGTTCTCTATTTGATTGCATCTAATTTTTGGGTTTGCATGTAGTTAAATTTCTATTAAACAAGCACAAGTTTCCATTGGAACACGTCATGCAGCTGTGAAAAAATATCTGCATCAACGCTCACATAAAATAGCATCCCTTCAAGAACTTCTGGCAATCGATCAACCTCAAAGGTTCAATTATTGTGAATAGTTCATTAAAAGTTGGACAACGATGATATTTTATCGAGAACATTTTTCTCGAATGAATCGTAGTTTCATGTTTTCGGATACATTCATTCAAAAGATTGTGTCTGTGGTCTGATGAAAATCTTCATATCTTTGTTAAGTTACCATTAAATCAGTACACAATTAGAGGTTAGACAACTATGACAACAAGACGACTAATTGGTCTAATATTTCTTGAAGTAAAATGGACATTGAATGTTATTAGAAAACAAAATAATGTTATATTTTTTTTAGGAAAGCCGTTTATGAATGAACTGCATGATGACGAATTCCAATTAGAATATTTCCAACAAGATGGTGATTACCTCATTGTATAAAGGTGTTTCGGAAATTACGCGGCCTAACAAAGAAAACGCAAGTTTTTCTAACAAAAAACATTTTATTTTTCAATATAGTTTCCTGTTCGCTCAGTACACTTATTTCAACGATGTTCCAAATTAGTATGGCCTTCATTGTAGGTCGATGAATACAAGTCCTCGAAATAGCTGTTTAGCTCGGAATTAGACGAAAATCTCTTACCGCCGAGCCATTTTTCAGGTTTGGAAAGAGACGATAATCGCTGGAAGCCAAATCTGGGGAATTTGGCGAATGAGGCACTAATTCAAATGCCAACTATGAATTTTTGCCAGTGGAGTCGCAGACTTGTAAGCAGGTGCGTTATTCTGATGGAAAAGCACTTTCTTCTTTGCTAAATGGCCTCATTAGGCCGTTTCTCTTTTATTTTGTCGCTTAATTGTTGCAACAAATTTACATAATACTTCTCATTTATTGTTTTCTCTTTTTTCCAAATAGTCGACCAAGATAGTTCCAAAAAACAGTTGCCATACCTTTCCTGCTGACAAAACTGTTTTTTGGTGGCGGAGAACCTTTTTAGTCCACTGTTTGAATTGCTCTTTGGTTTCGGGAGTGTAAGGTGGGCCCAGGTTTCATCGACAGTAATCAAACGGCGTACAAAGTCCAGATTGCATCGAAAACGTGCCAAAAGGTCGCAAGAAACACTCAAACGATTCAGTTTTTGCTCTGGTATGAGTAACCGCGGCACCCAACGTGCTAAATATTTTCTCATTTCCAATTCTTCAGATAAAATTCTGTGCGCACTGTGCGCACATTTGAGATACCTACAATCCCTGCTATCTCGCGTACTTTTACGCCACATCCAAGGCGATACGGTGATCTTTTTCAATCATATCCGGAACAATAACAGTTTTTGGAGGTCCACTACGGGGTTCATCATTTGAGCTCAAGGGTTATTGAAGTACAATATGATCATTTATATTTACCCTCTAGCAAGCCATGAAATTATTTCTTGAAAATATCGTGTTGGTAGTGACAAATAAAATACATTTGTCATTATGTGTATGTTCTGATAAATAAAACTCATCTGTCATTAATGTATTTATTAATTGACACTTAATAGTTATTTATGTACCTAGGTTCGTAAGTACAGTTTTATGGTCGAGAATACGATTGCAAACCGAGACCCGTAGGGTCGAGGTTTGCATGTATTCGAGACCATGAAAGTGTACTGTACGAACCGTGGTGCATATGAGATTTTTCGTCATACCTACGTTTTTTCTAAATAGACGAATTTGAATGATTTTCCACTTTACTTTTACTATATGTATACACCAATAAGTTGTAAAACAATGGGTAGAGTAATTTTTAAAATAATTCTAATATATATATCCAAGTGTGGTTACAAATATTACCTAAAGATGGAGTTGCTTTTAATACGTTATAGTTGTCACATGCGTATAATTCAATTTGTAAATAAACGTACATAAATGATTTATACTTAACCTATACAGCTTCTTCCTCGTACAAACTCTTATTGTTTATTTCTTAAGAGTAATTTTATGTTATATGTCCGACTAGCAGAACAATGAGACTCTATTTAGTGCTTTATAAAGATAATAATTTTGCGGGATCGGTACTCAACTAGTGTGCAGGTGGAAAACAAATTATTAAATATTTGTATATTCTGGATGTAAAGTCTTCTAAAGAAAACGAGAGAGTGATAAGCAAATGTAAATGGTTTAATAGGAGTTTCGATTAACCAGGTAAGTGGTAAACATGATAATAGTATATATTTTAATCTACAATAAACACACGTGATCAGTTAAATTCAATAAGTTTAGGTTAAGTTATGATATTCTATGATAACGTGCTAAAATGAATCTGTTTAACTTAAACTTTTTAAAATAAAATCAAAGGAAATGTATTCTTCTAATACTTTAAAAGTATTTTAACTATAAATTAACTTATTAGGCATACCTATGGTAATATCTACGATGGTGTTTATAAAGTAAAATTTATTTAGAAAAATTATATTTTTTTAAGGATATATAAATAAATAATACTCAAGTTGGATACAGTTTGGATTATGGTGGTTAGGTGTTTGTTTGAAATTCCAATATTCGGGTCACAGGACTTGGGCAACGTGGAATTTCTAGGGGCGTCCCTGTTGGCTTCTGTTAGTTCGGATGGTGTCTCCGGGAAATGGAATTTTCGTTTTATAACGAACTGGAAGGTATGTGGATACGGAAAATACGTCGAACGGTGCTTGGTAAGTAGGTGATGTGTTGATTATACTCGTAGTATGGTTTTTATACTTTATATTTTATGTTTTTTTCTAAATTTCAGAGCGGCACTTTTTGAATACGTCGGTGTGTTCGTGGAATTTTCAACAACATGAGGCCAACTATCGTTTGTTTATAATGTGGCTTCTCATTCGTATTTCTTGTATGTATTTATTTAATCTCGTTATAAATATAAGTAAAAGTAATAATTTATTAACACTTATCGTTTTGATATTTTACAAAAATTATATGTTTTGTTAAATTATATAAATAATTGTCATTGGAACGTTAAAAGTTTCATTTTATGCCTATTTTTAATTGGGATATTTCCCGCTATATACAAATTTGAATCTGTACAGTTTTTCCTAAAATATATGTGACATTAATTATCAATCAATTAAGTTAAAAACCTTCGGTAACATGAAATATTGAAGGAAAATGACTTAGGCAAATGAGCACATGTAAATAAATAAATAAGAGATTTAAATTTTAGCAAAAAACGCGAAATTAACTTTATTGATGTGACAGGAGAAAAATACAGTTCCAAATATATTTTAAGTTCTAAAATATACATTCTAACTATAAAATGATCTGTATTTCATAATTCTCGGGGATCCTTACGTGTAGGCTTGACCTACCACAATATATATATATATATATATATGAAGGTGTAGTTTCTCGGGTTCTTGACCGCGTGTGAGTTTTGTCCTGAAAAGGACTATTTACTCTACGTTTCAACGAGATCGCACTCGTCATCTTTCAGGAGCTAGTCGGTCTGTCGCTGGTTAGAGCTGTAGATCGTCTAATGTGCGCCTATATGAATCCTTTTAATTTTGTTTAGTGGTCGAAGTTGCCTCCATTTCCACTCCATTGTTTTGTATTTCTCAGGGTTGTGACGTGTTTGTGTCTGATTAATAAATAATCGTGTGTTGTTTGTTTTTGTGCGGTCCTGTGTTGCGTGTGTGTAATCTGTGTGTTTGTCGCGTTTCAGTCATGTGTGTGTTTGCTGGACCTTACTTTGAAGTTTTGCAGGATTAGCAATTTTTGTCCTATTTAGTTTCATTGACTTATGTTGTTCCATTTTTACCTCATTTTCTATCTTTTCATTTTCGTTTTGTAATAGTTTTATGCTTTATTTTAATTTACTGAAATTAAAATTGTATGGCAAAGGGAGCACAGTAAAGACATATTATTATTATTTAATTGTGTCAGCGTTAAATGCATAATAAAATAAAATTATTAAATATTGGGTTATCAATTTCGTAGTTTCTGTTTCGTAGCTGCTGTCATTTGACAGCTGTCAAATGTTTATATCAACCGAAGCGTTAAATTTTTAATTAAATATTTGCCATTTACGAAAATGCATCAAATAATAACAGATAAAGGCGTTAAAATTGATAAAACCTCCACAAAAGTGAGGATTCAAACGTAGCCACGTTTTGTACAATTAAAAACGATTTTGGTCGTCATAATTGTCGTACTGTGCAAGCAATTGGCAAGATAGTGAAAAAATTTGAAGAAACGGGGACCATGTTAGATATTCAGAGGCACGTGCATCGTCTTCAGCAATGAGGCACATTTCTCATTCGGTGGATACGTAAATAAGCAAAATTGTCGCATTCGGGGCTCCAATAATCCTCAAATAATTGAAGAGAGGCCGTTACATCCAGAAAAAGTGTGGTGCGCATTATGGTCTGGAGGCGTCATAGGGCCGCATTTTTTCGAAGATGAAGAGGGAAAAGCGGCTACTGTCAATTCGGAGCGGTATGATCGAATGATAACAGACTTTTTTTGAACTGCGATTCTTTAATCCAAATATGGACTTGGACGATATGTGATTTCAGCAAGACGGTGCAACAATCAACTACAACACGACCGAGTTTGGCCCTATTGCGCGAGAAGTTTGCTGGCCGTCTAATTTAACATTTTGGCGACGTCAATTGGCCACCGAGATCATGCGGTTTGATGCCGTTAGACTTTTGTGGGGCTACGCAAATATTTATGCGAATGTATACATATTTATGCCAACAATCCTCTAATTTTAGGATATTTGAAAGACAACATTCGTCAACTGATGGCCGAGATACCGGCTAAAATGTGCCGAAAAGTGCTCCAAAATTACCTCAAAAGGATCGAGGCGGCCATTTGAATGATATTGTAAAATATTTGTCTTTCTGGGTTTTTTAACATAAAACTAACAGTAATTTAAAAGTACACTAAATTAATAATAAAACGCACTAAATACACTCAATAACTAACAATATTTATTTCAGTATTTATTTCACATTTATATATAATATTAACCCGTCGGGTTTGCTTGTTGAATGCCTCATAATCCCTCCCGAGCGGTTCTTATATATTGTATAGCTCATATATATATATATATATATATATAGCTCATTCGAGGGCCTTCCAGAAGCTCTTTTCTAGTAGGTCTGGGAGGCTTGGCCTCGTGATACCGCTCGTCTGACGTATCGTCGCATGACTCACATCACAATATTTTATTTCACACATAATGGCAAGGTCCAAACTTTATAATAAAAAAAAAGTATCTTTGGAGATTAAATTTTATATGTTTTTTCTGAAACCTAAAAATGGAACCCTTTACAAAAGAAGCAATTATGTTGATCTCACAAAATACAAATAAAAAGAGTTTAGATGAAAACAAATAACTAGAAGAGAATTTCACGGAAATTGTGTGTGTTGACTTAAATATTTTTATGAATAAATTAATATACATTAAATATAATATTTCTTTGAACAATATTAAAATTGACCTTTTAAACGTGAAGGGCGTTTTTTTTTTTGTTTTTTGTGTTTCAGTCATGTGTGTGTTTAATGTTTGTTGTTGTAAAGTGTGATTATTTTCTCTGTTTGCGTTACGAAGTATTGTATCTGTTGTGTTGTTGCGTTTGTGGAGTGTAATGTTATTAGCATATTGCCTAAGGCAAGTGCTAGTTCGTCATTTGTGTTAGGTGTTGTTTTGTTTCGTTTTTGTGTCCAGGGGTTAGTTGTTGGGGGTGGTGCTGGTATGTAATTGGGTTTGGGTGTGGTTTTGTTTACAGGGTTATTTGGGTTGTTAGGACAGTTAAGGAAAGTAGATAAGTGAGGACCACCGCAGTTTGCACACTTTGGTGGCGTTGTTTTGGGTTTTGTACATAGGTGTGTTGAGTGTTCGTCTCCGCATTTCATACATTTGTAGTGTACGTTACAGTGTCTTTGTTGGTGTCCGAAAGGCTGACATTTGTGGCATTGTATTATGTCTGTCCGTCTGTTTAATGGTTCGATTTTAATTGTGAGTCCGCAGCAGTCGTGTATGTTATAAATTGATTTATAATGTCTTGTCAGTTCGATTAAAACAAGTGGTGCAGGTTTGTCGTGTTTACCCATTCATTCATTTGATTTTTAATGTCGGGTAGCCTCGGTCAGTCAAGTCGTTTGTAATGTCTGTGTCAGTGATAAAGGTAGGAATGCCACGCATAACTACCTTTAGTGTCTTTTCGCTTCGTAATTGAAACGTTTAAAAATTTGTATGTGTTTTGTGTTGAGTATGTGTTTAAGTGTGCGGTAGTCTTCGCCAGTTTTAGGTTCGATGCGTATACCAGGTTTTACGAGCTTGCTTTGTACGGTGTTAATGTTGTGTGTCTTAAGTATTTGTCGTATGTGTGCCCATTTGTCTTTCTCTGTTATTATGATTGGTGCAATTTTGTGTGTTTTGCGTGTTTCGGTGTTTGTGTTTTGTGTAGTGTTTGTTTTGTCACTTACCCTGGGTGTGCTGCCTGAAGTTGACGGTTGTGGAGTGAATTCAGTTGCTTCTTGTTCCATCTTTACCTGGGTGTTGGTTTCGAGGGCACTGTAGGAGTTCTTTGTTTCAGTTGGTGTGCTTGTGTGGTCGGTTTTTTGTTTTTTTGCTGTTTTTTTCGGGTTTGTGAATGCGTTGGTGAATATGTTTGGATCATTTTCTTCCGGTTGGCTTGTATCTTCTTTGGGTGGTTCTAAAACTTCTATTTTTATCATCGGTTCTTCGGGATTTATCATGAATATTTGCGGTGATTTTTCTAGAAGGTTTTCAATGTCTTCTTTCTCTGTGGTTTGATTAATGATGATTTCTGCATCCTCACGATGCTGTGGAGTACATCTTCTATTAAAACTGGGTCTCAGTATCAGGTTAACAATAGTAGTAGTAATATATCGTCCGGCCATTGCTTCCGGGTTCGCTTGACGATGTATCGTCGTCGGTGCTCTTAAATACAATACTGCTGGAACAGATATCGCAGTGAGAATGATGTGCGCCTATGAGTCCTCTTGATTTTGTTCGGTGGTCGGAGTTGCCTCCATTTCCACTCCAATTTCATTACCCGGGGTTGTGTATGTTTTGTGTTATTATGTGTAGTTGTGTGTTTGTGTGTTACGTTTGTTTATCCTATATGGAATGCTGTGTGTTTTGCTACATTTTTGTGTGTTTGTGTTGACCTCTGTTTATCTGTTAATTTTTGATTTTTTTTCGCGGCTATTTGGATATCGTTATCCTCTGCGCGTCTTTTAATTTGCTTAAGTCCGTCTTTTTTAATTAGTCTCCGTTTTGGATTTATTATTTTTCTTATTGTGGGGTTTTCGTGTGACTTTATTGTTTCTATTGTTTTTAGTGTTCGTTTGCATATTATTGTTTCCAGTGTTTCGATTTTCGTCTCTTTATGTATCTGCGCGTTTGTCATGTATCGCGGTGCATTTATCGCGAGTCTAATTACCTTGTTTATTTTCCCTTGTACCGATTGTCTTTGCTTTTCGCTGGCTTGATGCCATATTTCTCCGGCATATGTTGCGCCCGCGAGTATTATCGTTTTTATTATTAATATTTTATTTTGCAGTGTTAGTTTGCTTTTGCCGTTTAGTATCGGGTACAGTGCGTGTGTTGTGAACCCTATTTTTCGTTTTAATTCTTTAATATGTGCCGTGTATGTTAGTTGTGAGTCCATTGTGACCCCGAGGTATTTAACTTTTTCCTGCCAGTGTATTGTGTGGCCTTCGAGTTTGACTTCGTCCGGCCTTTTGTGTCGTTTTCTGTGTTGGAAGTAAATTGCCGCGGTTTTTTGTGGGTTAATTTTAATTTTCCATTTGTCGTACCAGTCCTTTAGGAGGACTAGATTGTTTTGTAACTGCTTGTGTATGTACGATGTTCGTCTGCTGCTTATGTATATAGCGGTGTCGTCTGCGTATTGTGCGATATTACATTTTTCTATTGTGGGAATATCCGAAGTGTATATGTTATACAGGAGCGGTCCGAGAACGGATCCTTGTGGTACTCCTGCTGCTATGTGTTCGATTTTCGATTTTTCGTTTCCGATTGTGACATTAAATGTACGGTTCTTTAGGTAATTGTCGGTTATTTTTATTAATGTGTTTGATATTTTGTGACGTTTCATTTTGTGTATGAGGCCGGCGTGCCAAACCCGGTCGAAGGCCTTTTCAATGTCGAGAAAGATTGCGCCCGTTGATGTCGATATGTTCATTTTTTCGGTTATGTGTTCTGTTAGTCTTAGTGCCTGTTGTGTGGTAGAGTGGTTTTTCCGGAAACCGTATTGAAAATTTGGGATTATGTTTTTGCTTTCGACTTCGTTTTCAAGTCTTGTCTGTATTACGCGTTCTGCCAGCTTACTTATTGACGGAAGTAAGCTTATTGGCCGGTAATCTGCGGTTGTTTTTGTTGTTTTTCCAGGTTTGTGGATCATTATTATCTGCGCGTGTTTCCAAATCGCGGGATAGTGTTCGTGTTTTATTATTCCGTTTATTATGTCGGTTATAATTTGTATACCGGTTTTTGGTAGGTTTTTTATTGCAATGTTAGTTATCCCGTCCGCTCCCGGGGCTTTTCGATTTTTAAGGTTTTTAATTATTTTTTCCACTTCGTCGGTATTTGTGGCGTCGATTTCTCCATCTGTTATATCGATTTTTGTATTTCGTTGCCGTTCAATTTGGTTTGTAAATGTGTTATGCTTCGGTATTGTTGGGTTCGTTTCGAATTGTTTCTTTAACGCGTTCGCGAATTCGTCTGCTTTTTCTTTATCAGTTATTGCCGGTCCGTTTGCTGTTTTTAGCGGTGGAATTTTGTTTTTTTTGTTTGTTAGGGCTTTTGTCATCTGCCAGAGTGTTTGATCTTGCGTGTTAAGGGATTCAATTTTGTTATTCCAGTTTTTATTAAAGTGTTCGATCATGTCAGATTTTATTTCATTTGTTATCGCGTTTAATTTTGTTTTTATTACCGGATTTATCGTTCTTTTATATTCTTTAAGTATGTTTTTTTTGAGTCGTAATTTTGTTTTTAGTTCAGTCGGGATGTTAAGTTTTGTGTCGATGGTTTTAGTTTTTGTCGTTTGTGCTATTGCATTTTTTATGTCATTTTCCAGTGTGATCACTGCTTGATCGATGTCTTTCGCGTTGTGAATTTTTACTGTTCTGAGTACTAGGGATTCTTTAAATTTTCCCCAGTCTGTCTTATTAAATGTTTTTTTCGTTCTAGTTGTGTCCATGTCAAGCGTTAATATCACTGGAAAATGATCTGAGGAGAGGTCGTTTATATAGTTTCTATTGTATGTGTTGTGGTTATGTTTTTAAGTATTGCTATGTCTAAAACGTCAGTAGTGCCCGTTGGTATGTGTATGTGTGTGGGTTCTACAGGCCCGATTACATTGAGGTTGTTGTCTTGTGCTATTTTCTTTAGTTTTTTACCGTTTTTATTGGCTACTTTCGAGTTCCAGTTTTGGTGTTTCACGTTAAAATCTCCCGCAAATATTGTAGGTGTGTTTTGATTGAAGATCGTTTGTATGTCTGATTCTACTATGTCTAATCCGGAGGGAAGATAACTTGCGTAAAGGTTTATCGGTCCCCTTTTTGTGTTTACTTGTATGCCTGTGTTTTCGATTTTATCGAGTGTTTTGTATTCAAGTTCGCTGTGTTTTATTGTTTCGTGTACGAGTATAGCGGTTCCGCCGCCTTTTTGTACCGGCCTATCGTGTCTGTATGTTTTGTATTTTTGTATTTTTAATGAGTGACTTGGTTTTAGATGTGTTTCATTTAGCAGCATTACGTCTATTTGGTGTTCGTCTAAAAATACGTGTAATTCATGTTTTTTGTGTGTTATGCTTTGTGCATTCCAATAGGCTATTTTAATGTTGTGTTTGTGATTCATTGTCTGCGTGCGTGGAAAAGTTTTGTAAGTTCGTTTGTTTGTTCGAAAAAGCTTTGTGTTTGTTGGGGTGTAGGGTTTGTCGAGCTAAATGTTAGGAATAGTTTCCCAATCATGAGTGCAATTGTGTCGTCAGCTTTTTCGTGTGAGTTAAGTGTTGGTTTTGGTGTATTTTCCCGGGTTGTGGGTGTGGGTGCGGTGATGTTATTTGTCTGTTGTCTTTGAGTCCACGCGTTGTGTTTTGGTAGTGGTGCTTCTATGAGTTTGCGTGTTTGTATTGGTGTGTTTATTGGGTTATTTGGATTCTTTTTGCATGATAAGCTGAACGAGAGGTGAGCTCCGCCACAGTTTGCGCATTTAGGGGGGGTGGTTGACGGCTTTGTGCATTCATGCGTCGAGTGTGACTCTCCGCACTTCATGCACGCGAAATTCACGTTGCAAGTACGCTGTTGATGACCGAATTTCTGACATCTGTGACACTGTACGATGTCTGTTCTAAGTCTGAGGGACTCTACTTTTACTTCTAATCCGCAAACTGTGTGGATGTCGAAAATTGACTTGTATTCTTTGTCTATTTCTATTAAAATAAGGGGGGCTGGAAGGCGGTCTTTACCGTTCATCCTAGTGATTTTTGCGATCGGATAGTTTCTAGAATCTAGATCGGCTTTGATGTCTTCGTCGGTTAGGAATTGGGGTACGCCTCTGATGACGATTTTTAATTTTTTCTCGCTACGGAGTTGGTATGTGAAAGATTGAATGGCTTTTTCGTTGAGAATTCGGTTGAGATTGCGATAGTCTTGTTCTGTTGATGGAGTGATTTGGACTCCGGCCGGGACGGATCTACTTTGTGTGTATTGAATGTTGTGTGTTTTCATTAGATCTCGGACTCGATACCATTGTGTTGGGTCAGTGATTGTAATTGGGGAGATAGAAGGCATTTTGGGTAATTGGATTGTGTTGTTTGCTGTTTTTGTGTTTGTTTTGTGCTGTTTGTGTGTGTTTGTGTGTTTTGTGATGTTGGTACTTACCCCGGGTTTCTCTGCGGAGGTGGAGGCTGTCGGTTCTTCTTCGCTGCTGTCCATTGGCGTCGTTTCTTCTTTCTTCGTATCTTCGTCGATCGTGCGGAGTGCTTCGTACATGTTGCTCGTTTCTATTTCCGGTGATTCTGTCTTCTGTCGTTTGTTGGACTTTCGTGGTGGTTTTTCGTTTTTCTTGAGCTCGTTTATCTTGTTTTCGAAGGCGATGTGCATCATCTTCATAAAGTTTTCCATTGTCTTATGCAGTTCATCGTAGGTGTCAATATTCTGCAATATATCCATTGCTATACGTTGGCCGTTGTCGTTGGTGCCAGCCATTTCTTCTGGTTTCGCTGTGTTGTGGAAAATAGATTATATTATAATATAATATACCGGTTGATGTATTCTATTACTACCGATGTGCTCAGAGCAATCGATAGCGTGCGAATGTTGTGCGCCTAGCACTACCTCTTGTTATATGCTGCTGTGTCGGGAGGGGGCGTCCCACTATTGACGTCATGCGTGCGCGGCTTCGTGTAATTGGTCCGAGTGCATGTAAGTTCCCTGGTCGGTCCGTGTGTCTGTGTAGGGTTTGCGATCTGTCGGGATTTGGTTGTGTTTTTATCTGTCGGTGAGTTAGGAGCGGTTTCCATGTATGCGGCAAGCGTTGGCCATCGTCATGTTTATTTAAGCACTTAGGACGCTTTTCTATTTCTATCACTTCTCTTGTAATTCTCGTCGTTAGGTTTTCACTTTTGGCTAGGATCTTCGTGTTTTCAAAGTCGATAGAGTGCCCTGTCAGAAGTTTATGTTGTGCTAACGATGACGTTACTTCTTTCTTGACGACCGCGTCTCGGTGTTCTTATCTTCTCACGCTAACTCGCCTGTTTGTCTGCCCCACATATGATTGATCACACACTGAACATGGTATTTCGTAAACGCCCTGATCTTCTAGAGGAATTCTGTCTTTCGCATTACCTATTTCATCGGCTATTTTTCTGTATGTTGTGAAAACGGTGTCGATGTTGTGTCTTCTTAATAATCTACTGATTTTGTCTGTAGTTCCCTTTATATATGGAAGGAAAGCTCTGGACGCGAACTCTTGTTTTTCTGTTTTTCTGTTGACGTTAATTCTGGCTTTATTTATTGTTTTTGATGAATAGCCGTTCGTGATGAGGGCGTTTCTTATGTTCCTTCTTTCTTCGTGTATGTGTTCCTTGTCTGTTAGTCTCTCAGATCGCAAAACTAGTGTTTTTACAACGGAATTTAGTTGTGCCGGGTGATGGTGTGATTGTGCTTTTAAATATCTATTTGTGTGTGTAGGTTTTCGATATACCGTGTGTCCCAGTAGTCCGTTCTCTTTCTTGATTACCAACACGTCAAGGAAAGGGAGTTTCCCTTGTTCTTCTACCTCCATTGTGAAACGTATGTTTGGATGTTCGGCATTCAAGTGGTGTAGAAAAATATCCAGCTTCTCTCTGCCATGTGTCCAAATGACGAATGTATCGTCGACATAACGTGGCCACATGTTGGGCTTTTCTGCGCAGTTCTTTAATGCCTTTGTTTCGAAATTCTCCATGAATATGTTGGCAATAATCGGTGATATCATACGTCCGCGAGAACATCAAGATTAACATGTATATATAGTAAATTTAATTTGTTGGCGATTTAAGGTCTGGTTTTACTTTAATATATATATATATATATATATATATATATATATATATTTAAAACAACCCTACATGTTTCGGCAAATGATGCCTTTATCAAGGAATATAAAATATAAATGACAGTATATTAATGTCATACATTTGAGTTGCTATGGATAAAATTATTCAAAGATACATTCCAATTGAATAATAATAAATCATACCTTAGTATTCTAAAATGGATAGACAACAAAAACAGGGAAACACAAGACATGAGTTATTATTATGTATGCGCCCGTGGAGCGTCTTAAGATGTAAAGCTGTCGGCATTCGCCTTTAACGAGAAGGAAAACCACGAAAACCTACTCGGACAACCAGACAGGAATCAAAACACGGAACTGTCAGCATGATAAGCAAATGTATAGATATTTAAATAACTTAAGATGTATAATTATATAACAGCAACATATATTATGATGGTAAATTGCAGATCGTTACTATAACTTAATTATGTAACTATCTGCAATTTGCCATCATGATATATGTTGCTGTTATATAATTATATATCTTAAGTTATTTAAATATCTATACATTTGCTTATCATGCTGACAGTTCCGTGTTTTGATTCCTGTCTGGTTGTCCGAGTAGGTTTTCGTGGTTTTCCTTCTCGTCTAAGGCGAATGCCGACAGCTTTACATCTTAAGACGCTCCACCGGCGCATACATAATAATAACTCATGTCTTGTGTTTCCCTGTTTTTGTTGTCTATCCATTTTAGAATACTAAGGTATGATTTATTATTATTCAATTGGAATGTATCTTTGAATAATTTTATCCATAGCACGGGCGCATACATAGTAATAACTCATGTCTTGTGTTTCCCTGTTTTTGTTGTCTATCTATTTTAGAATACTAAGGCATGATTTATTATTATTCAATTGGAATGTATCTTTGAATAATTTTATCCATAGCAACTCAAATGTATGACATTAATATATTGTCATTTATATTTTATATTCCTTGATAAAGGCATCATTTGCCGAAACATGTAGGGTTGTTTTAAATATAGATTTTGAAGTAAAACCAGAACTTAAATCGCCAACAAATTATATTTACTATAACATACAAAGGTCACGAAATAATAATAATATATATATATATATATATATATATATATATATATATATATATATATATATATATGGTAAATTCAATTTGTTGGCGATTTAAGGTCTGGTTTTACTTCAAGATGTATATATTTAAAACAATCCTACATGTTTCGGCAAATGAAGCGTTTTTCAAGGAATATAAAATATAAATGACGGTATATTAATGTCACACTTATACATTTGTAGTTGCTATGGATAAAATTATTCAAATATACATTCCAATTTAATAATAATAAATAATGCCTTAGTATTCTAAAATAGATAGACAACAAAAACAGGGAAATGCAAGACATGAGTTATTATTATATATGCGCCCATGGAGCGACTTAAGATATTAAGCTGTCGACATTCGCCTTAAACGAGAAGGAAACACGAAAACCTACTCGGACAGCCAGACAGCGATCAAAACACGGAAGTGTCAACATAAGATATATAATTATATAACAGCAACATATATTATGATGGTAAATTGCAGATCGATACATAATTAAGTTATAGTATATACTGCTTAAATTTTTTATATCACTTCTGTTGTTAATTGATTTTTTTTCCTGTTTAATACTAATCATTTCTTTAATTTATACTATAGCTTAATTATAATAATACATATACAAAAATGTTTTAAATATGTCTATACGTTATATGCACGTATAAAGCTTTTGTTTCATTATGAAACAGATATGTAAATAAATTTACATATCTGTAACTGTATACTTGGACAATACCTCGTATTTCGGCATTTACTTCTGCTTAATACATATGTTTCTGCCATATTATAGGCGTCGTCAGCTAAGCTACTGAAGCAAATGTAATACAAATGATACACATCTTAATAAATAAAATCTGTATTTATATGACATTAAGCCGAACCGCTCATTAGATATAGAAAGTTTCATTCTATAAGGTGGCACTTATTTACGAGTGACATCTTACGGAAGAAAGAGACTATACCAAAGAAAGCGTTAGTTGTTAGTCTCTTTCGTCCGTAAGATGTCACTCGTAAATAAGTGCCACCTTATAGAATGAAACTTGCTATATCTAATGAGCGGTTCGGCTTAATGTCATATACAAATACAGATTTTATTTATTAAGATTTGTATCATTTGTATTACATTTGCTTCAGTAGCTTAGCTGACGACGCCTATAATATGGCAGAAACATATGTCTTAAGCAGAAGTAAATGCCGAAATACGAGGTATTGTCCAAGTATACAGTTACAGATATGTAAATTTATTTACATGTCTGTTTCATAATGAAATAATAATACATAATAATAACTCATGTCTTGCGTTTCCCTGTTTTTGTAGTCTATCTATTTTAGAATACTAAGGCATGATTTATTATTATTAAATTGGAATGTATCTTTGAATAATTTTATCCATAACAACTACAAATGTATAAGTATGACATTAATATACTGTCATTTATATTTTATATTCCTTGAAAAAGGCATCATTTGCTGCGAAACATGTAGAATTGTTTTAAATATATACATTTTGAAGTAAAACCAGACCTTAAATCACCCGAACAAATTGAATTTACCATATCATACAAAGGTCACGAAATAATTATCTATATATATATATATATATATATATATATATATATATATACAGCGTGTCCACTTAAGTATGAGACAAATGAGATATATTTTTATTTTTGATTTCACAGAAAAGTTTATAGAAAAGAAAAGTTCGTGCATCCTAAGAAACTTGATATTTTGTATTCAGGGTTGCGTTGTCTTACTTGGTTAGAGGAAAAATTAAAAAACATTGAAGTTGCCATAAGAGTACGCTACACTTATTTTTAAAGATATCAAAAATATTCATATAAAAATGTTGTTTCAAATTTCAAAATATGCTCAAATACGAATTGTTATTTAAAATTTCAAAAAAATAAAAATTAAATTATCGAGCAATAATAATAGCAAATACGCAATAGTTTCTAACATCCATCTATGTGACAGTAGTTCTATGGTTGTCATTTGTATTGTTACTTTAATAATAAATTTTATGTAATTGCACGTGAAATCATTTACATTCGATATAAATTTTTTATCGCTGAAATGCAATAGAATGAAACAAAAATCATTTGCATATAACTTTATGAAAATACATTTTTATATTACAAAATAAATATAAAATTAACAAAAACAACAAATTCAGAAATACAAAAAAAAAAAAAGCTATTCAAAATGATGCCCCTCTCGTTGAATGCATATGTTTGTACGCCTGTTGAAATCCTCGCATGCATGTTGTAACACAATAGGATTATTTCTTAAGAACAGTACCGCATCTCCTATTTTGTTTTTCAATTCTTCTAAATTCTGGAACGGCCTTTCTGAATATACTTTATTCTTTAGCCATCCCCAGATAAAGTAATCCATGGGGTTTAAGTCGGGCGAGCGCGCTGGCCATGGAAAAGGTCCATTTCGTCCCATCCATCTTTCTCCATATTTTTCATTTAAATAGTCTACAACTATTCGTGCACTATGTGCAGGTGCTCCATCACGCATAAACCAAAGGGTTCTTATAATATTTAGTGGCAATTCGTCTAATTCGTTATCGAGGTATGTTTGTAGAAATTCCAAAAATCGTTGTGAATTTAATGACGATTGAAAAAAATACGGACCAAAAATTTTTCTGTTTAAAATTCCACACCAAACGTTTACCTTTTGCGAATATTGATTCTTGCAGGGAATTCTAAAATGTGGGTTGTCAGACGACCACCAACGACAATTTTGTGCACAGACAACACCATTAGTAGTAAAGGTTGCTTCATCAGTAAACAAAATGCTTTTGTACAACGTTTTTTGCGTTTCTAATGTACCTTGAATATTCAAAGAAAATTCAAATCTATTGTTGTAGTCTCGTTCCTGCAAAGTTTGAATATATCTTGGCTTATAGGGGTGATATCTATTGTTAACCAAAATGTTGCTTACTGATGATTTTTTAATATCCAAATTGCTTGCAATTTTTCTGACAGAAATTTTGGGATTTTCAATTACACTTTGCATAACACGTAAAGAATTTTCGAAATGTCTCACTTGCTTTTCCCTACTTTTTTTGTAACGCATTTCTAAACTACCAGTTGCTTTAAACTGATTTAAAATTCTTGAGACGCTTTGGAAACTAATAAATTTGTTGGGATGTCTTTCATTAAAAATATCAGCTGCGTCTCTACATGTTTTGTAGTTATCTCCGCAAATAAGAATTAATTCAGCTCGCTCTTGCATAGTTAACCGTTCAGACATAGTTGGTAGGTAATAAGTGTAATAACTTAATGAATTGTCTTAAAATTACTTAATTATTAAAGTGACAGCGGCTCTGACAATCACATAAAATTTATTACTAAAGTGACAATACAAATGACAACCACAGAACTACTGTCACATAGATGGATGTTAAAAACTATTGCGTATTTGCTATTATTATTGCTCGATAATTTAATTTTTATTTTTTCGAAATTTTAAATAACAATTCGTATTTGAGCATATTTTGAAATTTGAAACAACATTTTTAAATGAATATTTTTGATATCTTTAAAAATAAGTGTAGCGTACTCTTACGGCAACTTCAATGTTTTTTAATTTTTCCTCTAACCAAGTAATACAACGCAACCCTGAATACAAAATATCAAGTTTCTTAGGATGCACGAACTTTTCTTTTCTATAAAGTTTTCTGTGAAATCAAAAATAAAAATATTTCCCATTTGTCTCACACTTAAGTGGACACGTTATATATATATATATATATATATATATATATATATATATATATACATCTTAAATTCAATCAGTTGGCGATTAAAGGTCTGGCTTTACTTCCAAGTATATATATTTAAAACAACACTACATGTTTCGGCAATGATGCCTTTATCAAGGATATAAAATATAAATGACAGTATACAAATGTCAAATAATTTAGTTGCTATGGATAAAATTATTCAAAGATACATTCCAATTGAATAATAATGAATCATGCCTTAGTATTCCAAAAACCAATATAAATATTCCTGATAATGTTAAATACATACTAAGCCAAGGACCCAAATTTAATATGCCACCTAATAAAATACCCATTAATGACTATATAGCTAACATTGAAACAGGAATACAAAATTTACCACAAGACAAACAGAATGAAATACGTAACAAAATCTGTAATTTAATCACTAACCATAAACATAAGAAAGTAAATAATAAAAAACATATATAAAATCTATATACAGGGTCCGGCAACGAAGCGGGGACGGAAGATTACACGCGTTTTTGAAAGTTAGTCAAATATTTAGTCATCGAATATCCTTCCGTACCATCAAGCGCACGTTTTAAAAATATTTTGTTTTATACAGGTTGTTCCAGATGGAAATGCCAGACTAAAGTTGCATTTTTTTAAATGGAACACCCTGTAAATTAATAGACAAAATGATCCGCGCTTGAAAGCTGGTTACATCGATATAATGTTGTATGGGTCTAAAGTTGATAGTTTCTGTGTAAATAATTATTTTACTTGATAAATTGATACATTTCAGTAGGCTATTCTGCATAAGGAAAACCAAAAGATCCGAAACCAATAGAATAGAATATTTTCTACTAGTATGCACTTTCGTTGCTACGTGAAATAAATTCTGCAACTGCTCGCGTTATACAGGGTGTTCACAATTTCGCAAAATCGAAGAAATCTCGTAATTTTTAAATGGAACACCCTGTATATTTTTAGCTCATTGATAAGCCCTTTTACTACGCTTTCTATTGATACCTCATTTGATGCACCTAGGATGGATAATTTGCTAATTATTTCTTTTTAGAGTTGAATTAATGAAAAATGCTTGTATTTTTAGTAGCTAATTTGCGCTTTTAAACCTTCTGTAAGATGGGATATTCAACAAATTATACATAAATGGTCTATAGCAAGAAGAAACCCCATTGAGTACGAGAAACAGTTGATTTTCACTCAGCGGTGAAAGCAAACATTAAATGAATATAAAGTAATATAGCATTTTCAATAGATTCATTGCTGATCAAGTTACTATCAACTTTAGACCCATACAACATTATATCGATGTAACCAGCTTTCAAGCGCGGATTATTTTATCAATTATTATCAATTAACACCTGTATTAACATACAGGTGTTCTATTTAAAAAAATTCAACTTTAGTCTGGCATTTCCATCTGGAACACCCTGTATAAAACAAAATATTTTTAAAACGTGCGCTTGATGGTACGGAAGGATATCCGTTGACTAAATATTTGACTAACTTTCAAATACGCGTGTAATCTTCCGTCCCCGCTTCGTTGCCGGACCCTGTATGAATAAGTTCATTATAGAAACAAAAAGATTTATCCAAGACAACCCTCATATTATAATAGCAACAGCAGATAAATCAAATAAAACAGTGATCATTCTTAAAGAGGAATATGAACAAAAAATAGAAAAACTAGTAGACGATAAATTCATCTATAAAAAAGAAAGAAATAATCCAACAGAGAAAACTCAAAAAGAAAATAATAACTTAATACATAAATGGCATAGACTAAACCTAATAGATTTCGACACTAAAAACAAACTTCGCATTTTTAATTCCCACCCTCCTTCAATATATGGTTTACCTAAAATTCACAAAAATAATATCCCTTTAAGACCAATACTATCTAACACACAAGCCCTACTTATAATATAGCAAAATTCCTAGGTGATAGCATATCTAAGATGTTAGGAAAAACTGAATATCATACCAAAGACTCATGGCAATTTCAAAATTTCATCAAGGAACAAAAAGTACCAACTAATCACAAAATTATATCACTTGATGTAGAATCTTTATATACTAACATTCCTACAGATCTAGCAATAAACATAATAGAATCCAAATGGGATAAAGTTAGTCCACACACATCACTAAATAAAAACGAATTTATTAGAGGTATACACTTCTGTCTCGATAACACATATTTTCAATACAAAAATTCTCTTTATAGTCAAACATTTGGTATTGCCATGGGCTCTCCTTTAGCTGCTCCTATTGCAAATCTAGTAATGGAACATTTAGAACAAAACGTTATCAATTCATTAGACTTCCACCTCATTTTTTTCAAAAGATATGTTGATGATATCATAACATGTATTCCGACTAACAAAATAAACTATCTCTTAAATAAATTCAACAATTTTCACAACAAATTAAAATTCACTATTGAAGAAGAATTTAATAACAGTATTAATTTTCTTGATATTTCTTTGAGCTCTGATAGACAGGGTACTATTTATATAAATTGGTATAATAAACCCACAGCTTCTTTTCGATATATAAATTACCTCTCAAATGCTCCTACAGTATTCAAAAAATGATTATACCACCACAACTTATAGACCAAACTATTTAAAAAAGAGTACACCAAATATACAACACTGCAGACACTCATAAAAATTTGAACAATGACACAACATATATCACGATTCCATATGTTCCACAACTATCAGAAAAAATTAAATACACTTTAAAAAAATATGATATAGCTACAACATATAAACTTAGTAATACTAATAAACATTTATTTTCAAAACCTAAACTTAAAATAGAAAAAAATCGAGAAACACATGTCATATATAAAATACCATGTCGCGATTGCGATAGTTACTACATAGGTCAAACAAAACAATATTTATACAAAAGAATACAAGCCCACAAATACTCTAAAACAGACAAAACTGCTTTATCTACACACAAACTACAACGCGATCACCATTTCGATTTTGAAAACACACAGATAATTGATAAAGAACAACACACAATGAAAAGACAAATTAAAGAAATGATTAGTATTAAACAGGAAAAAAATTCAATTAACAACAGAAATTATATAAAAAATTTAAGCAGTATATACTATAGCTTAATTGTGTAACGATCTACAATTTACCATCATAATATATATATTTTTTTTGTTATATATCTTAAGTTATTTAAATATCATATACATTTGCTTATCATGCTGACTGTTCCGTGTTTTGATTCCTGTCTAGTTGTCCGAGTAGGTTTTCGTGGTTTTCCTTCTCGTTTAAGGCGAATGCCGACAACTTTGCATCTTAAGACGCTCCACGGGCGCATACATAATAATAACTCATGTCTTGCTTCCCTGTTTTTGTTTTGTGCTGATGTGGTCCTCTACTGGGTTGTAGCCTAGCATATGCGCTACCAAACTCTAGGGGGTCTGCCCGATGGGCAGATAGGTGCCATTCCGCCTTTCCAGCAGGAGAGAGGAACCAAGCTACGCGGCGCAAAAGATGGCGCCGCGCAGTGCACACACCACTAGGACCGGTCCTGGGCGGCAACCTGGCTAGGCTGCCGTTAACAGCACACACACGTTCGACGTGTATGCAGTGCCCCCGCATTGGCGGAAAACGTTAAGATGGCACAAAGCGTGATGCGAAACTAATAAATTTAAAGGATTGATGGTGACACTGTATTATAATTATCATAATATTTGTGTATCGTTTAGCTTAAAAATATAGCATTTTACAGAATACAGTTATTTTAATAGTATCTATAATGAGAGGGCAATAAGAAAATTAATTTACCTGCACATCATTTCACATAATTTGGATAAAAATTTGTATGCATCTAAAAAAGGTATTTAAAAATACTTTTAATTTACAAAAATAAGTAAGTTCATATTAAAAAGGGCAAAACACCAGTTTAGCGCCAAAAGATAGGTAAAACGTAAGCATTTTTCCAGTTTCAGTATTTGGTTAAACATGTGTTCGTTCCTTTATTCCAAGTTATGGCTAATTAATACTTACTTTTTTGCTTGGGATAAATTGCTACTATCGTACAATGATTTTTTTTGCTATTAGCAGAAATATGGTTTGATTAAGGTTTCAGATTTCAATGTAATTGAAAAAAAAATAAGAATAAATAAAAAGAGAATTGCTTTGATGCGAAACTCCGTGTGTTCAGTAAAAACAATTTTTTTCGTAAATGTCTGAACATATTGAATGTAAAACCTCTTTTATTAGCATAATGTACATTAAATATTTTTTCTACACTTACATAATAACATTAAAAAAATTATATAATAATTTCCTACTTAGAAATTTCATTAATATTTTTGCGATTATCACATTATCTGGTAGTTACTTGACACCCAGATTATCGAACAATTTCTGAGGACTTAAAACAACTTATAATCTCGTGAATTTATATGGTAAATATTATTATATAATTATATTTCATTTACACTTTATTCACAATATTCCCTATATTTACTAAACTATACAATTTATAAGTATAATTATATCTAACACATCACATACTCAAGTAACTAAATCTAACACATACATAACTAAACTTAACACAGTTCATTATATTGCATATTGTTCACTAATATATATTGAAAGCTACCCATCTTCACGGTCAAAACCTGAATCTAATGAAAATTCTGAGGATGACCCAGTATTTACATTAAAAGTCAAATTTTCTAATACATTTTCAACAATATTATCTAAATCATACATCTTCTTTTCTTCTGTTATAACGTGATGAATGTTATTTTCCATGCGTCAGCATTAACCATGTCTAATCCTTCTAATAATAAATTTCTCACTTCGTCCAATTTAAATGTCTTATTATTAAGATTACAGTGATATGAAGGTAAAAGTAAAACTGTACGGCCACTTTCTCTAGCTATGTGATCGACCACGTATGAAACTGAATGACAGGATGTGTAATTTTTTACAAGCTCAAACAATTCAATCTTTAGCATAGAATTATCAGCTAAAATTCCTTTTGTTAAAAGCCATTCAATGAGTGCCTCCTTTTTCCATGATGAAGTAGGTGACTTTTCTGTTTTAGTAGAATGATAGGGCGCATTATCCATTACTATAAAACTATTTGGTTTAAGAGAAGGTAATATATTTTGCATCCATGCGATGAACACCTCACTATTTATATCTTCATGGTAATCTGCAGTTTTCTTGGATTCAAATAATAACAAACCCCCATTCATAAAACCAGTTTTCCTGCCAATGTGAAGCACAATTAGTCGCTTTCCTTTGCCAGATGGATCTTTTAAACCAGTAAAAAGACCTTCAACAAATGCTTGCCTTGGATTAAGTACCGTTGTATCTTTCCATATTTTTGCTTTTGCGTAACCTGCATTCACCCATGTTTCATCTAAATAATATATTTTTCTCCCTTCTGCACGAAACTGTCTTATACTTGTCAGATAACGACGTCTCCATTAGATAATATCATTTCGTTCAATTAATATGTTATTTCGTGTGCGTTTTTTCCACTTGAATCCTAGTTTCTTTAGGATTCTCCAAAGAGATGTTTCAAAGGAAGTGAACTGGCATCCCCTTTAATAGCTTCACATATTTTTGTGCAAGTTGGTAACTCATTTTTAAAGAAAAATGAATGCACGTGCCTTCTAATCGTACTTTCTGATACTTCATCTAATTTATTGTAAGCATTTCGGCAACTTCGTTTTCTTAAAGGAGAATGTGTAACTCCAGACAATTCAATTTCATTAATAATGTCAAACATAGTATTCCTACCAATCCCTACTTCCCTTGAAGTTTGACGAACAGCAGCTGTTTTGGATATATTAACTTTGTTCTTAAAATATACATTATAAGCCATCTCTCCACTTTTTACATATTTTTCTTTAAGATTTTTTGATGGACCTGGTAAAGCTGGGTCATCCCTGCTCTGAAAAGATTGCGATTAAATAAATTAATGAGTGATAAAATATTTTTAGAAAATGAGGTTTTCACTTTATAATCTCTATAAAGAACTATTTTTAACGAATATTAATAATAAGTAGCACAATAAATAACTAGTAAAACACGCAATTGATTAGCACTGACAGAAAAACCGGCCAGTACTGACAGCAAAACGCTAATTTGACAGAGCAAAATAAACTTGATTTTATCTGCATAAAAGCGGCCTCTATTTTACCCAATCACAAGTTCTTATTTTGAGCCTTATCTTTCCCAACGGTTTATTCTTATTTGAAATACCGTATAGACGATTTGATGGGTAATAATGTTTCACAAGATAACAATTTAAAAAACTTGTGGGACATCGTGGAATTACTGGGACATATCTAACAACACTTCTTACTGAAGAGAACCTTCCTTTTGCTTGCTTTTCCGTTTTTTCTTGATAGAGAACTCTTGAACGAAATGTTTCATGAAACCAACTTTGTTGAATATTATTTTAATTTCTGCAGAACAGTCCTCTGGACAGATGAATCTACGTTCACGAGAAGTAATGTCACAAATCTGAGAAACCTGCACAGGTGGTCATCAGAAAATCCCAAAGCTATACGCCCATCTAAATTTCAACCTGAATTTTCTATTAACGTTTGGGCGGCCCTAATCGATGACTTGTTGATTGGTCCTGTCGTTCTTCCTGGTAGGTTAAATGCGGATAATTACCTTCAATTTTTTATCGACGAACTGCCAGGTCTTTTAGAGAATGTCCCACTGAATGTTCGACGAGACATGTGCTTTCACATGGATGGTTTGGGATAACGTCAATTATTCAAGATGGATTGGTTGAGGTCGTCCTGTTGCATGGCCACCCAGATCACCCGATCTTAATCCCCTTGACTTTTATTTATGGGGATACATGAAAAAAGTAGTCTACGCGCAAGTTTCGAACACAAGGGAAGAGTTGTTGGATTGTATTCACCTGGCTGCCAAGCAAATCCCACAAAAAAGTATGAAATTCGGATAAGTACTTCTTCTGTTGGCTTACGGGCACAAGCCTGCATTCAACAAGGACATTTCGAAAATATTGTCAATTGAACTTTTTTAAATAAAATCAGTTTGTATTGACTTTAGGATTACATTTTTTTCATGATCTGACAATCAAATTCATCGATCTGTAACTTTGAAACAAATAAAAATGGATATTTTTTGTTTTGTGTTATTTTGTGTTTTGCGTTTTTGTTACTTGAAATGAAGTCTATTTTACACTCCTAAAATTTTAACATAACGATACGGGACACTTGTATATATATTTTAAATTAGGTGAATACAAATTTCAAACGTTAAATATTTTAAATGTTCACATTACTGGCATTGATTTTGACATTTGTTGAAGCACATAATTGAGCGATGTTGGTTGCATAACATTCCCATGCATTGAGGCGTTCTTTTTGAAACTGAACTGTATAGAGATAAGAAAAACTCATGGTAGTTGCTTAGTCACTAAGGTGTAAGTAATGGTCATGTAGAAGCCCGGTAAAATTAATAAAATCAAACTAATGTTAGATTAATAGTTTTTAGCATTAATGTTTCTTCTCATGCGTCACTGATACTGGTCGACCTGACCGCTGTTGGTAAAACACCTTCTCTCTATTATATAGTTTTGCACGTGGAACTCACTGATGAACGTTTTTCACATTCATACTATCGTTGCCATAAACAGCTTTCAAATGCCTGTAAATGTCGCAAGGTTTGTTATACTTCAACAATTAAGCTGTGCACAGAAAGTTTCCCCTAATTAATACATGACAATTGGATAATTTATTATAGAGTACCTTCTTATCCAAGAACTTAGATTTGTTGCATATTTACTTTAATACGAGTATCTACTTCTACCTAAAAGCTAATTATTAATAAATTAGCACGTTAAAAAGTCTCATAAAAATAATTACCCGATATCTTAAAATAACATCGCAGAAGTTGCAAACTTCAATGTGATAATTATTGCCACAGTATCAAGAAATATTGAAGCAAATAAAAAAATAAAAACTATTTCTGAACTTTATGAATTTTATTAAAATGAATACTTAACACACATAAATAACATAATAAACAATATATTTTATTAAAAACTAGATCACCCTACATACGTTGTGCTGTTGAAATTTCAATAAACTTGTTTGTGTGTATGATCTATCCAATTCAGCACTATTCAAAAAATTAACAATTAGGTAGATGCTTTTCTAAATTTTCCATTTTAATTAATATTTTTTGTCGTCCAGCAAGTGTTTGTAGGTGGAAAAAGATCGTTCAACATTGATGGAAGTAATTGGAGCATAATAATGGCTCGTTCAAATTGAGCACCTTATTTTAAAAACAAATAAAATATAGATGGCGCACTAAATTCTTCTGGGTATTTTGATATTTACGATTTATGATGTATGACATTTATAAAAATGCCTTATTAGGCGATACAACAACGCATTCAAATTGTTGAATTATTTTATAAAAATCAGCCTTCTGTGAAAAATGTTTTCAGAAAACTACGTCCATGCGAAAGAATTATTGGTCGAATTATTAGAATATTTCAAGAGACCGGTTTGATGGAAGATCAAAAAAGAGGAAGATATAGTCTTAGTGGTTGTTCACAAGAGCATATTGATTTAATTGGCGAAGTGTTTCTGAAGCACTAGAAATGTTCATGAGTCGACATTCACAACAAGTTGGACTCAGTGCAGTGGCGGCTGGCGCATAAGCGCTGCAGTGCTGCAGAGCTCCCAAAAAATTGGGCGGGCGAACCTGTATTTGTTATAACTAGTTTTCTTTTACATAATTTTTCCGACATTTCTGATGTTTATAAAAGCGTAACATATTGTTGTGAAAATTCTCCCCCTGTATATCAAAAAATTTGCATATTTTTCTACATCATCCTGTAGAGGACATCAAACCCTACAATTTGACACCTCAATCATCAAAATCCGATCAGTAGAAGCCGAGATATTCGCTTCCGAAATTCCAACACTAACGCCGGTTATATATAGTACATTATCAAATAATATACAATAGGCGACCAGTGGAATAACCAACCTAATTCGCGCGATCGCTCACTTGTTCCTTATCTGGTCCACACGAACGTGCGCACAGAGCTCTTTCAAACACCCGCGCGCATCCCGCTACCCCCGCTGCTGTCTAAAACCAATGCGTGATTTTATCAGGCATGTTCGCTGCATTCTGTCCAGCGCGGTCATATGATTCGGTATAGGTATTTAATATTTTCGCGTGTCTTTTACTGTGCGGCGAGTTTAACGTAAAAACAATAATATTAGAGTGCGCGTGCTTGTTTTTGTGTATTGTTGACAATTTATATAAACTCTGTGTATTATGGAGGTGGTCTTTAATTTAATTAATGTGAAGAAATTCTTTAAATATTCATTCGAAGAAAAGATAAAATTAAAAGCAAATGGTAGGCCATTAGTAGATATCACTATTGAAAAAACTGGTGTAAGTAGAGGGAAAAATTATACACGTAAATTTAGTAGCGATATTTATTCAAAAAACGAATGGATTTGTGGATACAACAAAAAAAATGCTTTATATTGTTTTCCCTGTTTACTTTTTGGTGGCGATAAAGCTTGGACGGAAATAGGGGTCACGGATCTAGAGCACTTGAGTTTGAAAATAAAAAGACATGAGAATTCTAAAAGCCATCTTCATAATTGTATGGAATTTGCGTTACTACGGTCAACTAATATTATGGCTCAACTAGATTCTGCTTATTGGGTAAATATACAGAGACATAATGAAAATGCGTCAAAGAATCGTTATATTTTATCAAAAATTATTAATTGTATAAAATTTTGCGGAGCTTTTGAATTGGCCCTTCGGGGACATGATGAGAGCGATACTTCCGAGAATCCGGGGATATTTCGTGGACTTATTAATTTTTCGGCTGAATTAGATGCAACTCTAAGTGAGCACCTAAAAAATTGTTCGGTATTTAAAGGCACTTCCAAAGAAATACAGAATGATCTGTTACAGTGCATACTTGAAGTCTGCCAAGAACAAATAATTGAGGAAATTAATAATTCTCCGTTTTTGGCGATCATGGCGGACGAAACAACGGATGTTGCTGCAAAAACTCAAATGGTAGTTATTTTTAGATATGTTCGTGATGGTGAGCCAATTGAACGTTTTTGGAACTACGTCATTCCTGAAAAATGTGATGCAGAAACACTTAGCAAAACAATTTTAAGTGTCATAGATGCTTTAATTCAAAATTCACCTAACAAACTGATTGCACAGAGTTAAGATGGAGCAGCGGTGATGAGCGGACAACACGCAGGCGTTCAAGCATTGATTAAAAAAAAGTACCCTTTTGCGCACTATGTACATTGCTATGCCCATCAATTAAATTTAATTATATCTAAAGCTGCTTCTGCAAATTCGCAAGTACGTGTATTTTTTGGAAATCTACAAGACATTCTCGGCTTTTTTAATAATTCACCCCAACGAGTAGAAGTGTTAAACAAAATTGTAAACAGAAGGATCCCCCACGGGGCTACAACCCGTTGGAATTTTAATATCAGGACCATTAATGTTGTGTACGAAAATAGGGCCTCTCTCATTGAGTGTATGTAAGAAATAGAAGAACGATTCTCCAACAACACAGTCTGTAGTGCAGCCGCCTCTATTCGCCGTACATTAAATGATCCGATCTTCAATTTTTGGCTGACTTTTTTCCATCATGTAATGCCCATGTAGATATCCTGTTTAATCAATTGCAGCAAAGAAAAATTGAACCCACTCTAGTAAAAGACGCTATCGAAAATTTTGAACGCAGTATAGGCCAAGTTCGAAATAATATTGACAACATCATAAGTGAAGCATCAGATTTAATAAGCGATGAGCCACCACCAGAAAAACGCAAACGTCCAAATAACAGCAGATTTAATCATCGAATTTCGGCTTTAGAGGTATGTGATGTTATTCTAAATTGTGCAAAAGATCGATTTCATTTTAAAGAGCATCTAGTAGTGGCATCACTTTTTTTTTCGGAATGCTTTGGAGAGTATTGCAGTCAATTTCCTGAGGACAAACTCACTTCCGCATGCTCCTATTATCCCACCCTTGATAAAGAAATATTACGAACTGAATTGTCTGTTATTTACTCAAGAACTGATTGTAGATCTTTAAAAGGCGCACTACCTCTTCTAAAATTTTTAATAAAAAACAATCTGGGAGATACGTTGAAGGAGACTAGAAAATTATTAGAAATTGTAATAACAACTCCCATGACAACATCAGAGGCCGAACGATGCTTTTCAACACTAAATCGAATTAAGACGTTTCTCAGAAATTCAATGACCGAAGATCGTTTAACATCTCTTTCCATGCTACCTATCGAAAAAAAGTTTATTTCCGAAATAGACAATTTTAATGACAAAGTGATAACAAAATTTGCAAATCGAAAAGAACGTAGAATAGATTTAATTTATAAGAAATAATTTGTTAGTAAAGTAGTGCTTAGTGACTCTTATTTTTTTGTGTGACAATTGACAATCGTTCCAGAAATCCATTATTTCAGTGCGGAAGGCGAAGAAAGCACGATAAGATCGATGGGAGACAGACAACCTCTTACTGCCCGTGCAAGGTAAATTTTTTTTGTAAAACTTGCAGAACACCTTAAAATTTTTAGCACGAGCCGCCACTGACTCAGTGAATCAACACCATGGCATATTTTACTAAAGGATTTAGCTTTAAGTGCATATAAAGTTCCAATAACACAGGAGCTAAAGACGTTGGACCATGTAAAACGTCGTGTATTCGTCAGCTGGATTAAAGAACAACCAGATAATTTTTCACAAAAAAATTGGTGATATTGTTAACAAACGAAATTGTCGAATTTGAGGTGAGGAAAATCCACGAGTGATTCATAAAACATCTTTACATCCTCAACATGGTGTGCATTATGGTCAGGTGGTGTATTTGGACCATATTTCTTTCAAAATGCTGCTGGTGATGTCGTGACAGTGAACGATGTTCGATATCGTGAGACGCTAACTGAATTTTTGTGGCCTGAACTGAATGATATTGATCTAGAGCATTGATTTCCAAAGTGGTCCAGGTGGACCCCCAGCGGGGGTGAATAGTTGTGAAGCAGCAAGAGGTGGCCACTTGTCAGATATTATTTTTCGTGTATAAATGTCACAACTGACACCACAATTACCAATAAAAGTTTTTGAAAATCAATGCAAATTATAAGTTTTATTTATTTAAAAAAAAGGCGCTCAATTTAAATGATCTTTACTTTAACTCTTACATGTTCCGGAACTTATGGCCTTTTTCAAAGAATTTTTTTAAAAACGTGAAGATTCGATTACATATAATTATCAAAAATGACAGTATTATTATATTTTGCCCTGTCATATTTTATACGTCACGTTGTCATGGTTTTTATATAATGATTTAAACTTAAATTACGATTTTTTCGTATAGAAATTAATGTAATTTTACATATTGTTAATTATTTAATATTTGCCGATAAAATTTGAAAAAAAAATGGTAACATTCCACACGACATAAGAACACACAAAATTTTATCAAAATCGATTATGTAGTTTGTGAGTCTAAAAATAACCAATGAAATGTTATATATTTATATATATATATATATATATATATATATATATATAGATTATTAACATCAAATTCTCCTGAAAAGGCGTGCCTGGAAAAAAGCTTCTGAAAAATATCTAGTAATATTTTTCGATTTCTCCTTATGTCTCTTAGTTGTTTGTGCTGTTCATATAATAAAGTTGTATAGTCACTAAGCTGTAAGTAACAACCATGTAGGAGACCTGTAAAAATAAAATAAAATTAATGTTAGAGTAGTAGCTTTTAATATAAATCTTTTGAATTTATTGATATTAATTCCGTATTTGTGTTGCTATAATCCTTGTGTTTACATCTAGCTAAATTTCAATTAAACTAACTCAGCTTTCCACTGGAACTTGTCAGGCAGCTGTGAAAAAAGATCTGCATCTACATTGCTGAAAGATGTTACTAGATATTTTTCAGAAGCTTTTTTCCAGGCACGCCTTTTCAGGAGAGTTTGATGTTAATAACTCTCCTGAAAAGGCGTGCCTGGAAAAAAGCTTCTGAAAAATATCTAGTAATATCTTTCGATTTCTCCTTATGTCTCTTAGTTGTTTGTGCTGTTCATATAATAAAGTTGTATAGTCACTAAGCTGTAAGTAACAACCATGTAGGAGACCTGTAAAAATAAAATAAAATTAATGTTAGAGTAGTAGCTTTTAATATAAATCTTTTTTGAATTTATTGATATTAATTCCGTATTTGTGTTGCTATAATCCTTGTGTTTACATCTAGCTAAATTTCAATTAAACTAACTCAGCTTTCCACTGGAACTTGTCAGGCAGCTGTGAAAAGAGATCTGCATCTACACTAATAGAAAATAATATTCAATCAAGAACTTGATCCACCTCAAAAGCTCCGCTATTGTAAATGGTTCATTAATACGAGGGGCATTCAAGTTCTAAGGCCTCCGATTTTTTTTCTCCAGACTGGAAAGAGATAGAAGCATGTGCATTGTTTTAAAATAAGCGTGCGTTCGTTGTCAATACGTCACAGAGATGGCAGCACTGTACGGCAGATGGAATTGTAGCGGCAGCGTCGAGAATGAGAACTGTTTTAGATACTTAAAATGGCTAAGTTTTCCTTACTTGAACAGCGTGCAATCATTCGTTTTCTGAATTTGCGTGGTGTGACACAAATTGAAATTCGTCGACAGTTGAAGGAGACATGTGGTGATGGAGTTATGGATGTGTCGAAAGTGCGTTCGTGGGTGCGACAGTTTAATGAAGGCAGAACATCGTGTGACAACAAACCGAAACAACCTCGGGCTCGCACAAGCCGGTCTGACGACATGATCGAGAAAGTGGAGAGACTTGTTTTGGGGGATCGCCGAATGACAGTGCCTCCAGTGCCTCCAGTGTTAGCATTTCCGTGGGTTCTGTGCACACAATCCTGCATGACGACCTGAAAATGCGAAAAGTGTCGTCTACGTGGGTGCCACGAATGCTGACGGACGACCACAAGGCTGCTCGTGTGGCATGTTGCCAAGCAATGTTGGCGCGCAACCAAGGCATGAGTGGGACTTTCTTTTCGTCGATTGTGACAATGGATGAGACGTGGATGCCATTTTTCAATCCAGAAACAAAGCGCCAGTCAGCTCAATGGAAGCACACAGATTCACCGCCACCAAAAAAATTTCGGGTAACCGCCAGTGCTGAAAAAATGATGGTTTCCATGTTCTGGGACAGTGAGGGCGTAATCCTTACTCATTGTGTTCCAAAGGGCACTACGGTGACAGGTGCATCCTACGAAAATGTTTTGAAGAACAAGTTCCTTCCTGTACTGCAACAAAAATGTCCGGGAAAGGCTGCGCGTGTGCTGTTTCACCAAGACAACGCACCCGCACATCGGGCTAACGTTACGCAACAGTTTCTTCGTGAAAACAACTTTGAAGTGATTTCTCATACTCCCTACTCACCTGACCTGGCTTTTGGCTGTTTCCAACAATGAAAGACACTGTCTGTGGCCACACATTCACCAGCCGTGCTGCTATTGCTTCGGCGATTTTCCAGTGGTCGAAACAGACTCCTAAAGAAGCCTTGGCCGCGGCCATGGAATCATGGCGTCGACGTTGTGAAAAATGTGTACGTCTGCAGGGAGATTACGTAGAGAAGTAACACCAGTTTCATAGTTTTCGGGTGAGTAGTTAGTTAGAAAAAAAATCGGAGGCCTTAGAACTTGAATGCACCTCGTACATTGATCAATGATAATAATTTATCTACTGCTTTTCCTCAGATGAATCGTGGTTTCATGTTTTCGAATACTAATTCGGATATTAATTCAAAAGACATGGATAAGTGGTCTGATGAAAGTCCTCATATCTGTATCCAATCACCATTACATCCGAGATTGGACAGCAATGTCAAGAAGTCGGATAATTGGTCCAATTACCTCTTGAAAGTAAAAAGGATATTGAAAGTTATTAGAAAATTAAAAAATATATTTATTTTAGGAAATATTAATGCGGAGAGGTAGCGGGAAAAAATTTTGAAGCCGTTTATTAACGAACTGCATCAAGACGAATTCCAATTAGTATATTTCCAACAAAATGGTGTTCACCTACATGTAAAACATATGACAGAATTTCTGAGTACTTTAATGATTGAATAATAAATAAAAATATGACCAATCACTGATCAACTAGATCATCTTGCTAATTTATTACGCATAATGTGTGTTTTTTTAAGAGGGACAAACTCTGATAAGTCATATCCGCCATTTTATTGATCATTATTTCATAATGCAAAGATTTACACCCGAACAGCGTTTAGAAATTGTGAAAATTTATTTCCAAAATTAGTGTTCAAGAAAAACATATTCACAGAGCGATTCGCCCAATTTACGACATACATCATCCGCCAACTGAGACGACTATAAGCAAGACAATTGAAAAATTTCGCATTCAATTTTCTCTTCTGAACTCCCGTCCACCAACGAGAGAGCGTAGAGTGCGCACTAAAGAAAATATGTTGCCGTTGAGGCCAGTGTTGAGGATTAAATTCATCGATTCGCCATTGGGCGCAAGAACTTGCCCATCGACTTTGTAGAAGATTTTGAGCAAGCATCTTGGCCTGCATGCCTACAAGATTAAACTGGTGCAAGAATTGAAGCCAACAGACTATCATTTTCGACGTCAATTCAGTAATTGGGCGCATGAAAAATTGGAAGTCGATTAACTGTTTTAACGTCAAATTGTGTTCAGCGATCAGGCTCATTTCTGGCTCAGTGGCTTTATGAATAAGCAAAACTGTCGCATTTGGAGCAACACTAATTCACAGGTGACTTACCAACTACCAATACCCTGCACTGTTTGGTGAGGTTTGACTGCCGGAGGTATAATCGGACCATACTTCTTCAAAAACAAAAAAAAACGAACTGTCGCCGTTAATGGCGATGCTCAACGATTTTTTTATTTCGGCAAGACGGTGCTACATGCCATACTGTCCGCGAAACAAACGATTTATTGAAGGAAGAAATGAACCTGTGCAGTGGCCTCAAAGTTCATGTGATTAGACGCCTTTGGACTATTTGCCGTGAGGCTGTTTGAAGTCATTAATTTACGAGAATAAGCCAATAACTATTGGAGTTTTAGAAACCAACATTAAGCATACCATTCGTAACATAGTGCCTCAAATGCCCGAAAAAGTAGTTGACAATTGGTGCTCCAGGATAACGTAGCTCAGACGCTCCCGTAGCGGCCATATGCCCGAAATAATTTTCCAACATTTTTACAGTTTTATCTGTTAATTACATATAAACGTAGGTGTTCAGTGAATTTCGTTAAGTTTCAATAACTTACGCTTACATTTTCAATTTTCACTTATTTAGATCTAGAACATTGTTTAAGTTACTTTTTCAGATATGATATCGTGAAACAATGGCGAGTTGGATTAAAGGTCAAAGAGATTGTATGTCCATTGCCAGTGATTCAGAAATTTATTGCAAAGTCTGTAAAATATCGTTAAAAAAATTCCAAGAAATCGCACGTACAACCTCACTTAGCATCGCAATCACATACACAGAAATTAACTCATTGGAATCTAAATATGAAACTTTAATAGCGGTAAATATTCCATTAAATAAACTTAACAATCTAATCTTCAAAACATATTTCCAAAAATATGCTGGTCGAAATGTTCCTGATGAATCCACGTTACGCAAATATTATGTTTCTAAGTATTACACGAGAGCAGTAGAACGCATTAGAAGCCATCTTTCAAATCAGTACTTATGGATAAGTGCCGACGAAACTGTCGATATATTAGGACACTATGTGGTAAATGTTGTAGCTGGTACTGTTTTATCCTCCTGGTTTGAAGGAAGTTCGGTATGTATCGATCGAAGTATGAGTTGAAATAATGCAATAACTTTTGAATAACACTAATATATTTACGAATTTAGTCTTGGAGTTCCGTTAACTTAGTACAATGCAAATGCATCTGATCTTAACACTAAAAACCGAGAAAACTGGCTAATACATAATATTTGCTCCTATTTAGATCACTAGAACTGTAGTTAACTCGAAGAGATCGTACTTGGAACTGTAGTGAGCTCTAAGAGATCTTGTTTGAAACTGTTTGTTTATTTACTTATTTTTCGGTAAGAAAGTTTTGTCCCCGCCAGTTACAAGAGAGGGAGAAAACAACGAAATTGATTATACAGAAATTTCTATACAACTATTTTTACCTTTCTTTCAAGAAAAGTGTATGCTGTAGTTTCCAACGTCATCAATGTATTAAAATAAACAATATACGCTGGAAACCCTTAATTATAGAAAAATAAAATAACTCTTAAAATAATAAATATACAATACACAGGAAGTGCGTTAGAGATAACATAATATTTCGCAGAATCGCATCGAACCGAACTATTTAACCTATTATCATATTATAACACTTTATCTATAACAGAAAATATGTCAATAAAGCTTATTCTATTATACAATACATTTACAACCACTAAATGGATGGGTTAACAAGAAGGTTGTGGCTGTAATAAAATAAATAGTTTTTATGACCGTAGAAAACAAGACAATGAATAAATAAATGTAATACCTGACCAGGCCTAGATAATTGACAACATTAAATATATCCGAACTCCAAGAACCTTTTCTATATACATTTTACAATATTTACAATTTAAAACTAGGATTGAATACATTAACATAAATATACCTACATTTGTTTGCTTATATTTAAATGAAACTAAAAATACAAAATTTAATATATTTTTTCCGAACAGGTATACTACATCCAACTATTTCATATAACGCTTGGGTAATAGCAACGAAAGTTATATATACAGTTGATCCGGAAAGAGTAGCTAAAACCATTTACGAGAATATACACCAAATGCTTCATTCGGACGACAGGTACAAAAAAATTCTTTTATTTGTCAGTGACAGTGCTGTATATATGTTAAAAACAGGCAGACTATTAAAAGAAACATATCCTAATATGCTGCATATTACTTGTGTAGTACATACTCTCCATAGAATCTGTGAATATATCAGAGACACCTTTCCGGATGTTGATAGACTTGTAACCGCTTTTAAAAAATCTTTTAGAAAAGCACCATTGAGAGTAGCTCTATACAGAGAAAAACTTCTATCTTTATCACTGCCTCCCTCTCCAGTAGTAACTAGATGGGGAACATGGTTGGAAGCTACTAGTTTTTATGCAGAGAATTTCGATAGTTTACAAAATTTCCTTACATGTTTAAATGACGATGCTCGAAGTATACTGTTGGAAAAAAGTGACGTCCATACCCTGTATAATCTGCAGAAGTGGTTCTAACGCAATTAAATTTGGTATGAAAGTAGTACTAACGTAGCATAACTTACCCTCACCTGAAGAGCGGCGCAGCCCTGCTGGGAAGGGATGCATTAACAGCGGGAGTGTCCACCGCGATCGCTACACGACGAGGCATGGAATCAATAAGTCGTTGTATGGTAGCGGGAGGGATGTTCAACCATGCTGCTTCAACTCGCCTTCATAGCTCCTCAACGTTATGCCGGGGAGCCGGATAACGTTGAAGTCTCCTACCGGTCATATCCCAGACATGTTCGATCGGATTGAGGTCCGGAGAACGTGCCGGCCATGGAAGCATCCGTATATGGTTCTCTTCCACAAAGGTCTGGGCAACACGTGCAGTGTGCGGTCAGGCGTTGTCGTGCATGTATAGAAGACGTGGGCGCCGTCGAACGTAGGAAAACACAACGGGTCGTAGCACCTAATCTACGACGTATGCTGTATACGCAGCAGACGTGTACGACCACCATGTGTAATAACACCCCATACGATAATGCCCTGCTGGCGGTGGATGGGACGTGGTTGGATGCACTCCTCGAGGTGACGCTCACCACGTCTCCGATGAACGAAAATTTGCGCGTCACCGGTGCTCAATTCGAATCTTGATTCGTCGGAATACAAAACGTGCCTCCACTCGACAACCCACTGATGTCTAGCCTCCACCCACTGGCGCCGTGTACGGCGGTGCTCGCGAGTCAGTGAAATCCGCTGAAACGAACAGCGCGCTCGCAGTCCACTTTCTAGCAAACGCCCCCGTTCAGTTCGCGTAGTGAGTACGCCTTCTCTTCCTGCTGGCCAAATGGCTCCAAGTTGCTCGTACGAGGCCCTCCCGCTCGCGGCTGAAGACGCGTACGTCGTTGCTCCATCCATTCTCGCCATGCCTGCTGCACTGCCGATAATGAACGGTCGAGACGGCGCGGGATATCACGGAAGGATACTCCTGTCATGTGTATCCCCACAACCATTCCTCGCTCAAACTCACTCAGATAACGCGAACGGCCTTCCATCACGCATAAAGTACTACAACAACTACCCGCTTCCACCACACTAATAATAACCGGTTTCTCCCTCCCCGTATCGGTCTCCATGGAGACAACATATTGCAGCTGTCAGAAGCACTATAATGCAGCTATAGAAAAAGTCAAAACTCGCTGCGCAAACTCGTCTAGAGGAAACCTTAATGCTCCGCTAAACCTACTCATTTATATTGACACGTTCAGATTATACAGGGTGCGCTCGTCACTTTTTTCCATCAGTGTATTTCTGAATACAAATTCCAAATTCCGGTTGTACTTTCTTCAGGAACACTTTGCAAATTTGCCAAAACTAATCAGTTGAAAAAAATCAAAGTCTTAATTTTAATGATGGATTAACCACATTAGATGTGGCTATTAATAATTTGAAAAATATTCCAAGTGACTTGGGATTCCAAGTGACTTGGGATGTCCAAATGATTAAATGTATTTTTATTTCAATAGAAATAAATAAAGTACTATTGTTGATATTATTGTCACCGGCAATATAAAAAATACATTCAAGAATTATTGTTCTCACATTGTAATTTACATGCGATAAAATCTAGTTCAATAAAAGGCTCCAAAGCTGACTTATTAACAAATCCAGTCGATTATTTTAACATCAAGTGCATGTTCAAACCCTTGATGCTGATAATCAATACTGTATTTCTAATTGGAAAACTACAATTCAATATAAACAAGATTTTTCTTCATTATAATTACGTGTTTAATTTATGTAGGTTATGTGCTATGACAATACCGTCAATAGAGGTTATTTCAAAATAAAACTTCAAAAATTATTTTAATTTAACAATTTGACAACTATGTACGCTTTCGCGATAAAGCACATACTGCACCTTGAACATAGTTATGGCAGTGAATATTTTAAACAAAGGAAAATCTTTATATAAGCTTTATACAAGCTGAGTAACACCCCATAATTTTTCTCGTCCAATCTTCTCAACCCACTTTCCATCGTAATTTTAACGCTTTTTAACGGTTTTAAGTTTTAACTAACTTATTGAGAGAAATTTGTGTGTGACGCTTTCTGACACTTATGACACTCGTGACACTTATGAGACTTGTGACACTTATCGAATATTATTAATTGTTACAGTAACGCAATCATGAATGGCTCGATTGATAAATTATTTAATTAGCGTACAACGGGTTTGTAGGATTTTATTAATTAAATAGTCCTACCACTACGATTTGTAATCAATGTAATGCAAATCATTTTTGCGGTGGTGTCACTCATATTAACAGCACTTTCGAATTCGAGTCATGCAAGCACTTGTCAAGCGCCGTTGACATTCGTAGCACTACCACAAAAATAATCGGCATAAAATTGACTACTCATCGTATTATAACTGATTGTATTTTATTTATAAAGAATGTATAGATACAAAATTTAACCATATTGAACGCGTGATAAATTACTTTGCAGATCCTGAAGAGCGAAGAGTCGATCTAAGGTTTAAATCTGTTTAAAATATTTAATCAGTAACACCATATATCCTCCCTGTAAATTTCTCCAGAAGCCCTTAGCTAATGCTCCGCTTTGGGTTCTTTAATAAGAGGCCAAGATATTGACAAGCCTTAGGTTAATATAAGGAAATGACTAAATTTATATAACATGAATTTATAAGCATGGATAGGTCGAAATAATTCATCACATGTACGGATGTTCTTCGACTTTTACGACATATACAAAAAAATTACTTTTAACAAAAGAAAGTTTTTCCGATTTTTCAAATTTTTGATTAATGCTATTTAGTTAGACATGTGTATTGCCTTTAATGCTAATAAAATAAATTACATTTGAACACAAAAGTCTTACCCTAACGAAACCTCTTTTTGAAAGTACCATCATATTCGAAGGCTCGATTATAAGATATCCATTCCTTAATATGCAGAGCAACACTTCCAGCTGCAAATAAATTCATTATAAGCTTTCGCAGTAACCTTTCAAGGTATCATTCTCGTCCGCCATTTGGAACTCCGCTTTAAGTATTTCTGTTGTTGGTACAATGATATCTATTCACTCCAAGTGATTTTATAAAAGATTGGTCATTTGATATTGGGTGTAGAAACTTTAGACGAATCTAAGACACTACTATTATTGCTGTTTATTTTCTGATAAATACGCATCGACTAGATTTACACGGAATGAATGGATGACAATTGCAGTGTAGTAATACGAGTATATCGCGTAAATGGTGTCTAAATGCGCATTAGCTAAATACTCAAGGCGTACTCTAATTCCATAAATCAAAACGATACCAAGGGCATTTTATATTTGTTATACTTACTTTATTGCCTTCTTCCTGATTTAAATTTTTCCAAGAACGAAGATGAATATAAGAAATTAATTCATCATTCTAAAAAAAATATATTGAACTTATTAGCTATTGCGGCCGAAGATCATCTGTTATATTTACCAGGTCAATAAGTTTCTGGCACCTAAGGCAAACATAGCAAGCTGTAGCTAGTAGGAAAGTTGTTGGCAAACAAAATAATAATTTTGGGGTCGCTTCGGAAAAAGTGCCATCAATTGTTACCAGAATCAGCACGTGCTGGGTAACAAAAGAATTGAATAAAATAGTGACTACATATCCAGTATTACCGGGACTCATAAACTTGGTGAAATTTTTATTCATATGAAACAGCATTGAATATATAACAATCAATTTATCTAGGTTTTCCATTAAATTCATAGTGCAAGGAGAAGGCCATTTGCTTAGTTTTAGGTGCAGAATATTTTTGATTTTGCGATAACATAATTCCAGCATAAAAATTTCAACTTCTATTATTAATGCTCCACTCAATGCTCCCATACATAGGGTGTACATGTGTAATATAGTAAATAAATTAGTTAGCACACCTGTTGACCAATAAAACGAAATGCACGCCAAAGACATAACTACCGTAAATAAAATATATAAATCCAAATGGAATCTTATATTGGCAAGCATCTCAATTATTTGGTGAGATTTTGTATCGAAATTTTCAAAATATACTGTAACTTCATTGATGCACATTATGGCTCTTATTAGAGAATTCCGTTTGAAACAGATATAAATCATTGTAGTGCCAGCCATCACTCCAAAGACTAGTTGGGAAATATTTATCATACTATCAACGCCCAAAAAAATATTGGATTTATAGGAAATGAGGAAATTGTACAACGCTGCAAAAACTAACACAGTGCCAAGAGAATACGATAAAACAGTATTAGCGGTCGACTCTTCAATGCAGAATTTGCGTTGCTCATCATGAATACATCTTATTTTGAATGGAATAATCCCTGTAGATCTTGCAAGTCTAGCGAACGGTCGTGCCGTACAGGCAGTACATGTATTTGTAATTTTACGAATATAAAACTTTTTCAACATTTTGAAAATCATTCTGTGTAGAATTACAGTCGCGACGGGATTACTTTTCACGAAATGACAATGCTTATGCACAGCAGATTCGAAAGTGTGTATACCAAATTATTTAAAAATCAATATCACCCAATAAATAATAAAATAATATTCTTCCTAATCTTTTTTGCGCAAATAATTTATTAGATTATTCTGCAGATATATTTACTAATTTTCCATGTACATTTAATGAGAATTATGACCCTTGGTAATTAATACATACGAGGGCTGTTTTGCTTCTCTTGGACCTAGTAAAGTAATACACAATTTAAAAAAAGATACATTTATTTACATTTTTTAACGGATTCTCTTTTAGATTCAATGCATTTTTGCATTCGTGAAAACTATTATTCAAAACAATTCCTCGAATTTTCTAGCGTTAAGTCGCTTATTTCGGTTTTGAATGCCTCGTTTCTTTGGTCGATTTCAAACGTATCTCCTCCGGTGAATATCTTTTACACATATATAACATTCCAAATAAGAATAAACCGTTGGGAAATACAGGGCTTAAAATAAGAACTTGTGATTGGCTAAAATAGAGGCCGTTTTTAAGCAGGCAAAATCAAGTTTATTTTCTTCTGTCAAATTTTCTTTTTGCTGTCAGTACTAATCAGTATTTTTGTCAATTTGTCAAACTAGTCAATTGTGTATTTTGGTAGTTGTTTATTTATGCTGTTTATTATTAATATTCGTTAAAAAAAGTTCTTTATAGAGATTATAAAGTAAAAACTCATTTTCTAAAGATATTTTATCACTTTCATTAATTTCTTTAATCTATATAGTCGCAAATGTTTTAGAGCATGGATGACGCAGCTTTATCAGGTCCATCAAAAAATCCTTATAGAAAATATGTAAAATGTGAATAGAGGCAGTTGGCTTATAATGTGTATTTTAAGAACAAAGCTAATATATCCAAAACAGCTGCTGTTCGTCGAACTTCAAGAGAAGTAGGGACTAGTAGGAATACTATATTTGACATTATTAAGGAAATTGAAATGGCTGGAGTTACACATTCTCCATTAAGAAAACTAAGTTGCCGAGATGCTTACAATAAATTGGATGAAGTATCAAAAATACGATTAGAAGGAATGTGCATTTATTTTTCTTTAAAAATGAGTTATCGACTTGCACAAAAATATGTGAAATTATTAAAGAAGATGCCAGTTTACCTCCTTTAAAACGAACATCACTTTGGAGAATCCTAGAAAAAACTAGGATTCAAGTGGGAAAAACGCACACGAAACAACATATTAATTGAACAAAATGATATTATCTTATGGAGACGTCTTTTTTGACAAGTATAAGAAAGTTTAGTGCAGAAGGGAGAAAAATCTATTATTTAGATGAAACATGATTGAATGCAGGTTAGATAAAAGCAAAAATATGGAAAGATACAATGGTACTTAATCCAAGGTAAGCATTTGTTGAAGGTCTTTCTACTGGTTTAAAAAATCTATCTGACAAAGGAAAGCGATTATTAATTAAGAAATACTGAAAAAACAAGCCTATCAACGCGAGGAAACGTACAGACGACCGTTTCGTTCTAATTGGAACTTCTCAATGCACGGCATTCCCTTTCGATGACGACCTTGCTTTTTCATCTCTATACTTTCTGTATATATAGTTAACATTTGGAATTTACTGCAAGTGAGAATTAATGAATATTAAATCACATTCTTACATGTAAATGTCGACTTATTTAATGCGTATAAATCTACAATCCGTCAAACTAAGTTTGCACTAGTATGCAGAACACACTCTTTCGCGACAACGAACTTCCTGGTGATTAGGTTAATTAAGAATTAAGAAATACTGAAAAAACAAGCCTATCAACGCGAGGAAACGTACAGACGACCGTTTCGTTCTAATTGGAACTTCTCAATGCACGGCATTCCCTTTCGATGACGACCTTGCTTTTTCATCTCTATACTTTCTGTATATATAGTTAACATTTGGAATTTACTGCAAGTGAGAATTAATGAATATTAAATCACATTCTTACATGTAAATGTCGACTTATTTAATGCGTATAAATCTACAATCCGTCAAACTAAGTTTGCACTAGTATGCAGAACACACTCTTTCGCGACAACGAACTTCCTGGTGATTAGGTTAATTAAGAATTAAGAAATACTGAAAAAACAAGCCTATCAACGCGAGGAAACGTACAGACGACCGTTTCGTTCTAATTGGAACTTCTCAATGCACGGCATTCCCTTTCGATGACGACCTTGCTTTTTCATCTCTATACTTTCTGTATATATAGTTAACATTTGGAATTTACTGCAAGTGAGAATTAATGAATATTAAATCACATTCTTACATGTAAATGTCGACTTATTTAATGCGTATAAATCTACAATCCGTCAAACTAAGTTTGCACTAGTATGCAGAACACACGTTGTCGCGAAAGAGTGTGTTCTGCATACTAGTGCAAACTTAGTTTGACGGATTGTAGATTTATACGCATTAAATAAGTCGACATTTACATGTAAGAATGTGATTTAATATTCATTAATTCTCACTTGCAGTAAATTCCAAATGTTAACTATATATACAGAAAGTATAGAGATGAAAAAGCAAGGTCGTCATCGAAAGGGAATGCCGTGCATTGAGAAGTTCCAATTAGAACGAAACGGTCGTCTGTACGTTTCCTCGCGTTGATAGGCTTGTTTTTTCAGTATTTCTTAATTCTTAATTAACCTAATCACCAGGAAGTTCGTTGTCGCGAAAGAGTGTGTTCTGCATACTAGTGCAAACTTAGTTTGACGGATTGTAGATTTATACGCATTAAATAAGTCGACATTTACATGTAAGAATGTGATTTAATATTCATTAATTCTCACTTGCAGTAAATTCCAAATGTTAACTATATATACAGAAAGTATAGAGATGAAAAAGCAAGGTCGTCATCGAAAGGGAATGCCGTGCATTGAGAAGTTCCAATTAGAACGAAACGGTCGTCTGTACGTTTCCTCGCGTTGATAGGCTTGTTTTTTCAGTATTTCTTAATTCTTAATTAACCTAATCACCAGGAAGTTCGTTGTCGCGAAAGAGTGTGTTCTGCATACTAGTGCAAACTTAGTTTGACGGATTGTAGATTTATACGCATTAAATAAGTCGACATTTACATGTAAGAATGTGATTTAATATTCATTAATTCTCACTTGCAGTAAATTCCAAATGTTAAAGCGATTATTATTTGAATCCAAGAAAACTGGAGATTATCTTGAAGATATGAATAGTGAGGTGTTCATCGCATGGATGCAGAATATGTTACCGTCTCTTGAGCCCAATTGGGTTATAGTAATGGGCAAGGTGCCCCATCATTCTACTAAAACAAAAAAATCACCTACTTCATCATGGAAAAAGGAGGCACTTATTGAATGGCTTTCAACAATAGGAATTTTAGCTGATAATTTTATGCTAAAGATTGAATTGTTTGAGCTTGTAAAAAATTACACGTCCTGCCATTCAGTTTCATACGTGGTCGATGAAATAGCTAGAGAAATAGCCCTGCAATTTTACGTTTACCTCCACATCACTGTAATCTTAGCCCCATTGAACTTGTATGGGCTCAAGTCAAGCATCATGTTGCGGCCAATAATAAGACATTTAAATTGGACGAAGTGAGAAATTTATTATTAGAAGGATTAGACATGGTTGATGTTGACGCATGGAAAATAGCATTCATCACGTTATAACGAAGAAAACAAGATGTATGATCTGAATAATATTGTTGAAAATGTATTAGAAAATATGACTTTTACTGTAAATACTGGGTCATCCTCAGAATTTTCATCAGATTGAGGTTTCGATCATGAAAACGAGTAGCTTTCTATATATATATATATATATATATATATATATATATATATATATTCGTGAACAATATTTATTAAGTTGAGTTACGTATGTGTTAGATATAGTATTTTTTCAGGGAACGTTAACTGCTCAAAGGTACCGTACGGAAATTTTACAACCATTTGTCAATCAGTTGCATGATGATGAACTACAAAATGCATATTTCCAACAAGACGGAGCACCTTATCACTGTACTGCAGAATCTTTGGATTATTTAAGAGAATTTTTTGATGAGCGTATAGTTAGTCGAAATACTGAAATTGCCTGGCCTGCACGTTCATACGATTTAACACATTGCGACTTCTTCTTGTGGCCTTATCTAAAAAATATCATATTTCGAACACCTATATTGAATTTGAATGATATGCTACAGAGAATCGAATAGAAATGCATGGAAATTAATAACAATCCAGTAATGTTGCAGAATATCATCAGAAATTTTGAACGGAGGATTTTAAAGTGCATTGATCTTGAAGAACAACATTTTCAACATTTGTTATAGTTTTCAATAAATACCTATTATTTGTTATTTATTTGTATGTATGAAACTGTCAAAATATACGACTTCGTAGGTTAAGTAGTAAATTTTAATTTACGACATACTTCAAAATGTTCTCAGTAAATCACATGCTACTAGATTGACGTTTCAAATGAACACTTGTTACTAATATATGATCAAAAAGTCTTTGGATCGCGATAGCCATGAAGTTTAAAAACCATCTATAGAATTATTTACTTCTGTGCTTCGAAGTGTACATAAGTCACAAATAAAATAGATTTTAGGTTATGGTAATTAGTTGCATTTTATGTGTATTTTATAACCAGCTGACTTTAAAGTTGTTAAGTAAATGTCAAAACTAATTGAAATAAATAATTTCATAGATATCTCCTAAATTCCACGGCAATAGCTATCCAAAGACTTTTTGATCATACTTTATTTAGTAGACATATTAACCTTTTAAATAGGTTGATTATACTTTATCAATTAAGCTGTGTATAAAATATTGTTCTTAATTAATAGATGGCAATGGGACAATTTTTTGTAAAGTATGTTCTAAACCAGTAAGTTAGATTTGTTATTCTAGTGACAGATCAATCCAAATATCATGTTTTTTTCGCAGACGCCCGGTTTCTCAAGTCTGAAATTTGTCTCAGCCGTTTTCTTGCTGTGTGGACACACCCGGGGAAATGTGTTGCGGTCACTGCATTTACTATTGTTTCGAACAGATCATTTCTTATACAATTAGTAAAATTTTCATCCTGTTCGGGAGTTGACACAAGGATACCACCGGAGCCTCGTTTTCTATTAATAGCTGACAATTCTTCTTCTAGTAACGTAATTATTTGAATTTTAGCTTGAATATTCAAATGTGGCACATTAACTTTATATTTTGACAAACCTGAATATGACACTGACAGATCTGTAAACAGAAACAAATACAAAGAATTCAAATAAATTTTACCTCAAAGTAGCCCTTGGAAATTATGATTATGGCTTAGCTTGTTACTAATTTTAATAGGAATTTTGTTGGTTATGAGATGAGATATTTGATTGAAATGACAAAGTCAAAATAATAAAACGAACATTTTTAAGTGAATGAACTATGTTTATTTCCAACAAACAAGCAAAATTTTATAAAAATTGTTCAAAGTGTCCACCACCTTGTTCGAAACATTTCTCACATCTTCTTCTAATGGAGGAAAAAGTGTTTTGTAGTATCGCATTGTCAATTCCATTAATTCTTCCAGCAATTCTGATTTGAAGGCTTGCAAGATCAGGTATCTGTACTTGATAAATTGAGTTATTTAAGAATGACCATAAAAAGAAATCACATGGGGTAATGTCACAAGATCTTGGTGGAAATTCATGTTCAGTGTTTAAACTTATCAACCGATTTTGAAAAAATTGCTGCAGAATATTAATTGTTTCACCTGCTGTGTGTGCTCTAGCTCCGTCTTGTTGAAAGTAACCCTGTGTTATTTCTTCGTCGTCAAGCTGTTCGATAAATGGCATAATAATTTCTTGTCGATACCTTTCTCCTGTTAAGGTTCCGTTAAAAAAAATAGGGCCAATAATTCTCCTTCGACTAATCGCACACCATACACCAATTTTCTGCGGATAAAGTGCGGTTTCAACAAAAAAATTATGTGGTTTCTCATTAGTCCACATCCTCATATTTTGTGAGTTCACATATCCATTCAGATAAAACCATGACTCATCAGAAAAAAAGGTTTTGTCAAGAAGGTCATTATCAAAATTATTTAAGAACCACTGACTAAACGTTATTCTTCTGGGATAGTCGATTTCCTTGATTTCTTGATAACAGGTCATGTGATATGGAAATAAATGTAAGTCCTTTTTCAAAATTGTATGACATGTGCCAATTGACACACCCACTTGTTGTGATAATGCTCGTACGGAAGTTCTTGGTGCATTATTTATAATTTCTCTTACATTATTAACTAGCTCTTCTGTACGCTTTTTCGCCCGACCTGCGCCTTCTTTCTGTTTAACACTCCCTGTTTCTCTGAAAACCATAACGGAATGTGTCACTGTGTGCCGAAAACTGTCATAATCAAAGATGACGTTAGGGAACTCATTTCTAAATTCTTCTAAACAATTTTGAAGAGAATACTGCCATTGTCCGTCAATCTTACGTCCGTTTCGAAAATAAGATTCTAGCATGAATGATTTGTGTTGTATAGTAAAAACCATGTTAAATCAATTTTAAATTACAAAGCAATTTTTGGCAACTATGCATCTGTCTAATTGACAACTAATGCAAATTTAAATTATTAATAATCATACGTTTTTAAAGGAATGGCCTACTAGAGGCAAAGCTTATTTGAACGCTTTTTATATATAAAAAAGCCATATACAAACCAAACAAATTAATTTTTACACTCAAACTTCTTCCTAAAGATTATGTATTGTAAATTAGCACGTTAAGATATCGCATTAAAATAATTGCCGAAAACTTTAAAATAACATCGCACAAATCGCAAGTTTCTAAAAGAGAGTTTGATAACTTGTCACAACATCAAGAAATGTTAAAGCAAATAAACAAATAAAAATCAACTTTGGACTTTATGAGCTTTATTGAACTAATTTCTAAACACACACAAATATATAAGAAAACACATATTTTTCTTTGAAAATTATTGACATCAAACTTTCCTGAAAACACGTGCTTGGAAAAGTGTTTCTGTAAAAAAATCTAACAATAGCTCTGGATTTTCATTTGTGTCCTTCAGTTATTTGTATCGGTCATATAATACATTTGTATAGTCACTAAGGCGTACGTAAGGACTACGTAAAAACCCTGTAAAAATAATGAAATAAAATTAATGTAGAAGTAGTACCTTTTAACATTATTCTTTTGAATTTATTATTCTCTATTTGTGCTGCTTCTAGCTAAATATCATTTAACAAAAACTTTAAAAATTCTAAGTATATTTTTTGAAAGTGTTCTCCACGAATGAATTTCAGACTTATTCCAGGATAATATTTTTCAAGAGAAAAATGCATTATATAAATAAAAAAATATAAAATGTATGTAATTTATACGAATCTGTTAAAAACTATTAACATCATATTATATAATTTTTCGCTTGATATTGTCCGGCATCAGCGTATGAGGAGAGTACAAGATTATACGTGTCGTGGGCACTTTGTTTCTGAAAGTCAGCGAGTTGCCAATAGGTTTTGTGGAAGTGCATCTAATTTTTAGTTTCGGGATTATCGTTTGAGAGTAATTTTTGGAAAAGTAGGCACCCTAAAGGCGAATGATGCTTTGCACTAAATTCCCAATTGAGAAAACAGTATAAGCTGGTTTTAGTTAAGGCTCTCGTAATTAGAATTCATGACTTCTACTTGGTAAGTTTATGCTATCGTTTTCGTCCTTGCTGTTAATCCTCTTAAGATGTATTATCTGTTGTTAAGATTTGTGGTAATTATTTCTGTAGCGTGTTGAGAATACCCTTAAATCAAAAGGGGGTCGAAATCCTGAGAATTGGCGTTGATGTGCTTGGAGTTAAGAACTACCAACCCCCTGAGCACGTGGTCGATTGTCCGAGAATTAAGCCTTGAAGCAAACATCGCAAGAGCCATTAGGACATCTGCGTCTCTTCGGATAAAGCTAAATACAACTGCATACTAGGTAGTTGAAATTCCATCGATCTGTTAAATTATTAATTCACGAAAAATTGTAAAAAGGTAATTTGCGACATCATTTTGTCTCGTGAAACGATCCTTTTTTTTTGTAAATGCCAAATGGACTGTTTTCCTGTATGAATTTGCGTTTGTACTATTTCTGTATCGATTATGTAATTAGAATTCAAATATTTTAATAATTTCTGTTAGATTGATTTTAACCCTTTCGTGACGGGAGACGCATGAACGCGCAAATCCTTGCGTTTGAAATGTGCGGGAACCGCATATATACGCGGGCTTGAAACATGCATTCAGATCGGGAAACGCACGTTTGTGGGATCGTAGACAGGTCCATACATGTCTTTTACATTAGAGATATAAAGCGGAATACTCAATCTCTCAGTCAGCCTTGTGTACTTCCCTGACTTGTAAATATCGTGTTTCTTGTGATTTTTCTATAAAAAAGGCTCGTAAATATTTAACTGATGCCGAACTAGAGGCAATACTAAATGAAAGTAGTGATGAATTTAACGACTATGACTTTGAGTCCAATAGTGAAACTGAGGATGAAGAAATGTATAATGTACCGCAAGAAAACCCTTTATCCTCGGATGATGACTTTGGCAGTAATAATGGTAAGATATCTAATATAAATATATAATACACTCAAGATACCTGATGCCGGTTTCAAATGAAAAACAGATCCTAACTATCAACCGACTGTTCATTCATTTGAAAAACTTAACTCTGGTTACACAAATAATGTGCCTGCAAATCTTACAATATTAAAAAGTTTTGAGTGGTTTTCTCCGAAGATTTCGTAACTCATATCGCCCAACAGACCAACTTATTTTATAATAATAAACGCGATCAAGCTCCACAGAATAGAAAAACATGGACAGACGTTACACTCGATGAACTTTACTGCTTTATCGCAGTATCTTATCTCATGGCACAAGTAAAGAAATTGAAAATTGTTGATTATTGGTCAACTGATGCTTTATTAGTTATACCGATTGTTGGACAGGTGTTCTCTCGTGACCGTTTCCTTTCGATACTATGTGCATTACATTTTTCAGAGGAAAATCAAAATGAAAATGACAAATTGCATAAAATCAGATTGGTCGTAGATCACCTAAAAAAAGTATACCAAAATACATTCTACCCATTTGAGAACCTGTGTATCGACGAAAGTTTGATGCTCTTCAAAAGAAGACTTTCTTTTAAACAATATATTCCCTCAAAGCGGCACCGCTTTGGAATTAAATTGTTCGTGCTGTGCCACTGCAAAACTGGGTACATACTGGATTTTATAATATACTGCGCAGCAACTTCTGATATTCAAGAATATGATACAGAATTAGGTAAATCTGGAAATATCGTTTTTACACTTATGCAGCCTTACCTTGGCTTGGGTCATACTTTATACACTGACAATTGGTATACCAGTCCGATATTATATGGTATGCTTTATGCTAGACAAACAAATGCGTGTGAAACTGTCAAACAAAACAGAAAGAATATGCCAGACATGAAAGAAAAAGTTCGAGAGGACAAGTTATATATTTTTCCACTGACAATGTACTTGCAGTGAAGTAGCAAGATAAAAGAGAAGTGAGAATGCTTTCGACACGACATAGTGCAGATATGGTTCATACAGGGAAAAAAGATCCAGTCAAGAAAACAGACATAAGTAAACCTAAATGCATTGTTGACTACAATGCAAATATGGGAGCAGTAGATAGAACCGACATCCTTCAAAGTTCGGTAAAATCAGTACGAAAGTCAGTGAAGTGGTACAAGAAACTATTTTTTCATTTGCTTGATATATCACTTCTCAATTCTCACACGGTCTATAAAATGAAAACGGGTGAAAATATATCTGTAGCTGATTTTCAGCTGAAATTGGTGAAAGAGTTGCTTGCAAAATATAAGATAACCATAATGTATAGAATGCACGGTTGGCTCTTGGTGAAACATGATTAATAATTTACTAAATAAAACACTTGGTATATTTGTTTCACAAAATGTATTTAAAATATATCTGACATATGTTTCGACTTATACAGTCATCCTCAAAGAGTCATTTAGATGTATTTAAAATATATCTGACATATGTTTCGACTTATACAGTCATTCTCAAAGAGTCAGTTTACATGACTCTTTGAGAATGACTGTATAAGTCGAAACATATGTCAGATATATTTTAAATACATTTTGTGAAACAAATATACCAAGTGTTTTATTTAGTAAATTAATAAGATAACCAAACCACGATAACCAGCCGAAGGGCTCCTGACACAGACTCTCCCCTTCGCTTAACAGAGAGATACTTTATATCTCAATTTTCCAAGGATCAAGGTACAATTAAACAACCAAGGAAAAGACGCGTAGTTTGTTCAAAAAAGAATATTCGCAAGGAAACAACTTATTGTTGCCCTAGCTGCGCTGTTCCCCTTTGTGTAATACCATGTTTTAAAAACTACCACACTTTGGTAGCTTATGGCAAATAAAAATGTTTATATATTTTGTAATGACATGTTGACAAATTTTTCAGTTATTATTACATTGCAAGTTAGAATAAAGTTTAAGAAAGATTATAATTGTTATTATTATTCCATTACCAATACAAATGCGTTTAATTTATTGTTATATAGAAAAAAATTGTTTACTAAAAATAGCAATTCCAGTCGGGAACCGCGTCCCATCACGCAAGGGTTAAAAGGCTGTAATACTTTTTTTTTGTTGCGCTGACAGTTTAATTTCACATAAGTCCAATTTACTGCTAATACATATTGCAATGGATTTTTCCTTGGACAAGAAAGGAAAAATGATTGAACAATAATAAACTTTTTTGTGTAGTACATTTATTAAAATTATCTATTTCAATTTTTATGTTTATTTATTTCAGACGGGGATCGTTATAAATATATTTAATTATAAGTGATGAATTCTAGTATGTTTGAAATTTTGATCCATCCTCGTATATTTAGGTTGACCGGATGATTAAAATTGCCGCTACCCCGGATATTGTATTATTATTAAAATGTGAATTGTCTGTATATTTTTGATTTTATAGTTGGAGGGGATGTCCAGGCGGATGTTAAAAATTTCATTTTGGTTAGAGATATCTAGACTTCGACAGTGATCGGGTTGTTAAAGAATAAGATACTCAATTTTATTCTTTGTTTTATAAAATCGGGTTGTATTTTGTTTATGCAATTGTTTGAGGTGCATGTTAATGTTAATTCGATTTTTGCGAGAGTTTTGGTGATTATAATATGATCGTATAAGTAAGATATCTCTCACGTAGTTTTTGTTATCAGTGCATAGATCTATGTAAGTTCGATATATTATTATTATTATTATTATAATTTCATGTATTTCTTGTAATAATTTTGATATTGGAAGTTAGTATATGGGTATTAGAGAAAATTGTCATGTTTTTTTTGTAAGGGAAGTTTTTTCTTAAAAATAATATTCTAGTACGTTTTGAATTCAAGGTTGGATTTTTTTTTTATTGTGGGTTGACCTTGTCGTGTTATTTTGCGCACGACTAAAATTCAATTTTCGCGGGTTTTGAAAACTTTGTTGTTTTTGACATTTGATTGTAGGGGTTAAAGTAGAGGTCAAACTTGACAAATTTCTCCAGTATTTATTAGTTTTATATTTGTTCGAGAGTCATAGGGGGTTTTTCTCTTTGTGCGAGTCATTATTCACAAAGAGTGTTTCCTCCCATTGCTACTGTTAATGATGCTTTAGCACCCTATACACTCGGTAGAGGGATTTATTTTGATTTTTTTTTATAATAAAAATTTGTAAACTAACTAATTGTGATCTTTCATTGACATTTATTGTTTTACTTCCAATATATATTAACTGGACAAATTCCGCAAGGAACGATCCGTGAGATGGGAGTTCGTGGATTCTACTAGACTGAATAGCCGGCAACATAAGCTGTAGTGTGAATAAAAATTAATAAGCAATTTAAAAGCAAATTCCACTGCAATATGTGCTAATATTTAACGATCTTTATTTTTTAAGAAAAATTGTACACTGTGATAGAATTGATTTTGTTCTAACTTTGCATTTAATTTAATTTTTTATATACCCAGTGATATATTTAAATATTTTTTAAGATTTATTTAATCCTTGATACACCGTATGTTAATTTCGACGTCTTGGTAGTCAATAATTTTGTTATTCAGAGAATTCTTTGATGATTGTAATGGGAAATTTGAGAGATCTCCACAATTTCTTTATTTTTCTTTTAGTAGAAGCCGTGTAAAAAAACTTATTTTACCTTTTCTTATTTTCTATGATCATTTTCGTATAGTTAGTTTGATTGGTGTAGCTATTTTGGATTAATAATTCGATTTAACGTAATTAAAGAATTGTTTTCTTATTTGTAATGTTCATGAAAGCAACCCAAATAAATTTGGTAGCTTCCTTGTAAACCATCTTTCATTTATTGACACTAGGTGAATTTTATCGCAATCCTATACGAGTTCCGTGTAACGTAAATCACTTCATACTGACCAACTAAATTATAAAATACACAGTGGCGCCCTTTCATTTATTTTTGAACTAGATTGATTTAATCAACGTTTCGAAGCGAACTCCAGGCGCATCTTCACTCAAAGCTAGTCTGGGTCTGGCTTGTTGTTTCTGTATTTGGGTACAATATCTCGCCCGCCAAGTTAAGCGTTACTAAGTTTTGGGAAGTTTAAGAGCCAGTTTCGTTTGGAAATAGAGTTACGATTTTGTGTAGCAATGATATACTATAAAGCTCTCTTAAATAAACTAATCTCATATCTACATCAAAGGAAACGTTATGTGACTTATAGTGGTTTCGTTTGGATTGAATTTGATATCCTAGTATTCTAGTCCACTTATAGTCCACTACTATTTGTTATCTTTCTTTTTCAAATTAAATTCTCTCGAATATGCTGGTTATATTAAAACATTTTGTGTCTACTGTTGAAGTGACTAAACCTTAGCACAATCTGGAGGTGTTGGTCAAGTGGTAAGAGCTCTCTGGGCTCAAAATAAATGTTAACATTGCTGTGAAGTTAGCTTCAATCGTTCTACGGCCAGTTTCACCTCCTTCTATTATGTAGATGGTTTCTAACTACCATACCAACTAAAATTTAAGGATTTGAAACCTTGTTTGATTAAAGGATAAGTTAAATTCATGAATAAATTCACGTATCATATCAGCAATATATATTCAAAAGCCTTTGAATCTCTGAGTTTTATTATGCGTTTATCTAACATGTTCAGAAGTAGAGCTTTGTTAGGATCCTTATTTTTTACTTATGTAGCGAGTAAGCTAAAGTACGCTGCGAAAATTTAGTATTTATCGAAGATTCATTAAATTTTCTTCTTTCAGAATTCATTGAATTTACCTGGAAAAAAATACCCAAAATATATTATGTACCAACCCCGTGAACAAAAACCGATATGTTGTGTTGTATATTGTAAATTATTATAAATTTCTGCATAAATTCTTGAACAACCGAATTGGCTGCTTTTTCATACTGATTCGTACGTTTTTCTAGCAGATAGAATTAATTCCAAAACTTTCTTATTTCGATCTCAAAGCGATCACAATAGACTTCGTCAGTTTGGCTAGTGAAGTAAAGTTTGATGGAACGCCGCATAGGTATAGCAAATAATAGCATATAGCAGATAATTTGGTGACATCTGACGGATAAAAGAGACTATACCCACAATAGCGATTTTCTCCCGTCCAGTTATGCCGGTACAGAAGGGAAAAGAATACGTATATAGGCGTAAGTCCAGTAACACGATGCCAGATGGTAGCAAATATACCAAAGAAATTTGAGTACATCAATACGTTAAGCACGCATTACGCATTTGTAACAAATCAAGCAGGTAAAAATTAATTAACAAAAATCAACAATTTCAATGACCAACTTAATAAATCAGTGCAAACAGGTATATAATTAAAATTTAATCTAAAGTGATAACTGGACATTGAGTTAATGATTCATCCAGTATAGTAAGTTGTATAAAAAAAACTAAATCGTGCATAATAAATATGTCTTAAAAGCAATAATTGACTACTGACGTTATATTGAGGAACAAGAAAAGGAACATTAATTAATTTTAGAAAAATCTAATAGTTTCATACCACATAGGCAATAAGATCTTAATATTTAAATCATTGAGCCATAAATATTTAAATGGCATGCTTAATCTAAATAATTTGGTTGGCATCAAGATTCTTGTACATACAGAATACTAATTAAATTATTAAATATATTACAAAAATTAAATAATCTGCAGTTTCAGTCGTAATAAGAAAATGGAACGATGAAGGTATACTATAATTTTCTTTGACATGCGTTGGTCTATACCTTTCTGCCAAATGATACTTCATTTTTTTATTTTGAAATGGTTCTTCCGAGAACGAATAATAATTCACAAATACAAAGTTGGGCATGACCCTAATATGACATGTAAAATTCGATAAGCATGTATACGCAAAATTATGGGTATCGATTTCTTATATTTTACTAAAAAAAACTATATAAGAAAAAAAATGATTCTAAACTACGATAATCTGTACAATATATACCAGTTCGTCGAAAGAGTTGAATTAAACTGTCTGAAGTCTTCCGGTAAAATAGTGAACAATAGTCCCGACCTTGCGATTTCAATTTGGGTAATATTGTCTTGGGGAAAATAAATGCTGACCAGACGGTTGAACTAAACTATCCACCTCGTACGTGAACTATAACCACGTGCTTGTAAAAATATCACGTGCTTGAAAATATACCTTATTGCTTGAAAAAGTATCACGTGCTTGTAGTAGTAATCTCGTACTAGCAAAAGTACCACTTACTGGCAAAAACAGCTTCTACTAGAACTAGCAAATGTAGCCTCTACTAGAACCCTGTTAAATTCCAGAATGAAAAAAACTAATGTAACGAAATAAAATTATAATGAAGAAATAATGCCTTTACACAAGGACATCGTGTAAAAAAAACTCACCTAATGTAGAGTAAAAGATCGAAGGAAATTCGTAACCCACGGCCACGTGTATATATTACTTAGGAATTTTTTTAAATCCGTTGAATCCAACGATAAACAATACTTCGGAAAACAATATCCTTCTATTGTTTAAAATAAATTAATAAGAGTTAATGATGAAAGACTTAATTAGAAAATCATACCGCCACATCTCAACTAAGATAGAAAAAAAGAACAAAGTTCAACTGATAGGAAATTTTAATTAATTAGATTCCATAAAGAATTTTAGCTTGACTACATAACCCATAGATGTAACTGTGACTTGAATACGAAAAATGCTAAAAAAGGAAGTTACTACATGATAATTCGAAATAGTTGTTAAGACTCAAGATTTAATTACGAAACTCCTTCGAAACATTTTATTTTAATTTATAAAATATATTAGCTACAAATATATAATCCCCCATTTTACATAGCATGCTTCACGCAGATATGGCATGGAACATGCGCACACTCAGCTGTCAGAATCATATATCTTAACCTAAGCGGCAAATTAAACAGAGAATGGTTATAAATAAACTAGAAAGCCGTACAATGTTCAAAATGAATCTAAGGTAATTATCAAACAAAGTCCAACCAATCCTCTAATTAGACTAGAAAATATAATTATACAACCTGACGTTTATGCTGTGGAAAAAAATACTTAATTTGAATGGTACAATGATAAATAACTAATTAGAATTAGTACATATTGAAATTAACTAAATGAAAAACATTATCTCTGTTTGATGACATTTCAGTGTTACAGACAGCAAAATCGAAATACTTATACAGTATGGGTCCCAATAAATATTTAGAAATTAAATAAAAGGAGAGACGATTTAGATGTAGAAAAATAATTACCATACAGGAAATTCCCACGATATATACCTGGACATCCCAAAGTAAATGACAAGCAATTATTACAGGTAGGTTTAGTTTAACAATTTTAATTATACCAAACAATTCAAAATACTTATACGCTGTCCTAAAAATACAGTTAACCAAATTCAGCGCTTATCAAATTCTTCCTAGACACAGGAGAATAATATTATAAAAGTAAGGAAGCTATTGGACTTAGACAGAAATGGAATATTTATCCTCAATTTGTGGAAAAAAGACAGGAAAAAGTCCCACTTTTGAAGAGTTTTGTTCTGATCATAGGTTTTCAAACGCGGAAAATAAATTTTAATTAAATTTAATATATTTCTTCTACTCCTAGTCCGTTCTACTCTTTATTAACATAGAAATTTATGAGAGATAATATTATTCATTATTCTCAATATTGAATAATACTCATTACTCAACACTTTAAATCCAATCACAGTTCTGAGTATTCATTACTCAACACTTTAGAACCAATCACAGATCTGAATTTCTCATTATCCAACACTTCGATCATATTACCGCGCGCTCTAAGAGTGTTGCTTATTAAAAATTGTTGTTAACGTCGTTTACGTTTACAATTATTATTTTGCTATAATTTGTATAATCATAAGTGAAAAGTATGGATTCTGGCGGAGAAGCAGATGAAATTTGCACTCCTCCTGAGATAGTAGAGGCAGCGCAAGTACATTATTTGAATTTGTTGCCCGAAAATTTAGAAAAAAATACGAGCAAGTCTACAAAGCTTTCATGAAATGGCGAATACGGAAAAATATTAACTCTTCTTCGAAGAATGTTCTGATAAATTCTTCTGATAAATACAAGTCGTCGTCATTAAGGTCGACTTATTCTATGTTGAGGAGTACGCTCACGATTAATAACGATATAAACATAGAAACTTATTCCAAATTAAGAGCACTTTTTAAACGGAAATCGGAAGGGTATCAAGCAAAGAAAGCCAGAGCGCTTACTGCAGATCAAATGAAAAAATCTATAAATGAAGCGCCCAACGATGTTTATCTAGCAACTAAGGTGGGAAATTTTAAATTTTTAATGTCGAATTGTCGAGATATGCATCTCAACACACTTTTGTGCATACCATCATATCCATTCACTCTTACAAATGAAATTAATTTTAAAAAGAATTCTAATTCCATTCCTTCAATAAATTTAACGAATTGTTCAAATGTTCATTAACTTCAATAATAATAATAAATGAAGTATGTAATGTTTAAACAAGTTGTTAATATTAGTGTTTTCATTTAATAAAGATATAGCATCAAATTTACAAAATGCCATTTCGAAGTCGTAGAAAAAGTATAGTTTTCTATTCGCAAGTAGTGGCTATTACTCACTCACTGATTTACAACACTCGCCTTCGACTCGTATTGCAAACTTCATTATCGTGAGTAATGGCCTTCATTACTTGCTCATTAAATAATATACTATTATGCTACTTTAGATATAAACATACAAATAAAGAAACGATTCAGATGTAACTGAAAAATTTAATGTTCTTAACCCTTCTAGTTTTTTGAAGCTAATACCAGACGAAATCTTAAGAAAGGAGACGCTCTTGAATCATTTTGTGAAAACGATTTTCCTGCATCCTTGGGTCTAGAACTTGTTGCTAGAAGAAACATGATGTAATTTGTTAATATATTGAAAAATTTGAAGAAATAAGTTGTCTTAAGTATCTCCTAATAGAAAATGAAACAAGAGCGTCAACCTTTCCCAACACTATTGAGGCGTTAATTTTATACCTAATATTACCTGTAAGCGTCGCAAGTAGCGAAAGAACTTTTTCAAAACTAATGATAATTAGAAACAAGAAAGCCGTCTTTACTCGCTATCGAGTATTATTTATTATTTTTACATATTAGACACGTTATCTGTATACTTTTAAGGCAATATTTACTTTTTTTATGTTATGTTGCTTTAAACTTTATAAGTATGATCTAATTTGCATTAGATTGTATATTTTTAATTTCTACAATAAAATAGTATTTATATTTTAATGTTAAATTTATTTCATAGATACACCTTTTCGTAGGATACATGGAAACACCAGTTATAATTGATTGGGAAGAGTTGGTGTTACGGGGGAACAAAATATTTGTAGTTACGCCACTTAATTTTACTTAATCGTGAAGGGGCAGAGACAATTAGTTCATCACATGTACAACGGCATGTATAGCAAATTTAATTTTGGCAAAGACAAATTCTACTCATGCATCTAAATTTTGGATTCATACTATTTAGTTTGATATGTGCATTGCGTCTGATACAAATAAAATAAATTATATTTGAACACAAAATATCTTACCTTAACGAAAATTTTTTTTGAAAGAAATATCATATTGGAAGGTTCGATTAGGAGATATTCGTTCCTTAATATATAAAGTAACACCTCCAGCTGCAAATAAATCCAGTTTTAAGCAATCTCACTAGTAAAATTCATTAACAGTTCTCCAAGGTATCATTTTCGCTCACCGCATGGAATTGCATGTTGAGCTGTTGCTGCTACAACACCACTGTTGTTTATTCATTCAAAGTAAGTTTTATAAAGGATTCGGCATTTGTGTCGCATCTGGTACGGAAACTTTAGATGAATCTAAGACACTGTTACTTCCGGTTATTAAATACGCATCAGATCTTTATAAATCTCATCAGAGTGAATGTATGCCAATTGCAATATCCTAATCTCGAGCGTAAATGCTATCTGAACGCGCATTAGTGAGTGAAATGCTCAAAATACGTTTCAGTTCCGTAAACCAAAACGATACCAAGGACATTTTATATATTGGTTATACTTACTTTAATGCTTGCCTCCTGATTTAAATTTTTCCAAGAACAAAGATGAATATAAGAAATTAATCCACTATTCTAAAAATATTAAACTTATTACCTACTATCACCGAAGATTATCTATTATGTTTACCAGATCAATAAGTTTCTGGCATCTAAGACAAACATAATAACTTACAACTACTACGAATATTGTTGAAAAACAAAATAATACGTTTGGCAACTCTTCAAAAATACTGCCATCAATTATTATCACAGGAACTACGTGCACGACAACGAAGGTAATGAGAATAACAGTTACGACATAACTAGTAATACCTGGACTCATAAACTCGTTAAATTTTTTATTCATTTTAAAGATTATTGAATACAGAACAATTAACTTATCTAGTTTTTCCATAAAATTCATCGTGCCGAGAGAATGCCACTGGCTCATTTTTAGGTGTAGAATATTTTCGATTTTGTGAAAACATAATTCCAGCATATAAATTTCAACGTCCAATATAAATGCTAAACTAAATGCTCCCATAGATAAAATGTATGTATGTAATATAGTAAATAAATTAGTTAATACACCTGTTAACCAATAATGCGAAATGGATGTTAAAGATCCAACTACCGTAACTAAAATATATACATCCAAATGGAATCTTATATTGGCAAACATCTCCATTATTTGGTAAGATTTTGTGTCGAAATTTTCAAAATATATTGTAACTTCATTGATACACATCATGGCTCGTATTAGAGAATTTCGTTTGAAACAGATATAAATCATTGTAGTACCAGCCATCACTGCAAAGACTAGTTGGGAAATATTTATCAAACTGTCAACACCCAAAAAATTATTGGATTTATAGGAAATCAGGAAATTGTACAACGCTGCAAAAACTAACACAGTGCCAAGAGAATACGATAAAACAATATTAGCGGTCGAATCTTCAATGCAGACTTTGCGTTGCTTATCATGAATACATCTTATTTTGAATGAAATAACCCCTGTAGATCTTGCAAGTCTAGCAAATGGTCGTGTCGTACAGGCAGTACATGTATTTGTAATTTTACGAAGATAATACTTCTTCAGAATTTCGATCATTCTGTTAGAATAACACTTGCGACGGGATTACTTTTCACGAAATGACAATGCTTATGCCCAGAAGATTCTATGGTGTGTATACCAAATTATTTAAAATCAATATCACCCAATAAATAATAAAATAATATCCTTCCGATTTTTTTAAAGTAAATAATTTATTAGATTATTGCAGAGATACACTGATTTCCAATATACATTTAATGAGTGTTATAACACTTCATATTTAATACACCGGAGGAGGGTGGTTATTTCCCTTGTACTCATTTTTTGCCTCTTGATATCTAGAGAATATAGTCACCATATACACAACTAAAAGCCGATTATATGCAAAAGAAAAACTGAAAATATGCGCATAAATATACAGATGTTTTAGCCAAAATATGCACTTCCTTATGAAAAGTATGCAGGTAAAAAAATACGAGGAATGTTAGAAAATGGAATACTGTAGAAAAAAATATTCTATTATGTTTACTACAAGTTTATTTAGAACATTTTACGACATAATTAACTATGAAAACAATTTACAATCACATATTTCTCAAAGTCTTCAACAGAAAAATTGTGACACTTGTCTGACAACATGTATTTATATATTGAAAAGGTTCGTTCTACGTCGACGCTAGTAATAGGGCTAAATTTCAAATTAGAAATATCATCTATTGTCAACTCGATATTTTCTACTGAATCACCACACACGATTTTAGCTTTTTAAAACCCTCATTACTCCCTATTACACTTCAAAAATTTTCATACACGGAATGTGCCACTCCTCCTTTAACATTAAAACATAACTTTTCAAATTTGTTAATTATTTGAACGCTCTCGATTAGCGACATAAATTGTTTTTCCAACTGCAATATAGAAGTGGAAATAAAACTGAAATTGGCTTTTATAAACGCCAACTGTTGAGGTATTTCTTTACTCGAATACACCTTTTGGGCGTCTATCACAGATTGTGCATCGCTATATAGATCCATAATAATTGTCTTTATCCCTTCATAATGATTTGCATGAAAAATAGCAGACTCCAAGCACGTTCCCCATCGTGTGATTACTGGTCGAGGAGGAAGCGGAACATCGGGTAGATGTTGTTTGTAAAACTGAACTCGTAATGGGGCCTTTAAAAATACTTTCTTAACACTATAAATTAAATTAAAGAATTTATTTAGAGAAAATGGTTTCTGACTGCTTCTGCAATACGATTTAGTTCGTGCGCCAAGCAAGTTGTGTAAATTAAATTTGGGTAAAAGATTTTCAAGTTGAAAGCTGCCTTCACCACGTATGGTGCAGTATCCGTCAAAAACAATAGAATTTTATCTATTGGAATCGATTCCGGTAAGAAGAAAGTTGCTATTATTTGCCTTTTGTTGGATGAAATTAAATAAGATTTTCATGGAACCGATACGTTAAGGATACCAATCATTAAATGAACTATGTATCGGCCCACACTATCATTAGTTTCATCTACGCATATATAAACATAATTGTCTGAAACAACCTTCTTAATGCTATTCAATGTTTTTGCATAGATACAGCGAATATATTTTTTTCTTAACGTGCTCTCCTCGGGAATGTTATATTTGCTGATGTACTTTTGCAAAAATAACTTGACATTTAAATTGTTTAATTTATGTAGTGGAATATCTGCCGCCACAAACATTTGACACAAATCTTCATTAAATTGTCTTGTTCCGATTTTTTGGAAGTTGATGGTAAACATTGCGGTAATGTTTGCTGACTCTTCTTCGCTAATTTCATCTTTGTTAGTTTTGTAGCACGAGATTGAGTTTTCATATGTCGGTCGGCTTGGAACTTTCTCACTTGATAAAGGAATAATTAAAAACTTAATTAATTAACATGTAAACTTAAAATTTTACTCAAAATCTTGTAGAATGCTACGTAAAACACTTTTTCTCCATCCATACGCAATTTTGAATAAGGTGCAGTCCATCCAGGCACAGTCGCTATTTTCGGCATTTTTGCTATTATTTATCACAACTCACAAGTTGACGCTTCGAAAAGCCAACGTAAAATTATGTTTAAAATAAAATTGCTTTTGAATATTGGAATAAATTTCTCCGAATAGCAAAGAAACACATATACTACCAATTTTCTGGTAAAATGTATTTTTGTATTTATTTAGAAGCTTTAAGGCATTAGCTTTTCCTGGAATTTTATCTCGGCCTGGATGTATGGGAAGAGCATTAATAAATTCTTGAAAACATTTATTGGAAAAGTAATGGGAAGAGGCTTAATAAATTGCTATTTTTAATTTAAAGAGAGCTGTTTAACTTTTGTTATTTGTTGCATCCACAACATATTTTTAGTAATGCCTATAATATTTGATTTAGTAAATAAATAAAACGGATACTTAAAATATGCAAAAATCCTGAATTACTACAAAATATGCAAATAAATGTTGAATTACTACAAAATATGCAAATTATATACAAAATGCATATATTATGCAAATATGCAAATTTATGCAAACTGCATATAATCCGGTCTTTATATATAACTATAAGAGAAACACATAAATGCGTTTTTTAATTTCTAAGTAGACATTATCTACTAGATAAATTCGTCTAGGGGCTAAAATTCTTGATATATATAACTTTTAGTTATTCCGTTGGGCACGCATGTTCCTAGTTTTAGGTAAATATTTAAATTTTTCAGTTATCTGTTGTTAACAGAACGAAGTTTTCATTAGCATTCGTTAATATTTATGCCTTCCGATAAAATTATTTTCACAATATATATAGTATATATAAATACTGTTATACTTCGTATATTAAGGATATTTTTAATTCTATTTTAAGTTATATTCTTCACAAAGATCTCGAATTTAAAATATTAATTCAACATATCATTTTGTATATGTATATTCCTTTCTTTTGTTCTCGTCAGATAGACGTCTGGACTAGTCAGACGTTAGTTAGTTAATGAATGAATTACGTACATCTTCTCTTCTAAATAATGTCAAATTTGATATCATTTTTAAGCTTTTTTCACAAGGAATATTTCAGTAATATTTATTTCATCGATATAGACTCTTGCCTCATGTCCTTAATTAGTTTTTAATTCTAGACATCGTCAGCTTCGTTTCCTCTATTAACTCTGGATCCTATAGTCTTCCTATTTCGACCACCAGTGTTCCCTTCGACACAAACTTATCCTGTTTCGTCTTAGCAGCCATGAGTTTAAACATCGTTTCTTCATAAAAACAAATTCAAGTACCGCGTATCATCGGAGCATGACCCACGCCTCACAGGTAAACACTGTATTGTTCTATTCAGAGATTTACTTCAATCACATTTAATTTACGACATAATTTAGATTTCTAGATCCTTATTCGACGTTACTTGTATATATTTTTTTAAAGAAATTGGTAGACGCTATAGACAATGGAAAAGAAGATATTAAACTTGGACAACAGTTTATTAATTACTAAAGACCGGCACTTAGGTAAGCAAACAGTGGTGTCAGTGCGTTGGGTTTGCTGAAATAAAAGTGCACGTTATTTAGAAAAATACTTTTAGTTAGAATTACACCAACGCGTATTCCTAAATACGTTTATAAACAACTTCACACTATGATAGGTGTTCATGTATTCATATACTACATACAAATAGCATACAAAACACTGGTAAAGTGAGTCTTCCGAACCTAGCGCTAGTTCACGCCTTTGAGAGCCGACCGAGAATGCCGGTCTTTATTAATTATTTTAATATATTTCAACGCTCAATCTCTTTTACGGCACAAGTTGCTCGCTACAAGTGTGTATTAGAACTTGGAACTTTTGTTTAAATTTGCGCATTAGGGTGTACTATTGAATAAATACTTATTTAAATAGATTAAATTACTAATAAAAAAATCTGAATCGTGTCTATCAATAGCAACAATTCATGTAATTTATCAAGCACAAAAATTTTAACGAGACCCATTCATACGTTGAATGAACAGTACCTACTGTGACATAACACGTCAGGAAATTACAAGAATTTATACTGCCATGTGGGGGCACCAGGAGGCGCCCCCTTGTATTTACGCCTTGTACCCGTAATGGAAGCTCTGCGAGCATTGACTTCGTACTTCTTCCATATTCATGGGAATTAAATGAACCGAGATAAAAACAAAAACTCAAAAAGATGGAATCTGAAGAGAATCCAGAACCTCAGGGAGCACCTAAGCCAACAGGGGCCGTTAAGCGAACCGTGTCGGCTAGGGTCACTCCTGAGGATAAAGTAACTAAGCGCACGAAGTTTTCTGCTTCGGGCGTGAATTACATAGCAGCTCTTGAGAGTATTAAGGCTGTAATAGTTCCTAAGAACTGACCGATCAGTTTAGTGACTGAGGGAAACATAGGAGCTATACAAGAGGCACTTATGATGGTCAGAGATAGGGCGCGAAAGGCGTCGAGGTTGGAATTCTCCCGTCTTATGGACGGCTACTATGGAGTCATCTGTACAGATAAGGATTACTTGGGAAAGGAAACTGTTTGGAAACTCGTGAAGAGCGAGGAGCTGCCAAAACAGCAACGAGTTTTAGCGTTTCTGCCAGAGACTAAAAAAAAGGATCTGACGGTGGGCTTGAAAAGACTGGAGGGGCAAAATCCAGGGCTTAAAGTGAACCGATGGATTGTCCTCAGTTCCAGGTCTTCCGAAAAGGGCCTACACGTGGGCCTTCAAATTGACAGGAAGTCTGAGGAAACGTTGGTGACTACTGATTGGAGACCTGACTATCGCTTTCAGAATGCTAGCTTTGTAACAATCGAAACAAAGATGGACCAGAAACCGGTGATGTAGGATGAGGGTACTCTAGGAGAACCCCAAGCATCAACCTCTAAGGGTCAAAATGTTGAAGATTCTCCAGATAAATCTTCAACATAAGAAAACAGCCACAGCGGCACTTTGCCAAAGGACGCTGACAGAAGATATCGATATTCTCCTCATCCATGAGCCATTGGTAAGTAGAGGTAAAGTGGGAGAATTACAGAGTAGGGAAAGGGAGCTCTTGGTTGGTGGACCAGACACTAAAATTACAACTTGTATCTGTTTCAGAGCCGACCTGTATGTGATGCCTATCATGGAGCTATGCAGTGGGGGCATGACGGCAGCCAGGATCAAACTGAGTGTCGATGGTGGATATTGAAGACGATAATTGCGTCTCTATACCTACCCATTGACTCTCCAGAACTACCAGAGCTTGATCTTGAGGCCTCGGTGGCATATACCCGTAAGAACAATCTGAAATTGATTATCGGCGTAGATACCAGTACTCATCGTAAGGCTTTGGGTAGCAAGGATAACAATTACGGGGGTAAGTCTCTCCTTAGCTATCTCTGTGGTACTGAACATGATTGTCCGAATCGAGGTGATAAACCGATATTTAAGGCATCAACGGGGGAATCACTCATAGATGTAACCTTATGCACGTTAGGAGTACGGGATATTGTAAGAGGGTGGCATGTATCCGACGAGTCGTCGCTCTCTAATCATGCGTATATCCGCTATTATGTAATTAATTATGTATAGATTTAAAGGAACCCAGACTACAGGGATCCCAAGAGAACAGACTGTAGCTCTTACAAGGAAGACGGTTGCTAAATTTATATATATTTATAAGAATACCCAATACGTTAATCATTTCCACGTTTAATAATGACAAAGCTTTTCCACGCAGCTGTTACTTTTTTGTTTTATTTTTTTTCCTACATCAATTTTAAATATATGTACTTCTTCGTTATCATTAGTGAAAAATGCACATTCCACAGAACACTTACATTGCATTCTATTCCGGGCAATTAACGCAACAGGTTAGGTATTTTCGTTGGGGTGAAATTGTTTTACATGTGGTCTCAAATTAGAAAATTGTTTTGCACAATTAACACACATCCAAATGTTATTACTATTCATATTTTTATTATTTATTACTTTTCATATTATTATTATTATTATTATTCATTGCGATTCATATATAATAAAACTTCAGGGATGCATGCGCATATGTGCGTGAAAATTTCGGAAGAGTTGGGCTCTAGAGGCTTGTGAGTTTTGCACGTGCAACTCACTGATGAACATTCATACTATTATTGCCATAAACAGCTTTCAAATGCCTGTAAATTTCAATGGGCACGCAAGGTTTGTTATAACGGGTGTTCAGAAACATTCGAAGTCAAAGTAGTCCTTGAAAATATGAAATCATGTCTGATATAGATTGATACATTTACTTAATACAATTTTATAGGTTATCATACACGCAAATGTCAGTTTATGTCGAAATATATTACTTTTCTCCCGACCGAGAATAAAGTGTCATCTTATACATCTGACAATTGACATATATTAGACTACTTTATTCTCTAGGGAATAAAATATTCGATTTTCCCTAGGGAATAAAGTGAATACTTTAGTGAATGACTTTTGGTTCATTTTTTTAAGTCAAAATTAATTTAACTGTCAGATTGACGAAGCATTTAAATATATCAATCAATTTTATTTTGTAATCGTAATAGTAACATTAGATGAGTTTACAATATTTATATATGGACAATCATCTAATATCTTAACTTGGCGGTTGCTTACAGTAGTGCTTGTGCAAGGTTCGTTCTCATTTACTTGTAAACTCGTTTTACCTTAGTAACCAGAAAATATACACATTTTCATGACAAACCAACTTAATTGAATGACATCAGATCAATCTATCAATCAATTGTCAAACTAATAATGAAATAAATTATTACATTTAAGGTCAGGAGAAAAGTTTTGTATGTAATTCGGGAATAAACGCCTATAATCCCTCAACAGAAAATGTTACTTACTGTCTCGGGATTAAAACTGTCGTTTATTCCCTTAATACATAAATATCTATTAATATGCCATCTTAATTAATATAAACTAGTCAAGTAATGATTTTAGAAGGTAACAGTAATTAATTTGCAAATTTCAAATTAAGTATTTTGATATTTTAGAGAATTCTTGCTGAACAATAGCACCTCTTCATGCGATAACTGGAAAAAATTACATAATCCAATTAATATGCTGTTCATTCTTGTGTAATAAAGCTCATCTAATCTGTAGTAACATGTAAAAAGACAATTCAGAATTAAGAGGAAATAACTTTACAAGTAAAGGTTTTATTCATCTTATAGTGACAATAGTATCTAGTTATCGTACTTGTTTAATATATTAACATTCAACAAATTATTGTAAGAAATGGCTTAAAATAAATTTGAAACAAATAAATTGTTTGTATAGTCCTTAGATTACAACTTTATAATAAATATCATAAATTCTAGTTGTATAAATCACCAACAATAATGACCATAATTATAAAACATGTTGAAAATGTCCACCACATTCTTCCAAGCATTTTACGAACCTCCTCCGAATGCTACTAAATACATTTTGCAGTATAGGACTATTTCTAATTTCACTAATTTTATTTATAATTCTGTCTTGGAGATCTATATAATCTTGCACTGGTACTTGATAAATTGATTTTTTTAAAAAAGGCCATAAATAGTAATCACACGGTGTAAGATCACAAGATCTTGGAGGAAATTCATGTTCTCTGTTCAAACTAATTAAACGATTTCCAAACACTTCTTGTAACATATTCATTGTTTCCCCCGCGTGTGAGCTCTAGCACCATCTTGTTGAAAGTATCCCAAAGCTAGTTCATCATCGCGAAGTTGATTAAAGAAAGGCAATAGTATTTCCTGTCGATATCTTTCTGCAGTCAATGTACCATTAAAAAAAATAGGACCAATAATCCTTCTTCTACTTATAGCGCACCAAACACCAACTTTCTGAGGATGTAAAGGAGCTTCAACATAAAAATTATTGGGCTTTGTATCACTCCACATTCTCATGTTTTGCGAGTTAACATATCCACTAACATGAAACCAAGCTTCGTCTGAAAAGAAAGTTTTGTCTAGGACATCATTATTAAAATTATTTGAAAACCATTCGCAAAATACTACTCGTCGCGGATAATCAATATCGAGGATTTCTTGCAAACAAGTTATACGATATGGGAATAACTGTAAATCTTCATTTAAAACTTTATGCCAAGAACCAACTGACAACCCGGTTTGTTGAGCAAGAGTTCTTACTGAAGTTTTAGGGGCATCAGTCATTATTTCTCTAACATTCCCAATCACTTCTTCTGTCCGGACTTTTGGTCGCCCGCCACCCTCTTGGCGTCCCACACTACCAGTTTGTCGAAAAACTGGAACAATTCTGATTAGTGTACACTGAAAAGTATTATAATCAAAAGCAAGGTTGGGAAATTCATCTCGAAATTCTTCCATACAAGCTTGAATTGAATACTTCCACTGGCCATCGATCTTTTGACCATTTCGAAAATATGCTTCAACCATGAATGCTTTGTGTACGTTAGTAAATACCATTTTCAAAATTAAAAAATATAAATTAGTATCTTCGATATTAGATTCTGACAATTTTTGACAGACAACAGTTGACATTTAATAATTATTACAAATCAGATACTTAAGTAAAGATATACGATTTTTTGTTCAGAGCCCACTTGACATCGAATGTTTCTGAACACCCGTTACTTCAACAATTAAGCTGTGCACACAAGATCTTCCCTAATTAATACATGACAATTAATTTATTATAGAGTACCTTCTGATCCAACAACTTAGATTTGTTACATATTTACTTTAATATCTAGTTCTACCTAAAAGCTAGTTATTAATAAATTAGCACGTTAAAAAGTCTCACAAAAATAATTACCCGATACCTAAAAATAACATCGCAGAAGTTGTAAGCTTCAATGTGATAATCATTTGCCACAGCATCAAGACATATTGAGGCAAATAAAAACTATTCCTAAATCTTCAAAATTTTATTAAAATAAATACTTAACACACATAAATAATATAATAAGCAATATATTTTATTAAAAACTGGCTGACCCTACATACGTTGTGCTGTTCAAATTTTAATAAACTTGTTTGTGTGTATGACCTATCCAATTCAGCACTATTAAAAAAAATTAACAATTAGGTAGATGCTTTTCTAAATTTTCTATTTTAAATTATGTTTTCTATCGTCCAGCAAGTATTTATATGTAGAAAAAGAACGCTTAACATCGACGGACGTAATTAGAGCATAATAATGGGACTTTCAAATCGAGCGCCTTATTTTAAAAATAAATAAAATATATTTTGACATTTACGAAGTGTGATGTATGACATTTATAATAATGCCTTCTTACAAGATTCAAATTGTTGAATTATTTTACGAAAATCAGCGTTCTGTGAAAAATTTGTTTAGAAAATTACGTGAATTTTATGGTTTACATGATCGTCCATCTGAAAGAACTATAGGTCGAATTATTAGAAAATTTCAAGAGACCGGTTTGGTGAAAGATCAAAAAAGAGGTAGATGCAGTCGTAGTGGTTGTTCACAAGAGCAGAGCATATTGATTTGATTCGTGAACGTGTTGCTGAAGCACCAGAAATGTTCTTTAGTCGACATTCACAACAAATTGGACAACATCGCATATTTTACTAAAGGATTTAGATTTACATTTAAAATATAAGGTTCAAACAACACCGGAGCTAAAGGCATTGGACCATGCAAAACATCGTGCATTAGACAGCTGGATTAAAGAACAACCTGATGATTTTTCACAAAAAAATTTTGAAATTTGTAGTTTTGTTAACAAACAAAATTGTCGAATTTGGGGTGAGGAAAATCCAGGAGTGATTCATAAAAAACCTTTACATCCTCAACGAGTCACTGTTTGATGTGGTGGTTATGGTTATGGTCAGGTGGTGTAATTGGATCATATTTCTTTCAAAATGCTGCTGGTGATGCCGTGACAGTGAATGATGTTCGATATCGTGAGATATTAACTGAATGTTTGTGGCCTGAACTAAATCATATTGATCTAGATGATAGATAATTTCAACAGGACTGTGCAACACCTCATTCTGCTAATGAAACAATTGCTTTATTAAGACAAAAATTTCCTGGAAGAATTATTTCATGAAATGATGATGTTAATTGGCCACCAATGTCATGTGATCTAACACTGTTGGAAATTTTTTTGGGGTTCCGTAAGAATCCAGGTCTATAAGAACAAACCACAATCAATTCCTGAACTAAAGATAAAATTATTCGTGTCGTTGGTGAAATAGAGCGTCAATTATGTCAAAATGTAATCAAAAAATTTAAGAGTAAGCAGTAAGAGATGGTCACTTTTCAGATATTATTTTTCGTGTATAAATATCACTGATACTGTCACTAATGTCACTGATACTACAATATCAGTAAATGATTTTGAAAATCAATGCAAATTACAAGTTTTATTGATTTAAAAACAAAAGGCGCTCAATTTAAAAAATCTTTACTTTAACTCTTACATGTTTAGGCACTTATGGCCTTTTTCAAAGTTTTTTTAAAAACGTGAACATTCGATTACATATAATTATCAAAAATGACGGTATATTATATTTTGTACTGTCATGGTTTTTATTCAGGGTCAGTTTTTTTGAATGTTTAGCATTGGGATCTCAGAAACTACTGGAGATAGAAAAACGCTTAAATGGGGAAAGATGCGCAGTTTTATGAGCACTTTTCAGATATTATTTTTCGTGTATAAATATCACTGATACTGTCACTAATGTCACTGATACTACAATATCAGTAAATGATTTTGAAAATCAATGCAAATTACAAGTTTTATTGATTTAAAAACAAAAGGCGCTCAATTTAAAAAATCTTTACTTTAACTCTTACATGTTTAGGCACTTATGGCCTTTTTCAAAGTTTTTTTAAAAACGTGAACATTCGATTACATATAATTATCAAAAATGACGGTATATTATATTTTGTACTGTCATGGTTTTTATTCAGGGTGAGTTTTTTTGAATGTTTAGCATTGAGATCTCAGAAACTACTGGAGATAGAAAAACGCTTAAATGGGGAAAGATGCGCAGTTTTACGAGTTTGATTTAAAACTGCTTTTGTTTCTCCGATAACTTCCATGGCTTATTAGATATTCAAAGAAAACTAAATTTTACGATTTTCTTTAAACAAGCTTAGCATCGTTAATAGTAATTTTAGAGAAAAAGTGCTCAGACAAAAGTTTTAGATAATTTTACGCCAAATAAAACTATGTAGCTAATATTTTTTTTTCGTTCACTATTATCGAGTTATGACACAAACTTGTGCTTTTTAAATGGAAACCATAGTTGGTTTTGACATCATTAAAAAGCTTATTTTTTGCTGATTACAATGATATAAGGTTCGATATGGTTATTTTAAAAAATAAAGAGGATATAGACATTTTTATGGTTTTTATGGAAAACAATTGAATTTCGAACTGATAAAATACAAACCAAACGAAAACTTATTTTGAAATCTTATGTAGTAATAAAATTAAAACTATAAGAACTTTTATTAAGAGTACACAACATTATTAATGTTCAAAGATACCTCCATTATTATTAATACACAAATTGCATCTCTTCACAACAGAATTTGTAGCATTGCGGACTTTACGCCTATCGATGTTATTAAAAGCAACTAAAACAGCTTCTCTTAAATCGTCGATTGTTTCATATGTTCTTTTGTATACTGTGTCCTTTAGTACACCCCACAAGAAAAAATCCAAAACTGATAAATCAGGGGATCTAGCCGGCCATTCAATGGGTGCATTTCGTCCTATCCATTGATTAGGAATGTTCAAATTTAAATAATTTCTGACATTCAGTTGATTGTGCGGAGGCGCTCCGTCATGTTGAAACCATTGCAGCATTGCTCGGGTTCTTAAATTTAAATTATCTAACATTTCCTCGAAATCTTGTTGTAAAAAATTAAGATAACGATTGCCAGTTAGTGATCCATCAAAAATAAAAGGAGGAAGAACAGTTGATCCTATAACACCACACCAAACATTAAACCCAAATTTAATTTGTGGTCTCCTATGTTCAACGTGAAGTGGATTTGTTTGAGACCATATGTGCTCATTGTGCCTATTAAACATTCCACAATTTGTGAAACGAGATTCATCAGTCCATAATATTTTCATTGAAAAGTGTGGATCGTTTTGACACTGATCTTTAAACCATCTACAAAAAGCTATTCGTCTGATGTTATCACCTTCATGTAAAGTTTGTGATACTGATAATTTGTAGGGACGAAATTTATGCTTCTTCAACACTCTGACGATAGTGCGTTGAGAGGAGTCCATTTCTGTTGAAATTTGTCGGGTCGATGTAGATGGATTCTGAGCGACACTTGCTAATATGTTTATTTCTCTATCTTCATCCATCCCTTTTTTTGATTTTGGTTTAACGAACGAACCATAATCTGCTCAATTATCCCATAATCTCTTAAAAGTAGGTAGCGAGGGCTGACGTCGATCAAAATAATTTTCAAAATAAACTTCAGCAGCTCTAGTAGAATTTTTCTGGCACTGAATGTAACATTCAACCATATCACTCTTTCTACGTTAGAAAATTCCATAGCCAATGCAAACTTATGATTAACGGCCGTTTGCACCGCTTATAGTTAAGTTACAATTAAATTAATTAATAGTTAATTGTCAATGTTTAACAATTAACTTGACTTAAAAGTAAAAATTAACAGCTCTCACTTCTGTGACTGAACGTGAAAGCAATGTTAGTATATTTATCTCGACTGCTCCAACGAACATTATTGTAACTACTAACTTACAAAACACCAAACATTTTTTTTTTAAGTTTTCATCTTATAAAGTGAACAATCATAGAAATGTCTATATCCTCTTTATTTTTTAAAATAACCATATCAAACCTTATATCATTGTAATCAGCAAAAAATAAGCTTTTTAATGATGTCAAAACCAACTATGGTTTCCATTTAAAAAGCACAAGTTTGTGTCATAACTCGATAATGGTGAACGAAAAAAAAATATTAGCTACATAGTTTTATTTGGCGTAAAATTATCTAAGCTTTTGTCTGAACACTTTTTCTCTAAAATTACTATTAACGATGCTAAGCATGTTTAAAGAAAATCGTAAAATTTACTTTTCTTTGAATATCTAATAAGCCATGAAAGTTATCGGAGAAACAAAAGCAGTTTTAAATTAAACTCGTAAAACTGCCCATCTTTCCCCATTTAAGCGTTTTTCTATCTCCAGTAGTTTCTGAGATCCCAATGCTAAACATTTAAAAAAACTCACCCTGTATAATGATCTAAAATTAGATTACGTTTTTTTTCTATAGAAATTTACGTAATTTCACATATTGTTATTTCATTAATATTTGCCGATCAAATTTGGAAAAAAAATGATAACATTCCACACAACATAAGGAACACACACACAAAAATTTTATTAAAGTCGATTATATAGTTTGTGAGTCTATAAATAGCCAATGAAATGTTGTATATATATATATATATATATATATATATATAGTAGACCTAATCAGTATTATATATATATATATATATATATATATATATATATATATATATATATATGTATATAAATTATTAACATCAAACTCTCCTGAAAAGGCGTGAAAAGTTTCTGAAAAATATCTAGCAATAGCTCTCTATTTTTCTTTGTCTTTTAGTTGTTTTTGACGACCATATAATAAAGTTGTATAGTCACTAAGCTGTAAGTAACAACTATGTAGATGACCTGTAAAAATAAAATAAAATTTATGTTAGAGTAGTAACTATTAATATAAATCTTTTGAATTTATTAATATTAATTCTGTATTTGTGTTGCCCCTAATCATTGTATCTACATCTAGCTAAATTTCAATTAAACTAACTCAGCTTTCCACTGGAACTTGAAAAAAGATCTGCATCTTTCCTCATAGAAAATAATATCCATTCAAGAACTTCTGTCAATTGATCCACCTCAAAAGCTCCGCTATTGTAAATGATTCATTAATACATTGAACAAAGATAATAGTTTATCAAGTACTTTTTCTCAGATGAATGTGGTTTCATGTTTTCGAATACTAATTCGGATATTAATTCAAAAGACATGGAAAAGTGGTCTGATGAAATTCCTCATATTTGTATCAAATGACCATTACATCCGAGATTGGGCAGCAATGTCAAGAAGACAGATAATTGGTCCAATATTTTTTTTAAGTAAAAAGGATATTGAAAGTTATTAGAAAATTAAAAAATATATTTATTTTAGGAAATATTAATGCGGAGAGTTAGATCGAAAAAATTTTGAAGCCATTTATTAATGAACTGCATGATAACGAATTCCAATTAGTATATTTCCAACAAAATGGGATTTCTGAGTACATACTTTAATAATTGAATAATAAATAAAAATATGTCCAATCACTGACCAACTAGATCATCTTGCTAATTTATTACACATAAAGTGTGTTTTTTTCAAATCCTTTTTTCAACAGGGACAAACTCTGATCAGTCATACCGCCATTTCATTCAGTATTGTTTGACATTTCATAATGCAGAGATTTACACTCGAACAGCGTTTAGAAATTGTGGAAATTTATTTCCAAAATTAGTGAAAATTCTTTCAATGGAGACTGTGGTTAAATAAAAATTTAAAAAAAGGTATATAACCCCTTACCACAATTATTAGTCGTATCCTAAATACGTATTTCGACAACTAAGTTGTCATCATCAGTAGGTAAAAACTACTAATTAAAAGTCGCACAAGGGGCACAGTTAAACAAGAGAAACGCTTCCGCACAACTATTATACACTGCAACCCTGTATAGACTAAATATAACAAGTCAATCTAAAACTACGAGATAAACGCGTACCTACTTTAGGAAAGGTCTAAACATATGTTAAATTGTCGGACAAAGGAACGGCAGACATCCTCTCTAAGGGGGGCGGCACTTCGATTTTTAAAAACTACGATGACCCACTATTAAACTTAGATAAACCACCTTTTATTTTCAACAAACCAATAGTATATTTAAACGTATTTACTCGAGTACATGTATAGTAAAAATATCTATTTTGGGTAGGGGGGTAAAAATATTTCCAATTACAAATGGTTAAAAAATGCTAAAATCGGAAAGTGTGGTCGTATATTGTAAAAACTGTACTCTATTGAAAATTCTAAGAAGGACAAAATTTTGAAGGAACCGTTACATATGAAAAAACAAGACATCTGACTGTGTTGACTTATATTAAATGACAATCAAGTAACGTGAGAAGGTTCTATGAATTATTAGATATTCTTCTTCTTCTTCAGGTGCCATCTCCTCTCAGAAGGTTGGCTATCATCACGGCTATTCTCATTTTTGATGCTGCTGCTCTGAATAGTTCAATGGAGCTGCATTTATACCACTGTCTCAAATTATTTAACCAAGAAATACGTCTTCTTCCTATATTTCTTCTTCCCTGTATCTTACCCTGAATAATTATCTGTAGCAGAGCATATCTTTCCCCTCTCAACACGTGGCCCAGATATTGTAGTTTTTTTATCTTTATTGTGTTCAATATTTCCTTCTCTTTCCCAATTCTTTTAAGTACTTCACTATTCGAAACCCTATCTATCCATCTTATCTTCAGGATCCTCCTATATGCCCACATTACAAATGCCTCTAGACGCTTGTTAGTGTCTTGCTTTAGCGTCCAGGCTTCCATCCCGTACAGCAGCACCGGGAACACGTAACATTTCAATACCCTGATCTTGAGACGCATACTAAGGTCATTGCCACACAATACTTTCCTCATCTTGTTGAATATATTCCTGGCTTGGCCGATTCTCGTTCGAATTTCTTCTGTATATTCATTTGTGTCGGTAACAGTTGTTCCCAAATATTTGTATTTCTTTACTCTCTCTATTGGCTGTTCTCCAATCCATAAGCCTTCTTGATGTCGGTTAGACTTTGTAATAATCATGAATTTAGTTTTTCTAACATTTAGTGTGAGGCCGCTTTCTTCGCCATTTATTACAACCTGGTCCATTAATCTTTGTAAGTCTTCCAGTGATTCTGCGATAATAATGGTGTCATCCGCATATCTAATGTTATTAATAATTCTTCCGTTAACTTTTATTCCTATTGTTGTTTCTGCTAACGCTTTCTGAATGATGTTCTCAGAGTATAAATTGAACAACAACGGGGACAACACACATCCTTGTCTCACACCGCGCTTTATCCTTATATCTTCCGATACCTCTTCACCCAGCCTGACATTCGCTGTCTGGTTATAATACAAATAAGCTATTATCCGAATATCCTTGTTGTCTATGTCTTTAGCTTTGAGAAGCCGAATCAAGTCATCATGGCGAACCCTGTCAAATGCCTTGTTGTAGTCCAAAAAGCAGATGTACAAAGGTTGATTAACGTCCATGCATCTCTGAGCCAGCACGTTAAAGCCAAATAGTGCTTCTCTTGTTCCCATTGCATTCCTGAATCCGAATTGAGAGTCACTAAGATCTTGTTCTAGTTTTCTGAATATTCTCTGGTGTATGATCTTCAGGAATATCTTGAGGGTGTGGCTCATCAGGCTGATTGTCCGATGGTCATTGCATTCCTTTGCGTTAGGTGTTTTTGGCAGGGCAATAAATGTTGATCTCAACCATTCTGTGGGAATGATGCCTGTGTTATAGATTGTGTTGTATAGATCCACCATTACTCCTATTCGCCCCTCTGTTATGAGTTTAATCAATTCTGTTGGTATTTCATCAGGACCTGGAGCCTTATTATTTTTTGCTAATTTGACTGCATGTTGTACTTCTTCGCTTGTTATGCTTGGACCTGTACGACCACTGCCTTCATCCTCCATAGCTTCGCGTCGGTGATCCTCGAACAGCTCCTGCACATATTCTTTCCACCTCTCAAGCTTTCGCTTTGTTTCAGCAATTATTTGTCCGTTTTTGTCTAAGAGAATATTACATTTATTTGTGCGCTTTATACCAGTTAATTCTTTAATCTTTTTATGTAGATTAAAATCGTCATTTTTCCTTTGTAACTCTTCTATTTCAGCGCATTTATCTCCATACCATTTCTCTTTGGCTTCTCTTATTTTCTTTCTTATCTCTTTATTTGTATTATTGTATTCCTCAATGTCTCTATTTTTTTGCAGTCGTCTTCTTTCCATTAACTTTAGTATCTCATTGGTCATCCAGGATCTATTGCTATGCACTACTTTCTTTTGTAGTATTTCACGACTGGGTGTCATTATCGCTTCTTTAATGGATTTCCACTTTTCGTTCGGATCTTCATCTTTATTTAACCTTATTCTGCCCAACTCCTCATTGATCTTCTCAGTTACCTGTTTTCTTATTAGTGGTTCACGTAAATGTGATATTTGTATCTTTCCACTGGTTTTATGGGGAATGAGCTTTTTGAGTCTAACTTCAAATTGGGTTATCACGGGATTATGATCTGTTTTTACGTCAGCGCCCGGATATGTTTTGGCAGATTTAATTGCATTCCGATATCGTTTATTTATTAATACGAAATCTATTTGGTTTCTACTAATCTTATTATTAATGTTATCAGCTGGAGACTTCCATGTATATAGTCTTCTTTCATGGAGTTTAAAGTAAGTGTTTGTTATAATCATGTCCTGTTCTTGGCAGAATTGTGCCAATCTATCCCCTCTTTCATTCCTAACTCCCAATCCGAAGTCGCCTATTATGTCTTCCACTCTTCCTTTTCCTATTTTTGCGTTGAAGTCGCCCATAATGATCGTGACATCTCTCGCCTTTGTCGTGTGCAAGGCCCGCTGTACGTCATCATAGAACTGTTCTATTTCGTCTTCCTCTTTATCGGCAGTGGGGGCATATATTTGTATTACATTCAGCATTCCTTGGGCTATCTGTAGTTTTATCATGATCACTCTGTCTGAGATGGGTATGAAGCTCGTTACGTGTCGAGATAGGTTCTTTTCTATTGCTATTGCTACTCCGTTCCAATGCTTAGGGTTGTTGTTTCCTGAGTAGTATATCTTTGCCTGTTGTATATTTATTTCTCCTATGTCCGGCCATCTGGTTTCACTTAGTCCCATTATGCTCACATTCAATCGTTGCATCTCTTGAAGTACGTTATAGATTTTCCCGGCTTCATATACAGATTTGATGTTCCATGTGCCTATCTTAAATTTCTTCAGGTAACTCTTTGCCATATTCAAAACCGTCCCCCCCGGAGATCCGATTGGGGGACTAGAAACTCCGGAATATTTCGCTTTGAACTTAGCCATGTTGATTTTACTAGGGATATCCTTCGGATCTTTAATGTGGTAGTCATCCCGTGGCTTTCCACATCCTTGTGCCGTTGGCTACTTATTAGTAGCTCTTCCGCCTTCGGGAGCAATTTCTTGCTCCCAGGACAAAAGAATGCCCTTTCCCCATTATATTGGGGGGGATTGCTTATACCGGCAAACACTCGGTCGACAGAGCCTCGTTAGTTGTCTAGCAGGGCGCACCACGGGCAGGTGAGGTTGTCATTTGGGTTTGGTGTTGTTCATCCTCACCCCTTACACCCCTATTAGATATTGTTGGTATATAATTTAAAAGTTAATTATAAATAGGTGACATGTTATTGTTAAGGAGGTAATTTTGTGTTTTTTCATATGTATGGCTTCTCACATGTCTAAAATTTCTGCTGTTACCCCTTTTATGTTAATAAAAATGTGAATAAACAGCTGAACGGTATAGGTGATTTATCGCTATTCAAGGAGGTATGTTTATTTTTATTTTTCGCTATAAATATACTTTCATAAGCATCTAGTTCGTGGGGTTTATTAATTCCTTTGATCAACTTCAAACCTGTAATCGACACATTGTGCAGTGTGCTCAAAGCGTGATTTGCGACATTTGATTTATCCGGTCTATTGTATTTGATATGTGATATGTGTTCTTTAAAACGGGTTAATATAGGTCGTTTAGTTTGGCCTATATATTTCAAATTACAATCCGCGCAACTAATTTCATATATCCCTGATTTCGAATTGGAATTAATTCTATCTTTAGTATTCCCTAGCAGACTTTTGATGGTGTTTTCGGACCGAAAGGGAAACACAGTCAGATGTCTTGTTTTTTCATATGTAACGGTTCCTTCAAAATTTTGTCCTTCTTAGAATTTTCAATAGAGTACAGTTTTTACAATATACGACCACACTTTCCGATTTTAGCATTTTTTAACCATTTGTAATTGGAAATATTTTTACACCCCTACCCAAAATAGATATTTTTACTATACATGTACTCGAGTAAATACGTTTAAATATACTATTGGTTTGTTGAAAATAAAAGGTGGTTTATCTAAGTTTAATAGTGGGTCATCGTAGTTTTTAAAAATCGAAGTGCCGCCCCCCTTAGAGAGGATGTCTGCCGTTCCTTTGTCCGACAATTTAACATATGTTTAGACCTTTCCTAAAGTAGGTACGCGTTTATCTCGTAGTTTTAGATTGACTTGTTATATTTAGTCTATACAGGGTTGCAGTGTATAATAGTTGTGCGGAAGCGTTTCTCTTGTTTAACTGTGCCCCTTGTGCGACTTTTAATTAGTAGTTTTTACCTACTGATGATGACAACTTAGTTGTCGAAATACGTATTTAGGATACGACTAATAATTGTGGTAAGGGGTTATATACCTTTTTTTAAATTTCCAAAATTAGTGTCCAGGAAAGAAATGTTCACAGAGCGATTCGCCCAATTTACGACATACATCATCGGCCAACCGAGACGATTATAAGCAAGACAATTGAATAATTTCGCACACAATTTACTCTTCTCGACTCCCGTCCACCAACGAGAGTGCGTAGAGTGCGCACTGAAGAAAATATTGTTGCCGTTGAGGCCAGTGTTGAAGATAATCTAAATTCATCAATGTTTCATCGGATGCAAGAATTTACCCATCGACTTTGTGGAAGATTTTGCGCAAGGGCCTTGGCCTACATGCCTACAAGATTAAATTTTTGCAAAAATTGAAGCCAACAGACCATCGTTTTCGACGTCAATTTAGTAATTGGGCGCATGAAAATTTGGAAGTCGATCCATTGTTTTAACGTCAAATTGTGTTAAGCGATAAGGCTCACTTCTGGCTCAGTGCGTTCGTTAATAAGCAAAACTGTCACAAATGGAGCGACACTAATCCACAGGTGACTGATCAACTACCAATACACCTTGCAAAATGCACTGTTTGATGAGGTTTGTGGGCCGGAGGCATTATCGGGCCATACTTCTTCAAAAACGAAGAAAATCGAACTGTCGCCGTTCATGACAACCAGTATAGAGCCATGCTAAACTATTTTTTGTCCGAACGTGGTCTGGAAGACTTTTTATTTCAGCAAAACGATGGTTACATGTCATACTGCCCGCGAAACAATCGATTTTTTAAGGGAGGGTTCGGTAATAAGATTATCTCCAGAAATGGACCTGTACAGTAGCCTCCAAGTTCATGTAATTTGACGCCTTTGTACTATTTTCTGTGAGGCTGTGAGGCAATGAAGTCATTGATCTGCAGGAACAAACCAACAGCTATTGCAGCTTTAGAAATCAACATCGAGCGCACGATTCATGACAGAGGGCCTCAAATGCTCGAAAAAGTATTTGAAAATTGGTGCTCCAGGGTAACGTACATCAGACGCTCCCATGGTGACCATATGCCCGAAATCATTTTCCATCACTAATGTTATGAAACTACACATTCTAAAATAATTTCTCATTTCCTCAACACTTGTGCTTTTTATTTAAATTTATAATCTTACACCACCCCTTAAAAAACCCTTTATAAATAAAAGCGACAGCAGTAAATTTTGTGATAGAGTTAAGAAAATTCAATGGTCAACTCAGAGGGCAGATTTTCTTTGAACGCACAATATATGTTTTAACATACCGCATGTGTCATTAGGCATAGGGAATACGTATGAATACATACGATGTATATGTATATGGAAAAGCCGATCCAATGCCGGCGAAGACCGCGACGGCCGGCAACGATTGTCTCCGATTGTTTCGCAAATACAAGTTAGCAGTAATCATTTGACCATCGACATAGGTACTTGTAATGCGTTCTAAAATAACATTTACGAATTGCAAGGGATTTGCTTTTCTTATTTCTAATATATATATGCAGGAAATTTTTAAGCTGCGGTGCGTCGCATAAACAAAAGCGTAATTCTAATAAAATTAAAGAATAATCCTAATAAAATAAATAAAAAAGGATTCTAAGAATTATAATAAATTATACAAGAGGTTCAAAAATTCCTCCTTGCGCAGCAAGACATTGTCCTAGGCGGTCGTAGAAATTAGCTTTTACATTTGCTAACATGTCGGCAGTTAATGAATTCGCAGCCTCAGTTATTTTTTCTCTCAAGGCAACTAGATTTTCTGCTCTACCAGCTTCATGAGTATAAACAATATTTTTTAGATATCCCCACAAAAAGAAATAATTTGGAGATAGATCAGGAGATCGCGGGGGCCATTTAATGTTTCCTGTTCCAGTAATAAGACGGTATTTCCTTTACCCTCACTGTATTATGTGCTGGACAGCCATCATGTTGAAACCAAACGATTTCCTGATTTATTCCAATGTTTTGAATGGCGGGAAGTATTTGATTTTGCAGTAATTCTAGATACTTGTCGGCATTTAATATACCATCAATAAAATAGGGGCCTATAGAATGGTCACCTAAAATACCTGCCCAGACGTTTAGTTTTTGAGGATACTGAGTGCGATTTGCAAAATGCCGGTATAGATTTTTCGAAGCCCAATATCGAAGAACAGAGGGATTGTGCTTTGCGTGTAATGGAAAAGTTGATTCATCGGTGAAGAGAATATTTTCAACGAAATTTTCATCTCGATGTATCTTTTCCATAACGTCTTGACAAAACTCCATTCTCCGGAAATTGTCCTCGGGAAATATTTCTTGAGTTTTCGAATATTTGAAACATTTTAAACCATTACGTTTCCAAATACGTGAAATAGTTGTGTTACTTGTACCCAATTCCTCGGCAGCACTTCTAGTAGATCTCGTGTTATCAATTTCTAAAATACTACAAATTAATACATCCCGCCGTTCTCTTTCCTCAATTTTTTTTTGTGGTGATGCCTCTTGGTTTGCATTTCGTACAGTTATTGAGACAGAAACAAGTTTCAAATTTATTTATAATATTATAAATTGTTTGTCTGCAAGGTACAAAACGGTCTACAAAAGTCAGCGCAAACAAATTCATGCACTCCATTGCAGACTTGCCAGCATCAAACCATTTTACTAACTGAAGCTTTTCAGTGGGTGTATAAAGAGCCATTATACATTAATTTTATTGTACGCTTTCAAACTGTAACGGCCGCAGCTAGACTGAATGCAAAATTTCCAGTCAATCGGTATCGGTCAGTCGTCGCGGTCTTCGCTGGCATTGGACTGGCTTTCTCATGTACGTATACATTGTATGTACTCATACGTTGATTCTCTATGCATGATATTTAACACATACGGTATATATATATTATGATATTTATACACTTGTGTTAGTAAACATAAATATTATATAGTTTGCTTGGTATTTGGAGCCATGTAGGCTACGAGTAGTGGACTACATATTTTAATACTTTTTGTTTCCCTTTTGTAACATGGGAATGTGCTGCATAAGTTTGACATATGCAGCGGGCCAACTCTGGGCATTGTAACTTCCGTCGTACACTAATGAGGACAAGCCAGCCCGAAACACGTGTCCGTACTTTGATAGTCTCCAATGCGAAGTTGGCATGCATTGTGTATTCATTTTTACGTATACAGATATATTTGAACATAACGGGTGTTCATTTGAAAAATCAATCTAGTAGCATGTGATTTACTGAGAACATTTTGAAGTATGTCGTAAATTAAAATTTACTACTTAACCTACGAAGTCGTATATTTTGACAGTTTCATACATGCAAATAAATAAAAATGTGATTGACAATATCAAATGTCATTTGGATTTACGTTTACGGAACAACAAGCACATGCTAATATATATGCGTCTTATTCTATCAAAATTTCAAAGTAACCTAGATTGACTTTTCAAATGAACACACGTTATATGTATTATCGTATATCTATAGCTATGTCTTTGTGTACAACAATGGAGGTGATTTTGACCATTTTATTATGTCAGTTTGATGTGCATTTAATTTTTATTTGTTTACATATTTAGAAGCATGTGCTCAATGGCTAAAATTAATGAACGCTACAACTTCACTGATCATTTAATAATCGCTAAACTCTTTATAGTGATCACGATTAGTTTAAGAAATATATATTCTGGTAAATATTTTAAAACTCACTCAAGTGTAAATGATCTAAAAGGTATTATTTACGAATATGATAATTTTTGAGAATGTTCTGGAGTTACACCATTGCTTCAATTATTTCTTCATAACAAACTTAGTCAAACCTTTTCGGAAACTGTAAAATTATAATACAAGCTTTCCCTTATCGTTATGTTCAAATTTTAGGAGTGCAAAGTAGACTTCATTTCAAGTAACAAAAACGCAAACTTGTATATCCATTTTTATTTGTTTCAAACTTACAGATCTATGAATGTGATGATCAGATCATGAAAGAAAATGTAATCCTAAAGTCAATACAAACTGATTTTATTTAAAAAAAAGTTATACGATTCAATAACTGGCCTGTGATTGTTAACGTCGCATAATAAAATGTTATCCTAAAATAAATAAACACGTGTTGTAGTGCATAGAATAATTTCTTGGAGATTTACCAAAAACAGTAGTGGAAATTGATTTATGATAAAGAAGGTTTTTACTTATATCGTAAGTGCTGAACCATGAATATCATACAATAAACAAATGTTCAGATGACATTTTTTAATAAAGGATTACATTACGTTTCAGTTCATAAAACAGCTTATTAGTGAGTGGACACGTTTTCTTTATTCAAAATGCCTTACCGATTTTCTTCTCAAGAGTATACGGACATGCATTTTGTGTATGGCTACTGTAACGGCAGTGCACGTCAAGCAGTTATTGAATACCGATATCGGTTTCCCGATAGGCGCATTCCTAATTACAGAACGTTTCTGGAAGTACACAGACAGTTTCGGGAATGCGAACTGCGTGATTATCTTTTCGACCGAGGAGTAAATTTGTTAGCAGACTTAGAGGAAGAAGCAGTGGCAGCTATTGTTACAAGGGATCCAACTCTCAGTGTACGTCGAATCGCTAGACAACTAGGAGTGCCACGAACGGCAGTTTGGCGAATTTTAAAACGTGAGGGCTTATATCCATATCACTATCGCAGGGACACGGTTTGCTTGAGGCAGACCACTATACTCGTTTAGTTTATTCTACCTGGATATTTAGACAGTTACGGCTTTATTTTAATTTCTGCAGAACAGTCCTCTAGACAGATTAATCTACGTTCACGAGAAGTGGTGTTACAAATCTGAGAAACCTGCATAGGTGGTCATCAGAAAATGCCAAAGCTATAGGCCCATCTAAATTTCAAGATGAATTTTCTATTAATGTTTGGGCTGCCCTAATCGATGACTTGTTGATTGGTCCTGTCGTTTTTCCTAGGAGGTTAAATGCGGACAATTACCTACAATTTCTTATTGACGAACTGTCAGGTCTTTTAGAGGATGTCCCACTGAATGTTCGACGAGACATGTGGTTTCACATGGATGGGGTACCACCACATTTCGGTATTGCTGTCCGAAATTGGGTTAACGTCAATTATCCAAGATGGATTGGTCGAGGTGGTCCTGTAGCATGGCCACCCAGATCACCCGATCTTAATCCCCTTGAGTTTTGTTTATGGGGGTACATGAAAAATTTAGCTTCCGTGCAAGTTTCGAACACAAGAGAAGAGTTCTTGGATCATATTTACCTGGCTGCCGAGCAAATCCGACAAAACAAGTATGAAATTCGGATAAGTACTTCTTCCGTTGGCTTGCGGGCACAAACCTGCATTCAACAGAGAGGTGAACATTACGAAAATATTATTAATTGAACTTTTTTAAATAAAATCAGTTTGCATTGACTCTAGAGGAACAGAAGGGGTACAAAAAGAAAGGAATGAGGAAAGGGAATGAAAAATTGATAAGAGAGAATTCCCAATTGAGAAGAGGAATAATAATAATGGATGACAGGTTGGAGCGTCTTGAAAATGAAAAGAGACGATATAATGTAGTTGTACAAGAACTATCAGTGAATGCAATCAATCAGGAGGAAATAAAAAAACAAAATGGAGGAGTTTATAGAGAAAGAGTTGCATTTAAAAGTCAAAACAGAGGGAGTGATTAAACTAGCGGAAAAAATTGCCTAGTATAAATGTAAAATGCCTCAGACAAGAAAAAAGTTATGCAGAACAAATACTAATAATTGAAGAAAAGGAGAGAGGAAAAGGTCTTTATCAACGACGATTTATCTAAACAAGATAGAGATATACAAAAGAAAATTAGAAATAGGGCAAAAGAAGAAAAGGAAAGTGGCAAGAGGGTTAAAATTGCGTTTCGGAAATTATATATTGAAGACGAAGAATGGAAATGGGACAAAAGCAACGAAAAGCTTATACAAATGAAAGACAGGAAAGCTCAAAAAAACTAAGAAACCAATGTATAGATGGAAAGAAGGAGGTTGACACGGCAATGATAATGGACGTCGACGAAATTAAACATACGAAAGAAATAAAGTATACGATAAGGCATGTAAATGATACTTCAAACAAAAAGAAAGAATGGAAATTAGCGACTGGGAACGTTAGAAGTTTAAACGAAAAGGAAAGTGAACTCATAAGTGAATTTGAAGAAACGCGATTAGCAATACTATGTATTAGCGAAACAAAAAAGAAAGGCCAATGGGAGCAAGTACTAGATAATGACCACATATTACTGCATAGCGGAGTAAATTCGTGTAATAGAGCAGCAGCTGGAGTAGGTGTAATAATACATAGAAATTTAAGAAGCAACATAAGTAAATGGGAAGCTATATCGGAGCGCATATTAGTGGTGAAGCTTGAGGACAGTAAACAGAAGGTAATGACAATAATAGCAGTGTATGGCACTAATGACAATGACAAAGTAGAAGGAAAAGATTCTGGGAGGAGCTGACATTAGTAAAGGATGAAGCCAAAGGAATATTGTTGATTGCTGGGAACTTCAACGGCAGAATAGGAAAAAAAACGACGGTTATAAGGCAGTTATGGGAGAACATGGAGAGGAAATTAGGAATGATAATGGAAAAAGAATTTTGGACTTTTGTTTAAACCATGATCTCGTAATAACTAATTCATTCTATAAACACAAGGATATTCACAAATATACGCGTGTGCAACACAATAGAGGGGAAAAATCTATAATTGATTATTTGCAGGTAAAAAGGGAAAACAGAAGAACTGTCTTAGATGTTAAAGTTAGGAGAGGGGCGGAGATACATAGTGATCATTATTTGGTAGTAGCTAGAATCAAAGAACTAGAAAATAAACATGAGAATGGAATTAATAATAAATAAAGAAAATAGAATTCACGTCAATAAAGACATATAAATTAAAGGAATAAGAAATAGCCAGAAAATATGAACAATTAGTTTAAAAAAATATTAAAGAGAAGTCAGAGATAACAAATCTGGACAATTTAGAAGAAAAATGGAATATGTTCAAACATATAGTTGTAGAAGCTGCCCGTGAAATATGCGGAGTATACAAAATATGCAACACAAGAAAGCAGGCAGCTTGGTGGACGAACGACATAAAAGAGGAAATCAAAATAAAAAGAAATTGTGGAGAAAGTACTTAGCAAATAAGAAAACAGAACAATATATAATGTACCAAAAGCAACGGAAACGGGTAAAAGAATTAGTGTTAAAAGCAAAAGCAAATAAATGGAAAGAATTTGGTGATAGAATGGAGAGATATAGCACTGGTAATCAGAAACTATTCTATAAAGTTTTGAAATCGGGCAGAAAAGCAAAATCAATAGATGATGGAAGCATATATAATAAACAGCAAGAAATAGTCACTGATGAAAGAGAGGTAATGAACAGATGGAAGGAATACTTTGAGGAGCTACTCTGCAGCAAATGACACAAAAATGTGGAGACTGTTATAGAAAGTGGAAATATAGAAGATGAGGATACAGAATTTACTGTAGAAGAATTAACTGATGTAATAAAAAAATCAAAAAATGGAAAAGCTCCTGGAAGTAACAAAATAGTGGCAGAAATTATTAAGAACATTTGTTAAGCAGGAACAAAGATACTTCTGGAGATCATTAACATGGCGTGGACATACGAAAATATACCAGAAGATTGAGAAGTGGCACTAATAACACCGATATACAAAAAGGGAAATTATAGAGATTGTAATAACTACAGAGCTATAACGTTACTAAGCACAGTGGTCAAAATATATGAGCAGTTAATTAACAATAGGTTAAGACCGTTAATCGAACCATCACTATCGGAATCGCAAAGTGGATTCAGACCCGGAAGGAGCACGCGAGATCATATATTTACACTAAAACAAATAGTTAATAAAAGATTGCAACAAGAGAAAAAGGCATATTACGCATTTATTGATTTAGAAAAAGCCTTTGATAGAGTACCAAGATATGGAATATGGAAAGAAACTCTTGAAAAAAGGGGAGTCAACAAAAAAATAATACAGATTACCCAACGGTTATATCAGAACAACGTAAATTATATAATAAGGCGGAACATGAGATCCGAGGGATTTGTATCTCAAGATGGGTTAAGGCAGGGCGGAGGATTAAGTCCCGCACTGTTCACTGTATTTATGGACGATGTAATAAGACAATGCTCAATGCAGACGAAAAAAATTCAAATTAGGTACAGAAATCTAGAGAGGATACAAGTAGCTGAGGCGGCATTCGCAGATGACATAGTACCAATAGCTGAAAATGAAAATAACCTGCAAGAAAGTATAGATATATGGAACGAAACACTTAAGAAAAAAGGAATGAGTATAAATAAAAATAAAACAAAAGTAATGATGACCACAGGTGAAGAACAACTAAATATATAATTGTTTCAGCCTCTACTTTATGAAATTCCATTATAACTATTACACTGGCCTACAACCATTTTGGTGCTGGAGATTTTAGACCCGATTTGAAGTATGTCTTACATGGCGATATCAAAAATGTTACCCGTTTTCTTCTGTCAGCTCTAGTTCCCGAGAAAAAAAAACACAATTCACGAAAAAATATATATTTTATTCACATTAAACATTAAGAAATTGTCTTTTGAATGATTTTCTAGAATGAAACTGACTCGGGCAATCTCGCATGATTCCATTGTTTTTAGGTCTTGGTGGAAACGTTCCCCTTGTTCTTCGCTTAGATCTCCTAAATTGTGTTGGAAATGATGTAGATGACTATTGCGATAGTGTAATTTTATACTCATATTACAGCCTAAATCTTTGAATCGCACCAGAATTTCCTCTACTAGTTCTACATAGTTGTCAGTCTTATGATTTCCGAGGAAATTTTGTGCAACTGCTACAAAAGATTGCCAGGCAAGCCTCTCCACATCATTCATACAAGTCTCAAAATTAGTTGTGTCTTTCATCAATTTACCTATTTGAGGTCCATCAAAGATACCTGCTTTTAGTTTTTCAGTACTTAAACCAGGAAATTTGTGAAAAATAAACTGGAAACATTGACCATTTCTATCGAGAGCCTTAACAAATTGCTTCATTACTACTGTCAATAAAGAGACGCCATTCATTGGGCTGATAGATCGTTAAACCCACGAAAACCAGCAAACCACTCACATTACAGCAATACACAAAATTTTCATCAGATGAAAAAAACTTCAATAACTTTCCCTCTCTCGTGCGATATGTAGACACTCGAACATCTGAGGAAAGACAATTTTTTTCTTTTAATCTTGACGCTAGTAACTCAGCACGTTCCTTCGAAAGATCTAAGACTCTGATGAGGTCACTAAGCTCATTCTGCGAAAATGGCTTAGGATCTGATGTTATTCCGCAGTATTGAAAATTATCATCTACTTGGGAAGAAATAGGTATTTCAGCTTCATCCTCCTGAAATTGCTGCACTACCTGGTGAAAAGTTGGTATTGGAACATTTTCTGAATGAGGAACAGGTCTTTGTACTGAAGAAATATTGGGGTATTTCCATTTATAGCGATTGTTTATGTTGATGCCCACTATATTAATCATACAAAAGTAACAGTCGTCATAATGATTTTTTGGTTCTCGCCATATCATAGGCACTCCAAACTTCAAAGACTTACGTTTCCCTCTCTCCCATTGTCGCAAATGTTCAACGCATATTTTACAAACACTATGAGGCACCCACACTTTATCTTGGTGTAGAATTTCAATACCGAAGTAAGCAAAATACAAACGACGCACTGTGTTTGTAATCGATTTACGCTTATTTTTCAGTATGTATTCACCACAAACATAACAAAATATATCAGGATCGTTAACACAACGTCTGGACGTACTAGCCATAATGAAATAGTAACACAAACTTTATCGATGATATTGAAATAATGACTAGTTACGAACAAGACCATAACAAGACCGACAACAATTCACAATGAGGGTAGTAGGTAAACTAGAGCTGATGAGTTAAAATGACGTATGTCAATATACTGTACATTACCTACTTTATCGACAATTCAAACAGAGATGCACCAAAAAAAAATTTTTTTTTTGTAGGCCTGTGTTATCAGGATAAAATAAAACAAATTTTAATGAATTTAACTTTTTAATTAACACTGCAACGATCGTTTTGCTCCAACCTGAGCTTCATCAGACATATAACTAACTTATTTACAAATTTTTTAACACAAGTATGTGTTTGTTACCGTATACTTGTGTTAAAAAAATTGTAAATAAGTTAATTATATGTCTGATGAAGCTCAGGTTGGAGCAAAACGAGCGTTGCAGTGTTAATTAAAAAGTGAAATTCATTAAAATTTGTTTTATGTTATCCTGATAATAGTAACAACTAAATATCCAAATTGAAGAAATAACTATTCAACAAGTAAATGAGTTTCATTATTTAGGTGTCCTGATAGAAAACACTGGGAAAAATGAGTCAGAAATTAATGAATGAATTTAAAAGGTAACCAAATTGTATTACGCAATGAATAAGAACTTCATTATGAAAAAAGAAATATCACGAAACACCAAGATAAAAGTATTCAAAGCAGTCTACAGAGCAGTTCTGACATACGGATATGAATCATGGGTACTTAATAATAGACAAAAAAGCAAAATCCAGGCGCAGAAATGAGATATCCTAGGAGAGTGAGAGGCGTAACTAGGCGTAAGAATAAAATGAACAATAAACAAATACGAGAGGAACTGAAGATACAATCGATAATAGACTTTATTGAACAGCGGCAACTACATTGGTGGGGGCATTTACAACGAATGGGCGATACTAGACCAGTAAAGCTAATATACTAAGCCAAAATCCAGTATAAAAGGAAAAGAGGAAGACCGCGACAAGTATGGGAGAATATCATTGGAAATAGCATCCAGAAGAGGGGAAAGAGCTGAAAAGAAGCAAAATCACTGGCCAGTAACCGAACATTATGGAGAAATTTTGTGCATAATTTTTGATTAGACTGTACTTACCCAACACACTTTAGGGTAAAAGGGTTTTTTGATAGATATATATATATATATATATATATATATATATATATATATATATATATTGACTTTAGGATTACATTTTTTTTCATGATCTGATAATCACATTCATAGATCTGTAACTTTGAAACAAATCAAAATGGATATACAAATTTTGCGTTTTTGTTACTTGAAATGAAGTCTACTTTACACTCCTAAAATTTGAACATAACGATACGGAACACCTTGTATATGTATATATATTGTACATTGCCGATGACCACTATAGAGAGTAAACGATGCTTTTCAAGAATTAAAACATTTTTATTAAATACCTTAAGTCAAGAATAGATAGTTATTCTTGACCTATTCTATGGTAGTGTTAAGATCGATCGCCCTTTAGCATCTGCAAAGTAAAATAACGATAAGAAATAAGTACTAAACATCTAGTTTCAAAAATTTTATTGTAAATCCACTACAATATTGTTTCGCTATGCAATGGCTTCATCAGGTGGATGAAAAACTGAATAATTAAAATACAAGTTTGAATATTTATGTACAAATTATTGAGAAAAAAATGGTGGTGGAAGAATTTTTACAATCTTAAAGATGGTAGTAAAGGGAGTAAAGTTTACTAAGAAGTTAAGTTTTTTGCTTTTACTTTGTATGAAAAACTTTGAAGTCTTTTTTGCTTTTGACTTGAATATGTAAAATTTTGAAATCTATATTAAATCTATAATTGATATCTAAACATTAATTTGCGAAAGTTGAATATATTTTCATTTTTTATGACTTCTCTCGTGTTTTTTCATCCTAATTCTGAGCGTCTTCCCCGTTTGTCCTATGTATACCTTAGTTTTACCAGAGTTTGATTTTTTGTCTATTTTGTCTTTGTTATTTTTAATAATGTTTTGTATAGTAATGTCTGTTTTAAAATTAATTTAAATTATATATGTTCATTATTAAGTTTTTAATGAAAGTACCAATTTTTTCCGAAATTTTTCAGTGATTGAGTTGTAGAAATTAACTATATTGTTTTTTAATTTTGGGTAAACTAAAGAAAGGGTTTTAAATTTTTATTTACTAATCAGGATATTATTGATAATATTTATAAATTGTATATTATAAATTGTTCATGAAAATAAATTAAAATAAGTACACATCCCTTGTTTAGTAATTGTGTCTATTGGTTTAGGTATGTTGACGACATATTAATTTGCTTTAATGGTTCAGATACACAATTAAAAACTTTAAATAATTGTATCAACACTATTCACACAAAAATAATATTTACAATAGAAACAGAAATAAATAAAAATATTAATTTTCTGGACTTACTAATAAACTAATAAACATGAGTTCGCTATATACCATAAACCAGACGGAAGATGTCCGTCAGATGTCACTGATTAAATTGGTGTCGCCTGATAGAACGAAACTGGTTATAGCTTGGAGACGATTTTAGCGTAAATGTAGATACAGATACAGATCCGTTGTTTAACAGATCTGTATTAATTTGTATACACATTGCTTCACTAGTTCAACCGATGAGGCCTAGATGGCTGAAACATATGTATTGAACAGAAGTAAATGCTAAAAATACGAGGTGTTTGTCCATGTTTACAGTGACGAATATGTATTTTGCATATCTGTTTCATTATATAACAACTGCGTAATACGGCAAAAACGTATTGATAAATATCCCTTTTTTGTAGACTAGTTTATTAGCTTATGCTATTTCATGATTAAATACACTACTCAAACAGTTTTCTTCTTTTGTTGAAATCTAAACAACCAAGAAGAAATTAAGCAAAGTGTATATGCACTTTTTTGTTCAGAATCACTTCCAGAACACATTGTGTAAGTTTGTCGGTTACCTCAGGGAACACCCTGTATATTTCAAAGTTTTTCATACAAGGTAAAAGCGAAAAACTTAATTACTTAGAAAACTTAGAAATTAATAGATATAATAATTTAGGATTAGCTTTAAATGACCAATTAGATTTAAACAGCTCCACTCTACTATCCTCATATTGTAAAAAATTTTCCACCACCATTTTTCTCAATAATTTGTACATAAATATTCAAACTTGTTTTTTAACGAAGATTTATGATAAATTTTATTAAAATATTTCAATAATTTGCTAACTAGCTAACAAAAATTCCAATACAACATTGGTTCTTTTATTTTTGTTATTGAAAAAAAAAATAAAGAGAGGTTAGGTAGATCACTATTACAACGTTGCCACTTTATACTATTACATTATCCTTTAAATACTTATCTAACGGATAAGTAACTATAATTTTTGATGAAGAAACTCAAATGTATTTTATCTATCAGATATAATTATCTTGGGGATGGCTATCAGACACTTCTATCTAGAGCTGAAGAAAACTGGCATTAAACTTAGTAAAGTAATAAAGAAGTTTTTCACTGTATACACTTATTCATAATTTTTCATCATATTGCCTATTAGTCAATGCATTTTTGTATGCGTGAAAACTATTTTTCAAAGCATTTTCTTCAATCTTCTAGCGTTAGGTTGATTATTTCATTTTTAAATGCGTTAATCATTTCTTCAAACGATTTTAAACACAGGGTATACGTGTTTGGTATTGGCCATGGTAATTTATGCTTTACATGTTGAAAGAAAATATCACTAAGTGCTAGGTGTGTACTATATAGCGAATGCAACCTATACCATGATCCTGGGATTGAAACTCGTCACTGATGCAGTATATGGTTCACTACTCAACAGTTCACTGACTAAACCTTAGCCTTACCGATTTTAACTTAATATAAAGCAAAAGGTATTCTAAAATTTCACGAAAAAATTTGCTTGTTTATGTACATATCAACACATCACTTTCTAAAATATTTAAGTCGATTTGCGCGGATCAACAAAAGCTATGTGCATAGAAGTGTGAAAGGCATCACATAGTGTTCGGTTAAAATCTTATGAAACCAGTCCAGAAACGTATTTTCAACAAGAAGTAGGAGGTAAACAATATTGTAGTGGATTTACAATAAAAAATGTTTGAAACTTATTTCTTATGGTTAGTATTTTATTTATGCATGCCATATAAATAAAATACACTACTATATTGAAGGCGTAATAAATTACTTTGCAAATGCTGAAGTGCGAACAATCGATCTTAAGATTAAATCTGTTTAAAATATTTAATCCGTAATTCCATACGACCTCTCTGGAAATTTGCCCAGAATCTGCCACTCCAAATATTCCGTTTTGAGTTCTTTAATAAGTAGCCAAGATGTTTATTGACTCCTTAGTCTTAGGATAATGCAAAAAACAACTGCATTCATACGCGCGAACTTCATGTGATTGTGTCAAGTTTTACTGATGTTCCAAAACTTTCGATTAATATCAGTTAGATATGCGTACAACGTCTGTTGCGTATAAAATAAATTACATTAAAAAAAATATCTTACCCTAACGATATTTCTTTTTGAAAGAACTATCATATTCGAAGGCTCAATTATAAGGTATCCATTCCTTAATATGCAGAGCAACACTTCCAGCTGCAAGTAAATTCGAGGCATCTCCCTTACAAACTTCCGCAGTAATCTTCCAAGGTATCATTCTCGATCACCGTTTGAAACTGCGTCTTGAATATTTCTGTTGTTACTACAATACCACTGTTGTGTGTTTACTCAAGGTGATTTTATAAAGGATTGGTCATTTGGTATTAGGCGTACTACTATTACTTCCGCTTATTTTGTAATAAATACGTATGAACGCTTTGTAAATCTGCGCGGAATAAACGGATGACATTTGCCGTGCAGTAATATTACGCGAGATAGTGGTATCTAAATGCGCATTAGTGAAATGCTCAAGACGCACTTCAATTCCGTAAACCAAAACTATACCAAGGACATCTTATATTTGTTATACTTACTTTAATGCTTTCCTCCTGACTTAAGTTTTTCCAAGAACGAAGATGAATATAAGAAATTAATCCATCGTTCTGAAAAATATATTAAACTTATTACCAATTGTGGCCGAAGATCATGTATTATGCTTACCAGATCTATAAGCTTCTGGCACCTAATACAAAAGTGCCAACATATAACTAATAGAAAAGTTGTTGTCAAACAAAATAATAATTTTGGGAACGTTTCGGAAAAAGAGCCATTAATCGCTACCAGAATCAGAACGTGCTGGGTAATTAAATAATTAAGTGAAATAGTGAGGAGATAGCCAGTATTACCTGGACTCATAAACTCAGTGAAATATTTATTCATTTTAAAAATCATTAAATATATAGCAATTAACTTATCTAGGTTTTCAATTAAATTTATAGTGCAGAGAGAATGCCACTTGCTTAGTTTTAGTTCTAGAATATTTTTGATTTTGCGATAACATAATTCAAGCATAAAAAATTCGCCGTCTAGTATAAATGCTCCACTCAATGCTCCCATACATAGGCTGTACATATTTAATATAGTGAATAAATTATTTCGCACACCTGTTAGCCAATAATGCGAAACGGATACCAACAACACAGCCACTCCAATTAAAATATATACATCCAAATTTAATCGTATTTTAGCAAGCATCTCAATTATTTGATTGGATTCCGTATCGAAATTTTCTAAATATATTATAACCTCATTGGCGCACATTAGGGCTTTTATTAGAGTATGCCGTTTGAAACATATATAAATTATTGTAGTACCAGCCATCATGCCAAAGATTAGTTGGGAAATCTTTGTCAGACTATCAACACCCAAGAAATTATTGGATTTGTAGGAAATGTGGAAATTGTACAATGCTGCAAAAACTAATACAGTGCCGAGAGTATACGATAAAGCAACATTAACGGTCGGTACTTCAACGTAGAATTTGCGTTCTTTATCATGAATACATCTAAATTTGAATGAAATAATCCCAATAGCTCTTGAAAGTCTAGCGAATGGTCGTGCCATACAGGCAGGACATGTACTTGTAACTTTACGAAGGTAAAACTTCTTCATCATTTTGAAAATCATTCTGTTAGAACAATACTTGCTACGGGATTTCTTTTCATGAAATGACAATGCTTATACTCAGCAGATTCTAAAGTGTGTATATAAAATTATTCTAAGGTATATATATCAAATTATTTAAAATCAATATCAGCCAATAAATAATAAAATAATATTCTTCATACCTTTTTCAAGCAAATAATTTATTAGATTATTCAGCAGATATATTCACTAATGTCCAATGCACATTTAATGAGAATTATGCCATTGGTAATTAATAACATACGGGGACCGTTTTGCTTCTCTAGAACCTAGTAAGGTAATACACAATTTTTTAAAAAATGCATTTATTTCCATTTTTGTTTTTCCATGTTTTTACATGTCCAACGGAATCCCTTTTAGAGCCAATGAATTTTTGCATTTGTGAAAACTATTTTTCAAAACAATTTCTCCAATCTTTTAGCGCCCGCTCTAGGGGCGGGCAACCTGGACATTTATCCGGAGCGATAAAATTTAGGGGCGTCAGTTTGGCTGTAAGTGTGAGAAAATTATTTGTGTGTTAAAACACCTAATTAATAGAAAATTTCACATATGGATTTTTTCGTTCGCTAAAAATTTACTGTGTGCAACGTACGATGAATACACTGAAAATTTCGGGAATCAGAAGTATAGTAGGTAGCTGACCTATGATTTATACAAATTCAGCTAACTTTTTTTACGATGACAGTTAGAAGTTAGCGATATAGTAACAAAATGAATTTAACAAGAGAACACTATCGTGCGATGTAAAAGAATCAAAATCTGATTTACAAACAGATAATAAAAGCAACGTGACTAAGCATTAAAATATTCAAGATGTCGGACAGTGTCCAACAGAAGAAATACGGTTATAGCGACATCCAAAATAATTGAACATAAGTAAATTTCAAGAGTAGACCAAGTTTGAAGAAGCCCAAAACGTATGAAAATTACTAACAAAAATGAATCAAATAATAATACACGAAAAGGTGAAATATGAAAGGTCTAAATAGATTAACGCAGGAAAATAACGAAATATCTTCATTATAAATTACCGAATGATCTCAAAATGATTTTTGAGCGTAACACTATTTCAAAGAACCTTTCACATTTGTAGCACGGCAACATTTGCATTTAATCCATGTTTATATTATTATTATAGCGCCGACTTGTCTCGTTCTTCCTCCTGTTCCTCCTCCAACCTGTAGCCGGGAAATTGTTCACTCAACCCACTTATTTCGTGATATGAGCTCAGTTGGACGCAGCTAATATTTTATACCCCGTAAAACGATAGTATACTACAAATATCATGTTATGTTGCATGTTTTTATGGAAGTGCCTTTTGTTTAATTGTTGGTAGTTGTAGATGTTCCTCAAATATTCAAGAGGTTTCCGACTATGTTGCACGTTGCTAATAGCGTTGCTTTCTGCATCCAAGGGAGTATATTTTCTTGGAAGTTGTAGTTGTAGTGTGTTGTGAATTGTGTAGCCAGGCTGGTTGTGACCATCCCTGTTGCTTCTATTGTTATCGCCACGATGAAAACCTTGTAAAGAGTCCACAACTCTTTAACCTCGAAAACCAATGGATTATATTTTTAATTTCTTTCCCTGTGTTTGGGCTGAAGTTCACTATTCTGTTCACGTCTGATTTTCTACGAACTGTATGTCGGGTTTCTCATGTGGTTTGTGGCGATAAGCTATTATGCGATCCCAATATACCTTTCGTTATTATTATTATTTTAATTTTAAGTGAAATGTTATGTATTAGGAGAACCTACTCTCATAAATATATTGGTAACTTCAAGTATAGACTATGTTTGTCTACAAAAGAAACGAGAATAAATTCAAACCAAATTATTAATATTTATATATATATAAATATATATAGTGTATATATATATATATATATATATATATATATATATATATATATATTGTTGTGAGTCAACCTACCCTCTTAATTAATTCTTTTACTAATAAGTTTTCAGTTTCAACAATGTTATATCTTGAATGTTAAGATTTGTAAAGTATTTCTTTATAGTAAGAATTTTGTAATTTTGATATTATTTCCCATATTTTATTATCTGTTTGTCTTATGTGAATTTCATTTACAAGAGTTGTAATTGAGATTACGTGAGTGGATTTTCTATAATATTATCTTTTAAATTATTTTAGTAACCTTTGCACGAATTTTCGTAGAATATCTGATTTTTACTTTTACAAAATTGCTGTTAGGAGTCTTGACGACGAAAAAACATGATTATTATTATTATTTTTTGACTGATTGAAAGAGATCTTTATCTGCATTTTATAATTTGAGTCTTTTTATCAATATTCCATTTATATTCCTATGCAAAATGCTTATGGACGTATATTGTACATAAGGAAATGTTTTAATAAGTATTCTGGATGTATTAATCATATAAGGAGAATTTAATCATACATTTGAATACGGAAGATTATATTTATATCAAAGGAACACTTTTAAAGAAGAAATTAGATTTCTTTTGAATCATCTTGGAATAAGAACAACTCATCTGGATCCCATATTGAACATAACCTGGTGGTTTACTCTGCTAATTTGGATTATAAGCAACGCAGCGACTAGGATATTATCCAGAAATTTGAATCGAGCAACGGACATTCATTCTTGACGTATTAGATAGAAATTTTCCTGTGAACTTCATACAAAGAACATATTGAAAATTGTGATCTCCAAAATTTTAACATATTCTTCAGGTATTTAAGTGTAATTGTTATATAATAATTTGTTAAAGATATAACATTGCTTGATATCACTTTTCTATAAACGTTATAAACTCACGTCATCTCAAACGTCATTTTCCTTTACATTTATATGTCAGATTTGATAGTTATATTTGTATCTTGTGATAATTGATATAATTTCATTTAAATATATATTTATACATAAATTTGACGCTTTCGTATTATTTCATGTATTAGTAGAAGTCTATTTGTGTATGGAGAACTTACTTTTAGACCCTTGAGATTAAGCAGAATCCTTGCAATTATTATTTTTATATCTGAAGTTTTCGAGCTAGCATTTTGTTATTTCATTTTATTTTTCATTTATTTTAATTTCTCAGCATTCCGCGTTATTACATTTTATATATATAATATATATAGTAAATTCAATTTGTTGGCGATTTAAGGTCTGGTTTTACTTCAAAATGTATATATTCAAAACAGTCCTGGATTGTTTTAAATACATACATTTTGAAGTAAAACCAGACCTTAAATCGCCAACAAATTGAATTTACCATAACATAATTATCTATATATATATATATATATATATATATATATATATATATAAAATAAAAATTGTTGGGGAATCCGGCAATAAAAACCTTTAATTAGTCAATTAGAGTCCTTTATTTTATACCTTATATTTCGCTCTGTAGATTTAGAGCTTCATCGGAGGTCACTTTAATCAAAAGAAAATACAACCTTAGCTAATTTAGTCAACTAATTATAAGAAAGATCAATACTTACAAAAGCGAACTATTTGTTGTGACAGATATATACATTTTTTAAAAAACAAAGCCGGTAGAGAACAAGAACTCCACGTAATACAAACAAAACGTCATATTAATTAAAAATTGTTTCTTTAAAACTTATTGTCATTACATATTAAAACCATTTAAAAAAATTCCAAATTTTGAGAATGTTAAAATCCTTCAGGGAGTTAATAGTTTAAAATGTAGGGAGTTTTTGGAGATGGTTGAGATTAATAATAATTCTAACGCTATGAATTTCAGATCTGACACAAATAATTTAAGCGAAATATATGCTTTTTTGCTGACCTTTTCTCATATCAAAAACTCAAGTCACCAAAATACACAGAATATTAGCTCTATTGATGTCATTTAACACATTTGTCCTTCCACAATTTTTTCATATAATTATAATTTTAATTTTACAATTTCTTTTTAATTAAGTTTAACCTGTTTGTAAGGCAGCACATTATTGAAATTAAGCGCGCAACTTTTGAACATCTGTATATATATCGTTAGCCTTGACATTAAAATTAATGAAACTCTAACAGTAGATTACAATTATATTTTAATAATTATAAAAAATAAAATATTGCTATTTTGTTGAACATTTTATTAACATAGTGCTACATATGTTCTGATTTTCTTAATTTATAAGGTTTTAGAGTTACAACCGTTTTTATTTAAAAACTTTAAACGAAAAATTTTAAACCCGCATTGTATTCCGTATTATTGTAACGCAATCGGACACAACAATATTTCGGAGCTATCTTTAAAAAAATATCACACTCAAAGGGAAACTTAGGTATTTCTACGGAAACATTCAAGAGCATCAACAGTGTCTAATAACTAGAGAACGGACACGCTTACCACATGACGCAAAGCCCAGTGCAGTACTGGCGAAAGGCTGTATTTCTAAAATATTTAATTTTATTTATATAATTGGAAAACGAACGTGTGGTGATCTATAAAATTACGAAATACATATTTATTTGTTGAAAAGTTGTATTTATAAAATTTTTAATTCTATTTATTTAATTGGAAAACATACGGGTGGTGATCTATCTATCTAAAATTACGAAATACATATTTATTAATTAATTTTATTTATATAATTGGTATTTTTAAAGTTTTTAATTTTATTTCTATAATTGGAACATTTTTATTTGTTCATTTTGTCGTTCAAGTTGAGTAAAGGAGTATTAATATTAACTAGCAATAGTTTCTCAAGGTTTTCTTCTGTCAATTTTGTTCTCTTTGAATTAAGTACATCCTTATAAATAGAAAACGTCCTTTCTACATCGCAACTGGTTATAGGTGCATACTGGAAATATTCTTTTATTTCTTCATATTTAGCCGTTATATTTTGTGGAATTGTCTCCATACATAATTGCTGCAATGTAATTAAATCTGGATTTCTATTAAGAATTGCTTCAAACTTTTGCCGAAGGCCACATCCGAAGTCACTTGGAATACTTTTCAAATTATTCACAGCCACATCTAATGTGGTTAATCCGTCATTTAATTTGAGATTTCGATTTTCAAAATAAGTGATTAGTTTTGGAAATTTTCCAAAGTGTTCGTGAAGAAAGTACAACTGATTTTTTAAATTTGTGATTTGTGTGAGCTCCTTGCACTCACCAATACTTCTAGCATCCTCCTTTAGCAGTGTTACGAAATGTTTTAGACTATCGAAATTCTCAGCATAATAACTAGTAGCTTCCAGCCATGTTCCCCATCTATTTATTACTGGAGTGGGAGGCAGTGACAGAGATGGAAATTTTTCCCTGAAAAGAGCTACTCTCAATGGTGCTTTTCTGAAAACTTTTTTAAAAGCTGATACAAGTCTATCAACTTCCGGAAAAGTGTCTCTGATATATTCACAGATTCTGTGGAGAGCATGTGCTACACAAGTAATATGCAGCATATTAGGTTATGTATTGTTCAATAGTCTGCCTGTTTTTAACATATACGCAGCACTATCACTGACAAATAGAAGTATTTTTTCTTTGTACGTGGCGTCCGAATGAAGCATTTTTTGCATATTCTCCTTAATGGTTTCAGCAACTGTTTCCGCATCAACTCTATTTATAACACTTGTTGCTATTACATATGAGTTATAGGGAATAGTTGGATGTAGTACACCAGCTACAACATTTACCACACAGCGTCCTAACATATCCACCGTTTCGTCGGCGCTTATCCATATGTATTGATTTAAAAGATGGCTTCTAATGCGTTCTACTGTTCTCGTATAGCACCTAGAAACATAATATTTGCGTAAAGTTGATTCATCAGGAACATTTCGACCAGTATATTTTTTCAGAAATGTCTTCAAAATTGGATTGTTCAATTTAAATAATGGAATATTAGCTGCCATAAAAGTTTCACAGAGTTCTTCGTTAAAATTGTCATATTCCAACGGGTTCAATTTTTTTTCGTGCTTTAACGATCCTACGTGACGTTTTACGGTTGATTTATTGCAATTTTTCAATAACATTTCACACACATCACAATAAATTTCGGAATCACTGGCAATGTACATACAATCAGTATGGCCCTCAATCCAACTCGCCATTGTTTCACGATGCCATTCTCGACGCTCTTCCATTGTCTGAAAAAGTAAGAATATGCTAGATCCAAATAAACGAAATTAAATAACGAAATTTAATGCACACTTACGTGAAAATAATTGGAAGATGTTGCTTAAATGAAAAGAAAAGGAATGTACGTGCTATTTCTCTTACGAAATACGATAAACTTATTTATTTTATCTACGTACACGGCACCACTGAAAACACTATATTCTCCGAATACAATAGCTGGGTTGTCCATTGTTATCGCTGCGAGACCAGGTGTCCGAGTAAGTCAAACAAATACTTCATTGAATTACGCCGGGATGTACTGAGCGACGTTATACACAATTCCAATTGCCGATTGCGTTTTATGGAAATTGCATCGGTTTTCTGCTAATAACTGAAATGCCCGTGTTCCAAAGCGGCACACGGACTTCGAGACTACTATAGAAAATAAAATATTAACATGAATATTGACCAATACGTCATGGTTTGCGCCTTCATCCCATTGGTCGATAGCGGCGCTAACATGAGAGAGAAATGTTTCACTACAAACCCAAACCTGCGGTGATATTATGCGCGTTTTATGGTGCAAGAAATTATTCATAGTTCATTTCATGAAAGTAGCTACCTATTTATACTATATTTTTCGGAAATTGGATTTTAAAATGTTTGATTAAAAGAGCCACATTTGTATACCGGAAGAGCCATATATGGCTCGCGAGCCATATGTTGCCGAGCCCTGTCCTAGGTTGACATAAAGAAACCATTGCATTTACATGGATTAAATTTACGTCATTGTGGAGACGCAGAAGCAACCCATCACATGTACGGATATGCTTGACGACATGTACAGAAACTTTAATTTTAACAGAAACAAGTTCTACAGATTCTGCCAAATTTGGGATTAATGCTATTTTGTCTGATATGTGCACTGCGTCTAATACAAATAAAATAAATTACATTTGAACACAAAATATCTTACCCTAACGAAAGCCTTTCTTGAAAAAACCATCATATTCGAAGGTTCGACTATCAGATATTCGTTCCTTAATATATAAAGTAACACTTCCAGCTGCAAATCAATTCAGTTTCAAGGAATCTCCCTTGTAAAATTTTGTTTCGCAGTAGTTCTCCGAGGTATCAGTCTCGTTCACCTCTTGCAACTGCGTGTAGAGTATTTCTGTTGCTACAACACCACTATTCACTCCAAGTATTGAGTTTTATAAAGGACTTGTCAATTATATCGTATCTGGTGCGGAAAATTTAGAATAATGTAAGACACTACTAATACTTCCAGTTATTTTCTGATAAATACACGTCAAATCTTTATAAATCTCCTCAGAATGAATGTATGGAAATTGCAGTGTACTAATATCGAGCGTAAATGCTGTTTGATTGCGCATTAGTGAAATGCTCGAGATACATTTCAGTTCCGTAAACCAAAACGATACCAAGGGCATTTTATATTCGTTATACTTACTTTAATGCTTTCCTCCTGATTTATATTTGTCCAAGAACGAAGATGAATATAAGAAATTAATCCATTGTTCTAAAAAATATATAAAACTTATTAGCTATTGCGGCCGAAGATCAATAGTTGTGTTTACCATGTCAATAAGTTTCTGGCACCTAAGACAAATATACCAAGCTACAACCACTACGAATATTGTTGACAAACAAAATAATACGTTTGGCAACTCTTCAGAAAAACTGCCATCAATTGTTACCACAGTAAACACGTGCAAGGCAACAAAGCAAGTGAGTATAATAGTGACGACATAACCAGTATTACCTGGACTCATGAACTCGGTAAATTTTTTATTCATTTTAAAAATTATTAAATATACTGCAATTAATTTATCTAGGCTTTCCGTAAAATTCATAGTGCAGAGAGAATGCCACTTGCTCATTTTTAAATGTAGAATGTTTTCGATTTTGCGAAAGCAAAATTCCAGAGCAAAAATTTCAACATCTATTGTAAATGCTGTACAAAATTCTCCCATAGATACAATGTATGTGTAATATAGTAAATAAATTAGTTAGCGCATCTGTTAACCAATAATGTGAAATGAATGCCAAAGACACAACTACAGTAACTAAAATATATACATTCAAATGGAATCTTATGTTGGCAAGCATCTCAATTGTTTGGTAAGATTTCGTATCGATATTTTCCAAACATATTATGACTTCATTCATGCACATTATGGCTTTTATTAGAGCATCCCGTTTGAAACAGATATATATTATAAAAGTACCAGCCATCATTCCAAAGATTAGTTGGGAAATATTTGTCAGACTATCAACACCCAAGAAATTATTCGATTTGTAGGAATTGTGGAAATTGTACAACGCTGCAAAAAATAACACAGTGCCGAGAGTATACGATAAAGCAGCATTAACGGTCGACTTTTCAACGCAGAATTTGCGTTCTTGATCATGAATACATCTCAATTTGAATGAAACAATCCCAGTAGCTCTTGCAAGTCTAGCGAATGGTTGTGCCATACAAGCAAGACATGTATTTGTAATTTTACGTAAATAAAACTTTTTCATTATTTGGAAAATCATTCTGCTAGAACAACACTTGCGACGGGATTTCTTTTCACGAACTGACAATTCTTATGCCCAGCAGATTCTAAAGTGTGTATATCAAATTGTCTAAAATCAATATCACCCAGTAAATAATAAAATAATATTCTTCCTAACTTTTTCAAGCAAATAATTTATTAGATTATTCGGCAGATATATTTACTAATTTCCAATGTACATTTAATGAGCATTATGACTCTATTACCCTTGGCAATTAATACATACGAGGGCTGTATATAGTAAAATAATATATAATTTTTTTAAAAAATATATTTTTGTTTTTCCATGTTTTTACGGATGTTCAACGAATTCCCTTCTCGAGTCAATGAATTTTTACATCCGTGAAAATTATACCTCAAAACAATTTGTCCAATCCTCTAGCATTAAGTTATTTATTACGTTTTCAAATGCGTCGATCGTTTCTTCGGCAGAATTCGAATGTATCCCCTCCGATAGCCACAGTTGAAATTACCTTCCTGAATAGGCGGGTAAAGAGTTTTACACGCAAATTGCATCCCGGGTAAAACGAAATTGCATCGCCGAGCTTAACTTGATGTGTAAGATAAAAAAAGTTATTTTCAGTGTTGCCAAACTTTGAAGATTTACAATAAAATAAATGAATAACATTATTCATTCGGTTAACCGCACATCTGTTTTTTACCGTTGAATTGTGACGCAATTACTTCAATTTTACACTTAAATTCCTTTCTTCACGGGCGTTGATAGAAGCGGAAGGAGTTTTTAAAATTTATTTTATTTATTAGTTTAAATTTCGTAAGATAAATAAAGTACGGTGAGTTAGTTCTTTTTCCATTGTTTTAACTCTTAATTACATAATTACATACTTCGTAATTTTTTTAATAGATCCTGTTTAATATCGTTTCATAGAATCTACTTCTTCCAATTATTTTGACGTAAGTATTCAGTGAATTTCGTTAAGTTTCAATAACTTACGCATACATTTTTAATTTTCATTTATTTAGATCTAGAACATTGTTTAAGTTACTTTTTCAGATATGATATGGAACACCGTCGTGAATGGCATCGTGAAACAATGGCGAGTTGAATTAAGGGTCAAACTAATTGTATGTCCATTGCCAGTGATTACGAAATTTATTGCAAAATGTGCAAAAGAGCATTAAAAAATTCTAAGAAATCGCACGTAAAACGTCACTGAGCATCGCAAGCATATACAGAAATTAGACACGTTTAAATCTGACAATTTTAATAAAGAACTGTGAAATTTTAATGGCGGCAAATATTCCATTAAATAAACTTAACAATCCCACGTTCAAAATATTTCTCCAAAAAATATACTGGTCGAAATGTTCCTGATGAATCCACCTTAAGCAAATATTATATTTCTAAGTGCTACACGAAAGCAGTAGAACGCATTAGAAACCTTCTTTCAAATCAGTACCTATGGATAAGTGCCGACGAAACTGTCGATATATTAGGACGTTGTGTGGTAAATGTTGTATCTGGTGTACTACATCTAACTATTCCATATAACGCATATGTAATAGAAACTAATGTTATAAATACAGTTGATGCGGAAACAGTATCCAAAACCATTTACGAGAATATGTACCAAATCCTTCATTCAGATGACAGGTACAAAGAAAAAATACTTTTATTTGTTAGTTCTGTTCTCTGTATTGTTGGTTATCAATGTTATTGTGAAAAAATATTCATCCTATTTTTCTACGACGAGATACAGCTAACCATACTCCAACTTTAATAGGATGTAAAGGAACTTCGATGTGATTGTTTGGATTGTTTATAGACCATGTTCTGTAATTTTGTTTATTTACAAACTCGCTTAAATGAAGCCATGTTTCATCAGTAAAAAAAATATATCAGGAATTTCGTCATTATTTAAGTTTTCTTGAAAGAAGTTGCAATAATTAGGCCTACTAGCGTGATCTCTAGGTGGGATCTGTTGAACAATCGATACTTTGTATGGATACATTGTGCTACGGATTTTTTATTAAAAATAATTTAATTTAAAAATGCTACATATTTTGTGAGATAAATTGTACATTCAAAATGTATATAAATTTAACGAGATAGAAAAACTGTTTTTTCGGCGTAAATGTGTTGTAGAGGCCGAGGTAAATTAAAGGAGATGAAATATATAGTTTGAACTAGAAGGTTGCTTTGTGAAATATATTTAAATATATTTTAATTAATTCGGGTTGATTGATTGAAAGTGATTTTGTTATATTAGTATTAAAGTCCCGATATTTTTAGAGATAAATTTCTCATTGTATTTGATGTTTAAAGTTGAATAAGCACCTTCTTCGTTAGAATCTCCATTTTAGTTTTTGTAAGTATTTAATATCGTATGACGTCATAAGGATAAATATAGTAACTACATTTCTATTATATTAAAACAAGTAATCAAGAGATTTAATTTAAGAATATAGATAATACAGTTAAATATTAAAATTCTATGTTAATATTATAATTGAAAAGTTTGTTCGAGAGGATTCAGGGTTTTTTTGTTTTTTTTAAATATTAAACTTGATTATTTTTAGATAAGTTTTGATCGGAGTCATTTAGAGGATGTCTTCCATTCATTTAGTTGTCAATTTTCAATGAATGTTTTTACCTCAAGTATTTTTGTATAATACTGTGTCTTTATACTTTGTAAAGATTAAATTTAATTTTTTTTTTATTTTTGTATTAAATATTTATTTAAATTTTTATCTTGCGTTTGTTTCATTGTACACATACCATCATTGCTAATTAATTAATAAAATAAGTAAATAAATTTTTGTGAACATTTCACTGGCGCTCAACTTACTTGTAGAACACGGATTTCCTAAGTGGAACCCGAGAAGTTAGAAGTCTCATATTTGAAAATTCACCTGCTGAGAAACCTAGTTGGGAAAACTAGTTGTGGAGAGTGGTGTTCTAAATTTTCAAACCACTATTCATAGCAATATGTAAATGACGCTTAAAAATTCTATTAGCTGTACTAGAAGATGCGTTCATTTGAACTTATAAACGACGAACTGATCTATGTAAGTTTTCGCCATCAAGGTTTTCTACATGTTCAACAATATTTTGCTGTGTACGTGGTCTACCAGAACTTTTGCCTTTTAACACAGAGCCTGTAGCCCGAAACTTCTTCTCGACTAGACGAATGTGATGATGTAAAGCGGTATTATTCACAAATCTATTAGGGAACTGCAAGTGAAACTGTTGCTTACATTCCGCGTAAGAACATCGCCATTCGCCGTTACGAAATTGTGCACTTTAGAAATATGCTTCAAGAATAAAAATATTTTCTTGTAATGTGTACATTATTTAGTAGTATTATTTATGTTTATGTTTATGTACCAAAATTAATTTAAAAAGGTATATCAAAGACCATTTACAGCAACATAAATTCATATCCAATGTACACGTAGTAAGTTTTTCTTTATAAAGTATCCACTATTATAGTTCGAATAATACGATTAATCATCTAAATGGTAAAATTTTTAATCGAAATTAAATGGAAACAAGCCCATACATCAACAATCCAATGTTTATTAGCACAAATAAAGTAATCTGAAAGGAAATAAATCCCTATAGCTATTGCAAATATTGTTTGAAATGTGTTTTGATAACATTCGTAGCACTTACGTTGATAAGTGTCAGACATTGTATCTAACGTTCATAATTGGACAAAATAGATACAATAAGTCTTCGGAAATAGAATAACAATACTGACAAAGCTTTGAATAGTATATTAATACAAATTTCATAACACATGATTTTTGCGCACGAGTTCAAAGTTTCAAAAACGAGCCGTAGGCGAGTTTTCTAATGAAACGTGTATTTTATACTATTTTTTCTATTCCGCCTTTTAAATATTAAAAAATTTTTAAAATAATAGTCATGTTCAATACGAATATTTTAGATATTTAATTTTTTTGACGTTGGTTACAATGACATATAATTTGGACATTTCAAATATTTGAAATATTGTTATGTGTTTTGAAATTTAAATCTTAGACTAGTTTATGTAACTATCTAACATCAAAATGAACGAAATAAGCAATTGCACGCCGCCCGCCAGAGCTTCGGAAAATTGAAGAAGACAATTTGGAAAATTTTCTGCCAAAAAAATCTCGACACATTTATAAAAAGGAATATAACCAATTTATAACTTGGTGTAAAGAAAATAGCATCGTGACTATTACAGAAAACATTATGATTGCCTATTTTGACAAAAGAAAGTAAAATAAAAAAGGCATCTTCCTTGTGGTCCAAATATTCGATGTTAAAATGTTGTTTGAATATTTATAAAAATACAGATATCTTAAAATTTTCTAAACTAATAGCATATTTAAAAAGATTGTCTGAAGGCTATGAGCCTAAGAATTTAAGATTTTAGAAATAGAGCACATTAACCGATTTATAATAGAGGCCGATGATAAAACATATTTATGAAAGTAAGTAATAAAAACATAATATAGTAGTATTTAACTTTTACATATACATGTTTTTTAAAGGTTTTAAAGGCTTGTATCTATAGTTACTTGAATGCTTTAAATCTTATCAATTTTATTGCCCTTGTACGTCACGTTTATTATTTTTTTGAACTCTACATTTTGTAAGTATTTTACTACTGCTTTATATGCTTATTTATTTAATGTTATTTCTCATTAATCTTGTAGTATCTCCGGAAGAAGCAACAAAGTTGTTGCGAAATAAAGGGATAATTAAATGCATTTTTAATTGACAGACCGCTTGCCCGCTTTTAATTTATTTTATTCTATATTTATATATATATTGAAGTAACCCAGAAAGGTCTTATTGATGATACGTGTAATTAACGTTAAAGTAATTATTGAATTTGCCCAGAAATTAAAAATAACTTAAAATAGCACAAAGTGGCACAAAATGGTGGTAATAAATATGCCCAATAAATGACGTAAGTATTAGTGAAAGACAGGAAAAATCTCTAGATTTCAACAAAGACAAAATAAATAATTAATACTTAACTTCAATCGGCTTCCCTCAAGTGCTATTGGTATTGTTAATTATTTTACTTGTATCTTAATAAGAGACTCCGGCTAGCTTAAGTTTTATGGTGCTTATACAAAGACAATGCGAGTTCGGTGAATTGATAGAATACGTGTTTATTATTTTTAAAATTGTTTTTTTACCAAGTGACAAACTTATATATTTTAAAGAATAAAACTAGAAGGTGAAATGTAAAAATGACAGATTTAATGAGCATAACAATTCATGAAGGTAAGTTGATACATGATATACAAACAAATTAACATTATAGCAGTCACGTGATTAAATTGAATGCTAATATTGGTATATAATCTATCTAAAACTAATTCAAAAACTTAAGGGAACTGTATTCTTGACTTATGTAATATATAGATTAAATTCTAACATTATAGGTATTCGTACATAATAATATTAACGATTAGTTTTCAAATTGTAAATTAAGAATGGTTAAAATTGTAGGAGATGTAAATAAATGGATACTCAGATTTCTGAAGCGGTAAATTCTGGATGGTCAATAGTTATTCGTGTCTAGAGGCAGGAATACAGGTGCAGTTGGAACAAACAAGCAGGTAATATTCTAGGCTGGGTTTGGGCGTCCTTTGGAAAATTGGAATTTTCGTTTTCAAATGATCAGGCAGGTCTTCGGATGTGAAAACTTCGTAAACCGATATCTGGTTGGTGAGTAATACGTAGGATATGTTTTGGTAAGGTTTACTAATTTATTTTCTTATTTTTTTACCAATAATAGGTAGAACACTCTTATAATATCCACACGTTGTCAAACTTATTATTTTTTTCTCCCCTGACTCTCTATTGTTTTCAATCATCTCCAGGCATCTTATTCGTAATGCTTGTTAGTATTTATTTAATCTCGTACTTCTTAAATTAAAAAGACTAAATTACTATGGCTAATCGTTTTAATATTTTACATTACTCATTATTCTAATCTTACTGTATTCAAAATTGTGTTTTGAAAGTTCAGTTTAGCGCTAAATACTTGATTACAAGGGAATCATTCCCGCCTAATGCAATACAAATTAGGTACAGCTAATTGTCATAAAAAATGTCATAAATATTTCCAATCAATTAAGTTAAAAAGTCTTCGGTGAAATGATAATGTAGATGTGCATGACTTCAGTAAATGACTACAATGAATTAAATAAATAAAAGATTCAAATTTGAGTAATTAAAAACGCGGAATTAACTTTATTGATTAGACATGGCAAAAATACAGTTCAATATATAACTTATATTTTAAAATTAACAATTTAAAAATCAGTTCTGTATCTCTGTTCTAAGGCCTCATTATATACCAGGGCATGAATCACCTATATATATATATATATATATATTGTTATGGGACAAACAGCACCCTAATTCCAGCATCTATAATAGGAAAAACGGCATAAACAATTATTAAATTCATTGAAAAAGGGTTAAATAAGCGGTTTTAATATGTTAAATTAGTATCGAAATGTATATAAATTAATATGACGACAACTTTGTATACTTTTAATTAACCTATCTAATTTTGAAACTTACTTTTAAACACAAGAATACAGGTTCACTTCAGACATACTCTACAACAAAGCCGTAATAGTTGATATTATTTCATTAAAACTATACTATTTATAAAATAAAAGCCAGAATTTTACTTTTATTCAAATCCAAAAACCTTCATATTGTAGTTTTCCCTAATGAATATTTAATAACCTAGTAGTACTTACCAGTTTTAATTTGTTAACTGTAGTAATTTAATATAAGATCACATTTCGTTTTTACACATAACCTTATTAAGTATAATAACACACGTGCAAATTTTTTTAATAGTTAATATTATTTGTCGCTAGATACATTTATTTGTTTGATTTACAGTTTCCTATTTATTTCAATAAACCATATTATTTTTATTACCAAATCTCACTCTTTTATTTGTTAGTGTTAAGTTGTAGGAGTTATTTAATATCAGATTTATTTATTTAATCACAACACAAAGGAGTAAACAACCATTCTACCAGCGAAGATCCAGAGAGAGTCACATTCTAACTACTTCATGCTTACGACGACTAGTTGGCACATAAAACATATAGATAGCGTTGATCTAAATATATTTATCATATTAAAAGGCGCCCAATTAAAAATTCAAATTTATAAACTTGAACTTTCATTACATTTATCATCTCATTTATATTTATATTCATATTTAGATCTCCATCTCATTCGCCATATATCATTTGACGAACCAACGTGGGGCCTTTTAAACATACCAGATCATTCGCCATATATCAATATATATGTATATATACTAAATATTAATAATAAATGTATTTAATTTAACATCATGTCGTCTTATTTCTGTACCTTTTTACATTGGATGTAAAGTTACGGTGCCTAGTTACAAAGAACTCTAAAGCAAACCCTGATACTTACTCAAAGAGTCAAACGAGATATACGCGTGTGTAGTAATGATTTACATTCAAAATAATTGGAGTCCGACTTACTAGAGTAAAACTACACAACAATATGTACTCGTAGCTTTGTATCTTTTCTGTAATTAGTGTTTATATACTGTTGGGCATGTAAACAATATTATTATTATTACGAAAAAGACGATATTGAAATTATAAACACTTAATACACAATAATATACAAAAGATAGGTAATAAGTAGAGCTGAGGATGTTTGCGGTACGGCAGGACCGTATGTAGTGCATCCCCACCAGCGTATAAACACGATGCAGCGAAACACTTTAGTTAGTCGTGAACTGGCAACGTGATCGTGTGTTGTCTTGAGCTCTATTTAATAAGTATGACGGACGTGCCCAAGCCAAGAAAGCGCCCATTGTATAACGACGTGAAGAAATTTATCCGAGACTTTCCCGATTTGTATTATAATGGAGCAAAAGTGGTTTGTAAATTATGCGATAAACAGTTACTTTGCTGGGACAAATACGACTGTAAAAGACATGTTGAAAGTGTACACCACAAAGACAAAAAAAAATAATGTGCTGTCTAAAACGCAATTCATTTTCGATTTATTGACAATGCTACTCGTCTGCGATGTGCCAGTTCACCTGCTAGATAAAAAAGCCTTTCACGACTTTTGGAATAAATACAATTCCAACAAAAAGCTACCGTCACGGAGAACGTTACTCACCTATTTACCAATTGTGCGTGAGGACATTGAAAACAGAATGAAAGCAGTAGTAAATGATAAACAGTTATGGGTATGTGTCGACGAAACGACAGATCGAAAAAAACATTCTATTGTGAATATTATAGTGCGTGTACTAGATCCTGTCAAATCAACATTTCCCATTTTATTAGCCAGCAAAAGATTGGAATAGTGCACTAGCGAAGTAATTACGAAGGTAGTGCTCGATACGCTACAAAAATTTCAAGTTTCAACTAATCAACTCCTGATGTTTATGAGCGATGGTGCTGCGACAATGCGTTCTGTAGGCCGTTCTCTTAAAGCAGATTGTGACAGACTTTTGCATGTGACATGTAAAGTTCATGCTTTACACCTTGTGGCACAAACTATTCGGCAATGTTATCCAGAGGTGGATGCATTAATAGCAACCACAAAAAAAAGTGTTTCTAAAATCTCCCAAACGAATTCGAGAGTTTCACAGTCGGTGCCCTGGTATTCCCGAACCACCAGAGCCAATCCTTACACGTTGGGGAAGTTGGTTAAAGGCGGCATTTTATTATGCCAAGTATTTCCAACAAATAAAATCTGTGGTTCTACAATTCAATCCTGCCGAAGCTGTAGCCATTAAGGAAAGCCAGAGACTCTTTCAAAACCCTTCCCTTGATGCAGATTTACAAACTATTTATAACAATCATATAGGATTGTTTAACGCAATCGAGAAATTTCAAAATACTGCATTATCGTTAGCGGAGTCACTGCAAATACTGGACGATGTACACGCCCAGCTATACGCAGTAAATGACAACAAAAATGTTAATGTAATAGAAAAGTTCGAGAGTGTGATAAACAATGATTTTGATTTTACCAGATTAAAACAAATTAGTAATGGTGCAAGTGTAGATTCGGTTTCTATCTATAAAGATTATTTTAATTGTGCGTGTGTTACATCCGTAGATGTCGAGCGGTCTTTCTCAAAATATAAAAAAATTTATTCATCACGGCGTACATCGCTCACCGCTACAAATATGGAAACGTATCTAATGCTACAAACTTACTGCAAGTCTTATCCACTTGGCGCTTTGCTATAATAATCGTAAATAAGGTAAGTGTGTTATTTATATACAGTACACATAACTGACATACCTAAGTGATATAAATAGCGAATGCATGTAAAGCAATAAAATCACGCATGCATCACCGATCGAAACAAGGTCATTATATTCGTGCGTTTAACTGAATACTATCCTGGCACACCGCAAACATCCCCAGCTCTAGTAATAAGACGTGGACGGAATGCAGTCATGAAGAACACTTTAAAGCAGTAACACTTCTTAAACAATCACATCTTTTTTTTTTTTTTAATTATCTGTGCACAGATACATTCTTGAGTCATATGTTTTCTTTGACGTTTTCTAAATTACAGGCACTTATCTGAATTTATTATAAACCCATAATAAACAAAAAACATCCACCTGGTGTTTAAAATTCTAAAGCACTTGAAAGTAATAATTTTCCTGACGCATGACGATCAATGCCAGATAAGACTTATTAGACAGATTTTATCTTTTTGTTATATTATTCAATACAACAAACTTGTATGTGAGTATTTTGTGCATTTGCTAATAAACAATAACTGTGATGGCGTTTGACGAACAATCAGACAGTGAAAAAAGCAGGTAATTGAAAAGCCGATATTTTTTTTCTACTTTGTGCTAAATTTTGTAAATATGCATATTATGTAAACTTTTGCGAAAATGGATATTTTAAAAATTATTGATTAAATGATGTTTGTAGATATCTATATAACCGTACAATGAATTGCAAAATATGTAGGTATTATATATTATATAGCTTTATTTAAGGCTTATATTTAATCTTCAGCTCGAATTAAGTTAGTTAAGTAAATGTGTTTTTACGTTATAACTGACGAAATGCTATCAAAAGTATCATTGGTGTTATATTAAACTCAAATATTAAATGTAAATTTTTAGCTACTGTTTTTAAAGTGATGAAATCGGAAGTTGCATCGAATTAAGATTACATTATCAGATAATGTTTAAACATATAATTTCCACTATTTCACACTTGTCTGTTTTGACTACTAAATAAAAAAAATAAAAATAATATGAGTCCGAATTCAATAAATAATAAACAAACTAACAATAACTAAATTAATACAAAGATATCTCTTAAATAACAATTTATTTTTATTTTACAGTGTGTCCTCAGATTGAGGAGTTTACGATAGGTATAATGGACCAAGAATTTTCGAATTGAATTTCATATTTTGAGATTCCGCTCTGCTTAGTCTGAAACTCATTTTTAGTTCACTTTCGGTTTTTTAGAATCAAGCTGTAAAGGCCTACCTTTACAGTTGAACAAAGCTTATTGTCATTTTAGGTAAAGTACCTTTTCCGTTAACATTACGACAAAGTGTTACTTAAAGGAGTTGTTCAGAATGAAAACTTATGGCGTTATGCAAATTTTCAGAATGATCAGCTCACTTTCATTAACTCCGCGTTTTTTTTTGTATTGTATGAACGAACAATCGCGTCGTAGTAAGGCAAACAATTATTTGTTATTATCTTAGATAAACATCAAATTTCGCAGGATTTGTTCTAAATTTAGTACTTATCTCAGTAATTTGTAATTTAATTGTTCTTTATAGTTTTTTGCATTAAAAATGTTGACTCTCAAACAGCGCATTGACCTAATACAATGTTACGGACTTGGAGAAGCATCTTATGTTCATGTTATTAATAAGTTTCACTGTCAATGGAGTAAAAAAAAAGTTTGCAGAAACTGGAATTGTGCAAAATTTCAAGAAAGAAAAGCTAGTTCATGATCATGAAGATGCTGTTACACTCTTGGTGAGAGAATCTGTGAACACTGATAATAAATTATCATTGAGAAAGCGGTCTACTGAATTATCAATAAGTAAATCGCACATACGAGTATAAAGAATTCTCAAAGAAAATAAAATTAGACCGTTTAAACCTACGTTTATTCATAAATTAGGAGCTGGAGACGATGGTCATCGATTGCTGTTTTGTTTATGGGCTGGAGAAAAAATTTTGAACCACAGATATTTTTATAAAAAAAATTATTTCTTCAGTGAGTCGACTTTTACAACTAATGGCATCGTGTCTTCACAAAATTGTAGGTGTTAGTCTCATGAGAATCCACATTTTCGTATACTAAGAAAGTCAACAGTACAAGAAAGTAAATATATGGTGTGCAATAAGGTACGATAAGATTATTGGCCTATATTTTTTTGACACTAATTGCCAATTAATTAAACCAACATTCCTATTCGAAAATCTTGAAAAATTTTTTTTACCTGCCAGGGAAGATATGAATTTAGAAGATTTCAAGAGATGACATATTTGAAATCATAGTAAATAAAGAATTTACATGCATGACTAAATTTAGGCCGAATTATAAATTCATTATGTATTCAATTATTTTTTACACAAATGGCTCTCTCTAAACAATTAATCACTGAGCTCAATATATGGTTTTCCAAATTTATTTAAAAATTTTAACGTCCATAACAAATATTAAATGGAAAATTTTATTCAAAGCTAGGTTAATATAATTTTGATTTGCGTACAAATTATTTTATATATTTCAACATATATCTTGAAACTACCATCACATTATCCCTGTGACGCAAAAAAAATAATAAAATCTCTCAGCGGTTCTTTATACACTTCTATCCCCTTTTTCTGGTACTCGATTTCAGGATGTCAATGCCGTTCAAGCCTATATTGATGCGTTTTGATATTTCTGAGCTTTTAAAGCTTCCCCTTATATAAAATACAAATCAATATTTTTGTATAGTTTTGGGGTGATGCTGACCTACGTCAATCTAATTCTGAGACTGCCTAAAAATATTTCTGGGAACGTTCCTGTCTCACGTTCAGGCTATACTAAAATACTCATTATCAAAATGAATATCAAATCTTCTCATTAGAAAAGGCAATTCGATTCCAATCTTCAAATGAGCAACATTGCTGATTTTATGTTACTTTTGTAGTTTTTAGGTCAAATACAAATAGGAAAGTAAACCGCAAATAAGCCTTCATACAAAATACTTCGCAGTATAACTGAAGTAAATTAAATGAACCTGACAGGAACTATTATAAAAAATGGTATAATGAAAAGCGAATTACCAAAAGTAGTAACCATCCTCGATAATTCAATATCACGTCTAATACACTAAATATTACTAGTTCTCTATATGATGTCATTATTTCATGCCTTATTTGCATCGTCTGCAGTCTATTAGAATATTTTGAAATTGCGATATTCGAGGTGCTACCCAGAAATTCCCAGAGTGTGAAAATAACGCAATAAATTGTTCTTACAACTTATTCGCTACCTCTTCAAAGTACTTTCCCTCCTCATGAATTCACCGATCCCAGCGACTTGTCCATGACTGGAAGCAGTGCTGGAAGTCTTCGCGTGTTAACGTGTACAACACTGCCTGCGATTTGGTCTGGATCTCGTCAATCGTCTCAAAACGGTTCTCCTTCAGTTTCGACTTCGGAAAGAGGAATAAATCACAAGGAGCAAGATCTGGGGTGTAGGGGAGTAGGGTAGTACGACCGTCTTCGTTGAGGCTAGAAACTGTCGCACAACAAGTGACGCGTGGATTGGTGTATTGTTGTGATGTAGGATCCATGAACTGTTGCGCCACTTGGCTGGCCGCTTGCCTGTAATGTTTTCTCTTAGTCGCCGAAGAACGTTGCAATTGTTCTCCTTCGGTCTTGCAGGATAGCATCACACACTTTTGCCAAATGTTGTGGCCTGTTTGCCGTCTATGGACGATCGGAACGCTCATCATCATCATCCGACACACGTCCATTTTCAAAACGGTTGTACTACTGATAAGTCTGTGTCTGGCCTAAAGCATCCTCACTAAACGCTTTTTTAAGAATTTTCAGAGTTGTCGCTGCCGTTTTACCAAGTTCAAAGCAGAATTTGATGCACGTTTATTGCTCTTTCACATCAGACATTGTAGTGTCGCAGAATAACTCCAACACAACTCAACAAATATAAACACAAAAACTGTTTGTCACCATCCAGCAAAGTACCGCTTGTCAGACTCACTTAGTATAGACGTAGCTCACACCATCCTACTCTATAGAACTGTACTACCATTCTTTCGCGTGCCACGTTAAAATTCCGGAAATTTCTGGGCAGCACCTCGTACATATCAATGTAACACGTTCCTGAACAAAATGACCATGTATCTCAACCTGCTGATCGCGACGATATTAATTAACATACAAGGAAGTGAGAAAGAAATGTATTGCTGATTTTAAAACGAATATAACATGAACCTTTCAAAAGATAGAATCACGGCCCTAGTTTCTAATAAAATATGTAAATAAATAGAAAATATATAAATACCTGCTCGTGTAAGATAAGAGGATATATCTCCTATAGATAAATTCATTTTTATCTATTCAAATTTTTATCAGCTTATTGGCTCTTGACATTCACATTGTATTGATTTACACACGTTTGCAATTTTCTTATTGAACCGATTAAGCATTTGCGATGTTTTACGTCGATGTGTCTGAAAGTGAATCAGAGCGCGAAAGCAGGTAATCGATTTGTTATAATTTTAATGCAGTAGAATAAGTTTTCTTATGAAATATTTTATACTGATAAATGGCTACGAACACTTTGTAGTTTCTGTTAAAAGATAATTTAGGAAACATTTTCTTCTTCATTTTCCTATAAATGTACAATTCATATATAGTATATTAGTCGAAATATTTTTATTACATACTAGACGAACCCGGCAATGTTTTGCTATTGCTAGATTTTATTATCTATATATATATATATATATATATATATATATATATATATATATATGTTAATAATAAATTAAAAACGGGCAAACGGTCTTTTCTATGCTTAAAATACAAGATCCGTAACCCTCAAATCAATAATTAGTTTAATTTGGATTAATGTCATTTAAAACTCATTAATTTTTGGTTCTATATTTCATAACGAGTTTGTTGCTTCTTCAGGAGATATTACAAGATTAATGAACAAGACATTATTAAATAAATTAGTGTATAGCAATAGCAAAATACTCACAGAATGTAGAGTTAAAAAATGTAAGTGACGTACACAGACATATTAAAATTGATTAAATTTAAAACATTAATATAAATATACCAAGTTGTGTAATTTGGACGATTTTTTAATAGAATTAAATTCGAAATTCCCTACAATTAAATTCACTATAGAAAAAAAAAACAATGAACAAATACCATATTTAGATATTTTGGTAATTAAGAATAATAATAACTTAGAAATAGATATTTACGGAAAAGACACCAATGTGAACAAGTTTATAACCGCGGATTCAAATAACAGTTTCCAACAAAAGATGGCATCCTTTAATTTTCTTATCCATCGGTTGTTAAGTTTCCCGCTTACAAAAGATAGATATGAAAAAGAACTTGGATTAATCAGAAGCATCGCTGCATACAATGGTTTCGATTCGAAAATAATAACCAACCTAATTAAGAAACATAGGCTTAGGAAACTTATTTATGATACCACGAGCTTACTACCTCAAAAAGGCCTAGGTGAAAATTTGTTTGTTTACCGTACCATTCAGCCTCAAGAAATCTGAACGCTATCTTCAAAAACCATTCTCTTCGAATAGCGTTTAAATAATGTAACTCATTAAAATCACTTTTAGGTAACACCAAGGACAAAATTGAGGTAGAACATAAATCTGGTATATATGAAATAAATTGTAACGATTGCAGCCAAAAATATATCGGCCAAACTAGACGTTCAATTTCAACTCGTTACAAGGAACATATTTCCCACTTTAGATTCAACGGACCCGAAAAATCTAGCGTTGCCCGACATATTTGGGACACAGGTCATTCTGTGCCGGCAAATAACCTTAGGTTGATTAAAACTGTTAATAATTATAGAGAATTAGATAGTTATGAAAGTATTTACATATATAGAAATAAGAATAAATTAATGAATTCTGACAATGGACCAATCCCTCAGTCCAGTTTGTATGCCTTATTGTGATAATAGCAATATTTTTTTACGCTTCATCTATTCACGCTTCACGGTTCCCTAAATTTCACGCTAGGTTTAGGTAGTATATTAGTGTTATTTCGATGTTAGGAATTTAGTGTTATCCCACTGGCGATTTGGTGAAGAGCATATCTGCTAAGGTTTACCTTAGCCAAAAACGCTACGTTTAACATTTTTCAGCTTTTAAGGTTATTCTACTGAAGTTGGCAACTTAGTTGCCGAAATACGTATATAGTATTTATTGATATATATTGTGGTTAGGGTGTTTTTCTTATTTCTGTTTCAAATAAAAATGTATTTCGTATTTTATAGATCACCACCCGTTTGTTTTCAAATTATATAAATAAAATTAAAAATTCTTCAAAAATACAAATTTTCAATAGTACGCCCGCGGGCGATGAGTCATGGGCCTCTCGTGTACGGTCCCTAGATAACGTCTTTATTTATTATCTGATTCTAATGATCTATACATCAGATTAAACGGTCTCGGAAAGACTACATACAACAACGCGAATTATCTTTTGGTCACAAACAGTGTTTTGCCGAATAGGTGTCCCAATAGGAAAAACATTTTTATCGTAGATTTATGAAAAAAAAACATTTTTTATTAAAGTTTTTGCTTGATCGAAAATTCACAAATAACACTAGACTTTTAAAATAAATTTCATAGTAATGCATAAAATAGTTGTTTTCTGCAAATTTTTGAGTAACATTTTTCTAAGTCCTTAGTTGTGCTAATATCTAGGTGCATTGAACATAATGGATTCACATCATGTAAAGCATGTATTAGGCGAACTACTGTCCTGCAGTATTTAATTGTCAAAATGCTTTCACAAAAATATATTTTTTTTTATTATGGTTTTATGAAAAAGATTGTTGTTTATTAAAGTTTTTGCTTAATATACAAATAAGTACAATAAGTTCATATTAGTAATTTGTTAAGCATCATTTCATGCAATGTTTAAATTATGTTTAAAATATAATTGTCTGTAGATATTAAGTGGAAGTGCTTATTGTTCTTCTAAAGTTATTTAGCATATTCAAATAAGTACGTTACCCATAGACATAGACCCATAGACAAAAGTCTAACCGCTTAGCATCATCGCCAGATTTGCCCAAAAAGTTTTTTATACGCCTCTATCTTGTTTACTGCATAAACACGACGCGCTCATGTGATGATGCGCTTATATGTAGATTGGCCGCTCGTTTTCTTGAGGATTGTCTAGGATTTTGTCTAACCGAATCCAAAGCTAAAGGAGTACCTTCATCTTCATTATCATAGTTCTTTTTCGATTTATTTTTAGGAATGACAGTTCCCGTTTTTTCGAATCATCTTACCAGTCTGAGAAGGGTTTTACAGTGAATAACAACATCGGGATACTTATTGTGAAATTTTTCAATTGCGTATCTTGCTGGTGCTTCGCCTGTACCACGACATTGTACTGCATAAACTTTTTGTGTGTCAGCATTTTCACAATTAAATACTGCATGACAGTAGTTCACCTAGCACATGCCCAACATGTGAAATGCATTTATTACGTTCAATGCAACTAGATATTAGCACAACTAAGGACTTTTACTCAAAAATTTGCAGAAAACAACTATTATACGCATTACCATGAAATTTATTTTAAAATTCTAGTGTTATTTGTGAATTTTCGATCAGAAAAAGTAAATCTACAATAAAAATATTTTGCCTATTGGGACACCTACAAAATTGTAAAAAGCAAAAAAAAACGTGAGGCAATGCTTCCCTTCCAAATTGATCTTTTTTTTTGCTTTTTACAAAAGAAAATTTTGTTCCAATAACGCAATGAAAATATATTTGGAAAAAGAAAAATGCAAGAAAATCCTAGTTGGTGTAGATAGTTGTACACTGACAACGTCTAGGTATTAATCATTTGCTGCCGCTATCAGTTTGCGTGAATCTTATAGCATTATTCAAAAACACTATTAACGGTGTAATAAATAACTAATTGTATGTAAGTTTTCTTAATTTTGCTTATTATTAATAGAAATAGAATTTTGAATATTTAACAGACAAGCATCAAGTTTATTTTGAAGTGGTAAAAGACCATGTCACGATATTAGAATTTATCAGAAACGTTTCCCTGATAGGGAATCAGCGGATCATAAGAAATTTGCGCAATTGGAAGCTAATTTGAGGATGTTAGGATCTTTTAAAAAGGTAAAGAAAGGAGTACGAACGATAGATGAAAATTTAAGTTAAAAGTTTTGTTGAGCGTACAAGAAAATCTCATGACGTCCGTTAGAGAGATTATTAGCAACGTTGCATTTTCCAGTACAACCATACATTCTATTTTGAAAAACCACAAACTGAGCCCGTACATACCACAAACGATCATTATTTGCTGGAAGACGATTATCCGCGGAGAATGCAATTTTACAATTTTTATTTAAATAAATTAGGGGAAGATCCACTATTTTATTATAAAATTCTGTGGTCGGACAAGTGCACCTTTACCAATAACGCCATGTCTAATAACAACAACCATATAGTTATTGGAACGACAAAAATCCTAGATTTGTTGTTGAAAATAATATCCAGAGAAGATTTACTTTGAATGTTTGGTGTAGAATTTTAGATAGCCCGCCCGTTCACCAGGTTATAACTTTTTGTGGAACATAAAGAGGAGAGTTTTGTGGAACACTGGTATATATACTTATAAATATAGCTGGTACGATAATTGACTTTTATTAGTTCATGTTTCTAGTTTATCTCATGATTTGCTAAATAAATAAAAACTCATTTTATCTAATACTTTAACACTTAAATTAGTTTATTTAAGTAAATTGTTTTAAACTTGATAGTAATTATCAAATAGATTTAAATTCATTACTCAGCAAAATAAAAATAAAAAATATTTCAAGAGATATTTAATTAGTAACTATGTATTTTTGTTCTATTAATATTTTATAATAAATTTGTGTGGTATTTACTTGTTTTACAATAAAAATTAATTTAGTGAACGCCTTTAAAACATATAGACGAAGTGTGGCTATAAAATACGAGACTGATGCTGTAGGACTTTTTATTTTCAATTTATACATATTTAATTATTATTATCTCCAATACACACCCCTTCTGTATCCCTGTACCGCTCTATTGAATTTCCCATTATACAAAACAGTGCTGGAAGTCTTCTTCTGAGCTAGATCATGACGCGTGCAGCTTTTTCTTTCATAGTTTCAACGGTCTGAGATTTTATTCCTTTTAATGCAGATTTGATCTAGCGGAACAAATAAAAGTCACGTTGTGTCAGGACAAGCGAATCTGGCGGTTGGTCTAACACTGGGACGTTATACCAGGCTAGAAACGTCTTGACAGACAATGCAGTGTGTGCCGGTACGCTGTTCTGTTGAAGAACTCATAACTAAAGATCGATCTAAAAGGCACAAAAAAAACAGAAATAGACACTTAAAAAGGAATACAATTTTGAAAAAAAGAGCATTAAAAAGGCATATTTTTTAATACAGCAAAAAAATAATACATAAAAATTAGATAAACAGCACAAAAAATGACAGGTTTTTTCGTTTTTAAAAATGTTTATTCGTAGCTATTAACAATTATCGAGAACTACCGCTAGAAAAATTCTCAAATTGTGCGCAGATACAAGTTTATCAACTTCTGGATAGGTGTCTCTGATATATTCACAGATTCTGTGAAGAACATGTGCTACACAAGTAATGTGCAGCATATTAGGATATGTTTCATTTAATAGTCAGCCTGTCAACCACTGTCACTGACAAATGAAAGTATTTTTTCTTTGTACCAGTCTTTCGAATGAAGCATTTGGTGTATATTATCGTAAATGGTTTTACTTAATGTTTCCGCATCAACTGTATTTATAACTTTTGTTGCTATTACATATGCGTTTTATGGAATAGTTGATGTAGTACACTTGCTACAAGATTTACCAGGCAGGGTCATAATATATCGCCAGTTTCGTCGTTACTTATCCATAGATACTGATTTGAAAGATGGCTTCTAATGCGTTCTACTGCTTTCCTATAGCACTCAGCAGGAACATTTCGGCCAGTATATTTTTAGAGATATATTTTGAAGGTGGGATTGCTAAGTTTATTTAATGGAATATATACCCCCATTAAAGTTTCACGCAGTTCTTCGTTAAAATTGTCAGATGCCAACGGATCTAATTTCTGTGTATGTCTTTGCGATGCTAATTGACGTTTTATGTTCGATTTCTTGTAATTTTTTAACGATATTTTGCAGACTTTGCAATAAATTTCGGAATCACTGGCAATGGACATACAATCAGTTTGACCCTTAATCCAACTCGCCATTGTTTCACGATGACATTCTCGACGTTGTTCCATATCATTTCTGAAAAAGTAACTTAAACAATGTTCTAGATCTAAATAAGCGTAAGTTATTGAAACTTAACGAAATTAACTGGACAAAATAATGGGAGAAGTAGATTCGATGAAACGATATTAAACAGGATCTAAAGTGTGTTTTTTATAGAGGTATAGAACTTTGAAATGGAATAAAACAAAGATGAATTTTTTAAATTAACATGAAATTTACTTTATTCGAAAGATAATCTTCTGGCATTATAATTTAAATATGACTTCTGGCATATGACCGCCACGGCTGGCTCGGACGTAGTCTAATCTGGAGGTCCAATTTTCGATGACTTTTTCCAACATTTGTGGCCGTATATCGGCAATAACGCGGCGAATGTTGTCCTCCAAGTGGTAAATCGTTTCGGGCTTATCGGCGTAGACTAGCGACTTCACATATCTCTACAGAAAATAGTCTAGCCGCGTTAAATCGCACGATCTTGGAGGCCAATTCACGGGTCCGAAACGTGAAACTATGCGGTTACCAAACGTTTCCTTCAATAAATCAATTGTGGCACGAGCTGTGTGACATGTTGCGCCGTCTTGTTGAAACCACAGCTCCTGCACATCATGGTTGTTCAATTGATGAACGAAAAAGTCAGTAATCATGGCTCTAAAGCGGTCACCATTGATTGTAACGTTCTGACCAGCATCGTTTTTAAAGAAGTACGGACCAATGATTCCACCAGCCTATACGCACTGTGCGACGTCTCTGTGGATGCGTATTATCATTTAGAGTAAACGTGGTGCGAAAACGTTCCATAGTTAATCGAATTAATTAATTGCTCTGATGGACTATTATGTTGACCGTAAAATGGACGTAGTGCGCGATACGTATTTCGAACAGAACCATGATTTTCAAAATAAATTTGCACAATTTGGAAGCGTTGTTCAGGCGTGAGTCTATTCATGTTGAAATGCCAAACCAAACTAAACATAAATCACTTGACGGCTGACAAAATGGCCACCAGTTAAAAAAGTGTTGCCAAGTTAAAGTTTTATACCTCTATAAAAAACACCCGTTATTACAAAAATTACGAAGTATGTAATTAACAGTTAAAACAATGAAAAAAAGAAACTAACTCACCGTACTTTATTTATCTTACAAAATATAAACTTATAAATAAAATAAATTATAAAAACTCCTTCACGCTTCTATCTACGTCCATGAAGAAAGGAATTTAAGTGTAATATTGAAGTAATTGCGTCACAATTCAACGACAAAAAACAAATGTGCCGTTAAGCTTTAAGTGCTATTCAATAACTCAGTGTTGTAGATGTTCCTAATTTTGGCCTGATGCGTCCGGCCTGTAGTTATTACGTTTGGCTGTGGACTTCATAATCCGAGTTCAAGCCCATTAAGCCGCTATTTTTTTAAATTTTTGATTTTCATGTTTTATTATGTAAAGTGAGTAAGAGATTTCGAATTTTAACTTCATTTTACACTCCAAATAAGTTTTCGTTAGTCACAGTTAATTAATCGATTGCATTTATCAATTTATTTAAAACCTGCAAAACCCATAAATTTTGATATTATTGACCTGCTCCTTACAAGTTACGATTAAATGTCGCCGAGTATTTAAATAGTTAGCGCACTACAAGCTAATGTAATCTAGATAAAGGTATCAACATTCTTAAGTTTCGAATGTTGTACTGCTATTTTGCTCTTTAAAATCTGTACACGACCGATTTTACAGAATTTTTACTTTAGTTGCTCATAGGAGTTTCACCAAAAATGTGAACGTTGCTGTTGGCATAACCAACTCCGTTATTAATATTTCGCTATTTAAAAAATTAAAAACCCTACAGTATGACACCACGCATAGTATCCCATTTTTGTTTTTTTAGGAAAATTTTGCAGTAGCTACGGATATTGTAACAGAGCGATGAGTTTGAATTTAGTAATTAATCTCATATTCGGTAAAAGGGAAACAAAAGTTTCGAGGTAGTGAATTCAACTTCGAAATTATAAGAAATTTTTCCTAGAAAATTAAAAAATGATACTCAAGTGGTTATCTGTGATGAGAATAGCTTTTGGGTCTATCCTTTCAGCCATGTAACTACATGAACTTTGTCAAAGTGCAATTTAATCCCCAAAAAAAGTTGTGGACTAGTTTATTGCAAAATGACCCAATGGGTAAATATGCTTCGTGTGTTTGAGTCTTTAAGCAAATAAAAGAGGTGGACAAGAAAATGCCAAGCTGATAAGAGTTGTGGATTCCCCAAAAAATCGTATAAATGTTGAAAAATTGCAGCCATAACTCCTTAATCTTTTAGATCTACTAAATTTTGGCTAAAGAGTCGTGATGAACCAAGGTTTCATATCAGCAATGTGCCTGAGGTCAGTATTTCCACTTCTAAATGAACCAAAGTTTGTACATATTTGCAATGATTTATATAATTACTTCACAGTCTTACTGTTCCGTCCACATAGATTTAATTTGTATTTTAGTTTTATTTAAATATAATCAAATAGATTTAGTTGTATTTATTTCAAGTATTAAACCAGAGGATTTTAATTTTATACTAATTGTAATTGTTAAGTGTATGGAAAGGTCTTGAAGTTTCCCAAATAACTAATTTTGTTAATTTCGTAAATCTGTTCAGGTATTATATTGCACACACATTGTCTTGTTTTCTACGGCCATAAAACTCTTTACTCAATAGGTATAATCCTTCTTGTAAGTTCGTTCCTTTGCAGATGTAAACCTATATAATAGCATAAATTTTATTGTTATATTTCATTTATTGTATTTAATGCATTGAATGTTCCAATGTATTCATATTTTACGATAAGGTTTAGAGATTTCGGTTTATTGCATTTTTCCTATGTTCTTCAAATACTGTTCCTTATCTCTAGCCCACTTGCTGCTTATTGTAATTTACGTACTCAGTACATTGCCATTCAACGCCTGTAGCAATTGTATTGTTTGTATCTAGTATTTATTTTACTTGTCCGTATTATAATTAAGGGTTCATGTGTATATTGTTTATTTTAATTGTTTATGATGTTGGTAAACTGCATTATCTACCTTTCCTGGAAGAACGGTAAAATCTTAGCAGCACAATTTCATTATAGTTATTTTAGTCGTTTTCTCCCTGCCTCCCTCCTGTAACTGTTGGGGACAAAACTTTCATTGCAAAAATAAGTTAAAACAAAAATCAGTTCCAACCAAAATCTCAGTGATCTACCTGCAAGAATATAAAGTATTAGCCAGTTTCTCGGTCTTTACTAGTTAAAGCCAGATTCACACATTTATACTAAATTACTGGAACCCCAAGATTCAATTTATTAATAATTATCTTGTAAATATATTTGTGTTATATCAAACTATTGTATTATTCAAAACTTATATTTCGTTCAACCAAATTCCGAAAATTATTTCAAACCAGGAGGAATAACACTTACTTTATGGCATTTGGCGACATAAATTCGATTTCGAATACTGTATCGTCTGAGAATCGCTTGGGGATCTTTAGGTTTTATGAATCTAAAAGATTAAGAAATCAAAGTAACAAATTAACTAGCAAAGCTCAGATGTGAAATATACTTTTTCTGGCATTTTTTATCAGATTTTTTGGGACTTTTCTTGAGGTCTAAAATCCACAACTTTTATCAGCTTGACACCTTTTTGTCCACCACTTTTATTTGCTTAAAACTCAAACACTTGAAGTATATTTACCTTTCTTCTGTCCCATCGGAACATTTTCCAATAAACTAGTTATAGTTGTAACTATAGAAATCGTATTCCATTTTATATATATTAGAAACATTCAAAGCCAAATATATCAAAACCCTCTCGTACTAAACACTATGAATACTTAAGTAATTTTCGATGTAACTAGTCAAATATTTTAAACTATGACCAACTTTTAATGATTCTTTCTACAAATAAGACCATATAAATGTTATATGTGTAGGTTCATACTGAATAAAATTTATATTTCAGTTCTGTGCCGAAATGTACTTGTCCACACGATGGAAGGCTAATGGTAGACGATATATATTCCATACATATAGACGAACTCTTCACCATGTTGTTCACTAATTCGCAATTTTTCCTGGATTTGCAAGAACTCAGGAAAACCACCAATGTAAAGGCAAGCTCTTGGTTCGATGACGATGACGGAGAAAAAAAACGCGTAATATCTATGACGGTTCCTCTAACCCAAGCAATTGGACCCAAATCTTCAAATGTAACAGAAACTCAGGTAATCTATTAAAATGTGCAAAATCCACTATTGTAAAAAGGATCTTGAATTCGTAATAATAAACAAATCGCGAGATTACGAAGCTGATACCTTCTTTTTCTAATGAATGTAATCCAATTCATTTATAAATTATAATAACTTTTCTTAATGTGATGAAACTTATTTATCCTTACGTTTCAAAAATGAAATAGATATACATATACTATTGAAGATATCGTCATTGGAGTATCGGCACTAATTAATGAGTAAAGAATGAAACAAATATTTTTTTCTTGCAGTTTCGTCTGAACAAATCTTTGTTTCTAATACTGCAAACTTTAACCTCATTGTGTTGAAACTATTATGGCGTACAACTTACTCCAATGGCCAAGTACCCTTTAGCAGATTGCACAAGTCTCTGGCAACACGTGATCTATATAATTCTACTTCTACTTTCTGCTACCCAAATAATAGATGTCTCCTGTAATCTAATGCCTTAATCACATAGCATATATTTTTCTGTTTTTGCATCCTTATTGTAAAGTTTGCACCTAAGGTCTCCTTTATACAGCCCAATCTTTCTTAGGTATTCTTTTGCTGGTTTGTAGCTGAATCCTGCTCAAGAACAGCAGTTCTTTATTTCTTCTCTGTTATAGACTACCCATATATTCACTTTGATCTGGATAAATTTGTACAGTATGCTTGATACCCATCCAATTTGCTAAATAACTTCGAGTTCTGATCCGAAAACTTCTGTTTCAACTCCTCGAGTTTATTAGTTTTTTCGATTTCTTCAACTCTATTATATCTTGGCACACAAATCAAATCTATCTTATTCTGATCTGCCTGTTTACATAGTTCTTCCGCGCATTCCCACACCAGTCTTGCTGTTGTTTTCTCTTGCGCAGTGAAGTATGGCAAACACCTATACTTGAATAATGGGAGTGCACTTTCGAAGTGCATAGCTATAGTTAGACTTGATTTTGAAGAGTATAATCCTGCTCCAGTGTCTCCAATACCGTTTGACTCATTTGTTTCGCAGAGATGTCCTTGTTGTTTGATATTGTGTTTTTTGTTAATCCATTCACTTCTATCTAGTGTAAACGTATGTCGATTATTAAGAAGATGTCGTTTAGGCATGTAGACCGTTCGCAAATTAAATATGACTCTCTCCACTTGTTCTATAATTGCCATGTAACCTGACCTATACCTACAGCTTTAGTGATTATGTGATGCAACGTGTTAACTTCATCCAGTATTATCAATTGAAGAGGCAGCCTTGCTAAGACCGCTTCCATTGCTATAGTAGATGTGGTTCACATTGCTTCCGTCATTCCTAAGGAAGCTACCTTTATGAATTTGATCATTTCGTTTATCTGTACTGTCTTAGGTCATCACCATAAATAAAGTCTCATATGTAAGAGTTAGTTTCATTACCCTGTTATAAATCCGTTGGAGCATATCTGACTACCATAAGGCGTGTCGTTGCTTTTCTGATAATCTTTCTCAGATACTAGTTCTGGGTTGTTAGAACTTATGTTTAAGTCCCCTAAATCCACCCACTTCGATACTAGAGTCAGGGCGTCTTGCAGTGTATCAGTGAATTCCTTCTACCTGCCGGATCTGAAAATAAATGTAGTTGCATCTTTGTTCCGCTTCGAATTGCGTCAGGATCTTTCAACATGTTCTCCATTTCTTTCAATATCCTCTTGCATTCCTTAGAACATATTTGTTTCTATCTGCTACTCGTCTTGCTTTTTTGTTCTAAGTTTACTTTGGTCGCTGTGTTTGTCCACTTTTGTGAAATAAGATTGAGCAGTAAGATAATTTATATTTAAAGCAGGAAAAATATTGTTTCTCGTTCTGAAATAATATTTCTGCTAATGGTGAATTGACTAAATATAATATTTGTCACAGATACTTCTCCTGGCTAAAAAAATAGAATTGTTACCAAATAAAAATGACTCAAAACAGGGAAGAATATCTAACAATAGCCGCTAAACCCTATGAAGGAGAATACATGTTAAGACCAAGAAGCTTTTTTCTAAAATTGCTATCGATTTTGCTTTGTTTTGACAATTATAATACACTCGTGAATAAAAAATTCCGAACACTGAAATGTCTGTACAAGAAAATTTTGTTTTTTTTTTTTTAACAAGACATGAAACATTATCTACAAAGTAAGAATGAGAAATAAAAAAGTTATTATTTATTTATTTAGTGTATGGTACCAAGCACATCTGTACGTACCAAAAATATATACAAAAATCTTCATTTTTGTATATATTTTTGGTATACAACACAAATCAATTATTTACAAACATCTAAGAATTTAATATATCTATTGCACTTTCCGCCGCATTCAAACTTTCTTCCAAATCACCTCAGAGGGTAATTCTCAACAATAAGGCGTATGGTTTGACCTGCAACTTCACAATCCACATTCCGGGTCAGCAACCTTACATCACCTACGCAAGCTGTCCGCGTACCTTCTAGATCGGATTCTGTTTAAGGTTGATCTGGGTTGACAACTCTTTGTGAGATAACTTTTGGTTTAGTGTCAATACAACTAATTTCGATTAGGTGCTTATAGCCAGGAGATCCAGGTAATTCCGGATTATCTGTCTGCCTTTTCTGCTAGTTCATTTAGCGTTACCCAAGGTGCACGTGTAGTATTCTACTACGGACGCGAACTAGCTCTACACCCCATAATAAAAAAGGTACTTAACATTTTATTCAATAAGAAAAAGTCACGAAACAGTGAATTGTGCAAAATTAACAAATTCATTGGTAGGTTTCACATCTACGTTTTCACACAATTTAAGCGATTAATAGTACGTGCTACCTCCACCAACTCTAATGACGTCTGCCATACGGCGTGGTAAACTTTGAATACAGTTGGTGACCTCTTCTTGTGTGATGTTTTCCTATTTCTCACCAAGAGCTATTCGAAGAACCCGAATGGTTACCGGTATGGGTTGTCGGTAGCGAACACGTTGCTCTAATAAATCCCAGAGATTTTCGATATGATTCAATTCCGGGCTTCAAGCTGGCCATTGCAAACGGCGAAAGCTAACCGCATCCAAATATTGTTCAACCACCCGTGCAGTGTGAGGCGCGCGTTATCGTGTATTAGAGTAAAATTCTCACCTATAGTTCATAAAGTATAAGTTTTCAGTTCAAGACCAAATTTAAAGCATGTGATTCAAATCAGTACTGCAGCGTCAAATGAAGTCAATATTCAATCGTGGAAATAACTGTTTGTCTTCATAAAATATAAACGTCATGTTTTGCAATATTGTCAAAATTTTAGTATGTTACTTGCAATATAACAAAAGAAAGCATATACATAACCTACACGTCAAAATAATAATAATGACTATAATGAGTAAAGTAGGAACATGAATAGTTCAAAAGTATTGTTTTTCAAGTTTTGTATAATTGTATTCTATTCAAGAAAACTATGCAAAAATTATTACTTTAATATTCGAACAAATTATTTTAGATGTTATTTATAATTATAAACTCACGAGAATATTCAATCAAAAATTTACTTAAAAATAAATATTTCAAGTCAGATATCAATAGCGAAATGCACAGATATTGAAAAAGATCTTTAGTTTTAAAAAATGTTTGCATTTTGCATTATTCAGAATGACATACCTACCGAAATAATTTTCTTGCACTATATCTGGGCTAAGAAGATTGGGAATGTATAAATTCGATGTATAATTTAGATTTAGAATTCGTTTACATATTGCTTATATTTTAAATAATTTTTAATATATTGGAAAAGAATGTTAAATTTATGTTTGCAAGAATTAAAACCTTTTTGAGAGTTGTTAATGTATGTTTTTAAATTACATTTAACATTATACATAAAAGAAAACATTTATATAGTCTACATTTAATATTTTATTGTTTCTTAAGAAAATAATGGTATAATAATTCGTCTTGCAAATAATACAATCCAAATCCATATTATTCTTTATTAGATGAAGATCATATTTAACAAACACATGAGGATTTTCTGATAACTACATTTGATAATTTTGCAAGTTAGTGCACCCCAATACGACTAACAAATTTCATTCTAAAAAAACGTTGCCTCGAGATCTTTATCATGTAATGTTTCTTTCAACCAGTGGCAGTAATTTCTTGGTTGCTTCATATTATGGGCATACAAATAATGCACATTGATGAATTTTTTGGCAGCATTAATGTTACCATTTTAAACTACTACAAAATATAAATACAAAAATATTTTGGCATACATGTCAAACAGTATTTCGAACTTCCATTTTAGTTGCTTCTGGTAAGTCCTTAGTTTTTGGCTTCTTACAAGACCTTTTTTGGCAGGAGACGTTAATACTGGATTCTGAATGTTACGATGTTTAATAGTCTAGACCGTTACACTGGAAATATTAAGGGCTTCTGCTACCCTCTAAAATAAACTTATTTTATAACACTACCTTATCTAACATGATTATGTGAATTATCTCATGAACACGATCGATGGACAAACCGATCTGTCTGTTTTTCATTCAAAATTGGCTGTAAGATTTAATAGAAGCTGTTGAGTTAGAAAACTAAGAGGTTTACTAGGCATCTAAGAAATATTCTGTAAAATAAATAGGTTAGAAATGTCAAAGTGAAATCAAACAATTTCGTAATTATTGCCACTAATTGATATTACTATTTATGATCAGTATTGTTCTCTAAAGAACAGATTTTGTAATTTTTGATGACAAACTAAATATTCAAATTAGAAAAATACTTAACCTAGAAGTCAGAATCCCGGAAACAAAGTCAATAAACAACAATATTGAAATAATTTGACAGCAAGCCGAATATCATAAGAATATCTCCTGGACAACTTATCCTTTTCATTTAATAGAATATTTCAAAGACGTACGTCTTAACTTAAAATGACAAACGTGTGTAGTATTACAGCGCGTTTAATGTGTGTTAGAAAGAGATAAAGTACTATTTGTGGTTCACACTTTGGCAGTACGAACTGAAAACTTATGCTTTATGAACTGTACGAATGGAGCAAATTGCACGACGTGATCAGCTAAACACTCGTTGATGTGCCTCACAGCCGTCGTGGTACCATTTTCAATGAAAACAAGCTCAGTTTTTGCGTACAGTGAAATGTCAGCCCAAACCATTATATCGCCTCCTCCAAATGCCATTCTTGGAGATATACAACAGGCTGAAAATCGTTCACCATGCTTTCTCTACACATGTTCTCTCGTCCATCTGGTGAACGCAAACAAAAGCTAGACTGATCCGGGAACAATACGGAGATCCATTAATCCATTGTCTCAATTTCTATATTCACGGGCAAATTGTAGTCGCTGAACATGATGAGCAGGGAGGAAGAGTGGACAAGCAGCAGGTTTCCTTGACATCAATCTTTCAATCTTCGGCGAACAGTTCGTGCAGAAACTGCAGTACCACAAACATCTTCGACTTGACAAGATGCAATTGTTGATAGTAAACCACGATCATGGAGGGTAGATAATACCACCCCGGTTTGTGGTACGAGGCCTGCCTGATTCTGGCCTTCTTGTTTATTCCCCAGTTTGACGATGTCGCTGTATCTATATACTCCTGGGAATATTTAAAACTACATTTACTACATTTAAAGCTACATTTTCTGCTTGTATTTTGTCAACCAATAATTGTCAGTACTAACAGTTCAAATGACCTTTCAACACAACAGATAACAGCTGAATAAAGAGGACACCAAGATTTTTGCGTTGGGTTGGATTTGTTGGGTTCGTCATATTTTTTTTTCTTTTGGCTGTTTTGATAAATTAAATGTGTATCTTTTTTAATTTCCAATTCTTATTTCGTAGTTAATATTTCATGTCTTGTAAAAAAAAAAAAAACAGGAATTTTAGTTATGATAACATTTATTTACTTCAGTGTCCCGAATTTTTTGTTCATAAGTGTAGTTGTATTCAGAAAATAGAACACTATAACCAAGTTTGTTGTGTGTATGTATGAGAATTTGTTATCTAGCAACACTTCTTAAATTAAAATAAAATATATTTGGCAAATCCACTAGGTTCCAGGTCGTTATTTACTATTGTTTAATGGCTTCGCTGCCAAGATATTAAAATAGACATCGATCGGTTTAGTTATCGTCTTTTCGAGTCGTATTTACTCAATACAACGAATAAAATATACGAAAAAACGAAAATATACGAATAAAATTATATTCGGACACGAATTATGTCCTACATAATATATCAAAGCAAATAAACATTTTCAACCTACTCGAGTATAATTAATTTATTATATCATGGGCATAAAAATCTAAACGTAACATAATTTATTTGAGAAGCCCCATTTAAAAATTGTAATTGCGTGGACAATATAAACAAGTGCAAATGAATAAATATCAAAAAGTTTTCTTGGCACTCTAGTAATGTGAAAGAATGTTTGCTTTGTTTTCGCATCTATTATTCATGTAGAAATACTTTCAAATGAACGTCCCACATGATCTAAGACAAATAAGTAATTAAGAATTGAATTTATTAACTAACACTCGTCTTAATTTTTCTCATATTTGGCGCCTAATATTTTTGTTATTTGAATTAATGCATATACAATCCACATATTAAAAATTCGTTATTGGTGCTTGTCAATGCACGGTATCCTGAAGGCAGGCATGACTTATACTTTCTTCACTACTTGTATAATAGTTAAGATATTGAATATACTGCAAATGAGAATTCAATAATTATTAAAATCTCAATTTACATGTAAATGTCGCGACGTCAACCTTCCTGGTTGTTAGGATAATCAACCTTGGAGTTATACTGTTGTATGTCGAATTCTTATTAAATTCGAGTTTTCGATTTTAAAAAATTGTATGCAAGTTAGATTCGGTCCTCGCAGAGTTACAAAAGTATAGGTAATATCCTGTGAAGTAGACAAAAAAAATACATAGTTGTATCATAGTTGTATTCATTCAATGATACCGGTTGAATGAAACTTAAAAATACTATTTTTTCTAGATAATGTCTCGCTGCAGCGAACCGGGAATGTTATACTCTATCGATATCAAAATAGAAAACAAAGGGATTCCATACGCTGACCGTTTCTATTTAACTACACATTACTGCATTGTCAAGTGTACTGATCAGAAAACCTCTTTGGAAGTATACGCTGACGTCAAATATACGCAAAAAGTATGGGGTTTTGTTAAAAGTAAGTTCACAAAATTATTATGAAAGTATTTGCCTTACGTCAAAACATTTCTTCCTTCTGTGGCGAAAACTAATATTTAAATAAAAGCATTCTTGTAATACTTATACAAACAGAGCAAGCAATATATACGAGTACATATTGTTTGTGTGCGGTTAATCCGGGCGGCGGATTATCCGTACATAAATTTATGATAAGTCAACCGTGCGCGGATTATCCGTGGCTGGCAACAGCGGCTTGATAGTATCCACGCTACTGTTTTAACGGTTGATTTTCGGAGAAACTCAAGGGTTTCGGGGAAATAGTCGCGTTACGAACTGAAAACAAATGTGTGGTGTATAGTTTAGTTGACAAAATGCAGCGTCAAGTGCGTAAACGCAATATTTTGATTAAAGAACAAAAAACCAATATTTTTCAACAATTTAAAAAGGGGATAAGTGTTGCACTACTGGCTAAAGAATATAGTATAGGCAAGCAAACTGTGCGTGATATTGTGAGAAAAAAGACGAATTACAGAGCTTTGTAGCTAAAGCAGACAGTGCAAAAGCTATTTCTGACAGACAAAGGTTTCATAAACAGTTGAAAATAAAAAGAAACTTTTCTGTGTCTTCTGGTTGGGTGCACAAGTTTTAAAAGCTACATGAAATACGAGAATTAGCCATTCAGTGGGAAAAATTGAGTGCTGATGATGTAGCTATGGTATAATTTTGCTATGATTTGGAAAATATTATAAAAGAACACGACATAAGGCGCGAGCAAGTGTAAAACGCAGACGAAACTGGACTATATTGGAAACCAATGCCTAAAAAAACACTCCCTGCCGGGAGAGAAAGTAGTGCTCCAGGTAACTTTGATTTGTCTTCGTTTTAAACAACTTAAAACTTTTGTTTATTTCAGGTTTCAAAACAAGCAAGGATCGTATAACAGTATTATGCTGTGTTAATGCATCAGGAACATACAGTTGTTTGAAAACCCAAAAATCCCAGGGCATTTAAAAATATAAAAGTCAAGGATTTACACGTTGGCTTTTATAATCAAAAGACTGCTTAGATGGACCGAGTAATTTTTAGAAAGTGCTTTTCGATAAATTTATTCTCCAGAATAAAACTTATCTGAAAGAAAATAATCTTCCACCGAAAGCCATATTGCTATTGGATAATGCACCGGCGCATCCTGATGCAGAATTACTAAAAACAGAAGATGGAAACATATTCGTGGTATATTTTCCTCCGAATCTTACATGTATTGCCCAGCCAATGAACCAAGGGGTTATAGAGGCCACGAAGAGACGTTATAGTAAAGACTTTATGTCCCAATTGTTGGGGGAACACGACTTCATGAGGTTTTGAAAATGTCGGAATTTAAAAGAAACAATTTATGCCGTCGCTCGTGCCTGGAATAGTGTGAAGGAAAGTAATATTAGAAACGCATTAGATAAAATAATGACTGCAGTTGAGAAGGAAGATGAAGATGATTTGAATGATCAAGATCTATTATCAATTGATAACATAATCTCTATAGTGTCAGAAATCAATGGTTTGCAAGGAATAGGCAAATAAGAAATACAGGAATGGACGGGATGTGATCACGAAGAAAAAGGATACCAGATTATGGGTGATGCTGATCTTACTAATACTCCTGCAGAAATAAACTCTGATACTAGCAGTGATGATGATAATGGTGACTGTGTCATCAAGAAGCAAGAGATGCAGTGAATGTACTATTCGAATATTTTAACGAGCAACCTGAACCTAATGGTATTGATATTCTTCAGCTTAGAAAAATGAAGGACTAGAATATACGAATCACAAAAGCAAAAACAAATTACTAATTTTTTCAAGTAGTAAATTGTATGTTAATTTAATTTAATTAATTAATTTCTTAATTTAATTTTTTATTTATTTGCAAACGGGACTGCCCTAATTACAGTATTACTTTGCTTTGCACGTTGGCCAAACTCTATGAATGGATACTGACCAAAAGACTAGAAAGAACAGTGGAAAGACAGTTAGAAGATTCACAAAGTGGTTTCAGAAAGGGAAGAGGGGTTCAGGACCACATATTCACACTGAAACAATTAATAGAGAAATGTTCCAATGACATATGTGGCCTTTATAGACCTCAAGAAAGCCTTTGACAGCGTGCCAAGTGAACTGGTTTGGAACAGTCTAAGAAGGAGAGGAGTCGGGCAAAAATTAATAAACTGTATTAAAGCTGTATATAAGAACACAAGAAATTACGTTAGAACCAGGAACACAAGATCTGAAGAATTTGTAACGACGGAGGGATTAAGACAAGGAGGCAACCTTAGCCCAGTATTATTTAATATAATAATGGATGATGTAACAAAAGTAGCGAAAATGAAAGTTAAGAAAATGAAGGTGGGATACTACAACATGGAACCGGTAGAAATAGCAGAGAGCATATTTGCTGATGATTTGGTGATTTATGCGAAAAATAAGCTCAACCTTCAGCGTAATCTAGATATATTGGCAGAGGCGTTGCGAAAGAAGAATTTAAAAATAAACGCAGAGAAAACCAAAGTTATGGTAATAGGGAAAAAAGATGATGAATTACAAATAAAACTTGACGACGCTAAAATAGAACAAGTACAAACATTTAAATACCTAGGGGTGAAAATACACAAAACAGGAACCATGGAGGCAGAACTGAATGACAGGTTAGATGCAGCATCAGCACTGTATTACTCCTTGAACAATTCGTTCCTGAGAAGAAGAGAAGTGTCAAGGAAAACTAAGACCTCAGTTTACAAAACTATATTTAAGCCCGTATTGATATACGGAAGCGAAAGTTGGACATTGACGAAACGAATGGAAAATAAAATACAAGCAATGGAGATGAGGTTTTTAAGAGGAATAATGGGAATTACTAAGGGAGACAGAGTAAGAAATAGCAAAACAAGGGAAGAACTTAAAGTACGGACGCTGAAGGAAGATATACAACGAAATCAATTAAGATGGTTTGGACACTTGACAAGAATGGGAGAGGAGAGAACAATAAGAAAAGTATGGCAAGTAAGAAGATATCAGAGAAGACCAAGAGGTAGACCTAGGAATTCGTGGGACAGCCAAGTGGAAGACATATTGAGAGCCAATGTCAGGAAGAGAGGCGAAAAGAATGGCAATCAACAAGAAAGAATGGGCAAGGATGATATACGGAACGAAATTAGAATAAAATAATAATGATAGATTCTGATAGGCTGCACTTACTGATTTAATGTACTGTAACTTAAAGGGATTGTTTGATTTTTGTATTTAACCTTAACACCTAACGGTAAATAAGGTATTGATAATATATATATATATATATATATATATATATATATATATTTATTTGCATAATGTCTATTTAATATCTACAACACTTTTCTATTAGCAAATGTTCTTATGTTTTCACTATAACGATTTTTTTTAATGATGTTTCTTTATGTATTTGTCCAAATAAGAAATATTAAAATGTAAATAACGACGTGCTTCGATTGTCCGTGTTTTCGATTATCCGGCAAACTTCCGGCCCCGGCCGACCCGGATAACCGAGGCTCTACTGTATTTAGAATTAAATCAACATAAAGTTGCTCACCTATTAGTTTGGTCTATCTAAGAACTTAATTAAAATATTTTCACTATTAATTTACACGTATATATAATAATGGTTATTTAATACAACCATTATTTATAAGTAGTGAATCTAAAGCATTAAGTAATTCGTCCTTCATTTTTATTAATAACACAAATGTAATTGCCTACATTTACTTTAGAAACGAATGAAGATAACTGTAATACCTTCACTGTCGCTTTATTTACATATAGTATTCATTTATTTAATATATTTTTTACTAATAAGTGAAAGCGTTAGTTATACGCTTGAACCGACTAAAATCTTAAATACACATATTATTCTACAACCTAAAGAACCCCGAGAAAGGTATTTATGATAAAAAATAAATGGTCATAAGATAGAATTATATGTGACATAAGATATAAGTGACAATTTTTTTGTATTATGTTATAATTTTATGTGCGGAGTTTGAGAAGGTCACACAAACTCTTAAATACCTGTAAAATTTGACGCACATAAACGTGGGGATTCAACAAAACATCCTCATCTCTTCAATGCCCCTAACAATATATAAATATATTTTTTTAACATTTTCGTAGTGCTGTATAAAAAATAATGTTTAATTAACACACAAAATTATATTGTCTCCATATTAATACCAAGGCCAAAAATAATTTACTTTAAATGATTGCAAAAATTTATCTGTCTAACAGATTTGGGCGAAATTAACAGTAGCATTGTGAAACATGGCTGTGATCGCCAATATACTCGTCACACCGAAAGTGTTGCCAACTTTTGGTTGCTTTCCTGTCAAATAGCTCTCGTATATATTATTAGCTCTAATAATGAATATTACTAAATATTAACTTTATTCTCTCCTTTTTAACATAGATAATGATCATCATAATATAATTAATTGACGTAGGTAATAAGTGTATATCAAATAAAAATACAAAATCAATGCTTATCGCTACTACTGTAAATGAACATTTGACAAATCTTGAAAATAAACTTTAATTTTACTTTATTGCACTAAATTCTTTCATAAAGGCATAAAATTAATTGAAATTACAACTTTTTGTGTAGATATCATCGACAAAAATACTTGGCAAGGGATGGAAGACGTATATACCTCTTTGAAAGAGGAATTACATAACGCCATTGATGACAACACTAGATTTCATAAGAAAAAGCTTAAACAAAGAAAAAGAGGAAGATCTAGTACGAGCCGACGTTTCGACAACGCTAATAAACCTGCTGGTAAAATGTCCAGAACACATTAATTTTGTGTTGCAATAGGATGGATCGTATAGACGTATTGTTATATGTTCATAATTCCTATAACTTGTAACAACTACTGTCCAAGTTATTAGTCCATGGCGAAAAATGTTCCTGTAAATATTTATTGCTTTACTATGAATCACTAATAAATATCTCACTTCCTTTTCCTCTACCAGACGTATAGCGACGTTTGGGCATTTGCTTTTTGACAATTATTTGTTTGTTTGCATTAAGTGTTTGTCAATTTTAAGCATTTCATGTCTGAAGTAATTGAAAAAGTACTTGAAATTAGCAAATTGTCGTAATCAAAGTTATAGTATTATTCAATGTATTATTATTTTCAGATTACACTATAGGTAACAGAATTGAAAAATACCAAACTGATATATCATTATTGATAATAGCGGGATTGTTATCTATATTGGTTATTATTAATGTGTACCTATTCTATAAGCTCTGGAGGCTAGAAGCGGCATTTTCGGAAGATTTTGTGCAATCATCAGAAATGAAGTAAGCATCTATTTCTAAAAAAAATATCTAAATCAGTTTATTTTATTTACTAAGATTATAGACAAATGATCAAATGACATGATCAAATAGTATTTCAGAATTTAACAACGTGGAGACGTTTAAATTTTGGGAAAACCAAGTCTTCAGTGTCATGTGGTAGTTAAAAAACATAAATTATTGTTCTGTTTTTCTTAATAATCAATAAATGTATTTTAAATGAATATGTTTTAACCTTATATCTGCCAACAAGTTTATACATTCTAAGAAGTTTTAGGAGGAGGTATCTTTTCTTGTGTCGATTTGTTTAATCTAAATACTTAGCCAACATTTACTCTTCATATATCAATTTCTAGGGAACAACAACCCGTGACCTATTAAGTTATTTTGATTAAAATAACTAGATAATAAACGTTTAATTTCACGTTTATTTATTTAATTATTTAGTTTGTATTTTTAACAAAATAGTAAAATAGTTTCTTATCACTTATGAGTTACGAACCGCAGAAACTAACCTACATAATAATATGCTTCTTTTTAGTCTTTAGATACTTTCTTTGTTTAAAAGTTTGGAGCTTATCTTTGCTATATATTATTTTAATACAGTTTGTCGAAAAAAATTAAAAATTCTGTTGTTCGACTTACAATTAAGTCATCAGTCATAAAATCCGCCTTCTGGCTTTAAATTTCAATAATTAAGTAAAAGTTGTTACAAATAATTTATTATACTATAACATGCACTACAATATTGTTTCGCCGAACTTTGGCTTTATTAGGAGATGATAACAGTTATCATCACCTAATGAAGCATATTGAAAATGAAGAAAATTTAGTAAACAGAAATAACAGTCATTGAAGTGGTTTTTGAGTTCTCTCCAAACCATCGGTACGCCGAATTTCAGGCTTCTTCTTTTCCCGGTAGGCCACTGTCGTTCTGTGCAAGTTTTACAGACCTGATGCGGACCCAGGTTTTATCCTGATCACCAAGGCTAACACCAAAGTATCCAAGATAAGCTCTCCTGAGAAAGTCACTAATAGTTTTTCTGTTTTATTTTAACATGCATTCTCGGCATATGTAGCAAAATACATCAGGATTTACACAACTTCTTCTACTTGAACTCATTTTATTTTTACTCAACAAAACAAATAACGTGCCTTCAAAACTTTTCCTCATTATAGTAGGTTGTTTTCACTTAAGTATTATTTGTTCATTTCACCTTGGATACGGTACCATATGCACTACAGGAAGCACAATTAGAAACCAAAAAACAGATTGAGCTCGAGGAAAAATTCCTGGGTCTAGAATTGTAGTCAGCATTACATCTGATGTATATTGTTATATTAATTAACTTTGTAGACATCATACGATAAATACGATGGTATATCAAAATATAACGAGACTGGTGCTATAACTTTCTTCGCAACTATAATTTTATAACACAAAGAATAGAGCATAAAACCCCATCTCTAATGTACTTATCCTCAAGTAGGCTTTGATTTAACCTTTGAAGTTTATAATAAATTACTAAATTGTCAGTGTTTGAAGTACTCATTTAAAAAATGAGTGGAGAATCAGTAGAAGAGGAACCTCAATGCTGACGACCACCAACTGCACGGATTGATTCAAAAATTGCAGAAATTAACGGCTTGATTCAAACTAATAATCGGATTGGCATGTATCGAATTTCTGACATTGTTAATTTGTCTTATGGTTCCCCTCAAAAAATTATTCATGAAGATTTAGAGTACTGAAAGGTCGCGGCAAAATGGATTTCAAAAGTGATGACCGATGAACAAAAATCCAATCGAGTGACAATTTGTCGCCAGTGGGAAAGGCAACTGCAACATAATCCACAGTTTTTAAACAATGTGGTTACATGTGAAGAGAATTAGTTTTATCATTACGACCCTGAATGAAAGTCTCAAAGTATGCGATGGAAGCACAAAGGCAGTCCAAAATCACAGAAGGCGAAAACTCTGAAAAGCGCCGGTAAAGTGATGCAGTTAATTTTTTTTATAAATGAGGCATCATTTATAATCACATTGTACCTAGAGGATGTACAGTAACTGGAAAGTACTATTCTAATGGACAAGACATTATCAAGACATTGGTTGGATCGTGAATCATGACAATGATCCGGCCCACGGATCAGCGATTTGTCAATGCACTCTTGAAGAATTTTGGGTGGAAATTATGGTTCACTTTCCCTACTCACCTGACCTTAGTCCATGTGACTTCCATTTGTTTCCTGAAATCAAAAAAGAAGGCCGAAAGTTGAGAGGTAAAAAATTTGAGTCGAATTTAAAGCTCAACAATGTGGTGATAGGTAAGAATACTAAATAGACTCTCAGAAAATAGATTCGCAGATGTTTATAATAAATGGACAAAACGATGGTACAAGTGTATTGCATAGAATGGAGAGTACTTTGAAGAATAGTTGTTGAAGTTTTTTAAATAAATGTTTCATTTTTGTACCACGAGGTGCATTCAGGTTCTAAGGCCCCCGATTTTTTTTCTAACTAACTACTCACCCGAAAACTATGAAACTGGTGTTACTTCTCGACGTAATCCCCCTGCAGATGTACACATTTTTCACAACGTCGACGCCATGATTCCATGGCCGCGGCGAAGGCTTCTTTAGGAGTCTGTTTCGACCACTGGAAAATCGCTGAAGCAATAGCAGCACGGCTGGTGAATGTGCGGTCACGAACAGTGTCTTTCATTGTTGGAAACAGCCAAAAGTCACTAGGAGCCAGGTCATGTGAGTAGGGAGCATGAGAAATCACTTCAAAGTTGTTTTCACGAAGAAACTGTTGCGTAACGTTAGCCCGATGTGCGGGTGGGTTGTCTTGGTGAAACAGCACACGCGCAGTCTTTCCCGAACGTTTTTGTTGCAGTGCAGGAAGGAACTTGTTCTTCAAAACATTTTCGTAGGATGCACCTGTCACCGTAGTGCCCGTAGTGGAACGCAATGGGTAAGGATTACGCCCTCACTGTCCCAGAACATGGGCACCATCATTTTTTCAGCACTGGCGGTTACCCGGAAATTTTTTGGTGGCGGTGAATCTGTGTGCTTCCATTGAGCTGACTGGCGCTTTGTTTCTGGATTGAAAAATGGCATCCACGTCTCATCCATTGTCACAATAGACGAAAAGAAAGTCCCATTCATGCCTTGGTTGCGCGTCAACATTGCTTGGCAACATGCCACACTAGCAGCCTTGTGGTCGTCCGTCAGCATTCGTGGCACCCACCTGGAGGACACTTTTCGCATTTTCAGGTCGTCATGCAGGATTGTGTGCACAGAACCCACGGAAATGCTAACACTGGAGGCGATCTGTTCAACTGTCATTCGGCGATTCCCCAAAACAAGTCTCTCCACTTTCTCGATCATGTCGTCAGACCGTCTTGTGCGAGCCCGAGGTTGTTTCGGTTTGTTGTCACACGATGTTCTGCCTTCATTAAACTGTCGCACCCACGAACGCACTTTCGACACATCCATAACTCCATCACCACATGTCTCCTTCAACTGTCGATGAATTTCAATTGGTGTCACACCACGCAAATTCAGAAAACGAATGATTGCACGCTGTTCAAGTAAGGAAAGCGTAGCCATTTTAAGTATCTAAAACAGTTCTCATTCTCGACGCTGCTGCTACAATTCCATCTGCCGAACAGTGCTGCCATCTCTGTGACGTATTAATAATGAAGGCACGCTCATTTTAAAACAATGCACATGCTTCTATCTCTTTCCAGTCTAGAGAAAAAAAATCGGAGGCCTTAGAACTTGAATGCACCTCGTAAATGGACAAAACGATGGTACAAGTGTATTGCATAGAATGGAGAGTACTTTGAAGAATAGTTGTTGAAGTTTTTTAAATAAATGTGTCATTTTGTACTATAGCACCAGTCTACTCGTTATTTTCTGATATTTCCTCGTAATAATAAAACCTCTATTAGTATAATCTTCTATTAAGTATTACTATTTTCTTTCTTTTTTATATTTATAATTTTTTTCCTTCTCTTATTATTTAGATACACCATATCAGAAATCCACGATAACTTCATTAATAATGTGCTTAAGCATCATGTGACGCCGAATGAAGACATGGATAAATGGCTTGGGACAATAGCTAATACTATAAAATTCTTGAAGAACGTAAGTATAATTACCAGGACGAATATAACAAAACGATACATTTAAAATACTTTACAGGCTGAAGAATCTCTACAAAATGCCATTCCTCCTAGATATAATGAATTGTGAAAGCCACAAACGAGACCTAGATTAATTTATTAAATAAATTTTGTAAATGTCTAGTTATTACTTATTTTGTCTTATTTAAATATGATAATAAAATTTTTAATTATTAATAATTTTGTTTCGTAAGTTTTGTTATACATACTTACAAATTAAATAATATCATTATTACAGTCCTGTTAAGTTTTTACTTATTGGATATTAAGTTAACCTATCAAAAATCAAAGGACCACGTGAAACTAATTTTTCATTAGTAGCGAATCACTTGTCATCGCTATTATTTGCCTCAATAATAAATATAGGGTTCTTTTTTTTATCATTACATATGTGTAGAGCTAAAAAAATAAAAGTCAATGCATTGGTGGCATAGTATGCAACCAGTTATACATCAATGACGAATTTTCATTTATACTTAAATCTTACATCAAATTATAAATAAATATTGAAAAATAGATAATTTATTTAAAACAGTTAACTATCCTAACAGGCGTATACCTTGTGCGAAGACAATTTTAAATATTTTTAACAAATTCAAAGATTATGGTTATTTTCAAAATACCTACAAAAAAAATAAAGCCAATCACCTGTTAACAGAACACATAAAGCTGATTATATAACTCATTTGAAATTTAGCCAATAGCAATTACAAATTTTACATAGTTACCATGTATTGATAAGTGAATATACTCTTGACGACGTGATATAACCGTTTTGGTGTTTCGCTTCCTCCAACAATATGAATTTGGTCATGGTAACAAGTGTTTTGAAGTTTGTTGATAAACGTCAAAAATATATTCAGCAATTTTCATAAGATTTTTTTAATTTTTTCGACATGGAACGCTTTGGTATAAGCTCGGGGACCGACATAGATAAAGAAATTGAAGATTTGACACCGCAAAATACAGTTAAAACACATAAATATGTTTGGAAACAGTTCGCCGAATTTTGTGAACAGCGAAATTATAAACTTTGTGCTCAAACTTCTGACGAACAATTAGCAAGTATTTTGAAAGATTGGGCATTCAACATGAAACGTGCAGACGGCAAATTCAACTTCTAAAGATAATACAACAAATATTTATTATAATAATTGTACTTTTAATTTCAACCAATAAAAAAATTTCGTTAGTTAATTCTTTATATAATCGTATCGAATACCACTCGAGCAAACGAAAATGATCCATTATATAACCTCTTCACTCGACGTATATCCTTAAAACACAACTCGAGCTACGCTCTCGTGGTGTTTCGCAGAATACTTCTCGTGACTCGGAAATATAATCGATTATTTTCTATGCTCTTGTGATATTATAACTGAATATACCGTGTTATGTAGAAGAACGGTGTGTAGGAACGCTTTTGAATGTAGTCAAGCATTTGGAAATATCATGTAGTCCGGTGTTCTAAACCCTGAAAGAATTCAAATATAAGCCATACAAGATATCAAACCAGTAAGAGCTTTTCGAGGAAGATAAAGTAAAACGAACTGATTTTTGTGATGTAATGTTTAATTTGTTAAATGAAAACAAAGAAGTTTTAAATAAAATAATTTTTACTGATAAAGCAAACAGTTCCGTAATATATTTAAAGAGTTTCCTGTACATTCTGTATAGCAATCTAAACAATTTCCCTTTGAATGCTTAAACATTCATATCTTTAATAGTCAGACAGCATAGTGAGATGAAGCTGTGATGAGCTAATAGAAAAAGGTTGCGTGTAATTTTAATAAAATAAATACTTATGTTACTTATTAATATTTTTTAAATTTTTATTTAGGCACATTATCATATTAACATTTTTCAGTTTTAGTCTTGCACGCCTTTGCTCTATTATTAAACAAGCTCTACTAAACATTCTTTCACTTTCTGCTGAACTTGCTGGAATACAGAAGTATTTCCTAGCACATTGTTCTAGGGGTTTCAGCTCCATTCCTGTTATCTAAAAAATCCAAATATAAAATGCAATTACCCTTTTTTTAAACTTACCTTCTAAAATAAAAGAGGACCTACGTCCTGATTTGAATATGGCCTTTCGGGGTATTGCATTTTAGTTATTATTTCATCAGCTGTAATTGATTTTACTTTCTTATTCTTTCTTGCAAAAATGCAAATAATGAACCTTTGATGTGGACTAATGTCTGTTTCGATTACAGGCGTGTGTTCTTTATTTTCAAGATCTATATTCTTCATAATATTAAACATTTCTTATTCTAGAAAAGTAGCCCCAGTATCGTTTTCAGTACTACGAAAAACTTTTCTTTTAAATCAAGTGTCTCAAACAGTTGCTACTCTAGTAATTGATCCTCCTTCATATGAAAATAGCCTTGCTTTAACAGATTCCAAAAGTTTGTTGCATAGTCCTCAATCTTTAATTCCAGTAGTGATGCTGTCCGATAATTGTACAGTCAAAAAGTTATTGGGATTATTAAAGAAATAGTAACATATTTAGTACCTACAATAATTTCCCACAACTGCTTTTTAAGATAAATTTCTCCAGTTTATAAAACTACTATTTTCTACCTTTTTTGGTTCACTAATTTTACTATCTTAGATATATTTCAACCTTAAAGAAATACTAACCATCATCTTTGAATTTGTTAAAATTTTTTTAAATTGTCTTCGCAGAAGCTATACGACTGTTGGGATAATTAACTGTTTAAAATAAATTATGTATTTTTTAATAAAATGTATTTAATTTAAGATTTAAGTATGAATGAAAAACACAAATATTTGACAATTGGAAAAATGTCACTGGTGTATAACTGGTTGCCGACTATGCCACCATACATTCTTCCCTATGTGTAAAGCTAAATGAATAAAAATCAATGCATTATACCTATGTGTAATGATAAAAGAAAAACTGTTCGTACTCAAAATCGAACATAGGAAGCTTTATCATGCGCTCACGTTACCTAGCACCACCAGCAAGATAGCTGATCTATCAATTAAATAATTTAAATTTTAAAGCAGTACGTCAAGTTTGACATTTCACATACATATTTAAATTTGTGTTTTAATGTTTGTTTATTTGTAATATTTTATTATTTTATGGTGAAAACATATTATAGTGGCTGTAGTTTGCGACGAGTTCGCGATCTATTTCCCATTAATTTGGTAATAGACCTATACATCTGTAAGCACTATTAAAAAATATTTAAAATTTCGAAACACTTATATTTCAGTAGCATTGGAACGTAGAGGTGGTAAGTTGTCATTATCTGTACTGAAAGAATAAAATGTTCTAAATAACAATCATGTCACAGGAAATAGACAAATAGTTGACGTTACAGAAGAACATGTTTTGGCGATCGTAAATGCGAATCCAACGTATAGTTTGAGACAAATTGCTCTTGAAGTTGGAGTCACGGATATGGATGCTATTAAAAAAATACAAATCTCACCCCTATAAATCACTATGTCATCAAGAAATTTTTGGAATTGATGAAGAACGGAGGAGTGCGTTTTGTTACGAAATGCAAGAGCGTGCGAACAATAATCCGCACTTTCTGTCATCGATATGCTTCACTGACGAGGTACTTTCTCCCTAAATAATGAACCCAATGTTCAGAACACAAGATATTAGGCTAAAGAAACCCCCAAAATTAATATATCGACCAGAACTCAGTATCTTCAAAAAATTAATATCTGGGCCGGAATTTTTAATACTAACATTATTGGGCCATTTGAAATTGTAGGAATTTTAAATATAGGGACATATTTAGAACTTTTAAAACAAAAGTAGGACCTGCATTGGAAAAAGTTGCAAGAGAAAATCAGGAGATCTAGTTTCAACAGGATGGCTGTCCTGCGAATTTTAGTTTAGATGTTAGAAATTTCTAAAATAATTCATTTCCAAATCGTTGGATTGGTAGTCGTGGTGCTATAAATTGGCAAGCAAGATCACCTGATTTGGCACCTTGCGATTTTTTCTTGTAGGGACATCTTAATACCAAAATCTACAAACTACGTCACCCAGATATTAATTCTTTGAAAGGAGCAATAGTTGCTGAATGCGCGTTTCGTTTTTAATAAATAATACTTCATTACTTAGTACTTATTTATTGTTTTAGTATAGAAAAAATGGCAAACGTAATAATAATTTAATATACTGTTAACTGTCTATCTTCGATTTTGAGAGTAGATACCCGGTATATTACGTGGTACGAAACCCAATCCATAACAACAGTTTTCACTTCTTCCTCGCCGGCGAATCGTTGACTTCCAAGGAACTCATTTAAGTACCGAAATAAGTGAAAATCACTGGGTGTTATTTCAAGTGGACGCTCTAGTTGTTCTCATTCAAAAGACCTGATTAGACTTTGTCTTTCTGCAGAAACATGTGGCATTGCATTGTCATGGAGTAAGTTCAAACTGGAAGACAGTAAGCCACGTCGCTTGTTTTGTACGACACGCTGGAGTTTTTTCAACGTCTCACAATACCCAATAGAATCGATTGTTGTGTCTCTCAGCATAAAATCCAATAGCAAAAATCCTTTCCTATACCAAAATATAGTTGCCATAGTATTTCGTGCTGAAAGTGACTGTTGACTTTCATTCTGGTTGGCGACGATGTGTGTCGCCATTCCATTGACTGTTGCATGTGACGCAGTCATGTGAGACACCCACGTCTCATCTCCTGTAACAATGTGGTCCAAAAATGCGTCTCCTTCCTGATCGTATCGAGTTGAAAATGATAAACCACAATTTTTGAAATTACAATTTCTCCGAAATAAATTCATTTTTATGCGTCACAATAGGGGACAATGGTACAAATAGCACTGTGTTCAAGTGCCTGGACGTACTGGCGCCCACCCCAAAAAATTAGAAGAAGGGGACGATTCAACTGCAGGATGAAATTCGGAAATATTCTTAGGAAGTTTAATCAATGCGGAAGCTCTAGCAATGTATATATTTTGTCTGATTCTCATAATGTCCTTTATAGTGAAGGTATCAATGCCTCTGTTGTTAATTTCGCTTCGAATGAGTTTGAGAGGTGCTACGTACGCATGATGCAGGCGCAACGATGGCGTCTGAAAATGGCCGAATTCTAAACAAAACCCGTAGTCGTATCGCACAACGAATGGGAGCTTCTATTTATTGTGTATGCCCTTAGTCGGTGTAGATGGGTGTGGGTGACTAGAATAAAAGATAGTAGGTAGCGACACTCAGATTTGCTTACAAAAGGTCAGTCTGAAAACTGAGAAAAAGGGTTGCGGGATCTTAGGCGCATGCGCATATAGACTACAAAATTCAAACGCTTAATACTAATGAAATGCTTCAAGGCTTCTCCGGGTACCTGCAACCTGTAAAGAACTTTCTAAAGGGAAACCAAAGGCAAAGAAAAAGCTAGGAAGACAACTCATATATTAACACATATCCAAATCAACAAAACAAAAATTTTATTCGTTAGAATAAAATAAAAATGTGACATAATGTAACATATTGCTATGAATTGTGGTTTATATATTTACTGCACCACCATCCACAACTAATCTACCCAACTAGGATTCTCAGCCAATTGATATCCAACAATGAGATTTCCTTCTTCTCAGGGTTCCAATCGGAAACGTGGAACTGGAATATTACTAGGCGCCAATCAAACGTACTTGACAAATATGATAGTTATCTTTTTAATAATTTACTTCTTTTAATAATAAATGCGCAGTAAAAGGTTTATTAAATTAAACGAGCACAATATAAAATTTAAATGAATATTTAATACAAAAAAAAATCAAAAAAAGAAAAAAATCTATCTTTATAAAGTATAAAGATTGTGTATTTTACAATATACAACTTCTGAGGTAAAACAATTCACTGAATATGACCGCTAAGTGAATTAAAACTTCCTCTAACGACTTCCGATCAACTTAATTAAAATAACAAAGTTTATTTTTAATTTCACCTCAGAGAACAACATAGAATAAACAAACTTGAAAACACGATCAAAAACTACTACATGCGCGCTCACATGTAACAAAAAATTTACCCTTGAATTCCAAACGAATAAAATTTTACTAATATATTTTTTTACGTAGAAATTTTAAAAATATTCTTTATCATTTATCTCAACTAATTAAGACTCTTAACTAATAATATTAATACAATTGATATACAATCTTAAAAAACTCTTTGAATTAATAAGACGTCTTATAAATATATATATTTACTTACATAAACAATTATATAGGAGACACGTTGACAAGAAAAACGTTGTTTAATCAAATACTATCAAAATTACGAGAATACAATCTCGTCGAATGTACTGGAATTGAATATCAAACACCATCAACTAATTAACTCAATAAATTCAACCCGAATTTTTTAAAGAAAAAGAACGTTCTTGTCTAAAGGTATAACTTCGTCTCCCCCTCAATATCGTCACTGCGTTCGCTTTCACATAAAGACCTTCAAAAATCTAGTTTTTGCTTACACATATTTGATCTAAATATAACGGATATACACAGATATCCAAAAATAATGTACATTTATTTTTAAATAAATTTCAATTATAATTTAGGGAAAAATCCATAGCAATATGTAGTGCGAAAATATAAAATTCGGAAATGATAAACGATAAATGATTCGGAAAAAATTGAAGGATGATTATATTCAACGTAAAATTACTACAATACTAATAATATATATGCGGAGGAAGTAAAGATTAAACTTAATTCAAAAAATTATAATGATTATTACGATAATACAAAAAAAAAAGAAAACACATCAAAAGTCTTGCCAACAGATTAATAAAAGAAAATAACTAGAAATCTCTTACGGTATACCAAAGAAATCCTTCACATGGTAAAAATAATTACAGCTAAACAATAAGAAAAAGTAGGTCGCAAATTTAGTATAATTTTAAAATTTAAAGCAGTAAGTTTTTTAACTCAAACAAAAATTGCAGACGGATTTATGTTTTTGTCTATATAAATGCCGGCCAAGTACGCCAAATGTTCATACAAAAAAACTACAGTGAGAAATAAACTTTCACGTTACAATATAAGTAATATAACTATAAGTTATCTTTATGAAATACAAATTTTTTAAAACGGTAAAGAATAGACAAATTAATACATTGAAATTCGATGTTTAACCAAGCAAATAAATTGCAATCAAATTGAATTTAGATTAGCATGTTATTTCAACAGACCATACAAGTAGTATATAAAGTTAATGAAGCTACAATACTCTAATTTGAACAGAAAGGAAGATAATATAAATCTCAAAAGTTGGTAATTATATGAATATAAAACGTCAAATTAGTAAATTATAAGTGTATACGCTAGACGAGGCAATAGCGGAGAAGGATGGTGATACCGTGAGAAAAACACACAGATGTGAACACCGTATTCGAAAGAATATAAAAAAAAGTAATAGAAGTAACTCGTGAAAATATAAGAATGATGAATTAAAGCGAATCGAGTATACCGGGCGATAAATTAAGTATGTAGATATAAAGAAATTTTTAAAACGTAATAGGGACTTTTCACAAATATCACCTATTGCTTTGCGTTTAATGGAGTTACTTACGAGTTTTCTTCTAATAACATCTGCTATTAACTTCTGGTGATTATGGTCTAAAACCGATTCCACTATCTTCTGTACTGAGTTTTTACAATGGCCATACACGTACGTTTGCCACCACCGTTTCACTGTATCTTTCACTAACATTTTTTTCAAGCTAAAAGTGTAGCCATCAATCACTAACACGGATTTTCCTTTTTCACTGGTACAAAATATTACTTCCATTTTGACGTGTTTTTTATAATTTTAAATATTTACTAAAATAACGCAAGGTGAAATAACAAATTTAACAAGAGAACGACTATTATGCCCATCTGGGCATGGGGGGGATAAATATCCCCATGCCCAAATGGGCATTGTTATTTTACATAAGTTAAATTACACCAACCCGATAACGAGGCTCGGGAATTAGCTTTCACCAATACAATAGTTCTTAAACAGGATATTCTGAGAAGTTATTGTTTGGCAATTTTTCAAATTTATTGCAAATCCTTAAAGTTCGGCAACACTGTGATACTAACTTCAATTTTATCTTATAAATCAACTTAGCTCGGGGATGCAATTTCGTTTTACCTACCCGGAATGCAATTTATGTGTTAAACTCTCTATTTTCCTATTCTGGGATGCAATTTCGTCGATCTGTTGCTGTTTTGAAGATGTGCCAACATTTGTGTTTGTCCGCAGCCTGTATAAACAAGACAACCGCCTGCAATTTGTGCAGGTGTATTGCGATTTAAAATTTATTTGATTTAAAATTTTAAATTTAACTGATATATACGTAATACCAATTATTTGTTATTGCTAGAATTACTATTAATTTGTAAAGCTTTCGTATGGTACCGTAGGAGGACTAGTTTGTTTCTTTAATTAAGGCGTATTCAAGACTTTTGAAGTCTTTTATTTTTTTTTGTGCGAATTAATTCATTATACTTTTTTTTTTATATTTACTTCATATTTACATTATTGTAGTATACTTTTCATTCATTTAATCACCCTTTATTTTTGTATTTATTGTCCATATTACTCATTTCGTCATGCGAGTTAATTCTTCTCGAATCAAAACGTTAGTCCATCACGACAAACCCTAGGTAAAGAACAATCCAGGGAGGTGAAGCATTGTGGTTCTGTACTATCCAAAGAATTTCATGTTTGAAAATAGTTTTGAAAGATTTTTGCGTAAGTTTCTTAGACCAAAGCAGGGATAATTATGACAGATTATTTGGAAAAGAGTAGAAGTATTGCGGAAGCATATTACACTTACACTGTAACCAAATTACATTAAAAATGCCGTGGAAAACTTTCTCTTACTGCTGCTCACAAATTCTTGACTGCATTGCAAAAAATAAATGAAATTTGTTTTGAATTGGTTGACCACCCATTCTCCGGATTTATCACCGCTGTTGACCAAGACAGAAATGTTGTTTAAAGGGTTTAGAATGACTTTATAAACGTTCTGCAAGATGTGTAAGTTTTAAAGGAGATTATGTTCAACAAATAAAATTTTGAATTGAAATATTGTGACGTTTTATATGTTAGACTGATACGCCTTAATAAAATGCCCTTTCTTATTTTACCTGTAAAATTATAGAGCAAATTAATCTTAAAAAATAAAAATACTGTTTTTAAATATATCGAATTAATTCTCTAGTTATATAATTTATTTCGTCTGAAATAGTTCATTTTTTTTAAAAGGGTCCAGGAACTAAGAAGATGACCGGTAATATAACGCTGTTAAACTATGCGTAATTAACTAAAAAAATTTAATAATTTAGAGTTGCAGGAGGCAAATTCCCATTATTTCTCATGTAATTTACTTATTATGTTAATTATAATATCGTACTTAAGGAAATATAACAAACACAAATAAATATTTAAAAAATAATTTTATTTATTAACTCTTATCTTTTTATCAGTAGAAGAGGATTACAACAAGAATTTTTAACTAATAGGTAAACTTAATGTAAGTTTAGAATTATCTTTTCCAATGAAAATTTTTTGGTCAAATTTAGAAACTTTGGGTGTTTGAATTCCATTCTTAATTGTAGATACGCTGAACAAATATATATTGTTTATGACAATGTTCCTATCGAAGCTTGAGTTTTCGTGAATTTCTTCTGCGGATAAATTATTATTACTATATTCAAACCTGTAATAGTGATAAACTTGATCCTTATAATCAAACGACGTTAAATCATCCACATAAAAGTTTCCTGATGCTTCTAAATTGCTATCTAAACATATGTACATGTTATAAACACCATTCTGTTGCTCCTGAGTCGATCTAACGTCCTCATCCAGTCTAAGTATTATACTTCCACCTCTGTAATAATAAGGATTTGAATCCATATCGACACCCAGTGCGACCCTTCCAATACCGGGATATACTATGACGTGAGCCATATCGTACCAGTATTCATTAGAACCCCCAGGAAAATATGTAGAAATACTTGTAACTCCTTCATATACAACAGGTGCGGCCATAATGTTCTCACCAATTAGTAATTGGTCATCTATATCTAGGACTGCTTCATCTTCTGGGTATTGATAAGATAATGGGCGCACTATAGGATCCCCATTAAGTTCATGTTCGAAGAAGAGAGTGTACCAGTAGGGAATATGTCTGTATCTAATACGCATGGCTTCTCTTATCCTTGCTTGAATCACTTCCGAGAACAAATACGGTTCTCTTCTATCTGTGTTTGAACCTGAATGTCCTCGATAGAATGGATACCACGCACCAACTTGATACCATCTCTGCAGTAATTCATCTCCAACGTTATCCGTGAATCCTCCGACATCAGCACCGCAAAAGGCCATACCAGCTAAATTTTCCGTTAAAACCATGGGTATGCTAACTTGTAAGTGCTCCCACGTCGGTTGATTATCTCCCGTCCACATAGCGGTGTACCTTTGGGAACCGGCAAAATGAGCTCTTGTAAGAACAAACGGTCTCGCTGTAGGATCGCGTTTTAAAAGGCCGCCCCATGTTGATTGTGTTTGTTTGAAGCCGTAAATATTATGGACATCTCGGTGCTCCCAGCCACCATAATGTGGCAAATCGAGTGGCATCGTCAAGTCTTGAAGATCGGAAACTGCTGGCTCATTCATGTCGTTCCAAACGAACAAATTCAGGGTGGTGTAATTCCAATGGTCCAAAAGAAATAAATTTCCGTACCATTCTTGGGCTGCTGAATCGAAATAGTCGATGTAACTGCTCAAACCTGGCCAGCTGTCGGCTTCGAAAACGGTACCATCGGGATTTTTAACAAAGAAATCGTTCTCTATACCTTGATCGTACACGAAGTATCCCTCCTCTACCTTTATGTGTGGATCACTTATTGCTACCATTTTTCTTCCTGCAAAATTTACAACCATATTTAAACAACTAAAAATATTATTAGATTAAATTTAATTTTTTTCAAAATAGGATTTGTGATATAATTTTCTAACTTAAGCGAATCATAATTTATGACTGTATAGACGCTGACCTATTAACAACGTGCCTAATGTACAAAATTAAAGGCTACATAAAATAGAAGAAAGTTAGCGTTTTATCTCATTTCTTCCTCATGAGAAGCAGTTGAAGTAATTAATTATTAGATACAATTTGAAGATATTTGTCTTATAAAAACTAACAAACAATATTTTCTAGAAAGAATAGTTAAATTACACAATAATCCAAAAAAAAATCTACAAATTAACACGAAAAGAGAGATGAACCAAATAACACGTTATTGACACAAAAGAAAAAAATGCTTAAGTTGGAGAAAAGAAGTATCGATGAATTGGAAGAATATTGGTATTTGGAAAATGTTGCAAATTCAAAATTAAACACAAAACAGGATATAAGAGGACAAAAACAAAGCTAAAACTATTTCGAAGGAATGTGAGAAGTGTATTATTATATAAAGCATGAAAAAAAACGAAAAATACTAGTAAACAATATTAGCAAATACAATCGAATTATGTGTACAAACTTTTGCCCAAAGAAAAATCATGAAACATTGATGGAGATAACGCAAGCAGAAAAAAGACACAACTGTACTGATGGGGGTGATGTACCAATGTTATAGTTGTATCCGGTTTCTGGCGGTAATTCTTCAACCCCTATGTTGATTCACCATGTAAAGATTGTAAGGCTGTATATATTTTCCTTTTTAAATCTTCGGTGTTAAATGAATAAATATACTTTCATCCAAATATATTTATTTACACATGCATTTTGGATCTACGACGACTTATACTAATATAAACTGCTGTTAAGCCTGGTGTCTCTTATTAAAAAATTATTGTTATGTGTGTTTGAGTTCATTCTGTTTGATGTGAATGTTGCTGGTTTGAGACTCTGAATAACACTGTAAGACTGTGTATCTTATACTGATGTTGAATTTGTACTGAAATATTCTGTACTGTTTTACAAGTAGCTAGAAATAGCGCGAAAGTAGAGGATCTCAGCCGATTCTGGAACCTCCTCGGAGTGACCTTGACCTTGGTGTATGTTAGGTCAAGGTCACTCCGAGGAGGTTCCAGAATCGGCTGAGGCGGAGGGAGGTTGCAGCAACAAGGCCATTGAGGAGGCTCTGACCTTGACCTTGACCTCAAGCTTATGACAACCTTGACCTTGAGACGACGTAAAGCTAGGTGAGGTTACATAACCGAGGAGGTTCTATAAAAATAAATGAGGTTGCAACGACTAGCACATCGGGTTGGTTTTTGCACATAATTGTAGGTAGGGGTTATTGGTATTGCATATAAAGGGAGATTATTCGAAACAATTGTTAGTCTCATTGATCTTGAATGTTAATACTTTTAAACAAAATGTCTCAACACCTAGAATTGATATTAGAAGCAGTCAAGTTTGTTTATGAAAATTATGGTCATCTATCTGGTATTAAAACAAATCTAATAGAGTATATTCCATTAGATTTATTTAAAACGAAAGTAGCCCCAGAATGGATAGAGGAGTTCTGGCATTTAATTTCACCTGACAAACAAATTGAACTAGAAGAATATCGACCGTGTTTTAGACACTATAATACCGGTGAGGAACAAATTGACGGTCCAGCCCCTTCAAAGAGAAATTGCTCAGTTTGTAAAAAGAGTATTACCCAACAATTTAGAAAATTTAGAATACCGAAAAAGAAAAAACTAAAACATTAAATATGATTTAAATAATATATTTTATATACTAAAGATTATCTTCATTTATCAATAAAAATGTTCCGAGGAGGTTCTATAAAAATGTTCCGAGGAGGTTCTATAAAAATAAATGAGGTTGCAACGACTAGCACATCGGGTTGGTTTTTGCACATAATTGTAGGTAGGGGTTATTGGTATTGCATATAAAGGGAGATTATTCGAAACAATTGTTAGTATTAACAAGTATGTCTAAACGTAAGGTTGCTGTGATGGAAAAACCATCCTGTTCCCAACATATTGTGGAAAGAAGTGATTTGGAGGAAGGGGAGAATGCTGAGGAAGCGTTTTGGAGAGATATTGAGTTGGATCCCAGATTTGAAGAATTATTAAATGGGATGAGTGATCCCAAAACATATATTGTGAATGGTGATTTTGGACGAAAGGTATCAACCGCTGAAAAGTTCATGGAAAGTTATATGAGGGAACCAATTTGGGAAGTGCCATTAGTAGGAGAGAGGTTTTTCTTTTTAAATAAAAGTCATTCCAAATGGATAAGCATTGGTTTCTCCCCATTGCAGAATATGGAGTGCATGTTAAAGCTTGTTGGTGTAAAGAAGCAGTGTGTGTGTTTGAACGTAATGGAATGGGGTTGGTTAATTGAAGAGATAGTACGGTTGAGGGAACGATTCGAGTGTAAGAATGCAGTGTTTCCTACAATTTGCGGGATGCATATGCGAATATCGCGAGAGGTAATCGACGGGTCGACAGCAGTTGTGAAGATAGAAAAAGGTGGGGAATATGTGTATTTGGCATATGAAGGGTTGTTGGAATTGTTGCGATTGAAGGGAATATTAAAGTGTCGTCTGGCAGTTTTAGAAGGCATGCAATATAATGTATGATATAATAATGTGGTGCGAAGTTTAGCTGAAAGTGATGAAGAAATAGAATTGACAATAACGAAAATGTATCATGGAGTTGTGTCAGAATTTGTATGCATACTAAGGGAGTTAGTCACATATTGGCCAAAGAAATTATCAAATGATGTGAATTATTTAAGAATGAATAATGGAAAAAGTTGTACAGTTTGATAATAAAAAAATTAAATTATTGTTATTTTTTATTATTAGATATAGGAGTTAGCTATATAATACTGTCTATAGATTTAATAAGCAAGCTAAATTGAGTATATATTTATAAACCGCATTGGCGTTGTGTTGTTTGTCATTTCACAAGTTGTTGATTCATGAGAAAGATCAATAAGATTGCACTAAAAGGTTGTGATGGTATTGAAAAGTGGTAGTTCAAATCGGACAGTAAGAAGGAAAGGTAGTGGGCTACTGAATACCGTGATTAATAAATTACCAGTAGAGTTGCATATACCGGGTTATAGTTTTTGTGGTCCAGGGACGAAATTAGAAGAACGATTACAGAGGGGTGATAAGGGTGTCAATATTTTGGATGAGGCTTGTAAAGAGCATGATATATCTTATGCTCAGTCAAAGGATTTATTAAAGAGGCACGAAGCGGATGAGAAATTGTATAAAAAGGCCGTAGAACGAGTGAAAAGTAAAGACGCAAGTGTAGGAGAAAGATTAGCTGCTACTGTGGTTACCATTGCTATGAAAGCTAAAACGAAATTGGGTATGGGTTCGAGGATACGACGTAAAGATATAAGGAAAGGTAAGGGTAGAAAGTATATGAGGAGTAGAAAAGGTGGAGCTATATCATTTTTGCAAGCGATGAAGAATGCTCGAAATGCTATAAGACGAATTGGGAGGAAAAAAGGTATTTTAGAAAATGCGAGAGTTGCATATCAGAGTTTAATGAAGTCGGGGAAGAAAATAAAATTTCCAAAGTCTAGAGTAATTCCAATACCGAGAAAAGGTGGATTTTTACCATTAATTCCATTATTCGCAGCATTAGGTGCTTTGGGATCGTTGGGTGGGGGTGCTGCGGCAATTGCCAAAGCAGTAACATCTGCAAAAACTGGAAGGGATCAGTTGGAAGAAGCAAAACGACATAATTTGGCTATGGAGTCAAAATCTGGGAGTGGTTTATATGTAAAACCATATAAGCAAGGTTGTGGTGTATCTGTGGGAAGTGGTTTATACGTAAAACCATATAGAACTGGTTGTGGAGTTTATTTGCCGAATAGTAAGGGTTCAAAAAACGATTAAGTAGTTTACCTCGCAGGCCTTTAACAGAAATAGATTTGTGGAAGTATGTTAAAAGGTGGAGAATTGGAAAATTTCGGGGTATATTTAGTAGAGACGTTTTACCTAGACTTATATATAAAAATGAGAAAGGGATAATTAACTTGGATGATGACATTGGGGGAGGTACTCATTGGGTAGCATACAAAAAAAATAATGATGTGGTCGAATATTTTGATAGTTACGGTGATTTAAGACCAGCAGTTGAAGTGGAAAAGTATTTATTATCGAATGGTGGTGGTGTTATATGTTATAATTATAGAAGATATCAGAGTATTAACAGTGAAAACTGTGGTCAGTTGTGTTTATTGTTTCTAAAGGGTGTTATTGAGTAACCTATGTGAAATAGGAACTAGTACTGGTGTGTAGTATTATACGAAAGAGGTGTGAAATTCTTGTTAAAATGGGGAGAGATAGTAATGGAAGTATCAGTAATATGGCTTTAGTGATATCTGGGAAGGGATCAGTTGTGGATTGTGTCTTAAATCCCCCAATATACTTAGATGGTGAATATGAAATGTGCATGATAAGTTTGCAAACATATAATACTGTTCCTAATGTTACATCTACAAACAATGTATTTCGATATACTGAATCACTGGACAAAATGGATTTTGATTGGACAGATATAATTATTCCAGTTGGAACTTATGATATTCAAGATTTGGAGAAATACATTAATGAGAAACTACAAGCCAATGAAGGTGATAAAAATTATTTTACTTTGGATGCCAATAGTAATACTATGAAGGTGCATATGAAGGCTTCCGTTGATGTTAATTTTTCAATAGATAATTCAATTGGTCCTTTATTAGGTTTTAATAAGAAAGTTATACTAGCCAATAAAACAGTAATTAGCGATAAGGTGGTCGATATAAATAGAGTAAGTGCTATCGATATTATGTGTAACGTGGTTGAAGGATCATATATTAACGGTGAATTATCACATGTTTTATATCACTTTTATCCCAATGTTGCACCTGGTTATAAAATAATAGAGGTTCCACAAGATAAAATTTATATGCCCGTGAACACTAATGTATTATCTCAAATTATTATTCAAGCTGTAGATCAGACCGGACAACTTATTGATTTAAGAGGTGAGGAATTGACCATATATTTAAGGTTGAGGCGAATTAATTGAGTTTGGAGAAGAGCGCCTTCAATATTTTAGTGGGGATATTAATAATAGACCAATATTATTTGTAGAGACGAAGATAGGGTCGGACGTGTAATTGATATACGCAGTAGCAGACTGGGATATTCAATATTGTGTTGTGGAACAGTTTAAAGTTAAATAATTACAAATGAGGAGTAGCGTCTTTAATAAACTGCGCACTAGGGGAGGGAATTGCAGATACAAAATAATGAATAAGTTATGGCGGGTAGTTGGTGGGGTGAGGGTGCGTAATCGATTAACCAATGAAAATAGGAGTTTCTTGAGTGGTATAGGGTATGAAGTTTTGGTGTAGATAAAGTAAATCTTCGAGCAACTGTGGTATGTGGATTATAAGTTAATAATTGGAATAAAGAGAGGATTAAATTTAGTGTAAGAAAAGACTCGATCGTGATAAGTTTAACGAGACTGTTTGCATCAAGTTTTCAATAGATATGGAAGTTTTGGATGTTTTAAGGAAGGTGCGTGTCGATAATTCTATCGTTGAGATGGAATTTCACAATCACATACCATTTGGTTCTCCAAAATATGGGAATAATGACGAGATCAGGATTGTGGTACCGGAAATAGATAGATATACTTTACCATCAGAGTCTGAACTATTAATTGAGGGAAAGTTACGTCTGGCAAGTGATGAGAGTAAGAATAGTGCTACAGCATTTTTAATTCATAATGCAGGAGCTTTTATGTTTAGTAATATTAGATATGTTATTAGCGGAGTGGAGGTGGATGAAGTGAGAAATGTTGGTATAACATCAACTATGAAAGGATATTTCTCATATAGCCCAAGTTATGCTAATCAATTGGAAAATTCTGGTTGGGAATTCGCGGTGGGGAAGGCTCCAGTGCTAGATAACAAAGGGAATTTTAGTTTTTGTATCCCATTGAAGATGTTAATGGGATTTGCAGAAGACTTTAAGCAAGTTATTATGAATGTATCCCAGGAATTAGTTCTAAAAAGATGTGCTGATGATAATGATGTCATATTGAATTCAGTTACCACGGAGAATATTAAGTTAATAATTGATTCTATTGTGTGGAGGATACCACATGTTAAGGTTGGGATGAGCCAGGAATTGGCTTTAACTAAGTTAATTACGAAGAATCATATAATGGAAATGTTCTTTAGAGGTTGGGAAATTCATGAAAATCCAGGAATTCCCGAGACAACTAAACATAGTTGGGCCATTAAAACAGCTCCACATTTAGAAACGCCAAGATATATAATTTTGGGTTTTCAGACAGGGAAGAAAGGAAAAATAGAAGCAAATATGAGTAGATTTGATGCCATTAATTTAACTGATATGACTGTTTATTTAAATGGTAAAAGATACCCATATGAAAATGTCAGAGTTGATTTTGATGATAATCGAGTAGCAGTGTTATACAATATGTATTCTAGGTTTCAACAATCTTATTATGGTCACGAATATAGTGAACCGATGCTTAAATTAAATAATTTTAAGTTGTGCCCATTAGTTGGCATAGATTGCTCACATCAGGAAGATGCAATGCATAGAAGTGGTGTGGAGGTTAGAATAGAATTTAGTACGAAAGATAATGTGCCAAAGGATACGGTTCTATATTGCTTGATTTTGCACAATAAATTGTATCAATACTCACCGTTCAATAAGGTGGTACAGCGACAGTACTAGAGAACTAATATTTAAAGTGGTGTTGTATAAGTAGTAGATTCAGTTCGAAGTTGGTGTTAGTACGAGAAGTTTGTTTGGTGGTGAAAGATATTGAAGTTGACAGATACAAAAATGTGGAGCTCCTACTTGACAGATAGAAAATATATCATAATAGATTTTCAATGGTATCGGTTTAATAATTACAGTTTGATGCCAAAAGAATTGGCCACTTGTGATAGTGAATTTAGGAGGAGTCATTTTGTGTTTAAACCGGTATTGAGCTTCGGTGTATTAACTGAAGAAGATCAGCGTGTAGCGAGATATGCATTCAGTCATCATCACGGGTTAAAGTGGGAAGACGGTTATGCATCAGCGAGTGATTTTGATGAAGTAATTAAACGGTTGTGTAGAGGAGTGGATATTGTGCTTGTTAAAGGAAGAGAAAAATTGGAATTTTTGAAGTGCATTATAGATAAACGAATAATTGATTTAGTCGATGCGGAAAAAATAAGGAAGGGAGAAGCAAGTTGTAGTTTCCACGTTGGTAATTATGTGGTGTGCGCTCTAAGTAATGTGGAACGATTGCATAAGTTTATTGAGGAGAATAAAAAGACAAAAATAAAAGTAACATTATAATCTTTGAAATGGGTTGTGTGTGGACTCTCATGACAAATTATGTTGTGAGTAGGGTAGGTAGTGTGATAAGGCGATATGAAGTTGATGGATCATTTGCCGCGGTGGAAGATAGTGACTTAGTTTATATTCCAAAAACATATTTAATGTGGAATGTTAGAAGCTTAGATTTAGAATATATTTGGAATCGGCTACCGAAAAGTTATCATGAAGATATAGACTTAATTAGATGTAGACCATGTGTGAGTCATTATAATGTGTTTGGGGATACTATCGATGGGGTAATTAGGAGAAGAGACTGCAGCGTGTGTAGATGTAGAACTAGTATTTCATTATCTGGAAGTTAATGCTCGATTGTAACGAAATTATAAAAAATATTTAGATATAAGTACAATACCGATATATGAACATATGTTTGCATAGTTGTATATTTAAAATAAAGATTTATATATATGTAATATTAATAAGATGTTTTCGTAATCGAGTTAATGTTCGATTGTAACCAAATTATAATAAATATTTAGATATAAGTATCATATAGATATATGAAAACATGTTTAAGTAGTTGAATAATTAAAATAAAGACTTATTTATATGATGATTTGTTTTGTTTCAATAAAAAAAGATGCTTACATCGTTGAATAATTAAGAAAAAGTATTATGGGGGGGTGGTTTGGAGGCGTCTCTGTAAGTTATACGAAGAAAAGGGATTAAAAAAAAAGAAAAAAAAAGGAGTGAACTAAACGTCGACACATGAAAACACCTCAGGGGAGGGGGGAGGGGGAGCGGGATAGAGGGGAGGGAGGGGGAGGGGGTGACGGTGAGGGGGGTGAGGGGGGGGGAGGGGGGGGGGGAGGGGGGGAGGGGGGGGGGGGGAGGGGGGGGGTTTCATGTGGAGGCCAATGGAGGGAAGTTTTATGTGAGGGGTAAGGGGGTTTCCTCTTGCTATGGGCACTTCGGTACGGTTACCTACAAGTCGTCGACCTTTCGAATACTTCTGTTTGTCCTTACTTTCTGATCTCTCGCGTGGTGACCTACAAGTTGTCGACCTCCGAACATTCCGCTCGGTCTGGTTTCACCGTAATTTATTAAATTAGCTCTCTGACATTTCAATGCAACTTTCGACAAGTCGTCAACCTTTCGAATACTTCTGTTTGTCCATACTTTCTGATCTCTCGCGTGGTGACCTACAAGTTGTCGACCTCCGAACATTCTACCCGGTCTGGTTTCACCGTAATTTATTAAATTAGCCCTCTGACATTTCAATGCAACTTTCGATTTCTCATTTAAGTTCTTTTGGAGTGGGTGAACGTATTTAACATATAAATACCCGACAATTTTAATATACTGTCAGAAAGTATTTCTTATACATACTCTTTAAATATACAGTAAGAAATTGTTAATTACACATACAATGGTAAGCATTTTTTCTATTATTCCTAATTTCTTTATTTATTTTTATTGTATTGTATTATTGTATTGTATTCTTGGAAAGTTGCTTTGTATTTTTAATGAGACATATTTAGGCGTTGTGATTAATTCTATCACAAATATGTGGTATTTAAATTTACCCAAAAAGTGTAATTCCATTTTCTTTGGTTTTTAGTTATCTTTATTATATCGAACTATAAATTCTATTATGGAAAGTTACTTTGTGTTTATAATAAGACATCATATTTAGGCGTTTTTATTAATTCTATCACATATATGCATAATGTTATTCTACTTTTCTTTGGTTTTTATTATCTTTATTATTTCCAATTATAAATTCTATTATTGCATTTGTTTTACAAACAAATCACAAATATTAGAATTACAATGCATTCGTTTTACTGTGGGTATTTCACACATGATGAAAATTTTTTCTTTAGGATCAAAATAACGCTTCAGCAGACTTTTTCTTGAACGAACCATCTTCGTCCAATTCTAATTTCTTGCAAGCTGTGGGCCACGCTTCCTTCCTCAATCAGAACACCAACAGGGTAACGGTATCTGAAACGCGTTTTGATGGGTCACCATCAACAGTGCCATCTATCGCTGCCCCTACAAATGTTGTTCATGACGTGGAAGGGACTAATTTTCCCCATATTGACGACTTTGATGAGGCATTGTTAGATGATACACAATTGGATAACTTTCCGGTAACCGTTATAAGTACCGCTGCCCATGATATGGTTCCTATTGTGGTTGGAACAATTACTACTGCCACTGTGACAACCTCTACTACTACTACTTTTACTACTACTACTACTTCTACTACTTCTACTACAACTACGACAACCTCTTCTACTATAACGACGACTTCTAATAACATAGTTGTTCCAACTGCTGTAGATTCTATAACGGTGATGTCTCGAATTGCCACTCCTGCACCGTCTCAAATTCGCACTATTACACCATTAAACATCAATCGTGTGCCTACTACACGTTCTAGAGGGACCGTTACTCGACGTCAACAAGGACTTACTCGACAAGATATATATAGAGAGCAACGTAGACAGACCCGGACTAGTAAAACTTCTTCTACACCAATTAATAGGTTTAAAAGCCGAACTAGTAAGATTTCTTCTACACCTATTAATAGGCGTACAAGTAAGCTGCGAGAGCTCCTTGAGCGTAGTAGACGAACGGTGGGTAATCGTGTTTTAGTACCGAATTTGGAACCAACACCAAAACTTCAGTCGGTGGCGGTACGCGAGATGTCAGTAGTGGCAATTGATACCTCATCTGTCATATTGGTATCTCCTCATTTAAGTGGTAACCCCTTATCTACCCAGCACTCCCAAGCATTATTTAATTGTTCCTCAATTTCACCAATCCATGCAGTACACAATACCCTCATTCCTCCTGCTTCTCCACTTTCGTTATCTATCCATTCTAATATTACTCCCGGTCAGAGATCTCCACAACCCGGTCCTTCCACAATACCGCAGTTCCCACAACCCGATCTTCCCATAATAGCACAGCCCCAATCAGATATCCCATCTAGTCCACGACCCAACATTATAACTGCGACTTTAAAAGAACTTTCAGACATTCTAACGTCTCGCATTGGGGGAAGTTCATCAGTTTCTAATGTTGATAAACTGTTACTTCCCTTAAATGAGGAAATACTGAAGGAACTGGCAACGATTGATATGATTCTCCAGCTTAATAGCGCCATTAATATTAACATCGGAGGTGTCGAAGGTGTTAATATTAGTGAGAAAGTTCCCTCCCTCATAGAGCGAAAGAATCATCTTTGTGAAATGCGCAATCTGATATTTAAATTATTTCGATGAATGCAAATCAATTCATTTGATTTCTATTCACTAAATTATTTAAACTCATTCATTTATCGCAATTTACATCGTAATTCAAGTATTTAAAATGGACCTAGTTGGTTCCGTGTTCAATAAAAAATGTTTGTCCAACATCCTGGATTAGAAGACAGGTGGGCACCGCATTGCTTACACATCACATCCTATGCTAAGAATTGGTTGTTGCTTCAGGTTGGATTGCTTTATAGCCACCTACAGCTGTCATATATATTCGGAATGTTTGTTATTATCCTATATTTTTATTGACAACAATATAAATATTTTCTTCTGTACAGGAACTATACATAACTGTTAATATGAGAGTGGTGGTAGTTTTCCCTACACAGGGAACACCACCACCTCCACCACCACCACCACCACCACCAACTCCACCACATACGCGGACGGCGACGCCGTTACACACCCCTCCTCCGCCCTATAGCCCCGTTAGGAGGGGAGAAGGAGGCCAGCGAAGGAGACGTCCCCCGGTTCTTCCCTTATTTAGCGGATGGACCGAGGTCAGTGGGTGGGAGACCCCACCAGAGTGGGATACGCCCACTGAATTGGACATAACGCCGGCTCCAGAGTTGGCACCACCAATACCACCACCGATGGCACCGTTCAAAAAGAAGGGGAGGAAGAAGCCTGAAGATAGGGTGGAAGATGTCAATTCTCCTACCCCCTCCTCTTCCTCCTCTTCTTGGTAGAAGACATAATAAAGAAAATAATCAGAAAATCCTTGTTTAATTTTTTAACAGACATTCAGCAGATATATATTTATTGATTTATGCAATTAGCATCGTTCAGTTTACATTATGATATCATAAGAGCAATATGAAATTAAAACAACAATCACTTTCCTTGCCTATATTCAATTTTGATGGAGTATTTAATGAAAAACGTTTTACCCGGCACAGTAATCTTTTTGGTGGTGTTTGCAAACGAGCGCTTATAGTGGGACCTTCGGGTTGTGGTAAAACAAATGCTCTACTTACTTTACTATTACATCCTAATGGGTTTCGCTTCAAAAATATTTACATTTGCTGCAGATCTCTCCATCAAAAAAAATATGAATATCTCAAAAATATATTGGAAACTGTCCCGGAAATTGGTTACTATGAATATATAGATGCTAATGATATGCCATCGCCGGATAATGTCGCAGACTATTCAGTAGTAATATTCGATGACATACCCGCTATTAATTTAGATATTGTCAAACAGTTCTACTCTTTCGGTAGACATCGTAATTTAGATTGTTTTTTCCTAATTCAGACATACAGTGCAGTTCCTAAACAATTACTGAGGGATAACACAAACTTCCTAATTTTGTTTCAACAAGACTGTACTAATTTGAAACATATCTTTAATGATCATGTACATGATTTAAGCTTTGAACAGTTTTTAAGTATATGTAGAATGTGTTGGAAGAAACCTTTCGATATATTTCTTATCGATACTGATTGTAAATTTAATGACGGAAGATACCGGCAAGGTTTTGATTCCTATATCACATTATGATGTGTCTAGTTCTTACATAAACACTATTTAATCATTAAAAGAGTCCTACTTCTACAAATCTACATCAGTATGTGAGTATTCGTTAAAGAGTGAAGATAAAATGGAAGATAAATTAGTAAATAATTTAGTGCAAGCTCGCTTAGCTTTAAAAGCAAAATTAAGAACGTTAAAAGCTGACATTGCAGAATCTCAAAGAAAAATTGATATACAATACGCGCCTATAGCCAAACCTCTACAAGAAATTGCGATGAAATTAAATCCCGCTGAAACAAAGACAGATAGGATGCATCGTGAAAGTATTACTGAGGATATTTCTGAAGCTTGGTCTGACATTGATCCGAATATATCACATGGCGCAATGGCTGGAACATCAGTTATACGACAAGGGAGAACACCTTCACGAAAACGTGTGGCCTGGTTTAGCCCAAGTACTCACTCTTCTCCGACGAAGCGGCCTTATGAAAAACTTAGCACAACGCCTCAAGCAACCAAAGCTAAAGCAATTTCTTCTGATTTAAAACCTCGGTTGTCGGTATCATTTGCACCACCTGTCAAAACTGCACCAAAACCTAGGATGTCAACATCATTTATGCAACCAACATTTATAGAAGATGATTACATAGGGGAACTGCTACCACAATCTTCAGTAGAAGAGGGAGGAGATCCGAGTGAAGAAGAAACTAATACAACTGGTAGTGTGGATTTAGAAAAATCAATGGCTCACGCCATTTCGCTATTGGGTACGAAACCATCAAGATCAATAATTGCTAATAAATCTATGAATAAAACGCTCTTAGAAACGGATGAAGTGAGGGAATCATTGAAAGATTATAATCCCACGATACGCCCATATCTTATTGGTTTAATGATAGACGAAAATGAAGAATTTGATGAAAAGTATGGTGTACATGAAATGGATAATAATTTAAAAATGGGACAGGCAGATGTTAGATTTGATGGGTCCAACATTGTAATCGGTGGATTTACATATAAAGCCACTAAGGGTTTATTAGAATTACTTTTCAAAAAGAAACCAGGTAAATTTCTATATGCTGATGCGAAGAATTATAAGTACATACTCAACGACACTCACTCTGCGCGAGTTGATTATGATCCTGATAAGAAGTATGCTGCCAGTAAAGCTTATAAATACACATCAATTATTAAACCTATTTTACAAGGAAAGAAACCTGAAGTTTGGTGGTCTCGAACCTGGAAGACTGGTTTAGGTTTATCAAAAATATTACCAGTAAAAAAGACGCTTATACCTAATAATGAAATTGAATATAAGTATTGGGACGATGTGAATGAATTGTGTGATAGATTGAAGTTGCTAGTAGCCTCGAAGAATGCCGGTCATACAGGACACGAAAACGAGATAATAGCAATCATTGAGGAATTGAAGGAGGCTAAAATTATAAAATAGTCTCTCTGTATACTCTGTAAAGTCTTGGTTGTATGACAGTTTATATTTCGACACCAATGATAGGTAACGATGACAATAGATAAATTTGGAAGACACATACACAAGCATGTCCTTAAGAGACATTTAATGGATGTCGACGTAGTCTCAGACTTTCTCAAACATCCTAAATTTCAAGAAGTATTACAAATGCATAGAAATAATATTCCTTCTCCCAGTGCAACAGAAACTTCGAAGTATATTATTCCAATATATAGTGACGTTTCCATTGGCCTCATGGGTTATTATGTAAGTACGTCATTGGCGAAACAGACTTATTTATATAAGAATAAAGTATATCGTGGGAAGGTTATAAATGTTCACTATTCTAACGAGAAATTAACAACACTGCAAGTTAATAAGGAACTATTTAATTCCAAGAGACCGATAGAATTGACAGAAGGAACAACGTTTAGGTTGATATACGTTGGTACCAAACCTACACCACCAAAAACAGAAGCAGTATTTGCGGAAATAGTCATCGAAGGAAATGTCGTCAATTAGGAGGGATGTTGTAAATGAAATACATAGACCAGCTCGGAGGAGGTTTACTCGACGTCGGGTTATCATAAAAGGATTGCGGGACCTATTTCAAATCGATCTTGTTGAAATGATACCGTACGCAAAAGAAAACGACAATTTCAAATACATTTTCGTATGTATAAACACATTTTCGAAATTTGCCTGGGCCGTCCCGATAAAAAACAAAACAGCCCTAGAAGTTATGAAAGCCATGAAATCTGTACTCTCATCTGGGAAAAAAAATATACCGAAAAATGTTCAAAGCGACCAGGGGAAGGAATTTTTTAATACTCATTTTAAGAAACTTATGGATCAATATAATATTAATCATTATACAACTTATTCTAGTTTAAAAAGTTCCATTGTGGAACGTTTTAATCGAACTCTTAAAAATAGGATGTGGAAGGAATTCAGTTTCAATGGAAATTATCGGTGGATTGACATGTTGCCAAAATTAGTGAGAGATTATAATAATACAGTACACCGAACGACAGGGTACAAACCTGTGGCGGTTAATCAAAAAAACATGCGACACATTTTAAGTTCTGTTTATAGCAACATGAAAGTAAGCGACCCAATCATTTCAAAATTTAAAGTTGGAGAGCCGGTTCGCATCAGCAAATACAGACATGCATTTTCAAAGATGTATAGACCAAATTGGACTAATGAGATATTCGCTATAAGGAAAGTCCAAAACACCTTCCCCAAAACGTATCTATTATCTGATTCAAAAAAAGAAAATATTTTAGGTGGCTTTTACGAATCGGAACTCTCAAAAGTGAAACACCCTGACGTTTATCTTGTTGAAAAAGTTTTACGGAGGCAGAAGGGTAAAGTTCTCGTAAAATGGCTTGGAATGCCTTCGTCACACAATTCATGGATTTCTAAGGATAATGTTTTGTAGGAAGTGAGTTCTACTTAGGATACAATACAGTATCAAATATGTTCGAAATGTTTTTTATTCAATAATATAAGATATAAATTTTACAAAAGTAGATGCTGTCATTTACAAAACATTTACAAAACACTTGGAAATTTATTAAAAAATACATACAATGCATTTACAAAAACAACAAATATTTACACTGGTAAAATCCTCTGACCCATCTCACACATGTCTTCCAACTCTAAAAGTATATTTCGCAAGTTTTCTTCCCGTGTAATCTCTTCTATTTTATGGTGACCCCACGCCAACGTATTACATTTATCGGGAAGGATATATCGTTTATCATCCTTAAATGATAAAGCTACTTTATTTCTCAATTCAGTATAAATTGTGTGTAACTCAGAATGAAATATGTACATTTTCCTCATTATGTTTCCTCCATTTTGCACAACATTCTTATAATCGGTTACCGATAAATTCTTATCAATAACATACTTTTTTACCCCCTTAGCTGTTTTGACAGTCCTATTGACTAATTTAAGACAATAAGCTTTAGCACCTGTTCCATAGAAGCATTCGATAATATCACCCGCGTATTCATCTTTCATTTTTCCCAGTCTAGGCAAACTCGGGGGTATTCCATGTATATTATCCTCAGTGTAATTCGATGTATCAAACATTTCTAAATTTTGCTTTATATCATTATATACGTTATAATTTTGCACACTCACTATCAACGAATCAGTGTCTGTATATAGTAGTGAAACGTCTGGACCATATAAAGGTTTTATGAAATCATAGAAAAAATTATACATTACCCACTTAGCGAGTTCCAAAATTGTAAACCCTACATATATGGGTTTTACATAATCTACACGTACCTTGCATAATTCAATTGCTGTAAGAGAATCGCTAAATACCTTGCAAGACTTAAAATTTGGTTTTGCGATATATGCCTCAGCACCGAGTTTTTTATGGATGGTTTCCCAATGGGAAACCAATCTTATATCAACACGATTTTCTACATTTTCCATGGTTTTGCCAAAGATGCTGTTCACCATTAATTTATAAAATTGTTTGAAAAACTCATTGCTAGATCCATTTCGTTTTGCAGTATTAAAATCAATATATTTCTTTAACCACTTGCTTTGCTTAAATCGAATACCTCGTCGAATTCCCTTTAATACCAGGCCATTCCTAACACATTGTTTCAAAGTTAAGTGATGTATGACATAATTTGATTTATCTGTAAGGTTTGGGATCAATTTACCATACTTCGAATTAGGTGGAATAACATGTTCGGGGCAAAATGGGAAGTCATTGTGCAGTTCGTGAAGGCGTGCGGGATATTCTAGATCTACTTCAAATACATATCCATAATCTCCATCATCCTCCAAGGTTTCTACATCCATCGTCAATAAATCTTCATTCGTTAACCACTCAAAGTCACCACATGGTAATGAAAAGGACATAGTATGACCGTACAAATTCGTAGCGTCCATGTATAAAATATATTTCACAGCTTCTGATGAATCGAAATCTGATACGAATTTATTGTTGGCTGTTTCCATTCTTTTACAACACATGCTCACACCTCCACGTATACCTTTTTTAAAAAAATGAAACATGTCGGCATCTGTTAATAATTCCAAACTTACACCGGTCATACGCAACATAGCATCCCAGCTCAATCCTGGGGATGTGAAATAATGTGCAGGGTCTAATTTATAATTCTCCAGACAGATATTCCGAAAATTTTCAAAAACATCTGCTAGCAATAATACATCTGATTGTATATATACATCGCTATAGTCCCCTAATGTTTCACACTCAAATAAATCCCAGACTCTTTGAGCTCTACAATAGTCTTCATCGCTTATATCACAATCTGATAATATATCATGAAAACACTCCTTCTTTGGTAATCCAGCAAAAGATAAAATTTCATGAGAAGTAACATAGTTGTATGGGAATACGCCTTTTTTGCGTATGAGTTCGAATTTTTCACCACTGTAATATTTACTAACTTCTTTACACTGCTCATCTTCTAAATAAGATGATAATTTTTCCAATGAAGAATTCATAAATCGGAAGGAATCTATAAATCTTAACTTATAAAATACGTGTCTTTTCTTACCATTACAGTCTATTATATCTCCCACGTGCACTTTCTTAGAAAACGATACATACTTTTCTTTATTTTGTGCAATAACATCAACATCCTCTTTTTCGAGCGCTAACGCTTTTACGAATAAATGGGTATCATAATTAGATAAATTGTGCAAAATAATAGGTATATATCGGGGTTCTTTATAATTTACATTACACACCATATGCGCTGCACCTCTATATAATCCAGTCATGTGATCATGGTCACGGACTTTTTCTCCATGGACTTCAAATGTTTTATCGCAAATATGACACACTGTCGCTTGTTTATAATTATCACTCTCCTCATTAGTTAAAGGTTTCATTTCTACCTCTTTACTTAAATAATGTTTATAGGCAAATTTCACGTCAGTTTCTAACTCCTTCACAAAGGTTGAAGCTGCATGTTGACCTCGATATACTCGCAATTTACTAAGATTTTTGTCGAAACTACATTTCACATAATAAGCGAATGAATGTGGCTCATGCTCGAAACATTTCACACTGTAAGATTTCGAGGGATCCGGTTCTGATGTATCAATAGGTTTCAATATAGCCTCAAAATCTGCATAAACTACGAAAGGAAGCCTCAGTTGCTTTTCAAATTTTTCAAATTTTAGTATATTTCCCGGTAATTCTTCACCATACTTATTTATTTTCAGTTCTTTATTGGGAAACACTGCCTTCACCTGCTTACAGTCTTCATTTGCATGTCTATGTAATTTTTCTTCAGAAGTAAAGAAAGTTAAACAACCTTCACATATGTATTTTTGATGTCCTGATAACGATTTCTGTGAAGAAACTAGTCGTGATAAATTCTTTATCCAGCAGTAATGTGTATTCCCATTTTCACCACTAAGGAGTAATAAATTTAAATGAATAGTTTTCCTCCTCTTTGTGAAATATAATGGGCCCACCACATCATGTGATCTTATTTTATTTTCAAATACTTGCTCTAAACCATATACATTGAGAGATATATTATTAATCTGTTCAAAATTAGCAATATCTTTTAAATTTGTTGGAAAGGAACAACTGCTAAAATCAGCTACAGTGCTATGATGTGGATATGAAGAAACTCTTTGCGGTAACCCTGTTGGTTCCCTTAAAGCAGAAGTGATGGCCCAAGCAAAACACTCATCGTCGTTATTTTGTATATTTATTATGGCTTTCTTTTTTTTTATTGCTGGGGGTAAGTCTACATAACTGGAACCTCTCATTGGATTATATTTGTTTATATTCACTTCCAAATATAATACATTACTCAATGTCCAACCTGAAATAATTAATAATTAATAATCAATAATTAATCGTACTTAAAGAAAATCTTAATTTACCTGAATCACGCTCCTGGAATTCACTCATTTTATTCTTAATTTCATCCATAAAATCTGCATATATACCATATAAATCACTTCCTTGAGTTATAACTTTATTTTTGGAATTGAAGGATTTTATTTCTACATTTTCTTTCACTAATAAGTAATATAAACCATATAGTTCAAAATTCACCTTCATTGATGTATGTACAGCTAAAGTACTATCCACAAGTGATAACACTTTCTCCCTAATGTTATTTGCAAATTCATCCACATCGATGTATACACGAGATGAATGATCAGATATTTGGTAGCTTACTATTCTATCACCAAATGCTCCAACATTTTTCATCACACCATCATCAACAACAACAAATGCTTTATTTCGATGTAAGGTACTGCGTATATGTGCCGAATAACAATTTTTTTCCACATCGACGCCGCATGTTTCACATTGCATAAAATTACCTGGATTATTCTCAAATTTCCTTCTCTTTCCCTTACAAGAACTTAACAAGTGTCGATTTCTATTATCAGCTCGAGTAAATGTTTTCCCGCAAAACTCACAATCGAACATTTTAACACTAAATTTATACCGACTAAACACCTCGAGTGCACCTACTTGACTAATGTTGGAATGGAACAACCATCGCCTTATATACAATCAAGGTTAAAAATTATATTTAGAAAAAAAACATTTCGAAGGATATATTTATATCTAACACATATTACATTCTACAGTTCTTATTTCTTCCTCCCCTAAAAACATTGTGTCTTGATCGAATACATCTATTTCAATATCGAAATTTTCCTCCTCACTATCCTCATCTATTATACTTTCATTGAATATATCTATGTCAATCTCGATATCTGCCCCATTACTACACTCTTCATCGCTACACTCCTCCTCACTACACTCCTCCTCACTATACTCCTCCTCACTATACTCCTCCTCACTATACTCCTCCTCACTATACTCATTTTCATCTTCGTCTTCATCAAACAAAATATTTATATCACTATTTGTTTTTACTATTTCAAAATTCAAATAACACATATTCTCTTATATGTGCAACTATTGAAACTTAGAATGAGAAATACAGATCCCTTCGCTATTAATATATTAGCGGTTGAATCCCTACCTCCATAGCTTCTCAAGGTCAAGGTTCCTTCAAGGTCAATGTCAGGTCATTTCAATGTTGGGTCGTCTCAAGGTCAAGGTCATCTCAAGGTCAAGGTCGAGGTCATCTCAAGGTCAAGGTCATCTCAAGGTCAAGGTCAAGGTCATACTTCCTAACCTCACCTGTCCTCAAGGTTAAGGTCAAGGTCAGAACCTCCTCAATGGTCTTGTTGTTGCAACCTCCCTCCGCCTCAGCCGATTCTGGAACCTCCTCGGAGTGACCTTGACCTATCATATACCAAGGTCAAGGTCACTCCGAGGAGGTTCCAGAATCGGCTGAGATCCTCTACTCGCGAACCCTTTTCTTTCGATTGCCGCTCTCTCCCGTGTCTGTAGACATAAAAGTCTGACCGTGGCCTTCGTTTGTATAAGATCTATTTTGTTTTTGTTTTACCGAAAAAATTATAGGTGTTTTAATAGAGCAACGAATTGTCGTGAAATTTCATGTGAAACTTGAAAAACCCGCTACAGGGACTTATCTTTTATTAAAAGAAGTAAATGGCCATAAATCTTTATCACGCGCGTGTAGATTTGAGTAATTTAAGTACCTCTTAGGTGGTCGACAAAAGGTTGAAGATGACGTACGCCCTTACGGGACGCCCTACTACGTCAAAAAAGAATGAAGAATTGAAAAATCGGTAATCTGATCCGATCTGATCGTCGGTTAACTGTTCGTGCGATTGTAGAAACTGTAGGAATTGACAAAGAATGCGCGAATGTTACATAAGAATTTAAACATGCAAAAAGTGTGTGCGAAAATTATCACAATAGAACAAAAAGAAGCTCGTGATAATATTGGTACTGACACTTTAAATGACATTGAAAATGACACTAACTTCTTGGAAAGAGTCATAATTAGAGTCGTTATTTTTCCCCGTATTCCAGAGTCCTCCTTAGTACAAGTTAGTATGTACAAATATAAAGAAGGCGTGTCTATAAGAAGTTATAACTACACGTAGAATGTATACGTTTAAACTTGAGCGCGATTCAATGTTATAGCTTTACTGTGCCCCATGTGCGACACTTTTATTAGTGGTTTGACCTACAGATGATGACAACTTAGTTGTCGAAATACGTATTTAGGATACGACTATTAATCATGGTAAGGGGATTATACCTTTTTGAGTTTTTACTTAACCACAGTCTCTAAAGAAAGACTCTCTATTATAAACTTTAACAAATTTTATTCCTTTTATTTTAATATGGATCTTCAAATATATTCAAGTATAAAAGCCGAATAACGCAATACATATTTTTTGAATCTTGGCCCCTAAAATAGGCGAGTTTTTAACATTACAATAACTTAAAATACCGTCAAACCATTGCTGAGGATAATGAAGCGTTCTATTCGTCAATGGTGGTGATGGTACGAGGTGTCTTTTATGTTTTGCATACTGAAACATAGAGGACGCCAATAATCTCAAATGTCAATACTACAAATTAGCCTCCATCTTTAGTTAGCCTAAATCCAAAGTTTCATTGCGATACATATAGTGTTATAGCTACAACGAACTGTCAAAGTTAGTCGACAAATGGAATTAAACCAGGAAAATTATCGCGCAATAATTTTTATAGTTTTCGAAGACAATTATCTTAACAAGAAAGCCTCGCCGAGTTAGTTTCTATTTTCGGTAATAAAGCACCACATCAGTCAACTATTTCTCGTTGGTATGGAGAATTTAAACGTGAACGGATTAGTCTTAGCGACGATCCAAGAGCAGGTGCACCAACAACGGCAGTCACTCAGGAAACGTCGATGCTATGCGCAAGCTCACCAACAAAGATCGACAAGTGACATATCGCAAAATTTAGGCATAATTGGGGATATCATAGACTTCAATTCGAAAAATTTTGCTTGAAGAATTGCGTGTAAAAAATTAGCCACCAATTGGGTACCCCACCCCATCTATCGCCCGAAGAACAGAAAACAGCTAAGGTGAATTGGTGTCAAAAAACTCTAGACCGCTTCAATGCAGGAAACTCTAAAAATACAACATCGTGAGTGGTGATGAATCTTGGATGTAGTCATACGAGTCATAAAATAAACACCAATCGTCTGTTTAGGTGTTCCAAGATGATAAAAGCCGGCAAAAGTCATCCGTTCTCGAAGCCCTTCCAAAAAGATGGTCGCAACATTTGTCTCGAAAGCAGGTCATATAGCAACAATTTCTCTACAAGATCAAAGAACTGTTACTGCCGATTGGTATACAACCATTTGTTTGTCGCAAGTCATCGCTGAGTTCCGACAAACCAACCCACAACGACGAATTATTCTCCACCAGGACCATGTAAGTTTGTTCACAATTCGCAAGACAATTGAATTTTTAACGCTAAAAAACGTCGAATTGTTAAACCGTCCTCCGTACAGTTCCGACCTAAGTCGCAACGATTTCTTTATCTTTGTGAAAAGCAAGAACAGTCCGCCTGATCAAATGTTCCAATCGTCAGAATGCCTTCAAAAACGCGATTTTAACTGTATCAACAAACGAGTGGAATAACTGCTTCCAAAGATGGTTCTAACGCATGCAAAAGTACATAAATCTTCGTGAAGAATACTTCGAAAAACAATAAAGTCTTTAAACACAATCTACTGTTTTATACTAGCTCTATATGCAAAATATAAAAGACAATCATTGTATAATCAATACCAAGGTACCAAGGCAAATAAACCAGTATTATAGAAGAATTATTATAAGTTGGGTTCGCACGATTCAAACAAAGTCAGAGAAAAGAAGATCGAGTATAAGAATACATTTATCACTGATAACTACAACAAACTTAAAATATTAAATAAATCGATTTCAATAAATATAACCAATAACAAAAATTGTGAAATAATGTAAATATTGGTGACTGCAGTTTACGTATTATATTTGTAGAACTTTCATTGGACTCGTAAAGCAAAACATGATTTTTAGAATAATTGCGTAATTAACAATAATTGTGAAGTGTACAGCGAAACCTGCATTACCGACAGATAGACAGTACACGATAGATCTTGGTACATACACCATATTCGTCTAGGCTATAGATAAGAGTTGTACTAGGGTAAATGTTTTATGTATTATTATGTATTATTGTGTATGTATGTATTATTATATTGAAGAAATTCTATTATCCTAACACATACCTGTCGCTGCAACATTATTTTGCATGGCAATGGGATCAGGAAAAGCACTTAAGTTCCACGTGAAGTATCTATATCCATAAGTGTAATCTATGTCCAACCATATAACGTCCATGGGAAAGTTGTGATTATCAAATTCAGCAACGACTGTCTCTACATCTTCTTGACTCATGTAGCTATACCTGCTCTGATGGTATCCCAAATTATAATATTGAGGAAGCTCCCCAACTCCAGTCAAAGTTGTAAATTGCCTAACGCAATCTTTTAAAGTTGGCCCGGTGAAAAGAAAGAGTTCTAAGGCCCCAGTTTCACTTATGAAAAGCGAATCGACTCCATCGTCTTTGTTGGAAATATCTATAAATGTCTGCGCGGCGTTCATCCAGAAAATACCAGATGTGATACTAGTACTAATACCATACAAAACTCCAATCGCCCCATACAAAGCTTCTCTTGTAAACGCAGGATATCCATAATGATCGATGTTAAAGTGTCTGAAAGGACTCAAACCATCTGGTCCTGTCGAAGGCAGGGATAGCCTTTCGGCATGTTGTGGAATACCGTAGGCTCTTTGAGCATTCGGAAAAGATATGTCCAAAGCTAAAGATTTATCGTTTTCGTCGTTGTTGATAATTAGGCGATTTGCTTGATTTATTACTATGATTTGCTCAAGATTTCTATAAACTTCGATCTTAAAGGGACTAATAAACAAATGAACTTCAACTTCGTTTACATTTAAAAGAATCAACGATTCATTTCTTAGTTCTACGGAAAAACTCGTTTGTACCGGTTCATCTTTTAAAGCGTCCTTTTCCGGGGTATATCTGGGATTGCTGGGATCTTGGACGGTGAACCGAAAAGTATCGCCATCCAGCGCCACAAACTGAAAGTTGAACGACTCGGATGTTTGATCGTTAATTATATTTCCCGCGATTTGATCTCCTATTTCGACATCTGTTAAAGAATATGTTGCGTCGTACAAGCCGTTGCGCAAATTTGTACAAAATTCGAGATCTTCACATGTTGTCCAAGTATAAGCCGGTACAAGTAGTGAAAGAGAAAATAAAACAGTGACAAGCATTGTTGCCGCGGAATACTAAACCATACTAACAGGTTTCATTGTCAAGACAGTATTTATATCGACACTCCTACGGAGATGAACTTCATACCTTGGTGATTACATCAAACAATCGCGTGCCACATATGATGATCCTAAACAACGTATCTACGTGTAGTATTCTTATCAGATTTTTCTCAATCTGATAATTAAATCTGAAAAACGTTATTGTAATTTTCCGCTAAAACTTGTAATCGTTTAAAATTCTTAAAAATATATTAATTAGCAGTATTTTTAAAAATTACAAACTGATTTATCGTGAACATGCAATATGTAAGTGATTTTTAAGAGGCCGTCGACCACCTTGGGAAACACCACACAGACAAGTAGAAAAACTTTATCAAAGATAATCATTGCCAAGTGTAATTATTTGAAGTAACAAAAGCATGACGAAAAATATTTTAACGTTGCCAAAAGCTAACTAGTATGTAACAATACTCCATGGGAATGTTTTCTTATGTAATATAAATTTTAAACGAGTTTAATATTCAATAAATTTATCGTTTATACTAGATAATATTTTGTAAATTGGATGTAATGAAAATCAAAAGAGAAAAATATTGTGAAACCGCAATGTTTCGGTAGTACACATTAAGGTGATTCGGAATTGACGTGAGGTTATCCATGGAAAAAGAAAACCTGGTCTGAATCTATTTAATAATGTCGAGAGAGAATTATAGAAGACTCTTAGAAAAAAATTAAAAGAAACTATAAATATTTTTTTTAAACTGGCAATTTTTCTGCCAATTTTATGCTGACATGCCTGATTTTTAAATTAAAACATTTCGAAAACTTGACAAAGTAAAAGTCAAATCTTCAAATAAATAAAACAATTTGTTGTTATTACTTTCAAAATAATCTTTACTGCCGGGCAAAATACATTTATTATAATGGCCTATTTTCGGAGCGGCTTGTAAAATGACTTATATTCATATTACCGGGATAAAATTATATATATATATATATATATATATATATATATATATATACGTATATATGTATAACTTAAACGAAATTATCGACCGTACTGTATTGGATAAAATAAAAGCGGACAATTAAAAACTCATTTATTAATTATCTCTATATTTCGCGACAACTTTGTTGCTTCTTCAGGAGATAAAAATGTAGAGTTCAAAAAAATAATAAAAGTGACGTACACGGACAATCAATTTTATTGTCCGTCTACGCTCTACCTCTTCCAGGTTGTTGGCAGACAAGGTGATTCGTGTTGTTGTCCCAGACATGCTCTATAGAATTGATGTCTGGACACCATGGATTGGCTAGTAAGAAATCTATGGTGTCGATTCCAACCTCCTCAAGATAATTTTCAACTATGCGAGCACTGTGGGGTCGTGCATTATCTTGCATTAATAAAAAAAATGGTCCGATATAAGGCGCGAATAGCACAACATGGTCTTAAAGGATGTTAGTTATGTAGCAGTCAACATTAATACTTTCATTATTTAACCCTACTAAGTCCGTTCGAATTGCCAAAGAGTTGCCTCCCCATACCATTACACAACCTCCACCAAATAATGTGGTTTTCAGAATGTAGCATTGAGCATAACGTTCATTTGGTCGTTTGTACACACGAACACGTCTATCTCAGTTATATATAGACAAAATCTAGATTCACCTGTAAAGAGAACTCGTTGCCCGTCATCCTGCAACCAATTAACAAGATTCCTACCAAAATTCAAGCGAAGTCTCCGATGTTCTACGGACAACAATGGACCTTAGTCTGGCAGACGACATAAAATTTACGTCTCTAAGACGTTTACGAACTGTTTTTATGCTAATTCGAATGACCTGAACTACCTGTAGTTGAGATTCCAAACACCTGCTTATAACGAATCGTTGTCTTAAACAAAAGTCTCAAAAAGTGATCCTTCAATGTATATATACGATTTGTAACTTTTTCTTTTAATAAATTCCTTGCTTTTCAATATTCTTATTATTATATATAAACGATATATGTATAATGGTCATACATGGAGCAGGGAAATTGCGCCACGGGCCAGAGGAAAACGCTTAAAAGTTGACACATAAAAGAAATAGTAAGAAGTAAATTATAAAACGTGCTCAAACACTTACCATTTTAATATTCTTCCACGATGTCACAAACTGGATAATATCTGTTAAATATTTCAATCATTAGATATGTTTCCATAGTTGTTTCGTCCAAGTTAAAATGTTTTTCAATGCCGAAAACGGCCGTTCTACATTTAGTGATATTATATTTGCAAATTTAAAATAATCTTTTTCTATTTTGCGTTCGAAATGAACTCATGAAACCCAAAACAGTATCGAAATGAGTTTCATTTCAATAGGCTTTTTTTCATTTTTCAATGTTGGCGTTGTTCGAACACAGAAACAAATATTATTGCTGTTATTCGATTTTAAGATGAAGTACATATGACAGATACATACACACACACACACACATATATATATATATATATATATATATATATATATATATATAAATATAATAACTTCGTGACCTTGGTATGATATGGTAAACCTAATCAGTAGGCGGTAATATACAGACCTTTAATCGCCTACTGATTAGGTTTACCATATATATATATATATATATATATATATATATATATATATATATATATATATATATATATAATGTGTTCATTTGAAAAGTCAATCTAGGATACTTTGAAATTTTGATAGAATAAGACGCAAATATATTAGTATGCGTGTTGTTCCGTAAACGTAAATCCAAATGACATTTGAGGTTATTATAACAATCCAGTAATGTTGCAGAATATCATCAGAAATTTTGAACGGAGGATTTTAAAGTGCATTGATCTTGAAGGACAACATTTGTTATAGTTTTCAATAAATACCTATTATTTGTTATTTATTTGTATGTATGAAACTGTAAAATATACGACTTCGTAGGTTAAGTAGTAAATTTTAATTTACGACATACTTCAAAATGTTCTCAGTAAATCACATGCTACTAGATTGACTTTTCAAATGAACACTTGTTATATATATACATAGGCTACACAAATTTTAGGAGTGTAAAGTAGACTTCATTTCAAGTAACAAAAACGCAAAACTTGTATATCCATTTTCATTTGTTTCAAAGTTACAGATCTATGAATGTGATTGTCAGATCATGAAAAAAAAATGTAATCCTAAAGTCAATAAAAACTTATTCTATTTAAAAAAGTTCAATTAATATATTTTCGAAATGTCCACCTACTTGTTGAATGCAGGCTTGTGCCCGTAAGACAACAGAAGAAGTAGTTATCCGAATTTCATACTTGTTTTGTCGGATTTGTTCGGCAGCCAGGTGAATACAATCCAACAACTCTTCTCTTGTGTTCGAAACTTGCGCGTAGACTAATTTTTTCATGTACCCCCATAAACAAAAGTCAAGGGAATTAAGATCGGGTGATCTGGGTGGCCATGCAACAGGACCACCTCGACCAATCCATCTTGGATAATTGACGGTAACCCAATTTCGGACACCAATTCCGAAATGTGGTGGTGCCCCATCCATGTGAAACCACATGTCTCGTCGAACATTTATTGGGACATCCTCTAAAAGACCTGGCAGTTCGTCAATAAGAAATTGAAGGTAATTTTCCGCATTTAACCTCCCAGGAAGAACGACAGGACCAATCAGCAAGTAATCGATTAGAGCCACCCAAACGTTAACAGAAAATTCATGTTGAAATTTAGATGGGCGTATAGCTTTGGGATTTTCTGATGACCAGCTGTGCAAGTTTCTCAGATTTATAACACCACTTCTCGTGAACGTAGATTCATCTGTCCAGAGGACTGTTCTGCAGAAATTAAAATGAAGCCGTGACTGTCTTAATATCCAGGTAGAATAAACTAGACGAGCATACTGGTCTGCCTCAAGCAAACCGTCTTCCCTGTGATAGTGATGTGAATATCAGCCCTCACGTTTTAAAATTCGCCAAACTGTTCGTGGCACTCCTAGTTGTTTAGCGATTCGGCGTACACTGAGAGTTGGATCCCTTGTAACAATAGCTACTGCTTCTTCCTCTAAGTCTGCTGGCAAATTTACTCCTCTGTCGAAAAGATAATCACGCAGTCCGTATTCCCGAAATTGTCTGTGTACTCGTACTTCGAGAAACGTTCTGTAATGAGAATGAGGAATGCGCCTATCGGGAAACCGATGTCGGTATTCAATAGCTGCTTGACGTGCACTGCCATTACAGTAGCCATTCACTAAATGCATGGCCGCATACTCTTGAGAAGAAAATCGGTAAGGCATTTGGAATAAAGAAAACGTGTCCACTCACTAATAAGCTGTTGTATGAACTGAAACGTAGTGTAATCCTTTATTAAAAAATGCAACGTTAACAGTCATCTGAACATATGTTTATTGTATGATATTCATGGTTCAGCACCTACGAAATAAGTAAGAACCTTCTTCATCATAAATCAATTTCCAGTACTCTTTTTTGTAGATCTCCAAGAAATTACTGTATGCACTACGACACGTGTTTATTTATTTTAGGATAACATTTTATTATGCGACGTTAACAATAACAGGTCTGTTATTGAATCGTATAACTTTTTTTAAATAAAATCAGTTTGTATTGATTTTAGGGATACATTTTTTTTCATGATCTGACAATCCCATTCATAAATCTGTAACTTTGAAACAAATAAAAATGGATATACAAGTTTTGCGTTTTTGTTACTTGAAATGAAGTACCTATACTTTATACTCTTAAAATTTGAACATAACGATACATGACACCTTGTATTAGTTTCTATGTCACTCATGTTTATATTTTTAACTAAAATGTCAAGTAATGTTAACGAAAATTAATAAATTATACGTAATATATATATATATATATATATATATATATATATATATATATATAAGGTAAACTTAATAACTCGGCGATTAAAGGTCTGGTTTACTTCAGAGTATATATATTTAAAACAACCATAAACACACACGCGAGCGCACTAACATACAAAACCATACACTTACGCAGTCACACAAATACAAAATCTGCTGCCAGCAGCAACCAACACACAGGTTCATACCCAGAAATAGACACAAGCTTCTAGCAGCGAACAACACATATTTTCACACCTTGCTATCTATTTTTTGGAATACTAAGGCATGATTTATTATTATTATTGGAATGTATCTTTGAATAATTTAAACCATAGCAACTTAATTATTTGACATTTATATTCTGTCATTTATATTTTCTATTCTCTTGACAAAGGCGTATTGCCGAAACATATATGGTTGTTTTAAATATATATACTCTGAAGTAAACCAGACCTTTAATCGCCGACTTATTAAGTTTACCTTATCATACCAAGGTCACGAAGATATTATATATATATATATATATATATATTTCGCGGACAGTAACATTTAAATTTGAAAATGTCAAGTATCAATGTGACCAACTGCATACATTATATAAAAATAAAACTGCGAACTTTCAAATTAAATAATTTCAATTTATTAATGTAGAAAATGCAAAATAGAAAAAATAGTAATATCGTTTCATAAGGCCTTTTGTTGCACTCGTTCTGAAACTGAACGCGTGCGGCAAGATAGTGCCTTATGAAACTAGTGTTTTAATATACTATTTTGATATTTACATTTGAATGTTCTGTTGAATATGTTCACAGACAGATGGCAGTAAAGTTAGTAACGTAACTTAGTAATTTGGAGACAAATGATTTCTTGTCTAGTAAAGTAAACGGTAAATTACGTAACATTAACCATATTGAAATGTTTCGTTGAATCGTCCCGCACTTTTATGTAACTTATTAAAAAAAGTGCCGGACAATCCAATGAAACATTATGGAAAACTAGCTCTTTTTTCAATACAACGCTACTGCTCACAAATTGTTATAACAAAGTTATAACTTATAACTTCTAACTTCATTTACCTAGTTCAAGTAGGTAGTATATATAAAATATATGCAAAATATGTGCTGCCAGGCTTTGAAAGGCTGTGTGACAAGATTTTAATAAATCGAGGTTTCTTTTGTTTTCGTAGCTTTTATTGCATTTGGTTATAAAAATAATATAATAAATAGTAATAAACACAGCTTCTAATCTAGTAATATATTATCAGAATGTGTTTTTCTGGATTTTAGTTAAATTTACACCTTGTTTTAGAATATTGTGAATGAACACTTTACAATTGACTACTTACAACATGGAAATTCAATGAAACTAAAACTTCAACACTAATAAAAGGCCTTTGTTGTTTATAATAATAGTTCTTAACGACAGTAATAAAATTTTCTAAGAATAGGGGCTTTACTTCAGCTCCAAAATGTCCATTTTCGATCAATTATGGAAGTTATTCGTAGAGTTGCACACTTTGTCTCGAATGCATGTATTGTAAGGACGGCTTGTCGTTAAAATATTACGATTCGTTTTAAGTTTAAATTGAATTCACAACCAAATACAAATACATGCGTATTATTATTTATGATCCATAAATACAAATGGCTATTATGATTTTGTATAATAACAATATCCAGTGCATACTAAAATATCACTCCATTAATTTATGAGATCCGGCAAATCATTTCAGAGAATATTTAGATAAATAGTTAAATGTGGGGATGCACTACATACGGTCCTGCCGTACCGCAAACATCCTCAGCTCTAGTTATGGCTACGTACAATTCTTAGAATATTTGTCATCGGCTTATTTTTTAGAACACTTTTCTGTAAGTATAATTACATAATAGGAGACTTGAGTGGTAGGTATACACTTTTAATCTCGTATTGAAGTATTAAATATGCAGTCACTGTGTTGGCGAAACTGTCATACTATCAGCTGATAAAAAAAGTGAAGATTATAGACTTTCATAAATTTTATTCGTGTTTTAATATGGATCTTCATCAACTAAAAGCCGAATAAATAATTCAATGCATATTTTTTAACACTACAATAACTTAAAATACTTTCGAACCATTGATAACAATCAATAATCGTTGTATTTGTCCAAGGTGTTGGTAATATAATCTATATTAAGCTACAGAAGCAAATAAAGCAATATTATAGAAGTGCATTTCGAGAAATCTTTGAAGAATTAATTAATTTTGGTTCACCCCACTCAAACAAAGTCAGAGAAAAGAAGGTCAAGAATAAGTATGAAAAAATACATTTGTTACCAATTACTGATAGCTACAATAAACATTAAAATATTAAATAAACAAATTTCAATAAATTTAACCAATAGAGAAAATTGTAAATTAATGTTAATATTGGTGACTCTAGTTTACGTATTATTTGCAGAACTTTCATTTGATTCGTACGGCAAAACATAATTTTTAGAATAATTTTATAATTAACAATTTAAATTGTGGAGCGTATAGCGAAACTTACATATACGAAACATAATACAACCTTTTTGAACCCTTCTTCAATGATTTCTCCTCCGAAAGAAACTTTGTTCTTCGATAATCAGTCTAATTGATAAAATTAATATTCCCAAGGGTAACGATATGTTTGTACAGAAATATATCACTATTATTTATTATCAAAATTGCTTATATCTTTATATATGCTAGTTTTCAATATTTCGCAAAAATTGCTTGTCTGTATTTTTTTTTACAGAGAAAAATAATCATTCCTTCATCTCTATGGAAATTTGATATTTTTTTAATATTGTTCAAAATAAAGTTAGCCTTTGCTGTTATTGATTTGTATACATAAATTTCAAAATATACTAACACAATATTATCTTAATACGCGAAATATTTAAAATTATAATTAGTTTTTAGTTTACAATTGCATAATTTTCTTCACAATTGTATTACATTATATTTCCAAAATTTTACATACAGTGAGGTCCTAAAGTAACGGATAAATTCATTTTCTACGTAATTATTAATACAAAAGGAAAATCCTGAAACAGGTCAATTTTTATATATGAAACTGCACTTTTTGAATAAAATTATCTATGTGCCCCTTCAACCCCCTCGAAGTAATAACTACCCCTTTAAAAAATTTAAATGAAAAGGGGTAGCGTGTGTTACTGCGTTTAAAAGGGATTTTAATTCTCTATTCAGCAGTGTATGCCTTTTTGATTTTTGGACGTCGATAATCAAGAAAAGAGTAATTTTATGACATACAAACAAGTAGGCGTAGAACCAAATACCTGTCACGAGTGACTAGTCTATTAGTTACCTTTATGTCAAAAAAGTAAATTTGTTTCTTTTTATGGCATTTACTTCTCAAATTTGTTTTAGTTCGTTAGACGTCGTTAACAATTGTTAGGTATTAAACGTTTTTTTAGAGATTTCTAAGCGTTAATTTAAATTGTTCAACAATGAGCCTTTCCGAGACCCAAAGAATTGACGTATTAATATTAATTGGAGTGGGTGATAAAACACGAACGCATTCTGAAGTATGCAGAATATTTAATGATAAGTATCCTGATCGTCACATTTCCCAGTCTACGGTGAGTAGAGTCGAACAAAAATTCCGTCAATTAGGAACCGTCAATAATCTTCCAAAATCTGGTAGATCAAAACTGAATGACGAAAAAAAATTGGATGTATTATTACATGTTGAGGAAAACCCACATAAACCTACAAGAGAAGTAGCCGGTGATTGCGATGTAAGTAAATCGTCTGTCTTGCGTGTTTTGAAAAAAGAAAAATACCATCCGTATAAAATTCAAATGGTGCAGGAATTAAATGACGATGATCCTGATCGTCGATTACAATTTTGTGAAATTGTTACAAATAGATGTCAACAGGATCCGATGTTTCCCAAAAACATTCTTTTTTTCTGATGAGGCAACGTTTACCCTACATGGAACAGTCAACAAGCAAAATTGTCGGTATTGGAGTAAACAAAATCCGCACTGGATGAGGGAAGGTCATACTCAGTATCCTATCAAAGTGAACGTTTGGGCTGGCATAATAAATAACAGAATTATTGGACAATATTTTTTTACAGACATTTTTAATACCTGAATTAAGAAGACCTTTTCCTGATACTGTTAACCCCACAGAAATTAATAGAAACATATGGTTTCAACAAGATGGAGCTACACCACATTATGCAGCAGTAGTACGAGCTTACCTTCATCAAGTTTTTCCGCATCGGTGGATCGGTAGACGTGGTGAAATTGAATGGCCAGCCCGTTCTCCCGATATGACTCCACTGGATTATTTTTTGTGGTGTTATTTAAAATCAAAAATTTACTCCAATAAACCAATCAACATTAATGATTTAAAAAACCGAATAATGCATGAAATTAATCATATCAGCGCTGAAATGTTTCAAAATGTTTTGGAAGAATTTCAACGTCGTCTATTTGTTTGTCTAGAAATGAACGGACTCCAGTTTGAGCATATGATTTAAACTATTTTTAGTTATTGTAAATGTTAAATATTTTAAAATTTATTTCGTTCTGCGACATAATTAATTATACAATTTAAATAATTTAACATTTAGTTTTCCTATTATGAACGTCCAAAAATCAAAAAGGCATATACTGCTGAATAGGGAATTAAAATCCCTTTTAAACGCAGAACACACGCTACCCCTTTTCATTTAAATTTTTTAAAGGGGTAGTTATTACTTCGAGGGGGTTGAAGGGGCACATAGATAATTTTATTCAAAAAGTGAAGTTTCATATATAAAAATTGACCTGTTTCAGGATTTTCCTTTTGTATTAATAATTACGTAGAAAATGAATTTATCCGTTACTTTAGGACCTCACTGTATAAAAAATTACAATGTCTGTCAACTTTTGAACTAATTATAGAGAATTACAGATTCTCAATCAAGAATTTGTATTGTATAATGCCTTTATTTACTAAATGAAATGTAAATAAGATGTTCACAAATATAATTAGTAAAGATTTGTAATTTTTAGTATCGTCCGCAATGGAAACATATCACGATTTGTCAGAGACAAAGGCTTGGGGAGCCATGGGTCGATTGAAATGTGGAAAAACAAGAAAGTGAGCCAATGCATAATTTCTAAACTTGTTGGGACTACGAGTACCCAACAAAGGCAAGTGTAAACTCGGCCACTATGAACAACACCAAGAGGCAATCAATACCTGTCACAATTGGCAAGTAGAAATCGTTCTTTCAATGGAACCCACATTCGGAGTGAGGTTGTTTCCTCTAGTGGAAGGCTACTACCAGCGCAAACAATAAGAGAAGTCGTTTATATACATCTGGCTTAATGCATTCCACTTACTACAAAGCATACAAAAGCCCCTAGAATGTAGGCGAATTAACATATAAATTGGGCTCATAATGAATGAAAGCGATTCTTATTCAACGACGAATCCAGATTAACGCCGCAACCAAATAATGAATGTATTCTGAATTAGCGTGTATCCAATTCACGCAGTAACCTACAGTTTGTCGGAAAAACTTACGCCACCCTTGTTCAAATATGTCTGGATGAGACTCTGTGACTCATTGTTGCTTTACATAATAAAACATGAAAACACAAGATAAAAAAATTTTGCAGCTCAATGAGCTTGAGTAGTCCAACAGTCAAACGTGATAAGCACTAGACCGCCCACGATTTGAAAATTTTTCTAGCTGCGTTCCCAAAAATTGTAAATATTTATTTTATTTACCTTAACTTTATAAATTTGCATATATTTGCATATATCGCTTTACACGCACGCTTTTTCCATGCGACAAAAATATGTCCAACGCTATCGACCACACGGAGATTCTGAAAATCACACCGCCGCACATAAGGCCAAATAACCAAATCACGACGACCAAAATAGGTTTAACTATTTTCTCCAAACTAATCACAAATACTCTCAGAATGTTCTCTATAAATTAGTTCGCAATGCACCGTAATAATATCTTTTGTGAACGCAACCCAATAGCTTGGCCGCATGCCCAAAGTTGGGTTATTTTGCCCATGGCCAATGCCAGTTAGTTGTGTCTGAATTGTTAAGGATGTAATTGAATCGGTTATTTCGAAAAGACCACAACTCTAAAAAAGTAAATTTTACAGGAGAATTTAACTAGATGTTAGTATCTTCGGATCCTATTGTGACAAGTAAACGAAAAAAACAAGATATAAAACAAAATTTAATTAATTTGTATTAAATATGTTAAGACTGCCTACTTTCTGTGGTGTTGGTGATGAAGGTAATATTGACCGGGAGTCCGGCGATGATGATGAGGATGATGGTGATGTGGAGTAACGGAATAATATCAATCAAATCAACATTATATATTATGTAATTCAAAATTCAGAAATAATTTGATATGAAATTGTTTTTCTTAATTAGTACTCTATGAGCACCTGACCTCAACTTATCCTAATTAGGTATTTTTCTGAAAGATAACCATTAAACAGTCTCCTCCAAACATCTCTGATCAGAATATCTAATAAAGTCATGTTTTATATTTTTGTCGTCGTAAATTGATAATTTGGCCATATGTGCGCCGTCAAGCAATATCCATTTCCCTAAATAGAAAGTCGAAGGAAAACGTCCACTTTTTTTGAAACATCTTTTCTACGGGTTTGTAATTATCCATAGTCAAGACGTACCTAAGTGTAGGTCGCCGAAAGAAGTCATGGTACCATCCGGGGCGCACAAGCCTCAAAATTGATTAACTTAGGAGGTTGCCAAGAACCAGGATGATTAGAAATTTTCGTTCTGCTAACTATGTTAGTGTACGCACTAACGTGTGTATAAACACAGAAAATTACAGTATAATATCGTTTCCATCCAAAATTGGTAATTATTTTTATTTACATATCATCCGTCATCTATCTATCTGTTCAATAATTGATTACTGATGGACATTTTATTTCATCTTTTTTCGAACAAATTCAACAAAGACTATATTTTTAGTTTTATATTTAGATAGCATTTTTAATTTTAGATATTTATCTACTACATCAGTAATCAATAACTCCGGTTTGTTTTGTTTTATTTATAATGGTATTGAAATTAATGAAGCCCGATTATATACTTAATTAGATTTTATCTATTAAAATTACAATAACATCATAATTAATCAATAAATTACCGAGATAGTCTAAACAATTTTCAAATTGGATACAATTCCTTTTAAACAATATATCAACAAATAAACATCATTATTAAGTGTAATATTACGTCAATGAATTCAAAGTTCATTGTTAAAAATTCAAATAAATATACACAATGACCCAATAAAACAACACATTAAAGTTTAAAGTAAACACATTAAGTTTTTGAGCTCTTGCAGAGCACTATATTTTACTCTACAATTTTAAGTAAGTAAAATTGCAGAATTTATGGCTATTAGACTCTTATTAAGATTGCTTAACATATTTATTATTGAATAAGTAATCTCAGAAGCAACTAGAAACTTCGCTTATGCCGGCAGCAATATTATTTAGAGAAACCAACTTTAAAGTGATTGTAGGAAATTAATTGCGTTTTCGCAAAGTAATGTAATCGTAAATATTCTTTCTACACTTTACGACGCTAAGTGTAGAAAGAATACTTACAATTACATTACTTTGCGAAAACGCAATTAATTTGAACAACTGCCGTACTACGGGCAAGATATATTCATCTGTTTCCTTTGATGTAACTCAAAGCATCCCCATAAAAGTTTCTAATTCACGCCTCAACAGCTCAGTGGTCGAGCAATGGTCCGGCAAGCCAGAGATCGTGGGTTCGATTCCTACTTGAGGGCGAATTTTTTCTGTGAAAAATTCGAATAAAATAGCGTCGTAAAAAGTGTAGAAAGAATATTTACATATGATTGTAGGAAAGTTGACAAATCAATATAATTGTTCCAGGACCCAGTTGCTGTGCATTTTCAATTTTAGGAATGGTGGAAATTCACTGAATAACCATTGATCAAAAACACTACATCTTTGCAATATGTTTGTGTGACCTCGGATAACATAGTTTCTTTTAATCAACATTTTTTAGATTTTACGAGAAATAATTTTCTCTAGTAAGGAGGCTGATCCGGAAAATGGAGTTTTAACGAGTATCATAGAAACTCAATTTTAAAGTAATAAAATAAACCAGAATTGTTTCAAAGTTTTTTATGGTTCACTACTTCACTACTAGTTGTTCACTGTTTCTCCAAACATTGGCTTTATCAGGTGATAATAAACTGAACAATTTTACATATATTTCTTTTACAGAAGTGTATATACAGTGCGTCCATAAAGTATAGGCACAAGCCCGTGGTAATGTTATTGTGCATTATTTGACAAAATGCAAAGATATGTCGATTAATGTTTTTTATTAGCTATATTTAGATGATACCATTTTATTTTTTCCGTCTACCTTGAATAAGTTATGACGTCATTGATAATTTTTTTAAATATCAACTCAATTTTTTTAAGTTTTATTTTTGATATTTTCAGTATCAAATTTATAACAAATGCTTAAGATGTTTTCCTTCATTTTGTTGATAAAATGCTAAGAGATGCTAAATTCCATTTCGCACATTCTGTAATATTTCGGGAGTGATTAGTCTGGTTTCGTAGATGATGCATTGTCGTAAAACGTCCAAATTATCCGGTTGTGTCGCATAGCCTTTTGATTTTAAGTAACCCCACAAGAAGAAGTCCAATGGGGTTAAATCTGGCGATCTAGCTGGTTCAATTGCCCCTCTTCTTCCAATCCATCTGTTAGGAAATGTATTATTGAGGTATTGCCTTACTGGTAGCGTATAGTGCGGAGGAGCACCATCCTGTTGATACCAAATTCTACAATCTGTCAAATGTGGATCCACATTATTTGGAAAAAGAACCGCTAAAACGGGTACCAATTCATTACTCAAAAAATTCAAATATATTTCCTCAGTCAAGTTTTCATCAAAGAAAAACGGTCCCACAATGCGATCGCCGATAATCCCTGCCCATACATTTAGTTTTTGCGGGTATTGGGTATGTGTCTCTTGCATTCAATGAGGATTATCAGTCGACCAAAATCGGCAATTTTTATTATCACAAATTTGCGTTTACCGTTCACAATACTCCAAACGCCGATCAAAATAGTCCTCAGACAACTCTTGAACTAAATTGATTTTATAGCGATGATACTTTGATTTATGCAAATGTTTCCTAACTCTACCCCTAGCTACGTCAAATTCTCGACCAAGTTGCCGTGTGCTTGTGTGAGGACGTTCATGAACTGTTAACCAAATGTCAACTTGAGTGTCTAGGGCCGTTGATGGACGTCCACTTTTTGGTTTATCTAGAACGAATCCGTCTCTCAAAAATTTTCTGTATATTTTAATTACAGTTGAAAAACCGATAGGGTCCAGTTCGGGATGCGTTTCATTAAACAACTGCGCGACTTTTCTAACATTTCGACTTCTATCTCCAAACTCAATCATCATGAGCACCTCAATGCGTTCCCGTTCAGATAAATGCATCTCAGAGAATGAATAATTAAAACAGTTTACGCCAACAATTAAGATTAAATAAAAATGTTGTGATTCGGATTATTTACAATCTGGCAAAAAAATTATCTTGTCGCTTTGGGAATGACAGAAAGTTGAAAAATGATTACTCAAAAATTTTCTCAAAATTTTTACATCGTCGAATAAATAATTGTAAAAGGTTTCAAAATCCATAAAAAAATGGGGTCGACATTTTAAAAAATTATCAGTGACGTCATAACTTATTCAAGGTCGACGAAAAAAACATAATGGTAGCAAAAAAAAGTTGCATGTCGATGCGATAATTCACATCAAGCTTTGATACAAAATAATACAAATCTGTATAAAAACAAATTTGTATCTGTATAAGTGTAAGTGTAAGTGTACCTATAGTCTTTTGCTTCGTAAATCTATCATTGACAAAGTGGTTACACAGAAACGCATGCGTCTGGTAGTTGAAGCAAAAGCTGGTAAATACGTACTGTGTGTCCATGCATATACAGATACAAATTTGTTTTTATACAGATTTGTATTATTTTGTATCAAAGCTTGATGTGAATTATCGCATCGACATGCAACTTGTTTTTTTTTTGCTATACTACGCCACCTGGCGACGAGTTAATGGACTCACAGTAATATGCGTATTTTTTCTTCTTTTTTTTCTTCTTTTTCAGTAATAGCTTTGCTATTCGAGAAGAAACACTTTGCACCGGCGTGGTCGGTTTTGTCCGTCAGATGGCATGAGGTTATCTGATGTCTTCGGATAGGACAAAACTTACTACATGACCGCAAGTGTACCTATAGTCTTTTGCTTCGTAAATCTATCATTGACAAAGTGGTTACACAGAAACGCATTCGTCTGGTAGTTGAAGCAAAAGCTGGTAAATACATACTGTGTGTCCATGCATATACAGATACAAATTTGTTTTTATACAGATTTGTATTATTTTGTATAATGGTAGCGTCTAAATATAGCTAATAAAAAACATTAACAGACTTCTTTTTGCATTTTGTCAAATAATGAACAATAACGTTACTACAGGCTTGTGTCCATACTTTATAGACGCTTTGTATAAAGGTATATTCTAAGTGGTGGGCGTGTTACCTATTTTATATAAGTAGTAAAGGGGTGTTATTGAATTCTCTTTGTTCATTTAGAGTTAAACCTAATTTCCTATATCTGTTTCTATATTTTCTAACAGATTAAGTTTTTTCCTTGGTCTTGTACATGCAGAATCTTGAATTCTCTATTAAATTTATGATTTGAATCTAAAAATTATTTGCGAAAGTTGAATCCGTCTAGCTTCTTTCATTCTCCGTGATTCTCTGTTCAAAGGTACATCCTGTCTGAGCAATATAGGCGTTATTGTACTTGCACGTCAACATATAAACCCCTCAGTTTGCCTTCTTTTCTGTTTTGTCTTTATCATTTCAGTCCAGAAATATATTAGAAATGATAAAGATAAAACAGAAAAGAAGGCAAATGCAATATTGTCTGACCAATATACACTTTATATTAAAATAATATACTCATAATTTTCAAAAATATATTTTAAATTTGCATTTTTATAAATGTAATATTAATTTTGTTATTATAAGTTGATTGTAATTCTAGATTTCAGATTCTTAAGAGGAATCCTTTTTTCGACTAGCTTTACATCAGCTTGTTGAATTTTCGATGTGCTCTTGGAATAAGATGTTCCAACCCTATAAATAAGAGTTTGAGCAATGACTAGTTCTCGATCAAAACTAATATCATCTTGTAGGGATACTGCAGTTAATCCATCTTCATCGTATTCAAATCTATAATAAAGATAAGCTTGATTTCTATAATCAAAGGATTCTAAATCATCTAGATATATATTTCCAGCCGCTTCTGAGTTATTATCTAAAAAGATATACATATTATAACTGATATTGCGTTGCTCTTCCGTCGATCTAACGTCTTCATCTATTCTTAAAATAATGCTGCCACCTCTGTAATAATATGGCGCTGAATCCATATTAACAGTAATGTCGTAGTCTCCATCGCCCATATACACAAGTCCGCTTTCTATATCAAACCAATACTCAGTTTGCCCGCCTGGGAAATACGTTGCTATAGTACTGACTCCTTCATATAATACAGGAGCGACCATTATATCACTTCCGATAAGCCACTGTGTGTCTATACTTAACACAATTTCATTATCTAAATAATGATATGAAAGAGGACGAACAACAGGATCGCCAGTAAGTTCATGTTCAAAGAAAAGTGTGTACCAATAAGGAATGTGAGCGTACCTAAGACGTAAAACACTTCTAATTCTCTGTTGGATCTCTTCGGAATACAAGTAAGGTTCTCTTCTTTCAGTACTAGAATCTGAATGGCCGCGGAAGAACGGATACCAAGCACCAACTTGGTACCATCGTTGTAATAATTCCTCTTCGACATTATCCGTGAAACCTCCAACATCTGCCCCACAAAATACCATCCCAGCCAAAGATTCCGTCAAAACCATCGGAATGCTTATGCGCAGATGTTCCCAAGATGGTACGTTATCTCCCGTCCATATAGCGCTGTATCTCTGGGAACCGGCAAAATGCGCTCTAGACAAAATAAAAGGCCTCTTTGACGGGTCGCGTTTGAGAAGACCTGCAAATGTCGACTGCGTTTGCTTAAAGCCGTACATATTGTGAACGTCTCTATGTTGAATGTTTCCATAGTGTGACAAACTGCCAGGCATAGTTTGTTCATCCACCTCGAATACGGACGGCTCATTCATATCGTTCCATATGTATAAATTCAGAGTGCTATTCGGGAAATTCTCCAGAAGATATAATTCGCCATACCATTCTTGGGCTGCTGGATTGAAATAATCGATGTAACTGCTCATGCCGGGCCAACAACTGCCTTCGTAAATACTCCCATTCGGATTTTTAACGAAATAGTCCTGCTCCAAAGCCTGGTCATAGACAAAGTAACCTTCTTCGACTTTTATATGAGGGTCACTAATGGCAATCATTTTTCTACCTGAAATTATATTTCGGTCATCAAAAAGACAATAGCGAAATCTTATATTCACATACTTCTTATTTGTAAAATAAACAAATGTGAAATATCAACACGATAATTAAATACATGTTGAATATTGCATTGTATGCGTCATGGTAATTTTATTAAGCAAAAAAAAAACAATCACAAACAAATTCTTTTATTACTTTAGAGGTCGAGGTTATTCGATATGGTTTAAGTACAGTGCCTGTCTAAGAAATTAGACAGGCACTGTACGTAATGTTGGTCTTGACAATTCTCCTAGTAGTTTATTTACATTTGCAAAATATTAGTGATATTAAATTAATATGACTGATTTAAGTATGTATATCTGTAAAAATGTATGAAAACCACGTATGTCCCGAAACATGTAGATATCGATATTTCACTGTCGTTACAGAACCAACGCAACAAATTGAGCGACAATTGCATGTTAGATGAGATTTGAATAATTATCAATTCTCACATGCAATAAGTTCAATATAATTCGTATATACAGGGTGTCATTTTGAAAACGTACCAGCCTCTATATTTCGGCCCCTATAGAAATTCCAAAAATATGCAAAAACACGTCAAACTTATTTTTAAGGGGGACATTTTGTAGGCTGGTTTTCAATTAAATTACATCAACCCTCTAGCGGGGGTGGACATAACCTCTAAAAATTTAAATGGAAATGGGGGTTGAGTGATACCTCATTTTAAAGGTCGTTTAACCCGCTTTTCAAAAATGCTAAATTCTTGTCCTTTATTCCATTTAAACCATGAACATACAAGTATCAAGTGTTTTGCAATAAAACATTAAAAAACTAATAAAAAGTAACTTATTTTATAAAATTTTCGAAATGTTGTCCATTATTTTCTAAACAGTGATAAAGTCTACTCAGATTCTAGATTTTTTCATGTAATAGTAAGTAATAAATTGCTTTTAACGCCCTACATATTCGAAACAAAACCTCTTTCTAAAAATCTTCCAATGAGAAAAAAATCTTATAAATAGCCCAAGAAATCTTTGCCTCAATTTTAGTAAACATGTGATGCTTAACCTTCTGTCGGGCGCGGTCATAATCGTAATAAGATCAGGCGCGCTGAATCAAAATGATCACTCTGCTATGATCATTCTTTCTTTTCAACCGCGAAAAAAAGTGTTAAAACAAAAAGTAATTACATACTTCTCTTTTGGTATAGGTATTTTGACTGAGAATACTGAAATTAATGAAAATAATGAACATGCGCACTTTAGTAAAGGAATTTATTACAATAATGTTGGAACAGAAGAATATATAATAGCACTTGTTGATTGTGCTTGAAAATGAAAATAGTGACATATCTAAATACACATAAATTCAAGAACTAAAAAGAAAGTAAAATATAACGGAGGATATAGATTTAAATCTTCAATCTGAGCTCTCATGGTCATCCTGTTGCAAATTTCAAACTATTTGACTGCATTCTGAACAAAAGCTCTGTAAATGCATGAGACATATTGATTTGTTGCATTTGACACACTTATATTTAGTTAAACGTCTCTTCTCAGTACATATTTCACATCCCTTCCTCTTACTTCCTCTTTCGCTAACTGCTTCCGTATTCTCGTTTTCTTCCACTGGTCTGTACCGCTGAAGTTTCAGTTTTAGGTCCATATGCATCCCCGAAGTATTTGCGGTTCTTCTAATTATATTAGGTAAAACTAGTTCATTTGATAATTGTTTTATGAATTGACTTCTTCTGATAGTGTCCTGATCATTGCCAAAATAGATCACTTGGGCATTGATCCCACTCATGTTCAACATGGCAAAAAATATTACCATCGGCCAACGACGAACATTCCTAGCCACATTGTAAGAGGCGCATAGCTTATCTGTTGTATCAACACCCCCTTTCGTATGATTGTAAAATGTAATCATTGAAGGCTTTTGCTTATGGCCACTCTCAGAATCTACACAATTATCATTATGTAATGTAGATGCCAAAATTACACATTTTCCTTTTTTTTGTATATATGACAATAACGGATACCCCTTTCTAAATCCAAAAAGGCTACTATATAGATCTTTGCCTTTTGTAGAGCTAAATTCCAACGGAAACTCTCTTTTGTTTTTTTTCATGGTACCTACATATGAAAGGCCTTTTTCTGTTAGTTTTTCTAATAGTTCCATACTACCAAACCAATTGTCTGCAGTAATATTTCGCCCTGAGTGATATAGAGGCTCAGCCAGTCGTAGAACTACATCCATGGGTTTGTTGCTCAAACAATATGGACCATTTGGTTGCATTCCAGCATATATTTCTAAATTGGGTAAGTAGTAAGTTTGAGAATCGACAAGAGCATATATTTTAATACCGTATTTATTAGGCTTGCTAGGTATGTATTGCTTGAATGCGCACTTACCACGAAAGCCCTCAAGCTTTTCGTAAATAGTAACATTTTCACCCATTGTGTAGGATTTCTGACAATTTTGTACAAATATCATAAATATTTCACGAATAGCTGCTAGTTTATCTAGGCATTGCCGCTCTTTTCGGGTTTCGCGATCATCAAATCGTAAACACCTCACTATGAACTTGAACCGTTTTATACTCATCACAAGCTGGAATTTTTCAACACCATTTCCATCGGCCCCCCATAGATCCTCTAAGCTCTGCCTATTGCTTTTATACACTCCGGCTAATAACAGAATACCGATGAATGCTTTTAATTTAATAACGTCAATTGGTCTGGTATCTCTCTCTCGTTGAAACAACGGTCTGATTATTTCAATATACTGATTCGTATATTGAAGAATGATTTTCAAAATATCATCAGATATGGGGCAACTCCAACATTCCAAAGAAGCTCGTGCTGTTCTTGCCTCACCTATCACTCCCGGCAGTTTTCGAATTATATTGTGTCTTCCGCAGCGCACTCTTTGTGAGGGAGGAGCAGTGGCGGCTCTTGATGACGTACGATGTGCGCTGCTGCACGGATGATACTACTTCGAACTATTTCGGAAGATTTCGGTACGGTTACTTGCTTCTCTGTATATATGAAAGCTTAAACGAAGCAGTCTCATCCGTGCAGCAGTGCACATCGTACGTCATCAAGAGCCGCCACTGGGGAGGAGTTTTATTCCATTTCGTAGTGTTGTCTTTCCCAAGGAAGCAGTTTTCTTCACTTTCTGGAAAATCGTCGTCTGATGCATCTTCTTCGGTTCCTGAATCTCCTTCACGAGTTTCAGTTACATCTTCACCATCAGTGTCACTTTCGTCCTCGAAATTTTCTTGCAAATCATCATTGTCATCAAACATCATCCTTTCCAATTCTTCTACATCTTTCGCATTTGTTAAATCATATTTTTTACCCTTGCCAGCCATTTTAGGTGTAAGTAAACTGAAAGATAAATATTTTTCTTACAAAATATTTCCTATTATTATTATTCGGGCGCGGTGTATCAATTTGATATTTGCGCGGTGGTAAAATAAAAATAAAACCGATAATGAAATGATTGACATTTATGTATCCATATAAGAGAAAGGTACTTACCTACGCACAAGAATAACTAAATTCTATATTTTTAAATTATAACAAGAACGGGCGCAGTGTATCAAAGTAATATAAAGCTCCAGAACTGATTAGCCTAACAGTTGCCATAAAACTAAATGTACTGATAATGTAGGGCATTAGGAAAAATGAAGCTACCAGAAAGTAGATGTCGCTACACATTATAATTTACAAGTACCAAATGAAACCGTTTGGTGTGTATCAATTGGATCAGGCGCGCCCGACAGAAGGTTAAACCTATGTATATAGATACGATAGATATTTGAAGGTGATAGATACTTCATGTGAGCTAGCATCAAGGGTAAAAAATGTTACTTTGCCGCCTTCTCCGCTATATATAATTTTCGCTTCATTAAACACGACAGATCTATTCTTTTGACGCAAAATATAGCAATTTCAGTAAACAAATACAATTTTTCACCTGCAAATTATTAAAACTAAATACTGACCCGTTGCTGCAACGTTGACTTGCATATCTTCGGGGTTGGGAAAGGCAGTATAATTCCATGTAAAATATTTATAACCATCTGAATAATCGATATCCAACCAAATGGCGTCCATAGGGAATAAATTATTATCGAATTCGGCAACAACTGTTTCGACATCTTCTTGAGACATGTAACTGTATCTACACTGATGGTAACCTAAGGTAAAATATTGCGGTAACGGTGTAACTCCAGTTAGAGTTGTGTATTGTCTGACAGAGTCCTGTAAAGTTGGCCCAGCAAAAAGAAACAGTTCCAAAGCTCCACTTTCGCTTATAAAAAGCGCTTGCACACCATCATCTGCATTGCTTATGTCCACAAACGTTTGAGCGCCGTTCATCCAAAATAAACCAGAAGTGATATCAGTACTTACGCCATACAACACACCTATTGCTCCGTAAAGAGATTCTCTTGTATTAACTTGGTATCCCCCGTAATCTACATTGTACAATCTGAAAGAACTCAAAGTGTCTGTTGTTGTTGTTGGTAGAGATAAACTTTCGGCATGTTCAGGAATACCGTACGCTGCATTAGCAAGTGGAAACGATACATCCAATGCTAAAGATTGATCATCTTCACTTGTGTTAATAATTAAGCGATTGGATTTATTCACATCAATAATTACTTTATCATCTTTTAAAACTTCAATACGGAAAGGTGTCGTATAAATATTTATCAAAATTTCGTCATCAGCAGATACAACGAAAATACCATTCGCACTAGATACCAGACTTAGTGATTGCACTGTTGGAGTCCCGTCCAGAACATCGTCTTGGGGGTTGTATCTTAAATTACTTTGATCTTGGATTGTTAAACGAAAAGTATCACCTTCCAAGGCATAAAATGTAAAAGTAAATGCCTCTAATGTTTGATCGTTAACAATTCTCCCTTGAAATGTAGTAGCAATAACGATATTCGTCAAAGAATACGACGTGGAGGTATCAAAATAATTACGGATATTTGTACAGAATTCTAGATCTTCACAGGTGTACCAAGCGTAACTTGGTGTCAATAAAGCAAGAGCGAAAATAATTGCTAACATTTCTACGAAGCACTTAAGTCGACTACGAAATTCTATTGCTCGCATTAGAGTTTATACAACCAATATATTTAAATTTTTACAAATTTTACAATTTCGAAACAACAAATATATTTTTTTTACAATTTTCAAGTGTATTTCTTATCTGATACAGTTTGTATGTATATGGACATGTAACTAGTCACGATTTAGTATTTTTTTAAACTGTAAAAGTAAGTAAGCACAAAATGTATCATCAAAGTGAAAGGCTAATCATTTGCGCTAATTAGACAAAGATTGACAATTAAATTACTAAAAAATAATTACTATAACTTTCCAAAAGGAAAAATATATTTTAATATGCAGATTTAGTATATAGTATGGGTATGAGCATGTGAGTATAGGATAATGCTTCAATTTATATTATTCTTCACCATACTTACTACGTAGTAACTCATTTCCATTACCTATTTAGGATAATAGTTAAATATAACTAGAGTGGGCCACTTTTATCTACACTCCAGGACAGTACTAGGTTTTATACGATAAGAAAATCTAGTAGACTATGAAAAATAATTCTACAGTTTTTATTTAGAGCAACTCTTTATCTGTCATTTGACGTTTTGTTCGTTGAAGTTACGTTCGTGATAACTCAGCTATTTATTTTTTAAATCATAATTTATTATGATTTTAAAAGATGTTTAAGCGCTTATGAGTGTAAAGAGAGTTTAGATGCAGTTTTTAGTGAACAAAACCTTTCTTGGCTACAATTCACCAATGGTATAAAGAAGGGGGAAAAATCCCGGGCAAGAGATCTATAGGAAGAAGACGGAATTCATGGCTGAAGAACCTTAGGGACTGGTTTGGATGCAATAATAATGAACTGTTTAGAGCTGCGGTTTCAAAACTAAGAATTGCTATGATAATTGCCAACCTTCGAAGCGGAGACGGCACTTAAAGAAGAAGATAAAGAATTTGAAGGTGAAGGGAATTCTGTTCAACATCGAAAAGGAGCAGGGCGTCCTCCTGCGGCTGCTACCGACAAAAACATTGCTGCTGTTAAAAAATAATTGAAGAGGACCATAAAACCACTTAGCAGTAATAAAGCATCAACTCAAGATTAGATCCTCAGCTGATAAAACAATCATACACGATCACCTTCATTAAAAAGAAAAGTGGCAAGTCATTTTGTGCCGCATCACCTTTCTAACTTCCAAAAAGCAGACCGTGTAAAAATTTGCCATGAAACTTTAAATTTCTTAGATAATGGCGGGCACCAATTTCTTGCCAAAATAGTGACCGGTGACGAAACTTTTTCGACCTTCCTATCCGCCAAGTGTATGGATTCAGGAAGATGAGGAAACTCCTACAATGATTAAGAAGCAGCGAGCTGAAGAGAGAAGGTTATGCATGCGGTATTCTTCAGAAGTACGGGCTTAGTAAATACAATTAAGCTAGATGGACAAAAGACAGTTAAAGCTAAGTGGTACACTGAAAAATGTTTGCCTGAAGTGTTCAGTAGAGTTCCAGACAAGGAAATTATGCTCCACCATAATAATGCATCGTCCAATATGGCAATTTTAACTCTCTAGTTTTTGTCTGGAAAAAATATAGAAGTAAATAGAACATCCACTGTACTCACCTAATTTAGCAATGTGTGACTTTTCGCTATTTTTTGAGCTTAAACACAATTTGCGGTGTAGAAAGTTGTCGTTTGAAAAAGAGATTGATACCGCAGTTCCCACTTATTTTAAAGGCATTCCGAAAGAAGATTGGTTGGACGCTTTCAAACAGTGAAAAGAAAGAATGGTCAAGTGTATCATTGCTGAAGAGAATTACTTTGAGCATATTTAAAATAAAATCCTAGAAAATATTAACCGTGTTTTTTATTCTCAATAATTTCAGTTTGTCCCTCATATATGTATATATATTATATTACAAATATTACTTATTAGTAGAGTGGACCAATCCGGAGCGATTTTTGAAAATTTTTCATATAAAAGCCGAAAAACTCCAATAATTTATCAATATATATATATATATATATATATATATATATACAGGGTTAGTTAAAAGTATGGAGACGGCGATTTATTGTCGTTAATATTCATTTTAGGGAATTATGTTCAATATAAAAGTTTGTTAGGATATTTTGATCTACATTTGAGAATATTTGAATTTTCTTTTTCTTCAATTGTTTTTTAGTTACGCCTGTCCGCGCAGTTTTTTTTAAATGGAAACTAGTAAATTTTACTCTACCATTCGATAGAGAATTTTTTTCCCTTTACAATAATATTTTTGTTTTTTTAAAACTCTTTTTAATAACTTTTTTATAAGAAAAGGCCGGTTCATGTGTTTAACAGATGTTCGGTACATCACAGATAGACAGAAGCGTAGCGATAAACAAACTTGAGCGACATAATTTTATCAGTGGTTATTGTGTACGTCAAATCTTTGACAGAAATCATTCATTTGTGCAATTTGTTGCTGTTAATATTAACAATGGCGAGTTTAAGTGAACATGAACGAATTGAAATACTTATGATGTTGGGTTATGGAGATAGACGCAGAAGTTTACAAGACGTTTGTAATTTATTTACTGATACGCATCCAAATAGAAATCCAATTTCTAAATCCGTTGTTGGTAAAACTTTAAGACGCTTTGAACAAACGGGTAGCGTTAAACATTTGCCAAGGAGTGGTAGACCTAGAACAGCAAAAAGCGATGATAACAAACTGGATATTTTATTGGCTGTATCTGAATATCCCCATTTATCAACCAATCAATTAGCGGCCAATTTCAATATTTCACAGTTATCGATCGTGTCATTTTTAAAAAGTCAAAAGTATAAACCTTATAAGGTACACCTTGTACACGAGTTAACGGAAGATGATTTTGATAGGAGATTACAATTTTCTGAAGAAATGTTAAATATTTGAAATAATAATGAAAATTTTGTCAACAATATTATTTTCTCTGACGAAGCTACTTTTTGCCTTACTGGTGAAGTAAACAGACATAACTGCAGATACTGGTAATCGTAAAATCTCTCTTGGTTTTTGGAGCACCATACGCAGTACCCCCAAAAGGTTAATGTTTGGGTTGGCATTCTAGGCGGTCATATTATCGGTCCCTTTTTCATCAATGGCAATTTAACTTCGGCTCTGTATTTGCAATTATTGCAAAATGAAATAATACCTGCTTGTGCTACGCTCTATCCTCATGAAAACAATGAACACTTGCCCAATGACAGTATCTGGTTCCAGCAAGATGGCGCCCCACCACATTATGGTGTAAATGTTCGTCAATATCTGGACAACGCCCTACAGATGGATTGGAAGACGAGGAACCATTGAATGGCCAGCCCGTTCGCCAGATTTAAGTCCTTTAGATTTTTTTCTTTGGGGATACGTAAAAAACAAAGTTTACAAAGATAAGCCAGATAACGTCGAAGATTTACAAATCCGAATTACCAGAACGATACAAGAAATTTCCCGAGATTTTTTACAGAACTCTGTTCGGGATTTTGTAAATCGATTGGGTCATTGTCAAATTACTAATGGGCGACAATTTGAACACTTACTTTAATTTACTTTGTTTTTATTTTGTTTAATTTTTCTTGTAAAAAAGTTATTAAAATGAATTTTAAAAATACAAAAATATTATTGTAAAGAGAAAAAAATTCTCTTTCGAATGGTAGAGCAAAATTTACCAGTTCCCATTTAAAAAAAAAATGCGCGGACAGGCGTATCTAAAAAAGCAATTGAAGAAAAAAATTCAAATATTCTCAAATGTAGATCAAAATATCTTAACAAACTTTTATATTGAAGTTAATTCCCTAAAATGAATATTAACGACAATAAATCGCCGTCTCCATACTTTTAACTAACCCTGTATATATATATATATATATATATATATATATATATATATATATGATATATATATATATATATATATATATATATCAATTGATAAATTATTGGAGTTTTTCGGCTTTTATATGAAAAATTTACAAAAATCGCTCCGGATTGGTCCACTCTACTTATTAGGGTTTACCACAAGTATATATCGGGAAAGGTAATGTTAGTTTATTTATTTAATTATAAATATCATATATACCCTACTGGCCTTATTTACGTAGCACAATTTCGATAACGCAAACTTTACACACTAATTTTGTACCATCATAATATAAATCCGGAAATTTACTTTTTTACATTATCAAGCGATGGTAACTGTTTGCGCTTCTGTACACCCGACATTCTTGTTATGTTCCATTCTCTCGTGTTACTGCAAAGGAGAAGTATGGAATGTGAGTCTCCAAGAAATGTGCGACATCAACATACCAGACATTTTTAGATATTCATGAGCATCATACACAATATTAATCCTTATTTTTTTGTAGGCATAATTATAATAAAAATTCTGTAAAATTGAATATTTCTGTATTTTTCCTACATCAAAAGGCAACACTTTATACTCTCCAACCATTATCACATTATAACTTGTCTCAACAAGTTTAAATACAATAACTCGTTGAGATACTTGTTCACAAACATACTGAAACCAAAACAATGATGTTAGATCAATTGTTCTCCGGACTTAAACCCGATGGATAGAGCTGTATGGGGTTATGTAAAATCCAAAGTGTACACAATCAAGATAGAGACAAAGACCATTTGAGAGAGCGCATCTCAACTGTGTGTCGTTCAATTACGCCTGAATTAATGGCCAACATTCTCCAGAACGCCGGAGATCGTTTTCAATTATGTTTTGACGGAAGTCATATTGAACAAATTTTGTGAAATACATTGTAAATAAATGTGTTATTAACTTGTATTGTATTTATACTACTTATAATTTTTTGGACACGTATTTATATGTATGCAGTAAAAGAATAGTAATATTAAAAAACAAGTTTCATTATGCACCATTTTGCCGCACGAGATCAGTTTAGAAAACGAGCCTTATGAAACGAGTTTTTTATACTATTTTTTCTATTTTGCATTTTTTACATTAATAATATGGTATTATTTAATTATAAAGTTCAGAGTTTTATTTTTATATAAAGCATGCAGTTGGTCACATTGTTACTTGACATTTTCAAATTTAAATCTTGCTATCCGCGAAGTATATTATATTACATATTATTTATTAATTTTCGTTAACATTCCTTGATATTTTATTTTAAAATATAAACATGAGTGATGTAGAAACTAATATATCTTGTTGTCAATTGTATACAATATAGGGGAGATCCTTGTACTTTGGGACAAAAAAAAGTTCTTTGTGATAATATTTACAGCGTATAATTTTTATTGATTATTAATATAGAATACAAAAGATAATCTTGTTTTTATGTGAAGGAACCAATAAAACTGTTAATAAAATTAAATACATAAGAACAAAAAATATTTTTTTGTAATAACCTTTGTGTCCTAAAGTACAAGCCTTGTAATGTACTTTGGGACATAGATGTTTGTACCTTGGGACGGTTTAACAAATTCTATTCTACATTATAAGCTGATATGTCTATTTCAAATTTAAGCTCCTCATTTTGTCTCGCAGTACCTGCAACTACTTGTGGTTTGCCAAGTGTAATTATGGCATCGCTCTTTGGCAATTCGTACTCTATATTGTCGCCAATCGCAAATTTATGTGTTAATTTATTTTTTTTATAATATTTTACATTAAAAGTATCGTCATCAATGCCTGTGATTATAGCAACGTAATAGTTTCTTATTCTTTTGGTTTCTAATTTTGCTAAAATATAGTCGCCAATCTTAAGTTGTTCGGTCTCATTATTTGTTTCTATCTCTGCTTCTCCAAATTCAATGTCTTCTAGAGAATCATCTGTATCTTCCAGAAATTCGTCTTCTGAACTACTCTCAGAACTGCTGTATTTTAAAATTTTCTTAACCTTCTTTTTCTTAATAGCTAATTCTTTCTTTTTTGTCTTATTTTTCATTTGTCTAGAGCCTCAATTGAGATGTGACTCATGGTTGTCCATAATCAACAGCACTCTATTTTCAGTGGTAGAATGAGCGTGTTTAATAAAGTGATGTAGATATTCAATAAATATTGAACTATTTGACCACCCACTTTAATTTGCACTTCCTATGCTTCCTACAGGGGCACCGTTCAGCATGTGATCTTTGAAATATACTCGCGGAAAAACAAACATAGGCGGTATTGAATTGCCAATTGCGTTAATACTTGCTATAAGAGTAACATTTATACCCCGCTCAGCTGACGTCATGCTACCAACTTGTTTACACCCTTTTGCTATAGTAACTCTAACTGGAGTATGTACAGTTGACATACCCTGTTCGTCAACATTGTAAATATTTTCCGGAGAAAAGTGATAGCGTTGCATAACATCTTCAAGTTTATCAAAAAATGTATTTACGTTGGTTCTATTAAATGAAGTTGCTCTTGCCAAACTAGTTGCTTGTGGTTTTCTTAATGATATTCGTGGATGTCTTCGTAAGAAATACCTAAACCATTCTTCGCCTGCTTTTTTATTTGTATCCCAAGAAACAGGATATTTCATGTTATTAGCCACAGCATAGTTAAATGCTAGTTTTCTTACTTCGTGGGTTGATAAACCATAGTGCATATTAGTACATTCTAACAAATATGCAACTAATTCATTTTCTGCTTATTATGCTTTTTATGCTTAAGAATATGTCTTGAAAAAGTAGATTTTGATATTCCATAGTGGTCAGCAGCTTGCCGAACGCTGAAATTATTTTCTAAAACTAAGCGGGCTGCAGCAGAAACATTTTTTTCATCTGGTTTAATCCTTTTTTTGTTTAATTTACTTCTTGGCATCTGCAATTAAAGTTTCATATGATGAATAAAATATTTTAGTATAAGATTTGTACTTTGGGACACGTCCCAAAGTACAAACCAAAAGGTGTCCCAAAGTAAAAGCCAAGCTATTATTTTTTTAAAAGTTTAGTTTTATTAAAAGGTTAAGTTTAAAACACAAATTCTTTTGAAAATACATAATCTAATATTTGCTCTTCAAGATAACATAAGCAAATAATAATAATTTAGCTTACCTTGGATTGAAACGAGTTCGATGTTCTCAGATAATAATTCACTTCCAATCCTATAAAACACCTTAACACGCAAAACATAAAATGGCTCCTGGAATTTCACTATATTATAACACGTATAGACATCTAGTGTACAAATGCATAACTGATAGAAATATTGGCGCTCAATTTCAAATAAAACAATAATAAACTTGTGTGTCCTAAAGTACAAGCTGTCCCAAAGTACAAGGGTCTCCCCTACGTTGTTGGTGTAGAATACGTACATATATTATATCTGTCAAATGTACTTAAATTATTAAAATCAAATGACAGCAATGATATTTAATACAAAGGTATTTTTGATAACATAAAATATTATTAAAAATACCTTTGTATTATACAAAACTGGTGGGGTTTTACCCACTTATGTATGTTTCAATTATTCTGTTGCAATGATATTTATTTCTGTGTTCGAACAACGCCAACATTGAAAAATGAAAAAAAGCGTATCGAAATGAAGCTTATTTCGATACTGTTTTGGGTGTCAATGAGTTCATTTCGAACGCAAAATAGAAAAAGAAATTTTTCTGGTTGGATTAACACGTTTTTTAAATAAGTTGATAAAATCTAAATAGAGCACATCAAATAACAAATTAAACAAAAACATGATAGATCGTTTAGTTTTATCAAAATTATGTCACGTCATGTTAAATATAGACCATATCATTTCGATAATTTAAACAGATAAAATAACATTCATAGTTTTGTTATATTTATATTTTTCACCTTAATTTCTATCAAAAACTACTTATTTAAGGATTATTAAAGAAGTTTAATACTAAATGCAAGACAATTTTTACATATTACAGTCTTAAAATGTACGAGGACGATTCGTAAAGTAAGTTCCGTTTCTGCCTAATGAGCAGAGGAGTGGGGATATAGGCGCGAGCGCAGCGCTGTGGTGTAGTCTGGTTCAGTGTGAGTCTAGTAATGCGTCTTTATTTATTTCGTATGGCACATCGAATACAGCAGAGTATCCCAGTAGTTTGCATTTGCTGCTAAGTTGCGTTTCATCGGCACAATGGGTCTCTTGTAGTAGGGTGACGTCTACCGAATTATTATTCAAGACGCTCAGTAAATATTCAGATTTAGCTCATGCCTTCAATGTTCAACTGTAATATCTTCAGACGTCCCTTCTCGATGAGTTCTGAAGAGAATCATTTGCTAGAATATCCCTGTTCCTACTAGTTCTTTCCTTGCTAGGAAATCCTTACTAGGTCTAGCAACCGATTTTGTCGTTTAAAATAGCTGCTGTAATTGAAAATTACACAGGCGGTAAATTATGTGCTCTTATGAGATTTCTATGTGCAAAGAACATAAGAGCTGCTCAGATTAATCATGAGCTTTGATCTGTTTATGGTAAAAATCTTATGAGTGACAGTATGGTTAGAAGATAATGCCCCATCATGAAATTTTAATAATTACCATTTCTCACATGCAATAAGTTCAATATAATTTGTATATATACACGAAAGCATACAAATTAAATTCATGTCTGTGTCCGAATATCGTGTACTGATGATCTGTAACGACAGTGTAATATCGATATTTGCACGTTTCGGGATAGATGTGGGTTTCATATATTTTCGCCATAGGCAAGGTCGTATGTTTAACTCGTCGAAATGATTTCTTTAAACATTTTAAACTGTTCCCTCGCTTAAAAAAATGTTACTTTCGTCACTCGTTATACAATATATTATTTCATCTTATTCGTTAGTATTTAGCAAGATTTTTGGCTTTGGTTACACACTACTCAATTTAGTTTTCCTTGTGTACCAATAATGATCCACTGGCTTCCATTTAAATCCCCACCCCATTGTCACAATATATCCATTGTGTGGCTGTAAAACCGTACTTTGAATTGACTCTTAAATAAATTGGAAAGAAAAGATACTACCGAACAACGTAAATTGCAACATTGTGAAGAATCAGCTGGTATCTGTTGCTCTTAATGCAAATATTATTAAAAAAATTCTAGTATATGGATGCTTTGAATAATTTGTCCGCCCTTCCTGTCAGCGCAGCACAAACATATCATTAATTCTAAAAGATACCTGTAGAATGTTGAAGCCAATTCGGGTAAATAAGCATGCGTAATCAATTTAATTATTGATATTTTAGAAATTTTTTAAAAACGTCGTGCTCATGTTCGATCTTTAGATATTTAATGAATGAAAACACTGGGTGTCCAGAAAATACGAACGTAGCTGGCTATCACCAGTATAAAAATCGAAATGTATTTCAGCAATTTGGCAACAAATAAGGTACAATTAAGAAATTCTATACTCCAGTTTTCTAACAGTCAGTGTTATGTTAGTGCACATTGAATTTAACCTTCTGTCGGGCGCGGTCATAATCGTAATTAGATCAGGCGCGCTGTATCAAAATGATCACTCTGCTATGATCATTCTTTCTTTTCAACCGCGAAAAAAAGTGTTAAAACAAAAAGTAATTACATACTTCTCTTTTGGTATAGGTATTTTGACTGAGAATACTGAAATTAATGAAAATAATGAACATGCGCATTTTAGTAAAGGAATTTATTACAATAATGTTGGAACAGAAGAATATATAATAGCACTTGTTGATTGTGCTTGAAAATGAAAATAGTGACATATCTAAATACACATAAATTCAAGAACTAAAAAGAAAGTAAAATATAACGGAGGATATAGATTTAAATCTTCAATCTGAGCTCTCATGGTCGTCACTGTTGCAAATTACAAACTATTTGACTGCATTCTGAACAAAAGCTCTGTAAATACATGAGACATATTGATTTGTTGCATTTGACACACTTATATTTAGTTAAACGTCTCTTCTCAGTACATATTTCACATCTCTTCCTCTTACTTCCTCTTTCGCTAACTGCTTCCGTATTCTCGTTTTCTTCCACTGGTCTGTACCGCTGAAGTTTCAGGTCCATATGCATCCCCGAAGTATTTGCGCTTCTTCTAATTATATCAGGTAAAACTAGTTCACTTGATAATTGTTTTATGAATTGACTTCCTCTGATAGTGTCCTGATCATTGCCAAAATAGATCACTTGGGCATTGATCCCACTCATGTTCAACATGGCAAAAAATATTACCATCGGCCAACGACGAACATTCCTAGCCACATTGTAAGAGGCGCATAGCTTATCTGTTGTATCAACACCCCCTTTCGTATGATTGTAAAATGTAATCATCGAAGGCTTTTGCTTATGGCCACTCTCAGAATCTACACAATTATCATTATGTAATGTAGATGCCAAAATTACACATTTTCCTTTTTTTGGTATATATGACAATAACGTACATCCCTTTCTAAATCCAAAAAGGCTACTATATAGATCTTTGCCTTTTGTAGAGCTAAATTCCAACGGAAACTCTCTTTTGTTTTTTTTCATGGTACCTACATATGAAAGGCCTTTTTCTGTTAGTTTTTCTAATAGTTCCATACTACCAAACCAATTGTCTGCAGTAATACTTCGCCCTGAGTTATATAGAGGCTCAGCCAGTCGTAGAACTACATCCATGGGTTTGTTGCTCAAACAATATGGACCATTTGGTTGCACTCCAGCATATATTTCTAAATTGTGTAAGTAGTAAGTTTGAGAATCGACAAGAGCATATATTTTAATACCGTATTTATTAGGCTTGCTAGGTATGTATTGCTTGAATGCGCACTTACCACGAAAGCCCTCAAGCTTTTCGTCAATAGTAACATTTTCACCCATTGTGTAGGATTTCTGACAATTTTGTACAAATATCATAAATATTTCACGAATAGCTTCTAGTTTATCTAGGCATTGCCGCTCTTTTCGGGTTTCGCGATCATCAAATCGTAAACACCTCACTATGAACTTGAACTGTTTTATACTCATCACAAGCTGGAATTTTTCAACACCATTTGCATCGGCCCCCCATAGATCCTCTAAGCTCTGCCTATTGCTTTTATACACTCCTTCTAAAAACAGAAGACCGATGAATGCTTCTAATTCAATAACGTCAATTGGTCTGGTATCTCTCTCTCGTTGAAACAATGGTCTGATTATTTCAATATACTGATTCGTATATTGAAGAATGATTTTCAAAATATCATCAGATATGAGGCAACTCCAACATTCCAAAGAAGTTCGTGCTGTTCTTGCCTCACCTATCACTCCCGGCAGTTTTTGAATTATATTGTGTCTTCCGCAGCGCACTCTTTGTGAGGGAGGAGTTTTATTCCATTTCGTAGTGTTGTCTTTCCCAAGGAAGCAGTTTTCTTCACTTTCTGGAAAATCGTCGTCTGATGCATCTTCTTCGGTTCCTGAAACTCCTTCACGAGTTTCAGTTACATCTTCACCATCAGTGTCACTTTCGTTCTCGAAATTTTCTTGCAAATCATCATTGTCATCAAACATCATCTTTTCCAATTCTTCTACATCTTTCGCATTTGTTAAATCATATTTTTTACCCTTGCCAGCCATTTTAGGTGTAAGTAAACTGAAAGATAAATATTTTTCTTACAAAATATTTCCTATTATTATTATTCGGGAGTGGTGTATTAATTTGATATTTGCGCGGTGGTAAAATAAAAATAATACCGATAATGAAATGATTGACATTTATGTATCCATATAAGAGAAAGGTACTTACCTACGCACAAGAATAACTAAATTCAATATTTTTAAATTATAACAATAACGGGCGCAGTTGCCATAATACTAAATGTACTGATACTGTAGGGCATTAGGAAAAATGAAGCTACCAGAAAGTAGATGTCGCTACACATTATAATTTACAAGTACCAAATGAAACCGTTTGGTGTTTATCAATTGGATCAGGCGCGCCCGACAGAAGGTTAAGGCGTTAATATTGACAAACTTTCTACACATTCTGATAATACGAGGCATATTTTTTTAAATAAGTTCATTTTTGAATAAGAAGAAAAATAATAAAATTAAGAAACACTTGGTAAAATTGTTTCACTTTAATCAGATTTAACTCGACACGTGTTTCGACCTCTCGGTCATTATCTAAGAGTTTAAAAATTCAAACTAAAATATAAAGCTACCAATACCTAATTATAAGCCTGTGCTAGTGACTTAATTACAGTGTCGATGATGGGGGTGTTTCCGAAGTCTAATTGTGTATTTGTGACGTTCTTATCGGCTGTCTTGGCTTTCTTTATTTCTAAGATTTCCAACATGTCTAGTTTTTTCCTTTTAAAACTGTTGTGTAATAATTTGTAATTTTCAGTATTGAATACATGTATACAATCTATGCAATGTAATCAGCAAAACCTGTATTTTTGTTATTATTTAAAATCGCTTTTTATGTTCGTTAATATGCTCCTGTATGAACCCGCCTGATTGACCAATATAGATAGCGTCACAATCACTGCAATCCACCGCGTAAACACCTGACTTGTCACACAATTTAGTTTTTTCTTTATTATTGACTAACATTTTTCCTAAATTGACTTTGTTAACTTGGATAATATTCAAACCTAACTTACGCAATTGGCTAGAAACCTTGTTGCTAACACCCGGTATGTAATTGATAGAAAGATATCGTTTATCATTCTGTTGAAGTGTTGGTTCACTGTAAACATTTGTCTGTTGTTGCTTTATAACCATTTTATCTATGAGTTGTATGTTATAACCCATATTTTTAAATATTGTCTTAATGATATTCAGTTCTTTTTTGTAGTTATCCGTATTTAACGGGAAGTTAAGTAATCTATGTATTAGACTGTGAAAAACATAAATTTTTATATTCCAGAAAGAAAAATACTGTTAATATCATTAAAATATATTTATGTGTAAATACTACTTTCCTCTACTTTTCTACATAATTTATATTTTTGTTGAAACATTTGTGATGCCGTTCAACAAATATTTGAATTCCGATGTCAAAGGAATCTACCGCCTGTGAAGAAGCCCAATCCATGATGCAGTTTTCACTTCTTCGTCGTCGTCGAACCGTTAACCACCAAGAACTCCTTTAAGTACTGAAACGAGTGAATATCACTGGACGCAAGGTCTGAACTGTAAGGTGAATGTTCTAGTTGTTCCCATTCAAAAGACTTGATTAAAGCTTATGTTTGTGCAGGTGGCCTGGCATTGTCATTGAACAAGCTCACACCGAAAGACAGTAAGCTACGCAGCTTGTTTTGTACGGCACGCCTGAGTTTTCTCAACTTCATACGATACGCCTTAGAATTGATCGCCCACTATGCCCTTCTTAACGTTAGAAGTTTTTTAAACGAAATATTCACAAATCGGTGAATTGGTCGTAGACGATTCATTGAAGAATTTGTTCACAGACTTGCATAAACGGTAAACGGTCATCATTTCGAAAACTTTCTTAATTTATATTGATTTTCTTTATATTTGTTTTTTAATTTTTCTTGCTCTCATTAAAATTTGGATTATTAGATTTAATTAAATATTTTTGTCGTTGTTGAACAAAAGGGTGCCAAACTATATTATTGCTGAAGTCTCAGAGCAGAGGTCTATTGAAATTCCTAAAAATATGTAGTGTTTCATTTAAAATAAAAAAGTTAACATCGTTTCCGGCTAAACCGGAAGCCTGATTCAGATATAAATATATTCATCGAATCCTCAATTTGCATTTAATTAATTGTGGAAAGTCTTATTAAAATCTAAGTAGCCATATCAAAGAATGGATCCATACATTTGCCTAACCCTGTATAATAATAACATATACAGGATGATTCAAATTAAGTGCGCACTATTGCTATCTCTGTTATTATTGATTCTAGAAAGTAGGCTAAATTAGCAAAGTATTAGTGTTTTTAACATTGATTAGCATGCAGTTCATGAAAAAAAAATTGAATAACACATTTTCGAGAAATTTTGAAATTTATAATTTTTTTAAATGGAACAGCCTGTATATTTTTTAAAATTCTGAATGCTAATGTTCTTTGTAATATAAAAGTTTCAATATACTATTGTCCTAAAACGAATAATAAAGTATTTACGATGGAATTTAGTTGATGTCAAAGATGCTCTTTCATTCTGTAAAATCAGTAGTAGGCTTCTTTCACTTTAAACAGAACAAATAGTATGCCCTTTGTAAATGTCAATAACGTACTGAATATAAATCTTTCGCACGTTTAGTTATTAAAAATTTTTTTCTTTAATTTTGTGTTGTGTTCATTAGTTCTCTATTTATTTTTCTAAACATTTTGGTTTTACTTTCGTTGCTTAGTGTTTGACAATATTTCACTATGGTATTTCCTCATTTGGAGAAATGCGATATGTTGGAAGCATACATTTTATGTCGTAAAAATTCAATAAGGACTAGCGAATATTATGCTGAACACTATCCTTTACGACAGCAGCCAGATCGACGTTACTTTCGAAAACTTTACATTCAGTTTAGATTGCATGATTGCTTATTTAGAAAGAAAAGAACAAAGAAAAATATCGTCGTCAACGAAGAAGTAGAAATTATAGTGTTAGCATATTTTGAAGCCCATCACGAATTTTCCATTAGGGATGCTACTAAGGAATTGGCATTAAGTGACGAAACAAATTTTTCAAATAGAAGCATGTTTAAAAAGAAAAATAGTCACTACTGGTCTCAAGAAAATTTATTAATAGTTCGTCCACATGCTGCACAAGTTCGATTTAGTTTTAACGTTTGGTGCGGATTAATTGGTTCGGTAGTCGTTGGTCCACTGTTCTACAATGGTACATTGACAGGAAACAGATATCTGGAATTTATTCGTAACGTTCTAGAGGATTTTCTTGATAACGCTAATTACCTGATGCGCCAAAATTTATACTTTCAGCAGGACGGTGCTCCTGTACACAACTATCACCTAGTGCAAACCTACCTCGACACCATCTTTGCCGAAAAGTGGATTGGTACAAATGGTCCAATTCAATGGCCAGCACGCTCCCCTGACCTCTCACCTTTAGACTTTTTCTTTGGGGATACTTAAAAAATGAGGTGTACAAAACGCGATACGACAATGTGCGCGAATTGCAAGACAAGGTCAGAGAAGTTTTTCGCCAATTAGATACAAGGACAATCTTAAGAGCCACCCAGAGTGTACTGAAGCGGGCACGAAAATGTATTGAGCAGGAAGGTGACACTTTTGAGCAGTATTTATAAATTATACATGTACTTTCTTCTTTTTAATTTAATTTTGTAAGCTCTAATATGTTAAAATAAACATTAAACACAAAATATGTATATGTATATTTAGAAGGAAATAGAAAATGCTATTACTTTACTACTTTATTATTCGTTTTAGGACAATAGTGTATTAAAACTTTTATATTACAAAGAACATTAGCATTCAGAATTTTAAAAAATATACAGGCTGTTCCATTTAAAAAAATTATAAATTTCAAAATTTCTTGAAAATGCGTTATTCAATTTTTTTTCATGAACTGCATGCTAATCAATGTTAAAAACACTAATACTTTGCTAATTTAACCTACTTTCTAGAATCAATAATAACAGAGATAGCAATAGTGCGCACTTAATTTGAATCAGCCTGCATAGGTATCTATTGTAAGGACAGAATCTCAGACGAGACTAGCGGATCCGTACTTTAGGTGACATATTACAATACTGGTACATTTCAGATTCTTGAATACAAAATACATGCAAAAATCATATTTCTTCTATTTAAGATTCGATAAAAATACCTTATTTTAGTTTCCTTTCTAATATTTATTCATATCTATTTTTTATATTATTGTCATTATTTATTAGTTTTATATTTTTCCCTTAAGAGGAGAGGATCATTTTCGCACTGGATAAAAAGTGAAAGAAAATATCAACTTCGAAAAGCCTTCTCACATATTAACTCCTAGAGAGTTCGACCACTCATCCGCAGCTCTTACGACTGGTCCATTCCATAGTAACTTTAAATATTTTTGTATTTTAACCCCTTCACATCCAGTACTCCACATGTGGATATTTTAAATATGCTCGCTGGGTACCATAATATCCACATATGGATATCATTATTATGGGCTTATATCATCTAGCAGGGAACTGGTATATAGGCTGTAATGAGATTATCCGACTGGTATGGCACACAAGCCATCCCCACCAAAAATTTTTCAAGACCCAAAATAATTTCGCAGGAATATTTTAACTGTTAGTACCTAGTTAACCAAGCTGGTATACGGTCGTATACGTCTCTAAATTGAGTTTTGTCGGGAAAGTGTGTTTTATGGTATTTTTGAGTGTTTTTTCGACTTACGCTGTTGTATTGTAAAATCCTAAATATGATGAATGACCAGGATTTTTCTACAGATAGTAGTGATGATCCGGAGTACGTATTGAGTGATAATTCAATAAATAGTGACACAGATGAAACGTATTCAGAATCCGATGATGACGAATTTGGTGAGAACGTGACCATGGACGATTGGGAAGTTTTAAGTGATCCTTATTCCGATCAAGTTCCTAGATCATTACTAAATTTTTCTTCTGAATATGATTTTCACCCTGCCATTGATTTTGAAGAATGCAAAGATCCAGTCAATTCTTTTGAATGTTTTGTAAGCCCAAATATCGTAGCAAAATTATGTAAGTGGACAAACAGAAGAGCTGAAATGTATTTTCAACAAAATACAAATACATTAACAGTTTATGGCGTTCAGTGGAAGATTCTCGAAAAAGAGGAGATGTATGTTTTCCTCGCACTTCATTTTCTTACTGGATTAGTAAAGTGCCCTCGCATTACAGATTACTGGAGTAGTAACATTTTGTGCGCTGGGCCAAAAGTTTTCAATAAGTCTATTATGAGTCGAAACAGATACCTTTCTATACTTAAGTTCATTCGGTTTTCTCCACCCGAAGCAGCAAGAAAAAATGCTCCAATGACCAGACTTGGTGTTTACATGGCTATGCTCAAAGAGAACTGCATGATGTTAGTTGACCCAGGACCAGTGTCTGCTATCGATGAACATTTGATGCTTTACGAAGGCAGATTGCACTTTCGCTAATTTATTAAAACAAAAAGAAGTAGATTTGGCATAAAACTTTTTGCAATGTGCCCAAGCGCTCCACATTTGCGAGGATATACTTGGAACTTCTGTTTGTACATAGGAAAAGACAATTTCGATGTATCTCATATTCAAGGCACCGAAAACCTTTCGACGACCGAAAGAATTGTCGTGCATTTAGCCCAAACCGTACTGAATAATGGCCGAGAAATTATTTTGGACAATTGGTATACTTCCGTGCGGCTTTCGCAATTTCAACTGACTCAAGGAACCTATTTGACTGGAACTATAAGAAGCAATCGTGGAGTTCCTGCTCACTTAACTAGAATTCCATTGGAAAGGTACCAATCATGCTTTGTGCGGAAAGACATGCAAGTGCTTGTTAGGTATAAAGACAAGAAGGACGTATACTTGTTGACAAGTAAGCATACTGCAGGGTTTTGCGAAAAATCACGTTACATGATAGGCGGCAAGTTAGTTCAGTTTAAAAAACCTGCCCATATTGAATTTTATAATCAGAATATGGGTTCTGTTGACGCCGTTGATCAAGATTTGGAACCATACAATTCTTCACGAAAAAGCTACACTTGGTTTACAAAAGTGGCCTTTCAACTAATGTTACAGATGCTTCTAAACTCTAAGGTTTTATATTGTAATGCAAAAAACGATTTTCATATTCCAATGTATGATTACATAAAATTGTGTTGTAATTGTATTCTGCATAAATACAATGAAGGTTATCGCAACATGACGGATGCTTCTTCAAGGGATAATCGTCCTTCGACTTCAAAAGGAAATGAACATGTTATGGTTAATTTGCCAAAGGTAGATGGAAAAAAGCGGGCATTGCGAAAAATTTGCGTTATTTGCCGAAGACATAACCAAAGAAAACTCACAAGGAATATTTGTATCGAGTGTCCAGATAAGCCAGGGCTACGTTGTGTGGATCACTTTCAAGAATACCACAAATAAACATTATTATTTTAACAGTTTATCAATGCTAAAAATATTTTTTTATGCGAATAAAGTACTTACTTTCAAAACATATATCGTTAAATTAATTTTACATGTATATCCAAATGTGGATATTACGGTATAGCACTATTATCCAAATGCGGATAATATGGTATGGCACTATTATCCACATGGTGGATATACTGGTATAAGCTTAAAATATAAATGCATGCCGCCATTTTGTTTTTGAGTTTTATCAAATAATTTAACTCTGGTTAAAGATGTAAGCCATCATGTAATCATAATTCACAATTTTTTATTCTTTTTTGTCTGGTATGTCAGAGTGTCTTTTTAAAATGCACCTGGATGTGAAGGGGTTAATACAAAAATTTTTAAATATTTATGTGTCTTTTACCTACGCCAAAAAAATTAACAACTTTGTTAAAAGTTATATATTATTATTAAAATTATTGTGAAGGTATAACAACCATAATAGGTTATTTATTACTATTTTGTTTCTCTTTAGAATTACTAAAGGTGAGGTTAACTTGTTTAGAAAAGATTGAATGACAAGACTACTGCTTCAACGTTGTTAGACATAAAGCATTAAAAAAAGTTTTATTGTTTTCTTTTAAAACTAGGAAAGTGATTGTTATTAAATTTCGTTATAAACAAATATACTATTTAACATTCTGAACTTACTGCAAATGAGAATTAATGAACATTAAATCTCATTTTTACATGTCAATGTCGCCTTATGTGATGCATTAATAACTACAATCCGACAAACCAAATTTGTACTAGCATGTATAACACACCTCGTCGCGACTACGATCTTACAGGTTGTTAGGATAATAAAAAATTAGTGAAAAGCTATTTCCATCAACGAGAACTCGTTCTCGATGATGGAAATAGCATCAACGAGAACTCGTTCTCGTTGATGGAAATAGCTTTTCACTAATTGTTAATTATCCTAACAGCCTGTAAGATCGTAGTCGCGATGAGGTGTGTTATACATGCTAGTACAAGCTTGGTTTGTGGGATTGTAGTTATTAATGCATCACATAAGGCGACATTGACATGTAAAAATGAGATTTAATATTCATTAATTCTCATTTGCAGTAAGCTCAGAATGTTAACTATATATACCCAAAGTAGAGAATTGAAAAGCGGTGACTGTCTTTGAGATACCGTACATTGATAAGCTTCAATTAAAGCGAAACGCGTCTGTACGTTCTCGTTGATGGAAATAGCGTTTCACTAATTTTTAATTATCCTAAATATACTATTATAAAATTAAAAAAAACAAATTTTAAAATATAATTTTTATTTTAGGTACATTTCATTTAAAGGAAATAGAAACAGTTTCTTTTACAGTTATATCTACATTTTCCAATTTGAAGTAAAGATTGTCATTTGCATAGGTGACAGGATACTTTTTGTTATTTACGACAGCTTCGCTGTAATTTGCCGCTCCATAAACCCAGATAGTTTCAATGGTGAACAAACCTTGATCATATTCAGCGTCTTCATCTATTTTCGAAACTGTTAAGGAGTCACCATTATGTTGCAATTTAAAGTAATTATACTCTTTGCTTCTGTAATTAAAACTCTCGTTATCATCTATGTACAAAGTACCATCAGCTTGGTTGTCAACATCAAGGAATACATAAATTGTAAATGGATCAGTATGAATGTAAGCAGAAGAAGCTCTATGGATCTCCTTTCTCGCTAATATACTTCCACCCCTGTGAAACACAGGAACAGAATCCATGGTGACGGAAATTGTGGTATATCCCAAACCAGAATACATCAGATTGTTATCAATATCGAACCATAATTCACTTTCACCTCCTGGCAAATAAACTGATACTTCACTAGCACCTTCTGTTGCTACCGGATGTACTAATATATCGCGACCTACCAACCACTGATCGTCCATGTCCAAAGTATTCGAATCAGTTGGATATCTGTATACTAAAGGAGTTATTACAGGAATTCCAAACCTCTCATGTTCATAAAAGAGTGTATACCATTTTGGTATATAATAATAACGCTGTCTAAGAGCATTTCTAAAGCGATTCAAAACTTCTTCCCTGAACAAGTAAGGTTCTCTACGTTCAGTACTCGAATCAGCATGTGCTCTATAAAACGGCAACCATGCGCCTGCTTGATACCATCGTTGGAATAATTCTTCCGTTACTTCTCCTGAAAATCCTCCAACGTCCGCACCGCAAAAACTTATTCCAGATATAGCTTGAGTTAAACATATAGGGAAACTTATCCTGAGATGTTCCCAGGAAGCGTAGTTGTCGCCTGTCCAAATCGCAGAATATCTTTGTGTGCCAGCAAAATGAGCTCTCGTCAATGTAAAAGGTCTTTTTGTGTTAGAATATCGCGCCAGCATGCCCTTATGCGTAGCTATTGTTTGAAGTAAACCATAAATATTGTGCACATCTCCATGTGGAATTGAACCTTTGTGAATTACGTCTCTAGGCATAGTTTTCTCGAAGACGTCGAAGACAGCTGGTTCATTCATATCGTTCCAAATTTGGACAATATCGGTAACATCAGTAAAGTTATCCATACCAAATAAGCTTGAGTAATAATCAGCAGCTTCCGGCTTGAAAAAGTCTATCCAACTGCTTAGGCCAGGCCAGCAATCTGCTTGGTAATCGCTACCATCGGGATTTTTAACAAAATAATCATTCGCCGCAGCTGTAGCATACACAAAGTATTCTTCATCCACCATGTAATGAGGATCAATAATAAGAACGGCTTTTCTGCCAGTCGAATTGATAAATTCTTGCATTTCAACTGGATTTGGAAAAGCTGTGTAGTTCCAAGTGAAATATCTTTTACCGTAGGTGTAATCTATGTCGAACCAGATAACATCTAATGGTAAATCGTGATTATCAAATTCTTTCACGACTGTTTCTGCATCTTCTTGTGTTAAATAACTCCATCTGCTTTGATGGTGCCCCAATGTATAATATTGGGGAAGGGGTGCGGTTCCTGTCAAACTTACGTACTGACTTATCGCAGTTTCTAATGTAGGTCCAGTCAACACGAAAAGGTCAATGGCACCATTTTCACTAATAAAGAGGGAATGAACTCCTTCGTCTTCCCGACTTATGTCGACGAAAGTTTGGGCGGAATTTAACCAAAAGATACCTGTGGTTCCGCTTATGCCATGACCGTATAGTACTGGCACAGCGCCGTAAAGTGCCTCTTGAGTACCAATTGGATAAGCAGGATAGTCAACGTTATATAGCCTGTACGGATTGAGACCATCGGGACCGGTGGACTGCAGGGACAATCTTTCAGCGTGTTCTGGAATTCCGTATGCAGTCAACGCACCAAGGAAAGAAAAATCAAGAGCTATGGATAGATCGGCATCGTCTGAATTAAATGTAATTTTATTTTGTTCGTTCAGAATTAAGACAAGTCCGTCGTTTTTATAAATCGAAATTTTAAAAGGTGAATACTCTACCAACACTTGACTATTTCCGCTGCTAATTTGCGTAGTGCTTGCAGTTTGTGAAACATTGATAGTCACTCTTGTTATATCACTTTTGAGAGCCTCAGGTACTCTATTCCTCGGATTTGATGGATCATCGATGATAATGCGAAAAATTTCCCCTTCTATCGCTGATATTGACAATGCAAGAGTTCTATTTTCGACATTATTCGATAGAACAGCTTCTACGGTGTAGGAATCGAAAGATATGGAATCTTCATCCAACACCAGTGACGATGTTATACCATTATTCCTAATTCTGTTACAGAAAAGTTCATCTGAACAAGTGTTCCACGAAAATGCACCGTTAACTGCTAAAAGTAATATTAACACGCGATTCATGTTTCAAGTGACAATGTTGACTACGTTTATGACCAATTAACCTTCTATTTATACCAACTTTGAAAGATAGCTTTATTACATGTAATTTCCATTTGTTTAATTACATTTTTATCTCATCATACAATATTAATTGACACTCATATTTTGTTTGGAAAAAGATAAAAGAAAATATTTCGGTAATAAGTTGGTTATTTAAAAATACAACAGTTCTCTCTTGCGTTTATCATTAGATAAATCCGCTTGTTGTCACGACAACGCAAGATAGCATACAAATATATGTAAAAAGAATTCAACTACATATTTAATATTCATAACATGTTATGTAAATATTTCCAATACGAATTATACCGCATGTACCTAACACGATTCAATTTTTTTCTTCTTTTTACTCGATTTGTATACATCAAGTAATGTGACCTTTATGAAAAACGGGTAACTGTAAAAGACGTAATATTAAATAAGGTTTGCTTTTCCTTTTAATTTTAAATTACTAGCGTACGTGAACTAAGTTGATAAAGGATACTTATCTTTCATTATTCGCTTTTTTGAACTGTTTGCGAAATTGCGGCATATTAAAGCTAATTAATTCACGTAGAGGATACGTGCTGGCATTCCATTTAAATGTAGATTAAAACTAACTGAGTCTAACTGATCGTTTAATACTGATACCCTTATTCTCTATGTAAAATTTAAATAACATCGTTAATCCAGAATATTCTTTTTGTTTCTCTGCAAAATGGTTCTCTACAGTTGCTATAAGTTCGACTCAGTCCCTAAATTTTGTCCCTATAGGTGTTTTTTAGATTTGGAAACAAAAAGTAGTCACTGGGTGTTAAATGTGGACTATAATGTTGGTGTTAAATTTCTTCATAGCCACTATCAGCAAAAACAGCTTTAGGAAGTCTTGACTTGTGCACTGACCAGTAGAAAGAAAGTCAGGGTCTAATAATATAGTATCAATAGTAGCGGTAGTTAAATGTAGATAACGCTACGAGACAGTACTTCTCACATTGAAGTTCGCATAGACAATTATACGTTGCATGCTCCCGTGTAGGGAAACCAAGGGATTTGTTTGTATATATACCAAATGGAATTATCAAAAACATTGTACATATGTCCAAAAGTATTGCAATAAACTTATAGTTGAATAAAACAGTAATTACAATTTATGTAATCTTAAAACACAAAAATAATAATGTATACGTAAATATCCAATTTTAACTAAATACAATAATGATATTAAACTTTAAATTGTGTCGGCTAATAAATATAAAAATAAATATAAAAAAGATTGATTCAAATGTTTTATTATTCTTTCCTCATTATAGTAGGCTGCTGTCATACATAAATTCAAATTATAAACGCTTATATTTTAATTGTTTTATTACAATGTTATTCTTACAACATAAAATATTTATTATTCAGTTACTATAGAAATAATCAAAAATTAGAAAATGTAGATTGGGTTTATTCCAGTAATCAGTGCTGACCGGATTTCCGGTAACAGTATCGTAATCTGCCAGTTACTTACGCACAACTGCAAAAACATATTCAAACTTGTGTTATTAAATTTGGTGAAACAGAGGCAATAACTCGTAAACCTGGCGGTGGAACACCTAGAAAATGAATAGGAGAGACTTCGAATGGACAACGCACCCAAAAAATTAATCGTAAAACTATAACAACAAATTCATTTGTCAGTGGGAACATGTCATACTATTGTGATGTGAATCATCCGCAATACGCCAGGCGACGGTCTGGCGATGACATCATGTGCCAAACATACAAGCTGTCGCCGGAAAAGTCTAGAAGCTCCGGAATATTCTCCAAGGTGTATAGACCTATATAAGAACTCGAAATGGAGAGAGACGAGACATTCAGAAGAGGAGCAACCGGTAACGAATATTGTGATATAAATAAATACTGTGAAATAAATATTGAAATAAATATTGTTACATAGTGTGTTTTGTTTTATTATTAATATAGTGTGTTTTAATTACCGTTAGTTTTAATTAACCGAACCCAGAAAGATAAATATTTTACGCTATTTTAAAAAAGAACTTAAAGTTGTTAACATATAAAATTCAAGTAGTTTTGGAACTCAAACAGGTGGATTTTGTTACGAGAACACAGAATTATCTATGCTTTTTGAATAATGCTTGTGTTCGGATGGGGCTTGGTTCCATCATTCAGGACATTTAAACAAGCAAAATATGAGAATTTGCTCTGTTGAAAACCCTCATGAATTTGTGGAAAATGCGCTACATCCACAGTTTCAAAAAGACAAATTATTGAGCCTATATCTTTTAATTGAACCATAAGTGCTGAAACATGTTGCAGTAAATTATTAGAGTCGTTTATTAATGAACTTCATGATGATAAACTTACGGAAGGATATTTCCAGTAAGATAATGCACCAGCGCACAAATCTCGAGAAAAATAGTTTTTTTTGCAAGAATTTTTCGATACGATTATTAATTTTCCTCGAAGATCTTTAAATTTGACAATTTTAGACTATTTTATTTTTCCATATTTAACTCTAGAGAGCTAACCTTGATTTGAAATACATGAAGACTAAGCATTCGTAAATTTTACGATTTCAAATTAAAAGTATTCTAATTTTCCAAAAAAAAATAGAATGTAATTAAAAACAGCTACATTGTGGGCTTGAATAAACTTTATTGAAATGCTGCAATAAACAGAAGTAGTTTTAAAGTCATTAGCTAGAACACTCACAGTAAATACTTACTTGGTGTTCGGCGCAAATTGGACGCTTGCACATCTCACAATAATTGGTTGTCATACATACGTCTTTTCTTCGACAAACAGCCTTGGTAAGTGGCTCTTTTTGAAGGTCCTTAGACAGGTCTTCCCTCAACTCGCTTCTCTTTGACAATTTTTTCAATAGCAGTTCGAAGCTAACGCTGCAAAATTGGCATATTTAGACGCCATTTTAGCCAAGGGAATATCAGTTCTCGGCTCAATTCAATCATAAACTGTTTTTTATTCATGGGCTTTCGTTTTGATTTATGCATGTTATTTACATAAATCACATGGGCATTTATTGACGCTATGTCGAACATGCCATAAAGCATGCAAAGTGGCAATCTTTTTTGTTTTTCGTGATGTAGACATGTTCCCACACATCTGGTCAAAAGCGTCAGCTCCACCTTTTGTGCTATTATAGAAGTCGATTATATTCGGTTTCCCTGTAATTTAAGATATGAGAGTACTTCCCGAATGCCTTGTAATTAAAAATATGACATTTCTATTCTTTTTTGCTACATATGATAAAAAGTCCTGTCTTTATCGAAGCAAAATCGAGCATCCCTAGCTTAGCGATTCTTTGTTGAAAGTAACTGTGAAGGAATTTCAGGTTTATTTTCGCGCAAAGTGCCTACCATTGTAAATTTAGGTGGATCTTGTAAAAAGACATCAGCAAGTTTGACTAATGAGAACTAATTGTTCATTGTTATGTTTCTGTTTGCGTCATACAGAGAGATGTTGCTAGTGTCTTCATGTAATACTCAGCTAAAGCCATGTTATCAGTTTTAGTTCTTTTACTTAGGTAAGACGATGCGTCAATCATGTATTTAGTTCCAGTGTCGCATACCATAACAATTTTTAACCCATACTTAGCAGGTTTGTTGGGTATGTACATGAAAAATGGGCTACGGCCCCTAAAAACCAACATCTGCTCCTCGATAGTGATATACAAACCTGCTTTATATGAATTTCTGCAATTGTTCATTAGTTCCTCCCATATCTTCCTTATTGCAGCTAAGGGATATGTTTCTTGTCTGGCTGCCTGTGTGATTTTGTTATCAAAACAGACTGTTAACAGAGGCAATTAATAAGAAATTTAATTGTTTATCCCACATAACGTATCATCAAACAGTTTCTAAGTATGTACTTAGATGATTATTAATCCAATGAGATTAATAATCCAATAAGCGCTCGAATTTCTATAGAATTAGTCATAGTAGTCGTTGGATTTTTCCTGAGCATAACTTTCTGATTTTATACGTATTTCACTATTGGTATGAATGGTAATGTCATCAACAATTCTATCTGATATAAATAATGAAAAGACTTCAAGTGGGTTTGAGATCCCTGTTGATCCTTGAATTATGTGTGTTTTATTTTTCATTGGTATCCTTGCGGTTTCTCCTGCTACTGCAGACCAAAGATGTCCATTTTTCCTCTTGAGGGATACTTTGGAACCATTTGTTTCTTGAACTTATGGAAAACTATTATCTTCTAACTCCCTGTCGAAAACATCCGAATCTGAAATTTATGAAGAAATTTGTTCGTAATAGAGATGAACATTTCGCTCTGAAACACCAACGGTTATCTCTGATTCAGATTTGTTTACATAAGTTTTTTGAGACAAATAATTATTACCGCGTTTTTTATCAGCAACTATATTGGTCTTCTTTCTCTTACTACGACCTGGTGCCGAGACATCTGTATTGCTTTCATCATCTGACGGCTCATATTCACTGCCAGAATCTTCATACGGTTCACACCCGACATGATCTTCGATATCAGATTCACTACAATCACTAGCTGTGTCGTAAAAATCGTGTGCATTTATTATATTCAAAAGTGCTTCGTCAGTCAGTAGTTTTTTCCATCAGTTTTTGCTCATTTTGTAAAATATGTTTGACAACGATACCTAGAAAATCAAAAAAATATGTTGTTACACATGAGACAAAAACATTACGCGAAGACTAACCTTTCGTAATAATTACGAATGTGTTGGCAATACAGCATAAATTAGATGTCTGTAGCACAACACAACATTGTCAGTCAAAAAAAAATATTTTCAAATGGCGAAACTACTGCGAGAGACAGCCTTCTAGCAGGTGTACAGGAAACATGCGCCTGGGATTTATAATACGTTGCGTAAAATTGTCGAATTGCTTTCTTTTTAGGGTTAAAGAACACCATTTTCAAGACTAGACATCGCACAATCGAAGAGCTTAGTGATGCTATTGTAAATTCTTGTGCTAATATAACCCAAGAAATCCTAATAAGTGGCTCTGAAAGCATGAAGAGTAAAGTTCAACTTTGTCTTCAAAATAATGTTCAACATTTCCAATATTTCCTTTAGTATAATTTTCTTTGAATTTCGACTATTAATTAATAAATATTTGTTCAAAAACTAAATCACTAATCATTATACACATTTACATGACATAACCAAACTTTTAAAATTATACGTTTGTGACAGAATACCTGCACTATCGCCAACCATTAAAGAAAAGCAGGAAATTCTTTCAATGGAGACTGTGGTTAAATAAAAATTTAAAAAAGGTATATAACCCCTTACCACAATTATTAGTCGTATCCTAAATACGTATTTCGACAACTAAGTTGTCATCATCAGTAGGTAAAAACTACTAATTAAAAGTCGCACATGGGGCACAGTAAAGTAAGAAAAACGCTTCCGCACAACTACTATACACTGCAACCCTGTAAAGACTCTATGTGCCCCATGTGCGACTTTTAATTAGTAGTTTTTACCTACTGATGATGACAACTTAGTTGTCGAAATACGTATTTAGGATACGACTAATAATTGTGGTAAGGGGTTATATACCTTTTTTAAAAAGCAGGAAAGTTGAGGAAAGTTTTTGAAGGCAAGTTATTTGTTTCGCATTTCTTAGCAAGACCAAACTTGAGGTTTAGCAGGTAGACCGTTTTTGGATACGTGTTTATTTTTGCTTTTTAGAAATGTTTTCACTCTCACCATACATGCTGGGGCGTTAGTTTGGACTGTTCGGGCATGTGTTTTTATTTTTTCGTTGTTTGTTTTCGTTGTTGTATGTTTGTAATATCACTATCCGGGGGGCGAGTGTTATATAATGGGCAGGTATATTGTTGAGAGGCCATTTATGTCTGTTCTGTCGTTTATGGAATTTGTTTTTGTATGCGGATGCTTTCTAATATATTTCTTGCTATACTATTTTTCCCAAATGCAATCACAGAGATTTTTTTTTAAACTGAAAGTGTGTTTGGTTTGTTCGAAATGTTTTTAAGGGCTGTACTATTGCTTGAAAATTTATGTCCATTTAAAGGTTCTTATAAGCATTGTGTTGTTTGTCCGATGTATACACTTTTGCAGCCATTGCATGGAATTTCATATATAACGTGCGTTTTCTTTAATACAGGTATTTTGTCTTTTAATTTTGAGTGTAGATTGTTGAGATTATTGGAGTTTTTGTGCGCTTCTTTTATGTCCACGGAATGTGTATATATGTCAAAATATTTTATATAAACAACATATCGGAAAAAACTAACAAAATCTTAACACCATATAACTAGTAATAAACTTATATGCCTGTAAGATATTATGCTTTCAAGCTTTTTCCATTTATTTAATTATTAAGATAACTACAGTGTTTCTTAGCTTTTTAGATTCACCGTATATAGTATTTCAAAAAATCACTAATGAGAATGTTCAAATTACATTGATTATAAAACATTTTCAAATAATTTATTCACATCACAAATAAATAAACTATTTTATTACACAGTATACTTGCTACGAAACATAGCAGTTAAATGGGAAATCTAATTGAAACAATACGCGCGATTATTTTTGTGGCCTTCATTGCTCATCGTTGTTAATACAATAACTGATTATGCTTTCGTATATTCGAATATTTTCAAACAATTGCAGATAAACGATATTGCGATGCGATTAAAAAGAAGAGCGATAAATTCGTTCACTGTTTTAAAATATATTCGATCACGCAGTGTGATTATTTCAACATTAGGTATCTTAAAATTAAAGGCCGAATACATTAAATTAGGAAACGTATTTCTGCTAACACAAACCGGTGGTGATGTTTATGAAAAAAATCTCCTTCGCATCGATACTGACTAAGATGTTATTGACAAATATTTTTTTCTTTGTTCTTTCATGAAATCCGTTAATTGGCGCGGGGCCCATCTGACGCAAGTTTTTCTATAATTCAATATCTGAACATTATGCTGGACACTTTCTTGACTAAAGCCTAATTGCCGAACAATTTGTTTTTGCGTATTCCGACGATTTTCTTGAAACGGTGCATTCATTTTTCTTTGATTCTTCTCATGCATCACTGACGCTTTTCGTTAAACACCTTCATTTCGCGCCAATGACAGAGTTTTACACTGAACCTGAACGCCTGAACGCATCAGGCCGAAATTACAATGGACCATATAAATAGTATACAACATCGCGAAGTACAACACGCAGTTATTGAATAGCACTATTCATTCGGTTAAGCGCACATGTGTTTTTTGTCGTTGAATTGTGACGCAATTACTTCAATATTACACTTAAATTCCTTTCTTCGTGGGCGTAGATAGAAACATGAGGAGTTTTTATAATTTATTTTATTTATTAATTTATATTTCGTAAGATAAATAAAGTACTGTGAGTTAGTTTCTTTTTTCCTTTGTTTTAAATGTTAATTACATAATTACATACTTCGTATTTTTTGTAATAGATCCTGTTTAATATCGTATTATCGAATCTACTTCTCCCAATTATTTTGACGTGTCCAGTGAATTTCGTTAAGTTTCAATAACTTACGCATAAATTTTTTAATTTTCATTTATTTAGATGTAGAACATTGTTTAAGTTACTTTTTCATATACAGGGTGGTCCACGGGAAACGGATGGATTAAAAAAAACAATTGCTCTTAAAGTTTTAAACATAGACAAATTTTATTATTATAGAAATAAAGGTAAGGTTATGCCATTTACAAAAAAAATATCTTGATTCATTTTTTAAAAATTACATCACCCAAATGACGACCATTGCAACGGACACACATTTCAAGTCTTTCTCGAAAACTTGTTTCCACTTTTATCAATAACTGTTCATTGATTAGTTCAATTTGGTTCCGAATTGCAGTCTTCAATTCTTCTAGAGTACGTGGCTTTTCTTTGTAAACATGTGCCTTCAGGTAGCCCCATAGAAAGAAGTCACACATTGATAAGTCCGGTGAACGTGATGGCCACGCAACATCACCAAACCGTGAGATCACTCGCCCTGGGAACAATGCTCGAACTGCTGCCATAGAGGCTCGGGCCGTATGAGCAGTAGCCCCGTCCTGCTGAAACCATACGTGATCGAGATCGATTTCTTGTCTTTCAAGTTCCGGAATGAAAAAGTCTGTCATCATATTCACATATCGTTCAGAAGTCACAGTCACAGTACTTTCGTTTTCTTCAAAGAAAAATGGTCCGAAAATTCCACATTTTCCTACAGCACACCAAACGGTGACTTTTGGACTGTGCAATGGTCTCTGATGTAGCTCACGAGGATTTTCCAAGGCCCAATAACGGCAGTTCTGTTTATTAACAATCCCATTCAAATGGAAATGAGCTCCATCACTCATCACAATTTTCATATCCTCATTCTCTTCAAACATGTTTAACATTGTCTCAGCTAACGTAATGCGTTGTTGATGATCAGACTCATTTAACTTCTGTACAATCATAATTTTATATGGATGAAACCCCAAATCCTTGTGTAAGATGCGTTTCACTGTGCTCTTACTCAGTCCAAGTTCCATTGCGTGACGCCTTGCGGCACGGCCGGGACTGCGCTGAATCGCATCTCTCACTCTATCCACGTTTTGTGGTGTACGTGCAGTACGAGTAGGGCCGGGTGGCTTTGTTTTCATTACTGATCCTTTAGATCTAAATGCATTCACCCACCTTAAAATTGTATTCCGACTTGAGACTTCACCATGACGACCAATACGAAAGTGACGCCTAAAGCATCGTTGAGTTTCAATAACAGACTCACCACTTTTTACAAAGGTATCGTATACAAACACGCGATGATCTTTCGTCCACAGCGGCATGATTACATATAAATGGCATGGAGTGGGGAGTTGAATAACCTTCACCGCGAGTTTCTCCCTCCACCAATCGCCAAGTACTGCGCGATTCAAAAACGTCCGTTTCCCGTGGACCACCCTGTATGATATGGAACAACATTGAGAATGGCATCGTGAAACAATGGCAAGTTGGATTAAGGGTCAAACTCATTGTATGTCCATTTCCAGAAATTCCGAAATTTATTGCAAAGTCTGTAAAATATCCTTAAAAAATTCCAATAAATTCCAATAGCATCGCAAACGCATTCGCAGAAATTAGAACCGTTGGAATCTGGCAATTTTAACCCTACGAGGTTCAACCAGGTCTGTGCAGACCTTTTGCATATAAATGTGTGTATAACTCTTTTGTTTTACGTGTTAGAGATAAACCCGTCCATGACTTCCTAGAAACGGCTACGGAGAACACAATAAGTATGGAATTATACCACTTATGTGGGTATTTTCGGTTTTATTCCTGTTTACAAGCGAAATGGTTCATACATACCAAGCAGGTCTGTGCAGACCTGGCTTGTTGCTAAGGTAGAGAATGCGAATTGTGTGTAACGGCTTTTATTTTAAAAAGAAGACAGGCAATTTGCCAGTACAGCAGTAGTGTTTGTTGTGTAACTGACTGTTTTAGTTTGAAGTGAGTTTATTTGGGGGTTTTCCAAAAAACATATATAATATATATATATACAGGGTCCGGCAACGAAGCGGGGACGGAAGATTACACGCGTGTTTGAAAGTTAGTCAAATATTTAGTCATCGGATATCATTCCGCACCATCAAACACACGTTTTAAAAATATTTTGTTTTATACAGGGTGTTCCAGACGGAAATGCCAGACTAAAGTTGCATTTTTTTAAATGGAACACCCTGTATATTAATAGATAAAATAATCCGCGCTTGAAAGTTGGTTACATCGATATAATGTTGTATGGGTCTAAAGTTGATAGTTTCTGTGTAAATAATTATTTTACTTGATAAATTGATACATTTCAGTAGGTTATTCTGCATAAGGAAAATCAAAAGATCCGAAGCCAATAGAATAGAATATTTTTTACTAGTATGCACTTTCGTTGCTACGTGAAATAAATTCTGCAACTGCTCGCGTTATACAGAGTGTTCACAATTTCGCAAAATCGAAGAAATCTCGTAATCTTTAAATGTAACACCCTGTATATTTTTAGCTAATTGAAAATCCCTTTTACTACGCTTTCTATTGATACCTCATTTGATGCACCTAGGATGGATCATTTGCTAATTATTTCTTTTTAGAATTGAATTAATGAAAAATGCTTGTATTTTTAGTAGCTAATTTGCGCTTTTAAACCTTCTGTAAGATCGAATATTCAACAAATTATCCATAAATGGTCTATAACAAGAAGAAACCCCATTAAGTACGAGAAACAGTTGATTTTCACTCAGCGGTGAAAGCAAACATTAATTAATATAAAGTAATATAGCATTTTCAATAGATTCACTGCCGATCAAGTTATCTGGTGTTAGTTTAATAAAAAATTTGCACTAATTAATTGTATTTTAAAGAATTTTGTAAAACCGACTATTTTACGAATACCTAATATGAAACAATACATACCTAATTAGCTTAACATAAATCTAAATCATGTAGGAAAGAATCAAGTACGAGTAATATTAAAAGTTTGCACTATTTTAAATAAATACTAATTATTAACGACAACATCAAATTTAATTAACAAAAGTAGTAGCACAGTAAATAAAAATAATGTAAATGTAAATAGTAAATGCAAATAAATCAAAGAAAACTTTTAAATGTCATTCCATGTCTCTCAATACATAAATGAAGCCGCCTGGTGAAATTCTGTTGAACATGCTGTAATGTTTCTTGGCGAACATTTCTAAATGCCTCTCTTATGCGTTCCATCATATTTTCCCTTGTTGTAGGAACTTCCACATAAACTAGAGCCTTGACATATCCCCAAAAGTAGAAGTCCAAGACAGTAAGATCTGGACTTCGTGGAGGCCAAGCGATTGGACCACCTCGTCCTATCCATTTGTCTTCCTTCCATCGCCCTAGAAACTCCCTAACGTTAAGGCTGTAATGAGAAGGTGCACCATCGTGTTGCAACCAGAAAATTTGTCGGGTGTCAGCATCCACATGCTCAAGTAAATTAAGCAGTTCGTTCTGCAAAAATGCCAAATACGTATCGCCTGTAACGGTTTCATCGAAAAAGTACGGCCCAATGATATATGGACCAAGTATACCTCCCCAGACGTTAAGAGACCATCTATTCTGATTGTCTACATGACGTATCCAATGCGGGTTTTCTGTTACATAATAATGCATGTTATGCTTATTTACCGCCCCATTACTTTTGAAAGTAGTCTCATCGCTAAAAAAAATCTTTGTTAAAATATTTGGCATTTCTCGCATTTTATTTAACAACCAACCACAAAAGTCTGTTAATGAAATCATCACCATGCAATTCCTGATTTAATTCCATATGGTACGGATGATACTTATGACTTCTTAAAATTCTTCGTACGCTCCTTTCTTCAATAGCTGTTGCCTTTGAAATACCGTGTAACGTGTATACTTATATGTGGATTTTCCTGTATTGTTAATAATACGGTAAATTCGCTTTTTTCATTGATTATTGATTATTTATTTCTCTTTTCTTGTAGGTTACACTACCAGTTTCTGTAAATCTCTCTAATAACCTTTCAAATGCTTCCGGTCTTGGCTTCCTTTCAAGGTTTAGAAATCTCTCTGCATATACTCTACTTGCTAGGCGACAATTTCTTGTACACTCCCCAAGAATAAATATCATATTCACCATTTCTTGAATAGTAAAATTAGTCATTATAGCAATTTCTTTTAAAGATTGAACGAAATACTGTGTAAGATGGAACGAAATTTTTGACAACTTGGTTATTAAGTATACAAGCTTAAAACTGACGCCAGATAACTTGATCAGCAGTGAATCTATTGAAAATGCTATATTACTTTATATTAATTTAATGTTTGCTTTCACCGCTGAGTGAAAATCAACTGTTTCTCGTACTTAATGGGGTTTTTTCTTGTTATAGACCATTTATGGATAATTTTTTGAATATCCGATCTTACAGAAGGTTTAAAAGCGCAAATTAGCTACTAAAAATACAAGCATTTTTCATTAATTCAATTCTAAAAAGAAATAATTAGCAAATGATCCATCCCAGGTGCATCAAATGAGGTATCAATAGAAAGCGTAGTAAAAGGGCTTTTCAATGAGCTAAAAATATACAGGGTGTTCCATTTAAAAATTACGAGATTTCTTCGATTTTGCGAAATTGTGAACATCCTGTATAACACGAGCAGTTGCAGAATTTATTTCACGTAGCAACGAAAGTGCATACTAGTAGAAAATATTCTATTCTATTGGTTTCGGATTTTTTGATTTTCCTTATGCAGAATAGCCTACTGAAATGTACCAATTTATCAAGTAAAATAATTATTTGCACAGAAACTATCAACTTTAAACCCATACAACATTATATCGATGTAACCAGCTTTCAAGCGCGGATCATTTTATCTATTAATATATAGGGTATTCCATTTAAAAAAATGCAACTTTAGTCTGGCATTTCCATCTGGAACACCCTGTATAAAATAAAATATTTTTAAAACGTGCGCTTGATGGTACGGAAGGATATCCGATGACTAAATATTTGACAAACTTTCAAATACGCGTGCAATCTTCCGTCCCCGCTTCGTTGCCGGACCCTGTATATATATATATATATATATATATATATATATATATGGTAAACCTAATCAGTAGGCGATTAAAGGTCTGTATATTACTTCAAAATATATGTATTTAAAAAACTCTACATGTTTCGGCTGTATACGCCTTTTTCAAGAGAATACAAAATATGAATGACAGGATATAAATGTCAAGTAATTAAGTTGCTATGGTTTAAATTATTCAAAGATACATTCTAGTAATAATAATAAATCATGCCTTAGTATTCCAAAAAATAGATAACAAGGTGTGAAAATATGTGTTGTTCGCTGCTAGCAATTTGTGTCTCCTTCTGGGTATGAACTTGTGTGTTGGATGCTGCTGGCAGCTTGCGTCTCTCTATGGGTGTGTGGTTTTGTGTGAGAGCGTAAGTGTAGGGTTTTGTATGTCGGTGCGTTCGTGTGTGTGTTTAGTGATCGGTCGCATGAATTTAGAGAGGTCGGATAACCAGCCGTTGCGTAGGGCCGCCAACCCTTTCCCGACAACTTCTTTACAATTCCGTGCAGTACTTCGACGGTCTGACCCCCGCCCCAACGAGGCAAGGCGCAGACAGGCGAAGCGCACCCTGTACGGGGTTGCTCATCGCAACTAAGGGAACACTCTTAGTGGCTACCTCGGTCGACGATGGTCACACTTATGCCATCTTAACGTTTTCCGCCGAAGCGGGGGCATAGCACACACACGCACGAACGCACCGACATACAAAACCCTACACTTACGCTCTCACAGAAAACCACACACCCATAGAGAGACGCAAGCTGCCAGCAGCATCCAACACACAAGTTCATACCCAGAAGGAGACACAAATTGTTAGCAGCGAACAACACATATTTTCACACCTTGTTATCTATTTTTTGGAATACTAAGGCATGATTTATTATTATTACTAGAATGTATCTTGGAATAATTTAAACCATAGCAACTTAATTACTTGACATTTATATCCTGTCATTCATATTTTGTATTCTCTTGATAAAGGCGTACACAGCCGAAACATGTAGAGTTTTTTAAATACATATATTTTGAAGTAATATACAGACCTTTAATCGCCTACTGATTAGGTTTACCATATCATACCAAGGTCACGAAGTTATTATATATATATATATATATATATATATATATATATATAAATATAATAACTTCGTGACCTTGGTATGATATGGTAATATATATATATATATATATATATATATATATATATATATATATAATAATAAATATATAATATATATACAATAATAATAAATATAAATTGGCAATTAGTTCCCTTTGGTTACATGTAGCAAAATGACTTCAGCATCTATTATCGATGATGATATAATGGACGTGGTGAATTGCACCAGAAGATATCAAAATTTATCGGAAGAAGAGAGGAATTAAATGGATAACAAGTTAGCCAAATGGATGACTGGTGCGGATGAAGAGGCCGGGGAACTCAATCCATTCAAAGGTGACGACGACATTACGGACCCTGATTATGTTCCACTGTTAGAAGATGCGGCTTCTGATGCTGAGGCAGACATCGTTATAGAAACCGAGAGCACATATGACGATGATGAGGATTTATAAGATTTCTATAAAGGCGCTACAGCTGCCACCGACGCTCTTGAATTCGTCGATATGGAAATGGAGCCCCGTTCAGCGAACTCGGTTATCAAATATCGTTCAAAAGATGGTAAAATTTGGTCAAGTGCTCCACCGGGTACAGGTAGGCTTCGTGCTCATAACTGCACCACTATGGGTCATGAAGGCCCGGCTCCAGGGATTATGCGAAACCCGGTTTCAATATTTAAGTCACTAATAACACCTGAAATCGTAAGTATAATTGTACGTGAAACAAACCGGAAAGCCCAGGAGCTATGCCGTCTATGGTGTGTCAATAATCCTGACAAGACACCGCGGTTATGGACGAAACCTGTAGCGGAAAATGAAATATACGCATTTTTTGGCTTAACCTTGTTTGCTGGCATTTTCGGGTCAAATAGTCAGCCTGCTCTTGAGTTGTGGGGCAACAACGGAAACCCTATCTATAAGGCGACGATGTCTGCTCACCGATATAAAGCTATTTTACAATATATTCGATTCGACAACGGCAACACTAGAACTGCTCGGCTATTAGAAAGCAAATCAGCCGCTATCGACAACGTTTGGAATATGCTCATGAGCAAGTGTTTATATGTTCCAGGTGCCCAGATAACTATTGATGAGCAATTGTTCCCGTACCGGGGTCGTACGCGCTTCCCTCAATATATACCGTCAAAACCAGCTAAATACGGAATTAAAATCTTTTGGATGTACGACGCCAATTCCAATTACCAACTTAAGGGATTGATATATGTTGGAAAACAGGCAAGTGAAGCGCGTGCGGTAAATGAAGGCGAGAACATCGTTCCAAAATTGGTCGAAAAGTACGCCGGTTCTGGACGAACCGTATATGCCGATAATTTCTTCTCTTCTTATGATTTGGCTGCTGTTTTGATGACGAAAAGGTTGGCGTATGTAGGAACCATGCGCAAGAACAAAGCCTGTATACCGAATGATATGTTGGATCCAAAACGCGATATATTAAGCACATTATTCGGTTACCACAATAATAATATTGCGCTTTGCTCATACGTGCCAAAAAAGAAAAAAGTTGTGGTTCGCATTTCTCATTTCTCATTTTAGATTATAATAAGTATAAACCTGGAGTCGACACCATGGATCAGATGCTTGGTAGTTATACGTGCAAAAGGGGCACAAACCGATGGCCGTTAGATCTGTTCTATAACATGTTGGACGTGGCGGGCTTGGCTGCATTTGTTATTCATGACAAATTGGGTCATGTCAAGAGAAACGATCGAAGCGGTCTTCGTTATGGAATTGGCACAACAACTATTGGTCCCACACATGGAGCAAAGAGCAACGAATCCCATTGTACGAGGTATTCAACACGTCAAACACGCAATGGCATTATTCGGTGTAGAGGTAAGCATTTCATTTACACATACATTCAATTCAAATTATGAAAAAATTTTCAATTTTTTTTGTAGGTAGCGACAGGCCCACCGATAGACGATCAACCAATTTATGCCATTTCCTCTGCAACTCGACCATCGTGCTCGCTGTGCTATAAGTCCGATAAAAAGCAGCGAACAACTCGGTTCCATTGCATGTATTGCAAGAAACCGGTATGTCTACAACATTCACATGCCAAATACGCGTGCCTTGAATGCCGTGCCTAACTTTTATTTGATTATCTATGATAAATAAAATATGATATATTGTTACCCAAAATATATAAAGATATGTTTTTATGTTTAATTCATATTTTTCCTACCATTAAACACATTTACATACACTTTGATACGCCTGCCTATATATTAACATATAAATTCCATGTAGATCTGCGCAAACCTAGTTGTACCAGTTAGCGCCCAAAAACGCTTGAACCTCGTAGGGTTAATGGAGAACTCTGTGAAACTTTAATGGCGACAAATATTCCATTAAATAAACTTAACAATTCCAGCTTTAAAACATTTCTCCAAAAATATACTGGTCGAAATGTTCCTGATGAATCCACCTTACGCAAATATTATGTTTCTAATTGCTACAGAAAGCAGTAGAATGCATTAGAAGCCATCTTTCAAATCAATATCTGTGGATATATGTCGATATATTAGGACGCTGTGTGGTAAATGTTGTAGCTTGTGTACTACATCCAACTATTCCATATAACGTAATAGCAACAAAAGCTATAAATACAGTGGATGCGGAAACAGTAGCTAAAACCATTTACGAAAATATGAATCAAATGCTTCATTCGAACGACATGTACAAAGGAAAAATACTTTTATTTGTCAGTGACAGTGCTGCAATATGTTAAAAACAGGCAGACTATTAAAGAAACATGTCCTAATATGCTGCAAATTACTTGTGTGGCACATGCTCTCCACAGAATCTATGAATATATCAGAGACACCTTTCCGGAAGTTTATAGACTTGTATTCGCTTTTGAAAAACTTATGAGAAAATCACCATTGAGAGTAGCTTTTTTACAGGGAAAAACTTCCATCTTTGTCACTGCCTCCCTCTCCAGTAATAACTAGATGGGAATCATTGTTGGAGCTACTAGTTTTTATGCAGAGAATTTTGACAGTTTACAAAATTTCGTTACATAATATGCAGCGCTGAATGTACTTCTACGGTACGCTCGGTCTTAATAGTTTCTGTGAGATAGCGAAATCGTTCTTTTTGTGAATGTGTCTGAATATATCCTTCTTCAGCAGGGGCATACTGATGAATCTGTAAAAAGATGAAATACGTATCTGCGTCCTCTGTTGAGGGATATGTTCAGATACGTTCACAAAAATATTAATATTGAACTTGTATTTGTGTTCTTCACACCAGATTTTTAATAATATTTTATTATTGAAAATACTTTTGTATTAGTTATAATTACTAATTGATTAAAAGAGTCACATCAATAGATTTGTCCTCTATATAATTTAATCAAACTTCTTTACTCTGGTTGGCGAGCTATAAATTCTGATTCCTTTTTAAACGTTGTCACTATTTTCCATTTGTCAGATACTCAAATATGACGAATATTGGTACAACAATACAATAAAGACATTAAATAAGAAACGGAACACAGTTTGACTAAAAATAAATAAACAAGATCTTAATGCTTGATAGTCTCGTCGTTCACTTGAATAACTTTATTTAAGCGATTAGACATAGACAAACATCAATTTCTGAAATAGCCTTGTGGAAGATAATTCCATTAATAACACTGGCCTACAACCATTTTGGTGCTGGAGATTTTAGACCCGATTTTAAGTATGTCTTAAATGGCGATATCAAAAATGTTACCAGCAATTCACGAAAAAATATATATTTTATTGACATTAAACATCAAGAAATTGTCTTTTGAGTGATTTTCTAGAATGAAACTGACTCTGGCAATCTAGCATGATTCCCCAGCAATAGTCAGCCATCATATGACTGTCCCACCTTCCTTGGTATCTATTCTCCATTGTTTTTAGGTCTTGGTGGAAACGTTCCCCTTGTTCTTCGCTTAGATCTCCTAAATTGTGTTGGAAATGATGTAGATGACTATTGAGATAGTGTAATTTTATACTCATATTACAGCCTAAATCTTTGAATCGCACCAGCATTTCCTCTACTAGTTCTACATAGTTGTCAGCTTTATGATTTCCGAGGAAATTTTGTGCAACTGCTACAACAGATTGCCAGGCAAGCCTCTCCACATCATTCATACAAGTCTCAAAATTAGTTGTGTCTTTCATCAATTTACGTATTTGAGGTCCATCAAAGATACCTGCTTTTAGTTTTTCAGTACTTAAACCAGGAAATTTGTGAGAAATAAACTGGAAACATTGACCATTTCTATCGAGAGCCTTAACAAATTGCTTCATTAGCCCTAATTTTATATGCACTGGCGGAAGAATGATTTTTTCTCTTGAAACTAAGGGTTCATTTATAACATTTCTTTCCCCAACAACAAGAGGATCTCTTACAGGCCAATTTTTTGCAGTCCAATGACGTGATTTAGCTCGACTGTCCCAGAGACAAATAAAACATGGGTATTTAGTATAACCACTCTGTTGACCCAATAAAAAATTAACCATCTTCAAGTCGACGCAGATCACCCAGTTATGTTCAATATATTTTATTTTTTGTAAAAGATTTGAAATTACCTCATATTCTTCTTTTACACATGTTGAGTGAGCAATTGGAACGGGAGCATATTTATTTCCATTATGTAGAAGAACTGCTTTTAGACTTCGTTTACTACTGTCAATAAAGAGACGCCATTCATTGGGCTGATAGATCGTTAAACCCATGAAAGCCAGCAAACCATTCACATTACAGCAATACACAAAATTTTCATCAGATGAAAAAAACTTCAATAACTTTCCCTCTCTCGTGCGATATGTAGACACTCAAACATCTGAGGAAAGACAATTTTTTTCTTTTAATCTTGACGCTAGTAACTCAGCACGTTCCTTCGAAATATCTAAGTCTCTGATGAGGTCACTAAGCTCATTCTGTGAAAATGGCTTAGGATCTGATGTTATTCCGCAGTATTGAAAGTCATCATCTACTTGGGAAGAAATAGGTATTTCAACTTCATCCTCCTGAGATTGCTGCACTACCTGGTGAAAAGTTGGTATTGGAACATTTTCTGAATGAGGAACAGGTCTTTGTACTGAAGAAATATTGCGGTATTTCCATTTATGGCGATTGTTTTTGTTGATGCCCACTATATTAATCATACAGAAGTAACAGTCGTCATAATGATTTTTTTGTTCTCGCCATATCATAGGCACCCCAAACTTCAAAGACTTACGTTTCCCTCTCTCCCATTGTCGCAAATGTTCAACGAATATTTTACAAACACTATGAGGCACCCACACTTTATCTTGGTGTAGAATTTCAATACCGAAGTAAGCAAAATACAAACGACGCACTGTGTTTGTAATCGATTTACGCTGATTTTTCAGTATGTATTCACCACAAATATAACAAAATATATCAGGATCGTTAACACAACGTCTGGACGTACTAGCCATAATGAAATAGTAACACAAACTTTATCGATGATATTGTAATAATGACTAGTTACGAACAAGACCATAACAAGACCGACAACAATTCACAATGAGGGTAGTAGGTAAACTAGAGCTGATGAGTTAAAATGACGTATGTCAATATACTGTACATTACCTACTTTATCGACAATTCAAACAAACAGAGATGCACCAAAAAAAAAATTTTTTTTGTAGGCCTGTGTAATAGTGGCCAAAAGTTCCTCCATGCTTTGAAAATGTATACGTTGGCCTTGAACACTTTTGACTAACATTCATCGTCACTTATGAAACGTTCTTCTAGAGGCAATAACATCCCAGGACTATGCAGAAATCCGTGCCCATATATTCACCGAAAATCGGCGTCTATATACTCTTACTTAGCCAGAAGGGGATGACTGGAAGGTCTTTTCATCACTGTCGTTCATCATTGTCGTGCTCCCGAAAGTTATTGTCATTCGCAAGGTACAGTAATGTAACGCCCAATCTGGATTCCTTGTGTCTATCTGTGAGTTGGATCTTTCTAGCAGCAGCGTAATTTTTTTAATTTGCTTCCCGAATATGACGTCGTGCGTCGTGCCTTTGCTGCTTTTAGAAAGCGTTATTTTCAAGATTTTGGACCAACATAAGATCGTTGATGCTCGAGGTCGTCCAGAATCCACTTGTCTTTCCAGAAATCGTCTCTCCGCCGCCGCCTTACAATTAAATTTACCGAACTCTTTGCCATGCCTAACCGACCTGCTACAACAGCTTCTGATAACCCACTTTCTGCTAGCGAAATGGCTCTGACTTTATTAAAATAAGAAATTGGTGCCATGATTAGCTAGTTTCTTAACATCTCAAAATAAAATTTATATCTGATAGCTTGTTGGTAATTGTTCACAAGAAAAGGATACAATCAATCAGCTAAAATTTGTAGTTTGTAAAAATATTACAGAATTTATTGTTCGCTACTGTGGGCAGATTGTAATACGCTTGAAATGTAAATAAAATAAAAGAAACAAATATGTTTATAATTTACATTTTATGCAAGTATAAGTTAACGCAAACAATATAATTGTTAAGTATTCGATGTATTTACCAGCATGTAAAGGTTTTTCTACATAATACATTTCTAAGAAATAACATACCATATGTTCAATCGTGTCACAGTTAAAAACATAGTCTCCGCTTGCGGAAAATACAATTCCTAATGAATTGTCTTTACTTAAAATTAATTTGCACAACGACTGAAAAATATTGATCGTATCAGTCTACTAAAACGAAATAATTAATATTATTTTAGAAACCATTAAGAAAAGAATGGCGTTCTTTCAGATTTTTTAAAACCCAAACAAATGCAATCACGTTTCTTTCACGTATATATATATCATGAGTCTTACGTAATATATTTTCCAAATTAATTGAACCACACAGTTAAACTCGATAATCTACAAAGGATCTGTAAAATTTTCCTAATCGATTGGAAAACTTTAATGAATTTATCGCATCTTAAAATCTAGAAATCTTCCTTTAATTTAAATCCACTTGTTCGTAAAACATTAATCATTTTCAACGAACACAATCTTTTTAAAATCAACTGGTACTTCAGTTGTGGTATATTGTGTAATTTTAATTAATCAATACTTTCGTATTTGACTTGGTTTTATCAGTGAGATGGTAACAAATACGTATATTTAGTTGAAGTACATACTATATTTCAAGTAGATTAATTTTTAAATCAAAGGAGTTGACTTTTCAAATATTAACTACGCAAATAATGTTATTTACATGCTTATGCACTTAGTTTAATAAATTTACTTGCTTATATACAAGTTGTTGTCAACGTCGACTAATGGACATTTCAGGTACTTCAGCAACACTTTGACGAATCAAATCAATATGCTCTTGTGAACAACCACTATGACAGTACAAAAAGATCAGTATCAACTCAACACCAGTACAAGACACACAGTCTTACTACAGCAGTCTTCTTCATAACATTCATAACAGTATGAACTCAACAATAGTACAAGACACACAGTGTTAACACAAGAGTCTCACATTTAACATCAACGAGACACACAGTCTTACTTTAAACATCAAAATAACAATCATATTTTAACAAGACATAACAGTCTCAACAGCAGTTTTATGTTAGTATAAGTCATTGTAGATCCAAAATAAATGTATGTAATGTAAATAAATATATTTATTCAAAAATATTCATTTAACAAACAGTCACCGAAGATTTAAATAGTAAAGTGTATATAGCCCTAAAACCTGTGCACGCTGAAGAAACATCGGAGGCGTGCTTCTAGTAAGGAGTTGAAGCATCAACTCCAGAATCGAAGTCGTCGCAACAATTTGGTTCCAAGAACCAACATCATCAACACTATGTACCGACTGCTTATTAATAACCCTGAATTACATCCAGGTTCTTATTTTTATTAACTTTTTATTAACAATCGATAAATTAAATTTTATAATTAATAAAAAAAATTATAAGAAACTAGCTGAACCGGCAATGCTTTGCTATTGCTAGATTTGAGTAGAGATATATATATATATAGACTTGTAAGTATTATCGTCCGTATTATAATAATGAATAATTAATTGATCAGGTAAGCGGTCTGTCAACTAAAAAATTCATATCAAAATAGATTTCAAAATTTATTTTAACATGTTTAGTTTTTTCTCCTGAAGAAGTAGCAAATGGCTACGAAATATAGAGGTTAAAATAAATAAGTTTTTAGTTGACAGACCGCTTACCTGATCAATTAATTATTCATCACATACACACACATATATATATATATATATATATATATATATATATAACATTTGAGTTTTTCGGCTTTATTATATGAAATATTTACAAATATTAAATTAGAATGTATGTAATTGCAGAGTAAGTGGGGATGTAAACATTGCTGTCCACAAATTACAAAGCAAATCATACGAAATTTTTTATTTGAAAAATGTGGTCTACGTTGGGACCCGAACCCAAGTCTACAGCTATCCGGGCTGTCGCCTTTACCACTAGGCCACAGTAGACCCAGGTTCAAGCCATATAGAAATGCATTATAAAGTAACAGTGTAAATGAATCAGATGTCAGTTATTGAATGTAGATATCAAGCTGAAAGCAGAAGTCAGTTTTGAAAGCTCATGTCAGTTTTGATAGCAGATGTCAGTTAGTGAAAGCAAATGTCAGTTATTGAAAGCAGATGTCTGTTTTGAAGGCAGGTGTCAGTTATGAAAGCAAACGTCGGATTAGAAAGCAGATGCCTGTTTTGAAATTAGATGTGAGTTACTGAAAGTAGATGTCAGTATTTTGAGAGCAGATGTCAGATTTGAATGTTTGAAAATGCTAATTATTACTCCATAGCTATATGAGTGTTTAGATAATTTCTTAGCCGTTCATTAAATATAACATTTGAATGTTATATTTAATGAGCGGCTAAGAAATTATCTAAACACTTATATATATATATATATATATATATATATATATATATATATATATATATATATATATAGTAAATTCAATTTGTTGGCGATTTAAAGTCTGGTTTTACTTCAAAATGTATATATTTAAAGCAATCCTACATGTTTCGGCAAATGATGCCTTTTTCAAGGAATATAAAATATAAATATAAAACCAGACCTTAAATCGCCAACAAATTGAATTTACCATAACTTACAAAGGTCTCAAAATAATTATCTATCTATATATCTATATATATATAGTAGATTCAATTAGTTGGCGATTTAAGGTCTGGTTTTACTTCAAAATATATATATTTAAAACAATCTTACGTGTTTCGAAATACGATGCCTTTTTAAAAGAATTTAAAAAATAAATGACAGTATATTAATGTCATACTTATACATTTGTAGTTGTCATGGATAAAATTATTTAAAGATATATTCCAGTTTAATAATAATAAATCATGCCTTAGTATTCTAAAAATAGATAGACAACAAAAACGGGGAATGACGAGTCATGAGTTATTATTATGTATGCGCCCGTGGAGCGGCTTAAGATGTTAAGCCTTCGGCATTCGCCTTAAACGAGAAGGAAAACCACGAAAACCTACTTGGACAGCTACATGATAAGCAAATGTACAGATAATTAAATAAAATAAGATATATATTTATATAGCAGCAACATATATTATTATTAAAGACGGCAGACTATGTGCCCGGTGTATGGTGACAAGAATCATTTCACCATGTGTACTAAATATTATTTTTCATTCCTCTCGCTTTGTTTACATATCGGAGCATAAAAACATATATTTAATAGCTTCCTAAATATTTCCATACATGCATTTATCAAAGAGATAACAGAATTTGAACATATATTTACAGTTCTAAATCAAAATAAAAAAAAACATTATTTCGTTTTTCTAACAATGAACAAAACATTTATTCTAAAGAAAAAGTGGTATTATTGGCAATAACAGATGCACCTTCAAAACATATTTATATTATAGTATCCAAAATAATATTTAGTACACATGGTGAAATGATTCTTGTCTGTCTGGCACAAAGTCTGCCGTCTTTAAATTTATTATGGTAAATTGCAGATCGTTACATAATTAGGCTATAGTATATACTGCTTAAATTTTTTATATCACTTCTGTTGTTAATTGAATTTTTTTCATGTTTAATACTAATCATTTCTTTAATTTCTCTTTTCATTGTATGTTGTTCTTTATTAATTATCTGTGTGTTTTCAAAATCGAAATGGTGATCGCATTGTAATTTGTGTGTAAATAAAGCATTCCCCGTTTTTGTTGTGTATCTATTTTTAGAATACTAAGGCATGATTTATTATTTTTAAACTGGAATGTATTTTTGAATAATTTTACCCATGACAACTACAAATGTATAAGTATGACATTAATATACTGTCATTTATATTTTAAATTCTTTGAAAAAGGGACATATGCCGAAACATGTAAGATTGTTTTAAATATATATATTTTGAAATAAAACCAGACCTTAAATCGCCAACTAATTGAATCTACCATAACATACAAAGGTCACGAAATGATTATCTATATATATATGTGAAAAATGTGTGAAAGCCATATCCACCCGGAATGTGAAGATACCGATATTTCATAGTTTTTACTAATCAGTACACATTATCCGGCAATAGATACTACTTTCATTTCTATACTGCGTGTATATATACAAATGATGAAAAACGCGATGTTAATGAGAATTAATAACTATTAAATTCCCACATTACATGCAATTGCCGCTCTAATATACATATATATATATATATATATATATATATATATATAGCGAATAATTAATTAAATCAGGTAAGTGGTCTATCAATTAAAAAATTGTTTATTTCAACCTCAATATTTCGTAACCATTGGTTACTTCTTCAGGAGAAGGTATAAGATTAACAAAACCCACAATATTCTGATGAATATACTGTGGGTCTTATAGCTTCTCCTGAAGAAGTAACCAGTGGTTACGAAATATAGAGATTGAAATAAATGAGTTTTTAATTGACAGATCGCTTACCCGATTTAATTAATTATTCACTATTATAGTATGGTCGATAATACTTTCAAGTCTATATATATATATATATATATATATATATATATATATATATATATATATTTATATATGAAAAAATGTGTGAAAGTCATATCCATTCGGAATGTCATCTTAATGCAACAAGTTATAGCGGCAATTGCATATAATGTATGAATTTAATAGTTATTAATTCTCATTTACATATACTGTCATATATACTGTCATTTATTTTTTAAATTCTTTTAAAAAGGCATCATATGTCGAAACACGTAAGATTGTTTTAAATATATATATTTTGAAGTAAAACCAGACCTTAAATCGCCAACTAATTGAATCTACTATATATATATATATATATATATATATATATATATATATATATATATATATATATATATATATATATATAGAGAGAGAGAGAGAGAGGGGGGGGGAGAGAGAGAGAGAGAGAGAGAGAGAGTATGTAAATTTTTTACATGTCTGTTTCATAATGAAACAAAAGCGTTATACGTGCATATTAACGTATAGATATATTTAAAACATTTTTGTATAAATCCATTATTCAAAATAACTGGCCTTGACCTTACTTCTACGCATGCGCGACAGCATTTCGTACCTCGTGAACAACAATATGAAAAATACTGTATCGTGGAGCCATTTAAATAATACCACTGCTACTATTAAAATTCTATAATTAGGCCCGTAACTTTATTTCAGATCAAGGATTTCAATAGTTTTAAACCTTCTTCGGACAACGTGGTCATTTTGCAAAAAAAAAAACCGCGTCAATCGGTCTATTACTTTTTTAATCTATAATGGACACATATCCTAACGTTATATAAATTATGTTATAGTTAGTCATGTTGGAAGCTATCAATAAATTTCCGGGTCCTTTTGATTGATATCTTACTAATATCGAATTTCTTAATTATAATCTTCATAGTTTACTTGCAGTGATATAATAAATTATTGTGTGCATTTTTAATAAAATCCTATAAATAACACAAATAAGGGAATTAAAGAAATAATTACATATTTTTGATTGTACATATATTGAAATGCAAACTATTATACAAATTGAATTCGTAAAGTTTCATGTACAGTAATATCTAAATTAGCTAGGTTAACGCACATGTACTGAGAAGATGATAGTGGATATCTTCTACCATTATCGACCACAGCTTCGCGAATATTTTCTTGAGACGTATATATTGTAATTGTTTCAATATTAAAAACGCCTTCAGCGTAATCTGCATTTTCATCTATTTTCGAAATAATTAGCGAAGAAGCATCGTATTCTAATGCATAGTAATTGAACACATTATTTCTGTATTCAAAACTTTCATAGTCGTCTATGTACAATGTTCCAGATGCTTGCTGGTTAGTATCGAGGAATACATAAATACTATATGGATCAGAGTGCATATACGCAGTTGATGATCTATGAGTTTCTTTTCTGGATAAAATGCTACCACCTCTATAAAATACTGGTAAAGAATCTAATGTTACTGATATTGTTTCATAACCAAGTCCGTGATATAAGATTCCGTCAATATCATACCATAATTCTTCTTCATCTCCAGGGAAGTAAACTTCGACTGAACTAGCACCTTGTTCCGCAACTGGATGAACTAAAACACTATCACCGATCAACCACTGATTATCCATGCTATGGGTGTTTACATCGTTTGGATACTGGTATACCAATGGTCTTATCACTGGTTCGCCGTATCTTTCATGTTCGTAGAATAATGTATACCACAAAGGTGTATGATAGTAACGTTCTCTTATAGCATTTCTGATACGTGTTTGAACTTCATCACTGTATAAGAAAGGTTCTCTTCTTCCTTCATATTGACTACTGTGGGCTCTGTAAAATGGGAGCCAAGCACCGGCTTGATACCATCGTTGGTACAATTCATCCGTAAGGTTTCCAGCAAATCCACCAACATCAGCGCCGCAAAAACTTATACCAGATATTGCTAAACTTAGACACATCGGAAAGCTAATTTGAAGATGATCCCAAGTACTGTTATTATCGCCAGTCCAAACTATTGCATACCTTTGAGAACCAGAGAAATGAGACCTGCTCAAAATAAAAGGCCGCTTGGTATTTTCGTATCTCGCTAGGAAACCATTAAAAGTCGAACGTACTTGACTAAAACCAAATATATTATGGACGTCTGTGTTGGGAATATTGCCATTGTGAAACACCAATGATCTATTCCAGCTTCTTTCCAAACCGTCGAAAACTTCTGGTTCATTCATGTCGTTCCACACATAAACCGAATCTGTTGTATTTACAAAACTTTCCATACTGTATAGAGTAGAATAATACTCGGCGGCTTCTGGTTTTATAAAATCCCACCAACAACTCAAGTCTGGCCAACCTTCTGCTTGAAAATCACTACCATTTGCATTCTTAACAAAATAACCATTAGCGGCGGCTACATCATACACAAAATATCCTTCTTCTACCTTATAATGCGGATCTATAATAAGTATAGTTTTCCTACCTGTAGAATTGATAAATTCTTGCATGCCAACAGGATCTGGAAAAGCTGTATAATTCCATGTAAAAGATCTCTTACCATCCATGTAATCTACGTCAAACCAAATAGCATCAAATGCAAAATCGTTATTATCTAGTTCTTGTACTACTTCTTCTGCAAATTCTTGCGTTGTGTAACTCCATCTGGATTGGTGATATCCTAGCGTGAATAACTGAGGTAGAGGCGCCGGCCCTGTTAGGCCTGTATATTGTAGTACTGCATTTCTAAAATCTGGTCCTGTCAAAACAAAAATATCCATAATTCCACTTTCGCTAATGAATAGTGACTGAACTTGATCATTATCTCTATTTATATCTATAAAAGTTTGGGCAGCGTTTAACCAAAATACCGCTGTAGTTCCTTCGATGCTATGACCATACAATACCGGTTCAGCGCCATAAAGAGAATCTTGTATGAAATTATCGTAACAGCAGTGATCAACGTTATAAAGTCTATAAGGATTCAACCCTCCAGGTCCTGTGTTTCGCAATTCTAAACTGTCAGCATGCAAGGGAATACCATAAGCAGTAGTGGCTTCGGGAAAGGTAAAATCTATAGCGATCGACAGGTCATTTTCTTCAAAATTGTATACCATTCTATTTTGATCATTAATAATTAATACTAGTTTGTCGTCTTTGAAAACTGAAATTGTAAATGGCAAAAATTCCACTAACGCTATATTACCACCATTCGTAATTGTTACACTATCTCCATCCACAGACACATCTATCTCTACCTGTATTGGATCACCGTTTAAAGCTTGTGGTACTGCTTGTCTAGGATTTGCAGGATCGTCAATAGTAATGCGAAATATATCATTTTCAATTGCAGTTATTAATAAGTTCAAATCATTAACATTATTTTCATTTAATAAGGTCGCTTCGAGTTTATATTCATCATAAACTAAAGAACCGCTATCCACGTAAAAGAATGTTACGTTTCCCACCTGATTTCTAATCGTTTCGCAAAAGGGCTCGTCAACACAAGTGTTCCATGAGTAAACGGTTTTTATCACTAGGAAAATAATTAAAACACTCTTCATGATTCAAACGGTGGGAATGACCGATGAACATAGCGATCAACTACTCTTTATATACGAAACTATTATCAACATTGTTTGGTAATACTAAAAAATGAATGTAATCTTAAACTTTTTCGAGATTGTTAAATGCTAAACTCTATTTGCTTGTAGTAATAGATTATACAATTTTTACAGAGTTTTAAAACATTTGTAAATTAAACATGGAAAAGTTTTCTAGAAACAAGTGATAAAGATTTAATCAACAAAATAATTCTTGCACTTTTGAGAATTTGAATACAATATTGATTTAACAAAACGAAAAAAAGGATTTTATATTGAAGTTAAGATAACAAGAATTTAAATAATTTTATTAAACTTGTAAATACAGACAAATAATTATATACATGCACTCATTTGTAAATCATTTACAATGATTTACAAAGCCATATTTTTATATAACCTATGTGATGTATATTTATTATTTACAATCACGGACATATAAGTAACATAACCTCCTCTGTTGTTTCTTCTGGAAAATTAAGAATAATAAATGTCAGTGAATTATTTCCATGATTTGTGCGAATCCTGAGACCAACTAATCTGATATCTTCTTAAGAGAGAAGAAAAGTAGCGATAGAAACATTCTTAGGACTCCAACTTTACTAGAAAATTATTTAGTTGTATTTTAAGTGTTATGTAGAAAAATGGAACTATTATTTTGAAATCTATCGTTTTTTATACAAATTAGCTGAACCAGGCAATGCTTCGCTATTACTAGATTTGATATATATATATATATATATGTACGAGTATATATATGTAAATATATATATATATATATATATATATATATATATATATATATATATTGTTATGGTTCAAACTGCACCCATATATCTGCATCTGAAACGGAAAAACAGATAGAACAATGCATATAACACAATTATAAAAAGGGTGAACTTGGCGAATATAGTTTGTAAAATTAGTATCAACATGTATATAAATTAATACAACGAGAACTGTATAATTCAAATTTACTTATTTTTATTTTTATAACTTACTTTTATATTTCTATTTTAAATTTCATAATTCAAATAATTCGCGCGAAACTAACGGTATCTAATTTATCTACATTGAAATAATATATTGATACTGATTGGACACGCCCTCTTTTTAAATTTAGCATGAACTCGTAAGAATGCAACTTTGAACACATGATAATGACATAACCTACATTCAAAAGTAAACAAATTGTATTTGTAAATTATGTTAAAAATTTTATAATTTATTTAAAAATGTAATATCAATTAAATTCAAAGCACAAAGCGATGTTATGATAATAAAATTTCGAGGCTATTTGTCAATATAAAGATAGGCCTTGAAAAATAAATGAACGAACAGAAGCCGAAAAATAATTTTACAACATATGGCCGCGTTTTTGTAATTATCCAAGTTAAAAATTAAATTACCATAATCAAACTTAAAATATCTCGTCGAAAATATATATAAAAGAAACGCAGAATATTGGCCAACCTTTTGAAGTAACAACCAGCCCGGTATCATCAAAGATACGCCGAATATTGAGGATAGCATCATTACAAGAATCCAAACTGCAACGCGTGGGCCACTTGGACGATCGAACGACGCCAAACCGATATCAAGAATCCTAACGCCGTACTTGGTGCTGCACAACCACAACGCTTCCAGCTTGATCCTACAAGTAAAATCTTGGAACACAGGTTCTTGAATGACCAATTTATTCTTTCATTGCCTATAAAATTTAAATTTCAATAATCAAGATCATCATAACCTATTTAAACATTAATAAAACTTCTATATTTATTATCAATACATCGTCAATCCTAGCTTAATAATTACAAGCATAATTTAATAAGATATAATACCATAGTACTTACCGAACTTGTATAAACAATACTACATATTCTTTAACTTAGTTTTCTTTGTTCACCAACACTATATTTAGTACTATTAGATTTACACATGTTAAGATCGTAATTCTCTTTATAGACACTTGTCTGCGTAATATAATTGTTACAGTTTTCTAATTTTTATTTCAATATATTTTATTTTTATCTCTTTAATCTGTTTTTTATTTGTTAGCATTTAGTTGTTGAGTTAAACACATTATATAGACATCAACCTACAATTAGGGAGGTAATTCACAGACCGACTAAGAACCTTGAGGTATTTAATATATATATATAATCCATCCCTCTTCTACCGTTAAGTGTAGAGGGTAAATAAATACATAATACAAAATCATATTTGATACAATCTATTTAATATTCATTTTATTGCTGCTCTCCATCCCTTCCTGTCTGTCGCCAGGGTCGTGGCCCGATTCCATGTTAATCCCCTGCTCCTCAAGGAGTCTTCCACCTCTTCATTCCAGGTCCTGTTTGGTCTTCCCCTCTTTCTCCTTCCGGTCGTCCTTGCTTCCCATACCTGTCTGACTTGCCTTTCTTCAGGTAGTCTTTTCATATGTCCCCACCATCTTAACTGGGCCCTCTCTATATACTTTCTCGTACTGTCTGTTTTAAGTTTCTCTCTTATATCATCATTCCTTATTTTGTCCATTATTGTTACTTTGGCTACTTTTCGCAAATACTTCATTTCCAGTACCTGAATTTTCTTGTACTGTTTCTTGGTTAGCACCCATGTTTCGCATCCGTATAATAAAGTTGGTAAGTATATCGTTTTAAAGATCGTCATTTTAGTCTTTTCACTTATCTCTTTTTTATTTAGAAAACCTCTATTTATCCCATGAAACAAAATATTCGTTATTGTTATTCTATTGTTAAGTTCTTCATCAATTTTTCCAGAGTTATCTATAGTTATTCCTAGATACTTTGTGCTTTTAACTTGCTCAACTAACTGATTGTTTATTTGAATATTTACTTTTCTCTCCTTATTGCTTGATATACTTACCACTTTTGTCTTTTCAATGTTAATTCTCATTCCTTTTCTTTCTAGTTCCTCCGCCCATAAGTCAACATTAAATTGTAACATACTTTCCCTATTTGCCAATATTGCGATATCGTCTGCGAATACACATTCGCTCACCTCTACCGGTTTCAAATTGTGATACCCCACGGTCACCTTCCTGCTTTTGCTGCTTACTTTCTTTATAATTTCATCCATATAAATAATGAAAAGTAGCGGACTCAGGTTGCCACCTTGTCTTACTCCCAGGGTGGTTCTGAATTTTTCAGTCTCTCGGTTATCTTTTCTTACTACATTTTCCGTATTCCTATACAATGATTTAATAGCTTCAGTTAAATTATTTGCTATCCCCTTACTCTGAAGAACCTCCCAAATCTTTTGCCTTGGCACCCTATCAAAGGCCTTTTCTAGGTCAATAAAACACATATATATTTCTTTGTCGTAAGGTACAATTTTCTCTATCATATTTCGAATTGTAAATATGTGATCCTGAGTGCAATGTCCCGGTCTAAATCCGCTTTGAGCCCCATGCAGTTTCTCTTCTATACTTTCTCTTAACCTTCCTTCCAAAATCATCTCGTACACCTTCCCGGCCGTGCAAAGCAGCGATATTCCACGGTAATTGGCGCATTCCCTCCGACTTCCCTTTTTGTATATAGGTACTATTACTGACGTTCTCCATTCTTTGGGAGTCTTTAGCGTCGTCCATGCCTCATTTACCATTTTGTGCAGTAGTCTCATACCATCTTCTCCCATACATTTAAATAATTCGGCTTTTAGTCCATCTACTCCTGGCGCCTTCCCGTTCTTCAATTTCTCCACCGCTTTTATAACTTCCTCGAGTTGTATACTGTCGTTTCCTTCTTCCGATTGTATACTGCCATTACCTTCTTCTGAGTTTCTTCCCATATTATGTGCTCCAAATTCAATTTCCTCTTCTTCGAAATCTTCTCCCTCTAGTATTTCCTGGAAGTGCTGCTTCCATCTTCTCATAATTTTGTTATCTTCGATAATTAGCGTTCCCTCTTTATCCATAATTTGACTCGACCTGTTCTGTATTCCTTTGTTTCTCATCCTCTTAAGTACTCTGTAAAATAGTTTCTGGTTTGCTCTACTATCTTTTTCCATCTTCATCCCAAAGTCTTCCCATTCCTTGACTTTGGCTATTCTAACCCTCTCTTTTGCCATTTTTCTCGTTGTTTTGTAATTTTTGTAACTTTCTTCGCTTCTCTGCTGTAAATAGTCTTTCCATGCCATCTTCTTCTTCTTGATAATGCTTTTTGTTTCTTCATCCCACCAACTTGTTCTCTTCTTGGCTCCTCCTGTTATTGCTACCCCGCATGCTTTAATTCCGGCCTTCTGTATAATTTCTTTAAATTTCTCCCATTTCTTCTCTATTGTCATCTTTTTTAGATCCTCTGTCACCTCTTGTATCCCCGTTGTTATCCATGTTTGGTACACTTTCCTTATTTGTAGTTCTTGTAGTTTGTGTATTTTAATGATTTTGGTTTCTTTTTTGTAGTATTCTCCCGTTATTCGCTCATCCTCTTTTCCCTCATTATTTCCCAATCTCGCTGCAAGTAAGTAGTGATCTGTCGATAGTTCTGCTCCTCTATATACTCTTACATCCATAAAGATGTTTCTATTTATTTTTTCTGTTAGGATATAATCTATAATAGATTTTTCATTCCTTCCTGGCTCTTCTCTAGTGAATTTATGGCAGTCCTTATGCTGATAAAATGAATTTAGTACCACCAGTCCATTTTGTATACAAAAATCTATCAGCTTCTCGCCATTCTTGTTTAGTGTGTCTTCACCATACCTGCCCATCACTCCCTGTTTTCCATTGATGTCTCTTCCTATTCTGCCATTGAAATCCCCCATGATAAACGTGGGATTATCCGCTTCTTCGTATGTCATCTGCAATTCATTCCAAAATTGTTCCTTTTCATACATCTTGTCATTTTCTCCCGGTCCATATACTACTATTACATCGAATTTCTCCGATTTGTTTCGCATGAAAGTTGCTTTCATTAATCTTTTACTAACTGCTTTCCATTCAACTAAATTTTTCATATACTTCGGACTTATCACACACCCTACCCCCGCTTCAGCTCTTTCATTCTTATCCACTCCGCTGTAGAGTACTCCATATTCTTCTACTACCATTTCCCCTGTTCCTTTCTTTTTCGTCTCTGTAATTGCCAATATTTCAATTTTATATTTTTTAATTTCTTGAATTAGTTCTTTTTCCTTTCCATTTATACTCCTTGTATTCCATGTTCCTATCCTAAAGCGATTTTTTCCATTTTTTCCCATTTTCATTGCCGCTGTCATATTTCCCTTATTCGGTCCTTTGTTTTTCTCCGCTAGTCGTTTTTTGATATACCTGGGGCCGGTTGTGCTTGTTGCTTGTTGCTCCGTTCCTGTTTTTGTGTATTTTTATTCCCGGTCCTTATTTCTTGGTTACTTTCATCTATTTCTTGTAGTCTTTGCGCCTGTTTACACCATCTATACTGCTTGCCATTTATTGTCATTTTCTGGTAGCCTATTTTTACTACCTTCCCTTTTTCTCTCTCCCCTCTCGCCGTATTCCGTAATTCCTTTTGTATAAATCTCTCATCTTTGGTTAAGTCGTTATCAATATATACTGTTGAATTTTTCAGCTTACTTTTAGCCCTCATTATTTCTGTTTTATTTTGGAATGTCTCTAGCTCCACTCTAATCATTTGGTAATGTTTTTCTCTATTTATCTTATAGGCTTCTTTAACTTTAGCTTGTATTTGTAGCTCCTGCATAAGGAATTCCGCCACCCCCTCCTTAATTTGCGTTTCCCCTACTTTTATTCCCTTTATTATAATATTATTTTTCCTTTTCAGTTTTTCATCATTTTCGAGTCTATTTTCTAATATTTCGATTCTCTGTACTAGCTGTGTCTTTTCTCGTTCCCATCTTTCCTCTTTCTTTCTAATTTCTTGTTTTATCTCTTTAATTTCTTCTTTCAAATCATCTGTGTTTTGTTTCATATCCCTCATTATCTGTCTCATCATTTCTTTTAGTTCGTCCATTTCTTTTTCTTCTTTGCTACACTTGTAATTACTTGCGCTATCAATCTCTAGTTTTTTATCTCCTCCTTCCTTATTTTCTGACTTTCTCAGATCCGGCGACCTGATAGTTTTCTTGCTTCTACTAAAAAACTGTTCTCCGCTATCATCTATTAGAACATCTGTGGTGTTATCCTCTTCCTCTCTCTCGCGTTTCCTGTCCTTGTCCATCGATCGCAACTCCGCGCCGAAATACCCCACTCTCAAACTAGCAGGCCCCGGTCCAAGTCAACCTTTCGGAGACCACAGCCCGCCGCCGAGAGCAGAGAGCAGTGTCTCCCTCTCCTCTCTCGCCCGCACTACTGCCCACACGTGGCTTTGTACAATAATTTATATCGTAAATATTTGTTTATTTCCTTATGATTTATATAAACTTATAAGTATTTCTGACCTGTTATGCCGATTACTGGTTCTTCCAATTATCCTTGTACTGTTTATTGTATTTATTAACTTCCTGTTTATCCACTTTTCCCTAATAAATTGGCACTGTGTGGTGTATCCGACATGTCGGTAAACGCACCGTCACTCAATGAGGTATTTAATATCAAATCTATTTAACAACCATGCTCTCCGACTACTGTTAGTGTTATCGTATGTACACAGAGGACGTAGTTATTATTGTGATTAATTTAATCGCTGGCGCCCAATATTTGAAAATTCTACATTTTCAACATAACATATTATTCATTGTTAAATAATCAAAAACGCCACCTAAGTATTACTTCAATATATATTAAAATAATAGACTTTTTTATTGGTTTAGCGACCTTTAATGACTTTTAATGTTTTCTTCTACGGCGTTTCGACTCTTATTATTATTGAGTCTTTTTCAAGTAACTAGAAACAAAAATTACACTAAAACAATCACATACAATATATAACATACCCTGTAAAGACTGTGACAAAGTATACATAGGCCAAACAAAACAGTTACTACAGGAAAGATTGAAAGGTCACAAATACGCAAAAAAACAAACTGCTTTAAAAAAACACCAAATGACACCTAAACATAATTTTGATTTTGAAAATACCAAAATAATAACAAAGCAAAAAAATACAAAAGCTAGGGAGGTCTTAGAAATGATCCATATTTTCAAAAACAGCAGAACAATCAACGACAGAAACGAAATTGATGGACTTTCTAAACTCTATTATCCACTCATTAAACTATAAAAGACAACCAACCCCGCCCCCACACACACCAACACACAAAAAATTTATTGTTTCCCATTTGTAAATACATATACTATATATCCCTTAACACATTCCCTGACCATTTTGCTATTTTTAAAACAGAATAAGAAATTCCACTTCTCCAAACAAAAGACACAGTCACACATAATATTCGAAGCGGCGCGGTCGTTTCCCTGAAAAAGGGATCGGACAATTTCCGACGACACATGTGCACAATATGAGTGTTATAACAAAACAAATCGGTGAGTTTTATGTCATTCAATGTTTCCTTACTTTATTATTACTTCATTATTATTTTAATTTAAATTTTTTAATTCATTCATACAAATGTAATCATTTTAACTTTTCCTTACTTTATTATTAATTTAAGTTTAATTTTAATTGTTAAAGCACTCGCACAAATTCAAACATATTTTCTTACTTTTCATTGTATTAATTTTTGTTTCTAGTTACTTGAAAAAGACTCAATAATAATAAGAGTCGAAACGTCGTAGAAGAAAACATTAAAAGTCATTAAAGATCGCTAAACCAATAAAAAAGTCTATTATTTTAATATATATATATATATATATATATATATATATATATATATATATATATATACAGGGCTTTCCGCGACTCGACCGACAAATTTATACCACATAATCTGGCGGTCATTGTGATCAAAAAATGTTATATGACCTATAGGTTAATTCCTCTTTGTTTAGTAGATATCGATGGAATTTTAATTTAAAAAAATGGGAAAGGAAATTTTATTCATAAATTGATACATAATTAACACAAAATTACAGTAACTATTTAAAATCAGAACCTCCACTTTCTAAACAAGCAGCTATTCTTCGTGTCATGTTGCCAGTTAATTGATGCCAATTGATTCTTTAGAGAATTAGTAGCTTCAACTATACGGTCAGTCAACTTTTCTCATGTATCTGGTTTACCATTACTATACACACGAGATTTGAGGCAACCCGACAAAAAAAAAACTAAAGGCGACAAATCAGGTGACCTCGTCCTATCCATCTTTTCGGAAAGTTTTCATTAAGAAAAACTTGTCTCCCAAAATGTGGTGATGCACCATCTTATTGAAACCACATGATACGACGAGCTTCCAAAGGAATATCTTCCAAGGAATTCGGCAATTCTTCTTCCAAAAAGTGAAGGTAAGTTTCTGCATTAAGACGTTCTTCAATAAAATGAGGCCCAATTAGATGATTATTTAACAAGCCACACCACAAGCTGATGGAAAAACGATGTTGATGGTTAACTACGATTGTTTCGTGTGGGTTTGTTCCGCCAAGATATGAGAATTACATATTGCTATGGACTTTTCCCCGCAACATTGTGAAGAAAACATTATTTTATGATTAAACCATAATTTTCGATGACTGTGTATAATGTTTGTAATTTATTTATGAATACAGATTTTATTGTTAGGTTTTGATTAGCGCAGTTCCTGGAAGCCGTTTGGACTTGCTGGGCAATATACTTGATAACTGTATTTTTTATGTTTGGATGCGTGCTGCATGTATCCGACAGACACGTTTTGTTACCCGAGTAAGAGTGTTGCATATTGGAACATAAAACTTTTTTATCTTTTATTTCAAGTAATTTCGGTTTGTTTTTGAATTAATAGTGTTTTGTGCTTGCTTAATTCATTATCGAATTTATACGAGTTTGTATACCTCGTAATTTTGATTTTTAATCTCTTACTAGGCGTGTTCTCGAATGTTATAAGAAATAAAAACTACGTAAGTTTTATTTTACATTTAATCATATTTATTTCTTTATTGTATGCATTTATTGTATTATTGATTGTATGAATTTCTATATATTTATATTAATTAAGATATAAATGACAAAGATAATTTTTCCGTTTCAAGTAATTTTATTTGTAACGTTAAATTCTAGAACGTTTTAGATTTCAAGGTTGGTGTTTTTATGCTTGTGGTATCGCGCAGGTGTTAGAGATTTCGGTTTGACAGTTTTATCTGTTTACATTTGAGTTTGTTGATCTGGGGTGAAAGAGTAAAAGTGTCTTTGAAATTTATTAGATTATAATTTAGTTCGCGAGTCATTAGAGGACGTTTGAATTTGCTTAGCGGTCAATTCCAGCAAATTATTTTACCTCTATGTGTTATTGTTATACACAGTTCTTTTTGCGCTATAAAGAATCAATTTTTTTAAATTTTTTTATAATAAACAGTCAGTCTGTCAAGTTATTACGTTTTTCATAGACACTTTCATAGTAAAATTGCTAGAAAACTGACGATTATTAAAAAAGCGCAGATTATTTCAAAAATAGAAGAAGGTTGGTCGATAAGAATGACTGCACGGCATTTTAACCTGAATAAAAATACAGTGTTTGGAGTTGAGAAACGGTGGGAAAACGAAATGACCTTAAAAAGAAAGACTGGTACATGGCTGTTCAACAGAAAGTCAACTGTCGAAGAAGATATGGAAGTTATAGATTATATAAGAGATCGTCAATTTGATACTGCAAGAAATGCTGTGATAAACACAAAATTTCCCGCCTCCAGAGTTACCGCACGCAGAAGAATATTAAAATCTGATTTAAAGTCTCGTATTGCTGGAAGGAAGTCGTATTTAACTAATGAGCAGAAACAATCACTACTATTATCTGCTTTAAATTATAGTAATAATGATTTTAATTTTTGGAATCGGGGTATTTTTAGTGATGAGAAGACTTTTCAGTCGACAACGGAAAAGTCAAAGTCTATATCGGCCACGAGGAACTCGTTTCCATGAGGAATATAGTCGTCCCAGAAGAACTTATGGAAGATTCTCAGTTAATGTTTGGGCTTGGATCAGTTCTTAAGGTTTAGGAATGTGTTGGCGGATAGTAAACAGTTTTAACGCGAGTGCCTACAGAGACATTCTAGAATATATCATGCTTCCAACTGTCAATCATATATTCGCCAATCCCGACCTTATAACGGGTGTCCAGAAACATTCGAAGTCAAAGTAGTCCTTGAAAATATGAAGTCATGTCTGACATAGATTGATTTTTGACAGACAACAGTTGACATTTAATAATTATTACAAATCAGATACTTAAGATATACAATTTTTTGTTCAGAGCCCACTTGACTTCGAATGTTTCTGAACACCCGTTATTTCAGCACGATAATTGTCCGGTTCATACTGCTAGAATTATAAGTACTTGGCTAGGAACTAATAACATCGAGGTTTTGCAGTGGCCTATCAATAGTCCGGACTTAAATCCGATCGAGAATGTTTGGGGACTCATGGTTAAGATAATCAATAAACGAAATGCTCAACCAGAAAACGCCGAAGTATTGTGGCAATGGATTGAAGAAGCATGGGAGGAACTGACAAATATCGATTATTTAGGGCGTTCTTTAATATTAATAATTCTATTCAAAGAAGACTGATAGAAGTTATTGAAACGAATGGTGGTCAAACAAAATATTAAATTTATTTTTGGTTAAGTTATTTCTTTAATATTAATGTTTTCTTATTAAATCAAATCTATTGTTTACTTTCTTTCATTACTTTTTATTTATATTAAATGATAATAAATGTTTCATATTGTTAACAATCACCAACACTTTTAATGAAATCTAATTACAACTAACATGCTGAAATCCACAATTACAACAACAACAAAAATTGTCCCAGATTTATTTTAACAATTGGAATTAAAAGTAACGTTATAAGAGTTGGCCCAGATTTATTTGAACAGAACTGTACATCATATAGTCAAGAAAATTAATCAAGACTTATCACTATTATCAAACTGTTACATCCTTAGCAACAGACATTTCCTTATCAAGCATCAAACGGAGTGCAGATATTGTGATGCTATACTTGAACATGAGTGAGATGCTGCTATCACAGTGTTGACTACTGTAGATATTGTAGTTGGTAAATCGCTAGGTTATAATAAATAAGGGACAGGACCTAGGGTGCTTTTCCATGGTACACTAGAGCACATCAATGCAAAATAATTTGAATAATATCCAAGATTACCTTAGGAAATTGGGAATTAAAGCCAGCGAAAGTAAATTAGCACATGTAACCTTCAGAATGAGCAGAAATTTATATCCTAAACTACAGCTGATTGGTTATTGTTTACCGTAGGCAGACCATGTAAAATATCTTGGTATATATCTCGATCGAAGACTGACATGGCGAAAACATAGTTTTACTAAACGGAAACAGTTAGGCTTAAAATTAAGGCAAATGTACGTATTACTTAAACCTGTCAATTAATAAATTTAATGAGTATGCGTTTCTCAACGTTATCCATTTCAACACAAATTTAAAACGCGCTTGATTTGAAGAGCTGCTCACAACAAAGTATTTGACAGTTGAGTCATCTGTCAAATACTTTGTTGTGAGCAACTCTTCAATTCTAACTTGTAGTACTGTAGATTTGTTCAAATGAAATTCTTCTGCGACTTGTTTAATGGTGCAACTTTCCAAATTTAACCAAATTTGTCAGATTTTCTTGCTATTTTGGATATCAAAAAGTGACAAATGTCATTTTGGCGTTACAAGAATGAATTACTTTTAAAAATTACTAGACACTTCGGATTGATATGCTGTTCATCAAGTTCGATTTTGCATAGGTAGGAATAAAAATCTATTAGTAATAATTTCTATATTAAATGGCTATACTAACATAAGCCAGAAGTACCCGACCCGACATATAGATGGCTGTTGTTGTTTGAAAAGAGTACAAACCATATTAAGGTTAAACTAGCATCTCTTTGCCGAGTCTACAGATGACTGCCAAATTATTAACATTGCCAATTAAAGGATGAAGCTTGAAAAATATAACCGAATTATTTGCCTAACAGCACCATCTATGTGGAGGCTACCTAATTATTATCCTGTCCTTGTAGGACTCCCTTAAAACTTTTTCAAGGCCATTTACCATATATTCAAGAGCTAAATAATGCCGCATTCCACTAATACTTGTGTTTGTCTTCATGTAGCAGATGTTACATTACGATTCCTGCAAGAGGCCCACATCATTATTCTCAATTTGAAAATTGTGATTTTTAATTATATTTAACACTTTCGTTTATACTCGATACTGGCGCAGAATTTAATGTTGCAGGAGTATTAATACCACGTTTTCCTATTGGAAACCCGGAGAGGAAAGCTGCCTCATTTAAGAAATTAACCGATTGAGCATCAAAGTTGGACAGTGTTGTGGTGAATAGTGGTTCATTCAATTACGAACTCATTATTCATAGCAATATGTTGTTTATATCCTTGTAAATTGGGCCTTATCCATAAAAAGTGTGTGTGTAATAACCTCCAAATTATTTTGTAACCACTGACAATACCGTACTCGATTTTTGTACTTTTTGTAAGCGATAGGGATAAAGTCCATTAAGGTGCAGAATTCTCCATACGTTGGGTTGAGGAATTCCCGTTGCATGGGATATTCTACTAATACTGGTAGAAGGACTTCGTTTAAGTTCATTTAAAACTACTTCAGCGTTTCCAAATCCATCTTTTTCTACACAACGATTTGGGAAAGATCATGTCTCCCTTAAACAGTGAAAAACCTTTGAAAATATTGTGTTGTGTTGTGAGGAACAATACGATCTGGGTATCGCTTGATGTACTCCGCAGCTGCAGCACGTCCACCTCCATTGCCAAAACGATATAAGATAATCATATCAGCATATTCTGCATTAGTAAAACGCGGCATAATGACTTAAATTAATGTTACAGCACAAAAGTCATTAATTTGTCAATCATACGTTAATACGTCAAAGTTTACTAAATTAGAGGAATTCACCTATACGTCATATAACATTTTCTGATCGTAATGACCTCCAGAGTACATGGTATAAATTTGTCGGTCGAGTAGCGGAACACCCTGTAAAAATATATATATATATATATATATATATATATATATATTGTAATGGGGCAAACAGCACCCTAATTCCAGCATCTATAATAAGAAAAACAGCATAAACAATTATAAAATTCATTGAAAATGGGTTAAATTGGCGAATTTAATATGTTAAATTAGTATCGAAATGTATATAAACTAATATGACGATAACTTAGTATACTTTTAATTAACCTATTTTTATTTCTAAACTTTTATATTTTAATTTTCAATTTCATAATTCAAATCTTTAGCGCGAAATGGATTTAGTAAAAGTAAAACTTCGAGGCTATATCATATTATTAACTAGGCTTTGAATATAAAGAATCGCTATCGGCGTCTTTTCCAAAAACGCTTTAAAACGTATGGCCGTATTTTTTAACAACTCCAAAGAAAAATTCATATAAAAGTTAAAATACCAGTGATTTCATAATAAATTTATGTTGAATCGAGAGATTAATAATTGGTTTAATATTTGAAAACAAACCTGAAGCCCAACACTTGGTAATTTACAAAATACAAGACGAGCATCGTTAAAATTGGGGTTCCGACGAAGAGGCAGAACTGAAGCCGTGTACGTCGCATACGCCTACATCATATTCGGAAGACCCGCACTCGTATTTCCCGTTCATCTTGCACCTTTTCTGGACATCAACTGCAGGGATCATAGGAATACAGGTTCACTACCAGCAATTCTCTACAACAAAGACAAAATAGTTAATATTTTTTGATTAAAACTAATCTATTAATAAAATAAAAACCTGAATTTTACTTTTACTCATATCTAAACCTTTCATATTTTAATTATCCCTTTGAATAATTAATACATAGTAGTACTTACCTGATTTGATGTGTAAACTGTAGAAATTTAAAATAAGATCACATTTCATTATTACACATAACCTTTTAAGTATTAAACACACGTGCATATAAGTAGTTAATTTTATTTGTCGCTAGATACATTTATTTATTCAATTAACAGTTTCCTATTTATTTCAATAAATTATTTTATTTCTATTAACAAAGTCACTCTTTTATTTGTTAGTGTTAAGTTGTAGGAGTTATTTCACATAAGATTTATCTATTTAAGCATCACACAAAGGAGTAAACAGTCACAGTCTACCGGCGAAGATCCTGGAGAGACATATTCTAATTTTGTACATGCTCACGACAGCTAGTTGGCACATAAAGAACATAGATAGCGTTGATCTAAATATATTTATCATATTAAAAGGCGCCCAATTAAAAATTCAAATTTTATTTACTTTAATTTTCATTACTTTTATCATTCTTTTATTCTTATTTAGATCTTCACAGCATCTCAGTGGTTCTTTGCAATATATATATATATATATATATATATATATAATGAAAAATTAATTAAAATTCGGGTAAGCGGTCAATTAAAAAACTCCTTTATTAAATTACCCTATATTTCGCGACAGACTTTGTCGCTTCTTCTGGGGTAACTATAAGATTAATGAGAAAAATAACAAAAAATAAATAATAGTATAAACAGTAGTAAAAATACTTACAAAATGTAGAGTTAAAAAATAATAAAATTGACGTACAAAATATAAAAATGATTAGATATAAAAAATAAAGTAACTATAGAAACAAGCCTTAAGAACTTTTAAAAAACATATATATGAAAAGTTAAAACATGAAAAATAAAAAAATATAGTGCAATATAAATTAAAACAACATATGGAACAAATAACAAAACGATTTAAGATCGTCAACTAACAGTCAAACCCAGTATATTAAAATAAATTATACTAAGACCATTAGTATCAGATCTATAATTTATGTTATTTGTGTCTCTGTTGATGTGGACCATTTCTAAAAAAGTTCTTTTTTTATGGTTATTTCCAACGTCTTAAGATTTTAACGTCAACAAAATTGAAAGTATGGTCACGATCAAGTGCATGGTCCACCAATGCACAAGATCTCTTACCAATACGAACATCACTTTTATGTTGAGTAATGCGCTGTTTTAGCCACTGTGATGTCTGACCTATATAAACGCCACAACAATCCGAACATGCTATCCTGTAGAAAACATGACTATTTAAAAAGAAAGGTGTTATGTCTTTTATCTTACTATACAACTTCTTCAAGGTATGGGTGTTGTATTTAGCAATTTTAATGTTATTAAATTGTTTAAAATGTGATACAATTGTATGAGTAAGACCGCCAATGTATGGGATTTTTTTGTAAATCACACTGTCTGCAGGAATGTCCTCAGTAGGGCCATCAAAAATTTATATATATATATATAGTAAATCTAATCAGTAGGCGATTAAAGGTCTGTAAATTACTTCAAAATATATGTATTTAAAAAACTCTACATGTTTCGGCGGTACGCCTTTATCAAGAGGATACAAAATATTAAAAAAATTTTATATTTTTTTATTTTTTTATATTTTGTATCCTCTTGATAAAGGCGTACCGCCGAAACATGTAGAGTTTTTTAAATACATATATTTTGAAGTAATATACAGACCTTTAATCGCCTACTGATTAGATTTACCATATCATACCAAGGTCACGAAGTTATTATATTTATATATATATATATATATATATATATATATATATCATTTGATAAATTCTTGGAGTTTCGGCTTTATATTAAATATTTTTAAATTAGTATGTTATTTCGCGAAGTAATGTGAATGTAAACATTGCTGTCTATAATTACGATGCTACTTATTCAAAATTTTGAAAAAAATTCGTCCTAGGTTGGACTTGAACCCACGTCCACGGTTTGCCGGACCATCGCTCTAACCAACTGAGCCTTATAAGGAACAGATATTAATATTCTGCTGGTTGGAAATTGTTAATTATTCATCCTTAGCTATTTAATAACATAGAGACAATTTCTTAGTCGTTCTTTTAATATATCATTTGATAAATTCTTCTTAATTCAACGGACTTATCATGAACTCCAGGATTGGCTTCTTACGTAATTAAATGAAATATAATACCAAAAACTTGGGTAACTTATCGCATTATTAATATACTTCAGGTACTATGAGTTGTTTATATCTAAGATCGTTTCAAACAGATTGTAGTAGGTAGAATTACGATTTTATATTAGCAGTTTTAAACATAAATACCAATTAAATGGATTCACATCATATGAAGATTTGAGAACTTAATATAAACACGGTTTTCGAAACAAATAATAATTTATCAAAACATATTAAAAACAATAAAGATAAAACAGATAAAAATAAGAAATCTAAAGTCTATAAGTTAATATGAGGATGCGGTAAGATATATGTTGGTCAAACAGGAAGATCGTTTCAAAAACGCATTGCCGAACATTGTTCTTCGTTTAGAAATAAAAAACAAGATTCCACTTTTGCTAATCATCTATTTGAATAAAACCATACATTTAATAAGGATTTTCAAATCCTACATTTAGAAAATAAAGGCAATAAATTTAATTTAATTAATTAAAATTAATTAATTAAATTCGTATTAATTGGTTTTATGATTTATTGTTAAAATTAATGGTCTTATTGTCTTCTATTTCAATCGTAAATTTGATCTTTGGATGAACTGTGTTAATAAAATTATGTAAATTGTTTGGTTGCCTCTCTGATAGAAGAAAATAAGACCATTAATTCTTTAGATCTAACAATAAATCATAAAACCAATAAACATGAATTTTCGATTTATGACAAACCCACACACACAGATACAACTATACATGCACGTTCTTTTCATCCCATAACACAAACATTATCAGCTTATCAATCAATGCTTTATATATTAATTAGCGTTACCATGAATGAACAAAACTATGATTTAGAGTTAAATAGAATATACAATGCAGCGATAAATAATGGTTTTACGATAGAGTTAATGAATAACATGTTAGCCAAACTGCAGCAATTAAAAACCCGATTCCTAATTTATCCCCGCGTAAAAGACAATAGAAACTGTAATTATAATTCCATTACTTCCATAGGTAAAATTTCAAAAAATATAGCGAACATAATCAAAATAAGTGAGAGCGAGACCATTTCGTTTAAAACAAACAATTCCTTACAAAAAGCAATAACAAACAATAAAGGTAAAACGGACAGTAGATCAAACTCAGGGGTATTCAAGTTGATATGTGAATACTGTAAAAAAGTGTATATAATAGGTCAGACAGGAAGAACCTTCCAAACTAGAATAGCAGAACACGAAAGAAGCTATAGGGATCTGAAGAAAGACTCAACTTACCAACGACCAAAGTAAAAAACGCAATATGTTAGAAGCTTTAGAAATTAATAAATTTCATAATTTAGGCATAATTTTAAATGATCAGGTAGAGGTAAATCTCTCTCCCCTACTTAAACTTACTTTTCACCGTTACCTTTGTGTTTATATAAATAGGTACCAAATGTAAGTTTAATAATAATAATTATTTTTTTTTTAAACTAAACAAATTGCATTTTCTATTTGATATAATGAAGTTTCAACATGTATCTTCTACGACGATTATTAATACTTTCTTACTAAATTGTGAAAAGTCTTTACGTAATATAAACAAATGGCCTTCGGTTTAGTAATCAGTAAACATGTATAAAACACTGGCAGGTGCTTTTATTTAAATTCTGACACCTATAAACCAGTTTTATTACACTGAACAAGTGTTTCGACAACGATATTTTCATCTCGAACATAACATCATTATGGAAATACACAATTATTGTTTGTATTGTAAGGTATTAAAATGTTTGGTGAGAAGACACAGTTTCGAACAAACCTATACAATGCTAGTTGTGTATAGCGTGGAAGAAAAAAAGGGGGGAAAGGTATATGTGAGTTATGCCTTTATACAAAAAATCGTGGCTTAATATTCACGTAGTAACTAGAAAATGATTTTCTTTATTCGAGTCCGACCCTGTCGCAGTGAAATATACGGGCGGCAATACGGGCTTCCACCTCTAATTCATGAGTAATTCGCTTTAGCGACGAATTATATATATATTGTTCTATCAGTATTTGTCAGTACCACACACAAATTTAGAGACAAAAAAAATTATATGTAAATAATTCCTTACGAACAATTAAAAACCAGAAATGTATCCCATTGGACGCGCTACATAAAGCTTTTTGTTTCATGACGATTTTTGCTTTATTATAAACATAATAATTTAATTTTTAAAAGAAGTTTAACGTTCAAGTTATTATTTTTAGTCACATTTTAATTAATGCGACATAGGTTTGTCGACATATTCGACGTAAAGGCTATTATTGATATCCACAAAGAAAACATCGTAATAAAAGCACCATATGTGTGGGCATAAATGTTTTGATATGAAAACATCAATGTTTACTATTTGATGAATAGGAACTTATATTAAGCGTATCGTCTAACTAATGCTTAGGAATTTCATCGATTTCATTTGCAGGTCAATGAACTTGAATTATAGCTGTATTTTGGTAAATATATAATAAACAAAAACGTGGATCGGGTTTAACTACATTTTGCCCTAAAAATTTAGAAATTTTTGACGAGTTACTAATAAATTTCTTTTTTGATTTTCAGTTAGACATTTATACGCATTCTTCAGATTCGCATAGCTTTAGCGTTATTCAGCGATAACCCTGTATAATATTTGAATCTCCATGTCAACAATGTATTATTATTATACTATTATTATTACAGTCAATTTACATTAAATTGGACAATTTATTTGAATTAAAAGATTTCTTATACCATGAAGGATATAACTCTAAGATATGTTTACATACACACGATTTTTTTGTTTCTATGCTAGACATTTTCAAATATATTACATAAAGCAATAAATACAATGACATTCATAATTCACAGTTGAATTGTAACAAAATTAGACGTTCAAGGTGAGTTAAGGACTATTACAATTTCGTACATTAACAATATTTGGAAGAACAATCTCTGTTAAATAAATTTACTTTCGGGTACCTATTATTCTATTAAACTCATAATTTTAAATTATTTATTTGGTATTAGGATTGTAACTGTAGTACACAGACAAAGAAAGTATAGTGTTATATTAATCGTACACTTGTAATTAAATTCTCACATAAGCACTTTATTATAGGTGCTCTCAATCCTATAGAATGCCTGTATTGGTAGAGTTTGCTTAAAATGTTGCACATTATTAATTTTTACAAATAAGTATATATATATATATATATATATATATATATATATATATATATATACCATATATACTATATACATATAATATATATAGTAGATTTAATTAGTCGGCGATTTAAGGTCTGTTTTACATTAATATGTATGTATTTAAAATAATCTTACATATTTCGAAAATTAATGCCTTTTTCAAAGAATTTTAAATCATAAATGACAGTATATTAATGTCATATTTAAGTTGTCTTGGATAAAAATGACATTATTCAAAAATACATTTCAGCTTAATAATAATAATTCATGCCTTAACATTCCCCAGCAGATTGACGCCAATTACAGGGAGCATTGGAAAGCCATGAGTAATTATTATTGCGCCCGTGAAGCGACTTAAGATGTTCAGCTGTCGGCATTCGCCTAGAACAAGAAGGAAAACCACGAATCTGAACTCACAAATCTAGTCCACAGATCTGAACTCGGGACCGCCAGCATATTGAATTAATCGTTCATGGCTTCGGCAAATATTCGGTATGAATAGTTTAATTTGCGTCCCAGAAAATGACTAGCATAACTTTCGGCGCTAATGGAACTCGTTCGAATTTTCGTACACTTGGAGACGCAGGGCGACGATATTTAGAATGACGCTTGTTTTCGGGGTTATCTTGACAAACCCAACATTTGGGTCCAGTAGTGATTTTCATGAAAAAAATTATCTCCTTCATGTCGATACTGGTTTAGAAGAATTCTATAATTTAACGTCTGAAGAATCTACTGAACTCCTTCTTGACTAATGCCTAATTGCTGAGCAATTTGTTTTTGCGTAATCTGTCGATTTCCTTGAATCAATGCATTCATTCACTTGAATTTGATTGTGCTCATGCGTGACTGATACTGTCCGACCTGATCGTTTTCCGTCAAATATCTTCATTCCGCCTCTATGACAGAGTTTAGCACGTCGAACTCACTGCCAAACATTCTTCACAACCATACAATCGTTGCCGCAAACATTTTTCGAACGCCTGTAAATTTCGATGCTTGCAATCTACCAGCGCTAAAAATTCTATCACGGATCGTTGTTTGGTATGCATCTCAGAAATCGAACTCTCGAAAATATCGAACATCGATAAATGACACTGTTACTCAACGACGGTACTCAGGAAAATGAAACTATGCATGCTAAGACAAGGTATTAAAAATTACTGTCCTCTGGTTAGACTTTGCTTCTATCCCCACTACTCACACTGGAGATCTTATATATCAATCTACCCTCGTATTCAAAACCTATTAAAATCGGTTGTGCACATTTTGATCACTTTCAACAGTAAATTTAGATCATTCGCAATTGAATATTTATATACATTATATATTACAGATGCGTGTGCGTAAAATTAATTTAACTATTAAATAAAAATTGTAAATAAATTTAATCAAGGTCTAATTGAGATTATTTTTATCGAGAGGATTTCCAAGTTTAACAGTCCGTATTGCGAGAGGTGATCAAAAATTGCTGAATTTTTCCAATATTCTTTTTATATACATTAATCGAAAAAGTATTTGTAATAATATATATATATAACTGGCTATACATTCCTTACGGAATTGAAGCCGCTGCTTGAGCTCTTCTGACTATCATTAAGGGGCGGTTCGTCACTCCTCTCCATTTTCTTGTTTGTTTGTATTTACAGGGTGTTATGTTTCTTTGCTTCATCTGCTATTTGCCTCCATACCTTTCTATCCTTTATCTTCTCTCGCCAGTTAATGATTCCCATGGCCCTTATGTCATTAATCACTTGGTCCTCCCATCTTAACTTAGGTCTTCCTTTGGATCCACTTTCCTGCGGTTTCCATTTCATTATTTTCCTTGATATTCATTCTTCCTCCTTTCTCATTATGTGTCCATACCAACGTATTCTTTTCGATTTGATTTCCTTTACTATATCTTCTCCGTTTAGTATTTCTCTTATAGCTTGATTAGTTAATCGTCGATACTGCTCCTCGCTTATCCTCTCCGGTCCATAAATCCTTCTAATTATCTTCCTTTCGAAAATTTTTAAATTTTCTGCGTCCCTGCTTGTAATGCACATAGTTTCCGCCGCATATAAGACTGTCGGTCTTATCGCTGTTTTGTACACTTTCAATTTTGTTTTCCTACTTATCTTTTTACTTCTCATTATCTCCCTATACCTGTAGTATGCGTTGTGTCCCGATTTTATTCTTTGTGCTATTTCTATACTTCTATCGTTTTTATTACTTATAATCGTTCCGAGGTATTTGAAGGTTTGTACTTGTTCAAACCTGCGGTCTCGCATCCGTATTTCCTTCCCATGTTCTGCCTGTTTCCTACTCACTCTCATATATTTCGTTTTCTTTTGATTTATCTCTAGACCTCGTTTCCGTGCTTCTTCATCTATCCTCTTTATTATTTTTTCTAAACTTTTCTTGTCCCTTGCCATGACAGCAATATCATCGGCATATGCAATCACTTGTATTGATTTCTGTATTAAGGATCCGGTTATTTCACAACTTCGTATGGTTCCTTCCAATGCTATGTTAAATAGTGCCGCCGAAAGTCCATCTCCCTGTCTTACTCCTTTTGTTTGTTTCATTGCATTTGTCATCCCTTCTTCTGTAATTACAGCTGCTTTTGATTCATCCAATGTCATTCTGATTAGCCTTTTTATCTTTTCTGGTATTCCCAATGTTGTTGCTTCCTTCATGATAGTTTTCCTTTCCAAACTGTCAAACGCCTGTTTAAAATCGATGTATATTAAATGTAAGTCTATATCTCTTTCATAGCATTTTTCTACAACTTGGCTTAATGAGTGAATTGCATAGATTGTTGACTTTCCCTGCATGAATCCGTTCTGGTACTCTCCTATCTCTCTTCTTAGGTATGTATTCAACCTTTTTAATACAATTGATGTTAATACTTTGTATACTATGTTTAGTAATGTTATTCTTCTATAATTACCACATTTTGTTAAATCACCATTTTTTGGTATTGGTATTATGATTCCTAGTCGCCATTCTTCGGGCATTGATTCCTTTTCCCATATTTTTAATAGTAGGTCGTGTATTCTCTCTCTTAATTTTTCTCCTCCATTTTTTAGCATTTCATTACTAATGTTATCTGATCCTGGGGCTTTTCTATCCCTTAAGTTATTGATAATATCATTCACTTCCTCTGCTGTTGGTTCTTTTATAATTTCTTCTTCTAGGTTATCTATTCTTTCATCTTCGCTGGTACTTTCCTCTATGCTTATCGTATTTTCCATATATTCCTGCCATTGATTTTTATTTATTCTGGTTATTACATTCTTCCTTTTTTGTTGCTTTATCTGTCTGTATAACTTCGTGTTATTCTTATTGTCCCTTTCTAATTCGTCCATCCTTGTCTCTATCCATTTTATTTTTTTTTCTCTTATGAGTTTTGTTCCTTTCTTTCTTATTTGTTTGTATATTTCGTAATCTTCATCTTTACTTGTTCTTATCCACTCCAGCCTTGCCCGTCTCTTCTCCCCTATCACGACTTCGCACTCATGAGTAATAATATAAAATATTATTAAAAATCTGGTGTGAAGAATACAATACAAGTTCATTATAGATATTTTTGTGAACGTATCATTGTCCAGAGACAGATTCGTTAGTTCTGCAGTTGTTATGCAGACACAGCTGGCTGCTTCGGCCGTTTGCTAATACGCAACGCTGAATGTACTTCTTAATAATTTCTGTGACATAGCGAAGTTGTTCTTTGTTGTGAATGTATCGCTCTCCAGCAGGGGCGTGCTGACGAATCATAGAAAGATAAAATACGTACCTGCGTCTCTGGAGAAGGATACGTTCGCAAAAATATCAATAATAAACTTGTATTGTGTTCTTCACACCAGATTTTTAATAATATTTTATATTATTAAAAACACTTTTGTATTATACAAAACTTGTGAGGTTTTTGCCTGCTCAAGGATGTTTCAAATATTTTGTTACATACACATTCGGTTGATCCGTTAAAGAGTAGTGAAGACACGATAATAGAGTTTCCAGAGATATGGCGGTGCCATCTGATAGAAACACTTGTGACAGACACTATGTAGACAGAGCTAGCTGCTTCGGCCGTTTGCTAATATGCAGCGATGAATGTACTACTACGCTCACAAAAATATCAATAATGAACTTGTATTGTGTTCTTCACACCAGATTTGTAATAATATTGTATATTACTAAAAATACTTTTGTATTAATGGTATCTGTTATTAACATCAAACTATTTAATTGCGTAGAAAGCGGGATTAAGGTCCACTTTACCGTTTAACAACTTGTCTGAATGTTTGTTAATCGCTAGCAAATCTCTTCTAACAAATATAATTTTTTTACTTTTATTTTCTACATGCAGAATCTCAAACTGTTCGTTGAAACTATGGCTGTTATCTATCAAATGACTCGCGTAGGTAAAATCCTTTTTTTTTCTTAATATCAGGAGAGTGGTGATCAGCGATGCCTATTTTAAACGCTCTTGCTGTCTGTCCAATGTTACCTTTAGTACACTTCCACAAGTTAACTTATAACAGTTATAACCCCAGATTTATTGTTCTTTGTAGTCTTTTCTTTATTATTCTTGATGTATTTAGAATACTGTTAAGCAATATTAATGTTTTCTTTTCTCAGGAATTTAGTTAATTTGACTTGTTCATGACTTAAATAAGTGTCTGATTTAAACTTCCTATCTTGTTTTTAGTAATATCTCTTGTATTGTTTTATTAAATAATTTATTTGAAATTATTTTTTCTATTTAATACCGTTTTCTTAGCGATTTGTTTTAATATACTTCATAAATATAAATAGAATTACCAACCAATTTTAATTCATAACATCTTCAATGTATTCTATTTTAAACTCTTACCAGGTAATTATTTTTTATATATTTTATTACACAAATACGTAAAAATATGGAAAATTTCACATGTGGTTATGTATAGTGTGTCAGAAATCATCTATCTTAATATAATTCACCTAATGTAATAATCATCGGGGAAATTATTAGGCGACTGACTTGAATATAAATTTATTACATGTCTTACTAATATACTTACTGTGTTATGCATATAAGGACTTGACAATAGAAAAGTTTCTGTCTCACACGTGTAGTCATCAGTATTAATGTCTAATATTTGATCATTTGAATTTTAAAATATTTGTAACTGAATAAATTGTAATAAATATGTTTATGATTTCATCAGCCTAGATTTAAATATATAATTTGAAAGTTCATTTAAATAACTCGATTCTATAAATTATGGGTGTTATTTATAAACTTACTAAAGATAGTTGTTTAAATTATGAAAATGATTGAGAATTGTATTTTTCTCGAGATAGTATACATGACAAACATATACAATTATTTAAGACTAGCGGATACCCGGCGTGTGCTACTACGCTAAAAAAATTAAATACGTGTGTTTGAATTTATTTATTAACTTTTTTATCTTAATGCTAGCGGATAAACAATATTTTTAGTTTTTTCGGTAGGTATGTAAACATAAAGATTTTTTGGCGTTCCAACTCTAGAGCAAGCAACATATAATTGGCCGTGCGAAAAACAGGAATTTTCTAAGTTCAAACCAGCAACACTTAGCGATTGGCCTTGAGCCTTGTTAATGGTTATGACGAAAGCAAGACGCACTGGAAACTGTAATCGCTTGAAATCGAAGGGTAAATCGGTTGAAATCATTGGAATTCGTGGTATCAGCACATCTTCTCCTTTACATTTGCCGCTGATGATTGTGGCTTCGATTAAATTTGGAGATAGTTTTTTAACAGCAAGTCTTGTTCCGTTGCACAATTTCGGTGGATCTAAGTCGCGAATGAGCATCAATGGTGAACCAACCTTTAAAGTTAAGATGTGTGGTGGCATTCCAGAAGGTTCCAAAGAGTTAAGAAACTCTATTGGATAGTTGACAGCTTGTTCCTCATCTATAACTGTGCCAATCGATTTGTACTTCACAACTTCACCGGGTAGCTTCAATTGAATTTGATGGTTTATTTTGTTGACATCATCATTCTTCGGAGCCAAAATTGCTCGTTCGCAAAGCCAATCATGGTTTTTGAAATTATTTGCAATATCGGGAATACTTTCTGCAAAACATCTTGAATTGATGACTGCATTTGACAAAAGTTTAGCGGAAAAGATATTTCACATCGAATTTCACTTCGGCTCTAACTATTATATAACTCTAGATATTTGATATTAAATATTTATTTTGTATGAGAGCAGCCACGCCCACTTGTCCGATCCCATCCATTTTTGTCCTGATTACTCACATTAGTAACATATGTACTATTGCAATGTTTCAAAACTCTTGCTATCACAATAGTCAAGATATATGATGTTATCAAATTTATGTGGGAGGGGCCTCGCCCACTTGAAATATCAAAAAGATATATAGCCGTAAACCTAATCTGGACTATTACCTTTCTAATGAAACCGGTTTGGATCACATCGGTTAGATAGTTTCAGAGTCTATAAAGGACAAACAAACATTTTTTGTATTTTATATATATAGAAGAATTAAAAACAACACAATAATATTAAAAATACATTTTATTAATAGTAAATTAAACAAATTCAATTAACGTATTTACATCTACGGTAATATCTACATTATTTACAGCAAGATAGAAGTTTTCTGGCCCATAAGAGACATCGTACTTTTTACCGGTATTTGTCACCGCCTGTATGTAACTAGTTGGCGGGCTATACACAAATATACTGTCGATAGTAAATACACCTTCAGAGTAATTTGCATCTGCATCGATTCTACTAAACGATAAAGCGCTTCCATTATATTGAAGATTGAAGTAATTGTATATACCGTCTCTATAGTCGAAACTTTCGTTATCGTCGATGTACAATGTGCTCGAAGCTTGATTGTCAAGGTCCAAGAACACGTAAATGGTAAATGGATCGGAATGCATTAAATCGGACGCGCTTCGGTGAGTTTCTTTTCTGGCTATAATACTTCCTCCTCTATGATAGACTGGTATGGAATCCATTGTAACTGAAACTGTTGCATATCCATCACCGAAATACGTAAGATCATTATCAATGTCGAACCATACTTCGTTGGCACCTCCTGGGAAATAGACTCTTACCTCAGTAGCATTTTCCTCTGCTACAGGATGCACCAAAACATCAGCACCGACCAACCATTGATCATCTATATTATGAGTATTTTCATCGCTGGGGTAATGATATACTAAAGGTCTTATTACTGGTGCACCGTAACGCTCATGTTCGTAGAAGAGTGTGTACCACAATGGTAAATAATAGTATCGTTGCCTCATTGCATCCCTTAATCTTGTTTGAACTTCTTCGCTGTACAAATAGGGCTCTCTTCTTTCAACGTACCTCGTGGAATGTCCTCTGAAAAACGGTATCCACGCACCGGCTTGATGCCATCGTTGGAATAGTTCATCTGTGAGATTTCCTGCGAATCCTCCGATATCGGCACCGCAATGACTTATTCCACCTATGGCTAGACTAAGACACATCGGGAAACTTATTTGTAGATGTGTCCATGTACTGTTGTTATCTCCGGTCCAAACAATACTGTATCTTTGTGAACCAGAGAAATGAGATCTGGATAGAAGATACGGTCTCTTTTTGTTTTCATAGCGAGCAAGCAGGCCTGCATATGTAGCTTGTACTTGACTGAAACTGTATATGTTATGAACCTCTCTATTGGTAACATTATTGTAGTGGACTAAATATCTAGGCCAACTTCTTTCGAAACCATCGAAAACTTCAGGCTCATTCATATCGTTCCAAACGTACACGGTATCGATAGTGTCTGGGAAATTATCCATACTATACAAACTCGTAAAGTAAGCTGATGCATTTGGATTCAGAAAATCTAACCAACTGCTGTCTCCAGGCCAACCTTCGCCTACAAAATCTGTACCGTTAGGATATTTAACGAAATAATTATTTGCTGTTGCTACATCGTAAACGAAATATCCCTCTTGTGTCCCGAAATGTGGATGTATAATAAGAATTGTCCTTCTACCTGTCGAAGCCATGAGTTCTTGCATTCCGACTGGATCCGGAAAAGCCGTATAATTCCAAGTAAAAGATTTGCTTTCGTTCATGTAATCCACATCGAACCATATAGATTCCAATGGGAAATCGTGATTATCGAATTCCCTCAAAACAGTTTCGGCATCCTCTTGGTCGACGTAGCTCCATCTACTTTGATGGTATCCTAAGGTAAAGTATTGTGGAATAGGTGCTGGTCCTGTTAATGCTATGTATTGCTTAGCCGCATCGTCGAAAGTAGGTCCAGGTAACACAAAAATATCCATTATGCCAGTTTCGCTAATGAATAGAGATTTTACTTGGTTACCATCACGACTTAGATCTACAAAAGTTTGCGCGGCGTTCAGCCAAAATACTGCAGATGTTCTATTAACGCTATGACCGTATAATACAGGCTCGGCTCCGTATAGAGAATCTTGTATATAATTATCATAGCAGCAATGATCGACATTATAAAGTCTATATGGGTTTAAACCACCCGGCCCCGTCCACTGCAAAGCAAAGCTGTCAGCGTGTAATGGAATTCCATAAGTAATTGTAGCGTCAGTAAAGGTAAAATCTATCGCGATAGATTGATCTTCGTCTCCTGAATTATAAACCAATCTACTGCGATCGTTAATAATCAAAATAAGGTCGCCGTTTTTGTAAATGTATATTTTAAACGGCGCGAAGACTACTGTAGCTTGACTATCGCCGGAATTAATTACGAGTTCATCGGAAGATTGCACTACACTTATCGACGCTCTCACTGGATCGTCCAGAACTTGAGAAATAATCTGCCTGGGTTCTGACGGATCATCCACAGTAAACCGGAAAATTCCCGTTTCAAACGCTGATATGGACAGGCTAAATGTCTTATTGGCATTTAAATCTATCAGATAAGTTTCCACGGCGTATGAATCGGTGTATAAATTACTGGCATCCAAAATAAAAGAAGTTTCCGTATCGTCATTTCTGATTTCATCACAGAACGGCTCCTCGGGACAAGAATTCCATGAATACACGGTGTTGATCACCAACAGCACTATAAACGCAACTCTCATGCTTCAATCGTCAAGAGAGCAAACTGAATGTTTCAAGTGTAAATCTGTTATACTTGGCTTATATATGCAGTGACAGGAGATGTATCTTATCGTCATTAGTCACTTGATCGTAAAACAATAGATATTAGTAAGTAGCCGTGTTTCTTAATTTAGATAACATGGATGCTAATGATAGATTAATTCTAATGAGAAAAGTGATTTTAAACATAAACACTTAGTGGTTTCGCAAATGATAATTTATATAATAATTGGCGTAAAGAAGGGAATGAAAAGTGTTTTTAAATCGTTTAAGTTGAAGGAAGAACAAAATTTCTAATACGTCAGTCTCCAAATTTGAACTAAAACAGGTAGAAGTACAAAAAATAAAAAGTACGTAGGCATTTAACATCCTTGTTCTCATCAATTAATTAAATATGATGCAACTTTAAATTGCGATGAATAGAAACATAAAAAGTTCTGTATTTACTTCGGTATGTTTTTAAAAATAATATAACATTGCATAACAGTAATTATTTAACATTAAGTATTGTGATTCACGAACAATTTTCTAGTATTTATATTGTACTTATAATGGTCATTTGTCACTGTAATTTACTGAATATCTTTGTCGATTCATTGGCATATAAATCTACTTTATAATGTATACGTAGTTGTGAAATTGGGTGGAATGCATAAAATGTAATAATGGGTTATCCATTTCGTGGTTTCAAAACCGTAAGGCATTTGACAGCTGTCAAATATTTATGTCAATCGAAGCGTCAAATTTTTAGTTGAATGTTTGCCATTTACAAAAATGCATCAAATAGTAACAGAAAAACGCGTTAAAACTGTCAAAACCTACTACAAAAGTGGGGATTCAAACGTAGCCACGTTTCGCGCAATTAGAAACGATTGCGACCGTCATAATCGTCCTACTGTGCAAGCAATTATCAAGACATTGAAAAAATTTGAAGTGTTAGATATTCAGAGGCATATGCATCATCGTAATGTACGCTCTGCTGAAAATATCGCCGTGAGTGAAAGTGTAACCGAAGAGCCGAATTTGTCGATTCCACTGCGTTCTCGGCAATTGAGCCTGTCTTACCCCTCATTATAGCGAATTTTGTATCTGGATTTACACCTACATCCGTATAAAGTCGAGCTCACGCAACACTTAAAGTTTGCTGACCAACAACAACATAGGAAATACGTTAAATAGGTCATTGAGCAACGAAACGAACGTAGAGAATTTTAATAAAATTATAATTTCAACTCAATTACGAGGGTACGGTGAAAAATTCTCGGCCTGATACAGAGATGGCGTTCCAATACGCGAAAATTTATGATTCCTGCCTAGATGCACCTGTCATTAGTTTGTATGACAAGTTTCAACTTGTTCTGTCAAGTAGTTTGTTTACACGAATTTTCGCAGTAGACGTCTTGTGTGTTTTTCGTTAAAATAGATAAACTTGAATATCGTGTGGTCATAAAATTCTTCCTTTTGGATGGATTAACTCCTAAGGAAATTCATCCGAAGTTGACAAAAGTTTACGGTGACTCTGCTCCTTGTCGACCATTAAAAATTGAGCAGCTGATTTTAAACGTGGTCACACGTCCCTCGAAGATAACCCACGTGAAGGACGCCAAAAACAGCAACAATACCGGAAACAATCGAAAAGGTGCACGATATCGTGTTGGATGATAGGCGTGTGAAGGTGAGCGAGATAGCTGAGACCGTGGGGATATCGGAAGAAAGTGTATGAACTTGCACGAAGAATTAAGGATGCGAACGCTCTGCGCAAGGTGGGTGCCGCATTTTCTGAACGCCGATCAAAAGTTAATGCGCAAACGACTTTCGCAGCAATGTTTGGACCGATTCAATAGGGATCCGACCAATTTTGTGCGGCGATTTATTACCATGGATGAGACACCGGTCCGCCACTACACGCCAGAAACAAAGCAGCAGTTGAAGCAGTGGGTGGAAGCCGGTGGTTCACCGCCAAATAAAGCGAAGTCGATCGCATCTGCCGGAAAGGTCATGGCCAGTGTGTTTTGGGATGCGAAAGGAATCCTGTTAATTGATTACCTTGAAAAAGGCAGAACAATTACAGGCGACTATTACTCCAACCTTCTTGATCAGTTGGATGCCGAAATTCGCGAGAAGAGGCCTGGCTTGAAAAAAAAATCATGTTTCACCAGGACAACGCACCAGCTCACAAAAGTGCGTTGGCAATGGGAAAACTGCGGGATTTAGGGTATTATTTGCTCGCCCATCCCCCCTATTCTTCTGATTTGACACCCTCAGACTTCCATCTGTTCCCAAAGTTGAAGAAATTTGTTTCTGGGAAGCGCTTCGCGTCCAATGAAGAAGTTGAGAGGGCCATAGATGGATATATTCACAGCGTTCCAGACTCTCACTTCCGGGAGGTAATACTGATGTTGGAAAAACGCTGGACCAAGTGTGTTGAAGTCAAGTGAGATTATGTAGAAAAATGAAATCATTTTTTAACTGAAAATCGCAGTCTTTCATTGTCAGGCCGAGAATTTTTCACCTTACCCTCGTATATATTATTATGGAGTTTCAACATGTATCTCCTTTGTCAATTAATCATTTAGTATTCTATTACACTATTTGAGAACGAACGTATTTATTTATTGTGTTACGCTTAGCATGTGAAATATTTTGATGTAATTTTAAATAATATTTCTTCTTTGAATATCTCGATATTAACTTAACACATTTTTACATTTGTACAACTGTACATATTCGTGTCCAAAGAGAAAGCATTTCCTTTGTTATATTCTGAACTGACCGAGACCTTTTCTACCTGACCGTGTCAGAACCCTAACGTTACGGTCGAATTTCTTTCTAGTACATTCCATTTTAAATTCTTTTAATTAATATTACATACTTCTTCTTTCATATGTTGTGTTTGATATCGTTAGAAAGCTTATGTCACAAGGGTTATTTTAATAATATGTATGACATCGATAGACCACGTCTTCAGGTCGCGCTCTTAATTAATTATAATTCAAGATATCGACCCCTCTCCGACTTAGATCATAAAACAGACCGTTTCTAGACTTTTCTATCGACGCAAAACTATCAGTCCCTCTTCTCTTTCGAACCTTTCGTGAGTAAACAACTCCTCGTGCTGTTCCAGTACACAATGGAACTCACCACGCCGTCCAGCCTCTTCCGCTTCTAAGGTAAACTGTATTGTTCTATATATTATTCTTTTAAGCGAATCCATATTAATTTAACTAATTAATTTCTTATTCTTCCGGCCAAACATCGCTCTACATATACTTGACCAAGGTATATCTTCGAAGGCCACGTGACCATCATCGCCACTCACAGGTAATTTTATATTAATCGTATTCAATTAACCCTTAATTTACTGCTCAATTAAACGTTCGTTTCAGAGTATTTTTTGTGTGTTAATTTTTAATTAATTACTTACTGCTCCTCGTGTACATATTACTTTTGCTTAATTACTTTTAAATATACGAATTTCGATTGCTCTTATGTAAATATAAATACAAACTTTAAGGACGCCGCTGTGTTTTATTTTATTTATTAAGTTTTTGTGTATTTATTTTAATTAACCAATACCACGCACATCCTGGACCTTTGAAGGAACTTCACCAGCACCACCAATTAATTGTTTTAATATCAAATAATTTCATTATTAGTATCCCAAGCCAAGCCCTAGTTAGTAATAATTGGAAATAAATAAACTATGTTATCGTTTATATTCTCGCAATGTAAGCGTCCAGCCTTGATTTTTTAAATATTTATGAATAGTTTCTTTCTCAGTTTATGTTTAAAAATATACTTGAGTCGCTATATTACTCTAAACGAGCGAAGTGCGCTCAACTTCGTCCAGTAGCGACTGACAAAATATATACAGGTGTCCAGAAACTCTCCTGACAAACGAAGACCGGAGTTTTCTCAGATAATTTTAAGACAATTAAACCCAAATTCACCTAGTCCGAAAATGCTTCCTAAGGGAGCTAGAGTTCTTTGAAGATGGCGCCTTGTATTTATTTTTTTTTAAATTCCTCCAGAACGCTTCTATTTAGAAAAACAAAAACTGGTATGCTTATTTATCCTCCAGAGATGAATCGATTCCATCAATTGCGAATTTCTAGTACCGGTCATAGGCGTCCGTTTTGGGTAGGTCAAGGGTTATTTTAAGGCATAACTTTTTTGTCTTTAACTTTTAAGCATTTGTGACACTAGATTATTAAATTTTCAGGTATTCCAGTACTAAAAGGTACTCTTACTTTAAGTCGGTAGGATACACCGTTTTCTAGAAAAATCGATTTGTACATTTTTCGTTTTTTCTTCATTAAATTTCAATTTTTTATTTTTTGCAATAGTTAGCTCTGAACTGCCAACAGAAGTAAAACCTACGTTTTTCATTGTCAAATTGTTGTCAGTTCGCGAAATTTATCTTTTCATTTTTTACTTTGTGCTATTCAAACACAACGATTTCAATTTTAAAAAAAATGGTTTTACTAATGAGGAATACGCCGATATGCATTTAGTTTATGGCGAAATGAGGTGTAACGCTCGAGCGGCGCAACGTAGTTACGCTGAAAAATTTCCCAATCGTCGGCATCCCACTCACTCAACATTTACAGCTCTCCATCAACGATTAAGAGAAACAGGTTCAGTGGTCCCAAAAAATAATGAAACAGGGAGACATAATGATGTAACAGCAGAACATGAAGATGTTATTTTAATGGAAGTTGAGGAAAATCCAGAAATTAGCGTTCGAAGACTATCTGCCATGTACCCCACAATTTCAAAATCTTCCGTGGGAAATATCTTACACAAAGAAAATTTATATCCTTTTCATTTTACAAAGGTGCAAGCACTGCTAGAAGGAGATTTTCCTGCTCGCGTAGAATTCGCTAGATGGTTACAAAATCAGAAAAATCAAGATGAAGATTTCTTCAGGAACATTTTGTTTGGTGACGAAGCTACATTCTCAAAAAATGGAATTTTTAATGTACATAATGCACATTATTATTCGTACGTTGGTGACAATCCCCACGTTGTTCAAGAATTTAAGCATCAGCATAGGTTTAGCATAAACGTCTGGATAGGAGTAGTTGACGATTATCTACTTGGACCTGTGGAATTACCTGCTCGTTTAAATGGTGCTGATTACTTACATTTCCTGCAAAATATTTTACCTGATTTGTTAGATGAGGTGCGTTTAAATATTCGGCAAAACTTATGGTTTCTACAGGACGGCTGTCCGGCCCACTTTAGCAGGAATGTACGAGACTTTCTAGATAATAGCTACGAAGACCATTGGATTGGAAGAGGCGGTCCAGTTGCTTGGCCAGTAAGGTCGCTGGATTTGAATCCTTGCGATTATTGTGTATGGGGATACATAAAAGCATTTGTTTATTCCGTTCCGATACAAAATCGCGCACAACTCTGGCTAAGGATACAAGATGCTTGCAACGAATTTAGAAATAACTTTGGAATTTTTGCAAGAATTCGGCGTTCTCTAAGCAAAAGGGTAAACTTATGCATAGAGACTAATGGTCATCACATCGAGCAACTTTTGTAACAATCTACCTTTGATACTTGTTCTTTTTTTGTTAGTTTCGTTCCATTGTAATAAATAATTTGTTTTTAATTTATTAAATTAATTTTCATCCATGCCTTGATAGTCCAAGCCAACTTCGTCGCTAAAAATAAGTAGGTACATAATAAATGAACAAAAAACGAAAGATTTACAAATCGATTTTTCTAGAAAACGGTGTATTCTACCAACTTAAAGTAAGAGTACATTTTAGTACTGGAATACCTGAAAATTTAATAATCTAGTGTCACAAATGCTTAAAAGTTAAAGACAAAAAAGTTATGCCTTAAAATAACCTTCGACCTACCCAAAACGGACGCCTATGACCGGTACTAGAAATTCGCAAGTGATGGAATCGATTCATCTCTGGAGGATAAATAAGCATACCAGTTTTTGTTTATCTAAATAGAAGCATTCTGGAGGAATTAAAAAAAAAATAAATACAAGGCGCCATCTTCAAAGAACTCTAGCTCCCTTAGGAAGCATTTTCGGACTAGGTGAATTTAGGTTTAATTGTCTTGAAATTATCAGAGGAATCTCCGGTCTTCGTTTGTCAGGAGAGTTTCTGGACACCCTGTATAAGACAAGCCGTCGGTGCGATGTTACTCGTATAAACCTCTCTAATCATAAGACATGACAGACATAGTTGTTACCATAAACTGAAGAATATAACTTAATGTTATCAACAGAATTCAAATAACAAGATAAAATAATTACTTGAGTAGCTATACAAAAACACATTGACGCAAAACTAATATTTGCTAACTTAAACAAAAATCACCTGATTAATTGTCAAAAATTCCATTCAATGAGTCAATGCAAATTAATCGAAAGGGCTGGGCTGCATTGCAATCTACACTGGTGTTTAAACCAACGAGTAATATAAAAGCAATATGAATGCTTCTACCTGCATAATTATAATACTTTCTTTACAGTAGTAGTGGTATTGGTTATCAAATCGTAAATGAATAATTTGAAACATCCTTGAGTAAGCAAAAACCTCACCAATATTTGTATAATACAAAAGTATTTTTGATAATATAAAATATTATTAAATATAAAAAAAAGTTAATTATTAATATTTATTGTGAAGGTATCCTTCTCCAGAGACGTAGATACGTATTTCATTTTTCTACAGATTCCTCAGTGCGCCACTGCTGGAAAAGGATACCTTCACAAAAAAGAACGACTTCGCTATCTCACAGAAATTATTAAGACCGAACGTAGAATACATTCAGTCCGAATATGAAAAAATACAAACTATCAAATTATTCTGCTAATTCTCAATGTTGATTCGATAACAGACTTTTCCTGTTTGCGTTTACAAATGTGAATTCCATAATGTACAAAGATTATCATCACCGATTAAGGTTCCTGATTTTAAAAATTAATATATCGATTATTTCGCTGGCATTTTTTATGATCATATCAAAATTTAAAATTTTTTTCCAACGAAACTACCAATTGAAATATATAATAACATCGTGGTTGAGAGTTTCTTCAATTGTTCAGCTTATCTTATAGATTAAATCTTACTTGAATGTTATTTGGTGATGTATAAATATCAAATGCTCTTTAAATTAACGTCATTTTCTACTAACGAATATCGATTTAATCTATATTTTTAAAACAATTAACTCATTAATAATTTTATTTAGAATCAGGTGTTTGTTTCATTTTGACAATGTTTTACGTACTACATTTTATGTACGAGCGCGATTCACATAAACGAGACCTTTTAAAAATAAATTTATTAAGTAAACGTTTGGATAATAGCATGAATGCTTATTTTTCTACATATTGCTATGTACTTTGACTTGAATATATTTTCAAAGTAGTATTTTAAGTTTGTTATGTTATACATTCCAGATTCCTACTCAGAACAAGTTAATATGTACAAATGTTTTCAATAAATATCGCGTTTTGTAAAGAAGGCGTGTCCGTAAGAAATTGTAATGCAGCGAGAGATAAAAAGCACTTACCTAACGCAGTACAACATTTTTCAGGTCATTGATTTGGGACTCAATTCTGAGAATTGCACGTGAAAGTAGCCCCACAAAGAAGAACTTCTGCATCATTCGTTTTGTCAAGTTGGCTGCATTAATAATTTAATGGCTGTGGAATAAACAACCCTTTTGTTCAGAGTGAATTACATTTTAAAACCAGAAGAACATTGAATATTTCAATATGGAAAATAACAAGTGCCCAAAATTGGATTATTTTTGTTACGTTTGTGGTCATATCGTCCCAAAAATAGGCAAACAGGATCGAAAAAACTTGTTTACTGAGGAATTTAAAACAGCGTATTGTCATTATTTTGATGAAACAGATTTAAGTGGTGCAAATTTTACGCCGAACACAGTGTGCAAAAGTTGTTATAATACCCTTATAATGTGGATACATGGAAAAGGTGTACAGTTTTCTTTTATGAAGCCAGTAATTTGGGTGCAAGACCGAACTGGACATGATGAATCCAGGTGCTACGCATGCATAAATTCCGGTTATGGATTGAACAAAAAAAAATTTAAAACAAAAGTATACATTCCCGCTTTTACTGCGACACTTCCAGTACAACGCGCTGCTGTTACCGATCCACCTAAACCTCCGAGTCTGGATACTGTGTCCCTGCAAGCCGAAACCGTTTTCATCAATCCGACCAATGTAAATGATGCAGATTGGACACCCGATATTGAAAATAATGCATCACAACCGGTAACACAAATCGAAATGGATTACATTGTGGCTAAGATGGGACTATCACAAAAAAATTCAGAATTTTTGACATTTTTTTTTGAAGCGTAAAAAACTGACAGAGCAAAACGTCAGCGCAACATCATACCGAAAACGCCAAGCTGATTTTCAGAAGATTTATTCCGTTGACGAAGCAAATACGTTCACTTACTGCCATGATATCCCAGGTTTAGTGAAAAATATGGGAATGGATTATATCGCTGGCGACTTACGTTTATTCATCGACGGTTCAGTTTCAAGTTTGAAGGCTGTGCTGTTGCACAAAACAAATAAAAAACCGTCCATTCCATTGGGATTCAGCACAACTATGAAGGAAACGTATGAAACATTGGGCGAAATTTTACAGAAAATCAAATACAATGTCCACAAATGGAAGATTTGTTGTGATCTAAAGGTTGTCAACATAATACAAGGCATTATATTAAAGGGCGGTTTTCCAAAATACTTCTGCTTTCTTTGTAATTGGGATTCGCGATACACAGGGAATCAATATCAATGTAAAGATTGGAAAGCAAGAACTGCCGAGCTCGAATAACAATTAAAATTATGTAATGAATCTTTGATAAAGGATGTAGATGATATTTTGTTGCCATCGCTCCACATGAAATTAGGAATAGCTGGGAAATTCGTTGAAGTGGTAGTCAAAGATATTGAGGACGCCTATGACTGTTTGAAATCCATCTTTCCAAAACTCAGTGAAGCGAAAATTAGAAAAGGTACGTATCGTTGTCTCTATTTAAATATTGTCATATCTAAATTTGTTCACTTCGATATATTCGCATTATAATTACCAATAATTTTTTCGCAACTGATTTTTTTTAAATTTCAATCAGGTACTCTGCATGGACCGGATATACGAAAATTAATGAAAAGCGAATCTTTCACAAATATGCTTTCGAACCATTATAACCACTTATGTGCATGGGACGCATTGAAGCAAGTCATTGAAGGCGTTTTAGGAAAGAACCGTGTACAGCGAGATGACATACAGACACGAGTGGACAAGTTGCTGTATTATTTTGAAAAAATCAATGCATCCATGGCGTTAAAATTACATTTCATGCATTTCCACCTTGATACCTTTTTGGCACAATTACCTCAGGAATCGGACGAACAAGGAGAGAGGTTCCACCAAGTGATTATGCCAATAGAAAAGCGATTCAAAGGCAAAAAATTAGATGCATTGCTTGCGGAGGTTTGTTGGTGGAGTTCTAAAATTATGCAGTTTGAAGATGAAAGCACCGTAGATGAAGATGACACCGAAATTGGTGGACACATTGAAGAAAACATGCCCTTGATTATTATGTCTAACTCGGATGATGATGCATACTCAGAACATGAATATGAACAACCTACGAAGAAAACAAGATTATCAGAACCACAAGCGTCAACTTCAACGAGGATGGATATTGACAATAATTGAAAATGTTCTAAATTTTGTTTCCAAGCATAGATAACAAATAAAAATCCCATATTTTCTGTGTAAGAATAGCTGTAATATGAACCGGAATTTTTATTTTCATGCAAAATAAAGTTTATAAAGAAAAAAAACAGCATATTTGTGGATTTGTAATCCAGTTATTGAGCAAAAAAGGTGAAAATGGGGAAAGAATGGGCATTTTTGCGATTTTTAAGCCACTGGATGCACTTTTCGAGTAGGTTTGTTCCGCTTCTTTTTCTCCAATTCAATATCTACAACTTTGCTTCAGACACAAAAGAGATATTCCGTACGGTTAACCGTGTTAAAATATAGAAAAAGTGATCAAAATCCACCTTGAGCAAGAAAATTCGTATGGCCATTAAATTATTAATGCAGGCAACTTGACAAAACGAATGATGCAGAAGTTCTTCTTTTTGGGGCTACTTTCACGTGCAATTCTCAGAATTGAGTCCCAAAAACATGTATTGTACTGTGTAAGGACCGATATTATAAACAGTGAATAAATCTGAATAACAATTTAACGAATAAATTTATTGAATGAATAAATTGAAATCTGGTTTAAAAAATGCATGCAAGTAAAATAAGTATTTATGGAATAACTATGGAATAGCTATGTATTTCGTAGTTTAGCGTTTCGATAAACGATGTAACCACTGGATAAAACGAGCAAATACAAAAAAAACCTAATTCTTTATAATTGATGTTTGTTTGTATTTGTAGACTAGAAGGTTGTGTTTCCACCGTGGTTTGGCACTTCCCTGTGATATTAAATTAACCCTGCAATACTACTATGTTCTTATTATTCGCTAATACATTATGTCGTAAGTTTTACTATTTTATAACAAAACAAAAAATAGCTGATTTTTATTTTTATTTTTGTGAGCGCAAATAAGAAAATATATCATTGGTTCTTTAAGAAAACATTTACACTTTTTATAAGAAAATTTGTTTATTCATTTAAACACTCGCTGCACCATTTTCCGCGAAGCTCATCACAAATGGGGTGTTTACACTGAGGACAGTATGTAGTCGTCATGCGTCTTAATTGACTGGGGCAGTAAAAGCATATGGAAAGTACCTTCTTCATAGAGGATATTATTTGATTTAACTTTGATTTTAATAATTTCTCCTATACTTTATTTATACTATACTTCTTATACTTTCGTATACTTATACGATCACGACGTAGATTTTTGGTGCGTAATCTGTGTTCTATCCAAGATCTAGCAAGTTGATGACTTAGGTTAATCATAAATTGAAATCGAGGAAGGGGCTTTTTATGTTATTTTATGTTGTGGCAATAATACAGGACATAGGAATTAATATAAGAAGCGTTGATTATTCCATAGAAAACGCACAAAGGCCAACGTCTGGTCTTCCTACATGACATATTTGAACACATCTGGTCAAAAGTATCCACTCTGGATTTTATTTCATTGTAGTTCAAAATTAGCTGGTTTGTTATTTTTTTCAGATATTTCAGCCTCTTCATGCATGGTTGATAGTAATAATACCAGTTTATTTTTCTTGGGTACATATGAAACTAATGTTTTGGTTCTGTCGAAACAAAACATTGACGAATGAGATTCCCGTCCTTTGACTTCCAGCATTTCCAACGGGTTTTCTTTCTTATTCTTTCTTGTTGTACCTGTAATGGTAAGTTTGTATTGTTCTTCAAGAAGTTCATCTGTCAGTGAATTCTGCTATGTACTGTAGTCGCGAGTAGACGTGTGCGCGCTTGCTCTAATAAATTTTAGTCTTTTATTATTTTTCACAATGGATTACAAATTAAGAAATAGAACTAATCCATCTGGCGTTGAAGATGACGCCACTATTAAAAAAGCTTTAGAACAACTACTGCTCTCTGATGAATTTATCACTAAAACTAGTGATAAAATATGTATTAAGTTACAACTCGAATTTGACGAAAAAGTCAAGCAGTTGATAGAGGAGGTAGGCCAACTGAAATCCGAGGTAAACAACTGAAAAGTGAATTAAACCATGTCCAACAATATTCGCGCATTAATAATCTCCGAATATTCGGTGTTAATGAGGAGCCTGGTGAAAACACAGACGAAACCGTAATAAAAGTGTGCAAAGAGAAGCTGAATATTAATATTTCCTCCTCCGATATAGATATAGCACATCGACTGAAAGGCAAGGAAAGTGGTGTTAAGCCAATAATTGTCCGTTTTACACGAAGAACAGTAAAAAATTTATTTTTAATATATATATATATATATATATATATATATATATATATATATATATTATCAATACCTTATTTACCGTTAGGTGTTAAGGTTAAATACAAAAATCAAACAATTCCTTTAAGTTACATACATTAAATCAGTAAGTGCAGCCTATCAGAATCTATCATTATTATTTTATTCTAATTTCGTTCCGTATATCATCCTTGCCCATTCTTTCTTGTTGATTGCCATTCTTTTCGCCTCTCTCCCTGACATTCCCTTGGCTCTCAATATGTCCCACTTGGCTGTTCCACGAATTCCTAGGTCTACCTCTTGGTCTTCTCTGATATCTTCTTGCTTGCCATACTTTTCTTACTGTTCTCTCCTCTCCCATTCTTGTCAAGTGTCCAAACCATCTTAATTGATTTCGTTGTATATCTTCCTTCAGCGTCCGTACTTTAAGTTCTTCCCTTGTTTTGCTATTTCTTACTCTGTCTCTCTTAGTAATTCCCATTATTCCTCTTAAAAACCTCATCTTCATTGCTTGTATTTTGTTTTCCATTCGTTTCGTCAATGTCCAACTTTCGCTTCCGTATATCAATACGGGCTTAAATATGGTTTTGTAAACTGAGGTCTTAGTTTTCCTTGACACTTCTCTTCTTCTCAGGAACGAATTGTTCAAGGAGTAATAAAGTGCTGATGCTGCATCTAACCTGTCATTCAGTTCTGCCACCATGGTTCCTGTTATGTGTATTTTCACCCCTAGGTATTTAAATGTTTCTACTTGTTCTATTTTAGTGTCGTCAAGTTTTATTTGTAATTCATCATCTTTTTTCCCTATTACCATAACTTTGGTTTTCTCTGCGTTTATTTTTAAATTCTTCTTTCGCAACGCCTCTGCCCATATATCTGGATTACGCTGAAGGTTGAGCTTATTTTTCGCATAAATCACCAAATCATCTGCAAATATGCTCTCTCTATTTCTACCGGTTCCATGTTGTAGTATCCCACCTTCATTTTCTTAACTTTCATTTTCGCTTCTTTTGTTACATCATCCATTATTATATTAAATAATACTGGGCTAAGGTTGCCTCCTTGTCTTAATCCCTCCGTCGCGTCGTTACAAATTCAAGATTCGGCTTATATGTTCTTCCGTGTCGAAGGGTTTTTAGAACTCTATAAAACAACTTTAGGTTTCCGGAATGGTCTCTCTCCATTTTGGCTCCAAATTCTTCCCATGATTCTTGTTTCGCTGCTTTTACCATGGTTTTAACTTTATTACTCTGCTCTTTGTAACTGTCGTATTTTTCATTTGTTTTATCGTTCAAATATTGCATCCATTTCTCTTTCTTGGTTTTTATCTCAACTTTTATTTCTTCGTTCCACCATCTGGTTTGTTTGCTGTTTTCTCTAATTTTTGTCATTCCGCAAACTCTCTTGGCTGCTTTAATTATTAGTTCTTTCATAAGAGTCCACAACTCTTCTACGTTTAATTCATTTATAGTTTCTTTTATTTTGTCAATCTCTATTTCTACCCGTAATTTAAATTCCTTTGCCGTCTCTATATCTTTTAACTTGTACGTTTTAATTCTTTCTGTATCTAAATTTATCTTTTCGTAGGTTCTGGGTGGTCGTTTTTGTTGTGTTTGTATCTTAATTTTAGTCACCACTAGATAATGGTCTGAGTAAATTTCTGGTCCTCTTTTTACCCTTGTATCTTTTACTTCCTTTCTGTGTTTTTTATTTACTAATATAATACGTAGTCAATTATTTTTAATAATAAGCGTAAATTGAAAGGCAGTAAAATCATTATCAAAGAAGATCTTACGCCGATAAACATGGCTATTTGGAAAGAACTGCAAAGCCGATCTCCCGCTAATAGCTCCTGGGCAAACGACGGGAAAATTTACTATAAGTGTAGTAATAAAACATACTTAATTAAATCTGTGGAAGATATAGAAAAACTCTGGAGCACCCGGCGCCCATAGATATCGAGTGAGCCGACCTTTTGTAATAAATTTGCATAGCTTGTTTACTTATTTTATTATTTTTTTCTTGTTGCTTTTTGTTTTTCTATTTTCTTATAGATAGACTTACTTTTTCATGTTCTTTCTTTCTTTTCTTGTTAATTTGGTACACAGAACTAATGCTTTTTGTAGTTGTATAGATCATTCAGTATTGTAATATTATTATACAATGTGTAGAATGGATATCTTGGTATTTTAATATTTTTAAATTATATAAATGTAGTATGCCTGTATGTTTGGTCATTGATGGTTGAGAGCATGTCTTTCGCGTGCCTTACTTTTGCTCATCTTAATATTAAATCATTGCTCCCTAAAATTGATGGTGTGATCGATGTATTGGCTGGAAATTCTATTGATGTTTTATGCTTAACCGAAACTTAGCTGTCTCCAAGGATTCCTGATGACACTCTTAAAATACACAATTATAATTTTTACAGACACTACCGCGAGAATCGCATTGGCGGCGGGGCACAGTGCGAAATTTAGGAAGTTTAGCGGAACTTTATTCAATTTTTGAAATACGTAAAATGCATAAGATTATTTATTATTTTGTTAGGTAAATACCCCGCCTCTAAAACCTCATAGTCAGTTTGGGGATTTACCGTGCGAAAGAACCGCAAAATGCACCTGAAATTCGCATTACTTATTCAATCATACTTTTTGCCTATAGAAAGCTATTCGATTTGTTAAAGTTAATAGAGTGGTACATACAAATGGCAAATCAGTAGGCCATGATTTTTTCTTCATGTATTTTATTAGAAAATTGTCAATTATTGGCATTTAATTAATTGCAAAATCTTTCCTTGCTCGTGTGTGATTTGTTCGTGGAAAAAGTGATTTTTAAGAGGTAAGTTAAATTTACATTTTTAACTTTAGTGGAGATTTTAAAAAGTGATACCACATAATACCAGCTTGAAACGCACAACATTTTAAAGTTTTTTTTCCCTCTGTTGAAAACTCAAAAGATCTTCTGCGATATTTTGCGCTCTTCTTTTAAATGAAACATTTTCCAGAATGACTTTGCAAGTTTCATATAACTGTATATCCAAAAGTGGAAGGAAGAGCCGACATCGGATGCCATAATTGGTTTTGTTTTGGAAAAAATAGGCTCACCAATGTTAAGATCTCATGCTCTTTGCAGTTTAAAGACTCTTCGCGCACTGGTTTGTAAAATACGAAAAAGGTGGAGGGAATCCAGTCCAAATTTAGCATCATTTCTGAATAAAAATGCTGTCTGGCTTGAAAATAATGTAAAGTTTTCAAATGCTGTAAGGGATGCATTGCCTAGTGGATCGAGGACCAATGCAGGCAGACCTAAAAAAAAATTTAGGTATTGTCATCCTAAAGTGCAAAATAGAAAAGTGCATCATCTTTTGAAGTCCGGTAGTCAAGACGAGTTAGCCAAAGCAACCGTAACAAAGCTATACCAATCTGGAAATCGAAACTCTGCAGCGATTGTCAAGGAACTGGCATCTGCTTCTCCAGAAAGGGGAAGCAAAATCAAAATGGCTCGCATGTCTTCTTCAAACAGCCCACGAAAATTAACTCCGGACCAGTCTCTGGGGCTACTTATTGATGCAAACTTATCGTCAAATCAATACAACATTGTTCGGGATCAAGCAAAACATCAGGGTTGCACTTTGTATCCACCTTATTATGTTGTAAAGGAGGCAAAGAGGTTATGCTATCCAAAGGACATAATAATAACTGAAGTTTCAGCTGAAGTATCAGTTCAGTCGCTTATAAATCATACCATAGCAAGACTTTGTACAGGGCTAGAAGAGACTCTTAGAACTTTGTCAAACGTTAAAGGACTAAATATTATCGTAAAGTGGGGTTGTGATGGGGCGGAACAAGTTAACTATCGACAAAAGTATATGGACAAACATAGCTCTGATGGTAGTATGTTTAGTATATCAATGGTACCAATCCAAATGTGCTCCGTAAATGATAATGGTGATAATCAGTCACTAATTTGGAAAAACCCTGCTTCTTCTTCCACGCGGTACTGTCGCCCCATTAAGTTCGTTTTTACCAAAGAAACAGTCAGTGTAATTACCTCAGAAGTAAACAAAGTGAAAGAACAAATATCTCAACTTACTCCAACCACTATACTTGTAGATGGCAAGAAATATCAGGTTACAGCAAATATGATCTTTTGTATGATTGACGGTAAAGTATGCAATGCTGTATCATCCTGTGCATCATCACAAACATGCTACTTATGTGGGGCTAACCCTAGTGAAATGAACAACATCTGCGATATACCTCAAAAAAATATAAACGAATCCTTTTTATCCCTTGTACTATCGCCCCTCCATGCATGGATAAGGTTTTTAGAATGTATTTTACATATATCGTACAAACTTGATATTAAAGCATGGCAAGCTCGTGGAGCAGAAAATAAAAAAAAGTTGCAGAGAAGAAAAAATACATTTAACAAAAATTCAAAGAGGAGTTTGGCTTGCTTATAGATATGCCAAAACAGCAGACCGGAAACACAAACGATGGTAATACCAGGAGGAAATTCTTTAGAAATGCCGAAAAGTCTGCCGAAATAACTGGCGTTAACTTAGAATTGATCAAATGTTTTCATGTGCTGTTAGAGTGCCTAAATTGTGGTCTTAAAATTGATTCAGAAAAGTTCGGCGAATATGCAAGAGAAACTTTGGAATTGTATTTGAAAGAATATTTCTGGCACTCAATGCCCGTAAATCTGCATAAAGTCCTTTGTCATGGAAAGGATATTATAGCCTCTTGCATTCTTCCGATCGGACAATTTTCTGAAGAAGCTCAGGAGGCAGGAAACAAAGACTGCAGAAAATATCGCGACCTTTTTACTAGAAAAACGTCAAGAATTGACACAAATACGGATTTATTTTATCGACTGCTTATTTCGTCGGATTCGTACATCGCTAGTCTTCGTAAAGCACCCAAAACCAAGCATAGTGAAGTTACGCCAGAAGTTTTAGTGTTGTTAGAAAGATTTGCAGGCCCGTGTAATGATTGCGAGTCTTCAGACGATTGCAATGAGTCTAGTTCTGAATAGGTGTTCAAAATTTGTTATAATATGGATGTTTTTTTAATTGTTCTATAATAAAAAACACAAATAAACTCAAAAACTTTAAATAAAACATATTAATTTTTATTAAAAATTTTAAAAACCAACAAATAGAACTGCTTTACTGTTTTGAATAATTAAGTTCCGGTAAACTCAAGAAATTTCGCACTGTGCGGGGTGGGTATTTACGTTAGAGAAAAATTCGCTGTAATATTATCAATTCGGACGACTCGCACATTGAACAAATATGGTTATCTTGCTGCATCTATAATGTACAGTCGATAATTGGGTGTGTTTATCGACCCCCTAATTTCTGTTCATCAATTTTCTTTGACGAATTGGAGGATTCGTTGCTTACAAGCAGGCTCAATGCTGAGTCGGTCTATTGCTTGGGTGACATTAATGTCGATTTTTTAAATGAAAATTTACCTTTGAGGCAGCGAGTTTCACATATGTTTGATACCTTAGACATGAAACAAATAATAATGGAACCTACTCGAGTAACTCTCACCACTGCTACCTTGCTTGATTTAATTATTATCTCCGATGAGTCGGACTTGGTCGAAAGTGGTGTAATTTCATGCGACTTATCAGACCACGACATCCCCTACTGTAGGTTTTCTAAACCTGAGATTGTTAACACACCGATATTTCAAACTTTCAGAGATTACTCGAGCTTTAATTACGATCTCTTCATGAAAGATTTAACAATTATTCCCTTCAATCACATGTTTTTTATGACTCTAAATGACAAACTGGATTTCTTCAATCGTGTGATTCATAATCTATTCAACGCTCATGCTCCCCTTAAAACGGTAAAAATCACGAAACCTCATAAACCTTGGATAACTGAAAATATTAAACTTCTGCAGAAGTTACGCAACGATGCTAAGAGTAAATTTAGAAGAACCAAACTGGAGTCTTACTAGATTTATTACAAACAACTCCGAAATTATACTACTTTGGCGATTAGAAATGAAAAGACAGCTTATTTTTAACATTTGTCTTATAATAGGAACAGTAAATCTCTTTGGCGCGAACTTAATCAGTTAAATATTGGAAGGAAAAAGAAAAATGAGATTTCATATGAATTCTCAAATCCGCACTTGATTAACGCTGGGTTTATTAACAACAAACCTCTCGTTTCTGGAAATTTTCTGGAATGTATTAATAATTACATTAGTAATACTTCTCCGGACCTAAAAAATACTTTCGCATTTCACCCCGTCGACGAGAATGTCGTGTTTCGATTTATCTTAAGTATTAAGAGTACTGCTGTCGGTAGTGATGGTATTGGCATTCACATGCTGAGATTGCTCATACCGTATGCGCTTCCATACATAACTCATTTAATAAATTGTTGCATAACACAAAGCGTTTTTCCGGTAACGTGGAAAAAATCACTTGTAATCCCTATACCTAAGATTGTGTACGCTACTAACATCGGTGACCTTCGACCTATTAGTTTATTGCCTGTTCTAAGCAGTCTTGGAAAAAATACTAAATACACAAATCACTGAACATCTGCAAGCTTTTGATTTGCTCCCTCAGTGTCAATCCGGTTTCCGAATTAATCATAGTTGTACTACTGCACTTTTGAAGGTCACAGATGACATTCTCAGATCTAGAGATTATAACGCTATGTCTCTATTGGTTATGCTAGACTACAGTAAGGCGTTTGATACTGTTAACCATGACATTTTATTGGCTATTCTTTATCATCTCGGGTTCAGCAGTGGTGCCTTGGGTCTGGTACTTTCGTACCTCTCCGAAAGATATCAGTGCGTAACGTTGCGTCGCGACGTATCATCACCATTGCCTGTGACAAGTGGTGTTCCACAGGGATCAATCCTTGGCCCTTTATTTTTCTCCATTTATACCAGGCACTTACACAAATGTGTCAAACACTGCCAGGTGCAAATGTATGCTGATGATACCCAGCTCTACGTTGGTTTCACAAAAAACGATGTTGGAGTTGCTATTGATAAGATTAATCACGACTTAGAGCGCATACAATCATTTTCGCAGAATCATGCACTAAAAATCAACCCGGAAAAGACCACTGCCATCTTGTTTGGTAACCCTGCATTAATTAAGAACATCAAAGAACAAATCATGATCAAGATTAATAATGCAGAAGTGTCGTTGGTTGATTCGGCAAAAAACCGTCAGTCAGCCTATGCCAATTTCAAAACATTGTTTCCTTATCGATCAACTTTTGACATCCGTACTAAAACCATGTTATGCGAGAGTTGTGTCTTGTCTCTGTTTAATTTTGCGTCCACAATCTACGGCCCTTGCTTGGATAGTGCTGATCGAGCTCGCGTACAGAAGGTTCAGAACGCGTGTATGCGTTATATTTTTGGTATACGAACATATTTAGCATAAACTTCTTGAGTTGCAATATGAAGAAGTTTGGATGATCTTCGAATATGCGGCGGCCTATATATAAGCTACCGAGGCAGGGATTAATTCATTCAACGAGTAATCGTTGTCTTGTGATATTATATAAATGTAAATAAATACTTATTTTTAAATTAATATTCTTATTATTAGTTATTTGTTTTAAATTGTTATTTAGTACGTTTTATTAATGTTAATTTGTTAATATAGTGTGTGTTTAAATGACCGTTAGTTTTATTTAAAAGAACCAAGAAAGACAAATATTTTACACATTGTTTCCTTATTCGCCATTTATTGTTATGTTTTGGGTAATATATAGGACAATTGTTATATTTATTTTGATTATTAGTTGAATTAACTTCATGTCTTTCTTCTTACTTTTCTATTCATTTAATTGATTTTCGGTACCTGTAGATCGGCAACCTCTTTTGCTTGCTTTCTTTTGCGCAAAAGATGTCGCCCCTGTCTTTGTATCTTCCGACGAACGTGTGTGACGTATGACCGATCGTGTGCTTTATTGCGAATCTACGTTCGTTCGACACTTGGTCCGAGAACGCACACGGCACTGGTTGTGTTTTATTTTTGTGTGAGAACTGAGTCTTGCGGTAAGAAGTATGATATTCTTTTGAACTTTTCCTTTAATCCTTTATAGGATATATTTTTATTGTACCGCCTATTTGATTGGGAATTTTCCTGTTTTCTGCTGTACTCCAACGCAGTTTTAATTAAAACCTCGTGAAAGGCTGGACAAGTGAACACACTTTTCCTCGTAGCAGATCATTTAATTTTCGATATTTTGGAGGAAATCCTGGAGGAGAAAACCACTTTTCACCCACTGTAGCAGTTTTTAATCTCGGCGTGGCCTACACAAAAAAGCTTCTAGAAGAATTTTGCTAGCGTCCAAAATGGCGTACTAAAGCTTAATGGCGGCGTTAATGGCAGCTATTGTTTGATACAATCTACGGAATTGTCTAACCCGTGCAACCCCTGTGAAGGCTTTCTCAAATTAAGTTTGGAAATTTGGTCGTTATAAGGGACATTTTAAAGTAGGTGCTGAAATTCTTTACCTTGTAGTTGTATAATACTTAGTCTTTTGCAAACCATTTAAAATTTAACTAATTAACTGTTTGTTTACACTTAAGTAAGGCTCTAGAGAAGCCATTGACTTTTAATTTGGGCAGACGATGTAAAGTAAACCCTTCATTTTTAATAGTATCGTAAGACCTGGATTGATGAAATCAGGTTAGTTTTTATAGGGTTCGTCCATTGCACGAACTTGTTTATAGATTGAATTCAATAATATTTTGCTGATCTTAACTTTACAACGTTTGTTTACTTCTCTTGTCACTTAATAAATTTGTCCGTATAACATTGAGAGCGAGCAAGGCATTATTCAATTAATTTTTGACGTTAGGTGTTTGTACATCTGGTAACAAGCATTTGTCTATAATTTTATTAATTAAAACTGGTTGTCTAGCTTCACCAGCAGCCAGGTGTAGTTAGCTTAGTTCTATTGTACGAGGCTAAGAACCTTCATACGGGCCTCCGTACAGTTTATTCATTAACTTGGGGTACGTTGTAGATTTGTAATACTTTCAATTAAAACTTTGTAACCATATTGTAAAGAACCAACGATTACGTATATCTAATTTGTGTTCTGCTTAACTCTTGCTTGGATTCTTAATCAAATTTATCATAATTGATCACGGTATTTCTTCCTGTTTATACAGGGTGATGTTTTGACAGGTGAATCTGTCTTATAGTAAACACTGTATTGCGCCTAGTGCGTTTCTAATGAGATTTGGGGAATTAATCTGGGAGATTTCGTGCTAAATTTAAAATTAATCTAAGCTTAATTATTGCCTTGGCGCTTTTTGTTATGTATTGGCGATTTTTTAATTTAATCTATGTATATTCATTCTATATATCTATTGTTAATTACTCATTCGACTACGGATATTATGACATTTTAATATTCTGAACCTACTTTGATTTGTTATTAAATTTTGTTATTGTTGATGACATGTGTTTATTTGATACCTTTCCCTCAAGTGTTTGAGAGCAAAGAATAAATTGATTTGGGAAACAAGTAGTAGTAAAGGGCATACTCTTTTGCTTGTGGAGCTACCAGAGTCCCACCCGCTTCCGTGTTTCGGGGGTACTTTGCAGGAAAATAATACGGTGGCGTCATATCCACCATCAAGCGACCTTGGAACTCGCGACACTCTCCGATAACGTTAGAGCTAGCCGGCAGAAACATGTAGAGTTTTTTGGATACATATATTTTGAAGTAATATACAGATCTTTAATCGCCTACTGATTAGGTTTACCATATCATACCAAGGTCACGAAGTTATTATATATATATATAAAGATAATTATTTCGTGACCTTAGTATGTTATGGTAAATTTAAATTTTGGGCGATTTAAGGTCTGGTTTTACTTCAAAAACTATATATTTAAAACAATCCTACATGTACATGTTTCGGCTAATAATGCCTTTCTCAAGGAATACCAAATATAAGACCTTAAATCGCCTACAATTTGAATTTACCATATATATATATATATATATATATATATATATATATATACCTTTAAATTTCAAACCATGTAAGCGTATATTATTATGTTGTAGTGTAACGTGTGTTCATTTGAAAAGTCAATCTAGGTTACTTTGAAATTCTGATAGAATAAGACGCATATATATTAGTATGTGTTTGTTGTTCCGTAAACGTAAATCCAAATGACATTTGATAATGTCAATCACAAATATCAGTTAGTGCATAAAATAATCGTGCGTCGATTCTGGTTTAAATAAATTTCTTCTCAGTTTTAAAATGGCTTTCACTTTAGAACATAATTTTTTTTTAGTCCAGGCTTATTATGGTAATAAAATTGATGATTTATGGGTTTATTCAGTTCAGATTGCATGGTAGAATTTCAAGTTGAGTTTCCACATTTTGTAATAGATTATATACAATTTAAGAACACTTTGGATAGAACTTTAAAACTTTTTTCTGAAACTGGTAGTCTCTTAAGAAAATCAGGCAGCGGAGCAGTTAAGAAACGTACACCTCAAGTTGTCAAACGTGTTGAAGAAATAATGGAAAATGGACCACAAACATCTGTTCGACATTTGAGTCAACAAATAAAGCTTTCTATTCGTACAACTCACAAGTTATTAAAAAAAATATGCAACTTTATCCATACCGTGTCACAGCAGGACAAGAATTGTTAGAAATTGATTACCCACGTAGACTATAGTTTTTTAATTGGTTTGTAAATATGAACAATAATGGAGAACTTTCGCAAAGAGTCATCTTTACTGATGAAGCATGGTTTTATAAAACGGGATACCTAAATTCACAAAATACAAGAATTTGGAGTAGTGAAAATCTACATGTAAGTAATGAAGAATCGCTACATCCAGAGAAAATTGGTGTTTGGGCAGCGATAAGCCAAAGGCGAATCATTGGACCAATATTTTTTCAGGGTACATTAACTGCTCAAAGGTACCGTACGGAAATTCTACAACCATTTGTCAATCAGTTGCATGATGATGAACTTCAGAATGCATATTTCCAACAAGACGGAGCACCTTGTCACTGTGCTGCAGAATCTTTGGATTATTTAAGAGAATTTTTTGATGAGCGTATAATTAGTCGAAATACTGAAATTGCCTGACATGCACGATCATGCGATTTAACACCTTGCGACTTCTTTTTGTGGCCTTATCTAAAAATTAACATATTTCGGACACCTATATTTAATTTGAATGATATGCTACAGAGAATCGAACAGAAAGGCATGGAAATTAATAATAATCCAGTAATGTTGCAGAATATCATCAGAAATTTTGAACGGAGGATTTTAAAGTGCATTGATCTTGAAGGACAACATTTTCAACATTTGTTATAGTTTTCAATAAATACCTATTATTTGCTATTTATTTGTATGTATGAAACTGTCAAAATATACGACTTCGTAGGTTAAGTAGTAAATTTTAATTTACGACATACTTCAAAATGTTCTCAGTAAATCACATGCTACTAGATTGACTTTTCAAATGAACACCCATTACTATGTTATTCCTAGAGTTTGAATTTTTCAAGTTTTAGAGTTAGGAATTTTCCCTTGTTAGTTGCTAAGTAAACAAATAATAAAGGCGCACTGCTAATTTAAAATTAAAATCCGTCTTGGCAAGAACAAAATATAATTAAATTATACGCCAGAAGTTATTTATAATTAGTCGTTTATTTATTTAAATTCCCTTTACATTAATCTATAATTCATAACATGCACTTATTTCTATTGAAATTGACGTCGATGGATTTTGCTCTTTAGACTTATATTCGTTATTTTATTTTTCTCTTTCATATTCCAGGAAAATTATTTATATAGCTATCTAAACTACAGTATAAAACCGCAGGGAATCAGTTGAAAATCAACGTCTTAAATGCACATCCATTACCGCTGTCATTACGCACAGAATACAAACTGTCAGTTAAGTTTAAACGTTATACCTCCCGACGCTGTACGTAAATGGTATCGCCTTCTAATTGAAATAGATATTCTCGTACGTCCGTGTAACGTTCCGAAGTGGCGGACCTTAGAATGCTTGTTATTTTTTTCAAACGCTATACTTTTCCCCGCCGCTTTTGTTTTAGAACCACCGCCGATATGGCATTTTGTGGCTGAAACTCCTTTACAAACAATGTATTTTCCACGGGACGACCACCATCAGGTAGGTTCTGGCAAGAGAGCAAGAGAGGGAGGCCTTGCAGAACATCACGCAACCACGTTATCACTTGTTATATTTTGCTTTGGTCGCGTAAAGTGTAGCATTATAATACTGAATCTATAGAATAAATTCAATTTACTTGCTTACTAATAAAAATCTGTTGATTTTTATCGTTTATAATACCGGCCCTAAAATTGATCAAATCGCACCTGAAGTTTCTACATTTGTCTCGGTAAGCAATGTTCGCCGTGGCGAGAAAATTTTCTTACAATTTGAGAAAAATCGTTCGACATCTACGAATGTAATACACACACAATTAAAATCATCTTTGTCAATAGATAACATACCTGTAGATGCATCATTACAAATTCGTCCTAGTAAACTCAATATCTTTGTTCAAAACATTATCGAAATTTTCTACTACGCGAACGTTTTTTGCGTGGTCTATATTGTCCAGTAATGTTTTCACTTCGTACCACTATTTGTACCGACTCCACAACCGAGTATTTTGCAATTTTTCGATAGTACCTAACCTCAATACGCTAAACTAAAATACAAACATCTGGCCGGCATACACGACCTTACACAATGCATACAATGAACCTGCTTATCTTTAAATTCCCAATCTATCTTTTGTAACTGGGTGCGTCTCGTAAAACAAAACTTTCCGTAGTCATCTCTTACAATAAGTAATTTCTTTGTTAATACTTAAATCTTATCGGACTGTATATATTAACAAAAATCCTGAGTTGTAATTTCATACGAACACGTGTTCTTTATAAAACCCGATGTGTTTTGAAAACGGTCGAACGTATATATTAACTTATACTTAGTAGGATCCTGGAATATGGGGAAAATCTGACAACTCTAGTTATGAATACTAGTATATACCCACTTTAACTCTTTGTTAAACTGCTTATAGATCTCAGGGGCTCATTTGGCTATTTTTATTAATCTTAGCACCAGATTAGTAAAACTTTAAGATAAGTAATAATAATAGTAATCTTTATTCGTGCAACAGCGGTTGCTACTAACAAGATAATGTCATAATATCATTTGTGGTGTAGATTAACAATTTTTCATAAAAACATATACAAAATAGTACTTAATAATACAGGGTGCGGCAGTGCAGTTGCGATGGGCGACTACATCCGCTGTGGTGAGGATGGAAACCTGGGAGGGGATTCATTGTGTCCGGTAACTCACCCCGTTTTCAGTCGTAGCAATGGTTTGGAACGGAGAGCATCGCGGCTTCGCCGTTCGCACGTTTTTTGAAAGCGGTCGTTCTTTCATCATCACTCAGCGGACCTTCCGACTGCACTTTAACATTCAACTTCGTGATCCCGTTCCGAACCGCAATGTTATCGCGAGTTGGGTTCGTGCGCTGGAAGAAACTGGTTCAGCAAAAAGGCCTAGGGGTATGGAAAGACCCAAAACAGTGAGAACTCCCGAAAATGAAGCTCTAGTGAGAGCAGCTGTTGAACAATCACCAACACGCTCTGCCCGGAGACATGCAACTGCATTAAACATGTCCGACCGCTCTGTAAGAAGGATTTTGCATAAAGATTTATTCTTCCATCCCTATAAGATTATGCTGGTTCAGGAGTTGATGCCTCCAGATTTTCAAAACCATGTGAATCGCGCCCAAGAAATGTTAGACCGTATCGCACCAAGGTCAACGTTCCTCAGTAGTGATGAAACCCACTTCCATCTCTCTGGAGCCGTAAACAAACAGAATTTCCGTTATTGGTCGGACAATAACCCACGACAAGTTCACGAGAGACCTCTCCACTCCCCGAAAGTCACTGTATGGTGTGCCATTTCCAAATTTGGGGTTATTGGACCATACCTTTTTGAGGAGGATGAACGTGCAACAACCGCCACCGCTCGGCGTTATGTTTCGATGCTCGAAAATTTTTTTGATCCACAGTTGGCACGGTTGGCTGAAGAACAAGAACTTGGGGATATTTGGCTCCAACAAGACGGGGCTACGGCCCACACAGCGCAGATTTCAATGACAAAACTGCGGCAGATGTTCCCTGCGCGCCTCGTCTCTCTGAGGGGCGACCTGGGGTGGCCGGCGAGATCACCGGATTTGAGCATTTGCGATTTTTTCCTGCGGGGCTACCTCAAGGAAAAGGTTTTTCAGCATCGTCCTCACAATTTGGAAGAACTGAAGATCCGTATTACAGAGGAAATCGCCGCCATTCCGATCGATATGTGCCAGAACGCAGTTGAAAACTTCAGAAATCGCCTACATCAGTGCATCGCTTCTGGAGGACGTCATCTTGCTGATGTGATCTTTAAAACTTAAGTGAAAAAATTGGGTGTAGTACTGACTCAAGCAGAATAAACCACTTTTTCGTAAGTTGTGCCATTTTTTTTTAATAGCCCATCAAAACTGCACTGTATGTTTTGCCGCACCCTGTATATAAAAGAAAAAAAAACGAATTAAATGAATATTTATCGATCGTATACATATTACAGAAAGATAGAAAAAAGAAAATAAATTTAACTAATACGATAAGTTAATGCAATTTTATGTGCATACAAAAATAATCAAGAACTAATTTAAACATCATTATAAATCTTGCCAAAAGTCTTATGCATAACATAGTCCGGTGACTTAAAAAGTGCATTCGTTTTCGCTCTGTGTAGTCTAAAAGTTTTGCGAGAGTTAGAAGTGGGTACGTTGAAGTCAATATTGGCTAATATCTTTGCGTAATTGATTTCGTTCGATAAAAGATTAAGTAAGAATTTCTCACTATACATCTCCCGACGACAAGATAAAGATACTATGGCACTCCAAAAGACTATTGTAGTCCGTTCCACATTCAGGATAAGTGCCAGTTACTCTGAAGGCGAGGAATTTCAGAAACCTCTTCCGGATTCTCTCAACGGAAATTTGTTGATAGGCATAATAAGGAAACCACACTAAAAGGGCATACTTCAACTTGCATCGGACTGAGGCATAATATAAATTCTTAATTGAAACAATGTTATTGAAGTTTCTACAGGCCCGAATAAGGAATCTCAATGACTTTGAAGCTGAGGAGGGATCCACGAAATATGTTTAAAAAATGGGAGTTGCGAGTCAAAAAGTATGCCCAGATCATGAACCTCGGACCTTCTAGTCACCAACTCTGATTTGGCAGAATAATTAAATATTTTAAGGCCAGTACATCGAGTATAAGAAACAACACATTTTGAAATATTCAATATAGTTTTATTATGATTACCCCATTCTTCAATTATAGAAAGATTAATTTGCAAATTGATGTAATCGGAGTTTGCGCGGATGATGTATAATTTAATATCTTCAGCATATCCCAGAAATTTACAGTTTAATTTATTTTAATTTAAGAAATCATTAATAAAGATGTTGAAAAGCAGGGGCCAAAGATTTGAATCCTGAGGTATCCCCGAAGTTAAAGGAAAAATTTTAGACTAAAATTAATTGTAAAACACATAGTTCGAATTATTCAAGAGGTATGACATTAACCTAACCAACGCAGGACAAAAACCAAAGAAATCCAACTTTGTAAGGAGGATACCGTAGTCTATTAAATCAAAGGCTTTAAAGAAGTCGTATATATGACGTCAACTTGTTGCCGGTTGTCAATGGCCGAAAAAAGAAATGAAATAATGCTCACAAGATTTGTGGTCGTTGATCGCCCAGATATGAAGCCACGTTGATGACAGGATAAGAATGGTTTAATTTGTCTGTAAATTTTATAAAATAGAATTTGCTCAAAAATTTTAGCAACACTGGATAATATACTTATTGGCCTATAATTAACAATCTTAAATCTGATGATGAGATAAATGACATGATTATGAATGACAAGTGTTTACGACCCAGAAATTCCCGGAATGTGAAAAAAACACAATAAACTGTCCTTACAAGTTATTCACTACCATCCCCTTCAAAGTACTCACCTTCCGCCCAAGGGGGCACAAAGGGTAAGATCTGTAGAGTAGGGACGGTGGGATAGTACTGCCGTCTTCGTTGAAGCTAGAAACTGATGCACAAGTCTCTTGGGGGTTGATATATTGCTGATTCCCGAATTAGTACGCCACTTGCCAGGCCGCTTGCGTCGAATGTTTTCTCTTAATATTTATTTGGGAATACCGGGGATTCATTAATGGCTACGTTGGAAATTATGTATTCGTGCACAACGGTTTTCTGAAATACAGAGTACCGCTCTTATTCAAGAACCTGATTAGTTAAATAACAACTTTCCACAGTGTGTTTGCCGTAGGGTAATAACACCAACAAATTTTTGCATAAAGACCAGGTGAATTCTACGTCAAAGGTATCAACAAGCTACCTAATAATAATAATAATATACTTTAGTACCCAACAGGCTAGGCGCAATTACAAGATACATTATATATATATATATATATATATATATATATATACAGTGTGTATAAGCCAAATGGAATAAATTCATTATTTCGGTTACTGTATGTACATATTTATAAAAAATCCCGAAACATGTCATATTTAATTTATAAATTAACATTCTTCAACGTGAAAATGCGATCCCTACCTTCAACCCCCTTCGAATGACAGGTACAACCCCCATTTTTTTAAATGGGAAGTATAGGCTTGTGATATATCGTTGTAAAGGTATCTTTATTCTCTATTCAAAAATGTTATAATTTTCATGTTTGTTGCAACAATTAAGATAGAATAAAATAAAATCATGTTGTTATCGAAATTCGCTACAATACACTCAAAAAATAAAATTTAATGCAAAATGTAAAGAAAAATTTAAAACGCCAGAAAAAAATATGAATGTCAATGAAGTAGATGCTCATTTGCGTTTATAAAGATTTAATACATACATCAAAGGCATCATTGCATTACTTACTTCCCGCTTAGGTCTTCATAATAAGAAAGTGAGTAAAAACCATACCAATGTGCTTTTTAGATGGTATCCATTAAAAATACTTTAAAAAGTTTCCGTGGCAACATTAGTTTGTTTAAAACGCCTTAGTAAATTGTTTTGTATTTAAAAGTTGTCATTTAAATTGACAGTTTGATAATTTTAGTTTGAATTTCGTAAAATACAATTCTGGAAAATGGTTAGATTAACGGAAATGCATAAAATAACAGTCATACAAATGATTGGTTACGGAGATAGAACCCGAACACAACAAGAAGTAATCCGCCTATTTCATGAGAAATTTCCTGATTTACCGCCTATAGCTCAAGGAACAATTAGTAAGATAGAGAAGCAGTTTCGAGAGTTTGGTCATGTAAGGCAGATAAAAAAACCAGCTGCCAATGCACTGAGTGATGAAATCAAAGTAGATGTGATGCTTGAGTTTATGGAAAACCCACATACATCGAGTAGACATGCATCCACTACATTAAATGTTAGCCATACATCGATAGTAAACATATTAAAAGAAAATAAAATGCATCCCTATAAAATGATATCTACTCAGGAGCTTATGGAAGACGATTTTGATAGAAGAACTTATTTTTGTGAGCAAATGATGGACATGCTGGATAACAATATTATCAATTTAGAAGACGTTATGTTTTCTGATGAGTGCACTTTTTCTCTTAGCGGTCATGCTAATCGGCAAAATTGCCGCTACTGGTCTACGGAAAATCCTCACTGGATGAGGGAAGAACACACACAATACCCAGTAAAAGTTAATGTTTGGGCAGGTATTGTTGGAAACCATATCATTGGTCCCTTTTTCATTGAGGGCAATTTGAATGGCGATCGTTATCTGGCACTACTTCAAAAGGATGTCATTCCAACTTTGGCAAATTTATATCCTGATCCAGGAAACCCTCAAGTTCCAATGAATACGATATGGTTTCAGCAGGATGGAGCACCACCACATTACCAACGCAATGTCCGGCAGTACCTCGATGCAATATTTCCCAATCGGTGGATAGGAAGGCGAGGATCGATAGAATGGCCAGCGCGATCACCTGATCTGACCTTACTTGATTTTTTTTTATGGGGATATTTGAAGAGCATTGTGTACAAAACTAAACCTTTGGATTTAAATGACTTAAGAGAACGAATAACGCTTGCGATTAGGTCGATCACGCCTGATATGTTAAATAATGTTAGAAGACAGTTTTATTGAAGATTAGGATGTTGCCAAGACGTTCATGGTGAACATTTTGAACATTTACTTCATTGACATTCATATTTTTTTCTGGCGTTTTAAATTTTTCTTTACATTTTGCATTAAATTTTATTTTTTGAGTATATTGTAGCGAATTTCGATAACAACATGATTTTATTTTATTCTATCTTAATTGTTGCAACAAACATGAAAATTATAACATTTTTGAATAGATAATAAAGAGACCTTTACAACGATATATCACAAGCCTATACTTCCCATTTAAAAAAATGGGGTTTGTACCTGTCATTCGAAGGGGGTTGAAGGTAGGGATCGCATTTTCACGTTGAAGAATGTTAATTTATAAATTAAATCTGACATGTTTCGGGATTTTTTATAAATATGTACAGTAACCGAAATAATGAATTTATTCCATTTGGCTTATACACAATGTATATGGGACCAAATGTTGGGGTTTGTATTCAGCTCGCGAAGGACCAGGTATAAATTTTTTCCTGTCTCACCGCTCACGGGGCGTAGCTTCCGTAAAAGCTGGTTATTTATTTTGGCTGTTGGCAGTTATATTGAAACTTGGTGTGTTTTCTAAATATTTTATTTATTTAACAAAAAACACTTAAACCTAATTTATTAAGATAAATCTCGCAAATATAAACTAGAAAGTTAAATTTTTTACTATTATATGAAACTGTATGTCTCTTGTTGTTAATATGATACTGTTTGATATGAATGTTATGAAGAGAATGTTTTGTACTGTTGTTGAGTTGATACTGTTCTATATTATACTGTTTTAAAAGTAGGTAAAAATACACCACTACCCTACAAACTATTATATAATTAAATGCATGTATACGTTGTACAATGTATTGTTTGACGTCATAACGGAGAATTTTTCTATGTTCAATTCGTTGAAATTGTACCTACTGGCAACAACACCAGGTTTAGGATAGGGTCCTAAAATTCTTACTAATAAATAATAAAATAAATATAATTACTAATTAAGTAAGAGTTGGTATGTAGTAAGTATGTAGTTCTGGATATAATTCCATTGTTTGGAAATGGAACTTTATTACACATATTTAGTTAATCATGGGTGGTCAGATTAAATATCGTTTCTTGAATGCGTTCACTAATAGCCCTAAGTAATAAAAGGAATGGTCTTAATTATGAAGTAATAAAATTGTAAATGTAAAAGGTTCTTAGAACGTAAGGAAAGTTTTATAATTTGTATAAGACAACAAAAATATGTTATACAGTGGTTTAAACATGAAAATGCAAGTTGAATATTTATAAAATTGGAAATATTATAGATTCTTTATCCTATATTTACTTATATCTAACATATATAAATATATATAATTTTTTTGACGAAACAATAAGCATGGTTCAATATTTTAAGCAAAGTAATATCTTTAGAGTATTTTGAGACACGCGTAATAAATTCCAGAGTTTTGCAGGCATCGGAACAAATATTAATTATATGGAATCTAAACGTAAAATGTGAGTCAAATGAGACTCCAAGATCTTTTATTTCAGTCTTACTGGTTAAGATATGGCTTTTAATACATTACGAGGATTCGTAAGGCATGGCGTATCGAGTATAAGTGACCACGCAGCATTTCTGCTGAAGTTTAATGGTATCGTCAATTGTTAAAATTTCCGAATAGATTTTCATCTCTTCTGCGTAGACGACAATGGAACACTTCACATATCATCCGCCTAGACGACAATGGAACACTTCACTTGGAGAAGGAGATCATTCACAAACAAAACGAATAGCAAGAGGCCCAAATTTAATCCGTGAGGGACGCCAGAAGGAAGAACTAAATCATTGGAGCAGAATCCATTATATGTTACGTAGCATTTTCTTTGAAATAGATAAAACTGAAGAAGACTGATAGAAGTTGGAACGAGACCAAAAGATTCCAGCTTATGAAGCATCTCATGATGAATTTAATCGAATGCCTTAGATAAGTTAGTATAAACTACATCAACCTGTTCTCGGTTGTCCAAAACTTCATCGACGTACTCGCCAATCGACGCCAAATTGGTGACAATAGATCTATCCGTGACAAAACCATACCGGTTCGGTGAAATATGAGAGCGCATGCCACTAAAAAATCTGAAGTATAATACCTTCTCATAGAGTTTGGCGAAGTTAGATATAATAGAAGTTGGCTTATAATTACTAATCAACGCACGATCTCCTTTTTTATGTACGGGAATAATTCTCATGTGCTTCCACCGATCAGGAAAGATATTCGTTATTATAGGTTAATAAGTAGTTTCAGAGGATATGCCAGGACAAATCTACAGTCGCATATCAAAAAGCTCAGTAAGGAATCGTCTCCAGCGGTGTATTTGTAGGGAAAGTAGCGATTGACTTAATTAACTCGTCTTCAGAGGATAACGAGAAGGAAAAGGGTAGGGAACAGTAGTCCGATTCATAACACGTAAAGCCAGAGAATGCGGTAGACACAGTAGAACGTATCCGCGAAGGCATCAACAATAGTAATGTGATCCGAAAATCCAAAGAAAGCCCCCGAGATTAGAAGGGATTGTTTTGATTGAATGCTCCATTGCAGAAATATAAGCAATTAGCTAATGCATAGCAACAAGAAATTGCAAATAATGGCGAATATATCATAGATTCGGATATTGTTGCTGTTTGTTTAATTGATAATATTGTAGTTGTTTTACTGAAACGAATAGTATTTATGTTCTGTCCTGATATATTACACTAAATTTATAAAATGTTTCATTAACGAGTAGTTGCACGTGTTTAAATAAAGTTTCGTTACTATCGACATGATTAACCGTAACAAAATAAGTATTTGTTTTGTCAATACTTATCAGCTTTTTACCAAACTCATTGTTAGCAATTGTACAATATCGAATGCAATAATTTTATGTATGCCAAATAAACTAACAAGCTTATGTGATAACAATAGCTTGAACAAACGAACTATACATATTGCTATGAATTGTGGTTTTGATAATTAATTTACCACAATTCACGACAAATCTATCCAGCCAGGGTATTCAGTCGGTTTACTTTCAAAATGGGACTGCTTTCCTCTCAGGGTTCCAATTGGAAAACGTGGTTTTTCTTTTCTACCTGCTGTTGAATGTTTTTCGGAATTGGATAGTTTTTAATTTTAAAAGGTTTTGTTTCATCTACTTCTAACGAATGTCTATAATTTCTGGCAATACTGGGAAATTTATTTACTAATACTATATACTATATACTATATACTATATTATTCTTTATTATTATTTTAACTTCTTTTTCATATACATCATGGCAATCTATTTTCAATAAATCAATATCTTCGGTAAATTCCACTTCTCCCTCCTTTTCTTTCTCCATATCTTCCAACACCATTAATTCCTTTTCTTCGAATACACCAACTTCTTCATCCTCTTCCATATTATTTAATTTTTCCATACAGTTTATTTTCTGCATCCATTGCACATTATTATTATTAATTATTATTTTCTTCTTATTAATATAAATTATAGTATTAATTTTATCTAACAAATCTATTCCCAGTATTCCATCTCTACCTAAACCTTTTACTACTATAAATTCTCCGATAAATTTATTATTTTCTATATTAAATTCGACGACATAAATCTTATTAACTACAGCTATAATTTTTTTCGTAGCTGATACTATAGTAATTTTACTTGTGGGTACATATTTCCCTTCTTTATTCTTAACTAAACCTTCAACAACCTTTTCATCCAAAAACGACGTTTCACTACCAGAATCAATTAAACAATTACATTCTCTTTGTCCTATATTAATTTTAATATGTGGTAAAACCGTATTAATTGCGCAAGCCGACTTATCATACAACAATGCAAAACTTTCACTCTTTTTGGTTGGCCTTACTAAAAATCCTTACTACAAGCAAGTTCTAATTTCTTTTTATCATCTACTTTAACTTCTAAATTAAAATTAGGCCTTGTATCTTTACACCTTGTACCTGTGTATTTCTCAGGATCTATACTATTTTCTTTAACAACGTCTTTACTTGAATTATATATTATTCTGTTTGAGGAAGCCATTCTCCTACTATTTCTTTGAGTATTATTATTATTAATAGGACTTTCAGGACTCGGAGGGGTATTATATAAATTAACTCTAATATTCATTTCTATTAATGTTTCTATCTAAATAATTATTATTATATCTTTTACCCCGCTCCACATCATCTAACCTCTTTAATAATTCGAGAAACTGTTGTATATCATTAATATTGTGTATGGCTACTGCCTGACTGACTTGAGAATCAAAGTGTCTACTTAATTGTGAAACCTTATCTACTTCACTAATTCTAATATTTTAAAACCGAGTATCTTTTCAAAACATAAGTTTCTCTCGATTCATTAGTACCGACATTATATCTACCAAATAATAATTCTTGTCTTACCCTAGTCTGCTTATTTCTTCCCCAGAATTGATTCGTGAACCTGGCCTCAAATTCCTCTATCGTGTTTACCTCGTCCGACACCATCTCCCACCATACCATAGCGTCATCCTTCAGACAGTTTCCGATCTTTTGCAACTTTTTCTTATCCCCTGGCACATCCTCCAAACTGGCTTTGATTTTCTTAAGGAAACACATAGGATTTGTGTTTGACATCCCATAAAATTTAAGTAGCACTTTGCTTTGTACAGGAACAGGAATATATGCTGGCACATTTACTTCATTTTTCTCTTTTCTTACTTGCTCTATTTCCTTTCTTAACTATTTCTCCATGTATTTCATGTGTTGTTCCGCAAACTCTCTTTTTTCAACTTCTTCAGACAATTTACTATTTAATATCATAATATTTTCCCCCATACTTTGTTCGTTTGATAATTGTAACGAGTCCATTATTATATCTTCTTCTTGAGTAGTTTTACTCAATGCCATAATTTTATCCATCATCATATTCATTTTCTCTTCCATTTTCTTTTGTCTTATTTGCATTTCCATTAACATATCCAGCATAATCTTATCCCTGTTTACTCCTTCGTGTCCCTCTTCATGTATGGTACTTAATGGACCTATTCTTTTCTTCGCTGCCTCTACCAGTTGCTCACTTCTTTGCTGTACTCCAGAGATACCTTCCATCTCTTATGTGCTCTGTTTTTAACTTTCTAATACTGCTTTATTTAAACGTCGGCCTTGTCAAAATTATATCTGCTTTTTTCTGTTCGCACCACGTTTGGTTTAGCCAAAAATATGCTATGAATTGTGATTAAAGAATTAAATAACATTTGTTTGAAAAGTCTTTTTGAACCTTCAAACAGTATCGAGAAATCGACCGACACCACACTATATCGAAGTGGTTTCTCGGGTATAGTTCTGCGTGTGGATTTGGTTCTGAGAAGAACCTCTATCTCGACGTTCCAACGAAACTTCATTCGGCTTCATCTGGAGCAGGTTGGTGGCTGCATGTTGATTCAACCGCAAACCTGCTCCAGATGAAGAGGAATGAGGTTTTCGTTGAAACGTCGAGATAGAAGTTCTTCTCAAAATCAAATCCACAGGCGGAGCTATACCCGAGAACCACTTCGACATTATACAACCACGAGAACATTAGAAGAGTGAGAAGTATATACATATATTCACAAATGCATTCTACATTCAATTCAAAAAATAATAATAATTCATGACCTAACATTCCTAACAGCTTGATGCCAATTACAAAGAGATTGGTAAGGTATGAGTTATTATCACACTTGCGTCCGTGGAGAGACTTAAGATGTTAAAGCTGTCGGCATTCGCATAGGACGAGAAGGAAAACCACGAAAACCTACTTGAACAGCCCAGCCCCGGGTTGAAATCGGGACTACCGGCAAGATAAGCAGTGTGCTAGGTATTTATATAACAGAAGATATTTAAACATGTACAATATATGGTGGTAAATTGCAGGCCGTTACATTATTAAGTTATAATATATACTGTTTAGTTTTTTTAAGTCACTCCTGTTATTGAATTTTTTTATTGTTTAATATTAATCATTTCTTTAATTTCCCTTTTCATTCTGTGTTGTTCTCTATCAATTATTTGTGTGTTTTCAAAGTCGAAATGGTGATCGCGTTGCAGTTTGTGTGTATATAAAGAAGTTTTGTCTGTTTTGGAGTATTTGTGGGCTTGTATTCTTTTGTATAAATATTGCTTAGTTTGACTTATGTAGTAACTACCATAACTGTCCATTAGAAATGCTGCCATTAAATTAAAAATTAGCAAAACACAAGTTGAAGGTATCTTAAAAATAAAGATGTTAAAATTATAATGGTGCTCTGGTGGAAATTTAAATATAAAACGGAATTTTGTTGGATCTAATGGGTCGCAAATAGACAAGCTGTGCCTGGAGTGGCTTGCACAAGCAAGAAATAAAAGAATTCAAATATCAGAGTTTATTGTAAAGACAAAAGTCCTTGAAATAGCACAGCAATTAGGAGTAAGCAATTTTAATGCTTCGGATGGCTAGCTCCAAAAAATGGAAAAAAGAAACATCAGCTTCAAATGCGTTTCAGGTAGGAAATTAGGCTTTCACTAGTTTTTCATTATGTATGTAATTGTTCTCATTTTTAAGGCGAACCGGATTCTGTTAATTTAGAAGATGTCGATCATTTTTTGCAAAAAATCCCTATCATGCTGTTTGGTTATAGACCAGAGGCCATCTATAACGCTGACGAAACTGTTTTTTTTTTTATTGAGCTCTGCTGCAAAAGACCGTGGCTTTTAAAGTAGAAACTAGTTAGGTGAAAAATTAACCAAAGAACTGTTAACGGTTTTAGCTTGTGTGAGCAAGGCTGGCGAGAAGCAGCAGATGTTAGTTATTGGAAAAGCAGCCCACCTTGGTGCTTTTAAAAACATCAACGTAAAGGATTTACTCTCTATTTCGAAGTCAAATTAAAAGTCCTGGATAACCCGCGAAATAATGACGGAGTGGCTGTATCAATTTGATAGGAAAATGATAAGAGAGAAGAGAAGAGAAAGGTTTTATTATTTTTAGATAACGTCACTTCGCATTCCAGGCACATTATACTAGAAAATGTCAACTTAATACTTCGGCTTCCTAACACAACCTTTGTTTGCCAATTACCTTATCAGGGCATAATTCAAACTGCATTACCGCAGCTCTATATTAAAAAAAATTTGTCTCTAATTGAGAGCTCAAAAACTGACCTGGAACTTGCAAAAGCAATGAATGTGTTAGAGGCGTTATATTTTATGAGAAATTCTTGGAAAAAAGTTAGTGCCGCATCAATGCGAAACTGTTTTTGTAAACTGGGATTTGTTAAAACTGGGTTAAATAGCAGTAACTCTGATGATGATTTGCCGTTGGCACAAATAAGATGAGGTTTTTTTTTACCCAGAAATCATTACCCACTGCCGAAGAAATACTACAAGTGTTACTACCAATGTTAGTTAAGCATTAATTGATGAAAGTAGCATCTTAGTAGGCAATCTCACCGAAGGTATTCAAATGTATCGTAAGGCAATAGGTGCATTAAAAAGCTTACAACAGTTTGCAAGAAATGACTACAAGGCCTTTGAAAAACTCAAAAATGTTGAATCGCTTTTCCAATCCGAACTTCTAAAACAAAACCCAAGTCAATAAGCGCCAAACAAAGATTACAATTTTTTTTTCAAAAAACTAAATATTAAGTTAAAACGCTAGACATAAATACATATTGCTATGAACTGTGGTTTTGATAATTAATTTACCACCATTAACGACAAATCTATCCAGCTAGGATATTCAGTCGGTTTACTTTCAAAATGAGACGCCTTCTTTTCAGGGTTCCAATTGGAAAACGTGGAAAACACAATTGAATTAATAAAATATTTAGGCGCCACTCAAAATTTATTTGAGAAAAATAGTAGTTGAGTTACTTGAGTTACTTATGAGCACAAAAGAAAAAGGTCAATTTAATAATAAACACAATAAAATTCAAATGAAACTTTAATACAAAAGTCAAAAAAAAGATAAAAATTTTTATCTTTATAAAGTATAAAGATTAATATTGCCTCATTTAACAATATTATTAAGGTAAAAATAACGCATGGAAGTGACCGCAGCATGCGATCAAAAACCTTAGTGACTTCCGATCAAAATTAAAACTAATAAATTACAAAGATACTTTTTAATTTCTCCCACAAGAAACAAAATCAAAATAAACTATTTGACAGACCGAAACAAACTCTAACGCATGTGCAACCATATGTAAAAAAGAATGCCTTTGATATCCCAAGCGTACTAAAATTTTACATTTACAGAAATGTTTTTTATACTAGAAATTTTAAAAAACCTTCTTTGTCATTTAAATCAAATAACTAAGATAAAATATCAAAACGATAATAATAATACAATAGAAAATTACAATATTCAATTCGTTCAATATAAAAATAAGATATCTTTATTAAAATATATTACTTACGTAAAAAATATATTTATATACTCGAGACACATGAGTAAGAAAGTGTTAAAAATCAAATTACGAGATTCACAAACTCGTAAATAAAACGGTAATAATACTCAAGCACAAAACACAAATAAATCAAAAACAAAAACCGAAATTACTAGAACAAAGAAAAAGATTTATCTTTAACTAAACACGCCTTTCTTACTTCACTCTACATTTGTGTCTCGATACATGCAAGCACGCAAGCTTCGCATCAAAAAAAAAATACAGTTATCAAAATCATCCACAGCAAATCCGGCTTGCTCCAACTGCACAAGTCAAATATATATTTAAGTCACAAAATAAAAATACATTCATAAATAATAAAACTTTTCAAAATATTTGCGGGGAAAAGTTCATAGCAATATGTAAGATAAAAAATATTTTTCTTTTAATCTGAAATTATTATATTATAGGGACAAATTTGAAAAAATGCAGATTTAATTTAATAATTATTGGTTTCTTCTATTTTCTCCATGCTTATCACTTAATACAATATACGGGATTCTTTTTTTATTATTACACATACATTTTGCCTATGTGTAACTTTAAAAAGAAAATTGTCAATGCATTAGCGGCATAGTAGGCAACTAGTTATACACCAGTGAAGGATTTAGCTATAGCTTAATTCTAAAATTAGTTTGCCGTGGAAGGAAAAAGCACTTTTTTATGTCAAATATTTCTGAATTTTTATTCATACATGAATCTTAAATTACATGCACTTGATTGAGAATTAGTTACCTAATTTATTTAAATCATAAATAAGTACAACAAAGATGAAATGGTACCAGAAGAAGAATAATTTAAGGACTGTCAGAGACATGTTTTCCGTTAATTATCCTGTGCGAAAACAATTTTAAATATTTTTAGCAAATTTAAAGAAGATGGGTTTCTAAATTCCCATAAAAAAATAAAACCAATCACATGTTAACAGAACACATGAAGCTGAATATCTTGTGTTATGTAAAGAACAGTCTGTAGGTTCGCTTTTGTAGCCAGGCATTTTGGAGTATCGTACAGTTCGGTGTATAAAACTCTGAAAGAATTCAAATATAAGCCGTACAAGACATCAAACCATCAAGAGCTTTTCAAGGAAGATAAAGTAAAACGAACTGATTTTTGTGATATATTGTTGTAATTTGTTAATCCTCACAGAAGGTGCACACAAATGATGATATTTTGTTATCAACAGTGAGTCCCTCACACTCTTCATTGACATATTGCAAGCATCTTGTACAAAATCGCATGTTAATCCTCCTGTATGTTTTACACAAATGGCAATACCAGCTATCGCTGCTTTTTGAAGAAGTCTGGAGATCACTTGTGGTAAATACGGCATTGACCTAATATTCGAGGCTCTTGCTCAGGTTCTTCTGCGATTGGTTTTGGCCTGCGATGATTTTTTTTGTCACCTCTTTCACTTTCTTTCTCATCGCTCGTATCCGCCCAAACAACTTGGTTTTGGGCAGTCGACACCAGAGTGCGACTCCCTTCAAGGTTAGTAAATAGGTAAGGTTTCCTCGTAACTCAGAACTGTGGAGGAGCGACCGTCATATTGCACGTGCCGCTTACTCTACATACGTACAGAATGCCTTCTTGGCTGCATCGTCTTACTTTTGGTGGCTTGATGATACAACATTCAGAGGAATAGATGAAACAAGTGGAAGAAATGGAGCAACACTTTCAAAATTTACGTAAAGGTCAATTTAATAATTATCACGAAATTGTGAAACACCGTCCAATATGTTACTGCAAAAGTTAATATCGATCCGATATTAATACGAGCTTTTCTCGACAAAGAATTTTCATAAGAGTGAAGTTCTTAATTCGAGAAAATTAACAATAAAACTAGACAAAATGCATGGATCATCAAACAGTATAACATTGAAAAAATTTAAAAAAATAGCGAATTAAAGTATATGTATTACGAATCAATAAAGTTTCTTGTTTATAAACATTATAATTTTATTTTGGTTATTTATAAGAAAACTTAATCAATATCTTGATATTCAGTAAATATTTGCATTTGTTTTTACATGTATAGCAAGCGCCAATTAAGTTGGCGCGAGGAGGGGTTGCGCAGAAGCCGTTTTTAAAAACGTCCACCCCCCACTACTCAAGTAATTGTCAGAATACATTTGTCATTGACGTTTGACGGAACATAATGTCTTTGCTAGGGGATCATAAAGTGATACACGCTCAGAGGTTAGAATTATCTGACATTTGATGTAAAACCAAATACAAATCTCCCCACTACTTTTAATCCTGCGCGAACTTACCCCTCCTCGCGCCAACTTAATTGGCGTTTGCTATACAACCTTTAATTATTTCCGTAATAGCAGTTTACTGAGAGAATTGGGTTGTGGCGCTAGAATACTAAATTAATATATGACGTTGTTTTACTGTGTCAACCACCTTCATTTCCTCTATAATTTATAAGCGCATTTTTTTGCAAAAATATTTACATTAAATACTTTTTACATCCATGCGTACACCAATAGCTAGCAGTGATTAACTATTACTTATAGCAATATTTTGAAATACAGGACATGCTTTTTGTAAATACCTATATGTGATTAGATCGTACATAAAGCAATCGTTTTTGTCTATAGACAACAGTGATTTACTTTACTCGATTTATACATATTTATAGCAAGCGCCAATTAAGTTGGCGCGAAGAGGGGGTGCGCAGAAGCCGTTTTTAAAAACGTCCACCCCCACTACTCAAGTAATTGTCAGAATACATTTGTCATTGACGTTTGACGGAACATAATGTCTTTGCTAGGGGATCATAAAGTGATACACGCTCAGAGGTTATAATTATCTGACATTTGATGTAAAACTAAATACAAATCTCCCCACTACTTCTAATCCTGCGCGAACTTACCCCTCCTCGCGCCAACTTAATTAGCGTTTGCTATACCTAATAATAAGATTAAAATCAAAATCTTTTTAATTTGAATTGATGTTTTCCCGCGTAAGAATATTATTGGTGGAGAGTTACGAAGCAACCTTATACATTTAGTAACCTTGGACTCCGTTTAACAAACTAATACCATCTTGTGGCTGACTATTGCAGTAACAGCGATTTCGTGGCATGGGCCACCTTTGGGTCACCTACCTTAATTCTTGTGAAATATAATTTTCTAAGAAGCTGTTTAGAAACTAGTTTTGCAGTGACGATTGCTTCAAAAATCAATAAAACAAAGTTAGATTAGATGCAAGTATTATTTTTAGAATAAAGATTTAAAATTTAAATTACACGTCGTCATAACACATTAACTTCTTCAATGTTATCAGAAAAGGAAAGGAAAAATGTCGGATATAGCGTATCTTAATCTGTATTTATTCAAATTTAAAGTGCTCTTACTTTTATTCAAGTCATGTTTCATGAATGTTGTTACTTACTTTAAAAGAAAAAAAAAACAATATTCCCACCTCACCACCTGAATCCAAAAGAAATTGCAATTTTTCATAACTAAATTTAAAACAATAATATTTGTCAAGAGAGAAAGTAGTTTAAAATATATTTCGGTCAAACAAATAAATTTGGAAAAGTAAAATAATAATATATGCGAAATAAAGAAAATAAATTTAACAAAATAAAGAAGTTATCCTTTTCGTGAAGAAACTTAGATATAAATGAAACGCTTATAAAGTTAGCAGCAGACAAATAGATCAATAGGTGCATATAACAACATGTAAAGCAATTTATTTATTTAATACAAGAAAATTGATGCGATTATCTGTCTTATTTACAAACCTATTTGTGTACTGTTCGCTGCATTTAATAAAATTGCCGGATTATTTATTTGAAACACAAAATTTACATGAGTTGTACAACAAAAGGTGAATTCACGTTGATATTTATATCACTTATTTTTAAATTATTCACATTTTTAAATGTAACTTCAGCATTGTTTTCTTTGCCATTTAGTAGTACTTTTTGAACATTCTTAGGTAAATTAAATATATACATATTTGCTACAGTAGACATACAATCGAAATTAGCATCGTCGTCAATCTTGTTACCAATTAAACTGTTACTAGCGTAGGTAAACTGATAGTAAGTATATTTCTTGTCTCTGTAGTCAAAGGATTCATTATCATCACAGTATAAGTTACCTACAGCTTCATAGTTGCTGTCTAAAAATATGTACAAAGTGTATGGATCTTCGTGTGTTAATGCTGATGACTCCCGTGGAGTATCTCGTCTAACAATTATACTACCACCTCTGTAAAATACTGGTGTATAATTTATAGTTACAGATATGTCAACATATCCTGTTCCTCTATAACTCTTACTATTTTCAACATCAAACCAGACCTGATTTTCGCCACCCGGAAAGTATACTTGAACAGTTATTGCATTTTTCTCTGTTACTGGATGTACTAAAATATCTTTTCCGACTAACCATTGATCGTCTATGTCTAAAACATTGACATCTTCTGGGTAGTGATAAGTAATCGGTCTTATAACTGGATCTCCATTCCTTTCATGTTCATACCAAATAGTGTACCAATATGGCAAATGAGAATATCTATCGTTCGACGCTGTCCTAATGATGACTTGCACCTCTTCTGAATATAAATATGGTTCACGCCTGTCGATATTGGTGGTGGAATGTTGTCTTAGGAATGGTAGCCAAGATCCAGCTTGATGCCATCTTTGCAAAAGTTCCGTTTCTACATTTGTTACAAACCCACCGATATCGGCCCCACAGAAACTAATGCCAGCTAAAGCTTCCGTCAAACACATCGAAAAGCTGACTTTTAAATGTTCCCATGTTGACAAATTATCGCCAGTCCATATTGCAGCGTATCTTTGCGATCCCGCAAAATGAGAACGTGTTAAAATAAAGGGTCTCAATTGGTAGTTCATTCGAGCCATTAAACCCTTCCAAGTTCCCATAGTCTGCATGAAACCATACATATTATGGACATCCCTGTGTATCCATCCACCGTAATGAAGGAGATAATTCGGCATAGTTTCTTCATCTTGATCGAAGACAACGGGTTCATTCATATCATTCCAAATGAATATAATATTTGTTGAATCCGGGAATGTGTCTAAACCGTATAAACTGGAATACCATTCCATAGCGTTGGGATCGTGGAAGTCTATGTAGCTACTTAAACCAGGCCAGCATTGTCCTTCAAAATTTGAACCGTCAGGATTTTTTACGAAGTATCCATTGGCATTAGCTATGTCATAAACGAAATATCCTTCTTCTACTTTAATATGTGGATCGATAATCAGTACCAGTTTTCTTCCAGTTTCATTCAAAGTCTGCTGCATCTCTACAGGTCTGGGAAAGCGTATATAGTTCCAAGTAAAATATTTATAAGAATCGGTATAATCAATATCTAGCCACATTACATCAAGCGGAAAATCGTGATTGTCGAATTCTTCAGCAACGTTAAGCAAGTCGCGTTGGCTTCTGTAACTATATCGACTTTGATGGTATGCAATAGCAAAATATGGCGGTAAAGATGCGGTTCCAGTTATTTTAGTATATTGTCTGGTAGATGCTTCTAAAGTTGGACCGGGCAATATGAACAAATCTATTACTCCGCTTTCACTAATCACAAGCGCTTCTACAAAGTCGTCGCCATTATTGATGTCTACGAAAGTTTGAGCTGAATTAAGCCAAAATATGCCACTACTTCGCGAAGTGCTATGAGCATACAACACTGGAACCGAGCCATAGAGTGGTTCTTGCGAATCTACCGCGTAACAACAGTGGTCTACATTATAAAGTCTATAAGGGTGTAAACCACCAACGCCTGTAGTTCTTAGGGATAGCCTTTCAGCATGTAACGGTATTCCGTACGCTCTTTGAGCACCAGGAAATTTAAAATCTAACGCTATAGCTTCATCGTCATCTTCAGATTTGAAAACTAATTTACCTTGTGGATTTATTTCATTAATGAGTACATCTTCATCGTAAATATCAACTTTAAACGGCTTAGCGTAAAGGACAGCAGTAATTGAGCCCACAGAAACGGTAATATCGCTTTCACCATATTCGACATTTATAGTAGAAACTTGAAGTTCCGCATCAATAGCTTCTGTAACAGTGTGTCGTGGTTTACTTGGATCATCAACGAAAAATCTTATAATATTTGCTTCAAGGGCAGTTAAAGTTAGTTTAAGAACTTTAGCGTCTTCTCCATTCAATAGATCAATTTGAATGCTAGAATGACTTAAAATTATCGAACTCAGGTCTAACTCGAACAATAACTCTCCGTAAACTTGGTTTCGAATTTTTTGGCAAAATATTTTCTCATCGCAAGTGTACCAACACTGTACCGTTGCGAATAATATAAAGAAACAGAAGTACCGTACGATATACATTCTTGTTTAATAATGATCTTTTAAAATGGTCCTTTTCCATTTTAGTGAAACACTACAGTTTTTAATCTACAAGTAGTTATCTATAGTATATTTATTTAACTCAAATTTATGAATAGAACGATGAAGTGTTTAAACAAACAAGAAGATATTAGATTTTAATCAAATCAAAGGAATATCCATTACGATTAGTATCTTGGTAAACCTTTCTGATTGACTTTAACATGTTTATGCAATTACATCTGTATAATTTAGTTTTTAATGTACAAATTATCATATCTATCTTATGCGTACGATAACAGCAGTACAACGTGTTTCAAAAACAACTTCATCTCAGCAGGCACTGAGTAACTAGTACTTGCAAATTATTATAAGCCACTTGCCTTTTATTTCTTCTTCTTTAAGTGCCGTCTCCGCTTCGAAGGTTGGCAATTATCATAGCAATTCTTACTTTTTAAACCGCAGCTCTAAACAGTTCATTATTATTACATCCAAACCAGTCCCTAAGGTTCTTCAGCCATGAATTCCGTCTTCTTCCTATAGATCTCTTGCCCGGGATTTTTCCCTGCATAATTATTTGTAGTATTTGATATTTTTCTCCCCTCATGACATGTCCCATGTACAGCAGTTTCCTTCTCTTAATTGTCGGAATCACTTCTCTCTCCTTATGCATACGTCTCATCACTTCTACGTTGGTTTTTCTCTCTACCCATGAGATCTTCAATATTCTCCGGTATACCCACATCTCAAATGCCTCCAGTCTCCTCATGTCGGTTACCTTCAGCGTCCAGGCCTCCATCCCATAGTATAGTATAGACAGCACATAGCATCTCATCAGTCGTATTTTTAAGTTAAGGTTTAAATCTCGGCAGCAGAAAAGCCTTTTCATCCTTGTAAAGGTGCTTCTCGCCTGTTCTATTCTGACTCGTATTTCTTGGGAGCTGTCATTGTTCTCATTAATGATCGTGCCCAGGTATTTGTATTGTCTTACTCTCTCAATAGGCTGGTTCTTCACATATATCTTACGATTATCTTTAGTTGTTTTTGTTATCAGCATATATTTTGTTTTGCTTATGTTCAGCGTTAGTCCATACTCTTCGCTTACTGTGACCATTCTGTTAATTAGCGTCTGTAGGTCCTCGTGTGTTCCAGCTAAAATAACTGTATCGTCAGCGTACCTCAGATTATTTATTGTCATGCCGTTAATCTTAATGCCCATGTCCCGATCATCAAGTGCTCTATTTACTATGTCCTCCGAGTACAGATTAAAGAGGATTGGCGACAGTATACACCCCTGACGAACACCTCTTCGTATTTCTATTTCCTCTGATGTCGTGTCTTCTATTCGTACTGCTGCTTTTTGGCCATAGTACAGGTTTGAGATTAATCTTATGTCTCTGAGGTCTATCCTTCTCTTGACCAATGTTTCTATGAGTTGGTCATGTCTAACTTTATCAAATGCTTTATTGTAATCTATAAAGCAGGCGTATATGTCCTGGTTTACGTCTAGGCATCTTTGTGATAGGACATTTAGTGCAAAAAGTGCTTCCCTTGTTCCTAGGCCCTTACGGAATCCAAACTGACTATCGCTGATATCTACATCCAGTTTCCTGAATATTCTATTATGGACCACCTTCAAAAAGACTTTCAATGTGTGACCCATCAGGCTTATTGTGCGGTAGTCAGAGCAATGCCTGGCATTTTTCTTTTTCGGAAGGGTTATAAATGTTGATAGCAACCACTCATTTGGTATTATTCCTGTTCTATATATGGTATTAAGTACTTCTACCAAAACATGAATCCGGTCCGCCTCTATCAGTTTAAGAATTTCCGCTGGCAGTTGGTCCGGACCTGCAGCTTTTCCGTTCTTGAGCATACCTAGTGCATATGTTACTTCATCCTTAATTATGTCCGGGCCCAACTCCCCTTCCGTATTTTCAAGAGTCGTATGCCGTCTCTCATCTTCGAACTGCTCTTTAATGTAGTTCTTCCATGTTTCTAGTTTTTGCTCTATTTCTGTGACTATTTTCCCGTTGTTATATAATATATTAAGTTGCTTTTGTTTGCTGGTGCCGACGAGTTCTTTAATCTTTTTGTGCATGTTAAAGTTGTCGTATTTGGCTTGTAGCTCCTCAATTTCTTCACATTTTTGTTTATAATAATCTTCTTTTGCTTTTCCGATTTTTGTGCGAAGTATTCGTTGTGTTTCTTTATATTGTTGTTCGTTTTTTCCCTTATAGCTTCTTCTCTTTTCCATAAGATTAAGAATTTCACCAGTAATCCATTCCTTCTTTCCTGTGGGTTTTTCTGTCTTCAGAATCTCCAATGAGGGTTCCAACAAGGCTGATTTAATTCTGTACCATTTTTCGTTTATGTTTCTGCAGTTTTGGTATTCTTCCTTGCTTTCGAGTGTTTCCAGATTTTTGTTTATTCTTGTTTGCAACTCATTCCGTATTTCTTGGTTTTTTAGGTGTTTTGTATTTATCCGAGTTTCTCTCTTCTTTGGGATTCTTTTAAGTTTGAGGTTCATCTGGGCCACCAGGGGGTTGTGGTCCGAAGAGACGTCAGCGCCCGGGTAGGTCTTAACTGATTTGATGTTGTTTCTATATCTTGCGTTTATCAAAACGTAGTCTATTTGATTTCTCATCGGGTTCTGGTCACTGTTTTGTGGGGATTTCCATGTGTAGAGTCGTCGGTTTGGAAGCTTATAAAAGGTATTGGTTATTATCATCTCTTCCTCTTGGCAAAACTGTACCAGCCTATCGCCCCTCTCATTTCTTGTCCCCAACCCATATTCACCTATATACTTGTCACATCTCCCTTTTCCGACCTTCGCATTAAAGTCTCCAAGAATTATATTGATATCTCTTGGTTTTAGTGAATCAAGCGTTTGTGTGATTAGTTCGTAAAACAGCTCGTTTTCTTCTTCAGGTTTGTCTGCGGTAGGGGCATATATTTGTATAATGTTTAGTTTTCTTGAGTTGGTCTGTAGTTGTAAGAGTATGATACGGTCTGAGATAGGGACAAAGCTAGTAACAGACGCCACAATATCTCTTGAGACAGCGATTGCCACACCATGTCTGTGATAATTATCATCGTTACCAGAGAAGTACAGCATGCCTCCATTTGTTGGGATTTGGCCATGACCAGGCCATCTTGTTTCACTGATTCCTAGGATGTTAAGTTCCAGTCTTTGCATTTCGTGTACAACGTTATGCATCTTTCCAGCTTCATACATGGATCTCACGTTCCATGTTCCAATGTTTAACTTGTTTGTTAACTTGTTTGTTGTCACAGTCTTGTTCATCACTGTTCCCCCCGGAGATCCGATTGGGGAACTTATTACTCCGGATAATTTGGTTTTGAACATTGCCATGATGATTTGTACTAAGGATATCCATAGATCTTTAATGCAGTAGTTTCCTCTTGCTTTCTGCATCCTTATGCCGTTGACTAATTCCTTAGTTCATCCGCCTTTAGGGCCATTTTCCCAACCCTAGGACAAAAGAGTGCCCTGCCATTTACTAGCTCCTCCACCCGAGGCTGTTGGCCAGTAAATGGGGTATTGCTTATACCGGCAATCACTCGGTCCCTATCTGCGTTAGCCACCAAGATTGATGTTGCCCGCCTTCTGCCACGTGGAGGTGCAGATTCGGATTTTTCCTTCATCGAGATTAAGACCTTTCGGCATTTCTTAATCTCTCCGGAGCTTAAGAAGGCGCCTTTTATTTATAACTAACTAATTATCTAATGTCATTTTGATATTTATCATTTTGTGACTAACAATATAATTTTTTCTCACAAATAATTTTTTTACTTAATAAACAATACTACTAAATAATGTACACATTTCAAGAATATATTTTTATTGTTGAAGCATATTTCCGAAGTGCACAATTTCTTAACGGAGAATGACAATATTCCTACGTGGAATGTAAGCGACAGTTTCTCTTGCAGTTTCCTGATAGAGTTGTGGATAATACCGCTTTACATCATCATATTCGTCTAGTCGAGGAGAAGTTTCAGGCTACATTATCTGTTTTAAGACAAAAGTTCTGGTAGACCACGTATACCACAAAACAATTTTCGACCGAAACAACTTATTAAAAGAAAAAACAGCACCTTCAAGAGGTATCGGAAACGTCCGGCTAACATAAATGCATATAATAGCTTTAAGTTTTTAAGAACAGCTTTTAAGACCAGTACTTCAAATGACTACAAGCGATTTATATCTTACATTCTTAACTTAAATTCTAACTCGTCGATATTTTGGTATTACATTAACTCCAAAAGGCAAGCAAGAGGTCTCCCTAAGAATATGACATTTGGTGAGGCAGCGTCTGATGATCCTGGTGTTATTGATTCGGACCTTGTTTTTGAAAAATTGAGTTCTCTTACGCCTTCGATATCTAATTGTGTACCAGTATATTTTCTAAAATACTATAGCGCTTCTCTGACATAGCCTCTGTCTATTTTATACAATTTATCAATAAATTGTGGAATTTTTCCCTCACAATGGAAGACTTCATTCATTGTTTCAACGTATAAATCGGGTGATAGATCAGACATTCGTAATTATCGTCCTATCAGTAACTTTCCTGTTATTGGCAAGGTGCTTGAATCGTTGGTGGCTGATAGAGTACTTGCATCCTATTCTTAAGTAATTACCCCGGAACAACATGGATTCGTTCACGGTCGTAATACTGAGACAAACTAATTAACATATTGTAAGTATATTTTGGAGAACATCGAAGAGGGTTATCAGGTGGATTCTGTATACACTGGCTTTAGAAAAGCACTCGATCAGGTTAACCATTGCTTACTACTACTGGAAACTGGAAAAATATGGCATAATTTGGAATGCTCTGGCATGGTTAAGATCATACTTAACCGACCGTGTTCAGAGTGTTGTTGTGAGTGGCACCATGTCTCGAGATGTCCTTGTTACATGCGGTGTGCCTCAGGGGAGTCATTTCGGTCCTATTTTATTTTTGCTATTTATAAACGATATGAGATCTTCTCTTCATTCCTGTCGTTTTCTTTTATTTACCGATGATATGAAACTTTTCTTACCCATTTGCTCTCCAAATGGCTGTGTTGCACTCCAATCAAATCTAGATGCCTTCCATTCGTGGTCTATTAGAAACTCCATGCCCCTTAACACTAAAAAATGTAAAGTCATATTATTTACTAGAAAGAAGAATGGGCCTTCGGTAGCACAATACTTATTGAATAATGCTCCTCTTGAGAGGGTACAGTCGGTTCGGGATTTGGCAATTACTCTGTACTGCTAACTAAGGTACCACCTGCACATAGACGATATCTTATGTAGAGCAAATAAGATCTGTGGTTTTATCAGGCGCCAGCCACGGGATTTTAGAAATGTGTATTGTTCATTAGTGCGACAAATATTGGAATATTGTTGCCTTATATGGAACCCATACACCGCTACATACCGTGAAATGCGCTCACGGTAGAGATCAACGCAACATGGTAAATTACGTACTCTATAAGCTAAATATCGATAAAAATTCCTATAATTACTTCCAACGACTGCATATGTTGGGCTTTGAATCACTAGAATCAAGGCGGAGAAAGGCATACCTCAAGTTTGGATTCCGGTTGTTCATCGGTTACATAGAATGTTGGCAGTTGCTATCCCTGTTCGATATGAGAGTACCAGCAGCGAGTACAAGAAATAACGATGTTTTTTTAGTGCGCTACTATCGGACGACATATGGACTCAGAAATTCTATAGATTCGGTTATGAGGGGAACTGAATGACTTGCCTTTTGATGTGGATGTGTTTCATCGCACGAAAACTGTACTCTTTAAGTATGTGAATAATATGTATGTACTTTGATGTAAATTAGAGTTTATTTTATGTTGTAGTACATCTTAAGTTATATGTGGCTATTTATATGTTTATATATTATTGACATGGTTTGGGATTGGATGTCCTGTAATGTCTGATGTTTAAATAAATAAAATATTGTTGAACACGTAGAAAACCTTGTTGGAGAAATTAGTTCATCGTTTATTAGTTCAAATGAACGTATCTTCTAGTACCGTTCATAGAATTTTGAAGCGTCGTTTACATATGTATCCATACAAAGTATCGAATATTCAACAGATCATTAGCGAAACAGCTGTCATTATTTTATTAATAAAGTGTAAATCTAAAACATCTTTTGTGTGTTTTATTTATTTGCAACAGATCATACCTAGAGATCACGCTAGGAGGCTTAATTATTGCAACTTCTTTCAAGAAAATTTAAATAATGACGAAATTCTTGATCTAAGTTTCTTTTTAGAAGTTTACTTCCCTTATCGAGTTATAAGCAAAGGTGTTTGGCCGGCAAGATCACCAGATCTTTTTTTTCTATTTTCGAATTGCTAAAGAATGAAGTATATAAGACAAGACAATGACTTGGTGAATACAATTACAATTTAATGTAATGAAATAACACAAAATATATTGTAGAATATGTTGACAACATAAAACGTCGTATTGCATTATGAGCAGAATGGCGACCATTTTGAACACTTGTTATAAATTATAATAATTAAAATTTCTACAAATTAGTTATTTACCTTGGTTGTTTGATTAATATCCCATCTGTAAAGTTTTCTTATTAAATAAATTAATAATCTAATTATATTTGTTATTAATTTGATCACCATATCTCTCGATGATAAATTTGGGCAGTGACAAGTAGATAACCTTCACACCATTTAATCTACATCCGCATTTCAATAATGTAATCATAATTTATAGAAGAAATTTATGGAGAACTAGATGTAATTCTTTTTGAAACACATTGTATTTACTATGCTGGTTCTGAACCGTCAAAGTGTGAACCATTAAAAATATCTATACAGGCTGATTCACTTTCGGCCCTCACCATGGGGATCTCTCTTATTATTGGAGATAGAGTATAGGTTTAAATTTGGCAAAGTTGTTAAATTTTGTGTTTGTTATAAATACGTAAAGAAAATAGACCTGTGACAAATGACCTTCGTTATTTAAAAAAAAAAACGCGAAAACCCCATTTTCTTCTTTTACCTGTAGCACCGACATTTGGCCTTGTAGAGAAAAAATAAAAACACATCCTTGTGGCCATTTCAAAACCTCTATCCAGTGGTGTACTCTAAATTTTTATACGACGTTTCGTTTCTATCTGGCCATCATCAACTATCTAATTTCTTATAGGCGCCATATTGGATTTAGACATCTTCAGAAAGAGTTTTTTTTTCTGATTTCAACCATGTACCACATGCTGACTATAGTTTTTGACATTAGGTTTTATTTGAAAGAATAAATTATAAGATTAAATAATGTAGCCTTTGGAATTTCAATCTGTCAAACATTTCATTTATTGTTCATTAATAATACAAAAATGTCTTACACTAACGAAGAGAAACGAGATATGATAAGTATTTTTTATTCTTCGAAACGAAATTCAACAGTAGCGAGTACAAGATAACAAAGACATTAATATAAATACATAGAAAAATAAACAATAAACAATTACAGTAAATGTTCAATTATCTGGCCATCTTCGGTAATGCACAATTGGGCACGCCTTCTGGTATTTTGTACTGCCCTTTGTATAGTTCTTCTAGGAACTGCATCGAAGGCATTCTGAAGTCTGTCTCTAATTCTTCAATGTTTTGTAGCGCATCTACTTTATAAAGATTATTTTTAACATATGCCCATAAAAAAAAATCTAGCGGACTTAAATCAGGTGATCTCGCAGGCCATTCAACAACTCCCCTATTTCCAATCCAACGGTTTGCAAACTCTTGATTTAAGAAATTTCTAACAACAACTGCATTGTGTGCTGGTGCGCCATCTTGTTGCCACCATAAATATTGTAATTGATTTAATGGGATATTGTCGTCAAGATAGTCAGATACGTATGTACGTAAAATGTTTAAATATCTTTCTCCATTTAAATGTTCTTCATACATAACTGGTCCTAGGAGACGATTTGCCAAAATACCCATCCAAACGTTTATTCCAAAACGATGTTGTGGTCTTCTAGCCCTGTTTTGTCGGAGATTTTGTACTGCCCAATAGTGCTCCGTATTTCTGTTGAACATTCCAGAATTTGTAAATTTTGTTTCATCTGACCAGATGATTTTGCTTAAAAAAATTTCGTCATTTTCTATCCTTCCCATTAACCAATTACAATATTCTAGCCTTCTCAAATTATCTCCAGGCAGTAAAGAGTGACTAACATGAATCCTGTATGGTTTAAACCTACTTTTATGTAAAGTTCTCCAAACTCTGAACTGGCACAAATTTAATTCTGACGCTACTTCGCGTGTAGAAATTGATGGATTATTATTTATCTATAAAAATACAAGATTAACATGAACTTTGAAAACACGATTTTAATTTACCATTTGTAAAATATCTTGTCGATTTTCATTTAAATTCCTGTTGTCTTGACCATTACGCGGCTTAGTAAACGATCCATTCTCGACCAAATTTCTGTCGAGATCTAGAAAAACGGTACGATGAGGCTGTTGTCGTTCTGGATATAATTGTAGATATCTTGTACTCGCTACTGTTGGATTTCGGTTCGAAGAATAAAAAATACTTATCATATCTCGTTTCTCTTCGTTAGTGTATGACATTTTTATATCATTAATGAACAATAAATGAAATGTTTGACCGATTGAAATTCCATGGCTACCTTATTTAATCTTATAATTTATTCTTTCAAATAAAACCTAATGTCAAAAACTTTAGTCAGCATGTGGTACATGGTTGAAATCAGAAAAAAACTCTTTCTGAAGATGTCTAAATCCAATATGGCGCCTATAAGAAATTAGATAGTTGATGATGGCCAGAAAGAAACGAAACGTCGTATAAAAATTTAGAGTATACCACTGAATAGAGGTTTAGAAATGGCCACATGGATGTGTTTTTATATTTTCTCTACAAGGCCAAATGTCGGTGCTACAGGTAAAAGAAGAAAATGGGGTTTTCGCGTTTTTTTTTTAAATAACGAAGGTTATTTGTCACAGGTCTATTTTCTTTACGGATTTATAACAAACACAAAATTTAACAACTTTGCCAAATTTAAACCTATACTCTATCTCCAATAATAAGCGAGATCCCCATGGTGAGGGCCGAAAATGAATCAGCCTGTGTATACTAATTTGTCTTTTTTTATTATAAACTTATATATTTGGCTTAAAAATAATTATTATAACCATTTTTTTTCATTCACAATTTAAAATTACACAAAAATCCTTAATTTTGAATAATGTACATATAATTTTGTGCAAGTTTATTGATAACATTGTTTTATACTAATTTTTACTACTGGATATATTGTTTCTATTTTAATGAGTTGTATTTTGCAACTTCTCGAGTAGTGTTTAAGTCACTCAATTGTGAACCACTAAAAATAGGTGTGAATTGTTAAAGTTGCTAATTTACTAATTTTTCTATAATTTTTATTAAAAATTTAAATAAAAATCTTTAATTTTGAACATTGAGCTTCTTGTAGATGCCTATGGATTTCATTATTTGATACCATTTGTACTACAGTACGCGCCAAAATATACAGTACTGGAGCAATACAGTTAAAGTATTTCTTTGCAGTTCGTACTGCTCAAAGTGCGATCCGCTAATTGTACTTTATCTCTTTCTAACACAGATAAATATGCGCTGTAGTACTACACACGCTAGTCATTTTAAAGTACTGTTATGAACTATACATACATTACTTATTACCAGAGAGCGAAAAAAAATGCATTAAAAACACGAAAAAAAGTGCTTAAAAAAGCACGAACATTTGCCCAAATAAGCATTATAAAAGTCCGAACAATAGGGGAGACCCTTGTACTTTGGGACAGCTTGTACTTTGGGACACACAAGTTTATTATGGTTTTATTTGAAATTGAGCGCCAATATTTCTATCAGTTATGCATTTGTACACTAGATGTCTATACGTGTTATAATATAGTGAAATTCCAGGAGCCATTTTATGTTTTGCGTGTTAAGGTGTTTTATAGGATTGGAAGTGAATTATTATCTGAGAACATCGAACTCGTTTCAATCCAAGGTAAACTAAATTATTATTATTTGCTTACGTTATCTTGAAGAGCAATTAGATTATGTATTTTCAAAAGAATTTGTGTTTTAAACTTAACCTTTTAATAAAACTAAACTTTTAAAAAAATAATAGCTTGGCTTTTACTTTGGGACACCTTTTGGTTTGTACTTTGGGACGAGTCCCAAAGTACAAATCTTATACTAAAATATTTTATTCATCATATGAAACTTTAATTGCAGATGCCAAGAAGTAAATTAAACAAAAAAAGGATTAAACCAGATGAAAAAAATGTTACTGCTGCAGCCCGCTTAGTTTTATAAAATAATTTCAGCGTTCGGCGAGCTGCTGACCACTATGGAATATCAAAATCTACTCTTTCAAGACATATTCTTAAGCATAAAGCAAGCGGAGGCGAAGAATTTATTTACAGTGCTGCTCAGGATGTTAAAAAAGTTTTAACAGAAACGCAAGAAAATGAATTAGTTGCATATTTGTTAGAATGTGCTAATATGCACTATGGTTTATCAACCCACGAAGTAAGAAAACTAGCATTTAACTATGCTGTGGCTAATAACATGAAATATCCTGTTTCTTGGGATACAAATAAAAAAGCAGGCAAAGAATGGTTTAGGTATTTCTTACGAAGACATCCACGAATATCATTAAGAAAACCACAAGCAACTAGTTTGGCAAGAGCAACTTCATTTAATAGAACCAACGTAAATACATTTTTTGATAAACTTGAAGATGTTATGCAACGCTATCACTTTTCTCCGGAAAATATTTACAATGTTGACGAACAGGGTATGTCAACTGTACATACTCCAGTTAGAGTTACTATAGCAAAAGGATGTAAACAAGTTGGTAGCATGACGTCAGCTGAGCGGGGTATAAATGTTACTCTTATAGCAAGTATTATCGCAATTGGCAATTCAATACCGCCTATGTTTGTTTTTCCGCGAGTATATTTCAAAGATCACATGCTGAACGGTGCCAAGTGCGAATCCAAGTGGGTGGTCAAATAGTTCAATATTTATTGAATATCTACATCACTTTATTAAACACGCTCATTCTACCACTGAAAATAGAGTGCTGTTGATTATGGACAACCGTGAGAGTCACATCTCAATTGAGGCTCTAGACTTAGCCAAAACTGCAGGAATAACGATGTTAACTTTTCCTTCGCATACAAGCCACAAATTGCAGCCACTTGATAGAACTGTATTTGGGCCTTTAAAAAAATATTTTAATACTGCGTGTAATGAATGGCTACTGGTTCATTGTGGCACGCCAATGTCAATTTATCATGTGGCTGAATGTGTTGGGAAGGCTTATCCACTGGCGTTTACACCTAAAAACGTCCAATCAGGATTTTCTGTTACAGGAATATATCCTATTGACAGGAACGTTTTCAAAGATGATGAATATTTGAGCTCTTTTGTGACAAATAGATTAATTCCACAGACCCCATCTAATTCGGAAGAGCAGCCTCAACCTGGACCATCAAGGGAACATCACACACCAGAGCAAGTACGACCATATCCAAAGGCTCAACCAAGGAAGGAAGGTAAAAGAGGGGGTAGGAAACCAGGAAGATGCCGAATTGTTACTGACACTCCAGAAAAAAATGAAGTTGTAATGCAGGCACAAGTGAAAAATAAGACAAAGAAGAAAGAATTAGTTATTAAGAAAAAGAAGGTTAAGAAAATTTAAAAATACAGCAGTTCTGAGAGTAGTTCAGAAGACGAATTGCTGGAAGATACAGATGATTCTCTAAAAGACATTGAATTTGGAGAAGCAGAGATAGAAACAAATAATGAGACCGAACAACTTAAGATTGGCGACTATATTTTAGCAAAATTAGAAACCAAAAGAATAAGAAAATATTACGTTGCTATAATCACAGGCATTGATGATACTTTTAATGTAAAATATTATAAAAAAAATAAATTAACACATAAATTTGCGATTGGCGACAATATAAAGTACGAATTGCCAAAGAGCGATGCCATAATTACACTTGGCAAACCACAAGTAGTTGCAGGTACTGCAAGACAAAATGAGGAGCTTAAATTTGAAATAGACATATCAACTTATAATGTAGAATAGAATTTGTTAAACCGTCCCAAGGTACAAATATCTATGTCCCAAAGTACATTACAAGGCTTGTACTTTAGGACACAAAGGTTATTACAAAAAAATATTTTTTGTTCTTATGTATTTAATTTTATTAACAGTTTTATTGGTTCCTTCACATAAAAACAAAATTATCTTTTGTATTCTATATTAATAATCAATAAAAATTATACGCTGTAAATATTATCACAAAGAACTTTTTTTTGTCACAAAGTACAAGGATCTCCCCTACAACAAAAGCTTTAAAACAAATACTTTAATACAATATGTGTAAGAAATCAATGTTAATAACAATTTAATTTATTAAAATAAATTACTTGTCTAATAAACAATGACTAATGAAACCTAAAAAAAATATCTTTAGGTGGGTAATACTGCCTTAAACTTGGCTTATATTTTATCTTTAATAGAAATTTTAAATACAAGACGAAAATCAAATATACATATACATATATTTATTATCCTAACTTTGTAAATCAGGAAACTATTCATGAATGCAGTTAATTATCAGATGTTGCTCTATGTGTTCTACAGTAAAATTCTGCTTTCTATCACTTAAAATGTTTTAACTTCGTTTTACTTCTTAGCCAATGCGTCCTGGTACTTTCGAAATGGCATCTTTGAAATCATTAATTACTTTTACAGATTCAATAAACGATATTTCTTGCTTTTCTAAGGATTTTATGGCGTGGCTTACAAAACTGTAACGTGCTTTTATGAAAAGTTTTTTTATTTTTGAGAACTGTTTGGCAGTCTTACACCGACTTACCTATCGATACGGGAAATTGGAAGACAACATTTTTAAAATGTTCAAAATTATTGGCATAGTAAATGGCAGCATCTAGCCAAGTTTCCCATCTTATCCGCACGGTTCTGGGGGTAGTGCTATATTAGGTAATATCTCCCTGAATAACTGTACCCGTAACGGGGCTCTTTTTCCATTTCGTATAAGTCATTTATTAACTTATTTAAAGGTCACCGAGCTGCGTAGACAACTTGACTATATACTACAGCGACTTTAGATACAATATTGTAGCGAGAATCTGTCCGCTCGGTTAGAATTCTGTACCAATTTCACAGTTTTGTCAAGTGTTGGTGGCTATACCGACAGTATTTAGAGAATTACAGACGTATTTGTTTTATTTTAATGCCATGCCGATGGTGTCTTACAAAGGAGTTAAATTTTAAATAAAATATGAATACACCGTAAATAAAGAAAAAAGCTTAAAAATAAGCACAAAAGCTTAACATAAGCATAAAAATTTTAAATAAGCACAAACACCAGAAAAAAAGCACCAGAAGATTAGAGCTGATGGACACCAAATCAAATAAGGCAGTCGAAACACATTTCACTAGTGTATCTTGCAAAAACTTGCTACAAAAAGATGAAAACACATTCAAATGTATTTAATTGGACATACATTTTTTTTTATATGTATTGTATTTTTAACTCCAAGTATTAAAATTGCAACGAAAAAGAATACGCAGTTAGAAAAAGGAGCCAATTAAAAAAAAAACTTCAATATATTAAATTGTCAATGTAACTGGGAATTATAATTATTTAATAAGTTAATATACATATGTAATCATTTAACAAAATTGCTTTGTTATTTGTTTAATAATAAAATTATTATGAATATATATACAAAAAAAAGGAAATATAAAAAATATTTAGAAGATAGTATAATAGTCGATATTAGAATAAATTTGCAAAATGAACTGATACTATTATTGCTTTCGAGAGTTCCACATTAACTTTCATACCATATCTGTAATAAGATTGGAAATCTTTTTTAAGACACCAAAAAATCTTTCAATCCAGTTTCTGGTTCTAAAATGGGATTCATCGTACAATTGTTCTGCTCGACTATGAGGATTTGCTAGAAGTTAATAAATATTTTGTAATATTGTAACAACTATCACAAAGTATAACTGGGTTATTGAAATGTTCATTTTCTTAGCTTCTTTTTATTGCCGATCCATTCAAAATTGTTTGGTCATGTGTAGATCCTGGCCATCTGGCTTCTGGCACTATCTTCACTGCTGCTAGAATCATCAATGTTAATTATAAAGCCATTTCTTTCACAATGTAAATGTATTTTCTCTATCATACCACTTTTTTATAATACTTTCCATGTGTATAACACAATTTTTCCAAATTTCTTCCATACACTGCTCTAGTGATTACTTCCACATAGCTATAACTTTATCATCTCAATGTCCATCCCTGAAAATATGTTTATTATAATATTGTTTTGCATGGTCCCAAATAATTTCGATAGCATTAAATTCACAATGATAAGGAGACAATCTTCAATATTTCATGTCCATGACTTTGTAGCTATTCATCTACTTGATACCGTTTTTCTTTATGCAAATTTTTAGCAAGGGTAGTAGGTCAGTTTTAAATAGAGTTCGCAAGACAAGTATGTAATAATATCATTTTACATCAAGCTGATGATGGATGTTTCTTTACTACTAGTGAATGGTAGGGTGCATTGTCCATCACTATTTGTGCCGGTTCTTCCAAATTTGGTATTAAATATTCATCGATCCATTTCTTAAACATTTCTCCATTCATTTCACCATGATAATGTTCTATTTGTGATTTGCTTGAAAACAATAAAGAAGCATTTGACACAAAACATAATTTTGAACCACAATGTAATACAACATATCGCTTGCCCTCGTAACCTTCAGGTTTATGCACACTCTGCAGATTATTATCTTGCCGGGTCTCATCAAGCAATACCATTTCTCTCTGAACAGAACAACTCAAATTCTTTATGTAATTCCTAAGAAATGTCAATCTTATCTCTGCAATGTTGGATCGTTCATCGTTCCACTAATGCTCTATGATTATTATCCTTTTTATATTTAAATCCAATATTGTGAAGTACACGATTTAAACTGCTGCTACACAGCTTTAATGCGTTTTACTGTAACTAATCCCAAGCACTATGCATCTGCCACTCGCTAAACAAAAGGTTTATTAGAATCTAAATATATTATGTGCACATGTAATAGGTATTAACACCACCATGGTTTTTCTCTCGTTCAAAATATTGCAACGAATTTAAAACAAGTTGTCGTGATTGCTGCCATTATAGTTTTGAAAAAATAAATTTAAAAAAATATGTATTTATAAAGAGAAAATAAATAACAATTCCATCAAATATCAACGAATGTCTTTGTCTTACTCAAATAAATTGCTTGAGCCGTATGTCTTTGCTAGAAAACACATACTTTCGTTCAAGCTATCCTTGTCATACAAGTAGGTACTGTTTGTTATTCGGATGTGGAGATTATTCTTTGAATGTCGTTAATAGAATTATAGATCAATGACGCAGGGATCATCTTTGGTGATTTGGAGCATACAAATACTAAGTTGTGTTTAATACTAGAAATAAACAGAAATTTATTTTTCACTCATTCCACTAATGCCTGGACGTATCCACCCTCTCGTTCAATACATTTAATCATTGTATTAGTAAATTCACGTAATACATCTTCAAACGGCCTTTTCTGGTAAACTTTTTGTTTCAAGTAACCCCATAAGAAGTACCTAATCAATGGGGGGTTAAGTCAGGGGATCTAGCAGGCCAAAAAAGATCACAATATCTGTGAATAACTTTTCCATGGAACATATGTTCAAGATATTCGCTAACATTCAATATATTGTGGCTTGTGGCACCGTCTTGTTGGAACCAAAGACATTGACGTTCTTGTATGGGTAGTTCGTCCATGAAGTCATTGATGTGAGTTTGTTAAACTGTAAATAGCTAACGTTCGGCATTCATAGATTGTCGAAAAAAAGGTTGGGTTAATCTGTTCTTATAAATGCCACACCACACGTCAAACATTTTTTGCTATGAACAAATCATTTGTATGTCAGTGCATCCTAGATTACATGTAACTACAGTTAAATTTGCATTGATATTGTAGACAAAAAAGAAAAAATTATTTTTTCAATGTAAATGGATATAATTGCATATTTGAACGTAGTTTTTAGTTCTGATCAACTTTTCTTTATAACAATTTTCGATATTGTCAAATATAAAGGTACCTTACTCTTGACTAAAATTCATATTTTTCGATAAACCGCGTATACGACTGAAAAAATTTAATATCTGATGATTGTATTTTAGATTTTAGAACATGCAGAACTTTTTATGAAGAATAACTTTTTTCCTAAATTTAATAATAAAAAAGTTTTCCATATGGTTCCAACTTAGTGAGACAATCTGTATATGTATGCCATTTTTTTAATTTTAATATTTTATACCCGAAGGTACTTAATGATAAAAGGAAAAGTCCAATTTATAGGTGGTGTAAGATCAGGTGAATGTGTTGGGTAGTTGAAATCAGACCCGCGTGATATGATTCGTCGTTGAAAAGTTTCCTGCAGTACTGCTATAGACTGATGAGTGGCGTGGCTGGTCGACCCGTCCTGTTCTAACTGCTGTCTTTCCATCCGAAAGTTCCTTCCAAGACAAAATCTTCTGATATCCTGAATAAATGGCCTGAACACCACGTCCCTATAATGTTTCTGTTCTTGTTTCTCGACGATAACATCTGGACTCTCAAAACCAAGGAAGCGAGTTGTTTGCTTATTGATGTAATGTTCCAACTGAATGTGACATTCGTCAGAGAACTACATTATATTACGCAAAAAAATCTGGTTTAGATTGAAGATCCTTTAAAAACAAAATATCTAATGAATAACTGCTTGAACGTTCTGAAGTGAACAGAGCCATGGTAAATTATTGTGAAAAGAGGGTGATATTTCTACCTTTAGGAAATCATAAAATGCATCAAGCGCCTTTCGAAGTGAACTCATAATTGAATTATTGTTTGAACAATCAGATAGCGAAAGAGAATTTTGCGAAATATGGTCTGGTTTTTCCTTAGTTAAGTGGCCTGGTTCTGAAAAGTCAGTAATTCGACCATTTTTATTAATGAAATAGTCACTTTCGTAAGGTTTCTTATGTTTTACTATACATATTTGATCTGCTGGGGAAAGAAAAAAATCTTGTAAAGAATTTTTTTCTGTTGAGAAACTTGAGAAAAAGATCTATCTGTAAAGGCCTGTGAAGAATGAGTAATAGTTGACAAAGGGTGTCTTCATCGAAGAAGATGTAAGGTAAGTTCAGAAAATTGGAGACGATTTAGACGAAGAAGTAAAATCAAAATTACGAAACCGAAGCTTCATAGTATGTATTTGTTTTAAAAACTCTGTACCTTCTTTACTTTAGTACCTTCCTTCCTCAATAGTAAAATATGATTGCTTTCAAAGTATGCAAGCAGGGGAAAACTGCGAAGCCGTTTCTTTATTTGTGTACTTAAGTCAGGGATGCACAGACTTATAGGGAACAGCGGCCACTCGGGAAAATTATAAGCCAAGGACGGGCCACTACAAAGAATACTTATTAACACAAATATTTTTATTTTTAAATAGTATGAATTACTACAAATGATAAAAATAAAAGAACATTCAAAAATGTTTGTTGTAATTATGTAATCGTAATTTAATTTAATCATTACAATGTAATATTTCATGTTTTATTATTTTGACAATTATTGTAACAATTTTGATTATGTTTGGCTCCACATTAGTTGTCGCCACACGTATAATTGCTTCCAGATTTTCATTTGCCAGACGGTTTCGATTTTTTGTTTTGTTAAGTTTCACCACTGAAAACGTTTGCTCACAAACATGCGTCGATCCAAATAAGCTTGCGCATTTCAATGCATTTATTCGCAACTCTTTATAAGCGGTTTTGTCAACGCAACGGTAAAAGTTGAGTAAATTACCTTCATTAAACTTGTTTCGTAAATTATCATCATTTTCCATGTCTATCAATTCCAGCTGTATTGATTCCGGTGCATTTTCGGGTGAAATGTTAAAAGGATTGCTGAAAATATCTAATAGAGGTTTAACTTTTTTGAAGTCTGGAAAACGATCATGAAAACCTTGTATTAAAATATGAATTTTTTCAACATAAGCGAAATTGACATCAGTTTTATTGAATTTCTCCACAATTTTTTTGTAGTTCGGAAAATGGCTATAAATGGCTGAATTGATTTGTGTCCTGAAAAGACTTAATTTGCATTGAAAGGACGAAACATGAAAGTATATCTGCGAAATCAATTGATCTTTGCCTTGGAGTCGCGTATTTAAGACATTCAAGTGATTTGTGATATCTACAAGAAACGCTAAGTCACACAGCCAATCAGTGTTGTTGAGTTCGGAGACGTTCTTTTTCTTTTCCGCCAGAAATATTTTGATTTCTTCAATTAAGTTAAGAAACCGCTCTAGTGACAACCCACGACTTAGCCACCTTACTTCAGTGTAAAACAGGAGATCACCATATTCGCTTTCAGTATCCTCGAGAAATTGTGTGAATTGTCGGTGATTGAGACCTCGTGATTTTATACAGTTTACAATAAGTACTACAACTTTCATCACATTTTCAAATCCCAATAATTTTGAACAAAGGGCCTCTTGATGTATAATGCAATGAAACTGCATTAATTCCTTGGTATCTATGTTTTTAGTTTGTAAATACTCTTTTAACATAGTTATTATCCCAGATTTACTTCAAACCATTGAAGGTGCTCCGTCAGTCGTAATTCCAGATAATTTCGTTAAATCCAAATCCATTATAGAACATTTTTCCAGAAGAGCTTTGAGTATGTCACTCCCCTTGGTTTGACTTGTCAAAGAATTCATACCAATCAGTTCTTCACGCACTTCAAAATTTTGCGTTACACCTCGAAAAAATATTAAGAGTTGAGCAGTGGAACTTATATCTGTAGATTCTTTAAAAATCTTTAAAAATCTTTGTAAAGTGGAAATTTTTTGCGTTCCATTTTCGACGGTTAATTTGATAAAAGTATGATGCTGGGTTTCATAATGCCTTTTCACATTATATTCCTTCGGAATAGAAACACTACTCTTGCATATTAAACAGACACTTTTGTTATGCGATGAAATAAAAATAAAAAAGTATTTTTCTCTCCAAATATCTTGAAACTGTCGATTTTCATCTTCAACCTTACAACTACGTTTTTTACTGGGCCCTGGTTTATCCATATCAAAATTGATATTATATTGTTACGTAGGTAGATGCCAAGTTCGAACGACGAAATATTTATTCTTCACAGATTACAATTCAAACAATATAACGTTCCCTTGTCCGTAGTTAAAACTTAACTGCCCCGATAGCGGGCGATGCGTTGTATTTATACGAGTTACCTAACATTGAGAACCTACCACATTGTTCGGGGATAATACCGATGTGTTTCGCGAATCTTCGAGTAATCTATACTCTATTTTTAAAGTAGAGAGACGAATTTCTGAACAGACCACTTTGACAGTGAAATCTCATTGGTTGAAAGCAAGGCCAAATTGCTTTCAACCAATGAGATTTCACTGTCAAAGTGGTCTGTTCAGAAATTCGTCTCTCTACTTTAAAAATAGAGTATACTTGGTTCGACAGATTTTTAGTCTCGTAACAATATGCTTGGAACGACGAGGAGCATACCTGTCCTACGTAGTAAACCTGAACAAGAAAGTAGTAGGTACTTAAAGATACATATCTTACTAACAATTACAAAAGTTAGAATAAAATAAAAAGTTAAATATTGATTTGAATGGATTTTTACCTACTTTTGTAGTTTTTCGAACAATTTTTAAAACTCGTTGGCGGGCTGCATAAATATCGACAGTGGGCCGCATGCGGCCCGCGGTATGTGCATCGCTGACCTAAGTAGAAACAAAGTATCTTCTCTCAGATTTCAACTTATTTTGATTTTTACTTTTTTCCTTTTTTTAGCTCCAACTTATGTAACGATATTCTACCGATCTGCAACTTCCGTAATTGCCCGACATTCTCGGTCAAAGATTCGACATACTCAATGAACGGGGAAACATTTGTAATTTCGAGTTTTAAGAATTATTGGCCGTAATTCGACTTGATTTTCTTTTTAATATTTCTATAATTTTATTTGTTGCATCTGTTTTCCTAGTAAGTGGGATAGCACCTAAGCAACAAGTGTTGTTTCTCGGATTGAAAATAAAAACCCAATTCGCCCGCTTTCTGCAGTTCTGGTAATAACGAGATGGTAACATATACTTACATATGTGATAGAAGCGAAAGATTTGTAGTAGAACTAATTTTTGATTCCTAACATTGAATTAAAGATATAGTTTCAAAAAAGAATAATTAATCATTTGTTTCTATTGAAATATATCATTTGCCTTTGGGGCTCAAATCCATAAAAAAATTATAGGACAAAAATAAAAACCTGAATAGAAGAATAAAATAAAAGAAATTAAGTATAGTTATTAATAATAACGAGCCATCGAAAAAATTCATAATTGGAGTAGACTGTGAAATTGGGTTTGTACTTTAGCCACTTCCACAAAATGACACATTACATGATGCTTGACAGGTTATGGTATTGAAATGATACTACAACAAAAAAAGAAAACAAATAATTTATTTAATATCAAAATCATAATCAAAATTTACATATAGCTACAGAAGTAGTTGAAAATGTTGTCCATTTACATCTAAACACAAACCAACTCTTCTCCGCAATCCAGCAAAAACTTAAATAATATGCTGAAGGGCTTCAATATTATAAGCTGTACGTTTAGATGGCCGTCCACTTCCAGTTTTTCGACCGACGCTACCAGTCTCTCTGAATAACTTTACACAATTTGTCAAAACATCGTAAAAATCATTGTAGTCAAACACTAATTCAGGATGTTCTTCACTAAAATCAGCCATGTATTACGTAATTGAATACCGCCACTCGCCATTTACTTTCACACCTGTACGGAAGTAACATTCGATAATTTTTGCTTTTTGTTCTATGTTGAATACCATTTTTTAAATAAATTTAATTTTCTTAATAAGAGTTTTGAAAAATTTGACATAAACTTATAGTTTCAATGTCAAATAATAAATGTCATTATGTGGAAGTGGCTAAAGTACCAACCCAATTTCACAGTCTACTCCAATTTGAATTTTTTCGATGGCTGGTTACAAGTGCGAAAACCTAAGCTTAAAGTTTGAGGTTGTCGTTATGTAACGAGATGCATAGACACCCGAGATACTTTAAGCATTTTCGCGTGTGTTATTCAATTTTTTTTTCTGTTGGTCACAAGTCGCTATAGATGTTGGAAAAGTGGATGGAAGACTCAAATGAAGTTCCTGAAAATATTTTAAAGAAAGCGAACTTATTGCGGAAAAAATTGTTACCCGTGAAGTCTAAAGCTGCTTACGAGAAGGTTTACTCAAGTTTCTATCTATAACAGGAGAGGTAATTCTCGCCCATTTAGACGAGAAAGTAAGTCAGCGATTATCCATTTTCATTTACATAGGTTATAATTAATTTTATTTGTAGCAAGAAACTTTGTCACCTGCATCACTTTAACCGCATTATTCGATGCTGAAGTTCTCTTTAAAAGTAAAAGAAAACCTGTTCCTTAAAGTTTGGTAGTGTAATTGTTTACTTCAAATAGATAAATGTAGAGCATCATGTGAAAAAATCGAAGGTGTTATCTCGCGAACAAATTGAAGTTTTTGTTAGAAGCTGCAAACGAAACATATTTATTTGTGAAGGTATTTATGTTTTGGTTGTTAAAACAAAGAATAATAATTTTTCCTTATTTTTGATTCTCGGCATTGCTTGAGCATGTCGGCGCAATGACTTAAGTGACCTCACTGTGAATGATATAAAAGATACAGGAAAAGTTCTCACTGTAACACTTAGAGATACCAAAAGGCATTTAGATAGAAAGTTCACCATTATTGCAGAAGGCTTTGTGGATAACCCTTTAACCATATACCGAAAATATGCATTTGTATGTCCCGTGAACACATCTCATGATCGATTCTTCTTGTTTTATAATAATGGGAAATGTACTAGACAGCCTGTAGGAATAAACACCTTCAGTCAACTTCCCTCTCAAATTGCCGCGTATCTGAAGTTAGAGAATCCTAAAACTTATACGGGGCACTGCTTAAGCTCCGCAACTTTGCTAGCTGCAGGAGGTGGAGATCTACTTTCTCTGAAACGATATGGCATGGTTGATGTTCTTCTTCCGTCGCAGAATACATCGAAGATTGCGTAAAACACATCAAAATTGCCATAAAGGTGTTTGGGGGTACCACGACTACAAGTGAGTTTTCTACAAGTGACAATTCATCATCAACCAATGGTGTTCAATATTTTCATAAATGTGAATTTTACTTTCACACAAACAAAAAAATTGAATTTTTATTAATCACTTGTATACTGAATAGTTATACTTATTCATAGTTAATAAGGCATTCTGTTGCTACTTGTTTCGTTTTAAATTTTTTTTAAAAAGTAAATAAAGTTATGACTATTCAATTTTAAATCACGGAAATATTAATTAAAGAGAAATCAACTTTACGAATATTTGAAATACTACACTAAATGTTCACTGCTCGCTTCAAGTAACTAGCACAGAATTAAAACATATTCTACACTTGAAAAGATTTGATGCCACAATGTTACCTAAAAAATTTCACTATTTTTTAACGTCGCCAACTTTATATTAAATCACACACCACTCCAAATAAGAATTTAATTAAAAGCACAGTACTGTCGCGAGCAAGAAATTCGTTAAATCGTTAAATTGTTACTGTCGTGAGCAAAAAACTCGGAAGTATCAAAATCATTGTCAATTTCCTTTACTTTTGAGCGTTGTAATTTTGACATTTGATTAATTTTCAAACTGTACGTCAAATTATCTATCATAGTTGTTAATCAAAATTGAAAATGCCGCATTTTTCGAAAACTGATAAAGCTAGACTTGTTACTAGTTTGGAAAATGGGAAATCATTAAGAACTGTATCGGTTCCATTTAATATTGGCATAAGTCCAGCCGCAAGAATAAATACAAAATGGAGGGAGAGGATAATTTAAATCGGAAAATAGGTCCTGGAGGAAAATTTCAAATCGCCAGGAAGACGAAACATTAGTTACTGAGATTAGGTACAACCCTTTCAAAACATTAAAGGAAGCTATAAGAACACAATTTCCTGTCTCCTCTTGTAACACAATGGTTATAAGAGAATGAAATTTAAACTTGAGATTTCCTGCCCTACAGTTCTTATCTAAATCTCATATATGGGGATTAATGAATAATGACATAGAGCTGCTATCCAGGAAGAATTTTGGGAGATTGTTCAAAATGCTTGGCATCAAATTCCTATAAATGTTGTACAAAATAATGTCACTTCAATGTCTACAAGATTAGATGCAGTTATAAATAATAATGTTGGAATGACAAAATACTAATTATTTTAATTATATTCTTTCTCTATCATTTTTAGTAATTTTTTTTTTATATATTTTAAAAATCTTTATAAAATGACAATGAAACACACATTTTTGACAATTTATCACTTACTATTATGAGTAAAGATATCCACTTAAGTAGTCACAATTTAAGCCCACGCAGAAAGTGTTCCGTTTTTTTTTGCTTACGACAGTACTTCAAAATTTGATTAGATTGTCACCAATTATAAATTTTCCCTGCCTGATAATGCCTACTTCTATGAATTGTCCTCATGATTGATATTTCATAAAGAAAAAATGGCAACTATTGTCATGCAACAGATTATAGGTTATGACATACAATGGAGAATTTGCCATTGTGTTAAAGCATTACTTTGACGACCAGAATTTATTGCTCGGGACTGTACATGATTTTGCAACAAAAAACTTATGCCTATATTTAGATTTTAAACTACTTCCATTTTATTCAACATTACATGGGCTAATCTAGGTGAATCTGCCTCATACTACCATAAATTGATGTAAAATAAAACAATGTTTTAACCTTGAAGTTTACATTTTATATTAAAAATAACAACAATCAAGGTAGTTTTATTTTTTTTAACATAAGAAATTTAATAATTATTTATCTTCTGGTTTAGTAAACACCAATGTGTAACCACATTTACCACAATAGTGTCGATCTTCCATGGCAGCCATGAAGACACCAGCTCCACACTGTTCACTTGGACATTCTCTTCTTAATCTATGAATTTTACCATTTTCGTCGACCTATTAAAGAAAAAATAAAACAACTTTTAGAAAGTAAAATTAAATTTATCCGAATTTACCTTATAAAACTTTAATACAGCCAACTTGACCTTCTTCTTCTTATGTTTAATCTTCTTTGGGGTCGAGTAATTCTTCTTCTTTCGCTTCTTCGCACCACCTCTCAACCTTAGCACCAAATGCAACGTAGATTCCTTTTGAATATTGTAATCGGATAAAGTGCGGCCATCTTCTAATTGTTTTCCGGCAAAAATCAATCTTTGTTGATCAGGAGGGATTCCTTCCTTATCCTGGATTTTCGCCTTTACATTTTCGATAGTATCTGATGGCTCGACTTCAAGGGTTATTGTCTTACCAGTTAAAGTTTTTACGAAAATCTGCATCTTGGGGAGTTGTCAGATCTAGAATTTCAAAAATTAATTTTCGAGTATTCGTTATAGATTTTTATGATGTAAATCATAGTATCTTTTTGACATCCGTGCTAAAACCGTGTCCTCGACAATATTATTACTATCGATGTTTCGTTCTTACTTATATTTGTTTAGGACTTTCAGAATAGGTCGTTTCAGCATAAAAATTAACCGTAATGTCAAACGTGGTTTTACTTCGGAAACCAAAAAGATATATTTTGTCTCAAAAATGTTTATTCTTGAACAATATCTTAATCACATCTTAATCAAGAAAACTTGTTCAAAAACAAATAATTTCCCAATGTTTTGGAGATGATAGCCCTATGAGAGAAACTACCATTAACGAGCATTGGTAAAAGTGTCATTACATTCAAAATGTACCAAATTATAAAAATTTACAAGTAAATCTAGGGTGAATTTTATAAAATTAAGTATGTATAGAACTTGACTATATTTAATATAGATTAAAGCCAGTGTAAATTATATTAATTATAATAAAACACGTTTATACGTTTGTTTCAAATACGTTTTAATAACACTACAATTGTTTCGCCAAACATTGGCTTCATCAGGTGCTGACAGTCTGATAATACAATAAAACAACTTAATATATACCGTGTGCACAACGTCGTGCGATCGATGGATATATAAGTATTGACTGGCCAACTGCAAGTATATTCGCCTTGCTTGAACACAATGAGCGACTGATAGGAATATTCAATGTGTTAGAGAGAGATTATTTGATTCGTACTTAGATCGTATGTAGAATGTGTTGGATAAAGAAATGGAACGCCCGTACAGTTAGACAGTAGAACAGATTGAATATACTCTCTCAACCCTAACAACATAAACTCGCTATTCGTCTTCGTCTTACTACATTGTGGTAGATCAATCACTCCCCGGCGTTCATACGGTATAGTCTCACACTCATGAATGTAACACATTAACAGTGGGGATGTATTGTAGATATTAGAATTGTAGGAGGGGTGAAAAATTAAATTCAGTTTGTTCATTTAACGCTACGCCTAATTTGTTGTATCTATTAATTTCTAAAGTCTCCAATAAATTAAGTTTTTTGCCTTTATCCTGTACATGTAAAATTTTATAATCTATATTAAATGTATGATTTAACTCTAAGCAGTGGTTTGCGAAAGTGGAGTCTGTTTTTTGGTTTCTATAACATTTTTCGTGTTCCCTTGTCCTCTGTTGGAAGGTACGCCTCGTCTGACCCACATATACCTTATTGCACTCACAAGTCAACACATAGACCCCCGATTTTGACCCTTTATCCGTTTTATCTTTGTCATTCCTAATATATTTTTGGACTGAGTTATTAGTTTTGTAAGAAATAAACCCATTGCTAACTTTTTTGATTAGTTTACCTGTTTTAATAGATGTATTTCCTATATATGCAATGGTGTTATACCGTTTTTTTATATTAGACGGTATTTTAGGGTAGATTGGAGAGAGAGCAAGTTTTTTCTGTTTTTGTTCGAGAATTTCATTAACTAAATTTACTGTATATCCATTATTGATTGCTATAGTGTATATTCTATTTAATTCAATGTCAAAATTGATTTTGTGCATAGGTACGTGAATTAGCCTATGTATCATAGATTCGTATGCTGCTAATTTATGTGAAGTTGGGTGAAAAGAGCTCGCGTGTATTGTTGTGTCTGTATGTGTAGGTTCGTGGTATATTGCAAAATCGTGTCTACCTGTTTTGTTTGAAATGTTTAAATCGAAAAAATTAATAGATTTGTCTTTTTATATTTCTGTAGTAAATTTTATATTAGAATGAATCGTGTTAATGTGTTCTTGGAACATTTTTATTTGCCTCTGTGCCCTTGAAACAAACCAAAACGTCATCTACGTACCTGTACCAATAAATGCATTTGTTAAATAGCGGGAATTTACAAATCTCATTTTCAATAGAATCCATAAATATCTCGGCCATTAGGGGACTTAACTATTAATTTTCTCGATTTAACCATTTCAAACAAAACAGGTAGACACGATTTTGCAATATACCACAAACCTACACATACAGACACAACAATACACGCGAGCTCTTTTCACCCAACTTCACATAAATTAACAGCATACGAATCTATGATACATAGGCTAATTCACGTACCTATGAACAAAATCAATTTTGACATTGAATTAAATAGAATATACACTATAGCAATCAATAATGGATATACAGTAAATTTAGTTAATGAAAGTCTCGAACAAAAACAGAAAAAACTTGCTCTCTCTCTAATCTACCTAAAATACCGTCTAATATAAAAAAAAAACCAGTATAACACCATTACATATATAGGAAATACATCTATTAAAACAGGTAAACTAATCAAAAAAGTTAGCAATGGGTTTATTTCTTACAAAACTAATAACTCAGTCCAAAAATATATTAGGAATGACAAAGATAAGACGGATAAAGGGTCAAAATCGTGGGTCTATGTGTTGACTTGTGAGTGCAATAAGGTATATGTGGGTCAGGCGGGGCGTACCTTCCAACAGAGGACAAGGGAATACGAAAAATGTTATAGAAACCAAAAAAACAGAATCCACTTTCGCAAACCACTGCTTAGAGTTAAATCATACATTTAATATAGATTATAAAATTTTACATGTACAGGATAAAGGCAAAAAACTTAATTTATTGGAGACTTTAGAAATCAATAGATACAACAAATTAGGCGTAGCGTTAAATGAACAAACTGAATTTAATTTTTCACCCCTCCTACAATTCTAATATCTACAATACATCCCCACTGTTAATGTGTTACATACATGAGTGTGAGACTATATATATTAAGTTGTTTTATTGTATTATCAGACTATCAGCACCTGATGAAGCCAATGTTTGGCGAAACAATTGTAGTGTTATTAAAACGTATTTGAAACAAACGTATAAACGTGTTTTATTATAATTTATAATGGAGTTTCAACATGTATCTGCCAAGTCCATTAATTATTTAAATTATATTAAAATTAACGTAGGATAACTTGTTTTGTATTATTTTAATTTAGAAATATTCTTTATGATGTTTAGTAAAACAAATATTTTAGACTTTTGCTGCACAAAATCGCAGGCGTAGCTCGTAATGACGTACTGTTGGGGCACGTACCGCGATATCATAAAGTTTCTGGGTCAACGGTGGCCATGGGGTGAAAAACGTCTGTCTTAATTTATATCATCCTTTTGAGAAAAATCTGATAAAATTTTCAGGTTATGTGTCATACTGACATTAAGATTAATATATTGACAAATTTTGACGTCAGCATGACACTTAACCTGAAAATTTTATCAGATTTTTCTCAAAAGGATGATATAAATTAAGACAGACTTTTTCACCCCATGGCCACCGTTGACCCAGAAACTTTATGATATCGCGGTATAATGATGCGAGTGCTTCGCGTATTTTCGTGTACTAACTGTAGCGTTTTCTTAGTAAACACCGAAAATACACGAGGCACTCTCATCATTGTACGTGCCCCTACAGCACGATATACAAATACCAAAATCGAAAATCAACGCGCATTTCCCCAATGCGCGTCACATCTTAAACGACCAACCAAATTAAGACGAGCAACACGTGGTTGCTAGGGCCAGTATAAGAACATGTTCCTATCGTAATATTTTGTCTCACGTTTTTGACGTTAATAGTCTCAGTTCGCAGTGATTTCAATACTTTTTCTGTTGAGTTATTTTCTGTTATTGTTTTTCTTTATATTTTTTTGTTAAATTCTTTGTTATTTTGTTATCGTTTTGGACTTTTCACTATGTATTATACTATACGAGCAAATATTATTTAGATAAAAGATAACCATGGTTGGGAGGATTACTGTCTTTGATAGCTTCAGCCTATTGTTAGTTCTACATGTTGGTTGGATGTCAGTTTCGATTTGAATTTTTATTTGACTTAAATTAAATGTGTTTCAATTTGAAATTTTATTCGAAATGAATTAAATGTCAGTTTCAATAAATAATTTGACAAGCTGATTAGCTAACATAACCAATATAATTATAACTACGTCAAATCAAAACTGACATTTAATTGGCAACAACAAGCTGAACATATCAAAGACCACTGTCTTTGATATGTTTGTCTTTGCCCCCAACCATGGCTATCCATCATTTAAATAATTTTTACTCATATTGCATTTAATACTAGAAGTGTGCTTATACAAGGTTAATATCGAGCGATCAAGATAATTTGTAATCGAGTCATTCATGAATCCGAAATTGTATGTCGTTACTTGAACTGAACTTACATTACAAACGTCAAGTAGAATGTCAGTCGAATAACAATACTTGACGTTTGTAATGTAAGTGCAGTTCAAGTAACGACATACAATTTCGGATTCATGAATGACTCGATTACAAATTATCTTGATCGCTGGATATTATTTTCTTATAACTTAACCTGTTTGAATGTAGAGATGTGTATTTATATAGGTATCTTAATTGTGCCATTCTTACTTGCACAAATTATACTAACAAGACAAAAAGGACCCATATTTTGTACTTCAGTTTTCTAAATCGAACAAGTAAATACAGAGTGTATTGAGCTTTTAAATATATTAGCGAAAGAGGACCTTCAGTGCAATAACATAAGTGATAGCCTAAAATACATGTGGCTACTTTGCGTATAAATGCCGAAATAAATATACACTTTTCGAAAATAATGAGTTAGAACCATTATCGATAGACTGGATAAATTGTTTATCTAAAGGAAAGTTACATTATCTGAAGCAAAACCTTGTCGAAGTAGCATTGGAGCTAGATGAAAAGTTTGCTACATTTCATGGAAGAACACTTTCAAACGAGCCATTTATATTTAAATAAGTTGGCAGAACTACTAAGTCCGAGAGATGTATCTGAAGAAGTGGTTCTATGTTTAATCAGAACAAGAACATATATTCGTTTAAGAGAATTACTAACTCTGTGCAAAGTAAACAATAAAAAAATGAAAAAGATCATAAATTTATTTAAATTTTTTTTTATATTTATTATATTTCTATAAACCTTCAATACTTTATTTTTTTGAAATAAGTTATTGCCATCTCGACAATATCAAATATTATTTAAAATATTTTTTTTAGAAAATTAGCACATGAAAACTTAATTACGTTGTGAATTGTATATTGTGTCATACTATTTGTATTGTTTTTAATAAAAAAAATTACTTAATCCGTGTTTTTTTAATGATATTTTAAACAACAAAATATATTTTTATATAACAAAACATTTTAAAATTGTTAAATTGTTGGTATATTCCTATACAATTCGAATATGTTTTAGTAATATTACACTCTTACAAATTTATACATAATTTTCATTAAAGCATTAAAATAGGTATGTACCTATACAATTTATTAAAGTAATCAAATTACTATTGAAAAATAAAACCAGTTACCAAAACTAATTAAAATTTTTAAAAATCATTTATATACTATAAAATCATTCTGTGAATGCTGCGGTGCTATCTATTAAAGTATAATAAAAATTCTATACAAGATAGGTAAAAGCATTTAACAATAACAATTAAGAGATGTCTTTAATCCGATTTTAATTACCTGCTTAATTTTTCCGTCTCCTCTTAATACTTTATAATTAGCTTTATTTATGAATAGTTTTAAGAAACTGTTTTTAAACTACAATTAAATTTGACCCCAAATTTTAAAGTTTGCTAAGCCAACCCTGGTAAATTTTATATTTTGCGGTTCAAATGTTCCTAATATGCGTCATCATAATCTGCGCTTGGTTATACCTGTATTTGTATATCGTGCCCCTACAGTACATCACGAGCCGCGGCTGCAAAATCGTAATCTTTTTCACTAACACTGCAAATAGAAATTCCAGAATTTATTAAAATATATTTGCTATATTTAAAAAACTATTTTGTGGGTGGCACAATAATTAAGGAATTACTTACATGACATGCAATAAATATCAAAATATTTACATTCTTAAAAATTGATTAATAAATATAATTGCTTCCAAACAAGAAAAGCACAGCATCACTGTTTATATCCAAAAAAAAAAAGGAAAAATGTTAATGTCAAAAAAGAAAAGAAAAAAACATATCTAAATTTGAATTTTTTTTAATGAAGATATACAAATAAAAATATACACGATACAAATATTACACTAGTAACACAGCATTTATACAACCATCATTTTCAGGATTATTTGTCACTTGCGCATATTTGCCCCATACGACTTTACCTGCTTGTGTCACCAAACCTAGTTCTGATATATTAACTTCAATTACTGTTCCTTTTGTTATTACACCTAAACTAGTAAACATAGTTGAACTGGGATTCTTCTTAACACCTATGATTGGCAAACAAAATGTTGCCTTTAACTCAGGATGAGTAACATGTGCTTTCTTAAATCTTAATGCCATTGGCCTAATAAATCGTTCAAATTTTGGCGGCTTTCTTGTAAAACCTTCACCAACGAAAGTTACTTTTGTAACCATACGCTTCCATGCTTTCCTTTTAGATTTTCCAGACTTCACAACTTTCAAAACCTCTGCATCTGCCTGTGCTCGTACTTTTGGTATAGGCACATCCCATTTCCCAGCTTTTTCTTTCCGTTTTTGCTTAATCATATTTGATAATACTTTTGCACGAGATTGAACATCTCTGTCAAGTAAATAAACAGGTACTGCTCCTTCTGAAACCTTTTCTGTTGTTTTCTTAATTCTCTTCTCTTCATGAGCTTTGATTTTCTTTTTCATTTGTATTTTCTCATTTCTTCGTTCTTTATTAAATATTTTTGCTTTGATGCCACGTAATGTTTTTGCAGTTTGAGCACGTTTATGAGGCTCACGAGCTTCACGCTTCCTTTTACGCTCCTCATAATCTAGCCTTCTACCATATAACTTACGATGACGTTCAATATATTCGTTCTGCGGCATTATGAATTAGATATCTACAACACAAGTATAAACGTTTACAAACTAATAATAATCATATTCAAAATAGTGAAAAACTACTTTTGAATATGACTATTATATTTAAACACGTATAGACAAAACACTTACCTGATTTAAAATCTTCGACTATAAAAATAGTCATATTCAAAAGTAAATTTTTAAAACACTAAATATACACAATATATCAGCATAATAATATGTACTTTCCGTACAATTTGATATTTTTTGTTCCTTCAAAGTAATTACATCAATTGTAATAAAGAAATAACCTAAAAGCCATGTGGTTTGTTTTGAAACATTTATATACACGTTTTCCTTACATAAATATTAAAAAGGTGTTTTCTAATATAAAGGTACATATTTTATAATTATTATGCTAATAAAAAACATTTGCAAGCACTACACTAACTTTAAAAACAACTAAAATCATGTAACAAATATACACTTACCATTCAATCCACCATGACACGCTACTGAAAAGAACTTTGACAGAACGGAAGTAACTAATACAATATGGCGTCAAATAAAACAATATTTATGTCTAAATGAAACAGATACAAAAAAATTCAAATATATAATAGCGTAAATTATGTACAAATAATAATATTTAATTTTTTGTTTACGTATAAACTATGAAAAAAAAGTATTTCATGAATTTAATGAAAGTTTGAACGGAAATATCTACAAAACTCTGGGAATTTAAAAACAGAAGGAGATAATTATTCCATTTCCTTAATTTGACAATTTAAGATGTAAGTTAAATTAGATGGGCTAGAAATTATCATAATTTGTCTACAAATATATTAATATGTACGGTTATGATCATAAAGTAAGGTAAAATAACAACAATTAACTTCTTTCTTAATTATCTTTTAGGCATTGTAAATCAAACTTTCATGGTAATCCTGGCCTCTATTTTACCAGGTTTATAATACGCTCATTTGTAACTCATATACTAGGGTGTTCAGAAACATTCGAAGTCAAAGTAGGCCTTGAAAATATGAAGTCATGTCTGAGATAGATTGATACATTTACTTAATACAATGTCTGAGATAGATTGATACATTTACTTAATACAAATCAGATACTTAAGCAAAGATATACGATTCTTTGTTCAGAGCCCACTTGACTTCGAATGTTTCTGAACACCTTAGAAATTAAAAAAAAACCTTATTTTGTTTTATTTTTTTTTGTATTTGTAAATTAGTCGTGCAAGATTTCAAATTTGAGGAAACCTAACATTTCTTTAACATGCCAAAAACATTTCTTTTAATTATATTACTGTATATATTTCTTCAATCAACGATATATCTACTTTTATATAATATATTATTAAAAATACTTTTGTATTATACGAAACTGGTGGGGTTTACCCACTCATGTATGTTTCAATTATTCTGTTACATTATAATTGACTTCTACTTCTACTAATTATTGTTATATTAAGTGCAATTTAATTTTTTCCAAGTGGGTTTTGTTTGTATCCAGTCCTTTTAAAAATGGCGATGATGATGCGGTATTGTTGGTATCCACACATATTTGTGGGTGCATTTCCGCATCAATAATTATTCAAATACAAGGTGGGGCAAAAGTCCCGCTACCATTTTGATTGCCTATAACTTTGTTGAAAGAAAAGATAAGTAAGTTTGGTTTTCATAAAAAGTTTATTTGCTCTTTACATTTTTTTTTCGTTATGATTGGAAAATTATATCGGCTAAATGGTGAGCGCGATTCGCTATGCAACTTTCGGCTCTTTTTAAGGCATTTTTCATGACATCCTGCAACATTTCAGGCTGAATTTCTCAATTTCTTCTTGATGAATATTCTTTTTAAGATGTTGAATCGTTTGGGGCTTATTCACATAAACTTTTGATTTTAAAAAACCCCATAAGAAAAAGTCAGGTGCAGCTAAATCCGGAGATCTGGCTGGCCATGCTAAATCGCCATTTCGCGAAATTAGTCTTCGTGGAAAAACGTCATTCAATAATTGATGAACGAGCTGTGTGTGCTGTGGCCCCATCCTGCTGAAACCACATTTCCTCTAGTTCTTGTTCTTCCATTTCAGGCACAAGAAAATTTCGAATCATGTCTTGGTACCGTTCAGCAGTAACAGTAACTCCAACACCTTCGTCAGTTTCAAAAAAATAGGGACCAATGATGTTTCCAGAATGAATACCACACCATACAGTTGTTTTTTGTGGATGCAATGACGTTTCATGAATTAATTGAGGATTCTGTGCCCCCAAAACCGACTGTTCTGTTTATTGACGTGGCCACTGAGAAGAAAATGGGCTTCATCGCTCATTATCAATTTAGAGAAAAAATCTTCAATTTCATCAGACAGCATTACTGTATTGCATTACTGTACTCAACTCGTTGATCATGATCTCTCGGTAGCAATTTATGGACTAATTGAATTTTGTACGGGAACATTTTCAAATCAGTTTTCAAAATTCGCCTTAAACTGCGTGCAGATATGTGTAACTGGGAACCACGTCTCCGAATTGATGTATCTGGAGACTCTGCAACACTATCGCGCACCAGAGCTACATTTTCAGCGTTACGGGACGTCCGTTGTCTTCCAGAACGAGGCCTGTCTGCTGTCGTACCGTAGGTACTGTCGAAAATTCGCATGTAAACGATAAATTGTGGTTTTGTGAGGCACCGGACGATTAGGATATTTTTGACGCAATTTCCGTTGAGTGGCAATAATGGAACGATTATTTTCAATAAATATTGTCACTATTTCTGCTCGTTCTTGTGGCGTATATTTATCCATAACAAAATTTGGACGTCTACACAACACAATGGTTAAAACTAAACTGAACTAAACGTCACATAACCAAGATGGCGCGCAATCAAAATGGTAGCGGGACTTTTGCCCCACCCGTTATTAACTATTTTCAATAAAAAGAACGTTTTTTTTTTTTAAAGGGTTAAAAACATCATTGGGATAAACTTTTAATATAAAATTAAGAAAAGCAGGTATATACCCGTTATTTCTTTTTATTTCTACTAAATTTATACAAATAATTCATTATCAGAACCTACCGGAATCGTTGAATTTTTATAAAATTTTACTTATTGTATTAAATTATCACAAAGGATGATGAAATTATTTTATTTTTAGTTTTCCATATTTGTCTGAAGAAATCTGCAATTTTCCTGTGACTAGGGTTATAGGGAAACTAAATTGAAAATAAATTTAAATACTGTGTCTAATTATGATTTGTAAAATATGAAAAATATGAATGAGGAAGAAAATATTGTATTTTTATATGAAACAAAATTAGAGCATATTTAAGTTTAATATTTACATCGTTAGTATTACAACCTAAACACTACAGATGACTCTTACATTTTAGTATATTTATCAAAAATCGTATGCATCGTATGGTTGAGGTTAAGCGGTTAAGCAATGTTTATATCAAATTATTTATTGACAACTTTGTCTTAATTTATTTTTAATCGCACAAACTTTGTATTATTATTAATGTTGCAAAATGCCTTGCTGGTACTATGATAAAAAGGAACTAAAGAACACTCCATCGACTTTAGATGGAATTGATTATGACACAGAGATGAGATATCGTAAAGAAGGTATATTAAAATGATTTAAAAGATTAATTAATTATTGTAAAAATTTTAGGTGCTAGATTTATAATAGATACTGGTTCTAAAATGGATTTGGGCTACAACACAACTGCAACTGGTGTGGTATATTTCCACAGATTTTACATGTTTCATTCATTTAAGCAATTTCCTCGATATGTGACTGCGTGTTGCTGTTTATTTTTAGCCGGGAAAGTAGAAGAGACGCCAAAAAAATGCAAAGATATTATTAAGACTGCAAGAGGATTATTATCAGATCAAAAATTTACACAATTCGGAGACGATCCCAAAGAAGAGGTAAACTATTTTTTAAAAACATTCAGAGATTAAATGTTTGTATTACACTAGATGTTTGTTAATTATTATTGATAACGAATGTACATTTGCCGCCGCTACAAACTCAGACACCGACTTTTGACGCATTCTGTCAAATTAAAAAAATTCGTGTTGTTTTATCTGGTATGGTTATGTTAGTGTCAGCTTATTGTAAGTAAGAAGCATACACAATTTTTAAAATGCCTCAATTAAACGAACTGCAAAAGTCGATAATTAGAACTAGGCTAGAGGACGGCGCGAGCATTAGACACATCTCTAATGAAATAAATATTGATAAAAACACGATAAAAGTCAATGATATTTTGACCATGCCAATACTTTTTAAATAATTAATGCCTTTAGCCACCTACTTGTTTTGCTGTTTCTCATCTTGTCGTGGTTTTTGAGAGCTTCCATCTTGAAAAATCCAGATTTCATCAAGAAAGACAAATTGGAATGCATTTTAATTTTAAGAACGCACATATTGTTACAAAAACGTTATTTGTATTTGAATTTTTCAAATTTTTTATTTTATGCGTCACTGACTTTTTCAGTTAGGTGACATTTTATAAACTTCAATATTAAGACTATGTTACAAACCCAATATTTATAATTTGTTAAAACTGTCTGAGTTTTAGGGGCCGCAAATCGCGGCCATAAAATTTGTCACGCTAATTTTTTGCATTGTAAAATGATTCCTGATATGTCATATGGTTGTCAATCATCGCTGTCACATTTAAGTTATTCATATCACACTTAACTCATTTATGTCATATTCCTTAAATCATTAAACCTAACATTATTTTATATTCTCAAATTTTTAAAATGGTGTACTTAAATGAATGACAACGTGCACGAGTTTTTGCTAAAATTGAAAGTGGTCATAACCCTAATGACGTCGCTCGCGAAATTTCAACAGTTGCAGAATGCAATGTTTTAAGAATAAATCTATTCGAAAATGCTGTAAGCTCAAAAATTTTAACAAATTTTACGGGATCGGCCAAAACAGCTCGTCACCGCTTAAAAGAAGCGAGAATATTCAACTTTGCGGTAGCTAGAGCACCGTTTTTAACGCAACATCATAAGGAAGCAAGAGCAGGGTTTGCGCTGGAGTTTTTAGGAAAGGGTATGGACTTTTGGAATCTCGTAATTTTTTCAAAAGAAAAAACTCTTCAATAATCTCATGCCGGAGAAATAAGGGTATATAGACCAAATAGCACCAGATTTGAGGAACGGTATGTTCATCATATCAAAAGAAACGGCCGCTTTTCTGTTATGTGGGCTTGTATTAGCTCTGTTGGCCGGGGCGCCATGTGTCTTCTACAAAATAGACTTAACGGGGAGATATACGTAAATGTTATATTACCATACGCAAGTAATACATATGCAAACTTTGTATTTCAACAGGATAACTGTTTAGCACATACTTGCTACCCTGGTCAGCAAATAGCCCGCATCTAAATCCCATGCAAAATTTGTAGGGAAATATGACAAAAGTATATATAATAGTCATTTTAGGGCCGATAACGAGGGCGTACTATGGCAAAAAATTATTGAATGTTGGGAAAGTTTAGATACGATAAATATACTTAATCTTGTCTATGCCATATGTTTGAAAGAAATAATTAGAAAAAATGATAGTAAAATAAAATACCTACTAATTGCTAAAAGTTAGTGTGTCAAATAATTTCTTAGTTTCTTTTATTCAGTTCCACTTACAGTTTATTTAAAATATGTAGCAGTACTTTGTTTATTTTATATTTTTTTGGTTTTTTAATAAAATTAAATTCACAAAAAGCAGTATTTTCAACATAGAACACCAAACACTCATAATAACCTCCAAACCTGAAAGTCTGGTTCACGACGTGTAAATTTAGTTAAAATTTCCTTAAACATAAAAATGGTATGACAAATTTTATGGGCGCGAGTTTACAAAAATATATTTAAATCAAAGATCATATCTTCATTTCTAAAATTCTAATGAGATACTTCTTAAATTTATATATTTTTAGTTGAAATTAATGTAATTTATTGTGCAATTTACTTCTTTAAGGTTATGACACTGGAAAGGATTTTGCTGCAAACTATCAAGTTTGATTTACAAGTTGAACATCCTTATAGTTATTTATTAAAATATGCCAAGTGTCTTAAAGGAGATAAAACAAAACTTCATAAAATGGTACAGATGGCTTGGACATTTGTAAATGATAGTTTATGTACAACACTGGCACTTCAGTGGGAACCAGAAATAATAGCTGTTGCTCTAATGTACTTGGCGGGAAAATTGAGCCAGTTCGAAGTAGTGGATTGGATTGGACGAACACCTAAACATTTGCGATGGTGGGATATGTTCGTGGAAGACGTAACAATGGAATTATTGGAAGACATTTGCCATCAAGTATTAGATTTATATTCACAATCTGCAACTGCCGTTCCTGATAGTCCTCCATTATTGCCTAGAGGATCTCAACAAACATCACAAACATTAGGAAATAAACCTACGAACGGACAAGAAAAAAATTCTATCGAACTGATGCCACCAGCTACAACAAATGCCGCACCCCCTCCAGAAGTGCCGCCATACCCATACCCTGCTATACCTCCAACAGAACCCTTTGCCCATAGTTTCCCGTATACAGCGCCACCTATACCTGCTCCGCATATAGCACCACCCCCACCTGGACCGCCGCCTCATATACCCGCACCTCCTCTAGCTGTTTATCCTCCACCTTTCCCTGCTCCACCTCATTACCCACCAATTCCACCCAATCCTCCAAATAATTTTTTTACACCACCTCCAAATCCCAGTGCTCCGCCTCCTGCACTAAGACCGCCATTCTATAATTCTTAAATTACAGAATTTAGTTTATATTTGTATTATAAAAACAATGTATTTTTTTCTTTAAAATAGCATGTGTACTAATTAATGTAAAAATTAGTGAAAGAGAAAATATAGCGTTTCGCGAAATATGACATCTTATTGCATACCAGTCTAAATTCTTGCATTGTTCAGTTATTTTTGAATATTGGTTCTATAAAATTGCAAACAAAAAACTAATTTGGTTATCTTCTGATGCACATGAGAAAAATAAATATACAGGCTGATTCATTTTCGGCCCTCACCATGGGGATCTCGCTTATTATTAGAGATAGAGTATAGGTTTAAATTTGGCAAAGTTGTTAAATTTTGTGTTTGTTATAAATCCGTAAAGACCTGTGACAAATGACCTTCGTTATTTAAAAAAAAAACGCGAAAACCCCATTTTCTTCCTTTACCTGTAGCACCGACATTTGGCCTTGTAGAGAAAATATAAAAACACATCCTTTTGGCCATTTCTAAACCTCTATCCAGTGGTGTACTCTAAATTTTTATACGACGTTTCGTTTCTTTCTGGCCATCATCAACTATATAATTTCTTAAAGGCGCCATATTGGATTTAGACATCTTCAGAAAGAGTTCTTTTTTCTTATTTCAACCATGTACCACATGCTGACTAAAGTTTTTGACATTAGGTTTTATTTGAAAGAATAAATTATAAGATTAAATAAGGTAGCCATGGAATTTCAATCTGTCAAACATTTCATTTATTGTTCATTAATAATACAAAAATGTCATACACTAACGAAGAGAAACGAGATATCATAAGTATATTTTATTCTTCGAACCGAAATTCAACAGTAGCGAGTACAAGATATCTACAATTATATCCAGAACGGCAACAGCCTCATCGTACCATTTTTCTAGATCTCGACAGAAATTTGGTCGAGAATGGATCGTTTACTAAGCCGCGTAATGGTCAAGACAACAGGAATTTAAATGAAAATCGACAAGATATTTTACAAATGGTAAATTAAAAGCGTGTTTTCAAATTTCATGTTAATCTCGTATTTTTATAGATAAATAATAATCCATCAATTTCTACACGCGAAGTAGCGTCAGAATTAAATTTGTGCCAGTCCAGAGTTTGGAGAACTTTACATAAAAGTAGGTTTAAACCATACAGGATCCATGTTAGTCACTCTTTACTGCCTGGAGATAATTTGAGAAGGCTAGAATATTGTAATTGGTTAATGGAAAGGATAGAAAATGACGAAAATTTTTTAAGCAAAATCATCTGGTAAGATGAAACAAAATTTACAAATTCTGGAATGTTCAACAGAAATACGGAGCACTATTGGGCAGTACAAAATCCCCGACAAAACAGGGCTAGAAGACCACAACATCGTTTTGGAATAAACGTTTGGATGGGTATTTTGGCAAATCGTCTCTTAGGACCAGTTATGTATGAAGAACATTTAAATGGAGAAAGATATTTAAACATTTTACGTACATACGTATCTGACTATCTTGACGACAATATCCCATTAAATCAATTACAATATTTATGGTGTCAACAAGATGGCGCACCAGCACACAATGCAGCTGTTGTTAGAAATTTCTGAAATCAAGAGTTTGCAAACCGTTGGATTGGAAATAGGGGAGTTGTTGAATGGCTTGCGAGATCACCTGATTTAAGTCCGCTAGATTTTTTTTTTTATGGGGATATGTTAAAAATAATATTTATAAAGTAGATGCGCCACAAAACATTGAAGAATTACGAGACAGACTTCAGAATGCCTTCGATGCAGTTCCTAGAAGAACTATACAAAGGGCCAGTGGCGGCTGGCGCATAAGCGCTGCAGTGCTGCAGAGCTCCCAAAAAATTGGGCGGCCGAACCTGTATTAGTTATAACTAGTTTTCTTTTACATAATTTTTCCGACACTTCTGATGTTTATAAAAGCGTAACACATTGTTGTGAAAATTCTCCCCCTGTATATCAGAAAATTTGCATATTTTTCTACATCCCTGTAGAGGACATCAAACCCTACAATTTGACACCTCAATCATCAAAATCCGATCAGTAGAAGCCGAGATATTCGCTTCCGACACACTAACTCCGGTTATATCGTATATATGTACTATATTATCAAATATACAATAGGCGACCAGTGGAATAACCAACCTAATTCGCGCGATCGCTCACTTGTTCCTTATCTGGTCCACACGAACGTGCTCTGAGCGCTCTTTCCAACACCCGCGCGCACCCCGCTGCCCCCGTGACTGTCTAAAACCAATGCATGATTTTACCAGGCAATATTCGCTGCACTCATTCTAGCGCAGAGGTCATATGAATCGGTATAGGTATTTAATATTTTCTTTTCGCGTGTTGTTTACTGTTCGGCGAGTGTAACGTAAAAACAATAATATTGTGCGCGTGCTTGTTTGTTTTTGTGTATTGTTGATTGTTGACAATTTATATAAACTCTGTGTATTATGGAGGTGGTCTTTAATTTAATTAATATTTAAAGAGATTCTTTAAATATTCATTCGAAGAAAAGATAAAATTAAGAGCAAGTGGTAGGCCATTAGTAGATATCACTATTGAAAAAACGTGTAAGTAGAGGGAAAAATTATACACGTAAATTTAGTAGCGATATTTATTCAAAAAACGAATGGATTTGTGGATGCAACAAAAAAAATGCTTTATATTGTTTTCCCTGTTTACTTTTTGGTGGCGATAAAGCTTGGACGGAAATAGGGGTCACGGATCTAGAGCACTTGAGTTTGAAAATAAAAAGACATGAGAATTCTAAAAGCCATCTTCATAATTGTATGGAATTTGCGTTACTAGGGTCAACTAATATTATGGCTCAACTAGATTCTGCTTATTGGGTAAATATACAGAGACATAATGAAAAAATTTCCTGAGGACCAACTCACTTCCGCATGCTCCTATTATCCCACCCTTGATAAAGAAAGATTACGAACTGAATTGTCTGTTATTTACTCAAGAACTGATTGTAGATCTTTAAAAGGCGCACTACCTCTTCTAAAATTTTTAATAAAAAACAATCTGGGAGATACGTTGAAGGAGACTAGAAAATTATTAGAAATTGTAATAACAACTCCCATGACAACATCAGAGGCCGAACGATGCTTTTCAACACTAAATCGAATTAAGACGTTTCTCAGAAATTCAATGACCGAAGATCGTTTAACATCTCTTTCCATGCTATCTATCGAAAAAAAGTTTATCTCCGAAATAGACAATTTTAATGACAAAGTGATAACAAAATTTGCAAATCGAAAAGAACATAGAATAGATTTAATTTATAAGAAATAATTTGTTAGTAAAGTAGTGCTTAGTGACTCTTATTTTTTTGTGTGACAATTGACAATCGTTCCAAAAATCCATTACTTCAGTGCGGAAGGCGAAGAAAGCACGATAAGATCGATGGGAGACAACCTCTTACTGCCCGTGCAAGGTAAATTTTTTTGTAAAACTTGCAGAACACCTTAAAATTTTTAGCACGAGCCGCCACTGCAAAGGGCAGTACAAAATGCCAGAAGGCGTGCCCAATTGTGCATTACCGAAGATGGCCAGATAATTGAACATTTACTGTAATTGTTTATTGTTTACTTTTCTATGTATTTTTATTAATGTTTTTGTTATCTTGTACTCGCTACTGTTGAATTTCGTTTCGAAGAATAAAAAATACTTATCATATCTCGTTTCTCTTCGTTAGTGTATGACATTTTTGTATTATTAATGAACAACAAATGAAATGTTTGACAGATTGAAATTCCAAGGACTACCTTATTTAATCTTATAATTTATTCTTTCAAATAAAACCTAATGTCAAAAACTATAATCAGTATGTGGTACATGGTTGAAATCAGAAAAAAAAACTCTTTCTGAAGATGTCTAAATCCAATATGGCACCTATAAGAAATTAGATAGTTGATGATGGGCAGAAAGAAACGAAACGTCGTATAAAAATTTAGAGTACACCACTGGATAGAGGTTTAGAAATGGCCACAAGGATGTGTTTTTATTTTTTCTCTACAAGGCCAAATGTCGGTGCTACAGGTAAAAGAATAAATTGGGGTTTTCGCGTTTTTTTTTTTAAATAACGAAGGTCATTTGTCACAGGTCTATTTTCTTTACGGATTTATAACAAACAGAAAATTTAACAACTTTGCCAAATTTAAACCTATACTCTATCTGCAATAATAAGAGAGATCCTCATGGTGAGGGCCGAAAATGAATCAGCCTGTATATACCGTAATCGACAAATTTTAATTTTTGGTACGAAAGTAGAAGAGGAAAAGAGCACGACAGAGAAAAGTAAAGAAAGACATATAGTGAGGTTGCCAATGAATGTATGCAAGTAGATTAAGTGAGGTACGATAAGGTTCAGTCAGATTAGCTAGTCAGTAAGTCTATTGCTTCAGAGGGTTGTAGAACGCATCTTAGAAATACGTATAAAATTCACCACGAATATTTACAGAAAAATATTTATTTCATGGTGTATTACTTTTATGAGGATGTACAACAAAACATATATTTCCCGCGGATAAATAAAATGAAATGAAATATTAATTCTAAATTATGTAAAAAAAAAATTAATGTAACTCTGTTAAATATTAGTTACTTTTGTTTACTTTTAGATATGTATTATTAAGTAGGTATTATTAAGAATACAAAGTTGGTAGTACTGAACCAACAAGAACAAAAAATGATGACAAGACATAAAGAAGAGTTGTTGTTAAGTTGTGTTTGTGTGTAGTTTATAAATATTAAAATGTAAAATAGTTTATATAATAAACAATAAATAAATATATAAAAGTGTATTATTTAAAGTTACTAACATTAACATGGTAGCAGAGCGTAGTTATTAAAAATATATAAAAGTGTTAAAAGTTAAAACAAAAAATTTAATATAACAAAAATGGCGACGTATATAAAAATAGATGATGTAACAGTACCGATCTTTGATGGTTCCGATTATACAAAATGGAAGCTACGAATATTAAAATTTTTGCAATTTAAAAAATGTAAAATAGTAACTGAAAGAGAAAGGACTGCAACTGAGAATGCAAATGAATGGGAACAAATGGACATCAAAGCAACGAACTACATATATAGCGCTATCTCAAATAAACAATTAGAATTAATTAGTGAACAGGAAACCGCCTTTGAAATTATTAAAAAATTGGATGAAATTTACAACAAAGAATCGACAGCATTACAAATGATCTGTAGAAGCAATTTAGAAAATATCAAATTAAAGGAAGAAGATGACCCCGAAAATTTTTTTAACAAATTTGAAAAAGCAACAAATGAATTGAAAGCGGCTGGATCAAAAATCAACGAGGATGAAAAGTTAAATTATATGTTAAGAGCACTCCCAAAATCATTTAGCCACCTGGGTGATTTAATTGATGTTTTACCCAAAGAAGAAAGAAATGTAGAATATTTAAAAACGAAAATCAAGTTAAAATTTATGAATGACAAAAGTGACAATGGTGAAGATAAAGAAAAAAATACAAAATCAAATGCATTTGCAGCGGGTTCGACATCACAACGGAATCAAGGTTGTTATGGATGTGGTAAAGTAGGTCACATTCAAAGGAACTGTCAACAAAAATATCAAACAAGTTTTCAAGGGCAACATAATAATTTCAATCGTGGTGGCCGTGGTCATTATCAAAATTTAGGACGTGGAAATTATGGAAACTATCGTGGATATCAAAATGTACGTGGAAATTTTAGTGGTTATCAAAATGCAGGACGTGGAAATTTTAGTGGTTATCAAAATGCAGGACGTGGAAATTATCGTGGTTATCAAAATAGGGGACATGGAAATTACAGTGGGCATCAAAATTCAGAAAGTAGAAATAATAGTGAATGTAATAACTTTTATGTGACAGCAAATACTTCAACAATAAGTGAAACTTGCATCGTCAATCCAAATGAAATAAACTGGTTATTAGACAGTGGTTGTACCGATCATATTATAAACAATGACATTTATTTTGAAAGTTTTGTGACATTAAAAACACCAGTGAATGTAAAAGTGGGAGACGGTCGCATATTGCTAGCGACAAAAATTGGTCAAATAAAAGCTTCATTTCCTGTGTACAATAAACAAGTGGTCATAAATTTGAATAATGTATTTTATGTAAAAGATATGAAAACAAATTTATTAAGTTATTCAAAAATTACAAACAATAATAAAATTATTTCTTATGGAAATATTTCAAAAATTTATAATATGAACAGTGAATTAATAGCCATAGCAATCAAAAAGGAAAATCTGTATGAAATGAAAAGTTTTATTGACAATAATAACAGATCAGCATTTGCAAATACAACATGTAGTGAAAATAAATTAACATTAAAAGAAAAATGGCATCGAATGTTAGGACATGTAAATTTTAATTACTTAAATGTTCTATGTACAAAACAACTAATAGAAGGAATTCCGGAAAAGTTAGAGGGTGATTATTTAAAATGTGCGGTGTGTATTGAAAATAAAATGAAAAATTTACCTTTTGGAAATAACCGTAAGAGAGCAGAGGACATTTTACAAATAATTCACACAGATGTAAATGGCCCACACACAACAAAAGGAAATCAGGGAGAAATGTACTTTCTATCATTTATAGATGATTATAGCAAACTAGCAAAAGTGTACACCATGAAATCAAAAACACAAGTTTACGATTGTCTGGTAGAATACGTAAATCTTGTTCAAAATTTAACTGGTAAAAATATACAAGAATTAAGATGTGATAATGGAACAGAATATATGAACTCAAAAATTTATAACTTTATCCGTGAAAAAGGAATATATCTAAACCCGTGCCCACCATACGTGCATCAGCTAAATGGAACAGCTGAACGTTTTAATCAAACAATTATGAATATAGCTCGGTGCTTACGAGCTGAGGCAAAGGTGGATATTAAATATTGGCCGGAATGTGTTAGAACGGCTGCATATTTACATAACAGAACATTAGCAAACACTACTGAACAGAAAACTCCTTATGAGATATTTTTTAATGAAAAACCTAGTGTAAAAAATTTACGACTGTACGGGAGCAAAGTTTTCGTTCGTATACCTGAGGAGAAACGAGCATCAAAATGGGATAAAAAAGCTGAAGCAGGCATATTATTAGGGTATACAGATGTGGGATATCGTATACTTGTAAATGACAAAATAAAGATTGCACGACATGTAGAAATTATTGAAGAAGAAGTTAAATGCATTGAGTTGGTTAACAATGAGCAAAATGAAAAGGGTCCAGATGAAGATGATGAAAGTTTAGATGATACTAACGAGGAAGTGGATTTAAAAAGGCCTCAACGACAAAGAAAACTTCCTTCAAAACTTGATGATTATATTATATATGTAAATTATTGCAATGCGACAGTACCGCAAACATTTAAGGAGGCGATGAGAAGTATAGATTCCATAAATTGGAAAAATGCAATGGATAACGAAATAAGAAGTATTCAACAAAATTACACATGGGATTTGGTACAACAACCAGAAGATAAAAATATATTAGATGTGAAATGGTTATACAAACGGAAAAGCAATGACAGTTACAAGGCTCGATTAGTTGTAAGAGGTTTTCAACAGCAAGAATTAATTGAACATACATATTCACCAGTGGCAAAAATGCAAACGTTAAAACTATTATTAGCATATTGTTGTAGGTACAATTTAAACATTGATCAAATGGACGTAGAAACAGCGTTTTTGAACAGCAAGATAGAATCCGAAGTATACGTTAAACAACCTGAAGGATACGAAAAGGGAATTAACCAAGTGTATAAATTAAAAAAAGCTTTGTATGGTCTAAAAGAAAGCCCACGTGCATGGTATGAACATTTTAATAATTATATTACTCAATTAGGATTTAAAAGAAATAATTACGACTACTGTTTATATGTTAAAAATCCAGGTAATGATTCAATATATATTTTATTATTTGTTGATGATTTATTAATATGTAGTAAAAATAAAAGACAAATAGAACAAGTTAAAATTAAGTTAGCGAGTAAATTTAACATTAAAGATTTGGGCAAAGTAAAAAGTTATATAGGAATTAACATTGAATATAATGATGTAGAAATGACTTTAGATCAGAAAAATTACATTGAATCTTTAGCACAAAAATATCAAATAAAAAATTCAAAACTATATGATACGCCTATGGAAATAAATTTAAATTTAATGACAAGTAAAATAGTAGAAGATAATATTAAATTTAGAAATTTAATAGGAGAATTATTATATATTGCAACAGGCACCAGACCTGATATATCATTTTGTGTAAATTATTTAAGTAGATTCCAATCAAGTTATAATCAGGAGCATTTCAAATATGCATTGAGAATTTTAAAATATTTATATAAAACAAAAGATTATAAATTAACTTATTTGAAAAATGAAAATATTAATATAATGGATTGTTACGTTGATGCTGATTGGGCAGGCGACATAAATGATAGAAGATCAACATCAGGATTTGTAATTAGATTATTTGGGAACTCAGTTTATTGGAGATCACGCAAACAGAACTCTGTAACAAAGTCAAGTACACATGCGGAATATGTAGCATTATCAGAAGCTGTTACAGAAGTAATTTTTATGAAGGGTATCTTAGAATCATTTAATATTAAATTCAACAAGCCTATAAATTTGTATGAAGACAATTCTGGTGCAGTAGTTATATCTAAATATGGAAATTTATCAAAGAATTCAAAACATATAGAAACTCATTACCATTATGTAAATGAAAATTACTTAAATAAGACTATTGATATTGTTAAAATTGACAGTCAGGATAACATTGCTGACATATTTACAAAGTCTTTGAGTAAGCAAAAACATTATAAATTTAGATTTTTATTAAAAGTCACCCAAAAGTAAGGAGGCGTGTTAAATATTAGTTACTTTTGTTTACTTTTAGATATGTATTATTAAGTAGGTATTATTAAGAATACAAAGTTGGTAGTACTGAACCAACAAGAACAAAAAATGATGACAAGACATAAAGAAGAGTTGTTGTTAAGTTGTGTTTGTGTGTAGTTTATAAATATTAAAATGTAAAATAGTTTATATAATAAACAATAAATAAATATATAAAAGTGTATTATTTAAAGTTACTAACATTAACAAACTCTTATGAAAAGAAAATAAATTAACTCTTCTCCGACAATAATAAAAAATAAATATTCTAAATTAAAGGTTCAAGTAATCCACCACATTGTTCTTGGCAGTATGCAAACTTGTAATAAAATTCTTAGCGGACATTACTGATATGTCCCTATAGAAAGAACCGACAATTGAATTATTTAAAATAACAGCCCATACATTTCATTTTTGTGGATATCGGGTATGTACAGGTACATTGAGGTGTCTACCGGCATAATACCATTTTATGATTTGTGTCTTTTCTTAAGTTGTAAAAATATGCATGTGGAAATCGACTATTAGTATACGCACGTAGAGAAATAAGTGTTGTACACCTGGTAAGTGTTTGTTAGGGAATAGGGTACGTGTCCTCCATTTCCAAATTCTTTTCACTTGTATTGTGCTGTTTAGTCTTTGGAGGTGTCACCACCATGCGAGTTGTTACTCTATGTTGTCTTCAACTGATTAAATTTTTAGGTCTTTTTATTTTTTCGTTTTTTTTACTTTATCCAATTTTGATACTCCTTATCTCTTCTTAGGTATTTCATTTCCACTGCTCTAATCTTTTTCTGATATTTCTGTAGCAACACTCATGATTCACATCCGTACGTCAGGATAGGCCTATATATTTATTTATATACTTAGATCTTTGCCTGAAAGGAAACTTCTTTCTTATTTATGAGGCACTTACTCATTGGGTAATAAACTCTGTTTGCCTTATCCATTCTGTTGTTTAACTCGACATCTTGTCTCCCTTTTTGGTTCAACGTTATCCCCAGGTATTAAAAACTATCCACCTGCGCTATTAATTCACCTTATATTTCTATTGGCATTTCCTTGTGGTCCTCAGATATTGCCATAGTTTTGCTATTACTATTATTCAGCTTCATTCCATTTTCAGTTAGCATTTCATTCCAAATATTCATGTGTTCTTGTAATTATTTTATGATTCATGCAACATTGCAATATCATCAGCAAAGACACATTCAGAGACACTAACCACCTTTAAATTTCTGTAACCCACAAACATTGGTTTAACTCTTTCTGGAGTCTTATTGATCAAATCATCCATAAAGGTAATAAACAAGTGGACTGAAGCCTTCCTCCTGTCTCACTCCTTCGCTGATGGCAAAATAGAGGATATAAATCAGTGTCAATTAATAACATTTAATTTTTATATTTAGCTCCACAGTACAAATCACGTAATTTTTAGTCGTAAAGAGAGCAATCAATTTTCAAATTAAATAGGTAGGTAGGATTTGAACGTATGCTCAATCCAACTATCGACCACGTTTGGTTACGATCATAATTTCAGACATATTTTTTATTTTTAAACCAAGTTTTAAGCAATGTATCTAAGAAATTGACCTGCATTGACCCTATTGAAAATGATGAATGATAAAGAGAGAGTAAATATAAAATTAATAAGATAGACTTCTTCTCGATTTTGCATATAATCGAACTTCTAATAATTACTAAATTATCGCTTGGCAAGGCCCTTCAATTTTTGCGGAGTCCGGGCAGAATACAATTCAATCAACGCAGTAAATATTATCTATAATAATGCGCATTTATTCTTCTCGCCTACATAAAACGAACCAACTGTGCATGCAGAAAACGAGTGTTCTACATCTGGTGACATTATATTTGCGTAACTAAATTTTTACATATTTTGAATTAAAAATTTTGTAACGGTGTCCAACTAGGTAACGGATATTTCGCGTATTTATTCCAGAATGTACAAAATGATTCATTGTTTAATAAAGTAAATGGTAGATTACACAAAATCATTGTTACACATAAATGAAATAAAAATGCCTTGTTCGATTTTACTCGTTTTTTTCACGGGAAACTGAGTGGGCAGCCCATATATGCATGTCATAAGTTCGCATAAATTCCGTATTACATGCGGCAATAGTGTCTCCTCGTACTATCGAATTAAAAAAAAATGGTAGTCATATTTTAATCGGTTTAAATTAGACTGCATGAATGAACATATATAAGGTGTGTATAAATCGGCGGACCCACTACACGCAGCGATGTTCTTCGTTAAATTCGGAGTCCAAAATCCTAATACGAAAATGTTGTACCATGCTCCATATCTTTGCACGAGGTTCCTAAAGTTCGGACTTTCAGTTTTGAAATAAGCATTAATACTCGATATTTGTTGACAGAAAGAGCTACAATTTAGAAGAAAGAAGAATTGTTGTTATTATCCTTTCGTTAAAGTTTTCTTTTTGATTTTAAAGTTTGTTTTTAATATTTGTTTATTAACTTATTTTGACGAAAAACACATCTGACAACGTTGTAAAACAATAAGTAGGCAGCCTAATGTTGTTCTAGTCAAATACATTACTACTGTCAAATTCATTCTGAAGACAAAAGAAGCCTGATACATCGTTTTAGGATTAGGACTTTTAACTCAAAATTTGACCAAGAATGTCGCCACGTGTAGTGGGTCCGCCAATTTATACACAACTTGTATATTAAATGTAGGCGTCAAATTTAAATATTCAAATAACGTATAAGTGTCAAAAACGACGTTTGCACGTTACTACGATTTAAGTACGTTAGCAACGTTGCAATACTAAAATGTTTTATATCTCTATTTTTATATAGGGGGGGGGGGGGGATATAGCAATAGTAGGCAACTATACTCTATTTTTAAAGTAGGGAGACGAATTTCTGAACAGACCACTTTGACAGTGAAATCTCATTGGTTGAAAGCAAGGCCAAATTGCTTTCAACCAATGAGATTTCACTGTCAAAGTGGTCTGTTCAGAAATTCGTCTCCCTACTTTAAAAATAGAGTATAGTTGCCTACTATCGCTATATCCCCCCCCCCCCTATATAAAAATAGAGTATAGTAGTATATAGTAGTAACATGACATATTTGCTCATTCATGATTGAGTGAATCTATCTGTAATTAAAGTTTCTACATTGCTTAGTCTGGAGGTAGCAACCTAGTTTTTAAGACTTGACTTGAGGATTTCTGCAATCTAATAATTTAATATAGTTCAGCGTTTGTAGATTCTGTTTCATATCTAATGTCATGTTTATTTAGCCATTACCATTTCTTCTTTCCTGGAATTTGTATTTGAATGCTTTATTGCTAAAATATTATGATACCTGGCATTATCCATCACAACTACATAATTTGAAGGTAAATTTGGAATTAATTGGTCAGATAACCATTGCATGTAATTTTTTAAATTCATATCATAGCAGTCTCCAATTTTTTTCTCCAGATTTATAAATTAATTCTGCGTTATGCACAATTCCTGTTTCATCACCTGTATATTTATGCATACATTATTTTCTTGTGATTATATTATATTATCGCACACTACACTAAAAAGTGGATGTTGACGGTTCCAACATTATAACCTTTAAAAATATTAAACTGTATCATTTAATACATAAAATTCCTATAACGCATTATATTACCTTTTAACATGACAATATTGTGTAGTTCTTGCAAAAAAAGTTTTATATGATAAAAGAAAGCAGACGAAAAAAAAAAGAATAGCAAAACGGCTGACGGACAAGTGAGAAATTAGCGCGAACTATTCGAAAATGATCACGTGACCCACTCGATATTTTTACAACGGTTACTTCATACCTCCGTCTCTTTTCAATCGTATATACCTCCTTATTCTTGGTCAAAACGCGTATCCGCGCAAGTGTCAGTGGAAAATGTGCGGACTCTACATTAGATGACGGCAAATTTTGACACCTTTAGTATAGAATCCTAGTGACATTTTAAAAAATTTATGTTTAACAGGTGTCCAAGCAGCATATATTCAGTTATAATATCACAAGAGCATAGAAAATAATCGATTATATTTCCGAGTCACGAGACGTATTTTGCGAAACACCACGAGAGCGTAGCTCGAGTGGTGTTTTAAGGATATACGTCGAGTGAAGAGGTTATATAATGGATTATTTTCGTTTGCTCGAGTGGTATTCGTTACGATTATATAAAGAATTAACTTACGAAATTTTTTTATTGGTGAAATTAAAAGTACAATTATTATAATAAATATTTGTTGTATTATTTTTAGAAGTTCAATTTGAGGTGCTGGTGATGGTAGAGTTGGCATAATCTTGTTTATTTCTCATTTTTTCAAGTATCTTGCTATGGTGTTCATTAGTAAGCTTTAGATACGGCTTCAGAGATTCAGATGATGAGTGGCCTGTTATCTTAATAGTTTCTTGTAAGTTTGCTCCAGATTGTGTCAAGATGTTAACAGCGGAAGAGCGGTGAACTCTTTCCAAACATATTTATGTTTTAACCAGGCGCGGCTCGTGATGACGTATTTTGGTTTGCAGTACAATGATCCGAGTGCTTCGTGTATTCTCGTGTACTAAATGTAACGTTTGCTTAGTAAACACCGAAAACACACGAGGCACTCGTATCATTGTACTGCAAACCAAAACACGTCATCACGAGCCGCGCCTGGTTTTAACGGTATTTTGCGGTGTCAAATCTTCAATTTCTTTATCTATTTCGGTCACCGAGCTTATACCAAAGCGCTCCATGTCGAAAAAATTTAAAAAACCTTATGAAAATTGCTGAATATATTTTTGACGTTTATCAACAAACTTCAAAACACTTGTTACCATGACAAAATTCATATTGTTGGAGGAAGCGAAACACCAAGACGGTTATATCACGTCGTCGAGAGTATATTCACTTATCAATACATGGTAACTATGTAAAATTTGTAATTGCTATTGGCTAAATTTCAAATGAGTTATATGTATAATCATGAATATTTTAGTAGCAAAACTTTCAAAGCCGCCCATGTCAAGCAATTCTGTGAATTGCTATTGATCGTTCCAACCTCCGTATTCAGTATACGTCTTATGGGAATTTGTTTCATGGTTGCCAAATCATCCAATCAGCTGTACATTACCATTTCCGGTTAATTATTTGACATTTCACGCGATCAAATCATAACCTTTATTTACGTTTTCTGACGTTGAAGGTGCAAAATTATTGAGATTCATATGACATTTTGCTTATTATTTTATTAAAGTAACTAAATTTTAACAGAGTGCATAGCGAATTCGCTGCACGTAAAATTATAGGAAAGAATACTACAAGGAAAATAGCTGTATTTCAATATTTATTAACAATACTACACACATTTCTAAACAAATATACATATGAACGATATCAATGCAACGTACAGTGAATATTTGCTTTGATATTGGGGTGTTATGCAATTTATTAAATTAATAACGATGATGATCGTTTAACAAATAATAGTTTCCACTTTTGTAACAAAAAGAACTGGAATCATATAAATACGTATATTTTTCCTATTATATTTATATTTACATCTTTTTATATTATATTTCGTCCTACTTTTTTAAATTCGAAACCCATATCGTGTAACAATCTATGTAAAGTTGTTCGACTGAAGTTAGGAAGTTCATCATCAGCATTGACAGCAGCAAGAATTGTATTTAATGTAGGTGGCATATTCAGTATAAAAAAGTCATGCACTTTACGTCGAATAGCTGCTTGCGTGTTCTCATCATATGTATGTAGTCGATCATTTAGTTGTATGCCTTTCCTTTTTTTAGGTTTTTTTGACTTGATAATAAACCAGTTCGTTGCTCCTGTTTTACATGATATATTGCACGGTCTGAGATACCCAAAGCTTTACTTGCTTCTTGAACGGCAGCACTCACATTCATTGATTTATTGAAATAATTGAAACCATTTGCAATCATACGCTTCTCCTTACGGCTAAATTTGTCTCCTCTGCGCCGTTTCCTTCCTACAGGCTCCATTAATGCAGTGAAAACTCTAATTACATTTATATTATGTTATAACGTTTATAAAAATCAATAAAAATATATAAACAAATTAACAATTTAACGAAATATTTTAAAAGTAGGACGATGACGGTTGACAGTTGATATTAATAGACAGATAGATACTGTTGTCGATGCCGACAGCATATGTCAATAAGTTGCAACATAGCAACCAGAAGTGAAGATAGCGTTAATGACAGCAACTAAGGATAGTAAGAGATAAAAGTTGCTACTATATCCCATACTGAATACGGAGGTTGGAACGATCTACAGTGCCATATGTGTCGCCCGAATGGGCTAATTCCTTATTATTTCCGTTACTAATATGTCAAGTCAAATGTAGTGTTTTTAGTGGAAAGGGTCAATCATCTTTCTTATTCGAGAATGTGGAACTAAATAAAATATAACTATATATAGACATATATTTATTTTCGTAAAATCCTGAAATCGTTAACAATTACAACTGAATGCTGAACAGATTGAAGTAAAACACCACTTTGAATTTTAAAGATTCCAATATTAAAATTATACATATCAATTTGTTACTTAACAGGAAAAACAAAAAATATGTAAGGCACACACAAAATCACAATTGAGTAGTGTTACAGTTATGTCTTTAAGAAAAACATTCTATATACACAGCCATTAAACAGATATTTTTAGTTTTTTTAACCGCTGCCTTTCAATCAGGACTATTTTGACTTTTTTAAAATTTATTGCACATTCTAAAATATAATATAGGTTTTGATACACTTGTTTCGACAATAGTAGAAATATACGATTTGGTTGCACTTTTTTAAAGAATTAAGTCTATAATTTTATTTTTATAATAAGATATTTACTATATACAAAATATCACAATTGCATATTAAATGTTGCGAAATGTGTACTGAAAACAAAGTCCTGATGTTTTAAATATTATTTAAAGCTGAACTTGCATTATTAAAAATATATACTTAAATAATCTAAAAAAATATAAAGTGTTAAATAAAAGAGAAAAATATTAAATTTATGAGTTATTTGCGTGAAAAATACTTGTGAAAAATTAAGTTAAGTTACATTAAGTATTGGAAGAATCGAGGTATTTTGTTTTTTAAATATTACTAAAATGACATAAATATATTTTCTTCCGAACACAATAGAAAACACGTTTTTTTAGTTAAGAGTCTAACCTACATTTTAAATATATGATATACAATTAATCTTGTACATATAATACTTAAAAATAGTAAATGTGGACAGAATAAGAATGGACGTTTTAAAATCATAATCGATGAATAGAATTGATAGATGTGAATGGCACCTTCCGTGCTATATGAGTCTTGTTTGCTTTAAATAATGTATGAGTAAAGAATAAACGAATCTGTATTGAGCAATTGTTTGCACCATGTACGCTCTCTGGTGCCGCAATAGTTCAACCACTCTTGGAATATCAACTTCCTGTAAAAAAAAAAGTCAAAGATATCATCAGAGTATTAAATTTAAAAAATAAGCGTTGGAGATTAACAAGTGAAACTTTCGCTGAGATGTTTGTAAATAAAAAAAACGAATGTTGTTTGTTAATATTGTGAGTAAATAACAATGAACAATCTGGAAAACATTAATTATAAATTGTACTTATTAAAATAAAAAATGAGTATTCAACAAAATTTATTTCATTAAAAATAAAAAGAGAACCCTAAAATCACAAGATGGCGTCGCCGGCGACCGGCACAATGCAACATCCCACGTAATATGATTTTCGTTGCCAAGCGCCTTAGTGCTTTCCGCATTTTTAGTAATCTTTTAATAACCTATATCAAATGCCAGTGATGTCACTCCTCCGAATTAAAAAACAGAGTATAATGAGACGGAACGTGTCGTTTAGAAACTTTTGAGTTATTACGTCCTGGTTGCATACGACACCATCTTATACTTTATGGTAAAAAAATTGCTAGGGTATGTAGTATGATTTATTGTATGTTTTCAAAGGTTGCATGGTTTTCTTTTAATTTAGAATATTATTAACGCTATAATGGAATCAAAAAACGTAAATTTGATGATCCCAATACAAATTCTGGCACATATAATAGAAAACGCCCTTTACAAGATTCTGAACTATAAAAATACCTGTATGAAGACATAAGTGACTGTGACATAGTTTAGAGCGAGGAAAGTGAAAACGAAGATGCTACAGAAACTGATGATATCGACAATGATGAGTTTGATGCTGTAATTCAAGGTAGAGACCATGATATTTTATCTGATCCAGCTTTACAACCAAAGAGTGTGATGTACTCTGAAAATGGACATAAATGGTACCTGATTATTTTCATGCCGCCAAAAACACCACAACTTCCCAAAAAATTTATTCATTTGCCAGAGTCAAAGGCAAAGTCAAAAATATTACAGATCCAAAAAATATATGGGATTTATTTTTTACGAACGCATTTCTGGATATAATTGTCGAGTGTGCTAACGACGATATTGAAAAAAAAATCCGTTATAAAACTGAGCAGTGGTATGTTGGACCAACGCATTATTTGGACTTTTATATCTAAGCGGAGTTTTAAAAGACCCGCATCTTACGCTTAATGATTTACACGTCATACAACGGATAACTAAAAGGAGCTTTGAATAATCTTGTAATATTACATAAACACAATAGTCTAAAACCAAACCCAGCAAATACCATCTCATGTTTATTTCACCTATGCAATAAAAGAGCCAAAGAAAAGCTGGAAATCGACTGGGAGGGTGAACCAATAGAATTCTCTTAGACACCGAATATGTGGGAGTCGCCCTAAATCGCACGCTATCCTTAATAACCTCTTGCAAAAGCGGTCCCGCAGTAAATGGTGAGCTCACCCTCAAATCCTAGGAACCAGCGCTCTCGCTGCTACTCAGTGGTAGAGTATGCTGCTGTGTAGGAGCGTTTCTGTGATGCTAAAAAACTGTATCCAATTTTGAATCAAGCATGCCGATTTAATGACCCTAGACATCCCGTTTTTAATGCCACACTAGGCCAATATCCTTTAAAATTCAAGAAAAGCTTCAATCGTTCCGTTCAACCACTGGAAGACTTCAGCTGCGATCAGAATACAGTTGTGGAAGAAATATTTAACTCCTAGAGATCAACGGATGCTCACACCTACAAATGAGAAAGTGCCACCTATAATTAACGAAGGGCGGCAACATTGGAAGACTGCGAAACAGTACTGAACGTTGTAAGAGTAATCTCGTAAAGTGGCGATACATTGTCGAGTCGGGACAATGCACTTGTGGTGCACCTGTTAATCCACCCGAATCTCCCAGACAACTGCAGCATGGAAGATCTCGCAAGTGCCAACCAGCTTGGTGCCAGGTACCCTCGATACTGATGCGAGCAAGGTATCTGATCTGCCTTTAATTTCTAATATTTTCTGTAAAATTACACTGTTTGTCTATTTTGGTATATATCCATTAACTTGTCAGTATACATTATAATTGTATTATCGGTTGGACACGAAATAAATAAATCTCTACAAGAAACAAATATAATACTTAAGAACATGTATAATTAAAAAAGAAACTCTCTTGCCCAGAAAAAGTGATTTATTACATAATTTAAAAGTACACATTAAAAGTCAATTACTACAAAAACAATAGTGAATTATTTCAAATAACGCCAAAAATTTGAGCTGGAATTTGAGCCAGGTATAGTGTTTAAGCAACGCCGTTTTTATTATTATTCGTGGAGATATAAGAAGCACCTCAAATTTAACTACGTAAGTGTGAATTGTCATGAAGAAGTTATTCAGAGCGATGCCTCTTGGTTTATTTGTTGGGAATACAAACTTTCCATCCCAACATTGCATTGATGACGAGCCCAAAAACTTTTCATAGAATACACGATCATTATGATCTTGAGATTTCGTAGTTATACTGGAGACTAAGAATAATCACGAATTGAGTTTTGAGGAGGCCATGAACTAAAGAAGCTCATGCAATGCACCTTCGATGGCAGAATTCAAGGACCGGAGTGGGCAGAAAAAAATTATCCGAGCGGAATGTGGATGAGTAGCTGGAAATCCGTGCAAACTTTGACTCGAACGCAGCTATAGCCGATGACTCTAGAGTCAATTACGTCCATTCAATGTAGATATTACAACGCAAAGTTATTAACGCAGAATTATATTTAATGTTCAAATCTTGAAGATGAAATAAATATTGTTTATGTGTGTCTAGGGCCTTACTGCGTTAAATAAAAATGAAAACTTGGAACTGCTACTCTTACAAATTCAACTTTTAAGTAACCATTTAAAATATAAATAAATCGCACATGACAAGCATTATTGATGCTTAATATTTGGGAATTATCATCTGGTCTTTAATAGGAGAAGGTAAGAGTATAATCCTGCTTCTCCATATCAAATATTCTTATTTAGGTCCTCTATGGAAATTAGTGCAAGCAATAGCAAAAGTTGAGATCAGCTGTATAGTATAATTAGTCTTTATTGATATTAAGACTCATTGAATATACTTACTTGATTGTGATCGACAGTATACAATAGTAAGTCACTTAAAATTGTCAGACCAGTTCTACCAACGCCGGCTGTACAGTGTACTAAAACTGGTGGATTTTTATTGTGACCTGGTGGTATTTCTGACATAGAATGTTGCTGCACCGACTGCATTTCTTCCAAAAAACCGAGGAAATGACTGACTGAATGAGGACAACCTTGATCACCCCAATCGGTGTAGTGAAGGTGCCATAACGTACGATATCTTCTTGACGTAACGTGACACAGTCTAACTTTACTGGTAATGCAATGGCCGGTTTTCTGTGAAAACTCCCACCAAACCTGATAATCCTGTAGACAATGATAACAAATATATTTAAAATATTGACTGAAAAGTGGAAAACATATATTGAATGATACATTAAGAGTGTTTTATTGTGAAATTACAATGTCACATACTTGTCCTACATCTATACATCTTTCGCTAGCGTCGGGTAAATAATCGAGATCTTCCGTAGGATCTGTGAGCTGCACTATAAGATATACTTCGGCTTCCCAAACGCACTGCCAAAAGTAGGCCAATGTTAGCAATGTAGGACCTTGAGCAGCAACATAAAATCTCTGCTTACTACCAACGGTAGCCTATAAACATAAAAAAGTATTTACAGAAATTTGCATAAATGCATTTTATTAATTCTAATTCTAACATTTAAAACTGATCACTTTACAATGTTTCTGTACTTTCTTGTTGAAAATATAAGAAAGTACAGATTCATTTGTATATTCGTAATACCATGAGACCAAATATGATTGTACTGATCTTATACTACTTTCCGTAGCCGTTATATCAATACTTACATCCATTTTTATAGATGAGGTTTGAGTTCACGCGTTTTCTGTTGACACCAACCTGCGCGAAAATATAAACGTCATGTGCTACAGACAGTCCAAAAAATATCGGTGTACGATACGTTCATTTTTTTTAATTTAAATATATTTTTAATTAGAATAATCTTAATATACAGAAAATAATGAATATATTTTATACTTCTAAATTATGGTTCTTAACTCAAAAATTACTTTCGCAACAAGCAAATATACTTTACAAGTATCATATACGCATAAACTTATATACTTGCAGCTTGTAGGAATGCATTTTTTTTGATTACGAAGAATTTATTATTTATTAAGAATTAAACAAATTCTACTCGCATATTACATGTAACCAACAGAAAATATAGAAATAATTATACTTTATAATTTGAAGTTTCTTAATGTATTCAACAAAAGAAAAAAAGATTTGAACTGTATATTTTCTAAACAATTGTGCAGGAAAATAATACAAACATATGCAATCTTTTTTTGTAATTGTAAAGCATTAATATACCTACATATATAAAAAGCACAGCAATTTGAATTTAAAATGTGAAATATGTACTATCGTGAGCAAATGAAAGTGGTCACTTTATTATGTTGGTATGCCAAAATTTCAAAATTTACCTAATGTAAACAGTACTTTTGATGTGGCGTGTCAGCATTTAATCATAATATTAATGACATTAACTTGATCAGGTGAGGGTGCCCTGGATAGCCTAGTGAGAGGGCTCGAAAGGAGCCTACACTACAAGGAAATTGCACTTGCAGTCTTCTTAGACATAGAGGGAGCTTTCGATAACACCTCGATGTCTTCTTCTATTCGATCTTTAAGAGATCGAAAAATAAAAAGCACCACATGCAACTGGGTTCATGACATGTTGCGTAGCAGAGTAGTTCATGCCCAAATGCAAAACAAAACGATCTCCATGAGGACAACAAAAGGGTGTCCTCAAGGAGGCGTATTGTCACCGCTACTATGGAGCCTAGTAGTGGATAATCTCCTCAGGACATTAAATGACCAGGGAATATGAACGCAGGGGTTCGCCGATGACATTGTCATAGTGTCCCAGGGGAAATTCCCGGGGACAGTGGCGAGCATCATGCGAAATGCTCTGCGAATTGTAGAAAGATGGTGCCTTGAGGAGGGATTACCTGTCAATCCTCAAAAAACCAAGTTGGTAGCCTTTACCAACATGAGAAAACTAAATGATCTGGGCAGCGTATACCTGTTTGGACAAGAGTTAGAACTAACCAATGAAGTGAAGTATCTAGGCATAACACTTGATGCGAAACTGAATTGGAGCAGACACCTAGCCAAAGTGGCAGACAGGGCGCCGCAGCTCTTCTGGAGCTGCAGAAGAGCTGTTGGCAAGACCTGGGGACTAAAACCAAATGTGGTACACTGGTTGTACACAGCAGTAATAAGACCAACGATTACCTCTGGAGCAGTTATCTGGTGGAGGAGGACGGAGCGGACATCGTCGGTGGGGCTCCTCACAACTCTCCAGCGACAGGCCCTGTTGGAAATCACGGGAGCTATGAACAGCACGGGAACCGCTTCCATGGAGGCCATCGTGGGTCTCCCTCCGCTGGAACTATTTATAAGGGCGGAGGCAATGGCTGCGATACTGAGGCTGAAGGCCAATGACGTATGGTGTCCTAATAAGGTTGTAGGGAGCCATACAGATATCACATGAACTATACTGGAAGAGCCGATATTTCAAATGCCGGTGGACAGTATGGCACCTGAAATTATGTTTACAGCTAAGCTGAACATACTTATACCGACCAGGGAACAGGCAAAAAGTCGCTCGATCGATTGTGGTGCCGGCACCTGGTACACTGATGGATCAGGTGGCAGATGGGTCAGGGGGCAGGTGCAGGCATATGCGGAATGTGCCCTAGAAGGAAGATATCGATATGTCTGGGGAAACATACCACGGTTTTCCAGGCCGAATTGTTAGCAGTCGCAGCCTGCGCCGATGAAATTCGGGTAGCCGGCTGCGCAAGCAAAAAAATTAACATAATGACTGATAGTCAGGCGGCTATTAAAGTCATTATGAACCCATCAACCAGGTCTAAGCTGGTGAAATATTGTAAACAGGTCCTCAATAACCTGGCACAAGACAATACAGTGTCGCTGATATGGGTGCCAGGACATGAGGGAATTAAAGGCAATGAGGCCAAACTGGCCAAAGAAGGTACTAATAGGACGTGGTGGCGTCCAACCCAAAACAGAGAAGAAGAAGACATTAACTTGATAATTTGAAATCTTAAGTAGTAAAATTTACGCAGCTATAATAGTGCGTTTACTTTCATTTGCTCACGATAGTACATTCATGTAAAGGACACTTTGTTAAAGCTAATTACATAAACTCTTCAATTATTATTAATTATTGCTAAAAGTATTTACATTTCATTAAATACACACACCTGAATCCTAACTTTTGTAACAATGAAGTTACTTTTTCAGCAAAAGTAGCATGTTATCTACAAGTTTGTTCAAAATTCCTTGCACTGTAGGTTTTAGCTTTTCAGTAACATGGAAATTATATATTGTATGTGGAATTATGTGTTCTACAATTCATCCACTGTGAATTTTGGAGAAGCTTTTTGAATTGTTGTGTATGGTGACAGAAAAGCATCTTTTTCCCTTGTTTCAGTTTATCGAGCTTCACCAACAGTTCGTTCTACTGTGTTCTTTGAAACTTCAGTTGTTTCGACAACTTTTACAAGAATACCATATTGGTCACCTAAATATGGCAGTATTATAATTAGGTTGAAATAAATAATGCACCTGCTGTAGACTGTTTTTTAAAATAAATGTAAACATTCCAGATTATTTCTCGAGTATCTTGAGAGAAATACTTTTTTTTTCTTAATCGCACCAGAGCCTTCGCTAGAAAGAGCAGATGTTGACGGTTCCAACACTATAACCTCTAAAAATATTAAATTGTACAATTTAATCCATGAAATTCCTATAACGCATTATATTACCTTTTAACATGATAACAAGACGGTGTAATTTTGAAAAAACTTGTATATAATAAAAGAAAATAATGGCGTAAATATAAAAAAATGACACAACAAATATAAACAATACAAAACGGCGGACGGACAAGTGATAAATTAGCGCGAAATATTCGAAAATAATCACGTGATCCGGTCGATATTTTCACAGCGGCTAGTTCATATCTTCATCTCATCTCAATCATATATACCTCCTTATTCTTGGTCAAAATGTATTTTCGCAAGTGTCAGTGGAGAACGTGCGGACTCTAGCAATTTAGTTATTTCTGGTAGATTTCGCCAAGTAATGCGTTAGAATTGTCAGTTGTTCATATACGTCCGCAACTTATGTTTTGTGTTAATTAATATTTGTTATTTTTGCTAAGTGGTTATTATTTTTCAAAACAAATTATTAATATTAATAACAAAGAAATGCCGTTTACGCTAGAGCATAACCAATTTACTTTGGAAGCGTACTTCAGAAACAAGGGACTTGGTGCTAACGGACCATGAACGTATTCAACGGAACGCTGTGCAAACGAATTTATAGAGCAATATCCTGATTTGGAAGTCTATTACGATAATCTAATTCGTCATATTCCAAGAATTGTAACCAGATTTCGTTCAACAGGAAGCGGTGGTAGGGGCAAATCAAACGGTCGTCCTTCTGTCATGTCAGAAGATGTTGTGGAAGATGTGCGAGCGTGCTTGGGACGCAGCCCTACAAAGCCACTGCGTCAACTCGCTCAACAGTTAGGGAAACATATTCTACATTAAAATATCCCTGCATATTTATCTATAATTTGTGTTGTGCAAGAGTTATTCCCACCTCATTTTGCAAAATTAATCAAAATTAAAATACGATATTTTGGATTTATCCTTCTTTTCCAATGAAGCATGGTTCCACCTCAGTGGCTATGTGAATTCCCAGAATTTTTGAATATGGTCAGCAGAGAACCCCCATGTGTTCCATGAAACAACATTGCACCCAGTAAAAATAGGAGTATGGTAAGCAATGTCGAGAAAACGAATCATTGGCCCATTCTTCTTCGAAGAAACTGTAAATGTAAAAAAATATTGAAACATCCTACAACAGTTTATAAATGAACTGAATAACGATGAATTGCAAACAGGGTATTTTCATCATGATAATGCCGGTGCTCATACAGCTCGTGAAACAAGGGAATATATTCAACAATTTTATGATCATCCTATTATTGGTTATGGCCAGATGGCCTGTTAGGTCGCTCGATTTTTGTTTGTTTGGACATTTAAAAAATCTTGTTTATCGCACATTGGACGAACTAAAGGAAGCTATAAAGGCAATAATAAAACAATATAAATGTCAAACAATTAGTCAATGTTTTTAATAATATGGAAAGAAGAGTAGACACTTGTTTAAATAATGGGAGAATACATTTTGAACAATTGCTTTAAAATGTTCTGTATTTACATAATATTATTATTATTATTATATTTCCATTAAGATTAAATAACATTTTCATTTATTTCTCCATCTACATATTTCTGTTTCCTTTCCACATGCTACGCCTTTGTATAACCACGCTTGCAAATGGGACGTTGACGGAAAATAGTGTAAGATCAGGACAATAATTTTTGATCTCATGGTATATATAAATTAATTTTGGAATAAATAAAAGATATTGAAATTTATTTGGACAGATTGGAATGTGAAATTAATTGAAACTGTGTATACGTAAAGAGTATTTTATTCAATCTTCATTATTTTCAAACGCGTGAAGTACCTGCATATATTAGTCTATATAGGAATTGTTTTAAAATTTAATACAACTTACTGTTATGTGAGAAGCGTTGATATATCCGTATTTATTGTCCTTACTGGGCGTCAGTCTTAATCTGTTATCTTCATATGGCAATACATCTTTAAAGCGATTGAACACAGAGTTTTCAGTTAGAAGCGCTGTCGAAAAATCGCAGTTTTGTTTCTTTTTCGGTATTTTGTCAAATTCAAAAAACAATTGACTATCTGCTAATTTGTATTCTAACAATTGGCACTGTAAAAAGGAGTAATACAAGAATCACATCTATATCAATACTGACTTAATGTTACTATACCGCATTAGTGTTAGGATTTACCTGATAAGGGTTCTGCATTGCCCTTGTTAGGTGCGAGTGCGCTAAGAAAAACAATCTATACAACACTAATTTGATTTACATCCAATACACTATATAAAATATACTATCAATTTGTTTCATGTTATGAGTGTGAAGTGTCGAATATAGTGCTTCTCTTTAAGTTAATTGTAATAGCTGAAAGAGATATTAAAGAAAGTGATCGAAAAAGAATTAACGGCAAAATATGTATGTATATGTGTATCGAAAATATATTGAAAAATTAATCCGTTTTGTCAAAAAGAAATTACAGAAATAGTATCATTGTGCAAAAATTCACTGTCGCAGTTAATGATAAGAAAGTATATTAAATTGATGAATTTATGCAAGAAAACAGGGGAGGGTAAAAATTAATTTTGTGATATTCACATTATTTACTTAGTACAAAGTAGTAGTACTAAGTTTTAAAGAATCTTCATCTCTTAGATTAAACCTATTCAAGTTTCGCAACAACTTTTTCAGGGTTTTTAAGTTTAATACAAAGGTATTTTTAATAATATAAAATATTATTAAAAATCTGGTGTGAAGAACACAAATACAGGTTCACTATTAATATTTTTGTGAACGTGTCCGAACATATCCCTCCCCAGAGACGTAGATACGTATTTCGCCTTTCTACAGGCTCATCGGTACGCCCCTGCTGGAGAAAGGATATCCTCAGACACATTCACAAAAAAGAACCACATCGCCACATCACAGAAATTATCCAGACCGAGCGTAGAAGTAAATTCAGCGCTGCCTGTTGTCAGACAGCCGAAGTACTTTGTAATAACTCTGTACCAATACCATGTGTATGTACTACTTTATCAAGGAGATGGCCCCGGCACCAATATATTGTATCATAACGATACGGAGCGTATTATATCAATACGGCCTCGGTTCATTTCATTGCATACACAAGGTTAGGAATCCAGGGTTACACACTTGCAAATATTGACAGTGTTTAAGTAACACATGGTCGAAAGAGAGATATATAAGACAATAGTTTGAAGGCATAAGAAAGTCACAATTAGACAGTCAGAACGAACAGTGAGTAAGTTATAGAACTCTCTTTCGACCGCTGTCATATATTAATTTATTATCATGTATATATTCTGTTAACACGTTATAAGTGTTGAATTAATTATACTATGTTAAACCAACTCCGAACTCGTGTTATTTAATTACACACTCATTCTCGAACCTGCACAACAATGTGGCCGTAAGGCACAGCCACATTACATGGCGATCCTTGTCAGCCCCTTAGGGCATAGGACATTACAACTTCGCCCCGTCCGCATAACCAATGTGAAGTAACGACGCCCTTCCAAAGGTGGCACAGCCATCTCTCTAGAAACTGCATTTTGTTTGTGTCTTCACTCATACTACGGACTAACCGCATGTGTAATGTATCAGAATAATTGAAACATACATTAGTAGGTAAACCCCACCAGTTTTGTATAATACAAAGGTATTTTTAATAATATAAAATATTTCATTAATTGATGTAGCAGACACTTCTTGGTGAAACATTTTGTAATTAACAAATTATTATAAAAACACACTTGGCTATTTCACAATTTTTTATTAGATCTATGTCTAACATATGTTTGGCATAACAGCCGAAACATATGTTAGACATAGATCTAATAAAAAATTGTGAAATAGCCAAGTGTGTTTTTATAATAATTTGTTAATATAAAATATTATTAAAAATCTGGTGTGAAGAACACAAATACAGGTTCACTATTAATATTTTTGTGAACGTGTCCGAACATATCCCTCCCCAGAGACGTAGATACGTATTTCGCCTTTCTACAGGCTCATCGGTACGCCCCTGCTGGAGAAAGGATATCCTCAGACACATTCACAAAAAAGAACCACATCGCCACATCGCAGAAATTATCCAGACCGAGCGTAGAAGTAAATTCAGCGCTGCCTGTTGTCAGATAGCCAACAAAAATATTAATAGTGAACCTGTATTTGTGTTCTTCACACCAGATTTTTAATAATATTTTATATTATTAAAAATACCTTTGTATTATACAAAACTGGTAGGGTTTACCTACTAATGTATGTTTCAATTATTCTGATACATTACACATGCGGTTAGTCCGTAGTATGAGTGAAGACACAAACAAAATGCAGTTTCTAGAGAGATGGCTGTGCCACCTTTGGAAGGGCGTCGTTACTTCACATTGGTTATGCGGACGGGGCGAAGTATCACTTCGGCTGTCTGACAACAGGCAGCGCTGAATTTACTTCTACGCTCGGTCTGGATAATTTCTGTGATGTGGCGATGTGGTTCTTTTTTGTGAATGTGTCTGAGGATATCCTTTCTCCAGCTGGGGCGTACCGATGAGCCTGTAGAAAGGCGAAATACGTATCTACGTCTCTGGGGGAGGGATATGTTCGGATACGTTCACAAAAATATTAATAGTGAACCTGTATTTGTGTTCTTCACACCAGATTTTTAATAATATTTTATATTATTAAAAATACCTTTGTATTATACAAAACTGGTGGGGTTTACCTACTAATGTATGTTTCAATTATTCTGATTTTTTAAGTTTAAATTGACGATTGTCTGAAATGAGTCGTAGTAGCTAAAATTTAAGTGCTGTAATTATATTTAAAATAGTTCAAAATTAAAACAGAACCACCAAAACTAAGTATGTAGTGGTTTCAAAATTGACAATAATCATTTTGGAATAACTTTAGCAATACCGTAATTGGCATGAAGACTATGAATATAAAATATTACAGCAAACTTCTTACAAAAATAAGAATAAGATATAATACTATTGTAAATTGAAGAATTCTGAACAAACTGATAGAATGTGTAGCTTTAACCATCAGATAAGCCTCAACAAATTGGACACCTGAAAATGCATTTAGAAGGAAAGTCAGAAGATGCAGTGTTTCATAAAATAAACTAACTTTAACTTGTGGTTGCATCAGAAAAGTTGTATTTTTAATTTTATAGATGGTATCTTTAAAGTAGTTGTTGCGCACCACATATAACTTTTTACATGTGAAGTAGAGACCAGAACAGAGGTTAGATTGATGAATGTATTAGCGATACTTAAAAGGTTTTTATTTCTGACTTACCATAGCTTCTTTACTTATAGAAGGTGGTAATGGATGCGACCTAGGTAAACCAGTAGACCATCGGTGACGATTGTTACTTTGGTTCTTATCTTTATTCTTCTCCTTTTCCCTACCCAAAGTGGCACTTTTCACTTTTTCATTAGATTTGCTCCTGCCGATTAAAATTCCCCACCTCTTTTTCTTCTTTGCAACACTGCTGTTAGATGCAGAAACTGTCACATCTTCATTCGACGTTTCATTAGATACATTCCTACTATCACTGAAAGTACTGCTCGTCGGTGATGAAGTTATCGCGGGAATTTTAGAATTTATTATAAAAGTATTCGTACGACTTATTGCACTAGGAGAATCTTGTCCACCATGTTTTGGAGAATTAATATTTTGGTTTGATCTATTCGAAACGGTTCCACTTTCATTCAAATTAGTATTACTAGAATTTTGGACAGTGTTTATTTCCGTCCTTGAGGAATTAACGCTTAAGTTTCTATCAATGTTCGCGTATAAATTTTCTTTACTTGTCGTTTTCGATGGATTTAGATGTTGGATATTAGTTATTTTGACGTTTTGGATCGCATTAACGACACTCTGATTAACCACTTGCGTCACTTCCGGTGCCGAATGTATGCTTTGGGTTCTGGCCCTTATTTGACCGTTACTGTTTTGCCAAGGTAACGGAATGTTTTCATATATCGGCTCGTTTGAACTATTTAATTCGGGCGAATGTGCAACTATAGCGTTCTGATTCCTAGTAACCACAAATCCAGTACTAGGCAATTGATTTTCTTGGAGTATTTGTTTCATGTTCGCAGGCATACAGTATATAATATTTCCGTGTTCGTCATAAACTTTTTTTATGTGTTTGGTGATATTAGGATTGTCCATGATGACCGCTTGAGGGCGTCCAACCATGTTATTATTAAAGATGGACGAGAGATTCTCATATGTACCGTGCTGTGGTGGAAGATAACTATGCGAACGATGTACTGGATGTGCAGGTTGATTGGCATATAAAGCTTGACCGTAATGTTTAAAATATTGTTGATTTATCAAGTTACCTATTGAAGAAATATTAAATTAGTTACATTGCACTGCCAATTGTCGATCTTACTATGAAAATAAATATGGCACCAGTCCAGATCATAACATAAACAACGTGAATGTTACAGTATTCAAGCGTACATACTAAAGTGCTGCATGGATGTATTCATTCCGCTTTACACAATGTGTGAATCATTGCCGTGTGTTCAATTGCTCTAACTCATATGAGCAGACAAACATCTTTCTACAAACAACAAAGCATACAAAGCAATATATGGCAATACTTATTTGATGCTCATCAAGATCAAGAGAGCATTGTTCTCTTTTTCATATTCACTGTTCCAAAACAAGCAAAATATTGTAAAGCTTGTCTTTTCGGGTTCTTAAATAAAACTAACGGTAACGTAGACACACACTATATTAATAATAAAAACGAATAACAATTTAAAACTAATTACTAACAATAAGCACATTTATGTACACTCGCCGATGCTCTGGTACCGAATCATCTCCATCCCTTCCTCGACGGCTTATATATGATTGTGAAATTCTCTTCTCGAGCGTTCTACATCCATCGAGAAAGCGCCAGAGGTATGACGTGCGACGCATCGTTAGATGAGTCATCACAATATTATGTTTAATAACTGTGTGAAACACAACGAATGCACTGTGTGAAGTGAATGCTTTCGTTATTTCTTTTTCCTCTCCCTGTTACTAACGGTTAACACTATGATCGCGAGTTGTGAGAATTGCATTGAAACTGCAGAATTACATTATTTTTTGTTGTCATGTTTGTTTTTTTTTTGTGAAATTTTTATAAAATCTGAATGCCAGTTACTTATGAAACCTAATTCCGACGAAATTGCTGTGCAAGACAATCCAAATATATCTTCGTCGTTGCCGTCTATTCTAAAAACACAATTATTTGCAGTTCCTACCACCTCTTCAAATTAGTAATTTAGAAGATAAGATTTGCCAAGAATTACGTATGTATAAAACCACAAAAGTCGCATATTATGACGATTTCAATATACTGCAGTGGTAGCAGTTGCATCAGGTACAATTTCTATTGCTATACAAATTAGCTTGTAGACTTTTAGCGATTCCAGCAAGCAGTGCAGCTTCCGAAAGAATTTTTTCAAAAGCATGGCACCTAATTTCCGAAAGACGAAGTTTAATTGGCAAGAATCCAGTTTGCGTTAATGAAATAATCTTTTTACATGGTAATATGAATAACTATATGCAGAAATTTTTTAAAATTTTTAAACAATTATAACAGCGTGAATATCTTTTGTTTATGTTTTCATTTCATTTATTTTGTAGTTATAAATGAACAAATAATAATAAATATTTTGTTTAATAAATATCATGTACACCTAATTTAACTTCATTCCTTTATTATATATCTCAAAACCGTAGTTAATTAGAAAAAATAAAAGTAATAAATAACGAAACTTCATTAGCATTTCACATTCACTTCATTCAGTGTTATTGTTGTTTATTTTGTTTTGTATTGAATGTATTGCCTTTAGTGCAATTTTCGTCGTTAGTTCTACAAAGCACTCTTGTTTTGATTCTCATTTGTTGTACGTTCACTTCAATGTTCTCTTTATCTGTCGTGTCTTTTAGTTCATAGACCAGTTTAGTGTAGTGCAGAGTGATTCACTGCATAACAAATGAATGTCTTGAAATACTTTTCAAATGTACTCATGCAGCTCTTTAGTACATACCACCATAACCAACACTCTCGAAGAGTGACCATTTTTGTAAATATAATATTGTAACAGTTAGTATGTAATAGAAGAATTTATAGATAAATATTCACTAAATGTAAATCAAATGGATAACTATGTGTTTTCAGAAGAACAAAAAAACTATCTAGAAGTATTAAGTGTTATAATAGTAGCTTTAGAAACGTAAGTTCACGAAATGTATTGGCCAGGCTGAACAGATTGTATTCTAGCAGTTTAGATTGAGTTGAAGTAAGGAACATTGTGATTTGCAATGAACAAATATTTATTAAATTGATTGAACTCTCGCTTGGCACTTGGTGAAACATCTTGATAAATTCACGATGAAAAAAGAACACTTGGTTATATGTTTCACTAAATTTTATTTACATAAAATAAGACAATTGTTTCGGACTCTGCAGTCCATTTTCAATTAACATATTTCTTTTCATGAGTCGTTGAATTTTGACTTGTGGTCGAAGTTGCCTCCATATCCACTCCGTTGTTTCGTATATCCCAGGGTTGTGACGTGTTTGAGTCTGATTAAATCGTGCGTTGTTGTGTTTTTTGTGCGGTCCTGTGTGTATTGTGTTTGTGTAAAGTCTGTGTGTCAGTCGCTTTTTTGCGTTTTAAGTCAAATGTGTTTGTTTGTTGGTCATCATCACATTTTTTTGCGTTTCAGTTGTGTGTGTGTTTAATGTGTTTTGTTGTATAGTGTTATTATTGTCTGTGTCTGTGAAACGAAGTGTTGTATTTGTTCGTTTGTTGCGTTAGTCGAGTGTAGTGTTATTAGCATATTGCCTAAGGCAAGTGCTAATTCGTCATCTGTGTTAAGTTTTGTCTTGTTTTGTCTTTGTGTCCATGGATTACTTGTTGGGGGTGGTGCTGGTACGTATTTAGGTTGAGGTGTGGTTTTATTTGTAGGATTGTTTGGGTTATTGGGACAGTTTATGAAAGTGGATAGATGAAGACCACCGCAGTTTGCACACTTTGGCACGGGGTTGTTTTTGTCTTAGTACATAGATGTGTCGAATGTCCGTCTCCGCATTTCATACATTTGTAGTTTATGTTGCAATTCCGTTGGTGATGTCCGAAAGTCTGGCACTTGTGGCATTGTATAATGTCAGTCCGTTTGTTTAGTTGTTCTATTTTGATTGCAAGTCCGCAGCAGTCGCGTAAGTTGTAGATTGACTTGTATTGTCTCGTCAGTTCGATTAATACAAGAGGTGCTGGTATTCCGTGTTTGCCGTTCATGCGTTTAATTTTTAAAGTCGGGTATCCTTGGTCTGTCAAGTCGTCTGTAATGTCAGTGTCTGTTATAAAGGTGGGAATGCCACGCATCACCACCTTTAGTGTCTTTTCACTTCTTAATTGGAAAGTGTAATATTGTATTTGATCGTTGTCTAGTGTGTGTTTGAGTTTTCGGTAGTCTTCGTCTGTTGTCGGTTCGATGTGTATTCCTGGTTTCACCATTTTGTTTTCTACTGTGTTAATGCTGTTTGATTTAAGTAATTGTCGTATGTATGTCCATTTGTCTTTTTCGATTATGATAATTGGTGCGATTTTGTGTGTTTTTTTTGTTTCAGTTTTTGTGTTAAGTGTAGTGTGTGTCTTATCACTTACCCTGGGTGTGCTGTTCGATGTTGATGGTTGTGGAGTGTGTTCGGAGGTTTCTTCTTCCATTTTTTCCTCGGTGTTGGTTTTTTCGAGGACACTGTACGAGTTTTTTGTTTCTATTGGTGTGCTTGCGTGTTCTGTTTTCTGTTTTTTTTGCTGTTTTCTTTGGATTTATAAAACTATTTGAGATATCCATGGCGAATTTTTGTAGATCTATGAGTTGTTGTTTGCTTTCTGACGGTTTTACTGAACTTGTTTCCTCTTTGGGCGATTCTAGTATTTCTATTTTTACCGTTGGTTCGGCGGGATCTATGATGAATGTTTGCGGTTGTTTTTTTAATAGATTTTGAATCTCTTCTTCCTCCGTGGTTCCGTTAATAATGGTTTCCGCGTCTTCGCGTTGCTGCGGAGTGCATCTTCTTTTAAAACTTGGATTCAGCGCTAGGTTGGTAATCGTAGAAGTGATATATCGTCCGGCCATTGCTTCCGGGTTCGCTTTGACGGTTACCGTCGTCTGTTTAAATGCAATATACGTGTGTTCGTCTCAAAGACTAGCACACGAATGGCGCAATTAACATAAGAATAAATTTTCTAAAGTATAAATAGATGTATGTAACTACAAAATAGAGAGGGGATAACGTTACTAACAAATTTTCGTGCAAATGGAAAAGGGGGTAATTTAACATATAATATAATAAGTAATTAAATTCAAATAACTGCCCTCATTATCGGCGAAAGTCTAAACTCGGTTTGCTCGTTTACAATGTTTAACGACTTATTTTTCGCCTTTGAAATTTCTAATATTTCCAGGAGATTTAATCGTAATCCTTTTGAAGAAGAGTGTAATATATTAAAATTGTCCGATGAGATCATATGGTTGTTATCAATGCAGTGTTCTGAAATCCCTGAGCATTTCCTAGAATTTAAAATGGCTTTTCTGTGTTCAGTAATACGAGTGTGAAAACTTCTACGTTTGCCCGATATAAAACGCATCACAGGTCATGCAATTGACTTGTATATTCCACATTTTTGTGTTTTTTCAAATCTATCTTTATTGTTGGCCCATAATTTACCTAAATTAAATTTATTTACTCAAATAGTTTTTATGTTGTTTTTTGTTAATCTATTAGTGATTTTATTCGAGGTCCTACCTATATAATTTATGAACCTATGTTTAGGAGATTCTTTTTGAGAAGAAGCATACAAAAAACTATTAATTTGTTGACGTTTTTTCTTTTTGATAATATTGTCTATTATGTCTGGGGTGAAGCCATTATTTATAGCCAAACACTTCAGGGTATTGACTTCTTTATCATAATTTGGTTTAGATAGAGGTAAATGTAAAAGTCTGTGTATAAAGCTGTTAAACGAAGATATTTTTATACTGTGTGACTGATTGCTATCTGCTGAAATAAGGATATCTGTGAAAGTATGTTTTCTATAAATGCTATAATCTAATTTATTATTCAGTTTCTTTAACGTGAGATCTAAGAAGTTTAAGCAGTTAACCTTCTCTTTTTCTATTGTAAATTGTATTTTGTTATTGATAGTATTTAAATGATTGAAGAAGAGATCTAACTGTCTATTTGTACATGTCCAAACACATATAATGTCATCTACGTATCTAAACCATTTGTGAATGTGACGTAAATGTGGGATATTTGAATTAAACAAATTATCTTCAAAATTTGACATAAAAATTTCCGCTAAGAGGCAAGACAATGGGGAGCCCATTGCTAGGCCATCTTTTTGGCTGTAAAAGGAGTTGTTAAAGCTAAAGTAATTTTGTTTAATACAAACATTTAGAATATTACGTAGTTCTACCTTACTGTCACCTGTTAATGTACTCTTGGTTATTAAATCATTTAGAATTACATTTAGTTCGTTAATAGTGATGGAGGGATATAAGCTACAGACATCAAATGAAACCAATTTAAAGTTTCTTGGTAGACCACCTGAATCTAATTTCTTCACTAGATCTATAGAGTTTTTTATGCTAAATTTAAATTTAAGTTGTAAAAGATCTGGTAAAATGTTGTTCGTGAATTTACATAGCTTATACGCTGGAGCCTGGACATATGAAACGACCGGTCTCATCGGGCAATTCTGCTTGTGAAGTTTGGGGAGGCCCTTTGTTATACGGCCTCCCCAAACGGTCCAGGCTCCAGCGTATAAGCTATGTAAATTCATGAACAACATTTTACCAGATCTTTTACAACTTAAATTTAAATTTAGCATAAAAAACTCTTTAGATCTAGTGAAGAAATTAGATTCAGGTGGTCTACCAAGTAACTTTAAATTGGTTTCATTTGATGTCTGTAGCTTATATCCCTCCATCCCTATTAACGAACTAAATGTAATTCTAAATGATTTAATAGCCAAGAGCACATTAACAGGTGACAGTAAGGTAGAACTACGTAATATTCTAAATGTTTGTATTAAACAAAATTACTTTAGCTTTAACAACTCCTTTTACAGCCAAAAAGATGGCCTAGCAATGGGCTCCCCATTGTCTTGCCTCTTAGCGGAAATTTTTATGTCAAATTTTGAAGATAATTTGTTTAATTCAAATATCCCACATTTACGTCACATTCACAAAGGTTTAGATACGTAGATGACATTGTATGTGTTTGGACAGGTACAAATAGACAGTTAGATCTCTTCTTCAATCATTTAAATACTATCAATAACAAAATACAATTTACAATAGAAAAAGAGAAAGTTAACTGCTTAAACTTCTTAGATCTCACGTTAAAGAAACTGAATAATAAATTAGATTATAGCATTTATAGAAAACATACTTTCACAGATACCATTATTTCAGCAGATAGCAATCAGTCAAACAGTATAAAAATATCTTCGTTTAACAGCTTTATACACAGACTTTTACATTTACCTCTATCTAAACCAAATTATGATAAAGAAGTCAATACCCTGAAGTGTTTGGCTATAAATAATGGCTTCACCCCAGACATAATAGACAATATTATCAAAAAGAAAAAACGTCAACAAATTAATAGTTTTTTGTATGCTTCTTCTCAAAAAGAATCTCCTAAACATAGGTTTATAAATTATATAGGTAGGACCTCGAATAAAATCACTAATAGATTAACAAAAAACAACATAAAAACTATTTCAGTAAATAAATTTAATTTAGGTAAATTATGGGCCAACAATAAAGATAGATTTGAAAAACCACAAAAATGTGGAATATACAAAGTCAATTGCATGACCTGTGATGCGTTTTATATCGGGCAAACAGGTAGAAGTTTTCACACTCGTATTACTGAACACAGAAAAGCCATTTTAAATTCTAGGAAATGCTCAGGGATTTCAGAACACTGCATTGATAACAACCATATGATCTCATCGGACAATTTTAATATATTACACTCTTCTTCAAAAGGATTACGATTAAATCTCCTGGAAATATTAGAAATTTCAAAGGCGAAAAATAAGTCGTTAAACATTGTAAACGAGCAAACCAGAGTTTAGACTTTCGCCGATAATGAGGGCAGTTATTTGAATTTAATTACTTATTATATTATATCTTAAATTACCCCCTTTTCCATTTGCACGGAAATTTGTTAGTAACGTTATCCCCTCTCTATTTTGTAGTTACATACATCTATTTATACTTTAGAAAATTTATTCTTATGTTAATTGAAAATGGACTGCAGAGTCCGAAACAATTGTCTTATTTTATGTAAATAAAATTTAGTGAAACATATAACCAAGTGTTCTTTTTTCATCGTGAATTTAACAAATATTTACATTAATAAAATAAACAGCAAATAGTAATTGACTCTTTAATAAGAACATATACAGAGCTTATTAATAAAATATTCGGAATTATGAGATTAATTAAGATATTCAGGGTTACTATGTCAAAAGTTAGAATTTAAGTTGCCTCACTCTGAAAGTCTCTATATTCCGATCTATAACCCTCTCTTATTAGCTTCCAGAGATTCATATTTAACTATCTTGTTTTGACACTATACCTTTTTCCAACTTCAAATTGAGAATAATCAACTTCAAATTGAGAATTAATAAATTTGCAGCACGCGTTGATGTAACAAAACAAAACAATAAGACATTTACTGACATTTACCAGGCCTTACATTAAAAAACACAAAGCTGGAAAAGTTAGCAGCAAATTTGTACTGTATATAACAACTGTCAAGTGACTGGAGAGGGTTTGCTATTAGATTGGGCGTTCAAAAATCGACTGGGTAAAAAATCAAGAAAATGTGGAAAAGCCACGTGGGGGACGACAAAAATTTCTGAAAATCACGAAGGAACATAGTCGATTTATCGTTCAATACATTGAAGAAAACCCAAAATTAACATTAAAAGAACTTGAACTAAAAATGGAAATGCAACATCAAATAACAATTTCTAAAGAAACAATGGGGTGTGAAGAGCACAATACAAGTTATATATTTGTGAATGCATCTCCTCTCCAGAGACGCAGATACGTATTTCACCTTTCTACAGGATCGTCGGTACGCCCCTGCTGGAGAAGAGATACATTCAACCAAACATAACTACCTTGCTATCAACCAGAAATTATTAAGACAGAACGTGAAAGAATATTCAGCGCTGTCTACATAATAACTGCCGAACTAAGCAACGTGTTTCTATAGACGGTAACAACCATATCTATAAAAAACTGTATTATCGTGTCTTCACTACTTGTCGGGCGAACCGAATGCGTATATAACAAAATAATTTGAAACATACATGAGTGGGTAAAAACCACACCAATTTGTATAATACAAAAGTATTTTTAATAATATAAAATATTATTAAAAATGGGGTGTGAAGAACACAATACAAGTTATATATTTGTGAATGTATCTCCTCTCCAGAGACGCAGATACGTATTTCACCTTTCTACAGGATCGTCGGTACGCCCCTGCTGGAGAAGAGATACATTCAACCAAACATAACTACCTTGCTATCAACCAGAAATTATTAAGACAGAGCGTGAAAGAATATTCAGCGCTGTCTACATAATAACTGCCGAACTAAGCAACGTGTTTCTATAGACGGTAACAACCATATCTATAAAAAACTGTATTATCGTGAACAACTTAATTTATCAAGCGTATAATGTGCCATTATATACATTGACGAAGCATATTAATTTATTCATATCAAGAAGATAAGGACGATCAGGAAAGGGATCCCGCTGTAGTAATATAATGGCTGGTTGCCGCGGAGGCAATATACACGTTATAGGCTATTGGTAATATGGGAATGATTTACAACGAGGTCAGAAGAGGTGTCTTCATAATTGAAGACGCAAATCAATTTGTCCGTCAGTGTTTGCGTGCAGCCTATAACATTTTTCAAACTCATGTGGTGATGGTAACTGATAAGGCTCCGTGCTATGCCGGTATAGAAACTGTATTTACTGAAAATGAATTCAGTAAGCATAAATTGCTAAGACTTAGTCCTTACAGCCCAATGCTAAATCCAATTGAAATGACTTGCTTAAAAGCTTAAAAGTTGCTGTTAAACGAGATTTAAATCTGCGTTTGCCACATATTTTAGCTGGTGAGGGCATAGCAAATTTAAACCAGACGGAGTTTCGTCTTCAATTAGAGGAGATAATACATACTAATGTTAATGCGAAAAATCCGGAAAAACTATCCAAGATATGTAGCGCATATTCAACGATTTGTACCGGCCGCATTAAATTTAAATTATCTAATCCTGTAATTTACAAAATCATTTATTAATTATGTTACTTTACATTTTACAATATAATAAAAGCAGTTTTCATTTGTAATTGTTAGTTCCCATTTTGAATGTGTTTATTCTCAATTTGAACTTGATTAATCCCAAATTGAAGTTGAAAAGATATAGTTATGTTACGAAGTTATTTGGCGCGCTTTGCATCTAGGGAATATTTTTATTTTGCGTTATACTTTTTAAACCACTTGAAAATTTTGGTCTGTCATCTGTTGTGTATATTCAGTAAATGTTTTATATTTATACAGGTGTCCTTGAAATAAAGAGACAACATATGATAAATGAAAAGACGTAATTATGCAGAATGCAAATTTAAAATATTGTGACTCAATTACGATGCGAACCCGGAAATTAAAAACACCCCGAAAATTGTATTACTATGAATTCAAAATATTCAGAATGTGTATAAATAATAAATACCTCACACACACATAGGCTATAGCGTATGTTTACATACGTTACAGCTGAATGAGATGGACAATAACAAAACTATTACTTTTGTTATTGTCGATCCACTTTAAGATATCGGCTCTGATACTTTTTATAATCGCACAGTGGCGTAACAATTTTTTTTAAATATCTTTGTCATTTTTTTACTCGCTTATGAAAGATAATTTTGGGAAAATATTTTGGATTTATATTCTATATAATTACGTCTTACCATTTTCATATATTGTCCTTTTATTTGAAGGACATTCTGTATAATAATCCAAAGTAAAATCAGGTTATTGATTTAAACAGAAATTGTCCAAACGAGTTTGTTGTTTGTTTTATTTATGCACATTTACCCCTTTTGCATTAATATTTCTAGTTTCTACGAAATTGTACGTCTTATAAGCACAGAATTACGATAGAATTTTCTAACCTAAAAGGTAAATAGCATCAATTTTAAATGTGAAATTGAAAAATTCATCTTACGTATAGCCAACCTATTAAGTTAATAACCCTGTTAGAAATTTAGCAACTATAGCACAGAACACTCAGAAGCGACACTCTTTCTCCCTGCGCTAAACAAAATTTTATACGCATGTGCGAAATCCGCCATATTTCTCAACCTCAAATCTCAACCTGTCCATACTACATCATTAAAGCCAGCATATTTAATTGTATAGAATAATTAACAGTATCAGCTTGTACCATCATAATTATTTATCTGTATGCCTGACAAATTGAGATGTTCTTTTTTGAAAAACTGACGAATTTATTTCAATTTTTAAGTTTTTTTTTCATTTCCAAATAGATAAATAAAAACTAATAAATACTTGTGAAAATGTTACAAATTGTATGCATAACCAATCATATGTATAGTAATAAATACTCAATAAAATATTGTACATGTTTATTTCTCGTATTTTGCTTTGTTGCTCCTTAATCTTTTTGAATTACATACTTACTACATATCATTAAATATTATTTTTTTATGCTTGTTTGTATTTGGATAGACTTATTGAAAGTTTATATGTATTCCACTGTATTAATTTAAAAAATAAACAATACTTAAATATTACTAATACTATAATTTTATAATGTTGATGATTTCAGTATTCCACTATGTATCAATAACATTTAAACTTGGCGCTTAAAAGTACCTAGAAAGATGGCGAAGGTCACCGAAATCTGATCCCTTCTGAGTGTTCTGTGACTATAGTACAATCTCCATAAAAGTAAACTTCAAAGTTAGGGTGACATGGACTATAGCCTTATTTGTTTTTATAACATCACTATAAAACTCGTATGGTAAATATATGTAATAAAAGTATTAGGTAGGTTTTACGAATTCTAAATTACCTGTTGAGACTAAATCTGGGCTAGAACCGGATACAATATTATTGAAGAAATTCATTTGTGGTTTAGCTTGCTGCGAGATACCAGCCAAATCTGGAGTCGAATTTGAACTAATCCTATTACTCGGATAAGGTGGTGGAGGTTTGTACAAATGCAATAGTCTCATATTCTCGATCATGTCGGCCAAATTCGAATGATTCTCCATTTGTGCCTGGGGATAACCAGAGTTAAACATGGTCGTTTTCTGTTCGATATTATTGTGTGTGACGTCAGGGTACATATGTGTGGTATAAGTATCGGCTTGGTGTATTTCCGGCTGTGAACTGTACAGCATTGTGTGGGTATTTCTGATCGGATCTCTAGATTGGACTGCTCCAGCAGAGTTCCGGTACTTTTGCTGTATCGCTGTTTCATAATCTGGAGCCGGTCTATAAGAAGGCAACATGCTTCGTAATTTATCTATGTCAGTTGGCGTGTTAAGGTCGAGTGCAGATGTTGATTGAGCCCTTTGCGACATCGATTGTGCAGTATTTGGCGTTTCCCAGTGCTGAGAAGATGTAATGTCTTCATAACTTTCGACTTGTCTCAATCTATCCTCGTTCGGCTGATGGAAATTAGGTGAATTCTTGTCGACGTGATCCGCAACGCAGTTCATTTCGTTTTGTCTGTAGAACATATGTTGTAATACGCAGAATCGCCACGCATTTTTCGCACTTTCCACATCGGAAAACATAAAATCCGCTTTATCCGAACTTATGATCGATTCTATAGTAAATTCCCGTTTGTGATTTATGACGTTGTTTATGTCAATCCAACTGTAAATATAAAGAATAAAATGTTTTTAATATTACAATTTAAAGCATTAAAATTATTAAATATAATTAAGAACTGTCAAAATTATATAATAGCACAAGTTTGTTGTAATATAATATAGTAATAGGAAACTTTTATAATGTTGAAAGCAACAACAGTGTAATAAAGAATTTCTTCTTATTTATTTCTTTTGTATTATTCGTACTATTTAATTTATACAACAATTAGCTTCCTTATAGGTATACTAAAATAAGAAATAGAAAACTTAAATAAATCATTACACATAACTATAACTTAACAGGGGAAGGCATATATGTCAGATTCTGAGTTTGACAAGGAACAGTCACTCTCAGGCTTACCCTGAAGATGACAGTAATTTAACTGCCGAAATTTCGAATTAGCTAAATCCAACAAACGATGGAAATAGCCCAAACAACTACTACTTAACGTTCTTTTATTCTTAAAAACAAGTATATTTTCAAAGTAATTTGCATTATCATCGAGATATGTGAGGGATATGTCACGGGAACGTGACTTTCAAAAGAAAAGCTATTGTCGGTAAAAAAAAAGTTTTATTTTTTTTATATAATTGTCTTTCAACTCTGTGGACTTAAACCAGCGATATTCCAACTTTTTTATGCCTTACAAAAAGAAGTATTTAAACCTCAACAAAACTGTTCTGTTTCCACGACGGCTTCATTATTCGAAACGAATCTCCGCTCGTTGAGCCATTTCTACAGGTTCCGGAACAAAAAGAAATTACAGGAGACACATCTGCCTCCTGCCTTCTAAATGTAAATTGGTAAATGTGGAGTAAAAATGCAATTTGGCCAATTTAAAAGTCTTTCTTTGGGGACTATGGTTAAGTAAAAACTCAAAAAGGTATAAAACCCCTTACATACGTGCGACACTTTGATAGTGTCACGTATACACTTTGTATACGAGATTTTATTTGTTAGCTTTACTATGTCCCGTGTGCGACACTTTGATTAGTGGTTCTAACTACTGATGATGGCAACTTAGTTGTCGAAATACATATTTAGGATACGATTATAAATTGTGGTAAGGGGTTTTACACCTTTTTTGAGTTTGACAAATTTAGCGGTTAAAACTGAGGACGAATAAGTTTTTTTTTTTGAGTCAGATTGAGATGATCCAATAAATTAGCATAATATGGTCTTGTGATTGTTCTTTCCTTACACAAATAATCGATAGAGATTACGCGGTGCGAATCCTAAAAATTCTGAGATATTTTCGCACCCCTTCAATTGACGATCTCGCAACACCATATTACATACTTTGTTAATTATTTTCTCTGTAATCACTGTAATAATAATAATAATTCATGCCTTAGCATCCCCTAACAGCTTAACCCCACTTGGTACACCCACGCCAGTGAAACAACTTAAGATGTTTAGTTGTCGGCATTCACCTTAAACTAGAAGGAAAGCCATGAAAATCTTCTCGGACAGCCTAGCTACGGCACGATAAGCCAGCGCGTAATCACTAGGCTATCGACTGGTTAAATGAAGAACCTGGGCGCTCGGTGTCATCCGTACTATACTTATTTAAACGCAGCGAACCACTTTTGAACCATTCTTTGCGAAAGGGTAGAATCCCCGTAATATTTTTTAACTTATCCGATTTGCCCAGCCTCAAAGTAGTGTTTTATCAAAGACTAAAATTACTTCTTTTTCCATATTCACAATAAACTACGAACTTATTCGCTTGCGAAACATGTGAAATAATAACTAATTGATATATTTACATAACGTCAAATACGTGTTAATCTAGATTATCCTATTAGTCACGCAACAATCAAACAGACCTCGCATATATGTATCTAAGGCATTTACGAACACGAAAAGCAACATTGGGGTACACAAATATTTTGAATTAAATCAGAAAGCGGATTTTTATAAGGAATAGTATGCTACCTATAAAAAGATATACATATTACGATTTAGATATTTACGATTATGTAATTGTGAATAACTAACTGTAAAAATTTTCACATGTAATTAATAGTATGATTATTATAGCACGCATTTAATAATAAATAACAATTTCCTTGAGATTTATGTAAATATTAAAAGCAGCAAAATGTAATATTTTGTTAGTCACACAAATTGTGATTAGCATAAAGTTATGAGAAAAATTCATCATATATCTATTGTTACCATGCACAGTGTAAAGGCGTTTTATTGTTTTGTTGCAAATATTTAAAGTTTGATAAGATAAAAATAGTAATATGCAAATTGTAATATAGGAATGATTTTTTCCAAAGGCATTTTTAAAAAATCTTCAATTAATTAATATTATTAAATAAAGAAAATATAGTATAATTAATTTTATTTATCATGATCTATAACTATAAATAATTTTAATATAGGTACATAAAATAAAAGTTTCAAAATGTGAAATTGAAATTACAGATTTTAAATAGATCATCTGTTAATACTGCATCAAAAACATAAGTATGATTTACAGTTGAGATATTTAATTATTACATATCTGACACTCAAATTATCAACAACTTCAAATACAATTTTCAATAAAATTACAACTTTTGAAACACTCACCTATAACTTCTACCTTCCCTACCATTTTTATAACTAACATGTACACCTGTTAATGATACACCTATTACAGCATCCTCGCCAGTTTTGTCTCTTACATGAAATAGTTCTTGACCATATCCTTCTAAACGTTGACATGCACATATGTAATATTCTTCAGCTGTACCTTGTGGTATATTATGCAAAGCTGAATGTTGCCTGCTAGCTGCATCAGTTAAGCTTTCCAAAAATTCAGGTTCGGTAAAAGTCTAGACAGAAAAAATAATCACAATCTTAATTAATTATTAATTAATCAAAAAAAAGTATATTACCTTTGGAAACAATTGAAAATCTTTAAGATAGTGAGCTGTGTGTCTTTCAGCATTAAAATTACCAAACTCAGCTTGCATACAATAACTGGCTAGTTCAATAGCTTGCATTGGTGTACAACTTATTCTTTCTTCAATTACATCTGACTTAAGTTGCAAAAAATAATGATATCTAAAAAGTTGTTTAATGAAAGAAAAACTCAAAATTATATTAAATATGAACTAGTACCTTGTAACTTCATCATTTAACAACCTAACACCAGATATAACATAATACATGACACGTAGATATACACAGAAACCTCTTGCATATTTATCCAGTTGCCTTTTTATGGGTCGATCTAGTTCAAGCCAACAATTACAGTCTCTTATCTTACTTGTATATTGTAAGCCAAAGAATTTTGGTTGATTTAAACTTAATTTTTGGCATACTATATCTAAACAATCTTGGCCAGTACTTTCTGAAGATAATGTACATTCTATATTTGTATTATCTAACAGCTCTACAGATATTACAAACAATGATTTCGATACTACACTATAATGCCTCGATTTCTTAAGTTTTAATTTAAAAGGCATTTTATTTCTTCTTACACTACAAAAAAAAAATTAGTTTCTCTATACACAAAATAATAACGGGTGGATACCTTAAAAATAAAGTTGTAAATTTAAGGGGTGTTTACACATTAAAACAAGCGTTAGCAATTTAGTATCAACATAGTACGCCTCTGCATTTCTAATTATAAATTAACAAAATGAAGGTGATATAAATACAAATTACAAAGGATTACCTAAGTTTATTAAGACACTAAAAACATAAATGCTTTTCTTTCCTTTTTAAAAGCTTATTTGTATTCCAAACGCATTTTGACAGTTAATATATGGTTAACATATTGTCAAACACAAAACAGTTTTCTGTTCCAAATTCCAATGTTGATTTTGTAAATTTACACTAGATGTCACTTTGCTCGTGAAAAACAAAATTAGATTGAATGTGCCCGTAATTTATGGTGCCAAGTAAGCCCTCGTTAATGATTAAAAAGAAATTATTATAGGTATTTCATACACGTATAATTAAACATAATAAATGTGAATATTATCTAGCGTCTAAACAAAATACAATTTAAAGTTTTGATAATACTTATATCCTCATCCATAAATAGTCCGAATACAGTATTTGAAACAGCCTCCTTTTTATACTATAAATCTTAATTGTTTATAATATGTCAGTTTTCAATAACCTCCTTTTATAAACAAAAATTAACCTCGTTTACGGTTATATGTGTGTATTTCATTTTAGTCAAGATAGGCAATTTTTTTTTAAATTTTTACCTTGTATAAATTACGAGTGTTTGGTAAATTAGTTTTATAAAGCTTGCCTTGTCCTTTCAATGTATTCTTATACATATATTTCGCAACGAGGAAGACAGTCAACCAAGCAAACAACGGAGATAGAAAATCAAGCCAACATAAAGTCACTAGATAAATGTATATGTATCTAGAGTACGACCAACGAAGCGTGACCCTTCAAGCAGCACTGTCGGTTTGTTGTGTACATTCCCAGAAAAAAACTGAACGCGCCAGCATTTGAATCAGTCGTATCGTTCATGTCAAATGTTAATGTAAAGATTGCAGTTAAAAAAAGGTAGAATGTTATAATATTAATATGAATACACATTTTTAAAACATTTTGGAGAAAACAACAATATATATGATTTATTCAAAAATAGTAAAGTAATACAAGAAATAATGAATATAGCATTATAAATACACTACAAAATTCTTATTCATCATCCAATTGTAACCAATCCGTTTCTGAATCTGATTCGCATAATCTAATAATAAATTCTTCGTGTATATCCATTAATTGATCCCTTTCGATATATTCTTTTTCTATTTTGTGAACATGTCTGCATTCTGCTTGCCATAAATTTGGAGTAATTTCACTAAAAGCCTGCAAAATTAAACCCTCAACATCGCAACTACCATCAATATTTCTAGAGGCCACCTTCCTTTTCACCATGCTCCAAATCATTTCGATTGGGTTAAGATCGCAGTGATATGACGGTAATCTTAACACCGAATGACCTAATGTTGCTGCATAATTGTCTATTTCATATTCAGGTTCTGGTTTATTACGTCTCACTAATTCAAGCAATTCACACTTTAACATCTCAGGGTGATATTGTATATTCTTCAACAAAAGCCAAGACATAATATCTGCTTTCTTAGATGAGGATGTAGGTGGTTTATTGATTTAGACACTGTGATATGGTGCGTTGTCCATAACTATAATTGAATTCATAGATGTGATCTTGTTCCGCAATACAGATCTAAGATTTAAATTGAAATAAATATAAAGTACGTTAAATATTTATATTGATATATTACTTGTCCGCATCATCTAATATAATTTTGGACTTTTTCTCCTTTCTTGGCTGTATATGGATAGTAGAAGATGAAGGTTGGTCCTCCAAACTCTTGCGTAAATTGGTTTTGATACGCTTAATACTTTTTTCTGATTTTCCTGTCATTGCAGCTACTCTTCTGACTTGCTCTACAGGAAAAGCATAGTGGCCTGTTCGTTTCTCTTCCTCACAAAACTCGATAACTGTCTCCAGTATAGTCAAAGCGTCATCTTTCTCCGATGTTCGTTTAGCCATAATGAAGATGATGGATAATCTACAACATATTTGTAACATAAGTAAACGCGTAAAAATAATTGAGGTTATATTATTACTTACCTTTAGCCAACAACAGAAAATGAAATACTTTGAAGAAAATCTGTTCGGATATTCAAAAAGAAGCAAAAAATAATAGAAACGAGTAAGAACGCAAGAGAATATGAAAACAACGATTTAATAAACAAGTAAACGAGCACTGTAAATGACGGAGCATGAACGGGACTGTACACAGCTGTCGAACGTGTAAAGTGTGGGTTAGAGGGTGTGCGGAGCAAGACGTAGGTAAATTAGTTCGCATATTTTCCGGGGGTCAGATTTTCTTGGTCGTAGTTTAGTGATTTTAAAGCCAACATCGTCTTGACCGACACCTGGTGACAAGAATACGTACCAGCTGTAGGTCCATCCATCTCCGTCGAAGTATTCAGTCCCGAGCCTCCATAAAATAAGCGGTGCTACCTACCATCTGTTGAGTCAATCCACGACCGTCTCCGCTAGCTAAGGGCATACACAATCAATGGAGGCTCCTTTTTAAATTGCGCGTTACAACTACTGATCTCGACATTTTCCGAACGTCTTCATTACGTCAAGACTGCGCCTGCGTGCCCTCAGTAGCACATTTTATATTGAAATATCAGACTACAAATATTAGGCAAAGAAAATAATTTTATTAAAAAATGCAGTTTTATTTAGAATTAGAAAACTCCAATTCCCTTACAAAAAAACCATTTTCAAGTGACTGAAAAATAGCATTTACTAAATATATACCGTTTCCATAAGTTTGTCATTTGCATGTGTGCCAAATTTGATTACATGATATTGAATATTATATTTTAAAGCATAAAAACATTAAAAAGTAACAATCTTCATTAAGAATTCATTTATTTGCAATGAAAAACACTACATATATAAAATCTTAGGTATAATATAAATTCTACAAACTGTCATGTTAAAGAGATTTCATTTTAAAGTGATAAATATTTAAAATATTCTCACAAATATATAGAAAAATTGCACTATCATCATTATTTCGAATCAGTCATATTCGATTTAATATAAATACAATTTGATACACTTCTTTTTATCAACAATAGTGCCGTAAAATTACACAATGATTTATTTATAAAACACGTTATATCATTTCCATATTAAAACTTCAAGTTTCTTTAGGATTTAATATGGAAACATTAAGACATAAATTTCATATAGTTAATTTGTACATTATAAAATCAATAACATACAGTAAAATAGTCACATTAAGCTCTAGTTGTACGAGAAGATATATGGCTAAACCAAAAAGACAGAAAAACAATTACGTAATAATAAAATTGCAACCAATTAAAAAATAAAAATGAAGGAGCAATAAATATAGCATTTGTACTTTTACTTATTATTAATACTTCCTGTGCAATATGAAAATTAACTTATTCTATTGTTTACATACGTATATGTCCTGTCAGATACAGTTCGGTTGTTGAAAAGTGTTGATCAATATCACCATTTTTCACAACTAACAATTTTGTATTTAAGTAGAATTAAGTTTCAAATATTGGCAATGAATGTGTAATGGCCAAAAAGACTTGCTTGAATAAATAATAGGTTAATATAATAAACAAAACCATATGAAAATCAAACACGAAGTGGAAATTTTATATTAAAAACCTTGTTCAGAGTAATATGGCATTAATAAAATGGCAATTAATATAAAAGTTAGTACACAGTTAATATTTATCATATCACATTTATTATATTCAGGTTTCTATTTCAGTACTGCAATAATATAAAAATATCACAGTCATTTTAGATATAATTTCATTTACGTATATGTTTTTAGTGTCATTACAAATTAAATTAATTTTATAAAAAATAATTACAAAACATTACATTAATAATTTTGACATAAAATGTACGTCCTTTTTTCCATGTGTCTTATTTTTTACATATGAGATTTATAAAAGAATATGACTATTTTATAAAATATAAAATCACTCAAAGTAATACTCCTTTGTTAAAGCTAAATATAAAATATGTAAGAACATACATAAATAACATATATTTGGATCAAGATATAGTTTTTATGTTTTAGCAAGTATACAAATTAATAACCAGATCATGTTCTAATATGAATCATTTTATGTATTTTATTTTTTTAGTAACTGATCCATGCTTGAAGTAATTTTTTTATAGTTTCGTTTATTTTTAGTACAAAATTACTTTTTAAATTTAATTAATTTACTATATGTTAGAATAATTGCTACAACTTTTAAATAATCATCAATCTCTAAAAAATGCCCATATTTACATTAGAATTTATTTTAACGTTTTAATGTATGTATGTTTTAACATATCTTATGATGTGATTAAATTATTAAGGTTATAGTTATTCTGAAGGCGGCTGGACAATTGACCGGGAACGAGAACGAGAAAAAAGTTAAATCATACGATATAAATGTAGACATGGACAATGCAATTCCGAGAAAGAGAACAAGCTACCCGGTAATGAGAACGGAAAAATTGGCCTAGTCTTAACTTTTTCGTTCTCGGGATCTTTCCGGAACCAATAGCGTGGCTGGAAAACTGAGCGTGCGCAGGGATATGTGCACGTAGACGTTGAACACATAATCACAAACGCATACATCTGAGATACAAATCTTCATGCAATCCATTCTTCCCTTAAATTTTATTTGAGGTTCAATTTTATGATTTTGACAAAAGATGTAAACAACAAACAGATATAAAATTCGCAAATATCACTAAATTAAACTAAGTATTTCTATGCGTTCAAGTAATCCTATCGTTAATTGTGCATCTGGGAAACCTTTCCGTTTCCGCTCTCGTTCCCATTCCTGTTCGATTGTGCAACCGCCTTAACAGATTGATGTAAACCTCAACTTGAAATTTTGGAAAAAAATTGAACTAACCTAAACTTAAATTATTCCTTTCAAAAATAAAATTAATCGCAACTTGCTAAACATAGAAACTATAAAAAATTAAATAAACAAATTCACTTAAAATGATTAAAGTGTGTGATCAAGACGATACATCACACCAACTTTTATTCTACTTCGATATCTTCAATCGCTTTCAATATACTTTGGGTATTAAAATATACCTAACGCGCTGGCAATATCTTTCCCAAGCGGCGTCGTATTTTTGCTTACATCTGAAATCGGCTCTCTTGGCGCGATGTATCAGTGTTAATACGGTGATGAGACAAACTAATCCGGGTGGCACGTCCGCAACGAAATAGAAGAACGAAAGGTGTATTAAAATGTCACCTAAATAATTAGGATGTCTAACAATGCCCCAGAATCCCGATGCTATTAATTTTTTGCCTTGTCCAGTAGGTATTGTTTCCAAATCTGCGATATCAAAAAAATATTTAAAAAAAATGCAAAGTAGCAATATTTTTCAATATACATAAAGTATTACATGAAAAAGCTTTTTTTGAAGACTGTGGCTAAGTAAAGACTTGAAAAAATCGTATAAAACCCCTTACCACATGAATATTCATATCCTACTTACATATTTCAGCAACTTAGTTGTCATTCTCAGTAGGTAAAAATAATAATCACAGTATTGAACATAGAGCACTGTAAAGCTAACACAAAAATTGCGAAACACTTTACAAGACCCTGTGTATCATATATAACGTGTGTTCATTTGAAAAGTCAATCTAGGTTACTTTGAAATTTTGATAGAATAAGACGCAAATATATTTGTATGTGTTTGTTGTTCCGTAAACGTAAATCCAAATGACATTTGATAATGTCAATCACAAATATCAGCTAGTGCATAAAATAATCGTCCCTCGATTCTGGTTTAAATAAATTGCCTCAGTTTTAAAATGGCTTTCACTTTAGAACATAAACAACAACATTTTTAACATTTGTTATAGTTTTCAATAAATACCTATTATTTGTTATTTATTTGTATGTATGAAACTGTCAAAATATACGACTTCGTAGGTTAAGTAGTAAATTTTAATTTACGACATACTTCAAAATGTTCTCAGTAAATCACATGCTACTAGATTGACTTTTCAAATGAACACTTGTTACACTGCATATAATCAATCAATACCGTGACTATCATTCTTACCTACTGAGGATGACAACTTAGTTGTCGAAATACCCGATTATTAATATATAAAGGGTTTATATCATTTTTCAAATATTAAATACTGATGACAAATTAGTGAATATGCTGTTAGGTTTTGACTATATACGAGGTCCTACACAAATTGTTTTTACAAATGATTCACTACCATCCCCTTCCAAGTACTCTCCTTCCACTTGATTACATCGATCTCAGCTACTTGTCCACGACTGGAAGCAATGGTGGAAGTCTTCACGTGTTAACGTGTTTAACACTAACTACAATTCGGCCTGAATCTCAATCTCCTCAAAACGGCACCCTTTAAGCTTCAGTTTCAACTTCGGACAGGAAAAGTCACAAGGGGCAAGATCTGGGGAGTAGGAAGGGTGGGGTAGTACTGCCGTCTTCGTTGAGGCTAGAAACTGACACAGTCTGTGTTGGTGCATTGTCGTGGTGTAGGATCCACGAATTGTTGCACTACTTGGCAGGCTGCTTGCGTCGAATATTTTCTCTAGTCGCCGAAGAACATCGCAACAAACTCGTTTCACGTGGTGGGAGAAATTATTTGTGCACGATGCCATCAACGTCAAAGAATCAAATCAACATAGACTTGACGTTGTTTCGAACTAGTCGTGCTTACTTCGGTCGTGGTAACGATGTCTTTCACTGCGATGACTGCTGCTTTGTTTCGGAATGGAAGAAGTCACAATGGGCAAGATCAGGGCAGTAGGAAGGATGGGGTAGTACTGACGTCTTCGTTGAGGCTAGAAACTGACGCACAAGTGACGCGTGGGTTGTGCATTGTCATAGTGTAGGATCCACCAATTGATGTGCCACTTGGCAGACCGTTTGCGTCGAATGTTTTCTCTTAAGACGGCTTTACACAATCAAAGAAATTCATAAATTTGGGACCTTGAATTTATTCACACGTGTAATACACAAAATTCTCATGGATTTCTTGACGACAATAAAGTCATGGAGAAATTAACGGATGAGAACCAACTCTAATTTTTCATAAATTTTTTGGGATATTCTGGTTATATTTCGGTATTAAAGTTATTGCCAACTTTGGCGTCATCAGGTGATGTAAATGTAATTAGCACGTAAGTAATGGTAGTAAGAAAAGGTCGCTATTTTATGATTGGCATTAACTGGATAACTTCGATAAAATATTTGATCGTGTAATACAAGGATGAATTTTCAATAAATTCATGAATTTTTTTGCCCGTGTAAAGCCGCCTTTAGTCGCCGGAGAACATCGCAATAAAATCATCCATTAATTGTTTCACCTAGTGGGAGAGATTCTTTCTGTACGATGCCATCAGAATCAAAGAAGTAAAGCAACATCGAGTTGACGTTGAAGTTTGCATCTCTTTCGGCAGTTTCTTTCAGCTCTGTGCACATATCAACACGGTGCCGTTTTTGTACAATGCCTTTTGTGCCAACTTTCGCACACGCCGCATGTTGAGTTCGCTAGGCAGAATACGCTGACAAAGGCCGTACAAGCTGACAATGTTACAAATGTCATGGATTGTCCTCCTTCGGCCTAAGACTTTTGCCACATTTTGTGTCGTGTTTTCCGTAAATGGACGACCGGAACACTCATCATCATTATCAACCGACACACGTCGATTTTTAATACAGTTGTACCACTCATAAGTTTGCGTCTGACCTAAAGCATACTCGCCAAATACTTAAGCATTTTCAGAATTTTCGCTGCCGTTTTACTAAATTTACCAACCATATTCTTTGCTCTTTCACATCAGACGTTGCAGTGTCGCAAAATAACTCAAACACAACTCAAATATAAACACAAAAACTGTTTGTCACCACCTAGCAAAGTATCGTTTGGACTGACTTAGCATAGACGTAGCTCACACTATCTAAAACTTAGAAAATTCCGGTAGTTTCTGGGTAGCACCTCGTATATATAAGAAAATTAATTAACATTTATCAAATCTATACTTGATTGTACCAATAGATCTATTACCATATTTTGCAGTCATGGAGAAGAAAATTCAAAAATTAGTTTTTGTAACATACATGAAATATTTTAATATTTATTAATATAGAAATACAATCATTAAGTTGAAGCAAAAATACTATTCTGTAAGGTTATTTTTTCTTCTATTTTCTCATAACAAAAAAAGACGATGAAGAATAAGCAACAAAAATACTTATCCATGAAATTATGTACTTCTTCACAATTTAATGTTACTGCTGTTTTTATGGCATTTTATACAATTAAAAGTGAAACATCACATAATTCAGGAAAATTCTAGAAAATTTAGAAAATAATACTTTAAATTACGTAAGTATGAAGTATTTAATTTATTTATTGTAAAGTCAATCGCTATCCTTATTGAAAATATTTTTACTATTTTTTAATAGATTACATTTTCTGGTAGGATGATGAAACTTACGTGCAATTGATGGACTATACGGATTCTTTCTAAAAGCATCTTTTTGGCTGTTACTGCCGCGATAAATAATGTATCCAATAACAAACTGAATGATAGCTGATATCAACAACCACATATTCAATTGTATACTATAATCATAAACATATTTTATTATGGTTCCGCATATCGTAGGGCCAGAGAAATAACGTAGACATGACTTATACCCTATGCCTTCATATTGCATTTCAAATGTTGTTGCCCACATTTTTTCCAAAAGTATACCATCAAAGGCATATATGTACCACATCAATGCAAGTGTTAGACATGTCCAATCTAAGTTTACAGTATAATCAAATTGGGTTTGATTCAAAACAGACAGTTCTGTTAGACTTAAACTCTGGAACACAATTACTGTAGTTATCAGTACCTGGAAAATTAGAAATAAGTCTTAATTGATAACAACTATTGTTATTAAAATATAAACTGAACATCTAATATTTAAAACCATTGATACAAGTAATTATTAAAAAATATCAAAATATTCTTAATCATAATAGAAAAGCTTACCGATGTGACAAATGCCATTCTAATTAAATAGATTTTCACATTTATAATATCCAAAATACATGGATTAATTTCTCTTCCCATAAAAAAGTTGTACACGAAACTGTTTGTGTCACCATTTGGATTTAATGCACTTATCGGAATGAAAAATGATCGTGTATACAAATAAGCAGAAAACAGTATACCAAAAATAATTCCAGCCATTGCTAATTGAAAATACTTGTCATATATGTAACCTATTACATTGAATCCATAAAATTCCAATCCAAATAATAACAAATGTACTGTGACAAGTGATATCCATCCATTTGCTCTATAACTTGATATACCATATTTGCTCAAAGCTGCATGCACTTTTCTTCCACCAAAAGGTAATGCAGCCAACAACATCAATAAAATCATATAAGCAGAAAAACTTAAAAATGCAGATACATCTAAATAAGATGAAAACTTTTTATAAGCACTCAAATTTGGTAACTGGTAAGTACATTGTTTGTTGTTACAAAATATATGTATGCTTATTGCAAATATTGGTAGTATTACAATAAAAAACATTGCTCCAAACCAACCACCAAATTCTGTAAAAAACTGTGGTTTATAGTGTCTTGATTCAATAGAATCAATTTTTTTATTCTGTGTAGGTACCTCATCCTCATCTGAAAATTCAGTTAAATGCTTTTCTCGAGGTGTAAATGTATCATTTTTTAAATGTACAATTCGCTTTATGTTTGGAGTATTTGATGAAATACTTGTTCTTTTGGTAATGCTGTAAAATTCTTTAGTAGTTGATTCTTGTGTATTCAACTCCTTCACTGGTGTTGATTCTAATTTATGTGATCCAACACGACTTCTTGTTGAAAGTTTTAGTGGTTTAAAATATGAGTCAGATTCGGTATCAATATCCATAATTGGGGTGCTTGTAGGAATACTTGTACTAAACATAATATTACTCTCAATTTGGAGTCTTGCTGGTGATGTTCTTGTTGGACTTTTCCGACCAGGACTTCGTCGCGAAGGACTTTTTCTGGCTGGACTTTTCCATGATGGACTTGCATTTTTCTTTGGTGATTTCAATTGTACCCGTTTAGATCTACGTAGACTTTCAATTTCATCAGCACTTTCTTTGGAAGGACTTTTATTTCTTACTGGACTTTTATTCCCTGAAAAACTTTTACTTCTTGATGGACTTTTGTTTCTGGATGGACTTTTATTTCTTGATGGACTTTTATTTCTTGACGGACTTTTATTTTTTGTAGACTTTTCGTTATCCTCATGTTCAGAATAGGTTTTCACAAGTCTAGAACGAGAAGATTCTCTTCTAGGTTTCTTTATATCATCGGTCCTAACTATTTTCTTGTCGTCGGTTTTCGTTCTACTCGACATCTAAAATAATACGAAAACAAAAGGCTATAACTGACATGCTCTTCTACAACACGCACTGTTATTGAATAAACTCGTGTAATTAAAAAATAATTACCTTTCGAAAGTTATTTAAGGTAAGTACTCCACAGAACGACAAACGAAACTGAATCTGAATATCATAAAAAAAGACGCTACACACACACACACACACACACACAGCACGCTTGAGGAAAACACGCCAAATTATTTCGAAATAAGTGAATCTGATTGGTTGAAAATTATTCAAGATAAATACAAGCTTATCAAATTAAAATTTAATATTTTTCTGATTAGATGTACTTATAAATACCTAGTTATTTTTATTAAATTTTTTAAATTATCACGGTCCAATTATTGCTTAAATAATTAACTTTTAATGATTTACTAAAACTTGAATTTTCTTTTTCTTACTAAGAATGTCATGATCATAACATAGGTGGCAAATGTGGAAGCAATAGCATATTTGATCATTAAGATCATTATCGTTTGTTAGTAATTTGTGCGGTTTGACAGCAAATTAAAATGGCTGTGTTTTTCAGGTAAATTTTTTTAATTTATTTCAAGTATTTCTCCCAACATTATTCTTTTAAATTACTTATAAAGTACTCTAAAAGTATTAAATATTAGTTTTTCTATGTATTCTTTTAATGCCGTAATTAAATTCAGGTTATGTAATAATTTTCAGAGCATCGAATCGGCAATTATTAAAATATATTAACCCTGATAAGAGTTTAATGTTAATTGCTAGGCCGATTACTTTGAAGGTTACAGAAGCACCTAAACCTAAACTTGAAGGTCATGATGAAAGAAATATGCGTATTGGAAGGCCTATGTCCCCCCATTTGACAATATATAAACCACAATTGACGAGCTTTCTATCAATATCTCACAGAGCAACAGGTAACTTACTTTTTTAAGTTTTCATAAAGAGACAATTTATTTTTTATAGGTATGGCTTTGGGAGGATATTTAACATTATTAGGACTTGGAGCAGTTGTATTACCAAATCCAATAATGCATTATTTGGATGCTCTTCAAGATATTGGCTGGTTTTCCCACTTTATCTTGAAAATGTTCATTGCGTTTCCATTCTGCTATCATTATGTAAATGGCATACGTCATTTATCTTGGGATATGGGACAGTTGTTAACAATGAAGCAAGTGTACAGTAGTGGATATGTAATGCTTGCACTTGCTAGTATTTCTTCTGTACTTTTATCTTTGTAAGTTCAGTAATTGTGTACAACAGACAACTTCTTTAAATTATTTTTTATTCTATTATGTAAATAAAAATCTATTATTTCTATTGTTTTTTATTTTATAATTTACAATCGGAAATCAATTTTATGTGATTTAACTTTAACTTATTTAATATATGATAAAATAAGTGTTTTGGAATAAATTTAAAATGTAGAACTTAATGTTTGCAATAACATGGTAAATTTTAAGTCAAAAACAGATAATGTCATCACAGTGGATTGTAATTTGGAATAAAATACTATATTTTATAAAAAGCGTTCAAATAAGCTTTGCCTCTAGTAGGTCATTCCTTTAAAAACGTATGATTATTAATCATTTAATTTTGCATTAGTTGTCAATTAGACAGATGCATAGTTGACAAAAATTGCTTTGTAATTTAAAATTGATTTAACATGGTTTTTACTATACAACACAAATCATTCATGCTAGAATCTTATTTTCGAAACGGACGTAAGATTGACGGACAATGGCAGTATTCTCTTCAAGATTCTTTAGAAGAATTTAGTCGAAGGAGAATTATTGGCCCTATTTTTTTTAACGGAACCTTAACAGGAGAAAGGTATCGACAAGAAATTATTATGCCATTTATCGAACAGCTTGACGACGAAGAAATAACACAGGTTTACTTTCAACAAGACGGAGCTAGAGCACACACAGCAGGTGAAACAATTAATATTCTGCAGCAATTTTTTCAAAATCGGTTGATAAGTTTAAACACTGAACATGAATTTCCACCAAGATCTTGTGACATTACCCCATGTGATTTCTTTTTATGGCCATTCTTAAAGAACTCAATTTATCAAGTACAGATACCTGATCTTGCAGGCCTTCAAATCAGAATTGCTGAAAGAATTAATGGAATTGACAATGCGATACTACAAAACACTTTTTCCTCCATTAGAAGAAGATGTGAGAAATGTTTCAAACAAGGTGGTGGACACTTTGAACAATTTTTATAAAATTTTGCTTGTTTGTTGGAAATAAACATATTTCATTCACTTAAAAATGTTCGTTTCATTATTTTGACATTTGTCATTTCAATCAAATATCTCATCTCATAACCAACAAAATTCCTATTAAAATTAGTAACAAGCTAAGACATAATCATAATTTCCAAGGGCTACTTTGAGGTAAAATTTATTTGAATTCTTTGTATTAAAGAATATAACATAAAACCCATTGCCATTAGCAACACCAATCACATAGATTAAAGAGTTAAAAGAGAGGCATCTTCCTAACTCACTTTTGGGATAAAATAGTAGCGACAAAAGTGGACGTATCTCGAACTAAATAGTCACAGCGCCATCTAGTGACTTAAAAGCAAATTATTTTGTTTGTATAAGTATATGTTTTATAAAATTAAATCGAATCTGTTATGGTAAATTATAAAAATTTTCATTTAAAAAAGCAACTTTAATATTTCATTACTGAATAAAAAATTAAAGTTTTTTATAATTGTAAATTTTTATAACTTATCAAAACAGATTCGTTTGAGTAGTATACACTCCAAATCACGAAAGATGATCCCTGCGTCATTGATCTATAATTCTATCAACGACATTCAAAGAATAATCTCCACATCCGAATAACAAACAGTACCTACTTGTATGACAAGGATAGCTTGAACGAAAGTATGTGTTTTCTAGCAAAGACATACGGCTCAAGCAATTTATTTGAGTAAGACAAAGACGGGATTATTACCTACTCCGTGATAAATACATACATTTCCGCTTATTAGTTCTGTCGTTAGTCGTTGACATTCGACAACATACATTCGTTGATATTTGATGAATTGTTATTTATTTTCGTTTTATAAATACATCAATCAACAAACCAGAATTCGGTGTGATTCGATACATACGTGTTCGATTGCAACTTTCCCCTCCTGTTTAAATAAAACATGATTATAAATCCGCTGTAATCCCCTTGCCCCTCCGAATCCTTAATAAATGATGTTTTGTATGTTTACAATCATAAAAACTTAACCTCTTAACGTAAATACAAGGCTGTCAAGATACAATTTTCCGACCTGCTGTTAATGAATATAAAAATGAAAAAGGTAATTATCCAACATGAAAGTGGCAATAAATATCAAGTTTTTTTATCGCCTTACGAAATAGAAGAAGCTGAAACGGGTAAGTTAACTTTTAAACATTTGTCAATAACAATTTATTTTTTGATGTCGATTTTTCAGATTCCAACTTCTATAATGAACTAACAAAGTATCATAAATTATACGAACAAAATATAATACATAGGATTGAAGATCACAATGATGAAGTTGCAGGGAATAAAGATCAGCAAACTACAATGTTTTCTGAAGACCTGAATGAAAATTATCATGTTGAAAAAGAATTGGATGAACGGCAAGATAATAGAAATAGCTTTGATGAATTTTGGACCGAACAAGAAACTTTATTTCTCATTAGTTTGTATGCAGAATACCAAGACGAATTGAAGCATGCAAAAAAGAAGAAATATGTGTGGCAGATAGTATCTGAACGAACTGTCAGTATCACTAGATGAGCTAGAAGATGATAAATCATCAAATGATTTTAAAGCCATTTCCTGAAATATTTCAATTAAAATATTATTATAAAATATACATAGTCTCCATTTCTCCATTTTATTTATATACATATGTCAATCGGCACTATTATAGAATCAAAGCTCTGAATACGACGTTCTTTTGCGGCGTCGGATTAGTTACAAATGATTACTAAACACGGATTATGTTTACGTTAATCATAATCAAAATAAGTGCACAAACGAAAGCAGCTATATTCTTTGAAATTTATTTTTTCAAAACTATAAAGGCAGCAATCACGACAACTTGTTTTAAATTCGTTGCAATATCTTGAACGAGAGAAAAACCATGGTGTTGTTAATACCTATTACATGAGCACATAATATATTTAGATTTTAATAAACCTTTTGTTTAGCGAGTGGCAGATGCATTGTGCTTGGGATTAGTTACAGTAAAACGCATTAAAGCTGTGTAGCAGCAGTTTAAATCGTGTACTTCACAATATTGGATTTAAATATAAAAAGGATAATAATCATAGAGCATTAGTGGAACGATCCAACATTGCAGAGATAAGATTGACATTTCTTAGGAATTACATAAAGAATTTGAGTTCTGTTCAGAGAGAAGTGGTATTGCTTGATGAGACCCGGCAAGATAATAATCTGCAGAGTGAGGGCAAGCGATATATTGTATTACATTGTGGTTCAAAATTATGTTTTATGTCAAATGCTTCTTTATTGTTTTCAAGCAAATCACAAATAGAAGATTATCGTGGTGAAATGAATGGAGAAATGTTTAAGAAATTTCGTCATTTTGAAGAATGGAGAAAACAGCAAAGTATCACTGGAATTAACGAAGAAGTTATGCTGGCGTATTTCCATATTTATAGAAGGAAAATAGCACCTTCTTCATTGTGGATGAAGTATTCCATGTTAAGAAGTACTTTGAAAGTGTATATGAATAGTGACATATCAAAATACGGAAAACTGATTTCCTATTTGAAGAGTGAGGCAAGAACCCACAAGTCCAAAAAGGCGAAAATCTTGAAGAGGCTACATATAGAGAAGTTTCTGAATGAGGCTCCTAACAATAAATATTTGATGATGAAGGTATTATTTATTTTCTTATATTTAATTCAAAGTATTTATTCATTATTCGTTCGTGTATTCTATGCAGGTTGCCTTAATAATGGGTGTATCAGGTGCGTGTCGTGATGAAATAACTAAGCTGAAAGTTGACGATATAGAAGATAAAGGAGGATACTTGTATGTTTCGATAGCTGACACAAAGACAAATGTATCTAGAAGTTTCACTGTTATGGCAGAAGGATTTACAACAGATATTCTTGACCTCTACAGAAAATATGTCTGTATGAGACCAAAAGGTATTCCACATGGCAGATTCTTCCTAAATTACAAGAAAGAAAAATGCACTATCCAGCCAGTTGAAATTAACACCATTTCTAAGATACCTCAGAAAGTTGCATCTTTCCTGAACCTACCAGAAGCTCAATTATATACAGGACATAGTCTGAGATGTTCGTCAGCATCTCTTCTGGCAAACGCAGGAGCTGATATTACAACAGTTAAACGACATGGTGGGTGGAAATCGTCCACTGTGGCAGAAGGTTATATACAAGATTCAGTATCCAACAAAATTCAGTATCCAACAAGATTGATATAGCCAGAAAGATTCAAGGTTCAGACAGTCTAACGTCCTCGACTTCTGGTCATCAAATTTCTCTTCAGGATACTTCAAATACGTCTTCTAGTATAACTCTAAATTCGAATAACCTGAATGCAGAGTCAGATACAAAGAGGATTTCCTTCAACTTTAATATTAATGTAAATGTTAATTAGTTGCTATTGTTTACCCTTTAGAATTAATATAAATGTGTTAAAACTATAGCAGTTTGAATGTCTCTATGCAATCTAAATTTCACCTTGTTTTATCTCACTAGTGAGATAAATTATGTTTTTAACTCACCAGTGAGTTATAAGCTACATAATTGATTTAAAATCGCCATAGTTATAGGTCTATTATTAGGAGGTGTTGGATAAAATACATTTACATTGTGAAATCAATGGCTTTATAATTAACATTGATGATTCAAGCAGCAGTGAAGATAGTGATTAACAACACTTCCTATATGACCGCAGATAAAAACAAACTGTTAGTTATCCCATGTTTTTACTTAATCTATATTATAACCCAAGATTTAAGCCAACGTACGTGCTACACGTCGTTTTTAGTTCACGCCAAATATATCAAATTTTCTTGTGTTGGCAGTAAAAGTATCAAGTATTAGTATACAGCTGATTAATTGTTTATGTAATGTTAGTTTATACTTTTAGTAACTGATTTTTTATGCAACAAATACAATGATATTAATACAAATAATCATACAAAATGTTACACATGCAATTGCCAGACTGTGGCCACAATTTTTATCTAAATATGTCTAGAAAGGTAGAAAAATTACAGAAACAGAATTTAACAAGTAGCTAGATTTCCTAATGTACTAAGTAGAATCGATTGCACTCACATGCGAAAACAATCTCCTAGTGGTAATAATGCTGAGCTGTACCGAAACAGAAAGGATATTTATCATGGAATATTCAGGTAGTAGGACATTCTCAATTAAGAATTTGTGACATCGTAGCCAGATGGCCAGGATCTACACATGACCAAACAATTTTGAATGGATCGGCAATAAAAAGAAGCTAAGAAAATGAACATTTCAATAAACCAGTTATACTTTGTGATAGTTGTTACAATATTATAAAATATTTATTAAATATTTTTTATATTTCCTTTTTTTTTGTATATATACTCATGATAATTTTATTATTAAACAAATAATAAGGCAATTTTGTTAAATGATTATATATGTATATTAACTTATTAAACAATTATAATTCCCAGTTACATTGACAATTTAATATATTAAGTTTTTTTTTTAATTGGCTCCTTTTTCTTACTGCGTATTCTTTTTCGTTGCAATTTTAATATTTGGAGTTAAAAATACAATGCATATAAAAAAAAATGTATGTCGAATTAAATACATTTGAATGTGTTTTCATCTTTTTGTAGCAAGTTTTTGCAAGGTACACTAGTGAAATGTGTTTCGACTGCCTTATTTGATTTGGTGTCCATCAGCTCTAATCTTCTGGTGTTAACTTAAAAATTTTTAATATACACAAAACAAATTCATACAATTTGATGAAAACAATAAATAAAATAACTATTGTTTGTATATATTATATAAATCTATAACTTATTGCAAGTAAAATTTTTTGAAAGTTCAATTACTAAACTTTTTCTTTCTTGCTCCATTTCATGTTCCATTTTCAAAATTTCTTTCTGCAATCGTACAAGTTCTATTTTACTAGCAGTCAACAAATAATTTCAAAGCAAAAAAAAAACATTTCACAGCAAATAAATTTGTGTGAATATGTTTTGTTTATAATGCATACTGCAATTTCAAATATTTATACTGACCTTTGTGCAAAACTCAACTTATCTATTATGGCAGTGTTAAGTTATACTGCAATATATTCCAAAATTTATTTAAAATAAGGCACTGTAGAACGTTTAACTAATATCTAGGGATTCTAGGGTTATTCTATGATATAATTGGGAAGATAATGTTTATAAAACTGTCATAACAGTGAATATGTAATTACAGTTATACAAAGTAGATACTCTGGTCTATTGTATAATTTCAATTCCAGTAATAATGCTGTTACAACTAACTTGAAACTGTTTGGTTTTGCCATTCATTAAAATGATTAAAGAATTACATAATCTTATATGTTGACTTAAATGTTGTAAATTCTTGATAGTTCATTTTATTTTTCAAGTGGTGTTATAGTTTAATTTGATTTGCTGTTTACGCAGCTTTGTTCAATTTATAGTAATTTTTTTAGCTTTTTATAGTAATTTTAATATAACTTAAGATGTAATTCGATTATATTTGTTCATATAACCTACAAATTAGACCGACTGCGTCAAATATATTTGGCCCGGAAACGAAGTTAAGTTCCATATTCATTTTTCAATTTACAGTATTTAATATGACGCCGAAGTACTGATTTGAATCATACAATGATTATTGATGACGCAGGGATCATCTTTCGTGATTTGGAGTGTATATGTTGAGCACTTGTGAAATTATTACACTATTAAACTTAAATAAAACACCTTATATTTCACAAACAATAGTATATTTACTATATGTACATTTCATGTGCACTGCACACATCGTCAGTAGTTACTGAATTTTATAACACAAACTTAATTTTAAAAAGAAACTTAAACTTTAAGTTTATTAAGAAATAATATAATTCTAATAAAAGTAGTATAATTTTTATTACATCTATAATATATAATTTAGTCTCTACATCAGTAAATTAACGAAACGATTGTTAGCAGAGAGTATACATATTGTTAGGATTAAAGATTAAAAGTGAAGATTAGAACCGTAGTTTTATTCCTTTTTTTTGATTACCTCTGGCGTCACCTATACTTAATAAATTCAGTAAATTCGCCACCTGTGTCTTCTTCGGGAACTTTATCTTGTATCTCTTTTCCGATTTCATTTGCTGCTGATTAGTTGTTTATGTAATGTTAGTTTCTACATTTAGTAACTTATTTTTTATGCAACAAATACAATGATATTAATACAAATAATCATACAAAATGTTACACATGCAATTGCCAGACTGTGGCCACAATTTTTATCTAAATATGTCTTAGAAAGGTAGAAAAATTACAGAAACAGATTTTATCAAGTAGCTAGATTTCCTAATGTACTAAGTAGAATTGATTGCACTCACATGAGAAAACAATCTCATAGTGGTAATAATGCTGAGCTGAACCGAAACAGAAAAGGATATTTATCTACACATGACCAAACAATTTTGAATGGATCGGCAATAAAAAGAAGCTAAGAAAATGAACATTTCAATAACTCAGTTATACTTTGTGATAGTTGTTACAATATTACAAAATATTTATTAACCTCTAGCAAATCCTCAAAGTCAAGCAGAACAATTGTACGATGAATCCCATTTTAGAACCAGAAACTGGATTGAAATATTTTTTGGTGTCTTAAAAGATTTCCAATCTTATTACATATATGGTATGAAAGTTAATGTGGAACTCTCAAAAGCAATAATAGTATCAGTTCATTTTGCAAATTTATTCTAATATCGACTATTATACTATCTTCTAAATATTTTTGATATTTCTTTTTTTTGTATATATACTAATGATAATTTTAACATAATTAAACAAATAATAAGGCAATTTTGTTAAATAATTACATATGTATATTAACTTATTAAACAATTATAATTCCCAGTTACATTGACAATTTAATATATTGAAGTTTTTTTTTTTTGATTGGCTCCTTTTTCTTACTGTGTATTCTTTTTCGTTGTAATTTTTATATTTGGAGTTAAAAATACAATGCGTATAAAAAAATGTATGTCCAATTAAATACATTTGAATGTGTTTTCATCTTTTTGTAGCAAGTTTTTGCGAGATACACTAGTGAAATGTGTTTCGACTGCCTTATTTGATTTGGTGTCCATTGGCTCTAATCTTCTGGTGTTAACTTAAAAATTTTTAATATACACAAAACAAATTCATACGATTTGATGAAGACAATAAATAAAATAACTATTGTTTGTATATATTACATGTTTCTTATAATAAATGTATAACTTATTGCAAGTAATACTTTTTGCTTGCTCTACTTTAATTTTTGAAAGTTCAATTACTAAATTTTTTTTTTCCTGCTGCATTTCATGTTCCTTTTTCAAAATTTCTTTCTGCAATCGTACAAGTTCTAATTTACTAGCAGTCAACAAATAATTTCCAACCAAAAAAAAACATTTCACAGCAAATAAGTTTGTATGAATATGTTTTGTTTATAATGCATACTTATTTATTATGGCAGTGGAAAGTTATACTGCAATATATTCCAAATTTTATTTAAAATTGGGCACTGTAGAACGTTTAACTAGAGATATCTAGGGTAATTGGGAATATGTAATTACAGTTATACAAAGTAGATACTCTGGTCTATTGTATGATTTCAATTCCAGTAATAATGCTTTTACAACTAACTTGAAACTGGTGTTGCCATTCATTAAAATGAATAAAGAATTTTATAATCTTATATGTTGACATAAATGTTGTAAATTCTTGATAGTTCATTTTATTTTTCATGTGGTGTTATAGCTTAATTTGATTTGCTGTTTACGCAGCTTTGTTCAATTTATAGTAATTTTAAAGTAATATAACTTAAGATGTAATTCGATTATATTTGTTCATATAACCTACAAATTAGACCGACTGTGTCAAATACATTTCGCCCGGAAACGAAGTTAAGTTCCATATTCATTTTTCAATTTACAGTATTTAATATGACGCCGAAGTACTGATTTGAATCATACAATGTTTATTGATGACGCAGGGATCATCTTTCCTGACGAGGAGTATAGTTGGTTTCAAACAAGAAGTTGTAGATAAATATATTGCAAGAAAAACAGCAAATTTATTCCTTGAACAATTATGACTGACTGTGAACTAGAGTCCGCTAATAATAAAATGCTTATTTCAAACTTATTTTAAATTAAAGAATACTTTAATATAAAATAACTTTTGCAGATGATTTTAGTATTAGTTTATCTACATTTCATAAGATGGCGAATTTTATATTTTATATCTTTAGAATTTGAGAATTTTAAACAATTTATAAACAAAGAAAAGAGTTTAACTTTCAAACATTATATCCTTTTTTTAATTTACCTCCATTTAAGATGTTTGTTATGATATGACCTTAATAACAACACTGAAGGAGTTTCAGAACACATAAAATTAAAACAGCTTTTCGAAATAAAGTTTATAGAAATGTGAAGAGATATAGTTTGTCCATGAGATATTTTATAATTACTGAAATATATATCATTTTTCTGAAAAAATCCTGCGATATGAGGATAAAGATTTGAAGTTGTGCTTGCAACTGTAAAAGCTACACGCGATTTTCATAGCCTAAAAGTTGACAGTGACAAGAAAATCAATTTATAAAATGATCGTCACTCATTAATAATAAATCAATTTCATAAAACTAATAGCATTTTATTGCTTTTTTTTATGTGAATTATAATAAACGGATAACAAAGTTACCTACCATCAATACAGAATTTGACTTAAATCACAGAGTCCTAAATTTCAGCAATTATTGTGAAGAGGGCGCTTTAGATAACATAGTAATTTTAATAATAATACATATAACTTTTAATTAATTAATAATTTAATTAATTAATTTAATAGAATAATTATATATTTCTATATTTTTAAATTTAAGTATATGTTATTAAGTTATTATCGATGCATTTTTTTTTTGCATATAAATCAACAAAGAAAACAAAACTTTGAATTTAGATTATAGGTTAAATCATTTCAAATTGCGTTTATAGTGTTTGTTACCGAGCATTAGACTAACTTTACTATTGTTTATGATTTGTATTAATTTTTTTTATTATATTTTAAATGCCATGCATTTACTGATGGCTTACATGTTATTCAAACCAAGTAGGATTTGATTTTATAGAATAGACAGTACAGTGATTTACTTTAAAAATAATATTATTTTAGAAACTTATTTAACAGAGTTTATTTCTAATTTAGATTTTAAAAAATAATTGCACACTCTTTGCCGCCTATAGATTTATATTTGCCAAAACAAATTTTGCAGAATGTATTAATTTAGAGTAAATACAAAAATAATTCTAATTGAAATTACTATATTCACAAAAGCAAAGTATAATCGGAACACAAATGTTCAACACACACCACAATTGTCTCCAGCCGTTTCTGAAACCATACCTCAATGTGCGTTGTTATGCTGAGCACATGGGGATAATGTTAAATTCCCAAGGTAGGACTTTGTTTTAGTTCAATACTACACCTGATTTGGCGCTAGTTGTATCATATATTTAGATATATATATACAGTTCATAAAGTATAAGTTTTCAGTTCGTACTGCCCAAGTGGGAACCGCAAATTGTACTTTATCTCTTTCTAACACACATGAATACGCACTGTAATACTACACACGTTTGTCATTTTAAGTTGAGACGTACGTCTTTGAAATATTATATTAAATAAAAAGGATAAGTTGTCCAGGAGATAGTCTTATGATATTCGACTTGCTGTAAAATTATTTGAATACTGTTGTTTATTGACTTTGTTTCCGGTATTCTGACTTCTAGGTTAAACATATTTCTAATTTGAATATTTAGTGTGTCATAAAAAATTACAAAATCCGTTCTTTTCAGAACAATACTGATAATAAATAGTAATATCAATTAGTGACAATAAGTACGAAATTGTTTGATTATCACTTTGACATTTCTAACCTACCTATTTATTTTACAGAATATTTCTTAGATGCCTGGCAATTTGTTCGAATATTAAAGTAATAATTTGCGCATAGTTTTCTTGGATAGAATGAATATATTTATACTAGAAAAGAAACAATACTTTTGAACTATTCATGTTCCTACTTTACTCATTATTATTATTTTGACATGTAGGTTATGTATATGCTTTCTTTGGTTATATTGCAAGTGACATACTAAAATTTTGACAATATTGCAAAACATGACGTTTATATTTTATGATGACAAATGGTTATTTCCGCGACTGAATATTGACTTTATTTGACTCTGCAGTACTGATTTGAATCATATGCTTTGAATTTGGCCTTGAACTGAAAACTTATACTTTATGAACTATATATATAGATGTAAACAATAAATATTTCATTGCATTCATAGATGATTTATAGATTGCATTTGTATTTGTAGGTTTTGCGTAATTAAGTTCAGTTAAGGCTGTAATTTAACTTTAAAAAAATGGTGGGTAAAACTGCAGTTTACGGCTCCCATCCGAATTGCCCGCCACTAGCATACGTAATCAGCTGCAACGTTGACAAATTTCGGTGACTTGGCATTTTGTCATTGAAACGTGTTTTTGATACTTATTATTGATTTGTATTAATTCGTTATTTTTTCATAATTTCTATTAAAATTGCAGGTAGAGGAGGTATTGCAGGACACACCATAGATTTTCATTATACACATTCACATATTTTACACAATTTTAGCGAAATCCGCTTAAAGTGAAAACGGCAATATTTGTTATTGACGTTCGGTTTGGCAATGCTGCCATACTTGATTGAGTTATGCGCATGCGTATTAGAGTCCGATGTGTCAGTTTAAATGGGCGCTGTAAACTGCAGTTTTACCAAATGATGTTTAAGTGTTGTGTACCAAATTGTAAGAATACAAATAAAGACTATAAAATGCATCGGTTTCCTCACTTGGATGAAGAGGTTAGTAAACAATTAAATACTTGCTATCGCTTTGTGAATAATTGTGTAATAACGTGTTTATTTAGTCATACACTATGTAATATACCATTTTCTTTATAGTTGTACAATTGTTGGATTGGCAGAATTGGCAATAAGAAATTGTTAAACATTGACCCAATTAATGTCAACAGGAATTACCGAATTTGCGATATTCATTTTAGTAATTTCTCCCGTGTACGCATTACTCACAAAACTGGACGAAAAGACCTTAAGGCAAGAAGTATACCATCAGTCTTACTTCCTGGTAAATCATAAATAGCCTTATTTATATATTATATGTGCTTTACAATTATTATAGGTTTTTGCGAAACTCCCACATTACAAAACTCATTATTAAAATATCGGACAACAATTACAACCATTGAGAATGAAAACAGCGAAGCAGGCCCTTCTAATATTGTTCAAGCACAAGAAGGTATCTACTTAAGAAATCCCACGTTTTAACTTGTATATCAATAAATTATGTGTTACAGAATCTGCAGTATCAATTGGTACTATGTCAAACTTTCCAACTACACCCACTAAGCAAAGTATTATCTCACTGTCTTTTTGAAATGTGAAAACACCTAAATCTAGGAAAGGTAATTATTTTAATATACTCCTGATTATTCCATGTTTTTTTTTTGTAAGAATAGCATCAGATATGTTTTGTCTTTAATTTTTATAATATTTAGCTCACATATGTAATCAATATTTCTTATATATTTAGATCTCAGAAACTGTAGCAGCTTGTTAAAGACTGTTGGTGTGACAAGAAAACAACAACTGACACCCAAGGCTTGCAAATTATATAGAATGGCAGCATATCTCAGAAAAACAGCAAGAAGAATAGAATATGAAAACATAGATATTAAAGAAAGATTCCAAATGGCAAATAAATTCTTGCAATCTGAAGAGTTTCTTAGTTTGCATGTTAATTAAACAACTTGTAATTTCATTATGTCACATACAATTACAGAAGAAAAAGCCCAAAGGAAGGCGTTATAGTATTGATAGCAAGTTGTTAGGGTTATCAATCATGAAACAAAGTCCAAAAGCTTACAGGTTTTTAGGACGAGTATTTGCACTTCCATCTAGAAGAACCTTAATGCAATTATTAAATGAAGTGCCATTAAATTGTGGGATTAATGAAAGCATTATGGAAAATTTAACTTATGCTTGTACAAAATTAAAGCAACATCATAAATTTTGTACAATAATGTTCGACGAAATGAGTTTAGAGGCAGGATTGTCATATAACACTAAAACTGACACTATTGAAGGATTCGAAAATTGTGGACACAATACAAAAGCTGTATTTGCTGACCATGTTTTAGTGTTCATGGCAAAAGGTTTATGTAAAAAGTGGAAACAGCCTCTTGCTTATTTTTTTACTGAAGGAGGGATGAAATCTCCTGACTTAGAAAGGAATTTCAAAGAAATAATCAGAGCAGTCAGATTAACTGGTCTTGAAGTAGTGGCTGTAGTTTGTGATCAACTATCGGTCAATAGATCCGTAATTAGATCACTAAAAGAGAAAACCAATGCTGAATGCATTAAAAATAATATTGAAAATTGATATGAACGTTTTCTTGTCGATGGCATTGAAGTAGTTCCTTTGTATGATCCACCACATTTGTTGAAGGGACTACGAAATAATCTTCTGCAATATGATGCCAAATTTGAATGGAAAGAAGATCATATCCAGACAGCATCATGGAAAGATATTGTGCAGTTTTATGAGGTGTTTATTTCGTGTTTCATTATATCGTTATTTATGACATTTGCATATTATAGATCTTATAGATTATATTTGTAGAAAGTAGAAAGCTTGACTTGAGACAAAATAATTGTGCTCTTAAAGCATTTTATTGGGTGTCCTTATTCATTTAGTGTAAAAATCAAAAAACGGTAAGTTACAGGAATATCAAAATCAGTGATTGTAAAGGTGTTAATTACTCAATTTTGTTTAAAAGGATTTTATTAACTTAATACTTAGATGCCTACTACGTCTTGATCATCAAATGACGAAAATGACGAGTTGGTTCAACATAAACTCGCACAAAGAAAAAAAACGCAACAAAAAAGAAAATTTGGACATAAATACCAATCGGCATGGGAATCACATGAACTTTTTAAAAGGTGGGTGATGCCTAGCAAAAGAGGTTGTAAGTTTTTTTTCTGTAAATTTTGTTCTAATGATTATACTTGCGGTAAATCGGAACTATTAAAGCATATGAAATCAAATAAACATATGAATAATGCTGCCCAATTCCATCGGTTTCAATCATTAGATCAAATGGTTGCTTCTTCTAGTAAACTAGTTGCAGTAAATAAATCCCGAGAAAATGAAATTAGAATATGCAGTTTTTTAGTTGAGCATAATATTGCTTTCAATGTAGCTTATCATTTAGTTAGTTTAATAAAAAGCTTACACCTAGATAAAGAAGCAATTGTTGGCATTACATGCAACAGAACTAAAGCTACAAATTTAGTTAAGCATGTAATTGGCTCATATGGAGAAGATAATATATGTGCAGTTTTGAAAGAGAATATCTTTTCATTGATGATAGATGAATCTACCAGTATCAGCACTACTAAACATTTAGCATTAATTGTTAGAACATGCATAGATTTTAATATTCAGGATAGATTTTTAACAATTATTGAAATTGCAGATGCAACAGCACTTAATATATATAATGTTATTATAAAATATTTTGAAAATAAAAATATTCCATATAAAGAAAATTTGGTTGGTTTTGCCGCTGATGGGGCTAGTGTTATGATGGGTGCAATGAATTCTGTATCTCAATTATTAAAAGCAGACATTCCAAATTTATTTACATTAAAGTGTGTGTGTCACTCTTTCGCCTTATGTGCGTCTTATGCATGCCGTAGATTGCCGAATGAAATAGAAATTCTTGCAAAAGATATTTATTCCTATATGAAAAACAGTTACAAAAGAACGGAAGAGTTCAAGGAATTTCAACTGTTTGTTGGGCAAAAACCTTTAAAAATGCTACATCCATCTCAAACTAGATGGCTGTCATTAATTGCAGTGGTGGATCGCATATTAAATCAATATTCTGCCCTTAAATTATACTTTAGATCAGAATTAATTGAAAAACATAATCAAGGTGCACAAAAAATATATGAATATTTAAATAATGATATTACCAAGTTATACTTTCAATTTCTGTTATACGCTCTTATGTTATTTACAGATCTTAACAAAGATTTTCAGAGTGAACCTCCAAAGATTCACACATTATATGCAAAAGTATTACAAATTTATAAGACACTACTAGATAATTACATGGACCAGAATTATTTAAACACAATCCCAATTGAAAATGTGCAATATCAAAACCCAAATCATTTTCTTAAATTAGAGGATATGTATTTTGGCCATTTAGTGGCTGCTACTTTAGCTAATACATCAAATATCAGTCATTCAGATTTTACAAATTTCAAAAAAAGATGTTTAGATTACTATATAGAGTCCATCCGCCAGCTACATATGCGATTTCCATTTAACGGAGAATCTGCAAAAATTTTAAAAGCAATGAATGTTATAGACCCTGTATATTTAAAAATCAAGAAACCAGTATCAATAGCGCCCTTAGCAGCACACTTCAACATCCTCCTTCCAGATTTGCAAATGATCGACACGGAGTGGCGCTCATTAAGGAACGATGCATTCATAGAAGAAACTGAAGAAAATAATGTAACTTTATTTTGGAAGAAGATTAAAAATTGTCTAAATATGGATGGTACACAAAAATATCCGCAATTGTCTAAACTAGTACAAATAATTTTAACGCTGCTACACAGTAGTGCGTCTACTGAGCGGTTATTTTCTACAATAAACTTGAATCAAACAAAAGTTAGAAATAAATTATCTACAGATACAATCCAAAGTATTTTATACGCGAAATCCGTCATTGGAGACGATAGCTGCTACGACTTTAGCATTTCCGAAAAAATGCTACAAATGAAAATAGTAAGTAACTAAAGTAAGTTATAGTTATCTAGTTATGTATGTTATATATGTATTATATAAACTAAATTAGCATAAATATATATTCAAGAGTAAAGGTGCATATAGCAGAATGTTTAATATGTAAATATAATAAATACTTTACTTCTAAGTCGTAGGCTTCCACGGTTGTCGTTGATACCTTCTTGGTTTCTGCGATGACCTGAAACAGTCTGTTTCAGGTCATCCCAGAAGTAGAAGCCCTGAAGATGTCTCTTAGGATAGTGAACGAAACGTCGGCAGTAGAAGCAGAGACGACACGGTTTCAACCCAGAAACCAAGAAGGTAATACTTTACTTCATCCCCATTGTGTAAAGCGTAAAACATGATTTAAATATTATTATTATTATCGTTGTAAGTATTATATATTTTAGTGTATTCTTTTTAAAATAAAAATAAAAAAATTAAATTCCTGTATTTTGATTATGTGTCAAGTGCAAAATTTTGCGTTAATTATTTATACGCTGTTTATATGTATATGTAATATATAAAAAGCGTTCAAATAAATTTTACCTCTAGTAGTCCATGACAATAAAAATGTTTGTCGTAACTTGTACTATTTACATTTGCATCAGTTGTCAATTTGACAGACTATTATTCTGATGTATACTTAGTTGGAGCTTTTTGAAATTGCTTTGTAATTTAAAATTGATTTAAAATGGTTTTCACTGTTCAACACAAATCATTCATGGTTGAATCTTATTTTTGGAACGGACGTAATATTAACGGACAATGGCACTATTTTCTTGAAGAATGCTTAGAGGAATTTAGAAATATGTTTCCAAACTTCGTCTTTGATTTTGATAGTTTTTGGTACACAGTTAAATATTGCACTAAGGTTTTCAGAGAAACAGAGAGTGTTATACGGAAAGAAGACAGTGGCCGTCCGAAAAAATGTACGGAAGAGCTAGTTGACGATGTAACGCAAATTATGAATGATACACCAGGAACATCCATATGAGTATTCTCTCCACGAGTGGGTGTTTCAATTGGCACTTGTCATACAATTTTGAAAAAAAAAATTACATTTATTTCCATATCGCATGGCCTATTATCAAGAAATCAAAGAAATTGACTATCCTAGAAGAACAACATTTTGTCAGTGGTTCTTAAATAATTTTGATAATGACATTCTTGACAAAATTTTTCTCAGATGAATCATGGTTTTATTTGAATGGATATGTTAACTCACAAAATATAAGGATGTGGAATACTAAGAAACCGCATGACTGTTATGTTGTTCATCCACAGAAAATTGGTGTATGGTGTGCGATTAGTCGAAGGAAAATCATTGGCCGTATTTTCTTTAAAGGAGAAAGGTATCGACAAGAAATTATTATGACATTTATTGAACAGCTTAATGAAGAAGAAATAAATCAGGGTTACTTTCAACAATACGGAGCTAGAGTGCACACAGCTAGTGAAACAATTAATATGATACGGAAATTTATCAAAATCGGTTGATAAGTTTAAACATCGAACATGAATTTCCAACAAGATCTTGTGATGTTAACCCCTGTGATTTTTTTCTGTGGTCTTTTTAAAGAACTCAATTTTTTGGGTATAGATACCTGATCTTGCAGACCTTCAGATCAGAATTGCTGAAATAATTAACGAAATCGACGATATGCTACTACAAAATGTTTTCTCCTTCATTAGAAGATGTTAGAAATGTCTCGAACAAGGTGATGGCCACTTTCAACAATTTTTATAAAATGTTACTTGTTTGTTGCAAATAAAAGTATCTCATTTAGTTAAATATTTTAATTTTATTATTTTGACATTTATCATGTCATTCAAATAGTTCATAACCAACAAAATTCACATTAAGAACTTAAGTAAAAAGCTAAGATATACGTATAATTTCCATGGGCAACTTCGAGGTAAAATTTAGTTGAACGCTCGTTACATAATTGCAGATCCAACTTTATAGTATAAGCACATAGTAAGAAAAGTGTTTAAATAATAATATTTTTTGAATATTATTATTCTAGTAACTTCTATATAACGAAAACAATCCAAGACGTAAATATGTTTCATTATATTCTAAATAGCACTTAAATAAACCGCGAATAGTGTGTAGTGGGGAAAGTGGGGAATTTATACCTCTTTGCAGTGAGGAATTTGTTCTCATTGCTGTGGCAACACTGCTTCGGCTTGTATCGCAAATTCCATCTTCATGGAAATGGCCAACTTTCTTACTCGTTAAATAATGTATTGTGTAATTAATAGTAAAAAAAAAAGAATCCTGTATATTTTTCTCACATGCCTATAAAAAATTTATAGGCATGTGCATCTGTTACACGACACCGAAAATGTTTGATTCCAAACTTTGATCTAAGTTTTTTTTAGGTTTGGCATCCTGTTCATAGAGGGCGCTGGTAGCTGCCTTTTTGGCGTGATTTGATATTTTTAAGGATTTATTGAAAATTAAAATATTTACTTTCTTTTTAAGATGTTCAGTTTGTATATAACTTAGTTCTATATCTTGATTTTGTTAATTTTTATAAATTTACTGTATTCCTGCAATGGTTAATTTATTTCTAGTAAGTGTAGTTTTTAGTTAGTAGGTATATTATAACACAAATGTATTGCTTTTAATCAACAAGAACGAATGATGGGCAGTTTGGAAAATTATGTTTCTATTTTTAGGACACATGACTAAGTAACAGTACGTAAAAGTTCAGAGAGGTATTGCGAAATTTTTATTTGGGAATACAAGAAAACTTCTTTTATCTTACGAAAACTAGAATACAGTATTAATTTCAAAACCTATTCATATAGAATCAACTAATATAGAAAACCTGAATTGGACGTTATGTTTGAATTTGGATTGGCTCTCAGTAGTTTTTAATTCCTCTACGAATAGAAATGAAAAGAAAACTGGCATACACAGTAATAAAGTTATATTATTCTTATTATAAATTAGATACAATAAAACAACACAATTATTCACTACACACTCAAAACAGTCAAGAATCATTATTGTGCTTTTGTTTATCCAACGCTAAAATACACATGTTAAAACGGAGATAAACATATATATGAGGTAGTCTTTTATTGGCAGTTAATCTTATATATATTCATACATAAAAACTAAACCGACGATTCATCTATCACTGTTATCACTCGATTCGGAAAAACTTTCCATTTTGTATTATTTTTCCCCACACCGTTATTTATCTCTTCATCGTTATTGGCATTCTCTTCTAATGAACCCTGATTATTCAATTTTGCAGGTCTCGCTAAAGACCATCTCCTACCTTTCCTATCCAATATCACAGGCATTTCCGCAATTAAATTATTTTCAAATTCGCTGAGCATCAAATAGTTTTCGACCTTATTGCACGACGTTATACAATCACCTATATAATCTAAATCATCGAGCAAATTGTCGGGAAGATCCATATCGGCTATACCCTCTTCCGATATGCACGTCAGTTCTGGTTTATCGTTAGAACATATTATGTTTTCTATGAAACCGACTTGTTGAGTGGGCATCAAATCCGTTCCGAGAACTAAAGCGGCAGCCGCCGCGCCAGCTGTGACGCCGGGCTCATGTTCTGGTTCTTGTGAAAACGAAAGCTTACGTCTTTGTGGACACGTTTCGGATAAACATAAGTGCTTGGTGCCATTTTCTCTAGTATGTTTGTGCCTCGAAATGTTTCGGCGATGAAGATCTATTAGGAAGAGCGTTAGGCTTCCAACAAGTACACACGTTGAACTGAAATAGTAACCTGCTCTATCGCCGCATTTTTCGTTCATATATCCTGCAACATAAATACAATAAATAATTTCAGCTTGTTTCAATAGTAATTAAGAAGGCTTGTCTTTTGTAACAGAAACTATTAATGTACTATCGTGAGCAAAAAAAAAACGGGACACTGTTTCTGCGTGGGTTTAAATTGTGACTACTTAAGTGTCTATCTTTACTCATAATAGTAAGTCAGGAATTGTCAAAAATGTGTGTCTTAGGGACATTTATTATAAATTTTTTAAATAAATGTTAATAAAAATTACTAAAAACGATAGAGAAAGATTATTTATTAAATTAAAATAATTAGTATTTCGTCATTCTACCGTTATTATTAACTGCATCTAATCTTGTAGACATTGAAGTGATAATATTTTGTACAACATTTATAGAAATTTGATGCCAAGCATTTTGAACAATCTCCCAAAATTCTTCCTGGGTAGAAGCTCTATCTCATTAATCCCCATACATTTTCAATGGGATTTAGATAAGGACTGTAGGGCTGGATATCTCAAGCTTAAATTTCATTCTCTTTTAACCATTGCTACAAGATGAGACAGGAAATTGTGTTGTTCTTATAGCTTCCTTTAATGTTTTGAAAGGGTTCTGCCTAATCTCAGTAAGTAATGTTTCATACAGTAAATAATAAAAATAAATTAAAACACTTGGCTTGTTTCACTATGAGATTTATTTAAATTCTCTAACAATTGTTTCGGCTGTTATGCCATTCTCAAAGAGATCTATAAATCAGATTTATAGATCTCTTTGAGAATGGCATAACAGCCGAAACAATTGTTAGAGAATTTAAATAAATCTCATAGTGAAACAAGCCAAGTGTTTTAATTTATTTTTATTATTTACTGTATGAAGTTAAAATGTTTCACCAAGAAGTATCTGCAACAACAGCCGAGAATATTAAAAGTAATGTTTCGTCTTCCTGCGTATTCGAAATTTTGTTACGCCCGGAAATTATTTTCCGATTTAAATTATCCTCTTCCCTCCGTTTTTTTTATATATTATTGCGGCTGAACTTTTACAATATTAAATTGAACCAATACACTTCTTAATGATTTCCCATATTTCAAACTAGTAACAAGTCTGGCTTTATTAGTTTTCGAAAGATGCGGCATTTTCAATTTTGAATTATCAAATATATATAATTTGACGTAGAGTTTGAAAGTTAATCAAATATCGTCAAAATTACAATGCTAAAAAAAAAGGAAATTGACATAACGATTTTGACACTGTCCCGATTTTTTTTGCTCACGACAGTATCTAAAGTCACGTATTTTCGGATCAGTGGTTAATTTGTAATCGTTAATGTTTAAATGATTTCGTATTGGTTATCATTCGACGATCCGTGATCGCGTGTTATATTCTTTGAAATTTATAGATATTAAAAAGCAAGTAGTTTATTAATTTTGTTTTATCCGCACTATTTTTTTTATTGGTACATTTTAAAATAATGTTTTATTGGTTTCAATACTACAAATATCGCGATATCATAAAGTTTCTGGGTCAACGGTGGCCATGGGGTGAAAAACGTCTGTCTTAATTTATATCATCCTTTTGAGAAAAATCTGATAAAATTTTCAGGTTATGTGTCATACTGACATTAAGATTAATATATTGACAAATTTTAACGTCAGCATGACACTTAACATGAAAATTTTATCAGATTTTTCTCAAAAGGATGATATAAATTAAGACAGACGTTTTTCACCCCATGGCCACCGTTGACCCAGAAACTTTATGATATCGCGGTAGAAATACGAACTAATAATGTAAAATTGTTGGATGTGATGTGACATCAGTATAATTTTGAACAATCTGTTACATAACAGTTATTAGGTTATTGGTGTGTAATGATGAGTTTTAAGATTGATAAGTAATAAAGCCGAGTGTAGATTAATACCACAACAGTCGGAAACCGCATATATGAGTACAAGAGATTTTACAAATGGATTGAAGAGCAACAGGTAACTGTAGCCTGTTGCTCTTCAATCCATTTGAAAAATCCTTTGTACTCATATATGCGGTTATAGATGAATAGATGAACGAGTTATGCTTGCTTTCCTTCAGGAAATGTTAGAGCAGTACAAGGCCTGAACGATGTGGGCTATTCATTCAAAATTGCAAATTATGTAGCGGATAAACAAAGAAAGGGATTGATATAAAATCATTTGTGAAAGTACATGCATGAAGCTAATTAGCAAAAATGATATAGCAAAGAAGGCTTATATATTCAAGGAAGATGATTTGCGGAATTTGTTTAAAAATGCACCGGACATTACATATTTGTTTTTGAAGGTGGTAGCAAATGGTGGTATTTTTGGATCTTGTAGAAGATGCGAATTGTGCGATTTACGCCTATGCGATATCAAGAAAAAGGGAGCGTATTGCTTACTGCTATCCGACCATTTAAGACCGTGAAGGCTCGACGTTTTACTGTTTCCGACAGTGATGGAATTAATTATGTAAGTTTGGTGAAGCAGTATTTATCTTTGCGCCTTCAAAATGTGAGTTCGGGCCGACTTTTCTTACGATATGACAAAGGGAAGTGTACTAATCAAGTAGTGGATATTAATACGTTTGCAAATTGCACATTATTTAAAATTAGATGCTTCTGAGAAATACACGGGAAATGTATTTCGATGTATAGCAAACGCCAATTAAGTTGGCGCTAGGAGGAGTAAGTTCGCGCAGGATTAGAAGTAGTGGGGAGATTTGTATTTGGTTTTACATCAAATGTCAGATAATTCTAACCTCTGAGCGTGTATAATTTTATGATCCCCTAGCAAAGACATTATGTTCCGTCAAACGTCAAACGTCAATGACAAATGTATTCTGACAATTACTTGAGTAGTGGGGGTGGACGTTTTTAAAAACGGCTTCTGCGCACCCCCTCCTCGCGCCAACTTAATTGGCGATTGCTATACATCCGCTACCATTATGGCGAATGGTGATATAACAATCGATCAAATCCAACGACAAGTAGGTTGGAAATCGGCAGCTGTGGTGAGTAGTTACGTTGAAGACAGTATCAGCAATGAGAGGAATGTTTCAAACAATATTGGGAGTGCCACAAGTGGAAGCACAATCCAAGTGACTTCCGAAAATAGTGTAAACATGTCAGTTAGGGCTATGTTTATTTATTATTATATTACATTTTATATAGTTAAGGTGCTTTTTAGAGTTCAGCATGGCATATAACTCTTCTAGACGACTTACTAAAAAAAAAAAATTAGGATATCATTGAAAATTTGTCTAATTTAGGAGCAGACGACAAATCAGATATTTTAGAGGAAGTTGTAGTAGTAAAAGAAATGAGTTTGAAAGCGATTCTAACAACGAAGATTTTAATTTACCCCTTTCCTGTCTTCAACAAAAATTAGAAGCGAAATGTCAAAGTGATATAGGTGGAACAAGCAGCAGTTTGGTAGAATGTAAAAATATAGAATAAGAAATATCAGCACAAAATAATGAAGAACAATCTGCAAATGATAATGATGAACAGAAAGACAACATACATGTATTTGCAAATTGAAGATGTACCGACTAAATTACGTGCAAAAAACAGGTTCAAGTAAACCAGGGAAAAAGTAATTTTGAACTACTGCTCGAAATTAAGTTTGGTATCTTCCCGGAAATAAAAGATCTGCTCGTGATGTGTCTAGTGGAGTTGAAGCATGGTCTTTGTTTTTCACCTAAGATATTTTGAACTCCATAGTTACGTTCGTTCACAAATAAAGAAATTTTGGTTCAACGAAAGAAATGTGCAAGCGATCGCCCCAATGATGATGAAGATGTAGCAAATACAAGCGTGCGTCCATCATGGACTAGAGATATTAATTTAATCTAAATTAAAGCTTTGTCTGGTCTGTTCTACTACGCTGGTGTAATGAATATGAGCGCTGTTACTACAAAAGAACTTTTCGAAAAAAATACAGGAATCCTCTTTTTTCGTGCTACCATGAATGAGGCTCGATTCAGCTTTTTAATAAATTGTCTCTGATTTGATAATAGGGGTACCAGGACAGACCGGCGAAATAATGATCGCTTTGCATCATTCGGTGATGCGTTTGAGGCTATTATTTCTAATGCTATGAACTTTATACGCCATCTGAATATCGTAGTTTTAGATGAACAATTAGTAAGTTTCAGGGGACGGTGTCCATTCAAAATGTACATACAGCTCATAAAATGTACATAAGGCTCAACTTCAGAAGGAGTCCCTGTTGCTGAATATTATTCGTAAAATCTTACTAAACCAATTCATGGTACTATCCGCAATGTTACCATGGATAATTGGTTCACATCAACTGATACTCTTAGAAAGCTTCACGATCATCATTTTGTAACCATAGTCGGAACTCTAAAGAAAAATAAAACTGAAATACCACAGTCATTTGTTCAAGTTAAAGGAAGAAAAAAGAATTCGGCTATTTTTGCTTTCAGCGATTTTAATACTATACTTTCTTATTGTCCTCCAAAATTAAAGCAAAAGAAGGTTGTTCTTCTGTTATCTTCGATGCATCCCGAAGGTGATAAACCATTGAGGATGTTTTACGATCTTCTATATTCAGTTGGAATTAATTCAAATATTCCTTGTAAGGGTTCTAGTCCCAAAGAAAACGAAAACACATCCAACAGAAAAATGTATTTGAAAAAATTACCCATAGATCTGATAACACCGCTTATGAAACATCGCCTATAAATACCTAGTTTATCCGCAGAACTTCGCGCCGTTATTGAGAGAATATTAAACTTGGAGCCAGAACCCAACATTCCAATACCTAAACTGACATCGCAGATGTTCATTCTGCGCCAGAATTTACATTTCACATGTAAAAAGCTCATATGTTTAAAGCATCAAACCAAAGTTTGCTCTGAGTGCTGAAAGTGACTCGAAATTGGTAACATTAATTTACTTAGAATCTAAATTTATCACAAGATATGTTTTTAGCATATAATTAACGTTAAAAGTTTATTTTCTACGACTTTTTCATGGGGGCACACCTTCACCCCAAGGTAGTAAAATAAAATATTTTTTGATGGGTGGTGTTCCAGGGTTACTCTGGTCTATAACGTAAATATGGTACTGTAGTAAGGTTAACATTTAATCTGTTTGTAAACTCTCTCGTAGTTTGATTTGGGTCTCTTTTAATTAAAGTCAGTGAAAATTCATTTTAGACCAAAGTTTCGAGCTTGGCCTGAGGCTCATTTTCAGCGGTACAGAGATTATTAGTGTACGTCAGTCTCACTATAAACCCAGTTTATGCTACAAATTGTGTCCGACGTACTATTTTAAAGTTTGAATTTATATTGAAGTACAACCTTCATTGGTACTTGTTTTGTGTCCTTCACAAAAATGTGAGTAAGTAAATAAAGGGTCACCAATGATTTAAGAGCACCCTAAAGAAAAAAGTCACAAGGAGTTAAGTCACATGATCTTTGTGGCCATCGATGGTCAGCGTGAAATGAGGCGATCCGGGGACCGCGCATGAAGCAACTGAATCGTTTCGCGAGAAGCGTGGTTGGTTGCGCCATCCCGCTGGAACAACAACTCTTGAATGCCCATTCCATCCAAATGAGCCCACGAAAAATCTGTTATCATCGCACGGTATCGGTTTCTATTAACTCTCACAGCATGTCATGCCTCATCTTCAAAAAAATAAGGGCCGATGATGCCGCCCGCCCAGAAGCCGCACCAAACTGTCACTCGTTGTGGATGCATTTCTCTTGAATAATGATTTTCTGACCCTTAGAAACGACAGTTCTGCTTATTCATAAATCCATTTAAGTGGAAGTACGCTTCGTCACTGAAGATAATTTTGCTCGCAAAGCCGTCGTCTACCTGTCGTCTTTTCAAAAACCAATTAATAAACTGTCGCCTCTTTTCTCGTTATCGTCCACTTTCAATTGCTGAGTTAACTGAATTTTGTATGGGTGGTAATATAGAGCATACTGGAGAATTCTCCGTACTGAAGAACATCCTATGTTCAACTCTTGGGAACGGCGAAAAACTGATTTCATTGGAGTAACAGCTACACTGTCGCGAACCACCGCAATGTTTTGCTTAGATCGGCCAGAATGATGACGTTCAGGACTTTTAACGTTCACTATAGAATCCGTTTCATTGAACTTTTTCATAAGTCTGCGAACTGTTGATTCATTCGGTGCTTCATTAAGTCCTAGAATGGCGGGAAGGCGCCTGACAGTTACTGCATAACTTTCTCCGTTCTGATATGGCTAGACACAGATTGAGATAACAATCGGAATGTTTATGGATGTCGAAATAAAAAAAAACAATGTCGCCAACCGACAAACAAAAATTTACCACGGAATTAAAAACCGGCGCGCTTTTTGAATGACCCTAACTTGAATCAAATAGTCGTTATTCTCGCAGAGCATAAAAACCAACTAATTCAAGTTGCACATTTCATTTTATATAGTAAATATTGTACAATATTGTGAGATATTTCTGTATGAAAGGAAAAGCCGACGGTTCATATGCAACGATTGTTATAATGAAATTTATTATGATGCGTTGTGACTCCTTCTTATTATTAAGTATATACGAGGATGATGTTTCACAATGTATGTCGTGATTACTAAATTTGTATTGCGTGATAGACGCCGTTCGTCATCAACATTAAAAATTATCCAACGAAGAGGTTTATTGAAAAAAAAGAATTAATTCCCTCTTCGGCAATTAATCACTATGAGAAAACCAGCATTTTTTTTTTAACAAATTTTTATTAATTAATCTTCAAAAGAAATACTTGAGTTTTAAATACAAAAAGTAAAAAATGGATTTATATAAGAGATTTATAGTTCCCAGCGTGAAGTACATTATTTAATATTCATACCTGTGTATATAGTTCGACGTTAGCATGAGTTTAAATTGAAAAATATTGTATTAGAAGCCTCTTGTATAATAGGACGCAATTAATCAATTTAAAAATTCACTCCTACAGCTGCAACGAACAGAATATGTAATTTACCTCACAAATCGATTACATGAAATGTGTATGGGGCATATATGAATAACATATTACTACACGTCAAGTAACGGGATTTAATTTGTATAAATCAACATGGAATTTACCCGTAAATTATCTGTATTAGCATATAATGTCATTAGGGATTTCTTCAAGAAGTCATCGACCATCATAAATATTGTTTACTAACAAATACGAAATCATACGATGCAATCCTACTCTGTTATTCGCCCATAAATTATCTATTGGCCGATGTTTGGTAAATTAGAACATGACTATTACTATTGATTACACATATTTTAGGGTTCGTGTAGGCGTATTTCTTAATCAGCTTAATAAAGCTGTTAGATTGTTTGTTACTATTGACGTGGAATACAAATATATATGGTAATGGGTTTGGATTAAAATATAACGATAAAATGGAGATGCAATATAGGTATGAATTGTAATAACTACATATGAATAAAGGGCAAAGAAATAGACATATAAGTAAGTAAAAAAAACAATATTTGGCTGGTGCCTGTGAAATGTCGGATTGGATGAATAAAATTTAAAATTATCTAGTTAAAACAAAAAAAAAAAATAAAATTTTATTAAGGATCTTCAGTGGTGTGTTTAAGCTTTCCTTGATCACAATGACAGACAGCTTCTTTGAAAGTTTTTTAAAACTAATATTATTCTTCTGATTCTTTACGGTTGGACACTGGTAACTTCAGGCATTTCCGCACAATGATCCTTGCACCACCACAATAGATCCCTAATTCCACTTTGTTAGTCCTGTATTCTTGATAAAAACCAATATTCTCCTTAGGGGAAATTTAATTATCCTCTTAGGATCCGATAAATAAATGCCGAAATGTTTCTCTCTGAATTACTTCAGTCCTTCACAAGTACATATTACATCAAGACTAGTTCCCTGCTGTTCACATCTCCTATACTAACCGTATGCTTTCTTAACGGATAATGCCCGGTTATCAAGTCAGAGATAGTTTCAAATTATTTTTTGTTGCTTCTAATTAGATTGGCTGAAAACCTATTATCTAGTTCTCCTAGTAGTGCCTTAATATGAACTCGACCTCCCGTTAGCCTCCACTTCTTTCTGTTTCCTTTCTAACCATAACCAGATATCGCTTCTAACGGAATTCTTAGCGATTCCACATAGAGGTTCTGGTTCTGCGAAGTTCTTCTTCGAGTCTTCCTTGGCCAGTTCATCAGCCATTTCATTGCCTTTAATCGCCTTATATCTTGGCACCTAGCAGTATCATAGTATTGTTTTGCGCCAGTCTGCTGAGGACTTGCTTGCGATGCTTAACCAGTTCAGACTTGGTGATTAGGTTTATAATGTCATTAATAGTCACCTAACTATCAGCAATTATGTTGATCCTTCTATTTGTATAGTCGGTTTGCCAAATTTCCTCGGCACAGGCTGCAACTGCAAACAACTTAGCCTGGAAACTCGGAAAGTAGACCTAGTGACTTCTTCCTTCTAGGGCAAATTCCATAGATATCTGCACCATGAATGGATTCGTGAACAAGGTGCTGGCGCTTCAATCGCTCAAGCGAGTCTACCTGTTTCCCGGTTTATATTCCTATAGATATAAGACTGATGTTTTTCTTTGTTTGTTTAAGAAGACAAAATGAGGAGAGCGAAATAACTTTGTGGTAGTTTTAACTATGTTATTTATATAAGTTTATATTTTATTTTATCCATAATATAACTCCAGGCATTATATGCTTTGGTGAATGTTCGGATTTAGCTGTGGTTCAAGTGTGTTTTTTGACATCTAAACTGATGTTGCTCCCAGTTTCTTAAGAAGTTTTTCGTTGTCTTCTGCTCCAAGCTATATACCTGTACGTTGTTTTGCTTCGCCGATCCGTATCCGTTACAGTTCACTGGGCCGCGTTTGTTGTAGTTTGGAAATATTTCGGTTGGTGATCATCTATAACCAGTTTTCAAGTATTGGTTCATATGCGACCATCTTCTCGCTTGAAATTTCTGGGATTGTTCATTATCTCTAATGATCGATTCATTGGTATAGATGTTTGGCAACTAAAGAATTTTTCTTTAGATTTTTATTTTATTTTGAAGCTCTTAGTAGAAGTTATTCCGCCGATGAATTGAAGATCAGTTTATCTAGCAGATCGTGGTTGCTTTTCTTACTAGTATTAGCTTTCTTTATATATGCCTGTTTATAGCTATTCTTCTGTAAAACATTTTCCATTTTCAGTATTTCTTTTGTTCTCAAGATCTGCGAGCTTCTCTGTTCTACCTAGATGTATTGTTATAACTGCAATAGCAAGGGGGCTTGTTGGTGATTCCTATGGCTTCTTTAAAAATCTCTATAACAATGTTAGCGATTGATGTTAGTTATGAATACGTTGCTGACCTAACGCTGTTCTATTGTTCGTAATAAGTAAGTCTTGTTAAGTCAACTAATTTCTCAGGTAGTTCTTGTGGTAATAATAATTGTTTAGTTATATGTGAAGTGTTGTCTAGTGGTAACGGTTGTAAAAATGTTTCGATGTCGAAGCTTACTAGGATGTCGTCACTAGTGGTTTCATAAAGTCACTATTTCTTAAATTGCGGCTTCCAAGCCGATTTGCTGGTAGTAGATCTCAGCAGTGATGTTTACATTTCTCGGAAGCAATTAATAGTAGACGGCGCCATCTTTGTCTCACCATATGCACATCAGCCTACGCGGATTTGTATCAGCGTTTGCCCGCGGTGTTGCCTTTTTGTTAGTAATTTGGGCCGAAAATGGTCTACATTGGTGACGAGCTAAACGATTACTTACTAGTAATGGGGTATAAATGTTGACTCGCTGATTGTTGTTTTCGCTCAAAATATGTGGCAATCGAACACCCAGTTTTTGATGCTTGCCTAAGGAATGTACGTGCCATATTATGTTCTGTTGGATATAATCCATTATAATGATCAATTCCCGAGTTGATTGGCGTGGATCATTATGAATTAGGGCGTTCAGAAGATCTTCATCAAAATCTGAAGGTCTTCTTGAACGTTGAAAATCGTTGATATAAAAATACCCGCTTTAAATAAAAAAAAAACATTTCTGTGCTGTTCTCGCTCCAATTAAGTTTGCTCTGTAAACGGTGTAAGTTATTCAACTGCCGATCTATTAACTGTTGAACTCGAACGAAAGGGTATGTGGAAGTGCTGTTGTTTGGTACTTAGAGTTCAATTTTCTTTTGTCTATAACTAATATAATCTTTGCGCAAATTCATAAATTTAAGGCACACTCATCCTACACACAAAAAACGCTACGAGCTGATGCGCCACCTTTAAAATTTACATATTTACCGGAAAATGGGACTCCTATCACTATTGGAATAGCTTGAGAACACTGAACAAATCCCCAAGTTCGAGCGAAGTTCCTGGCTCTCACCCTTTCATAGGTGTACATTTTCAAGGAGTAGTGATATCCGCCGCAGAAAATACCTGAAAATAATATATACTTTGAGTGGTATTTTCAAAACTAATTTGGTGAACATTGTTACTTACTAAACATTCTTGTATAATTACTTTAGACCCAGTATCTTTAAACTTACGAAATTTCATTACCAATTTTGTTATTAATAAATAGATTTTGTCACTTCGTTACCTGTTCTTTTGTAACATTTATACGTCAAACAAAAAAAATCCAGAATAATATGAATATTAATATTTTTCTTTCTTAATGAATTTAATGAAATTCAATCTCTGCTGCCTATTGACTGTGCTTTTATATTAGTGTAACATTTTATATACAAGATTTTATCTTAAGAGGATTCTTGATTTTTTAAATTTTTTTATGGTAATTATGATTTGTCGTTTTGGCATAGCTTGATTATTATATCAGGCGGTTAAAAAAAAACTGTACTGCTTTGTATATTAATGAAGGGAAAGTTAACTGGTCCAGAGATTTTTAACATAATTCGAACCTTTCTTGAACTGTATAGTAAACACTAACAATCGGAGCTAATATGCTACGACTTAAGTGAAACGTTCGATATAGTTAGCCATTCTATCACAAATTTTTTGCTATACCATGAGGTAAATATAATAAGCTTATAGCATCGCATTAAGGATAGATGTCAGGTTGTTGGTATTAATGAGGAAATATTAAGTTTGCGGTCTATAAAACTTGGTGCACTTCAGGTGTAATTATTGGGATTTTTACTATTTGTGGTATATGTAAATCACACAATACGACATCAAAACAAAATTGCCAATATGCGGACGATACATCATTCCAAGTCACTGGTGGGACTTCAGAAGATTTTACTGAAAAATCTTAAGGAGCACTGACACAAGTGAGTCCTTAGTTTCAAAGTAATTAATTGGATCAGTAATCAAAGTAATTAATTTCAATTGCATGAAAGAAACTCACATCTGAAATTCTGAGCAAAAAATCAATCGAGATCGGGTGATGTTCAATGATTAAGTTTAACCACATAGTGGATCTCGCAAAATGTTAACAACTGCAATATACAGGGTGTTACGGAATTGTAGGACACTATTGTTGGTATCTGTTCTATATCACAAAATAAACACAAAAGTTCATATAAACATATTGCAGTAGATTTTTTCCTGCAGAAGAAAATAAAAGAAGATAGGAAAGATAGGGAGAGAACCTTTAAAATTAAAAATTTTTATAATAATTTATTGTAGTATGTATTTTGATCCATGACTGTAGGTACCTCGAGCCTTTTATGATATTTGAAGTCTGCGCCAAGCTGGAAGTCATAATGATACAGATATTTATATTATTATTATGTTGATTTATTTATGTTAGGTGGGGAGGTCTTGGCGTTTCCTGCTTCACCATGTTTCAGATTTTTGATAGTCCTTCAACAGATAGGTGGTCTTTTTTTGTATTAATATTAAACAGAACTTAATTTTGTTTAATAAAGTTTGAGTAACTTCGTTTGTTTTTTGCTGTGCTTTGATGTATTAAAAATTAAATTACGGGTTGTTACAAGTCTTTTAAACTTGTAACTGTAAATGTATGTATTCTAGTATGATATTTATATAGATATATTTGTAATAATAATTCTATTGAAATCTGAAGCTGCTTAAATTTATATATTTAATTTGTAATATTTTTGTAATCATTTGAAATATTAACAAAACGTATTAGACTGTTTTTTTTTTAATATAGTTTTTGTTCATTTAAGTTATTGTAGTATATTAGGAAGGCGGGAGATTATTTTGTTACAAGCTGGACATGCGCTTGTTTAATTCTAGTTGCGTGCGAAAAATAGTGAAAGTTCTATTTTTGACGTTTGAATTTTGAGGGGATAAAGTAATCTATGACAGCTAATAAAGTTTGCTTATATTTATTTAGATTTTGTTCGGAAGTAAATTAAGAGTTTTTTTCCACTCTTGTGCAGTCATACTTTACAAGAGTTTTTTCTCTTTCATTGAGACGAAATTTAGTCACAATTCTGCTTTATACTTGGTAAAGTAGTTTTTTTTTATATTGATTAAATGTTTGTGTTGTTAATGGTAGTTTTATTTTTTGAGTTTAATTTATATTATTTCCTTTTTTAAAACACGATTTTCGTAAGAAAAAACCCTGACGATTAAGAAGCTCAAGGAGGGTGCCCACCAGATTGAGTCTAGTTCGGCGAGAATACTGTGGATTGTGAACATAAGTCAATAAGCAAGCAATTAAAAAGCACAATTCACAGCAATATGTCTCAAATTAATTTATTACCAAGATATTAGGTTATAAAGATATCTATCATGAGAGCAAAATGAATTGAGGTAGTAGGAGGCTGCGGTTCGTAGATCGTATTTCGTGAATTATATTCACAATATTTTTCTGTCAAACATTTAATGACAGACTGTCAGTGTGAATTATTAATTCTTTCAATACAATTTAAAAAAAAAAAAACAGTATAATCACATTCAGAATGTTTACTCAAGAACAAACGGTGTTCATTTTAGAATGTTACTTTCGTAACGGTCGACGTTTGCCAAACGGCGAATGGTATTATCAATAGAAATGTGCAAGGAAGAATTCCAACAACTTTTTCCTGAAGTTGTTTTAGTAAATAAGAATTTTTCTCGTGACCTATTGAGAATTATAAATAACTTTCGAACAACTGGGTCTGTAAAAAGACAATGGAAAGGGGGAAAATCTTCTCGAGTTAGGACCCAAAATGTTGTTAATAATGCAAGAAACGCAATTAGAGAACAACCTACAACATCTGTCAGAAGACTGGCACAACAGTTGGATATAAGTTATGGAACCTGCCGCAGTATTCTTAAACGCGATATTGGTATGCATCCTTACAAGGTTCAATTGTATCAAGAACTATTGCCGCCAGATTACGTTCGAAGAGTTGCCTATTGTCGTTTCTTTAATGCAAATCTTAACGACGACGATGTTTTGGATAAAACGTTTTTCACCGACGAAGCGTGGTTTCACCTGAACGGCTACATAAACGCTCAGAATATGCGTATGTGGGCAACAGACAATCCGCATTATTATAAGGAAACAACGTTGCATCCTGTAAAAATAGGGGTTTGGTGTGCCATGTCACGTAGAAGGCTTATTGGTCCGATCTTTTTCGAAGGAACTATAAATGGTGAAAGATATCGCAATAATATACTGGAAACATTCATAAATCAACTGCATGATGACGAGTTACAGTTAGGTTTCTTTCAGCAAGATTCCGCACGACCACACACTGCCCGTGAAACAATAAGTTATTTACGTGAATTTTTTGATGAAAGAATTATTAGTGTTGACCGTTGACCGTTGACCGTTGACCAAGATCGTGTGACTTAACTCCTCTGAATTACTTTTTATTTCCATACTTAAAAAACCCTATTTTTAAAAATCCAGTGCATACAATAGACGATTTACGGAACAATATCGTGCGACAGTGCGAGTTAGTAGACGGATTTATTTTACAAAAGGGTTTTGAAAACATGAAGCGGCGCGTAAATTTATGTTTGAATGCCGAGGGACAACAGTTTCAACAATTATTGTAAACTTTTCAATAAAATATAAAACATTACATTTGTATGACATTTTATAAATATTTTAAGTTGTAAATTAAATTTGTATCAAGGAGACATTTAAGTGCTGTCAGTAAGATTTATTTACTCTATAATTCACGAAATACGATCAGCGAACCGCAGCCTCCTACTACCTCAATTCATTTTGCTCTCATGTTATTTAACAATACAACATTTAGAGTATCTGTTCAAAGTGGCCATAGTTTTGTTGAATGCAACATTCAAAACGACGAATCCATGGTTCTTCGGCACTTCGCAAAGCATCAGGACGATCTTTGATAGTTGCTGTGGCTTCCAAGATTCGATTCCTAAGCTCTTCTTGTGTGGCAATAGACGTAGAATAAACCCTAGACTTCATCCAGCCCCACAATAAAATCTAACGGCGCTAGATGGGGGATCGAGGTGGCCATTGAACGAGTTCGTTTCGACCAACCTATCGGTTACCATATGTCGTGTTTAAATAATCAACGACAATATTAGAATACTAAGCTGAAGCACCGTCATGCATAAGCCCCTGCAAATCGGCTAGTGTAATATCTTTTAGAAGCTCGTGAAGATTATTTTGGAAAGACATTCCTGAAAGTTTAGGTGGCAAAAAGATGGCGCCGATGAGATTGTCGCCAAGAAGACCACACCAGACATTTAATGAAAAGGTAGGTTGGTAATGTGTTGTAACAGTTTTCTTAGGCCCAAATATGGGGCCGAGAATTAGTAATCCCATTTCTTGTAAACCAAGATTCTTCGGTAACCAGCAGGCAGTTCAGAAAATTAGGATCTCTCTCAAATCTTGTACGGGCGTAACTTGAAATAAATACATTTGTTTTTCGCGCAATGTTCGCCATACACTAGTTGAGGAAACATCGAAGTGAAGTGAATATCTTCTGGTGCTAGTACTAGGAGATAACTGAACAGCATCAAGTATTTCTTCTTCAACGTTTGCAGTTCGTCGAAATCTTGTCGACTGGTATTTACTCGTACAGGTTTCCGCGTGTCACTTTCCCTAACACGTCTTTCAATGACTTCAAACGTTTTACGATTTGGTATTCTTCGATTGGAAAATTTTCGATGATATCTTTGAACAGCAGCTACACCATTACTATTTATCTCGCCATAGGTTAAATGCATGTCTGTTCTGCAAAAGTGAACAAATTTGTGGCGTCTCCCATGATAAATAAAAATTAAGCTGTCTCACAGTATTCACTGACGCGAAAATGCACAGAACCAGTTACGCAGATGAGTAACTTACATAAACAGTGTTTAATACTAATTGACAGATTTCTAATCACCTGTCACACAAATAAACGATATTCAATTGTTTCAAAGCTTCTAATACCACGGCTACTTAATTAAGATCTGATTTTTAGACAAATAAATCTTTAACCTTCAATATTCTTATGATAAATTCATTTGACACATGAACTATTTTGTTTATTTTGTACTAGAGAATATATGCCTACAATAGTGCCGTGCAATTCTGAAATACCCTATATAGTAAAAGAAGGTTAAAAAACATTGGAATACTGGAACATTGAAACCTGTTGTCTCTGCTATCTCTTTCAGCTTCAATCGGCGATCGGTTAACACGACATCATGAATCTTGTCGACCATTTCATCGTTGGTAGCGGTTTTTGGGCGTCCGCTGCGTGGTTCGTCACTTGTACTTGTGCGGCCACGTTTGAACTCGCTCACCCAGAAGCTGATGAAATATTTCGAATTTCCGTGGCCGTTTTCCCAGCCATCCAGAAGTGTTTTATTACTGCACGAAATTCGATTTTATCCATTTTTGCGAAACCGCCTGACTTGCTACACAAAACACACTCTCAAACAACAACTATTGACAGTAGACGTCTGAAATTTTGACAGTTGCCATAAAAAAAGTTGCCCTTGCCGACCGATGAATCCAGTTCAACCTTCGTGCGCCATCTTTTGCCGATTCCGGAAACATTTCAGGTCGCCCTCGTATAACGGGTGTTCATTTGAAAAGTCAATCTAGTAGCATGTGATTTACTGAGAACATTTTGAAGTATGTCGTAAATTAAAATTTACTACTTAACCTACGAAGTCGTATATTTTGACAGTTTCATACATACAAATATGATTGACATTATCAAATGTCATCTGGATTTACGTTTACGGAACAACAAACACATACTAATATATATGCGTCTTATTCTATCAAAATTTCAAAGTAACCTAGATTGACTTTTCAAAATTTGTTTATTAAAGTAATTATTTTCATGATCCATCACCTTCTCCAAACGTAATACAAATTTGTAAATGTCGTTTTCATAGAACGCTTTGTTTTTAGAGGCAAAAAATCAGTCAAGTTCTGTTTTCACTTCCTCTCTATTGTGATGCTCTCTACTTTGCATGATGATCATCATTCACTACAATCTTACATTCGAATAAAGAAAACTTTCCTGAGTATGTCGCAGCAATCTGTAGTGCATTTTCCTGCAAGAGGATGTTTTGGAGCAACGCATCATTTACACGTTCTAGTTATAAGAGTACATCTCAGCTGTACTGGTTTAACTCTTGTTGAGAAACACGTGGCCGATAAAATCGGCTACAGTTCCCCATGTGCAAACCAGAATCTTCTGTGGGTGAAGGAGGATCTGCTAAGTATGCGGTACTGGATTATTTGATGATAACATTGATAACAAACGCTGTATTTGTCGTTTTTTATTTTAGTAAAGGATTAAAAAAAGATATGTAATTGTCAGTCTTTGAAGTTTGTCATCATCTTTTAATATATGTGATATTCATTTTTTCAGCTTCCATGATTTTCTTAAATTAATTAATATAATTTTTTGTATATAACTTCCATGTCTTTCTGTGTAAGATATCTGCAGATTTTTACTGGAATTTAATTTCATAGAGCAGTCTTGCTGTAATTACATTTGTTCCATTAAAAAATCAAAAGATTATGTTCAGACATAAAACTGACTATAAACTGACGTAAGTCTGACGCAGGTTGTGCGCTTGGCACGTACAAACAATATTAAACAATTCATTTTGGTCATTTAATTCCTATATAGTTTTTTAAAATGTACTGAAATTTTGAGAAAAAGTAATATAAAATTTCTTCAAACATTTTAGTAAATTTTCGCTTCATCCAGAATCTATGAGGCTAATTTAATACGAACTATAAGATTTTGGATATGATTCTATATCGATCTAAGGTATTTGTTTCTAAAGCATAGAAGTTTAGTTCTAATCACAGACGTATTAGAACTAAACTTCTATGCTGACCAATTGGAAGATGGTAAAGGATTAAGATAAGGAGGAAAGTAATATGAATGCTACATTTACTTACCATATATCCAGGCAAACATCACGTAGGCGTGGTAATTTCCACTAACGACTGTGAATGCCAAAATGGATAATCCACACATAAAAACTGCAGTTTGGCACAAGTATTGTCTGGCAATACGGCATTCTGTGGAGTTATGAAGAACCAACGTACTGAAGACCACGCATCCCAAAGTCCACGCCAAGCCCAAGTACATTTGAAGAAATACAGTCGAGTCACCGAGACCTTCTACTTCGGCTTGGTACGCCAAATAGAACAAAGGTGTATTGATCCCAAACGCACTGATACCAGTCGATACCAGTAGTATACGAACAGTCTTGCTTTTCAATGTGCTGAAATCGAAAAACGGTATTTTGTCTTCGATTTTATTCTTGTCTTTAATTTTTCGTTTTTGATTTTTGATGTGCAGGATTGCACGTCTCTGTGGATGGTAGAGCGAAGCGGAGCGGTAGAATGTTCCAAGTATGAACGTCACTGATACTGCCCCGGTTACGACTTGTAATCCTAAGCGCCATCCTAATGTTCTGAAATAATACATTTTTATATAAGTATAATTTTGTAAAATGAAATCATAAAACACTTCACATATAAGCAAGATTCAAACATAAGACGTAATTGACACATAGACGAACATAATTTTTTATAAAACTTGCGGAAAATTGGCGGACCCACTACACATGGCGACATTCTTGGTCAAATTTTGAGTTAAAAGTCCTAATCATAAAACGATGTATCAGGCTTCCTTTGTCTTCAGAATGAATTTGACAGTAGTAATGTATTTAACTAGAACAACATTAGGCTGCCTACTTATTGTTTTACAACGTTGTCAGATGTGTTTTTCGTCAAAATAAGTTAATAAACAAATATTAAAAACAAACTTTAAAATCAAAAAGAAAACTTTAACGAAAGGATAATAACAACAATTCTTCTTTCTTCTAAATTGTAGCTCTTTCTGTCAACAAATATCGAGTAATAATGCTTATTTCAAGACTGAAAGTCCGAACTTTAGGAACCTCGTGCAAAGATATGGAGCATGGTACAACATTTTCGTATTAGGATTTTGGACTCCGAATTTAACGAAGAACATCGCTGCGTGTAGTGGGTCCGCCAATTTATACACACCTTGTATATTCATATGCAACTCTCTTACAGTTACATATTTCTCTAGCAACACAAATAAATAAATATTTCTGTATACTTGGCAATTATTGACATTGCTGCATCCAAAGTTTCAAGTGTCTGTCTTATTCCGTTCAAAGTTTATTAATTTTATATCCATTAGTTATAACTAGACTGCGGTACCGGCGCTATCCCGTATCGGGTGTGATTCATCGGTGCCGACAACGTACAATCGATCAACTTAACAGTATATATGAATGAGTGGTGGCGATGGTATTGATAAAAGTTGTCTATTTGTACGTCTTTCAATGCAAACAGACGGAGTGTGAAATATATTTTGCCATAATCGTAATAAAGCCAATGAAATGTATACACGGAAATTTATTTTTAGGAAAATAAATAAAACACTGAAGTTAAATTAATTTAAATTAACTTGAATTGAAATAAATTCAAGATATATATATATATATATATATATATATATATATATATATAATACAAAGGTATTTTTAGTAATATAAAATATTATTAAAAATCTGGTGTGAAGAACACAAATATAGGTTCACTATTAATATTTTTGTGAACATGTCCGAACATATCCCTCCCCAGAGACGTAGATACGTATTTCGCCTTTCTACAGGCTCATCGGTACGCCCCTGCTGGAGAAAGGATATATTCAGACACATTCACAAAAAAGAACCACATCGCCATATCACAGAAATTATCCAGACCGGGCGTAGAAGTAAATTCAGCGCTGCCTGTTGTCAGACAGCCGAAGTACCTCGCCCCGTCCATATAACCAATGTGAAGTAGCGACACCCTTCCAAAGGTGGCACAGCCAATCTCTCTAGAAACTGCATTTTGTTTGTGTCTTCACTCATACTACGGACTAACCGCATGTGTAATGTATCAGAATAATTGAAACATACATGAGTAGGTTAACTCCACCAGTTTTGTATAATACAAAGGTATTTTTAATAATATAAAATATTATTAAAAATCTGGTGTGAAGAACACAAATACTGCTGTCTGACAACAGGCAGCGCTGAATTCTACGCCCGGTCTGGATAATTTCTGTGATGTGGCGATGTGGTTCTTTTTTGGGAATGTGTCTGAATATATCCTTTCTCCAGCAGGGGCGTACCGATGAGCCTGTAGAAAGGCGAAATACGTATCTGTCTCTGGGGGGGGGGGGGATATGTTCGGACACGTTCACAAAAATATTAATAGTGAACCTGTATTTGTGTTCTTCACACCAGATTTTTAATAATATTTTATATTATTAAAAATACCTTTGTATTATACAAAACTGGTGGGGTTTACCTACTCATGTATGTTTCAATTATTCTGATATATATATATATATATATATATATATAAAGATAATTATTTCGTGACCTTTGTATGTTATGGTAAATTCAATTTGTTGGCGATTTAAGGTCTGGTTTTACTTCAAAATGTATATATTTAAGACAATTCTACATGTTTCGGCAAATGATGCCTTTTCAAGGAATATGTAGGATTGTTTTAAATATATACATTTGGAAGTAAAACCAGGTCTTAAATCGCCAACAAATTGAATTTACTATATATATATATATATATATATATATATATATTGTAGTAAACCCACCAGCGAAAGCGCTTAAGAAATGCAACAGCGACAATATGATTTTCCACTAAAAATTGCTAAGTGAAATAGGCGCGGCAGTTTACAACATTCGGTATACAATGATAAGACTCTTACTGAAAATTACAAAATATCTCAGGTTCGTGTAAATTGGTCCGTTATTGCTGTGGAAATAAACATGTATAAACCATAAAACAAATCTTTATTTATTTCACCAATTTCTAATAATGATAATTATCGATATCAAAATAAAAAAAAACACATATATCAATCCTTCAAACCTTTTACGTACCAAAATGACATCTATGTCTGGTTGGCTATAACTCCCTAGGCGAAATAAAGGGGGTTAAGTACTACGTTAGACTAGGTAGACTAAAGAAACCTATCCAGCAACTTAAGTAACTTCACTAATATAACAACAAACAAAACGCAAATGTCAGACAACAGAAATAATATATTTATTTATATAATTTCAAGATTTTTAGTAAGAAAACATAACAAATACGATGTTAGGATATAGGTATACCTTTACAGGTAGGTATTCATTTTTGTATATGCTTATCTCTAGTTTTAAATATTACTATCACCTATATTAATGTAATACTTCTTCAGGAAATTTAATTAATCTAAACTACTGAACGTTGGAAAGGTTGTATCAAAGGAAACATGAGTTGTGTAAACTCTAACTGTAAAAATCAAACTTATGGTGCAATATAACCCTGATTGTACTGAAAACCGAAAAGTTCGGAATATATTTACCCTAAATGAGGTTAAACACATCCAATATATAATCCCAGTAAATGATTCAGACCCCGAATGGTCTATAAACGTTCAAAAGTAAGTGAAATGAATTTATTAGTTAAAGAAAAGTATTCTGAATGTTTTTTAAATGAATAAAAATAGTTTACCAAATCTATCGTTTAATTTTAAGATATAATCAAATTAATGTCTCTTTATGTATATAATTTTAGGTACCTTCTTTAATGGGATGCTAAGTATGGTCCGGGTGTAAGGAAGGAACTAGGATATTGCCTCGATTGATGTGGGATAAGGGAAGAATCTCTTGGATCTTCTAAATATTCAATAAATCTTCTCGGAATTCTAAATTAATTGCTCTTGTTGAAAGACAGGAAGTTCAGGATGTGAATTTATAACATAAGGTTCCCAAAATACGGTAATCTTCTTTATTTTCGAGTTTTTCAAATTAATTATAGTGAATCGCCATGTTGGATTTTCAATTTCAAAATTATGCTTTCGTTAATTATTAATAAAAACACTGTTATACGACGTTCAAAAGACTTTTCTCTAATTAGTTATATGTTACACTATCTATTGAGAATATTTTATGTACGTTATATCGTCGAAATTAATTTAAAAATCTGATTTTGTAATTAGCGGTATAAGAACGACGCTAATAATTTATGAAAAATGGCGTCCGTCTCTCACGGGCTATATCGAAAGACTCTGAATAGACGCCGTTTAAAACAAAACGTCCCCTTAAAATTTGATTCACATCTATCATTGGATAATCCGAACAATGGAAATGATGTAAATTTAAATGTTCAAATTTTGTATTAATTACAATTTCCTTCTGAATTAATTACCTTTTGCTTAATATCTAATATAAATTGGGATATTTAAAAACTATTCATAATATATTAATATTTCCTTTGACATTTCCTTATCCTTAGAGTTTAAAGATGTATAATATGATATGTTTTTAATTTTCCAAAATTTTATTGATATATAAAAGACTAAATTAACATCTATAAATGTTGGTGGTAATTTGCCTCACAACAATATATATATATATATATATATATATATATATATATATATATACACACAAAATGCATTTACTTTATACAGTGAAAAAATTCAAAATATTGAAAAAGTATAAACTTGAAATTAATTATATCACCTATAATTAAAGTAAATGCTTTGTCACACTACAGTAAACATTTTTTATTCACATTAATTCCGATTCACGCACATTAGAGGATAGCGTCTGTCCCGTAGTCTAGTTATAACACATAGATTTCACAGAAATTTTAAATAATTTCTTATTTGTTAATTATTGTAAACTACAATAATTATAACAATAAATGTTTTTTTCTATTCCTGTAATAGCTTAGCTATTCGAGAAGAAATCACTTTCATCGGCGTAGTCGGTTTTGTCTGTCAGATGTCACGAGGTTATTTGGTGTCATCTGACACACAAAATTTACTACTTGACCGGAAGTGTACTACAGTCGCTTGTATTCGTAAACCCTCTATTGACAAAGTCGTTAGACAGAAACGCATGCGTCTGGGGTTGAAGCAAACGCTGGTAAATACGTATTGTGTGTCCAATGTACTCAAATCTTTGATCATTGCTAGTTTTATTTAAACGAACCCAGAAAGAAAAGTAATTTTACAGTGGTGTCGGTGTGAAGTTAATTAATAAATAACGGACTAAGTGGATAATTAAGTGTTAATTAAATATTCGTCTAAATAAATATACAGTGCGGAAAGACGTTTATTTTAAATATCGCGATAGCGAATAAAATTAAACTCTTCGATTTAAAAGTGGCGATCTGAAACGAGAATTGGAGGAAAGGATGAGGATACATCAAAGAAGGCGAGGATCCAGAGACTAATTTCTTCCAACGTTCAGGTGGGGCACTGACGTGAATTCGCTGTTAACGAAAATGTATATTTATTATTAATGTTATTCAATTACCGTTACTTGTAATTAAACGAACCCGGAAAGGTTCGTTTAAATAAAATGTTTTATCAGTGAAACACAAAAAAATATGTAAATATGAATAAAAATAGCTTTTATTATATTGGCTGTTTACGGTAGTGGTTTTATTTGTATTATACCTATTCACAAAATATGCAAATACTTGGTTGACTCCAACTGACGGCCGACTGACGAGTATTTTTTAAGTACAAATTTAGAAAATGTTTCAAAAAAATACAGCAATCTTCAATGAAGAAAATATCATAATGATGGTTTTCTGGTATAGAATAATTTTTTTATTTATGATCAGATTTTGATTTTTTTTGCGGATTTTGTTTGTCATTAAGTGTAATTAGTTGTCATGTGATTTAGCAGCGCGTTTCTAGTGTTATGCATTATTTGCGTACAAAATTGGTAGTTTCGACACAACGTTCGTTCCGTCGTCAATTTAATCGTCGTGATGCACCATCCTGCAATACCATTTTGGCATAGTATCAGAAGTGGCTTAATGAAGGTAATATTGCGAGGAAAAACCGACTGGGAGACACGTAAGTGCTATGACTACTGAAAATATTGAGCGTGTAAGAGTTTCCTTTACGAGTTTACAACGCTCAACTGCACACCATGCACCCGCCTTAAATTTAAATAAAACCAGCGTTCATAGAATATTTAGGCGTATTAAATTCCACCCCTATAATTTGGCACTTGCTCAAGAACTAAACCCATTAAATAGACAACATCGACTTGAGTTTTGCAGACAATTTTTAGATCTGTTTCCTGGTCAACCCAATATTGCACGTTGTCTCATTTTTATCTCATTTTTATCTAAATGGTTTCGTTAATAAAGAAAATTTTAGATATTCGGCAACAATAAACCCACGCGAACTTCACGAACGACCACTTCACGCAGCGAAAGTAACGATTTAGTGTGCGCTATCAGCCACAGGAATTATTGGTCCATATTTTGTTGATGAGAACAGGCGTAACGTAATAGTAACATCAGGAAGATATTGTTATAAGACTGATTTTTTTTTCCGGACAATGAGCAATTTGATGATAATAACTGGTTTCAGCAGGATGGGGCAACGAACCACACGGCGAGAAGCGGTGCTGCCGTTTAATTTCTCGCAATGGGGACATAATATGGCCAACTCGGCCGCCCGACTTAAATGCGCCAGACTTTTTTCTGTGTGGATATCTAGAAAGTCGTTTGTATAATAATAGATCCCGTAATCTTGAAGATCTTAAACATAACATTTTAGATGAAATTCAAGCGATTCCACTGGAGATGCTAGGCAGAGTGATTGATGATTTCGTGCGACAGCTAGAAGAATGTGTAGCAGAAGAAGGAGGCCAGCTACGCCGTTCAATTTTTAAATAAAAAAACTCCCAGAGCTATAAATTAAGATGTTGTCGTTTTTGTAATTTTTTATTGTTTAACCAATAAAAATTTATTCCATATTAAAAACTGTCAATGCATTTTGGAATTCCCTGTATGATTCAAAATGATAGACACTACTTAATGGTTTTCCTCATCAAATATATATTACTTACAGTACGGACATTTTTAATCAATTTTAAAATTTACAAGATTATATAGTACAAATCTTGTTGTGAATTAATTTTCATTTGATTACAGAGGTTGTGCCAGATACCGGCAATAACTTGAGTCAGGTTATTATTTAAAGGGACGAATAAAAGGATGATAAATTACGAAATGATCAACTGTTAATTATTTCAAAATTAAACAATTCCTTAAGAAGCAAAAGGTCCTAATATAGAAACACGTAATGTCAATAATTATTTTAATTCGTATACACATACATAGATAGAGAGAAAAACAGAGGAAGACAGAGATACCGCGTTTTTTTTTATTTTTCCTTTTCAGTTTTGAAATTAATTAAACAGTTTATCAAATCGTGACAAACACTGACAAGGGGGACTTTAATAATTATTTTCGGACTTTCGAAAACTTCATTTCATTATCGTCTGATACTTTTAAATTGCCCCCTTGTAAATTTATGAGACAGTGTTTAATTAAGCCGGTATATAGTAACGAGGTAATAATGAGTGAAACGAATATGCATGGGATTCATATTGCAATCACGTGACTTGCAGAAATTTCGCCGAACAGACAGACAGACCTGCTGCAGCGGATGATGCGGATCATTATCTGGCGTCGATCTAGATATTGGTCAGCGTGTTTATACATAATGAATGCGTTAATCAATTTACAATTAACCTTGAAAAGTGCGTATACTTGTTCCTTTTCGTTACCTTTTCTCTTTGGCTGATATGGTGTTTGTACACTACACTACATTAGAATTGAAACAGAGAACATATCGTGTATTCTACTAGGTGGGGGTTAATGGAAAATTAAAATAGAAAAGAAACTAATAGTTAAAATCTTCACTCTATTAACACTTAAAACGACAAATGTTTCGCCTCGTCAAGTACTTACAAGAGCACGTTAAAAAAGTCTAAAAGTAGAAATTAACGCAACACATTAGGCGACATTTGCATGTAAGGTGAGATTTAATACTCATTTTGTACTCGCTTATCAAAACCTGTCATTTCACGATTCGATTTGCGTGCGTAAAAAGTCACTTTAAATACGAGTGCGTAAAAGTAAAGTTGGTACTTCCTGGAACTTGATTAATTTAGTGACATTTTAAAATCATAAATCCCTAACCTTAATAATATGCTACCCAGTTCGTTGTTTTTCTATCAAAATAAAAGGAAATGAAATAGAAATTGTTATATTTGGAAGGTATGTAATTCAATGTAAGAACAGCAACAAATATTATTTTTTAAATTTATAGAAAACAAAAAAAAATTGTCACAAGTGGAATTCGAACCCACGCCCTCAGAGAGGACCAGAACGCTCGAGAACCCGTATAACAACGGGCAAGGTAAACCTTGAGTCTGGCGCCTTAGACCGCTCGGCCATCTTGACAGATACTATTAATATTGTTAAAAATACTTATAAATATAAAAATTTTGAAATTATATTTATATTTTATATAAATATTATTATTGTTTATAGTTCTCGTACAAAAAATATTGTACAAACTTCGTGCGTGAAACATTTCGCGAATTCGTGTCCATAAAGCGCTCGCCTACGGCTCGCGCTTTAAACTGGTCACTCATTCGCGAAATATGATTTCACGCACTTGGTTCGTAAATAACTATTAGTTCTCATTTAAAGCCCTAAGGGGTTTCCATCGACGAATATAACCGCAACTTGCAGAAACTGTATATTAACGTGCTTTCACTCTTTATCAGACAAACCGAATGCATATACAACAAAGTGATTTGAAATATACTTGAGCAAGTAAAACCTTACCAAATGTTGTATAAAACAAACATTTTAAATAATATAAAAAAAAAAAATTAAAAAAGATTTTTTCTAGACGCAAAAAAATTTTCGTGGAATATTATCGCTGCCGTCAATATCTTAAATATTTTGAGAAAAACTATTTTTCCAATGGAACGAAAGAACAGGAAACACATTAGACCAAGTATACAGCCCCCAATTAGACTTTCTTGAATAATAAAATAATTTTTTCCAAAGAAATTGTTTAATCTTTGTCTGAACTTATCAAACTAGCTTCGTATATATATTACAAAGGTATTTCTAATAATATTTTATATTATTAGAAATACCTTTGTATTATACAAAACTGGTGAGGTTTTACCCACTCATATATGTTTCAATTATTCTGATATCGTATATATATTCTTAAATATCGTTGTTGTCACAATATTTATATGCAAAATATCGATATTATTAAGATGTATGAGAAAAATTTACATAAGTATATACCCCGTAATCCTGGCAGGTTTTTACAGATTTGACATGACTCGTAACTTAATTAATTAATCTTCTTTTAATATAATTTAGATGGTAATCGATATTAATCAATCATTATAATTCAAAGATTATTTTATTACCTTGTTTTAAGTACTTGATCTTCAATTAAAATATGCATTCGTCAATTTATTAATTTATTTAATATGCGGTTCCGCACTTTATACTTACGATAAATTGCGTCGTTCTTGTAGATTTGCCAAACGATGCAATTCCTAATAGCTTAGGGCTTATTACTTGGTAATCCAATTTAATTTTATAACTGCATTTAATTTACCACGATGTGATATTATCATGATATCTTTTAAAATAATAAACTTCAATTTTATCGCAGTATGTTGTGTTAATAAAACAATTTGAAACATATTTGAGCCGAGGTTATACTCGCCATTTTTTGTAGAAAACAAAAAAAATTGCAATAATATAAAAATATTATTAAAAATCGGGCGTAGAGAACACAATACGCAAGTAAAAATTGCTATCCAGACATTCAGATCCGTGTTTCATCCTGCTATAGACTCGCATCTGTGATAGAAGATTTAACACTGGAAGGTTACGCGCCCGTCGAAATTTACAGGCGTTTGAAAGCTGTTTATGGCAACGATTATATGAATATGATATCGGCCGGTATCAGTGGCGCATCAGAAGAAGAATCAAAGACAAGTGAATGCACTGATTCAAGGAAATCTCCAGATTACGCAGAAACAAATTACAAATTGCTCGGCAATCAGGCATCTGTACACTGTTCAGACGTTGAATTACAGAAAAATTTGAGCCAGATGGGCCCCATGTCAATTAACGGATGTCATGGAAAGACAAAGGAATAATATTTGTCAAGAACTTCTTAACCAGTATCGACGTGAAAGAGATTATTTTCTCATGATCATCTCAACCGGGGATGAATCTTTGGTTCACGAAAACAAGCGGCAGTAAATGGAAAATCGTAATCTTGATTCTCCATGTGTACGAAAATTCAAAAGAGTTCTATCAGCCCAGAAAGTCATTCTCATCATTTTGAGTGAAGCAAAATGAGTCATTCATGCCGAATATAAGGTAAGACTGGAAAGAACGAACTCTTTCTTGCACCCCGACGACGCCAAACCGCATTGCAGCTACGGAACGATGAAGACAGTGATGAGCGTGAAATTCCCGGTTGTTTTACACCCCCGCACAGTCCTGATTGGGCACAATCAGATTTTTGGTTGTTTCCAAAGTTGAAGGAGGTATTGAAAGGTCAACATTTTTCATTAGACACACACAAGTTCGGACTGTTATTCACAATTGGACCAATAGTAAATAAGAAAGTTTTTTCATGGATGGAATCAAGAAATGGATTCAGCGTTTGGAGAAATGTGTTGCCTTAAATGGCGATTTGGAAAAATAATTATGTACAATAGTAGTAAAAACAAATTTACTTTATTTTCAGACTGGTTTTATTGTTTTGTCTTCAGTTATTTTTATTTGTTTTATTTATTTTATTGTTTGTATATTAATAATGTTACAAGTTTTTAGGTATTTATTGGTCGGCCCTGGTATACTACGTTTTAATATAACGTATCGCTACGTCATCAGATTTTTGGGGATGAATTTTAGAGAAGGAGATGCGCACGATGTTCTACGGTCACATCTGTTGTAGACCTCTGAGATACTAGTGGTATTACTCGTGTATGTACACGATATCGCTTTAGCAGCTTGAATATGAATTTCATGGATTACTAGTGTCTGCTGAGGTTGTTTTACTGCAATTGTATATGTTGGTGCCTCGTGTTTGATTAGGCTGTATATTAATTGTACCCTTCGACCATCTGAAGGGTTTTGCTTTTGGTACCGAGATTTATCTCCGGGTGTCTGTTGCGTCTCGCTGCTGAGCCATTATAACACCAGAAAAGTTGAGATCGTTGGGGAAACTATTACAATCCACGTGTTCCGGATCCGACTCCATTTTGTAGAAGAAGCCTATTTCGCAGCAAGAATCTAACATCAGTCAGCTATAATCAAGAGCTAAATAAAAAATTGCACCTTAACTACTTCGAAACGTCTGTTTGGTTAATCCTCTAACAACAAAAACTGGCATTGCGCCTAGGGATACAAACAAAAAAAAAGTAACTACGTTAGCTACATAAAATATTAAAATTTGTTAAGTCATCTCGACTTTTTCTTACTTTCTTTTTTTGTTTTGCTGACAGTAATCGTTATGTTCGAATATTTTTTTAATTAGCTCACTTTACATTTAAATTATGTTAATTTATAATAAATACAATTGAGGTCTCTTTAAAGTAATCAGAAAATTTGTACAATTCAGATGTGCAAAATGTTTGTGCATAAGAACGCAAATCCTTTGTTTTGTACTATATTTTAAATGCTATATCAAATATTTAGTTTTAAGCTTATTTAATGAAGCGGTAAAAATTAATTTGTTAACGATTTACAGAGAGAAAAATTCGCTTCATCGGTGAACAGAATCAACATCTGGAGTTGAGGGATTTGAACCATTTTGTGCAAAAGCCATTGACAGAAAATCAGCAAGAAGAAGTGCTTGAACGCGTTGTATATGGAATGGATACAACAAATTTTCCTTCAGAATGTGCCAAATAGTCCCATTACTTACATCCAAAGCGTCAGCAATTTTTCGAGTAGAAGTACCTCGATCTTCTTCAATCATGTCTAGCACATCCTCTTCCAGCTCTACCGTTCTTGCTGTCCTTGGCCTTCCTGCTCCTCCATTTCGTCTTAATGTGCCTGTTTCATAAAGACGCCGATGAATACTTTCGAAAGTTTTTCTATCAGGAACAATGCGGCCAGGAAATCTTTCAGTATACAACCGCCTAGCTTCTAATGCATTGCCATCAGCACGCCCATAAATGTAGTGCATGTCGGTCATCTCGGCATTCGTATAGCGATTCATGGTAAGGAACTTCAACAAATTCGACACATACAAAATTATTAATCACGAGACTCATTCAATATGTCATTCAATATGTCAGTGAATAAAACAGGACTGTGGTTTGGTAAAATATTTGTTTTTGCCCTTGAATAAAACCTTGTTTTTTTATTTTTTTTCTGTAATAAATGGACATGCACTAAAATGTTTTTTTTACTAAAAAACGGTAAGTCGTACGATAAAAAGTTAAGAGAGCTTTTTTCTTCATAATTGAACAATAAATAAAAGCATATTTGTATTTTTAGAGAAATCAGAGGCGTCCTATTTTTTCTTGAAAAATAGCCTGTGACGTGCCAATACGCGCGCCACAGGTACGACTGAAACATCGTGTTGTATTGCAAAGTATGTGTCTCCCACAGCTATTAACACGCCTAAAATTTCATTATGATATCTCAAGCCGCTTTGGAAAAACCAAGTTTTTACTGTTTTTTAAAATTAAACTTCAACACGCTGTAGATCGGTAACGAAGCGTATGCGGACCTATGTTTATAGGAACTTTTGTATAAAATGACCTGGGCAATCACCCCCTTTAATATTGCCGCATATTTTTTTAAACACACTGTATAATATGGTACAAGAATTTTTGACGGTAGAATTTTGCACTTGATTTGTTTTGTAAGTAGAAATTAATTTGAAGATGAGTCTGAGTAAAATTTCGTTTAAATTTGGTGTTAATTAAATTATCAATTGCATACAGGGCCTCGCCCATTACACTAGCCACACGATTATTATAACGAACTTAACAATCTAAAATTTGAGTATTTTGCATTATTTTAAACATAAAAACTGTATTCTAACATAGGGTATCACGTTACATTTTCAAAATAATATTTTTATCTGTTTTCATTAAGATTAACGTAAAATTTAAAATAAAAAAGTACTGTAGCAAGCCCGAGCATGTTCGCGGCTATTCCGTGAAGGGCAGCGGCAACTATAAAGGATACGCATTCCAGAGAGAAGTAAGAGAATTCTAATAAATTAGTCATCGCGGAATATACTAAAATGGAATCTTCTGGAATCGATACGTGCAGATATGAAGGTTGCAGCCGGCGTAGTGATTCATTTCCTGTTTAATTGTTGACGCGGTCTGGGAACAGAAACGAATTGTTACTGAACTGTCATTTAGTTAAAAAAGTTTGGAGCAGTGTTCCACAAGTTGTGTAGCGTGTGATTTTCAAGAATGGAAAACCGTGCAAGAGGTTGTGAAAATTCCCCGGACAGTTTTGTTATGTTTGTGGATTATATGTTACAAAATCACAAAAGAAGTCTTTAAGGGAATTAATTCTAGGATGTTACGAACAATATTTTGGCTTCAAAATTAAAAATCACAAGTATACACGGTTTTGGATCTAAGCAACCAAAAGCTGTTTCTATGGTTATTTGGGGCGCTGAATCCGAATCTGCACTCCGTTTTTTGATTTTGGTTCTAGTTTTCGAGATATTAAATAAACACAATTTTTACAATTTTTGACAATTAATCTCCATTTTATTCATTAAAAAGTGTTAAATTAGAAATGAAGAGCAGTCGAACTGAGTCGCTTGTGCTGTTTGGGATCTGTTTCACGCATTAAAGTCCAACAGTAGTCGCTCATCATGCCCTCGTCCCAAAATCCTTGGTATCGTTTTTCGATTTTCGCCAAATCTAGGTGTAGTCGCTCTCCTTGCTCGTCGCTTGTATCACCCAAGTTTTCAGGAAAAAATTCGAGATGGGAATGCAGAAAATGTATTTTGAGAGACATTCGAGCTCCAATTTTGCAATAATTTTGCAACAAACTGTCGATTATCTGCTTGAAATCCGGGGATTTGCGGTTACCGAGAAAGTTGTGAACAACATCTTGAAATGATATCCATGCTGCTGCTTCATTGGGCGTTAAATATTTTGTAAAGTTTCTGTCGGCCATTAATTTTCGAATATCAGGTCCGACAAATATTCCCTATTTGATTTTGGCGTACGACAACTTGGGAAATAACTTGGTCAAGTACTCAAAAGCCGGTCCTTCACGGTCGAGCGCTTTGACAAAGTTTTTGATAAGGCCAAGCTTTATGTGGAGAGGTGGCAAGAAAATGTTCTGTGGGTTCACAAGTGGTATAGAAGAGACGTTTTGTTTTCCTGGTTCATAATTAGTACGGCTTGGCCAATCTTTTTTCACATAATGTTGGTCAGTTGCACGGCTATCCCACAGACACAAAAAACAGCAAAATTTGGTAAAACCAGATTGCATCCCCATCAAGAGACCAATAACCTGTAGGAATAGTATATAAATCATTTATTCTTTAAAATTGAATTCAAATTTATTTTCAAACCTTCAAATCGCCTCAAATTTTCCATTGATGCTCTTTATATTTTATCTCGTTAAAAATTTTACATATTGTATCGTAGCATTCCTTCGTTTGTACTGCATGAGCAATCGGAATTGATGGTTTTATATTTCCATTGTGTATCAGAGCAGCTTTCAGGCTGTATTTTGAACCATCTATGAACAAACGCCATTCGTTTACATCGTATGGTGCTCGCATCAAACAAACCGTTGATGTCATAGCAGAAGCATATATTCTCCTCTTTTTTGAAAAACGGTAAAAGCGCCTCATTTCTGGTTCTATATACAGTGACTTTTGTTTGAGTGTCAAGATATTTCCACTCCTGCATCCGTGATGCGAGCAATTCTGATTTTTGTTTCGATAAATTCAAATCACGAACCAAATCATTGAGTTCACTTTGCGAAACTAAATGTTTTTTCTCCATGTTAAAATCGCTTCCCTTCCACTGTTCGTAGGTGATGAACTACAAGTTTCCATGTAATTTGCACTCGTACCTGGACAAATTGGCAAAGGATCATTGCTCGCACGGGGAACTGGCTTAGACACTGATGATACTTCAGGATATTTATATTTTGATAGTTTTTTTGCATTTACACCGACGACATTCATCAAGCAAAAGTAACAATCATCTACATGATTTTTCGGCTCTCTCCATAACATTGGCAATGAAAATGAAAAACATACTTTTTTACCGCGTGACCACTTGTATAATATTGTGCTACACGCGTTACAAAACAATTTCGGTACCCACGGCTTGTGAGTGTTTGATACAGAGAAACCAAAATAATAAAAATATGCATTTCTGATCACATTAGTAATAACTTTGCCACTTTTTCTGATCATATAACATCCGCAAACATAACAAAAACACTTTGAATCAACTTTACAATTCTGTCTTTGCATTTTCACACGTTTTGGATTCAAAAGAAAAACTTTAAAAATACAAATTAAATAATGTTTCTAGCGACGCCAACAGCTGACTGTCATTATGATAGCGCAGTGCTGCCAACATGCGCGAACTCACAAAGTAGAACCAACTTTGAAAAACGAAACCCGGATTTGAATTCAGCACCTCAAATAACGGCAAGATTTGTTCTCATCTGCTCTGATCCAAAAGTTGACCGGAATTTGTAAACTTGTGAAATCAAGGCAAAACGTCTGTACCACAAATATGCTGTATTTCGTGTTATGTCAAATTAATTTAGTGGAACATAAACAAGAATTCTTTTGAAGTCCAGTCAGAAAGGCTGATGATTTGGCGTGAACCAATCAGTCACGTCACGGACTGCTACTTCTGTCTTGTAAAAATTGAAGGGCTTTCAAAAAGAAATAAACACAAAGTAACGTGTCCAGACATTCCATCTGTAATCAAACCGTTGAAAAAAAACTGATTGTGAGCTTCCAATTCCAATGCATTCAAATTCTTTTGCAAATTCCACGGACGAGGAACATATAAACGATGTTTTTAATGTGTCTTTTTCAAGTGATCTGACGTATGTTCCTTCTAACGAACCACATCTCATTACTTGATCAGATCTCAATGATTTGATATGGGATTACAGATACGGGTCCATCAAGATATTGCAGACATGGAGAAACGATATCAGGGTAGGTGGGATCAAGTCATAATGGAAGATTTTTGCTGGTTTCTCATTAGAGAACGCAACAGCCAACATAAAAGGAAGAAATAACTCTATTTATGCAAAACTTTGATATATTAGCAATTCTTCCTTTGTGTACAGTTCATTCTAGTATTTGTTATGTCAAGATTTTTGTACTTCTATCTACATCTATTTTTTATGACTTCTGTTTAACAAAATTTGTAAATACAATTATTATTTATCTACTAGCGGAGTATGATTATAACTCTAAAACTAGACGTGGTGGAAAGATTTGGTTTTTGGTTAAACCTTCAGTTAAAGACTGTGAGAACTTTACATCCATTTTTACAACAGTTATTAAAAAATAAATAAAATTGGCGGCTAGTATATACAAAAAGATTAATATCATTTTACAATGTCTTTAAAAATGTGAGAATTTACAAAAATATTGTAGTAAAAATATCAGGTTTATCTGGTCAGCCCCCAAGTTTTTTTTAAATACATTGAAATATCTTCATTAGGGTTCCCATTGTATGATTGTAAACTGGGAAACTGGGAATTTTAATGGAGATACTTCGGTGTATTTAAAAAAAAACTTAATACAAACACGATTTTCAAAACAAATAGAGTGAAACCTGTCTACAATGGAAACTGTATATAGGGTTATTCAGATTCGATGCTCACTAATGAGATCCGACCTTATTTTTGGAGATCGTTCAATATTTTGAAGATTTAAAAATTTTAATTGATGTTTCATACATAATTTTGTATTTCATACAGTAGTTGTAAATATCATGTAGAAAATAAATTTTATCTACTAAAAAATTTATTTTAATTGAAATTAGAACCAATTAAAATGTAATAGTTAATTGACGAAGGAGATACTTGTTGAAGCTTCATTATAACGCTAAGAAATAAGTAATTAAATTTCTAGTTTCAAAAATTCTTTTATTGTAAATACCACTACAATATTGTTTCGCCATACAATGGCTTCATCAGGTGGATGAAATACTGAATATGTACAATACAAGTTTGAATATTTATGTGAAAATTATTGGGGAAATGGTGGTGGAAATTTTTTTTTTTTTTTTTTTTACAATCTTAAATTTAGTAGAGGGAAGTTGTTAAAATCTAGTTGGTCATTTAAAGCTAATCCTAAACTATTGTATCTATTAATTTCTAAGTTTTCTAACAGGTTAAGTTTTTTACTTTTTTCTTGAATGTGTAAAATTTTGAAATCTATATTAAATCTATGATTGATATCTATACAATGACTTGCGAAAGTTGAATCTGTTTTCTTTTCTTTAAGGCTTCTCTCGTGTTCTTTCATCCTAATTTTGAATGTCCTCCCCGTTTGTCCTATGTATACCTTATTACAATCTTCACATGTTAACTTATATACACCAGAGTTTGATTCTTTGTCTATTTTATCTTTGTTGTTTTTAATAATGTTCTGTATAGTATTGTCTGTTTTAAATGATGTATGTTCATTATTAAGTTTTTAAAGAAAGTACCAATTTTTTCCGAAATTTTTCCTAAGTAAGTGATTGAATTATAGGAATTAATTATTTTGTATTTTAATTTTGGATAAACTAAGGAAGGGGCTTTAGATTTTTGTTGGCTATTTAGGATGTTATTGACAATTGTTATTAATTGATGTGGGACATCCCTTACATGTTTGTTATTGCTTGTGTAGCTTGAGATTTGTTCCGTTTAACAACGGTTCTAATAAACTTGTCTCTTTTCCTTTAATGTGGAACATTTTTTTAATTTGTTATTACCTCTTGTTTTCTTTTTCTTTTCGCAAATACTTAAGACCGTCCGTGGTGGTTTCGTTAGCATGAATACGAACTCCGCGTGGCGTATAATTTCTACGACAAACAGCTCATAAATCGCGGTGGCGCAAATTTATAGTAAGTTCAGCATCGTTTCGTCAAGAATCGCACGACCATCGCACTTAGTTTCACACCGTTGGTACTAACTGGCTCTTTGTCATTTTAAATTCAACCCATCCACGGTAAGTTCCATGGGTGTGTTTGTATTGAGCAACATTTTAACAAACCAATTTTCATGGACTTTTATTGCTTGCACCATTTGTAAAAATTATTTTAAAAGAAATCATAGGAAACATAGTTTGCATAGACTGTTCATTATCATTGAAATAATCAATAAATTACTGACGAAGTCTTCGTCTTCGGAGTATGGCTGCAGGAAATATGTCATGCGTCTAGTAGTATGGCAAAAGTGAGTTCTTTCTGAAAGTGTCACGCACAGAAATCTGTGGAAGTTTTACAATTACTTGCCTCGTCGTTTAACGGTTAGTTCATTTCCAGTCATTGATCTACCACTGGCTTTTCTGAAATTCACGCTTTCTGCATCTCTAAGTAACTGTACAAAAGGGAGTATAGTTATACTGAAATTATCACATAAATCTCTTACAGAATAAACTTATCCGCCATTAAACTTTCTGACATTTCTTAAATAAATTTCCAATGTATATTACTCTTTGTCATTTATAGTCTAACATTTGGAATTTACTGCAAGTGAGAATTAATGAATATTAAATCACATTCTTACATGTAAATGTCGACTTATTTGATGCGTTCGTAACTACAATCCGACAAACTAAGTTTGTACCAGTATGCAGAACACACCCTTTCGCGACAACGAACTTCCTGGTGATTAGGTTAATTAAGAATTAAGAAATACTGAAAAAACAAGTCAATCAACGGGAGGAAACGTACAGACGCGCGTTTCGTTCTAGTTGGAACTTTTCAATGTACGGTATTCCCTCGATGACGGACATTGCTTTTTCATTTCTATACTTTCTGTATATATAGTTAACATTTGGAATTTACTGCAAGTGAGAATTAATGAATATTAAATCACATTCTTACATGTAAATGTCGACTAATTTGATGCGTTCGTAACTACAATCCGACAAACTAAGTTTGTACCAGTATGCAGAACAGTTTGTCGGATTGTAGTTACGAACGCATCAAATAAGTCGACATTTACATGTAAGAATGTGATTTAATATTCATTAATTCTCACTTGCAGTAAATTCCAAATGTTAACTATATATACAGAAAGTATAGAAATGAAAAAGCAATGTCCGTCATCGAGGGAATACCGTACATTGAAAAGTTCCAACTAGAACGAAACGCGCGTCTGTACGTTTCCTCTCGTTGATTGACTTGTTTTTTCAGTATTTCTTAATTCTTAATTAACCTAATCACCAGGAAGTTCGTTGTCGCGAAAGGGTGTGTTCTGCATACTGGTACAAACTTAGTTTGTCGGATTGTAGTTACGAACGCATCAAATAAGTCGACATTTACATGTAAGAATGTGATTTAATATTCATTAATTCTCACTTGTAGTAAATTCCAAATGTTAACTATATATACAGAAAGTATAGAAATGAAAAAGCAATGTCCGTCATCGAGGGAATACCGTACATTGAAAAGTTCCAACTAGAACGAAACGCGCGTCTGTACGTTTCCTCCCGTTGATTGACTTGTTTTTTCAGTATTTCTTAATTCTTAATTAACCTATTCACCAGGAAGTTCGTTGTCGCGAAAGGGTGTGTTCTGCATACTGGTACAAACTTAGTTTGTCGGATTGTAGTTACGAACGCATCAAATAAGTCGACATTTACATGTAAGAATGTGATTTAATATTCATTAATTCTCACTTGCAGTAAATTCCAAATGTTAACTATATATACAGAAAGTATAGAAATGAAAAAGCAATGTCCGTCATCGAGGGAATACCGTACATTGAAAAGTTCCAACTAGAACGAAACGCGCGTCTGTACGTTTCCTCCCGTTGATTGACTTGTTTTTTCAGTATTTCTTAATTCTTAATTAACCTAATCACCAGGAAGTTCGTTGTCGCGAAAGGGTGTGCTGCATACTGGTACAAACTTAGTTTGTCGGATTGTAGTTACGAACGCATCAAATAAGTCGACATTTACATGTAAGAATGTGATTTAATATTCATTAATTCTCACTTGCAGTAAATTCCAAATGTTAACTATATATACAGAAAGTATAGAAATGAAAAAGCAATGTCCGTCATCGAGGGAATACCGTACATTGAAAAGTTCCAACTAGAACGAAACGCGCGTCTGTACGTTTCCTCCCGTTGATTGACTTGTTTTTTCAGTATTTCTTAATTTATAGTCTACTCTGAAAAAAAATGTGTCGTTATTTTGGAAGAAATTATTTCATGACTTTCCTGAGTACACAAGATTTCGATTACATTGTTCTTTTCAAAATATTCGTAACTTTGTATGTATTCGACGTCACAAAAATTATCCCATTTCTACGCAATTTTTTATTTTTGAAACAGACAGGAATCTTTTTGACTAGAAACTGAGTAATTAGTGAAGATGTATTATCGCGAAGAAGAAACTAGTAACCGAAATAGTAAGGACCTCTTTATAAAAAAAAAACTATATTGACCGTTTAATCTGGAGAGACGAATCCAAAATGGATTAAATCTTCAATGTTGAAGAAAGCGATCAGCGTTGTTCTTCATTCAGATGGCACCATTCTTTAGTAGACGGATAATATTGGAAACATCATGAAAATCTTCAAAGCTATATACAGGTACTTTACGCCATTCTTTTTGTTTGTTGTTAGTTAACATGTGTAGCACTTAACTCACAGTTCCTTCCTACGAGATGATGCGAACACTTCCAACAATGATATTGATATACTGATAACTTCCTAGTGTATAAAATATTTCGAACATATGGTATTTATGGACACGTAATCTTTTCTTGAAACAAGTTTAAATTTGAACTGTAAAATAACTTCGCTTCACTGTCTCCATCTCCATTCGTTTCCTGTTTTTTTTTTTTTTTTGGAAATAAACATACAAAAAAATAATTTTTTTTGGATTAATTTCCTTTATAATTTAGATAAACTTAAAGAAAATCTTTAAGAGGAACCGATATAAAGCCTAAGTTTTTATTTCGCATAAATTTTTATATTTTATAGGCACAATAAAAAAAAAGATGTCCACTGTGATACCAAATATCAATATATTAAAACTTTTATGGTCAGTCGACTAATAAAAACAGTTCCTTTTTATTTTGCCTTAAAATTTCTGCTGTCCGGATTATGCCAGTGCAAGATAAAACATAAACTAACGTAAAATTTATACTTGACATTAAGCTGGTTGAACTGCTGCTAAAGGTAAACTCTGCGTACGTAATTTATTACGCATTTATGATTGCGCCATTAAGTCGCGTTTATAAGTTAAAACCTAGTATAAATCTGTATTGTAGACATTTCAAATCGTCAAAGTGTCTAAAAGAAGAAAAGTTATGAATTTTGTTAATTTAAAGAAAATCCGTGAAAAGTATTGAAAATTCTACATTTTCAGTATATACGTGTATCTATAAATAATAGATTTTGTTTATAAAAATATTGTAAATAACTATGTTTTGTCTAAAAATTCTGTAAATTTTACTAGACTTAACAGAAAGAGAACAGTCCAGTTCATGTATTTATAAAAAGTCTTTCTTTGGAGACTGTGGTTAAATAAAAACTTAAAAAATATATATAAAATACCTTCACATTTAATACTCGTATCTTAAATAGGTATTTCGACAACAGATTCTTTTACCTACTGATGATGACCATTAGTAGGTAAAAGAATCTGTTACGTTTAATAATATTATTTTTAAATAATAACTGTGTTTTGCGTCGTGCTGTACTTGCTTTTTCTCTTCCGATGCATCGTATGTATGTATGTATCGTATGACAGAATTACATTGTACAAAACGGTTCTTCCTCTCTCTAACTCTTCTGTGTGATCGTGTTTGGTTTTGGTCACTTAAGTTTATCATATCGATCTCAACGAACGTGTTATGTAGGATCACTTCTAATTGTTGTTAAGTTTTGTTAGTTTTAGAGAAAAATAAATTACACTGATTCGTTGGATGATGTGACCTCACTTCTGATTGTTTAATCAGCAAGATAAAACTTGGATTACACGTCGTCTAGGTCGTGAGTTTCGTGTCCTTCAACACCTAAGAGATAAGCGAAGTGACGCCATTTTGAACAAGGTATTCATATTTCTTGATTTCGTATTCCGTTTTGTACTTAATATATGATGTAATATCGCAAGGTCCCCGTTACAGGCTTCTAATTAATAATTACCGTTGCAAGCAGCCTTTAGTCGCTGATAATAATTGGAGTTGCCGAATCGTAACTTGGGTAGCGAGGTACCGAAGCGAGAAAGAGACGAGAAGAACGCCATCGGTACGGAGATGATCGATATATACGCCAACAAGTTAGATTTTGTTTATATTTATACCATTTGAAGTAGCTAGATATTTGTTTAATATTTTTTTTATTTAGGTTACATTTAGGAGTATATTTCAAAATATTAATTAGTCAATTTCAATTTCATTAACTGTTATTTCATGTTGGAACATTTAATTATCATTATTAAATAGTATACCGTTTTATTTGAAATATATTTAGCGTCACATTTTGGTTGGAAAGTTCAGTCATATTGTGCCTAAGTTTATAATACCGTTGTAAACGAGCATGAGATCTCAGCAAACGTAGCTATATTATTTTCTTGCATTGCTAATATATTTTAAAAGTTTTAACGTACAATTTAATGTTTTGTGCATTTGTTTATAATAGTCATAATTTATATATATATATATATATATATAGGGCTTCACCTTTTTACCATGTTTTGACGCTTGATACATTTTTCACTTAATTTCACTTAATAAATATTATTACTTCTTATTTGGTGGTTGTTTGTTTTCTTTTATTATATTTAGCTTCCTTGGATACCACCTGAATAAGCGTGGGTACGTTATCGCATCTACGTCTACCGTGTAAAGTATAATCACTTATACGAGTCGCCTACAAAACGCGGTAACGCCCTTTTTGAATTTAGATCAGTAAAGTTAACAAAGCTTCGTTAAAAAACCCACGCCTCTTCACTACGTTGTAGCCGTGGTACTGGTCGCCTGACTGCTATTTTTAACAGCAACCGCCCACGTGAGGTAGATCCATGGAGGGCTAACGAATATAGGTAAAATTTAGAAAGACCAGTTTTCGCGAGTTTTGTTACTTGCACGAGGCACGTAGCAAATAGCAAACCACTTTACAAGGAGTCCACGTATACACTAAGTTTTAAGAAACTAAAGTTAGGTCACTTAGCCCTCTTCGGAAATGGCACACATGTGCTTGTTCTCACATCCTATCTCCTATCTACTATTTTTCTAAGAATTCGAACAGATATGTAACTAGAACTGAACCTTTGTCGACGTTGTATGTGTAATTATTGTTTTCAGTAATATGAATACATTCGTATATGATCAGCTTCCTCGGATTGCTTATATTTTTAATAAATTTTAAACAATCTACTGGGTTCTAAAGCATGTCGGGCAGCATTCGATTATTCCGGTCTAGTGAATTTAATATGCGATATACGTTATTTATAACGGCTTATTATAGAGTGTTTTCTTTGTCCAATATAATTCAAATTACAATCGCGGCAATTAATTTCATATATATCCGCTTTCTGGTTTATATCCAATTTATCCTTAGTATTACCTAGGAGAGCTTTAATTGAGTTTTTGGACCGAAAAGCAGCTTGGAGGCCCCGTTCTTTAACAACACCATTTAGGTTTTTCGTAATTTGATGGTATGGTAAACACATACTTTTTTCACGATTTTGTTCAGGTAACAAACATGTGGAATCGGGGATTGTCTTTTTTAAATTAGTCTTTCTAATTAATTTATTAATTCTTTCTGTGTGTATTTCATTTTTATTCCTCTCTCCACTCATTGCACTTTTACATCCGTGAAAACCAATCTTCAAACATTTAATCCAATCTTTCCATGCCAGGTTATTTATTTAATTTCTAAATACCTCAACAACCGACACAAAACGTAAACTCAGTAATTTGTCTTTTGCCCGTGCAAGCGAAAAGATATTATTACATGCCAGGTTTGAATTATACGACGGATAACTAATTATTTTAGTGCATCAGGCATTTAAATACTCAATTTAAGCACTAGTAAGAGCCCTAGTGTTATCATGATGCAGGGCAATCCCTTCTCTTGGACAATTCTCACAGAGAAGGTCCTCCAACGCTACAGTGGAAGTATGTCTATTAATTCCGAGAAATGTGACTATTTTTTGCTTCGGATTTGTTCTCCCACAATTTTTGTTGTAGCCAACTCATTTTCAAAGATCCAAACTGCCGATTCTTACTTTTTTTCTCTATCATAGCAGTATACTCTAATTTCATCTTCCATAATCATGTTGTACACTAGATAAGACGATCCAGTAATAAAGCGATCTACTGTGTATTTGCACCATCTGACGCAGTTTTATTTTTGAACTTGAGTACATACAGTAACATGTTGGTCTTCTCCAACCAAGTTCCGAAAAAAAATTCTTTACAATATCAGTGGTTTTTGGTTCAGGAACTTGAAGCATGAAGCATGAAGCATGACATTTTCTCGAAAAGCTGTAAATGTTGAATACAACTACGAAATTAACGGTGTAAATCTTCAGAGATGTACGGAGGTTAAAGATTTGGGAGTAGTATTTGATAGTAGATTAACCTTTAATAAACATATCTTTTATATTTATTCTCACTGCTGCAAATTGCTGGGTTTTATAATGCGATCTTGCAAGGATTTTGTAGATATTGACACCATTACTATTTTGTATAACTCCTTGGTTCGTAGCAGGCTTGAGTATTGTTGTGTTGTTTGGTCACCAGCGTACTTGAAATATGTTAATCTGCTTGAGTCACTACAGAAGAGATTTTTAAAGTATTTGTATTTCAGAAGGCATGGTGTGTATTCTGCCTTAGCATATGATAATTTGCTGGAACAATTTGGTTTTAATAGTTTATCTAATAATAGAAAAATTATTGCGTTACTACATTTGTATAAGTTGGTGCATAATATTATAGATGATCCGGTGTTTTTGTCATGGCTTCGGTTTTATATTCCTCGTTTCAACGCTAGAAACTCAATTACTTTTTTAAATAGACAGGCTGCAACTAATTCATATACAAACTCCCCACTTTATAGAATGTGCCATTTATATAATTCATGTAATTATTGTTTGGATGTATTTGGCGATAATTACTGCAGGTATTTGGTTTCTGTGAAGGAATGTATTTGTTTTACTCCTTAGATTTAATTTAGTTTAGGATAATTTTTCCATTGATACGCACGTTATGTTTAATACTTATATACATGTACTTATATTTATAACCCCATAATTGGATGTATAATCTGTTGGGTTAATAAACGGTTTATTATTATTTCCTCCACTCACAAGAACATTCAATTTGTCCTTGGTTGCCAGTGTGTTAACCCATCGGTTCGTGAGAACAAGATGGCTGGCATAAGTATCATAATATTATTATTGTTGTTTATTGTTTCTTATTTCCAAGTATTTTTCCGTAACATAACTATGCAGCTCTCTTCCATATGGCATGGTTCATTCTTAGTAAGCAGATAATAACACCTCCCACCATGTATGGGGGGGGTTCATTTTCACGGCCCAGAGGGTCCGGCGCTTTAGTTGTTATGTTGACGAAGTGGGTTGAAATGAATGTATCTCAACAACATCCTCGCCTGAGTCTATTGTTTCTACTGAAGCATGCCATATTTGTGTTTCATGAACAATTCGCTGTTTCAGTCCTTGCTTGTTAATCAGTGTTTGAAGCAAGTGTACCTGATTGGGGCTTCTATCCCAACCCAACGATTAGCTCAGGAAACCGTGGGGTCGCTAGTCCCCAGTAACCTAGCTCTAGGCTACCCTGTGCGGGTTTATTATTATTATTATTATTATATTATTATTATTATTATTATTATTATTATTATTATTATTATCTCTTTCACTCACAAGAACTATTCGCTCTTGGTTGCCATTATCTTACCCCATCGGTTCATTCGAACAAGATGGGTGGCATAGTTATCTAGCATTCATTATTTTTATATGAATATTGATTATAGTAGATACTTACCAGTACTTTCAGGGTGTCAACTTACGTGTTGTCCGCTGCTGGCAGCTTGCTTCTCTCTCTGGGTGTGTGGTTTTGTGTTTGTGCGAGCGCGCAAGTGTAGGGGTGTTGTATTTTAGCGCACTCGTGCATGTGTTTAGTGTCCCGTCGCGCTAATTTTGAGAGATCGGAGAACCAGCCGTTGCGCAGGGCCGCCAACCCTTTCCCGGCAACTTCTTTACTTTTCCATGCAGTACTTCGACGGCCCGACCCCCGCCCCATCGAGGCAAGGCCCAGACACGCGAAGCGCAGCCTGCACGGGGTTGCTCATCGCCAACCAATGGAACACTCTTAGCGGCTACTTTGGTCGACGACGGTCACACTTTGTGCCATCTTAACGTTTTCCGCCATTGCGGGGGCACTGCACACACGTCGAGCGTGTGTGTGCTGTTCACGCCAGCCTGGCAAGGTTGCCGCCCGGGACCGACCCCAGTGGTGTGTGCATTGCGCGGCGCCGTGTTTTGCGCCGCGTAGCTTGGTTCCTCTCTCCCCTGCTGGAAAGGCGGAATGGCACCTGCCCGCCCATCGGGCAGACCCCCCTAGAGTTTGGTAGCGCATATGCTAGGCTACCACCCAGTAGAGGACCACATCAGCACCCCACCCGTTCCGTCATTTCGCCTCCCGGCCACGTTGGCCGCGTTCGCGCGCTGCAATTTCAGTTCAGCACGCGACGTATTATTGCAGCCGTGTCTAACAAGACACTTTTTTGCATTATTATTATTATTATTATTATTATTATTATTATTTCTTCCATTCACAAGAACATTCAATTTGTCCTTGGTTGCCAGGGTGTTATTATATATATATTATTATTATTATTATGTCATTTAAGAAAAGTCAATCACGTTGAAATTCACTACTGCCTTAGAGTTTGTAAGGAACATGGGTGATAATTAAAGCAGGACACCTATTTCCACACATTCAGTGTAATATTTATTTAACGCAACATGTCCTTCTTTAATTAGTACATCTTTCGACAATCTCGTTAATGTATCTGGGTTAGCACGTCATCAAGTATACGAGTATGTAAACCAGGTCACATTAACTAGGTTAATAGGAGTAGAGATGATATATAAACTAGAGACGGAGGGGTCTAGTCTAGTCAGCTTGGTGTATTAGACCGTGATGTTATATAAGTAACAATTGTAGGTTTTAATGTAATTATTATTGTTATTTTTTATTTAAACGCAGTTATGTATCGTTCCCGATGAGTTAGTTATTCTAACGATAAACCCGGCCTCTAATGAGTCCGTCTCGGAACGAAGCTACGACCAGGACCAGGGGGCAAACATGGCGATCCTGTCTCTCGCTAGCTGAACCGACCTCACATGGCGATCATACCAACAACTTCCGCCATCACACATGAATTGTCACCAAACACCCAATTGACATTCTCAAAACATACTTCACAGTTTAAGTTACGTTTGAAATAGTTAAAAATCACAGCCCCATAATGGTCTTTAATCGATTCCATGATTTCTTCTGCAAATTACTGCTTGAAACCTTTGTAGTTTGTAAATATTCAAGTGTATTTTTAAGCTGTCATTGTTATCAAGCTTGTAAATAATCAGCTCATATTTCCCATTTTCCTCAATATTAAGAACAACCGGATCATGTAAAAGATCTAAATATCTCTGTCCAATTAGTGTACCATGAATGAAAAAATGACCAATAATACGGTTCCTGAAAATACCGGTTCAAACGTTTAATTTCTGCGAATGTTACAAATGCGTTTCTAGCACCCAATTAGGGTTATCTGTTCGACAAATATCGACAATTATGGCAATTAACAGCCCCATTCAAACAAAACGTAAAATATTGGTCATTTTTGTAAATCTCCATCACTTTTTCGCAAAATTCAATTCTACGATCGTAATCCTCATCCAATAATTCTTGCATTAAATGTGGTTTATCCGGATGATATTTTTCGTGCTTTAATATTCTGACTGCTGATCGGCAACTTATATCATAGCTTAGTGCGTGAGATGTAGTTGAAGTTTGTAATGCTATAGCAATATTTTGAGTAATAACTTTATTAGTTGCTGTTTTTGGTCGTTCGCTTTTCAGTAAATTTCTAACATTTCCGGTCAAGTTATACCTTCTCAAAATTTTACCAACGATAGTTCGAGATATTGAATGCCGATTTTGATGCAAATTGTTAAATAAATCGCATACTTCTTCATGAGTTCTGACGTGGCCACCAAAACCAATCATCATCAGAATTTCAATACGTTCTTTTTCAGTTAATTGAATTGATTGATGTGATTCGTCTACAAAGTTAATTGTGACAGTTTAAGTTAAGTACTGAATTTTAATTACATGTCGTACTATACACAAACATGATTTTAAAATATCAATTTTAATTAAATATCTTTGTTGTTATTGTTGTATTGTGCAAAATTGTGCCAAACCTTATTATTACGGAGCTCTCAGAGCAAGCTCTATCGAAATTCGAAAAGCATACAGGTTGTTTCATTTAAAATAAAAAAGTTAATAGCGTTTCCGACTAAACCGGAAGTCTGAATCTGCGATTTGTATTTAATTAATTTTGGAAAGTTTTATTAAAATCTAAGTAGCCATATCCAAGATATTAGAATGTATCCATGCATACATTTGCCTAACTCTGTATAGTGTGTTCACTTGTACATCACTTACAGATTTTGATAATTTTATTTTACTCTTCCATTCGAACCTATTATATCGGGTACATACGATATATGTTCGTTAATAAAGGGCTAAAATTTGTCGTGCACTATTTCCTACTTTGTTGAATGCAATGATGGTGATACAGTTATGGTATTCGGACCATTCTATAACATTCTGTTCACAGAGCGACAAAGGAACAAGTACTGACATTTTATATATTTTCGAAAATATGTTTATGCTGTTAGCAAATTCTCTGATTGAAAATTTGTCAGTATTTATGGTTAGATTATGAGTTTGACAGCATTAATTTTTAGAAATTCTATGAGGAAATTGTTTGCAGAATTTTATTCAATTATTTAATAGAATAAAGCTAGGTTGCAGTCATCAATAAGAAATAACATGAAAAAGGCAAAGTTATATAACAAATTATGTAAATATTACAATTCCATTCGGTCTTATCAAAATAAAAAAGTATATTGCGATAGAGAATACACCCATAAGGCTGCTCTTTATACGGCATTACGGCCTTTTTTAATTATGACACTTTTTCGATTTACGGCCTAAACTGTTTCATTATACGGCCAATCTTGGTTGTATTTTTGTATGTACTCGTATGTACATATTATTCGTAAATGAGCAAAACATAGCGCGCACGACGAAAGAGACTAAATGTTCGTACACGTTTATAAAACGGTGAACCCCAAAATAACATTTTGATAAAAAAAAAGCCGAAGCATACAAGAACTCACGCATTTGATGGAAATTGTGCATGGTAGTGACCAGCATAGATATTAATTACTGAATTAAAAACACAGTTGGTACGTTTTGTAATTAATTCAATAATTCTTTTAAATATAATCGTTCCTTTTTTAGTAAAAATGCCACCGAAACGTTAATTCAATTTGGAGATTGATGCTGCTAATAATAAATAGGAAGCCGAAAATCTGTCACGCTAGAGACCAAATTAGTAATTGTAATGCAATGGGACTGGCGAAGTCTACCGTTCAAACTATTTGCAATAGAAAAAAAGAAATTAAAATACATCCGCTGTCCTCTACACCTTCAAGTGTTTCAAAATTAACTGGCCAAAGAAGCAGTGTTATGGAAAACTTGAAAAATTATTAGTTATGTGGATTGAAGACAATAATGAACGAAGGATACCAATGAGCCAGATGACTATTCAAGAAAAGGCCAAAAGTATTTTCGAAAATTTAAAGAGAGAGGATAATGATGAATCTGCGAAAGATAAAAAATTCGAAGCAAGCCGAGGTTGATTTGAAAAATTCAAAAATCGCCACAATTTGCATAATTTAAAAATGAAAGGCGAAAAAGCTAGTGCCGATGATAATGCATGCAAAGAATATCCTATCACTTTGAAAAAAGTTATAGAAAGAGGTGGATACCAACCAGAACAAGTTTTTAATGTAGACGAAACAGGACTCTATTGGAAGCAAATGCCTGAAAGAACTTTCATTTAAAAATCTGAAAAGTCTGCATCTGTGTATAAGGTCTCCAACGAACGAGCAACTTTTCTTCTTGGTACAAATGCTGCAGGGGATTTTAAGCTAAAACCACTGTTAGTATATCATTCAGAAAATTCAATTATGGTGTTATTAAGGTGTTTTAAAGGGCTGAACAAGAAACAATTGCCTGTCATTTGGAAATCCAATAAGAAAGGTTGGATGACTAAGATTCATTTCGAGGACTGGTTTAAAAATAACTTTTGGCCAGAAATAAAAAAATATTTAAAGGAAAAGAACTTACGCAACAAGGCATTGCTCCAGTTAATTTACCAGAATTATGATGTGGATGTGGAGATTGAGTACCTTACTAAAAATGCAACAGCTCTGTTCCAACCAATGGATCAGGGTGCTATAGCAACTTTTAAGGCTTATTATTTGTGCAGAACTTATCGTAAACTTATTCAGCAAACCGATGGTGAATTTTCGATCAAACAATTTTGGAAAAATTACCTACCACATCAAAGATGCCGTGTACTACATTAGCGAATCATGGAAAGACTTAAAATCAACCACAATTAACCATGTTTGGAAATAAATATGGCCAGAATGCATAAAATCTAATTAGCCTGAAGTTAATTCTCTGAAGTTCGACAAAATATATTGAGCTTAGTAAAAGATATTGGTTTTGAAGATTTAGAAGAAGGTGATTTGATTGACTCGCTCGACGCCGACAGAGAACCTCTTTCAAACGAGGAGATGATCCAGTTAGTAAACGAACAAACTCTTGACGAGGAGCCAGAGCCTGCTATATCCAGGCAGCTAACAGCAAAAACCTTGACGAATGCGCTTTCTTATTTTGAGAAGGGAATGAACATCCTTTTTCAAAATGATCCCGAAGAAGAACGCAGCGATAAAGTATCTCGAGAAGTAAACTCAGTCATTAGATATTAAAAAACGTTGCAAAAAGAAGCAGAAAGGAGGGCGAAGCAGACAAAGTTGGACGATTATTTTAAGTTAAGTCATTCAACAACAACGGAAATTGACGACGGCAGCATTTTATCAGATTAAAAAAGCTTCCAAACATTTTGTAATTTTTGTATGTAAATATGATCTCTTTTGTTTTTCTTTTTTGAACTATGTAATGTGTTCATTTTATTTATGTATTCTTATTTGTTGTGTTATTTTATTTTTAAGTATGTATTTTTATAGAAAATGAAAAGAATAAAATGCCTGATGAACTAAACCCTTTGTAAGGGAATTTGAAAGGATTTGTATGAAAATAATTGAATCGTTAAACGGCTTTTCGCTTTACAGCCAACTTTTTCAGAACGTATCTAGGCCGCTAAGCGAGGTATGTGTGTATTGTACTTTAAAAAAGGATATATTACTAAAACATCACATAATATAGTAAAAGGGTGTTATACTCAATAACGCTTTCGCTTTATTAAATTCTAAATATTCTGATTTTAACTTTTTTGATGACATTACAAAATCGATAAACATTATGCATCTACGTACTTACCCAATTGTTGTTTTAATAATAATAGACATGACTGCGATGCCTAGACCACTGCCAGACACGATGAATATCTCGACGAATTCCCGTCTCCTTTTGAAGTACTGGGCGACCATGAGGGTGGAACAATCCCTCGTTATGCCCACGCCGATTCCTACGACGGTGCCGTAACTATAAAAACAAAACGGGAATGCTTTATAGCAATGGAAATAAGCATGCCTATTGATGTACGTGAATGTGGAATGAAATCAAAAGTATTATAGTCATGGCTTAACGTAGTGCAGACATCTGAAAACTAACAATTCAGTGTTGTTATGTGAAGGCAGGTAAATTCATGATTGTCCCATTCAACAATAGGAGGTGTTCGTATTATAATGATGTTTATTTATTAAAATGTCACTAAGTAAGCTGGGTTTGCCCGTAAACATGTATTAAGGAAAATGAGTTTAAACAGTGTATTTTTGTGACAGCTGCATGCTTTGTTTTAGACAATAGCTTGCCCTAAATAAATATATGCGTTTTGAGTAATTATTGTAATATGGCTTATTTTAATCCATTGTTTTGACTGTAGGTTTTGTCTCCTTCGCGCACTTTTGTTCAGCGGTGGCTTTATACAACGATATGGACATTATTAATAAATTCTGACGAAGTTACCCTAAATGAAAGTCTCAGACGTTCAGCATCCATCTTCTGTGTCCAAGTGATTACTTTTGAAAGCTAACAAATCATTTCTTGGGAAAGAGAAGATTCATTATAATATTTATGTAACTCTTCTTCACGTTATTTAAGGGTTTTTCATGTAAAAAATAATGTTTAATTAATGAACGAAATTATTTTTTTCCAAATTAATTTAAAAAACAAGAAATAGTTTGCTTTAAACGATAATAGAAACATATCTATCTGACAGATTTGCACGAAATTTTTACAGCAGACTTCTAAAAGATGGCGAAAGTCAGCAATTGTGGCGAACATGTTACCAACTTTCTAAAAGTCACTCACCTTCGTTCATGTACGGGCCATCAACATGAAAATAAGACTCTAATGTTTGTGTTGTTTAGAACAAGAATATAGTAGTAGGCGGCATGGTATGTCAGGAAAGTTTCTATATTTTCAAAGTATGAACGTGTGCTTTCCAAATCCTAAGATAAATTTACTTCGTAGAATCGAAACAGGATTTCGTTTAAGCAGATCTAACGAAGTGATTAAAAGTTTTTTTTTTCTTCTTTGGAAATTGTTCGACGTGACAGTCTGCCTACTACCAGCCATAAATTAATGTTCGAACGATATCAATCTTTAGAAATATATTTTGATTTTCTATTTGAGAGTTTGTAATTTGATTTAATTTTCATATATTTAGTTTTGGTATACAATGAAAGTATGAAAGATTATATTTATCAAAAAAATAGATATTACTCAAACTCAAACTACATTGACAACTTATGTTCGGACAATCATTTATTACATGACTTAAAACGAAGTCATATCACCTTTGACCTTTATAACAGCTTTTACTCTGGCTGGCATGGATTCTACAAGCAACCTGCAATAATCTGGTGTAAAGGATTCCCAAATTTCTGAATGTTTTATCTTTAATTCACTTATTGGACGTTGAGGATTATTCCTGAAGCAACTTTTCATTCGGTGCCACAAGGTCTCAATAACATGGAGATATGGACTGCTTGAAGAACATGCTAAAACTCTCATGTCATGTTCCTCAAACCACTTTTTTCTTGTATGGGTTGATGCCCGATCCTGTTGAAAAATATAGCCTCTCTCAAAATAGAGCTCTTCTACACTAGGAATGAGGCTATTGTTCAGAATTTGTTGATATTTATTGGCATTAACAATTACATCTATTATCCCCATCTTACCTATACTTTTTCCAGACATACACTCCCAAATCATCACACACTTTGCAAATTTCACAGTCCTTTTTAAAAGTTCAGTTTTATCAAATAATACATTTCCTATTGTCACCTACAGAAACGTCGAATTTGGACTCGTCGCTAAATATGAGTTTGGACCAATCATCTACTGTCCAGTGCAATTTAGACTTGGCCCAGATTAGACGATTTTTGATTTGGGCTTTTGTTAATAGCGATTTTTCTTTTGCCTATAGTAAAATCGTTTAAAATATATTAGTATATTTGAATTATATCTTATAAAATCCGAGTCCTGATTGGTAGGTCCACTGCCTGCAACATTCTCGCGAAATTCTCACACCGATTTCTGTATTGAAGCAAGCAGTTACATCCCTTAAAGTGGCTCTTCGGTGGGTTTTATATATCTTTACAAGTTGTCTCGTCATTCTATAAGTCACTTTTTTTGGTTGTCCAGTAGATTTACTTCGATTTTCGTAGTTATTGGTTTCTCCATAACATTTAATAATGTCTCCTACAGTGGATTTCGTCAACCTCAATTTTTTTCCAATTGCACTCATGATTTTCCCTTCATTGTAATGCTTCACCACAATTTCACGAATTTTCTCTGGAGTAGCGTTACCACGACCTATTTTTAATAGCACAAATTGAGCACAATCATAAATCAATGCTTACGAGAGTGATAAATGTCAAATCTGTCATATCAATCATTGCCATTTACTAGGATCTTCATTTTTTCATTTTAAAACTTATACTTTCTAAAAGAGAACAGTTATTTTTTGTCAGAAATGATTTGAAATTGTGTATTTACCAAATCAGAATGAATAATTAACAATTTTCAGTATTTACAAAAAATATTAACTATAAAAATTGGTATTGTCAGAACATTAAATTGCATAGTAGCTTTGCTACATTCCATCGTACCACTTCTCTGAGTTCTTCACAGCATTTCTATAACTTAGACGTGATCTTAAGGCTCCTTGGCTCATTGGTGAAAATAAGAATTCGCTTTTGTGAGTAAACTCTCTTGTTAATTTCTTCCACAGTTTACGGTGGACAAAACGTCGACCAAGAAAAAAACAGTGCCAAGAACGCTGCTCCAGCTCGGAGCCTGTGTACCATGTCAAGGCTTATGACATCCATAGTATATCAGTACTACACCATTTTCATCTGTAATTCAGAATCCTTCAGATGTAATCATGTTAGTATGTTTGATTTCAGAATGTGTCAATTATAATTGAGATTAATAAATTGAATTTCAGAAAGTATCAATTGAAATTAAGAAATTAGCAATTGTAATTCAGAGAAGGATTATTTTTGTTTATATACACACAAGTTATATCAAAACAAAAACAATTATAATAATTATATGGTTACATATAGGTATCTGTACATATGTGCATAGAAAGTTATTGACCAACAGCCATATCTTCCAATGTCAAAGCAGGAGTATGAAATGTAGTAGAGTGCTGAATGGTATTAGCACAATCTCCTCCAACTATTGTTGTTTTGGCTTGGTCAATAATTTGTTCCAGATATACTAATCTTTGTTCCCCAACATAAGGAGCATTTACGTTTGGAATTCGAAGTGTTGATTTAACATTTGCTTTTATTTTTGACCATAAAGTTTTAATAGGATTCAGCATGGGCGAATAAGTAAGAAATCTTAGTAAACCTGCTTTTCCATTATCATTAATCTTATTTATAACTAATTCGAAAATTGAATGACATGGGGCATTATCCCAAACAATGACTAAGTCTGTTAATTGATTACACATGTCTTGCACAGCCACAAAATTGTAGTTAACCAATTATTAGCCAATTGAAGCCAGAAATGATTCCAACTGCAGAAATCGCTCCTATAAGATGCACGTTCGGACCTCTCAATGCAGGAAGGAGTTGTACTGCTCTATCACCAACTTTCGAACGACCGCGTGTTCTACGGTAAAATAGATTAAAGTTTGTCTCATCTACTCAAACTATTAGTTCTCCTGCTTGAATGTATTGGTTTAGGACCCTTACATATTGTCAGCGTTTTTTCTTATTCTGATTATTGTTTATATTCAACGGCACATTATGTACACTTGTTAAAGTTGGCAACCTTTCTTCCCGCAGTAATTTCCCACAGTAGAAATAGACACATCTTCATGAAATTCTCTTAATACTTTGTTTTGAATTTGTTTCAGCGTTAATGTACAATCTATTTCTAACCATGAAATAATTTAATCAATTTGGTTTTCAGTTAACAACCAGGGTTTTTTACCACCTTTTGGTAACATCTCCTGTCGGCCCGAACGAACCCAGTCAAACGCTGTTTTATACTTTATTTCTAATGCTGTAGGTAACGTAGTCCAATCTTCTCCTTTATTAGCACATACAACAATTCTTTCTCTATCTTGTTGTGTGTGATACATGTAAGTTGTTCTTTTAACATCTTCACTTCCTGTTAATACTTCTCTGCATATAGGACCAGTTACTTCTTTATTCGCAGGTGTAGTCAGCAAATTGTAGCACTGTGTATGAAGCACAAAAAGAAATTGTGGCGTTTATAATTTTAGAAGCCTACTTGAAAACATAGTTTAGCATACATCTGAATTATAGTTATTATGTTCTGAATTATAATTGATACATTCTGAAATTAAAAGTAATAAATCTCAAATACAATTGATACATTCTGAAATTAAATTTCCTAATCTGATCTACAACTGACGCTTTCTAAAACTAAACTATCTCATCTGGATTACATGTGACGGTTTCTGAATTACAGCTGGAAATGGCGCAGTGCAATCTGGTGTAAGTAAGGGATTGTTCGAGGAACCTGCAGTCTGTATAGGCCCATCTTTATCTCCGGTCTTATGTATAGGAAGGTTCAGTAGAGTCTCCTTTGTTGCTGTAAGTTGTAGTGTCGTCACCCACCACACCACTAATGAGTAACTGAGAGTTGACTTTGGCATTATTGTATGTAACCAATTGATGGCTTTAACCTCTGTGTTATTTCATACATGCGCGTGTTTGCCATAAGAATAATCCACGCCTTAAATATTTTTCTGTCAATGTGTTGGTTCCAAGTAAAGCACGAGTCCAAAGTTACCACGAATCACTTATCTCTCCAGAGTTAATTATATTCCTTGGAGAATTGACAATGAAACTATTAGTGGAAATCAAGCATATCATCCCATGAGGAACGTGCAGGAGATATTTGCCATTTTCATTTAGTAATTTGAACCCACAATTTATGTGGCCAGATACCCACAGATACGTAGCCCATATTTTAACCTAAAAACTATTACAGAAAACAAATCAACAGTCCCGCTTTTATATGAAGAATTTTTGCATGTATAACAAATTGATGCTAATCTCGGTAAAATAATTTTAAATCACTGGTAATGACTAAAAGTATCTAGATATGAAACAAAATTTTATACCGTAATAAGTGTTAAGCTCTTATGTACAATAGAGTCTTTAAATAACTATCAAATCTTTTTAACCTTAGAAGTTATTTTTAATTTGATACTAGTTTTGGTTAAACTCTGCAGTCAGAATTGGTAACAAACATTAAACATTTAAATTCTTGTTCCATTGAAAGTATTTTAATATTATGTACCAATCCTTCTTCTCCTTGTTAAAAGTTCTTCTCAAATTTTTCCAAATATGAAACATAAATTTGGTAAAGTGGGTTTGAATAGAGAATCATAGCACGAAATACAACAAAACAAAATAAAAAATAGAGCAAAGAAAAGTATACATAAGAGAAAAAGCTTATACGTATTTTATGACAAGAAAGAAGATTAAAAAGATCTCAATTTCTTTTTTTCTATAAGCCTAGCGCGAGTTATACCTGAAAAACAATTGATGAAACTGCGTGGCGAACGATGTAAAAAGACATCCCAAAGCGGTGATGAGGCCTCCCATGACGGCCGTGACTCTGGTCGATTTTCTCCGGCAGAAAGCAATCGTGACCGGTGATATCAATAGGGCCACTCCCGTAGAAACAGCGCCGAGCCATCCTGAAAAAGAACAAAAAATATATATTATAATGGTAATTCCTATTCTAATTGTTCCATTATGTTCGGAAGGCGCACGGAAGCGTTTTAAATAGAAAAATTATGGTCGTGACTGCCGCAATTTATTTTCTTGATTTCAAAGCACAACGACTTCCGGGAAGAGGGAATTGTATAGTTTAGGTTTGAATACAATATTACCATATGATTGGCTTTACATAGAACATTTATGTGACAACGTAAACTAGCGCTGGTTGGTTTACGGTAGTAGATTTCAGACATATGTAATGTAATTAATTTTTTTATGTAATATTAGCTGAACCCGGCAATGCTTTGCTATTGTTCGATTTGAGTATATATACGAGGGCTGATCCTTTTGCTCAGCTCCTGACCCATTTACAAACCAAAACAATTATTTATCTTCACCTGCCATCGTAACCTGCTATGTATACATTAACGCTAGAAACTTACAAGTCTGAACCTGTTAAAACATACTTACAGTAGACGCCCGAGGCCGAGAGAGTCACATATCAGTATCAAAATGAATCGTGTCGAGCAATGAGCGGTGATTAAATACTTACGTTTAAAAGAGATGACCCCAACTTAAATTCATCAAGATTTGGTGGATACATTAGGGGAATCTGCTCTATCATATGACATAGTTAAATATTATGCTAGACAATTGTGTATGGACTAACAGGCAGGTGGCAGATGTCCACAACTGTTACTACCCAAGAAACTCTCTGTCTGAATAATTTCGGCTAGATAGTAACGTAGTTATGTTTGTTTTGAATGTGTCTCTTCTCCAACAGGGGCGTACCGACGAACATGTAGAAATGTGAAATACGTATCTACGTCTTTGGAGAAGATACATTGAAAAATACATAAATGAACTTGTATTATGTTCTTCACACCCAATTTTTAATAATATTTTTTATATTATTAAAAATACTTTTGTATTATACAAATTTAGTGAGGTTTTACCCACTCAAGTATGTTTCAAATTATGTTGTCATATACCCAAGGAACTGTTAAAAAAGTCCATGATCTTGTACTGCAAGATCGACGTGTGATTATTAGACAAAAAGTTGAAGATACTGGTCTCTCATACCATGTTGTATATAATATCTACAGTCGAAGTGAACATGAAAAAATGTAAGATGGGTACCACGAATGTTAACAGATGCACGCGAACAAACTCGAAAAATATTTGCAGTCGTCTTTTAACGCGGTATAGACGCCACAAAGAAAATTTCCTTATGACATTAGTGACAATGGATGAGCCTTGGATCCATCGTTAAGGTGAACAGACCAAAATACAGAGTAAGGAGTGGATCGATCGAGATTCACCATCGTTGAAAAAAAAACAACATGCAACCTTCAGCAGGGAAGGTCTTGCTATCCGTATTTTGGGATGCTGAAGGCGTAATTTTAAGGCGGGCACAGTTACAGGTTCTTATTATGCCGATTTAATTACCAAATTACGTGACTTGATAAAAGAAAAACGTTGGGGCAAGTTGTGCAAAGGTGTTCTCTCGCATTAGGATAATACACCCAGTTACAGGTCCACCATTGCAACAGCTGCAATAGCTCAAGCCGGCTTCGAATTAGTTAAGCATTTACTATATTTGTTAGATTTGCCCCCCAGCGATTACCGACTGTTTCCCAAAACTTAAGGAACACTTGCGTGGTAAACGATTTTCGTCAGATAATGATGTGATATGTGTGGTAAATCAGTGGTTTGCACAGGTTGAACAATTTTTTTTTTCGAGAAACATTAGAAATGCTAGAACATCGATGGGAAAAAAGTATTAACCTTAATGAACACAATTGAAAGTTGGATATCAATTATTGTATTTAGTTCAAATATAAAAGTAACAACGTAAATAAATTCAATCGTCAAACAAGCAGCACTCCACTTTCTTCTACGCATGCGCGACAACATTTATTACCTCGTGAAGTTCAACGTGTGAAGTTCTGTCTTGTGGCGCCATCTATATTTAAATAATAGTACTGCTACTGTTGGTATTATATTGTTAGGCCCCTAAGAAAACTTTCTTTCTACTAGACAGATAAAGGATTTCAATAGCTTTAAACCTTCTCTGCACAACGCCTATCGCTTTGCTTAGATTACGTTAAGTTTACGATAAAATAATAGCAGTAGTTTCATTGAATCTCAGACACCACCATTTGCATATTTTTACTATAACTGTGGAATAAAGCGCATTCAATTTTCAGTTGTTTATGTGTTGTAAAGAGAAAAGCAAAATGAATGCGAACACCTATTCTCTATGGAATCTTTTCTATAAAGTAGGTTATGGAGATAAAGATAGAAACAGAAAGAGAATTACAGCTGTTTCAAAAACGCCCTTGGTATAACACACTACAATTTCAGTCAATAATGAAAAGTCTTACTAGAAATAGAAATCTGTTGGACACCTGTATAAGGATTCTAGAATTCAAGATTTAAAATTGAAAATAGGGAAGTCTTTCACCCGGATTTACATGCATAGTTCATGCATATTCCCAACATTATTTATAAAATATTCGTGCAAAATGCATTGATTCGATGGCTGTAAGAAAATGTATAGGGGCTTCGGAATAGAAATAAATGATTTAGATCTGCTGTTAAGTCTCTGGGTTTTATTATGAGAATGTCCCGAAATTTCACTAATGTTGGTACCATTAAATCTCTATATGTCGCATATGTAGTCAGTAAGTTGGAATATGCGTCTATCCCGTTTGGTACCCAATCTATGACCTACTCGTCAATTAAATTGAACGCGTTCAGCGTAAATTTTTGAAGTACTTGAGTTACAGGCTGGATGGGGTCCAGAACGCAATATAGACTACGAGGATTTGCTTGTGAGGCATGGATTGGATTGCTGGCGGTGCGAAGACAAAGAAAGAGCACATTACTGGTGGCGAATCTCCTGAATAATCGGATCGACTCAGCATCGCTGTTAGCTCAAGTGAATTTACTGGTGCCACGAATTGCTACTAGATACTTCCCATCGTTTGTGTTTTCAACACCAAGGACTAATATATTGTGCAGGGATCCACTGGTGCATTCGTCGAGAACGCGGAAATTTATTTAACAATGTTTTTATGTTCTTATGGAATTAATTAATTATCTTATTTATGTATTGTTGTATTGCCACATAGTCAAAGTTTTGTTGTCCTATTTTGGATTAATCTGTTGGGCAAGATAAATCATTATTATTATTATTATTATTATTATTATCCATCTATGACCTCATCAATGCTCTGTATATGTACGAGGGAAAGTCATTAAATAAGTCACAAACTGCAGTACGAAAGCTGAAAATAGGAGTGAGTTGTTTCCCTATTTATCAATATATCTATATTATCAATAGGTGTCACCACAATCCAGCTTTATAATTCTCAAGTGACAGTTGGTGTGCGCGAACACAGGCAGTGTTAAAATGGCGACCGTGCTCGAAGATTGTACTGTGGAAGAGCAACGTGCTATTGTGCGTTTTTTTCTGGGCAAAAAGACTTTCTGCAAAAGATATTCATAAGGAAATGTCTCCTGTTTACGGTGAAAAGTGTTTGTCGCGTAAAGCCGTATATAACTGGGTCGAGAAATTCTCTCAAGGACGCTCAAAAGTTGTTGACGATCAGCGAAGTGGTCGCGCCGTTCAGATTTCGACAGATGCAACACTTCGACGGGTGGAAGAGATGGTTCGAACTGACAGGCGGGTAACAATAGACAGTATAGCAACTGCAATAGGGTGTGCTCATGGTTTAGCCTACGAACTGATGCACGATCGTTTGAATTTACGAAAAGTTTGCGCACTGTGGGTACCTAGACAACTGACCGAGGAACACAGAAGAATTCGAATGGGCTTGTTCTTGTAATACCTCTCTCGATACATAGTGGAAGGGGAGAACATGCTTAACAGGATTGTTACTGGTGATGAGTCATGGGTGCACCACTACCAACCCGAAACTAAGCGTGCTTCAATGTAATGGAAACATCCTTCTTCGCCGTCAACAAAGAAATTTAAGGTTGTGCCCTCAGCTGGTAAGGTTATGCTTACCGTGTTCTGGGATTCTCAGGGAGTGCTCCTAGCGCATTTCCAGAAGAAAAAAGAGAACGTGACTGCTGAATCATACTGTAGAGTTTTGTTGTTGCTTCGGGATGCAATTCGATGAAACGTCCAGGCCTACTGACGAGAGGAATATTGCTGCATCACGATAATGCCAGGCCCCATTCGGCACACTTGACCCAGGCGAGAATTGCGCAATTAGGGTGTGAACTTCTTGAACATCCGACTTACAGTCCCGACCTGGGCCCAAGCGACTATCATCTCTTCGGTCCACTCGAAAAGCATTTTGGCGGCAAATATTTCGAGGGTGACAGCGATGTTCAGCAAGAGGAACGCACGTGGTTCAAGGCCAAACACTTTTATGCAGCAGGCATTGGGGCATTGATAAAGCGATGGAATAAGTGTATTAATGTAGATGGAGACTTTGTTGAAAAATAAAACTTGTTTTTGGCTAACTATTTCTCTAATTATTTTTATAATACCTTTTTGTGACCTAATTACTGACTTTCCCTCGTATATACTTCAGATATGACTTGATAATTGGAAGGCGAGTGTAATAAAGAATGGCGTCTGAAAATTATTTCACCAAAAAGAAAATATCTATGTGCAGATGGAACTGGCGTGGATCTAGAATTAGAAGATAGCGAAACAGCAAAATCATGTGAAGAGTACTAGTATCTAGAAAAGAAAATAATATCAATTGGAAAGGATAATCACAAAATAAAGGAGTAGCTTGAACTCAAAGCAAGTAAAAGACTAAATGAAATTTGGTAGCATACAGACATAATAAGGGAAAGAAAAGATAATATATACAATGCGATTATACAATGTATTATAATGTAAGGTGCCGTTTTCACTTACACCAAGCATGGTACAGAAACATAAAGTCGGTTAGATTAGGCTCAGAATATAAATCAAAAAGTGAAATTGGCAACTGCCAAAAACACATTGGGATTAACCGATTTAAACCCAAATGAAGTAGAGGATTGTTTTGTGTTCGATATGATGTCGTACAAGTCACAGAATGATTTGTTGGATAAATATTGTGATTATTTGTTAGATACATAATATTAACGAAAATGCAGTATTTCTCCCTTCATTGTGGGCAGAAGAAAGTGCTTCGGTAACAAGAACAACTAATTGTTGTGAGTTATTTCATGCAAAATTCAATTCCTCATTTTATGCAACGCATCCCTCTATCTATGTCATTATGGAAAAGATAAAAGAGCGCCAAATTGATACATATATTAAAATACAGAGTTTGCATGTTACTACGAGACTTAAAGATAAAAAGGTAACAGCTAAATTAGCATCGCTTGGTAATCTTGTGAATAGATATAAGTTAGGAGAAATAAGCAGACTACATTACGTAAAATGTGTTCATATTTATAATATATATAATATGTCACTGTAATAGTATGTTAATGCATATTTCGAAATGTGTTTTTTTTTTAAATAAACTATAAAATGTAAAGTATACTATGTGTTTTTTTTTGCAGTTAGGCTATTAAACAAACAATTTTCATTTGCGCCCAGTTTACCCATAGGATTAAAGACCCCTAAAATACTTGCGCCCAGTTTATTTGTTCATGTTGTGGATCAGGTAAGCTTGGCGCCCAAATTACCACCGCCGGTATGACGGATGTTCAGAAATGTACCTGGAACGAGTTCGTTTGGGTAATAAAAAATTTCTTTGGAAATGAAGTCTGTCGATTACTTTACTCGACAAGCAACTGCTACTGCGTTTCTATCAAAGTAGATGCAACATGAGTATTAAATTACTTTACCTCAACAATCATTTTGACCGTTTTAAATAAAATGTCGGTGATTTAAGCGAGGGATAAGGTGAACTCTTCCATCAGGCTATTTGCGATATGGTGGAGCGATATCAGGATTACTAGAATGCAAATGTGATAGCTGACTATTGTTGGAGCATTGAGAATAACACTAGTGGATCCATCCGTGTGAGAAAATCGTATAAAAGGAAGTTCAAGTTAGGTATGTTTAATTAATATTATAGTTTTAAAAAATGTTATGTTGTTTATTAAAAATCACATTACTTCATATCTTTAGAACTAGAGCTGCTATATGCAAACGAATACCATATTAGAAATCAGCGTGCAAAACATATTCGGATTCATCCATGCCAATTCATCCAACAGAATTAGTGTTGTGCGGCGTTAAATATAAGGCAAATAAAATCATGAAATTTGTTTAATTTCTGTAACACTATTACTACTTTAAAGAGAATGCCAAACACGTTGTTATTCCAAATAAATCGTTACTATTAATTTAGGAAATATTTCCGAAACACTCTCAATCGTTCACTAAATTAATACTCATAAACCGGCGTACTCAACGCGTCCTGTCATATGAACCGTACCACAAAAATATGTGGGAGCCGATCAGGCTCTACTCTCTAAAAGGCGAAGCCAATAAGAAGTCAGATCGATACAGATAACCAACCGTTTCTACCAACATACATTCATATGTATCTACATACATATCCATATATGCGACAAATATTAATTGGAGATTCAGTGGCGTACAATCAGTAGAAACGACTAGTTGTTGATTCGAGTCAAGATATAGACGCATGTAAAACTTATGCATGAGGATGTATTTATATTGTTATTTAATGTAACATACAGCATAATTAGAAGATCTTTAGTAATAACTAGAGAACGGACACGCTTACCACATGACGCAAAGCCCAGTGCAGTACTGGCGAAAGGCTGTATTTCTAAAATTTTTAATTTTATTTATATAATTGGAAAACGAACGGGTGGTGATCTATAAAATTACGAAATACATATTTATTTGTAGAAAAGTTGTATTTATAAAGTTTTTAATTTTATTTATATAATTGGAAAACATACGGGTGGTGATCTATAAAATTACGAAATACATATGTATTTGTTGAAAAGTTGTATTTTTAAAGTTTTTAATTTTATTTCTATAATTGGAACATTTTTATTTGTTCATTTTGTCGTTCAAGTTGAGTAAAGGACTATTAATATTGACTAGCAATAGTTTCTCAAGGTTTTCTTCTGTCAATTTTGTTCTCTTTGAATTAAGTACATCCTTATAAATAGAAAACGTCCTTTCTACATCGCAACTGGTTATAGGTGCATACTGCAAATATTCTTTTATTTATTCATATTTAGCCGTTAGATTTTGTGGAATTGTCTCCATACATAATTGCTGCAATGTAATTAAATCTGGATTTCTATTAAGAATTGTTTCAAACTTTTGCCGAAGGCCACATCCGAAGTCACTTGGAATACTTTTCAAATGATTAACAGCCACATCTAATGTGGGTAATCCGTCATTTAATTTGAGATTTCGATTTTCAAAATAAGTGATTAGTTTTGGCAATTTTCCAAAGTGTTCGTGAAGAAAGTACAATTGATTTTTTAAATTTGGGATTTGTGTGAGCTCCTTGCACTCACCAATACTTCTAGCATCCTCCTTTAGCAGTGTTACGAAATGTTTTAGACTATCGAAATTCTCAGCATAATAACTAGCAGCTTCCAGCCATGTTCCCCATCTAGTTATTACTGGAGTGGGAGGCAGTGACAGAGATGGAAATTTTTCCCTGAAAAGAGCTACTCTCAATGGTGCTTTTCTGAAAACTTTTTTAAAAGCTGATACAAGTCTATCAACTTCCGGAAAAGTGTCTCTGATATATTCACAGATTCTGTGGAGAGCATGTGCTACACAAGTAATATGCAGCATATTAGGATATGTTTTATTCAATAGTCTGCCTGTTTTTAACATATACGCAGCACTATCACTGACAAATAAAAGTATTTTTTCTTTGTACGTGGCGTCCGAATGAAGCATTTTTTGCATATTCTCCTTAATGGTTTCAGCAACTGTTTCCGCATCAACTCTATTTATAACACTTGTTGTTATTACATATGGGTTATAGGGAATAGTTGGATGTAGTACACCAGCTACAACATTTACTACACAGCGTCCTAACATATCCACCGTTTCGTCGGCGCTTATCCATATGTATTGATTTAAAAGATGGCTTCTAATGCGTTCTACTGTTCTCGTATAGCACCTAGAAACATAATATTTGCGTAAAGTTGATTCATCAGGAACATTTCGACCAGTATATTTTTGAAGAAATATTTTTAAAGTGGGATTGCTAAGTTTATTTAATGGAATATTAGCTGCCATAAAAGTTTTACAGAGTTCAGATGTCTTCGCGATCCTAAGTGACGAATTTTTGACGATATTTTACGGATTTTGTAATAAATTTCGGAATCACTGACAATGGACATACAATCAGTATGACCGTCAATCCAACTCGCCATTGTTTTACAATGCCGATCTCGACATTCTTCCATATCATGTCTGAAAAAGTAACTTAAACAATGCTCTAGATCTAAATAAATGAAAACTAAAAATGTGTGTGTAAGTTATTGAAACTGAACGAAATTCAATGCACACTTACGACGAATTAATTGGTAGAAATAGATTCAATCAAACGATATTAAACAGGATCTATCACAAAAATTACGATGTAATTAACAGTTAAAACTATGAAAACAAGAAACTTACTCACAGCACTTTATTTATCTTACGAAATATAAACTAATAAATAAAATACATTATATCTACGCTCATGAAAACACTTTAAAAAATACTATATTCTCCGAACACAATAGCTGAGTTGTCCATTGTTATCGTGCGAGACCAGGTGGCCGAGTAAGTCAAACAAATACTTCATTTTACGCCGGGATGTACTGTGCGAGTTATACACAATTCCAATTGCCGATTGCGTTTTATGGAAATTACATCCGTTCTCTAGTAGTAACTATCACTGCTATGAGTCTTTTATTGTGTCAGGGTAGGTGTTGGCACAGTTTACTCTAATAATGGTCATACAGCTGCAAGATAATAATTTAAACAGCATATCCTGTCTAAATTTACTTTTTAAATGATTAATGATTTTTGGAAAATTATTCCAAACTTTTCTGTGTATTCTGTGTTTAATTAGAAGCGACTACGAGTTTCGAGAAGCAATTAATAAATCACATGAGATACAGGAAATCAAATTTTAATTCGAATATTAGAATTCACTGGCCTACAAATTTTAATATCATAAGTTTTCTATATGTAATATGCGGTACCCAAGCCTTATCCTGATGTCTTAGTGTAATTAGTGTTAGTATACAGATGGTAAATATAAGTTTTATTGTAATTGTTCTTTGCTGAGACTTTTAAGTCGAATTCCTACACACAGCAAAAGAAATCGGTATGATTTTTGCAGTGATGGAACATTTTAATATAAAGTAATAAATTTCCGATTTATATTACTGCTACGGTCTCTTTCTCTAAATATGAAACAGGGCCTTAACCTCTAATTCTTTTAAATCACCTTGTGATGTCACCTGGTCCCGGAGGTAACATTGTTGCCGAGGCAGTTCCATTTATACAGCAGGTTTATCAGTGTGATAAATAATATGCAGGACGACGATTAAATAACAACATATAATTTAATAACGATAATAACAATGATAACAATAGTAAACTCTACATTATAATTATGAGGCACTAGTCTTGTAGAGACTCTAACTATCTGACTCTGACTCTGACTCTGACTGACGAGACCTCTGAGTGTCTCGTTATATATTAGAGTGTGTTCCCTTAGCCTAGTGACCTGGTTACAAGATAAAAACAATGTGGTGAAAGATCATAACTCAACAAGGCCGTGTTGCGGGTTTATGCGGGTGCACGACTTCCAAGCGTTTATATAGGGATCGTCGAAGGTAATGCAATACTAGTGAATATTGTGTAATGTTTCTACAAGAAATAAACACCTTTACATTATTATCGCGCAACTTTCAATGCTTTTTAATTGACTTCATGTAAGTTTCATAATCTACCCAGGTAGGTATTAAATGAAACCTGTGATCATATATTCGTACAATAAGACAGGAGTTAGAAACCTTCAGCAAGGTACTAGCGAATAAAAAAGTAAGCAAAATTAATTCACTATTGCATAAGTTAATTAATTCTGTAGCGCTACACATTTGAAACGGTATATTTGTGCATTATTATTCAAGAGGTTCATTGCCAAAGGATTTGGATGTGTTTCAAGATGTGTAAGATATTGAACAGTCATGGGTTTTATTTCCACTCGCACTGTTCACATGTGAAGATCATGACATAGCGTGGCATTTGTTACAAACTAGGGTGCATTTGTAATTATTCTCAGGATTTTAGATTGAAACCGTTGAAGTATTTCCAAACTAGAGACACGCGGTTCCTCACAGTTGAAGGCCATAAATCCACACTGGCTTCAAAATCACTTTTTACATAATAAGTTTTCCAATGAGCCATTGTAGTTTGGAGAACGTCACTCCTAGCTACTTTTACTTCGAGAAGATATGCTTAGTCCACGTTAGCCGTCTATCCAAATGGATTTCGAGATATTTGGCGCTTTTATTCTGGTATCTGAACATTGATTAATGAAGCAGTGGGACATCGGCGTAATATAACATGTTACATGTATTGTAATAATGTATCAATGTCGGACAAAAGCTGTCGTTGTTGTTAACAAGCTAGCAAAGAATCACAAATGTTGACATACTAATTCATATTGCTTTCGCTCAAAATAGGCGGCAACCCAACACCTATTTTTTGAATATTACCATTAAATGTAAAAGTCGTATTATAGTCGATTTGTTACAATCCATTATAATTGATAATTCTCGAGTTGAGTGTCGTGGTCGTAATTATTAAATAAAGCGTTGAGACTATGTTCATAAAAGTCCGATGGTCTTCCTGAATGTTGAGAATCATTGTGTCAAAATGGCTCCTTTTAAATCGAGTAAACCATTTTCGTGCTACACTCTCCTCAATTACGTGCTTTTTGTAAACTGGACAAATGGTTCTAGAGGCTTTCGATGCATTAGCTCCTATGCTAAACTACTACTGTCTTTTCTACTTAACGTTTCATTTTTTTTGTCAATTATTAATATAATCTTTGCACGAATTCATAAATTCTTAAAACTATTTAATTAAACAATAATAAGACGTTGAAATAACTTTGATATATTGCTATGTTATTTCCAAGGTAACATAAATCAAATATTTACAAATTAAAATAAATTAATCAAGATGAGAAAATGTGTGTGTGCAAGGCTTGTTTGGAACAGGTTGTGCTTTGTGTGCATCTGCCAAGCATGTGAGATAATAAAATTGAAATACAAATCTTCATAAATATCATTTACAAGCTTATGAAAATAAAAAACAGTAATTACTGGTAGAATATAAAATTCAATGCATAATGTAAATAGATTTTTGGTTACGACCTGATAGTAAATTAAATGTAGCATAAGTAAGCATAAAACGTAGTTGGAATGGGTTCTGCTTCGAGTGAACCTGTATATTTCGTGATACAATATTGTATTTGATGTATTATGTCAATTGCTTGTAGGTTTTAATACAATTGAATAATATTTATAATCTAATTGAGTAAAAACACATGCTAACGTATCAAAAATATATAAAAAGAAATATTTAAAATCATTTTTAGTATTTCAAATTCAACATCTAGTGTGCAATTTGTGGGTTTTTCTTCATAAAGTGTCTAATGTTTATAATATAGTTTTAGTAATATATGCTTGATTTATAAACGAGAATAAGTTCACACAATAAAGGATCTAGTATTAATAACATTCATAGTGTAATCTGTAGCAAATTCGAATGGTGTTTGAGGAGCATTTTCAATAACAAAATTTACTTACTGTTGTTGATGATTGTTTTGTCGTGCTAAATACTTTAAGAAATCGAAGATCTACTGCTGTTTCTCTTCGACGTAATTTAGAAATGGTACGTGGAGTAGTTGTAAGTGAAAAAACGATATGAAGGAGGCTTGCAGAATATGGACTTCATTCCCGTAGGGCGGCAACGGGACCACAGTTATTTTTGCGGCATCAGCAAGTGTGAGTTAAATTTACACGAGAACACATTAACTGGACCTTATAGCAATGGAGTAATGTTCTTTTTACTGATGAATCGAGTTTTTTTTTTCGGTCACCCGATGGTCGCGAACGGGTGTATAGACAGGAAAATAAAAGGTTTCTAAACTGCACAATATCAGAAAGAGCCTCATTTAATGGGGATTCAATTATGGTTTGGGCCGGTATGTGCAATGAAGGACGCACCAATCTTGTGTTTGTTGAAAATGGAGTTCTAAACGCTTACCGCTACATAGAGAATATTCTTTAGGAAAATGTCATCCCGTTTGCACCTTTTATTGGCGATCAGTTCGTGTTAATGCACGATAATGCAAGGCCATGTGTAGCAAACGTAGTGAATGAATATCTGGATGAGGTCGGAATACGACGATTAGATTGGCTTGATCCAGTCCGGACCTAAATTCAATTGAACATCTTTGGGATCAACTTCAAAGAGCCATTCTTCGTCGTCCTGTTCTACCAGATACTCTGCAAGATCTACGTATCGCGCTACAAGAGGAATATGAAGCAATTTTTTCAGAAAATATTTTACATTTAATTAATTCGATGCCGGGTCGACTTCGCGCCATCATTTCGGCAAAATAAGGCCATACACGATACTAAATTTACTTAAGTAACATAATATGTTTCATTATTTCATTTAATTGTTGTTGCTTGAAGTCATATACCCGTTAAGAATTAAAACAAAACTTTTCTATCATGGCTTTATTTATTCATTTTTGTTGATTAACTTTGAACTTGTATCTACTGCTGATGGTAGAAACATCATACTTCAATAATGCTGCTACTATACCATAAAGTGGAAAGTCAATATCACTAATCAATAAAACATTAAGCTTATGTCAAATATTGAGGTGGCCGGTTTTTTGTCGGTGAGTGTAGTTTAGCGTTTGGACGGTTTAGATCCCCTAGGCTGTGAGATACACACGTGTGGTAATTTTTTGATTCTGTCAAGATCAATATAGAATCAACGTGAAGACTTCATAGCTATATGTGTATTCCCGACAATCCTTATAAACATCATATAATGGTAATTGAGATTTATTAAGGATTTGAATACATGGATTGTGAATATATTTAAAGATTAAACATTAAAAGAATTTTTAACATCTTGTTGTATCATTTCTTTAAATTTACGTTTGATGCTAGGTCTAGTTCTTTAGAACTCAGAAACCAAACCCTGAGACCTACACACTATAACAAAGAGTCAAAAGAGAAATTTGATAGCCCAAAATAAATAAGTGAAATTCAGCAATATGTCAATTTTTTTCAAAGCACTTTCATCCTAGGAACCAAAAATACTACGAACTTACGCATACATCTGATAATTGTACCTAATTTTACTAAAATTGCAGAATTTATTTAGTTTTATATTTATTAACTAAATGATCTTTCATGTAAAATATTTGTTAGGTATTTGAAATTCACAACCTGAGATTACCATTCTGAACGTTCTTTACATAGAACTTTAAAAATATATTTAGCTTGGTTGAAGTGTGTATCCAATAAATAATCTTTAATCGTTTAGAGCTTACATTTACTATTACGTTACGCCCCTGGAAGTAATTATAAGTGGAAATTAATTAACATGGAATTGGACGTCGATAAATATCACGAATGGACGCTGAACGTTTGAAAGCTGTTAATGTATTTCCCCGGCCCGTTATTGCGACACATAAATCAACCTTAACGCGGGATAAAATGCGAAATAAATATGACGTTCGATGTATTTATAACATGTGACCAGTGCTAAATATGGTCTTGCATCGCGAACGTCTTAATTATAAATTATGTGCCGATATTTAAGGCTCGATTCACCTTTAAGTGATATCTCTCGGATCGAGCGGCGTGTCAGACTTGGCGCGCGTAAAAAGTGAGAAACTTTATCTTTTTGGAATCGTTGCGTATCACTTGAAAATGCGGTAGAACGTGAAAATACGTGCGATTTTTTTAATTTTCTTATCAAGCGGATATATACAAACGTCGCTAGAAACATACAAGCTTATAAATATGTTGCTAGAGTTTAATATTAAACGATATGCTGTATTCGATCATTTGTTTGACATATGCCTAACAATTTTTTTCAAGCAATTTTCATTCTAGAAACTATGAACTTATGCATCAATCTTATAATTACATGTGTGCTATTGGCGCAATAAGGCATCAGAGGATATGCATAATTGTAAAATCTGCTTGTCATTGTGGCAGTTTGTATTATTGCGACTAAATGTATAGAACAAAAACATTTTTAATATGAGGGGAGTTTTTTATGTTATCTATAGCAAGCGCCAATTAAGTTGGCGGGAGGAGGGGGTGCGCAGAAGCCGTTTTTAAAAACGTCCACCCCCCACTACTCAAGTAATTGTCAGAATACATTTGTCATTGACGTTTGACCGAACAAAATGTCTTTGCTAGTGGATCATAAAGTGATACGCGCTCAGAGGTTAGAATTATCTGACATTTGATGTAAAACCAAATACAAATCTCCCCACTACTTCTAATCCTGCGCGAACTTACCCCTCCTCGCGCCAACTTAATTGGCGTTTGCTATACCTAGTTATGAAAACAATATGCTATCGTGACAGTTTTCTTACGTCAAGTTTCGGTGACATTATGCCAGGAATGTCTTTTACGTATTGTATACTGAGACCTAGAAGGCGCCACTAATCAAATATCGGCACTAAAAATTCAGTCCGATAGGTATAGTGTTGTAGCTACAACGAACTGTTTTTATAATTTTCGAGGACAATTATCTCAACAAAAATGCTTCGCCGAGTGGGTTTCTGTTTTCAGTAATGAAGCACCACATCAGTCAACAATTTCTCGTTGGTATGGATATCAATCGTGGGCGGATTAGTCTTAGCGACGATCCAAGGGCAGGTGCGTCAAAAACGGCAGTCACTCAGGATAACGTCGATGCTGTGCCCAAGCTCATCAACGAAGATCGACATGTGATATATTGCGAAATTGAGGCATCATTGGGATTTCATAGACCTCAATTAAAAAAATTTTACATGTACAAAAATTAGTTTTTAGTTGGATACAGCATCTGTTGACTGACGAACTCTATACCGCTTCAACGCAGGGAACTCTAAAAACGTGTACAACATCGTGAGTGGTGATGAATCTTGGATTTACTCATACGAGCCAGAAAATAAACGCCAGTCGTCTGTTTGGGTGTTCTAAGGTGAAGGAAATCCGACAAAGTCATCCGTTCTCGACGTATCTCCAAAAAGATGGTCGCCACATTTGTTTCGAAAGCAGCTCATGTAGCAATAATTTCTCTACAAGATCAAAGAACTATTACTGATGATTGGTATACAACCATTTGTTTGCCGCAAGTCATCGCTGAGCTCCGAGAAACCAACCCACAACAACGAATCATCCTCCACCAAGAAAATGCAAGTTCGCACACCTCGCAATACAATTGAATTTTTAACACAACAAAACGTCGAATTGTCAGACCATCCTCCGTACAATCTCGACCTAAGTCTCAGCCATTTCTTTACCTTTCCGGATATCAAAGACGAATTGCATGATCAAAGGTTCCCGTCGTTAGAAAGAGCCATTGATGCCTTAAAAAACGCAATTTTGACTGCACCAATAAACGAATGGAATAACTGCTTCCAGTGTTGGTTCGAACGCTGCAAAAGTGCATAAATCTTCATGGAAAATACTTCGAAAACAATAAAGTCTTTAAAAGCTATCTACTGTTTCATTCCAGTTCTATATGAAAAATATAAAACCCTCGTATAGTGTCATCTCCAAGTGTGGTTTGATACTTTTACATTCGTTTAAAGAATTGAAAATTGGTGATTTGAAACTTGAACACAGAAGCGTCATGAAATTTTTATAATTGTGGCAGTGTATGGAGAAAATAGCCCGTCCTATTTCCAAGTTAAATTTTGGTGTAAGCAGTTCAAATGGCGCAGAGAATCCATTCATGATGACCCAAAATACGGAAGACCTTTGGAAGCACGAACTGAAGAAATCAACAACAAAGTTGAAGATTTGGTTTGACTGACTGCCGAGTAAAAGTTTCTGTTATTATTAGAAAAAAAAGAATATCAGAAACAAGTGTTTTTAAAATTCTACGCGAAGATTTGAGAATGAGCGAAGTATTGGCACGATTGATTCCCAGGCTGCTTAGTTCCGAACAAAAATTGTGTAGACCACAAATTTGTAAAGAGAATTTGACTGTTTCATCTCAAGATGAAAACTTCTTAAATAGAATTGTAACTGGGCATAAAACTTAGGTACACTACTCGAAACAAGAGTCCTTACAATGGGTTAAAAAGGGCTCTCCACCGCCTAAGAAGGCAAAACGCAATGTTCTGCTGGAAAAGTGATGGCCATGGCTTTCTGGGACCCGGAGGGGATTCTCTTAATTGAGTATATGCCAAAAGGGACTACGATAATGGGAAATGTCTACAGAGACACAATTAAGAACTTGAACATGGCTATACGCAAAAAAGACCCCAGAATTTTGCTCAGAAAACTCTGCTTCTGCACAACTGCAAGGTCCATAAGGCATGAATTGTTCAAGCAGTAATCGATAAATGCGGCTTTGGGGAATTACAACATCCACACTACAGTCCCGATCTCGCCCCCTCCCTGTAAATATTATTTGTTTCTAAAACACAAAAAACACTCGAGAAGGCGTCGATTTTTATGGAATGACGATGTGGAAAACGCGGTAGGGCGTTTTTTTGTGGAATTACTGAAAGAATTTTTGTTCGAAGGCATAACGTTATTAAAGAAACGTTGGAATAAGTGTGTTTAGTGTTAATGTTCCTTGCTTGAAATATTTTTTTTGTTTTCTAACTTGTTTCTTTCATAGCTAGGTAGATAACATAAAAAACTCCCCTCGTAATATAAATATATTAAAAATCTGGTGTGAACACAATACAAGTTCATATTTGTGTGAAAGTATCTTTATAGATGTGTAGACAATTGTTTCGTCTTACCATAGAATCATCAGTACATGTCTCTGCAGAGATACTTTCACCATAAATAACACCTTTACTATATTACAAAAGTTATTGAAACAGACTGTAGAAGAGTATTCATCGCCACTGATTGACTAATGTCAACATCACGAGCACTAAAACAACCATCGCTGTCTTCATAACAAGTGTAAGACTTAGCCAGGGGTTGCAATCTGACGAACATAGGCGGCGATGTATAAAACAAAAGAAACGAGACGATACGATAGCTTCATCGATTATATAAGTACAACAAATTTATGTTTGAGTTGACAAACATGCTTAGATACATCTTATATTATCTGTCAGAGCGAAAAGCAATACGACAGATTTATCTTAGTCAAAAGGTAAGTACATAGTTATTCTAGAGCTAGACGCTTTAGCACAAGCTCTAGAATAATCTAGCTAGATAGTCTACTACGCTTATCGTGTACAAACGACGCACTGTCACGATACCCGCGAGTATAGCAGACGCCAATTAAGTTGGCGCGAGGAGGGGGTGCGCAGAAGCCGTTTTTAAAAACGTCCACCCCCACTACTCAAGAAAGTGTCAGAATACATTTGTCATTGACGTTTGACGGAACATAATGTCTTTGCTAGGGGATCATAAAGTGATACACGCTCAGAGGTTAGAATTATCTGACATTTGATGTAAAACCAAATATAAATCTCCCCACTACTTCTAATCCTGCGCGAACTTACCCCTCCTCGCGCCAACTTAATTGGCGTTTGCTATACTTAGGGAATCCATTTTAGGATGTTAGTCAATTATTTAGAAATAAAATGTTAATTGCTTGTTTCTATTTCGAATATTTTCAGTTAGTTATACGATTCACATTCTCAAAATTTCTTCAAAAGTACACTCGTGGACAAAAAATTCCGGACACCAAAGTAAATGTCTGTTAGTACAAGAAAAATTAATTTTTTTCTTTTTTTATCTTTTAACAGGACATGATACATGATCTACAAAGTAAAAATGAGAAAAGGTACTTCACATTTTATTCAATAAGGAAAAGTAACGAAATAGTAAATTGTGCAAAATTAACAAATTCATTGGTCGTATCGGCTAGGATTTACATCTACGGTTTCACACAATTAAAGCGATTAATACTGCGTACTACCTCGAACTCTAATGACTTCTGCCATACGGCGTGGTAAACTTTGAATGCAGTTGGTGACCTCTTCTTGTGTAATGTTTTCTCATTTCACATGAAGACCTATTCCAAGATGCCAAATGATATTGGTAGTCGGTGCCAAACACGTCGCCCTAATGAATCGCAGAGATTTTCGATAGGATTCAGGCCCGGACTTCGAGCTGGCCATTGCAAACGGCGAAAGTTAACCGCATCCAAATATTGCCCAAACCGGTGCAGTGTGAGGTCAGGCGTTATCGTGCATTAGAGTAAAGTTCTCACCTGCGAATGGGGCAGATGGTACGACGTGATTAGCTAAACACTCGTTGATGTATACCATTTTCAATGAGAACAAGTTCAGTTTTCGCATACAGTGAAATGCCACCCAAAACCATTATATCACCTCCCCCAAATGCCATTCTTGGAGATATACAACGCGCTGAAGATCTTTAACCATACGTCATACTAGATCCATGACGACACGTTTTATATATGTTGCCGGAAAGATGTCAATATTATAAGATGTCAACCATAAAAAGGTCAATAATCAAGCAATTAATTACTTCGACTGTTTACAGAAACCTTTCGGCATTATATTCAATTGACGAAACGAAATAATAAACACAATATAGTTCTAAAAGGAACTGTTTTTAAACAACCAAAATAAACGGGAAAGATGTACACAAAACTAGACTTATTTTGCAGATATGTTATCTTTAAACACCGCAAGTAACTATTGCCCTGTTAAAAATATATATAAGAAACATTTAGTACTGAAACGAAAATTATGTATTTGTCATGAACGACTATATTCTCATCAATTTATAACATTTTGTATTTAAATTAAAGAAATAAAAGCTTTCAAATATAGTTTAACAAACTAACTTTTTTAGTTTCCCTAATACAGTTATGACAATATGTAAACGTCAACAATGACGTACAATTGGACTTAACGCGTTTCTTCTATATGTTCGTAAAAAGCAATGCTTTTTTATTTCGTAATTTGTGTTGTATCTGGATGTAATAGGAAAAATTCTAAATCATGTTTGAAACCACAACAAATATTTGGTGAATATCACCTATTAAAATTCAAACCTTAGCAGACAAACTTCAATTTGTGAACTAGAGTAATCATGAAATGTGTAAATTTCATAAATTTAGATTCAAGATATACTAAATTAATTAACAAAATAATTTGAATTTGGTGTGGTAAAAACCACACCAATTTGTATAATACAAAAGTATTTTTAATAATATAAAATATTATTAAAAATGGGGTGTGAAGAACACAATACAAGTTATATATTTGTGAATGTATCTCCTCTCCAGAGACGCAGATACGTATTTCACCTTTCTACAGGATCGTCGGTACGCCCCTGCTGGAGAAGAGATACATTCAACCAAACATAACTACTTTGCTATCAAACAGAAATTTTTAAGACAGAGAGTGAAATAATATTTGTATGGTTGTTACCGCCTATAGAAACACGCTTCTTAGTTCGGCAGTTATTATGTAGACAGCGCTGAATATTATTTCACGCTCTGTCTTAATAATTTCTGTTTGATAGCAAAGTAGTTATGTTTGGTTGAATGTATCTCTTCTCCAGCAAGGGCGTACCGACGATCCTGTAGAAAGGTGAAATACGTATCTGCGTCTCTGGAGACATAACTACCTTGCTATCAACCAGAAATTATTAAGACAGAGCGTGAAAGAATATTCAGCGCCGTCTACATAATAACTGCCTAACTAAGCAACGTGTTTCTATAGACGGTAACAACCATATCTATAAAAAACTGTACACAACTGAACAAGTAGTGAAGACACGATAATACAGTTTTTTATAGATATGGTAGTTACCGTCTATAGAAACACGTTGCTTAGTTCGGCAGTTATTATGTAGACGGCGCTGAATATTCTTTCACGCTCTGTCTTAATAATTTCTGGTTGATAGCAAGGTAGTTATGTTTGGTTGAATGTATCTCTTCTCCAGCAGGGGCGTACCGACGATCCTGTAGAAAGGTGAAATACGTATCTGCGTCTCTGGAGAGGAGATACATTCACAAATATATAATTTGTATTGTGTTCTTCACACCCCATTTTTAATAATATTTTATATTATTAAAAATACTTTTGTAAATTAATTAAAATAACACAGCTTACTTGCTTTTACATTCTCTCAATATTAAGTAAATAATGACGTAATAACTTTGAATTTTGAAAATTTTACATGCAATATTAAATACAACAGATATATTTCAATACCTGCTGTTTGCGTAATCGGACTGCCGAATTTCTTGACGTTTTCCAAGTAGAAGAGGCCGTAGGAGACGAGCAGCCCGTTGCTGAGGATGTGCACTAACACTCCCACCACGAGCACTACCCATCCCCAGCCGCCTTCGGGATAGTAGTGCTGCTTGAGGGTCAGCAGTTGTCGGAGATCGGCGACCAAACGATCCGCGCGACTAACGTGGGGTTCGTCGACTCCGGATCCCTAATGTCATATTTACGAGTTATGCAGCACTGGCAGCAGCAGCGCAATTGTTGCAAGTTCAGTCTCGATCGACTTTCTTTCTCTAGCTAGCATACCGCCGTCTTAATAGAGCGCTTTAATTTCAATGTTGGTACTATTGCTTATTGGAAATGGAGTTTGCTGTGTCAGTTGGAATAACATTACAGGAACTTTATATATAGAATGTTCATTTAACATTTGTAATGTTTTTATTTAACATTCTCTTCAAAATTATTAACTCTAAGTATGTATGTAAAACAGCGTGTAACATTTGCATAAATAATAATAATGCCTGTAATTGAAAATATGTATATACGAGGGGCGGATTGATGTATAAGGGCTCCAACAACACCATTGCGCTAGTAGTGGGGAGAGAAACAAGTTCTAACCTGCTGCAAAAGGTAATTTAGAGTATCTCGTTTTAGCATGCAAAGTTTCATTTTTTTGCGTATCGTCGATGACTAACAGTGTCATGTAACATGAGTTCGATTTCTGAGATGCGTACCAAGCAACGACTCGTGACTGATATTTTTAAGCTTGAAATGTTGCATACCCATCGAAATTTTCATTATAATCCCGAAAACAAGCGGCAGACAATGAAATATCGTCATCTTGATTGTTCACGTGAACGAAATTTTAAAGGAATCCCATCAGTGCAGAAAGACGTGCTCACCATTTTCTGGGTCATTCAAACCGAATATCTGGTGTAGAGGCTAATGATTAATTCAATAAGATACTGCAAAACTTTACGATCATTAAATGATTGCATCCGTAGAGTAAGGCTGGAAAGAACTAATTTTTTCTTCAATCAAGACAACGCCAGACCGCATTGTAGTAACGAAACGATGAAGTCGAGTCTGAACTTCACAGTTTACGGTTGCTTCGCACTCTCCGTACAGTCCTCATTTGGCATCTTCTGATTTCTGTTGTTCCCAAAGTTGAAGATGGTTTTCGTTTCTTTTGTTACTAAGTTTCTTTCTTTTAGCCTAGAAGCCAAAATTTCTGAAGCAGCCTTTGACAGTCCTAGATCTCTGAGAAGGTCGTTTAAATCATATTGATTGAATAGTTTTGGCGCTTTCAGCTCACATTGAAAGTCACTATCACTACTGTCAGTTTTCGCCTCAAAATGCATAGGCTCCTCCTGTGAAGCATCAGCTTGAGGTTCAAGTGATATTTTAGGACTTAAAACACGTCTATGTGCCGACCGTATGGAAGGATATTCCCATTTGGCTCGATTTTTTCGGTTAATGCTAGTTATGTTCACCAAACAAAAATAACAGTCGTCGTCGTGGTTCAAGGGTCCAGTCCAGATCATAGCGGTTTCGTACCTAAAGCTATTCCTTTTCTTATTTGTCCACAAACGTAGAAACTCAACGCACGTTTTGCATACCTTTTGCGGAATCCAAGGCTTGTCTTTCATTTCCAGTGTGTGACCAAAGTAATTTTTGTAAGCCTCAATCACGAACGCTGTCACATTCAAACGGTATTCTTTAAATATATACTCACCGCAAATGAAACAAAAATGATTTGGATCATTGACACAAACTCTTCTTGACGATGCCATATCAAATTATATTAAGAAAACTTAATATTTTCTTAATTACAAGCAAATTAACACACTAACACAGCGATTTTTTCGAGAAAGCTATATCTCGTAAACAAGAGCTCTTACAAAAAAATTGAGGGTACATTTGAAATCAGCGACGTCAAATTAGTAAACATCACGTGATAAAAGTCAATCATCAGACAAAAGTTGTCATATTGTTGTGCAGTGTTATATATCTATAGTTCGGGAATATATTGAAACATAATTGTAACAAAATTCTAAGAAATTGTTTTGAGTAATTAATTAGACTACATGGTAGCTTGTGAGCTAAATATATGTTAAAATTGAATTAATGCAAATTGTTTTATAAACACATATACGTAAGCGTACAGATGTTTCAAATGTTTAAAACTTAGTACCAATATTGAAACGAGCACCGAAAATTACTTTGTCAGAGCTCGCCGGAGCAATATTAACGGCGTATGCGTGCATGAGACATGTTATGTTGTAATTTAATAGCGGAACAACAAACCCCATAATAACTGCCGAGTCCGGAGTCGTGCTGTGATAAGTGCGGCAGCGACTGCGATCTAGAAAATGCGTGTCTGCGAGGTTGTTCTTCGCAAGAAAGTTCTTCGGTCGTTGCCATTCCAGTTCCGGACTACCTTGGCATCTCATTCTCACATTTCACAAATTTGCACTTCAATAATTAAAACGAGAACGTAGCGCTGGGTGAGTCGGCGACGGCAATCATCGCGGTATCTTCCTTTTCACAGGCATGTGTACACTTCACCGGAGAAGAAATATTACGATTTAAAATCGTTTATACGTATTTATTTTAATGAAGACCAATGTATACATGTAATTCCGTTCTTTTTTGAGTTCGAGATAACGAAAATCTAAGTTTTCTATTCGATTATGTGATCGTGGTTATTATAAAGAAATATAATATACCGAAATTGTTTGATCACAAAACGAAATGTATTCTTTTGTATATATGTTAAATACAATTAAATATAGGATATAGAATTCAAACATAACATTTACAAATGAAACAGACATGCAATACACACATCTGTATCTGTACACATGGACATACACCTCGTATTTTCCAACATTTACTTGAGGCAAAGGCACGTGTTTCTGTCTCAATAGACTTCGTCAGTTTGGCTAGAGAAATAAAGTTTGATGGGTCGCCTCATAGGTATAGTAAATTTTGTCCTATCAGGTGGCACCAGATATACAGGGTGTCCAGAAACTCTCCTGACAAACGAAGACCGGAGATTCCTCTGATAATTTTAAGACAATTAAACCCAAATTCACCTAGTCCGAAAATGCTTCCTAAGGGAGCTAGAGTTCTTTGAAGATGGCGCCTTGTATTTATTTTTTTTTAAATTCCTCCAGAACGCTTCTATTTAGAAAAACAAAAACTGGTATGCTTATTTATCCTCCAGAGATGAATCGATTCCATCAATTGCGAATTTCTAGTACCGGACATAGGCGTCCGTTTTGGGTAGGTCAACGGTTATTTTAAGGCATAACTTTTTTGTCTTTAACTTTTAAGCATTTGTGACACTAGATTATTAAATTTTCAGGTATTCCAGTACTAAAATGTACTCTTACTTTAAGTCGGTAGGATACACCGTTTTCTAGAAAAATTGATTTGTAAATTTTTCGTTTTTTCTTCATTAAAGTTCAATTTATTATGTACCTACTTATTTTTAGCGACGAAGTTGGCTTGGACTATCAAGGCATGGATGAAAATTAATTTAATAAATTAAAAACAAATTATTTATTACAATGGAACGAAACTAACAAAAAAAGAACAAGTATCAAAGGTAGATTGTTACAAAAGTTGCTCGATGTGATGACCATTAGTCTCTATGCATAAGTTTACCCTTTTGCTTAGAGAACGCCGAATTCTTGCAAAAATTCCAAAGTTATTTCTAAATTCGTTGCAAGCATCTTGTATCCTTAGCCAGAGTTGTGCGCGATTTTGTATCGGAACGGAATAAACAAATGCTTTTATGTATCCCCAAACACAATAATCGCAAGGATTCAAATCCGGCGACCTTGCTGGCCAAGCAACTGGACCGCCTCTTCCAATCCAATGGTCTTCGTAGTTATTATCTAGAAAGTCTCGTACATTCCTGTTAAAGTGGGCCGGACAGCCGTCCTGTAGAAACCATAAGTTTTGCCGAATATTTAAACGCACCTCATCTAACAAATCAGGTAAAATATTTTGCAGGAAATGTAAGTAATCAGCACCATTTAAACGAGCAGGTAATTCCACAGGTCCAAGTAGATAATCGTCAACTACTCCTATCCAGACGTTTATGCTAAACCTATGCTGATGCTTAAATTCTTGAACAACGTGGGGATTGTCACCAACGTACGAATAATAATGTGCATTATGTACATTAAAAATTCCATTTTTTGAGAATGTAGCTTCGTCACCAAACAAAATGTTCCTGAAGAAATCTTCATCTTGATTTTTCTGATTTTGTAACCATCTAGCGAATTCTACGCGAGCAGGAAAATCTCCTTCTAGCAGTGCTTACACCTTTGTAAAATGAAAAGGATATAAATTTTCTTTGTGTAAGATATTTCCTACGGAAGATTTTGAAATTGTGGGGTACATGGCAGATAGTCTTCGAACGCTAATTTCTGGATTTTCCTCAACTTCCATTAAAATAACATCTTCATGTTCTGCTGTTACATCATTATGTCTCCCTGTTTCATTATTTTTTGGGACCACTGAACCTGTTTCTCTTAATCGTTGATGAAGAGCTGTATATGTTGAGTGAGTGGGATGCTGACGATTGGGAAATTTTTCAGCGTATCTACGTTGCGCCGCTCGAGCGTTACACCTCATTTCGCCATAAACTAAATGCATATCGGCGTATTCCTCATTAGTAAAACCATTTTTTTTTAAATTGAAATCGTTGTGTTTGAATAACACAAAGTAAAAAATGAAAAGATAAACTTCGCGCACTGACAACAATTTGACAATGAAAAACGTAGGTTTTACTTCTGTTGGCAGTTCAGAGCTAACTATTGCAAAAAATAAAAAATTGAACTTTAATGAAGAAAAAACGAAAAATTTACAAATCGATTTTTCTAGAAAACGGTGTATCCTACCGACTTAAAGTAAGAGTACCTTTTAGTACTGGAATACCTGAAAATTTAATAATCTAGTGTCACAAATGCTTAAAAGTTAAAGACAAAAAAGTTATGCCTTAAAATAACCGTTGACCTACCCAAAACGGACGCCTATGACCGGTACTAGAAATTCGCAATTGATGGAATCGATTCATCTATAGAGGATAAATAAGCATACCAGTTTTTGTTTTTCTAAATAGAAGCGTTCTGGAGGAATTTAAAAAAAAATAAATACAAGGCGCCATCTTCAAAGAACTCTAGCTCCCTTAGGAAGCATTTTCGGACTAGGTGAATTTGGGTTTAATTGTCTTAAAATTATCTGAGGAAACTCCGGTCTTCGTTTGTCAGGAGAGTTTCTGGACACCCTGTATAGGTGTATGGTCATTTGTAACAAATGCGTGCTTAACGTATTGATCTGTGCCACCTGATAGGACAAAATTTGCTTTACTTATGAGGCGATCCATCAAACTTTACTTCACTAGCCAAACTGACGAAGTCTATCGAGTCAGAAACACGTGTCTTTGGTTGAAGAAAATGTTGGAAAATAGGAGGTGTATGTCCATGTGTACAAGTTACATGTATTGTACATGCACGTATTGATGTACTTAAATTTCTTTGGTATAACATTTACAATTTTATCAACATTCAATGTTAATTCTCAAATTGAAACCATTTTAACAGAATTATATTACAATATTAGGATTGTAAAACTTTTTATATTTTTATTACTTTATTCATTAGATCATTTGTACTTCTACCTTGCTATAATAGTGAACGAATTCAATTCACGATTTTAATCTGGATATCTATTCATAACTTCACGTTTACTAGATAGGCATCAATAAATTTCATTAATAACAATGGAATTTATACTCCATTTTATAGCTAGGTTGACAACTAATTTTTAAAATAGTTTAAAATTAAATTTTTAGATCTTTGTAACGTGTATTGTTGAGGTAGGTAGAATTTACCAGAAATCGGTAACTTTGGAAATTTTTCGAGTTACTTCGTTGTCTGGCTATACTACTAATACAGCCCACTTTTATTAATTATGCAATAGTTTGTTGGGGTTGTATTAAATTTTGCAGTATTTTTAATACCACCAGTATAGCCTCATCAAGAAATACACAGTCTCATCTCGGTATCAAGAGACCCCAGTCCCATTTTAACATTAAAATAAAGAGTCTCAAAATTAGTATCAACGTATCAGTTCAAGTTTGTTAAGAGTAAAGAATTAAGGAAGTGTAAACGTTAAGTAATAATATTTGTGAGATTTACTTTAATAAAATAGGTTTACGTGTTTTTGCTAAACAAAGAACATATTAAAAAAATCACCATCAAGCAAAATAAAGAATGCTTATACGGAAGTTACGCCCTGGGTGGTAAGCCAAGATATTATTAGGCGAGGAGAATAATAGATTAATTATATGAAATTTGTCGGAAAATTCTATACTATTTTTGTTTACTGGAAAATAGATAAGGAATTGTTTTGTACCATGATAATGCTAGAGTTCGCACTCCTTTGGCGACACGCCCTCTAAGGAGTGTTACCATATCTACTATATTCCTTATATATATATATATATATATATATATATATATATATATATATATATATAAGGAATATAATATAATATAAAAAGTTGCTATAACAACTTTTGATCTTTTATCTGCGCTCTTCTTGATGTTAAATGGCTTATTCATTTGATTTCTTATTTTCAAATGCCTTTGATGCCTTATGTTTACATGTCCATTAGAAATGTTGTTCATAAATGCGAACAAATTTAAGATAAATGTTACTAGTTATATGATTAATACATAAAGAAAAGATTATTTTATATTCTTTTTCTAAATTTGGTACATAAAGCATGCTTTTCCTATCTAATTAGATTCTAATTATTATTAAAATTTACTATAACCTTAAACTATTTACATAAAATTCTTAATACAATTCTTAATTGGAATGTTATACGACGTGCATTCAAGTTCTAAGGCCTCCGATTTTTTTTCTAACTAACTACTCACCCGAAAACTATGAAACTGGTGTTACTTCTCGACGTAATCTCCCTGCAGACGTACACATTTTTCACAACATCGACGCCATGATTCCATGGCCGCGGCGAAGGCTTCTTTAGGAGTCTGTTTCGACCACTGGAAAATCGCTGAAGCAATAGCAGCACGGCTGGTGAATGTGCGGCCACGGACAGTGTCTTTCATTTTTGGAAACAACCAAAATTCACTAGGAGCCAGGTCAGGTGAGTAGGGAGCATGAGAAATCACTTCAAAGTTGTTTTCACGAAGAAGAAACTGTTGCGTAACGTTAGCCCGATGTGCGGGTGCGTTGTCTTGGTGAAACAGCACACGCGTAGCCTTTCCCGGACGTTTTTGTTGCAGTGCAGGAAGGAACTTGTTCTTCAAAACATTTTCGTAGGATGCACCTGTCACCGTAGTGCCCTTTGGAACACAATGGGTAAGGATTACGCGCTCACTGTCCCAGAACATGGACACCATCATTTTTTCAGCACTGGCGGTTACCCGAATTTTTTTGGTGGCGGTGAATCTGTGTGCTTCTATTGAGCTGACTGGCGCCTTGTTTCCGTATTGAAAAATGGCATCCACGTCTCATCCATTGTCACAATCGACGAAAAGAAAGTCCCATTCATGCCTTGGTTGGGCGTCAACATTGCTTGGCAACATGCTACACGAGCAGCCTTGTGGTCGTCCGTCAGCATTCGTGGCACCCACCTGGAGGACACTTTTCGCATTTTCAGGTCGTCATGCAAGATTGTGTGCACAGAACCCACGGAAATGCTAACACTGGAGGCGATCTGTTCAACTATCATTCGGCGATCCCCCAAAACAAATCTCCCCACTTTCTCGATCATGTCGTCAGACCGGCTTGTGCGAGCCCGAGGTTGTTTCGGTTTGTTGTCACACGATGTTCTGCCTTCATTAAACTGTCGCACCCACGAACGCACTTTCGACACATCCATAACTCCATCACCACATGTCTCCTTCAACTGTCGATGAATTTCAATTGGTGTCACACCACGCAAATTCAGAAAACGAATGATTGCACGCTGTTCAAGTAAGGAAAACGTAGCCATTTTAAGTATTTAAAACAGTTCTCATTCTCGACGCTGCAGCTACAATTCCATCTGCCGTAGAGTGCTGCCATCTCTATGACGTATTGACAACGAACGCACGCTCATTTTAAAACAATGCACATGCTTCTATCTCTTTCCAGTCTGGAGAAAAAAAATCGGAGGCTTTAGAACTTGAATGCACCTCGTATACGAGCTGCATTTTATAATACACAACATTTACTGATTTCTTTTTAATTTGTTTGTGCTAGTCATGTTACGTTTGATTAATACATACATCATTAAATTTAATTTTTATTTCTATACCAAAAGGAAATTTCACAGGAATATGTCATAAAACAGAGCTACCAAATTCGGACCACGAAATAAATAACCCTATATTTAGTGTTTTAATTATTTAACTTAATTTCGCAATTCAATTTAAAAAATAATCGCTGTTAAGCCAAGTTTAAATCAGCAAAAGTAAATTTAGTAGAAGGATTCTTCTGTCACTTCATTGCGAAATGGAAAAATTATGGCGGTTGTTACAAACAAAAAAAAAATGGAAGATTTATTCAACCACAAAAACGACGGAAAAATTTAAGAGACGTAAAAAGGTCAAATTAACAGGCCATAATTCTCTTTAAATATTCCACGCATGTCTTTTTTGCATCCCTTTAGGCCTTCTTGATGTATCCTTTATGGTAATTTTTTTAATAATTTAGGTTATATTTCTGCGTGGCACTGTTCGCGGCGATAATATTTACTGCTTATTGTAATTACCGTTCTTTAACGCTGAGGCAACAAATAAGATTGGGTGAAAGAAAATTGTTTACCTTTGCGTTACAAGTTAGAGTGCTTTTCGCAATTTTTTTATACACTTTTACTATTTAAATCAATTTTTAAATTTATTGAAATATTCTGTAGTACAGTATGTTCATAAATACAATTTGAGAATGCTGTTTCTTAAGAAGCTGAAGAATATTAAATTGATTTGCATTTTATGCAATGTTATAGATTTACTTAAACTATTTATAATGTACTACTGCATCTGTCTGAGTAACATCAATTATTTCATCAATTTATAATTAGATTTTGTGAAATATGTAGTTCTTAGCTATCAAATAAATTATACGATGTTTATTCTCTATATCTCATCACTAACTAAGAAGGAACAATTTTTTAGGACATTGTATAAATCTAGGTGGAAAGCATCCAGAAAATTTATTATGAAGTATCTTAGGATCGGTGAATGCAACAACAAGTTATATTATATAATAAACAATATATCAAATAAAAGGTATGTATGAGATGGGCACTGAATATGTTAATAGACCATTAAAAGAAAGGTCGAGTATTTATTTGTGAAAGCTATATTTGCAGATATAGCTTTCTATATCTATATCGATATCTGCAGAAAGATACATTTGCAGCAACTAATATGGACAAGCACATCATTGATGAACAGGATAAGCACAGGAGATGTTAAACTTGATCTTTGTGGTATTCCAAATGTAGTTGTGTACAACTTCGACTAAAATCCATTGTAATAAGTGTACTGGCTTCTCTTTAGTAAATAAGATAATAACAATTGCTTCATCTCAATGATAAAAATCAAGGAAGTCTAATTTATTACTTAAGATGGCTTAAACAATTTAGATTTTAATATTTGGCAAACCTTGGATACTTTCTATATAGTGGAATTGTGATAACCCAATTAAGCAATGCAGTGTACCTTTTATCTAAGTCAAGGCGCGGCTCGTGTTTAATGCATGTTATATCCAAACATGACCTCGCCCGACATAACTTACATACACAAGCATTCGCAAGGTACGTTACACACTTTCAACACTCTTGTTTATTTAGAGTAAGGACATATAGTCGAAAAGGAGATCACTCTAACAATATATAAGACATCCCATTCGGAGTCTTATCAGAGTCGACACAGACACAGTAGAGAGTCAGTCGAGAGACAGTCGAGAGACAGTCTTAGTACAGAGTAACAATACTCAGACGGTACGAATGAGTTAGAGTCTCTTCTCTACTATCGTCTACATTGTTAATTATGTAATTACCATCTTGTTAAATAGTTATAAGTGTTGGTTTATTAAACTATGTTAAACCTATCATACTTGTGCATTATTTAACGCTACGACGATATCTGCGTGAAGACTCACCGATGTGGCCTTCAGGGCCGGGCCCACATCACATGGCGATCCTTGCAAGCCACTAAGGCACATTACATGCCTTATGTAACCAAGCCACATCACATGGCGGTCCTTGCCAGCCCCTAAAGGCATAGGACATCACATGGCGGTCCTCCAGCCACATAGGACCTCACAGAATGTATACATCCCGGAAGAAAATCTGACCACATTAAAGTTAAATATTCACATTGTATTCTTGTATTACTTTGAGGTTTTAGGATGGTACCTAGTTATTTAATACTAAGAACCTTTACTAAAATACTGTAGTACATACGAGGAATTTTAGTTATTCCGCAGTAGATATGCTTCAATGCATAGAGACCTTAATGTTCGTTTAGGTAGTAAAAATATTCTGATGGCTTCTGTTCGTCTATCCAGAAAAGAATACCGTGGCTTAGTTTGGAATGAATAGTTGCGAAGTATGTTAATTTGGTCGCCTGGTTAGTTGGCATCGCTTTCACTCTTTTAATTGCATAGATTCCAAATTTTCTTTTTAGATAATTTTTTTAATTTGTTGCGTCCATTTCAAACAATTACTCAAGTTAAAAGACTTTGTTGTATGGCTTTTTTGCTGGTCTGTCTAGTTCGGGAAATCAGTTCTTGAGTTCTTTTTAAGATATAGTTTAAGTTTATTTGCAGCAAATCACTCTTTCGAGATTCTTATTACGTAAGAAGATTTGTTTGTTTTAGTGTATGTAGTCATTATGGGTAAAGGCATATTTCAGTATTAATATATACGAATATCGTTACTATGGATAGTAAATAATAATGGCCTTGAAATTGAAATTCTATAATTTACTGATCGCATCTCAGATCTTCTATTCTACCAATTATCCCCTTCTCCAGATTTCAATTTGTGTATCGACATGCATATTTTTAAATACAATATACTAATTTGTATATTGCATTATTTCGCTCAGTATAGAATTATCTTTTCGATAGCCATGTAGTTTAAGAGAGAGAAGACCACGTGACTAAAGAAAAATGGATAATCTTGTAGCAATCCTATTTTCAAATGCCTTGGATAGGATAGGATAGGATCGACAAACTCTGATTTTATTACATTTTTCTTTATCCAAGTACTTATGTGCTTTTATTTCGTTACTGGAATATGCAGAAAATTTTCTTTTGTAAAACTCAAGAAAAGAAAGTTAAATTTGAGAGGAAAAAATTGACTCCCGGCTCTGGTAAATTATATGTGATATAAAGATAATGTGCATTGCTCTACTCGTATGTAGTCTTTCCGAAATCATTTAATTTGATGTATAGATCATTAAAATCACATAATAAATAAAGACGTTCTAGTCTTTGAAAATTTTTGTGAAACACCCGGTATAGTTGTTTCAGAAATTTATGTAACCATTTTTATTCAGGGTGTCCTTGAAAGAAAGAATTAAAAATGGAAAGATGTAATTATATAAAATATAAATCCAAAATATTTTCCCGAAATTCCCTCTCATAAGCGAGAAGAAAAATGACACTCTGCGACCTATTATATCATATAGAAGACGATACTTAAAGGAGACAATAACGAAAAGAGTGGTTTTGTTATTGTCGATCAGTTTTAAGATCGTCTTCGATTCAGTCAGTTGTCGATCGTTACATGTGTACATGCGTACTTTCGATATGATTTACATTTAGGTCTTCGATTGTTACCAAATTGGACGCGAAATGCCCCATCTTATATCTTCTTTTAAAAATTCCCATTCAACTATAAATTTTTAACAGTTGATCAGGTTATCGAACATTTAGCATATAAAGTTGTCTACACATTGTTATCTGCTAGAGTGTTTACAAGCATAAACATTGCAATGTGTGTTTTCCTGTAAATTCAATAGCGGTATTTTTTATATTCTGAATCTATATTAATATTTTATATTTGTTACTTCTAGTAACAAAAAAAAACATTCACGTAATACACATGAAATAAACTGATATAGGTCAGTTCTAAAAGTTTATAAGCAGCTGACTTTGTACGTAAATATATTGAGGTTATTGACTTTAACATACAACTATGTTATAGCTTTTATAACATCGATAGATGTTATGTATGCAAGCATACGCTATAGCGTATGTATGTGTCTAACTTCAATAGATTGATTTATTATTTATACACATTCTGAATATCTTCATTTCATAGGCGGCACATAATACAATTTTAAGGGGTTTTTAATTTTAGGGTTCGCGTCGCAATTGAATTACATTATTTTGGACTTATATTCTATATAATTACATCTTTCCATTTTTCATACGTTGTCTCTTTCTTTCAAGGACAGTCTGTATACTGGTAACATTTTAGCTAATTTTAATGTCTTGGGAAACACAGCTTACAGATTCAGTAATTACACACTCTGTAAAACCTCTAAAATCGATGGTCACCGATAACTCGAATAACTGCCATGGTATGACGGGTGGGAGTATTTGTGTATTAGAAATGAATACGTTTCAAATGCATGTAAATTTAAAATTCCATCTTTATTAGCTCAAGTAGAAAGGACATAAATAAATATACTCTTAATACGGTTCAACATAATAAATTTCCGAATTATGTGCCTTGTGTTTTACCTAATTTAATGATCAAACCGAAATACAATAAATAAAGGGATTAAATAAACAAGAATGGTTTCGAATTAACATCACTGATGTGCCAGTCTCATAAAAATAGCTCGGCGCGAAAAATACCATCATATTATTCAGGAAGAACGAAAATAGAAATAAACGAAAAATGAAATTAACAAAAAATGCGATCAAATAAGACAGGTTAAAGAGGAGAAATGCAAAAATAAAAGCAGAGAAGCAACGACACCGCACGAATGCATATCGTATTTAAATGAAACCGACGGCACGATGATGTCGAAAAAAGATATCGAGTGTTTCTACCATACATGGTATGTTTCGCTCTCCTTAATCTTGCTGAAAACAGATTTAAAATGTAAACACTCCTTCATCGAAATACATGCCTACTCACGTTTGAATAAGTAATATGTTTATTTTTGTATCGCAAAAAAAACATAGTTTACCTATTTGCATACAAACCTTAGCGGATTAGAATAATATAACGTGCGTTCAAAAACTTTCCGGCCCTGCTTTTTTTAATGGTTGGCGACAGTGCAGGTAATCTTTCATAAAAATATAATTTTGATAGTTTGGTTATGTCATGTAAATGTGTGTAATAACACAAGTTTACAAATTCCGGTCAACTTTTGGATCAGAGCAGATGAGAACAAATCTTGACGTTATTTGAGGTGCTGAATTCAAATCCGGGCTTCGTTTTTCAAAGTTGGTTCTACTTTGTGAGTTCGCGCATGTTGGCAGAACTGCGCTATCATAATGACAGTCAGCTGTTGGCGTCGCTAGAAACATTATTTAATTTGTATTTTTTAAGTTTTTTTGTTAATCCAAAACGTGTGAAAATGCAAAGACAGAATTGTAAAGTTGATTCAAAGTGTTTTTGTTATGTTTGCGGATGTTATATGATCAGAAAAAGTGGCAAAGTTATTACTAATGTGATCAGAAATGCATATTTTTATTATTTTGGTTTCTCTGTATCAAACACTCACAAGCCGTGGGTACCGAAATTGTTTTGTAACGCGTGTAGCACAATATTATACAAGTGGTCACGCGGTAAAAAAGTATGTTTTTCATTTTCATTGCCAATGTTATGGAGAGAGCCGAAAAATCATGTAGATGATTGTTAGTTTTGCTTGATGAATGTCGTCGGTGTAAATGCAAAAAATCTATCAAAATATAAATATCCTGAAGTATCATCAGTGTCTAAGCCAGTTCCCCGTGCGAGCAATGATCCTTTGCCAATTTGTCCAGGTACGAGTGCAAATTACATGGAAACTTGTAGTTCATCACCGACGAACAGTGGAAGCGATTTTAACATGGAGGAAAAACATTTAGTTTCGCAAAGTGAACTCAATGATTTGGTTCGTGATTTGAATTTATCGAAACAAAAATCAGAATTGCTCGCATCACGGATGCAGGAGTGGAAATATCTTGACACTCAAACAAAAGTCACTGTATATAGAACCAGAAATGAGGCGCTTTTACCGTTTTTCAAAAAAGAGGAGAATATATGCTTCTGCTATGACATCAACGGTTTGTTTGATGCGATGAATACACCATACGATATAAATAAATGGCGTTTGTTCATAGATGGTTCAAAATACAGCCTGAAAGCTGCTCTGATACACAATTGAAATATAAAACCATCAATTCCGATTGCTCATGCAGTACAAACGAAGGAATGCTACCATACAATATGTAAAATTTTTACCAAGATAAAATATAAAGAGCATCAATGGAAAATTTGTGGCGATTTGAAGGTTTGAAAATAAATTTCAATTCAATTTTAAAGAGTAAATTATTTATATACTATTCCTACAGGTTATTGGTCTCTTGATGGGGATGCAATCTGGTTTTACCAAATTTTGCTGTTTTTTGTGTCTGTGGGATAGCCGTGCAACTGACAAACATTATGTGAAAAAAGATTGGCCAAGCCGTACTAATTATGAACCAGGAAAACAAAACGTCTCTTCTATACCACTTGTGAACCCACAGAACATTTTCTTGCCACCTCTCCACATAAAGCTTGGCCTTATCAAAAACTTTGTCAAAGCGCTCGACCGTGAAGGACCGGCTTTTGAGTACTGACCAAGTTATTTCCCAAGTTGTCGTACGCCAAAATCAAAGAGGGAATATTTGTCGGATCTGATATTCGAAAATTAATGGCCGACAGAAACTTTACAAAATATTTAACGCCCAATGAAGCAGCAGCATGGGTATCATTTGAAGATGTTGTTCACAACTTTCTCGGTAACCGCAAATCCCCGGATTTGAAGCAGATAATCGACAGTTTGTTGCAAAATTATTGCAAGATTGGAGCTCGAATGTCTCTCAAAATACATTTTCCGCATTCCCATCTCGAATTTTTTCCTGAAAACTTGGGTGATACAAGCGACGAGCAAGGAGAGCGACTACACCAAGATTTGGCGAAAATCGAAAAACGATACCAAGGATTTTGGGACGAGGGCATGATGAGCGACTACTGTTGGACTTTAATGCGTGAAACAGATCCCAAACAGTACAAGCGACTCAGTTCGACTGCTCTTTATTTCTAATTTAACACTTTTTAATGAATAAAATGGAGATTAATTGTCAAAAATTGTAAAAATTGTGTTTATTTAATATCTCGAAAACTAGAACCAAAATCAAAAAACGGAGTGCAGATTCGGATTCAGCGCCCCAAATAACCATAGATACAGCTTGAGGTTGCTTAGATCCAAAACCGTGTATACTTGTGTAATTAGTTTAGTTTTTGCAAAAATATTTATTACAATAGTCAAAATTAAAAGAAAATAATACTAAAGCAGATGTTGGAAATGTTGACCATTATTTTGAAGACAAAGTTGAACTCTACGCTTTTTGCTTTCAAAATCATTTATTAGGATTTCTTGGGTTATGTAAGCGCAAGAATTGACAATAGTATTACGAAGCTCTTCGATTGTGTGCTGTCTGGTCTTGAACATAGTATTATTTAAATATGGAATAATAAAATAGTCTAAAGTTCTTTCTTTGGGGACTGTGGTTAAGTAAAAACTTAAAAAATAACAAATTCAGAAAGTTATGTCCACCAAAAAATATATTAATAGAATTCCTATAAAACAGGGATGCACAGACTTATAGGGAACAGGGGCCACTCGGGAAAATTATAAGCCAAGGACCGGGCCACTACAAAGAATACTTATTAACACAAATATATTTTTTTAAATAGTATGAATTACTAAAAATGATAAAAATAAAAGAACATTCAAAAATGTTTGTTGTAATTATGTAATCGTAATGTAATCTAATCATTACAATGTAATATTTCATGTTCTATTATTTTGATGCATGACATTGCATTGACCTAACAATTTTGTTTATGTTTGGCTCCACATTACTTGTCGCCACACGTAAAATTGCTTCCAGATTTTCATTTGCCAGACGGTTTCGAGTTTTTGTTTTGTTAAGTTTCATCATTGAAAACGTTTGCTCACAAATATACGTAGATCCAAATAAGCTTGCGCATTTCAATGCATTTATTCGCAACTCTTTATAAGCGGTTTTGTAAACGCAACGGTAAAAGTTGAGTAAATTACCTTCATTAAACTTGTTTCGTAAATTATCATCATTTTGCATGTCTATCAATTCCAGCTGTATTGATTCCGGTGCATTTTTGGGTGAAATGTTGAAAGGATTGCGGAAAATGTCTAATAGAGGTTTAACTTTTTTGAAGTCTAGAAAACGATCATGAAAAGCTTGTATTAAAATATCAATTTTTTCAAATAAGCGAAATGTACATCAGTTTTATTGAATTTCTCCATAATTTTTTTGTAGTTCGGAAAATTGGCTGAATTGATTTGTGTCCTGAAAAGACTCAATTTGCATTGAAAGCACAAAACATGAGAGTATAACTGCGAAATCAATTGATCTTTGCCTTGGAGTCGCGTATTTAAGACATTCAAGTGATTTGTGATGTTGACAAGAAACGCTAAGTCACAAAGCCAATCAGGGTTGTCGAGTTCGGACACGTCCTTTTTCTTTTCCGCCAGATATATTTTGATTTCTTCAATCAAGTTAAGAAACCGCTCTAGTGACAAGCCACGACTTAGCCACCTTACTTCAGTGTAAAACAGGAGATCACCATATTCGCTTTCAATATCCTCGAGAAATTGTGTGAATTGTCGGTGATTGAGACCTCGTGATTTTATAAAGTTTACAGTAGGTACTACAACTTTCATCACATTTCCAAATCCCAATAATTTTGAACAGAGAGGGCTCTTGATTTATAATGCAATGAAACTGCATTAATTCCTTGGTATTTATGTTTTTAGTTTTTAAATACTCTTTTAACATAGTTATTATCCCAGCTTTACTTCCAAACGTTGAAGGTACTCCGTCAGTCGTAATTCCAGATAATTTCGTTAAATCCAAATCCATTATAGAACATTTTTCCAGAAGAGCTTTGAGCATGTCACTCTCTTTGGTTTGACTTGTCAAAGAACTCATACCAATCAGTTCTTCACTCACTTCAAAATTTTGCGTTACACCTCGTAAAAATGTTAAGAGTTGAGCAGTGGAACTTATTCTGTAGATTCGTCGAGTGCTATAGAAAAATACTCAAAACTTTTCGATTTCGTAGCTAATTGCTCTTCTATATTAGCTGCTAATATGGTAAGTCTTCTTTGAACAGTCATTCGATTTAGTTGAATTTTCTCAAACCTCTTTGCATCTCTCGGGCACATTTTTTTTGCGGCGATATCTAAACACTGCTTAACAAACTCACCATCTATAAAAGGCCGACAAGTTTTCGCTATTATTCGAGAAATTTCAAAGCTAACTTCAGTAGCTGTTTCAGCATCTTGAATTGGTTTTGTAAACATAGGTTCTTTTTTCGCGTTCGGTTTTCGCCGGTTAATTTGGTAAAAGTATGATGCTGGGTTTCATAATGCCTTTTCACATTATATTCCTTCGGAATAGAAACACTACTCTTGCATATTAAACAGACACTTTTGCCATGCGATGAAATAAAAAAGTATTTTTCGGTCCAACTGTCAATTTTCATCTTCAAACTTACGACTACGTTTTTTACTGGGGCCTGGTTTAACCATATCAAAATTGATATTATATTGTTACGTAGGTAGATTCCATGTTCGAACGACGAAATATTTATTCATCACAGATTACAATTCAAATAATATAACGTTCGCTTGTCCGTAACTTAACTGCCCCGATAGCGGGCGATGCGTTGTATTTACACGAGTTACCTAACATCGAGAACCTACCACATTGTTCGGGGATAATACCGACGTGTATCGCGAATCTTCGAGTAATCTAGTTGGTTCGACAGATTTCTAGTCTCGTAACAATATGCTTGGAACGACGAGGAGCATACTGTCCTACGTAGTAAACCTGAACAAGAAAGTTGTAGGTACTTAAAGATACATATCTTACTAACAATTATAAAAGTTAGAACAAAATAAAAAGTTAAGAAATATTGATTTGAATGGATTTTTACCTACTTTTGTAGTTTTTCGAACAATTTTTAAAATTCGTTGGCGGGCTGCATAAATATCGACAGTGGGCCGCATGTGGCCCGCGGGCCGCGGTATGTGCATCGCTGCTATAAAAGAAACACTAGTGATCCATCAATCATCCGAGAATTTTAGTATGTAGAAATAGATCTGTTAAACAAAGTTTCCTATAGAACAGGTGATTGCAAGTATCGAAACTTCGATTAAGTATTTTGAACAAGGGCCAAAAAACTTCATTCGAGATGCTTGCAAAACCCAAATCGATAAGAATTTACAGCAGCGCAAACATAAGTCGGTCAATAAAGAATGGAATATCATTAATTAATTAACTCTTAGATCTAAGGACTGTTTTTACCTAAAAGCAGATAAAGGGAACAAATTAGCAATTATGGACAAAATCGACTATTTTCAACGAGTTAAAAATTTAATTGCCGATGGTCTGTATATAGAAATTAAGAGAAATCCGTTACCTAAAATGATGAATGATACAAAAGACGCGTTTTAATAACTTCTACCCAAAAGTATAAATTAAATGTTAATAATCCTTTAGTACCAAGAATGTATTGTTTGCCGAAGATACATAAAACAGGTAACTCGATGGGACCTATCGTTTCAGGTATTAACTCACTGACTTATTTGATTTCCAAATGGTTAGTGAATGAATTTAAAAATTTACCCGTAAAACCAGAAAGTTTGTCAGTTAGTAATTCCTTAGAAAATTTGTTCAATTAGTTAAAGATTGTGAACTGGAAGCCGGGGAAATTTTAGTTTCATTCGATGTAACGTCATTATTCCCTTAGGTACCTATTCCAGAGACTATAAAATATTTAGAAGACTTGCTCAATGAGAATAACATTGAACCTTCAAAAATGAAAGAATACATGAGATTGACAACTCTGTGCATGACGCAAAATTGTTTCCAAGTTTAGGAACAGAAACAAGGCACAACAATGGGTAACTGCCTATCTCCTTTCATAGATAATTTATTCATGAGTCAATTTGAAGTAGAATTTAAAAATATCGCTAAATATATATCAGGTACGTAGATGACATTCTCGCAATTTTTGATACACGGAAATGTGAATTAGACATGTTCGTTAATCAGTTAAATTTGAAATTTCCGACCATGAAATTCACGGTGGAAAAGGAAAACAATGATAGGATATCATTTTTAGATACGTTAGTTGTTAGAGATAAACATAAAATATAAATCGATATTTTCTGGAAAGAAATCAATGTTAATAGATTCATCATCGCGGATTCAAATAATAGCTTTCAACATAAGACAGCTTCTTTCAATTTCTTAGTCAATCGGTTACTAAATTTTCCGTTAACAAAAGAGAGATATGAAATAGAACTAGATTTCATTAAAACATCGCGAAGTATAATGGCTTTGACATAGAAATAATCAATAAATTAATAAATAAATCAATAAATCAATAATTAGAAAAACGAAATTAAAAAAGACAATCCATCCGCGAATTCACAAATATGGTATCTCAAAGTAACTAGGAGAAAAAGTATATACCATTCTATCACGAAAAACATTAATAGAGTTGTTAAAGAACGAGGTCTCCAAGTTGCGTTTCGGTCCGAAAAATAACATATCAAAAGCCTCTTAGAAAATACCAAAGATAAGATTAATTTTAATTTGAAATCAGGTATATATGAAATTAATTGCGATGATTGTAATTTGAAAAGAACAGATATCACACATTTAATTCAATAGATCAGAAAAATCTAACGTTGCCAATCTATCTTTAAATACACAACACAATATGTCGATTAAAGGGTTAAAACTTGTCAAAGCCATTAATAATCCTCGAGATCTTGACGCATATGAAAGGATTCATATCGTTAAAAATAAAGGAAACACCGTTAATGTAGATAAGGGCGGAATTCCATATAGTTGTCCCTTTTCATTCTTAGAAAAGAGGTAGAAAGGTTGAAGACACGCAGACAGAGAATAAACACATGTTTTTATTTATAAGTCAGTGTGGCCGTGGACGCCGTGTAGATTTGTCGTGTGATCAGATGTGCTAGCTTTACTGTGCCCTATGTGCGACACTTTTATTAGTGGTTTTACCTACTGATGATGACAACTTAGTTGTCGAAATATGTATTTATGATACTATTAGTAATTGCGGTAAGGGGTTATATACCTTTTTTAAGTCGAAAACTGTCAAATCTGGAGATCTTGGTGGAAAATTAATAATTATTGTATCGAAAAATTCTTGCAAAAAAGTTATTGCTTCTCAAGATATATTCGATGGTGCATTATTTTGTTGGAAACATCCTTCCGTAAGTTCATTAAGTAATGGCTCTAATAATTCATTTCGATATCTTTCACCAGTTATGGCTTGATAAAGAAATATAGCTCCAATAACTCGTCTTCTTGAAACTGACAAATGAACTGGTTGTGGTAGTTTTGCTATTAATTTCTTTGGGCGAGTTATCCATTCGACGTCGAATGTCCTCTATGCAATTTGCTGTTCTTCTTCTAGGTCCTCCACCGCCAGGTTTAAAAGTTATTGCCCTTGTTTCACCAAATTTAATAACACAAGCTTGAATATATTTTTGCAGTTGTGCGTAAGTAACTGGCAGATTAGGATACTGTTGCCGGAAATCCTGTAAGCACTGATTAGTGGAATAAACCCAATCTCCATTTTCTAATTTTTGGCTAGTTCTATATTAGCTTTGAATAATAAATATTTTATGTTGTAACTCTAACAATATAATAAAGTAATTTAAAAAATATAAGAGCTTATAATTTGAATTTCTAAAGCTTCGCATGTGCACCATCCTAAAAACAGCCTACTATAATAAGGAAAGTTTTTGAAGGCAAGTTACATTGATAGTATAATAAATTTACTTCACTTTTTCATTGCTTCGTCTTTTCTTATGTTACTTTATAGAGTTGGAGATCCTATACCGCCTAATTCTGAGCAAACGCAACGATGCGAATGTATGAATATTTCTCCCGCTTCGAATACAATTCCCTTGAATGCTGTAGGCGTGTCAACATCAATGTCATATATCATACATACTTACATATTATGGAGCCGCGTAAGAAAAATTATCTGATTACCAAATTACTATTAAAGGACTATAAATTGTTTAGTCCGGTGTTATGGTAATGAGTAAATTGCAATACATTATTCTACAAAGCGTAATGAAATTATTAATAAGCGGTTAAGAAAATTGCAAATAAGGCATCAAGAGATTTAATAAATTAAATTTTAATAATAAAGGTCACAAAAACTGTTCATAGTAAACTAAATAAACTTCAGAAATAAATAAAAACTAAATTAAATTCTAGTAATGTTAAGAAAAATTTACTCTTACAGATAATAAAATAAATTGTTCATAATTATTATATAATAACGGAAATTCATCCGTTTAAACTCGTCACCGTAAAATAATTGATGATGTTTGGAATATTTATAATTAAGAAAACCATTTAATTTTAGTATGCGGTTAACGGAAGAGCAGCATATGCCTAAATAGTTGGAAATATCGCTAACTGTCAAATTTGAATTTAGTTCTATTGCAGCGCATACTAAAATGAACGTATCATTAGGAACTCTGTGATTTGGGAATAATGGTTTTAAATTTTGTACAGAAACAGTAATGTCTATTTTCTTTTCTTATTTTCTTATTTTCACTATTCAAACGCTTAAGAGACTCCGTATAGGGTGACAGTGGTGACACTAATTTGCGACATTAGTTGTTAAATGGTTGCGCGACAGGCTGGTTTGTGATTGGCTAAACGCGTACAGGGGAATTGTATTCGAAGCGGGAGAAATATTCATACGTTCGGATCGTTGCGTTTGGTCAGAATCAGGCGGTATATCAATTCGCTCTTGTATATTTCATTAGAAGAAAATTAAAAGAATTAATTACAATCACCATTTTCAGCGGAAGGAAGTAAAATGTGTATTAGAATTAAGTGGTGATTAATCATGCCTATAATAATAGAGGGATTGTATTTTATTTTGCTAAATAGCATATTAAAATTCCATATAAAGTTTAAAGGAAGAGAAATAAAGAATAATTGAATTGATTCGGCATTTACTTGATGAAGATCCATAATTTAAAATAGAACGATTAAAGACTAAAAGTGAAGATTAGAACCGTAGTTTTATTTCTATTTTAGAAATAAAGAAAGAAATAAAAATGTAAGACATACACATAACAATAAGCAAAAGTATTGACATATAGATATACAGGTGATTCATTTTCGGCTCTCACCTTGGGGATCTCGCTTATTATTGGAGATAGAGTATAGGTTTAAATTTGGCAAAGTTGTTAAATTTTGTGTTTGTTATAAATCCGTAAAGAAAATAGACCTGTGACAAATGACCTTCGTTATTAAAAAAAAAACGCGAAAACCCCATTTTCTTCTTTTACCTGTAGCACCGACATTTGGCCTTGTAGAGAAAATATAAAAACACATCCTTGTGGCCATTTCTAAACCTCTATCCAGTGATGTACTCTAAATTTTTATACGACGTTTCGTTTCTTTCTGGCCATCATCAACTATCTAATTCCTTATAGGCGCCATATTGGATTTAGACATCTTCAGAAAGAGTTTTTTTTTTCTGATTTCAACCATGTACCACATGCTGACTAAAGTTTTTGACATTAGGTTTTATTTGAAAGAATAAATTATAGGATTAAATAAGGTAGCCATGGAATTTCAATCTGTCAAACATTTCATTTATTGTTCATTAATAATACAAAAATGTCATACACTACCGAAGAGAAACAAGATATGATAAGTATTTTTTATTCTTCGAGCCGAAATTCAACAGTAACGAGTACAAGATATCTACAATTATATCCAGAACGACAACAGCCTCATCGTACCATTTTTCTAGATCTCGACAGAAATTTGGTCGAGAATGGATCGTTTACTAAGCCGCGTAATGGTCAAGACAACAGGAATTTAAATGAAAATCGACAAGATATTTTACAAATGGTAAATTGAAAGCGTGTTTTCAAATTTCATGTTAATCTTGTATTTTTATAGATAAATAATAATCCATCAATTTCTACACGCGAAGTAGCGTCAGAATTAAATTTGTGCCAGTCCAGAGTTTGGAGAACTTTACATAAAAGTAGGTTTAAACCATACAGGATCCATGTTAGTCACTCTTTACTGTCTGGAGATGATTTGAGAAGGCTAGAATATTGTAATTGGTTAATGGGAAGGATAGAAAATGACGAAAATTTTTTAAGCAAAATCATCTCGTCAGATGAAACAAAATTTACAAATTCTGGAATATTCAACAGAAATACGGAGCACTATTGGGCAGTACAAAATCCCCGACAAAACAGGGCTAGAAGACCACAACATCGTTTTGGAATAAACGTTTGGATGGGTATTTTGGCAAATCGTCTCTTAGGACCAGTTATGTATGAAGAACATTTAAATGGAGAAAGATATTTAAACATTTTACGTACATACGTATCTGACTATCTTGACGACAATATCCCATTAAATCAATTACAATATTTATGGTGGCAACAAGATGGCGCACCAGCACACAATGCAGCTGTTGTTAGAAATTTCTTATATCAAGAGTTTGCAAACCGTTGGATTGGAAATAGGGGAGTTGTTGAATGGCCTGCGAGAACACCTGATTTAAGTCCGCTAGATTTTTTTTATGGGGATATGTTAAAAATAATATTTATAAATTAGATGCGCCACAAAACATTGAAGAATTACGAGACAGACTTCAGAATGCCTTCGATGCAGTTCCTAGAAGAACTATACAAAGGGCAGTACAAAATGCCAGAAGGCGTGCCCAATTGTGCATTACCGAAGATGGCCAGATAATTGAACATTTACTGTAATTATACAAAAAAGGGATATTTATCAATACGTTTTTGCCGTATTACGCAGTTGTTATATAATGAAACAGATATGCAAAATACATATCCGTCACTGTAAACATGGACAATGTTTACAGACCATATTTACAGTGACGGATATGTATTTTGCATATCTGTTTCATTATATAATTTACTGTAATTGTTTATTGTTTACTTTTCTATGTATTTTTATTAATGTTTTTGTTATCTTGTACTCGCTACTGTTGAATTTCGTTTCGAAGAATAAAAAATACTTATCATATCTCGTTTCTCTTCGTTAGTGTATGACATTTTAGTATTATTAATGAACAATAAATGAAATGTTTGACAGATTCAAATCCCAAAGGCTACCTTATTTAATCTTATAATTTATTCTTTCAAATAAAACCTAATGTCAAAAACTATAGTCAGCATGTGGTACATGGTTGAAATCAGAAAAAAAACTCTTTCTGAAGATGTCTAAATCCAATATGGCGCCTATAAGAAATTAGATAGTTGATGATGGCCAGAAAGAAACGAAACGTCGTATAAAAATTTAGAGTACACCACTGGATAGAGGTTTAGAAAGGGCCACAAGTATGTGTTTTTATTTTTTCTCTACAAGGCCAAATGTCGGTGCTACAGGTAAAAGAAGAAAATGGGATTTTCGCGTTTTTTTAAATAACGAAGGTTATTTGTCACCGGTCTATTTTCTTTACGGATTTATAACAAACACAAAATTTAACAACTTTGCCAAATTTAAACCTATACTCTATCTCCAATAATAAGAGAGATCCCCATATTGAGGGCCGAAAATGAATCAGCCTGTATACTATATCAATATTATAAATGCTCTTACAACACTAAATTCTCCTAAATATACAAAAAAAAACAATAAACGAGACAATTCATATTTTAAGGAAATAAACCTAAGTAATAAAAACAAAAAATAATAATAATAAAAAATATCAATGTCCAGCAGTTAATTAACTTAACCAGATTGTTACTGAATATTTATTGGAGCTATCGTAAATACGACGTCTGTAATGAATTTATTTATTTATTTCGTATGAAAAGCGATGTTTGAAAAAGAAAAATCGAAAATTGTATAAATTACGTTTATGACGAAAAGGTCATAAAAATAATTTATTCAATAATATCTAAAGTTTTCGATCAGCCCAGTGTTGCAGAAGTTGCCATATGGCCTCAGCTCGTGGATGCCAGAGGGAATATGTGGGCAATAGTTTGTTCCACATTTCCGCCGTCGCAGAGACTAGTATCTAATATCTGCTAAGTTTCCATTTATGTAGGATTGAGTTGCGTGTGTTTTATAAAATATTTGGGACAATGCCTAAATTTAAACCAACCGTCGACGAATGGATACGAGACCATTCAGGATTGAAGTATGAGAACAATAAATTAATTTGCAGGGCTTGCATAAAAGCGATAAGTTTAATTACTTACATGCATTAAAAAAATGATTAAAGTTAAAAAATACCATTTTGTAGATTAATTGCGAGAAAAAATACAGCATATTACAACATATTAAAACTGCAGTTCATCAAGAAAATATGAAGCAAATGAAAGATGGTACACATAAACAGCAAACTTGTTGTTTGAGTCTGTTGGAATCGATGGCTAGCTCATCCACATAAATTGCATTTTTGCAAGAATACATACTCCAGTCGAATCAATCGTGAGCAAAAACTATGTTGACCTAGTTTACAGCAATGAAATTGAAGAAATAAAGAAGAAAGTTGGAAACAATTATATATGATTTTGTGTAGATGAAACTACGGCTTAATGCGGTTGATAATGGCGCATTTAATAATTCGAATATTGAGCGAAGATTGACCAACTAATGCTTTTTTAATAAGTTCTAAGCAGTTAGAAAAAACGAATAGCAATAAGGTTATGAATTTTATTTACCATGAATTATCGAAGTTCTTTTTGCCAAACTCTGTTTTTTCAAGTGATAAAATTTTACTAATGCTTTTTCATGCGGCTGCATACATGCTAAAGGCATATTCAATTTTAAAAATATGAAACACACACTTTATATATCTACACTCTGCGGTTTAAAAGATGTGGCATATACGCACTGCTTGTCTGCAGTGTATTGCCCAGGGGAATACCCAAATTTTATAAGATACGGGCACGGTTGTTTGTGATACGGGGCTGTACTTGACTAGCCATGTGTGCGTGGCGTTGCCGGTTCCAAACGTGTCGATAAAAAGAAGTAACAAACAAGGCTAGAAGACAGAATCACGGTTGTGATTTGTCCTAAATTTGCCTTGTGTGTGAGATGTAACAAATATGGGGAAGAATGTGTAGTTTCATATAGGAGTAAAAGTGGAAATATGCGACAAATATGGTTCACTAATGTTCAAATATGCATAAAACTGGCACCAAGAGAAATTAATGCATAGAAACTAAATTGATTGACGATAGTTTAAATTTCTCGCCGTGGATTATTGGGGATTTCACATGTTGATAGTAGCCATTGTTACTATCTGTTGAAGTCTTGTGCGACTCATTATTCATTATTTTTTATTAATATTCATTTAATTTATTATTATTTTCCTCGTTTTTATTTGAAATCTGTTCTTTTTTAGAAGTATTTTTTATCAGTATCATTGTCCAGGTACGTTTTTATGAATTTATATTAAATAAAATGAACATAATTTACGACCGAATAGGATGCTTTCATTTTAAAGGCGCATTACCGCAGTGATACTCACCATCAAGATGGATCATGGACTTATTCACTGCACCAATTTCATGAAAATTATCCTGATATTGTCATACCATACAAAATGTTTGCTAAACACAAAGGTAAAACTATCGAACGATTCGAAGGAAAACACTACATTTGTAAGGGAAAATCTACTGGACGACCGACAGTTTGAACAGAAGAGACTGTTTATGATGTTAAGCAACGAATAGAAGCAAGTTCCCAAAAATCTATTCGCAAATTAGTATCTCAAACTGGTATGATGCTTTTCTTGTTTCTAAGATCCAGTATTTTTTATTTTCATTATTGTAGGCCTATCATTCAATAGTGCAAGAAAAGCATTGGGTACACGCCTACACATGTATCCGTATAGGGTAACTGTAACACAGCGATTACTGGGTATTGATATTCCACGAAGAATTCAATATTGTCAATGGGTTAATGAAAACCTACGCAATGATGATATTTTAGATCTTGAATTCATGTCAAACGAGGCATGGTTCCATTTGTCAGGTTATATTAAAAATAGTCAAAATTATAGGACATGAGCTACAGAAAACCCACATAATTTTGTTGAGACTTCTTTACACCACAAAAAATATGGGTCTGGGTTGCAATATCTCGACGAAGCTTAATTGGTTCTAATTATGGTTCTATTAATTTTTTCCATGGAAATATTAATGCAGAAGGATATCGCACTCAAATTTAGGAAGTGTTTATTAACCAGTTACATGATGATGAATTGGAAAGGGACTACTTTCAGCAAGATGGAGCACCACCTCATGTCGCTCTGTGAAACACTGTGATATCTACAACAATATTTTGGTGACACTTATTAATAAAGATCGTTGGCCATCACGTTTTCTTGATCGTTCCCTTTAGATTTTTATCTATTTGGGTATTTAAAAAATTGAATTAATCAAAATTTACTTCACAACTTTGAAGAACTACAAGCAGCCATAGAGCAGGAAATCCATAATATCAAGCAAAAACAATTACAGCGTATTAAGAAACTAGTATATTTATGTTTGAAATCTAATGGAGGTCACGGACATACATTATAATTATTAGAGACCGGACACATCGGGTTGAAATGACGTCGTCATTACGACGGACGATATAAATAGTCTACAACATCTGTAAGTACATCACGCAGTTATTGAATGCACTATTGATCTGGCTAGCGCGCACATCTGTTTTAATCGAGAATTGCGACGCTTTTTGTTGGACATTTACAGTTATATTTCTGTTTTCATGGGCGTAGATAGAAGCGTGTGGAGTTTTAATAATTTAGTCTATTTAGATTACATTTCGTAAGATAAATAAAGTGCTGTGAGTTAGTTTCTTGTTTTCATAGTTTTAACTGTTAATTACATCGTAATTTTTGTGATAGATCCTGTTTAATATAGTTTGATTGAATCTACTTCTCCCAATTATTTCGACGTAAGTGTATATTGAATTTCGTTCAGTTTCAATAACTTACGCATACATTTTTAGTTTTCATTTATTTAGAGCATTTTAGAGCATTATCTAGAGCATTGTTTAAGTTACTTTTTCAAATATGATATGGAAGAACGTCGAAAACGGCATCGCAAAACAATGGCGAGTTGGATTGACGGTCATACTGATTGTATGTCCATTGTCAGTGATTCCGAAATTTATAGCAACATCTGTAAAATATCGTTAAAAAATTCCATAAAATCGCACCTACGTCACTTAGCATCGCAAACACATGCAGAGAAATTGGAACCGTTGGAATCTAACTATTTTAACGAAGAACTCTGTGAAACATTTATGGCGGCTAATATTCCATTAAATAAACTTAACAACCCCACTTTAAAAATATTTCTCCAAAAATATACTTGTCGAAATGTTCCTGTTGAATCCGCCTTAGGCAAATATTATGTTTCTAAGTGCTACACGAAAGCAGTAGAACGCATTAGAAGCCATCTTTCAAATCAGTACCTCTGGATAAGTGCCGACGAAACTGTCGATATATTAGGACGCTGTGTGGTAAATGTTATATAGCTGGTGTACTACATCCATCTATTCCACATAACGCATATGTAATAGCAACAAAAGCTGTACATAGAGTTGATGCGGAAACAGTTGCTAAAACCATTAACGAGAATATTCAAAAAACGGACGACAGGTACAAAGAAAAAGTACTTTTATTTGTAAGTGACAGTGCTGCATATATGTTAAAAACAGGCAGACTATTAAAGGAAACATATTCTAGTATGCTGCATATTACTTGTGTAGCATCTGTTCTCCACAGAATCTGTGAATATATCAGAGACACTATTCCAGAAGTTGATAGACTGGTATCCGCTTTTAAAAAGGCTTTTAGAAAAGCACCATTGAGAGTAGCTCTTTACAGGGAAAAATTGCAATCTTTGTCACTGCCTCCTTTTCCAGTAATAACTAGATGGGGAACATGTTTGGAAGCTACTAGTTTTTATGCAGAGAATTTCGATAGCTTACAAAATTTCGTTGCATGTTTAAATAACGATGCTCGGAGTATTTCTGAGGGCAAGGAACTAACACAAACTCCACATTTAAAAAATAAGTTGTACTTTCTTCAGAAACACTTTAGAAATTTGCCAAAACTAATCACTTATTTTGAAAATCAAAATCTCAAATTAAATGATGGTTTAACGACATTAGATGTGGCTATTAATAATTTTGAAAGTATTCCAAGTGACTTCGGATGTGGCCTTCGGCAAAAGTTAGTGTTTAATAGAAATCTAAAATTAATTGCGGCAATTGTGTATGAGGACAATGGCACAACATATAATTGCAAAATATTCGGAAATAAAAGAATATTTCCAATATGCACTTATAACCAGTTGCGATGTAGAAAGGACATTTTCTATTTACAAGGATGTATTTCATTCAAAGAGAACAAATTTTACAGAAGAGAACCTTGAGAAAGTATTGCTAGTGATCATTAAAACTTTCGCTCAAGTAAGCCATGTACACAAAAAGTATGTCCTAACTTAAGTTATTAGAGGAGATCTGTCATTATAATTTCAAACGTTATGATTGTTAAAAAATAATTTGAAATGCTGACTTTTATATTAAATATATTTATAATTTTTATACAAAGTAATAGAATATTATAAAAAATGTGTAAAATGTTGACCATTCTCCACCAAGCATAATCGCACTCTATTTCGTAGAGCATTGAAAACATTGATCAGTATTTGCGGTGAGTTATTGATGTGTTCACATTTTTCTATGATTCTATGTCTTAACTCTTGTAGATTATTAATTGGTGTTTCATAAATAATATTCTTTATATATGGCCACACAAAAAAATCCATGACTGTTAAATCACACGAACGTGGTGGATATGGAATCGCTGTTTTTCTACTTATTATCCTATCGCCATAAAATTGTTGCAAAAACTGAATATTTTCAAGTGTGACGTGAGATGTAGCCCCATCCTGTTGAAAATATCCCACCTGGAGTACATAATTAGTCAATTGATTAGTAAAAACACTGAGAATTTCGTTACGATATTTCTCCGATGTTATCGTGCCCTCAAAGAATATTGGTCCTATTAATCGGTGACGACTCATACCTACCCATACGCCTATTTTTCAGGATGTAGTGGAACTTTTCTGTAGAAATGAGGATTTTCACTGGACCACATACGCATATTTTGCGAATTAACATAACCTTTCAAATAAAACCAAGCTTCATCGGTGAAAAAAGTATGATTTAAAATATTGTCTGTCATTGTTTGAATAAACAATTGGCAAAATTGTGTTCTTTTTTCATAATCCGTAGGTAATAGATTTTGTACAGAAGTTAATTTATATGGATACATGTGCAAGTCCTTTTTTAAAATTGTTTGACATGTTCCATACGAAAGCCCTACTTGTTGCGAATAGATGTTTGAGGAGATTCGTTAATAATTTGTCTGACATTTTCAATAACGCCGCGACTTCTCTTGAGAGGAGGACCGCTTCCTTTTTTCCTTAAAATACTGCCTGTTTGACGAAAAAGATTTACACACTGCATTAGCGTATCACGGAAAGTTTTATAGCTAGGAACAGTATTTGGATATCTCTCTTCAAACTCCGCAAGGCAATTTTCTATTGAATGCTGCCAAATACCATTAATTTTTTGAGATGTCAGGAAGTAACATTCTACCATAAACGCTTTATGCATATCATTAAAGGCCATTACTTTTTCTTTTGATGAAACTTTAAAATATATATTTGACACTGACAGATGTTTGAAATAACATCTTAATGACTAAAGCAACGATATAATTTTTATATACACGGCCAGCTACGAGTGAAAATTTTAATGATCGCTCGTTATTAATACTCCTTTACTCAACTTGAACTACAAAATGAATAAATAAAAATGTATTTCGTATTTTCTAGCCGTATATATACCCGTTTTATTATTATAAGTATAATTATATAAATAAAATTAAAAACTTTAAAAATAAAAATGTTCAATAGTGCGCTCGTGGGCTATGGGTCATCAACCTCTCATGTCCGGTCTCTAATTTATAATGAAGACTGTAGTTGTTTTGTTGGAATTAAATTTACGAAAAAAAATTGACTTCTTTTACTTAAATATGTCCTGCTTAATTGCATATCCTTCATTTTAGTTATAAATGTTAAAAAAAATAAATAAATGCATAAATTATAAATAAAATAATCTATATTCAATTCTACCTTTATTTATCAGATTTACATTAATTTTCTGTTAGGAAATCAATATCAAATCGATTTATTAAAGATTTAATATTAATATTTTATCACCCATTCAAAATCTATTTTGTACGTTAATGGCAAGGAATTCAAAACCAAATTGCCAACTGGACAAAAATTTAGCAGGGCGGGAAATTCGAACTATCATCCATCAATAAAAATCACTCTGTACAATCAAAATAACTGTACCATCAAAAATGACTTATGGCATAATAGTTAGAAATCCGCGCTCTAATTAAGGTACACTCGACCACATAGAAAATGTCCCTATCGTAAACCGACCCCTCGGTCGGTGATTATTGCCTTTTACCTGGACCGGGAACTCGAGAATTGGTCACCATAATTTAGCACGTAAAAAAGCGGATAACTACCAAGTAATATTAATGAACCTGTATGATGCAAAGATCCAAAAACAAGAAGAAAAATTTTACATTAATTAGTTAATTATAAATAAATATAAATATTGAAGGAATTGTTGTTATTGTATTATGTTTTTGTGGGTATTTGTATTACTCGAAAGGCCGATTGTAAATTTCCCCATCAATGAGATTGTTCGTCAAGAATAATAATAATTAATTAATACAATTAAATACTTCATAAATTTATTTTGGAACACGTTTTTTCGAGCTAATAAAATGAAACCAATCTAGTATTATTATAAAATAAAAATACTTTTATTCAATAAAAATAAAATAAAAATAATAATAAAAATAAAAAAAAATTAGTAGGGATTCATTCCAATAGTGCCGAATTCATTCACGCTCTCGTATTTCATCGCTTGTTTGTTTAGTCGAAATCAGACATAATAAAAAATATTAATTACTGTTAATAATTTATGAAGTATTTAATAGTATTAATTAACTATTATTGTTCTTGATGAACAATCTCATTGATGGGAAAATATACAATCGGCCTTTCGAGTATTACAAATACCCACAAAAACAAAATACAATAACTGCAATTCCTTCATTATTTATATTTATTTATAATTAACTAATTAATGTAAAATTTTTCTTCTTGTTTTTGGATCTTTGCATCATACAGTTTCATTAATATTACTTGGTAGTTATCCGCTTTTTACGTGCAAAATTATGGTGACCAATTCTCGAGTTCCCGGTCCAGGTAAAAGGCAATAATCACCGACCGAGGGGTCGGTTTACGATAGGGACATTTTCTATGAGGTCGTTAGTACTTGGAGTGTCTTTAGAATCTGGCTGTTGATAAAAGTCGTGCATTTCGAATAAGCAATACCTGATGAACTTGATAACATTACACAAACTGCATTTTCTTCCACGCATTTCAAGACTATAATGACATGCAGTAATCGTGGTAATACCTAAAATAACTGTACGTGAATATATTTTTAAATTGGTTAAGTTACGATGTATTTTATACTTTGCGAAACAATTACAGGTGTTTCAATTAAAATGCTCTTTGGTATTGAGGTTAGAGTTTTTTATACTTTAATTTAAAAATAATAATACAATATAGAAGATAATACATAAAATAAAATGGACTTTGGATTAAATAAATGAAGCTAAATACACGCACACACATCCACGTACTTGTAGAAGCATCTAGAAAAAAGCTATTTATTATTACATTAGCATTTCTACAGCTCTCTTTTTCCTGTTAAAACATAATTTAAACTATTAAAATCGATCTGTAGACAACTACGCAGAGTAAGATTTACGATTAGCTTTACATCCGCAACGAAAAGGGTCCACAGCATTACTTAAATGCTTCAGGAAGATGAGCATAATTCGAGAATTTATCGCGCTGACCGAAAAGCTTTCGCCTTTTATCTCGCTCGATAATTTTCAGTCCCGTTTTAGTGTTTTAAAACGTGCTGGATAATTGCCGACATTAAATGGTATCCTATTTCCTTGGAAAATGATTCGTCATAAACAGTTTATGATTATTATTCGAGAGATTTGACTACAATCATCGAGAAGTGTTTATTGTTGGTTGTAAAAATATGAAATCTGACGATTTGTTGGTATAATTGCTTTTAAAGACCTAAAATTGCTTCGGAAACGTTTCAGAAATGATAGTTTTGAACTTAATAATTTTGTTAAATTAATCGAAAATTTATTACGAGAAGTTGACGCAATTAATTTCTTCTTGACTTCTAATTGGCTTTATTGTATAATGAGGCACTGTTTAAGTATAAAATTTGACATATTTCCTTCTTGTGATTTCATGTCTAAAGGCCGGTATTATAAATGGCGTGTAAGGAAACCAAGCAAGTAAATCTACCAATTAATTTACAAAATAAAAACACACACAATGTTGTATTAGATTTACACTTTATTTAATAATATTTAATAATATATAACAGCTGTTTCACCGTACAACGGTTTCTTCAGATATAACAAGCGGTACTGTAAAACATTTTACTTAAACGTATATAAGAATAGAAATAAAACTACGGTTTTAATCTTCACTTTTAAAAGTGAAGATTAAAACCGTAGTTTTATTTCTATTCTTAATTATGGATCTTCATCAAGTAAATGCCGAATCAATTCAATTAAACGTATATACATTTTTTTATTTTATGACTTAGTGGTATTCTTAGAAATTGGAAATCGAAATATTTTTACCCGCCTCTTTTAGTATAAGGGATACATAGATAACATAAATTATATTATAAGTGACAGATAACTAACAAAACAGAGGGGAGGAATTAAGCTCTGTTTTGTCATTTAATAATTTATTTGAAAATTTTTGTTTATTAATTTCCATTGCTTCTAATAAATCGAGTTTCTTACTTTTCTTATCTTCATGTAGGATCTTGAAATTATTATTAAAACTATGGCTTTCTTCAATTAAATGGTTGGAGTATGCTGAATCTGTTTTCCCATTTCTAAACGAATAATAATGTTCGTATATGCGCTTTTTGAACGTTCTACCTGTTTGCCCAATATATGTTTTAGTACATGTGCCACAAATTAGTTTATACACACCTGACTTATTATGATGTGCTGTTTTACTTTTATTGTTTTTGATGTAGTTACTAATATGGTTGTTGGTTTTATATGCAATTTTTATATTTTGTTTTCTTAAAAATTTTTCTAATATTTTATTTTGTTTGCCTAGGTAAGTAATAATTTTAAATTTCTTGTCATGATCTTTAGTAATCGGATATATATCTTGTATTGCTTTAGTTTCTCGTTTTTTGGATACTATTTTGTCTATTATATTCGGGTCATAACCATTATTGATTGCAATCTGTTTTATAATGTTGTATTCTGAATTAAAGTCTTCTATTGACATGGGTATATTTAGTAGTCTATGAATCATACTATAGAATGCTGATAATTTATGTTGAATTGGGTGCATTGATTTATTATGTATTGTTATGTCTGTGTGCGATTCTTTATGGTATATCGAGAATTTTAGTAGGTTATTGCTTCGCTTAATCGTTAAATCTAAAAATTTAATGCTATTATTCTGTTCTTTCTCTATTGTGAACTTAATGTTGTTATGTATTGAGATAATAAATTCTTCAAGTTTATTAAGTTGTCTATCTGTGCCTGTATAACAAATTAAGATATCATCTACGTACCTATGCCAAAATAATATGTTCTTAACTAATGCACTGTTATTAAATATCGCGGTCTCATGGTTATCTATAAAAATTTTTCGTAGAAATTTTTATAGATAGATAACTTGAGACCACTATATTTAATAACAGTGCATTAGTTAAGAACATATTATTTTGGCATAGGTACGTAGATGATATCTTAATTTGTTATACAGGCACAGATAGACAACTTAATAAACTTGAAGAATTTATTAACTCAATACATAACAACATTAAGTTCACAATAGAGAAAGAACAGAATAATAGCTTTAACTTTTTAGATTTAACGATTAAGCGAAGCAATAACCTACTAAAATTCTCGATATACCATAAAGAATCGCATACAGACATAACAATACATAATAAATCAATGCACCCAAATCAACATAAATTAGCAGCATTCTATAGTATGATTCATAGACTATTAAATATACCCATGTCAATAGAAGACTTTAATTCAGAATACAACATTATAAAACAGATTGCAATCAATAATGGTTATGACCCGAATATAATAGACAAAATAATATCCAAAAAACGAGAAACTAAAGCAATACAAGATATATAACCGATTACTAAAGATCATGACAAGAAATTTAAAATTATTACTTACCTAGGCAGACAAAATAAAATATTAGAAAAATTTTTAAGAAAACAAAATATAAAAATTGCATATAAAACCAACAACCATATTAGTAACTACATCAAAAACAATAAAAGTAAAACAGCACATCATAATAAGTCAGGTGTGTATAAACTAACTTGTGGCTCATGTACTAAAACATATATTGGGCAAACAGGTAGAACGTTCAAAAAGCGCATGTACGAACTTTATTATTCGTTTAGAAATGGAAAAACAGATTCAGCATACTCCAACCATTTAATTGAAGAAAGCCATAGTTTTAATAATAATTTCAAGATCCTACATGAAGATAAGAAAAGTAAGAAACTCGATTTATTAGAAGCAATGGAAATTAATAAACAAAAATTTTCAAATAAATTATTAAATGACAAATCAGAGCTTAATTCCTCCCCTCTGTTGAACTTATTTCCTATTTTTGATTGAAATGTTTTGTTAGTTATGTGTCACTTATAATATAATTTATGTTATCTATGTATCCCTTATACTAAAAGAGGCGGGTAAAAATATTTCGGTTTCCAATTTCTAAGAATACCATTAAGTCATAAAATAAAAAATATATACGTTTAAGTAAAATGTTTTACTGTACCGCTTGTTATATCTGAAGAAACCCTTGTACGGTGAAACAGCTGTTATATATTATTAAATATTATTAAATAAAGTGTAAATCTAATACAACATTGTGTGTGTTTTTATCATTTGATATGGATTTACATCAAGTAAAGGCAGAATCGATTCAATTAAATATTATTCATTGCTTAAATGCGAACAGTTATTTGCTCCATTGTGTTCAAATAAATATAACCTTATTTTTAAAAGTTTTGTGTGTTCGATAACTTGAATTTTGATAATGCCAAATTTATCGATTTATATTTTACAAATATAAACACAAATAAATAGTAAAGAATTAGGATTTTTTGTATTTCTTCATTTTATTCAGTGGCTCCATCGTTTATCGAAACGCTAAACTGCAAAATGCATAGCTATTCAGAGTTATTCAACAAATACTTATTTTACTTCCATGCATTTTTTATAATACCAGATTTCAATTTATTCTTTAAGTTGTTATTCAGAGATTTATTCGCTGTTTATAACACCGGCCCCTAATTGAGTTTTAAGTTGGTTAAGGTTGATTGTAACAAGAATTAGGTTCTTTGTACAAACGACCTTGTTTCCAACTTAAGGTAAATGCGACAATATTTAGATTTGTACATAACAAAATAATTGGAAACATACATGAGTGGGTAAAACCACACCAATTTGTATAACACAAAAGTATTTTTAATAATATAAAATATTATTAAAAATGGGGTGTGAAGAACACAATACAAGTTATATATTTGTGAATGTATCTCCTCTCCAGAGACGCAGATACGTATTTCACCTTTCTACAGTATCGTCGGTACGCCCCTGCTGGAGAAGAGATACATTCAACCAAACATAACTACTTTGCTATCAAACAGAAATTTTTAAGACAGAGCGTGAAATAATATTTGTATGGTTGTTACCGTCTATAGAAACACGCTTCTTAGTTCGGCAGTTATTATGTAGACAGCGCTGAATATATATAGTATTTTTTTTTGTGTGAAAATTTTACGCTAGCGTAAGTAATTTTTCTTACTATTTGATTTTATTGCATTTCATTGTAATTTAATTGTAATTTTTGATGACTTAGATTTATGTATTTATATCTATTTTAGTTTAATAGATAGATCGTGAAGAAAACTATCATTTTTTATAAGGAAGTTTTTTTTTTGTTACGATATTCTAGAACATTTTGAATTAAAGTTGGTGGGAGATATATGCTTGTGTTATTGCGCATGAGTGAATGTTATTTACGCTTTTGACAGTTGGATCTGTGTACGTTTGAAGTTGGGGTTAATTAAATTTTGAAATTGAAAGTTTTCTATTAGGATTAATTTTGCTCAAGTTTCAATTGAGGTTTTCATTGTATGCGTGTTAATTATCATACAATCTTTTTCCTCTGTGCTTCTGTATAATGTTGCAGAAGTATTCTTTACATTTGGTAAAGATTTTTTTTTTTTTTTTTAATAAAATATAAAATAGACTTGTGTGTATGATTACTAAGTGATATAAATTTCCACGTTTTTTTACGGGAAACCCTGGAAGAAGAGGAGCCTCATATAAAAAGAAAAAGCTGACTGAGTTCAAGTTTGGACAGATTGTGGTGGATAGTGGACTATCTCTCAATTAAATCCACTATACACAGCAATATGTTCCTGTATTTGTATTTTTATATTATCCTTTAAGTGGATTTATGTATCTGTTGGATAATAAAGTCTATTATTATTATTATTATTATTATTATTATTATTATTATTATTATTATTATTATTATTATTATTATTATTATATCATTATTTTTGCCTTTTTCATAACTAAAATAAACTAGCCTTTGCCTCAAAGACTAGAGTTGCGAAGAAAAGCCCAGTATTTTTTGAATCAGTACATCAAAAATATTTAAAATTAGTTCTTACCTTTCCGGCACCAAAATAAAAAGTTTATTTTGTTGGGCTGTGTTATTCATAAGAGTTGGAGGGATTGTAAATATGTCTAATTCAAAAAACAACATAAAATGTTAATTTGATTTGTTAAATTATGAATAATTTTTATTTAATTCCTCTTACTTTTGTTATAATAAATTCTTGTTGTTTGGTAACATATTTGTAAGAGCGAAATAAGATAGCCAATATATTTAAATTGGCAAGTGACTCGTTAGCTTGTTTACAGTAATATTGTCAGATTGTAATTTTTTGATAAATCATCCGTCTTCCTCGTATATTACATGTGGTGAAATCTCGACCCGCCAATTTAAAATCTTCACATCCATTTCAGTTTTGGAAGTAATACGTTTCGTAAGTCAAGCAGTTGCCAAGACCGAGACAAATTTGAGTTGAAACGAGAAATTTTCATCGTAAATTCGTCGAAAGGACGTCACAGATGTAAAGTCGTAAATATATCTATCTGCGACAAGCAGAAAACTGCAATTATTTAACTGTATAAATACCGAGTGTCGACCCATTCAACTCGACTCCTCCGAACTGGAGCAAAGTCCGAACGCGAATTGGTCCTTGGTATATGCCAAAGGAAATCGGTGTAAACGGGAGTCCGCAGAACTGCAATATTTCTACTGGCTTAACTACAAATCATTCTGCTGTTGCATTCGCAACGTGGCGCCGGTTTATATCTTTTTGTGAAGTCACCAGCGAATGCGGTTTTGTATGTTTGAAGCAGTTTCATAAGAATATATTTTCAAATAGTTTTCGTGTGCGGCGTGCATCTGTGTACTAAAATAATTAAATTTGACACGTTAAATACTACTGGAGATTACGATCCATTGAATGAAATCTTTCAATATTTCATTCTGACAACACTATGAAAACATTTATTTACTTTTATTCTATTTATTCCGAAGATTGCTTTTATTTTTGTTAAAAAATGCCGAGATAATAAACCATATTAACTCAAATTAACGTAATTGATTGTGGTTAAATTATTTTATTGCATGCATGAAAATAGCGCTAGCTGCAATAGAAAGAAAGACAAAATATTCGCAATTTATAATCTGCGCGACTGTTGAATGCGATCAGTAGAATGGACCGTTTATTTATAAAGATTTGTACTAGAGTTTTCACGTCTTTTGTATTGAAAAATAAAATGCACTTTTAACTGTAATAATTATTTATTGAACTCAATGTTTGATAGACTCAATTTTAATTTTGTATTGATGTGTGAATTCTTGCTATTTACTGTTGTGTGTTGTTCTTCGAATGAGACTGTTGTGTCTTGTTTTTAGGATTCGACTCTGTTTCTTACTGTTAAAAATACTACAAGTATCTAAAATTCACCATTACCCCTGCACACTACTACATAACTAATAAATCGGTATCGATCGTATGGCCAGATAACGACACAACTCGTGGAAATTTTTAAGGTTAACGATTCTTGGTAAATAGTACCTACTAGCAATAATACCTTGCAAGGGTCTAACAATATAATGCTAAACAATGCTAATTAAGTCTTAATTTTAAACCTAATAAAGTTTAGATTAAATTCCATTCTTCTTAATGTAATTTATTGATGCATATTTAAGAAACGTGAATTTAGGAATAGCTAAGCGGATTAAAAACTGAGTATTGAATTTCTTAACTAATTAGATAACTAATAAATCAAGGTAGAAACAGTATAATTAATATGGTAATAAACTTGCAAATATAAAGGATGCCGCTTTTCAGAATCAGAGAAAGTTTTACAATTTAAATATGATACTTAGAATTAGGTAAACAAGGGTGTTAATTTGGAATTGAACATTGTTTGATTATAAATAACTAAACTATATATATATATATATATATATATATATATATATATATATATATATATATATATATAATTTCGTCGAATGTTTTCGCGGTCGTTTGTTGAGGCGTTGTTCTTCGGGATATTTCGCCGCGTTTGGATGATTTCGTCCTGAGAAGGACAACTTTCTTCCTGACGTTTCGGTGACATCACTTTCACCTTTTTCTAGAGGATCTTATCGTTGCAATGGTAACTTCACTCTTGAAGGTATAGTTACACACATTATCGTGAAACGTTCAAAAGTTTTCCGACAGTTTTAGTAATCCCATCAACTATTATTAATGGCTCGTCTTCTTTCTTTTATTTAGATTTGAAAGATTATATATTACATACAGGCTACTTTATTTTAAAAAAATATATACATTTTACATGAAAAATAAATACTTATATTATTCCATCACTAAACTTATAACAACTAATATGTGTTAAAAAAGTCTTTACGCTTCGGGCGGTTATAGAATGAGAAATGCAATTTTCTTAAATGTCACAAACCGCAAATCATGTACTATGCCAATGCGAAGGTTTAACAAGAACCCAGTTCTTACAAATAGGAGATCAATATCCTAAGGCTAAATTATATTTAAAAGAACCGCTCTCGAAGCTGCTCAGTGTAAGTAAAAGAGTAGGACTTCAGGAGGTATTCTAATGAGGCATAAGGACCACAATAGACATACAAAGGTCGCAGGGGAAGGGGTTTTACGGCCACCTCAAGTAATTTAATCTAATCTAATCTATAATTCATTTGACATAAGTCAAATTAAATTAATTTTTTAAAATTATTCTTCAATTAAATGTTTATTCATATATATTTAAATGTTATCTTCGCAATAGTTAACGCAATGAGAATGGAAATTGGTATTATTCTATCAATAGTTGTGGGGAAGTATTTCGACAGAGATTTACAAATTCTATAGTCGATAATAGCATTTTGTTCGCAAGTTTGGGAACAAGAGTGGGAACATATCCAAACTTTTGCTTTAAAGGCGAATAATTCGTCAAGCTTCTTAACCCATTAGCTTCCCTGATCCCCAAATGGGGATTCGCGAATTTTATTTTTTAACATATTTTAAAATGTTATTATCTTTAGTGTAATGTATACTAACTGAACATGAATTCTCTGTACTTTCTAGAAAAATTTTATATTTTAGTCTTGGTAACCCTGTAACTATGTTATGCGCGTTATTTTATAACCTATACACAAAAGTTGATGGTCGAATATTTACATTACTTCTAATAATATTTTTTGTGCTTATTTGATTAATTCTGTGCCAGTTTTGTGAATTCAAGTGATAATACATTCCTTTAGTTGATATTAGAATAACAGGTGAGCAAATATAATATTTATTATAAAAAATATAGTACAAAACACCTTGATCCCCATTTGGGGATCATGGAATTTACTATGTAAAAAAATCATATGGAGAGCGTTATGTTAGTTTTATTCACAGTTGCTGTTTTTTTTTTGTTTCCAATTCAGTATGGGTTCTAGAAAATTCCTTCCTATCGCAGAACTTGAAGAAATATTGGAAGATGATGAATTTTTTGCTGATCTGGAACAAGAAGTCATTGATATAGTCGAACTGCCGCCCGATAATATCGATGTTATATCAGATTGCGAAGAATTTGACGATAATATTTTAGAAGACACTGTTCCACAAGACGTTCCTAGACGACTAGAAATCCATTCCAGCGCTCTGAATGATGATCAAGATCAAGCATCTACAGTAAAATCAAATGGTAAATTCTTGCCAAAAACTGTTCCACAGGACGTTCCTGGACAACTAGAAATCCATTCCAGCGCTCTGAATGTTGATCAAAATCAAGCATCTATAGTACAATCAAAAGGTAAATTCTTGTCAAAAACTATTCCACAAGACGTTCCTGGACAACTAGAAATCCATTCCAGCGCTCTGAATGTTGATCAAAATCAAGCATCTATAGTACAATCAAAAGGTAAATTCTTGCCAAAAAGTGAGTGGAAAAAGCAGGACATAAATTTGACTAATACATCATTTGAAAGCAACAGTGTATCTGAATTGAAATCACAGATTATTCAAAACTTGAAAGGTAAATCACCGGTTCAGATATTTGAAGAACTTTTCGACGAAGATTTACTAAACCATATAGCTATCCAAAGTGTAAATTACGCTAGACAAAACAACAGACATAACTTTGAACTTTCCACAAATTGTCTTAAAAAGTTTATTGGAATTTTTTTGCTATCAGGGTACCATTCGTTGCCCCAAGAGCAGTTATATTGGTCGGAGGATGAAGATATAAATCTTACATGCGTTAGAAACTGCATGCCTAAGCACAGGTTTTTGGAAATAAAAAAAATCCTGCATTTTAACGACAATAGTCTCATATCCACCAGCGATAAACAAGACAAACTATTTAAAATCCGTCCTTTGATAAACAAATTTAACACAAAATTCAAAAAGTTCGGTATATTTGCACAAAAACTTTCAATAGATGAGCAAATGGTTCGTTACTATGGCCACCATTACCTGAAACAGTTTATTATGGGAAAACCAATAAGATTTGGATTCAAACAATGGGCTATGTGCTGCTCTAAATCTGGCTATTGTTTTCATATGGATATTTATGAAGGAAAGAGCCAAGAAGTATAACTTGTAAGTGGTGTTGGAGCTTCTGTGATAATGAAGATGACCTCTTTTTTGCAATATCCGTCAGAATATGAAATATTTTTCGATAACATTTTCACCAGCTTTGATTTATTGTTGAAGTTGAGAGAACTAAATATAAAGGCGACTGGAACAGTACGCTATAATAGAATGAACAAGTGTCCTTTGAAATCTGATAATATCATAAAAAAAGAGGAACGCGGGGCATATGATTATCGTTATGATGAAAAAATAAAATATTTGCGTTGATTTGGAATGACAATAGCTGTGTTAAAATGCTATCGAATTACTTAGGATAGCAACCTATAGAAAAAGTGAAAAGATATTGTAAGAAAGAAAAAAAGAGAATGCCATGTCGATAGACCAAACATTGTCGGACAATACAATAAACATATGGGAGGGCTCGACAAGTTAGACTGGAATGTGCAAAAGTATCGAATCAAATTTAGAGGTAAGAAATGGTATTTCCCTCTTTTCACAAATACGATTGACGTTGCGGTTGTTAACGCCCACGCTCTTTATACTGCAATAAATGGAAGCATCCCATTATTAGATTTTAAACGCATTATTGCCAGAACTTACTTGAAGAAAGAATCATTATCCGATCCTAAATTTGCCGGAAGACCAAGTTCTAGTAAGGTGAGGAAAAGCCGCGTGCCTGACGATGTTAGATTTGATCCCATTGGACATGTTTTGGAGCGAACGATTGATGGAAAACAAAGAAAATGTGCCATATGTGACACAAACGTTCGCAAACAGTGTAAAAAATGCAATATTGGACTGCCTATGGAATGTTTTCCTAATTGGCATAAATTATAAATATTTTTCTTTAGTTTGAAATGTTGGTTCAGTTTTTTTTTTATTTTTGTAACGGCAAGTGCCATGGGTCCCAAATAGGACTTAAATTTTTTTTTTTTAAAATGGCGTATATTTATTTGCCAACGAATAAATTGACCTATTACCTTTAATATAATCCTATTTTTAATTTAAATTTACAAAAAATGTCGATAATAAAAATTTGGAAGTTAATCGGTTAATGAAAACATGAACTTTGTTCGTCATTAATAAAATGTTTTCATCACGTCCTTGTAAATTCACACTCAAGTCGTTTAAACGTGAAAATACATCAGCTAGGTAAGACAACAACAACATACACTCGTTACTCTGTAAAAACAATGAGAATGGCATTTGTTTATTCTGGAAAAATATTATTAATTCATCTCGCAATTCCAATACCCGGGTTCTGTAACGGTCGGCTTTCAATAAAATTAACCATTATTACATTTATTACAGCTTCACAATGAATTTGATTGAGATTTTCCGGCATGTTTTTTGCGACAAGAGCATATCTGTGCAAGCAGCAGTGCGTCCATTCCGCCCTTGGTATAAGACGATCTCTTAATATTATCTTAATCCACCATTTCATCCATCATTCATGTTATCGCCTTTGCACCATCACTACATACTGCAGTATATTTTGTCAAATCTATGTCAGTATAGTTTCTAGTAGCTGCATAAAAAACATCAAAAAGGCATTGTCCTGTTGCATGACCTGGTATTGTTTTGTAAAACAACATATTTTCTTTGATTGATGTGTCCCTATCACATTCGTACCTCACAAAACATAAGAACTGAGATATGTTTGCTACACTCGTTGATTCATCAAATTAAATACTAAAAAAGTCACTTGAACTAACTTGCTGAATTATCTGATCGCGAACATCAGCAGCCATGCCATCGCTTCGCCTTGATATTGTGTCGTTAGAAAGCGGAATCTTTTTCAGTTTTTTTGCTTCTTCCACTCGTATTAAAACACTGACCATATCAACTGTAGCAGGCAATATGAGATTTTTGGCGATTGTATGGAGTTTGGACATCTTAGCTACTCTTAATGCTACGAGATAAGATACTTCAAGTACACTTTTATCAGCACGGCTTAACATACAAATAGAAGTTTGTTGATTTCCCAAGGTATGTAATTTTCTTTTGAAAAATTACAAGGATTAGTTTTTATGAGCTGGATGTTTAGTTTCGAAGTGTCAAACTAATTTTGATGGCTCCATGCTTTCTTCGGAGAGAATTTGAAAGCAAACAAGGCACTGTGGCTTTCCATCCAATGAAGTAAAACCGTAATTTAAATAACTGTCATTGTACAACCCTATCACTCGCAATGGACATCAGGTTGACCCTTAATACAACTCGCCATTGCTTCACGATGCCATTGTCGACGTTGTTCCATATCATATCTGAAAAAGTAACTTGTACAATGTTCTAGATCTAAATAAATGAAAATTAAAAATTTATGCGTAAGTTATTGAAACTTAATCAAATTCACTGGACACTTACGTATATATGTAATTAAGAGTTAAAACAATGAAAAAAAGAAAGTAACTCACCGTACTTTATTTATCTTACGAAATATAAACTAATAAATAAAACAAATTATAAAAACTTCTCCCGCTTCTATCTACGCCCATGAAGAAAGAAATGTAAGTGTAATATTAGTAGTAATTGCGTCACAATTCAACGACGAAAAACAGATGTGCTGTTAACTGAATGAATAGTGCTATTCACTATTTATATGATCCATCGTAATAATTTCGACCTCTCGTGTACACATATAATTATAATCAAAATTAAATTGGTAATAGTAAGGTTTACTATTATTCTTTCTTTGGGTTTTCGAGGGTGAGAGGTGAGGGGGGGGAGTCGCCAAGTATTAATTTTATTTATATACATATATAATAACCAGAAGAAGAATTATTGGTCCAATATTTTTCTGGGAAATATTATCGACGAAACAATATCCCTGAAGCGCTTATAACAAACTTTATGATCTTTAAACCAACAATATTACATAAGATCACATGCTGCAGAAACTATTCTGGAATATCTGCTAGAATTTTTTGATAACAGACTTATTAGTAACAACCTATTTCCTCAAAATCGTGCGCTTTAACACCTTTAGATTATTTTCCTATTTACTTGTTTAAAAATTTCAATTGTTAAAAAAATTGCTAAAATCATAATATTAAACGATTTGATTATTAATCGTTTGTAATATAAACGATTTAGGGAACAACATTAACAGACAATGTCAGCGAATTAAAGAATATATGCTGATTCATGTTTTCAAAAATATGATGCCTCCTTTTAATTTATGTTTAAATTTTGATGCAGCGTTTTCAACATCTGTTTTGATAAGTTTAATAAAATATATTGTTTTTATATTGTTTAATATTCGTATAGATAATATTTACTTATTTGATTAACTGTACCACAATAAATGTCAATTTGGTATGTGACGTTGAATGAAGTTTTTATTAAGGTTACCTACGTTGAATAAATTTAAGTATTGAAATGTATTTCGCAGTATAAGGCTATCCAGGGTGTAAGGACTTTTTAAACGCTTGTTAGAATAAGAACCACGAGGACGATTCGTAAAGAAAATTCCGTTTGGTCATTAAAAAAGAAACACCAATTCATGAAGAGGTTTTTACTATATACAGCTTAAAGCTTCTACTTTTCTAGATAGTCCTACATAGTTGCCATTAAGATTGAGACATTTGTCATAGCGATGAACTAGCATTTTAATGCCCTCTTCATAGAACTCTGCCGCTTGTGAATTAAGCCATGCTGTCACAATGTCTTGCAGCTCCTCATCGCTCTCAAACCGGCTCCCAAGCCATTTCTTCATGTTAGGGAAGATATGATAGTCGCTAAGAGCCAAATCAGGGCTGTAGAGAAGATGCTTAAACACTTCCCACTTAAAACTGTCCAACAGACCTAACGCGCGAGCGGTGGTATGCGGGCGGGCGTTGTCATGAAGAAAAACAATGCCCGAACTTAATAATCCACGTCGCATTTTCTGAATAGCTCTTCTGAGCTTTTTCAAAGTTTTACAATAGACTTGAGCTGTGAGTTGTGATTGTGGTCCCTCGTTCTATAAAGTCTACAAGAAGGACGACTTTCTTATCCTAAAAGACAATGACCACGACGTTTCTCGCAGAAAAAGTTTGTCAGCTCTTTATAGGTTTCGTAGTAGGCGAATTAGGGCAATTCCAGTGCATTGACTGTCTTTTCGTCTCAACGTTGACATAGATGACCCAAATCTCATCACCTCTTACAATATGCCCGAGGAAATCTTTACCTTCAACATCATGTACCTATCCCATTCTCTTTGTTTAATGGTCTTGGGTAAGAAGTTTTGGCACCCATCGTGAATGAAGTTTGTGTTAACCTAAATGTTCAGTATCAATCTCATACAAAACTGTATGTGAAATTTGAGGGAAAAGGCACTCAGTTCTGTGCCGATTTTCACGACCCTTTTTCCGACATTACCCACAAGTTTGTTAGTCACAACAATTGGTCTTCTACTCTGTTCTTCATCATGGACATTAGTTAGCCCTTCTCAAAAGATACGGCATCGTCTTCTAATTATACTGTCACTCATAACATTTTCACCATAAACAGAACAAAGTTCACGATTAATTTCAGCAGCCTTCATGTTCTTTGCACACAGAAATCCGAAAACAGCACCCAATTCATAGGCGGCGGGGTTTTCAATTGCAGCAGCCATTTTGAACGGCCAACATAGCACGAAAGATTGTCCGAACAATTCTCTCGCTATCACTGTTAGACCCACACTGAACCAGAATACAACGCAACGTGGCGATCGGACTGATATCCTCACTTCTCTGCTCACTAGGCAGAAATAGAACTTATTTTACGAATCGCCCTGGTATTTGAATGTTACGTATTCTAAATTATACGACAATTTTGCTTTTAGTTTTCATGTAAGTAATTTGTGAAAGATAATATCCACTTATTTCTGGAATAGAAAGATAATCGAGTTAAAATTGTTATTGTTCGAATAATTATTAGAGAACGCTATAATTATTTAAACCTTTTTCAGAAGGTTTCATCGTATTTATTCAAAATTAGTCCCTTTAGATAACATTAATTTTTTTTATATTTAAATTGCAGAAGAAATATAAACTAAATTTGAAAAATTTGAAAATAATATTAGGTTAAAATCTCTTGTAATTGAGTAATGCTACAACAAAATACATTGTACTAAAGACTTTCGAACACCTGTACTAAAGACTTGCGAACACCTTCGCAGACATGTTCACAATACGACAAAAGATTGCTTGTCATACGTCTTCAATAGTAATATCGTTCGGTATCTATTATATTGCATGTACATACACCACATGTATTCCAAACATAATTTATTTTATTCATGGTATACCGAATTGTATGCCGTAGCATGACGTTGACACATAAATACTTTCTAATACGCTCTAAGAACAGAAAAAAAATGAGCAATGTACAATTAACACCTTGATACAGGAAATTTCATGTAACCCGTCAAACGTAATAAATCACTCGTGTTGGTAACTGAATTAATAACAGTGGATTTGTGTTGTTTCTTTTTCAAGGTAGATTATGTTTTTTATATAATGAATTATCTGTGAAACCTGAAATTTGTGTCAATTTTAATTAACAGATGAAATGGTCAGGATAATGCGGACGATGTAGCGCGAATAAACATAAAGTCATTCATCATCGATTTGGTACTAACTTGACATTAATTAATATCAACCAGTCTAAATGCTAAATGAAAATACAAGAAATTTCGAAAAGAGCAAGTCGCTTTATATTTTCGGATTGGTATGGTCCATGTAATTTTTTATCTTTTTCCGTTTTATCATGTAACTTCGATAAAGACTTTCAATACATAACGAAACATTAACGAAAATAAAATTTTATTGCTACAGACCTTGGATTTCGTTGGAATGCTTTTTCTAGAAGAACTGCAAATCTGGTTCTCTGTTCGTTTTTTTATTACTATACGGTCAGTAAAAAAATATTCTTAAACAAAAAATAACTCTCTTATGCTGTTGCAATGCATTCCTTAAGACCACATTCCCACATTTCCACATTCATATACTTACTAGCTGTAAGCTTCTGAGCTTTCCAGCTAACAAAGGAACTTAAAAAACTGTATTTCTTACAAGTATCTTCTTATTGTATGCGTAGTTTGTTTAGACAAAATTTGTGGGAAATGATATGCATTTTATAGAATTATTGACTGGTGCTCTGAATTTCTTTCCTGAATTCATCAAAAATCTTGAAATGGATGCCTGTAAATGGTTGAGAAACTTTTATAACAATATCTTAGATACTGGCGACATCCCTAACATTTTCCTTGAAGCAAAAATCCTAGCAATATTAAAAATTGGTAAGTCTCTGGAAGATTATGGAAGCTACAGACCTATAGTTCTCTTATCTGTTTGCTATAAACTTCTAGCTTTGAAACTTCTAGCTATTATTAGGAGAAAGCCGGTTTCAGAGCGGGAAGGAACGGCTGTGACTAAATCTTGGCATTGACAACACACATTTAAGCAGGTTTTCGGAAGGGCCTGAAAACACCACAGCATTGTCTACCTCTCCAGTGCCTATGATACACTCTGGAAGAATGGAATGATTTCTAAATTCCAAAAAAATCATCCCATATTCTAAATTAAGCAAACTTACCTAGAATATGCTAAGCAATTGCCGAATTGTAGTCTGGTTAAACAATTAATGCGCACCAAATGGTAAATCGGACACTGCTGTGGTTTCTCTACAATAAGTCAGGACGTTCAAATCCAAGGAATCGAGTTATTTGCCGATTAATATAGCCGTTAAGATCAACGTAATTCTCGTCTGAAAACCATATGTTTTTCAAGAATTCGGGATCCTCGTAAATTAAGCTAAATATGCGACCACAGTAAATTTTCCTTGTACGTTTATCCGCAGCGCTTAGTCGTTGTCCAACTTGAATACGGTATGTATAACCACCAATTGATTTGAACAGCCGACGTGTAGATGTTTTACTGTTGTTGAGTTTACATGCAGTTTTTACAAGACTTCTTTGCAGTGAATTCACACCTTGGTCAAAAGCACGTCCTGTGTTTTCGTTTTTACATACTGTTTTTCGACGATCTAAAGAACCTTTACGTTAACACAATATAGTCTATAAAGTATTTCTTTACAGTTCGTACTGCTCAAAGTGCGAACGGAAAATTGTACTTTATCGCTTTCTAATACACATAAATACGCGCTGTAATACCATAGACGTTAGTCATTATTAAATTGCTGTCGATATCGTACTAACACCTGCTGTGAGCTTGGATCTTCATTACGATCATTTCCATATGAGCGAAAATAATTTTCCACCAAGAACACTTTTCTACCGTTGTTAGAACCATTTCCAATTCAAATTCAACTGCAGCGTAACATTAATATGTCAACTAATGACAATTATGTCAATAATGACAAATGCGTATTATGTAAGCAACTCCATAGCACCCTAAGTGTCAGTACTGTTTATTCTGGCGGATAAATTGCGGCTTGCAATTGTTACATCTGATATTTTGCAAAACGTGATTCAAATTGTTGAACAAAACCCTTATATTTCTGTACGTCGTCTATTCCAACTAACAGGTAAGCTTCACTTAATAATTAATGTGTTTTTAACATTTCCTACATTCATTCTAGACCTATCCTATGAATCCTTTCGTAGGAACCTGAAAAGACAACTGCATTGACACCCAGATAAATTTTCAATTGTCCATCAAATTCAGTTATGTGATTTTTTACAAGGAATCCAGTTTCATTAATGGTATAACGATCACCTGCATACTAACATCGACCATCGACCAACAATGGTTTTACCTGTCTCCTGGTTATGTTAATTCGTAGAATAATAGAACTTGGTCGATTGATAATCCACACGATTTAGTCAAAATACTATCAAAATCTAGTTAAAATTGGTGTTTTGGTGTCAATTTTAAAACAACGAATTGTAGAGACAAGTTCTAGGTAGGTTCTTTCAAGAACCTATTAAGATCCAAAGGTGCGAAACAATTATTTTAAAGCCATTTATAAGTTAGTTAACCAACATAGAATTAACCAAAGTTTATTTCCTACAGGATTCTATCACACCACACATCAGATATTTAGAAAATGTTACAAAGCTAGCGTTATGCCATGTTTATGGATACCTCTCTACTACATTTAATCTAAAAGACTTGGATTATACACAGGTGACTTTAAGTTTTACTTTTACTATTTATTAGCATCACACAATTAATTAGATTAATTAGATACCATAAATGTTATAAAACTATCTCAGACGCGTTAATAATATCAATACATTACTTCGTTGCCAAAATTATGCGAGTGTATAGTTTAATGTTTGTTCTTATAGTCATAGGACAATAAGCGCCACATGCCTTTAAATCATCCGGTAGTTTTTTAACACACACAAGTCGTATTTAATTAGAGATCCTTGTGTTGTACTTCCGACCAACACGAGTACCAAGAACATTAACCCGCAATTACGGTGCCTTTAGTATTTGGCCACGAAACTGTTAATTACGGACTGACGAGGTATACATATATAGGTCGGCTTAATTTTAATATTAATTATACCAGTCGAAAATATTTCGTAAACATTCCACGAAAGTTGTGATCTTTTTCATACAATATTTAATTTTTTTTTTCATTTGTTCCGTAGATTTATTATTAAATTCATTACAGACTGAAACTGTTCAATCTAAAATTAATTTTATGTTCTAGGAATAAGATCGTATCATTTAATGCATTAATTTATTATATAGTTATAATAGTTGCGTATTATTAAAAAATATATTAACTAGTGATACGAATAAACCGACCTAAAGAAAATGTAAAACAGTTTTCTTGATGTAAGCTGCGAATTATACAAGTATCCGGTTCTTGGTGGTACAATGGCTAGCAAGTTTAACCTATACTCGCAAGAACAATCCGTATATATTTAATTTATGTCGTTATAACGACTCACATTAACCCGTTGCACTTCTATTGAATTGAAGATTTAGGTATCACATTTGATACTAAACTGTCGTTTTCTGAGCATACAGCTTCTTATTCACTCAAGACTCTGGGTTTTATTATAGGAAATTCGAAGAATTTCTTTTTATCCTGCTTTATTTTACCTTTGTTCGGCCCAAATTGGAATATTAAAATCGTCGCCTATCTATACAACATACGTTAATTTGTTGGAATCTGTTCTGCGAAAATTTTTAAAATATCTACATTTTAAACATACTGGATCTTTTCTCCTTTTTCTATTTTTTTTTGGGTTGGACGTCAGCTCTTTCAGGCACTTGAGTACAGTGTGCTTTGTATCACCCACAATAGATCTCTCAGTTCCAATCTGTTAGTCTTGTGTCCTCGATGTAAGCCACTATCCCCCTCAGGTAAAGTTTGAGTACGCTCATAACATCCAATAAATCTCTTCCGAAATGTTTCTGCCTGAGTCCTTTCAGTTCCTCACAAGTTGGTATTGCATTAAGGCTACTTTCTTACAGTTTTTCACATCTCCTACAAAATGGCTCGCTAACCAAGCCTATGCTGTACATACAGGACAATCTCCAGTTAAGCCGGTAATAATTTTAATTTATTTTTTGTTACAACGAATTAGGTTGTCTGAAAACCTAGCGTCCAGCTTCCATTAACCACCATTTCTCTTTCTTCATTATATTTCTCTCCATAACCATTTCTTCTTTCAAGCGGAATCCTTAGCGATTCCACATACAGGTTCTGGTCTTATGAAGTTCCTATTAGTATCTGCTATGGCCAGTCTGTCGACTATCTCATTGCCTTTAATTCCCTCATGTCCTGGTACCCATATTAGTGACACAGTATTCTCTTGTGGCAGTCTTTTAAGGACCTGTTTACAGTGTTACACCAGTTTAGACCTGGTGGATGGATTCATAATAGCTTTAGTAGAGTAGTGTCAATTTGGGAAGACACTGACGCAGAAACCAATTTGGAACTTATAAAGAAAAGTGTACCCCAAACGAGAGAGAAAGACATAGTTCTTGCATGTATAGACAGGCCGAATAACATTGACTGTAATATTCTTCAGTTGTCTTCTAGCGTCCGTAAGGTGTCGATCGTGTTCTTTGAGTTAATTTTATTACAAAATCAGTTGTTTGAGTTTATTTTATTACAAAATCAGTTGTTTTCACAACTATTTGGAATAGAAGGCCTTTATATCTGTAGGTATTACATTATTTTTCATGAATTTTTAATAGGATTTGTTGAAACATGTACATACTTTATTTGTTATAGATTACTATGTCTAGTTTACCGTCCACATCTGGATGTCGTGATCCAGCAGATGTTGAAATACCAGTGAAAAAAAAGTATCTGTTAAAAATCCCACTTGAAAATAAATAAAATAATAACGCTTTATTATTCATTCAGACAATAGAATGTGTTTATGAAATTTTGTTTCATGGCAAACGAACATAATAAATGAAATATGTTGTTTCCGCTGCACACGAAATAAAAATACAAAACGTTTTACGTAAAATTCGAATTTTAAATTGCGCGCTAATTTAGACCCAGCCCGACCTATGTTTTTGAGGGCGTTAATACTCAGGTTGCGCGATTCTCTCGCGCAGATTGGTGTCTTCTCAAAGCGATTTTACTCTAGCTGCCTGTCTATCAGCCATTATGTTGACTTTTTTGTTTGCCCAGCCGGCTTCCCGGATTTCCTCGGCACAGGCTGCAACTGCAATCAATTCAGCCGGGAAAACCGTCGTATGTTTCCCCAGACTTAACGATATCTTCCTACTGGGCCACATTACGCATATACCTGCACCTGTGCTCCGATTAGATTGTAATCCACTTTTTGTTAATTCCTTGGTCGGTATAAAGATATTCAACTTAGCTATAAACATAATCTCAGGTGTAATACTGTCCGACAGCATTTGAAATACTTACACAGTATAGTTCCTGTGATATATGTATGGCCCCCTACAACCACTAGGACACCATAAGCCATTGGCATTCAGCTTCAGGACCGCAGTCATGGCACCCGCTTTCATAAATACTTCCAATGGAGGGAGACCCCCTCCATGGCGGCGGTTCCCGTGCTATTCATAGCTCCCGTGATTCCCAATAGTGCCTGTTGCTGGAGAGTCGGGAGGAACCTCACCTATGAAGTCAGCTCCGTCCTCCTCTGCCAAGACAACTCCCCATAGATAACCGTTGATCTAATTGTTAGTGTGTACAACCAGTGTACTACACTTGCTTTTAGTTCGCAGGTCTACAGTCTGCATCTTTGACTAGGTGCCTATTCCAATTCAGTTTCGCATCAAGTGTAATGCCTAGATATCTCACTTCATTGGTTAGTTTTAACTCTTGCTCGAAAGCCTTACGCTACCCAGATCATTTAGTTTTCTCTCTTAGGTAAAAGCAGCCAACTTGTTTTTTTTTGTGAATTGGTAGTTAATCCCTCCTCAAGGCGTCGTCTCTCCACATACTGGATCTTATCCACCTTATGGTATAAACCAACGGTTTTCAAACTGTGTTACATGTACCACCTATGGTACGTGAGGCTTTCAAAGGTGGTACGCGAGCAGATAATAGACTTTATGTACTTGCCTTCAAATAAAATAAACGTTGGCTCAATTTCTTTGAAAGTATATCTTTTTTCATATTTTATACTTTTTATATTGTGTGGATTCAATGAGAAATCTCCTGATAGTTTAAAAATTGTGATGAGTAATGCGTTGTTCAGTGCATAGTGTTTACGTGAAAAATATGAATAAGTGTCTTAAAAGAGACATAAAAACAATAATACAAGACAATAATAAGAAAATATGATCCGGAATATATTAATTTGGGATTCACGTTCACAAATGTATACGATGAGCGTAGGCCCAATTCTCTCAAATCAAAGCATGAGACCGTCATTATTGAAGCGAAACTTTAATACAAAACATGGTGGGTTTCTAAAATCCACAAAGTTATAAGATACACGGTAGCGCCCATTTTCTCATTTTTTAACTGGATAATTTCTGACAACGCTTCCAAAAGAACCGCACGATCGTCTCCACTCGACGCTAGCCTGGGTCTGGTTCGTTGGTTCTGTATTTGGGTACATCTCGCTCTAGTCCTCGGAGCGCTACTGGGTTTTGAAAAATTTAAGAGCCAGTTTCGTGTTAGTCATTTATTGTTACGATTATTGGTAGCACTATTTTTAAATTAAACCGCCGACATTTTTGCAAACCAATACTTGTAGATAAGAAAAGTCTTACGTTGCCATCGATTTATGTGTTAGAATATGCTTTGTTTCTAAGAAAAAACTATAGTGAATTTTCCATACATTTGAAGTCGACTACTGTCATAATACCAGAGGTGAAAGACAAACCTCATAAAATATTTGAACAGCTACCAAAGACACACTTGCTCGAGAAAGCACCGTATACAGTGGATGATTTCTTTCGGTAAGATATAAGAATAATTGAAATTTTAATTAGATTTGTGTTAATGTTTGTCATTTCCTACTGTATATTTGTTATTTACCTATACGTTATACACTATTTTACATTTTTTAAATGTATTTGACATGTTCTATGCTCTTTATCTGATGGAACGAAATATATTATTATTATTATTATTATTATACAGGGTTAGGTAAATGTATGAATCCATTCGAATATCTTAGATTACTTAGATTTTAACAAAATTTTCCACATTTATGTTAATGCAAATAGGAAATTCGAAGAGCATATTTATTTTCAAATCAGATTTCCGGTTTAGCAGAAAATTATGTTAAATTTTTTATTTGAAATGAAACATTCTGTATATTTTTACGAATTTCAATATAGCTCTGCTCTGAGAGTTCAGAAATAATAAGTTTTGGTACTCTTTTGTTCAACAACGACAGAGATATTTAATTAAATCTAATAATCCAAATTTTATTATAAAATATAAACAAAATAAATATCAGTTAAAAAAGTTTTAGAAATGATGACCGTTTACTTCTTGAAAATATGCAAGTCTGCGAACCAAATTCTTGAATGACATTTACCCAAGCCTTCTCACGAATTAATTGCTCTTCCTGAATTATTCTCTGCTGTAACTCGTTCAGATTATGCGGTCGCCTAGTATAAACCATAAATAGATTTTAAATGACCCCAAAAGAAGAAATTTAGGTTATTTAAATCTGGAGACCGTGCGGGCCATTCAATGAATCCTCTGAGACCAATCCACCGATTTGAGAATTTTCGTTTAAAAAACTTTTAACATTAAGGGTATAGTGAGGGAGTGTTCCATCTTGTTGGAACCAAACACCTACAGGTAAAATATATAAATATCTCTGTCCAGTTAGTGTACCATGAATGGAAAAAGGACCAATAACACAGTTCCTGAAAATACCAGCTCAAACGTTTCTGGCATCCAATGAGGGTTATCTATTCACCAATGTCGACAAATATGGCGACAAACGGTACCATTCAAACAAAATGTAGTAAATTGTATGTAAAATATTGGTCATATTTACAAATCTGGGCCAGTCTTTCTCAAAATTCAGTTCTACGATCATAATCCCCGTAAAATAATTCTTACACTAAATGTGGTTTACCCAGATGATATTTATCGTGCTTCAATATTCTGGCTACGATGATGAAAAACTTATATCATAGGATGTAGTAGAAGTTTGTGGTAATTCTTCTAATGCTATAGCAAAATCTTGAGCAATAATTTTATTAGTTGCGGTAAATTTCTAACATTTTCGGTCAAGTTATACCTTCTCAAAGTTTTACCAACACCAGTTCGTAATTTTGGATGCCGATCTTGATGTAAATTGTTAAATAAATTGCATACTTCTTCTTGAGTTCTGACGCGGTCACCAAAACCAATCATCATCAGAATTCCAATATGTTCTTTTTCAGTTATTTGAACCATTATTAATATTTGGACGTCCACAAAGTTAATTCTGATAGTTTAAATCAAGTACTGAATTTTAATTCTATGGCTTACTATAAGTACATTAACATTACTTTAAAATATCTGTTTTAATTAAATATCTTTGTTTGGCACAAAAGGGTGCCAAACCATATTGTTGCTGAACTCCCACAGCAGAGCTTTATTGAAATTCGTAAAAGTATACAGTATACAGTGCTTGATTTCAAATTAAAAACAATTAACATCGTTTCCGGAAGTCTGATTCAGATATAAATATACTTATCGTACCCCTGATTTGCATTTAATTAATTGTGAAAAATCTTATTAAAATCTAAATAGCCATATCAAATATATTCTAATGCATCCATACATTTGCTTAACCCTGTATATATTCCCTTATTCCACCGCCGATTCATAGATGCAATGAATTAATTACTACAGCCCAGGATAAAAGAATCGATATTTGCGAATAACTTTACTCTTCCTGATCTAACGCGATGATATACCGATACTGTAAATTCCATATCATTAGTGCCGTCAATTAGGTACAATTGAAAAGTTTTAGAGCTTTAGTTCTGACTTCGGTTAACTAATTCCGATGCGATCGTAAACATCGATACAATGGAGAAAGACTGAAAATGTGCAATTCCTGCGAGATACGCGGCGCGAGATCTGAATCGACTACGTCCGCCCCAACTGATATCATGAACTTTGAACTATGTCGAAGTTAAAAATTATTTAGACAGGGAAAACCCGGAAACCACATACAGAACGGAAAGTTTTCGGTAGAACGGGCTGGATAAATTACGGATTCTGGATCTGAATCGGTTACCCAGTTTCTTTAATGTAACAATAGGCAATTTAACACGGAATTGTGTCGGAAGTCTTCTTTATAACAATACTAATATTGCTTAGTATACTCATTTTAAACATCCATAAAATTTAATGGTAGAAATAATTGTTTCTTCTCGAATTATAACGTTGTTCGGAAACGTCTCTACTAAGTAGTAAAGACAGCATCCGTTTAATGTTTATATTTGCTAATAATTCAATAATACTAAACGTAATTAATGTATTTAGAAAATATTCATGTAGCGTAAACGATATTTCGTTCTTCATGTTTAAGCATGTCTTACGTATACAGTGCGGTCATAAAGTTTGGAACCAAGCTTATAACCGCATTATTTTACATTTTTAGGAAAAACGCTCGGACAGGTAAATTTTCTTTTTTAAAACGCCATCTTTTGACATACAATTTTTTTCTATAACGTCATTTGTTTTCGAGTGATGACATTATCAACACTTTCTTTAAATGGCAACCATATTATTTTTTTCTCGTTTTTGGTAGATCTTTATATCCACCAAATAGTGATATAAAACAATTGGTATGTTGCATCACAATTTTTTTGAAAAAATGATATAAATTTAGAAAAAAATACGAAAATTTGTACAAAATTTTGTACAAAATTAAAATTAAATTAAAAAAATACATCTGCACTTAAATTTATTGTAACAGTTAACGTAAATTTTCAAAATGGACCCAACCAACCAACTGACACTGTCCCAGCCGAGTGTAAATGCTTTGCGATCAATAGTAATCTGCGTTATTCGCTCCAGGTCAAAATAAATTCGTCTTCCGAATCGGCCAATTACTTATTAAAAAATCTTATTTAACATTAAATAGTTTCACAAAAAAGGGCCAAAGAAGTTTAATTTATTTAAAAAATTGACATGATGTGGCAGACCATTTCTTAATTAAAATTATCGCCCAAAAATTGAAGATATCAAAAACTAATGAAGCTTACAAAATTTACTGAAATATGTAAGTAAGTTTTTTTCACACTTCTGTCTTGTGTGAGGACTTAAATATTCTTCTTGAACAAACCGGATCGTCAAAAGCACATGTACTCATGTTACTATGCAAAAAATTTACAAAAACAAAAACAAGCACTTTTTTGCAAGATATTTCTTTATGACATTCTTGCTTCTTTTTATACAATTTATGTACAAAAATTTAAGTTTGAAATTGTTTCTATGGCGACAACATTGTTGAATTATTTACTTTTGTTTTTGACGTCAAATTTTTGAGATATTGCGTAAAAATTGTTCATTTTCGCTAATATAAAAAATGGCACATTTATCTGAGCGAGAAAGAATCGAAATTTTAATTATGGTTAGGTATGGGGACAGACAAAGAACGCATGCAGAAGCATGCGATTTGTTTAACCATGAACCATGATAGACCTCCAATTACCAGGTCTACGGTGACAAAACTAGTTGGAAAGTTTACCGAAACTGGATCCGTAAAAGATCGACCACGGGAAGGTAGACCTCAAGTAGGAGAAGATGTGAAATTAAATGTGCTTCTAGAAGCAGAAGAAAGGCATCATGTTTCTACCAGACAACTTGCGTTAGCCAATCAGGTGGCTCACTCATTTGTCGTCAACTTATTTAAAAAAGAACACTATCGTCCTTACAAAGTTCAACTTGTACAGGAATTACATGAGGATGACGAAGATCGTCGACTGCAGTTCTGTGAAGACGTAATGTTACGTTGTGACCAAAATCCAAATTTCTTGGAAAACATCGTCTTCTCAGATGAAGCTACGTTCTGCCTAAATGGATCTGTTCACCGCCATAATTTCAGATATTGGTCGCAGAACAATCCGCATTGGACTCAAGCGTGTCATACTCAGCGCAGAGGAAAAGTTAACGTATGGGTTGGAATGATTGGACGACGCATTTTAGGACCATATTTTTTGAAGGAAATTTGACTGCTGTGCAATATTTCGAATTTTTAAGATTTGAATTGGTTCCAGCGCTCGCTGTTATTTTCCCAAATCACGAGGATGGTGATGTACCCCATCCAAATATTTGGTTTCAACAAGATGGGGCGCCTCCCCATTATGGTGTAGAGGTTCGCCACTATCTTGACGAAATATTTCCCAATAAATGGATTGGACGGAGAGGCGCCATAGAATGGCCACCTCGTTCTCCTGACCTGACTCCGTTAGACTTTTTTTTGTGGGGTTATTTGAAATCGAAAGTGTATTTTAACAAACCGAACAATTTAGAAGATTTAAAAGAACGAATTCGCGTAGAACTTACACAAATATAATACAAAGGTATTTTTAATAATATAAAATATTATTAAAAATCTGGTGTGAAGAACACAAATGCAGGTTCACTATTAATATTTTCTGTGAACATGTCCGAATATATCCTATCCCCATAGACGTAGATACGTATTTCATCTTTCTACAGGCTCATCGGTACGCCCCTGCTGGAGAAAGGATATTATTCTCTCTGGGGATAGGATATATATAGGAAAATATTAATAGTGAACCTGCATTTGTGTTCTTCACACCAGATTTTTAATAATATTTTATATTATTAAAAATACCTTTGCATTATACAAAACTGGTGGGGTTTACCTGCTCATGTATGTTTCAATTATTCTGATACATTACACAAATATCCCCAGACATAATTGAGGCGAGTATACGAAGTGTATACACTCGGCTGGGACTGTGTCAGTTGGTTGGTGGGGTCCATTTTGAAAATTTACGTTAACTGTTACAATAAATTTAAGTTCAGATGTATTTTTTTTAATTTAATTTTAATTTTGTACAAAATTTTGTACAAATTTTCGTATATTTTTCTAAATTTATATCATTTTTTCAAAAAAATTGTGATGCAACATACCAATTGTTTTATATCACTATTTGGTGGATATAAAGATCTACCAAAAACGAGAAAAAAATAATATGGTTGCCATTTAAAGAAAGTGTTGATAACGCCATCACTCGAAAACAAATGAAGTCATAGAAAAAAATTGTATGTCAAAAGATGGCGTTTTAAAAAAGAAAATTTACCTGTCCGAGCGTTTTTCCTAAAAATGTAAAATAATGGGGTTATAAGCTTGGTTCCAAAATTTGACCACACTGTATATATATATATATATATATATATATATATATATATATATATATATGTTTTTCAGTAGCAGAGAGACTTATTTGAGAACTATAGAGGAGGCTATAATGGTAACGTTAGGAGGTTGGAAGTTGGTCCAAGAAAACTACCTCGTGGAACATCGAATCGAATTTGGTACAAAGATGTGTAAGCTTGATTTTCTTGTACAAGAATCAATCATTTAAATGTGATTTTAGTATATATTTTAGTTTTTAGGACAAGTTGTCGCAATAGTTCTTGTCGACAACTGAAATGGAGTTTAGTTATTTTTGAAGGTATATCCCATTTTCTTCCGAAGTAGTTTCTCAAAGGACTTGGCGAGTATTTTTAAGATGGCTAATTGGCTGACAGGTTGTAACTTCTCTTGCATTTCTGTAAAGCTTTTATATTAAAACCATTTCAGCCACTTTCCATATCCTAGGAAAGTAACTAAGTTTCTAGATACAATTAAATATGTAAATATTAATCTGGTCTCTTCATCAGGCAACTATTTTGGTGTATTACCAGTGATGGGATCGTATCCTGGGATTTTGATATTTTAATTTTTAATGACTTTGGTACAGCATATTCAAGCTATTTAGAATGATATTTCTGCCACCACACTCAACTTCTCTTGAGTATGCAGGTGGAATGGATTAGTGGATGAACGAGGTCTGGTTTATTGTGAATCTTTACAACTATTAATTCTGAGTACTGCAAGCAATTAATAAATAAAGATATAGAATTCAAGCTAATATTGAAGTGGGTTAAAGGGAGTGCTTTACTTCTGAAATAGCAAATTTTTAAAGAGGATATAAACCAGCTACTTGGTATAAAATACTATTCGTTAGTGTCTCATTTTTTAAATAAACGTGTTTCAGGTTTGTGTTAGTTAAAACATATAACATAATATATCAATATTGTATTAATTGAATCTTCTATATTGACATAAATATGAATGTCGTTTTAATATATTATGTCGTTCTAATAGGCAGAAAACATAATACGTGTGAAGAGGTGTTATACGAGTTAAATATTTATTTAATGGCTCTTAGTTTGTCTATATTATAACGCGTTAAAGGAAGGAAAATGTCTACGATACAATTTAACTGAATAAACTTTGAGGAACATAGTAATGGCAAGGGATCCATGATTTAGTACTTTACAATAACCACGTCTTAAGCGAACGCCATTAATCATTTTATTTTCAGTAACGGACGCCTGAATGTAATCTCAAACGGCAAACAGGGCGTCCGGGATCTCTTTCTTGAATAGAATTAGAGTTTGGAAATTTTTGCACGATTCAAAAGTTGATGCGTGAGATTTTTTCCTCCTTCATTTCCGCCGCAGGTTACTCCTCCTGAGTGGGGTTTTGCGCGAAAAAAAGAACCCACAAGAAATGACGTGGGGTTCGGTACCGCCTAATAAGCAAAAAATTTACTTGAAATCTATCTTTGAAAACGCGCCGGAATTTATAATAAATTTCAAGTCGGCAAGAAAAGTGTCAGAGTGCGTTTGACGCAATACGCAAACGTTTTTTTTCTCTTTCCCGACCTCCCTCTCTTCCTTTAAAGAGTTCAGTCCCTGTAACGGGTGATTTATAGTTGTTTGACTTGAAGAACGTGTTTGTCTGTCAAATAGGAAGTTATAAATTCTCATTTTGTGCCCGCTACGATTAATACGCGGAAAATTTGTTGCCTAATTTTAAATCATCCGTCGTTAATCTAGAAAACGCTATTAAATCATATCGCGGTTGGATATTTTTACCGCTCTAGAATTCTAAACAACTTGTAATTCTAATTTAAATGCCATTCAAACAAATTTGTGGTAAAAAAAGACAGCTATTATATTTTTCTTAATTTTAAGCGAAAGAGAGTTAAAATAATTTTTTTCTATGAAATTTATTATTTTATATGAGATATATTAATCAATATCTACATCTTAATGTACTTTTGCCACATATTAATTGTATGACGAATTTTTTATTTGAAAAAAATCATTCCCAAGCTAAATTTAAACTCACGCTCTTCCGTATATCATATATAGAGCAGACCAATTTCCGTGCGCGCCATGTGCGCCGATGTGAGGATGATTGTATTGCATCAGAACTAATAAAGAGCATTCAGTATGTGTTTGGTACTTGCTTAGACTGCATGTAAGTGTAAGCATACGTAATAAAATGTCGTCGACACATAAATCGAAAAAACGACCGTTGTCAGACGAAGTGAATAAGTTTATTATGGATTTCCCGGACTTAATATATGATGCCTCAAAAATTAAATGTTTAGTGAGCAATACATATCTAATGTGTTGGTCAAAAACACATTGTAAAGAACACGTAAGCAGTTCGAAGCACAATAATAACAAAATTAATCGACAACAGTTTATACATTACGCGAATGAAACATTACCGAGCACGACAACGTTACGAAGGAATTTACCATCGGTGCGTAAACAGGTTGAAAATAAAATCAAAGCCGAACTGAAAAATAAAAAACTGTGGTTATGTGTGGAGGAAACAACTGACAGCAAAAAACAATCTGTAGTTAACGCGATGGCATGTAATATGGAACCACATCAGCTAACGTCTTCAATTTTATTAGCATCCAGACAACTAGAACAATGTAATGCCGAAAAATTTTTAGAAGTGCTATTAGATACTTTGGAAAAATTTAAACTTTCGAAAGACCAAGTATTAATGTCTATGACCGATGGTGCCGCAACCATGTGTTCTGTAGGCCGGTCTCTTAGAAAATATTGTCCTAACTTGTTACATATTACTTGTAAACTCCATGCTCTACACCTTGTGGCAGAACAGGTTCGTAGATGTTATCCAGAGGTAGATGCGAGTACAAAGGCAGTACTCCTGAAATCTCCAAAACGTATTCGGAAATTTCATGAATTATGTCCCCATACCCCTGAGCCACCACAGCCGATTCTGACACGTTGGGGTACATGGTTACGGGCGGGGGCAGATTAAAATGGATTTACAAAGTATTAGTGAGAATTACTTGGAACTAGAAGAAGCAATAACAAAATTAGAAAATTCGTCGCTGTCGTTAGAGGAATCACTGCACATCGTTAAAGATGTTCACGCACAACTGTGTTCTGTAGAAGACGCAAAATGTGAAAGTGTTATTACTAATTAAATTTGAAAGTGTTTTAGACAGAAATGCAGATTTTGACACCTTAACACGTATTTGTGAGGGCACGTTTACAGATGTTGCTAAGTTGCTTAAAAAAGTATTTTGATTATGTATGCGAATATCACTAGATGTAGAACGCTCGTTTTCCGTATGTAAACATATTTTTTCCTCACGGCGGACATGTTTTTCAGAAATAACCTTAGAAACGCACCTGATGTTGAAAATATACAATTGAGTTTCTCCAGTTTGCCAATCCTTGGAAGACGCTTAAAACGGTAAGTGTTTTTTTAAATCCTCAGTTGTGCACACAATCACTGATTTCATACATGCTGCTATAATATGTACTATTCATATTTTTGGTGTGTTTATGCATATTACTTTAATAGCAGAAAACCAAATGTATATTTAATTATTTCTGATAGAATAAATGTCTCTACTATGTTACTTATATCGGTAACAAGCTCATCTTGCGTCCCTATTCTATCGTATATTCTAATATATTACGAATTACACTCCCATACCGGCGCTCATGGCGCGCACGGAAATTGGTCTGCTCTAACCATATAATTAGTAAGTGATAGTGATCACTAGGATAAATGGCGGTCTTTCAGCGGCGTAAGCATATGACGTGTGTATCGGTAACAGACTACGACAGAGATTCTCATTCCGCGACCCTCCAAATAGTAAATGTAAATAAAGCTAATATTTCGCCCCCCCCCCAAACCCCTCGGAATAATAACAGTAATACTATTACTAATTTAATTTTGACTGTAATTATAAATGCAAAAAATTTAAAAAGCTACAGCCAAGGAAACATGCGGGATAACAACCACAAATAAAAGCAAAAAGCAAACAAGTTGGTGGAATGACAGTATTAAGGAAGAAGTCCAAAACAAAAAGAAATTGTGACATCAACACCTTCAAAATGGATCAGAAGATAGTTACTCGAAATATAAACAACAAAGAACACTAGTGAAGGAAATGACACTCAAAGCAAAAGCAAAATCATGTGAAGAATTCGGTAGGAAATGGAAGTAGATAGCCGAACCAATCAAAAATTATTTTACAAGATACTGAAGAATTCGAGGAAAGGGAAAGAATATACAGCAAGGCACATGAAAGCAAATGACAACAGTATAATAATAAAAGAAAAATATATAATGGATAGATGGAGAGAGTATTTTCACGATCTCCTGAATGTGGATAGCGAAAATTCCCCCGGAATAGAAACTGCGACCTCTACACAAATGATGATGATGACGTAGAAGATAATATACACGAGAACGAAGTAATAGAAGCGATCAAGCACATAAAAAGAGGCAGAGCAGCAGGACATGACAACATAAAACCGGAGTTGATCAAAGCATTGGGACAAAGCGGAATAGAAATGACCACGTACATATTTAATAGGGCATGGAGCGAAGGACAAATACCAGATGATTGGAGAATTGGAATAATTGTACCACTATTTAAAAATGGCGATAACAGGGACTGCGCTAACTACATAGGCATCACATTGCTCAGTGTTGTATCCAAAGCGTACGAACACATTTTGGAGAAAAGACTACGAAATGTAATAGAAGCACAACTGGCAGAGAGAGTGGGTTTAGGAAAGGCATAAGTACGCCAGATTACATATTTACGATCAAACAAATGATTGAAAAAACCAGATAAAAAAAGACAGACCTGTATCTAGCATTCCTAGATCTAGAAAAGGCATTTGATCGAGTATCATAGAAACAGGTATGGAAGGTGCTACAAGATAGAAATGTTAAGCAAACATTGAGAAAGAATATACAAAGCCTATACCAAAATAATAAGAACTACATAAGAAAAGATAACTTGCAATCCCAAATGTTTAATATTAATGATGGATTAAGATAAGGTGGTATAATGAGCCCAACACTATCTACATTAATTATGGATGACGTTATAAAAGCTGCTAGCAATAGAGTACGTCCAGTACATGTAGAACACTATAAATTACAGCCGGTGTACTTGTCAAACTGTGCTTTCGCCAATGATCTAATGGTGTGTGTGGAAAAACAAATAGATCTACAAAAGAATTTGGAAATATGGGAAGAAGAGCTAACAAGAAGGAAGCTTAAAATAAATCTAAGTTAGACAAAGGTAATGGTGGTAGGCAAAGAAAATACGACAATTAATATGGAGCTAAATGATCAAAACTTAGAACAAGTCAACAAATATAAATACCTAGGAATATTATTGGATGGAGAGGGAAACATGGAATACGAAGTGAACGATAGAATAAATAAGGCAAAGAAAGTCTATCATAGCCTGAGAAAGATGTTGATTCAGAAAAAAGAAATAAGTAGGAAAACGAAACTTACGGTGTACAAAACCATCTATAGATCCATTCTGACGTATGGAAGCGAAAGCTGGATACTCAATAATGCAATGAAAAGCAGAATACAGGCGATGGATATGAAATATTTAAGAGCAGTTTAAGGAATTACACGAAAACATAAAATAAGAAACGAAGCAGTAAGAGAAGAACTTGGTATCGAACCAGTCCTAAAGGTATTAGAGAGAAACCAACTCAAATGGTTTGGACACGTGTGCCGTATGAAAGACAAACGACAAGTCAAAATAATATGGGAAACAAAAGTACAAAGGAAGAGAAGACATGTAAGACCAAGAAAATCGTGGAATTATGAAGTTGCCGCGATTCTAAAGAAGAAATGCAAGAATTGGATGGAGGCTAAAAGAATGGCGAGAGACAGAAAAGAGTGGGCAAAATTTATATATTGTGATGATTAGTATTTGTTATTTTAATCATCTCACACCCTAGGGTAAAGAGGTTTTATGATTATATATATATATATATATATATATATATATATATAATCACAATTGCACTGAAAATGAAAGGAAATGTTATTTTAATCACCTCACACCCTAGGGTAAAGAGGTTTTTTTGATTATATACATATAGTAAACTTCAGTCGGCGATTAAAGGTCTGGTTTATTACTTCAAAGTATATATATTTAAAACAACCCTACATGCTTCGGCAGTGATGCCTTTATCAAGGATATAAAAAATATAGATGACAGAATATAAATGTCAAATAATTCAGATATAATTCGGCATTCGAGGAAAACCACGAAAGCCTACTCGGACAGCTAAAGCTGTCCGTTTTCGTGGTTTGCCTTCTCGTTTAGGGCGAATGCCGACAGCTTTACATCTTAAGACGCTCCACGGGCGCATACATAATAATAGCTCATGTCTTGCGTTTCCCTGCTTTTGTTGTCTATTTATTTTAGAATACTAAGGCATGATTTATTATTATTCAATTGGAATGTATCTTTGAATAATTTTATCCATAGCAACTGCAAATGTATGACATTAATATACTGTCATTTATATTTTATATTCCTTGAAAAAGGCATCATTTGCCGAAACATGTAGGATTGTTTTAAATATATATATATATATTTTGAAGTAAAACCAGACCTTAAATTGCCAACAAATTGAATTTACCATAACATACAAAGATCACGAAATAATTATCTTTATATATATATATATATATATATATATATATATATATATATAATTATCTTTATATATAATCACAATTGCACTAATTTCATACATTAAGAAAATACCGACAGTATAAAAAATGTAATACGGCTGTTCCTATTATTTTATGTCGTTGCGTTTGAAGCGACGAGAATTAACATGTATGTATGATGTGTACATATATGAGCAATTTACAAGTTCCAACTTGATGTGTACGTGCTCTTTGTAATTTGGTCTCCTTCTGTAATACTCGCTGTGAGAGCATGTTTGAATATGCATATGGATGTGTTTGAACAAGTCGTGCTGTCGTGTCTTTTTATAAGGACGATGGGAAAATAAGGAATACTATTAGGTATAGTCTAAACAATATTTTATTACAAATACAAATTAGCGTAGAAAAGTAGATAAACCCTATAATTAACAAACTAAAAAGTAAAGATATCAAAATATTACACTGTATGGAACGAAATTAAACAGCCAATATGGAGAGCTACGTTGCATTTAGAGCACTTTGTAGAAACTTTTGTGTGGCAATACCGACATCTGGTTTGTTTCCCTTGTTTTTGTAAGATAGTCGTTGCAATATTTCGCCTAAAGGCGAGTTGATCTTGTTATCCTCCTTCGTCAAACTACGGTTGGCAGCCGTTTTGAATACACATATCAATAATTTGACATACAAGACACCAATACCACTTCTTTCCTCTTATTCCTATACGATAGAGGCTAATATTTTGATCACTTCTATCTACGCCTCCCATATGTGCATTATATCTAGAAAATAAGACTGGTTGAGGAATGTAAATCTTACGTCCTTCTTTTTGGGAGTAACGTGCAACTTTCTTTATAGGTAAGGCATTTTCAGCATTTAAAGCAATGCTAACGATGTTATCGTTGTTCCAGTTTGCAACAACAATTTGGTTGTCAGGTGTACATCGGTATTCATAATAGCCCCGGTTCTTCTTTTTCATTATTTTTTATTAATTATTCCAGAAGATCCAACTCTATTTTGACGAATTGTTCCAGTACCTCTAACACCAACTTTAGCCAGTTCATACAACAATGATACAGTGGGAAAAAATTGTCGAAAACCAAATGGTAGCAAAATTTTCCACGTGAAAGAATCACGTTTGAATATTCTAAAGCTATCGACGGACCTAATTCCAATCCCTTATTATTTTCTTATTTTATTACAGGATCCTTGGTAGTGTTCAAATGGGTTTGGCCCTTAATAAATTGTTTACAAGGGTGCTTACCGAAATAGGGCACCGTAGCTTCATTGATTCTGTGATATTCTGAATGACGTGCACTTTCTAAAAACGCTTCATTTATCATAGTAAACAGCGATCTAATTTTAGCAAATTTGTCTGACTGGTCGAGTACTTCATTATTACAGCAATCAAAATGCGCCATTATGTACTCGAAACGGTTTCGAGAAATAGCATTAGATACTAATGCGTTGTGGGTATTTGAATTGTTTTGCCAGTACATGCGGTTGCAAGGTAGACAATTGTGCCCACTTAGTAACAACATACTAAGAAAAATCTCTATTTTCTCGACTGTTTGTTATGCTGTGTTGCATACAAATTACTGTACAATGTAAGCATTTTTATCACATCTTCATTCAGCAACAATCTGAATAAATCGAAAAGTGAAAGCTACTGGAAAACATATTGCGTACTAGGCCATTCGATTTTCTCCATCATCTTGTCTCCTTTTTTCCAACTATGTTTCTTTTTATACATTTTTCTTCACTTTTGCAACATAGTTACATAATTACATTGCACTAATTTTATACATTAAGAAAATATCGACAGTATAAAAAATATAATACTGCTATTCCTGTTATTATATGTCGCTGCGTTTATAGCAACGAGTATGAACATGCATGTATGATGTGTGCAAACATGAGTAATTTACAAGTTTCAACTTACGTGCTCTTTGTAATTTGGCCTCCTTCTGTAATATTCGCTGTGAGAGCATGTTTGTCGTGCTGTCACCAGTATAAAAGAGGTGCTTGCGATTGCACAACTTCAGTTAAGTTTCGAATGCAAAGCGTGCGCCTGGTGCTTTTATTTGAGTGTGCGGTTAACCGTGAAATTGAATTGTTCTTTTTGTAATTTCTTATGCGAAATGGATAAACTTGTGAAAAAATGAAGTTAGCTATCTACATCCAGTGAATCGAATGGTAAAAAGACAAGGTTATACAATGATAGTTATTTACGTTATGGTTTTACCTCATTGGATGGGAAGCCACAGTGTGTTGCTTATTTTCAAGTTCTCTCCGATGAAAGCATAGAGCCATAAAAATTAGTTCGGTACTTGGAAACTAAACATCCGGATCATAAACACAAACCTTTAGAATTTCTAGAAAGAAAATTACATGCCTTGAGAAATCAACAAACTTCTATTTGTAAGTCAAGCCATACTGATAAAAGTGTACTTGAAGCATCTTGACTCGTAGAATTAAGAGTAGCTAAAATGTTCAAACACCATAATACCATACAATCGCCAAAAACTTCATCTTGCCTGCTGCAATTGATATGATCAATGTGAAAGGCGTGATAGAAGCAAAAAAAAAAATCGCTTTTTAACGACACAATATCAATCCTATTCGATGACGTGGCTGCCGATGTTCGCGATCAGATAATTCAGCGAGTGAGACAAGTAAATTTTTCAGTATTCAATTTTATGGATCAATATATGTAGCAAATGTGGCTCAGTTCTTATATGTTGTGAAGTACGAATGTGATAGGAACACATGAATCAAAGAAAATATGTTGTTTTGCAAAACAATACCGGGTCTTGCAACAGGACAACGTCTTTTTGACGTTTTTTTAGGAAGCTACTAGAAACTATACTAACATAGATTGGACAAAATGTATTGCAGTATGTAGTGATGGTGCAAAGACGATAACAGGAAAGAACAGTGGATTGATGAAAATAATATTAATAAATTATTTTTTGTCATAAAATTATTTTTCATTATTGCTTAGACCAGCGTTTCTTAAACTGTGGTGTTCCGCGAAAGTTAAGTGCATTTTTTATAACATTCAAGGAAGTAACATAAAAAAAGTAATAAAAATTTAACGGCACAACTAAATTCCACTTACTAATCTGGATAGTCGGTGCAAATGCGACAGTCCGACGTCGCGAATTGTAACGGCGCCGTCGGGACAATTTTTGGTATTTAAAAGCAGCCGCCCTGGTATAATCACGGGAAATCCCGGTATCTGTGATTCCCCGGCTCAATTCTTTATTGATCATTACACTGCGAGTATCTGGGCATAATAGTCACTTGCCGATGTGTATCTTATAAATAAAGTGATTGAAAATTAAAATAAACTGATTGAAAGTTATTGATGAAGTGATTTTGTTTATTGATAAACTTTATTGGTTCTGTCTAAAACCAATTGTTTAAAACCAAACTGTCTAAAAACTGTGTTAAAACCTAGAAATTGTAGTTGTTTGTGTTTGTGTTTAATATTTCACTGTTAAAAATAATATCAACCTAAGTAACCTTCAAACTGTATTCGGTCTTAAGGATGAGTTCTCATTTTTTGAATAAAAACACGACGATTTTTAATAATTTTTTTAAAGAGGATTGTTTTTTTATATATAGAAACTTTTTTTTTTAATGCGTTACGCATATCTTTGCAAAAACAAATTGTGTTTTAATTTGCCATAATTTGCCTCTGCAGCAGAGGGCGTTAAAGTTTGAAAAAACGACCTTTTTAGATTAAGAAAAGTGGAATTAAAACTGAAATATAGCATTTTAATCAAAGATCCTAGTTTGCCCACTGGTGTACATGTTTACAAACATAATACAAAAAGATCTAGATCTAGATTGGTCAATTAGCGTCTGAGAAATTCTTGTTATCGATTTCAGAAACATCATTTTGGGAAAAATTTGCTTAAACTTTATACGAGTGATGTATACAGCTTGTATACAAGTGATACATAAAGCTATAATTTTTATACGGAACCGAGTACTTATTCTAGACACATACAGCATTAAGATAATAAAAGAAAAAAAAACTTTTTTTAATTAAAAAATGAGAACTCCCTCTTAATAGGTAACTGGTGCTGTTATTTTTGTCTTAAAACCATTTTCGATATTTTGTTGCAGGATGGAGAGGTGGCTTAAAGAAGGCACTTTAAAGCGTTCTGCTGCAGAACTTGACTCTTCTGTTTCGGACCCAGCAACTAGCTCTTTTGCTAAAGATAACTGTGGTAATAATAAAAGTGATGCAACTGAAATCGCCACAAACGAAATTAGGCCAGTAATGGCCTCTACAAGTAATCAACCCAGAGCAGTTACTAAAAATCTAGGGAAATATGATGAAAGTTATATATGTTTAGGATTCATGAACGATAATGATAATCCTCAGTGTGTTATATGCAACAAAGTTCTACCAAATAACTCTATGGCTCCAGCTAAAATGCGTCATCATTTAGAATCTGTTCATGGCGAGCTTAAAGAAAAAAAATGTTGAATTCTTCATTCGGAAGCATGACGAACTTTTAAAATTGAAAACGGTTATGGTTCAAACCACAAACACGGTGAATGAAAAAGCAAGTGAGGCTTCTTACTTAGTCAGCTATCTGATAGCTCATCGCGGTGAAGCATACTCAATTGCGGAAAATCTTATTAAACCTTCATGCATGGAGATGGTAAAATGTGTGTTAGGTGAAAAATCTGCAAAAGAAATGGCTGAGATTCCACTTTCGAATGACACGGTAGCTTAGCGCATCAGAGATTTAACAACCAATATAGAGAATGAACTTACTTTTCGTCTCAAATCATGCAAATTTTCATTACAAATGGATGACTCAACCGATGTATCTGGACTCGCAATATTAATTGTAATCGTTAGATATCAGCACGAAAACGCATTATTGGAAGATCTTCTTTTATGCAAATCTCTACCAACACGTACTACTGGAGTCGAAATATTTGGTCTTCTAAATTTTTTTCTTGAAGAGAATAAAATACCATGGGACAACTGTATTGATATCTGTACCGGTGGAGCAAAGGCCATGAGTGGCATAATTAATGGGCTGTACAGCTTATTCAAAATATAGCTAAAAACTGTTCTAGTAGTCACTGCATGATCCATAGGCAGGCACTTGCTGCTAAAAAATTATCCCCCAGTTATAAGAATGCTCTTAATGAGGTCATCAAAATCATTAACTTCATAAAATCTCGACCGCTAAATAATCGTTTATACAAAATACTCTGTGAGGAGATTGGAAGTGTACATACATCTCTTCTTTTACATACTGAAGTCAGATGTTATCTCGAGGAAAGATACTAACCCGTTTTCTTGAGTTAAGGGACGAAGTGCGTGCTTTTTTTTAGAACACAATTTTGAATTGAAAGGTTGATTATTTGATAGAAATTGGTTACTTAAAATTGCCTATTTAAGCGACATTTTTACAAAGATAAATGAACTTAATTTAACCCTTCAGGGCAAACAAGTAAATGTATTTATTGCCCACGAAAAAAAATTCTTGCTTTCAAAAAAAGAAATAGAATTTTGGACAATTTGTATGCGCTCCAACGAGTTTGATTGTTTCCCAACAATAAAAGGCTTTTTAGAAGAAGAAGGGGTTGAAATGGAAGAGGCATTTATTGAAGAAATTATTCAACATCTGAAAGGATTGAGTGAAGCTTTTAATAAATATTTTCCAAATGAACAGCAGATTAAATATCAAAATGAATTGTGGATTAAAAACCCATTTATTTTCAATGCACGACCTTCGACCATGTCAACGGAAGAATACGAAACTTTTATTGAAATGACATCTGATTCATCTTTGAAAAATAAATTTAAATTAATGCCATTAACGGAATTCTGGTGCAGTATAAAAGATGAATATCCTCAATTGTCGCAAAAGGCCGTGTTGGTGCTTTTACCATTTATAACCACATATATGTGCGAAACGGAGTTCTCAGCTTATTTGTCGACAAAAACTAAATACCGGAACAGACCTGATGCCGAACCTGACATAAGAATTCAACTTTCATCAATTAAGCCTAATATTAAGTATATTTGTGATAATAAAAAGCAATATCACTAATCCCATTAAAATTAAAAAGTCCTGTAAATGTAAATTTAAGTTGTTTTAAGAACTTTTGTGTTAATTTTTGAATTACTTTTTGAAGAAAATAAATATTTTTTGAAATAATTGTCATTTTTGTTGCATATAATCCATTTACAGAATATTACATTAAAAGCATACTATTGAAACAAACCAGGGGTTCCACAATAAAAGTGACTACTAAAAAGGGTTCCACTTATCAAAAAGATTAAGAAACGCTGGCTTAGACTATTTCGTAACCCCCCTTTAATATCACCGCGGCCCCCAGGTTGAGAAATGATGGTCTACAGTATTACTTACCTTTTGTTCATAAATATACTATAATTTATATGTTTGTTTTCACGAATGTATAGCAAGCGCCAATTAAGTTGGCGCGAGGAGGGAATGCGCAGAAGCCGTTTTTAAAACGTCCACCCCCCACTACTCAAGTAATTGTCAGAATACATTTGTCATTGACGCTTGACGGAACATAATGTCTTTGCTAGGGGATCATAAAGTGATACACGCTCAGAGGTTAGAATTATCTGACATTTGATGTAAAACCAAATACAAATCTCCCCACTACTTCTAATCCTGCACGAAATTACCCCTCCTCGCGCCAGCTTAATTGACGTTTGCTGTACTTGTATTTAGTTTATACAAGTTGCTGTGTAACTTGGCTCATTTAAAATATTCATAATAAGTATATATGAGAGAATGTGACTATATCGACGTAAATTCACTACAATTCATTAGAAAAATATTAAAATTTAGCACTGTAAAAGAGCGAAGTGCACTGAACGGTGTTCGAACTGTGGCTGATAAAATATATATATATAGGTACGCGTAGGACGAGCCGACCGACGGTGGGATGTTACTCGAATGAATCACTCTAATAAAGAACTAATAAAATTTTTCAACATTAAACGAAATCATCAATTGAAGTATAATTGATAATTACAAGATTATGTTTCTATATTTATATTGCGATTTCATTTGTAATTATACTAATTATTTAAAAATTATACGCAAAATATTGTGAAATTAAGACGAAGATTAGATATTCCTTTAAAAGAATTTTGACGATTTTAGGTATCTGTAATAAAAATAAGCCAAATATATTTGTGTATATATCATATAACATTTCTCATCCAGCCTGAGTCTCGTACATGTTTAAACTATCAGAGAAAACAATTTCCACAAGCAATTTCGATATCTTACCAGCAATAACTCAAAATTTGGATGAACAATGCGATTTCTGTGCCAAACGTTCTTTATGAATATTAATCCGAACTACATTTGCTACTGGTGGAGTAACTACGTCTATCCCGTCCTAATTAACATATTTTCTACGCTACGATAAATATATTTCCTATTGTGCATTGTCGCATAAATATTATTCTAAACTGATAAGATGTTCCTGACATTTGGAGCTTTATCTGAAGATGTATTTTATTAATGTTATTTTTTATTTACATTCTTTTAGATAAAGACAAAACAAAATTTCTGCAATTTTATATTTGATTGCATTATGACCTATTTATTTTAAGAGATATTATTTTTGTATGTTTTAGAACAATTCTGAATCTGGAACAAGAAAGAGTCTTGAAAGTATTAAGTTATTATAGTTTCTATCAATTGGCATAATTGGAATCATGTGGGGACTTGCAATAATAATATGGCAATCCAAGAATTTAGAAGATGGAGAATTACAAGTTGCTGAAGATCTGCAAGCTTTAGATAAATAAACTACTCAAAAATTAATAAGGAATTTTTACTTTTTTGTATTTTTTAGATAGTATGGGTAAATATTTGTAGTGTATTATATTAGATACATAATTGTACACAACAATTTAAAATTTTCAAGTATATTTATTCAGAAAAATCGTTAGATTACTAAGAAATTATCAAAAATGAAATAAGCAATATTTTTAACAATAGCTAAAATAAACATTTTTCTGTAACAATTAATTCTAAATTCGTGTATAATGGCCACGGACATCTCTCACACCTGTACATCTTCGGGGCATACTCATCTTCTCCAGCACAGCGGTAAAATTTCCCGCAAGTGTTGCACGTTAACTGGGGGTGGATTATGTTCGTTGAGCTGTTCTTGAAGTCTGTCCCAAATGTGCTCGATTGGATTCAAGTCGGGAGACGTTGGTGGTAAAGGTAGATGGTTAATATGGAGGTCATTTATTGCTTGCATTACAATTTGTGCACGATGAGGTCTTGCATTATCATCAATAAAAACCACGTTTTCATCAACAGCCTCACGAAAGTCGGCCACATATTGCTGAATAATGTCATCTCTGTATATGTGTCCATTGACATTGTTTTCAAAGAGATGGAGGTTCGTACGTCCATTCAAACTAATGCCCGCCCACACCATGATACCACCGCCGCCAAAAGGCACCACAGCTTTTGTAAACTCGCGTCTATAACGGTCTCCTCGAGTTCTCCAGACCATTATTCTACGATTATCACTAAATAAGCAGAATCTGGATTCATCGGTGTATAAACCATGCTCCCATTGAAAATTTTCTGTTAGTCGTCGGTTAACCCAAGTTCTTCTAGACATTCTATTGGCATTAGTTAATTTTGGGCGTCCCACAGGCCTGCAGCTATGAAGATCCATTTCCCTCAGACGGTTTCTGATGGTTTGATCCGAAACTCTAACTCCAGTGGCGGCACGTAACTCTGCTTGCAACCATACAGCACTTCTAAACGGATTCATCCTTGTATGAATTCGTATGTAGCCCTCTTGTCTCCGATTTGTTTTCCTCTCAGATCCACTACCGGGTCTTCTCCTTGTAGATCCTAACTGTTGGAATCTTGTTAGAGCCCTACTAATAACACTTGGAGACACATTAAAAATTGCGGCAATTTCTGCTCCAGATTGCTCTCGCTGATGCAATAACGCAATTAAATCAAAAGTTTCTTTATTTAAATGACGTCTTGGCATCGTGAAAATGTGAAATGACGTTTAAAATGAATAATACTTGTCAAAAAATGCGATTTTTATAATTTTGTATTCTAAATTAATTTAAGGTTAAAATACAAGATTCAATATTTTATCATACAGAAAAGACATTTACCAAATAAAATGTCCACAAACGACTGTGGGCCTTCTAATTTATCTATAGTTTGAGAAAATACGTTAAATTTAATCGAATTAATTAGATCTGGTAAAAAACGATCTAATTCCCTATTCATTCTTGAGTAGTTTATTATAAGAAATAGTGCTTACAACCAAATCTTTCAAAATTCGAATTATGTGCCTTTAATTTTTGCAACATGGAAGCCAGCAGAGAGCTGAATGTTAAATTTGGAAGTAGTCTGATAAACAACAACCCCCACCCTAAATATCTGTGCGTAACGTTAGACCGGTCTCTGACGTTCAAGTTGCACCTTCATAAAACTAGTCAAAAGGTGAAGACCCGTAATAACATATTCCATAAAATTGTCAGCAATTCTTGGGGATTCATTGTACTGGCTTACTCTCCTGCTGCTGGTATCGAAGCTCTCACCCCTAGCTAGTAGATTTCAACTTAATGATACAATAAGGATCGTCACCGGTGCTGTTAGATCCACTCCTAGTCTCTGGTTCCCGATTCTTTCAAACATTGCCCCGCTGGATATCAGACGTAGCGTTGCAGTAGAAAATGAATGAGCTAAGATTTCCAATAACATTAATCTTCCCATACACGATGATTTGGAGAGTGTCTCCAGTACCCGGTTGAAATCTAGGAGAATAAAAACTGTAAAACCCCTTGCCAGAATTAATAATCGTATCCTAAATACGTATGTCGACAACTAAGTTGTTATCATCAGTAGGTAAAAACCACCAAGTTCAGCATCCCATCAATGCGAATGATTGCTGAATAGTCGGTGGCGGTGGTCCATTCCCCGCCGTTAAACTATAAACATATTCATGTTGAAATTTTTGTTATATTGTATTATTGCTTCGAATATTTACGGTAAACTTGAAATAAGATCGTGAAAATCCAAAGCAACCGTCATATTACGCACTTTGACGAATTTTCTATAGGTAGAGTGAAAACATTTAGAGAATAGTACATACGTCATAATGCACTATGATCATATTAGGGTTGGGCGTGATTATTATATCCCATCTGATCCAGTTTAGGGGTGTTTGTATAACAGTTGCGTGCCGATTACGATTAAGTTATATTTGGGTTTATGTTTTATTGTTGTTTCTTTGAATTTAGTAAATTATCGTTATTGAAATAATTGTCTTTATCAAGACACTTGAAAACATTTCTATATTATTCGATCAGTAAGTTTAAAGAGTATAAATTTTATTTTCAAGTAAATAAATAAATAATAGTAATGTAAATAATTATATATTATTTATACAGTTGCTTCGTCAGTTGGAGTAAAAGGCAAAGTTATACATAGTCAAGGAAGAGAAACTATAGCGAATTTTTTAAAATTCATGAAGGAAGAAGCAGAAAATAAGCATCCGATAATTCCTTTAACAAATTACAAAGAGAGGTTAATGAGAGCGGTTGGAATTTCTGATATGACATACAGAAGTATTGCTAAGGACGCTAAGGATGTAAAACGGAAAAGTTGTTTCATTTAATATCCCACATAAAACAAGACGCAGAAGCATGACAAGCACACTTCGTCCACAAGATACTGACACAATACGTTCCATCATTCACAACTTCTATAACTTGAAAAACGACGTCCAACATTGAAAGGTAAGAATAAATATTTCCATATAAGTTATAATTAATATATCTGGATTTATTTAAAGAAATTTATGATAAGGTAATAGAGAATGGCATACCATTTATGGGTGAGCTACAACTTTATCGAAGGTGCTAAAAATGATGGGATTTAAACAATGGGATGTAAACAATAGTGTTTCGATAATAAAACAAGAATATTGTATTTGTTTCTAGATGGCAACAGCTGACAGGAGAAAAATTTTAATGGAATCATATGATATACGTGCAAAACATATAAAATATTTAAAACTATTGCAAAGTTACATACATGAAAACTGACCCATAATATTTACAAATGAATCCATGCATTCACAGTACACATACGGAATCAAAAGATTGGTCAAATAATTCTTTGCTTGGGTTGAAGAAACCTATTTCGAAAGGTAATCGTTTGATTATGGTTCATCCCGGTGAAAGAATGGGTTTTATTCAAAATGCTTTACTCCTATTTAAATCAGGGATATATAAAATTAATTTTGCGTTTTCATTTATCGTTATAAAGCATTGACTGTGTAATATTTATATATATATATATATATATATATATATATATATATATATATGTTACTCTTGATGTTCTCGTGGACGTATGATGAAGGTATAGTTTCTCGGGTTCATGGCCGCGTAGAGTTTTGTCCTGAAAAGGACTATTTACTCTACGTTTCAACGAGATCGCACTCGTCATCTTCAAGAGCTAGTCGGTCTGTCGCTAGTTAGAGCTGGAGATCGTCTGATGTGCGCCTAGAACTGCCTCTTGTTATATGTTGCTGTGTCGGGAGGGGGAGTCCCACTATTGACGTCATGCGTGCGCGGCTTCGTGTAATTGGTCCGAGTGCCTGTAAGTTCCCTGGTCGGTCCGTGTGTCTGTGTAGAGGTTGCGATCCGTCGGGATTTGGTTGTGTTTTTATCTGTCGGTGAGCTAGGAGCGGTTTCCATGTATGCGGCAAGCGCTGGCCGTCGTCACGTTTATTTAAGCACTTAGGACGCTTTTCGATTTCTATCGCTTCTCTTGTAATTCTCGTCGTTAGGTTTTCACTTTTGGCTAGGATCTTCGTGTTTTCAAAGTCGATAGAGTGCCCTGTCAGAAGTTTATGTTGTGCTAACGATGACGTTACTTCTTTCTTGACGACCGTGTTTCGGTGTTCTTCTCTTCTCACGATAACTCACCTGTTTGTCTGCCCCACTTATGATTGATCACACACTGAACATGGTATTTCGTAAAGCCCTGATCGTCTAGAGGAATTCTGTCTTTCGCATTACCTATTTCATCGGCTATTTTACTGTGTGTTGTGAAAACGGTGTCGATGTTGTGTCTTCTTAATAATCTACTGATTTTGTCTGTAGTTCCCTTTATATATGGAAGGAAAGCTCCGGACGCGAACTCTTGTTTTTCTGTTTTTCTGTTGACGTTAATTCTGGCTTTATTGCTTGTTTTTGATGAATAGCCGTTCGTGATGAGGGCGTTTCTTATATTTCTTCTTTCTTCGTGTATGTGTTCCTTGTCTGTTAGTCTCTCAGATCCCAAAACTAGTGTTTTTACAACGGAATTTAGTTGTGCCGGGTGATGGTGTGATTGTGCTTTTAAATATCTATTTGTGTGTGTAGGTTTTCGATATACCGTGTGTCCCAGTAGTCCGTTCTCTTTCTTGATTACCAACACGTCAAGGAAAGGGAGTTTCCCTTGTTCTTCTACCTCCATTGTGAAACGTATGTTTGGATGTGCGGCATTCAAGTGGTGTAGATAAATATCCAGCTTCTCTCTACCATGTCTCCAAATGAAGAATGTATCGTCGGCATAACGTAGCCATAAATTGGGCTTGTCTGCGCAGTTGTTTAATGCCTTTGTTTCGAAGTTCTCCATGAATATGTTGGCAATAATCGGTGACAGAGGAGATCCCATCGGTGCGCCCTCCACTTGTCGGTATTTTTGGCTATTGTAGGTGAAATAAGTGTTTGCCAGGCAGTGTTCTATTAGATTAATCGTGTCCTTTGGTACTTGGTATTTATTTTCTAATATGGAAATGGTTTCTGCGATCGGCACTTTCGTGAATAACGATGTTACTCTATAAATGCGGACCACTCATTGCGGACAGTCATTGCTTTATAACGATAAATGAAAACACAAAATTAAATTTGTAACAGTTGTCAAAATTATTGTTGCTATTATTTCCATTGTTTTTATAGGTACAAAATCTGGCGATTGCCATGATGAAATGAATTCAACAAACTTTTTCACTTCGGTCAATAAACAGTTACTGCCTAATCTTCCACCAAGAAGCGTATTGGTAATCGATAACGCATCATATCACAATGTCAAAATCGAATGTGATCCAGCATCATCCTCCAAAAAGGCAGAAATGATAGAGTGGCTTATAGTAAGAAATATAGCGTTTGTTGTGAAGTAGACAAAGCTGGAGTTATATGAATCAATAAAGTAAAAGTCCATAAAGTGAAAATCCAAGATATACACTGGATGCACTATTATGGGCAGATAAACATAATGCATTGAGGTTGCCTCTTTATCGCCCGAAGTTAAATCCAATCGAAAAGATATGGGCGATTGTAAAGAATTGGTTTGGAACTAGAAATGTCACTTTTAAGTTAGCAGACGTCGAAAATTTGGCCAGAGAAAAATTCGCATCTGTAAATGCAGAAAAGTGGGCATCTGTTTATAGCCACGTAGATAAAGTTGTTGAAAATTATTTACAAACAGAGCATTTCTTAGATAATGTAACAGATAATCTAGTTTTTACAGTTAATACAGAAAAAACTGATAATGAAGAAGATAGTTATAAGTATAACGATGATGACTCTGACATTGAAGATGATGATGCTGTTCAACCACTGCTAAAAGAAGTAGAATAAAATGATAGGGCTAAAACAGACACAAATAGAGATGCGGAATTGGATGTTCTGTTACATTTCTTCAATCTTTTGTAAAATTTAAAATTTAAAAAATAGAAGAATTTGTTACATTTTTATACTATATATATATATATATATATATATATATATATATATATATATATATATATATATATATATAGTATAAAAATGTAACAAATTCTTCTATTTTTTAAATTTTAAATTTTACAAAAGATTGAAGAAATGTAACAGAACATCCAATTCCGCATCTCTATTTGTGTCTGTTTTAGCCCTATCATTTTATTCTACTTCTTTTAGCAGTGGTTGAACAGCATCATCATCTTCAATGTCAGAGTCATCATCGTTATACTTATAACTATCTTCTTCATTATCAGTTTTTTCTATATATATATATATATATATATATATATATATATATATATATATATATATATATGGTAAACTTAATAAGTCGGCGATTAAAGGTCTGGTTTATTACTTCAAAGTATATATATTCAAAACAACCCTACATGTTTCGGCAATGATGCCATTGTCAAGGATATAAAAAATATAAATGACAGAATATAAATGTCAAATAATTGAGACCTTTAATCGCAGACTTATTAAGTTTACCATATCATACCAAGGTCACGAAAATATTAGATATATATATATATATATATATATATATATATATATATATATATATATATATACTGGTATTAACATACATGTATTATACTGTTATTGTTTTTATTGCATATGTATTGTAATATTACTTGGAAAAAATAAAATGATCTAAATAATTTCATCTTACAGATGTTAACTTGTATATATAATATAATTGTTTCAGCCTTTACTTGATGAAATTCCATTATAACTATTATCAGGATAAAATAAAACAAATTTCAATGAATTTCACTTTTTAATTAACACTGTAACTGTAACTGTAAGAAATAATAAAAGTGACTCTTCATATGCGTCTCATACTAATTCAACGAACCACAATTTTAACAAAGAATTTAAAATATTACACGTAGAAAATAAGGCCAAAAAACTTAATTTATTAGAGTCACTTGAAATTAATAAATTAAAGAAAACCGACAAGATCCTAAATGATCAATTAGAAACAAATAATTCACCCTTACTCAATTTATTTATTTGATATTCAGACAGTCACATATTGTATTTTTCCATAGAATTTCTTTACCTCCCTGTAATATAATGTAAACCCCTAGTTTTATTATTTAAGAACAGTATTGTATAAACCGTAGTGAAAGTTTTGTGCATAGACATTTTAGTAATAAAAAGTACCCATTCCTTCAACTATTTAAAATAAAACATGTGTTTGTTACCGTATACTTGTGTTAAAGAAAATTGTAAATAAGTTAGTTATATGTCTGATGAAGCTCAGGTTGGAGCGAAACGACCGTTACAGTGTTAATTAAAAAGTGAAATTCATTAAAATTTGTTTTATTTTATCCTGATAATAGTTAACTTGTATTAATTATAACAATATACTCTCTAAACAAAATGAAATATTTATATGTATCTTTATTGTAGCTTGGAATAAGACAATATCTATTTCAAATTATAATCATTCTGATTTGATAAATGTAAAATAAACTTGAACTGCCCAAAATAATTCTCTAAAATAAGAAACGTTATGAACCGAAAAATTTATTGAGTTAATTTTATTTAAATTATACTAGCAGTAATATTCATAACGAGGTAGATTTAAAGATTCACATTAATACTTCTGTAAATAATAATTTGCTACCCAATTATCAATTAAGTTCATTAGAAATATTGTAGTTTTATGAAAAAACATAATTTTCACAATTATAAAGATTTTCAAAAATCACCCCAAATACCTCTGCCCTGGAACCTAGCACTTTTTGTTCGCGCAGCTTTGTGATGACGTATGCGCTATGCTCTAAATGTTTTCACTATATCCTTCACAAATATAATATTACGTACTTCGTCGTTAAGGAGTTAAAAACGTTGAATTTTATTGCCATAAGTTTCAAATCCAATATAACCATTTAATATTAAGTAAATCAGTCTATAGAAGTGATTTAGATTTCAATATGCATACATATCTTCAACCAGACTAGTCAAAAAAGACTTATTTAGACGTTTCAGACGAACAGGTGCCGATGAGGAAATTTAAGGTTATATAAAATTTTTACTGTCGCACGCTTTAGAGCCGAAAGTTATTTTGTGAGACGTGATAATTCGAGTAAGACATTGATTCTTATTTATGACTATGAGTAGCAATGTAAAATATTACTCGTAAAAGATTATGTTTTCAGACAAAACTACTTACTACTTAAATAAAGAATAAGTCATTGTTTTAATAGTATTACTCAGTTTTATTTCTGTTTTATGCGAAAAGCCCCATCGACAGACACATCAAATAATAATTATTATATACAGTGAACTTGAAAAGTTTTACACAGCGAAATAAAAATATTTTAAAGCAATCCAAGTTTTATAATTAATTGGTTCTATAATATCAACATGACAAATTAATTTATTTTTTTTCTATAATTTTTGTCCATAGTTTAGCCATAAATATTGTCAACATTTGAATGGTGTATAAACAAAGAATAACTCTTCGTTCAAAACTAAAACACATATACTCGAAAAGAACAGAAAATAAATAATTAGTTAGACTGGACGTTGATTATGCTCAACCAGTGTTAGATTCAATTCAATTATTGCGCAGTAGTAAATATTTTGCCTTTTTGGTCATGTCAAGTTAACAATTTCTTCGTTCTTCCTGTTCTTATGGCTTTCAAAGCTGGTGTTAAAAGATGGTGTTTGTTCCTTTTGTAGGTCTTCATGAGTAAATCTTCCCAAATAATGCGAGATATTATTCTGGATGCGATGTTCATTCTAAGGGACAAGATTGTTGGCTTCCGCAAAGAATTTCGATCGATTGCATAAACATCTGCCACACTGTTGGACATATGAGCAGAACGCGGACGACGCAAACTTGGCTTGAAAACGAGCAATGGTAGGATATACGAAATGTTCGTTAATATTAAGCGGCAAAAGAAGACCAGAAATCTATCGCGCACCCTATCCACTTTCTACGATGACAATTTCTACATGACAATGGCGTGGTTATAATTAGAGAACGGACACGCTTACCACCCAGTGCAGTACAGGCTGTATTTCTAAAATATTTAATTTTATTTATATAATTGGAAAACGAACGGGTGGTGATCTATAAAATTACGAAATACATATTTATTTGTTGAAAAGTTGTATTTATAAAGTTTTTAATTTTATTTATATATGTAATTGAAAAACATACGGGTGGTGATCTATCTATCTAAAATTACGAAATACATATTAATTAATTAATTTTATTTATATAATTGGAAAACAAACGGGTGGTGATCTATAAAATTACGAAATACATATGTATTTGTTGAAAAGTTGTATTTTTAAAGGTTTTAATTTTATTTTTATAATTGGAACATTTTTATTTGTTCATATTGTCGTTCAAGTTGAGAAAAGGAGTATTAATATTGACTAGCAATAGTTTCTCAAGGTTTTCTTCTGTCAATTTTGTTCTCTTTGAATTAAGTACATCCTTATAAATAGAAAACGTCCTTTCTACATCGCAACTGGTTATAGGTGCATACTGGAAATATTCTTTTATTTCTTCATATTTAGCCGTTCGATTTTGTGGAATTGTCTCCATACATAATTGCTGCAATGTAATTAAATCTGGATTTCTATTAAGAATTGCTTCAAACTTTTGCCGAAGGCCACATCCGAAGTCACTTGGAGTACTTTTCAAATTATTAACAGCCACATCTAATGTGGTTAATCCGTCATTTAATTTGAGATTTCGATTTTCAAAATAAGTGATTAGTTTTGGCAATTTTCCAAAGTGTTCGTGAAGAAATTACAACTGATTTTTTAAATTTTGGATTTGTGTGAGCTCCTTGCACTCACCAATACTTCCAGCATCCTCCTTTAGCAGTGTTACGAAATGTTTTAGACTATCGAAATTCTCAGCATAATAACTAGTATCTTCCAGCCATGTTCCCCATCTAGTTATTACTGGAGTGAGAGGCAGTGACAGAGATGGAAATTTTTCCTTGAAAAGAGCTACTCTCAATGGTGCTTTTCTGAACTCTGATATATTCACAGATTCTGTGGAGAGCATGTGCTACACAAGTAATATGCAGCATATTAGGATATGTTTTCTTCAATAGTCTGCCTGTTTTTAACATATACGCAGCACTATCACTGATAAATAAAAGTATTTTTTCTTTGTACGTGGCGTCCGAATGAAGCATTTTTTGCATATTCTCCTTAATGGTTTCAGCAACTGTTTCCGCATCAACTCTATTTATAACACTTGTTGCTATTACATATGAGTTATAGGGAATAGTTGGATGTAGTACACCAGCTACAACATTTACCACACAGCGTCCTAACATATCCACCGTTTCGTCGGCGCTTATCCATATGTATTGATTTAAAAGATGGCTTCTAATGCGTTCTACTGTTCTCGTATAGCACCTAGAAACATAATATTTGCGTAAAGTTGATTCATCAGGAACATTTCGACCAGTATATTTTTGAAGAAATATTTTTAAAGTGGGGTTACTAAGTTTATTTAATGGAATATTAGCCGCCATAAAAGTTTTACAGAGTTCAGATGTGTTTGCGATCCTAAGTGACGAATTTTTGACGATATTTTACGGATTTTGTAATAAATTTCGGAATCACTGACAATGGACGTACAATCAGTATAACCGTCAATCCAACTCGCCATTGTTTTACAATGCCGTTCTCGACATTCTTCCATATCATGTCTGAAAAAGTAACTTAAACAATGCTCTAGATCTAAATAAATGAAAACTAAAAATGTGTTCGTAAGTTATTGAAACTGAACGAAATTCAATGCACACTCTTACGTCGAAATAATTGGTAGAAATAGATTCAATCAAACGATATTAAACAGGATCTATCACAAAAATTACGATGTAATTAACAGTTAAAACTATGAAAACAAGAAACTTACTCACAGCACTTTATTTATCTTACGAAATATAAACTAATAAATAAAATACATTATAAAAACCCCGCTTCTATCTACGCTCATGAAAACACTTTAACACTTTAAACACTATATTCTCGGAATACAATAGCTGACTTGCCCATTGTTATCACGGCGAGACCAGGTGTCCGAGTAAGTCAAACAAATACTTCATTGAATTACGCTGGGATGTACTGAGCGACGTTATACACAATTCCAATTGCCGATTGCGTTTTATGGAAATTGCGTCCGTTCTCTAGTTATAATATTCAGATCACTCTACAGTATAAATACGAAGAATGTTTAATAATATGTAATAATAATGTATTTTGCCGAACAGAATAAGCTAATAGGATAACAAAACTTTGACCATGTGATAATACATAAATAAAGTAATTAATTAGTTCCACAAAAACATGAAAACATCGTTAAATAAATTATTTTCGTTTATCGATGAATGCACCAATGGAGCCCATCACAAAATGTTAGTCCTTAGTGTTGAAAACACAAAACATGGGGAATGTCTAGCAGCATTGCGTGGTACCAGTAAATTTACTCCAGCTAACAGCGATGCTGAGTCGATCCGGTTATTCAGGAGATTCGCCACCAGTAATGCGCTCTTCCTTTGTCTTCGTACTGCTAGCAGTTCCAATCCATGCATCACAATCAAATCCCCATAGTCTATATTTCCTTCTGGATAGACCCCATTCAGCCTGTAACTCAAGTACTTGAAAAATTTACTCTGAACGCGTTCAATTTGATTCACATACATTGAGTACCAAACGATAGACGCATATTCCAACTTATTAACTACATTTGTGAAATTTAGAGATTTAATGGTACCAAATTATTGAAATTTCGGGACATTCTGATAATAAAACCCAGAGACTTAATAGTAGATCCAGTGATGTTTGAGAGATGATCGAAATTTATCGAATGTAACACCAAGATCCCTTGTAGAACTTCGTTTCTCTATAACAGTATTTTCAACGAAATAAAGAGAGTTTGTGTAATTTATTTTCCTTGTGAAAGTTACAACACAGCATTTTCAAACGTATAAATTAAATTTATTCATGCGACACCAACTGTAGACAGTAGTCAAGTTCATTTGCAAAAACTCCACATCAGTTATGTTTGTAGGTCGTTAATAAATATATTAAACATAAGCGGACCTAAGTTGGAACCTTGAGAAACTCCAGAAGTCGGGTAAAAGAAATTCGATTTATAACCGTTGTAAGTAACATAGTTTGCTCTACCTGTAAAATCTGACTTCATAAACCTAAGTAGAGAATTGCTAAACCCAAAAGATGACAATTTTTGTAAGAGTAAAATATTGTCGATGGTATCAAATGCACGATTATATTCCCAAAGTTCTGGGAATTGTGCTCTAATTAAATTACGCAAAATTTATAGGCAATGCTATTGGTGATAGGCTATGCAGTGGAATATCGTTGCGTTATAGTCCGTCCCACGCATTGGATAAATTTCATCGCACTTGAAGGTGATGTATTTATTCTCTCCAAAGCGATCTGATTCAGGTATTGGATCGATATTCACGCATTTTCGTAGAACTGTTTGTGTAACCATGAAAGATGCAGCTAAATCTCAAAGAGCAATAATTTTCTGTTTGTGGAAAGAAGATGTGAAAGCTTCTGAAATTATTAAACTTCTGCAGAATCTAAAGTTACTGTATATCGATGGATCGATCGTTTTAAAAGTGGTAGAACATCATTAGAAGATGATCCACGCGGTGATCGTCCGAGCACTTGGAAACGAAAGAAACATTACTGCCGTGGAGAACCTACTGCAAGAGGACAGACGAATGACTATTTCTCAAATTAGTATAAGCCTAGAAATAGGTACACGACAAGTTCATGAGATCTTTCATGATTATTTGGGTGACAAGGCTGTTGTGACCAGAACAGAAACTCAATTGGTCTGACACTTGTCGCCATCTTCAATAACTATTAGCCTGTTACGGTGACGAATTTTGGCAACGTATAATAACCACTGACGAAACGTGGATTTCTTATTTCAATCCTGAGACCAAAAGTCAATCCAAATAATGGCGCAATTAAGACGTGTGCAGTTCCGTCTGTTGGAAAGGTAATGCTTACTGTATTTTGGGATTGCGAATGGATTTTTTTATTGATTATCTGACGAAAGGTACTACAATTAACGCAGAATATTATTCGAATTATCCGGACCACTGCGGCAGGCACTTATCAGAAAACGGCATGGGAAGTTGCATAGGCATGTTTTGAACGATTTACGATGGGAATTACTTCCGGATCCACCTTATTCACCGGATCTCGCACCAAGTGATTTTCATCTGTTCCCAGATTTGAAAAACCTTCATGGGGTGTTCGTTTTGAGAGTTTAACTGACGTAAAACGTGCCATAAATCGATGGATTGAGGAAACACCGAAAAAGTTCATTAAAAACGGCTTAAAAAAATAATTTATCTTTGAGATAAATGTATTCAATTAAATGGCAATTATATTGAGAACTACATTTTAATATTGAGAAGAAGAGGCACAGCTCTTACTTCTTTGAATAGGTAATACTTAGCAGAGGATTCCTTAATTAGCGCAGCTCTAATTATTTCGTATTGGTTAATTGTGTAACTATTACTGTTCCCTAGATCGTAATACAAAACATGCTTCAGAAAAACTTATAACGTGAATAAGCAGCATATTAAAAAATGGCGACTTACAGTTTAAGATGAACATATGTCATCAGTGGTAGCTTAAGACAGAAAAGGAGTGCTTTTTTCGAAACTTAACACTATATTACACAATAATAATAACATAACTGTCTTAAGCCTTACACATATATAGCCTCGAAAAAATTTCGAACGGAAGTCAAGCCGAAAAATGCTATCTCATCGCTAGGTTACTAATATGTATCCGAACGGCTTAGAAAAGGATGCAAAACAATCCTCAAAGCTTTCTTCCATTCTTTCCTTTTATTCTAATCCGAGTAAATAAGAGACACATACTTGTATGGCACCACCTGAGGTGCGGATTTAATGACAAGATAACAGAACCGAAGTAATGCATATAAACTTTGACAATAGTTACATCAGAATACAGTTTCTATAATTAATACACACATGAAATCAAGCGTTTCAAAAGTAAGGTAGTATAAAGTTTTAGATAATATTAGAAATTAAAATCTGCTTCGATTTGAATCATTCTCTTTGTTTGTTGGAAAGAGGATATTTAAGGGTAGATAATTTTTTGGAAGTCGGTTCAGCTTTTTTAAAGCGTATTATATATTCAAACAATAGTTAAGAAGTGAAGAATTACTAAGAAATGATCTGAGAAATAAATATAGGATCATTCAATTAGGGGAATTCATTATTTGGGATTTCCCCACAAATTTAAGTTATATAAGTTTTTGTGTCTTATTAGGAGACTGTATTTGCGAAATTTGTCAGAAGGGCCGGTGAGGCGGGTGTTTATTTACTTATTCTTTAATGGGAAGAAAGCATTAAAACAGATTCTTTCTTATTAGTTATTACAAAAGAAAGCCATGTTCTAATACATTATCCAAATATCAATTTATGTTTTTGTGGTAGTAATTAAAAAAATTAAAAATTACAAATTATACAATACTTATTTCATATACACTTGTGTTTGTCATACTGTTTCTCAGTGGCGAAATTAATAATTAATTAATTTAGATGATTCTCATGCTTTATCACTGATATAATTATTTTTAAGGTAATTTGCTTTAATAATGGTAATAATGGAGAGAAGAATTCAGGCGCGGTTCGTGTTGACGTACTGTAGGGGCACGTACAATGATGCGAGTGCCTCGTGTGTTTTCGGTGCTTACTAAGAAAACGCTCCAGTTAGTACAAGAAATTATACGAAACACTCGCATCATTGTACGCGCCCCAACGGTACGTCATCACGAACCGCGCCTGGAAGAATCAACAATAGAACGAAAGTATTTAAAATCAAATTTCGTTGAAATAGGTATTACTAACTCAACTAGAAAATTATATTTCTTATATAAATTAAAATTCAAATAAAAATATCAACAACCTTGATTTCAAAACATAGATACAGAAAAAGCCATAAATCTCAAAAGACAGGTCACAAACACTCAGTTGGATTTTTCAAATACCCCCACAATCGATGCTGTAATAAACCTTTTAAAAAATAAACCATAAATATTGGTAGGAGTATTCTTTTCACTTAGTTTACATGACTCTTTGAGAATGACTGTATAAGTCGAAACATATGTCAGAGATATTGTAAATACATTTTGTGAAACAAATATACCAAGTGTTTTATTTAGTAAATTATTAATCATGTTTCACCAAGAGCCAACCGTGAATTCTATACATTATATAGATACAGTTGTTGACTACAAGCAATTACTAATATATAAATGGAAATCTTTGCCTAAGTACCTCATAAATTACATATGTAATCTAATCGACTAACGCTGATACCAAGGGAAGAAAGTTTTGAGTGGATTTTTAAATTCTCCCATAAAATGTCTCTACAAGTGTCCTGTATCGTTATGTTCAAATTTTAGGAGTGTAAAGTAGACTTCATTTCAAGCAACAAAAAACGCGAAACTTGTATATCCATTTTTATTTGTTTCAAAGTTACAGATCTATGAATGTGATTGTCGGATTATTTAAAAAAGTTCAATTGAAACAATTTTCGAAATGTCCACCTCCTTATTGAATGCAGGCATGTGCCCGTAAGCCAACAGAAGAAGTACTTATCCGAATTTCATACTTGTTTTGTCGGATTTGCTCGGCAGCCAGGTGAATACGATCCAAAAACTCTTCTCTTGTGTTCGAAACTTGCGCGTAGACTAAATTTTTCATGTACCCACATAAATAAAAGTCAAGGGGACTAAGATCGGGTGATCTGGGTGGCCATGCAACAGGACCACCTCGACCAATCCATCTTGGATAATTGACGTTAACCCAATTTCGTACAGCAATTCCGAAATGTGGTGGTGCCCCATCCATATGAAACCACATGTCTTGTCGAACATTCAGTGGGACATTCTCTAAAAGACCTGGCAGTTCGTCAATAAGAAATTGAAGATAATTGTTCGCATTCAACCTTCCAGGAAGAATGACAGGACCAAACAACAAGTCATCGATTAGGGCCGCCCAAACTTTAATAGAAAATTCATGTTGAAATTTAGATGGGCGTATAGCTTTGGGATTTTCTGATGACCACCTGTGCGGGTTTCTCAGATTTGAAGTACCACTTCTCGTGAAAATTCATCTGTCCAGAGGACTGTTCTGCAGAAATTAAAATGAAGCCGTGATTGTCTTAATATCCAGGTAGGATAAACTAGACAAGCATAGTGGTATGCCTCAAGCAAACCGTGTCCCCTGCGATAGTGATATGGATATAAGCCCTCACGTTTTAAAATTCGCCAAACTGTCGTTGGGGCACTTATAGTTGTCTAGCGATTCGACGTACATTGAGAGTTGGATCCCTTGTAACAATACCTACTGCTTCTTCCTCTAAGTCTGCTGGCAAATTTACTCCTCGGTTGAAAAGATAATCACGCAGTCCGCATTCCCGAAATTGTCCGTATACTTCCAGAAACGTTCTGTAATGAGGAATGCGGCTATCGGGAAACCGATGTCGGTATTCAATAACTGCTTGACGTGCACTGCCGTTACAGTAGCCATACACAAAGTACATGTCCGCATACTCTTGAGAAGAAACTCGGTAAGGCATTTTGAATAAAGAAAACTGAAATGTAATGTCATCCTTTATTAAAAAATGTAACGTTAATAGTCATTTGAACATTTGCTTATTGTATGATATTCATGGTGCAGCACTTACGAAATAAGTAACAACCTTCTTTATCATAAATCAATTTCCAGTTTTTTTTTTTGTAGATCTCCAAGAAATTACTGTATGCACTACGACACGTGTTTATTTATTTTAAGATAACATTTTATTATCCGACGCTAACAATCGCAGGCCTGTTATTGAATCATATAACTTTTTTTAAATAAAATCAGTTTGTATTGACTTTAGGATTTCATTTTTTTTCATGATCTGACCATCACATTCTTAGATCTGTAACTTTGAAACAAATAAAAATGGATATACAAGTTTTGCGTTTCTGTTACTTGAAATGAAGTCTACTTTACACTCCTAAAATTTGAAAATAACGATGCGGGACATCTTGCATATAGCCGTTCGGATACAAATGGAGCTTATTGCACATAGAGGCGGGCGTTGTCCGGCGTTCCCTGTCGCAGTCTCCCATTGGTCAATTACATACCAGCTCAACCAGCCTGGATAAATTCTATGTATAAAAATACGATGTATAGAATTGTTCGATAAATGGCCATAACAACATAACGCTTATTTTACGCATTGGTCAATTCTATGTACATAAATGTGTTTCAAACTCGTCTTAGTTGTCGTCAGTGCACGTGGTGAAGCATATCAATGCCTAGGCAATACGTACAATATGCGTTGTGTATGTGCATGTATACATACACCTGATCTTAGTTAAACAATGATATGCTATCTTTTACACGGAAGATAATATCGTAAAACCGTTTTTACTCCTTAATATTTCAAGCTAATATTTATTAAATTATAGTAATATGTTTAGTATGATTACGTAAATTTATTATTAGTTATCATTAATAAAGCAATTATATTTACTTAATAAATATCTTTTTAGATCATTTCATTAATTTAAATTTCATTGAGCTATCTAACATAAGAACGTTAATGAAGTGTCCGCGCGGTTCATTAAAGCTTCATTGTATGTAACGAAGAAAACACGAATCCGGCAAGAACAAGTAAAAAACGGAATTCCAATTCCTCTTAGATATTTACGCGAGGAAAAACTTAAATTATTCCGTACACATTTTGATACGAGTGTATTAAGAATCGAAGGAGGTACGGACATCAATCTTTATAATTGACACACGTCCAGGTATTCTTTAAGCAAGTAGTTCTTAATAACGGCAATCATAAATTATGAAATATGCATTAGCTCATAGAAATACCTCCATATACCAATCCCGGATCACTAATAAAGTTGGCTTAAAAAAAAACGTGTACGCCTTAAATTCATTGCGCAGTCATTCGTCAACATTTTCTTTCCTTTCATGTGGAGACGCGTGGGTGTAAAAACAAATATTTATGGTGCCCGTTTCGTGTGTTTTATTACAATAAGTATTTGTAACACTGATATCTGTGTTTGAAGATACAAAGCTGAAAGTAGACACACGGCTTGTAAGAATTTTTCCTAAAAATTCACTAATCGCGTGATCGCATGTGGTATTAATACATTTTATAACTTTTTTGTGTGTCTACAGAAATTTAAACGAGAATATTAAAAATCATTTTCAATTGAAGTAAGACTTTGTCTTGGATAAATTTTGCAAGATCAATCAAAATTATTAATTTAGTTTATTTTTTTCTTTAGATGATCTGCAAGCAAGTCAATTTTCAAAATATTTCTTATTTAGTTTATTGACGAAGGAGATACTTGTTGAAACTTCATTATTAAATTTTTTCCAATAAATAAGAAATAACGCTAAGAAATAAGTAATTAAACTTCTAGTTTCAAAAATTCTTTTTTTGTAAATACCACTACAATATTGTTTCGCCATATAATGGCTTCATCAGGTGGATGAAATACTGAGTATTTAATCAAGTTTCTTAAATAAATTGGCCTTTTTCATTTGTTCTTTGCTTTTGGAAAAAGTATCTCTAAATGAATCACCCATTATTAATTTCAATTTTCGCTCGTTATAATCGCCCCTATTTGAAGAAAAATTGAATCTTTAAAAATTCAAGCCAAGATGTTCCGTTCATAAGGTTCCCGTGCCAGTGAGACAAAGTAGTACAAGGAGCGAACACAGTATTGGAGCTGTACGTTAGAGTGTGATTATCTAAATTTATCAATTTCTCGCTATAGATATATATATATATATATATATATATATATATATATATATATATATATTCATATTCATATTCATATTCATCTTTATTAATCCTCTCGACCACAATAGTGGTATGGGACAAGTCCAATATTTACACAGCATAAAATAATACATGTATTAGTATATCAAGTATGTCAATAGAAAATAAAATAAAACAGACCATTGCTCAAAATCAATCACAAGAACAACAATATATAAAACATACAATACAAAATACAATAATAATAAATAATGAATTAGCTTAGCTGATCATTCAAAAACTCAGTTAGTGAATAGTAGCACTTCCGTAGTAAATATCGTTTGAGTTCAAATTTGAATCGATTGTGGGGTATTATATTTTTGAAGCTTTCTGGCAGCTTATTATAAGCTTTTATTGATAAATACCAAGGATTTCTTTCATAAAAAGATATTCTGTGTTTAGGTATTTCTAACACAGAACTATTTCTTGTCACATATGTGTGGTAACCGCCTATCTTTGGCATGCTTCTCAGGTTTACCTTTGCATACATTATCAGCTGCATTATGTAGACACATGGTAGTGGTAAAATTCCCATTGAGGTGAAGTATGGTCTACAACTAGTTCGACAACCCACGCCATTAATTATACGTATTGCGCGCTTTTGCACCACACAAACCCTGTTCAAATCAGACGATGATCCCCATGCAATAGTCGCATACGAAAGCAACGAGTGAAAGCACCCAAAATAATACATCAGCAATACATCATAAGCAACCTCTGACTTGAGTCGGGCAAGTACATAACATATAGGGGCCAGTCTCTTACACAGACCATCAATATTCCCGTTCCATGCACACTTATAATCGATTGTAATTCCCAAAAACTCTGCATTGTCAACTTGGCAAATAGTACGACCATTCGACCTTATTAAACTTGACTCCTTCCTATCATATGAAACCGGCTTAAATTCAATGAACGCACTCTTTTTACTATTTAGCATTAAGTCATTATTTTGCAAGTATTTATTTATTGTCACTAAACTATCTCTAGCCTGATTAATAGTACTTAATTTATTTCGGTCACCTACCAACACAGACGTGTCATCAGCAAACAAAACAGTCCTCTCAATAGGCATATCATTCACATATATTATATACAATAAAGGGCCAAGAACACTGCCCTGTGGTACACCTCTTTCCAATGTCAATTTACTAGAGCAAAACTCATTTATTTTTACATAGTGTGTCCTCCCCTCGAGATAGCTCTCAAACCATTCCATTACATGACCCCTTATTCCATAATGATATAACTTCCCAAGCAGAATTTTATGATTGACAAGGTCGAAAGCTTTGCTTAAATCTAAGAATATACCCATGCATGTTTTGCCCTCATCAATATCGTTATATAGATACTTTAAAAATGAGACTATGGCACTTGAAGTATTACGACCAGTGCGAAAGCCAAAATGGTTGCTATTTATATAAATATATATATATATATATATATATATATATGGTAAATTCAATAATTATTATTCAAGACATCGACCCTCTCTTCGACTTAGGTCATAAAACAGATCTTTTCTAGACCAGTGTTCTATCGACACAAACTATCAGTCCATCTTCTCTTTAGAACCTTCGTGAGTTAAACAACTCCTCGTGCTGTTCAAGTACACGATGCAACTCACCACGCCGTCCGGCCTCTTTCGCTTCTAAGGTAATTTTGTATTGTTCAATATATATTATTCTTTTAAGCGAATCCATATTAATTTAACTAATTAATTTCTTATTCCTCCGGCCAAACATCGCTCTACATATACTGGTCCGAGTATACCTTCGCAGACAACGTGCCCATCATCGCCACACAAAGGTAACTCTGTATTGTTTGATATAGAGATTATTTTATATTAATCGTAATCAATTAACATATAATTTACAACTCAATTTAACGTTCGTTTTCAGTGTATTTTGTGTTAATTTTCATTTACTTATTTACCGCTCCTCGTGTATATATTACTTTGATTAATTACTTTTAAATATATCAATTTCAATTTCTTCTTATGTAAATCTAAATACAAACTTTAAGGACAACGCTCCTGTGTTTTATTTAGTAAGTAAGTTATAGTATATTTATTTAATTTACCATTATCACACACATCCTGGCCCTATGATGATACTTCACCAGCATCATTAATTATGATTCATGATTACGACTTAATAATCATAATCTTTATCGCCAACCGTCAATAGATGCATGCATTACCATAGTGACTTGCGGCAATAAAGTAACACTTCATCTTACTATAAAAATCAAACACTTTCCCTGCCGCTAATATCTATCAGCATACCCATGACTGTATGGCATTAGACAGAAATCGTTTGTCGCTGTCACGGCTCCAACAGTAAAAATTTTATCGCAAATTATTTATAGAAAATATTGGAAGAAGACATTCAGTGCATGCCGCCTGAAATACTGAAAAAGTCGTTAGAGACGTCTTTCTAAATTCTACCACAAAAATCAGTCAAAAAATACAATCGCCAATATGACATATTTATGGAGTGGTGCAACAAATACGGAATTAAAAAGTTCAGTGAGAACGTTCTGCTGGCGTATTTTACGATTTATCGAAAAAGTATTCTTCTTCGGTGTGGTCCTATTATTCCATGGTGAAAGAAACTCTTCTAGCAAAAGATGACGTTGATATTAGTAAATATATAAAAGTAACGGCTTTTTTTAAACAAAAAAAGAAGAAATCATATTCCAAAAAAGTCCAAAACTCTTTCACAAGAAATACTAACATTTTTAATAAATGCACCGGATGTAATCTACTTGATGATGAAGGTAATTCATGTGAACCTTTCAAAACCAATTTGCTATGAATGTAGTAATTATTAGATATATATTAGATTGGCGTTGTGTTTGGCATTGCTGGGACTTTACGTAATGAAGAACTTTTGAATTTAAAAGTGACATAGAGCATAAAGAAAGAATTTTGGTTGTTCAGATAACTAAAACAAAGACCTATAGACCTCGATTACTTGTGATCACTACAGAGTTTGAAGGAAAAGTAAAATCCGTAGAATTATTTAACAAATATTTTTAGCTCTGCAGCTAAGCAGACGCCCCACGACCGATTTTTCTTAACTTATAGAAATGGAAAATACACAGTTCAGCCGATTGGAAGCCATACTTTTAGAAGTGTACCAAGCAAAATTGCCAACTATCTACATTTGCCAGAGCATTTTATAAGAGACATTGTTTTCGTCGAATGTCCGCCACTCTCATTGCCAACGCAGGCGGCAGTAAGGAAAATTTAAAACGCCACGGAGGATGGAAAAGCGACACGATTGCAGAGTCCTATGTTAAGGAATCTGTGCTCAATAAAATGAAAATTGCAAAGACGATTTTAGGTGAAAGTTAAAATAACAGCATAGTTACCAATCATGAATTGTTTACAAGTTATTAACATAGATAATAATCCTCAAGCATGTTCAATTCCACTTCCACTTCAAGAACTAATTTTTATAATGCGTCAGGTTGCTCGGTTACCTTTAATATATCAAATAATAAGTAGATTTATTTTTTATTCTCAGTTATTTTTCTGTGCTTACTTTGTCATAATAAAATGTGATAAGTTATAATATGTCCATTTTTTTTAAATATAAATTTTTACGGTTGGCGATAAAATTTTGTATGCACCACGTCAGTAAAGTGACTTTATTGAACTCGCCTGTTACTCACCTAGCTCGCGCGGCTCATAATCTCAGACTCGTTTAATAAAGTTACACTTTTCTGACTTGGTACATAAATAACTATAATGTGTATTGCAGTTTTAAATCTTTGGGTTTTATTATAAGATGTTGTAGGCAATTTCGTAGTCCGTTAACGTTGAAATTCCTTTATTATGCGTATGCTGTTACGTTTATTTGTCGAACTTGTGTTTTATACATTGAGTATACTAAGCTTGGGTTGCGCTAGTGTATTCTACCAATAGGTAGAATACACTCGCGCAACCCAAGCTTAGTATACTCAAGTGTATTCTACCTATTGGTAGAATACACTAGCGCAACCCAAGCTTAGTATACACAATGTATAAAACACACGCTGTCGAAATGAGATGCGGTGCTGTACCCGTGCGTATTAAAATATTGGGTGTAAGAACTCGGGGATAGCGTCTTTTTGGCAGGACTTCCGATCAAGTTAACGCTAAGGCTGTATGTACAAAAGTCCAAGGCCACTTCTTATTTTGTGTAATATTGTGTAGTATCGTGGTAAGTTGCGAATAAAAGCACTCTTCGGGGTGGATTTCTGGTTTAAACCTGAATTATTTGGCGACAACTTTTTGTTGATTTACACCTAAGACGGTAAGATGACACCATTTTTTTGATATTCTTGTTCATATTCAACCTGATCCTGATGATGTTGTTTTATATTGTAAATTTGGACAGCGAGGCTAGTTTTAGAACTAGACTAAGACTAGAGCTGGTTTGGATCATTGCAAATTCAAGTCCTACCGAGTACGAAGCAGCTGTACGCTCATGTAATCTGATCTACAACTGGTATTTAAGCCTTAGCACATATAAATTTAGTTTCCCCTTTATATTTCATATTTGTATTTTATAGTTTATTCTTATATTTTAATATGTATTTATACACTGCTCAACTTTTGAACTGGTACACTTATATAGCATGCAGTAAAAATAAATAACCCTTTTTAGGCGTTAGGCATGACTTCCTATATGATGAGTACTGTGTTTCGGAATGCAAACAAATGTCTATCGAATGACATTTGCGACTCCATTGTTGCTTGTTGTTATTATCTGTCATAAGTGCAGTTACTGAGCTCGCGGACGCTTATACTTTTATCAAGTTTTAAGAGAATTTTTGCTAATTTCTCGAATAAGTTTTAATGCAGAGTGGCTGATTGCATTTTAGAGATGCCATTAAGGCGTTTTGAGTATTGAAGAGGTGAGCCAAGCTATGGGAATGCTTATGACTGGTGCATCGCTAAGAACTGTTGCTGCCCATTTCAAATTGAGCCACAATGTGATCAGAAGAGTTCGAATGCATTTTAATGATGCTGGATCTGTTCAACATAGACACGGCGGAGGGCGAAACCGCAGTACAACAGTTAGGGAGGACCGCTTTATTACGGTTCAGTGTCGAAGGAATAGATTTTCTACTGCAAGAACACTCCAAATTCAGTTATTGAATACAACAGGTACTCAAGTATCCACTCAAACAGTAAGAAGAAGGCTCCATGGGGTAAATTTAAGGTCCAAATCTTCGAAAAAGGGCCCACTGTTGACCAGAGCCCACAAAAGAATAAGGCTAGAGTGGGCACATCATCATGCAAATTGAAATGTTGAAGATTGGGGTCGTTGTTCATTCAGTGACGAGACCAGAGTGCGTCTCCATAGCTCAGATGTAAGAGGTAGAGTTTGGAGAAACAGAAGAGAACGCTATATTGAGAACAACGTGACTTACCATCAAGCTTATGGAGATGGTTCAATTACTCTTTGGAGAGGTATTTCTGCGACTCGTCGTACTGAATTGGCTATGCTTGGAAATGCTACAATGAATAGTGTCAGGTATCTTAATGAGGTATTACAAACTGTAGTCTTGCCATTGGTAATGAAATAGGCGATGGTTTTGTGTTTGTTGATGATAACGCGCGTCCTCATAGAACGAGACAAATCAATGCATTTTTTGAAGAGAACAATATTATGCACGTGGATTGGCCAGCGAACTCTCCAGATCTTAATCCCATAGAGAACGTATGGGATTCCCTGAAGAGGTTGATAAGATCACGAGGAGTGGATCCAAACAATCACCATCAGTTCCGAACTGCTGTTTTGGAAGAATGGCAAAATATGCCTCAGCATTACATTCAGAGTTTGATTTCCAGCATGCCAAGACGTTGCCAGGAGGTCATAAGACCTAGAGGAGGTCCCACGCATTATTAATCTTTAAATGTTTGGTTATCTTTTCTTTCCAAAGCAAACTTTTCAGTAAAACTAAAATGAAGATTTTGTTATTTTTCTATTAAAACATTTGAAATTCGTTATTTAAGTTTTATTCTTTTAATTCTTCGGCTTAAAAGTGTTTCACAGAACCATATACTATCAATTAAGTAAGAAAGTGTTGCTCAAAAAGTAGTAAATAGTTATTTATATATGTTTTCGTAAGTGTACCAGTTCAAAAGTTGAGCAGTGTATTTAGCAGTTCATCTATATATCTTTTGCATTCAATATTTTATGTAGAAGTTTTCCGTCCGTTTAATAGTTTATGTTTCTCATTTAGTTTTGTATATTTTGGATGTACGTTAGCAGAGATCTCCGATAATCTTTATTCGCCCTTCAGGCAGGTAAAATTTATAATATAACTCCTGTAGTATATATATACAGGTCCGTCAATATTTTTTTATATTAGATATTTGTTAATATATTGGAGGAAAACGTATTCAATAAATATTGTTGTAATATTATTTATTTGTGCCATTATTGATTTATATGTTGAGTTTGAATACATTTCATAGATATTACGCCTTGTGGGTACGTTATCATATCTATGTTCTCCGTGTAACGTATAACCTCTAACTACACTTCAACTGTAATTTAATGTTAGCGCCTTTTTATCTTTTATTATTAGACTGCGGAACAAACGCTATCCTTTAATGAGTCATGCAGGCGCAGAGACAGAGTCGATTTCGCTTAAATAATAAGATTGATGCAGTATTCGCCCGTAGCCCTGATTTTAATGTCCTGAGGCTTTTGTAGTAATGTTCAAAATACGGAAATCAGTAGATAAGTTTAGAATATATTGTAATAGTTAATAGAAAATGTTTACTGTGGTGTGACTAAGCATTCACTTTAATTATAGGTGATATAATTAATTTCAAGTTTATACTTCTTCAATATTTTTAATTTTTTCACTGTATAAAGTAAATACATTTTGTATATAGAGGCTTTCACACAAAAAACGCCCCAAGCTGTAACTCTGTTATTTATATTTAGATTTTCATGAGTTAGGTACCAAATGAAATGGTTTTATGAGTACTATGTTTGAGGCTACATTTACTTTTTTCCAGAGCTATCTTCAATTCCTAGCGATTGTCAAATTTTTTCTCAAATTGCATGGTATATATTTTTTTACATAATTGAATAGAGATTTTTTTCCTGAATCCATTGATGTGCAATACATCAATTTTAATTAAATTCCGAAGAAACAAATTATGAAAACACTGTCCGTATAATGCTCTTAGTCACTTATGTTACATACTGTAGTGTGCGATGGAAAAATAACGCCTTACGCATATGTAACTGTCATATTTGACTTTTCTGTACTAAGCAAGCATATTTTGACAGTTTTGAAATAAATCATGAATTTCATTCAACTTACTGACACGCTACAAGTTTATTTTGAGTGTAATAAAAACTCTAATCAGGCGTTGCGAATTTACATGGAACGTTTTCCGGAAAGAGAAGTTCCAGAACGTCGTAAGTTTAGCCGACTTGAAGAAAATTTGGATGTTTCAAGAGAACGAAAGTAGTACGCAGGAAATTTTCTGAAAATGTAGAGCTGGACGCTTTGTTAGCTGTTGAAGAAAATGCCAAAACCTCGGTTCGTGAAGTGGCGAACATAGTTGGTACGTCTCGAAGTACTGCGTCTGCAGTACTAAAAAAGCACAAATTTAAGCCGTACATTGCCCAAAAAGTGCAAACAATAAATGAAAATGATCCAATCCGAAGAACGCAGTTTTGTAATTTTTACTTAACAACTTTGCAACAAGACCCGTTGATTTATCGCAAAATTATTTGGATAGATGTACTTTCACTAATTATGGAATTTTTAATCGGAACATTCATCGCCAATGGAGCCAAGAAAACCCTAGATACGTCGTCGACCGTTATTTTCAACGTCGTTTTAGCTGTAATGTTTGGTGTGGTCCACTCGGAGACCTCTTGATTGGGCCATTTTTTATTGACGGTTCCTTAAATCAACTAAGATATCACCAATTATTAAGTGAAGATGTTGCAAGTTTTTTGGATGAATTACCGGTGGCGGAACTGCATGAAGTATATTTTCAACAAGACGGTGCTACTCCCCATAATGCACGAATAAATGTTCGCTGGTTGAATAGAAATTTTAATGAAAAATGGATTGGCACATATGGACCTATTCGTTGGCCTGCGCGTTCACCTGATCTTACGCCTCTAGATTTTTGGTTTTGGGGATATCTGAAAGATCGAGTTTATCTAACAGTGCCACAGAATGTAAATGATTTACAAAACCGAATAATTGAAACTTGTCGGGAAATACCTAATAATTGTTTTAAATGCCACCCGTGGTGTTACAAGAAGATGCAAGTATTGCATTGAGCATGGCGGTAATCAATTCGAACAATATTTGTAAAATTTTTTAGTTTTTAATTTATTTTGTAGTTTTGTTATTTGTTTTTTTTTGTAAAATAAAATTAGTTACATATGGATAATGCGTTATTTTTTACATTTATTTTTTCATGGCGCACATCAGTATAATACAAAGTCACTTTAGGAGAATGTTCGCAAAATCTTTTAATTTCTTTCTCTTCTAAATGTACAATTAAAATGGATGTATTGTATATTAATGGATTCGGGAAAAAAATCTTTATTCAATTATGCAAAAAAATATATAACAAAATAATTTGAAATATACATGAGTGGGTAAAAACCACACCAATTTGTATAATACAAAAGTATTTTTAATAATATAAAATATTATTAAATTCGCCCGACAAGTAGTGAAGACACGATAATACAGTTTTTTATAGATATGGTTGTTACCGTTTATAGAAAAACACGTTGCTTAGTTCGGCAGTTATTATGTAGACAGCGCTGAATATTCTTTCACGCTCTGTCTTAATAATTTCTGGTTGATAGCAAGGTAGTTATGTTTGGTTGAATGTATCTCTTCTCCAGCAGGGGCGTACCGACGATCCTGTAGAAAGGTGAAATACGTATCTGCGTCTCTGGAGAGGAGATACATTCACAAATATAAAACTTGTATTGTGTTCTTCACACCCCATTTTTAATAATATTTTATATTATTAAAAATACTTTTGTATTATACAAATTGGTGTGGTTTTTACCCACTCATGTATGTTTCAAATTATTTTGTTATATACGCATTCGGTTCGCCCGACAAGTAGTGAAGACACGATAATATAGTTTTTTATAGATATGGTTGTTACCGTCTATAGAAACACGTTGCTTAGTTCGGCAGTTATTATGTAGACAGCGCTGAATATTCTTTCACGCTCTGTCTTAATAATTTCTGGTTAATAGCAAGGTAGTTATGTTTGGTTGAATGTATCTCTTCTCCAGCAGGGGCGTACCGACGATCCTGTAGAAAGGTGAAATACGTATCTGCGTTTCTGGAGAGGAGATACATTCACAAATATATAACTTGTATTGTGTTCTTCACACCCCATTTTTAATAATATTTTATATTATTAAAAATACTTTTGTATTATACAAATTGGTGTGGTTTTTACCCACTCATGTATGTTTCAAATTATTTTGTTATATACGCATTCGGTTCGCCCGACAAGCAGTGAAGACACGATAATACAGTTTTTTATAGATATGGTTGTTACCGTCTATAGAAACACGTTGCTTAGTTCGGCAGTTATTATGTAGACAGCGCTGAATATTCTTTCACGCTCTGTCTTAATAATTTCTGGTTGATAGCAAGGTAGTTATGTTTGGTCGAATGTATCTCTTCTCCAGCAGGGGCGTACCGACGATCCTGTAGAAAGGTGAAATACGTATCTGCGTCTCTGGAGAGGAGATACATTCACAAATATATAAAGTTGTATTGTGTACTCCACACCCAATTTTTAATAATATTTAATATTATTAAAAATACTTTTGTATTATACAAATTGGTGTGGTTTTTACCCACTCATGTATGTTTCAAATTATTTTGTTATATACGCATTCGGTTCGCCCGACAAGTAGTGAAGACACGATAATACAGTTTTTTATAGATATGGTTGTTGATAGCAAGGTAGTTATGTTTGGTTGAATGTATCTCTTCTCCAGCAGGGGCGTACCGACGATCCTGTAGAAAGGTGAAATACGTATCTGCGTCTCTGGAGAGGAGATACATTCACAAATATATAACTTGTATTGTGTTCTTCACACCCCATTTTTAATAATATTTTATATTATTAAAAATACTTTTGTATTAAAAAAATACATACCGTGCAATTTGAAAAAAAAAATTGACAATCGCTAGGAATTGAAGATGGCGCTGGAAAAAATATAAATGTTGCTTCAAACATAGTACTCATGAAACCATTTCATTTGGTACCTATCTCATGAAAATCGAAATATAAATAACAGAGTTACAGCTTGGGGCGTTTTTTGTGTGACAGTCTGTATATCAGGAATTAATTTCAATTCAAGTTAATTTAAATTCATTTAAGTGTTTTATTTATTTGCGTAAAAATAAATTTCCGTATATACATTTCATTGCCTTTAGAGACAACTTCTATCAATACCGTCGCGCTATAACGTTCATATATACATGTTACATAAGTTGATCGATTGTACATTGTCGGCACCGATGAATCACATTCGATACGGGATAGCCCCGTTTCCGCAGTCTAATTATTATATTCAGACACTCAACAGCGTTCGAAAAGAATCTCGCCGTCTTAACGGTTCTTAACCCTCCCACATAGGTAAGTTTTTAGAACTCCGCAGTGTAATGTGAAATTATTAGAAGCCAGTTTTGTGAGATTTATTTTTGCTATTTACCAGTAGCAGTGCAACAAGTAGAATATAATATGGTTTTCTTATATGGTATCCTGTTTACTTTCACCTGCAACTAGCCGTGGAAGATGTTCAGATATAATTTTTGCAGTATATTTCATTAAATTATGATAGATCTCACCCTGAAAGAGGAAGCTAATATAAGTATTTTCTTGAATTCCGTTAGTGGTAAAAGAAACAAATTAGTGCTAGGTTTCCACTACATCTATCACAAAAAGAGATTGGTTGTCATACTCTATTGTCACAGTTAAATTCTGTAGTTCCAAAATATTGAATTCGTTCGTCGAATAGATTCAGCATTTCCATCGTGAAAACGAATGTGTTATTAAAAGTCTCTGTTATATATGGTATACAATCTAAACAAATATTAACTGCACATCGCACAATACTTGATAGTATGACGTATGATGTAAAACATTCGAATTGTTTCAGGCAATTTGTCGATGATATCGAAGTCTGCCGCGCATACAAAGGAAAAAACTTTTACACACTAATCTAATATTTTAATTGACGGCAATGATAGTCGGTTACAATGATGTCTTTCCTAATCATTTTAACAAAATTCTAACATTTTAGTTTTGTATATTATACTTCTATAATGGTACAATTTGCTTTAGCCTACGTAAAGATGATTTATTTATAGAAAAGAAAACAGTTTCATTAAATGAGTTCACGAAATATAAGTAATACTAAATACAAATAACTTTACAATGTATGTGTATATAAATATACTTTTGGCGCCATCGAAAAAATGCACAAAACATGCCAACAACTTTTACGAGTTCGCGTTCATGGTATAGTAATTTATGCAAATTGGCCTTCCTCACTGCAAACGAACAAGATATTATTTCTAGACAGTAGAAACGACATCAGTAGAAGAACCAGCAGGAGTAATTGTATAAGCAATAGATTTATTATAATAAAGCACAACGTGTGACAAATAAGCATTCTAACGCTGTCAATAATTTATTTCTATAGCCATTCCCGGTTCAACTTATATGTACAACGTCACCTGGTTTTGCATTATTTATTAAACAGAACATAAATTATTAATATTATAGTTCCACATTTTTTGATACGAATTATCAATTGAATATTCGAAGGGGCAATTACTGCAGTAATTATAAGCAATTTAAAAAAAAGTTGTGTGCTTTTAATGCCTCTTTCTTAAGGAAACTAATATTCGCTTAATTAATATTAATAAAAGCGTCCATTGGAATTTAAATTACTAATTTGACTCACAAATTATTAGACTATTGCATGATAATCATTAACTGGATATGTAATGAATTTCATTCAACTTACTGACATGCTACAAGTTTATTTTGAGTGTAATAAAAACTCTAATCAGGCGTTGCGAATTTACATGGAACGTTTTCCGGAAAGAGAAGTTCCAGAACGTCGTAAGTTTAGCCGACTTGAAGAAAATTTAAGAAGATTTGGATGTTTCAAGAAAACGAAAGTAGTACGCAGGAAATTTTCTGAAAATGTAGAGCTGGACGCTTTGTTAGCTGTTGAAGAAAATGCCAAAACCTCGGTTCGTGAAGTGGCGAACATAGTTGGTACGTCTCGAAGTACTGCGTCTGCAGTACTAAAAAAGCACAAATTTAAGCCGTACATTGCCCAAAAAGTGCACGCAATAAATGAAAATGATCCAATTCGAAGAACACAGTTTTGTAATTTTTACTTAACAACTTTGCAACAAGACCCGTTGTTTTATCGCAAAATTATTTGGACAGATGAATGTACTTTCACTAATTATGGAATTTTTAATCGGAACATTAATCGCCAATGGAGCCAAGAAAACCCTAGATACGTCGTCGACCCTTATTTTCAACGTCGTTTTAGCTGTAATGTTTGGTGTGGTCCACTCGGAGACCTCTTGATTGGGCCATTTTTTATTGACGGTTCCTTAAATCAACTAAGATATCACCAATTATTAAGCGAAGATGTTGCAAGTTTTTTGGATGAATTACCGCTGGCGGAACTGCATGAAGTATATTTTCAACAAGACGGTGCTACTCCCCATAATGCACGAATAAATGTTCGCTGGTTGAATAGAAATTTTAATGAAAAATGGATTGGCACATATGGACCTATTCGTTGGCCTGCGCGTTCACCTGATCTTACGCCTCTAGATTTTTGGTTTTGGGGATATCTGAAAGATCGAGTTTATCTAACAGTGCCACAGAATGTAAACGATTTACAAAACCGAATAATTGAAACTTGTCGGGAAATACCTAATAATTTCGTTTTAAAAGCCACCCGTGGTGTTATAAGAAGATGCAAGTATTGCATTGAGCATGGCGGTAATCAATTCGAACAATATTTGTAAAATTTTTTAGTTTTTAATTTATTTTGTAGTGTTGTTATTTGTTTTTTTTTGTAAAATAAAATTAGTTACATTTGGATAATGCGTTATTTTTTACATTTATTTTTTCATGGCGCACATCAGTATAATACAAAGTCACTTTACGAGAATGTTCGCAAAATCTTTTAATTTTTTTCTCTTCTAAATGTACAATTAAAATGGATGTATTGTATATTAATGGATTCGGGAAAAAAATCTTTATTCAATTATGCAAAAAAATATATAACAAAATAATTTGAAACATACATGAGTGGGTAAAAACCACACCAATTTGTATAATACAAAAGTATTTTTAATAATATAAAATATTATTAAATTCGCCCGACAAGTAGTGAAGACACGATAATACAGTTTTTTATAGATATGGTTGTTACCGTTTATAGAAAAACACGTTGCTTAGTTCGGCAGTTATTATGTAGACAGCGCTGAATATTCTTTCACGCTCTGTCTTAATAATTTCTGGTTGATAGTAAGGTAGTTATGTTTGGTTGAATGTATCTCTTCTCCAGCAGGGGCGTACCGACGATCCTGTAGAAAGGTGAAATACGTATCTGCGTCTCTGGAGAGGAGATACATTCACAAATATATAACTTGTATTGTGTTTTTCACACCCCATTTTTAATAATATTTTATATTATTAAAAATACTTTTGTATTAAAAAAATATATACCGTGCAATTTGAAAAAAAAAATTGACAATCGCTAGGAATTGAAGATGGCGCTGGAAAAAATGTAAATGTTGCTTCAAACATAGTACTCATGAAACCATTTCATTTGGTACCTATCTCATGAAAATCGAAATATAAATAACAGAGTTACAGCTTGGGGCGTTTCTTGTGTGACAGTCTGTATATCAGGAATTAATTTCAATTCAAGTTAATTTAAATTCATTTAAGTGTTTTATTTATTTTCGTAAAAATAAATTTCCGTATATACATTTCATTGCCTTTAGAGACAACTTCTATCAATACCGTCGCGCTATAACGTTCATATATACATGTTACATAAGTTGATCGATTGTACATTGTCGGCACCGATGAATCACATTCGATACGGGATAGCCCCGTTTCCGCAGTCTAATTATTATATTCAGACACTCAACAGCATTCGAAAAGAATCTCGCCGTCTTAACGGTTCTAACCCTCCCACATAGGTAAGTTTTTAGAACTCCGCAGTGTAACGTGAAATTATTAGAAGCCAGTTTTGTGAGATTTATTTTTGCTATTTGCTAACGACATCAGTAGAAGAACCAGCAGGAGTAGTTGTATAAGCAATACATTTATTATAATAAAGCACAACGTGTGACAAATAAGCATTCTAACGCTGTCAATAATTTATTTCTATAGCCATTCCCGGTTCAACTTATATGTACAACGTCACCTGGTTTTGCATTATTTATTAAACAGAACATAAATTATTAATATTATAGTTCCACATTTTTTGATACGAATTATCAATTGAATATTCGAAGGGGCAATTACTGCAGTAATTATAAGCAATTTAAAAAAAAGTTGTGTGCTTTTAATGCCTCTTTCTTAAGGAAACTAATATTTGCTTAATTAATATTAATAAAAGCGTCCATTGGAATTTAAATTACTAATTTGACTCACAAATTATTAGATTATTGCATGATAATCATTAACTGGATATGTAATTAATTTTAGAACTACACATAATGTAATTAATTATATAGTTGTTGAATAATATGTAATATTTTGTATTCAGATTTATTAGATAGATTCGATTTGTAATCAATTTTATTTGCTATGTTGCCATTTATTTTAAGTGACGTAATTGACGTGCGTTGAGATTGATATCAGATCTAATTATAAAGGAGTCAAAGATAGGTCCTATTAAGTTTAAGTATTATTGACTTATTTTAATCAAAATTTTGATTAGATTTTGTTTCGAATTGTAATATTTTCATTTTCAAAAAACATAACACAGATGGAGTCCTTCTCTGAGATATACAGTAATGAAATGTTATTATTCGAGCTTGGTTCTTTTCCAGACAAGAAAATAAATTGTCTGGAAAAAATTATTTTATTTTTCGACGTCTATCTATCTATCTAATGCTTTAGATAGGACGCCAGTAAGTTTAGGCACTCGAGCAGGGTGCTCTTTGTGCCACTCCAAATAGATCTCTTAGTTTTACTTTGTTAGTCTTGTATTCTCGTTAAAAGTTACTATTCTCCGCAGAGGAAATTTGAGTACCCTAGTAATGTCCAATAGATCTCTTCAGTTCTTCACAAGTGCATATTACGTGAAGGCTAGTTTCCTCCTGTTTTTTTTTGTGGATGTTCTAACATCAGAGTTCGCTAAATAAGCCCATGCTGTGCAGATGCTTCCTTAAAGTACAGCATCCGGTTATTAAGTCGGTAATAGTTTTACTTTCCTTTTTATTAATAAGAATTAGGTCGGCTGAAAGCCTACCGTTCAGCTTTTTCAGTAGTGTCTTAGTATGGAATTGACATTCCGTTAGCCTCCATATTTTTTATGTTCTCTTTCTAGCCATAATGAGATTTCCTATCTAGCAGAATCCTCGGCGATTCCACATACAGGTTTTCTAGCCATAACCAGATCTCCCTTCTAGCGGTATCCTTGGCGATTCCACATACAGGTTCTGGTCCTACGAAGTTTGTCTTAGAATCTTCCTTGGCCAGTTCGTCGGCTATCTCATTTCCTTTAATTTTTTTATGTTCTGGCACCCATGTGAGTCCAAGTGCGTCCACAGAGGGCGAACCATTTGCATTTTTTCGGTGAAATTTCGATTTTTCAAACATAACTCCAAAACCGGGCGTCACCGAACCCTCAGGTTTTCAGCAGTCGATTCGGCATCTCTATTCTCATCCGTAGGTGTCCGAATGATAGCCCTGGATGATTTAGTTTTGGAGATACGGCGATGGCCCAAAATCGAAGTTTCAATTTTCGCGAGTTTGAAAATATTTCTTTCTAGAATTTTCGCTAAAAAATCACTCTGCGTTTTTCTAAGGCGCTAAAGAAGACCTAAAAGAGATGGGCAGAGGCAGTTTTGTTAATCGCAATCAGCGCCTCAAAATACACAAAGTGAAAGTATCCGAATGCCGAAAATCCGAAACTTTGATTTTGCGGAATTTTCAGATTCTCTCGCCTGAGATTCAAAAAAATTCCAGTGACATAATCTTAATCTTAACTTTCTTTATTGCAATCACTTACATTGTCGTATACGAATCATCATTATTGTAATTGATACAAACTTGTATAAACACATATTTTTTCAACGTATTTTGTTTGTAGCTCATTAGTATTACATTCAGTCAACCAAATCTTGTAATTTCTTCTGAAAAGTAAGTTTTATCAAATTTTTCGAAATATGTGTTAGTTTAAGTGACCACCAAGCTAAACTTCCAGGTTGGCAAAGAGAAAAAAGTCCTAGAGCACAAACTTGGATCACTGAAAGGGTCAAAGTGGGAACATACGCATTATCCTGAAGGAAAGATACTCATGTCTTTTAAAAAGGCAAGTTTTTGCCTTCTATATTCGCCTGTCATTATTTTATATTTCTGAAAATAATTGATAAGAAGAACCTTATTGCAATCCAAGATAACACTCATAACCTTTTCGGCCAAGTGTATTGTCTTTGTCTTCATTAAAACAGTTCTGTTAGTCTCACTTCAATGTTTCGATTGTTTCTTCATTTCGGGTGTATAATGACTAGGGATCGGACACGAGAGGCCAATGACTTATTACCCACGGGCGTACTATTGAAAATTTGTAAAAGAAATTTGTAAAGAAAAATTTGTAAAGATTTTTTAAATTTTATTTATATAATTGAAAAACAAACGGTTGGTGATCTATAACATACGAAATACATTTTTATTTGTTTATTTTGTAGTTTAAGTTGAGTAAAAGAGTTTTAATATCAACTAGCAATACTTTCTCAAGGTTCTCTTCTATAAAATTTGTTCTGTTTGAATACATCCTTGTAGATAGAAAGCGTCCTTTCTACATCGCAACTGGTTATAGGTGCATACTGAAAATATTATTTTATTTTAGCGTATTTAGCAGTTAGATTTTGAGGCATTGTCCCCATACACAATTTCCGCAATGTTATTAAATCTGGATTTCTATTAAAGACTGTGTCTAACTTTTGCCGAAGGCCACATCCGAAGTAACTTGGAATGTTTTTCAAATTATTAGTGCCACATCTAATGTGGTTAATCCATCATTTAATTTGAGATTTTGTTTGTCAAAATAAGTGATTAGTTTTAGCAAATTTCCAAAGTTTTCCAGAAGAAAGTACATACAACTGATTTTTTAAATTTGGAATTTGTATTAGTTCCTTGCACTCAGAAATACTTCGAGAATCGTCATTTAAACATGTAACGAAATTTTGTAAACTACCGAAATTCTCAGCATAAAAACTAGTAGCTTCCAACCATGTTCCCCATCTAGTTATTACTGGAGAGGGAGGCAGTGACAAAGATGGAAGCTTTTCCCTGTAAAAAGCTACTCTCAATGGTGATTTTCTGAAACAAGTCTATCAACTTCCGGAACGGTGTCTCTGATATATCAGATTCTGTGGAGAGCATATGCTACACAAGTAATATGCAGAATATTAGGATATATTTCCTCAGAGACACCTCAGTGATTTAAAAATCATGGAGAATCGGTACCAAGGAAAATGGGATCCTCAAATGATGGCCGACTACTGTTGAAGTGTTCAAAGGCACTGCCAAACCAAAATACACAGCAGAAAGTACTACAAACGAAAATGTATTCCCTGATTGTTGTTTTTCTTTTACAAATACTTTTGTAATTTCTTAATGATTATTGTGTAAATACTTGCTCTATACTCGTGACTAATATTGTATTGAAATAAATAAATGAATTATTAAATTTTGTGCTTTCTTTATATCGTAACAGGTCTTATGTAACCGCATTAGTGATTCTTCAAAGAGCATAGTACAGTATACAGTTTAATTTTGACATGATACGCAAATACTAACATGATTTTCGGATTCAGCACACCCGAATTAGTAAAAAACAATGCTCGCTTAGAAGTCGGCAAAAGTCGTGTTGGCATTCTTAAATACGTGTATATAGCTTTTCTTCGGAATAGCGATAACCATCTTGTGTTGCAATACAAGAGTAACGAAAATATAGCTAATGCAGAACGTTAAACGGTCTGCATTAATAAAATTCAGAAAACAGTTTCGGCCTTAAGTTTTTTTTTTAATATTTCTCGAATATACGAACACGTAGCACTTAGCAGTGCCTTTAATTTGAGGTTCTGCGAGGATATAATTTTAGCAGATCTGCAATGTACATCAATTGAATTGGCCGTATGGAAATTTTCTTTAAATGTCTCGCATTTTAAACTATTGTTGTTATTTATATTCTATATCTCTAGGATGATTTTAAATATTAATTAAAACGTAACAAAGTAGATTCATCAAATATATGATAACAAATAACTTTGCTGTTCTACGATACTCAGCACGTTTTCAAGATACATTTCATCGTTGGCATCTTAAGAGTAATCTTTTATTAAATTCATCTTCGTCCAGGGCATTTTCTCATTGTAACTGACCCGGTTACAACAATGACATCAATCACAGTGCCCTCATATACAGGCTGATTCATTAGCTCCTTTACAAACTTTGGTAATGAAAACTAGATGTAATTTCATGAAGAAATATTCACACGAAATTAATCAGTCTATGTATAAAACTATGAAACGCTGCCATTTTTATATTCCATGATTGACTAGAATTTGCCGGGATTACTGTATCCGTTGTAGTGGGTTTTCTAAATATATCAAACTCGAATCGTTTATCCATTCTTGTTAATTTTAAGTCTAAAAAATTTTTCTTAACAATAAAATTTAATTCACTATAGAAAAAGAGTAGACGGAACGCTAAATTTTTTAGACTTAAAATTAACAAGAATGGATAAACGATTCGAGTTTGATATATTTAGAAAACCCACTACAACGGAACAGTAATCCCGGCAAATTCTAGTCAATCATGGAATATAAAAATGGCAGCGTTTCATAGTTTTATACATAGACTGATTAATTTCCCTTTAAATAATATATATATATATATATATATATATATATATATATATATATATAAATATAATAACTTCGTGACCTTGGTATGATATGGTAAACCTAATCAGTAGGCGATTAAAGGTCTGTATATTATTTCAAAATATATGTATTTAAAAAACTCTACATGTTTCGGCTGTATACGCCTTTTTCAAGAGAATACAAAATATGAATGAATATATAACACCCGAAATGAAGAAACAATCGAAACATTCATATTTTGTATTCTCTTGAAAAAGGCGTATACAGCCGAAACATGTAGAGTTTTTTAAATACATATATTTTGAAATAATATACAGACCTTTATATATATATATATATAAAACAGAATTTATAGATAAAATGATTATCAAAAAACAACGCATTATCATTATGAAGAATTTTTACTACGGGCACACATATACAAAAACGAATAAAACATTTCACACACTTAACTATATACCTGGAGTTAGCAATAAAGTTTCTAATAAACTGAATAAATTAGGGTTAAATGTCATCCAAGTGAATAAAGTCAATCTAGGAAATATTTTAGTTAAAAATAAAGAAAAAACAGAATTGTGTGATAAGTCAGGTGTGTACGAATTAAGTTGCAGTGATTGTGATGCGATATACATCGGCCAATCAGGACGCTCAATAAAAGAACGGATAAAAGAGCATAGGAGTTCTATTCTTTATGGTAAAATGAATACGGGATTCTCCGAACATTGCATTGAAAATACACATTTGTTCAATACCAGTAATTTTAAACTTTTACATACTTGCAATAAAGGAAAGAGACTTGACTTCCTCGAAATATTAGAAATTAAAAAAGCCATAAATCTTAATAGACATGTAACAAACACGCAGCTGGATTTTTTCAACACCCCGACTATTGATGCCCTAATAAAGTCCCTTAAAAACTCATAAATAGTGGTGGGAGTGTACTTTTTATTTTGGTTTTTAAAAATAACTCTTTGATAATGACTGAAAAGTCGAAACATATGTTAGAGATTAAATAAATATATTTTGTGAAACAAACATACCGAGTGTTTCTTTAGTAAATTAGTAAATGTTTAAGTTGTTTGATCGCATAAATAAAAATAGCAAGGATTTAATCGTAGTACACAGGGTTTAGCATAACAAAAGTTAGTAAAAGGGACAACTTGTCAATAATAGTTTGTTTATATCTAAAGTTTCTATTACGGTTTGTTAAAAGTTGTACTTGTGCAATTGTGTTTAGAAATGAATGGTCTGTTTTCTAACGAAGAATGTACTGACATTTTTTTATGCATGAATTTTGGAATGAAGATGCTCGTAATGCACTGATAGAATACCGAAAGATTTCCTAATAAACGTCAATCGGCACATTACATATTCAGTACAGCCTTTACAAGGCTTCGCATTACTGGAACTGCCGATTCTTCAAGATCCATTCCGGATAATAGTATCAGACGCATACCAATCCTTGCATCACGGTGATGCCCAAAAGCGATTAAATTTTTGTCACTGGATTTTGGAATAATGCGCCCGAGGAAACAACTGTCTTTCAAAAATTCTATGGTCAGATGAATCTCGTTTATCAAGAGACGATATTAATAATTTCAACAATGACCATTTTTGGTATCTATGCAATCTATGTGCGACCAGAACGCGTAATTTTCAGAAGAGATTTAGTGTAAATATTTGGGGTTGTTTATTTAACAACACGCTAACGTATGGAATATAAGTTTTGAGAAAAAGTTTTGACGAGGAATGTTATTACCAAAAATGGTCAAAACTAGTTACCGCTGGACTAGAAAAGATGCTCGTTCGTTAGTTACTATGGTGACATGTTAGATTTGTCAGAAATAGTTTTGAAAGATGTCATACAAGATTGAAATACGAAAGTCTATATATCGAGTACCTAATCGCGAGATCCTTAACATTTTTCGAGACCAAAATATTGGTCTTTAAACCATTTACCGCACAATTAAGGAATGTGAAGAAGGTATGCCATGCACGAATTTACTGAAAAGTGGATGACCACCAGTTTTGGCCCAACATGAAGTAAACAGACTCATCCAATCAGCTCAAGACAGAGTTGGGACGTCTACGCGCACTTTAGGCCGCAGATTTGGAATTGAGCATAGGACTGTTAGCAGAATTTTGACTAAAAATGGATTAGAATATCAAAAAAGAAGTGTCCCAAATACACCGCAACCCAGACAGAGAGAATCCCCATATGCTGCCAAACATTAAGGCGTCAACATTTTATTGGCAACAGAGTTATTGTTTTAGACGATGAGAAATATTTCACATTATCCCATTCGGAAATAAAGGTTAACGATGATTTTTACACGTCCAATATTGCAAATTGTCCTGACAACGTAAAATTCAAACCGAAAGCGAAATTTACCGACAAGATTATGGTTTGGTGCGATATTTCTCAAGCAGGAATTTCAAGACCTTACGTTGGGAGAGTTAGAGGTGAAGCTGTGTATGTAAACGTCTATATTCGCAAATGTCTATCTAAATTTATAAATTTCATTAATGCTCATGATTCAAATGATGATGTAATATTCTGCCCGATCTGGCTTCATGCCATTATGCTAGAATCACTCAGAACTGGTTAACTGAACATAACGTGAATTATGTACCTAAGGAGGACAATCCCTCCAAAGTACCCCAGGCGCGCCCCATTAAGGAATTTTGGGCACTACTGAGCAGGAAATTTATGACAAGGGTTGGGAAGCCCAAAATGATGCACAGTTACGGGCCAGAATATTCTAGAAGATCCAAGAAGTGAATATAAACGTCGTCCAGAGAATGTTGGGGAGAATTATACCAAAATTGCGTGCCATTGAGGACCATGAGCCCTTATCAGTTTTGTGAATTTAGTTTTTGTTTTACGCAATAGTATAGCAAAAAATAGATTGCATGTCGATGCGATAATTCACATCAAGCTTTGATACAAAATAATACAAATCTGTATAAAAACAAATTTGTGTCCATGCATATACAGATACAAATTTGTTTTTATACAGATTTGTATTATTATGTATTACGCAATAGTGTATAATAATTTTACAATGTTTATATTTGAATAAAATTTTTACTTCTAATCGATTTTTACCTTTTTTTCTCAAAACTTATGTTCCATACGTTATTTGCATTTTCTGGAACTTTTTTTGATCTTCTGGAACATGTTCCATTCCAGTTGATGCAAGATATGTGCTATCAACATGATGGGGCTCCATTTCACCGAGGAATACAAATTATCGAATGCCTGCGTACTCATTTTTCAAGTGAATGGGTTGGTAACAAAGTTTCTATATCATGGCCACTCATATCATCCACCTTAAATCCTTGCGATATAATATAAAATATAAATATATTTATATTTATATCCTTGATAAAGGCATCATTGCCGAAACATGTAGGGTTGTTTTAAATATATATACTTTGAAGTAAACCAGACCTTTAATCGCCGACTGATTGAATTTACCATATCATACCAAGGTCACGAAAATATTATATATATATATACATATATATATATATATATATATATATATATATATATATATATATGTACATAAATATTTATTTAATCTATGATTCACGCACGATTGTCAAAACCTTCTTGGTTACCTGATAAACTGATAATACTTTTGCTATTATGAAGTTTAACATTTCTTTTAATGGCAAATATTAGCGAGTTTCGGAAACATTATAATAAAATTTTATAACCAAAAATTTCTTAAATAACTCATCAAACTCAAACAACTTGCGGAAAATAAGAACATAAATAATAGATATTTCTATTTCACGTGATATTCGTTACATACAGTTTTGCTAAACTTTTGAAATTAGGACGGCTTCTAAGCGGATTTTGTTACTTACTTTTCCCAGACTCATCGCCCACATTTTGAAATAAGACTGAGTAAATATTTGTTTAAAAAATACATTCGCTCATGTCTACATTACTTTGATAGTTTTGCTAAAACATAGACTGGATCCTGTTGTTCGAACGAATTACATTTTCCACTCGGGTGAAAGTCAAATACGCCAACACCCTTGGATATATTCAATTTATTTAAAGGAATTTACATTTCATCTAATAAGAGAAAGGCATTAGGAGATATTAAGAGAAAACACGTAATGTTATGAATGTCTGGCTGTCGTTGGAAATAAGTTTTCCTTTAGGTTTCTGACGTCGCGTGGAAAGTTTTTCCTTGAAACATTTTTTCTTATCTGGAAGGTAGTTTAACTTTCTCTCGTCTGAAACTTGAGGTCTGCATTGAAATAAATGTACAATTTAGGGAACTTCATCGGGAAAGTTTTATCTATTTTATGATTAAGGTCTTGTGAAAATTGTTAAAGAAATAATACACTAATGATGTGGATTGATTTCTTTGAAAAGTTTCTCGTCTTTATAGTGTTTAATAATATACTATCTATATTCATTTTAAGCTGTATTTTAATAATATTTTCATTCATAGTGAGGAAGGATAAATATTATTGATTAATGTGTGTTGATATATTGTAAATAAATTAGTGTATAATATTTTTTTTAACACTAAAAATTTGAAATACTATTATTCAAATTTAAAATATAGTTCAATATACATTATTACAAATATTTATGTTAAAACATATTTGTATCTGTATCTGTATACATGGACACACACAACGTATTTAATCATTTGGTACTTCAACCGCAGATACATGCGTTTCAATCTAGTGATCTTGTCAGTGCAGATTGACTAAGTGCCGTCTTAAAATTCGCTCTAGCAATAAAAGCACAACTACATCCCTTCGGCTGACAAGAGATATCTCGTGACATCTAACGGACAAGAGAAGCTCGTCAGTATGAGCGCTTTCTCTCGAATGACTGCCCCATTACAGGGGAGAAATAAACAAATATAATTGTGTAGTCCATTAACTCGTGGTTAGATGGCTCAATATTGAGCCATTGGTTAAAAACGTTAAATAACAATTAGTTAAATACGTTGTGTGTGTCCACAGGTATGTTTTAACATATTTGTACTAATTTGTACACACTTGATGTGTTCACAAATCGATGTGCTATTTTTTGGTATAATTTAACAATTATACAGATGTTGAATTGTTAAATTATACAACAATTATACAGAAATTAACGAACGAAATTAAAATGCTTCTATTTTTTTGAATGCCCTGTTGCTATGGTTCATTGCCCTACATTACATTACAGCGAAACCAAAACCGCAAGAATAGCTTAACCTCAAGATTAACGTAAACAAAACAAAAATGTCAGTACAGGCCAGGTCTAAAGCTGAAACGATGCACACGGCCACTGAGGATGACATCGAGCTGGTCAATAATTTTTGCAATATTGGGCTGGATCTCAACAGTTAGGGATTGGATGATGGGGAGGAACGTAGAAGAACATCCCTAGCAAGCAATTCCCAGTTCACCCCCTCGCATGTGTTCAGGTCGTGTGACTTTCATCGAAATACCAAGGCACAAATATATAAAACGACTATCCAATTGATACTGTCATATGGAACAGAAACGTGGATACTGACACAAAAAGAGAAAGCTGCAGATTTAAAATAAAGACGATGGGCAAATATTGGGTCCAGTAAAGGAACACAGCTCATTCAGTATTCATAAAATACAACGGTTTCAATGGGCAAGGTATGTTTTTAGGATGACCGAGGAAAGACTGCTGAAAATGACTCTAAACGGCAGCATGCATGGACAGATATGTGTGATAAGATCGAAGAAGAAATGAAAAGATGTATGAGTGAGGACGCTAGGAGTTTGTGGGAGACACGGAACTAGAAGAGGACCGCAAAGAACAAAGAGGAGTCAAGGCAGAAACTGATGAAAGCAAGGGCTCGAATTGGGCTGTAGGAGAGAGAGAAGAGTCATTATCGTTCAGGAAGCTAGCGCATTTCTCGAGAAAAGAAATCTGGCGACTGCAGGCACATTCATTCTCAAACACTTTGAATAACTTCTTCATAGAGCGAAACTCTTTTCCTCTTAAATATTCTTTTGAAGTTCCAAACGGATGTAACGATGAAATGGATGTAGAAGAATAGCAAATTCCAATTTTTGAATTGTAGCCAGCATACGAACAGCGGCATGAGGACGAGCATGATCCTAAAAGAAACAAATTCTTTCTTGGTTGTTCCGTATGGAAATTTTCTAGGCCTTCCTTCTAATGTATTGCACGTTATTTTGTCAGGATATGTGAATGTGCAAAACGTCCCATATATTCCCAAAAAAAATGAAGCCATAATCTCCTTTGCTGAAACAATGGATATGATTCTTTGGTTTTTCAGACGAGGGATGACTTCATTGTATCGACGCTCTTTAGATTTTTCAGAAGTAAAAGAAAATACCCAGGTTTCATGAGCAATTAGAATAAACCGCTTAGTGGCCCTGTGCAAACTGCTCTAATAACGTAGTGTAGACATGTACGCAGGTGTTTATTAAGATTTTTTGCAACTAAATGCCGACGATGTATAACACAATGTACAGCGAGTAAATTTGGTACTGCTTGTGCCAAATACGTCATGTAACAATTATGACGTCCCGTCATTGCTGGAGCATCATCAGTAGCAGATGACAAAATATTACAAATAGCAATTTCATTCTCTTGAAAAAACTTGTTCATGGTATTAAATATCTATTCTCTTTTCGTATCGGTTTTCAAATTTCTAGCAAATAATAACTCTTGACAAATCTTTTCTTTTTTTATGAATTTAGCGTATGATAAGAGTAATGCTTCCTTGCTCGGTAGAGTTGATTCATTGAGTTAAATGCAAAATATGCATGTCTTTAAGTAATTGCATAATGATATTTCAACATCTTTAGTCATTTCAATATTCTCCTTTGCACTGAATTATTATTCATAGGAATTTTCCTGATGATATCTGACGGTGTCTTATGATGAAGAACAATTTATAAGATTAATTCCTTGCCAATAGTATCAGGTTTTCCTGTTTTTGCGATTAATAATGAAATACTATATGAAGCTCGTAGTCCATAATCACCTTGTTCAGAAGACAACGCGAAAACGGTAGATGTAGTTGGCTGATTTAAATATTTCCTTTCCAGTCCTTGAAAATAAAATAAATCTTAATCCTGTTTCAGAATGCATATTTTTCAGATGCTCTTGTAGTCTAAAAGGCTTCGTGGCTTCATTCGGTGAATTACTTTTTGGCAAATTATACACAGGTAATGAATGATTGGTTCATAGGAGAGTGCGTAAATCCATTTTTCAAATGTTCAATATTGTAATGGCATTTCTTCTTGGATCCAGATATTTTGAAATACAAAATTTGCCACCTTTTTAATAAATTAACTTTGCAAGGGATAGCTATAAAGAAATGGTTATAATGGTTATAACGACTTCTATCACTTATCACTCACGAATATGAATTGTTGACAAAGCATACAAAAGTAATAAGACATTCCTAGAATTATCCCTGCCCTTTACACATCTTATTTTGTCCACGTTTCAACTTCTATACCTCTGCTTGTTTACGACGTCGATCTTTGCTTACCAACTTTTGTCATCGGCAATACTAAATCGAATTAAGTAATACCTATACCCAATAGATGTTTAATTTTTTGTGCTTATTTATGTGATACCATTAAGGACCGGTTCTACATGTCTTGTGATAAAACTCAGTTAGTTATTCAATACTTTAACTTAGTTCTGACTTTATTCTATGATTTATACTTATTATCGGTCAATGCGTATTTATTAACTCCCGGTTAACTATACCGCAAAATACACAAAAATATTTTATGTTGGTAGTATAGTTGAAAAATAATTTCAATTTGTGGATTATAAATAGAGAACGGACACGCTTACCACCCAGTGCAGTACTGGCGAAAGGCTGTATTTCTAAAATATTTAATTTTATTTATATAATTGGAAAACGAACGGGTGGTGATCTATAAAATTACGAAATACATATTTATTTGTTGAAAAGTTGTATTTTTAAAGTTTTTAATTTTATTGCTATAATTGGAACATTTTTATTTGTTCATTTTGTCGTTCAAGTTGAGTAAAGGAGTATTAATATTGACTAGGAATAGTTTCTCAAGATTTTCTTCTGTCAATTTTGTTCTCTTTGAATTAAGTACATCCTTATAAATAGAAAACGTTCTTTCTACATCGCAACTGGTTATAGGTGCATACTGGAAATATTCTTTTATTTCTTCATATTTAGCCGTTAGATTTTGTGGAATTGTCTCCATACATAATTGCTGCAATGTAATTAAATCTGGATTTCTATTAAGAATTGCTTCAAACTTTTGCCGAAGGCCACATCCGAAGTCACTTGGAATACTTTTCAAATTATTAACAGCCACATCTAATGTGGTTAATCCGTCATTTAATTTGAGATTTCGATTTTCAAAATAAGTGATTAGTTTTGGCAATTTTCCAAAGTGTTCGTGAAGAAAGTACAACTGATTTTTTAAATTTGGGATTTGTGTGAGCTCCTTGCACTCACCAATACTTCTAGCATCCTCCTTTAGCAGTGTTACGAAATGTTTTGGACTATCGAAATTCTCAGCATAATAACTAGTAGCTTCCAGCCATGTTCCCCATCTAGTTGTTACTGGAGTGGGAGGCAGTGACAGAGATGGAAATTTTTCCCTGAAAAGAGCTACTCTCAATGGTGCTTTTCTGAAAACTTTTTTAAAAGCTAATACAAGTCTATCAACTTCCGGAAAAGTGTCTCTGATATATTCACAGATTCTGTGGAGAGCATGTGCTACACAAGTAATATGCAGCATATTAGGATATGTTTTCTTCTATAGTCTGCCTGTTTTTAACATATACGCAACACTATCACTGACAAATAAAAGTATTTTTTCTTTGTACGTGTCGTCCGAATGAAGCATTTTTTGCATATTCTCCTTAATGGTTTCAGCAACTGTTTCCGAATCAACTCTATTTATAAAACTTGTTGCTATTACATATGAGTTATAGGGAATAGTTGGATGTAGTACACCAGCTACAACATTTACCACACAGTGTCCTAACATATCCACCGTTTCGTCGGCGCTTATCCATATGTATTGATTTAAAAGATGGCTTCTAATGCGTTCTACTGTTCTCGTATAGCACCTAGAAACATAATATTTGCGTAAAGTTGATTCATCAGGAACATTTCGACCAGTATATTTTTGAAGAAATATTTTTAAAGTGGGATCGCTAAGTTTATTTAATGGAATATTAGCCGCCATAAAAGTTTTACAGAGTTCAGATGTGTTTGCGATCCTAAGTGACGAATTTTGACGATATTTTACGGATTTTGTAATAAATTTCGGAATCACTGACAATGGACATACAATCAGTATGACCGTCAATCCAACTCGCCATTGTTTTACAATGCCGTTATCGACATTCTTCCATATCATGTCTGAAAAAGTAACTTAAACAATGCTCTAGATCGAAATAAATGAAAACTAAAAATGTGTGCGTAAGTTATTGAAACTGAACGAAATTCAATGCACACTCTTACGTCGAAATAATTAGTAGAAATAGATTCAATCAAACGATATTAAACAGGATCTGTCACAAAAATTACCATGTAATTAACAGTTAAAACTATGAAAACAAGAAACTTACTCACACCACTTTATTTATCTTACGAAATATAAACTAATAAATAAAATACATTATAAAAACCCGGCTTCTATCTACGCTCATGAAAACACATTAAAAAGCGCTATATTCTCGGAATACAATAGCTGGCTTGTCCATTGTTATCGCGGCGAGACCAGGTGTACGAGTAAGTCAAACAAATACTTCATTGAATTACGCCGGGATGTACTGAGCGATGTTATACACAATTCCAATTGCCGATTGCGTTTTATGGAAATTGCGTCCGTTCTCTAATTATAAATCATTGAAAAATAATAAAGATGCATCGTAATATAAATATTGATATGTTTAATTCAGAAAGTGATGAAGGAATCCCTTATCGTATACGTAATTTTATACGTCAAAAACTATTTAAAAAAAGGTATGTGTAGTTTATTTATCAAAGAATGTGTTTTCAATATTACATATTTACTTGCAGGATTGATTATTTTTACATTTTGTCAAATCAAGAGTTTAAAAAACACTTCCGTTTAAATAAAGATACCTGTAGAAGAATATCAGAATTTATAAGACCTGAAATAGAATATAGAAATAATATAAACCTTAGAATAAGTGCCGAGACTAAAATCTTGCTAACACTAGGATTTTTTTGCAACAGGTACAATGTTAATAGTTGGAGCTGATTTTCTTGGTAAAACTTCTACATGTACTATTGTAAAATATGTTCCACATGCAATTGCTAAAAAGTGCAGAAGAGGTTAAACTAAGACTTTGAATAGCACGATTTCCAAATGTTTTTGGAGCTATTGACAGTACTCATAGAATAAAATCACCAGGTGGGAACAATGCAGAGCTGTTAGTAGTCGAAAATGTATTTTTTCTGGAATCTAATTGGAGATTCTCCTTTAAAAATCTGCGATAAGCTAGGTGGCCAAGAAGTTTACATGATCAAACCATATTTAATGAATCAATAGTAAAACAAACTCATGACAATGGATAGTTTCCTGGTTTTTCCTATTTGGCGACTGTTGTTATGGAATATCAACATATTTATTGACACCATTGGGAAATCATCAAAACCCAGCTTAACACTTATACAAGATGTCCCGTACCGTTATGTTCAAATTTTAGGAGTGTAAAGTACACTTCATTTCAAGTAACAAAAACGCAAAACTTGTATATCCACTTTTATTTGTTTCAAAGTTACAGATCTATGAATGTGATTGTCAGATCATGAAAAAAATGTAATCCTAAAGTCAATAAAAACTGATTTTATTTAAAAAAGTTCAATTAATAATCTTTTCGAAATGTCCACCTCCTTGTTGAATGCACGCTTGTGCCTGTAAGCCAACAGAAGAAGTACTTATCCGAATTTCATATTGTTTTGTCGAATTTGCTCGCAGCCAGGTGAATACGATCCAACAACTGTTCTCTTCTGTTCAAAACTTGCACGTAGACGAAATTTTTCAAGTACCCCCATAAATAAATGTCAAGGGGATTAAGAGCGGGTGATCTGGGTGGCCATGCAACAAGACCACCTCGACTAATCCATCTTGGATAATTGACGTCAACCCAGTTTCGGACAGCAATTCCTAAATGTGGCAGTGTCCCATCCATGTGAAGTCACATGTCTCGTCGAACATTCAGTGGGACATCCTCTAAAAGACCTGGCAGTTAGTCAATAAGAAATTGAAGGTAATTGTCCGCATTTAACCTCCCAGGAAGAACGACAGGACCAATCAACAAGTCATCGATTAAGGCCGCCCAAACGTTAATAGAAAATTCATGTTGAAATTTAGATGGGCGAATAGCTTTGGGATTTTCTGATGACTACCTGTGCAGGTTTCTCAGATTTGTAACACGACTTCTCGTGAACGTAGATTCATCTGTCCAGAGGACTGTTTTGCAGAAATTAAAATGAAGCCGTGACTGTCTTAATATCCAGGTAGAATAAACTAGACGAGCATAGTGGTCTGCCTCAAGCAAACCATGTCCCTTGTGATAGTGATATTGATATAAGCCCTCACGTTTTAAAATTCTCCAAACTGTCGTTCGTGGCACTCCTAGTTGTCTAGCGATTCGACGTACACTGAGAGTTGAATCCCTTGTAACAATAGCTACTGCTTCTTCCTCTAAGTCTGCTGGCAAATTTACTCCTAGGTCGAAAAGATAATCACGCAGTCCGCATTCCCGAAATTGGCTGTGTTCTTCTAGAAACGTTCTGTAATGAGGAATGCGCCTATCGGTGAACCGATGTCTGTATTCAATAACTGCTTGGCGTGCACTGCCGCTACAGTAGCCATACACAAAATGCTTATTCGCATACTCTTGAGAAGAAAATCGGTAAGGCATTTTGAATAAAGAAAACGTGTCCACTCACTAATAAGCTGTTGCATGAACTGAAACGTAATGTAATCCTTTATTAAAGAATGCAACGTTAACAGTCATCTGAACATTTATTTATTGTATGATATTCATGGTTCAGCACTTACGAAATAAGTAAGAACCTTCTTTGTCATAAATCAATTTCCGGTACTCTTTTTTGTAGATCTCCAAGAAATTACTGTATGTACTGCGACACGTGTTTATTTATTTTAGGATAACATTTTATTATGCGATATTAACAATCACAGGCCTGTTATTGAGTCGCATAACTTTTTTTTAAATAAAATCAGTTTGTATTGACTTTAGGATTACATTTTTTTCATGATCTGACAATCACATTAATAGATCTGTAACTTTGAAACAAATAGAAATGGATATACAAGTTTTGCGCTTTTATTATTTGAAATGAAGTCTACTTTACACTCCTATAATTTAAACATAACGATACGCGACACCCTGTATAACGAGTCTCATGTTATAAGACAAAACACTATTAAAAGACTATTTGGTGTTTTGAAAAGGCGTTTTCTCGGTACGGGGGGGGGGGGAATAAATCTGAATTATCCAAAATTGTTATTAGTGCAGTAGCAGTTTTACATAACATTGCAACACATGAAAGCGAAGAATGGATTATTGAAGAAGAAATAGCTGATGCAGAACAGCTGGAAGTTTATCCAATGAAAATAGTGAAATGACAGGAATAGAGTTAATTTAATAAATATGCGCTTCGCAAATTTATAATTGTGTTATGTTTCTTATCTGTCTTTTCTTATGTAAAACATTATATTTTGTATATTACGAATATATAAAAAAAGAGGCTTTTCGTGTTCTTTAATATACACAAAACAAATTTATACCCTTTGGTGAAGACAATAAATAAAATAACTATTTTTTGTATACATTATAAGTTTGTTAAAATAAATCTATAACTTTTCTTTTGCTCTAATTTAATTTTTGAAAGCTGAAATTCCAAACTTTTTTCATGTTTCTTTTTCAAAATTTCTTTCTGTAATATCGACACACAAAAAAAACTTATTTTAAATCAAATAAGCTTGTTTGTATTAACAGATCATGTTTACAATCTGTCCATGCGTTATGCGATTTCAAATATTTATACCGACCTACAAAACTCAACTTATCTATGCTTTGCCACAAGTGTTAAGTTATACTGCAATATATTTCAAATTTTATTTAAAATTAGGTTTAACTAGAGATTGACTAAACTTTATCCACTTTCAGGTTATTTAACGGTATAACTGATGGATTGAAGTGTATTGTAGAACCGTCCCTAAGATAAAATGTTAGAATAATTGAATTGATTCGGCATTTACTTGATGAAGATCCATAATTTAAAATAGAAATAAAACTACGGTTCTAATCTTCACTTTTAATCTTAAATCGTAACACGACAATTGTTTCGCCAGCACAGTGACTTCCTCAGGTGCTTACATCTAAAGAGTACGTTACAAACTAAATTTAAAAATATATATATATAACGAGCGATCATTAAAATTTTCACTCGTAGCTGGCCGTGTATATAAAAATTATGTCGTAGCTTTAGTCATTAAGATGTTATTTCAAACATCTGTCAGTGTCAAATATATATTTTAAAGTTTCATCAAAAGAAAAAGTAATGGCCTTTAATGATATGCATAAAGCGTTTATGGTAGAATGTTACTTCCTGACATCTCAAAAAATTGATGGTATTTGGCAGCATTCAATAGAAAATTGCCTTGCGGAGTTTGAAGAGAGATATCCAAATACTGTTCCTAGCTATAAAACTTTCCGTGATACGCTAATGCATTGTGTAAATCCTTTTCGTCAAACAGGCAGTATTTTAAGGAAAAAAGGAAGCGGTCCTCCTCTAAGAGAAGTCGCGGCGTAATTGAAAATGTCAGACAAATTATTAACGAATCTCCTCAAACATCTATTCGCAGAGTTTCGCAACAAGTAGGGCTTTCGTATGGAACATGTCAAAAAATTTTAAAAAAGGACTTACACATGTATCCATATAAATTAACTTCTGTACAAAATCTATTACCTACGGATTATGAAAAAAGAACACAATTTTGCCAATGGTTTATTCAAACAATGACAGACAATATTTTTAATCATACTTTTTTCACCGATGAAGCTTGGTTTTATTTGAAAGGTTATGTTAATTCGCAAAATATGCGTATGTGGTCCAGTGAAAATCCTCATTTCTACAGAGAAGTTCCTCTACATCCAGAAAAAATAGGCGTATGGGTAGGTATGAGTCGTCACCGATTAATAGGACCAATATTCTTTGAGGGCACGATAACATCGGAGAAATATCGTAACGAAATTCTCAGTGTTTTTACTAATCAATTGACTAATGATGAACTCCAGGTCGGATATTTTCAACAGGATGGGGCTACATCTCACGTTACACTTGAAAATATTCAGTTTTTGCAACAATTTTATGGCGATAGGATAATAAGTAGAAATACAGCGATTCCATATCCACCACGATCGTGTGATTTAACAGTCATGGATTTTTTTGTGTGGCCATATATAAAGAATATTATTTATGAAACACCAATTAATAATCTACAAGAGTTAAGACATAAAATCATAGAAAAATGTGAACACATCAATAACTCACCGCAAATACTGATCAATGTTTTCAATGCTCTACGAAATAGAGTGCGATTATGCTTGGTGGAGAATTGTCAACATTTTACACATTTTTTATAATATTCTATTACTTTGTATAAAAATTATAAATATATTTAATATAAAAGTCAGCATTTCAAATTATTTTTTAACAATCATGACGTTTGAAATTATAATGACAGATCTCCTCTAATAACTTAAGTTAGGACATACTTTTTGTGTACATGTCTTACTTGAGCGAAAATTTTAATGATCACTCGTTATATATATATATATATATATATATATATATATATATAATCAAGAAGGATGGTATTACTTTACAATGTTTTTAAAGAAATCTATGAATTTACACAAGTATTGTCGGTAGTGAGAAAATGTGGCACATCTGGTCGGCCCTAACTGTATATTATAGGGTACTAAGCATGTTTACGCATAAAATTTGTTTAGTAAACTACATATACATTTGTATTATCGTCTAAACAGATTTTAAGTAAATAAATTTAATAAAGGCGAGTTATTTAAATCTAATTGGTCATTTAATAAAATTTGCGACTGTTTTAATTTATTGATTTCTAAACTTTCCAATAAATTTAATTTGTTACCTTTATTTTCTAAATCCAGAATTTGAAAATCTTTATCGAAAGTGTGGTTTTCTACTAATAGATGGTTCGCAAGTTAATGTGTGGATGCGGTAAGATATATGTCGGTCAAACAGGAAGATCGTTTGAAAAACGCATTGCCGAGCATTGTTCTACGTTTAAAAATAAAAAACAAGATTCCATTTTTGCGAACCATCTATTAGAAGAAAACCACACTTTCGAGAAAGATTTTCAAATTCTGCATTTAGAAAATAAAAGCAACAAATTAAATTTACTGGAAAGTTTAGAAATCAATAAATTAAAACAGTCACAAATTTTATTAAATGACCAATTAGATTTAAATAACTCGCCTTTATTAAATTCATTTACTTAAAATCTGTTTAGACGATAATACAAATATATATGTAGTTTATTAAATAAATTTTATGCGTAAACATGTTTGGTACCCTGTAATATACAGTTAGGGCCGACCAGATGTGCCACATTTTCTTACTACCGACAATACTTGTGTAAATTCATAGATTTCTTTAAAAACATTGTAAAATAATACCATCCTTCTTGATTTTATATATTTATATATATATATATATATATATATACGTTTTTTTTTAATTTAGTTTGTAACGTACTCTTTAGATGTAAGCACCTGAGGAAGCCACTGTGCTGGCGAAACAATTGTCGTGTTACGATTAAAGATTAAAAGTGAAGATTAGAACCGTAGTTTTATTTCTATTTTAAAATGTTAGATACTACCTAGCTACATAAAATGTTTATTCATAAAAATAGTAGGTACATATTTTAAAAGTATTGTATTGTATTAATTTCCTAAATAATATAGTAGGTACCACGGCCCCCTTGATTGTCTAAACGCCCCCCCCCCCCCCCAATTTGCTTCTGGTCCCGCTACCGCCCCCTTGGAAGTTTCCAGCGTTTCCACGTTTTAAACGATAGTAAAAATTTATCTATTTGTCAGATTTGGGCGAAATGTTGGCAGTAGACTTCTAAAACATGGACGAAGTCAACAACATATTCGCCATGGCGAAAGTTGTCAACTTTTGAAGAGTTACTCTACCTTCGTGTATACGTATTTAAAATATAATCTTTAATAATCCGTTTGATAGCAGATTCTGAAGAAGCTGAAATTATGAACAGAAAATTGTTGACTATTATAGTAACAACAGAGCCAAAGTAGGAAAAATTTGAAGTATATATATTTATTTTAATTTTCCTTTACATGCTAAAACTATTTACATTTACAAAAAACAAGAATTAGTGTTTGTCATTATTAATAAATGCATAATAAGGTCACAGTTTCTATTCTGTCTAGCCTTTCTTAAGTATCGCGTTCACAATCGGGGCTCTTTTAAACGTTATTCTTTTTGTTTGTTACATGCAATTATATACTTGACTTCTACTATCGGATAATATAGAAGATTGCCGTAGGTGGTTCTTTGTTGAGATCGTGTTATAAGTTGCTAGCAAATTATATGTGATCACATTGTGAGTCCTTATAAATATAATACAGTAGAATTCAATTTGATTCTGCTTAATAAGCACTTTTGTTGTTTAGATATGATCACGATTTGAACTTTGTTTAACAGTAGTAATTACGAATACTGCATTTTTTATTACAGCCATAAAGCAATATGGTAGAACAAAAGGTTCGCTTTTCGATAATTCATGTTCATGATCAAGTAAGTTCTTTTTATTTCTGTCCTTATAAACGAGCTATATAAAATTAAAAACGGCTTTATTTGGATAACTATTTTATGATGTAATTATGTGCAAATTTCGCTTAACATGTCTCTCTTTCAATTTATTTTTATGAGAGGTGAATTAATAGCATAAATGAGTACCTACTTAAGATGATATTTTACAATTTGTTAATAACAACACTTATTTACTTGGCATTATATCCTTCACAGACATTTAAAAATTTAAAGTACGATGGCGAAACATGTCAATAGATAAACAAATTAAAATTATAGAAGAGTTAATTAACTAAAGAAACATTTTTAAAGAAAGCTTTTTCAAAATTTAAAGTAGTTTTCAAGTGAAGATTACCCATAGGACAGTTATCTGGTGGAGGAGGACGTAGCTGACATCGGTGGTGGGGCTCTTTACGACTCTCCAGCGACAGGGTCTGTTGGGAATCACGGGAGCTATGATTACCATGGCAACGTCCTTCATGGATCCCATCGTGGGTGTATCTCCGCTGGAACTCTTTGTGAAAGTGGAGGCTGTGGCTGCTATCCTGAAGCTCAAAGCCAATGGCTTATGGTGTCCTAATAAAGCTGTAGGATGCCATATAGATACCACGTCCATTATACTGGTAGAGCTGATATTACAAATACTAGCGGACAGTATGGCATCTGAGATTATGTTTACAGCTAAGCTGACCAGGTATACTGATCAGGGCGAACAGGCAAAAAGTCGCTAGAGTGATTGGGGTCCCAGCATTTGCTATACGGATGGGTCACAATTAAATCGGGGCACAGGTGCAGGTATATGTAGAAGGCGCCATAGAACGAAGATATTAAGTCTGGGGAAAAATACGACAGGTTTCAAGACTAAATTGTTTGCAGTCGCAGCCTGCGCCGAGAAAATTCGGGAAAAGTCATCATAATGACATAATAATTGAATGTACTGCAAATGAGAACTCAATAATTATTAAAATCTCAATTTATATGTTAGTGTCGCCTAATGTGTCACGCTAATTCTGCAATTTGTCTCGTCAAACTTGTTTGCACTAGAATGCAAAACGCAAAACGTGGCGACGTCAATTTTCCTGGTTGTTAGGATTATTAAAACATTCATTATTATTAGAATGAAATGCATCTGCACCTTCCGGGGTGGATGTGGCTTACATGAATTTTTAATTATCCTAACAACCAGGAAGGTTGACGTCGCGACTTGTTGCGTTCTGCATGCTGGTGTAAAGTTAGGTTGACCAATTTTAGGATTAGTGCGACACATTAGGCGACATTTACATGTAAATTGAGATTTTAATAATTATTTGGTTCTTATTTGCAATATATTCAATATCTTAACTATAATACAAGTAGTGAAGGAAGTTTAAGCCATGTCTGTCTCCAGGAAACCGTGCATTAACAAGTTCCAATAAGAACGAAATGCATCTGCACGTTCCGGGATGGATGTGGCTTACACGAATTTTTAATAATGACTGATAGTCAGGTGGCTATTAAAGCTATTATAAATCCATAACTGGTGAAATATTACAAACGAGTCCTCAATAAATTGCACAAGAAAATACTGTATCCTTGACACACAAGCAGATTCAAGGTAATGAACTAGCCGACGAATTGGCCAAGGACCAGAACTTGTATTCGGAATTGTTAAGGATTCCGCCAGAACGGAGATCTAGTTATGGCTAGAAAGAAAACAAGAAGAAATGGAGACCAACGGAAGATCAACTCGTTACTAAGACACTATTAGGGGAGCTAGACGCTAGGTTTTTAGCTAACCTAATTCGAAGTAATAAAAAGGAAATTATAACCATTGCCGGCTTGATAACCTGACACTGTCCTTTACGAAAGCATCTGTACGGCTTGGGCTTGATTAGTAAGCCCTGTTTTGAGAGATGTGAAAAACAGGAGGAAACTAGCCTTCATATAATATGCATTTGTTAGTAACTGAAGGGACTCAGACAGAATAATTTCGGAAGAGATCTATTGGATTCTAGGAAGGTACTCAAATTTCCTATGAGGAGGATTGTGGCCCTTGTCGAGGACATGAGGACAGAGTGGAACTGAGAGATCTACAAAGAGCACTGTGCTTAAGTGTCTGGACTTACTTACGTCCAACCCAAGGAATTAGAATAGAATATGAAGTGTTTCGCTTTACCTAACGCCTCTTTTATCAGTCATTATTTCAGGTGGTGAATTGCTTCTGCGAATTTATTTTCTGTTATCTATTGTCATATTGATAATCGGTTGTGTGTACTGTATTCTACTATGTTATTATTATCTGCTAGTGATAGTTATTTAACTCCTGTTATGTACACTATTATCGCAAAAAACTTTTTACACCGCTCCAATACATTAGAGCATTGATTCCCAAAGTGGTCCAGGCGGACCCCTGGGGGTCCACCTGGACCACTTTGGGGAGACTCGACGGGGGTCTATGTTGGCGTGACAAAAAAATGGGGGTTCACAATTCGTAAGCGGGGGTCCACGAAAATTTATCTGGTTTCGATAGTGAAGAACTAAAATGTTGGCTTGAGTTCACCTATCAATGTAGGCAGATAATATTTTAAGAAGCTCAGCGACTGTAAAAACTTGCATATTCCATATTCAGTACAACGTGTCGAGACTTGCAAAGCGCTGCCGCTGCCGCCGTCCGCAATGCTTGCTCAGACGTGCAAAGGGACGAAGTACGACTTGTGGTGTGTGTGTTTGCAATTTTACATGAACTTGTTTGATTCTTCACCAATATAAATACGAATGCCACGGATAAACGTTACTCATTTGTTTCCCGAATTTCTAAAAGAAAAGTAAAGTAAAGTGAATCGATGTTAGTGTTTGCCACTGTCGGAGAAGTAAGTACTTACCTGCCTATTTGTTATACATACTTTTATTTTATTTATTATTTATCTATTTATTTTACAATTTATTGTACACGTAAGTAAACAAAAAATGGACAAATTACAAAAAAATACGTAGGTACAAAAGGTGAGGCTTATTCCTAACAGAAATCTCTTCCAACCCACCTGCGATAGGAGATATATTTATGTTGTAATAAGTATATTTGTAATGTTTGCGTGTAGTAGGTACGTATTAAAAATTAAATACTGAACAGACCCATTATTAGATACTTCCATAAGAGAACAGAAAGCCGAGAAAGGTTGAACTTCTTGTCCCTACTTTATTAGTAATTTTTTTATTGCCCGACTGTGTGTGGTTCACTAATAATTAAATATATTTTCATAAATTGTACGTGTCTTTATATACTACATACTCGTAACGTGCATCAAAGTAATAAACAAATAATTAAAATCGCGAAGATTTGATTTCAAAATATTATTTACAAGTATTTTCTATCGAATTTACAGAAATATATCAAAATATAATTAATGAAAAAATGTTTTACATTTTACATTACATTAAAATCGGTTCAGCCGTTTTCATAAAACTCAATTATTGATCTTAGCGATTTATTGCTTTTAATAATCAGAATCAGTTTGCTGCCGGTACTTTGTTTATTTCATTGCAATAATCAATTAATCCTGTGAAAATAGCCATATCCTGTTAAGTAAGACCGCCTTAAGATTACTCCAACAAAGTTTTTTATTATTTACAGGTAGGTAACTGATACGAAACATGGCTGAATCTAAGAAGAAATGTCGACAGTACAGTGTTGATTATTTAAAATTTGGTTTTCTTCCATCAAAGGCAGACCGATTGCCCATATGCCTTTTATGCAACAAAGTTTTGAGAAATGACTCTATGAAACCATCGAAGCTCGAAGATCATCTAAGAAGGTGTCATCCTGATAAAATAGGTAAAGATTTGAAATATTTTCAAACATTGAAGGAAAAATATGAAAAGAGACCCACCGTGCACAGTATGTTCGCTTCAACGTCGGAAAGTAACGATGATGGCTTGCGGGCTTCTTACAATATCTCACTACTTATAGCGAAATCTGGAAAATCGCACACCATTGGAGAACAGTTAATTTTACCCGCTGTTGAAGAGGTTTTAAAAACTGTTCTGCACAAATCTCCATTTGACATACTCAAAAGAATTCCTTTGAGTAACAATACTATACAAAGACGTATTGACGAAATGAGCTCTGATATTGAAAGTTTCTTGTGTAATTATCTGCAAACAACTCATTTTTCTATTCAACTGGACGAGTCAACTTTACCTGGTAATGAAGCATTATTATTGGCATATGTTCGATTTGTTATAAAAAAGTTATGAAGAGCTACTATTCGCGAAAACTTTGGGGACGGACACTAAAGGTGAATCAATATTTAATGTCCTGAGTGATTTTTTTAAGGAAAAATCGATTCCATTCACAAACGTTATTTCGGTGGCAACAGATGGAGCTCCTGCCATGGCCGGGCGATGTCGTGGGTTTATAAGCCATCTTAAAAGAATTATACCAGAGGTAACTGCAATTCACTGTGTCATCCACCGACAACACCTAGTAGGGAAAAATTTTGAGTGCTAAATTGCACCTATCGCTCCAATTTGTGATTAATGCAGTTAACAAAATAAGAAGCAATGCATGGAATACGCGTTTATTTACACAATTGTGCGATGAAAATGATGAAGACTTCCAACGATTGCTCTTACATACCGAAGTACGCTGGTTGTCGAAAGGTGCATGTTTAACAAGATTTTTCTCAATTTTTGAATCAGTTTTAAAGTTTCTGGAAAGTAAAGATCCAGATTTAAAAGAAAACCTGATCAATTTGAAAGCAGACATCGCGTATTTGACAAAATACTTACAATGACAAGGGGACAGCCTCAATTTAATAAAAACAAAGGATGTAATTTCAGCTTTACTTGGAAAATCGAAATTTATGAAGCAAAATATTAGTCGGCGCGAATTGTCCCAGTTTTCAAACTTGTCACAGGTAGAATGCCTTGATGAGGATATTCACACATACGTTCAACATTTAATTGCCCTGCATGATGACTTTAAAATCAGATTTGAAGATATTCTGACGATGGAAATGCCACCATGGATCATAAATCCACTTGATGAAACGGAAGTGGAGAATGTGATATTACAAGAGGAGCTACTCGAGCTTAGCACTACTGAGGAACTGAAGGTGAAATTTAAAAGAGGGTATCAAACATATTACCCGAAAAATATCCTGGACTGTGGAGAATTTCGAGAAAGCTTTTGATAGCGTTTCCCTCGTCATATCTTGTCGAGAAAAGTTTTAGTGTCGTTACAAACCTTTTAACAAAAAAAAAGGAGCAGATTGAATATCACAGAACGGGGAGATTTGCGGTTATTCCTAACAAAACTGAAGCCAAATATTGATAATTTGCTGTCAATCCATCAAGTACATCCCTCCCACTAAAATTATGACTATTTTGTGATTGTCATTGTAGAAGTTACGTTACGTTATTAATAATTCATTTTAATTATATTACGACTGTTATCATATTACAATGTAATATGATAACAATAATAATTAATAGTGTAATAATTACATATTTGAATAAATACAACACAAGGGAATATACTATTTTTCTTTTTATTTTTACCACTTTGAATGGAGAGTTTTCTAAATAAAATATGTGAGAATTGATTGGTTTCTTGTGCTGTGAGTAGATGTCAAAGGAGTAAAGTTGGATGGAATCACTTGATTGGCTAACTTTACTTTTTTGACATCCACTCACAGCACAATCAATTAATTAATTAACCAATAACTCAGCCGCAACGCAAATTTCCATAGTTAGATCTAATCTTCACATTTTTTGTCGAGTTTTGGGAATATGGTAGAAATGAAGCTGCAGGGGTCCACCGGAACCAGCAAAACTTTCAAAGTGGTCTATGAGAAAAAGAAGTTTGGGAGCCTCTGCATTAGAGCAACACTAAGAATAATAGCTATAATGTGTTGCATAGTTTTATGAAACCAAAGAAATCTCGTAAACTGGTCATATTATCGTTTATTTATCATAAAATGATTTCAAATTGAACATTTCAAAGTAATAAACAATCAAACACTGTCAAACAATACAACAAATTTAAAAAATTCTTAACGACCTAACAAATTAGACTTAAGTAATTAAAGAAAATTAAGCTTTTAAAGGGAATCTAATAACGGGTATATCCTCCATGAGATTGAATGACTGCTCGACACCTTTGTGGCATACTTTCAATCAACCTCTGGAGGTTCTCTTGGGGTATGGCAACCCATTCTTCGTGAAGTGCCACCGGAAGCTGTTGAAGAATTGCGGGAGCTACAGGTCAACTCCTAAGCTTCCTATCCAGCTCATTCCACAAATGCTCGATCGGCTTTAGATCTGGGCTAAGAGATCTATAACTTGAATTTGATGTTCTTAAGGGAATTGTCTTGTCTGACCTGCTAGATGTGGTCTTGCATTATCATGCTGGAACAGAAATCAAGGGCTTACAAGAGCTCTAGCAGGTATCATATGATTCGTAAGTATGTCTTCAATATATCGGCCAGTATTCACGTGCCCAGGTATATGAGCAAGGTCTGTGCGAGTAATAAATGAGATTCCAGCCCACACCCTGTCCAAACCTGAACAACTTCCTGAACCAGTCCTTCACGATGCCGTTCACCTGTACGTGCCCAAATTCGAAGACGTCCATCTTGTTGCATCTCCCAACTTACATGGTGTTGAGCAAACGCCAATCGGTTTCTTTTATGGACCAAAATCAGTCGTAGCTTTCGAACTGGTCTCCTCGATCTAAGATTATGTTCTTGTAACCTTTTTCATACAGTTTTCGTAGAAACTTGATTTCCCGTTGCTCTTCTAAGGTTACTCTGCAAGTCTCTAGCAGTAGATGTGCGCCGTTGCGGAAATATCTGTTTTGCTCAGCGGTTGTCACACGTTTACGACTTTGACCAGCTCTTCTAACATATTTTCCTGTCTCCAAGTACCGATTCCAAACCCTGCACATCACAGAAGGGCTTACATTAAATTGTCTTGCAACACGGCGTAAGCTGTATCCTTTTTCGATTAATATTACAGCTCTTACAACATCAACTTCATTTGGATGCCTCATAATACGCTTTTAGAATCTAATGACATATAATTGACAGACGCACACTAGATTTTTTTGGAATTCGTAGTTATTTTATTGACAAAAATGATTTTTCCATAGCTGTTTCACATGCATGATCAATTTTTTTGGGATGATCGGAATGATAGGGTCGAAATGTTCAAATTAAATTCATTTTATGATAAATAAACGATAATATAACCAGCTTGTAAGAAATCATCGCTCCCAAAAACTTTATAGGACATTACAACTATTATTCTTAGTGTTGCTCTAGTTTATTGGCGCGGTTTACTTATGTGCTTGCTTATTTTACTTATAACTTTGTAAGTATTTTTTTTTTGTAAGTTTGAATTGCTTAATTAGCAACGAACTGTTTATAATAGCCTCAAAAAATATAAAAGCAAATTGAGTAACATTAATACTAATCAAGCAAAAAATGTATTTTAAACTTTTTCGAAAGCGCTTCCTCGTTGAGTGTTATTTTTAACGTCTCACTAAATTCAGAAAAATAAAGATGTCTCGCGCGTACTCGCATAACGACTCGTTTCAATTATGATACCAATTGCATCCAATCAGCTATCGAATCAATGGAATTGGCATCGAATCAATGCAGAATTGCAGTACAAATTGTAAACGATCCAGGATTCGCAAAAACCGAATGACCATGAAAGCGGAATGGCGCACCAAAAAGAAGAGCCTTATTTTATGTTCAACGGTTTTTTTATGGCAAAATAAATAAGAAAGGAACACAATCGAGATTAAGGATAGTAGAGAATTATTCAAACTTTCTTGTTGTCTTGTTCCTTATTACTTGGGACCGGCATTTTATTCCGTTAACATCGAGGTCGTATAAATATGCAGAAAAGAATCATTTAACCATACAAGCCCTAAATGTATCTGTATAATTGTGTAATAAGTTATTAATATTATATTGTCAGTATGTTATTTTTGATTTCAAAAATACGTAAAAAAGGCAGCATATGAGTATAAAAGAAACAACACAATTTCACTTAATTTCTACTTTATTGGTAAAATACCATGGCAATTGTTTCAAAATACAGTGTTTACTTCTAATGGAATTGTATTCCAAACTAAACCTGAAGAGTGTTAATATATTTGAATTTAAACGAATTAACAAATTAAGAACACCTATTAAGAAATGGTTAAAAATATAATTTAATAATGGGTACTTTAAGTTCAAGATTTAAACCTTAATTAAACAAAGGGATTAAATTTACGTGAGTATAAACATAATTAAGAGAAAACCAAATAAAATAGAGATTTAGTTGTGTAGTAAGCTTAATAAAGCAAAATTACCGAGTTCAGTTTGGTTATTAAGTAAAAGATTCCTATTATTATTTTTCAAAATTTCTATCGCTACCAATAAATTCAATTTTTGTGATTTATTTTCTGTATATAAAAAATTTCTTCAACAAAAATACATTTACATAATATATTTTCGTTACGTCATATGATAAATATGAGTCAAAATGGTTGACATTGCTGAATATATATCGCTCTATGTAACGCACTTATATTTTATAGTCGAACTTATCTATGTAGATAACTTCGTGTTCGTCGCTCATATTTTATCTGTAATATATTATTTACGTCATTTAATAGCTACTACAAACTAGCGGAGATACTGAAGTTCCTTACGAAGATCTAATTCCATTGTGGAATGATACCAAGTATATTTAAGAAATATAATTTAATTGGATTTACCTCTGTGAAATGGGTATTACACTTAACAAAGAAAAAATATTAAAATTTATGAATTAGATATGGAGACGAAAAAAGTTCCTTGCCCTTTTCAATAACGAAAATGGAAATAAAATAAGAATATCGATCAAATTAAAAAGCTATACGTACTCGTGAATGCAAGTTTTGCGAAGTCTCGATTTAGTGAACCGATTTCGGCTAGACCCTTTTACATTTTCGGAGCTGCTAGACGAAACTGTCCGCACTCTTCTTAAGTAATTGGATAAATATGAATATTTCCTCACGCCGCACGATGATATGATGTTGACACTATGAGATGTGTCAACTATGTAATTGTGTTTTTACACGGTTGTTTAAGAAAATTCTTTCCTAATTTGTATTTATGCAGTAGACACTTCAATTTGTTTTCTTTTTTAAATGTATTTACAGGTGTGGTGTTCACATCTTTATCAAGTAGAAATGGAAAACATGAGGAGCTTGTTATTAATGTAACTCTTAAGTTTGTCGCGTTGCAGTAATCGTTACATGACTTTCATCATTTGTTCGCTTAATATTTTTGTATATATTTAGACAAACAATTTATCATACAGTTTCGTAAACTAGACTAGGTTTCTTAATGTATTCGTCACATTGTTATTTGTGTATGCTTCATCTATATTATTATTTGATGAAATATGCTCATATTCATTACACAGCATACGTATTAATTCTTAGCTATTCAACCTTCTTAACTCTGCTACCCCACAAATAGTAAATGTAAATAAAGTATTAGGACACACACGAACTGCGCAAATTTTAAGAGCAGGTAGTAGAGATATGAAAAATGTACCTAATCCCTAAACTGAACTGCACAAATTTTGAAAGGATGCGGATTAACACATCTATTTTATTTCTTGGAGCAGGTAATTAGTTAAGTAGAGGGTAGGGGAATTATAGACAATGTAAATTATATAAAAGGGCTGTCGCCAACTAATGTTCGATACAAAGAAGGCGCAAGAAACAAGATTTATTTTATTTTCACTCAATTATATTGCCTTATACATGCAGTATGTACATATGTAATGTATACATTAGTTTTTCATTCAATTTTTTGTGTATGGAATATTATGTTAGTATAGTTGTTAGCTTGGATAAAAATATTGCTTTGTGCATGTAACAAATACGTATTGCTGATAATAATAGCTTCAATGAATATTGTAATCCTTTATTAATAATTGTAGAAGCTGCTTAATTTAAATCACAAAAAAAAACAAAGAGGGTTACAATAATAAAAACTTGAATTATTTATTCAAGTTCCGCTGCAAAAAGACAGGTGAAACAGTAGTGTGAATTCTACATTGAATAAACAAAATTCTTCTGTACATAGTTACAGGCAATAATTATTTATTAAAGCATATGGCTTGAGAACTAACTTTTAACTGCATGTAGCTTGATTACTCTAAGGATAAACAATTTAGCTTCAAAATACTTGAGTACATGTTAAATGTTGATAATATTAATCTGATTTTTAAATTCTATAATTCATTATTGTCAATAGAACTATCATTAAACAGTTCTTGTTATTGAGGAAAAAGTGGAATCAACGCAAATTAAAACCAGAGATTTGGAAGCGATTTTTTTTTAAATGAATAGTAAGCGTACATTTGCAAGCATTTATTTGTAAATCTGTGTACATTTTTTCTTTTGTGTTGTATATTTATATACAATATATATTATATACTTTGTACCAAATCATATAAATACTTCTTTTCACATAGCATGTATGTGTAAATATTCATTTGTTTTGTATTTGACATTGATTCATACCTAAAACTTTTTTGTCGATGTATTTAGATGACAATTGGCATAATACAAATATTTTGTGCAAATGTATCTAATAAATGTTTTTATAATATATCATAGTATTTTATTATTCTTTACCCATACATTTTAGTCCAAGGACTTATTATATTCTGATATAAATGAATTTATTCAGAAGCAAATTATGACTACGTTTTTTATTATAAAATATTTTGGCGAATTATGTACTAAATTATAAGTAAACTTGGATTGTATTATAAATTGCAAATTATTTAAAAGACATCCTAGTGATTACTAAATAAAAAAGAAGTTAATTAGCTATTTTATAATACATTTCATGTTTACTTATAATTTAGTACATAATTCGCTATAACTAGTATTTTAAATTTCGTGGTCACAGTAAATCTACGAACCTAGAAAGAATGCAACTATAGATTTCTATTTGTTACGCTAGCAGAATCGCCAGACGGCGCTGTTGTCTATCTCACGTCTCTCTTCAAGGATCGCCAGACGGCGCTGTTGTCTATCTCACGTCTCTCTTCAAGGATCGCCAGACGGCGCTGTTGTCTATCTTACGTCTCTCTTCAAGGAGTTGCCGGTCATAGGTATTCTTTTTCTATGGGGATAATGTTAAATTCCCAAGGTTGGACTTTGTTTTAGTTCAATACTACACCTGACTTGGCGCTAGTTGTATCATATATTTAGATATATATATAGATGTAAACAATAAATATTTCACATTCTCACTGCGATATCTGCTCTCGCAACATCGCAGCTGAGATCATCTACGACTATAAAACGTCATACGAACCCGGAAGAAATGGCCGGTGAAATAGAAAAAAATACTATTCTCATCACGAATATGGCGCTGAGACCGAGCTTCCAACGAAGATGTACCGAGCAGCAATTAATAGACGCAAAAACCGTAATTGAAGATACCATCGACGAAGAAAAAATACAACGTCTTTTGCGCGATCAATCGCAAATATTTATGGTTGATCGCAACAGCCCGACAGCAACAATTACATTCAACACACATCACACAGAACAAACAGACCCAATAAAACCGACAACCGAAAAAATCACCGACGCATTCACAAGCCCGAAGAAAACAGCGAAGAAACCAAAAACAGAACACGCAAGTACGCCGATAGAAATAAAAAATTCTTACGACGCCCTCAATACCAAAACCGAGGAGGAAAAAATGGAAGAAGAAACCTCCGAACCCACTCCACAACCGTCCACATCAAACAGCAAACCCAGGGTAAGTGACAAAACCAACACACATAACACAAAAACACACAAAATTGCACCAATCATTGTAATCGAAAAAGACAAATGGACATACATACGACATTTACTTAAATCCAATAACATCAACACGGTAGAAAACAAAATGGTGAAACCAGGAATACACATCGAACCGACAACTGACGAAGACTACCGAAAACTGAAACACACACTAGACAACGAACAAATTCAATATTACACATTTCAATTGAGAAGTGAAAAGACACTAAAGGTGGTGATGCGTGGCATTCCCACCTTTATAACAGACACTGACATCACAGACGACTTGACGGACCAAGGATACCCGACTTTAAAAATTAAACGCATGAACGGCAAACACGGAATACCAGCACCACTTGTATTAATCGAACTGACGAAACAATACAAGTCAATCTTCAACTTAGGCGACTGCTGCGGACTTGCAATCAAAATAGAACAACTAAACAAACAGACTGACATTATACAATGCCACAAGTGCCAGACTTTCGGACATCACCAACGGAATTGCAACATAAACTACAAATGTATGAAATGCGGAGACGGACATTCGACACATCTATGTACTAAGACAAAAACAACCCCACCAAAGTGTGCAAACTGCGGTGGTCCTCATCTATCCACTTTCATAAACTGTCCCAACAATCCAAACAATCCTACAAACAAAACCACACCTCAACCTAAATACATACCAGCACCACCCCCAACAACAAATCCATGGACACAAAGACAAAAAGACACGACACTTAACACAGTTGACGAACTAGCACTTGCCTTAGGCAATATGATAATAACACTACACTCGACAAACGCCACAAAAGAACAAATACAATACTTCGTAACACAAACACAGCCAATAATAACACTCTACAATAACAAACATTAAACACATACACAACTGAAACGAAAAAAAAAAAAAAAAAAAAATGACATGATGACCAGCAAACGAACACATTTGATTTAAACGCAAAAAAAGCTACTGACACACAGACTTTACACAAACACAACACACACAGGACCGCACAAAAAACACAACAACCAACGATTATATCAGACTCAAACACGCCACAACCCTGGGAAATACGAAACAACGGAGTGGAAGTGGAGGCAACTTCGACCACAGAACAAAATTCAAAGACCCATGAAGACTAATTATGTTAGTTTATCTTTATTTTTGTAAAAGTTAAGATGCAGTTAAGTGTGATGTTTGGCGAGCGCGGTAATCAATTATTGATAGATTTCGAAAATTTTAAATATTATATGTTTCGTGAAAGTAAAAAAACAGGTGAAACATGTTGGAGGTGTGCAAAAAAAAACGTGTAATGCGAAAATATTTACTGTAGGTGGAGACTATGTCTTTTCTAAAAAAGTAGGGATTCATAATCATGGCGCGATACCTGAAAACGTACTAACTAGACAAAAACTTAGCAACTCCGTCAAGAGGAAAGCAGAGGAGAGGTTAGCAGAAACTCCCGCAAAACTAATAAAAAGTGAAATTAATACCAATGTGTTAGAGACATTAACCACAAAAGATGTTACATATATTCGTAACAAACTTAATCGCGCAAAACTTAAATGTCTACCAAAATTACCAAAATCCATAAAAGATGTTCACCAGTGTGTTCGAGAAATGGATACTAAAACGTCAAAAAACGAGGACTTTGTTTTATTAAATGATGTGGAGAATAATATTATTGTGTTTTCAACGAAAAGTAAAGTAATTTGGAGTTTTTATGTAAAAATCAAGAAAACTTGTTGATGGACGGTACATTTGACTATTGTACCAAATTTTTCATGCAACTTTTTACTATCCATGTGTATTCAAATGACAATTACGTACCGGTTGCTTTTTGTTTGTTAAAAAATAAGAACAAGTTCACCTACGAAACACTTTTTATATTGTTAAAAACAAAATGCAGTGAGCTAGGGCTTGAACTGAGCCCAAGAAAAGTGTATGTAGACTTTGAGCAAGCAATACATTGGAGTGTCAAAGAAGTATTTCCATATTCCGTTATCATAGGATGCCGATTCCATCTAACACAATCCTGGTGAGTAGTATTTTTTTGTAATAATAATATTATGCACTATAAAAGTAAAAAAAGGAAAGAGTATATAATGTTTGTTCTTTATTTCACAGGTGGAGAAAAATACAGCAAGTGGGGCTAACTGCAGAATACAAAAATAAGGAATCGATAACAGGAAAATGGCTACGATATATTTTTGGACTTTCATATTTAAAACCAGAAGACGTCGGTGACGCGTTTGTGGAGGATTTCATGTGCGAGAAACCAGAAGATAGAAGAGTTGATGAATTTGCCGACTATTTAGTTAATACGTACATAGATGAAAATGCAATGTTCCCACCGAAAATTTGGGCGTCACTTGATTCAAGTACATCAAGAACAACTAATTCTTGCGAATCTTTTCACGCACAATTCAACAAAAATTGTTGTGTTCCTCATCCCAATATACACGTGTTTGTCAACGCTTTAAGAGATATGCAAACCCATACATATATAAAGATTAATACTTGTTTGTTGGGGCAGAAAAGATATATAAAAAAATGTATTTTAAGGAAAAGTTTATATATTGACGAAAAAATTCAACAATTAAAAAATAACACGATTTCTAGATTTATTTCTCTACAATGTGTATCATACTTTAAGTTCATTGAATTTGTAATTTTTTCTAATTTATTGTAATTTGTATATTGATTTCGTTTATGTTTATATGCATGTTCATTAAAATTTGTTCTATATCAATATATGTATTTTCTTTGTATATCTCCCAACCTTATGCAGTTTGTGTTAAGGATTACATACGGATTAAATTTGTTGTGCCGTTCGTGTTAGGGATTAAGAACCGATGTATTACCCAAAAATTTTGTTGTGCAGTTTGTGTAAGGGATTACGTACGGATTAAATTTGTTGCGCAGTTCATGTGCACCCAAGTATTAATATTTCACGATCTCCCCCCCCCCCCCCACACCCGAATAATGACAGTAAGCCTTATTACGTTACTAATTGAATTTTGACTGTAATTATAAATGTAAATAATTATTTAATATTATATAATCACATTTAATTTTATACTTTAAGAAAAGACTGACAGTATAAAAGATGTAATACGACTATTCCCATTATTTTATGTCGCTGCGTTTATAGTGACGGGAATGAACATGCATGAATGACATGTACATTCATGAGCAATTTACAACTTCCAACTTGATGTGTACGTGCTCTTTGTAATTTGGTATCCTTCTATAATATTCGCAGAGAGCATCTTTGAACATGCATATGGATGCGTTTGAACAAGTCGCGCTGTCACCAGTATAAAAGGGGCGCTTGCGATTGCACAACTTCAGTTAAGTTTAGAATACGAAGCGTGCGCCTGGTGCTTTTATTTTAGTGTGCGATCAACCGTGAAATTGAATGTTTTTTTAAATTTCTTACACAAAATGGATCAATTTGTGAAAAAACGAAGTGAGTCATCTACATCCAGTGAATCAGTATGTAAAAAGACAAGGTTGTACATCGTACAGCAATGAACAAGTATATAAATTATGATTTTACCTCATTGGATGAAAAGCCACAGCGCATCGTTTGCTTTCAAGTTCTCTCCGATGAAAGCATGAAGCCATCAAAATTACTTCGACACTTGGAAATTAAACATCTGGCTCACAAAAACAAACCCATGGAATTTTTAGAAAGAAAATTACATACCTTGAGAACTCAACTCAACTTCTATTTGTAAGTCAAGCAATACTGATAAAAGTGTACTTGTAGCATCTTATCTCGTAGCGTTAAGAGTAGCTAAGATGTCAAAACTCCATACAATCGCCGAAAACCTCATATTGCCTGCTGCAGTTGATATAGTCAGTGTTTTAATACGCGTGGAAGCAGCAAAAAAAAAAATAAAAAATTCGCTTTCTAACGGCACAATATCGAGGCAATTTCCTAATTGCGTGGCTGTCGATGTTCGCGATCAGATAATTCAGCAAGTGAGTATAACTGAATTTTTTACTATTCAAATTGATGAATCAACGATGCAGCAAACATGTTTCAGTTCTTATGTTTTGTGAGATATGAATGTGATAAGGACACATTAATTAAAAAAAAATATGTTGGTTTGCAAAACAGTACCGAGTCATGCAACAGGACAATGTTTTTGATGTCTGTAGATTTGAGAAATAGTAATGCAGTATGTAGTGACGGAAGTGCAGGAAGAACAGTGGATTAATGAAAAGATTAAAAGGTCGTCATATTCTAATAACCTGTGCCCTAAAGGGCTGGTCTGGATCGCCATATGATAATGTAGGGCCCTATGCCCTAGGGTAGGCAGAATCGCCATGTAATAAGGTGAGCCTTAATGTGATAAGGTCCTATGTGCCTGGGGGATCGGCACGTAATGTGGGCCGCTCGGGCGGCCCCATTGGATAGCAGGTTAGGGCGACTTATCGTAGTAAATTATACGCACCAAGTTCGGGTAACATCTTATAATTACTTTAACACTTACAACTGGTTAACAAAGTATTTACATCCAGTACTATTACTATGACTGTATATGTGAATGTGTCCCTCTCACTTAAATTACTGTCTTTATATATTCGAGAAGATCCTTGTAATCTTTCTAGAATATAACACAAACCCTGACATATAATCTTGTATATGCAATATACACAAAGAACGGTTGTGTTTATATAACACGTTACCGTTTGTATTAAAAAGAGCGAGGTTATCACCTTGCCGAAAGTGTTATGCATATACATGACTATATTGCGTTATTACAATATATTAAGGGCGGGATGGACACACAGACATGCTCTTGTCACAAAAAACATGCCGAAAAAAAAAAATCAAATTCTTTGTAAAGCTGTAAAAATTGTTAATGTTAATAAAAGCTGATCGTTACAGAACAGGCTGTTTGGTAAACTACGCGATGAAATGGGCGAAAATAAAGAATCTCTTCTTTCCCATGTAGAAGTTAGATGGTTGTCGCGAGGGAAAGTGTTAACCCGGGTAATAGAATTGAGAGATGAATTAATAATATTTTTCAGAATAAACAAACGCCAATCTCTTTGTTAATTCAGAATAATAAGTGTACGTTGTTGTTGGTTTACTTAGCTCATGTATTTTCGTATTTAAATGACTTGAGCGTGAATTTACAAAGACGTTATAGAAACATTTAATTAATGACAGACGAAGTTCATGTTGTCATTAAGAAACTTGATATCTGGATTATTTGCCTTCAAAGCAAAAATTTGGATATGCTTCCACTCACTTCGGATTATATTAAGAAAATTTAAATAAACAAGACACTATTATTCACCACAGTTTGGATTGCATGAAGATGCATTTGCGTGAGCTAAAAACTCAGTTGAAGTTGAAGTACTGAATCGGTTTAGTGAACACGTTCTGGCCGCTGCTAAGTTAGCAGTTAAGATTCACGGCCAGCTCATCGAAATCTCTACCGGCAAAATGCTACAACTGCAATTTACATATGAAGAATTAAATACGTTTTGGCTTGCTCGTAGAAATGAATATGGAAACTTAGTTACAGAAGCATTGAAAATATTAATCTCTTTCACTATGTCTTTTCGCTGTGAAATGGGTTTTTCGTTTGTGATTGCGCTAAAAACTAAATACAGGAATCATCTCTTATCACTCGAAAACAATTTGCTTTTCTATGTTTCTAACGTAGATCTACGTATGGAGGAACTTTTAAATGAGAAGCAAATGCAATCATCCCATCAATTTCTTTTCTTTACATGTGTACTTTTTGTAAGAAAAGTTTTATAATAAATAATTTTTTCTCATAAAATGATTTTTCATTATTGTAGGCTATTTCGCGATCCCCCATTAATATCACCGTGACCCCCTTGATGGTCGCGACCCCTAGGTTGCGATATTTATTTCATTGATATCGCATTGGTTTCCCCTCCCTTAAAGCTAGATCATAAAAATCGACACTTCTTCCAGCCATTACTTTTCTATTACGAAAAAGTCCTTCTTCGTTTCCAACTACTATAGAGTAAACATCATTTCTTCGTAAGAACTCACTCTACACGTACTTGTCCACCGTGAACCACGTGTCCGACCGAGACGTCACACAAAGGTAAGTTCTGTATTGTTCGATATAAAGATTTATTTTAATCACGTTTATATTCACCTTAATTTAACTTACTTTTCGTTGTGCATTTATTGTCTGTAATTTTTAAATACTATGAAAAACCAAAAAATGTGATGCCAGTTAGTTTGACATTAAACTATATGCCTCTACATGCAATTTAGATTAGATGTAGAAGTTTTCGTCGGGAATTTCATTTTGAAAGATATGGGAGAATTCCATCGCGGAAAACAGTTTTAGGGTGGGTGAATGATTTTAATGAAAGAGTGTTGCATCAAAATGTTACAACTGTTCGGACACCAAAAAATATTGAAAGTCCGATGCGATCTGCGAAAAAACATTTATTGGCCATGTAAATCTCTGAAAGAAGTCTTCGTGGAATTCTTAAAAATGATTTGCGTTTTACCCCTATAAAATCTAAACGAAGACGATAGAGAACTTTGCATTACATTTTGCAGAGAATTCTTAGAAATCTTGAATGAAGATCAAGATGTGTTGCGTTGTTTGTTAATGACGGATCATTTAAGCGGTTTCATAAATAAACAGAATTTTCGGTACTGGTCATCGGAAAATCCTCAACAATTATATCAAAAACCTCTACATGACCAGAAAGTGACAGTATGGAGTGAAGTATTCGTTTCTGGAAACGTTAGATCATTTTCGACGAAAATTATTAAGCAGTCTCCGTTAACTCTCATCGATATATAGACATGCTACAGAATTTTTTGGTAGGAGAACTACGAAGATAGGGGCAAGACAACGCATGGTTCCAGCAGGATAGTGCGATAGCCCATACGGCGAGGTAGACTTTTCTTACTTTAAGGGAAATATTTCCTAAAGTTATATCAAAAAATGGCAACATAAATTGGCCGCTAAGATCTCCGGATTTATCGGCTACCTATTTATTTTGATAGGGCTTTTTAAAGGATAAAGAACCGACCACAAACTATTCAGGCATTGAAAGACAACGTTTTTCATGATCGTCTGAGTATTAATGCTCAACTCTTGCTCAGAGTGTCCAGAAACCTGGACAACGTTTTTAATTAATAAGTTTTTTAATTAATCAATTTAATTCTAGGCATGTAATTCTATGTATTCTAAGATTTCTTTTTAATTTTGAATTTTATCACTTCATTCAGAGGGACTAGGCATTTCCCGTTATTAACGTTTATGACAGCGTTAACCCCAATATTATAACATCCCTTTTAGAAATGTATTTAACACAAATTTATCATATATGATTGTTTCGGCTTTTACTTGATGAAATTCCATTATAACTATTAAGATAAAATAAAACAAATTTTATCTTAATAGTTACAAATTTATCAACTTAGTTGATGGTTATTTATTCAGGCCTTTTACTATTTTGTATTATTCTTACTTAAGGTATAGCCGCTAAGGTCATCGCATGTATAGGCACATCAGTTAAGCCTTCTAATGTTCAAATCAAAAGTTTCCCGCCTATTGTAATAAACACGCCGTTGTCCCTTTACAAAGTTTTATTACGGTCGCATTATTAAGGGCCTTTGGTATTAAACAATACCATTTCGGAGACACGATATATCTCAAGTCACGTCTGGGTAAAACCATGTAACTAGCTTGTTTCGACTAATCGTAAGTGTCTTATGATTGGCATTTACCTTTACTTGCCTAATACATTTGAGAATATAGTTAAGTTTGCTAAGATCCATCAAGGGGAATACACGCGCTATTCCAAGCAACTTCAAGCGTTACTGAAATTATGTAAATTTAGTTTTTGTTTATTACTTAATAATTAAAGAGTTTTGTGCCTCCAACAAGTGTTTTTTTTTTATTCTGCGAACCACTGAGCAAGGGAAGAACTTCTATTCAAAGGTTGAATTAACGACGATTCAACGAAATTTAGTTATTACGGATTTACGACCCGTGATTACGCAGAAGTGTCAAACCCAGCCACATTCGCCCAAAACACAGAGTTATGCGAAATTTTAAAAATAAGTGAAGGTTTTGTTTAGAAGCCAATTAAGCCAACTTAAAAGATATTATTTTAAAAAAGTAAAATTGCAAATATTAATTAATTATGTTATATATCGCAAGTTGGTTTAATTTTATCAGTTTTCAACAATTTTACAGCTTTATGAAAATGCGTCATACCGACTGCCAAACCCTGTACTTAATAATCGTACTTGTATATAGCTTTTATCTAATTACTTTAATAAATTTCTTTCTTAAATAAAACTTTAAGGGCAACGTTGTTGTGTTTTCTATAATTTAATGAGTTGTTGTACATTTATTTCAGCATACTGCACACGTCCTGGACCTTTGATGCATTATCATCACACCATTTATTATTTAAATCATTTACATTATTGTTAGGACGCTATAGCTAGCCCCGAACGAATCAAGACAAGCCAAAAGCGTACATTTTTTATCAATTTGGCGCTCCCACGTGGTAAAGTACATCATACCGAATAGACGTTCTCGTAACATTATCATACCCAAAGTGTTCGCGTAACTAATTTTGTGAAGATTTTGGCTACCCATTTGATTCTGTTCGCCTATGGTAAACAGTTTTCATTAATGCATTCGTAAAACTAGAAAACACCGCTCAGATATCAATTAGTCACCCTAGTTTTGCGTTATCTTCAACACAGTTAATTAAGATTGAATTTAATACTCTTCGCTCATATAACAAATTACGAAATCATGAGATTAATCTAACGAAATAAATAAAAATTAACATGGCTGCCGAAATAAGAAACGTACACCGCTTATAACACGAATATGGTAGGCGTGTTGACTGACTTTAAAATTAATGCATCTCGGCATTCCGTAGATGATGTTTGGAATTTTAATACGTTTAATATATTCGTAACTATATCCGTAACTATGAATAAAAACGCTTTAGTTCTAACGAGATAATTTTAATCGACTTTCAATAAAGGTAGAAATTACCGAAGCAAGAATTTATTTCATCCGACAAAATTGGCTTCGTATCTCCGGTTGTGCTTGCTTTTTCGGATTTAAAGCGTAAAATTGGTAAATAAATTACGAATGCATGTGCATAACGAGTTTATTAAAAGAGGTTTTGTTTCTGAACGAATATGAGACGGGATTGGATATTACACGGAAAAAGGATCGAACAAAACAGTGGTATGGTGCTATAAATTCTGAAATATTTCGTTTTCATGATGAAGAATGTTATTCAATGTGTAGATAAATTTTGTTTATTGCAAAATAAATGAGCCTGTCTGAAGAAATACGTTTATGGAAAATTTAATACTAACAATTCAATTGGCGTAAAGAAAGTTAACTAATGGATAATGTGTCATATATAACTGGCCTTTAAAAACTTTCCTCATTAGAGACGGGCTTACTTTTTTTAATGGTTTGTGACAGTGCACGTCAGCTGTCACAAACGTATAGTTTTGATAGTTTGGTTATATCATGTAAATATGTGTAATAATTAGTAAATTAGTTTTTGAAAAAAATATTTTAACAATAGTCAAAATTAAGAGAAAATAATACTGAAGCAGATGTTGGAAAAATGTTGACCATTATTTTGAAGACAAAGTTGAACTCTACGCTTCATGCGTTCAGGGGATTTCGTGGGTTATATCCGTACAAGAATTCACAATAGCTTTACGAAGCTCTTCGATTGTGTGATGTCTGGTCTTGAAAATGGTATTCTTTAAATATAGAAAAATAAAATAGTCTAAAATTGTCAGATCTGGAGATCTTGGAGGAAAATTAATCATTCTTGTATCGAAAATTCTTGGAAAAAAGCTATCGTTTTACGAGATTTGTGCGTTGGTGCATTATCTTGCTGGAAATATCCTTACGTAAGTTCATCATCATGAAGTTCATTAATAAATGGCTCTAAGAATTTATTTCGATATCTTTCGGCAGTTATGGTTTGATTAAAAAATATAGGCCCAATAATTCGTCTTTTCGAAACTGCTAGCCAGACGCCTATTTTTTGTGGATGTAGCGTAGTTTTCACAAATTCATTAGGGTTTTCTGCAGACCAAACTCTCATATTTTGCTTGTTTAACTATCATGAAAAATAGAACCAAGTGTTATCCCAAAAGCGGCATTTGCCGAGCACGTCATTATTATTTATGTTATTCAAAAGCCATAGACAATACTGTGTTCTCGTAACAAAATCTACCGGTTTGAGTTTCGAAACTGTTTGAATTTTATATGGAAATAACTTTAAGTCCTTTTTTAAAATAGTCTGACATATTCCCATTGGCAAATTAACTTGTTGTGATTGTTTTGTGATTGATTTTTTGGGTGCGTTGTCCATTTGCCGTCGGATATCATCTATGCAAATTGCTATTGGCTTTCTAGCTGGGTTTACGAGTTATTGACCCTGTTTCACCAAATTTAATAACACAAACTCGAATATGTTTTTGCAGTTGTGCGTAAGTAACTGGCAGATTATGATACTGTTGCCGGAAATCCTGTAAGCACTTATTAGTGAAACATAGTAATTTTGAGTAATAAATATTTTATGCTGTAACATTATAATAAAGTATTTTAAAAAATATATGCGTTTGTAATTTGAATTCATGTATGACAACTGTTAGAATTTGAAGTTTTCTAAAGCTTCGCATGTGCACCAATCTTTGATTACTTAATTACTTAAAGACAGCCTCCTATAATGAGGAGTTTTTGAAAGCACGTTATGTACGAGGGTGATATGACGGAAAAGTGACTTTGTACACATACCAGCAAAGCTAGTAGAAATTTTTTAGAAGAGGAAAATGTGGCAGTTTTAGGTTGGTGTTCTTGTTCACCGGATCTTAATCTAATCGCCCACTTGCGAATTAAGATCAAAAGGAGGATAGAACACGTCAAACTAACCCTGGCAATGCAGAACAATTAATACGAGTAGTTCTAGAAGAATGGAGAAATGTTCCCCAAGAAGAAATTGATAATTTAATAGAGAGCATGCCTCGTCGAATTCGTTCATGTATTAACACTAGAGTAGGCAATACTGACTACTAAATTTGAATATACTTAAATTATTTCTTAAATATTTATTTAATTAACATTTATAATTTCCAGAGAAATTAACATTTTTTTGTAATTATAAAATTCATTTCGAATTTTTTTTGTAATAAAATGTTTTTGGATAAACTACTTTATATCTTTAAATGCTTTTTTTCAAGTAAAATACTGTTTTCTAGTAATTACTGAGTGATTCCATGTATGTATGTATATGTAGAAAGATACTTCAAACGAAAACATGTTATTAAAAATATGTATTGTTATGCTTCGCATATAAGAATATTTTAATTTAGTTTTTAAATTATATTTCTTCTTTAAATATCTTGTATTAAAATAATATTAACTTAAGACAATATTTCTGCATATTCGTTTGCAAAGAGAAAGCATTTCTTTTGTTATATCCCTAACCAGGAGATCCTTGGTCTTCTACCTGACCCGTCAACAACCATAACGTTCACTGTGGAATTTCTATATACATTTCATTAAATTGTTTTAATTTAATTACATACATCTTCTTTTATATGTTGTGTTTCATATCATTTGGAAGCTTATTTCACAAGGGATATTTTAATAATATTTATGCCATCGATAGAACACCTCTTCAGGTCGCGCTTCTTATTAATTATTATTCAAGCTATCGATCCTCTCTTGGACTTAGGTCATAAAACAGACCTTTTTCTAGACTAGTGTTCTATCGACACAAACTATCAGTCCTCTTCTCGTTAGAACTCTTGTAAGATCCACATCTTATCAGCCGTGCTGTTCAAGTACTGGCCAAGATGCACGTACCCCTGCATCTCAACTAGAAGAAGGTAATCTTGTATTGTTCAATATATATTATTCTTTTAAGCGAATCCATATTAATTCACATTGATTGAATTAATTGATTTCTTGTTCCTCCGGCCAAACATCGCTCTACATATACTTGACCAAGTATATCTTCGCTGACCACGTGGCCGACCATCTTCGCAACTCAAAGGTAACTCTGTATTGTTCTATACAGAGGTTATTTTAAGTATATTAACTGAAATTTAATTTACTGCTCAATTTAACGTTCGTTTCAGTGTATTTTGTGTTAATTTTTAATTACTTATTTACCGCTTCTAGAATATATATTACTTTTGGTTATATACATTTAAATATATCAACGTTCAATTTCTTTCTTATGTAAATATAAATACAAACTTTAAGGACAACGCTCCTGTGTTTTATTTAGTAAGTAAGTTGTAATATATTTATTTAATGTAACCATTATCACACACGTCCTGGACCTTGGATGATACTTCACCAGCACTACAATTATTTTATTATAGAATAATTTCATTATTATTAGCACGGCAACCGAAACCAGAAACGCGTAAAGCCGCGGTTTGTAATAGTATATTACATTTTCTGTAACGTCAATATTGAGCAATGGATTAATCTCAATCCGACAAAATAATAGTAGTAATGAAGTAAAATGTAAATAATTTGTTGCGTAGTTCCTAGTATCGAAACATGCTATTAGTTCATTATCGACAAAAGCCGAAGTGATCAAGCAGCTTAAACAATTTTTCATAATAGTTCTTGTTTCGTTCTTTTATAAAACGGGTTTTTAAATTAACATATGTCAACAAATTTTCGATAGAACTAAGGTTCAGAAATTGTACTGGCCACTATGAAATACCTATTCTATTTCGAAGTAATCAATCTATCCTTTTGGATTGGTACGTTTGTTCTGGTTATCGTGCATTAAAGCCATTTCCTTTTTAATAAAAAGTACAATAACAATCTCTGGCATTTATATATCCCTACCTTCAGTTAAAATATCTTGTGTGATGTATTAAGAAAATTTTTCAACCCATTAATTTTTTATTACCGCAATTTTTTCAAAGTGTATTGTAGCTATAATTAATAACACAACAATTAGATTTCACAGAAGACATAATCTCATCAATGGTGATGATAAATACAAATTCAGTTTACAAAATTGGTGCTTATATACATACAAATCCAGAAAAATAATAATTATTAGGCGGTTGTGTATTTATTATAGATTTAGGTTTAGTAGGAGGGGGGGGGGCTCATTAAGTCTAACTAATCATTTAAAATTCTACCTATTTTATATTAAAGGAAGTAGAATAGTCTTGCTTGATATACAATTATAGTAAATTATTACGCTTAGGTTTATATACCGGTTGTATTTTTTAACATGAAACTTTCAATATCTCGAGAAATAAGCAGTTCACGAAAAAATTTCCAGATATAAAATTTAATAATTCAATGGAGGAAGTAGAATTATTCCCTCTTTCTTTCTCCATGTAGGTGGGGCGGGAGTAACTTTGAAATCTTAAATTGGAATCCGTATATTTTATTACAGATTCGAATTCTACTGGAAAAAGTACGCAGGATCTGTCTGCCTTCTGTCAGAAACTTCAACCAAAGGTTACGTACGTGTATTAACGAAAATGGTATTCATTTCGAAGGTTTGTTAAAGAATTAGATGATTTGTTTCCGTTTCGCTTAGCTCTGCCACATAGTTTTAATTTTTATAAATTTAACATATTTTTTAGTATTTGGAGTTAAGAATAAACAAAAATTTTAAGAAACTTTAAGTTTTAATCTAGATTTTACTTGAAAACGTCTCCGCTTTCGAGATTTTAGTATTCTTCATTTTTGTCTTATCTTTAATTGTAATTAATAAAAGATTTGTTTCGGTAATGAAAATATTTATTTGGATGATTACCTTAATAAATATTTTCATTCAAATTTTTTGAAGCTTAAGCTTAGATTTTTATATTATTAATAAGTTATAGGTACAACAGCGTTAGTAAATTTAAATATGAAATAAAGTAGCTTTGGACAAATATTTTAATTTTATCATTAGGGAGATCTTTGTTAAGTTTAGGTACTTATACATTTCTTCTTTATTAATTTATTTCCTGTGGATCTATTGAAATTTTGCACATCCAATTAACATTATTGTAAGTACTTTATGTGCTGTGCAATAAATTTCTGCAACACAATTTTCTTTTTCTGTTGCCTTTCTCTAAGTAATTAAGTATTAAACTTAATGCATAAAGAAATAACAATCTTTTATTCAATAGCTTATGTGAAAGCAAAGGAATTTCATTCAGCGTATTTTCCACTGACATTTTAATTCCAATTATTTTATAAGGAATGTTAATTATCTTCATCCCCTTTCTAGTAGGATTACTCTTTGTCAAAAGGTTTTGTATTTAATGGGTTATAATCTATGTAATAAAGGACCATTAATGCTAATAGAAAAATAGGAATTTTATAGAGTTTAAAACAATTGTTAAGAATTTAATATACATATGCATAATTATTCAAGACAATGATACGCTGTATAATCATTGACAGAAAGTAATTACGTCTCATTTTCTGGAATAGTTATATTCACAACTGTAGCCCTAATATTCTAAATCCTATAAGAAGACAATTTTCTAGACCCGTTATAGATAAAAAGGATTACAGTTTTTGAATATGCATCACTCGCATTGGTATGAAAATAAATTAATGATTTCTCGATTCATAATGGAATATCTTGGTCGTATATATGATACTAGCTTGTAGCTGTCTGATAATTTATTAATTAATTTTATGGTTGAAGGCTATTGAGGACTTTCTTTACTAAAAGTTAATCTATATTTTGAAATTTTTATGGGAGTGCGATAGATATTATTGCTTAATTTAGGAAACGAATCCATGCAGCTAGTTCTACCATAATATATTAAATAAGCGAAATAATACAGCATCAGCACTGGGTAATCAACTTCATAGCGAAACATGTAGGGCTAAGTCTCTTACATTAAATCTCTAAATGATCTTTCCTGCCACACAATTTCGTGTTATCTACCTGGACCGTACTATATTGATGTACTTTAACAGGACGAGTCTGATCTCTAGTACTATAATTTGCTTTAAATTTAATAAATGCGGTTTTGTTATTATTTTATATAAGATTATTATTTATGAAATAATAAATTTAAACATTTAAACTAACACACGCATTTAGACTTTTATTTCCAGAATACTTTGTAGATAATAAATGCGAAATATTATCAGCGTACATTACCATAACGTCATTTGGAATATCACTTACATAAATAATGTACAATAGAAGACTCAATATACTGCCCCGAGGCACCCCACTTTTTAAGTGTATTTACACGATGCGATATTATTAATTTGAACATTTCGCTTTGATTATCTAAGTAACTTTGCATAATACAAAAATATTTTTAATAATATATAATATATTTAAAAATGGGGTGTGAAGAACACAATGCAAGTTCATATGTATTTTTGAATGTATCTTCTCCAAAGACGTAGATATGTATTTCACATTTCTACATTTCTACATGATTATCAATACGCCCCTGTTGGAGAAGAGACACATTCAACAAAACATAACTACCTTGCTATCTCGCAGATATTATTAAGACAGAGCGTGAAGGAATATTCAGCGCTGTCTCTATAATAATCGCAGAACTAGCCAGGTGTTCCTTATAGTCGGTAACCACCGTATCTATAAAAAAACCGTATTATCGTGTCTTCACTACTTGTCGGCGTAAACCGAATACGTATATAACAACATAATTTAAAACATACTTGAGTAGGTAAACCTACCAATTTTGTATAATACAAAAGTATTTTTAATAATATATAATATTATTAAAAATGGGGTGTGAATGGGGTTTAATAATATTATATATTATTAAAAATACTTTTGTATTATACAAAATTGGTAGGTTTACCTACTCAAGTATGTCTCAAATTATGTTGTTATATACGTATTCGGTTACGCCGACAAGTAGTGAAGACACGATAATACAGTTTTTTATAGATACGGTGGTTACCGACTATAAGGAACACCCGGCTAGTTCTGCGATTATTATAGAGACAGCGCTGAATATTCCTTCACGCTCTGTCTTAATAATACCTGCGAGATAGCTAGGTAGTTATGTTTTGTTGAATGTGTCCCTTCTCCAACAGGGGCGTATTGATAATCATGTAGAAATGTGAAATACGTATCTACGTCTTTGGAGAAGATACATTCAAAAATACATATGAACTTGTATTGTGTTCTTCACACCCCATTTTTAATAATATTATATATTATTAAAAATACTTTTGTATTATACAAAATTGGTTTACCTACTCAAGTATGTTTCAAATTATGTTGTTAAGCAACGTTGAAGCCATTTTAACCTTTAATTCCGTAACAGGATAATATTTTAATTAAGAGTTCATGATTACTATGTCAAAAGCTTTGCTCAGATCGACGAAAATTCCAGCACATGCGTTACCCTCATCTACACTTTGATACAGTTTATTTAACTTTAATTTTGTGATTGCACAAACTGTACTACGTTCTTTTCTGAAACCAAACTGTAGAACATTTTAACTTATATATTATATTCTTAAGATAGTGTATTCCCTAAACTGTAGTTCGCATCAACTTGGTCCAAACAGAATGTATGGTGGTTTGGTTGACATTTTGTCTAACCTCATTTGACTAGACAAATTACGTATATTAAATTATTATATATTATTATATATTAAATTATTAAATTCATTAAAAGTAAACAACTTTCGTATTAAGGAAAATAAATTATTACCCTCAAGGACGAAGAGTTCTTACGAACATCCACAATAAGCTAAACAAGCAAAATTAATTAATTTATTGTTGCTGAGATATTTCAATAATAGAAAAGATTCCTGGCTACTTCATAAAGTAATTGTAGTAGTAGATAAAAGTTATCCTTAACTTGTAACTTGTCAAATACGATGAACTTGAACCTAAAATTGGAAGAACAAGTAATTGATCAATGGTCACAAAAAAAGCACTATATGAAAACATATATAAGACCTAAGTCCACCTTATGTTGACATATCTGCTGCGAACTCGCGGTTGACACAAGGAAAATTATGCCCTGGAACGGGAGATTTCATGATTGCCGTTTAGAATTAGATTATTAACACCAGTTACTATAGGAAATTTATTTAGAGATGCATAGAATACGATAGGTGTAGGTTATGTAAAATAAAACACGATAATGTTGTCAAAATAGTTTATCATACTTTAGCATTCAAACATGGATTAATAATAATCCAAATGATGCCATACTACGAATGTGACCCCCAGAAGGTATTCGAAAATATCAATAAATTAAAATCTATTGGGATAGGAGCATTGTGACAGATAAGCATGTTCAACATAATATATCTGACAAATTGCTGATTAACAAGAAAACACATGGAACGTTTTTCATAGATACATAGATTCCAACAACCTCTAGTATACACCATATATGTGTATTTCTAAACAGAAATTGAAAATCAATAGGTAGCACCAGATAATACCTATTTTTCTATCCGGTAGCTCATACTATGAAAGTTCGTTAACATAAGCTTGACTTCAAACAAAAATTATTCAATGTAATGCAAAGGGCAGCACTTTTAGACATGTGTAACATAACCACGAAATTTTTCAAATGTAGCACATAATAGTTATTGTACTTTAAATAATCTTATTTATCACATTTTTGCGAGAGCTTTTGAAATAATAATAACGATTATTTATTAATCTTGAAGACTTTCAACAAAGGTGTAGGAAAAGTTAAATTCCAAAAGAAACTACAAAAAAAAAGAAAATTGTTTTTTTTTGTCTAAATATTACTTTTTACAAATACTCTCTAAAATGGAGTCTATTTAAATATAATCATTTAAATAAAAGATTAATTTCGAAATATCTAATAATCTTTTCCATTTTATAATTTTTATTTAATGTACTCTTATATTAGTTTCGTTTATATACCATCACCAGCTAGAATTGCCAAACAACAAAATTATATAAAATTCATTAGAACAAGTTACAGTTTTAATTTAATAAAATTGGGATTTATTTTCTCTATTTTTTAATCATTTAGTACATTCTCGTTTTAATTTAAATTTATTTATTTTTTAATAATATATTCACATAAATACGTATACTTCAATATCTATAAAATAACTTGTTCTATGTTATTTACTTACTGAATTTTAACTGGTGAGGGCTTATAGGCGAAACTAGTACTACAATAAGTTAAGATTATTCATAACTAAAGACCGAATTTATAGAAAATGTGCTTATGCTTAAAATTTAAGGCATGAAATAGTATATTAAAGTACAAGTTGCATAAGACATGATTTTAGTGCAAGCGTTCAAGTTTAGAAAACGAGCCGCAAGGCGAGTTTTCTAAAGAACAAGTGCACTAAAATGTCTTATGAAACGTGTATTTTATACTATTTTTTCTATTTCGGACATTAAAAGTTCAAAAAGACTTAAAATAAGAGGCATGTTTTGTACGAAAATTGTAGAAATTTTCTTTTTTTGAAGTTGGTAGCATTGATGTTTAACTAGAGCATTTTAAATATTTGAAAATCGGCGGTGTTATATGTCATTTTAAGTTTAAAATTTAGATTGATTTATGCAATGACCAACTTCTAAAAACAAAATTTTGCGTGCGAAAAAGTACTACTTTTTCTATTTTGCGTTTGAAATGAACTCATTATGAAACCCAAAACAGTATTGAAATGAGCTTCATTTCAATACGCTTTTTTTCATTTTTCAATGTTGGCGTTGTTCGAATACAGAAATAAATATCATTGCTGTCATTTGATTTTAAGAATTTATGTACATTTGACAGATATGATATATGTCCGTATTTTACACAAACAACGTATGTTGTATACAATTGACAACAACATATATATGTTTCTATGTCACAGTATCAAGTAATGTTAACGAAAATTAGTAAATAATATGTAATATAATATACTTCGCGGATAGCAAGATTTAAATTTGAAAATGTCAAGTATCAATGTGACCAGCTTTATATAAAAATTAAACTCTGAACTTTCAAATTAAATAATTCCAATTTAAGCAATTTATTAATGTAAAAAACGCAAAATAGAATAAAATAGTATGATAGTATAAAAAATGCACTGATTTTAAGTTTCAAATAATTTAATCTAACTTTCCACTACAATATCGTTTCATCACACTGTGACTTCATCAGGTGGATGAATAAATGGTGAATTTACAAATGTACAAGGTATATATACAAAGCCTGATAATTATAAATTTAATGAAAGTAGGGGGGAATTACAAATTTCTGTTTGGTCGTTTAATACTAACCCTAATTTCTTATATCTAGAAATTTCTAATGACTAACAAATCTAGTTTTTTACTTTTATCTTGAATATGAAGAATTTTGAAGTTCGTATTAAAGTTGTGGTTATTCTCTATACAATGATTAGCAAAAGTTGAATCTGATTTATTATTTCTATAACTATTTTGATGTTCGGATATCCTTTGAGTGAATGTTCGTCCTGTTTGACCAATATATGACATATTACACTCACTAGTTAACTTATAGACGCCTGAAACAAGTTTTTTATCGGTTTTGTCCTTATTGTTTTTTAAAAAACTTCCAACTGTATTATTGGTTTTGTACGCTACGATAGTATTTCATTAAATTTATAATTATCAGGCTTTGTATATATACCTTGTACATTTGTAAATTCACCATTTATTCATCCACCTGATGAAGTCACAGTGTGATGAAACGATATTGTAGTGGAAAGTTAGATTAAATTATTTGAAACTTAAAATAAGTGCATTTTTTATACTATCATAGTTATGGAGTTTCAACAAGTGTCTCCCTTATCAATTAATTAGAAAAAATAGTATAAAAAACTCGTTTCATAAGGCCTTTTGCCGCACTTGCTCTTTAGAAAACTCGACGCTATCGCGGCTCGTTTTCTAATCTGATCTCGTGCGGCAAAATGGTGTCTTATGAAACTTGTTTTTTAATATACTATTATGCAACCCAAACGGGTGTCGAAAAGTGCACTTTATAGCACCGAAATAGAAAAAATATATTTCAAAATCAATACGAATCAGATAAAAAAAAACAAAATAAGTGGAAGTTTTTACGCCTTCTTTGAATTTTAATGCCTATTATTTATTTTATGCCTAATCATAACTTTTTTTATGACTTCGTGATGCGTTTTTTCCAAATTTATTTATTTACTTAATCTGATGTGGGATTCAAACTCGGTGAATCCCACTGTTATTTGATTTGCGTCGAGTCATCAGTCATCAATTCATTTAGTTATGTTAAAGTTGTTCCTGTGACAGTGTGAAGTGCGTTCCTAGTATAATGCCGAAGCAAAAGCCCACCGTTCAAGAATGAATTAAAAATTACAAGGAATTGAAATATGAACGCAATGAATTATTTTGCCAAGCGTATTCAAAAATCCTAAGTTTTATTTGCATTGAAAATTATAAAATGTATTGACGTTACTAAATTTCTTTTACCAGATTAAATGTGACAAAGAATACTACATAATTCAGCATGTCAAAACGTTATTGCACCAGGAAAAAGTAAAACTAACTAAATGTCAAATCAAAAAACAACAAATTATAGTCACAGCTATGCAATCTGGCATCAACTTCTGGCTATACTAAACAATCAAAATTTAATATTAATCTTTGCAAAGCCTTGATAAAAGCAAATAAACCTAATTATAAATTGAAAAACAAATATTTTAAAACGTTTTTTTAGAAACATATTGCGCGACGTATATTCCTGATAAAAGCCATTTCCACAAAAATTATATTGGCTCACTGTATAAAGAAATTATTCATGAAATAAAAAATATTATTGGAAATAATTGTATATGTGTGGACCAAACAACAGATGTATGTGGACGATACGTGGCAAATTTAATACTCGAAGTATTAAATGGTGAAAATTCGTCAAAAAGTTTTCTAATAAATACTAAAGAATTAAGTAAAACAAATAATAATACAATAACAAGATTCATTCACGACGAATTAACAAATTTTTTTCTTATTGAAACCGGTACCGAGTGATAAAATTTTACTCATCTTGTCAGACGTAGCAGCATATATGGCAAAAGCTGCATCTAATATGAAGATTTTTTATTCGAATTTAATTCATTACACTTGCTTAGGGCACGGACTTAACCGAGTAGCGGAAACTATAAGATTGCAGTACCCGTTAGTAAAAAAAAATAATAACATGTGGCAAACAAATATTTGCTAAAGCTCATTTAAGGGTAGGAATGTTTAGAGACAGATTACAAAATTTCCCATTTCTAACAAGATGGGGGAACATGGTTAGATGCCGCTATATACTACACAAAATCAGTATATTAGACAGCTTCAAAAATTAATAAATGAATTTCCAGCTACAGCTAGTCATACAATACAAGTGTTCCGGTTTCCCGGAAATATTTATAATAATCTTATATAATCTTATTTTTTACCTTTAGTTTCCTTATTAATATCATGTGATTTAATGTATGTTTGCTTTTGGACGCACCTGTATATTCGCATACATATCCATATAATGTGCACAAAGGTTTTTAACTAGAATTATTTTAGAATAAGATATGCAAATCTCGTTAACATTTGTATTACAGCCTTTATACTGCAAGGCCTTCGAAGGTAATTATCCCCTAAGTTTAGCAGATGGGAATTTGTGCAGCTTGCTTTGAAAGGTCCGATCCGTTTATAGCCATGGGTCATAAGAGAAATTGTTGTATCGATACATTTTTATTACGGTCATTTTATTATGCCTTGTAAAGATATTGCAATAATTATTTGTTCTCGGTTTAAAGTTTGGAAATGCCAAAAAATACGTAGTCAATTCATCTGAGAGATATTGTTGCAATATCTACTATGAACGTTACTTACACCAACCCCCTTTGATAAGGGTGGGGACCATTTTTTCGCCCAGACAAAGTAAGGTAAGAAAAAGGAGTGTATTCGAGAAGTTCACCAAGGCAAGACATAACATGTCTTGGTCTTTAACGCAAAAACGAGAAATTAACTTAGCAATTGTTATGTATCAAGTGTATTAATCTCGCAATAAATAAATCCGTATACCTATTTACATGCGAGTATTATTTTCAACAAAAACAAAAAAGTGAAAAATCCAGCGTAAATCGTTCATGGTCCTTCAAGAGCCGAATGTTTTTATTTTTATAAAAACAACAAAAGACAACCACATACGACACGGGGCAGCATCACAATCGATCCAAAGGTGTCAGCATCAATCAATCGAGACATTAGAAGTACGCATCTTCTTAGGACACCGGGCAGCATCAGATTGGATCCAATCGTGTCATCGCTAACAACAAACAATCAGTAAGTCCACTCATATTATCCATACTATATCCTTTTATTGGCCTTCTAGTTGCTACAAACATGGCAAATTACGAGAATTTAGTGCGAAAACGTGGCGGCGTAAAGAGCCAAATGACACGTTTTTCAAATAATTTAGCGAATATAAGCACACTAACACTAACTATCAATACTTATTCAGAATTAGAAGCTCGCATTGAAAACTTTTCAAAACTTTGGGATGCATTCAATAATATTCAAGATGAAATCGATGGGTTGGTAGAAAATGTCTCTACTCAAGAGAATGAACGCGAGGAGTTCGAAACACAATATTATCAGATTTTAGGTTCTGCTCGCGCTCTACTAAAACAATATGATATTCAACAATCACAACCTTCAAATAACGCCACGAAAAATGTAATATTGCCGTCAATCAACCTCCCTCAATTCGATGGTACATATGAAAAATGGTATAACTTCCGCGATACCTTTAAAAGCTTAATACATACGAATAAATCTATAAACGACATACAAAAATTTCATTACTTACGCATGTCTTTAAAGGGTGACGCCGCACACGTTATACAATCCTTAGAGACGTCAGAAAACAATTATAACATTGCTTGGGACTTATTAAACAAAAGGTTTGAAAACAAACGATTAATAATCTACAATCATATTCATGCGTTATTCAACTTAAGGGTTATTAGTCGCGAATCATATACATCCCTTCGTGAATTATTAGACGATATGTTAAAGCATTTGCGAGCTTTAGAAAATCTAGATCAACCGGTAAAATCATGGGATGCCTTAATCATTTATCTAATGTCAAGCAAATTAGATTTACAATCCAAACGCGAATGGGAGGCTTCAGTAGCTAACAAGACTAACGAAACGCCCTCTTTAGAAGACTTTGTGAATTTTTTAACTAACCGATGTAATTTGCTTGAGACAATACGGCCAAATAATTACAATCAAGCTGTGAAGGCTCAAGCAAGCAAGACAAATAGCCTTACACTGATCGAACGTATAGTTAAATGTTCATTTTGTAATTCCGATCACTTTATTACTGCATGCAATGCTATCATGAAGCTTTCTGTTAATGAAAGAATTTCTGAGGTAAAGAGAAAACAACTATGTTTAAATTGCCTTAAAAAGGGGCACCTAATGAACAACTGTAAATCTAAGTCGTCTTGTAAACAATGCAATAAAAGGCATCATACACTTATCCATATCGAACGGCAACAAAATGCTAATCCTGAACCAACTTCTTCCAATCAAAATACAGCCGAAATAAGTATAGTCAACCACTCAGTATCAAGGCGGTCATCGCAAATATTATTATCAACTGCATGTGTTTTTATTAAAGAATTAAATGGTTCATGGATAAAATGTAGAGCCTTGTTAGATAGCGGATCGCAATCTAATTTCATTACTAGTGACTTATGCAACAAGCTTAAACTGTCATGTACACGTATACAGTCAACAGTATTAGGCATCAATCAAGCAGCTATAAATTTAACGCAAAAAACAGATTTACTTGTACGATCATTAGATAATGCATTTGAGATTGAACTAGATTGTTTAGTAATTTCAAAAATCACTGAAAATCTGCCCAACTGTTCGTTCGATATTTCTTTATTAAATATTCCGAGTAACATTAAATTAGCCGATCCTACATTCAATCAAGAGGGTAACATCGATATATTACTTGGCGTGGGTGTATTTTGGAATTTATTATGTGTAGGTCAAATCAAACTTGGCACAAATCAGCCTATTTTACACAAGACCAAGTTGGGTTGGGTAATATCGGGACCGCTACCGCTTCCGTTAAACCGCAATAACAACTTCACTTGCAATCTGAGTGTCAATTTAGAGAAACAAGTAGAAAAATTTTGGTTATTAGAAAATTGCGATCAAACAAGCAGTAATTCTTATGCCAAAGACGGCAATTGTGAAACACATTTTATTAACACTTTCAGGCGCGACAATATTTCAGGTAAATTTGTTGTAAGTATTCCATTTACAAGGGATAAGCTTAACTTGGGTAGTTCTCGACAACTAGCCGTGAAACGTTTTTATTCAATGGAAAGGCGTTTAAATCGTGATACCGATCTGCGATCTGAATACATTAAATTTATGAACGAATACGAATCATTGGGCCATATGACGCTAGTAAGAGAAACCTCACTGGATCAGTCAGCCTATTATTTTCCACATCACCCCGTAATTAAGGCATCTAGCACCACCACAAAAACGCGGATAGTATTCGATGGTTCCGCGCCAACAACAACAGGTCTTTCACTTAATGACGTACAAATGGTCGGCCCGGTAATTCAAAACGATCTGTTTACTATACTTTTACGCTTTAGGCGACACTCTTACGCAATAACCGCGGACGTAGAAAAAATGTATCGGCAGGTTTTAATAAGCGAACCTGATCACAAATATCACAGGATTCTCTGGAGAGCAAAACCTTCCGATCACTTAAAATGTTACGAATTGCAAACAGTCACGTACGGCACAGCATCGGCGTCCTTTTTAGCAACCAGATGTCTCAAACAATTAGCAATCGAATTTGCCTCTCAATACCCTAACGTTTGCGAGATTATTAACAATGATTTTTACGTTGACGACTTATTAACCGGCGCTGAGTCCATTCGTGAAATTAATGAATTAAAAAACAAACTCACTTTAATTCTAAGCTCTGCGGGTTTTAATTTACGAAAATGGGTTTGCAATTTTCAGGACAGTTCGGGAAATTCTGACAATCTAAGGTTAGTAAACTTGGGGGAAGATTCAGAAACGAAAACATTAGGCATCTCGTGGTCTCCTGTTTTAGATGTTTTTAAATACGAAATAATGAATTTAAAAGAGCAAAAACACGTCTCAAAAAGAAACATACTTTCCACTACGGCAAAACTATTTGATCCTTTAGGGTTATTAGGCCCAATAATCGTAGTAGCTAAACTAATTATTCAGCAAGTATGGCAATGCCGATTGTCGTGGGATGAGTCAGTACCGCAGGATGTACACCATCAATGGGCTAAATACTTGAATCAATTGCCTAGCTTGGTAAACATTAGTATACCTCGTTACGTACTACAATTGAACATACATATCATACAATGCCACGGTTTCGCTGATGCATCCGAAAGGGCTTACGGAGCTTGTATTTACGTACGGTCTACAAATGCATCAGGTGATGTCACTGTCAATTTACTTTGTGCTAAGTCTCGGGTTGCTCCTTTGCGGCAAATAACCCTTCCGCGACTAGAACTTTGTGCCGCGGTTTTGCTTGTCAGACTGTTTAGAAGGGTTAACGAAGTATCAAGTATTCATTTTAATTCTCGTTGTTTTTGGTCGGATTCTACAATCGTACTCCATTGGATCAATTCTCATCCTTCGCGCTGGCAAACATTTGTAGCTAACCGTGTTGCTGAAATTCAAAGTTATACCGATCCGAAGGAGTGGTTTCATGTTAATTCACCTGACAACCCCGCGGATTTGGTATCCCGTGGCACTGAACCCGCGAGTTTAGCGAAGTCGTTACTTTGGTGGCACGGTCCTAATTGGCTATCTAGCAAGGACTTCATTTATCCCAATCAATATTCATTAACAAATGATGCAAAACTTCCTGAAGCTCGAAAACAAGTAACCGTATCAGCTCAATTAGTTGAAAACGATATATTTTACAAATTTTCTTCTTTGAATAAACTTCAAAGGGTAATAGCTTGGTGTCTGCGTTTTCAATCTAATTGTCAAACAAATGTCGCAAGTCGAAATTATGGCCCATTGACCGTAAGGGAATTACAATTAGCCATAATCTGTTTAATAAAAATTGCTCAGAAGGAGTGTTTTTCTCTCGAAATAAGAGCACTTAAAGAGCGAAGCTATCATACATTTAAGGGAAATCTATTAACACTTAATCCCTTCTTAGATAGCGACAACATAATGCGTGTCGGTGGCCGAATTAAACAATCGGAGTTCAACTTTGACAAAAAACATCCCATTATATTGCCTAAAAATCACATGCTAACCGAATTAATAATAACTAATGAGCATTTGAGACTTCTACATTGCGGACCGCGAGGGGTTTTGTATTCACTTCGGCAGCGATACTGGCCTATTTCAGGTACTTGCTTAACAAAAAAAATAGTACGGCGCTGCATTACTTGTTTTAAAACTAATCCTCAGCAACCGCAACACATAATGGGAAATTTACCAAGTTACCGCGTTTCGCCACAACCTGTATTTTTTAACTGTGGCATAGATTATGCCGGGCCTTTCCTATTAAAGGAAAAGAAGTATCGCAATACTAAATTTATCAAGGGGTACGTATGTTTATTTATTTGTTTAGCTACAAAGGCAATACACCTAGAACTAGTAAGCGACTTGACAACCCAGGCCTTCTTGTCTACACTAAGACGCTTCATATCCCGACGCGGCAAGCCGGGAAATTTATACTCCGATAATGCTACTAATTTCATTGGCGCAATGGGCGAATTGAAAGAAATTTATAAATTTTTAAATAATAAGGATACCCGGCAATGTATTGTTAATTCGACGTCTGAGGAGGGTATAACGTGGCATTTCATTCCTCCGCGCTCACCTCATTTTGGAGGATTATGGGAGGCCGGAATTAAGTCTGTGAAATCACATTTAAAGCGAGTCGTTGGCAATAATTCTCTTCATTTTGAAGATTTTTGCACATTATTAACACAAATAGAGGCCATCCTAAACTCTCGACCCTTATCACCTTTATCTGATGACCCTACTGATTTAAATCCTCTCACTCCCGCTCACTTTCTGATTGGTAGACCTATAACTTGTATTCCGGAGACAAATTTATTAGAAGCCAGCGAGAATCGTCTATCACATTATCAACATCTGCAACGGATGTCTCAACATTTTTGGGCCCGTTGGAGCAAAGAATATGTAACGGAACTACAAACAAGATCTAGGTGGTCTAAGCATTCCACGGAAGTTATTCATAATGGAAGTTTAGTATTGCTTCGTGAAACTAATCAGCCCCCTTTGCGATGGAAGCTTGGCCGAGTGCAAGAACTTCATCCAGGACAGGACGGTATAGTGAGAGTTGTGACCGTCAAAACAGCGGATTGTGTAACTAAACGTGCCATCAAACAACTGTGCATTTTGCCTCTACCCAATGCATGAGATTGAACTCTATTACATTTTGAACTTTGAAATGTATTCAATACCTTTCAAGGGGCCCGGCATGTTCCGGTTTCCCGGAAATATTTATAATAATCTTATATAATCTTATTTTTTACCTTTAGTTTCCTTATTAATATCATGTGATTTAATGTATGTTTGCTTTTGGACGCACCTGTATATTCGCATACATATCCATATAATGTGCACAAAGGTTTTTAACTAGAATTATTTTAGAATAAGATATGCAAATCTCGTTAACATTTGTATTACAGCCTTTATACTGCAAGGCCTTCGAAGGTAATTATCCCCTAAGTTTAGCAGATGGGAATTTGTGCAGCTTGCTTTGAAAGGTCCGATCCGTTTATAGCCATGGGTCATAAGAGAAATTGTTGTATCGATACATTTTTATTACGGTCATTTTATTATGCCTTGTAAAGATATTGCAATAATTATTTGTTCTCGGTTTAAAGTTTGGAAATGCCAAAAAATACGTAGTCAATTCATCTGAGAGATATTGTTGCAATATCTACTATGAACGTTACTTACACCCCCTTTGATAAGGGTGGGGACCATTTTTTCGCCCAGACAAAGTAAGGTAAGAAAAAGGAGTGTATTCGAGAAGTTCACCAAGGCAAGACATAACATGTCTTGGTCTTTAACGCAAAAACGAGAAATTAACTTAGCAATTGTTATGTATCAAGTGTATTAATCTCGCAATAAATAAATCCGTATACCTATTTACATGCGAGTATTATTTTCAACAAAAACAAAAAAGTGAAAAATCCAGCGTAAATCGTTCAACAAGATTGTCAGGCCGTTCTAAGAGAAGTAGAATTAGGGCATTTATAAAACCAATTACAGTTATGTACGTGAATCTATAAAATCACTTGAGAAGCAGGATTTGTCTCTAGTTACTGTAGTACAAGATTATTAAAAATTCTCAACACAGCGCGTATATTGTACCAGGACATATCACTCAAATAATATAATTATAAATAAATTAAACAATGTTCTACGTAGAAATGAAGGATTCGACACATTCCAAAAAATTGCATCAAAAATGGCAAAATTGTTACTGATCTTATTATGGATATATAATAATATAATTATATTATAATTATTATATATATTATAATTATTATAATATAATAATATAATTATAAATAAATTAAACAATGTTCTACGTAGAAATGAAGGATTCGACACATTCCAAAAAATTGCATCAAAAATGGCAAAATTGTTACTGATCTTATTATGGATCCCGCATTAATTGCAAAATTAGAATATGTTCTAATTACAAGTGCCAACATAGAGAGAAGTTTTTCGGCTTACAAGAATATGTTATGTGATAGAAGACGCAATTTTACAATGGAACATTTAGAACAGTATTTAATAATCAGTTGTTTTTGGGATTAGTAGTTTTTCTTTTTATAAAAGTTTGGTTTGAAAATGTATTTTTGATGAAAATAAAATGTTATTAGACCAATGGTTTTCGGAATTTTCTTTATATAAATTTGTTTAGAAATGTGTATTTGGTGAAAATAAAATGTTATTAGTAAGGTATAGCATTTTTTGTGGTGTTTATCTAATTTTTATGCCTGTTTTGGAATGTTATGCCTTTTTAATGCCTTTTTTGTCAAAATTTTATGCTTTTTTAAGTGCCTTTTCTGTTTTTTTAGTGCTTTTAGTTTCGATCCGTATTCATAACTTATAAGCTATTCTTAATTTAATCTGGTACTGGTGTCGATTTATTTCGTTTAGTTAGGTTTTATTGATCCTTTTAGAGTAATTATTATGTTGGTTGGTATTTTATTATGAATACTATTACATTATAATTATATACTTTTGCTATATAGTGGATTGTTACGAAATAGGTTTAAGGATTGCGATGGTTTATAGCTACATATATACAACAAACATATTTTTATACATAATTGGATTGATTTGGGTTTTACTTGGTGAAGATCCATAATTCAAAACTAATAGTTAAATCTTCACTTTATTAATATATTACGGTGGTTTTGTACCTATCTGAGGAAACCACTGTGTGGCGAAACAATTGTTGTTTCACGATTACATAATAATAAAATGAAGATTTAACGATTAGTTCTTTTTTAATTTTCAATATATATGTTAGAAAATGTACTAAAATCATTCCTGAAGTATCTTTAAGGTTTTAAATTTGGATGTTATGATATTTATTGCAAGAATTTTTATCTTCGAATAATCGTTGAACTTACTTATTCACTTAATTTTGGAAATTCATCTACCTTTTGATGTCGAGTTATTCCTTTAAACTTATAGATGTTATTTATTTTTTATAAAGCAATTCATAACATTATCAATAATTCATCGTTTTTTGGAGAATCTTAATTATTTTATGCCTAGTCTTAAGAATGAAAATTTGATTACTTTTGTCAAGGCAAATTCAAATAAAAATCGTCTCTAGAATTCGCCATTTTCTGCAACACTTATAACTAACTATATGCTAGATGTATTCGTTTTGAATTGTTATAAATTTATTAATTTAGTCACAGAAAATATCATGATAGTAATTAATTTAATTTTTGGAGATTTATATTTTTATTAGCTTTTCCATATTTATATTTACTCTATTAGTAAAAGCATACACAATTAAGTAATTTAAGAAATTATTTTCTGAATATTAAATACGTTTAACCCGTGGTTACCGCATATACTCTATGCGCCTTTATTAAGAGCTGATAATGTACAGTTACGGCATATTTTGTGTAAGAAACGTTGGCCTTAAACTGTATTAAATCACATTTTCTAATCAAATATTTTAGTTATTAATATTGCTACATTATAATTTCATATTGACATTTAATTATTTTTTTTAATCCTTAAAAGAACGGTTTATGGTAATGATATTTTTTAACAATATAATTTTTTTTGTTAAGATGTACGGTTATTTTCCATGAATTTCGCTCCAATTTATTTTTAACTATTGAACGAATTCGTTCAATTTATTATATTCTAGGATATTACTATTAAATTTAAAAGTATATATGAAAAATATTAAATTTAATCTCTTCTCTTCGTAAAAAGAATGAATATAGTAGAAACGGAACGGTCACATATACATTGGTCTTCACAATAATGCAGGATTGATGGAGTATTAAAATTAATCGCACATAAGCATGTGTGAACATTATAAAGTATGAAAACAAAACCAAATAAGTACAATAAATCTCCAACCTTATTCTGTATCGGACAGTATGTGTATCAGTATTTTCTAACCGGCACAACACATGCAGGGAGGAATATCCACACGCTCTGGTCCGTTTATTGTTATTGTCTCGACCGTTGTTATTGTCGTTGTTTTTGTTTCGTCTTCTGTTGTGTTGTGTTCCTGTGTTTGTGTGTGCGTGTTTGTGCCTCACATCCAGTCGCGTTCCACCTGTTCAATGGTCGACAGCGGCATGCCGTTCCCCAAAAAGGGCAGAAATCATTCAGATGAAGTGTCCGGCAACGTCAATTAAACGGTCATATAATACACCGTCAAAGTGTTGATTACCGATAAAATAACAACCGTCAAAACGTGTATATTGTGTCCATGTAGATCGCTTCATAAGCAATTCGATTTTAAATTGCGAACGATAGAAATCTACCTTTCTTCTTCGATTTTTTTCTCTAAATATGTATGTGTAGTATAGACGAACACGTGGAATTGTATCTCTGTGGGATCGTTGCCCCTATGTACGTTTAGCGCGGAAGTTGATTCAAGACTGGCTTCACTGGTTCACGGAGTATTTTGCCCGTTGGGACACACGGAGTGGATCGCGCAGATTATTAGTTCCATCGACGGTGGACTTCACTGCATCTATCTATTTACCAGACTATGAGAACGCGATGTATACTCGAAGATCTATGTAAATACAAAGAAAAATAAAAGCACGAAAACGAACGAAAAATACACGTTTTCTATAGAATGTATTGTAACCGTTCCGGAATTCGGATATGAAAAAGTGATGGAGTTATTTTTCTTTTTGAAAATAACAACATCAAAGTGCTTCAAAAGGAACGGAAAACGTTTTTCGTTTATTGGATTTTTGTTACAACTTCAATTTTAAAATTCGACTAGGGAAGCGAAAAAAATCTTTTTCTTCAAAATAATATAAAACTTGAAATGAAAAAATAAGTTCCAAAATGTTTAATAACTATAATGTGTGCAGATCTAGTTAGAAATATGAGTAGAACGAAATATGTATGTAGGGGTAGGTGTAGGGGGTAGGGGGGTCAGGTGGGGTAATTATGAATGATAGTTGCATGTTCAACTTTGCGTAGTAAGTATTTCGTTTCTAACTACTTTGCAATATTTTTTAATTCAAATATATTAAATTTGGAAGCTTTTCAATGCTATCTCCAAGTCACAGCTGTTTTCCATAAATTTTAAATGAGATGTAGGCTGTTCATATTTACCCTACGAAAAAATGAAAATATTGAAACGTAGGGGTAAACATGAACATTGTTTTGCTCTTTAGGACGTCGATATGTGAATTCTGACGGGGTAAATCGTATCAGAACGGTATATATGTAGATATATAAGCCTTGGCGTACATTTTAAACGCATGTTCGGAATTGCCCCAACTGTCACCTTAATGTCGGTTTTATGAACAAATGAAACAAAGTTATTGCACTTCTCGCTTTATTTAGAGTTAGCATATTATTATAAAAATAAATATGTCATTCTTCAAGTATAAAAATATAAACAGAAACTCGTCAAATGGGATACAAATGATACGAGCAATATTGAAAACAAACACATACTTCCTATGCCTTTTCAAAAACACTCACTGTTCCTGGAAAAATAAAAACGGCTTTTCTTGCTCTCATTACCATTTCGGGGTTGTCTAAAATAGCTTCAATCATGTGAAACTCAATGAAGGACACGTCATTAGCAACTTCAACATATTCACTTGCATAATTGTTGGTGCACCTGAATCCTACAACTTCGACTTCTCCATTTTCTTCGTCTATGTTTCGGACACGACACACATATTTATAAGTTACAGATTTTCTAGACCCTCCAAGAAACTTTACCAGTAAAAATACACCCGGCTTAATCAAGTCCCATTGCGGTTGGGAATATTCAACTTCCGGGTAACTGTTTACAATAATTTCTTCGGCGATTTCTTCCTCAGTCATCTCTAAGGACATGTCGTCGTCGGAATCTGGGACAAAATTCACTGTCTTCTTACTCTTCTTCTTTTTTTTTTTCTGTTCAGAATTCCTTTCTTTGCGTGGTCTTCGTTTATTCGTCTATTCCTTTAAACGTTCAGCATTCTTCAGACGTTCTAGAACCTCCGTAGTTGTGAGAACCTCCCCATATTGACCTTGCTTCAACCTCGGTGTCACTTTTTTCGATTCGGCCGAATTAATCTGCGGATCTACCTTCAGCCTGGAGACAATTGCTTTTGAAAAAATTGAGAAAACGTCTGACACAAGGGTGACTGCTGGAGTGACTGCAGATGTTGATGGACTGGCGATAGAGTCGGATAAACCGGACAAAGCGAGAGATGTGTTTGGTCTTGAATAGTCTGCTACAGGGACGTCTTGATTTACCGCTTCATCTTGATTATCTTGTGTATCGATCTGACTCTCAATTTGTTGTTCCTTTTCTCTGTATGGCTTCAAATCATTCGGGTGAAACTCGTCTTCTGGAAATTTTTGACAGTCTACTGGAAAAATTCTAGTTGTAATAAACCAACTTTTTATGTTGTCTTCGGTGAAAGCTTCCCTCCAGACTTCACCCAAAAGTTCAGAAAATTCATTTTTCTTGAGTCGTCCTATACCTTGCCCCATATGCTGCTTTCCATAGGCAATGAGCTTTTCTCCCAACAAGTTTTTACCGGACCGAACACACACTTATCCAAAGGTTGAAGTTTGTCCGTTAAGTGTCTTGGAAATTTCATTAAAATTATTCTATTTTTTAGTGCACACTCAATTATTCTCAAGCTAATATGACTTTTATGGCCGTCGAACAACATTAATGCCTCTTGATCCATTAGGTCGTTTTTAACTCGCAAATTGTTTAGCCAGGGTGCAAAGGCTGTACCAAACCAGTTGTAAAATTGTGGTTCCTCCATCCACCCATTCATGGAGGCAGCATATACCGTACCGGGATAAGCTTCTGTGGAAGTCCATCTTGCCTGTACCGCAGCTCCTTTGAAGATAATTAAAGGCGACAAAAATGATCCATCGGCTGCTACACAGGCCAAAACACTTGTGGAATCTCGTCCAGAGTCTCCGGATACTCTTGACAGCGCCTTGTCCCTTTCTCTAATAGCTTTTATTCTGCAAGGGTCGTTCCCGAAGCCACTTTCGTCTGCATTAAATACAAATGAGGGATTATTTATCTTCCTTTCCTTAACGATTTCTTCCAATTGTTTATAAAAACTGTAAATGATTTCTGACTTTCGCTGAATTTTTCTCGATTTCTGGAGGTGTTCTGGCTTTTTAGAGGATAAAACTACGTGTCTTTTCATGAAGTTGTAATACCAGTCGATTCCAGGACGCCCGTCTTTAAATACCGTCTTAAGCTGTTTCTCTTTGACATATATTGCTACTAAGTCACACAGTTCTTCTTTGTTGCACGGATATTCCATAAGAACGCGAGCTTTCAGACACTCAACAATTTGTTCTTCTACCTCAGCATTTAAAGAAGTCGGACGACCACCACCTTTTTTCTTGTCTGGCACAGTCTGTTTTATTCTGTTAAAGATTACTCCTACTGGAATGTTGTAATGCTCTGAGGCTTGTCTATAGGCGCGATTGTGGTTTCTCACATCACTCACAGCCTGCTGTAGATCGTGAATTGTGTATCTTTCAACAGTCTTCTTCTTAATATATCGACGAGGCATCGTCAATAGCTCTTTTCGGAAATTCCAATGGAACATATGCATCAAAAATTATCATTCAAAAATACCCCAAATGTATGTTCATATTTGCCCCATGGGTATATAATGCCGGGGTAAATATGAACACCTCACTATTCATTTTTCATGCGTATTTTTGAGGTTATGAGAATGAAATACATTTCCCTACTTCAAATTGTTACCGACAAAAACAAAAAAAGCCACAGACACTCACCTTTGATATCACTTCCGAACAAATTTCCATATATTTACTGAAACGAAGGTGTATCTTTATTGCACACTGACAAAACTATTGCTGCAGTCGCCTCCAGTAACAGTATCAACGCGCAAGTTGGGGTAGCTCCGTGGAGAGTAGGGATGTATAAACAGTATATGATCACTGGCGTATCGATATTTTCCTCGATAAAAATTTTAGAACTGCGTTCATAATAACCCCGAATTCACAATTACCCCACCTGACCCTATCTTGTTCTACAACGAAAACTGTCATTCGGTAATTTTGCTCAAGTACGCATCCGTCAAAACTAGTATAACTTGATCACCAAACAGAAACACCTGCTATGACAGTTATTTCAGAAAATATGACCCACTTTCACAAAATGATAGCAAACCACAACAGATTCAGCTATCAAATAATAGAGATTACTTTCGGTTTCGAATTCGTTGTAGTACATCAAATTCTTCACCAAATAAGGGAGCAGCGCTGAGTGTGTGAGAATTAACTTTGTAATTATGGTGGTTCAAAATTATAATAGATTGCTTTTTATGTAGCGCGAGGATAGTTGAAGATTTACTAATCATTGTGAAAAGACAACATCCAGTGAAATAAGTGGAAATAAAAAAGACTACGCCGAAAATAGCCATTTTCTCTCATCTAACTATGCCAGTACAGAAGGGAAAAATTCGTATATATGTGTAAGTCCATTAACACGATGCCAGATGGCAGCAAATAAGGCGAAAAGCGAAAACTAAGGTGGCACTGCACATGCCGATGGTTTGAAAGACTGGGGGGAAACCCAGCCACCAGTGTGCAGGACTCCGGGTACCAGTCGAACCCCGGTTTCAACCAGTCCTTTCGCAGTGAATGCGGGGCTCTGCTGCGAGTGACCGTTAAATCCTCAGCTACTCGTGGGAACAGAAATGAGTGATAAAAATAAAAAAAACAAAGACGAAAATAAAAAAATGAAAAAGAAAAATAAAATAAAAATAGAATGATCCTAATAAATAAAATAAATAAATAAATAAAAATAGAATGTAGTACCAAGAACACCTCCAAGGCCGAGAGTGTCTTCCTTATCTGAGCTGGATAGACACATGAAAACAGACTATCTTGGCGAGGCTACTGAACAAAGTAGTAAACGGAAAAGAACTGAAGAAACAACAGAAGATAGCGCAAAAAATCCAATGGCGGAGCAGCTAAAGAAAGCTTTGGGAAAAATCCAAAACCAAACGCGTCTGCTGGAAAAAGTTCTCTCAGAAATGTACAAGCCGAAGCAAGAACTGAAAGATATAGCAAATAGGCTTACTCTTCACACGGAGCAACTTCAATCCCTGAAATTTAAAAATTGGATTGATCAGGTGGCGCAGGAAAACCAAACCCTAAGAAAAGCGAATGAAGAGTTCACGAAACAAGCTAGTAAACTGGGATCAGATTCTGAATCTGAGGGAGATAAACAAAACTGTTCGGCATTATTTAGGGAATGCAGGAAAATCCAAAGTATGGAACTAAGAAAGGCAAAGCTTTACAAAGAGGAGAGCTACGAGGCATTTCAGAGTATTACAGAGGAGGAGTGGATGGAAGACATAATTCCTAAAATAGGAGAAACAACTGGTAATATATGGGATGCCCCAACGGAATGCCAGATCGCACTACCCTGTACTAAAGGCTTAGAACATAAAAACAAAGCGGTTGGTAGAGCGATACACAAGTTTGGCGGGAAAGATGGACTGCTGAAGCAAAACAAGACCAAGGGGGAGGTCGCAATGATGACCCATACCTTGGGCTTTCCAAAAAAAGATGGAAGTTTTTCACAAACCACAAGGTGTATCTATTACCCCATCATCATCGATGAAGGACCAGAGGACCAGGCAGAAGATGAAGACATTTACAAAGCGCTAGAAAGGATCAAACATCACATGATCCAAAACAACAAAACCAAACCTGGCTATGCCCAAATGCAAAGGAATTGTTGGGGCCGTCATAAACCGGATGCTCAGATTTTTATTTAGTAACACAAACATACGAGTGAATCTCTATAAAGGGGAAGTTGACCAGAGGAGAACAGCCAAGCTACCGGTCGATGGAAGACCTAGAAGAAACCCACACAGAGATGGGGAAAAAAAGCGAGACAAACGAAAGGAGATACTGTATTAGTTAAAATGCAGGGCCAATCCTATGCTAATCTGCTGAGAACGATTAAGCAAAAAATTAACCCTAGCGAAATCGGAGTTGATCTTACAAATATCCGACAAACAAGAAAAGGAGAACTGCTTCTTACTGTACAAAACGGAGCCGATAAAGCTGAGACTTTAAAAAGAGAAATAAACGACAAACTTCCGGCAGCTACAACAACTAACCTAGTAGAAAAAAAGGTCCTTCACATCAAAGGCCTCGATGATGTAACGACTGCGGAGGAAGTTGCAAATGCGATCGAAAAGACAATATCAGCCAATACTGACACCTTTGAAGTGAGAGCTCTAAGACCTGCCTTCGGTAGCAAGCAAAATGCCACCGTAATAATATCTGCGGTGAACGCTAAAAAACTAATAGATATGATCTAAATATAGGCACACAGTAGAGTCATAATTCCTAATTTAGGAAACAAATCCCCATAGTTCTCCAAGAATTCCGTGTCATTATGCGCACTGTTCGTTTTTGAAGTTTGAAAACTCGTGTCATATCCATAGATGATCCCCATGCTAGTACGCCATATGTCATAACCGAATGAAAATAGGCAAAATAGTATATCTTAAGTACCGAAAAATCAACCTCATATGTTAGTCTACTTAATCCATAGCATGAGTTCTTTGCATAAAGTCTCTATATGATCTTTCCAGTTACACATAGAATCAATAGTTACACTCAGTGAGAGTACATATGATTAGAGACATATCATAGGCTTAAAATAACATTCGAGATCGTATGAATTGCATCAAAATTAATATCACACAGGTGAGAAATAGAATTATAATTCTTACAAATAACTGAAATGGGTGATTTTACCATTATATTGGTTCTACTTGAGGAACAATAAAAAAAAGGTGCTTTGGCGGTTGCTGAATCGAGGTACAATAAAATTGATTTTATGCAACAAAGCAGGGCAGTCAATGTCGTCATGCAAGATTTTGTATACAAATTTTACACTGCTTATATTTCGTCTAAGTTCCAAGGGTGTTAAATGGAACCTGTTCAGCATTAGAGTCAATGCCTCTAGCGGGATAAACTCCGTCTTAGACAAATATCATATATTTTAACTCGACATTCTTAATATGTATATTGTAAATCGGATACCAGATGAGGGATGCGTATTCTAATTTAGACCTGACAAAAGGGCAACACAACGCTTTGAGGCAATCAGCACTGCGCAAATCCTTACAATTTCTGTATATGTATCCATAACTCTTGTAGGCAGAAGCTATTGTTTGATTGATGTGCTCGATGAAGTACAGTTTGCTGTCAAAGGTCACGCCGAGGTCCCTAATCTCGGCAGAGCGGTCCAATATTTGACCATTAATTATGTAGTCAAACATACATATTTCATGCTTGCGACTAAACGTCACTACCCTGTACTTGTCTATGTTCAAGGTTACATGATTGCCTCTACACCATTCTTCAATGTTATAAACATATTTCTGTAGTTTAAGACAATCATCGGCAGTAGTAATCTCATAGAATAGCTTCAGATCATCAGCAAATAGTAGATGCTCACAGGAGACAACGGTTGATACATCGTTAATAAAAATCAAAAACAGCAATGGACCTAGATTCGAACTCTGTGGAACACTAGATATTTGGCTAAATTCGGTAGATTTAATATTATGATACTCAACATACTGTCCTCCAAAAGAGCATGGTTGTCGATCTGATCAAAGGCTTTTTGGAAGCCTGTATAAACCACGTCTGTTTGGCCACGTCTATCCAGACACCCCGAAATATACTGTGTGAAGGACGCGAGATTAGTGCTAGTAGATCGGTTCCGCATAAAACCATGCTGTGACTTTGTCATTAAGCTTTTAACGGAAAAGTAGATTTTCTCGTACAAAACTGCTTCGAAAGCCTTGGCAAAATTGCATAATATTGAAATAGATCTATAATTTTTAACATCAGACGAATCACCCCTTTTAAAAATCGGACAAGTACGTGAAATTTTCCAGACCTGTGGAAATCCGCATTGCTTTAATATTAAATTATATAGATAACATAGTGGGTTTCTACAATACGCAGGCAGCATGAACCAGGAAAGCATGAATCTCATCCACTCTACTAAGGAGGTTATTCTTAATTTTCTTTCATTTCTCTAGAACAGTTTCTTCAGTGAGAAGCGCAACATCCATAGTTGAAGAAGACTGAGTTACTTTTGTAAAACTTTCATTTAAACTATTATCAGATGATGTACACACTGTTAAAGTAATCACCAAACGCTTCAATGATTTCCTGTGGTGTGCCCAACTCGCCCTCACCATATCTCATAACTCCAGGAATTCTAGTCCGCCCACGCTTTTTGTTCAGATACCTCCTCAGTTCCTTCGGATTTTGAGTAATAGATTGCTGGATATTGTCGATGTAATTGTTATAGGAAATTCTTATAGGAATATCAAAGACTTGCACCTCATTCTAAGAGTTTTGAAGCGTTCATAATAGATGTTTATCGCCGTATCGCGTCAAGCCATGGCGGATAACAGTGATTACTAGAATTTCCGTGATATTTTGGTATTTGGTATTTGCTATTATAGTTCTGAATGATGCATTTGGGCATATATTTCTGGAACACGTTGCAGAGATCAAAAGTGAAACGTCATCAGCGTACATTACCAAGTCGTCAGTTGTAATATCATTTACACAGATAATGTACAATAGAGGACCCAATACACTGCCTTGAGGTGACCCACATTTTAAATTGCATTTACTCGATGTGACGTTATGAATTTGCACATATTGACTGCGATTGTCTAAGTAACTTCGAATTCATTCTAACGGTTTACCTTTAATTCCATAGTACGATAGTTTTTTAATTAATAATTCGTGGTTTACCATGTCAAAAGCTGATATAGTTTATTTAAGAACTCTGCATTCGCAGTAACGTGCTACGTCCTTTTCTGAAACCAAACTGAAGTTAATTGAATAATTTCTATTTCTCCATGAATCTAATTAATTTACTAGCGAACAGTTTTTCCAAAACTTTCGCAAATACATTTAATAGGTAAATTGGTCGATAATTTTCAACTAATTCCTCATCAACACAATGTTTTAGGAGAAGTGAACTTATATTATCATCCCCTGAAGAAAGCTTATTTCTTAAACTTAATATTACTTCGCGTAGTTCGCATTCATCAACTGGATTCAAAAAGATTGAATAGTGGTTTAAATTGACTACTGCTTTTCTGTCTAAGAACTTGTACTGAAGCTACCATATTATAATACTTATTGAAATATTCCGCAACTTTATTTGGGTTCGTTAATAATTTGGCATTATTTCTATTATTATTTCGGAATTTATTTTATTTTTATTATATAGATTTTTGTTTATGATTTTCCATGCAGATCTAGATTTGTTTGTTGAGCTTCGAATAATAGTACTATTATAAATCAGTTTCGCATTGCTAATTACTTTTCTATAAATTGTTTTATATATTCTATAATCTTTTTTTTATATCTTCACGACCATTAGATGCTAAATAATATAGATATTTTAGCTTTCGATATGAAATACGAATTCCTTGTGTAATCCATTGATTACTAGTTATTTTAAGAGAAGTGATTGTTTTGCTAATCACAGGAAAAGCTTGTTCGAAATTCTACATAACTGTGTTAATAAAGGCATCATGGTCTGAGCAAGTTGAAGCTAGAGCAATCTGACCAATGTTCACTACTCAATAATCCTTTAAATTGTGTGACACTTTCACTGTCATACTGTATTCTGTATACAAGTTGTCCCGTATCGTTAAGTTCAAATTTTAGGAGTGTAAAGTAGACTTCATTTCAAGTAACAAAAACGCAAAACTTGTATATCCATTTTTATTTATTTCAGAGTTACAGATCTATGAATATGATTGTCAGAACATGAAAAAAAATGTAATCCTAAAATCAATACGAACTGATTTTATTTAAAAAAAGTTATCGATTCAATAACAGGCCTGTGATTGTTAACGTCGCATAATAAAATGTTATCCTAAAATAAATAAACACGTGTCGTAATGCGTACAGTAATTTCTTGGAGATCTACAAAAAAGAGTACTGGAAATTGATTTATGGTAAAGAAGGTTCTTACTTATTTCGTAATTGCTGAACCATGAATATCATACAATAAACAAATGTTCAGATGACTGTTAACGTTGCATTTTTTAATAAAGGATTACATTACGTTTCAGTTTATACAACAGCTTATTAGTGAGTGGACACGTTTTCTTTATTCAAAATGCCTTACCGATATTCTTTTTCAACAGTATGCGGACATGAATTTTGTGTACGGCTACTATAACGGCAGCGTACGTCAAGCAGTTATTGAATACCGGCATCGGTTTTCCGATAGGCGCATTCCTCATTACATAACGTTTCTGGAAGTAGACAGACAATTTCGAATGCGGACTGCGTGATTATCTTTTCGACCGAGGAGTAAATTTGCCAGCAGACTTAGAGGAAGAAGCAGTAGCTATTGTTACAAGGGATCCAACTCTCAGTGTACTTCGAATCGCTAGACAACTAGGAGGGCCACGAACGACAGTTTGGCGAATTTTAAAATGTGAGGGCTTATATCCATATCACATCACTATTACTATCGCAGGGGATACGGTTTACTTAAGGCAGACCACTATGCTCGTCTAGTTTATTCTACCTGGATATTAAGACAGTCACGGCTTAATTTTAATTTCTGCAGAACAGTCCTCTGGACAGATGAATCTACGTTCACGAGACGTTGTGTTACAAATCTGTGAAACCTGCATAGGTGGTCATCAGAAAATCCCAAAGCTATACGCCCATCTAAATTTCAACATGAATTTTCTATTAACGTTTGGGCGGCCCTAATCGATGACTTGTTAATTGGTCCTGTCGTTCTTCCTGGAAGGTTAAATGCGGACAATTACCTTCAATTTCTTACTAACGAACTGCCAGGTGTTTTAGAGGATGTCTCACTGAATGTTCGACGAGACGTGTGGTTTCACATGAATGAGGCACCACCACATTTCGGAATTGTTGTCCGAAATGGGGTTAACGTCAATTATCCAAGATGGATTGTTCGAAGTGGTCCTGTTGCATGGCCACCCAGATCACCCGATCTAATCCCCTTGAATTTTATTTATGGGGATACATGAAAAATTTAGTCTACGCACAAGTTTCGAATGCAAGAGAAGAGTTGTTGGATCGTATTCACCAGGCTACCGAGCAAATTCGACAAAACAAGTATGAAATTCGGATAAGTACTTTTTCTGTTGGCTTACGGGCACAAGCCTGCATTCAACAAGGAGGTGGATATTTCGAAAATATTATTAATTGAACTTTTTTAAATAAAATCAGTTTTTATTGACTTTAGGATTACATTTTTTTTCATGATCTGACAATCACATTCATAGATCTGTAACTTTGAAACAAATAAAAATGAATATACAAGTTTTGCGTTTTTGTTACTTGAAATGAAGTCTACTTTACACTCCTAAAATTTGGACATAACGATACGGGATACCTTGTATAGTATTTTTTAATTGAATGATCTGAGAAGTCATTATGAATTAGTTCACGCTTATAATTATTTACATTTTTCTCAATGCATATATTGTCTAAGCAATTTTGTTTTCATGTAGGTTCATTAATAGTTACTCGATAATTATAGCAGTCAATCAAATCAGCGAACATTTTTACATTATGGCAAGTTCTGAAAAAATGGTTATTAAAATCACCGCAAATAATCACTTTATCTACTTAGTCTGTCAAATCTATCTATCTAATCTCCCTCCGTGCGTCTATAAACAGCCACTACTATTAAAGATTCGCCAACAATATTGATTGGCCAACAAAATCACCAGAATTAAATCCCCTAGTTCATTTTTTATGGATAAGGTTAAAGAATTTAGTTTATGCAGAAAAACTTGAAAACAAAGAACTTGTTTTTAGGACTATGGATATAGTAGAAACCATTCATGTTGATCCTGAGACTGTTAGCAGAGCTACCTCTTCAATTCTAAGTATAGCTAAGTATGCATACAGAAATTGGGTGGACAATTCGAACAATTAATTCGATAAAGCGACTTCTTTTTAAATGATTTTCAATGAGTTCTTTCTGCACCAATACAAAATACCTGTATTAGCAGGATTATCTAAAACTTTAAATGCTTGTAGCTCAGTTACGAAAGAGATTTTAGCATATATTCATTAAGCATTTTTAACTTGAAATTGCTTTAATAACACATCCTTGAGCTGTGGCAGTCATGATATCGGAAACCCGGTATAAAGGTATAAAGCGAATAAAGAAAAGTAATAAATACAGATAAATATGTATGTGTCCACAGCACTATTGCCTGTGTGAGAACGATCAAAGAACACGACCCGGTATGTGGATTGTGATATTGATATACGATCATTCGAATAGAGAGACATTACTTTTGTAATAAATTGTACCTAATACATTCCTACCTGCTTTATTCCAAGTATTAAATTTATTTAAACTGAATTTAATTGCGCTGATATTTTTAATTGGATTCTTCAGAAATATTCTGCACGTTTTTTCCAGGATTCAATTATAATACATAATAATAAATTATTGACAGATTTCATGCATTAATCGGTATGAATATAAGAGCGTTGTATTAATGGAGTTTATTAAAAGGAAAAGATATATATGTCTGTCCTTTGTCGATATTGATGGCGTCTGATCTTAGTACATCGGTGTGCTTTTTATTTACTTTACCTAAAGTGAATCGCTCTGACCGATATGGTCTTAGTAAATTACATTCTATTGTTAATTCATTTGGTACAATACTTTGCCAATTCCTTATGGTATTTTGTGGGAAAAAATGCGGCAGTGAAGATACTAACTTTCTTGGAAAAAGTACAAGAAGCGTGATTGTGTTTAAATAAAATTCTAAATATGGATAGGTTTTTATTAGCAGATGTGTAACTTGTATCAAGTATCGCTTCATTCCAGGAAATTTATTTCTATTTGCTTTTATTTAGTGAAAATTTAAATTAAATTATAGCGTGCTCTAGAAATTATACTGCGAAATATTCATTCAATATCAAACAAAAGAATAACACTGGCCAACAAATTTTTATTTTTATATTTTTCTTTAGAAACTATGCACAATTTTTGTTTCTCTTATAGTTCTAACAATAGTAATAACAACAAATTTATTCTGGCAGATTATACGGAGCTGGTATCGTCCTGTTTAACTTCTTTCATTGTACTTTTCTTTTATACTTTCTGATATCAATGCCCAAAAATAATCGGTAAGCATTTCAACGTTCCACTTGCCCTGATAACGTTTTTCAATAATAGATACTTTTTGATGAAACCTTTCGCCGTGTTCATCACTCACGTCGCTGAGGTTTAGGGAAAAAAATCCGGATGCGAGTACATAAAGTTCATGTTACAGCCCAATTAATGGTAACTTCTAAGAAGTTTATTAACAATGCTACCAACGCGACGCAAAATAAAATTAAGGAAGTAATCAGATGGTCGCTCGATGTTCTGCCACACACCCTCTCTGGTCTGAACCTACCTGATGTACAACGTCCCCAGGAAGGACTCTGCCGGCCAGCTCTATGATTACGGAAAGCGTCTCGAGTTCAACGTCGCGAGTTGTTGGATAAGGCGCCACCGTTTTCCACCTGCAGAGATTCTACTAAAACGGAAGCAGGCGGGACCTGGTAGCTCCAAATTACACCAGAGGGACAGCCCCCTTATTACTTGATAAAACCACCTTAGTAACCTTGCCAGACTCACCACTTGAGGGAAGGGTAAAGAACAAAGCCGAAATTAACAACAATAACAAGATTTATTAAACCAAACGTGACGTCATATAGTCGTATGTAAATAATATTATATTTTATATTATATTATATTATATTTTATATACAGATCAAATTCAAAACCTGGCAAATTTACAAAAGTTGTGATAGTAAATTATCTAGTAGTTTAAAAGCATATTGCCCAGCAGCATAAGGGGCATAGAACTATAAAATTTAGAGAAAAGTTCAAGACTTCAGAAAAATAAAACCCCCTGTATATCTAGTGAGGTTAAATTGCAATATATTATTTTTTCCTTAAAACAAATAAGTCTACCCAGGTAATCAATATCCCAGAATCCAAGCAAAATTAACTTTAGGCTTCTTTTCCCATACGTCGTTTGCGCATAAGAAAAGTTGAGTAAGAGTGAATAATATATAGGGAGAACTCCTTTAAAAGTTGAATTTGGAATCTCCGAACAAAATTTAAAAAAAAAGTTAGTGATTGAATTTTAAATAATAAAGAGATTGACACCCAGATAAACTGATTCTGATAAAACCCCCTGTATGAACAGGTGAGTAAAATATTAATAAATTTTCGACAGATAGGTATCTAAATAACAGTGGTAAATATAGAACGCCAATTAAGTATACGTAATTAGGTGGTTCTGTAAAGATTGTTTACAAATATGTTAAGCTAAAGAAGTTTAAAACAGTGCTCCGATCTACAAGTATCGAAACATCCAAACATGGGCCGATCTGATGGATCCTGCCACGATATAAGGCTCAATAAACGACACAGTTGACAGCCGGAGAAGCTGACGGTCAGACTGAGTTAGTATTCACTCAAAAGCTTGATCCCCGGAGTATCTTAAGTCTATCGGAGAGCATCTACTAAAATCTAGCACGTATATCCCTGAGAATTTAACCAAAAGTGAGTAAAAAAAAAATAAAAAATCACTAGAATACGTGCCTTTCTAAAGTGCAATTGGCTTGATTTGAATTAAATATAATAAAATGTAAGGTAAAATTTAGTTAAGTTCCAAATAAAAGATTAAGAATTTCTACACCTACTTCAGAAATAAATCTCTTTAAAATTTATCGTCCTCTTATGAAATCTCAACTGTAATATTCTCTTCTTAGGGTTTGCACGGGCATATCGCTAGTACGCCATCTTAGACGCCATTTTGCACGTGGTGAAATTTCTCCAACCCAAGAATGAGGCCTCGCAGGAATTTAAGAGACCAACGTAGAGGAAGGTAGCTAAAACAGCGGTATCACCTCCAATTAGTCGCTAAAGCAAATGCAGCGTCTCGGTGATTAGGCAAATTTGTCCAGCCGTTCTTGCCGGTCACAAAGATTACAGGATGATGCCAAACGCTGGCAGATAAATCCAGAAAAATCTCGGGAAATTTGAAGGTAAATACGAAAGTAATATCGTAATCAGAATCCTGAAAGTTTAATCGAACAAATTAGAAAAAGATTAGGTGAAATAATAAAACCTTACCGCAGATATAAGATTCACACAAAAGGAAAATCACAAGTAAGCGCTTCAATGACTTAAGTACAAGTGCCTAACAGACTTGGAACGAGAAGTGGAGTCTGACATACGTCATTTTCAAGATCGGAAAACCGGTAATTTTAAAAGAAGGGAAATTAATTTTCAATAATCACAAAACAGATGCAGGAGTGAACAGCAAAGCCAAAATCGTCAGAGGGTTAATTAAACCTCCCTAAATAAAGATTTACGTTACATAAAATTGACCGAACGTTAAACTAGGATACTGCAAAAGTTAGTGTAAAACAAATGTAGAGAGATGGCGCTCCGAGCGAGAGAAATTAAATAACGTAAAAACTAATTGAATTAAATGAGTTAAAAGACCCTAAAAGGCCCTAAAATAGATGCATGAATTTCTAAAGGAATTTCTACAATAAAGTAAACAATTAAAGGAACGAAATCTGAATACATCAGAATTTACTGCATTCGAGACTATGCATTAAATAATAACAGATGGCGCATACCTTGTCGTGAATGTCGTGTATTTATAAGGATGTACTTAATTCAAAAAGAACAAAATTGACAGAAGAAAACCTTGAGAAACTATTGCTAGCCCACTATTGATACTCCTTTACTCAACTTGAACGACAAAATGAACAAATAAAAATGTTCCAATTATAGAAATAAAATTAAAAACTTTAAAAATACAACTTTTCAACAAATACATATGTATTTCGTAATTTTATAGATCACCACTCGTTTGTTTTCCAATTATATAAATAAAATTAAAAACTTTATAAATACAACTTTTCAACAAATAAATATGTATTTCGTAATTTTATAGATCACCACCCGTTCGTTTTCCAATTATATAAATAAAATTAAATATTTTAGAAATACAGCCTTTCGCCAGTACTGCACTGGGCTTTGCGTCATGTGGTAAGCGTGTCCGTTCTCTAGTTATAAGTTAGGTAAGAGACACTGCAAGCAAAACATGAGAGATCGGCTTTGTATCAATTGATATGTTTTGTTTCGAGCTAAAACAAAATTATGCGATATCCAGTAAATGCACAGTTTCCGTACATCCAAAGTGTCGTCTATGATGGCCTAGGATTGTGTGAATCAAGCATGCAGTACCACGATGATATTGCTCTAACATATTGCGTACAATTTAGGGACACAAGTTGGAAGCTGTTTTGATAGAGATTTATGGTCAAAACAAAATTCATTACAGGGTAGCAATAAAGTCAGGCTGAGTATTAAACATCTTCTCAGCATGGAATATTTATGCAATAAAACAACATGTATTAGTTATGCCATAATTTGAGAAAACATTTCTCGGATGAATCAGTGAAAGTTATTCAAAACAATTCTAGAATTCTAGTAGAATTTTGGTTCAGAGATATTGCGTAAAAATATCAAAAGGAAATAAAACACGTATGAATTTATTGATAAAGCATTAAATAATACTGGAAAAAAGTAATAAATTTTGGTAGCAAATTCTTCAGAGATTTACGTAGAGCACGGTCCATTTTGTATTTTAAAATTTAAAATAGTCTACACCTACTTCAGAAATAAATCTCTTTAAAATTTATCGTCCTCTTATGAAATCTCAACTGTAATATTCTCTTCTTAGGGTTTGCACGGGCATATCGCTAGTACGCCATCTTAGACGCCATTTTGCACGTGGTGAAATTTCTCCAACCCAAGAATGAGGCCTCGCAGGAATTTAAGAGACCAACGTAGAGGAAGGTAGCTAAAACAGCGGTATCACCTCCAATTAGTCGCTAAAGCAAATGCAGCGTCTCGGTGATTAGGCAAATTTGTCCAGCCGTTCTTGCCGGTCACAAAGATTACAGGATGATGCCAAACGCTGGCAGATAAATCCAGAAAAATCTCGGGAAATTTGAAGGTAAATACGAAAGTAATATCGTAATCAGAATCCTGAAAGTTTAATCGAACAAATTAGAAAAAGATTAGGTGAAATAATAAAACCTTACCGCAGATATAAGATTCACACAAAAGGAAAATCACAAGTAAGCGCTTCAATGACTTAAGTACAAGTGCCTAACAGACTTGGAACGAGAAGTGGAGTCTGACATACGTCATTTTCAAGATCGGAAAACCGGTAATTTTAAAAGAAGGGAAATTAATTTTCAATAATCACAAAACAGATGCAGGAGTGAACAGCAAAGCCAAAATCGTCAGAGGGTTAATTAAACCTCCCTAAATAAAGATTTACGTTACATAAAATTGACCGAACGTTAAACTAGGATACTGCAAAAGTTAGTGTAAAACAAATGTAGAGAGATGGCGCTCCGAGCGAGAGAAATTAAATAACGTAAAAACTAATTGAATTAAATGAGTTAAAAGACCCTAAAAGGCCCTAAAATAGATGCATGAATTTCTAAAGGAATTTCTACAATAAAGTAAACAATTAAAGGAACGAAATCTGAATACATCAGAATTTACTGCATTCGAGACTATGCATTAAATAATAACAGATGGCGCATACCTTGTCGTGAATGTCGTGTATTTATAAGGATGTACTTAATTCAAAAAGAACAAAATTGACAGAAGAAAACCTTGAGAAACTATTGCTAGCCCACTATTGATACTCCTTTACTCAACTTGAACGACAAAATGAACAAATAAAAATGTTCCAATTATAGAAATAAAATTAAAAACTTTAAAAATACAACTTTTCAACAAATACATATGTATTTCGTAATTTTATAGATCACCACTCGTTTGTTTTCCAATTATATAAATAAAATTAAAAACTTTATAAATACAACTTTTCAACAAATAAATATGTATTTCGTAATTTTATAGATCACCACCCGTTCGTTTTCCAATTATATAAATAAAATTAAATATTTTAGAAATACAGCCTTTCGCCAGTACTGCACTGGGCTTTGCGTCATGTGGTAAGCGTGTCCGTTCTCTAGTTATAAGTTAGGTAAGAGACACTGCAAGCAAAACATGAGAGATCGGCTTTGTATCAATTGATATGTTTTGTTTCGAGCTAAAACAAAATTATGCGATATCCAGTAAATGCACAGTTTCCGTACATCCAAAGTGTCGTCTATGATGGCCTAGGATTGTGTGAATCAAGCATGCAGTACCACGATGATATTGCTCTAACATATTGCGTACAATTTAGGGACACAAGTTGGAAGCTGTTTTGATAGAGATTTATGGTCAAAACAAAATTCATTACAGGGTAGCAATAAAGTCAGGCTGAGTATTAAACATCTTCTCAGCATGGAATATTTATGCAATAAAACAACATGTATTAGTTATGCCATAATTTGAGAAAACATTTCTCGGATGAATCAGTGAAAGTTATTCAAAACAATTCTAGAATTCTAGTAGAATTTTGGTTCAGAGATATTGCGTAAAAATATCAAAAGGAAATAAAACACGTATGAATTTATTGATAAAGCATTAAATAATACTGGAAAAAAGTAATAAATTTTGGTAGCAAATTCTTCAGAGATTTACGTAGAGCACGGTCCATTTTGTATTTTAAAATTTAAAATAGGTTACACGGCAAAATTTGAAGCGATTTATAATTTTTCGTAGATAAAAATTTGTTCGTGATAATGCAACCAGGTGTTATCGCATTTGTATGGAAGATATTTGATCAACGAAGGACTCGTTTAGTTTAGAACTAGTCAGCCGTTGAATGTTAATTTAGTTCTGCAATATTAAACCGTCGAATATATGCATGGAATGTGCCGTTTAAATTATTGAATTTCCTGACGAAAATGCTTACCGTGTGTACTGTGCCCTGAAATTTTAATGAAGGTATAATTATAAATTGCATAATTATAAATTACTGTCGTTCTATAAAAATATAAGTTCGTAACTAAATTTTTGGTTCCATGATTCCTTTGGACTAATTGTAATGAAGGTTTGTCAATGGGCAAACTATAATCACGGTATTTATTTTATTTGCTATTACTTTTATTTATTATCTTCGTAAAACACATTGTAAAAATTAAGGAAAGCTTAAAAAAAATCTGTAATGAAATTAAATAATGTAGAATAAGTATCCTAAAAGTTGTTGTATAAAACTGATTAACAGGTGAAATATAAATTCCCCTAAAAAAGTCGGGTCAGCTCCGACACGAAAAGAAGTTCTAAGAAAATATTGTACTGTGTAAAATGTTAGTCCTTTCCAGAATCTCTCACGTCTATGGACTGAAATTAAATAATCCACTGGTTGATCAAAAAACAAATCATTATTCCACTAGTTTCTATTCCAATTAATTAGATAAAAAATTCAAAGGAGTTATTCGATAATATTAATTTTTCTCATGTTTGCAAACTTATATGATTATATATATATGAAAATGTGACTTCTCAAAACAATTTAAGCACCAAATCGATCGTTGAGGGCAGATATGACATTTTTTTAATCGAATTCTGGTCTTCTTCTGAATTCATTATTTTCTGATTGCGTCAAAATAATTAGACTTTGGTGTTCAATTTCTGTTCGTGACCCATTATCTATTCAAGTCATTGAACGTCTACAAAAAGATTATTGCGAGTCTATGAAAATGGAAGAAGATAGGTTCAGTGTTAACAAGAAGAAAAATTAGTAACTAACAATAAGAGCCTTTATTTCACAATATGTATTTATATATGAATATTTAAATTTATATATCACACGACGGCGATTACTCGTCGAATGCCTGAATTCCTTCCGAGCGGTTTTTATATAGTCTTGCCCTTCTAGATTTCTCCCGACTTTCTCTCGGAGCTTCCCGTACGTCTCTCAAATACGTAAGCGAGTGACGTAATTTCATTACAATACTCACATTACAATATTATATGATGACTTGACTTTATTAATTTTATGAGTGTAAGATCTGACACAGCATTTGGTCACATTAATCTTTAACTTATTTTTGTTACGCTTAAGTTAATGTAATGTATATTTTCAACCTGTTTATGGATAATTTCGACAAATGTTTGTGCAGTCGGTTCAAGATGAAACAGGAATAATTTTAAATAAAAAAGTACAAGTGTGAAAGAAAACTTTTTTATTTAGTTTTTGACATATAATCCACCAGGCTCTATACATACCTGGCAGCGTTCAGAAAATCAATAAAGAACCTGACAAAAGGTGTTTGCGGGAATCAATTTTAAAAAGGTCGTCATTCGCTCTTAGATCGCTTTAACATCTTCGAAACGTATTCATTTGGGACTTCGGGAACAGAGAAAAGTCAGTTTTAGTTAAATCTGGTGAGTATGGTGGTGTGTGGTCGAACAGACAGATGTTGTGATGGCCGAAAATGTTTGCATGAGGGCAGCAGAATGACTTTGAGCATTGTCGTGCTAGAGAAACCAGTTCTCCGTTTGGTAGTATTTAGATCTCACTCTTATAGTTCGTTTGGATAGGCCAATCAAGACGTGTTTGTAGTACATAGCATTGACTAAGATACAAAAGCGAACGAATTTGAATAGAGTTCGGATTTTATGTAAAAAAACTTATTTCTTATTATGAGGAATATTACCTCAATATTGTGGATATATCCATTCTACACTTTAACGGTAAAAAAAATTACATATTTTGCATAAAATTAATCTTTAGTTCATATTTTCAGTTTGTGTGCACAAGGTGAATATTTTTTAATTTTTAACATAAAATCGCTTATTTTTTAGCCATTCATTAGTTTCGAACGTAAAAAAATAATTAAGAAAGCACCTCTACGAGACCAAATACATAAAGAAAAATTGCCGAATGTTCCTTTACCTCCTGAAGCGGTAATCACCTAATGGGGAAAGTGGTTAGACGCAGCCATATTCCACGCGAATAATTATAATCATATAAAAAACATTATATTAGATTTTTCTGATTCAGCTGACTCAATTATAAAATCCAAAAGTTTATTCGAAAAATGCGAGATTCTAGATAAGTTGACGAATAATAAAGCCCATTATAGTTTTTTAAGTGGATTAATTAGAAAATTAGAGACTGACCAAATATCTTTATTAGTCAATTTCTATTGTAGAACATTGTGAAAATTTATTGAAAAATATTCCAGGTCGAAATGGTAAAGTTATAAGTAGATAAATTTTATAGTGTTGCAACAAAGAATGATGGTTTTCAAAAGTTAACAGAAATATCAAAGATTCTATAATTATCGTTAAGTTCGACTGTTAAAGATAATAACTTACATTTAGACCCAAAAACTCTGCGTCATTAAAATATGCACCTATCACTTCAGTTGAAGTCGAAAGAACGTTTTCAACATATAAAAATATTTTAAGCTATCGAAGACAAAATTTTAATGTCGAAAATCTAGAAAAGCACTTCATTATTAATTGGAATAATAATAAGCTTAGTAGATCTCATTGCGAAAGTGAATAGTTATTAATAATAACTATACATATAATTTTTTGTACTCGCTTATCAAAACCTGTCATTTCACGATTCGATTTGCGTGCGTAAAAAGATTAAACACGAGTGCGTAAAAGTAAAGTTGGTACTTCCTGGAACTTGATTAATTTAGTGACATTTTAAAATCATAAATCCCTAACCTTAATAATATGCTACCCAGTTCGTTGTTTTTCTATGAAAATAAAAAGAAATGAAATAGAAATTGTTATATTTGGAAGGTATGTAATTCAATGTCAGAACAGCAACAAATATTATATAAATTACCATTATTCATTCTTTTCTGAAATTGAAACGGAACAATTATTAAAAATTTTGATTGGGCAATTTTGACAACCAGAGATTGATACCCCAGGGATTAACTGGTTTGTTTGAATTGATCTTGATTGCGTAGGTAGAGTAACGTTGATTGTATTATTACATATATCTTGTATTTCAGATGTCGAACAAGTTGCAGGCGGAGTCGATATCTCTGACGGGGTCATTGTTTTAGCTAATTGAATTCTACTATGCAGAGAATTTTCGATATATCCTTCTGCAACCGTAGATGCTTTCCATCCACCATGCCTTTTAATTGAAAGCAAGTCACCTCCTTGGTTTGCCAACAATGTCGCTGAACTCCTTCGAAAACAGTGACCTGTGAAGTTACTTGCGCTATCAAGCTGAAGGTACTCAGCTATTCGCATTGGAATTTTGCCAATTGTATCAAGTCCAACAGGTGAACAAACACACTTGCCATTGCGATATGTTAAAAAGAATCGCTGCTGGCTGTCCGGTCTTAAATTTGCATATTGCCGAATTAATACAATCCATTCAGGCTTAATGATTGTAAATGTACGGCTGTTACCTGTTTTAGTTTCTGGAATTGTTACGATAATTAAATTCGATTTAAATTCTATGTCTCGCAATGACATTTTGCAAAGTTCTTCACGTCGACACGCTCCAGAAATACCCAATATTAATACAGCCTATAAATACATATAGTGTTGTATGGAATTTAAATATATGGAAATGACTTTACCTTCATTAGTAGGAACAAAGAATTTGGTGCTTCAACAATAAATTTAGTAATTTGTTCTTCGGTTAATACTGCTGATTTTTTAGGCTGATGTTGCTTCGTTATCTGTTTTAAATACGCTATGAGTTTTGCATATTTAGATATATCCGTATTATCATATATTATTAAGCATGATTTTAACATAGAATAAGTGGACCATAATGATTTATTTGATTGTAAATTTTGAAAATAAACTAATAAACAATTTTCGGAGTATTTTTGTATATTTTTAGATCTAGCCCAAGTGACGAATTTAGTATAAGTGCTTTTGTATACGCTTTTTGATTTTATGGGTAATAAATTATCCACTGCAATATTGGCAGCTTCGCGAATTTCAGGCGGTGTACATTGCATTTCATTATCAGAATTCATGTTGTTGGTGAGGTTTTTATTTTGTATGGAATTTTTTGAATTTGATAATTTTAAATTAAATGTCACTTCAAATAATCAATACTGCCAACTCAAATTTTTTTAATTAATATCACGAGATTAGTAGTGTGTCATAAACGATAACGTATTTAACAATATGTATTATTATTATTATAGTTCTCGTACAAAAAATATTGTACAAACTTCTTGCGTGAAACATTTCGCGAATTCGTGTCCATAAAGCGCTCGCCTACGGCTCGCGCTTTAAACTGGTCACTCATTCGCGAAATATGATTTCACGCACTTGGTTCGTTAATAACTATTATGGATGTTACAAAATAACATAATAACTTATTATGTTATTAATAAAGACCGGACGCATCAGGCCGAAATTACGATGGACCATATAAATAGTCTATAGCATCACTATGTACAACACACAGTTATTGAATAGCACTATTCATTCGGTTAACCGCACATCGGTTTTTTGTTGTCGAATTGTGACGCAATTACTTCAATATTACAGTTAAATTCCTTTCTTCATGGGCGTAGATAGAAGCGTGAGGAGTTTTTATAATTTATTTTATTATTACTTCATATTTCTTACGATAAATATAGTACGGTGAATTAGTTTCTACTTTTCATTGTTTTAACTGTTAACTACATACTTCGTAATTTTTGTAATAGATCCTGCTTAATATCGTTTCATAAAATCTACTTCTCCCAATTATTTTGGCGTAAGTGTCCTGTGAATTTCGTTAAGTTTCAATAACTTACGTATACATTTTTAATTTTAATTTATTTAGATCTAGAACATTGCTTAAATTACTTTAACAGATATGATATGGAACAACATCGAGAATGGCATCGTGAAACAATGGCGAGTTGGATTAAGGGTCATACTGATTGTATGTCCATTGCCAGTGATTCCAAAATTTATTGCAAGGTCTGTAAAATATCGTTAAAAAATTTCAAGAAATCGCACGTAAAATGTCACTTAGCATCGCAAACCCATACACAGAAATTAGTCCCGTTGGAATATAACAATTTTGACGAAGAACTCTGTGAAACTTTAATGGCGGCAAATATTCCATTATATAAACTTAACAATCCCACCTTCGAAACATTTCTTCAAAATATTATGTTCCTAAGTGCTACACGAAAGCAGTAGAACGCATTAGAAGCCATCTTTCAACTAACGGACGCTGTATGGTAAATGTTGTAGCTGGTGTACTACATCCAACTAGTCCATATAACGCATATATAATAGCAACAAAAGTTGTAAATACAGTTGATGCGGAAACAGTAACTAAAACCATTTACGAGAATATGCACCAAATGCTTCATTCGGACGACAGGTAGAAAGAAAAATACTTTTATTTGTTAGTAACAGTGCTGCATATATGTTAAAAACAAGGAGACTATTAAACGAAACTTATTCTAATATGCTGCATATTACTTGTGTAGCCCATGCTCTCCACAAAATCTGAATTTATCAGAGACACCTTTCCGGAAGTTGATAGACTTGTATAAAGTTTAAAAAGTTTTCAGAAAAGCACCATTGAGAGTATCTCTTTAAAGGGAAAACATACATCTTTGTCACTGCCTCCCTCTTTAGTAATATCTAGATGGGGAACATGGTTGGAAGCTACTAGTTTTTATGCAGAGAATTTCGATAGTTTACAAAATTTAGTTACATGTTTAAATGACAATGCAAGGAACTAATACAAATTACAAATTTAAAAAATCAGTTGTACTTTCTTCAGGAACACTTTGGAAATTTGCCAAAACTAATCACTTATTTTGAAAACCAAAATCTCAAATTAAATGATGGATTAACTACATTAGATGTGGCTATTAATAATTTGAAAAATATTCCAAGTGACTTCGGATGTGGCCTTCGGCAAAAGTTAGACGCAGTTTTTAATAGAAATCCAGATTTAATAACAGTGCGGCAAATGTGTATGGGGACGATGACTCAAAATCTAACTGCTAAATACGCTGAAATAAAAGAATATTTCCATTATGCACATATGACTAGTTGCGATGTAGAAAGGACGTTTTCTATCTACTAGGATGTATTTCGTTCAAAGAGAACGAATTTTACAGGAAAGAACCTTGAGAAGGTATTGTTAGTTAATATTAATACTCTTTTACTCAACTTGAACTACAAAATGAACAAATAAAAATGTATTTAATATTTTATAGCTCACCACCCAATTATATTGTTTTCCAATTATATAAATATATATATAATCATTATATAATCATTAACCCCTTTTTTACCTTGCGGTGTAGGGGACTCGGTATTATATAAATAAAATTAAAAACTCTTTAAAAATACAAATTTTCAATTTTCAATGTTAGTATGCCCGTGGACGATTAGTCATCGGTCTCTCGTATCCGGTCCCTAGTTATTAAGTAACATGTATAGAATTATATGTATATAGTTATTAATTGTAATCATTTACAATATTATTATGTAATGTTCTTATCATATATTATGTAATAATGATTATTTTTCATGTATAAATATAATTTAGACTATTTTTTGTTGTTTTACTACTCTTTCCTTGATTTACAGTAAGCAAAATACATAAAAAATAAAGTACATAAAAATGCATAAATGGTAAAAATGAAGCACAGGTATATTAGACATATTTTTGGGAAGAACGTGAGATATTTATGCGCATATGTAAAGCATTTCTTTTGCATAAAAATCCGAACTTTACTGATCAACATGGTTTCGAAGCGTAATTTCAATGTTCTCGTTTTTATCGGTCTGAACGAACCCTTTCTGACCCATTAGGCATTTAGTTTGGTGGTGAGATCATGTTGGAAACACCACGATTCATTGTCGACAATAATTTTATATAAAGGTCGGAATTGCTATTCGCCAATTGGACAAAATCTCGCACTGCAACTACACGTCGCTTTTTTTAATTCTCTGTGAGGAAATGTGGTACCAATTTCGCATATAACTTTATAATATATTTATAATGTGTTTATATTTATTATTTCGGTTTTAAATGTTACTTTTAATTGGATTTTTTGTTCAATTTAGGTATTAAAATAATCCGTTAACATGTATGTTGGGTAAAATCTTTTGAACGCTAAGAAATAAGTAATTAAACTTCTAGTTTCAAAAATTCTTTTATTGTAAAGAACCACTTCTCCTGTTCACACCATCACTGGCACCACAGAAGAAGTGGTTCTTTACAATAAAAGAATTTTTGAAACAAGAAGTTTAATTACTTATTTCTTAGCGTTATAATGAAGTTTCAACAAGTATCTCCTTCGTCAATTAACTATTTAAAATTAGCCAGTGATGGTGAACAGGAGAAGTGGTTCTTTACAATAAAAGAATTTTTGAAACTAGAAGTTTAATTACTTATTTCTTAGCGTTATAATAGAGTTTCAACAAGTATCTCCTTCGTCAATTAACTATTTAAAATTAGCCAGTGACGGTGAACAGGAGAAGTGGTTCTTTACAATAAAAGAATTTTTGAAACTAGAAGTTTAATTACTTATTTCTTAGCGTTATAATGAAGTTCAACAAGTATCTCCTTCTTCAATTAACTATTTAAAATTAGCCAGTGATGGTGAACAGGAGAAGTGGTTCTTTACAATAAAAGAATTTTTGAAACTAGAAGTTTAATTACTTATTTCTTAGCGTTATAATGAAGTTTCAACAAGTATCTCCTTCGTTAATTAACTATTTAAAATTAGCCAGTGATGGTGAACAGGAGAAGTGGTTCTTTACAATAAAAGAATTTTTGAAACTAGAAGTTTAATTACTTATTTCTTAGCGTTATAATGAAGTTCAACAAGTATCTCCTTCTTCAATTAACTATTTAAAATTAGCCAGTGATGGTGAACAGGAGAAGTGGTTCTTTACAATAAAAGAATTTTTGAAACTAGAAGTTTAATTACTTATTTCTTAGCGTTATAATGAAGTTTCAACACGTATCTCCTTCGTCAATTAACTATTTAAAATTAGCCAGTGATGGTGAACAGGAGAAGTGGTTCTTTACAATAAAAGAATTTTTAAAACTAGAAGTTTAATTACTTATTTCTTAGCGTTATAATGAAGTTTCAACAAGTATCTCCTTCGTCAATTAACTATTTAAAATCTTTTGATTTGTTTCAATAATCTCGGAATGTCTTAAAGTCTTAATAAAATGCATAAGACCACAAGAGATAATTTTTAACTACGTATTCAGACATTTCACATATCCATTCTGTTTGAAATACCTGTCAAAATACGCGCTAAATGTAGCAGCAAGTGTTGCATTTTCGCATTTAAAGATAATCGCCCTGTCAAATAAAAACCGCATTTTATTTGGCACTCCACTCGCGGCATTCTGATAGCGCAGTTTATTATTCTCTCTCTTACTCCTAACTGTTATGTTGTTCCCGGAATGTTTCTCGTGCATTATCTAACTTTACCACTTGTTTACGGATTAAGAAGTCAGATTTCTGTATCGCGGGATTTATGCCGAGTTTATTTTGGCGGGTCGGCTAAGAATGATATAAGCCTCCTACTTTGCGCCGTTTTGTCTTTATTAAATTGTTTCACAATAAAGCCGCCCGCGCGTTCGTCGACTCCGTTAACCGTTTTCTCCCGGTTTTGTTCTCCTGGACTAACAGCGAAGTTTCTTGATTGTATCATCGCGTAAAGATTGATGAACGCCGAAACAATATTTGAAATGTAGCGCTGTAACTGATATTTTGATTAATTATGGGGGTTCTTATTGTGTGTTGGTCGTTCTTGGTATCTTGTACAGAGACAGTAAAAAGTAACGATTTTGTAAAAAAAGTAGAATACGTTTATTATGATTTAGGTGAAAGTTGCGACAAAAAAGGGGCAAAATCAATAAGAGATTTTTATTTTGTTGTTTATCTCGTTGTGTACATTTTTTAGGTTCAATTTAAAAAATAATATTTAGTGCATCCTACAAATTTATGTCACATTAAACTGACAAACGTATGCAAAAAAAAAACTTAGCCGTCAAGGGACGGAAAACATCGAAATTTATTGTTATTGAAAGTAGGGAATATAAAGTAAAGTAAAGAAAAATTAAAAAAATATTTTTTTAAATACACGTCTTTCAGAAACTCGCGATAAATTAAAAAAGGCAACACAAAAAAGTTATTTCAAGGGACTTCAGGTACTGCCAATATTTTTTAATATCTATCAACAACAAAATGTCATTCCCCTTTGTCATTCTTGATTCTAAATATTAACCTGTAATGTGTCAATAAGCGCTGCAATTTATACATGTATTTCTATGATGGTGTATTGAGAATGGAGAATCTACAATACGAGGTGTTGAAGTCAAAAACACAGAGGTTTTGTTAAGCGTTCAAATAAAATAGCTTTCCGAATGCATTGTGACAGTTTCCTTCTTATATGGAACTACTTTTCTTTAGCTGGAACAGAGTTTAATGAAAATCGAGGGAATAACAATGAAACAGTTATAGAAATAATTCATGCTGTGGTAATACACAAAGCAGATTTATTACGAACAGAAAGTAGATTTTGTTATCTAATGAGTTATTCTTTTGTTTATCTATTCGTAATAAGTAGAGAACGGACACGCTTACCACATGACGCAAAGCCCAGTGCAGTACTGGCGAAAGGCTGTATTTCTAAAATATTTAATTTTATTTATATAATTGGAAACGAACGGGTGGTGATATATAAAATTACGAAATACATATTTATTAATTAATTTTATTTATATAATTGGAAAACAAGCGGGTGGTGATCTATAAAATTACGAAATACATATGTATTTGTTGAAAAGTTGTATTTTTAAAGTTTTTAATTTTATTTCTATAATTGGAACATTTTTATTTGTTCATTTTGTCGTTCAAGTTGAGTAAAGGAGTATTAATATTGACTAGCAATAGTTTCTCAAAGTTTTCTTCTGTCAATTTTGTTCTCTTTGAATTAAGTACATCCTTATAAATAGAAAACGTCCTTTCTATATCGCAACTGGTTATAGGTGCATACTGGAAATATTCTTTTATTTCTTCATATTTAGCCGTTAGATTTTGTGGAATTGTCTCCATACATAATTGTTGCAATGTAATTAAATCTGGATTTCTATTAAGAATTGCTTGAAACTTTTGCCGAAGGCCACATCCGAAGTCACTTGGAATACTTTTCAAATTATTAACAGCCACATCTAATGTGGTTAATCCGTCATTTAATTTGAGATTTCGATTTTCAAAATAAGTTATTAGTTTTGGCAATTTTCCAAAGTGTTCGTGAAGAAAGTACAACTGATTTTTTAAATTTGGGATTTGTGTGAGCTCCATGCACTCACCAATACTTCTAGCATCCTCCTTTAGCAGTGTTACGAAATGTTTTAAACTATCGAAAGTCTCAGCATAATAACTAGTAGCTTCCAGCCATGTTCCCCATCTAGTTATTACTGGAGTGGGAGGCAGTGACAGAGATGGAAATTTTTCCCTGAAAAGAGCTGCTCTCAATGGTGCTTTTCTGAAAACTTTTTTAAAAGCTGATACAAGTCTATCAACTTCCGGAAAAGTGTCTCTGATATATTCAGAGATCCTGTGGAGAGCATGTGCTACACAAGTAATATGCAGCATATTAGGATATGTTTTCTTCAATAGTCTGCCTGTTTTTAACATGTACGCAGCACTATCACTGACAAATAAAAGTATTTTTTCCTTGTACGTGGCGTCCGAATGAAGCATTTTTTGCATATTCTCCTTAATGGTTTCAGCAACTGTTTCCGCATCAACTCTATTTATAACACTTGTTGCTATTACATATGAGTTATAGGAATAGTTGGATGTAGTACACCAGCTACAACATTTACCACACAGCGTCCTAACATATCCACCGTTTCGCCGGCGCTTATCCATATGTACTGATTTAAAAGATGGCTTCTAATGCGTTCTACTGTTCTCGTATAGCACCTAGAAACATAACATTTGCCTAAAGTTGATTCATCAGGAACATTTCGACCAGTATATTTTTCAGAAATGTCTTCAAAATTGGATTGTTCAATTATTGTTTCAATATTAGCTGCCATAAAAGTTCTTCGTTAAAATTGTCAGATTCCAACGGGTTCAATTTTTTTTCGTGCTTTAACGATCCTACGTGACGTTTTACGGTTGATTTATTGCAATTTTTCAATAACGTTTCACACACTTCACAATAAATTTCGGAATCACTGGCAATGTACGTACAATCAGTATGGCCCTCAATCCAACTCGCCATTGTTTCACGATGCCATTCTCGGCGCTCTTCCATTGTGTGAAAAAGTAAGAATATTCTAGATCCAAATAAACGAAATTAAATAACGAAATTTTATGCACACGTACGTGGAAATAATTGGAAGATGTTGCTTAAATGAAAAGAAAAGGAATGTACGTGTTATTTCTCTTACGAAATACGGTAAACTTATTTATTTTATCTACGTACACGACACCGCTGAAAACACTATATTCTCCGAATACAATAGCTGGGTTGTCCATTGTTATCGCTGCGAGCGAGACCAGGTGGCCGAGTAAGTCAAACAAATACTTCATTGAATTACGCCGGGATGTACTGAGCGACGTTATACACAATTCCAATTGCCGATTGCGTTTTATGGAAATTGCATCCGTAATAAGTATCTAGTAATCTAGTAATCTAGTAATCTAGTAATAAGTAAAAGATCAATATATATTCTTTCAATTTGTTTTGTATATTTTAAGATATCCTCAAATTTTAAATAAATATCAAGTGTCCATAATATTGAATGGCAGTGTATATGTGTATATTTTGGCCATTCGCTATATGTAATTATATAGTTAAAAAATCATAGGTCTTCGTGATTGTTAATTGTAATGCACGTTCTTCATAAAGTCTGTATTCGTACCGTTCAAGAAAGTACCAATAAGATAAAGTCTGTTTCAAGTAAAGCCTATTACGGTTTTTTCATACACAGCTTTAAACTCTTGATTAAACAAAAAGTTGCAACGTATTCGGTTGGAAATACTTTGTTATGCTCGAAAGGACGTTCCGATTGAAATGATAACTCGATACAATGACGTGCACACAAGTAAAGCGACTATAGCGCGTACCGATGAACACACACAAACACACATGTAAAGCGGCGAATGCCTAGTGTATAGCTTGTTAGGATAGAGGAGAGGGGGGGGGGCAGCATACACATAGATTTTAGCGTTCATCGATATACACGAACACATAGTATACGCGCCGCAGAGAGAGGGGAGCGCTAGTTTACCTTCGGTGACGCGCCTTTAGATGTTTCACATCAAAAACAATCAATTACGTACAAATAAGACAAGAAATAAATTTAGGAGTTACGCAAGGATATATTTGAAATCTGCTACTATTCTTCCTGGCTTTAGGGGATACAATCAAAGAAGCTGAACAACAAGTAAAAGAATAGGGATACAAAAAAGGTTGAGGTATCAGATGAAATACTCATAAATACAATAATCGAAAATACAGTCTAGGGGTATGACTTTTTCAATTTTTTTAACAAAAAAAAATTTGCATGGCCATACATGATGAAAAAAGCCAAAAAAATAATAACTGCGTTTTTAGTTTTTCATTTTGTTGGAAAAAAGTCCCGCACCGTCCATGTAGAAAGTTTACATGTAAATTCTCAAAGACAAGCGTACGTTCTCGCTTACGTTCTCTGATTTGTTTTGTATTTTGTGTTGCTGTGTGACTGCAAAGTACGGTAAATCCCCGAAATCGAATGTAAACAAACTGATGCTGTCTACTATTGGTTTGAGCTCATAGTTTGGTGCGTGCTTTCTACAAGTGTGGTTATATTTATTAAGAAATATTTATATATTCAATCAAAGTAATGAGTTCTCGAAAAAGTGCAAGTGCTGTTTTGAAAAATTCGGCGGTATGGAAAAACAATTTGACTCATTTTGAAAAAAGTACAACTAAAAGACGAGAAATAATTAACATAGATAAAAATTTAAATGAAATGTGCAGAATACAAAAGCAGATGGTGATAATAGGACGGTACAACGCATTGGCAAAAACCGAAAAAAATAGAAAAATAAGGTGTCAGATTATAGCCAAGGAATTGCTTGATTTATGGTCGAAATTAAATTTTCCATGTATACTTGAATCTTCAATAAAAAGAAAAGTAGAAAAGCTTTTAGATCGTTTCTGTAAATATTTAAAGCGACCAAATAGAAACCCAACAATAGTGTTTGGAGAATTATTTGATGTAACAGATCCACAAGGCATTTGGCTAAGCATGGAAGATAAAAAGTTGTACGCAGTTCAAACAAGCACGAAAGGAGATGTTGGATACACAACAGCAAAGGAAATTAATATTCATCCATCAAAAGCTGCTATATTAAAAAGAAAAGTCACGACCGCCTTGGTCTCAGACATAAATGTATCTGACAGAACAATTATGTCCCTAGAAGAAGACACAGAATTATACGCATCATCAGAAGAAGACACAGAATTATACGCATCATCGGAAGAAAACACAGAATTCTATGCATCATCAGACGATGATAAATTTGAACCAAGTGTTAAAAACGTGGCCTGTTCAACTAAGGCGGCAGTGAAAATTGTTCAGACTTCCAACGTGAGCACAAAAAATGCAGCAAAAATATGTAAGGAATTGGTGAAATCGGGTATTGATATTCCAACACCCTCACAATCTGGTATTTATAAGGCCTCAATAAAAGCAGCAGAACGTTTGGAAGAAAAGTATATGGCTACATTAAAAGAAGAAAAATGGTGTATGCATTTTGATGGGAAGAAATATGGTAAAAAAGAAGTTCAGGTAGTGGTGTTGACAAACGAGCTTGAAGAAGTCAGGTTGGCGGTCATGGAGCTTAATAATGGAAAAAGTTTGACAATATTTGAAGGTGCTAATTAAATTAAAAGTTATAAATAACTAGATAGCTTACTATAATATTATATTGCAGGCATCAAAAACATTTTAAACAAATTTCAACTATGGAATTCCATTAAAATGATTATTTGTGATACTACAAATGTCAATACAGGGAAAAAAAATGGTTTTGTTCATTTACTGAAGACGTCGTTTCAGGAAAAATCCTTTTCACCTCCGCAATATATTGGTTGTCAACACCATGTGTTAGATTTGATTTTAAAGCATGTCATGAATGAAATGCTTGTTGAAAAATCTACATCACCAAATATTTCGTATGATATTTTTACAGAATTGATAACAAAGTACGAAAATCTTAAACAAAACTTCAAACAAAGCGATATAATATTGGAAATACACAATATCAAGTGGCGTGATGACATGCAGTATTTGTACGAATTGGGACAAGCATTCAAATATTTTGAGAAAAATAACTTGTTTCCATTTATCAAATTCCGTGTATTACCATCACTCAGTAATGCCCGCTGGAATTCCAGAGCCATACTGGCACTTTTAACTTTTATACTCAAACCCGAACACAGGACAGAACTTTTACCAATTTGTAAATTTATATGCAGCGCATGGTACGATATCTGGTTTTCAGATCAACGTTTTCGCCACAATAACTTTGAAAATTTGAAAACATCTGTAAAGCCCTTCAAAAATGCTCATAAATGTTTTCTTAAACACTGGGTGGAGGAAGATTCCGCTATTAGAAATTTAAAACGAACCAATATTTGTGCAGAACGAGCCATTAAAGTAACACAAGAAATCTTTAATTATTGTAAAACTGAACGCACTTTAAACTTAAAATTTATTGCATCTAATGAAAAAATTAAAAAATAAAACTTTTTGCAAGCTATTTTTGTGATTTTTAGTTTGTTTTGAAAATAAAAAACTAAAACAGAACGCTTAAATAAACAGCATATTTTTACATAACAAAAAATGTTAGGCCTTTTCAATTGAGTTGTATTCTTCATCCAGTGTAAAATCCACAATTTTTCATCTTGGTCGGTGCGGGATGTTTTTTTAATAAAATGAAAAACTAAAAACGCAATTATTATATTTTTGCCATTTCTCATCATGTACGGCCATGCACAATATATGTTACAAAAAAGTCATACCCCTAAAATACACTCAATAGAAATCTAGAAACATACCAAAAGGTAATCACTGTAGAGTGGACCAATTCGAAGCGATTTTTGTAAATTTTTCATATAAAAGCCGAAAAACTCCAATAATTTATCAATATATATATATATATACAGGGTGAATCGTGAGGAATCGACCAAACTGTAGGAGTGTATTCTACAGGTGAAAGTAATGTAAAAAAACTCAAATGTTGCTATCCGATTTTTATTTGTTTTCGAGTTATAGCGTAATTAAAAATAAACAAAATTTCATACATTTAAGTTTTTGTATTTTATTGGTATTATCGTTCTTTATAATATATTTTCAAAAATACCGCCATTCATTTCAAAACATTTTTTACATCGTCTACTAAGGGCGCTGGTTGCGTTCCTGATTGCGTCAGGTTGATGTTTGATATTGTCAGCAGCATTCATAATCCGTTGAATTAGTGCATCACGAGTGTCCACTTTTACTTGATACACTTCATTTTTTTACCAGCCCCATAAACAATAATCGAGTGGCGTGAGGTCTGGAGACCTAGGAGGCCAACCAATGTGACTACCACGTCCAATCCAACTCCCTGGAAACCTTTTAGCCAAATGTTGCCTGACTGCATGAGCGTAATGTGCAGGCGCTCCATCGTGCTTGTAGAAGATTTGGATTCTGATGTTTATGGGAACATCCTCTAGCAGTCCGCGCAGTTCGTTTTCTAAAAAATGTAAATAGGTGTCTCCCGTGAGGCGATTCTCAAAAATGTAAGGACCAATTAAAAAACCATCGATCATACCACACAACACGTTTACTGCAAATTTATGTTGAAAGTTACTTTCGACTGTTGCGTGTGGATTTTCGTCTGCCCATACATGCTGGTTATGACAATTATTAATACCGTCACGGGTGAATGTCGCTTCATCCGTAAACAGTATACGCGATACAAAACGAGGATTATCATTTATCCATCGACAAAATTCCACACGTCTACGATTATCATTTCGTTGTAGGTGCTGTATTCCTTTCAGTAGAATACAGTCCTTGAGTTTGGTCGATTCCTCACGACTCACCCTGTATATATCAATTGATAAATTATTGGAGTTTTTCGACTTTTATATGAAAAATTTACAAAAATCGCTCCGGATTGGTCCACTCTAGTAATCAGCAAAGAAAATCCATTTCGGTAATACAGAATGCGCTCAAGAAACTAACAACAAAGGAACACCTTCAAAACCTCAAACTGACACCATAATGACAGTGTAAGAAGTAACTTAACAGTTTTGTAGAAGCTGTATATAAGATCTTATGTTATTATTCGATCCTTTGCACTTTTAATTGTGAATCAAAGTAATGGATCCAGGCTTTCATTATCGTATAGATCTATCCAATCTTTTGGAATCTGTGTTAATTATATATAATAAATGGAACGTCAAAAAAACTCAAAATGCTGCTAACAGCACAAGAAAAACTTTTATGGTCTTCAATCAGAAAATTTAAGAAAATAGAGGATTTCTCCAATAAAATACAGATCGGATATATTAGAATAATGTGGATAAGTTTACGAGTGTTGTGAATTTTAGCATAATTCCTGAGAAATCTAAGATGATATCGCGTCAAAAAGCTTCCACTCGGTGGTCAATGGCTTCAACAAGATGATTTTACATGCCACGCGACGAGAGAATTCCTCAAGAGAAAATAAAGGCAGTAAACATCCAACGACATTGGGCATTAATATAAATCTAATCCAAAACATTTTACATCAGCAGTTAGACGCGAAAAAATTGTTGTCGATGGATTCCACATCAACTGACTCCCGATCAAAAGAACAACACATTGAATGGCACAGAAGAACTCTGAGAAATTTCCCTTCACCATAGAGCCATGAGCTAGCACATTGTGATTTCTTTTTGTTTCCACAAATTGAAAATAAAATTCGTCATGAAATGAAGCAGTGGAACATTATAGAAACCTGGTTCCTGAAATGTCTCAGAAGAGTGGCATCATTACTTTAAGGACTTGTTTCATCGAATGCAAAAATGTATTGATGTTAAAGAAGAATATTTTGAAATACAATAGAATTTTAAATTAATCCTTATTTGATTTTATAAAAATGTTCAATGTTCTTGTAACAAACATTAAACTAAAAGTGCATATACTATTTCAACAATAGATACCTAACACTATAAATATTCGTATATATCAGCAAAGAAGGTATTAACACTTTGCACCATGTATGTCAATGAAGCCTTCCACAACACATTCGAGTGAAATCCAGGAACCTGAAGAGTCTCCACGAAGCTTATATTACGAGTTGGCATTGGAAAATACAACTAGGGTAGCAAATCGGGAGAGTCAATATGATGTTTGTAGAAATTTGCCGCGGCAGTGTTCTGTTCTTTGTTTCAAAGGGATAAAGTTGAATCCCTCCAACAGTTGATTACAGTCGTAGGCTCTCTTCGGATTTTATACGCTAATAACGTTAAAAATCGCTTTTGTGTATATTCAATCCTCAAGTCAAGATAAATATATATTAGATTCCATATAATTGTTGCATATCAGAGTTTGTTTCTTACAAGTATGTAATATAGTGTATTGATTACTAATATATTCAGAAAGTCATCACGTGGCCTAATCAAAAACTCTAAACTTTTTAGACGCTGAACCATAAATTAAATCAATATGTTCAGAAAAAAATAATTAATAGAAAGCCTAGATCGTTGAATACCATCTTTCTCGAAACCAAAGCACAATAAATACAATATTCATGTATTGTAGGATTAAGTGCTACATATTTTCCAGTGTTATATATCATTTTTAAGTGATAAAATCCATAAGGGATTCAGAAATACATGATCCACATTTCTGTATTATGTATGCAGTTATAAAAAAAAATGTGTACAGTTATAACTAACAGTTATTATAATAGGTTTTAAACATTTTATGCTCTCTATGTCTAAACACTATAAATAACATAATTCACAAACTCTGTGGTGCTACTTGGGGCACGAATACATCCACATTTAAAACGTCAGCTCTTAGCCTTGTTTATTCGCTCGCTGAATACTGCACCCCAGTCTAGCTAAACAACTGCCACGCCGACATGTTCTACATCAAACTCAATGCGATCATGAAAATAATTAAAAAAGTGCACCTCTGCCCTGGCTCCACGTTCTATATTGCACCTCCCATCAGCGGGAGATAGGAAAGCTTGGTTAGAGAATACAATAAAATAATATTTAATTTACACCTTCCAGTACATATTGACCTGCCTGTCGAGGCTGAAGTCTAGATTTTCTCCACTACTACTAGCGGAATAACTTATAGCAAAAAATAAGCCCAAATGATACATGGAAAGCTTTGAGCTTTGAAGCTTTGAGCTTTGAAGCTTTGAAGTCCGCATAAGCGGTCCATATCACCGATTCTACCGTACCCTCACCAGTAATGGAGCTGCCTCGCCACGATTGGAAGATCCTCAATGAAATAAGAACATCCCACGGTAGCTGTCGTGACTCATTGTATAAATGGGGACTGATTGAAACCGACATGCAAATGCAGGGAACCTCCAAAATATTCACTATATTACAGCTGAGTACCCCCTTACAGCATATGGAGGTGCGATAAGTGACTTCTTTGAAGCCATTGACTCCGTGTTGGACTGGAACAAATTGATTTTTCAATTTAACCCTGTTCGGTGTAGAGCTGTATGTATCTTTAAATTTCAATTAATGTAAGCACTACGCTAAATAATGGCGGCCTATTTTTACAAGCACTAAAATTATTGTAATTAGTGTATTTAGTAAAGCCTTAGTTTTCAATGTCTTTTGTTTTGGTGTATACAGCACTAGATATGAAGGACAACAATGTGGTAAATATAGGACAAGGGTATCAACAATAGAAAATATTTAGGGATATTGATTTTGGAGATGGAAAATTAGAAAAAGGAGTAATAAGAATTAACTATTCGACTTTTTTCCGAAGTCGACCGCTTATGAGTGAAGCTTGTTTACATTCAAGTTTCATGTGACAAATACATAACGACCTGAGCCATTTTACCTTTTATTCCTTTGCCTGGATTGCGTTAGAAGTATCAAGGTTTTCATCAATAATGTGTAAATATTTTATATCGACACCTATGTGCTTATCCGAGTAATGTCAGGCCAGCGACCCAGCAACAATCAATCTATACCGAGTGAAACACGATGAATTTTATCGAGCTCGGAAAAGCCAACATGTATACAGCTACGAAAGTTATCAGTCAAGACAGATGTAAAAAATATTAAAATAACAAAATAAATAAACCTTAATGATAAAATAATATCAAATAAAATTATCTATAATATAAGTGAAGACCAAAATAAAATAAGATATAATACCGTAATAACTTACGATTGTGCTGATTCTAATTGTATTAAAATCTATTACTTTTGATGGCTAGCACTGAAAGACGAGTAAAAAGGAGTAAAACTAATAGTTTTCAAGAAAGTAGTGATTCTCATATTTGACGCAGAAACATAAACAAAGACATATAAAGAGACCTAAAAAATAGCGATGATACTCTTAAGATAGATAGAAAATAAAACAAGAAAAACCAGGAGTATCGACACAACATATTCAAAATAAAATAGATAAAAGGAAAAACAGAAGAGTGGCAATTACAATAGCATGAATATGAGGAAAGAAATCTAGACGGCGGTCAATAACATATCGCAGAAACGCTTAGTTTAAAAAAGAAAATAAATGAAAAACAACATAAACTAAATCATTTAAGATAGAAAGGAATTGAGAGAAATTTGGATAAGGCCACCAAAGAATAACTCAACAATTATTTTGCTACATGCCAATGATTGATCGCACTCAGCTACTTCGTCTCAAACATTCTTGATTTTAAATCACATTCCTTCCAGCTCCGATTTTGCATCCAGAGATTGCTATCTTGTGTTGCTGTAGGATCTTCTATATTTCTAAATTTTCAACTCATTGTGGTGCACCAATAATTGAGAAAATGGAAACGGCGCTCATGCCTTGCAAAGCTTTTGCGAAAAAACATATCATTAGGCAGAAATAATAATATAAAGAAAATTTAGAATCGTCATATCAGATTTGGTGGTAAGAGAAGTTGATTCAAAAAATATGAAAAACGTTTTATATGTGGTTCATTGTATAAGAATCGAGTTTTTAACACTGACGAAACTAGACTTTTGCAAAAGAAATACTTAAAAGAAGCTTGATATCGAAATGAGAAAAAACTGTAGGAGGATTTATGATATCTAAAGATTGTGAAACACTAATTTTGTATAGTTCAGGAAACTTTCCAAGAAAATCATCGCCTGTAATATTTTAAACATTTTTAATGAAAATAAGGTTTTCAGAATCTAACCCCTCTGTTTGTACCGGTTTCAAACAACGCGGAATTTTCTAGTAACCTATTACCGTATTATAGGAGGATTACCTATATACAATTCATAAAACTTTGAAATTAGAATTAAACGAGCGTGTTCAGAAGGGCGAACATAATTTAAGGATTAGAATGTTGTATCTAGTATAATTTCTTCGAAAAACTGATTTGTCTCAACGGGTGTTTTGCAGGCATCACTATGTTTTATCGAAATACCCGTGGATTAAATTCCAAAACTCATTCTTTCTATACTAACGTATCTGATTTGTATTATGATATTGTTCTTTTGACAGAAACTTGGCTGAGTGATTCTGTGTACTCCAACGAATTATTTATCGACTACTATCATGTAATTCGCTGTGACAGAAAATTTGATTTAGTGAATTAGTCGAAGGGTGATGGTGCTTTAGTTGCCATTGCTCATATAATTTCTTTTAATATTGTTGACACCTTCCCTATTAGTAATTTAGCACCCATTATTGACTTAGTTGTACGCAAATGTAATTTTAAGTTATTTACTGTTCTTGTTGCAGTTTTTTATATATGTACCTTTCAAATCTCACAATCACCAATTCGATCTGTTTTTTACAGATAACAAAACAAATCCCTTTTTCAAAATCAACAACCAAAACCATAGCGATGCTAGTATAAATTTCTAAATTAAAAAATATCAGTATGTCTTTTAAATACAGGATTTTCATGCATAATTTAACTTCTTAGTTTAATCCTAATATGATATATTTAATTTCAAAATAAATGTCAAATGTCTCAATTATTACTGGGCATAATTTCCTTTACAGAGATAACATAATATATTATATTATTAATGTATAAAACAATTCTAAAGTGTCTGTCCAGTTTTGACTGACATACAAAAATATGAATACAATCCAAAAAAAATATGTCATACCTATCTATGAACATACCTCACAATAGCAAATAAAATTACTAGTTTAAATATATATATATATATATATATATATATATATTTAGTGTTTATAAGAATTAAATTTCTTATTTATTTTATTGGCCGTGTCTTGGTATTTTATTTATTTATGCTATTTTATTCGGAGACGAAAAAATATATAAAAATATATACACACATATATATATATATATATATATATATATATATATATATATATATATATATATTATAATGGTATTATTACCATTATATGAATTTATATTTCTTATTACTTACTTTGACATTTAAACTAGTAATTTTATTTGCTATTGTCAGGTATGTTCATAGATAGGTATGACATATTTTTTTTGGATAGTATTCATATTTTTGTGTCAGTCAAAACTGGACAGACACTTTAGAATTGTTTTATACATTAATAATAAAATATATTATGTTATCTCTGTGTATATACATATATACATATATATATATATATATATATATATATATATATATATATATATAGACTATTAAGTATTATCGACCGTATTGTATTAGTAAAAATTAATTAAGGGGTGAGTGGTCTGTCAAATAAAAAAACTCATTTATTTCACTCTATATATTTCATAACGAATTTGTTACTTGTTCAGGAGTGCAATTGAGAGTTAAAATCTAGCAAAGACGCTACTAAACATGTTAAAATCAATCGTCTAAATTTTGACGATTGATTTTAACAATCCGGCGCGGACCATTCGACTGATTACTACTTTAGCTGCAGGAAAACTTTCGGGTTTTACGACAAAAATAAGAAAAATATTATCTATGCTAGTCTGCTCTGTGCTATTCGCCCAGCACCTCATTTGGCAGCCTTGTCAGTACCAAGGCACATAGGGGCTTCGAGTGAAGAATACGATGTTACAGAACCAGAAGAAGCAAGTGTTAAGTTATCGACCAGCGATGATGAATATTTGCCTTCTAAAGAGTATGGCCCACACCTAATAAATCAGTTAGAAGTAAATGATCATATTCCGGATCGGAATTTGTCAAAAACTAAATCAGAAGACTAGGATCTAGACTCGAAAGATAGAAACTATTAGATATTTCTGTTATTGAAAAACGTTATCAGGGCAAGTGGAAGAGTGAAATGTTTGCTGATTATTATCGGACATTGGTATCAGAAAGTACCAAAGAACAGTATAAAAGAAAAACATTTTAAACTGGACGATACCATATAGCATAATGTAACATAATGTATATACCTAATTAATATTATTTCATTTATTTTTCAAAATTTTCTTCCAAAGCCAGACATGGCAAAATAAATTCGTTCTTGTTACTATTGTTAAAACTATGAAAGAAACAAAAATTGTACATAGTTTCTAAAGAAAAATAAAAAAAATTAAAATTTGTTGACCAGTGAATTATTAATACTTCTTTATACTGTTAATACTATTTATTCATACTGTATCGCGGTATATATCGTACACCTTTCGTATGTCTCACGATGTTTACTATTGATATACGTCGGTTACGGTGTAGATTTGCGGAGACATTCGTACCAGCTTCACTCGCCTCCCATGCAAACTGTCAAAATGTCCCCACTTTACTTGTATATTACGTGTATTGCCTTGCAGTTAACACGTAATTTTAGACAAAGATTATTATTATATTCTAGTTTTATATTTATCTAATGTTCAATACTATTATATTCCATTATAAAACAAAGCATATTTTAACAGGTTATGTCTAAAATTCATTTTGACTGCAGCTGTACATAATACTCAATAGGCGTGGGTATACCCTTGGTATTATCTGGTGACAGTTGTACCAATTTGTTGATCAATTATTAATTAAAAACGGAGAGAGTTGACAGAATTTTGTACATATAAAATGGGTTAATATTTAAAGTACATACTATCATATCATCTAAATTTATATATTGTCCAGACTTCAATTTGTCGTTTTCTTTTCACGTTCTCGTTTGACAAATAGTTTTATTTAAATGAATACAAGTGTAAGAGAAATTTTTGTGAACTGACAAATAGAAATAATTAATTAAATTATTATATGGGTATCGTGTTATTATTCCGAAGCGAGCATAATCGTTGAAGTTACATAAGGTTGATTTATTCATTTCGTAGAGGTAATTTATAATTCAAGTGAAACTATTTCAATAATTTCGAAGGTAATAAAGTACATGAATGTTATCAAATAAATTTTATAAACTGTAATTAATACTAAACGTTATAGAAAGAAAATAAATAATGATCCTATTAAATTCATTTTATAATTTGATTATATTGTTACCTTATTAAAAAGGAATTATTAATTAGAAAGAAATATAATTTTTAGTCAGGATTACTAAGGTAGTAAGTTGACCGTCAAAATTTCTCATAATATTGGTATTATGTGAAAAACGAACTTACTAATAAATTTAGAGAATCGGCTGCTTTAGTCTTTAGGCAAAAGAAAAATTTGAATTAAAGTATTAACTATTTTCGATATTAAGGGTAAATTGTAAGAAATCAGATAGAAACATTAACGTGAATGATTGGTTTTAAGAAATTGATATTTTCTTCAATCACTTTTACCTGTTGGACAGAAACAGTCTATACTTCTGATACTATAAAGAAAAGCTGGAATACAGTAATCCCCCGATTTACGAATAGGATACGTTCTGTGAAAGTAGACGTATATCGAATATTCCTATAGCGGGTAGTATGCCATTCTACTGAAAATAAATAGATACGTTCCAGGGATAAAAAATATTCTTAAAGCGAGATCCATATTAGTATAAGTTTGTATTAAAAATACATAGATGTGTACCCAAAATGTTCGTTATGCGATACCCTTTTTTTAAAAACATTTATAACAAAGTGATATGAAAAGAAATTTATTTGTTTTAAAAATAAAATACATAAGACATTCATTAAAAAAGCAAATTTTACATTAAAAAAAGAACATTTAATTTCAAAATTAAAATAATAACTTAACATTACATATTAAAAAATTATTAATTATAAATGTTATATATATTCTGATGTGTTGTATGAGCCCTCGCCTAAGCTAGTAGATGATCCTTCATCTAAACTGGCATCGGAAATAGATTCTACAGATTCTTGAATATTAGGAGCTGCAACACTTTTTTTTAGAAAAATTAGAAACTAATGAAGTTTGCTTCGCACATTTGTTTTTATCTTTGTATAATTGTCTATAGCAAAGAATTGAGGTTTCTATTTCTCTGGAAACCTTAAGACTTCTTTCTGCAGAAGGATCGTTTTCCGAAAATATATCGATAGCTTCCTGGATAAGAGAAAACGCTTTAGACATTTTTTGCGATGTCAAAATACGAGAACTTTCGCAATGCGTAAGACTCCCCGCATTTTCTGCATTCGTGCTTCCTTCAAGCATCGCTATTAATTCTTCATTTGAAACATCTTCCTGTCCCGATCCAAGAACTTCTGCCACATCTTCATTGCCCACTTCATCCATACCGACTTCGTGTGCCATAGCAACAATTTCATTTTGAATTTCTTGAATGTGTTGTAATGAATTACCGAAATCATTAGTGCATTCGGGACATAATTTTTTCCATACTCCATTCATGGCTGTTTCCTTAACTTCATCCCAAGATTTTATAATGTTATCAATAGCATTAAATATATTAAATTGCTTCCAAAATTCTGTAATAGTTGTCCGGTTTGGACCATCAACATATTTGATAAGATTCTTGAAAACGCGGCGCTAATAATAAACCTTAAAGTTAGCAATTACACCCTGATCCATTGGTTGAAGTATAGGAGTAGTATTTGGTGGTAGGAATACGACTTTGATGTTGTCAGGTATGAGAGTTAGCTTATGGCTAGGTGCATTGTCAATAATTAGCAATGCCTTGTTTGAAATATTTTGCTCTGAATTAAATTTTCTCACAGAACTTTCAAAAAAATTATTCAACCAGTCTTCAAAAAGATTTGCTGTCATCCACCCTTTTTTATTTAATCGCCAGATAACACCAAGTTCTGATTTGTTACAACCTTTGAAGGCTCGTGGATTTTCAGCATGATAAATAAGCATGGGCTTTAACTTATTATCTCCTGCAGCATTCCCTCCAAATAAAATCGTAATACGGTCTTTAGCTGCCTTAAACCCTGACGCAGATTTCTCTTGTTTGGAAATGAATGTTCTAGATGGCATTCTTTTCCAGAACAGACCTGTTTCGTCTACATTGTATACTTGCTGTGGGGTATAGTCACCGTCTTCTATAATTTTTTTAAATGTTGCAAGATAATTTTTTGCCGCTTCAACATCTGCACTTGCTGCTTCACCAGACATTTTTATATTATGTAAGGAATGACGTTTTTTAAATCTATCAAACCATCCTTTGCTAGCTAAAAACTACTCTGTCTTAGATCCTTCCCCATTTTTTCGTTATTAAATACTGGTGAAGGTTTCTGGCTTTTTCTTGTATAATAGTTGTGCTTATCGCAATATTTTGTTGGGATTGGTGGTCTATCCATACACTTAGCATTCGCTCCATATCTTCCATTACCGCACTTCTTTGTTTTGAAACATTTTTTGTAGTTAAAGATGTTACTCTTTGTAAACTATTTCTTATTTTATCTTGATTGTTCTTAATTGTACAAACAGTTGAAGCAGCGAGGCCTAAAGCTTTTCCTATTTCATTATTTTTCTGACCTGCTTCGAGCCGTCTTAAAACATCAAGCTTTACATCCAATGTGATCGCTTTACGGATCTTTTTTGCACTAGTGGCGTGAACCGTAATTTCTGTTCGTTTACCTGGCATTTTTATAGCAAAATTTATATCGACTTAATATAACACAAGCAATAATAGACTTTACTGATATACCTCCAACAAAAAATTATTTGACTCCACTTAAACAATACAAAACTTGCACTAAAGAAATTCAATGAATGATAGAACCTAACTTATTGCTTTCGGGGAGTTCCCAAATTAAATTAAAATTGTACAATACACAACTTGCACTATGGTGAAATTACTATAAGGTGGCAGCACTTGGTGTTGTGCTGCTACCTTGTAGTAATTTCACCACAACTTGCACACGTTCGTAATAGCAAATTTTTCATTCGTATAACGAATTTTATAATTTAATAATAATGTTCGTAACTTCGAAATTCCGTAAAGCGAGCCTTCGTAAAACGGGGGAATACTGTACTATGAAATGATTCTAGATTAACTTGGCGCCAATATTGCGGAAAATAGAATTAAATTATTGAATATTATCATCTTCTGCTGCTCTTATTTTGGGGATACGACCCTTGAAACTATATACTAAAATTTTATCTTATAAATTAATTTTAAAGTCTCATTTGATATGCAAATCCTACTTCTGACTTGATATCTCTAAGACCAGTCTAGGTATATTCAATTTGAAGCAATGTGCAGCATTACACCGCCCAATATGGGTTCCTAGGTCTTCGCTTATGTATCACTTCTACGCAAAGTTGCCTCTATTCGAGTGGTCATGTACTCCAACAATTCAATTATGAGACCATGAAACCTAAGCTACTACCAGTCCAGTACTTGGTTGGGGAAAGTGCGCTTTAGCCCCCCCCCTCATAGTTCTCATGTTAGCTATATTCTTTCGTCAGTATTCCGTCACCATCTTCCCCCGTCTCTCAAAAATACGAGGGATGTTTCCAAAGTTCTGGGAATTGTGCTCTAATTAAATTACGCCGAACTTATAGGTAATGGTGGCAGACAAGTCTTCACATGTTTATGCAGCTATCCAGTGCAATATCGTTCAGTCTGATTCAGGTGTTCGACCGATATAGGCGCATTTTCGTAGCACTGTTTGTGTAACCATGCAAGACGCGGCTAAATCTCAAAGAGCAATAATTTTCTTTTTATAGAAAGAGGGTATGCAAATTTCAGAAATTATTAAACGTCTACAGGGAGTGTTTGGTGAGTCTGCAGAATCTAAAAGTACTGTATCAGTGGATCGATCATTTTAAAAGTATCAGAACCTCATTAGAAGACGATCCAGGCAGTTGTTGCCCGAGTACGTCGGTAAATGAAAGAAACATTACCTACTGCCTTGGAGAATCTACTGAAAGAGGACAGACAAATGACTATTTCTCAAATTAGTGTCCCCTTAGGAATAGGTACACGACAAGTTCATGAGATCTTACATGATTGTTTGGACGTAAACAAGGTTTCAGGACGCTGGGTGCAAGGCTGTTGAGACCGGAACAGAAACTCAATAGGTCTGACACTTGTCGTCAACTGCAAGACCTGTTAACCCGTTACAGTAATGAATTTTGGTAACGGATAATAACATTATTACATTATTAATAACATCATTATTTCAATTCTGAGACCAAAAGTAAATCAAAAGAATAATTAAAACCCGAAAAATGGCTTCCACTTAAGGTGCGTGTAGTTCCGTCTGTTGGAAAGGTAATGCCTACTGTACTCTTGGACTGCGAAGGCATTACTTTTATGAGTTATCTGTCAGCTGGGTCAATTGCTCAGGTTCGCTAATAAAAAATATCTGAGAGGGCCTGATAAGGTCAATATAGGGGATGAAATAGAAATTATAAATGTGATTCGAGCAGTTTAGCCATTACAATTCCAGACAAATCAGTTGGTGCATTATCATTGTGGAACAACAGTTCCTTCTTAGCCGAATGTTGTTTTTTCTTTAACTCAGCATTGAAACGGTCCAATAAATGAACATAATACAGTCCTGTGATCGCTCTTATTTTCTTCAAATAATTATTTTTATTTATTTAAACTATACATCCTTATACCGTTAGGTGTCGGATTTTTTTACTACATTTCAAGTTACTATTGCATTTATTCTTTCCTTCCACAAGTTTCTGTTCCGTGCCAAGTTCCTTGTTTCACACCATTGTATACCACGTTCTGCGGCTGCCTGTCGTACTTGTTCTTCCCATTGTATTCTAGGTCTTCCTATTCTGTTCTTTCCCTGTACTCTGGCTTCATACACCTGTTTTGATGGTCTATTTTCGTGCATCCGGTGCAAGTGTCCTAACCAACCCAGCTGTCTTTCTTCAATAATTCTCTTAACCGGTTTCAGGTTCCTTCTTTGTAGTATTACCTCATTTCTAATTCTGTCCTTCCTTGTAATTCCTTCAATAATTAATATAATTTTAATTTAATTTAGGTGCTCCTTATAATATTTTACAGGAGCGTATCTGCTTTAGTGCTATAGATAAGTAGTTATATAACCTCAGGCTAGCATAATATAAACCCCTTTCGGTCAGCAGTAGACGGTGTTTGGGGTAATAGTAATTGGCTTTATGCCTAGTGTAGTAGATATGTGGAAAGGTATTATTTCCAAATAAAAATATTAAGCGAAAAATTTTTAATAATATAAAATATTATTAAAAATTGAATGTAGAGAACACAATACAAGTTCATATATTTGTGAAAGTATCTCAGAGACGCAGACACGTATTGCATCTTACTACAGAATCGTCAGTACATCAGCACTGGAGAGATACGTTTACAAAAACAACACAATTGCCTTATTCCAGAAGTTATTAAGATATAGCGAAGCGCTGTTCATTAACGAACGCCAAAACAACTATCATTGTCTAAGTAACAAGTGCAAAACTAAGCCAAAAGCTTTCATCTGAGGAATACAAGCGCAACTTGCAGAAGCTATATTTTAACGTGTCTCCGCTCTTTATCAGACAAACCGAATGTGTATGTAATGAAGTAATTTGAAACATTCTTGAGTAGGTAAACTAAATATTGTATAAAACAAAAACACTTTTAATAATATAAAATGTTAAAATACGAGTGTGGAGATGTTTTATACAAGAGGAGATGTTTTACCTACTCAAATATATTTCGATTTGCTTTGTTATATACAAATATTAAAGTTTTAAAAATATAAATCGAATAAAGTAAAATATTATGAGGTTTAAGCAAACCTCTGCATGAGTGGATCTAACCAAGTTGCATAGTAGCTTAAGACGTAATTTTTTTTTTAAATAAAAATGCGGTCCAACTCATTACTGCCATCCCGAAAGATAATACCAAAGGTGCAGATAACATACACTAAAATATGTTGCGCATAACACCTAACTGCTATCTATCTAGCGAAACATGCAAGCACAAAAACAGAAAAAAGTCATGTTTCTGCAAACTTTATCGTTATGTTACTCCACCTGAGACACTCGATGGACAGACCCAGAAGAGTGACGTAACTTTGCGCACAGTAATCGAAGTTTTAAAAACAACAAAGTATGGCTATCAACTTCTTTAGTTTTAAATAAAATTGTGTTTGGTTTATTATGATTAATTCTTAAGTTATTAATATTTAACCACTGTTCAAGACTTCAGGTGTATCTAGCCAACCACGACGACCACCTCAAATATATCACCACTAATCACAAACGATGTATCATCAGTATAGATTATATCGTAGAAATCCCAAAAATGATAGACATAAATTCTTCGGCAGATGGAATTTTTGGCTTCTTTGGTGCTCCTTCGCTAACGGAAGCCAATTGTTTCTAATGTTTTTTCGTTTCTGGCGTATAGTGATGGGTTCATGTTTCGTTATATAACGTCAATTTTGATTGGATGACAGAAACGCGACACCCAGCTTGCCGATAACTCTTTCATACTCGAGTATTTCGTGTGCAAGTGCAAGATATTGAATAAGCATTTGAATGCGTGTTTATTGCCTAAGCTATTTCATTCACTATTAATCGGTGATCTGTTAAGATCATATTACATATTTTATCGTTAATTTCCTCAGTAGTCACTGTAAATGACGAAAAATTATTTACTGTTGGGGACGTTGATTTTGTGACAAAAATTAAATGAGAACATGTTCAAGAACACGTAGTGGCCCGGAAAGTTATAAACAACAGCTTCAAAGGATAAGCCTGAACAACTTTTTTTCTGAAAAAACGTCTAAATTACTTAATTTAGAATTAACTTCGAATTCTCTTGAGGTACCTCCACTGGAAAAAGTCATACCGATAAGTCGGGGATCTAGGTGGCCAAGAAACATCGCCAAAACGCGAGATAATCTGTTCATGAAACATGTGTCGAAGAACTGCCATTGAATTGTTCACGATGTGGGCTGTAGCGCCATCCTGCTGGAACCAAACATCTTGTAAACGTATTCTTCGTCTTCTCAGTTCTGGTTGCAAGAACGTTTCAAGCATACGAATGTATCGAGCCGAAGTAATAGTGACTGTGGCCTGATTTTCTTCGAAAAAATAAGGTTCAATAATGCCGAAAGAGCCAACAGCACACCAGACTGTTACTTTTTCAGAGTGTAGAGGACGCTGGTGAATAGAGTGTGGATTCTCTTGAACTCAGTAACGCATGTTTTGTTTATTCACTGTCCCGTTTAAATGAAAATCAGCTTCATCGCTCATCAATAACCGCACATTTTCATTCAAAATCACTTGCATTCTGTAAGCAAAGTCTTCGCGTATAGCAAAATCAGTCGCCTTCAATTGTTGCACAATAAACATTTGTATGGATGGAATTTTAGTTGATGCAATATTTGTCTAACCGATTCACGACTACTCTTAACTCACTAGCATGACGTCTAGCTGACTGTCCTGGGCTTCTAAGTACCGCTTCTGTTACCCTTGCAACATTTTCTAGTGTCGTTACACTGCGTCTAGGGCCTGTATGCTTCTTATCCATTAGGTTCTGAGTTAATCTGAAGTGTTGCACCCATCTGAGGATAGTGGTACGACTTGGAACAGCTTCGTGTCGACAGACATTAAAATGTAAACGAAATAATCGCTGCACAGCTGTCACAGACTCACCATTTTTAAGAAAACTGTCATACACAAACAAACGATGTTGCAAGTCCCACTGCTTCATAGCAACTAAAATTGCGTCTTATGTAGAGAAGAAATATCCCCACCATGCTCTTCTCCTACCACCGCGCTCTCAGCACTACGCAGCTCAAAACCGTCCGGCTCCCGTGTGTCACCCTGTATATAGACGATAGGTTTGACTACTGCACGAAACACTTTCTTCAGTTATATACAATTTTTGGATTTGAAAATGATATTACATTTTTTTGTGTATCTAAAAATAAGCAAAAAGGGGCACATAGCAATTTGTTTCTGCTGCTAAAGTATAAATCCGCAAAAAAGGGCTTAGTTTGCAACCGATCAGATTGTGATGGATTTAGAAGTTGCTATACATATAAGTGCAAGAGAAATCTTCCCGGATATTCATATTCTGGGCTGTCGTTTTAGTAAGATTTGGTTACAATTATATTTTATTGATTAATGACAATTTCTATTTCAACATGTGGAGAAAAATTCAACAACTCGAGCTATCCGAGAAATATAGACACAAACATTCTGATGCTGGAAAATGGGTTCGACAAATATTCGGTTTAATTCTTCTTAACCTAGAAGAAATAGGAGGCGCCAATGTGTAATTTTGCATGCAATTAGCCGCGTGATACACGATTACACGAATTCAGACGGTCAGCGTTATTCGTGTTTATATGATCATAACGAAATACTACAGTGTACCACTTTTAGACTATTCCATGAGAATAGACAGAATCCTCGCAGCACATTCTAACTCTTCTTGGGTTTTTTAATGGTTTCTCCGCATAAAAGGTAGAGTTTTATCAACACACGAAAATGTATTCGCTTTCAAAGCGTGCAAAACAATATCTATTTGATATATCTACTTGATAATTTGTTCTAACATTGCTAAAATTATCAACTATCAAAAACTTAATGATACCATCACCCTATGTCGAAAAACGATGGTTTCGTAAAACGGAGCGCGTAGCCTAAAAAATTACGTAATGCGCGGATAACTATAAGATATTGTATGAATATAAACGAGAGAAATTTAGTAGAAAGGAAACAATTAAATATAAATTGAACATTTTGTTGCTTTGCAATTTGAATGCTTTTTAATCATCTCTTATTCTTAAAGCAATTTGCGCTTTCACGAGATACAATTTTTTTACCTTCCATTTCGTCAATGTCACCCATTACATTTTAAAAAATCCTACGTCGTGTATTCGGGAATTTTAATTTGGCCAAGAGGAAAGTGTGTAATCAACGAACAACAAACCGATCTCTTGAAAATGCGGTACGTTCCGATTTACGCTCTATCTAATGAGATTAATTAAAAAATATTACCTTTGCCTAAATGCCCACGTTTGCACGGCGGTCTGTTAATTGCCTGTTCTCAAAAGGTACGCTAATGTTCCTGTTATTGTTGCAATAGGAGCTACACCATCGTTACTGTCGCGTTCGTCGACAGAACGTGTTTGGGGTTTCTAGAATTACGTTCAGCATTTAATAGGTACTTAACTGCCATTGTAGGCGGTTTTTTCCTATTGTATAAACATATTATGAGCAGTATATAATTGGTATTATTTCGTCGTTAGAATTTTAATAAGTATATGGGATAAATTGCACAAATGTATTCCTTATGAGGGTATTATGACATATTTCAATAACATAACTTTCCTTAACTAACAAATATCAGTTTCAATTGAAGTGAATTGGAATTATCGCTTCATTCTTAATATTTATAGATCAACGCTTTTTTGGTCAACAATTAATTAATATGAAAGTAATACCTATTCAGTTTAAAATGTTTAATTTTGTATTTAGATGGAACGTTTACTAATAATTGTTTTTCGTTTATTCAAGGACGAAACTGAAAGTACGAGGGAGCGACCTTAAGTTCGCGGAATGGGGGAAAAGGGGAGAATATAGAAATACGAAATTATTTTTCATTTTCAATATATATATATATTGATAAATTGATAAATTATTGGAGTTTTTCGGCTTTTATATGAAATATTTACAAATATCAAATTAGAATGTATGTAATTGCAGAGTAAGTGGGGATGTAAACATTGCTGTCTACAAATTACAAAGCAAATCATACGAAATTTTTATTTGAAAAATATGGTCTACGTTGGGACTCGAACCTAAGTCTACAGCTAGCCGGGCTGTCGCTTTTACCACTAAGCCACAATAGACCCAGGTTCAAGCTATTTATAAATGCATTAAATGCATTTCGTATAATTTGCTTTGTAATTTGTAGACAGCAATGTTTACACCCCCACTTACTCTGCAATTACATACATTCTAATTTGATATTTGTAAATATTTCATATAAAAGCCGAAAAACTCCAATAATTTATCAATTGTTATATTTAATAAACGGCTAAGAAATTATCTAAACACTCATATAGCTATGGAGTAATAATTAGCATTTCCAAAATTCAAATCTGACATCTGCTCTCAAAATACTGACATCTGCTTTTAATAACTCACATCTACTTTCAAAATAGGCATCTGCTTTCTAATCTGACGTTTGCTTTCATAACTGACACCTGCTTTCAAATCAGGCATCTGCTTTCAATAACTGACATTTGCTTTCACTAACTGACCTCTGCTATCAAAACTGACATGAGCTTTCAAAACTGACTTCTGCTTTCAACTTGACATCTGCATTCAATAACTGACATCTGATTCCATTAGCTGATTCCAGTAACATTAACACTGTTACTTTATAATGCATTTCTAAATAGCTTGAACCTGGGCCTATTGTGGCTGAGTGGTATAAGCGACAGCCCGGCAAGCTGTAGACTTGGGTTCGAGTCCAAACGTAGACCATATTTTTCAATTAAAAATTTCGTATGATTTGCTTTGTAATTTGTAGACAGCAATGTTTACATCCCCACTTACTCTGCAATTACATACATTCTAATTTGATATTTGTAAATATTTCATATAAAAGCCGAAAAACTCCAATAATTTATCAATTGTTATATTTAATAAACGGCTAAGATATTATCTAAACACCTATATATATATATATATATATATATATATATATATATATATATATATATATATATATAGGTTTCAAATTTGGAACAGTAGTGTGAACTTGCACCAGTTACCGGAGCATCTGAAATAACCATGATTAAAGGAAATTTTGATTTGATCTACGACATGCTACTTAATGATGGAAGGATTGTTGTGAAATTTATAATAAAAATATGTGGTTTTCATTAGGCTATATTGAAAACGTTTTACAATTTCACTTGGACTTCTAAAGGTGTCTATTTCTTAAGTGCCTAGAATATTACGGCTGATTAAAAGCGTATATCTCCGTTCAAACATATTTATCGAAAATTAACAAAGTGGTGGAAAAGTAAGGACTGATTTTTTATATTTATGTTGTGCTTTTTGTAAAAATACCAGGTTTATTTTGTAGCAGCTCTAGTTTTTGGGATACAGGCAAATTGATTTTAGTTCTGATAAAATCCAAAGCTTAGAGGCTAAAATTAAAAATGCATACCTAAAATTTACATCTAATTAGCCAGTTTGAGTTACTTGAGTTTCCCATGACCATAAAAATCGACCTTCCATATCTAAAAAATCACATTTCAACACTTGCTTATGAAGCAATTTACGAAGGGTTTAAATCAATGGATTTTGGTTTGGTCACTGGTTTGGCACCGAAAACTGAAACTGTTCGGTTCTTCAAGTAATATAAAAATTTCATGGATATCATAGAGCAAAAAATAACATATAACTAGTGAAAAATATGCTTTCCAACTTCAGTGCTCTCGGTTGTAACATGAGCATAAAAGTTGAACTACCTTCACAGCTACTTATATAGGTTTCCAGAAAACCTACGTTATCTTAGTGAAGAACAAGAAGCTAGATATCGTCGGGACATTTAAACTATGGAATAGCGATATCAAAGAAGAAGAGATAGCCACATGATGGCGGACTACTATTGGAGCCTTCAGCGAGACTGTTCTGGTAAGCACCTGCTTGAAAGTGGTTTACAGTTGTTATGAGGACGGCTTCTTCTATAGTGTTTTTTTGTGACTTGATTGTATGTAGTAAGTATTTTATGAAATATTTCTATCAGCATCATGCACTGACGAGTGTATTGAAAGATGAAACACGTGCCTGCATGTCTAGTAAGCAATTTTCACCTAAATATGAACTTGTATTGTGTTCTCCACACCTGATTATTAATAATATTTTTATCCCATTATAAACGTTTTTGTGAAATTTCAAAACTAAGAAGTTAAAATTGATTTACAAGCTATTTCTAACAACTACTAAGTAATAACAAATTCCTTCACAGTATTACAAAAGTCTTCGTTACTATTAGTTGATAGTTAGTCGATTGTAACGTATAAATTCTTATTTAAATAAAGCTTCCCATTCGGACGTCTATGATTAGGAGTAGTGATTTCCGATTCATTTCTATACGGTAGGAAATGAAGTCCACATATTGCATTGGATAAACCTGAGATTAATAATTATGAATTATATTTTGTTTATTATTGATATTACTCTTATTATGTTTTATATTGCGATGAATAGCACTCTAAACACGAAACCTATAAAAGGAAAGTGTGCCACAAGCTGCTTGATATCTATTAAGTGTTTTGTATATATTTATATAACACAGATAAAATTTCTCTCATATTTAGTTAGGGAAATTATTTTTTTTATATAACTCGAATGTAATATTGTCTTTATCTTGACATCTTATTTTTGCATCTATACACTACGGAAATGTCAATAAATTAATTACTTATTTCTTACTTTACTTCGTGATTAATACAAACCATTAGATTGACAAAGTCTGTCTATCAAACTTCCTAAAATAAATAGCAAATTAACACCTACTATTCTTTACTGTCTACATTTCTAGAAGTCCTAATTGTTTGTGCGTAAACTTGACACGAGCATTTCTCTAGTTATTTCCTTATCTCGTTATGTCTGCATCATTACGGTGTGGACTTCTTCAAGCGAGGACATTTACTACTTTCCCAGATGTTAAATTTGATTAAGAAGAATGTATGGGAAAATTACGTGCGTCGTTTATTGTCGTTGTCTATTTATCTTGTAATAGTTTTCGATGGTGCGGAGACAATCTCATTAAAGGAATTCGGAGCAATTGATTATGTTCGGAACATTTCTTGTAGTTAATTTAAGATATGTTTGATCGCCGTCGAAAATTAAAATAGCATCAATTATATATATGAACTTTTTGTCTATTATCTATTAGTTAAGAAAGTATGATAAAATTTCGTTTTTAACTTTACGCTAAAGTGAATTTCACGTATTGATTTTGATAAGTTATACACATCTGCACGTATAGGTATATTATCTATTTAGTCATGAAACAGAAAGGTGTAACACATTAACAACCCTTTATTTCTCTATGTAACTGATCTATCTCAAGAAAAAATTTCTATGGCAACTTTGTAAAATATTGTCTAATACCTTCTTCGAATGCTTCGTCAGATGCAAAATACTTTTTCTAGTTTTTAAATGAAACAAGATTGGTGGAATTAGATCAGAACCATAAGATGGGTGTCTCAACTATATGAGCCTATAGCAGTTAATTATATTCAGGATTTTATTTGCTTTATGAAACCAACTCTTATAGCGGAGCGATAAGTTGTTTTGGTTTAGTCTAAGAAGTTAATTTTTGAATTATTTTCTTTTTCTATTGTGAACTGTTATTTTGGATTTAATGAATTAAATTTCTTTAGTATGTACTCTGTTTTATCAGAGGAGATTAAAGGAACACCTTGGACTTAACCTTAATACGCACCGAAAAAAAGATCTTAACAAAATTATACCGTAAACCAACTGCATCCGATCGTTTTCTGAATTTCGATTCATGCCAATCAATGTCACACAAAAAGAATGTAGCAACAGGTTAATTAATAGAGCGATTAACCTAACAAACCCAGACTTCAGACCAGAAATTTTATCACAAGCAAAAGTTTCTCTACAAAAAAATAATTATCACCTACCATTCATTAACAAAATCTTAAAACAAACATTATATCAATACTACAACATAAATAAAATAAAACCACAAAAACCAAGGAAAAAAACCACCAAACTACTTATAAATATGTCCCAATACCTTATAAAGGGTTTTCCATTAAGAGCGCTCTAACTTTAAATTTAAATAAAAGAAGTTGTGTGTGTGATATCATTTATTTTATTTTTTTACGGCAAAGGGTATTCGGTTACATTATGTATGGAATATATCTTCCAAATGACCGCCTCGGCTTCGCTGGACGAAGGTCTAATAGGTCAATTTTCAATCACTCGACCGCATAAATCTAGCTCGATATCATTGATGGCATTGGTTATGTTGACTTTTAAGACAACAATCGTCCGCGGCTTATTCGCATAGACCCGTGATTTAACATAACCCCATAAAAAATGTCTAATGGCGTTAAATCTCGTGATGTTGGTGGCCAGTTGACGTCGTCGAAACGAGAGATAACCATGCTGTCGAATGTGTCATGCAGAAGATCAATTGTTGCATGCGCTGTGTGGCAAACAGCGCCATCTCGTTGGAACTACATGTCGTTGAGACCCATATCTTCCAATTTAAGCCACAAAAAAATGGAAATCATTGACCTGTACCTCTCGCCGTTAATAATAATGACGGTGCCAGCTTCATTTTGGAAGAAGTACCGGCCAATGACCCCGCTGTTCCAAAGTCCATACCAAGCAGTGACTTTTCTGGATGCATTTTCAATTGATGGGTCTCATGTGGATTGTTATATCCCCAATGGGACAATTTTGTTTATTGATATAGCCATTCATCCAAAAATGGACCTCATCGCTGAATATGATTTTTCATCCGGAATCGGTGTCCACTTCCAACTGCTCCAAAGCCAAAGCCCAGTCAGCGAATGCTCGACGCTGCCTATGGTCGTTTATCTTCAGCTCCTGGGTCAATTTAATTTTGTACGGGTGCAAGCCTAAGTGTCGATGTAAAATTCGCCCTGTTGAGGTTTGTGAAAGGCCAAGTTCTTGAACGCGACGAGGAATTGACAGCCTCCGGTTATCTGGCATACTCTAGTTCACTGCATCAATGTTTTCTGCAGACCTCAGGTTTCGACGACGTACGGATGTTGCTTGATTGTTTATTGAACCAGTTGATTCGAATATGTTCCCTAAACGACGAATAGCTGAGTCAACAGGACGATTTTGTGCACCGTAAGAATCACGTAGGGCAAGGAACGTAGTTCGAATTGAGCAATCATTTTGATAGTAAAGTTTAATGATTTGCACGCGTTGTTCAACATTGAATATTTCCATGGTGATTTGACCAACATTAATTACTATAACCTCCAAATTTAACAGCTGTATCTTCACCAACATGGTCGCTATATACTGTCAAAGTTCGAGCGCGCGCCCTTATTGGAAAACCCTTTATATACCACCTAATACAAATTCCAAATTTAAAAAATCAGTTGTACTTTCTTTAGGAACACTTTGGAAATTTGCCAAAACTAATCACTTATTTTGAAAATCAAAATCTCAAATTATTAAATGATGGATTAACCACATTAGATGTGGCTATTAATAATTTGAAAAATATTCCAAGTGACTTCGGATGTGGCCTTCGGCAAAAGTTAAACGCAGTTTTTAATAGAAATCCAGATTTAATAACATTGCGGCAATTGTGTATGGGGACAATGCCTCAAAATCTAACTACTAAATATGCTGAAATGCAAGAATATTTCTAGTATGCACCTATAATCAGTTGCGATGTATAAAGGACGTTCTCTATCTACAAGGATGTATTTCATTCAAAGAGAACAAAGTTTACTGAAGAGAATCTTGAGAAAGTACTGCTAGATAATATTAATACTCCTTTACTCAACTTGAACTACAAAATGAACACATAAAAATGTATTTCGTATTTTATAGATCACCACCCGTTTGTTTTCTAACTAACAGTTAAAATAATGAAAAAAAGAAACTAACTCACCGTACTTTCTTTATCTTACGAAATATAAACTAATAAATAAAATAAATTATTAAAACTCATCACCCTTCTATCTACGCCCATGAAGAAAGGAATTTAACTATAATATTTAAGTAAGTGCGTCACAATTCACCGCCAAAAAACAGATGTACGGTTAACCGAATGAATAGTGCTATTCAATAACTGTGTGTTGTACTTAGCGATGTTATAGACTGTTTATATGGTCTATCGTAATTTAGGCCTGATGCGTCCGGTCTCTAATATAACGAAACGAAAGGCGGAGTAGACACATTCGATAAAATCTGTTCAAATATGGGTTGCAGTCGGAAAGCTCGAAGATGGCCAATGGTCATATTCTATGATATGATAAATATTGCAAACATAAATTCGTACGTCATTTATATTTCAAACACAGTAAAACTAAACAAAAAATCACTGCGCAGGTAAGCATATTTGATCGAATTAGCTCATTGTTTTGCGAAACCGTGTATGAGAGAAAGGTGAAATACTAACACATTGTGTCGAAATATTCGGCAAGATATCGTTGATATCCTAAATATCGTTTGTGAAGAGTAAAAATTGATTTTACTGTCTTAGTAAAAAAAGGCGTATGACGATGACATATTGCAAGCAAGGCATATGTGGAGACATACGCACTATGTGTGCAGTAGACTGAAACAATACCTAGCAGAATTTTTTTTTGTGTGCTTGAACCTACAATATATCTAGAAATTTTTTTTTGTAATATATGCGTTTTTCCAAATTTTGTTTATTATTAAAAGTAGTAGTCCAGTATTAAATAATCCAGGATTCTAGGGTCAAATATTATCCATATTTGCTTAAATTATATTTGTTCTTCTGTTGATTCCTTTCTTCAAATTAATATCCCACGTCGAACTATTTTTCTTTCAAATTAGCTTCTTACATTTGCTTTGTTTATTTTATGTTTTTATTAATCCGTTATAGCTCCTTTTTACATTAGAAGTCTTGTCACTTCTTGTCAAATCCATTTCATAATATACGAAGGCTTGTTGACTTATTTGCGCGATTGTCTAGAGTAGGCGCGATTGTCTAGAGTAAAAAAAAAATAAACATTACATTTTGACAACCGATGCCTCCTCAGTTTAATGTTAGTGTTTGATAAATTTGCGAAACGTGCTTTGTAGGCACTCTTTTTAACTTTGCCCTGATACTAATTATAATTTTCTACATCGTGCGGTTATTAAGTATCTTTTAAAGAAAGGCATGTACTTTACCGAAATCCATGATGATATGCGAGATAGACTAGGTGAGGGTTGCCCTTCGTATACGACCGTCAGAAAATGGAGAAATGAATTTAAGCATGACAGCAGCAGCTTAGAAGATGACCCTCGCTGTGGACGGCCCAAAACCGCTACAAGTTCAAAAATGGTAGATAAAGTCCGTGATTTATTGCTATCGAGTTATCGACCATTGAAATCGTTAGAAATAGCAGAGGCAGTGGAGTGGACATTTCAAAGGAACGGATACTTTATATTTTGCACGAAGAACTTGATATGAGAAAGCTTTCGGCAAGATGGGTGCCGCATTTACTGATGACGGAACAAAGACATGTTGGCTGTCAAATACCGATAAATAATTTAGAAATTTTCAAATGCAACACAACAGACATTTGTGCTGATATGTTACTTGTGACGTAACATGGGTTCATTAGTATACACTCGAATCTAAACAACAGTCGAAGATGTTGACCAAACGTGAAGAACCAACTCCACAGAAGGCAAGACATTTTTGTCGGTGGGAAAAGTGATGGCATCGGTATTTTGAGTTCCAGAAGGAATATCGTTGATAGACTATCTAAAAAGGCAAAACCGTAAATGGTAAATATTACGCAAATCTTCTAGATCGTTTGAAGTCAGCTATCGCTGAATAACATCCAGGAATTACTAAGAAGAAAGTGCCCTTTCACCTTGACAGTGTAACAGTGCATTCCAGTACAATTACAGAAAAAAAATGGAGAATTAAAATTCGAATTAGTACCGTACACCAAAATTCTGCACAAATGAGGTGCTAACTTCAACAGTTGACGATTAATTTGCAGGTTAGAAGAAAATCACTTTTCAGACGGAATAAAGAAGCTTGAACACAGGTGTGCCAATCAAGACAATACAGTGTTGCTGATATGGGTGCCAGGGCATGAGGTACTAATAGGAACTTCATAGGACCAGAACCTGTATGTGGAATCACCAAGGATTCCGCTAGAAGGGAGATCTGGTTATGGCTAGAAAAAGAACATAAAAATAAATGGAGGTTAACGGCAGGTCAACTCCATACCAAAACACTACTAAGGGGGCTGGACGGGAAGTTTTCAGCCAACCTAATTCGTAGTAGCAATAAAGAAATTAAAATAATTACCGGGTTAATAACCGGACATTGTCCTTTAAGGAAGCATTTGTACACCATGGGCTTGGTTAGCGAGCCCTGGTGTAGGTGATGTGAAAAACAGGAGGAAACTAGCCTTCATGTAATATGCACGTATGAGGAACTGAAGGAACTCAGACAGAAATATTTCGGGAGAGATCTATTGGATCCTTCAAGTGTACTCAAACTTCAAAGGATAGTGGCTTTTATCGAGGACACAAGACTAACAGAGTGGAATTGAGAGATCTATTGGGGATAGTACAAAGAGCAGTGTGCTCAAGTGCCTGGACGTGGTGGCGTCCACCCCAAACAGAGAAGAAGAAGAAGAAGAGACAGGTGTACCAAGTGCATCGAACTAAGAAGAGATTTTGTGAGAAAATAAAGTTTGTTTATTTACAATCGTGCGAATTAATCAACCCGCCCTCGTATATATCTGTGTGGATGTGCGTATGTGTGCGGATGTGTATATATATAACAAGTGTTCATTTGAAAAGTCAATCTAGGTTACTTTGAAATTTTGATAGAATAAGACGCAAATATATTAGTATGTGTTTGTTGTTCCGTAAACGTAAATCCAAATGACATTTGATAATGTCAATCACAAATATCAGTTAGTGCATAAAATAATCGTGCGTCGATTCTGGTTTAAATAAATTGCTTCTCAGTTTTAAAATGGCTTTCACTTTAGAACATAAAATTTTTTTAGTCCAGGCTTATTTTCGAAGTGGTAATAAAATTGATGGTTTAAGGGTTTATTCAGTTCAAGATTGAATGGTAGAATTTCAAGTTGAGTTTCCACATTTTGTAATAGATTATATACAATTTAAGAATACTTTGGATAGAACTTTAAAATTTTTGTCTGAAACTGGTAGTCTCTTAAGAAAATCAGGCAGCGGAGCAGTTAAGAAACGTACACCTCAAGTTGTCAATCGTGTTGAAGAAATAATGGAAAATGAACCACAAAGGTCTGTTCGACATTTGAGTCAACAAATAAACCTTTCTGTTGGTACAACTCACAAGTTATTAAAAAAAGATATGCAACTTTATTCATACCGTGTCACAGCAGTACAAGAATTGTTAGAAATTGATTACCAACGTAGACTACAGTTTTGTAATTGGTTTGTAAATATGAACAATAATGGAGAACTTTCGCAAAGAGTCATCTTTACTGATGAAGCATGGTTTTATAAAACAGGATACCTAAATTCACAAAATACAAGAATTTGGAGTAGTGAAAATCCACATGTAATTAATGAAGAATCGCTACATCCAGAGAAAATTGGTGTTTGGGCAGCGATATGCCGAAGGCGAATCATTGGACCAATATTTTTTCAGGGAACGTTAACTGCTCAAAGGTACCGTACGGAAATTTTACAACCATTTGTCAATCAGTTGCATGATGATGAACTTCAAAATGCAAATTTCCAACAAGACGTAGCACCTTGTCACTGTACTTGTACTGTATTATTTAAGAGAATTTTTTGATGAGCGTATAATTAGTCGAAATACTGAAATTGCCTTTTGCGATTTAACACCCTGCGACTTCTTTTTGTGGCCTTATCTAAAAAATAACATACTTCGAACACCTATATTGAATTTGAATTATATGCTACAGAGAATCGAACAGAAATGCATGGAAATTAATAACAATCCAGTAATGTTGCAGAATAACATCAGAAATTTTGAACGGAGGATTTTAAAGTGCATTGATCTTGAAGGACAACATTTTCAACATTTGTTATAGTTTTCAATAAATACCTATTATTTGTTATTTATTTGTATGTATGAAACTGTCAAAATATACGACTTCGTAGGTTAAGTAGTAAATTTTAATTTACGACATACTTCAAAATGTTCTCAGTACTAGATTGACTTTTCAAATGAAAACTTGTTATATATATATATATATATATATATATATATATATATATATATATATATATTGATAAAAGGCAGAGATGCAGTTAATTATAAAAGAATAGTATTTTTTGTTGAGCGAGAAGTGATAAGTTAAATAAATTTTAAAAATAATAATTGGGCGCCTTATTAAATGTGATACAACTAGTCTCAGGGTGCATGAAATCTGGGTAAATGAGTTTTAATAAATAATATATCTCAGGCTCGTCGTGACTAAAAGTAGTTGCTTCCTTATAAGTAATTTAAATAAACGATTATCAAGAGAAATAACTTCTACAACTGTATCTACATCAATAAAAGATTTATATCAATATAAACAAAATATATTTATTGTATTAAAAGAAGAAAACTGTAATAACAAATACAAATATAAAAGTTTAAGTGGAATGTGAACGATATATGTGTATTATAACAAGGTGTACAATTGACAAGGTTATGTGTGTTGTTATTTTATAATAAATGTGTACTAAAATTATATGAACAATCTCTAATAAGTAGGTAAGTACCTTTTAATTAGGTGTTTATTCGCAGAAATTCGGTTATTTGTCAAAATCTCGCTTGTAAATTTATTACCAGTCTTTTCTCAGGTTATCTATTATCACTATTTGTCACTTTTACACTACATATATGTTTTAAATTGAATAAATTTAGAAATTTCTAATTGAAAATCGAAAAATACGTCTTATACGTTTATGAATTTTGCATAAGATGATGCCGATAGCGACTGTTTACTGAGTAAAATAGGTATATTATTTAGCAAAATTACAGTTTGAATGATATTTGGGAGAAGGTGAAAAAAATTCGAGAATCTTTATTTATTTGTGTGTTCCAATATTAAAAGAAATAAATTAAAAACGATATTTAGTAGTTCTGTTTATATAGTTAACCTGTTGTACTGATGTTAGGTTCTAGGTGGCTATGTTGTGGAGTCTTGCTGATGTAAGTTACCCCGAACGCTCTCCGATTTTGGCGGCTTGTGCGGGAAGTTTTGATGACGCTCTCGAAGCTATCTTCGGACTCGGAATAAATCTGCTAGAATCTCTCAATGACCTGGTATTGCTGTTGGATTTGAGGTATCAGCTTGATTTAACACTCCTCCAAGTAGTCAATGGCCTGTAGTTCTTCTTAGATATATATTTTGTTTTCGTGTACTTGATAACGAAATCGATAGTTTAACGCTTTATTTGGCGTTTATTCGCAGAAATTCGGTTATTTGTCAAAATCTCGCTTGTAAATTTATTACCAGTCTTTTCTCAGGTTATCTATTATCACTATTTGTCACTTTTACACTACATATATGTTTTAAATTGAATAAATTTAGAAATTTCTAATTGAAAATCGAAAAATACGTCTTATACGTTTATGAATTTTGCATAAGATGATGCCGATAGCGACTGTTTTATAATCAAAGCCTATTTATTTAATCTCTAAAAAGTCTCGAAGTTTTTTCTTTAAAACTAATTTCTAAGACAGATTTTAACTGTATATAATATATTATCTAGATTTAAAAATTATTTAATTTAAATATTGGTACATTCGCGCTAAAATTTGAATATTGAATTTAAAATGATAAAAATGAAATTAGTGAAAGAAAAAGAAATATACTAATTTAAGATTGTAATATTATCGTTATATAAATTCGTATACATTTCGACACTACTAAAACTTGCTAACTCCGTTTTATAACCTTGTTTACATAAATATTTGTGATGTTGAGTAACCTATATTTCCCATTTCAGTTGCTGCTCTAAGGGTATGTCTTGTATCACAACAATATATATATATATATATATATATATATATATATATATATATATATATGTGTGTGTATATATTTTTATATATTTTTTTCGTCTCCGAATAAAATAGCATAAATAAATAAAATGCGTACTGCGGTGACTTTTCCGGGCATAATTTAGAAATAATTTTTATTGTTATCCGTCCTGACATTATAAATATATACTACGGAGATTTAATATTAATCCTATTCTATAAAAAGTGGGCAAAAAATGCAACATCTCTTATACATACATATATCCATCAGGATAGTTACCTCGTTTTAGATTATCTTCTCGTAAGCAAATCGTATACAGATATATTTATTGGTATTGGCAACGCTAGCATTATATCACGCTCCCCTGTCGTAAACAAATACATTTACTTCAATATAATGCGGTTTTACGGACAGTTGAAATGTTTTCGAGCTCGTAAATATGTGAGATATCGATGTCGAAGGTTCCGATATGGTGCAAAAAGATAGTTGACAACTGCAATATTATAGCCATTGGAATTTAATAATAATGGAATCATAGTATTTGTTCAATGTTTGTGTCTTTATTTGTCACTTTTTATTGATAAAATAAAAATAATTTACAGTTTCTATGGGGTAATTTATAAATAATCGGTTTTAGCTGGTCAGTAATATAGTACAAATTGTCAAAAATTTTATATTACGAGTATATTTCGTGTGTATTATAAATGTAGTAATAATAATTGAATTTATAAAGTACGCTTTTGCTGATAATGTTGCTGTTATTGAACAAGTTTTAGAAAATATGTATCTAGAAATATGGGGTGGAGAGCCCAGAGAAATAGGTATATAACTTCATATAATCAAGGTCAAAGTGATGGCAATAACAGAAAAAGATGTAAAGCTAAACAAAGCCACAGATAATTTTGTAAATTGTGTTTCTAATCAAACAATTTCAGCATCTTCTAATCGTTATGGAAAAAAAAAGGAGTAAAGAGGGAGAAATTAAAGAGAAGATTTAAAAACTGTCAAAGTATATTATACAAGAACCAGAAGTTTTTTTTAACATGGAAGAAGTAATAAGAACAAAAAAAGTGTAAAAAATAATGCTAAAGCTTACCAACTGATTTAAAACATTTTGGAGAAAGCCGACGGATCCAAACAGCGGTATTATGAAATATAAAATAGAAAACTTAAATGCGACCTTTTTAAATATTACGAAGCGAGTAAGACGTGGTACTCGCTTCTTATATCTTTGAGACATTATAAGGATCTTGATTATTTTTTAACCAATATCGCGTAATAGCAAGATTATGTCGCTATAGATGCGCTATAGACATAAGTAGAGCTGAGGATGTTTGCGGTATAACCATGGTTATATCATATAACCATAGTAATTTACTATGGTTACATGATATAACCATGGTTATACCGCAAACATCCTCAGCTCTAGACATAAGTGTATGTAATAAAAATAATTAAAATTACAAAATTATAAAAATATACAAGTGACCTGGTCACTTGCATATTATAAAGAGATGCGGGTGAAAAAGGTCAAGTTAAAATTTTACAGTTGTCGTTGTTTCTTTAAATATATAATGTTGATGTGTTATTTGTGAGTTGCTAGTAACAATTATGTGTGTATTATTTAATAAGACCGCCAACGCCTACCTCTAGCTCTACTCCTGATGAAGACAAAAAATATATTGACGAAATATTGAGTTTTAATTAAAACAGACCGATAACCCAAATAGTAGTGAAATTATATTAGTACGGTCAAGAAATTTTCTGAATTATATATATATATATATATATATATATATATATATAAAACGTGTGTTCATTTGAAAAGCCAATCTAGGTTACTTTGAAATTTAGATAGAATAAGACGCATATATATTAGTATGTGTTTGTTGTTCCGTAAACGTAAATCCAAATGACATTTAATAATGTCAATCACATTTGTTATTTATTTGTATGTATGAAACTGTCAAAATATACGACTTCGTAGGTTAAGTAGTAAATTTTAATTTACGACATACTTCAAAATGTTCTCAGTAAATCACATGCTACTAGATTGACTTTTCAAATGAACACCCGTTATATATATATATATATATATATAAATATATACATATATATATATAAAATTTTCGTGACCTTGGCATGATATGGTAAACTTAATAAGTCGGCGATTAAAGGTCTGGTTTATTACTTCAAAGTATATATATTTAAAACAACCCTACATGTTTCGGCAATGATGCCTTTGTCAAGGATATAAAAAATATTTTTTTATATTTTTTACATCCTTGACAAAGGCATCATTGCCGAAACATGTAGGGTTGTTTTAAATATATATACTTTGAAGTAATAAACCAGACCTTTAATCGCCGACTTATTAAGTTTACCATACATATATATATATATATATATATATATATATATATATATATATATAATAACTTCGTGACCTTGGTATGATATGGTAAACCTAATCAGTAGGCGATTAAAGGTCTGTACATTACTTCAAAATATATGTATTCAAAAAACTCTACATGTTTCGGCTGTGTACGCCTTTATCAAGAGAATACAAAATATGAATGACGGGATATAAATGTCAAGTAATTAAGTTAACTTAATTACTTGACATTTATATCCTGTCATTCATATTTTGTATTCTCTTGATAAAGGCGTACACAGCCGAAACATGTAGAGTTTTTTGAATACATATATTTTGAAGTAATGTACAGACCTTTAATCGCCTACTGATTAGGTTTACTATATATATATATATATATATATATATATATATATATATATATATATATATATACTATATATCTATATATAGTAGATTAAATTAGTCGTCGATTTAAGGTCGATTTTACTTTGATATGTATATATTTAAAACAATCTTACATGTTTCCTTTGCCGTTGCCTTTTTCAAAGAAATTTAAAATATAAATGATAGTATGTCAATACTATAGCATTGATCTTTGAAAAAGACATCATGTGTCGAAACATGTAAGATTGTTTTAAATATATACATATTAAAGTAAAACAGACCTAAATCGTCGATTAATTTAATCTACTATAACATACAAAGGTCAAGAAATAATTATATATATATATATATATAATCCCTTAGCACATTATTAACATTCGTATCTTAAATACGTATTCCGACATCTAAGTTGTCATCTTCAATAAGAAAAAGTAGTGTTGAACATAGGACACAACAAAATCAACACAAAAAAGTTGCGAAACACGAATTTAAAAAAACTTAAATTTAGGTCATTTACCTCTCCTGAAAACATAACACTCTGTCTTCTTACACCTTCCACTTTATCTTTCCTAGGAATGCATACAACTAGGTACATGGAATTGAACACTTATCTGCGTTGTACACGTTATTTTTGTTTTTAATAATACAAAGACTTTCGTAGATGCCTAATTCACGTGGTTTGTTTATATTTTTAATTATTTTTGGACGATGTGCCATTATATTATGATGATTAGTTCCGAACGCGTGGCGGACGGCACTCGATTTATCTGGTCTATTGAATTTATATGGGATATATGTTCTTTATAACAGACTACTAGTTGACCAACGTATTTCAATTTACAATCGCGACAATTAATTTCATATATACCCGATTTCTGATTCTTCTCAATTTTATCTTTCGCGTTTTATAGAAGAGATCTGATTGAATTTCCGGAACGAAAAGCAACTTAAAGACCCCTTTCTTTAACAATCATATTTATATTTTATAATATTGATATGGTATACACATGAACTTTTAGTTATGATTTTACTGGAGTAACAGACAAGTGGAATTGTGGATTGTCTTTTTTAAATTAGTTCTTCTAATTAATTTATTAATTATTTCTGGATCAAAACCATTGCATTTCGCGATATTTTTGATGAAATCTAATTTTTTTCGTATTTCTCCATTGTTAACGGAAAGTTTAGCGATCGACAGGAAACTTAAACGAAACCGTCTTTTTGCTGTAAACTGTGATTTGAATCCGCAGAGATAAAACTATTGCCAGTATTTTTTTTCGGCAAAATGTTAACTGCTATTTTATAGTTACTTCTAATTATTAATAAATCTAAGAATGGTATCCTATCATTGTTTCCTTTTCCACAGTGACTTTAATAGTTGAAAATAAATACTTTGTTAATTCACCTTCATTCATCACCACATTCATCTTCAATAAGAAAAAATAGTGTTGAACATAGGACACAACATAAAATAGAAGAACAATAAATCTAAGAATGGTATCCTATCATTGTTTCCTTTTCCACAGTGACTTTAATAGTCGAAAATAAATACTTTGTTAATTCAGTATCTGGACCTATATAATTACCGAAATTTAATCAAATTATAATTGTTTTCGCCAAATATGAGTCCCCAATTCTCTCTTCGAGATATTATCTGTGTATATTGTTATATAAATTGTATTAAATTGTATTAGACTAAGTTCTTTGGAAAAAGTTACGGAAAAAGCGCTATTTACTTTTGTTTTTTTTTCGCAGATTATTAATTTCAGATAAAAAGGAATTAGAGAACTGTCCTGAATGTTATTATTAGAATTTTATATGAATACCGTTCTTTGCCACAAAATTAATAGGACTAATTTGAAATAAAATTTAATAATAATTTTTAATGATATTTTCGGTTTAGTTCTTCTGCTGGGTTCTCACTTTACACAATATAGTCTGAGAAATCGTTTACAAACACGTTTGTTGATAAGAGCGAAGATTTATTATTCAGTTACGTGGGAGATAGTCCTTTGACCCTTTCCACATTATATTCGTCGAATCCATCAACTTGCTATTAGTCGTGTTTTAGCGTAGATAGTATATGAAAACAACATGATATATTTACGTATGTGTGAATTAGAGACATTGTGCTTAAAAATATATACGAGGGCGATTCGTAGAGTAAGTGCCGTTGGTTGTCAGAAAAACAGCAATACATGAAAAAGTTTTTATGCTATACAATTTAAAGCTATGTCTTTCAGATTTTTTTCTATACAGTTGCCATTAAGATTGAGACATTTGTCATAGCGAGGAACCAGCTTCAAATTGTCAGAGTCGCTACTCAAACTTGTTTTCTTTTTAATAAAGGCATTAATTACATTTTCAAACAAAAGGAAATATACAGAGTTAGGCAAATGTATATATCCATTCGAATAACTTTGATACAACTACTTAGACTTAGAAACTTAAATTAAGTTTTCCCTAATTTAAGTTTATGCAAACAGAAGATTCGAAGAGTATATTCATATCTGAATCGGACTTCCGGTTTAGCCGGAAACGGTGTTATCTTTTTTATTTTAAGTGAAACACTTGGCATATTTTTACGAATTTCAATAGAGCTCTGCTCTGGGAGTTCAGCAATAATAAGGTTTGGTACCCTTTTGTTCAACAACGACAGAGATATTTAATTAAATCTATTAATGCAATTTTTATTGAGAACAAGAAAAATGAATACAAAAAATATAAACAAAATCAATATCAGTTAAGAAATCTTTCGAAATGATGACAATTCACTTCTTGATAATATGCAAGTGTGTGAATAAATTATTAAATGACATTTGCCAAATCCCTCTCACAAATTAATTACACTTCCTCAATTATTCTCTGCCGTAACTCGTTTAGATTATGCGATCGTCTAGTATAAACCACATATTTTAAATGACCCCAAAGGAAAAAATCTAGGGGATTTAATCTGATGACCGTGCAGGCCTTTCGATGAATCCTCTACGACCAGTCCACCGATTTGGGAATATTTCTTCTAACATAAAGGGCATAGTGAGGGGGTGCGCTATCTTGTTGGAACCAAACACTTACAGGTAATTCCCCATTTTCCTCAATATTAGGAACAAGTTGATCACGTAGAAGATCTAAATATCTCTGTCCAGTTAGTGTACTATAAATGAAAAAGTACCAATAATACGCTTATTGAAAATATCAACCCAAAGGTTTTAATTTCTTCGGATGTTGTATATGCGTTTTTAGCATCCAATTAGGGTTATCTATTGACAGATATCCCCAATTATGGTGATTAACGGTACCATTCAAACAAAATGTTGTCTCGTCGGAAAATAGCAAATTGTATGTAAAATAGTGGTCATTTTGCTTCTTCGCAAAACTAAATTCTACGATCATAAAATGTAGTTTATACGAATAATATGTTTCGTGCTTCAACATTCTGGTTACTGATCCGTAACTTATACCATAGCTTAGTGTGAGGGATGTACTAGAAGTTTGTGATAATTACTTAATGCTATAGCAATATTTTAAGTAATAACTTTATTAGTTGCGAGTTTTGGTCGCCCGCTTTTCAGTAAATTTCTAACATTTCCGGTCAAGTTATAGCTTCTCAAAGTTTTACTAACGACAGTTCGTTATATTGGATGCCGATCTTGATGCAAATTGCTAAGTAAATCGCATACTTCTTCATGAGTTCTGGCGCGGTCACCAAAACCTATCATCATCAGAATTTCAATACGTTCCTTTCAGTTAATTGAACGATTATTAATATTTGGACGTCTACAACATTAATTGCGACTGTTAAAGTGAAGTACTGAATTTTAATTCCATGGCTTACTAAACATAAGCATGATTTTAAAATATCAGTTTTAATTAAATATCTCTGACTTTGTTGAACAAAAGAATGCCAAACCTTATTATCGCTGAACTACTAGGGCAGAGCTCTATTGAAGTTCGTAAAGATATACAGGGCGTTTCATTTAAAACGAGAAAAATAATACCGTTTCCGGTTAAACCGAAAGTCAGATTCGAATATAAATATGGTAATCGAATCCCCGATTTGTATTTAATTACTTTTGGAAAGTCTTATTAAAGTCTAAGTAGCTATATCAAAGATATTCGATTCAATCGATACATTTGCCTAACCCTGTATATGACATAGGGAACACTCCAAATATATCTAAACGCAGCTGGATTGAAATGTAGTTGCCCAATTGAACTCTACAGTACAAAGACCGCACAGTTAAAGATTAAGTAAGTATGACGGATACTTAATTTCTCAGACTAAGTAAGCACTCCTCATTTAGAAATAATGTATAGATTGTTTTTAATGTACCAATTACTAACAGCGTTGATTTGATTTTGAAAGATATTACAATATTCAACTTTAATCAGTTGGTGGAGTAACTTTAAGTCATCAGCAAACGACTATTTTCGACAATAAATTTTATTACGTCGGTCATTAATGAAAATAAGAAATAGTAACGGTCCCAAGTTAGTACCCTGAAGCACGCTCGAAGTAGAAAAGAATGATCACTTAAATAAGAATCGTAATGTATTCTCTCTGATAAATAAGAAAATATAAACTTAAAAAAGGTATAAAACCCCATAATTAATAATCTTATCCTAAATATATATAACTAAGTTGTCATCATTAGTAGGTAAAACCACTAGTCACAGTGTTGAACATGGACACAGTAAAGCTAACACGAAGAATCGCGCACAACTTTACAAAGCGTCCACGTATACACTGCACTTAAAAAACTAATATTACCTCAACTTACCCCTCTTCAAAAATGGTATACATGTGTTTATTCTCACGCCCTCAGCATTTCCTACTTCTTTTCGAAGAATGAAAAGAAACAACTATATGGGATAGGACCGTTGTCCCAGTTGAAAGTATTAATTTCATTTTTAACGATATGAATACTTTCATATAACGGGTTATCATAAAATAAGGGATATATTTTAAATTATTATAACTTTTTAAGAAATTAAGTTAATAACAAAAAATAAATTAAATCTAATTACTTAAGAAATGGGATTTAGTATACACAAAACCAGTTACGGCAATTGCTCAATATGACCTCCATTTTGTTGTTGTAAGATTACCAACCTTTCCTCCAAATTGTACACAGCATGTCGTAACATTCCTGGTTGAATTGCACGAATTTGCTTTATAATGTCTTTTAATTCTTGTGGCGTTGTTGGTCGTCTTCTGAACACTAAACTTTTTAAATAAACCCACAGCCATCCAGTAATCTGCTGGGTTAAGATCAGGTGATCTTGGTGGCCATGAATTTGCGAAATGTCTGCTTAACACACCATCTTTAAAAACGTTGGTTAACAATTCTTTGACTGGTCGGAAAATGTGCGGGGGTGCTCCATCCTGCACAAAAATGATGTTTTCAATTCCGTGGTGCTTGTTTTGCAGCTGTGGAATAACATAATCTTTTAACATTTGCAAGTATCGTTCACCGTTTACAGTTACAGATACGGCTTCTCCGTTCTGCATTTCCTCGTAGAAATACGGACCAATGATAAAATCAGCTGTAAAATCGGACCAAACGGTGACTTTCTTGTCATGATGACCTTGTTGAATGATTTCTTGTGCATTTTTTGCAGACCAGATTCTACAGTTTTGAGTATTGACTCCACCATTCAGAGTAAAATGTGCCTCATCTGTCCATAAAATACGGGATAACCATACGGGTTCAAGGAGAAATCGTACCTAATAGCCAAAGCTGCTTCCCTTAATTCAAAAAACATTTTCAGTTTATATGGATACATTTTTAGAATTTTCAGTAAAATTTTCCTAACCGTGGTATACGGCACTTGCAATCGTTTGGATATCGCATTTTCACTGCTGATTGCTAGTGGATTACCTCTGGCTATGTCCTGATTTTCATGAAGAGGCTCTGCAACTTGGACATCACTAATTCTTGGTCTTCCTGATATTGGTAGGTCAGCTACAGACCCTGTTCTTTCAAATTTTTGTGTCACATTGCGGTCCGCTTTCATTTGCGAAGGCCCCGCTCTCAAACCCATTCTCTTGCGAAATCTTCGTAATCCAGCGGTGTAATTTCTGCCGCATTCATAATAAAACTGAACTAAACCAATTCTTGTTTGTAAATCCATGCTATTACAGTTTGAGTCGTTTGAATTCTACGTCCACTTGAGTTTTAATTTCAAAATAAAACTCCAAATTGAATGATTTCGTTTTGACACTCATGTCAACAATTGTAATGACAACTCTTTTGTTTTTCATAGATGCAGTAAAATCTAAACACAAAAGCAACTAGATTCCATTTACTTTTTGCTACCAGCTTGATTTCTTAAAATTATATAAGACTTAAAAGTTTACCCCTTACTTTATGATTACCCTATATATCGAGCTCTCTAGGATTGCTTATATTTTTGATCAGTTTTAATCCTTCTACTGTGTTATGATCAGTATCTATACATGGCATGCGACGCTAGATTTTTCTGGTCTATTAAATTTAATATGCGATGTATGTTTTTTATAACGAGTTATTATTGACCGCTGCGTTTAATATATGTATTTCGAATTACAATCCCGGCAATTCTTTCCTATTTGGAGGAGTTGCTTTAGAATAATAACATTGAATCGTTAAAAGTCAATCAGCAGGAATTCATGCGAAAGACCTTTCAAGAAGATATTAGTGCCGTACGTTGTGGAGCAAATCCTACGTCCAAAATATTGTGTGTGGTCGTAGTTAGTGGCTCGTTTTTGTATTATACCATAGATGTCAAATTCTTCTATTTAACATTTATTGCCATTGATTAATACATCCTGTAGCAAAAGGTATTTAAAAAAATAGTACTGAAGCAATTATCTAGTTTCTATGCATGTTGTAAACTGTTAGATAATCACTATTAAAAAAATATGAATTTTAGAAAAAGAGAGAGACTAAAATATTTTTAAAAGAAATTGTTCGTAATGGGGATGTATAAATAATTACAAAATTAAAGACTTGTATGGAAAATTTTACAAGCTAGGAGCTTCTACAGAAGCATGTACACGCCTATTCATCCGTTTCTTACGACAAGCGACCTCTATAGATATCTCTCGTACCCGTCGAGACATTCAAATAAAAGATAATGGCATCCTCTCGAATCCAACGGTGACCGTAGCACTACATGGAAATGAATCAATTAATTAATCGCTATTACGGAACGTACCACGTCAATCATTAATTAATGTCGGGTTTTCTAATGTGCTTTCGCGAACGTGACTAGAATGTCATCTATTTTTACTTATATTACATGTACCTATCTAGTACATAAAATGTACGTTAACCGATCACGGCCACCAAGATCTTACAGGTCCGCAAAAACTACGGTTAACCTTATAGAGCGTCGTAAGTGCTTATTTGCACTTGGGCTAAAAAAAAATGGTCTGTGGGTAATTAATTACCCGTCGTGATGCTTTGTTTTGTGATTTGGTTTTTGCGTTGACTGGAAAACTTTTCGCCCGTGACGGTGGAATTGAATTTGTCGCTGAATAGGTATAAAAAATAGAATTCGGTCCGATATTTGTACAACTATTTTTGTTATGGAGTAGTTCTGCCAAATAATAAATCATATTTAGGAGTTATATTAAAATGGTATAGACATTTTTTTCTAATTTTTTGTTTATATTAAACATTTTAAAGTCTAATATAAAAATCATTACTACGGAGTATTACAACGGACGTCAATGGGAATATCTGAGCAATTTTCACACGACTAATACCACCCTTACGTCTTCCTATTGTCATAAATTATCAAATCATAGAAATTCCACCACTTATAAATTATTAATACATTATATATGAATTGTATGCTATCGGCTGACTTCCTTTTAAAATTGTTATGAAATAAACATTGTTCAACATTTCTCCGTTTTTAGCTTTATCGAAAAGAGTAAACCTTAGTTAACAATTAGTTATGAAATATAATTTTGAAATAGTTGACTAAACGGGCTGATACTTGTTGAAACTCCAGTTTAAAGTAATAAAATAAACCAGAGTAGTTTCAAGTATTTTATTGTTCAATACAATACTGTTTTGCCAAACTTTGGCTTCATCAAGTGATGACAAACTGAAAAATTTTGTATAAAGTATTTTTACTATAGGAGAGCAGTTGCGTCATAACCAGTAATATCAGTTCTGTAAAACCTAAATGCTTCAATTTACTGATGTAGTAAATGCAACTTCTCCAACATATTACGAAATTTGTTTTATCACTGTTACTACACTATTCCATACAATGTTGTCACGTATGATCACCATATTATATCCGCCTGTGATCTGTCAGTCGACTTTACATATTAATATTGTTCATTTTATTTTTCTCGTATTATCGTCTCTCACAACAAAATATTGCAAAATATTGGTTTCTATTTTAAGAAAGACGTCTCTAAACGAGGATTGATGGAATTGTCCCATATTGTTTTAAAATGAATAACGTTTTTGCAATAATATATGTAAACAAAACAAGTAGGTAGCAAAAGGTATTAATTGCTTAAAAAGTAATTGGCACAGGCAATATATCAGTGACTTATGTTTTGTAGATAGATAGTTGTACATGCTGGTAATAGTAATGGTTTCATTCCTGGAGCAGAAGTAATATTTGCAGCAAATAGTAAAAGTATGGATTACTACGGTGATATGAATCGAGAAAATTTTGTATAATGGTTCGAATTTCTACTTCTTCGTTGACGACGATATTTTTATTTGTTCTTTTCTTTCTAAATGAGCAATCATGCAGTCTATTGTAAAGTTTTCGAAAGTAACGTCGATCTGGCTGCTGTCGTAAAAGATAGTGTTCAGCATAATATTCGCTAGTCCTTATTGAATTTTTACGATATAAAATGTATGCTTCCAACATATCGCATTTCTCAAAATTAGGAAATACCATAGTGAAATATTGTCAAACACTAAGCAACAAAAGTAAAACCAAAATGTTTAGAAAAATAAATAGAGAACTAATGAACACAACACAAAATTAAAAAAAAATATTTTTAATAACTAAACGTGGGAAAGATTTATATTCAGTACGTTATTGAAATTTACAAAGGGCATACTATTTGTTCTGTTTAAATCGAAAGAAGGCTACTACTGATTTTACAGAATGAAACAGTATCTTTGAAATCAACTAAATTCAACCGTAAATACTTTATTATTCGTTTTAGGAAAATAGTGAATTGAAACTTTTATATTACAAAGAACATTATCATTCAGAATTTTTAAAAATATATAGGCTGTTCCATTTAAAAAAATTATAAATTTCAAAATTTCTCGAAAATGCGTTATTCAATTTTTTTTCATGAACTGCATGCTAATCTATGTTAAAAATACTAATACTTTGCTAATTTAACATACTTTCTAGAATCAATAATAACAGAGATAGCAATAGTGCGCACTTAATTTGAATCAGCCTGTATATATATATATATATATATATATATATATATATATATATATATATATATATATATATATATTGCAAAATAAAAGTAGTAATACAGTTGTTTTTATTAATTAACATAAACCATGTATTTTTCTAAATATAGAGTGATAAATAACAATATTAACATTCTAATAAACAGTTTAAGATATAATCTACATGGCATTTGCTAGAAGAAAAGGTTTTTGAAGTATTTAACTGATCTCGTAACATAACCTATAACCAAAATTGCAATTATTTGCAAGATGTAAACAATAAACTTGTCAACGTTGTGTGACGCACATTGGTGACACAACTGCGTTCTTATCGGAAAAATACTATATACTTCTTTTACAGAAGTGTATGGGTATATTCTAAGTGGGGGTGTACATATTTTATATAAGTAGTAGAGGGAGTTATTGAATTCTATTTGTTCATTTAGAGTTATAAAGTTAAACCTATTTTCTTATATCTATTTATTTTTATATTTTCTAACAGATTATTTTTTCCCCTTGTCTTGTATATGCAGAATCTTGAATTCTCTATGAAATTTATCCAGCTGGACTAAGTAGGACAATGCAAGCAAATACTCTGAGGCCTCTATATAAAATTATTTGCAGGCTAGTGCGGCTTAGCCAACAGCCGTGGTAGGTGCATTATTTCGACCATAAATTCTTTTCAAAATTCACACTGTTTCGGCAACGTAACATTTACTTTGGAAATAAATATTCAGTGCTGTCAATATTTTGAGTACGTTAGTCTTGCGAATGTTAAGATAACATGTGTTCCAAAAACAAACATATCGATGACTAACTTTTTACAATACCACTCTAGCATTACCTTAGTTAGACCATCTTAAATGACAACAATTATTGTTAGTGACTTTAATGTTGATATTTTTGCAGTTAATAGAATGGCTGAGCAAATTTTGAACATTCTTGAATCAATCGTTTGGTATTGAAATACTCATAAAAGAACCTACTTGTGTAGCAAAATCTTTTAAAGCGTTCTTGAATAATATGTTTCTATTTAACTAACACAAATAGTCTGATCGATGTACTAGTGCGATAATCTATCCTACAAGCCTTCTCAGATCATAAAGCTATAGCGGCTAATTTAAAATTAAATAAAAGCATTTCAACCAAATGTTCATACAAAGAGTCGTATAGTGTATAGTAAGTATATTTAGTGCTTCGAATATATGTCGTGGATGTAACAAATAAAAATTAAACAGCCCTCTTTAAGTTAAAAGCAGCATTTTATTAAGCCTCTTCCCGTTACTTTCTCGATAAGCGTCTCCAAGAATTTATTAACGCTCTTTCCATACATCCAGGCCGAGACAAAATTCCAGGAAAAGCTAATACCTTAAAGCTTCTAAATAAATACAAAAATACATTTTACCATAAAATTAGGAGTATATGTCTTTCTTTGCTATTCGGAGTAATTTATTCCCATATTCGATAGTAATTTTATTTTAAACGTCATTTTACGTTGGCTTTTCGAAGTGTAAACTTGTGAGTTGTGATATGTAATAGCTAAAATGCAGAAAATAGCGACTGTGCCTGGATGGATTGTACCTTATTCAGATTTGCGTTTGGATGGAGAAAAAGTGTTTTGCGTAGCATGTTGCAAGATTGTGGGTAAAATTTTAAGTATTTCCTCTTATTAGTTCATTAATTAAGTTTTTAAATATTCCTTTATCTTTTACTAACATTTATTTTATAAGAAAACAACCGATGATGTGATATTTTTTTTCAGATTACAAGTGAGAGAGAAAGTTCCAACATATGAAAAATCTCTAAAAATCTCATGCTGCAAAACTAACAAAGATGAAATTGGCGAAGACGACTCAGCAAACATTACCGCAATCGCTGTATCTATACAGCTAAACATCTATCTATACATCTAAACATTGAATAGCATACATCTAAACATTGAATAGCATTAATAAGGTTGTTGCAAACAATTATCTTTATATATGCGTAGATGAAACTACTGATAGTGTGGGCTGATACATAGTTCATTTAATGATTAGTATCCTTAACGTATCGGTTCCAGCAATATATTATTTAACCCATTAACGGGCAGTACCATTTTTTGTTTTTTAGATGTTTTTTTGTGTCGCGGTTGACTAGCAAAATGCTTTGTGAGCAACTTTCATTGAAATCATTTTTTAAAATTGTCTGTCATTTTGGCTCTACAAAGTGGTTGATATTTCGACCAAAGACCGTTTAGGCCCTTAGACATCACGAAAAGTTCTTGGTCGATTTTTCAACCACTTTATTTTGATTCCAAAAAGTATAGGCAGAAAATTATGAAACTAAACTTTATTTTAATAATGAATAAAAATAAAAAAACATTTTAGGTATTATGCTTCGTGGAACGGGGCAAAACAGTCTAAACATAACGCAATGCCGCATTTGCGGCTTCCCATCTTTGAACGTTTTGGATTTTGTTTAGTACTGCAATAGCCGCACCGTCGAGATGTCCCCTTTATGGGTAGGTGCTCTCCCACATTTGTCTTCCTTATGTCTTCGATGGACACACTCTTGCCATCAATTTTTCTAAATTTTTGAGCTACAGGTTGAGCCGGGCCTTTCCGCTTCCTGGAGTTATAGGTTTTTATCAACTCATCTGCCAGCACAGATCTAAATTTTAATTGGGACCAATGTTTTTCTTTTCGAGTCTGTGCAGAATACTTATACAAAATATACGAGTTCACAATAGCACTGTCTATACAATAATATAGGAGCTTGACCCACCACCTTCTGGATTTCCATGAAATGAAATACGCTTCTATTGCCCGATCAAATTTATCAACCCCTCCCATATATTTATTGTAGGCTGCTATTGACTCGGGACATTGGACTTCTTGTCGTTCTCCTGTTTTATTTGTTCTTTTAACAATGTTGAATTTAGTCGCGTTGTGAATGTTGCTTACCACATTTACAGATTTCTTCCCTCTGTCCTTCCATTTTACAATAGATATATCTCCCGCCTGAGCAAAATCAGAATCATCAATTTTCATTTTTTTTGTCATCTTTCAAAATTAATTTAGGGTAATACTTTCTGTTGACCCTGAATGTGCCGCAGGCAAACGTGTCCTGTTCCATTAAAGTCTTCATAAGGTTAAAAGTGGTAAAGAAGTTGTCGAAATATAAACAGTAACCTTTTCCCCAAAATGGCTCAGACATTTCCATTACAACCCTTTCTCCCAGTGTATCTTGGGTCGTTTCTTTCTCTTTTTCCTGATAAACTTGAAATGAGAACATGTATCCACTAGCACTGTACGCTAAAACCCATACTTTGAATCCGCGCTTGGTAGGTTTCATAGGCATATACTGTTTTAGAGTAGTTCTCCCCTTGAAACCTACCATGCTCTCATCAATGGCCAATTCTCTGTACGGAATGTATAAAGCCTTAAAGTTTTCGTTAAGTTTTGTAAGAAGTGGCCTCAATTTATATAATTTGTCAAATTTTTCGTCTCCTCTCTTAGGGATAGTTTCGTTATTATTTAGATGAAGGAAACGTAAAATAAATAAAAATCTTTTCAGTGGCATTAGACTGGCTATTCGGTTAACTTTAAAATTGCCATCTGTTGACCAATAATGTCTTATGCTTGGAAGTCGATGAAACCCCATAATAATGAGGATTTCAATGAAAGCTCTGAGTTCTGCTAAATGTAGGTCTAAATTCTTTCCATTTTGGGTGGCATAGAGATTTGATTCATAGACCATTAGTCCCAAAGTATCCATTCCAAAAGTGTCCTCACAAAGTTTTAGCGGCGACGCACTTTCATTATCGTCGATATTTGGACCACAAATTTCACTGAACACAGTCTCGGAATATTTTTTTGGTTCTGATGAGTGCTTGGTAAAGTTAAACGGATTAGAAGGTGCATCGTCATTCGTGTCAAGTTCGTCATTGTCGATGTCGCTTCCATCTATTTCTGCTTGCACCCGCAGCTTCTCTTTCTGTGCTTCATATTCATAATTTTTATCATTTACAGTGTCATCGGAATCGAAGTCAGTGCCATCTTCATTATTTTGCTCAATGTATGTGACTTTTTTATCATGATTCCTTCGTCGTCTTGAAGACAATATACCTGTAAGTTTAGATAAAAATAAACTTGTTTATCAAAAAGTTTATAATATACACCTTTAGATGTACTTGGAGTATTATGTATTTCCACCACAAGCTTTGGAGTATTTTGAGAAGGGCTGGAAGATGATGTATTTGTATGCGAGAAACGCGTAGCACTACCCGTGGATGGTGTAATAATATTTGGTTCATCATCTGCGTCGCTGTCTCCACCGACGTCTGAATTTTCAGCTTGATCATCTGGTATTCCCTCCAACCAATCAAACATATCCTCAGTATTCATCACACCCAACTTCTCCAAATTTATTCTAGACATCTACAATTGGACATAATAAAGAAAACCTGACAACAAACGTAATAATTCCACATATGCATTGATTAGATAATATTATAGTTCAATTTAGAAGATTTCATCCACCTAGGCTTCGTTTAAAATTTTGTCAAAAACTCGAATATAATGTTAAATATTTTCTAAGCCGTAATGCAGTAACTACAAACGGCATCAAATTACCAAAGCTTCAACATTCTCATGCATATAAATGTACGTTGTTTTAGGTTTTTTGGAAAATTAATATAAAAAAAAATAAAACAAAATGTTATGTTTTATTGAAAAGAAGGGTTATTTCTACAAAAGTGCTGATTAAATGTTTATTCTTCCAAATTTTGCAACTCTAATTAAATAAAATGCATTTATTCGAGTTCCTTTTACTTTTTTATTGATATATACTTACTTTGCAGTGCACTAATAAACCACAAATGTAAATAAACGGTGCCGACAAACACATTTGCACAAAAATAACACATGGGTGGTAGGCGTAACGCGTAGTGTCAAATAATCAACCACTTGTCATAGAAAACGCGGGATTTTTACTTGTGGTTGATATTTCGAGTTCAAACGTTGCAGGCCAGTCTGTTATACTAAAATGGTTGATTATAGAACTTTGTTCATACTTGATACCCACTGGAAAACAAGTGGTCGATATATCGACAATGTTCGTTAAAGGGTTAATTTCATCTAAACAGTCGGAAAAAGCAAATAATTTGACAATAACAAGGTTTATACAGGAAGAACAGGCAACTTTATTCTTACCGGAATCGATTCCAACAGAGAAAATTCTATTGTTTTTGACGGATGCAGCACCATACATGGTGAAGGCAGGTTTAACTTGAAAATCTTTTACCTAAATTTAATTCACACAACTTGCTTGGCGCACGGACTAAACCGTGTTGCAGAAGAAGTCAGAAACCATTTTCCCTTAGTAAATACTTTAATTAGTAGTGTTAAGGAAGTATTTTTAAGTGCCCCATTACGAGTTCAGTTTTACAAACAATATCTACCCGGTGTTCCGCTTCCCCATCAACCAGTAATCACACGATGGCGAATGTGGTTGGAGGCTGCTATTTTTCATGCAAATCATTATGAAGGAATAAAGACAATTATAATGCATCTTGATAGGGATGCACAATCTGTGATAGACGCCCAAAAGGTCTATTCGAATAAAGAAATACCTCAACAGTTGGCGTTTATTAAAGCCAAATATAGTTTTATTTCCACTTCTATATTGCAGGTGAATAAACAATTTATGTCGCTAATCGAGAGTGTTGAAATAATAAAAAAATTTGCAAATTTGAAGTGGGATAGTCCGTGTATGAAAAAATTTTAAGTGTAATAGGAAAAAATAAGGGTTTTAAAAAGCTAAAGGGCATTGCTAAAATCTTGTGTGGTGATTCAGTAGAAAATATTGAGTTGACAATAGATGATATTTCTAATTTGAAATATGCTCCTATAACAAGCGTCGACGTAGAACGAACCTCTTCAATATACAGGGTGAGTCGTGAGGAATCGACCAAACTCAAGGAGTGTATTCTACTGGTGAAAGTAATGTAAAAAAAACTCAAACGTTGTTATCCGATTTTTATTTGTTTTCGAGTTATAGCGTAATTAAAAATGTAGATTTAGTATACCATATTTATGTATGTATTCGTAAAAACAATACGGTGAACAATACAGTGAACAAAAACAGTGAAACCCCGGTAGCAATTCATTATAGGGAACTCTTCCTAGCTGAAGCGCTACCTGTTCGTGATTTTCCGAACTAGCGGTAGTGACATTGAAAGCAGTCGAGAAATAGTGTTGAGTGGTTTGTATGCCTAATGCGTCTAATGTCACTACCTCTAGTTCAGCGTTGATATAGTGAGAGACTGCTAGAGGATGTTCCCATAAACATCAGAATCCAAATCTTCTACCAGCACGATGGAGCGCCTGCACATTACGCTCGTGCAGTCAGGCAACATTTGGCTGAAAGGTTTCCAGCGAGTTGGATTGGACGTGGTAGTCACATTGGTTGGCCTCCTAGGTCTCCAGACCTTACGCCACTCGATTATTGTTTATGGGGCTGGTTAAAAAATGAAGTGTATCAAGTAAAAGTGGACACTCGTGATGCACTAATTCAACGGATTATGAATGCTTCTGACAATATCAAACATCAACCTGACGCAATCAGGAACGCAACCAGCGCCCTTGGTAGACGATGTAAAAAATGTTTTGAAATGAATGGCGGTATTTTTGAAAATATATTGTAAAGAACGATAATACCAATAAAATACAAAAACTTCAATGTATGAAATTTTGTTTATTTTTAATTACGCTATAACTCAAAAACAAATAAAAATCGGATAGCAACATTTGAGTTTTTTTACATTACTTTCACCTGTAGAATACACTCCTACAGTTTGGTCGATTCCTCACGACTCACCCTGTGTATAACATGTATAAATACATGTTGTCAGACAAGTGTCACAATTTTTCTGTTGAAGACTTTGAGAAATATGTGATTATAAATTGTTCATAGTTAATTATGTTGTAAAATGTTCTAAATAAACTTGTAGTAAACATAATAGAATATTTTTTTCTACAGTATTCCATTTTCTAACATTTCTCCTATTTTTTTACCTGCATATTTTTCATAAGGAAGTGCATATTTTCAGTTTTTTTTTGCATATAATCCGGCCTTTAGTTATAACTAACTCCAACTTGTGTTTATTCAAGAATTAAAATATGTTGTAATAAATCCGTCGGGATAGATAATATACCCATGCACGTATTAGGCTAAAAGACGGCAGGGTTACTATTCTTGAACCCCCAAGAAATATATTATGGTCAATGCAATTGAAGGCCTTTAGAAAGTTAGTATAGATCACATCGACCTGCTTGCGTTTGTGTAAAGTCACAGACAGATATGAGTAATGTTGACCAAGTTAGATATAGTCCATTTTACAATATAACGACCCGACTAAAGGATTAAAACCGTAAAGTCTATTACGGGTAACTACCTCAGCACAGTGGCAGATAAGTTCATACAGGCGAGCGATTAGAAATATTAGAATATATTGATACCCAGGCAGGACTGTATTCACAAAATTACACACTGCATATGTATTATATAAATTTATATAAGGTGAAAATATAATACTTATAAGCTAATTAAATAAATATATTAAAACTCTTCACAGTTATCAGAATCATCATAGTCAGTGATATCAGTTTCACGCTACACTACGCTAAAAGTTGATAAAGAACGGTCCATTTTCAAATTTGCATTTCGACTTTAGAAAACATATCAGCCACTGTGTTCAAGGTACTTCTCGTTGATAGACTTAACGGTTTTAATCATTTAGTCGGGTCATTATATCGTAGAAAGGACTATCCAAAACTGGTACACTGATAAATATGATATTACTTCTATTAGTCAAATAGGAAGACATCAATTCATTCAATAAAGCACAGAATTCAATAGCATACGATCGAACAAGAAATATATTATAATCAAGGCAATGGAAGGCCTTTTAAAAGTCACTATAGATTACATTGGCTTGCTTGCGTTCATGCAAAGTCACAGACAAGTAGTACTGGTAATTTTGATAAAGTTAGATTATGCATCATACGATCTACTTGAAATAAACTCATGCCGGTGTACTAATAAATATGATTTGTCTGATTTTTAAAATTTAATGTCGCCATTCTTCAAATCTTGTGAAGTGCAATAACTTAATCCACATGTTATATTATCGTAGAAACATTATGATTGAATATTGAATGAAGCAGTGGTTAATTTTAATTAATTTATAATTTAATATATGAAGAAACAGCACTGTATATTTATGCATGCTTACATGTACACACGCACAGAGCCATATGCAATTATCAAAATAAATTGCCTACCTTTAAATTTCAACTTTATAAATCATTCTCGATGTTATCTTAAATTTCTCTGATATAAGAACTTGTTGACCATATTTCCAAGCGTATTCACTTACATTACTTAGTCAGTTTATCTACTGGACAATCAAATTTTAACACCTCTCATTCCAACTCGAAAAGTATGCGTGGTATAGTTTTCAGATGTACAATCATACACAAGATGAATGTCTCTTTCGATAAAGTTATTACTTTTAGTGCACGCAAGTGTTAACTTCATCTATTTTTCATAAATTATGGTTACATAAGTAATATTTATAACTTGCTTTCGTCAGTTTCAGTACATTTTTAAACAATTTTTGATACGAAAGATCTATGAGGACATTATCGTTTTTCATTACTGCACAATGTTTGTGGACTAAATGCTCGTTTCATAAAATGCAGATAACATGTACGTTACCAGAGTAAAACTGATAATCGGGATTTATTAAATGTTGGATTTCTCTTTTTAAGCTAGTAAGGAGAACTTGCCTAGCCCAAACATGTTATAGCAGTAAGTAAAGCGAGATTTTAAAGCAACTTTCTTATAAATCTGCATATATAATCGGTAAATTTGTTTCTTAAATACACTACTGTGATAAAAAAGTATCGAGAGTTTGGTTTATTTGAACCCGGCGGGTTAATTTTCTTTCATAGGCGACATCGTACGAAATTTCATGTAATTATTCTTGTTAGTGAATAAACAAATTATTGTTTTTCTTTCGAGAAAAGCGATTTTTACGATTTTTATAATGTTTGATTTTGTTAAAAATCTTTCATTATAGACTGCAGTTAAGTAAGAACTTAAAAAAAAGGTAAGAAAACCCTTATCGCAATTAATACTCGCATCCTAAACAGGTGTTTCGACAACTATGTTGCCATCCCCAGTAGGTAAAATTAATAATCACAATTCATCTGTTCCTTTGATGTAACTCAAAGCATCCCTATAAAAGTTTCTAATTCACGCCTCAACAGCTCAGTGGTCGAGCAATGGTCCAGCAAGCCAGAGGGCGTGGGTTCGATTCCTATTTGAGGGCGAATTTTTTTCTATGAAAAATTCTAATAAAATAGCGTCGTAAAGTGTAGAAGGAATATTTATAATAATCACAATGTTGGACATGGAGCACAGTAAAGCTAACACAAAGAAACGCGAAACACTTGACAAGGCGTCCACTTATACGCTAAGTTTTAAGAAACTAAAATTAGGTTAACTTACTTCTGTTCAGAAAAGAAATACACTCCTACTTTTCTAGGAATTTGAATAGGAAAGTACCTGGAACTGAACCGTTGTCCGCTTTGTATGTGTCATTTTTGTTCTTAATAATATGAATACTTTCGTATATATCCGACTCCGTCGGATTGCTTATATTTTTAATAAGTTTTGTGATGTTATGATCTGCTTCTAACGCATGGTGGGCAACACTGAATTTTTCCGGTCAATTAAATTTAATATGCGACATATTGCCATGGACTTTTCCCCGAAGAAAGAAAGTAAAGAAACTATAAAAGACTATATATTTATGTACATTTTATTACAGAGAGATAATTATAAAGATTTAACATTTTATGCGAAAATTTATTATAATGTGTATTTTTGTCCACAATTGTAGAACGTACGGGTCTGTGGGATGTTTGCAGTTCGCGCCAATTTGGAAGTTATAATAATATATATATATATATATATATATATATATATATATATATGTATACAGTCCAAATCACGAAAGATGATCCCTGCGTCATCAATAATCATTGTATGATTCAAATCAGTACTTCGGCGTCATATTAAATACTGTAAATTGCAAAATGAATATGGATTGTAACTTCGTTTCCGGGCCAAATATATTTGACACAGTCCGTCGAATTTGTAGGTTATATGAACATATATAATCGAATTACATCAACGCTATCGAAAGAGTCTCCGCCTAGCGGTATTTTTGCAAACTAGAGTAATAGGGAAAATAAGTTTAAAAGCATATGGTACCAAATTGTTAATTGACTTGTCAAAAAAACGAATTGTGTGAGTAGTGATTTGTTTACTGGTTGAAATTACCTGGAATAATAAGATTAAACAATATATAATGTCTTCTAAAAGTAAAATGTACTGTTGTGTATCCCAGTGCCATAGTTATAAAAGTAAAAATATTTCGCTGCATTACGTTCCCAAAAAACATGTTATGTAAACAGTGGGCACACGTGTTAAAAATAGGAAAACCAGTGACAAAATACATGCAAGTTTGTAGTCTACATTTTAAAGAAACAGATTATCACCCAGGTAAAAGTATTTGAGACTTCTGTTATATATCTTCAGTGTAATATATTTTGGTATGCATAGGCAGGTACACCATTAAAAAGGAAGAGGTATTTGAAGAAAAATGCTGTTCCGTCTTTAAATTTGCCAATCAGAAGACATGATGTAGTACATCTACCAGATAATGGAAGGCAACACAGATATGAGAAACGAGATAAAAGGTGAAATCAAACAACTTCTTTTTTACATATTTTCATTTCAAGTACTAATATTCCAGAATATCTGTGTTAGAGGATAGCTGTGGTTTGCCTTGGGAAGAGGAAAGTACCTGTGCTTTATCTGAGGAAGAGGAGATGGCAGCTTCAAGCAAAAAAATGGACGTGGTACATTTGATAGGAGAGCATAATTATTCGAGTACATACGAAACCAAAAGCACACAAGCAGACTTTATTTCTGTGTATACATGTACCATTAAGGATATATTAAATACTGATAGTAAATTATCAACTTTTACTGGAATTACCATGGATCAATATTCCACAATTATATTATGCGCAGAAAATATTTTAAAGGAACAAAATATTAGTGATCCAAACATGGTTGAAAAAATTTTATTAGTTCTAATAAAATTAAAACAAAATTATTCCTATAAGTCTTTGGCAGTTTTATTTAATAAAAGTGATACAACAATCAGAAGATATTTTCAAGATACAATTTTTTTATTAAGTAAATTGCTGAAATGCACATTATATTGGCCAAGTAAGGAAGAAAATATGTCAAACATGCCAAAATGATTTGATAAATTTCAACATACAGCTGCTGTGTTCGACTGCACTGAAATATCAGTAGAAAAAACAAACTGTCTTAAATGCCGTATCAGGACTTATTCATATTATAAAAAAATGCACACAGTTAAAATATTACTTGGTGTTACTCCTAGTGGTTCCATTAGTTACGTGAGTGCTGTATATGGCGGAAGGGCTTCTGATAAGCAAATTTTCATAAATGAAAATGTCCTAAGAAAATGTATACCATTTGTTGATGCAATTATGGTTGACAAAGGTTTCCACATAGACGATGAATGTATGAAGCATGGTATTAAATTGATTAGACCTCCATTTCTGAGGAATAACGTACAGTTTTCTTCTGCAGATGCTGAAGATACAGCTACTATTGCAAGAGCTAGAGTCCATGTGGAACGAACCATTCAAAGGATAAAAGCATTCTGTATTCTTTCCCAAAAAATAGAATGGGATATTTTGGCGTGTATTGATGACATTGTAATAGTTGTTTGTAGTCTAGTGAATTTATCAAAGCCAATTTTAAGCCATGATAAATTTATTTAATTTATAATATTGTATCTATATTTAGTTTAGAACTACTTTGGATTATTTTTTCTATTAAGATTATATTTAAATAAAACAACAATTACACATGTATAAGATTTATGTATTTTCACAAATAAAATGTAACATGTTATTAAAATAAACATTTTTTTAATTTTTCAAGTAAGTTGAAGCTGTATGTTGGACAGTACTTAACTTTTATGTTGACTAAAGAATTATCAAATGACGCATAAATTACAAAGTGGCAAGTTTCGATATGAAGAAGAGCCATACCAAATTGCACTTGTGCATAATAATGTTTTTCTTTCAAAGATACACCATTTTCGTCTATTTTTAAAAAATCACACCTAGTAATCAATTCTGTTGCAGATACATCCTTCCCTAAAACAAAACAACTTTCATTAATAGTACAGTATACAGGTATATATTTTCTGTACCTGGAAATGGACATTTTACTTTCAGTAATTCATATTTTCCTTCACTTAAAATGATGCCATCTGCAGAATAACCTGCCCAACAGTTATCTTGTGGTATTAGGAATCCTACTTCTAACACGTCTAACTTAAAGATTCAGCTAAATAATGCACGAACATTTGGTTCATGTTTTTGTCCATGCTCTACATACTTATTAGTAAATGATTTTGGCCAGAAACACTTTTTACTTTTACTTTCCCAATCACCACTTGAATATGTATATATCTCATAACAACGCGATCCTGTTATTCGAAACTGTCTTTCTTTCCTGCATTGTACTTTTATATTTGATTCATAAAATGATGTGAATCTGTCATCAGTTTCGATAATTCTTTTATATGTTTTCTCACAGCAGGCATGCAGAAAACATGTTGCAATTAAAGATATTTCCAATCCAATTAAAGATCTATTGCTGTTTTCAAAAATTGCTTTTAACTTATGATTCCTAAAACGATAAACTGTTACTTATATAATGCATAAATAGTCACTTCTAGCATACCTGTTTCCAAGTAATTCTTCAATACAATCATTAGATTTGCGTTGCCTATTTTTTAATCTAAAAAGCATCGATTCCTGGGAACCTATAATATAAATAATTAATGCAAACGGCTATACTTAAAATATTTCTTTTTACAATTTAGAAGTAATTGCAAATTTGTTTCTTCCGTCTTTGGCAATACTACATATTTAGCAACTCTATTTTTGACATGGCAAAATGCGGTAACAGGTATCACCTGTTTATACTCAGCTTGTATATCTTTACTTGCATATTTTCCCCATTCTTGCTCTAATTCAGTTTTTGAAAGATTTTCTAATTCGTGCCTGCAATAAAATACATTTTTAAAATAATTTATTTATTCTTGATAGTCTACAGTTAAGTACCTACTATACATACTTGTTAGCATATAATAACACAGCAACAATATGTTTGCAAAAGCCGCCCGCACCTGCTTTACAAGTGCAAAAGCAATCCCAAACTTTATTATCTTCTATCTTTATAGTAATCATGTGTGGTTCAGAATGTATTTGCGAAGTTTTCAAACAGTATCCTATTATACTTGAATTTAAAAAACCGCACAAAACAATATGTCCAGCTTTAATAACAGCTTCTCCTTCTTCTATCACCCCCATATACAAACATATCACTAATTTGTTTAGACAAGTTAATATACATATGTAATCATTTAACAAAATTGCATTATTATTTGTTTAATAATAAAATTATTATGAGTATATATACAAAAAAAAGGAAATATAAAAAATATTTAGAAGATAGTATAATAGTCGATATTAGAATAAATTTGCAAAATGAACTGATACTATTATTGCTTTCGAGAGTTCCACATTAACTTTCATATCATATATGTAATAAGATTGGAAATCTTTTTAAGACACCAAAAAATCTTTCAATCCAGTTTCTGGTTCTAAAATGGGATTCATCGTGCAATTGTTCTGCTCGACTTTGAGATTTGCTAAAGAGGTTAATAAATATTTTGTAATATTGTAACAACTATCACAAAGTATAACTGAGTTATTGAAATGTTCATTTTCTTAGCTTCTTTTTATTGCCGATCCATTCAAAATTGTTTGGTCATGTGTAGATCCTGGCCATCTGGCTACGATGTCACAAATTCTTAATTGAGAATATTCCATGATAAATATCCTTTTCTGTTTCGGTACAGCTCAGCATTATTACCACTAGGAGATTGTTTTCTCATGTGAGTGCAATCAATTCTACTTAGTACATTAGGAAATCTAGCTACTTGATAAAATCTGTTTCTGTAATTTTTCTACCTTTAACATATTTAGATAAAAATTGTGGCCACAGTCTGGCAATTGCATGTGTAACATTTTGTATGATTATTTGTATTAATATCATTGTATTTGTTGCATAAAAAATCAGTTACTAAAAGTATAAACTAACAATACATAAACAACTAATCAGCTGTATACTAATACTTGATATTTTTACTGCCAACACAAGAAAATTTGATATATTTGGCGTGAACTAAAAACGACGTGTAGCACGTACGTTGGCTTAATCTTGGGTTATAATATAGATTAAGTAAAAACAGTTTTTTTATCTACGGTCATATAGGAAGTATTGTTAATCAATAATCACTATATCTTCACTGCTGCTTGAATCATCAATGTTAATTATAAAGCCATTGATTTCACAATGTAAATGTATTTTCTCTATCATACCATTTTTTTATAATACTTTCCGTGTGTATAACACAATTTTTCCAAATTTCTTCCTTACACTACTCTAGTGATTAAAAATAAATTTCAAAAAATATGTATTTATAAAATGAAAGTAAATAACAATTCCATCAAATATCAACGAATGTATGTTGTCAAATGTGAACGAGTAACGACAGAAATCAGAACTACTAAGCGGAAATGTGTGTATTTATCACGGAGTAGGTAATAATCCCGTCTTTGTCTTACTCAAATAAATTGCTTGAGCCGTATGTCTTTGCTAGAAAACACATACTTTCGTTCAAGCTATCCTTGTCATACAAGTAGTTACTGTTTGTTATTCGGATGTCGAGATTATTCTTTGAATGTCGTTGATAGAACTATAGATCAATGACGCAGGGATCATCTTTCGTGATTTGGAGTGTATATATATTGTAGCTGTTTTGATTTATATTTATGTTAGGTAGGGGTATCATGCTGTTTCCAGGATCCTCATGCTTTTAGAGATTTGGTAGTTTTTGTGCAGATAGGTCGTGTTTTATTTGCAATTGGATAGAACTTAATTTTATTCAATTAAATTTTGGATAATTACGGTGTGTGTTTTTTATTAGTGATTTGATGTGTTAAGTTAATTCCCGAGTGATTATGAGTCTTTAAACTTGTAATGTTTATTTAATTTAATAGACCTATCTGAGAAAAAAATCTCTCATTTTAGTGAATTGGATACATTAATTAATGTATGTATATTTTTCGTAATATAATTTAAGTATATAGAAGAGCTCAATAATTCAGTAATTTTAGATTTGTAAAACTGTTGTAATCAGAGAAAATATCAAGAAAAGTTATCAGATTGTTTTTTTTTGAGAGTGGTTTTTGTTCAAATAAAATATTTTAGTACGTTAGTAGGCGGGAAAACTTATTTGCTTCATGTATGTGTTGGGCATGATTAAATTTAGGTTGCGTGCGAAAATAGATAATTTTCTATTTTGACGTTTGATTTGTTGGGTTAACGTAATTGTTGACATCTGATAAATTTTGTTTATATTTAATTAAATTTTTTTTTTGCTCGCGGTCAATTTCGTTGAGGTTTTTTAACTTTTGCTTTAATATAGCATCAAAGTTTTTCCTCAAGTTGATATATGTTTCAAAATAACTTTACACTTTGTAAAGTTGATTTTTTTAAATTTTTTTTAATTAAAAATATAAGGGGGGAAATGTTTGTTTAATTATCTTACACCTATTCTTTTAATTTTATTACACATATCCATCCGGATAAACTCTGACGATCAAGGAGCTCTACAAAGGCGCACCAGACTGAGCATAGCAGGGAATCTATTTTGCAGTGTGAATTGAAAGTAAATAAGCAATTAACATCACAATTCACTGCAATATGTTCTTTATAACGGGTTATTATTTAGCGTTTTGTTTGGCCAATATATTATAAATTACAGTCGCGTAAATTCATTTCATATATATCGGCTTTCTGGTTCATATTTACTTTCTCTTAGGTGTTACTAAGGAGTTTTAATTGTGTCTTCGAGCCGAAAAGCAACTTGGAGACCCCAATAGCAACCTTATTAGGATGACATGTTATCACAACACTATTTGATATGGTACTTAAATGTAGCAGGTCCCTTCGTTCTAGTAAATCTAAGTACTTTGCATTTGGAAACATTTAATCCAGCTTATTTATCAAACACTAATTAGATATTGCCTCTAGGTTTCCTTGAAAAGTCACACAATAGGGCACCGAGGCTATATTTGCGAAGATTTTTATGTCGTCAGCAAACATCAATTAATAAATAGCAAGAACAGTAGTGATCCCAAATTGGAACCTTGTAGAGTTCGTGATAAGTTTTTTTTTTTGAGTAGAAAGCATTGTATGATACAAAAAATGTAAATGATCATTGCGATCAAAAGCTTTTGATAGGGCATAGTATATGACGTCAATCTGGCCATCCAATATTTCAGACACACATTGCATAACGTGGCCTAAATCAGTAATAGTTGATCTTGCTTTAAATAGATTTTGTTTCTTTCTTCTTATTAAATAATTATAAGAATCTGTGTAATCGAGCAATATTATATATATATAAATATAATAGTTGATAACCGTATCATATCATGTACTGTATACGATCATAAGCAGAATGTACGTACTCATAAAAAAATTAACTGTAATTCAAATTTATAAATATTACACTAACACCTTGAACGAAGGCTTATAAGTGGTTATTACCGCCCTTGTTATTTTTTTAAGAGAAAAAATCACAAATGGCACCATCTAATTTATTTAAATAAAAAATTCGTATCTGTTAGTTGTGTTCTCTTAATACCGTGGTTGATATTTTGATGAGAATTTAACTTGGCGGATTTATTTGCGCTTTTTGAAATAATTCCCTTCTTTCTAGTTTCAACGTTTTATATACGCGATGGAATGTTGGTTATAACTTCAATAAAAGGGCGGGCTTATATTTAACGACCATCACGACCGTCTTCCCTGAGCATACTGGCAGCAACATTCCGCCACATACAGCTGTGCGTACGATACACCTACACACGATTTATTTGAGAGTGTTTGGTTTTCGTTTACTTTTTTTTAAATTTTGTTTTCATATAAGCATGTCACCAGATCTGTTTTTTTAATTCTTTGGATCTGACTTTGATTGTTTTATTTTTATTCCATAACCTGAAGGAATATTTATAGGGAATTCATTTATTTCTTAAAATGTAGTTGCAATTATGAATAAGTGACAGAACAGGAAAAGAGTTTTTTTTTAATGTATCGAAATTCTCAGTCGTAAATACGCCAAATGAATTAATCTTTTAGGGGATTACATTGGATTAAAACTATATAAAGGACTCTTTCCTCTCTGTACTGGGGACAATAAAGGTAACTTAATATAAATGTAATTGAAGAATAAACAAATTTAAACGAAAAGTATGAAATGGTTTCTTCGATCATTAAATTTTTGTTGTCCTAAACCTGTCAACGTTACAAAACGCTTCAGTTCGTTTACTCCTTTAATTTCAAGAAACCCGTGTAATTACTTAATGAGCACGTCTGTCAATATTTCGACACGTATTCCGTGAAATCCGAAATCGTTCATGAATCACGGGGTCGTTATGAAGACACGATATCTTTTGAAAAAGACACACGCAAAAAAAAAGCAGAACAGAAAATACAGAAAATGAAGAGAAAAAGAAACAGAAAAACTGTAAGAAAAGAAGTAGTCGCGGAGACTCAAGAGACGAAACGTTAAATTGGTCCGCAATTAGACTTAAATCGTCGTATAACGTGCAAGATACATGCTGTAAACATGTCAGATAAAAGCAACGTTTAAATGCGAAGTCTCGACATCGGTGCAGCCCTCGGATGTCTGAAATTCCACGTTTAATTGACACGGTAAGAGCTTACGACACACTTGTACGGGAAGATATGCTTTCTGTTGAGCTTTTCGAGTTATTTATTCCAGTTTGTAGTGTAGTAGTTGCAAAGATTAAATAAATATTCGGTTAAATGATATTAAAAAAGGTATTTTATCACTTTATCTTGAATATAAACGAATTTATGTTTATATAAAATATAATTTAAAAGCAGAGAATGCCCTAATTATAAAATTCAAAGAGGTGTACGTTCATTTCGGTTTTGTATAGCTTATAAAATGCTTTGTAACAATTAATTTCAGTATACTAGTGGTCTAAAATGTATCTCAACCAAATATGGTATTGCTATCAGCAAGAACCTTTTTTTGTTTCTAAATCACCATACTGATGTAAACACTTGTGCCAAATATTCCTTTAACTTTTTCAATAAAGAAAAACGATTTTATCTAATTATGAATTTATTTAGTTTAAGATCTAATACATTTGAAAATTGTACAAAATAACTACATTTTTGTGAGCTAATGCTTTTGCAGAAAGCATTTTTCAGAAAGAAAAAACGCAACAATTACGTAAAAGGACGCATCCACATAGAAGTTACAGTCGATGTTCGAACATGCTGAAAGTAGTTTGAAATATTTCACACTGGTAAATTTTTTATTGTAAGGTATTAAGGGAAACTCACCTTATACCACGAAGGAGATTGCGAAAGTTCTAACAATAGCGCAGGCAACAGTTCCAGAATATTTGAAACACGTTATTTTCTTAGCTATAATGTTAGGGATGTTCGGCTAAGTGAAAAAAAAAACATTGATGTGTTGATAGAATTATACTCATCTAACTAAATATGTGCTGTTTATAATAATATAGAGCGAAGAAGGTTTTAAAAAATGCGAAGCTGGTGACCGATACGAGACCAAAAGTAAGCCTTCACTTAAAATAATAGCATTCTTGGATTGGTAAGGCAGTGTAAAATCTGAAGATAGCTACTGGACAGAAATAAACCACATGATGGAGTAGAAAGAGAATGCGGTCCTTTACCAGGATTACGCGAAACCGCATACATCTTTGGTAACTCAACAAAAATCGATTCTGCTTATTGGGATTCTTTGTCAACCCAATATTCTTCAAATATTGTCCCTTTGAATTGTCACTAATTCCTAATCTTTCAGAATAATTTGAATGGGAAGATATTTTATAATTTGTAAATTACCAAACGCGTTTTTCTGAAAAGAAAAGCAGAGATACCATGTTGCATTAGCAATTATTCTTGGTATTTCGTTTCAAAATCTACACACCATAGACGCATATCATTAGTTCGTACTGGTTTTAAAATTGCTTTATGTATTGTTAACATATGTTCTTGGAAGGGTTTTGATTGCCTGTTTAATATTCCGTAGATTTTTCTAAATTCTAGGCGCAGTTACTTTCTTCTAAAAACTCGGTTTTCTATTTTGTTAGTCACAATTATAGGGTTAAATAATACTGTAATTACTTCCTTTGCACTAGAAAGTCACTAATTGGAAGATTTAAATCCATTCAAAATTGTTCAGCCTTCTTAAACGCTAAAGCTCCTGTTTTCTTTAAACTTAAACAATGATAACATTATTATCAACTCAGAAAAGTGGTGAAAGTTAGATAATGAAGTCGACGCTCCTAGAAATAAATAATGAGTTTGACTCATAGTAGAAAATTGAAACAATGCAATTATTTGTTTGCTTTCGAAGGACCAAATGTATTATTTATATCCGGCTCTTGCAAAATTAAATGTTGGGGTTGTATTCGGGCCGTGAAAGACCATGTAAAAATTTGCATCTTGACCCACCGCTCACGGGGCGAAGCTGGTTATTTATTTTGGTTGGTGACAGTTACATTGAAATGCACAAACACTTAAACTAATTTATTAAGGTAATCTCACAAATTTAACAAAATAGATTAAAATTTAACTTATACTGTTGTTGAGTTGATACTGTTCTCTTTTGTATTGTTTTACAGATAAGTAAAAAAATACACCACTACCCCTAACTATTACATAATTAATAGCGCGCGTTATTATACATTGTATTTTTTGACGTCATAATGGCGAATTTGCTGTGTTATTCATTTCGTAGAAATTATACCTACTGGCAACAATACTTAAGATTTACGAAAGGTCTTAAAAATATAATCTTAACTAATAAATAATAAAATATCATTACTAATTAAGTATTGGTGTTATAAATCTAAACATGTAGTTCCGGATCGTCTCTTGTTAATGTAATAAAATTGATTATACATATCTAAGGAACGTAATCTTAAAAATGAATAAGTAAAACGAGTGGTCTAATGTATAAAGTAATAAAATAAATTTGCAAACATACCTAACTGATGCCGCCTTTTATCTAAAGAAAGTTTTACAATTTGAATATGCTAATAAAAGTATGTTATACAGTGGTTAGAACTTGAAATGCACGGTGAATACTTATAAAATTGAAAATGTTATTCTTTAATTCTTCTATGCTAAATTTACTTATATCTAACATATATAAATATATACAATATAACAAAATTCGTTTTATGACGAAACAGTAATTGAATAGTACATGTACTTTATACTACACCATGAGTGGCACAATCTGGCAACGACTAGGAGGTATATCCTGAAGAGTCAATGTCACAATTCTTTTGATACCTTCAACATCGTGAAAAAGTTTCGATTTTGAACGATAACTTTAATTTTAGAAGAAGAAAATAGTTGCAGGAGGATAAATCTGGCGAATAGGTCGTGTAATTTAGCATAATATACATTTGTTTTCGGGCCAAAAACTAGTGAACAACTATTTCCTTGTGAACTAATGGGTTATCATGAAGCAGGAACCAACTGTCTGATGGTAATTACTCTGCGAATGCTCTTCAATTTGTGTATGGAAACAGTCAAATAAAATTTTCCAGTGACTTGAAAATTTTCCAGTGAAATTGAACTGCAATCTATTGTGTATGTGTATGTGTATGCCACTCTTAAATAGTTCATACCACCACCTGAATACCGCGGGATAAGCAATTATCCCCATATATTTGCATCCAATTACACAGTCTCGATCGTGATTTTCTTTAGCTTAAACAGAATTTAAGGTTCGCTTCCTACTCCATGCCGCTATCGTGCAACGGTCTCCTACTACCGACAAAAAATAGCGCCCTAGTTCTAGTTGCCAGTTTATAATAATAATAATTGCCTACAGGACGAATTCGTGATGAATAATTCTGTTGCATAGATCGTCTGCAAAAATCGTAAATGACAGTGCTTTCACGATAGAAAAGGAATTATTCCTTTTCTATCGTAAAAACACCGTCATTTACGATTTTCGCAGACGATTTTTTTTTCAATTAGTGATGATGGTGACTTAACATTCCTCACTTTAGCGTTTAGTTGTGGAATCATGACGAAAACATCAGGTTTAGTTCTCCGTAATAATAGAATTCAAAAATTTTTTATTTCTAGGAGTTATTTGAAGAATGTGTCCTGCGTGTACTGAACACGGTCATATTTTTTATCTTTAAACAACGAACGTCGTAAAACCGAGATGCGACCTTTTTCTTGACTAAATCTTGCACTAAGATGTAACAAATCGTTTCTCGGCTTACATCAAACACATTTGTCAACAGCCTCACAGTCACACAAGAATCTTCTTCAATCTGTTTTTTTATGTTTATAATCTTCGTCACGCACTAAAAATTGGACTGCATTCTATTGTTCCCATGCAATTCTTAAATAGCTACCATCTGAATAGCGCAGGATAAGCAATTATCCCCAATTATTTGCATCAATTACACAGTCTTAATCGTGATCGTGATTTTCCTTAGCTTAAAACAGAATTTAAGGTTCGCTTCCTACTCCATGCCGGTCTCCTACTACCGACAAAAAATAGCGCCCTAGTTCTGGTCAATACATAGCATACCAATGTTCCCAGTTTATAATAATAATAATAATTGTCTTTATTATCCTACAAATTTCTTCATTAAGAGGACAATAAAATAATAAAGTACAGCGTCAAAACTAAATTAAATTATAGTCCAAAAGCTAGTTAGAGTAAAAATAACAAATCAAATTAAAAAAATCATAAGAAATACTAACCGAGTTTTTAAATTGTCAATAGATGCGAACGTGGGGAATTTACTGCGTTTATGTTAAATGGTTAAATTGTAACGGAAAGGTAGAAAAGATCAGGAAAAGTCCTGTTAGCATTTTTGGTCATATGCGTAATTGGTGCTTTGGCAAAGACGTTAGTTCTAGCTTTGGCTTCGGCGAATATTTCATTTGATCTCATTGCATATTTAGACACCACAACGTCAATAGCAGAGATGTTCTATGCGTCGATGCCATTGTTAACTAGCTTAATCATAAAGTGAGCACTTGCTATCTCCCTGCGATTAGAAAGTGAGGTAAAGTTACGTTCCAGCAGCAATTCTTGATAGTCTACACCCCTGGCAAGATAGTTTGCATCAGAATAATTTAAATATACATGAGTGGGTAAAACCCCACCAGTTTTGTATAATACAAAGGTATTTTTAATAATATAAATTATTAAAAGATAGTTTGTAGGTTAAATATTTGAAGAATCTTCGTTGCATTCTCGCCATCAGTAAATTCTGGTAAGACATAACAAGGGTACCAAATAATTTATGCATATTCTAATTTAGGGCGAACCAGTGAAAAATAGAGCGTCTTTAGCGTATTTAGATTTGCAAATTTACGGCAGAATTGAATAACTAAAATAAGATTGCGTGAAGCACAATAGCAAATAGATTGAATGTGGTCAGTGAACTGCAAGCGTTGGTCAAACAGAACCCCCAGGTCTTTGATTTGTGTATGTCGTGAGACATTTAAGTTATCAAGTGAATAGGTATATATCAATGGGTTCATTTTTGTAATTTATATCACGACTGCACATTTATTTATACTGATCCTTACATGGTTTTCGTTACACCAGTGCCATAAAGATAAAAAATATGACCGGATCAGTACGCAGGATACATCCTTTTGCAGAGCTTTATAATCAGAGGTAGAAGGTATTTTTCTAAAGATTTTTAGGTCCTCCGCATAGGCAAGGACACGACAGTTAAGCAACGACAGAAGATCATTAACGTAAACATTAAACATTAACAATAGCAGAAATAACATGAGCTATTAAAGACAGAGGAAGCTATCAGGTCGCCAAATGAACTTAGTTTAGACAATAATATGGTGTCGAAAGCCCTCGCAAAATTGGTATAAACAACATCGACTTAATCTTATGAGTCAATAGACGAACTGATATGCTGAGTAATATCAGTGAAATTAGTTAAAGTTGACCTACCAAACAAAAACCCATGTGCCTCATATCGTGAGAGTAATATAATTGAAAGGGTACCTACTGTGTAATTATTTAATAAAACATCGAATAGATCTATATAATTTGTCATAAAGCAAGTGCTCAAGGATTTTAGAGCAGCTGGACAAAATAGTAATTGCTTCGTAGTTAGATAGAAATTACGTGCCTTCAAAAATTTTCCTCATTATAGTAGGCAGATCTTTAAGTAATTAGATAATCAAAGATTGGTGCACATGCGAAACTTTAGAAAACTTCAAATTCTGATAGTTGTCATACATATATTCAAATTATAAACGCTTATATTTTTTAATAGTTATTTACGAACCAAGTGCCTGAAATCATATTTCGCGAATGAGTGACCAGTTTAAAGCGCGAGCCGTAGGCGAGCGCTTTATGGACACGAATTCGCGAAATGTTTCACGCACGAAGTTTGTACAATATTTTTTGTACGAGAACTTTAATATATAAATATTTATATAAAATATAAATATAATTTCAAATTTTTATATTTATAAGTATTTTTAACAATATTACTAGTATCTGTCAGGATGGCCGAGCGGTCTAAAGCGCCAGACTCAAGGTTTACCTTGCCCGTTATACGGGTTCTCGAGCGTTCTGGTCCTCTCTGAGGGAGTGGGTTCGAATCCCGCTTATGACAATTTTTTTTTAGTTTTCTATAAATTTAAAAAATAATATTTGTTGCTGTTCTGACATTGAATTACATACCTTCCAAATATAACAATTTCTATTTCATTTCCTTTTATTTTCATAGAAAAACAACGAACTGGGTAGCATATTATTAAGGTTAGGGATTTATGATTTTAAAATGTCACTAAATTAATCAAGTTCCAGGAAGTACCAACTTTACTTTTACGCACTCGTGTTTAAAGTGACTTTTTACGCACGCAAATCGAATCGTGAAATGACAGGTTTTGATAAGCGAATACAAAAAATACTTTATTATAATGTTAGAGTTACGACATAAAATATTTATTATTCAAAGTTACTACAGAACTAGCTAAAAAATATAAAATGAAAATTGAGTTTATTCCACTAATCAGTGCCTGAAGGATTTTCGGCAACAGTATCCTAATATGCCAGTTACTTATGCACAACTGAAAAAACATATTCAAGCTTGTATTATAAAATTTGGTGAAACAGGAGCAATAACTCGTAAACCTGGTAGTGAAGTACCTAGAAAACGAACAGCAAATTGCTCGACGCCGTATTGACTCACCCAAAAAATCAATCGCAAAACTATCACAAGTTCATTTGTTAGTGGCAACATGTCATACTATTTCTTAAAAAGGACTCAAAGTTGTTTCCATATAAAATTCAAGTTGTTTCGGAACTCACACAGGTAGATTTTGTTACGAGAACACAGTATCGTCTATGGTTTTTGAATAACATAAATAATAATGACATTCCCGACAAATGCTTTTTTTCGGATGAGGTTTGGTTCCATCTTTCAGTATATTTAAACAAGCAAAATATGAGAATTTGTTCTGCGCAAAATCCTCATGAATTTGTAGAAACTATGCTACATCCACAAAAAACTAGGAGTCTGGCTAGTGGTTTCAAGAACACGAATTATTGCGCCTATATTTTTTAATCAAAACATAACTGCTGAAAGATATCGAAATTAATTACTAGAGACGTTTATTTAATGAGCTTCCAGCAAAATAATGCACCAGCGCACAAATCTTCAGAAACAATTGCTTTTTTCCAAGAATTTTTCAATACAGGAATTATTAATTTTCCTCCAAGATCTCCAGATTTGACAATTTTAGACTATTTCATTTTTCCATATTTAAAGAATACCATTTTCAAGACCAGACATCACACAGTCGAAGAGCTTCGTAATGAATGAATTCTTGTGCTGACATAAACCAAGAAATTATAATTTTCAACATTTCCTTCATCTGCTTTAGAATTATTTTCTTTTAATTTTGACAATTGTAATAAATATTTTTTCAAAAACTAAATTGCTAATTATTACACACATTTACATGATATAACCAAAGTATCAAAATTATAAGTTTGTGACAGATTACGTTCATTGTCATCACCATTAAAAAAGCCTGGCCCCGTCTTTAATGATGAAAATCTTTGACGGCACGTTATAATTTTTGCTACCTTTTTGATATATAGGTGTAATCTTGCTTATTTTCCACACATCCGAAAACGTAGATGTGCGGAGAGCCAGATTAAATGTAGTGCATAAAGAGTGACAGAGAAGCACAACACTTGATTATAAAGTTAGGTAGTCCGATGTAAAAATTGTTAAGACTTTCCTGGGGAGTCAAAGAGAATGAAATTACACGTAGATTGCGTAAATTGCACATTGTAGATAAAGGTGAACATTTTGTTGGCATTTCGCTTTTTCTAATAATAAAATTAGTTTCATTTTATTTAACTGTCGCACTGTGTACATTTCATTTTACTTGTTTTTCTTAATTCTATAAAAAAGTATATAGTTGAAAATATCCATAAAGCTTTCTTTATTTTTCGTTAATGAAAATAATTTCTCGTTTATTTTGCCAGCTATCGATGAATGAATTAAAATATTACTTTATACTTGCAGTTGCCAAAAAATAGTATATTAAAAAACAAGTTTCGTAGACGGCAGACTATGTGCCCCACACTGTTAAATTTAATAGTAAGGTGTATTAGATAAAAATGTAGATTTTACAAAATTAGGGCAACTTTTTACCAATACTGAAGATCCATTGTACAGATACAAAGAGCACTTTAACTATGCAAATATAACCTCTCTCAACGTCGAACAATCCTTCTCAGTATATAAACATATTATTATTAAATTTGACAGTGTGGGCACATAGTCTGCCGTCTATGTTCATAAGGTACCATTTTGCCGCACGAGATCAGTTTAGAAAACGAGCCGCGATAGCGGCGAGTTTTCTAAAGAGCGAGTGCGGCAAAAGGCCTTATGAAACGAGTTTTTTATACTATTTTTTCTATTTTGCGTTTTTTACATTAATAAATTCCTTAAATTGGAATTATTTAATTTGAAAGTTCAGAGTTTAATTTTTATATAAAGCATGCAGTTGGTCACATTGATACTTGACATTTTCAAATTTAAATCTTGCTATCCGCGAAGTATATTGTATTACATATTATTTACTAATTTTCGTTAACATTACTTGATACTTCATTTAAAAATATAAACATGAGTGACATAGAAACATATATATGTTGTTGTCAATTGTATACAACATACGTTGTTTGTATAAAATACGGACATATATCATATCTGTCAAATGTACATAAATTCTTAAAATCAAATGACAGCAATGATATTTATTTCTGTATTCGAACAACGCCAACATTGAAAAATGAAAAAAAGCGTATCGAAATGAAGCTCATTTCGATACTGTTTTGGGTTTCATAATGAGTTCATTTCGAACGCAAAATAGAAAAATATATATAAAGACAGTTGTTTGTTTCAATCGGAGGCTTAGAAAAAAACTTCTTTCGTTATCTTTACTGCAAGATTTCCGTCCATATGAGTTAGTTCAATCTTGAAAAGTAAGTAAGTATTTTTATATTTTCTTCCGAGGATATTGATCTCCGTGTAAGCAATGTCATTGCTACGTTTTTTTTGTTTTTTGTTCGACTTCTTGTCAAAGGATATACTAGCACAAACAATATTTTAAGAAAGCGTCTCAAATGCCATTAAGCTCGATAATATACATAAATTCTTTAGTTATGTAGGAAGCAGCTGGTATAAATGGAACTGAATACTAAATTAAAATACAGTTTACGATTCGCGCATATTTTTAAATATTTAAAAATAACGGAATCGAACTCGTATTTTTACACAAAATGAGAATCGGAAGCAAGAGTACTGATAAAATTCCTATTGATTTTTAAATGTTTAGAAGGAATAAGCGCGCTGACTTCGTGTCTTCTATATGTCTTTATTCTCTACCGACCGTTGGATTAAATGGCTCGGACACGGTTACTAATCAGAACGTCAAAATAAAAATAACCCAGTTCATTGTCTGGTCTTTATTGTTAAGATTTCTGGTAAAGCACTGATTCAAGAGTTTTTTCTATTTATTTTCGGGAAAAAGTAAAATCATAGATAGAGTCAAAATAGCGGAGAATTATAGAAGTTGTTCATGTAATTGAAATGTTTTCTTTTCAGGTAAAGTTCTATTACACTGGTCAACAGATTTTCATTTTTTCATATTTCTTTAGAAACTATGTACAATTTTCGTTTCTTGTATAGTTCTAACAATAGTAATAACAACAAATTTATTCTAGCACGTCAGGTTTTGGAAAAAAAATATTGAAAGTAAATGCTATTAATTAGGTATGTGCATTGTGGTTACCTAAGATACCTGCGATTCCGTTAATTAAAGCTTCTTTTTGAGGATGAAGATGTATATCTCTCTTATGGAAATGTATTTTTACTAATCCATCAGAATTATCTGGAGTCGGAATCATTGAGTATCCTACTGCTTTAAATCTGTAAAACGGGTTTGTGTGATCATATTCCACCGGAGTTTTGCTATTGCTATAATACCCCTTGCCAGTGCGCCAAGCTTGTAACATATTCCATTTCTTTAAAACTGTACCTCTTTCATCGCCATATATATTAATGGCATAAATGGAAGTCAATATTTGTTGTAACTTGGAATTTTGTGTTGGAAAAGCCGGTGTTGCTATTACAGGTTTAGGAGCTTGAAAACTAAATGCTCCAAAATTTGTAGTTGTTGGTCGAAGCTATTGAAAGTACCGGTACCAAATTCAGAAAATGCTATAGAAGGTTGAATGCCAGCGCCAAATCCACCAAACATTTTTCTTTATATACAACAGTATCGAAAGAATTTAAATCCATAAGCTTCAACATATTGTAAATTAAATTAAACACGTTATGTCATACCTTAAGTAATTGGACGATAACACACAACCGTGATTGCAAGATTTATAAAATTTGAATAAGACTTTCAAAGTTATTTATAATATATATATATATATATATATATATATATATATATATATATATATATATTATAATAAAAATATTAATTGAATATTTATTGAAGACACTAGCTTTAATTCGTTACATTTCTGTTATTGGGATTTCTTAGAAGGTTGGAAGTCTATTATATTTGTATTGTTTTTTTAATTTGGGGTGTCAAATCTATAATTAAATTTCAAAAATATATGACTTTCTTACATTTACTAAAATTATAGAACTATGTAAATCTAGTTAATTTTGTATACTATTGTTAATGTTTGGTAATATCAAAGGTTATGTGTGAAGGAAAATTTAATTGTAAACCAATAAGTTCAGAATATTAATTAAGAAACAAAATTATAGTATATGTCAAATATTTTGGAAAATTATGTATAACTAAAGTGACCAATGAGCTTCAAAAACAGGAAAAGCTGTTGGGTTGCCATAGGGAGTTATTGAAACAATTTGGGAGAAGAATTTTTGCACTTAAATTAATGGAATGTGTTTTGGATAAAACGAATTTCTTTTAAAATATAAAAACAAGTATAATTTATATTACATACCAAGATTTGAGCCGCAATTAATGAGCCAATTAATGAGCCAATTAATGAGCCGCAAAAGACGTGTACCATCTTTAGAAAAATATTGGGAAACATTACAAGGCCTTATATTACCAGGATTGGGACCGGTGATCCTAACTTTCGAGATCTGCCAGGATTGGGACCGTTATTCCTGAAGTTAAAATATACCAGCCGTACGTCAGGGAAGAAAGACCTAATTCCAGTGACTAGACGGATAATTGTGATAGAATATTGAGCTAAGTTTTTTATTATTTGTATTTTTTTTTTAAGTAAACAGATACATTTACTTACCGAAGGTAGATAAAGATCCCCTTAATGACCATTTTGTTTAAAACATTGTAAGTAGGAAGGTTATATACAAATTCATTTATTCAGCGGTTTGATTTATTTGTTTATGTAGCCTAGTATGTGTCTCATTTTCGTAAATTCAATTTTTAACCTATAAGAAATTCTACATAACCAATAAATTTTATAATTTTAATTTTCAATAAAATAAATTGTTAATCTATTGTTGATTCCGAATGTTTTGTTAAATATTTACCTAATATATTGTACCAAATTAAATATTCACTTATAAAGATAAGAGTTTCCTCTTAATAAACGGAATTTAAGAACCAAGACAAGTCGTTTCAATTCAATTAGATTATCATTAGTACTGAGCTAACATACCTTTTAATTTCTTTGACAGACAGAATCTTCACGACCCTGGAGATATTAGAGGACTCACGTTTGTTGTTTTATATTAATTTCAAACTTTCTTTAAGGTCAAAACACTATTTGGTTGTACATGTTATGATTATTAACAAACATTTATATTCATTGCACCTGCGCAGAAGTGTGTCAGAATGCGGGAGTAAAAATTAGAATTTTAAATTCATTTTCTGCTTTAAAGTTTAATATTTTGTCTTTGAAAACACTTTTAGTAAACGTTTGACTAAAAGATTATTACAATATATATATATATATATATATATATATATATATATATATATATATATATATATATAATGTTATAGTACAGATCTGTAACTAGTTAAAATGATTTTGGTTGAATTTGGGAAATATGTAGTAAATTGATGATTGAGGGATGGATATTGTATGTATTGCTGATATATGATAGAGAAGATATGTTCTAATGTTGAGCATTTATATGTAAATTTGTAACTATAGTAACCTCGATGTTATTTTTTGATTATTAATTGACATGTATAAATTTTCTTATTAAAAGTCTGTGTTGCTTCAATAATCTTTCATTAAATCCTATATAAAAGACCGAGATAAAGCTGTAAGAATATTAGTATTGATATTAAGTATCTCCTATCGAACTGGGTGGAGAGATTGTAACATATTTGGCGCAACGAACACGAGAAGCAATTTATTGAGGTAGTACGTTGAATATATATTAAAATTTTGTACAGATGTCATATAATCTGACAGGTTAATAATTAATTAATATTGACGTTGAATTGACAATTGTAATAAAATACTGCGAAATATAGATCATTATGTAAAAATAAATGTACTTACTTGAATTAGTATACAGAGAATATATTTAAACCCAAAATATAAATATCTGGAGATATTTCAAAATATAAATATCGGGAGATATTTATTTCCAATCGAGTATTTTCCAAAATGATTTTGGACCCCACTACATGAATCCCACCTAGAGAGAGAGACGACAATGTGCCTACGACGCGAGTTAAGCCGGTGAATTTAGTTAAAACAGAAAGACAACAGTCCATTAAAGTAACTATTGAGTGGAGGAAGACCAGTGTATTTTACGACATCCGAACGTGGGGCAATTCTCCGCAGCCTTTCGGGTTAGCATAGCATTTTATGGGGCCCAACGTGGGGCTATCTGTACGTTTAATTACCTCAGTAGTACCATTATAAATAGTAAATACCAGTGTGCTGCTAACATTAAGATTCTTCGTGAGACCACGAGCAAATTTCAATTAGGTAAGAGTTAGTGGGGATAGCAATCAAATTAAACAAATAAGCAAACGAATTTATTAGCTAAAATTAGCACCTTTATCATAGTATTATAAGTATATGTCTATGTCTACAACCAAATAAATAACTGTGTATTATATATGTTTTGTACATCATAACACTACATTGCACTAATTATTTAAAAAATATACATATAACAAAATGCCTATCACAAGACGATCACAAGCAGCTGGAGAAGAAGGAGAAAAGAGGGGTACAGAAGAAATAATAAGTCAGATGGGAGATCAAGAAAGTGTGGGGACGATGCAAATACCAAGGCAAGAAGTCACTGAAGATACACCAGGAGTAGAAGAAATAGCTGGCACATCGCAAGATAGTAGCAAACCTGTTGGTACTGAGAAACCAGATGGGCAAAGTGATATCCTAAAAATGCTGTATGAAATGATCAGAAGTAATCACGAACAAATAAATCAAAAGTTCGAAAAACAAGAACAGGCCCAGCAAGAATTGCGCGTCGAGTTAAACCATAAGTTCGAAACTACGAGTAAGGACATGGAAGAGCGTCTAGAGAAGAAGTTGGACGTACATTTCCAACAAATTAACGATATGGTGAATAACAAAAATATTAACCTACGTGAAGAGTTGTTACAAGCTCACGACAACTTAAGAGTTGACACACAACACATTGTCGACAAAGTTCACACCGACTTGCAAACGAAGATCGCTAGTTGTGAAAATAAAACTAAAGCACTTGAAGAAAGGGTCCAATTAGAAGTAACAACCATTGCTGAAAAACATCTTGACCGTGAGGAAATACAACAGAGCATGATCACCTTGTTATCCGAAAACGTACTTCAGACACAGAAAGAGTTTGAGAATATTAGACAAACTCATGATAACATACATCAAGCTATGAGAAACGAGATTGAGCGATTAAAACAAAACGCTAACAATCCAACATTTAATATACCCAACTTCAACTTGATGAACAGCGGCATTAAAGTTGAAAACTTAATGCAATTTAATGGAGACAGGTCAGCCATTCATCCTATCACGTACTTAAATAACATCCTTAGATACATCGACGATTTGCCAGATTATAAGATAAAAATGAATGTCATTAGAGCAACACTAAAACAAGCCGCAGCTGAATGGTTTCAGAGGGTAGAAGAAAACTGCGAAACCATAGAACAATTTTCCACTCATTTCAAACGCAATTTTTGGAACGAAAGCCATCAGGATCAAGTTAAGATCAAACTTCTAACAGGAAAATACCGATTGGGTCAGCTATCAAGAGAAGCCTACGCCACACGGATTTACAATACATGTAAACATGTGAATGACTTGTCAGAAGCGACCTTTGTTAGACAGCTGTTAAATAACTTTATCCTAACAGACACTCATGCAATTATCTGCCAGAATATCAACGATATGGATGCATTGATAGACATCCTTCGTAAGCTAGACAACCATGAAGCGAACAATCAAAATAGTACAAACCAACCCACTAGAAACTATCCTACTCGTTCAAATAATTCATATCAAAATCAAGGATACCAGCCAAGACCATACATACCTCAACAGGCGTACAACAGTACACAGCATACACAGAGAAACACTAACCCCACTAACAATCCTACAAATGTGCAAACAGGTAACAGTAATGGTCATCGTAGATATAATGGACCGAATTTTAACAATTATCACAATATTAACTATACAAGGCCTGCTCAGCCAAATTATTCTAATAACACATTTAACAATGCTATGAGAAATTCAAGACAATCTTCTCCACAAGAAGGGTGGAGACAAATTAATAATATTGGGATAAACAATTCTTTCAAATCTGAATCTCAAGAGGATTCAGGACAAAAAAAAACTCCAATTTCCGAAACAGATCTATACAGAGATCCAATACAGACCTCATCTCAAAATTAAAGGAGACTACGTCAACAAATATTGTAAATACGTTCAAAAATAGATTTAAGATCATGAATATCCAATTTTATCAGGACCCTGAAGAATTTCTACACATCGAGGAAGGTAATTCAATTATAGCAACAACTACTAGTCTACCATTTATAAAAATCACGATAACAAACATAATCTTTTCAACACTAATCGATTCTGGAGCCGAAATCACACTTATAAATGATGAAAAGGCCAAAACAATTATGGGATATCAAGACAATATTATAAAAATTAAAAATACTGATGTAGTTACAGCGAACAAGAAAAAGTTGGGATCAATAAATCATTGGTTAAACATAGAAGCGAAGATAAATGAAAAAACATATGTATTACAATTCTACATTATAAAACAATTACACTACGATTGTATAATAGGAATGGATAATATGAAAAACTTAGGAATGGTACTGGACTTTGATAAAGATAGGATTACGATTGGTAAAAATGAAATGAAGATGGAGAAAGTAACTAATGAATTATATATAGAAAAATATGAAGAATATAAAGATAAAGTATTAAATAAATTGATAAATAATATATTATGTGAAAACTTTGATGAAGAATTATATGATAAGAGTGGATTTAGAGAAATGGATTGGAATGGTAATAATGAAGATGTTCAAGATGAGGTAACTATTAAAGAAGAGGTGAATGATTATACGTTTGTAATGCATGTAGAAGATATTGAAAATATTATAAATAAACAAGGAATAAACCATGATCATATGAAACAAAAACTGATAGAGATCCTCCATCAAAATATCCAATTAATCGACAAAGATATCATTTTTGCTAGAAACTACACACACACTATCAGAGTTGACGATGACTCTCCGTTAACATGAAAAAATTACCCCATACCTTATCACTATCAAGAAAAGATAAATGAAGAAATAAATAGACTAGTAGAAGCTAAAATCATTGAAAGATCAAACACTTATGATATCGCAGAAATTGACACACTTTACCCTAAAGGCAGATATCACGTGTCCTTATTACATGATTACTAACCGAAAAACATTCAAAGCTATTATATCTATTAATAACGAAATAATTGGTTCTTTAAAACTACTTTATAATTAAAACATATGTAATCAGTATACTATTATAAGAAATTAATCCCAGATATTCATGTTCAACAAACATTTTAGTTATAGGTATTGTATTTAAAAATTGTTATTTAAAAAAAAACTATCATTTCGTTAGAAATCACGTTTATGTAAAAATATTAATACCATTGATATTGAGAGATAAAGTAGGTAACCACTCAAATTATCTAATCTAATTCCACAGTAAAACTTAATCACTTAAACAAATCTATTCAATGTCAGGGTAAGAATATTATAGAATGTAAATTGTACATATACAAATTGTACTTTATCTCTTTCTAACACACATGAACACGCGCTGTAATACTACAGACGTTTGGCATTTTGAGTTAAGACGTACGTCTTTGAAATATTATATTAAATAAAAAGGATAGGTTGTCTAGGAGATAGTCTTATGATATTCGACTTGTCAAATTATTTCAATATTGTTGTTTATTGACTTTGTTTCCGGTATTCTGACTTCTAGGTTAAGCATTCTTCCAATTTAAATATTTAGTTTATCAAAAATTACAAAATCTGGTTTTTTGAGAACAATACTGATAATAAATAGTAATATCAATTAATGGCAATAAGTACGAAATTGTTTGATTATTACTTTGACATTTCTAACCTATTTATTTTACAGAATATTCCTTAGATGCCAAGTAAACCTCTTGGTTCTCAAGCGAAACAGCTTGTATTAAATCTTACAGCCTATTAACGGGTAAAGGAAAATGGTGGACCATTTATGTCCATCGAGCGCGTTCATGAGGTAATTCACATAATCAGTTAGATAAGGCGGTATTATGAAATAAGTTTTATTTTAGAGGGTAGCAGAAGCCCTTAATATTTCTAGTAGAACGGTCTACACTATTAAACATCGTAACATTCAGAATCCAGTCTTATCGTCTCCTTGCAAAAAAAAAAAGGTCTTGTAAGAAACCAAAAACTAAGGACTTAGCAGAAGCAACTAAAATGGAAGTTCGAAATACTGTTTATGACATGTATAAAGAAAGTATGTTTTTAATATATTGTAAATATTTATTACATGTTAAAATTTTTCAGAAAAACATCTTACCTTAAAAAAATTAAGCAGTTTTGGCTATGAAAGAATTTGATCATACATGTACAACTACTTTAGCAATATTGCTTAAAGATATTGGTCCTGTTACACAGGAGAGCGCAAAATAATTTGTTCAAATATTAAAGTAATAATTTCGGCATAGTTTTCTTGGATAGAATATATTTATACAGAACTAGAAAAGAAACAATACTTTTGAACTATTAATGTTCCCACTTTACTCATTATTATTATTTTGACATGTAGGTTATGTATATGCTCTCTTTGGTTATATTTTATATTGCAAGTAACATAGTAAAATTTTCACAATATTGAAACATGACGTTTATATTTTATGATGACAAACGGTTGTTTCCGCGATTGAATACTGACTTCATTTGACTTTGCAGTACTGATTTGAATCATATGCTTCGAATTTGACCTTGAACTGAAAACTTATACTTTATGAACTATATGTTAATTGAAACAAAAACCAATTGTTGTGAACAACAATTGATTTTGGTTTGTGGTGATAATGTTATAGTACAGATCTGTAACTAGTTAAAGTTATAGTACATATTTGTAACTAGTTAAAATGATTTTGGTTGAATTTGGGAAATATGTAGTAGATTGAAGATTGAGGGATGGATATTGTATGTATTGCTGATATATGATGGATAAGATATGTTCTAATGTTGAGCATTTATATGTAAATTTGTAACTATAGTAACCTCGATGTTATTTTTTGATTATTAATTGACATGTATAAATTTTCTTATTAAAAGTCTGTGTTGCTTCAATAATCTTTCATTAAATCCTATATAAAAGACCGAGATAAAGCTGTAAGAATATTAGTATTGATATTAAGTATCTCCTATCGAACTGGGTGGAGAGATTGTAACATATTTGGCGCAACGAACACGAGAAGCAATTTATTGAGGTAGTACGTTGAATATATATTAAAATTTTGTACAGATGTCATGTAATCTGACAGTTTAATAATTAATTAATATTGACGATGAATTGACAATTTTAATAAAATACTGCGAAATATAGATCATTATGTAAAAATAAATATACTTACTTGAATTAGTATACAGAGAATATATTTAAACCCAAAATATAAATATCTGGAGATATTTCAAAATATAAATATCGGGAGATATTTATTTCCAATCGAGTATTTTTCAAAATGATTTTGGACCCCACTACATGAATCCCACCTAGAGAGAGAGACGACAATGTGCCTACGACGCGAGTTAAGCCGGTGAATTTAGTTAAAACAGAAAGACAACAGTACATTAAAGCAACTATTGAGTGGAGGAAGACCAGTGTATTTTATGACATCCGAACGTGGGGCAATTCTCCGCAGCCTTTCGGGTTAGCATAGCAATATATATATATATATATATATATATATATATATATATATATATATATATATATATATATTTTTTATTATATCACTCATTTGAAATTTAGCCAATAGCAATTACAAATTTTACATAGTTACCATGTATTGATAAGTGAATATACTCTTGACGACGTGATATAACCGTTTTGGTGTTTCGCTTCCTCCAACAATATGAATTTTGTCATAGTAACAAGTGTTTTGAAGTTTGTTGATAAACGTCAAAAATATATTCAGCAATTTTCATAAGGTTTTTTTAATTTTTTCGACATGGAACGCTTTGGTATAAGCTCGGGGACCGAAATAGATAAAGAAATTGAAGATTTGACACCGCAAAATACCGTTAAAACACATAAATATGTTTGGAAACAGTTCACCGAATTTCGTGAACAGCGAAATTATAAACTTTGTGTTCAAACTTCCGACGAACAATTAGCAAGTATTGTGAAGGATCTCTACTATCACCAGCATCTCAAATTCAACTTCTAAAGATAATACAACAAATATTTATTATAATAATTGTACTTTTAATTTCAACCAATAAAAAAATTTCGTTAGTTAATTCTTTATATAATCGTAACGAATACCACTCGAGCAAACGAAAATAATCCATTATATAACCTCTTCCCTCGACGTATATCCTTAAAACACAGAATACGTCTTTGCAGAATACGTCTCGTGACTCGGAAATATAATCGATTATTTTCTATGCTCTTGTGATATAGCTGATTATACACAAATATTTATTTGTTTATGTTCCTTCATAAAATAAATAAACAATCAGTAATGTTTATTATGTTCAGTATTCATGTGTGTATAACGTGGTATGAACAATAAATATATTAAATTTGATATCTTGCGTCTTATTTCATACCTTTTTTACATTGGATGCTAGGCCTAGCTACACAGAACCGCTTTTTATAAACAAAGATCCTGAGTACAATACATAAGAGTTTAACATTAAATGTGCGTGTGTGACGATTCATATTTTAACGTTCGTATTTAGAACCAATTTTAGAACAAAACTACAAAGCAATATGTACTTTCCTGACATATTTTCCAGCATGGTATAATAATTATTCATTTGCATTTCTATTGAATCTGATAATTATGAATGGTGTTTAAATTACGTAACATTTATACGAAGAGAAATATATTCCATGGCGGTATGTAAAAAAGCGACAGTAAAAATAAACCAAAACGAGCATACAATCCGATCTTTGGAAATATAATATATTCATAATTAGTTCTGGCACAACCGCAGTGAAACATGTCATCATGTATGTCACACACAAAAACGTGTATCAGCCGCAATTTTCGTACATTCGCTCTGTGACTAATGTGCAATATACTTGTCAAGTGAAGCGGGCGGTCTTCCTAAAAAGAACAACAATAACAAGTATTTACGGTCTTTGAAATTTATACACAACTTTAAAAATAAAAACGCCGAATCACACATTCTGGCGGACGCCGTCCGAAGCAAAAAGCAAATGTGATAAATGCATGGATTACGTGCCACCATAACGATCGCCTAAATTGGTGACGCAAACAGATCAAACATATATTTTATTTAATTATGAAAAGGGACGCGAAACGGAAGGAATATATTACATCTCTTCAAACTGATTAAAATTTCTATGAAAAAAAAAAATTCGTAATAAATTAAAACCGATTAAAATACTAAATCTGATATACTCTGTTTCTGGAGCAAATACTTGTAGTGATTTATATCTTCCTTGAATTAGTATATATTCAAAATAAAATTAACAGTATTCATTAATTCCTAATTCAAGAAACCAGTATAAATGCGTGCTTCTGTTTCGTGTATATTTCGAATTATAAAAACGAACTTTTAACATTCCTGACCGTTATGTGATAAGTATAGTTTCGGCGGTCTTCTTTTCGAGAAGATATATTTTCGAGATTGTTGTCTAAATCTACATTCCGTGGACAACAATTAAATTTAGCATTCGTTCCACTGCAGTGAATTACGTATTGTCGATGTTAGTTTTGATGAAATTTTATTGTAATTAAAATTAAGGCAATAAATAGATAGAACGTCAGGTAAATTTTATCGTGTACCACTTCCTATTGTTAAAGAGGTTGTTCAGGAACATGATTATGATGCAAAAGTTGTATGTTTGCCCGTAGATTTGACTGTAAATTTTTGAAAGAGATGCCTTAAAGAATAGATTTTTTGATGTACTGTTTATAATTTGAATTAACCTATATTTTATGTCTCCCACTATTTTAAGTTCTATTTCGAGATTTCCGCCATTGACGATAATGTTATATTTGCGTGTTTTAGTTGTGTTACATTTATTTTTTACGCTAAGTTTTACCGCCCTGTAGATAAGATGATAATTTTCGCTGGCAAGCGGTTTCAAAAAGTTCAAAGGGTGTGTGTGATAGCTCATACAGCCTGCTACCGTTAGTGAATTTAGGCGTCTTACTGCGAAGCAATTAGGATATATAGGTATATATATTTCGCAACGAGGAAGACAGAAAAGCAAACAACCAAGGATTTAACCAAACACCTGGACACAAGACACATACAAGCTATAGTTCCATCCATCTCTACACACACACATATAGCAGATCGAGGTGTTTCAGCATAGACTTTCGACTTTTTTTGTGAAATTGAATCTCCGACGAATTTTTCTCATACTTTTTTTTTGTATTTTTCTATTAATAACTAACGCCATTATTTGATGTCAATTACAACAGCATAGTCTTAGTAATATTCGTATATATACGTATATTTGGAACTTTGGTAAATTATCATGTAATTTACGTATTTTCTAAAAGAATTTATTTGATTATTATACAAATATAAGATTAGTTATCGTACATATATTGTTATAGAATTTATTTTTAATATAATTTTATATTTAAATAAAAGGTTAATTGAGTTGATTTCTGAAAATTAAGTAATTTTAACGACCACTTTGGTAACATTCTCGTATTATATTGCTTTGTTTTGTCATCACGCAAACCATAAGCGTGCTAGAATATTTAAATGAATTGTAATTTCTGTTAAATTCATTACTTTTCTTGATACCATTTTACTAATGCTTAGGTAATGCTCTGTGTGTAATTCCATTGTAAGGTTCCGCTACAGATTTGAGGTGGAACTAGATTTTTGATCCTAGGTATAAGTTAATTTGAAATCGCTTGAATAACTAAATTGTCATATTTTTGGTGCATTTTGCAGTTTAGATCAATTTATTATATTTTTGAAGTATTTTGCTGATACGATAGAAATTTAATGAAATATTATTGTTTTATGTTCGATATATGTTAATGTCATAATTCAATTGTCATTCTATTACAATGTAATTTCGTTTGTGACTTTATTAATGGTACTTGTTTTTTGTAAATATACGAATTAACTATTTTTGATGCCTAATTTTGTATTTAGGTACCCCTCCTTTAGTTTAGTCCGACGTTTTGTTTCAATTTAGCAGTCTGTAAGCACATGCGTCTATGAACGCACAACAATTCTTTTAGTTTCAATCCCGAGTCTCCGTACGTAAAACTAAGTTGCGCTATCTACAATCTGTTTAGTCAATCCACGGCTGTCTCCACTGACTAAGGGCATACACAATAAATAGAGGCTCCCTTTTCATTGTGCGTTACCACTGCCGATCTTGACATTTTGCAAACATCTTCATTTGCCAAGATTGCGCCTGCGCACGCACGGTAGCAGTTGCTGTGACCGCATTAAACTTGAATTAAATATTGATAAATGCTCTATGGTTACTTATACTCGATCTCTTATGCCTTGCAAATGGTCTTATTATATTAAAACTAATATCTTATCAAGTAATATAAAATGAAGGATGTTGGAATCTTATTTGACACAAATCTTACTTTTAAATAGCATATAAATAGTATTTCTTCTGGTGCTTCTGGGATTTATTGTGATAAATACTTTTATTCATCACTTTGCTTCAGATGGTTGTCCCAGTAACATAAGCATAGGTTTTGGAGTTGGCGTAGTACTGTAACCTGGTAATTTTCTAAGGAGGATGCAATATCATATTAATGAGAAAACCAGAGGTAAAGAGAGACATATAACCGTCGATGTACTTTCTATATCGATACATACGCATATAAACCTTAAACCAATGAATTGTAAAAAAGACGCTATTGTAAGGAGGGTATTGACAGATTCATGAGAAACTTTTGTTTTCAAAATTTTGTACTATGCTTGTGTATTAAGAAAAATAAACCTCACTGAACAAACCTCACTGATTTTGCATCTCGTCTGTGCTTGTGATTACATTCTTTTGGACCGAGTTTATAATTTTGGAGGTTTCTCGCATTTAAAGTTGATGAAGTTTACCAGGATAGAGGTGCATCCTAGGATGATACTTCTAAGCGATAGTATATAATTTCTAACAGCGAGAAGGCAGAATAGTTGTGAGAAAATCTTAAAGTAATATGATTAAAAATAATATTAACTGGCCTTCGTACTTGAACGAATTGTTCCTCGTATGAACTCCAGGTATTGCTCTATTGGACCTTACCTGTTGGCATTATTATGATTATAAGATCCTAAAAGACATTTTATCTCTGATTCGTTGCAAAGTTTTGCGTAACCTGACAATCTAAAAATATTTTCTAATTCTGTTTCAGGTTGCATCAATATACAAAATAACCTGAATGCCGTTAATGACTGGCGCAAATTTAATAAAATTGGTTTCAATATTAACCTGTTGGCTATTATTATCTAATCTAAGAGCGCTAATCCAAAGAAATTATAGCTATACCGTTGCTTAAAATGACATTCTAAAAATTAATGATAATTATTAACAATTTGCTAATTATATAACCCAGAATTTCTTGGAATGTGGAGAAAAGACACAATAAATTGTTCTTACAACTTATTCATTACCATCCACTTCAAAGTACTCTCATTCCACATGAATACACGTATCCCAGAGACTTATTCATATATTGGAAGTTTTCGCGCGTTAACGCGTTCAACACTGCCGGAGATTCGGCCTGGATCTCCTAAATCAATAAACGCCGTCCCTTGAGCTTCAGTTTGCACTTCGGAGGTCGCAAGGCGCAAGATCTAGGTAGTAGGGAGAGTAGGTCTTCGTCAAGGCTAGAAACTGGCCCACAACAAGTGATGTGTGGGTAGGGCATTGTCATGGTGTAGGATCCACAAATTGTTCCGCCACTTGGCAGACCGCTTACGTTGAATGTTTTCTCTTAGTCGCCGACCATTAACTGTTTCGCCTGATGGGAGAAATTCTATGTGCACGATGCCATCAGCGTCAAAGAAGCAAATCAACTGACTGACTTGACGTTGCTTCGAACTTACCGTGCTTTTTTCGGTCGTGGTCTTCCACTGCAATGACTGTTGCTTTGTATCGGGATCATACCCATACAGCCATGAATCGTCGCCAGTAATGATTCTGGTGCTCAAGTTCGCATCCCTCTCGACAGCTTCTCTCAGCCTGTACACAGATGAACACGGTGCCGTTTGTTGTTAATACTGAGTAACTTCGACACAAACTTCGCAGCAATAGGCTCTGCTTTGAGTTCGCCGAACAAACACCGTACGACAATGTTACAAATGTCATGATTGTTCTCTATGAGTTTTGTAGAATATTATCACGCAGTTTTGCAATATTTTGTAGCGTGTTTACCGTCGATGGACGACCGAAACGCTCAATATCATCAACCAACACACGTCCATTTTTAAAACGGTTTTACCAATTCATAACTTTGCGTCTAGCCTAAAGCATTCTCACCAAAGGCTTGTTTAACCATTTTCATAGTTTCCGTTGCCGTTTTACCAAGTTTGATGCATAATTTGATGCATGTTCTTTGCTCTTTCACATTAGACATTGTAGTGTCGCAGAATAACTCAAACACAACTCAATAAAAATGAACACATAAACTGTTTGTCACCGTCTAGCAAAGTACCGTTTGACAGACTGACTTAGTGTAAATAAAGCTTACAACATTTAGCGTGATAGAGCTGTACTACCATACTTACGCGCGACAGTTATATTTCGGAATATTTCTGGGCAGCACCTCATATTTACGCGATAATTAGTGTAGTTTCGTTATCAGAGCCTAAGGATTCCTGTTGAGTCAGACCCTAGTTTTAAGAATTTGCGGTAGTAATTTAAATTATATACTAAATAATTAAATTGCTTATTGATACTGTTCGGTCAATATAGATTTAATTTGTATTTTTAGTTTTATTTAAATATAACCAAATAGATTTATTTGTATTTATTTTATGTATTCAATCATAGGTTTAAATTGTATATTAATTTAAGAGAATAATGTAGAGAACGTCCGAAATTCTAAACTGTATTGATTACTTGGACCATAACTTCTTATGTTAATCAATAGGAATCGGCAGTCAGGGGTACATTCCAGGAGGGGAACACTGTTAGATTTTTTATATAAAGTGTATATAAAGGTTTCGGAGTTTCCCACATTATTAATTTTGTTAATTACCTAGGTCTGGTCAGGATAGATATATACATATATTATCTTGCATTATGCATTGTTTTGTTTTCTACGGCCATAAAGCTATTTATTCAATACAGGCACAACCTTCTTTTAAATCCGTTTATTTACTTGTTGTATACCTTTATAATAGCATAAGTTTTATTGTTATATTTCATGTATTGTATTTAAGGTATTCATATTTTACGATAGGTTTAGAGATCTCGGTTTATTACATGTTTCTTATATTCTTCGAATACTGTACGGTTATCTCTAGTCCACTTCCTGCTTATTGCAATTTACTTACTTGGTAGATTGCCATTCAATAACTATTGTATTGTGTATTTAGTATTTAATATTTATTTTATTTCCCTATAATTAAGGTTTCATGTGCATATTATTTATTTTAATACATTTATGAAGTTGATAAACTACAGCATACACTTTCCTTGAAGAAGAGTAAAATATTTGTATGTCAACTTCTGTATAATCAATTTAGTTGTTTTCTCCCTCTCTTGTAACTGATGGAAAAAAACTTTCTTGGCAAAAATAAGTTAAAGCAAAGTTTAGTTCCAGCTCAGATCTCAGCGATCTCACTACAGTTCCAATCCAGATCTCAGGGATCTCACTACAAGAAAGTATTATGTATTAGCAGTTTCTCGGCCTTTACTATTAAGACCAGATTCATGCATTTGTATTAAGTTTAACGGAACTCCAAGATTATATTAATTAAATATCTAGTTAATAAATTAGTGTTATTCAAATTATTGCATTATTTCAACTCAAATATTTCGGTCGACACATACCGAAAATTTCCTTCAAACCAGGAGGAACAAACAGATACATTAACTGATCAGATTGTAATACACATTGAAGCTTTGTAATAAAAAAAATGTGTTTGCTATTTATATTAGGGTGGACATGAGCCCGTGCGCTCATTACACAGCACAACATTTTTCAGGTCAATGATTTGGGACTCAATTCTGAGAATTGCACGTGAAAGTAGCCCCACAAAGAAGAACTTCTGCATCATTCGTTTTGTCAAGTTGGCTGCATTAATAATTTAATGGCTGTGGAATAAACAACCCTTTTGTTCAGAGTGAATTACATTTTAAAACCAGAAGAACATTGAATATTTCAATATGGAAAATAACAAGTGCCCAAAATTGGATTATTTTTGTTACGTTTGTGGTCATATCGTCCCAAAAATAGGCAAACAGGATCGAAAAAACTTGTTTACTGAGGAATTTAAAACAGCGTATTGTCATTATTTTGATGAAACAGATTTAAGTGGTGCAAATATTACGCCAAACACAGTGTGTAAAAGTTGTTATAATACCCTTATAATGTGGATACATGAAAAAATTACTGGCCTCATAAAAGAAAACTGTACACAGTTTTCTTTTATGAGGCCAGTAATTTGGATGCAAAACCTAACTGGACATGATGAATCCAGGTGCTACGCATGCATAAATTCCGGTTATGGATTGAACAAAAAAAAATTGAAAACAAAAGTATACATTCCCGTTTTTACTGCGACACTTCCAGTACAACGCGCTGCTGTTACCGATCCACCTAAACCTCCGAGTCTGGATACTGTGTCCCTGCAAGCCGAAACCGTTTTCACCAATCCGACCAATGTGAATGATGCAGATTGGACACCCGATATTGAAAATAATGCACCACAACCGGTAACAAAAATCGAAATGGATTACATTGTGGCTAAGATGGGACTATCACAAAAAAATTCAGAATTTTTGACATATTTTTTGAAGCGTAAAAAACTGACAGAGCAAAATGTCAGCGCAACATCATACCGAAAACGCCAAGCTGATTTTCAGAAATTTTATTCCGTTGACGAAGCAATACGTTCACTTACTGCCATGATATCCCAGGTTTAGTGAAAAATATGGGAATGGATTATATCGCTGGCGACTTGCGTTTATTCATTGACGGTTCAGTTTCAAGTTTGAAGGCTGTGTTTTTGCACAAAACAAACAAAAAACCGTCCATTCCATTGGGATTCAGCATAACTATGAAGGAAACGTATGAACCATTGGGCGAAATTTTAGAGAAAATCAAATACAATGTACACAAATGGAAGATTTGTTGTGATCTAAAGGTTGTCACCAGGCATTATATTAAAGGGCGGTTTTCCAAAATACTTCTTCTTTCTTTGTAATTGGGATTCGCGATACACAGGGAATCAATATCAATGTAAAGATTGGAAAGCAAGAACTCCCGAGCTCGAGAAACAATTAAAATTACGTAATGAACCTTTGATAAAGGATGTAGATGATATTTTGTTGCCGTCGCTCCACATGAAATTAGGAATAGCTGGGAAATTCGTTGAAGTGGTAGTCAAAGATATTGAGGACGCCTATGACTGTTTGAAATACATCTTTCCAAAACTCAGTGAAGCTACAATTATAAAAGGTACGTATCGTTGTCTGTACTTAAATATTGTCATATCTAAATTTGTTCACTTCGATATATTCGCATTATAATTACCAATAATTTTTTCGCAACTGATTTTTTTTAAATTTCAAACAGGTACTCTGAATGGACCGGATATACGAAAATTAATGAAAAGCGAATCTTTCACAAATATGCTTTCGAACCATTATAACCACCTATGTGCATGGGACGCATTGAAACAAGTCATTGAAGGTGTTTTAGGAAAGAACCGTGTACAGCAAGATGACATACAGACACAAGTGGACAAGTTGCTGTATTATTTTGAAAAAATCAATGCATCCATGACGTTAAAATTACATTTCATGCGTTTCCACCTTGATACCTTTTTGGCACAATTACCTCAGGAATCGGACGAACAAGGAGAGAGGTTCCACCAAGTGATCATGCCAATGGAAAAGTGATTCAAAGGCAAAAAATTAGATGCATTGCTTGCGGAGGTTTGTTGGTGGAGTTCTAAAATCATGCAGTTTGAAGATGAAAGCACCGTAGATGAACATGACACCGAAATTGGTGGACACACTGAAGAAAACATGCCCTTGAATATTATGTCTAACTCGGATGATGATGCAGACTCAGAACATGAATATGAACAACCTACGAAGAAAACAAGATTATCAGAACCACAAGCGTCAACTTCAACGAGGATGGATATTGACAATAATTGAAAATGTTCTAAATTTTGTTTCCATGCATAGATAACAAATAAAAATCTCATATTTTCTGTGTAAGAATAGCTGTAATATGAACCGGAATTTTTATTTTCATGCAGAATAAAGTTTATAAAGAAAAAAACAGCATATTTGTGGATTTGTAATCCAGTTATTGAGCAAAAAAGTGAAAAATGGGGAAAAAATGGGCATTTTTGCGATTTTTAAGGCACTGGATGCACTTTTTTCGAGTAGGTTTGTTCCGCTTTTTTTTTCTCCAATTCAATATCTACAACTTTGCTTCAGACACAAAAGAGATATTCCGTACGGTATACCGAGATATAACCGTGTTAAAATATAGAAAAAGTTATCAAAATCCACCTTGAGCAAAAAAATTCGTATGGCCATTAAATTATTAATGCAGCCAACTTGACAAAACGAATGATGCAGAAGTTCTTATTTTTGGAGCTACTTTCACGTGCAATTCTCAGAATTGAGTCCCAAAAACATGTGTTATACTGTGTTATAGTAAGCCGCTACAAACCATTTCCCGTACTAAGAAGTACGAGTATATACGCGCTAGTTAACACTAAGTCTGACTAATTGTTATTTTTGTTAAGTTTGAGCATCTATTTCAAAATTAATACTTGTTCTTAGGTCGTTGGATTTTATCTACAACAACTACTCCACTATATTAATATTATTTCGTCTTTAAGTTTAGATATTGATTGTATTTAAATGGATTAAAAAAAGTGCTTCGATTTTGATTATTAGTTATTTCGTATTTAAATAATTTTAATTAAATCGTGATTTACACAAAGGTGGTTTGTGTTGTCATTAGGTTATTTTTAGTGGCAGACGCGTATTATTACAGTATTAGTTTACCCATATTAAAAACGCAGAGTGTTATATTCTTTTTCATTTTCTACCACTAAATGTACTGTGCAGAGCTCGTAAACGTCTATATTATCTTAACTTTCTTTTATTAAAAGTATTTTTGAAAATGTCAAAGCATCGACGCAATTAAAAGACAAATCAAAATACACAGAAACGTTTATTGACCGTAAATTCATACCCACGTCAAAATACATATGTGAAACTGAACGGCTCCAAAGTGAATTATAAATTTTAACCAGACGCCGATTGTAAACTAAACAGGCATCAAATTCCCTTAATTTTAAACTGACGACTACCGGAAACTACTCAAAAAGCAGAGAAAAAAAGAACATAAAACGTCCGCCTTTTAATCGCGCTCATCAAATTCATTTTAATTGCCCGCTCGAGAAAAAGCATCACGACGGACTTTAAAGCTGCAGAAGATTTAAGATTTAATTTTTGGAGAGCTTGTGGATTACCGCCGAGTGATTGCGGCTTTGTTTAGTGGAGAGTTTCAGCTAGTGATTAAGAAGATTTACCGTTTTAATGGGAACATCGTCGAAATGCAAGAGCCAGAATCATATCATAAACCATTGTGTTTATTAGTCTTCATTTGACCTCTAAAACCTATTTATTATTTACTCTAGCGTAGTTAATGTTTGAACAAATGTGTTTTAAAGCATTATGATTTCTATCTACAAGCATAAGAATCGTTTAATATACACAAGTTACAAGGATTGCTCATTCTAACAGTAGAGAAGATAAACTTAGAAAAAGAATGTATACACATATATATTATACATAGGTACATATAATACATTATAATATAATATACATTATAATACCGGAATAATATCCAACAAAAACAAACAATTCTAAAAAAAAACTAATAAAAAGAAACGATTAAATTACTTAATTGAAATGTGATAGATTACATATTCAAGTGGAAAACTCTGAGGGGCGAATTATGTTTCCATCTTTATTCATTAATATTTTATTTTCCATAAAATAAATTCATAGACTTATCTACTACAGTCTACTACAGCAAGCTTAGCTCCGCGACCCCCCAAATAGTAAATTTAAACAAAATTAATTTTGATTAAACCATATATTTTGTACTGCCATCCTGTGTTTCACCCGTAACTTGAAGTAGAAATTGGCTTGTTGAATTTTAAATAACGTCATAAACCACCCCCATATATTTTTGTGTCATTTATAAGTTCTATATAGGCCTGTAACTTTTGCAGTTTGATAATGATATTGTATGTCGAAACCGCGGTCACGATTATATGTGAATAAAGTGGTATATATAACAAAGTTATTGTTTTATTTTACTTTATTATTTTCAAAATGAATTACCACAAAGTTACGGCTACCAGTATTAATTTTCTTAAACAAAGCAGTGTAGTGCAACAAGCCAATTTCTACTTCAAGTTACGGGTGAAACAAAGCTGTGTAGCGCAACAAGCCAATTTTTACTTAAAATTAATTTTGCTTACATTTACTATTTGAGGGGTCGCGGAGCTAAGAATCTAGCAATCTTCCATATACTTGGAAGGTTACAAGGTTAATAATTTTCGATAAATATTAATATTTATCGAAAATTATTAACCTGGCTTTGCGTACTTGTAAGTTTCCAAGTGTATGGAAAATTGCTAGAATTTGCCCAGTCTTTAAAAAAGGAGATGCCGCCAATGTCCTCAATTACTGACCTATTCCCATTCTATGTAATTTCTTTAAAGTTTTTGAACATCTGCCGCACAATATTCTAATGAAGAACGTTAGAGTATATATTTCGCCGTTTCAACATGGATTCATGACTGGACATTCTACTACAACTAATCTTGCTATTATTACACAGGAGATAGCTGAAGAGCCCGATAGGGGCGGTCAACTTAATGTAATATATACTGTTATTACACGAGATTTTGATACCATTGATCATGTGATATTGCTGCAGAAATTACGTGCATTTGGTCTCTCTAATGCTTTATTTAGCTTAGTTCATAGTTATCTTCAGGATAGATTATTGTCTTATAATAGCTTTAGGTCAAAGTCTTATATTTCCACCTCAGGTGTGCCACAGGGCTCTAGTTTAAGGCCACTGCTTTTCATTATGTTGGTCAATGACCTGCTAACTTTTATACCTTGTGCAGTTTTGGCCTATGCAGATGACCATATTTAATGAACTAGACATCACTAATCTGAAGAACGCCCTGAACGTTATAGTTGAATGGTGCATGAAAAACAAGTTCAATCTTAATATTAGCAACTGCAGTTCTGTATCTTATACCAAGAAACATAATGCCTTGACGGTTACTTATTCCATCTATGGTGAAGATCTTACGCGTTCAAATACTGTTTTCGATTTGGGTATCACGTTTGATAACCAATTGAACTTTTCGCAACATCTGATCAACGTTACTTCATCAACTGTCAAGTCACTTGGCTTTATCAAAGGTGTCAGCATGGTATTCGATGACCCCAGAACATTAACAACTTTATATTACGCATATGTGCGCTCTAAGCTTGAATATGGATCTGTTGTGTGTACAATCCAACAGCAGATGGTTGAGAAAGTGCAGAAGAGATTTTTAAAGCTTATGTCTTTCAAACTGGATGGAGCTTTTCCCGAGAGAAATATTGACAACAACGATCTCTTGCACACAACGTGGAATAGTTGAGTATGCGTAGAGAGCAAATGAGTGCCTTATTTTTAAAGAAAATTAACAGCAACCAGATTGATTCGCCTTGTTTGCTTTCTCGAGTTGGTTTTCATGTGCCACGTCTTTCATCAAGAAACGTTCCCACATTCTCTGTACCTAGTTCTAGAATATATGGTGACATATTCTTTTTAGCGGGTAATTTGTGAAATACTTTCTTATTATGTGACGTGTTTTTGTTTACTATTTATAAGCCCACAAAATGTTTTCTTCTTTTTCTTCATGTTAGCAATATGTAACACTAATTTAGTTGCCTTGTAATTGGATAAATCAGTTGGGTACAAATGTATTATTATTATTACTATTATTACAGTACACTCGCACAAAAATACAATGGGTCGTGCATATATTCCTAAGATTTGAAAAAATCTGTAATATTTTTCTGAATATTTTTTTGGGCAATTTTGGCAACTTCTTTTTCCTGAATTGCTTTTAAGGTGATGATTTCATTTATATTTATAGAATTTTGATTTGACCATTCCACAGCTACATTAAATACTTTAATTGCATCGGAATGGAAATTTTTTTTAATGCACTCATTTTCATCCTCATCTGAAGAAGACATTTCCACAACATTTGCTGCGTCATCCTTATTAAAATCTTCCACATCTGCAGCAGTGTAGTCAGCCTAAAATTTCCAGTTTATGATTATTTCTAAAACCATTTATGCATTAACTTACTGTGGCTATTTCCTTTATTGTATCCCTAATAGCATCAGGGACAAGTTCTTTCACATATTAATTTTTCCCTTAATATACTTAGTGGAATGTTATCTTCGTCTGCATCCTTATTATGTTCATTAAACTCTGACAAAATGTTTCTCCAAGACTTCTCGATTACTGTTAAGCTAAGTTTCTGCATTGCATCTTTTAGTGAAGTCTTACTGAGTGCTGCAGCTATTCCGTCTTCCGTTGATACAACAGAACTGAGCAAACGTTTCTATAGTACAGTTTGGTGAGCCTTAAAATATTTTGGTCCATGGGTTGGATTAAAGACGTAACATTAGGAAGTAATAATTTTACAAAGATCATCTTATCTTTAGTCGTCAGTTCTATTGCTGGTGGATAGGACAGCGAGTTATCCACCAGGAGAATTGCTTTCTGATGTAACTCCTGAGCACGTAGAAAACATCTCACCTACGAATTATGTGATATATAATTTTGAAATATGTATGTGTAATCAGCCGTATGAAACAAATGGTGGATAATTTTAACTCTCATCTCAAGTACAAAATATTGAAGAAACCATTCCTTAAAGAGTTTCCCGGTCATCCACGCGTTCTTAGTGTTTTCGTACAGCAATGGGTTAAAATTCCTAAAACACCTTGGATTTTTTTATTTCCATATCACTAGGGGTTTCAGCTTATGTAAGCCTGAAGCATTTACACAACCCATAAACGTCAGTCGTTGCTTAGAAAATTTTAATTCAGGAGCAGTTTTTTCAGCTAGTGAAACATAAGTTTTGTCAGGCAATAAGTGCTAATACAATCCTGTTTCATCAGAATTATAAATCTGATGCCGCTTTAGGTCATACTTTTGAGTAATACGTTTTAGATCCTCTTTAAAAGGGTCTACTACATCTGAGTTGGTTGATAATTTCTTCCCTATGATTTTCAAAAACCTTATACGTAATAAATTCTTGTCTATTTGTTTAAGAAACCAATTGTACAATTTCTCTTCTAAAAGCGGAAATGCTGACTTTTTCAAGGTGCTTTTTTTCGATGGTTTTAGCGTGTGAGTTACCGTATCGACAATAAGTTTTTAATTTTGTTTATACCACAAATTGTTGATTTTGAAACTCCGTTTTTTTAGATAACGTCGTGACTGACATTCCTTTTTACGTTCTTCGATTATATTGGCTTTTGCACTAAAACTCAAAAATTTCTTTAATTTCATCATCTTGCTCTAAGTATTCACAGCACAATATATTTACATCGGAGGCACATTTACAACCACCTTTATACACTTTATACAATGACAGAAATGCATAATACACTTGTTCTCTCCATCGAAAGTCCACGCTGTTCACACTATACGGCGTTCAATGTAAATAATTTCGTGTTCACACCACCGAGAGGTTCCCATTACCGAAAGTTCACACCATCGCAATTGTATTGTATTATTTTATAGCCACATCTCGTATAACTTCCAAAATTTTACTTCCTTCGAAAACTTTATGTTTGAAGGGATTTTGAGCTTTCGGGCAATTGCTTAGTATAAAGATTGTTCTTATACTTTGTCGATCAAAATTATTATGTTGGTTATGTAAGTTATCGGGCCAATGCGTTCGATAGAGGAAAATAATCACTCTAAGATTCTGTAAAAGCCTTGTTGGCTTGAATAAAATGTATTTTATATTTATTAATAGATTACGTATTTTGAAGAACTAGTTGCTTTTGCGTTTTATTTCGTCAAAATTTTGTACAAATTTATTTTAATTACTAGGTACTATATAAAACTACCAAAAGTTTCATGAGTATACGAGTATAAGTAATTATTAATTATATAAAAGCGTTTTGTATGCTTTGGAAATGAATGATAGGAGGTTTATTTAGATAACTTTTTAACATTGCGTAATTATAATTCACTTGCTAAACGGCAATAGATCTAAAATACTGACAGCATAAATGTAACTTTCTTTTATTTAAATAGGTTCTTGATATATGTTCCTGATATTAAACGCAATATGCAGATAATCGTTCTGTTTACATAAAAATGTGTGCACTATGTTATCGCTAGATCCAGAATGCGCGGCATTACACCGTCTAAGACGACTTATAGTCGTGATTTTTCTTGGTTTAGCCGCTGGCGACATACACTTGCTACTCGTATAGTTCAATATAACCATTCCGGGACCGTATTGCCACGTGAAAAAGACGACGATATATAGAAAAAAGATTTAAACACGTCGATCTCATATAGGTACGCGATACGTCCGAGAATACGGGTTCTCAGTTCATGAACATCTCATATACCGGGAAAAAACAATCGTTAAAGAACTACGGGTGTAACGTATGATACATGTGAAATTAGCCACTATACTCTAACTATTTTTATAGATTATTAATATTAACTGAAATGTATATATATTCACATTTTTGGAAAGATATGAAGCGATTTGATGTTGATATCTGATCTGTCTCTAACTATTAAAAATTTTTCCATATTACTTGAGCATGAAATATTTTAAGAACAACTTATAACCTTGGAAAATGCGTTTCTTCTTGTTTTCAAAATTTTTATCAAGAACTAGTTCAATCCGGTCACGCTTCGCTGTGGTTCAGTCTGATGAATAAAATGAATGGGAAAGTAAATAAAAGTATTGTGGCGTACATAGATTCACCGAGAAAACGCTATCATTCAATTCAATGCCTTGCTTGCTGTGGCTATGTTTATAACAAGTGTTCATTTGAAAAGTCAATCTAGTAGCATGTGATTTACTGAGAACATTTTGAAGTATGTCGTAAATTAAATTTACTACTTAACCTACGAAGTCGTATATTTTGACAGTTTCATACATACAAATAAATAACAAATAATAGGTATTTATTGAAAACTATAACAAATGTTGAAAATGTTGTCCTTCAAGATCAATGCACTTTAAAATCCTCCGTTCAAAATTTCTGATGATATTCTGCAACATTACTGGATTGTTATTAATTTCCATGCATTTCTGTTCGATTCTCTGTAGCATATAATTCAAATTCAATGTAGGTGTTCGAAGTATGTTATTTTTTAGATAAGGCCACAAAAAGAAGTCGCAAGGTGTTAAATCGCATGAACGTGCAGGCCAGGCAATTTCAGTATTTCGACTAATTATACGCTCATCAAAAAATTCTCTTAAATAATCCAAAGATTCTGCAGTACAGTGACAAGGTGCTCCGTCTTGTTGGAAATATGCATTTTGAAGTTCATCATCATGCAACTGATTGACAAATGGTTGTAAAATTTCCGTACGGTACCTTTGAGCAGTTAACGTTCCCTGAAAAAATATTGGTCCAATGATTCGCCTTTGGCTTATCGCTGCCCAAACACCAATTTTCTCTGGATGTAGCGATTCTTCATTAATTACATGTGGATTTTCACTACTCCAAATTCTTGTATTTTGTGAATTTAGGTATCCCGTTTTATAAAACCATGCTTCATCAGTAAAGATGACGCTTTGCGAAAGTTCTCCATTATTGTTCATATTTACAAACCAATTACAAAACTGTAGTCTTCGTGAGTAATCAATTTCTAACAATTCTTGTACTGCTGTGACACGGTATGGATAAAGTTGCATATCCTTTTTTAATAACTTGTGAGTTGTACCAACAGAAAGGTTTATTTGTTGACTCAAATGTCGAACAGATGTTTGTGGTTCATTTTCCATTATTTCTTCAACACGATTGACAACTTGAGGTGTACGTTTCTTAACTGCTCCGCTGCCTGATTTTCTTAAGAGACTACCAGTTTCAGAAAAAAGTTTTAAAGTTCTATCCAAAGTATTCTTAAATTGTATATAATCTATTACAAAATGTGAAAACTCAACTTGAAATTATACCATGCAAATGAATAAACCCGTAAACCATCAATTTTATTAGCACTTCGAAAATAAGCCTGGACTAAAAAAATGTTATGTTCTAAAGTGAAAGCCATTTTAAAACTGAGAAGCAATTTATTTAAACCAGAATCGACGCACGATTATTTTATGCACTAACTGATATTTGTGATTGGCATTATCAAATGTCATTTGGATTTACGTTTACGGAACAACAAACACATACTAATATATATGCGTTTTCTTCTATCAAAATTTAAAAGTAACCTAGATTGACTTTTCAAATGAACACACGTTAGATAACACTAGCCAACAATTAATATTTTTTCTGCTGACTATGATCTGACTTTTTAATTAATATTGGTACGTTAATGTCAAATATGAAACCCATTTGTCCCTAACACGTCAAGTTTTATTTCTACGGCATTTCTTGTTTGCCGATTTCAAAATTCTTGAAAATCGTTAAGTAAATGCAGCAAATTCTTAATTGTTCAAAGAATTGAAAGACATTCCAAATACATTTATCTCATTAGCATATTCTACACTTGGACCTGATAATATTTAAAGTACTTAATGAAACTAATTAAGTACTAAACAATTATAACGAAATGCAAGTCTATTAAGCTAATCCTGTTCATTAAGTGAACATATTAGGGTTTAATGAGATTTTATTAGAAAGTATTAATCACCTCAAAACTATTTAAAAGTAAGCAAGGCTGATAATAAAACATTAATTTCATGTTAGTTGTTAGGAAAGAAACTACATCATGTCTACTACTCGAAGATGTGTAGTGCCGATTCATTCTGCCACATTTGTGACAGCTTCACTGTTCCCAGTCAAAGGGTAACTATTACTGCTTTCGTTAAGAAAATGTATTTGGCTTATTTTGACGTAAAACTTGCTGATCAGAACAAGCCATGGACTCCACATAATGTGTGTAAACCATGTGTGGAAAATTTCGGCAGTGAAGCAAGGGAAAACGCCAGAAATTAGCTTTTGGCGTTCCAATGATATGCCATGAAACGAAAAACCACGAAGATGATTGCTATTTATGTTTAGTTCAGACCTCCAGTTATAACAAGAATAATAATAATAAAATTGTATATCCTAATATCAACTCCGCGATTCGACCGGCGCCTGATTCCGATAAAATACCCGTGCAAGTTTATGAAATGCTTCCTTCACTTGAGTACTCGTATGCTAAACACACATGTCAGATACTATTGAGGAGCAAGATTCAGATGTAGATTGTGACTATGGAGATATAATTTCTAATGATGGACCGCAACGTTTTACTCAAGAAGAATTTAATGATGTAGTATGGGATTTGAACCTGTCAAAGGAATCATCGGAACTGCTAGCTTCAAGATTAAATGAAAAGAACTTACTCGAGCCAAGTACGAAAATAACTTTTTATCGTAGCAGGGAAAGTGATCTTATGCAATATTTTAAAGAAGAGTGTGAATTTGTTTTTTTGTAACAATGTGCCAGATTTGCTAACTAAAATGGGCGTTGTACAATATGACCCAGGTGAGTGGCGTTTGTTTATCGACAGTTCCAGCAGAAACCTCAAGTGTTACTACACAACGGAACGTTTTCGGTTCAATGCCTATTGGATATTCCGTTCAATGAAAGGAAATATATGACGACATTTAGAAGGTTATAAAGTTATTAAAATATACAGACCATAACTGGGTCTTCGGTGTGGGTCTCAAAATGGTAAACTTTTTACTTGACTTAAGAGGATATACAAAATGTCCGTCCTTTTTGTGCTTTTTCTGGGATAATCGAGCTCGAAACCAACACCGGAGATTTTGGAGAAAAGAATATTATAAGTCGATCTTTAGTCGACAGAGAAAAAGTAATTTTTCCACCTCTTCACATCAAATTGTGTCTTTTGAAACAATATGTTAAAGCTCTAGATTTGTAAGGTAACTGCTTCCAGTATATATGTGAAAAGTTTCCACGACTAAGTTACGAAAAAATTAAGGCTGGAATATTTGATGGACCTCAAATTAGAACTTTAATGAGAGATTCAAATTGCATCAACTCTATGAACGAAGCTAGGAAAGACGCCTGGATTTCATTAACGATGGTCGCGAACAATTTTCTTGGAAACAAAAAAGCCTGCAATTATAAAGATCTAGTGCAGTCAATGCTTAAAAAGTTTCACCGCCTAGGTTGTAACATGAGCATAAACCTTCATTTTCTTCATAGTCATCTTGATAGGTTTCCCGAAATTTAGTTGCTGAAAGCGATGAACAAGGCGAGAGATTTCATCAAGATTTTTAAAATCATGGAAACTCGGTACCAAGGAAGATGGAATCCTCATATGATGGCCGACTACTGTTGGAATGTTTAAAGGAAACGAAAACTTATTCCCTGATTGTTGTTTTTCCTTTTACAAATACTATTTTTTTAATAATTATTGTGTAAATACTTGCACTATACTCGTGACTAATATTGTATTGAAATAAATAAATGAATTATTAAATTTTATACTTTCTTGATATCGTAACAAGTCTTATGTAAGTAACTACGAGTACTTAGCCGCAGAGAGCATAGTACATTATACAGTTTAATTTTGTGTGATACGCAAAAACTAATATAATTTTCGGATTCAGCATACCCGAATTGGTAAAAAACAAGTCTCGCATGTTGGCCAGTGTAATCAAAGCACTTCCAACGATTGAATATGCACATCAATGCGAACGAAAACAACAACTTTTCTTCCTCAACTTGAAAAATGTGTACTATGGCCCGCGTAAACACCGATGACGATCAACTGGAAAGAAACGAAAGAAATGAATTCGATTTTCAAAATAAAATAATCAATTACATCCCAAACAGAAGAAAAAAGCCCAACTTTCATTGGCTATTTTTTTCTATATTTATCAGTTGTTGATTGAAATGAGGCAGTGGGGGAAGGGGGTTAACCTGAAGGTTCCTCCTCCTCTAGACTACCCACTCTTAGAAACGGGGACTTAAAGGACTTGTTTTTGGAAATTAGCTATTTTACTAATTCTTCATGGCCTATGATGTTACTAATGAAAACTGATTTCCAGGAAGTAATGTTTTTGATCTCAATAGCAATGTAGAGTTTTACTGTATATATAATTTAACAATAATGATTCATCAGAGGCAGTGTAGCGAAATTTTCAAGTAAATATTAGAATTTTTCTTTTGAATAAAGTAAATGTTCCATGAATTGATGTGATGTACAATATCGCAACGTGTTAATTTAATTCAAACTGTATTAATTTTTGAACAAGCTAAATAGATGAACTAGAATACATTCTTCTCCGTTATTTACGATTGCTTCCCAGCTATCTGGCAATTTTTCGGTTCCTAGCTTGAAGAAATACGATGGTTTGGAAGTGAATAAAGTCGCCATGCCAATTTTGAAGAGGAACATCTTACATGGATGAATATCAGCTTTTGTCGGAGTAATTGCTTTTTTGTTGGGGTCAAGCCATTCATAAAAACGATCGATGTTGTTGCCGAGTTAAAAGATCATGAGCTAACAAAACATGCGGCAGCAAAACATCCAGTTTTTGAACATTGCCTATGAAATGTATATGTCATGTTATGTTCGATTGGTTACAATTCATTATAATGGCCAATGCCGAGTTGATTGGCGTGGACCATCATAAATTAAACCGATCAGATGATCTTCATCAAAATCCAATGGGTTCTGAGCGATGAAAATCGTTTGTCAAAATGGCCCTACTTAAATCGAAAAAACCATTTCCGTGCTGAACTACGAATTACGTTTTTTCAGTAAATGGCACAATTGGATCTAGTGGTCTCCGATGCACTAACTCTTTTGTTGAACTCGAATAAAAAGCTATGTCGGAGATGCTCACCTTTTGCTATTTGACGTTCGATATTCTTTTGCCAATAATTAATACATTCTGTGCACAAATTCAAAAAGTATTCAATTAAACAATAATACTATATTAAAACGACTTTGACATGTCAAACTATTTCTTTTCCAATGCACTATCATACTAGAAACCAAAAACGCCAATAATTCAAGCGTTAACCTGACATGTCTCTAATTTATATATTAAGTTATTTACTATACAATAAAAGTTTTATAAAATTAGTACGGTTACTCACATTTTTTCATGTAAATTCATTTAATTGAATTAAAAAATAAATTGTTGCTATACTATGAGTCCATAATCTTTTCTATAATAATATTTGTCAGAAATTTAGTTCTAGCATTGCGTCTAGCGCCACCTACTGTAAGAATATCAAATTGCTATTTCAAAGATGCCATTACCGGATTTGATAAAAATAATAATTGTTGAATGTTTTTCATAGTTTATTTAAAAACTATTTTGCAAATAGAAAAAGTTAAATAGTCACGAATTTGTATAGATTTTTATGTTTGCGACTGAATTAAAAAGTGTAAATATGCATCAATTTTTTTAAGAAATTATCTCGAACTTTCATATTTCAATTAAACGCTTCTTAATATTATTCTAATAGGATTTAGATTATTATTTTCGGGATTAAACATTCTAAACAATCAACATTATGGAAATCTTAATAATCTTGAAATTAACTATTTACTTTCAAAAGTACGTTGACCGCGCTTAACAAATATTTCTTAAAATAAAGATATTAAAGATAATAATTTATTATATAATTAGTCTACGTACATATATGTATATATTTAGTAATATATTCATGTGTGTATAATTGCATTTCTAATTTTTTGCTGATTATTTTTAATTATTAATGTATATATGTGTGATTAATATTTGGCCAACAAAGTAATTTATTGTTCTTGTATTTATTTCTTACATTTATAATATTTTTGGAAGAGTGTATAGAAAGAATTATTTGAGAAAAATTTAAATAGAAATCGAAATTTTGTGATACTCGATTGAATTAAAGCCGTATAAAAACTTATATCAGCGGCACTCTTTACTGTGTCTCCGAAGCTCATACACTCCTTCAAAGTAAAGATGCCGATAATTGATACTGTACCACTATTTGTATTGCTCTCTCATTGTGATTGAACTTATAGGTCGTGACTAGACTTTCCAGTGATGATAAGTTGATGTTGCTGTTCGAGTACAGATGGCGCTAAGGCAATTTCAAGGCTACAACGTGCTTCCTGTATGGTGTTTATTATTACTATTCAAATTTATAACGTTTTTTAAATATTTATTCACAGCTTTTTTTAAACATTAATGTAAATAAAAGTGTGATGTATTTCATATTTTGGATTGATGTAAATCTTTTGCAAATATTTTAAAAACTTTTTGTTTATAATACCGGGTAAAGTATCTGTACGGTTACAGTTATTTATAAAAATAGTGTTGAAACTTCGAAATGTCTTAAAATATTTATGTAAGATTTATATGTAAAAACTATTTTCTAATACATTTTAAAATGTAGGTACATTATTTAAGTTGAAAATTATAAAGCAAGTTCTACTGTATCACGAAATTTTAAATTAGAATAAAACATATATTGTTTTCCCTTGAATTGAAATTCGATGGATCTCCTATACAGTATGAAATGAAATAAATTATTCTGGTTTGTAGGATTTCGCAGTTGTTGTTTATAATTGCTTCTCGGATTCCAGGCTGGAATCGCGTGCTTGGCACTGTTTCCATATTGACCGACGTTTGGTCCACTGTTGCAAGGGACATCTTCAGAGCTGCTACTATTGTTGCTGCACTGAAATTGGAAGTCTAATAATTTGAGACAGGGTTATGTAGGAGTAGTTATCAGTTATTGGAGCGCCACTCAATAATATCAACCATGATGGCGGATACTCTCAGTACAATACCTGCTAAACCATTGTATCTTAAAAACCCAACCATAGCCGTGACGCTCCAGTGACCAGGAACAGCTTCTATATAACGCCGTCCCAAACTAACAGACTTTCAGTTTCAGTACAGCAACAGTAGTAGCAACCCTGAAGATGTCACTTGCAACAATGAACAAAGCGTCGATGAAAAAGGACGCGGTATTTGCCAGGAATCAGAAGCAATCAATGATATGTTACGTTCTTTTTAAACTGATAAAAACAACATATGCAAACGTAAAGATTGTAACTTTGGCAACAAACAAAGAAAAACTGCTTCATGTTGAATGAAACAATAAAACAAATTATATTTTTCAATTTAGAATCATGTTTAGGTATATAAAATAAATGCAATTGTACATATATATACATACCTGATGTTTAAGATTTCTCAGGCAACGCCTTCTTTATTTGGAGTGTTACAAACATAGATCAAAAAGTATTTTGCGTAGCATCAAGATTTTTTTGATTGCATGTCCAAAAACGAATTTGTTTCTTTTTTTAAATATATAAAACTATATTTTTATTCACTGAAACAAAATGCATATTTTATTCGGAGTATTGTCACATATCACATCAACTCTATGAAGAAAAGTCAAACTAAAAATTGATAATTGAAAGTAAAACCCAGTCGATCGTTTCTGGGGAATGAGTTTTTATGCGATTTTTGTTTTGTTGGTACTGTGTTTTATTCAACAGATAAAGGGTCTAAATTGCTGATTATCATTCTGCTTAAATAATAAATAATAATGAAAAATACCTTTCGAACCAGTTCTTACGGGCTGTGGATTATTTTATTTTCTAACTCGTTGCTGAGCAGTTTAGTTTTATCTGTTATTTTATGATGATGAGGTTATAATGAAGTATATTAGTTTTCAACTATTACATGGAAGTGATGGTCTTAAGAGTAAAGAACCTCCATATATTCATATACGATTTTTGGCGTCAGAATCAAGATCAAATCGACACTGGAAAAATTACAATTAGTTTCGTAAATTTGTGAGTGGAATATGTAGATGAAAGCAGTGGCGGCTCGTGAGTTATGAAAGAGGGTGGGCCAAAAAAACTTACCTATTTTTTGTACATAAAATCCATTCCCCTATTTTTTGAATTGGCCTTGTAACGCCAATTCAAAAGCTCCGCAAATTTTTATACACATAATTAACCGGTGCAAAATATGACGATTTTTTTTCACATCTTCGTTGTACTTAATACGCATACATTAATGTGAGAAACGGAATTTTCGGGTTTCTTTGCCCTTTCTGCGATATACTTTAAATCATTCAACCCTCGCTTATTCCACGCACTAACCTCTTTCTTAAAAATTAAGCAGCTAAAACAAATTAGTTTATTTGTTAGTGAACATCCGGAAATCCACTCATATTTTTCATATATATTTTTATTGAATACTCTATTGTAAGTTCGAGTTTCACTTGTTGAAGTGTAGTTTATTTAACGATCAGGGATAGGCCCTCCTTTCTTCTTAATTAAAAGTTTTTCCTCAAATAATAGCGGGTTTTTTAAAAGATTTTGCACACTATTAACTTCCATCATTAATAATAATAAACACGTGCAGTACGCGCCAAACAATACAATCATAATAGACGCAAGACGTTAACTGGAGTCGAGCGAATTTGTGCCCCAAAATGACCGATAAACACGTATGGCGAAGATAAGCGGAACCGGCCGATTCGTACTCGAAATAGGTACATCTTAAATCATGGCCCGGAACATAGTTTTGAGCGTTTATGCGCTAGTGTCTGTGGTGCGGAAGGAAACTTTGATACCATCGTTATAAAAATACCTAAAAATAATAAAATATAATAATGCGCTGAATTACATGAGAATTTCTGTCTGTGTTTATCTTGGTGGTTGGGTGGGCACGTGCCGTTGTGCTATTTAGTACCAACCGCCACTGCATGAAAGATGAATCAAGACCTAGACGATCCGTGGTAGCTATTTGTACTAAACATATTTTTGCCATATAAAAAGTAATTAAGGGAAATCGAAATATTATTCACAGAGAAACTTAAAAGGTATTAAGCATTGAATCATTTGCAGTAAATATCTATTTAGCACAAACATTTACATTTAGGGAAACCGGCAAGTCGGTGAATTCGATATTTATTACCAGAAGAACAAAAACAAGAGACGAGTGGACGGGTGTATATTTAAGATAAAAAAGTTTGATTGGCGATTCTCAAAAAAGTATTTAATATCAGTGCGGGTGATGAATCTTGATATGACTTCGAGGCAAAACGATAATCTAGTGTGTGGTTGTGGAAATCTTCATTTCCACTACCAAACACTAGATTATCGACAAAGCTTAGCTGCCGTGAAAATGGAATCAGAAAATACTGGTGTTTTCATCAAGCACAGTAGCCTAGTTGTAGTAATTCCTCTAAGATCATAAAATTTCAAGTGCCGATTCGTATACAGAAGTTTGCCTTTCTCAGTCTTGTGTAGTGATTGCTTAAAATCTGGTTTGCTTGGAATTTTGTGATACTAAAACAGTAAAACAATGCATCTTCTCATGTAACTGTAAAACCAATAAATTTTTTTATATGAATCCGGAATTCAATTGTTCAATCATCCATCATACAGTTTAAATTTTGCCCCATTGCTTTCTATATGTTATTGTTGATTAAAAATATGGTGCGTGGTAAGATACTTCCTAACATCAACGCGATTGCTTAATTTCAGCGTCTTGATTAGTTGCCAAAAGAATAGTTTTTCTGCTTGTTTCGAGAAGGTTTTCTAAAGTATATTTTAGCTAAAGAGGATTATTTTTAAAAACTATTTGCTTTAAATCCCATAATTTTTTCTGTAACTAAAATTTTACAGAACTCTCGTATGATGAAATGTAACTCTTTTATTTTCAATAGGATACAGCTATATCTTACACCGCTCAAACAATATTAAATTATCTGCGGTAATTCTTTGAGAACAGATAAACAGTAAAGTAAAGTAGAGACTGGTGGCCACCTCGACCACTAGATTTCATCAATTTATTTTTTAATGTTTAATTTTTAAAAAATCATGTGTATTCTGAACATCTTCATATATTAGAAGAACTACAAAACGCCATTACAGAAGTCAACAATGTTTTCTTTTATACAATTCCATTTATTAGCAATACAATGTCTACAAGGACAATAAGTATCTGGTATAGTCTTAAATAAACCTGCGCACTTCGATTAAATAATGGGCTAGCATATTAGGGTCCAGTGAAGCTCTATAGCGATAACGCGCACTATATGCACTAATCACTTTTATCATAGAAGGAATTGAGATGTCTCGCTGTATTATTGAATTTGACACGTAGTATGGAGTTTGGACTATTATTCGCAGGGTTTTGTTTTGCAGCTTTGCAATATCTTTATGATGAAATTTGAAGCGGTTCTCTATAATTGTATGCCATACGTCCAAATTGGCTTCATTATGGGTTTGTATATTAAAATTTTATTTTGACGAGATGTTTGTGAGCGTCCACATGTGATCCAGTACATTAAACGTTTCGTGAATGTTTCTGCCATGTTAGTTTTCTATCTAAGTGCAAGTCAAGATATTTACTTCTTTGGCTAGAAGCAGGTTGCAATTATTAATTTGCACAATTAGACAAGCCGATAAATAATAAATTAATAAAATAATTGAGATATTTTTAGCTACGCATAGATAAATAAAAAACTTATTTCAAATAACAAGTATAAAATATTTATTCAACACAAGATATATATATATATATATATATATATATATATATATATATACACTATAATGTGCAACTTAGCTAAACGGCAAAGTAAGGTATTATAAATTTACGTTTGTAATAACATATGTGAATAATTGTGGTTATGTTTATCACTTGGTTTTAAGAAAAGATTATTATAACATAAATAAGTTAACAATGTTTAGATGGTAAGTATTATAGGAATCTCACTAGAAAATATTCTTTACGTTAAATTAATCAAAATAGTTATACTTTCAAAACATCAAGGAGACAGTGAGGATGGATAAGGGCGCTTTACATGTAAAGAAGAGTAAATTTGTTCTTAAATTGATATGAATAATATTTTGAATAGGTATTTTAAAACTTATTTCAATTTTCCTAATAGCGGTATTGTTAATAAAAATAATATAGTTTGCGTAAATTGTTTTTAAAGATGCGTACTTATTTACATTTTTCTTATAAACTTTAATATGTATCGTCCATGGTAAACTGTAGATAGAGAGTGTTTAGTATCAAATTAATTAAAAATAATCTTCAAAGCGGAAAGTTGTTCAAACATCCTCCAATCATTTATAAACACAATGTAAAAATAAGCATTTGCTTTTGTTTCTATGTACGTATGCCATATTAATTTTACAACAAATTATACAAATAAAAATTTAAATTTAATGAGGGTTGTGTTATTTCTATTATATTCTAAATGATATGTGAATGTTTATATCAATTTTTTTGATATTTGAAGAAACAAAGTTTGAATTTCAGTGTACGGTATGTATGCGTACATCTTTTCAACAACTAGGGCAATCCGGAAAAGGCGAGCTAAACGTAAAAGGGAATTCACAAAGGAGTACTGACGTGACGCAACAACGGCAGTAATACCAATGGTATTTACATGAACCAAACTTTTTGTTTCCCCAATGGGACGGCAGATCGCTAGATGCGGCGAGATGATTTCTTCTCGTTTTCATGCATTCAATATATTTTCATTTCCCAATGCACTATATGTCGAATAATACATGCACGTCTCTGTTTGTAGAATTCGAATGCGATACGATATCAGAGATGAAACAGAACATCATTTGCATTCGAAAATGGTTCAGGAGACGTGTGTGATAATAAAAAGAGGAACGTATCTTTAAAATAGATGTTTCGGAACCCCAGTCATAAAAGTGCAGCGTGCATTTTTGAGACGACTTCCTCGAAAAAAAAAATCAGATAACGTTCCCATGTGATATTCCCGTCAGTCTATTTTTGGAATGATTTATTATGCCTGATTTCATATTTGTTCCGTGATTAAGGTGAGAAACTTGCTACGATGCGCGCATCAATTGTATTCGATTTCAGCGAATAAACAATTCATTTTGTTTATTTTATCTCGTTTAGCGTATATAATACCAAACCCGTTAGATTACCTTTTATTTACGAACAATATATGCTAGTGAAAAATTTTGATTTAGTTATGATTATATGTTGATTGATGAGTAAGAAATTTCGAATTTATTTCAATAACATATTGTCATAATAAATCGTTTGTAACAATATTTATTTACGCTGGATTAAAAACATTCTTAACGTCTTAAATTTCCAATATTAGTTTAGGTAATATCAAAATATGACAGTATATCAATATCACAGAAAAAAATTGCTGGTGTTACAAAACCAAATTAATGCTTAATATAGAAGAAAGTAAATTTACTCTATTTACTTGTAAGTTACATAGTAGAAATTTCGAGTTACTGATTTTAAAAATTTTAATTTTATTCTAAAAACTATAAATTGGAACAAAAACATCTGGTGTGGAGAACACAACAGAAATATGAGGTGTTACCCAGAAACACCTCGAATGCGAAAGAATAAACACTATAAATTGTTAAACTTATTCACTACAATCGCCTCCAAAGTATTCTCTTTCTGGGTGAATACAACGATCCTAGCGACTTATCGATGACTAGAAGCAGTGCTGGCAGTCTTCGACACAGCCTGTCATTCGGTCTGGATATCCTAACGGCACTCCTTGTTCTTCAAGTCACAAGTCTGGGGAGTAAGGAGTGTGAGGTAGTATTGCTTTCTTCGTTGAGGCTAGAAACTGACGGACAAGTGACATTTGGGTTGGTGCATTGTCGTGGTGTAGAATTCACGAATTGTTGTGCCACTTGGAAGGCCGCTTTAGTCGAATGTTTTCTCTTAGACGCCGAAGAAATGGCAATAAAACCATGCGTCGATATCATTGCAGTATGAAAGACCTTCCTGAGTTGAAAAATACCGTGATAATTCTTTCTGATGATTGTAATACACAGAAAAATAATATAAACAACAGTTTCCATCCTAGGAGTCCAGATTTTAGTATTACAGCTTCAATTTTTGACAAATTCAGGTCTCGAATAAGATAATTTAAGTCTAACTGATTTATTAGGTGTGGCCCGTCCTCTTGAGATGCCTCTTGAGAAACACCTATGGGTCTTGGTACTGGCAAGGCTTCCGGATGAGATACTGGACAAGTTGCAGAGGCAGACAAGCATAATTAATATTTTTCTTTTTTTTGGAAAGCCTGAAAGTTTTTATGCAGCAAAAGTAGCAATTAGTCGAATGTTCTTCAGAGTAACAGCAGAGCGTGTGTAGCGAATGCCGGGAGTACATGGCTTGTCTTGATCTTCAGTGGTTAAGCCAAAATAGTGAAAATATAACTTTTTTTGTTAAAGATGTAATATTCGACTTATGCTCCTGGGTAGTGAATTCTCCTCATACATAACAGAACCTGTTTGGATTATTTATACACGTACAGCAGACCGATTTTCATGTGGCCGGTTAGAAGTACCGCCCTCGAGATGCGCACGAAATTCATAGGTAGGGGAACCTCTGGCATTCAGTGTTTTATCCCTTTTTATCCCTTACTACGTCCAAATGCACCACTCGCACAAAGAGTTTGCATTTCATTTTTCCGAATACTGTCTCTATCTAACACTGACCCTTACTTGACGCACGTATAAATTCTCCCACCGGCCACATGAAAATCGGTCTGCTGTACGACAGTATAAAATAAAAAGGCGCTCAGCTATCACAAACCGACTTACATTGAATCGAAAGAGCGGTGTATAGCTCTTTATATACCCACATAGTCAAGTATCCACTAATTCTTAATTTGATTAGTTCCAGAGCAAAAATGGGTGTGGTTTAAGTGCTCTGACGTAGGAAATATTCAAGGACATGATCAGAAATGTCCACTTAATGTTCGACAGAATAATACTTTTAGTAGTATCTTTTCTTACATAAAAATACCTAACTCTAATTTAATGCGTTTTTCTTTTATAAAACTGTTTAAGAAAATAACTCTAAATCCTGACGCGATGAGCAAATTTTAAATCAGATTCAGAATCAGCATGACAAAGACATAAACTAGACGTATTGGTGTATAAGAAAACCAAACTGTGTTGACTAGTGTAATTGATTGACGAAGAAAATATGCGTTGAAACTTCATTTAAATGTAGATTAAAACAGTGGTTTCGAAATTTCGAATATCTTTAATGTATTACAATTATATCACTAAGCATTGGCGTCATCAGGTAATTGACAAATGCTTACTAAAAAATATACCTAAATTATATAGTCTATACATAGTGATTCACCACTTGTAAACCTCCTTTACAAGTTGCAAGGTTGAATTAATAATAGGGGAGTTGGTTACGTCTAATTCGTCGTTTAACGCTGAGCCAAATGTTCTATATTTATTAGTTACTAGACATTCTAGTAAATTACATAAATGCATATATTTTAACTTATAATATGTGTTTCTTAATAAAAGCTCATTTAAAATTGCTGGCTTCTATTAGCTAGTGCTGTTATGATATTAAACTGATTCGGCTTTTACTTGGTGAAAATTTATCTTCATATCTATAGGTAATAAACACACAGTTGTTAGAAATGTTCACTGATATCTAATTGTTTAATTATTGTACCCTACATAATAATTACTTCACCACACAGTGGCTTTTACAGATGTTTGACTAATACTAAAACTTACACAGCAAAACTTACATTTATATTTACACTATTATTATCGAACTTAATGCATTTGAGATGCAATTGTTGCCAAATTTGTAATGTTAATTTCTACAATCTAACAAACTAAATTTGTGTCAGAATGCAGAACGCAACACGCCGCGACGTCAACCTCCCTGGTTGTGAGGATAAATGAAAAAAATCGTGAAAGCCACGTCCACTCCGAAACGTGTATATACCAGCATTTCATTCTCGTTAGAAACCATCACGATATTCGCAGACAGACATTACTTCCGTACCGTGTGTATATACACGAAACATGTTGAACTTAATGCATATGAGAATTAATAATTATTAATTGCCAGCACCAAGATCAATTTTACATGTAATTATCGGCAAGTTTGTTAATTTCTATATTTAGTTTACATACAATTAGTTTTTCGCCCATTCACTATTTTACCTGATGGGGGAAATTCTTTATGCACGATGCCATCAGCGTCAATGAAGCAAATCAACATTGAGTTGACGCTTCTTCGAACTTGCCGTGCTTTCTTTAGTCGTGGTGACGATAGCGTCTACCACTGCGATGACTACTGCTTTGTTTCGGGATCACATGATTCGTCACCAGTTATGATTCTGGTCTTCACATTCTTTCGGCTGCTTCGTTCAGCTCTGTGCACACATGAACACGGTCATTTTTGTTCAATTCTGAGTAACTTTGGCACAAACTCCGCAGCAATACGCCATATGTTGAATTTGCCGTACAGAAAACGTTGACAAATGCCGTACGACAAGCCGACAATGTTACAAATGTCATGGGTTGTTCTCCTTCGGTCTTGCAGGATAGCATCACGCACTTTTGCCACATTTCGTAGCGTATTTTTCCGTCGATGGACGACTGGAACGCTCATCATCAACCTACACACGTACAATTATGAAAAGGTAGTACCACTCATAAGTTTGCATTTCTCCTAAAACATTATTCGCTGACCTTTTACCAAGTTTGAAGCAGAATTTGATGCACGTTCTTTGCTCTTTCACATCGAACATTGTGGTGTCGCAGAATAACTCAAACACAACTCAACAAATATACATTCCAAAACTGCTTGTCAGAACCTAGCAAAGTACCGTTTGTCAGGTTGACAAAGTACCATACATCTCAAACAAATACTTATACAACAAAATAATTTGAAACATACTTGAGTTGGTAAAACCTCACCAATTTTGTATAATACAAAAGTATTTTCAATAACAGAGTTTCTACTACTGTCTAATGGAAACACTTTGCTAGTTCTTCAGTTGTTATGTAGATAGCGCTGAATATTATTCTACGCTCTGTCTTAATAATTTCTGTGAGATAGCGAAGTCGTTATTATTGTGAATGTGTCTCTTCTCCAGCAGGGGCGTACCGATGATCCTGTAGAAAGGTTAAATACGTATCTATGTCTCTGGAGAAGGAAGATACATTCACAACTATATGAACTTGTATTGTGTTCTTCATACCAGATTTTTAATAATATTTTACATTATTAAAAATACTTATACTTAATTGCGTAATACTTAAAATGTAACAAATCAATTTTTACTTTATTTTATTCTTTTATGTATTATGCGTATATAGATAGCAGGTGCAATTTTAGGAATATTTTTATCAAAATTTTTCAGAAAACGTACCTTAGATTCAAGATATTTGCACAAACAATATAAATGATTCAATGGCATTATTATTTTAAACTTTGCAGAAGAAACAAATGTAGTGTTTTTTTAGTTACAAAGGGCTGTATATAATTACCGAATTAATAAATGTATATTAAAACATTACTGAACATCAAAACCATAATGAAAAGCAACCTTTATATATTTTATTATAATCGGCATCTATTTAAGTGTAGATAAAAGAAAGCGCTATTTTGTAAGTACAGCTTTTTTAATTACTATTAGAGCTCTCCAATTTCCTTTAACCGCTCAATAGGCAGCAACATTTGCTGGACAGTTAGTTACAGATAAATTAAGATCTGAGAAAGTCAATGTCGACGTTTTTATTTAGATGGATGTCAATTTTCGTCTTTTATAGTAAACTAACCGCGTTTAATTAACTCAAATACCATTACGCACTTGAAAATGGTATATATTTAATTACTTCTTTAAAGTCATTGCTACTTACTTAATGGACTGCGAGAAAATTCTAGTCCTACTGCCTATGTAATTAATCAATCGTGATAAATAATAGAGACGAAATACTTGACTGGTAAAATTATTCAAGTTCAACTAGCTTTTATTGCATATACACATGTACTTACGTATGCACCTATATTGAAAAGTTATTTAAATAATTAATTATAAATCGTAAGGATTCCCTTAAAGGGAAAAAGTTATTTAACGAATTCTAATCAAATACTATATACAAATATCAATGATGAGGTGCTCCTATCTTAGTTAGATACAACACCTATACGAATTAAGATATTTAGGATTGATTTATTTGCAAAAAATTGTAATATAAACATATAAATTAAAATTTATAATATAAAGGAAACTTAGATCTGTTTTTCTTTTATAGGACGAGATAAGCCGTTACGAGTGTGTGATGTTGTTTCTAAGTTAAATTAAACTGCAATTTTGGTTTTATATATACACGGGTCAAGCTTGTACAAAAATAGAGGAATATCACATCAGGTCATAGGTGACACACGTAATAATCAGCTTTTTATTGCCCTTTATATTATACTGAATCACTAAGTATAGTAGATCTCGGTTTCCGGGTTGGAACTGCGTCGAGGTAGACGTAATTGCCAACGTTTCGTCCACTGTTGCAAGGGACATCTTCAGGGCTGTACGTAGTTGTTCGTCGATTCGCAGTAGCCTGAAGAATGCTAGGACAGAGATCGGCACATTTTATATAATGGGGACCGGGTCAGATGGTGGCCTGCTATTGGCTGGAGACAATGAGCCAATTTCGTAGTAGAATTCAATAGAGTTTGCCACGTTGGATGTAACATATCGCAGCAATCGTCTCTATTGAGATTGTGGGAATGTTTGTGAATTTCAATTGATTCACGGATTTTACTAGTAGTAGTAGATGATGATGTGACTGTGCGTTTAGATATCTGTTTGTGTTTTCAAGTTTCAAGTTCACTATGGAAATAGAAGAAAAGGGCCAGTTACCGTTCCTAGATGTTTTAATAACCAAAAAGGGGAATGGAGATTTAAGTCACACTGTTTACTGCAAGAAAACATATACAAACAGATATCTAAACGCACGGTCACATCATCATCCAGCACAATTGGACTCCATAATAAGAACGTTAGCACCTCGATCACGGGAACTCACAGACACAGAACACCTAGAAGGGGAAATAAAAACACTTCACGCCGCTCTATTATAAAACGGCTTCCAACACAGTCACATTAATCGCACACTCTACAAGGAAAAGGCAAAGGGAACGGAAAACGAAACAAAATACACAGGCAAGACATTTCTGCCTTATATCAAGGGAACAACAGATCGAATCGGACGTATTTTGAACAAACCCAATATATATAAAAACCATCTACACAACGGACAGGAAGATCAGACAAACTATCGCCAGTCCCAAGGACAGAATACAGTTAGAAGATCAATGAGTTAACGAAAGACCATGCAGTTCTTGCGACAAAACTTACGTGGGCCAAACGAATAGACGCATCAGCGTACGAAAAGGAGAACATAGAAATGCAGTACTATGAAAAGACATAGCATCGTACCTAGCGCAACACGTAACAAACACAGGACACACAATCAACTTCGAGAAAACAAAAATCATCGCGAAATCGGAACATTACTACACACGTATAATACGAGAAGTAATAGAAATAGAATAGGTAATTTAAACAGAAGAGGTGATGGACAAAGATTGCCAAATATATGGAAAACAGCTATCATGAACACTCAAGCACCAAAGGCCAATAGAGCGGACATACTTCATACGAACCGCGATCCAAAACACGACACAGCTAGAACCAGTAAACGTGACCAGCCCCACCACACGAGCGAGGTCGCGCAGACGCCAGCAAGTATAAATACAGCCAACACAATGAGCTCCCTTCACTCTCACTTCGACTTCTGTTCGAGCAGCCTATTTGAGACAACTTACGACTACATCGTCTAGCGAAGCCGGAAGCAATCGCCGGACTAACGAGAACAATAACCAACCTGATGGTAAACCCCGAAGTCGTGGACCAATGTCACCCAAGATACGTGAAGATGTACAGGCCGTAATCGACCGTATCCACGATGAAGAAGATATCCGGGACCTATTACTAGAAGCACCGCACTTATTCATGGTTAACCAAGATCAACCGACGATTCAAATTGAGATAATAAACAATTCCACAGAAAAGCAAGAAAAAGAAAAACCTCCCGAAAAATTGAAGAAGAGTCAACCTGGACAGAAAAGCGAAAACAACGCATTCAGACACCCGAAAAAAACAACAAAAAGACAGAAAACCGAACACACAACCACACCAATAGAAACAAAAAATTCCTACGACGCCCTCGAAATGAACACCGAGGAAAATATGGAACAAGACACAACATAATTCTCTCCACAACCGTCAACTTCAGACAGCACACCCAGGGTGAGTGACAAAACAAACACCACACAAAACACAGACACCGAAACACGCAAAACACACAAAATCGCACCAATCATAATCACAGAGAAAGACAAATAGGCACACATACGACAAATACTTAAGACACATAACATTAACACCGTACAAAACAAACTTGTGAAACCTGGTATACACATTGAACCTAAAACTGACGACGACTACCGTACACTCAAACACGTACTCAACACAGAACACATACAATTTTACACGTTTCAATTACGAAGCGAAAAGACACTAAAGGTGGTTATGAGAGGCATTCCTACCTTTATCACTGACACAGACATTACTGACGACCTGACTGACAAAGGCTACCCGATATTAAAAATCAAACGAATGAACGGAAAACACGGCAAACCTGCACCACTTGTACTAATCGAACTGACGAGACAATACAAATCAATCTATAACATACACGACTGCTGCGGACTTACGATTAAAATCGAACCTCTTAACACACGGACAGACATAATACAATGCCGCAAATGCCAAACTTTTGGACACCAATAAAGAAACTGCAACGTACACTACAAATGCATGAAATGCGGAGACGAACACTCAACACACTTATGCACAAAATCGAAAACAACCCCACCAAAGTGTGCAAACTGCGGTGGTCCTCACTTATCAACTTTCCTTAACTATCCTAACAACCCTGTAAACAAAACCACACCCAAACCCAAATACATACCAGCACCACCCTCAACAAGTAACCCCTGGACACAAAAACGAGAAAACACAACACCAAACACAAATGACGAACTAGCACTTGCCTTAGTCAATATGCTAATAACATTACTTATTACACTCTACAAATTCAACAACACAACAGATACAATACTTCGTAACGCAAACAGAGAAAATAATCACACTTTACAACAACAAACAGTAAACACACACATGACTTAAACGCAAAAAAGCGACAAACACACAGACTACACATACGCAACGCAGGACCGTACAAAGACACACAACAACACACGATTATTTATTAGTCAGACACAAACACGTCACAACCCTGGGAAATACGAAACAATCGATTGGAAACGGATGCAACTTCGACCACAAAACAAAATTCAACGACTCATGAAGGGCTCCCTTCATTCCACATCAAGTAGCGCTCCGAGAACTACCTTCCGAAGATATCAGCGGCGAGTCTGCCGAAAGCTCGAGCTGAAACTAGTCAGTTCCAGAAATTCAGACAACGCATATATATAAAGATAATTATTTCGTTACCTTTGTATGTTATGGTAAATTTTATATTTTATATTCCTTGATAAAGGCATCATTTGCCGAAACATGTAGGGTTGTTTTAAATATATATATTTTGAAGTAAAACCAGATCTTAAATCGCCAACAAATTGAATTTACCATATATATATATATATATATATATATATATATATATATATAAATATATATATATATATATATATATATATATATAATAACTTCGTGACCTTGGTATGATATGGTAAACCTAATCAGTAGGCGATTAAAGGTCTGTATATTACTTCAAAATATATGTATTTAAAAAACTCTACATGTTTCGGCGGTACGCCTTTATCAAGAGTATACAAAATATAAATGACAGAATATAAATGTCTTACTTTTATATTCTGTCATTTATATTTTGTATACTCTTGATAAAGGCGTACCGCCGAAACATGTAGAGTTTTTTAAATACATATATTTTGAAGTAATATACAGACCTTTAATCGCCTACTGATTAGGTTTACCATATATATATATATATATATATATATTACTGATTATTATTATTTCTCAATGGTATTTACCATATACATCAATATACTAAGAAAGCTATAGAACCACAATTAATACATACTCGTATCCCAAAGACGAATTTCGACATCTAAGTTGTCATCTTCAGTAGGTAACGTGTATACGTGGTCGCATGTTCAATACCGTGGTTATTAATCTTACCTACTAAAGATGATAACTTAGTTGCTGAAATACGATTTAGGAAACGAGTATTAATTGTGATAAGGGGTTTTATACCTTTTTAAAGTTTTTATATTTCCTTTATTGAGAACAATATATTTAAATATACCGTGTACAGTGAAATAAGTTGCAACCAATCCGTTAGAGTACATTTAACAGAAAGATTATAAAAAGTTTCTCTTTCGTATACTTATGTTTGTTCTATGAGGTAGAACCAACGTTGGAGAACATTATGCAGCATTACTGGACAAGTTGGACACTCAAAATAAAACGAACGACCCCATTTGGTAAAGAAAAAATTCTTCTTCATTATGACAATACAATAGTTCTATAATAAACTATGGTTCTTTGGTCAGGCCGAGAACGTTTCATTCCATCTTTGTACATTTAAGACATATCGTGACCTCGAAACTCTCGTAACTCGAATAAGTGCGATATATAAAAACATATGATACTATTCCAATTAATTTACTGCAGACACTTTAAATACTTGTACTCCGCGTTACCTATTCCTTAGGTATATACGTTTATCCCTTTGAGTACATATTACTATGAACTGTGGTTTGGAAATTAGCTATTCCACCATTAACGACAAATCTATCCAGCTAGGATATTCAGTCGGCTTATTTCCAAAATGGGACTGCTTTCCTCTCAGGGTTCCAATCGGAAAAGTGGAAAATTATTGAATTAGTAAAATAGTTTTTATTGGACGCCACTCAAAATTCGTTTGAGAAAAGTTATGATAATGTCTTTAATTTACTTATTAAAATGTGTAGAAAGGATTATTAAATTAAAGAACACAATATAAAATTTAAATAGAAATTTTATACAAAAAAAAAAAATAAAAAAAAATAAAAATCTTTATAAAGTATAAAGATTAATATTGCCTCATTTAACAATATTATAAAGGTAAAAATAACGCATGGAAATGACCGCAGCATACGTCTAAAGAACCTTAATGACAGCCGATCAAAATTAAAAGTAATAAATTAGAAAGAAACCTTTAAATTTCTCCCAAGAGAACAAAATCAAAATAAACAAACTGATTTGACAGCCCGAAGCAAACTCTAACGCATGTGCACCCACATGTAACAAAAAATGCCCTTGAGATACCAAACGTATAAAATTTTACAGTTACAGAATTTTTTTACTAGAAACTTTAAAAATCCTTCTTTGTTATTTATATCAAATATCTAAGACTAAATCTCAATACATAATAATAATACAATAGAAAAATACAATATTCAATTCATTCAATATAAAAAATATCTTTTAATAATATATTTTACTTACGAAAAAAATATATATATATCTTCGAGACACATGAGTAAGAAAGTGCAAAAATATAACAATTGCGAGATAAACAAACTCGTATAAATAACGGTAATGAATTTAAACAGCACCAACCACTAATAAAATCAAAAATAACCCGAAGTTACTTAAAATGATAAAGATAACTCTTTTTATAAACACAACCTTCTTATCTCAGAGTACACTTGTGTCTGCAGTATACAGCTATACAGTATTAAAAATTGTCCACATCTATACAAACGGCTTGCTCCAACTGCGCAAGTCAAATATACATCTGCATTCAAAATAATAGTACAACTATAAATACATAAACTTTTATAATATTTATGAAGAAAAGTCCACAGCAATATGTATGATATCTTAATGTTTTTGTTCTCACTAATGATATGCTTTATTCGCTTTATTCGCTTTCATTAGATTAATGTGCTTTTTAATCATTGAAATTCCTGGCACGTTCAAAATTACAACAAAACGAAAGCAAATATGAATGTCATGTTGTATATGCATAAAGTAACACATGAATTCCACTTTCGGCACTCCTACTATACGTAAAACGGAAGTTTTTGCGATTCATCATGTTTTGCCGGCGTGAACCGCAACCCAGGACAACAATAAATCCTTCAGTTCAAAGTTTTAAGAGCATCGCCGATTACGCAAAAATTTCTGTAAAGGAGTTGGTGTGAAACAAAAATTAAAAAAAAGTTTTAATAAATTATTGTCTCTTTTACGCACAGTGCTGTCATGAAGTGGTTTATAAGATATGAAATTTGTTAAGTTACTAAAATAAATTTTTTGAAATTATGTTGAGATCCAATATTTCTGACTTTAACGCACGTATTGATTCTAATGAATCTAATTATACCGGATTCCTTTTTATTCATTACACATACATCGCCCTATGTGAAGAGCTAAAAAAATAAAAGTCAATGCATTGGAAACCAGTTATACACCAGTGACGTATTTTTCCAATTTTTAAATATTTCTGATTTTTTAGTCATATTTAAATCTTAAATTAAATACGTTTCATTGAAACATAGATAATTTATTTAAAACAGTTAATTATCCTACACCTTGTGCGAAGACAATATTAAATATTTTTAACAAATTCAAAGAAGATGGATAGTATTTCTAGGGATGAAATGTATCTAAGATAGTAAAATTTGTGTATGAAAAAATGTAGAAAATATGAAAGCGTTGAAAACAAAAAAATACAAATAGATTTTACTATTTTATGAGATTCTAGTATTGTAGAACGTTTTCACATTAGGTACATCATACTTCTAACGAATTACCGAAGGTAACCCACGTATTGGGGGCATTTCAGTAACACGATAACAACAAATAGCATCTCGTGGTATCTTATGAGTAAGTGGCTTTATAAGATGGAGAAATTTATCTTAAAAAGTAGCAGTGGGAAATTCTTATAGGTAATAAATATGTTATTATTTCTTTAATAATCACAATAACTTTTGGACTGTACAATTATCTGACAGGACTACTACTGGAATTAAAGATTGAAGTAGGGAAGACATTATGCAACAAACTTTTGGAATCTGTTAAAGCAAGGCTATTTTCATATAAAGGACCATCAGTTATTAGAGTAGCAACTGTTTTTGACACTCGATTTAAAAGGGAAGGTTTTCGTAATACTGAAAATGCAATTGGCGCTGCTTCTTTTCTGGATCAAGAAATGTTTAATATTATGAAAAAAATAGATCCTGAAAATAAAGAACAAATATTTTTAATCAAAACAGACATCAGTCCACATGAAAAGTCACTTTCATTATTTGGATTTTTGCAGGATTAAATAAAAGAAAGTAAAATCAATTGCAGCTGATGTAATAATAACTAAAAAGTATAACCTTGAAAGGACAAGTTCAAATCAGGACGTAGATTCTCTTTTACTTTGGAAGGTAAGTTTAAAAAAGAAGGGTAATTTCATTTTTTATTTGGATTTTATTTTAGGTAACAGGAATGGAGCTGAAACCCTTAGAATAATGTACTAGAAAATACTTCTGTATTCCAACAAGTTCAGCAGAAAGTGAAAGAGTGTTCAGTACATCTCGTTTAATAAAGGAACAAAGGCGTGCAAGACTAAAACCGAAAAATTTTAATATGTTAATGTGCCTAAATAAAAATTTTGAAAATATTAATAAGTAACTTCAATAGTTCAATAGTAAAATCAATAATTCAATGGGTTTCACTTTAATATGCTTTCTAATTATTTAAGATATGAATGTTTAAGCATTCAAAGGGAAATTATTTGGATTGCCATACAGAAGGTACATGAAACTCTTTAGATCTATTACGGAGCTGTTTGCTTCATTAGTAAACATTATTTTATTTAAAATTTCTTTGTTTTAATTTAGCATATTAAACATTATTTCACAAAAATCAGTTCGTTTTAAAAGTAAAACGAACTGATTGAAGATAAAGATCTTCCTCGAAAACCTCTTGCTGGTTTGATATATTCTATGGCTTATATTTGAATTCTTCCAGAGTTTTGAACACCGAACTATACGTTACTTCAAAATGCCTGGCTACATTTAAAAGCGATCCTACAGATCGTTCTTCTACATAACACGGGATATTCAGCTTCATGTGGTGTGTTAACACGTGATTGGTTTTATTTTTTGGGGGGGAAATTTAGAAAACAACCATCATCTTTGAATATTTAGAATTGTCTTTACACAAGGTATACGCCTGTTGGGATAATTAACTGTTTTAAATTTTCTATTTTTTAATAAAATGTATTTAATTTAAAATTTCAGTGTGAATGAAGAATCAAAAATATTCGACAATTGGAAAAATACGTCATTGGTTGCCTACTATGCCACCAATGCATTGCGTAAGAACCTGGTATAATATAACTTATATTGACTTAAAAGATACAATTTTTGGAAAAAAAGTAGATAGTTCAGTAATTCATGCCACTGAAATTATGTTTCTTATCTCCAAAGGTATAGACAATTTAAGCATCTCTTAGAAGAATTAGAAAAAAAAAATTAACGGTTCAAAAAGGTTCAACGAAAAAGAAAATGATAGAATATTATTGAATCACGAATTGGGAGACATACTAGGAAGAGATAATACAGTACAATGTATAACAGTATATATCTTGAAACAGTTGGTTTACATAGAAGGAATAGAAGAACAGCGAACAATTAAAAGGATAACGTACAGGCAAGCAACAAAAAGTAGACTGACAGCAAGGCGAAGCTAAAATTGGAGGTCCAAGTAAGGGTAGATACAAGGAATGTATAGCAAGCGCCAATTAGGTTAGTGCGAGGAGGTGGTGCGCAGAAGCCGTTTTTAAAAACGTCCACCCCCACTACTCAAGTAATTGTCAGAATACATTTGTCGTTGACGTTTGATGGAACATAATGTCTTTGCTAGGGGTGTGTTAACTAAACCAGGTCATGTATTCGAAATACTCATTTCGTGAACACGACCTCGGTGAGTTATGATCCTTCACCACATTGTGTTTATCTTGTAACCAGGTCACTAGGCAAAAGGACACACTCTAATATATAACGAGACACTCAGTGGTCTCCACAGTCAGTCACAGTCAGAGTCAGAGAGTTAGAGTCTCTACAAGACTAGTGCCTCATAATTATAATGTAGTGTTTATTATTGTTATCATTGTTATTATCTTTATTAAATTATATGTTGTTATTTAATCGTTGTCCCGCCTATTATTTATCACACTGGTAAACCTGCAGTATTAATGGAACTGCCTCGACAACAATGTTACCTCCGGGACCAGCTGTCATTACATGGCGATCCTGTCTACGTCTGATATTACATGGCGATCCTACCTTTACTTAGATGAGCCGATATTACATGGTGATCCTGCCATCCCATCATCTGACATTACAGGGATCATAAAGTGATACACGCTCAGAGGTTAGAATTATCTGACATTTGATGTAAAACTAAATACAAATCTCCCCACTACTTTTAATCCTGCGCGAACTTATCCCTCCTCGCGCCAACTTAATTGGCTTTTGCTATACATAGTGTTATTAACAACGGACAACAATAACAAAAAGTCACAGAACTACTCAGTTTTAGCAAGAAAAGAGCCTGCGGGCCGGTTCTCAGTGCAAATAGGATTGAAGACCTTGATTAGGGACGATTTTACGCCGCAAGGAATGCATTACCATATTCGTAACAATTCGTCATCCTAATAGATACGTAGTAATGAAATAAATTAAAGTTCAAGCAGGCGGCTTCTAGTCAAATTTCCAGAGAGGTTATATGAATTTTAGGTAAAAGGTGTCGTTGGCTAATAAAATTGTAGTGTTTTAATGAATGTATTGTAATTAACAGATTTAAAGAATTTTTGAAGACGAATGCTATGTGAAAAATTGTTGTAGATCCAAAAAGATTTAATGAAGAATATGTATATAGGATATAATTAAACGACGAAGGGAGATACACACTAGAACAAGGTAAGGCAGCTGCGAATAGTAGAAAGATGGTGCCTTAAGGAGGGATTAACTGTCAATCCTCAAAAAAACAAGTTGGTAGCCTTTACCAACATGAGAAAACTAAATGATCTGGGCAAAGTAAGGCTGTTTGGACAAGAGTTAGAACTAACCAATGAAGTGAAGTATCTCGGCATAACACTTGATGCGAAACTGAATTGGAGCAGAAACCTAGTCAAAGTGGCAGACCGGGCGGCGCAGATCTTCCGGAGATGCAGAAGAGCTGTTGGCAAGACCTGTGGACTAAAACCAAATGTGGTACACTGGTTGTACACAGTAGTAATAAGACGATTAATAAGACGATTAACTATTACCTATGGAGCAGTTGTCTGGTGGAGGAGGACGGAGCGGACATTATCGGTGGGACTCCTCACGACTCTCCAGTGACAGGTCCTGTTGGGAATCACGGGAGCTATGAACAGCACGGGAACCGCTTCCATGGAGGCCATCGTGGGTTTCCCTCCGCTTGAACTATTTGAAAAGGTGGAGGCAATGGCTGCGATACTGAGGCTGAAGGCCAATGACGTATGGTGTCCTAATAAGGTTGTAGGGAGCCATACAGATATCACAGGAACTATACTGGATTTAAACCGATATTTAAAATGGCTGCGGACAGTATGGCACCTGAAATTATGTTTACAGCTAGCTGAACATATTTATACCGACCAGGGAACAGGCAAAAAGTCGCTCGATCAATTGTGGTGCCGGCACCTGGTACACTGATGGATCACAATCTAGTCAGGGGGCAGGTGCAGGCATATGCGGAATGTGCCCAAGAAGGAAGATATCGATATGTCTGGGGAAACATACTACGGTTTTCCAGGCCGAATTGTTTGCAGTCCCAGCCTGCGCCGAGGAAATTCGGGAAGCCGGCTGCGCAAACAAAAAAAATAGCATAATGACTGATAGTCAGGCGGTTAGTAAAGCCATTATGAACCCATCTACCAGGTCTAAGCTGGTGAAATATTGTAAATAGGTCCTCAATAAACTGGCACAAGACAATACAGTGTCGCTGATATGGATGCCAGGACATGAGGAAATTAAAGGCAATGAGATAGCCGACAAACTGGCCAAAGAAGGTACTAATAGGAACTTCATAGGACCAGAACCTGTATGTGGAATCACTAAGGATTCCGCTAAAATGGAGATCTGGTTATGGCTAGAAAAAGAACATAAAAATAAATGGAGGTTAACGGAAGGTCAACTCCATACCAAAACACTACTAAGGGAGTTGGACTGAAAGTTTTAAGCCAACCTAATTCGTAGTAGCAAAAAAGAAATTAAAATAATTACCGGGTTAGTAACTGGACATTGTCCTTTAAGGAAGCATTTGTACAGCATGGGCGTGGTTAGCGAGCCCTGGTGTAGGAGACTTCCCCTGAGGAGGATAGTGGCTTTTATCGAGGACACAAGACTAACAGAGTGGAACTGAGAGATCTATTGGGGATAGTACAAAGAGCAGTGCTCAAGTGCCTGGACGTGCTGGCGTTCAACCCAAAACAGAAGAGAACAGGAAGAAGAAGATAAGCCAGCACAATGTATAAAAGTTCAAGGACTCGAACAGTTGCCTCACATAGAAGAAAGGATAACATACTGGAAACTAACAGAAAATAGGCCAAAGGCCACGTCATAGCTAAGATTGGAGGTTTAAGTAAGGGAAGAAATAAGGAAAGCGGGAATAAAGAATATATACAATGCTATTAACAACAGAGAAGAATAGCAAAAGCTGTAGAGAGAGTGAAGGCTACTTTCCAGTTCAGAGCTTCATTAGAAGCGTCTCTATGTTGTAAGGAATGCATTAGCCAATACGTAATAATTACTCTCCTAATCGATACGTCGTAATTAAATAAATCAAGTTTCAAGCAATGTCGGATTCTGGTCAAATTTACAGAGAGGTCATATGAAATTTATGGTAAAGGAAATTGTTGACTAAAAATGTCTTTTAATTAATATATTGTAATTACCGATTAAATATTTTGAAAAGATTTAAAGTTGTGATCAAATATTTGCTTTTTAAAATCTTCAAAATGATCAACGCGAAAGTATAATTAGTAGAACGCTATTAAATAACTTTTATGTAATAAGGGATAAATCGATACAAATAGTTGCTTACGACATCAATTTGGAGACGATATTAGTAATTGTTGGAAAAGACGATTTTATATAAGTTAAATGGTTAGTAGAAGAAATTTCATTGTTAATAAATCTTGATAAAATAAGAACTCCCATTGAGACTGGAAGTATCAGATAATTAAAGTATCACTACAGCGTTCGAGAGATTTCACGACCGACCCGTTTACGGACATAAAAATAGGGCTATCCTCATTTTACGGACAAAACTATTGAGTCTGACCTTTCCTTCAATTACTATAAAAATTGGGTTTGTCTGAAGTGCACATGTTTAAATCTGCGTGACGATTTCTGTAATGGAATAAAGAGCAAAGGTAAAGACTATTTTAAAAGTGGAAGTAGTGCTACCGAATTGTTTTCAATTATGAAAATTGCATACTCAAATAATTACCTAAATAGTAGTGACGTATTTCAGTGGTATTCGCTGCCTAAAAACGGCCGTGAATCACTATAAGACGACTCCAGAAAACGACGATTCGTCAAATATTGTTAACCAGCGAAAAAGTACGCAAATGTTATTCGAATTAAGCAATTAATGTAATTTTTAAATAAATAAACTGAATAATGACATTTACATTGAGCTTTTAATGTATCTCATTTGGATGGATGAAAGGTATAAGACATGCCTCAAATTTATTTTACATCTTTCATATGCTACTTGATGACGTTTTTAAATGAACACCCGATATAATATTAAATAAATACATATACTATTAAATGATATCGGCTTTCAACAAGTGTCTCCTTCAACAATAAACTTAAGAAATTTGAGTGCATCAATACGTTAAGCATATATTACGCATTTGTTACAAATGAAACGGACATGCATTACACACATCTGTATCTGTACACATGGACATACACACCTCGTAGTTTCTAATGTTTACTTCAGCCAAAGACACATGTTTTTGTCTCAAATAGACTTTGTCAGTTTGGGTAGTGAAGTAAAGTTTGATGGATCGCCTCATTTGTATAGCAAATTTTGTCCTATCAAGTGGCACTAGATAATCTAGTTGCATCTGACGGACAAAAGAAACTACGCCGAAAATAGCGATTTTCTCTCGTCCAGCTATGCCGGTACAGAAGGGAAAAATACGTATCCAGGTGTAAGTCTATTAACACAATGCCAGATGGCAGCAAATATACCAAAGAAATTTGAGTACATCAATACGTTAAGCACGTTTTACACATTTGTTAGAAATGAAAGAGACATGCATTATACACATATTGCTGTGGATTTTTCCCCGCAACATTTTGTGAAAATTTTATTTATTTTATATTGGACAATTATTTTTGATGCCAGTGTTTAAATTGTGAAATTATTATTTATGAATACTGATTTTATTTTGATTTATTTTTGATTTGTGTGGTAGTACGCCGATTTGCCATGATATCCGTTTCAGACACGTCGTGTTACCCGAGTAAGAGAGTCGCATATTAGAAGATAAACTCTATATCTTTATTTCAAGTAATTTCGGTTTTTGTTTTTGAATTAATAGTGTTTGTGATTGCTGAAGTCATTACCGTATTTATACGAGTTTGTATATCTCGTTATTTTGATTTAATTAACTCTTACTCGAGGTGTCTCCTATATTAAGAAAAATAAAACTACGTAAGTTTATTTTATATTATATCATATTATTTCTTTATTGAATGCATTTATAATTGTATTATTGATCGTATGAATTTCTATATATTTTAATATTAATTAAAATATAAATGATAAAGATACTTTTTTCGTTTCAAGTAATTTTTTGTAACGTTAAATTCTAGAACGTTTTAGATTTCAAGGTTGGTGTATTTGTACATGTGGTATCGCGCATGTGTTAGAGATTTCGGTCTGACAGGTTTATCTGTTTACTTTTGAGTTTGTTTATAAGGGGTGAAAGAAAAAAAGTATCTTTGCAATTTATTAGAGATAATTTAGTTCGCGATTCATTAGAGGACGTTTGAATTTGCTTTGCGGTCAATATCAGCAAATTATTTTACCTCTTTGTTTATAATTGTTTTACACAGTTCTTTATACTTTATAAAGAATCAAATTTTTTTTAATTCTTTTTATAAATATATGATTCATTTGAGTAAAATTGTGCATATTATTTTGCTTACCTTTCAACTTGAGTTATTAACAGTAACTTCAGTAAAACTAACAATTTTCTGAAACAAGTTTTGAGTGGCGTCCAATATAAGACTAGTAAACTAACATTATTGTGTTTTCCACGTTTTCCATTGGAAACCCGGAGAGGAAAGCAGTCCCATTTCAAAGAAAGTAACCGACTGAGTATCTAAGCTGGACAGAGTTGGTGTGAATAGTGGTACATCCAATTACGAAATCACTATTCATAGCAATATGTACCTGTATACATGGACATACACCTAGTATTTTCCAACGTTTCCTTCAGCCAGACAGACGAGTTTCTGTCTCAAATAGACTTCGTCAGTTTGGTTAGTGAAGTAAAGTTTGATGGAACGCCTCATAGGTATAGCAAACTTTGTCCTATCAGGTGGCACCAGATTATCTGGTGACATTTGACCGACAGAAACACGTGTCTTTGGTTGAAGCAAACGTTGTAAAATACGAGGTGTATATCGTGTTGTGTGTGTAATGCATACCTCTTTCATATGTAATCAACTTAAGTTAATGTACTAATGTACTAGAAAAATTAGGTGATTTTTTGAAGGTGAATGCTATACTAACATTCAGTTTTTGAGAGTGATATTCTTTGGAAAAAGAGAAGGGACAAAAACAGATAAAACAAAAATACTTCAAAAGGTAGTAATACTGATATTAATTCATGGAAGCGCACCATTGACATTGATGGACAGAAATAATAACTGACTAAAAATATCTGATATTAAGTTTCTAGGGATGTTTTTAGACTACCAAAAATAATAGAGAGATAGACCACGTAGGACTTGGTTGAATGAAGTGAAGGAGGTAAAAAAAGACGCTTACTGGAAAAGATTGAGGGAGTTATTTCGAAACAGAAAGAAATTAAATTGAATTGAACTCAATAGTCTAACATATCAAAGTATGAACTACGTAGAACTAAGAAAATAAAGAATGGTAAATAAGAGGAGTTTTAAACATTAACTTGGAACTGTTGCTGGAAGTTTCATAACTTTTAAAACGTCGGTGGGGAACCGACCTGTATAAACATATATACGTGAATATGCGCTCATTTCAGTATATGCAGCCAACGTATATCTAGTGTTACATTTTTTCGCTTTCAAAAGATTGCGCCAGTTTTATGGACGTTTTATAGTGACCGTCCGTATACTTTTAGGTGATTTCGGTGATAATAAAAACGTCTTTTCCCGGTTGTTGTACCATCATGAGCATCAAGCAATAAAATTTTCGTATTCTCGACGATCCAATTTCTTGAACTGGATTATTAAATTCGCAGATGTATAAAATCGTCAATATATTTTTTATTTATTTTATACCGAATTATATGTTCTTACTAAAAGGCCTTTAAAAGTATTTAATTGAAAAGTATGTGTTTAATGTTGTAATTTTTTAAACAATTCAAGAACATAATTTTCTTATCTGCGCAGATACGAACAAAATAATCAGTAGAAAAGTATTTATAAGTAAAACGTACGATAAATAGATTTTATTTTATTTTCAAAACAACTTACGTACTTCAACCTGAGCATAAAGCGGATCCCATGTTTAATTAAACATTTTGAATACTTATTTGCATATCTCAATATTATGAGAGGCTTGACTATACATGAAAATGTAAAATCAGTGTTTTTTTAGACAAAAAAATATCTTAATTTAATTAATTGTGGATAATACGACAAATACTCATCATCATAATAATCCAGTCCTTACTACGGTGTAACGATTTTCTGTCTGCTACATTGTCCTCCTTCTCATATTTTTTTCACACTGAATTTTTTGCTTTTTATAACTTCTTTGATAGGTTTTACTCCAAGTATTGCTAATTCCACTATTCCCAATATTCTTGCCTCTAGCATTCTGCTCAGATATTTCATTTCAACGGCTTGAAGTCTTTTTTCCTGTCGCTCAGTTAATATCCAATTATGGATTCGTATTTTTGTTTTCTCTATCATATTTTGTGCCTTTGCCTTCGCAGATGACGTAGCCATATTTAAAAAATAAGAAAAGAGCATGCAATAAGACCTGGGAGTTTGGAGAACAGGTAAATTTATACATGACTTTGTAAAAAAAATCAATTGTAATAAGTAGAGACCGGACACGAGAGGTTGATGACTTATCGCCCACGAGCGTACTATTGAACATTTGTATTTTTAAAGTTTTCAATTTTATTTATATAATTATACTTATAATAATAAAACGGGTATATATACAGGGTGTCCAGAAACTCTCCTGACAAACGAAGACCTGAGATTCCTCTGATAATTTTAAGACAATTAAACCCAAATTCACCTAGTCCGAAAATGCTTTCTAAGGGAGCTAGAGTTCTTTGAAGATGGCGCCTTATATTTATTTTTTTTTAAATTCCTCCAGAATGCTTCTATTTAGAAAAACAAAAACTGGTATGCTTATTTATCCTCCAGAGATGAATCGATTCCATCCATTGCGAATTTCTAGTACCGGTCATAGGCGTCCGTTTTTGGGTAGGTCAACGGTTATTTTAAGGCATAACTTTTTTGTCTTTAACTTTTAAGCATTTGTGACACTAGATTATTAAATTTTCAGGTATTCCAGTACTAAAATGTTCTCTTACTTTAAGTCAGTAGGATACACCGTTTTCTAGAAAAATCGATTTGTAAATTTTTGTTTTTTCTTCATTAAAGTTCAATTTATTATGTACCTACTTATTTTTAGCGACGAAGTTGGCTTGGACTATCAAGGCATGGATGAAAATTAATTTAATAAATTAAAAACAAATTATTTATTACAATGGAACGAAACTAACAAAAAAAGAACAAGTATCAAAGGTAGATTGTTACAAAAGTTGCTCGATGTGATGACCATTAGTCTCTATGCATAAGTTTACCCTTTTGCTTAGAGAACGCCGAATTCTTGCAAAAATTCCAAAGTTATTTCTAAATTCGTTGCAAGCATCTTGTATCCTTAGCCAGAGTTGTGCGCGATTTTGTATCGGAACGGAATAAACAAATGCTTTTATGTATCCCCAAACACAATAATCGCAAGGATTCAAATCCGGCGACCTTGCTGGCCAAGCAACTGGACCGCCCCTTCTAATCCAATGGTCTTCGTAGTTATTATCTAGAAAGTCTCGTACATTCCTGCTAAAGTGGGCCGGACAGCCGTCCTGTAGAAACCATAAGTTTTGCCGAATATTTAAACGCACCTCATCTAACAAATCAGGTAAAATATTTTGCAGGAAATGTAAGTAATCAGCACCATTTAAACGAGCAGGTAATTCCACAGGTCCAAGTAGATAATCGTCAACTACTCCTATCCAGACGTTTATGCTAAACCTATCCCGATGCTTAAATTCTTGAACAACGTGGGGATTGTCATCAACGTACGAATAATAATGTGCATTATGTACATTAAAAATTCAATTTTTTGAGAATGTAGCTTCGTCACCAAACAAAATGTTCCTGAAGAAATCTTCATCTTGATTTTTCTGATTTTGTAACCATCTAACGAATTCTACGCGAGCAGGAAAATCTCCTTCTAGCAGTGCTTGCATCTTTGTAAAATGAAAAGGATATAAATTTTCTTTGTGTAAGATATTTCCTACGGAAGATTTTGAAATTGTGGGGTACATGGCAGATAGTCTTCGAACGCTAATTTCTGGATTTTCCTCAACTTCCATTAAAATAACATCTTCATGCTCTGCTGTTATATCATTATGTCTCCCTGTTTCATTATTTTTTGGGACCACTGAACCTGTTCCTCTTAATCGTTGATGAAGAGCTGTAAATGTTGAGTGAGTGGGATGCTGACGATTCGGAAATTTTTCAGCGTATATACGTTGCGCCGCTCGAGCGTTACACCTCATTTCGCCATAAACTAAATGCATATCGGCGTATTCCTCATTAGTAAAAACCATTTTTTTTTAAATTGAAATCGTTGTGTTTGAATAACACAAAGTAAAAAATGAAAAGATAAACTTCGCGAACTGACAACAATTTGACAATGAAAAACGTAGGTTTTACTTCTGTTGGCAGTTCAGAGCTAACTATTGCAAAAAATAAAAAATTGAACTTTAATGAAGAAAAAACGAAAAATTTACAAATCGATTTTTCTAGAAAACGGTGTATCCTACCGACTTAAAGTAAGAGTACCTTTTAGTACTGGAATACCTGAAAATTTAATAATCTAGTATCACAAATGCTTTAAAGTTAAAGACAAAAAAGTTATGCCTTAAAATAACCGTTGACCCACCCAAAACGGACGCCTATGACCGGTACTAGAAATTCGCAATTGATGGAATCGATTCATCTCTGGAGGATAAATAAGCATACCAGTTTTTGTTTTTCTAAATAGAAGCGTTCTGGAGGAATTAAAAAAAAAATAAATACAAGGCGCCATCTTCAAAGAACTCTAGCTCCCTTAGGAAGTATTTTCGGACTAGGTGAATTTGGGTTTAATTGTCTTAAAATTATCAGAGGAATCTCCGGTCTTCGTTTGTCAGGAGAGTTTCTGGACACCCTGTATATGGCTACAAAATACGAAATACATTTTATTTGTTCATTTTGAGTTTAGTAAAGGAGTATTAATATTTACTAGCAATACTTTCTTAAGGTTCTCTTCTGTAAAATTTGTTCTCTTTGAATGAAGTACATCCTTATAAATAGAAAACGCCCTTTCTACATCGCAAATGGTTATAGGTGCATACTGGAAATATTCTTTTATTTCAGCGTATATAGCAGTTAAATTTTACGGAACTGTCCCCATACACAATTGCCGCAATGTTATTAAATCTGGATTTCTATTAAAAACTGCGCCAAATTTTGCCGAAGGCCACATCCGAAGTCACTTGGAATATTTTTCAAATTATTAATAGCCACACCTAATGTGGTTAATCCATCTTTTAAGTAGAGATTTTGAATTTCAAAATAAGCAATTAGTTTTGTAAAATTTTCAAAGTGTTCCTGAAGAAAGTACAACTGATTTTTGAAATGTGGAATTTGGCACTCAGAAATACTCCGAGCATCGTCATTTAAGCATGCAACGAAATTTTGTAAACTATCGAAATTCTTTGCATAAAAACTAGTAGCTTCCAACCATGTCCCCCATCTAGTTATTACTGGAGAGGGAGGCAATGATAAAGATGCCAGTTTTTCCTTGTAAAGAGCTACTCTCAATGGTGCTTTTCTGAAAACTTTTTTAAAAGCGGATACAAGTCAACTTCTGGAAAGGTGTCTCTGATATATTCACAGATTCTGTGTAGAACATGTGCTACACAAGTAATAGCATCAGCATATTAGGATATGTTTCCTTTAATAGTCTGCCTGTTTTTAATATATATGCAGCAGTGTCACTGACAACTAAAAGTATTTTTTCTTTGTACCTGTCGTCAGAATGAAGCATTTGGTGCATATTCTCGTAAATGGTTTTAACTACTGTTTCCGCATCAACTGCATTTATAACTTTTGTTGCTATTACATAGGCGTTATATGGAATAGTTAGATTTAGTATACCAGCTACAACATTTACCACCACACAGCGTCTTAATATATCGACAGTTTCATCGGCACTTATCCATAGGTACTGATTTGATAGATTCTAATGCATTCTACTACGTGGAGCACTTAGGCACATAATATTTTCGTAAGGTGGATTCATCAGGAACATTTCGACCAGTATATTTTTGGAGAAATATTTTTAAAGTGGGTGTGTTAAGTTTATTTAATGAAATATTAGCCGCCATAAAAGTTTCAGAGTTCTTCGTTAAAATTGTCAGATTCCAACGGTTCCGATTTCTGTGCATGTATTTACGATGCTAAGTGACGTTGTACGTGCGATTTCATGGAATTGTTTAACGATATTTTACAGATTTTGCAATAAATTTCGGAATCACTGACAATCAGTATGACCGTCAATACAACTCGCCACTGTTTTACGATGCCGTTCTCGATGTTCTTTCATATCATATTTGAAAAAGTAACTTAGCAACGCCCTAGATCTAAATAAATGAAAACTAAAAATGTATGCGTAAGTTATTGAAACTGAACGAAATTCAATGCACACTTACGTCGAAATAATTGGGAGAAGTAGATTCAATCAAACGATATTAAACAGGATCTATCACAAAAATTACGATGTAATTAACAGTTAAAACTATGAAAGTATGAAACTAACTCACAGCACTTTATTTAGCTTACGAAATATAAACTAATAAATGAAATAAATTCTTCTATTTACGCTCATGAAAACAGAAATTTAACTGTAAATATCAAACAAAAACGTCGCAATTGTCGATGAAAACAGATGTGCGCGCTAGCCAGATCAATAGTGCATTCAATAACTGCGTGATGTACTTACAGATGTTGTAGACTATTTATATCGTCCGTCGTAATGACCACGTCATTTTAACCCGATGTGTCCGGTCTCTAGTAATAAGTAACAAGGAATTAGTTGTAAACAGGTCACGAGCTACAAGTACCTAGCCAATATAATTGAAGGCACAGGAAGAATAGATGGAGAAATAAATAGAAGAATTTAGTCAGTTACTAAATTTTACTACTCGGCACAGTTCCTCTTACAAATATTAAAAGTCAAAATCCATTGACATTCTTGCCACGGAATTTTGTTTAAGTCTCAAAAGGCATTACCCGAGCTTTGGTTTTCTGCTCATATTAATTTTTTTAATTTTCTCATTGATTACATTAAGATTGTATTGTAGATATTTTTCCGAATCTGCTACGTTTGCTACGTCATCTGCGAATGCTTGTTTTGCTAGCTTCTGATATTCCGGATTGGAACCGCATCCTTTACTAATTTATTCTCGGTCGACGTTCCGTCTACTGTTGCATCCTTGCAACAGTAGACCGAACGTCGACCGAGAAGGAATTAGTAAATGATGCGGTTTCAGTACATGAGCAGTACTAGTAAGTACTGTTGGTGTAATAAAATTGAAAGTTTGTTATTTTGGGATGATGTTTATGTAGGATCTGTTCTGGGTCACTGGAACATGACGGTTATGACACATTACAATATTAGTAAGAATGATGTATGAAACGTCAGCCAAGTAGGAAGCAGTGCAAAGGAGTGGTTCCACCTCGGAACCCGAGAACCAATCATGGACAACGGCCGCGTAAGCCTACAAGCTAGTTTTGTATGTTTAACTGTTTATAGCTTGTAGTGTCCAAATTGAACTATATAATTTTTTTGTTTAACTTATTTAGTGGCTTTATCTATTACGCATTAAAACAACAGGATTAAGTATACATAACCTTGTTTTATGCCTTTTATACTCTGTTTTTTAATAAGAGAGACAAAATTAAAAATGGCCCGCCAAAATATAGACTTGCGATTGGCTAATCGCCGATCATGCTTACACTGCTCATATTTGGTGATTTAGTGCCATACAGTTGATCGAGTAAATATTTTTTCGCATTTTGACAAGTAATGTGCTACTTTACTACAATCAAAATCGTTTATTAAAGTGGCACTTTACCACATAGATACGTTACTTTACATAGTTATGTCATGTCAATAAAACACAGTTTGACAGAAAATTATTTATTTAAATATTGGAATTGGAACTATTGTGAAATATATTAAAAGTACAATTATTCAAATTTGAAAACCTAACAACACTCATTTTATTCAATTCTATTTGCTCTTTCTGAAAATTATTATAATTCTCCATCTGTATTCCTGAATGATTGTTAATTTGTATAGTACTTTTCAACATTGAATATGTAGACCACAAACTGGATGCCTTAAGGACTTTTGCCTAAAATAATGAAAGACATTGTATGAATAACACTAAAATATATAGAAACAAATAGCTTACCTTCTCAAAAAAATACGCTAGCATTACACTTTCATCAATTATTAGTGCTTTTTTTGTTATCTTCCAATTACAAAATATTTCATATGTCTTCTCTTCTATTTTTCTCTTGATTTCAAAGGAAGTAAACCAGAAGACGCTTCTCGAGCGGCATTTAAAATAACTTTAGAATAATGTTCTAAAGTATGTTTAGTAGCAAGACTCATTTTTAACTAAAACTCAAATCGACTTACAAAAAATGAAGTTTGTTTACTGGTACTGTGTCGTTACTATGTAAATAAACATAGCCGAATCAGATTACGGAAATCCTGTACAAATACCTACTATAACATTTTAAATATTTAAGTTTATAATGCTTATTCTTGCAAAATGCGAAAAAATAGTGTAAACAAACTCGTAAGAAAAGCAGTTTTACTAAACTCATACAGCTTTAAGTTACTCGTTCGCTCCGCTCGCTCGTACTCAAACGCTATATTCGTTTAGTAAAACATTGCTTTTCTATACTTGTTGTTTAATATACTATTGTTAAGTATTTTCCTATAATTTTTTGTGTTTAGACAATAAAATAATTTTTTCTTAAAACTATTTGCTTATGAAAATGGATCCATTGTCTAGTACAAGTAGACTATCAATATCGCCTCCCTGCGTGCTACCTAGGGACGTGAACATTTGTCTATACAGGAAAAGCAAGATATATTGAATATGTACAAGGAAATTATTCGTAGTGATCCTACAATAAAGAAGACACGGACTAAACTGCAAATATCAAACACTTTATATAACATTTAAAAGAAAATAAAGGAAGATGAAAATTTACCTCAAATGAGTCTTCTTTCAACTTTATATAAACTAATGAAGATGCTTAATTTTAAATCAGTTCTGGTATTAAATTATATAAGTGTTTTATTTAATATAGTTTATGTATTCATAGGTATTTAAAACGTAATTGCAAGAGTCTGCTGCTTGAACTTGATGATATTATTTTGTGGAGACGAAGATATTTATCTTCAATTAAAAAATATAGAACTGAACAACGCCCAATCTGTTATTTAGACGAAACATGGCTTAATGAAGGACACAGAAAAGCAAAAGTATGACTAGATATTAATGTTATAACACGCAGACAAGCATTTACAAATGGTGTAACTACCGGTCTAAAAAATCCTATTGGTAAAGGAACGGAAAAAAAATCACTTGCAAATATAGTGGATGAGGCAGTAATTTGTATTCTAATTTTACAAATTAAGCGGGTGCTATAGCGGAAGAATTTTAGAAGAGCTTTATCCTGATGGAGCAAACTTTTTTCTGAATGAATTCTGTCGCTTTTCCTCACCTGGCATCTACACGTGTCAATACATAAGCACAATATTGGACAATTATTGCACTTCCCTTCTATACATAGTAAATAAAGATTACGCGTTTGGAATTCCAAAAAATCGTGGCTATTGGTCGAAGAAACTGTTTTCACTTTCTTCGGAGCACGTTCGTCAGAGGAAGTCAATTGTTTTAACTGGGTTTTTGTCTTGCAGTATACTAGCGTCATCAGGTTTCATCTACGGTGCAATATTGACGAAAAAATTCTCTTGAATTTCTTTTGAAGAACTCAGTTATACAGTCATTTGAAATTATAACACGCGTTCGCAGTTGCTTCTTCTGTGAAAGATCTACTGTAGCTAACCTAGCAACTTTCATACAATATGTTAGTGATACTATTGATTGTCATAGTCAGGTGGATTTTATTTATTTTGACTTCTCCCACGCTTTTGATACTTGATATCGACCTGTAGGTAATACTTTTAAATAAACTTTCTTCTTTTGGTGTTTCTCATTGTCTTCTTAGACTTATGAAGTTGTATTTAAATAATAGGTTTAATTATGTCTTCTTATAATGATTACCTATCTAATGTTTTCATGTCGACTTCTGGAGTTCTCCAATGCTTCAATCTAGAACCCTTATTATTCTTACTGTTTATAAATGATTTATTTGTAAGTTTGCCTTCTAATGCTTTGAGTTATGTTGACGATATTAAAATTTTCAATGTAATGTCAAGTGATGCTGATGTGAAACATTTGCAAGAAATTATTTATTTTATCATTAATTGGTCTATTGGTCCATCACTTATCATTAAAAAAAGATAAAAGTCCTTCACTAAGAAATTAACACCTTCTCTCCCCTACTATACCATCAACGCCTATATGCTTTCGAAAGTTACTTTTATGAGGGATCTTGGAATAGTTTTAGATCACTGCTTAAACTTCAATCTTCACGTGCAAAATTTGTACCTCTCAGCGACTAAAACATTAGGTTTTATCTTACGATATACCATATTTATTAATAAGGTTGATCTTTTCAAAACGTTATATTTTGTATTTGTTGTGAATACGATTGAATTCGGATATGTTATTTGGCATCTCTTTCACGATATCCCTTTTTTTGCTTAGAACGATGATGTAGAGAAAATGCAGAGGCGGTTTTTGAAATTTCTATGTTTAAAAACGTCTGGCATTTAACAGAATCGTGGAAATGACTGTTATTTTTTGCTGGACCAGAGTCATTGTCTGTCCGAAGGAAGCTAAATAGCGCAAGTTTTTTATATAAATTGATCAGTGGTCGAATTGACTGTTCGGATTTACTTTTTGGCATTAACTTTCATGTTCAACGCTTTACTTTTCGTCAGTGTTCAACATTTTCATATCGCACTTCAAGCACAATCATGTTTTGTAAAGCCCCATTAAATCACATATATTTACTGGGAGCCAGCGTTGAAGATGCATTTGACACCAGTTCTTCATAAACGTATACATATTATATAAATCTGTATTTTGAGATATTATTTAAAATAGAAAGAAAATTAATGGTTAAAAACTTCACTTTTTTAATACGTAATCGTAAAACGACGACAATTGTGTCGCCAGCACAGTGGCTTCATCAGGTACTTACAGCTAAAAAGCACGTTACAAACTAAATTAAAAATATAAAATGAAATATAAATTAAGTAGTGAGAAAATGTGGCCAATCTGGTCGGCCTTAACTGTTATACTATAGGGTACTAAACATGTTTACGCATAAAATTTGTTTTAATAACCTAAATATACAATTCTATTATCGTCTAAACAGTTTTTAAATGAATAAATTTAACAAAGGCGAGTTATTTAAACCTAATTTATCATTAAGTAAAATATTGTGATTGTTTTAATTTATTGATTTCTAAACTTTCCAGTAAATGTAATTTATTTATTTATTATTATATATTATTTATTTATTGCCTTTATTTTCTAAATGTAGAATTTGAAAATCCTTATTGAAACTGTTGTTTTCTTCTAGTAAATGATTAGCAAAAGTGGAATCTTGTTTTTTATTTCTAAACGAAGAACAATGTTCAGGAATGTGTTCAAACGATCATCCTGTTTGACCAACATATATCTTACCGCATCCAGATATTAACTTAGAGACTCCAGATTTTTTATTTATATCTGCTTTATCTTTATTGTTTTTAATATGTTATGATAAATTATTATTAGTTTTGAAAACCGTGTTTATATTAAGTTTTTTTTAATTCATTGTAATATGTTTATTAAGTTTTCCAATGTACGTTTGTAATCTAAATTTTGAATTTTTTATCCTTTATTACAGGATATACAATAGATGTAGTAGCTTTTTTGAAACGTTTTTTTGTCAGCATATTTTCAATTAGAGTATTTGTGTAGCTGTTATTGATTGCTATTTGTTTGACTAATTTAGTTCTTTTTCATAATTTTCTTTGGATATAGGATAATTAATTCATCTATTTGAAAAACTATGAAAACCTGCTAATTTGTGTTGTATGGGATGTGTTGACGAATTATGTCTAGTTATGCCTGTATGAGACCCTTTATGGTAAATGTCAAACTCTAATAGATTGTTGATTTTTTTATTAGTTAGATCCAAAAAAATAATGCTAATAATAATATTGTTCACTTCTTCTTCCATGGTATATTCAATATTTTTATGAATAGAATTGACGAATTCCAGTAGCAAGTGTGTCTTTGTGTTGCGGTGAAACAAAGTACAATATCGTCTACATATCTACGAGTATGCCAAAAGAAAATATGCTGTCTTAGAGGATTATTAAAAATTATGGATTCTAAGTATTTCATGAAATTTTCTGTTAGTAATGGACTTAAGGGGTTACCCATTATTAGTCCTTTACTACAAGTGTATATTGAATTATTAAACTAGAAGTAATTTTTTTTCAGAACTAGATTTAACAAATCTAAGATTTCAGCTTTAATTACCAGGCTAGTGTTCTTAGCTATAAGTAAATATTCAATTAAATTAACGGTTTCGACTGGAGGGACACTCGGAAGTAAGTTTTTAATGTCAAAAGATACAAATTTTGCATTATGAAATATTTTTGATTTTATTAATTAATTCGTAGGAATTTTTTATGCTGTGCTGTGGTTTAAAGTTAGTATAATTAGTGATGATATCAATAGGTATTTTAGATTGTAAATATTCTTTCTACACTTTACAACGCTATTTTATTCGAATTTTTCATAGAAAAAATTCGCCCTGAAGTAGGAATCGAACCCACGACCTCTGGCTTGCCGGACCATTGCTCGACCACTGAGCTGTTGAGGTGTGAATTAGAAACTTTTATGGGGATGCTTTGAGTTACATCAAAGGAAACAGATGAATATATCTTGCCCGTAGTACGGCAGTTGTGCAAATTAATTGCGTTTTCGCGAAGTAATGTAATTGTATTTTAGATATTTTAACAGAAGGTGCAGTAACATAAGAAACAACTGGTCTGATGGGATAGTTTGTTTATGTAATTTAATTAATGAGTATAATTTAGGATTTAGGAAGTTGAGGGTTCATAATTACTAAACTTCTTTTCTCTTTTTCGTTAATAACAATATTTATATTTTTTAGAGGGTTTTTAATTACTAATTAATATGATTTACCTTTATCTGTTCTAGTAAAAATCATGTCGTTCTGTATAGATTTGTTTTTAATAGTTTCCACTATACTATGTTCTTGGTTAAAATAATTCTTACTTTTCTATTGTTTAATGGTTTTTGCAAGTTCAAATTTATGGTTTAAATTATTAGGAACGTCTGACAATGCTAGTTCAGTTTCAACTGCTGGGTATTCTAAAGAGGTGTTATTATTATTATTACTATTATTTTGTATGTATAGCAAGCGCTAGATAAGTTGGCGAGCGAAGGGGTAAATTCGCGCTGGATTAGAAGTATTGGGGAGATATGTACAGGGTGGCCCAAAATGACCAAAGGGGTTTTAATTCCTTATAACTTTTTATTATAATTTTTTTTTTTTGCTTTCAGTATTTTGTAAAGAAGACTTGGGGAATTTAAAATGGAACAGTACACAATTGAAGAACGTGCCAAAATCGTTGAACTTTATTTCTCAAATCAACGATCCATTGTTTTGACTCAGCGTGCATATCGTTGTTATTTTAATGTGTGGGTTGGACCCTCAGAGTCAACAATAAACCGTCTGGTTGCAAATTTTCGAGAACAAGGGGCAGTAAGGAACCTTCCTGGTGCCGGCAGACGACGAACGGTGCACACGGATGACAATATTGAACGGGTACAGGAGAGTATTCGGGAAGATGGAGAAACATCAACCAGGAGACGTTCGACACAACTTGGCCTCTCAAGAGGGTCGCTGCAGAGAATTTTGCATACAATAAGAATGTTTCCATACAAAATTCAGCTTGTCCAACAATTGAAACCGACAGATTACCAGCAACGACTTGATTATGCAATTTATTTTCGTCAAAAAGCAGAAGAAAATCATGATTTTATTCATAATTTAATTATGAGCAACGAAGCGCATTTCCAATTAAATGGGTTCGTTAATAGGCAAAACTGCAGGATGTGGGCTACGGAAAATCCAAGAGTAGTTCAACAGCGAGAATTACACCCACTTAAGTGTACCGTTTGGTCCGGTGTTTCGTCGGAAAGGATAATTGGCCCATATTTTTTTGAAAATGAACACGGTGTCGCCGTTTCCATCACTGGTGTTAGATATCGGACAATGTTTGAAAATTTTTTAAAGCCAGCCGTGGAAAACCATCCGCAAGTATGGTTCCAACAGGATGGAGCCACAGCGCACACTGCGAGGGACACAATGGCTCTTTTACGTGACATCTTTGGTGAACGAATTATTTCCCTTACAAGCGATTTAAATTGGCCTCCGCGTTCACCGGATTTAACCGCTTCAGACTGTTTCCTTTGGGGTTATTTGAAAGGAAAAGTCTATATTAATAAGCCTCGAACCATAGAGCAATTAAAAAATAATATAGGTACGCGACGAAATCAACAACATAACACCTGAAGTTTTGCGAAAGGTTATGGAATATGTTTTGGAAAGAGCACGAATATGCGAAGCAGAAAATGGCCACGACTTGCGAGATATAATTTTTCATAATTAAATTAAAAATATTCTCCATTAATATACTGTATTTAAAATTAAAAAAAATTAATAATTATGTCTTAAATAAGAAGTTATAATGAACTCAAACCCCTTCGGTCATTTTGGGCCACCCTGTATTTAGTTTTACATCAATTTGCAAGATACCATAGGTGGCGTAAACTACACATCTGTCATTTAATAAATTAATAATTTATTAGAGTAAAATATGTAACGTGGACGTCTATAAAAATGGCTTCTGCGCACCCCCTCCTCTCGCCATCTTATTTGGCGCTTGCTATACGTTGCATTAGTTTATTTTTGTTATGTAATTGGATACAACCTGTTGCGCAATAAACGATACTATTATTAGTATATAACCACTTTTGAAACCAGTGTACCACTTACAGTAGAAAGTATCAGATTCGCCATAATATTTAATGTAACTTTTCTTCAGTTTCATTAAGGGATTGTTTTTACAATAATATTTAATTAGTATACGAAATTTTTCTTTCTCCATATTAACACAGTAACAAGAAATAGTTTGCTTCATTGTAAAAACTTATCTATGTAGCAGATTTTGGCGAAGATTTGACATTAGGCTTCTCAAACATGACCGAACTCAGTAACATACTTAACATGGCGAAACTGTCGCCAACTTTTGAAAAGTTACTCTCCCGTCCGAACACCCTCGTATATGTCACCGGGAAAATTAAACGGTAAACAAATTCAAACCAACTTCATTGTAGGTAAATATGATAACAAATACTTAGAGTTTTGGTAGCATAAATAATTACGACAGGAAATAATTGTCACAAGAAATAAATATTTATATATTAATTTCGCAAAACAAATATTTTATAAGCTTGACGAATTTTTCCTGTCGTCGAATTATTGTGTAGATATCAAAGCGCCAATAAAAAATCGCGTTTATAAAACCCAAATAAAATGGTCTCTCATGAAAATCAGAATAAGGTAGTACGGTGATAAAACCGCCGCAAAGACCGTAATTCCTTTTGATGAATATTTATGCTATCAATTTATAACTCTTCAAGTATACCGCATTCTTTACCCAATTACTTTCAAATTAACATATTTTAAACTTCGATCCTTTAACACAACGCGTAATATTAATTGTGTATCGAAACTTTGCGGAAGACTTTTGATGTTCTTTATGGGATCTTTTAATGTTTGCGTTTTTTACGTTTTCCATAAATTTGTTAACAGAAAAGCTTATTGAGTGTCTTCATGCAAGTATAAGTAAACGTTAAGTATAATAATTTAGTTATATGGTATTTGTGGTTTCTTAATATGGTATTTTCTGACTTAACAGCACCATTATCTTTATGGCAATTTTAAGTATTATCAGATAAATTTAAGACCTTTAATACATATAATCATTACGCTCATTATACATACACTTTCTGAGCGATAAACTTTTAACTCTTCTGAAAATGAAGAGCATAATATTAATAATATTTTCATTGACTAAAAACCTTTTAAATCTTTCATTCATTAATAAAGAGTTTTTCAAAATGCAATGCAAAATTTTAATTTTACGGCATTTTATTTTAATCAAGATTGCTGTACTAAAAATTTTACAACTGTCAAGTAGACGCATCGCGATCATCTACCCTGGGAATGTCACACGAACGAATATCGGATTTTATTAGTGAAAACTTATGTTAAATATGTTCGAAATAGCTCGTTGAGTACGTGCAATATTTGATCGACAAAATGCATGAAATTGTTCAACAGTTAAGAGATTGATTCGATTGGGTTGGTACCGTTGTTAATAAGACATCACCAGGTAGGGGCCCGGTCTCTGCAAATATTGCCCTAGTGAGTGTTGGTGAGAATCCAGACAGCTGTTCGCAGCAACTGGACATATCGACGAGCAGTTTGCCGAGAATTTAAAAGAATGCTCTTCATTTGCATCTTTACTGGCTCAATTGACTCAAGAACTTATGGACGTTGATTTTAGTAGAAAAAAAATCTCTAGCGATGGGAGCCTTCCACTTGAATGGAAAAATATAATAAATAAGAGGATTTCGGAAGCATGGATTCTTTGCATCCCAAAATCGATCGTCCAGCATTCGATTTATGTGTTCGTTCCAATTTCTTCTTCGTTCTCTAGTCTGTCGACGACATTCTTGATCACACACTGCTCTTAAGTATTCGAGCTGCATCTCTAGTCGAGCAATGAATAGCCAGTGATTTCTCTCAGAGCAGTCATTTCGGTTGTGCGTAGTAGCCTCTTCGTTGTTGCTGTATCGGCTCGTGTCTCTACTGCATACCTCATAACAGGTCTAACGCATGTCTTGCATATTTTTGTCTTGCACTCCCTTGTCAGGTACTTGTTCTACCATATTGGATTTTTAAGGCAGCCTGGTATTTTGGATGCTTTGTTCGTTTGTTGCTTTACATCCGTAGTCAAATCGCCCCAGTTTGATACCCGTACTCCTTAGTAATTAAATGTCATGACCTCATCTAAGGGTCTACTAGCAATTACTAATTTGCACAGGAACGGTTCCTTAGCTATTGTCATGCACTTGGTTTTATCGATGGAGATGCTCATATTAAACTTTTCCTCTTCGTTGTTGAATACGTTATATGTTGGAGATCGTTCTCTGTGTCAGACACCTGGGTTATATCGTCCGCGTAACACAGTATTTTGATATTGTCATTCCGTAAATGATATCCTACTCCTTTGGTTTTGACAGCCTCTATTGTTTTATTCATGATTAAATTGAATAATGTGGGGCTTAGGCTATCTCCGCAGTTGTGATGGCCACCTGGTCAGCACAACTGAGATGAGCACTTGCTCAGCTTAACTACGCACATTGAGGCAGGGTTTCAGAAACGGCTGAAGACAACTACGGTGTATGTTGACATGACTGCAGCATATGATACAGTCGGGAGAGAAGGCCTTCTCTACAAATTTCTTAACGTAGTACCATGCTGCCGGATAGCATATTTATTAAACAACATGCTTTGCGACAGACCCTTCGAAATAATAACAGGAGGGAGCAAAAGTAAAATGAGACATCTTAATAATGGATTGCCTCAAGGATCGGTACTTGCACCTGTCCTGTTTTATATGTATATTTCTGACATGCCGCACACAAAATCAAAAAAGTTCGGATATGCCGATGTCCTGGCTCTTGCACGAAGGAGTGAAACCATAGAGGAAACTAATAATATACTTTCAGAGGACCGTGCTGGGAAAATGTTTTGCTGACTGGAGGCTAATCACGAATATGAATAAAACAGAAGGGTTGTGTTTTCGCCTCAATAATAAACAAGCACGTCTAGAGCCGCGAGTGTATTTCAATAACAACTTTCTACGTTATAATCCTTACCCAAAATATCTGGAAGTAACAATGGCTCGTCCACTCTCATATAAAAGACATCTAGAAAACACCGCAGCTAAAGTAAACACTAGAAATAACATAATCCGCAAGCTCTGCTCTGCGGTACTGGTTGGGGTGCAAATGTATCTACCCTTAGAACATCAGCTCTCAGCCTTGTTTACTTGATAACTGAATACTGCGCCCCAGTCTGATTAAACAGCTGCCACGCAAAGAAGTTCGGCATCAAACTTAACGAGACCATGAGAATAATTAGCGGTTGTTTAAAAAGTACACCTCTACCCTGGTTCCCGGTTCTAAGCCATATTGCACCTCCAACCATCCGGAGACAGGAAAGCCTGGTAAGAGAATATAATAAAATAATATCGAATCCCCCATATTGCATTGTCTGATCCTGGCCTGTCGAGTCTGAAGTCGAGATCTCCTCAACTACTGCTAGCAGAACGACTTAGCAGATGATTTCAACCCAAATGATAGATAGAGAAAGTATTAGGCAGCCTTGAAACCCGCTCAAGCGGCCCACATCATTGATCCTGCCGTACCCTTACCAGGTATGGAGCTGCCTCGCCATGAGTGAAGGAGACTCAATAGAGTAAGAACGACCCACATAATTTATCGTTACTCATTCTATATATAAATGGCGACTGATACACGAACTTGAACCTCGCCAGACTATTCACCATATTACAGTTGAGTGCCCTCTTACTCTGTGGAGGTGAGATGAGTGACTTCTCTGAAGTCACTGACTCCGCGTTAGACTGGATCAATGGTCTCAATTTTTAAATTTAACTTTTAGATGTATAATCCATGTTAGCAATACGCTAAATAAAGAAATAACATTTATTGCAATAGAAAAATTTTATTACTGTAAAAATAATTATATTTCGTTAAAAAAATTGTGTAAAGTATATATTATATAAATCCTTCATAGTATTATATATGGTAATCGGTTAGAATCAAAAGGCAAAACTGGAGATATTACGTAAAAACTTTAAAAACTTATCTCATCTAAAAGTTAATAAGAGAAAGTTATATAAATAAATACTTTATCCCAGCCTTCCAAAAAACTAATAACATTCAATGAGTTCAAAAAATCCTCCTTCGCCCAATTTTTTTTTCTCTTTGATTGACGATACTGTTTTAGAATCGAAATCAAATTTTATCCCCAGAAAATTTCCATTTATATATTTTTCTCCATTTTCCATAAACAATGTAAAATATGTAGCACTTTTCATGTTTTATACATAAAAAATGTCGAGGATTATATATTACTTACGTTTATAGAATTAGTCACCGCTTTGACCGAAAACCATAACTTAACGTTGACTTATTGCCTGTTTATCGCGATTTGTTCTCATTAAAATTCATGTAATCGTTACATCAACGGAAGAAAACCTCTCATGTCAAGCTGTGTTATCATCCCATGGTTCTGCGGATGAAATGCGAACTGCAAACGGCACAGGCCAAGTAACAAAGAGGCCGTGATATGAATTATTCCGAATCGAACGATTATTTTCAAAACTTTCCAGTGGATCTACAGTATAATGGAGAACACCATCAGTAGCGTAGATGTAATATAATTTTTTAATAAATCGTTAATGTTGATGGTCCGAGCTTTCCAATATTTACTAGCACATTATCTGGATAATGTAATCTAATTTCACGCGGTTTAATTGTTTACTTAGTTTTTCTTTTTGGTTTGGTTCTTATAGTAACAAGACTGTTGCATTATACAATACTATTATACGCTAGAGAAAAGTTCATTGAATCACAGATTAAATTGTCTAGTTATTTGCTCAAATGGAACGTATTTTTTTTTTATAAAATATTGGTTACCAGGATATGTAGATTATTCTAGTCAATGATTTAGGAGTCTTAAATAGTATTTTCTATGTTAAACCAGAATTATTATTATTGAAGCTAAAACATTTCGGCGTGAAATTGTAGCTATTCCTTTTAAGGAACTCTATGAATCCTAGTCCATGTGGTGAATTAGTCCACATTTTCTTTTCTTTTTCTCATAGACTTTGGTGACTTCTTGCCATCTCGACAATTTTCTTCCACTTCTTCCTGTCTGCCACTTGTTACCTTCATCCCTCTACATTTAGCGTTTATAAGTTTTCTTCTACCTGTTGCTTCCATCTCTTCCGGGTCGCTCTTTCAATCTATTTTGTGCTGGTTGCCACGTTCTTATTTCTATTATAGGTGCTCCTCTCTCTCTTCTCATTATGTGACCAACCGTCTTATTCTTAAAGCCTTGTTTTCTCTCACTATATTTGTCTACACTAATAGTTTATCGATCTTATGGTTCATCAAAGCTCTATATTCGTTATTTTCCGTCTTTTTTGCACCTACTATTTTTCTTATTATACAGTGTCCAAAAATCTTTAGCTTTTCTTCTTCTCCCACTGTGAGCGATATCGTCTCCGTGGTGTTTGTTACTACTGGCCTAATGAGTGTTTTATATAATCTCAGTTTGTTCTTCATACTTAATTTTTTGTCCCTCAGCAGCTTTTTATTACAATCCTCAACTTTAGATCCTTTCTGGTTTTTTCTTTTATGTCAACCGCCTCATTCCGCCTATTGATTATGACTCCCAGATTGACTTCTTTCACCTCTTCAAAATTGTAACTTCCACAGCTCCAACTCCTCATCTCTCTGTCATTTATGCTACAACACATATATTTAGTTTTTTGCTCATTTATCTCCAGGCCTTTTTTCTTCGCCTCGTGCACGATTATTCCTACTACCCGTTGCAGTTCTTCCCTCTTCCTGGCTATTATTGCAACATCGTCTGCATATGCAACTACTTGCACAAGTGTTTCTTTCAAACGCCAAAGTTGACAATTTTCTTTATTATGGCATCCAGTGCGATTATGAAAAGTAGTGCCTATAATACATCTCCCTGTCTTACTCCTATAAATCAGAATATCTCTCCAAAACAGCCCATCACGATACATTTTTAACTTATTACCGTTATCAAGTTATTTATTGTTGCATTCTAATATTAATATATGAAAGTGATACAAATATACAAACAATTGCCATAATTTATATATACATTAACCCGGACATATGTGGGACCAGTAGTTGTCCGACTTTAAGGGTTTTCCGGATTTTTTAATATACTTTTTATTATTAATAAAAATTAAGTTACAAAATACAGATAGAATCAATATTTATTTATTATACTACGTACTAATAAGACACTCTTCTCTATAAATGGGTGTGCAATGTGTACATAAATAGCGTGCCTTCAAAAGCTTCCCTCATTAGAGACGGCCATGCTTTTTGATAATGGTTGGTTCCAGTGCACATAATCTGTCACAAACGTATAATTTGAATGAGCACGGCTGTCTTTAATGAGGAATGTCTTTGAAAGCCCATTACTTATATACTACATATTATTTATCAGATATGAAATTAGTAAAAGTCGATTGTTGTAACTTATTTAAACGATTTTGCCTCACTTTTTCTGCAAATTTTTCAATAGCAAGATATCTTGCATTGCCCTGTTGTTTTCTTCGGCCTACTGAATGCAAACCGAAAATGGTTCTACTGCATCTGCGTTCTTAATTTCCTTTGAAAAATTCCCTTTTTCATTTTCTAGATTTTCTTCTTCCTTTTCAATGCATTCTATCAAATCAAATTCATTTTTTCCCGTTGCCCACTCTCTTATTTCATTGTCGGTTAATTGACATACTCGTTCAACTCTCTTAAATCTTCTTTAATTCCGATTAAATCATTTTCATTTTACGACTTGTTTTTCCTAAGATCACGAGTGGAATTTCATCTTATGGAGCCCATTCTTCTTCTAACGGTATTAATTGCGAACAACTCTTTCTTATTGAAATTCGTAACTGCATCTTTCAAACTGTAATCCTTCAAAATCTTCACTTCGAACTCAAGAAAACGAGTACCTTCTTGAGTATGTACGACATATTGCAGTAGAAGTTTTCTATACTTTACTTTAAAGTTTTGTATGAGATTCTGATCCTTCAGTTGAATCAAAGCCGTATAATTCGGAGGAAAAAATATCACACGAAGATTGGGATCAGTATTTATCTCGTCTTCATGTGAATGCGACAGCGCATTATCAAGAAGTAGTAAAAATCTTTGTTCCTTATTAATATTTCCTAAATGACTTTTAACAGATAGAATAAAGCAAGTTTTGAACCAGTCCTTAGACAAATTCCTTGTCATCCATTCTCTGGTAGTTGTTTTATAAACAACAGGTAGATTGAGGTTTTTATCGATCTTGGGTTTAAGAATTTTCCAATCATCAACAATGGCAGCTTATGAGACCCAGTCACATTGCAACATGTCTTAAATGTTGCTCGAACTTTAGGAATTTTTCTTCCAGGTGCTGATTTTTCATTATTATAAACCCAAGTGTTTCCAGGTAGAGCCCTCCAAAAAATAGCAGCTTCGTCTGCATTATATATTTGGTCTTCGGACAGGCCCATTTCCATAATGTCTTGCAAAAACTTTTCTAGAAACGGAGCTACAGCAGCCACATCACTTGAAACACGGTGGCCGCAAACTATCTATAAAATATCTTATGCCGTTTTTGTGTTTAAATTTGCAAAGCCATCCATTACTTGCCATAAAATAGTTTTTCCGGTAAATTCTCCGTAGAAAAATTTTGCTTTTGCATTTAGGATATTTTGCTTTTGCTGTAGGAGAAACCAGATATATAGCGCATTTCCATTTCTGGATTTTCTGCTTCGCGTAAACTTTTCTACTAACTTAAAATGTAAATGTTATTAAATCTAACACTAACGCAAAGTCACTTAGTTCTCTATACGATTTCGCTACATATTGTCGTATTTCATTCTTCTTTTGTTTAATATCAAAAACAGTAGATTTTCCAACGTTAAATTGTTGGGAAGCATTTCTAATACTGTTTCCTTTGTCTAAGCTGTCTAGTATGCGACACTTTTCACGAAGATTTAAGGTTTTTTGTTTACTGCTCATCATAATACAAATAAGACCACTGAAATATATACGTTGTTACTGAAACATGAACATGAAATAACATGCATATCTTGGGGGGATTTTTACGTGCAACTAGGCTGTGGTGTCCGAGTGTTCACAATTAGTCGACGGCTTCACAAATATTGCTCCATACTCCAGGAGAGCAAAATATTTCTTGAGGGGAATTATTTTATCTATTCAGCTCATACTTAGGAAAAATTTTATGTATGTATTAGATATATTTATTTCGTGTGAGAAGCGAAATCGAAAATTAGATATTAGTCGATAAATCACTTTTATGACAAAAAAGGGGGTCATAAATCTAATTTATACACTAATATCTAAATTTTTCAACCACTCCAGTGCTGCAGGAGTTGCCTTGCTCAGCTCGTGGATGCCACCAGGGAACCTTCTTCTCCGGTAGTGCTTCACTATGTGGGCCATAGTTTGCTCCACATTTCGGCAGTTCCAGAAGCTAGTATCTGTTAGTTGCCATTTATACAGCATTGAGTTGCACCTTCCGTAGCCTGTGCGGCACCTATTTAATTGATACCATTGCCTACGGTTCAGGATTTGAATTTAAATCTCTATTTTCCAATTAGGCTGTCGTTCGAAGAAGGCTATCCAACCATCATTCAAATTAATCCGATTATTATCGCACTAATCGAGATAATCCGCACTTACACCCACTAACAGAATTAAAAACTCACCAAAAAGAAGAAAAAAACAACAACAACGAAATCGTAACATTGACATTTAATTACAAAAATACACCTTTTCACAACAAAAAGCAGGTGAAAAAGAAACCATAGCAAGCAAATTAATAAACTCGTATCCAACGATAAATCAAGGCTACAATAAGAATTGGTGTAATCTAAAGGTGTCACTTGGACAGCCATAACTAGAATAGGATTGTCTCACCAAAAGTCGGCAAAAAAAAATAAATCCACACTTAATTTGGAACACAACCAACAGCTAATAAGTTCCATTAATAAAGAACATCACAAAACCACCCAAAATAATAATAATCATTTATTAAGTGCCTAACAGACATTATCCAGAACTGGGTAAGAAAGAAGTATAATAGTTAATACATATGAGTAAGTATATAATGGGTGTTTCAATAAGAGTGCAAGATTTGAATTGCCTGCCATGTTTGATAGTCATAATGATACGTGATTATGATGTAGCAGATCGAAAACTGACAGATGGGAGTTAGTAAACATGGAGCATTATACGATAGAATAACGCGTACTGATTGTTAAACATTATTATCAAAATTATGAAAGTTTGATTGCCAGCATTCGTAAAGTGCGTCCAATATTCGGTCGACAGAATGTTTCTAATTCAGCTACAGCAAAAAAAATAATCGAAAAATTCGAAAGGACTGGTGCGGTTAGTGATGTGAAACACACGACACGAGCTCGTAGAGGTCGTTCAGAACAAAACATCACGGCAAGAGTGTGGCCGAAGTCGAGAGACGTCGATTCGTCACCGTGCACAAGAATTAGGCATTACAAAGGTCACTCTTCAGCGTATTATGACTCAAGATTTGCATCTCCACACCTACAAAAATCCAATTGACTCAACAACTTCTGCCAACAGACCATGCACAGTGAAGAGAGTTCACCAATTGGATACTTGAGCAAACAGAAGTGAATGCCGATTTTGCGGACAAAATCATTTTCAGTGATGGCCTCATCACTGAAAATGATTTCCACCTTGATGGCTTCGTAAATCGGCAAAACTGCCGCATTTGGGGCTCAGAAAATCCACGAATGATTCATCAAAAAGCAATGCATCCGAAACATGTTACAGTTTGGTGTGCATTGTGGTCTGGAGGAATAATTGGACCGTATTTCTTTGAAGATTATTATCGTGATACGATAACGCAGTTTTTTGTGCCTCGATTGGAAGATATTGCTCTTGACGACATGTTGGTTTCAACAGGACGAGGCCACATGTCATACCGCCCGTGAGACATTCATTGTCTTGCACGAGTTTGCTCCTGGTCGTGTCATTTCCCAGTCTGGTGACCAGAATTAACCGCCACTTTCTTGCGATTTGACACCTTTGGGTTTCTGGCTGTGGGGCTATCTGAAGTCACGGGTCTATGCCGTTAAGCCCGCAATCACCGAAGCATTGACGGTCGAAATTAGAGGCTCTATCAATGTAATATCGCCACATGTATACAATAATGTTATTGCGAATTTTGTTGAAAGAGTATGCCTATGCCAGCAAAGCCATGGCGGTTATTTACAAGATATTTTGTTTCATACATAATTCCCAAATGTATACATTATAAATCAATAAATATTTCAATACTTAACAACAGAAAATCATGTTTTATTGAATCTTAAAATCTTGCGCTCTTATTGAAACACCTTTATAATATATAAACATAGATACAGATATGATTACATTAAATACGTATGCTAAAAAAAATAAGAAAAATGTATGACAATCACGGCAAATCCATTCCCAGCATATTAAAATTCTGTGCTGAATGTACCAAAGGTGCGTTTAACAATGTGTTCGTCCTTGCTGTAGGAATATTAAATAATTGCGTTGATCTTGATTCCAAACGTGGTACAAGAAAATAATATTTGTCAGCAAGTCAGGTGAGTCTACGTTACCAGTAACGATATTCCGCATAAATAGAGCGCTAGTGGTCGTTCTCCTTTCTGAGAGTGAAGCGACGCCATGTCGTTCAAGTAACTCGTAACTAATTTCACGCACTGTATAGAGTCAATCATACTTAAAGGAAAGGTATTTCAAATTTAAATTTTTCATCATATATAACACCCAACCTCATAATCGAAGACTGCTGAGAAATTTCAACATTATTACTAGTAGCGCGACTTAATGCTAGTAATCTTTCTAGAATAAGACACCAGGAAACACTTATCTGTGTTGAATCTTAAGTTATTACGCAAACACCAACTATCGATTTTGTCAGCATTTGTTGCAATAAGTTAATATCCACCAAAGAGTCAATTCTGTGATAACTCTTAATATCATCAGCATAGACGAATACCGAACAGTTGATAGATTTGATAAGGTCTTCGATGAAGATGTTAAATAAGAGTGGGCAAGGTTCGACCCCTGCGGTACTCCCGAAGTGGAACAGAAAAGTTTAGGCCTGAACCCAGTGTAATAAACATAATTCATTCTGTTTGAGAGATAAAATCGAAATAATCTCAGCAACGATCTACCAATGCTAAAGGAGCTTAATTTTTCTAATAAAATGCGGTGATCAATTAAATCAAATGCACCGAAATAGTTCGTGTAAATAATGTCCAGCTGGCTACCAGCATCAATAGTCTGAGCTATTTCCTGACATATCAGTGCTAAATTAGTTGTAGTAGACTTTCGTGATATGAACCCATGTTGTGCATTAGAAAGATGTGGTCTGGCGCCATAAGATATATATTTATAAATCAACAATTCAAAAACTTTTGCAAAAATAGAGATAATGGCAACAGGTCTATAATTCCGAATGTTGTAATAATCACCTCTCTTAAAAATTGGTGAGATTCTGTCAATTGCCAAGAGTCTGAAGACACAGACGTTTGAATAGCCAAGTTGAAAATCTTGCATAAGGAATTAGAAAAAATATAGACGCAATCTTTCACCACAAAACAAGGAATACCATCATCCCCAGTAGTCAGTAGTCCCCAGTAGTCGTGTTTTCTGGCCTCTTAATAGTATTGATGACCTCAGCTGGCGAAACAGATAGTAAACATAGAGATGGTAAGTTAGATGTTAAATCAGGGAGTGCAGAATCTGCAGAATTTGGAAAGGAAACATTAGAAAAGGTTGTGGCAAAAGCATTGACAATGCAAGCTAGATCATTGTACTCATTAATATAATCATGAAGTCTGCCGGCAATTCTAACACCTTGTCTGGAAAGAAAAAAGTGCCAGAAGGACTATGGATCAGTGATAAGGCGATAATTATAATTTAGAATCTAAAATGCGGAGCATATTTTAAGATGTCATATTCGATCTAGAACTAATGTATTATATAAAGGCAAGTAAGCTAAATTGTAAAAGGAAATTCGTTAAACCTCTATCACAATAGTATATTAAAAAACAAGTTTCATAAGGCACCATTTTGCCGCACGAGATCAGTTAAGAAAACGAGCCGCGATAGCGGCGAATTTTCTAAAGAGCGAGTTCGGCAAAAGGCCTTATGAAACGAGTTTTTTATACTATTTTTCCTATTTTGCATTTTTTACATTAATAAATTGGAATTATTTAATTTGGAAGTTCAGAGTTTAATTTTTATATAAATCATGCAGTTGGTCACGTTGATCTTGACATTGTCAAATTTAAATCTTGCTTTCCGCGAAGTATATTATATTACACATTATTTATTAATTTTCGTTAACATTACTTGATATTTTATTTAAAAATATAAACATGAGTGACATAGAAACTAATATATCTTGTAGTCAATTGTATACAATATACGTTGTTTGTGTAGAGTACGAACATATATCATATCTGTCAAATGTACTTAAATTCTTAAAATCAAATGACAGCAGTGATATTTATTTCTGTGTTCGAACAACGCCACCATTGAAAAATGAAAAAAAGCGTATCGAAATGAAGCACGTTTCGATACTGTTTTGGGTTTCATAATGAGTTCATTTCGAACGCAAAATAGAAAAAATTATTTGGCGACTAAATATTTTTTAGCAGCAAATAGAGTCAAGGAATTGGTAACATGGTCATTATTTAAAAAAGTTCTTCGAGGATGTATTAAAAAAAGCGACCTAAAAATAATGATCCGTTAACAAAAACTTTTAGTGAATTAGAAAAGTTTAAACAGCAAAATGTTTTGTTTCATAGTTTGTATTTTAATTTTGAGTGCTTCCTTTAAATTTATTATTATATTATTTATTATTTATTATTTATATTGCCACAATTATATCAGTGTATTGCATGTGGACGATTTAGTGCAAATCACAAGGCCAACAAAACAATTATGAAGAATATTTCATCTTTTGGAGGAAAAATTAACGAACATAAAATTAAATACCTGATACTGGACAGAAAAGAATCAATTAGATGTAATTAATGTATGAAACATACATCTCAACAGAAATACAGGATACTGGTTTGAGGAAATTAAAAGATAAAGGTTGTAATTAAGACATATGAAAATGAAGAAGAACCAGAAAGAGAAAAAGGAATAAATAGAGGAAGCTATTAGAGCTATTATGAATCTATCTACCAGATCGAACTGGTGAAGCATTTTAAACAAGTCCTCAATAGACTCCCAAGACAATACTGTGTCATATGAGTGTCAGGACATGAGGGGACTAAACCCAATGAGAATCTGTATGACGAATCGCTAAGGATTTCGCTAGAAAGGAGATCTTTTTATGGCTAGAAAAAGAACATAAAAAGAAATGGTGGCTAACGGAAGGTCAACTCCATACTAAGACACAACTGGAAGAGTTGGACGCTAGCCTTTCAGCCAACCCAACCTAATTCGTAGTAATAAAAACTGAATTAAAATTATTACCGGCTTGATAACCGGACATTGTCTTTTAAGGAAGCATCTGTACATTATGAGATTGGTTAGAAAGCTCTGGTGTAGGAAATGTGAAAAACAGGAGAAAACCTGGTTTCATGTAATATGCACTTGTGACTAAACTTGGAACTGAAGGGACTTAAGAGAGAAACATATCGGAAGGAATCTATTTTTGTCCTACGAAGATATTTAAATTTCCCCTGAGAAAGATAGTGGCTCTTATTGAGAACTGAAGACTAATAGAGTGGAACTGAGAGAACTATTGGAGATGGTGCAAAGAGCACTGTGCTCAAATGCCTGGACTTACTGGCGTTCAAACAAAATAATTAGAATATAATAAAATAAAATGGAGGAAGTAATGCATTTGGAGCACAGGATGATGTTGAAAGCAAATCATATTTCAGACTCAGTAGTAGTTTAAGGAATAAATTGTACAGTAATTCGTTCCACAGTAGTGTATTGATCAAAATTATGCACGATGAAAAAGCAAATAGCGAGGATATTAAGGATATGGAAGAGAAAAATGCTGAAGGGGGTATATGGCGAAGTTAAAGATTCAGAGAAAAACTAGAGAAGGGGAACTAATAAGGAAATAGGTGATAAGTTTAAGACATCAATGACAACGCAAGTCATCAGGGTATAAAGGGTGAGGTGGTTGGGTTGTGTTGAACGTTTAGGGCAGAATATAAAATAGTTAGAATATGTCAATAGGAGCAGTTTTAAAAGACTTAAGAGAATTAGAAAAACCCGGCCGAAGATAGACAAAGAAGGATGTAGATATTGAAAATTATTGAAACCAGGAAAGAAGAGGCGTAAACTTAGAACGCATGGGTTGGGTCGCTGCATTGTTTTTAAATATACAAGTTTACAAAAACAAAGTCTATATAATAATTCTTAAATAACACGTAAAGTTAGTTAATTTAAAATATTACATACTTTCTTTTTTTACTTCTGATAAAGTGTTAGATTTTAATATCCTACTGCTGTTACTTTTGAAAATATAAAGTAAATTTACTATATTTGAGCACCTTTATGATAACTCACTTACAATTTTAAAACTAATATATGAGTAACTAATACTAGTTTAGTAAAACGAAATAAATAGTATTTAATTAATGTCAATTTACAGTCATTCGTTATTATATGGAGCAATTTTCTACAAAATTAGTTTTACCTTTTGACATACTTTGAAAGTTGCGCCACTGTATAATAACGTATAAATATGGTTTAAGTATTAAATGATTTAATATTCTATATTGAAACAATTTATCGATTCATCCGCGGCTTCTTGTTTTTGTTTTTACCGCCAACGATCTTTTTTTGTATCGTAATAATTAACTGACCGTTTATGGCATACAGTTTATACGTAACCATTTAAATTTCCAATGCGTCGGAATGTGCTCACAAAGTGACGTTGCTTTTGTTTTTCAACTCTTCCGTGAGAGAGACATCTACGATGTGGAAAAGACGACACAGACCGCAGTGGAAAATATTTACCATTTAATGAACTTGCCGGTATCAAACGCGAATTCAAAGAAGACTCGAGACTGCATTACTGGAATATCATTGCCGTTAGAAATTCTATTGTAGATAAGGTTTGTATAACAAAGGATAAGATTCTGATGCCAACAGAAAGTGTAATTAGCCGTAGTTGGACACAATTCGAAGTATTAGAATTATTGGAAAGATTCGTCAAAAAGGTTTTTTAATAAAAAAATATTTTATATTAACTTTTGTGTTTCATATTCTGTATGCAGGATGATAAAAAATTGGAGCTTTATTTTTAACTGAAAATAGTACACACAAAATAATGACAAACAAAAAAAAAGTTATAAAAATTGTAAAGTAACAGAGATCTTCACACTTATGCGAGCAACACAGGAAGACTTCCTAGAGCAAATGTTCGAAGTTACCTCCTCTTGTTTGAATACAAGGTATTCATGAGTTATAACACGCTCGAATATCTTGCCTGCTTACTGTGTCTGCAGCATCTTGAAGACGTATGGTCAATAATTCAGTGTTTTCAATTTCATTATCGTTATTGTACACAAATTTTTCATATGTCCCCATACAGAAAAGTCCATCAGTTTGTCTAATTCAAGTCAAGTAATCTAGGTGGCCATACAATAGGCCCATCTTTACCTACGCATCGGTCACCAAACGTATTATTTAATGTTCACGTACTTCGTAACTGTTATGAAGTGGAGCACTATCATGCAAAAACCACATGTTTTGACACACGCACCTCTTCTAAAAGTTCTGGTAAATTGTTTCGTGAAAACATTAAATAATTTCTGGCATGTAAACGATGTGGTGAAATAAATGGTCCGATGAGAGTACCATTAATAATTCCTGCTGATCTCTTAAACTGTAAGTATGAATATCTCTGTTAGTTTACAACTTTTCTCACATTTTTTTCATTTGTCATTCTTTTGTGTGTACTATTTTCAGTTAAAAATAAAGTTATAATTTTTTTATCAGCCTGTATATATATATATATATATATATATATATATATATATATATATGTATATATATATATGTATATATATATATATATATATATAGATAGATAATTATTTCTTGATCTTTATATGTAGAAATTAAAATATTTTTAATTTTTTTGAAAAATACGGCGTCGAAACATGTAAGATTGCTTTAAATATACAGGGTGTCCAGAAACTCTCCTGACAAACGAATACCGGAGTTTCCTCAGATAATTTTAAGACAATTAAACCCAAATTCACCTAGTCCGAAAATGCTTCCTAAGGGAGCTAGAGTTCTTTGAAGATGGCACCTTGTATTTATTTTTTTTTTAATTTCTCCAGAACGCTTCTATTTAGAAAAACAAAAACTGGTATGCTTATTTATCCTCCAGAGATGAATCGATTCCATCAATTGAGAATTTCTAGTACCGGTCATAGGCGTCCGTTTTGGGTAGGTCAGCGGTTATTTTAAGGCATAACTTTTTTGTCTTTAACTTTTAAGCATTTGTGACACTAGATTATTAAATTTTCAGGTATTCCAGTACTAAAATGTACTCTTACTTTAAGTCGGTAGGATACACCGTTTTCTAGAAAAATCGATTTGTAAATTTTTTGTTTTTTCTTCATTAAAGTTCAATTTATTATTTTTTGCAATAGTTAGCTCTGAACTGCCAACAGAAGTAAAACCTACGTTTTTCATTGTCAAACTGTTGTCAGTTCGCGAAGTTTATCTTTTCATTTATTACTTTGTGTTATTCAAACACAACGATTTCAATTAAAAAAAAATGGGTTTTACTAATGAGGAATACGCCGATATGCATTTAGTTTATGGCGAAATGAGGTGTAACGCTCGAGCGGCGCAACGTAGATACGCTGAAAAATTTCCCAATCGTCAGCATCCCACTCACTCAACATTTACAGCTCTTCATCAACGATTAAGAGAAACAGGTTCAGTGGTCCCAAAAAATAATGAAACAGGGAGACATAATGATGTAACAGCAGAACATGAAGATGTTATTTTAATGGAAGTTGAGGAAAATCCAGAAATTAGCGTTCGAAGACTATCTGCCTTGTACCCCACAATTTCAAAATCTTCCGTAGGAAATATCTTACACAAAGAAAATTTATATCCTTTTCATTTTACAAAGGTGCAAGCACTGCTAGAAGGAGATTTTCCTGCTCGCGTAGAATTCGCTAGATGGTTACAAAATCAGAAAAATTAAGATGAAGATTTCTTCAGGAACATTTTGTTTGGTGACGAAGCTACATTCTCAAAAAATGGAATTTTTAATGTACATAATGCACATTATTATTCGTACGTTGGTGACAATCCCCACGTTGTTCAAGAATTTAAGCATCAGCATAGGTTTAGCATAAACGTCTGGATAGGAGTAGTTGACGATTATCTACTTGGACCTGTGGAATTACCTGCTCGTTTAAATGGTGCTGATTACTTACATTTCCTGCAAAATATTTTACCTGATTTGTTAGATGAGGTGCGTTTAAATATTCGGCAATACTTATGGTTTCTACAGGACGGCTGTCCGGCCCACTTTAGCAGGAATATACGAAACTTTCTAGATAATAACTACGAAGACCATTGTATTGGAAGAGGCGGTCCAGTTGCTTGGCCAGCAAGGTCGCCAGATTTGAATCCTTGCGATTATTGTGTTTGGGGATACATAAAAGCATTTGTTTATTCCGTTCCGATACAAAATCGCGCACAACTCTGGCTAAGGATACAAGATGCTTGCAACGAATTTAGAAATAACTTTGGAATTTTTGCAAGAATTCGGCGTTCTCTAAGCAAAAGGGTAAACTTATGCATAGAGACTAATGGTCATCACACCGAGCAACTTTTGTAACAATCTACCTTTGATACTTGTTCTTTTTTTGTTAGTTTCGTTCCATTGTAATAAATAATTTGTTTTTAATTTATTAAATTAATTTTCATCCATGCCTTGATAGTCCAAGCCAACTTCGTCGCTAAAAATAAGTAGGTACATAATAAATTGAACTTTAATGAAGAAAAACCGAAAAATTTACAAATCGATTTTTCTAGAAAACGGTGTATCCTACCGACTTAAAGTAAGAGTATATTTTAGTACTGGAATACCTGAAAATTTAATAATCTTGTGTCACAAATGTTTAAAAGTTAAAGACAAAAAAGTTATGCCTTAAAATAACCGTTGACCTACCCAAAACGGACGCCTATGACCGGTACTAGAAATTCGCAATTGATGGAATCGATTCATCTCTGGAGGATAAATAAGCATACCAGTTTTTGTTTTTCTAAATAGAAGCGTTCTGGAGGAATTAAAAAAAAAAAAAATACAAGGCGCCATCTTCAAAGAACTCTAGCTCCCTTAGGAAGCATTTTCGGACTAGGTGAATTTGGGTTTAATTGTCTTAAAATTATCAGAGGAATCTCCGGTCTTCGTTTGTCAGGAGAGTTTCTGGACACCCTGTATACAAAGTAAACCAGACCTTAAATCGCAACAATTACATCATGAAGTATACAATTACATAAACGAAGAAGATCATAAAATCATCAAAGAATACATCAGCATGTAAGATTGTTTTAAATATATATATTTTGAAGTAAAACCAGACCTTAAATCGCCAACAAAGTGAATTTACCATAACATACAAAGGTCACGAAATAATTATCTATATATATATATATCTATATATATTTGTAGATATAATTATCATCTGCAAATTTTGATTTATAGTTCTCGTATTTGTTCATAGTTGTGAGCTTTGGGGATCGGCAGGTGAAATTTTGTTACTGTTCTGTTAAGTGGGATGTAACATTTATATTTACTTTATGTTTGTCGGTGTTAGAATACAGGCTCAAGAGAAAAATATCTACATACGGGAATGGTTCCATAATTAATTTGGTTCGATATGAAAGATACCAATCTGAGATTTATATCTCGCTTTATTTTCCGACCCGACATAATCTCATCGAAGTTTAGTGTACTTGTTCAGGTTTCCGATTCCTTCCGTGGAGTGGTTTTCTTCAAAGTCCTCAAAACGGTCGTTAAAAGTCTGGATGGCTTCTTCGTTGTACTCAAGCTTTTGTCCAGCTAGGAAAGTTTTGAGTTTCTGGAACAGGCGGAAATCTGGAGGGGCCTAATCAGGTGAATAGGCAAGATGCGAAAGCAGTTCAAAACATTTCGGTCAGTTTTGCTTTCTATGACGCTTTTCCATGATCGCTGCCTTAATGCGGATATAGATTAAATAGTATGAAGGTATCTACCTGTCACTCAAAATTTATCATCGAGAGATATGGGGATGAAATTAATAACAAGTACAATTAGATTATTAATTTATTTAATAGGAAAACTTTAAAGATGGAACATTAATCAAATAACCAAGGTAAATAACTAATTTATATAAGTTTTAATTATTATAATTTATAACAAGTGTTCAAAATGGTCAACCATTCTGTTGAATGCGACGTTTCAGGTTGTCAAAAATATTATGCAATACACTTGGTGTTATTTTATTACAATTAGTTGTAATTGGCGCCCAACGTCAATTTTTTTTTAATGTAGTTAACGTCATTTTCTTTTCTCGTCTCTTCTTGTATATATACAGGGTGTTTTTTTTTCTTTTGCAGACATTCTCACCTTTAATTATCTCTTCTCTTTTACCTTGTCTAACCGTTTCGCTTATTTAGTGGGGGGTTGTTTAGTTTCCCTGCCTACCTAATTTATTTGTCTTTATCCAGTTAGTCAATATGGCGTCGGGTTTTCTGCCTATTGATGCTAGTAGTCTTCGTAAGGATGAGCTTCAATATGAACTCCAGTTTAGGGGTATTAGTGTCGATGGCTCCAAGTCAGTCGATCAGTTGCGTAGTTTGTTGTGTCCTCTATTACGCCTGGAAGGCGCAAATACTTCCTTAACGTATCCTGAATTTTCGGTGGATGTAGCGTCAGAGTTGGATGCTCGGCGGGTAAAAACACGTGATGCGGAGATGTTGTTAACATCTCAGAAAGTGAGCAATGTCTGACAATTGGACACACTTCGTGTTCGATTGCATCATGCCATCAACAGGGTCAGTGGTTTGTCGTTGGTTTCCTTAAGTCCGGAGCAAAGTGCTGAGCGTTCTCAATTTTTAGCCACCTTGTTGGAGCGCTTGGATGAACTTGATCGTATTCGGTCTGCAGCCCAGCAAGCGATTCACGACGTATTCATTAAGTCATTTAAGTTATTAATTCTTGTCCTATATAGTTCATTTTTTAGCAATACAAAAATTCAAAAATCCAACGGAGTAAGATCTGTTGACCGCGCTGGCTAACTCAATGAGGGAAGTAATCTTTTAAAAGCGCTGAATTTAATTCTGTAGCCTGAAACTTCTCCACGACTAGACCAATGTGATGATGTAAAGCGGTATTATCCATAACTCCATTAGAAAACTGCAAGTGAGACTGTCCCTTACATTCCGCGTAGGAATATTGCCATTCTGCGTTAAAAAATTGTGCACTTCGGAAATATGCTTCAACAATAAGAATATTTTCTTGCAATGTATATATTATTTAGTAGTATTGTTTATTAAGTAAAAAAAAGTATTTGTGAGGAAAAATTATATTGCTAGTCACAAAATAACAAATGTCAAAAGACATTAGATAAATAGTTAGGTATAAATAAAAGGTAAGTGGCTTCTAATAATTTGCAAGTACTAGTTACTTAGTGCCTACTGAGATGAAGTTCTTTTTGAAACACGTTTATTAAAAACCAAGTATTTCCCCTTGGTACTGTCAACTTATTCTAGATATTCGCCAAGTAATGCTATTCGGGTAAAACCGAATCATTAGCGAACCGCCACCAGTCAAAAGCATCACTCCGCTTGGGTAATTCAACTCGCGCGTTGCGCACAAGCTGTACAAAAAACTTTAGTTTATAGTGTTTGTAAAATTTTGCAATTTAGTTGGAGTTAATTATAAATATAAGAAAAACATGAACTATGTATTAATTTACCAAAAAGTAGCACATCTATGGGTAAACAAATACATATCAGTTGATTGTTAGTCGGCAATCATATAAATGTTACGTTGTTCTTCCATTCATTTTCTTCCAAATAATATATTTTTAAACATTTCAATACTTACGAACTGTTCGGGCTTCAGATGTATAGCAGTATGTTATGTATATAAATGATTACATTATGAGCTTATCGACCCAAACAATTTTCAACCTTGATTGATAATCCGATATAAGATTGAAAATTGTTTGGGTCTACAAGCTAATAAATAAAACCGATTTCAGTTACTTTTGCATTTTAAATTTAGATGACTGTACACATAGTACATATATATATATATATATATATATATATATATACATAAAATACTAATCAATAAATTAGTAACCAAATAATAATTTAATCCTTATCAATTAGATACGCATTTGTATATCGGTATTTGAATTAAAATTGAACCATTACTTTAATAATCTGGATATAGATACCTTGTGTTGAGAACTAAATGCTGTGAGTTTTACTTGGTGTATAAATGAAGTAAGTGGTTCTTATGTGGGCAGTCACTCAAGTATATTTCTTTTTAGACTCTTAATATTGTTTGTGTATCTCTGGGCTATATTTTTTTCGGGTTCTAGTTAGTAGGTCTAGAGTCCAGTGTAAATGTAAAGTAAATACAACAAGATGCAAGTTATTAAAATTCTTTTATTGTAATTTGTATTTTCACATGTCATTTATTTAAATCTTAAGATAATCTCATTTGCTTAAACTAAAAACCTAATAATTATAATAAACTTTTGTGTAAACTGTTTTAAAAACGCACGTATAATTTTGAAGTCTTTCTTTAGATTTTCATTAGATCTTTCAAAATACCACGCTCAAGTATTTCACTTAGCATATACCCTCTGAACGTTAAGTTAGTACTCAAGATGTCTGTTTTGACTCTTTAGAATATGGATGTCTTGATTCTACTGATAATTTGTCTCAAAGAGAGTGTGTTAGTCGACGGTTGTCTAGCGGATGCTGAGTTCCTACAGAACAACACGTCTATCTCCACACTGTATATAGATTTATTTTATGCCAATCAACGAAGTTAGCTTGTGAAAATCTATACTTCCTACACGTTTGCTTAGATATCTTGCATAAATTGCATAAATTTACCCTCACAGTGGTGCCTTTACTGTCAATTAGTTTAATTAATAATCTATGAATGCTTTAAAATGTTTGATTTTAGTGTCATAGACTTCAAATATATTTGTGCGTTATTTTTACTTACGTTACTTACTTCTTTTCCTCGTAATACATTTACTTGAATAGAGTTTCAATACAATTATAAATTAAAGTAATTGCACAATGAAAATATTTAATACTATATTAATAATCGTAAAAAATGCTTCTAATTGTAAATGTTGATATATAATAAATTATTGCTAGATTTAATATAAGAATTAGATACGAATGAATCTTGTGATGAAATAAGAATCTCTCGCCTTGGTCTCGTTTACCCTTACATACTTGATACTTTTTGTATTTAATTCCAATTTCTCTTTATTTTCGTACATTTTCTCCATTTTAATCCTCGTACTGTATGCAAATTTATCTTTTATTTTGTTATTTGAAGTTTTTTTTTCTACGCGATTCCTTGTTTTGTGGTAATTAATGATTTTTAAAATTAATTTGCGATATTAATTCTTTCTCCTTTTTAATTTCCACGAAAGTTATGCCTTGATCTAGTTTTCGTGTATCAACCTGCAAGAATTCACCGTCTTTGGTTAGATGTCCTTAATTAAATTTATTTTCTTTGTTTTTCCTATCATTTATGTGTTTTAATTAGGCGCATTTCTAATCTTTTAAATTTCTTGCATTTAATCGTCGTAGGCACGCGCATTCTGATGCATTTTACCTTTTACTTATTGACATTTGTTTTGTTTAAATTTTTGAATGTAAGTAATTACTATTGCTATTTTAAATATTTCTGAATATATATTTGTTATAGACATTTATTGTTTTTCATACAGTATCAACAGGTCTTAGATAAATACTAGAGCTATTATACCAAGAATGATTTATTGAGTGTATTTTTTACATAATTTTGGTACGTGAGCATGCGTTTTATATCTAATTACATTATAAATTTGATCAAAATTCATTATAACCTCGAATCTATTTACATGATGTATTTAATGCAAATTTATATTACACTGTACTTGGTGCATACAAAAACACAATCTATTTTGATTACGTTTTAATTCATTTATGCTACTTCTAATTTATTTAATTTCTATAAGGGGGAAATTTCACAGCAATATTCATGTTATGTTATTTATTAAGAACTTTTTCTCGCAAATTAGTTCACTAAATAGAACTATTAAATCCATCTACACTATTTTAAAAGTAAATAAGTAAAACACACTAATAAATAACAAACGGGTCACCGCAAATAAAATCCTTACTTCCGGAGGTTTGGTGCACCTTAAAGCACTCCAAACATGTCTAACACTCACAGAGATTGATAGCATACTTAGTGATCTCATATTTGCATTTGCATTGAAATTATTTCTAATTTAATTGTATATTTGTACAATAACATTATATTTTTTAGTAGAAGTAGTGAATTTATTAAATTACAAAAGAAGTTAGCCATATAATTAGAGAACGGACACGCTTACCACCCAGTGCAGTACTGGCGAAAGGCTGTATTACTAAAATATTTAATTTTATTTATATAATTGGAAAACGAACGGGTGGTGATCTATAAAATTACGAAATACATATTTATTTGTTGAAAAGTTATATTTATAAAGTTTTTAATTTTATTTATATAATTGGAAAACAAACGGGTGGTGATCTATAAAATTACGAAATACATATGTATTTGTTGAAAAGTTGTATTTTTAAAGTTTTTAATTTTATTTCTATAATTGGAACATTTTTATTTGTTCATTTTGTCGTTCAAGTTGAGTAAAGGAGTATTAATATTGACTAGCAATAGTTTCTCAAGGTTTTCTTCTGTCAATTTTGTTCTCTTTGAATTAAGTACATCCTTCTAAATAGAAAACGTCCTTTCTACATCGCAACTGGTTATAGATGCATACTGGAAATATTCTTTTATTTCTTCATATTTAGCCGTTAGATTTTGTGGAATTGTCTCCATACATAATTGCTGCAATGTAATTAAATCTGGGTTTCTATTAAGAATTGCTTCAAACTTTTGCCGAAGGCCACATTCGAAGTCACTTGGAATACTTTTCAAATTATTAACAGCCACATCTAATGTGGTTAATCCGTCATTTGATTTGAGATTTCGATTTTAAAAATAAGTGATTAGTTTTGGCAATTTTCCAAAGTGTTCGAGAAGAAAGTACAAATGATTTTTTTAATTTGGGATTTGTATGATCTCCTTGCACTCACCAATACTTCTAGCATCCTCCTTTAGCAGTGTTACGAAATGTTTTAGACTATCGAAATTCTCAGCATAATAACTAGTAGCTTCCAGCCATGTTCCCCATCTAGTTATTACTGGAGTGGGAGGCAGTGACAGAGATGGAAATGTTTTCCTGAAAAGAGCTACTCTCAATGGTGCTTTTCTGAAAACTTTTTTAAAAGCTGATACAAGTCTATCAACTTCCGGAAAAGTGTCTCTGATATATTCACAGATTCTGTGGAGAGCATGTGCTACACAAATAATATGCAGCATATTAGGATATGTTTTCTTCAATAGTCTGCCTGTTTTTAACATATACGCAGCACTATCACTGACAAATGAAAGTATTTTTTCTTTGTACGTGGCGTCCGAATGAAGCATTTTTGCATATTCTCCTTAATGGTTTCAGCAACTGTTTCCGCATCAACTCTATTTATAACACTTGTTGCTATTACATATGAGTTATAGGGAATAGTTGGATGTAGTAACCAGCTACAACATTTACCACACAGCGTCCTAACATATCCACCGTTTCGTCGGCGCTTATCCATATGTATTGATTTTAAAAGATGGCTTCTAATGCGTTCTACTGTTCTCGTATAGCACCTAGAAGCATAATATTTGCGTAAAGTTGATTCATCAGGAACATTTCGACCAGTATATTTTTTCAGAAATATTTTTAAAGTGGGATTGCTAAGTTTATTTAATGGAATATTAGCCACCATAAAAGTTTTACAGAGTTTAGATGTGTTTGCGATCCTAAGTGACGAATTTTTGACGATATTTTACGGATTTTGTAATAAATTTCAGAATCACTGACAATGGACATACAATCAGTATGACCGTCAATCCAACTCGCCATTGTTTTACAATGCCGTTCTCGACATTCTTCCATATCATGTCTGAAAAAGGAACTTAAACAATGCTCTAGATCTAAATAAATGAAAACTAAAAATGTGTGCGTAAGTTATTGAAATTGAACGAAATTCAATGCACTCTTACGTCGAAATAATTGGTAGAAATAGATTCAATCAAACGATATTAAACAGGATCTATCACAAAAATTACGATGTAATTAACAGTTAAAACTATGAAAACAAGAAACTTACTCACAGCACTTTATTTATCTTACGAAATATAAACTAATAAATAAAATGCATTATAAAAACCCCGTTTCTATCTACGCTCATGAAAACACTTTAAAAAGCACTATATTCTCCCAATACAATAGCTGGCTTGTCCATTGTTATTGCGGCGAGACCAGCCATTGTTTTACAATGCCGTTCTCGACATTCTTCCATATCATGTCTGAAAAAGGAACTTAAACAATGCTCTAGATCTAAATAAATGAAAACTAAAAATGTGTGCGTAAGTTATTGAAATTGAACGAAATTCAATGCACTCTTACGTCGAAATAATTGGTAGAAATAGATTCAATCAAACGATATTAAACAGGATCTATCAGAAAAATTACGATGTAATTAACAGTTAAAACTATGAAAACAAGAAACTTACTCACAGCACTTTATTTATCTTACGAAATATAAACTAATAAATAAAATGCATTATAAAAACCCCGTTTCTATCTACGCTCATGAAAACACTTTAAAAAGCACTATATTCTCCCAATACAATAGCTGGCTTGTCCATTGTTATTGCGGCGAGACCAGGTGTCCGAGTAAGTCAAACAAATACTTCATTGAATTACGCCGGGATGTACTGAGCGACGTTATACACAATTCCAATTGCCGATTGCGATTTATGGAAATTGCGTCCGTTCTCTACATATAATATACTGATGTTTCAAATATTATATTATATAACATTGAACAACTGTTCACATAATTTTCGTTTGTCACTTACATAAATAGATTTATTTCATAAAAGAAATTCAAGAGTCATATTTCGAAGCAGTTTATTTTTCTTCAAATATTTATACGTAGATATAAAGCGTTCTTAGATTTTAAATCTACTACTTGCGTTTCAATGATAAATAATTTTTTTAAAAAATAGCATTGAATTTCTATAATTATTCTACTGGAATTCACTAAGAATATTAGATATCAGAGATATTTAAATATTTTAAGTATTTGTAATGTTCAGTTTAAATATAAACATATAGACAGGATGATACATATTTATATAGGTTTTGGATCAATATTTAGTTAAGCAATTTCATTAGTGCGAAAGCTGTAACGTTTCCCTCCAAGCAATGGACAGTTTGTTACAATATTATTACAGCTATTCTCGTAATTACTTGTCAGTAACGAAGTTTAATTTTACGCTAGTTTGTAAATACACAACGGTGTGTTTAAAATACATGAATAAAGTTTGTCTTTCTCTGTTTAACAATAAGATATTATTACTTTCAGCAAGAGAAATTTGTAACATACAATTGTTATGATATTTACTACTAACATAACCAACCATAATCAAAACTTCAATTTGTTCTTTTTTTGATAATTTCTCCATTTTTTTCATAAATAACGTTTTACAACCGAATAAATGTCAAAATTTTATCTAATGACGCTTGATTGTCAAGTTTTTTCATATTATGTCATGGTGACATTTAAAAATAGAATAATTTATTAAATCTAGACAACTGAGCTGTCACTAGGAATTGTAAAGGTTTTTGACCATTTTCTTGAAAATTTTTTTAAACAAGCCTCTCTAAATTGCATTCCATTATATCATATCTAACCCCCTATAAATTGCATACCAATATCATATCCGTATCCACGAGAAAAATGTCTTTTAAATATGTAAAAAAAAACATGTCATTCAAGAAAAAAAAAATAGTTAGCCTTGCGTTAAAATAGTGAACTTAAAAAAAAACGAATGGCACCAGTTAATGCCAAATATAATATGAACCATCTTTTGTATAAGAAATTTTTTAATTAAATTGCTCATTCAAAAGTTAGAAGCGATATCAGTACTTTTTCCCCCAGCCTGTATAAACAATATATATATCTTGTCTGTCATTGATCTGTTCTCGTCATCTTCTTATATAGGTTGGAAAGTAATCTGCGGAATTACTATATTGCTTAGAAAAGGAATTTAGAACAATAAAAAATTTGTATCTCTTCATGCTTTAGCATAAAGCAAATAAAAGCTGCCAAAAAATAGTCTGTCAAATGACATAAAAACTTCTGTTTCGGTCCATCATTTTCTATTTTCTTTATAAACACAGGTTTAGTTTTTTATGCGTTTGCCGTTTTTTTATGTCCACAAATGTTAAATAAATACTTAAACTTTTGTACAATAGTGTATATATGGGCACCTAATCTTACATTTTATCTATCTTTTTTTACTTTATATAAAAATAACCTAAAGTATTTTGTGTGGAAATAAATGGCCTGAAATAGTTCTTCTTTATTAACTCCTCAAAGTTCAGCTTGAAAGCTATTATCCAAAGGGAACAAAAAAAGTTTAAATTCTTGGCATATTCTGTAACGGGAATGTCGTCATTAAAATCCTTTATTAATATTCTAATATTTTTTTGGTACGAATTTCTTACAGGACACGTATGTCGAATATTTCCTGCCGATTGTGCTTTATCTTTTGTAAAAGCAGCAACTTTGCCTTTCCCTTTTTTTTGCATTAAGATGGACCGCATTCGTGTGATTCCACAATTATTTCCAACATGCCTTCTACGTTCGTCGTTCTATGAAAACACTCTTGAAATGGATGAATGAGCCACATTCCTTCAACTTTGTTTATTGATATAAATGTTACGTTAAATGAACTTGGACTTCGAAATAAAAAGGACACGATAAAATTTAACAATCATTTTATTAAAGATATGAAACGATAAGTGGATTAAATATGTTATCTTCTCATAGTTAAATCATAATAGTACTATTCTAAATACATTCTAGAATGCGATTGCAATAATAACTAAGATAAAAACTATATCTAGATAAAGCTATTCTTGACATATTTATTATCTTAAGTTGATTTAAGTTAACTTGAGTTACCAATATATATCAAAAGGAAACAATTAAAAACTATGGAAATTTACTAAAAGTTTTATATTAGAGAAGAATTTTAGCAATCAATATAAAGCGAAGAAAAATTTACTCATTCTTAAAATGTTTTTTACACAAACAAAATAATATATACACTTTTACAAAACTGAAAAAGTGTTTAGATAATTTCTTAGCCGTTTATTAAATATAACAATTGATAAATTATTGGAGTTTTTCGGCTTTTATATGAAATATTTACAAATATCAAATTAGTATGTATCTGAGATCTGCTCTCAAAATACTGACATCTGCTTTCAATAACTGACATTTACTTTCAAAATAGGCATCTGCTTTCAAATCTGACGTTTGCTTTCGTAACAGACACATGCTTTAAAAAAACAGACATCTGCTTTCAATAACTGACATTTGCTATCAAAACTGACTTCTGCTTTCAACTTGACATCTACATTCAATAGCTGACATCTGATTCATTTACACTGTTACTTTAAAATGCACTTCTAAATAGCTTGAACCAAGGTCTATTGTGGCTGAGTGGTAAAAGCGACTGTCCGGCAAACTGTAGACTTGGGTTCAACTCCCAACATATACAATATTTTTCAATTAAAAATTTCGTATGATTTGCTTTGTAATTTGTAGACAGCAATGCTTACATCCCCACTTACTTTGCAATTACATACATACTAATTTGATATTGGTAAATATTTCATATAAAAGCCGAAAAACTCCAATAATTTATCAATTATATGGTAAATTCAATTTGTTGGCGATTTAAGGTCTGGTTTTACTTCAAAATGTATATATTTAAAACAATCCTACATGTTTCGGTAAATGATGCATTTTTCGAGGAATATAAAATATAAATCAAACAAAAAAAAACACACATAAGATGTTTTAGATTTACACTTTATTATGTAAATCTAAAACATCTTATGTGTGTTTTATTTTTTTGTGATATGGATTTACATCAAGCAAAGGTCGAAACAGTGAAAGAATTAAAATATAAATGACATATTTGTTACCTTAAGTTGATTTAAGTTAACTTGAGTTACCAATAAATATCAAAAGGAAACAATTAAGAACTATGGAAATTTACTAAAAGTTTCATATTAGAGAAGAATTTTAGCAATCAATATAAAGCAAATTTATATTTTATATTCCTTGAAAAAGGCATCATTTGCGGAAACATGTAGAATTGTGTTAAATATATACATTTTGAAGTAAAACCAGTACTTAAATCGCCAACAAATTGAATTTAGCATAACATACAAAGGTCACGAAATAATTATCTTTATATATATATATATATATAATTGAATAGAAATTATCGACCGTGATATATTATCAAAAATTAATAAAAATTCGGGTAAGCGGTCAATTAAAGAACTCCTTTATTAAATTACCCTATATTTCGCGACAGACTTTGTCGCTTCTTCTGGGGTAAAAAATGTAGAGTTAAAAAATAATAAAATTGACGTACAAAATATAAAAATGATATATTTCGCGACAAAGTCTGTCGCGAAATATAGGGTAATTTAATAAAGGAGTTCTTTAATTGACCGCTTACCCGAATTTTTATTAATTTTTGATTATATATGTATATATATATATATATATATATATATATATATATATATATATATATATATAGTAAATTCAATCAGTTGGCGATTAAAGGTCTGGCTTTACTTTAAAGTCTATATATTTAAAACAACCCTACATGTTTCGGCAATGATGCCTTTATCAAGGATATAAAATATAAAAATTTTTAGGTCATTCTTATATTTTATATCCTTGATAAAGGCATCATTGCCGAAACATGTAGGGTTGTTTTAAATATATATACTTTAAAGTAAAGCCAGACCTTTAATCGCCAACTGATTGAATTTACCATATCATACCAAGGTCACGAAAATATTATATATATATATATATATATATATATGTTAATAATAAATTAAACACGTAAAAACTAATTTATTTTCGATCTCTATATTTCGCAACGAGTTCGTTACTTCTTCAGGAGATACTACAAGATTAATGAACAAGACATTAAATAAATTATTGTGTGCAGCAATAGCAATATACTCATAGAATGTAGAGCTAAAAAATCAACTTTTAAAAAACAATGAACAAGTTCTTCCGTCTAAATATTTAATTTAAAACTAATCATACCCACGAAACCTACCTTTTCGGAATTTTTTTTCCTATACCAGTGTGGAAAGACATATGCACTGTTGCAATATTTGCCCGTTATAACAGAAACATAAATCGAAGTGAAAGTTCTGCGATACACTTAAGAAGACGAGACTCAGTAATAACCCTATTGCTAGTTAGAGAGGATCACTGTACACCTGTACAACTTGTCCTTTATCGGCTGATACAGAGTACGAGGAACAAGCTGAAATGATTGAGAATAAAAAACACGGTTAATATTTTCTAGAATTTTATTTTAAATATGCTTAAAGTAATTCCCTTCAGCAATGATAAACTTGGTCATTCTTTCTTTCCACTGTTTAAAAGCTGCCAACCAATCTTCTTTCGGAATAGCTTCAAAATAAGCGTGAACTGCGGTATCAATGTCTTCTTCAGACGAAAACGTTACACCCCGCAAACTCAGTAACTCAGTTGCTAGATTTAGTTGAGCGGTTAGTATAATTATTCTTTTTTTTAATAATTACTGGCTATTATTATTTATAGTTTTAAACCACCACCCATTTATGAGGCTGATGAGTTGGCTAATAAATATGGTCACGTTGTGCTCCGTCGACCTCCATATCATTGCATTTTTAATCCTATTGAACTGATATGGGGTATTAGCAAACGCTATTATAATAACCATATTGGCAAATACGGCAGAACAGAAGAAGGCTGCATAAAATTATGGAAGGAAGCGCTCAGTGAAGTAACCCCAACATGTTGGGCAAACAGCATCAAACACACCGAAACAGAAACTAAAAAATGGTGGGATAGAGAAATTGGCTTTGAACGAGAAGATGTAAGGCCTTTAGTTATTAATATAGGCGCAGAAGAAAGCTCAACCGATGACAGCGATTTTGAATAAAAATTATGTTTGTCATTTATATCATGTTATATTAAATTTGCTTTTCTTTATTATAATGTCAATTTATTGTGTATACTTATAATAATATTTATTGAAATAAACGTATTTCTATTTTATTTCGATAGCTTAATTGCTGTTAATAACATGTCTCAATTATGCTAATTGTCAGTTATAATTTACCACGTACATAAAACTATAGTTAGAATGAGAGGCGTTAGGTTTATCTAATTGTTTTAAAAGTATGTAAATTATCGTTATTTCCTAAGTATGAACAAGACCTACGTAACTGTCAACGCGGATTACATGTCAACTTATTTTTAATACATAACCTCTGTGATAGATGTAAACAAAAGATTTGGCAAGAGCGCGTGACGCAAACATGACGTATGTTGATGACGTGCCTCGTCTGTTATCGTAAAAGGACTATACCGATTACACTCGCCAACAAATTTTAATTTTTCTTTAGAAGCTATGTACGATTTTCGTTTCTTTTATAGTTCTAACAATAGTAATAACAACAAATTTATTCTGACGCGTCGGGTTTTGGAACAAAAATATAGAAAAACAAATGAAATAATATTAATTAGGTATGTACAGCAAGCATTTCACAGTTCGACTTACCCTAATAACGTTTTTTCTGTAACATCATATTCTTCACTCGAAACACGTATGGGTCTTGGTGCTGTCAAGGCTTCCGAATAAGGTATTGGACGAGTAGCAGAGGACAGACAAGCATAACCAAGCGTTGCTTATTTTTTCCTGGAAAACCAGAAAGTTTTCGTGCAGCTTCCAAAAGTAGCAATCAGTCGGATGGTCCGTTTGTTCACGCCAAATTATAGATTCTGTAAATTCCATAGCGCTTTTCTTAACATTTGACTAGCCCCACAGAGTAACAGCACAGCTTGTACAGCAATAGCTGGCATCCAATGGCTTGTCTGGATGTTCAATGGTTAAGTCAAAATAGTGAAAATATAACTTTTCTATTAAAGGCGCAATATTCCGCTTATGCTGGGTAGTGAATTCTCCATATACATAACAAAAACTGTTTGGATTATTTATATGCATACGCAACATTATGAAATAAAAAGAATTTCAGCTGTCACAAACCGACTTACATTGAATCGAAAAAGCCGTGTATAGTTCTACACCGACATAGCTAGATGCCTACCAATTCTTAATTTAATTAGTTCCAGAGAAAAAATGAGCGATGTTTAGATGCTCTCAGAAATGTCTACTCAATGTTCGACATAACAGTATTTTTAGTAGTATCCGGCGGTTCTCTCCTGTAACATCTGGTCCTGCTTGGACAAAATAGCTCTTCTAAAGGGACAATGGTAAGTAATTTCGGCAGTACGTAAAATAACGTTAACTAGATTCAGTTATTAATTAATTTTGGTGGTAATTAGGTTAACAGTGACTAGGTGCCCTAAGATAAATACTTCATTTATTAGTAAAGAAGAAATGCGTAGATAACGAACATTGAGGTTCCCTTCCATCCCTTCCTATGGATATTAAGAGCGTAGATAAAATATCGCAATCAGCGTTGCGTAAAAATCCGGTAATCAGTGCTAAATCAGCTTTAAAATATGGTGTATAGAATTCACGGTTGGCTCTTGGTGAAACATAATGAATAATTTACTAAATAAAGCACTTGGTATATTTGTTTCACAAAATGTATTTAAAATATCTCTGACACATGTTTCGACTTATTCAGTCATTCTCGAAGAGTCATGTAAACTAAGTAAAAAGTATACTCCTACCAATATTTATGAGTTATTTTTTAAAAGGTTTATTACAGCATCGATTGTGGGGGTGTTTGAAAAATCTAACTGCGTGTTTGTGACCTGTCTGTTGAGATTTATGGCTTTTTTAATTTCTAAAATTTCTAAGAAGTCAAGCCTTTTACCCTTATTACAAGAGTGTAAAAGTTTGAAATTATTAGCATTAAACAAATGAGAATTTTGAATACAGTGTTCCGCGAATCCCGTAACCATATTGCCATGTAGAAAAGAACTTCTATGTTCTTTGATACGTTCTTTTATAGAGCGTCCTGATTGGCCAATGTATACCGAGTCACAATCACTGCAAGTTAATTCATACACCCCTGACTTATCACGCAATTCTGTTTTTCCTTTATTGTTAACTAGAATATTTCCTAAATTGCATTTATTTACTAGGATGACATTTAAACCTAATTTATTAAGTATATTAGAAACTTTATTGCTAACCCCAGGTATATAGTTTAGGGTGTGAAACGCTTTGTCAGTTTTTGTATAAGTATGTCCGGAGTAAAAAAATTTCTTAAGGATAGCGCGTTGTTTTTTGTAAATCATTTTGTCTAAGAATTCTGTTTTGTACCCGTTGTTTCTAGGTATAGTTTTTATGGAATATACTTCTTTTTCGAAGTTCTCATTATTTAGAGGGAAATTAATCAGTCTGTGTATGAAACTGTGAAATGCTGACATTTTTATATTCCACGATTGGTTGGAATTTGCCGGAATTACTGTATCTGTTGTAGTGGGTTTTCTAAAGATATCAAATTCAAATCGTTTCTCAACTCTTGTTAATTTTAAGTCTAAACGATAAGTCTAAAGTCGGAATGATTAACTTTTTAGACTTAAAATTAACAAGAGTTGAGAAACGATTTGAATTTGATATTTTTAGAAAACCCACTACAACAGATACAGTAATTCCGGCAAATTCCAACCAATTGTGGAATATAAAAATGTCAGCATTTCACAGTTTCATACACAGACTGATTAATTTCCCTCTAAATAATGAGAACTTCGAAAAGGAAGTATATACCATAAAAACTATAGCTAGAAACAACGGGTACAAAACAGAATTCTTAGACAAAATGATTTACAAAAAAACAACGCGCTATCCTTAAGAAATATTTTTACTCCGGACATACTTATACAAAAACTGACAAAGCGGTTTACACCCTAAACTATATACCTGGGGTTAGCAATAAAGTTTCTAATATACTTAATAAATTAGGTTTAAATGTCATCCTAGTAAATAAATGCAATTTAGGAAATATTCTAGTTAACAATAAAGGAAAAACAGAATTGCGTGATAAGTCAGGGGTGTATGAATTAACTTGCAGTGATTGTGACGCGGTATACATTGGCCAATCAGGACGCTCTATAAAAGAACGTATCAAAGAACATAGAAGTTCTATTCTACATGGCAATATGGTTACGAGATTCGCGGAACACTGTATACAAAATTCTCATTTGTTTAATGCTAATAATTTCAAACTTTTACACTCTTGTAATAAGGGTAAAAGGCTTGACTTCTTAGAAATTTTAGAAATTAAAAAAGCCATAAATCTCAACAGACAGGTCACAAACACGCAGTTGGATTTGTCAAACACCCCCACAATCGATGCTGTAATAAACCTTTTAGAAAATAACTCATAAATATTGGTAGGAGTATACTTTTTACTTAGTTTACATGACTCTTCGAGAATGACTGAATAAGTCGAAACATATGTCAGACATATTTTAAATACATTTTGTGAAACAAATATACCAAGTGTTTTATTTAGTAAATTATTTACAATATGGGCCTGATATCCACCTTTCCAGGTGATTACTCAACAAAATTTCACAAATAACTCCAAACTACATAATACGGCAAAACCAACTGTTCATACCTCTTGACCTTACGACAATTAAACGACAAGTGCCTAAGTAAAGACGACGCGTTCCTAGGCGCGCATATATGAGACCGTGAAGAGAAACAGTGACACAATACGAACACCTGCATGTATTTTCAAACAGCGTACACTCCGTATCAACACCTATAATACAAATTGACATAAACACGCACATTAAACTAAAAAAAACAACATTTTAAACGTAAGATCTTTTAATTTAAAAATCAAATGTAAAATTAAATTGTTATACTCAAACAAAAACTTAAATCGTGAAAAGAGACATATATTATTAGGTTTTTAAGATCAAATTTAAAATCAAACTAGAAAACATGTAAAAGTGAGAGAAAGAAATGCTTCCGTGCTCTGCTCCAGATATAGGGGTAAAGCAACTGGACTTATGCCCTTGACAAGAAACATATTGTAGTCTGTTATATAAGTAAGACATAATACATGTATGTATGTGTTTAGTTGCAAATATAAACATAGAACGATAAAATTAAAAACCGTCTAAATGATAGGTGCAACAGTTCTACTGTCAAGACTATTTCACGAGGTGTGGCTACAAAATAACGAGACTGATGCTATACTATAAAATATGGGATTGTTTCCGCCTTTACTTGATGAAATTCCATTATAACTATTATCGGGATAAAATAAAACAAATTTTGATGTATTTCAGTACTTTTAATTTACATAGTAGCTATCGTTTCGCTCCACACGAGCTTCGTTAGTTATATGTCTGACGAAGCTCCCGAGGAGTGAAACGATCGTTACTGTGTAAAGTAAAAAGTAGTGAAACTTATTAAAATTTGTTTTATTTTATCCCGATAATAGTTACACTATAAAACTTTTTATTTTAAATTTATACATATTTAATTATTAAACCCTTCATTATACACTGCACCTCTATCCCTACAGTGTTCCATTCGAACTTTTCAGTGTGGAAAACAGTGTTGGAAGTCTTCTTCTCTGAGCTCGTTCATGAGGCATTTTTTACTTTCATAGGTTTGATGGTCTAAAATCTTTTCCTTTTATTGCAGACTTGACATTGGGCACACTCAGATGTTATGCTTGGCTGGAAACGTCTTCACAAACACCATTTTTGGCACCACTTTCGCACACACTTGGAAACGCTGAAACCACACAAATACCCGCGCACGTGACAAATATTCATTGCCATGTATAGCAAGCGCCAGATAAGTTGGCGAGCGAAGGGGTAAATTCGTGCAGGATTAGAAGTATTGGGGAGATTTGTATTTAGTTTTACATCAATTTGCAAGATACCATAGGTGGCGTAAACGACACATCTATTATTTAATAAATTATTAGAGTAAAATATAACGTGGATGTTTATAAAAATGGCTTCCGCGCACCTCCTCCTCTGGCCATCTTATTTGGCGCTTGCTATACTTCTTTTAATAAAAGATAAGTCTCAGTAGCGGTTTTTTCAAGTTTTATAGGAAGTTTAAACGACAATTCCTTGCTCTACTAATGTCCATATTTATAGTCAGACCTTAAGGCGGCGTCTATGCTTAAGTATGTGATTGTGACGCATTTGCGATTTATAACCCAACCTTAAGCACCAGCTGATACTTAAGGCGGCGATTATCTAATAATTTCTTAAAGTTGTGTTGGCGCTACCTTAAGTAGTTGTTTGACAGTTCGAGCATAAAAGTATAACCTCTTTAATTTTGAACTTTAACATTTATTTTTTGAGCGATATGGATGTGTACCAAAAATTAGAATTATATGAATTTTTGGAATATATAGATGTTCTAGAAGAAGAAATGCATGTAGAACGTATCCGAAAAAGATACATACGAGATGCCGAAAATCAAATGGAATTTTTTAACGGGAACGAATTTCGTGCCCGTAGTGCCCAAAGTAATTAGGATTCGACTAAATCCTCTACTAGTTACGTAATAATTACAGACAAAGTTTGTTTCTATAGATTTATTTGATAAACTTTTCTATTGCCAGCGCTACATAATGAAAATAATAAATACCAGTAAATTATCTGTCATTAAACTAAGAGCAAGTTATGCGAAATTCATCAGCAAAACAAATTGCCTTCTTTTATCAACGTCGCCAATTGCGTTTTAAAAGGTTATAAATGCAAAAATACAATTGGCTTGAATTGCAGAAATACGTTTTATGATAAATCATCCGGTACCATTTCCATATACGGTTGGAGCGTTAGAATCAGATTAAGATCCATAATGAAACGTAATTGTAGTACATTCATCATGTATGTTAGCGTTTCTCTCTTTCAGAGTATAAATATGTATTAGTTTTTCCATTTGGAATCATCGACGCAAGAAATTTCCTTTCTAGAACATCCATGCATATTTACAAAATTGTGCTTGTTTAACGCTTTTGGTGAGCAGATTGTGATTAGAAAGTCAAAATGTGGAATCGATAAGAACCTGTAGTCTCTAGTATGATATTTATAAAATTTGAATTTTACTTAAAAATTTAGAAGAAATTGCTTCTAATTAGTGCGCATTGGATAATTTCAGAACAAATTAAAAATAATTTTGAACTTTTCTTTAAAAAATATTAAAATAATCATACTACACAGTCAAATCACTTTCTAGTTAATTATTTATAGCGTTCGTTTCTAGAGTAACACATCAATCTTTGACTTGACAGTAAAATTTCAAAAAGTAATTGTCAAAGTTCTAATGGGCACGTGCCATCCAAATCGACAGTAGCACGATACGTCGAAAAATTTGAAAAAATAGCTAATATAGCAAGAGAATATGAAAGTCGGGGTTGTTAATTTGATAGTAGTGATTTACTGATACATAGAAAATAACTTCAAATTTTACTTGCCTACGTTTAGGTGCAACAAATAATTTTAATAGTGGTTTACTTGAAGAACGTGTTCTGGGATTAATAAATGTAAATAACAGTTCGCTGATGTTCTTTCGCGAATCGAGTCAGAAATTGTGGCGATTTTTGTTTCTGTTTCCTTTTTAAATCATCCATCGGTAAGAAAATATCCTGTGTATCTTTTTTATGCTCTTAGTCAAAGGTCTTGATTTATGATGCGCGACTTTGATTGGATCGATATTCTCATTTACCAGCTCGTCACCTTTTGATTCCTTAATGTATTACGCCTAATTCGCGCTTTTATTGCTTTAGTTAAAATTCTTTCTTTGGAGACTGTGGTTAAGTAAAAACTTAAAAAAGGTATATAACCCCTTACCACAATTATTAATCGTATCCTAAATACGTATTTCGACAACTAAGTTGTTATCATCAGTAGGTAAAAACCACTAATTAAAAAGTCGAACATGGGGCACAGTAAAGCTAGAAAACCGCTTACGCAACAACTACTTTACACCGCGTCCACGCATAGACTAATTTTAACATGCAAATATATCTTTTCGTAGTTTATATTTGCATGTTAAAATTAGTCTATACGTGGACGCGGTGTAAAGTAGTTGTTGCGTAAGCGGTTTTCTAGCTTTACTGTGCCCCATGTGTGACTTTTTAATTAGTGGTTTTTACCTACTGATGATGACAACTTAGTTGTCGAAATACGTATTTAGGATACGATTAAAAATTGTGGTAAGGGCTTATATACCTTTTTTAACTGCTTTAGTTGTTTGGTGAGTTCTAACAGTGCGAAATTTTCCTGTTTTTGACGATTTTTAAGATTACTGGTGTTGTCGTATAATTTTATGGCCCGATATACGAACGTACGAACTGATTCCCAGTGGCTGCGACATTTTTAAAAATGAAGATTTCTCCAAACCACATTTATGCAGATCAATTACAGTAACGCGGTTCTCTCTGTCTCCCAATCCCATTATCAAACTGTATTTTATCTTTAAAATTCGCACACTTGAATTGCAGGAATGTCAATTGACAGTAAATATCCGTCTTTTGTTTATTTTATTTGTCACAGCACTTGTGATTTATCCATAAAGTAACATTATTTATGATAGTACTAGGTAACAATAATAATGTTCATTCCTTCGGGTATGTATATAGACTTCTCTATGGACTAATACTGTAACAATTAAAGACCGGCACTTAGGTAGCCAATCAGCGATCAGTGCGTTGAGTTTACTGAAATAAAAGTGCGCGTTATTTAGAAAAATGCTTTCAGTTCGAATTATATCTACGCGTATTCGTAAATACGTCTATAAACAACTTCACACTATGATAACTGTTCACGTATTCATGTACTACATACACATAGTATACGAAGGGCTGATAAAGTGAGTCTCCCGAACCTATCGCTGGTCCACGCCTATGTGAGGCGACCGAGAATGCCGGTCTTTAGTAATAATGTGCCAGTTAGTAGTTTGACAAAACGACACAGCGAATAAGTTTATTACGAACATGCATATAAACGGTAAGTGTTCCATCGTGTTTTATGGATTTAAAACTTATTATTTCTTTTATGTACATATCATAAAGTGCACACCTATGATGTGCACATTAATTTGGCTTCTCTAACAATGAGTTAAATTCAATATCGGCAAGTTATAGAAACCAATTGAATTTCTTACATCGTCATTGAAGCTGCTGCATGTACATTAATTGAAGATACTATATCATGACATAAAGCATGGTTAATTTAAAAAATATTCTCTGAAAGAAACTCAAAAGTATTGTCATACATAGATAATTTTCCAGATCTGAATTTAGCCAAAAACTTTTGCAAATCCTTTAATGTGTTTATTTTTAGAGGAAAGTATAAAAAACTAACTGAAATAATAATTCCCGTTCTAAACAAATTTTGTCAGTGTATATAGCACGTATGTCCAAAGGAATTACTATAGTTTGACAAAGTCTGAGCCAATTATGTTCAACTAGAATAAATAAATTTTGTATCAATAATAGACTTTCACAGCCAAAAAGACAAGATGGAAAAATATATGTTGTTTTATTTATTATAATATAAAATGTAAAAGTGTTTATACCTATTCTGATTCGATTGCAAAGTTTCTTTAAAGTAATATAAGATATTTTCGTAAAAGCATAATAAAGTATCTAAATAGTAATGAACCGAATACTACGTAAATTAGATACATAATTTTAAGCTTCGCCTGATAAAATTTCGATTGCCGTAAGCTCACTAAAGTTTTTGCTATAGTGAATAATATTTTTATTTAAAAATTTATTACTTTACCTGCAGGATAAACAGTCCGGACTTGGAATTTGCTTGAAGAAGGCACCACCAATTGGGAACAGGACAACTGCACGCCGTGATTGAGAATTTGCACTAACAGTGCACAAACGGCAATGACCCAACCCCATCCGCCTTCAGGATAATAATGCCGACAAAGAAACCTCCTGGCCTGGATTTGAGCCGCTCTAGCATTAGCTTGTCTGGCGACCTCTTCTACCGGCGCCGTCCCAAGCAATGGCCAACTTTGGGCGCGCGATAATGAAGACATCACACCATTAACTTTTCATTTTTTAAACACATCCTCACTGCACCGTGTCCAGCGGCCACCACACCCACTTTCCTCCACATGCACGCGTATATCTTCCTTATCAGAGGATTGCGTTGGCGTCGGACACGTTGATTCGTTAACATCGGCCGACGTTCACTTGTTTCGCGTACAGTAGGCGATGCATAATAGTTTGCATGTCATTGTAATAAATTATCACTTAAGCGGGGGTATTTTCGCGTTCAGCTTGCCGGGCATCGGTCACTCCGCAATTTCGATTCGAATAAAAGAAACGAACGAAAGGCTATCGGGATTTCCTTTATCAGAGGTAATACTTTTCATAATACCCGTATCATTAATTTTTTTCAGGCGGTCTCGCACCGAAAATAAATGACAATCGACCGTGTTAGGAGATGCTCATTCCGCTGGCACTATCCTATATATGATGAAAAGGAAAATTATTTTTAAATCGACTATAATTGGTGGTATGATTGAGGATAATATTAATGTTAACTACCTTTTCATTACTAAAAAATAAACATAATAAATATGATGAACTGAAGATTTTAAATAGTCCTTGACATGCCCCTTAGTTAATCGATAATAATGAATTAATAAGAATATTAAATGAGGTAATTAAAATCAGTTGTAATGTACATATACTACCGCTTATATTATTTCAAACACCTGATTATGTGTTACAAATTACGCTAGGGCACTCGTGTTGTTATAATTACTCAAGTTGCCGAAAAAGTGTATAAAAAAATTAACAGTAGGTATTTGGAAATATCCATGCATACGCAGCTATTATATACAGTGATAAGCAAATGTAAACATATGTTACATTAAAAAATATATTATAATACAATTTTAGACAAGAGAATTAAAGATGAAGAGCTATCATTTGAAGTGTTTCTTAAATATACAATGTTCAAAAAATGACAAGTAGTAAAATTGTATGTAAATATTGCTTTCTACATTTTACGACGCTAATTATTCGAATTTTTTAATTGAAAAAATTCGCTCGAACCCACGTCCATGGTTTGCCAGGCCATTGCTCTGCCACTTGAGCTATTAAGGACTGTGGTTCCGAATACATCGGGAAGCCCTACGTTACATTAAGGAATACATGTTAATATTTTAATATTAATATTGTTAATATTCAAAAAGAGCAATAGGCTAAAAATTTGAAATTTTGATAGAATGAATTATGCAAGCTGTGCTCCATACAAAATGTAATTTCTGTAATACACAGAAAATTAAATAAGTTATATTTATTAACCCAGACATACCTAATGTTATATATGTAGTTCACTTCTAACAAGTGTTAACATGCAAACAGGCAACGGACTCGGATACAATGATCCGAGTCCGAGATACGTTATGCTCAGTATATATCTGATGGTGTATACGAACAGACCCAACGTGTATTGTTCCATAAACGTAAGTTATATTAGTGCGTTAAAAAGAATACATTTTAAAAAATGGCTGAGTTATGGTATCCGATTTGAAAGGTAAGTATTTATAATTTATGTAAAGTATCTTGCGTAAGAAGTAATATCAAAACATGTTTCTTTCTATACAGGGTTACCACAGAATAGCGCCCAATATCGAAAAAATTTTGAAATACTTCTTAGTTGATATGTTTAAGTTCCAAGAAGCAGAATGCTGTGTGAAGGGGAACAAGACGCTTGTAATAAGTTATGATTTAGGTTTATGATAAGGTTTATGATTATCGAAAAGTTGCAGACAAAAATATTATTTCTGTGAAGTAGCATGATAATAATGTGATATGTCTTTGTTTTAATGCTAGTATTATTAGTATGGGCAGATTTCTGTACATACATACCAACATCTACCTACCAAATAATACGAATTTGAATCAAATTCGCTTAAAGTCAGATCATTGTTTGATCACGTAGGCAAGACATTGTCAGTTAGCAAAATACATTCCAATGATGAAGCTATGATACTATATAACTACTACTAACTTACTATATAATAAACCAATTAGATATGCTCAAATTGAGTGCGATATATCAACTGGTTTGAGCCTTACAAGTTCTTCTACAAATACATACACGTGAACATATTCCGATATAGGAGTCGGCTCTACGACAGAATTACAGTATATAGAAGTAGAAAATTTTCAAATAAAAAGTTCCACCTTTTCTTTGATAATTTCTTTACTTCAGTACTATTGATTGAATGCTTTACTGAAAAGAGCCTCTGCGCTACGAAAAGAGCAAGTTAGAGCTAGTCCGAGAAAACTGTTTATTCGGGAATTCTTTGAGAGATTACAAAGTGCTAAAAAGACAAAAGAGGTTTATGATTATCGAAAAGTTGCAGACAAAAATATTATTTCTGTGAAGTAGCATGATAATAATGTGATATGTCTTTGTTTTAATGCTGTGGGAGTGGAACCCACTCATTCAGTAGAAAGGGACTCACAGAAATATTCAAGTAATTTGTGAGGACAATGTGTAGTAAGTTCTAACAATTCTGTTTTTGTTTTTTTCTAAATACAGTATCTAGTATAATAGGAATATGGGAGAAATCGACAGATCCGATCAAAATATTAGCATGTGCCGCATATCTTTATTTATCACATTGCATTGATATGTCAATCCAAGACGCTTGGCATATACATGAGCAAAATGGTGGACAGTTAGATCAGCCTACTTTAAAAAAATGTTTTATGCAAGATCACACAATTACTTAATTTGGTATTGACAGTTGTATATGTGCCTAATGTACTATATACAGAGTTTAAAAAAGGTATATAACCCCTTACCACAATTACTAATCGTATCCTAAATACGTATTTCGACAACTAAGTTGTCATCATCAGTAGGTAAAAACACTGACAAAGGTGTCGCACATGGGGCACAGTAAAGCTAGCACAACTGATCACGCAACAACTTTACCCCGTGTCCACGTATACACTGGCCTTTTTATATACAGTGAGGATGGTTTTTCATTGTCCAGCCTATATCAGCTTTATTACGAAAAATACAAAAAAATGTTAGAGGAAAACGTTTTTTTATCTCGAAATGGTCTATCATATTGCCATTTCGTCCGTCAGATGTCACTTATTAAATAAGTTCCACCTTATAGGATGAAATTTGCTTTATCTAGTAGGTGATTTCGGCTTAATGTTATATACAGATACAGATCTATTTATAAAGATTTGTATCATTTGTATACATTGCTTCACTAGCTTAACTGACGACGCCTATAGATGGCAGAAACATATGTCTTAAGCAGAAGTAAATGCTGAAAATACGAGGTGTATTGTCCATGTATACAGTTACAGATATGTAAATTATTTACATGTCTGTTTCATAATTAAACAAAAGCGTTATACGTGCATTTAACGTATAGATATACTTAAAACCTTTTTGTATATTGCCATCATTAGTAATCTTTCATAGCCTACTGACTTTTTAGCAGCGATAATCAACTTTATTTTTTTAAATGGAACACCCTGTATATTTTCTGTAAAAATGAATCCTCATTAAATTCTGTTTATTATGATATGTCACAAGTTGGCATATGTGTAGCGACAAAATAATGAGAAAAAATATGGAAAACTAAAATTTGCTATTTCTAGCAATTATGACAATATAATTTTAATTATTTACTATGATTAACAACATTATAACATCTATTATAAATTAAAAAAAAATTAAATACTAGATAGTAAGCACTTTGTCTTATAATAATTTTTCAAATTGTCCACCATTACATTCTAAACATTTGTAAGCTCGCGTAATTATGTTCCTCCTGGCGTTTTGCAGCATTGCAGGTGTAATTAGCAAGCAAGCTGTCGTAATTTTATTCTCTAGTTCCAGAAGATTTTGAAAAGGAGTATCATAAACTTTGTTTTTCAAAAAACCCCATACAAAAAATCAAGAATTGATAAATAAGGCGATCTGGCAGGCCACAAAATTGGTCCTCTATTGCCGATACAGTTTTGACCAAATACATTTTGTAGATAATTTGTAACTGCAGCTCCATTATGAGGTGGGGCACCGTCATGTTGGAACCATAAGTTTCGTCTTAAAGCTAATGGGAGATTGTCTATGTAGTGTTGAAATTCATTTTGTAAAAATAATAAATATCGGTTCTGAGTCAAAGTTCCATCGTAAAAATATGGAAATAGGATTTAAATAAAACACTTATATTAATTTCCAGTATATATTACACTTTATTATATATTAATAAATAGATAACATGTTTCGCTACGATGTAGCTTCTTCGGATCTTATATTACTACTTGTTATCTATTTATTAATATATAATAAAGTATAATATATACTGGAAATTAATATAAGTGTTTTACTTAAATCCTATTTACATATAATGGATTTCCAGCAAGTATCGGCCGATTCAATTAAATTTAAAAATGTAAAAATATACCCCCAAAATTTCATTGGCGACTATCCCTACCCATACATTAATTGTAAAACGCATTTGCGCAATTACGGGAGGGTTTACATCGTCCCAGTAATGCGTATTCTTTTTATTAAAAATTCCAATTCTGTGAAAATTAGATTCGTCGGTCTAAATGATGTTATTTAAATATTGTCTTCCCACACTCACGAGCCAATCACAAAATATAATTCTGTTGTTGGAATCATTGTGTAATGTTTGGACTAAATGTAATTCAAAAGGTTTTAGTTTGTGCAATTTTCAAAGATTCATAATTTCGTGTCTTGGAATATTCAAATTAAACGCTGCTTGTCGTGTAGAAGTTCTTGGATTGGCTCTAATGTTAGCTTCATTACCGTGGTTGTTTCCTCGTCCATTTTGAATATTATTTATACGCCTTGAAAAGGTGCCAGTTAACCGCAGAGAATTTTCTAAATTTTGAAAAGTATTTATGTGAGGGTGTCTTCTGTCAGGATATAAATTTTGATACAAGATAGCAGCCTGACGTTAATTGTTGTTTGATCTGTGAAAACAGCACAGCATATCAACTTTTTCACTGTTTGTGAAGCCCATGTTCATTTTTCTTATACAAAACACTAACGTTTTCTTAGCTAAATAAGAACCGCAATACCTTTGTCACTATTAAACACATCTAACTGACGTATGTCAAATATTTACAGGTATAAACAATAGAATATCACAGTCGACTACTATTTGGCTTTTCCCATTATTAGGCATAATTTAAAGGCAATTCCTTATTTGTTATACATCGTTATAATGAGAAATTTATTTAGAATCATATCCCGCAAAAATATATAAGGTGTTCGATTAAAAAAATAAAGTTGATTATCGCTGCTAAAAATCAGTAGGCTATGAAAGATTACTAATGATGCAATATGATAGACCATTTCGAGATAAAAAAACATTCTCCTCTAACATTTACTGGCCTTTTACCTTATAAAAAATTTTTCAAAGGATATTTTCGAATTTATGGCGGAAGTTTGTCCCGAAAGTTTTTCGGTATATCTGAGTTGATTACTGAATACAAAATAAATTTCGTTTTTTAGTTTTCAGAGCTGGTATGACCAAGACTGTAACACAAAATATTTTATATATTATTATTTTTTAATTAAGTTATCCATCAGTGAATAAATAATTTAATGTAACTTGAGCACTCCAATTTAGATAAACTTTAATGAGATTGACAGAGGTGTATTTGTAGAATCTTTCTTGTAGTTTATTTCAAATTTACAAAAGACATGCAATTCTATTTTGTAAATTTGAAATATAGAGGACTGTTATTTTAAAAATCCAATGAACGAATCCATATTAACAAAAGATGATTTACAACAAGAAAGCATATAAAGTTTCACATAAATTTCTTATGTAAACACGTTTCGCTGAATAAAGTTTTTATTAAATCATTCTAACATAACATACACTTGTCCATAAGACAAAATTTTTAATTAAAGTTGTTGTTGGTCTTTCATCTGCAGCTCTAAGGTAATCTACTCAAGATAACAAATATATCGGAAGGAAGACTTAATTTGTCAATTTTCGATCGAAGATGGAAGCGAACTTTCAAAATACGTAATCTATGTTCCGTGAAGTAAATTAGTAAACCGTCTAGAAAATTTCACATAATTTCCAACGTCGAAAGTTTCGTATACTAAAAACAAAGTACGACTAGGTCAATAGTATTCGTATATCTCCAGTTACATATCTATATATGTCCTTTGTCCGTTTATTTGGCTACAAAAGCATTTATTTTAACTTCACGAACAAATATGGACATGTAAAATGTATTTCATGAATGTGCAATATGTTATAATAATACAATAATTTTATTGTCCAATGGGTCGGACTCTGAGACAAACTAAATATAAAAAATTAAATTGATATAACAAAAGAATAACAGGTGTTTTTTTTTAATCCAAACCAAATTTATATAAAAATAAAATACAACAGGAAGTATAGTGGATTAAACGACCAATAATACTGTAATTCGGTGCATATTTCCTGGTAGTCCCAATATTGAAAAATACATTTCGAATTGGATGCCTACTCTGGCATATAGAATGAATACGTTAGTAAGTTTTATCAGTCTATTTTATTATGTCACAAATTCCATAAAAATTTTGAACACTATAAATTTCTTCTCTCCTCAAATAGTGTCAATTTTCGCCTAAATAGCAGGTATATATGTCTTGCTCCAACTTCTGCATATGCCCATTCAATTTTGAAAGAAAAAAATGGTCATATGGAGTTTCGTGGATTACATTAGTAGACAAATTTAATATTATATAATTAATTAAAAACTATTTATTTATCTTCAATTTACGTCCACTGATGTCAAACTACGATGTAATGATATGTAAATTATATTGTAAGTACTTATATCAAGACTGAAAAACAAACTTTCTCATGTGGTTTCTCCCATATTTTTATAGTTAGGTATTTAGGTCCTTTCTACTTTAAAAACGTTTTCCTTCCTTTCTCTAACCCATACCATTCAAAAAGTTTCGTTTCACACACTGCCGCTCACCTTAAGAATCTGAGTCGTTTCCTGGTGTCATAATTTTATTGGTCTTCCGAATTTTATTGGTCTTCCCCCTTCAGGAAATCAGGAGACAAGTCAGACTACTAAGTTGGCTTGAATACTTGCCAGGATAAGGCGAAGGATGTTTCCAAAGTTCTGGGAATTTAGCAATAATTTTTTTATTTTGTCAATTTTCATCAATACTGGAATGTAGTTTTTCAACATAATCGCCATTTAATTGAATACATTTATTACAAGGATAAATTAATTTTTTTTAAGCAATCTTCAAAGAACTTTTTCGGTGTCTCCTCAATCTACCTATTTATGGCACGTTTTACGTCAATTAAACTCAAAAAAAAAAAAAACGTTAAAGTTTTTTCAAATCTGGGAGCAGATGAAAGTCACTCGGTGCGACATCCGGTGAATAAGATGGATGCGGAAGCAATTCCCGTCGTAAATCGTTCAAAACATCCTTCGCTTTTCGTGCGGTGTGCGGTCCTGCATTATCCTGCTGGAATAACGGACGATTATGAAACTTCTCAGGCCGTTTTCTGATAAGTGCCTGCCGCAGTGGTCCGGATAATAAGTTCGAATAATATTCTGCGTTAATTGAAATACCTTTCACCAGATAATCCATAAAAATAATTCGTTCGCAATCCAGAATACAGTAAGCATTATCTTTCCAACAGACGTAACTGCATGCGCCTTAAGTGGAGGCCCTTCTTTGGGCCATGTCATTCTTTGGCTTGACTTTTGGTCTCGGGATTGGAATAAGGAATCCACGTCTCGTTAGAGGTTATTGTCCGTTGCCAAAATTCATCACCGTAACGGACTAACAGCTCTTGACGTTGACGATAAGTGTCGGAGCTCGAGCGACCACTGCGTGGATCGTGTTCTAAAGATATTCTACCACTTTTAAAACGATCGATCCACCGATATATAGTACCTTTAGATTTTGCAGACTCACCAAACACTCCTTTCACACGTTTAATAATTTCTGAAGTTTACACATTCTCTTTTCACAAAAAGTAAATTATTGCTCTTTGAGATTTAGCCGCGTCTTCTATGGTTACACAAACAGTACCACGAAAATACGTATACATCGGTCAAACACTTGAATCAAACTGAACGATCTTGCACCGGATAGCTGCATAATCATGTCAAAAATTGTCTATCACTAATAGCATTGCGCATAAGTTCTGCGTAATTTAATTAGAGCACAATCCCGGCACTTTGGAAACATCCCTCGTACATTGTCCCTTATCCGGGTAAGTGTTCAAGTCAACTAAGTTAGTTCTCTCTCTTCAATTTTAGTTATTATTAAAGCCCCACGAAGCCTTCCTTGATGGCGTTGTTTCTTGTAATATCTCTGCTGGTAACCCTCTTTTATTTTCATTTCCGTCGCTGTAATCTTTGATTTTAATCTGGTGGACATAGTTCATGACACTTCCGTATATTAATATCGCTCCAGAAACTGTTCATCTGACATAAAGTTCATGTCATTTTCTTTCATAGCTATGACAATTTCTGATTTTTCTTGATCTCCATTTGAAATTGTTTTAAGGTTTTGTGCCAAATCTTTATTGAATGTTTTAATCATATTACATGTGTGTATAAATTCTTTCGTAAATACTTAATATTGCTAAGATGTAGAATACTCACATTTATATCTTTTGAGTATATTACTTCTCTTAGAATTACAAATAAAAGCAGGCTAACTACTACACCCTGTGTAACTCCCTTGTATGCATAAAAGTCTATTACTAATTATTTTCTGTCCATACTAAATGTTAAGAAAACTTAAGACCAACGTGAATATTTATTTGACACCGTATATGCATATATTCAATGTAAAATAATAATATTCAAAATTGTTTTTTTTTACATAGATTTAGTTTAGTTTATATATATATATATATTTAGCTAATTACTTTCTTTAAATTTGTATAAAGTATACTTAAAAGATCTTGTATTTGGATCATACTATCCAATATTAATTACAATTGTAATCCATGCGAAATGTTATATTACCGCAATTTCCTAATGACTCAAAATTTCCTAATTGACTGAATATAATAGATAATTCTGTGGCCCGTCACGTGCCTGTTATTTCTGTTAAATATGCAAAGGCGTAATTGAATGTAAAAGTCTATTATAGGTTTTTCATTGAGAGATTTTCCGTATGTCTCTTGATTAATATTCCAGTATAATACAATAAGTTTTAGTTTAATTTTATTACCTTGTTGGAATAATTGTGGATGCGACCCCATAATTTATCTGCCACAAAAGACCAGTATCTACGAAGAACTCAACGAGAAAGCATCTAGCAAGAACTCGTAAAGCATCGAGCTAGACAGACCTTCGTTCAGATATTCAAAATAAACTTCAATTTCAAATCAATAAGAAGTATCTTTTATCAAATACTTAATATTTCAAATAAATAAAACACACATAAGATGTTTTAGATTTACACTTTATTAATAAAATAATGACAGCTGTTTCGCTAACACAGTAGCTTCTTCAAATTCAACTTAAGACTAAAGATACATACAAGATGCAGCGTTAATCATGTAGTTGACCCAAGTTAAAATTCTAGGAACTATTACATTTATATTTTGCTTTTTGAAAACTATACCATGTCCTACTTGTGTGAGGTTTAAGTATAAAAATATAGTATAAGCAACTAAGAAACAATATTTCAATGTGTGAACAGATTTAACAGTGGGCATGAATTCAAGTCTAATTTATCGTTTAGTAACATTTCTGAGTTTTTAAGTTTATTAATTTCTAAAGATTCTAAACAATTTAGTTTTCTACCTTTATTTTCTACATGTATGGTGTCGAATTGTAAATTAAATTCGTGCTCATTCTCTATTAAATGATTAGAGTAGGTTGAGTCAGTTTTCTTATTGATATAAGAATGATAGTGGTCATTCAATATCAATATCATTCAATATCAATAAGAAAACTGACTCAACCTACTCTGATCATTTAATAGAGAATGAGCACGAATTTAATTTACAATTCGACACCATACATGTAGAAAATAAAGGTAGAAAACTAAATTGTTTAGAATCTTTAGAAATTAATAAACTTAAAAACTCAGAAATGTTACTAAACGATAAATTAGACTTGAATTCATCCCCACTGTCAAATCTGTTCCCCATTGAAATATTGTTTCTTAGTTGCTTATACTATATTTTTATACTTAAACCTCACACAAGTAGGACATGGTATAGTTTTCAAAAAGCAAAATATAAATGTAATAGTTCCTAGAATTTTAACTTGGGTCAACTACCTGATTAACGCTGTATCTTGTATGTATCTTTAGTCTTAAGTTGAATTTGAAGAAGCTACTGTGTTAGCGAAGCAGCTGTCATTATTTTATTAATAAAGTGTAAATCTAAAACATCTTATGTGTGTTTTATTTATTTGTGATATGGATTTACATCAAGCAAACGTCGAAACAATTAAAGTACTTAATATTTGTTTATATAGTAGAATAAAATATTTTAGTTCTCAAACGAGTGGTTTATTCGGAAAATTGTGCATAGCGAAAAGCTTCTCAAACCAGGGAGGCTTCAACATATGGGCCTTCGACAAGCCGGATATAGCATTATCCGACATATGATCCTTCGATCATTTGTTGAAGCTTCTCAAACCAGGGAGACTTCAACACTAAACTTTTGTATACTTTTGGTTGCCCTGGTTCTGATTCGGTTCTTTAGCAATGTACGAAATGCATTTGCATGATATGTTTAGACAAACGTGAACACCCTTTCAGCATCCTTTCAGAAATGTGTTTATTGTTTATGTGTAAGTATACAGTTGCGAGTGCATTTTCTCCGATCTAACATCTTGATTTTTCCACTAATGTGGGTTCAAAATTTCACACGATTCTATTCCATGATTCATTCGTATATTTTTTACCTACTGACAGCAGGGAAATTTCTTTGTAACTCTCATATAGAGTAATATTCCTTTTAATAAAATTAAATAAGTCACGATCCAATTCTTTGAAACACCAGATAGTGCAGTCCAGTTTGTGGACACCAGATACTGCAGTAAATTCACCCATTATAATATAACATTTTCTAGAACAAAAAGATGTCTGATACGTCTCAATCAAATGGAGAAAATTAAAAGAATTCGGTTTATTTGCCGCATAAGGAATCAGGAAATAGTATATTGACTTAATAATAAAATTTATTTAATAAGGTATAGTCTACGATAGACGAACAATCGGCGCTGAATCCGTTGTGAAAATAAAATAACGTATTGCTGTGTTCTCTTCTAACCGAGATAAATTGAATAATTAAATAAAGTTGAAAACAGAAATGAAAAATTTAAATCGGGAAAATTTTGAAGTACATCCTGTATAAACATCGTTACAAAACAAATCTCATAGTCAATTTCATGTAAAGTTTCCTGTTATTTTCTGTAATAAGTTTTTACATGCAATGACACAGATCGTGTTAAGAAAAACACATCTGTGTATATTTAATAACGTTATATTGTATGTAAAATGTCATATAAGTTATTATATTTCTTTACGTTCTGGTTTATAATTGTTAAAATCATACTATATATACCAATTTATTTATAACAGAATATTTTTAAGTTACAGTAAGCTTCATAATCAATACTTGAATTTTGAAAAATTTCTTAAATACATAAATATTGTTTTTGTAACAGTTACGATGTACGTAAAATTTCAAATAAAGATAACGTGAATTGTAAAGAAAACAGGGCGTCGGACGGTAAAAAAAGGAACACTTGAAAATAAGAACGCATTTAAAATATGAAACATTATTAGAAAAAAATATTTAAGAAAACGTAAGTCAGTATAAGAACGAAAGTTTTTAAATTGGAAGAGTATTTTAACTTAAAATGTATTTGAAATAGAATTGATATTACGGGACATATGAAAAAAAATTTCTCAAGGAGAGAGACACTTATCGAAATTTCCCTTCAAAGCGGTGTTGTTATTTAGTTATAAAGAAAACAGTTTAGTTTCAATTTATTAATAGGCAATAATAATATATCCGTGGTTTAGTTTATTTTATTTTATTTGTGTAAGAAAGCTGAGAATGGATCAATATCACGAGGAATTTGATCAAATGTACAGTAATGAAATCCAGAGGTAAACTATGTAACAAAGAAACACAAGACTTTGAAGTATTAAAATTAAATTTATAGATTTATTTGTTTTATGTATTAAAAAATGTAATAAAATACAGATATCTTTAACTTGCAAGTAGGAAAAAAAATCTCACGAACGCTTAAAGATATCTGGGTTTTGAACTCGAAATTTTAAGCTCTTGTTAAATAGTTGAGATACTACAATATGAAACAGACATGTAAAAAATTTACATATCTGTAACTGTACACATGGACAATACACCTCGTATTTTCAGCATTTACTTCTGCTTAATACATATGTTTCTGCCATCTAGGCGTCATCAGTCAAGCTAGTGAAGCAATGTAATACAAATGAAACAAATCTTTATGAATAGATTTGTATCTGTATATACATTTCATTGAAATCGCCTACAAGATAAAGCAAATTTCATCCTATAAGGTGGCACTTATTTCATAAGTGACATCTGACGGACGAAAGAGACTTTGCCGAAAAAGGCGACCTTTCGCTTGAATAGCTAAGCTATTACATAAGCGCAAAAATACGTATAGGTGTAGTCCATTAACACGAGCCAGATGGCGGTAAATATACAAAAAGGTTTTTCGGCAAAGTCTCTTTCGTCCGTCAGATGTCGCTTATGAAATAAGTGCCACCTTATAGGATGAAATTTGCTTTATCTTGTAGGCGATTTCAATGAAATGTATATACAGATACAAATCTATTCATAAAGATTTGTTTCATTTGTATTACATTGCTTCACTAGCTTGACTGATGACGCCTAGATGGCAGAAACATATTGCAGTGGATTGTGCTTTTGAATTGTTATCTTAATTTTTCTTAATAACTTATCTCCACAATGCACAGCAATATCTCCGAACTTCACTCAGTCAGGTGGGCACCTTCCTTGAACTCCTTACTCGTCAGGGTTTTTTCTTTCGAAAGTGGTGTTTTAAACGAAGAAATAATACAAATTAAACTCAAGTAATAAAACAACCATTAACAACACAAACATATAATTTTCTTTTAAAAAAAAAAAAAAAAAAAAAATCTACTTTATCAAATATAAAGCAGAATTTTCGACTAAATAGCGTCTTAATGAAGGAGAAAAAAACCCTTATAAATAATGACTCGAATAAGAGTAAAAAAAAAACTCTTAATGAAACCCGAACAATAATTCAGAACACAATATAAACAAACTTTATTAGCTGTCATTTACTACTTTATCCCCACAAAATATCAAACGTCAAAAATAGAACTTTCTATTTTTCGCACGCAACTCAAATTACCCAAGCACAAATATCAGCTTGTCACAAAATAGTTTTCCCGCCAATCTAATATACTATATCAATTAAATGAACATAAAAAAACTAACTTCAAAAACAGACTAATACGTTTCGTAAATATTTCTAAAGATTACAATACAATTACAAATTAAATTTATCAATTTAAGAAGCTTCAAATATCAATCAAATAATAATTATAACTATATCTATCAATATATCAGATTAGAATACATACATTTTTAGTTTTTTTCACGTACGTTGCAAAAACTATTTCACGAGAGATTCTGATAGGCGAAATATATCAAATTTAACAAACAAATTTAACATGGCAATATGTATTAAGCAGAAGTAAATGCTGAAAATACGAGGTGTATTGTCCATGTGTACAATTACAGATATGTAAATTTTTCACATGTCTGTTTCATATTGTAACAAATGCTTTATACGTGCATAACGTATTGTCATACATAAACACAACCTTTTTGTAAGTTGAGATACTAATTAAAATAGATCATGTGTTATTGACGATTTTATGAAGCAGAGTAAAGTCTCGTCACGTAGATATGAAATAACACATTTTTCCTTTGTAATATTATTAACTTATTATATCCACAAACTTTACAATTTATTCGTTTTTAAATAAAAACACTGTGTCATGCTTTAGCATCTTGTAGGGTTTAAAAACTCCCTGCTCTAAAGTAATACACAGCAGTGTTTTTAAATAATAATATTGGAATCTAAATCTTCAAAGTCTTATTTATGTATCTATATAAATGTGAATATTATCTGACTAGATATAAGATTGATATACTATGCTTTACCAATAATTGGCGATATAACAATATAATTGAATATTAATATATGTTGTGACAAAGTGTGAATAATAAATGCATTAAACTTAACATGCTATCGTATTATTTCTCTCCTTATTACATTAGATGCTAGACCTAGTTGCAAGGAACCCTTTTTGTAAAACAAAAACCCTGAGAGCAATTTTAAGAGTCTAAAAATACAAAATATGTTTGTGTGGATGATTCATGTTCAATAATTATCGATTCATAATTAAATATTTAGCGCCCATTTTTGGAAATCATAGTACACAGCAGTATGTATATCGAATTGAGACAATAAAATATCTGATATTTTCATTTTGAAAATTTTGCTAAAATTTAAATAATATACTTACTATATAATCTAACTAAATTCAAGAAAATCGTACTCTAATACTTCGCGAGGTTAGCTGGTTAGACGTATCTTACATATTTTATCCTAATCAAGATTAAAAATATTCTTTAAACTGCCGCAGTAGTCTTAGGTTTTTCTCGTTAACCTTTGACATAGCTGTAGTACATATATACACTATTGCATTAAACTTGACAGTCAGTTTCGTTGTCTTGATATATAGCATTTCCGCGATAATGTTTTGCCTTTGTACGACAGTAGTCCCTAGATACTTGTTGCGCCGTTATATTTATTTTGTTGTGTAGTATATACACGTATGGCGAAAGGAAAACAATAGAATTATATAAAAATAAAATGTTTCGCTAAAAGCTATTCGTATATTCTTGAAGATTTATTTACATGTTGAAATAAAATATGTAACGTGGAGATTCGCTTCAAAAAAAAACCTGTTAACATTTGGTCATACAAAAATCGATTCCAAAAGACCAATATTTATGAGATGATTAAGATAAAGAATGCATGTATATTATGCAGGCTAAGTATAATTTCGAATTTACCCAATATTTATTACATGTACGTATGTATGACCATTTAGTTCAGTAGTAGCTGTATATTATTAGCTTATTGGCATTAACTCCTTTAGAGCTCATACATTATATTTATGTTAAAATTATACTAATTTGCATTTTCAGAATAACGGTATTCTACATCCTACTGAATTTTAGGTTCAAAATAAAAAATCTCTAATTAACAATAGCTTATGGATTATTTAGTTGATATTGAAGTATACGGAAGAAACTACTTTTGAATATATAGAATATGTACAATAGATTCTAATTTGTAATTGGATAATACCAACGAGAATTTCAATCACAAAACATATTTAACTAATTCGATATTCGTATTCTACGAGGGTGGATTGATATATAAAGTCTCCAACTTTATCAAATAAGAATTAAAAAAACAAAAAAATGAAACCAGTCTCAAAATTAAGTTTATTTATTTATTTCGTATGAGAAGCGAAATCGAAATTTAGATATTAATGTATTCATCACTTTTATTACCAAAAAAGGTTATGAAACTAATTTATACACTACAGTGTTTCCCTATTGCTTTTCACTATGTATAAATTGTGTTTCCCATTTGTCATTTGTAATTCCCATTTGTCAAATGTATGTCACTACGTGTCAAAAGGATGTTTTGTCAATTCACCTTCATTATTTGTCAATTGTATTTCACTTTATTGTGTTAACTATGGTAGATCGAAGACGAAATACAAAAATTTGTAACGATTTGGGTGGCTTAACAGTTAATTGTGCAAATCGCGGATTATCGTTTACTGATGTTGGGAATCAGTTTAGTATAAAATCCAACACAGAAAAATTTATTCACAGTATAGGAAAACAGGAGAAATAACTAAACAAACGGCAGGACATTACCGAACACTTTGCAGAATTTATAGTCACGTTGATTGATCGTTTACGCAGAGGTGATATCATCGGAGCATATTTTGTAATGGATTACGTGCGATTTCATATAAGTGCTGAAGGTCTTATTAGAAATCATGGCCACCACCCCATATTTCTTCCCCCATACAATCCATTTATGAATTCAATTGAAGAACTATTTAATCAGTGGAAAAATGTCATTAAGAGAATGCAACCAAAGCAGCAAATGAGGATTAGTTGTATGAATCTATACATACATCTTCAGAATTCATAAACGCCCAACATTGTCTCTATTACATACAACATATGGGAGATTATTTAGAAAGGAAGGAAATCCTTTTTTAAATACGTATGTATTATAGGTATATGTACCGCGATATCATAAAGTTTCTGGGTCCAAGATGGCATTGAAATAGAAAATATATGTCTGAACTTTATCCATATTATCATACTGGTAACTTAACCTTAATTTTTGAAAATTATTTTGATAGTGTCATCGTGACATCAATAAATATGTCATTTGATTTAATAAAGATACAATAAAACAACAAGCTCAGCTTGTATTCATAATTTTTTTAATAAAAAAAGGCAAAATTAAAGCAAATGTTGAAATTGTTGTCCGTTATTTTCAATTCCCAATGTGACACGCCTTTTCATGCTGTTAAAGGCATTTTGCAGCATTGCGGGCGTTATTAATGCACATTCGTCAATAATTCTTTGTTGCATATCTTGCAAATTAGCAACAGGAGTTTTAAATATTCTACTCTTTAGGTGAGGAAACACGAAAAAGTCCATAATTGTCAAACAAGGTGATCGTGGTGGAAACTCAACTTCCGTATGTAAACTTATGATCCGATCGTCAAAAAAACTCACGAAGAAAAGCAATATTTTCTCGTGTTGTGTGTGCCGTTGCACCATCTTGTTGAAAGCATCCATATTGCAATTCATCATCATGCAACTGTTCAATAAATTCATTCAGAATGTTTCTATACCTCTCAGCATTAATTGTGAAATTAAAAAAAATAGGGCCAACAACTCTGCGGCGAGAAACTGCTAGCCAAACACCAAGTTTCGCATTATGGAGAAACGATTCAATAAAAATATGAGGATTTTCACTACTCCACATTCGAGTATTTTGGGAATTGACATACCCCGAAAGATGAAACCATGCTTCATCAGAGAAAAATGACAAATTTAGCAGGTCATCATCTTCTATTAAATTATTTGCAAACCACTGGCAGTACGCACGACGTCTAGGGTAGTGTACCGGCAAAATAGCCTGATGTGATTGCATCTTATACGGATGCATGTGTAAGTTTTTCTTTATAATTTTCTGACATGTTCCATAAGAAAGTCCAATCTCTTGAGAAAGGCGTTTCAAAGGTTTTGTGGGTTCATTTACCATACGTTGACGAACATCATTTATAACTTGTTCCGAACGAACAGTTGGTCTACCAGTACGTGATTTATGACCCACAGATCCAGTCTCACGAAACACACCAACACAATTGGAAAGGCAATTATAAAAATCTTTGGGAATTACAGCTAACTCTGGAAAGTGCTCTCTAAAATCATCCAAACATGCACGTTGACTGTACACCCAAATTCCATCAATTCGCACTCCACTCCGAAAATAGGCTTCAATCATGTACGCTTTTTGCACTATATTGTAAACCATATTTGAATTTACTCGAATGTGCTATGTTTCAAACTCGACGATCAAACTTGCTTTCAGCAATTCTAACACATTAATGGATGACAGATAATGTCACTGTCAAAATAATTTACAAAACAGAGTTATAGTTCCTAACTTAAGTTCAGACATACAATTTATATTACAAAGCCATCTTCGTCCTAGAAACTTTATGATATCACGGTATATCTAGTTTTAGTCGTTAGTTATATGTTCCTGGTATGTATTAATAAAATTATGTTTCTATAATTTTGGTAATTTAAAGTAATTCATAATAAATTTGTTATTGAATAACCGGTGAAGCTCAGTTGATAAATAGTGAAAGTGTTTTGACAAATGGGAAAAGTGTTTGATACAATTTTGACAAGTATTGACAAGTGGGGATTACAATTGACAAATGGGGAAACACAATTGATACATAGTGAAAAGCAATAGGAAAACACTGTAATAAATGAATTTTTCAACCAGTCCAGAGCTGTAGGCGTTACAGGCTCAACTCGTGGATGCAACCAGGGAAACTTCTTCTGGGGCAGTCGTTTACTATATAGGCCACAGCTTATTTCACATTTCCGCAGTCGAACAGGTAGTACCTATCTGCTGGTTTCCACTTATACAGTATTATGTTGCACTTTCCGTGGCCTGTGCAGAATAGGTAGGTAATTGAGACGACCATTACCTACGTGGGAGGGTTATCCCAGAAAAGGTTCTGAAAGACTAGGAATTGAATTTCTATTCCCCAATTAAGAGTGTTTTGTTTGTAAGAGTGTGATCATTGTTGTTGGAAGTCTTAGCTCACTTATTCTGTACTGTGATGAGACGTCTGATATACGGCGGGACAATGTTAGAATGAAAGAATCGTTAACCAGAGACTAGAAGTGGATCTAACAATATCGGTGACGATTCTCGTTGTATCGTTAAGTTGAATTACTAGCTTGGTGTGAGAGCCCCAATACCAGACAGCAGCACACTGTACAGCAGGAGAGTAAGCCAGTGTTATGGCTGTCATTCGAAAGATCTCCTCATTCGCTCCCCATGAATTGTTGGCAAGTTTATGTAATATGTTATTGCTGGTCTTCAACTTTTGACTAGCTTTATAGAGGTGCTGATTGAACGTCAGAGGCCGGTCTAATATTGCGCTTAGATAATTAGGTGGGGATTGTGGTTGATTCGACTACCACTAAGTTCAACATTCAGCTCTCTGTTAGCTTCCTTGTTACACAAATGAAAGGCACATGATTCGTTTTGAAGGGTTTGGTTGCAAGCGCCATTTCTTATAATATTCGTCTAAAGTGTGTAGATCTTCAGCAATTGCAATTCTCCATCCTCTAACATTCTTGGTTTGGGAGCATAAAGCCAGGTCATCTGCATATAGAAGTTTTCGTGATTTTGTGGGTGGGAGATCATTGGTGTAAATGTTGAACTAAACCAAGCCTTGAGGACTACCTGTTGAATATCAACGATATGGATCAGTCGAATATACTATGCCAAAGACGACATTTACTATAACTCGAGTATCTATGTCGGTGTTCTCTTGTTCTATACACGTTAATTGTCAGAAATGGTTATCTTAATAATAATAATATAGTATATCAATGACGTTCGGATCATTTCTTAATTAATCACTAATGATTATGTAAAGGAAACAAAATAGCTTCAAACAATTAAAAAATAATTTGATATAAAGGTAATAGAAATTATTTAAATTGGAAACCTTATAATATTTACAACAAGATATAAAGTAAAAAAAAATATTTCAATTAACTATTAGTTGAGAAAATTCTTAGTCGATTATTTAAATTTATTGTAGGGCAAATTGCAATAGTATTTTTTCTGAAGAAGCTAATAAATTTATCGAAAGCTTAAATGACAGAATTAGGAAGTTTTGGCGATTGTGTTTTTAGACTGGAAATTTATAATTTGGCGTGACTGTACACACATGAACACAACCTTTATTACAGCTTAAGAAATGATGTTTTTTTCTCAGTACTACATTTGTATCCTGTCATTTAATGTAACAAAATTGGCAACGGTAAATCTGAAAGAAAATTAAAATCGTTCGTTTTTGGTTAGGGGGCGCGCGAGGTCGCATTAAAGACCACCTAAATTAATATCGTATTATCCTCCCATCCAATAAACAACGCTGTGCTGTCAAATATTTCATGCGAAATCCACTTTTAATGAAGTCCTTACAACTCGTTCCTAGCAGCGAAATTTCGGGCCCCGTTTTCTTGATATCGCCAAATTGGACAACCAATAAACAACTACTAATTGATAAAAGCAATCGCATATATACAAAGGCAATATCTATAAATTCCGCTTATTTGTCTGAGGCGATTGAACAAGAAATTGGAGAAATTAATATGTAAAACTAAGACTGGTCGTTGGTATGTAAATTGACTGCAAGTTTGCCATTGTGTAAGCATATTATACGACCCACAGGTCCGCCCATTTCATTATATACCGTACGATTAAATCACAATGGCTCTTTATTCAAGTTAAGTGAATAGTATAGTGAGGCGATATAATTAATTTTATACGTATAATTTAGTATTTCTGAAGATTATAATAAGTCTTTACATTATATTTAAATTGGACTTTTTCGACTCGTACATACGATTATGTCAGGGCCAATCGAACGCTATGAAATCAATTTGTAACAGTTGTCTGTCTCCATCAATTAAACGGCACCCAAAAAACATGTGATAAACCATTTGTTTTTAGACTGCACTAAATTTAAAAGTAAAAGTGGTGATCTCATTAAAGATCTAGAATATATCAAATTATAATTACTGCTTAATGTGAACTATGTATTAGCTTAAGAAAAGATGAATATCAACCTAAAGGTATACAAGTAAGATAGTAATATAATATTAAAAAGAACAACAAAAACATCAAATAGTAATAATGTCTGGATATTATATGTATTGAACCTATGCAATGTATTCAAAAATTTCGGGATTAACTGAAAGAACAAAATAAATAAAAACTTTTCATCTTTCTCTGTACAAATTTTCGAACGTTCATAAAGCCATGTATGTCAATATATACATTAGGTTTCTCTGTATGAACTTGAAGCCATTGAAATGCCATCTGATGTCATTTGATGTACACCTTTTTAGCACAATTTCCAATTTTGGAAACAAAAATCTGTCGGACCTAAATCCTGCGAGTCGGTGGATCATTGGCTGAAAACTGACGAACAAGTAAAGGCGAATGCACCGCTCCAACATTCTCCATATCGTATTGTCCCAAAGTTTTCGGAAAAATTTTAGATGACTTAGATGACTAGTAAGTTGTCGCTGGAAGTCATATGTCACAATTAACTTGTTTTAATTATGACAGTTTAGTTCTTGTGAAATGGTTCAGCAAAATGTCTTATAAGCTAGATATTTGTAAAGGAATTTACAATCTAGTTGGGCGAATGCCCAGGGTGATATGTTCGCCATTTATCGTGAACAAGATATTTCTTTATCAACAATTTATCAAACCATAAAGAAACGTGAAGAAGAAATACCCTGCGTTAGTTTGCCCGAAAGTTGTCGACCAAGAATTTTGAGCCAAGTGAGGGAAGTTGGAGTTTCACAGCGAAAAATAGGTTAAAGATTCGGCGCTTTAAAGAGCACTGATTTTTGAACAAATTCGCGAAATAACTTGATGTTTCGAAAACGAAGGAAAGCACCAAAATATTTCACGGCTCAGTTAGAAAAAATATCGAGGTGATACTGTGCGCTAAGGCGCATCGATTTTGTCAATAAACTGATTGGAATGGATGATGAGAAATATTTCACCTTGTCCCATAGAGATAAAGGGACATGACGGTTTTTATACCGAGATAAATCGAAATTTGAGAATAAAATTTTAGTGTGGTGTGCCATTTCTGAAGCCGGATTTATCTCGCAGCTGTAGATTGGTCGTGTTCGACGAGAAGCCTTAACTGCACAACTTTACATTCAAAGATACCTTCCTACACTGATTCAGTTTTTAAATACACATCACGGCAGTCATGATATCATGTTTTGGCCTAATCTAACTTCATGCCATTATGCTAGAGTTACTAGAGACTGGTATAACGCAAACCACATAAACTTTGTTCTCCCAATGTACCTCAAACTCGCCCAATAGAAGAATTTTCGTCAATATCGATCAGAAAAGTATATGAAAATGGATGAGAAGCTGTAAATCAAGACCAATTATTTGATGGAAGGTGAGACACGGATATCAGTGTTTGTTCGTGAAAAAAATTGTCATGATTTTGGAGTAGGCCATACTTTTCAAGAGGCTATTTAAATTTTCATTATTGTCGGATAGATACAGTTCCTTAGAAAAGACGCGTTTACTGGAACTTGCAAAATGAACAAAATCGCCATTTATGGTGCAATTCAGTACTTGTCTTTTAATAAGATGAATGAGATTTTGGGCCGATATGCAGCAAACATTGACCAATGATGCTTCTTTGTAGGTCATAATTTGTCGCTGAGTCGAAGATGGAGTACGTTCTAAACCACCAAAACATGTTACCGTTCCAGAAATAGTTGATAAAGTTCATGATGTTCTGTTACTTGACCGAAGAGTGAAATATGGGGAGGTTGCCAAAACTATGTGTTTGCCTACTGAAGACTACATTTTGTATGTCGAACCTAATCCGGCATAATAAAATACTGAATTTATATTTTTGATGCCAATTTGGCATTAAGCCTCTAGACTCTTTGAGTGGCTTCGTTACAGTCAATGAAATTCGGCTACATTACTGAAAGAAAAAACAGTAATTTCAGCGTAGTAGTACTCCGCCAAATGGACACAATATTTTAAGATTCACAGGCGATACTTTTTATTGTCTTTTTATTTCATGAAGGGCTAAGCTATAAGGTGTGGCAAGAGCAGCTAAGAAGTGAACCCCACAGTGGACGGTCGAAAACAACTACAAGTTCAGAAATGGTGGATAAAGTTCATGATTTGTTGTTAAGTGACCGATGACTGAAAACGTTAGAAATAGCAGAGGCAGTGGGCATTTCAAAGGAACGAGTGCTTTATAATTTATACGAAGAACTTGATATGAGAAAGTTCGGCCAGATAACTGCCGTGTTTTCTGAAGACGGAACAAGGACGTATTCACTGTCAAATATTTATGAATAATTTAGAAATTTAGAAACACAACAGATTTTTTGCGCCGATTTGTTACTTGTGACAAATCATGGTTTTATTATTATACACAGCAGTCGAAAATGTGCACCCAACGTGGAGAACCAAGTCCAAAGAAGGCCAAGACAGTTCTATCGACGACATCTGTATTCTGCATGCAAAAGGAATATTGTGAATAGATTATCTTCAAAAGGGCAAGTTTGTAAACGGTGAATATTACGCAAATCTTCTAGATCGTTTGAAGCGTCCAGGAATGACTAAGTGGAAAGTGCTTTTTCACCATGATAATGAATTTGGGCATTCCAATACGGTAGCTGCAAAAAGGATTGAAGAAGTAAGGTTCTAATTAGTACCACATCACCCATATTTACCAGACCTAGCAGTATCTACAGTTCATTTATTCCCTAAATTAAAATATTTTGTCAGCGGCAAAAAATTCTGCACAAATGAAGAGCTAACTTCAACGGTGGACTTTTGTTGTGCTAGGTTAGAAAAAAATCACTTTCGAGACGGAATAAAGAAACTTGAACACAGATGGGATCAATTGTATCGAATTAAGAGGAGATTATGTAGAAAAATAAACTTTGTTTATTTAAATTATTTTTTTGTTTCTGTACGATCGCGCGAATTAATCAACCGCCCTCGTATCAATGAGACATATTACATTGTCGTTCTGGACAGTGCTATTCCATCATGACAATGCACTGTCACATAGGTGTCGCATTGTTTGGGAAAAACCGAATGAATTACGATTCCCGGTTGTGCCGTAACACCCTATTCACTGAATCCAGTGCACCTATACTTTCACTTACTCCTAAAGCTCACTCAAGCTGTTTCTCGCTAGAAAGAAATTAAAGACAGACGAGGAAGTTATTGCTGAAGTAAAGTAGTATTTTGACGACCTCGATTGTGATAATTATAAAATTGGTACAATAGCACTCTACCACCGTTGGGCCAAGTGTGTATTAATTTTGAAAGGGAATATGATGAAAAATAACAAAAATCGTCGCTGTAATTCAAACGCTTGGTTCTAAATATCATCTTCCATCAAATTATCCTCATAAGTAATGGATTGTCTTGAAAATACCATGACTCAGCTACGATATATTCTTTTTCAAGAAATATTTATGGCTCTTCGTTTATTTAACGAAATTTCGCGATTGTCACGCGACATTTTTTTTCTTTTCAGTTAATTTGATCGTAAAGAACCACTTTTTACACACTTTTTTCTTACCTGGGATATTCGGGATTGCGTAAATGCTTTCTACACCGGGATCGAGTTGTATTGTGTTATTTATTTGTCCGTTAACAGAGACAATAGTATGTACAAGTTCACCAGTCTCTTCAGTCTCTTTACTGTTTTAAGTAAAGAGTCATCCTTCTCTAGAATCGGAGTTCACCATTTTTAAATTAGCAATTATCAGTTAAATCCTTTATTCACTGTAAATGTGCTTTTGTAAAATCAAATATTGCGTTGCATTCGATTCGTGAAGGACCACGTATAATTTTATGTTTAACCCACCGCTCACGGGGCGTAACTTCCGCATAAGCTGGTTTTCTGTTTTTGTTTGCGACAGTTATATTGAAGCTTGGTGTTTTCTGAATACTTTATTTATTTTACAAAAAACACCTAAACCTCACTGTTTGTGTTCAGACTGTATGTCTTGTTCTCTACTGTTTTATGTTAAGAATGTGAATGTTGTATTCAGAATGAGAGAATGTTGTTTTACAAGTCGATAGAAAATATATCACTACCCCTACCAATACATAAGCAAAATGTGCGATTACGCTTGACGTCATTATTGTGGAATTTACCTACATTATTACTTCTGGGAAATTGTATCTACTTGCAACAATATCCAATGTTTATGATAGTCTTAAAAATCTTACTAATAAAAAATATAATCATAAACTAGAATTCCTAATAAATTATTAATAGGTGTCATAAATCCAAGGATGTATTTCCGTCTGTTCCATTCTTCAATAATAAATTTTGATGGTACATACATATTTAGGAATCGTAAGCCAATTATGCATAATTAATTAACAATGGGTGACCATATTAAGGGTCTATTGAAATCTTTAACACTAGACAATAAAGAAACGGTCTAATGTACAAAGCAGATAATCAAGAGATTATCAAATGTGAATTCTTGGAATTTAAGAATAAAAGTACATTATACAGTGGTTTATACTTGAAAACGCACGTTGAATATTTATAAAATTTGAAATGCTATACTTTAATTCTTGCTAAATCTACTTATATCTAACATATATAAATATATACATTATACCAAATTTCGTTTTATGAAGAAACAATTAGAAATTAATCATTACTTTGATAAGCAATTTTCATAATTGAAAATGTTTCAGTAGCTCATTTAGACGAAAATATTACCTTGGATATTTGTTCCACTGCAGAAATTAGTACCGATATTCAAACACGTATGCTTCAAATAAACATAACTAATTTCTAATTTTCGAAACGATAACTTATCACTTCGAGATTTGTATAATAATTCGAAGATATGTTAGACTATATAGTTACATCGACGAAATATTAATAGCTCTATTTTTACTTTCGTAAAGGGATCCGTATCGGAAATTTTAAGTCTGTTGTGTATGTGTATATGTGAGCTTTCCTTGAACCTTTCAGCCTGTCTAGTATGTCACTTGGTCGACCCCAAGAGTGAATCGTTATGTCTAACCCTGGTGTATCCAAGTTGGTGCGGTCGAGTAAATCACTAATGGTTAAGGCAGAGGCTATAATAATAAACGACAAATGCATGAAGAAGTAGAGTAATTGAATAAGTAACTTATTTTCGTATGCAACAGACGCTTTAAGATAATAATACTAATCTATATTATCCAGCAGAAATCCATTGACAGGATAATAATTAATATAATTATACGAGGGCGATTCGTAAAGTAGGCCCCGTTTGGTTATTAGAAAGGATACCAATACATGAAGAGGTTTTTTATTATATACAACTTAAAGCTTCTACTTTCAGCTATTTTTCTACATTGTTATCATTAAAATTGTGACATTTGTGATAGCGATGAACCAGCTTTTAAATGCCATCTTCATGGAACTCTACCGCCTGTGACTTAAGCCATGCTGCAACACTGTCCTGCAGCTCTTCAACGCCTATAAAGTTGACACGAAAGACGGTTTTCTTGTCCCAAAGAACAGTGACCATGACTTTTCTCGCATAAAGAGTTTGACGGCACTTTATAGGTTTCCTCGTAGGTGAGTTAAAGTAACCACATTGCATTGACTGTCTTTTCGCCTCAACGGTGACATAGGCGACTAATGTCTCATCACCTGTTACGATATGCCTCAACTTCAACATCGTAATGTGTCGGAAAAGTTAGTGCCGATCCCATTTTCTTTGTTTTATGGTCTTCTATAAGAAGTTTTGACATTTGTGGTAACCTAAATTTTCAATAATAACCTCGTACAAAATTGTAAGTAGATTTTGGGGGGAAAATGCACTCAGTCCTGTGATCTGTATGAAGGCGTAAATAGATACCACACAACTGCACTATACACCAAGTACAGACACTTTTATGTCAAAGGATTGCTACATTTACGCCAACTTCCTATCAAAAAAGCCCAAAGACTTTGACGCAGTATCGCAAACAGAAAAATGTGATCGGCAAATTGAATAGATACATAAAACAAAATTCCTATTTACGAGGAATTTCCATTTCCACACTATACGTATACACTATACGGAAAGTGATATGAATTCGCAATTCTGGAATATATTACAAAGCCACATTTGCGAATATTTAGAGAGATGTTGTTTTCGCTACATCATTTGTTCAACAATTTCAGGTTGTTATCCAGCTATTCCTAATTTTCATATACATTTTCAGATGAAAATCACTGGATTGTGGAGTTTTTTAACAATTCAGTAAACAGAATAAATCATGAAGAAATTAAGAAAGATATTAAAAAGTAAGGGCCCCCAAATTAGAGCCTTTGGGTACACACTAGATGTTGGATCAAAATGTCTAAAGTGTAAAACATTAAAATAAGCATAACATCAGCGAGAAACTTAAACACCAGATTGTGTAGTTAAATGGAGACAATAATATTGGCGCATTCATTATAAGTAGAAACTAATTTTATCTTCAGAGGAAAAGGAAATTGTTAACATTTTCATCAATGTTTTAAACTGTTGTAGGGAATTTATGGTCTTAATAACCTTAGCACCTATTGAATATCAACGATATAGATGAGTCGGATATAATATGCCAGCGACAACATTTACTATAACTCAAGTAACTATATCGAGGTCCTCTTCTTCTATACACGTAAATGTCAAAAATGATTGTCTTAATGGTAATAATATTAGGGTACAAAATATCTGCAAACAATTAAAAAAGAATTTAATTTAAAACTAATAAAAAACATTTAATTTCGAAACTTTATACTATTTAGAATAAAAAATAAAGTAAAAAAATATTCCAGTTAACTATTACCTGGCAGAATGCCTAACTATACTTAATGTATAGTTAGTAATAATAATATTCTCTTTTGTCCAACGGTATATGATTCCTATTACGGGAGAAATACAAAGCTGCAAGTGTATTCACAAATATTGAAAAAAAACATTATTGTAATAATATTTGCAATAACAGTGTTAGTAGCAAGAGGTTTATCATTTACGAATTAAGTGGTTGCAACATAATTAACCCTATGCGTGTTATAACACAACATTTGGATAAATTTAACTTTAAATGATTTTCATTACACCATCTTATGAGAACGTTAATATTACATTGTAAACTCGCACTATCGATGGTATCGTAGATAACAAGGAAGATTTTCAAATCGTCAACATAAGCCAGAGTGTTACACATTAAGGGTGTTAACAGGTCGTTAATAAAAAGGATGAGGAGCAACGGTCCGAGATTACAATCCTGCAGAACACCCGATGCAGACACTTCTTAAGTCCTCCACGGGCGCGATCGTAATAATAACTTATGACATGCCTATTTCACCTGTAACTGACGTTAAGGTGTTTGGGGATGCTAAGGCATGAGTTATTATGAAAGTATTGATTTTTATGCGTAAGAAATGTTATAAATATACGCATAAATATGTCGCATCGCGTTCTTCCCAAAAATATGTCAAATATATGCTTTATTTTTACCATTTATGCATTTTTATCCACTTTATTTTTGATGTATTTCGTTTACTGGAAATCAAAGAAAGAGTAGTAAAACAACAAAAAGTAGTCTAAATTACATTGATAAATAAAAAATAATTATTATTACATAATATATGATAGAAAATTACATAATAATGTGGTAAAAGTGTGGCTATATAATATTAATAACATAATAAGTCAAAAGTATTTTTAATAATCTAAAATATTATTAAAAATCTGGTGTGAAGGACACAATACAAGTTCAATATTAATATTTTTGTGAACGTATCACTCTCCAGAGACGCAGATACGTATTTCATCTTTCTACAGATTCCTCAGAACGCTTCTGCTGGGGAAGGATACACTTACAACAAAACGACTTCGCTATCTCACAGAAATTATTAAGACCGAGCATAGAAGTACATTCAGAGCTGCATATTGACAAACGACTGAAGCACCTTCTCTGTCTACATAATAAATGCAGAACTAACCAAGTGTTTCAAAAGATGGCACGATCGTATCTCTAGAAACTGTATTTTTCGTGCCTTCACGACTCCATACGGAATAACCGCATGCGTAATGTAACAGAATAATTTGAAACATGTATGAGTGGGTGAAAACCTTACCAGTTCTGTGAGATAGCGAAGTTGTTCTTTTTGTGAGGGTATATTTCTCCAGCAAGGGCGTACTGAGGAGCGTAGAAAGATGAACTACGTATCTGCGTCTCTGGAGAGGGGATACGTTTACAAAAATATTAATATTGAACTTGTACTTGTGTCCTTCACACCAGATTTTTAATAATATTTTATATTATTAAAAATACTTTTGTATTATACAAAACTGATGAGGTTTTCACACACTCAGGTATGTTTCAAATTATTCTGTTACATAATAAGTTATTATGTTATTAAGTAACATCCATAGAATTATATGTAGGTTATAGACATTATTAATAATTATTCACTTTCGCAGTGAGATCTACTTAACTTATTATCGTACCAATTAATAATTAAGTTCTTTTCTAGATTTTCGACACTAAAATTTTGTCTTCTATCGCTTAAAATATTTTTATATGTTGAAAACGTTCTTTCGACATCAACCAAAGTGATAGGTGCATATTTTAATGGCGCTAGATGTTCGGGGTCTAAATGTAAATTATTATCTTTAACAGTCGAAATGATTATGATAAAATCTTTGACATTTCTGTTAACTCTTGGAAACGATAATTCTTTGTTGTAGCACTATCAAATTTATCTAGTTAAACTTTACCAGTTCAACCTGGTACATTTTTCAATAAATTTTCACAATGTTCTACAATAGAAATTGACTCTAATAAAGATATTTGGTCTGTTTCAATTTCTTTAGTTAAACCACTTAAAAACCTATAATTGATTTAGCTAAATCAGAAAATTCTAATACAATGTTTTTTATATGTTCTCACTTCTCATCTGATTCATTATATTATAAATTAGTGAACGGATCAAAAATATACGATTTTATGTTGAAAATGTAAAAAACATTCACTTTATGCACACAAACTAAAAATATGAACTAAAGCTTAATTTTATTCAAAACATGTAATTTTTTATACCGCTAATCGCATTATTTCAGTGTAGAAAGGATATATCCACAATATTGGGATGATATTTCTAATAATAAAAAAATATGTTTTTTACATAATATAACTCTGGTTATTATCATCATTATTATATGTTTCACTATTCTATGGCTTTCTCATATAGGTGAAAGATACAATTTAAGTTTGCAGAGTATCTTTCATCCACCTGATAAAGCCATAGTATGGTGAAACATATGCAGTGTTCTACAATAGATTATTTTAAAACTTTAATATTTGCATTTTATTAGTGATTTTCAAAAAAATCCGAAAACCAGTAGAAGTTGCTCAATTTTAATAAAATGTATACCTAATATTTGCTTAATCAAATGATTAAATTTTCAAACTAAAATATTTAAAAAATAACAATGTTATTTAATTAACCCTAGAATACTAAACCGTCGTAAAATTTACGAACGTACCCTACGCATTGTTTAAGTTCGGCTATTTTCGGTGATGGAAGACGATTGCTATTTTTAGTACCTTTCTACATTAGTGTGAACGTTACCGTGCTGCAGTCATATTGTCCTATTAGCGAATTTTTATATAGTTTTTAGCCACCGCGTCGTTAAATTTACGAGTGCTTAGTATTAATGCAAGGTTTGTTTTGGTAAAGCCAAATTGTGTTTTTGTAAATTATTGCTTTTTTATTCTCATTTATTCAACAGTTGACAAATTCTTCTAAGCAAAATGGCAGCTAACAGGAAGCCATTATCAAGCAAGGAAATTTCTGATGAAATTTAAAGGATTATGAATGGAGAGATTGATGCAGACGACCAAGTTGAAAATGACTTTGAAGACGATTTTAGTGATCTTGAAGAAGATGTTCTAGAGCAAGAAGAAATACATAGTGATGATAGCTTAGGAGATGCTAGCGATGATGATAATGATTTCAATGAAAACAACGAGAATTTTCTAGTTATTAGCGATACTTTGAATAATGCAGTAAAAGTTACCCATAGAAATCATTCGGTAGGAATTAGCGAAGATGAAGTACAAGACTGGTACAGAGTACAGGATACAGAAATGAACGAAGAAAACGATGCTGCAGCAAATTATGTTGAAGAGGAAGTAGAGGATGTAGCAATGAACGATGAAGAAAATGCAGTATATAATGATGTAGAAGTCGAAGAAGAAGATGATGATAACATACCATTAGCAAGAATTGCTCAAATTCAAAGTAAAGTGTTTGTTCTACAAGCTAATTCTCTCAAAGGTAGAAATAAACATCGGTGGTACACCAAACAACCTACAAGATCTAGAAGAACGGCTGCACGAAACATAATTAATTTTTTTGCGGGAAGCGCAAATAATGCAAGAGAATTACTCGACCCTACCCAATGCTTTCTACATTTTTTTAGTGATCAAATAATTCAGGAAATTGTAACACACACAAATCAGAATATTCAAGATAACTCTGCCAAGTATGCGAAACAAACGTCCACTATTAGTCAAACTTCTAAAGAAGAAATTCGAGCCCTTCTGGGACTTTTGATTTTCTCAGCAGTTATGAAAAACAATCATCTTTTGGTAAGAAAAATGTTTGATACCAAATTATCAAGATCTATATATAGAGCAACAATGAGTTCTGACCGTTTTCAATTTCTAATCAATTCATTGCGCTTTGATGATAAGAATACCAGAGCTGAAAGAAAAAAAGTTGATCCTTTCGCACCCATTCGTAGCATTTGGGATGTATTTATCACTATTTGCAATACATATTACACTCCAACTTCATACACAACCATTGACGAGCAGCTTTTAGCTTTTCGTGGAAGATGTCCATTTCGTATGTACATCCCAAATAAACCCGCCAAATATGGGATCAAAATTGTTATGCTCTGCGACTCGAGCACCAAGTATATGATTGATGCTAGCCCATATTTGGGAAAAGGAACAAACACAGGAGGACTTCCTCTTTCCAATTACTATGTCAAAGAATTTACAAAAACCATCCGCGGCAGTAAGAGAAACGTTACGATGGACAACTGGTTTACTTCAGTACCAGTTACAGAAGAACTTCTAAAACCTCCATATAATCTTACTATCGTTGGTACTATACGAAAAGATAAACCCCAAATACCTCCTGAAATGATTTGCTCAAGAAATAGAAAAGTTGGAACGTCCATGTTTTGTTTCGACAAAGAAAAAACATTAGTTTCTTTCAAAGCAAACAAAAAGAAAATTGTCACCCTATTGTCTACAATGCACCAAGAAGGAAGTATACACCCTGAAACTTCTAAGCCAGAGATTATACATTTCTATAACTCGACAAAATCTGGAGTTGATTCGTTGGACCAAATGTGTTCTAATATGAACTGCGGCAGAAAAACCAGAAGATGGCCTCTGTGCGTATTTTACGATATTATTAATATAGCAACCATAAATGCCTTTGTGATTTATTGCTTCAATATGAATAGGGCAAATCAAAACCTGTGAGCCGCCAAGAGTTTATGTTAAGTTTGAAAGATGGACTTATAAAACCCTGGTTAGAAATCAGAAAAAATATCACAACTTTGAGGCGTCCAATCCGACAAGATATTTGCGATATCTTGGAAACTGAATTGCCCACGGATCCACCTATCCATGCTGCTAACAGGCGTACAGTTTGTAGATTTTGTCCAAGCCGGCTTCGTAAAATGACAACACACTATTGTCTAAGATGCAAACGATCCATCTGTGGTCAACATCGATCATTTTGTTGTCTAGATTGTTCTAATTAATTTGTTTATGCAGTTCAAATGTAAGTTTTTTTTTCTTTAAAAGAATGTTATTATAATTTTTTTACGAATAAAGTAAAATAAAATTAAAAAGAGAACCCAAAAATGCTTTTTTTAATTCGTAGTAAATTCTACGAGAGTTTAGCAATCATGTAACATCAAAACTAGTTTAGTATTCTAGGGTTAATGAAATAAAAATCAAAAAGCAATATTACTTAATTTCCACTTTATTGAGATAAAATATCCATAATTGTTTCGACATACAATGTCTTTCTCAGATGGAGTTGTATTGCAAACTAAACGTAACGGATATTAACAGATTTAAACTTGAATATTATAATGAAAAAATAATTATAAGAAGGATGGTTCAATAATAGGTACCTTCTATTCAAGATGTAAACTTTATTACCTGAGCGACCAAAATTTACCGATCACAAACATAAAACGGGAAGATCAAAATAAATAAAAAAGTCGGTTATAAAATAAACCTAATAAAGAAGAGTTGCCATCAAGTAAAGGCTACTTCGATTCAAAATTAATAATGAGTCGGTTTGCGGCGGTTTTTTATCCATTCAATAACTCTTCGAGGCATGCTTGAAACTAAATGATTTATCGCATCTTGGGGAATGTCAACCCAGGCTTCTTGAATTCGGTGACGAAAGTCAAGTAGGTTATTTGGTGGTTGGGGTAAATTACCCAGGCGAGTACCAATCGTATCCCACACATGTTTGATTGGCGACAAGTCTGGAGGGCCATGGTTGCAGTATCACGTTATTTTCTTGTAAGAACCTTGCAGTGTCCCTCGCTGTATGAGGTCGTGCGTTATCTTGTTGGAAAAGGGGTTGAATTAGCCATTGTAGATATGGCAATGCAACAGATCGTAGTACGTTTCGTACCTATATAACCATTTACATCTAAATTTCCGTCAACAAAAACTAGAAGTGACCTGCTACCGTATGTATCGCACCGCATATGATCAACCCCGGTGTAAGGGCCGTACGCCGTTCCACAGCAACTGCTAAATTTCTGCGTTCTCCACAAAATCGTCTTACTCTTCTATGACCATCGGGGACCCACAGACAGAATTGGGACTCGTCAAAGAACACAACACAATTCCATTCATTATCCTAATTTGATCTAGGGTTACACCATTCAATCTAAGCAGCACTGTGTGGAGGTGTCAGTGGGAGACATGAAAATGGTCTATACGAACGAAGCCTAAAAGCGCGTATTCTGCGTTATATCGTTCCAATCAAGACTCACTGTGTGAGATATGATTGGTATTCGACTGGATAATTTACCCCAACCACCAAATAACCTACTTGACTTTCGTCACCGAAGTTATCGAATGCATATTAAATTGCAGCGGATCCACTCATTATTAAATAACATTGTTATTTTTTGATATTTTAGTTTGAAAATGTAATCTTTTCTTAAGTTTCATTAAACAAACATTATGTGTTAATTTTATTAAAATTGATCAACTCCTATTGATTTTTTGAAGTTTAAAGTTTTGGAGTTTCAACATGTATCTTTATCGACAATTATGCATTTCTTACTTTTTCTTATTTTTTAAAATCCGATACCCGATAAACAGCCTATACGTACATTAAAGAATAAAATGGCCTTCATAATTCCTTGAGGGATACCCCGTGGAAGTAATAGTTCATCCGAAGACACATTACTCTGTCTAATATCTGTTACTGAGATATGATTTGATATATTATATAGCATATTTACTATTCAATATCCGATATTGAAAATAATTTAGATTTTATTTATGTTATTATTCCAACTTAGTATTCTCAGTATATTCTGAAGGAATATATTATGTTCGTAGTGATTTTACCGTCTATATTCTCGCCTGTATTGGAACTGTATGATTGAAAATGTAACATCTGAACGTGCAGACTTAAATAAACGCTGCCAGAATCTCCAGATATAGATCTCATTCTCATACTTGCTAAATAAGTTTACTAACTGTACGGTATCCCGTTGAAATTTTATTTACGACTCGCAAACCTCATTTCTCGCGAAAGCCAGAGAAGAATGTAATAAAAAGGAAGAAGTCTCGGCATCAATAGAAACACGTCGGTACAGAGCAAATATCGTCGTGATATTGATGTTCAGCGTTAAAATATATTCGAAAGGAGACAAGCGGGTGTTCGTAACACCATTTTTTTCTTAAATAAACGCTTGGTGTTATTTACAGATATATGCGAGATATATGGAAAATGGATAGGATCCGAAGGATGTGTGTCAACTACGGAAATTGCAGAGATCCTCGATATACGAATAAACATATATATTAATTTTGATTCTTTGTCGAATTGAAGATATTCTTTTATTTATTGTGTTTGTAGGTTTGAATTTATTATTTAAATTTTAATTATTAAAGTATGTTAAAGAACATATTCGGACAATCTAAATTCAATTCGCAGATATCATTCAACTATGTTATCAACAGTGGCGGCTCGGGGTGGTTCACATAGGGAGTGCATAATTTCAAAATTAAAAAGTGTAATACAAAAACGCTTACACAATCCTTATAAATTTCACCGACGTACTGTTCCAGATAGGTACTGTTCATTGTAGAGTTTGTTTTGAGGGAATAGTAAATATTACACTACACAAACTGTGTAGTGTAATATTTACTATTACATCTGACGATAAACGAAGTCCATTTTACGCGTCTTTGACTTGCAGAACAGTTCTATCACTTTTTAATTAAAGTTTGGGAAATCATTTATACATTCTTTTTCACAAGATAACATAGTAAGAGCATTTAATCTCTCTTATTTAATTGTATTTCTCAGGAAAGTTTTTATTCTCTTCAGCCGTGAAAACAGGGCGTTCCGCTTCGGACGTTGTCATTGGGATTGTAATGACAATTTTTAAAAGCTTAACAACTTCATACCATACTTCATACAATTAAAGGTGTCGCATAATCCATCCAGCAGAAGACCTAGCAGACCTACAGCACCGACTTCTATATTTTGCCTAAATTCTTCTCTAGAATATAGAACGCTTAATTCAGTTCGTAGTCTGCTTTAATTGAGGCATGGATAAAATTTTACTGCTTCTTTAAGGCGAAAAAGAGGAGAACTGTTTAAAAGAAATTAAGTTTGCTAATATTAAGTGCCCTGTATACCGAAATCTAGTTTTTATTTCTAGCAAAATAATATCACACTTCAATAGTTTTCCTCCTTCTTTAGCTACCATCAGTTACTCTTCGCCGCTTTGATGGTCGAGGAGTCAGTTTTGGGTCATTTTGTTTAACCAACTGATTATCTGTGTCAGCGATTTCGATTCGAATTTTTCCAATAGCGCGTTCAAAATTATCTAAATTATTCTTGATTTTTAATGCATCTGTATTGACATTTGGTAATTGATTAAACAATATGTCCACATGTGGCATAATTTTATGAAAGAAAGTTAACCAATAGATAAAATTTTCCTCCACTAAAATTCGCAAATTGGCGCCAGCTTGATGAATGGTAGTTTGTAAACTATCTTCTCCCTTGATTTGTTCTAGAGCTTCAATTATTTCTTCTCTGTGCTCATATATTGTATTCACTGTCCTAGAATTGAACTTCCATATTATTTTTGAAGAACGAGGTAAGCTTTTTCTCTGAAGGAATTCTTCCAATCTTGCAGCTCGTTGTGGTGAAGTGGAGAAAAATGTACATAATCCCGTCAGATTAGCAAAAAAAATTCTGCAATTACTACTGCTCGATGTAGCATGTGACATAATTAGATTTGTCCGATGTGCATAACAATGTACAAAATTAGCCCTTGGATACTGGTCTTGGACATGTCTTTGCACGCCGTTAATAGCACCACTCATGACTGCTGCCCCATCATAGCTCTGTGCAATCAGTTTTTCTGGGTCATCAACAAGCAAACTAATTTCGTTAAGGATGGAGGCAGATAAAGAATTAGCATCATGTCCACTAAGCAGAAGAAATTTCCAAAATCTTTCGACCGGTCTCGCGTTCACAATATATCTTAAAACAACCACCAACTGAAACTGATTGACACATCTGAGGTTTCATCAGCTATCACAGATATGAAGTCGGTTGCTTTAATTTCACTGGCAACTTGTTCATGATACACGTTCAACATTGCATCAAGCAGCTCATTCTGTCTCGTTTTTGATAATCCATTAAAAATCGGTGCTGCTTCGATGTGATCTCTGAGCAATTTATCCAATTCTGCCGTAAAATTTATCAATTCCAGAAAAATGCCCTTGTTATTCGACGTTTGCTGTTCATCATGACCCCGAAGTGCCAGTTAAAACGCACCACAAAAATGTAATTTATTATTAAATTTAACATATGCCTATTTTTTGTTACCTTTTCATTGTGTTGTTGAATTGCTTTTCTACATGATGAATCTAAAACATTCTGAATGATATTTTTTCCTAACATTCTTAGGAATTTTCATGTCTAATAATTTTAGCACTAAGATGAATTAAGCCTCTTATTCCGTTCTTTAACCAAGACGGTTCACCACCAAACAAAAGACACGGAAAACAAAACAAAGTATTTTTAATTTCACACCCACAAATCCAGTCATTTTTCTGATAAATATCCATTTTTGAATTTTCTTATAATGTCTTTACCTTTAAGAGATTGTTTATTTTCTAAACATAGTTGAGGCATCGGCCGTTTAAGATTTTTTACTGCGATTTTTTCATCATACGTTAACCGCGAAAACGCGTTGTTCTGTAAAGCAGAGACGGAATTCATTTTACAACGGCCTTGAGCAGACTGGACCACTTTCTCAGACGCTATGTATTATACGACATTGAAGTAGGGCAAAATACAGTTCTCCCCACCTTCAATGTAATGTTAATGGCTTAACGGAGCAACAGTTGGGCTTTGCTTATTATATCTGTGACGACGATCGGTGCATGTACGTTGTTAGCGCGCCACGTTCCTCGTCAATAACTATGAATACATAATATACATAATAAGTAAATACTTTCACAGTTAGTCGCCGCTTGGTTTGTTTTGTTTCATAATTCCAGGGGGTGCAATTGCTCACTTGCTCTCATTAAAGAGCCGCCACTGGTTATCAAACTATCTTTAATTATCCTATCTATATGAAAGGGGTATAGATATAACTCCAATTGTTAAACACTAGAGATAGTGCTGTATAATTACAACTAAAATTAGTTATAGAAGATATTTTGCTAAAAATTTCAACTTATTGTAGTCATCTCGTTTCTCACGAAATTGTCAAGAAGAGAGGTAAAATCTCAAATGTCTGAAGTACATATGATTGTTCAGAGTAATCCAGTTAATACTTTAGGATTTTAAAATGAACTAAAACGTATGGATTGTTCTGCAACACAAAATGTTTTATTTTATTCCATAAAGCATTTTATTACAATTATGGCTTGAAGATAATGTCATTTAAATGTGCACTACAATTTAGTTGAAAATAGCGTATTCGATCAGTTCAGTTTCTCATTACGCTTTTAGATAATGCAGCCTGTATCTCGCGAATAACAGTTCTGATGTTGGTTTTGAAATTCTCAATTATTGTTGGACTGTAGACCTTCGACTTCACATAATCCCACAGGAAAGAGTTACATGACATCCAAATCACAAAATCGTAGTAAAAAATTCACAGGACCATTGTTTGAAATAACTTTATTTACCAATTCACCTTGCAGTAAGGCGATGGTTTCGTTGGTAGTACGACATGTAGTGCCGTCCTGCTGGAACCAATATTCCTGCAGAATGTTTGCAACAACAATTGGGAAGAAATATTCATTAAATATAGGCCGATAACGAACGCCATTTACGCTGACACATTGTCGTTGCATATTTTCAAAGAAATACGGTCCGATGACACCACCATGAATGACACCATGAAATAATACAATTGTTTTATTTGTAACAGGGCTTGATGCGAGTTCTCGTATCGATATGTTAATTGGTTTTTGGTATATGACGCCACCTGGCGACGAGTTAATGGACTTACAGAAATATGCGTATTTTTCTTCTTTTGTAATAGCTTAGCTATTCGAGAAGAAATCGCCTTCATCGGCGTAGTCTGTTTTCTCCGTCAGATGTCACGAGGTTGTCTGTTGTCATTTGATAGGACAAAATTCATTACTAGACCAAAAAAACGAACTTCAGTCGTTACTTCCTTCGTAAACCTGCATTAACAAAGTCGCTAGACAGAAACGCATACGTCTGTGGTTGAAGTTAACGCTAGCAAATACGTGCTATTATGTCCATGTGTGCAGATACAGTTTTGTTTTATGCAGGTTTGTATTATTTGTAAAAAGAAAAAATGTGAAAAATTTTGTCGCTGTGTGATATCTTCATGTAACATTATATACAGTGTGTATTAGCCAAATGGAGTAAATTATTTCGGTTACTGTACATATTTATAAAAAATCCCGAAACATGTCATATTTAATTTATAAATTAACATTCTTCAACGTGAAAATGCGATCCCTACCTTCAACCCCCTTCGAATGACAGGTACAACCCCCATTTTTTTAAATGGGAAGAATAGGCTTGTGATATATCGTTGTAAAGGTCTCTTTATTCTCTATTCAAAAATGTTATAATTTTCATGTTTGTTGCAACAATTAAGATAGAATAAAATAAAATCATGTTGTCATCGAAATTCGCTACAATATACTCAAAAAATAAAATTTAATGCAAAATGTAAAGAAAAATTTAAAACGCCAAAAAATATGAATGTCAATGAAGTAGATGTTCAAAATGTTCACCATGAACGTCTGGCAACATCCTAATCTTAAATAAAACTGTCCTCTAACATTATTTAACATATCAGGCGTGATCGACCTAATCGCAAGCGTTATTCGTTCTCTTAAGTCATTTAAATCCAAAGGTTTAGTTTTGTACACAATGCTCTTCAAATATCCCAATAAAAAAAATCAAGTAAGGTCAGATCAGGTGATCGTGCTGGCCATTCTATCTATCCTCGCCTTCCTATCCACCGATTGGGAAATATTGCATCGAGGTACTGCCGGACATTGCGTTGGTAATGTGGTGGTGCTCCATCCTGCTGAAACCATATCGTATTCATTGGAACTTGAGGGTTTCCTGGATCAGGATATAAATTTGCCAAAGTTGGAATGACATCATTTTGAAGTAGTGCCAAATAACGATCGCCATTCAAATTGCCCTCAATGAAAAAGGGACCAATGATATGGTTTCCAACAATACCTGCCCAAACATTAACTTTTACTGGGTATTGTGTGTGTTCTTCCCTCATCCAGTGAGGATTTTCCGTAGACCAGTAGCGGCAATTTTGCCGATTAGCATGACCGCTAAGAGAAAAAGTGCACTCATCAGAAAACATAACGTCTTCTAAATTGATAACATTGTTATCCAGCATGTCCATCATTCGCTCACAAAAATAAGTTCTTCTATCAAAATCGTCTTCCATAAACTCCTGAATAGATATCATTTTATAGGGATGCATTTTATTTTCTTTTAATATGTTTACTATCGATGTATGGCTAATATTTAATGTAGTGGATGCATGTCTACTCGATGTATGTGGGTTTTCCATAAACTCAAGCATCACATCTACTTTGATTTCATCACTCAGTGCATCGGCAGCTGGTTTTTTATTTGCCATAAAATCAGTAAATCAGGAAATTTCTCATGAAATAGGCGGGTTACTTCTTGTTGTGTTCGGGTTCTATCTCCGTAACCAATCATTTGTATGACTGTTATTTTATGCATTTCCGTTAATCTAACCATTTCCCAGAATTGTATTTTACGAAATTCAAACTAAAATTATCAAACTGTCAATTTAAATGACAACTTTTAAATACAAAACAATTTACTAAGGCGTTTTAAACAAACTAATGTTGCCACGGAAACTTTTTAAAGTATTTTTAATGGATACCATCTAAAAAGCACATTGGTATGGTTTTTACTCACTTTCTTATTATGAAGACCTAAACGGGAAGTAAGTAATGCAATGATGCCTTTGATGTATGTATTAAATCTTTATAAACGCAAATGAGCATCTACTTCATTGACATTCATATTTTTATATATATATATATATATATATATATATATATATATATATATATAATAACTTCGTGACCTTGGTATGATATGGTAAACCTAATCAGTAGGCGATTAAAGGTCTGTATATTACTTCAAAATATATGTATTTAAAGAACTCTACATGTTTCGGCTGTATACGCCTTTTTCAAGAGAATACAAAATATGAATGACAGGATATAAATGTCAATGACTTGACATTTATATCCTGTCATTCATATTTTGTATTCTCTTGAAAAAGGCGTATACAGCCGAAACATGTAGAGTTCTTTAAATACATATATTTTGAAGTAATATACAGACCTTTAATCGCCTACTGATTAGGTTTACCATATATATATATATATATATTCATGTATTTTATATTATTAAAAATACCTTTGTATTATACAAAACTGGTGGGGTTTACCTACTCATGTATGTTTCAATTATTCTGATATATATTTTTGATGATGATTCTTAGTAAAATGTCTTTGCTTGGATTAATTTATTAAATAAACGTTAGATTGTAAAAATTTGTGGACTTTTTTTTATCAGACTTCTGTAACAAAAAAAACTGTACGTATTAAATACAGTATTTAGCATATCAATTTCGACTTTATGACTTCAAACTACTTTATACATAAATGTTACCTCAAAGAAGTTTGTTGACCAGTCTAATTTACAATAAAGTCACTGTACAGCGATAAACCAACATTTAAAATGTCGGCGAAAAATGGCACTTTGCGGTAACGATCTAACTCACCGGTGTGGAAAGATGCTCGTTTATTCGAGGACAGATGTAACACTGTAGGACAATAAAAGTACTCGTTACAAGAGTCGGTGTTAAGACCGCTTAATTGCTTGACCTGTCACGCTCTTTTGCCTTTTCGACGGTCAAAAAATGAACGAAAGAAACTATCAAGTTTCTCTCCGCGCCGGTGACAAGCCACGTAGACGGTATATTAGGGCGCCATCATTAAATTAAATAAATCGGTGCTGATATGTATGGAAGATTCTTGACGAGTTAATGGGAAGTAATAATTTACGAATATCATAAAGTTGGAGAATATGGTATTTCAGGGTCATAATCAAAAGACATCCTAAATAAATAAAGGAGATATACCCGTCTTCATAAAGAAAATTTATTTCTGTTTTATGTAGGCAAGCTTGTCTCATGTTATTGGTGGTGTATATTGCATGTCGTTGTATTTCACATAAATGTTTTTCTTTAGAAGTCGTAAAAATGTTGTGATTCTATTTAAAATTTTAGTTAGTTTTCAAATGTTGAATACTTAGGAGCAAATATGTATAACTATAATTGTGTGTAATATTGTTAACAAATTTTGGATTATAGGTAATAGATTTTAGCTTAAAATTTAAGTTTTGGGCACCTAAATTATATTATACGGTACAAAAAACTAAAATATGCATTAACGAAATAAAATACGTAAAATGTCTTCACGGTTTTGGGCAAATATTTCAAGAGTTATTAACAATAACTTAAAATTAATATTGCACTCCGCACAGTAGACAAATACCGCACTATTGCGCGACCAACTGGATTTGGGTTCCGGAAACTAATTTATCAATCTCCCCATCCACTTGCACAACAACAATTTTCAAGCTTGACAGTCAAATATAGTCCGGTTCCAAAAAAAAACCGTTTCGTGAATTCGAAATAGATAACTCCGAAATGACTCATGGACATAGGTCTTAAGATTACCACATTACCACTGGGATTTAAAAACAATCGAACTGAATTGAAGTATGGTAAAAAGAAAGGTAGCAGCTTATAATATTGATTCGAATATTAATATGGAAGTTTTAATACGTCAGTCTTTTGAAGAAGTAAATCCAGATTTGTGGCAAGTCAATTTTTAACAAATTAAGCGATTGAAAACAATATATAGAAAACGACAGACTGATGAATCAGATAGTGAAATGTAGTGGACAGACTCTGAAAGTGAACGTTAATCTTTTATAGAAATTGTGTAAGATAGTAGAACTATTTTTTTTCTGTTTATTGTTTATGATGTTGACTTAGCACCTGTTTCTTTCAAGTTTAACAGTTCAACATTTATACAGGCATCTTTTTTTATTACTACACACACATTTTTCCTATGCGTAACTTTAAAAAGAAAATTGTCAATACATTAGCAGCATAGTAGGCAACCAGTTATACACTAGTGAAGGATTTCCCTACAGCTTAATTCTTAAATTACTTTGCCATGGGGAGAAAAAAAATACATTTTTTATGTCAAATATTTCTGAATGTTATTCATACTTTAATCGTAGATTAAATACATTTTATTGAAAAGTAGATAATTTATTTAAATTATGAATACGTACAACAAAGATGAAACGGTAGCAATGATAATGTGGTACTAGAAGAATAATAGTTTAATGACAGTCAGAGACATGCTTTCCGTTAATTATCCTGACAGGCAGCTTGTGCGAAAAGAATTTAAAATATTTTTAACAATTTTAAAGAAGATTGTTGGTTTCTAAATTCCCACAAAAAACGTGTTAACAGAACACATGAAGCTGAATATTTTGTGTTATGTAGAGGAATGGCCTGTAGGATCGCATTTATATGTAGCCAGGTATTTTGGAGTATCATACAGTTCGGTGTTCAAAGCCCTGAAAGAATTCAAATATAAACCATATAAGAAAGCTTGCTCCACAAGAATAACATTGAACCTTCAAAAATAAAAGAATACATGAGATTGACAACTCTGTGCATGACGCAAAATTGTTTCCAAGTAGGAGAAAAATTTTATGAACAGAAACAAGGCACAACAATGGGTAACTGCCTATCTCCTTTCATAGCCAATTTATTCATGAGTCAATTTGAAGTAGAATTTAAAAATAACGCTAAATATTTCCCGAGAGTCTGGATCAGGTATGTAGATGACATTCTCGGGATTTTTGATTAGGAATAAACATAAAATAGAAATCGATATTTTCCGGAAAGAAACCAATGTTAATAGATTCATCACCGCGGATTCAAATCATAGTTATCAACATAAGACAGCTTCCTTTAATTTCTTAGTCAATCGGTTACTAAATTTTCTGTTAACAAAAGAGAGATATGAAATAGAACTGGATTTCATTAAAAATATCGCGACACACAATGGCTTTGACATAGAAATAATCAATAAATTAATTAGAAAAACAAAAATAAAAAATACAATCCGCGAATCCACAAGTTTGATATCTCAAAGTAACCAGGAGAAAAAGTACATGTGTTTACCATACCACCCCGTCACGAAAAACATTAATAAAGTTGTGAAAGAAAGAGGTCTCCAGGTTGCCTTTCGATCCGAAAATACTATCAAAAGTCTCGTAGGGAATACTAAAGATAAATAAATAAATAAATAAATAATAAACTTTTAAATTGTATACCTACAGTATCTAATAACTAATTTTCCTTTTCACGCTACTATATTGTTATTTAATAGAACCCGACATGCCAAACACAGTCAGATGTCTTGTTTTTCATAGGTAACGGTCTTTCCCATAATTTGTCCCTCTTGGGACTTCAATAGATTTTAGCAGGCACTATTACAATATACGACCATAATTTTTTATTTTTATATTTTTATATGCATGTTTTTTTGACCATTTGTTGACCATTTAAAATTGTAATTGTTACACCCCTAACCAAAAAATTAGATATTTTTTACTATACATGCACTTAAAAAATAATACTTTTAAATTTAGTAACTACTGATGATGTGTGCAGTGCACATGAAATGTACATATAGTCAATATACTATTGTTTGTGAAATATAAGGTGTTTTATTTAAGTTTAATAGTGTAATAATTTCACAAGTGCTCAACATATATACTACTAAAGATAGAGTTCATTTTAATTCAAAATCAGGTATATACGAAATTAGTTGCGAGGATTGTAATTTGAAATATATAGGCCAAACAAAATGACCAATAATAACCCGTTTTAAAGAACACATATCACATATTAAATACAATAGACCGGATAAATATAAATCTAACGTTGCCAACCACGCTTTAAGCACACTACACAATGTGTCGATTACAGGGTTGAAGCTGGTCAAAGGAATTAATAAACCCCGCGAACTTGATGCTTATGAAAGTATACATATCGCGAAAAATAAACAATATTCCATGAATAGCGATAGATCACCGATTCCTTTCAGTTGTCTCTTTTCATTTTTATTACCATAATTGTGTCATCGTCGTTTTAAAATTGAAGTTATTAGGACATGTTGAGTGCCGTTCCCTTAAGAAAGGAATGTTTGTCGTTCTTTCGTTCGATATATTTCAAATTGTAGAATAAACATATGTTAATGCCATTTCCCTAAGAGGGTAATTCGCATGTTAAAATTAGTCCATACGTGGACGCGGTGTAAAGTAGTTGTTGCGTAAGCGGTTATCTAGCTTTACTGTGCCCCATATGCTACTTTTTAATTAGTGGTTTTTTACCTACTGATGAAGACAACTTAGTTGTCGAAATACGTATTTAGGATACGATTAATAATTGTGGTAAGGGGTTATATACCTTTTTTAAGCATATAAGATATCAAACCATCAAGAGCTTTCCATTTTGTTAAATGATAACGAAGAAATTTTAAATAAAATAATTTTTACTGAAGCTACATTTACCGTAAATGGTGAAGCCAACTCTCAGAACTTCCGGTTTGTATTCTACATTTATTCGTTGAAAAAAAAATAATTTTCTTTCCTTTAATCCATTAGCTATTGGTACCGTACAAAGCCTCATGCCTAAAACCTAACCCAAAACGCAGTACCTTCAAAAAGTCAATGTTTGGATTGGAATAACAAGCGATAGACTTCCTTTTTTTTTTATTAACGATAACCTCACTGCAGCAAAATATCTGAACCTCTTGCGAGACCACATCATTCAATCAATTGAGATGCTAAATGTTGATAAATCTCGGTTCCAAATAGATGAGGCTTCGACACATTCTGCTAACGCCGTCAGGATTTCTTTTAATAACGTATTTCAAAAATAGTGGATTGGCAGGTTTAGCCCCATGACTCCCAAGATCAGCCGATTTATCACCAAATGATTACTCCCTTTGGGGTTACCTGAAAAGTAAAATTTATAATAATATGCAAATACGTAACTCAGACGAACTGAAAGATCGTTAACGTACTGCATATGTTGGAATAAATCCAGGATTTATTCGGAATACCCTGCGTTGCTTTCAAGGTCGCCTTGCTTATTGGCTTGAAAGACAAGGACGACACTTTGACAACTTGCTATGAAATTAGGCTTCATCTTTGTTTTGTTGTTTTGTTTGTTTTAATTAATCGTTAGAATAAAATAATTTCTTCATTCAAACCTGACATTTTGCAATTTCTTTTCTAAAAACATAACCTAATTCTTCGTGGCTTTATTTTGCTCTGTATTACCCACTGTTGCCAGTTCAAGTATTATTGCCAAACCAGATTATATTATACTTTCGCGATAAATTTTAACAGTTTCGTAATATTTCAAAAGTTTCACATATGTTGGAAAGTTCAATTTTTCAATACAAAAACAAAATAATAGTAGATCTCTTGAACTAAGAGTAACGGTCTTACAGAATAGTTATTTTATTTACATTAAAATAGATCTATAGTGCACTGGCAACACTGGTTTAGCTGAAGGCACATTGTTTTCGCTCGTCGAAACATAAATAAATGACTGGTTGCCTACTATGTTGCTAATGCATTGATAATTTTCTTTTTAAAGTTACACATACGAAAAATGCATGTGTAGTAATAAAAAAAGAACTCAGTATATCAAACTCCGTTGTCAATCTATATTATTTATGATAAGCATATAATTTATTCTATAATGCTATGTAAATATGTAATGAATATAATAAATTACAATACACACTACATTATTGGTTAATTTATCAAAGTTGAATGTTTGCATATTCAAAAATATAACAGGATGTAATATATGCTTTTCTATCTGTTACAACTTAGGTTATTTTAGAAGTTTAAATTTTCCGTCGCAAACTTTTGTTTTCGAATGTGTCATTCGAATCGACTGGTGCTGCATCACGTCTCAATTCTACTTTATTGCATTTATAGTTATAAGAAACAGTAGGTAAAAATAATAATTACAATGTTGAACATGGGCACAGTAAAGCTAACATAAAAATCGTGAAATACTTTACAAAACCTCCACGTATTTTTTGTCCACGTCAATTTTTTTAAATGGAAGGTAAATAAAATATTCCGTTGGAGAGATATATCGTATAAGCAAGTAAAATGTGTTTTCCAGTCTTACCACGTTTTTATTCCATTATTTAAAAAGACGCTGAATAAAAATGGGGGAGTATTTCCTATTCATTCTCCTGAATATCCTGATTCATCATTTACTTGTTTTCATATTTATTAAAAACAAACGGGAACGTTTTTATAGGTTTTAATAACGAGTACAAATAGTAAGCTTGTGGTCTAATTATTTTACTATTTTAATGTGTTTGCTTTGAATGATGAAGTGTCCTTATTTCTAGAATACACCATGTGAACCTTTTCAATAAAATTTTGATGTGTAAGCATTATAACAAAACATATGTATGTGAGCTAAAATTACAAATTTGGTTTGATTTTTTTTTTAACTTTTATCAACTTTGCTATCGGCCTTATTTACAAATTAGTTTACATACACATATTTGTATTAAGTACAGGTGAACATTGCATATTATTTTTAGATAAAAAAGAGTATTTTTACATACTTGTATATCACCTGTTCTATTTTTGGTGGAATTATTGTTCTATTATATGTGCATTATGTATGGAAGCTAGAATAGTTAATCCAGTTATAACAGAAAATTAAATAAAATTAAATAAAATTCCAACCTATCTAGATAAAGAGCGAAGGAAAAATTAGATATAAATTATAAAACAATTGTGGCCTTCTCAATGACTATATTTTAACGTTCATTTCATTTCGAATTTATATACACTGATACAAAAAGTCTTCGTACGATCGTAGTTACATACTTCTCAGGCACACAATTCAATACGAAATTATACAGGGTGTCACAGAATAACTATTCCTAATTTTCAAAAATGACAGAGGCCACATAAATAAACATTTTTTATTAATAAACTAGTGTCTGAAGATTTCTTGGTGTTAAGATAAACTAGAAGTTTTTAAAAACAATCTCAATTACAACAGGAAAAAGTTAAGTTAAGGAATATTTTATTAGAAATAATACTGCATCAAACATTATAAAAATTGTTCGAAATTACGACCACCATTTTCGATACACAAGTTGTAATGATGTGCAATCGACTGCCGAATTCTTCGAAATAGCTGCGAATGTTCACAACTATTATCAAACGCTAGAATAATTCGAGTCACTACGTCGCAAGGTGTTAAATAGCATGAACGTGCATGCCAGGCAATTTCAGTATTTCGACTAATTATACATACGCTCATCAGAAAATTCTCTTAAATAATCCAAATATTCTGCAGTACAGTGACAAGGTGCTCCGTCTTGTTGGAAATATGTATTTTGAAGTTCATCATCATGCAACTGATTGACAAATGGTTGTAAAATTTCCGTACGGTACCTTTGAGCATTTAACGTTCCCTGAAAAAATATTGGTCCAATGATTCGCCTTTGGCTTATCGCTGCCCAAACACCAATTTTCTCTGGATGTAGCGATTCTTCATTAATTACATGTGGATTTTCACTACTCCAAATTCTTGTATTATGTGAATTTAGTTATCCCGTTTTATAAAACCATGCTTCATCATTAAAGATGACTCTTTGCGAAAGTTCTCCATTATTGTTCATATTTACAAACCAATTACAAAACTGTAGTCTACGTGGGTAATCAATTTCTATCAATTCTTGTACTGCTGTGACACGGTATGGATAAAGTTGCATATCTTTTTTTAATAACTTGTGAGTTGTACCAACAGAAAGGTTTATTTGTTGACTCAAATGTCGAACAGATGTTTGTGGTTCATTTTCCATTATTTCTTCAACATGATTGACAACTTCAGGTGTACGTTTCTTAACTGCTCCGCTGCCTGATTTTCTTAAGAGGCTACCAGTGTCAGAAAAAAGTTCAAAAGTTCTATCGAAAGTATTCTTAAATTGTATATAATCTATTACAAAATGTGGAAACTCAACTTGAAATTCTACCATGCAATCTTGAACTGAATAAACCCATAAACCAGCAATTTTATTACCACTTCGAAAATAAGCCTGGACTAAATAAATTTTATGTTCTAAAGTGAAAGCCATTTTAAAACTGAGAAGCAATTTATTTAAACCAGAATCGACGCACGATTATTTTATGCACTAACTGATATTTGTGATTGACATTATCAAATGTCATTTGGATTTACGTTTACGGAACAACAAACACATACTAATGTATTTGCGTCGTATTCTATCAAAATTTCAAAGTAACCAAGATTGACTTTTTAAATGAACACACGTTATATATATAACACTGGCCTACCACCATTTTGGTGCTGGAGATTTTAGACCCGATTTTAAGTATGTCTTACATGGCGATATCAAAAATGTTACCGGTTTTCTTCTGTCAGCTCTAGTTCCCGAGAAAAAAAAAAAGGTCTTGGTGGAAACGTTCCCCTTGTTCTTCGCTTAGATCTCCTAAATTGTGTTGGAAATGATGTAGATGACTATTGAGATAGTGTAATTTTATACTCATATTACAGCCTAAATCTTTGAATCGCACCAGCATTTCCTCTACTAGTTCTACATAGTTGTCAGCCTTATGATTTCCGAGGAAATTTTGTGCAACTGCTACAAAAGATTGCCAGGCAAGCCTCTCCACATCATTCATACAAGTCTCAAAATTAGTTGTGTCTTTCATCAATTTACGTATTTGAGGTCCATCAAAGATACCTGTTTTTAGTTTTTCAGTACTTAAACCAGGAAATTTGTGAGAAATAAACTGGAAACATTGACCATTTCTATCAAGAGCCTTAACAAATTGCTTCATTAGCCCTAATTTTATATGCAATGGCGGAAGAATGATTTTTTCTCTTGAAACTAAGGGTTCATTTATAACATTTCTTTCCCCAACAACAAGAGCATCTCTCACAGGCCAATTTTTTGCAGTCCAATGACGTGATTTAGCTCGACTGTCCCAGAGACAAATAAAACATGGGTATTTAGTATAACCACTCTGTTGACCCAATAAAAAATTAACCATCTTCAAGTCGACGCAGATCACCCAGTTATGTTCAATATATTTTATTTTTTGTAAAAGATTTGAAATTACCTCATATTCTTCTTTTACACATGTTGAGTGAGCAATTGGAACGGGAGCATTTTCTGAATGAGGAACAGGTCTTTGTACTGAAGAAATATTGGGGTATTTCCATTTATGGCGATTGTTTTTGTTGATGCCCACTATATTAATCATACAAAAGTAACAGTCGTCATAATGATTTTTTTTGTTCTCGCCATATCATAGGCACTCCAAACTTCAAAGACTTACGTTTCCCTCTCTCCCATTGTCGCAAATGTTCAACGCATATTTTACAAACACTATGAGGCACCCACACTTTATCTTGGTGTAGAATTTCAATACCGAAGTAAGCAAAATACAAACGATGCACTGTGTTTGTAATCGATTCACGCTGATTTTTCAGTATGTATTCACCACAAACATAACAAAATATATCAAGATCGTTAACACAACGTCTGGACGTACTAGCCATAATGAAATAGTAACACAAACTTTATCGATGATATTGTAATAATGACTAGTTACGAACAAGACCATAACAAGATCGACAACAATTCACAATGAGGGTAGTTGGTAAACTAGAGCTGATGTGTTAAAATGACGTATGTCAATATACTGTACATTACCTACTTTATCGACAATTCAAACAAACAGAGATGCACCAAAAAAAAAATTTTTTTTTGTAGGCCTGTGTAATTTGAAAGAAATTGTGGACCGTACTATATTGGTTAAAATAACTTAAAAACGGACAAGCGGTCTGTTAATTAAAACTCATTTATTAATTATCTCTATATTTCGCAACGAGTTTGTTGCTTCTTCGGGAGATAAAAATGTAGAGTAGAAAACATAGAAGTGACGTACACAGCCATTGAAATTCAATCAATTTTAATATTTTTGTTTTGAGAATATACTACTTTTACTTTTGAATTTAAATGCTGTACGTTATTATTCTTGCAATAACTTTACAGAATATATTGTAGCAGCTATATGTTGGAAATAAAAGAACAATTACACGATAACTTAACATTTTCTGAAATTAGATTATGTTACTGGTTTTAACTTAGTGGATCACTTTTTTCACTTGGAGTTACTGTAGTTCGCAAAAGCGGCCCAATATAATACTTGGCTGTAATAATTTAAAAGCGCAAACGAGTCTTAATGCCCACGCTTATTAGTTCATACCGTCTTCCTCTTCACAACCTAGCGTTTGTTTGTAAATGGGTTGCTGTTTTTCTATATCATTTGACGTTCTTACTGCGCTTTAGCCAAAATCGAAATGAAAATAGTTGTACATTTTATTCACTCCTTTTCTCGTTTAACTCCGTAATAATACGTAAATCCGTCATCATTATAATAATTTTACGTTGGAAGCAGTAAAATTAATAAGACAAAAAGAAAACACTGGTCTTGCTATAAACATTACAAGAAAACATTAAGGAAACGTATAAAGGTATTTTAAGCAGTTGTAAAAATAAACATCATTTGGCGTATATTTTTAAAAACCGATAAATACCACAGACAAAATCGTATTCTTTTACGCATTTGCCTACACAATATATTATACTAATTACAGATATGTATTAACAAGGTGTTTTTCGAACGCGAAGAACACGGAGGCAACGGACATAAGCATCTCTTATCTCGTTTCACAATCAACCGTTCGAAGAACAACATAAATGTACATATACATTGTTTGTGAGATCTTAACTTGTAACTGATCCATTAATCTGTCAAGAGAGAGATTATTGTGAACGAGAGATAGCCGCAGATAATCTTATTTGTTGTTATTTGTTATTCGTGACTGAAATGGATACGAGATTTAAAAAGAGTTTCACAGAAAAATGATTCCAATTTACTTGCGAAGACGTTGGGCGTTCTTTCGATCCGTTACGAGACTTTACGTTTACAATCTAAGTTAAAAAGTGAATATTCCCTCTGTAACCTTATTTTATTTAGGAAACTTGTGTGACTAAATGTGGATTTTTTGATGAGAAGAAGTAATTTATTGCCATAAACTAAGGTGGTGTAGTTTGAAAATGTTCATATTTCACGGCGATTGAATTTTTAAATAATTGCAATAAATTTTAAGTCCAACAGAGTTTTAAATAACGAGATGATATTGCAAATAAGGTGATAAAAAAGTATGACAACCCATTGTACATATTTGTTGTTTAAATTTAAAATTAAAATGCGGAAACTATATTAGTGAAGGCACGCTAATACAGTTTCCGTAAGTTGCGATTGTGTCTGTCAACTGGAAAGCCCTGGCTCGTTATGAAGAGAGCGATGGTTGTTTTGGTGTTCCTGATGTTGACATTATGCTGAATGTTCTTCTACGCTCTGTCTTAATAACTTTTGTAGTGTAGTAAGGGTGTTATGGTGAAAGTATCTCTACAGCAGCATGTATTGATAATTCTATAGTAAGATGAAACACGTGCCTGCATGTCTGCAAAGGGACTTTCACATAAATACGAACTTGCATTGTGTTCTCCACACCTATGTTTGAATAATGTTTTTATATTATTAAAAATATTTTTGTTTTATACATTTTTTTCTATTGATTTCATATAAATTTCATAATCTACCCAGGTGGGTACTAAACGAAAGTTGTAATCATATACAATAAAACATGAGTTAGAAACCTACAGCAAGGTACTAATTAATAAAAATAAGCGAAAACAACAACTCACTATTATAAATATGTTAATTAACTGTGGAAGTTTACTATATCTAAAGGCGCTACATGTTTTAAACGGTATATTTGTGACCATTATCCAAAAGGTTCAATGTCAAAGGATTTGGATGTGCTTCAAGGCGTGTAAGATACTTGATACTTGCGTATTTTGCTTCCTCGCGCACTAGCCGCATGTGCAGATCATGATGCAGCAAGGCATTTGTTACAAACCAGATTGCATTTGTCATTGATCTCAGTACTTTAGATTGAAACCGTTGAAGTATTTCGAAATTAGAGATACTCGCGGTTCCCCACAGTTGAACGCCATAGGTCCACACTGACGTCAAAATCACCTTGTATAAAATAAGTCTGTTTTCCAGAGATAATGAAGATCGCTAGCCAATGAGTCATTGTAGTTTGGAGAATGACAGTCCTAGCTGCTTTCTCTTCGAGAAGATATAGCTTAGTCCACGTTAGCCGTCTATCCAAATGAATTCCGAGACATTTGGCACTTTCATTTTGAGGTATCTGAACACTGTTTAATGAAACAGGAGGATAAGCATCTCGACGTAATGTATATGTTACATGCAATGCAAAAAACTTTAAAGAGATCATGTTAAACGAGAGGAATCACAATATATAGAAATACTTGGAAAACTTAACACCAACCGAAGCCACAGAATATTCCTTATGGAATACCGCAAGGAGACTAAAGAATCCGCCTATTGAAATAATACAACCAATCAGGAAACCTGACGGAAGTTGAGCTAGGGATGACAAGCTTTTAGCTTGTCATCCCTAGCTCAACTTCCGTCAGGTTTCCTGATTGTTCTTACCTTTGCCGAAAACCTTACGAAAATCTTTCAACGTCACCAATCGTGTTCGTCGCAGGAAGAAAATGAAGAAATAAAGTCTCGGTCGACATTCATCCCTCGGGCCAGAGGCCTTCGGGCTAAATTAACGTCGACCTCGGGCAATATAATACCAATAACGCCCTTGGTGCATAAATAACTATTATACTGTATTGTTGAAAAGTATAATAGGTTGCATCAGGATCTTGCACACTCGCAGTCACTGACCAATAAATAGAGTTCAAGTATTCCAGTATCTCTTGTAAATTTTCATCAGTAATCTTTCTTTTCCATATCTCTTAACATTTTTCATCGTAGTGATCGGATTGTGCAGTTATGACAATACTACTGTTGAAGTTCTTTTCAGTCGTAAATATGTTATCAATTGTTGTAGCACTATATGAATCCATGTTAATCGACACTATAAATTAAAATTATATGTTCGATTACTGTCGCATAAATAGCAACTGTTGTTGGGCGAATAAAGATTACTATGATTATTACTATTGCCATTATTTTTGTTCATATTAATTACTTTCGTATTACATATTGTTATCAGTAATCCATATCGTACTTTGTATAATATTGTAACTTCTTTCGTATATACCAAATTGATGGTTGATTATCACTGTTTTCAATACTTAAATATGAAATACTTCCTAAGTATAAAATTTCATGAAAATATATTTTAAAACATGCTGGGAACTATTTATATCGAAAGAAAACTAATTATTACTCACAGAAATTTCAGTATGTAGTTATAAAAAAAACTTTAACTTTATTTATTTTGAGAGTACATCAGGCAAGCATTAAAACTGAATGATACACCATGAAATATTCATTTTGAAATTCCCTATATGGTAGCCAATTATGTAAGATTGATTAAAACAATACAGAAGTAAGACAGAGGAACTTAGTAGTAGCATATTAATACGTAATTTTCTTGTATTAATATTTTTTAGTGAGGCTGTAACTTAACTTTCATTTCGAAGTAATTCTGTAAAATAACTACTTAGCGTTTCTTAATGTAATTAGTTTGAGATAAAGCAATAACATCATAAATAATGTATCGTTCTCTTCCAGTCGATGTTATATTAAATCAATGGGCATGTTTTCTCTGTTTAAGCGGTATACTCGTGGTAATGTATTGAATAACATGGGCAGGTTCTTGCAATTGTAATTAATCACTTTAGTAACGTGCGATACGAATTCATTAAGAAAACAGTGTGAAAAAATTATGGGAATCTAAATTATTTTAACCATACGAGGTTCTAAAACAATGTGAAGTTTCAAAAGAATAAATGAATTTATAAGAAGAACTCGCATTTCTATTTCAAGGAGGTTTTTAAATTCGATTTGGAAATAATTAGAATAAATAGGAGACTGAATACAGAAAAATGACAGTTTTAAGCAAATTTTAAAGAAAATAGTACTAAAGCAGATGTTGGAAATGTTGACCATTATTTTCAAGACAAATTTGAGCTCTACGCTTCATGCTTTCAAAGCCATTTATTAGGATTGCTTGGGCTTTGTCAGCACAAGAATAGCATTACGAAGCTCTTCGATTGCGTGATGTCTGAGCTTGAAAATGGTATTCTTTCAATTTGGAAAAATAAAATAGTCTAGAATTGTCAAATTTGGAAATCTTGGAGGAAAATTAATAATTCTTGTAACGAAAAAGAAAGCTATTGCTTCTCAAGATTTATGCGCTGGTGCATTATCTTGCTGGAAATATTCTTCCGTAAGTTCATCATCATAAAGTTCATTAATATTCTTAATTAATGCTCTAATAATTCATTTCAGTATCTTTCAACAGTTACAGTTTGCTTAGAAAATATAGGCCCAATAATTCGTTCTCTTGAAACTGCTAGCCAGGCGCCTATTTTTTGTGGATGTAGCGTAGTTTCCACAAGTTCATGCGGGTTTTCTGCAGACAAAATTCTGATATTTTACTTGTTTAAATATCCTGAAAGATGGAACCAAGTCTCATTCGAAAAGCATTTGTCGAGAATGTCATTATTATTTATTTTATTAAAAAATCATAGACAATACTGTGTTCTCTTAACAAAATCACCTGTTTGAGTTCTGAAACTGTTTGAATTTTACATGGAAACAACTTTAAGTCCTTTTTTGAAATAGTATGACATGTTCCCACTGACAAATGAACTTGTTGTGATTATCCATTCGACGTCAAATATCCTCTATGCAATTTGCTGTTCGTTTTCTAGGTGCTCCACCGCTAGGTTTACGAGTTATTGCCCCTGTTTCACCAAATTTAATAAAATAAGCTTGAATATGTTTTTGCAATTGTTCGCAAGTAACTGGTAGATTAGAATTCTGTTGCAGGAAATCCTGTAAGCCCTTATTAGTGGAATAAATCCAATCTCCATTTTCTAATTTTTGGCCAGTCCCATAGTAAGTTTGAATAATATAGTTATTTATGCAACAAGGGCGTTATGGGTATTATATTGCTCTGAGGTCAACGATAAGGCGACCGAGGGCAAAATAATTGCCATAACGCCAGTGGTTCATACAAGATTTTATTTTTCACGAAAAAGAGGAATATTCAAATTACATTGGAAAAGTTCCGAGATTTCTGTCAACTGTCATGTCGTTGACAGTCGTTACGTATCTAATATGTTGAGGCCGGTGCATCGTTCGAGACCCTAAAAATACATAGAAAATGGAAAAGTACATCTGTAGTAGAAGAATATATAGAGGAAAGCATTGCTTCTAAGAATAGAGTATCCAGCAAGATAAATTCTGTTACAGTATCAGATAAATCCTTGTTCGCTTGTCAAAGTAACTAGTGGAGATGTTTTCCCACCAAGAACTTTCACAAACTTGGAAGGGTACGGATCCCATACTTTTTCAGGACATTTCCAAAACTGTATTTTTAATTTTGCTAAATAATGTTAAAAACTTGATTCTTTCTTTAGAAATTGTTGAAAATAAACAACTATTAAGTTTGACACTTTGAAGTTTTCAAGTTGTCAATGTTTAGATCCTCTTAATTTTATTAAAGAATGCTAAAGTTTTGCTTCTTTCTTTAGACTTTCTTAAAAATTAAAATTATCATTTCTTCTCGGTCCTTATTTATACTCACACAACATTAAAAACTGTGAATAATTACCGGACGTTATGCGGTTATTACGCTCATAGGCGATATGACCGTGTTTATGGTAACCGGTTACTATATAACGTAACATGGTTACCATAAACACGGTGATATAGCCCGTGGATGTTATAACTGGGAGATATGGCTCATAATGCCCGGTATGCTTTTAAAATTTTTCGTGTCTGTCTGTGATATAACAAGTCCCAAAAAAGTTCCGGGATGACTGCAGATATTTTCAAGGATTGGTACGGATAAAATTTTAAAGTTCAGTTCTTACCGCCAAATCGTACAGCCTATGAATCAAGGCATTATTGAAAAGATGAAAACAGTTTATAGAAGAAACCTTTTACATAGACTGTTGCTAGCAGAGTCTGACGATGAAAATGTTGTGTGTTTAAAAAAAAATAACTTGAAGGACTGTGTTTATATGGTTGCTGATGCTTGGGATTGTTTGGGAGAAGAAAATTTAAAACGCGGATGGAGAAAATTGTGGCTTCAAGTTATAAAAGCAGAAGAAATTCAGGAAGGGAAATGTATGAACGCTGAAGATACATCACACTTCTTAATACCATACCCGGCTTCGACAATTGTGATGAGGACGATGCTAACGAATGTTTGAATATTGACCCAAATAACTTACGCTACCAAATTTCGAAAGATGACGAAATTCTCACTGCTGTAACAAATAGTAAAGCACCTGTAGATGAAGGCGATAACGCTGCCGATGTAGCTATGCCTATTCAAGCTGAAGCATCTAATGCTCTAGAAACAGCTATAAACTAGTTGGAGAAAATGCTTGAACCTACTGTAACTGTAACACAGATTGCCTGTCTACGACAAGTTAGAGACTTGCAACGAAACGAAGCTCAGTTAAAATTCAAAAAATATGAATTTTTTTAAAATCTATATAGAGTTGTTTGTATATTACAAATGTATCTAATATGTAAGCCTATTGAAATCTTTAGAGTTAATATAGAGCATATTTACTTAAAATTAGTTTTTGTCGTTTTTTCCCTTTGTTCGAAAATTCGAACGAATTGATAATCCGAACAGGGCTGAACATCAATTAGTTCAGATTATCGACGTTCTACTGTACTGTTGTAATTACTTGGCAAGATTCAAAGCCTTTCAAAGTAAGTTCCATACGAATTAACTAAAAATAACAGAGATTAGTGAATTGCCATTTGCAATTCTCTCTTGTCACGTTAAAACTTTTGTCGTTTTTCGAACCGAAAATAAAAGTAAACCGGAAATAAAAATAAATATATATATTGTATCTTCTACATGTACTCAGAATTATTTTGCACTGCCAGAAACATAATCGTAATACATATATATGCAATTCGTTTGTTGCAACTCTTACAGAGAAAATAAGTACCTACTCAAAAGTATATTATATTCGGTATGCAGGAATATGAATTTATTGCCGATATGCAGGTAGGGGAATATACAGGGTGATTCTTAATATATGCGACAAACTTTAGGAGCTGATTCCTGGGGTCATTTTGATCATAAAAGTTCATAAGAACATATGTCCAAAACCGCTTAGTTCAGAAGTTATACAATGTTTAATAGAAAGTTAAAATAATAAATGGTTTTATTATAAATTAACAAAATAATTAGTAAAACAAAATTAACTTATAGTAACTGTTGAAAATGACCGCCCCCAACTGCACTACAAGCTGCTATCCTCCGTCGTATTGACTGGCGAGTCCGTTCGAAAATACCAGGGGTATTTCGAATTGCTTCAAAAGCTGCTATAATACGATTTCTTTGTTCATCAACATTTTCCATGGGAGTCGTGTAAACTAATGATTTAAGGAGGCCCCAGAGAAAAAAGTCCTTGTTGTTATGTTAGTTAAGATTATAAATGTATTTTATGCATGACGGTGCTCCAGCGCATTTTAGTTTACTTGCTCGCGAGTTTCTGGACAGTACGTATCCAAATCGGTGGATAGGACGGGGAGGTCCACAACCGTGGCCTCCTTGGTCTCCAGACTTAAATTCATTGGACTTTTTTCTCTGGGGCCACCTTAAATCATTAGTTTACACGACTCCCATGGAAAATGTCGATGAACTAAGAAATCGTATTATAGCAGCTTTTGAAACAATTCGAAATACCCCTGGTATTTTCGAACGGACTCGCCAGTCAATACGACGGAGGATAGCAGCTTGTAGTGCAGTTGGGGGCCGTCATTTTCAACAGTTACTATAAGTTAATTTTGTTTTACTAATTATTTTGTTAATTTATAATAAAACCATTTATTATTTTAACTTTCTATTAAACATTGTATAACTTCTGAACTAAGCGGTTTTGGACATATGTTCTTATGAACTTTTATGATCAAAATAACCCCAGGAATCAGCTCCTAAAGTTTGTCGCATATATTAAGAATCACCCTGTATACTAGTATGTAGTTGTGTCCGTATAGAGTTTTGTATGTAGTTCAAACGTACATACACAGATTGTTAGATGTCTTATATTACTATTGTCTTATTTTAATATTTTGAATGTGAGATACTTGGTTTAATTGAATTTGTAAAATTAAATTTCAGTCTTCCTCCTGCTTTTAAACTAGATAGTTACCCAATCGCGTTTTAATAAATAATAAGTGTTTAGTAGAAGCCAATTCCATCCTTCCTACAGAAGAGTTCTATTTATAACAATTGCGTTAATAAAATATCGTCTTAACTTCGTATTTCTTAAAATATTTTTTTCCAGTTGTTTATGTTAAAGTTTGGAATTTTATGCACAAGAATTGCTTTAAATATGCGCATAAATATGTCACGTTCTTCCCAAAAATTGTCAAATATATGCTTCATTTTTATCAATTATGCATTTTTATGCACTTTATTTTTGATGTATTTCGTTTACTGGAAATCAACGAACGAGTAGTAAAACAAAAAAGTAGTCTAAATTACATTTACAAATAAAAAATAAATATTATTACATAATATATGGTAAGAATATTGCATAATAACATGGTAAAAAATTACGATTAATAGCTATATAATTCTATGGATGTTACTTAATAGCATAATAGGTTCAAAAGTATTTTTACTAATATAAAATATTATTAAAAATCTGGTGTGAAGGACACAAATACAAGTTCAATATTAATATTTTTATGAACGTATCCCTCTCCAGAAACGCAGATACATATTTCATCTTTCTACAGATTCCTCAGTACGCCCCTGCTGGAGAAGGATACCCTCACAAAAAGAACGACTTCGCTATCTCACAGAAATTATGACCGAGCATAGAAGTACATTCAGTGATCCATATTGACAAACGATTGAAGCACTCGTTCTGTCTACATAACAAATGCAGAACTAACGAAGTGTTTCCAAAGGTGGCACTGCTGTATCTCTAGAAACTGTATTTTTCGTGCCTTTTATGCACTTTGTTTTTGATGTATTTCGCTTACTGAAAATCAAGGAACGAATAGTAAAACAACAAAATGTAGTCTAAATTACATTTATATATAAAAAATAATTATTACTATACAGGCTGATTAATTTTCGGCCCTCACCATGGGGATCTCTCTTATTATTGGATTATAAGATTATTTAAGGTAGCCTTTGGAATTTCAATCTGTCAAACATTTCATTTATTGTTCAATAATAATACAAAAATGTCATACACTAACGAAGAGAAACGAGATATGATAAGTATTTTTTATTCTTCGAAACGAAATTCAACAGTAGCGAGTACAAGATATCAAAAACATTAATAAAAATGCATAGAAAAGTAAACAATAAACAATTACAGTAAATGTTCAATTATCTAGCCATCTTCGGTAATGCACTATTGGGCACGCCTTCTGGCATTTTGTACTGCCCTTTGTATAGTTCTTCTAGGAACTGCATCGAAGGCATTCTGAAGTCTGTCTCGTAATTCTTCAATGTTTTGTGGCGCATCTAATTTATAAATATTATTTTTAACATATCCCCATAAAAAAAAATCCAGCGGACTTAAATCAGGTGATCTCGCAGGCCATTCAACAACTCCCCTATTTCCAATCCAACGGTTTGCAAACTCTTGATTTAAGAAATTTCTAACAACAGCTGCATTGTGTGCTGGTACGCCATCTTGTTGCCACCATAAATATTGTGATTTAATGGGATATTGTCGTCAAGATAGTCAGATACGTATGTACGTAAAATATTTAAATATCTTTCTCCATTTAAATGTTCTTCATACATAACTGGTCCTAAGAGACGATTTGCCAAAATACCCATCCAAACGTTTATTCCAAATCGATGTTGTGGTCTTCTAGCCCTGTTTTGTCGGGGATTTTGTACTGCCCAATAGTGCTCCGTATTTCTGTTGAAAATTCCAGAATTTGTAAATTTTGTTTCATCTGACCAGATGATTTTGCTTAAAAAATTTTCGTCATTTTCTATCCTTACCATTAACCAATTACAATATTCTAGCTTTCTCAGATTATCTCCAGGCAGTAAAGAGTGACTAACATGGATCCTGTATGGTTTAAACCTACTTTTATGTAAAGTTCTCCAAACTCTGGTCTGGCACAAATTTAATTCTGATGCTACTTCGCGTGTAGAAATTGCTGGATTATTATTTATCTATAAAAATACAAGATTAACATGAAATTTGAAAACACGCTTTTAATTTACCATTTGTAAAATATCTTGTCGATTTTCATTTAAATTTCTGTTGTCTTGACCATTACGCGGCTTAGTAAACGATCTATTCTCGACCAAATTTCTGTCGAGATCTAGAAAAATGGTACGATGAGGCTGTTGTCGTTCTGGATATAATTGTAGATATCTTGTACTCGCTACTGTTGAATTTCGGTTCGAAGAATAAAAAATACTTATCATATCTCGTTTCTCTTCGTTAGTATATGACATTTTTGTATTATTAATGAACAATAAATGAAATGTTTGACAAATTGAAATTCGATGGCTACCTTATTTAATCTTATAATTTATTCTTTCAAATAAAACCTAATGTCAAAAACTTTAGTCAGCATGTGGTACATGGTTGAAATCAGAAAAAAAACTCTTTCTGAAGATGTCTAAATCCAATATGGCGCCTATAAGAAATTAGATAGTTGATGATGGCTAGTAAGAAACGAAACGTCGTATAAAAATTTAGAGTACACCACTGGATAGAGGTTTAGGAATGGCCACAAGGATGTCTTTTTGTATTTTCTCTATAAGGCCAAATGTCGGTGCTACAGGTAAAAGAAGAAAATGGGGTTTTCGCGTTTTTTTTTAAAATAACGAAGGTCATTTGTCACAGGTCTATTTTCTTTACGGATTTATAACAAACACAAAATTTAACAACCTTGCCAAATTTAAACCTATACTCTATCTCCAATTATAAGCGAGATCCCCATGGTGAGGGCCGAAAATGAATCAGCCTGTATAATGTATGATAAGAACATTGCATAATAATATGATAAAGCATTACAATTAATAAAATTACAATAATACATATAATTCTATGGATGTTAATAATTAATAATAACATAAGTTATTATTTTATTAAGTAAAGTCAATAGAATTATATGTTGGTATAGGTATTATTAATAACTATTTACTTGCGCAATGAGCTCTACTTAACTTATTATTGTAGCAATTAATAATTAGGTACTTTTCTAGATTTTCGACATTAAAATTTTGTCTTTTATCGCTTAAAATATTTTTATATGTTGAAAACGTTCGTTCGACTTCAACTGAAGTGATAGGTGCATATTTTAATGACGTCAGATGTTCGTTGTCTAAATGTAAATTATTACCTTCAAGTTGATCTTAATGATAATGATAAAATCTTTAATATTTCTGTTACCTTTTGAAAACCATCATCTTTGTTGGCACACTATAAAATTTATCTAGTATAACCTTACCAGTTCGCGTTTTTTAAAGAAACTTTTGGATTTTATAATTGATTTAGCTGAATCGGACAAATCTAATACAATGTTTTTTATATGATTTGATCTCCTCCTCATCTGATTGATTATATTATAAACTAATAAATGGATTAAAAATATGCGATTTTATGTGGAACATGTAAAAATATTCACTTTATGCACACAAACTAAAGATAAGAACTAAAGTTATCTACAATATTGGTGTGATATTCCTAATAAAAAATATGTTTTCTCCATAAAATCGGAACTCTAGTTATGATTATAAGAAACATAGATTTTAACAAGGTCACAGAAAAATATATTATAAATTATATTATATATTTCGATTATTGTTGAGCAAGCGTAAGGCACATATATGAATACTACACAATATGACCACTACAAGTATATGTATGTAGATAGAACAACTTTTCCATATCATGGAAATAACTTTTGTTTGGTTCAATATAAGATTCCATGAAGGGATTATTTTTATAATAATAAATGCTTTAGACATTAATTCAAGATTACTATGTTAATTAAAATAAGATAAAATTGCATTAATGTTACTTCGTTATATATTATAGCTAGTTGTCCGTTGTAAAATTCTACAGGTGCACCTTGAACAACGCACAAAAGGTAGCCAGATAATCCGGAATCGTCTGGCTTTCCTGGCTATAAGCGCATCATCAATGGCTGTAAATATATTAAGCAGAGACTTAATCTTTTAATTGACTAAGAACTGACAAGAACACTTCGATAATGGTTCATGTATGCCATATAAGCTTTAAGGGCATAAGTAGGAGTAAATGTCCTCAGAATAAACTTGTCCAAAATAGCATTGAATAGAAGCGTAATCTAAGAAATGCATGTAGAGAACGAAGAGTAACTTATCTCTTGCTACGACTTGTTGGGTGCCACTTAATCATCGAACCTGCGGGTTAGCTACATACATCCGAAGATGTACAGATGTCTTTAGATGCGATACTCTAAATAAATTTTATAAATTTTAATTTTTATCATCTCGGAAACTTCCGCTACAAGGCTTTATCCTTTTAATTTGGAGCTTATATGAACACACAATTCCTCTTTATCCTGGACGGGACTAAGAACTTCCGAAAAACCTTTAAATTGAAAGATACAGTAATCTTTCAATTCACTTTCAATATTATTGTTTAAATATAATTTTTTTAGCGTAAATTCTTATTTCCGAATAATCCGATATAATTTCTTGTGGATCGTCAAGCTCTGATACATACTTTTTTTTCAAGCGGATAACAATTTCGATATACTCATTCACAACCTTTTATTGAAAGAGGTCATTTTTGTCGGTCGGCAGTTTTGTCGTTATTATCGTACGGCGGAGCTGGTAAAAATACATTGAACTAACGTGGGAAGAGTGTCTCCCTCTATGTATCTCCCTGATGTGCACCGTGAATTCATTCGGTCATATATTTGTGCAACTAACCTGAAACGTCGTGAACATGTATTCATTTCAATTTGTGTGTAGTAAACGCAGTAAAATGTCGCAACCTCCTGAAGAATTGTCGTGTACTCTTACACAGATGTCAGATATAGCCCATAATACAGTAGATTCATTAATCTCATCAAACTCTTTTATCATTAATAAAGAGAATTAAGTGCATAATCTATCACTTGAACATAACCTAAAAATGGTTTTGCAAAATCTCGAAGAAATGTGCTAATTAAACGCTTGTAATAAAAATAGTATATAATACACGACAGTGAAAGCTTATTAAATGCCCCGCACACATTCTACTGTCTCAGTTAGCGCCTCGGCAGTGAAATGTATGCTCGGCTATAATATAAGCCTGGTCATAATATACTATTTTGAAAATGTCGGAACCATTCTATAGAGATTTCAGCCGCTAGTAAAGGATTCGCTTCTTTCTTGAATAAATTCTTGGAATTGTCGACTCCGTTAAAGTCAGGCTTTCTGACAAATAAACAATTTACAAAGGCATTTTTAATAATAAAAATATTATTAAAAATCTGGCGTGAAGAACACAAATACAGGTTTACTATTAATATTTTTTTCGAGCGTGTCCGAACATATCCCTCCCCAGAGACGTAGATACGTATTTCGCCTTTCAATAGGCTCATCGGTACGCCCCTGCTGGAGAAAGGATATCTTCCGACACATTCACAAAAAATACCTTTGTTTTATACAAAACTGGTGGGGTTTTACCCACTCATGCATGTTTCAATTATTCTGATGAATTAACAATTTAGTAATATTTAATCGTCAGCTCTAAGTTTATGGCAAGAATAGTGGAGGTATTTCAAATATCACATCACTTGTTGTTGCTTTGCAGTGTTTCTTTTACATTTTTGATATCTTGTTGATTATAAAAATTTGCTTCGCGAAATTGAAATTTATTGATTTTGAAGTTTTAGTAATAGGCCGTATAAATGCATATATTTTGGTTAGTTTTACTTAACGTAAGTGGAAAAAGCATTATTTTCAACAAAATACTGCTCTAGGTAACCGAAAAAAATATGTATTTCAATAATCTTGCTTTATACACAGCATAAATAAATACTAAACTGTATATATTTATTGACAACGATGTTTTGTTTTCAGTGTGAAGTATTGCGTCGTTGCGGAAACATTTATGCAGTTTAGTACTTATTTGTGCGATGTGGAGTGCTAGGGTATTAAAATGCTTAGCAAGAGGCAGCAATTACAAGAACGAATACACAATCTAAGGAAGTATTAATTATTCAAATACTTTCGGTTTAATTTCCTATTTTATACATGCTTTATTCATACTGTTGTAGCATTCATCATCATGATAAAAAACGTTTTTAATAATATCAAAAATATTTGAGCACATATTTGTGTGCAAATTGCTATCTAGATATGCAGACACGTGTTTCGTTCTACTATGGACTCGTCAGTGCATGATGTCGATAGACAAATTTCACAACGAACACCTTATCGCATACACTCAAAGTATAAATAATAATATAAAATATAAGTAATGAATAAAGCATGGAAGTAAATTCAGTGCCGTCAATTGATTAATGTCAATATTACGAACGCCAAACCAACCAGTGCCATCACTATGACAAGTGTAAGACTTGGCAAGTGGTGTCCAGTAAACGAATACATGGGAATCTGTATTAAGTGCCTGCAATAGAAGTCGAACAACCCCGCCAGCGTACATAACAAAAACAATTTGAGGCATAAAACCATACCATTTGTATAAAACAAAAACAATTTTAATAATATCACAAATATTATTAAAAGTCGGGTGTGGAGAATACAATGCATTTCACACATTTATGTGAAAATTGCCATCTAGATACGCAAACACGTGTTTCGTTTCATAGTGGCAACCCGTTAATACGAGGGTCGTTTCGTATATTTTGCATATAGAGCTGGAATAAAACAGTAAATAACTATCAAAGACTTTATTGTTTTTCAAAGTATTCTCCACGAAGATTTATTCACTTTTACATGCGCTCAAGCCAACTCTGAAAGTAGTTATTCCAATCCTTTGTTGGAACAGTCAAAATTGCATTTTTGAAGGCATCGACTGCTCCTTCTGATGACTGGAACCTTTGACCACCCAGTCCATCCTTGATTTTCGGAAAGGTAAAGAAATTGTTGAGACTTAGGTTGGGACTGTACGGAGGATGGTCTAATAATTCGAAGTTTTGTTGACAAGTTGACGACTGGCGTTTATTTTCTGGTTCATAAGAGTAAATCCAAGAGTTATCAACCCTCACAATGTTGTACACGTTTTCAGGGCTTTCTGCGTTGAAGCGATATAGAGTTTTTTGACAATTCACCCTAGCTGTTTTCTGTTCTTCAGTCAGCAGATGCGGCATTCAACGGCAAACTAATTTTTTTACACACAATTCTTCATGCAAAATTTTTCGGATTGGGATCCATGAAATTCCCAATGATGCCTCAATTTCGCGAAATATCACATGTCGATCTTCGCCGATGAACTTGCGCACAGCATCGACGTTTTCCTGAGTGACTGCCGTTTTTGATGCACCTGCTCTTGGATCGTGGCTAAGACTAATCCGTCCACGTTTGAATTCTCCATACCAACGAGAAATTGTTGACTGATGTGGTGCTTCATTACCGAAAACAGAAACCAACTCGGCGAGGCAAGACATCCCTCGTATAGGTTTTCGTTTGTTAAGACTGTTTGTTCGACGGAAACGAGTTGCCAAATCTTACACTTCGTAATATTAGAATTTTCTTCCATGGCTTTTATGCCTTGACTGTATGCGGCAAGGCATCATTTGTTGTTGAATTTCTCTATATTAAGATTAAAATATATGCCTGCTTGTCCACATAGGATATTTCACATAAATATGAACTTACATTGTGTTCTGTTCAGTCAATTTTAAATATTTCTGACATTTTTAGAAATTTGCAGGTGTTTGAAAGCTGTTTATTGCAACGATTATATGGATGTGAAGAATTCTAGCCAGTAGGTTCGACGTGCAAAACTTTGTTCTAAAGGCGAAATGAAAGAAGTGAAATGTGTTTGACGAAATGCGATCAGGTCAGCGACCAGAATCAGTTACGCTTGAGAAGAATTAAGGGCAAGTGAATCCACTTCAAGGAAATTGCTCTATAATTAGGTATTAATCAAGAAGAAGTTCACTGTTCAGACGTTGAACTACAGAAAAAAATTGCGCTAGTGGGATTCCGTGACAATTAAAGAATGTCATGAAAGAATGAAGAAAGTCCTTGACAAAAACATTTGTCAAGGATTTCTTAACCAGTATCCACGCAAAGGAGATGATTTTATCATTAACATCACCACCGGGAACAAACTTTGGATTCATCATTATGACTTCGAAAACAAGTAACAACCCCACTTAAGTATGTTTAAAATTGTTTTTATTTAATAATAATAATTTGTTTCTTTTACACGAGGATCCAAATAAAAGAAAATACATAAAATATAAACATAAAGTAAAAGAATGCCATCTAGATAATATATATACACATTCTTAAATAATAAACTAATGGTAATAAAAATTCGTAATTATGTACACTGAAACCTAAGCTGTTACAGCATCATACACAAAATTACGTATTTGAATTAACGAATCCCAATCAATATCACATTTATGTGCAATAGAATTGAAGTTATTGCAAATGCGACAAATTAGAGAGTATAATTTGATATTTATTCTACTTGCCGAATAGTAAAAAGCATCATGCAATCCTGAATTCGATCTTGGTATACGAAAGTTTATTTGTATCAATAGATAAGTACAATAAATGCTACTGTGCAATAAACTATATAAAAACCTAACACCTCAAGTTTTACGTCTCGTTTCAAGTGCTACTATGTTAAATATATTCTGGATAAATTCAATCTTCTACATACATAAGGAACTTTAAAAGTCTTCGTTGGACTGATTCAATGGCATTACTATATTCTGCATAAAGAGGATACCACTTCTACGAACCATATTTCAATTTGGATCTCACAAAGGTAGCGTAAAGCAATTTTAAACAGTGGATATTGTTAAAATCTCTACAATTCCTGTGTATAATACAATAACAGCTACATTGGCTACAGTTTGTTTCATGTGCTCAGTGGAAGTAAGTTTTCTATCAAATACGATACCCAGACCTTTGTGCATCTTACAACGATGTATATAATGTATAATAATTGTAAATCAGGGGAATATATCATAACTAATCCTGGACGAAGCAAGGGGAAAACGACATTATGTATGTGTATATGTAACAATCCAAACAAATATATATTTTTTCCTAGAAAAAAAATTTCTCTAAAATATCGCTTTTAAATTGAATGCTTCTATTGTGTTGTGATATATCTGAATAAAACTGTGATATAACTGAATTGAATAATTCTACGGTGGCCTAGATTACGAATCAGAATATTAATATATGACAACACGATAGAGCAGTATTTTACAGAAATTCGACACATTTATCCAAATTAACAAAATAATTTAAAACATACATGAGTGGGTAAAAACCACACCAATTTGTATAATACAAAAGTATTTTTAATAATATAGAATATGATTAAAAATGGGGTGTGAAGAACACAATACAAGTTATATAGTTGCTTAGTTCGAGAGTTATTATGTAGACAGCGCTGAATATTCGTTCACGCTCTGTCTTAATAATTTCTGGTTGATAGCAAGGTAGTTATGTTTTGTTGAATGTATCTCTTCTCCAGCAGGGGCGTACCGACGATCCTGTAGAAAGGTGAAATACGTATCTGCGTCTCTGGAGAGGAGATACATTCACAAATACAGTGTGTATAAGCCAAATGGAATAAATTCATTATTTCGGTTACTGTACATATTTATAAAAAATCCCGAAACATGTCATATTTAATTTATAAATTAACATTCTTCAACGTGAAAATGCGATCCCTACCTTCAACCCCCTTCGAATGACAGGTACAACCCCCATTTTTTTAAATGGGAAGTATAGGCTTGTGATATATCGTTGTAAAGGTCTCTTTATTCTCTATTCAAAAATGTTATAATTTTCATGTTTGTTGCAACAATTAAGATAGAATAAAATAAAATCATGTTGTTATCGAAATTCGCTACAATATACTCAAAAAATAAAATTTAATACAAAATGTAAAGAAAAATTTAAAACGCCAAAAAATATGAATGTCAATGAAGTAGATGTTCAAAATGTTCACCATGAACGTCTGGCAACATCCTAATCTTAAATAAAACTGTCTTCTAACATTATTTAACATATCAGGCGTGATCGACCTAATCGCAAGCGTTATTCGTTCTCTTAAGTCATTTAAATCCAAAGGTTTAGTTTTGTACACAATGCTCTTCAAATATCCCCATAAAAAAAAATCAAGTAAGGTCAGATCAGGTGATCGCGCTGGCCATTCTATCGATCCTCGTCTTCCTATCCACCGATTGGGAAATATTGCATCGAAGTACTGCCGGACATTGCGTTGGTAATGTGGTGGTGCTCCATCCTGCTGAAACAATATCGTATTCATTGGAACTTGATGGTTTCCTGGATCAGGATATAAATTTGCCAAAGTTGGAATGACATCATTTTGAAGTAGTGCCAAATAACGATCGCCATTCAAATTGCCCTCAATGAAAAAGGGACCAATGATATGGTTTCCAACAATACCTGCCCAAACATTAACTTTTACTGGGTATTGTGTGTGTTCTTCCCTCATCCAGTGAGGATTTTCCGTAGACCAGTAGCGGCAATTTTGCCGATTAGCATGACCGCTAAGAGAAAAAGTGCACTCATCAGAAAACATAACGTCTTCTAAATTGATAATATTGTTATCCAGCATGTCCATCATTCGCTCACAAAAATAAGTTCTTCTATCAAAATCGTCTTCCATAAGCTCCTGAGTAGATATCATTTTATAGAGATGCATTTTATTTTCTTTTAATATGTTTACTATCGATGTATGGCTAACATTTAATGTAGTGGATGCATGTCTACTCGATGTATGTGGGTTTTCCATAAACTCAAGCATCACATCTACTTTGATTTCATCACTCACTGCATTGGTAGCTGGTTTTTTTATCTGCCTTACATGACCAAACTCTCGAAACTGCTTCTCTATCTTACTTATTGTTCCTTGAGCTATAGGCGGTAAATCAGGAAATTTCTCATGAAATAGGCGGGTTACTTCTTGTTGTGTTCGGGTTCTATCTCCGTAACCAATCATTTGTATGACTGTTATTTTATGCATTTCCGTTAATCTAACCATTTCCCAGAATTGTATGTTACGAAATTTAAACTAAAATTATCAAACTGTCAATTTAAATGACAACTTTTAAATACAAAACAATTTACTAAGGCGTTTTAAACAAACTAATGTTGCCACGGAAACTTTTTAAAGTATTTTTAATGGATACCATCTAAAAAGCACATTGGTATGGTTTTTACTCACTTTCTTATTATGAAGACCTAAACGGGAAGTAAGTAATGCAATGATGCCTTTGATGTATGTATTAAATCTTTTTAAACGCAAATGAGCATCTACTTCATCGACATTCATATTTTTTTCTGGCGTTTCAAATTTTTCTTTACATTTTGTATTAAATTTTATTTTTTGAGTATATTGTAGCGAATTTCGATAACAACATAATTTTATTTTATTCTATCTTAATTGTTGCAACAAACATGAAAATTATAACATTTTTGAATAGAGAATAAAGAGACCTTTACAACGATATATCACAAGCCTATACTTCCCATTTAAAAAAATGGGGGTTGTACCTGTCATTCGAAGGGGGTTGAAGGTAGGGATCGCATTTTCACGTTGAAGAATGTTAATTTATAAATTAAATATGACATGTTTCGGGATTTTTTATAAATATGTACAGTAACCGAAATAATGAATTTATTCCATTTGGCTTATACACACTGTATATACAATATGAAACAAACATGTAAATAATTTACATATCTGTAACTATGCACATGGACAATACACCTCGTATTTTCAGCAATTACTTCTGCTTAATACATATGTTTCTGCCAATATAGGCGTCCTCAGCTAAGCTAGTGAAGCAATTTATACAAATTAATACAAACCTGTTATAAACAACTGGTTTGTATCTGTATTTAAATTTACTGAAATAGCCCGCAAAGATCAAGCAAGTTCCGTCCTATAAGAAGACAACTATTTAATAATTGACATCTTACGGGCGAAAGATACATTGTCCGGAGGGCTACCTATCGTTCGAACAGCTATGCTGCTACGGGAAACGATAAAATACGTATGTAGATGTAGTCCATTAACAACCTGCCAGATGGCGGTATATACGAAAAGGTTTTGTTTAAGTATAACAATACGTTAAGCACGTATAAAGCGTTTGTACAATATGAAACAAACATGTAAATAATTTACATATCTGTAACTATGCACATGGACAATACACCTCGTATTTTCAGCAATTACTTCTGCTTAATACATATGTTTCTGCCAATATAGGCGTCCTCAGCTAAGCTAGTGAAGCAATTTATACAAATTAATACAAACCTGTTATAAACAACTGGTTTGTATCTGTATTTAAATTTACTGAAATAGCCCGCAAAGATCAAGCAAGTTCCGTCCTATAAGAAGACAACTATTTAATAATTGACATCTTACGGGCGAAAGATACATTGTCCGGAGGGCTACCTATCGTTCGAACAGCTATGCTGCTACGGGAAACGATAAAATACGTATGTAGATGTAGTCCATTAACAACCTGCCAGATGGCGGTATATACGAAAAGGTTTTGTTTAAGTATAACAATACGTTAAGCACGTATAAAGCGTTTGTACAATATGAAACAAACATGTAAATAATTTACATATCTGTAACTATGCACATGGACAATACACCTCGTATTTTCAGCAATTACTTCTGCTTAATACATATGTTTCTGCCAATATAGGCGTCCTCAGCTAAGCTAGTGAAGCAATTTATACAAATTAATACAAACCTGTTATAAACAACTGGTTTGTATCTGTATTTAAATTTACTGAAATAGCCCGCAAAGATCAAGCAAGTTCCGTCCTATAAGAAGACAACTATTTAATAATTGACATCTTACGGGCGAAAGATACATTGTCCGGAGGGCTACCTATCGTTCGAACAGCTATGCTGCTACGGGAAACGATAAAATACGTATGTAGATGTAGTCCATTAACAACCTGCCAGATGGCGGTATATACGAAAAGGTTTTGTTTAAGTATAACAATACGTTAAGCACGTATAAAGCGTTTGTACAATATGAAACAAACATGTAAATAATTTACATATTTACATGTTTGTTTCATATTGTACAAACGCTTTATACGTGCTTAACGTATTGTTATACTTAAACAAAACCTTTTCGTATATACCGCCATCTGGCAGGTTGTTAATGGACTACATCTACATACGTATTTTATCGTTTCCCGTAGCAGCATAGCTGTTCGAACGATAGGTAGCCCTCCGGACAATGTATCTTTCGCCCGTAAGATGTCAATTATTAAATAGTTGTCTTCTTATAGGACGGAACTTGCTTGATCTTTGCGGGCTATTTCAGTAAATTTAAATACAGATACAAACCAGTTGTTTATAACAGGTTTGTATTAATTTGTATAAATTGCTTCACTAGCTTAGCTGAGGACGCCTATATTGGCAGAAACATATGTATTAAGCAGAAGTAATTGCTGAAAATACGAGGTGTATTGTCCATGTGCATAGTTACAGATATGTAAATTATTTACATGTTTGTTTCATATTGTACAAACGCTTTATACGTGCTTAACGTATTGTTATACTTAAACAAAACCTTTTCGTATATACCGCCATCTGGCAGGTTGTTAATGGACTACATCTACATACGTATTTTATCGTTTCCCGTAGCAGCATAGCTGTTCGAACGATAGGTAGCCCTCCGGACAATGTATCTTTCGCCCGTAAGATGTCAATTATTAAATAGTTGTCTTCTTATAGGACGGAACTTGCTTGATCTTTGCGGGCTATTTCAGTAAATTTAAATACAGATACAAACCAGTTGTTTATAACAGGTTTGTATTAATTTGTATAAATTGCTTCACTAGCTTAGCTGAGGACGCCTATATTGGCAGAAACATATGTATTAAGCAGAAGTAATTGCTGAAAATACGAGGTGTATTGTCCATGTGCATAGTTACAGATATGTAAATTATTTACATGTTTGTTTCATATTGTACAAACGCTTTATACGTGCTTAACGTATTGTTATACTTAAACAAAACCTTTTCGTATATACCGCCATCTGGCAGGTTGTTAATGGACTACATCTACATACGTATTTTATCGTTTCCCGTAGCAGCATAGCTGTTCGAACGATAGGTAGCCCTCCGGACAATGTATCTTTCGCCCGTAAGATGTCAATTATTAAATAGTTGTCTTCTTATAGGACGGAACTTGCTTGATCTTTGCGGGCTATTTCAGTAAATTTAAATACAGATACAAACCAGTTGTTCATAACAGGTTTGTATTAATTTGTATAAATTGCTTCACTAGCTTAGCTGAGGACGCCTATATTGGCAGAAACATATGTATTAAGCAGAAGTAATTGCTGAAAATACGAGGTGTATTGTCCATGTGCATAGTTACAGATATGTAAATTATTTACATGTTTGTTTCATATTGTACAAACGCTTTATACGTGCTTAACGTATTGTTATACTTAAACAAAACCTTTTCGTACACTGTATATAACTTGTATTGTGTTCTTCACACCCCATTTTAATAATATTTTATATTATTAAAAATACTTTTGTATTTATCCAAATTGCTACATATACACAAGTTACATACAATAATGTCGTATTGTAATCCTTTTGTTTGTCCAAGTGTAATCATAACTCTGCAATTAGTGATATTTAAAAAAGGCTCTACTTTTCACACCACATACCTATCTCGTTTAGGTCTCTTTGCAATGACGCATAATCTTCGGTAGATTCAATAGTATAAAATATCTTCACATTGTCAGCGAAGAGAAGTTCCTCACAAGAGACCATTGAGGATATATAGTTGATGTTGAGTGAGCAACAAAAAAAGTTTTCGGAGTATGCCATGAATTAAATCAGTTATGTCTTAGATTGATTAAGTGATCTAACTTACATGTCGTAGTATTAGTAATAGGTTAAATCGTATCTTATCAATTTGACTTATGATTATTTACAAATGACACTTCGTTAATTCTTTATGCTCAGACGTGACTTATACAGTAAAGACGCACGAGGTAGATATCTATAGCAATAGGGGAATATAGTGGGGATATAAGTTGGTTGGTCGCAAGATAGGTCGGTTGACATGTTCACTTATGTCAGTTGTGTTACTTTAAAGTCTGTCAAATTGATTAATCGCGCCCCACTTACTTCTCGTATCGTAAAGCGCCAATCACATAATTTTGTATATTCGCAGTAAGCGCGTTTTTAATGTATGTTATAAGGATACAAATTTTGTGGCTCGCTTGATATAAATGAGAAAATGTAAATTAATTAATCATGGTATGTGTGTTATAATCACGTGATTAAAAATAAACACAAATGTATTGTAACTATTAGTACGGATTCACTCTCATAAAATTTATTCTTCTAAAGAATTTTCAAATAACTTTTATTAAATTACGTATTTTACAAAGAAAACATCAACAACTTCATAAATTATACAAAATGGATGCGAAACGGTGAAGAAATAATTGAAAACTTATTCCATTTTTTTTTTAATAATTTTATTTTTTACTCTCCTCTTGCCCTTTGTATTTACCAGCAATTATCTACCAATTTATTTAACACAATGTGGAATATAAAAATTCTAGGAAAAACTTAAATCTTTGGAATCAAATATTTACTGAAGTAAATTGATACACGTCTGTTTGAATTTGTAGAGGGTGATTTGATTTAGCTTTCCCCTCGGTATAATTTTTTCACTTACTTCGACTTCTTCATGTAACACGCATTTACACACATAGTCTCGACGCGAATGTTCGGAAACGCCACAAACGGATTTTTACCTTTTGCGAAACCTGACACATGTATTGATTTGTAAAAGTACCATCCTGCAAAATAGAATCGTTTGTATGCTCGTCTACACGACCATTTAAAACAGACCTATCGCTGTCTGGTCCGTACCCGGAGGAAAACATTGTTTGTAAAGGAGTTTCAACCACAAAATGCCATAAATATCGGCGGTGGTTCTAAAACAAAAGCGACGGGGAAAAGTATAGCGTTTGAAAAAAATAACAAGCATTCTAAGGTCCGCCACTTTAGAACGTTACACGGACGTACGAGAATATCTATTTCAATTAGAAGGCGATACCATTTACGTACAGCGTCGGGAGGTATAACGTTTAAACTTAACTGACAGTTTGTATTCTGTGCGTAATGACAGCGGTAATGGATGTGCATTTAAGACGTTGATTTCAACTGATTCCCTGTGGTTTTATACTGTAGTTTAGATAGCTATATAAATAATTTTCCTGGAATATGAAAGAGAAAAATAAAATAACGAATATAAGTCTAAAGAGCAAAATCCATCGACGTCAATTTCAATAGAAATAAGTGCATGTTATGAATTATAGATTAATGTAAAGGGAATTTAAATAAATAAACGACTAATTATAAATAACTTCTGGCGTATAAATTAATTATATTTTGTTCTTGCCAAGACGGATTTTAATTTTAAATTAGCAGTGCGCCTTTATTATTTGTTTACTTAGCAACTAACAAGGGAAAATTCCTAACTCTAAAATTTGAAAAATTCAAACTCTAGGAATAACATAGTAACGGGTGTTCATTTGAAAAGTAAATCTAGCAGCATGTGATTTACTGAGAACATTTTGAAGTATGTCGTAAATTAAAATTTACTACTTAACCTACGAAGTCGTATATTTTGACAGTTTCATACATACAAATAAATAGCAAATAATAGGTATTTATTGAAAACTATAACAAATGTTGAAAATGTTGTCCTTCAAGATCAATGCACTTTAAAATCCTCCGTTCAAAATTTCTGATGATATTCTGCAACATTACTGGATTATTATTAATTTCCATGCATTTCTGTTCGATTCTATGTAGAATATCATTCAAATTAAATATAGGTGTCCGAAATATGTTAATTTTTAGATAAGGCCACAAAAAGAAGTCGCAAGGTGTTAAATCGCATGATCGTGCATGCCAGGCAATTTCAGTATTTCGACTAATTATACGCTCATCAAAAAATTCTCTTAAATAATCCAAAGATTCTGCAGTACAGTGACAAGGTGCTCCGTCTTGTTGGAAATATGCATTCTGAAGTTCATCATCATGCAACTGATTGACAAATGGTTGTAGAATTTCCGTGCGGTACCTTTGAGCAGTTAATGTTCCCTGAAAAAATATTGGTCCAATGTTTCGCCTTTGGCTTATCGTTGCCCAAACACCAATTTTCTCTGGATGTAGCGATTCTTCATTAATTACATGTAGATTTTCACTACTCCAAATTCTTGTATTTTGTGAATTTAGGTATCCCGTTTTAAAAAACCATGCTTCATCAGTAAAGATGACTCTTTGCGAAAGTTCTCCATTATTGTTCATATTTACAAACCAATTAAAAAAACTATAGTCTACGTGGGTAAACAATTTCTAACAATTCTTGTCCTGCTGTGACACGGTATGGATAAAGTTGCATATTTTTTTTTAATAACTTGTGAGTTGTACGAATCGAAAGCTTTATTTGTTGACTCAAATGTCGAACAGATGTTTGTGGTCCATTTTCCATTATTTCTTCAACACGATTGACAACTTGAGGTGTACGTTTCTTAACTGCTCAGCTGCCTGATTTTCTTAAGAGACTACCAGTTTCAGAAAAGAGTTTTAAAGTTCTATCCAAAGTGTTCTTAAATTGTATATAATCTATTACAAAATGTGGAAACTCAACTTGAAATTCTACCATGCAATCTGAACTGAATAAACCCATAAATCATCAATTTTATTACCATAATAAGCCTGGACTAAAAAAAAATTATGTTCTAAAGTGAAAGCCATTTTAAAACTGAGGAGAAATTTATTTAAACTAGAATCGACGCACGATTATTTTATGCACTAACTGATATTTGTGATTGACATTATCAAATGTCATTTGGATTTACTTTACGGAACAACAAACACATACTAATATATATGCGTCTTATTCTATCAGAATTTCAAAGTAACCTAGATTGACTTTTTAAATGAACACACGTTACACTACAACATAATAATATACGAGGTGTGTAAATTTATTTACACAGGGTATGGCTTACATGGATTGAAATTTAAAGGTATATATATATGGTAAATTCAAATTGTAGGCGATTTAAGGTCTTATATTTTGTATTCCTTGAGAAAGGCATTATTAGCCGAAACATGTACATGTAGGATTGTTTTAAATATATAGTTTTTGAAGTAAAACCAGACCTTATATCGCCCACAATTTGAATTTACCATAACATACTAAGGTCACGAAATAATTATCGTTATATATATTTATATATATATATATATATATATATATATATATAAATATAATATTTTCGTGACCTTGGTATGATATGGTAAACTTAATAAGTCGGCGATTAAAGGTCTGGTTTATTATTTCAAAGTATATATATTTAAAACAACCCTACATGTTTCGGCAATGATGCCTTTTTCAAGGATATAAAAAATATAAAATATTTTATATTTTTAATAAATATTTAAATATATATACTTTGAAATAATAAACCAGACCTTTAATCGCCGACTTATTAAGTTTACTATATATATATATATATATATATATATATATATATATATATATATATATAATATTTTCGTGACCTTGGTATGATATGGTAAATTCAATCAGTTGGCGATTTAAGCTCTGGCTTTACTTTAAAGTATATATATATATATATATATATATACATATATTTAAAAGAATCCTACATGTTTCGGCAGTGATGCCTTTATCAAGGACATAAAATATAAATTATATTATTATTATTATATTTTATATCCTTGATAAAGGCATCATTGCCGAAACATGTAGGGTTGTTTTAAATATATATACTTTAAAGTAAAGCCAGACCTGAAAACGCCAACTGATTGAATTTAACATATATATAGATATATCTACACAGAACAGGGTCAAATTTAAAAATCGAAGGCATTGATCCAGTCCAACACGGCGTCAGTGGCTTCAAAGAAGTCACTCATCTCACCCCCATATGCTGTAAGGGGACACTCAGCCCCCCAGTACTATGGTGAATAGTATGGCGAGGTTCTCCGCATTTATAGAATGAGTCACGATAGAGGCCGTTGGACATTCTTATTCAATTGAGTATTTTCCAGGGCGAGGGGGCGAGGCCGCTCCATTTCTGGTAAGGTTACGATAGGATCGGTGATATGGGTCGCTTGAGTGGATTTGAAGGCTTCCCAATACTCTCTTCATCTATCATTTGGGTTCAAATTTTCTTCTATAAATTGTTCTGCTAGCAGTAGTGGACTAGATCTAGACTTCAGTCTCGACAAGCCGGCATCTAACACGTCACAGTGTACTGGGACGTGGTGATTCGTTAGCATGTAATATGGCTCAGAACGGGCAGCCAGGGAAGAGGTATACTTTTTAAACAACTGCTAATTCTCTCGGTCTCATTGAATTTGATGTCGATTTATCTTTGCGTGGCAGCTGTTTAGCGAGACTGGAGCGCAGTATTCAGTTACCGAGTAAACATGGCTGAGAACATGACGTTCTATAAGCACCCCAAACAGTAGCTCAGAGTTTGCGCATTATGTTATTTATATTGTTTATTTTAGCCGTGGTGTTCTGTAGATGTTTTTTTTATATGAGGGTGTTCGATCCATTGTTACTCCTAGGTATTTTAGGTAAGGATTATAATGTAGCAAGTTGTTATTACTATTCAGTTGTGGCTTTAGATGCACTTGCTTATTATTATGGAGAAAGCACGTCACTTCTATATTATTCATATTCGGGATTAATCTCCAGTCGTCGAAATATTGTCCAAGCACGAACAGGTCCTCTGAAAATATGTTATCAGTTCCTTCTATGGTTTTACTCCGAGATGCAAGAGCAAAGTAATCGAGATAACCAAACTTTTCTGATTTTGGATCTGGCATGTCAGAAGTATACAGATTAAACAGGACTGGTGCAAGTACCGATCTTTGAGGCCGTTCATTATTAAGACGTCTCATTTTACTCTTGCTTTCTCCTGTTATTATTTGGAAGGCCCTGTCACCAAATATGTTGTTTAATAAAGATGACATTCGGCCTTCTCTCAATGTTGTATCACATGCTGCAGTCAAATCAACATACACCACAGTTGCCTTTTGCCGTTTTTGGAACCCTGCATCAATGTGTGTTGTTAAGTTGAGCACCTGGTCAATACAATTACGGTTGGGTTTGAACCCAGCCTGTTCAACGGAAATATGCTCCAATATCAATGGGCTTAATAGTAATCTTACCAGAAGCTTATAACTTAAGTTTAATAGGGCTATCGGAAAAAAGCTTTCAGGCAGGTCCTTGAGGGTCTCTTCCATTTCAACACTGAAATTATTTTGGATTTCTTGAGCTCTATTGGGATATGCCCTGTCAATAGGATGTCTGAGTAGAATTTACTCATCCATATCCTTCTGTGTTTCCCACTGTTCTTGAGGAATTCGAGATGGATTCCGTTGAATCTAGGTGCTTTGGCAGATTTGTTGTCTTTCAGTGCTTTATCTACCTCCTGTACAGTGAATGGCTTGGAATATTCAGGATGGACTATTGTTGTTTGACAGCAGAGTGTCAGTTGTTTCTTAATATCTGGGTTCTGTTGTTTTGTACTTGGGACTTTAGACAGTGTTACAATTCGTGCAGCGAATTTGTCGGCTGATACTTCCAGTACGTAAATAAAATAATTAGTTACAGTAGTAGTGTAGCATTGAATTTGGCAAGATTATTGGTTTTCCTTTTGGTGGGGACACAGGCCAAGATCTGAAATCCTTCAGATCTTGGCCTGCCTTCGGTATGAGTTGGAACTCCCTAGAGTCATTTGGTAGTCCGTAGAATTTTTTTCCGTGAATATTGGTCATAATGAATAACGATGCCCGAACATTCTGATCATCAGTTAACCATATGATAGGCGAAGAGTTAAACTTGATACAACCGTGTCAGATATTGACAAATGAATTGAAAAAATTAATAAAATTTGCGTGACAATGTTTCCGAAAAAGCTTCTGTGGAACCAAAACCAGTATATGGAACGTGCCGTTTTGGAGACGAGTTTTCATTTTTGAGAGAGCAGAGATCAAGCACCAGAGCCAGTATTTAATTAATAATACAAAGGTATTTTTAATAATATAAAATATTATTAAAAATCTGGTGTGAAGAACACAAATACAGGTTCACTATTAATATTTTTGTGAACGTGTCCGAACATATCTCTCCCCAGAAACGTAGATACGTATTTCGCCTTTCTACAGGCTCATCGGTACGCCCCTGCTGGAGAAAGAATATTTCCAGACACATTCACAAAAAAGAACCACACCGCAACATCACAGAAATTATCCAGACTGGGCGTAGAAGTAAATTCAGCGCTGCCTGTTGTCAGACAGCCGAAGTACCTCGCCCCGTCCACATAACCAATGTGAAGTAACGACGTCTTTCCAAAGGTGGCAAAGTCATTCCTCTAGAAACTGCATTTTGTTTGTGTCTACACTCATACTACGGACTAACCGCATGTGTAATGTAACAGAATAATTGAAACATACATGAGTAGGTAAACCCCACCAGTTTTGTATAATACAAAGGTATTTTTAATAATATAAAATATTATTCAAAATCTGGTGTGAAGAACACAAATACAGGTTCATTATTAATATTTTTGTAAACGTGTCCGAACATATCTCTCCCCAGAAACGTAGATACGTATTTCGCCTTTCTACGCGTACCGATGAGCCTGTAAAAAGGCGAAATACGTATCTACGATTCTGGAGAGAAATATGTTCGGACACGTTCACAAAAATATTAATAGTGAACCTGTATTTGTGTTCTTCACACCAGATTTTTAATAATATTTTATATTATTAAAAATATCTTTGTATTATACAAAACTGGTGAGGTTTACCTACTCATGTATGTTTCAATTATTCTGATTTAATTAATACATATCTTGTTATAGAATACATTAATGCCTTTACTTATTATTTACTTGATTTTCTGAATACGACCCACAAATGAAGCGCCAGGGTCAGGAATGTATACTCCGTCAGAGGACTTCGGGTTTTTTCATTTAAGACCGAACATGAACACCTGGGTACTACATTACGCCAACGCGCCTAGCCACGCCGAGGTTTTGTCAAGTAAAAACATAACGAAGTTTTGCCAAGTAAAAACATGCCCGTGACTCCGCAGCCCTCTTATTCATTTGAGTCCTTGTGACTTTTTCTTTTTTCCAAGATTAAAAATTCTTCTCAAACGACCGTATCCACCCCTGATATTTACATTTAGAATGTGACATAGACTCTGCTGTGGCTAGGTAGTTAATTACAAATGCGCACTATAGGGTTGTCGACATATTCGACGTAAAGACTATGATTGATATCGAAGAAAAAAACATACCAAGAAAAAGACCATATATGCGGCTGATTATATTCCATAAATGTTCTGGTAAACAAGCATTTCACGATTTTTTTGTAGATCAATGAACTTGAATTGCAGCTGTATTTTGGTAAATATATAATAAACAAAGATATGGACTGCTTTTAACTACATTTTGGCCGTGAAGGTTTGGAAATTTCTGATAAATTTCAGATAAACTTCTTTTTTGATTTCCAGTTAAACATTTACACGTATTCTTCAGTAACCCTGTGTACCCTGTGTACTGATGATTTACTATCGTTGTTGACGTGTCTCAGTTCTGGCTTACGAATTTGCCTATTGTTACGTGTTTTAACGATTTATATTTAATATAAGACAAGAATTTGCATATAATTTCCAACAACTGTCGTGCGGTGTTGGATCTCGGGGCACTCTTCGATCATCTCTTACCTTTATTCCGCACATTAGTGAGTTTTGAAAATTAGCATCCACAGCATTGGGTTCTGTACTAAGAACTTAAAAAACGTAAAGAGTTTACGGGTGTGGTTGATTAAATTACTCTTATACCCATTTATTATTTCTAAATAGAAAGATACAAATTTTGCTTGGTCACCGATTTATGTCAGTCGTAGTAAGTCATAACTTGGAAGGCATTCAACGTAGATTTTAAAACTCATATCGTATAAAATTTCTGGCGTTTAATCCCTAAAGAAGTGCTGCCTTGACCAACGTTTTAAGCGAATCAATAAGATCTCCGTACCTTGGCTAGTAGGATGAAATATCAAAAAGCACTATATCTTAAGAAACTAATTAATAACAAAATTGATTGCCCTTATCTACTTCCTAGAATCTCAGTTAATGTGCCTCGTATAACTAGAAATACTGTGGCCTTTAATACGCCGACTGCTAGAGCTAATTAACTTTCGGTACACAATGTACAAATACAAAGACAAATACTTTGAAGACATTTTGAAGGTATTTTTTTAAATTGAGCTTTTGGTTAAGATTGTTTCTCTTTTACTTAATTAATTTAAATATTTTTTGATTTCTAATATGTTTTATGCTTATTTTTGAAATGATAGGAATTTACTATTTATACTCGTATATTGCTTATTTCTCAATCTCGTCATTCCACTATCTACCGTTCTATAGGCATAAACTTGACTAACGCGGCTGGTTTTGCAGTGTTGGTATGCTTTGCATTAATTCGTAGACGTTGTACGAAAATTCCAATAATTTGAGACCATTTGAGAACTGATAGAATGTGATTTCGCTAACTAATATAATGTATAGGTTTTTCTGTTTCTATGTATAGTTTATTTCAAATTATAAGAATATAACTTTGAACGGCTCTAATGCTTTATTGCACCACCTTCTGTGACGATAATTATAATACCTGGCCTCCTTATTGAACGGCTGCGGTTAACCTATTTGCAACGTATGAATCTAGGGGCCGTATTGACTATAAATTAGCGCCCTATAATATAATAATAAAACGCTGTTAATTTCAAGTATATAATAAAAAATATCTGTACATTGGGTTTATATACAAGGAAAAAATTACAAATCGTGTGGCAACATGTGTAGTGGATACATATAGAGATATAAAGCTAATTTATTTGTAATACACAATAACATTTTTATGTGTCACCGCATTTCATAAATCATCTGTGATTGAGTCGTCTTGCAAATCGGTGTCTGTGTCTGAATCGTATTGCAAATTTATAATCAAAGGTGCTACTATTTTGTACATGCGCATATATTCGTCCTCTTTTGCTATTGCGTGTTTAACAACATTTTTCCAATTTACAGCAGTTATATGTTCCATAGCATTTTTGATGTGTGTTACACTGCTTTCACTAAATTTCGGTGTTTGATTTGTTCGTCTTATGGTATTTTTCCGTTGGGCCCATGTCAATTCAATGGGATTGAAAATGCAATGGTATGGTGGTAAACGCAAAATTGTATGTCCTACTTCTTTGGCTCTGTTATCCACATAATAATCCTTTAAATATTCTTTTGTCTTCATCACCTCTATTAATTGTTTTTTTGTATAATGATCCTCAAAATATAAATCATTTGTTTCTAAAAATGCTTTAATATCTTTCTGATTATTACATTTTGTAGGAACTTTCGTTTGCTGTCGAGAATGATACGGAGCGTTGTCCATCACTATCACCCTATCTTTTGGTAAATTTGGCAGCAAAGTGTCACAAAACCATTCTTCAAATAAAGATGAGGTCATATATTCATGGTAATCTAAACTTGAGGATTTAACATTTTTAGCAGATAATAGCGGCTGTCCGATCCATCCTTTTTCTGACCCAGCATGAAGAATGATTATTCCCTTCCCTCCCGAAATCGGCACGTCCAACTGACACATACTTGAACTATCCACCCAACCTTTGCATATTGTGTCATGAGTGTCATACCACGTCTTGTCTAAATAACATATTAATCGTCCTTCCTGTCTATACCTTCTAATTGCCGTTAAGTATTCATATCGAAGTTTCTGTAACCTCGGGCTTTCCATAATTGTGCGACGTTTGTCTATAGTGCAAAACTTAAACCCAGCTTTCTTTAGCGTCCGCCACAAGGTTGCTTTATGCACTCAATATTTATAGGCTCATCACTGATTCTTTTATGTAAGCAGTCAAGTGTAGATACAACATTTCCTCTGTAGAAGGAGAATACTTGCTGCCTAATAGTATCAATTTCATACTCTTCAATTTTTCTCGGTGATCCTTTGTCACTTCTTTGCTTTCGAGGCCCTGCGTTATTCTTAATTATTTTATATATTGTTCCAAAAGACACCTTGGTTAATTGCGACGTTCTCTGAATGTTCTGGGTTTGTAGTTCGTTATTTTCTTCCGTCAGAGTATAATAGACATTGAAAATTATCTGTTTTGCATCTTCTGATATATGCTTTCTCTGTCGTGCTCCAACAGTATTATCACTATCCACATCATAATCACTAGCACTTTCAGCAAAAGGTCGTCACATGTTCGTTAAGTAAAGAGAGAAAAATCAAATATGTATACAGCAGTAAAGATTAACAGTAAATGATAAATAGACTCAATATTATATGTAATATATACCAACTCTCCTAACTATATTTACTTAAATTTTGTTTAATAAATATAAGCACTTATTTCATCTAAATTGTAATTTAATGACTATTTAATTATATATAATAACTATATATTCATATTAACAACTGTTGGTACTTATATTATTATTATTAAATTTTATTTCATATAAATTGTAATCTAATGCCTATTTAAGTATATACAATAACAATATATTCAAATTAACAACTGTTGGTACTTATATTATTATTAAATGTTATTTCATCTAAATTGCAGTAATTACAATTTACTTAAATTTTGTCATTATGGACCTCAGCAGTTTGTTTTCGTAAAAGATAATCGTATTAAGCGGCCAGGTAGTTATTGCCGCAGGTGGTGAAATAAAAGCATTAGAGCCGTTCAAAGTTATATTCTTATGATTTGAAATAAACTATACGTTGAAGTTTTATCCGCAGTGATGTGCATTTTCAAACCTTGCCTGAATGGTTTGCTGTTAGCGTTACTGCGTGCCGGAACTTCTATGTTTATTAGATATGTGATCTTTTCCAATTTATATTGAAGAACGATGACTAGTCAGTTTGCTGAAATTTCATTGTCTGTATGTACTATTATCTTCCAATTTATTTATTTCGTATGAGAAGCGAAAGAAACAAATTCATAATTAAGTTATTAGTAACATAAATGTATAAATAAGTTTTATGAAAAAAAATGTTAAAGAAATGTATACAATATTCAAGCAATCCAGTGTAGGGTTGCCTTGCTCAGCTCGTGGATGCCACCAGGAAAACTTCTTCTGGGGCAGTGGTTTACTATGTGGGTGATTGTTTGTTTCACATTTCCACAGTCGCAGAGCTTGTATTTACTACTTTTCATATATACAGAATTGAGCTGCACCTTCCGTGGCCTATGCGGAACCTATTTAATTGAGGCCATTGCTTACGCGGAGGGTTACGCCAAGCAGAAGTTCCGAAGAATTAGAAATTAGATCTCTATTCCTCTATTCCTCATGTTGTTCCAGGGTCAACCCACATTGACGTGTCTAGATCTATCGTGTCTAGGAAGATCAATATTGTTGGTTATCTTAGCCCATTCATTGGGTGCTGCAGCGAGATGTCTGATTAGAATGACTTATTAGAATTAGAATGAATCGGTAGTCAGAGACTAGATATGGATCTAACAGTACCGGTGACGATCTTCATTGTATCATTAGATTGTACATCTATCAGCTTTGTACGAGAGCTTCGATACCAGACAACGGCACATTATTTAGCAGAAGAGTAAGCCAATGCAATGGCTGCCGTTCGCAAGGCCTCCCATTCGCTCCTAATTAATTGATGGTAAGATTATGTAATATATTATTGTGGGTCTTCACCACTTGACTAGTTTTATAAAGGTGCTGCTTTAATGTCTGAGACCATTATAACGTTACGCCCAGATATTTTAGGATAGAGGTTGTGGTTCAATATTCAGCTCTCTGTTGGCTTCTTTGTTACATAAATGAAAGGCACATGATTCGGATTTTGAAGGCTTTGTTATAAGCGCTATTCATCTAAAGCTTGTAGATTTTCAGCAATTTGTAATTCTCCATTCTCTAAATTCTTGGTTTGGGTGCATAAGGCCAGGTCATCCACATATAGAAATTTTCGTGATTTTGTGGGTGGGAGATCATTAGTGTAAATATTGAACATTAGGGGAGCCAGAGCGGAGCCTTGAGGAAGGCCATTTTTCAAGGTTTTGCCATTACTAGTTCGATTGGTTTGGCAGACTGCGATTCGGCGATTGCTCAGCATATTCTGGGTAAGTTTATGTAAAAATTATTCCATTCTTCCAGACTGTGTCATAAGGCACTGGAGAGACCGACAAAAGCAGCGGATGTTTTCAGGCTCTTCTGACAACTGATGCTTATTAATAGTCTCGTCGACGGCGGACGCTATTTCATTGTAGATAAGCCGTTCTAGAACAAACATACAACTGATGTTTTCCATACACGTGATGAAGCCATTGTATGGCGAAACAATATTGTAGTGGATTTACAATAAAATCTTTAGAAACTAGAAGTTTAATACTGATCTCTTATCGTTTCAACATGTACTCCTTCGTCAATCTAGGATTATACTAAATAAACCGCAAATGCACCAAGAATTAGTTTTTATCAAAGCAAACTATGGTTTTACTTAACATTTGGAGTTTACTGCAAGTGAGAATTAATGAATATTAAATCACATTCTTACATGTAAATGTCGACTTATTTAATGCGTTCGTAACTACAATCCGACAAACTAAGTTTGTACCAGTATGCAGAACACACCCTTTCGCGACAACGAACTTCCTGGTGATTAGGTTAATTAAGAATTAAGAAATACTGAAAAAACAAGTCAATCAACGGGAGGAAACGTACAGACGACGTTTCGTTCTAGTTGGAACTTTTCAATGTACGGTATTCCCTCGATGACGGACATTGCTTTTTCATTTCTATACTTTCTGTATATATAGTTAACACCAGTAAACTCCAAATGTTAACTATATATACAGAAAGTATAGAAATGAAAAAGCAACACCAGTAAACTCCAAATGTTAACTATATATACAGAAAGTATAGAAATGAAAAAGCAATGTCCGTCATCGAGGGAATACCGTACATTGAAAAGTTCCAACTAGAACGAAACATCGTCTGTACGTTTCCTCCCGTTGATTGACTTGTTTTTTCAGTATTTCTTAATTCTTAATTAACCTAATCACCAGGAAGTTCGTTGTCGCGAAAGGGTGTGTTCTGTATACTGGTACAAACTTAGTTTGTCGGATTGTAGTTACCAACGCATTAAATAAGTCGACATTTACATGTAAGAATGTGATTTAATATTCATTAATTCTCACTTGCAGTAAACTCCAAATATTAACTATATATACAGAAAGTATAGAAATGAAAAAGCAATGTCCGTCATCGAGGGAATACCGTACATTGAAAAGTTCCAACTAGAACGAAACGTCGTCTGTACGTTTCCTCCCGTTGATTGACTTGTTTTTTCAGTATTTCTTAATTCTTAATTAACCTAATCACCAGGAAGTTCGTTGTCGCGAAAGGGTGTGTTCTGCATACTGGTACAAACTTAGTTTGTCGGATTGTAGTTACGAACGCATTAAATAAGTCGACATTTACATGTAAGAATGTGATTTAATATTCATTAATTCTCACTTGCAGTAAACTCCAAATGTTAACCATATATACAGAAAGTATAGAAATGAAAAAGCAATGTCCGTCATCGAGGGAATACCGTACATTGAAAAGTTCCAACTAGAACGAAACGTCGTCTGTACGTTTCCTCCCGTTGATTGACTTGTTTTTTCAGTATTTCTTAATTCTTAATTAACCTAATCACCAGGAAGTTCGTTGTCGCGAAAGGGTGTGTTCTGCATACTGGTACAAACTTAGTTTGTCGGATTGTAGTTACGAACGCATTAAATAAGTCGACATTTACATGTAAGAATGTGATTTAATATTCATTAATTCTCACTTGCAGTAAACTCCAAATGTTAACTATATATACAGAAAGTATAGAAATGAAAAAGCAATGTCCGTCATCGAGGGAATACCGTACATTGAAAAGTTCCAACTAGAACGAAACGTCGTCTGTACGTTTCCTCCCGTTGATTGACTTGTTTTTTCAGTATTTCTTAATTCTATGGTTTTACTAGTGAAACACTACGAAAACTTGAAACTCAATGTGTTTAACTCAATGAATCGATAGAATTGAATTCAAGTTTCAAGAATAAAATTTATAATATGAAAGGTACCCTAGGAGAGAGGTTCAAAATTAAATTAACACAAGTTCTAGAGAAAAAACGAGGGCTTTAATCAGATTAGTAGAATATCTACTGTGTTGCAAGGAAACTACGATGAAACTAGTGAGGTGAGTCCATCAATTATTTGCAAATATAAGTAATGTCCCAATTACATCAGTTGTCGTTGAGCGAATCTCTTCAGCATACAAGCTATTATTGACGGATCATAAATGATAATTTTTAGTTAAGAATTTAGAAAAGCATTTAATTGTAAATGTTTACAATGATATGCAAAGGCAAATATAAATACAAAGAGTTACATTGTTTAGCTTAATTATTCTTATTATTATTATTATAATTAGAGAACGGACACGCTTACCACCCAGTGCAGTACTGGCGAAAGGCTGTATTTCTAAAATATTTAATTTTATTTATATAATTGGAAAACGAACGGGTGGTGATCTATAAAATTACAAAATACATATGTACTTGTTGAAAAGTTGTATTTTTAAAGTTTTTAATTTTATTTCTATAATTGGAACATATTTATTTGTTCATTTTGTCGTTCAAGTTGAGTAAAGGACTATTAATATTGACTAGCAATAGTTTCTCAAGGTTTTCTTCTGTCAATTTTGTTCTCTTTGAATTAAGTACATCCTTATAAATAGAAAACGTCCTTTCTACATCGCAACTGATTATAGGTGCATACTGGAAATATTCTTTTATTTATTCATATTTAGCCGATGGATTTTGTGGAATTGTCTCCATACATAATTGCTGCAATGTAATTAAATCTGGATTTCTATTAAGAATTGCTTCAAACTTTTGCCGAAGGCCACATCCGAAGTCACTTGGAATACTTTTCAAATTATTAACAGCCACATCTAATGTGGTTAATCCGTCATTTAATTTGAGATTTCGATTTTCAAAATAAGTGATTAGTTTTGGCAATTTTCCAAAGTGTTCATGAAAAAAGTACAACTGATTTTTTAAATTTGGGATTTGTGTGAGCTCCTTCCACTCACCAATACTTCTAGCATCCTCCTTTAGCAGTGTTACGAAATGTTTTAGACTATCGAAATTCTCAGCATAATAACTAGTAGCTTCCAGCCATGTTCCCCATCTAGTTATTACTGGAGTGGGAGGCAATGACAGAGATGGAAATTTTTCCCTGAAAAGAGCTACTCTCAATGGTGCTTTTCCGAAAACTTTTTTAAAAGCTGATACAAGTCTATCAACTTCCGGAAAAGTGTCTCTGATATATTCACAGATTCTGTGGAGAGCATGTGCTACACAAGTAATATGCAGCATATTAGGATATGTTTTCTTCAATAGTCTGCCTGTTTTTAACATATATATGCTGCACTATCACTGACAAATAAAAGTATTTTTTCTTTGTACGTGGCGTCCGAATAAAGCATTTTTTGCATATTCACCTTAATGGTTTCAGCAACTGTTTCCGCATAACTCTATTTATAACACTTGTTGCTATTACATATGAGTTATAGGGAATAGTTGGATGTAGTACACCAGCTACAACATTTACCATACAGCGTCCTAACATATCCACCGTTTCGTCGGCGCTTATCCATATGTATTGATTTAAAAGATGGCTTCTAATGCGTTCTACTGTTCTCGTATAGCACCTAGAAACATAATATTTGCGTAAAGTTGATTCATCAGGAACATTTGGACCAGTATATTTTTGAAGAAATATGGGATTGCTAAGTTTATTTAATGGAATATTAGCCGCCATAAAAGTTTTACAGAGTTCAGATTTGTTTGCGATCCTAAGTGACGAATTTTTGACGATATTCTACGGATTTTGTAATAAATTTCGGAATCACTGACAATGGACATACAATCAGTATGACCGTCAATCCAACTCGCTATTGTTTTACAATGCCGTTCTCGACATTCTTCCGTATCATGTCTGTAAAAGTAACTTAAACAATGCTCTAGATCTAAATAAATGAAAAACTAAAAATGTGTGTGTAAGTTATTGAAACTGAACTAAAATCAATGCATACTTACGTCGAAATAAATGGTAGAAATAGATTCAATAAACGATATTAAACAGGATCTATCACAAAAATTACGATGTAATTAACAGTTAAAACTATGAAAACAAGAAACTTACTCACAGAACTTTATTTATCTTACGAAATATAAACTAATAAATAAAATATATTATAAAAACCCCGCTTCTATCTACGCTCATGAAAACACTTTAAAAAACACTATATTCTCCGAATACAATAGCTGGCTTGTTATCGCGGCGAGACCAGGTGTCCGTAAGTAAGTCAAACAAATACTTCATTGAATTACGCCGGGATGTACTGAGCGACGTTATACACAATTCCAATTGCCGATTGCGTTTTATGGAAATTGCTTCCGTTCTCTAATTATAATACATGTATTTTGTAAAATTTCGAATAAAATATTGATATAGTACATATTTGTGGTATCTTTTAAATTTATATTGACAGTAATTTAGTTGTGTAACTATCACTTAAACTTTACATATTTTTGCATATTTTAATAAAAGTTCTGCAAATTTTCATCGAATTTTGGAAATATATGGGCGCATATAATACAGCTTCCGTGTGCATATAATTCCCAACTTTAGTCATAATATACCGTGTGTTCATTTTCATCTGTTTCTTTATTAAAATGTAAATTTGTTTGCGGCTTGGAAGCCACTTTGTTAATCTTGTTTTTTTTTTTGTTTGTCTATATACGAATTAACTATTTTCGATATCTTATTTTGAATTAAGGTACCCTTCCTTTAGTTTAGCTCGTATTTTTGTTCCATTTTAAGTAGTCTGTAAGCAAACGCGCAACACTTATCTTAGTCTTTGATCCAAGTCTCCGTGCGTAAAACTAGGTGGCGCTACCTACCATCTGTTTAGTCAGTCTCCACTTACTAAGGGCATACACACCAATAGAGGCTCTTCTTTAAATTGCGCGTTACGACTACCGATCTCGACATTTTCCGAACATCTTCATTACGCCAAGCCTACGCCTGCGCGCGCACGGTATCATTTTGCCTAATCTGAATACTTTTAACTTCTGTTGGGAGTATTTAGAAGGTTGACGGGCAAAATCAATGAGTATTTTTGAGCAAAATGTCGAAGGACTCTTTGTGAACGAATCTCTAATAATTATAATATTCTCTGGAGGTCGTTGAGCTTATGGAGACTTATTAAATGGAAATAATAATTCTGCTTCAACATTACTGTCATGAAGTGCTGCCAACTGTGTATGACTGCCGCTTTGCATTTCAAAATTGCGTGTTTTTCCGGCTCTCCTTAGTCAAGGTTAAATACAATATTAAACGGTCAACGAAGTCAAAACATCTTTAATATTAAAGGAAAAAGAATCTTTTCATATCGGAAACACAAAAAATTCTGCATTATTCATGAAGTACTGTAATTTGTTTTTGTGGCAAAGTTAACACATCCTATTACAAAGCAGTAAGAAAGTCGATTATATCTATCCTGTCTTCAGTATTGTATTTTTAAGATCGACTCTTATATAGCGTTACATTATATCAACTACAGTATTGCTGTTTTTTTAATACCATAAAATGTTAAATACCGCTACGTAAAGAATGAACTAAGTAAATCGTACTGGACGACATATGGTGCGAAAAATTATTAAAGTAAGCACGCACGTTGTACACAAACAATAAAAATAATTTTAAATAAACGGATTCCTTAAAAAAAGAAAAACGACGAGCGAAATATACAGGATCAGGACGATAGCAAAACGTGACTAACCCTATAAGAAACAGATAAGTGGCAATAATCATGAAGCAGTGTAAAAGACTGGCACTTCTTTTCAGTTGAACATTCGCGTATGGTAGAACGCCACCGTTATTGCAGTTTTAAGTGGAACATTATTAAAGTCGTAAATAACTACCACGAAATTACGTCGCACGGGGAAAAGAAATTATTGAAAAAAAATTAAAAGAAAAAATCGGAGGATGGAAAGGTGACGTCATGGCGTAAGTATGTTGTAAAAATGCTGTATTTAAGGTGACGTTTATTTGCATAACATTACTTTGCAAAATAAAACGTCATACTCCAACACAAAATCACTGTTTTATTTAGTTTATTCACGGTTGTTAAGAACCATATTTGCACTGTGGAATAAATATACGAGGGGGTATTGATATATTTTTAGCCTACTATTCAAACAATTAAAAATTGGGACTTAAATATTTTATTATTCAACATTGTCTCCTCTTAAATTAATATATTTAACACAGCGATCCGGCAACGCCTTTAACTTTTCTAAAAAAAAAAGATTCGTTTGTTCTGCAAACGAGCCCTCCACAGTTTCTATTACCTATCCGTTACACAAAAACTGGGGTCCTTTTAATTTTTTTTCAGTCAACGGAACAAATAAAAGTCTTTTTTTTGGTAATCGATCATAATTATTCCATGGATATCCCAAAAAAACTGAAGCAAGTACCTTTCCAGCGGATATTTGAACTCTAAACTTCTTAGGTTTTGGAGAACCACGATGCTTCCACTCCATCGATTGCTGTTTTGTTTCTGGGTCGTAAAAATGTACCCATGCTTCATCCAAGTCACAAGACGTTTCAAAAAATCTAGATTTCCTTCAAAACAGACACAGATTGATCATGATGCTTTCACTCTTGCTCGTTTCTGTTCGGCGTTTAAGTATTTAGGAATCCATTGTGCAGAAATTTTTTACATATCTAAATCGACGTGAACTATGTGATGGACGCGTTCATATGAAATCTTTAGTGCCTCAGCTATATGTGTTAGTCCAATTTGACGGTCTGATAATATCATGTTATGAACTGCGTCAGTATTTTCGAGGGTGCACGCCGAAGTCTGTCTTCTCATCTTCAACGGAAGGTTTTCCTATTTTGAATGATGCAATCAATTTTTTTACGGTTGCATATGATAGGCATTTACAACTTCAAGAATAATTCACAACAATGTATTGATGCAAATGGAGGTCATTTGCCTCATGTACTTTTCAAAAAATAGCCTTGTAAACTATAGTAAATAAACGGTAAATAAACTTGGTAGTATTTAAAAGAAATTTTTACTTGTTTATTTCTCTATTTCTCTATTTATTTTAAACTGTAATTGAAGTTACAGTTTAAAATGGAGGACATCACATTTAAAAGAAACGAACACGTGTAATTGTGACGAACAAAAGGAATTTACGCACCGACAATCACATGTTATCTGTCAAAAGGTTAAACATATTGCTATGAACTGTGGTTTTGATATTGGAACGTATAACACTTATTCCAAATCGCCAACAGGTTTGGATATAAATTTCATTAAACTATCCAAATTTCTGTGAGTGACAAAGGAAGCCTTTTCCTCCAAAAGTCAACATATTTTACAATCGAGGGAATACAAATACGGATGACTGTAGGCTGATGGCTAATCTTTTTGCCTAATAAAATCGAGTTAATTTCTCTCTAACCATCTTTCAGCATTATTTGTTTTATTATGAGCAGCTACTGAAACTTGCTCATAAAGTAAACCTGCGTTATTTTCAGGAAAATGCCAGAACAGTATTTCGTCCTTTCGAAATAGCTAGTGAATTAATTTATTACTTTCTTATCTTAAGAAAATAGAGCGATATAAAAAGGAAGTTATTAATGCGATACGATGAGCTGAAACGTTATAATTATATATAGTAAAAGGCATCTTATTTACTGACATATAATAAAATCAATATATTTATTATAGTTTGAGTCCAGTACCATATGTAAATGGTACAAATCCGATAACATCATTACGAAAGCTGTAATGATGACCTCGTGGACGTTGGATGTGACTTAAGAATATATTAAATATGTACCTCGAAATATAAAACTTAAAGAAATCAAAGTAATAAAAATCAAGATAAGATTTTATGGAACATTAAAAGTGGAATATAAATAATGAATATTATAAAAATTACAGGTATTTCTATAGAGACTTTAGTAGTAATTTTATAATTATAAAAAGTTTCAACATTATGAGACTTTTTCGTTAAAGTTATTGTCGATAAATGTTTAATAAAAAATATAAATTATATGATTAATATTATGAATATAATATTGAGGAGATAAACTCAAGGGTATAAACTAAATGTGACTGGAATTACATTAAAGAATTTGGGACGTGTAACTGTATAACCGTTCTGCAATTAGATTTATCTATTAGTCTGAAGGAGTCTTTGTTGGTGAAACAATTGTTATTATAAAGTATTTGTGAAAATTAAACAATTCTGTTTGGTATTTAATTTTACAAATTTCAATATCACCAAGAAACAATTTCCTTTGTATAATTTAATTGATTCGGGTTTTACTTGATGAAAATCCATAATTTAAAATAGAAGTACAACTAATAGTTAAAATCTTCACTTTATTAATATTAGTTCGAATGGGCCACATATTTTCACAATATTTGTGTAAATTATAGTAAATTTAAGGTATTATTAACTTATATTTCAGTAGTGAAGTTTATATTAGGATGTAAATGGTTAAAAAAACTGAGAAAACTATTTAACTGTTCTTAGTACAAAATATGAGACCTACCTACCTATATATATATATATATATATATATATATATATATATATATATATATATATATATGTTTTATCTGGATTCCGGGTTTCCACTGTTTGGTCTTCGTAAAGGCCGGTGCTGGTTTCTGGACGACGTTTCGGAAAATCACATTTGCCATCTTCAGGTCTGCGATAACTGTCTGCTTCTGCTTCTGGTTACTCGTAAACTGACGTAGTCGGGTTTAGGATGGTGGTTATATATCCGATTAGCGTTCTGGTTGGTTACACTTGGTTGAGTTGTATGTGCGCGGCTCCGTGTCGTTAGGCCTGTAGCTCGAGTGTACTGGCTGGGTTGCGGTGTAGGTGTTTTTGTTAGTTTTTGACAACTTCTTTGCTTAATACTGGTTTCCATGCTGTTGGTAGCCTTCAAATTGTCCGGACGTTCTCAATTTCGATAGCTTCCCTGATTATTCTGGTTTTCATATGTTCTATGTTCGCTAATAGTTTGGTATTGCTGAAGTCTATCGTGTGGGACGTTTCCTTTGCATGCTGAGCCAAAGATGAAGTTTTCTCGTCTTTTCTTACGGAGTTTTGGTGTTCATCTCTTCTTACGTTTACCCTTCTATTTGTTTGGCCGATGTACGTCTTCTTACAATTAAGGCATGGCATTTCATAAACTCCCTGATTTTCTAATGGTATTCTTGTTTTTGGATTCCGAAGGACTCTGCTGATTTTTCTGTCTGCATAGGGTAAGTAGGTTTTGGCTATTGATTCCTCTTTTTCCTCTTGTAGTGTGGCTCGTTTAGGTTTTAATGCTTTGTTGATTGCCCGTTTGCTAAAGCGATTCTGCTGGAGTGCATTGTGGAGTTTATTCATTTCTTGAATGACGTTGTCTTCATCTGCTAATCTCTGTGATCTTGTTACTAGGCTCTTCACTACTGCTTGCAACTGAGCTGGGTGGTGGTGAGACTGTGTGTTGAGGTACCGATCTGTATGTGTGGATTTCCGGTACACCGTATGGCTTAATTCTCCATTTTCTTTCTTCTTAACCAAAACGTCGAGGAATGGTAGCTGATTGTTTGATTCTACTTCCATTGTGAATTTTATTTTTGAATGGATACTATTCAGATGTTCCAGGAAGCTCTTAAGGTGATCTCCTCCATGTGTCCAAATCACGAACGCGTCGTCAACATATCGTAGCCAAAGTTTGGGTTTATGGGTGGCCGTCCTTAATGCTGCTTTTCTGTAAGTCTTCCATGAAGCGCACATACTCAACCAAGTGTAACCACCAGAACGCTAGTCGGGTATATAACCACCATCCTAAACCCGACTGAAGATTGCAAATGTGATTTTGCCGAAACGTCGCCCAGAAACCAGCACCGGTCTTTACGAAGACCAAACAGTGGAAACGCGGAAGAAAGCCCGAAATCCAGTTAAAACACATACTACTACCCACGGAAACCTTAAAGAAAACACACATATATATATATATATATATATATATATATATATACATATATATGTACGCCATACATGTTTCGGTAAGTATTACCTTTATCAAAGAAATGACAAATATTTATTTCTTTGATAAAGGTAATACTTACCGAAACATGTAGGAGCTTATTTTAAATATGTACATATTAATGTAAAACAGACCTTCAATCGCCGAATATCTAAATCAACTATATATATATATATATATATATATATATATATATATATATATACATATAATATCTTATATATAATATCTTCGTGACCTTGGTATGATAAGGTAAACTTAATAAGTCGGCGATTAAAGATCTGGTTTACTTCAAAGTATATATATTTAAAACAACCCTACATGTTTCGGCAATACGCCTTTATCAAGGGAATACAAAATATAAATGACAGAATATAAATGTGACATTTATATTCTGTCATTTATATGTTGTATTCCCTTGACAAAGGCGTATTGCCGAAACATGTAGGGTTGTTTTAAATATATATACTTTGAAGTAAACTAGACCTTTAATCGCCGACTTATTAAGTTTACCTTATATATATATATATATATATATATATATATATATATATATATATATATATATATATATATATATTATATATATAATTGATTCAAATTAATTGACCACTATTGCTATCTCTGTTATTATTGATTCTAGAAAGTAGGTTAAATTAGCAAAGTATTAGTGTTTTTAACATTGATTAGCATGCAGTTCATGAAACAAAAATTGAATAACGCATTTTCGAGAAATTTTGAAATTTATAATTTTTTTAAATGGAACAGCCTGTATATTTTTTTAAATTCTGAATGATAATGTACTTTGTAATATAAAAGTTTCAGTACACTATTGTCCTAAAACCAATAATAAAGTATTTACGGTGGAATTTAGTTGATGCCAAAGATACTCTTTCATTCTGTAAAATCAGTAGTAGGCTTCTTTCACTTTAAACAGAACAAATAGTATGCCCCTTTGTAAATGTCAATAACGTATTGAATATAAATATTTCGGACGTTTAGTTATTAAAAATATTTTTTTTTATTTTGTGTTGTGTTCATTAGTTCTCTATTTATTTTTCTAAACATTTTGGTTTTACTTTCGTTGCTTAGTGTTTGACAATATTTCACTATGGTATTTCCTCATTTGGAGAAATGCGATATGTTGGAAGCATACATTTTATGTCGTAAAAATTCAATAAGGACTAGCGAATATTATGCTGAACACTATCCTTTACGACAGCAGCCAGATCGATGTTACTTTCGAAAACTTTACAATCAGTTTAGACTGCATGATTACTTATTTAGACAGAAAAGAACAAAGAAAAATATCGTCGTCAACGAAGAAGTAGAAATTACAGTGTTAGCATATTTTGAAGCCCATCGCGAATTTTCCATTAGGGATGCTAATAAGGAATTGGCATTAAGTTATTCATCAGTTCAAAGAATTTAAAAAAAGCATAAGTATATCCCCTTTAAGTTCAAAATCTCTCAAACATTACAGCCAGGAGATTCCGCCAGGAGATTAGCTTTCTGTCATTGGATTGTTAGTTTTTGTGATGAAAATTTGAATGGAGCACAGTGTATTTTATGGAGTGACGAAACAAATTTTTCAAGTAGAGGCATGTTTAATAAGAAAAATAGTCACCACTGGTCTCTAGAAAATTTATTAACAGTTCGTCCACATGCTGCACAAGTTCGATTTAGTTTTAACGTTTGGTGGGGATTAATTGGTTCGGTACACGTTGGTCCACTGTTATACAATGGTACGTCGACAGGAAACAAATATCTGGAATTTATTCGTAACGTTCTAGAGGATTTCCTTGATAACGCCAATTACCTGATGCGCCAAAATTTATACTTTCAGTAGGACGGTGCTCCTGCACACAACTATCACCTTGTGCAAACCTACCTCGACAGCATCTTTGCCGAAAAGTGGATTGGTACAAATGGTCCAATTCAATGGCCAGCACGCTCCCCTGACCTCTCACCTTTAGACTTTTTTCCTTGGGGATACTTAAAAAATGAGGTGTACAAAACGCGATACGACAACGTGCGCGAATTGCAAGACAAGGTCAGAGAAGTTTTTCGCCAATTAGATAGAAGGACAAACTTAAGAGCCACCCAGAGTGTACTGAAGCGGGCACTAAAATGTATTGAGCGGGAAGGTGACACATTTGAGCAGTATTTATAAATTATATATGTACTTTCTTCTTTTTAATTTAATTTTGTAAGCTGTAATATGTTGAAATCAATATTAAACACAAAATATGTATCTGTTTTGTCATAAGTTAGCGGAGCAATGACAATATTTAGAGGGAAATAGAAACTGATATAACTACTTTATTATTCGCTATAGGACAATAGTGTATTGAAACTTTTATATTACAAAAAACATTAGCATTCAGAATTTTAAAAAATATACAGGCTGTTCCATTTAAAAAAATTATGAATTTCAAAATTTCTCGAAAATGCGTTATTCAATTTTTTTTTCATGAACGCATGCTAATCAATGTTAAAAGCACTAATACTTTGCTAATTTAACCTACTTCCTAGAATCAATAATAACAGAGATAGCAATGGTACACACTTAATTTGAATGAGCCTGTATATATATATATATATAATTATTTCGTGACCTTGGTATGATATGGTAAATTCAATCAGTTGGCGATTTAAGGTCATTTGTATACTGTCATTTATATTTTATAACCTTGATAAAGGCATCATTGCCGAAACATGTAGAGTTGTTTTAAATATATATACTTTAATGTAAAGCCAGACCTTAAATCGCCAACTGATTGAATTTACCATATATATACAGGCTGATTCATTTTCGGCCCTCACCATGGGGATCTCTCTTATTATTGGAGATAGAGTATAGGTTTAAATTTGGCAAAGTTGTTAAATTTTGTGTTTGTTATAAATCCGTAAAGAAAATAGAGCTGTGACAAATGACCTTCGTTATTTAAAAAAAAAACGCGAAAACCCCATTTTCTTCTATTACCTGTAGCACCGACATTTGGCCTTGTAGAGAAAAAATAAAAACACATTCTAGTGGCCATTTCTAAACCTCTATCCAGTGGTGTACTCTAAATTCTTATACGACGTTTCGTGTCTTTTCGGCCATCATCAACTATCTAATTTCTTATAGGCGCCATATTGGATTTAGAAATCTTCAGAAATAGTTTTTTTTCTGATTTCACCCATGTACCACATGCTGACTATAGTTTTTGACATTAGGTTTTATTTGAAAGAATAAATTATAAGATTAAATAAGGTAGTCTTTGGAATTTCAATCTGTCAAACATTTCATTTATTGTTCATTAATATTACAAAAATGTCATACACTAACGAAGAGAAACGAGATATGATAAGTATTTTTTATTCTTCGAAACGAAATTCAACAGTAGAGAGTACAAGATAACAAAAACATTAATAAAAATACATAGAAAAGTAAACAATAAACAATTACAGTAAATGTTCAATTATCTGGCCATTTTCGGTAATGCACAATTGGGCACGCCTTCTGGCATTTTGTACTGCCCTTTGTATAGTTCTTCTAGAAACTGCATCGAAGGCATTCTGAAGTCTGTCTCGTAATTCTTCAATGTTTTGTGGCGCATCTACTTTATAAATATTATTTTTAACATATCCCCATAAAAAAAAATCTAGCGGACTTAAATCAGGTGATCTCGCAGGCCATTCAACAACTCCCCTATTTCCAATCCAACGGTTTGCAAACTTGTTGCCACCATAAATATTGTAATTGATTTAATGGTATATTGTCGTCAAGATAGTCAGATACGTATGTACGTAAAATGTTTAAATATCTTTCTCCATTTAAATGTTCTTCATACATAACTGGTCCTAAGAGATGATTTGCCAAAATACCCATCCAAACATTTATTCCAAAACGATGTTGTGGTCTTCTAGCCCTGTTTTGTCGGGGATTTTGTACTGCCCAATAGAGCTCCGTATTTCTGTTGAGCATTCCAGAATTTGTAAATTTTGTTTCATCTGACCGGATGATTTTGCTTAAAAAATTTTCGTCATTTTCTATCTTTCCCATTAACCAATTACAATATTCTAGCCTTCTCAATTATCTCCAGGCAGTAAAGAGTGACTAACATGGATCCTGTATGGTTTAAACCTACTTTTATGTAAAGTTCTCCAAACTCTGGACTGGCACAAATTTAATTCTGACGCTACTTCGCGTGTAGAAATTATTATTATTTATCTATAAAAATACAAGATTAACATGAAATTTGAAAACACGCTTTTAATTTACCATTTGTAAAATATCTTGTCGATTTTCATTTAAATTCCTGTTGTCTTGACCATTACGCGGCTTAGTAAACGATCCATTCTCGACCAAATTTCTGTCGAGATCTAGAAAAATGGTACGATGAGGCTGTTGTCGTTCTGGATATAATTGTAGATATCTTGTACTCGCTACTGTTGAATTTCGGTTCGAAGAATAAAAAATACTTATCACATCTCCTTTCTCTTCGTTAGTGTATGACATTTTTGTATTATTAATGAACAATAAATGAAATGTTTGACAGATTGAAATTCCATGGCTACCTTATTTAATCTTATAATTTATTCTTTCAAATAAAACCTAATGTCAAAAACTTTAGTCAGCATGTTGTACATGGTTGAAATCAGAAAAAAAAATTCATTCTGAAGATGTCTAAATCCAATATGGCGCCTATAAGAAATTAGATAGTTGATGATGGCCAGAAAGAAACGAAACGTCGTATAAAAATTTAGAGTACACCACTGGATAGAGGTTTAGAAAGGGCCACAAGGATGTGTTTTTATTTTTTCTCTACAAGGCCAAATGTCGGTGCTAGAGGTAAAAGAAGAAAATAGGGTTTTCGCGTTTTTTTTTAATAACGAAGGTCATTGGTCACAGGTCTATTTTCTTTACGGATTTATAACAAACACAAAATTTAACAACTTTGCCAAATTTAAACCTATACTCTATCTCCAATAATAAGCGAGATCCCCATGGTGAGGGCCGAAAATGAATCAGCCTGATGAAATGAATACCGGGACTATGCGGCTAATGTGGATTTAGCAGAGGCAGAAAACGCTACTAGAAATTAAAATGAATATGGAATTACAAATACCCACAAAATTTGTTGTGAATATAACAACTCGGGAAAGTGGTAGTTTTGAATTATGTATACACAGAAAAAGCAACGCTACAAGACGTAAAAGAATGTATATGTTTGATACCTGTGATAACGAATAAGCGTGAAGAAGGGAAAGAAATAAACTAGCGAATAAGTAAATGTAACAATCATGCAGTTATTTGCTCAGGTGGAGGGAGAAAAAAAAAGAAATAAGAAGACATTAGTTGTAATGATTAGAAATGGCAAGTTACTGAAGAATAAAACAACTGGCATTGGAAAAGTCAGACGAAAGGAAGAAGAGTGGTAGATTACGAATAAGAAGGAGAAGGCGGTTCTCAATGTTTTGAGAGACAGCGTATGAATAGCAGAAGTAAAGTTAAAATAGAAATAAAACTAATTGTCAAAATCTTCACTTTTTTAGTACGTAATCGTAAAACAACAATTGTTTCGCCAGCACAGTAGTTTCATCATGTGCTTACAGCTAAAGAGCACGTTACAAACTTAGTAAAGAAGTAAAGTTACTGATAGGATACTATCAAATTATATTATAAAGCTGTGTACTGATACGGTTTGTAAACAAGTGATGCCAGAGTATAATGCGATTGGAAAAAATAAACTATACTCTAGGGAGTATCGACGCTCAACCAATTTATCTACGAGTATTACATTTTTTTATAAAATATAAAACGAATGACCTTGTAGTTATACGGGTTACACGGGTATTTAATGTGGATAATTAATTTCTAAACAGTAGCTTTTCTTCTGTAATTTTAAATTTATTGTAATAAGTAGAGCCCGGCATTTTAGGTTCTCTTGTCTCTTTCTATTTATTTTGCCCTTTGATTTGTTATTTATTTATTTACTCATAGGCGTAACAACTTTCTGCTTTTTTCTTATGATAAAATTTTTTATTTTAGTTTTCAAAATCGCATTCAAAACTATAACGTAAATAAAAGTTCTAGTAGTAATTCAGTGAGCACTAAATGAAAGAAACGCTTGTCTTCATATCTAAATACATTTTTTCATTCAATTTGCTATTTTTCTTTTGAAATATTTATGTATGTGCGTCTGTACATATTGATATGGACTTTTCCCCGCAAATATTTTGAAAAATTATAATTATTTATTATTTTTGAGTGTTTTATTATTTATGAATGCACATTTATCTTGAACTTACGAGTATATATATTTTTGACTAGGGCAGTTGAAGCACGCCGTTTTCATTGCTGTATACGATCCTGATAACTGTATTTTTTATATGGAGCCAGCGGCTTTGCTGTATCCGCAGATGCAAATGTACTCTGGGTGTAGAAAGACGTGTTGATTATAAGATATCTTCATCTTTGTTAAGAAACTTCGTGATTTTTGATTAATTAGTGGTTGGTGTTTGATTTCATTACCGATATTTTTATACGAGTTAGTTGATCTCGTTATTGTTAATTTTTAAGCTTTCTACCTCAGGTGTCTCGAGAAAATATATATATATATATATATATATATATATATATATATATATATTCATTTACGTAAGTAAATTATATTTAATGATATCTTAATATTATTATTATTATTATTTTGAATGTATTGAATTTTGTATTTTTCCATTGTGTTAATTTTGATATATATTTTTATTCTGAATTATTTGATTTAAATGACAAAGAACGTTTTTCAAAATTTCTATTATAAAAAAATATTTTCTATAACTATAAAATTTTGTTCGCTTGGGATATCAAGGGCATATTTTTTTCATGTGTTTGCACATGCGTTAGAGTTTATTTAGGGCTGTCATATCTGTTTGTTTATTTTGTTTCTTGTGGGAGAAATTAAAAAGCATCTTTGTAATTTATTAGTTTTAATTTTTGATCGGCTGTCACTAAGGAAGTTTTTTATCGTATGTGCGGTCACTTCCATACAATATTTTTACCTTAATAATATTGGTTAATGACGCAATATTAGTCTTTATACTTCATAAAGATTTTTTTTAATTTTCTTTATTGTGTTTTAAAGTTTAATTTAAATTTTATATTGTGACTATTATTTAACCTTATTTAAAAAAGATTACAAGTAACTTAAAGTGAAATACAGTATAACCTCCTTATAATGGACACTGACGGGGAATCCTAAAATGTCCAATATATGGAGGTGTCCAAAATGTGGAGGTGAAAAAAAAAACGAAAAAAAATATTCATTCTCATATCAATTTAATCACACATAATAAGACGAAAGTCGATAAAAATTTACAATACTTAATACACATACATACATACATATTTTATGCTAGATTTTACTTGAAATAATCATTAATTATTGTTTGTCTTGCTTTTTTCATTTTATGTTTAAATATCTCAGATTCACATTCAAGAAGAGCTTGAGAAATATTGTTAGCAATGTTAAAACTGTTGGTGCTTAAGAAATAGTTCTCAAGATCTTTTAATTTTTGATGGGCTTCTGAAATATTTGATATACTAGTTACAAATTCCTCTTCAATCTCATTTTCCATTTCATCACTGATATCAGTAATTTCATCGATACAATCTATAATGGAAACATTAGGATTTTCAGTAAATAACTCATTATCAATTAATGCGTATGTGCTTAAATCTAAATTAGTGATGTTAAAATTGGGAAATAAAAATGCTAATGGTATATTATCTTCTATATCGCACTCTGCTCTTAGATCACTGTCACTTTGATTGAATCCGCATTTTTGAAAACAGTTTCTTACGGCCACAGGCGAGAGTTTTTTCCAAGCAGCTGATATCCATATTAATGCAGTGACTATTGTAATGTTTTTTTCTACCATTTCTAGTGAATTTTCAGTATCCATTAACGCCAAAAGCCTTTTTACAAGCATGCTCCGGTAAATTACCTTAAAGTTTTGAATTACACCCTGGTCCATAGGTTGACAATGCGAGGTAGTATTTGGAGGCAGAAAAACCAATTTTACGTTTTCCAATGAAATCTTCGGATGAGAAGTGGCATTATCAAGAAACAAAATTACATGCCTTTTTTCTTTGTTCATCTTGTTATCAAAGTTCTTTAACCAAGCTGACATAATATCCAAAGTCATCCACGCTTTTTTGTTAGATATCCATCCTATCGGCAACTTATCCACATGAGCTCCTTTAAAACATCTAGGTTTCTTACTTTTACCGATGACTAACGGCCTTTCCTTATCACCCTCCATATTTGAACACAACAATATAGTTAGCATTTATTACTTCTTAACGCAAATGTTTTTGTCGGAAGGGCGCGGAAAAATAAACCGGTTTCATCAGCATTAAAAATATCTTTCGGAGAGTAATCTTTGCATATTGATTGCAACTTGACTTTCCAATCGTCTACATTTTGCATGTTTACATAGGCAGATTCACCACACACACTTTTAAATAATATTTTATGTCTTTGACAAAATTTCTCCAACCAACCATTAGACGATTTGAATTCGGTGAGTTGTAAACTTTGTGCTACTTCCAGCGCCTTTTCTTTGAGTAGGGGCCCTGACATGGGAATATTTTTGTTTCGCACCTTACAGAACTAGTTGAACACTGCTCCGTCGATTGCTAAACCACTAGTTTTTGGAAACTTCCTTTTCTGAGCTAGGTTTCCATTTTTCTCGAAAAGTTCTTTTATTTCACTTTTGTTTTTCACTATATCACTAATTTGCGACTTTCCGACACCAAACTTTTCCGCGAACTTTCGGACACTTAAGCTTTGCTGTTCACTAACCGCAATAATATCAATTTTATCTTGGATTGTTAACCGCTTTCTTTTACTAGAATCCATGTTGACACTATCAAAGGCTAGTTCAAACTGATTCAAAATATCACTCCACTTATCACCTGACGAGTAGGCCAGTGGTAAACCGTCGTTCCTTTGTATTATGGGACAAACCCGAGTAGATATACTTCCACGTGTGCACTTTGTACATACATATGTATTATGGGAAAAACCCGAGTAGATATACTTCCACGTGTGCAGCAATAAAAGTACATACATACATACATAATTGCAAAATTTTATTCGGCGCCGCCCGTCTTGTCTGTCCTTAATAAGAGATATATTTACAGATGTTTTATTGCTTCGGTGAAATAAAGGGTGTCCGCGTCCGATTTATGGAGGGTCCAATATTAGGAGTGACTATTGTTAAGAAAACCCATTATAAAATTTCGTACCACAAAAAATGTCCATTTTTTAGAGGTGTTCGATTGTCGGAGGTGTCCATAATTAGAGGTTTTACTGTATAAGTATAACATTTGTCAATACTCTTTTACTGGCGCATTATAAATTTGTAGAAGAGAAAAACCACGTTTTCCAATTGGAAACCTGAGGGAAAAGCAGTCTCATCTTGAAAATAAACCGACTGAATATCTAAGCTGGACAGCTTGGTTGTGAATATTGGTGTTACCAAAATCAAAACCACTATTCATAGCAATATGTATGTGTGTACATCTACAGATATTTAAGGTTGTTTCAATGACAATTCAATGTAGTGTCTGTTCATATGATTTTAAACGTTAAAAAAAACTAACGTTAACAATTATTCATATTTTAGCAAACATATACTAATCGTTCAACTTAGGCGTGCAACTATGTAAAATACAAACAAATGTAATAATTTTTGTGAGAAACTCTATAAAGCAGTTGTATCCTCAAATATTCCGTTGAAACAACTCAATCATCCAGGCATGAAATTTTTTTGGAAAAGTATTGTCGTAGATCAATTCCCGACGAAAGCACTGCAAGAAGAAAACTTGATTCCATTTATTTGACAGATAGAGGAAATAAAAAAAGACATAGAAGGGAAAAATATCTTTGTGTCAGTGGATGAAACCACAGATACAGTGGGATGTTCAATCAGCAATGTTATTGTAGGTACGATAGAATCAACCAAACCTCCAAAATCTAGTAATACATTTTCTACGTGGGATCATCACGGAATTTGTGAAAAGCACTCTAGATTTCATAATTCCGGACAAGAGAAAGCTCTTCTATTAGTAACTGATGTTGTAGCTTAAAGCGATGCTTGGCCGGAGGGCGAAGACATTAGCTGGATTAATTAAATCAAGGGGAATTAAATAAGAATAATATATATCGATCAATATAGATTGCCTGTGAGTTGCGGAGATACCTTGCTCGGGCATGTAGAAAACAAGGTTGGGCGACGCTTGGGTGCTGGAAGAGCACGCGTAGAGTTTACACAATGTGTAACTTACAAGAGTTGAAAACAGAAAAAGGAATTTTTCTAGAAGAAAACATGAGCTCGGAAAAGAAAGGTTTTTATTGTCCTAAGTTGGAGAAAAGGATCGAAGTTGTCGATGGCTTGACTAATGAATTAAGCAAAAGCGCGAGCTTCTAGCTAAGAGGTTCTGATATCGATGACATAGATATCATTAAAATATTTCTTGTGAGACAAAGCTTTCAAATGATATGCGACACGATATATTATAAGAGATGTACGTAATTAAATTAAAACAATTTAATTTAAAATGAAATGTATAAAGAAATTCAAAGCGAACGTTAAATGCTTAGTTGACCGTTCAAGTCAGGTAGATGTCGAAGGGTCTGACCGTAGGACGATAACGAAAGAAAAGCTTTCACTTTGCAAACGAATATACAGAAAAATGTCTAATTTTAAATTTATATTTTAAATGCGAGATATTTGTAGAAGAAATATTATTTAAAATTAAATTAACATCCTATATATACACGAAGGTGTAACAGCGTCAGTGGATGAAACTACAGATACAGTGGGATGTTCAATCAGCAATGTTAAAGTAGGTGCGCTAGAATTAACCAGACCTCCAAAATGTCATTTAGTTGTTAGCAAAGTTTTGTCCACAATAAATTTTCTACGCGGAATCATCATGGAATTTGCGAAAAGCAGTCTAGATTCCATAATTCTGGACACGAGAAAGCTCTTCTATTAGTAGCTGATGTTGTAGCTTATATGCTCCACCCAAACTTTTTTACCAGGTATGGTTATGTTACTTGTTTTGCACATTCTTTACATCGCGTGTGTGAATTTGTGTGAGCAGATTTCGCAGACGTAAAAGCATTTATTAGTAATGCGAAAACAATTTTCTCAATAGCTCACAGCAAAGTACAATTTTACGAAGAACTTTGTCCTGGATTGAGTGTGCTTCCTCAGCTTGTTATTACTAGAGAGAGTACCTGGATACAAGCTTGTGTTTTTAATAGTGACAATTTTGAAATAATTAAAATGTGGTAATGTGTCTAGAAGATATGGGGAAAAGTGTATCAATTACTAAAACGCTAGTACAAGAACTTTTTGCTTAAACTCCAGTGACCTGTTGCGATGTAGAAAGATCATTTTCACAATTTAAACATATTTTTAAATGCGAAAAGACAAAGTTTAATATCTGAACATTTAGAAAAATATGTTATCGTATATTGTAATAATCGTGAATAATAATAAATATTATTATTATTATAATAATTATAGATTTTTTTATAAAACAATCATAACTATCCTCATGTTACACTCGTGGCTATGGATAAAAACATGCCTATGGACACCAAATTCAGTAAGACACACTTTTACATCCAAATATGTTCCAGCATTTATATATACGAGAACTCTGCCTTAATAGTTTTTTTTCTGTCTATATGGGACCTATCAAATCGTTCGTATGCTATCTTTAGTAAGCGGTACAATGGCTTAGCTTCGAAGAAACCGTACTAGATAAATTGTAAAGAGACCAATATTGCTTCGTTCGTCCGGCTCTAGTAATAAGAACTCTAGTAATAAGAACAAGAAATATTTACACGTTTCACTAGTAATACTTCCGGCAGTAACATGCTTTTAATGTTGAACAATCGAGTAATACATATAGATGTAGAAATTAAAAGAATAAATAGAACAAAATAAATAGTCTTACGATGTCAATATTGAATTGCAAAGTTTTGTGTTTTGCATTGTCCAAAAAGAAGAACAAACACACTATTCTGACATTAGTTTTCAAAGAAATATCTCGGTTAAATTAACAGAAGAATCTATTCTCGTCGAAAATCGAAGCAGAAAATTGGCGGCACCTCATTTACGGATATAGTTGAACGCTGTGTTGCTACATGTCTGAATGATACTTCCGTGACTTATACAATTTAAGTTTTCCAATTAATCAAAAATTACGAACTGTTGTTGTACCTCGCTCCCGGATTAGTAAGGAGGGTAATGGGGTCAGTTGAAACACGACTTACTTATAGCAATCATAGTGTAGTGCTGAATTGGTTTTAATTTATAAAACGAGATGTTAAGATGGATGAGTAATAATTGTAAATTATTTATTGTTTAACTTTATTTTATTTCAAAGAAGTAAATTGACAATATATTATGCAAGTTTTTATAGTGCCGTGTAATTTTGTAATTCCCCTAAATCTAGTTTAGATTTAAAGTTTATAGTTATCTAAAAATACTGTGTTACACTTCGCATACATTAAGAATTTTTAATCCTGTTTTATATTGTATTATTCACATATATTTCCAGCTAAATTGGCGAGTTTTGTTAACTTCGTATCTACATAATAGGCCTCAACATGTATTCTATACTGGATATTTTTCATCATTTAACATTGCCACTTCTCGAGTTCCGCAAGGTTGGGTTCATTTCTTCTTATTATTTCCATTAAATGATCTTTCATATCAGATTGAGTCTAATAACGTTTTCTTTGTCAATGAGTTTGAACTTGAGGTTGTTTTCTCGAGCCACCGACTCGAAAGACTGTCTTCTACTATAAGCCGATCTGATTAACATGCAGACTTGGTGCAAAAACAATAATTTAGCGTTGAATCCCGTTAACTGTAAGATTTCCTCTTTCTTGGAAGGACTAAATGTTATAAACTTCAATTACCAATTTGGATATATGAATATATCACGTGTTCAATCTATTAAAGACTTGGGTATTAGCTTCGATATTAAACTGACCTTCAATTAACATATCAACAATGTGTCTAAGAAGACTACACAACCCCTTTGATTTATTATCCGTAATTGTGGTGAATTTTCTAACGTGAGTGTATTGATTTTCTTATTTCACACATTAGTGAGATCACGTTTGGAAAATGCCAGCTTGATATGGTATCCATTTTTACAAGTACAAAAACGTCTTCAGTGATGATTTTTGGAGTACGTGTGGTTTAAGGTGGATGGTGTCTATCCCCATAGGGGCTATGATCACGCTCTACTCCTTTTTCGCTTTGACGTGTCTTCCCTCTCCTTTAGACGTCTTACAGACAGCCTTAACTCATTCATAGGTTTCTTCACAACAAAGTTGACAGTACAACGCTTTTATCTTTCTTTAATTTTCTTGTTCTACCATTATTGACAGTCCTTTCTGTACTTTTTATCTTCTTCTTCCTCGAACCAATGTGTTGGTCAGTTCTCCTGCCTACATTATGGGTAACAACTTCAATCAAGTCTCTTCGGATATCGACATATACTTCCATAGATTGATAACGACTTCTCTATTGCAACTGCGATAAATATTCGTTGTAGTGTTTTGACTTAATTGTTTGATTTTCTTGTTTTTTGTTTTTATTACTTCTATTCACATGTGCAGATTTTATATATTCATATATATTATTAGTTTCAAGGTGGTTTATTTGATTCTTTTTTTATATCTTTTATATTTAAAAATTCTTTCAATGGAGACTGTGGTTAAATAATAATTTAAAAAAGGTATATAACCCCTTACCACAATTATTAGTCGTATCCTAAATAAGTATTTCGACAACTAAGTTGTCATCATCAGTAGGTAAAAACTACTAATTAAAGTCACACATGGGGCACAGTAAAGTAACATAAACGCTTCCGCACAACTACTATACACTGCAACCCTGTAAAGACTGATGTAAAGCCCCATGTGTGACTTTAATTAGTAGTTTTTACCTACTGATGATGACAACTTAGTTGTCGAAATACGTATTTAGGATACGACTAATAATTGTGGTAAGGGGTTATATACCTTTTTTAAATCTTTTATATTTAGTAAAAAAAGAATTTATAATACTTTTTTTGTTACCAGTAGTACTTATATATGTATATGATTTAGAATTTTATTTTAATTTGATCCTGTAATTGGGAATATACTTCGAATTTATTTTATTCGAATTTTTCATAGAAAAAATTCGCCCTCAAGTAGGAATCGAACCCACGGCCTCTGGCCGGACCATTGCTCGACCACTGAACTGTTGAGGCGTGAATTAGAAACTTTTATGGGGGATGCTTTGAATTACATCAAAGGAACAGACGAATTTATCTTGCCCGTAGTTCGGCAATTGTACAAATTAATTGAGTTTTCGCGAAGTGATGTAATTGCAAGATATATTCATTTGTTCCTTTGATGTAACTCAAAGCACCCCCATAAAAGTTTCTAATTCACTCCTCAACAGCTTAGTAGTGGAGCAATGGTCCGGCAAGCCAGAGGCGTGGCTTCGATTCCCATTTGAGTGTGAATTTTTTCTAAGAAAAATTCGAATCAAATAGCGTCGTAAAGTGTAGAAAGAATATTCACAATTACATTACTTCGCGAAAACGCAATTAATTTGTACAACTGCCGTACTACGGGCAAGATATATTCATCTGTTCCTTTGATGTAACTCAAAGCACCCCCATAAAAGTTTCTAATTCACTCCTCAACAGCTCAGTGGTCGAGCAATAGTCCGGCAAGCCAGAGGCCGTGGGTTCGATTCCTACTTGAGGGCGAATTTTTTCTATGAAAAATTCGAATAAAATAGCGTCGTAAAGTGTAGAAAGAATATTTACAATAAAGAAGTTTATTTTGAAAAATATGCATATTTGAAGGCTTGGTTTATTTTTATTGGTTGTGAGAAATTTTGCGTATATAACGGTAGCTTGAATAAATGTCAATTAGTCGTGAATTAATAATGTAAATTGCATGTGTCAATTAAGATTAATTTTTGAATTTCTAAGTTATATTTTCTGTATGTGAAACTATAGTTTAGGTGTATGTGGCTGGGTTTGTCACTTCTGCGTAATCAGGTGTCGTAAATCCGTAATAACTATTTTTTGTTGAATCGTCGCTGATTCAGCTTGTGAATAGAAAGTCTTCTCTTGCTCAGTGGTTCACAGAATAAAAAAACACTTGTTGAAGGCACAACACTCTTTAATTATTAAATTCGGAAAACTAATGTTGCATAAACCGCAGCAAAATAAATTATATTACAAAAACTTGGTGACATTTCTAATTTTAGTAAAGCTTAAAGCTGCTTGGAATGGCACGTGTGATTCTGTTGGTGGATCTTAGCAAATTTAGCTTCTAATTCAAAAATATTAGGCAGGTATAGAAAAATGCAATCATAAGACTTCACCCTATTTCTTACGATTGGACGAAACAGGAAAAGTATATGGTTTTACCCAGACTCGACCTTAGATAAATCGTGTCTCCGAAATGCTATTGTTTAATACAAGAGACCTTTGAAAATGTGATTGTAATGAAAATTTGGAAAAGGTCCGTCTGGTTTAACGGGCAACTGCATGTTTATCACAACAGGCGGTAAGCTTTTCATTTAAACATTACAAAGCTTAACTAATGTGCCTAAACATTTGGTGACCATAGCGGCTATACCGTAAGTGAAAACAATACAAAATAGAAAAAGGCCTGAATAAATAACCATAAACTAGATGATAAATTCGTATTTTAAAATACATTTTCTAAGAAGGATGAACTAAGTAAAGGTACGTTACACAATTGTGTTTAACACTGCCATAAACATTAATAACGGGGAATGTCTGGTCCGTCTAAATGAAGTGAATAAATTTCTAATTATAAAGAAATATTTCTTAAATAGAATTTAATAAATTAATCGAAAAAACTTATTTATTGAAAATTAATTAATAACGCTGAGCAGATTTCTGGACAAGTATAATCGACAACGAAAGGAGAAATGTCAACATGGGAGTTTAGCAGTTAGTAATTAAAATAAATTAAGATATGGAGAGAAGATATATAAAAAGATATAAATTTACTAGGAGGCTGTTTTTGGTGATTGGAATACCCGACTTCAATATTTAAGGATTAATGCATTTGAAGAAAGTTATTGGAGTAAAAGAAACAAAATTTAGAAAAAAGGATAAAAGATAAGAGATTAAAATAAAGTATTTTATATTTAAAAATAAATTGTAAAATTGTTTAAATATAAAAGATGTAATTATTTGCATTTACGTAAAGAAATGAACAGTTAAAGATTAAGTTCCAATAACGAGATTTACTTTTTGATAAGCTAAATATAGCTGAAGTCATAAAGTTAAAGCGATTACAATGGCTCGGGCACCTGAAACGAATGGAGAATATATCACTGAAAGAAATAGCATTGGCAATACTATAGGAAAAGACGAATATAGGAGGCCGAGCAAAAGGCAGTGAAAAGCCATAATTTAAGATATAAATTAGAAGGGAGTACAGGAATAAAATATCTAGGTAGGACGCAGAGAAAAATGGAAAACAATTATAAAGCTATAAGTTGGATATATTGAGTATATGAGAAGTAAGCCAATTTCGTAAAAAAAAACCAATTTTTCGGATATTTAACAAAAAGGTCACTTAATACTTTGTATTTTATGCGCACTAAAGATATCAGAGATCATAAATATCTTTTTAATGAATTATATATTAATTTTAAGCGATAAATATTCAAAATAATTTTTAGCTTCATTCAATTGAAACATTGTTATTAAAAATATATACTTTTGTCTATTATAAGAAACTAGTAAGTAGTAAGTATAATGTACGAGTATATCAGTCGGCCTACAGCTCAGTGGTAAGTACTGGCTTATTACGGAGGCTCGGGTCCTAATCCAAGGCCGTTGTCTGGTTTTTCGTGATATCCCTTCTCGTTTAAGGTGAATGCCAATAGTTAAAGGTATTCAGTCGCGCTACGAATGTGGGCGTGATAATAATACTTTAACAACACTGCAAGAAGGCATGTGTTATTATTAGTATTATTATACTAATATTATTAATTACAGTTACATTACACGTACGTCAAATTTTATTTGATATTTATCGACTCTTTTATAATCATGTTTTTAGTTTCTCTAAATTGCAATTTGTATTTTTCGCGTATTCGGAATTTCTATGGCTATATTTATTACTAGAGCTGAGGATGTTTGCGGTACGGCAGGACCGTATGTAGTGCATCCCCACATTTAACTATTTATCTAAATATTCTCTGAAATGATTTGCCGGATCTCATAAATTAATAGAGTGATATTTTAGTATGCACTGGATATTGTTATTATACAAAATCATAATAGCCATTTGTATTTATGAATCATAAATAATAATACGCATGTATTTGTATTTGGTTGTGAATTCAATTTAAACTTAAAACGAATCGTAATATTTTAACGACAAGCCGTCCTTACAATACATGCATTCGAGACAAAGTGTGCAACTCTACGAATAACTTCCATAATTGATCGAAAATGGACATTTTGGAGCTGAAGTAAAGCCCCTATTCTTAGAAAATTTTATTACTGTCGTTAAGAACTATTATTATAAACAACAAAGGCCTTTTATTAGTGTTGAAGTTTTAGTTTCATTGAATTTCCATGTTGTAAGTAGTCAATTGTAAAGTGTTCATTCACAATATTCTAAAACAAGGTGTAAATTTAACTAAAATCCAGAAAAACACATTCTGATAATATATTACTAGATTAGAAGCTGTGTTTGGTTATAAAAATAATATAATAAATAGTAATAAACACAGCTTCTAATCTAGTAATATATTATCAGAATGTGTTTTTCTGGATTTTAGTTAAATTTACACCTTGTTTTAGAATATTGTGAATGAACACTTTACAATTGACTACTTACAACATGGAAATTCAATGAAACTAAAACTTCAACACTAATAAAAGGCCTTTGTTGTTTATAATAATAGTTCTTAACGACAGTAATAAAATTTTCTAAGAATAGGGGCTTTACTTCAGCTCCAAAATGTCCATTTTCGATCAATTATGGAAGTTATTCGTAGAGTTGCACACTTTGTCTCGAATGCATGTATTGTAAGGACGGCTTGTCGTTAAAATATTACGATTCGTTTTAAGTTTAAATTGAATTCTAACAATATCCAGTGCATACTAAAATATCACTCTATTAATTTATGAGATCCGGCAAATCATTTCAGAGAATATTTAGATAAATAGTTAAATGTGGGGATGCACTACATACGGTCCTGCCGTACCGCAAACATCCTCAGCTCTATTTATTACAGAAGAATCACACAGCTGAACGCGGCATATTAGATATCGACAAACATACTGCGAGATAGACTGGAGAAGCACACAGAAAAAAGAATAGAAAGTTACCAGTGTGCTTTCAGGAAAGGGCAGTCAACGGTGGATGCCATACACATTCTAAGGAAAATTATGGAAAAGACATATGAACATAACCTGGTAACACACATCGTTTTCATAGACTTCAAGCAGGCCTTTGATAAAATAAATAGAGAACAAATTAAGGAAGACCTAAAAAACATTGAAGTACAAAGGATTAGAAAATTGATAGAAATTACAATGAAGGATTCTACAGCCAATGTAAGAACGGAGCAAGGATGACGAAAGATATAAAAATAAGAATAAAAGTAATGCAGGGAGATGCTTTATCGGCACTACTTTTCATAATCGCATTGGATGCCATAATAAGAAAAAATGACAATTTTGGCGTTTTAAATAAACATCTTGTGCAAGTAGTTGCATAAGCGGACGATGTTGCAATAATAGCCAGGAAGAGAGAAGAACTGCAGCGGGTAGTAGGAATAATTGTGCACGACGCGAGGAAAAGAGGCGTGGAGATAAATGAACAAAAAACAAAATATATGTATTGCAGCAGAAATGACTGAGAGATGAGGAGTTGGAGCTGTGGAGGTTACAGTTTTGAGGTGGTAAAATAAATAAACTATCTGGGAGTCATAATCAATGGGTGGAATGAGGCGGTTGACATAAAAGAAAAATCCAGAAAGGATATAGAGCCTACTATTGCAATAAAAAGCTGCTGAAGGACAAAAAACTAACTATGAAGAACAAACTGAAATTATATAAGACACTCATTAGGCTAGGCTAGTAGTAGCATACGCCGCGAAAACAGCATCGCTCACAGTGGGAGAAGAAGAGAAGTTAAAGATTTTTGAACGCCGTGTAATAAGAAAAATAGTAGGTGCAAAAAAGACGGAAAATAACGAATATAGTGTTTTGATGAACCATGAGATCGATAAACTATTAGTACAGACAAATATAGTGAGAGAAATCAAGCTTTTAAGAATAAGATGGTACGATCACATAATAAGAAGAGAGAGAGAGAGATAAGAGCACCGATAAGAGAAATAACAACATGGCAACCAGCACAAAGCAGGTTGAGATGGCGTGATAATACAGATGGCGACCCAGAAGCAGATGGAAGCAACAGGTAGAAGAAAACTTAAAAACGCTAAATCTAGAGGGATGGAGACAACAAGTTGCAGACAGAAAGAATTGGAAGAAAATAGTCGAAGTAGCAAGAAGTCACCAAAGTCTGTGAGAAAAAGAAACGAAAATGTGGACTAATCCACCACATGGACTAGGATTCATAAAGTTCTTTGAAAGGAATAGCTACAATTTCACGTCGAAATGTTTTAGCTTTAATAATAATAATAATAATCTGGCAGCAGATCTTAAGTGTTAATACCCTATTAATTTTTCTCGTTAGTATACTAGTAAAATGTTTTAACGGGTTTTAAAAATATTTTTTAAGAAAGTATATGAATAAAAATAGGTTTTATTTCCTTTTGCTTAAACAAATAATTAAGAAATTCGAAAACTCGAGTCCTTTGTTAATAATTAATGTAAAAGTTTTATTTGGCGTATTTTGAAATTCCATAGGTCAAGAAGGACATTCTTTAGAAAATAATTCGTATAAAACGTGAGAAGAAACAGCTTGGTATATAACAGAACTAAAATGAATAATCTAGGCAGTAATATATTATCATGTAATGTGGAGTTTTATATATTTTAATACAAAAGGTTTGGAGCAGGGTGGTGTGTTAAATCTTACATTATATAGTTCTAATGATTGATATCACAAAAGAAGCTAACAGCAAAGTCAAAGCACTATACGTTGATTTTCAAAAACTTCATCCAACACTTGGGGAATGCTCTTTCACTGATAATGGTACTACTTTGGTCAACAATAAAGAACATCCATAGGGAAATATAAATATTTGCTATACTGAGTTTAAAGTGGGAATGTAAGTAAATAAAGACAAAGTCATCCTAGATCGTACTAGGTGTTAGTCCCGCCATACAAGAATATACGTTGAATGTATGTAGTTGGAGCAAATACAAATGGGAGTGCAAGTGGGATAGTCATTGCAGTAATGCAACAGAAATTAGAACAATCCATTCGTTGTTGAGAATATTTATAAATTAGAAGTGGTATCCAGAGAAACCAAATGATTATACGAGTTCTTACCAAAAAGTTTCCGGAATGAAACTATAAATAAAATTATTACTTTCAGTGTAGCAATTTTGGGACCGCGAACACGTATCCCAGCACGAAAGGAATACATTCTGGCAGTCTTGTTTTTTAATGTGTTCAGTAACGCTTGAGATTCAGCTTCAATTTCTTCCATTGCGTTAAATCTGTACCTAACTTGATTTTAATCTTTGGAAAGAGGAAAAGTCGCAAGGAGTCAAGTCAGGCGAGTACACTGCATAAGCAACGATGGCCAAGTTTATTTCCTACAGCAACTGCTTTATAATGAAAGCGGTATGTCTCCTAATTATGCAGATATGCGGATAAATAGTTAAAAAGGTCAAGTTGAAATGTTAAAGTTCTAGTTGTTCTTCAAAAGTATAATATTCATGTTTTATTTGTGGGTTGCTAGTTACAATTATGTGTAAATTAATTAATAAAACTGCCAACACTTAACTCTAGCTCTTCTCCTGATGAAGTAATAAATAAATGACGAAATATTGATAAAAAACATTTGAGTTTTAATGCATTTGAGTTTTGTTGCAATTTTGGAAATAGAATTAAAAATTACATTCAGAAATGTAAAAAAAAAATCTTTATCCTAAAGATAAATATTTAAAAATATTTAAATTGGCATTAAAACTAACAGAATCTGAGCGAATTGAAATTTTGATCATGCGTGTGGATATGGTGATCGTCAACATTCATATGATGAAGTTCGTGTTTTATTAAATACTGTTTATCTGGATCGCCAAATCAGTAAAAGTACAGTGTGCCGAACAATTCAGAAGTACGAAGCATTTCCCCGAATAAAAGATTTGCCCAGAACAGGACATCAAGAACAGTAACTAATGAAGACACCAATATTTCACTTTCAATACAAGAAAATAGTCATATGTCGACAACGGAATTGGGACAAATTCACAACATTTCTCAAACATTTGCCCAAAAAATTCTCCATTCTGCGAAACTGAAATCGTATAAAATGCAAACCGTTAATGAATTGTTGGAAGATGGTCTAGATCGCACACTACATTCTTGCGAAATAATGACACCATTAATCACAGATCACCCAAATTTTGTAAATCAAGTAATTTTTTCCGACTAAGCCACGTTTTGTTTCAAAAGTACGTTCAACAGGCACAACTGTTGACTAGTAACGACTGGTCAAAAGAAAATCCTCACTGGATAGAAGAAGTCCATATGCAGCACCCATAAAAAGTGAATGTGTGGGCTGGCATACTGAGAAATCAAATAATAGACCCTTTTTTTATAAGATAAACTTTAAATGGTGATAAATATTTAAATTTATTGCGGAGCGATATTGTACCAGCAATTACAGCGCTATTTATAAATCCAAATAGACTTAATCTACCAAACGAATCTATTTGGTTCCAACAGGTTGGGGCTCCGCCACATTTTCCGCGTGATATTCGTGACTATCTGGACGAGGTATTTTCTGCATGCTGGATTGGGCGCAGAGGAGAAATCGAATTGCCAGCCCGTTCCCCAGACTCATCGCCACTTGATTTCTTCTTGTGGGGTCACTTGAAATATCAAGTGTATAAAATAGACAAAATCTAGAAGAATTAGGGACGAATAACTCAAGAAATCAATAGTATCAGACCGCAAGTTTTACATAATTCACTAAGACAGTTTGTTGATAGATTATATATAGTGCCAAGTGGTTAACGGAGCACGATTTCAACATTTATTGTAGTCTGTAAATCTATTTATTAATACTTTTTTATTTCACGTTAACTAAATCTTTTTTTAATTTTTCTGTTAGTTCCTTTAGGATAAAGAAAAAAATTTTAAGATTTCTGAATGTAGTTTTTAATTCTCTTTCCGAAATAGCAACAATATACAGAGTGTTCCATTTAAAAAATATAGTAGGAAGCATTTCCGGTCAAACTTGGAATAGAAAATAAATATGAATGTCATGAGTAAATTCGTTATTTTTAACTAGATATCAATAATAAATTTCAAAAATGCGACCGTTCCGGGACTTTATACTAACCTGTATATACATATATATATATATATATATATATATATATATATATATATATATAATAATAATAATAATGTCTTTATTGAAAATATATTAATCTACATGCATACAGTACAATAACTTTCAACTATGAATATATATATACAATCACGTTTTTGAACCAAAACCTCGAATAAAATAAATAAACCTTTATGAGATAATTTCCTAATACTAACTTAAAACTACTTAAATAATATATGTAAACATGGCTGTGCGCCCTAGCTGAATTCGTCACAAATACTGAATGTAACATAGGCCATCCTAGTATATGATACATAAAAAGGCATAGGCAATAGACAAAATCACAAAGAATTAATAGTTGAAGTGCTATATATACGAGGGAAGATCAGTAAGTACCCGTGTTTGAAGACAGGTGGCGCTGCTGAGGGAAGTTGGCATTACCGTCGTGTACTACCATCTGTCAGACAACACCATAATAAATTTTATTTGGCAGCCAGTTGTATCACACGTGTTTCGTGTTTCTCGATAAAATGGAAAAAGAGCAATATCGATCCGTAATTCGCTTTTTATTTTTGGATGGAAAAACATGCGAAGAAATAAAAGCGAAGTTGGATGCTGTCTATGGGGACCCTTCACCATCTATGACAACCGTAAGATATTGGTTCAACGAATTTAAACGTGGTCGTACATCTGTTTTTGATGAGGAGCGCCCAGGCCGCCCGGCAGACGTGGTTACCGAGGAAATCGTTGAAAAGGTCCACGACATGATTCTCGCTGATCGCCGAACGAAAGTGCGCGAAGTAGCAGAGGCCGTAGGCGTGTCGTACGGAATGGCAATTAATATTTTACATGATAAGTTATCGGTGAGAAAGGTGTCGGCCCGATGGGTGCCGCGATTGCTTACGGTGCAAAACAAGCGGATACGGTTGTCACTGTCGAAGCAGTGTTTGGACCTCTTTAAGAGAAATTTGCAGGAGTTTTTGCGTCGAGTCGTCACCGTTGATGAAACCTGGATCCATTATTATACGCCAGAGTCCAAGCGACAGTCAAAACAATGTATTTTTCGGGGTGAATCTGCTCCGAAGAAGGCAAAGATGGTCCCATCGGCCGGAAAGGTCATGGCCACGATTTTTTAGGATTCCAACGGACTAATCCTCATGGACTTTTTGCAGAAAGGAAGAACGGTCACGGGGCAGTACTACAGTGAATTAATGGACCGATTCGATATAAAATTGAAGGAGACACGGCCCCATTTGGCTAAGAAAGAAGTGCTGTTTCACCACGATAATGCACCAGCACATTCATCCAGAATTGTCGCGGCAAAGTTGCATGAACTGCACTACGAATTGCTGCCGCACCCACCGTACTCGCCTGACTTGGCTCCCTGCGACTTCTTTCTGTTCCCCAACATGAAAACGTGGCTCGGGGGAAAAAGATTCAGCTCAAACGAGGAGGTTATCGTCGAGACAGAAGCGTATTTTGCAGAGTTTGACAAATTTTTTGGAGGGGTTAAAGAAATGGCAGAAACGTTGGGAAAAGTGTATTGTACTAAAAGGTGATTACGTTGAAAAATAAATAAAAAATATTTGAAAAACTTGCGTCTTCTTTCCTAACACGGGTATTTATTGATCCACCCTCATATATAAATATTATTACTGAATAGAATGTAGAAATATAGTAACTTAATTTTGTATCGATATTTCTAGAATTACTTTAATCCTCATAATTCATAGGAGCGAATCAATATACGGTCACCGGAGCGAACTAGCATACGATTAGTAGAGTTATCTGACCGCAGAAGCGAACTAGTGTGCACCTTGGAACACCTGCTAAAATAATTACGTCGCCTAGATTACAATGAAGCTAATTTAGTAAATTTTTATATTATTCTTATCCCAGGAAATCTGATCTAAAATAATCAATATATTATTCGATATAACAAAGTTTGCAAATGTACCTTACGGACACAATTCCATTTAGTATCGTTGGGAAGTGCACAGATTGAATAAATTGTTACTGAATGCAGTTTGGGATTCGGTATTGTTGGCAATTTATAGAGAAACTTGCAAACTTAATTTAAATGGTTAGGTCGAAATTACTACAAAACAATTTATATAATAACGGAAAAAAGTACAGAAATTATGTTAACAGAAACAAAGTGTGTAAGATAGTAAATTTAATCCTCCCTGGAATGTCCTCAACTTATAATTACTTCGAAATCTTAATAAGATCTTTTAAGTTAGGCCAATTAGCTCGACGTATAATTAAGTATTTGAGATATTATAGGAGGTAAATAGCTAATTAAGCCAAATTTCTTTAATAAAAATATTTATTGAGGTACGACATGAATGTATATTCTCTTGTTTTAATTTTAAATGATAGATTTTCAGTAAAAATTTTGTTTAAAAGGTATATTTAGTTTGTTACGGTTGTTTTGAATGAATTTGGATAATTGTATTCAACTTTTATTTTTCAAGAATGAATAAACTTTAGTAGAAACATTTAAAAATCAACTTTTAAGAAACGTTTATTTAAATAGCAAAGCGCGAAGTTGTTAATGTTTAGACAACACTCCTAAATGTTAAGGTGGCTATAATGTAAGAGATACAATTACTTATAATATTTTCTTTAGAAATTTCTACTCTACTATGTTGATAGTAATTAGGAGCCTTTTTGTTTAAAAGATTCATAAAATCTATAATTTCTATGAGATTGTGTTTTCAAACTAACTAATCTGCTATTTTTGCTGTCTTACGAGCAGCAAAAATAGCTGATGTTAGTTGTTCTCACATTGATATCTAGGCTTGCCTAACCATTGCGGCACAACCGATCATTGATAGCCATAAGATAAGTATATTTTACTACATATTTTCAAACTTAGTATTTTTTCTCTCAACAAGGGCTGGGCGAAGTATCGATACATCGTCCAATACCCGATACCTCATATAACGAAGGTATCGATTCTAAGGTATCGATTCTAAAGCATCGATATTTTACCGATTCCAGTACTCGCTAAGTATCGATGTATAGGGTAGCGATGTATCGGGTAGCGAGGTATCGATTCCAAAGCATCGATACCTATCGATACTTTACCGATTCCAGTACTCGCTAAGTATCGATGTATCGGGTAGCGATGTATCGGGTAGCCATGTATCGGGTAGCTTACCTTTATGCATTTTTTTAAATGTACATAAAAGATGCAATAACTAAGTAAAGAATTTTTAAGTATATATAGCATTATATATATTATATAGTATATATTTCAAAGGATGTTGTTGAATTTTATATTATGCGTAGCAAATATCCATATTACAACATAAACATAATAACTATAATTATTACAAAAAAAAATCACAATATTGAAAATTTTATACCGTAGATATGGTAGAATCGATAAATTAATTTTATATCTCTTGAAACCGATATCAAGCAAACGATACCTAGAAAACGGGTTATGAATACTGATTCCTAGGTATCGAATCAAGGTATCGATTCCAAGGTATCGATTCCAAAGTATCGATTCCAAGGTATCGATTCAAGGTGTCGATTCCAAAGCATCGATACCTATCGATACTTTACCGATTCCAGTACTCGCTACGTATGGATGCTTCGGGTAGCGAGGTATGGATTCCAAATCATCGATACCTATTGATACCTTACCGATTCCAGTACTCGCTAAGTGTCGATGTGTCGGGCTAGCGATGTATCGGGTAGCGATGTATCGGGTAGCCATGTATCGGATAGCTTACCTTCGTGCACTTTTTTTTACCGAAAACGTCGGTATCGCCCATCCCTACTCTCAACATTTAAGGTACATTATCATCTGAAAACAATCAAGTTTTAGACTATTATGCTGTAGTGCTTTATTGTTTGCTGAGACCCAGGATGACAGAAACTTTTTGTTATGTCAAGTATATTAGGGTACGCACTAACGTACGCCCCTGATGTAATGAAAACACCCCCACTACAATTTCAATGCCGTCAGCTGTTCCACAAGGATAAAATCTTGGACCATCATTATTTAATATTACTGCAAATGAGAATTAATGAATATTTTAATATTCATTAATTCTCATTTGCAGTAATATTAAATAATGATGGTCCAAGATTCTCACTCTTACATGTAAATGTCGCCTTATGTGATGCGTTGCTAACTACAATCCGATAAACCAAGTTTGTACTAGCATGTAGAACACACTTCGCCGCGACTCTGACCTTCCTGGATGTTAGGATAATTAAAAATTACTGAAAAGCCACGTCCGTCAACAGAACTTACAGACGCGTTTCGCTCTTATTGGAGCTTATCAATGTACGGTATCTCGAAGACGGATATGGCTTTTCACTTCTATACTTTGTGTATATATAGTTAACATTCTGAACTTACTGCAAATGAGAATTAATGAATATTAAATCTCATTCTTACATGTATGAATGTGAAAAGCCATATCCGTCTTCGAGATACCGTACATTGATAAGCTTCAATAAGAGCGCAACGCGTCTGTACGTTCCGTTGATGGACGTGGCTTTTCAGTAATTTTTAATTTAATACTTGTATTAATGATTTTGATTAAGTTTAACTTGCAATATCTAGAATATGTTGATGTTTTGTAAATATAGAATACCACAAAGACCTGTCAAGAATATATCTCATATATACATCTAAATTACCAAAGCATGTTCTGTACTACAATAAATGTATGTCAATAAATAAAATATTTAGCATCTACACAGTATATAAGATATAAGCATATTTAAAACAGAAAAATACATTAATAGTAATGTCAATAGTTTAGAGTAAATAAGATTTTAAATTTAGTTAGAAATTTGGAAAAGGATCATATTTAAGGCCATTCATATTTAACGTTCGATATAATAAAGATTAGGTCAGCTCATAAAATACGTAGTATGAAACAAATTGAACAAGAAAAATAAATTCCGACGATAATGTAAACACAGCCAATGAAAGAATGAATTCTTCTACTTACATTTATTTCAGACATTTGTATATTTTATTTAATGACTTAAATGCAAGTATGTATTCGAATAAATTTATACAATATATACATTTGCTTTCGTGGTTATTGAATGGTCTCTAAAAAATTTTCATGTAACGTAACATAAATTTTAATTCTATTATCATTTTTAAACTAATAGTGAAGTTTAGTTTTATTCCCAAAATCTACATATATTCGTACAATAAGAGCACTTGCGTAATTATTATTCTATTTTTCATATTATCTTAATAATTTAATCCATGTCACTACAGTAATTTAAAAAAATATGTAAGTTTGAATAAAGTATTGATATATGTATATTCATTTCTGTATTTAATTTTGAATTATTTTATTACGAATAAATAAATAAACTTGCATCAAATTTGATTTAATCCCCTTCAAAGTTCTCTCCCTGGCTAGGATGTACTCATCTCAACGTTGATTCCATGATTCGAAACATTTTTGGGACGTTTCTTTCGAAAGGGCGTTCAGTTGCTCCGTCTTGGCCCTCTCAAAATCGGGAATGGCTTCAAAACGTTTTTCTTTTAGCACGGTTTTTATTTTTGAGAAAAGCCAGAGGTCGCGTGGTGGTAAATCCGGTAAGACGGCTGTGGACAAACAAGAACCTTTTTTTGGTCAATAACTCGCAGATTAGAAGCGAGGTAGCGAGGTATGGCATGACGCGTTGTCACGATTAAGAAGGAACCCACTGGGCCATTTTCTTGTTTTTTTTTTCTAGGCAAATGTTGCAGTACGTCCTTGTAATATTCGGAGTTTGCAGTTGTTTCTCTTAGAACGATCCCTGATCGCACTATGCTGTCACTATAAAACGATGAATTTAGACTGACGCTCCTTCCTCGAACGAGGAAAGCCTCTGAATTTTTACCTCAGTGTTACAACCATACACCCAACTTTCGTCTCCAATTGTAAATTTTGGCAATGAAGTCCGGATCTGTATCAAGACGATCCTTCAATTCCTTGCAAACTGACACACGATATGCCTTCTATTCGTCAGTCGAAAGTCTGGGAACAAATTTCGCATTCATTAGTCTCATTCGAAAATTATCGGTTAAAATGTGTTGCACGGACCCGTACGAGATGTTCGATTCTTTTAGAAAGTTCTCGAATAGTCAATCGCCTGTTTCAATGAATAATATCAACCGTTCCTCGTCTTCAAAAGATTTATTCCTGCTTTGAAATCGCTCATACCAAACAGTCTTCAGTCACCACATTTCCGTCATGCACTAATTTTAATGTTTCATGAGGTTTCTTTGGCACTTTTTGCATCTCAAAACAAATCTTAATGTTAACGCGTTGTTCTAAAGCCATGACGCGCAAAAGACGCAGTAAACACACGGAAAGTCGACTGACAAGTCAACTTGCTCTAACATGGCACTGACTGTCTCAACTAGGGTGGGACATCGATGTCGATGTTTTGAAAACATCGATGGATCGATCTTAAAATATCGATGTTTTAACATGAATGAACTTGTATTGTGTTCTTCACACTAGATTTTTAATAATATTTTATATTATTAAAATTATGTTTGTATATTACAAAATTGGTTAGGTTTTTCCCCATTCAAGTATGATTCAAATTGTTCTAATTATGAAGTCATCATAACTTTTGGCACTCCGAATGGGGAGTTTATCAAGCATTTCATTTCCTTAGCACAAGTTTTACCTAAATTTAATAAATCTAGTCAAAAGACCCGTAATAACATATTACATAAGCTTGCCAGCAATTCATGGGCAGCGAATGGGGATACTTTGCGAACACAACCCAATGTTGTATAAATGTAAACTAACAGATATTAGCTTCTGTGACTGCGAATATATGGAACAAACTATGGCTCACATAGTAAACGACTGCCTCACAAAAGTTTTCCTAGTGGCATCCACGAGCTGAGCAAGGCAACTTCTGCAGCTCTCGACTGGTTACAAATTTTAGAAAAGTGATTTATGCACTAATATCTAAATTTTGATTTAGATTTTCATACGAAATAAATAAATAAACCTCAGAGAAAATTAGTCGTGTTCAGAATATGATTGAAGAACAGAAGAACGGGTAAAAGCAGAAACAAAACGATAGTCGCCACATCTTTTTTAGATTAAGAGATATGTTTTCAATGTAGCGCCGTAAAACCGTCGTACTAACGGGTGTTCATTTGAAAAGTCAATCTAGTAGCATGTGATTTACTAAGAAAATTTTGAAGTATGTCGTAAATTAAAATTTACTACTTAACCTACGAAGTCGTATATTTTGACAGTTTCATACATACAAATAAATAACAAATGTGATTAACATTATCAAATGTCATTTGGATTTACGTTTACGGAACAATAAACACCTACTAATATATATGCGTCTTATGCTATCAAAATTTCAAAGTAACCTAGATTGACTTTTCAAATGAACACACGTTATTAACGCAGATTGGTATAGTATAACTACATTAACATGAAAATGTACAGAACAGATTTGTATCTGTATGCATGGACACACACAGCACATTTAAGCAATGGTCACTTACACACGCATGTTTCGATCTAACGATTTCATCAGTATACGTCAAATGTTTCGAGATATCTCTTGTCACCTGACGAATGAGATAGTTATAAAGAGAGTTCAATTCTTGCATTGATGAGCTCGTTAGATTGAAACGCATGTATCTATATGTCGAAGTGAATATTGCTTAAATGCCTTCTGTGTGTGTGCATGTATACAGATACAGATATGATTTACACATGTTTGTATTAATGCATTTATAGGCACTTGATTGTTATTTACATCGATATGCTATCTTTTCATGGTACTGAAGTTCTCCAAAATGTCCGGGAAAATCGCCTAAAAGGAAGATTCGTTTTATATCACGATAATATTCAGTTTCTTCCAATGATTGATTAATAAAATAATAATCTAATTTTACATAGTATACAATTCTTTTTAATATTTATTCATATTTCAACCGAAAGTGATCTTCTGTCTGTGATTTAAATAAAGCTTTAAACTATAGCACTTGTGATATTCCTTTCACAAAGTTGTATAGTGGGAATAAACTTTAGAATGGTTTCCCTCAGCTAGTCTAAATATCCGTTATTAATTTAATTCTTAAATTAATAACGCAAGTAAAAAACATATTAATTGAATTTACTGTCTATAACAATAGGCATTCCTCAAGGTAATGTTTTAGCATCAGTATTATTTTTTTTATTTATACATATTCCATACGCATACTAGTGTACTTCTTCATAATTAAAACTATTTTGTGTCTAATAAATCGTGCCTAAGTCGGATTATAACAAGATACATTTTGCAACAACTACATCGACTCTTCCGTCGGAGTTGAACTTATATATAGGCAAAACCAGAGTTTCTCGGAAAATTCCAATCAAAACTTTAGGTATAAACTGTTCATTAAATTTAAATTTGCGATTGCATAGAAATGAATTGAAATTCGACGTATCAATTGCCAGTTTATTCATTGAAACACTCGGAAAATTTAGTTAGCTTTGAAGTACTGAAGATACTACATATTTCAGGCATAGAATTGCTCTTAAGATACGAGTTAATTATTTAGAGTTAAGAGCCCTATGGTAAAGAGAACTTTTACTGGGATAGCGCATTCTTTGAATTATAGCTTTGGCTTGACAACAGCTATTATGCAGATCTTTAGCTAAAGAAATTTATTTATTGACTTATATCCACAAAGAAATGTAAGTAATTTACGTAAAGAAAAATTTGAATAGTGTTACTAAATTAAATGAGTCACCTTAACATAAGCATAATAGTCGTATATTAGAAATATCCAAACATAGGTTAACGTTCTAAAAAATATCCTAAATCAGTATATATATATATAATAGATTGCGACTCAAATACCTTTTGTGTCTTTTGTATACGTGTGACTTACTCACTTCTAAAAATGCGTTTTATGATGATACAGGTGCATTAGCATCCAATACAAACTCCACATTACATCATAGCTATTACAAAGAAGTATTAGCAGACTAAACCTATGACTGGAAAGGTGGCGAATCAAAGACAATTATTCAAAATCTGCATGTGTAATCTCTGCAAAGCCACGAGGACTGCCCACCTGTCCCTCTCAAAAATAAGAAAATAAAACAGAGAGATAGTGCCAAATACCCTGGACAGCATTTGGATCGCAGATTAACGTAGAATAAACACCCCTTACAAGGAAATAACTTGATCTCAAGCTCGATAGACTATACTGTAGCCTAGGTGTTTCCAAATACTATATAAAATACAGTATATCGACATTTAGTAAAAGCAATTGTCTAAATACAATAGATATATACACTCACGTACAAAGAAAAAAAAACGGGCCACCTACATTTTTTTTGAAAATCGGCTGTTTGTTATTTTGGTTTTTAGTTTACACTTTCGATATTTTATCGACAAAGGATTTTCTCCTGGAGTATTTAAAAGGCAATATTCTAGTCTTAATAAACAATAACACAAACAAAGAAAAAGTATGTGTATACTTTTGCAAAAATTTATTTTAACAACTGTACATTTTAGAGGTACAGAAAACGAAAACAAAACTTAAAATAGACTTGAATATTTCGTGTTGCCTCCTCTATACCTAATTACTGCTTGCATAAGACGTGATATACCACTAATGAGCTCACGAATTGCATTTTGGGGAATATCCTCCCATTCTTCTTGAAGAGCTACATGAAGCTTGTTTATTGTGGTTGCTGCTATTGCACGAGATAACACGTTTACCTAACATGTCCCAAACACGTTCTATAGGATTTGCATCCAGAGAATATGCTGGTCAGTTGGTTTTTCGAATGCCAAATCCACTGACACATCTCGCTGAATGTAGTCTCGCGTTATCCTGCATCAGGACAAAGTCATCACTAACAATTGGAGCGAATGGAACCACGTGATACGTTAAAACTTCCACAATTTACCGTTGTGCTGTCAGCGAGCCCACATCGATGAACACTAATTCTGTAGTGGCATCCACTGATATGCCTGCCCACACCATTACGGAACCTCCGTTATGACTAAGCTTAGGGCTGAAAACACACTCTGCGAATCGTTCCCCCGTTTGTCTCCAAATCTGTTTCTGTTTCCGTCTGGTGAATCGAGAGAGAACCTACACTCGTCGGTAAAATTCCAGTCTATATGTTCACGAGAAAATTGTAATCTCACTACCCGACGAGTGGGAGTAACTCAGTTCCTGGCATGAAAGCTTTCAATCCAACTTCATGTAATCTTTGGCGAACTGTTCATTTACTTATATTTTAACGAGGAACCTCCATAAATCGATTTTTTATCTGTACTGAGGTAAGATGACGATCCTGTAGAGAATTGAGAAAAAGAAATCTGTATTCTTGAGCGGTACTTTCCCATTTTCTACCACTACTTCGCCTTCGTGTGTTTGCACCAGTCTCGTCAAAACGTTGTCACACTCTTTGAATAGTAGAACGACTAACTTTTAGTAACCGAGCCACCTACTGTTGGCTTCGACCATCATCCACGAGTGCTACTGTTTTAACATAATCTTTAGCACTTAGAACCATAATTAACAAAAACTCTTTAGCACTTAATACCACAATTAACAATTAACTAGTCTGTCACATTGACAAAAGATGCTTAGCAACCGAAAAATCCGTAAGCAATTGTAAAGCACAGGTACTCAAAAGAATGAATGGAACGTGGAACGGCTGAATCTAAATGAATCTAACATTTATTGTTAATTTAAAACAAGAATAAGTACCTAACATATTCTTCGGTCTGTTTATAGTCCAGGAGTAAGCCCTTTGTCGATAAAATATCAACAGTGTAAACTAAAAGCCAAAATAACAAACAAACATGACCAATTTTCAAAAAAAATTATAGGTGGCCCGGTTTTTTACACCTGAGTGTATTACTAAAACATATATCGTGCGTTCAAAACAAAACTGCCTCGAAATTTTCGAGTATACCTTAACACAATTATAACATTTTATTACTTTTGTCAAGTTAGTCAATTTAATCGTATAATAAATTAGCAAAGGATTACCTTAATTAACATTTAAGTTTAGTTTTTAATTTCTGTGGATATTTGAACGTATCAAATTAAATTTTGTCCACCTATACTGGCCCATAGGCAGCTTTAAAATATGTACTGGTGAAAAGGTTATATTATAAATAATGGATGTTTAAGAGAGTATTATTAATCTAATCACTATTTCTTTGTTTAAAATAGTAGATAGTGCTCACCATTTTAAGGTAAATTATTAAATACTTTGCAAACGTACAGTTTGGTTGTAATTTTAGTTTTCGAGATTTACATTCAAAATATAGAAAACAAGAAACCAGTGCCTATAATGTTGTAAATCACCATGTATTTCATACAGGAAAATAAAACAATGTAACCAAAAATGTCGAAAATGATTACCCATGTTGATTATGTTACCTAGGATTACCTATGTCGGTTAGTTATTAAATACTTTTTCTAAAATGTGGTTTATTATTGATTTCATTAGATTGTTCAATAATTTTACCTGGGTTCCTTTAAATTCTGCACAAATGTTTCGAATAAGGTAAATCGGAAGGTAAAGCTACAAAAATAAATTTCAGGGCGAGTCGCATGATCTTACTGGCTAATTATTAGGTATATTTCTATTTATTATTCGGCCAGTAAAGCACTGATAAATTCCGTCAAGTGTTTTACGTGTACGAGGATTATTCGAAAACTACGTGGCCTAACACAGAGATGGCGCGAATTCGCAGGAATTTTCTTTACCATTCTGTAGCATCATCCTTTAATAAGTTAAATGTAACAGCATAGAGAGATCTGTCAATTAGTTTGTTTTTGACAATACGCCAAAGTGAACGTCTTAATAATGAAAAGCCTGACCTGAGAGCCGTTAAGAGTCTTTCTTTCGTTTTCAATCGTAAAGAACTGGATTGCCGAATTTAAACGTGGTCGTATGAGCACAAATGATGGATATTATTGAAAAAGTTCATCCATCGTATCGCCTTGGATGTCGCGATGTGGCTACGCGAGAAAGCGGACATTGTAGGTATCTCAAATGACGCGGACAGAATTTTAACTGAAGAATTGGAAATGAAAAAATATTCGGCGCGTTGGGTGTCGCGGTTACCTACACCAGAGCAAAAACTGAATAATTTGTGTGTTTCTTGTGACCTTTTGGCACGTTTTCGCCGCAATCAGAAGGGCTTTTTACGCCGTTTCACTATCGATGAAACCTGGATCCACTATTACACTCCCGAAACCGAAGAACAAAGAAAGGCTTTCCGCCACCAAAGAAGACAAAAACGGTTTTCTAAGGAAAGATTATGGCAACTGTTTTTTTGGAATCTCATGGAATTATTTTGGTTGACAACTTAGAAAAGGGGAAAACAATAAATAAAAGAGAAACGGCCAAATGAAGCCATTTGGCAAAAAGAAAGTGCTTTTCCATCAGGATAACGCACCTATCTGCAAGTATGTGACTACAATAGCTAAAATTCATGAATTGGGATTTTAATTAGTGCCTCATTTACCCCATTCCTCAGACTTGGCTTCCAGCGACTATCATATCCTTCCAGATCTGAAAAAAATGGCTCCCAAGTATGAGATTTTCGTTTAATTCCGAGATAATCCCTGCTGTAAATAGCTATTTCGAGCACTTGGAATAATTGGCTGCAACTCTCAGCTATCACTTGAGAATAAAATGTTCATATATAAATCTATTCTTAAACTCGTTTGGTTTTGCGGAATTTAACTATGGGGGTTAGCATCTACTTCAAATGTCAACCTCATCCACAGACTTCAATCTAAGGCCTTAAGGATCGTACTTGATGCCCCATGGTTTTTACCTAATAACGTGATTGCGATTTACTAATTAGTGTGATTGCGATCTACAATTACCTTCAGTAAATAATGAAATTCAGTAGTTTAGTGAAAGTTGCATGTCCAGACTTGAAACTCGCTCAAACAGGCTTGCCAAAAATCTAGTGTCACAACTTATTACAAGATGTGAATTAATTAATTAAAATATTAAATTATTAAAAGATACTTGCAACCAATTATTTATAAGGAATAATTATTGTGTTTTTCTTACACATTTTACTTACTTTAATAATAACTATACCTATAATTTTATGGATGTTATTTATGATTATAAGGCCGGATTATATGCAGTTTGCATAAATTTGCATATTTGCATAATATGTGCATTTTGTATATTAAGTGCATATTTTGTAGTAATTCAGCATTTTTGCATATTTTACGTATCCGAGTTTTATTTATTTACTAAATCAAATTTATTATAGGCATTACTAAAAATATGTCGTGGATGTAACAAACAAACAAAAATTAAACAGCGCTCTTTAAATTATAAATAGCATTTTATTAAGCCTTTTCCCGTTACTTTTCCGATAAGCGTCTCCAAGAATTTATTAATGCTCTTCTCATACATCCAGGGCGAGACAAAATTCCAGGAAAAGCTAATACCTTGAAACTTGTAAATAAATACAAAAATACATTTTACCAGAAAATTAGGATTATATGTGTTTCTTTGCTATTCGGAGAAATTTGTTCCTCTCTTTATCTCTAACTCTGTCTCATGCTGCAAAACTAACAACGATGAAATTGGCGAAGAAGAGTCAGCAAACTTTAGCGTAATGTTTGCCATCAACTTCCAAAAACTCGGAACAAGAACAATTTAATGAAGATTTGTGTCAAATGTTTGTGCCAGCAGATACTCCACTACATAAATTAAACAATTTAAATATCAAGTTATTTTTGCAAAACTACGTCAGCAAATATAACATTCACGTTAAGAAACATTGAATAGCATTAAGAAGGTTGTTGCAAACAATTATCTTTATATATGCGTAGATGAAACTACTGATAGTGTGGGCCGATACATAGTTCATTTAATGATTGGTATCCTTAACGTATCGGTTCCAGCAAAATTTTATTTAATTTCATCAAAACAGTTGGAAAAGGCAAATAATTTGACAATAAAAAGGTTTATACAGGAAGAACTGGCTATTTTCTTCTTACCGGAATCGATTCCAATAGAGAAAATGCTATTGTTTTTGACGGATGCTGCATCATACATAAAGGCAGCTTTAAACTTGAAAATTTTTTAACCAAATTTAATTCACACAACTTGCTTGGCACACGGACTAAATCGTGTTGCAGAAGAAATCAGAAACCATTTTCCCTTAGTAAATACTTTACTTAGTAGTGTTAAGAAAGTTTTTTAAAGGCCCCAATGCGAGTTCAGTTTTACAAACAACATCTACCCGGTGCTCCGCTTCCTCCTCAACCAATAATCACACGATGGGGAACATGGTTGGAGGCTGCTATTTTTCATGCAAATCATTATGAAGGAATAAAGACAATTATTATGGATCTTGATAGGGATGCACAGTCTTAGACGCCCAAAAGGTGTATTCGAGTAAAGAAATACCTCAACAGTTGGCGTTTATTAAAGCCAATTACAGTTTTATTTTCACTTCTATATTGCAGTTGGAAAAGCAATTTATGTCGCTAATCGAGAGCGTTTAAATAATAAACAAATTTCAAAAGTCATGTTTTGATGTTAAAGGAGGTGTGGGACAGTCCGTGTATGAAAAATTTTAAAGTGTAAAAGTGAAAAATGAGGGTTTTCAAAAGCTAGAGGACATTACTAAAATCTTGTGTGGTAATTCAGTAGAAAATATTGAGTTGACAATAGATGATACTTCTAATTTAAAATATGCTCCTGTAACAAGCGTTGATGTAGAACGAACCTTTTCAATATATAAATACATGTTTTCAGATAAGCGTCACAATTTTTCTGTTGAAAACTTAGAGAAACATGTAATTTTAAATTGTTTTCATAGTTAATTATGTTGTAAAATGTTTTAATTACACTTGTAGTAAACATAATAGATTATTTTTTTCTACAGTACTCCATTTTCCGACATTCCTCGTATTTATTTACCTGCATATTTTTCATAAGGATGTGCATATTTAGGCTGAAACATTTGCATATTTTCAGTTTTTTTTTGCATATAATCCGGCCTTTACTTATTATGATAATAACTTATGTTATTAAGTAGCATCCATAGCATTATATATATATGTATATAGCTATTATTAATTGTAACCTTTTACCATGCAATGTTCTTATCATATATTACGTAATAACAATTATTTTTTGTGTATAAATGTAATTTTGTCTACTTTTTCTTGTTTTACTACTTTTTCCTTGATTTCCTGTAAACTAAATACATAAAAAATAAAGTCCATAAAAATGCATAAATGGTATAAATGAAGCATATCTTTGACATATTTTTGAGAAGAACGTGACATATTTTTGCCCATATTTAAAGCATTTCTTGTGCATACAAATTCGAACTTTAATTAACTATCGCAAAGTAACGGTTTCCACAGTCGAATATATTTTTTGATTATAATTAAAAAGAAAAGTCAAAAAGAATTCTCTATTATTTTTCATATCACCTTGATATGAATGATATAAATGTATGGTAAATATTTAATAATAAATAAATTTCAAAATACTGGTAATAACAGTATTTACATTAATAAAAGTTTCTGTATAGAAAGATCAGGTATATTTAAACTAGATTTGTAAATGTTGATATTACTTTGTAATACATATATTAAAACTATATAAACCACGTGAATTTTGATTATAAACAGTTAAATTATAATGTGTTTTATAATTTTATATGAAAAGAAAATATGAAATACAGCATAGCTATAAAGTATTTTATACTTTGTATTATTTCTGCAGCGTCTTTTATGAAGTATATGCTAAGGACTATTTAAAATTTTCGTTTCTTTAAAAATATAAATTTTGGATTAATAGCAAATAATTTTCCTAATTTAATTTAATGATTCTTTTTGGAACAGTTATCCCATATCATCAACAGTACTTTATATTTTATTTAGAATCAACATTTTTAATATTTAGAATTTAATTCGTGGCTAAATAAAAAATACATTTTTGAATCCTATTAAAATAATTTACGTTTAATAACCTAGCCTAAAATAAATACTTAACTTTGCGAACAATTATATCTTAATAGCTAGCTGTTACGTGCGGCATCTGATACTTTTTCAGCGATTCGACGTTATAAATTTCCAGTCGTTGGAGCACTCAATTTCCCAACTTCCGACCCGGTTACCAATTATTAAAGTAAGTTTTTTAGTTCTGGCGAACTCGAATTCTAATCTAGACAGCGTGTCCCTATCCGCAAATCGCGACCACAGCGGAAGCTCTTCTAGTTCACGTACTTCGCGAAGAAAGCCCAGATCAAAACTGCAAGTCGTCACCGACGCTCGGTCAAAAAGATGATGCGCCTTTCTGTTTCATTGCCTAGTTGTTACCCGCTTGCTTCCTGTCACTTGGCACACGCTTGCGTTATACTTGATAAGCAACGTGGTTTTAAATTATGAAAAATATTATGTTATACTTATTTAACAACAAATAATTTATAATTTTAATGTTGATTATTTGTAATTAAGATACTGATATCTGCATTAATTAGAACTGTTTATAGATTATTATATTTATAATTAAAGACCGGATTATATGAATAAAAAAAAACTATAAATATGCACATAGGCACGTTTTTTCGTCAAAATATGCAAAAAACAACAAATATGCAACTGAAAATTCCAAATAAAAATGTAATTCCGGTTTATTACCAAGAAATATGGTGTACTAAGATAATATAGTATAAACTAACATTTAAAATTGCACTAAAGTCTGAAAAGTTCTTAAATACATCAAATATCAACAAACATGATTTATTTATTATTAAATTTTATTATTATAAAAGCGATTTATTACTAAATATTTCTCCAAATTTTCTAGTAAAAAATTATATCGTTTATCTCTGAGCTTATGTTTATACACTGAAAATGTCCGTTACACATCTACTGAAGTTATTGGCGCATTTTTTAATCTACATATTGTTTCCGCACTTAAGCTACATGTTTCGTTAAAATCATCTTTTAATATGTTAGCAACTTCTTTTAATATACCGTATCCCGAATTTTTCAAAATCACATTTTCACATTTTTTGTTTATGGTAAGTCCGATTTTACCCTGCACTTTTACACATGTTTGTTGAAATGCGTCAACATATTCAACGGATTCTATTAAACTCAAAGTTGTGTTCTCCAATGCTAAAATAGTTACTGGAACAAAACTAGTTGCATTTAATGAATGATAATTGCTGGAGCAGTAGTTTCTCATTGAACAATTTATGTGATTCCGTAATACATCGAGAAGGATTCGTAATTTCCGAAAGGACGATTTTTATTTCTGCAAAATGATCTGCATAAAAGTCATGGGGAACATGGTTGAGTGCAGTCATCTGCACTCAACCATGTTCCCCATCTTGTGGTTACAGGTTGAGGAGGAAGTGGTGTATCTTACAGTTGGTCCTTCTACATCTGAATACTTAGCGTAGCCTTTAAAATTAGAAACACAAATTTATTGCCCAGAGGAAATTGGTTCCGTATTTCTTCAGCAATACTGTTGAGGCCATGCGCAAGGCATACGACATGAAGTAGGTTTGGATAAAACACCTTAAAATTGTACGCAGTTCGAACCATATATGGTACCACGTCTGACACTAGAAGTAATGCTTTCTCCAAAGGAACTGCTCCAGGCAAAAAAATACTTAATCCATCTTGAATAAATCTTGAAATTATTGCATTGTTTGTCCTTTCAAGCTGCTTTGAAGAAATTAAATATGATTTATTAGAGATATTTTCCTTCCAATCAGAAGGTAAGCTATGTTGCGCCCAGTATTATCCGTTGTCTCTTCGACTACTATATAAAAATTATTGTCTCCGATAAATTTTCTTATTTTGTTTACTGTGTTAGTATAAGTACCACCCACTTCACCTTTTCTTAAGATACTTTCATCGGGAAGGTTATGTATACAATATTTTTGAAGAAACGATTTAAAGTTTGTATTATTCAACTGGAGATACAATCGATAATGGACTTTATTGAACAGCGGCAACTACATTGGTGGGGGCATTTACGACGAATGAGCGACATTTGGCCAGTAAAGCTAATATATGAAGCCAAAGTCCAGTATAAAAGGAAAAGAGGAAGACCGCGACAAGTATGGGAGGATGTCATTGGAAATAGCATCCAGAAGAGGGGAAAGAGCTAGAAAGAAGCAAAATCACTGGCCAGTAACCGAATATTATGGAGAAATTTTGTGCATAATTTAGATTAGACTTACCCCACACCCTTTAGGGTAAGAGGGTTTTTGATAGATATATATATACATATATTATTCAACTTATTAAGGGGAATATCAGCACTAACTAAAGCCACGACATAACTCTTCATTAAATAGTTTCTGGTCGATTTTTTTTATTCCCAATTCAGCACATTGCAAAATTGACTGGTTTTTTACTCTACAATTTTTCAGTTTGGCAGCATGTGAAAATGTTTTGATATGTTCGCCTTGTATTTTTTTCACAGGGAATATGAAGAGAATAATAGAAAATTTAAACACTAATCTTGGAAATGCTCTCTATAAATTTTTATTATTAACCGTTACCTACAAGTCACAAAATATTTGTATTTTTTTTTAATTTACATCACATTCCAATAAAAAAGCTTAAAATAAGTACTTACAATTTTGCAACACATTGTATAAAACACTTTTTTCGTTATCCACACGAAGTTGAGGGTGAGGATTTATCGAAGCTAATATACTACTACTACCTTTCGACATGATTGAACGAACGTTTTCTTTGTACATTCGTATTTACGATTGTTTGGGTGACTCCTCGTTTGAAGGCACTGACTCACTTTCTTAAATGAAACCACTACTTATACATAAACTGCATTTTTTATAAGATGTCTTTGCTGAACGAAGCATAGGTGCCGCTTTTGAGATAAGAGCTTCTTTGCAATACCTCGAAAATTTTAAATAAGACAGAGTCACGAAAATTTCATACAATGACTGCACTTGAATAATATCTTAAATAAGCAGCTTTAACGCGTGCAATGCCACACTATCTTTTAACGATCAGGACAAACACAAAGCGGCCTTAAATCGATAAGGACAATCTTCAATTTAAGGTAATTCTTGAGGCTTACGCGTCCACTTGACTACTATTAAAAATAAAACCGGGAATTCCTACTATTCACAATCTATACGAATTGAGAATTAGTATATTATTTAGACAAAGGATAGGAAATTCGAAAGTTGCTGTCCACTATCCAATTTTTTCTGCCCGGGTGTCCCACAACCGAAAATAAAAAGCCGGCGCTCTTGGTGAAATAATAAATTATGCGAATTTTAAGCTGCTCTGTTATCTCCAGTAACAAGAAGGGAAAGCCCAGAGAATTTCGTTTACATTTGATTATGTATTTACTAACGTAAATTGTATTTTACAATTTACATATAAGGCTTTGTTAATTATTTAAATATATGAACAAAAAAAAAAACAGAAATTCTGCATTAATATACAAAATTGTTTCAGATATGCATTGAAAGGGATAAATGCATATTATTGCAAAATATACACATTTGCATATAATCCGGTTTTTATTTATAATATATCTAGCGAAAGCCAATATACTCAAAAATATATGCATATACATAATAGCTTTTGCATGAAGACCATCGTGAAACGCTCTAAAAAACACTTTAAAAGATATTTTTTTTTAAACCACCTTTGTATATTCAAAGTTTCTCATATTATTTATACAGGCTGGGGCATAGGAACCAAGTGTTTTTGGTTTGGGTAGTACTCGGCCATTAGAAAAGGGAGGGGCGCGCGGTTTATCACAATCCATTCGTCGACTCAAAGCATTTCACTTTCTCAGTTGCCACTTGCCATCATGGAGAGGTGGACGCTAGAGCAACGCGTGTTCGCGTATGATTGTTTTGTTCGAAGTGGCGAGTCGGTGACTGCAGTACAGCGTGAATTTCGCAGAAGATTTAATATCCATCGTAATGACTCTGTTCCTGCCCGAGACACCATCTTACGCTGGGTCAATAACCTTCGAACAGTAGGTTCAATAATGAAAAGAAAGCCGCCCGGTCGTCAACGTACTGTGCGTACTCCTGAGAATATTGAAAGGGCGAGACAAGCATTACTGCGAAGTCCACGCCGCTCTGCACGTCGACATTCAGCTGCACTTCAAATCAGCAATCGCACTGTACGGCGGATTTTGCATGGTGACTTACATTTTCACCCATACAAAATACTGGTTGCCCAACAATTAAATGTAAGAGATTACGCCCAACGCTTGAGTTTCGCACAACAAATGCTTGAACTTGTTCAGGAGAATGAAAACATGTTGTTACTCATGAGTGATGAAGCTCATTTCCATCTTACGGGGGCCGTCAATAAACAAAATTGCCGGTACTGGGCTGACGAGAATCCACGACAGTTACATGAGATGCCATTGCATAGTCCTAAGGTAACAGTTTGGTGTGCGGTGGGAAAATTTGGCATCATTGGCCCATATTTTTTTGAAGAAAATGGGGTAACCGCTACAGTAACATCTGCGCGTTACATTCATATGCTGAATAACTTTTTCATACCTGAATTGTTAAGAAGATATTCAAGATTTGTGGTTACAGCAAGATGGGGCCACGGCACACACCGCCAGAGCATCTATGGCTGTTCTTCGCCACCTGTTTCCAAATCGTCTAATTTCGAGATTTGGTGACGTTTTGTGGCCTTCTCGGTCTCCCGACTTATCGACTTGTGATTTTTATCTATGGGGGTACCTCAAGTCACGTGTTTACGAGGCCAAACCCCGTACGTTAGACGCATTAAAGGAATCGATTCGTTATGAAATCTCCCTAATCGACAGAGACATGCTGGAAAGAGTGGAGGCCAATTTTCGTAAACGGCTGCAACAGTGTATCAATGAAAACGGACATCATATGCCAGATGTAATTTTCCGTACTTGAATATTTCAAAATGCTTTATTATTATGTTGTACTACCAATAAATTTTTTTTAGAGTAAAAACTAATAATTGTATTATCATTTCAAAAACACTTGATTCCTATGCCCCTGTATAAATTGTGATAGTCATGTATTAAAAGCTAATACTGTAAACTTGTTTTTTTTGCGTTTATTTTTCTTATTGCGGTTATACAAAGAATGGTACAGATATGTAAAAATAAACAATCACTGATGTTTACCTCATGCCGGTAATATATCTAAATGTTAAGTTTCCAGTTTTATAGTTCTTGATGTTAATATTATGTTGGAAAATATGGAAAAAATGTTGTTTTCATTAAATTTAATAAATTAGTTTGCAAGGCATCTAAATACAATTTTTTACTTTGCAGATTCAAAAGACGGCTGTTCTAAACCATTGATTCCCAAAGTGGTCCAGGTGGTCCAAGGGGCCCACGGGAGACTCGACGGGGGTCTACGTTGGCGTGACAAAAAAATAGGGGTTCACAATTCGTAAGCTGGGGTCCACGAAAATTTATCTGGTTTCGATAGTGAAGAACTAAAATGTTGGCTTGAGTTCACCTATCAATGTAGGCAGATAATATCTTAAGAAGCTCAGCGACTGTTACTTGTAAAAACTTGCATATTCCATATTCAGTACAACGTGTCGAGACTTGCAAAGCGTTGCCGCTGCCGCCGTCCGCAATGCTTGTTCAGACGTGCAAAGGGACGAAGTACGACTTGTGGTGTGTGTGCTTGCAATCTTGCATGAACTTGTTTGATTCTTCACCAATATAAATACGAATGCCACGGATAAACGTTAATCATTTGTTTCCCGAATTTCGAAAAGAAAAGTAAAGTAAAGTGAATCGATGCTAGTGTTTGCCACTGTCGGAAAAGTAATGTACTTACCTGCCTATTTGTTATACATACTTTTATTTTATTTATTATTTATCTATTTATTTTACAATTTATTGTACATGTAAGTAAACAAAAAATGGACAAATTACAAAAAAATACGTAGGTACAAAAGGTGAGGCTTATTCCTAAAAGAAATCTCTTCCAACCCACCTGCGATAGGAGATATATTTATGTTGTAATAAGTATATTTGTAATGTTTGCGTGTAGTAGGTACGTATTAAAAATTAAATACTGAACAGAGCCATTATTAGATACTTCCATAAAAGAACAGAAAGCCGAGACAGGTTGAACTTCTTGTCCCTACTTTATTAGTAATTCTTTTATTACCTGACTGTGTGGTGGTTCACTAATAATTAAATATATTTTCATAAATTGTACGTGTCTTTATATACTACATACTCGTAACGTGCATCAAAGTAATAAATAAATAATTAAAATCGCGAAGTTTTGATATCAAAATATTAGTTACAAGTATTTTCTATCGAATTTACAGAAATATATCAAAATATAATTAATGAACAAAATGTTTTACATTACATTAAAATCGGTTCAGCCGTTTTCATAAAACTCAATTATTGATCTTAGCGATTTATTGCTTTTAATAATTAGAATCAGTTTGCCGCCGGTACTTTGTTTATTTCATTGCAATAATCAATTAATCCTGTTAAAATAGCCATATCCTGTTAAGTAAGACCGCCTTAAGAGTACTGCAACAAAGTTTTTTTTTAATTTAAAGGTAGGTAACTGATACGAAACATGGCTGAATCTAAGAAGAAATGTCGACAGTACAGTGTTGATTATTTAAAATTTGGTTTTCTTCCATCAAAGGCAGACAAGCGATTGCCCATATGCAACAAGAACAAAGAGTTCTTGAGCTGTTATGTGTTGTATGAGTTTAGAAAAGGGAAGTAATGCAGTTTAAGCAACATGCAATGTCTGTGAACATGAGGCTGTAGGCTTTGTTAATGTTAGAAAAGCCCGGCGTGAATTTTTAAAATTTAGAATTGGCAATACGATTCTCCGAAAGAAACGTGGCTTTGGTCGCCCTTTAACAGTGAATCAAGATGTTCTTTTGCAACTTGTTAATGAAAACCCAGATACTACAACACGTCGATCGTCTGCCCATTTGAGGGTATCTAATTGCATTTGGTGCCACTTAAAAAGGTGTGGCAGGGTTATTAAACGTTTTATCCAAATTCCACATGATGTAAACTAAACCCAGCGCCAACATTAAGAAGACATTTGTACCGAATTAATTCAAAATCCCCGCGATGATCGGATTCTGAGGCAAATAATTAATTGCATTGAAAAATTGCTTATTTTAAAGAACCCCTACTGCTTTATCGTCGGCGAACGCCGATTCCAGTAGCGAACAAAGATCGTTTTGGATGAAAAGTAATGCTCAGCGTTTGGTGGAATATCTTTGGTGTGATCCATTCTGAGTTTGTTCCTAATAGCCGTGCGGTTAATTTTGACATAATTCTATAATCTTCCACAAAACTACATACTGCAGATTGGATGGACTATTCTTTCGCACCCAACGTATAGTCCTCATAATGCTCCTTCGGATTACCATCTTGTTCTTGTTTTGATTCTTTGGGTTGGAAGCCAGTAAGTCCAGGCAATTGAACATATTGCTCTTTGTACCACCTTCAATAGATCTCTCGATTCCACTATGTTAGTCTTGTGTCCTAGATAAAAATCACTATCCTCCTCAGGGGAAATTTGAGTACCCTCGTAGGATTCAGTAAATCACTTCCGAAATGTTTCTATCTGAGTCTCTTCAGTGCCTTACAAGTGCATATTACACGAAGGCTATTTATCTCCTGTTTTTCACATCTCTCACATAACAGCTGGCTAACCAAGCCCACGCTGTACAGATACTTCTTTAAAGGATAATTCCCGGTTATTAAGTCGGTAATAATTTTAATGTCTTTTTTATTACTACGAAATAGGTTGGCCGAAAAACTAGCGTCCAGTTCCCCTAGTAGTGTCTTAATATGTAGTTGACCTCCGTAAGCCTTTATTTCCTTTTATGTTCTCTTTCTAGCTATAACCAGATCTTCCTTCTGGCGGAAGTTATATGGAATTCCTTTTAGAATCTTCCTTGATCAGTTCGTCGGCATCTTATTGTCCTTAATCTCCTCATGTCCTGAGACCCATATCAGTGACATAGTATTGTCTTATGCCAGTTTTTCAGAATCTGTTTGGAAAGTTTCACCAGTTTAGGTCTGGTGGATGTATTCATATTGGCTTTAATAGTCGCTTAACTATCAGTTATTATGTTGATTTTTTTAATTGTGTAGCCAGCTTCCCGAATTTTCTTGGCTCAGGCTGCGACTGCAAACAATTCGACCCGGAAAACCGTCGTATGTTTCTCCAGACTTAACTATCTCCCTTCTGGGGCACATTCCGCATATACCTGCACCTGTGCCCCGATTGGATTGTGATCTATCCGTGTACCAGGTGCCGGCACCCCAATCGTTCGAGTGACTTTTTGCCTGTTTTCTGGCGGGTATAGAGATATGTTAAGTTTAGCTGTAAACATAATCTCATGTGCCATACTGGATGTCAGCATTTGTAATATTTGCTCTACCAGTATAGTTCCTGTAGTATCTGTATGGCCCTCTACAATCTTATTAGAACACCATCAGCTATTGGCCTTCAGCCTCAGGATCGCAGCTATGGCCTCAGCTTTCAAAAATAGTTCCAGTGAAGAGAGGGAACCGCGATGGCCTCCATGGACGTGGTTCCCGTGCTGATCATAGCTGCCATGACTCCCAACAGAGCCTGTCGCTGGAGAGTTGTAAGGTGCCCCACTGTCGATGTCATCTACATCCTCCTCTACCAGACAACTACCCCATAGGTAATTGTTGGTCTTACTACTATATACAACCAGTATACCACATTTGATTTTAGTCACAAAGTCTTGTTAACAGCTCTCTAGGTGTCTACTCCAGTTCAGCTTCGCGTCAAGTGTTATGTCTAGATACTTTACTTCATTAGTTAGTTCTAACTCTTGTCCAAACAGCCTTACGTTGGCCATATCATTTAGTTTTCTCATCTTGGTAAAAGCAACTAACTTGATTTTTTTGTGAATTCATAGTTAATCCCTCCTCAAGGCACCACCTCTATACAATTTGCAGAGAATTTCACATGATGCTCGCCACTGTATCCGAGAAGTTTTCCTGGGATTAAATGTTTTTCTTATTTATCAAATTGTAAATAAACACAATTACCAAAAGTTTTAATTCGTATTCTATGTATGCTGCGTTGATTTATGGATCAGAAAACAGGGTGTTAAATGCCTTGAACTAATTTAAAATTTTATTCTGGCAAACCCGCTGCTATCTAATCCCAGGTAACGAAACATGCTTTCATTATTATGAAGTCAAAAACAAGATTACGGTGATTGACGAGAAATGACCATTAACAATAACAGGAACGCTTTGTTTAAATAAGAGAACATCATCGTAGTTTTTTTAAGTCGTGAAGTTACTTGGCAAATAATGGTCAAAATTTTACAACATGTCAAGACTGAAGTATGTCTACCTCAACTTTTGCAAACATTGAACCAATTGTATATTTGCTAGAAAATGAATACCTGGTTCTTCTGTGAAGACAAATCTTCTGTATCTAGAACTTATGACGTAACAATTTCATGAAATGTTATATTTACAATTATCAGGTAATGTGTGGATTCGGAGATTATGGGCAATTTCTGCGGTGAAAAAATCAGTTCAAAGGTCGACATTTTGCAACGCTGGTGAGTTGCGTGGAATGAGTTGTGAAATATTAAATAAAAACATTTATTATTGGTTTTGTGATACAGTGAGAGCCGAAATGTTTGGTTCATTTTTAATTGCTAATAACACAACAAGTACGTTAAATATTTAGATAATTATAATATAATCTTAAACGTGTAGAATGGGAAGTTTTATTTCTTGAATATTGTATTCGTTAAATGTCCTCTTACTCATCAATCTTTGAAGTATCTCCTGGAGATTAGCTTGAACTTCTTGCCGAATAATTGATTTGAGCCCCTCCACATTTCTTGATTTACTTTTGAAGACTTTACCTTTTAGATAGCCTCAGAGAAAAAAAATAAGGATAGAAATATCAGGAGATTTTGGCGGCCAATTGAAATCACCGTTTCGAGAAATTAATCGATTCGGGAATGTCTGACGCAACATTTCCATACTTATCTTGCAGTATGACAGGTCGTCCCGTCTTGTTGAAAACAGTAACTTTTTTTTGAATGTAAAGTTGCGGTATAAAAAATGTTTCAAACATATATGAATAACGTTCAGTATTAACTGGGACTGTTCTTGAGGTTTCATCGAAAAAATATGGGCCCATGACTCTAGACGATGATACAGTACACCACACGGAAACTTTTGGGAAATGTAAAGGCCTTTCCCAAATTTTACACGGGTTCTCAGTAGCCCAATATTTACCGTGCCATATATAGTAAAGTGCGCTGCGTCGCCAATGAGCAGATATGTAATGTTCGGCTACTGATTCCTTTGTTCGCTGTTGTTTATAACGATCAGTTAACGCATGTACTACTGCCATTTTGTATGGGTGAAACTTTATTTTGTGCTGAATTCTTCGTGTATTTGTGTTGCATATTTGTAATGTTGCCGCATGTCGAATTGATCCATTAGGGCTGCCCACAATCACTTGTCTTACTAGATCTTCATTAATAACATTGCATGCAAATTTCGTTTTTTTGGTTGATTTTCCTTTCTCTCCTAATGCATGATTTCGCCACTTCCGTATCCAGTGCGAAATAACAGTTCGGGCAGGAACATTTCGAACATAAAATTTTGATGAAATAAACGCTGTGTTTGGATATTAGATTTATAAAATCTGAATATAAAATCGCCAGTTTATTTTAAAATCGTTTTACTAATGTCGAATTATTTTATAACAAAGTTCCACGTATACCGTCTATGCAACGTGTAATAATTTATAATCAAAGCTGGTGCGTCCGAATTGTTTCAAAATTTGTCGCCGTCCTCTCGTTATTCTCTGGGTTTAACTATTTATACTACCCATATATTAATATTTAATAAATTCTTCAATGCAAAATATACGCCTTTGTTTACTGCAATGCTCCATTGAACGATTGTCAAAATATCTCCCAAGCCTCCTCTTTCAATTATTATCAATAGATTTGCGATAGGTAAATTATATAATTAGATGTTGCTAATTAAAAATGAACAAATCATTTTGGCTCTCACTGTATGAGAAAATTTATTTTGAAAAATTATGCTAAAACTACACTACACTACACTACACGATAAAACATTCCAATAGTATTAGTTGTATGTAACGTTCCTTCAAAAATTTTCCTGATTAGAGACAGGCTTTTTGATAATGTTTGGTGACAATGAACGTAATCTGTCACAAACCTATAATCTTGAATGAGCATGGCCGTCTCTAATGAGGAAAGTTTTCGAAGGCACGGCATATTACAAATATGGAGTTAAAGTTATTAATAATGAAATTAGTTTAACAGCAAACGAAATATTAATAATGTAGTTACTGTCCCAAATTTTAATCAACCATACTTGACTTGAAATGGAAAGGTTTAATTTCAGCTCATTAAAGTTTTTCTATGATTTTCAAAATTTTATGGAATGCAATTTAATTAGCACATAGCGTTGCATTACCACGCTAAATTGATTAGACAAGTCCTATTAGTTACAGTAATTAAACAGTATACAAAATTGATCCAAAAACTATTCTTAAAAAATAGAAAGAATAAAATGTTATAGAAGTAGTGCGTGAATAAAATAAAAGCGAGACGCCAAAATATTTGTGTAAGATATACATATTAAGAATAAATTAAATATTTAACGCTACTATTTAAAAGTCATAACATTACTCAATATAATATTCTGGGTTAGGCAAATGTATGGATTCCTTCGAATATCCTTGATATGGATATTTAGATGTAAATAGAGTTTCCACAATAAATTAAATTTAAATCGGGGACTCGACGAGTATATTTATATCCGAATCAGACTTCCGGTTTAGCTGGTTTTTACGAATTTCAATATAACTCTGCTCTGGGAGTTTAGCAATAATAAGGTTTGACACCTTTTTGTTTTCAACAACGACAAATATTTATTAATTAAAACTGATATTTTAAAATCATGTTTATGTTTAGTAAGCCATGGAATTAAAATTCAGTATTTAACTTAAACTGTCAGAATTAACTTTGTAGACGTCAAAATATTAATAATGGTTCAATTAACTGACAAAGAACGTATTGAAATTCTGGTGACTGGATTTGATGACCGCGTCAGAACGTGGATTTATTTAACAATTTATATCAACATCGGCATCCAATATCACGAACTGTCGTTGGTAAAACTTTTAGAAGGTATAAATAACTTGACCGGAAATGTTAGCAATTTACCGAAAGGCGGACGACTAAAAGTCGCAACTAATGAAGTTATTACTCAAGATATTGCTGTAGCATTAGAAGAATTACCATAAACTCTAATACATCCCTCACACTAAACTATGATATAAGTCGCCGATTAGTAGCCAGAATATTGAAGCACGAAAAATATCATCTGCATGAAGATATTTTTACGCGACTCACATCACGTTTGCTGAATTTACTTTAGTTGCTAACATATTAGGATAAGCACTTAGTCTTTTACAAAATATAATGCTGTTTTTTTATTTTGTCTATAAAGTTGGAATTTTTAAGTTTATGTAGATGCTGTGATTAGGAACGTACCAAGAAGCGTTGGTAATTACTCCGAGTATTTTATTCTGAAGTTTTTGAGGAATTTCTATACTGGATTTGTTGACGAGGTCCCATAATTGTACGTCGTATGTCCAAGAAGGTTTAATGATTGTTTTAAAATTAATAATTTATTTTCTGGTGCTAGTTGTAATTGCCTGTTTGTTAGTTGGTATAGTTCTCTGAATTTCATACCAAACTGTTTTCTTTTGTTGAAGATATGTTTTTTTTTTCCAAATTAGGCGCCTGTCTAAATTCCTGTCACATTCCTATATATCTAGCATCTTGGAATTGTTGCAATCGTTAGTTAGAGAAACACGTGAATAAGTTTTTTTTCTTATTGTAAAGATCACATGTACGGATTTGATTTCGTTAATTGATTTCGGTACTATAAAATTTTATTTAAATTCTATCATAGTTGTTGTGTTGGATAGATCAGCAGTAAAAAAAAAACTAATATAATAATAGGATTATGACACTTCCCTGGAGTGTACTTTATTAGAAAATACCTGTTATACAGCGTGTCCACGAACAACCCTAAAGAATGATAAGGTAATTGTACATACAATAGTATGAAAAAAGCTTCTATGAACTTTGGTCCGGAAATGCTTCTTAAGGGAGCTACCGCACTTTAGAGATGGCGTTTAAAAACTGGTTTTTGGTCAGTTCGTCTTGAACTACATTTAATTTACGATTTAAATTTGGTACATGATTTACAAATGATAATTTATTTTTCTAGTTATCAAATTTTGCTTCTGTTACTTGTAATAATTTTTGTTAAGAATCCATGTAGGGGAGAGCGGGGCTGGTTGGACACCGGGGTACAGTGGTTACTTCTAATTATTTTCGTTATTATATCTACATAAGGATCGCCAACTATAAATGAGATGTTAAACATATGTACCGACACATCAAGGCAATCATTGATACACCTAGAAGTTCCGCGACGGCAAAGTAATCCTAACCTTGCTTAAAATAGGTGTAAAAAATATCACGCGCTTCTTTACACGACAGTTTTGCTGGTAAGTAGCAAATATTTTATATTTAGACTGAACAATAAACAATGGAGATCATAAAAATACCATCACATTTGAAAAAAGTATTTCTTTAATTAGTATGAAACAAAAATATATTTTGGTAAACATTGGGGCACAGTGGTTATGATTTATGGGGGTACAGTGGACACTTATCTGAATGTATTTTTAAGTAGTGACCACTGCATCCCAATTTCTAACTTGCATATTTTTCTGGATCTTGATCTTTTGCTTTTTAGAGAGAACACGATGGTTCGCAACAGAAAAAGAAAGACAGATATTGGCAAAACTGATCCAGGCCTTATGTTTGAGGCTATTAGAAGGACATTAGATGGAGGCGTATCAATAAAATAACCCACAATTATTTTTTATATTCCAGAACGACACTTAAAAGACACATAAAAAATGTAAAGATAGAGATATTAGTTGGGATACTGCCACTCTTGTAGACGTACCTTCAATGATGCCTAATTATATAACACGCAGAGTATTTGGCAATAATGAAGAAGCAATGTTGGTTGAATATTTAGTAATGTGCACTCAACTTCAGCACGGATTGACAACGCAGTTTAGTTAGTACCGCTTTAATGTTTATGTGAATTCTTATAACATGGGTTAAATATATATAATTGTTTTAGCCTTTACTTGATGAAATTCCATTATAACTATTATCAGGATAAAATAAAACAAATTTTAATGAATTTCACGTTTTAATTGACACTGCAACGATCGTTTCGCTCCAACCTGAGCTTCATCAGACATATAACTAATTTATTTACAAATTTTTTAACACAAGTATACGGTAACAAACACATGTTTTATTTTAAATATTTGAAGGAATGGGTACTTTTTATTACTAAAATGTCTATTCACACAACTTTCACTTCGGTTTATACAATACTGTTCTTAAGTAATAAAACTAGGGGTTTACATTATATAACAAGGAGGTAAAGAAATTCTATGGAAAAATACAATATGTGACTGTCTGAGTATCAAATAAATCAATTAAGTAAGGGTGAATTATTTGTTTCTAATTGATTATTTAAGATCTTGTCGGTTTTCTTTAATTTATTAATTTCAAGTGACTCTAATAAATTAAGTTTTTGCCCTTATTTTCTACGTGTAATATTTTAAATTCTCTGTTAAAATTGTGGTTCGTTGAATTAATATGAGACGCATATGAAGAGTCACTTTTATTATTTCTAAATGAAGAAAAATGCTCTTTGATGCGTATTTCAAATGATCTACCTGTCTGTCCGATATACGTCATAGGGCAACTACCGCAGGTTAACTCATAGACTCCTGACTTTTTATTGTTGTTTGTTAAATCTTTATTGTTTTTTTATAAATTTGGATAAATTGTTGTTAGTTCTATACGCTGTATTAATGTCAAACTTTCTTAAATATTTACAAATTTTTGTGCTTGAAGAGCCTATAAACGTGATCATTTTAAATTTTTGGTTGTTATTATTTAATATTGGGTAAACTTGTGATATGGCTTTTGCAAGGAGTTTTTTATTTAAAATGTTATCTATTATATTACTTTTATATCCATTGTTGATAGTTATTTGCTTAATTAAATTTAACTCTTTCTCAAAATTTGTTTGGTTCAACGGAGTATTGATTAATCTATGTATAAGACTGTGATAAGCCGCTAATTTGTGTTGTATCGGATGGCAAGAAGTGTTATGAATAGTTATGTCTGTAGTTGACGGTTTGTGGTAAATTGCAAAGTTACATTTGTTGTTAATTCTAGTAATCGTTAAATCGAGAAAGTTAATACTATTATTTGTTTCCTGTTCCATTGTAAACTTAATATTGTGATGCAATGTATTAATATAATCAAATAATAAATTTAATTGTCTCTTTGTTCCTATGAAACCTAGTAATATATCATCTACGTATCTGTACCAAAATAATACATTTTGAAAAAGAGGATTTTTTGAAATAGAATTTTCAAGATGATCCATAAAAATCTCAGCTAATAACGGACTTAGGGGATTACCCATGATTAAACCTTCTTTGCAAGTGTATATGTTTTCATTAAATTGAAAGTAATTTTGTTCTATGCATATGTTTAGTAAATCAAGAATTTCATTAATAATTATTGGATTTACATTATTTTTATGGAGAAGATCTCTTACTAAAAATAACCGTTTTTTCAGGAGGGATACTAGGGAATACTAGGGGAGCGAAACGATCGTTGCAGTGTCAATTAAAAAGTGAAATTCATTAAAATTTGTTTTATTTTATCCTGATAATAGTTATAATGAGTTAAATATATTTTAAGTTTTATCTGTAACTCTTGGTTAATACATTTATTGAAAAATTTAATAGATGAGGCTGTCACTTTGTGAAGATCCATATTAATACGATATAAAATAAAACAAAACAACTAATTTGTTTAATCTTCACTATATAAAACGTATAATTACTAAACGTTTACAAAAATGTGTCGCGTTTCGCTAACACTGTAGCTTTATCAAACGACGATGGTATAATGATTATTAGAGCAGACCAATTTCCGTGTAATTCGTAATATATTAGAATATGCGGTAGAATGGGGACGCAACATGAGCTTGTTATCGATATAAGTATAGAAGTAGAGACATTTTTTCTATCAGAAATAATTTAATATACATTTGGTTTTCTGCTATTAAAGTAATATGCATAAACACACGAAAAATAAGAATAGTACATCGGTGAAATTGGTCTGCTCTAATGATTATTCTACAAATGAAATGAGTGTATGCACATAAATTTGGTAATTACAGGTATATAAAGAAAGAAACGATAAGCTGTTAACAAAGAAAGGAAGAGATTATGCATTCAAACGCAATAATCACATGGTAAAACCCTAATTGAATAAGTTTAGTAAAGGAGAATTATTTATATCTAGTTGGTCATTCTGTTGGTCTAGTTGGTCATTCCCCGATTTTTTATTTTTATTTATTTCCAGGGCTTCTAAGAGGTCTTAATTTATGCGATTTATTTTATACATGTAAGATTTCAAACTCCGGATCGAATGAATGGTTTTCAGATAATAAGTGATTTGAGTAATTAGAATCTAGTTTTTTTTTTATCATAACTACGTTTATGTTCTGAAATTCTAGTTTTGAAATTTTTGAAAGTTCTACCAATTTGTCACAATTACTACCACATTTTAATTTATATACCCCTGATTTATTAACTTTTGAGGATTTGGATTTATTGTTTTTAATGAACCTGGGCTAAATTGTTGTCTGTTTTAAAGCATGTATTTAGGTCTGAAGTTTATAAACATTTTTTTAAATTTTAATTGAAGATTTTCCTATGTACGCTAAACTTTTTTTTATATATAGTGAAGATTAAACAAATTAATTGTTTTGTTTTATTTTATATCGGATCTTCGGCAATTAAATTTTTTATTTTTTTTCCGTATGTAGAAATTAAGAGAAACCCGTTACCTAAAATGATTAGTGACACAAAAGACGCGATTAAGAAATGTCCAATTTTAATAACTTCTACCCAAAAGTATAAATTGAATGTTAGTAATCCTGTAGTACCAAGAATGTATTGTTTACCCAAGATACATAAACCAAGTAACTCGATGAGACCTACAGTTTCAGGGATCAACTCACCGAATAACTTGATTTCCAAATGGTTAGTGAATGAATTTAAAAATTTACCCGTCAAACCAGAAAATTTGTCAGTCAGTAATTCCTTAGAATTTGTTAAATTAATTAAAGATTGTGAACTGGAAACCGGGGAAATTTTAGTTTCATTCGATGTAACGTCTTTATTCCCCTCTGTACCTATTCCAGAGACTATGAAATATTTAGAAAACTTGCTCCACAAGAATAACATCGAACCTTCAAAAATAAAAGAATACATGAGATTGACAACTCTGTGCATGACGCAAAATTGTTTCCAAGTAGGAGAAAAATTTTATGAACAGAAACAAGGCACAACAATGGGTAACTGCCTATCTCCTTTCATAGCCAATTTATTCATGAGTCAATTTGAAGTAGAATTAAAAAATAACGCTAAATATTTCCCGAGAGTCTGGATTAGGTATGTAGATGACATTCTCGCGATTTTTGATACACGGAAATGCGATTTAGACATGTTCGTTAATCAATTAAATTTGAAATCTCCGACGATTAAATTTACAGTGGAAAAGAAACACAACGGCAAGATACCATTTTTAGATACTTTACTGATTAAGAATAAACATAAAATAGAAATCGATATTTTCCGGAAAGAAACCAATGTTAATAGATTCATCACCGCGAATTCAAATCATAGTTACCAACATAAGACAGCTTCCTTTAATTTCTTAGTCAATCAGTTACTAAATTTTCCGTTAACAAAAGAGAGATATGAAATAGAACTGGAGTTCATTAAAAATATCGCGATATACAATGGCTTTGGCATAGAAATAATCAATAAATTAATTAGAAAAACAAAAATAAAAAATACAATCCGCGAATCCACAAGTTCGATATCTCAAAGTAACCAGGAGAAAAAGTACATGTGTTTACCATACCACCCCGTCACGAAAAACATTAATAAAGTTGTGAAAGAAAGAAGTCTCCAAGTTGCCTTTCGGTCCGAAAATACTATCAAAAGTCTCCTAGGGAATACTAAAGATAGAGTTAATTTCAATTCGAAATCAGGTATATACGAAATTAGTTGCGAGGATTGTAATTTGAAATATATAGGCCAAACTAAACGACCAATAATAACCCGTTTTAAATAACACATATCACATATTAAATACAATAGACCGAATAAATCGAATGTAGCCAATCACGCTTTAAGCACACTACACAATGTATCGATTACAGGGTTGAAGTTGGTCAAAGGAATTAATAAACCCCACGAACTTGATGCTTATGAAAGTATATATATATATATATATATATATATATATATATATCGCGAAAAATAAACAAAATTCCATGAATAGCGATAGATCACCGATTCCTTTCAGTTGTCTCTTTTCATTTTTATTACCATAATTATGTCATCGTCGTTTTAAAATTGAAGTTATTAGGACATGTTTAGTGCCGTTCTCTTAAGAAAATTATGTTTGCCGGTCTTTCGTGCGAGATATTTCAACTCGGAAAATAAACATATGTGTAGGCCTTTTTTCCTTACGAGGTAAGTGCTCTTCGACCTTTTCCTAGTTTATATTTGCATGGTAAAATTAGTCTATACGTGGACGCGGTGTAAAGTAGTTGTTGCGTAAGCGGTTATCTAGCTTTACTGTGCCCCATGTGCGACTTTTTAATTAGTAGTTTTTACCTACTGATGATGACAACTTAGTTGTCGAAATACGTATTTACGATACGATTAATAATTGTGGTAAGGGGTTATATACCTTTTTAAGTTTTTACTTAAGCACAGTCTCCAAGAAATAATTTTTGTTAAATATGATTTTTCAATATTTTAAAACATAGTATTAAGGAACCGATGTAGAAGTATCCATCTGTTTGTGAAACAAAGCTCTTGAGCTAAGTTATATACTAATTACGTTAAAAGAACGAACAAGTGTCCAAGGTGTTCCGGTCTCCCCTACATATGGTTAAATGATGTAACTTTTCCGTTGTTTTTGCTTCGGACAATATAGAAATAAAATCCAAACGAGCTTCTGCTTCATGTATTTCCCAATTTTTTTTTTACTGTTTTCTGCAAATATCCCTAAATTATGGGGCGCAGTTTATAATGAAACAGAATGCTCAAAATTGTTAATTCCTTTAAAAAAAGGATTATTTTGGGGGTGATGGTAAAAGAAGTTATCTATTTTGTCTTTTCATATTCTTAATTTTTACTCATTAGTCTTAGAAAACTATGACACTTTTTTAAATAAACTTATTTATTGTAATTACGCAAAGGTATGTTTTTCATAATGTACGTTTTGAAGAAAATATAATTATGAATATTAACCTATATATAGATTCGTTTATAGAGTTACATACATAAGCAACCAGTTTGAATTTACATAGCCTCGTAAAATAATTAATTTTTTTAGAGTTTGAAGTAACCTTTCAGCAAGTAGGATATTACGAAAGTTTTATCACAAAACATTAAATGCGCGATTTTATTAGTCTACTACAGTGCTTCCCTAATGCACAATATTCAAATGTAATATTCTCACGAGAGTTTCAACAAACTATGATAATATGTACTCGATACAATCTACCATACTTAATCTGATTGTTCGAAATGGGAAATTATAACCTAGTTACAGAAGACTGGAAAGGCATTGCTGCGCCTTGGTGTTGATATAAGTTTTTGTAATTGCAGAACATTCATGTATACATTTATATCTTCCTAAATGCCTTAAGCATATTAAGAAATTATTTATATATATTTATATGTATATTAATTAGAACACGGATCTATATGCAATAGAAAATGTGCTTATATACGAGGGTGATTTGACTAGCGAGTGATTTTTTAAAAGTTGGCAACCGTTTTGCTCTGATTTGTAAATTGCTAACTTTAGATATGCTTCAGAAGCTTACGGTGAAAATGGTATATACATGGTATATTGCGACCATTTAGGCAACAAGTAGCGAATTACACATTTAAACGTGTAACTTCTTTCTAGTAGAAACCGTGCCAGCGTGCCTCTTTTGGCCGTCAGATGTCTTGGGAACCTTTCGCATGATATGTGACGCGTAAGATTTTGTATTTATTAGCAGCGGCGCAAAGCATTAGTGTGCCTCTCCTCGTACGCTGACAAGAACTAGGATGAGTTCAAAACACGTTGCGTACGTAGAAGCCACCAATGCGAAATAGGTACGCGTTGTGTATATCAATGTGTGCATATACAAATATGTTTTCAACATTTTTGTTACATCGTAATCTTTACTGATTATTTATAATATTATGCACCGTTCGATGTCAAGCTTAACAAAAAAGACTACATATTTTAGGAAATTATGGAGTAGAATAGGAGTTGGCAATGAAATAAAGAATACACATCACATTTTGACTACCACTGCCTTGTCAGTTTACTGTTAGTATTTGATAAATTTGTGGCAAGTGCAATTTTTTAAATTTTATCCTACTACTAATTGCCTGTAAATGGATTATTTTAAACATCGTGTAGTGACTAAGTATTGAATTTAAGCGTGGCAGAAGAAGCTTAGAAGACGAATCCTGCAGTGGACAGCCGGAAACGGCTACAAGTCCAGAAATGGTGATAAGTCCATGATTTGATGCTAAGTGACGATGAATGAAGGCGTTAAAAATGGGAATTTCAAAGGAACGGGTGCTTTATATTTTGTTGCACGAAGAACTTGATATGAAAAAGCTTTCGGTAATATGGGTGCCGCGTTTGCTGACGACAAGACAAAGGCGTGTTCACGGTCAAATATCGAATAATTTACAAATTTTTAAACGCAACACTACATATTTTTTTGCAGCGATTTGTTACTTGTGAGAAAACCTGGGTTCATTATTATACATCGAATCACAACAGTCCAGGATGTGGACCAAATGTGGAGAACCAATTCCAAAGAAGGCAAAGACAGTTTTACGAGAGGGAAAGGTGATGGTATCAGTATTTTGGTATGCAAAAGGAATATTGTTAATAGACTATTTTTAAAAGGGCAAGACAGTAACCGGAGATTATTCGTCAGACCTAGCATCCTCTGACTATCATCTATTCCCTAAATTAAAAGATTTTCTCGGAGGCAAGAAATTCTGCACAAATGAAGAGCTAACTTCAATAGTGGACGACTATTTTGCAGGGATAGAAGAAACTCACTTTTGAGGCGGAATAAAGAAGCTTGAACACCGATGAACCAAATGTATCAAATTAGGAGGAGATTATGTAGAAGAATAAAGTTTTTTTTAATGTAAATTATTCCTTTGTTTCTATACGACTGCATCAGTTAATCAACCAGCCCCCGTATCTATTCTTTTAACGCTATAAATTTTTCCCAATGTTCCCGTTTTTTCAAGTTCGTTATTCGATCCGTCTTCCTAGCCTCTCTTGTGTTAGAAATGGCTCCCAAGATTTCTGCGTTTCTCAAGTTAGGCAAGCGTTTTAGAATATGCGAAACTTCTAGTAGTTATTTTAAATATACTTAGTTCTACACTAAAGCGGTCTCATATTTTTCTTAATCTATTTTTATTTCGAAATCTTGAATTAATTCCACAGCATCTACATGTGGCATATTTTGTATTTTCAGTTTACTTAAAGCGCCAATTAGGATTAGATTTAACAAAAGCTAATTCTTGATTCATTTTATTTTCTAAAATTACTAGTATTTTAGAATCTACAAGGTATTAATGGAATACGCCGATATATGCTAATATATACGTCTACAAAAAAATATTCTATCTAAACTTTAAATTTTGTGGAAATTTAGGAACACAAACTATTCAAATACGGTCAGATTGAATTTAAATAAATAGAAATTATATCTTTATATGTTGTCGATTCAACAAACAAATAGGCATTTATTTGTTCAAGTTCACACAAAACTCCCCTTAACATTTAATGCAAGGCGTCTTTGTGTGAAAAGTTTTATAAACATGTATTCATTCATTTCCTAGATATAAATTTTCTTATGCATCAGCTGTTCTGTTGTAATTTATAAGTAGATCAATGTCTGACCTTTGTAATATACCGAAAAAAGAACAATATCGAGTTTCTTTCAAAATTTCTAATTTAGTTGTCTTAATATTAAATTCGCGCCGAGAAATAATAAGATTTGTGTGAAACAGGAGGAATACTTAAAGAAGGTGTTCAATGCGGCTGCCATTTGCGTAAATACAAGCTTTAAACTGATCGGTAAAGTTTCGAAGTACACGATTTAACCCGGCTCGGTCTTCACGAATATGGGCCATAGTTTGAAAAATACGTTGCTGAGGATCGTCATCGTAGGCAATATCAGTTCCGTTATAAACTGAACTTTTCATGGAGCCCCATAAATAGAAACCCAATGGATTTAAATCGGAACCTATGGCCTCTATGTAGGCCATGGATTCGGTCACCTCGTCCTATCCATCGAGGATATAAATTATTTAAAAAGTTGCGCACTTCACGAAAATAATGGATAGGTGCACCATCAGGCATAAACCACATACGAACTCGCGTTTCTAGAGGAACATCGTCTAGATAGCGAATCGGGTAGCGAATTCTCAAAGAAATCCAAGTAGCTCAGTCCGTTAGGTCGTGTAGGCAGTACGTGTGGCCCTAGTAAATTATCACCGACAATTTCAGCCCACACATTGATTAAAAAACGGTGTTGGAAACGACCTCGATACGATGTGGGGGTTTGCCTCAGGCCAGTAATGAAGGTTGTGAAAATTTAAAATACCGTCCCTCACCGCAGTCTCCATTACGTTTAAATAGGAGTAGCGCTGCAGTTATAAAGGAATACTAAATTTACCAGAGTCGGATCAAGCTACGGGCATTTATTAAATTTTTTTTCGCTAAGAAATAAGTAATTAAACTTCTAGTTTCAAAAATTCTTTTATTGTAAATACCACCATTATAATGCAGTTTCAACCGGCGATTACAGTTTCGTCCGATTAGCAGATTTGCGTAAATTATGAAATACACTTTCGTCCGGTCAGTAAGACAGGCCTAAATTAGGGATATACAGTTTCGTCCGACCGGTAGGTACAGGTAAAGGAGAGGATTAAAATTGTCCTAATGGTATTATATTCTAACCAATACTTTCCTTGTTAATTTCTTCCTAGTTGATACTTATTATTTGTGAAAACCAACCTATATCGTATTCTGCTATTGGTACCACCACCCACCAATAGAAATATGAATTATATACTTAGTTAGAAACATTACATTTCAGTTAATTATTACATGTTAAAAGTCCTTTAAAAAGACAAATATCTTTGCCTTTTTAAAAGTTTTACGCCAGTATCAAGCTGAAACTTATATTCAAATAGAAAGCGTAAATAAGCAAAGACAAGTGAACACACACAAAAAACCGGAAAATTTTCTCAAGAAGAAAATTGAACAATATGATAATAAAGAACTGACGAGACTACAATATATACAATTAGTTTCACATTATTATTCTTTTTAAGTACATAATTTTAAAAATATTAGTATGTAATTGTTCTACTATTGAAGTATTTCTTTTCTCATTTGTTATTTTATATATATTTTTTTTGTAATAGAATAAATTCTTAAATTTTAACTTATTGTGTGTTTTTATATTCAACACATAACCTACTCTGCTTGTTTCTGTTCAATATATCGAAAGTATCATAACAAAGATGTTATTTCCACTAAAACCAATATTGCAGATACACCTCTAAATTAACATAAAAGGATTAAGTACTTAGACTATCGGACGAAACTGTAACACAGTGAAGTGGTTAGCATTATCAGAAAAGGATTAAAGAAAGATAATCGGACGAAACTGTATCTGCCCGTTTCAACAAGTATCTCCTGCGTCAATTAACTATTTAAATTTTTTTTCTTTGATCTCGTTCGAGATAGAATTTTCGTGCATTAGCATTTTATGATTAATATTATTACAGCTATTATATATTATAAAAGGATGTCGGCGTATTTCGTTTATACCCTGTATAAAAATATTCTAACATTATTTTCTAATATTTACTGATTGGTTACTATAGAACAACCTAGTCTTCAAGCATATGTTCCTCCTTCTATTGAAATTGAAGATTATGATAGTCGAAGAGTCAGGATAATTTTCCCATCTCGTAATTTTACATGAAGTGATGAATTTTGTTGTTCTTTATCGAATTAGTGAAACTATTTATCTCCAGATAGTGACACCACTTTATTTATCTCATACGTCAAACAAGTCATGAACATGTATTTGTAAAACAGGATTCGGTAGTATGTATGAACATTTTTTTTTCAATGGAAGGAAGATCATTACATATTTGTTAAAACTCGAGAAATAATTTTGTTATTTGTCCACATATTTAAATACGCCTGCTTTCAAGCCAAATAATGTCGGTCGACGCACTGTACCTGCTTTAAACCACATTTAAAATAATAAAAAAGTATGGCTGGAAAATTATTACAGATATCTGCTTGTTAAGATTTGATTGCTGGAGTTTTCACATTTTTTTGTTAGTTAATAAAATGCAGGTAGAATAGAATAATTTTTATTAAAGCTAAAGTTTTGAACAGTTTTGAATATTTAATACTAGTTTTGATTGATATTATTTGTGTGGATGAAACACTGAATCAGTGTTTCATCCACCTGATGAAGCCATTGTATGGCGAAACAATATTGTAGTGGTATTTCTTAGCGTTATAATGAAGTTTCAACAAGTATCTCCTTCGTCAATTAACTATTTAATTCTTTATTCTTTGGATATAACTTTCACTCACTCTACTTAAGTTATTTTAACTGTATGATATGTTTTTACGATTTTAGATCATCATTAGCTCCTAAACAATGTAAGGATCGGCGAAGAAGCCCAATCTAAGGCAACAATTTATAATTGGTATAACGAATTCAAACGAGATCGGGTTTTTCCTAGTGATGAATTTCGTGAAGGACGTCCAAGAACTGCTGTTACTGATGAGAATACTTCCGCTGCTAATTGGTACATAAATGTCTTCTTAACTCAAATTCTTGAAAAAGTTCGTGAAAAGGCTCAAATGGAAAAACTATTTTACACCATGACAACGCATAGTCGCATAAAGCAAAACTAACAAATGAGTATCTGGATGCTCTAAACGTCAGCACCATGGACCTGGCCTAACCCCTAGTGATTTCCTTTTGTTTCCAAAAATTAAAGATATAATTCGTGCAATCACTTTTTCGTCATCAAATAAAGCAATTGGACATAAAAGCCTGGTTACTGATGTGTCTCAAAAAGAATAGCATCATTGCTTTAAGGATTGGTTTCATCGAATGCAACAATGTATTGATGTTAAAGAGAAATATTTTGAAAATAAATAAATCATTTAATTTATTTTTAAACTAATTCTTGTTTGATTTTCTAAAATTTTCACTGTCGCCCTCATATAAGATCTGTGATTTAACATGATTTTATACACAGTTAAACACTTAAAAAAGTATTTATTTTGATTTTATAAAATTTAAGAAGTTGCATTAATACATTGTGGGTATACTGCTTTTATAACAAAATAATTTGAAACATACATGAGTGGGTAAAAACCACAGCAATTTGTATAATATAAAAGTTTGTATTATACTGCTTTTGTTAAGGCATGAATCAACGTATGTAATAAATGTAAAATAAAAATTTCACGTTACATTTATCTTATTCTAATTTGTTTGGCATGTCAATATAGTATAATATATGCAAATCCATAAATTCCAGGCTCTATTAACCAGTATGTAATAGATGCAGAATAGAAAGGATGAGATAAATTATAGATGATGTCAAGATAGATAACCATTCTGTTTAATTGAAGGTATCGTTTTGATTTCACATGTAATTGCCCCTGAAAAATTTAGATTTAGAGATAGTTCAAAGTTTAATTTCGAGCGTTTCGACATCGTAAAATCCTGGAATTCGTTTTTAGCAATGAACTGGGAACACATACGAGACAGTAACGATACTAGTAATTCACTGTATAATGTAAAGAATGATTATTTAATTCAAAGCATACCGATGTCTGTCGCTACAAACAGTTACTTTCTAGATTGGTTTCCTTTTGAGACTCGAAGACTGATTAAAATTAACTGATAAAAGGACATCAAACGTATAAGTGTAACTTCAATTAGTTTTGCTTCTACTATTGTACGTAATTTTCAAAGTTATATTGTATAGATTGTGTTGAGATTGATCAGATTAATTAAGTGAAAGTTAGAAATTAAGAAAGTATCTCATTTCGAACTTTTTGTTGAAAAATAATTTTAAATCACTGCATCCTCGACTAGGAAATTGAAAATAACTTTGTGTAAAAGTTGGCGATATGACAAATAACATTTTGTTTGTACGTGCCAAAATTTGCTTTAAAATGGATGAAAACTGACATTGAATATTACATCGTGTTCGTTTTTTTTTAATAATGCAACAATGGAAACTCCAACGGAGTCCGTTACAAGGTCGGTCAAGAAAGGATATCTTTTTGCCTCCTTTAAAGGCAAAATTCGGCACCAAAAAGCCGAAAACATTAATTGATGGTGAGTTGTTTCAAACACTTCGCCGTCAGTGTCACTATTGTCTAATTTACGGTTCATTTGCACAAATTAACAATATATTCAATTAAAAAATAATACGACATTAAAATAAATTTGACATGTGCCTAACATTTTTTTTAAAGGCATTCCATCCTAGAAACCGAAAACGTTACTAACTTATGCATCAACTCGATATTTTCCGGAATAGCAATATTGTATCGCTTAGGAGTAGTGAGTGATGTATACATCCAGATGGGAATTTTGTCTTATAGGACTCACAATTACGGGAGTTTTTCATTTGTGAGAGCCACAATAAGTGAATAAAAGGTGATTTGTGTAATTATGTAACGCATTATTATAAAGTTTTTAACACAAGAATATCAAGTTGACAGAAATGAACACTAAGTTATTGGCACAGTTCGGTTGAAGCATTATCTGAAAGCGAAATATTTAAGTGGCACAGAACATTCGTTGGCGGCCAACAATTTGTGCTGGCGAAACAATTGTCGTGGTACGATTAAATATTAAAAAGTGAAGATTTGAACAGTAGTTTTATTTCTATTTTAAATTATGGATCTTCATCAAGTAAAAGCTGAATCAATTCAATTATTTCTACTCCTTCTGTTTCTTTAGGGTTGAATACATAATGCTCTTTGTACCGTCACCAATAGATCTCCCAATGCCACTCTATTAGTCTTACGTTGACAATAAAAGTCTATCCTTCTCATGGGAAATTCGAGTACTCTCGTAGGATCCAATAGATCTTTTCCAAAATATTTCTGTCTGAGTCCCTTTAATTTCTCACAGGTACATATTTCATGAAAGCTTGCTCTTGCTTTTCACATATTTTACACTAGGGCCCGCTAACCAAACCCATGTCCTGTACATGCTTCCTTAAAGGACAATGTAAGGTTTATCCAGCAGGTGATAGTTTTAACTTATTTTTTGTTTTTTGTTGCCAACAACCCACATTGCAACAAACACTAGCAGGGCTCGTCAGCTTATTCCAAATGACGTCTAACATTAGATGAACTAAGTGCGAAAGTGGGAGTTCAAAATGGAAAGTCATGTGTTACTTCACTATGTAGTTTAATTGTGAAAAATTACTGAAGGTTGGACACAATATTTCTTGAAGATTTTACGTGCCTTAACCTACCAAAGTTAGTGTGTCGATATTATGCGATAGAAGACCATCTTTTCAATCGTGCATTAACAGAATATAAGATTTGGGCTTATTTTTATAATTACAGTAGGACACCTATTTCTACATATTCAATGTAACAATTATTTAACGCAACACGTCCTCATTAATTACTGCGTCTTCGCATTCCGTTCGGAAACCGCTCTTTATAGATACTAGTCTAGTAGTTCAAACATTTCCACTTGTTTCACCGTATCTGTTAATTCATGATTTGAATAAGCCGTACTTAACGGAAATTGATAGCAGACTGACTTCTGACTTAAGGTTGTCGCACATTAGACCAGCACGGCACGGCCCGATGCTGTCTAGCGCCTGCCGGCGATGGATAGTGGGATCGCTCACTATTCCGGGAACGACATGCAAACCGTATGCTGAGAACGTAAATTTTTCACTTTATATTATGTAACAGTGAGAGGTATATCATATCTGTTAGCAATAGCTCCGATGATAAAGAAGTTCGTGCAGTAGTTGTCACATTATTAGCTGAAGAAGTAGAACATAAGAAGGAAAAAAGAGGAATATGCGGATTCGTCCCATTGAACATGTAAAACGCCGTAAAAACTTAGATAGGTCCTCATTGAATATTGTATTAAACAAGGTGTCCCGTATTGTTATGTTCAAATTTTAGGAGTGTAAAGTAGACTTCATTTCAAGTAACAAAAACGCAAAACTTGTATATCCATTTTTATTTGTTTCAAAGTTACAGATCTATGAATGTGATTGTCAGATCGTGAAAAAAAATGTAATCCCAAAGTCAATAAAAACTAATTCTATTTAAAATAGTTCAATTAATAATATTTTCGAAATATCCACCTCCTTGTTGAACGAAGGCTTGTGCCCGTAAGCCAACAGAAGAAGTACTTATTCGAATTTCATACTTGTTTTGTCGGATTTGCTCGGCAGCCAGGTGAATACGATCCAACAACTCTTCTCGTGTTTTCGAGACTAAATTTTTCATGTGCCCCCATAAATAAAAGTCAAGGGGATTAAGATCGGGTGATCTGGGTGGCCATGCAACAGGACCACCTCGACCAATCCATCTTAGATAATTGACGTTAACCCAATTTCGGACAGCAATTCCGAAATGTGGTGGTGCCCCATCCATGTGAAACCACATGTCTCATCGAACATTCAGTGGGACATCCTCTAAAAGACCTGGCAGTTAGTAAATAAGAAATTGAAGGTAATTGTCCGCATTTAACCTCCCAGGAAGAACGACAGGACCAATCAACAAGTCATCGATTAGGGCCGCCCAAATGTTAATAGAAAATTCAAGTCAAAATTTAGATGGGCGTATAGCATTGGGATTTTCTGATGACCACCTGTGCAGGCTTCTCAGATTAGTAACACTACTTCTCGTGAACGTAGATTCATCTGTCCAGAGGACTGTTCTGGAGAAATTAAAATGAAGCCGTGACTTAATATCCAGGTAGAATAAACTAGACGAGCATAGTGGTCTGCCTCAAGCAAACCGTGTCCCCTGCAATAGTGATATGGATATAAGCCCTCACGTTTTAAAATTCGCCAAACTGTCGTTCTTGGCACTCCTAGTTGTCTAGCGATTTGACGTACACTGAGAGTTGGATCCCTTGTAACAATAGCTACTGCTTCCTTCTCTGAATCTGCTGGCAAATTTACACCTCGATCGAAAGGTCCGCATTCCCGAAATTGCCTTGTGTACTTCCAGAAACGTTCTGTAATGAGGAATGCGCCTATCGGGAAACCGATGTCGGTATTCAATAACTGCTTGATGTGCACTGCCGTTACAGTAGCTATACACAAAATGCATGTCCGCATACACTTGAGAATAAAATCGGTAAGGCATTTTTAATAAAGAAAAAGTGTCCACTCACTAATAAGCTGTTGTATGAACTGAAACGTAATGTAATCCTATATTAAAAAATGTAACGTTAACAGTCATCTGAACATTTGTTTATTGTATGATATTCATGGTTCAGCACTTACGAAATAAATAATAACCTTCTTTATCATAAATTAATTTCCAGTACTCTTTCTTGTAGATCTCCTAGAAATTACTGTATGCACTACGACACGTGTTTATTTATTTTAGGATAACATTTTATTATGCGACGTTAACAGTCAGTGGCCTGTTATTGAATCGTATAACTTTTTTTAAATAAAATCAGTTTGTATTGACTTTAGGATTACATTTTTTTCATGATTTGACAATCACATTCGTAGATCTGTAACTTTTGACAAATAAAAATGGATATACAAGTTTTGCGTTTTTGTTACTTGAAATGAAGTCTACTTTACACTCCTAAAATTTTAATGTAATGATACTGGACAGCTTGTATAAATAAAGAAAACACATAGAATTATTTACCGGGTCTATTAATTTCTTCTGCAATTTTCTCCCATATGTTATTCTCACGCTGTTGATTATGGTAGTTCACGTCACTAAAATAGTAAATTTCCTTATATATTTGGACTAAGCAAATTAATTTGTCCTCATCCATGTTTGCTAAGCTCTGAACTTTGAACAACAACTACCTAGATACAACAAAAGAGATTTACACCCGGCAAGTTAATGCTGCCCAGCAAAAGGTCGGCGATGCGCCCACTCGGCCAGCCCAGCCTGATACATCCCGTAGTTGGTCGGCGAGGATCGGAGACCAGCAATCCTGTCCGTCGCCATCCTCGCTGTGCTATGCTGCGTTGGACTAGTGGGCGGTCGTCTATTTATTTGTATTAATATAGTCCTATCAGTTTTTTTTTGACGGGCCGCGCTGTGCTGTGTCGTGCTGGTCTAATGTGCGACAACCTTTATAGTATGCATCATCGCATCTACAACTCCTATGTAGGGGTAGCGCTGAAGTTATAAAGGAATACTAAATTTATCAGAGTCGGGTCGAGCCACGTGCATTTATTAATTTTTTTTTTCTTTGAGTTTCCACGCATTAGCATTTTATACTTAAGCTATTACATATTGAAGTATGGTCGGAATATTTCATTTACACCCTGTATAGATAGTCAGAGAAACTATACAGAAAAAACAGCCCATGTTATATTTTAGTTTAATAGAGTATTATTGAAAAGTCTCATTCAAATTTGGCTGATGGTATGATACTTCCGAAGTGAGAATTTGCAATAGCATTAAGCTGATTTTGGAAAAAAAAATTTAGAAAATGTAAAAAAGAAAAAAAAAAGTTGTCAGGAAAATAATCCTAATATTTTTGTTGAACTGATATCATTTTACGCCACTTATATTAATTATTTTTTTTATGTAACAGCACTAATGAGCTATTCGATTATTATAAAAATTAATTTTGACAATTTTCATCCGACTATTTAATTTTTTCTTCGTACTTCGAACAATCACAAATTGTTGGTTTATTTTATTATTCTCTGGAATTCTTTTTGGGCACATAAATTAATGCGGTCCGCCGTTAGTACACTTCTGAAGAATATTTGAATTAAAGTCGGAAGCATCTGTTTGTCCGTGCGCCGGCTATTGCCATTTCGCGAAATTCGTCCTTCCCGGAATGAAATGAGTGTCACGGTTTGATGGGATTTTAAGAAATACTTGTGACCGAAAAAAACTGAAACTACTAATCATCGCCTTCATTGAGCCGCCCGCCTCGACCGCTCGCCGTGTCAAATCGACAATGAAACGAATAAAATTGCCCAATACCATAAAAAGATCCCTACGCTGCGGGTCGCTGATACATGTAAGGTATGCATAAAGTCCCATTCCGATCGATAATCGCGCGATTATCTCCACTCACATCGAAAATATCTGTTCTTTCCGTCGTTTCGTGAGCATTTTTATCGAAAATTTATTCTCTCAAATAAGGGAGTGATGAAAACTTTTGCAGGTAAGGATGTAAGTACATACATACATACTTAATCAGATTCTCATTTATGCAAAAGCTCCTAAAATATATTTCTTCTTATTTTAAAATAGTATAAAAAACATGCTTCATAAATAACTTTTATGTTTTTAACGTTAGTTCTACTAAATTACTTTTATTATCTTACATATAAAATCTTCAAAAGAGCTTATACAGTGTGAATACTACTTATGGAATAAAATTATTTCTGGTGTTATTTTAGAATGTTATAAAAAATACTCGAACAGGTTAATTTTTAAACTTAATTTGATGTCTTTTAAATTAAAATTTGAATGTACAGGGTGATTCATATATTTGTGGTAATTATTTGATGATGAGTTTTGTTAAATGGATCAGCTTTTATATTTTTATATTTGTGGTTAACGGCCAAAAATAATAATAATAATTTAATTTGCTTTATAGTTCTACTCAAAAAATTATTCATGAAAATTTAGAGCACCGAAATGTCGCGGCAAAATGAATTCAAAAAGTGATAACCAATGAACAAAAAGCCAACCGAGTGACAATTTGTCAGCAGCGGAAAAGGCAACTGCAATATAATCCACAATCTTTAAACAACGTGGTTTCATGTGGCGAGAGTTGGTTTTATCATTACGACCCTGAATTAAAGTTTCAAAGTATGCAGTAGAAACACAAAGGCAGTTCAAGAGCACAGAAGGCGAAAACTGTGAAAAGCGCCGGTGAAGTGATGCACTTAATTTTTTTTTTTTATAAATGGGGCGTTATTTATGATCATTGTACCTAGAGAACATACAATAACTGGAAAGTATTATTCTAATGTACGAGGGATGTCCGATATTAAAGGTACAAGCCAAAATTTCACAAACATATATATTTAAAGAAAATATTTAATACATTCTACAAAAAAATACCAACTTTTGTTTATTTCTCGACATATTCTCCATAAATATTGAGACATTTATCCCAGCGTGACAGTAGTTTGAACATCCCTTCACGGTAGTCTTGCCTGTCAAGTCGATTTAAGGAGTCCACAACTGTGTCTTGCAATTCCTGTTGATTCGCAAAGCGTTTCCCCGCCAAAGATTTCTTCAGGGTTTCGAATAAATAAAAATCGGAGGAGGCCAAATCGGGACTATATGGCAGATGCTGGAGCACTTCCCACTTCCGATGTGTCAACCACTCCTTGGTTTGATTTGACCCGTGCGCCTTCGTGCAAAAGTTTAACTCCTTGTCGTAATCGTCTTGGCCTTTTCCTTCTAATGGCTTTGTGCAATTTCTGAAGGGTTTCACAGTATCTGTCGCTGTTAATGTTTGTGTGCGGTTTAAGGAATTCACAGAACTATAGGCCTTCACTATCCCAGAACACGGTAGCCATGGTTTTGCGGGCAGATGGTTGAGTTTTGAATTTTTTTGAACTGGGGAATCTGGATGTTTCCACATCATGGACTGTTGTATCGGGGTGAATTCATAAACCCAGGTTTAATTTCAGGTAATGATGTTTTCAATGAAAGAATCCCCTTCTTGTTGGTATCGGGTGAGATGTTGAAGTCATGCCATTATTCGATTGGTTTTGTGGTTCTCGAAGAACATTTTCGGGACCCAGCGAGACCAAACTTTGCGAAAGTTTAGGTTGCATATGATTTTATGGACACAACTCTTAAGAATGCCAGTCAATTCCGCAATTTCACGAGCTTTAATGCCACAAACTTCCCTAATCAAACCTTCAACAATTGAGCAGTTTTCATCCGTGTGTGAGGTCCTTGGTCTGCCTCTGTTCTTCTCCAGATCATCAAACAAGTCCGTTCGACTATCTTTAAATTTTTTGCACCAAACTCTGATTTCTTTCCGGCTTAAGACCTTCAGGCCATAAACGCCCACTAATCTGTGGTGAATTTCGCTCTGGTTAACTCCTTTGGCTTGCAAAAATCGGATAACCGCACGCACTTGACACTTTGAATACTCTGCGATTACACACGTCGTGTTTGTTTGCTTTCCGTACGCTACTAAATTAAGTCATACACAACAACGCTCCAGACTCTACTACTACGTCCCAACCTGTCTAGTCATGCATATGACGACAATATTTCGCTTGGGCGTTTGTTTCACAGCCACCGGTACCTTTAAAATCGGACATCCCTCGTACTTCTAGGAACCCTAAAGGCAAGATTAAAAAAACCGTCCGTTTTAACAAGAAATCAGTTGTATCCTGCATCACGACAATGCTCCGGCCCACACATTAGCGATTTGTCAAGGAACACTTGAATAATTGGGGGTGGAAATTATGGTTCGCCCTCCCTACTCACCTGACCTTGCTCCATGTGACTTCCATTTATTTCCTGAAGTCAAAAAAGAATTAAGAGGTCGAAAATTTGAATTGAATTTAGAGCTCAACAACGCGTTGGAGGGTATACTAAATAGGCTCTCAAAAAATGGTTGGACAAAAGGATTGGACATGATCTGTATTGAATAGAATGGACAGTACTTCGAAGGATAGTTAATGAAGTTTTCTAAATAGATGTTTCATTTTTGTACTACAGTACCAGTTTCGATATTTTCTGATACTTCCCCGTAGTACATGAATATCTATGATGGTGCGAAGTTGTTTATAGACATATTTACGAATACGCGTAAGTGTAATTCGAACGGAAAGCATTTTTATAAATAACGTCTTCTTTTATTTCAGTAAACCCAACGCCGTAACGCCGCTGTTTGCCAACCTAGGTGGCGGTGTTTAGTAATCACTATTGCACATTGTATTATTGTAAAATCATATTCGGTATAGCGAGTTTCGCATATTTGTTCTTTACGTAGTGTTAGATATATTTGCAAATCTTAAAATAAAAAAAAAAGTTTTGGAACATCATTGAGATTGAAGAGAAAAAGTATAAATCTTTTATTTCGTCATACCGACAAAGAATCAATCTAACAATTCTTGGTAGTTAAAACCCTATGCAGGGTATGTATATGTACCAGTCTGCTTGAAATAAAGATATTTAAGGAAAATTCTCTGACTTGTTCTAAGGTTCGTATTTGGTAAGGAAAAAGTCGCGTACTACGGAGACATATTCAAGTTTAAAACGTACATAGGAAAAGAATAAAGATACTTTAGTGTCTGGCGAATTAAACTGATATATGTTTCTAATTACAAGAGTTAGCTATGTTTGTAATGTGATTAGTAAACGTTAATCTGTAGTCGAACATCAAGATCCGTCATATTTTCGCAGTGTGTCAAGGGAAGAGTTACTTAAGTAGTAAGTATGGCAGATATTGTTTAATTTTCTGGAGACAAGAAGTACTCCATATTTACAAATATTAATGTCTGGCTTGCTTTTAATACACGTAATACACGTAGAGCGTTGATTTTATTTTAAGAAATCGCAATCCTCAACTTCAATTACTCGGTGGAACAGATTTAAGTTATTAGGGAACAATCATTTTTGAAAATGAAAATTACATGAAAATAAGGTAACGGTCCTAAGTTATAAAATATTAATTACATTCTGTGTATGGAATGTGAAAATCAAAATATTTATAGAATCTTAAACGCAGAGGTAATTGTTTAAATAATTTGTTAGGATGTCTTGTAGTTAAACAACTTGAAGAACTTTATTTTTGCTAATTGTAAATATATACAGGCTGTCCTAAATAAAAAGACAACGTACGAAAAATGGAAAAATGCAGATATATAGAATATGGATCCAACAAATGGTGAGTTAATTACGACGCGAGCCCTACAATTAAAAACCTCCTAAAAATTATATTATGTACCGCCTATGGATTAAGAATGTCTATAAAAAATACCTCTATTGAATTTAAACGCAAACATACACTGCGATGTTTATGTTTATAAAAACTCTAGAAGATAACATTGTTTAGACTGCTGTCGATGTTATAAAAACTCTACAAGATAGCAGCTTTCTATGGGTTCAATAACCTCAATACGATTAGATACGAATATATCAGCTGTGAATCATTTGGAAATTCTTAATTATAGTCGGAATAAAATGCATGGGCGGGACAAGTATTTTTTAAATATATTTGTGATGTTTTTCTCGCGCCTTTGAAGGCATTGTTGTAAAATATTTTGAATTCATATTCTATATAATTACAATTTCAATTTCCAAGGACACGTGGTATTCTAAAAATAATTTTAAATATGTACTTAACCGTTTCAAATTTTGCCCAATATACTGTAACTATCTTCTGAATTAAATTATAACAAATACACAAAACTAATAATCACGCTTATAAATTATAAATGGCATACTCTAAAATTACGTTTTTCACGTTTCAACTGATTTTTTTTTGGAATTTTTTGTCTTCAAGTAACAAGTTAGACAAGATCGATAAAGAATTAAATATACTCGTTTAATAGAACCCCTGAAAACTATTTTATTTTTTGTAGAGTTCCTAAAGAAAGAAATTTGTAAACGTATCACGAAACATTAAATTTATCAGAAAGCGCCGACGCCGGACCATTACGAACGAATAAGCAGGGTATATTTAATTAATGTTCGTTTTTAACGTAAAAAATTAAGAATTCCATTACATTTTTCAGCTCAACATAACCATTAATTACCGAGAAAGAAATAAGAATTAAAGATATTATAAGAACACTACAAAATGCAGCGAATAATCAAAAGTAGGAAAAAGACGTAAGGGCTAAGAATAATTTAAAAATAATTCAAGGACAAAATCAGTTAACAAAGGAACAAAAACAAAAGTTCAATGTCTTAAATGTTAGTAGTAATATTCCTGAGATAGTTCAAAAATATTTTATAACTTTTATAGTAATATAAGTGTATTTGTTATTTCGGTAAGATTTATACTGAAAAATTAAATAATTTAAATATTATTCCATTGAACCTGGTTTTTGAAACTGACTTTTCACTAAGCACGTTAATATCTCAGCTCTCTACTTAATTCCATCTTCAGGCAGTGACGCTAAGTATTTTTTTGCACGGTGTGTTATTAGAATAATCACTTTTTTAAATTCAAAATATGTATACAGGCTGTCCTTGAAATAAAGAGACAACATATGATAAATGGAAAGATATAATTATATAGAATATAAATCCAAAATATTGTGAGTAAATTACGACGCGAACCTTGAAATTAAAAACACTCTGAAAATTGTATTACGTGACGCCTATGAATTCAAAATATTCAGAACGTGAATAAATAATAAAGTTTTCAGAAAATATTTCAGACAATATCTGGAAATATACTTATTTTCACATTATTATTTTTATATTATTAAATATGTTTTTGTTTTATACAAAATGAGGTTTTACCTATTCAACAATGTTTCAAAATATTTTGTTATATACGCTATCGGTTGTGTCGGATATAGAGTAGAGACGCGTGAATACAATTTCCATAGTTTGAGGCTGCGTCCGTCAGATAGAAACCTCTAAGGCAAGTCTTACACTTGTCATTAAGAAGAGCGACGGTGGTTTTGGCGTTTGCGATGCTGGGATTTTCCACTTTCGTTGATTTAACAATTCGTACGCAAATCTCAGCAGCCAATTAGATATACAACTCCTAACAAAAACACAGGTTAAAACACAAGGAAATATCGCAACGAAAGCTAGCTGAAAAATTACTAATCTATAGCTGTTCGAGGGGGTTGATTAATTTTAGACCTAGTCAATAACGACTACCCAAACGTAAAATCGCGGTACATCAGATTCTGTATGCCGTCACATAAGCCACATTCAGTGTAAATTTTCCCGATAAGAAATTCACCCAGCGGCACACAAGCAAAGGTCTTCTGCTTGTTGTTTTGATGTAATGTAGTAAGGGTGTTATTTATGGTGAAAGTATCTTTCCAACAGCTCCAACTGATGATGTTATAGTAAGATGGAACACGTGTCTTCATAATTGGAAAACCATTTTCACACAAATATGAACTTGCATTGTGATCTCCTCACCCGATTAAAAATATGTACTTTTTAAAATACACTGATGGATGCAAAAGTTTGTGTAGTTATAATAAAATGTCGCCAAATAAATTAATATTTATACTACGCACTAATGGGTCATTCTTAAGAAAACCCCACCTGAAAAGAGATTAAATTATTTTGAAAAATAAACGATAATTAACAAAAGTAATTTGAAACTTGAGTGGGCAAAACTCACCATTTGTATAAAACCAAAACATTTTTAAAAATATCTAAAGTATTAGCAAAAAATCAAGTGTTGAGAACAAAATGCATGTTCGTGTGAAAATTCCTATCCATTGCTAGATTAGAGAAATTTCGCAACGACTCCGTTACCGCATAAAGTCAAGTTATCAAAGACAGCATGAGGAAAACTCAGCATCGCTAATTGCCTAATATCAACACCACCAACGCTGAACCAACCTGCGCTATTTGCAGATTTAGCAAGTAGTTTTTATTACACGATCGTGTCTTCACTATAAGTCAGACAACGTACATAACAAAAACAATATTTTAATTTCAAACATTTTTTATTGTTAAATATAAGTAAATCTGAGATATAGAATTCAAATATCACATGTACAATTTATCAATATGCAACGTTCGTTTTCAAGTTAAACCCGCTGGATTACAGAATTTTATTATCATAATCAAATTGTAAAACTTTCTCTAGATTCTAAAAAACAGCAAATTTTATATTTGCAAATTTGTTTATTACTTTATACATTAGACCGCTTGTTTATTACTTAGTTTTACTTAATTAGTGAACAAATTGTTTAATCTGGATATCCGTTCTTAAGATCACGTTGGAATTGATTCTCACTATACTATTAGATTTACAACCAATACTGAATTAATAATAATATTTAAGGTTAGAGTTTTAAGACCCTATTTTGAACCTTGGTATTGTTGCCAGTAGGTACGATTACGAAGAATTGATCACATAGAAATTTTCCCAATTATGATGTCAACCAATATAATGTACAACCAATACGGTTCGCATTTAATTATGTAATAGTTTGTTGGGGTAGTGGTGAATTTTTTACCTACTTAGAATACAGTCTTAACACAACAAGTATCTTATTAACATCCAGTGAGGCCAGTTTTAACAGCGTTGTAGATCCAAAAATAAATGTATTATTAGTGCAAATAAATATATTTATATGAAAGTTTATTTATTCATTTAATAACAATCATGGAAGATTTAAAAAGTTAGGTGTATGCAGCCTTACAAGCTGTGCACGGTGAAGCAATATCTGAGTGGTGATTTTAGTAACTGGGGTTGAAGCATCACCGCCAGAAACCGGAGTCATCGCCTTCAACATTCTTAACAGACGGAAACTATATTAGCGTGTCTCCACTATAAGTTGTATAGCTCCGACAGCGTTATAACAAAAACAATTTGAAACATATTCAAGTGGATAAAATCTCACAATTTGTGTAAAACGGAAACATTTTTGCTAAATAAAATATTATCCAAAATCGGGTACGGAGAACTCAGTACAAGAAAGTGTTTGTGTGAACATTGCCATCTAGATATGCAGACAAGTGTTTGTCCTACTGTAGACTCATCAGTGCATAATGCTGGGATGTAACAGCAACTTTCTCACTGCATATAGTCAAATTATAAAAGACAGCACGGAAAAAAACTCACCACTCATTAACTAATATCAACATCACAAACCCCAAATTAACCAGCGCCCTGTTTCCAACAAGTGTAAGACTTGACAAGTGGTTCCCATTGAAAAATCACAGTCGTAACGGAACTGTATTAACATTTCTCCACTATAAGTCGAACAGCTCCGATAACATATATATCAAAAGCAATTTGAACACACTCGAGTGGGCAAAACCTCACCATTTGTATGAAACAAGAACATTTTTAATAATATCGGAAATATCATTAATAACACAGGCCTGCGTTTTTTAACTTTCTAAAAATTGTTTTAAATTTGATAGCTGATTCTTATGTGTTTTTGGGCGCTGAATCCAAATATGAACTCTATTTTTCTCCATCACGTAAGGATTTTTCACAAAAAGGCTTCAAATTATATTTTTTTAAAATTAAAAATAATTTTTAGTTACATTTTGAATTTATTTACAAAGGATATAAAAAACAAAATTACTTACAAATATCATTAAACCTAATGAAAAGAAACAGTAAAATACTATTTATGTCTTTACAAGTCCTTATAATATCTTTTTCTTTGTCTTTCCATACTCCTTTTTGTGCTTTTTCTTCTGTAATCTCGTAGTGGACTATCCCTTTTTAACATCCAACAATAATCAGCTATCATGCTTATATTCCATCTTCCTTGGTATCTTCTCTCCATCTCTTTTAGGTCTTGTTGGAACCTTTCCCCCTGCTCCTCACTTACTGCACCAAGATTTTCAGGGAAGTAGTCGAGATGCGAATCTAGAAAATGCACCTTCAAACTCATGTTACAGCCTAAGGTTTTAAATTTTTCTAACATATTTTGCACAATATTTTTATAATCTTCATGTTTTTGTTGCCAAGAAAATTTGTAACCACATTTTTGAAGGCTATCCATGCTTGTTTTTCTCCTTCCTCCATTTTAGATTCAAAATTTTCATCTTTCATAAGCTCTCTTATATCCGGCCCAACAAAAACACCCTCCTTTATCTTTGCTTCTGACAAGCGAGGAAACTGGCTGCAAAGATACTTGAGGCACTCTCCATCTTTTTTAAAGTCTTCACAAATTGTTTCATTAACCCTAGTTTTATATGTAATGGTGGAAGCAAAACATTGCTCGGGTCTACTAAACTTTTTCTTTCAATGTTTTTCATTCCAGGTTGTAAGGTTTGTCTTGGTGGACACATCTTTTTACAATAGTGCTGCATTCTATCACGACTCACTCACACAAAAAACAAGGATATTTAGTATAACCGCTTTGTTGTCCAAGTAACAAACAAAGAACTTTCAAATCACCACAAATTGTCCAGCCTTGATCCTTGTAACGAATTTTAATTAAAAGTAGCTCAAGATTTTCATAACACTCTTTTAAATGAACTGAATGTCCCACTGATACAGATGCATATTTACTTCCATTGTGTAGAAGAACGGCCTTTATGCTCCTTTTTGAAGAGTCAATAAAGAGTCTCCATTCTGAAACATTATATTCTACGTGGAATTGTTTCATGAGCCCGGGTACATCATTACAGAAAACTAGTGCATCTTCTTCGGAATAATATCGAGCAAACTCTTTTTCTCTGTTCCTAAACCAGTAAAATGTTGTGCTAGGTGCTAACAAATTTTTTTCTTTCAACCCTGACCCAAAAAGCTCAGCTGTGTCCTTAGGAAGGTTTAAGTCCCTCACCAAATCATTTAATTCAGATTGGTCAAACAGTTTTGGCTCATCACTTCCAGTATCATACTAATCACTTCCCTCATCCAGTTCACTTGCGCATGTACGTGGAACCGTTTCGTCATCAGATACATCAACTAATGTATCTGGTAGTGAAGGAACAGGTACTTCTGGTCCATGAGGTATAGGACGTGTTGCGGATCGAAGGTTTGGGTAAACGATGTCCTTTTTGTTTTTTAAATTGAATCCGTGTACTACACACGAACAAAAATAACAATCATCGCTATGATTGATCGGTTCTCTCCAAACCATAGGCACTTCAAAGCTAAAGGACTGTTTTTTTCCTTGTGACCACTGGCGAAGCTCTTCAACACACACTGAACAAATCTTGTGAGAAGCCCAAGGTTTGTCTTGGTCTCCTAATTTCACACCAAAATATGCAAAATATACTTTTTTTTACAAAATCTGTAATGTTTCTTTGTTGTTTTTTTACCGTAAACTTTCCACAAATACAGCAGAAGGAGTTGGGTACATTGACACAGCCTCTTGATGCCATTGGAATTTAATTTTAAAAAACTCGTAAAATAAAAATTAAATTAACTCAGCAACTAATCACAAATGTCAACTAATTACACAAATTCACACCACAGTTGTAAAGAAGATATTGAATGAACTAACTATTTTGTCTAGAATAGCAATATGTTTGTAGTGGAGGTGGGGAGGTAGACATGCAGTATCAGGAAGATGATGAGTCATGTCTTCCGACATGCTCAATTATTTCTATTTGTAACTTCTTTATCATAAATCTAGTGTATGTTTATTCAGAATATCAACTTCTTGCATCATCATAAGTAAAAAAATTATAATAGTTTATTTAAACAACGGTTTAACAAAATTGTCCTTTTCAAAAAGACTAATACATGCAGATAGGTCAAAAAGCCCCAGATTCTAAAAAAACCTTACGTGATGGAATTTTTTAAATAATTTTTCCATTTTCAGCACCAAAAAATCTATTGAAGTCACTGTATAAAATCCAGACAATTTTACCATCGCAGGCCTGTGTATAATCGGTTGTGGAGAAAAATAATTTGGTGAATGTTTTTGTATAATATTCATTTAATTTACATTTTCAATGAAAACCAAAACAAAAAAAATAGGAATTCTAAACATTACGTCCGGAACGACTTGTGTAACAAAAAGCGAAGCCGCGACAAGGGACTACAGCTTTTAAGAAATAGTTATCTAATTGGGCTGCATTGAGGAGTAATTGTCGTGTACATACACATATATATTTTTGGCTTAACATGGCCATTAATTGTCTGGAAAGAAATAAGAAATACAAAGTCTACAAAATACACCAAGTTGTCAGAAGTAGAAAAAAACGTAAGGACAAGAACTAACTTAAAAACGACATAAATTTTTTATTTGTAGTCCAACGGAATAAATTTTTATGAAACTGTGTTTAATAAAAATATTAATGTTGGTGAGATGGTACTACAATATTTGTGTAAATTTTATTATATGTACAATCGCGGACACCGAATCGTTTCGTGACATATTAATCAAACTAGTGGATTTTTTTAAACTTTGGCATAGTAACTCAGGCTGCAATTAAAATTACTTTCAATGACAGCGGCGGACACTCGGACGAATATCGAATTTAATTAAATCTACTAGGAATGGTAAAACAATTGTTTTTTAATTTATTATATAGTATCACTTAGGGAAATATTACAAGAACGAAACTAAAACAATGAAATTTATTAATTTTTAATAGCATCCCCGTTACCATCTGTTATGCATTGTAGACGTTTATTGATGAAAAAAATTAAGTTTTAAAAATTATGGTTGTCTAGATTTTGTCATGCTTGAAGTATTGCTTCTTCTCTATTTCTTAGTCCAAAATTTTGAGAATACATTTTTTTTATCATGTGTCCCCATATATTTTCTATGGGATTGAGATCTGGTCTTCTAGTAGGAAAAGGAAGTTTTTGTTATCTGCTAACCATTCCCTTTAGAGTTCTAGAAGAGTGCAACAGACAATTGAAATTTGTCAATAACTGAAATTATTTTGCGGAAATCTATTTATAACGGACGGGAGAATTATGTTTTAAAGTAGATTTCTATAAATGGTCCTGTAAAACAGTCATCTAATCGAACTAAAACTCCTTTGCCAACAGCTGAAATCCAAGACCACACCATTATCGAAAATCTTCCACTCTTTGCTACTGATTTTGTATATGTTTCTTCATATCTTCTGTTTCGCGGACGATACACTCGTATTCTGTCATTATTACATGATTTCTCCAGTAACCATTGTCCCTGTTTAAAAAATTATTGACAAATTCTATCCGGCTTTGTTTGGACGCTTCTGTTAAAAACAGGTTTCTGACAGCAGCGTCACTGTCTAAGCTATCTTTTTTAATTGTTTTTCGAGCTCTTCGAACACTTCCTGGAAAGTTAGTTCTTTCCAGAGCTGCTACAGCTGTTGAAAAAGGATTTTCTCTCACATAGTGAACCAAAGTATCATCCTGTTCAAGATTTGAGACATGATCTCCCAATCCTCCCAAAAGCTCCACTGTTTGCGTCTCTAACCATCTCCGTCTTATTCCTAGAATTCATGTATGGCTTACGTTGTAAAGTGCTGCTACTCGTCTACTTGAATGACCATCTTCTAACTGTGACAACTGTAAAACAGTCATCTAATCGAACTAAAACTCCTTTGCCAACAGCTGAAATCCAAGACCACACCATTATCGAAAATCTTCCACTCTTTGCTACTGATTTTGTATATGTTTCTTCATATCTTCTGTTTCGCGGACGATACACTCGTATTCTGTCATTATTACATGATTTCTCCAGTAACCATTGCCCTGTTTAAAAAATTATTGACAAATTCTATCCGGCTTTGTTTGGACGCTTCTGTTAAAAACAGGTTTCTGACAGCAGCGTCACTGTCTAAGCTATCTTTTTTAATTGTTTTTCGAGCTCTTCGAACACTTCCTGGAAAGTTAGTTCTTTCCAGAGCTGCTACAGCTGTTGAAAAAGGATTTTCTCTCACATAGTGAACCAAAGTATCATCCTGTTCAAGATTTGAGACATGATCTCCCAATCCTCCCAAAAGCTCCACTGTTTGCGTCTCTAACCATCTCCGTCTTATTCCTAGAATTCATGTATGGCTTACGTTGTAAAGTGCTGCTACTCGTCTACTTGAATGACCATCTTCTAACTGTGACAACATTAATTGCTCCCTTTTGAAAATCAGTAACAAAATTTCTTGGCTTTTTACTGTCGTTATTTTGACACAAGAATGACAACTAATAAATGTTATTAGTCTATGTTAAGCAGTCTATGTAACGTGTGTTCATTTGAAAAGTCAATCTAGGTTACTTTGAAATTTTGATTGAATAAGACGCAAATATATTAGTATATGTTTGTTGTTCCGTAAACGTAAATCCAAATGACATTTGATAATGTCAATCACAAATATCAGTTTTAGTCTATTTTTAAAGTAGAGAGACGAATTTCTGAACGTACGCCTGGCCCGAAGTACATGCACGAAAATCTTGAAAACAATTTGTACGCGGCAAAATTCAAATAATTTTTGCATTTGTGACACGCATATATTAAGTATAGACCTATGCAGAAATCAACAACAGGAATTTATCTAGGATGATAGAAGAGGAAAGAAATTAAGTAAATATTAGAAAGTGTAAACGGAGAATAGATAAGATACATAACATTTATTTATTATAATACAAAATATACATTAATAATACATTTATTGTAAACTTACTGGTTCAGCAAAAATTACATTCAAATATTTATTTACAGAAATGCAAATGTAATACAAATATTTATCATAAACTTATGAGCTGCTCATAACTATTAGAAGTAAATTAATATATCTCTAAATTATGATGATGATATCGAACTACAATCAAAATCTTCACTGTCACTATCCTCTTCAACTCTAATGATGAATGGTTCTACTACTTCGTCAATTATTGCATCAAGATCTTTCATACGGGATTCTTCTTTTATAACATGGTTTATACATTTTAGCCAAGTAGTAGCTGTTACATTTCCCAAGGCGTCAAGTAATAATTGTCTCACTTCAGATAATTTAAAGGTTTTGTTTTTGGCAGCCACTTCATTCTTTATTTGGGCCCAAACAAGCTCGATAGGGTTCAGTTCGCAGTGGTAAGGAGGTAATCGTAACACACTTTTATTTTGTGATTTTGCTAGTTCATCAATAACATAGGAATTATAAATATTCTTATGAATTTTAACCAAGCTTAACAGTTGAGCTCTGACCATATCCTCATCATATTGTATTTCCTTACTTGTTAGCCAATTTTGAATATCCACCTTTCTCCATGATGATGATGGTGGCTTTTCTATTTTACGACTATGATATGATGTATTATCTATAACTATAACAGCATTGTCAGGTAAATAGTTTAATATTCGAGAGAACCATTCTTCAAAAACAGTGGCATTCATTTCATCGTGGTAATCAGTGGTTTTCTTTCCTTCAAATAATAATAAGCCATCTTTTACAAAGCCATTACAACTTCCAATGTGCAACAAAATAAGACGACGTCCCTTTCCTGCTGGATTTTTTAATCTAGTTGTAAGCCCTTTGATAAAGGCTTGTCTACAACTGTGAATACTTGTGTCAGTCCACACTTTCTATCCGTTACTTTTCAGGGGACCCATCTGACGCAATTTTTTCACTAATTCAACGTTTGAATGATGTACTGGAAGTAATCCAGTGTTCAAAATTCTATCACAGGTCATTGCTTGGCTTAACGACGGTACACAGGAAAATTAAACTTTGCATAGAGATACAGGTTAGAACTTGTTTCTATTCCTACTACTCACACAACGGCAACCTTAGAGATCTTATATATCAACCCGTCTTCGTATATGCCACGCTGTTTTCTTCTTTCTGCTTAATTTACATTATCTGTCCTCATATTTTTATAAGCATCGAAAACTACGTGTTTTTCAGCAATGATTAAATAACCAAGGTGATAGAGTTTTCTCAGCAGAAAAATTAGGAATTTCTCGCTAATATATTTAGCGTTATTTTCGTAATCAACTACGATATACAGGTGTCTTTGAAATGAAAAGACATCGTATGAAAAATGGGAAGATGTAATAATATAGAATATCAATCCAAAATATTGTTAATTACGACGCAAACCCCAAAATTAAGAACTCCCTGAAAATTATATCATCTTCCGCCTATGAATTTTAAATATTCGGAGTCCAAAATTAATATGTAATATAATATATGTACCACACACCGTTTGTTTATATACGTAACAGCTGTCGATTTTATAAAAAACATAACACCATATGTATGCTAAGTGAATTATTAAAAATTAAAATGTGTGTTACATTAATTTACTAATCTAGTTTAAAAATCATGGTAAAAACAATTTGTGTACTTTTAGAACTGACATTATTTCATGTGTACCTATTACAAGAGTATCTTTTTTTTTGTTAGGAGAAGTAAGAAATAGAAAATTTTAAGGCAGAGATGTTTTATGTTTATAAAACTGCTAGAAAAAAAAATATGTCTAAGCTTTGTTATAGTAAGGGTTCGATAAACTGTGCGAGCTGTTAAAAATATATACTTGTGAATTTATAAAGATGATTTATTAAAAAAACATGTAAGATGTGTGCTCTACAGGCATTTAACGTCCTATTTGATAACATTCGTCTTTAATTGAAAAATTATGTCGAATGTAATGATCAGAGAGCTGACTCAAGCGATCGATGATTCATAGCCTATAGGTATCTGCCTTGTATTCGCAATAAGTTTGTTTTTGTAAGCAATCCGGGAGTTACGAACAATTTGATATTTGTGGTAACCTGCATAAGTGGCACATAACTACATATGCAGTTAATATATGAGCCGTTGAAAGCGAAAGTGGTGTAAGTCAAAAAAATAAAAATTATAAGTTTTCTTCACAAATCAATATAATATATTGATTTAATTGATTATAAGTTTTCTTCACAAATGGGTACTATGTAGTACATAGTACCCATTTGTGAAGAAAACTTATAATTTTTATTTTTTTGACTTACACCACTTTCGCTTTCAACGGCTCATATATCTGTCAATGCACAACAGAGCAAATGTAATAAGTAGAGAACGGATGCAATTTCCATAAAACGCAATCGGCAATTGGAATTGTGTATAACGTCGCTCAGTACATCCCGGCGTAATTCAATGAAGTATTTGTTTGACTTACTCGGCCACCTGGTCTCGCAGCGATAACAATGGACAACCCAGCTATTGTATTCGGAGAATATAGTGTTTTGCAGTGGTGTCGTGTACGTAGATAAAATAAATAAGTTTATCGTATTTCGCAAGAGAAATAGCACGTACATTCCTTTTCTTTTCATTTAGGCAACAACTTCCAATTATTTTCACGTAAGTGTGCATAAAATTTCGTTATTTAATTTCGTTTATTTGGATCTAGAATATTCTTTTTTTTTTCTATTTATAAGGATGTACTTAATTCAAAGAGAACAAAATTGACAGAAGAAAACCTTGAGAAACTATTGCTAGTCAATATTAATACTCCTTTAATCAACTTGAACGACAAAATGAACAAATAAAAATGTTCCAATTATAGAAATAAAATTAAAAACTTTAAAAATACAACTTTTCAACAAATACATATGTATTTCGTAATTTTATAGATCACCACCCGTTTGTTTCCCAATTATATAAATAAAATTAATTAATAAATATATATTTCGTAATTTTAGATAGACACCCCGGTATGTTTTCCAATTATATAAATAAAATTAAAAGCTTTATAAATACAAGTTTTCAACAAATAAATATGTATTTCGTAATTTTATAGATCACCACCCGTTCGTTTTCCAATTATATAAATAAAATTAAATATTTTAGAAATACAGCCTTTCGCCAGTACTGCACTGGGCTTTGCGTCATGTGGTAAGCGTGTCCGTTCTCTAGTAATAAGAAACGCTTTGCGTATCATCATCTTGAAGATGAAAGACAAAGTGTTTTAATTCATTCAAGTGTTGTGAATAGAAAAAAAGAAGAACATTATAGAAGAGAATAGAAAATATACTATCTCAAGAACAATAAATACATATATGTATATGCAGGTATAATAGCATCTAAACATGAGAATACACTTTGAAAATTAGCAGATATAACGAAATAATATATATTATTTTATAAATGTATATTCCGTCTTACACGCTACTGTAAAATAGTATTTATGAACGAATAGACACAATAACGACGGAAATGATCTGCTCGATGAATTCAATCGAGCAAGCTGTTATAACATATATACTATACCTGATACCGTCTCAACGTTTTATCGGGGCAATAGGTGATTCAATCGCTTCAGTCCGCTCTCTGGTAATGATCGACAACTGAACGAAACTTCAGGCGAGATAGATAGATAATAACATAACTATTTTTTTTTTTTTGTTATTGGCGTTCAACTTTAAGGAATCGTCTTTTATAATATAGTCCAGCGCACAGTGGCGTGACCCAAATTTTTAAAATACCTTTGTCATGTTTTTCTCGCTTATGAAAGAGAATTTTGGGAAAATATTTTGAGTATATATTCTATATAGTTAATTGACGAAGGAGATACTTGTTGAAACTTCATTATAACGCTAAGAAATAAGTAATTAATCTTCTAGTTTCAAAAATTATTTTATTGTAAATACCACTAAAATATTGTTTCGCCATACAATGGCTTCATCATCTGGATGAAATACTGAATATATACAATACAAGTTTGAATATTTATGTGAAAATTATTGGGGAAATGGTGGTGGAAAAATTTTTTCAATCTTAAATTTAGTAGAGGGGAGTTGTTTAAATCTAGTTGGTCATTTAAAGCTAATCCTAAAGTTTTTTAATGAAAGTACCAATTTTTTCATTAAAAAACTTAATAACGAACATATATCATTTAAAACAGACAATACTATACAGAAAATTATTAAAAACAACAAAGATAAAATAGACAAAGAATCAAACTCTGGTGTATATAAGTTAACATGCGAAGATTGTAATAAGGTATACATAGGACAAACGGAGAGGACATTCAAAATTAGGATGAAAGAACACGAGAGAAGCCATAAAGAAAAGAAAACAGATTCAACTTTCGCAAGTCATTGTATAGATATCACAACATAATTTGAAACATACTTGAGTAAGTAAAACCTACCAATTTTGTATAATACAAAAGTATTTTTAATAATATATAATATTATTAAAAATGGGGTGTGAAGAACACAATACAAGTTCATATGTATTATTGAATGTATCTTCTCCAAAGACGTAGATACGTATTTCACATTTCTGCATGATTGTCAATACGCCCCTGTTGGAGAAGAGACACATTCAACAAACATAACTACCTTGCTATCTCGCTGATATTATTAAGACAGAGCGTGAAGGAATATTCAACGCTGTCTATATAATAATCGCAGAACTAGCCGTGGTGTTCCTTATAGTCGGTAACCACCGTATCTATAAAAAACTGTATTATCGTGTCTTCACTACTTGTCGGCGTAAACCGAATACGTATATAACAACATAATTTGAAACATACTTGAGTAAGTAATACCTACCAATTTTGTGTAATACAAAAGTATTTTTAATAATATATAATATTATTAAAAATGGGGTGTGAAGAACACAATACAAGTTCTATAAGGAACACCACGGCTAGTTCTGCGATTATTATATAAACAGCGTTGAATATTCCTTCACGCTCTGTCTTAATAATATCAGCGAGATAGCAAGGTAGTTATGTTTGTTGAATGTGTCTCTTCTCCAACAGGGGCGTATTGACAATCATGTAGAAATGTGAAATACCTATCTACGTCTTTGGAGAAGATACATTCAATAATACATATAAACTTGTATTGTGTTCTTCACACCCCATTTTTAATAATATTATATATTATTAAAAATACTTTTGTATTGTATAGATATCAATCATAGGTTTAATATAGATTTCAAAATGTTACACATTCAAGAAAAAAGTAAAAAACTTAACCTGTTAGAAAACTTAGAAATTAATAGATACAATAGTTTAGGATTAGCTTTAAATTACCAACTAGATTTAAACATCTCTCCTCTACTAAATTTAAGATTGTAAAAATTTTTCCACCACTATTTCCCCAATAATTTTCACATAAATATTCAAACTTGTATTGTATATATTCAGTATTTCATCCACCTGATGAAGCCATTGTATGGCGAAACAATATTGTAGTGGTATTTACAATAAAAGAATTTTTGAAACTAGAAGTTTAATTACTTATTTCTTAGCGATATATTCTATATCCTTTAATCTTTGCATTTTAATAAGTTGTCTTTTAATTTCAAGGACACCCGGTATATTTAAACACATAATGAAATATCTGCATTACTAATTTTTCGAAAATGAATGCAAGAACACAGTAAGACAAGTGGAAGAAGGAACAGGTAAGGTAGATAAAATAATTCAATTGCCAACAACACTAAAATACGTTTTCCGTCTCAAAAAGGACCAATCATACTTCGCCTAATTAAAAAATAAGAACGTGGCTGTAATTAACTACAAAATATAAATTACAACTATTTTCATTTTATGGTGCATTAAAATATCCGCATTCAGTCGAACGTAATAAATTCATTCTTAAGATTAACTCCAAATTTGTAAGTGCTACCGGACAATTACATCTTGTACGCAAACGTCTGAATTCTTTTCCCTATTAAGAAATTACCGCGTGACTCAAAAAAAAGCGTAAATGATATTTCCAAACGGGAATCGTTAATTTTAATTTGAAATTACGTTAGAATACTTATATGGAAGAGTTTTATTGTCGACGGGTAGCAAGTGATTTAAAAGAGGCGAGACCTAAACGGAGACGGCCCCGCTTGTTTTTGGACAACTCGAAACATTTTAATAAAACAGTAACACTCAAAGCAACGGTAAAAACTGAGCAAAAGAAAACAATTATGAATGTGAAATCGTTTAGAATGTCAGTCACGTGTGGATAATATAATTACATGGCCACTTCAATTAGGCTGAAAAAGAAACTACTCAGTTTTCTGCTTTTTTTTTTCCTTATGTTGCTTCTTCTTCTCATCTTCCGTATTTTAATTTAAATATCGCATACACTTTCGTGTACTTGTAACAAAATGTATGGCGTGTGAATGTATCAAAATAAATCCGAGTTAAATTAGACTTCATGTTTTTTGCTTTGAGTATCGTCATTTTTAACTGTGCATGACATCGCAATGTTAATGTTAAAAAAAATTCATACTGTGAAATTTACAGTAAGACCATTTCAAATTTATTAGGAAAGTGTTCGGTTGACAAGACCCCATTCATCAAACTTCTTACTTATTAAATTATGTTTGCTCTGTATCTCATCTTTTAAAGCTTTTTCTTCTGATTTTATAACTTATATGTACTTACTATAATATACTTACAATATTGATACTTGTTAATCTAGTATTGTATATTGAACAGGGCGACAATTACTTAAAATATGAAGTGTATTTTCTTATATAATTTACGTAGCTATGAATGAAATAAATTAGAGAAAGAACAAAATATTATTTTGAGATACAAGAATCATTAACAGGCTTATACATTTTATTAAGTTTCTCTCATAACGCAAAAGGAATTCTTTCTTGAAGTCTTAGTTCAATAATATTCTCGGATCTTAGCTATTTGTCTTGTCTTGGCTTATATCGATGATGTGAAGATTTATTTGGCAGCTACTTGACTTAAGGTTGTGAAACTGATTCACAAGAAGTCGCATAATAATACAATGTTCTTTAGTGAAAAGCTCAAATATGAATAAATGTTGTGTAATAATATTGTTGAGGATATATTTAATATCCTTTTGTAATATTTTAATTTCAAACATGTTTTATTGTTAAATATAAGTAAATCTAAGATATAGAATTCAAACATAACATTTATAATTTTATAAATATTTAACTTTCATTTTCGAGTTTAAACCACTGTATAACATAATTTGATTATCCTATTTAAATTATAAAACTTTCTTGAGGTTCTGAGGAAGTGATATCCTTTACATTTACAAATTTATTTATTACTTTACACATTATACCGCTGTTTTATTACCTAGGGTCATAGTGAACAAAGGGTTTAATATGTACAGGGTGGCGCAGGGGAACGGGGAATTTTGAACGTTACAGTTGTCAGCACTATAGAACCGGCAGTTGTTCGTAACATCGCACAATTGTTGTGAACGCATTGCCATTTAGTAATCATAGATCGTTGGACTGGTGCGGAACGTGCAGTAGCTGTGAGAGCGTTTTATAAAAATGGTGATAGTGCGACTGCCGCGCAGAGAATATTTCGACAGCATTACCAGCTTGGACGTCATGGACGCGTCCCATCTGAGCATGCGATTACAACGTGGGTGGGTAATTTTGAAGAAACAGGATCTGCCTTGAAAAAGAAAGCTCCAGGTGGCATTCGAACGGTTCGTACCCAGAGAACATTGAAGCTGTTAGAGCTGCAATCGAGAGAAGTCCTCGCCGCTCCGTTCGACAGCATGCATCTACGCTAGGGATTAAGCGACGAAGCTTACAAAGAATACTGCACGAATTACATTTCCATCCCTATAAGTTGCAGATTGTGCAACAATTACATGAACGAGACCCAGCGTCACGTATGGAGTTTAGTAGGCAGATATTGGCTAAAATTAACGAGGACGCGAATTTCATTGGAAACATATGGATATCAGACGAAGCACATTTCCACCTAAACGGTATTCGTAACATTATAACAAGCAACAACGTTCTCAAACACAGTATCACCTCAACAACATCAAGACACAGAATCTTACTTTAAACATAAACATAACAATTATACTTTAACAATAAGCACCAGTCTTAACAGCCGTTTTATATTAGTATAAGTCGTTGTAGATCCAAAAATAAATGTATATAGTGTAAATAAATATATGTAGATGAAAGTACATTTATTCATTTAAAAAACGGCGAAGATTTAAAAAGTAAAGTGTATACGGTCTTTTGTCTTTGAGCCGCATAATTTGGTCCTAAAAATCTTTACATGAGCTTACAGTTGCAATTTTGCAAGATTCGAATAAAAACATGTAGAGATACAAATTTTTATCTTTATGAGTCGCATATTTTCAATAAATAATATGAAAATGCTGTGGAATGCTTTGCCGGCTGTTTTTTATAATTTCAAACGAGATTTATCATTTTTTACCACCGGCTGATAGCCTAGTGGTAATGCACTAGTTTATAATGCCGGTTTTTACGAGATTGGATCCGGGGCTGGACTGTTGGAAGAGGTTTTCTTGGTTTTTCTTCTCGTTTAAGGTAAATGCCGACAACTAAACATCTTAAGTGGCTCCACGAGTGAGGGCGTAATATCAACTAAGTGCCCCCTGTATCAAGCTGTTGTTATTATAATTATATTATAATGTGGCAAAAGTTAGCAAACACAGTCTAAATTGTAATAGTATAGTGCATTTCTTACTAGTTACATTACATTATTATTTTTATTACATGATGTGTACGCCTATGGCGCGGAGCGGTTTTCAGAAAGACTTAGTTATTATTACGCTCTCGCCATTGGAGAGATTTAAGACATTTAACTGTCGAAAATTATCTTAAAAACGAGAAACAGCTTCCAGCCGGTTTAATTAAAAATCTAGCCCATAATAGTTTATAAAGCATTGGTCAACAATTTTTTTAAAATTTTCCCTAGGGTTTGGAAAAACATATATGAAGTAAATGTAATAATATTAATTAGGTATGTACATTATATGGAGCTGTATGGTACCGTTCTTTTTAGTTTTCTTTTATACTGTTCTTCGGCACTTTCTGATATCAATAATGTTCAAAAATAATCAGCAAGAATTTCACCGTTCCACCTGCTCTGGTAATGTTCTTCAATAATAAAAATGTCTCGATGAAACTTATCGCCACGTTCATCACTAACGTTGCCGAGGTTAAGGTGAAAAAATACAGATGCGAGTGCAAAAAATTTATTTTAAGTCTCATGTTACAGCCAAATTTATGGTAACTTCTTAGAAGTTCATTAACCAGTGCTATGTAATTATTAGATTTCCTGTTTCCTAGAAAAATGTGCGTGACATTTTTAAAAGCATTTCAAGCATCACGCTCCAAGTCACTTAAAGCATCTTCAAATTTTTATTTTGTTGTAGAAGCTTAATTTTGTGTCCTACAAAAATTCCCTCTTTAAGTTTTGCATCTAAGATTTTGCGAAATTTTTGTTTAAGATATTGGAATCCACGGCCAGCTTGATCCTTGCTTTCACCTAATTTTATGTGTAATGGCGGTAGAAGTATTTTATCAGGTTCAACTAGTGACTTACGAAGCACATTCTTTTGTCCAGGACTATACAGAGCCTCGACCGGCCAGTTTTTAACAATGTAGTGGGTATTTCTTGATCGGCTATCACACTCACAAAGAAAACAGCAATTCTTTATATACCCAAGTTATAAACAGAGTAGAATTACTACAACTTGTAGGTCTGCGTTGATATACCATTTGTACATTTTGTAATTAATTCTATCTAGCCGGAAAGTCGTACTTTCATAAGCTTATTTTAAGTGGATTGTAATACGTTTCTTTTAAGTGGATTGCGTGGCCAACGGGGATGGATGGATAAACGTTTCCTATATAGAGAAGGACGACTTTCAAACTCAATTATGAAGCATCGATAAAAAGACGCCATTTTGCGGGATGGTGCTTGTGACTTAATGCCAATATCAAATCGTCGACATTATTGCTGTATGAAAGACCCTCGTCGGTTGAAAATACTGTAAATGCTCTGTCTGACGATTACGATACACAGAAATATGTGAGCCTATAGCTAACAGTTTCCATCTTTTGAGTCTAAACCCTAGTATTTCTGCTTTAGTTTTTGACAAATTCAGGTATCGAATAAGATTTAACTTTAACTGAGTTATTAGGTGTGGTCCGTCCTCTTCAGATGGCAAATATTTATTATCGTGGTCGATAACTTGACACTTACTTCTTCTGGTTCTGCAACATCACGTTCTTCAGTCGTAACACCTATGAGTCTTGGTACAGACAAGGCTCCCGAATGAGGTACTGGACGTAGCAGAGGGCAGACCAGCATAACTATTTTTTTTCATATTTTGTTGGAAAACCCGAAAGTTTTCGTACAGCAAAAGTAGCAATTAGTCGAACGATCCATTTGTTCAGGCCAAATCATAAGTCTTGCAAATGGCACAGCGCTTTTCTTATCGTTCGACCAGTCCCTCAGAGCACAGCGTGTACAGCAAATGTTGTGAGCCCATGACTTGTTTTGAAGTTCAATAGGCACGCTAATTCGATTGGTTCCAGAACAACAAATTGACGTGGTTTAAGTGCTCTTACGTAGCAAACATACAAGGACAGTTCACGCATTCATATAAAAGTAACTTCAGAATTTTGTTCTTTGAAAAAAATATATTTCAAAATGCTGACGTGATGGAGTAAATTTTAAACCAAATTCAGAATCGCCATGCCAAAAGACATAAACTACACATATTTGGATATAAGAAAATCAAGCTGCGTTGCCCAGTGTAGTCTAAATTCTATAAGAAGACAATTTCCTTGGCTCGTTATGGGAGGGTGATTTCACGGGGGAGTGACTTTTAAATTAAATACTTATTTTATGCTAAAAAAAACTCTTTTTCAAAATAATTCTCTTCCAGTCTTGTCAATTTTTTAAGCTGTCTAAAAGGTAATCAGCCGAGTACTCGTTAAACTAGAAATCCATAGCGAGCATCATCTCTTTCTTTGTCTCGAATCTCTTTGTACCAAGTCATATTTCCAAGTTTGAGAACAATAAAAAATCCATTCGCAGCTAAATCTGGTAAATGTGATGGATGAGGCAAATTTATATCCTATTTTGACAAATTTTGCGGTTGACATAGCGGATGTATGAAAAGACTCGTTTTCCTTTTTGTTTGAATAAATGTGGTGATTCTTTCTTCAGTTCGACATCCATACGTGTAAATACATCAGTATAATATTCACCAGCTGTTATACATCTCTTATGTAAATAGTCAGAAAATATTACCTTTCAAATATTTTCAAATCCAAAAAACTTCTTCTTCTGAGCACGTTTATAAGAAGAAATCCATTTTTTTACTGTATTTTTGTCTCTAGAATATGGTGATGTGTTCAAGTTTAATCAACAGTAACATATCGACGAAAATATTTTTATGAATTACTTTTGAACTTAGCTATACAGTTATTTGAAATTTTAATATTTGCTCAACAGTAAGCAAACGTGGCTAGGCTAGCTTTTTCATATTTAGATGTTGGTACAAAATATCGTGTGCGCGTTCGTTTAAAACACGACTAACTTGAAAACGTTTTATCAAAATGTCCGAAGATAACGCGCAATCTATACCCCCACTATTTCGGAAAAATTCCACTACACATTGCCAGTAATGCAGCAATACGATAATAACGCAAAAGAGTATACGGGGACTAATCAATAATATATTGTAACGAGAGGCGGGTGAAATTTTGACAGTCCGCTTCCAGAACACAGATGAAATCAGCAATATATTCACTACAGAGAAAATGCTGTTAACTTAGGAGAAGTGACTCTCCCTTTAAATCACCCTTGCATTTTGTGATGCACGTTTTTTAAATTAACTTTTACAGAAGAAGCGAGTCTCCGAGTCGAAATACTTAAAATGAGACAAGCTATATTCCCCGCATATTTACTAATTTCTTGCAGAAGATGTACTTGGTTGATTGCAATATTTCTATACGAGGGAAACACTGAAAATTTTTAGAAAATCTTACAGATTAGCAAAAAAGAATTAAAAGATTTTACTGTTTTCAAAATATTCGCTTTTAACATCAATACATTTTTACTTCGATAGACACACCATGGAACATAGAAGTTCCATGGTGCTGGCGTTTAGGCCATTCATATACCAATTGTTAGTTTTGCTTTATGTGACGATGTAGAATCCATCGACAACAAAGTCTTCTCATGTCTAACTGTTAATGTAAAGTATTTTCGATTTGACTCATACTCAATGACACCAAAATAAATTCATGTGATATTTGTTGATCTTCCTGAAGCATTGCTCGAACAGTGAACATATTATCATCAGCAACATAGCAGTCCTTAGATGTCATACACGAAATTTATCTCACCGATCTCTTTTGAATTCATTGTACTAAAATTTTTGCCATATCCAGTGAATCGATTGATAAAAAGACAAGGTTGTACAATAAGAGTTATTTAAATTATGGCTTTGCCTTATTGGATGGAAAGCCACAGTGCGCTGTTTGCTTTCAAGCTCCCTCGGATGAAAGCATGAAGCCATCGACACTTGGAAACTAAACATCCGGCTCATAAAAACAAACCCTGGGAATTTTTCGAAAGGAAATTACATACCTTGAGAAATCAACAAACTTCTATTGGTAAGTCAAGCTATACTGATAAAAGTGTACTTGAAGTATCTTATCTCATAGAATTAAAAGCAGCCAAGATGTCCAAACCCTATATACTCGCCGAAAATTTCATATTGCCTGCTGCAATTGACATGGTCAGTGTTTTAATAGGCGTGGAAGAAGCAAAAAATTGAAAAAATCCACTTTCTAACGATACAATATTAAGGCGAATCGATGCTCGCGAATTGACGCTCGCAATCAGATAATTCTGCAAGTGAGTTCAAGTGAATTTTCTAGTATTCAATTTGATGATTTAACAGATATAGCAAACCTGTCTCAGTTCTTATGTTTTGTGAGCTATGAATGTGTTAGGGACACATCAATCAAAGTAAATATGTTGTTTTGCAAAACAGTACCGGGACATGCAACAGAACAATGTCTTTTTGATGTTTTTTACAAAGCTACTAGAAACTATACTAACATATATTGGACAAAATGTATGGCAAGATGTAGTGATGGTGCAAAGGCCATAACAGGAAAGGACAGTGGATTAATAAAAATATTAAAAGATCGTCTTATATCAAGGGCGAAATGGACGCACTGCTTTCTTCACAGACATGCTCTTGTCGCAAAAAAAAACATGCAGGTAAAACTCAATCAAATTCTTTGTGGAGCTGTAAAAAATGGTTTATTATGTACTATGCGATGAAATGCAAAACATTAAAAAGTAACTGTCGTTTAAAACTAATTTAATTTTTTTATAAATATGGCCTTTCTAGATTTTTTCAGTGTTTCCCTGGTATTACTAATTTTCAGGCGTAAAAGTACAAGTTTAGAGATCATACATTAAAATCTAACAGAGACCTCTAGCAATATAAAATTATCAAATTTTCGAATTGCGACTTAATAACTAGATGGAAATTACATTAAAAAATTACTCTGTGTTATTAAAAATTTGCTATAAAAGACATGCTTTTATTTTAATTTTTATTTTTGAAAAATATTTTTTTACAGTGAAATTGTTATTTATTTATTTGTTACATTTCTAATATTCGTAGCTATGTCTTCTTTTGATCTTAATTATTCATTTACTGTTATAAAGTGTTATTTAACTTTCGTAGTAATACTTGAGAGAAAAATAGAGACGAAACTGACGCAGTTGTAAATTCTTCGTCTTCGATCTTGTACTACACATCTGTTCCAAATTAATCTTCCTTTTTAAATTATTAGTGTCGTCAGGAACGATTAGAATAAATAATCGTTATCATTATTTCTAACTATTTCAATTTCGTTTCATTTATCACTGTATAAGTACACTTTTTCTATTTTTAATTATCCGCTGACCATGTTTTAAACTGGTAGAAAAAGAAATGAATAGTTCAACTCACATAACATCCATACTCGATCGTTTTAGAGACCAGGAAATTGTTTTACGTAAAACTCGTTGTCATATAGCCGATTATCCTTTTAATATTGACATTAATAGATGACATGACTTATGCTCAATCATACGTATATAGATGGGAATCTCTTATGTTAGTGTTCTAGTTTTTCCTTCAAGAAATATTACAGAAATAAATTCTCCATTCGTGATCCGATATATAAATTTTATAATTGTTACATCTAGGGCTTGATAGTTTCAATGTCTGTGGCGAAATATATACCATAGGTAGCACAATTAAAAAATATATTTCTGTATTAAAACAAATTATTAATAAATATAACAAAAATATAATAGTATAAAAACAAAAAACTGTAGGTATACCGCACTTTTTTAGAAATATAATTTTTTGAAGCATGGAGATTTTATCAAAACAAAATCGATTACTTTTTATGCAAGAAATGAGAACTTAAGTTCTAGAACACAAACCCGAAATTTAAATTTAATTATTTTGTTCCTGTAATAACAATAACAACAGCACAGGTAGCTTTAGATTAGAGATTGCCTCGATGGACTTTTTTAAAATAATCTTTCATGTTTCGACACATAATGCCTTTTTCAAAGAAATTAAAAATATAAATGTCATTTATATTTTAAATTTCTTTTAAAAAGGCATTTAGTGCCGAAACATGTAAGTTTATTGTAAATATATACATATTCAAGTAAAACAGACCTTAAATCGTCAACTAATTGAATCTACTATAACATACAAATGTCAAGAAATAATTATCTATATATATATATATATATATATATATATATATATATATATATATATATATATATAAGTGATTAGATAATTTCTTAGCCGTTCATTAAATATAATATTTGATAAATTATTGGAGGTTTTCGGCTTTTATATAAAATATTTACAAATATCAAGTTAGTATGTATGTAATGGCAAAGTAAGGGGGGATGTAAACATTGCTGTCTACAAATTACAAAGCAAATCATACGAAATTTTTAATTGAAAAAATGTCTATGTTGGGACTCGAACCCAAGTCTACAGCTTGCCGGGCTGTCGTCATTACCACTAGACCACAATAGACCCAGGTTCAAGTTATTCAGAAATGCATTATAAAGTAACAGTGTTGATGAATCAGATGTCAGTTATTGAATGTAGATGTCAAGTTGAAGGCAGAAGTCAGTTTTGAAAGCTCATGTCAGTCTTGATAGCAGATGTCAGTTAGTGAAAGCAAATGTCAGTTACTGAAAGCAGATGTCTGTTTTGAAAGCAGGTGTCAGTTATGAAAGCAAACGTCAGATTAGAAAGCAGATGCCTATTTTGAAATTAGATGTGAGTTATTCAAAGTAGATGTGAGTGTTTTGAGAGCAGATGTCAGATTTGAATGTTTGAAAATGCTAATTATTACTCCAAAGCTATATGAGTGATTAGATAATTTCTTAGCCGTTCATTAAATATAATATTTGATAAATTATTGGAGGCTATCGGCTTTTTATGATATTTGTAAATATTTCATATAAAAGCCGAAAACCTCCAATAATTTATCAAATATTATATATATATATATATATAGACTATTAAGTCCATTTATCTAGTATTATATATATAGTAAATTCAATTTGTTGGCGATTTAAGGTCTGGTTTTACTTCAAAATGTATATATTTAAAACAATCCCACATGTTTCGGCAAATGATGCCTTTTTCAAGAAATATAAATTATCATTTATATTTTATATTTCTTGAAAAAGGCATCATTTGCCTAAACATGTAGGATTGTTTTAAATATATACATTTTGAAGTAAAACCAGACCTTAAATCGCCAACAAATTGAATTTACCATAACATACAAAGATCACGAAATAATTATCTGTATATATATATATATATATATATATATATATATATATATATATATATATATATGAAGAAATCGGCGAAAGGCCTCCACGTTCGAGCGCCAAAATGAAGAAATGCTGAGGAGCTGTGTAATAATAATAATATATTAATTTTAATTGAATTGTACTTAAGTTGTACTTTGAGTTGGGCGCCGTTATTTTAAAACTGGTAAAGTTAAATCATCAGCCACTCTCATGTAGTATCTCAGGTTGCGACTAGATGTCGGTAGAACATGAATAATATTTTACATAATTTGGACTCTATCGGCTCATCGTCGATCGGTTTACCCCTATATGAATGATGGAAAATTGCTTAATAATATTACAAAGTTATCTCTAGCTACGCAATGATAAATAAAAGAGTTTCTTTAAAATAATTAGTGTAAATATTTATTGAATGTAAGTTATCTGTAAACAGTGAACAAGTAACGTGCTTAACGGCAACACAAGTAATTAATCTAATGTGCACGTGTGAAACAATGGTTATGTTTCAATAGCAATGTTATCGTAAAGTATATTATAATATAAATAAATAAACAAACAGATTGATGGTAAGTACTACAATTCTTAATAATTAGTTTCTTTTCACAAATTCTGGGCAAGATAGAAATATAATTTTAAAGTAAAATCAAGGAGTAATGAATTTAATAAAATTTTGTTTTGTTAATAAATAGATCTTAATAAGACTTTTTCGAAATGATTTGAATTAAATAAACCTGTGTCTTGCAGGAAGCGTGCAGGTATGAAGGATGGTATCAGCTGGTCAGGATTTTCGGTTGTACGGGACCAAATAAAGGTGTTCTCGGTTCTACGATTCAGGTATGGACGCTCCTCGAAGGTGTAGGAATTGATCGTAGCCGGTGGCCAAATAATGCGTTGGACGATTACTTGTCGGTCTCAGGTATTATTGACTCCAAAAGTACTTCTAAAGTAGCGCCAATGTTAATTGCTTCTTTTCTGAGTAGTTTTATAATTTTATCACAAGTATTTTTGTATTTATTAAATTTTAAATACGGAGTAGCACTTTCTAATGACAATCGTTGTAAAATTTTCTACTGACGCTCGCTATCAATTATTTCTGTCCAAAGCCTTATAAAAAATTAAGAAAATTGCCTTGATTTTTACTTTTATTACAATTGATAATAATTTAAATGTAAATGAAATATTAATTCGAACAGGAAAACAAAATTAAAATAATAATTTACAAATAGTTACAACTGGTTTGTCAATGTTAGGTTATGTGTAATGTTTAGAATTAAAATAACTTGTTCGCGGGTTTTTGTAAAAATTCAAAAAGTGGGCGTGTCCAATTAGTATCGATATAAAATTTGAATGTAAATAAATTAGCTACCTTGTTAATTTCGCGTAAATGACTTGAATTAGGAAAACGACAATTAAAAAATATAAAAAGTAAATTTTGAAATAAATATAAATTAATTTGAAATATACAAAGTAATCGTAATATTAATTTATTAACACTTCGATACTAATTTTACAAATTATGTCCGCCAAATGTAGCCATTCTATTGAGTGTAATTACTGTATTAATTACTGCTTTTCCATTTGCAGATAGCTGGAATAACGGTGCTACTTGCCTCATAACATTAAATATATATATATATATTATTGTGTGTCGCATTTAAGATAAAGACACCCCCTTTTTTTGGTTATTTGAAGGAATATAGATTTGAATTTTTCCACAGTCATACATGTCGATGGGTCACATTTTTTAAGATACTCAACTGAAATCAAAATTCTAAGCTCAGCCTACTACAAATTTACAAACGTGGTCAATTCTTAATACTTTTCTTCGCGTTAGAGATAGAAAAAAAATTATTAAAAAAAGTTCAGAATACTATTCTAACCCTATATACCGAGCTTAATGACAAAATTCGCATTTTTAGTTGTTTTTTTTTTTCGTCTATACACAAAATTATTATGTTTAGTTTTCAATTTGATAATTAGAGTGCCATGGATAGTAATAATTTGACACATTGTCAATTTAGTGTCATGTATTCAAATATTTCAGTAAAATAAAAAGCACTTACAAAGACATAATTATTTTATTGTTCTGGGAAAACAATTTTTGGTAATTGTTAAATTTAGAAAAAAGTAAGCAATAATTCCAGGATGCTGATTTCTTGACAGACTTGCCTTATTCTGGCACAAAATTCATCTCGATTTCTGGACCTTGTTTTATAAACTTTATTTTTTACCAATCTCTAAAAATAAAAATCGAGGGGTGTAATATCGGGAGACCTCGGAGGCCACAGTTCAAAAGGACTGTTTCTTCCTATCCAACGCATATGAAATGTTTGGTTCAACTATTGACGAACAATTTTTGAATTATAAATGGATGCACCATCTAGCTGGAAATACATATCCTGTCGCACATTAAGAGGAAGATTTTCAACAGCATCCCAAAATTCCCTATCGAAGAAGTTAACTAAACGACCAGCATTCAATGAATCATCAATGAAAGAAGGATCAATTATTCGGTCTACTAAAACCCCAAACTAAGACATTGACTTTCTGGGAATATTGGTCTTTACAATTTGTAACCCAGTGAGGATTATCTCTGGCCTAGTATCTACAGTTTTGAGACGGTACAACCCCATTCGTGGTGAATGTAGCCTCATCAGTAAATATATTCTTCTTTAGAAAATGTCTGTCATTTAAAAAATTACCTTGGACCCAATAACAACAGCCTAATATTTTATTATCATCACCTTCTTTCAATGTATGTAAGAAATTCGGTTTATAGGGCTTGATTTTGTGCCGAACGAAACATCTTCTGATTTCATCCTTGCTAATATTCAGTTGAGACGATAAATCTCGAAGGCTCATGCATGGATTTGCTCGATTTGCCGCCCATATATCGTTATCTTTAGGATGCGGATGTATTCGACGAGGTTAAACATTCCGATAGATTTTAATAACAGCCAGTTTCATTGAAAATAGCATTTACAGGGTCTGCGTTTCCATGCGTAATGTGAGCACGTTGGGGGTGTCTCAAGTTAAACTTTGCAGCAACTTCTCTGCTACTACGAGCATGATCACCAAACAACCGGATTATTTCTATTATTTCTCTTAATGTTAATGGCATTTTACTTCTGTGACCACTGATTAGAATTTAACGCAATAGACTCAAAGTTTAATCTGACTGACATTTAGCACTAGTGTCAAATTATTACTATCCATGACACGCTAATTCTCAAATTGAAAAATAAACGTAATAATTTTGTGTATAGACCAAAAAAAAATAAAAATGCGAATTTTATCATGAAGCTCGGTATATGGGGTTAGAATAGTATTCTGAACAACTTTTTTTAAAAAATTTTTTTGTATCTCTAACGCGAAGAAAAATATCAAGAATTGACCCTGTTTGTAAATTTATAGTAGGCTGAGCTTAAAGTTTAGATTTCAGTTAAGTATCTTAAAAAATATGACCCATTAACATGTATGTAACAAGTGTTCATTTGAAAAGTCAATCTAGTAGCATGTGATTTACTGGGAACATTTTGAAGTATGTCCTAAATGAAAATTTACTACTTAACCTACGAAGTCGTATATTTTGACAGTTTCATACATACAAATAAATAACAAATAGTAGGTATTTATTGAAAACTATAACAAATGTTGAAAATGTTGTCCTTCAAGATCAATGTACTTTAAAATCCTCCGTTCAAGATTTCTGATGATATTCTGCAACATTACTGAATTGTTATTAATTTCCATGCATTTCTGTTCGATTCTCAGTAGCATATCATTAAAATTCAATAGAGGTGTTCGAATATGTTATTTTTTAGATAAGGCCACAAAAAGAAGTCGCAAGGTGTTAAATCGCATGAACGTGCAGGCCAGGCAATTTCAATATTTGGACCAATTATACGCTCATCAAAAAATTCTCTTAAATAATCCAAAGATCCTGCAGTGCAGTGACAAGGTGCTCCGTCTTGTTGGACATATGCATTTTGAAGTTCATCGTCAAGCAACTGATTGACAAATGGTTGTAAAATTTCCATACGGTACCTTTGAGCATTTAACGTTTCCTGAAAAAATATTGGTCCAATGACTCGCCTTTGGCTTATCGCTGCCCAAACACCAATTTTCTCTGGATGTAGCTATTCTTCATTAATTACATGTGGATTTTCACTACTCCAAATTCTTGTATTTTGTGAATTTAGGTATCCCGTTTTATAAAACCATGCTTCATCAGTAAAGATGACTCTTTGCGAAAGTTCTCCATTATTGTTCATATTGACAAACCCATTACAAAACTGTGGTCTATGTGGGTAATCAATTTCTAACAATTCCTGTACTGCTGTGACACGGTATGGATAAAGTTGCATATCTTTTTTTAATAACTTGTGAGTTGTACCAACAGAAAGGTTTATTTGTTGACTCTAATGTCGAACAGATGTTTGTGGTTCATTTTACATTATTTCTTCAACACGATTGACAACTTGAGGTGTACGTTTCTTAACTGCTCCGCTGCCTGATTTTCTTAAGAGACTACCAGTTTCAGAAAAAGTTTTAAAGTTCTATCCAAAGTATTCTTAAATTGTATATAATCTATTATAAAATGTGGAAACTCAACTTGAAATTCTACCATGCAATCTTGAACTGAATAAACCCATAAACCATCAATTTTATTACCACTTCGAAAATAAGCCTGGACTAAAAAAATTTTATGTACTAAAGTGAAAGCCATTTTAAAACTGAGAAGCAATTTATTTAAACCAGAATCGACGCACGATTATTTTATGCACCAACTGATATTTGTGATTGACATTATCAAATGTCATTTGGATTTACGTTTTCGGAACAACAAACCTATACTAATATATTTGCGTCTTATTCTATCAAACTTTCAAAGTAACCTAGATTGACTTTTCAAATGAACATACGTTACATGTGCAAAAATTCAAATCTGTATTCCTTCAAATAACGGAAATATGGGGATGTCTTCATCTTAAATATGCGACACACGGTATATGGGAATCTACAATGAACTGTTTGTAAACACTAATATGAACGTTTTTCGCAAAAACATGTTATAGAAGTCTATCTATCGTCGTAATATTAACGGATCAAATTATTGACTGATAATATATAGACAATACAATTGACTATAGAGCTTTGTCTTCCAACATTAGGGATGGTAAAGGGTCGATGAAATAATTTAATGACACAGCAGGCACTGCAGCGCACGCGCATATATATCTGCAATAACAAATAAGTAATTAAACCCTGCCCAGTTTATCTATTATAAAACGCGAAAATTTGAAATGAAGATGGCACTCCACGTTTGCTGGAATTACTAGAGATTATTAAGTTTGAACTGGTATCTATAAGTAGAGTCATAAATGCAGAACTGTAGCTTTTGCTTTCAGGTATGCTAACACCGTTAGCTAGAGCTTATCTGCGGAAAGGGAATATTTATGAGATCTAATCCTAGACGCATATTTTATATTTTTTGAATATTAATTGCGAGAATGAAATTGTCACACCTTGTATATGTTAACTGCAAAACACTAGAATTAAATTTAACAAACATTATTTGTCTAAATTATCTCAAAGAAGTAGAATGCCAAGTTTAATAATTAATTCAATATTAGACAAAAAATAAATGCTTATAGTGAACGTTCTATTCATCGTTCTTGTTAATTTAATAAACTGAAACATGTTCCTTTTTCTCCATATTTGGCGAAAACTTATACCATCAAGAATAGATAAACGTATTTAGAATAAGTAAGCAGTTACGCGATATAATGTTAAGAAACCATTGAAACAAGAAAGAACGTTTTACGGAAATGCGACTTTGCAAGATTGATCGGGAACACGAAGGTAAAACTTCCATATACACATAAAGAACACATTTAAATGTTAGTCATTGTTTAAGTGCATTTTATCTTTTTGCTCTTCTTTTATTCCTTAATCAAAGAGGAGATGCTCTCGCGCACGACATGCCGTAATAAAATATAAAAACCGTTACGAATCAATTGTGAACGGGTGTGTAAAAATAAGTTCACTACACTTCTTGGATTTTGAAAGCGTCGATATAGAATCAACGAAGATACCGGTGCTACTTTAAGTTGTTTAGAAGACTTAAAAGTATGTTCGCATATAATTAAAAAGAAAACATATTAAAGCGAGAAATAACATGTTGTAATAAGATGAAGCTACTTAATAAAGATTTATGTATCCCCAAATAAAACGGGAAATCACTTGTAAAAGCTTTATTTTTATAAAGTTTTGGTTTTAATTGTCGTACAACGAATTTGGTAAGGTATAATTCTAATTTATGAGATGAATAATATTTATTACTTGGGCTTCACTTCTTAAACATTATTACAGTTTTAAATGAATGAAGATTGATTATATTTTCTTGTGATTTAACATTTTGTAAGTGTTGATGTAATACGAGCTACCCAGAAATTCCTACAATTTGAAAGTACCGCGCGAAGGGATGGTAGTACAATTCTACAGCGCTATGGTGTTAGCTACGTATATAATAAATCTGTGAAACGGAATTTTGCTAAGTGGTGATAACAGTTTTTGTAGGTGTAGATTTTCACGGTCGTTCGCTAAATGTAGATCTCGGTTTCCGGGTTGGAACCCTCGAGTTAGGCGTAATTGTCAATCTCCTCGGTAGGTATGTGTTTCGGGGTCAGATCAAAATTTGAACTCTTTGAAAGAATTGATTGATCATCGGTAGTTACAACATACTGTAACAAAATTGATGACGTTCTGGCAAGGAGGTGACAGATTTAATGATCTGTTTAGGTTGGCATACGCTAAATTCCGAATTTGAACGGCAATCATAGCGGGCATGTGATTTTTCGGCTTGAAGGAAGGTTATTTGATCGATGAGTAAAGTCATCGTGGGTGAGACGTTGGGCTAGTTCAAGATGCGTAGTGAAAGTCTTAACAGAAAGAGAATTCAAATCGTGCCTGGTGTCCTTGATCCTCTCACGTAGTAATGAGGCGCTAGCACGGCGACAGATCTGTTGGGCTGAACTGGATCTGACGTGGTGTGTGATGCGCATGAAGGTTGTTATGACATTGCTATCCGGCAACGGAGTAAAAATGTTAATGAAGAAATTTGCATTACCAATCTCTGTCGCAGGGTACCAAAAATTACGCCTAACTCGACGCGGTTCCAACCCGAAAACCGAGATCTACAACTTTATATTTGTTGAGGTGTGTTTGGTTATTCTGCGACACTACATTGTTTGATCTGAAAGAGCAAAAAAACGTGCGTCAAATTCTGCATCAAACTTGGTAAAATCGCAACGGAAAGTCTGAAAATACTTAGATATGCGTTTGGAGGATGCTTTAGGACATAGCGTAAACTTATGAGTAGATGTGAGGATGATTGTATTGCATCCGAACTAATAAAAAGCATTCAGTATCTGTTTGGTACTTGCTTAGACTGCATGTAAGTGTAAGCATACGTAATAAAATGTCGTCGACACATAAATCGAAAAAGCAACCGTTGTCAGACGAAGTGTAGAAATAATAAGTTTATTATGGATTTCGCGGACTTAATATACGATTTTTTTAATTTTATTTATTTTTATTATTATTATTTTATTTATTATGTTTATTATGGATTTCGCGGACTTAATATACGATTTTTTTAATTTTATTTATTTTTATTATTATTATTTTATTTATAGGTACATACAACGCTGCTATAATATGTACTATTCTTATTTTTCGTGGGTTTATGCATATTACTTTAATAGCATAAAACCAAATGTATATTTAATTATTTCTGATAGAATAAATGTCTCTACTTCTATACTTATATCGGTAACAAGCTCATGTTGCGTACCTTTTCTATTGCATATTCTAATATATTACGAATTACTCTCCCATACCGGCGCTCATGGTGCGCACGGAAATTGGTCTGCTCTACTTATGAGTGATACAACTATTTTAAAAATTGAAGTGTTTCGGTTGATGATGATGAGAGTTCCGGTTATCCATCACGGAAAATACGTCACGAAATGTGACAAAAGTGCCTGATGCAATCTCGCAAGACTGAAGTGGACTAATCCACGACGTTTGTAACATTATCGGCTTGTCGTGCGACGTGAGCGGTCAGCCACGTGGCGCAACAATTCGGTAATCCTACACCACGATAATGTACCCAATCCATACGTCATTGTTGTGCGTCAATTTCTAGCCTCAAAGAAGACGGCAGTACTACCTCGGCCCCAGCAATCCCCAGATTTTGTCCCTTGTGACTTCTTGCTCTTCCTGAACATGAAAATAAAGCTCAAAGAGCACCGTTTCGAGATGATTGACGAGATCCAGACCGAACTGTATACAGTCTTGAACACGTTAACACGCGTAGACTTCCAGCAGCATTGCTTTCAGTCATGGATAAGTCACTGGGATCACTGCGGAAGGAGAGTACTTTGAAAGGGATGGGAGTGAATAAGTTGTAATAACAATTTACTGTTTACTTCACGTTACAGGTATTTTTGGGTAGCACCTCGTACATATTTTTCCCTTAAAAGAATTAGGAGGGCATAACAAAAATAAAATTAAACTATTAAGAAGACAATGAAAAGAATATATATCGCAATCTTAGTGGACTGAATTATTAAATGAAATACAAAGTTGAAAGGTGACAGATACACAGAGATTTATGGTAAGGGCCTGTGAAATGAAGTGTCTCAGGAGATTGTTGAGGTTGCTAACAGAATAGAGGGAGTAAGGAACACGCTAATGACTAATGACTAATGAAATATATTTTTGGGAATTGATAAATTGCGTTAAGATAAACTGAAATGTGCAAAAAAATACAGAGTGTCTCGTTAAAAAAATATACTTAATTATCGTCACACTTATATGGGCCACTTGTACACAAAAGTATTTTCCTAAAATATAGTCTTACAAATACAATAGATTGACATATGAACGAAATTCCTTACTTCATTGGTTTAGGACCAATAGACCGACGCGCGCTTATCTGACAACCCTGTATAGAAAAATAGAGTTTGTTTATTTAAATTATTTCTTTGTTTCTCTACGATCGCGCGAATTAATCAACCCGCCCTCGTAAGCATAGCAAATACTATAAAATGAATCTCTGACATATATTACTTTTTCAGTTTCGGATCAATTATTTAGTAATTAATATCGTCTATATTATAGCGTCTTCAAGTCTTTTCTTGATATGACATATTCTTATGAGTATAATCTTAAAAAGTATATTAAAATCGAGTTTACAATGCAATTAAATAATCCATGTTCGATATTTTTATATATAAGACAGAAATTTCAGTTTTACATATATTCGTATTACAAAATTAATTGCTTTGCCATGAATATATAAAACATTTACGATATTATCTTTCTCTCCAAATAATCGCTCAATTCATCGTATAATGGGATTTTCGATTTGTTTATTCTAGTTTTAATTACGGAGACGTGGAATCGATCACAGAAATGTCAGGAAATTATAGTTTCAGTCATCGCTCGTAATCCCCTCCAATTTCAATTAATCCTGTTTTCTAGGGTTTTCTCTTGCCTGAAATATTACTACTTAATTGACATGGGCGAAATAAAATTTATTTTCACAGGTCTTGATTTATGCCGTATGGACGACGACAGCGTCTTTCGCACTTCTTCCTTAACGTTGATTTATATATAAATCGATGCCGAATGGACGATTGTTGACAAGTAACGTATCGCAGATATAGCAAGAGAATCATCTAGATACTATTCGCTGCACCGGCTGCATTTATGGTTATTATGCTTTCTGAAGTGGAAATTTTGCTATCGTAATGAAGATAAATGTAATATATTATCTCAATATGTTTGATTTACGGTTTTAATTTATGAAATAACAGATACAAAGTAGGTATATTACTATTTTTTACTGATGTATTAAATTATGTACAATTAGTAGAATTTAGATGAATACTCAAGAAGCTGTAGGATTATTAAATAAATCGTGTTTTATATATACGATGTATGATAAAAAATGTTGCTGCCGAGCGCCATCCCGAGCAGCGAATTGAAGTAGAACCATAATCGATGCGTACATATTTAATAATAATTATTATATTCTTTATTACTGAACAGGCCAAAGCCTAATTACTGCATAATATTCTAAAATAAAAATAGGTGTATATAAAAAGTAAAATGTATTGAAGTTAAAAAAATATCAAAGATAAATAACACAAAAGGTAGGCTATATACAGAGATTTTGAAGCGAAATAAAAATCTTAATATACAGGCAATACAAATTAAGTGTTCACCATTGGTAACTTTGTTATTATTAAAGATACAAGATTGTTTAAATTAGCAAACTAGTAGTACTTTTAACGCTCTTTAAGATGGAAGAATTAAAAAAAAACAAATGAGCAGCGCGTTTTCGAGTTTTCCCGAAAAATATTTTTTTTTCAAATGGAAACCCCTGTATATTATATCATTTTCTGTTAGAAATTCAATTTTTAAACAAAAAATCTTATAAGAACTTTTTTACTGGGATTAAAAATACTTGAGTTATAATGTATAAACAAAAACAGCTAAATAATTTTTATAAACTTTATTTTATACATAAACATATCATTAAAAGAAAATAAAAATCACTGATTTTTTCATAGAAGATGTTCAAAAATACCACCTTGTTGTTCAATACATTTTTGAACACGTTTCTGAACTTGTCGAACTGCTTTTAGTATGGTCCTACCATCTATTTGGTTTATCTTTTCACTAACTGCAATTTTTAGGGCGTTTACGTTTTCGTACCTTTGCTTATAAATATCTGTCTTTAAATAACCCCATAAAAAAAAATCTAGCGGTGCTAAATCTGGCGATCGGGGAGGCCACTGAATAGGACCATTTATTCCTATCCATGAATTGTTAAAAATAGTATTTAAAATTTGATGAGTACCTCTGTAGTTGTGCGCAGGTGCGCCATCCTGCTGAAAATGCAGATTCTGTCTACTTATGAGATCAATATCGTCTAAGAAATTATTCGAAATTTCAGTCAAAAATTCTATGTACCTTTCACCAGTTAGAGTGCCCTCATAAAAGAAAGGACCAACAATCCTTGAACCAATTAAACCGCACCAAACATTAAAACTGTAACGGACTTGCGGGCGTCTTGGATGTACTAAAAGAAGATTTTCCTTTGACCAGTAATGATGATTTTTTGTATTGTACATTCCAGAATTTGAGAAATTTGATTCATCGGTCCATAAAATATAACGAAAGTTGTTTACATTTTGGCGACAAAAGTTAAGATACCAATGGCAAAAAAACATTCTTCTCTCTGGATCCCCTGGCAAGAAAACTTGAACTGGTTTGTACTTATAAGGAATGAATTTGTGTTTCTTCAGAATCCTATGCACAGTACCGTGACTCAAATCAGATTCCTTGATAATATCTAGTATGGAATTCTCACGGTTGGCCTCAAAATATGCAAGAACTAGAATTTCCGTGGCCTCGCTTATTATAAAAGTCCTTCTTGTTCTTGTTTTGGCAAAAACACTCTCATTGCCTCTAAATTTTCGGTACAGTCTCAGAAAAAATTGCTCATTTGGTTGTGTTCGGAGTGGATATAATTCAGCGTAGTGTTCTTTTGCCCTCCTAGAGGATTTTCTGCACACTAAATAAGATTCTAACATATCACACTTTTCTGCATGGGTAAAAATCATTTTTTTGTCAAATTAATAACTAGCAAAATGAAATTTATGAGTGAAAGACTAATAAAACTGTACTAATATTTGACGTTTACTAGAAAGAATTAACGTCGTTATCATAGAAACATGGAAATGCACTTGACTTAGCTGTTTTTGTTTATTAACTATAACTCAAGTATTTTTAATCCCAGTAAAAAATTTCTTATAAGATTTTTTGTTTAAAAATTGAATTTCTAACAGAAAATGATATAATATACAGGGGTTTCCATTTGAAAAAAATATATTTTTCGGGAAAACTCGAAAAAAACTTTTTTTTTTAATTCTTCCATCTTAAAGAGCGTTAAAAGTACTACTAGTTTGCTAGTTTAAACAATCTTGTATCTTTAATAATAACAAAGTTACCAATGGTGAACACTTAATTTGGATTGCCCTGTATATGGTAGAATATTTATTTGTACATCAAAAGGCACAGCAAATCTTAATTTTTTCTATCCCATCTAAAAAGTTTCAAAGTGTGCTCCCCATCGCAGACATCTAGCCGATAGTCTACCTCTCGTCTGGTGTTCTGAAGCATTTCACTAGTCACAGTTGAAATTGCTACGTTGATTCTTTCTTTCAGATGCTGTAGATCACGAATTTTGTCAGAATAAACAAAGTTCTTAACGTAGCCCCAAAAGAAAAAATCTAATGCCGTCAAATCAGAACTTCTAGGTGGCCACAAACCAGGACCATTCTTCCTAATCCAACGGTCAGGAAATCTGTTATTGAGAGCTTCTTGGACGATTAGGCTGTAGTCACATGAAACTCCATCCTGCTGGAAAATGACATTAATGCCCTTTTCCCTTTCAATTTCTTCAACTTGAGGGAACACATACATTTCTAACATGTCCAAATAAATAATGCATGTAATCGTGTTTTCTACAAACATGAAAGGGCCGATAACATGATCCTGTATAAGTCCACACCAAACGTTCACTTTTGGTGAATCACGGACGTATTGGGAAATTTCATTTGGTAGCTGTTCTCCCCATATACTACAGTTATGGCGGTTTACACAACCATTAATGTGGAATATTGCCTCATCGCTGAATAAAATGTTGTTAGGATACAGGTTTCCATCGTCGTCAACGTTACGTAGCATCTGTGCGGCAAAATCAATGTGCCTAGGCTTATCTGCTGGTTTTATTTCATGTCTTAGTTGAATTTTGTAAGCATGTAATTTAAGACGCTTATGAAGAATATTCTGAATAGTTGTTTTAGCCACACCAAGTTCCAAACTGCGTCATGCAATGGACTTCTTAGGACTTCGGACACAACTGTCTTACACGCTCAAAATCTTCTTCCGATATGCGTGGCCGTCCTGGAGAGTTCCTAATGTCAACACTTCCAGTTTCCTTGAACTGATTAAATCAACGAACAATGGTTTTATCTGTAGGCGGATTTTGTCTATAAGCTCGCCGAAAACGACGCTGCACTAACACAACTGATTTGAACTCAGCGTACCACAAAACACACTGTGCTTTCTGCTGTACGGTAGTCATGATTGCTGTGAACTGACTGATCAGCACAAGGTATGCGCTTGGATAAGAATTATGGTTCCTAAAATTTTGTAGTTCCTGATAAAAATATACGTGGCGCACGTATCGAGAAATTCAAGCCACTAGATAATATATCTAGTGACTTCAGAAATGTGTATGTTACGTGCCTTAATTCCAAATTTTGTTGGTACTGTTATTAACCTGTCCTGTATTGCAATTGTTTTTGTATATTGTAACGTACCAGATATGAAAAGCATATCATTTTTATATACAGGGTCCGGCAACGAAGCGGGGACGGAAGATTACACGCGTATTTGAAAGTTAATCAAATATTTAGTCATCGGATATCCTTCCGTACCATCAAGCGCACGTTTTAAAAATATTTTGTTTTATACAGGGTGTTTCAGATGGAAATGCCAGACTAAAGTTGCATTTTTTTAAATAGAACACCCTGTATATTAATAGATAAAATGATCCTCGCTTGAAAGCTGGTTACATTGATATAATGTTGTATGGGTCTAACGTTGATAGTTTCTGTGTAAATAATTATTTTACTTGATAAATTGATACATTTCAGTAGGCTATTCTGCATAAGGAAAATCAAAAGATCCGAAACCAATAGAATAGAATATTTTCTACAAGTATGCACTTTCGTTGCTACGTGAAATAAATTCTGCAACTGCTCGCGTTATACAGAGTGTTCACAATTTCGCAAAATCGAAGAAATCTCGTAATTTTTAAATGGAACACCCTGTATATTTTTTGCTCATTGAAAAGTCCTTTTACTACGCTTTCTATTGATACCTCATTTGATGCACTTAGGATGGATCATTTGCTAATTATTTCTTTTTAGAATTGAATTAATGAAAAATGCTTGTATTTTTAGTACCTAGCTAATTTGCGCTTTTAAAACTTCTGTAAGATCGGATATTCAACAAATTATCCATAAATGGTCTATAATAAGAAGAAACCCCATTAAGTACGAGAAACAGTTGATTTTCACTCAGCGGTGAAAGCAAACATTAAATTAATATAATGTAATATAGCATTTTCAATAGATTCACTGCTGATCAAGTTATCTGGTGTCAGTTTTAAGCTTGTATACTTAATAACCAAGTTGTCAAAAATTTCGTTCCATCTTACACACTATTTCGTTCAATCTTTAAAAGAAATTGCTATAATGATTAATTTTAGTATTCAAGAAATGGTGAATATGATATTTATTCTTGGGGAGTGTACAAGAAATTGTCTCCTAGCAAGTGTAGTATATGCAGAGAGATTTCCAAACCTTGAAAGAAAGCCAAGACCGAAAGCATTTGAAAGGTTATTAGAGAGATTTACAGAATCTGGTAGGGTAACCTACAAGAAGAGAGAAATAAATAAGCCGGTAATCAATGAAAAAAGCGAATTGGCCGTATTATTAACAATACAGGAAAATCCACATATAAGTACAGACGGTATTTCAAAGGTAACAGCTATTGAAGATAGGAGCGTACGAAGAATCTTAAGAAGTCACAAGTATCATCCGTACCATATGGAAGTAAATCAGGAATTGCATGGTGATGCTTTCATTAAAAGAACAGACTTTTGTGGTTGGTTGTTAAATAAAATGCGCGAAATGCCAAATATTTTAACAAAGATTTTGTTTGGCGATGAGGCTACTTTCAAAAGTAATGGGGCGGTAAATAAACATAACATGGATTATTATGCAAAGAAAACCCGCATTGGATACGTCATGTAGACAATCTGAATAGATGGTCTCTTAACGTCTGGCGAGGTATACTTGGTCCATATATCATTGGGCCGTACTTTTTCGATGGAACCGTTACAGGCGATACGTATTTGGCATTTTTGCAGAACGAACTTCCTAATTTACTTGAGCATGTGGCTGCTGACACCCGACAAATTTTCTGGTTGCAACACGATGGTGCACCTGCTCATTACAGCCTTAACGTAAGGGAGTTTCTAGAGCGATGAAAGGAAGACAAATGAATAGGACGAGGTAGTCCAATCGCTTGGCCTCCACGAAGTCCAGATCTTACTGTCTTGGACTTCTACTTTTGGGGATATGTCAAGGTTCTAGTTTATGTGGAAGTTCCTACAACAAGGGAAAATATGATGGAACGCATAAGAGAGGTATTTAGAAATGTTCGCCAAGAAACATTACAGCATGTTCCAGAGAATTTCACCAGGCGGCTTCATTTATGTATTGAGAGACATGGAAGGACATTTGAAAGTTTTCTTTGATTTATTTGCATTTACTATTTACATTTACTTTATTTTTGTTTACTGTGCTACTACTTTTGTTAATTAAATTTGATGTTGTGGTTAATAATTAGTATTTGTTTAAAATAGTGCAAACTTTTAATACTACTCGTAGTTGATTCTTTCCTACATGATTTCGATTTATGTTAAGCTAATTAGGTATGTATTGTTTCGTATTAGGTATTGGTAAAATAGTTGGTTTTACAAAATTCTTTAAAATACAAATTAATTAGTGCAAATTTTTTATTAAACTAGTACCAGATAACTTAATCGGCAGTGAATCTATTGAAAATGCTATATTACTTTATATTAATTTAATGTTTGCTTTCACCGCTGAGTGAAAATCAACTGCTTCTCGTACTTAATGGGGTTTCTTCTTGTTATAGACCATTTATGGATAATTCGTTGAATATCCGATCTTACAGAAGGTTTAAAAGCGCAAATTAGCTACTAAAAATACAAGCATTTTTCATTAATTCAAATCTAAAAAGAAATAATTAGCAAATGATCCATCCTAGGTGCATCAAATGAGGTATCAATAGAAAGCGTAGTGAAAGGGCTTTTCAATGAGCTAAAAATATACAGGGTGTTCCATTTAAAAATTACGATATTTCTTCGATTTTGCGAAATTGTGAACACCCTGTATAACGCGAGCAGTTGCAGAATTTATTTCACATAGCAACGAAAGTGCATACTAGTAGAAAATATTCTATTCTATTGGTTTCGGATCTTTTGATTTTCCTTATGCAGAATAGCCTACTGAAATGTATCAATTTATCAAATAAAATAATTATTTACACAGAAACTATCAACTTTAGACCCATACAATATTATATCGATATAACCAGCTTTCAAGCGCGGATAATTTTATCTATTAATATACAGGCTGTTCCATTTAAAAAAATGCAACTTTAGTCTGGCATTTCCATCTGGCACACCCTGTATAAAACAAAATATTTTTAAAACGTGCACTTGATGGTACGGAAGGATATCCGATGACTAAATATTTGATTAACTTTCAAATACGCGTGTAATCTTCCGTCTCCGCTTCGTTGCCGGACCCTGTATATATATATATATATATATATATATATATATATATAGTGTGTTTTATATTTAGAGTATTTTATTTAGCAGACTTTTGTTTATATATGTATGTTTACAGGAAAAGTGCATATAGGTTAAAGCATTGTATTTCGGACAATTTGAAGAACGCCACAGTTTTACAGAATTACTAGAATTTTCAAAACAAAGAAAGCTACACTATTCCAATTATGAGTTTTTTTTGCAATATGGAATTAATGTACAATTTGTGTATGATATTATTGCCATAAATTTGTTTTAAAAAGGACATTTACAAATAATTGTATGCAACAATTTAAAATAAAATTCGTTTTGAATACTTAATAAAGTGCAATAGCCACAAGGAGCAATTTTGTGCCTCTATAAGAAAAGAGTTTATTAAATTAATTATTCTCAATTATTTGAAAGGAGAGCTTCCTGTTTTTTATATTTTTAAAAGTGTATGAATATTATATTTAAAATCAAAAAAGAAATAATTTCATATTCGTGTTTGATAGTTTCTTATAAAATTTGTCCTTAATGTAGTAAATATTTGTACCATTCAATTGGAAACTACTTGTTTTCAATCTATGTATTTATGTATTCAGATGTTTAATTCGATTCGATTTTAAATTTGTTAAAGGCTGACAAGCCCTTGAAAAATTAATTTACAACAGTAATGTAGGCTTTTCTCAGTTCTTGTCAGCTTAAGCAATCTGTTAATAAAATTAAAACTCATATTGTAGAAAAAAATTACTTAAGAAAATTATTTTTATTTGTGATATATATTTTGTGACATTGCCTGAATTTTTAAATTTTTTATTTTAATTTAAAGAAAGATTATTGTTTTTTTAATATGCGTCACATCCAACTACCAAAAAGCAAAATGTAATTTTGGTGGCACTCTTGCCCTACCATTAAAACGACGTTTCAAATTTGAAAATGAATCGAAATGTCGTTATTTATCAAAATGAGAAAAACTATAGGCAAGACTAAAAATAATTGAGTATATTTTGGTGTTTAATTGATCTATTAAGCAGGCTGAAATAATATTTAAAAGCTATTTATAAACTAAGTAAATTAAAAATTGATATGAAAAATGAACCAAAAACGGCTTGAAGTCAGTTTCTTATTATTCTAACAATTTGGACACGATATAATCGTAAATATTACAGTTCAACTCTAAAGAATCAATTACCATCGAAGAAAGTTTGATCAAGTCTTTCATCAAACAAATGACAAATTTTTAAAGAAAATTCTTCGATGCTTAGGGATCTTTGTTGAACAGGTAATTTTAATAAAAATTTAAGCAATTATACCGCCAATATTTATCGGACTGAAGTAAGCAGCACCTTTCCGTTATTATAGAGACCGAGTAAGCGGTGCACATTTTGCCAACTGTGTCCACTCCGCCTTTGGTTATGTTGTAGTCTAGAATAATCTGGGGCTATCGCGTGTCAGGATCCCCTTCGTGGTCATCATGTAATGTTGAGAGTAGTATTACAGATTTATTTTTTCGAGGCACATAGGAAACCAGCCCTGCGTCCTTTTGAAACCCAAAAAGACAATACTCCACAGCTTTGTTTTGGCCGGCAGGAATTCTCTTGAGATTTCAGCTTTGTTTTTTTTTTCATTGTGCCCAAAACCGTTATTTTTTCGTGAGTAAATAATCAGCAAGTGGTACACTTGTGTACCAATTGTCGATAGTCAAATTCCGGTTAGTTTTCTATCGGAGTGATCAGACACATCACAATATCTGTTGGGGAATTTGAGGAAGCAAATGGTCTTTCTGGTTGTTTTCCGCAGTTTGTTTCTAGATTTCACGTGTAAAAACTTTTGGCATCACATAAAGCAAACATTTTTATCCTGTATTTTGCTGGTTTACCCGGAATATATTGAATAAACCCACAACGACCCCTAAATGGATGCAACATCTCGTCAATTGTAGTATATTTACTCAAATTGAATGCCATTCTACAATTATTGACGAAAGCTTGGAAAGATTCAGGAATCGCTGTCAGTTTCTCAGCTTTCCTCCTTTCGACTCTACTGTCATCAAATCTCAAGCAACGCGTGATGAAAAGAAATCTCTCATGACTCATGACAGCTCTTGTAATTTGAATTCCGTTGCTGTCGCTTGCAAATATCTCTTTCACTTTTACGTGGTGAGATTTATTTATACTGATCGTATCTAATAGACCCAAATATGCCAAAAACTCGTGCCTCTCGATATTTCTACAATTCCAATCTCCAGAATATTGATGGTGAGATGATCAATAAACATATTTATGTACTTCAAAACATTGTCAATCGTAGAGACCGATAATTTTGGATGAACGCATATTGTTCGTTTTTCGTTTTTAATACGAGCTCTTTTAGTCACGCCAGTGGGAAATTTGACTACGTTTAAACCCTTGGTTTTTGATGAAACACGGTGTTTAGTCTTACGCCATTTTGTTCATTTAGTTTTTCCATTGAAAAACTCCTCAGTAACTAAATTCTCTTGTTCAGATTCCACTGAAGAGTTCTCTTGTTTAGTAGCACTCTTCCGTTTGTTGTTCAATTTCTCCTTCCGAAAACTCGCTGTCACTTGAAGAGAAATAAATCTCGTTCTCTTCCTCTGAATCATCAAATAAATGTTCGGCAATATCTTCAAGCTGTTTTTGCGTAAGCGGCCTGCAAGCCATAATGCGAAATGTCAAAAACGCAAAAGTACATTCAGCTATGAAGGTAGCGATGTAAATGTGAAAAGAATCAGAGAAAATCTAATATACTTACCTATCACGGGTGTGTCGTAAAATATATGCTCAATTGAAAATTCACAAAATATCTATTGATAACAAACACTCTTGTGCGCCTCTCTGACTGGCGTTTGGAGCAAGACTGATCTTGGAATAGGTGGGAGCTCAACGCTCGCGGCTAAGTGATATGTGTAGTGGAGCGAAATTACATATTTGTTAAGACACATTTACAGCGATATTTTTTCCACAAATATAAAAAGAACTAGATAGATACTGAACGATCATTCTCTCTAATAAAAGAACAATCTTACACAGCGTCGAACATCATTTAACGAGAAGAATGGAGGCTTCCGCTATGTTGCAGATGTTCAGCAATGCAGGCTTAGATTTTAACAACAATGATAAGATAAAATATATTGCTTTTGACTATTTAATCATACTGCATTGCGGTATTTATTGATTTTTTGCACACCTTTCATATGTCTCACGATGTCTGCGTTTTTGACATCGCAACATCTGATATACGTCGGTGAAGGCGCTGACTGGCGGTAACATGCGTATCACCTTGGCTTGCCGTCTTCTTCATCTTCTCGAGATTGATGTTTTGAAATTAACTTTGTTATTTGTTTCAATTCATGATATTTGTGTTCATGTCGCGGATACTTTTTCCGATTTCGGTTTTGAGTAGCAGTGTGCTGCGGCTCATGTGCCTCTCGTGTTTTGAATGAACTTTTATGGATGCTAAAATAACCGGTGTTTGGAGAGTAGGAGTTTTGGAGTGAGAGCTGGAGCATAAATGAAGGGTGTCAAAAAGGTTGTTTCAAGGAAGGTCATCAAGTAGGACATCTTGGGGTCGTCGATGGTTACTGAAATGGAAGTGCGCTTCCATTTCGCAAATCGGTGGATTTTCGTGCTGCGGAACAGCATCGAAGTACTTCCTAACGAATTTCTATGATGGTTTTCCGGATGGTTGGGAAATCGAGATCTCGACTTTGTTAAGGACAATCTGGAGCTGCTTACGATGGGTCTTTGCTGCATGTTCCCAGAGTGGTGCTGCGTATGTCAGGATTGGTCTGATGACGGCCTTGTGGAGGAGGATCTTCTTGTTTAGATTCAGCTTGTTGCGACCATGTAGCATGGAGTATAATTGCGTAGTCACTCCAGTCGCGTTACTCCGGACCTTCTCCTTCGCTCGCCGCTCATGCAAGCGGTTTAAATATCACCGCTTTATTCACGAGTGGCTCCCTTCTTGTGTTACTCCACCCTCACGCCGCCCTGCTACGTCAAAAGCTGCTGTAGGTATACCTTATGAAATGAGTTGCTAATTAAAAGAGTTTATTCACTGGAAGCAATTCGTCTGTCTCGACATTCGAATTACTCATTATCCGCCTTCTGGATAGATTGTAAACCTTGTTCGAGGTAAATAAATTAAAATTTAATAACTAGAAGTCAACTAAAAGTTTTTGTCTAGATGCTCGAGATAGTTGCCCAACGGGCATGTCAACAGACACAATTCTAATGATTATTCGAAGTGAATTTTATGAAATAATTTACGTTTGAGACTCAAACACGGTTAGATCATTTTTGTTAACCTTTGTAGATAGTGGGATAGAGAATAAGGTACTGCGAACAGACTTATTTAGAGCGTTCTTTAAAAATTTGTACTTGGACATTATTAATTTTAAAAAAAAACGAGATCCAGTTAACTTTTTACTAATAATACTATTCCACAATAACGTTAATTTTATTTTTGAAATAATTCTTGAATTTGGACTGTTTCGTAAACATTTATTTCATTTGATTACAATGGCATTTGTGCAAAAATATCTCATTATAATTTCTTCAAAGAAGCCAACAATCTCATTTTAGAGGTAGGTTGAATGTTTGTATCATTCGTATTTTATGTCGAAACAGGTTCAAGTCGTAGAATAAAATTCACCCGAATGCGCGGTGAGTTATGTGAAACGCAATGATTTCCTTTTTTGTAGACATTGTCGGCACGTGCATATTCTACATGTTTTTTTAAGTCTTATTTATTATATCAGCAGTAGTTTGTACGAATAGAATATTCAAGTAGTGCATTTTTTTCCTTAACGGAACACTATTTACTGCGTTTTATTTTCTGATCAAAAAGTCTTTTACTAAAATGCTCATTATTATACTTCGGAATTATAAAATTATTTATTTTCATCTTTATTATTCTTATATGTGTATGTATGTATGTCTTCTTAACTTTCGTACGCATTTCATAGTTTTATGAATGTTACTTATTAACATTCAAAATTTGAAAACAATATATTAAAGATCTGCTTACAGTAATACGTAATTGTTATACATACGTTTGCTAACATTTTTGTATTACTGTATATTTACACTTGATGTTAATTAAACATCGCAATGGCATCATTTATATGGCATATTGGAGCCATCTAAGTTAGGAGTGGTCAACCACACAGTTAAACGTATAGTTTCCTTAGTAGTAGCTCAGCTACTCAAAAAAAGCGTTGCCGGACTTATTCCCTTGGCCGAAACCCTTCTCATGACATGTGACGTACAATATATTTAGCGGCCACGTAGCCATCGGCATGTTTCTACATGCGCAATGACGAAAACTAAGACGAGTTCGAAACAGGTGTCTGTACATACAAGTAACCAATGCGCAATATATGCGTTGTGTAGGTCCATATACACAACGTGCCTTCAAACATTTTCCTCATTATAGTAGACTGTTTTGTAAGTAATTAAGTAATTAAGTAATTAAAGATTGGTGCACATGCGAAGCTTTAGAAAACTTAAAATTCTGACAGATGTCATACATAAATTCAAATTATAAACGCTTATATCTTTTAAATTATTTTTATTATAGTGTTAGAGTTACAACATAAAATATTTATTATTCAAAGTTACTAAAAAGCTGGTCAAAAATTAGAAAATGGAGATTGGGTTTATGCCACTAATCAGTGCTTACAGGATTTCTACCAACAGTATCCTAATCCGCCAGTTACTCACGCACAATTGTAAAAACATATTCAAGCTTGCGTTATTAAATTTGGTGAAACAGGGGCCATAGCTCGTAAAGCTGGCGGTGGAGCACCTAGAAAACAAAGCAAATTGCATAGAGGATATTCCACGTCGAATGGATCGCAATGAATCGCAAAAATATTTCAACATGTTCATTTGTCAGTGGGAACATGTTATACTATTTTTAAAAATTCAGAATCCAAATAGGTAAATTTTATTACGACAATATAGTCTATGGTTTTTGAATAACATAAATAATATAATGTATAGAATTCACGGTTGGCTCTTGGTGAAACATGATTAATAATTTACTAAATAAAACACTTGGTATATTTGTTTCACAAAATGTATTTAAAATATCTCTGACATATGCTTCGACTTATACAGTCATTCTCGAAGAGTCATGTAAACTAAGTGAAAAGTGTACTCCTACCAATATTTATGAGTTATTTTTTAAAAGGTTTATTACAGCATCTATTGTGGGGGTGTTTGAAAAATCCAACTGCGTGTTTGTGACCTGTCTGTTGAGATTTATGGCTTTTTTAATTTCTAAAATTTCTAAGAAGTCAAGCCTTTTACCCTTATTACAATTTTGAATACAGTGTTCCGCGAATTCCGTGACCATATTGCCATGTAGAATAGAACTATGTTCTTTGATACGTTCTTTTATAGAGCGTCCTGATTGGCCAATGTATACCGCGTCACCATCACTGCAAGTTAATTCATACACCCCTGACTTATCACGCAATTCTGTTTTTTCTTTATTGTTAACTAGAATATTTCCTAAATTGTATTTATTTACTAGGATGACATTTAAACCTAATTTATTAAGTTTATTAGACCCTAAACTATATACCTGGGGTTAGCAATAAAGTTTCTAATAAACTTAATAAATTAGGTTTAAATGTCATCCTAGTAAATAAATGCAATTTAGGAAATATTATTATTATTATTTTGTAGCTTTGTCGCACGATGTCCGATCTTTTCCGGCCTATGATAGATAGAGGTATCAAGTCTGTTGAATTGTACGGTCGGGGGTAAAAACATCATTTTTGACTTCTTGTAGTAAATGATTTATAGTCGGGTTTATTTGTTTTGGAGTGTTTTTGTTGTGCATTTATATTTCAGTTACCCATTACGAGTGGTTGTGATCTCGTATTTTTATTTAAAAGTTAATTATGCTTGATATCTCTCGTATTAGTTTTTTTAGTAGAAAAAGTGTTGATTTATATAAATTCTATTTCACGATAATTCGTTGATATTTGTGCTTATTTGTAATTTTGAATTATATTTATATTAGAGTACAAAATAGATAGCTAAGAAAATTACCATAATTTTTGTGAGGGAGTTTTTTTTTTATGTCACAGGATTCTAAATGATTTTTGAAAGTCAGGTTGGAGGGGAGATTTGTCCTTGTGTTTATTGCGCACGAGTTAAGTAAATTACGAGTTGACGTTTAGTCGATTTTCGAATTGATTTTGGGGCTTATAAATTAGATATTGAATTTGAGAATTTTCTTAACAATCTATTAGACAGATCTATTTGCTCGCGAGTCACAGGAGGTTTTTCTCTTTGTGCGTTATTTTATCACACAGACTTTTTCCTCCAAGCTATTGTTAATCATGCTTTAGCTCCCTTTACATTTTGTAAAGGGTTTTTCTTTTTAATAAATATTGTAAAACCAAATTGTGACTTTATTTTAATGCCACTTTGAATTTTTATTTTTCCACGTTCTTGCTCGTGCGAGAGCTAGCCCTGATGCTAGAAGTTTCAAGCTAGAAGAATCTACGATTGAAATAGTCCGGACATTTGTTGTGAGCTGAACTTATAAGCAAAGGCGCAGTTCACAGCAATATGTTAGAAGAACTGTGACCATTAATAAGATTTTATTTTACTTTAAATTGTTGACTTATGCTATGATTGTAGTCAAAGGGATGAAAATAAATTGTTATTATTATTATTATTATTATTATTATTATTATTATTATTGTTATTATTATTATTATTATTATTAGAAAGTGTGAAATGTCTTCTACTTTTTTCAAACCTATTTTTGAAACAGACTTATTGTTTAAAAAACTGCTTTTCATGTTCATAGAGACTTCTCAATACGGGAATATCTTGAATGTGATGTGTTCTTATTTTATTTTTTAGTAAAAGTATTTCTAATTTCTAAATCTAATTTAAATTCGTATATTGGCTACCTAAGTAATTTATTCTTTTCCAAAGACGCGACCTTCGAAACTCTGGAATACATATCTAAAAACAACAATGTGATCATGTCATATAAAATGCACGTATTTTACTTTTAATTTTTCCTATAATGATAACAATAGGTAGTCTTTTTAGTAGTCCTGTCAATGGTCAATTAATATAACAAAAGCGCCGCTGTAAATCGCAAACAGACCGACAAATTTATTGATGAGATTTTCAAATAATAAGAGATTATGAGTAAGTGCACAATTTAATACGGTACACATCAAAGCATGTTAAATTATAAATTATACTATATAACCTGTGTGCGTGCTTATTGGGAATGATATATAGCTAGAAACAGATAACGACAATATTGGATTATTTGTTTACCACATTTAAGCCAATAATTCTATAGTATTAATATAAATGTATATATAGGTATTTATGTAACATATTATTATGCTATAAGTTAGTGGCATATATATTTGACAATAAAAACGAAAAAGAAATATAAAATAATATAACCCATTTTTTTTCTCAGGAAAAACTATAAATAAGTATACTTAAATAAATTATAATGTACCGGGTGGCCTATGACATGACTGCTACAGCTTAAGGGTGTATTACTGAAACAATTTCAAATTTAAAATGTCTAGTGAATATATGCCCAAAACTCTTTCCTAACTGAGCTATAAGTATTTGTAGTTTTAGATCAACCTACTAGCGTAGGTATTTTATACCACTGAAAAAAAACTGAAAACCATTTAACCCTTTCGAGCTTAGTGGTATATTATACATGCCACATATTCAAAAGATTTCTGCAGGTTGCTTAGTGGTGTACTGTACAGTTAAACTCACATAAACTTAGCAACGAGTGATCATTAAAATTTTCGCTCAAGTAAGCCATGTACACAAAAAGTATGTCCTAACTTAAGTTATTAGAAGAGATCTGTCATTATAATTTCAAACGTCATGATTGTTAAAAAATAATTTGAAATGCTGACTTTTATATTAAATATATTTATAATTTTTATACAAAGTAATAGAATATTATAAAAAATGTGTAAAATGTTGACCATTCTCCACCAAGCATAATCGCACTCTATTTCGTATAGCATTGAAAACATTGATCAGTATTTGCGGTGAGGTATTGATGTGTTCACATTTTTCTATGATTTTATGTCTTAACTCTTGTAGATTATTAATTGGTGTTTCATATATATATATATGGCCACACAAAAAAATCCAAGACTGTTAAATCACACGATCGTGGTGGATATGGAATCGCTGTATTTCTACTTATTATCCTATCGCCATAAAATTGTTGCAAAAACTGAATATTTTCAAGTGTAACGTGAGATGTAGCCCCACCCTGTTGAAAATATCCGACGTGGAGTTCATCATTAGTCAATTTATTAGTAAAGACACTGAGAATTTCGTTACGATATTTCTCGGATGTTATCGTGCCCTCAAAGAATATTGGTCCTATTAGTCGGTGACGACTCATACCTACCCATACGCCTATTTTTTCTGAATGTAGAGGTACTTCTCTGTAGAAATGAGGACCACATACCATTGGACCACATACGCATATTTTGCGAATTAACATATCCTTTCAAATAAAACCAAGCTTCATCGGTGAAAAAAGTATGATTTAAAATATTGTCTGTCATTGTTTGAATAAACCATTGGCAAAATTGTGTTCTTTTTTCATAATCCGTAGGTAATAGATTTTGTACAGAAGTTAATTTATATGGATACATGTGCAAGTCCTTTTTTAAAATTTTTTGACATGTTCCATACGAAAGCCCTACTTGTTGCGAAACTCTGCGAATAGATGTTTGAGAAGATTCGTTAATAATTTGTCTGACATTTTCAATTACGCCGCGACTTCTCTTGAGAGGAGGACCGCTTCCTTTTTTCCTTAAAATACTACCTGTTTGACGAAAAAGATTTACACAATGCATTAGCGTATCACGGAAAGTTTTATAGCTAGGAACAGTATTTGGATATCTCACTTCAAATTCCGCAAGGCAATTTTCTATTGAATGCTGCCAAATACCATCAATTTTTTGAGATGACAGGAAGTAACATTCTACCATAAACGCTTTATGCATATCATTAAAGGCCAATACTTTTTCTTTTGATGAAACTTTAAAATATATATTTGACACTGACAGATGTTTGAAATAACATCTTAATGCCTAAAGCTACGACATAATTTTTATATACACGGCCAGCTAGAAGTGAAAATTTTAATGATAGCTCGTTATAAACCATTTTTGAGTTTTTGTTTTGTTGTAATTCATTCTTGTATCGTCAAAATGACATTTGTCACTTTTTGATATCCAAAATTGCAAGAAAACTGACTCCGGCAGACAAAGTACAAATTATGTTAAATTTGAAAAGTTGCACCATTAAACAAGTCGCAGAAGAATTTCATTTGAACAAATCTACAGTACTACATGTTAAAAAAGATGGGAAAATGAAGGCAGTATATGTCGCAAACGAGGAACTGATCTTAAAAGAATATCAACTGATGTAGATCACAATTTGTTTGAATATTTGAGAGAAAATAAAAAAAAGACAAAAAAAATCCATAGATCTCGTATAAGATTTACTAATAGGGAACAATTATGGGATCTATTGAAATTACATGGGAAGACATTGTTGAAAAATCTAATTTTTTAAGAAGTCTCATTGATTCTGTGCCTAGAAAGTTAATGCAGTAGGTAATTGATGCGAATGGAGGGTCAATTAAGAATTAGTTTATTTGTGTTTTTAAATTGTATTAAAAAATTACTGGACATTTGATTTATCTTTCAAAAACAGTTTAATAAACACTAAGCAATATTAGAAAATTTTGACAATTTTGACAAGTTAGGTTATACTATATTAGAATCGTCGTTTGCGTGAACTCTTACAATAGGAAAAATAGACTTGTATGTTTTGACAGTTTCGATTTTGTATTCCTATTATTTTATTCTTTCTCAGTTTACTTGCTTAATATTCAACAAACAATCTTTTTAGTTTTTTTTAATCTACATTGTTTTCGTGACAAACGTAAGTAAGCGCATGAAATACATCAGAAGATGATACTTAAATATCTATTTTATAAGTTAAAAATGCAACCCTACGTGCAATCCTTTGTGGCCCCCTTTGTGTAGTATTATGGAGAATTCACCTCCCAAGAAGAGGCTCGTCAAACATTTTACTGTAAAAGACAAGGCAAGTGCTTCGAAAGTAGTTTACGTTGCAACTACAGCAACAGCAGCAGGTAAATTTTGATATTTTTTTAAAATAACGACGTCTCACTAGGAATATCAGAATGTAGTGTTTTGAGATTTTGCAAGAATATACTGCTGAGCACAAATTTTAATCACCAAAGAAATACTACAGGACAAGGACCCATACTGAACAACATAGATGATGTAATGCGGAATAGCATTTGCATAATTATTCATTCCTTTTTTCTTCAAAAATGAATTACAGAAAGTTCTTACGATGATAAATGAAATAGATAGTTTGCTAAACTTTAAAGTTACGATTCTCAGACAATTAATAAAAGAATTGAACTTTCGGTAAAATCCATATATGCAAATATTTATTTCTTTATATAAACTGGTGTTCATTTGTATTTGCCAAAAGAGGAATCATAATAGCATTCTGAAAGAAAAAGATGACATTATTACTTGGAAGAGAAAATCTTACGTTACATAAAAAAATATTGTGAAAATGGAACAACAATATATTATTTAGACGAGACATGGACGAATGCAGGGCATACAGTAAACAAAGTGTGGACAGACAAATTGGTGCTTACTGCGAGACAAGCTTTTGTAGAAGGTTTGTTTACAGGTTTTAAAAATCCATCAAGAACAGGAAAGAGGTTAATTGTAACACATAGGTTCCGACGAGGGATTTGCAGAGAATGGTTTACTGCTGTTTAAATCTAAGAATCCTTTATTATAATTGGATTTATATACGAAAACGTGTCAAATTCCAACGTCCAAATGTGAGGTTAGAACTATTTGTTTATAACTGTCTAATGTCAAGAAACTACATTTATTTATTGTTATGCGCTGTGAGTTGGGCTTTATGAAGTTGACGTCGATGCGACGTTGCTACTGCACCTGTTCAGCGATTCAATGATGATTTATGTGAGCTTAACTGTACGTGCCACCGGTTTAATATAGTTCCTACATGCGCCCTCTATTGCGCAATCAAATAGATTCGGTTAGTTCGATTATAGATCGCTACAATACATAACATTTTAAATCCACATTGTCAAGTTGACAGTTGACAGATTTTGTAGCTGATAAAAAGTAAAAAGAAGTTAAAATAATGCCAAGTAAATACTTTCTTATTATTTTAGAAACATATTAGGATCCGTAATTGTTATAAAATTGTAAATGTTTGACAAAAATATTACTTGGTATTTCAAAGATATCACGACGCTAATTGTTTATTTAATATTTTTAGAAGAAAAACTGGAGATTTAGTGCCCTAGCCGAACTAAATTAAGGTGAAATACAAATTAAGGTGAAATACACGCACTTCTTGCAAATATTCCATCTAACTGAGAATCTGTTGATGAATTTGGTCAATCAGATGACGAGGAAATACCATTATTTATATTGAACATTCAGAAGAAGTCATTGTTCCCCCTGCAAAAAATTTATCTGATCTCAAAGAAGACGAAGAGATGATGCAGATGATCTTCCATTATCACATTTACTACCAAAAGATATATTTATTTGGAAAAAACCTTTTTCAGCCTTCCCCATAAAAACTAATCTAGGGATTTAAATTTAGCGACCATGCTGGACAAGCAACTGCTGAACTTCTTCAATTCCATCCAGCGGTTCGTATAATTTTGATTAGAAAATTCTATTTCTTTTCTACTAAAAATATAGAAGTGCGCCATCGTGGTGTATCCACATTCGTCGGGAGCGTTATCTAGTAATGTTTTAAACGGGCGCGAGACTTTCCTCAACTATAAACGGACCAATAAGACGGTCGTCAATAAAACCTATCTTGAAAATGGGATGCCCTAGTCTACAGTGGATTTTCATGTGCCCAGAAATGTGAATTCCTGGTGTTATTGATAGTGTTTCGGATGAAGGTGGCTTCATCACTATACAATATTTTCCGGCAAAGCCTTTGATTTTTCACTAACCAGCGACTAAATTCACGGTACGGGTACAAACCGAAATTGTGTTAGGTTCTTCATACTTTCATGCGGCTTACGTTAAGTCTGTTGGATATTCTTCGGACACTAATAGAAAGTTGAGCGTCAACCATATTAGGTATAGTTCTTCTTGAGTAAGTTCTTTTACACACGACTTTCAGAAGTAACTACAGGAAACTTCCCTCTTTCTCTTAAATATCGACGGACATTGCTAAAACAGTTCTACAAAGCACTCTACGAGTAGGAAATCACCGTCAATATTCATCCTACCGCTCGTCCATTTCCATTACGCAATAGCGAAGAGTATTTTGATGTAAATATCTTCAAGGTAAGGAAAAATTACATTGACACAAGTACAACAAAAATTTTGTTTCTATTTAATATGAGTGAGTTACAGTATTCCTATGTAGTTAAAAATCAATATCCCTTGCTCCAATACAAGAATAATGTTATAATTCCAATAAAATCTTTTATGTCGTTTAAAATTAATCATGGTAATGAAATATTGATTAATTACGAAATTTCTAATTATTATTAGCTTATTTGTATTGTACTTTTTTATATTTTCAAACTATTTATGCGTAGAGCTTGCTTGTCCTCTCTTGATTTTGTATTATTAAATAATCAATTTTGTTGAGTTTTATATTATATCGTAAAATTGTTTTTAGTTAAAAATAAGTTAATTTTAAACACTTAAATTTGTATTAATGGAAAAACTTTAATACAGGTCAAATTACACGTAAAACTTAGATTTGTCTATGTTTAAGCTACTGTGCACCTGAAATTTATTAAATAGAGTACAGTTTGTTAAATATATCTACACTCTTTCTCCACTTCCTATTTAATGTCAAGTAATATAGGCGATACTGATTAAAGCGATTAACATATATATTTATCGTAATCGATAACAACAAGTGGCTTTTAAGTAAGTATTTGATATCATTCGAATATCTCGTTTTAATATGTAGCTATATCTGAATCACTGTATCACTTTAAATTCTGATTTATTTGATTTAAGACGGCATTATAGAATCACATGTTCTAATCTTGTATTTGAATAAATCTTTAGTAGAAATTCTCTTTAACATTCTTTTTTTAGGCTGTTATACACTGTTAAAGATTGCACTTGCTATAAAAACTTAGTCTTTGAGAACAAACGGTACACAGAATTGTTATAGATACTACGCTCGCCTTCTTCGGCAAATGTACTATTTCTAGTGCTGACTTGGGCTGATCGTTCCAATATTTGTGTAGTGAGCATCACGGTATTAACGGTATCGAGACCTTCAAGACATATATTTCACCACTTCACAACTACTAAAGAATAAATTAATATGGGAATAGCAAAGGTGTTAATTACTTTGGCGAGATTTTTAGAAATTAGAAGTTCAGTTTTCAACTAAATGTCCCTATGTTCGATACAATTGTGATGTTATGTATGTTTATTGATTGCTGAGTTGTAATGAAAGTATAAATCGCATTTTATCGCAATGGTTATATAAATTAAGGAACAGATTCATCATAATATTTATGTAACTTTTCCTCAATTTCTTTAATGGTTTTCCCACATAAAAGATAATGTGCAATTAACCCATTAAATTCCTGTTTCTTCATATTAACAGAAAAATAATTGATTCTAAAAGGTAATGAAAACTGTATTTATCTTAGAGATCTGAGGGATATTTTAAAAAGATTTGAGGGAAATTTTACTTCAACATGGTCAGCAGTATACTCATTATAGGGTAAGTGTTGCCAACTTTTAAAACCCATTCTGCCATCAATATTTTGTACAAATAATTCCACCGTCCGAAAGAGATTATATGAAGATTTTCGACATTATTCGCATTTATATAAAAAAATTAAGATGATCGATTTGGTAAAATTAATTTTTACCATAATTTGAGACTTGACTGATATCTGTGAATTTAATATATATGTTACCATAACCGGAAAATAAAAATTAATTTTCTGTTTTTGAAGATAATGCTTGATTAAATTGATCATGTTTATTGGAAAAGCTTTCGATTACATCGATTACTTAATATTATTGGTTAAATTGAATGTCTTTGGTTTCTCTCCGTTGTTATTGAATCTCATTTCTTATTTCTTAGGTTCTCGCTCATGTTTTGTGTGATGTAATGGTTTCCACTCTAGACATTTATCCAACATCCGGCATACCACAAAGCTCTAATTTGGGGCCTTTACTTTTTAATATATTCCTTCCTTAATGATCTATTTTATTCACTGGATTGCGGAGTTATAGTTTATGCGGATGATTTGAAAATATATATTAAAGATACGAATATTGAAGAAATCGGTAATGACTTTAACATGTTTGTTCAATGCTTATGTGCGGAGTGTACTAGACTACTACTAAACGTCTACCAACAGATAGCTTTAGACAGAATTCAGAAGCGTTTTCTTAAATATCCCACTTTCAAGTGCGATAGACTTTATCCAACTTTTTGTTCAACAGACATGGTTTTCGCTCTCTCGCTAGCAGGAGAGAAAAATCAAGTGCTGCCTTTCTTCTGAAACTGATCAACAACTCCATTAATGCATTTGGTTTACTACGTCAGCTTGGTTTTCTTGTGCCGATTTATTGTACGCGTTTGCGTGCCACGCTTCTGTTACCAACAGTAAAATCTAACATTTTGAAAAAGGCAACTCTGATGCACATGATGCGGAACACCTTGCATCTAGAGCCGTTTTACAGTTACAAATGCTTTCTTTTACTTTGTTTATCTTTTTTAAATATGTTTTCATAACATAATTCTTAATTTTTTATGTACGTATTTTTTGTATTAATTTTAAACTTTTTTTTGGTGTATGCGCCATTTGGCTTTTTTATATACCTACTATTTGTTCCTTATTGATATGCGAATATTTAAAAGTGTGAATCTACATGAAGAATAAATGATAGTTTGCTTTATAAGCGATAGTCCAAAAATATTCCATTACGAAATTACAGGCTGTTGAAAATTTAGGAACAAAATGGAAATTAATTAATATTTTCGAAACCGCTTGAGATATTTCAGTTAAGTTTAATACGTAGCGACTGTTAATAAAGATGCATATTTCTCAAAAAGAAATTTTTTAGCTTTAATTGTGGCGTGGGTACAGGCACATACTTTTATATTTTTGAAGAAAAAAATGGTACACCTATGTTTTTTTTTCCAAAATATAAATTATTTTTAATTTCTCGTTCAATTCTAAACATAAGAGCTATCTTGAGTTGTTTTCCTGTAATGCGCGGTTTTTTAGTTAAAAAATAGAATATTTATTTCGCAATAAATCTAGTTGCCCTGGAATATGTTACTTGCTTTTTACATCTGATATTTGTTAGTAAGTCAGTTCTGTCATTTAACCCTTAAATTCCGAACCATTTAAATTATACGTAGATTCCGAATGGGGGTATATTGTGGACCCCAGCCGTTTTTTTATAAATAGTAATAACTGCAATAGACTTAAACAAGTATTTATTTATTATTCATTACAAAAACAAGCAAAGTAAAATATTTTTCTATCATTCATTACGAAAATAAGCAAAATAAAATATTCTTCTACTGAACTATTGCAAATAATAATTTTTAAATCTAGGGCTCTTCAACGCTGCAGTTACTGAGGCACGATACTGCTTTTGCTTCTTTTCTGTGCTGTTCGCAAATAAATTGTTTACATTTGTCACATCTAATCCTGGACTTCTTATCTTGATTTCTGGGACATATATGACACCTACCTCGTTTTCGTTCCAAATTCTGTTTTGTGAGCAATGTTTTAGGGATGTCAATTTCGCAATTTTTCAAGGCCTCTAAAATGTGTTTTTTTTTTGGTCTGGTTTTGCAGCACGAATTTTCATGTTGGCGTTCGTAAGTTGATCTCCTAGTTGCAACATAAAACATTTTCTGCGATACAGTTTGTGTTTCATCCAATCGGGATTTCTTGAAATAAATAAAATGAAAGCATTTAGGGCACAAATGTCTAAAATATTCATAAAAATTCTATAAGGCCAACGAGCTGTTCGTCTAGCACACGTGTATTCACGAATAAGTTTGTCGGCATTATCAACACCTCCTTTGCTCTCATTATAATGTTCAATCATGATTGGCTTTTTGTGCTCGTTTTGAGAAATAGAGTTATCAGAATGTTGGGTGGATAGCACGTGTACTATTCTTCCTTTCTTAGGTACATAAGCTACCATTGTGACCTCGTCACTAAATGCAAATTTTGAAAACTTTTCTGGCACTCCTGGAATTTTCAGTTCGTATGGTGTATCAGGTTTAGATTTTCGAACAGTGCCGAGTAATGTTAGATTCTTACTCAGTAAAAACTTCGCAAGCTGTACAGATGTGAAAAAATTATCAGTAGTCACACCGCGCCCTGTACCATAAATTGGTTCACACAAGTCTTTTACCACACGATACCCTTGATTAACTCAGGTTTATCTCCGGGCAATTTACCATTATAAACTTGTAAATTATGTAAGTATGATGTTTCTACATCAGCAAGTGCCCATATCTTATACCATACCGCGCTGGTTTTGATTTGATGTACTGCCTGAATGGGCACTTGCCTCAGAATGCGACAAGCTGTTCATCGACTGTAGTCTCTTCGTGAGGTTCAAATGACTTCTTGCAATTTTCAACAAAAAGATCCATATCTCCCTTATTGCTGCTAGCTTATCATACGCCTTTCTTTCACTTCTAGATATTTTGTCGTCGGATCTCAAATAGCGCGAAATTTGCTGAAAACGGTCTCTAGACATGGCAGCGACAAAGAATGAACGTCTTATACTTTTATCAGATGTCCACAACTCGTGAACACTTTGCTTTCTACATCGTAGAACTCCAGATTTCAGCAAGATTCCTACAAAACAATCAAATTCAGTTTTATCTAAGCTCTTCCACTGTCTTGGCGAATTTGTATCTGCACTATTCCATGTAGCAATATCTCGTTCCGCTTCTTCATTTTTATGAGTACAAATTTGTCCTTTTATGTCGTCTGTAATAAGTAAATCAAAATAGTCTTTTAGTGTTACAGCATTCTGCACATAATCTGTGGGACCAGGTTTCGCGGTAACTATATTACGTTGGTAGCGCCGTGTAGGCGGTTTTGGTTTACTAATCCATTTCAATCCCGACTTGGCCACAAATTCTTCACTACTTTCTGCTACATCAACTTCAAGTTCACCTACTTCTTCATCACTATCTTCTTCGACTTCTTCCTCCAATTCGTCTTCTGATTCGGATACATTTTCATTTGGAACAAAATCTGTATCTTCTTCATCTACATCACTGCACTCACTCAAATCAATAGAGTCATAGAAATTTTCAGCTAATCTCTGTATCTCTGCTTGTGTATATACTCTGGATGTTCTTTTACTGCTCATTTTTCTTGAATTTTCAAACCTTATCTGAAACAAAGCAAGTAATGTTATAGTCACACTGATTCCGAATGGGGGGACGTCGTGGCCCACTCACATTGCTATTACATATAAGTTTTCAGGTATAAGATCCTGAATTCGTATTTAAGTAAACATAACCTCACACTATAACTGACACATACCCAGAAGCAGGGTGACCAATAGTTTTTATTAAAAAAAATATACCGAAAACATTGAAGTTGGGGTCCACAGTGTCCCCCCATTTGAAATTTAAGGGTTAAATCTGTTTGATGTGAATTATATTTTTAATTTTGTTATTATTGCAGTCTTGTTAAAAATCATAGGCCTATCATTTTCTAACACCCCGTATTTTCGTAACGGAACATTTTTGGACAATAGTTCATAAAGAAAACTATCATTTATTTTTCATGTAGATTCGCACCTTTAAATATTCGCATATCTATAAAGAACACCTTGTGCACATATATTCCAGATAGCAACCGTTATTATTATTATAATTATTATCCTGTTGTTGGATAATAAATATTTTATTATCATTATTTTTATTATTAAAATACTTAAAAACTCACTAAGAATATTACACTTTTGCAAAGAAATAATTTTGCTTACTACACAAGCATGCACATGTTTTACGAGTGTACATATCCTTTTGACGTACGCAACTAAGTTGCAAATTAATTGCAGAACAGTGATAATAAAACATCTCACATATGGTACATGTTTAAGGTAATGTTATATATTTTATAGATGAAAGAAAGGCATTTCCAAATATCATTACACGTTCACATGGACATTAAAATATTCGCCATGTAATGATCCAGATCGACGTACATATTTTAGGAAAGTATTTTGTTAAACTTCGGATACAATTATCGTCCTAATTAATGGGGTATTAAGAATCCGTTTGATCAAAATTTATACGCGTACCTAAGCGCAGCTCAGGAGGTATTTCTAGATGAAATATAGGCATCGTATACGAGATCGGGCATCTGATACGAACTGTGTGACAAATTATAGGCGCCAAAATTAGATGTCGTTGCCGTAAATAATTCGATTTAATGCAACTAAATTAACCCTAAATGAAATTTATAGTCTCGAAAACTGGATATGTAACTATACAAATCGCGCTAAATCTCTACAGGTTACTTTTTGAAAACATTTACATTTCTTGCGAGTTGATCTACTAAATTTCGTAATAGAAATTACAATTAATAATAAAATTAGTATCTAACTTTTTATTAATTTATTTGCCAGAGCAATGCATACACTCGTACGTAATTAAAAGTATTCGAAATCTATTACATGATTTTGTTGAAATCAGGTCTTTTTCCATATGTTATGGAAACTTAAGAGCGCCTGCGTATGCATTTTGTCTTAACTTGGTTCCAACCTTAAACATTTTTCTCTCGTTTACGGCTTGGAGTGTATTGTTTACGGATTCTGAAGTTTTCAAAAAACCTGTTTTTGATTTCAATCTTGGTGGACCTGAATCTCCAGTCATATCGAGGACCAGAATACACCAACATCTTTAGAAATCTTCGAAAAAGCTTACAGCATGATTATCGAAACGTTAAGAGATGCAATTGAACTAAACCAAAAAGAAGAGGAAAGTGGCCACGAAAACTTTCAGTTTTATCTTTTACGACATGTTTATTTGTAATATACATACTTGCATTAATTTTTTCCTTCCTTAAAAGTACTCTTACATACTCGGATAATTAATTTAATTATGAGACTGAGTTCGCAGTATAAAATGGAAACAAGGAAATTGAATACTACAAACAATATTTCCTTCTGAAATGATACAACGGGCGGCATTGATCGAGAAAGGACCTCTACATATCTTACTGTATTATGTTCTGAACTTTTGACGACTTTAAAAATAAAATTTAATGCGCAAGTCCTGTGTTCCATGCCATTAATGCGACAACAGCCTCCTACTACAGCCACAAAATGTCCCCCTATTTCAAGTCATATCTACATAGTGTGCACCCATGTAATATTAGAAGGTTGTGGATGTAGGTTGGAAATTTTAATGGTATGCAATGTATTTGTTAATGGTACTAGTCTTTTCATTACAATTAAATTAATCTCATTATTTAATTGTCGAATTGTATATATTTATGGTATATCATACTTCAGTGGAATTGAGTGGAATTACGCCTTTTTTTGGTTCTTGTAATTCTCATTTTTTTAAAAGAAGTATAATAACTCTTTTCGATTTATTAATATTTACATTATAAGTTTTTTTGTTACTCGGATATTACTTGATTGAAATACATTAAACCAACCAATCTCCAGGATAATTAATATTATCGAACCTCATATATAGGATCATGATTTATTACAAACTATCTGCTTATACAAAACACTCACGTATAAGCTATAATTTCATAAACAGTCTATCACGTGTAGAGATAGAATTACGATCGGGTGAAAGATAGAGAGTCTGCGTTGAGGGAAAGTTCGAACCAAAAAGGCCGGGATTATGGTTACAAGATCCCCACTTTGACAGTAACAAATATTAGCGATTAAACGCTGACAACACCCATCGTGCGAACTACCGGCATCAAGCAAATTCCGACGTAGAAATATTGAATGGCCCGATGAGTGCTTTCATCAGAGTTGCGGAAAATTTTGTGTCTTTGAACTATGCGAATGGAAGACATTCGGAAATGAATTTAAATTAGTCCAATATATTGTCACTACTATCTCGTTTGTACTAGGTTAAGTACTGTTCCGGTAATAACAGTAATGGAAATTTGTCTTTCTTCCAGTTTATGATAGTGAATGTAATGAATAGAGACCGGACACGAGAGGTTGATGACTCATCGCCCACGAGCGTACTATTGAACATTTGTATTTTTTAAATTTTTAATTTTATTTATATAATTATACTTATAATAATAAAACGGGTATATATACGGCTACAAAATACGAAATACATTTTTATTTGTTCATTTTGTAGTTCAAGTTGAGTAAAGGAGTATTAATATTTACTAGCATTACCTTCTCAAGGTTCTCTTCTGTAAAATTTCTTCTCTTTGAATGAAATACATCCTTGTAAATAGAAAACGTCTTTTCTACATCGCAAATGGTTATAGATGCATACTTTTATTTCAGCGTATTTAGCAGTTAAATTTTGAGGAACTGTCCCCATACACAATTGCGGCAATGTTATTAAATCTGGATTTCTATTAAACACTGCGTCTAACTTTTGCCGAAGGCCACATCCGAAGTCACTTGGAATAATTTTCAAATTATTAATAGCCACATCTCCACATAGCCACTTTGGACATTATTTCACACTTAAGTCCATGACGTCAGCATATCTCTACGTCGTCAGATAAAGTAGTTGTTACCATGATAATTTCAATTGGCGTCGTTACCTTTATCTATATTTTAGTATTATCTATTGAAGTACGAATTTAATAGTTTGTATACACAACCTATTACTCCTGCATTCCATACTAATTGTCTGAACATGTCTACACGGTTTAGCTTTCTTTTAGTCACTTCCACTAGTAGTAAGTCAATCCAAGACGAAGTACCAGAGGAAAACACAAAGCAAAAGATCAATATATTTTTTCAAAGGTCTTAACTTTCTGCTGCTTTGGAGTAACTTTGACATGGCATAATGATAAAAGAACAGAACTATGTTATGGGAAATATGGGAAAGGACAAATGAAGAAATAATATACTTACCTGGTAAACTAGGATAACATCAGAAATAAGGACAAAGAATATCCTTTGAGCAGGATATATAATTAGACTCCCTCCAGAAAGAGCCAAAAGGAAAATATTGGAGACTCAAGCCAAACAAAAAAGAGGAGCAAGGCGAAGAATAAATATATTGATGCAGGTGAAGTGGACATAAAGGGAATGCTAACGATAGTTAGAAGGTTATGGAAAAAAATCTTAAACTTCCCTTAATTAATTATATTGTATACTCAGGTTTTTGTAATACTTTCAATATTACTCCTTTTTTAAGAATGATATATAGGCAAAATCTTTGATTTAAATATGGTTATGGAACATGGTGACTTGCAATATTTGTTTTACCCTAGCTGCCACTCATGCATTTATCTTTAATCTTGTTCTTTCCACTTTCTCAAATGTCTGAAATATGCAGAGTAGGGGTAGAACCTAAGGCCGAAATAATCTTTTTGAATTAATTGTCTTTCGGGTACTTATTTACGCAAATGATCTGAATATCTCAAGAAACATTTACAATTCTGTATTGTTCTACTGAAAACATTTCTGGACGATTAGGAATTGGAGCCTGAATATTAACAACTGTTCAGTTGTCTCTTTGTAAAATTTTGCTCTCTTGCTATATACAATTCTAATCTACAAGAAATTTTAATACGAAAAGTGCTTCATCCAATGAAAAAAACTACACTCGTATGTCGACTTTTTTGTTGATATACCTTTTAATGCCTTTTTAAATTTTGAAATAATTATATTATTAAACTACATCATTTTTAGAGTATTTTGATATATAATGCTTGGATTAATGAAATCTTTCCATTTTTTTAAAATCCGCTTGTCTTAATTTTTATGCTATTCCTTCTTTACCTTTATTTACTACAATATATGATCCTAATCTGTAAACTAATATATTCTAATATATTTTATTAATAACATTTATATCATTAGTTCATTACCCATCATTTATATGTATTTATTCCTTATATCTTTCTATCTACTTAGACTATCCTAAGTTATTTATTATTTAATTTATTTTTTATAGGTTCTGGTTTTACATATAGATATAGAAAACAAAACCTTTTAATTTAATTGGATTTAATTAGTAGCACATATACTGCACATAATAACTATATATTTATATACAGTTATATTATCTAACAAGATTAACATAAAACTTATTTACAACTTTTAGTACAGTATTAACATTATTTTTCACGTTTTCACGTATTTTAATTATTGATTTCTCTCTATATTATTATATAATAAATGCCATTTATATTTTTAATTTATTTGATAAAGGCACTATGCGGCGAAACATGTAAGAGTATTTTAAATATATACATATCAAAGTTAAACAGACCTTAAATCGCCAACTAATTTGATCTACTATAACATACAAAGGTGAAGAAATAATTATCTTTATATATTTATATATATATATATATATATATATATATATATATATCAAAAATTAATTAAAATTCGGGTAAGCGGTCAATTAAAAAACTCCTTTATTAAATTACCCTATATTTCGCAACACTTTGTCGCTTCTTCTGGGGTAAAAAATGTAGAGTTAAAAAATAATAAAATTGACGTACAAAATATAAAAATGAGTTTTATATTTTGTACGTCAATTTTATTATTTTTTAACTCTACATTTTTTACTCCAGAAGAAGCGACAAAGTGTTGCGAAATATAGGGTAATTTAATAAAGGAGTTTTTTAATTGACCGCTTACCCGAATTTTAATTAATTTTTGATAATATATCACGGTCGATAATTTCTTTTCAAATATATATATATATATATATATATATATATATATATATATATATATTATATATATTACTGTCATATTTATATATGTGATATTGTAATGGTTTTCAAACGATTTATTAATAAATAAATTTATACATTCAAGTCTAGATCTGTATATATATATATATTGTACATATTCATGAAGGTAAATTGCAGACCGCTACTCTAAGTTATTAAATTATAATATGTACTGCTTAAATTTTTTATGTCACTCCTGTTGATAATTGAAATTTTTTCTTGATTAATTTTAATAATTTCCTTAATTCCTCTTCATTGTGTGTTGTTCCCTACCGATTATCTGTGTGTTTTCAAAATCGAAATGGTGATCGTGCTGCAGTTTGTGTGTAAATAAATCAGTTTTGTCAGTTTTGGAGTATTTGTGGGCCTGTATCCCTTTGTATAAATTTGTATAAAAAATTAATTTTAAGTTTAAGAAGGTAATTATAATTTATATTTAAATATCATTTCAAATTGAATAGGTATCTTCAATTTACATTTATTTACAATTTACTAAAGATGTATTACTAATTTCACTTGATTAATAGAGGCATAATGGCAACGTTTTGTGAAAAACCCACATATTACGTACAAATTTTATCTATAATAAACTGCGAAAGTTTGTGAATAATTTATATACACTTATATGAATTATTATTAAATAATAGCCGAATCTTACATAAAGTATGAATTTAACATAGTTCAAGAAGAATTTACTATTATTGGAATTAAAAACGAAGTTTAACAAAAATTTATCGTCGCGCTTTTTTTGGAGAATTTAAAATCGATCTTAAATATCCTAATAATATAATTAGAAGAATAATTAGAAAAATAGTAAAACTAGAAAAACTTGTTTCCACAGCCTATGTAGTTACTACATGGGTTAGACTAAACAGTGTTTATATACTAATGAATACTCAAAAACAAACAGAATTGCTTTATTTACACACAAACTGCAGCACGATCACCATTTTGATTTTGAAAACACACAGATAATCGGTAAAGAACCACACACAATAAAAAGGGAAATTAAAGAAGTGATAAAATATGTACGTATCTGTGTTTTTACACAAAACGTTGCCATGCCTTTATTACTCAAATGAAATTAGTAAATTTTAAATAAACGTAAAATAAAAATGCCTATTCAATTTGAAATGATATTTAAATATAAATTGTAATTACTTTCTCAAACATGAAATTAATTTTATATTTACACTTTGAAAATTATAACGTTTCATCTACCGCAATTTTTACAATTATATAAACTTATAAATTAAAACAAATCGATATAGTAAATAACTAAATACAATGTAAAGGAGATTAAACATTTTCAATGTTTACTTTTCAATATCTACCTAAAAGTAAATACCTGAAGCTATTATAATTCAACAATAAATTATTCCTAAATTAATATACTGAAAACCAAATATTTTAGATTAAATATAGTTTTTAATCTGCTTAAAAAGATGTATAACGTTTACTATTACATAATCTTTGTTTGATTCAATTAGTTGGCGATTTAAGGTCTGGTTTTACTTCAATATGTATATATTTAAAACAATCTTACATGCTTCGGCATGAAATTTGAAATATAAATGACAATATATTAATGTGAAACAATATATCTGTAGTTGTCATGGATAAAATTATAAAATGATACATTCAAGTTCAATAATAATAAACCATGCCTTGGCATTCTCTAAACAATTATAAGAAAAAAATTAAATATACTTAAAAAAATATGATATACCTACAGTATATAAACTTAGTAATACCAATACACATCTATTTTCAGAACTAAAACACAAAATAGAAAAAAATCGAGAAACATATGTCATCTATAAATTACCATGTCGCGATTGCGATAGTTACTACATAGGCCAAATTAAACAATATTTATACAAAAGAAGACAAGTCCACAAATACTCTAAAACAGACAAAACTGCTTTATTTACACAAAAACTACAACGCGACCACCATTTAAATTTTGAAAACACACCGATAATCGATAAAGAACAACACACAATGAAAAGGGAAATTAAAGAAATGATTAATATTAAACAGGAAACAAATTCAATTAACAACAGAAGTGACATAAAAAATCTAAGCAGTATATATTATAACCTAATAATGTGACGATCTGCAATTTACCATCATAATATATGTTGCTGTTATATAAATATATATCATATGTTATTTAAATATCTGTACATTTGCTTTTCATGTTAGCAGCTCCGTGTTTAGATCCCTGACTCCCTGTCCTAGTAGGTTTTCTTGGTTTTCCTTCTCGTTTAAGGCAAATGCCGACAGCTTAACATCTTAAGCCGCTCCAGGGACGCAGACATAATAATAACTCATGGCTTGCCATTCCGCCGTTTTTGCTTAGAGAATGCCAAGGCATGATTTATTATTATTATAAACTGGATGTATCTTTGAATAATTTTATCCATGACAACTACAAGTGTATAAGCATGACATTAATATACTGTCATTTATATTTTAAATTTTTTGAGAAAGGCATCACTTGCTGAAACCTGTAGGATTGTTTTAAATATATGCATTATTAAGTAAAACCATACCTTAAATCGCTATCTAATTAAATATACTATATATATATATATATATATATATATATATATATATATATATAAGTGTTTAGATAATTTCTTAGCCGTTTACTAAATACTGACTCAGTACTCTCAAAATACTGACATCTGCTTTCAATAACTCACATCTACTTTCAAAATAGGCATCTGCTTTCTAATCTGACGTTTGCTTTCATAACTGACACCTGCTTTCAAAACAGACATCTGCTTTCAATAACTGACATTTGCTTTCACTAACTGACATCTGCTATCAAAACTGACATGAGCTTTCAAAACTGACTTCTGCTTTCAACTTGACATCTACATTCAATAACTGACATCTGATTAATTAACACTGTTACTTTATAATGCATTTCTAAATAGCTTGAACCTAGGTCTATTGTGGCTAAGTGGTAAAAGCGACAGCCCGGCAAGCTGTAGACTTGGGTTCGAGTCCCAACGTAGACCATATTTTTCAATTAAAAATTTCGTATGATTTGCTTTGTAATTTGTAGACAGCAATGTTTACATGCCCACTTACTCTGCAATTACATACATTCTAATTTGATATTTGTAAATATTTCATATAAAAGCCGAAAACTCCAATAATTTATCAATTGTTGTATATATATATATATATATATATATATATATATATATATATATATATATATGTAGATAATTATTTCGTGACGTTTGTATGTTATGGTAAACTATTATTATTTATATTTTATATTCCTTGAAAAGGCATCATTTGCCGAAGCATGTAGGATTGTTTTAAATATATTTCGCCAGTAAAGTAAAATCGCCAACAAATTGAATATATATATATATATATATATATATATAATATATATATATATATATATATATATATATACACACACACATAAGTAGCACGTCGTATAATAAAAAATATTATAATTATATTATTACCATCATTATAGGAATCAATCCTAGTATATCAGTAAAGCTATTTGTAAGTAAGAATTATTTAACAAACATCCGAAATTATACGAGTAGATTTTTAGGCATTAATGGATTCATATTGGGAAAGTAAAGTATATTGTAACCTATGCTGTTTTGTCTTTTACGACATGTTTATTTGTAATATACATACTTGCATTAATTTTTTCCTTCCTTAAAAGTACTCTTACATACTCGGATAATTAATTTAATTATGAGACTGAGTTCGCAGTATAAAATGGAAACAAGGAAATTGAATACTACAAACAATATTTCCTTCTGAAATGATACAACGGGCGGCATTGATCGAGAAAGGACCTCTACATATCTTACTGTATTATGTTCTGAACTTTTGACGACTTTAAAAATAAAATTTAATGCGCAAGTCCTGTGTTCCATGCCATTAATGCGACAACAGCCTCCTACTACAGCCACAAAATGTCCCCCTATTTCAAGTCATATCTACATAGTGTGCACCCATGTAATATTAGAAGGTTGTGGATGTAGGTTGGAAATTTTAATGGTATGCAATGTATTTGTTAATGGTACTAGTCTTTTCATTACAATTAAATTAATCTCATTATTTAATTGTCGAATTGTATATATTTATGGTATATCATACTTCAGTGGAATTGAGTGGAATTACGCCTTTTTTTGGTTCTTGTAATTCTCATTTTTTTAAAAGAAGTATAATAACTCTTTTCGATTTATTAATATTTACATTATAAGTTTTTTTGTTACTCGGATATTACTTGATTGAAATACATTAAACCAACCAATCTCCAGGATAATTAATATTATCGAACCTCATATATAGGATCATGATTTATTACAAACTATCTGCTTATACAAAACACTCACGTATAAGCTATAATTTCATAAACAGTCTATCACGTGTAGAGATAGAATTACGATCGGGTGAAAGATAGAGAGTCTGCGTTGAGGGAAAGTTCGAACCAAAAAGGCCGGGATTATGGTTACAAGATCCCCACTTTGACAGTAACAAATATTAGCGATTAAACGCTGACAACACCCATCGTGCGAACTACCGGCATCAAGCAAATTCCGACGTAGAAATATTGAATGGCCCGATGAGTGCTTTCATCAGAGTTGCGGAAAATTTTGTGTCTTTGAACTATGCGAATGGAAGACATTCGGAAATGAATTTAAATTAGTCCAATATATTGTCACTACTATCTCGTTTGTACTAGGTTAAGTACTGTTCCGGTAATAACAGTAATGGAAATTTGTCTTTCTTCCAGTTTATGATAGTGAATGTAATGAATAGAGACCGGACACGAGAGGTTGATGACTCATCGCCCACGAGCGTACTATTGAACATTTGTATTTTTTAAATTTTTAATTTTATTTATATAATTATACTTATAATAATAAAACGGGTATATATACGGCTACAAAATACGAAATACATTTTTATTTGTTCATTTTGTAGTTCAAGTTGAGTAAAGGAGTATTAATATTTACTAGCATTACCTTCTCAAGGTTCTCTTCTGTAAAATTTCTTCTCTTTGAATGAAATACATCCTTGTAAATAGAAAACGTCTTTTCTACATCGCAAATGGTTATAGATGCATACTTTTATTTCAGCGTATTTAGCAGTTAAATTTTGAGGAACTGTCCCCATACACAATTGCGGCAATGTTATTAAATCTGGATTTCTATTAAACACTGCGTCTAACTTTTGCCGAAGGCCACATCCGAAGTCACTTGGAATAATTTTCAAATTATTAATAGCCACATCTCCACATAGCCACTTTGGACATTATTTCACACTTAAGTCCATGACGTCAGCATATCTCTACGTCGTCAGATAAAGTAGTTGTTACCATGATAATTTCAATTGGCGTCGTTACCTTTATCTATATTTTAGTATTATCTATTGAAGTACGAATTTAATAGTTTGTATACACAACCTATTACTCCTGCATTCCATACTAATTGTCTGAACATGTCTACACGGTTTAGCTTTCTTTTAGTCACTTCCACTAGTAGTAAGTCAATCCAAGACGAAGTACCAGAGGAAAACACAAAGCAAAAGATCAATATATTTTTTCAAAGGTCTTAACTTTCTGCTGCTTTGGAGTAACTTTGACATGGCATAATGATAAAAGAACAGAACTATGTTATGGGAAATATGGGAAAGGACAAATGAAGAAATAATATACTTACCTGGTAAACTAGGATAACATCAGAAATAAGGACAAAGAATATCCTTTGAGCAGGATATATAATTAGACTCCCTCCAGAAAGAGCCAAAAGGAAAATATTGGAGACTCAAGCCAAACAAAAAAGAGGAGCAAGGCGAAGAATAAATATATTGATGCAGGTGAAGTGGACATAAAGGGAATGCTAACGATAGTTAGAAGGTTATGGAAAAAAATCTTAAACTTCCCTTAATTAATTATATTGTATACTCAGGTTTTTGTAATACTTTCAATATTACTCCTTTTTTAAGAATGATATATAGGCAAACTCTTTGATTTAAATATGGTTATGGAACATGGTGACTTGCAATATTTGTTTTACCCTAGCTGCCACTCATGCATTTATCTTTAATCTTGTTCTTTCCACTTTCTCAAATGTCTGAAATATGCAGAGTAGGGGTAGAACCTAAGGCCGAAATAATCTTTTTGAATTAATTGTCTTTCGGGTACTTATTTACGCAAATGATCTGAATATCTCAAGAAACATTTACAATTCTGTATTGTTCTACTGAAAACATTTCTGGACGATTAGGAATTGGAGCCTGAATATTAACAACTGTTCAGTTGTCTCTTTGTAAAATTTTGCTCTCTTGCTATATACAATTCTAATCTACAAGAAATTTTAATACGAAAAGTGCTTCATCCAATGAAAAAAACTACACTCGTATGTCGACTTTTTTGTTGATATACCTTTTAATGCCTTTTTAAATTTTGAAATAATTATATTATTAAACTACATCATTTTTAGAGTATTTTGATATATAATGCTTGGATTAATGAAATCTTTCCATTTTTTTAAAATCCGCTTGTCTTAATTTTTATGCTATTCCTTCTTTACCTTTATTTACTACAATATATGATCCTAATCTGTAAACTAATATATTCTAATATATTTTATTAATAACATTTATATCATTAGTTCATTACCCATCATTTATATGTATTTATTCCTTATATCTTTCTATCTACTTAGACTATCCTAAGTTATTTATTATTTAATTTATTTTTTATAGGTTCTGGTTTTACATATAGATATAGAAAACAAAACCTTTTAATTTAATTGGATTTAATTAGTAGCACATATACTGCACATAATAACTATATATTTATATACAGTTATATTATCTAACAAGATTAACATAAAACTTATTTACAACTTTTAGTACAGTATTAACATTATTTTTCACGTTTTCACGTATTTTAATTATTGATTTCTCTCTATATTATTATATAATAAATGCCATTTATATTTTTAATTTATTTGATAAAGGCACTATGCGGCGAAACATGTAAGAGTATTTTAAATATATACATATCAAAGTTAAACAGACCTTAAATCGCCAACTAATTTGATCTACTATAACATACAAAGGTGAAGAAATAATTATCTTTATATATTTATATATATATATATATATATATATATATATATATATCAAAAATTAATTAAAATTCGGGTAAGCGGTCAATTAAAAAACTCCTTTATTAAATTACCCTATATTTCGCAACACTTTGTCGCTTCTTCTGGGGTAAAAAATGTAGAGTTAAAAAATAATAAAATTGACGTACAAAATATAAAAATGAGTTTTATATTTTGTACGTCAATTTTATTATTTTTTAACTCTACATTTTTTACTCCAGAAGAAGCGACAAAGTGTTGCGAAATATAGGGTAATTTAATAAAGGAGTTTTTTAATTGACCGCTTACCCGAATTTTAATTAATTTTTGATAATATATCACGGTCGATAATTTCTTTTCAAATATATATATATATATATATATATATATATATATATATATATTATATATATTACTGTCATATTTATATATGTGATATTGTAATGGTTTTCAAACGATTTATTAATAAATAAATTTATACATTCAAGTCTAGATCTGTATATATATATATATTGTACATATTCATGAAGGTAAATTGCAGACCGCTACTCTAAGTTATTAAATTATAATATGTACTGCTTAAATTTTTTATGTCACTCCTGTTGATAATTGAAATTTTTTCTTGATTAATTTTAATAATTTCCTTAATTCCTCTTCATTGTGTGTTGTTCCCTACCGATTATCTGTGTGTTTTCAAAATCGAAATGGTGATCGTGCTGCAGTTTGTGTGTAAATAAATCAGTTTTGTCAGTTTTGGAGTATTTGTGGGCCTGTATCCCTTTGTATAAATTTGTATAAAAAATTAATTTTAAGTTTAAGAAGGTAATTATAATTTATATTTAAATATCATTTCAAATTGAATAGGTATCTTCAATTTACATTTATTTACAATTTACTAAAGATGTATTACTAATTTCACTTGATTAATAGAGGCATAATGGCAACGTTTTGTGAAAAACCCACATATTACGTACAAATTTTATCTATAATAAACTGCGAAAGTTTGTGAATAATTTATATACACTTATATGAATTATTATTAAATAATAGCCGAATCTTACATAAAGTATGAATTTAACATAGTTCAAGAAGAATTTACTATTATTGGAATTAAAAACGAAGTTTAACAAAAATTTATCGTCGCGCTTTTTTTGGAGAATTTAAAATCGATCTTAAATATCCTAATAATATAATTAGAAGAATAATTAGAAAAATAGTAAAACTAGAAAAACTTGTTTCCACAGCCTATGTAGTTACTACATGGGTTAGACTAAACAGTGTTTATATACTAATGAATACTCAAAAACAAACAGAATTGCTTTATTTACACACAAACTGCAGCACGATCACCATTTTGATTTTGAAAACACACAGATAATCGGTAAAGAACCACACACAATAAAAAGGGAAATTAAAGAAGTGATAAAATATGTACGTATCTGTGTTTTTACACAAAACGTTGCCATGCCTTTATTACTCAAATGAAATTAGTAAATTTTAAATAAACGTAAAATAAAAATGCCTATTCAATTTGAAATGATATTTAAATATAAATTGTAATTACTTTCTCAAACATGAAATTAATTTTATATTTACACTTTGAAAATTATAACGTTTCATCTACCGCAATTTTTACAATTATATAAACTTATAAATTAAAACAAATCGATATAGTAAATAACTAAATACAATGTAAAGGAGATTAAACATTTTCAATGTTTACTTTTCAATATCTACCTAAAAGTAAATACCTGAAGCTATTATAATTCAACAATAAATTATTCCTAAATTAATATACTGAAAACCAAATATTTTAGATTAAATATAGTTTTTAATCTGCTTAAAAAGATGTATAACGTTTACTATTACATAATCTTTGTTTGATTCAATTAGTTGGCGATTTAAGGTCTGGTTTTACTTCAATATGTATATATTTAAAACAATCTTACATGCTTCGGCATGAAATTTGAAATATAAATGACAATATATTAATGTGAAACAATATATCTGTAGTTGTCATGGATAAAATTATAAAATGATACATTCAAGTTCAATAATAATAAACCATGCCTTGGCATTCTCTAAACAATTATAAGAAAAAAATTAAATATACTTAAAAAAATATGATATACCTACAGTATATAAACTTAGTAATACCAATACACATCTATTTTCAGAACTAAAACACAAAATAGAAAAAAATCGAGAAACATATGTCATCTATAAATTACCATGTCGCGATTGCGATAGTTACTACATAGGCCAAATTAAACAATATTTATACAAAAGAAGACAAGTCCACAAATACTCTAAAACAGACAAAACTGCTTTATTTACACAAAAACTACAACGCGACCACCATTTAAATTTTGAAAACACACCGATAATCGATAAAGAACAACACACAATGAAAAGGGAAATTAAAGAAATGATTAATATTAAACAGGAAACAAATTCAATTAACAACAGAAGTGACATAAAAAATCTAAGCAGTATATATTATAACCTAATAATGTGACGATCTGCAATTTACCATCATAATATATGTTGCTGTTATATAAATATATATCATATGTTATTTAAATATCTGTACATTTGCTTTTCATGTTAGCAGCTCCGTGTTTAGATCCCTGACTCCCTGTCCTAGTAGGTTTTCTTGGTTTTCCTTCTCGTTTAAGGCAAATGCCGACAGCTTAACATCTTAAGCCGCTCCAGGGACGCAGACATAATAATAACTCATGGCTTGCCATTCCGCCGTTTTTGCTTAGAGAATGCCAAGGCATGATTTATTATTATTATAAACTGGATGTATCTTTGAATAATTTTATCCATGACAACTACAAGTGTATAAGCATGACATTAATATACTGTCATTTATATTTTAAATTTTTTGAGAAAGGCATCACTTGCTGAAACCTGTAGGATTGTTTTAAATATATGCATTATTAAGTAAAACCATACCTTAAATCGCTATCTAATTAAATATACTATATATATATATATATATATATATATATATATATATATATATATATATATAAGTGTTTAGATAATTTCTTAGCCGTTTACTAAATACTGACTCAGTACTCTCAAAATACTGACATCTGCTTTCAATAACTCACATCTACTTTCAAAATAGGCATCTGCTTTCTAATCTGACGTTTGCTTTCATAACTGACACCTGCTTTCAAAACAGACATCTGCTTTCAATAACTGACATTTGCTTTCACTAACTGACATCTGCTATCAAAACTGACATGAGCTTTCAAAACTGACTTCTGCTTTCAACTTGACATCTACATTCAATAACTGACATCTGATTAATTAACACTGTTACTTTATAATGCATTTCTAAATAGCTTGAACCTAGGTCTATTGTGGCTAAGTGGTAAAAGCGACAGCCCGGCAAGCTGTAGACTTGGGTTCGAGTCCCAACGTAGACCATATTTTTCAATTAAAAATTTCGTATGATTTGCTTTGTAATTTGTAGACAGCAATGTTTACATGCCCACTTACTCTGCAATTACATACATTCTAATTTGATATTTGTAAATATTTCATATAAAAGCCGAAAACTCCAATAATTTATCAATTGTTGTATATATATATATATATATATATATATATATATATATATATATATATATATATATGTAGATAATTATTTCGTGACGTTTGTATGTTATGGTAAACTATTATTATTTATATTTTATATTCCTTGAAAAGGCATCATTTGCCGAAGCATGTAGGATTGTTTTAAATATATTTCGCCAGTAAAGTAAAATCGCCAACAAATTGAATATATATATATATATATATATATATATATATATATATATATATATATATACACACACACATAAGTAGCACGTCGTATAATAAAAAATATTATAATTATATTATTACCATCATTATAGGAATCAATCCTAGTATATCAGTAAAGCTATTTGTAAGTAAGAATTATTTAACAAACATCCGAAATTATACGAGTAGATTTTTAGGCATTAATGGATTCATATTGGGAAAGTAAAGTATATTGTAACCTATGCTGTTTTGTAGCTGCGTTTATAACTAACTAATAACCAGCTTTATATGAATATACTACGAGTCCTAAAGCAAATTTAATATGTGACACTTAGGTATGCGAGTACATAAGAACATCTGCATCATTTAGATAAGGCTGGGGTAATATCTGAAAACGAGTTCGTATTTCTCACTCGTAATTAAGTCGAAAGATCTCTTTTGATAAGTACACGTGTACTTTCCATCAATTTCCTGACGATCCAAAAAAAATATTGGCAACATTCTTTGCATTTATATTTGAGAAGAGAATCGTCTTGAGACGCATTCATTTATAATTGAAGCTGTGAATGCGCCATATTTTTTTAAGCATTGTTGGTATTACTGATATTTCATATTAAAACTTAATTTACTTATATTATTATTCTTTATATTAAAATATAATTATTTGCGTAGTCGGTTTAAAATTCACAAACATAAAAAACTTGTTTTCGTATATTTATTTCGTATGAAAAGCGATGTTATAAAAATATATTTAGTGACAAAATAATAAAAAGAAGGTCATAAAAATAATTTATACGGTAACATCTGAAATTTTCAACCAGTTCTGTGCTGCAGGAGTTGCCTTATTTACTGAGGCAGTCGTTTTCAATGTGGACCATAGATTGTTTCATATTTCCGCAGTTGCCGAGGTTAGTATCTAGTAGTTTCCATTAATGCAGAATCTTCCGTAGCCTTTGCGGACCTATTTAATAGATACCATTGTTTATGTGCAGGGTTTCGCCCGGCAGAGTTTCTTAAGTATTAGAAATTAAATCCCTATTCCTCAGTTCAGGTTGCTATTCGAAGAGCGCTTTCTAATAATCACTCATATTGATGGGGTGCTGAACGTATCCAGCCAAATCGGTATCCTAGATTTCAGTTGGGACGCTCTCTAAATCATCGTCTATAGAAAGATCAATGTCGTTTATAATCTTAGTAATCTTAACCCATTCACAAGACGTCTGATATCCAGCGTGAAAATGATAGAAAGAATCTATAGCCAGAGAGTAGGTGTGGATCTAAAAGTAGCGGTGACGATACTCATTGTATTGTTAAGTTGCTATACCAAGCTAATAGATGTAGGAGCTTCGACACCAGACAGCAGCACAGTATTCAGTAGAAGAGTAATCTTTTCGTTCGCTACCCATGAATTGCTGGCAACTTTATGTGGTGTATTATTGCTGGTCTTCACATTTTGACTAGTCTTACAGATGTACTGCCTGAATGTCAGAGACTGGTCTAACGTTACACCCAGATATTTAGGGCGGGGGTTGTGGTTGATCCGACCATCACCAAATACAACATTCAACTCACTGTTGGCTTCTTTTTTACACAAATGAATTGCACATTACTCGGATTTTAAAGGATTTGATTGTAAGCGCCATTTCTTATAATATTTCCCTAAAGCTCGCACATCTTCCGTAAGTTGTAATTCTCCATTATCTAAATTCTTGGTTTAGGTTCATAAAGCTGGGTCATTTGCATATAGAAATTTTAGTTTTATAAGTGGGAGATCATTGGTGTACATGTTATTAGAGGAGCCTGAACCGTGCCTTGAGGAAGGCCTTGTTTCAGTTTTGCCATTGCTAGTTTGATTGTTTAGGCAGACTACGATTCGGGTTTTACACAGTATATTCTGAATAAGTTTGCTTAATTTAGCACATGGTATATTTTTTTGGAATTTAAAAATCAATCATTTTCGTATATCCACAGTTCAAAACAAACCGGACTAATTTAAAAAGAAAAAGAAGAAGTATTCCATTGTATACAAAAAAACGAAACAGTTTTGCAGAGAGGAAAATGTAACCTAGAGCCAAATTTAGTATGGTGTATGGTGGGCGCGTCGATATATATTTTTCGGGCAAAAGTATTTACACAAGGAAGGAAAACGAGTTGGAGAATTGTTGTGCCTCGTCTGGTAGAACTAAAGCCTTACTTTTTTAATTAACTTATCCATCATGGTTTTGTAGGAAGTAGTATTGTTTGAGACACCCGAGGGAACAAAATTCTCCATAGATAATGCCATGCACATCAAAGAATACTTTAGATGTGTGATTTCGATTCTTTCATTTTTATCGGTCTGGGTGAGCCTTTTCCGATCCTTTCAGTGTTTTGTCGTTTAGTGGTGGAATCATATTGGAAACACTAATATTCATTTCTCGTTATAAATGTGTTTAAAATATCAGGATTTCTATCTGCAAATTGGACAAAGTCCTGAACCGCGTTAATACATCGTTCTTTCAGATTTTCTGCGATGACTTTGTTGTAGCAGTCTTGCGCACAACTTTCTTTTGGCCAACTTTTCATGCACAATCACGTAACATTTCCGACGCTAATATTAAGCTCTTTTGTTATAATTTTTTACATTATTAGTTGGTCAGAGGCAAGAAAAGCACGCGCGCCCTCTAGATTTATTATTTATACTCCCTGTTAGTTTGGGGGCTTTCATATCATCGTCTAGGTACTTACGACCTATTTCAAAGGGTTAGAACTATTCATAAACTTGTGTGTGACTCATACGATGTGACGTTGGTATCTTCTCGGAGTAGGCAAGAAAACAAAAGACGAGAGCATCAGTATACATTTATTTTTCAATATACACCGTTTTATTACTTTCGAGTACAAGTATTACATAGTTTCAATAGCATCTTTAATTCATCGAAAAAATATTACTTTTGTTTCTCTGCACAATGGATATGAGATGTCTTGCTGCAGCACGGAATGAATTGGCTAAGATTTCCAACATTGATTTTCCTATACACGGTCATTTGAAGACCATCCCCAGGACTCGACCGAAATCTAGGGCACCGTTCTGGCTGGATACGGTTTAACACCCCATTAATGTGAATAATTACTAGATAGCCCTTCTAGAATAAAACCCTGAATTGAGGAATAAATTAAGTTCTAATCCATCAGAACCTTTGGCAGACGTAACCCTCCCACATTGGCAATCGTCTCAATTAAATAGGTTCCGCATAGGCCACGGAAGATGCAACTCAATGTTGTATAAATAGAAACTAGAGGAGATTAGCCCCTGCGACTGCAGAAATGTGGAGTAATCTATGGCCCATATAGTAAACGACTGCCTCAGATGAAGTTTCCCTGCTGGTATCCACGAACTGAGCAAGGCAATTCCTGCAGGTGTGGACTGGTTGAAAAGTTTAGATGTTAGTGTTACTAAATTATTTTAACGACCTTTTTTAATCATAAAAGTGATTTATACACTATTATCTACGCTTCGATTTTTTCTTCGCTCGTCATACAAAATAACTATCTAACTGTGTATATTGTAATTATGACTGGGAACTGCTTACATTAATGTTAATCTCCAGTTTTACTCCTGAAAACAAAAAATTTCAATTTTTAGATGTTATTAATATAAAGCTCGCCATAAATCTTTCTTTCTTCTCTTACGTATATATATATGTTTTCTTTCAGGCTTCCGTGGGTAGTAGTATGTGTTGCAATTGGATTCCGGGTTTTCCTCCGCGTTTCCATTGTTTGGTCTTTGTAAAGACCGGTGCTGGTTCCTGGACGACGTTTCGGCAAAATCACATTTGCCATCTTCTGGTCTGCGATAACTGTCTGCTTCTGCTTCTGTTTACTCGTAAACTGACGTAGTCGAGTTTAGGATGGTGGTTATATACCCGCTTAGCGTTCTGGTTGGTTACACTTGGTTGAGTGTGTGCGCGACTCCGTGTCGTTAGGCCTGTAGCTGGAGTGTGCTGGCTGGGTTGCGGTGTAGGTGTTTTTGTTTGTTGTTTCTTGTTGACAACTTCTTTGCTTAATACTGGTTTACATGCTGTTGGTAGCCTCTGGGTATCATCTCGCGAATTCAAATTGTCCGGACGTTTCTCAATTTCGATAGCTTCCCTGATAATTCTGGTTTTCATATGTTCTATGTTTGGCCAATAATTTGGTATTGCTGAAGTCTATCGTGTGGGACGTTTGCTTTACATGCTGTGCCAAAAATGAAGTTTTCTCGTCTTTTCTTACGGAGTTTTGGTGTTCGTCTCTTCTTACGTTTACCCTTCTGTTTGTTTGGCCAATGTACGTCTCACAATTAAGGCATGGCATTTCATATACTCCCTGGTTTTCTAAAGGTATTCTTGTTTTTGGATTTCGAAGGACTGTGCTGATTTTTCTGTCTGCCTTGAATGTGGTTTCAATATTGTATCTTCGTAGGACTCTGGATTTTCTGTCGGTGGTACCTTTGACATAGGATAAGTAGGTTTTGGCTATTGATTCCTCTTTTTCCTCTTGTGGTGTGGCTCGTTTAGATTTTAATACTTTGTTGATTGTCCGTTTGCTAAAGCCATTCTGCTGGAGTGCATTGTGGAGTTTGTTCATTTCTTGAATGACGTTATCTTCATCTGCTAATCTCCGTGATCTTGTTACTAGACTCTTCACTACTGCTTGCAACTGAGCTGAGTAGTGGTGAGACTGTGCGTTGAGTATGTGTGGGTTTCCGGTACACTGTATGGTTTAATTCTCCATTTTCTTTCTTCTTAACCAAAACGTCGAGGAATGGTAGTTGGTTGTTTGATTCTACTTCCATTGTGAATTTTATTTTTGGATGGATATTATTCAGATGTTCCAGGAAGCTCTTAAGGTGATCATCTCCATGTGTCCAAGTCACGAACGCGTCGTCAACATATCGTAGCCAAAGTTTGGGTTTATGGGTGGCCGTCCTTGTTGCTGTTTTCTCCAAGTCTTCCATGAAGAGGAATATAAAATATAAATGACATAAGGTCATTTATATTTTGTATTCCTTGAGAAAGGCATCAGTAGCCGAAACATGTACATGTAGGATTGTTATAAATATATAGTTTTTGAAGTAAAACCAAACCTTAAATCGCCTACAATTTGAATTTTATATATATATATATATATATTTTATATATATATATATATATATATATATATATATATATATATATAATTTCAGAAAATTTCTTGACTGTACTAATATAAATTCACAACTATTTGGGCTATTGGTCTGGTTTAATTAAAACTCAATTATTCTAAACTCAATATTTCGTCAATATATATTTTTGTTTAAGTTTATAATGTCCTGGTGTTATTTGTGAGTTGCTAGTAACAATTATGTGTGTATTATTTAATAAGACCGCCAACGCCTAACTCTAGCTCTACTCCAGATGAAGTCAAAAAATATATTGACGAAATATTGAGTTTAGAATAATTGAATTTTAATTAAAACAGACCTATAACCCAAATAGTTGTGAATTTATAAATATTATATATAAAATATAAATATAGGCGATTAAAGGTCCGTATATTACTTCAAAATATATGTATTTAAAAAACTCTACATGTTTCGGCTGTATACGCCTTTATCAAGAGAATACAAAATATGAATGACAGGATATAAATGTCAAGTCTTGACATTTATATCCTGTCAATGTCAAGTCTTGACATTTATATCCTGTCATTCATATTTTGTATTCTCTTGATAAAGGCGTATACAGCCGAAACATGTAGAGTTTTTTAAATACATATATTTTGAAGTAATATACGGACCTTTAATCGCCTACTGATTAGGTTTACCATATCATACCAAGGTCACGAAGTTATTATATATATATATATATATATATATATATATTGTTTTTAATTTAAAGATCGGCATAAATCTTTCTTCTCTTACGTATATCCATCGCTTTCTATTGTCCAAAACGATACGAGTAGAGACAGAATCGCCGTTATTATATTTTTTTAATGGATGCGGATGAACATATTAATTTTACCCATCAAATCTGACATTTTACGTCGGGGTCTCGGGTTTGACGTTACAGTCGCTGTCCGGGAAGGTTTTTCTAGTTTTCCTTTTCCCTTAAGGTGAATGCCAACAGTTAAAAATTTTGACGTACTACTAACTCATCGCCTGCCAATGCCCCCTGTAATTGGCGTTAAGCTGTTGGGCACTGTAAAGGAATGAATTATTATTATACGTCAAGTTTTCTCCCATCTTCTAAGCCAGTTACCGAGAAATATTTTACTCTACCCACATATCACAGGGTATGAGCTCGGTGGTAATCGGCTAATGTTGTGGTGTTAGTATGCATCGTAGAACAGTATTTAACGCCTGCTACTACTACCACAAGTTCTATGATGTAATTTATTATTATTGATATTTTTTGTTTTTATTTATTTTTATAAATCGGGGTGTTTAATCAGCGATTTGAATTAACTCTATTTGTAAAAATTTACCGACCGTATTACATGTGTTGAGTATTATTGATCGTATTAATTCGTGAACTTTGGATGGTAATTCTAATGATTCGAGACCGTTAGGGAACTGATGGACTGATTATTTCATGTACTCCAATCTAGTATTACTTGCATATGAAAATTAATGCGCTTTCTTTGAACACAATAAACCCAATGAAGTAAAGATAGTTTAAAAATAGGCTAGTTTGTCAGGTGTTAGTCATTAAAGATTAATAAAAAAAGATGAATGGATTTATTGAGCATTACTGGTGATTTTACGAGTTCTTAAATTGAAATTTTTGTCTGGACGTTTATCTAAAAGTGAATTCATAGCCTCAAAACATATTACTTACACTTCGTGAATATTTGCTTTAGAATCTTCTGTCTGACAAAGTTTTACTACTGAAATTTAAAAATTTTATAGCGAGAACTGTGGTAAATCAATATTTAAGTTTAGAAAAAAAATTATTTGATAATTTCAAGGAATATATTGGAACTTTTCTTATCGTATGGTCGTATATTTGAATCGTTTTCGTTACAGCGAGCAGTCGCTGTTCGAACATTTCAAATTTTCTTCACATTGTCGTAAAACCCCTGTATTCAGTTTTATACTTTTATAGTCACATGAAATATATTTAATATTGGTATCAAATATATATTTTTTTGTCTACTATATATAATATAATATACATACTAGTGTTGAAAAATGCATTACTGGTCAATATAGAAGTTATAATAATAAGAGTTAGTTAATATACGAGGGTGGTTCAATAATTTCTTAGAAAAAGATAGAAAAACAAATTATTTTGGAAATTTTTTTTAACGCGATCTCCTTTTAGCTGTATACACTTTACCCAGCGTTTCTCCAACTTTTTTAAGCCGTCTAAAAAGTAGGATTTCGGAAGGTCTTCAAAAAATAGGCATCTATTTGGGCGATGAAAGCATCTATTTGGGCGATGACATCCTCGTTCGACATGAATCGTTTTCCGCCGAGCCATTTTTTCAAGTAAGAAAGTCGCTGGGGCCAACTCTAGCAAATACGGTGGATGTTATAATAATTTGAACTTTAATTTAATATTTTCGCTATCGAAACTGCGCAAGTGTTCACCCGTGCATTGTCTTGGTGTAGTAGAATTCTTTTCTTTGCCGAATGAGGAAGTTTCTCATTGATTTCTTCCCTCAACAGGTGCAATATCGTTCCATGATACTTTCCATTCATCGTTTGTCCACTTTCCAAGTAATCGATGTAGATTATTCCGCGTACATCTCAAAACACACTGGTGATTACCTTGTCGGCTGTTTTCATCGTCTTTGCCTTCTTCGGATTCGGATCGCCTTTAAAAACTTACTATTTCGACTATTGCTTTGTTTCTGAAGTATAGTAGTGTATCCATGTTATCCACGGTTATGTAGGGACGTAGAAACTTGTCAGGATTGCGACGAAAAAGCGACAAATCAGGCTTCGATTCGATCATACGATTGCGTTTATTCTCTTCTGAGAGCAAACGCAGCACCAATCTTGCCGAGATTTTTTCAAACCCAATTTTCCGTGTAAAATTAAAAACACTGTTCCTTGTGATATTACTATATCTTCAACTATTTCGCGAACATTGATTCGTCGATTACTCAAAACCATATCGTGGATTTTGTCAATGATTTCAGAGGAAGTCATTTCCACTGGACATGCTGAGCGATGTTCATCTTTTGTGAATGTACGACCACAATTGTAAACAGTCGCAAACACAGGAGCAGATGTGCTATGAACTGTATCCAACTCGGCTTAGATCTCTTTTGTTGTTAAACACCAAAAGAGATTTAAGTTTAATATGTTAAATCACAGCAAGAAAGCCATGTTTTTCCATTCTTCTAAATGAGCCGAACTTTGTTGCTTCAATCGAATATAAAAATGAACCGACGCAATGGATTTAGCTAAAACTTTGACAGCAGTCTAATGTCAAATCACGTTTACTAAATGCAAGTTTTTGTTATATTACTAGCGCCATCTCTTGGATTTTCTAAGGAGTTATTGAACCACCCTCGGTGGAAGTACTAAAGGCACTAGTGCCTAAGATAATTAAGAGAATAATTTTAAAACATAACTTTGTTTATTTATTACAGTAAAACCATTTTATAACGTTTCCTAATAAGTGGAAATATTAACAGTTGGAACACAAATCTAACATTTCTATCAACACAATAAAATATTAATGTTTGTTTAAAACTCAAACTGAAAAGACGTAAGTGCCAAACTATGATTGTTACAAAGGTTATAAGTGAAAACCAAAATTTTGCCCTAAATACCTCATAACTTAAAGGGTATAACTACTAATTAAAGACGAATTGATCTGCTACTTGATCCCAAACTTTCTTCGTTTAAATTAAGAAGTTCTCTGTTAAATCTTTTGTGGTCAGGATTTTCCAGTCAAAGAATGAAGAACGATAAAGATAGTTTGATTAGCGGAAATCTTATTCTCACGGGTAAAAGTTTTATTCCTGCCGATTTTAGGTCTCCAGTAATTTTCCTTTTTTCAATATATTGATTTCTTTTCCAGTCTTCCAGTTCAGTGAAAGATTCTTTTGAAGAACTGATGGATTTTTATAATCAATCTTTATTCTTACTGCCTTACTAATATTTAAAGTTTTAGGTTTGAGAAATATTTCACCAGATTCTTTTATGTCCAAAAATACGTTTACATATCAACAACTTAGAAGGCGGGATCATATTTTGCTAAAGCTATTATTTTCTATAGCGTATGTTTACACTTGTACATACACTTCTACGCAAAATGAGCTGACGGAGAAACAAGTAAAGAGATATTTTGTATTGCAAGAAAAAGAGACCATACCGAATATATTTAGCGAATGTCAATCAAAAAACACATTCTCAGACACGAATTGTTGACTGTACAGCCGAAGCTGTAGGAATTTGCTCTGCAAGTGTCTTTAATATTTTGCGAGAACACAATGCACAAGACGTGAAACACCCGAAGACTTATTCAAGAGCACGATCTGTCCTGGATAATATTGATATAATACGCAATATTATTAGACGTATAGTACAATCATTTTTCTATAAAAATTAGGTACCAACAGTGGATAAGATATTATTCATAGTAAATCAAGATGAGAATTTTCCAAACCTCAAACGTACAACATTATTTAAGTTGTTAGAAGAAATAAACTTCTCTTTCATAAAAGAGTTCGAAGTAGTTTTCTAAAGCAAAAATGTGATATTGTTACATGGAGATGGCGCTATCTTCGTCAACTAAAAGAATTTAGGAAACAAAATAGAAAACTTTATTACCTAGAAGAAACATGGATAAATGGAGGACATACTATGCGAAAAATATGGGTGGATGAAACGGTAACAAGCCCAAGACAAGCATTATTAGAGGGACTCTCGACAGATCTTCAAAATCCACCTGGAAAGGGAAGATGATTGATTGTTTTTCATATTAGTTCGGAGGATGGATTTTTTGAAAATTGTTTATTAGTGTTCGTGTCAAAAAGATGATTGCCACGTGCCTGATTACCACGAGGAAATGAATGCAAACATATTTGAGGAGTGGTTCGAAAAAGTGTTTCCAGCTTTGGAAGAAAATTGTGTTGTGGTGTTAGATAATACTTATTACAGCAGAAAAATTGTAAAATTCACCTACACGGAATGGTTGAATATCACCTTTCCGTTTAGGTCTTGGTTGCAAGACAGTAATATATTCTTTGAAAAAAATATGGTCAAGGATTAATTATTACATCTAGTTCAACTGCACCAAGAAAACTTCAATAAATATGCGATTGATGAACTACCTGTACTATATTTTAACTTGTAATTTATGTTACATGAGGGTAGGACGGAAACTACGTGGCATAACAAAGAAAACACAAGTTATTTTGACAAAAAACTTCTATTTTTCAATATACTCTCCTGCTCGCTCAACACGCTTATTCCAACAATATTCCAAATTAGTAATGCCTTCATTGTAAGTCGATGAATCCAAGTCCTTGAAATAGCTATTTACAGCAGTGATTATCTCAGAATTAGACGAAAATCTCTTACCAGCGAGCTATTTTTTTAGATTTGGAAAGAGATGATAATCGCTGAGCGCCAAATCTTGGGAATATGACGAATGAGGCACTAATTCAAATCACAATTCATTAATTTTTGCTATTGCAATCGCAGATTTGTGCGCAGGTTCGTTATTCTGATGAAAAAGCACTTTCTTTTTTGCTTAACGAGGCGGTCTCTCTTTGATTTTGTCGCTTAATTGTTACAACAAATTGGCATAATACTCTTCATTTATTGTCTTTCTCTTTTCTAAGTAGTCGGCCAAAATGTTTTCATGAGAATCCAAAAAAACTGTTGCCATAACCTTTTCTGCTGGCAAAACTGTTGTTGCCTTCTTTGATGGCGGAGAACCTTTTTTTGTCAGTTGTTTGGATTAATCTCTAGTTTCGGGAGTGTAATAGTTGACACAGGTATCATCGACGGTAATGAAACAAGGTCCTTCTGATTGCTATGAAAACGTGCCAAAAGATCACGAGAAGCACTCAAACGATTCAGTTTTTGCTCCAATGTGAGTAACCGTGGCACCCGACGCGCCGAATATTTTTTCATTTCCAATTCTTCTGTTAAAAGTCATCCAAGACTTTTTCAATCATATCTGGAACAGCGTTATTTTTGAACGTCCACGGGGTTCATCATTTGACTACGCTTAAATTTTTTAACCATTGAAAACGAAGGAGTGAAGATCTGCTTTGATTTCGATTGGCGTTAAGCTTTCCAAATGAAAGTACTTTATCACTGGTCTCAACTCAGTTTTTTCTATTATTACAAAATCATACGACTCGTACAATTTGGCGTACTGTTAAAAACAGACTAATTGACAGATCGCTCTATACTGTCATATTTAACCTGTTAAAGAATGATTTTACAGAATGGTAAAGAAGATTCCTGCAAATTCGCGCTATCTCTGTGTTAGGTTACGTAGTTTTCGAGCAATCTTCGTATACACATGTGAATAAATTCTTTAATATATTTGCTTCATTTTTAAATAGTTATAACGGTTTTGTTTAAAAGTAGTATTACCTATTTCATTAAAGACCTAAAATACCTGATATTCAAGTTTTACAAATTTATATTAAAACCTGCAAGTAAAACAATAAAATGAAATTAAGAAGTATGACTGGTATTATAAAATTGTCTATTAACGAATTCTCATCATTACATATCTGTGGATAAGTAATAAAAATAGCTTATGAATCAACTAGTTACAATCAGAATCACCATTCAATATTAACGATGTTTATAATTACCCTCTAGAAGCACTGCTCTCTTGAAGTCACGGTTTACCTTTTCACTATGAATGTTTAAGATCATATCTACTATATTGTAATTTGTGCTGAGCAAACGTTAAGCCTGACTTACATTACACTTTTTGTCTAGAAACTTGGATAAGCTTTCAAACTAGATGTACTTGCCAAAACTTTGATAATGTAATTTAGAAGAGACACATCAAAGTTTCTAAACAACAAAACTAGGCCCGTTCAAATTTTTCATAAAAGTTTCACACTAGACTTACGTATTAAACATCATTTCGTTTATGCCAACTTCTTATATTTACACAAATCATATAGTCGTAATATTTTAAATAAACGTTTTGGTTTATATTATCTGATTTTAAAATTCATTTCTTCAATATCTTTGTGCTTATAAGAGCAAATAAATAACCACAACTCGATAAAGAAGATGTTAGAGATATACCTAAAGCTGGCCGACCAAAGAAATCACTAATGAAGACCGATCTCTTCATGTTTTACTTGCTGTAACGGAAAATCCCACTACGTCAACCACTCAACTAGGATTAGAAAATGATATGAGTAGCAGATCTATTAGACGAATATTAAAAGCGAACAAATACAAGCCCTATAAGATACACTTACTGCACGAACTTAACGAAGATGACCCGGACAGAAGATTACAGTTTTGTGAAACAATAATGGAATTGTCAAATAACGATCCAATTTTTTTAAGCAACATCATATTTTCTGACGAAGCTATATTTTGTCTAAATGGATTTGTAAATAGGCAAAGCTGCCGTTATTGGGTGACTGAGAATCCACATTGGATGCGAGGAAATCATATACAGCATCGCCAGAAACTTAATGTGTGGCTGGCATTGTTGGGCAACGCATCATAGGTCCGTACTTCTTGGAACACAACCTAAATGGTGATGGTTACTTACATTTATTGCGTAACCATATTGTACCAGATCTGTTGATTTTATTTCCTAACGACAATCAACCAAGCATGCCAAACCGTAATCTATGGTTTCAACAAGATGGAGCACCACCACATTATACTATTAATGTTCGACAGTATTTAGACACAATTTTTCCCGGTCGTTGGATTGGACGTCGGGGTTTTATTGATTGGCCCGCTAGGTCTGCCGATTTAAATCCATTGGATTTCTTTCTTTCGGGACACTTGAAGTCGCAAGTATACAAGGAGAAACCTAGAAACCTAGAGGATTTGAGAGCAAAAATTACTCGTGAGATATACAAGCCATACCACCTAGCAGTTTACAAAATACAATTCGTAATTTTTGGGAACGTTTAGGACACTGTCAGATCGTAGAAGGACGTCACTTTGAGCATTTAATTTAATTTTGTAGTTTGTTTACTTTTTTATGTAGACAGCGCTGAATATTCTTTCACGCTCTGTCTTAATAATTTCTGGTTGATAGCAAGGTAGTTATGTTTGTTTGAATGTATCTCTTCTCCAGCAAGGGCGTACCGACGATCCTGTAGAAAGGTGAAATACGTATCTGCGTCTCTGGAGAGGAGATACATTCACAAAGATATAACTTGTATTGTGTTCTTCACACCCCATTTTTAATAATATTTTATATTATTAAAAATACTTTTGTATTATACAAATTGGTGTGGTTTTTACCCACTCATGTATGTTTCAAATTATTTTGTTGTTTACTTTTATTAAATTTAATTTTTTTCTCAATATTTTTACTATCTAACCCCATGAAAATAGTCCGCATTTATATTCAGAACTTAATAAAGATTCCGAGTTGTCCAAAAAATAATATTACTTCCATTTAAAAAAAAAAAAAAATCTTTGGCTGTCATATGTAATCATCATGAAAAAAAAAACAAATAATTGAAGCCAATACAAAATAACTCGTCAAAAAACTTTTGTTAACAACATTTTGTTGTAAAGTTTATATTTACGGAATTATTCGACTGATGCGTTACTTCTGCCCAACCCCGTATATAAATTTGAAAAAGAATAACTGTGGACTATTATGGAAACTTAAAACTTCTGAAACGCTTAAATATTTACTATATGTAGTCTATTGAAAATAAAATAATTGTTTAAACTGCTAAGACAATTTGTACTAAAAATTGTTCAATTGCCACGGAAGATATTTGTTACATACTTCTTCCGGATAATATATTCACCTTCCTCGACACTTATTTCCATTTCCGAACAATGCTCACCCAAGAATAAAATCTTAAAAGAGCTCTTTTCAGCGTTCCAACGTGAAAAGTTCCATTTCTTGAACGACACCCAAATCCCTTAATTCAAGTATCAGTTTAACGAGAAAAGCGCCTTGTTTGTTATCAAGTTCCCGCTGAGTATATCTCTCGTCTCTCTTTCTATTTCTATCTTGTTATAGACGTGTCGTCAATTCATCGTAGATCCCCACGTTTTTTTTTTAATATTAATTATTGTAATAAGAAGACGAACCGAAAATATTTTGCGAATGGATTCTAGAAACGAGAAATGTGTACGTTTATTATAAACCTGGTATTGATTAACGCTATTCAAGCGAATGAAAGTGTTTTTTTTCGTCTATGAGATGTCTCAAGGCAAGTTCCTATCAGGGCTTACAGTCGATTGGAGGTAGATCATAGTCGAGACTAATACGTTGTAATACGGTTTGATATAATCTCCTTTTGGTAATAAATCTACCATAAGGAATATTGTACCAGGAAAATACTAAGTAACGTAAAAAAATTAGAATACCTAGTATAAAGATTAAGTTTTCCTGTGATTAATGACATTATTTATTATATTCTGTCATAATTTTGTTTTCATTATTAATGATTTATGATAGAATTCTGTAATATACAATTCAAAATATAATATACGAAGTGCGATCCATATGTTTCCGAAATGATGCTGCACACGCGAACCCAAAATACCGTGATATCGTAAATTTTGTGAGACGAAGTTGGCATTGAAATATATGAACTTAAGCCATATTACCATACTCCTAACTCAACCGTAAATTTTGAAAATTATTTGGACAGTGTCATGTAACCATATTGTAATCCATCTTCGTGCAGCTGTTCAATAAACTCATTCATAATATATCTATGCCTCTCACTATTAATTGCAAAATTTAAAAAAAAATGTGTCCAAAGGATTTTTACTACTCCACATCCAAGTATTTTGGGATTGACGTACCCTGAAAGGTAAAACTAAGCTTCATCAGAGAAAAATGTTAAATTAGCAGGTTTAGTAATCTTGCATTAAATTATTTGCAAACCACTGGCAGTAAACAATTCGTCTAGGGTAGTCTACCAGCAAAATAGCCTGATGTGATTGCATCTTACGTATGCATGTGTAAGTTTTTCTATACAATTTTCTGGCATGTTCCATAAGAAAGTCCAATCTCTTGAGGAACACGTTTCAAAAGTTTTGTGGGTTCATTTTCCATACGTCGACGAGCATCAGTTTTAACTTCTTCCAAACGAACAATTGGTCTTCCAGTACGTGATTTATGGCCCACAGAAACAGGCTCTCGAAATACACCAACACAATTGGAAAGGCAATTATAAAAATTTTTGGTAATTACAGCTAACTCTGGGATGTGCTCTCTAAAATCATCCAAACATGCACGCTGGCTGTACACCCAAATTCCATCAATTCACACTCCAGTTCGAAAATCGGTTTCTATCATGTACCTACGTTTTTTGCACTGTATTGTAAACCAAATTTGAATTTATTGAAAGTCGATGTTCAAATTTGCTTTCAGCAGTTCTAACACATTAATTGATGACAGTCAATGTCACTGTCAAAATAATTTTCAAAACCGTTAAGTTATAGGGTACATCGTAGAGTTATTGGACATTGACAGTTATTGGACAAGACACTTTCTTTTGGAGATTATAAGACTTACAATAAAGCAAACTCTAGTTGCAGAAAATCCATTCAGAGTTAACAATTTTTACAGAAGCCTGTAAATACGTCATTCTTAAACAAACCCAATATTTCTTCACACGTATTATTAACTAGTTCGTTAAGAAAGTTTACTGTGGTCAGTGAGTGAAAAAGCTAGAATCATTTAATAATAATTAACTAAATTGTGCATTATCGTAAAAGGTAAGCATTAGACAGTATTTTAGGCCACAGCTGATTAGTTTTAAGTTAAAAATAATTAACGTTATGTTCTCTCCAATAATTGTAAGTAAAAAATTAGAGGCATTATAGTTATTGGACGTGTGTCCAATAACTGAATTTAACAAAGTTACACGATATCGCTATCGTTTTTCAAGACATTCGCTTTCTAAATAAGTTTTTCTTCATATTTAAGTTTCTTTAGAGAGTACAGTTATTGGACAGGGTGTCCAATAACTATATATGGTGTGTCCAATAACTGAATTAGACCCAGAAAAGCGTGATTCTGATCCTAAATTAATTGACAAAGCCGTACAAGGTATAAAGTGGTCTAATGTCCTATAGAACCGCTCCGGATACATATACTGTACCAAAATCAACAACAGAATTTAAAAAAATCCAGATTATACTTATGGTCCTCCTACAGTTTTGACAAAATTGGAAGAAGAAGAGAAAAGCCACTCGCATTTTGCAACCTGCCGACGTTTCGGAATTTAGACCAATCAAATCAACTTGCTTCAGTTATGTAAGATAGTTGTATATGAACCATCCAGGCGAAATCTGTGATAAACAAAGCAGATAAACCCTCAAATTTAATAAACGGATTTAGAGTTTGTGGCCTTTTTCCATTTAATAGCGATGCGGTGGATTATTCCAAGTGTTTGTCTAAAGATGGAAGTCATAACAATAGAGAAGCAATTCAAGAGGTTGTTCATAAACACATTCTGACGTATACGGATTTTACTAAATTTGGGGATCTGAAAAAATCACAAAATTTGAGAGTATAAATATAATTGTAGAGGATAATGACGATGAACATTTCTGGGACCTTTACTGTGTGTGACAGCATTTTAAGAATCCCCCACAAGAGGATCAAGGTTTTGTTGAAAAATACGGATACTTCTATAACACTGTCTTCAACGCATATTGCAAAAGATCAACTTTTTACGCAAGACCTTGAAGTGAATAAGGGAACGAAATGTAATATAGTACCTAATGAAAGAAGAAGTTAATCAATCAGTGGCTAAAGCCAGTGTAAATGACGTAAAACTAATGAATTGTGGAAATACGACAGAAATTAAAGAAAATCATAAACAAATAAAACCCGAAACTTCCCAAATATTAAACAAAAAAACATCAAACGTAACGCGTTCAGTAATTATTTAGTGTATCCACCTTATCCGCAACGAAAAGGACAGAGGCAAACCGAAAAAGTCCCTTCCGCAATAACTTCTAAAAGATATCAGGAAACGATGGAACAGAAACGTTCACTAAAGCAACAATTAGAAGAAGAAAAGGAAAATCGTAGAGACATTGCGAAGAAAACAAAAAAGAAAAATTGAATAAGCCCGTACGCAGAAAAGTTTGGTACATTGTGATCAATGCCAGAAACATCTAAAGAACAAATTGTATCTTAAATGAGACTCGAATTCATATTCCTGATGAGGAATCGGATGACTTGTATTTGTCATATTTGCTTTAAACCTGGAATAGACAGTAAGAGTGATAGTGACCGCCATAGTTTACAGGAAAACAGCAGCTGTAATAGTGAAGAAGATAACCATGATCACCAAAAAGATGGTGTGGAAAACAGCGAAGATGACCATGACACCAATCAACTATTCCAATTATTCACATCGGAACAGAAGAAGTTAGGTTTTTAAATTTAATTTGATAGAAACATGACTTGTCCAATAATTGTCAGAATATTGTCCAGTAAATGAAAATTTTGTCCAATAACTATATTTTTCTACATGTGCACTTTCAATCTTTTTTTCAGACTTACCAACTTGTTACATGAATGTTTTATATCGTACTTTAAAACAGACTGGTCTTATTTTAGGTAAGAATTTTTCCTTTAAAATAAAGTTGAAGCACTTATTTTTTCTAAACTGTCCAATAACTATGTCGTTTACCCTAATACCTGATTTAAGTTCAGACATATAATTTTTATATAGTTTCACCTGTCGTCGGGCGCAATTTTTGCTAGGTTATGTGCGATTGCGTAAAGTGGTAATTGCGTCCTACCATAATCACTGTAAGAGATGAAAAACATGAGTAAGGCGCGTGCATTAAATTTTATTTTAAGCTCTAGAAAACGACTACTAAAACATATGCAATTATTAAACAATGAGCAGAACAACAACTTTTGCATGACTTGCGAGTTTTAATATCTGTAGCACGTCCATTAATGACAACGAACGAACAGGGAGACCTTCGAAGTCTATCACACCCGAAAACATAGTAACAGTTCAACGGCTTATTCATGAAAACCTTCATCGGTCTATTCTTGACATACACAATAAAGTTGGAAACGGATATGGTACATGTCAGCTAATTATGACCGAAGAATTGGGCATGCACCGCATTGCCGTGAAATTTGTTCTGAAATTTTTAAGTTACGACTAAAAACTTAAGCGAATTGTCAGTTTAAACAAATTGCTGCGGATGATTCCAACTTTTTTGTCAAGCTTTCAATATAGTTCCTCTGTAGTGTCCGACGGTAGTGTCATTACTCAAAGAGATGGCAGAAGCCGTTCTATGAGACCTTCTTTTAAAGTCATTTCTAAAGTCTGAAACAGTTTCCAATTCAATTTAAAACCACTGTCATTGCATGTTCTTTTCAAACTTGAAGATATAGATAGAAGTTGCATGGGATCAGGATTGCACAAAACATCGAACAGTGTGGTTGGTGTGTGACGATGCAATGTCATGAGGAATAGCACTTTCTTTCGAGACATTACGGGTTTATTTTTTCGATAATGGTAACTTTTACTTTATCCAGAAGGGCAGCATAATCTGTCCCGTTGATATCTTAGTCCTTTGCAAGATATCATGGCCATTACCTTTCCAGCCGAAGGAAACGTCTTGGTCTTCTTTGGCCGAGGACTGTCGCGGTTGAGATTGTAGTTTCGATTCTGGTATATAGTAATTGAGCCAAGTTTCATCGACCGTAACAAACCGACGAAGAAAATCTACTTGGTTGATCCTAAAGAGCTTCAAATTGTCTTTAGAATTTCACGGTCTTTCACATTTTGTTCTACATTCAGTGAACGCGGTCCCCACCTGGCAGAGAGCTTAGACAAGCCCAACAGGCAAAATGTGATTCACGTTCAGTAGATATGCCCACAGTCCTTGCAATCTCCTCCATTTTCACTCTTCGGTCATATAACATAACGTCATGAATTGTTACAACCATTTCTGAAATGACATCTTCAAGACTAGTCTCGCCACATTTAAAGGAGCAACGCAGCTACAAATCGTAACGTTCGATTGAGCATTGTCGCTTAATATTTGCTGGATTTCCGCCAAAAACCTTAATTGCATCCATCTTCTCAAAAAGCAAGTATTGAATCGCACTATGATCTAAAAAACATAAATTTTAAGTATTGCAAAAGTTATGTCTGCTATAGCAACCAAACGTTCGTCCTAAGGTGGTCAACTTGGGGTCGTCTCCGATATTTTCACTTTATGTATTTTGGGACGCTGCTAACGATAAACAAAGTCGCGCGCGCCCATCCCTTTTAGTTTTCGAGTTATTCGCGAAAATCGGTATACACCTCGAAGACACCATATTTTAGCGCGACAATGTTTGTACAGTCTGCATTAGCTCCTTGGAAAATCCCGCAGTAGTTTTTAAGTCGAAATTCTAGAAAAAGAAATTTTCACACTCGAAAATTGCGTTAAATTGAAACTTCTATTTTGGGTTACCACCGTATCTCCGAAACTAAACCATCCAGGCGCACTTGAGCTCGTTTTAATCGTTTCGGTGAACACTTTAATTTGCTACAAAGTCACGTCGATCTGTCAATAAATGAGGCAGTTATTGCATTTTGAAAATTTCACAAATTTTTTTAACCTCAGGCCATAGAATTTGTAAATTCCAAAAAACGAAAGTGTCGATTTTTGGCATTCCGATACTTTCACTTTATGCATTTTGGGGTGCTTTCACTAACCACGTCTTCTTAAGTAAGTGCATCTGTCAAATTAAAAGTTAGATAGTGAAAATTTAAATAACCTCTTGTCAAAGCATGGTATATTTGAAAATAGTACGAATTTTTTCACGAACTACACTGATAAGCGTGTCTCACCTTCCGTCCGATTATCTTTGTACATAAGACTATGAGGGTTGGCACCATAGATAAAATGGATCTGAACTCCAACAGGGGTATCTGATCAACATAAATAAGAAAAAGCTTACGATGAATCTCACCAGCCTTCATGTACTTTGCAAACGGATAATAGTACGAAATTCACAGTCGGCGGGATTTTCAATTGCAGGAGTCTTTTTAAACTACCAAAATAGCAGGAAAGAATCTTCGGGCAATTCTTTCACTAGCACTTCCAGACTCGCACTGAACCAGATTACACCGCAGGGCTGTGACCGCATCGATAACCCCACTACTCTGCTCACTAGGCGGAAACAGAACTTGCTTTTCGAGTCGCCCTCGTATATATTCAGATCTTGCAATAGCAAACTCTAAACTTATTTGTTTAAGTGCATTGTGATTAATATCCTGAAGACGTATTACAATGAGGCATAGAAATAAAAACAAATGTCTTTTGCATATATTATATAGTATGTATTTGTTTATAATTCTCATGTTTTATTTATTTTACTAAAAATACTATAATTATCTAGCTATCGTTACAACGTTATATTCTACGAATATAGATAATATCAAAAAAATTCTAACAATAGACAATAGAATACAGATTTCAAGTAGGTGTCCCTAATTTATTTGTGATTATCATCGTTAATGTTCAAGCTTTGAAATCGGGATTCTTTTTGAAGGCAAGGTAGGTATTTTGTCAACAACCTGTTTTTGACCAGAATAATAAAAACAGTCGTAGAAAAGTGGTTGTAATTATTTAGAAATGTATACTTGGGCGTTTTTTTTTTGTTAAAACAAAATACGCATTTATTTTCGTATGAAATTTATAGAATATTTTATTGTAGTAATTATTATTGACAAGTGACGGGTTAAACACGAATATAATAAATTTACTAGTTTCGTGGTATAATCACCTCATAAATTTGAATTAATATTACTTAAGAATTTGATCTTCACCCATATATATATATATATATATACGAATATAAATGTATGCTGGCACATAATATAATATATAACGTTAAAAATTAAAGCTTCTTTTTAAGGTAAATAATTGGCTTGTTATTGTTAGTGCTTTATATTTTGACTAATTATAAATATGAAAACATTAAAAATTTTTGCCACAATAATACTTGAAATATTGAATCCGAATTTTGACAATAAAGTCGTTATCTAGTAAGTAGTGTGTTTTCTTTCCACTGAAATAAAGTATTTATATATTCATAATAATAGATTACGAGGTGTTGCTATAAAATAAAGGGACTAATGCTGTAAAACTTTTTATTTTAAATTTATACATATTTAATTATTACTCTCTCCAATATACTCCCCATCTCTATCCTGACACCGATCTATTCGTATTTTCACTGTGCAAAACAGTGCTCGAAGTCTTTTTCTGTCAACTCGTTCATTAACGGGTGTCGCTTTTTCATTCACAGCTTCAACAGTCTGAAAGTCCCTCTTACTGAAGATTGACCCTTGGATAACAGATAAAAGTCACATGGTACCAGGTTAGGCAAATAAAGCGAATGGTCTAACACTGGGATGTTATTGTTAGCCAGAAACGTGCTTCTTTTTATTAGATAGTGAGAATTTTCGGCACCGGTTTCGTACACACTTTTTAGATGTTTAAATTCTTATGTAAAAGTTGCCCTTCGCATGAATTCAGAAATATAAACTTGTTTACAACCCTTAACCCTTTGCCTGTCCTGTGCAGCATATGTGATACACAGTATATATAATTATGGCGTTCGTGTATCACATATGATACACAAACGCTAGAATTTCCATGCTTGTGTAATTCTTTGGAACGTATGAAATATAGCTTGTTACTGCCTTAAGCGTGTAGATTTGAACACATATTTGTAACTTAGCGCATCACATATGATGTACAACGCGTATGTACTGTAAAATTTTCAATTAAAATGTAAACTTATGGAAGCAAAGGTACCTACCTACCTATTTGTTATTTGGAAAAATATTCTATGTTTGTTGAATTGTAAAATCCATTAGGCTGTTTTTAAAGACTTTATTGATATAGAAAAGTACAGTTACTGTGAAATTAAACATTAAACAACGTTTTTAAATGTAAAAAAGAGTTATTTTTTATTTTCGTGAGTTTCATTGAAACAGACAAGGCAGAAAGCTTTCTCACAAATCACACACTCAGTAGACACTTGTTTAGTTTCCGCCAAGGCCCTTTTTCGATTATGTTGTCCACTAATTTTCTTGTAACATTCATGACACCTCTTGCGCACAATTTTGCGATTTTCTTTGCGTGCAATATTTGTTAATTCATGAGCCTTACGAATTGGCTTTCCTATATTTGCCTTTTCAGGTAGCTCAAGTAAAGATGCTGCTAAGCATTTGGTAAACTGAGGCAAGTGCATTGTTTTATCGTCATAAAACTTATTATATAACACCCAACTGTTAACTATTGCAATACTAAAGCATTCAAAAAGTACTTTTCGATACCATTTGATACTTTTTCGAGCTGGACTGTAATAAGAAATCATTTGATCTGAGAGATCTATGCCACCTTTTACTCTGTTGTAATCCAGTACTGCAGTGGGCTTTTTAACTTTTTCGCCTTGGCGATTTTTTTTGTTACTTTCTGTCAGGTCAGCCCCATGGAAAGTTGAAATGATATATATTGCTTTCTTATCTTGATATTTGATTATTCTAATTCCGTCATTATTTACTGCTCCAACAAGTTGTCCTTTGCTTAGCTTCTTTGCTTTCATTTCATTCGGAATACCACTTCGATTCATTCTCATTGTTCCAAAGTATTCTGTATTCTTTAAAAAAGTTGCCAAGGGAATACTACTGTACCAATTGTCCGCAACAAGAACCCTTCCCTCATTGAGCAAAGGTTCAGACAACGAAATAACGACGGATCCGGAATGGTCTAATCCAGGTAATATATCGGACGTTCCTTGTCCGCAATATATGAAAAAATTCCAAATATATCCTGACATCTCGCATAATTTAAACAATTTAATTCCATATTTATGGGCCTTACCAGGGTTGTATTGACGAAATATCAGTCTTCCTCTGTGAGATATCATCGTTTCGTCAACAGATATTTCCTCTCCTGGAGTATAAACTTCTTGAATGTTTGAAATTAACACCTTAATGTAATTTGCTACTTTATGCAATCTGTCGTGAGGTAGGGCTGCTTCGTTATTACAAACATGCCAATTTTTTAATATTAAATAAAATCTGTTATAGCTCATTCCAATTTGGTGAAACATGGGATGGTAAAACATACTGTCCCGTCGCCAGTAGTCTTCTATATTTGGATACTGGATAAGTCCAGTTACCAAGAGTACTCCCAAAAATTTTCTCATTTCGCAGTAAGTAACATCGACCCACTTGTTCATCCTGGAGGAACGTCGAAGTGTATGCGTTGATATATATTGTTGAGCATAACGGTTTGTTTCTTCTACCATCAAGTACACGATTTCTTCATCAAAGAATTGTTGGAATATGTCAAGAGGTATTACATTTCCATTTCGAATCCTTTTCTTCAAACAAGAATTGCCAGTCAAATTTAACTTCTCTCTCTGCTGAAAGTTCGAACTCCATTGGGTAAGAGGAGACGATGGATATGGTGTCACTGGCAATTGATTGTCTTGAACATCGTTTTCGTTGGAAAATGTATACAAAGTTATTGATGTGGAATCAGATTCGGAGGGTATGTATTCGTCACTTGAATCACCAAAATCTGCTGTAATATCTTCATTGTTGTCACTTGTATCAGACTGGTTATCAATTCTTTTTTTCTTGTTACGACCATAGAACAACACTGGATCCATTTTTAGGGACTAAAAAGAAAATAAACCTAGCAGCAAATATAAAATAATAATAAATTTTTACTCATGTGTAACACATGTGATGCACAACCGTAACAGAAATATATACTTACGAAATTGTCCCGTGTATCACATGTGATACACAACAATTTATACGTGCTACTTGTTGACTGTCACTCACAATACTGCCCCTGAAAATCTTTTCCATGTTAGTAACTCCTATATCCCCTCCACGCCGTAGACGTATAGAAGTGCGCGCGCAATGTGATTAGACAGGCAAAGGGTTAAAGTTGCGAAAATGTTTGTCATAAAAAAATAATAATAGTATCAACATGGGATATTTGACGGTAACGTGACTTTTAAATGAAAAAGTATTGTGGGTACTAAATGGGATCAGACAGCAATTCCAAATGTAATTCGACAAATTTAGCGTTATAATTTCAGACTAATAAGATTCTGCATTATCATGGCGAAGAAAAGCTTTTTTCTTCAACAAATGTAGTCGCTTTTCTTTAATTTTGCGTTGAAATGACTTAATAAATTACCAGAATACGTTCTTCCCTTTTCAAGTTGATCGACATATATTATACCGTGCAAATCTTATGCTACCATAGCCATAATCTTTCCAGGAAATGGAACCCGTTTTTGTCCTCGTGTATTGTTTCTACCGTTTTTTCGTGAAAGATCCATGTTTCGTCCGCAGTTATATAGTCCATCTTTAAACATTGCATAGAAATTGTCACGCGATTTAGTTTTTGGTTATCTGACACTAAACGCGACACTCATTTTGCTGATAACTTTTTCATTCGTGCAAGATATACGTTCAACAAAGATGTTTGCAACCTGAACTATTTCACGCACCATCAATCGGCGATCTTTCAACACCATACGATGAATTTTGTTAATCATTTCGTTGATATTATCACAAAGAAATGCAGCGAACCAATTTTTAATCACTCCATGTGCGGGAGCAGAACATCCGCGATACTTTTTACTTTTCTTGGGGTTTTTATGGTATGTGAAGCAGTGACTATTTGATATATATGCTTAAAATTTTATATGTACGCTTTATTAGAGTTATAAAATCTCAGAAATGTAGTTTTTGGTGTGCTCTAATATTGCAGAACATGTTAACATTTTCATTCTTTGGTATTGAACGTAGGCGCACAGATATAGGCCTAAAAATCACGGATAAAATTCGAATTGATTTTGTTCAAATTTTGTCCACGGTTTTGAATTTCCGTAACTGTAGAATTAGATAGTTCGTCTAAGGATTCACATTTTCTTCACAATACCACGCTGATCCTTAATACTAAATAATTTCTTTGCAAAGAAAAACTTGAGTAATAACTAACAATTTTATAGAAATCCCTTTGAAATAAATTTATAAACGTAAATAATATTATGCAACCTTAATTTTTGGACGATTCATTTCTCCTTTTTCTTTTATTTTACATTATCATTGCTGCTAATGTTTTATTCGATATTTTGTATTCCAAACTTAACTAATTAATACTTGATATCATATATTGTCATATATTATCTATAATTTATACTTTTCCTCAGACTTTGTTAATACCGAGGCCCATGATGTGATAGTATTCTTTATCTGCCATTTCATCATCAAAAATCTTCACAATTATTACCTTCACCAAAGAGGACAGGAACTACTTCATAGCGCTTCATAATTTTACATATTTTGATGACTTATATAGCGACAATGATCTGTTTCAGTGCAATATCGTTACAGTTGGTATCCTGAAATGTTCTATGCAATTAAGGACGAGCAGACGACTTAAGCACTGTCAGGGAACCACTAGGACAGGGCTATATTCTTCAAAATCAAGTGACAATTATAGTTATGCACTTGATAAATACATATGTGGAAGTGTACCCCATATTGCAGTGTGCAAAAGAAAGCAACATAAAAGAACGCGGAAACGTGTGTGGTTAAGATAGAGAGACTTCTATGGGAACGTCTTAAAGAATTATGAAAATTGTCGGATCAGAATATCGTAGAACCGATCTGGGTTTTATAACACCATGAAATTGAAGGTAATGAGAAAGTCAATGAAGGTACCAAAAGAAAGAGCTGAGATATTTTTTTTTCGGATCAGAACTGGCTCTAGAAATAACTAAAGGTTTAGCTTGAAGTTACATAATTAACTGAATCCTAGAAAGACATCAGCATAAATCTTCCCAGATAAAACAGTGGTAAGGAATTTATACATAATTTATAACGGAAAGCAACTAAAGTACTATTACTTTTGAGCAGAAAACAGTTTTTGCAGTGTGAAGGGACAGAAAAACAGAAAATAGAGCCAAGATTATACATAACATGACCCTTCAAAAATTTGTACGATTTTGTACAGACTTGATCAGACAAACCTCTCTTAAAAGAAGGACGAAACATTAACAGCGACAGAACTACCAAGAAAATTCTACCAAAATGTGGAAATATTTACCGCCTTACGAGGGATGTCTTTTTAATTTTGCATATTATTTGCACATAAGTTTTGCATATAGTCTCCTAGAGGGCGCCAGTAATAAAACATTAGCCGTCAAAATTAGTATCGATCTCTCATTAACCAAAATATAAAGTTTCAGGAAGATACTGCAAGTGATTTAGTCATAATCAATTTTTAAAGTTTATAAGTTGGCCGAAAAATGGAATTGAATCGAGAAAATTTTGGCGCAATAATTTTTAACAACTTTCGAAGAGGATTAACTCAACAACAATAGCTTACTGAGTGGGTTTCTGTTTTTGAAGATGAAGCACCACATCAATCGATAATTTAACGTTAATACTGTGAATTCCAACGTGGACGCACCAGTATCAGCGACGATTCAAGGACAGGTCCCCAAAGAACAGCAGTCACCCACCAAAATATCGATGCTGTGCGTCGCTTTTTTAAGGAAGATAGACATTTTACATATAGTTAAATTGAGACATCCATGAGTATTTTAAAGATCCCAATCCAAACAATCCTACATGATGAACTGGGTGTGTGAAAGTTAGTTTCCCGTTGGATTCCGCATCTTTGAACCGAAAAGCAAAAGTTCGTTCGCGTTAATTTGTGGCAAAAAACTTCGAGCCGGTTCAATAACGGGAACTCAGAAACGTCTATAGCATCGTGGGTGGCGATGAATCATAGATTGATTCCATTGAACTCGAAAATAAACGTCAGTCCGTTGTTTAGATGTTTTAAGAGAATCCGACAAAAGTTATGCGTTCGTGAAGTGTGTCAAAAAGATGGTAGCAACATTTGTTTCAAAATCAGGTCATGTAGCTGAAATTTGTTTGCAAGATCGAAGAACGGCTAATGCGGATTGATACACAACCTTTTGTTTGCCAGAAATAATCGCCGTGCTCCGAGAAACCAACCCACAACAGTAAATCGTCCTACATCGTAACAATTCGAGTTTTCACACAGCTCGAAAGACAATTGAGTTTTTGGAGCAGCAAAATATCGAATTCTTAGATCATCCTCCGTATAGTCTCGATCAAAGTCCCAACGATTTTTTTATGTTCCCAAAGGTCAAGAATGAAAGATTCGGTCGCTAAGGTGCCTTCGAATCGGCAATTTTGACTGTCCCAAATGAAGCCTGGAATCACTGCTTTAACAATTGGTTTGAACAAATGCAGAAGTATATCAATAAGGTATTTTGAAAAGCAATAAAGCACATTGAGTTGATCTACTGTTTGATTTTATGACTATATGAACACCAAAAAGACATGCCTCGTATTGCTTCAAGGTATACACATGCATAATCTTTTAGAGCACATTAAGAACACTAAAATAGCAATTACTAACATTGTGTCTTTAAAATAAGGTCTTTATGAAGTTTGGAAATAGTACTTGTGTTTATACATACCTAAGAAAGTATTTATTTCTTCTGGGAAAGAAGTAAATTTTATATTTGAAATATATGTCACTGTATCCTGAGCGAAACCTTTAGTCAAAATAATTATGTTTATTGAAAAAAAGTGAGGTGGTTTCTTGAAAAATGTTCTAAAGATAAGATTAAATTTTGGTCACGCGGTATATAGTGTATATGGTCCTACTTAACAGGATATTTTGTGGAATTCATATTACACGAAAGGACAATAAATTCTATATGTCAATGTCAATGAAAGAAATTACGATGGAATTACCTATTCTAGGAAATTTTTTGACGTCTTAATATTGTCCAATAGTATCATTATTATTCAACATTATTGCTATGGATACACATAAATAAATATTCTTATCACGATTAATCAGGCAACCAATACGTGTATATAGCATAGATGCTTGTTAAACTCAGTGTAGTTTGTTTAGAGGAACGATAAAAATGAACGAAGTTAAGATTACACTCGTGGGTGATAGCGGTACAGGAAAAACTAGCATTTTGCGAGTTTTGGATGGATACAATTTCGAAGAGGTGTGCGAAGTTAAGAAGTAAGTAAAATGGATGAAATGAATTGGATTTTTGGTGTGGTAACGCTGTGTTTTAGGAACGATACGTTTACAAAATATATGGTTGTGAACAATGCGTCCTACATGCTGGAGCTTCGAGATACAATAGGTTCTGAGAAATCCGAATTCGAAAGAGTAAATTTATACAAAGACGTAAGTTCGTTTATTAATTTATTAACAATATTTTTTTCAATTTTAATCTGCCGTGTAAATTATTGTAAATTCGAATAATTTGTTATTCAGAATTTTCAATATATCATCATTAACTTCAAGATTTTAAATTTATATCACAATAATTTTTGCAAATAAAATTTAATGATAATAACGAAAATTAATAAAAAATATATTATCTGCTACTCAATTCTTATATAAAAGATTCTTGATTATTTTTACCTTTTACCTCTAAAAGTGGATTTCAAAATATCTTGTAACAGATAATAATCAGAAAGATTAACATCGACAGTTTAAATTTTACTTACATAAATCTTAACACGAACGTTTAAATATTAAAAATACTGATTTTGATTAATAAATAAAAGAACTTTAAAAACTCAAAAAAGAGCAGATAACACTTAAAGTGAGCAGAAACGTATTTTGAAATAATGAATTATTCTTTTGCCAGTCGTATAAAGATATCCAGAATTCGATAATATAATCTAAGTCTATAATCAAGAATTTACGAAAATAAAGCTTAAAATTTTGTCATTTTCCCACTGTGCCACAGATTTACTTAGGCCAAGAATATTTTAATTAATAGCTGAATAATAATACTGAAAAAGGTTTCTTCTGCAATATTTTTAAATGCATACATAATACCAGAGGGCGGACTCGAGCGATTCGTGATATAGGCGTCTGCCTTGTATTCGTAATAGGTTTGTTTCTGTAAGCTATCCGTAAGTTTCCAACAATTTGATACGTGTGGCGAGCTGCATAAGTGGCACATACCTACGTATGCAGTTAATATGGGATAGGGTACGTTTCGCCGGCAACGTTTCGCCGGTAACGTTTCGCCGGGAATTTTTCGCCGGTAACGTTTCGCCAGCAGTGCATTTATGAAATAACTCATTTCCACACAAGTATTTTATTTGAAAATATCTTATGTACAAAAGTGTTATAAAAAACTGTATTTTAGATCATTTCAAAATTGTGAGCTAACCCTCGCAAGAAATCTAATATATTTCTGTTATTAAAATCTTCTACAATTGTGAGAATCTGTCGGTCTGTCCTAATATAAACGTCTTTTTTTTATTGGGTTCATTTCCAGCAACTAACTTTTCGTAGAAAATGTCCCTATTTTTTTGAATCTTCTTCAGTTCCGAAATGAATTTCCAAATTGTGGGGTGCTGCGAGCCCAGTTGTGCTTGAATTCTTCTGTGCGCAGCCTCTACTATATTGTTAGTTTTCTAAAAAACACATCTTTTATTATTTTTAATAATTTTGGATACATTATTTTACCTCTATTCCATTCAAAACCCGGTTATGCAAGTTCCAAGTTTCTGGTGGAAAATTTGGAATACGTCTACCATTTCCCCTCCTATTGCGAACTCCAAAATAATTTGTTTCAAACCAGTTTGCAACAGGCAATAACGCTTCTTCCAGATGATCATAGAGTAAGTCGAATGAATCACTTAGATTTGGAACAGGCACAAAAGCCAATGCAGTGATCATTCTAGCTTGTAACGCAAAATCTCCATTATTTCGATATTCTCTAAAAATAAAAAAGTTAAATTTTTTTTTGTTTTTGTAAAGTTACTACAAACCTTGTTAAGTGTTCTTGTCCAATAACTTTTTTCAAATTTTTCACAAGGTGGAAAAAGCATCCATCAATAGACATTCCTGGAAATATTGCACGGAAAGCATTGTGTATTGCAAGCTCAAAATCGACTGACACTCTTGATGGATTTAATAAAGGCTCTAACTCGATCAGCATTTGGAGCATTTTTTCATAAGTTCTCTGTCTTTTATCTGGTAAAAGTATATTCACGCAAGGATGGATGCCTCCATACTTTTCACCCATTATAACAAATACCTGGGCAAATAACGTCGGTGCAACGCTAAAGGTGCCATCAACATACAACCTTGATGATGTTTTTAAAATGTCAATTCCTCGGCGTCTCCCAAATATTAATAAGCGTGGTAATTCTGGGTAATTGTCTGCAAGTAAAAAACGTTCTGTTGTGTTGCCACCGTCTGTGGAGTACTCTTTATATTCTTGAGGAATTTCTAGTTCTTCCAAAGAATTAGGTGCAACGGGGGCATGATTGATTACCTTCCGTGCTCTTTTTATTTGCATCTTTAAACTTCGATCAGATGGGCAAATTCCAGTTGCAGAAATGGTAAGTGTTTGTTGACAGTTATTTATGATCACATTAGCAGTTTCTTGGCTTTCAACTGCTCTCTTTTTAAGGGATGTAACCATTTTGGACACCTAAATTTATAAAATAAAGATGAATTAAATTATCTAGTTAAGATTTCATGATAAATCACTTATTTAAAAATGAAAGGATTTTACAAGTAACTAATAAATTAAAACATATTATATTTAACTCTACTTTGGCGGCTGAAGCATTATGTACGTGATGTCCAACTTTTTGAATTATTTCATTATTTAATGATAAGTGCACTCTCGCTTTACATTGTATATCTCTTCGTCGGCAACGAAAATATTGTTTTTCACCATTTGCACTCAAAGAATCAAAAATATACATAAAACCGTCTTCGCTAAAAATTCGGCCACTTCTTTTAGTCTCCATGACTGGCACTGCACTAAACTTGATGCAAAAGGTAACTAATAATTTTAGAAAAATTCTGCACTTAATGTAGGCGTTAGTAGGCGTGACTTACATTATATGCCCTCTAATACCATTTGTTGGATATCCCCATTTGTTGGATATCCCCATTTGTTTATCGGTTAATCCGACAACCCTTCAAAGTAGAATAGAAAGTTTCTCAACTTTAATTTGATTTTGGGTTTGCAATTCATTCTACCTAGTAAGATTACTTGGAAAAAGACATTAACATTGTTATACAAGCTTAATTATACCTATTTATCCACCTTAACTCTGCTTGATGGGTTTTTTTTCTGTTGTTCCTTTCTGTTGTCTTAATTTGTGGGCACAATATCTGTGGAAGAGATAACTAAAGGAACCCACCGGCGTGAGGTCGGCGAATCGTGCTACCGGCGAAACATTCCCGGCGAAACATTACAGGTGAAACGTTACCGGCGAAACGTTGCCGGCGAAACGTACCGTTTCCGTTAATATGTATCTGTCAATGCACAACAGAGCGAATGTAATAAGCGGTTTAGTAACCGGCAGCAACTACTGCTGAAACGAAAGTAATGCTGACAAACGAATTGCGTATCGAATTTTGAATAAAAATAATTTACAAAGAACAAAACTCAAAACTACGTATTTTAAATATATTATTAAATATTAAAAGTGTAAAACATTACTATGAGCAACTAAAGTTTGTTCAAGGTGTTCCTGTGTTAAGTTAGTTCTTTTATATGTTAAAACGTCTTTAAAAATAGAAAATGTCTGTTCCACATCACAAAATATTTATAAAAAATTATAGGATAAATATACAATATATAATTTACAAACTTGTGCACGCTTTATTTTCTATGCATTGTACTATTTGGAATTTTTCTTGTAATGTACAATAAATAAATAACTAGATAACAATATAAAACGGATTTTTTAAAATACATATTAAAATTTGTAACCAAATAACACTGAAGGAAACGAAACCAGAAAAAATCCCTTATAGAAGAGAATAGAAAATATACTATCTCAAGAACAATAAATACATATATATATATATATGTATATATATATATATATATATATATGCATGTATAACAGCATGTAAACACGAGAATACACTTTGGAAATTATATAACAAAATAATATATAAATGTATACTCCGTCTTACACGCTACTGTAAAATAGAATATATTAATGAATAGACACAATAACGACGGAAATATCAACATCTGCTCGACGAATGCAATCGAGCAAGCAAATAGTAGGACTGTTATAACATGCATACTATACCTGAGATCGCCACAACGCTTTATCGGGGCAATTGGTCATTTAATCGCTTCTGTCCGCTCTCTGATAATGACCTACATTAACCGTAGATATCGAGGTATATTTGATCATTGTCAATTTTCTTCTACAATTTTACGGCACTCTTTCTATTTCTGGCTACTTTTGTAGCTTTTATCCATGATTGACCTTCTGTCTTAAGAATCTTATATAGGATTGTTTCAGCCTTTACTTGATGAAATTAATAAATTAAAGAAAACCGACAAGATCCTCAATGATCAATTAGAAACTAATAATTCACCCTTACTGAATTTATTTATTTTATATTCAGACAGTCATATATTGTATTTTTCCATAGAACTCCTTTACCTCCCTGTAACATAATGTAGACCCTCAGTTTTATCACTTAAGAACAGTATTGTATAAACCGTTGTGAAAGTTTTGTGCATAGACATTTTAGTAATAAAAAGTACCCATTCCTTCAACTATTCAAAACAAAACATGAATTAAGTTACGTATTCAGACGGTGGTTTGATTTGTAACTCTTATTAGTGTGAGAAGAGGGGTGACTCCGTAAATTGATACTGCACTTTTTAAAATAATACTACTGAATTGGAAGATAGTTTTATTTTATGTGATTATGTGAATGCACTCGTTACAGTGGTCTTTACAAGAATGTCTTAATATTCTATTTCTTAAAACTAATATAACATTTCGAGGGTACAATGTCTATTTATCGATATTGTTTGTTATTTCTTAACAGACAATATTCGGAGATTCATAATAATCGCTGGACAAATAAAGGAGTTGTGTATCTTAGATTTACACAATTTAATATTGTCTTTGCCCACTGTGACGTTATCCCTTTCTGGCCAGTCTTTTCTTCTATAATGATGTTCACGAGCACGACTATCCCAGAGACTATCCAGAGGCAAAGAAAGCAGCAATATTTTGTATATCCACCCTGCATTTCACACAACATCCGACGACTTTGAGATCGGAACATATTTTCCAGTTGTGATGCTCATATTGAATGTATTTTAGCAAACTGGCCATTGTGGCGTATGATTCTTTAGTGTTGATGGCATGAGCGATGGGGATAGAAGGTTTTTCATTTCCAATATGCAGTAGGACTGCTTTCAAACTCTCCTTACTACCGTCAATGAACAAGCGCCACTCATTTGGATCATAAGGCTCTCCGAGTTGCTCAAACAATGCAGGAATATCGTTGCAGTAGCATATGTCGTTTTCCTTCTTAAAATGTTGTGCGTAAGGTTTATCACGGTTTCTGTAAAATGTTCCATTTACTCCCGGAGCCAAACAGTTCCGTTGCTTCAGGCGAGATGCAAGTAACTCCGCTTTTTCCTTTGACAGCTCGAGATCTCTCACCAAATCATTCAGTTCAGGCTGCGTAAAATGTTGCAATTGCGACTCCTGTTGAAATTCATTATCACTGCTTGTGTCTGTCTGTAGTGATGATTCGAAAAATTCAATCGTTGAATCGGGGCACTTAGGATGAGGAAATTCACTTGAATGTGGAACTGGAAGCGAAACAGATGCTACTGTCGCATAAACCCATTTGGTACTCTTTCCAAAACCAGTGGATTTGTTCAGGCAAAAGTAACAATCAACCGAATGGCAGAGCGGCTCTCTCCATATCATCGGTACACCGAATTTCATGTATCGTCTAATTTGGAATAAAAATTCACTTTATTATTAATTCATTTGTATATATAAATTTAATCTTACTGTGATGAACCAGAAGCCCACGCGGCAAGAGTTATATGGCACGATAAACAAACATTATTTGGTGTCCATTGCTCATGAAAAGTTGCAGGTGCTATTCCAAAATATGGCAGATAATTATGTTGTAATGAATCGGTGAATCTACGTCTATTTGGTTGGGGGACAAAATTGCCACACACGTAACAGAAATTATTTGGATTGTTTACGCACTTAAATTCTCGTTTTCTTTTAGGCATTTTGGTGAACACAATGAAATATAATTTCAATCAAATTTGTGAGTTCCTATAATATAAAAACAACCGACACTACGTTTTATAGAAGATGTCAAAACAAAATGTCAGGGTTCTAAGGTTCCTAAATGTGATGTGATGTTGTTTTGTTTGGAATAAAATCTAAGAACTCTAGCATCAACGTGAGAACTAATATACGTTGCCAATATACCAACAGGCTATCGATATAAAATCATGTTCCTATACCAAAGACATAAATATCAAGATATAGCAAGAGTCAGCTGTTCATTGGTACGAATAATAATTTTTATTATAATAGTAATAAGAAAGTCAAAATACATAAAAATAACAAATAATAAATTCAATATATTTGCGTGTGAGCAACCGAACTCATAAATTGTCGAAAAAATAAAATATTCGGAAAATATGGGATTTGCTAATAACTTTGTCATTTTTCGGTGGATTTTCTTCTGGTTGGTCTTAGTTCTTACGTAAAAGTATTATCTTTACGTACATGAACAGAAACCGGACGTTTTTTAACGATTTGTACTTTTCTGTCGGCATAGAATCACTGTAAAATATGATTTCTTTGAAAATGGGCCCTATTTTCATCGATATATTTTGAACCGCTTTACCAATCAAAGATCCGATTATACATATTTGTTCGTCATCTCAATACCTTGCATTTGGGTACCAAGAATGACCCAATCGGACATTTCTAGCTCGAGATATGATTTGTCAAGTGAAAAAAGGTCGAAAAAATGAAAAAATTACAATATCTCAAAAACTGTTGCATAAAAAAAAATTTAACCTTGATTTTCGAATTCAGCGGAAGAAAATACATAAGGAAATCTATCTCTCATCAAATGTACATGAAAAAAATTTCATTTTGTAAACTAGTGTTACCAAAGCGTATGTAATTAAACATAACATAATGTAAAATTGAAAACTAACCAATTCCGAAATATAAGAACGACTAATATACGAGGATTGTTCGGAAACCATTAATTCAGAGAGGCGCGAATTCGCAAGAATATTCTGTACCATTCTGTAGAATCATCCTTTAATAGGTTAAATATGACAGTACAGAGCGATCTGTTGATTAATCTGTTTTTGACAGTAGCCAAAGTGAGCGTCTCGTGTGATTTCGTAATAATGGAAAAAACTGAGTTGAGAGCAGTGATAAAGTCCTTTCATTTGAAAGGCTTAACACCAACCGAAATCAAAGAAGAGCTGGATTCAGCACTATTAGAATCCGTTCCTTCGTTTTCAATGGTTAAAAACTGGGTTGTCGAATTTAAGCATGGTCGTATGAGCACAAATGATGAACCCGGTAGTGGATGTCCAAAAACGGTTACTGTTCTGGAGATGACTGAAAAAGTTCACCGTATCGTCTTGGATAACCGTCGAGCAAAAGTGCGTGAGATAGCAGACATTGTAGGTATCTCAAATGAAAGTATGCACAGAATGTTAACTGAAGAATTGGAAATGAAAAAAATATTCGGTGTGTTTGGTGCCGCGTTTACTCACACCGGACCAAAAACTGAATCGTATGAGCATTTTTCGCGACCTTTTGGCACGTTTTTGTCGATGAAACCTGGGTTCTGGATTGTTCTTTGGTTTCGCGAATGTAATGGTGATTACACTCCCGAAACCAAAGAACAATCCAAACAATTGACAAAAAAAGGTTCTCCACCATAAAATAAGGCAAAAATTCTTTTGTCAACAGGAAGGGTTGGGGCAACTGCTGTTTTTGGATTCTCATGGAATTATCTTAATCAACTACATATTTAGAAAAGAGGAGGGCAATAAATTGGTAGTATTATGCCAATTTGTTACAACAATTGAGGGACAAAATTAAAGAGACACGACCTCATTTGGCAAAGAAGAAAGTGCTTTTCCATCAAAATAACGCCAGCCCACAAGTCTGCTATTGCAATGATAAAAATTCACGAATTGGGATTCGAGTTAGTGCCTCATTCGCCCTATCTCCAAATTTGGCTCCCGGCGATTATCATCTCTTTTAAACCTGAAGAAATGCCTCGACGGTAAGCAATTTTCGTCTAATTCCGAGGTAATCGCTGCTGTAAATAGCTATTTCTAGGATTTGGATTCATCGACCTACGATGACGGTATTACTAATTTGGATTATCGTTGGAATTAGTGTGTTGGGCGAGCAGGTGACTATATTGGAAAATAAAATGTTTCTTGTCAAAAAAACTTGCGTTTTCTTTGTTGGGCCGCATAATTTCTGAACCACCCTCGTTAAGATCACTATGGGTTATTCAAATCAAATTAAATTAATTTGTGAGAGTCAGATGTATGTTTATATAAAAATTGTCGCGCAAGGATGTAAATATATACAGAGTTCGCTTTTCAGTAGCATAAGAAGTTAAAGCGTATTACTATTATTTTGGTTTACAAATTTTGGTTTAGGAATCAAGACAAGACATTGGCTACTCATACACATTACATACCAGTGTAGCATATAGTTATAGTAGATAGTTATGACTAGGGATCGACAATCAGGGGTTCATGTCGTCAGCATTACATGTTATAATAGGATGCTGCTTCTATCTACGTGCCCCAGCATGTTATAGCAAGTTCTGGTGGCAGTGGCACATCTGACAGTTTCACGAAATAAATTCTTGCGGGCAGATGTCTTCACAAAAACTTTCTTGACAGAAGATATCAATTTATCTGCATTCGGGCAGAATTGTCTGACTTCCTCTGATACTCGTTGAAGATCCTGTGCGAAATATGTAAGTTTGTTGTAAGAGCTGACCAGCCGCCTATACACGTGCAGCTCCACCTGTTACGAATAATAACACTTTTTCTTTATTTATATCGTGTTCTTTACGCCATAGCGATATCAAACTATAAGTTAATTTACCTGATATAAATTTTGCATTAGTTGCTTCGATTCTCTTAGATGCAAGTAGATGTGTCCATCACCCCAAGTAAAACATTTGCAATATTGCGTCCCTTTATCGGTAGTTTCGTCTACATCCAAATATGTTTATCGTTCAACTCATTGGCAATTGAAATCATAATTTCATCGTACATCGGGGACATATAATATTTTCTCAAGTGGATGACGCGGTCACATGCAAGTCATTATAACAACATAATTTTGTAAAAAGTGAGTAAACAAAAGTGATTTTATGGAATGTGACACGCTACTAGCGTTTTAAGTTAATCCGAATTAAATGGTTTCTGACGTTTATAAGCAGTTTCAGTGTCAGCAATGCGTGCTTTATCCGACGACATTACAGTATTACATTGCAAATTTTGCATGGGAGTTGAATACTCTCGAATTCTAGCGCAGGCTTGTCCACTTTTCAACAGTATATCGCGGAAGATGTGAACTCAACATACTTCCGCAGCAGAAGTTTTTCAAGTAACTAATAAAACAATAGATCGGCCCGCTAAAATTCATTTAAGTCCCCTCCTGAAATGTACCCCTGTCTGCCGATCCCTAATTATCATATTAATAATTATTAGTCTGTTATTTCTTCACATGTTAGAAAAAAATAATTGCGAGTAGTACGAGTTGGTACATTTAGATTTATTTGCGAAAGTAGCGAAAGGGCGTCGATCCTTTGTGTTAGAAGATTACATAAAAACTTTGCGCTATAATCCTGTCTACGACTGGATAGTGACACAAAATTAGTCAGGAAATGTAGATAGTCGACAATGTAGACATGGTGTAGACAATGCGGATATCAGACGACAGATGCATATTCCAACCTGCATCGAACAAGGGGATAGTATAGTACCTTAATACTGTTCATATTAGAAAAATTACGACACGGTCCCACAAGAAAACCGAGAGACATGCTACTAGATGAGCAGATACTAGATATGTGCTCGGTAAACGTGAGACCATCATCGGAGAGTACCCCCAAATCCTTAAACCTGTAGTAAAATGTAACTGGTTCAGAACAACTAGTATAAGAAACAACAGCGCATTTCTTTACATTTAGAACAATTTGATTTGCGTGGTATCAGTTCCGAATCCTGTCGAGCTCAGCTTGAAGTTTAATACAGTCGTCGTGGTTGCTGATAATACTTAAAATCTTGAAATCATCGCATTCACAACCAACGTTATCCATCAGATAATTTATATATATTAAAAAGTAAGGGACCGAGATTGGACCCCCGTGGGACGCCAGACAATATCAAAAAGTTATTAGACGAATAATCATTCTAGAAAACATAACCTTTTCTGTCTAATAAGTAAGATGCCATTAGTGTAACAAGGGCTGGGCAAAAGCCAATTTGATCCAATTTGGCCAGAAGTATATTATGATCAACAAAATCGAATGCCCTTGAAAAGTTTGTATATAACATCGACCTGTTTGCGTTGATCAAAAGCATTAGAGAGGTATTGCACTATCTCCGTTAAGTTTTTTCCAGAAATTAAACCATGCTGACTGACAGATAGGAAGTACACTTCTATATATTCTACAATAAAGTATGCATTCGAATACTTTACTAATTGAAATTGAAATAATATACTTATTGGTCTGTAGTTCGCAATATTTGACTTGTCACTTTTATTAGACACTGGCACAAGTTTACTAATTTTCTAAGCATGTGGGAACGTCGATGTCTGGCACACTAGCCTAAACAGAGCACACAGTGGATACGACAGCATAAACGCACAATCGTGCAGCAAGAAACTCGGCTTCTTGGTGCGCTATATTGGCACTAATTTTCGGAAATGTATAGGGTTGAAGCTGCTGCGATGAAAAGTGCACATTTTTTAAAAACATCCGAACAAATTCCATCAACTCCAGCCGATGAAGATCTCTTTAATTCTAAAATAGTGATATACATACAACACTCGGTAACCGAGCCAATGTACATTGTGGGATAATTATTAGGTTTCTTAAAAGAATCACTCACGTTCTTCGGAAATTTATTTCTATTCGAGAATTTTAAATTAACAGAATTATAAATAAAAGACGTTCTATTTATTTACAAATTACCCCAAAAGTAATAAATATAATTCATTTAAAATATAAACATTAACATAACCTCAACATTTTCATGTCGTGGTGTTTATATTTGGTACCCTAAATTTCTTACTCGCATTGTAGCATTCATTTATTATTATTAGACTTATAAAACAAAATAAAATGCATAATTAGCAAGCGTTGCTTCAGACGACACAAACGACTTTATTTACTAATAACGGGATCACAAAATATACTAAAATTGGTTTTTATATCAGACAATTTTATGGACAATTATATTTAAAAATTGTGAAAATGTTATTTTACTTAATAAAAATTGAGTTTTTAAATTAACTTTTATGAAGAATTTACTACTTTCAATAACTGATGAAATAATATTATTCAATCGACAGGCGTTGGTTGAATATTAATAAATAACGAATTATAAATTAAATACTCATTAAGCTAAACTAGTAATGAGAGGCTTACTAAACAAATAAAACTGGCATATTGATAATAAATCATGTACTGTATAATGCAGATATAATCTGTTTTTATAATAGTTCCAAAGTCTCTCAATCTTTTTATATAATACAAGATTTATATAAATTGCTATTTTCATGTCATTCTCATATTAAATGCAATGGAAAATATAAGGTGGCAAAATTTTCAGTTTTGTAATGTAATTGCATAGTACAGTAATCCAAAAAATGTTAAAAACATATCTGTGTACAGGTACATATGGATAATAATAAGTTCGAAACGGGTGTCTGCACGTAGAAATAAACAATGTGAAATAAGTATGCGTTGCATATATTTATTTCACATTGGTTACTTCTACGTGCAGACACGCATTTTGAACTTATTCTAGTTGTCGTCAGTGTACGAGGAGAAGCGCACCAAATGTTTTGCGACGCTGTTAAATGTGGACAATCTTGTATGTCACATGTCATGAGAAAACGTTTCAAGACATCTGACAGCCAAAAAAGGTCCACCCGCATTCGAAACAAGTTATATGAGTTCGAAAAGATGGCACAAAGTGTGACCGTCGTCGACCGAAGTAGCCACTAAGAGTGTTCCCTCGGTTGGCGATGAGCAACCCTGGTCTGCGCCTTGCCTCGATGGGGCGAGGGTCGGACCGTCGAAGTACTGCACGGAAAAGTAAAGAAGTTGCCGGGAAAGGGTTGGCGGCCCTACGCAACGGCTGGTTATCCGATCTCTCTAAATTTACGCGACCGGTCACTAAACACACGCACGAACACGCCAACATACAAAACCCTACACTTACGCGCTCACACAAACACAAAACCACACACCCAGAATGAGACGCAAGCTGCCAGCAGCAACCAACACACAAGTTCATACCCAGAAAGAGACACAAGCTGCTAGCAGCGAACAACACATATGTTCACACCTTGCTATCTGTTTTTGGAATACTAAGGCATGATTTATTATTATTCAATTGGAATGTATCTTTGAATAATCATAGCAACTCAATTATTTGACATTTATATTCTGTCATTTATATTTTATATCCTTGATAAAGGCATCATTGCCGACACATGTAGGGTTTTTTTAAATATATATACTTTGAAGTAAAACAGACCTTTAATCGCCGACTGATTGAATTTACACGAAAATATTATCTTTATATATATATATATATATATATATATATATATATATATATATATATATATAAGGTAAACTTAATAAGTCGGCGATTAAAGGTCTGGTTCATTACTTCAAAGTATATATATTTAAAACAACCCTACATGTTTCGACAATGATGCCTTTGTCAAGGGATTACAAAATATGAAATTATATTTTGTAATCCCTTGACAAAGGCATCATTGCGAAACATGTAGGGTTGTTTTAAATATATATACTTTGATGTAATGAACCAGACCTTTAATCGCCGACTTATTAAGTTTACCTAATCATACCAAGGTCACGAAAATATTATATATATATATATATATATATATATATATATATATATATATATATGTGTGTATCTTGACTGAATTTCTGGAACTGACCCGCGTTGAGGAGTGAACGGTTTAGTTTCTACTCGAGCTTTCGGCAGACTCGCTGCTGCCATCTTCGGGAGGTAGTTCTCGGAGGGCTCCGAATTTTTGCTAAAACCTTTTAAACCAACCTACGTATCCCTAGAGTATTAAGACGATACGCTTTTTAATTACAATCTATACGTTGGCTTAAATAATCTTTCAACCGTAACACATAGTAATATATATTCTTTATTAAGAAAATCATATTTTATTTGGTAGAAGAATTCCTTTCTCTCCCTTTTCTTATTATTATTTCATAATAAAAATTAAATCTTAACTGTTTGTGTTAACAATAATTTACTAGCCTTTTAGAATGCAATACTAAACTACAAAAAGTTGCATATAAAATACAGTTACTTCTCTTATCTTAAGATCTAGAAATCTTTACGCGCAAAAATGTACTCGTTCGTACATATATTGACCTTTGATAGCATCGAAAATGTTTTGTTTATTTCATGTTCTATAGATGGAAGATACCTAATTACAAAATTTAATTAACCATATATGATTACTCTCAGTTAATAACTTAAGTATAAATATTGCATTTTTTGATCATGAGCATCATTCGATAAGTTTATTTATTAAATAATAAATTACCACATGCCCGAATACTTTCTATATATTGTATTGTGATCTACATAGTTCGTTTTGTCCTATATTTGAATTTGTAAACACTTTGAATAATAAAATTCTATTCCTATTACCGTCGATTTTCTCGCCCATCACCGGGAAACATTTCACCCAACACACTTATTTGTGGATAAGAGCTCAATGATGAGACTGGCTTTGCGGTTTTAATATACATCACAGAACGATATCTACTACAAGTCCTATGATTACTCTATTTCCTTACACATAGTCTTTACTTCTGATAAATAAATTTTCTCACTGTGTTCGCTGACTATATTAATACTGCCCTTCAGGTATTAATGTGTTATTATTAATTTTATTATTATTTTGTCTTAAAAATCTCATGTAGTCGAACAACAAACAACTGAATGGTTCCAAGCAAACAATCTCACACTAAATTACACAAAAAACACAAAAAAACTCGCATTTACAACCAATACAAGTGAAGGTATAAAGTTTATAAAATTCCTAGGATTACACTAAAACAACAAGTTGGGATGGTCCAAGAACATAAATGAACTTGCAGGAAAATTGACTACAGCACTGTACAAAATTAGGAGAATTAGGACTCTATAGCGAGTGATCATGCTACATGTATAACGTACTTTGCAAATTTCCACCCGTGGCTACATAGGGCATTCAGTTTTGGGGCATGTCAACGGAGGCAGGACGCGTGTTTCTACTTCAGAAGCGCGGAATGGATACGTGCACCAAAAAGTGGAAAAGTTCTCGCGATGTGTTGTAGCGCACAAGTACCAGACTCGAATCAAAGACGTTTTAAAAATACCTTACCATCACTTAAGTATAACCCAAAGATATGCGGACTACTAGGGTCCTATAATATATATAACAAACTATGTGCATGCGATGTTAATTTAAAAGCAACGTGTACCAGAAGATTTACGGATGTACTGTCACATTTAGTGACCAAACTAAACGTTCAATTTCAACTCGATACAAGGAACCCGATTGCCCGATTTAGATTTAATAGGCCCGAGAAATCTAGCGTTGCTCAACATATTTTGGATGAGTACAGTGAATATACACTGATGCAAAAATTCAAGAAAAATGACCCGCTTTTAGTAAATAAAAGCGCGTCATCTTCCGTTACATTCAGTCAGTCCACACGGTTCTCAACAGACACTGAGAAGATTGAATGAGTTGAAATGGAAAATTGGAAACCTCGTGCTTTCGGATTTTTTATCGGTTCCCTTCTTTAGAGAATGGTTTGCATAGCTAAAACTTTGGTTCCATGGAAGACATTGAAAATAACCACACAACTTTTCAAAGAATTTATATGAAAACCATTTGAAAAAAACACCATTTTTTAAAAGGTGCTTACCCTTCTACAATATTTAATGCGCTAATTCTAATAATTGTGGTCAAATTTTCGCTTGCACAGTTGACAAGTTTAAGTCTCTTTGAATAATGTTATTTAGAGCGTACAGATGATGAGCATTGGTTTCCTTTATTTTGTACTGAAATGTTAAAAAAGTTTCTGTATTTAACTTACTGCCAGTAACACGAAACTATACACCATATATCCAAACGGGTTTGGGTTTAATAATTGTTTTCTAGATTAATAACTTATTTTCTAGTATTAGTTGGGATTACCTGCTTATTAGTCACACAATTATCTGAACTTTATATCAAAATGTTTTCTTTCATTAGAAATATGTTTTTACAGGTTAGGCGCCTGTCTAAGTATATGGCTAGATATTCCGAAATTGTGTAAGTTATGGGTGATCGAGGAAAACTGATGGCAGGTTTCTTTTCTCGCGTATACGGATTTTAATTTATTAACTAACTTCATTGCTTATGACATTCTATATCCTAAAACAGGGCTGTCCAACATGAGGCCCGCCACGGCGTTCTTTGCGGCCTCAAAAAAAATAAAGAAATATGCTTTAAAAACAAAAATATATTCAAGCGAGTCATTCCTACACCAACGATGAAATGATGAAATAAAATAACACATACATAGGTTATGTGACGCCACTGGCGTAGGATAGAACGCCGCAACGAAGTTAGTGGAACATTGGAGATTTTGCTAGGCCGCTTTCGAACATTCGAATAGGCATGCGCGCGTATATAATAAGAAGGTTGACGAGTTAATAGTAAATAGAGTGGCTGTGGGATACAGACTCAGACAGAAAAACGTTGAATACGGTTCGCGAAGTTAATTGTTACGGTCAAGTGTTTATTTGTTTATAATTGTAGTTATTTTGTTCTGGTGTGCGGTACGCAGCAACTCAATTTAAGGTTTTTAAGTGAAATATGTCTTCGCGGAAAAGAAAAATTCAAACGAACATCGAGTTTATAATGACCGTTGGGAATCAGACTATTTAATCACAAACAACAATAATAAACTTCAGTGCATTGTTTGTATGCAAATACTATCAGTTCCTAAAGAATATAATGTAAAACGACATTACACTAGGTTACACGAGAAAAAGTTTCAGCAGTATACAGGCGAGTCTAGAAATGGTATCATTACGGATTATAAGAAAAAGCTAAAACTACAAACAATTTTTTTCAAAAAGTCTGACACTGATAACAAATGCAGTATTGCCGCTTCTTACGAAGTAGCGCTGGAAATTGTCAAAGCGAAAAAACCTTTTAGTGATGGAGTTCTTATTAAGAATTGTGCAATGAAAATGGCAAAACAATTCAATGAAACAAAAATTGCCGAAAAATTCGCAACAGTCTCAGTGTCGCATCAAACAATTGCAAGACGTGTAGAGCACATTAATCAATATGTATCCAAAAAATTGCACGACATAATTGAAAAATGTAAATATTTTTCACTCTGCCTGGACGAAAGCACTGACCTATCTGACATCAGCCAACTTGTAATTTTTGTTCGAACTATTCAAGAGGACTTCAGTGTAGCAGGGGAGATGCTAGATCTTATTTCCCTCCATGGTACCACCAAGGGTACGGATATTTTTGAAGCTGTAAATAAGGTGGTATCTGACTATGAGGGATTCGATAAATGTTCCTGTATTGTTACTGACGGAGCCAGAAATATGATAGGCACTGAAATTGGATTTGCAGGACTCTTAAAACGAAACAATATCAACTGTCCTGTGATACACTGCATTGTTCACCAAAAGTGAAAAGTCCTTACGTCAATCGAATGTCATGAAAGTAGTTGTTAAAATAACTAATATTATAAGAGGGGGCAATCGTGCTTTGACTCACAGAAAGTTTCGTGATTTTTTGGCCGAAGTAGATGCTACATATGGGGACTTGTTACTTCACACCGATATTCGTTGGTTAAGCGCCGGAAACTGTTTGCAACGTTTCTTCTCTCTACGAATGGAGATTCCCATTTTCCTTAAAAATGACGTGAAGTCCGACATTACGGAAATGGAAAATCAAATGGTAGGTGCAAAGTTTCTCTCAGACCTTGCATTTTTAACAGATCTGACATCTCACCTTAACGAATTAAATTTGAAGCTACAAGGAAAGCAGCAGAATATTGCCAATTTATATGGTCACATAAGAGGATTTCAAAATAAAATTAAGCTTTTCAAGTCTTCACTAGAAAAACAAGATTTTTAATTTTTTCCAAGCTGTAAAGAGTACTTTGAAGAAATGCAGGATTTTGAGAAAGTTTCATATTTAACTCATGTAAAATATATTGACACAATTACAGAAGAATTCGAAAACCGATTTAGCGACTTTAAGAAAATCGAAGGAGAAATTTCAGTTTTTACTCAGCCACTTACAATTTCTGTTGAGAACGTAAGCAGAGCAGACCTTCAACTGGAATTGTGTGATTTGCAGTCGGATTCTTTTTACCAGGGAAGAACCGAAATAGGATTGGACTTTTTTAAGATACTCCCAGGAGAACGTTACCCGAACTTGAGAAACTTAGGCCTTATGATGGGCTCAATGCTGGGAAGCACGTATCTTTGCGAAAGCAGCTTTTCCAACATGAAATGTATAAAGTCAAAATATAGGTGTTCCCTGTCTGATAACTCACTTACTCAGTTGCTTCGTTTGTCAACAACAAATATTAATGTTAATATTGATACACTGGTTAGTGAAAACCAACATCCCCATATTTCTTATTTTTTTTTTTAGAATAAATAAAAATAATTATACAAACAAACAAGTTTTTTTGTACCTATTACAAATCACTGATAAAGTTGCATACGAAGTATTTTATGATGCGGCCCTCACAACCGCAAATTTATTTACAGCGGCTCTTGGTCCACTTGAAGTTGGACAGCCCTGTCCTAAAACATGAAGAGCTATTAAATTCCATTTCCTCAATAAGCCATGTACAATGTTTATAATTCATAGAATTTTTCATATCTGTACGTTCATTTGAACTGATTTAAAATTGCAGATTCATTTATGGATAATTCCAAAGAAGATTTTCGGAAATAGCGTCACCTGTTCCGGTCTATAAAGAAACATATGCATATATTTTCTTTTCGCCCTATTTCACACAATAAAAAACGTGGAGAAAAACAAAAAAAAACTGAAAAATCCGTAAAGTCTTAGATATGTATATAGAGTATCTAGATAAGGACCTATAATATGTTATTGACTGTTATTGAAAATGCACACTTCAACATCGAATTGCAGTACAAATTTTAAAAACTAGCTTGAAAACATGTTCAGAAATGACCACTAGGTTATAGGGTAGTCTATTAGATACTAATATTTGAAATTTTAATCGCACACCGTACACTTCATAAAAAATTTTAAAAAAATTGGATATACACTTGTTAGGTAAATTGTTTAGTAGATGAGTTTAGTAGGAAGTGACTCCTCTCGGGGTTACTCTAAAGATGACAGTGGACGAACTGATGATACGTCGGATTACATAAATCCTTAGAACGATGGAAATAGCCTAAATAGCAATTCAAATACTGAAATAGGGATTGATATATTCAGTAAATATTTTCCTATATTTGTCAGTGTTGTGTTAAAGCATTGTCTTATTATGCCGGTGGCCCCACGATCGAATCTGGGACTTGCTGTCCTCGTTTCAGATGAATACCTACCTACAAGTCGATCCACTGGTGCAGGCGTAATAACTCAGTCTACCAAAGCGCCCCTGGTAATTAAGGTTAAGCAGTTGAGGGTTGCTAAGGCATGAATTTTATTATCATTAATTTGTACAATTCGTCAAATCATGTTTATTATTAATTTTAAATTAAACCGATATATTACTATACATCGCGTTCGAGTTTTGTTTATTTTGCATTCACAGTTTTTTACAAACTTACGATTGATTGCTCGTTAACGGAATTATGGTAATCGTTATATTTAACTGCTCAAACAAGGATGTACGAGGCCAGATTGATAAGTAAGGTCTCCAATAAGGCCTTTTTGTTATTTATTTATTTATGTATTTCGTATGAGAAGCGAAATGTAAATTTATATATTAGTGTTTAAATCACTTTTATGACAAGAAAAGAATCATAAAACTAATTTATACACTAACATCTAAATGTTTTAACCAATCGAGAGCTGCAGGAGTTGCCTTGCTCAGCTCATAGGTGCCACCAGGAAACTTTTCTAGGACAGGTCGTCTACTATGTGGATCAGTAGCGGGTCGTGATAATTGTACGTGGGGGGCTCTCAGTTTTAACATAACTAGACATGTGAAAAATAATTGCAAATATAAATAAAAAAATAAATGACCAAACAAATACAAGATTCGCTTACGTTGCTAAATACGTTTAAATAACATATAGTCAATATCTGTACACTCGCTTATCATGCTGGCAGTCCCGAGTTTAAATCTTCTCATTCTAGGCGAATGCCAACAGCTTAACATCTTAAGTCGCTCCACGGGCGCAAACATAATAATAACTCATGGCTTACCAAACCCCCTGCAATTGGCATCAAGCTGTAGGGGAGTGCGAGGGCATGAATTATTGTTATTAAACTTGAATATATTTTTGAATCGATTATGCCCTTACTTGATGTAAATTCATATCAAATGATAAAAACACACACAATGTTGTATTAGATTTACACTTTATTTAATAATATTTAATAATATATAACAGCTTTTTCACAGTACAACGGTTTCTTCAGATATAACAAGCGGTACTGTAAAACATTTTACTTAAACGTATATATTTTTTATTTTATGACTTAGTGGTATTCTCAGAAATTGGAAACCGAAATATTTTTACCCGCCTCTTTTAGTATAAGGGATACATAGATAACATAAATTATATTATAAGTGACACATAACTAACAAAACATTTCAATCAAAAATAGGAAATAAGTTCAACAGAGGGGATTTAATAATTTATTTGAAAACTTTTGTTTATTAATTTCCATTGCTTCTAATAAATCGAGTTTCTTACTTTTCTTATCTTCATGTAGGATCTTGAAATTATTATTAAAACTATGGCTTTCTTCAATTAAATGGTTGGAGTATGCTGAATCTGTTTTCCCATTTCTAAACGAATAATAATGTTCGTATATGCGCTTTTTGAACGTTCTACCTGTTTGCCCAATATATGTTTTAGTACATGTGCCACAAGTTAGTTTATACACACCTGACTTATTATGATGTGCTGTTTTACCTTTATTGTTTTTGATGTAGTTACTAATATGGTTGTTGGTTTTGTATGCAATTTTTATATTTTGTTTTCTTAAAAATTTTTCTAATATTTTATTTTGTCTGCCTAGGTAAGTAATAATTTTAAATTTCTTGTCATGATCTTTAGTAATCGGATATATATCTTGTATTGCTTTAGTTTCTCGTTTTTGGATATTATTTTGTCTATTATATTCGGGTCATAACCATTATTGATTGCAATCTGTTTTATAATGTTGTATTCTGAATTAGAGTCTTCTATTGACATAAGTATATTTAATACTCTATGAATCATACTATAGAATGCTGCTAATTTATGTTAAATTGGGTGCATTGAGTTATTGTGTATTGTTATGTCTGTGTGCGATTCTTTATGGTATATCGAGAATTTTAGTAGGTTATTGCTTCGCTTAATCGTTAAATCTAAAAAGTTAATGCTATTATTCTGTTCTTTCTCTATTGTGAACTTAATGTTGTTATGCACTGAGTTGATAAATTCTTCAAGTTTATTAAGTTGTCTATCTGTGACTGTATAACAAATTAAGATATCATCTACGTACCTATGCCAAAATAATATGTTCTTAACTAATGCACTGTTATTAAATATATTGGTCTCAAGGTTATCTATAAAAATTTCCGCTAATAACGGGCTAAGTGGGTTGCCCATTATTAATTCGTCTTTACAACTGTAATATATTTTTGAATAATTTAATTATATCCATGACAGCTTCACATATATAAATATGACATTAATATACTGACATTTATACAAATTTTTTGAAGAGGCATTAATTGCCGAAACATGTAAGTCCAGTCTGTAACTCAGGTAATTCAAAAATTTTCGCTGAAAGCGTTCCTTTACTATGCGAAATAAAGAGATTTAATGGTATTGTGAAATTCCGGGACATTTTAATGATAACGCCGAAAAACTTTCAGATCTAGTAATGTTTAAGAGGTATTCATTGAAAGTCAACTTACTATCGAACCTGACACCAAAATCTTGTCGAGGTAATAAAGAGAATTTATATAACTTATCTTTCTTGTAAACGGAAGCATTTGGAAATATTTAAATTAAACTTGTTCATTCGCACTAATTTTACAAAAACTCTAGATAAATTATATCCTTAATACTGTGATATATTTTAATATGCATAAACAGTCATGTTGCAGTTAATATATGTTATTAAGTTAGTAATAAATATAGTAAACATAAGTGGACCTAAGTTGGGATCTTGAGGAACTCCAAAAGTCGAGTAGAAAAGCCACTATAAGTAACGTAGTGTGTTAAACTCGAAAGATGACGCAATAATTACGAAAAAAAGTTAATCAAAGAAAACATTTGTGTTTTATTATTAATAGATATTGTGGATAAGGCATAATAAAAAATTAAATAGGCGTTGTAACGTATAAAGTAATTTTCCTTTTTTTCAGAAATAACTTGTAAGTATTACTAGGAAATATACCATTAAATGTACTGTAGATAATATTATTTATGCAAAGTTAGGACCATTTTGGACACGAGCATTTCGAGAATATCGATAAGAAAGATGTTCTTTGATTGTTGAACCTAACACAGTCAAATAAAATACAATTTTTCTAAAAATTGTATTACCTTTTCTAAAAAATTATCTCGACTGCAGTCATTTGCATTCGATGATTTCAGTTTTTACAATACAACTTCGTGAAGATGTCTTTTGAAAGCATTGACAGGTTTATTGGCTTGTTGCTTTACAAATTTTATCACAATTTTTTTTTCATTTGTCATTATTTTGTGTGTACTATTTTCAATTAAAAATAAAGCTACAGTTTTTTTTGTCGCCCTGTATATTACCGCCTTCTTGTTAGACTAAAAATTAACAGAATATGTATCATATTATTATTTATAGGTAGATAAGAACGAGAAGCTTTAAAGTTTGTATATCAATGTCAATACACTTCCTTTTTGAGATTTTCGATTGGTAGTTTTTAATTACAATAAATTACATTAATGACGTAAAAATCATATTGTCGAATATAGTAAACAAATCCGTTTTTAGGTGTTACTGGTACCTTAAATTTCGTATTATTCATTATCTGAATGTTCATACAATTTTTTTTTAAATTTTTTATTAAAAAAATTAATATGAAATTATTCAAAATAATACAAATCTGTATAAAAACAAATTTGTATCTGTATATACATGAACACACAGCACGTAATTACCAGCGTTTGCTTCAACCACCAGACGCATGCGTTTCGGTCTAACGACTTTGTCAATGACGGATTTACGAAGACAAACGACAAACGCTGGTAAATACGTGCTGTATCCATGTATATAGAGATACAAATTAGTTTTTATACAGATTTGTATTATTTTGTATCAAAGCTTGATGTGAATTGTCGCATCGATATGCAATTTATTTTTGCTATATTACGCTACCTGGCGACGAGTTAATGGACTCACAGTAATATGCGTATTTTTTCTTTTCCTGTAATAGCTTAGCTATTCGAGAAGAAACACTTTGCACCGGCGTTGTCGGTTTTGTCCGTCAGATGTCATGAGGTTGTCTGGTGTCATCTGATAGGACAGAATTTGCTACATGACCGCGAAGTGTACCTACAGTCGTTTGTCTTCGTAAATCCGTCATTGACAAAGTCGTTAGACAGAAACGCATGCGTCTGGTGGTTGAAGCAAACGCTGGTAAATACGTGCTGTGTGTTCATGTATATACAGATACAAATTTGTTTTTATACAGATTTGTATTATTTTGTATCAAAGCTTGATGTGAATTGTCGCATCGATATGCAATTTATTTATGAAATTATGCGTTTTGTATATCATAAAAGGATAGTCTAAAGATTAAAAACACTTTGTATACAATAATAAGTATGACATAAATTAGTAAATTCAACAATACTTTCTCTAGAAAGCTGTTGAATTGCCAGAGTTTTGTATAAGTGTGCTATAGTTAAAGAAAATTAAGTTTGAAAACTGCAATTTTTTTTTTACATTTTTCCCCTAAATATTATGCGTAGTATACACATGTACTCGTATATATGAATACATACATCTGTTATCGTTAATCAATATACAATATACTAACAGAATCTGTTTAGTATAATAATTTTTGAAGTATGGTATGTCTATAAAAATATTAACTGAAGCAATTTTAAACAATCTAACTCGTATGTATGTGTGGCTTACGCGACACTTGAAGATTGTAGTTAATATTGGGCGAATTGTACACTCGTATATTGTGATAATTAATTCATTAATCTAATTAGATAATCTTCAAGATTGTGATTTATACAATGATGACATGTATTAATTTTTATAATGTCGTAAAATAAGGTTTGTATAATTAAAATAACTTCGAAAGTATTCAAATAAGTCGTAAATGTAGAAATTTTTGTACATAAAATGCAATATGTTATTACATTTTGAAGGATATACACAATTACTGTGTTAAAAGAGAATTTTACGTTCCGTACATTTAGGTTTGTTTATGTTTCGATCAAAAGCATCATTATTAATGTAAAATCGGAATTATTGTTTTCTGTTTGTTGACATTTAGGCCAAGGACAAATAGTATTAAAATTCTTGGGAATGGTATTTAATATATAAGCGAAAGATTAAATTTAATATATTCTTTACTGTTACGTTTCCACCTCAAAGAACATTTTGTGCTGTTAAGTGTGGTATCCTAAATAGTGAGTCACAGTAACATGTAAATAATACGAGAGGGAATTTATATATATTAGGCCTACAACTCTATAAAATAATAATGAGAAAAGGTAAAATATTGAAATCAGTCTCAAAATTGTTAATATACGAGCCCTAACAACTATATGTTCGGACGATGTACGAAATGTTAGAAAAATGCAGTTATGTTTATTTTAAAATGTTTTTTTCGTCTTCCCAATCTGAAAATTAAGGCAAATACCCTTCATTTAACAAGAAATTCGATTGTAATTGATTAACATTTTATTTTGCATAAACTACGTAACATTACAAAGAAAATATAACGAATTTACTGACAAATAAATATTCGAACGCATTTGAATCTTTATAACATTAATAAGAGGTAACGCCACCTTTTGCAGCAATAACGGCTTGTATACGTTTTGACATGGAATCTACTAAAGTTTTACAATATTCGGGAGTGAAAGAGTTCCAAATTTGCGTAATTTTTGTCTTTAATGCTGGAAGTGTACGTTGAGGATCATTACGCAAAGACTTTTTCATCTGATGCCATACAGTTTCCATGACATTCAAGTCGGGACTGCTTGACGGCCACGATAAAACTTTTACATTATGGTCACCAAACCATTTTTTTGTTGTCTTCGCAGTGTGACAGGCTGCACCGTCTTGTTGAAATATATAACTTTCGTTTCCAAAATATCGAGATGCTGTTGGGACAAGGTTTCTTGATAAAATATTTTGGTACTTTTCTGAATTTACAGTGCCATCAATGAACTCATATTCACCAACTCCTTTACTACTCATACACCCCCATATCATAACTCCTTTTGGAAATTTTATAGTACGTTTTAGGCAATCCTTATGAAAGGCTTCAGATTTTTTACGAATGACTCTTTTTCGAAAATCGAATATGACATTACTCCACATTTCTGTTGTCCAGGATTTTTTGGATTTTGCCCAATCTAAACGTTTTTCTTTTGAATAGTCGTTAATAATGGCTTTTCCTTTGCCTATAAAGATAGTGGATAAAATAACATCATTTGTTTCCATATTGTAACACGCAAAATTATAAACTTACTTTATAAAAACTGTAACCAGACTTATGCAACCATAGCCTACAGCATTTCCTGGAGACGTTTAAATTTATCTCATGATTCCATTGGGCTTGTATTTGCCGCAAGGTACCCTTTCTATTTGTTCTGCAAATTTTGACCAGAGCACGACGTTCTCTTTCAGTGATAGTACGGAGTCGGCCTAAACTTTTGCCGCGAACATCAATACTAGCTGTATCGCCAAACTTTTTTATAATATCTCCGACAGTAGATTTGGCAAGATTTAAGTCATTCGAAATTTTTTGCATTTATTTACCTCTGTAATACTGTGAAATTATAATTTCTCGCAGTTTTTTATTAGTTGCGATACCACGCGTCATTTTCTTATTACACAAAATGGTGAACATGACTTTAACTGACAACTATTCATCAAAGCACACTTTATTTATCAATCAACGCGTTCATAATACTAATTTCAAAGCCAATAACGATTATCGTCCGAATATTTATTTCTCAGAAAATTTGTTATATTTTTGTTTTTGTCTTCCGTAAATTAAGCAAAATGAAATAATATAATCAATTATAATCGAATTTCTTGTTAAATGAAGGGTATTTGCCTTAATTTTAAGATTGGGAAGACGAAAAAGACATTTTAAAATAAACATAACTGCATTTTTCTAACATTTCGTACATCGTCCGAACATATAGTTGTTAGGGCTCGTATATAATTATTTTTTCTCATAATAATTATTTAGTAGAACACATTTCTCCAAACGCTAAATCCGGTTCTTCCTTCCGCCCATGACAAAACTTCCTTGTTTACTGTTTATCCAATTACGAACAACAGCCCGAACTTCAGTGTCTGATGAAACATGTTGATCTTTCAATAGCTCCTACAACTTTGGGAACAATCTGAAGGTACTAAATGAGGGCTGTACGGAGTGTGGGAAACAACTGTGAATTTCAGGCTTGTTACTGGTCCTTATTAGTACGTTGCTTCAATGCGGTCTGGCGAATGAATTAATCGTTGATCCCTGTAACAGATATTCTGTATGAATGGCTCCCTTTGCATCCAGAACATGGTAAGCATGACGTTCTGCGTCGATGGAACTCTTTTGATTTTCGGACACATGGAGAGTCAGGACGACGATATTCAACTGACTGTCGCTTGATTTCGGGGTCATAATGATGAACCCAAGATTCGTCCCTGGTAGTAATGTTCATAAGAAAATCATCTCCTTCACGTCGATACTGGTTAAGAAGTTCTCGACAAATGTTTTTCTTTTGTTCTTTTATGATATTCATTGATCGTTGCGGGACCGACCCGGCGAATTTTTTTCTGCAATTCAACGTTTGAACAATGTACTGGACTCTTTCCCAACTTCACTGCATTCACCTGTCTTTAATTCTTCTCATGCGTCCCTGATACTGGTCGACCTGATCGCTTTTTGTCAAACATTCTCATTTCCCCTCTATGACAGAGTTTTGCAAGTCGAATCCACTGGCGAAAATTCTTCATATCCATACAATCGTTACCATAAATGGATTTTAAACACCTGTAAATTTCGATGAGCGTGCAAAATTCCTTCGCGCAAACTACCAGCGTTAAAAATTCTATTGCGGATCGTTACATGGTACGCATCTCAGAAATTGAGGTCTTGATAAATGACACTGGTATTCAACGACGGTACACAGGAAAGTTAAATTTTGCATTCTAAGACAATGGCAAATTAGAACTCGTTTCTATCTTCATTACTCACACAATGGCGTTATCAATAGACCACGGAAGGTGTAACTCAATGTTGTATAAATGGATACTAGCAGATACTAGCTTCTGCGACTGCGAATATGTGGAACAAAACTATGGCCCGCATCAGGCACGGCTCGCGCTATATGACTCACTGGCTAGAGCCCTCCAACTCCGAAAAATAATAACTAAATATAATAAATAATCAAAATCTAGCCCGTGAGCTCAATTATATATATAAATATATATACACTGTGTCCATAAAGTATGGACACAAGCCCGTAATAACGTTATTGTGCATTATTTGACAAAATGCAAAGATATATCGACTAATGTTTTTTATTAGCTATATTTAGATGCTACTATTTTGTTTTTTCCGTCGACCTTGAATAAGTTATGACGTCATTGATAATTTTTTAAAATGTCAACCCCTTTTTTTTGTGGATTTTGAAAGCTTTTACAATTATTTATTCGATGATGTAAAAATTTTGGTATGTTACATTAGAAAATTTTTGAGTAATCATTTGCGTCCATAAAGTATGGACACTAGCCCGTAATAACGTTATTGTTCATTATTTGACAAAATGCAAAGATATTTCGATTAATATTTTTTATTAGCTATATTTAGATGCTACCATTTTGTTTTTTCCGTAGACCTTGAATAAGTTATGACGTCATTGGTAATTTTTTAAAATGTCAACCCAATTTTTTTTTATGGATTTTGAAAGCTTTTACAATTCTTTATTCTATCATTTAAACGTTTTGGTGTTAGTGTTACATTAGAAAAGTCTATGCAACCGAAAAATTTGGACGTTTTACGACAACGCATCGTCTACGAAACCAGACTAATCACTCCCGACATATTACAGAATGTGCGAAATGGAATTTATCATCGCTTAGGATTTTGTCAACAAAATGAAGGAAAACATTTTGAGCATTTGTTATAAATTTGATACTGAACATGTCAAAACAAAACTTAGAATTACAACACAGTTTACTCAAAAATTTTCTAATGTAACATACCAAAATTTTTACAACGTCGATTAAGAATTGTAAAAACTTTCAAAATCCACAAGGAAAAAGTGGGGTTGACATTTAAAAAAATGTCATTGACGTCATAACTTATTCAAGGTCGGCGGAAAAAATAAAATGGTAGTATCTAAATATAGCTAATAAAAAACATTAATCGACATATCTTTGCATTTTGTCAAATAATGCACAATAACGTTACTACGGGCTTGTGTCCATACTTTATGGACACAAATGATTATACCAAGCCGGTCAAGGGAAGGGTTGCCATTTTCGGCATAGTCTCTTTCGTCCGTCGGATGTTACTATATTATATAGTGCTACCTGATAGGACGAAATTTGTTATACCTTATAGGCGATTTAAGCTTTATTTACTTCACTAGCTTAACTGATGACGCCTAATAGTAGATGGCAGAAACACGTGTCTTAAGTAGAAGTAAATGCTGGAAAATACGAGGTGTATTGTCCATGTGTACAGTTACAGATGTGTATATTGCATGTCTGTTTAATTTGTAACAAATGATTACTCAAAAATTTTCTAATGTAACATACCAAAATTTTTACATCATCGAATAAATAATTGTAAAGGCTTTCAAAATCCACAAAAAAAAATGGGGTTGACATTTAAAAAAATTATAAATGACGTCATAACTTATTCAAGGTCGACGGAAAAAACAAAATGGTAGCATCTAAATATAGCTAATAAAAAACATTAATCGATATATCTTTGCATTTTGTCAAATAATGCACAATAACGTTATTACGGGCTTGTGTCCATACTTTAGGGACACAGTGTATATATATATATAAGTGTTTAGATAATTTCTTAGCCGTTTCTAATTGCTAATTTGATATTTGTAAATATTTCATATAAAAAGCCGAAAAACTCCAATAATTTATCAATTGTTTTATATATATATATATATATATATATATATATATATATATATGGTAAATTCAATTTATAGGCGACTTAAGGTCTGGTTTTACATCAAAAACTATATATTTAAAACAATCCTACATGTACATGTTTCGGCCTTTCTCAAGGAATACAAAATATAAATCAGATTTATATTTTGTATTCTTTGAGAAAGGCATCATTAGCCGAAACATGTACATGTAGGATTGTTTTAAATATATATATATATATATATATATATATATATATATATATATAGTTATAATATATAGTTTTTGAAGTAAAACCAGACCTTAAATCGCCTACAAATTGAATTTACCATAACATACTAAGGTCACGAAATAATTATATATATATATATATATATATATATATATATATATATAATATCTTCGTGACCTTGGTATGATAAGGTAAACATATATACATAATACAAAATATAAATGGCATTTATATTTTGTATTCCCTTGACAAAGGCATATTGCCGAAACATGTAGGGTTGTTTTAAATATATATAGTTTGAAGTAATGAACAAGACCTTTAATCGCCGACTTATTAAGTTTACCTTATATATATATATATATATATATATATATATATATATATATACATAAACTCGAACCCACGTCAATTTGCTTTTCGGACCACTGCTCTAACCTCTGAGCTACGAAGGACATTGTTTCGGATTTGTTAGAAATACCTTAAGTTACATTTTTAAGGAACAGATGGTAATATTCTGTCGCCAGTTGGAAATTGCTAAATTTTCATCCTTAGCTATTTAATAATATAGAGAAAATCTATTTCTTAGCCGTTCATTTAATATATTATTTGATAAATCTTTGAATTTCGGCTTATATTAAATATTTAAATTAGAATGTTATTTCGCGAAGTAATGTGAATTGTAAAGTCCCACCTAAGGACGAAATTTTTTCAATAAAAATTTCGAATAATTGGCGTTGTAGTTGTAGATAGCATTATTTACAATTCACATTACTTCGCGAAATAACATTCTAATTTAAATATTTAATATAAGCCGAAATTCCAAGATTTATCAAATGATATATTAAATGAACGGGTAAGAAATAGATTTTCTCTATATTAATATATATATATATATATATATATATATATATATATATATATATATATATATATATATTTCCCTGCCTATCCCTGTTTTCTGTTTTTTGCTGATGTGGTTCTCTACTGGGTTGTAGCCTAGCATATGCGCTACAAAACTCTAGGGGGGTCTGCCCGTTGGGCAGTCAGGTGCCATTCCGCCTTTCCAGCAAGAGTGAGGAACCATGCTACGCGGCGCTATCTCGTCGCCGCGCAATGCACACACCACTAGGACCGGTCCTGGGCGACAACCTGGCTAGGCTGCCGTTAACAGCACACACACGTTCGACGTGTGTGCTATGCCCCCGCTTCGGCGGAAAACGTTAAGATGGCATAAGTGTGACCATCGTCGACCGAGGTAGCCACTAAGAGTGTTCCCTTAGTTGCGATGAGCAACCCCGTACAGGGTGCGCTTCGCCTGTCTGCGCCTTGCCTCGTTGGGGCGGGGGTCAGACCGTCGAAGTACTGCACGGAATTGTAAAGAAGTTGTCGGGAAAGGGTTGGCGGCCCTACGCAACGGCTGGTTATCCGACCTCTCTAAATTCATGCGACCGATCACTAAACACACGCACGAACGCACCGACATACAAAACCCTACACTTACGCTCTCACACAAAACCACACACCCATAGAGAGACGCAAGCTGCCAGCAGCAACCAACACACAAGTTCATACCCAGAAGGAGACACAAATTGCTAGCAGCGAACAACACATATTTTCACACCTTGTTATCTATTTTTTGGAATACTAAGGCATGATTTATTATTATTACTAGAATGTATCTTTGAATAATTTAAACCATAGCAACTTAATTACTTGACATTTATATCCTGTCATTCATATTTTGTATTCTCTTGATAAAGGCGTACACAGCCGAAACATGTAGAGTTTTTTAAATACATATATTTTGAAGTAATATACAGACCTTTAATCGCCTACTGATTAGGTTTACCATATATATATATATATATATATATATATATATATATATAATATTTTCGTGACCTTGGTATGATAAGGTAAACCTAATAAGTCGGCGATTAAAGGTCTGGTTTATTACTTCAAAGTATACATATTTAAAACAACCCTACATTACCTTGAAGTAATAAACCAGACCTTTAATAGCCGACTTATTAAGTTTACTACATATATATAATATATATATATATATATATATATATATATATATATATATATATATATACGAGCCATCGAAAAAATTCATAATTGGAGTAGACTGTGAAATTGGGTTGGTACTTTAGCCACTTCCACATAATGACACATTACTTGATGCTTGACAATTACATATGGTTTCATTGTAAAAAAAGGTTATGGCGTTGAAATAATACTACAACAAAAAAGAAAACAAATAATTTATTTAATATCGAAATCACAATCAAAATTTACATATAGCTACAGAAGTTGTTGAAAATGTTGTCCATTTACATCTAAACACAAACCAACTCTTCTCCACAATCCAGCAAAAACTTTATGCAGGCCTCATCCGAGAAAAAAACTGTGTTAAGGATATCCTGATTGTGTAGATTATTATGAAATCATTGACAAAATTCCACTCGTCTTAAATAATCCAATGGATGAAGTTCATGAAAACATTGCAGCTTGTATGGATGACAATGTAAGACTTTTTTAAGAATGAATTAGCACGTACCATAAGATAAATGTGTTTGTTGGGACACTACTATAATGGATGTTTTTGGATTTTCATCAATAATATCCCGAAGGGCTTCAATATTATCAGCTGTACGTTTAGATGGGCGTCCACTTCCAGTTTTTCGACCGACGCTACCTGTCACTCTGAATAACTCTCTCATATTTCTACAATGTCATACAATGCGAGAAACCTTTGATCCAACTTGAAATTATAAGGAAATACGTCCTTCTACACTACTAAATATTTTTTTAAATTTATATTACGCAAACAGAATTGCTTATCTCTGTTTATTCAGGTTAATTAATAGAGTATTTGATTTTTGAAATCTATTTATAGTTTTCTAATACATTTATTAAATTATTAAATTACAAATAAATATGCTTAAAAAATCAAATAGTTTAATAAATGAACAAGTAGAGATAAACAATTCACTGTTAGAAAATCTGTTTGTGTAATATAAAAATAAAAACGGATTTAACACCACTACACGCATTTTCTTATTATTTGAACATGGAGATGTTTGAATCAAGGGCTTATTACCCGTTGTAGAAATGCGACTCTCTTAAGAGTTTGTAAAATACAATAATACAGTAAAAAATTAATGGAAATTTCTGGCATCTGTGTGATATTATTAGAGTGGACCAATCCGGAGCGAAAGCAGAGGCGTGACTAACGAATTGGTTCATGATTACTCAGTATGTTGTTCACGGTCATCGTGTGTACACGTATAATAGCAGCAGGAAAGTGTATTCTGTGTATTTAATAATGTTGCACAGCTATGTTCGATAGAAGACGCAAGAAATGAGTGTATTTTAAGTAAGTTTGAAAGTCACGCCTCTGCTGTCGCTCCGAATTGGTCCATTCTAGTTATTATCATAGAGCGAACTGAAGCGATAGAATGACCAATTACCCCGATAAAACGTTGTGGCGGTATCATGTGTAGTATGCATGTTATAACAACCCCACTATTTGCTCGCTCGATTGCATTCGTCGAGCAGGTGTTTTCGTCGTTATTGTGTGTATTCACCATAAAATTCTATTTTACAGTGGCGTGTTTCTGGTTTCGCTTCTTTCTGTGTTATTTAGTTACAACTTTTAGTACTAAAAAATCCGTTTTATATTGTTATATTGTATATTTATCCTATATTTTTTTATAGATATTAAGTTTAATTTACTACCTTTTCGTTTCTTGTTTTTAGTCCATATTTTTCTGTTCTTAATACTTCTCTTTATTTTCATTAATTATGGAGAATTTTCGTAGAGCAACCATGGTAGGATGGATTAGAAGTCATACTGATTGGTTGCATATTCGTAATGATACCGAGAAATATTGCAGTGCCTGTTCATTAAGTTTAAGACATCCACAAAAGTATAATGTGCAGAGACATGTTTCTTCGAAAACTCATCAAGATAACATATGACCATCTGCACCTGACACTTTTAACGAAGAACTGTGTGAAGCTTTCATGGCGGTCAATATCACATTCAAAAAGCTTAACAATCCAGCCCTCAAGAGGTTTATTACAAAATATACTGATCCCCATATACCAGATGAATCTACTTTACGTAGATACGACTTACCAAAATGTTATTTGAGAACCACTGAAAAATACGAACCAACCTGTCATTATCTTTGGGTAAGTGCAGAAGAAACAACAGATGTAATGGGACGATATGTGTTAAATGTAGTTGTTGGTATTCTTCATCCGACAACTTCATACCAACCATACTTATTTGCAACTAAAATATTGCCAGTCGTAAATGGTGAAACAATTGCAGAATTAATTGATCAATATATTTATAATATTATATCATCAGATAACAACTATAAAGACAAGATGCTGTTATTTTTGCCTGATGCGGCAGCTTATATGTTAAAAATAGAGAAGTTATTAAAGCAATCTTATTCCAATATGCTGCCGTTACCTGTGCAGCCCATCCACTACACAGAGTATGTGAATACATCAGGGGTCATTTTGCAAACGTTGATAAATTAGTTTGATCATTTAAAAAGATATTTCTCAAAACTGAAACAAAAAGTTGATGCCATATTTAGCAGAAATCCAGGTTTGAATATATTATACCAATTCTGCGCAGAGCCGATTGGAAAATCTATACATTCGAAGTATGGTGCATTTTTGCAACATTTTAATCACGCACCCGCCACAAGTTGTGATGTGGAACGGACATTTTCTATTTTTAAAGACGTTTTGACACCTAGAAGAACTAATTTAACACAGGAACACCTTGAACAAATTTGAGTTGTTCATAGTAATGTTTTACACTTTCAATGTTTCACAGAAAATGCATAGTTTTGAATTTTGTTCTTTGTGAATTATTTTTATTCAAAATTCGATACGCAATTCGCTTGTCAGCATTCCTTTTGTTTCAGCAGTAGTTGCTGCCGGTTACCAAACCGTTTATTATATTCGCTCTTTTGTGCATTGACAGATACATATTAACTGCATATGTAAGTATGTGCCACTTATGCAGTAGCCACACGTATCAAATTGTTCGAAATTCACGGATCGCTTACAGAAACAAACCTACTGCGGATAATAGTCTTATGGGCTATGAATCATCAATCGCTTGAGTCCACTCTCTGTTAATATTAATGCATTTGAACATGAATTTTCAATAATGAAAAATTAGTGAAATGTCACATCTATCATGAAATGTGTGGATTTGTGCATTTCGTGGATGTGTGCATTTCACTCTTATTGGAGCTTGTCAACACACAGTATCCTGGACAGATATGACTTTTCACTTCTATATTTCGCGTATATATATATATATATATATATATATATATATATATAGTTAGCATAATGAACTTACTATAAATGAAAACTAATGACTAGAGCTGAGGATGTTTGCGGTATAACCATGGTTATATCATGTAACAATAGTAAATTACTATGGTTATATGATATAACCATGGTTATACCGCAAACATCCTCAGCTCTACTAATGACTATTAAATCTCACATTACATGTAAATGTCGCATAATGTGCTGCGTTAATTTCTCCTTTAAGTCATGTCAGTCCAGGATACTGTTTGTTGACAAGGTCCAATAAGAGCGAAATGCATCCACACATTCCAGGATAGATGTGACTTTTCACGAATTTTTCATTATCCTAACAACCAGGAAGATGGCGTCGCGACGTGTAGCGTTTCCGCATACTGGTACTGCTGAAATGTAGAAATTAACGCAACACATTAGGCGACATTTACATGTAATGTGAGATTTAATACTCATTAGTTCTCATTTACAGTAAGTTCATTATGAATTTTCAAGTATAACCCGAATCAATTTAATACCTGATCCGTATTTTATTTCTTTCTGAAGTATCTGACATAGCTTCTTTTTCAATGTACGGACAATGAACTGGTGTTCAGTGCCTGAGTGATTTTCTAAAACTTAAATATGACGTTTTAATAAATCGTTCTTGTGTATTTTAGAAATATTAGTGCAATTTTTAATTATTATTCAAATGTTCACCTAACACAGTTTTGAGAAGTGTATCAAAGTAAAGCTATGGTTTAATGAAATTATTTCTTTGTTTGGCTTATTTGTCTATGTATCACACAAGAGAAGTTCTACAAGAATTTTTCTAATAACCAAAATAGATCACCGTGATAAAATAAAATGTACTTATTTAAAAATTAGAATAATCGATCTTTAGATTCATTGTCGATATATAATTAATATGGGCAGAGGTAAAGAGAGACACATGTTTATGTATTTATATACATATGCACGAATACATTCTCAATTGTGATAAAATTATTTTTAATAATCATACATGTAAAACTATAACTTATCCGCAAATCAAAACATCAATAGATGCCGATAATTTAGCTACAATAGATGTAACATCTTGTCAACATGTATATTTAAACTTTATTTTCGAGATTGTATCTTTCGGTATTTAAAAAAGTGCGCAGAAGTAGTGAAAACAAGATGAAAGTAGAAAACAAGACCATTTACTATGTTTTTGTGAGACGATATTGAATAATTCTATATATTTCAGATAATTTATATATAGAAAAGAGTGTATTAAATAAAACAAAATTAAAAACTCTAATTACTTGAGATTTTAATTTTCTTTCAACAATTTTCATTTAATAAATTTTTTTTTTCAATGAAAATTTTCTAATTCAACAGGAAATTTAAATCAAGCATATTATTAAACAGTAATTTATTTTAAATAACTTTCTTCTGCATTCGTTTTACGTTTTCGCATTTAATGCAGTTATAACTATGAGGGATGTTTCCAAAGTTCTGGGAATTTAGCTATAATTTATTTATTTTGTAAATTTCCATCAATATTACAATGTAGTTTTTCAACATAATCGCCATTTAATTGAATATATTTATCTCATCGATAAAATAGTTTTTTAAGCAATCCTCGAAGAACTTTTTCGGTGTCTCCTCAATTCACCTATTTATGGCACATTTTACGTCAGTTAAACTCTCAAAATCAACCCTTTAAGCTTTTTTCAAATCTTTTTCTCAAACAGATGAAACTCACTCATGTGTGAGATCTGGTGAATAAGGTGGATGCGAAAGCAATTCCCTTCGCAAATCATTCAAAACAACCTACGTTTTTCTTTCTGTGTGCGATCTTTCATTATTCTGTTGCAATAACGGACGCTTATGGAACTTGCCAGGCCGTTTTCTGGTCAGTGCCAGCTGTATTGGTCCCAATAATAAGTGAATAATATACTGCGTTAATTGTAGCACCTTTTGCCAGATAATCCATAAAAATATTCCCTTCGCAATCCCAGAATACAGTAAGCATTACCTTTCCAACAGACGGAACTGCACGCGCCTTAAGTGGAGGCCCTTCTTTGACTTTTGGTCTCAGGATTAAAACAGGATTAAAACATTGTTTTAATCCTGAGACCAAAAGTCAATCCAAAGAATGGCGTCAATCCGAAGAAGGGCCTTCAGCTTCGGCACCCAACGGAATGAAACCTTGCTTACCCCTGTAATATCAGAGGTGGGATGGCAGGATTTTCATGTAATATCTGAGGATGGGATTGCAGGATCGCCATGTAATATCAGAAGTGGGATGGCAGGATTACCATGTAATACCTGATGATGGAATTGCAGAATCGCCATGTACTATCTGACCATCAAATAAAGGCAGGAAGGCCATGTAATGTCACCTGGTCCCGGAGGTAACATTTTTGCCGAGGCAGTTCCATTTACACGACAGGTTTAATAGAGATACAAATAACAAGCATCGCAACGATTAAAAAACAATATTTAATGCAATAGCAAAATCAATATCGATAAATGATACATAGTAAATAAGATTCACTAGGCACTGTAGTCACTCTGGCTGTGCAGTGACTCTGCCTCTCACTCTCCCTGTGGAGACTCTTGATCTCTCGTGATATACCATTTGAGTGTGTCCCCTTAGTCTAGTGACCTGGTTACAAGATGATAACAATGTGGTGTAGGATCGTAACTTTAAATAGGGCGTGTTGATGAAATGAATATTGTGAATACATGACCTGGTTTAGTTATCACACCCCTAAATAGTCATGTAAGATCTCATGAACTTGTCGTGTACCTATTCCTAGGCGTAGACTAATTTGAGAAATAGTCATTCGTCTGTCCTTTTTCAGTAGGTTCTCCGCGGCAGTAATGTTTCTATCATTTATCGACGTGCTCGAGCGACCACTGGGTGCATCGTTTTCTATTCTAACACCTTTAAAACAATCGATCCACCGATATACAGTACTTTTAGATTCTGCAGACTCACGAAACACTCCTTGCAGACGTTTAATAATTTCTGAAGTATTCACATCCTCTTTCCACAAAAAGAAAATTATGGTTACACAAAAGTGCTACGAAAATGTGTCTATATCGGTCGAACAACTGAATCAGACTGAACGATATTGCGCTGGATAGATGCATAAACATGTCAAGACTTGCCTATCACCAATAGCATTGCCTGTAAGTTCTGTTTAAATTAATTAGAGTACAATTCCCAAAACTTTGAAAACATCCCTCGTACAAAGTTAGCACAACTAGACATAATACTTAATTATAAAGAAAATTAATTAGTTTTGGTAATTTTAAATACCAAGCAGATACTGATCTGCACTAATATTTCCACAGTTGCTGCAAATATTTGATATGCTTAAATTATATTAAATCGAAAATATTTGATTGTGTTTTAATAAAAGAACATTATTTTTTTAATCTTCTTGGGTTCAACTATCCACTTATCCCAACTTTTTATAATGGAATTCTGAATTAAGTTAAAACAAGACATGTACATAGAATTCGTTCATTTATACACGTCCTGAATATTATAGTAATTGGTAAAATTTTGGCTACTTAATAATTAGATTGTTAAGTTCTCTCACACGTTAACAAATAATTTTCCAAATAGGTATTTTGTGTCTTCTATAAGACGTAATTACTGTATATTTATTATTATAAACGTTTATAGAAAATTATTACCAGCACTTTTTTTCTAGACCAAAGTAAGGTGTTCTATCGAAAAGTTTATCTAATTATTTTTTTAATTATGAAACAGACATGTAAATAATTTACATATCTGTAACTGTATACTTGGACAATACCTCGCACTACCGCCATCTGGCTCGTATTTGAAGGACTACACCCGTATTGTTTTCGTTTCGTACCAGCTTAGCGGGTCAAATGAAAGGTCGCTTTTTTTCGGTAAAGTCTCTTTCGTCCGTCAGATGTCACTTATTAAATAATTGCCACCTGATAGGATGATATTTGCTTTATCTAATAGGCGGTTCGGCTAAATGCCATATACAGATACAGATCTATTTATAAAGATTTGTATCATTTGTATACATTGCTTCATTAGCTTAACTGACGACGCCTATAGATGGCAGAAACATATGTCTTAAGCAGAAGTAAATGCTGAAAATACGAGGTATTGTCCAAGTATACAGTTACAGATATGTAAATTATTTACATGTCTGTTTCATAATTAAACAAAAGCGTTATACGGCATATTAACGTATAGATATATTTAAAACCTTTTTTTGTCATTATTTTTTATATACTTTGAATATTCTGAAAAATGTTTTAAATTAAACTTATCCTTAACTACTCAACTTTTGAAATCATTTACGTTTTTGTACTTTTATACATAAATTACAAAATTAGAATAAATATTCTGTTCAATAGATTTTAAAATTCACTATTCAAAATTTCTGAGAATATTTTACACTATTATTTTATTGTTTTCAGGGTCAATACATGTTTGTTCAATTCCTTGCTGTACACCATTCAAATTCAATTCAAGTGTTTGAAAGATGCTATTTTTTAAATAAGGTCACAAGTATAAATATGTATTTGAAATTTATGTTGGTCAACTAATTAACAGTCACCAAAAACTTCTTTTACAAAATTATGATCTTCTAGTCGTACAGTAATGAGTTGCCTAGTTTTGTTTAAAATATGTGGTTTGAGTATCATCGTTATCATACAATTGATCAATAAATAGTTCTGAAACGTATCTGCGATATCTCTGAACAATTAATGTGCCCATCTGAGAAGGTTTTCGTGGTTTACGCTTTCATTTAAGGCGAAAGCCGATAGCCAATACATCCTAAGTCGCTCTAAAGGCGTGGATATTATATATCATGGCCTGCCAACGCCCTATATTGGGGTTAAATTCTTAAGGTTGCTAAGGCTGAATTATTATTCCTAATTATTATAAATTCCTTTTGGTAAATTATTACGAATCGTTTGCACTGAATCATTCAGAATTAATTATTCGATAAACAACTAAAATAGTTACTGCACCATATTCTTATTACGATGCTTTCACAAGCACCTTTTATTTAAAGATTCAAGCAACCGATTGCTTTATTCTTTCTGTGGCATATAGAGGTTCAACATTCGCCGCTTATTACGAGGATTGTTCGGAAACTACGTGGCCTAACACAGAGATGGCGCGAATTCGCTTCTTTACCATTCTGTAGAATCATCCTTTAGTACGTTAAATATAACTGTACAGAACGATCTGTCAATTAGTCTGTTTTTGGCAGTACGCCAAAGTGAACGTCTCGTGTAATTTTGTACTAATGGAAAAACTGAGTTGGGTGCAGTGGTATTTCTTTTGTTTGAAAGGCTTAACACCAACCGAAATCAAAACTTCAAAGCTATTAGAATCCACTTCTTCGTTTACAATGGTTAAAAACTGTGTGTGGACATCCAAAAACTCTTGCTGTTCCGGATATGATTGAAAAAGTTCACCATTTCGTCTTGGATGATCGTCGCGTAAAAGTGCGCGAGATAGCAGACATTGTAGGTATCTCACATAACAGTATGCGCAGAATTTTAACTGAAAAATTGGAAATGAAAATATATTCGGCGAGTGCCGCGCTTACTCACTAGAGCAAAAACTCAATCGTTTTAATGCGTCTAGCTACCTTTTGGCACGATTTCGCCGCAGTCAGATGGACTTTGTCGAACCGTCGATGAAACTTAAGTCCACCATTATACTCCCGAAACCAAACAATTATCCAAACAATGGACAAAAAAGGTTCTCCGCCATTAAAGAAGGCAAAATAGGTTTTAGCAGCAGGCCAGGTTATGGCAACTGTTTTTTGGGATTCTCATGGAATTATCTTAGTCAACTACTTAGAAATGGGGAAAATAATAAATGGTGGAATATTATGCCAATTTGTTGCAACAATTAAGCCACAAAATCAAAGTGAATCGGTCTCATTTTGGCAAAGAAGAAAGTGCTTTTCCAACATGATAACGCACCTGACCACAAATCTGCGATTGCAAAGGCAAAAATCCACGAATTGGGATTTGAATTAGCGCTTTATTCGACTTATTTCCCAGATTTGGCCCCAGCAATTATCAACTCCTTCCAAATCTGAAAGCTGGGCTCTGCATTAAGAGATTTTCTTCTAATTCCGAGGTAATTGTTTGTGTAAATAAGTATTTCAAAGACTTGGTTTCATTGACCTACAATTAGTATTACGTTGGAATAAGTGTGTTGAGCGAGAAGGAGACTATATTGAAGAATAAAATTTTTTTGTCAACTCATTTGCGTTTTCTTTGTTAAGTCACGCAGTTTCCGAACCACTCTCGTACATTAAAATCGCGTGAGATGATGCGCAAGCAAGCGTATGTATTAGTTGAGGTGTCGTGTAGTATTCAGCGAGAATATAATTTTTCTTTTATTATCACCTCAGTTCTTCCTTTTGATATCAAATACAAAAGGTACTTGAATCGAACGAACAATAACATGACGACCTTCCTCTACTGTATTGCGTAGCAGGGTTTGTCAGTAAAAGCAAAATATCTTTGACGGTTTAATATAGGTTTGCGATTATAAACTGTTCCAAGCCAAAAATACGTATATTAAGTTTTGTGATTGTTCATAAAGGTATTCAATTAAAAATTAATATAACTTTTAAGTTATCGATCTGTTACTTCTGCAGAACTCAAACGATGAAATAAAATTATCACAGAAACATTGATGTTAATGAACTAGCACCTAGTGGTTAGGCTTTCAAGGGAATATTTCCGAAAATATATAGAAAAATAAAATACTAAAACTTTATTAAATCATTCAACCTAAAAGGTACATTTGAAGCTAAGTAAATACAAAATAGAAGCCTTGAATTTATCAAAAATTTAATATACATTATTTGTTCTACTATCTGCTGGCATTATTCTCAGTAATATTTCGAACAATTGATTTTATCAAATTAACCCTGATTCATGGAACTTGACTTAATATTATTGATATGAGATAAGAAAACAATAATTTTGCATCATTTCAAATCAACGATGCTATTTATAAATTTACATTTGTTCACATATTTGCGGAATTAATTGAATTTTAGGAAAAAATACTTGACCTTATTGAGATCACCGAAAAGGTGCCAAACAATGGACAATTGATAGTCATTCTTGATTTCAAGAAAGGTAAAAAGGAATATAAATATCAAATATGCATATTGGAATCGTTACAAACGTTTTGGAGGTTATTGTATTTTAGTCACAGAATCAAATTATAAAAATGTAATAAATAATTAATATAGAAAATACATGCAAACCTAAATACTAGGTGCTATCCAGAAATTCCTGGAATGTGAAAAAAAAACACAATACATAGATTGTTTATTTATTCGCGTGTTAACGTAGTCAACATTGCCTGCGATTCGATCTCGATCCCCTCAATCCAATAGGATCCACGAATTGTTGTGCCACTTATTTCTAGTATTTTCTGTTACCCGCTGAAGAACATCGTAATAAAATCGTGCATTAACTATTCGATTTCGACAACAACGAGTTGACGTTGCTTCGAACTTGCCATCCTTCGGTCGTGGTGACTGCTGCTTTGTTTCGGGATCATACCCGTACATTCATGATTCATCGTCAGTAATGATTCTGGTACTGAAGTTTCCATCCCTTTCGGCAGTTTCTTTCAGCTCTATGCACACATGATGCCATTTTCGTTCAATGCTGAGTAACCTAGGCACGAACTTCGCAGCAATATACCGCATGTTGAGTTCGTCGGACAGAATACGCTGACAAACGTCGTCCAAGCCGACAATGTTACACATGTCATGTTTTCGGTTTTGCAAGTGTTTTCCGTCATTGTACGACCAGAACGCTCATCACCAACCGACACATGTCACACAGGAGATTATGGCAAAAGACTGGCGTTTCCTGCATGGCTAGCGACTACCCGTAAAGATTGTATTAGCTCAATATTATGAACAGATGAGAGCCGCTTTCATAATAATGGAACCGTAAATCGATACAATTGCCATTATTGGTCTGTAGAAAATCCTCATTGGATGAGAGAGACCAACTTTCCGAGAATTTTGGGAATTAATGTATAGTGCGACATGATCGATGGGTACATTATTGGACGAAAGTTTTATGAAGGAATCTTAACTGGTGAGAAATATTTAGATTGTTTTCAGGGCGAATTTCCAGGTTTTCTTGAAAATGTTCCGCTGAATATATGTGCTAACATGTATTTTCAGAATGACGTACCTGCTTACAATTCTAGAATTGTGATTGATTATGTTAATCAGATTTTCCCTAATAAGTGAATCGGCACACACGGACCAATAAGATGGCCTGAACCATCACCCGATCTAACACTGTTAAATTATTTTCTATGGGGATATTAGAAGGATAGGGTATACCACAAGCCTCTTGCAGATATGGAAGATTTAAAAAATTGATTTCAATTGGTATTTCAAACTTATGTTACGTAGTAGAATATCGACACAGAATATATGGTTTCTAAATGCATGTTTGAGGAATGAAGTATCCCCTAAGTATATTCAACTAAAAACCATCAATAGAAGTCTTGCAGCTCAAGAAGGTCGCAAAATAGGAATGAAAATCTGGCTGAAAAAGGATAGAAAACTACAATACTGGAAACGGGATGTTTACAATATTTATCAAAAGGTAATACACGCAGAGTTAACTTATAGACTTACAAATATAGAATTTGATTTGTTAGATTCAAGAATTAGAACACAAATTAATACAATAATATACAATAAGTATGTTAAACAAAAAAGAAAACTAAATTCACTCGTTTTAGAAAAACCTAGTAATAATATTATAAAAAGTAAAGTCAGTGAGCACAAATTCTTTAATTGATTTGAAAATCTAAGTGACACTAATTTCACAATAGAAGAAAAATCATTATTAGAAAAAGGTTTTAATTATAATGTAAGACCTGAAATAACATGTAATACGTTAGATTATTTAGCTGTAGAGACGGAAATCGCATTAACAGACACCCCTAATAATTTATCCAATAAATTTGCTGCATCGAACATCCTTAAACGGGAAACCGAAAACATAAATTATAATAGAGAACTTAAGATTGTCAAATCTATAAAGAATAAATCTACTCATAATTAGCTAGTTTTTACTCGAGCGGATAAAGGGAAAACGGTTGTAGCAATGAGCAGAGTAGATTATTTGAATAAAACAAATGAGTTTTTAGTTATGAATAAATTTGAAATAATTAAGAGAGATCCTACAGAAAAATTTCAACAAACTCTAAAAACAGTTATAAGAAATTCTGCCAATCTTTTTAGTGAAAAGGAACAAAATAGTTTAATCATTATGAACCCTCAACCCCCAAAATTATATTCCCTTATTAAATTACATAAAGAAAATTACCCGATTCGTCCGGTTGTTTCATATGTGACAGCTCCGTCCTACAAACTCTCGAAAAGACTTATAGATATCATTATTAAATATACAGGATTTAAACCTAAATTAAGCGTAAAAAACTCATATGTACTAATAAACAAAATCAAAGACTTTACTTTAACGTCTAACACAAAACTAACTTCCTTTGACGTTCAAAATTTATTCCCTAGTATCCCTCCAGAAAAAACGGTTATTTTAGTAAAAGATCTTCTCCATAAAAATAATGTAAATACAATAATTATTAATGAAATTCTTGATTTACTAAACATATCCATAGAACAAAATTACTTTTCAATTTAATGAAAACATGAAAACACTTGCCAAGAAGGTTTAATCATGGGTAATCCCCTAAGTCCGTTATTAGCTGAGATTTTTATGGATCATCTTGAAAATTCTATTTCAAAAAATCCTCTTTTTCAAAATGTATTATTTTGGTACAGATACGTAGATGATATATTACTAGGTTTCATAGGAACAAACAGACAATTAAATTTATTATTTGATTATATTAATACATTGCATCACAATATTAAGTTTACAATGGAACAGGAAACAAATAATAGTATTAACATTCTCGATTTAATGATTAATAGAATTAACAACAAATGTAACTTTGCAATTTACCACAAACCGTCAACTAAAGACATAACTATTCATAACACTTCTTGCCATCCGATACAACACAAATTAGCGGCTTATCAAAGTCTCATACACAGATTAATCAATACTCCGTTGAACCAAACAAATTTTGAGAAAGAGTTAAATTTAATTAAACAAATAGCTATCAACAATGGATATAAAAGTAATATAATAGATAACATTTTAAATAAAAAACTCCTTACAAAAGCCATATCACAAGTTTACCCAATATTAAATAATAACACCCAAAAATTTAAAATGATCACGTTTATAGGCTCTTCAAGCACAAAAATCTGTAAATATTTAAGAAAGTTTGACATTAATACAGCGTATAGAACTAACAACAATTTATCCAAATTTATAAAAAACAATAAAGATTTAACAAACAACAATAAAAAGTCAGGAGTCTATGAGTTAACCTGCGGTAGTTGCCCTATGATGTATATCGGACAGACAGGTAGATCGTTTGAAATACGCATCAAAGAGCATTTTTCTTCATTTAGAAATAATAAAAGTGACTCTTCATATGCGTCTCATATTAATTCAACGAACCACAATTTTAACAGGGAATTTAAAATATTACACGTAGAAAATAAGGGCAAAAAACTTAATTTATTAGAGTCACTTGAAATTAATAAATTAAAGAAAACCGACAAGATCTTAAAAGATCAATTAGAAACAAATAATTCACCCTTACTTAATTTATTTATTTGATACTCAGACAGTCACATATTGTATTTCTTTACCTCCCTGTAATATAATGTAAACCCCTAGTTTTATTACTTGAGAACAGTATTGTATAAACCGAAGTGAAAGTTTTGTGAATAGACATTTTAGTAATAAAAAGTACCCATTCCTTCAAATATTTAAAACAAAACATGTGTTTGTTACCGTATACTTGTGTTAAAAAAAATTTGTAAATAAGTTAGTTATATGTCTGATGAAGCTCAGGTTGGAGCGAAACGATCGTTGCAGTGTCAATTAAAAAGTGAAATTCATTAAAATTTGTTTTATTTTATCCTGATAGTAGTTAAAAAATTGAATTAGAAATTAATGCGCAGCTCTTAATGCCGAATCATTAAGAAGTGTCATCTCTGGTAAACTTTTGCATCGAGCCGAATGTTGCATTGAAGCAAATATACAACATTTTGAAGATTTCCTTTAGCATCTTTTCTGGCGTTCACAGTGCTGGTGCCACTAAGAGAATTTATAAATACCGTTCTTGTATAAATAAAATTAATAAGTATAACATTTTTTGTGATTAATTTAACATTATTTGTCTGTTGCTTGACTTTCAATAAAATGTTTGTAAATCACTTCTTTCTAACACAGATTTTAAAAATGCATTTTTGGGAAGTGTATTTTTGCTACTTGAAAATTAAATACAAAATAATCAACATGCTTTTCATAATTTTCTGCAATCCCAATTTTTTAATATTTAAAATACAACTTCACTACTGTTTTCGAGTCTAAATACAAAGAATAAAACATCATGGGAAAGAGAATTTTTTGTAGAATTCTAATTCTGAGGAAAATCTACCGAATGCTACCTAAAATAAAAAGTTAGGGTCGTTTCCGGTTAAATCGGAAGTGAAAGAATATGAATATTAGGCTCAATTTAAACAACATTAGGTATATATCAGATAACCCCAATTTAAAATTATTTTGTTAGATAACGGAACAACATTGGAACAACATAACTGAGGCACCTGGTATATGTACTTTAGAACACACAAAAACATCAAAATTAACACTGTTCTTTTTTTATTTCAGACCGACCTATTCTTTATATGTTTCGCTGAAAATAATCCTATAAGTCTGAAAAATGTCTTGGTGAAATGGTATTCAGAAATAAAGAAGCATAAACCAAAAACGCCTATTTTCTTAGTCTGTAAGTACGTAAAAAAGAATTTTTTTTAAGTTGACAATATTATTTTGAATTTTAGGTACAAAATATGACATGAAGTCGAAAGAAACCATGAATCAGGAAATTTTAGATGTAAAAAAGAAAATTAGAGCCAGCAAAATAGTATTTTGTTCAGCAAAAAACGGTTTAAATATCAGAGAAATGTTTGAACAAGCAATATTGGACACTTTCGATGCTGTACCAAAATCACCTACCAAAGTCACTAGCTTATTACCGAAATTTTTATCAAGAAGCAGTAGTACCTCTTAAGAATCTGTACTATTTTTTTTATATTGAATATTTTAATTTTATTTTTTACATAGAGCTGTGGCTTCATGTTTTATATGTGTTCGTTTTCTAATAAATAATATTGAGGACCATATGGAGTTTTGTTTGTCTTGTTTACATACTGATAGATATTGGTACCTACGCAATAATCGACGAAAGGATCTAAAGGTAAATATAAATGAGTATTTAGTGATATAAAGATAAAATATTTGCATAAACTGTAGCCAATAGATAAAATCGCAATCTCTGGATCAATATTATATTTTACTACAATAGTAGTAGCAAATTTGATAAATTCAGTACTGTAATTAGCATAATACTTATTTTCAAATTTATGCTTCGAGTATTTTATAAAAAATATTAATTCAATAAAGTATATTATAAACTGGCAAGGATGGACAGAAAGAATACACTATCGGTAGAGCTTTCCATAAAAAAAGAGATAATAACAGTAATAGCAGTATATAGACCTAACGAGAAAGCGAAAAAAGAAATAAAAGACAAATTTTGGGAAAACTTAACAATAATAGTGAAAAGCAGTAGAGGAACAATTTTTGTAGCCGGCGACTTCAATAGCAGAGTAGGAATAAGGAAAAATGAAACAGAAAAAGTGATAGGAAAATATGGAGAAGAAGAAAGAAACAACAATCGAGAGAGACTTATAGATTTCTGCACTATAAATAATTTAATATAGTAATAAACACCTTCTATAAACATAAAGATATACACAAATACACTAGAGTAGCACCAGGCAGAAATGAGAGATCAATAATAGATTATATATTAACAGAAAAAGACAACAGAAACGGAGTCCAAGTCCAAGATATAATAGTAAGAAGAGGAGCAGAAATATACAGCGACCACTATCTTCTTGTAGGAAAAATTAAAAACATAAACGAACACCACGACGAGGCGAGACATGAAGATAATAGAAGGCAGCAAGAGACAATAAAGGCATACAAATTGCAAGAGACAGAGGTAGCAGATAAAAAATGAAGAAATAATAAATGCCGAAGTACAAAAGGTAAAAGAGAATATTCAACAAATGCCTGAGAAAGAAATGGGGGGCAGAATCATGGAAATTATTATAAAAGCGGCAAAAGAGGCATGTGGGGAAAGTAGAATAACCGAACAATATAAAAGAAGTGATGAAATAAAACTGCAAACACGAATAAAGAAGAACAAATTGAAAGAGTACTTATCAAATAGGACAGAAGGCAAATACAACAGTTACAAAGAACAACGATCTTAGTAAAGAATATGGTCAGGCAAGCAAAGAATAAATCATGGCAAGACTTCGGCGAAAAACTAGAAGCCAGTAGTAAAGAAAATCCAAAGCTATTCTACAAAGTATTGAAAACAATAAGAAAATGTCAAACACACAGAACGACAACAATAAAAAACAAGGATGGAGAAATAATAACAAACAGAGGAAATAGAAGGAAAAGATGGAATGAATATTTTCGAGAACTACTGTGTGGCAAAACAAATACGAGAAATGAAGAAGAAACAGATATCAAAGAAGAAAAACAGAACGAAGAGGAAACAGTAATATCAGAAGAGGAACTGAAAATGGCTATAAGAAAAATTAAGAAAGGCTAAGCTCCAGGACATGATAAGATCACAGGTGAAATGGTCAAGAAGATGGGGCTCGAAGGAACAAAATTATTGTTACAAATGTATAACAAAATATGGAAAGAGAAGAAAATACCCAAGAATTGGGAATTAGGGCAGATAGTTCCAATGTATAAAAAAGGAGATAAGAAGCTATGTAACAACTATCGTGGTATAACTCTATTAAATGTACCATTAAAAATATATGAGCAAATACTGGAGAAAAAACTCAGATCAATAATAGAACCAACAATATCAGAAGCATAAAATGGTTTTAGGAAAGGAAGAAGTGTACAATATAATATATTTACAGTCAAACAGATTATTAGTGACACATTGCAGTACAATAAAAAAGTATTCTTCGCATTTATAGACCTAGAAAAAGCATTAGACAAAGTGCCAAGAGAAGAAGTATGGCATAGTTTGGAAAACAAAGGCGTGAGTCAGAAACTCATAAGTGTAATAAAAATCCTCTACAGAAATTCGCAGCCGATATATGTATCTGAATGTGCATTTGCCGACGATGTTATTATAATGGCGAGAAAGGAAGACGAACTACAAGGAAATCTACAGATATAGAACGATATATTAACACGGACAAAACTAAAGTCATGGCAGTAGCAAAAGAACCACATAGAATGAAAATACAATTAAATAGAAAAACGATTGAACAAGTCAAAGAAATCAAGTACTTATGTGTGATAATTGATGAAAAGGGAAGCCAAGAAAGAAATATAACGGAAAGATTAGAGAAAAGTAATAAAATATATTATGATAAGTCCTTTATAAAGAAAAAAGAAGTAACTTTAAGAACGAAATTAAATGTATACCAGGCAATATTTAGATCTATACTAACATATGGATGCGAGACATGGATACTGTCGACTAGGATGAAAAGAAGACTGGAAGCAGCCGAGATGAAATATGTCAATAAACAAATAAAAGGAGTCACTCTGAACGACCGAATAAGAAGTAACCAAATAAGACGAGAACTGGAAATCCTATGGGTGTCGGAGTTTATAGAGAAACGGCAACTAAGCTGGTGGGAACATCTACAAAGAATGGGAAGAAACAGAATAGTAAAACAGATATGGGACGTTAGAATGGTAGGAAGAAGAAAACGAGGAAGACCATAGGAGACCTGGGATAATGTGATATGGAAAATACTAACAAAAAAAGGAAAAACATGGACCGAAGCGAGAATAATAGCAAGTGACAGAAAGGAGTGGACTGAGTTTGTGCACAAGGAGCAAATAGTTAATTTAAGTTAATACAAGCAAAGTTAAATGTTAATTTTATTATTTTGTTTACCCTACACCATAACGGTAGAATGAACTTTTTCAATTATAATGTACATACCTTTCTGTAATTGTCAACTTTTAATTTAATTGCATATAAATATAATAGTTTTAATTTTACAAAATTGTATTTAGCTTGAGTTTAACCAAAAATTTTAAATAAAAATAAAATAATTATTAATTTTTAAAAAATGCAAATTTTATATGAATGTCTAACAATAACAAGTCTGTCATATATTTTCTTATTAATTTAAATACTTTTATTTTCCATCATTAATTTTTAAATACTGAAGAGCCATCTAATTGAGAAGCACTAAACTAATGAAAAATAATCGGTCGCGCTTTTTTTTCTAAATATCACACAGAAAGAATTACCTATTAATCCAGAAAAAGTGATTTCATTAAATTCATTGTTTAAGTAGTAGTTATTATAATTAATATATATATATAATAAAAATAATCTCGTATTTGTAATCAAAACGAATGTGTTATATTCGTTAAAGTACAGATGGCGCTACAAGTGCGAAATTAGATAACTGTTTTTATATTCCCCCTATGGCCAGTTCGATTTTTCAGTTACGATTGGCATTATAATCGAAGTGCGCGATTGTATGTCTTCGAAAATATCATATTCATGCGTATCAGGCAATTTTTGAATAACTTGCCGTATCGAACGACATGCAGTTTGGCCACTTTCCGCCCTCTGGGCGAATTATATTGAATTACTGTTTAGCATCAAGTATTGATTATCAAATAACTTGACTAATAAGAATAATTTTTATTAAATTTTCAGATATTCAGGAAAGCAATGTATTTTAATTAATCCAAAAATTTATCAATATAATATAAAAAAATTAGTGATCTCATAAGAAGAAAATGATACCACGTTCTTGATATGTGTCTATTGACATAGAGATGGCGCTCAAAAATTACTTGAACTTAATTTTCATATTAAATTATTCAAATTTATTTTATTATCTATTGTTATTAAATTTGCTAATTATAAACAATAATTCAAATGATAATTATTAAAATGAGTTTTTTGGCTTAAACGACTGTACTTTAAAACAGGTGAGCGGGAAATAAATGTTAAATAGTCGATTTAATTTATATTTTGTTAATTATCTTATATTGAATTTTAAAAAATCATTGATAAGTAATTTATATTAGTTTATAAAGTATTTCTTTTCAGTCCAAGGCCAAATTTAAGGTATAAGAATATCTTAAAATGACTAACGTGTGTCGTATTTAGTGTCGTGTGTCAGAAAGAGTTAAAGTACAATTTGCCATTCGCACCTTGAGCAGTACGAACTGCAAAGAAATACTATCAAAATATATATATATGTATATATACAGGCTGATTAATTTTCGAGCCTCACCATGGAGATCGCGCTTATTATTGGAGATAGAGGGTAGGTTTAAATTTGGCAAAGTTGCTAAATTTTGTGTTTGTTATGAACCCGAAGAGAAAATGAACCTGTGTCAAATGACGTTCGAGATTTTTTCAAAAAACGAAAGAAGTTCATTTTCTTCTTTTACTTCTAGTACGTTTATTTGGTGTTGCAGAAGAAAACTAAAAATGTATTCTCGAGACCACTTTTGATCTACTATCTAATGGTAAACTCGAAGGTTCCTTATGGCGTTTTGGTTCTATCTGGTCATGACCAACTTTCTTATTTCTTATCGGCACTATGTCGGATTTTAACATCTCTAGAAAGAGTTTTTGTTTGTGATTTCAAGCATGCATGACGCTTGACACAAGTTTTTGATATTATGCTTTAATTCACGAAGAATACATTTTAAGATTAAGTAAGGTAGATATGAAATTTCAAACTGCTTTTAACTGAAGAAACTGTCTTCAGAAATTAAAGAAAATGAAGAATAACTTTCTTAGTAGGGTGTATAAGATTCCCGCTTTCCTGGTTCATGATGCTACCTACGTACTAGCGAAACCAATATGTTATCTATACAATTTAATATTAAAGCAATGCAAATTTGCCCAGGTTTGGAGAGTTGCACGTATTTGTTCGATTTTGAAAAGGGGTGATTCGTCTAATGTTAAAATTACAAGACTATTTCAATATTAAGCAATTTTGCTCAGGCTTTCAAAGGAGTTTTGTATGAGCAAATCCGCTTTTCAGTTAAAATCTTAATAACAACGTCACAACATGGTTTTATCTACGAGCACCAATCTCGCGTGCGTCCCATAATATATTTCGAAGTGTCTGCATAGATGTGGTCAAACAGACGTGGTTTACACAGACTTCCAAAAAGCATTTGATCAGATTGACAACCATGCTCTTCTGGGGAAATTGCAATATATGGGATTCTCGCCAGCTCTGATAATGCTTCTTTCATCTTACCTATTTGGAAGAAGACAGTATGTTGAGTATCGCAATATTAAATCTACCGAATTTAGTCCAACATCTGGTGTCCCGCAGGGTTCGAATCTAAATCCATTGCTGTTTTTGATTTTTATTAACGTTATCTCAACTGTTATCTTCTGCGAGCATCTACTCTTTGCGGATGATCTGAAGCTATTCTATGAAATTAATACCGCGGAATTGTCTTAAGCTACAGAAATATGTTTCTGACATTGAAGAATGGTGTAGAGACAATCATCTAACCTTGAACATAGACAAGTGCAAGGTAGTAACGTTTGGCCGCAAGCATGAAGTGTGTATGTTTGACTACACAATTAATGGTCAAATATTGGACCTAGGCGTGACCTTGCCAGCAAACTGTACTTCATCGAACATATCAATCAAACAATAGCTTCTGCCTACAAGAATTATGGATACATATACAAAAATTGTAAGGATTTGCGCACTGCTGATTGCCTCAAAGCGGTGTATTGCGCTTTTGTCAGGTTTTTAAATGAGAATACGCGTCCCTCATCTGGTATTCGATTTACAATATACATATTAAGAATGTCGAGTTAATTCAGAGACGTTTTTTAAAATATATGATATTTGTCGAGGACGGGGTTTATCCCGTCAGAGGCATTGACTCTACGCTAATGCTGAACAGTTTGCATTTAATGCCCTTGGAACTTAGACGAAATATAAGCAGTGTAAAATTTTTATATAAAATCTTGCAAAACGACATTGACTGCCCTGCTTTGTTGCATAAAATCAATTTTATTTTACAGATAGGTACCTACTCATGTATGTTTCAATTATTCTGATAATTTTATTTTACCTCGATTGAACAACCGCCAAAGCAACTTTTTTAATGTTCCTCAAGTAGAACCAATATAATAGTAAAATCACCCATTTCAGATATTTGTAAGAACTATAATTCTATTTCTCACCTATGTGATATTAATTTTGATACAATTCATACGATCTCGAATGTTATTTTAAGTCTATGATATCTCTCTAATCATATGTACTCTGTCGAGACATTAATTGCTAGCTATTAAATTTCCTGTACTTACGGCCTTCCCGTTGGAAATAAATGTTATTATAATTAAATGCATGATAGTGATAAAAGATTATTTTCTATTTCGAAGAAATAAATAAAAATTATTTGACCTGAGAAATAGTTGAATGAATACCTATTTAGACCATACCAGAACGTTGGATTAATTTAATAATAATTATAATTTGTATTGATTATTATTAACGCAATCAAATATTACTTCGGGTCTGATAGGCCCGGTTTACACGTCTCATGGATATGTTTTTAAGTTGCATGTAAATTACCATCGATTAAATATAGCAAATATATCTACAAGTAAAGTATTGTGGACGAATGTTGAACACGTTTATGAATATCTTTTCAATTTCGGACAAAACACATATTAATCTGAACGATTACATCGATCGATAAACATCTCGTCTCCTTGTTTTCAAAGAACAAAACATTGTTTTCCAGAATCATACAATGAACAAGTTGCCATTGGGCATGCTATATCTGGGCATGGATTACTGGTTTTTTATTTTGTTGAAGTTAATCGGACATCTCGCTATTTGTGAATCAAGACATAATGATGCAAAAACGCAACTAATGATTTCGATAGAACGCAATGACAAGTCTTCTTTAATCCACTTAAGGGATATCTTGGATATTTAATATCTTTTGTGGAAATATCTTTCACATTTCTATCATCTCATACTACTTGAAGGGACATAAGGGATATGTTGGAGAAGCCCTTGGTCAAATCACTTGAGAATTGTTCATGGACTACAATAAGAGATAATGGTATTTTTTTAAATTAAATTCGGCATCAATTTTCATATAGACATTTACTTCGAACTCTGTGTTTCCTTTATAAACATTGCTTGCCGCGTAATGATTCGCATTTTGAATATTTACATTACAAGAAACTTTATTAAGTTTATTTTCACATTGACTCCTTTTAATTTGAAACTTAATGTATTATAAATAATGAATCAGCATACTAAAAGAAATGTATATCTTACAATATAAAAGGAAAAATGTAAATATTTTACCATTCTAAATTATTTATTTATGAGGACTACATATACTCGTACGAGGCGTGTCTAGAAACTAACAAGACACATGCTACTACACACTACCATTACGCATGCGGCAAAGTCGTACGTCCGACAGATGTATGGAAATATAAAGTTTATTTATTTAAATTATTCCTTGGTTTCTGTGTACGATCGCGTGAATTAATCAACCCGCCCTCGACCCCTTTCAATATACACCCCTCCTCTCACTATACCGCTCCATTCAAATTTTCCATTGTGTAAAACAGTGCTGGAAGTCTTGTTCTATGAACTCGTTCAAGAGGCGTACCGACCGCTTTTTCTTTCATAATTTACATAAATTCACGACAATTCGTTGCTCTATTAAAAGACTTGTCCGGCAAAACAAAAAATAGATCTTATGAGACCGAAGATTATTATGTCTACAGACACGGGAGTGGCGGCAATCGAAAGAGAGGGGTTAGGGTTATAGAATTTCCTCTTAATTCGATACATCCATACTTGTCTAAGCTTCTTCATTCCGTCTCGAAAGTGATTTTCTTCTAACCCTGCAAAGTAATCGTCCACTGTTGAAGTTAGCTCTAGATTTATGCAGAATTTTTTGCTTCCGAGAAAATCTTTTAATTTATGGAATAGACGAAAGTCAGGTGGTGCCAGATTTGACGAATATGGGGGACGCGGTTCTAATTCGAACCTTAATTCTTCATTTTTTTTTGCAGCAACCGTACTGGAATGAACGGGTGCATTATTATGGTGAAAAAGCACTTTCTTCTTAATAATTCCTGGACGCTTTTCAGCGATAGCTGTCTTCAAACAATCTAGAAGATGTACGTAATATTCGCCGTCTACGGTCTTGCTCTTTTGAAGATAGTCTATCAACAATATTCATTTTGCATCTCAAAATATCGTTACCATCACATTTTCCGCCGATAAAACTGTGTTGGTCTTCTTTTTGCTTCTCCACGTTTGGTCCACATCTTCGGTAGTTGTTTAGATTCGAGTGTATAACAATGAACCCATGTTTCCTCTCAACAGCCGTGTTACGTTTAGAAATTTTTTAAATTTCTGCATACGTCTTTGTTGCGTCGTTAGTAAACGCGGCACACATCTTACTGAAAGCTTTCTCATATCAAGATCTTAGTGCAAAATATAAAGCACCCATTTCTTTTAAATGCTCATTGCTTCTCCTATTTCTAATACTTTTAATCATCGGTCACTCACCATTAAATCATGGACTATATCAACCATTTCTGGACTTGTAGCCGTTTTTGGCCGTCTACTGCGGAGATCATCTTCTAAGCTGGTAATGCCACTCTTTAATTTATTTTCCTGTTTTCTAACGGTTGCATACAACCCTTACCCAGTGTTTCTCGCATATATATCTTCATGGATTTCGGTAAAGAACTTGCCTTTCTTTAAAATATACGTAATTACTGCACGATGTTCGAAATTATTCATTCACAATTATTATTCAAACACTTAATTAGTAGCAGGGTAAAATGAAACAAATTGCCTACGAAACACGCTCTGCTACAAATTTACTAAACACTAACAGTAAACTGGCAAGGCACCGGTTGTCAAAACGTGATGTTCATTTTTTTTATTTCACGACCTACTCTAGGCGGTCGCACGTCAACGCGCCCTCGTATGTATAAATTTAAAAGAAATTGTTTTACTGTACAAGTCTCGTTATTTTCTAGCCATACCTCGTATATGTAAAATATTGTAAATTTAGATATATGCACATATATTTGAAGCATATAATTTAATTATAATAATCCCAAATTACTCAAATTTGTTGCAATGTCATAAATAAAAAATTTAGAAATTTTCTTATCTATTCAGATTCATAGATATTTGTTTAGCTGTAATCTTATCAATTTAAACGTCACGTTGTATCGTGACTTTAGCACGGTCGCATTGAGACCACCGATTTTTAAGAAAATTCCTTAAGTAAATTGGAAATTTCATTTTTGTTTACAGTTATGCAATAAGAAGTGGTGGTTTTATTTAAATTTAATGTGTTTTCTAGTGCTGGTGGTGTGTGAATTTTAAACGCGTCAGATATGACTGACACCTCCGATCAGGTACCGTATTACAAGTAGCCTTCAGTTTTGTTTGTGATAATGCTATCTATCGCAATTAAATTATTGAGTGAAAATAATGGGCTTTAGTACATAAAGTCTCAGTGAATCATTCACAAAAAACCTAAATACTTAACTGCTTAAGTTAATATTCAATAAGAAGTTCGTATTTAATAATTTTATATACTAAAACAGGAAAGTTTATTTCTTCTTGTTCAATATAAACTAAATAAAATTAATAAATTAGTCTCAATTAATACCATATGAGCAAAAATTATTTAGATAAGGGATGTCCATGGTTGGGAGGATCACTGTATTTGATAGGTTTAGCTTGTTGTTGTCAATTAAATGTTAGTTTTGATTTGAAGTAGTTGTAATTATTGGTTATGTTAACTAGAAAAACTGACATTTAAATCACGTCGAATAAATCTTCAAATCGAAACTGACATTTAATTCGTATCAAATAAAAATTCAAATCGGAACAGACATCCAAAATGTAGAACCAACAGCAGGCTGAACCTATCAAAGGCAGTAATCCTCCCAACCATAGCCATCCCTTATCTAAATAATTTTTGCTCATATGGTACATTTTTAACATAACACTAGTTTCTGTTTGTACTAGGTTAGGAAGTTATTAAATATTTACACCTGTTTGCTGCTGTAATCATAAGAATAGTAGACATAAAATTATCTTTATGCAAACACGAAAAAGACGATAGCAAAATTATTTTAAAAAAAATATTATCATATTGTATTTCGTGGTATATTTGTCAAGTAAATATTTTTATATCACTAATAAAGGTGTAAGTTAAAAATAACACAATAATTTAAAGTTAAAGCAATCTGAATTCCAATGTAATATTCCTTACAATGAAATACTATACGAGGTGCGGCTATAAAATAACGACACTAATGCTGGAAAACTTTTTATTTTAAATTTATACATATTTATTTATTTTGCCCTTCAATATTCACATCTTCTCTATCCCTACCCCTCAAATTTTCCATTGTGCGAAAGAGTGCTGGAAGACTTCTACTGTGAGTTTGTTCATAACGCGTGCCGCTTGTTTCATAGTTTCAACGATCTGAAATCTTGTTCCCTTTAATGCAAGTTTTATCTTAGGGAACAGATAAAAGTCAAATGGCGCCAGGTTAGGTGAATAAGGCTGATGTTCTAACGCTGGGATGTTGCACCTGGCTACAAACGTCTTGACAGACAATGTTAGTATAAACCGGTGCGTTGTCCTGATGATTTTTTTATTCCACAATTCGGGTCTTTTTATCTGATTTTCTCACAGAGCTAAGCAAGAACCTCAAGGTAGTAATGCAGATTAACAGTTTGACATCCAAGAACCCGGTTAAGGTACACAATCCTATGGATATCGAAAAAACGATCATCATAGCTTTAAACGTGACTTGCTCATTCGCGCTTTCCTAGATTATAGGTGAAAAACCAAGAAGGTTGGATAATCTTCAATAGCACTTAAAGTGTTAGGTACTACAAATATTATCGCGAGCTTTTTCTTTGTTCGATTGTGAGAATTTTCGACATCATTTTCGCACAGACATTTTGCTTGTTTAAATTCTCATGTAAAATTCGTCTTTCGCATTCTTCGTCAATTTCTACAGTTTTAGCAAACGCACGACTAGTTAATCGAGGGTCAGATCAGATTATCATCGATTTTTTCAATATTTTCACCCGTTTTTGACGTGGAAGGGTGTCCCAGACGTATAGATACAGTGTTCTTATGCACATATAGCAACATGTAAGGAGGAATTGTTAATATGTATCAGCGCTACTGATTCAGTGGCCCTTTTTACTATTTTTTTATCTTTGATATCTTCTTATCAATCTGTTAGATTAGCTTGCGACCTTTTTTCTATTCAATCTGTTACTCCCTAAAATCCTTAATCTCTTACAACCATCTTCATTTGAAGTGTCCTCTTTTTATAACATGTTGGTTATATGTTTCAGCCATCTAACTCTTTGGGCCCTCACTTAGATTTTTGAAAAGTTTCTCTAACTCCGTATTTGCCCGTCGATGTTGCGCAACCGCTTTTATAAAATTAATCAGAATAACTAAATGCCTATACAAAACAACTAGAAACTGTGTAATTATGGGAAATTTGATATCCAAGGAGTTTGACACTAGCGAAGGAATGAGGCAGGGGAAGTTTCAGTCCACTGCTGTTCATTACCTTTATGAGTCATCTTCAACGTCTTCTCGGCCATCGCGCGCGGGATAAAGATATTTCCATATACTTCTTTTAATGAAAGATAAGTCACAGAAGATTTTTTTAAAGTTTCATCTAAAATTTCACGTCAATTCGTTGCACCACTAAAACACTTATTATTTTTTCGGCAAAAAAAAATGATCTTATACAAACGAAGGTCATGGCCAGACTATTTTGTCTAGAGACACGGGAATGGCGGCAATCGAGAAAGAGTTACACAGTTGTCGGTCGTACGACCATTGAACCACGTGTGGTTCCTCTGTAGTAGAATCTGTCTTGTTATTTTATAGCTACATCTCGCATGTCAAAATAGATATAGTTTTCTAAATTTGAATAAAATTGTGTGGGTAGCTATGAATTTATCTTGATGCATGTAGCATTCTCAGTCCGCATATTAAAATATTAAATGCTGAATATAGACACCAATAACAACATTTACATTATAACTGAATTACAACTACAGTGCTCCAAAAAGTTAACGATATAGTAAACGAATAAATGTTTATCTTATTTGTTGATAATTGTAAGAACTTGGAAGTTGAAAAACTTGTGTTGACAGTTAGTGTTTTTTTTTGTGTTAGTTACATAAAATTAAATGATATCCAATAATCATTTAATGTATTATATTAATTTTGGTAAAGTTATCTTATTGTGTCTTGTTTTGCCTTTTCGCCATTATGCAATGATTTTTGTGAATCTGGAAATTTTACGAGAGAGGAATGCCCGCAAGCCGTGGTGCTATTAGAGGAAGTCAGAAGTTATCGCCAAATAGAAGAAATATTCAGTGTGTCTCATACACCGATATCCCGAATGATGCAAAGATATAGGGACACTGGTAAGCATATCCGACGACTTGGGCAAGGTAGATATCGTGTCACAACCTAGGATCGCTTTTTGAGATTTTCTGCTCTAAAACTACGAGTCATTACAAGCAGGTGTTTCAAATTTCACCGCAGTTTCTAGAGAGATGGCTGTGCCACCTTTGGAAGGGCGTCGTTACTCCACATTGGTTATGTGAACGGGGCGAGGTACTTCGGCTGTCTGACAACAGGCAGCGCTGAATTTACTTCTACGATCGGTCTGGATAATTTCTGTGATGTGGCGATGTGGTTATTTTTTGTGAATGTGTCTTGAGGATATCCTTTCTCCAGCAGGGGCGTACCGATGAGCCTGTAGAAAGGCGAAATACGTATCTAAGTCTCTGGGGAGGGATATGTTCGGACACGTTTACAAAAATATTAATAGTGAACCTGTATTTGTGTTCTTCACACCAGATTTTTAATAATATTTTATATTATTAAAAATACCTTTGTATTATACAAAACTGGTGGGGTTTACCTACTCATGTATGTTTCAATTATTCTGATACATTACACAGAAAATTAAAAAATTAAACTAAAAGGATTGAACATCGAAACAATTGAAGGGTACGTATCTAGGACATATCGTAAGATGGGATAAAGATAAAGGAAGAATTTAAATAACCTTGATGGGAACTGAAAAATTGGAATTGGCATTAAAGAAAAGCTTCAAAATATATAAAGCATATCCTAGATAATTAAAGCTAACAAAGCAACTTCTATACAAGTAACATTCACCCTGAGAAGGAGTTCTTAACCACCAGTAGAATTAAACAATCAACAGCAAATCTAAAGTAATGATTTATCTTGAACTCCATCTAGACAGGAGAATGGCACAGGAATTCATATTTTTACTAAAAACAAACAACTAGGCTTAAAACTAGTCAACTCTACTGGCTAATCTGTAAAACATCTCAATTGAAGTTGTAAAGTAGTTTACAAAAGTATTATTAAAAATCTGGTGTGAAGAACACAAATACAAATTCATTATTAATATTTCTTTATGAACGTGTCCGAACATATCCCTCCCTAGAGACGCAGATACATATTTCATCTTTCTACAGATTTATCAGTACGCCCCAGCTGGAGAAAGGATATCTTCAGACACATTCACAAAAAAACAACGACTTCGCTATCAGAAATTATTAAGACCAAGCGTAGAACTACATACAGAGCTGCATATTGTCAGACGGCCGAAGTACTCGCTTTGTCTACATAACCAAGCAGAACTAACGAAGTGTTTCCAGAGGTAGCACTGCATCATCTCTAAAAACTGTGTTGTTTGTGTCTTCACTCATACTTACGGAATAACCGCATGTGTAATGTAACAGAATAATTGAAACATATATGAATGAGTACAATCCCACCAGTTTTATATAATACAAAAGTATCTTTTAGTAACTTTTGTATTATACAAAACTGGTGGGGTTTTACCCACTCATGTATGTTTCATTTATTCTGTAAAGTAGTTGTAAAACAAGTTATTGGTATATAAATCATCATTAAAACCGATATGGATTCAACTATGGGATTTAACTGTGGTGAACAGCCAGTAATTTCAATTTAGAAATCCTGCAAAGTTTTCGAAGTAACGTACTACGTATTATACGAGGGAGATTTTTTTTTGTTAACTACCTAGCTATGAAAGAAACGAGTTAGAAAACAAAAAGAAAATATTTTTCAACGTAAGAACCATTAACACTAGCACAGTTATTCCCACGTTGTTTTAAGAACGTTATGCCTTCGACATAAAATTCTTTTGATAATTCCGCAAAATACGACCCCACAGCGTTTTCTACGTTGTCATTCGATAAAAATCGACGTTCTCTCATGCGTTTCTTGAATTTTGGAAAGAGATAATAGTCACAGAGCCACATTCATTATTTACTGCTTGAAGAATTCGTGCCTTATGCACCCTGCGGTTGTCGTGTAGAAGCAGAGTTTTCTGAGCAAAATTGTGGTGTCTTTTTTTACGTATACCCGTGTTCAAGTTCTTAATTGTGTCTTTGTAGACATTTACCGTTATTGTAGTCCCTTTAGGCATATTCTCAATTAAGAGAATCCTCTTCGCGTTCCAGAAAACATTGGTCATGAGAGGGTCTCAGTGTTGTAACTAAGTTTCATCCCCAGTTACAATTCTATTTAAGATGTTTTTATCTTGAGATAAAACAGTCAAATTCTCGTCACAGAATTGTTGTCTACACAATTTTTCTTCGGGACCAGGCAGCCTGGAAATCCATCGTGCCAACACTTGGCTCATTCTCTTCTCATATTTTCGTGTAGAATTTTAAAAATACTCGTTTCTGATATTCCTATTTCTCTAGCAATAAATCAAACTTTTGCTCGGCGGTTAGGCAACACCAAATTATCAACTTTGTTGATTTCTTCAATTCGTGCTTCCAGAGGTCTTCCATACTTTCGATCATCAAATGGATTTCTGCTCCTTTTGAACGGCCTACACCAAAATTTGACTTCAAAATAGGACGGACTATTTTTTACATACACTGCCGCCATTATCTCATGAATATTCTTCGGGCTACTGCCTTCGCTTGATAAAAATTTCATAACGCTTCCGTGTTCAAGTTTCAAATCATTAATTTTCTCTTCTTTTAACGAATGTAAACGTAACATATTTTTTAGCGATTCGAACTAAACTTGGAGATGACACTATAAAATGTCTCAGAAATTCTATGTACGAAAATTGTCACGATAGCATATTGTTTTCATAGCTAGGTAGATAACATAAGAAACTCCCGTCGTAATTAGCGCTCCCTAATATGTTCCAAATGATATACTCGAGAAAGATTTCCAAACCTCCGCTATAAAAACCGAAGTTACAAGAGGCGGGATTAGAATAAATAGACGAAAACACTCGAATGTGTTAATGCGAGAATTATTTGAGACAACTTGTGAAGTGCGGCGTTTAAAAGGTTTTACACCTACAGACCCGAAAAACTGAATTGTATAGCGTTAGTAATTTATACAGTCTTACAGCGACTGCAGAATTTTTCAAATTATTAATTAGTAAATAAAGGAAATCTTTCACTGGAAAAAATTCCTACGTGTCAGTAAGTTGTCAAATGATTTACTGTAAATGGGATTTAAGTAAAACACTTATACTAATTTCCAGTATATATTATACTTTATATATATATTAATAAATAGATGACATGTTTCGCTACGATGTAGCTTCTTCGGAGCTTATATTACTACTGAACACGCTCTTCACAAATGTATGGCTTTTTTCTAAACTATTTCAATGGGTTGCACTTGTCTACATTAGAATCGTCTCTTACCGATATATCGTCTAAAATTATTGTTATTTTAATATTTAATAAAACCAGTTTAAAAGTGGGGAATTATTCAGGTCTAATTGGTCATTTAACAATATATCTGCATATTTAAGTTTATTTATTTCTAAGGATTCCAGTAAATTTAACTTTAATCCTTTTTGTTGTGACTGTAAAATTTCGAAATCTTTATTGAAACTATGATTATTTTCCAACAAATGAAGTGCATAATTGGAATCTGTCTTTTTGTTAATAAAACTTTTAAAATGTTCCTGTATTCTTTTCTCAAAGCTCCTACCAGTTTGGCCTATGTATGTTTTAGGGCACTCTTTACATGTTAGTTTGTATACTCCGGATTTATTACTTTTGCTTGTCTTGGATTTATTATTTTTTATGCATTTCCCTAAAGAATTATTAGTTTTATAAGCTACATTTATATCTGTTTTTCGTAAAATTTTTCCTATTTTTTCAATTATGCAATTCATGCACTTCATTTGTTGGAAAATAATCATGGTTTCAATAAAGATTTCGAAATTTTACAGTCACAACAAAAAGGATTAAAGTTAAATTTACTGGAATCCTTAGAAATAAATAAACTTAAATATGCAGATATATTGTTAAATGACCAATTAGACCTTAATAATTCCCCACTTTTAAACTGGTTTCATTAAATATTAAAATAACAATAATTTTAGACGATATATCGGTAAGAGACGATTCTAATGTAGACAAGTGCAACCCATTGAAATAGTTTAGAAAAAAGTCATACATTTGTGAAGAGCGTGTTCAGTAGTAATATAAGATCCGAAGAAGCTACATCGTAGCGAAACATGTCATCTATTTATTATTATATATAATAAAGTGTAATATATACTGGAAATTAGTATAAGTGTTTTACTTAAATCCCATTTACATATAATGGATTTCCAGCAAGTATCGGCCGATACAATTAAATTTAAAAAAAAATGATTTACTTATAAGTTTCAAAGTAAGAAATAAAATAAAAGGCTCTCAACGCATATGTTCTTCCGATACGAATTAATGACTCTTTTCATTAAATCAGTTAATAATAATAATAATAATATCATTTATTTACCGAACATAGGCTATTTACAGGATATAATATAAATATAAATGTAAATGTATGCACGTACACAATACACAAAACGAAATACAAGAAACAGAAGTAACCAAAATGAAAATTGATACAAAATATGAAACTAAACTAAAGCAACAGTATCCAAATCAAGTAATAAAAGGAAAAAAGACAAGCAAAAAATAACTAATGTAATAAGTACAACAAAAGCCACACTTATATGAACAAGTTGTCATAAGTGCTATTAGCAGATCGGCTCATTCTGAAAAGAAGCGAGTGAAGCGAAATATGCTATGTTCTGGGAGTCGGATGGATACGAGTATTTACAAATCTGGAGGATTAGCGCGGAACATAGAATTTTAATTGCGATAACAATAGTGCACAGTCAATAACACCTTGAAGAATCTTCCAAACAAATCGCGCACTATACGTATTATGGCGAATAGTGAAAGATTGCATGTTGCGCCTTTCAAGAAGTGAATCATAATCGATTCCCCTTGGAGGATATGGCCCGTCGACCTTGTAAGATAAACATTTTAGGAATTTCCGCTGCAGGCGTTCAATAGAAAGCTGATGAGAAACATAATTAGGTGACCAGACGGGAGAAACTACTAGCAACGAATGCAAAGAAGAGCGATTTAAATATGTCAGGATTAGTGAAGCACTTAGCAGCACGCATAATAAATCCCAATTTGCTGTAGGTGGAGCTGCAAAGTTGTTCGATATGGAAAGAGAATCTAAGTGTGCTATCAAAATATACACTAAGATCCCTGAATGTATCGGATTGTGTTATCAATTCATTATGTATTACATAGGAAGAAGGAGTTGAATTTTGCTTTCGCGTGAATGAAATACAGCAACATTAATTTTTAATTTGTTAGAAAAGCACCAACTACTTAAACGATCAAGATTTTGTTGAAGAAATACAGAGTCATACTCAGTCGTGACGGAAGTATAAATTTTAACATCGTCAGCGTATGCAAGTATAGCAAACGCCAATTAAGTTGGCGCGAGGAGGGGTAAGTTCGCGCAGGATTAAAAGTAGTGGGGAGATTTGTATTTGGTTTTACATCAAATGTCAGATAATTCTAACCTCTGAGCGTGTATCACTTTATGATCCCCTAGCAAAGACATTATGTTCTGTCAAACGTCAATGACAAATGTATTCTGACAATTACTTGAGTAGTGGGGGTGGACGTTTTTAAAAACGGCTTCTGCGCACCCCCTCCTCGCGCCAACTTAATTGACGGTTGCTATACATGACACTAAATACAATCAAGAAGGTAATATAATATATTGAGAGTATTGCAACTAGCAATAGAGCGTATCATGAAATCAATGTAAAAGACCATATAGGAAATAGAGATATAAGATCAAAGAAACAGCGAACAGTGAGTATAATAACTAGAGAACGGACACGCTTACCACATGACGCAAAGCCAAGTGCAGTACTGGCGAAAGGCTGTATTTCTAAAATATTTAATTTTATTTATATAATTGGAAAACGAACGGGTGGTGATCTATAAAATTACGAAATACATATTTATTTGTTGAAAAGTTGTATTTATAAAGTTTTTTATTTTATTTATATAATTGGAAAACAAACGGGTGGTGATCTATAAAATTACGAAATACATATGTATTTGTTGAAAAGTTGTATTTTTAAAGTTTTTAATTTTATTTCTATAATTGGAACCTTTTTATTTGTTCATTTTGTCGTTCAAGTTGAGTAAAGGAGTATTAATATTGACTAGCAATAGTTTCTCAAAGTTTTCTTCTGTCAATTTTCTTCTCTTTGAATTAAGTACATCCTTATAAATAGAAAACGTCCTTTCTACATCGCAACTGGTTATAGGTGCATACTGGAAATATTATTTTATTTCTTCATATTTAGCCGTTAGATTTTGTGGAATTGTCTCCATACATAATTGCTGCAATGTAATTAAATCTGGATTTCTATTAAGTATTGCTTCAAACTTTTGCCGAAGGCCACATCCGAAGTCACTTGGATTACTTTTCAAATTATTAACAGCCACATCTAATGTGGTTAATCCGTCATTTAATTTGAGATTTCGATTTTCAAAATAAGTGATTAGTTTTGGCAATTTTCCAAAGTGTTCGTGAAGAAAGTACAACAGATTTTTTAAATTTGGGATTTGTGTGAGCTCCTTGCACTCACCAATACTTCTAGCATCCTCCTTTAGCAGTGTTACGAAATGCTTTAGACTATCGAAATTCTCAGCATAATAACTAGTAGCTTCCAGCCATGTTCCCCATCTAGTTATTACTGGAGTGGGAGGCAGTGGCAGAGATGGAAATTTTTCCCTGAAAAGAGCTACTCTCAATGGTGCTTTTCTGAAAACTTTTTTAAAAGCTGATACAAGTCTATCAACTTCCGGAAAAGTGTCTCTGATATATTCACAGATTCTGTGGAGAGCATGTGCTACACAAGTAATATGCAGTATATTAGGATATGTTTTCTTCAATAGTCTGCCTGTTTTTAACATATACGCAGCACTATCACCGACAAATAAAAGTATTTTTTCTTTGTACGTGTCGTCCGAATGAAGCATTTTTTGCATGTTCTCCTTAATGGTTTCAGCAACTGTTTCCGCATCAACTCTATTTATAACATTTGTTGCTATTACATATGAGTTATAGGGAATAGTTGGATGTAGTACACCAGCTACAACATTTACCACACAGCATCCTAACATATCCACCGTTTCGTCGGCGCTTATCCATATGTATTGATTTAAAAGATGGCTTCTAATGCGTTCTACTGTTCTCGTATAGCACCTAGAAACATAATATTTGCGTAAAGTTGATTCATCAGGAACATTTCGACCAGTATATTTTTTCAGAAATGTCTTCAAAATTGGATTGTTCATTTTAAATAATGGAATATTAGCTGCCATAAAAGTTTCACAGAGTTCTTCGTTAAAATTGTCAGATTCCAACTTATTTATTTTATCTACGTACACGACACTACTGAAAAGACTATATTCTCCGAATACAATAGCTGGGTTGTCCATTGTTATCGCTGCGAGACCAGGTGGCCGAGTAAGCCAAACAAATACTTCATTGAATAACGCCGGGATGTACTGAGCGACGTTATAGGTACACAATTCCAATTGCGTTCTCTAGTAATAACATACATTAGTAATATGAAATTGAGAAGAGGAAATTACGTTGTACGACAAGATAATATAAGTTTGAGAAAATAAATGATACGATGGCAACCAAGGACTCATAACAGAAGTGTAAAACGTGGATCATGAGATAACATAGAGAGGAATGCTGGTAAGATTGGCTCCGCATAGCCAGCAATTGGCCAAAATGAAAGAGATAGAAGATACTTATCTCTAAGTATTGATAATAAAAGGTTAAAACAGAATAAGTAGTTAAAAATATGTATTGTGTGCATAAAATATTAGCTTTGTATCTGGAGTAGTTTTCATACAGCGGTTTAATACGGGACTGCATGCCATGTTTTTTTTTTTTAAATTCGCTCTATAAAATATTTATATAAAACGAATACAGAAACTATTGTGCTCTATGATGTATCAAAATGCGAGAATTTAAACGTGAAAGAGCGTCTTCCTTGTAAAGATCAAAATTTTGTTAGGACAATATAGAAAAATGCTTCAAATTTAGTGTTAAAGAGCGCGCTGTAAAAATCAAAATATTGGGACTCCTGTAAATACTTATGAAGCAAAAAATAGTATATCGATGTGTAAACACATCAGGGATATGCAACTTAAGAGAAATATGTTAAAACATATCTGCATCTGCCAAATGGGCATAGACCGCGTATTTAATGGTCACTTCAACTACAGACACATGCGTTTCGATCTAAATGATCTCATCAGTACGAGTTCATGAAATGACGTCTTATGGTTCACTCTCGCAAGTAATCACAATCTTATCTCGTCAGGTGGCAAGAGATATCTCGCGACATCTGACAGACAAGAGAGGCTCGCCGGTGTAAGTGTTTACTCCCAATTGGCTACGCCATTACAGGGAAGAAAAGAACACGTATAATTGTGTAGTTTATTATCTCCTAGCCAGATGACTCAATACATTACTTTCGGGTGAGAACCATTAAGCGTCATTCCGTGCAGCCGCACTGATGAGATTATTTAGATTGAAAAGCATGTGTATGCGGTTGACCATTGGTTAAATACGCGATGTATGTCCATGTGTACAAATACAGATATATTTTAAACTATTTGTTTTAATTTGCTCATGAAGCAGGACAGCGATGATGTCAAAATAAGAAAAAAGCGTTGTTATTAACAAAGCCAGTTAGGAGTAGGAGTTATTGCAAAAGTATGAAATAATTTTCTCAATTTGTATGTCACTATGGACGAGTCTTAGTCTAACACTAAAATCCTATAACGAAAATGTAAGCAAATAATTAAAACAAGATCGTTTTCACTGTCGTGCAAACGTCGTTAGTTGGTAATATAATGTCAGTTTTTTTAGGTAATTAAGAAATAATTTTAACCGATCACTTTAAAAAACGACTTTCACCTTCCGTTAGCCTCCGTTAATTTTTTACTGTTCTCTTTCTAGCCATGATCAGATCTTCCTTCTAGCTTCCTCAATGATTCCAAAAAAATATTCTGGTTCTATTAAGTTCTTCTTAGAGTCCTCCTTGGTTAGTTCATCGGCCATCTCATTGGCTTTAAATTCATCATGACCTCACAGCCGTATCAGCGGCACAGTATTGTCTTGTGCCAACTGGCAATTGAGTTCATAATGAGTTCGTAAATTGAGTCCGTAATGTAGTTATGTTAACCCTTCTTATGTACAATCGACTCCCAGAATTTCCTTGGCGCTGGCTCTGGCTACAAGCAATTTAACCTGAAAAACAGTTATGTATTTATCTAGACTCAGTGGTATCTTCGTTCTAGGCCACATTCCACTGATACCTGCACGTGCCATGATTGAATTGCGATTTATTCGTGATCCAGGTGCCAGCACCCAAATCATTCGGGTGACTCTTTGCCTGTTTCCTGGTAGGTATAGACATATTCAAATCAACTCTAAACATAACCTCAGGTGCCATACTGTCCACCGCCATTTGTAACACCGGCTTTTCCAGTACAGTTCCCGTGATATCTGTATCCTCGAAATTATCGCCCCCGCTTTCGCAAATAGCTCAAGCGAAGGGAGAACCAGAATGGCCTCCATGGAAGCGATTCCCGTGTTGGTGGGCTGTTGTTAACAGAGCCTGTCGCTGGAGAGTCGTGAGGAGCCTCACTGCTGATCCATCACCACCAGACAACTCTTCCACCGGTAATCGTTGGTCTTACTATCACTGTGTACCACTTTAGGGTTTAATACCCAGGTCTTGCAACAGCTCTTCTGCGTCCTATATGTTCCTTAAACTGTAAATTGTGTGTCAAATGGAACCAGAAAGTTACTAAAAAGATTGCATTTTTTAAATATAATTATATTATTCCTTTTTATTTAGAATGTGTACTTTCTAATAACTTTTTTGAATGTACAAATTATTAATCGTAACAATTTTTGTATTATTTTATTTAATCTTTAACTATTGATTAATTAAGATATTTGCACATTTTTTAAAATTCATTATTGTCCTGGGAAACAATTATTTTCCTTGGAAATTACAAAATCTTAAAAGCTATACAGACAATCTTTTAGCAAAATATCCAAATGCTTTTAAAAGTTTTTAAATTCTTTATGTACATAACAAAATTTCTCCTTCTCACGGTCTTCTGTTTGTTTTGTTGCAAAGAGTGTGTCCCTGTCCATTTTCCTTTAAGTATTATATTCTATTGTAGCGATTGTTTTTAATATTGCTCCTTGTCTATCTTTGAGTGTTTTCATTACGTTGTATAAACACGATTATTATTTTTTATTAATACTTTGCTTTCCTAATTTTATATTAATCGAAGTACGTGTGTTACCTAACGCAATAAAGAACTGAAACTTGATCGCATCAATATCGACAGTTGTATTAATAACGTCGCGGTATTAAATTCTGTTGCACAACGTATAATTATTAAATTCATTTTCAATGAATGTTTGAAAATGATCGATATTCATGAGAGATTTAATAAACAGTTTGAAGAAGAGTGTTTATAACGCGGAAGATTCCCTGAGTGGTGTAAATCTTCCAGGATGGTCGTGAACACGTGTCGAACTTACCGCATGCTGCCTATCCAGCGTCAGCTGTGAACCTTGGGAACATTAAAAAAAAATTGTTTTGATCCGAAGCAATAGGCGCACATATGAGAAGGAAATTGCTTGAATTGTAAGCACTAGTGTTGGTAGTGTTGGCACTATTGGCCACGACAAGTGTAAGTTTAGTAAAGAGGGCTCTTGATGGGTTCCAAAACAACTTTTCGCGGAACAAAGCGGTACACAGTGGACTCCGGCTTCGCTATGAGTTTGAAGGCGATTGCTTTTGATCACGTACAATACTACCAACTACGAGCCAAAAAGACGCGTTTTTTTGACAAAAAAACGATATTCCAAATTAGTAATAGCTTCATTGTAGGTCGATGAATCCAAGTCCTCGAAATAGCTATTTACAGAAGAGTTTTATCTCGGAATTAGATGAAATTTTCTTACAAATGAGGCACTAATTCAAATTCCAATTCATGAATTTTTGCAATTGCAATCTTAGACTTGTGGGTAGGTACCAAGTGCGTTATCCTGGTGGAAAAGCACTTTCTTCTTTACCAAATGAGGCTGTTTCTCTTTGATTTTGTCGCTTAATTCTCGCTTAAAACTCGACGGTTATCCAAGACGATACGGTGGACTTTTTCAATAATATCTGGAACAGTAACAATTTTTGGACTTCCACTGTCAATATTGTTGCCTCTACGACATTGCTCATCTATTTATTTACTGCAAGAGTACGTTGCAAAGCTTTAGCTGGTTAATATTTCGCAACATGAATAACATGATAATTGGCACGCCGAGTTTCAATTGCAGTACGTGCGGTGGAATCCCAGATCGAATGAATTAAAAAATTTTATTAAATTAACCGCTTCATCTGCTTCTACAACAGTGTCGATGAACTTGTATGTAACTGCCTCGCTTTGAATAAACGTTATGGTAAACGACACACCTCAATTTCAACGCAATGTTCAACCCAAAATAATTAAATCAAAATGAAAATAAATTGCAACTTATTAAAATTTCAAATTAACAATGCAATCGAAAATTCTTACAGTAGCTGTCACTAAGTAACAAGTGTTCATTTGAAAAGTCAATCTAGTAGCATGTGATTTACTGAGAACATTTTGAAGTATGTCGTAAATTAAAATTTACTACTCAATCTACGAAGTCGTATATTTTGACAGTTTCATACATACAAATAAATAACAAATAATAGGTATTTATTGAAAACTATAACAAATGTTGAAAATGTTGTCCTTCAAGATCAATGCACTTTAAAATCCTCCGTTCAAAATTTCTGATGATATTCTGCAACATTACTAGATTGTTATTAATTTCCATGCATTTCTGTTCGATTCTCTGTAGCATATCATTCAAATTCAATATAGGTGTTCGAAATATGTTATTTTTTAGATAAGGCCACAAAAAGAAGTCGCAAGGTGTTAAATCGCATGAACGTGCAGGCCAGGCAATTTCAGTATTTCGACTAATTATACGCTCATCAAAAACTTCTCTTAAATAATCCAAAGATTCTGCAGTACAGTGACAAGGTGCTCCATCTTGTTGGAAATATGCATTTTGAAGTTCATCATCATGCAACTGATTGACAAATGGTTGTAAAATTTTCGTACGGTACCTTTGAGCAGTTAACGTTCCTTGAAAAAATATTGGTCCAATGATTCGCCTTTGGCTTATCGCTGCCCAAACACCAATTTTCTCTGGATGTAGTGATTCTTCATTAATTACATGTGGATATTCACTACTCCAAATTCTTGTATTTTTTGAATTTAGGTATCCCGTTTTATAAAACCATGTTTCATCAGTAAAGATGACTCTTTGCGAAAGTTCTCCATTATCGTTCATATTTACAAACCAATTACAAAACTATAGTCTACGTGGGTAATCAATTTCTAACAATTCTTGTCCTGCTGTGACACGGTATGGATAAAGTTGCATATCTTTTTTTAATAACTTGTGAGTTGTACCAATAGAAAGGTTTATTTGTTGACTCAAATGTCGAACAGATGTTTGTGGTCCATTTTCTATTATTTCTTCAACACGATTGACAACTTGAGGTGTACGTTTCTTAACTGCTCCGCTGCCTGATTTTCGTAAGAGACTACCAGTTTCAGAAAAAAGTTTTAAAGTTCTATCCAAAGTATTCTTAAATTGTATATAATCTATTACATAATGTGGAAACTCAATTTGAAATTCTACCATGCAATCTTGAACTGAATAAACCCATAAACCATCAATTTTATTACCACTTCGAAAATAAGTCTGGACTAAAAAAATTTTATGTTCTAAAGTGAAAGTCATTTTAAAACTGAGAAGCAATTTATTTAAACCAGAATCGACCCACGATTATTTTATGCATTAACTGATATTTGCGATTGACATTATCAAATGTCATTTGGATTTACGTTTACGGAACAACAAACACATACTAATATATTTGCGTCTTATTCTATCAATATTTCAAAGTAACCTAGATTGACTTTTCAAATGAACACACGTTAAAATATGTATATTAAAATGCACCGTGTCAAACTGGCTTTAGTTGGTCTTTTCTAGTACCTACATAAAGGAATCTATTAAAAAGTCGACGTTTTGTCCAAGGATGCTGTTGTCCTTCGGCAACGTATTATTACGAGTGTGTATACGGCACACTTTTCATTAAACTAATTATAAAATATTTAACAAACGCAGTGGTATTTGTTATTCAATTCACTACAGTCAATTTGATAATTCTTGCTTCCAATAAGCACTTTTACACATGCGTACTATATTTATCTTTTGATTTAGCAATATATAATATATACGTTTTTAACTGGGTAGGGAGTAGGCGATGTATTTATATTTAGCAATCAATTTAATGTGCCAATGACATAATTCAGAATTTTTGAGCGTTGCCCTACTAGATGAGATAATTATAATCCTTTTCAAAAATTTTTAAAAATTAAGGAGTTTAGATTTTTTGACATAAAAGATATAGTTTCACTGTTGAATTAGTTCAGTTTCTTTTCAAGCATAATGGAGTTTTACTATGTTTAGTCAGAAGATATCATCAATTTTTAAATAAATAGAATTTTTTTTTGAATAATTTTTCCGCTAAATTTCGAAATACTTTTGTTAAGATGTATATATTGTACTCATATAATAATTTGTAAGTCTTAATATAAAAAAAATAAAAGTTATGAAATTTTGCACGCACATTGTACAAAATTTAGTTTAAATTAAATTTAAACAAAATAGATAATAAGACCTTTACAATGTAAGCAAAATATGTTTAAACAATTTATAAAATATTCAAAATACACAATTTAATTCGAATATACCTTTAAATTTTATTTATTCGCGAAATTAAAAATTGAAACAATAAGCAGTCATCTTTCCGTAGAAAATAAAACGAAATTGAAATACGAGGCTATTGACCTCGGCCGAAGAAATCAACGTTTAATTAATGAAAACAAGTATTTTAAAATTCTGTTTGGATTTATTAATGTCCATTTAAATCTACAAAATATTTGGTCGTTCAGTACAAGACCAGTTCGCTAAAATTTAGAAATTATACCATATTAAAGTTATAAAAATGGACTTACATGTTTCATGAGAAAAGCTATTAGAATTAGAACCAAATTCAATTACGAAGACAATTTCAAATATAATTGTATTTGTATAAAACCAAAACATTTTTAATAATATAATAAATGTTGTTAAATCGGGTATCAAGAACAAAATACAAGTACATATTTGTGCGTTAGCATCATTTGCTAAGCCTACATTTATCATGAGGATGCCCCTGACGAGGCGTTTGTGATGTTGACTTTGGTCAATGAGCGGCGCTGAGTTTTCTTCCATGGTGTCTATTATGACTTAACTATGTGCGGTAACGGAGTCGTTATAAAACTTCGCTTATTCTTGTTCGCCAAAAAACTTGTTTCTGTTCATTAGACATCCATTAATCCTGACCTAGCTACGACAGACTTCTTTTTATACACAAAAACATATCGTTCCACATGCATTTCTCCGCTAACTGTGTACGTTTCTTTCTACAATCCGCCAAACTAAGTTTGAACTAGAAAGCAGACGCAATTAGCATGTTGAATGAGATTTGAATAATTATTAATTTTCATTTGCATTAAGTTCAACTTGTTGCACGCAGTAACTGAAAGGCATGTCTGCTTCCAAATATCGTGGACTGATGATTTCTAATGAGAATGAAATGCTAGTATTTACACATGAATTTTCACGCATTTTTCATTTAAAAGAAGTTATTGAAAAATATCTTGCAGTCTTGCGGAAAGAACGTGAGACAATTGCGGGAAAAGGTGGAGTAAATGTATAAGTGTTCTGTAAAAAATTGAGGGTTGTTAATGTGATATGCGGTTTTAATGACTACGCAAATAACTATTGTAGTAGTATTACTACCAATTAGTTAAATACACAAGCATTGTTATGTTGCTTATTGTAGAAATGTGTGCTATTAAATATCGTCGAATTTTGACGTAATGCAAGATTTATAAACATCTTAGATTTATCACATTCGTTATCAACTCATTTTTATAATTTCAGAAGCAAGTTCACAAACACATAAGAATAACCGTAGTAGGCGATGGAACAACCGGAAAAACTTGTCTTCTTATATGTTATAAGGACAAGAAATTCCAAGAGTATTATATACCAACAGTGTAAGTTGACCTAACGAAACAAAAACATAAAAGGTCAGGGGCTTTTATTATTGTTGTTTCAGATTTGATGCTTACTCTATGACAGTACCTATAGGCAATGCACAATATACGATAATATTACGAGACACAGCCGGCCAGGAAGAATACGATCGCCTCAGACCGTTAGCGTATCCAGATGTAAGTCATAAAGTTTTTGAATGGTAGAGATGGTCGTAATAATACTGCCAAAGTTTGCCGTTTCTTTCAATTGAAAATTTTATATCACGAAAGGGAATACAAATGGCGAAAGAAATGACAAGTCAAATGGCTTGCGGTTATAGATTTTGCTAATTAAGATTTTAATTAACGCCTTTAATAAATTTAAAATTATATTTAATAATATTAATATTACCTTATTTTTAAACTAGGAGGAGTATATTAGAAAAGCCACTTTTACACTGTAAAAGTTACCAGATCAATCATTCTGGATATATTTTTTAAATTTTATTATACAAAGTTAGGCAAATGTATGGATCCATTCAAATATCTTTGATATGGCTACTTAGATTTTAATAAGACTTTCCACAATTAATTAAACGTAGATGGGAGATTTGATGAGTATACTTATATCCTAATCACCTTCCGTTTTTTTTTATTTTAAATGAAACTGCATATTTTTCTGCTCTAGTAGTTCTGCAATAATAAGGTTTGGCACTATTTTGTTCAACAGTAACGGAGACCTTAATTAAAACTGATATTTCAAAATCATGTTCATGTTTAGTAAGCCATGGAATTAAAATTCAGTACAGTAGTACCCCGTTATCCGCTGACTCCGTATCCGCGGTTTCAGTCATCCGCGATTTACTTATGATGAGCAGAAAACGCGTTATATCAATAAATATAAAAGTTATAGGAGCATTTATTGATATATCGTCGTATATATGAGTCATCCCCTGAATTCGGCGCTCTCTTATGATAAGTTAAACAAGTTGGAACGTGCTTAAGGTGCCACTCGCTTTTACTTGAACATAATAGTTTTTAAATAAAGAAAGTAAATTTGAAAATCATTTAAAATGGCTTCTAAACCAAAAATAAAACGTGAAATGCTCACTATTAGTGAAAAAATAAAAATCATTAATATGATTGAAATTAAAAAAAAAATCTATTGCAACTGTTGCTAAAATATACAATAAAAACGAATCTTCGATACCAGAAGTGTTAAAAAACAAAGATTAGATTCGAGCTAGTTTTTATAGTGCACCCCAAACTGCAAAAGTTGCAACCACAATACATAATAAAGTGTTACTTAAGGTAGAAAATGCCTTAAATTTATGGGTGGAAGATATGACAAGAAAACATATTCCTATCGATGGCAAAGTGCTACAACAAAAGGCGTTGGTTTTATATGAAGATATGCAGACCCAAGATTATACTGAAGAGGAAGGAAAATCAGTCACAGCAAGTAGGGGGTGGCTGCATAGATTTAAAACTCGGTTTAATCTAAAAAATATAAAAATGACAGGGGAATCTGCGTCGGCTGATCATGTAGCTGCTGCCCTGTTTCCAGAAAAATTTAATCAAATTATTGCAGAAAAGAATTATCATCCTAAGCAAGTTTTTAACTGCGATGAGACTGGTCTTATGTGGAAAAAAATGCCTCAACGGACTTATATTCATAAGACTGCAGAGAGTGCACCAGGCTTTAAAGCAATTAAGGATAGACTTACCTTGATATTTTGTACAAATGCAGCTGGTCATATGATTGAACCCGGACTTGTTTACCGATCACAGAATCCACGTGCTCTTAAATACAAAGATAAAGCTTGCCTGCCTGTGTTTTGGAAATCAAATCGAAAGGCGTGGGTTACGGCTGTTCTATTTACACAATGGTTTCATCAATGCTTTATTGCGAAGTGAAAAGATTTTTGGAAAAGGAAGGATTACCATTTAAAGTGCTACTGATACTAGATAATGCTCCTGGGCATCCTGTGTCACTAGGCACAGAAGATAAAAATGTTGAAGTGCTTTTTTTACCACCTAACACGACCTCATTGCTTCAGCCCCTTGATCAAGGTGTCATTAGATGCTTTCAAGCCATATATATTCGACAGGTTTTCGAAATGCTGTATACAATGGCTAACGAATGCTCTGATATCGGGCTCATGGAATGCTGGAAGTCATTTACAATTGCTGACGCAATTCTATTTATCAAAGGAGCGATGGAGGAATTAAAGTCAGAAACGATAATAGCATGTTGGAAAAATCTGTGGAATGACATCGTTCTTAGTTCTGAAGACACACATGATATTAATTCACATCTAACAACGATATTTAACATAGCGCAGAAAATAGATGGAGAAGGATTTAACGATATAACCCAAGAGGAACTCAGTGATTACATAAACGAAGAGGATCAAGTATTCACCAACGAGGAATTGGAAGACCTTGTGAAATCTTCTCCAGAAGCGAGTGACGATGAGGATGAGGGTCAACAAGAACCGCCAGCATGGACGCTTGAAAAATTTTCAGCGATATTTCGAACTGCCGCGGTTTTCAGTATCCGCGGATGACCACAGAACCAACCCCAGCAGATATGGGGGTACTACTGTACTTGACTTAAACCGTAAACAGCAACACCGTATCGTTACTCGGAGAGGAATGATCGAAGAAGATAACGGCACCACGTGCTGATGCTGGTTTTTAAAAAGGTGCCCTATTTATACGACAAGCTGCCAGTACCCCCTCCGCATGACGTCACAACGGCCATCTTGTGTGTCCCGTCAAATATATTAGTACATGTAATATAGTATGAAGGTGTTACTGTTGAATAAGTATCTCGATACTGGTGATCCAGTTGATGAAGATGATCGTATCGCCCAAGAACATAATTCAGCCTATGAAACAGCGTTGACAACTGAAGATTTATCTTCGTAGCATAGAAAACACATTTGGCTTCTACACAGATAAACCAGAAGAATATCCCTGCTTGAGAGTGGAATTTTTAAACGAATTTACAGAAAAGTTATGTTTTGAATGTGGAAGTTTCATACCACCTATCGATTATTTGGAGAAAAGAAGTATCCACACAATATCATTCTGGAATATTCCAACTGATGTGATAGAGGAGCAAAATTTGGATAATAGTGAAAACAAATGTGTAACAGACTTAACTTTGTATACGTCCAAATATGAATAATGGTTCAGTTAACCGAAAGAGAACGTATTGAAATTCTGATGATTGGTTTTGGTTACCGCATCAGAATGAATGAAGAAGTATGCAATTTATTTAACAATTTGCATCAACACCGACATCCAAAATCACGAACTGTCGTTGGTAAAACTTTTAGGAACTATAACAAAAGCTTTTGGAAGCCATAATAACTAATAAAATTATCGCTATAGTATATTGTAGATATTGCTATAGTACAAGGTGGTCCAAAAAGTTGTTTATATTTGCTTGTGATGTAGAAAATTTTATACGCAAGGTAGAGAGGTGGGGTCGGTCTTAAACGATAGCTCGGCTCTGGGAAACTTAGTCATCATGCAGCGCTACACAGGAGAGGAGCCGCTCGTTTTGTGTGTGCGAATATTACCGTAACAACAATTCTGCCACCATTACGCGCCGTAGATATCGACAACACTTCAATTTGCACGATATTCAGCAATGTCCAAGCATTCAGCTGATTAAGCAATGGGTTAATAAGTTTGAGGAAACTGGTTCAACGTTAAATAAGCGCGTTTTAGGACGTCCAAGGTCGGCGAGAACCGCTGAGAACATCGAGAGAGTGAGTCAGTCTGTGCGCGACCAACCAACCGTATCAACTCGAAAGCGCGCAGCTGCTTTATGTGACGAGAACCTCGGTGCTTCGCATTCTTCACAAAGATTTAGGCATGCATCCGTATAAGGTTCAAATAGTGCAAGAACTGAAGGCTACAGATCCCGCTAATAGAGTTTTATTCGCTAACGAAATAAGGAACCGAATTCCAGCAGCAGTCGACATCTTATTCTCCGATGAGTCCCATTTCCACCTAAATGGCCACCTCAATACTCAAAATTGTCGCTACTGGAGTAGTGAAAACCCTAAACGGAAACATAAAAGGCCTTTGCATAGTCCGAAGGTCACAGTATGGGCTGCAATGTCGCCATCCGGAATAATTGGCCCTTTTTTTTTCGAAGACCAACAAGGTCGCACAGTCACTGTAAATTCTCGGCGTTATGTAGACATGATTCAAACTTTCCTCACTCCTGCTCTTCAAGAATTTGAAGGATACACTCAGGACACCTGGTTAAAACAGGACGGAGCCACCTGCCACACTTCCAATCTTTCTTTGCCTGTCGTTCAGGGGCTTTTTCCGGGAAGACTGATTTCTCAAAGAGGGGATATTGAGTGTTCCCCCCGAAGCCCTGACTTGAGTCCCTGTGATTTTTTTTTATGGGGTTATCTCAAAAGTAGAGTGTACAGCAACCGCCCTGACACTCTGGAGGAACTAAAGAACAATATTCGACAAGAAATCGAAGGCATAACTGCAGACACTTGCCGCCGCGTTATGGAAAATTGGAGAGGTCGCCTTCAAGAGTGCCTGGACACAAATGGGGCACATTTAGATAACGTAATTTTTAAAAAATAAATTTCCCGTAATTTTTGTAAGCCTTAAAAATAAATTTTGTTCAAGTAGATCAATTTGTATTGTTTTTAATTCTATTCAAAAAGTTAATATCTTTATGGACCACCTTGTATTAGACGAATTACAAAAACCGTCCACTACATCCCTCGCATTAAACTATGATTTAGTGCAAGAATTATTGGACGGGGATTATGATCGTAGAATTTAATTTTGCAAAAGATATGCAAAACTTACAAATATTTTACATATATTTTGCTGTTTTCAGACGAGGCTAGGTTTTGATTGAATGGTACCGTTAATCGCTATAGTTGTCGATATTGGCCAATCGATAACCCTCATTGAATGCTAGAAACGCATACACAACACCCGCAGAAATTAAATTAAATTAAATTAAATTATTAGTCCTTTTTTCATTCATGGTACACTAACTAAACAGAGATATTTAGATCATTTAGGTGATCAGGTTGTTCCTAATATTGAGGAAGATGGGAAATTACCTGTAATTGTTTGGATCTAACAAGATAGAGCACCCCCTCACTATGCTCTTAATGTTAGAAGTTTTTTAAACGAAATATTCCCAAAATCGTTGGCTTGGTCATAGAGGATTCATTGAATGGCCCGATTTAAATCTCCTAGATTTTTTCTTTTGGAACCATTTAATGTATATTATGTGGTTTATATTAAACGACCTCATAATCGGGACGAGTTACGGCAGAGAATAATTGAGGAAGTGCAATTAATTCTTGAGGAGGCTTTGGCAAATGTCATTCAAGAATTTGTTTGCAGACTTGCATATTGTCAAGAAATGAACGGTCATCATTTCGGAAACTTTTTTTACTGAAATTGATTTTGTTTGTATTTTTTTGTGTTAATTTTTCTTGTCCTCAATAAAATTTGTTTTATTATATTTAATTAATCATCTCTTTCATTGTTAAACAAAACGGTGCCAAACCTTATTATTGCTGAACTCCCAGAGCAGAGGTATATTGAAATTCGTAAAAACATAAAGGAAGTTTTGTTTAAAATAAAAAAGGTAAGGTATTGTTTTCGGCTGAACGTGAAGTCTAATTTGGATATAAATATACTCAGCGAATCCCTGATGTGCATTTAATTAATTATGGAAACTCTAAGTACCCGTATCAAAGATATTCGAAGGGATCAATACATTACATGTATAATATATTATCAACGACGAATTTACGTATAATCTGCACAAGCTATAGCTTAGGTCCCCACTTTCTTGGCGACTCACATAAAATTATCCGAGTGAGCAAGTGTTATATATACTTAGATATACTATAACATTATTCGTCTTCATTTTGCGCGTCCTGGGCGTACCATACTCTTCACCCAATTTTACCTATATTAAATAATTCGCCCACAGTTTACAAGATGTCAACCAGAGGCTGTAAAAGTAGAGCTGAAAAGCGGAAGAAGAAGCAGCGAGCTGAGAAGGAGCTTAGCAAAATACCAAAATTAAACAGTTTCTTATCAAAGGTAGATAAGGGGGTTGATGAACCCAAAGTCTTTACCACAGTGAGTCAGTCAAGTGAAATTCATCCTACTCCTGATACAGAACCAAGTACATCTAGTGGTATAGAATCTACTTCAACGAATGAAGTAACAAATATTAAGATTTACAAACCAGACAGTAGTACAAGCGCAGACGATTCAGTATCACAAAACAAACCGAATTATGTTGAGCTATGGGGTGGATGATTTAGTTAAACATGATATTTTATACTGACAATTTAATCTATACACTAAAAATTTCATAAGAGCGTTTTTTGGCCACTAAAAGAGCGTTAAAAGTTTGCCCTAACTTTTTCAGCGGTTAAACGGAACCTAACTTTTAAAACGTTATAATTCTAGTAGGTCTAGCAGAGTACCGAAGACGGTGCGGTACTTAGTTACCCCGACATGACCAAATCGTAAACAACTTTTTCGCAACAATTGTCAGGAAACCATTCAAGCGTAAAAATGTCTCGATTTGGAGAGTCTTCAAGTGCAGATATTGAAACAGAGATCCACAACAATGTGCCGCGGAATACTGCTAATTTAACTTCATCAATTGGGCGGCAATTTACGCTGTTTTGTATCGAAAGAAAATACGAAATCGTGAAAGAAACGTCCAATGAAGGGCTGGCTTAAATTTTATGTGACTGGATATTTAACACGAAGAAGAATAATGGTGAAGATTCCAAAGAGAGTGCAGTTAAGACGATTCGGGACACTAGAGTAAACATGTTACAAGAAAAGAAATTTGATGATTATAAACGGATTTTTAATTCGTTCAGCGACATACAATTTAAGAAAGCATGAAACGCGTATGACACGATACGCAAAATTTTACAAGCAATTCCAGAAAAAAGAAAGGTGAATTCTAAAGCTTTCACAAAACATGAAATTTTTGAAAAGGTTCTTATTTTGGAATAAAGATAAGCCTAGAGGGCTCCAAAGAAAATTTTGCCATATTAAAATAAAGACAGGCAACAGTGGTCAAGATATCGGAAGGACTGAACATAAACCAGTATTTTTGAACATAGCGCAAGGGGGAAATCAAAGATTGGCCAACAATAAATGGCTGGTTGCAAACACCAAAGAAGAAAATATATATCCAGTAGGATTGTTCAAACAAATTATGAAAAAATGTGGAAAAAAATATTTTCTCTTGGTCGCCGAAGAACATCGCAATCAAATGGGAGAAATTCTTTGTGCACGATGCCATCAGCGGCAAAGAAGCAAATCAACGTCGACTTGATGTTGCTTCGAACTTTCGGTGATTTCTTCGGTCATAATGCCGATGGCGTCTTCCACAGCTGCCTTGTTTCTGGATAATATCCATACATCCTTGATTCGTCGACAGTACTGATTCTGGCACTGAACTTTGCATCCCTTTCGGCGGTTTCTATCAGCTCTGTGCACACATGAGGCACGGTGCCGCTTTTGTTCAATGCTGAGTTATCTTGGCAAACTTCGCGGCAACACCCCGCATGTTAAAAATGTCATGGATTGTTCTCCTTCGGTCTTGCATCACACACTTTTGCTACATTTATGACCGAAACGCTCATCATAATCAATCGGCACACGTCCATTTTTATAACGATTGTACTACTCATAAGCTTGCGTCTGGTTTAAAGCACACCAAACGTTAGTTTAAGCATTTTCAGAGTTTCTGCTGTCATTTTTTGTGTTGTTTGCTCTTTCACATCAGACATTGTAGTGTCGCGGAATAACTCAAGCACAACTTAACAAATATAAACACAAAAACTAGTTTGTCACCACCCAGCAAAGTAGGGGAGACTCTAGTACTTTGGGACAGCTTGTACTTTGGGACACACAAGTTTATTATTGTTTTATTTGAAATTGAGCGCCAATATTTCTATCAGTTATGCATTTGTACACTAGATGTCTATACGTGTTATAATACAGTGAAATTCCAGGAGCCATTTTATGTTTTGCGTGTTAAGGTGTTTCATAGGATTGGAAGTGAATCATTATCTGAGAACATCGAACTCGTTTCAATCCAAGGTAAGCTAAATTATTATTATTTGCTTATGTTATCTTGAAGAGCAAATATTAGATTATGTATTTTCAAAAGAATTTGTGTTCTAACTTAACCTTTTAATAAAACTAAACTTTTAAAAAATAATAGCTTGGCTTTTACTTTGGGACACCTTTTGGTTTGTACTTAGGGACGTGTGCCAAAGTACAAATCTTATACTAAAATATTTTATTCATCATATGAAACTTTAATTGCAGATGCCAAGAAGTAAATTAAACAAAAAGAGGATTAAACCAGATGAAAAAAATGTTACTGCTGCAGCCCGCTTAGTTTTAGAAAATAATTTCAGCGTTCGGCAAGCTGCTGACCACTATGGAATATCAAAATCTACTCTTTCAAGACATATTCTTAAGCATAAAGCAAGCGCAGGCGAAGAATTTATTTACAGTGCTGCTCAGGATGTTAAAAAAGTTTTAACAGAAACGCAAGAAAATGAATAAGTTGCATATTTGTTAGAATGTGCTAATATGCACTATGGTTTATCAACCCACGAAGTAAGAAAACCAGCATTTAACTATGCTGTGGCTAATAACATGAAATATCCTGTTTCTTGGGATACAAATAAAAAGCAGGCAAAGAATGATTTAGGTATTTCTTACGAAGACATCCACGAATATCATTAAGAAAACCACAAGCAACTAGTTTGGCAAGAGCAACTTCATTTAATAGAACCAACGTAAATACATTTTTTGATCAACTTGAAGATGTTATGCAACGCTATCACTTTTCTCCGGAAAATATTTACAATGTTGACGAAACGGGTATGTCAACTGTACATACTCCAGTTAGAGTTATTACAGCAAAAGGGTGTAAACAAGTTGGTAGCATGACGTCAGCTGAGCGGGGTATAAATGTTACTCTTATAGCAAGTATTAACGCAATTGGCAATTCAATACCGCCTATGTTTGTTTTTCCGCGAGTCTATTTCAAAGATCACATGCTGAACGGTACCCCTGTAGGAAGCATAGGAAGTGCAAATCCAAGTGAGTGGTCAAATAGTTCAATATTTATTGAATATCTACATCACTTTATTAAACACGTTCATTCTACCACTGAAAATAGAGTGCTGTTGATTATGGACAACCATGAGAGTCACATCTCAATTGAGGCTCTAGACTTAGCCAAAACTGCAGGAATAACGATGTTAACTTTTCCTCCGCATACAAGCCACAAATTGCAGCCACTTGATAGAACTGTATTTGGGCCTTTAAAAAAATATTTTAATACTGCGTGTAATGAATGGCTACTGGTTCATTGTGGCACGCCAATGTCAATTTATCATGTGGCTGAATGTGTTGGGAAGACTTATCCACTGGCGTTTACACCTAAAAACGTCAAATCAGGATTTTCTGTTACAGGAATATATCCTATTGACAGGAACGTTTTCAAAGATGATGAATATTTGAGCTCTTTTGTGACAGATAGATTAATTCCACTGACCCCATCTAATTCGGAAGAGCAGCCTCAACCTGGACCATCAAGGGAACATCACACACCAGAGCAAGTACGACCATATCCAAAGGCTCAACCAAGGAAGGAAGGTAAAAGAGGGGGTAGGAAACCAGGAAGATGCCGAATTGTTACTGACACTCCAGAAAAAAATGAAGTTGAAATGCAGGCACAAATGAAAAATAAGACAAAGAAGAAAGAATTAGCTATTAAGAAAAAGAAGGTTAAGAAAATTTTAAAATACAGCAGTTCTGAGAGTAGTTCAGAAGACGAATTGCGGGAAGATACAGATGATTCTCTAGAAGACATTGAATTTGGAGAAGCAGAGATAGAAACAAATAATGAGACCGAACAACTTAAGATTGGCGACTATATTTTAGCAAAATTAGAAACCAAAAGAATAAGAAAATATTACGTTGCTATAATCACAGGCATTGATGACGATACTTTTAATGTAAAATATTATAAAAAAAATAAATTAACACATAAATTTGCGATTGGCGACAATATAGAGTACGAATTGCCAAAGAGCGATGCCATAATTACACTTGGCAAACCACAAGTAGTTGCAGGTACTGCGAGGCAACATGAGGAGCTTAAATTTGAAATAGACATATCAGCTTATAATGTAGAATAGAATTTGTTAAACCGTCCCAAGGTACAAACATCTATGTCCCAAAGTACATTACAAGGCTTGTAGTTTAGGACACAAAGGTTATTACAAAAAAATATTTTTTGTTCTTATGTAAGTTTTATTGGTTCCTTCACATAAAAACAAGATTATCTTTTGTATTCTATATTAATAATCAATAAAAATTATACGCTGTAAATATTATCACAAAGAACTTTTTTTGTCCCAAAGTACAAGGATCTCCCCTACTGTTTGACAGATGACTTAGTATAGACGTAGCTTACATCATCTAACGCCATAAAGCTGTACTACTATCCCTTCGCGCGCCACATTCAAATTGCGAGAATTTCTGGGTAGCACCTTGCATAATAATGAGTTTAGTCAGAACTTGAATGAGATATTTTTCATTTCAATTACTATAATTATTATTTGTTATTTCGTGTTAATTCATATGTAAAATACGTAAGCCCTCCCACAGTATCATCGAGAATTTACATATATTTCTCTTTGATTTATAAATGTATATAGTGCGTATTTATTCCTTTCGCAATCGTTCATTAGAGTAATGCGTAAATGCGAATGATCTGGCACTAATAAAGTTACCATTTAATGTCCTCAGTATAACACAAATCCTCGAGAATATCATTCGATGACCCGGGAGGGGTTTAGTATATGACCTTGTCCAATAGCCGGAGATTTTGTATTGTGGCGAGTTCGTGACCGAAATGATCAAGTGGATAGGTCCGGAGCAAATTAATAAATAACGATTGGTCGTTTATTTTTATTGGCCGACGTTTTAACACGATATACAATATCCGAAATTGATATCTACGTGCCCTTAAATCATAGTGGATTCTTACTTTTCCGATTTAAGCAATAATAGACTTCCTTATCGAAAAATAATGGACGCATTATATTTTATTTCTTAGTGAGTTAGGGTATGGATAAATTTCCTTAGATGTGATCAATTTCAACTCTACTAATTCGACTTCTTGTTTGTTAAGATAAATATAACTTTGATTAAATCAAAGTTATACGTCACAAGTTAGTCGTACTTTTACGATTAACTAATTGTATCTACATATTAAAAAACGTAACTCGAACACAAATAAGCTTACAAAAAGGTTGTGTTTATGTATGACAATACGTTTTTCACGAATAAAGCATTTGTTACAATATGAAACAGACATGTAAATAATTTACATATCTGTAACTGTACACATGGACAATACACCTCGTATTTTCAGCATTAACTTCTGCTTAAGACATATGTTTCTGCCATCTAGGCGTCTTCAGTCAAGCTAGTGAAGCAATGTATACACATTGATATATATCTCTTAAACAATAGATCTGTATCTGTATCTACATTACGCTAAAATCGTCTCCAAGCCATAGCAAGTTACCTCCTATCAGATGGCACTAATTTAATAAGTGACATCTGACGGACGAGGTGTATTGTCCATGTGTACAGTTACAGATATGTAAATTATTTACATGTCTGTTTCATATTGTAACAAATGCTTTATACGTGCAAAACGTATTGTCATACATAAACACAACCTTTTTGTATATTTACCGCCATCTGGCGCGTGTTAATGGACTGCACCAATATACGTATTTTTCCGTTTTTGTAATAGCCTAGCTTATTCGAGCGGAAGGTCGCCTTTTCTGGCATAGTCTCTTTCGTCCGTCAGATGTCACTTATTAAATTAGTGCCATCTGATAGGAGGTAACTTGCTATGGCTTGGAGACGATTTTAGCGTAATGTAGATACAGATACAGATCTATTGTTTAAGAGATTTGTATCAATGTGTATACATTGCTTCACTAGCTTGACTGAAGACGCCTAGATGGCAGAAACATATGTCTTAAACAGAAGTTAATGCTGAAAATACGAGGTGTATTGTCCATGTGTACAGTTACAGATATGTAAATTATTTACATGTCTGTTTCATATTGTAACCAATAAGCTTAAACAAACTTGAATCTATTTCTAATGTTCTAATATAGTAATCAATTGAATTACATTTTTAATGTTTGAGTGCTTTTCTCAATCTTTTAATTTACAATAATATTTAGAAATAGACACTAAAATTGTAGTGCGGTAAACAAAAATGAGTGTTAAATCCCGCTATAGTAAAAGTATTAAAAACTATTTCTTTATAGTTAAGTATTATGGTATAGTTTACAAAGGTTTGAAATATAAATAAAGCGATACTTTCGAAGTAAAAGTTGTGGTAATATTCAACACAATTAATAGTCAAATAGAGCAATGTAAATATCAATTGACCAGCCTGTAACTAACATAAACCACTATTTGTTAAATGAAGAACATTATAAATTAAATACTTATTGGTGGAGATTATTAATGTAGAAACAATTAGTACTATTTGTTACAGTTGCCTAATACAACGTTGTAATAATAAAATGATTCATTTTGGATTATTATACATAGTACTATCTTCTACTCTAACGATCCTTAGGCCGGTAGGTAAATCAGGGGAGATATATGTGTAATAATATTATACAAATGACAGCAGACAATACGGCAGTGGAGTCAAGATAATAATAATATTAAAATTAACAGTCAAACAGACATTACCATAATAATATGCTGAGATAAGAAGATATATTACGGATGGGTGCATTTGGCACCATTGACACCGGATGGTAAAATAGGGATAAGAAAAGAAAGAAAGATTATTATATACATAGAACTATTATGGTATATCAACTCTTAGAATTCCTCGAACTTACCTTTCGTGGGTGGGTTGTTCTTAAACGCAAAAGTCAGCCAGCCAGAACCGACGGCGTAGCTCTAGTGAAGACGCCGTGGGTTTCTTGACGAAACGTTGTTAACCTGACTGCTTTATATTGAAAAGGGCGTCACCGCGATTTCTAGGCTACTTGTACAAGTGGATATACGTTACACGGAGGACGTACATGCGTTTACGTACTCACTCCAGCATAAGTCTCGAGATCCAAGTAAGCTATAGGAAAAGAAAACGAACGACGCACACCAACAATAAATAACAATATTTATTTCGAACGTTTTTGTATATATTTATAATGGTAAAATAGTAAAAAAATGTATTATTTATCAAAACATAGCAATGGGTAAAGCGCTGTATATATATTTGTCATCAATATATTATTAGTGCTAAGACATGAATATTGATGACTAAAATAAAAAACAGTGTCAACAGTATTTAACTTTGACTGTGTGTGTGTATATGAACAGACGCCTTATGACTAGAGCTGGGGATGTTTGCGGTGTGCCAGGATAGTATTCAGTTAAACGCACGAATATAATGACCTTGTTTCGATCGGTGATGCATGCGTGATTTTATTGCTTTACATGCATTCGCTATTTATATCACTTAGGTATGTCAGTTATGTGTACTGTATATAAATAACACACTTACCTTATTTACGATTATTATAGCATAGCGCCAAGTGGATAAGACTTGCAGTAAGTTTGTAGCATTAGATACGTTTCCATATTTGTAGCGGTGAGCGATGTACGCCGTGATGAATAAATTTTTTTATATTTTGAGAAAGACCGCTCGACATCTACGGATGTAACACACGCACAATTAAAATAATCTTTATAGATAGAAACCGAATCGACACTTGCACCATTACTAATTTGTTTTAATCTGGTAAAATAAAAATCATTGTTTATCACACTCTCGAACTTTTCTATTACATTAACATTTTTGTTGTCATTTACTGCGCATAGCTGGGCGTGTACATCGTCCAGTATTTGCAGTGACTCCGCTAACGATAATGCAGTATTTTGAAATTTCTCGATTGCGTTAAACAATCCTATATGATTGTTATAAATAGTTTGTAAATCTGCATCAAGGGAAGGGTTTTGAAAGAGTCTCTGGCTTTCCTTAATGGCTACAGCTTCGGCAGGATTGAATTGTAGAACCACAGATTTTATTTGTTGGAAATACTTGGCATAATAAAATGCCGCCTTTAACCAACTTCCCCAACGTGTAAGGATTGGCTCTGGTGGTTCGGGAATACCAGGGCACCGACTGTGAAACTCTCGAATTCGTTTGGGAGATTTTAGAAACACTTTTTTTTGTGGTTGCTATTAATGCATCCACCTCTGGATAACATTGGCGAATAGTTTGTGCCACAAGGTGTAAAGCATGAACTTTACATGTCACATGCAAAAGTCTCTCACAATCTGCTTTAAGAGAACGGCCTACAGAACGCATTGTCGCAGCACCATCGCTCATAAACATCAGGAGTTGATTAGTTGAAACTTGAAATTTTTGTAGCGTATCGAGCACTACCTTCGTAATTACTTCGCTAGTGCACTTTTCCAATCTTTTGCTGGCTAATAAACTGGGAAATGTTGATTTGACAGGATCTAGTACACGCACTATAATATTCACAATAGAATGTTTTTTTCGATCTGTCGTTTCGTCGACACATACCCATAACTGTTTATCATTTACTACTGCTTTCATTCTGTTTTCAATGTCCTCACGCACAATTGGTAAATTGGTGAGTAACGTTCTCCGTGACGGTAGCTTTATGTTGGAATTGTATTTATTCCAAAAGTCGTGAAAGGCTTTTTTATCTATCAGGTGAACTGGCACATCGCAGACGAGTAGCATTGTCAATAAATCGAAAATGAATTGCGTTTTAGACAGCACATTACTTTTTTTGTCTTTGTGGTGTACACTTTCAACATGTCTTTTACAGTCGTATTTGTCCCAGCAAAGTAACTGTTTATCGCATAATTTACAAACCACTTTTGCTCCATTATAATACAAATCGGAAAAGTCTCGGATAAATTTCTTCACGTCGTTATACAATGGGCGCTTCCTTGGCTTGGGCACGTACGTCATACTTATTAAATAGAGCTCAAGACAACACACGATCACATTGCCAGTTCACGACTAACTAAAGTGTTTCGCTGCATCGTGTTTATACGCTGGTGGGGATGCACTACATACGGTCCTGCCGTACCGCAAACATCCTCAGCTCTACTTATGACATATGAATAAAAAAAAAACAGACGATTATCGCAATATTTCGTAAGTGTTGACAAAAAATACAAAACGTATTACTAATAAATATGACGCTGTTTCGTTACAAGTAATCAAATACAATATTAGATTCGATAGTAAATAAGTAATGGCAAGTGAAGTACACTTAACTGTTCAAAATTGATTATAAAGTAACAAGGATACAATCTGACAAAATAATGATTATTATAATGTATTATTAAATTTACAACAAATGACACAAGATCTACAAAGTTACAAATATTAAAAAAGAACAAATAAGTTGGATCGGTAGCTCTAGATAATAATTTATTGAATAAACGGTTTTAAATAACGCAAAGCCGCAATTCACTACATATATGGTGGGTGGGCGGATGTCAAAATGATGTAGCATCACGCGAACTTTCCTGTGGCGTCTTCGGTCCCAAGCTGTTCATCCTAAATACCTCAAAGATATCAGATTTCTGCGGCTGTCAAATTCAACGACAACTAACAACTAAAAAGAGAAATGCGTATTTAATTAACATAAATATCGCAAGGAAAATGGCGATCACTCACCTTATAGATGTTTCAAGGGCGCGATAGATTTCAAGGTCGGTGGAGCTCGTATCCAAATATTTTTGGGCTAAATTTAACTTGAAAAGTTGCGGCCTATAATCCACCAACAATTCTCATAATATACAACCACATTAAAAACGGAAACTAACTTTTCACCCCAATGAACCTAACGACATTCAAGCAATATCTGACTAAAAACGACGCATATATACAAGTTTGTGGGGAAAATGCCCTTCGCTTTATGACCCGATGATTGGTCAAAGCGATCGTGTGACGTGACGAACACCTGCGTCCATTTCAGCGGCGGTACACTGCGTGTCGTCCATTCTAGTTCACTTCAACCTAAAATGTACATTATCTAGATATTTCAAATAATAAAACGTAAAAAACTTATTCTACTGTTTTACCATAACTGAATTGTACAAGCAACCTTTAAGAAATCATAAAATAATGTAATAAAAAATACTGTGATATGGTAAGTATTGTTTGTAATATCGCATATTACAAGTGTAGTAACGAAAATTGTCTTGCCAGGTTTATTCAATAAAATTTTTAATAAACTAGTATAATTTAACTAATACACTAGGATAATTTATATTTCTTCTGTACATTAAATTTTCTAAATTATTCTTAGTATTTACGGTATTCGATGCTAATGTAGTACTGTAGATTGCAGACCTGTCAGCTTTCTAACGAATATATTCGGGACCTTTTAAAAAAATAGCTTTTGCAAGTTCACATTGCTTTATTAAAATGTATGACCAATAAGTAACTCTGAATTAATACTATCTTCTAGTGGCGAAGTTTATTAGAACTGTTCCGCTTATTTTAGCTGAATTAATTTGAACCAAGATATATGCTAAATGGCAAACTATTTGGAAATTTTTCTCCTAGTCGCTAAGATTTATGGATACTTTCAATTTTAAATTTCCCTCTTTGTAAATTTAACGTAAAAAATACAAGCGACTGAACACAAAAGCTTTAATAAATTTTGCACACTGTGCTGTGAAATGTTCCGTTTTTAAATTGTGGGAAATCTTTTGTTTCACGCAACCTTTCTCTTGATCATTTTTATGCACGCTGATAAAATTTTTATATTACAGAATCATTTATACGGATACAGAGATATGTTAGCAATAAAGGAAACATTTTTATCTTCTATCTTGAGCTTTTATTTTGTAATAGTCATTCTTCTTGTATCGCTTAAACACATCTGGTAGCCTGGTTTTTCAAGTTTCTAAATTAAAATAAGATTTAATTAAGTTTAATAAAGTAAACACTAATCGAGTACGAGTTACTAAAAAGTGAAAATATACAAGGCGCGTCTGTAAAGACATCACGGCCATTTACGAGGTGTTAGGAATATAGAAAAAACGAAAGATTGTTCTTATAACTTATTTACTACCATCCCTTTCAAAATATTCTCCTTCTGCGCGAATACACCGATCCCAGCGACTTGTCTATGACTGTCAACATAGGTTGACATTCGGTCTGGATCTCCTTGATCGTCTTAAAACGGCGCCCCTTGAGATTCAGTTTCAACTTAGGAAACATGAAGTCACAAGAGGGACAAGATATGGAGAGTAGAGAGGATGGATTAGTATTGAGGCTAGAAACTGACGCACAACAGGTGACGTGTGTGTTAGTGCATTGTCGTGGTTTAGGATCCATGAATTATTGCGCCATTTAGCAAACTGCTTGCGCTGAACATTTTCTCTTAGTCGTCGAAGAACATCGCAATTAAATCGCCCACTAACTGTTTCACCTGGTAAAATTATTTGCGCACAATGCCATCAGCGTCAAAAAACCGTGCTTTCTTCGGTCATGGCTCACTCCATGTAACGCTATAGAGCTGTACTACCAAATTGGCGCAAATTTCGGAAATTTCTGGGTAGCATCCCGTACAATGTTTTTGTTCAACATTTATTCATTAAAAATTAATGAACGCTTAATAAGTTTGGAAAATAACTTCTGTCTTTTCGTCTGTTTTCTATCTTTTGAACAGTATCATGAGTTTTTTAATCTTTTGACGTCATTGTGGAATAATTTTGCGGTAAAATATTTCTCTAAATGAAGAAACAAATTTAGAAATTCTTTCCTGCTTATTGGCACGCCCTACACGATATTCTTATAATTACGAAGACATTGTAAACAGTCTTCTGTCTTTTGTACGGTTCTGTAATTTTGACGAGCTTTTTTTGTATAATTTCGTTGGATTTGAAATAAAATTAGGAGCATTTTACTTGGTGTTTGGATACTTTAATAATTTACACTATTATAGACACGTAAAAGCGCGACTAGGAAAAACACTTAAAGCTCTGAAATATTTATACAACTTATAAACCGCTCGCTGCACCCAGCGTCTCATGTATACGATAGAAAATACTTTTTACTCTTTTCACTCAATATGTAAAAGGCCTACACATTCAATTTTGAAACGTAGCCGAGTTTCTTGATATTCTTATACGAGATGGATGTGTTATACCTCAACTTTTCAGCGATTTCTTCAGTCGATATTCGTAAAGTGGCTCTAAACAGCCTTATTTTAAATATCGTCCAGAAGGATCTTTCAAAATCAATCGGATCAGATCATTTTTATAAAAAATTTTCTTCGTTTAAATTTTACAAATTACACAGGCCTGCGTTTTTTAACTTTCTAAAAATTGTTTTAAATTTGATAGCTGATTCTTATGTGTTTTTGGGCGCTGAATCCAAATATGAACTCTATTTTTCTCCATCACGTAAGGATTTTTCACAAAAAGGCTTCAAATTATATTTTTTTTAAATTAAAAATAATTTTTAGTTACATTTTGAATTTATTTACAAAGGATATAAAAAACAAAATTACTTACAAATATCATTAAATCTAATGAAAAGAAACAGTAAAATACTATTTATGTCTTTACAAGTCCTTATAATATCTTTTTCTTTGTCTTTCCATACTCCTTTTTGTGCTTTTTCTTCTGTAATCTCGTAGTGGACCATCCCTTTTTAACATCCAACAATAATCAGCTATCATGCTTATTTTGCATCTTCTTTGGTATCTTCTCTCCATCTCTTTTAGGTCTTGGTGGAACCTTTCCCCCTGCTCCTCACTTACTGCACCGAGATTTTCAGGAAAGTAGTCGAGATGCGAATCTAGAAAATGCACCTTCAAACTCATGTTACAGCCTAAGGTTTTAAATTTTTCTAACATATTTTCCACAATATTTTTATAATCTTCATGTTTTTTGTTGACAAGAAAATTTGTAACAACATTTTTGAAGGCTATCCATGCTTGTTTTTCTGCTTCATCCATTTTAGATTCAAAATTTTCATCTTTCATAAGCTTTCTTATATCCGGCCCAACAAAAACACCCTCCTTTATCTTTGCTTCTGACAAGCGAGGAAACTGGCTGCAAAGATACTTGAAGCACTCTCCATCTTTTTTTAATGTCTTCACAAATTGTTTCATTAACCCTGGTTTTATATGTAATGGAGGAAGCAAAACTTTGCTCTTGTCTACTAAACTTTTTCTTTCAATGTTTTTCATTCCAAGTTGTAAGGTTTGTCTTGGTGGCCACATCTTTTTACAATAGTGCTGCTTTCTATCACGACTCACTCACACAAAAAACAAGGATATTTAGTATAACCGCTTTGTTGTCCAAGTAACAAACAAAGAACTTTCAAATCACCACAAATTGTCCAGCCTTGATCCTTGTAACGAATTTTAATTAAAAGTAGCTCAAGATTTTCATAACACTCTTTTAAATGAACTGAATGTCCCACTGGTACAGAAGCATATTTACTTCCATTGTGTAGAAGAACGGCCTTTATGCTCCTTTTTGAAGAGTCAATAAAGAGTCTCCATTCAGAAACATTATATTCTACGTGGAATTGTTCCATGAGCCCGGGTACATCATTACAGAAAACTAGTGCATCTTCTTCGGAATAATATCGAGCAAACTCTTTTTCTCTGTTCCTAAACCAGTAAAATGTTGTGCTAGGTGCTAACAATTTTTTTTCTTTCAACCTTGACCCTAAAAGCTCAGCTGAGTCCTTAGGAAGGTTTAAGTCCCTCACCAAATCATTTAGTACAGATTGGTCAAACAGTTTTGGTTCATCACTTCCAGTATCATAGTAATCACTTCCCTCATCCAGTTCACTTGCGCATGTACGTGAAACCATTTCGTCATCAGATACATCATCTAATGTATCTGGTAGTGAAGGAACAGGTACTTCTGGTCCATGAGGTATAGGACGTGTTGCGGATCGAAGGTTTGGGTAAACGATGTCCTTTTTGTTTTTTAAATTGAATCCGAGTACTACACACGAACAAAAATAACAATCATCGCTATGATTGATCGGTTCTCTACAAACCATAGGCACCCCAAAGCGAAAAGACTGTTTTTTTCCTTGTGACCACTGGCGAAGCTCTTCAACACACACTGAAAAAACCTTATGAGGAGCCCTAGGTTTGTCTTGGTCTCCTAATTTCACACCAAAATATGCAAAATATACTTTTTTTTACAAAATCTGTAATGTTTCTTTGTTGTTTTTTTACTGTAAACTTTTCACAAATATAGCAGAAGGAGTTGGGTACATTGACACAGCCTCTTGATGTCATTGGAATTTAATTTTAAAAAACTCGTAAAATAAAAATTAAATTAACTCAGCAACTAATCACAAATGTCAACTAATTACACAAATTTACACCACAGTTGTAAAGAAGATATTGAATGAACTAGCTGTTTTGTCTAGAATAGCAATATGTTTTGGGTGGAGGTAGGGAGGTAGACATGCAGTAACAGGAAGATGATGAGTCATGTCTTGCGACATGCTCAATTATTTCTATTTGTAACTTTTTTATCATAAATCTAGTGTATGTTTATTCAGAATATCAACTTCGTGCATCATCATAAGTAAAAAAATTATAATAGTTTATTTAAACAACGGTTTAACAAAATTGTCCTCTTCAAAAAGACTAATACATACAGATAGGTCAAAAAACCCCAGATTGTAAAAAAACCTTACGTGATGGAATTTTTTAAATAATTTTCCCATTTTCAGCACCAAAAAATCTATTGAAATCACTGTATAAAATCCAGACAATTTTACCATCGCAGGCTTGTGTTATTGTCTAGGTGTCATTTCTGAAGATGCTTTAATTAAATATGATTTTTTTGTACTCTTACGGCAATTGGAATAGCGCAGCCTGTCAAAACGTAATACAACATAATATAAAAATATAAAAATGCAGGGTGTCCGCAAAAACTCAATAACCTCATTCATATCCGAAGTAAGATTAAAACGAAGGAATAAAATAACGATAATATTAATATAACAATTCATGTTCTAGCATGCTTTCAACAGTTTAGCGCCAATTATAGAGGGGCATTGGCACGTCAAGAATCATTAGTAAGGAACGGACACGAGAGACCCATGACTCAAGGATGAACGCCCACGGGCGTATTTCAGCGCATTTAACAGTTAGATTTAAAACATTGTCCCCGTAGACGATTGCCGCATTATTAAATCTAGATTTCTATTAAAAACTGCGTCTAACTTTTGCCGAAGGCTACATCCGAAGTCATTTGGAATATTTTTTAAATTATTAATAACCACATCTAACGTGGTTAATATACTTTAATTTGAAATTTTGATTTTAAAAATAAGTGATTAGTTTTGGCAGCTTTCCAAAGTATTTCTGAAGAAAGTACAACTGATTTTTTAAATTTGGAATTTGTACAAGTTCCTCACACTCAGAAATACTTCGAGTATCTTCATTTAAACATGTAACGAAATTTTGTAAACCATCGAAAATCTCTGCATAAAAACTAGTAGCTTCCAACCATGTTCCCCATCTAGTTAATTTAATGTTCTTTTCGTATAAATTTACATAATTAAATGTACAGATTGCGTTTCCAGCGACCTTGCCATTATTGGTAACAATTCTGGAAGTCTTGTTCCTTTAGACTGTTTAGAACATGCATCGTGACTTTTTGGCTGTTGCCTATTGCTCCGTAATTATTTATATATCAATAAAAAAGTTAATTTAATGATCTTTTCGTATATATTTGGATAACTAAATGTATTCTTTTGTTTTAGACAGACGTATTTGTAGTATGTTTTGCTGTCAACAACAGAAATTCATTCAACAGTGTAGAAAAGAAATGGGTACCTGAAGTAAAACACCACAAACCTTATGCAAAAGTAATATTAGTATGTAAGTAAAAAGATGTAGTTAGTACAAAATTTTAAAAATTGCTATTATGACTATTTAATTAGAAATATATGGGTTCGCACAAACATATACTTGTCTCAAATACATATTTAAAAGTTTCTTTGATTTATGAGGTGTTAAATTTTCAAATAGCATTTCTGTTTTATTTTAATGGAAATAGAAAAGTTACGAGGATTCGTCTGTTTAGATACACGGTTCAGAGATTACTGCGACAGTATATTCGAGGTTGAGACAAGAATAGTGAAATGAACCTCTGACAGATGCCTTAATACATTCTTTAGACCAAAATACGTATAACTCAAGAAAAGCAAAGAGTCAACTATCTAAAGCGGTGCACCGTCAGTTACTTAACTTTTGAACAACAAGGAGGAAAAACTAGAATATGAAAGTGAAAATACTGAAAACCATTTTGGAGGGAAGAATTTTGGAGAGAGTTTAGATGCATCAATGCACAATTTGTAGAAAGCTAACAAATAAGATGGTTAGAACATGTGCAGAGGTCGGGAGTGTACGGAGGATGGTCTAGCAATTCGACATTTTGTTCAATTGTCTTGCGAGCTGTGCGAACTTGCATTGTCTTGGTGGAGAATGATTCGACGTTGTGGGTTTGATTTTTCGGAGCTCAGCGATGACTTGCGGGAAACAAATGGTTGTATACAAACCGGCAGTAATAGTTCTTTGACCACGTAGAGAAATTTTTGCTACATAACCTGCTTTCGAAATAAATGTCGCCACCATCTATTTGGAGACACTTCGAAAACACATGAATTTTGTCGGCTTTTCTTCACCTTAGATTACCCAAACAGAGGACTGGCGTCTATTTTCTGAATCGTATGAGTAAATCCAAGATTGATCACCACATACACCATGTACACGTTTTTAGAGTTTCCTGCGTTGAAGCAGAATACAGTTTTTTAGCACCGATTCACCCTAGCTGATTTCTGTTCTTGGGCCAAAAGATGGGTATCCAACGGGAAACTAATTTTTTTTACACATGATTCTTCATGCAAAATTTTTGAATTAAAGTCTTCGAAACCCCAATGATGCCTCAGTTTCATGATATGTAACATGTCGATCTTCGTTAATGAGCTTGCGCACAGTATAAACATTTTCCTGAGTGACTGCCGTTTTTGATGCACCTGCTCTAGGATCGTCGCTAAGACTAATCTGTCCACGTTGTAATTCTCCATACCAACGAGAAATTGTTGACTGACGTGGTGCTTCATTGCCGAAAACAGAAACAAACTCGGCGAAGCATCTTTGTTGAGATAATTATAGTCGAATGTTATCAAAAGTTATCGCGCGAAAATTTTCGTGGTTTAATACAATTTTTCGATTAACTTGTCAATTTTGACAGTTCGTTGTAGCTATAACACTACACGTATCGTATTGGATTTAGGCTAGCTAAAGATGGAGGTTAATTCTTAGTACTGAAATTTGATAAGTGGCGCCCTCTATGTCCCAGTATCCAAAACATAAAAGACATCCCTCGTATTAATAATACTAACAATCTCTTTAATTATGTTATATTTCAAGGCATTTTCGTTTCCGTAACATTTTGCTATACTACTCACTACCCATTTCACACCGTGGTGTTTTCAATAAGATTTATAAATCAAGCAACAAAGTACTGAATGACGGTCACTAGACGAAGTAAGTCTAAAAATCTCGTTGGGAGAAATAAAAAATGAAAACAACGCTCATTGCTTTTCCATGCGATTCCATGGGGATTATCCACAAAGACTTCTTTCCTAGTTATGGAATATTTAATACCAAGAATTATGTTGGTGTATTGAAGTGTTTGGTAGGCCGTATTCGTCATGTTTGTCCCGAATATTGAGAATTAAACAGTTGGCGATAGTTGCACGATCGTACATTTAAAGCTCATCAAATGTCACTGACTTTTCAATCAAAAACCAATTTTCTTTTGAGTTTCATACCATTATTTTTTTATTCCATAAACTGCATTTGGTGATAAAAAGAAACCACTTTGTATCAATTGAGGACACGACGAGCAATCTGACCAATATTGCAATCAGCGACATAGAAAAACTCATACAATGCATTCTTTAACTTGTATTTCTGCCGAAGGAGAATATTTAGAATAAATACAAACGATTTTTGTTAAGATTACTTACTTTTGAGTTGTTTCTGATCATCCCTATTAGTTTCCTTCGCTTTTTATTTCTTCTTTTATATTCGATTTAAAATAATATTTATGAAGCAATTTATTTAAATCTTGTTTTTATAGTTAAATAATGTTAAAAGTAAATAGCAAAGACTAGCACAACAATGAAGTCTTAAAACTTCAAGGGTTAGATAGAACTTTTTTGTGTAACAACTTCTTCTCTTATTATTTTTATTATTTTTAAATCTTCTTCTTCTATTTTTTTTTTGTATTGGGCGCCAGCACGTCCAGACACTTAAGCACAGTGCTCTTTGTACCCCTCCAATACATCTCTCAGTTCCACTTTGTTAGTCTTGTGTCCTCGGTAATATCCACTATCCCCCTTAGACAAAGTTTGAGTACCCTCTTAAGTTCCAATAGATCTCTTCCGAAGTGTTTTTTTCATTTCTTTTTTATTACTACAAATCAGGTTGGCTAAAACCTAGCGTCCAGCTCCTTTAGTAGTGTTTTAGTACGGAGTCGACCTTTCGTTAGCCTCCATTTCTTTTTATATCCTCTTTGTGGCCATAACCAAATCTCCTTTCTAGCGGAATTCCACATACAAGTTCTGGTCCTTAGAAGTTCATTTTAGTACCTTCGTTGGCTAGTTCGTCGGCTAACTTATTGCCTTTAATTCCCCTAAGTCCTGACATCCATTTTTAAATTATTCACTACTTGTTTTTTTTTGTATTGTATTTAAACATGTGTTTTCCATTAAAATTGCTGTGGAATTTCAGAATATAGTAATAAAAAGAAACATAAAATCTACCGCTACAAATATGTTTTAATAATTATGCCACAAAGTACAACGAACTCTCGGAATTTTGAATTATTTTAAAAGGTTTATTACGCCTTTCATTCGGATAAGATTCGGCTTAATTCTCTGTTAATTTTCCATAATAAATTTTGAACTTCCCTTACGTTTTATTTTATTAAATGTACGTATATACTAACGTTCGCCTGATTTTATAGGCAATCAAACTTTACAAATTTAATGCGAGACTAAATCGGTAGATTCGGATAAATATTCATATTATATTTAAGTAATTTGAGGGTGAAAGTAAAATATTAATTTAGTATGTGTATAGTATGAAATTATAACGCAGTATAAACGAGCAAATATCCCTGGAAGAACGGAAATAATTCGATATCTACGGTGTCCATGATTAAGTATCTTCAGTGAAGGTCGTGGTAGATTTATTACATTAAAATACATTATTAAATATATGAAAATATTATCAGTGGTGAGAGTAGATCTTAGTAATATTAGGGTGGAGCAAATGCTCGAATTTAATAACAATTGCATCAATATACAGTATATTATGCGGTTTGTTGCCATTGTCTAACGAGATTTCCAATTCGAATTATAAAAAAACTTAATAAGTTTCACTAGGTATAATTTTGTTTTTTCTCAAAATATTGTTTAAAAAAATCTTATTCAATAAATTCAATAAATGTTAGATGTTCAGAAATAATATAGTTAGGAAAAACAAAATAAAACATAATGAAACTTATCAAGTGCTTTTGTAATATGTATTAAGTATATACAGTGCGTCCATAAAGTATAGACACAAGCTCGTAGTAACGTTATTGTGCATTATTTGACAAAATCCAGGGATATGTCGATTAATGTTTTTTATTAACTAAATTTAGATGCTACCATTTTGTTTTTTCCGTCGACCTTGAATAAGTTATGACGTAATTGATAATTTTTTTAAATGTCAACCCCATTTTTTTATTGATTTTGAAAGCTTCTACAATTCTTTATTCGATGCTGTTAAAATTTTGGGATATTACATTAGAAAATTTAAATTGTGTTCTAATTCTTTTATTTTTTTTTTTTGACATTTTCAGTTACAAATGAAACAGACGTGCAATATACACATCTGTAACTGTACACATGGACAATACACCTCGTATTTTCCAGCATTTACTTCTGCTTAAGACACGTGTTTCTGCCATTTACTATTAGGCGTCATCAGTTAAGCTAGTGAAGTAATTTAAATCTTAAATCGCCTATAAGGTATAGCAAATTCTATCCTATCAGGTAGTATCACATAATATAGTGACATCTGACGGACGAAAGAGACAATGCCGAAAATGACAACCCTTCCATTGACCGGCTAAGCCGGTACAGAAGGGAAGAAAGTACGTATATAGGTGTAAGTCCATTAACACGATGGCAGATGGCAGTAAATATACAAAAAAGATTTAAGTATATCAATACGTTAAGCACGTATTACGCATTTGTTACAAATGAAACAGACATGCAATATACACATCTGTAACTGTACACATAGACAATACACCTGGTATTTTCCAGCATTTACTTCTGCCTAAGACACGTGTTTCTGCCATTTACTATTAGGCGTCATCAGTTAAGCTAGTGAAGTAATTTAAATCTTAAATCGCCTATAAGGTATAGCAAATTCTGTCCTATCAGGTAGCACCACATAATATAGTCTCTTTCGTCCGTCAGATGTCACTATATTATGTGATGCTTCCTGATAGGACAGAATTTGCTATACCTTATAGGCGATTTAAGATTTAAATTACTTCACTAGCTTAACTGATGACGCCTAATAGTAAATGGCAGAAACACGTGTCTTAAGCAAAAGTAAATGCTGGAATAAACAAGGTGTATTGTCCCTGTGTACAGTTATAGATGTGTATATTGCATGTCTGTTTCATTTGTAACAAATGCGTAATACGTGCTTAACGTATTGATATACTTAAACCTTTTTTGGACATTTTCAGTATCAAATTTATAACAAATGCTTAAAATGTTTTTCTTCATTTTGTTGACAAAATCCTAAGCGATGATAAATTCTATTTCGCACATTCTGTAATATTTCGGGAGTGATTAGTCTGGTTTCATAGATGATGCGTTGTCGTAAAACGTCCAAGTTTTCCGGTTGTGTCGCATAGACTTTTGATTTTAAGTAACCCCACAAGAAGAAGTCCAACGGGGTTAAATCTGGCGATCTAGCTGGCAATTCAATTGCCCCTCTTCTTCCAATCCATGTGTTAGGAAATGTATACTATACGCTACCAGTAAGGCAATACCTTAATATATTGCCTTACTGGTAGCGTATAGTGCGGAGGAGCACCATCCTGTTGATACTAAATGCTACGATCTGGCAAATGTGGATCCCCATTATTTGAAAAAAGAACCGCTAAAACGGGTACCAATTTATTCCTCAAAAAATTCAAGTATATTTCCACAGTCAAGTTTCCATCAAAGAAAAACGGTCCCACAATGCGGTCAAAGATAATCCTTGCCCATACATTTAGTTTAGTTTTCGCGGGTATTGGGTATGTGTCTCTTGCAACCAATGAAGATTATCAGTCAATCTAAATCGGCAATTTTGTGTATTCACAGTGCCATTCAATGTGAATGTAGCGAGAGAAATAGAGGGTCATTATCACCAACCGTTAACAATATTCCAAACGCCGATCAAAATCGTCCTCAGACAACTCTTGAACTAAATTCATTTTATATTGATGATACTTTGATTTATGCAAAAGTTTCCCAAATGTACCCCATTGCTACATCAAATTCTCGACTAAGTTGCCGTGATCTTGTGTGAGGACGTTCTTGAACTGTTGCACCACAAAATGTCAACTTGAGTGTCTAGGGCCGTTAATGGACGTTCACTTTTTGGTTTACCTCGAACGAATCCTTCTTCCAAAAATTTTCTAGGATTTTACTTACAGTTGAAAAACCGATAGAGTCCAGTTCAGGATGCGTTTCATTAAACAACGTCGCGACCTCCCTAACATTTAGACGTCTATCACCTCATGAGCACCTCAATGCGTTCCCGTTCAGATAAATGCATCTCAGAGAATGAATAATTACACTTTACACTTACAATTAGGATTAAATAAAAATGTTGTAATTCGGATTATTTACAATCTGTCAAAAAAAATACCTTCACTTTGGGAATGACAAAAAGTTGAAAAATGATTAAACAAAAATTTTCTAATGTCACATACCAACATTTTTACTTTGTCGAATAAAAAATTGTAAAAGCTTTCAAAATCCATGAAAAAATGGGATTGACATTTAAAAAAATTATTAATGACGTCATAACTTATCAAGGTCGGCGGAGAAAACAAAATGGTAGCATCTAAATATAGCTAATAAAAAACATTAATAGACCTGTCTTTGCATTTTGTCAAATAATGCACAATAACGATACTACGGGCTTGTGTCCATACTTTATGGATGCTTTGTATATATATATATATATATATATATATATATATATATATATATATATATATAGTAGATTAAAGGCGATTTAAGGTCTGTTTAACTTTCATATGTATATATTTAAAACAATCTTACATATTTCGACACATTAGTGCCTTTTTGAAAGAAATGAAAAATATAAATGACAGTATATCTATGTCAAACTTATACTCGTATATCTGTAATTGTCACGAATCAAATTAAAATATTCAAAGATACATTCAAGTTTAATAATAATTCATGCCTAATATCTGCATACAAATCCACACTGGGCAGAAGCAGTCGATTCACAACGACCCCCGAAAATAAATACATGGGTAGGCATGATTAGCAACAATATTATTGGCCGTTCTTCATACAAGGAAATTTAACCTGAAAGATACTTGCGTCTGTTGCAAAACCAAATGCTTCTTGCTTGTGCAACATTATTTCCTATACTTAATGGCATTTTTGAGCACATATGGTTTCAACGGGATGGTGTTCCACCTCATTATGGAGCAGTAGTTAAATGAGGTGTTTCTTGGGAGGTGGATTGGAGAAGAAGTCCTAACGAATGGCCTGCTAGGCCTCCAGATTTAAATCCTTTGGATTTTTTTATGTGGGGCCATTTAAAAACTAGAGTCTACTGAAATCTTAGAATTCAGACTGAAGTCAATAGTATTTCACCAATTGCTCTCAAAAATTTTTTACAGGGATTTAGAGACCAACTAGGTCATTGTTTGGCAGTAAATGGTGCCCATTTTGAGCACTTAAACAATTAAGTTTGTCAAGTTCTTTTTCTTTTCTAGTTTTTAAATTAACTCACCGTTTTTGTTTGTACATTACGATAAGACTTCATTCTAACAATGTTTTTTTTGTTCATTTCATTAAAATTTTATAATTTGACAATAATAAAGGTTTTTGACCAATTTGTTGAAAATTTTCGTATCCAACCCCCTATAAATTGCATCATTATACCCACGAAAGAAATGTCTTTTAAATATGTAAAAAAAAATACATGGCCCTATTTAAGAAAAAGAAAATTAGTTGGCCTTGCATTAAAATATTGAACTAAAAAAAAACGAATGCTAGAAAGTGTTGCCAAATATTATATGAACCATTTTTTGTATAAGAATTTTTTTAATTAATTTGCTCATTCAAAAGTTGTAAGCAATATATGGTACTTTTTATCCATCCTGTACATGAATCAACGCTCTTATGAAATATTATATTATTTACATTATATTGCCTTTTTAGGTACCAAAATTGATCTAAGGGATCCGAATGACCCGGAACAAGTCACCAATGCCGAAGGAAAATATATGAAGAAGAAAGTGAAAGCGGACAGGTATGTTGAATGCTCTTCCAAAATGATGGAGAACGTTAGTAAAGTTTTCGCTGAAGCGATAGCAGCGGATATCTTCTCATCGAGAAAAGTGAAGAAACAGAATGGCTGTGTTTTTTTATAAAACGAAAAATACTATATCTATAAACTAAAATAATATATTATTTATTATTACAAATGACAAATGGACCCGAGAAAACGAAGTGATCCTTTTATTGAAGCATAGTAAAAGTGTGCCAGTGTTTCATGAACTTTTATATTTTTTACGAATATACTCTTATTGATACTGTATATATTTGGAAAACGTACTGTTATTTCTATATAAAATAAACGTTACGTACTATTACCGCTTATTTTAGTAATTTTCAAAAACAATTTGTGAAATTTCTTTCGATGCTGTTAATTTATTAGAGGTGCACATGCAGTTATAGAGGCTCGCTACTAAGGAAATGCATACCATTCCTCTGCCATTCTTTTCGATTTTGTCTAGAGATGAGCAATGATTTTTAAAGACGGCAACGACCAATGATCGTTCGTTTTCAATCACCGTGGTTTGAAATGATGACTGAATCACACTACGAAGTGAGAATTCACCGCATAACTCTATTGAAATACCTCGGCGCCAAGTATTACTTATCACTAGAGACCGGACACGAGAGGTTGATGACTCATCGCCTACGAGCGTACTATTGAACATTTGTATTTTTTAAGTTTCTAATTTTATTTATATAATTATACTTATAATAATAAAACGGGTATATATACAGCTACAAAATACGAAATACATTTTTATTTGTTCATTTTGTAGCTCAAGTTGAGTAAAGGAGTATTAATATTTACTAGCTAGCTAATAGTTTCTCAAGGTTCTCTTCTGTAAAATTTGCTTTCTTTGAATTAAATACATCCTTGTAAATAGAAAACGTCCTTTCTACATCGAAACTGATTATAGGTGCATACTGGAAATATTCTATTATTTCCGTGTATTTTGCAGTTAGATGTTATGGCATTGTCCCTATACATAATTACCGCAATGCTATTAAATCTGGATTTCTATTAAACACTGCGTCTAACTTTTGCCGAAGGCCACATCCGAAGTCACTTGGAAGACTTTTCAAATTATTAATAACCACACCTAATTTCAAAATAAGTGATTAATTTTGTCAAACTTCCAAAGTGTTCCTGAAGAAAGTACAACTGATTTTTTAAATGTGGAATTTGTGTTAGTTCCATGCACTGAGAAATACTCCGAGCATCGTCATTTAAACATGCAACGATATTTTGTAAACTATCGAAATTCTTTGCATAAAAACTAGTAGCTTCCAACCATGTCCCCCATCTAGTTATTACTGGAGAGGGAGGCGGTGAAAAAGTTGGCTGTTTTTCCCTGTAAAGAGCTACTCTCAATGGTGGTTTTCTGAAAACTTTTTTAAAAGCGGATACAAGTCTATCAACTTCTGGAAAAGTGTCTCTGATATATTCACATATTCTGTGGAGAGCATGTGCTATACAAGTAATATGCAACATATTAGGATATGTTTCGTTTAATAGTCGGCCTGTTTTTAACATATAACCAGCACTGTCACTTACAAATAAAAGTACTTTTTCTTTGTACCTGTCGTCCGAATGAAGTATTTTTTGAATATTCTCGTTAATGGTTTTAGCAACTGTTCAACTGTATTTATAACTTTTGTTGCTATTACATATGCGTTATATGGAATAGTTGAATGTAGTACACCAGCTACAACATTTACCACACAGCGTCCTAGTATGTCGACAGTTTCGTCGGCACTTATCCAGAGGTACTGATTTTAAAGATGGCCTCTAATGCGTTTTACTGCTTTCGTGTAGCACTTAGAAACATAATATTTGCGTAAGATGGATTTATCATTTCGACCAGTATATTTTTGCAGAAATATTTTTAAAGTGGGATTGTTAAGTTTATTTAATGGAATATTAGCTGCCATAAAAGTTTCACAGAGTTCTTCGTTAAAGTTGTTAAAATCCAACGGTTCCAATTTCTGTGCATGTGTTCGCGATGCTAAGTGACGTTGTATGTGCAATTTAATGGAATTTTTTAATGATATTTTACAGATTTTGCCATAAATTTCGGAATCACTGACAATGGACTTATACTCAGTATGACCGTCAATCCAATTCGCCATTGTTTTACGATGCCGTTCTCGACGTTCTTCCATATCATATCTGAAAAAGTAACTTAAACAATGCTCTAGATCTAAATAAATGAAAACTAAAAATGTATGCGTAAGTTATTGAAACTGAACCAAATTCAATGCATACTTACGTCGAAATAATTGGGAGACGTAGATTCAATCAAACGATATTAAACAGGATTTATCATAAAAATGACGATGTAGTTAACAGTTAAAACTATGAAAACAAGAAACTAACTCACAGCACTTTATTTATCGTACGAAATATAATCTAAATAGACTAAATTATTAAAACTCCACACGATTCCATATACGCCCATGAAAACAGAAAAATTTAACTTAAATATCCAACAAAAAACTATTAAGATAAAATAAAACAAATTTTATGAATTTCACTTTTTAATTATCACTGTAACGAGTCGTTTCGCACCAACCTGGGCTTCGTCAGACATATAACTAACTTATTTACAAAAAATTTAAGTAAAAGCCGAAACAATCATATATCCAACAAAAAACGTCCCAATTCTCGATTAAAACAGATGTGCGCGCTAGCTAGATCAATAGTGCATTCAATAACTGTGTAATGTACAGATGTTGTAGACTATTTATATCGTCCGACGCAATGACGTCATTTCAACCCGATATGTCCGGTCCCTGCTTATCACTGACATCTTCGGGAAGGGAATCTGGGATTTGCTCGAGTTAACATTACGCTTCGCTCTTTCACTGCATCTACATTCACCTAAGTAAATAAATAATTTCAAGCAATAATGTGGAGGCGACTTTAGAGTATCTTCTGAAGGTACACTTCCCAGGTGGGGAGCGTATGTGATACCAATCTATTTGTCACCTCTTGGAGGGCGACAAGGAATGATTGGGAACTATCAAACTAAATCTTCAAGCTTCATCTAATTAGATGGGCGATAGAGTCGCTTGAATCATACAAATCCGCTATGTTATGGGTCCTCTACTAGAGACTTTTAAGACTAGTTATGCCATGGGATATATCCCGAACGCGTGAAGTGAAACTAGGGTAGTCTTTATTCCTAAACCTGAAAAAAAACATATACTCACCCAAAATTATTTAGACCAATTAGTCTTACCTCTTTTATGTTGAAGACTATGAAAGAAATCATACATTTAGATATTAGAGTTTTCGATAGATCTCCTCTAAACTCATTGCAATGGAGATACCAGATGGAGAAATCAGGTGTGGCTGCCCCACATAACCTGGTGTGTGGGGGTTCGAAAGGAGCCTACACCGTAAGTAAATTGCGCTTGTAGTTTTTTTAGACATAAAGGTAGCTTTTGATAATACCTCAAAGTCGATTATTCGATCTTTAAGAGATCGAAAAATATAAAGAACACCACGTGTAATTGGGTTCATAACATGCTAAGTGGCAGAGTAGTTCATACCCAAATGCAAAACAAAATTATCTCTATGAGGACAAAAAAAGCGTGTCCTCAAGGAGAAGTATTGTCACCGCTACTGTGGAGTCTAGTAGTGCGTAATCTGATCAGGACAATAAATCACCAGGGATGTGGGCGCAAGGGTTGGCCGATGACATTGTCATTGTATCCCAAGGGCAATTCCCGAGGACAGCGGAGAGTATCATGTGAAATGCTCTGCGAATTGTGGAGAGATGGTTATTTTATTTTATTACATATTTAAGAGTAAAAAGAAAAAAAGTATTTATAATTAAATTGTATTAATAAAATACAAACAAATGATATTGTTATAATACACTGTATATGATCTAAAACAAGATACTGTAGCTACTGCTGTCATGTTTGGCGAGGGCATGTTCCAATATATTTCCAATGAATTTGAATACTGCATTGATGTCTCTCACGTACTAAAGAGTTCAGACATATAATATAACATTTAAGAACTTTTAAGGGTTTTAAACACGTTAACTCTTCCAGTAATCCTGTGTTATGTAAATTCAGTAATAGAGAATAAACCAAATGATTGTTAGCAGACAACATTTATGTAAATCAGATAAGACTACGCTCGACAGAATAATATGAGACGATTATCTCCATCGAGAAGTTCATATGAAAAATAACTATCTTTAAGACACATTTTAACATTTTACACAGAAATCGCAAACGATTTGATACCTACAAAACGACTAAAGCATTCAGAAAGCACATTTCGACCTATACATTATAGATTTAATGATTATGTGCTAAACAGAGAGCAAGGACAATGGTTATACACAGAGAAAAATCTGTATATGCTGGAACAACATTAAAGCATTACCCAAACGTATTAGAATAAATCTCCCGTTAAATAAATTCAACACCGAAATTTCCCGAAGCTGAAATATCAGACTGTCTTCAGTGTCAGATTAATTAGCTACGTCATTCTCCACCTCGTCGAAAATTTTGTACCTGGTGTGGAAGATGAATCGACGTGAAAGAAAAGGACGAAAAAATAATCCACGACGTCACCTGAAATGTTCCCGTTATGTAATTTAATTCTTACATGGCAGTAATGAGCCAGTGCTTATTTTTCATTATTTTCTTATTCTTAAACAAGCCTTGAAAAGCGTTTGTTTTACAATAATCAACAAAAATTTCATTGAATTTTTTTGTACTTGTTATCTTGTTACACAATTTCTAGTAAATGGAATTTTAATTATTCGTGTCTGAAGTAGTATACGCGATATGCAGTATATATACGAGGTGCTATCCAAAAATTCACGAATTTGAATGTGGCGGAAGTACAGTTCTATAGCGCTAGAGAGTGTAAGGTACGTCTATACTAAGGGCCGGTTTCATAATCTATTTTAATTGATCCATTAAGCTTAAAAGATCATTATATACCAATACCCGGTTCCATAATCGTTTTTTTATAGGTAATGCTCCATTAACACTAATGTACCAATATTCTCCAATTAGGGAATCATTTAACTCTGTGTTTGACAATTCAACACAACCATACATAACCCACATACCGACACCGATCGACACGTTATAAATAATAAATTATTTTATAAGGAATACGGATTATAGGTTGATAAAAATGAATAATTTCGATAATGAACTGATACGTCCAGCACCAGTTCGTCAGGTAATAGTTAGAAGACGTAAAATTTACAAAGAACCCTAAAATTATTTTGAAAGACTCGATCTAGAATTTGTTTGTTGTTTTGCATTCTATATTTTTGTGTTTTTTTAATTTTCTCCAGTATTGATAATTCCTCCTCCTTGGTAAAGTTTGTTAGTCGCATTCTTTCTGTTGGTGTACACATTATTAATATTATTATATTATATCTAACATTAATTGTAATATTTAGAAATTGTCATAACATTATTTCATAATTTTACAATTTTATCTTACTCCTAACAAAAAATATTGGCCACAAGAAACTTAAACAAAATATAAAATTTTACAAAACAATTACAACAAAATTTAAAATAATAATAACAGGGATACTTATTTCAAATGTACGAAAATAGTGGAAAATACCGGGATATCAACTCTCAAACATTGAAAAATGCCCAGATATTTCGCGTCAATTTTCAATTTGTATGAGTAAACATAAAAGGAACTATTTTTCAGGGCACCAACGTATAATGAATTTACAAATTGAAACTTTAGCAAAAGAAGTCAGTATCGTTAATTATGGAATGCCGGTACATTAAATGCATCCCTAACTTGTCCATTACGGTAATTGGTTCATTTCGTAAAAGTACTTTTACGGTGTGATTATGGAACTGGCTGTAAATCAGTCAAATGGTATTTTGCTAGGTGGTGAGCAAACAAGTTTTTGTGTTTACATTTTTTTAGTAGTGCTTGGGTTATTCTGCAACACTACAATGTCTAATGTGAAAGAGCAAAGTGCGTGTAACAAATTCTGTTTCAAGCTTGGTCAAACGGCAGCGGAAACTCTGAAAAAGCTTAAACAAGCGATTGGCAAAGGTAATGAGAACTGGCCAAACAAGGTACAAATAGGAACTTCATAGGACCAGAACCTGTATGTGGAATCGCTAAGGATTGCGCTAAAAGGGAGATCTGGTTATGGCTAGAAAGAGAACATAAAAAGAAATGGAGGTTAACGGAAGGCCAACTCCATACTAAAAAGCTACTAAGGGACGGAAGGTTTTCAGCAAACCTAATTCGTTGTAACAAAAAAGAAGTTAAAATAATTACCGGCTTAATAACTGGATATTGCCCTTTAAGCATATGTACAGCATGGGCTTGGTTAGCGAGCCCTGGTGTAGGAGATGCGAAAAACAGGAGAAAAGCAGCCTTCATGTAATATGCACGTGCAAGGAACTGAAGCGACTCAGACAGAAACATTTCGGAAGAGATCCAATTGGATCCTACGAGGGTACTCAAACTTCCCCTGAGGAGGATAGTGGTTTTTATCGAGGACACAAAACAAACAGAGTGGAATTCAGAGATTTATTGGGGATAGTACAAAGAGCAGTGTGCTCTAGTGCCTGGGCGTGCAGGTGTCCAACCAAAAACAGAAGAATAAGAAGAAGAAGCAGCAGCAGAAGAAGAAGAAGAAGAAGAAGAAGAAGAAGAAGAAGAAGAAGGAGAAGAAGAAGAAGACGAAGAAGAAAAAGGAGAAGAAGAAGAAGAAAAAAAAGAATAAGAATAAGAAAACAAGCGCTTAGCGAAGATGCTTTAGGGAGAAGCAAACTTATGAGTAGTACCCTTCTATTGGAAAGAAAAGCGTAAAACTACTATTTTATCATGTTAAAGGGATTTAAACTGTTTCTATAGTAAACATTTAACATTTTAGAGCTTATGTGTCACTGTCCAAGTCTTTCCATGAGTCTTTTATTCATTGAATAATGGCTTCGCAGGCAAGAGAATTATTAGAGCTCGCATTATCGCAAAACTAAAAATAGGTTGGCCAATTAAGGTACTTGCACGCGAATTTAATCTGAATAAGAGTTCTGTTTTTAAAATTAAACGTCGTTGGGACCAGGAAGCTATGTTAGTGAGAGAAACTATTCTTGATCGTCCAAGAATTTCCAGTATCGCAGAAGATAACAACATTATCAGATACTTGCAGGAGAATCCATTTAAAACAAGCACGGATGCAATCGTAGAAACGAATCTTCCAGGTTCGCAAACAACAGTATACTGGAGAATTAAAAATTCAGAATTATTTAATTATCCTGCTGCAAAGAAAAGAGCTCTGTCAGACGAAGAAAAGCAATTTCGACTGTTATATGCTTTAAATTACAGTCATAGGGAGCAACAGTTTTGGAAAAACATTTATTTACAGATTTCAAAACACAAATGATGGGCACGTTCGTGATTTTAGACCTCAGAAAACACGGTTTGATGAGGGATACATTAGTCATAACCAAAGAAGTGGAAGAATATCAGTGAATGTGTGGGTATGGCTTTGTTTTCATGGTCTTGGAATTTCCTGGCGTATTGAAGATAGGTTTAATTCGCGGATTTACCTATATGTGATGCTGTCCTTAATTCGCCAGATATATCTTGAAAACAATTTTATATACCGTCTGGAAAGTTAACGGCGGAGACGGGGACGATATTCTATAAGTACACTAGGTAAGAGAGATGGGAGGTTTATCGCACCAGGCGCCAAGCGTGTCTGCTCAGTTTGATCAGGTACGTCGAAGATAGATATGATAGAAATACGAGTATATACGCAATACGTATGTGTATACCACCTCCCACCTACTTCTCCTACGTCTGACCTATTCCTATTGCTTATCCAATCAAGTGCTACACTATACATTGAATAAACATATCGGATAAGTAAAGTTGGCGGGGATGCGTCTTACGCATCAGTGTCGTTAACTTACCACATTTCCAGACGATATATGCAGGATAATTGCTCAGTGCATACCGCTAATATTATTAGATATTGGTTTGCTAATAGTAATATTGAAACGCTTCCGCATCCTGTCAAAAGTCTCACAATCTTGTCCATTCTATGCCTATAAGATTAAACGAAGTAATTGCTAGAAATGGTGATATGGCCAGATACTAATTGAAGTTAATATTATAATTTTGATTCAAATACAGTTGACAAATAAACGTGTGTTTGTAATTTTTTTTTTATAAAGTTCTATACAGTAGACTCCCGTAAGTTCGGCCACCTCGGGACTGGACCCTAGGCCGAACTTAAAAGTGGCCAAACTAACCGATGCGTATCTAAAAATGCCCATTTATTGTTTGTAAGGATCTAGCAAACACAAAACACTTGCATATTCTGTAGAATACAACACAGAGGAACACTCTGACATATATTTACCACACATGAAAAGACAGAAGGTTACGAAAACACTACAAAACAATGTATGTATGTATGTACTTACAGAACTGTAGGCCTAATAAAATTTAAAAATATGTATTACTGTACATATGTACATTGGTGGTTTGGCTTGTTATTTTTTTCTGAACTTTCTTTTCTAATGATTTTTTATGTGCAAAGTCATGCCACTTTTGAATAAACATTACATCGACGGCAGTTGCTTCTTTTTGCTGTTCGATGTAGGTAGCTGCCAGTTGCAAAGCTGCTTTGCCTTCAGCGTGGCTCATTTTATTTTCTTCATCTTCCTCTTCAATTTCAGCAGCATCTGCGTCGTTATCCTTCTCATTTTCCTGGCGAATGACACACTCGGCGATTTCGTCGTCGTTCAAAACCTCGTTGTCTAGCTCCTTTTCAAAGTTGATCCACTCCAAAACATCTTCTTCAACAATGGGACCACAGTTCGGTAGTTGCTGAAGGTCGTGCAATAGAGCTGCATTGTCATCAAATTCGTTAACAAGAATGCTATTTCGCTCATCTGCTGTTGTGTTTTCTTGGTCAATCTTATCTTCTATATTTGGCCAAAGTTTTTTCCAAGACTTTATAAACGTCGACGCTGGTATTTCGTCGTATGCCTTGGCCAACATGTACACAACATCCTTCATATTAACTGACTTCAGCACTTTTAAGAGGTCTAAGCTGTCATCAGCCTCCAGTTTGGAAAGAACTTCAGAAAGTGGTTTACGGCGATACTTCCTCTTGAAGCACTCAATGACCCCTTGGTCCATCGGCTGTTGAAGACTGGTTACATTGGGTGGCAGGAACAGCAGTTTAATTTCTTTTTCATCGTCACACTGAATATCTTGCTGGTGAGTAGGCGCATTGTCAAGAAGCAGAAGTGCTTTGATAGGCAGTTTTGATTTTGTCAAATGTATTTTCACTTTGGGAACAAATTCGCAGACGAACCATTCCCTGAACAAATATGTGTCCATCCACGCTGATTTCTGCGACCGATAATACACTGGGAGAGTGTATTATCGCTCTCTTTGCTGACTTTAAACCCTGCAGCAGATGTTTCTTGCGGGGTGGCAAAGGTTTTTCTGGGCAGGAGTTTAAAATTTAACCCAGTTTCGTCGATGTTGTATATTTGCTCTGGGCTCAAGTTTTCATCATCGATGATTTTTAAAAATCTTGCAGAAAAATGGCCGCTGTTGGGTCTGCTGACAGCTTCTCACCACAAACTCTAATAAAATGGACTCCGTGTCTCTTTTTCCATCGGGAGAGCCATCCCTCACTAGCCGAGAACGCCTCTTCTGGTTGAAGCTTTGAGTGCAAGATCATAGCCTTTTCTTTTAGGATTGGTCCACTTAATGGCGTTCCTCGTCTTCGTTCTTGAACGAACCACAACCACAGAGCATCTTCCACCAATTCGTGTTTGGCCTTCCTCAGTGTGCAACGCTTTTCTAGAACTTTCTCCGTTTCAATTTGTGTACAAAAGCCTTCGATAGTTTTTCTATTGCGCCGCCAGTCGTTGACTGTACTTTTGCCCACGTTTAAATCCTTGGAAATACTTTGCACGGATTCTCCTTTGTCTAATCTTTCCAGAGCTTGTAGTCTCTGTTCCATTGACTTGTACTTACATTTTAGAAACAGTTTAATACACGACGCGAAACAGTTATTGTCCAAACACACACAAAAACAATGAAAAACAATAGTACGTACACAACAGACGTACAGTACTGTAACAGTAAAACAACAAGTACATATACTGTATACAGAACAGTAAAAAACGCAAGTGAAACAAAAATCACTGACTGTAGGCCTACTGTAACACACGACTGCACAGTATGAATACACGACGCGAACTGATGAACTAGACAAAGAATACAATAAACAAGTTGAGACTTGCTGCTTGCTCGCCGGACTAAGCGGAGACCGAACTAACCGAGGCCGAACTTACGGGAGTCTACTGTATTACTAAACTGACAGAAAAAGCGAAATTCACTTTATCTAAATATTGCCAAAATCGTGCATAGTAGTTGTACGCTTTTCTTTTGAATAGAAGCGTATAACCTTTTTAAAAATGAACGCGTGTTGGTTGATGATCGTGAGCGTTCCTGTCGTTCATCGACAGAAAACACTCCACAATATGTGGCAAAAGTCCGTGATGCTATCCTGCAAGACCGAAGGACAACAATCCGTGATATTTGTAACATTGTCGCCTTGTTGTACGACACAAGTGGCCTGAAAGGCGGTGCAACAATTTGTGGATTCTACACCACGACAATGCACCAACCGACACGTCACTTGATGTGCGTCAATTTCTAGCCTCAACGAAGGCGGCAGTACTAATCCACTCTCCCTACTCCTCAGACGATTGAGAAGATCCAGACCGAATCGCAGGAGTGTTGAACACGTTAACACGTGAAGACTTCCAGTACTGCTTCCAATCATGGACAAGCCGGAGGGATCAGTGTATTCATGCGAAAGGAGGATACTTCGAAGGGTATGGTAGTGAATTAGTTATAAGAACAAATTATTGTGTTTTTGTCACATTCCTAGAATTGCTAGGTAGCATCCCGTATAATAACCTTGTTTTTAAATTTACCACGCGTTTTAGGTCTAATCCGTTGTCTAGATGCTACCTTTGGCATCTGTTCTCGAAATGAGTAATTATAATTATTGATATCTCTTACAAACTCAGGCCGTACTACCGACACAGTAGGGTAATGGATAACGCTGTCTTATACTTCGTTTATTTATTGTTTTAAGGTTTCAGTATCGATACTCTTAATTCGACAGGTCCTAATTTATTTATTATTCCATAAGTATCGATATTCAACGTATAAGTTTGTATCGAGCGATCAAGATAATTTGTAATCGAGTCAACCTTGAATCCGAAATCGTATGCATTACTTGAACTGCACTTACATTACAAACGTCAAGTAAAATGTCAGTTGACAGCTAAAATAACAACAGTTAATGTAAACTATGCAACTGAGGACGAATGTATTTACGACATACAATTTCGGTTTCAAGGTTGACTCGATTACAAATTATCTTGATCGCTCGATATAAGTTGTCCAGGCATTTATCTGTTTCCAAGGGTTCCCTTCCTATATATTAAAAAAAAAAAATTTTAAATATTTACTATACAGAATCATATAAATGTATTGATGTGTAACAGTACTCATCTAAACTTATGTTTCCTCGAAATTGGAAAATTCACCAAATGGAAAGCACATAATCAAGATATAAACTTTATTTTTTTAAGTTGGCTATTTTAACGTCGCGAACATCAAAATATACTTCTAAGTCCAGACAAGTTAATATACCTTCTAATTCCTTAAAGATTAGAACGTTATCTTGAGGAAGGCTTAGGTTCCTCAATAATTTTCTTACGGCAAATGCAAGTAGTTATAATTTTCAGATCGTAAACTATTATTTTGGTGACACTAACGTTCTTTGAGATATTATACTTATTTTAAAAAATATCCTGTAATTAATAAGGACCGTGTTGGTCTAGTGGTAGGTCACTAGACTATGAACATGTACGAACCCGGTTCAAACCCTGGTATAGCCAATAATATCGATGGAGTTTTCTTGGTCCTAGCTCGACTCAGGCTGCCAAAAAAATGAGTACCTTGAGGTAAAACTGTAGGATAATACGAGGGTTGTCTTTTATATTTTGCATATAGAGCTGGAATAAAACAGTAGATAGCTTTTAAAGATTTTATTGATTTCTGAACTATTCCCCAAGATAAATGCACTTTTGCACGAGCTCGAACCAACTCTGGAAGCAGTTATTCCACTCGTTTGTTGGTACAGTCAAAATTACGTTTTTGAAGGCATCGACTGCTCCTTCTGGCGACTGGAACCTTTGACCACGCACTCCGTCCTTGATTTTCGGAAAGGTAAAGAAATCGTTGGGACTTATGTCGGGACTGTACAGACGATGGTCTAACAATTCGACGTTTTGTTGCGTTAAAAATTCAATTGTCTAGCAAGCTATGTGCGAACTTGCAATGTCTTCGTGGAGAATGCTTCGTCATTTTGGGTTGATTTCTCGTAGCTCAGCGATGACTTGCGGCAAATAAATGGTTGTATACCAATCGGCAGTAACAGTTCTTTGATCTTGTAGAGAAATTGTTGCTACATGACCTGCTTTCGAGACAAATGTCGCGACCATCTTCTTGAATACACTTCGAGAACGGATTGTTTTTGCTTTCACATGTTTCAGGTTATGGCGTTTTCCCTTTCTCAATTTATTTAACACATTGAAGAATAATTTCTGGTTTGATCAGCTATCTTCCTCCATTTTTCTCCCAAATTCTTTTCCCATGATTGCTGCTTCGGTTGTTTAACTATATCTTTAACATTAGTTGTTTGTCGCTTATAGTCTGTGTAGCTTTGGTCTGTTTTGTCCATAAGGTAATCTTTCCAGAGCTTTTTCTTCATTTTTAATGTCCTGGTTTCACCACCTAGACTGTGTCTTGTTATTACCTATGGCCATTACTCCACATGTTTCTCTAGCACTTTTATAAAATAGTCTCTTTAAACTTATACCGCAATTGTTCCAAATTCATACTCTTCCAATCAGTCTTGCTTTCGTTTATCTTTTCTTCCATTTTTTCGTTGAATTTCTTGACTGTGTCCTTCTTATATAATTTGCATGAGACAAGTACTAAGATTTTTATAACTTCATTTGATTTCCTAGACTGATCTGTTGGTATTCGGTTTTCTTGCTTTTCTATGTTAAGTCGGGATTTTTTCACTAATAGGTACTATTATTCTGAGTCTCTGTGCACCTTTATATCCAAAATTTCTTTCCTAAATCCTCTATTTATAAGTACATAGTCAATCATTGACTTTTCCTTTCTGCTTTTTTCTCTTGTGAATTTATAGAAGTCTTTGAGCTTGAACAATTAATAATTAAATATTATCAAATTGTTTCCTAGACAGAACTGTATCATATTGTTGCCGATATGTTTTATAATGTTCTCTCCGTGTGGATCTAGTATGTCTATTGTGTCGTTAGTTATTCTCCCAACTCGACTATTGAAATTCCCCAATATTATTATTATATTATCATTTATAGGTTCAATCGCTCAGGTTAATTCTTCCCAAAATGCATCTTTTTTCTTTGCTATTTCTCCTTCATCTGGACCATCACTATTACTAGAATGATTTTATTTTTATCTAATTCTATTTCTATTTTCGAAATCTTTTGCAATATAAATTTCCATTTATTTATGTTTCTATACTATTTCTTTCTTTATTATACACCCGACACCTACAAAAATATTACAATTACTAAAACTAGAATTACTTCAAATTAACTTTTTCTTTTGGTAAACATATTGTGATAGTTTTAATCCTTCATTTATCAGATAACTAGAACCGCAATTTAAGTCATCGAACTTCCTAATAAAAGTATCACAATAGGATAAACGAACCACAAAACCGTTCAAACATATCGACGATCTTTTATATCTGGCATTTACAGTTTCGGGTGAAGAATCTGAAAACTAGTTCTCCCTGACCTATTATCGTCATATTTTTCGTGTTCGGTCCTTAATGCGCTACCAGTTGGGCGACGGATGTAAACGCCAGCACCGTAGGATTTATTAGAGGGCTGATAAATCTTCCGGAGCGATATATGGATTTTAATTTTGGCAAAGACTGTGTTTTTTACGAATACTGACCTACATGGTGAATTCCCGACTTAGTACATTACGCGAGGAAATATTATCTGCAAAACAAAGAGAGCCCAGATATTAAAGATTCTTTTTGAATTTTGTAAATAATTTATACATCTGATGGCTTTTGTTGTATAAAGTTTGATGAAAGTTCTAAAAGCTCATATTAATTTTAAAAGGTGAGCATCGAAAATAAAAATAAGGAAATTTTGCAAAAAATAAAATAGTAAATTTATGGAGGTGTTTTAAAATTTTAATAAGATCAACAGAAAAGTAATGAATTTCATTTAGATGTTCGTGTTTTTTAAGGATTATATAGAACTACTGAAGTTTAAAAAATTTAAATCTCCTATTTTGGAAAATAATATTTTTTCTATTTATTTTTAAGAAAAGAAATTGAACTGTTCGGACACTAGACAACACCAGACAATACTGCATATCTGGTATAATATCTACTTTTACAAAAATCGGGCCCACAAGCCCGCCTATTAAAACTCATTATTATTTATTTATTTAGCGTTTGGCTAACGTGGATTATACATCTAAAAGTTAAATTTTAAAATCGAGGCCATTGATCCAGTCCAACGCGGAGTCAGTTGCTTCAAAGAAGTCTCTCATATCGCCTCAATATACTGTAAGAGTGTACTCAGCTGTAAGATGGTGAATAGTCTGGTGAGGTTTTCCGCATTCGCAAGTTGGTGTATCAGTAAGTCCCCAAACTCATTATTAAATGCGATAATACAAATTTAATAAAATAAGGCTACATTCAAGAGATCATTTCACAAAAAAATTAACAGTTATAAAACAAAAAGTTTTTATTGATTAGAATAACAAGTGCATATTCTTGTGCGTTCAAAACACATATTATTTTTGCAATAAGCACATACGATTTTCCTTTTGTAGTCTATTTTTGAAAAACACACTGAGTATCTTTTTCTCTTGATCATTTCATTTGTGTGAGCTGTAGATGAATTAGAGATGTTAATAATTTTTTTCATACACTCCTCAATGCTACGTCGAATGTTAGGGTTAGTCTATATTCTTGCCATATAGGATCAGCGATCAGGATATCTCCCTTATTTTAACGTAGCGTACTATTTTTTGCCCAATAGGTACTCTGCCAATAGAACTGTCAATTGTCAGGTTCAAACCAGAATGATGAATACTATGTACTAAAGTTTACACTATTTAAAATCCAAGATTATTATGTGTAGATTCTCTATAATCACTTCAACCGCAGACACGTGTGTTGGGTTGGACTATGCGTTTCACATGTGTTTCGATCTAGATCTAGATCGAAACGCATGTGTCTGCGGTTGTTACCCTTGATTAAATATGTTGTGTATGTGCATGTGTACAGTGTTACAATATTCTGTTGATTAGTCCCCGTATACTCTTTGTGTTAATATCGTATTACTTCGTTATCGGCAATGTGTGGTAGAATTTTTGGAGTGGGGTAACAGTTCTGCACGTATCCCCTGGCACCTTTGCGTGATAGCAATTATTGCAAGCTGCATGCGTGTTTAAATTAGACTATGTCTTTTTTATTGAGAATTTTCCATTATTGTTTTGGCATTTTTGGGCAAAAATAAGCACTCTTAGAAGTGGATGTGTCGTCGTAATAATTATCTAATTAACTTTCCGTTTTTTGGTTGATTAATTTAACGGCAGCTGCAAAATCCCAAGATTTCCACTTGGTAAGTTACGTTCTTTTTCTTATTGCTCTTAACTCCTTGGGCTGTATTATTTAACGCTAAGACTGGTGGTATCTTTTTCTATAGGGTGTCGAGAATATCCCTAATTAATTAGGATGCACCTGAGGAAGCCACTGTGCTGGCGAAACAATTGTCGTGTTACGATTAAAGATTAAAAGTGAAGATTAGAACCGTAGTTTTATTTCTATTTTATTATTTATTTAAATTATGGATCTTCATCAAGTAAATGCCGAATCTATTCAATTAGTTAATATTTAGTTACATCATTTCGCCCTAAAGTTCTGATTACTAATTTGTATTTGTTTCACGTAATTAAATCTACATAAATCGAATCTCATTTTCTTTTTCTAGCGTCGCTAGTCAATCGTAATAGCTGTGAGTTTTTTCTTTCCTGTGAAGTAATTCTCTTTTGCGTGTAATATTTAAATTTAGATTAGGCTTAGCTATAAACTAGTGTTTTTATGAAGAGTTTTGTTATACCGTATGTTATTTTAGTCAACGTCAATTTGATAAATTTCTTTAATTGATGTAAAGGGGAAACGAAGAAGATCTTGGCAGTCTTTTAAGTAGATACTGTTCAAAATATTTCTTATTTTGATTGTTCAGCACTGTTTAAGGAATTGAGAATCATAGCCGTTTTGTTTACTAATTTGTCACAGTATAATTAATCAGTTTAGTTAATTTAATTAATCTATTGATTTTGTTTATGAATGCAACAACAATTAACTTAGTAATTTCCTTTTTAAACCATCTTTCTTCTAATATCATCTGGTGGGTTTTTATATCCTCTACGAGTTCCGAGTGCCGTAGACCACTACATATAAACCATCAAAGTTATAAAATACATGGTGGGGCCCTTTTTTTCATTTTTGAGCTGAATAAATTTTCGACAACGTATCGAAAGGAACCCCACCACCGTCATCACTGACTAGTCTGGTTTGGCTACATCTCGCTAAGGAGCACTAATAAGTTTTGTAAAATTTAAGAGACAGTTTCATGTTACTCATTTATTGTTACGTTTGCTGGTAGTAACAGATTCAAATATGTTTTGACATATTTGTATTAATTTGTAGCCACTTGATGTGTTTATCCATCGATATGCCATTCTTTTGGTATATTGAGTCATCTGGCTACGAGTTGGACTACACAAGTATACGTGTTTCTTTCTTCCCTGTAATGGCGTAGCCATTCGAGAGAAAGCGCTAATACCGACGAGCCTCTCTTGTCCGTTAGATGTCACGAGATATCTGTAGTCATCTGATGGAGTAAGTTTGTGATTTTTTTTATTGGAGCGAATCGTGAGACACCACTTGGTTAATCCACACTGATAATATCACAAGATAGAAACGCATGTGTCTGTGGTTGAAGTGACCATTTGTTAAATACGTTTTGTATGTCCATGTGTACTGATACAGATATGTTTTAACATATTTGTATTAATATTATAGGGCCATTTCGAGTATTATCCACAATAAAAGTTAGCAACCTGCAGCTACTTGCTAGATTAATTTGAAAATAAAAACCTCAGTTTAAATAAGAATGGTAGAAATTGTTAAATTGGGGGCAGAGAGAGAGGTATAAAAATAAAGTTATTTCCATTGTGTATGCAGAAATTCTAGAGTAACATAGAAAGCGGAAATGAAGGGGCCACACAGTGGCTTCATCAGGCGATGATAAAAATAAATTAAGTTTACAAGATTGCTGCTTAGATACATGAAAATCCAGAAAAACAATTGTTATTAGGATGGAGATGGTATATTACACATTGGGAAAGCTATTTACGTGTAACTGATCATTTAAAATTCTACCTACTTCATTAGATTTATTAAATTCTAACCTTTCAAATAAGTTAAGTTTTCTACATTTTTCTTGTATATGTGAAGTTTGGAAATTTTTATTAAATTTATGATTATATTCTAAACAGTGATTGAAAAAGGTAGAGTTTGTTTGTTATTCCTATAACATCCTTCATGTTCCTTCATTCTGGCTTCAAAAGTCCTTCTTGTCTGCCCTATGTATATTTTTTTACATTCCTCACAAGTTTACTTATAAATACCTGAGTAGTAATTTTTTATTCATTTTATCTTTGCTATTCTCAATGACTATCAGCATAGAGTTGTTCGTTTTAAATGAACTTGATTCGTTCAAACAATGCATTTATTTGTTTTAGGTTCATATGTGTAGTGACTATATTATATCTTTTTTAAACTTAAATGTTTTATTAATTATTCTAATGAAGATTCAGCACGCATCTCCTCAATTAATTCGTTACATAAATACAAAAATTTTAAATCGTTATAAAGTCAAACTAGTTTTAAAATAATTTGATTTTTAATTAAAGTTGCTTCCTATCTCATATTTTATGTTATACGTTCTTCATCCTCTTCGAATTTTATTGGCCATAAATAAGATCTAATATTAAATATCATACTAGAATTTTGTTCTGAAATGATACAAAAACGATAAAACTTCTATACGTTAGAAAATTATTCTTTAAAAGTATTGAGTGCAAGTCCTACATTGAGTCTACGTAAATCAATATGTCCTTGTGATAAAATGGAGTAATAAAACTTTATAGAATTTTTTACATGAAAAGTTTGAGAATACTGTTCTTATATTCTGAATTCTTGCCATGTTTTGCTTCTTAATTTAATCATAAACAAATAAAGCGTACTATTGTAATATCTCTAATAATCTAAATAATAATAAGCAATATAATCAATAAACTAATAACAAAAAAATAAATAAAAAATAGAGTAAATTATAAAACAGTAATTCACAACAAGCTTAAACACATGTTTTACAGAATATAATTTAAGGGTCTACTTTAGTGCCCGAAAAATACCATTTCAGAAATATGCAACCCACATTACAGCATACTACAACAGACTAGGCACCAAGACGCCCTGCTGAGAGGGTCGAAGGATTATGTAAATTAGCAAACAAATTTGATTATTGACACATCAGCTACTTGGGATTTATTTATGCCTTGTTTTCAGCAGATAGATGATCTGTGTATTTCCGCCTAAAATTTTTTGAATCGTAGATAAAGAATAGATGTATTATTATAACAAATGTAACTTAATAGGTTCTAATATAAAATAAGTAGTGTAGTAAAGCTACACAATTTTACCCATACATACCTAATTGAAATACTTAGATGCTTGTGTAAAGTAAAAGACAAACAAATATATTAACTTGTTTTCCTCTAAAAGTGGTTACGGCATTACCTGGCTTTCTAATCCTTCTTAGTCGTTTAAAGTTAATCACCTGGTTACTTGGAAAAATGTATATAATTCGATAACGATATGACCATATGATATTAGTGTTGGTGACCGTTGTAATTTTGAAATATAAACAACAATGGGACTTCACTCCCAAAAAAGATTGACAACCGCTGCAAAACGGAAAAGTAGAAAACAGTTGATGAAACAAATTCGGATAAAAAATCGTATAGTGTCTCAACGTGATAATATTGTAGATAATGAAATTGTTTTCACTGAGATAAATTCGGCACGCGACGACAGTTTTGATTCGGATATATCAGATGAGGTTTTTATTGAAACAGGAAATATAAACAATATTGCAAATTTTACTCTTACTGGACGTAGGATTGTTGATATAAATCATCTGTTTACTGTTCTAAAAGGAATACGACATGATATGTTTGGCTGTACTTTTCAAAATGTAGAAATAAAAGCGGAAAAACATTTTGGTTTTAAAAGTGTTTTTACGTATAAATGCAACATGTGTGGAATAACCGATACATTCAGTACTGAAAATGAAAATAAAAAATGTGGAGTAAATGAAGCAGCGGTGTGTGGAACTGTTGCAGTAGGGGCGGGTCATTCACAATTAACAGAATTTTCCGCAGCTTTAGACATTCCTCAAATGTCTTCAGCAACGTATGCGCGTATAGAAAAAAAGTGCTAAAAAATACAGAGGAGTTAGCATTAAAAGAAATGCTAGCTGCAGGAAAGGAAGAACGTAAGTTGGCAATTGAAGCAGGAGAAATTGATAGCGACGGAATACCTTTTATAACTGTAATAGTGGATGGAGCTTGGTCAAAACGAAGTTACAAGTCTAATTATAACGCTCTCTCGGGCGTTGGGTGCGTAATTGGGACCAGAAGTAAAAAAGTTATGTACGTAGGAGTAAAAAATAAAATGTGCAAATTTTGTAAAAATAAGGATAAAAAAAATGTTCCTCATAAATGTTTTCAAAACTGGAACAGTTCTTCAACTTCTATGGAAGCAGCTATTCTAGATGGGTTTAGCAGCGGCGGCTCGTGCATCAAAAATGTGGGGGTTGCAAATTTAGTGAATACTAATACTTTTTACAGTAGGTAAACAAGGTAGGTAACTAAGTATGTTTTATTAAAAGTTATTTTTGCTAAGGTACATATAAAGAAGAAAAAAGGCTTTTAAAACTCACTGATTCTGATCCTGATTTTATTGAAGCAGAAAATCCATGCGACGATCTTTCGCAGTAGCAAATTTATCTATAACCCTTTGATTAAAATCTGGAATACTTTGGATAAAATCCTTTTCTTGAGAAAGCATCGCCAATGCAGAAAGTCTCTCTTGTGCCATGCTGTTTCTTAAGAAAGTTTTTATTCTCTTCAAAGTAGAATAACACCGCTCCGCTTCAGCTGATGACATCGGAATTGTAATTAGAATTTTTAAAAGTTTTAATGTTTTACTAAAAGTCGCACTTAGTTCACTTTGTGAAATGATGTCATAAAGAGGAAGCAAACCCGAGATTGATTTAAATTCTTCCGTTTCATAAATTACGCTTAGTTCAGTACGGAATTTCCGTTCATCAAAGTATGGGTAAGACTTAATTGTTTCCTGAAAGACATTTTCAGGAAAATGGAGGCTGTATTGATTAAATTTATCATAACAAAATAGAGACGTTGCAGTTAAGTGTCCAGTAAAGCTAAACCTATCTTTGGCTTGACAAACAATAATATCACAAACTTCCTTTGCTTCGCGTGTATATTCGTTTCCATCGATCTTACGTCGTTTTGAAGTTGATGAGCCGGGCCCACTGTCACTTGTATCCGAAGTGTTCGTTATATTATTTCTGATTTGAGCTAACTGAGTTTCAAATGATAATATATATTTATTGGCCATAAGGGGATCAATTTCTCTAGTTTGAAATTTTGCATATAATATATCTACTTGAGGCATTATCTTGTAAAATAGATTTAACCGGAAAATAAAACTCTTATTAGTAAGAAGCGTAATATAACCTGAAGCTTGATTGATAGTAGTGATATTTACAGTTTTACTTTCATTCAAAATTCTTCGCATTGTTTCTATAATTTCTTCTCTGTGTTCAAACACAGTGGCGACAATTCTGGAATTAAAATTCCACTGGTTGGGGCCGAACGAGGCAGCCGCTTTTTAACTGTTTCGTCCAATATTGCAACTCTTTGAGAACTATTTGAAAAAAAGGTACAAATTCCTTGTAAATTTGCAAAGAATATACGGACATTAGTGTTGGCAGAGGCAGCATTCAACATAACTAAATTTAACTGATGCGCGTAGCAGTGCACGTAAGCAGCGTATTTATAAGTTTGTTTAATACGTGCCTGTACCCCATTATGCGATCCGCCCATGACGGCTGCCCCATCATATGTCTGGGCAATCAATTTTCTTTCGTTATCTTTAATGTGTGTTTCTAGTTCTGCAAGAATGATTGTAGATAGCGTTTTCAAATAGTAAGCAAGGAAAGCAGAATAATGCATTTTTTATACTACAACCGCAAATCCACAAATGTTTATTATAAATATCCTTATTAAATAGTCTATTAAAAGTTCGCGTCTTACTGGAAATCGTTTGTTTCAGATTTAAATTCGGAACAGGTCTGCCCAACCGCTTTATTTCAATTTTTTCGGCATACGTTCTTTTATAGAACGGATCCACTATTAAACTCTGCACTGAATTCATTATTATTTAAAAATAAAGAGCATAAACACTTTTAAACACACAAATACAACTTTTTTAATCGCTTTTATACCGTTGCACCGTAAGCAAGAAATACGTGTATCGCTTTGGTTGCACTGCCGCTGCAACACTATTTTCGTTTATGGAGATATATCTGAAAGACGTTCGACAAAGTTCGTCAGCCGTATAGGGATATATACGTTCGTGGATTGCGATGAGTTTGCAAACCAAGTGTGTTATTCTCTCATTTATTTAACGTATTCATATCGAATTAGATATACCTATTATATTTATAATAGTTCATTTATTCTGTGAGGTAGTACAAATTTTTAATTTATAATTTAAAAGATGTAGAATTACGCTTTTTTTCATTAAATTAAATCTATTAGTTTTGGTGGTTGCGCAAACTTGCAAACCATAGCAGAAACCGCCACTGGTTTAGAATGTCAATAGAAATGCATAATTTGCGATATAAAACTATTATTGGTGATGGGGATAGTAGTGTATATAAAAAAATTCAAACAGCAAAACCTTACGGACCAACATATTTTATTGAAAAAATTGAGTGTCGAAATCATGTGTTGCGAAATTTCTGTACGAAAATACGAGAAATTTCAAAAACTCCTCGATCAGATATGTGTATACGAAATTTTTTACGGCAGAATATTCTTAAATTTAGGGCAGCTGTAGTTAGTGCCATAAAGTACCGCAAAAATGAAAATGTTTCTTTTCAACAAAAAATTGAAAACTTAAAAAATGATATTCTCAATGGACCTGCCCACATATTTGGAGAACATAGTAACTGTGCTAGCTATTTTTGTAGTAAAGATGGTAACAATGGTAACAATTCAAATACTATTGATTACAAACATTTCAAAAGCAGTGCTTTATATGATATATTTTTTCAGTCTTTGAATAGAGTAGCCAATTTATCCTCCAGTTTACTTTATGACGTAGACAATAACGCCGTAGAATCCTTCAATTCTGTTGTGAATAAATTCGTGGGAGGAAAAAGAATAAATTTTTCGCTGGGAGGCTCGTACCAAGGGAGATGTTTTGCGGCAGCCATAAATTATAATAATAAAGAGGCATTTGTATATACATTTGTTAAGAAAACTAATGGGGATAATTTTAACGGTGTATATTTGGAAAAATTCAAAAATCTTAAACTAAATCAAGCAATAAAAAAGAAAAGCAAAAAAAATAAAATTCGAATTCAAAGTGCTGATTCGGATTACGGAGCGTGCAAAATCGTGGTACCTGACATGCCTATTCCGGAATACGAAAGCAAGAGAAAAAAATTTCTTGATGAATTGTCATTATCTGATTGTCATAATGTTCAAATTAGGACGGTGAATCAGAGACATAACAACGAATGGGAAAAAGAGAGACAGATAAGATTAACGGCAAGTAACTTTGGCAAGATTTGTAAAATGAGAGAAAAAACAGACACGGCTAGTACAATAAAACATATGCTGTATACTAATAGATTCAATAACAAAAAACTACCACATTCTCTACAGTATGGCATAGATAATGAAGAAAGGGCCAAGCAAAAATTTATGGAAATTACAAATTTGAAAGTTGAAGCATGCGGTTTGTTCATTGACGAGAAGAAAAAATGTTTAGGTGCCACTCCAGACTGATTAATTGGATTCGATTCTATTGTCGAAATAAAATGTCCTTATTCAGCGCGTGATAAATTAATACATGAAGCCATTAACGAAAAATTAATTAATTATTGCACCTTAGATGCAAATGATGGTAACAAAATTTTGCTAAAACCTTTTGATAATTATATGTATCAAGTGCAGGGACAACTCCACATCACCAAAAGAGAGAAATGTTATTTCGTAGTTTATACTAAACACGATTTGAAATATATAGTAATAGAACGAAATGATGTTTTCTGGAATCATCATATGATTCAACATCTGGAAAAATTTTATATGAATGCAATGCTTCCAGAAATAATTGACGCGAGGTATCATAGAGATCAATCTATAAGAAGTATTATGAAAAAAGATCTCTAATTTTTTTTATTCTATTTTTTTTTAAATACAAACTATTTACTTATGTAAATGCAGTAATTTATTAGCTGCAAATTAGTTTGTTCACATATAAATGACTAGACCCTCTCAACATGACGTCTTGGTACCACTCTATTTTACCGTGTGCTGTAATGTGGGCTGCATATTTTCAGGGACGTTGAGTATCGGATGCCTGTTTTTTACTTTTATTTTTATTGATAACTAAACAACTTTTACATCTAGACAAAAACGGGCTGTATAGCTACCTAGATATTATAAATACCTACAACACAAACATTTCATAACTCCATTAGCTGGCCTGGTTATCTCTAAATTTGTCCGGATAGATTTTCTGTTTTTTATCGATAAAAGTCAAACCGTACAAAAATTTTGAAAAAAACGTAAATACCTACCTAGTTTTTATTGATACATGGTCATACATACATCGAGCGGTCTTTCAACTTTTAATTTGAAGCCAAAAAAAGGCCGGAAAAATACACTCATTTCAGTGTGGGATTGCCGGGTATAGCGTAGAGCCTTAACTAAAACAGTTTAAGGAAGTATTTTTTAACTAACTAAAATAATTTTGTCTAAATACATTTTCACCATTTAACAAATTTAAATGTAAATTACAATGATGAGATGGAAATTAAAATCTTGAGTCATGACATTTAGCGAAGAATAAACTGCGTTAATGTGAGAGTGGTTTGACAATTAACACGGTTCAGAGCCTGACAGTGACAGTCTGTGTGTACAGGGTGCAAACGAAATATGTTGACACCCTTTAATATGTAATAGTTTTAATAATATTAGGCATAAAATGCTAATGCACGAACACTCTATCTCGAACGAGATCAAAGAAAAAAATGTGCGTGGCTCGATCCGACTCTGGTAAATTTAGTATTTCTTTATAAATGCAGCGCTACCCCTACTGAAACGTAATGGTGGGGGTTGTAGATGTTTTTCAGTAAATGTGTGGGCCGGAATTCTTGGTGATCAATTGCTAAGGCCGCACCCACTACCTACACAACTTAACGAACTAAACTACTTGGATTCCTTGTAGAATTCGCTACCCGATTATCTAGATGATGTTCCTCTAGAAACACGAGCTCGTATGTGGTTTATCAATGATAATGCACTTGTCCATTATTCTCGTGAAGTGCGCAACTTTTTATTTAAATCATTCATATCCACGATAGATAGGACAAGGTGGTCGAATCCTATGGCCTCCGCGTAGTCCGATTTAAATCCAAAGAATTTCTTCTCATATAGCTTCATGAAACGTTCAGTTCATAACGGCTCTGATAATGCCAACGAGGACGATCTTCAGCAACTTATTTTCAAGCTGCAGCTGTTCCACCTGTTCCACACAAATCTGCCATTTTTAGGGCAAAGAAATTGTCATTAAAAAAAGAAGCAAATAGAACACAGAAAAAAATATGAAGATTCAATTAAAAACTACAAATGTAATTTATTATTTCTCGGCGCGAATTTAATTATTAACACAATTAACTTACAAATTCCATATCATCACAAAATTGTTATACTGTTTAAAATTTTTAAAGAATCTCGATATTGTATTTTTTTCGGAATATTACAAAGGTCAGGCCATTAATCTACTTATAAATAACAACAGAAGAACTGATGCCTAAGAAAATTAATACCTAGGAACTGAGTGAATACATGTTTATAAAACTTCTCCCAAAAAGACACATTACATTACTGAAATGTGAAGAGGATTTTTTGGTGAACTTGAACAAACAAATGCCTGCCTTTGTTTATTGACTAGACAACATGTAAACATCTAATTTCTATTTATTTAGATTCAATCTGAATACTGGACCGTATTTGAAAAGTTTGTGTTTCTAAATTTCCTAAGTTTCGATTGAATACAATTTTTAGTAGATTTGAATTGCTCTCTTACGCATCTATTATATATTAGCGAATGTCGGTATATTTCATTTACACCCTGTATAGGTAAGAAATTTCCTTCTTATGGATGAAATCGCTACAGCTACAAGTCATTCTGCACTAGCTCATTTTTTTTACAGTTGCTTGAACACAAGCATTTCGAATGAAAGTTGAAAATTAATCAAATTAAAATTTGATTAGTTTTTGTGAAAGGAAAAAAAAGCGAAGCAAAGCGTCAGAAAACATTGGTCTACGATATCGTTTCGACAGACAGACGATCGAATGTATGTGAATTAGCAAAGATCGCAGGCACCTCAATTGACCGAGTACATTTTTTTAAACAATGAATTTCACATGAAAAAACTCTTTGCACAAGATGGGCATCGCGTTTCCTCATTCTGGAGTAGAAACGAAATCGCATGCCAAATATCTACCTAATGTTTGCAACCGTTCGTGGAGAGTCCAGTGAAATTCTTTTGCAACGTTTTGTAACAATGGATGAACTTTAGATACATCATTATATGTCGCGAAACCGTTGTTTGAATTGACTATACAAGAAGAACCGGCTCCCAAAAAGACGGAATGCATTCCACCAGCTGGGAAGGTAATCAGGTGTCAGTCTTTTAAAATGTGAATTGAATTCTCCTAATGAACTACCTTGAGAAGGGCAAAATCATCATTGATGTAAGCTACGCAGCCCTTTTGTACAATCTTAAAATATCAATAACGGAGAAGCGTTCTGGAATGGTAAAGAAAAAGTGTTGTTCCACCATGACTGCATACCAGTCGTTTTAGCTCCAGATTTAGTTGCCTCAAACTTCTATTTGTTCTTGAATGTCAAAAGTTTGCCGGTTGGACTAATATTTTTGCGCAGTAAGGCAGCCTTACAGGTGGTTAACGACTATTTTGAGGAAAAATACTTCCCAAACCGTTAACTTTGATAATTGCTGGATCAAGTGCATTGATCTTCGAGCAGTTTATATTGAAACATGAAGTGAGAAACTAAACTCAAATTGTTGTCCTTTATGTCGAACCAAGTTAATTATCGAACCACCCTCGTATGTTATACACCTGCAACACTAAACCAACTTTACTTGACAACTAAATGCTGCACCATTTTTCAACTTAAAGCTTTGTTTGATGTAGATTTGTTGCTGTAAGACATGTGTAATGAGAGCTAACTTCTAAAGAAAAAGTGATTTTCGTTAACTTGCGTAAAATCTATTTTAAATATAGATGCGTCGTAGAGTAAATGCCTAAACAAGAGGGTCTAAAATAAAATCGCTCACCTCTGAATTCAAGATAATTCTACGATAATTTGAGCAAATAAGAAATTAGTATTTCAACAAATAAAAATTTAAAGCAGTTTCATTTACTAAAGAAATTTTAGCGCAATAAGAAGGAGCCGAGAACCAAGAGAAACCTTGAAGTTCGGAGGAATTATATCGAAAAATGAAGTAAAATACAAAATTCAGATTGTTGTCTTTCATATTGAATTAAGCTAATTATCGAACCATCCGTATATTTCTTCTTAGGATGTATTAACTCAGTGTTTGGCGGGATGAAGTTCTTGATATTACGAGGGACTGGTTTTTGCTTTTCTGGAGTAGCCAGTTTTAAATTTTAATGCAATTTTCCATTATCCTTTTTTTGAAATCACATCGGCCTTTGTGTTGCCAATTTACAAAATATTTGCAACATTATTAATTTTATTACATCAGTTTGTGTCGTCGGAACAAAATCGAATATAGAGCCGTTATAAAGTTCCTTGGAAATAAGTAGAAGCTCGAAAAATTATTCTTGAAGAAATGTTGGCTGTATAGGGGAATGATGAATCATTGAATTATCATCCCCGTCTAGGTCCTCCAAATGATGCGATCACTTCAGATTTAAAAAAAACAAATCTTTGGTAGTGGACGATGCAAAATTAAAGAAGCGACAATTAGCAGGTTTAATAGGTGTTTCAGAAACCATGATCTTTGTAATTCTACACGAGTACCTTGGAATGACAAAACACAGTTTGGTTTTCTTATACACCAATACATGTAGTTTGTCTTTTGTCATTCTGATTCTGAATATGATTTCTGATTTAAAATTTGCTCTATCACATCAGGATTTCGAGATATTTTCTTAAATTAAATAGCTTTTTCAAAATACGCAATGAATTTTGCAAAATTTCAAAGTTACTTTTATATAAGAGAGATACTACCAAAAATACTGTTCTATCGAACATTGGGTGGACATGTCTGAACATGTCCTTGCATGTTTCCTACGTCAGAGCACTTAAACCACACCAATTTTTGCTTTGGATCCAATCAAATTAAAAAAATTTGTCGATATGTGGCTATGTCTGGTCAAATAGCAAGAAAGCCGCTATGCCATTTGCAGAACTTATGATTTGGCGTGAACAAACGGACCATCGACTGATTGCTGCACGAAAACTTTCTCGTTTTCCAAAAAAAATGAGAGAAATATTAGTTACGCTAATCTGCCCTCTGCTACTCATCCAGTACCTCATTCGGAAGTTATGCTAGTACCTATACGAGGTGTTATGAGTGTAGAATATGATGTTACAGAACCAAAGGGAGCAAGCGTCAAGTTATCGACCAGCGATGATGAATATTTGCTATCTGAAGAGGACAGACCACACCTAATAAATCAGTTTGAATTAAATGATCTTATTTGAGATTTGAATTTATCAAAAACCAAAGCAGAAATACTAGCATCTATACTCGAAAGATTGAAACTGTTAGCTCCAGGCACACATACTTCTGTGTATTGTAATCGTCAGAAAGAACCATCACAGTATGCCATACAGCTCCACACAATGTTGCCAGCCTTACCGATTTCGGATAATTTCTACCGATCTACCGATTTTGAACATAATTCTACCGAAAAAATCAGAACTACCAAACTATTCATCTAAATTGTACAAATATTAAATAAAACAATATACAGGCCGGTCCTTAAGTTTGTCGAGAAATTTTAGGGTGCGATTCCTTGGGTTATCTCGAGAGAAATAGTTCCTATAAACATTTGTCCTAAAGTTTTCCGTTGTAGAGATACAGGCTGTTTAATTTTTCACAAAAAAAAATTTTATTTCAAAAATTTAAGAAACGGTTACAATAAACCCTAAAGGTACTGTTGAAAATGACCACCAACAGCTAATATGCAGGCCTCTATCCTCCTATTCAATTGCATACTCACACGCTGAAGAAGTCCGGGGGTGTTTCGAATTGTTTCGCATCCAACAATTACGCGATTTCTTAGGTCATCGAGATCTTGAATTGGCGAAGTATAAACAAGGGATTTTAAATGTTCCCACAGAAAAAAGTCTAGAGGGTTCAAATCAGGTGACCTTGGAGGCCACGGCTCATTCGGAACTTCCACTCCTCGACCTATCCATCTATTCTGATATGTCCTATTTAAAAATTGCCTAGCTTGTAAACTAAGGTGTGCTGGAGCGCCGTCATGCATAAACCAAAGTTCATTTCGGATCAATAGTGGAATATCTTCTAAAATGCCAGGCAACTCGTTTTCAAGAAATAGCCGATATGATGCACCATTAAGTCGTATAGGAAGTAAAAAGGGACCAATTAAATAATTATTAATTATCCCCGCCCATACATTTAAGGAAAATTGCTCTTGAAAGTGCATCTCCCTTATGGCATGCGGATTTTCATCTGACCATAAATGGTTGTTGTGGAAATTCCTAATACCATTTCTGGAGAAGTTCGCCTCGTCAGTAAATAGAATGTAGGTTAGAAATTGTGCATTTTGGGCAATTTTTAGTCGGAACCAATCACAAAGGACTAAGCGTTGCGGAAAGTCACGCGGAAGAAGAGCCTGTACTCTCTGAATATGGAAAGGATATAATTGTTGATCGTGTAATATCCTTAAGATGGTTTGATGGCTTGCGTTTACCGTTACACCAATCTTTCTTGTACTGGTTTCTGGATGATCATCGATTATCTGCAGAACAGCTTCCTCTAAATCGGGTGTTCTTTTAGTTTGAGGTCTTCCCGGAGTATTTTTGTTTCTCTCAAATGTACCAGTTTCTGCTAGACGACGGTGAATATTACTGAAGGTTTCCGCACAATGTACAAGTCGTCGAGGATATTTTTGTTGGTAAATACGCCTTGCTTCATAACTATTTCCATTAGCTAGACCGTCTCGAGATAACCCAAGGAATCGCACCCTAAAATTTCTCGACGAACTTAAGGACCAACCTGTATAAATGTGTGGTTTTTATTGCGAATCTAAAATGTGTATACATATATACCGTACACGCTCCTGTCTCACGTTTCTTATTCCAACGGCCAGATCTAATGTTTTAAAGAAGGCACCTCTGGTACACATAATGCGGAATTGCCAACACCTTGGATCAGGAACTATTCTGCAGTTAGCATTGTTCTCTTTTACCAGTGGCGGCTCGGGGTGGTTCACATAGGGAGTGCATAATTTCAAAATTAAAAAGTGTAATATAAAAACGCTTACCCAATCCTTATAAATTTCACCGACGTACTGTTCCAGATAGGTACTGTTCATTGTAGAATTTGTTTTGAGGGAATAGTAAATATTACACTACACAGTTTAATTACATCTGACGATAAACGAAGTCCATTTTACGTGTCTTTGACTTGCAGAACAGTTCTATCACTTTTTCATTAAAGTTTGGGAAATAACTTATACATTCTTTTTCACAAGATAACATAGTAAGGGCATTTAGTCTCTCTTATTTAATTGTATTTCTCAGGAAAGTTTTTACTTTCTTGAGCCGTGAAAACAGGGCGTTCCACTTCGGACGTTGTCATTGGGATTGTAATGACAATTTTTAAAAGCTTAACAACTTCATACCATACTTCATACAATTAAAGGTGTCGCTTAATCCATCCAGCAGAAGACCTAGCAGACCTACAGCACCGACTTCTATATTTTGCCTAAATTCTTCTCTAGAATATAGAGCGCTTAATTCAGTTCGTAGTCTGCTTTCATTGAGGCATCGATAAAATTTTACTGCTTCTTTAAAGCAATCTTCCGGAATTTTTTTTTTAAAAGAGGAGAACTGTTTAAAAGAAATTAAGTTTGCTAATATTAAGTGCCCTGTATACCGAAATCTAGTTCTTATTTCTAGCAAAATAATATCGCACACTTCAATAGTTTCCCTCCTTCTTTGGCTACCATCAGTTACTCTTCGCCGTTTTGATGGTCGAGGAGTCAGTTCTGGGTCATTTTGTTTAACCAACTGATTATCTGTGTCAGCGATTTCGGTTCGAATTTTTCCAATAGCTTGTTCAAAATGATCTAAATTATTCTTGATTTTTAATGCATCTGTATTGACATTTTGTAATTGATTAAACAATATGTCCACATGTGGCATAATTTTATGAAAGAAAGTTAACCAATAGATAAAATTTTCCTCCTCTAAAATTCGCAAATTGGCACTAGCTTGATGAATGGTAGTTTGTAAACTACCTTTTTCCTCGATTTGTTCTAGAGCTTCAATTATTTCTTCTCGGTGCTCATATATTGTATTCACTGTCCTAGAATTGAAGTTCCATCTTATTTTTGAAGAACGAGGTAAGCTTTTTCTCTGAAGGAATTCTTCCAATCTTGCAGCTCGTTGTGGTGAAGTGGAGAAAAATGTACATAACCCCGTCAGATTGGCAAAAAAAATTCTGCAATTACTACTGCTCGATGTAGCATGTGACATAATTACATTTGTCTGATGTGCATAACAATTTACAAAATTAGCCCTTGGATACTGGTCTTGGACATGTCTTTGCACGCCGTTAATAGCACCACTCATGACTGCTGCCCCATCATAGCTCTGTGCAATCAGTTTTTCTGGGTCATCAACAAGCAAACTAATTTCGTTAAGGATGGAGGCAGATAAAAAATTAGCATCATGTCCACTAGGCAGAAGAAATTTCCAAAATCTTTCGACCGGTCTCGCGTTCACAATATATCTTGAAACAACCACCAACTGAATCTGATTTTACACATCTGTGGTTTCATCAGCTATCACAGATATGAAGTCGGTTGCTTTAATTTCACTGGCAACTTGTTCATGATACACGTTCAACATTGAATCAAGCAGCTCATTCTGTATCGTTTTTGATAATCCCTTAAAAACCGGTGCTGCTTCGATGTGATCTCTGAGCGATTTATCCAATTCTGCCGTCCGTAAAATTTATCAATACCCGAAAAATGTCCTTGTTAGTCGACGTTTGCTGTTCATCATGACCCCGAAGTGCCAGTTCAAACGTGCCACAAAATCAAATGCAATTTATTATTAAATTTAACACATGCCTATTTTTTGTTACCTTTTCATTGTGTTGTTGAATTGCTTTTCTATATGATGAATCTAAAACATTCTGAATGTTATTTTTTCCTAACATTCTTAGACTAAATATATTTTTCAAATGCCCTTCGGAATTTTCATGTTTAATAATTTTAGCACTAAGATGAATTAAGTCTCTTATTCCGTTCTTTGACCAAGACGGTTCACCACCAAAAAAAAGACACCGAAAACAAAACAAAGTATTTTTAATTTCACACCCACAAATCCAGTCATTTTTCTGATAAATATCCATTTTGAATTTTCTTATAACGTCTTTACCTTTAACAGATTGTTTATTTTCTATACATAATTGAGGCATCGGCCGTTTAAGATTTTTTACTGCGATTTTTTCATCATACGTTAACCGCGAAAACGCGTTGTTCTCTAAAGCTGAGACGGAATTCATTTTACAGCGGCCGTGAGCAGACTAGACCATTTGCTCAGATGCTATGTATTATACGACATTGAAGTAGGGCAAAATGCAGTTCTCCCCACCTTCAATGTAATGTTAATAGCTTAACGGAGCAACAGTTGGGCTTTGCTCATTATATCTGTGACGACGATTGGTGCATGTACGTTGTTAGCGTGCCACGTTCCTCGTCAATAACTATTAATACATAATATACATAATAAATAAATACTTTCACAGTGAGTCGCCGCTTGGTTTGTTTTGTTTCATAATTCCAGTGGGTGCAATTGCTCACTTGCTCTCATTAAAGAGCCGCAACTGTCTTTTACACTACTTTTCTATGTTATGGCTGTTTTCATAACATTAATTATTATCCTGTAAATGGTTTGCTTTTGGATAATAAGGGCTGTTATTATTATTATTATTATATATTAGAATAAAAATTTGACAGTATGCTCGCTACAACTAAAAACAATATTTTACAAAAATTTAATTTTTGGATCCATGCATAGTTAAAAGTGGTACTATTCACAGCATTACTGATGTAGCCTTTAAATTTCCAAATTTACTTAAAGATCTTAATGATATACAAAATTTGGATACAGAATGGCGTCTTTTGTGAAATACTGATATTATTCAGTCATATTCGAATGATACTGAAGAATTTTGGCAACAGTTCATGGAAACAAACTATGGTGATGGTACCCTGGCGTTTAATATATTAATAAATTTTGATCTCAAAATTTACTTTGCTTGATATGTGGATTATTGCATACCAAGCAATTTATTGATAATAAGTCGTTACGATGTTTCAATTGAGGAAAAGTTGCTTTTAAAAATGAATAATAATAATTTGTAGGAAAGAAATTATGTTTATTTATGTTTTAGAAAACATTCTATTAATTTTGATTTTATCCATTGTAATTTTTCCAAGTCACCTCTGAAGTATTGTATGTTCTGCAGTTCTGCGACTTATATGTATTTAACAATAAGTAAGGAAAGGAAACTGAAAATAAAATCTGAATTTTTGTCGCAGATTAATTCTTATTATACCTTTCTAAACAACCAACAAAGATATAATAAGAATTAACAAATATATATGTATGTAGAAACTTATAAGTAATTATTTATTATTATTTAATAAGCTTGTGTAGATATATCTACCTCTACATTACTCATTGGCAATAGTCAGCAGGGTCCATAATTAACAATATTATAAAAATTTTAAATCTACCGATTTTTTACAGAATCTACCCTAAATTTGTCGCAAAATCTACCGATGTTACTTTGCCGCTGGCTAGCAACACTGGCTCCATATAATGTACATACCTAATTAATAAAGGCCGGATTATATGCAAAAAAACTGAAAACATGCGCATAAATATGCAGATGTTTTAGCCTAAATATGCATGCACTTCTTTATGAAAAATATGCATGTAAAAAAATACTAGGAATGTTAGAAAATTAAATACTGTAGAAAAAAATATTCTATTATGTTTATTACAAGTATATTTAGAACATTTTACAACATAATTAACTATGAAAACAATTTACAATCACATATTTCTCAAAGTTTTCAACAGAAAAATTGTGACTTTTGTGCTTTCCTGAAAACATGTATTTATATATTGAAGAGGTTCTACGTCGAAGCTTGTTATAGGAGAATATTTCAAATTAGAAATATCATCTATTGTCAACTCAATATTTTCTACTGAATCACCACACAAGATTTTAGCAATGTCCTTTAGCTTTTTAAAACCCTCATTTTTTCCTATTACACTTAAAAATTTTTCATACATGGACTATCTCACTCCTCCTTTAACACCAAAACATTACTTTTCAAATTTGTTTATTATTGCAACGCTTTCGATTAGTGACACAAATTATTTTTCCAACTGCAATATAAAGTGGAAATAAAACTGTAATTGGCTTTAATAAACGCCAACAGTTGAGGTATTTCTTTACTCGAATACACATTTTGGGCGTCTATCACAGATTGTGCATCCCTATTAAGATCTATAACAATTGTCTTCATTCCTTCATAATGATTTGCATGAAAAATGCACATTCCAACTACGTTCCCCATCGTGTGATTACTGGTTGAGGAGGAAGAGGAACACAGGGTAGATGTTGTTTGTAAAACTGAACTCGCAATGTGGCCTTTCAAAATACTTTCTTAACACTGCTAATTAAAGTATTTAGTAAGGCAAAATGGTTTTTGACTTCTTCTGCAATGCGATTTAGTCCGTGCGTCAAGTAAGTTGTGTTAATTAAATTTGGGTAACAGATTTTGAAGTTGAAAGCTGCCTTCACCATGTATGGTGCAGCATCCGTCGAAAACAATAGAATTTTCTGTGTTGGAATCGATTCTGGTAAGAAGAAATTTGACAGTTCTTCCGGTATAAACCTTGTTAAATTATTTGCCTTTTCCAACTGTTTGGATGAAATTAAAATTGCTGGAACCGATACGTTAAGGATACCAATCATTAAATTAACTATGCAACTATCAGTAGTTTCATCTACGCATATATAAAGATAATTGTTTCTGCATAGATACAGCGAATATATTTTTTTTTTACGTGCTCTCGTCGGGAATGTTATATTTGCTGATGTACCTTTGGCAAAAATAACTTGACATTTAAATTGTTTAATTTATATAGTGCAATATCTACCGACACAAACATATGACACAAATCTTCATTAAATTTTGTTCCGATTATTTGGATGTTAATGGCAAACATTGCGGTAATGTTTGCTGACTCTTCTTCGCCAATTTCATATTTGTTAATTTTGCATCCTGAGATGGAGTTTTCATATGTTGGTCGACTTGGAACTTCCTCTCACTTGGAATTTGAAAAAAGAATATCATCTCATCAGTTGTTTTCTTATAAAATAAATGTTAGTAAAAGATAAAGGAATAATTAAAAACTTAATTAATTAATCAGTAAGAGGAAATAAACTTAAAATTTTACTCACAATCTTGCAGCATGCTATGCAAAACACTTTTTCTCCATCCATACGCAATGCTGAATAAGGTGCAATCCATCCAGGCACAATCGCTATTTTCGGCATTTTTGCTATTATATATCACAACTCACAAGTTTACACTTCGAAAAGCCAACGTAAAATGAAATTTAAAATCAAATTTCTTTCGAATATTGGAATAAATTTCTCTGAATAGCAAAGAAACAGATATAATCCTAATTTTCTGGTAACATGTATTTTTGTATTTATTTAGAAGTTTTAAGTTATTAGCTTTTCCTGGAATTTTGTCTCGGCCTGGATGTATGGGAAGAACATTAATAAATTCCTGGAGACGCTTATCGGAAAAGTAACGGAAACAGGCTTAATAAAATGCTATTTTTAATTTAAATAGGGCTATTTAATTTTTGTTTGTTTGTTATATCCACGACATATTTTTAGTAATGCCTATAATAAATTTGATTTAGTAAATAAATAAAACTCGAATACTTAAAATATGCAAGAATGCTGAATTACTACAAAGCAAATAATATACAAAATGCATACACATTACGCAAATTTATGCAAACTGCATATAGTCCGGCTTTTACTAATTAATATTATTTCGTTTATTTTTAATTATTTTTTTCCAGAATCTGACGTGCCTACAAAAAAAATGTTATTGCTATTGTTAAAACTATGAAAGAAACGAAAATTGTACATAGTATCTAAAGAAAAATTAAAAAATGAAAATTTGTTGACCAGTGTAATTGTAATACAAAGTTAATCAACTTAGTATTACTCACCTTTAAAATTATGTTAAAAAGAGCATATTAATACAATGTCATGTGGAATTATATGTTTTCATTTAAAATATTTGGTATCATGTTCATATTCGAACTGGCGAAACCCTGTACTGACAGGGTTTGGCCTTGAACTGTCAAGTATAAATGCGCAGAACTATTATTCGATTGTAAGAAAAACATATTATTTGACCTCGCAAGAAAATGAAGGAAAGTTGCCCTTAATTAACTAGTATCAATGCAAATAATCAATAAATTAAATACAATTTACACTACATTAATGTAATCAAAATAGAATATTGATTTTGAATGAGAAACATAGTATTGTAACAATCGGTCTGAATTCCATTACTAACGTTAATTAAACTTGCAAGAGCTGAGTATTCGTAACACTAAACATGTAGTACTTCTATACGGATCTTTGGAATAATAGAAGTCTAGATGTAATATGATGCAACAGTTCAAAACGAACAATATGTATATTCACCAAATTTATTTTAATTGAGTTTATTAATGTGAGAGTGCAAGTGTCACACATATTTTGGTGTCCTGACAAATTTTCATTTGTAATTACCCAAGTAAGATGTTATTTTTGTGATAATTCTTATTGAATTATTTGTATTTGTTTAAACGTGTTGCTTTCTTAGTTTAAAGATCGATGTTTTACCGGTTAAGTTATTTGAGTTTATAGTATCTCAATTGTCTTGCCCGATTCCTACAGAAGTGTGTGACTTTGTCGGTTATATGTTTTGTAGTGCCTGTATTTCTATATAAACATATTTTATTTCTTATCGGATACACGAAAGCTATTTGAGATCGCTATATTTTTCCTCGTTTTCTTCATATCATATCCGTGTCCTTTCCTATTCTTTATTTATTAATAAGTATTCAAGCGACTTTATATTTTATCCGTATCACGTATCACTATCAGACACTGAGCCTTGTTAATATAATACGGGTAATATACACAAATATCTTGTACAGGGTTATTTATTATAAATTACCCACCTTTTATCATTGTTATTATTGAATATTGGAAAAAATGTTTAAAATAAAAGTTGTGTGGCTGTGACTGAAGTTTCTATGCCATCAAAAACACAGTGGCGTGTACATTCAATGAGATACAAGAAACATAATATTTATTTTTTAAATGAACACTCTATATATTATTAAATGTTTATGATGATCTTTTTTTCCCATTTAAAAAATATACCGTGTGATACCAGTATCTTAAACTGTTTTCGAGTTATTAAATGTTGAGTATCATAGTAGTAGTATATGTTGAGCACTTGTGAAATTATTACACTATTAAACTTAAATAATACACCTTATATTATCACAAAACAATAGTATATTTAACTATATGTACATTTCATGTGCACTGCACATGAACTACTGATGATGTGTGCAGTGCACATGAAATGTACATATAGTTAAATATACTATTGTTTTGTGAAAATATAAGGTGTATTATTTAAGTTTAATAGAGTATCATAGTATTGAAAGAGTTGCCATTATTAAAGTAAGCTATGAAAATGACAACTATTATGTTTAATAAGCGACATTTCCTTAATAGAATAGTCAAATTGGTTTACAGTGAAGATGAAAGAGTGCAAATATTTACTTGCTTTATACACAATAACAAAGATTTATTTAAGAAATTTAATACAAATAGAAATAATACTAATGATTAAAATCTTCACTTTTTTAATACGTAATCGTAAAAAGACAATTGTTTCGCTAGCACAGTGGCGTCATCAGGTACTTACAGCTAAAGAGCACTTTACAAACGAAATTAAAAATATAAAATGGACAAGGTAAGTACCAAGGTTAGTACCAAAATTATTTAGATAAGGGATGGCCATGCTTGGAAGGCATTTAATTCATGTCAAATAAAGAATAAAATCGAAACTGACATCCAACCAACATGTATAACCAACAACAGGATGAACCTATCAGAGACAGTAATCCATCCAACCATGGCCATCCCTTACCTAAATAATTTTTGCTCATATGGTATTATTTTACAACATTTTTTTTTTAAATCTGAGAATTTTCACAAAATTGTAGGTAGTGAGAAAATGTGGCCCATCTACTCGACCCTAACTGTTATACTATACGGTACTTAACATGTTTACGCATAAAATTTCTTTTAATAAATTAAATGTACATTTATGTTATGGTCTTAACAGTTTTTAAATGAATAAATTTAACAAAAGGTGAGTTATTTAAATCTAATTGATCATTAAGTAAAATTTGTGATTGTTTTAATTTATTGATTTCAAAACATTCCATTTATCGCCTTTATTTTCTAAATGTAGAATTTGGAAATTCTTATTTAAAGTTTGGTTTTTTTCTAATAGATGAGTGGAATCTCGTCTTTTTTATTTCTAAACGAATAACAATGTTCAGAAATGCGTTTTTCAAACGATCTTCCTGTTTGACCAACATATATTTTACCGCATCTATATATTGTATACGTTAATTAATATATGGTTGGAGTCTACCGCCTGATTCTAAGCAAACGCAACGGCCTGAATGTACGAATATTTCTCCCGCTCCGAATAAAAATCCCCTGAACGCGTTAAGCCAATCACAAAACAGTCTGTTGCTAAACCCCCTCCTCGCGCCAACATAATTGGCGCTTGCTATATGTATGACATCGATGTTAAGCCAATCACAAAACAGTCTGTTGCTAAACCCCCTCCTCGCGCCAACTTAATTGGCGCTTGCTATATGTATGACATCGATGTTGACGCGCCTGCAGCATTCAGGGGAATTGTATTCGAAGCGGGAGAAATATTCATACATTCGGATAGTTGCGTTTACTCAGAATTAGGCGGTATAAGCTAATATGTGGATGCGGTAAGATATATGTTAGGAAAACAGGAAGATCGATTGAAAAACGCATTGCTAAACATTTTTCTTGATATTCGTTTAGAAATAAAAAACAAGATTCCCACTTTTGTTAATTTAGAAAATAAAAGCAATAAATTAAATTTACTGGAAAGTTTAGAAATCAATAAATTAAAACAATCACAAATTTGTTACCTCACCTTTGTTAAATTTATTTTTTAAAAACTGTTTAGACGATAATAGAAATGTAGATTTAGTATATATTCAAACAAATTTTATCTGTAAACATGTTTAGTACGCTATAGTACGAGTGTAACAGTTAGGGCCGAACAGATGGGCCACATTTTCTCACTACTATATTTGTGTAAATTTTTAGATTTTTTTTTTAAATGTAAAATTATACTAACCTTGTCCATTTTATATTTTTAATTGAGTTTATAACGTGCTCTTTAGCTGTAAGTACCTGATGAGGCCACTGTGCTGGTGTAACAATTGTCATTTTACGACTACGTATTAAACAAGTGAAGATTTTAACTTTCTATATTAAATTATGGATTTTCATCAAATAAAAGCCAATCAATTCAAGTAAATAACATGTGCTCATTTGAAAAGTCAATCTAGTAGCATGTGATTTACTGAGAACTTTTTGAAGTATATCGTAAATTAAAATTTACTACTTAACCTACGAAGTCGTATATTTTGACAGTTTCATACATACAAATAAATAAGAAATAATAGGTATTTATTGAAAACTATAACAAATGTTGAAAATGTTGTCCTTCAAGATCAATGCACTTTAAAATCCTCTGTTCAAAATTTCTGATGATATTCTGCAACATTACTGGATTGTTATTAATTTCCATTCATTTCTGTTCGATTCTCTGTAGCATATCATTCAAATTCAATATAGGTGTTCGAAATATGTTATTTTTTGGATAAGGCTACAAAAAGAACTCGCAAGGTGTTAAATCGCATGAACGTGTAGGCCAGGCAATTTCAGTATTTCGACTAATTATACGCTTATCAAAAAATTCTCTAAAATAATCCAAAGATTCTGCAGTACAGTGACAAGTTGCTCCCTTCTTGTTGGAAATATGCATTTTGTAGTTCATCATCATGCAACTGATTGATAAAAGGTTGTAAAATTTCCGTACGGTACCTTTGAGCAGTTAACGTTCCCTGAAAATATATTGGTCCAATGATACGCCTTTGGCTTATCGCTGTCCAAACACCAATTTTCTCTGGATGTAGCGATTCTTCATTAATTACATGTGGATTTTCACTACTCCAAATTCTTGTATTTTGTGAATTTAGGTATCCCGTTTTATAAAACCATGCTTCATCAGTAAATATGACTCTTTGCAAAAGTTCTCCATTATTGTTCATATTTACAAACCAATTACAAAACTGTAGTCTACGTGGGTAATCAATTTCTAACAATTATTGTACTGCTGTGACACGGTATGGATAAAGTTGCATATCTTTGTTTAATAACTTGTGAGTTGTACCACAGAAACGTTTATTTGTTGACTCAGATGTCGAACAGATGTTTGTGGTTCATTTTCCATTATTTCTTCAACACGATTGACAACTTGAGGTGTACGTTTCTTAACAGCTCCGCTGCCTGATTTTCTTAAGAGACTACCAGTTTCAGAAAAAAGTTTTAAAGTTCTATCCAAAGTATTCTTAAATTTTATATAATCTATTACAAAATGTGTAAACTCAACTTGAAATTCTACCATGCAATCTTGAACTAAATAAACCCATAAGCTATCAATTTTATTACCACTTCGAAAATAAGCCTGGACTAAAAAAAAATTATGTTCTGAAAGTCATTTTTAAAACTGAGAAGCAATTTAAAAAGCCATTTTTAAAACTGAGAAGCAATTTATTTAAACCAGAATCGACGCATGATTATTTTATGCACTAACTGATATTTGTGATTGACATTATCAAATGTCATTTGGATTTACGTTTAGGGAACAACAAACACATACTAATATATTTGCGTCTTATTCTATCAAAATTTCAAAGTAACCTAGATTGACTTTTCAAATTAACACTTGTTACAAATAATTAGTAAATTATAAAAGATGTTCGATATGTACACCATTATTTCTTCTTACATTTAAAAATGTATTGGACACGGTTTCATTGTCGACATTTAGATTATTTATTTCAAGTCAAGTCCTTTCTTTTATGACATGAATGCTATGCTTATTATTATTGACGTTAAAAATCCCAAAAAAATTAATCCAAAATGGTTAGAGGTTGCCATTTAATAGTTTTGTTATTCCCTATTCATACTGGGAATACATTATTCAAATGATCTCGAAGTTGTAGGGCACTATGCGGAATTGTGTTATCTTACGTCGAAATCATATCATCAAGTTCAGCCTTCGAAAGACTCAATTCTGCTCCTGTAATAATTCTTTCCAGAGTGAGCTGCATTTAGATTATAATCATAAAATGTAGCCCAACAATTTTGTTGTTTCATTTTTTTTTGTATTTTACCAATCTTTTCTTGTTGTATTTGTTTCCCAAAGACCTTCAATTTTTTCTATTAAAAATTCCTATTGTGGAAAAGAACAACTCGCCAGTCCATAATATTTTAGTATAATATCGGCTGGTCATTCAAATTTTGAATCATTTCGTGGCAAAGTCCAGCCTTTTCCCTTTTTCAGTATTTGGTAAAACTTGTACAGGTAATATTTTATATGGTCTATAATTGTTTTTTTATACGTACGTTGAATATTAACACAACTTTTCTCTAACTGATCAACTGCATTATTTAAATTACTTTCAGAATTTTCTAAAAATCATACGTGTTTCAATAACAGATCACTAGTGAATAAATTTGGATGGCGCTACCTTCGAAATATTGCAGTGTATCTATATGTTCGTTCTCACTTACCTCAACTAAACGCTTTTTTCTACTAAAACTAAAGATATTATTTTCCTTTCGGTAAATATTTTTAAACGTGTTTTCTTACTGTATTGAATGATTTGGATATAACGCTCTATATGCTCTTTTTTCTACACGTTTATTTTAGTTATTTTGTATAAAACAGGTAAATATTAGCACTTTTTTATCCTCACGGTAAACCATTTTGATTATTTTATTAAGGAAATGTCACTTATCAGTATCACACATAATAGTTGGCATTTTCATAGCTTACTTTAATAAAGTTAACTTTTTCATAATTACAGTAAGTAGTACATGATATTCAACATTTAATAACACAAAAATGGTTTAAGATACGGGTATTACATGGTAAAAATGATTAAAATCATTATAAAAATTTAATTTATATACAGGTATTCCATTTTAAAAATGTACTATTTTTTTTGTATCCCATTGAATCTGCAGGCCACTCTGTTTTTGATAACATGTAAAAAAGATTTAGGTACAATCACTCAGCTTTTATTTGAAACATTGTTTTGTATATATGCAATAACAACGATGATCGACGTGGTTAATTTATAGTGAATAACCCTGTACACGGCTTTTAGAAGTAAAACCCACGTAAATATTGTAATAGTGGTCACATACGCTGTTATAGGTAATTACTATTATTTTCCGAACGACAAATAGCGTGATAGCAGTACCCATATTGATAGATTGCGTGATATTATTTTCATTATTTTTGTATGAGTTTTATTTCATTACAGCAGTTCGTTTTAAGAGTTACCGAGCAGGTATTAACCTTCGTGTGTTATAAGATCATCATTATAAGTCATCGACGTTGTCCATACATATTCAAAAATAAAATGTGAGCTTGTGTTTTTGGTAATGGTATTTACACCGTTTATTTTAATGTCATATCGTACAACCGGAGGTTTTTATCTTTCCAGACTAGGCATAAAAGCAAAAAACTAGAGCATCAATAATGCATCAATAATGCATCAAACGAGCATCAAACGAGCCGTCTTTTAAAGAACGAGTGCGACAGAAGGCCTTATGAAACGAATTTTTTATGCTATTTTTTCTGTTTTGCATTTTTTCTAGTAATAAATTGAAATTATTTAATTTGAAAGTACCGAGTTATTTTTATACGTATAAAGTATGCATTTGGTCACATTGATACTTGATATATATTTTTAAATTTAAAGGTTACTTACTATCCGAGAAATATTATTTCCTACTTTTCGTCAACATTACTTAATATTTTACTTGAAAATATAAACATGAGTGACACAAACTAATATATCTTGTTGTCGATTGTATACAATATATGCTGTTTATTTAGAATTGTTCTTTTCTACGTATATCATTTCTGTCAAATGTACTTAAATTCTTAAAATTAAATGACGGCAATAAGATATTTATTTCTGTGTTCGAACAACAGCGTATCGAAATGAAGCTCGTTTCGATACTGTTTTGGGTTTCATAATGAGTTCATTACGAACTCAAAATAGAAAAAAATAATTTTCGATAATTTTCTTTCTTTTGAATACAGGTATTACACAATATCAATAACATCTTTAATCCATCATAAGTATATTCTTTTTGTTTCTCTGCAAAATGGTTTTCTAAAGCTGTTATAAATTTGTAATCGTTCCTAGTTTGTCAACTGAACTACTATTTCGTGTGTCAAATAGTAAGTGAAGTGTAATCCTTTAATTGCGAGTACATTCATTACACAATTTCCAAAGAATCCTTTTGTGATTTATATAATGCATTCTTAAATACGTACTGGTCACTTGTCGATTTGCATCCGAATGCTAACAAAGCTTGTAATGTATTCAATAATAAAATATATAAACACCTAGACACATTTCTTCCCTATAAATCTAGTGATGCTAATAATTCTTATCGTATATGAGAACAAATTCATCAAACTCAAGAATAAATATCTTGTAGATACAAGATGATAAACATTCAACTTTAATGATGCCATTGAGCATCTTAGAAACAAATATGCTGTTGGTCCTGGTAATATCTCCGCATTTTTTATAGAGGACTGTCGACACAGCCTTTGCGTTCGACTATTAAATATTTACAATTCAATCTAAAAAAGGTATTTATCCAAGGTGTTGGAAAATATGTAAAATACTACCAGTTGTCAAATCTGGCAATATCTATAATGATAAAAACTACCGACCTATTTCTTTAATTGACAATTAAATTAAGTTTTTTGTAGTTAGTATGAGAAGCGATGTCAAGGGAAAATCGAAAATTAGATATTAGTATATAAATCACTTTTATGACAAAAAGAAGGTCATAAAAATACACTAATATCTAAATTTTTCAACCTCTCCAGTACTGCTGGAGAGGTCTCGCTCAGTTCGTGGATGCCACCAGGGCAGTCGTTCTGGGGCAGTCGTTTACTGTGTGGACCATAGTTTGTTCAACATTTCTGCTGTCGCAGAGGCTAGTATCTGCTAGTTTCCATTTACGGAGCATTGGGTTGCACCTTCTGTGGCCTGTACCGGGGTGTAAGTGTGGATTACTTTCTCGTTGGTATACCCTGGCCAACGTTGAACTAGCTCGATGGAAAAAAACCACACGCATAGAGAAGCGATATTTAGTAGATATGATATACTAACATGTTGCTTAACAGAGTTCTCTACTGTCAGCTGATGCCGAGACGTTTGACATTACTCAATGTGTAGTCGGTGTATAAACGGACTACTTTGTTGATCTTCAGAACTATGTAATGGAGTACCGCAAGGCTCTGACTTGAGCCCTTACTGTTTAACCTTTACGTCAATGATCTATCTATTCCAATTGAAATTAGTTGCTGATTATTTGAAACTGTTTTTAATAGTGTGTTATATTGGTAATTGTAATTTGTTATGGAAGGATTTGAATTGTATTATTGGTTGGTGCAAGGTCAGTGGACTAAATCTGAATTTAAGTAAGTGCAAAGTGTTTTATTTTCAAGAAAGAAGACTTAGTGGAATATGATTATACAGGGTTCGGGAAAATAACCTCCCACATTTTAATGGTTAATAAAAACGCCATTGTAAATGTTGTTTAAATTCTTATTTAATTAATTATGAACGATAGCGCATAGTATTTTAAAGACTCAGGTTTCATATTTTATTTGGGACATTTGTTTAGACATCTTTTAAATGTTGTTTGTAACAAGAATCTTACCTTTATTGTTAAGAAACACCAAACCACTTAGACAAATATCCTCATTAATGATACTTTGTAATTTATATGTTCGAAGTATTTTAGAGTATAAGAGAATAGCATAGTGCCCTTGTTATAGTGGTTGCTATTTGAGACGTTAAACGAGTACAACTTATATTTTCAATAGCTCTGCATCTTCGTTAATATGGATTTCTTCTTAACTGAATTTAAACACGCATCCTCAAAAGACAGAAGAATAGTATCTCAAGTTATTTTTGCTTATTAATCAATCATTGTCTATATTTAGTTTTATTGCTCCACTATTTTTTTTTCAGTAAACATTTCTACAATTTTGCTATTACTTGCATTCACCATTAATTTCTATTGGTAGTATTTCCAATCCTTTAATATCCAATTTAGATGTTTTAATTTAATCCTTGCAGAATGTTGCTACATGAATCATTCTGTTACACGTAACACAGTTAATTTCTGCATATAAATTGCATGGTTGTATGTAGATTATAGACAGTCTAATTATAAATATTGTCAATGTTTCGCAATTATATCAAATTATGAGTCACATAATTTCATAACATCATAAAAGTTTCGTCGGGTAGTATGTAAGATATGGAAATGTAATATGTCACTAATTGTTTTTTAGTCACGCAATTAACAAGCTTTATACTACGGAGTGATCGAAATAATTAAACATATCGCTATGATGGCTTTTAGAGTGTGGGGAAAAAGTGGGCGGCAGATTTAGCTCTTCCTTCGCCGCTTAATATTTATATATTTATTGGACACCTAAATCCTAAAGTGTATCTATGATAAAGAGACGCAAATAATAGTGAAATTAGCAAAATAAACGAAAACTAGTTCAAATCAAAACATACATTATTTACATATTTAATCCTTGAGGACGCGCGAAGTTAATTGTAACGTTAGTGTTGTTGGGTAGATTTTACTCGCCAGTATTCAGTTAAGTGTTCTCACATTTTTTATATGTTTTATGTTCTTAATTAATATGAACGTATTCGTACAACATACGAGTACCTACTTAGGGTAACGGGTGTGAATACCGGCCATGCGGTTAATATCGGCCACCGGATTGTTTGGCCGGTGTAACGGATCAGCCAATGCGACTGCGTCAGTTTTTATAAGCTATAACACATTTACTTGTTGCAGTCTTACACCACGCGCTAGAGTGTATGTTTGTGATTTTATGCACAAAAATACAAAAATGCACTTATTGATGTAAAAATTCGACAACTTCAAAGGTAAATAAAACATATCACGAATATAGTAGATTAGATTATTTTGATTCATTTGGTAGTTATGAGTGTCTATTAATTAATATGCAACAGAAAAATATGACATTACCTAGTTGAATGTTGTCTGCTTCTGCTTATTGCAATACAAGTGGAGGTAAAACCGGTCACGATTTTGAGAGTAATGCCAGCTGGCCGACATTACCCCCAACCTTACAAATATGATTTGGATAAAGTACCTACATAACAAATATTTAGGCAAGTATGATGGAGAATAAAGCAGTTCTTTTAATCTAGGTTGTACTATTTATTGCAGATGCCAAAGCAGTATAAACGTATTTCAAATAGAGCTTCTTGGACCGAAGAAAATCTGAACGCAGCATTAGCTGCAATTGCTGAAAGAGGAAGCATACGCCAAGTTAGTTTGAGATTTTTTATTGCTAGTGCAACACTTCAGGATCGTCTTAAAAATAAAAACACTGCACGAGCTGTACTGGGAAGAAAAGCTGTATTTTCAGTAGAGCAAGAAAAAGAGCTTGTTGTAGAAATAATAAATTTGTCGAAAGTATTTTATGGTTTATCTAGCAATGAAATTAAGGAATGTGCATTTACCTATGCAGAAAAAATCAAATAAAAAACCCATTCGTCAAAGAAAATAAAGCAGCTGGCAGAGATTGGTATGAAAGGTTTCTAAAACGAGACCCCGAAATCTCTATTAGAAAACCACAACCCACAAGCATTAATAGGCTTACAGTGTTTAACAGGGAAGAGGTTTCGCTATTTTTTTCAAAACTCGATTATGTCATGGAAAGATACAAATTATCCTCGACCCGAATTTTTAACGCTGACGAAACGGGACTAACAAATGTACAAACATCTAGAAAAATACTAGCTCAAAAAGGTCAACATCGAGTTGGGTTTATAACGAGTGCCGAAAGAGGACGAACCACTACAGTAATGTGTTCCTTTGGGGCTTCAGGGATCTACGTGCCTCCTTTCTTCATATTTGCACGTCAAAGAATGGATTCTCAATTGAAAAGAAATGGACCACCTGGTGCGGCGTATGCGTGTTCCTCTAATGGCTGGATAAACGATTCTCTATTTGTAGACTGGCTGTCACATTTTCAGTATAATGTTAAGTCTTCAAAAGACGATCCTGTTTTATTAGTCGTTGATAATCACGTTAGTCATTTCACATTAAAGGCATATACTTAATTTCTGTCGCGAGAATGCCATTATTATTTTGACGATTCCACCCCATAGTTCACACAGAATTCAGCCAACATTTTATAAACCTCTCAAAATGGCATACAACGGAATGCGATAAATACTTAAAGAGTCATCCTGGTGAAAAAATCACAACAAAAGAAATAGCAGAAATTTTCAACAAGGCCTACAGTAGAATAGCCACTCCAGAAAAGCTATCAAAGGATTTGAAACTACGGGCATTTATCCCATAAACCCAGACGTATTTTTGGAAGATGACTTCGTTGCCGCAGAAAATATAAGGAATCTTCAAAATACGATACCTACACAAAAAGAAAACCAAATCCACGTAAATTATACAATAGAAAGGACCGAAGAAAAAAACACGACTTCTTTTCGTGATATTTTAAATATGCCTAGTTGTAGCAAGCCTCAGTTATCTGGGGTGGAGAGTGCAAATAGAAAACACCACGCTCAAATTTTTACCTCAACCCCAAATAAAGAACAATTTGAAGAAAAATAAAATAGGAAATGAGAAAAGCGAGGCAAGGAAAATATAAGAAACCATGAGAAAGCAAAGTAAACTAAACGAGTTTTAGATGACGGCTTCACCAAAAGCATTATTTGCAATGATAACCAGAAATGTAAGGTTAACATTCGCCGTCCAAATATCAGTAGAGCATGTAAATCTCTTTCCAAGATAAAAAACGTCATGGACGGCGATGACAGCGAATCTCCAGATGAATTGGTGCAAATAAAGAAGTGTGTCTTGTTTGTGGTGAATTCGGCAAAAACGAGATTTGGATCAGGTGTACTTTCTATGGTCAATGGGCTCACAAAGCTTGCACAAATGCAGAAAAGAAAGACTATGTTTGTGATTCTTGTGAATAAGGGGCAATACCAGCATGTGTCCGCAATTACCTCCAACGTGTGGGTAATTTCGGCCAATGCTGAAGTTTTTTCTTTATGAATTAAAAAAAGTGTTAATTTTTCTTACTTAAAATAAATGTTTTTCTGTTGTAACATCTCTAAATTACTTATATCTTTACTGTTTGTTTTCTTAATGCGTTTCTGGATGTTAAAATTAATAAAATTGCTTAAGTGGCCGCCATTCACCCAAGCTACCCTATTAGTTAATATAAATATATAAATTAAGGTCAACAAATGAAAAATTATTTCAAAGGTAAAATAAAAAAAAGGATTATTTCAGCCTTTACTTGATGAAATTCCATTATAACTATTATCGGGATAAAATAAAACAAATTTTAATGAATTTCACTACTTTTTACTTAAAAAGTAACGACCGTTTCGCTCTACAAGAGCTTCATCAGACATATAACTAACTTATGGACACATCTTTTAATTTACTGTAATCATTTTAAATTTTTGGGTATTATTATTATTTAATGTTTATAATACTTACGATATGGCTTTTGTAAAGAGTTTTTAGTTAAAATCGATTATCTATTAAACCACAACTTTAACAAAGAATTAAAAATACTACACATAGAAAATAAGGGCAGAAACTTAATTTATTCGAGTCACTTGAAATTAATAAATTAATGAAACTGATAAGATCCTCAATGATCAATTAGAAATTAATAATTCACAGTTACTTAATTTGTTTAACTGATTATTCACAGTCATATATTTTATTTTTCCATAGCGCTGCTCTACCTCCCTTTAACATAATGTAGACCCTTAGTTTTATTACTATATGAATAGTATTGTATAAATCGTAGTTCAATATTTTTGTGAAAGTTTTTGTTCATAGACATTTAAGTAATAAAAACCACCCATTCCTTCAACTATTCATAACATGTGTTTGTTACGGTACATTTATGTAAAGATATGCCCATAAGTTAATTATATGTCTGACGAAGCTTCTGTGGAGCGAAATAATCGTTACTTTGTAAAGTAAAAAGTAGTGAAATTCATTAAAATTTTTTTTATTTTATTCCGATAATAGTTAAAATAAATATATTTCTCCACTATTACGTTAGTTTTAATAAAAATAACACAACTAAAACATGACATAATTATAACATAACGTATTAAACATTTTCACTGTTAAAATGTGCTTCAAAGCATTCACCACATATCGGGGTCACACGTTCCCTGTATACCAGTTTACTACATGACTTGCAAATAGTGCTAGTTTTGCGGTCTTTTTATTTCGATAATCCTCGCATCTTCCAGTAGCGCAGAAGGTCCTATTGGAAGTTGAAGGTTAGGTTGCACCTTCGGGAAGTAATAACTTTATTCTTGTTTTAATATTTTTGTTTGTATCTTCGCTCTTTCTTCTAAATGTTGCTTCGTTAGAGGCTGCGATAATTCTTTTAGATATTGTCGCCGAAGCAATTGTTCTTGTTCAATATTGTTTGTCTTGAACATATGAACATATCCATCTATGCCAGCAATATTCAACGGGCCGAAAAATATTGTTTGTGGCCAGCGTCGTGATTTTCTAGAAACCGAATAAGTTCAGCACAATCGATCCACCATATCTAATCCACCTTTGCTTGAATTATAAAAGCATATAATTTCTGTTTAATTTCTATTTCTGTCTAATTTCTGTTTAATTTCTGTTTCTGTTTTTTACTAGCGCCACTGCGCTATTGCGTTGTCGTGATGTAGTACGAGTATATAAACAAATTTATTCGGTTTTGGTGGACACTAATTTAGCACGTGTTGAAAATTCAAACATACCAGAATATCTTTCCGTGCCCTCAGTCGCTGTAAATTTTGCTGGAATTTTCTTTTTATTTTTCCTTATAGAACCGACACATGTTGCCTTGGGACTCAAAATCAAATTTTTAATCAAAAGGATACTGGTAAACAAGTTGTCTATGGTAATGTTTCGTCCCGTGTTCTTAACTAGTTCAATAAGTCGCAGAACTAACAGACACTGCATCGTTGCTAGTCCTAAATGATCCCTCCGGTTGCTGACCAACATGAATTTCCAAGTTACATGTTTAAAAATTTCGAGATGAAGTCAACAAAAATATCTTTACTCCGTACTTCGCCGGTTTATTCTTGATATATTGACGAACGTCCTCTGAATGGTTCCAATTTTTCGTCAATTGTAGCAAATTCTCTAATTGTAAAAGAATTCATTATATTTTTCTTGAATATTTCAACTATCTCTCGGATTGGAGTTAATTTCTTCTCTTCGTTCAGATCGTGTTAAAACAGTGTCGATACGAAGACAATTCAATAAAAATTGAAATCTTTTCCTAATAAAAATATTTATTTTGCTTCCATCTTTTGCCCGTAAATCTTTTTTATTTAAACTGGCAGAGTTCAAAATTTAGCGTGATATAATAAGCCAATAAGAGCTTTTATTTCGCCAATATTAGTTTCACGTGCATCACGCTTTCTATTAAATATGCCTTTTTGTGCCTTAATATACATATTTGTATATTGGACAATCCGTTGCAATATATCTTCCATTATCATAACACTCCGTGTATCAACTACAGATATAGCATTCTTTACAGTACCTCATAGTCCTGGTTTATCGGTAAAAATATTATAATTAAATAATTTTCTTGTTGGAGTAGCTTTTTTCCATTTTGAATTATCCTTTCCAACAAAATATTCAAGTTGGGCAAGCGGAATATCTTCATCCGAGTCAGAGGCTTCCGTTTGCTTATCATGGTTACTTATGAAAGGTTCATCTATTTCTGATTTATCTTAATGATGAAATTTCATCGTCTTCTTCCATAAAATCCGCCACATATTTTTCCAATTCCTTTTCGGTAAGCCATCGATATCTTTCAACCATGGTGCTCGGCTGAGCTATTTTGCAAACAATAAGAAGCACAGTAATACAGTTATACGTAAAAAAGTCGAAATCTTGGATAAAAACACAAACTTTGCTAGATCTGTCCAAATAAACTCTCGCATAACTAAATTTAAAATATAACGAAAGGACACGCGCTTGGGTGTATTTTATCCAGGTGATGTTAAATGAAATGAAATTCTAACAGTTTTCTATTCGGAGGAATCCATTAGAGGTATAGCAAGGGACGGCCGTAGTTACAATAATAATAATATATTTATTAATTACATAAACACACAAAGTGTATATAACAAGTCACAAAAAATATAGCGTAAAAAGAAAGTACAAAAGAAAAGGGGCGGATGTAAACTGCCCTGCAAAAAGGATTGCTTAATCCTACAGGTAATCTAAGCACCAGTACCGTTCGGGTAATGATCGCTTTAAAGCTTAAAGTAAGAAATTAGACGTTAATAAATTAAGGAATTTCCTAATGACCAAATAGATTATTTCAAATGTATTTTTATTTGTACATCTATTGTGGGCGGGCCTCTATTGTATTATGCTATAATATATTCTATATATAAGCTTAAAGTAAGAAATTAGACGTTAATAAATTAAGGAATTTTCTAATGACCAAATAGATTATTTCAAATGTATTTTTATTTGTACATCTATTGTGGGCGGGCCTCTATTGTATTATGCTATAATATGTTCCATATATAAGGAAACACTTAGTTTGTGTATTTAGTTATTTCTATCTTGTTTGCGGCATTTGCTTAAAGTAAGAAATTAGATCCGCTTCTCAGTATCGAGTTTTGTTGCACACTGTTAAGAATTATGGAGGTCTCTTTCGTGGACAGTAACAACGGAAAATGTTTGCTAGTGGTTAACAAGTACACCTTTTCAAAACAGAAAGTGTTGAAGAGTGGCGAAGTGTTTTGGCGTTGTACAAAGAAATCCTTAAATTGTCCCGCAAAAGTGTTTACGCTTGGTGCAGAAAATTTAGTGAGCAGAAGCCAGCTAGAACATAATCATGAACAGAATCAGAGTAAATTAAACCGAAAAGTGATTTCAAATGCGTGTAAACGTAAAGCCGTTGATGATATTTCCGAAAAACAAGAGAAAATTATTAGTCGTGAACTAGCTATGGAACTGCCGGAAACAATCACGATAACAGATTTCACTTATATCCGAAGAAATTTGTACAATGCAAGGAGAAAATTTCTTCCTGGGCCGTTACCACAAAATAATACAGAAGTCCATGATATAGTGGAAGCTGCTAATGTTAAAACAAGCAAGGATGAAAGTTTCGTTTTTATAAACTGTCCAGTGAGCAATATCATAGTGTTTTCTTGTGAAACGAATGTTAGAAGTTTATGTGGAATGCGTAAAGTGTACATGGACGGTACATTTTCGTATTGTACAAAATATTTTTTATAATTATTTACAATCCACGGACTTAATAATGGACATTATATTCCATTGATGTTTTGTTTGTTGCCTGATAAACGCACTGAAACGTATGCAACATTATTTGAAATGCTAACAAAAGAAATCTTTCGACGTCACTCTACAATATTACGACCAGCTGAAGTTTTTGTAGATTTTGAGAAAAGCATTCACATAGCGGTTCGCGCTATATGGCCATCAGTACAAATCTATGGTTGTCGTTTCCATTTGCACCAATCGTGGTTCAGGAAAATTCAAAGTTTGGGATTAACAGCAGAATTTAGGAACACAGATTCCGAAGTAGGAAAATGGCTGCGATATACATTTGGATTAACGTATTTGAATCCTGACGAAGTAGGCGATTGTTTCGCCTTAGATTTGTTTGCCGAAAAACCTGCTCATGCACAGGCTGACGAATCTATCTGAACTCCCTGGAATTACATATTCATCTGCGATATGTATTGTACTGCTCTCAAAATTATTTACAATCTCCTGTAATTCAGCCTCTGGCAGTGGACAGAGGTTGTGTTCCACTTAGGCCTCAATATTTTACTAAAAAACGAATCATTAGAAACTTGTAATAGTAAAAATGTAACTTAATCCTGCACACTGGAGTTTCAATAACTCAAGAGCACCTAAAATCAAACACGAAATACTCATAACCAACAATATTTATAACAATACTTATAACCGACAATAGTACATTGTGTAACGTAATCATAGTACATTCCCGGACGACAATGTAAATTGTTGACCGAGGCGTTAAGACGACCCTGAATTAAAGTCTTAAAATATGCAATGGAAGCAGAAAGCAGTCCAAGATCGCAGAAGGCGAAAATTATGAAATGCACTTATTCTTTTTTATAAACAGGGCGTTATTGATGATCACATTGTGCCTAGAGAACATACAGTAACTGGAGAGTACTATTTCAATGAATTTCTGGGAACCCTAAATGTAAAATTAAAGAAAAAAAACTGCCGCTTTCTCAAGACATCGGTTGGATCCTGCATCACGACAAAGCTCCGGTCCAGAGATCATTTGTCAACAAACACTTGAAGAATTGGAAATTGAAATTATGATTCACTCTTCTCACCCACCTGACCTTACCTCATGTGACTTTCATTTGTTTTCTGAAGTTAAAACATAATTGAGAGTAGAATTTAGAGCTCATGCGTATACTAAATAGACTCTCAAGAAATGGTTTCTCAGATGTTTATGACAAGTGGAAAAAACTATGGGACAAGTGTATTGTACAGAATGGAGAGTGCTTTGAAGGAGAGTTGTAAAAATTTTCTAAATCAAAATTTCAGTCTCGTTATTTTCTGATATTACTTCGTATATCTAAATAACAACAACAGCATGCTGTCTTGTTTCACCAAGAAATGACTGCGAATCCATTGACAAAAGTTAATTATAATGCTAGCTGTGGAGGAGGTTCATTTTCGACCATCCTTATAATGTGAACACTTACAAAAGGAACCTGGAACTTAAGATAAATAATTTTTTAAGCAGGTTTTATTGCGAGTATTAAACATATTTTAGAGACAAAGAGATTAGATATGTTACTTTCTAATTTTACATTTAATGGATGTTGAGGTAGTGTTTGCAGAAATGCATTTTATCAGATCCAAAAAGTTTTCTTTAAAAAAGCAATTCAACTTTTCCGAGCTTAACTCCGCTGATAAAAGAAGGGTCGACCGTAAATATATTCCACTTATGTTGGAGATGCCTTTAAATATTTAGAACTTCATACGGGTAGATATCACACGTACATTTTATTTGAAAAATATTATCAATTTTATTGCGAGAACATGGCACTTTCAAATATTTATTGTTAGGCTGGTATTCTATTGTTACAGGTTAACACATTGAGAAAAAAGGCATCGTCCGTCATTGTAGACAATTACCTTTGTTTCTCTGAAAAATGAAGCCGTACGGTTACCACACTGGAAATTGTGATTTATGATGCGAGTTTATCAGCTCAAGGGAGCATTGCCGGGGCTATTATTGCGAGAGTGATGCAGTAACTTTTTCAGTTTGTCCCAGATCTTTTAACCCATACATTATATGAAGCTGTTGATATTTATTTAAGTGGATTTTACCCACCTACTTATTAGAATATGTACAAAAACAATTAATAAACAAAATATAGGTTAAATAAAGCACATTGATAAATCATCTTGCTGTATATGGTTTAAAATGTAATTTAAAATGTTTTATTTAGTATACAATGGTTATTGGATTCTTGTCTCTTTAATTATTAATTAAATTGTGGGGGTTACAATTATATTTATATAGAAACGTTTGATGAAGACTTATAACAGCAACTTATACTGTAAAAAGAGTCATTGGAATTTTCAGAAATAATATTTATAAAATGTTATTTACAGAATATTATTTTCGTTAATTAATTGGTTGTATAATGTTGAAGACATTTTTAACAGACAAAAAGGAGAAGCTTATCAATTCATATATTTATATTTTTTGTTTGTTGCGTATAACTACACAACAATTTGACTGGTTTCAATAATTCTGAATGCGTTTAATAGAAGGTGCATTCAAAATGGTCCAATATCATTGTGAGCCGATACTAGGCTAATACCGGATTAGTACAAGCAAAAGACCACTTTTTACCTATTGGTTTGCTTACACATTAACAATTTTTTCCAACATAAATATTTTTACTGTTCTAATTTCGTTTTTGTTTAATAACTTGTAATGGGACACATTACGCCCATCTTATTTCAAAGCAGTTATATCCATTTGTAAAATTTTAAAGAATGTTAAAATTAATTTATTTAAACTAAAAAAGTCACATTGTATAAATTTTAATACTTTTCCCGCCATTAAATATTATTGCAAAACATTTTGCAATAATATTACACACGTGTTTCAATCAGTTCCTTCTATGCCAAATCATCATTTTGTATAGTTAAGTGTGTATAGTTAGCCATACATAAACTCTATTGGAATAACCTAGTGTCACATATACGAATCGGTAGAATCACTGTATTGCATCATCCACGAAACCAGTATGATCAAGAACTCTATAAGGAAGCCGGGGAATTACCAAGAGAAAACCGAAGTTCGGACGCATCAAGGAAAGCGAAACGACTCACTCGACTCAAGTCAGTCAAACGAGTCAAACGTGCTACGCCTTAACGTGATAATAAAGTGAGGGAATACTGCAATAAAAGTACTTGGCTCAAGGGAGTCAACCTAGTAAAACGTGCGACCCTATAAAGCAAGAGTATGAAAGGGTTAACCGCATTTTGTGTACTTAAGTACAACAAGTACACGTTGTAACAAAAGTATCACATGCCTACAAGTGCAGTCATTTATTTAAAAGTGAATCACGACGCTTAATACATCAGGGCTCTTGTCTGGAATATCAGGCACCCTGAGGCGTGAAGAAATAGTGTTAATACAGTGAACAAGTGCATCAATCCAGAAGCACCGAGTCAACGATAAAGTGAAATGGCCATTAGTGCAGCGATGTAAAGGTTAGTCTTTATAAATACTGTTTATTAATCTGATCCGACTAAATTGTTCAAATCTATGTTAAATTTACTGTATCTCGCACCATATGTATATTAGTATTTAGTAAACTTTTCAGAATAACCCTAAGTAAATTTGTAATTAATCATATGTAAATTAACAAGCTTTATTTATCAATATAAGTACATTTAGTAATCATTTGTTCTTTTATTTCAATTCATGTAATCTACACTTTAATGGAAAAGCATAGTAAACAAAAGGAATTGATCGAAACATTTATTAAGTAAAAAAGAGGGATTCATTTCTTTTCACCTTAGTTTTCATACACGCTTTGAGAGAGAAAGGTGTAAGTCGCATTTAGACTTACCCGCTTTATTTAGAGTCTTTTTCTATATCTCTCCGCTATTTTTTTGCTAACCGGCAATTATAAAAGTACAATTATACCTTAGAGGGGGTAATCCTCTTGGCGCCCGACAAAGCGGTAATTGAATAAGTCAATTACTCAATATTCAACTTTAATCTATATCTCAATATTTAGGATAAATGCGGCATTTAAGTATTTTCAGCACCAAAGTTATCGGTTTGTACAGCAACTTCGAATCCCTCGAAGCCCGGGACATTATTAATATAACGCCCAATGTTAAGGGTTAAAGAGGACTGTTACAAACTCCATGTAAATTCCATAATCTACCCAGGGTTGGCATTAAATGAAAGTTGTAATTATATAATACAAAAGGACATAAGTTAGAAACCTACATCAAGGTACTAATGAATAAAAATGAGCGATAACAATTCACTACTATAAACATAAGTCAATTAGCTCTGTGTGTTCACTATATCTAAAGGCGTTACACGTTTTAGACGGTATGTTCGTGCACTATTATCCAAAATGTTCAATGCCAAAGGATTTGTATGTGCTTCAAGGCGTGTGAAATACTTAAATACTTGGGTGTTTTGCTTCCTCAAGCACTGTCGGCATGTGACGATCATGATGTAGCGCGGTATTTGATACAAACCATGATGCATTTGTAATTGTTCTCAGTACTTTGGATTGAAACCGATGAAGAATTTACAGATTAGAGACACTCGCCCACTTCCCCACAGTTGAACGCCATAGGTCCACACTGGCTTCAAAATCAATTTGTACACAATAAGTTTGTTTTCCAGAGATAGTGAAGATCGCTGGCCAATGAGCCAGTGTAGTTTGAGAATGTCAGCCCTAGCTGCTTTCTCTTCGAGTAGGTGTGCTTAGTCCACGTTAGCCGTCTATCCAAATGAATTCCGAGATATTTGGCGTTTTAATTCTGGGATATCTGAACACCGTTCAATGAAACAGGAGGAGAAGTATCTCGACGTAATGCATGCACCGATTTTAGTTCGCTGGTTTTTATTTTCCACTTTTTTGCCACTCCTGAAGGATATTTAGTGATGTATGGAGATAATGACATGCCACTGTAGTATCACTACGTGTCGCTAATAATGCTAATACTGCTCTAATAATTCTTTTAAATTATACATGAGTTTATCCTATTATAATTTTATGTTAACCCGTAACTGTTATTATCCGGTCAATTTTACTTTTTCACTTTTTTAAATTTAAATTTCGTGCGTAACTTTATAGTTGCGCTTTCGGCCATTACGCTATTACCGCATAACATAAATGGCAGTCAGTTAAGATATTATAATATTTGGTTCCATCCCGGTCAATTTGACCGTGAGTAGTAAGTACATTATATTTTCTTTTTTCGAAATGTTTGTCATATGGCATTCATTATAGGACATTTTATAATGAGTACATCCCGACGAGTAAGGGCAACCGACGATGACTTTGAAGGGACCGTTGTGAAGTGGTTTGAGGAGTGTAACGATCTTGCAAGTGACATGGATTTTGATTGTGATGCAATAGAAAATGCTCATGAGTTAGATTCGATAGAGATTTGAAGTGTAGATGGTGCTAGAGATATTGGAAAAAATTGGAGTGAATCAGAGAGGAACAGAACAAAATTTCTCAGGAAAAATAAGATTTCGTGAACAGCTGAACCTAATGCAATAAAAGGAATAACACGAAGACACGAATCGAGCGCAACTCCAGAAGAAATGTGGAATCTACTTATAGATAACAGTATGTTATCAGAAATTCTGCATATGGACCAAATAATCATTAAAAAACAAGAAATAAAATACAAGCAACAAGATCATACAGTACTAAAAGAATTAAATATTATTGAACTAAAGGCATTCATAGGTTTACTATATTTTTCTGCGGTATTCAAATCTAACTATGAAGACGTAAATGTACTTTTTGCTTCTGGTGGTTCAGGTAGGGATATTTTTCGAGCGGTGATGACTAAAGGTCGCTACCTTTCTTTGATAAGTGTTTTGAAATTTGATGATTCTAACACAACAAATGAACATTTTCAAAATGGTCGTTTTAAAAATGGACGTATACCAGTGATACCGATGATGGTGAGCATTTCGGTCGTCCATCGACGGAAAACAGGCAAAAATTTTGTATCAAGGTTACTTGCAATGAACTAAGCAATGAACAAAAGTGTGAAGCAACATCAAGTCGATGTTGATTTGCTTCTTTTACACTAATGGCCTCGCTCAAAGAATTTTTTCTACCAGGTAAAACAGTTAATGGACGATTTTATTGCGATGTTCTTCAAACACATTCGACACAAGCGGCTTGCTAAGTGGCACAACAATTCGTGGATCCTACATCACGAAAGCGCACCAATCAAAACGTCAGTTGTTGTGCGTCCATTTCTAGCCTCAGCGAAGACGCTAGTACTACCCTAACCTTCCTACTCTACAGATCCCGCCCTTTGTTACTTTTTCCCTTTTCGAAAGTTGAAACTGTGGCTCAAAGGGCGCCGTTTTGAGACCATTGGGAAGATCCAGACCAAATCACAGGTAGTGTTGAACACGTCAACAGGCGAAGACTTCTAGCACTGCTTCCAATCATAGACAAGTCATTGGGATCAGTGTATCCATGCGGAAGGAGAGTATTTTGAAGGGGATGGTAGTGAATAAGTTGTAATAACAAACTCATTTTTTTTCACATTCCGGGAATTTCTGGGTAGCGCCTCGTATCTCGGCATATTTAGTTACATAACCCTTAATATCTTACGTGTGTTCGTGTGCACTATTAACAAAGGTAAACACCGTATAATTTTTAGGATAAGATTTTTTATTTAGTAATTTATAAACAACATACAATTTGTACATAATTCTGTTCTTACAAGCATCAAAATAATATATTTGTATAAATACAAAATTATAAAATATTCATTTGGTATCACTCTACCTACCATTACTGCCGAGAAAGAAAATAAAGTATTCATATGAGTCAGTGGGACTTGCGGTCGTGGGACTTGCGGTCAAGTAGATTTTTAATTACATGCAGTGGGACTTGCGGTCAATTTTATTTTCGCAGTGGGACTTGCGGTCAGATTGTATATGCACGTATAAATAATGATATACATTTGCATAATTATTATATAGTAGCAAAAAGTGAAAAATACAACTTTCCTTCACACTTTAATCCAGGCTTAGGACTGGCAGTTGAATACTGGCGTGTTTAAAAGTGGCGTTTTTGGCCGTTGTCATACGAAAACTATACTATTTACTACTATATACATAGATAATATTTACAAATTATACCTAACTTGTCCTAACATTGTAATTGAGTGTTATAATTAGAATTTCTGGGCGATTACAATTTCATCCGATTTGCAGATTTCTTTTTTCTTTTCTTTTCTCATTTGTTCATTTGTGTTTACCATAATTTACCTATTAATTTTTTGTTATTACATTACAAAGAATGAAGGAAAGTTGTACTTTTCACTTTTTGCTACTATATAATAATTGTGCAAATGTATATCATTATTTATACGTGCATATACAATGAGGTGACCGCAAGTCCCACTGCGAAAATAAAATTGACCGCAAGTCCCACTGCATGTAATTAAAAATCTACTTGACCGCAAGTCCCACGACCCCAAGTCCCACGATACCATTCATATATGTCGTCCATTAAGCCATCTAGCTTTTTTCAACACAAGATTCTAATTAATTATGTACTAATTGGTACTTGAAAGTAGGTACTGTTACGTTTATACAAACTTATAGAGCAATAACTTAAGAACTAAATAATGAAAGTACATTAACATATGTATGCTTGTCATCCCAAAGCCCAGGTATGCAGCAATCTCATGGTGGCGATCTTTCATTATCTGTTGGCGCATAGTGTTGATGTTTATTGTCAAAACAACCGACTTTGGGCGACCTTCTTTAAATTTATCCATGACCGAACGACGAACACGATAGAATTCATTGGACCAGTAATATACCGCGGTTTTAGATAATCACAAGAATGCTTTTAAGCACTTGAAAACTAATGAAAATGTGGCAAAGTTAAATAATAAGAAGAATATATGAAATGAAATACAAAGGGAGTTTTCTATGCTATCTACCTAGCTATGAAAACAATATTCTATCGTGACAATTTTCTTACGTCGAGTTTCCGTAGCATTTTATAGTATCATTTCCAAGTTTGGTTCGAATCGCTTAACATTTGTTACATTTATATTCAGTTAAAGAAGAGGAAATGAGTAATTTGAAACTTGAACACAGAAGCGTCATAAATTTTTTATCAAAAGAAGTCAGTAGTCCGAAGAATATTCACGAGATAATGATGGCAGTATATGAAGAAAATAGCCCGTCCTATTTCCAAGTCAAATTTTTGTCTAAGCGGTTCAAATGTATCAGAGAATCCCTTCATGATGACCCAAAGTCTGGAAGCAGGAACTGAAGAAATTATCAACAAAGTTGAAAATTTGGTGTTGATTGACCGCCGAGTAAAAGTTTCAGTTATTACCAGAGAAATAGAAATATCAGAAAGGAGTGTTTTTAAAATTCTACACGAAGATTTTACACAAAAATTGTTTAGACGACAAATTTGTGAAGAGAAATTGACTGTTTTATCTCAAAATGAAGACTTCTTACATATATGTAGTTGTAACTGAGGATAAAACTTGGGTACGCTACTGGAACCCTTGCGCGAAATAACAGTCAATGCAATGGGTTAATAAGGGCTCCCCATTATCCAAAAAGATAAAAATGAAATTTTCTGCGGAAAAAGTGATGGCCACAGTTTTCTTGAATACGGAGAGGATTCTCTTAATTGAGTATATGTCAAAAAGGACTACATTAACGGGAAATGTTTACAAAAACAAAATTAGGAACTTGGACACGATTATAGGCGAAAAAGACCTCACAATTTTCCACAGAAAATTCTATTTCTGTACGACAACTGCAGAGCGCATAGGGCCTAATTGTTCAAGCAGTAATCAATGAATTCGGCTTTGAGGAATTACAAAGCCCCAACCTCGCTGCTGTGACTATTATCTCTTTCCAACACGCAAAAAATACTTTAGAGGGCGTCGATTTTTATCGGATGACGACATGGAGACTGCTGTGGGGTCGTAGTTTGCAGAATTATCAAAAGAATTTTGCTTTGAAGGCATAGCGTTATTAAAGAAACGTTGGAATAAATGTGCTAGTGTTATTAGTTTTTACGTTAAAAAACAATTTTTTTTTTGTTTTCTGATATAGATGGTTAGATAACATAAAAAACTCCCCTTGTAATAAGAAATAGGAAACCAAAAAGGAAGAAAAAGTTGGTAAGTTAGAGGAGCTGCCGTAAAGATATATATTAAATAGAATGAATAAGATAGAAAACACAAAACAAAAGAAAGATTTATGGAAAAAGCAGCTTCCCTAGAAACACGATTCCACGCGCCTTACACCGGCTGTGGTAGAAAGGCTATTTTGATAACAAGTTAGCAAATGCCAATTAGTGAATTAATTATTATGTATTATATCATTAACACGTAGCCCTCCGACACACTAAAATATTTTAATAAAACATAAGTAAGATCTGTTTATAAAAGTTTACTTGTTAAACAACAATATACATATTACCGATACTTTATAATTTATCGTATTGAGTTAGAAGATGAACCGTATTTCGCATCAATTTAAATGTCACCGTTGCTTGTATTTCTGGACGCTTGTATACTTTATACATGGTTAAAATATTTTACTACTCTCGCAACTAAATCAACATTTTTCTTCATAAATTTTAATAAAATATGGTAAACGCCCGTTTGCTGATATTTCTAACACGAAGAAAAGGTAAAATCATTAAGAAAAGTGCAGATACTCACCTGCGACATGGACGGGTAGTGTCTTGAACTTTCCCGCTGCGGGCAGAACCAGTTGCGAACAAGATAGCTGTAAACCGTTATTCAACACATGAACTAGCACTGAGCAAACAACTATTACCCAACCCCAGCCGCCTTCCGGATAATAGTGGCGTCTGAGGGTTGTCACTTTCCTGGCATCCAAGGGGATTTCCGGCAATAAACAGTCCGTGTGTTGGTTGCACGTCCCGATACTTTTCGATTTTAAGGCGCACGTGTTGGTAGCGGCGATGGTAGCGGCCACATTTTCGCTATCCGGATGTTTCTGACAGTGCGCTTTGTTATTTTCCGTGTACACTAAATCCCAATTGTCGATCTTGATGCTGGGACGTCGGCGAATTCTATTTTTTACGTCGGTTTCATCGGTTGTCTTCTCTATTTTGGCCAACGCTAATACTTGTACTTTCTCGTATGTTCGTTCGTCTTCCGGCGCTCCTTTTGGGGAGAGATCCTCTGTTAAAGCTGAGTCTGTAAAAATAATTTTTGGGTAGACATTTCAAATTATAATTTTATTAAAGGGTATATACAGTGTCTATAAGCCAAATGGAATAAATTCATTATTTCGGTTACTGTACATATTTATAAAAAATATCGAAACATGTCATATTTAATTTATAAATTAACATTCTTCAACGTGAAAATGCGATCCCTACCTTCAACCCCCTTCGAATGACAGGTACAACCCCCATTTTTTTAAATGGGAAGTATAGGCTTGTGATATATCGTTGTAAAGGTCTCTTTATTCTCTATTCAAAAATGTTATAATTTTCATGTTTGTTGCAACAATTAAGATAGAATAAAATAAAATCATGTTGTTATCGAAATTCGCTACGACATACTCAAAAAATAAAATTTAATGCAAAATGTAAAGACAAATTTAACCCCTTACCGCATGATTTTTTGGTTGTTGATAACTTTTTTGTACATAGTAGTTTAAACAAATCTTAATACAGGAAAATTAATCAAAAAAATCTATAGTAATTTTTTTTGTCAAAAACTGTCAAAATACTGACACGTGCCAAATTTGTCACAATTTGTAGTTAAAAAAAAACTAGATTTGATAGTTTTATATTCAAAATATATTTATAAGATTTGGAATGCTACAGCTACTCTAAATGGAAACGTCGAAAACAGTTTCTGTCTTTGTTCAGGCATAATGTCACGTTACATTTATCACAAGACACTTGTGATTTTCCTTTACATTCGGGGTACTTGCATCGTTGGCGATCATTGTGCCAAAGTGGAAAATGACCCATGTTATCTGTACGGATCTCTTGAGCCGGTATCGGCGAAAATGGATATTTTTTCTTCTTTAGTTCCAACTGTGGCTGTAAAGAATGGCTTGGTCTCCCACGCTTCTTAGATGTGACACTAGATCTGGTGAGAATTTCTGCCAGTCCTAACTTGAATTCAGACAAAGGCAAGTACATATCACAAGTATCTCCAGAACTTTTGCAACCAATAATTCTTCTCCACAAAATCCAACTATTGCAACATCCGGAGATAAAATTTTTTCGATCTTATAAGGATCCTGTGGTACCCTAACATGGAACCCAAGAGATCAACACCACCCATATAGCTATTGTATATCTGTATACATTTGGGACGTGGAATTTCAATATACTTTTTTTCCTTTCGACAAAACCGCTGTACTTTTGAAACTGGTTGGCTACCGACATACGTTGAGACCGTGGTGACTATTTTATTGTCAAACCAAGAAACTACAGATATATCAACATCGTCAACTTTTGCGACTTTTTCTATAATTGTACCTCTACCCTTTTTTCTCATTTCAGCTTCTTTAGGAAACTCACAATCTGGTACACGGTTTTTCCGAACAGTACCAAGAGGCAAAATGCCTTCTTTTTTTAGATAGATCAATAATGGTATGCTGGTAAACCAATTATCAAAAAATACTTTATAATTTTGATGTCTTGGAAGTGAAGCAGTTAGTTTTACTACAACATTACTGCTTGCTCCTAAATCTGGTTGATGAGGTAGCAACTCGGTTGGCCCAGAAAAAAAATCAAAATCATAGCTGAAGCCGGATACGCCACTAAGTACGAAAACCTTATATCCCCATTTGTGAGGCTTTTTAGGATTGTATTGCTTCAAAGTAGATTTTGCTTTGGTGGGAATAATTTGTTCATCGATAGCAAGGTGTTCTTCTTTTGGAACAAGTAAATATTTTTCTCGGATTTTATCTAGAAAAGGGCGAATTTTGAATAGCTTGTCATAACCAGCCTCTCCGTGTTTCTTTTGATTTACATTGTCATTGAAATGAAGAAAGCGCTTTATTTCTTCAAACCTGTTACAAGTCATTGCTTGAGATATTGCTGGAATATTTAGCGAACTATTCCAGTAGCTTCTAGTTGAGGGTAAATGCACTACAGACATATATATACAAATACCAATAAACACATTTATCTCCTCTTTTGATATATTTGGTGGTTTGTCTGGTCTGCATTGAACACCAAATAAATTAGTTTGTTCAGTTATGTATGTAAGTATATCATCGGTAAAGAAGAATTTGAAAAAGTGATAAATAGTATCAAAATTCAAAATTTCCTCTGGTAAGGACTCAGATCCTTTGAACGTGCTGTCTTGTTCCACAATATTCAAATGTTTATCTTGCCAGTCTAAGTGATATTTGTTTTTTTTTGTTTTTCTACTTGCTACAACTAAGGTAGAAAGTGGAACGTCATCTTCACTATCGAAATGATCAGTTTCCTCAATAATGTCATCTACATTTTCATAGGAACACCCATTGCTAAATTCGTCGACTAAAACTTTGGAAAACTTTGCCATATTTCGATAATCATCGTCATCTGATAAACTTTCGTCTTCGCTGTCAACTAAATCTGGAATTTGATTGGATTGTCGACCATAAAACCGTTTTGTATCCATCTACAAAAAAATCATCCTTAGCAACTCTTTACTGCAAACTGTGCCAAATATAGCACAAGTAAACAACGCACACGTGACTTCTACCTGTGATTACTAAGCTTATTTCTTTTATGTAAAAAGTAAATATAGGCACTTACCAGTAGCCAGATATTTTTATCTTCACTATATCTTGCTATTTCAAATTATTATGAACTTGCAAAATTTGTAAATAATAGAAACGAATAGCCAGCTGTAGTGGTCAAACGTCAACTAACGCAACTTTCAAAACATGCGCCAGATAGCGCTCTTTATTGGTGAACATAAAGAAGCGAGCGTGCCGAATTTGGAACAGATTGCATTAGCAGCTTAAAATATGTGTAGACTTAGAAAAAACAATTATTTTAACGTGTGCCATATTTGGCACAGTATGCGGTAAGGGGTTAAAACGCCAGAAAAAAATATGAATGTCAATGAAGTAGATGCTCATTTGCGTTTATAAAGATTTAATACATACATCAAAGGCATCATTGCATTACTTACTTCCCGTTTAGGTCTTCATAATAAGAAAGTGAGTAAAAACCATACCAATGTGCTTTTTAGATGGTATCCATTAAAAATACTTTAAAAAGTTTCCGTGGCAACATTAGTTTGTTTAAAACGCCTTAGTAAATTGTTTTGTATTTAAAAGTTGTCATTTAAATTGACAGTTTGATAATTTTAGTTTGAATTTCGTAAAATACAATTCTGGGAAATGGTTAGATTAACGGAAATGCATAAAATAACAGTCATACAAATGATTGGTTACGGAGATAGAACCCGAACACAACAAGAAGTAACCCGCCTATTTCATGAGAAATTTCCTGATTTACCGCCTATAGCTCAAGGAACAATAAGTAAGATGGAAAAGCAGTTTCGAGAGCTTGGTCATGTAAGGCAGATAAAAAAAACCAGCTGCCAATGCACTGAGTGATGAAATCAAAGTAGATGTGATGCATGAGTTTATGGAAAACCCACATACATCGAGTAGACATGCATCCACTATATTAAATGTTAGCCATACATCGATAGTAAACATATTAAAAGAAAATAAAATGCATCCCTATAAAATGATATCTACTCAGGAGCTTATGGAAGACGATTTTGATAGAAGAACTTATTTTTGTGAGCGAATGATGGACATGCTGGATAACAATATTATGAATTTAGAAGACGTTATGTTTTCTGATGAGTGCACTTTTTCTCTTAGTGGTCATGCTAATCGGCAAAATTGCCGCTACTGGTCTCCGGAAAATCCTCACTGGATGAGGGAAGAACACACACAATACCCAGTAAAAGTTAATGTTTGGGCAGGTATTGTTGGAAACCATATCATTAGTCCCTTTTTCATTGAGGGCAATTTGAATGGCGATCGTTATTTGGCACTACTTCAAAATGATGTCCGGCAGTACCTCGATGCAATATTTCCCAATCGGTGGATAGGAAGGCGAGGATCGATAGAATGGCCAGCGCGATCACCTGATCTGACCTTACTTGATTTTTTTTTATGGGGATATTTGAAGAGCATTGTGTACAAAACTAAACCTTTGGATTTAAATGACTTAAGAGAACGAATAACGCTTGCGATTAGGTCGATCACGCCTGATATGTTAAATAATGTTAGAAGACAGTTTTATTTAAGATTAGGATGTTGCCAAGACGTTCATGGTGAACATCTACTTCATTGACATTCATTTTTTTTTTTTGCGTTTTACATTTTTCTTTACATTTCGCATTAAATTTTATTTTTTGAGTATATTGTAGCGAATTTCGATAACAACATGATTTTATTTTATTCTATCTTAATTGTTGCAACAAACATGAAAATTATAACATTTTTGAATAGAGAATAAAGAGACCTTTACAACGATATATCACAAGCCTATACTTCCCATTTAAAAAAATGGGGGTTGTACCTGTCATTCGAAGGGGGTTGAAGGTAGGGATCGCATTTTCACGTTGAAGAATGTTAATTTATAAATTAAATATGACATGTTTCGGGATTTTTTATAAATATGTACAGTAGCCGAAATAATGAATTTATTCCATTTGGCTTATACACACTGTATAATACTCAAGAACTGTACAAGTATTATTTGTATAATTTGTGTTGTAATAAGTGGATGCTAATAATATTAATTATTCTCGTAGAAATGGTGCTAGCGGAACCTATAGTAAAGTGACGATCAAAGGAAAAGAATCGAAATCTTCCAACATTAATAGCTTAAGAGAGGAAGACGCATAATCAACGGTTTTATTTAACCTAGGAAAATATCTGAAGATATAATAATAATGATAATAATAATAATAATAATAGCGTTATTGTCCAATGGATGAACCAATTATAGGACAAAACAGAGAATGTACGTACAGATTGCCGTGGATTTCATCTTAATGAAAATTAAACAATTGAAATATGAGGGACGTCTTTTATGTTTTGAAAACTGGGACACAGAGGACGCCACTAATCAAATGTCAGTGCCACAAATTAACTTCCATCTTTAGTTAGCCTAAATCTGAAGTTTCAGTGCGATACGTGTAGGGTTGTAGCTACAACGAACTGTCAAAATTGCCGAGTTAGTCGAAAAATTGAATTAAACCGTGAAAATTTCGAGCAATAATTTTTTAGAATGCCTCACTAAGTTGGTTTCTGTTTTCGGTAATGAAGTACCACATCAGTCACAATTTCTTGTTGATATGGAGAATTAAAACGTGGACGGATTAGTTTTAGCGACGATTCAAGAGCAAGTGCACAAAAAACGGCAGTCGCTCAAGAAAACGTCGATGCTATGCGCAAGCTCTTCAGCGAAGATCGACATGTGACATTTCGTGAAATTAAATCATTATTGGGGATTTCAAAGACCTCAATTCAAAAAATTTTGCATGAAGAATTGTGTTTCCTGTTGGATACTGCATCTGTTGACCGAAGAACAGAAAACAGCTAAGGTGAATTGGTGTCAAAAAACTCTATACCGCTTCAACACAGGAAACTGTAAAAGCGTGATTCGTGAATGGTGATGAATCTTGGATTTACACATAGACCTCGAAAATAAACGCCAGTTGTGTGTTTGGATGTTCCAAGGTGAAGAAAAGCCAACAAAAGTCATCCGTTCTCGAAGTGTCTCCAGAAAGATGGTCGCAACAATGATCTCGAAAGCAGGTCATGTAGCAACAATTTCTCTAACTGTTACTGTCGATTAGTATAAAACCTTTTGTTTACCGCAAGTCATCGCTGACCTCCGAGAAAGCAATCCACAACGACGAATTATCCTCTACCAAGGCAATTCAAGTTCGCACATAGCCCGCAAGACAATTGAATTTTTAACACAACCAAACGTCGAATTGTTAGATCATTCTCCGTACAGTCCCGACCGAAGTCCCAACGATTTCTTTACCTTTCCGAAAATCAGGGACGGACTGTGTGGTCAAAGTTTCCAGTCGTCAGAAGGAGCTGTCGATGCTTTCAAAACCGCAATTTTGACACTACCAACAAACGAGTGGAATAACTGCTTCCAGAGTTGGTTTGAATGCACCTCGGCATGCATTATTTTTTGTGGAGTATATTTCGAAAAACAATAAAGTCTTTGAAAGCTATCTATTGTTTTATTACAGTTCTATAAGCAAAATATAAAAGACTACCTTCGTAGAGTATGAATAGCTATGAAATGTATTTGAAATGGACTGTATTTTGAAATGCACCCTGTATAATTACTGGTAGAATGAATTTCAGTCCTTCTATGTAAAAAGATTTTGATTGTTATTCTACAAAACCTGATCGTAAAGAAATTGGCACAGAACGTAATTAAATGTGTTTTGAATACGTCTATATATTACGTGTCGAATATTGCATTTCATATACAATGTCGACAAGTTATAGGTTATGTTACAACTTAACAATATCTATAGCTTAATTTAGTAAAAACACTTGCTTACGTACCAAAATTAGACAAAAGAAATATTAAAATCTTTTGTTTCACATTTCAAGTTCATGTCCACGTGTACAAACGTTTATATGAAAATAAGCCCATATAATTAACAATCTAGTGCTTAATAGCAGAAATAATGCAACCTAAAAGACAATAAACAATTGTAAGAGCAAATATTGTTTAAGGTGTAGTTTAATAACATTTGAATGTATTTACGTTCATAAATATCAAGTATTGCATCTAACGCTTATAAAATTAGAAAAATATGTATGTACCTATTATTATTATTGGATCTTATTGTAGGTAAATAAGATCGAAAATAGATCAATAATATTGATAAGCTTCGAAGGAATTTTTTTATTGGTAAATGATATCTGTAAAAGAGAAATGTTTGTATTACAAATTAAAAATGACAGAATTATGTGTATATATAGCCTAAAATATACAGTTAAAATAAACTAATATGAGGCATGTATGAAACAATGGACTAGAATGAGAAAGTTGTTGATCTACATTTAGATGTGAAAACCAAGTTTTTAAAATGCGTTAGACGCATAAAGGAGATACTGAATATTGTAAACGGGACAAGGGGAGAAGAAATATGATAAAAATACGAATATTTAAATTGAACATACGAGGATTGACAGGTAATGAAGAATACATATTATGATATTTCGTTGTTAACGAAATTCAATTGATTACAGGGTGTTATAAAACATTTAAAATCGACAAAAGTACACAGGTTTTTAAAAAGCTAAACTTTAATTTTTGATGCGAATATTTACTTTAATATGTATATATTTATAATAATCTTACATGTTTCCGCACATAATGCCTTTATCAAGGAAATTAATTTATAACTTAAATTTCTTTGATAAAGGCATTTTTAAATATATACATATTAAAGTAATAACAGACCTTAAATCGCCGACTAATTGAATCTACTATATACAGGGTCCGGCAAAAGTATGAAATAATGCCATTATTTATTTAAATACTGTGCTAATCTAAATTTTCTTCAAATAAAAGTTCTTTGAATTATGATTTTCCATGTTTTACTTGAGTTTTTGTGGCGTTATTTTTTTTCGGTGTCGTTGCTACGGCAACCAACATTTGTTTTTTAAATAGTAACTTATGTTTTTTATATTATCTTCTGAATCAGCATATTTTTCTACGTAGAAATAATTACATTTTACAATGGGTTACAAAATCACTTATAAGGAAATTATCGTTACCTCTGCCTGTTGGCAATTTTCGATTGTTTATCAGGTGTTATTTTTTGACAATTAGCTTCGCTGTTGAATATTTTTTGTGTATTAGTTACATTTGAGTGTGTTAACAATGGTTAATTTAACAGAAAAGGAAAAAAATTGATATTCTTATCATGGTACGATATGGTGATCAAAAACGAACACAACAAGAAGTATGCATATTATTCAATAACATCTATCCTAACCGTACTCCTATTACGCAGTCTTATATTTCGAAATTAATTAAAAAATACTCGGTTACCGAAAGCGTAAAGGAAAAGCCAAAAACGTGAAGACCAAAAACTGCTACTAGTGGTGATGCTGCATTAAATATTTTGTTGGAGGTGAACGAACGACCCCGGACATCGTGCTATGTTCTAGAAGATGCCTTCAATATTTTTGAACGATCTGTTAGTAGAGTGCTTAAAAGAGAGAAATTTCATTCATATAAGGTTCAATTAATCCAAGAATTCACGGCAAATGATTTCGATATAAGGCTGAAATTTTGTGAAATCATGACATCTACCGGTTCGAGAAAACATTATTCAGATAATTTCTTACCTCTAAACCAAAGTGTAGAGGAGCCCCGTCTTGTTGAAACCACAGGTTATTGTTATTAGGGTAAATGGCTTGTAATGTCGGAACTACGTCTTGAGTCAATCAATTTAAATACTTCTCATTGTTAACGTGCCATCTATAAAATATGGTCCAATAATATTATCATTGATAATTCCTGCCCAAACATTCACTTTTTGGGGTCGTTGAGTGTGAGCTTCTATTAGCCATTTAGGGGCTTTTTGAGCCCAATATCGACAATTATGTCTGTTAACATAAGGCCGGATTTTGTTGAAATGCATCTCTCATGATTTCACAAAATTGCAGCCTTATATTGAAATCATTTGCCGTAAGTTCTTGGACTAATTGAACCTCGTACGGATGATATTGCTCTCTTTTGAGCACTTTTAAGCACGAACAGATCGTCCAGAAATATTGAAGTCACGTTCTAGAACATTGCACGATATTCGGGGTTGTTCGCTCACCGCCAACAAAATATTGAATGCAGCAGTGTCTTCCGGTGTCTGTGTGTTTTTTAATTAATTTGGAAACACAAGACTGCGTAATAGGAGCACGGTTAGGATAGACGTTATTGAATCATATGCATACTTCTTGTTGTGTTCATTTTCGATCATGATAAGAATTTAAATTTTTTCCTTTTCTGTTAAGTTAATCATTTTTAAGACACTCAAATGTAACTAATATATAAAAAATATTCAACAGCGAAGCTAATTCAAGAGGCACAGGTAACGATAATTTCGTCACAAGTGATTATCACATTAGAATTCGATTATTCTCGGAAATGTCATTTTGTGACCCCTTGTAAAATGTAACTATTTGTATGTAGAAAAATATGCTGATTCAGAAAATAATATAAAAAACATACGTTACTATGTAATAAACAAAAGTTAGTTGCCATAGTAACTACACCGAAAAAAAATAACGCCACAGAAACTCCAACGAAACATGGCAAATTATAATTTAAAGAACTTTTATTTGAAGGAAATTAAGTTTAGAACAGTATTTAAAGAAATAATGGCATTATTCCATACTTTTGCCGGACCCTGTATATATATATATATATATATAAGGTAAACTCAACAAGTCGGCGATTAAAGGTCTGGTTCATTACTTCAAAGTATATATATTTAAAACAACCGTACATGTTTCGGCAATGATGCCTTTGTCAAGGGAATAAAAAATATAAAATTATATTTTTTATAAAATAAAAAAAAGAATAAAAAATAAAAATTATATTTTTTATTCCCTTGACAAAGGCATCATTACCGAAACATGTAGGGTTGTTTTAAATATATATACTTTGAAGTAATGAACCAGACCTTTAATCGCCGACTTGTTGAGTTTACCTTATCATGCCAAGATCACGAAAATATTATATATATATATATATATAATTCAACAAATATTATATTTATATAGATATATATATATATATATATATATATATATATATATATATATATATATATATATAAATATAATATTTTCGTGACCTTCGTATGATATGGTAAATTCAATCAGTTGGTGATTAAAGGTCAACTTTGAAGTAAAGCCAGACCTTTAATCGCCAACTGATTGAATTTACCATATATATATATATATATATAGTGTTTAGATAATTTCTTAGCCGTTCATTAAATATAACAATTGATAAATTATTGGAGTTTTTCGGCTTTTATATGAAATATTTACAAATATCAAGTTAATATGTATGTAATTGCAAAGTAAGTGGGAATGTAAACATTGCTGTCTACAAATTACAAAGCAAATCATATGAAATTTTTTAATTGAAAAATATTCTCTGTGTTGGGACTCGAACCCAAGTCTACAGTTTGCGGACAACAATTTATCAATTGTTGTATATATATATATATATATATATATATATATATATATATATAATATAATATATTCATGACCTTGGTATGATAAGGTAAACTTAATAAGTCGGCGATTAAAGGTCTGGTTTATTACTTCAAAGTATATATATTTAAAATAACTCTACATGTTTCGGCAATGATGCCTTTGTCAAGAGAATACAAAATATAAATGACAGAATATATATATACAGAATATATATATACCTTTAATCGCCGACTTATTAAGTCGCCAAATTGAATTTACCATAACATACAAAGGTCACCAAATAATTATCTTTATACCTATATATATATATATATATATAAAGATAATTATTTGGTGACCTTTGTATGTTATGGTAAATTCAATTTGTTGGCGATTTAAGGTCTGGGTTTACTTCAAAATATATATATTTAAAACAACCCTATATGTTTCGGCAAATGATGCCTTTATCAAGGAATATAAAATATAAAATATTTCTATTTTTTTTTTTTTAATATTTTATATTCCTTGATAAAGGCATCATTTGCCGAAACATGTAGGGTTGTTCTAAATATATATATTTTGAAGTAAAACCAGACCTTAAATCGTCAACAAATTGAATTTACTATATATATATATACATATATGTATATACTTGAATTGTGTAGGTAATGTTCACTAAATATATTCGTGCATTTGCCCGAGCACCGTCAGAGAGAGTTCTACGACTCTCTTAAGCCTTCGGCATCAAATAATTTTTGGTTTCAATGTCACGATCACTGTGTGTAGCGGTAGAAATTAATTTAACGACCATCATGAATTACAACTCCATTAAAGAACGTACCCAAATTAGGCTCGTATATTAGAAATAGGAAATTTAATTTGCTATACAATATATTTGTTCCTAGATATGTACATTTCCAGAGAGATTACCGTCTTCCATCAGGTGTAATTAAATGACAATTAACGTATCGACAAAACAAAGCTAATTGATCACATACTATTTTGTTTTGTGTTATTAATTGCTAACTAACTTTTTGTTGGTCTAATTTACGTTATCCTTTTTGTAAAATTCAATGAACAAAAAGGTAAATAGCAAAATATAATAATGGGTTTATAGCCACACAGCAAACATGTTTGGCTATAGCGTCACGATAAATGAAAAGACATTAACTAATTCATGATGAATGTTCAAGGTTCGGGACATATAAAGAGCTCAAAGAAAACCATAATAAAAGCATGCTGAAGTAAATGCTTTCTACATTTTACGACGCTAATTATTCAAATTTTTTACCCAAAAGAATTCGCTCTTAAGCAGGATTCAAACCTACATCCATTGGTTTGCCGGACCACTGCTTTTACCATTAAGATATTAATGACTGAAGTTTTAAATCGTCGGGAAAGTCTTAAATCACATTAAGAAACAGATATTAATATTGTTTGCCCATAGTCGGCAGATATGTTGCAAACCAATTGTATTTCAGCGAAGTAATGTCAATGAATTAAATGCTTTTTTTCGGTAAAAAATTCGAATAATTAGCGTGGTAAAATGTAAAAAGCTTTAATTAATTTACATTACACTTAAGGTACTGTATAATTTTAATTAGTTGTTCGATTTCGTACACATTATTCTTATTTACGTTTCCCTTCTACATTAATAATTTATTTTACTGCTTTGAATACACTAAATCATTAAATTAATATGAATATTCATCTAAATATATTATATAATTAATCTCACAATTTGAGAACAAGTTATATTAAAATCTAATCTTCAGTTCGTGAAAACAGCGTAATATAAAAGTTTGAATAATTCCGAGGAAAATAGACAGTAAGGTCGAGTAATTAAAAGGAGATTAAGCACAATACCATCCGACAAAAGAAATAACACGTCTATACAATCTCAACGGAGTGCATTACAAAAAGACATACTCTCTGGTCCAATTTAAAAAAGCTTTTCAATTTGCTTTTGTTTGTCCATTTCTTTTTATTCACGTGTAAAAGAATATAAGTATAATAAGTGGATATTTTTCAAACGAATAATTTCATTATTTTATTAATTGTCTTTTGAAAATTCTTTATGATTTAACAACTTTAGAAACATTTTGTGATTGGTTTGTCGCATAAATTGTTGGATATAAATCGGCATCTTTTCAAAAAGTTATAATTATTATAATACTAGCTGACCCGACAGACGTTGTACTTCTGTCCAAATTTCAATAAATTTGATTGTGATTCTTTTGTGAATTTGTGAAAAGATATTGGAAATGTGTAAACCAAATAATAATGAGAAAGAAATGTATTTCTGAGTGATCGTTGTATCTATTAACAATTATGGCCATAGATATTCAATTTGAGGAGGAGTACATTCAGAAATACGCCAATGGAAAATTTTACATGTGAGATGAATTCTTCGCGAAACAACACAAAAGTAATAATTTTAGGCTGGAATGCGTTTTTCCAGATTTTTCTCCATATATTCAAGATTTTTTTTTAATTGAAAACAATCAATTGAGTTACTTCCATCCCGGGGCATAGAGAATAAAACAAAAAAAGAACCAGCCAAATATGTCGTTGTATCGTCAGTTAGGATGAAAGTGTATACAAAAATTATGATTTTTGCAGTTTGTTCGAATTTTCCGATTTTTTTGTAATTGTCCCGTTTTTTTTTTTTACTGAAAACTTTTCCAGGACTATAACGAACAAAACAAAAAATAATTAAGCATATCCATCATTCGAATCGAAAGTTATGGTCTTGAGTTCATATAAAAATACCGTAGAAAAAAGCACTTTCAGCTTGTCCCGAATTATCCAATTTATCTTTCCTTAAAACCTTATTCGGAATATTACAAACATTTTTAAAAAAGTTAGCCAAATCAGTCCAGCCGTTCTCAAGTGATGCGCTTACCAACGAACAGCATTTAATAGATTCATGTAATTTCACATATTGTTAATTCTTTAATATATATATATATATATATGTATATATATATATATATATATATATATACAGGGTGTCCAGAAACTCTCCTGACAAACGAAGACCAGCGATTCCTCTGATAATTTTAAGACAATTAAACCCAAATTCACCTAGTCCGAAAATGCTTCCTAAGGGAGCTAGAGTTCTTTGAAGATGGCGCCTTGTATTTATTTTTTTTTTAAATTCCTCCAGAACGCTTCTATTTAGAAAAACAAAAATTGGTATGCTTATTTATCCTCCAGAGATGAATCGACTCCATTAATTGCGAATTTCTAGTACCGGTCATAGGCGTCCGTTTTGGGTAGGTCAACGGTTATTTTAAGGCATAACTTTTTTGTCTTTAATTTTTAAGCATTTGTGACACTAGATTATTAAATTTTCAGATATTCCAGTACTAAAAGGTACTCTTACTTTAAGTCGGTAGGATACACCGTTTTCTAGAAAAATCGATTTGTAAATTTTTCGTTTTTTCTTCATTAAAGTTCAATTTTTTATTTTTTGCAATAGTTAGCTCTGAACTGCCAACAGAAGTAAAACCTACGTTTTTCATTGTCAAATTGTTGTCAGTTCGCGAAGTTTATCTTTTCATTTTTCACTTTGTGTTATTCAAACACAACGATTTGAATTTAAAAAAAAATGGTTTTTACTAATGAGGAATACGCCGATATACATTTAGTTTATGGCGAAATGAGGTGTAACGCTCGAGCGGCGCAACGTAGATACGCTGAAAAATTTTCCAATCGTCAGCATCCCACTCACTCAACATTTACAGCTCTTCATCAACGATTAAGAGAAACAGGTTCAGTGGTCCCAAAAAATAATGAAACAGGGAGACATAATGATGTAACAGCAGAACATGAAGATGTTATTTTAATGGAAGTTGAGGAAAATCCAGAAATTAGCGTTCGAAGACTATCTGCCATGTACCCCACAATTTCAAAATCTTCCGTAGGAAATATCTTACACAAAGAAAATTTATATCCTTTTCATTTTACAAAGGTGCAAGCACTGCTAGAAGGAGATTTTCCTGCTCGCGTAGAATTCGCTAGATGGTAACAAAATCAGAAAAATCAAGATGAAGATTTCTTCAGGAACATTTTGTTTGGTGACGAAGCTACATTCTCAAAAAATGGAATTTTTAATGTACATAATGCACATTATTATTCGTACGTTGGTGACAATCCCCACGTTGTTCAAGAATTTAAGCATCAGCATAGGTTTAGCATAAACGTCTGGATAGGAGTAGTTGACGATTATCTACTTGGACCTGTGGAATTACCTGCTCGTTTAAATGGTGCTGATTACTTACATTTCCTGCAAAATATTTTACCTGATTTGTTAGATGAGGTGCGTTTAAATATTCGGCAAAACTTATGGTTTCTACAGGACGGCTGTCCGGCCCACTTTTTAGCAGGAATGTACGAGACTTTCTATATAATAACTACGAAGGCCATTGGATTGGAAGAGGCGGTCCAGTTGCTTGGCCAGCAAGGTCGCCGGATTTGAATCCTTGCGATTATTATGTTTGGGGATACATAAAAGCATTTGTTTATTCCGTTCCGATACAAAATCGCGCACAACTCTGGCTAAGGATACAAGATGCTTGCAACGAATTTAGAAATAATTTTGGAATTTTTGCAAGAATTCGGCGTTCTCTAAACAAAAGGGTAAACTTATGCATAGAGACTAATGGTCATCACATCGAGCAACTTTTGTAACAATCTACCTTTGATACTTGTTCTTTTTTTGTTAGTTTCGTTCCATTGTAATAAATAATTTGTTTTTAATTTATTAAATATTTTCATCCATGCCTTGATAGTCCAAGCCAACTTCGTCGCTAAAAATAAGTAGGTACATAATAAATTGAACTTTAATGAAGAAAAAACGAAAAATTTACAAATCGATTTTTCTAGAAAACGGTGTATCCTACCGACTTAAAGTAAGAGTATATTTTAGTACTGGAATACCTGAAAATTTAATAATCTAGTGTCACTAATGCTTAAAAGTTAAAGACAAAAAAGTTATGCCTTAAAATAACCGTTGACCTACCCAAAACGGACGCCTATGACCGGTACTAGAAATTCGCAATTGATGGAATCGATTCATCTCTGGAGGATAAATAAGCATACCAGTTTTTGTTTTTCTAAATAGAAGCGTTCTGGAGGAATTTAAAGAAGAATAAATACAAGGCGCTATCTTCAAAGAACTCTAGCTCCCTTAGGAAGCATTTTCGGACTAGGTGAATTTGGGTTTAATTGTCTTAAAATTATCAGAGGAATCTCCGGTCTTCGTTTGTCAGGAGAGTTTCTGGACACCCTGTATATATATATATATATATATATATATATTTAGTGTTTAAAGAATTTTGTTTTTCTTTTTTATTTTATTGGCCGTGTTTTAATATTAAAAATAATAGATTTTTATTGGTTTTAGCGACCTTTTATTGAATTTAGATGTTTGTTTGCGACGTTTCGACTTATTAATTCAGTCTTTTTCAAGCATCTGGAAACAAGAATCATTACAATGAACATGAGAATTGTGTTTGTTTTGTGTGATATAACAATTGAATTAACCATTTTAAATTTAACATTATATTAAGAAATGAATTACGGATTAGGTTAGTGTTTTACGTTGAAAATTAAATAACATTAAATTAAAATAGCTTAGAATGGTAGGGGGACATTTATGTGATTAATATCTGTATGAATTAATTGGAGCTTTAACAAACATTAACAATTTTTAAGTTTAAAATTAGATTAAAGATGATTACAAATTGAGTTAACATTTAACGTTGAAACTTACATAAAATAAAAATAAGAATGGCTAAAATGAACAGGAAAGTTGAATTACAATACAATACGTAAAGGGAACAAAGAAAAGTCAAATAAAACTCACATTGTTGTTTTTTCTACACGGGTACGCATTCATGTGCCACATGTGTTTGGACACCCAGGACAAATTTTCTTAGAACGAACATGCTTGTGCGGATTTTGTAAGTGAACTAATGCTTTAGTTTGCGGGGGTTTAGTTTGCTCATTCCAAAAAACAGAAATTAAACCCCCGCAAACTAAAGCATTAGTTCACTTACAAAATCCGCACAAGCATGTTCGTTCTAAGAAAATTGGCCCTGGGTGTCCAAACACATGTGGCACATGAATGCGTACCCGTGTAGAAAAAACAACAATGTGAGTTTTATTTGACTTTTCTTTGTTCCCTTTACGTATTGTATTGTAATTCAACTTTCCTGTTCATTTTAGCCATTCTTATTTTTATTTTATGTAAGTTTCAACGTTAAATGTTAACTCAATTTGTAATCATCTTTAATCTAATTTTAAACATAAAAATTGTTAATATTTGTTAAGTCTCCAATTAATTCATACAGATATTAATCACATAAATGTCCCCCTACCATTCTAAGCTATTTTAATTTAATGTTATTTAATTTTCAACGTAAAACACTAACCTAATCCGTAATTCATTTCTTAATATAATGTTAAATTTAAAATGGTTAATTCAATTGTTATATCACACAAAACAAACACAGTTCTCATGTTCATTGTAATGATTCTTGTTTCCAGATGCTTGAAAAAGACTGAATTAATAAGTCGAAACGTCGCAAACAAACATCTAAATTCAATAAAAGGTCGCTAAAACCAATAAAAATCTATTATTTTTAATATATATATATATATATATAATATTTTCGTGACCTTGGTATGATATGGTAAACTCAATCAGTCGGCGATTAAAGGTCTGGTTTATTACTTCAAAGTATATATATTTAAAATAACCCTACATGTTGCGGCAATGATGCCTTTATCAAAGATACAAAAAATATAAATGACAGAATATTATAATATTCTGTCATTTATATTTTTTGTATCCTTGAGACAATTTTCCATCACTCCACGAAGCAGGTCAGGTTGAATCCATGCAATTTCTTGTGTGGTATTCGTTTTGAATTTCGGTGTGGTTTGCGGTCTGTCAATGTACACCCTGCTCTTCAGAAATACTAGAAAAATGTCGTATGCGGACAAATCTGTGGATCCGGTAGGCCACAAGATGTCGCCATGTTTGTATATGAGTCCGTCTGGGGAGTTCTCTTAAAGCACTAATGGACACACGAGCAGTTTGACATATGGCCCTATCCTGTTGGATAAAATTAATTTCCTCTGCCGTTTTGGAAAAAATATGGCCCAATAGTTCTAGATGATGGAAATTCACACTACGCCGTAATTTTCAAACTATGTAATGGCTTTTCATGCAACTCACCTGGGTTTTCACCAATATCGACTATTTTGTTCGTTTCAAATGCATTCAAGTGAAAATGTGCTTCATTTGACGTAAAAATGCAGTGCATAAAGTTTTTATCGTCATTTACACGTAGCAGTATTTCTTCGCTGAAGATCCAGTGAGCCAGCATATCGCCATATTTCAAATCTTGAACTACTTGAATTTTATAAGGATGAAAAGATAAGTCTTTATGTAAAATTTGGCTTGACGATGTGTCACTAATATTCAGTGCGAATGCATCTTTCACTGCAGAATGTTGTGGACTACGCATCAATGCTACTCGAACTCTTTCAATATTTTCCTCTGTTCTTACAGATCTTCTACTCCTATGGTTTTAGTTTAATAGGTATCCAGTTTCTTCCAGTTTTGTAATGTTTTCATTTATTGCACCTATTAAATTATCATGATTTGCTGTGGACATGTAACTTAACACAAATCGAATGCACCGTAGTATCGACAGGTGAACTGCATGTTAACGATGCTCTAGTATTTAAAAAGTTTAAAATAATTGATTTTGGTGTGCTTTTCGATTTATAGTTTGTAGTAGTTAATCATATCGCCGTGTAATGTATGCAGATGATTTCATAATTTCATGGCAATAATGTTATTTTTATGCTTTTACTCAAAGGTTTTAGAATCTGCATTTAATATATTATGGTATCCAATCCATGTTTTTCTTAAATTACTGCTCTACAGCAATTGGAAAATTTGAGAACCTACATAAATCTAAAAACATTTCAAATATTTACCGTGATTATAATGACCCTATAAAATATTATGCAAATATTTGTAAAGAGATAACTCCATCGGAACCAACACGTTCGTAATTATATAGTTCGAAAAACGGTAATCATATTTGAAATGAATAGACACCCATTTCCATGCAATTATATTAACTTTAAAAAAAGAATTGATGACTTCAGCTCTTTAATTATAATTTATTTATAATTTAATGGATTGACAGACTACACTATTTCCTTATTCAAAACCAAAAAGATCGTTAAAATTGCTTTCTTTAATTGAATTCAGCTTGTGCGAAAATGCCAGAATATACAGTTAAGGCTTAAAAGTAAATCCATCGATGACACTGGTTGCTTTCCTGTTCAGAAAGAAAATATACTTTTTTGGAGTTAGTTTTTTATACTAATTTAAATCTGCTAATACTTTTTCACCACGTCTTCTTCTTGAGCAAGGATTTTGCAATAGGTAATAAATTAGATTACTGTTACAGCCTCGAGAATATGCAAAGATGAAATCAAACAGGATTAAAATCCTTCCTCTAAATCACTTAACGAGAGGTCAACGCTGGAACTAATTTCAACCAATTATTTTTACTTAATTTAAGTGCATTCTTCTGCATTCTTTGCCAAATGTGATTTTGTCAGTTGTAGAAATCAATACAACAAATTATAGCGACAATTGCATGTAATATGAGAATTTAATAGTTGTTAATTCTCATGCGCATGAAGTGCTTCACAGTTCGTATATATACACGCAGTATAAAAATGAAAGTCATATCTATTTCCGGATAACGTGTTCTGATGATTTGTAACAACAATGAAATACCGGTATCTGCACGTTGCAATTTGATATGACTTTTACACATGTTTCATTTGTCTGGCCAACTTGGGCGGTTGGCATCGCGACATGTTGTTTCTGCATTCTTAGGCAAATGTGATTTTGTCAGTTATAGAAATGAATACAACAAATTATAGCGACAATTGCATGTAATATGAGAATTTAATAGTTGTTAATTCTCATGCGCATGAAGGGCTTCACAGTTCGTATATATACACGCAGTATAAAAATGAAAATCATATCTATTTCCGGATAACGTGTTTGGATGATTTGTAACAACAATGAAATACCGGTATCTGCACGTTGCAAATTGATATGACTTTTACACAAGTTTCATTTGTCTGGCCAACTTGGGCGGTTGGCATCGCGACGTGTTGTTTCTGCATTCTTAGGCAAATGCGATTCTGTCAGTTATAGAAATGAATACAATAAATTATAGCGAAAATTGCATGTAATATGAGAATTTAATAGTTGTTAATTCTCATGCGTATGAAGTTCTTCACAGTTCGTATATATACATGCAGTATAGAAAGAAAGTCATATCTATTTCCGCTAATGATTTGTAACAACAATGAAATACCGGTATCTGTACGTTCTGAATGGATGCGACTTCAAATTTTTCATATATATATATATATATATATATATATATATATATATATACAGGGCGATTCTAAATATATGCGATAAACTTTATGGGGTGATTCCTAGAGTTGTTATGATCATAAACGTTCAGATGAATGTCTTAAAACTAAGCCGTTTAAGATATACGTTCATATGAACTTTTATGCTCATAATAACTCTAAGAATCAGCCCATAAAAGTTGTCGCATATATTTAGAATCACCCTGTATATACACACATATATATATATATATAAATATATAATATTTTCGTGACCTTGATATGATAAGGTAAACTTAATAAGTCTGCGATTAAAGGTCTGGTTCATTACTTCATAGTATATATATTTAAAACAACCCTACATGTTTCGGCAATGATGCCTTTGTCAAGGGAATAAAAAATATAAATGACAGAATATAAATCTATCTGATTTATATTCTGTCATTTATATTTTTTATTCCCTTGACAAAGGCATCATTGCCGAAACATGTAGGGTTGTTTTAAATATATATACTATGAAGTAATGAACCAGATCTTTAATCGCCGACTTATTAAGTTTACCTTATATATATATATATATATATATATATATATATATATATATATATACTCGCTCCATACTATTTTGTTGTTTCCAAAGTAATTTTTCTCAATGTTATTACTTTAATAGGAATCCACAATTCTTTTAAAACCCGGTATATTTGCTTTCTGTTTATGATGTTTCTTTTAAATAAAAACAAAGGTCAGATTATTCCTGAAACCTGCCTTAAATTCTCCTATTACTTCTTCTACACGTACATTTAGTATTTCCCTTAAGAGTTTATCCAGTATTTTGCAGCATACTTCCAGTAGTGCAATGCCACTAGAGTACACTGCAGTTTATTTTCTTTTTTTTTATGTAATGATTGTATTAAGGCCTTTGGCCAGTCACTAGGCTTCTTCTTGTTTTACCAGATCCTCAATATTAAATCGTACAACCCTTTCTGTTAATGTTCTCTGCCTTTTATCGTGGGCTTTTGTTGTTTTTTTTTAAAAATTATTATACTTCTCACTTCCTCTTTTGTTGCTATTTCTTCTTCTATCTTTGATTTATTACTTTTTTTGGCCCTCTCCACTTAATAACTTTTGGAAATAAAGTCTCCAAATTTTGGTTATTTACTCTAGTTTTACCTCTATAAATCTGTATTTACTTGTAATGTAGCTGCTCCTGTTTTACCATCCTCTTCCCGTTTTTTCATCTCCTGGTAGAAAGATCTCACTTCTCTATTTGTGAAGTTTTCTTCTATCCTCTTTGTTTTCTTCTAGATCATCTTTTCCCTACTGCATTTTTCAATTTTTGAAAGCCTTGTGCTTTTCATTATACCCTGATAAAAAATGGTATTCCTTATTAGTAAGCATTTTCCGTTTTAATTTTTAGATGTCTTCTGCAAGAGCATTATATTAGTCGTCGAACTATTCATTAAAACCTACAATTTTCTTTTTATTTGTGATTACTAGTTCTTTTAAAATGTCTTCTGTAACCTTCTATAATTCTTATATTTGTGTTTTCTTTTCTAATTTATTAATTTCTGTACGAAAACGAAATCCAAGATAAATTTTGATATGTCACGTTACGAAACGTTACGATAAATCTACTCCAAAGACAAAAACACAGTTAAAAGAATGGATTTAGTTTGACGAACGTACTGCGAAAATGCCAAAACTATTTTTTGGAAAATATTATGATTATGGGTAACGATTGTTTTGTGATGTCAAAGGCGTATTCTTTATTGACTATTTACCGAAGGGAAGTACAATAACTATCAAATATTATGCTGATGTGCCGAACTGAAGAACAACTACAGTATTTAGTCAGAGAAAAGTTCTTGGCTCTTGGAATTGCTGTCTCCATCATATTTACAAGATCTGGCTACGAGTGGCTTTTCTTGTTGACAACCTTGAAAAAATGGCTTTGTGAAATGCGATTCGGGACAAACGATTATGTAATGGCCACAACCTATGCCTATTTCGACGAGTTTCTGAAAAAATACTTTTTAGAGAGCTTAAAAAAATTAGAAAGTTGTTGGATTAAGTATACACAGGGTGCGACTCGGGAATAGTCAATTTTTAATTTTCATAGTACTCTGAGAGGTTAGGTGAGAGGGGAGTGAGGGAACGCTCCCTCAACTTTACTAGTTTCGCCATTAACGTAGTCAGTATCCAACAGTGTGTTGTGGAGGTTAGAACATCACATTTTCACGATTGGCACATATTGCCATGGATTTTTCCATGGAGAAGAAAGGAAAATAATAGAACTATATTGAACTTTTTTGTGTAGTACATTTATTAAACTTATGTATTTCATTTTGGTGTCTATTTTATTTCAGACGGGGATCGTTATAAATATATTTAATTTTAAGTGATGAATTTTATTATGTTTGAAATTTTGATCCATCCTCGTATATTTAGGTTGGCCAGATGTTTAAAGCTGCCGCCACTCCGGATATCATATTGTAATAAGATGTATATTTTTCTCTATATCTCGATTTTATAGTTGGTGGGGATATCCGTGTGGATTCTGGAACTTCATTTGAGAGATTATTTGAATGTCCTTGAAGATAGGTGTGTATAAGTGTATATTGGACAAGACTTAATTTTGTCTAATATAATTGAAATTTTGAATAATTCGTTGATAGTTTTAGTGCGTCGTATGTGAGTTAAACGTAATTTATCGTGAATTTACAGATCTTTTATATTTGTAATTTTATTTAAATGAAACACCTATCTAAAGAAAAGGAATCTCTCATGTTTAATAGAGATATACATTAATTAATGTAGGTATCTTTATAATTATTAATATATATATTTGTTGAAGAAAGCGCTATAATTAACTTGTAAAATTTTTGTGAATTTTTTTTTATGTATTCAGAATAATATCTAGAAAATTTATTAGAAGGTTTTTTGTGGAGTTTGGTTGTTTTTAGTCACTTTGAATATTTCAATACGTAGGAAGGTGGGGACGAGTTTGTGTAATGTCATGTGTTTGCATTCATGACAGTTCAGATTTTGATTTCGCGCGCAGAGTAAACAATTCTTTACTTTGACGTTTGAGTTTTGGATATATTTTATTGTTGTTTAATAAATTTTCTTGTATATTAAAATTTATAATTTTGATCGTGGTTAGTCAGATTGAGGTTTTTAACGGTTTGTATCTTCATATGATATCCAAACCTTTTTGCCCTCTGTACTGTGCCTTTAGCAGTTCAACGTTGCACTTTGTAAAGTTGATTTTTTTTGATTTTTTTTTTAATTATATTAATGTAAAGGGAAAATGTGTGTATAATTTGTCTGACACCTCGTGTTTTATTTTATGATATAACCTGCATCCGAAAGGATCGACCCGAGAGAAGTGAGCTCTAGGAGATCTACGAGACTGAACAGCCGGAAGCATAAGTTGTAGTGTGAACAAAAAGATTAATAAGCAATCAAAAGCACATTCCACTGCAATATGTTAGAATGGGCGAGTCAGTTGTCAACGCACAGCGGATATTTTGACGGTATTTCAACATCGGGCGTCACGGAGTTGTTTCATGTTAGACAATCATTACGCTTTAGGTTACCGGCTTCAGAACCGGAGGAACCGTGATGAAAAAGAAATATCCAGGCCAACAGAGAAGTATCTGGATCCCAGAGAATGTTGAAAGAGTGAGACGGGTGATTCTATGAAGTCCTGGTCGTTCCAGCACGTCGTTATTCTACAGAACTGCAAAGTAATGAACACACGTTAAGACACATTCTCCATAAAGATCTAGGATTTCATCCTTATAAGATTGCGATGGTATAGAAGCTCAATGAAGGTGACTACCCAGAAAGAGTTGCGCTCGCAGAAACAATGCAAACCGTTTTAGAAGAAAACAAAAACTCGTTGATCATGATGAGTGATGAAGCTCATTTTTACCTAAATGCTGATTTAAGCAAACAAAATTACCGATATTGGACAACAACACAATCCACGTCAGTTGAATGAACGCCCTCTGCACAGCGCAAAACTTACCGTTTGGTGGGGTCATTAAGCGTTGCATCATTGGCCCTTACTTCTTCGAAGAGAACTCTGTTCGCTGCATAAACAAGTTAAACAGCTTTTTTGTTCCGGAACTTCGTAAACGGCGAACTGGTTAGACATAATTTGTGATACCAACAAGACAGAGTCACTGGCCACACAGCAAAAGCTTCGATAGCAGCTGTACGAGCTTTGTTTCCGGATCGAGTGATTTCCAGGTTTGGCGATGTTCTATAGCCTCCTCGCTCGCCAGACTTGTCAACCTACGACTTTTTCCTATAGGGCTACCTCAAGCCGCATGTCTATCTGGGGAAACAGAGAACACTGGAAAAGTTGAAGGCTGCAATACAACATGAGATTGGCAACATCGATGGTAACCTTCTTGAATGTGTGGATATCAAGTTCAAGGAAATATTTCTAATCTGTATTCGAGGTCGTCACCTTACAGAATAATTTTTCACACATAATATTCTTTAATGGCGTTACATACCCTGCGTGCTTTTTTTAAATTATTTACAAAATAGACCACCTACTGCTCAATTAAAAAATTGACTATTCCCGAATCGCACACTAGAATTAGATGGGAAAGATGAAGATGGGAAACAAAACATATTTTTTACCCTAAAACAAGTATTTTATCGAAAAGTCACTTCGCCATCAATTCATCCTCGTATATGTTTGTTTTTGTATTTTTTTCCCTTTACCTATGTTTAGTTTGCTATATATTATACTGGTATGTTAGAGTATGTATATTGTTACTAATATAAACCGCATTCTTTTGTATTTTTTTTATACAGTTCTACCAAACTTCTTTGTTATAGCTTCCAATACAAGCATTTCATAAAGTGGATATTGCAGGGATCGCGAAGCTGAAACGTATTTCATGTGAAACAAATTGTCGATCAAACGTTTCAATAAAAACGCAAAAAAACAAAGTGAATACCATTTCTATTGTATTTCTCATTCACGTTCATTGTCATAACATGTGTATATAAAAATGTATCTTATCTTTGTTCAATAAGCAATGAAACTTACACTTTTTCAATCTAATCAATGTTTTAAAATAAAATTAAATAATAAATTAACTTTATTTAATAATAAATTGCAGTCGATGTCTTTGTGGAGAATAAACTGAATACATTTCTTCTAAGTTCGAGGAGATGTAAAACGAAACTTGTTAAACATAATTTTATAGTCTCATCCTCTCTCTGGATAAACACCATCTCAAAAAAAGTTAAAGTATTTAAAAATCGACGTCATGTGAATTAAATGTGATTAATATATATAAGTAGCGTAAATTTGGTATCAGATTAGTGATCCATTTTTCAATTTAAACCGAATAAATGCAGAAACGAAGGTTATCAAGGTCCTGAACATTACGAAAGTCCTTACAGTTTCTCCAAGTAAATCCGTAAATTTTATAGGCACTCGCTATCTATCATCTCATTAATATGCTCAATAAATTGCAACTTGGTGTCGAATACAATACCCAAATTCCTTATGCACAAGCAACAATCCAATATTTCGCCATCAATGACATAATCATAACTATGAACCAGTGGCGGTTTCTGCTATGGTTTGCAAGTTTGCGCAACCACCAAAACTAATAGATTTAATTTAATGAAAAAAAGCGTAATTCTACATTTTTTAAATTAAAAATTTGTACTACCTCACAGAATAAATGAACTATTATAAATTACTTATAATAGGTATATCTAATTGGATATGAATACGTTAAATAAATGAGAGAATAACACGCTTGGTTTGCAGACTCATTGCAATCCACGAACGTATATATCCCTATACGGCTGACGAACTTTGTCGAACGTCTTTCGGGTATATCTCCATAAACGACAATAGTGTTGCAGCAGCAGTGCAACCAAAACATTAGACATATTTCTTGCTTACGGTGCAACGGTATAAAAGCGAATAAAAAAGTTGTATTTGTGTGTTTAAAAGTGTTTATGCTCTTTATTTTTAAATAATAATGAATTCAGTGCAGAGTTTAATAGTGGATCCGTTCTATAAAAGAACGTACGCCGAAAAAATTGAAATAAAGCGGTTGGGCAGACCTGTTCCGAATTTAAATCTGAAACAAACGATTTCCAGTAAGACGCGAACTTTTAATAGACTATTTAATAAGGATATTTATAATAAACATTTGTGGATTTGCGGTTGTAGTATAAAAAATGCATTATTCTGCTTTCCTTGCTTACTATTTGAAGGTGAAGAATTATGGACGAAAATGGGTTTAACTGATTTAAATCATTCAAGCGATCGAATTAAAAAACACAGTATATCACAAAGGCATATGCAAAATGTAGTCCAATTATCGCTTTTTGGGAATGTGGATATTGCTGCTCAGATGGATAGTGCATATCGAAGAAATATAGCATTGCACAACGAGAAAGTTAAGTACAATCGATATGTAGTGAACATTATAATTAATTGTGTAAGTATTTGTGGAGCTTTTGAACTTGCTTTCTCAAGAAAGATAAATTTGCGACTGCGAAAGATCGTCGCATGGATTTTTTGCTTCAATAAAATCAGGATCAGAATCAGTGAGTTTTAAAAGCCTTTTTTCTTCTTTATATGTACCTTAGCAAAATTACTTTTAATAAAACATACTTAGTGACCTACCTTGTTTACCTACTGTAAAAAGTATTAGTATTCACTAAATTTGCAACCCCCACATTTTTGATGCACGAGCCGCCGCTGTATGAACCCCTAACAGACTAAATTGAAACATAAATGAGTAGGTAAAAACCCCACCAGTTTTGTATAATACAAAAGTTTTTAATAATATAAAATATTATTAAAAATCTGAAATGAACTTGTATTTGTGTTCTTCACACCAGATTTTTAATATTTTAAATTATTAAAAATACTTTTGTATGAACCGCCTGTTTTCGTGTGTAAGATACTACTTTACATTTGCTAATATTTAAGGAAAGATGATTTGCAGAGAAAATGTCCTGCTGAAGCCTCTCACAATCTTCGAAGAAATTGACTTCGCGAAAGATTTTTATATCATCAGCGAACAGAAGATGTTCACAAGAAATACTCGACCATGTGTCATTAACATGGAATAAAAATTAAAAATTAGCCTGATATTGGATTAAACACAATAGATCTGATATTGTGATATTCAATGTGTTGGTTTGTTCCAAGTAAGTACCCTATCTGCTAGAGTTTTTCAAGAAGAACATAATTATAGATCTGTTCAAAAGCCTTTAGCAAATCCAGATGTCATGTCTACTTGCCCCTGTTTATCTAATGTTTCTAATACATTCTGAGTGAAGCAAGTAAGATTTGTTGCAGTTGATCATTCGTGCATCCATGCTGCGGTTAATTTATAATGTCCTTAACAGAAGTATATAGATGGTCGTATAAAACTGACTCAAAAACTTTAGCTAAGTTACAAATTATCGATATCGGTCTGTAGTTTCTAACATCCGATGGACCGCCTTTTTTAAAGACTGGACAAATTCTGGATGTTTTCCATACTATTGGAAATTTGGAATGTTGCAAAATCAAACTAAACAAATAAAGGTTTAGCTAATGAATATGCTATATTCCAAATCAAAAAGCAAAGAATTCTGTCGTTTCTGCTTAGAGAACTATTTTTACATTTTTTTAACATCAACAATACCCCTCAGATACAGAAATAATGGCGATGGTTGAAGAGCAAATTACAATTGTTTTAATTTCGGCAGCAGTAATAAGGAAGTCGGAAATTAAGAAGCAACAGGAGGAAGGTGAACTGTCTACATGATTCGCCTGCCTGTCATACATTTTGGCGTCATGAAAAAATAAAAAGGAAAGGAAGGGAACGTACAGATAATTAGGGCCATGTCTATACAACAAAACTTAGCCACAACCAAGTATAATATCTCGAAACAAGAAAGTGTTTATTCAGTCAATTGTGAGTGCAGGGAAAGCAAGTTGGACAAACAAGAAGAATAATATAGCTTTTCTGAGGGAGAACAATTCTTCCTGTTTGTCCAACGTAGCACAGGGTAAAAAAACCCAGAATCGAACACGAAAGAATGCCATTTTACTTAATCAAAAGCTCGTTAGGAAAATCAGTATAACATTTTTGATTTCTGTTATCTAAAATAGTGAAGTATGAAAAAAATGTATAGAAACACCTAAATTAAAGACGAATTCAAAGGACTCAGGTTTGTGGAATAAAATGGTTTAATCCAACTAATTAAAAACTTTCGAAAAAAAGTATAAATAGCATTTATTCGACCCCTGTCATTTAAAGAATTGAAATACGAAAGCAAAAAATCTAAAAATGATCATGTTACGAGGACCAAGCTGAAATTATTGATAATAAAAAACACTGTTCATATTTTTTAGGAATTCATTTTAAATATCCATTCTTTCTTTCACTGTTTAAAAGCTCCCAACCAATCTTCTTTCGGAATACTTTCAAAAGAAGCGTGAACTGCGTAATGAATTTCTTTTTCAGATGAAAACCTTCTACCCCGAAAATTGCGTTAAAGTCCAAAAAATAGCTAAAAGTTACACATTGTAAAATCAGGTGAGTAGTTCGGATGCTCTGTTACTTTTATATGTTTTCCAGAGAGTAGAGAGTTAAAACTGCCGTATGGAATGATGCATTATCATGGTGAAGCATAATTCCCTTATCTGAAACTCTACTGAACACTTAATGCAAACATTTTTCAGTGTACAACATAGCTGTAACTGTCTTTTCCATCTAGCTTAATTTCATTTACTAAGCACGTACTTCTGAAAAATACCGCATACATAACTTTTTCCATAGCTCGCTGCTTATTAGTCATTGTAGGAGTTTCCTCACCTTCGTGAATCCGTACACGGCTCTCTTGGCGGGAAGAATGTGGACAAAGGGAATATAAGTTTCGTCCCTATCACTATTTTGGAAAAAAATTGGTGCCCGCCATTAATTAATAAATTTAATGTTTAAATTCTTAAACGTTATGCTTTTTAGAAGTCAGAAAGGTGATGCGGCACAAAGGGATTTACCACTTTTTTTAAATGCAGGGATCGTGCATGATTGTTTTAATAACTTCAGGATCCAATTTTGGGTTGATGTCCTATTACCACATAAGTGTATTTATTGTCTACTTCAATTATTTTTTTAACAGCAGCAATATTTTTGTCGGTAACAGCCGTAGGAGGGCGCCCCACTCCTTCTTGATGCCGAACAGAATTCCTTTCGCGTTCAAATTCCTTATACCATCGGTAAATTTTAGACAAGGAAGGTGCTTGTTCAACAAAAAACTGCATCTAAACTCTTTTTGCACTCATAAGCACTTAAACCTCTTTTAAAATCATAATTAATTATAAGTGCTCTCAGGTTAGTTCCATTTTCTTTTAAGTACTTTTAAAAGATAAGTTGCTGAATTATAACGAACGTAACTTCAACAACAAAACTTCAAATTATAGATAAAGAGTTGCTCTAAAAAACACTGTATGACTGTTCTTCACAGTCTACTAGATTTTCTTATTATCAATAAATTCAGCTTATCCTTCATACCTTATGCGTTTCTTATTTTTCTACTAAGTCCAATTTCATTAAAATTCGTAAAAAAATATTTGCTCATTAAAGATATGCAAGTTTTACTTCTTAGAGATTTAAAATAATAAATAATGAAACTGAAATTATTAAAATACTATTTTCCAGTCACTAAGATTGATGTGCGTTTCAGGACAATAGCAACAAACATGATACTATTTAAGAGCTAGAGCGAAAAAAAAATTAGCCATTGCTCTGATTATGTGGGAGTTTAGAAGCATACTTCTTTCGATTGAAAAATGCAAATATTACCGATAATTTTATAGTTTCATTCCAACGAGGTGGTACACAATAAATTAATAAATTTGATTTACGCGTGAAACACTACGTGGATTGGTTTACACCTTTCGCGAGCTAATGTGCCAAGCGCCATAATTGTAAGTGGAAACATTTTTTATTAGTGAATAATTTTTCAATGTTGTGTCTTCTTGTGCTTAAGATTTTACAATGGCTGATTTGAAGGAGTAACGTATCTGTAGAAGTTCCGTTTTAGACTCGGTAGAACTGCTATAGAAATAAACAAAAGCCAAACGCAAACTTAAAACTGGTTTAAATCTTTCGAGAATTATCGAACATTAGTTGATGACGACGAACGTTGGGGACGACATTAACAGACATTACACAAGAGCATGTCGTTACTGTTCGGAATGCAGTTGTCAATGACCATAGCCACAGCATCTAAATCATTTGACGTGAGGTCCTAGAGCGTCTAAGGGAAGATATGAGAAGGAATCTCCCAAAGAAGTAGCGAAGGAACGAGTGGATTCCTCGCCATGATGCTGGTTCACATATCGCTTCTTCGTTATACAACAGTGTTTAGCGAAAAACAATATGGCAGTTCCTTCTCATCCAACGTACTCTTCTGACTTGGCTTCTTGCAATTTTTTTCTCTTTCTAACGAAAATAAAAAATGTAAATAAAGTTGAAGGGACTAAGATTTGATACGAAAGAATAGATTGAAGCTGAATCGCAGACGGTGCTGAACACATTAATAAAACAAAACTTTCACAATGGATTCTTTTTGTACTAATAGAATTGCTTTGAAGGTAAGATACGTGAACGATATCCAAGTATACGAGTCACCTCGTATATGTTTTCATGTAAATAACCGATTCTTTCTTCGATAATCTCTCTATTGTACATAATTTTAGTAAAATACTAACGAATCTATACTTACCAGCATTATTTTGATTCTCTGAGTTTTCCAATTCCTGTTCGATAATAGCTGAAACAGTGTCGCTTCTAATAGTTTTATATGGGTACATAATCCTCAATAAATCTAAGTGTTGTCTAGATAAAGGTAATGTAATGCCTTTACCGTTGTTAGAGTCTGCATCTTCTTTAGAGACTCGAATCGTTGAACTAGTTAATTTTGGTCTTTCTTGACGAAAGAATTGAGGCGGCTGTGAACTCAACAAATGCGTCTGATGGTCCATGAAAGTGCTGTAAGCGCGACCGTTGGGGTCCACTCTCAATTGTACTACGGCCACCGTGTTCACCGGCCATGTTTTGCTGTGTTGCAGAGTCATTTTCATTTATGATCGATGACATTTTCATTGCCGCATCGTAAATTACGGAAATTGTTGGTTTTAGAAGGCATCTTGCTATTGTAGCATTATAAAATTCGATGAAAAATGACTGTTTGGTATATCGGACTTAGCTCCAAGTTATTTATTATGTTGTCCTGAAACAAGAATAAAATTAATAGCATTGTGAAATCATTCTTGGGAAAATGCATGATGCATTAATACATTTCCCAGCGTATAGTGCCAACGATTATAAAACCCAATACGTAAAAATTGCAGAACCAGATTTCTACTTTGTACGTCAGTATTTTGAAACTAGAGAAATTTAGCAATATTCAAATTAATAAATCCAGTATATGTGAAAGGAAATTAAAGATCTCACATAACTTTTCAGAGAAGACAAAGATCCATACAAAAAATATATGATATATATATATATATATATATATATATATATATATATATATATATATATATATATATATATAATATTTTCGTGACCTTGGTATGATATGGTAAACTTAATCAGTCGGCGATTAAAGGTCTGGTTTATTACTTCAAAGTATATATATATTTAAAACAACCCTACATGTTTCGGCAATGATGCCTTTATCAAGGATATAAAATATAAATGACAGTATATTTTATATCCTTGATAAAGGCATCATTGCCGAAACATGTAGGGTTGTTTTAAATATACAGGGTTAGTTAAAAGTATGGAGACGGCGATTTATTGTCGTTAATATTCATTTTAGGGAATTATGTTCAATATAAAAGTGTGTTAGGATATTTTGATCTACATTTGAGATTTTTTTAATTTTTTTTTTCTTCAATTGTTTTTTAGTTACGCCTGTCCGCGCAGTTTTTTTAAATGGGAACTAGTAAATTTCACTCTACCATTCGATAGAGAATTTTTTTCTCTTCACAATAATACTTTTGTTTTTTTAAAATTCATTTTAATAACTTTTTTACAAGAAAAGGCCCGGTTCATGTGCTTAACAGATGTTCGGTACATCGCAGATAGACAGAAGCGTAGCGATAAACAAACGTGAGCGACATAATTTTATCAGTGGTTATTGTGTACGTCAAATCTTTGACAGAAATAATTCATTTGTGCAATTTGTTGCTGTTAATATTAACAATGGGGAGTTTAAGTGTACATGAACGAATTGAAATACTTATGATGTTGGGTTATGGAGATAGACGCAGAAGTTTACAAGACGTTAGTAATTTATTTAATTATACGCATCCAAATAGAAATCCAATTTCTAAATTCGTTGTTGGTAAAACTTTAAGACGCTTTGAACAAACGGGTAGCGTTAAAGATTTGCCAAGGAGTGGTGGACCTGGAACAGCAAAAAGCGATGATAACAAACTGGATATTTTATTGGCTGTATTTGAATATCCCCATTTATCAACCAATCAATTAGCGGCCAATTTCAATATTTCACAGTCATCGATCGTGTTATTTTTAAAAAGTGAAAAGTATAAACCTTATAAGGTACACCTTGTACACGAGTTAACGGAAGATGATTTTGATAGGAGATTACAATTTTCTGAAGAAATGTTAAATATTTGCAATAATAATGAAAATTTTGTCAACAATATTCTTTTCTCTGACGAAGCTACTTTTTGCCTTACCGGTGAAGTAAACAGACATAACTGCAGATACTGGTCATCGGAAAATCCCTCTTGGTTTTTGGAGCACCATACGCAGTACCCCCAAAAGGTTAATGTTTGGGTTGGCATTCTAGACGGTCATATTATCGGTCCCTTTTTCATCAATGGCAATTTAACTTCGGCTCTGTATTTGCAGTTATTGCAAAATGAAATAATACCTGCTTGTGCTACGCTCTATCCTTATGAAAACAATGAACACCTGCCCAATGACAATATCTGGTGCCATGAAGATGGCGCCCCACCACATTATGATGTAAATGTTCGTCAATATCTGGACAACGTTTTTCCCCATAGATGGATTGGAAGACGAGGAATCATTGAATGGCCAGCCCGTTCGCCAGATTTAAGTCCTTTAGATTTTTTTCTTTGGGGATACGTAAAAAACAAAGTTTACAAAGATAAGCCCAATAACGTCGAAGATTTACAAATCCGAATTGCCAGAACGATACAAGAAATTCCCCTAGATTTTTTACAGAAATCTGTTCGGGGTTTTGTAAAACGATTGGGTTATTGTCAAATTACTAATGGACGACAATTTGAACACTTACTTTAATTTACTTTGTTATTAATTTGTTTAATTTTTCTTGTAAAGAAGTTATTAAAATGAATTAAAAAAAAACAAAAGTACTATTGTAAAGAGAAAAAAGTTCTCTATCGAATGGTAGAGTAAAATTTACTAGTTCCCATTTAAAAAAATTGCGTGGACAGGCGTAACTAAAAAACAATTGACGAAAAAAAAATTCAAATATTCTCAAATGTAGATCAAAATATTCTAACAAACTTTTATATTGAACATAATTCCCTAAAATGAATATTAACGATAATAAATCGCCATCTCCATACTTTTAACTAACCCTGTATATATATTAATATTAACCCAGTGATGTTTCCTCAAAGCTTCGTTTTCATTTCATATATTGCTTAAATAATAACGAGTATCATGCTCTTGAAATCATTAATGTGTAAGTGAATAGTTCTTTTAATCAGCTATGTAACGAGTGTCACGTATTCTTTGCATTATTGCAGTCAATAAAATCGAATGAATAAGACTAAATTTATTTAGCCGAAACGTTTCGAATAAAACCTTGTTTTTTATTACAAATCGACCGCAATCCCAAGAACATTCTATTATATATATATATATATATATATATATATATATATATATAAGTAAAAATTAATTAACGGGTGAGCGGTCTGTCAAGTAAAAAAAAAACTCCTTTATTTCACTCTATATTTCATAACGAATTTGTTACTTCCTCAGGAGTGTCAACATGTTTAATAAAACCACAATATATTAAACAATATGACAATAACAAAATACTTACAATTGAGAGTTAAAATTTAGCAAATAACGACACTAAACATGTTAATCAAATTAATCAAATTTAAAACATTAAATTAATGTGATGTTGGTTTATCGTCAACCTTTTAAAAGCAAATATAGATAAATGTTAAAATATAAAACTAAACTATATAAAACACACACCAAAAAACTGATGTCACAAAAAATCGAAACCAACAACAACTACAAATCAAATTATACAAGGACTGGTTAACAAAACTTGTCTGGTCAATTAACCGCCAACACCGAGTATATCGCAATAGATTATACTTAGTCCATTAGTATCCGACTTATAATTTATCTACTGATATGCACCATTTCTAAAAAGCATCTTTTTTTGTAATTATTTTCAGCGTCCACAATTCTGACATCTCCAAAATTAAATGTATGGCCGAGATAAAGTGCATGATCCACCAGAGCACAAGATCTCTTACCAATACGGACATCACTTTTGTGTTGTGTGATACGCTGTTTTAGCCATTGTGACGTTTGGCTTATGTACACGCCACGACAATCCGAACATGGTATCCTGTAGATAACATGACTATTTAAAAACAAAGGTGTTACATCTTTGGTCTTACTATATAATTTTTTCAAAGTAAATGTGTTGTATTTGGCTATTTTAATGTTACTAAATTGTTTAAAGTGTGATATAATTGAATGAGTTAGACCACCAATATTTGGAATTTTCTTGTAGATCAGACTGTCCGCCGGGACGTCCTCAGAAGGGCCATTCCACACATTCCATATATTGGTGGTCTTACTCATTCAATTATATCACATTTTAAACAATTTAGTAACATTAAAATAGCCAAATACAACACATTTGCTTTGAAAAAATTATGTAGTAAGACCAAAGATGTAACACCTTTGTTTTTAAATAGTCATATTATCTACAGGATACCATGTTCGGATTGTCGTGGCATGTACATAGGCCAAACGTCACACAACACAAAAGTGATGTCCGTATTGGTAAGAGATATTGTGCTCTGGTGGATCATGCACTTGATCTCGGCCATACATTTAATTTTGGCGATGTCAGAATTGTGGACGCTGAGAATAATTACAAAAAAAGGTACTTTTTAGAAATGGTGCATATCAACGGCGACACTAATAGTGTAAATTATAAGTCGAATACTAATGGACTAAGTATAATCTATTGCAATATACTCGGTGTTGGCGGTTAATTGACCTGCCAAGTTTGATTAACCAGTCCTTGTATAATTTGATTTGTAGTTGTTGTTGGTTTCGATTTTTTGTGACATCAGTTTTTTGGTGTGTGTTTTATATAGTTTAGTTTTATATTTTAACATTTATGTATATTTGCTTTTAAAAGGTTGACGATAAACCAACATCATATTAATTTAATGTTTTAAATTTGATTAATTTGATTAACATGTTTAGTGTCGTTGTTTGCTAAACTTTAACTCTCAATTGTAAGTATTTTGTTATTGTCATATTGTTTAATATATTGTGGTTTTATTAAATATGTTGACACTCCTCAGGAAGTAACAAATTCGTTATGAAATATAGAGTGAAATAAAGGAGTTTTTTTTTTACTTGACAGACCGCTCACCCGTTAATTAATTTTTAGTTATATATATATATATATATATATATATATACCGTACGGTCGATAATACTTAAACGTCTATATATATATATATATATATATTGTAATAAGACGTTGAAGCAGATTAAACTAACTAAGAATAATGTGAGCGTTAAAACTATTAAATGAAGAATATAAGTTGAACATAGAAGATTTGAATTTAAAAATTGGGCGCCAAGTTTTAACGTACTTAGTTGATCCAACGCTATCTGTTAAATACCCCACTAGTTGCGGTAGAGCTTGAGTACTTATGTTTTTATTTATATCTCAGGGCTCAAAGTCGGTTGTTTGTATATCCCGTAGGTACAATGTAAATGGTATATTAATTAAACACAAACTCAACATTCAAACAATTCAAATAAAAGATCGAATCTAAATCAAAGTAATAAAAATTTATTAGAACAAAAATAGATAACTGTAACAATTATTACGTGCGAATAAGAAAACTGTACATAAACTAGTATTATCTGAACTATACGGTAAAAAAAAACGGAATTATGCAATTGTGCACATGTGTTACTAACTATCGTTAAGGTTATGAATAATACAACAGTGCAAATAGATATTGAAAGTTACTTAAAAATAGACACACAAAAGGTAAGTTATATATAAGTTTTATAAAAGATTATGAATGAATGAATGATTATATATATTTAAATAGATGTTTAGAAATGTAGAAATTCATGTATTATATTTTGATGCAAACAATGTTTGATATTGTATTGTGATATAAATTTAATATTAACTTTTAAATGATGATTTAGGTTTAATGGAAATAACTGGGAAGGAACCTGGTTATTTTTTCCTGTGTCTAGGCTCTGGTATATCTTCTGGGCTCGCAATTGTAGGAATAGATCAGAGTTCGTCTGCTCCTATTGAAGTCCCTGCGTCGGAAGCGGTTCAATGCTGGAGTTGTCGGTACGATGTAGTTCCAGTTCCGAAAAGATGCTTCGTTCGATATTTATTACATTCGACGTGATGCTGGTCCAATTATTCTCTCAAAAGTTCGGCCTGATTTCAAGGTATTGAATGTATACTGTTTTCGTAGGATTTACTTGATTTTTAAATAGTAATTTTAATTAAACTTTTTGTGATAGAGAAAAATGCGGCCATTCGTTGTAAAATTTTAGTATCAGACGCTTTCTTCGGCTTTTGTTTTCCATAGCCTGTATTAAATATCGGCAAAAGCCTCTAAATTTATGCTTTATTTGCATCTAATATAATATGAACTTTCATAATATTATAATTTTAACATAATAGAAAAATTAATTAAATAATTTACAAAAGTTTATAATGTGGTTTTCAATGTTAGATTAGTTTAAAAATGCACCGTAAAAATCGCATTCGCGGGGTTCGAGACAATTTTAAATTAGTGAGCGTGGTTAACTCGCTTCGATATAAATCTTGATGTGGATAAATTAAATACCTGTAATTTTACGCGTATGATTTGAATTTGAAATGGAAAAATATAAATATAAAAAGTAAGTTTAAAAATCAAAATAAGTTAATTATCAATTTTAAAGTTATCGTCGTATTAATTTATACACATCTCGAAACTAATTTCACAAATTACGTCCACCAATTCAATATTTATACATGAGTTTATTGTATGTTGTTTCTTATTGCAGTGCTGGAATAAGTGTGCTGGTTGAACCATAACATTATCCCCGTGAAAAGGAATAGCGAAAGTATTGAAGATATTACTTTTCCCTGTTAAGAAAAATGAAATAAGAACATCAACTTGTAAACTTCCCTTATCATGTATCAAAAATAATATAAAAATAACAAATTAATCTACGTATCTAAAATTCTTAATTATATGTAATTCTTTTTTCCAATGTACGTATAGTAACAAACTTCGAATATTATTAATTCCTTGTCGTAAGCGTTTAAATCGTCCTTTTTCTCTTTAATTAAATTTATTTCTTTTTTTTGTCATAGCATTTTGTGTAATAGTTTTATGTTAATTTTATTCTCCTTTGTCTATTATTGTGTTCAATATTAGTGGCATTGCCTAAATTATAAGTTTTCTTTTTCCTTTATAAATGTGGAGTATTCTACATATTTTTATAGTTTAGTTTGTATAATATTTTAATGAGATTTCTTTTTGTTTAGTTTGTATAATGTTAGTTTTAATTTTTAAATTAGATTAATAATTTTATTTATTTGTATATTTGTATAGAATAATCATTTTAATATTTGCTTTTATACTTTTATTGATTAGAAATATGTTTCTTTGTATTAGTATTGTTTGTTCGAGCTGTAACATACCCATTAGACTGTCTTAAGATCATATCGACTTGTATATAGAATATAAGCATTATTTATTCTTATAAGAAATCTTGTAGCATGGAGATATGGTATCTGCCTTTTATGTAGCCCGTTTCTTCTTCCATGAGTTCATAAGTGTTGTTGCCTAGTATACGCCTTATAATATATGGACCTAGGTAAGGTTTTAATAATTTACCCATTATTTTGTTTTTTAAGTTAGATATCCTCGAATTTTTAACAATTACTTTGTCTTCAATGTTATATGTTTTGTACTTCTTATTGACTGTGTTTCTTTTACTTTCCCATTTTGTTTTCTTTGCAATAAGTTTTTCTCTCACCTCAAGTAAGCGTTCATTTATATTGAGGTCTTCTGAATCTGTCCATGGTCTTTGTGGTTGTTGTCCAGTGAAAATCGTTATCGGACAATGATGATGGACTGTACTGGGTGTATTATTAATAGTAAACTCGATTTGAGGAAGGTATTTTGCCCATCTATTGTGGTTTTCGTGCAATAATATTCGTAGATATTTTAGAGTTTCTCTTACGTATCGTTCGGTTGGGTTACCCTGTGGATATCGTATGGATGTATAATATGTTCGGATGTCATGTGAGTTTAAAAAGTCTTTGTATCTGTTGTTTGTGAAATACGTCGCGTGGTCAGATAATATAGCTAAAGGTTTGCCATATTGTGTAAAATAATCAGTTAATGCTTGTAAAACAGTGTTCGTGTTGCACTTTTGAGTAGGTATGAGTTTTATAAATTTAGAAAATATGTCGCAAATCACTAGGATGTTTTTGTATCCTTTGGTACTAGGTATTAAATTGGATAAAAAGTCTATAGATACAAGTTCAAGCTTATCGTAAGTTATGATATTATGGCTGATGTTAGTGTTTGTAAAATTTTTGTCCTTAGCTAGTTCACATGTACGACAATGTTTTATAACGCTTTTTATGATTCTTTCGTCATTAATGCAGTAGAAAGCCTCCCTGAATAGTAACCAACATTTCCTGGCTCCTATGTGAGTGTATGTTTGATGTATATAATTTGTTATCTCCCTAGTATGACATTCATTAGTTACGTATACAGTGTTTTTACCTATCAGTTTGGTTATTAGATCGTCCTTGATTGACATGCCTTTGAATGTTCCTACGTTTCTCAAGTGATGGTGTATCTCGTTAAATTCTGGACCTGATTGTATGTGTAATAATTTATTTCTAGAAAATAAACCTTGTCTTTGTAGTTGAACTAGATTTATACAAATGTTCTGTCTTTTGGTATCCCAGTCCTGTCTTGTCAGAGCATCGGCTGTTATCATCTCCTTACCTGGTTTGTAGACTATGTTGAATTCATACTGTTGTATGAGTAGAGTCCATCTATATATTCTGCTATTATTCAATTTGCAATTCATGATATTAATCAATGCTTTGTGATCCGTCTCGAGAGTAAATGATTTACCGATAAGATAATATCTAAGTTTGGTTAAAGCAAAAACGATGGCTAACATTTTTTTCTCGGAAATCGTATTTCTGATCTCACAAGCTTTAAGAGTTCTTGAGATAAAATATATAGGTATTTCAATGTTGTCATTTATTTGTATGAGTTCAGCTGCGATAGTTTGGTGGGATGCATCCGTTCGAACAATAAATGGTAATGAAAAATCTGGGTGATGTAATTTTAAGTTGTCAACAAAATTTTCCTTTAAATGTATAAAACAGTTTTCGCATTCAGGCGTCCAAGTCCACTTCTTACCTTTCTTAAGAAGCTCTAATAACGGTATCGTTTTCTCGCTGTAATTGGAAATAAACTTGCGATAATAGTTTAACACCCCTAAGAAACTTCTTAAGGTTTTTAGGTTCCTAGGTCTTGTATAGTTATTAATTTCATCTAGGCGTGTAGAGTCTAATCAAATGTTTTTCTGATTTATAATATAACCAAGATAGTTTATTTCTTGTCTGAAAAATTGACATTTTGCTAGGTTCAGTTTCATACCTTGTGATGTTAATGTACTTAGGATAGTATTTAGGTGTTGCAGGTGTTGTTCTATGCTTTCTGAAAATATTATAATGTCATCCAAATAATGTAAGGCAAAGTCGTCGTATCTGTATAATATTTGGTGTAGAAATCTGATAAGGGCGGCTGGTGAAGTTTTCAATCCAAACGGACATACTCTAAATTGGTAGACGATACCATTTACTATGAAACCACAGTATTTTTTTGATTCGGGTTATAAATTAATTAACCAAAATGCGTTTTTGAGATCTAACTTGCTATATATTTTCTTGTTTCCACACTTAGTTAATAAAACATCTATATTTTGAGGCAATTCGAACTCGGGTTTAATTCTTTTATTAAGCGCTCTCGCATCTAAACAAATCCGCAATGATAAATCTTTCTTCTGGACGATGACTATGGGGTTAATAAAATATGTGTTGGACCTTTCTATGATTCCTGTTTGTTCCAATCGTTCTAATTCATGACTAACTCTCTGTTGGTAATTATATGGGATATGGTAATTTTTACTAAACAATGGTTCTTCATTATCAATATTAATTGGGTGTTGATAACCTTTTGCGAATACAATGTCGTTATTAATCAAAGTTATGTTTTTATGTAAAATTGCTATTAAATCCGGTATGACTGTAGGATAGGGTATATCTGATTCATAAATTAATTCATTAATATCAACAAGATTGTTAATTGTTTTTATTGTTTGTTTCTCAATTCTAATCTCCACTTCATCTCCTCCCTCGTGACTATTAATCGTTCCTTGCAAATCATCCATTTTCTTCATTCCAATATTATTATTAATTATATTATTTATATTTCCTTCTGTTTCTCTATCAATATTCCACTCCTTTTCTCTGCTATAGCACGGCGCATTTTCTAATAATATATTATTAATTTCTCTCGTCAACACATCTCTTTTATATACATTATATCTTATTATTTCTTCTTCTGATAACTGTTTCTTAATTATAACCCTGATCAAAATCTAATATCATCTTTAATTCTTTGATGTTGTCAATGCCGATTATGAAGTCATATTGTAATTTATCGATTATATAACAATGTAATAAATATGTGGATTCTTCAATATATATCTCAGCACATAACTGTTTTGTAACGGTCCCCATCTTCTTACCATTGGCTGCAACTATGTCTGTCCCTTTAATTTTTACTAATTTGTTTTCATATCCCCGTAAGAGTTTAGCTTTTTCTGCTCGTAATAAGGTGATTTCAGCCCCTGTATCGATTAAACAATTCATATTTATGTTGTCAAATTTTAATTCAATAATGGGTAGAGTGTATATTTTGGATATAGGCTCTCCTGCGTCTTCTATAAAAATGAATTCTTCTGGCGGTTGGTATAAAGAAATATTTTGGATCTTATGTGGTATGTTACAGTCGATTGGTATTAATTTTGTTGATTGGACGGGCCTGGTTTCGGGTCTGCATATAGATCGACTGGCGAGATCGACGTTTTTTTTTTCATCTTCCATATTTGAACGTTTGGGAGAAGCAGATCTATTACGTCTGTAATAATTATTTACTTGACCTCGACCTCGACTACGATTGCTAATGTTGTTATATTCTCGTTCTGGACGTTGGAAAGTTTGGGTCTGATTGTTATTATAGTTATTTCTATTGTAGTCATTATTTCGATTGTTATTGTCATGATATGTATTGCTCGTGTGTCTTGTGGGTTGAAAATTCAGATTTGGTCTATTTTGTGTATTGTACTGGTTATTTCTGTCATTGTTTGTATTGAAATTGCCATTGTTATTATTATAATTGCGGTTGTTGTTATTAAAATTATTATTATTATATGGTCTTGTCGTGTTTTGGTATCTATTGTTATTAAAATTGTTTTGTCTTTGAGGTGGTGGATTTGTATGACTGTTGTTTGTATTATTTTGCGGGTAATTACGATTATTCTGGGAACGCTAATTCCATTGTTGTTGATGATTGTTTTCCGAGAAATCATCCAATCGTCGTAATATTGCTATTAGGGAATCCATATCTGTTACAGTATGACAGATTATTGTCTGCGTGTCAGTATAGATATAATGGTTTAGCAACTGCCTGGCGATCATAGATTCTTCCATGCCATTTATGTGCTTGCATTGGTTAAAGATTCGAGAAGCATACGTTTCTCTAGATATTTGACCTAGTCTGTATTTACCTGTTAGTAATCGTATCTTTGCCCTGTTTTGCTGTGTCTCATCCCAATAGTTTCGGGTAAACAGAGTGACACATTGGTTGAGTGTGAGACAGTGGTCCTCAATCCGTTGAAACCATTCCTGGGCACTGTTCCGAACGGTTGCACGAATTATCTCCAACTTCTGTTTTTCCTCAGTTATGTGTTCCAACTAACGTAGTATGCAATTGAGGTACGACATAGGATGAACTCTAGTGATATCCCCGTCAAATTGTAGTAAATTATCTATCTTAAGTGAATGACTGTTGGCATTAATATAATTTATAGGTATCGAGTAATTTTTTATTTTATTCTCCAGTTGTTTCATATTTGTTTAAGTCATGGTGTAATTTTCTTGGTTAGTTGTCATTATTATATCTAAGTTTTGTTTAACATTGTTTATTTCCTTGTTGTAATTATCTTTGCATAAATCTATTTGCGAATTGATATTTTGGTTGAGAGTTATTTTTAGTTGTTCAGTGTTGTCTTCGTTGATTTTGTTTAAGTTTGTTATTTTAGTGTTTAATAAATCGTTATTTTCCGAGATCATCTTGTTTATATTCTGCTGTATTTCTAAAGTATTTGTTTTTATTTTCTGTTGAGTTATATCAAAGATTTCGTTTGAAGTGGCATCCAGTTGTTTTGCCCATTGTAAATTTTGAAGGGCGACGGTTTCGTCGAGTTTAATCAGGTATTTTAATTCATTTTCTTCCATAGCTTTTTGTGCTATGGAAATTTCAGCTATTTTCCCTTCTAAATCTATTTTAAAGGCACATAATTTGTTGTCAATGTTTGCATTATTGAGCTCAAATTTCTCGTTAATAATTTGTATGTTCGTTTCTAATTTGGTTGTAAAATTATTGCTTAGGTCATTTAATTCTTGTGTCATATTAGCATTATTAGTGTCTAGTTTGTTGTTTATGTCAATATTGCTCGATTCTAATTGGTTATTCATATTATTTAAGTCAGCATTGTTTGTGTATAGTTTGTTATTTATATTATTTAAATCGGCATTATTTGTGTCTAGTTCATATTATTTAAATCTCGTTTTAAATCTGTATTATCTTGTTTCATGTTATTTATTTGTGCCATTATTGCGTTTAACATACTCATTACCTTGCTGTCTTCAGGTGTACTTACCGCTTCGGCACCTGAAGTCTGGGCGATTGCAGTATCTCCCTGTTCGGTCCTATCTTCCTCGGCATTGTCTTTAGGTACTTTTGTTCGATGTCTAGTATCCATTTTTGTGTTAATTTAATTGTTTAAATAAGTGAAAATTATTTATATATTTTATTGAAATTGTAAATTGTTAAGAATTTATATAATGGATAGCTAAGGAGTGTTAATTTAAATATCTCTCAAAATACTTATTATGTACACACAAATGAATCCATGCAAAAATAATAATAAATACCCACAAGTTGATTTTCTCTTTCACTGACCTTAAATTCTTGTTTATCCCTCATAAAGTTGTGGATCCCTCGTGAAATGTGGTATTAGCTTTACAATACTAAAGTCAGATACACAAAACGGTACACAGAAATATAGTTAGATGTTTAACATGCACAAATTCCTACTACAGCTTCCTTATTCTTTTACCAGTTATTTGATTGTTTAAATTGTTTGAGTTTTTAATGGCTTTAATTTGAATTACGGGATAATACTTGGCTTCCACGTTCGGGCGCCAAATGTAATAAGACGTTGAAGCAGATTAAACTAACTAAGAATAATGTGAGCGTTAAAACTACTAAATGAAGAATATAAGTTGAACATAGAAGATTTGAATTTAAAAATTGGGCGCCAAGTTTTAACGTACTTAGTTGATCCAACGCTATCTGTTAAATACCCCACTAGTTGCGGTAGAGCTTGAGTACTTATGTTTTTATTTATATCTCAGGGCTCAAAGTCGGTTGTTTGTATATCCCGTAGGTACAATGTAAATGGTATATTAATTAAACACAAACTCAACATTCAAACAATTCAAATAAAAGATCGAATCTAAATCAAAGTAATAAAAATTTATTAGAACAAAAATAGATAACTGTAACAATCATTACGTGCGAATAAGAAAACTGTACATAAACTAGTATTATCTGAACTATACGGTAAAAAAACGGAATTATGCAATTGTGCACATGTGTTACTAACTATCGTTAAGGTTATGAATAATACAACAGTGCAAATAGATATTGAAAGTTACTTAAAAATAGACACACAAAAGGTAAGTTATATATAAGTTTTATAAAAGATTATGAATGAATGAATGATTATATATATTTAAATAGATGTTTAGAAATGTAGAAATTCATGTATTATATTTTGATGCAAACAATGTTTGATATTGTGTTGTGATATAAATTTACTATTAACTTTTAAATGATGTTCTAGGTTTAATGGAAATAACTGGGAAGGAACCTGGTTATTTTTTCCTGTGTCTCGGCTCTGGTATATCTTCTGGGCTCGCAATTGTAGGAATTGATCAGAGTTCGTCTGCTCCTATTGAAGTCCCTGCGTCGGAAGCGGTTCAATGCTGGAGTTGTCGGTACGATGTAGTTCCAGTTCCGAAAAGATGCTTCGTTCGATATTTATTACATTCGACGTGATGCTGGTCCAATTATTCTCTCAAAAGTTGGGCCTGATTTCAAGGTATTGAATGTATACTGTTTTCGTAGGATTTACTTGATTTTTAAATAGTAATTTTAATTAAACTTTTTGTGATGGAGAAAAATGCGGCCATTCGTTGTAAAATTTTAGTATCAGACGCTTTCTTCGGCTTTTGTTTTCCATAGCCTGTATTAAATATCGGCAAAAGCCTCTAAATTTATGCTTTATTTGCATCAAATATAATATGAACTTTCTTAATATTATAATTTTAACATAATAGAAAAATTAATTAAATAATTTACAAAAGTTTATAATGTGGTTTTCAATGTTAGATTAGTTTAAAAATGCACCGTAAAAATCGCATTCGCGGGGTTCGAGACAATTTTAAATTAGTGGGCGTGGTTAACTCGCTTCGATATAAATCTTGATGTGGATAAATTAAATACCTGTAATTTTACGCGTATGATTTGAATTTGAAATGGAAAAATATAAATATAAAAAGTAAGTTTAAAAATCAAAATAAGTTAATTATCAATTTTAAAGTTATCGTCGTATTAATTTATACACATCTCGAAACTAATTTCACAAATTACGTCCACCAATTCAATATTTATACATGGGTTTATTGTATGTTGTTATCTGTGTTTCTTATTGCAGTGCTGGAATAAGTGTGCTGGTTGAACCATAACATTGTATATATATATATATATATATATAGGTTAATAATAAATTAAAAACGAGCAAGCGGTCTGTCAATTAAAACTCATTTATTTTTTAACTCTATATTTCACGAATTTGTTGCTTCTTCAGGAGATACTACAAGATTAATGAACAAGACATTAAATAAATTAGTGTATAAAGTAATATAAATGAAAGTGACGTACAAAGACATATTAAAATTGATTAAATTTAAAACATTAATGAAACTATAGATACAAGATGTCACATCAATCTTTAAAAAACATGTATATGTAAAGTTAAAATAAAAAAAGTAAATGAAACAGACATACATTACAGACATCTCTATCTGTACACATGGACATACACCTCGTATTTTCCAACATTTACTTCTGCCAAAGACACGTATTTCTGTCTCAACTAGACTTCGTCAGTTTGGCTAGTGAAGTAAAGTTTGATGGAACGCCTCATGAGTATAGCAAATTTTGTCCTATCTAGTGACATCTGACGGACAAAACAGACGCCGATTTTCTCACGTCCAGCTATGCCGATACAGAAGGGAAAAAATATGTATATATAGGTGTAAGTCCATTAACACAATGCCAGATGGCAGCAAATATACCAAAGAAATTTGAGTACATAAATACATTAAGCACGTGTGAGACAGAAACACGTCTTTGGATGAAGTAAATGCTGCAAAATACGAGTTATATGTCCATGTGTACAGATACAGATGTATGTAATGCACGTCTGTTTCATTTGTAACAAATGCGGAATAAGTGCATAACGTATTGATGTAGGCAAATTTCTTTGGTATAATTCTTTATTACTTGAAGGGAGGGATATTGTATTTGTGTTATATATCAGATACAGTAGATTCTTCATTTTCAGTTGTGATCATTAGAGGCGTTTTATGGTACTACAAAACGTTGGTGGTATTTTATTTTCTCGACATTTTTTTTCATGGTAAAATTGCAAGTGAAAATAATGATAGTAAAGCCCATAAAATAGTGTTCAATGAGTTTAAGTACTTTAAGGAAACTTTGTCTCATAGATAATAAAAAATATGAAATCAAAGTAATAGTGTTGAAAGCAACCGCTGTATCGATAAAAAGTGTTGAACGAATTGGCCGATAATCTATGTGGATGAAATATATTTACATTCTGGTCATACTTTTGCTATGCAGACGACGCGGTATTAATCGCGAACTCAGGAGACTACGTACAGAACCTTCTCTACAGATTCTCGACAACGGCGGAAACTAATAATATGCTAGTCTCATAGTCTGCAACTTACAGTTACAGACTATGGTTTATGATTTTTATTAGAGAATAATAAAGTAAAGCCAATTCAAAAAAAAAAACAAATGTTTTTAAATCAAATTATGTTGTAGTAGGAACAGGCCTATTTTCAAATCTAAAAGCGAAACAACCAACAGTTTCATTTGCAATACTACCACTAGCGCAGTACCAATTTAGTTTGTACTGTTTTAAAAGTTAAAAAAGGAATATTTTAAAATAAAAGAAAAATAATAGAGAAATCAAATCAAATTCTTAATGAATAAGTGAAAAAACAATATATTCTATAGTGAATGCCAAGACGAACTCTCCCTAACTGACAATAGGGTTACTACTGAGTCCGGTGTGTACACAACTAGCACTTTTATTTATGCCATTGTTGTAGGGGGAGAACAGTATTTTTGGCTTTACTTAACTATACCTATCTATTATGTACGGTAAATAATCATGATGGCAAAGATGTAATAAGTATCCTAATGTTTACGATTATTTCGTTTACTATCCTGGAGACACGCCAAACAGTTAAAAATAACTGTCTACAAAATTCACAGTAAAACGTTTCTCCATTACACGGCCAATATAATTTTGCGAGGTAAGATCGATATTATATATTTAATTGTTGTTACGTCTGAGGATATCGATTTTTTTTTAATCACTATTAAATATTAGATCATTGTACTTCTTAATTTTGAATTGTTTCTCTACTTGGTTCAAATAAATCTTCTGAAATTGTCTAGGAATGCAAAGTTAAAGTTAGGTATAAAAATATTCAATATTTTCTGAAAGTAATATTAAATGAGGCAACCTCATTTGGCGGTACCTTGGGAATTTTTGTGAAATTGGAAAATGATTTTTTTTTAAACAGCTGGAATTTGAAACTACACAGTTACTAGTACATACCTAGTTCTACCATTAGTTAGATTTGTAGTGTATTGAATAGCATCTGGAGTGTTCCGAGACCACCATATATAGATTTAGGATTTATTTTAGCGCCCAATTGAAGGTAAGATATCTGTTGGGAATATTCATATCCTAAAGGTTTTACAAATCCTGATTTTATAACGAGAGTTTTGAAATTTCCTTTTGAAAAATTATGCATATGTTACTAACAAATATATATATATATATATATATATATATATATATATATATATATATATTTATATATATATATATATATATATATATATATATATATATATATATATATACAGGGTTAGTTAAAAGTATGGAGACGGCGATTTATTGTCGTTAATATTCATTTTAGAGAATTAAGTTCAACATAAAAGTTTGTTAGGATATTTTGATCTACATTTGAGATTATTTGATTTTTTTTTCTTCAATTGTTTTTTAGTTACGCCTGTCCGCGCATTTCTTTTAAATGGGAACTAGTAAATTTTACTCTACCATTCGATAAAGAATTTTTTTCTCTTTACAAAAATAATTTGTGTTTTTTTAAAATTCATTTTCATAACTTTTTTATAAGAAAAAGACGGTTCAAATACTTATGATGTTGGGTTATGGAGATAGACGCAAAAGTTTAGAAGACGTTAGTAATTTATTTAATGATACGCATCCAAATAGAAATCCAATTTCTAAATCCGTTGTTGGTAAAACTTTAAGACGCTTTGAACAAACGGGTAGCGTTAAAGATTTGCCAAGGAGTGGTAGACCTAGAACAGCAAAAAGCGATGATAACAAACTGGATATTTTATTGGCTGTATCTGAATATCCCCATTTATCAACCAATCAATTAGCGGCCAATTTCAATATTTCATAGTCATCGATCGTGTCATTTTTAAAAAGTGAAAAGTATAAACCTTATAGATACACCTTGTACACGAGTTAACGGAAGATGATTTTGATAGGAGATTACAATTTTCTGAAGAAATGTTAAATATTTGCAATAATAATGAAAATTTTGTCAACAATATTCTTTTCTCTGACGAAGCTACTTTTTGCCTTACCGGTGAAGTAAACAGACATAACTGCAGATACTGGTCATCGGAAAATCCCTCTTGGTTTTTGGAGCACCATACGCAGTACCCCCAAAAGGTTAATGTTTGGGTTGGCATTCTAGGCGATCATATTATCGGTCCCTTTTTCATCAATGGCAATTTAACTTCGGCTCTGTATTTGCAGTTATTGCAAAATTAAATAATACCTGCTTGTGCTACGCTCTATCCTCATGAAAACAATGAACACCTGCCCAATGACAGTATCTGGTTCCAGCAAGATGGCGCCCCACCACATTATGGTGTAAATGTTCGTCAATATCTGGACAACGTTTTTCCCCACAGATGGATTGGAAGACGAGGAACCATTGAATGGCCAGCCCGTTCGCCAGATTTAAGTCCTATAGATTTTTATCTTAGGGGATACGTAAAAAATAAAGTTTACAGAGATAAGCCCGATAACGTCGAAGATTTACAAATCCGAATTACCAGAATGATACAAGAAATTCCCCGAGATTTCTTACAGAACTCTGTTCGGGGTTTTGTAAATCGATTGGGTCATTGTCAAATTACTAATGGACGACAATTTGAACACTTATTTTAATTTACTTTGTTTTTATATTGTTTAATTTTTCTTGTAAAAAAGTTATTAAAATGAATTTTAAAAATACAAAAATATTATTGTAAAGAGAAAAAAATTCTCTTTCGAATGGTAGAGCAAAATTTACCAATTCCCATTTAAAATAAAATGCGCGGACAGGCGTATCTAAAAAAACAAATGAAGAAAAGAATTCAAATATTCTCAAATGTAGATTAAAATATCTTAACAAACTTTTATATTGAACATAATTCACTAAAATGAATATTAACGACAATAAATCGCCGTCTCCATACTTTTAACTAACCCTGTATATATGTATATATATACATATATATAAGTTATACACTTACGTGTAATAATATCAGCATTGCAATGATTGATAACTGAAATATATTAGAAAGCATCTACATACAAAAAACATTCCATATATGACAGACCAGATTTAAATAACTTGTCAGCAATATACCCGCCAATTATATAAACACCCCCCCCCCCCCTCGTATAATGACAATATAAACATTATAAAAATTAAAAAAACACAGTCCGAGTTAAACTAACGCCCTCGCATAGTGTTGACATAGCCAACATTCCTTCCACCCGTCAAAATAAACACATGTCTGAAACGGTCTACCTGCTAAAGCAAAATGTAGTTTCAGTTAGAAATTCGTAAGAAATACATCACAATATATTATAATCACAAAAATTTAATTTAAGTAGATTTATTATAATATCGTTCTCTTATCATTTTTGACATTTAAATAAGTTTTTACAGTTTTTAAAAAGGTACTATATATAGTATTGAAACATCAAATTAAATATTGTTTTAATTAGCCGGCCGCTACTCCCAAAAAATATTACTTTTATCTCGTATTATAATTATAAAATTAAGATTTGCCTTCTTATATATATATATATATATATATATATATATATATATAATTGCTAGTGTAAGTACGTTTGCATATTGTATTCAGTATGGCTAATTTGTAATTATCTATAGTGTCTGATGGAGAAACAAATATAGTTTCGAAACGTTACGTAGCAATAAATCGTTTTATTTGATGATACATTGACCCAAATTCTGTTTTTATTAACAGTGAAATTATATATATATATATATATATATATATATATATATATAGATAGATAGATAGATAGATAGATAGATAGATAGATAGATAGATAGATAGATAGATAATTATTTCTTAACCTTTATATATTTATATTATAGGTTTTAATTGCCGAAACATGTAAGAGATTATTTTAAATATGTATATATTAAAGTAAAGCAAGACTTTAAATCGCCGACTATCTAAATCTACTATATACATACATATATATATATATATATATATATATATATATATATAATGTTATATTACGGAATTGCCCCACTAAGTTGGGCTGACAAATGTTATATGTCCCGTGTGGGCTACATATATAAATAAATGTAAAGTGAATGTTATAAAATGTTATATTTCGAATGTTATGTAAGAAATGAATGTTAGTTATAAATGCCCCAAAACGTTGGGCTCTAAATGTTATATTACGAGACTGCGTCGTATGTAACTGAGGTTATATTTATGAACGCCCCAAAACGTTGGGCTCTAAATGTTATATTACAGAAATGAATGATTATGTTATTCGATGTATATAAAAATTCATTCAAATCGGGCTCATTCAATACTTATCTGTTTTTTATTATCGGCTAGCTTCTTTTTTTTCTTCAGGGTTAAGGTAGGTTCACTTCTCTCCACTTTGAATTTATTTACGTCGCTTATGGAATTGGAAACGAAACAATATCTCAAGTATTTTACAAAAAAAAACCAAAGTAAAATATTGACAATTAACTTTATTAATAATAAAACATCTAGAAAAGTTTGAGAATTTACATTTACAGTTTCGTGACACACATATAACAATAAGGGAGACACACTCAGCGGTTGGTATTCTTACAGTACAAACAATATGGTGTAAGACAAGTGCAAATAGTTGTTGCTTTATTAAAATAGTTTATAAAAGTGAAATAGAATCAAGTTTTAAAATTAAAAGTAGTGGATACTAATATTTAAATAAGTTGAATAAAAATTACAGTGGTAGAATATCGGTGAAAGCAATGTAAATAGTTATTTATGGAATAAACAAAGAAAAGTTCTAGAAATGTTCATGAGCAAGTAAAAAATGGCTCGTATAATATTTGTAAAAATAGCAAAAACCTGAATCTTCGGATATAACCTCTGTTGATTCCTGCGCCTGTGTTCTGGAGAAGTCTTCACAGCGGGAAACTGGAGAATATTTCTGCTACTGTCCCTCGGGATGACTTGAACTTTTTAAAATCTCCAAGTCCGACGGCGGCTGGAGCGAATGGCCGGTCTCGAGCGTTCAAAGATGTTGTTCGATGTACGGTGAAATTTTTTAGGCGGGTAGTTTTCGTATCGAAAACTTTAAAAATTCGTAACTCTTGAACTGTTTGGTCGGAAGATGTTAAATTTGGTCTACAGGTAGTTCGTAGGTAGGTGTAACGTTTGGTAGACTTAAAAATCTCGAGCACTTAATAATTTCGCCAATTTATTTTAATTACTTCGGAGCACAAAAAAACGTGACCTCTCACTGCAACTACTAATTACCGACGCCAATTTTTTCACTTGATTCTAATTGCATAACTTGCCGCAAATCGCTCCATTCTTTACTTGCATTATCTTTTTGAATATTATTAAATTAGACATTTTTACAGTGTAAAACAGTTAAAAAAATTACAATTTGATTTATAAAATAACTTTAGTTAGGTAACATATGTTGATGTGTTTACAAACACTCTGTCAATATCGGTTTCTTTTCGGGTTATTGCACCGTTAAAATTGTGGGCGGGGCTTAATTGTTCAAATACATTTGAATATAAATACGTTAAATTTGTTTGAATAAAAACGCGTTAAATATTAATTTGAAATAAAAATGAATATAAACATTACAATAAAAAAAATAGAAAAATAAGTTAATTATTTCAAGGCAAATTTGTCGTCAAAATAAAGTATTTATACTTTGAATCAATCTTTCCCCTTCTTGGTATTAAAGTACATAGTAGATATAAACATTACGGTTACATGTATTCTTTATTTCTTTCAGAGAAAAAGCCCTTCTTGCAATGCCTCAATTTATATATATATATATAGGTCGGCTGTCACGTTCACTTATGTGTTATTTTGAAGCGTGTCAAATTTATTAATCGCGTCCCACTATCTCCTATCGTAAAGCTCCAATCACGTAATTTTGTATATTAGCAGTAAGCGGGTTTTTACTGTATATTCAATGTGTCGGCGATTTAATGTCTGCTTTACTTTAATATAAAATAATCTTACATGTTTCGGTAATTAATGCCTTTTTTCGAGAATTTTAAATTATAAATGATAGTATATTAATGTCATATTTATATATCTGTAGTTGTCGCGTATAAAATTAAATTATTCAAAAATTCATTCAAGTTTAATAATAATAATAATTCATGCCTTAGCATTTCCCAATAGCTAGACGCTACTATAATATACAAAGGTCAAGAAATAATTATATATATATATATATATATATATATATATATATATATATATGGTAAACTTAATAAGTCGGCGATTAAAGGTCTGGTTTATTACTTCAAAGTATATATATTTAAAACAACCCTACATGTTTCGGCAATGATGCCTTTGTCAAGGATATAAAAAATATAAATATATAACATTTATATTTTACACATTTAGAGAGCAGACATCTGCTCTCAAAATACTGACATCTACTTTCAGTAACTCAGATCTAATTTCAAAATAAGCATCTGCTTTCTAATCTGACGTTTGCTTTCATAACTGACACCTGCTTTCAAAACAGACATCTGCTTTCAATAACTGACATTTGCTTTCACTAACTGACATCTGCTATCAAAACTGACATGAGCTGTCAAAACTGACTTCTGCTTTCAGCTTGACATCTACATTCAATAACTGACATCTGATTCATTAACACTGTTACTTTATAATGCATTTCTATATGGCTTGAACCTGGGTCTATTGTGGCCTAGTTGTAAAGGCGACAGCCCGGATAGCTGTAGACTTGGGTTCGAGTCCCAACGTAGACCATATATTTCAAATAAAAAAATTTCGTATGATTTGCTTTGTAATTTGTAGACAGCAATGTTTACATCCCCACTTACTCTGCAATTACATACATTCTAATTTAATATTTGTAAATATTTCATATAAAAAAAAAATCCGAAAAACTCCAATAATTTATCAAATGTTATATATATATATATATATATATATATATATATATATATATATAAATATAATAACTTCGTGACCTTGGTATGATATGGTAAACTACAGATATATTTTGTATTCTCTTGAAAAAGGCGTATACAGCCGAAACATGTAGAGTTTTTTTAAATACATATATTTTGAAGTAATATACAGACCTTTAATCGCCTACTGATTAGGTTTACTATATATATATATATATATATATATATATGTCACAATTGTAACAAGAATAACTGCGAAGATTTCATTCAGTTAGAATCAATATCTGAAGAAGAAACACAGTGAATTCTGAAGCGTCACAAGCTTAAAGATATAGAGTTTTATTCGATGTAACACCAATTCTGTTTTTGTAATAGAATATCATATCACTAAGTTTATGAATACTTTTAAAGCGGTTCCTTTTGACATTTTGTTTCAGATATGATTTCCAATACCGGAATTTTATTGTTTTTCGTCGCCCAAATATTTTCGTCGGTGAGTGGTACGTGCGATATATCTAACTACAGGCCTTGCATGGAGAAAAGAGATGCAATAATTGAAGCTGAGAAAGAGGAAAACGCAGATGATATCTGCGCCTTTTGGAAGGACTTTATGAGATGTAATGACAATTTTATAGATGATTGCGTAAAGGATGAAGACAAGAAGATGTATGAAGACATGAAACGGGAGTCCGCCCCCGTCGGTAGAACTTGCTCTAGTATTGACAGAAGGGGTATGTATATAATACCATTATCTGACACGTTTTACCGTCTTGTAGTCGTTAACAATTCACTTTGTCAACTTTTTTAAGATCTGCTGTCAGACTAATTCTTTTTATTATACTTTTTCTTGATATATATAATTAACACCATTGGTGTGCGTAGTATTACCTAGAAGCTCATGGAATATGAAAAAAAGGACATAATAAATTGTTCTTACAACTTGTTCACTACCATCCCTTTCAAAGTACTCTCCTTCTGCAAGAATTAACCGATTACAGCGACCTGTCCATGATTGAAAGCAGTGTTGGAAGTCTTCGCGTGGTAACGTGTTAAACATTGTCTGGATCTACTCCATCGTCTCAGCGGCCTGCCAGGCCGCTAGCGTCAAATGTTTTCTCTTAGTCGCCGAAGAGCATTGCAATAGAATCGTCCATTAATTGTTTCACCTAGCGGTAGAAATTATTTGGGTATAATGACATCAGCGTCGAAGGAACAAACTAATATTTAGTTAAAATTGCTTCGAACTAGTCTTCGGTCGTGGTGACGATAGCGTTTTTCACTGTGATGATTGCTGCTTTGCTTCGGGATTATATCTATATACACAAGAGGAAATTGTATTAGTAAAATCGACCGTAAAGTTTATGGAATTTTGGTTATACTTTGGTCCAATTTCTGAACGCTTACGGCCGGTTTCATAACAACAGCTTGAAAGGTCCTTTAACTAGAGGTACCTTTCAGTTAATGGTGCCTTTTAAAGCAGACGCGTTTCATAAAAAGGAAACTATATGCGCCTTTAATAAAAGTCGATATTTATAGTAAACATTTAGGTTGGCCACATTGTTTATTAGTGTGTTTTGAAAGAAATATAGAAGCGCTAATTTCAGCAAGGAACAAGAATTATCACTTGCAGATGATAAAGAAAAATATATAATAGAATGAATGTATTTTTTATAAAATCTCGAATTCTATTTTCTATGATTTTTACATAATAAAAAACCTATATGAACTAAATCATCTTCTATTTTGTTAAATAATAATTTATTCAGAGTATATACGTACTTTATACAGTACGCGCTAAAATATACAGTACTGGAGCAATACATGCATTACTTATTACTAGACTGCGGAAAAGGCGCTATCCCGTATCGGGTGTGATTCATCGGTGCCGATAATGTACAATATGTATATATGAACGTTATAGCGCGATAGCATTGATAAAGTTTGTCTGTTTGTACATCTTTTAATGCAAACAGACGGAGTTGTGAAATAAATTTCGCCAGAGTCGTAATAAAGGCCATGAAATGTATATACGGAAATTTATTTTTACGAAAATAAATAAAGCACTGAAGTTTTAAATTCATTTATTTATTTTACTTATTTTCGTAAAAATAAATTTCCATCAAATTAAATTGAAATTAATTCCAGATATATATATACAAAATGCAGTGAAAAAAATTCAAAATATTGAAGAAGTATAAACTTGAAATTAATTATATCACCAATAATTAAAGTGAATGCTTAGTCACACCACAGTAAACATTTTTTATTCACATTTATTATAATATATTATAAACTCTGTTCTTTAAAGTGCGTTCTTTTATTGGACAGTATGTTTTTAAATATAAGAAAAACTTCACTCAACATCAGAGCTAGGGAGTGGCGCATAGAAATAATAATCTTTAAATGTACTAATATATCTACCGATTTCCGTATTTTGAACATTACTACAAAAGCCTTTCAGGACATTAAAATCAGGGCTGCGACCGAATATTGCACCAGTCTTATTATTTAAGCGAAACCGACTCTGTCTCTGCGCCTGCATGACTCATTAGAGGATAGCGTCTGTTTCACAGTCTACTTATTACTTATTTTGGGGTTTTAAATAGGGACATAATTTGTATTTAAATACAAACGTACCCATAACTTTTTTTATCATCTGTCAATGTCAAAACGTCATTCGAGGTCTACAGTTTTATCATGGTGAAGTTTACGAACGGGTAACGTTTGGAAATTATTAAAAATTACTACCAAAATTCTGAGTCGGTGGTCGCAACTTTAAAAGCGCTTATTCTAATTTTCGGTTGTAATAATCGTCCCACCAAACAGGCTGTGCGGGCTATAGTGAATAAATTCGAGTCAGAATATTTACAATTGAATGTTCCTGTGCCAGTGGGAGAACTCACCGGTTGAAGTACCAAAAATATGGCAGCCGTGAGTACTTCAGTTTAAAATGAGCCAAATCAGTCGATTCCTCGCCATTCACAGCAATTGGAAATCTCTCAGACCACATTATGGCCAATTTTTCGTAAAGATTTTGACTTACGCCCTTATAAGATCATATGAATTCAAAAAGTGAAGCCCCTTGATCATTTGAAGCGACGAAAGTTGTCTGATTGGGCTCTGCAGAAAGTTTGAAGAAAATCCTGAATTTCATCCAAAAAACAACTTCACTGATAAACTCATTTTTTGCTTAATGGCTTTGTCAATAAGCAAAATATGCGTTAATGGACAACAATAAACCCACATGTGTTTCAAGAGACTCCATTGCATCCACAAGAAGTGGTGTGGATTTCATGCTGGAGGTGTGATTGGACCGTATTTCTTCGTCGTTGAAAATGATCGCCATGCTCGGATAATGGAGTTCGCTGTCGTGCAATGATGGAAGACTATTTTTAGCCAGAATTGGATGGACTTGACGTCGGTGATATATGGTTCCAACAAAATGGTGCCACGTACCACACAGCTGGTCAAACAATTGATCTATTAAAGGGCAAGTTCGATAATCGTCTAATCTCGGTACATGGCTCGGTCGAATGGCAACCTCGCTCATGCGATTTGACGCCGTTGGATTTCTTTTTATGGGGTCGTGTTTATGCTGACAAGCTAACAACGTTATAGGAGCTCAAGAACAATATTGAACGCGAAATTGTCAACGTTCCGCCCGACATGTGTGGAAAAGTGGTGGAAAATTGGCTCCTAAGAATCGATCGCTGCAAACGTGCTCGCAGTAGTCATATGAACGACATCGAATTCCATACTTAAATCAAACATGTGTACTACACCTGGAATAAATTTCAGCCCGATATCTCAATGTTTTATTTAAGTACAAAATTGTTATGTCCTTATTGAAAAACACAATACATTTTTGTTTCTGTAGTATACATATTCAAAATGTGCGCTATCGCGCTATAGACACTGTTGGTAACTTTCGTACAGATTTTCAAACTTATTCGAGAACACAAGTTGCTACAGGAAGTGATATTAGAAAGTGGTTGGGAGTATTGCCATGTAATATCTGAAAGTGCAGAATCTTCAGCTAGCGAGAAGCAGGATCACCATATCATGCTCCCTGGTCCTGGTCGTAGCTTTGTTTTCGAGGCGGACTCATTAGAGCCCGGTTTATAGGTCGAATAATTAACACATTCGGGAACGATTAAATAACGTTTAACTGACAAGACTTCACAGTCTTTGGCTTATCTATCATCTCTACTCCTATTAACCTATTTAATGTGACCTGGTTTACATACTCGTATACTCGATGACGTGCTAACCCAGATACATGAACTAGATTGTCGAAAGATGTATTAATTAAAGAGGGACATGTTGCGTTAAATAAATGTTACACTGAATGTGTGGAAATAGGTATCCTGCTTTTGTTCTCACAATTCCTGATAAACAAGACGATCTTCTGGACGCTTTCAGGACGATAACATCGGACCTCTCAAATCCAAGGAAACGAGTTGTTTGCTTATTGATGTCACCCTCTAAGTGAATGTGACTTTTGTCAGAGAACCACATTTTACGCAAGAAATCTGGATTCTCATATATCATAGGCAAAATTCTTCAACAATATACAATCCTGGCATCCATGTTTTGGTTTGTCAATCCTTGTCGAATCTGAATTTGGTACCGAAATCCACCTACGTCTTTACACAATCGCCGAAGCAAGGTATTGCTGGTATTCAATTTCAAGGACATTCGTCGGAAGACTTCGCTCAGGAGACTCCAGAACCTGATTGGTGACACGTCCATTATTCTCATTTGTTCTCACAGTTACTGGCCTACCAGACCTTGCCTTCCGTTGACACAATACATTGCCAGAATCATGAAATTTCTTAACTATAAAAAGCATTGTTCCACCACTAACTTCAAGCTCAGCCCATCCTGATAGCCATTTCCGTAAAAGCGAAAATAATGGTCCACAAGAAACACTTTTTCTACCATCGTGAGACATATTTTCAAATCTAACCTCACAGCACAATGTTCTTTGCACTTCTACAAGTACATGACGCTGAAACAATAGTACGCCAATAAGCAGACACGCGCATAAGAACGGCGAGAAATCCAGTACTGTATATTTTGGCGCATACCGTAATATAGCTAATGATAAAATATTACACACGAGCAAAATGTTAATTTATTTATAACTGCCTTACATCCCGACCTCGCTTTGGCAAATTGATCATTTTACTTCAAACATTGATTATAAAACGTATCACAAAAGTTAAAGTTTACTTTTAAATTTAACGGTACTTTAAATTGATTATAAAACCGGTTCTTAGAAGTATCGTTTTAATGACGAGAAGTCTACTGAATTTTGAGCAATACTTCCGCTTTCAAAAAAAGCAATGTTATTATTTTCTTAAAGCCACTACCGATATAGTTTTCCAGATGTGCCGAAAAACACATTTTGTTATAAATATTAATTAAGCGAGTATAATGATTTAAGCTATGTTGATTCTATTTGTTTTATTGCTTTAGCAATCTAATAATTTAATAATATTGAAGAATTCTTATAAATATATGCAACCTTAAAATAATTGCAATAAATTTATTCTAAAATATAAATTTAAAGTTACTCAGTACAAAATGCTTAATATATCAAATAAAGTAGTATTTTGCAATTCCTCGAAAGCTTCTAATTCTGTTTTTAAATTACAGATAGAATTTTAAAAGAATCCGCGAGAATGGTCAACAGAGCACATATCCTTATGCATTTCATTTTGGCTAAGTATATCTCTGGTTGTTCTGGTCTGACTTATCACTATAAGATATGCAGCAAAAGTTTAGATAACATCTTGGGAAGCAGCCCCGTATCAGGCGAAGAGACATGCCAAGTTCTGAAGGATTTAGAGAGTTGTTCGTACAATTACCTGGAATACTGTTATACTTCGGCTGACAAAAGTAACATCACGCAATTTACAAACGCATTGAAAACAATTGTGGACCATACATGTTCCAACGGTATGTATATCTTAAATAAAACTTTTCAGAGATATGAATAGGTTTTTGTTGATTTCTAAACTAGACTGTTTTTTACTAATTCCGGTATGCTGAATCCGAAAGTCATATTAGTTCTTGCATATTACGTCAAAAATAAGCTGTATACTGTACTACGCTCTTTGAAGAATCACTAATGCGGCTAAGTAGTTACTTAAATAAGACCTGTTACGATATAATGAAACTATAAAATTTATTTATTTCAATACAATATTAGTCACGATTATAGTGCAAATATTTACACAATAATCATTAAAAATTTTCAAGAGTATTTGCAAAAAGAAATATATCAATCAGGGAATAAATTTTCGTTTGTAGCATTTTCTGCTGTGTATTTTTGTTTGGCAGTTACTTTGAACACTCCAACAGTAGTCAGCCACCATATGGGGACTCCATCTTCCTTGGTACCAAGTTTCCATGATTTTTAAATCTCAATAATTGCTCGCCTTGTTCATAGCTTACTCATGTTACAACCTAGGCGGTGACATTTTTAAACATTGATTGCACTAGATCTTTATAATTGCAGGCTTTGTTGTTTCCAAAAAAATTGTTCGCGATCATCGTGAATGAAGTCCATGCTTCGTCTATAGAGTTAATGAAATTTGGATCTCTCATTATAGTTCTAATTTTAGGTCCATTAAATACCCCAACTTTATTTTTCGTAACTTATTCGTCGAAACTTTTCACATATGTACTGGAAGCAGTTACCTTACAAATCTGGAGCTTTAACATAAGACCCAATTTGATGTGAAGAGGTGGAAAAACTACTTTTTCTCTGTCGCCTAAAGGTTGTCTCATAATATTCTTTTCTAGAACATCTAGGGATGTTCTGGAAGACCAATGTTTCTGAATCTGAAAAAAAGTTTACCATTTTGAGATCCACACAGAAAACCCAGTTATGGTATGTATATTTCAGTAATTTCATAACCTTCTCAATCTTGTCATATGTTTCCTTTAACTGAACGGAATATCCAATAGGAAATGAACCGAAAACATTCCCGTATGTAGTAGGTCACAATTGAGGCTTCTGCTAGAGCTGTCGTTAAACAAACGCCACTCACTCGAATCATATTTAAAATATTACACAAGATCACTTTCCCTGCTACGATAAAAAGTTATCTTCATACTTGCTCGAGTTAGCTTTTTTCATTTAATCTTGAAGCTAGCAGTTCCGATGATTTCTTTGATAGGCCCAAATCCCTTACTATATCATTCAATTCTGCTTAAATAAAACATTGTGGTCCATTATTAGAAATTATATCTCCATAGTGACAATCTACATCCGAATCTTGCTCCTCAATAGCATCCACCATGTCTTCAGCATACGAGTACTCAACTGAAGGAAGCTTTTCATAACCTGGCGCAGGTATTTCATCGGAATGTGGTACTGATCGAATTGCGTAGTCAGTATTAGGATATACGATTTTATTTTTATTCTTCTTATTATAACCGAGGGTCTGAACTAAACAAAAATAGTAATAATCTCTAATCTGGTTTATCGGTTCACGCCATGTCATTTCCCTTGCTCCACTCCGCTAATTTTCCACATATGGTTTACACACATTATGTGGAGCCCATGACTTGTCCTGATTAGCAAGTTTTACGTTAAAATAAGCCAAATACATTTCCTTATCGAAAGCAGTAATAGTTACCCGTTGAGTGGGAACGCAAATATAGCAGAACAAATCGGTACTATTTACACATCTTTGAGTAATAGACATGATGTGGTTAGTTTCTTCCCTAACAACTAACATGTAACTAACATTTTATTATTACCCTAGCTTATTTTTAAATAGTTCTAAGTGATCAATATTTTCTAATAAAATATCATTAAACACTAATATGTTCACTTAATGAACAGGATTAGCTTAATAGAATTGCATTACTTTATAATTGTTCATTATTTAAATACTTCGTTAAGTAATTAAATATTGTCAGGTACAAGTGTACATTATGCTAATGAGATAAATGTATTTGTCTTTCAATTGTTGAAACAATTAAGAATTTGCTGCATTTAGTTAACGATTCTCAAGAATCCAGTACTGTATATTTTGGCGCATACCGTAATATAGCTAATGATAAAATATTACACACGAGCAAAATGTTAATTTATTTATAACTGCCTTACATCCCGACCTCGCTTTGGCAAATTGATCATTTTACTTTAAACATTGATTATAAAACGTATCACAAAAGTTAAAGTTTACTTTTAAATTTAACGGTACTTTAAATTGATTATAAAACCGGTTCTTAGAAGTATCGTTTTAATGACGAGAAGTCTACTGAATTTTGAGCAATACTTCCGCTTTCAAAAAAAGCAATGTTATTATTTTCTTAAAGCCACTACCGATATAGTTTTCCAGATGTGCCGAAAAACACATTTTGTTATAAATATTAATTAAGCGAGTATAATGATTTAAGCTATGTTGATTCTATTTGTTTTATTGCTTTAGCAATCTAATAATTTAATAATATTGAAGAATTCTTATAAATATATGCAACCTTAAAATAATTGCAATAAATTTATTCTAATTAAGAATTTGCTGCATTTAGTTAACGATTCTCAAGAATTTTGGAATCGGCAAATAGGAATTGCCGTAGAAAGAAAACTTGACGTGATAGGGAAAAGTGGGTTACATACTTAGTATTAGCATACCAATTTTAAATAAAAACAAGTGTCAGATCAAAGTTGGAAAAAATTTAATTGTTGGCCAGAGTTATTATTTATGTTTTGTTTGTAAGCGTTTTTTGACGCAACAGTAATTAAGCTAAAAGAGAGTAATAAATGCCAGAAGCCTTCAGTCGTCAGTAATAACTTATTAATGACGACTAACAAAAAAATGTGAAAATTGTTACAATTGACCTATACTTGTTCCATGCACCTGTAGTCATATTTTTATTACTTATTAGTATTAAGTAAGAAGTAATAAAAATATGAATACAGGTGCATGGAACAAGTATAGGTCAATTGTAACAATTTTCGCATTTTTATGTTAGTTTTGTTTGTAGTCGTACTTTTGTCACGAAAATATACAGGAATATAAAATGTATTTTCTCTAAAAGCGAGCATATAAATTATCACAAAGAAAAAATCATAGGCATGAATTAACAAAAAAAAATTCGGAAATGTTTTTGTTTCAATCGAACCTTCTCACAGGTACAATTGTAACATTGTTTATTAAAGCCAAATAGTGAAAGAATACATATGAAGTGTACAGGGGAAGAAAGACGAATGTCACAAAATGTAACTTTTGAGAAAAACGACTTTAAATATTTGAAGACTCCACACACGTATTGAATTACATTATTTCTGCTTCAGATTTTTTAGTAATATGTACATCTTTTTTGCACAGGCGTAAATAAAAAATATATAAAGGGGCAGATACAATATGTCGGGAGAGAATAGGTGTGAATGTCACATGGCTTACCACCATGTTTAAGTTGTCAGTGACTAAGTGACGCTGGATATTCTGAAGACGTTTCGTAGATATGCCGTGTAAAGCAAGCCTTGCTTTAGAGCATATTGGTACCTCAACTGAGCCAGTATTTCGTAGCTATACGAAAATTAATGATACGAACGTCTTCGTTATTCGCTTGTCTGCTCGATGTCTTTTTACATAACTATGTTTAATTAAACCCCCTAAATATAGGTTCTGCTCATCGTGTGTTTTAAGGTTGTTAAAGTGTTTTGTGATTGTTGCCCTTTCTTCAGCTACGATGTTTTGAAAGCACTTAAACCTACTAAACACACAACTGTCGCCAGTTTCATGAGTTTGTAATTTTAGTTTCTTGGAAACGTCACTTATTACTTATTAGTCCACGTTTGCCACGTTTTTTCGACGCATACTGCTGTTTGCTGCGGCCCTCATCCATTTTAGAATTTAGCACTGACTACACGCGTATCTACAAAAGTACTTATCACAATAGTATCAACGAGATGCAAATGTATGAGAATCAATATTGCAACTAACAAACAATGCATCACACTAATTACACAGCATGATATCACAAGCGTGCGCAGTCTTGCAATACTTTTACATGGACATTCTTCTTTCTTTTCCTGCATAGTAGATCTCTATAGTGCTACAAAGTTTTACCCTCACTGTTTTCTTCTGTATGTGGAATTGATTGAAAAGTAACGGCTTTCAATTATATTATTACGTAGTCATTTCAAAATGATGATATTTGGACATTCATCTTTCTTCCCCTGTACCCTTCATATATTTTGTATTGTTATGAATAGAATAGAAAACAAGGAATTTTCAAAAATATTAAAAATACTAGTATATTAATTCCATGGCTGATCGAGATTTACTGACACGCAACTCTTGAGCTCACTTCTTGCACTCGTAATACTGAATCCAAGATTCTTCTGCTTTATTTATCGAATGTGGTTTAAGATAGTATGGACAGACACTGTCCTCTTCGTCAGATGAAGAAGAATCAACCTCAAGCTTTCTCTTCGTTCTCCCAATATTGCGTTTTTTTAAATCACATTCGCTTTCTTCGTCTTCTCTTTTACTTCCTTTTTCGTGTATGACTCCATTAATGCGTTCTTTTCTGGCCTTTCTGTTAAAATTGCTGTTTTCCTACGTTTCCTACCCAATTTTTTGAATTTGTATTAAATGTTGTTTTTGGTAATGGACGGATAGCTACCAGTATATCCACCGCTGGCATGTTCAAGTCTGGCTCAAATAGCTCGTCTATAGATATCTTGGATATCGAAGGAACTTGTTTCTGTTGCATTACTGAATTGTTTTGGTGAATCTCAGAATTTTGTTTTACAGGTATTTCTGTAAGTCGAAGAAATTGATTCTTGAATTTCTGCTCCATTAGATGCAATAACAGTTGTGTTGACATTTCTTGGTTAATTGCAGTGTCTTGAGTAACACGATTTTCAGGTAAAGGTCTGTCTGTAACCGCTGCTGGAGCGAATTCAAACTCTTGAAATATATCCCTGTTGAATGGGCATGTATTAATAACCGCGAAACGCTTAGTTACGTTTGCCGGTATCATAGCAAGTAGGAAAGTTTAGGCTACGATTCCTGCGAGATCGTAAACAGTCATTGTCTGACCAGGGCGATTTTTCATTCATAAATGGGTTGCCTGAACGCTGAACGGTAATGTGCATGAACGCTGCAGGAACATATGTTCCATCCAAGCTTATATTCCTACGAGTGTGCGTGAAGACGGTTTTTCTTAATTGGGCACCACCTGAAACAATAGTGGCTTGTCATCCAACAGGATGGATGCAAATGAATCTTTTCGAAAAGCGGTTCGATTACTTTTTGACATTTACTAGAGCATTAAAACAAAATCCAGTTTTACTGGTAATGGGTAGCCACAAAACTCATACACAAAACATCGCAGTGATAGATAAAGTCGGAAGCCACGGAGTAACTCTGATATGTTTGTTTCCTCATTGTAGCCATTGAATGCAGCTCATCAATGTCTCATTTATGGCCCCTTTATCAACGTTTGATAATCAAGAAGTTGAAACATTTATGAGGAATAATCCTGGACAAGTGATAACAATTTATCAGGTTGCTAATTTATTCGGCAACGTATACTTAAGAGCTGCAACTCCATTAAATTTGACATTGACATTAATTTATTAGTTTATTACCAATAAATTTATTATTATTATTTAAAAACCTCTTTAAATTAATTTTACGCTTTTACAATGCATAATACATGGTAATTGAAACATTGGTTGGTTGTGAATCATGCGCCTATCAATACATATTTTCGCGCTATATAATTTTGAAAAGTACTGTCAAACCATGATTATTTTCTATTTATTTTTTCCTTTTTTGAAACTTAGGTTATCAAGTTATACGATTATTATGAACTGATTTTATTTAGTAAATAGCAATAACGAATGTTTATAAAATTTTTGGACATATTTAGAAATTCTAACTTTATATTTTAAAACATTTCGAATTTATCATAACATCTAGCACACGGCCTTCTTCTTCTTCATCTGCTCTGTTTCGGGTTGGACGCCACCACGTCCAGGAACTTGAGCAAACTGCTCTTTGTACTATCCCCAATAAATCTCTCAATTCCACTGTGTTAGTCTTGTGTCCTCGATAAAAGCCACTATCCTCCTCAGGGGAAGTTTGAGTACACTCGAAGGATCCAATAGATCTCTGCCGAAATATTTCTGTCTGAGTTCCTTCAGTTCCTCACACGTGCATATTACATGAAGGCTAGTTTCCTCCTGTTTTTCACATCTCCTACACCAGGGCTCGCTAACCAAGCCCATGCTGTACAAATGCTTCCTTAAAGGACAATGTCCGGTTATTAATCCGGTAATTATTTTAATTTCTTTTTTGCTACTACGAATTATTATTATTATTGGCCGAAAACTTTCCGTCCAGCTCCCTTAGTAGTGTTTTGGTATGGAGTTGACCCTCCGTTAACCTCCATTTATCTTTATGTTCTTTTTCTAGCCATAACCAGATCTCCCTTTCAGCGGAATCCTTAGTGATTCCACATACAGGTTCTTTGGTCAGTTTGTCCGTTCATTGCCTTTAATTCCTTCATGTCCTGGTACCCATATCAGCGACACTGTATTGTCTTGTGCCAGGTTATTGAGGACCTGTTTACAATATTTCACCAGCTTAGACCTGGTAGATGGGTTCATAATGGCTGTAATAGCCGCCTGGCTATCAGTCACTATGTTAATTTCTTTGCTTGCGCAGCCGGCTTCCCGAATTTTATCGGCGCAGACTGCGACTGCTAACAATTGGGCCTGGAAAACCGTAGTATGTTTCCCCAGACATATCGATATCTTCCTTCTAGGGCACATTCCGCATATGCCTGCACCTGCTCCCTGACTAGGTTGATTGTGATCCATCAGTTGTACCAGGTGCCGGCACCACAATCGATCGAGCTACTTTTTGCCTGTTCCCTGGTCGGTATAAGTATGTTCAGCTTAGCTGTAAACATAATTTCAGGTGCCATTCTGTCCACCGGCATTTGAAATATCGGCTCTTCCAGTATAGTTCCTGTGATATCTGTATGGCTCCCTACAACCTTATTAGGACACCATACGTCATTGCCCTTCAGCCTCAGTATCGCAGCCACTGCCTCCGCCCTTATAAATAGTTCACGGCGTATTCTTGCAGCTGTGTCAAACAATTATTCCAAATTTAGAAGTAATTACTGTTGTTGCAAAATCGGTGATTGCCTTGGCAAACAATACCTTTGTGAATAACGATCGCTGCTCAGAAAAATATTGTTCTTTCATTAAATCATTCGTAATGTTTATTATCGTAATGTGCTTTATTCTTCTAGCCTGTAAATAACCAAGATATTTATAAAAGTCGTTGTTTCCACGTCCTCTTCCACTTCGTACCCGCGAAGTTCAACCCACTGCTCTTTTCCATACAAATTTATTTTAAATTTTGCTAATCCAAATTGTGTTTGATTATATCTGTTGTAACGTCCAACGCACTTTAGTAAAACATGGAGATGATTCTTGTTCTCTGCAAACATCATCCATGTACTAAAGGTACAACAGACTTGTAAATTATATCCCTTACTTTAAGAATTTAATTTAACAGAGTTGTAAATAGTTTCAAAGCTAAACATGACCACAGTGGACTTGAAGCGTCTCCCTGCGATATCCCTCTTTTAATATTGATCTTACCTGCATCTATCCTTCTTGATGCAAGGGTTTTTAACAACAAATTTTATTATTATTATAAAAATAATAATAAAAAGTTTATTTTATTTTTCCTTTTCATCAATAACATTACAAAAATAAACGATAAAAAATTAAATAATAAAAATGAAAACAAATTCACAGCTAACAGAAAAATGTAGAGAAAAAAACCGCAAGGTTAAGTTTGGCTTTGAGTGTAGAACACCACAAACCATTCCTCAACTTAACCTTGAAATTCAATTAAAATTACAACATAGTATCATGCCTAATTTAATTTAAGTCTAAAATTCCGCTATGATGGAAAAATAAAACAAAAATGAAAATACAAAAATCACTGTAAGCTAGCGCAACACCCGTTCAGAGAAGAACAATCCCTAGTTGCTGATGACCAAATAAATATTGGCTCGTGTTTTTTAAATGTATAACATGGCAACTGCTCCAAGTTGCAAGGCAAAGCGTTATATATTTTATATATATTAAATGTAAACAAGCGCTCGTATAGTGATGTTTTATGCAATGGTGGTGTAATCAATCCTTGCGACCTAATGTTGATGTGATGTACGTCCGTTCGGAAGGTTATTTTATTATATAGGTATGATGGAACCCTGCTTATAATAATTGCGTGATACAGGCAGGCAGCCCGTAGTACAACTCGATTTCTCATATTCAACCACTTACAGGCAGACAAAGTTTGCGAAATATGTTAATATTTCTTAATGCCGTACGCAAACCGCAAACACGAATTTTGTGCTCTCTGAATCCTTTTTTGATCATTAACAACTACGTATGACCACACACAGAGGAGCAATACATAAAAGGAGATAATACTAAGGCGTTGCACAAAGACAATTTAGTAGTTACGGACAGATAAGACCTATGCTGATAGAGAAGTCTCAAATTTCCATACGCCTATTTACTATAATTTGACACTTGCTTTCTATATCTGAACGTGCTGTCTATAAATAGCCCAAGGTTTTTGGTTTCAGTCACTACAGGCAAAATCTCACCAGCCATTGACAAACGAAAATTACGTATCAACTCGTCGCAAGTCGGCACATTACCAAAAGACATAACACCAGATTTCGAGGAATTAATACGTAACGAATGAAGTGAAGATATATCGGAGATCACATCCAAATCACACTGAACAATATTCAGAGCCTTTTTAAAGGAATGCTTAGGAAATGAATAGTACACTTGCATGTCATCCGCATACATAAGTATATTATAAGATTTTACCGATTCAAATAGGGCACTAGTATATATAGAAAAGAAAAGTGGGCCTAAGATAGAGCCTTTAGGCACAGCAGATGCCAGACCAACACGTTCAGATATCCGACCATCAACCCGAACCGATTGCGATCTGTCCCGCAAGAAACCGCTTAATAATTTGATTGCATCATCGGAGAGACCCACATAATGGAACACAGCAGAGCCATGATCTGCTGCATGATCACGGATCATGATTCACGGTATCGAATGCTTTACTAAAATCTAACAGTATTACAACGGAAGCGGAACCCCTATCACGTGCAGTCAACATGTCATCTGTAATCTTCAATAAAGCCGACTTACAACTGCGGCCAGCTCTAAAACCCGACTGGTAAGCTGGCAAAATGTTATAAATATAAGTATGTTGTATTGACTGTGCATTAAGCAGTTTCTCGAGTATTTTAGACAATACGTAGAGCAAACTTATAGGCCTCAAATCAGCCATAGATTGCGGGTCAGACTTCTTCGGCAACGGTATTACAATTCCTTGTTTCCATACTGAGGGAAAAATACTTTGACGAATTCACGAGTTGATGATATGGACAGTGTACTTCACGATGAATTTTTAACATATCAGTACTTAAGCCATAAAAACCGCAAGACGAGGATGAGATACTAGAAACAATTCTAGACACTTGCACTTGGTCAGTTAACTGAAAATGAAAATCATTCCTAATATTATTTTTTGTATGTGTACTCGTAGCATAGTATTCAAATAGATTGGTATCATCATGTAGATTCTCAGATGTTGAAGGAATAAAATAACGATTAATTCTATTCGGATCTTGTAGCTGAAATGGGAGATCCGCATGTCTGTTACTGAGGATGTTAAGCATCAGTTCAGTCAACCTAGAGGTAAAAATGTGAACCTTAATGTTAATATCCACAACACAAAGGATGTCGTCCAAATGTAGATTATGTAGATGTTGTTCAAGTGCATTGCTATCGAAATTATTGAAATCGCGATAAGTGACTGATTTGGTTCTCAGACCTTACGAGTGGCGCTTATGTTGCAATACGTCAATTCACTGTCCACCCCCTCGAACACCCGAACCAAGGACGAATGATGTGTCAGAAACGATTACCAAATCAAATATTATATTATTTTCACAAAACAAATCCAAAACTAACGCTTAATTTACACAATTTTTCTTAAATCAATTATTTATTACAGTGTTTTTCAACCCTTTTCATGACACGACCCCCCTAGTATCAAAAAATATTTCCCGACCCCCGACCCTTTTTTCTCATGTATGTTAAAAATATTTAATCGATACAAAAATTTTAGGCGTTTGCGTTATTAGGATTCGGATATAAATATACAATTAAGTACGTAAAACATATAATTTTAAATCGAATACGTGGCCAATTGATAACTAACAAACAAATACAAACATATTGTTAGGACCGAGACTCCCAGCGCCATCTGTTGGTAACACTCGGAACTAGTACAGGTTCCGAGTGTTACCAACGGATGGCGCTGGTAGTCCCCGTGCGCTCCACGGCCCGCGCTAAGGGTCCACAAGTTTCGAGACATTTTTTACGCTTCGAGATGATTCTCGCTAGAATGCGCTGGCCTATAAATAGGGCGGTCGACCGCGGCCACGGCAGTTGAGTGCAAGACCGCGAAGCAAGTGGTCGTGTCGTCTGCTGTTTAGTTGTTTGAAGAGCGCGAATCACTTGTTTTACGTATTTATTTGAGTTGTTTGTTATAATTGAAAATGGATAAATTCCTGAAAAGATCATCAGAACCATCAACGTCCAAGTCTAGCGGCAGTAGTGGAATAATTAAAAACCGTCTTTATGACAACAATTATTCGAAATTTGGGTTTACTGTGATTGAGAATAAACCGCAGTTTGCTTTGAAACTTTGTCAAGAGAAAGTATGAAGCCATCGAAGTTGGTACGCTACCTAAACAGAGAACATCCTAATGAAAAAAATAAACCCGTGGAATTTTTTGAGCGAAAATTAAAAGCTCTTGAACATCAAAAAACTGCTACAGGACAAATGTCCAACCTAAATGAGAAAGCGTTGCTCCCTAGTTATCGAGTGGCTTTTCGTGTGGCTAAAGCAGGAAAACCTCACAGTATTGCCGAAAATTTGATTTTACCAGCGGCTTTAGATATAGCAGAGATTATGTTTGGCAAGCAAGAGGTCGAAAAGCTCAAAAGTACACCTCTCTCTGACAATACCATTCAACGCAGGATAAGCAATATGGCGACTGACGTTCGTGATCAAGTCATAGAAAAAATTAAGAAAAGTTCTTTTGTGTCCTTGCAATTTGATGAACCAACGGATATTGCGGGTTGTGCGCAGTTTGTAGCTTTTGTGCATTTTGAATCCAATGAAATATTAATGGAAGAAATACTACAGGTCAGTGCTTGCATGACACGTTCCTTGAAGCTACGCAAGATATAAATATCGATTGGGCACAAAAATGCATTGCTATTTGTAGTGACGGAGCAAAAGCCATTACTGGTGCGAAGAGTGGATTTATTGCTAGACTGAAAGAACAGATGCCAAACGCTTGTTGGATGCATTGCTTTCTCATGCTTTACCATACAGAAGTTAGGTGGTTATCAAAAGGCAAAGTACTGACCAGAGATATGGAACTTCGCGCTGAACTGTTAGTATACTTACAACAAGCCAAGTCACATTACTCTGAATTCATTTCTGACCCGGAATTCCTTTTGAAATTGGCTTTTCTTTCTGACTTATTTGAGCATTTGAGCACTTGAATAAAAGTCTTCAAGGGTGGGATGAAGATGTCATTACAGCAAAAGACAAACTCCATGGCTTTATAAAAAAAATTGAATTGTGGTCATCATCTATAAATCAAAACAACTTTGATTCATTTTCGTCGACACAGTCTTTCATTGAAGAAGTCGGAAGCGAGATAAACATCAACTCATATATATCTGGTATGAAAATGGTGTTAGATAATTTGAAGAAAGAATTGTGTCATTACTTCTTAGTGCAAGAGATATCGGATAACACTGGGCAAAGATGGATCTTAAATCCGTTTTTAAATGCAGCTATAAATGAGGCAAATTTATAAAGTAAGCTCAAAGAGAATCTGCTGGAATTATCTGCCGATGGTATGTTAAACTTGGAATTCAAGTCTGAAAATTTGGATACCTTTTGGTTAAAAAGAAAAACAGAATACCCGGTATTAACAACCGAGGCTTTGAAGTGTTTGATTCCATTTTCTACCTCGCACTTGTGCGAGTTGGCATTTTCATCAATGGCCCAAATAAAAGGTAAGCTAAGAAATCGCTTAAATTTGGAAAACGATTTAATACTTAAAGTTGCAAAAACGGATCCACGATGGGAGAAATTGATTGAACAAACTCAAGCGCAACCTTCACATTAAAATGAACGAGTACTCGAAGATTTTATTTTTTGTTAATGTGTTTGTATAAATAACATAACGAGTATAATTTTGTTAACTTTTTTTTAATATATCTACCTTTTTAAAATTTATTGATTTTTTTACTGAGTTCTTTCGACCTCTCGCGACCTCCCTACAGAGGCTACGCGACCCCCCAGGGTGTCGCGACCCACAGGTTGAAAAACACTGATTTATTGTGTTGAATATGTCAATAGTTGCACCTTGCGGTGATTTTCTCTCTCAATGTTTACTTACAAAGTCTCCACGAATTAGGTAATAAAACGATTATCGAATTCTGGTACGTGATCCGTGTCTAATAGGAAAACAAATGGTCTCAAAGTAGACCCTAGTGGACTCCACACTCCGCTAATATTTAATTCGAACAGGTCACCCTACCATTACAATGGGATATTATTCATTGCATTTGATTAGGATTAATAACACTTTAATGTCTGGCTGAGTGTCCCTCTGTCATCCATTAGCTTCAATTTATGTAAAAGAATAGTATCACAGGTACTCTTATTATATTTTATTATTAAATGTAGATATCACTTTTAGTATTTGTATTACAAAAAGATATATATAAATTTGTATTTGTATTTCAGGTAACAAATCTGTTGCAGTAAATCAACCATTATGGCTCATACTGTTATTACTGTATCCAGTTTTGAAGATTTTTTAAAAATTTAAACTATTATAAAGATTGTAAGAAATAAATATTGCCTTGGTGGCATGTAATTATAATACGTTAGTGTTACATTAATTTTTTTTTAAATTTTAGATAGTTAAATATAGGAACAGTAAAATTCTATTGCTTGCATTCAACTGTAATACATATTCCGTGAAAACAATAGAGTGTATTAATGTAAAGAAGAAGTAATAACGTTTATGAAACTATTATCTAATTTTTTCTCTCTAGCCTTTGAAACCATATCAGCGAGACTATACTGGATGTCCTTGTAAGAAGAGGACAACGTATAAAAAATGGAAAGATATATTTAGATGGAATTCGAATCCAAAATTTTGCGCAAATTCCTTCAAGAACGCGAGAAAAAAAAAAGAGATATTTAAAAAATATCTGTGCTGCCACTGCATTTTGTTCCGGCTATAACTAAGGGTTTATAAATGATTAATAACTGATATATTTGTACGTAATCGTATCGAAGTTCTTGACCCTAAGCATACAAAGCTGCTATTTTGTAGTTTTTATAACATCGTCAGCTGTTTGTTACTTCTAGAGTTTTTATAAATATAAATATTGCAGCGTATGTTTACGTGTAAATTCAATAGAGGTATTTTTTTATAGAAATTTTGAAATCATAAGCAGCACAAAATAAAATTTTGGGAGGATTTTTAAATTTGGGGTTTGCATCGTAATTAACAATTTTTTGGATTCATATTCTGTCTAATTGCATCTCTCCATTTTTCATACGTTGGTTTCTCTATCAAGGACACATATATATGTTACAGTTTTACTATTATAGATACATTTCAAATATTTACTGTAAGTTCTACTTTTTCCTTTGTGCATAATACTACTTTATCAAAATCAATGTATTAAAATAGTAATAAAGTTGATTTGTTCGAAACGTTAGTTTTATTTTTATTGAAACTGAATCCCATTCAGAAAGGATCAAATTTGTTCCTTTATGATCAGGCTTTATAAAGATGTCGTAGATTTCCGACCAGGAAGAACCATATGTTATCTGGCGTTAAGTCGATCAAATGATGGTGGTTCTTGTGGGTAGGACTGAACACCGTGAACGAGTGTACGACTGTAATAACTTTATTTTGTTACTCCTCGGTGACAGTAAATGATAAATGGAATATAATATAAACTTATTCATTTACATTATATACAGTGTTAGTAAAAACTGTCAAACCTCTAAGTATTCTTTATTCTTAAATAAAATTTATTTTAACATGAAAAAACAATGATTTGCTGAGTAGATTAAATATTCAAAATTTTGCCCTTCCACTAATTGATAATATCCTGAACGGTCCCGCAAAGAATTTAGTAAAACTTCGTCCGGAATTGTGTAGTAATAAGTTTCTTATGAGTTCGTCTAACTCATTTAAATTTGCAGGGCTATTTCTATATACCTTATTTTTGAGATAACCTCACGAGAAAAAATCGAGAGGCGTTAAATCAGGACTACGATGGGTCATCCAATGGCACTCTTTCGCCCTATCCATTGACCAGGAAAACTTAATCCAAATACTACCGCACAATTCTACAATAATGCGCTGGTTTTGCTGATACCATATGTTCTCAGTAGAAATTAGTTGACTATTTCGATCAGGATAAAGCCTAGCAATAGAGGATACAATATTATTTCTTAATAATTTCAAATACCGAGGTCCATTAAGAGTACCGTCAATGAAGAGAGGCCAAATAATATTATTATCTATTATTCTTGCCCACACATTTATTTTCTCCGGATACTGAGTATGCCCTTGTCGCATCCATCGGGATTGTCTTTAGACCAAATTCGATAGTTATGTCTATTGACTATACCATTCAAACAAAATGTTGCTACATCTGGGAACACAATTTTTCTGATAGAATTTGGACTTGCTACGCATCTGCAAGTTTTCACAAAATTCTATTCTGCCATTAGGGTCATCTTCAGCTAACTCGTGACAGAACTGAAATTGATAGGGCTTAAGCTTTTCTTATTTCAGTATATTCATAATGGAACTCTGGCATATATCATTATCAAGAGCTAGCTGTGTGGTTGATGTTTGTGGATTCTCCTTAATTACTAATAACACATCCAACTTTTTTTTACATGATTAGTTAGCAAATATGGTCTTTCTTACTTTTTCCAATACTTTTATATACTTTTACACTAATAAATCTATAATTAATGAAAACAATTTAATTAATTTTATTATTTTTCAATATAAATATATTTTATTAATATCTGGAAAATTGGATTAGTTCCCACACTTGGCTTTAAATAACGGTCGTAGGTATCTACTGTCGCTCAAAGTGGGTACCTTGACCAGGGTTAGATTTTTTAGTGCAAATATAAAATGTACGATATAATTATATGTATACAGACTTACTTGTATTCGATTTTTTAGATTTTTAATAATATTTATGAAAAAAAATTGTCGCTTAAATTAACAATTCCAATATCTGCGCAAAGCGCACATCTGCAACAATAAATAAAATTCTTGATACCAATCTAATCCTATTTGCAATAGGGGTTTCCGCAGGATCGGCTTTTTTTGCACACATAACAAGGGATGTGGGATACAATGAAAAGATTTCGGGCCCTGGATATCAGTTGAAATGAAACTCGGTCAGTTTATAAAAATCGAGCTTTCATCAAGCGATTTACACCATTTCTACCAACAACAAAATTTAAATTATATAAGGACAAATTTGTCTATCATGTGTCTACACGGTATGGTGGTAAAGTTTGGAACAAAATTCATAAAAGCGTCCTATAATGCTTTTAAGAAAATCGCCCGAAACAGGTAACTTTTAGTTTTTAAAATGCCGTCTCTTGAGGATTTCTTTTTAAATAACGTTATTGGTCTTTGCACAATGACGTCATCATTTTTTTTTAATAACAACCATCATTTTTTTTTTTATTTTTTATTAGACCTTCATACTGTTTAAACGGTGATGTAAAAGAATTGGTACTTTACATGACAGTTTTCTTGAATAAATGACACATTTACTAAGTAAAAAACAATTTAATAAAAATCTTAATTCAAATCAATTCATCTGGGAAAAGTTAAAAAAATAATAAAAGGCAATCTAAATTTTGAAGTTAAGAACAAAAAATAGCACATTTAACTGAGCGGGAACGAATAGAGACTTTAATAATGGTTGGATACGGCGATAGGCTAAGAACTCATGCCGAAGTTTGTGAGTTATTCAATCAAGCAAATTCTGATAGGCCTCCAATTGCAAGATCTACAGTAAGTAAATTGGTCGTCAAATTTACGGAAACTGGAAGTATAAAATATTTATCTCGAGAAGGTCGTTCACGAATAAGCAACGAAACAAGATTAAAATTGTGTAATAGTTCCTAGAATTTTAACTTGGGTCAACTACCTGATTAACGCTGTATCTTGTATGTATCTTAAGTCTTAAGTTGAATTTGAAGAAGGTACTGTGTTAGCGAAATAGCTGTCATTATTTTATTAATAAAGTCTAAATCTAAAACATCTTATGTGTGTTTTATTTATTTGTGATATGGATTTACATCAAGCAAAGGTCGAAACAATTAAAGAATTAAAATTGTTACTTGAAGCAGAGGAATATTTCTATAAGGTAACTTGTCCTAGATAACAACGTGGACCACAGTTTGTTGTAAAATTATTTAAAAAAAAGAAAAGTATCATCGGTACCATGTGCACCTAACTCACGAGTTAAACGAAGATTATCTGTGATCAAAATCCCAATTTTTTAAAAAACATTATTTTTTCGAACGAAGTCACTTTTTACATTAACGGATCAGTACATCGCGGGGGTGTAAGGGGTGAGGATGAACAACACCAAACCCAAATGACAACCTCACCTGCCCGTGATGCGTCCTGCTAGACAACTAACGAGGCTCTGTCGACCGAGTGTTTGCCGGTATAAGCAATCCCCCCCCCCCCCCTATATAATGGGGAAAGGGCATTCTTTTGTCCTGGGAGCAAGAAATTGCTCCCGAAGGCGGAAGAGCTACTAATAAGTAGCCAACGGCAGAAGGATGTGGAAAGCCACGGGATGACTACCACATTAAAGATCCGAAGGATATTCCTTGTAAAATCAACATGGCTAAGTTCAAAGCGAAATATTCCGGAGTTTCTAGTCCCCAAATCGGATCTCCGGGGGGGACGGTTTTGAATATGGCAAAGAGTTAACTGAAGAAATTTAAGATAGGCACATGGAACATCAAATCTGTATATGAAGCCGGGAAAATCTATAACGTACTTCAAGAGATGCAACGATTGAATGTGAGCATAATGGGACTAAGTGAAACCAGATGGCCGGACATAGGAGAAATAAATATACAACAGGCAAAGATATACTACTCAGGAAACAACAACCCTAAGCATTGGAACGGAGTAGCAATAGCAATAGAAAAGAACCTATCTCGACACGTAACGAGCTTCATACCCATCTCAGACAAAGTGATCATGATAAAACTACAGATAGCCCAAGGAATGCTCAATGTAATACAAACATATGCCCCCACTGCCGATACAGAGGAAGACGAAATAGAACAGTTCTATGATGACGTACAGCGGGCCTTGCACACGGCAAAGGGGAGAGATGTCACGATCATTATGGGCGACTTCAACGCAAAAAAAGGAAAAGGAAGAGTGGAAGACATAATAGGCGACTTCGGATTGGTAGCTAGGAATGAAAGAGGGGATAGATTGGCACAATTCTGCCAAGAACAGGACATGATTATAACAAACACTTACTTTAAACTCCATGAAAGAAGACTATATACATGGAAGTCTCCAGCTGATAAAATTAATAATAATATTAGTAGAAACCAAATAGATTTCGTATTAATAAATAAACGATATCGGAATGCATTTAAATCTGCCAAAACATATCCGGGTGCTGACGTAAAAACAGATCATAATCCCGTGATAACCCAATTTGAAGTTAGACTCAAAAAGCTCATTCCCCAGAAAACATCACATTTACGTGAACCACTAATAAGAAAACAGGTAACTGAGAAGATCAATGAGGAGTTGGGCAGAATAAGGTTAAATAAAGATGAAGATCCGAACGAAAAGTGGAAATCCATTAAAGAAGCGATAATGACACCCAGTCGTGAAATACTACAAAAGAAAGTAGTGCATAGCAATAGATCCTGGATGACCAATGAGATACTAAAGTTAATGGAAAGAAGACGACTGCAAAAAAATAGAGACATTGAGGAATACAATAATACAAATAAAGAGATAAGAAAGAAAATAAGAGAAGCCAAAGAGAAATGGTACGGAGATAAATGCGCTGAAATAGAAGAGTTACAAAGAAAAAATGACGATTTTAATCTACATAAAAGGATTAAAGAATTAACTGGTATAAAGCGCACAAATAAATGTAATATTCTCTCAGACAAAAACGGACAAATAATTGCTGAAACGAAGCGAAAGCTTGAGAGGTGGAAAGAATATGTGCAGGAGCTGTTCGAGGATCACCGACGTGAAGCTATGGCGAATGAAGGCAGTGGTCGTACAGGTCCAAGCATAACAAGAGAAGAAGTACAACATGCAGTTAAATTAGCAAAAAATAATAAGGCTCCAGGTCCTGATGAAATACCAACAGAATTGATTAAACTCATAACAGAGAGGCGAATAGGAGTAATGGTGGATCTATACCACACAATCTATAACACAGGCATCATTCCCACAGAATGGTTGAGATCAACATTTATTGCCCTGTCAAAAACACCTAACGCAAAGGAATGCAATGACCGCCGGACAATCAGCCTGATGAGCCACACCCTCAAGACTCTCAATTCGGATTCAGGAATGCAATGGGAACAAGAGAAGCACTATTTCGCTTTAACGTGCTGGCTCAGAGATGCATGGACGTTAATCAACCTTTGTACATCGGCTTTTTGGACTACAACAAGGCATTTGACAGGGTTCGCCATGACGACTTGATTCGGCTTCTCAAAGCTAAAGACATAGACAACAAGGATATTCGGATAATAGCTTATTTGTATTATAACCAAACAGCGAATGTCAGGCTGGGTGAAGAGGTATCGAAAGATATAAGGATAAAGCGCGGTGTGAGACAAGGATGTGTGTTGTCCCCGTTGTTGTTCAATTTATACTCTGAGAACATCATTCAGAAAGCGTTAGCAGAAACAACAATAGGAATAAAAGTTAACGGAGGAATTATTAATAACATTAGATATGCGGATGACACCATTATTATCGCAGAATCACTGGAAGACTTACAAAGATTAATGGACCAGGTTGTAATAAATGGCGAAGAAAGTGGCCTAACACTAAATATTAGAAAAACTAAATTCATGATTATTACAAAGTCTAACCGACATCAAGAAGGCTTATGGATTGGAGAACAGCCAATAGAGAGAGTAAAGAAATACAAATATTTGGGAACAACTGTTACCGACACAAATGAATATACAGAAGAAATTCGAACGAGAATCGGCCGAGCCAGGAATATATTCAACAAGATGAGGAAAGTATTGTGTGGAAATGACCTTAGTCTGCGTCTCAAGATCAGGGTATTGAAATGTTACGTGTTCCCGGTGCTGCTGTACGGGGTGGAAGCCTGGACGCTAAAGCAAGACACTAACAAGCGTCTAGAGGCATTTGAAATGTGGGCATGCAGGAGGATCCTGAAGATAAGATGGATAGATAGGGTTTCGAATAGTGAAGTACTTAAAGAATTGGGAAAGAGAAGGAAATATTGAACACAATAAAGATAAGAAAACTACAATATCTGGGCCACGTATTGAGAGGGGAAGGATATGCTCTGCTACAGATAATTATTCAGGGTAAGATACAGGGAAGAAGAAATATAGGAAGAAGACGTATTTCCTGGTTAAATAATTTGAGACAGTGGTATAAATGCAGCTCCATTGAACTATTCAGAGCCGCAGCATCAAAGATGAGAATAGCCGTGATGATAGCCAACCTTCTGAGAGGAGATGGCACCTGAAGAGGAAGAAGACATCGCCATAACTGCAGGTATTGGTCACCGGATACAGGATACTGGATACAGGAATCACACGTCAAGACAAATTAAAGTTTTTAGGACCTTACTTTTTTTAAGGAAACCTGACTGCTGTCCAATATTTAATCTTTTTGCAATTTGATTCGGTGCCAGCACTGATAGCTCTTTTCCTAACAATGAAGATGGCGACATAGCTCATCAGAATATTTAGTTTCAGAAAGATGGGGCGCCTCTTCATTTTGGCATAGGAGTCCGTCAATACCTTGATGCTACATTTACAGAAAGATAGATAGGGTGGTGGGGACCAACTGAGTGGCCAGCGCGTTCGTGATGCAATGCAATAAAGTAGGTCAGATATTATTGAGCACAGTATAGAAAGTGTTGTACTATCGTGTTGGTCAATGCTAAATGGTTACAAGGAGGTACTTCGAACATTTGCGTTAAGTTTTGTTGATTAACTTGTTTTTATATTTTTTGTAAGTTTGTTTTTGGAAGTTTTGCAGTAAATGTGTCATTTATTGAAAGACATTGTTACGTAAAGTACCAATTCTTTTAAATCACCGCCTAAACAGTAAGAAGGTCCAACAAAAATAGAAAAAAGTGAAGGTTGCCATTTTAAAAAAATTATGGCGCCATCGCAAGAACCGATGAAAAAATTCCCAAGCTACGGTATTTTAAAAACAAAAATTGACCTGTCCGAGCGATTTTCTTAAAACCATTATAGACCGCAAAATAATAAAACCCAAGGTTAAAAACGATAACAATATGTGGTTTATTCTATCATAAATAGGTCCAAATAAATATAATAATAGCCAGGTTTGTATTACATTAAATAACAAAAAAATTATGTATATTGAAAGAAATAATAATTAAGATGATCAGAATAGTAGATAGGTTGTAATCTGCATTTAAATAATATCAAAATAATTATACAAATAACGTACTTGCTTAAAATTGAAGGCAAACGTTAATAAATTGAGTTATGCAAATTGATGCTGGTTTATGAATCACCCAATATATATGATCGTTAATTTATTGAGCTAACATTATATAAACAAGAAAATGACATGAGTTTAAAATGAAGTAACTTTAACATTCCAAGTCAGACAAATTTTAAGTTTTATTATGAAAAGCATCAAGATTATAATAATATTATACAATAATTAACCCATATTTTCGATATGCCTTAATCTAGTTCAATTATTGTAATTCGACCCAGATCAAGATTGAATTTCACATACGGTTTACCCACACTGTAATCTTACTAAGTTACAAATAATATGATTAGAAATTCCAGTTTAAAATTACAATAACAACCAACTGGTAACTTACACATTAATTACAATTTATTAAGAAAATGGTAACTTATAACGTAAAACTAAAGGAAATTATTGAAAAAAAATGTTAAATTATAAAATAAAACTATGGCCGGTAATTGACTTGAAATAGCACATACAGTTTATATGGCAAAATATGAAAAGTTGGAATTTTGAGACGATAGCAACTTAGTTTAAACAAAACCAAAAATAAATTTGGCATGACCCTAAGCTAATTAAGTGACATTCGATCACCCTGAGTATCTGCAAAGTCAGGGGTTATAGATAGCATTTAAATTATTAAACTTGACAATAAATTTTATTTATGATATAATTCGTCTCCAAAGTCGAAATTCCAGGTAGATATCTCCTTCGTAGAAGTTGAAGTATGAATCCTCCTTGTATATTATATGTCTTCCAATTCAGGATTCAAAACGGTTTTATTCAATAAACTCTGCTGATAGCTCAAAAAGTAAAGTAAAACCCGTCTCCAAAGCCGAAATTCCAAGTAGATATCTCCTTCGTAGAAGTTGAAGTATGAATCCTCCTTGTATATTATATGTCTTCCAATTCAGGGTTAAGAACGGTTTTATCCAACAAACACCAATATGATGACGTAACACACTAGAAGCTTCACGCTCCTTACCGCAGAAGAACAATCGGTAGAAGGTTTAACACTCTTGTTGCAAAATTTCTAGCTAAATATGCGATGCCAGTATAAAGATGACAAAAAACAATCTTCCTTTATTAAAAAAGGAACAACCTAACTTAAACGGCAAACTAAAGGACGACCATATGTTCACCAATATTTTCTATCCGCATACGCGTTAAACAGTAACCTGATTAGCAAACAACCACTTATACTACTTAATTTAGTAAATTTATGGCCCTATATCCGGATTTACATAGTACATAAAGCACTGTAATTGAAAGCGACATAAATTTACAATATTGATGTTTGAACACGAGTTTACATGTTGCTTCGGTGACGGTCAAAAAACCAGAAGAAGGGCTAGACTCAATCAACCTTGGAATATATTTCCAAATTCGCAGTTCTCAAAACATCCGTCAGATAAAGCTGACGTAAAACAAGGTGAAGAGCATATACAAAAATAGTTTTAACTAGACAAAAATAAAGCTGATAAAATCGCAAGTATAAATAATGAAGAAAAATAATTAATTACATCTCGCTTCAAGATATCTCATTAAAGACAACCAGTCTGAATATAAGCACAAATATGTCGCTAAAATTGCAATGAGGAAGGCAAAAATTAATAGAAAAAATCTATAAATTTAAACGAATTAGCAGTTATAGTAACAGACATAAGCAAGAAAATACAAGCGAAGTAAGTAGACAGAAATATAGAAGATATCTTTTACAAAAATAAGGTTTTCACTCCGAAATGAAGTTTTCAAATGCAAACAAAAATGTGTACGATTTAATTAAAGAAATCCTTTTATTTGATATGATAAACCAAAATATAACAGTATGTATTGAAAGTAAAACTAGTATTGCAGATAACAATACCCTCGTTGAGATAGTTCTCTTTACAGAAAAAACAATAAATACCAATATTCAACACACAGTTAAATGCCATGACCTAATCAAGTCACAATAAAGATATTCAGAAATGTTCAAGAAGGAAGTACGTAAATAAGATTTAGAGAAAAAAAAACAATAATAAACGTACAGAAGTTCTATCAATGTATAGGGTCATCAAGAATAAGGTACTTAGCGGGCTAAAAATATAAGTACCAAAAAAAAACAACCCGTTACAATACATTCATAGGTGATCTTCTTAAAATATTCTTTTGGTTATAACAATTAATGATCATAATTCGTTGTCATGCCAGGATTATATTTTATTGTTTAGTTTAGTGACAAATGTAAAATGCAAGGATTTAGTTTAATCACTGATTCATTTTAATGCACTACAGAAATCTTTCGTTTTAAAAAATCACGTGTTTGTCTTGAAAGTAAATATTTTGAAGCTAATCACTTGTATTTCCACGGAAGAACTATATCCTGAATGTTTTTGAAGTTCATTCGAACAGAAACTTTGGATTTTATTGAGATAATTTGAATAAAAAAAAGAGCAGGCTGGTGTAACTAATAGGTGAAGGATGTCGTAAAGAGAATGAAAAAGTTGTGGAAAGAATATCTAGAATGAAAAATTGGACAAAGGTGTGATAAATAACAAAAACTAAGGAATAGTAAAAGTTTGGGATTAACATGGAGAAGGTTAGTGGAAAAAATCAACAATTATTTTTTAATGTTTGCAAAAATATGAAGAACAAGCGAAGGAAAAAATAAGGTAAGGCCAATCGAAGACAGAGAAAGGAATATACTTACAGAAATTAAATAAATAAAGTCCTGCTAACATATGCTAAGACATGAATTATTATTATTATCATTGTGTATGTTGTATTACGTTGTGTTGCTGATAGTTATTTTCGTAAACTAAATTCTTTAAAATATTGTTCGTACACTGTATATATATATATAATGCAATTTCGATAACAAGTTATATTATGTAAGCTCAAAAGTTTGCTCATCAAATTTGGCGGTTACTTAGAAACTATAATAATTAATTACTCTCCGAATCTTCTTAAATACTTGACAAGCCGATTTGTCCAAACTTATATAAGTTTTAGTAACCCCTGTTATTAATTTCAAGTTTATTGAATCCCACACAAGACAAAATTAAAGTAACAGTAACAACAATTTTCATTATAAGCACACGAATAAGAAACGACACACGTTACATTATATTAAAATACTAGGAGGACTACTGGAAATATTCCTGGAAACTATGGAAAAAACAGATATAAAAAGTAGGAAACGATTTTATTGTTTCGCATTCGGCTTTTACATTGATACACTTGTTGAAGGTACATTTAATATGCTTTTGTAATATTTTAATTTCAAACATTTTTTATTGTTAAATATAAGTAAATATAGGAAAAATAATTCAAATATAACATTTCAAATTTTATAAATATTCAACGTGCATGTTCAAGTTTAGACCACTTTATAACATAATTTTATTATCACGTTCAAGTTATAAATCTTTCTTTAGGTTCTAAGAAAACGACATCTTTTACATTTACAAGTTTATTTATTGCTTTATACATTAGACCGCTGTTTTATTACCTTGGGTTATAGTGAACAAAGGGTTAAATAAATATATAATATATATATATATATATATATATATATATATATATATATATATATATTCTTAAGATCACGTTTCCTAAATAAGTATAATAAATTTTATTACTTTAACAAGGGAGGAACTACATACGCAGATTTATACTTAATTAGTAATGATATTCTATTATTTATTAGTTAAGATTATAATTTTTCAAAACCTATCGTAAACCTGGTATTATTGCTTGTAGGTACAATTTTCACGAATTTATAACACAGAAATTATCCGTTTTGACGTCAAATAATACAACGTACAACGAATATATCCATTTAATTATGTAATAGTTTGTAGGGGTAGTTGTACATTCTTACCTACTTACAACACAGTCTTAATAACACAACAGTCTCATTCTGTAGGAACTAGACTTCCACTTAAATAGACGTCGACGTCTATTTAGACTCGATTTAGAAACAAGTATCAGTAGAAGCCAGATATCTATATTTGAAAAGTCAGATATAGACCTTGAGTACTAAGCTCAACGTTAGGAGGGCAAATACCCCCTTTTGTCAGTGAAATACTTAAGCACAAAAATTTGAGAGATTCAATCGAATCCAAGGCAAAAGCTCCAAAAACCATAAGTATGTTTTTCATGAATAAATTTGTATAAAACTTTCTAATGATATTTAAGTCTTATGTTAAGAATGAGATATTTTAATGATTTAAATGACTTGTGAAAAAACAAATTAACAACAAAAGAATATTTAATAATTTACTTCTTGTTCTTTTATTTCTTTACGTTTACATTGGATGCCAGGCCTTGTTAAATAGAACCTAAAAATAAAGGTATTGCCACATTGTTCGCATACAAATTGTGTGCCCTCTTCCGAATCTGTAAGCATTGAGCACTTCTCTCTAATACGTGTAGGTCCTTCCATGTTGTTATACTTATAACGCTTCCATTTAATGCAGACTTTTTACCGTTTGTTTGAGCTCTCTTTCTTTACGGCTTTTGGTTTTTTAATTTTAGTTTTCTTTTCTTTTTGATTTTCTTCTCTTGCCCTTTTTCGACTTTCCTTTAATTGTTCTTTCTCTAGTTTGAGTGCTTCTTTCTGCTTTTGTTCATGTAACCCAAAATCAGATGTTTTTACTGAACCTGGTTTATCCCTTACGTTTTTGAAAGATTTTTTATCTTCTTTGAACCAAAAGAGATATTTTTTAAATGAGAATTCACCAGTGTCGCAGATCTCGCCTGTGTGATCTGCGCCATTGGCGTTATCTGCGCCAACGTGCTGTATTTCGGATACAATTCCTTGGAAAGGTAGTTGAAAATACGCATTATCTATAAAATAATTTGATTTTGATGTTAAAGGCTTTGCATTATCTGGAGTTTGCTGATTTACCTCTTCAAATTCTTTGGCAGTAAGTTCATCTTTTTCAGGCGTTGTTTGGTTTTTATTTTGTTGAGCTGTAACATGTAGGTCTTCTGTAACTTTTTCCGAAAATTCGTCCAAAATCTCTGCAGAGTGGTACGTAACTTCTTGTGAAACTGCGATACGTTCTGCGTGCTGCATATCAATATCGTCGATGTTTATTGAAAAGTTGAAATTTGGACATTCGTCAGTTAAAATATCAACGTTTTTCCAACTATTAGTATATAGTGTTATTACCACTATTTAATTTATGTATTTTTCTCCAGGTGTAATACAGGTCTTTAACTGATTCGGTTTCTCTCCATTCCTCTTATAAAATGTGTTCTTTCATAATTTTCAGTGTATTTTTGGTATATTAGATTCTAAAACCTTTACACAGTTTTTAACGTCATCATGCGAATTATCTTGATTTTCTTAATTATCTGTGGCGTTTGTTTGCCTGTATATTATTTTGGAATAATCCACGTTATTGGCATTAAAGGGAAAAAGACCAGAAACGCGAAAGACATTTTAAATTATTTCAGGGGAAATGGCATCTCTTAATTAATTTCCAGTAATTTGGCAACATCTCGCCTCAAGAATTGCTTGTTTTCATTTTCAATAAGCCATTTTCTTACGTAAGTTTTTTATTTGTTTTTTAATGGATAAAAGACTGCTATGTCGAGGGGCTGCATCACATGAGTTGCATTAGGATAAAATGCCACTAAAATAATTTCTTTTTCACCCAAAAACTTGCTAAAGTGTAGTGTTAAGTGAAACCTCGGTCGACATAAAAAATAACAGGGTGTTCGTTGTTATTTTCTGTTAGTCAGAGTTCAAAAATATTTGCCATATATTAAAAAAAAAGAGTTCCCCTGACATCCATCCTGATACTGATTTTCGTAAACCCCAATCTTTTTGGAAATTTAGGGCAATTTTCAAAGGTATTCTTTTCTACGGGTATACCACCATAGGGGGCGACATGTTTCCGCATGTAGCAACTGTAAGCAATACTGTAAGGTTTTTATTTTTCTTAGGTTTTTGAAACACTTTGAGGCCAAACTTTTCCGGTTTTAGGGCATAAGGAAATGGCTGTCTCGTCAGCATTAAAAATGGGATTTCCATTTTCTAAAATGTGGTAGTCATTATCTTCCTTCAAGTTAATGGAAACTTCTTCGAATCTGTTACATATATCGCCTTCAGTGAGCTTTCCAGATGCTTTAAGAGAAATATTTGGATGTTTCTTTAAAAATGCCTTAAACCATTTTTTTTTCCCGGAATACCAATACAAAATGAAGTTTTACTGTCCAAGTTTTTTATAACTTTTGCTACAATATCTACTAAACCTTGTTTTGTCACAAAAAAACCGGCGTTTGCAATATCAACAAGCCATGTTAAAATACGTATTTCCTTCTCAGTTGATAAAATCGTTGAAGATCCCATATTGCAAATTTCAGGACTGACGCTTTTTAGTTTATTTCGTAAAGTAATTCGAGGTACCCGAAGTCTTTTACTCGCAGTTACAACGGGAAGACCTGTTTTTGCTGCGGCTAAGGCTGCTGCCATATTTTCATTGGAATATTTTCTAAATTTTCTTTTATCTATTGTATGAAAATCTATAAGAAATAATAAATTCATGAACCAATAGTGGACATTCCCAAGTGCCTCTAAATGGACACCATGTCCATCACTGCAATTCTATTTCATAAAGCAATGTAATTTTGATTAATCGAAACATTTTTAAGCATGTTTAATAACAAATAAAAATACTCAAAATACATGTTTTCCTTAAATGGACAACGGTACATTTAGGGGGTACTTATTAAAATGCAAGATCCAATTATGGACACCTACCTTAAAATATCTAAAACACAAACTGTTATATTCTTCAGTGAATAAAAGGTTTAAGACAGCACGTTGAAGGCAAACAGGTGATTATGACAACTATCGAATTTACGATTAAGGCGCCATCCGTTAGCAACAGTCGCCATCAAAACATAAAAGAAACCTGTAAGAAAGATCTTAAACTATTTATAGGTGTGTTTATTTAAATAGAAACTTAATATTAGATTATGAAAGTGTTAAGCGTCCAGTCCAAGACTGGTGCCGCCATCCTACCGATAACTTTCTAGAGTATAAAATATTTCGTATATAGGACATATGGTATTTATGGAAACGTAATCCACTCTTTAAATTTTAACCGTAAAATGAGCTCCGTTTCATTCTTTCTTTCTCCATCTTCATTTCTTTCCTGTTTTTTTTCAAATAAATAAACAACAAATTTTTGAATTAATTTCTTCTATAATTTAGATAAACTTATGGAAAACCTTTATATACAGTATGTCCACGGATCGAGGTTCAAAGAGGGAAAACCTCTTTATTTTGCATTTTACAACAAAAATGTATTCTTGATAAAAGTTTTTGCATGTCCCGAAACGGCCAAGTCAGTAGATTTTAATTTCATAAACTCAAAAACAAAAATGATATAACTAATAACTATTTTACTCAATCCATTCACCGCCATTTTCAACGCACAATTCTAGCCGTCGGCGCAATTCCCTATATCTTCTTCGAATTTCTTCGAGAGTTAAAGACGTCACAGCGTCTCTAATCATCTCCTTTAATTCTTCTACATTCGGAGGAATATTATTTGCATAAACTATTTGCTTCAAACGACCCCAAAGATAAAAATCAGTCATTGTTAAATCAGGGCTCCTTGGTGGCCATAACACGGGACCATTTCGACCTATCCAATTCTGTCCAAATTGCTGATTTAACAATTCGACAACAATCCTAGCATAATGAGCCGGACAACCATCTTGTTGGAAATAACACCTTGCGAGGTAATTAATCGGTAGATCGTCCAAACGTTCATGAACAAAATTTTGCAGCATATCCAAGTACGTACGCTGATTGACAGTATTATCAAAAAAATATGGTCCAATGATACCATGGTAAGAAATTGCATACCACACATTAACTTTTGCCGAATATTGTCGATTGTGTGGGATGCGAAAATTTGGATTGAAATCGCTCCAATACCTCACATGTTGAGATGCAACAGTACCATTAGTATAAAACGTGGCCTCATCAGAAAAAATAATATTTCTGTAAAAGTATTGATTACCCATGATTTGAGCGCCCATCCACAGACAAAAATACAAACGTTTCGCAGGATCTCCGGGTTCTAATGCATGATTAAAAATGGGCTTGTAGGGATGGAACTTCCTTTGTTTCAAAATTTTTTGAATGAGCGATTTACTAATTCCCAGATGGACTGATCTGCGCCGCAAAGAAAGTTTGGGATAGTTCCGTACTGAATCCATTACAAGAAGAGTGGCGGCGTCGTCTCCATCGCGTGCTATTTTGCTTTTCATTACATATTGATTACCCATGATTTGAGCGCCCATCCACAGACAAAAATACAAACGTTTCGCAGGATCTCCGGGTTCTAATGCATGATTAAAAATGGGCTTGTAGGGATGGAACTTCCTTTGTTTCAAAATTTTTTGAATGAGCGATTTACTAATTCCCAGATGGACTGATCTGCGCCGCAAAGAAAGTTTGGGATAGTTCCGTACTGAATCCATTACAAGAAGAGTGGCGGCGTCGTCTCCATCGCGTGCTATTTTGCTTTTCATTACATCCAGTATGGAACCAGTGGATAGGAATTTTTTTACCAATGCTCGTGTATTTGAGATGTAAATATCCGGGAACTTTTGATTAAATACTTCGACAGCTCGACGGACCGCTTTATTACCTTTGCCATAGCATTGAATTAGGTAAATTCGTTAGTCTTTTGACAACATTTTCAACGATTACGGTTGATTTTTCTATGTGGCAGTTAATTAGATAAATAAATATCGGTAATTACCATGACAACGCAACTTAATTTCTGGGACTTTAAAAAATTTTCAAATAAAACGACCAATTTTTCGATTTTTATCTTAAACTAAAAGAAAATTTGAAAATGTTAAAGCTGACTTGGTCGTTTCGGGACAGGCAAAAACTTTTATCAATAATACATTTTTCTTGTAAAATGCAAAATAAAGAAATTTTCCCTCTTTGAACCTCGATCCGTGGACATACTGTATATACAGTATAAAAATTTGTTTCGCATAACCTTTTACATTTTGTAGGCACGACAAAAAAAAGATGTTCACTGTGATACCAAATATCAATATATTAAAATAATTTCAGTCTCTAAAAGAGGCCATGGCAAAAACGGTAGACTTGCTGACTTTATTGTTTTTCAAAATATTATAATCTCCATATTTTAATCTCCATTAAAATCAATACACTTTTGCATGCGTTTGAACCAATTTTCAAAACACTTTTTCCACTCCAATTGGGGTACCTCCAAAACATCCATTTTGAAAGTTTCAACTGCTTCGTCAGGTGTTGAAAAACGTTGACCTCGTAATTTATTTTTGATTTGCGGGAATATAAAGAAGTTATTGGGTGCCAAATCATGGCTGTACGGCGGATGACCCATCAATTCCACTTTTTTAGTTGACAAAAAGTCTCTTGTTTGAACCGACATGTGAGAGCTCGAGTTGTACTGGTGCAGAATGATCTGTGTTCGGTTGTTGTCGGCGGTTGGTTTCTGTTATTTTTCCGAATACTTTTGGCAAGCAAATGCTTGTGTGCCGTTTAGAATTGACAATCCGGCGTTACAGTACAGTTGGTAAAGTTGCCACGTGTCCGGGTTTTTCGAAGAAACAAGTGACCATTTGCTTCGAAGTACTTCGTGGGCGAACAACTTTGTTGGATTTGGCTCATCTTAAAAGACCCAAACAATCGACTGCTGTTTTGTTTCGGGCACATACGCGTAGATCCATGATTGGTCACCTGTTACGATGTCATAGACGTGCTTTGAAGCATTCCGATCGCAGTTTTTTTTAGCATTTCCTTCAACTAATCGGGTCGAGCCTTTTTTTGAGCGATTATCAAACTTTGTGGGATCCAACGAGAACAATTTTTTTGGACGACTAAATGTTCATACAAAATTGAATGTATGCTGGTCCCATTAATCCCACGATAAGTCACATGACCATTTTGAAATATTAGTTCATGCACAGCAGCAATGGTTTCGAAACAACAACCGATTTTGGACGAGTTTCACGAAATTCGTCACTGAGGGCCACGATTGAATTCAATATACAACCAATATACATACACTGGTTTTTTATGGTGATTCATCGTCAAAATTCGAATTAAGTTCATCGATGCACTGTTGTGATGATCTACGCCATACTGAAATGTTCACGAGTTAATTCCATTTTTAGATAGAGATGAATTTTTTAAGTCACTGTAAACAACACAAATAGCTGTACGTTAAAACGTTCTGAGTAAGTATTTTGTCAATAATGTCGAACTTTGCGATAGAGACATCGGTTGTCAGATGGCAACACCAGGATCGCCTGTTCCCGAAATATAAAAGACATCCCTAGTAGATAGGCAAGGAGATTATGTTGAAGGATATTAACAGCTATTACGATGAATAAAGCATACGCGTATGCATTTGTTATGTTTAACACTTCACAGCACTCTTTAGCTGTTATTTTTCTAAATTTTCTCCATCCTAGTCCTTGGTTGTTTCCTTTTAATTTGGAATTAAGCTTTGTGCAGCGACGATATTGTAACCAACAGTTTTATCCGATATGCGATTATTGCTAGTTGTTTTACTTGATTCTTGAATATTTTTGCATTCAATTGTTAACAATAGAATTCACATAAGAATTCGACTCATTATTACTTACTGTAATTACGATTAAATACTTCCTTACTTTCCTTTTAAAACACCCTCCGAAATTATATATTGATTAACCATCAATTCTAATAAGCAGCTAATTACCATTTCTACACGATTCCTTTTGAGCTCTAAAAACACCCGCGTCTTGTTCATTCATTCAACTTTACAAATCTACTGACCTGCGAGTAATTGAAATAAATTAGTTAACGAATCGAGTCTTTTTCCAAACACAAGTTTAATTGCAATTTATTTATAATATGACTATATTTATAGCCCGCGTACGTCTCATAAGATAAATTAACGAATTCAGCAAATTCATGCATTCGAGAGATGCTACAACGTACAACGTTATTGACGAAAGCATTAATTTTTACGAGAATTCATCGAACTTTGTAATGAGAATTTGCATAATAAAGTTTTCTAAGTTTGATAATATTTGCGAACATTTTCTTGGAATACTTTGCTCAAAATCTATATGAAAAGCAGTATGTAGTTATGAAGATAAAGGGAGTATTAAAATGTGTGACTTAATGCTAATATCGCTAATAACGAAGGCAGGCCGATGTCGTTGAACTCAAATGTAATTTTCAAGTATGTTTTAAATTAATGTTAGATACTACGCTTTGTTCTATATCCCGCTGACGTGACAAACAATGAAGCTAGTTATTATAAACATAATTAGAATGTAATTTATCACAACAACTTCGAATTTCGCTATTAACCTATCTCTAAATAAATCAAGAACAGGAAACTATTCACATTCTAAGCCGTAGAACCGAAACATTAATTACAAGATTGCAAATAATTAACACGGAAAAAAGAAAAAGTGAAGTCAAAAGTATCGTATATCAATTTTTTATAAAGATTTTATATATAAAGATGATAACAAGAGGTTTGATTATACCCAAAATGCATATTACGTGCTTAAATCCATATTTTCTCTATGCATATTCAAAATACATTTTTGCATATACTAGGTGTCCTTAAAACCTTTAAGTGTTCGTACAGTACTGTGCAATAAAATCTGGGAGAACTCGTAATGCCAATGTCTAGTTGAGTTATGCAAAAAAAAGCTGGGAGATGTTATATTGTAAATCTGGCTTCAACGCTGTCATATGGTTAAGTGGCACAACAACAAGGCATTATGCAAGGAAAATAATAGTAGATAATATTTGCGCTATTGGGTTTGGGAACCTCTACTTATAATTCTATCACTACTATGTATATGAGAATTTTACTGTATATAGTAAACTAAAAATTTAAATAAAGTGCATTACTAAACCATTGTTCTTATAACAGAACAAAATTAATAACAGAATAAAGATATTAGATAAAAGCAATGACAATACATTAAAGATTAAATCAAAGTTATTTTCCTTTTCAACAATATGTTAGCGTAAATAGAGTATATAATTAGAAAACGTCAACTTGTAATAAAAAAGTACTACCAAATCAAGTATTTGAGAAATTTTTACGCTACTTATATCCAAGCACGGAAGATTTAAGAAGTTTAAAAGAAAATTTCATTTTACTATAAAAACGCTCAAGTATTCGAATGCAACGTTGTGCCTAAATTTCAAATCAATCGATCAACTACTTTTCACGAAAACCTACTCGGACAGCCAGACAGGAATCAAAACACATTTTTTTTATCACTTCTGTTGTTAATTGAATTTTTTTCCTGTTCAATACTAATCATTTCTTTAATTTCCCTTTTCATTGTGTGTTGTTGGGACATTAAAGAAATGATTAGTATTAAACAGGATAAAAATTCAATTAACAACAGAAGTGAACTTAATTATGTAACGATCTGCATTTTCCATCATAATATATTTTCCTGTTATATAATTCTATATCTTATGTTATTTAAATATCTATACATTTGCTTATCATGATGACAGTTCCGTGTTTTGATTCCTGTTTGGCTGTCCGAGCAGGTTTTCGTGGTTTTCCTTCTCGTTTAAGGCGAATGCCGACAGCTTAACATCTTTAGTTGCTCCACGGGCGCATACATAATAATAACTCATGTCTTGCGTTTCCCTGTTTTTGTTGTTTATCTATTTTATAATACTAAGGCATGATTTATTATTATTAAATTGGAATGCATCTTTGAATAATTTTATCCATAGCAACTACAAATGTACGACATTAATATACTGTCATTTATATTTTATATTCCTTGAAAAAGGCATCATTTGCCGAAACATGTAGGATTGTTTTAAATATATACATTTTGAAGTAAAACCAGACCTTAGATCGCCAACAGATTGAATTTACCATAACATACAAAGGTTGCGAAATAATTGTCTTTATATATATATATATATATATATATATATATATATATATATATATATATATATATTGAAACAATCTTTTAAGTCAAACGTTTACTAAAAAGTGTTTTCAAAGACAAAATATTAAACTTTAAAGCAGAAAATGAATTTAAAATTCTAATTTTTACCCCCGCATTCTGACACACTTCTGCGCAGGTGCAATGAATATAAACGTTTGTTAATAATCATAACATGTACAACCTAATAGTGTTTTGGTCTTAAAGAAAGTTTGAAATTTAATATAATTTGAAAAAAAAAACAACGAACATGAGTTCTCTATTATCTCCAGGGTCGTGAAGATTCTGTCTGACAAAGAAATTAAAAGGTATGTTAGCTCAGTACTAATGATAAACTAATTGAATTCAAACGACTTGTCTTGGTTCTTAAATTCCCTTTATTAAAAGGAAACTCTTATCTTTATAAGTGAATATTTAATTTGGTACAATATATTAGGTAAATATTTAACAAAACATTCGGAATCAACAATAGATTAACAATTTATTTTATTGAAAATTAAAATTATAAAATTTATTGGTTATGTGGAATTTCTTATAGGTTAAAAATTGAATCTATGGAAAGGAGACAAATACTAGGCTACGTAAGCAAATAGATTCTGATAAATTAATTGCTGAATAAATGAATTTGTATATAACCTCCCTACTTACAATGTTTTAAACAAAATGGTCATTAAAGGGATCTTTATCTACCTACGGTAAGTAAATGTATCTGTTTACTTAAAAAAAAAATACAAATAATAAAAAAACTTAGCTTAATATTCTATCACAATTATCCGTCTAGTCACTGGAATTAAGTCTTGCCTCCCTGATGTACGGCTGGTATATTTTAACTTCAGGAACAACGGTCACAATTCTGGCAGATCTCGTAGGTTAGGATCCCCCGATTATTCAAAGGTAAACAAACTTTTCTAAATTCTGCTTTTCTAATTTACGGTCACAATCCTGGTAATATAAGGCCTTGAAATGTTTCCCAATATTTTTCTAAAGCTGGTACACGTCTTTGGTCGCTTATTAATTGATAGCGGAGTATAAAATGGAAACAGTTCAAATCTTGGTATGTAATATAAATTATACTTGTTTTTATATTTTTAAAAAGAAATTCGTTTAATCCAAAACACATTCCATTAATTTAAGTGCAAAAATTATTCTCCCCAATTGTTTCAATAACTCACTATGGCAACCCAACAGCTTTTCCTGTTTTTGAAGCTCATTGGTCGGTTTAGTTATACATAATTTTCCAAAATATTTGTCATATACTATAATTTTGATTCTTAATTAATATTATGAACTTATTGGTTTACAATTAAATTTTCCTTCACACATAACCTTTGAAGTATACAAAATTAAACTAGATTTACATAGTTCTATAATTTTAGTAAATGTAAGAAAGTCATATACTTTTGAAATTTAATTATAGATTTGACACTCTAAATTAAAAGAACAATACAAATATCCAACCTTCTAAGAAATCCCAATAACAGAAATGTAACGAATTAAAGCTAGTGTCGTCAATAAATATTCAATTAATATTTTTATTATAATATATATATATATATATATATATATATATATATATATATATATATATATATAAATATATATATATATAATAACTTCGTGACCTTGGTATGATATGGTAAACCTAATCAGTAGGCGATTAAAGGTCTGTATATTACTTCAAAATATATGTATTTAAAAAACTCTACATGTTTCGGCTGTATACGCCTTTATCAAGAGAATACAAAATTGTATTTGTATTCACATTTTGTATTCTCTTGATAAAGGCGTATACAGCCGAAACATGTAGAGTTTTTTAAATACATATATTTTGAAGTAATATACAGACCTTTAATCGCCTACTGATTAGGTTTACCATATATATATATATATATATATATATATATATAATATTTTCGTGACCTTGGTATGATATGGTAAATTCAATCAGTTGGCGATTAAAGGTCTGACTTTACTTCAAAGTATATATATCTAAAACAACCCTACATGTTTCGGCAATGATGCCTTTATCAGTAAAGGCATCATTGCCGAAACATGTAGGGTTGTTTTAAATATATATATTTTGAAGTAAAGCCAGACCTTTAATCGCCAACTGATTGAATTTACTATATATATATATATATATATATATATATATATATATATAATAGAATAGAATATTAATTAACATATGGAAAATTGAATACTTAGACTGGATTAGTCACATTACTATCATCTCTATATATGTAAGGTTTCTTAAAAGCTTCTAGACGTTTATGTTCACTATAATGTTAATTGTATTACTTGTTAATCATGACTATATTTAATTTTTTTTAACATTGAGTGTCAAATCTATTGCTAGTTGCTATTGCTTTTCTATATATTTTCCAAAAGTAATTGGACGATGTAAATTTAGTTAATTTTAGAAATATTTATTACAATTTGTCAATGTAAAAGGTTATATGAAAAGGGGACAATTATTTGTAAAACAATAAGTTAAAATATTTAACAAATATCAAAATTGAATTTTAAATGTCTGAATATTTTGGTAATTGTATATATCTAAGTCTACAAATGATTTTCAAAATAAGAAACCTGATAGGTCACTATGGTTTGATATTGATAAAAATTGGGGAGAAGAATTTTTGCACTTGAATTGATCAGATGTGGTTTTGGATAAGAGAATTTTTAAAAATATTTAAAACAAAAACTTAAAAAAGGTATATAACCCCTTACCACAATTATTAATCGTATCCTAAATACGTATTTCGACAACTACGTTGTCATCATCAGTAGGTAAAAACCCTAATCAAGGTGTCGCACATGGGGCACAGTATAGCTAGAACACCGCTTACGCAACAACTACTTTACACGGCGTCCACGTATAGACTAATTTAAACATGCAAATATATCTAACGAAAAGATCGAAAAATTTACCTCTTGGGGAAACGGCATTCACATATGCTCAATGACATGGAAACTGCAACACCAAGAAGTGGTGCAAATTTTTTGACCAAACTTGGTAGAAACGTATAACTAGTCAAACGTAATAATTGATTAAAATTTTGTTGCGATATATCAAGTGGTCATGGCACTTCTGACACTTCTTTCAGTTTTCGCTGACATTAATGTGTCGTGTATTTATTGTTTGTTTCAAATTTATTTCAACGGTTTTGTCTTATTATACCTTTGTTTAACGTGTTTAGAGAGTTTTATTATGCCTAGAGTGCGGCAACGTGGAAATTATCGCCAATTAAGCGAATTCGACAGAGGTCGAATTGTTGGTTTGCGAGAAGGTGGTTTTTCATACAGGGAAATTACAAATCGCCTTAACCGGAACCAATACACCATTATGCGCTGTTATCAATCATGGACTAGGGAGGGTCAGGAAAGACGCCGAAGAGGAACCGGAGGCCGAAGAAGAACTAATGGGATACAGGACCGCCGCCTTCGCCTAATGGCACTAAGAGACAGGTTCTCCAGTACCAGATCAATTGCTGACGTGTGGTTAGGTAATCAAGGTCGGCAATTCGGCTTACAATCTTATCGTCCACATCTTGTGTTACCACTTACGGCTCAACACCGACAGCAACGTTTGGAGTGGTGTAGATTGCGAATGCATTGGATCGTGGAGTGGCATAAGGTGGTGTTTAGTGATGAATCTCGATTTTGTCTAGAGATGCATGATGGCCGTATGAGGGTCAGACGAAGACGTGGGGAACGTAGTGATATTCAGTTTTCCGTTGAAAGGCATGTGCATCGAGCAGTGGTTGTTATGGTATGGGGTGCTATAGCATATGGGAGTAGGTCTCAGTTGGTGTTCATCCAAGCCACCATGAACGCCCAGCGCTACATTGATGAGGTGGTAGAACCCCATATTCTTCCATATCTTCAAATGCTCGAAGACCCACTTTTCCAGCAGGATAATGCCCCTCCCCACGTAGCGAGAATTTTTCTATAAATCGCTTCGAAGAGGCTCATGTCAATATCTTGCCATGGCCACCAAAATCCCCCGACCTCTCGCCAATAGAACATGTGTGGGACATTATGGGACGAAAACTTATGAATTTAGCCAATCCCCCGCAGACACTAATAGCTCTCCGGCATGAATTACAGGTTGCTTGGGACTCCATACCCCAAGAGGATATCGACCACCTAGTCGAATCAATGCCACGAAGAGTGAGGGAGTGCGTAACTAATAGGAGCGGCTCGACACATTATTAATAAAAATTATGTTAAATTGTGTTAGTCTTTTGTCTTTTTTCTTTGAAATTGTAATCAATTATTGTCTTTGAATAGTTATACGTTTCTACCAAGTTTGGTCAAAAAATTCGCACCCCTTCTTGGTGTTGCAGTTTCCATGTCATACAGTATATGCTTATACTCCAATTTGAAATATATCGAACGAAAGATCGACAAAAATTACCTCTCTTAAGGAAACGGCACTCAACATGTGTTAATACTTCAATTTAAAACGTCGACGACCGTTTTATGGTACTAAGAATGAAAAGAGGCAAGTGAAGGGAATCGGTGCTATATTACCGTTCATGGAATGTTGTTTGTTTTTAGCGATATGAATGCTTTCGTAGGCGTCAAGATCGCAGGGGTTATTAATGCCTTTAACAAGCTTCAACCCTTTAATCGACACATTGTGTAGTGTACTTAAAGCATGGTTGGCAACGTTAGATTTATCCGGTCTATTGTATTTAATATGTGACATGTGTTCTTTAAACCGGGTTATTATTGGTCGCTTTGTTTGGCCTATATATTTAAAATTACTATCATCGCCACTAATTTCGTATATACCTGATTTCGAATTAAAATTAACTCTATCTTTAGTATTCCCTAGTAGACTTTTGATAGTGTTTTCGGACCGAAAGGCAACTTGGAGACCTCTTTCTTTCACAACTTTATTAATGTTTTTTGTGATGGGGTGGTATGTTAAACACATGTACTTTTTCGCCTGGTTACTTTGAGATATCTATTACAAAGAATATTATTTGAAATTACCTACATTAAAATATTTTATATGCGTAGCGTAACATATCAAACTTGTGGATTCACGGATTGTATTTATTATTTTTGTTTTTCTAATGATTTATTGATTAGTTCTATGTCAAAGCCATTATATGTCGCGATATTTTTAATGAAATCCAGTTCTATTTCATATCTCTCTTTTGTTAACGGAAAATTTGATAACCGGTTGACTAAGAAATTAAAGGAAGCTGTCTTATGTTGATAACTATGATTTGAATCCGCGATGATGAATCTATTAACATTGGTTTCTTTCCGGAAAATATGGATTTCTATTTTATGTTTATTCCTAATCAGTAAAGTATCTAAAAATGGTATCCTGCCATTGTGTTCCTTTGCCACCGTAAATTTACAGTGGAAAAGGAACACAATGGCAGGAACATAATGGCAGGAAATATTTAGCGTTATTTTTAAATTCTACTTCAAATTGACTCATGAATAAATTGGCTATGAAAGGAGATAGGCAGGCTATGAAAGGAGATAGGCAGATAGATAGATTACCCATTGTTGTGCCTTGTTTCTGTTCATAAAATTTTTCTCCTACTTGGAAACAATTTTGCGTCATGCACAGATGCGATTTTTGATACACGGAAATGCGAATTAGACATGTTCGTTAATCAATTAAATTTGAAATTTCCGACGATTAAATTTACAGTGGAAAAGGAACACAATGGCAAGATACCATTTTTAGATACTTTACTGATTAAGAATAAACATAAAATAGAAATCGATATTTTCCGGAAAGAAACCAATGTTAATAGATTCATCATCGCGGATTCAAATCATAGTTATCAATATAAAACAGCTTCCTTTAATTTCTTAGTTAACCGATTACTAAATTTTCCGTTAACAAAAGAGAGATATGAAATAGAACTGGATTTCATTAAAAATATCGCTACATGTAATGGCTTTGACATAGAACTAATCAGTAAATTAATTAGAAAAACAGAAATAAAAAATACAATCCGCGAATACACAAGTTTGATATCTCAAAGTAACCAGGAGAAAAAGTACATGTGTTTACGATACCACCTCATCACAAAAAACATTAATAAAGTTGTGAAGAAAGAGGTCTCCAAGTTGCCTTTCGGTCCGAAAACACTATCAAAAGTCTCCTAGGGAATACTAAAGATAGAGTTAATTTTAATTCGAAATCAGGTATATACGAAATTAGTTGCGATGATTGTAATTTGAAATATATAGGCCAAACAAAACGACCAATAATAACCCGGTTTAAAGAACACATATCACATATTAAATACAATAGAACGGATAAATCTAACGTTGCCAACCATGCTTTAAGTACACTACACAATGTGTCGATTAAAGGGTTGAAACTTGTTAAAGGCATTAATAACCCCCGCGATCTTGACGCTTACGAAAGCATTCATATCGCTAAAAACAAACAACATTCCATGAACGGTAATATAGCACCGATTCCCTTCACTTGTCTCTTTTCATTCTTAGAACCATAAAAGGGTCGTCGACGTTTTAAATTGAAGTATTAACACATGTTGAGTGCCATTTCCTTAAGAGAGGTAATTTTTGTCGATCTTTCGTTCGATATATTTCAAATTGGAGTATAAGCATACGTGAATGCCGTTTCCCTAAGAGAGGTAAATTTGTCGATCTTTTCGTTAGATATATTTGCATGTTTAAATTAGTCTATACGTGGACGCCGTGTAAAGTAGTTGTTGCGTATATATATAGAAGATTTGCATTTAAATGCACGATGTACATCAATAATCTTGTACATTGTGTGTTTTCTATCTCAGAATCTGGGGCACTACCTTCTGAACTTAAACATATTTCTAACACCCTACTCAAGAACAATTTTAACGCCCACGACATACACCGTACTATAATTAGACATCGTAACCCCAAACCTCGGAGCGAATCCGATCCTAACATTAGCACCGCCTTCTTACCGTATATTCAAGGTATCACCCATCATATAGGAAAGGTTCTACATAGAAATAAAATCAAAACCATCTTCAGACCCCATTCTAAGTTTCGGACCTCTTACACTCGGTGAAAGACAAAATATCTCCGCTCCAAGCACAAGGAGTGTATCGGATTCCGTATTCATGTGGCAGTATGTACATTGGTGAAACTAAGCAGCGAACGTTGTACTAGACTGTTTAATATAGCCGGTTCAGCGCTGGCAGAACACAAACTCAACTCCGGTCATGAAATTCTATTCAAAGATGTCAAGCTTCCGTCCCGTCAATCGCATTACTTCCCTAGGAAAATCCTTGATTCAATTGAAATTCACAAACATCCCCGCAATCTCAATAGAGACGATGACTATACGTTACATCCAACGTGGCAAACTCTATTGAATTCTACTATGAAATACTACGCCCATACGACGCATGCGATTGGCTCATTGTTTCCAGCCAATAGCAGGCCACCATCCCGGTCCCCCATATATAAGTTATACCAGTCTCCGTTCTAGCATTGTTCAAGCTACTGCGAAACGACGAACATCTACGTATAGTCCTAAAGATGTCCCTTGCAATAGTGGACGAAACATTGGCAATTACGCCTAACTCGACGCGGTTCCAATCCGGAAATTGAGATCTACTATTACCCCTCCAAACAGTTCGGGTAACTATACCTCAGATCTACAAAGGCCCCTAGAAAAACTTGCCGACCAGCTCAGTATAAGAAAGCGGGAGCGTCGTGGGCCATCACAACGCAAGGTCTAAATTGGGCACCACTGCGTTCGGACTGGCAAGTTCTATGGCTAACGCAGAACACCCTCGGGCCTGATGGGCACTAGAACACTATATTGGGGTGTTCGGCTACCTGATTAAAAATTCTAAAACTCTCTTGCTCGTTCGGGTTCTGGGCTTACAAACTCAAACACAAAATAACAGTTAGGCATAAATTTATTGAACGAAACAATGTTTAAGAACGAAAATTACAAATAAAGTAAGATTTAGTCTTAGGTGAGATAAAATTAAAACTCCAAAGTTTTGTTTGTACCTTTATGAAATACCCAAATATGACACGTATAGTGAATGATGTTAACAAGTGCTTAGCTATTAATCAAGCGTCAGTAGTACATCAAAGCTTTGTTGAACTTTACAGTGACCACGCTGTACACACAGAAATTTACTCTAAATAAACAAACTTAGAATATATATAAGTATTATTTCAATAACTGGTATGTCACAAATTATGCAGATTGTAAATTGTTCTAAAATAAATCAAAGTAAAGATCTATGTCGATAAATAACAAAATCTTTACCCTAAGAAATAAAATAAACAAAATAAACAGAACTCAGCTTGGTATAGAGACTAGTACCAGAATGTATATTCCAAAAATTCTAAGGATTGAATCAAGTAAATTAATATGGCTCATGAAATAAATTATCCTGCGAAGGAATAAGTATGAATATATCAAACGAACATTTAACAAGCTTCTTTACAATTAAGTAAGGGATAGAAGTTATTATTTAAATTACTTTATCGAAACGCTAAAGCCACTAAGTTCGAAAGATAAGTTAGGAATTTATACAATTTATAGAAAATATCTAATCTTAACAGTACTTAGAAAAAGTTTAGTATTTCGAAAGAATTCTCTTTTATAATTTTACGAAAGTTTACCTAATTTGACGAAATAATGTACCATTTCAGTGCAACATGTGGTTCGCACTCGGTTTTTATATTAAAAAAAAATTAACATTAAATGTGACTTACAACGATAAAATTATCCGAAAAACAGAAGGTTTTTCTCTATATATGACAAAATAATGATGCGTTACAGTGCAACATGTGGTTCGCTCTCAGTTTTTATAATTAAAAAAGATTAACATTAAATGAGTCTAACTACGATAAAATTTAACCGGAAATCAGAAGGTTTTCCACAAATTTCGTCTTGATACTGTAAATGAATTTACTAAAATAATTTTCCACACTACCTTGCGTGAATAGAACCTTAGATTTCCAGATCGAGGATTCCGGTGTCCCAGAAGGTTGTGGAAATCGTTGCGCCTTCTCAACGGGATGCCTATGACGAGATACTTTCCCCGCGCAGACGCTAATACGGCAGATCACTCCCTAAGCCGTGAAATTACAGCCCTAAATAAATGAAAGAGGGAAAACGAATAAATGATAGTTCATAAGTTTCAGAAGAAATCAGAGTACGAAGCTGCAGTAAAATTACAGTCGTCCTCCTGTCTATAAACTCACCTGAAGCACGAAATCGGTAGGGAACTTACACTTCACTAATGAGATTTCAATATTTAAACAAGGTCAAAATTGACTGAAACCTGCCTACGCAGAATATGTACAAAGCGTAAAATGCAGAAATTAGATTTAAGTTAGCGGTCAATAGATTACTTCAGAGCTTAGCACGAGATGCGACGCTCTTCCTCAACGGAGATCGACATATATATCAGAAGGTACGCTACGTCATAATTGTAAAAGAAACACTACAAAGAAACGTGAGTACGAATAAAAGTTACACACATGTTGACCGTGTCGATTCGTTTCTAAAATACTACGGCAATATACAGAGTCAGCCAAAGCATTGGGACATGATTAGAATAAGATGGAATTAAAGTTTGAAAATAGCATAAGTTTAATCAATAATAAACCAGTAATTACAATAAAATAGAAATTAACCTAAATAATGATATATGACCGGACTATGTAGATTTAACGAGGTTAGCAACGAAGTGAACTGAATAAAATCTCCCAGATTGTTATCAAAATAATTTTACGGGCGTAACACTACATAAAAGTTGTAATTTTCATAGCTTACTTTAATAATGTAAACTTCCATAATTACCACAACTACGACATTTGACATTTAATAACTCGAAAGCGGTTTAAGATACGGTCATATGGTATATTTTTGAAACCATAGGAAAAGATCATTATAAAAATTTAATAATATAAAGGCTATTCCATTTAAAAATTATATTATTTTTCTTGTAATAATAACGATGATAAAGAGGGTAGGTAATTTATAATGAATAAGCATGTACATACAAAGTCCATTTTTCCTGAAATTTGCACTAAAATAGATCAACGTTTACTAGTTGTTTATTTATTTATGGTGGCCAGGATTGATAGATGGATGACTGTCAGCAGTGAACCTCTTATACATTCAAAATTTCTCCAGTTTCATTTCGCATTTTGTAAAGCCTAAAAATATTTGAAATTAATTAGCGTTTATTCGCGTTACGAAAGCTTTGACGTAGGTCATGAATATCTCATTCAATACAATGAAATATGAACGGTTTCGTCGGTCGCATTGAGCTAATAATTTATCACAATATTTACGTAGCTGCCATGAAAATAAATTAATTGCATGTACGAATACAATAAGGAAGACCGAAACAGACCGGAAAGCAATTTAAATTACATAAATGTAACCGCTTAGAGTGTTCGGATAACATGTTTTGCTCGCTGTCTGTAAGCAGGAGAAGCTTTATTACACTTTATAAACTGCTATCAAAGGAACAAGTTGCGTTGTATTTTCAAGAGCGCAGCTTTAATGCGAAGAATGTGTTGATGACAGATAGGGTCATTTTTCATTTTCAAAGACACAGATATTTATATCGCGAAAAGACTTGGTGGAGAGATTTTGAAGTATATATAAAACGTAATCAATAAAGTAAATATTTTTTCTAGTCTTATCTTCCAAGTATATTATTAAAACAAATATTTCTTTTAGACAATATTTATAAAATTTTGTTCTTTTTATCTGCACTTTTTAGCAGCTTAAAGGACAGATGGTGTCAAATGGTTCAAATCCAGTTTCGTACGTTTTGTTCGTACATTCTCTCATATAATAATGTAACGGAGGACAAAAGGAGTTATATGACTTCCTGGAAAAAGAACAGCGATCGACTACTTAGATCCTCAACAATGAATCTGTTTTATGTTGTTGTAGCACGAACTTCACTCAGGAGTTTTCGGTGACGTTAGAGCAGATTGTCTGAATGATTTTTCATTAAAAATTCCTAATTTCACCCGTACCTCGCTATAAGGCCGCTCTTTATACGGCATTTGGCTATAACGGCCTTTTCTAATTATGACGCTTTCTCAATTAAGGCCTAAAATGATTCATTATACTGAGCAAAACGTAGCGCGCACGAAGAAAGAGATTAAACGTTCGTACACGTTTATAAAACGGGGAACCTCAAAATAACGTTTTGATAAAAAAAAGCAAACGCACACAATAACACACGCATTTGATGGAAATTGCGCATGGTAGTGATCAGCATAGTTATTAATTGCTGAATTAAAAACGCAGTTCGTACGTTTTGTAATTAATTCAATAATTCTTAATAATCGTTTTTTAGTAAAAATGCCACCGAAACGTTCATTCAATTTGTAGATTGATGCTGCTAATAATAAAAAGAGAAGCCGAAAATCTGTCACGCTAGAGACCAAATTAGAAGTTTTACGTCGTATGAAGCTGGTGAGAAAATTGTTCAAATTTGTAATGCAATGGGACTGGCGAAGTCTACCGCAAACTATTCGTGATAGGATAGTTTTGTGGATTGAAGACAATAATGAACGAAGGATGCTAACGAGCCAGATGACTACCCAAGAAAAGGCTAAATTTGCCATAATTTGCATAATTTAAAAATGAAAGGCGAAAAAGCTAGTACCGATGATAAACCAGGCAAAGAATATCCCAACACTTCGAAAAAAGTTATAGAAAGAGGTGGATACTAACAAGAACAAGTTTTTAATGTAGACGAAACAGGACTCCATTAGAAGCGAATGCCTGAAAGAAATTTCATTTCAAAATCAGAAAAGTCTGCATATATAATATATATATGCATATATAAAGTCTTTAAAGAACGAGTAACTTTGCTTCTTAGTGCAAATGCTGCAGGAAATTTTAAGCTTAAACTACTGTTAGTATATCATTTAGAAAATTCAAGGTGTTTTAAAGGACTGAACAAGAAACAATTGCCTGTCATTTGGAAATCCAATAAGGAAGGTTCAATGATTAAGATTCTTTTCGAGGACTGGTTTAGAAATAACTTTTGGCCAGGAGTAAAAAAATATTTAAAGGACAAGGCATTGCTCATTTTGGATAATGCTCCAGGGCACCCGGTTAATTTACCAGAATTATTAGAAGGTGTGGAGATTAAGTACCTTCCCAAACATACAACAGCTCTGATCCAACCAATGGATCAGGGTGCTATAACAATTTTTAAGGCTTATTATTTACGCAGAACTTTTCGTAAACGTATTCCGCAAACCGATAGTGAATCTTTGACAAAAATATTTTGGAAAAACTACAACATCAAAGATGTGTACAACATTAGCGAATCATGGAAATACTTAAAATCAGCCACAATGAACCATGTTTGGTAGCAAATATGCCAGAATGCATAAAATCCAATGAATCTGAAGTTAGTTCTCTTTCTGAAGTTCGACAAAACATATTGAGCTTAGCAAAAGATCTTGGTTTTGTAGATTTAGAAGAAGGTGATTTGATTGACTCGCTCGATGCTGACAAAGAACCTCTTTCAAACGAGGAGTTGATCCAGTTGGTAACCGAACAAACTCTTGATGACTAACCAGAGTCAGATATATCCAGGCAGCTAACAGCAAAAACCTTAACGAATGCGCTTTCTTATTTCGAAAAGGGAATGAACATCCTTCTTCAAAATGATCCCGACGAAGAACGCAGCGATAAAGAATCTCGAGAAGTAAACTCAGCCATTAGATGTTACAAAACATTGTAAAAAGAAGCAGAAAGGAGGGTGAAGCAGACAAAGTTGGACGAATATCATTAAACAACAGCGGAAATTGAAGACGGCAGCATTTTATCATATTAAAAAAGCTTAAAAACATTTTATAATTTTTGTATGTGAATATGATCTCTTTTGTTTTTCTTTTTTGAATTATGTAATGTGTTCATTTTATGTATATATTCTTATTTGTTGTGTTATTTTATTTTTAAGTAAGTATGTATTTTATAGAAAATGGAATGAATAAAATGCCCGATGAACTAAATCCTTTAAATATTTTTTTTAATTGGAACCGATCTGATTGATTTTGTATGGATTTGTATGAAAATAATTGATTCATTAAACGGCTTTTCGCTTTACGGCCAGCATTTTCGGAAGCGGCCGCTAAGCGAGGTGTGGGTGTATTTCCTGTTAATTCTTTCTCGTGAAACTTCAGAACCTGAAAGAGATATCGGGTTGCGATTGTGTTTTTCGTAATCAAGATATCTTAATGTATAATCTTGTAGTATTGGTACGTTGAAGATCAACACATCAACACGGATTTTTCGAATTTTTTTAATATTAAAAAATTGCAAAGCTATGAAACGTCTACCGGTAGGTCCAGTTCGCAACGGGCCATATCAGCAATGTGTGGCAACAGCGTACCCCTTCTACGCTGCTTCAACTGCAGCACATTGCAGTTAAGAATTTAGTGTTACTTAATGTCGTTTTTATTTTATTAATTTAAATAATTCTAATTTAGTTTTCTCTTCGTATATTCAAGGTTACTTTATTCTTGGATCTAAGTAATTCTAAGTCACCTAGTTTTCTTTTTTTACTTAATTTAGCGTTCATAATATCGCTAGAAACAATTTCATTAGTTTTACGTGTAAAAATATTAACGTTAGGTTCTTCCCTAGACATATTCAATATTTTTCTTTATTTGTGTGGCTACGCCAGTGGAAGCGTCATAATCATTGTAGTTAATTAATTTAATAGCCTCCCCGTTTAGTTTTTTAAATTTGTGCTATATTTTTAAACGATTCAAATTTATGTGCAGAGTACAACGTTAAATTGTACACCTGTTGCTCCTGGGCAAAAAAAAAATTTTCAACGTAAAAAATCTTTCGATATTTTAACGCCAATTTTAATATGTTTGTTTCTTTTACTTAGCAATTTCTTGAGCAATCAGACAGGACAAATATCAGGCTTCTCGGTATTTGGTATTAACCAATGCTACTTTTTCATTAAGATACAAGTTTACAGCCAATAGGAATGCGACATTCCAATATTCGACCAATTACGTCATGAACATTTGACAAATATAAATTTCAACAATTCAGTCACCATATTTGACATAGTTGTTATTTGAAATAAATAAATTTTGAACGTAAAATACAATTTTCTTTCGTTATTACAGCTGGTCGTAGAAAAAATAGTGTATACAATTCGCATTTAATGGCTATTAAGACACGTATTCTTTACGACACTCGCTTTCAGTTCCCCTCATACTCGTTTCTTAGTAGCCATCATTAAATGCTCATTACATAATAACAAGTGTTCTTTTGAAAAGTCAATCTAGTAGCATGTGATTTACTGAGAACATTTTGAAGTTTGTCGTAAATTAAAATTTATATACTTAACCTACGAAGTCGTATATTTTGACAGTTTAATACATACAAATAAATAACAAATAATAGGTATTTATTGAAAACTATAACAATTGTTGAAAATATTGTCCTTCGATATCAATGCACTTTAAAATCCTTCGTTCAAAATTTCTGATGATATTCTGCAACATTACTGGATTGTTATTAATTTCCATGCATTTCTGTTCGATTCTCTGTAGCATATTATTCAAGTTAAATATAGGTGTTCGAAATATGTTATTTTTTAGATAAGGCCACAAAAAGAAGTCGCAAGGTGTTAAATCGCATGAACGTGCAGGCCAGGCAATTTCAGTATTTCGACTAATTATACGCTCATCAAAAAATTTTCTTGAATAATCCAAAGTTTCTGCAGTACAGTGACAAGGTGCTCCATCTTGTTGGAAATATGCATTTTGTAGTTCATCATCATGCAACTGATTGACAAATGGTTGTAAAATTTCCGTACGGTACCTTTGAGCAGTTAACGTTCCTTGAAAAAATATTGGTCCAATGATTCGCCTTTGGCTTGTCGCCGCCCAAACACCAATTTTCTCTGGTTGTAGCGATTCTTCATTAATTACATGTGGATTTTCACTACTCCAAATTCTTGTATTTTGTGAATTTAGGTATCCCGTTTTATAAAACCGTGCTTCATCAGTAAAGATGACTCTTTGCGAAAGTTCTCCATTATTGTTCATATTTACAAATCAATTACAAAACTGTAGTCTACGTGGGTAATCAATTTCTAACAATTCTTGTACTGCTGTGACACGATATGGATAAAGTTGCATATCTTTTTTTAATAACTTGTGAGTTGTACCAACAGAAAGGTTTATTTGTTGACTCAAATGTCGAACAGATGTTTCTGGTTCATTTTCCATGATTTCTTCAACACGATTGACAACTTGAGGTTCTTAACTGCTCCGCTGCCTGATTTTCTTAAAAGACTACCAGTTTCAGAAAAAAGTTTTAAAGTTCTATCCAAAGTATTCTTAAATTGTATATAATCTATTACAAAATGTGGAAATTCAACTTGAAATTCTACCATGCAATCTTGAACTGAATAAACTCATAAACCATCAATTTTATTACCACTTCGAAAATAAGCCTGCACTAAAAAATTTATGTTCTAAAGTGAAAGCCATTTTAGTTTGCAATTTAGTTCGAAAGCCGTTTTAGTTAGCAATTTATTTAAACCAGAATCGACGCACGATTATTTTATGCACTAACTGATATTTGTGATTGAGATTATCAACTGTCATTTGGATTTACGTTTACGGAACAACAAACACATACTAATATATTTGCGTCTTATTCTATCAAAATTTCAAAGTAACCTAGATTGACTTTTCAAATGAATATCGATATTCAAATATTATATCGTATGATCAAAAAGTCTTTGGATCGGTATTGCCGTGGAAATTACGAGATATCTATGAAATTATTTATTTCAATTAATTTTGACATTTACTTGACAACTTTCAAGTCAGCTGGTTATAAAAAATAATAACCAATTACCATAACCTAAAATCTATTTTATTTTTGACTTATGTGTACTTCAAAGTACAGAAGTAAATAATTCTATAGATAATTTTTACACTTCATGGCTATCGCGATCGCGATCATATATTACTATTTCACGCGGTAACATGCTTATTCGTTAATAGTTGAAACAGCTATAAATATAGTATCGGAAAGTAGTTGTAGCTTGTGAGTATTTCGATGTAAGGAGCATATGACACTACCTCAGTTTTTTTATAATACGGACAAAAATAATTTTGCAAAGATTTTTGAAAAAAGGAAAAATCTGCAAAAAGCCCCTTAAATTTTTTCGAATAAAAATTAATTTTCTGATAATATTCGTGCAGCTGGAATAACATGCATTCTTGCATTATACAATAGACCCAAGAAGACGAATGACTTAAATATATTCAGATACAATTTCAAGAATCTATACGGAAATAATTCTGTCAAAAGTGTTTTTGTTGGGAATTATTTTTTTGGTGCGATGTCAAATCGGGAAGTCATAACTTTTTATGTGATCTTAATTACATATCCATCCCCAGGTACTTTTCAAGCAACTTTTGAAATCGCTTAAGAAATACTAGAATTTAGAATAACGTTTTATAAACTGTAGAGTTATAAAGTGTAGCTAATTAAAAAGAAGCCTATTCATTACTTAAAATCTGTTAAATTTCTATAACTATACAAACGAAAGCAAGTTATAATTATTAAAAGAATTCACTTCTGTTCAATTCTATAAAACATTTAAAGAGGTTAATTATCATATACTGCATATGCTTACCGATATATTAACATAATATTTGGTTCTTGGAAGTGCATATACTTCACTTCCAGAAATAATAAAGTTGTTACTACAATAAACGTTGTGAAACGGCTGAACAAGCAAAACAAAGAGGAATGAGAAATATTTTGCAATGAATGAGCATTTTACGGTCCATTAAACTTTTACATAAACTTGTTATGCCAGAACTTATACACACAAATGTTCATTGTCAACGTTCTGTAAAATTACCTCTTACAGTATTGCGCAGAGAACTGATTGTTGGATTTGAACATTCTTTACGTCAAAAATTATTTCCGGTCGTAAGAAGTTTTAAAGAACACTAAGTCTCTTTTTAAACTAAATAAATAGGTAAATACGCAATAGGGACAAAAACAAGAGATATGAATTTCCTTTTGTGTAGAAATTTGTAGCCAGGTATGTAACATCCTAAAAGCATGTAGTGTACGAGGAATACTATATGTGATGTTATTTTATACATTAAGATGACACTGAATCTCGAAAGAATTCCACTTCTTCAGTTCTCGAATTAAGGCAACGTATTAAGGATGAAAAAACAGAATATATGTGCATAGGTGGCGTACAAAAAGAACTTAATCTTAAATGATGGACAAAAATTTAAATATTGTAACACTTAAAAATATCTGGAACTACATCTGTCACAGGACAGTACCTTAGATAAAGCTATACGCCTATATCACTATAACACTGAGGCTAGAAAAGCCATAACTCAATTAAATAGTATTCTCTGGGATGAAAAGATCTCCAAAAATATGATCCTAATATACACAATAATTGCTAAGAGCATAGCAATTTATAGCTCTGAAGTTTGGACACTTAAATATAAAACAGTAAAAGCTTTGCTGGTAACAGAAATGGACTTCTGGAGAAGAGCTACAGGTAGATCTACAATGGACAGAGTCCGAAATGAGAGGATAAGACAAATTATGGGAATCAACCACACCATAGTAGACAACATCAGAACGAAACAACTTAAATGGTACAGACACGTGCAACGGATGACAGGTGAACAGCTACCCAAACTAGTATGGAAGAACCCCACAAGGAAAGCGTAGGAGAGGGAGTCCTAGAAGAATGTGGAGGGAAGAAATCGACAAGGAGATAAAAGTGAGAGAACGATGGAGAACGTTTTAACCCGATACACACACACACACACATATATATATATATATATATATATATATATATATTTATAAATATAATATAATAACTTCGTGACCTTGGTATGATATGGTAAACCTAATCAGTAGGCGATTAAAGGTCTGTATATTACTTCAAAATATATGTATTTAAAAAAACTCTACATGTTTCGGCTGTATACGCCTTTATCAAGAGAATACAAAATATGAATTCATATTTTGTATTCTCTTGATAAAGGCGTATACAGCCGAAACATGTAGAGTTTTTTTAAATACATATATTTTGAAGTAATATACAGACCTTTAATCGCCTACTGATTAGGTTTACCATATATATTTATATATATATATATATATATATATATATATATATATATATATTGTAGAGGGCTGAAGTGCTGTAGAGAATAATAATAATATATAAAAACAATATTCAGTAATTTTTATTGAATAGTACTGGAATTGTACTTTAAGTTGGGCGCCTTTATTTTAAACTTATAACGTTAGATCATCAGCCTCTCTCATGCAATATCTCAGGTTGCGACTAGATGTCGGTAGAACATGTATAATATTTTACATAAATTGGACTCTATTTCGGATCCTCGTCGATCAGTTTACCCCTATGTGATTGATGGAAAATTGCTTAATAATATTACAAAGTTATCTCTAGCTACGCAATGATAAATAAAAGAGTTCATTAAAATAGTAAATGCAAATATTTATTGAACGTAAGTTATCTGTAAACAGTGAACAAGTAACGTTCCTATCGACAAAACAAGGAATTAATATGGTGTGCACGTGTGAACTAAAGGTTATGTTTCAATAGCAATGTTAATGTAAAGTATATGGTAATATAAATAAATAAACACACAAATTAATGGTAAGTACTACAGTTCTTAATAATAAGTTTCCTTTCACAAATTCTGCGCAAGATCGAAATGTATTTTTAAAGTAAAATCAAAGAGTTAGAAATTTAATAAAATTTTGTTTTGTTAATAAATAGTTCTTATAAGACTTTTTCCGAAATGAATTGAATAAATTAAAGCTGGGTCTTGCAGGGAGCGTGCAGGTATGTAGGATGGTGTTAGCTGGTCAGGAATTTCGGTGTACGGGACCAAATAAAGGTGTTCTCGGTATTACGATGCAGGTATGGACGCTGTTCGGCGGCGTAGGAATTTCTCGTAGCCGGTGGCCAAATGATGCGTTGGACGATTACTTGCCAGTCTCAGGTATAATTGACTTCAAAGGTAGTTCTAAAGTAACAACAAGGTTAAACGCTTCTTTTCTGAGTATTTTTATAATTTTATCACTAGTACTTATGGTTTTATTAAATTTTAAATTCGGAGTAGCACTTTTTTCTGGCAATCGTTATAAAATTTTCTACTGGCCCTCGCTAGCAATTATTTCTTTCCAAAGCCTTGTAAGAAATTACGAAAATAGCCTTAATTTTTACTTTTATTACAATTGATAATAATTTAAATGTAAATGAAATATTAATTCAAATAGGAAAACAAAATTAAAATAATAATTTACAAATAGTTATAACGAGCTTTCCAATGTTAGGTTATCTGTTATGTTTAGAATTAAAATAACCTGTTCGCGGTTTTGTAAAAATTCGAAAAGTGGGCGTGTCTAATTAGTATCGATATAAAATTTGAATGTAAATAAATTAGCTATCTTGTTAATTTCTCGTAAATGACTTGAATTATGAAAATGACAATTAAAATATGAAAAGTAAATTTTGAAATAAATATAAATTAATCTGAAATATACAAAGTTATCGTAATATTAATTTATTAACATGTCGACACTAATTTTACAAATTATGTCCGCCAAATGTAGCCATTCTATTGAGTGTACTTCCTGTATTAATTACTGCTTTTCCATTTGCAGATGGCTGGAATATCGGTGCTATTTGCCTCATAACAATATATATATATATTTATATATATATATATATATATATATATATATATATATATATATATATATATAAATATAATATTTTCGTGACCTTGGTAAACATATATGGTAAACTTTATAAGTCGGCGATTAAAGGTCTGGTTTATTACTTCAAAGTATATATATTTAAAACAACCCTACATGTTTCGGCAATGATGCCTTTGTCAAGGAAATAAACAATATAATTTTATATTTATATTTTTTATATCCTTGACAAAGGCATCATTGCCGAAGCATGTAAGGTTTTAAATATATATATACTTTGAAGTAATAAACCAGACCTTTAATCGCCGACTTATTAAGTTTACTATATATATATATATATATATATATATATATATAGGTTAATGATAAATTAAAAACGAGAAAGCGGTCTGTCAATTAAAATTCATTTATTTTTTAACTCTATATTTCACGAATTTGTTGCTACTTCAGGAGATACTACAAGATTAATGAACAAGACATTAAATAAATTAGTGTATAAAGCAATATAAATGAAAGTGACGTACAAAGACATATTAAAATTGATTAAATTTAAAACATTAATGTAACTATAGATACAAGGTGTCACATCAATCTTTAAAAAACATGTATATGTAAAGTTAAAATAAAAAATTAAATGAAACATACATACATTACACACATCTCTATCTGTACACATGGACATACACCTCGAAATTATCGACCCTAATATATTGATAAAATAAATTAAAATCGGGTAAGCGGTCTGTCAATTAAAAAACTCCTTTATTAAATAAGCCTATATTTCGCAACAAATTTGTTGCTTCTTCTGGGGATAAAAATGTAGAGTTGAAAAATTATAAAATTGACATACAATAAAAAATAAAAATAATTGATTGAATCAGTTTTATTTTTTATTGTACGTCAATTTTATTATTTTTCAACTCTAATTTTTATCCCCAGAAGAAGCAACAAATTTGTTGCGAAATATAGGGTTACTTAATAAAGGAGCTTTTTAATTGACATACCGCTTACCCGATTTTAATTTATTTTGTTTGTGTATATATATATATATATATATATATATATATGGTAAATTCAATTTGTTGGCGTTTAAGGTCTGGTTATACTTCAAAATATATATATTTAAAACAATCCTACATGTTTCGGCAAATAATGCCTTTTGGAAGGAATATAAAATATAAATGACAGTATATTAATGTCATACATTTATAGTTGCTAAGGATAAAATTATTCAAAGATACATTCCGATCGAATAATAATAAATCATGCCATCATAGTATTCTAAAACAGATAGACAACAAAAACAGGGAAACGCAAGACATGAGTTATTATTATGTATGCGCCCGTGGAGCGTCTTAAGATGTAAAGCTGTCGGCATTCGCCTTAAACGAGAAGGAAAACCACGAAAACCTACTCGGACAGTCAGACAGGAATCAAAACACGGAACTGCCAGCATGATAAGCAAATGTATAGATATTTAAATAACTTAAGATATATAATTATATAACAGCAACATACATTACGATGGTAAATTGCAGATCGTTACATAATTAAGTTATAGTATATACTGCTTAAATTTTTTATATCACTTCTGTTGTTAATTGAATTTTTTTCCTGTTTAATACTAATCATTTCTTTAATTTCATTTTCATTGTGTGTTGTTCTTTATCAATTATCTGTGTATTTTCAAAATCGAAATGGTGATCGCGTTGTAGTTTGTGTGTGGATAAAGCAGTTTTGTCTGTTTTAGAGTATTTGTGGGCTTGTATTCTTTTGTATAAATATTGTTTAGTTTGGCCTATGTAGTAACTATGGCAATCGCGACATGGTATTTTATAGATGACATGTGTTACACGATATTTTTCTATTTTAGGTTTAAGTTTTGAAAATAAATGTTTATTTTCATGCTTCTTTAGAGATTTTGACTGAATTGAGATAACAAGCGTTATAGAAGTCGTACATGTTAATAGAATATAAAAATTACATACAATTTGAACTAAATTATGAAGAAAGTTCCAAGGCTGACATGTGAGAACATAAGTATGGATGGTGTAACCACAGGTACAAGTCTAGCTTCTTTTTAATCGCGAGGTTAAAACAAACAGACGAATGGTCGCAGCACGAATTAAAATGTAAATTGTTGCTAGTAGCATCGCAACCAATATTGAAGTTGCCTATGTGATAGATTAAATTATACGACCATTTCACAATACAGCAATTTACATTTTGTGAAAGAATTGCTCGCAGCTGTACGTATTGCTGTGTTCTCTTTTAACCGATATAAATTGAATAATTAAATAAAGTTGAAAACAGTAATGAAAAAATTACAAACAAGTAAATTTTGAATACACCCTGTGTGAACATCGTCATAAAACAAATCTCGTAGTCAATTTCATGTAAAGTTTCTTGTTATTTTCTGTAATAAGTTTTTATATGCAACGATACAGATCGTGTTAAGAAAAACACATCTGTGTATATTTAGTAAAGTGATATTGTATGTAAAATGTCATATAAATTATTATATTCCTTTACGTTCTGTTTTATAATTGTTAATAGCTTAGAATTTAAATCATGCTATATATACCAATTTATAAAAGAATATTTTTATGTTATAGTAAGCTTCATAATCAATATTTGAATTTTGCAAAATTTCTTAAATACATAAATATTGTTTTTTTTTTTTTTTTTTAAATTTAATTGAATCGGCCGATACTTGAATGGGATTTAAGTAAAACACTTATATTAATTTCCAGTATATATTACACTTTATTATATATTAATAAATAGATAACATGTTTCGCTACGATGTAGCTTCTTCGGATCTTATATTACTACTGAAATTACTACATAAATATTGTTTTTGTAACAGTTACGATGTATGTAAAATTTCATACAAAGATAACATGACTAAAACACGGCGTCGGACGGTAAAAAAAGGAACACTTGAAAATAAGAACGCATTTCAAATATGAAATAATATTATTAGAAAGAAATATTAAACAAAACGTAAATCAGTATAAGAACGAAGGTTTTTAAATATGGAGTACTATTTGGAAGAGTATTTTAACTTAAAATGTATTTGAAGAAGGTGAGAGACACTGATCGTACGTTTCAAGTGTTGGTCAAACTAAATTTTTGCTTTGTATATTTTGTTGAATTTAATTCATTTTCAAAATTTTTATATTTTTAATTAAAAGAAAATTATTACTTTAGTTTATTTAATATAATAAGAAATTCGACAGGTAAATTATGTAACAAGGACACTCAAGACATTGAAGTACTAAAATTAAATTTATAAGTTTATTTGTTTTATGGGAACATTTTATTTGATCGAGTGAAATTTCAATTTCTGTATTAAAACAGATAATAAAATACAGCTATTTTAAACTTGTAAGTATGGAAAACAAATCTCACGAACATTTAAAGATATCTGGGTTTAGAACTCGAAATTTAAAACTCTCATTAAATATATGAGATACTAATTAAAATATATTGTGTGTTATTGACGATTTTATCTAGCAGGGTAAAGTCTCGCCACGTAAATATGAAATAATACTATTAAATACACAAACTTTACAATTTATTCATTTTTAGATAAAAACACATATATAAATATGACAGTAACATACTGTAATTTTTTATAATTTATAATTGTATGTTCACATTTTTAAGAACCTCCTTGAAAATTGAAATAATTATCGAAACATGTAAGCGTGGAATTTGTTTAAATAAATAACTATTTTCCACGGTCGGGAGTAGAAATCAGTTTCTATGACATCAAAATTAAAACAGAAGTAGTCGATTATTCCCAAGGGAGTATAATGCTCCCAAGGGAGTTTACATTATGAAGAACGTTTGTGTGTTTATTTTGTAGTTATGACAATAACCCAACGACTACTAAATAAATGCTCAAATCCGAATACAATAATTCTGGTGCTACTTACTTCATAATGACAAAATATGTGTTTTTAAGTTAATGAGACCGTGGAAAAAATAGTATATACCATTCGGGAGAGATGCTATTTTGTCCTCGGTGCATTGTTCAAATTGCACCTCTGCCAAAATAACGCATTTCTCTCCCTTATAGTATAACATACTATTTAATTAAAATAAACCTTAAATCGTCGAATAAAGAACATCTCTTATATATATATCGACGAACAACATTTGTAACACTAAGAAATAAGTAATTAAACTTCTAGTTTCAAAAATTCTTTTATTGTAAATACCACTACAATATTGTTTCGCTATACAATGGCTTCATCAGGTGGATGAAAAACAACATTTGTAGTTGAATATATTTTGGTTTTTACCGACAGGCAGGTGTGAAACAGCCCAGACCGACAAATATACATATTTATATTGAATTTTCTTATGTACTCGTACTTACTGCATATTAAAATTGTAATGATTTTATAAAATATTGTCTATATTCAAATAAAATTTGAATATAGACAAACTCGACTTTTATTCCCAGGGGACTTTCAAGCCAGGAAACCTCCCTAGTAACTTTGCATAAAATGGAGGTTTCCTACTCGCAGTAAAAACACCTCCATACCATTGCGTACTCACTTTCATATTTTAGGGTTGATTTTAAACGTTGAAGTTTCACCTATTCTGTCTTCTCCAAACATAAACTTAATTAATTAAATGTACTATTGCCAGAGAATAAAACTGTTTTCCAGATGTTGTAATAATTACTTTGATGGTCTAATGTAAACTGTAAATGAATAGTTTCAATTACGGATGGTTCTGTTGGAATTTCTGCATTTAACTTTTTATTTAGTAAATATTTTATTTTTAATGCCAATTTTGGGATACCTGGCAGTGGATGTTTTTTTGATCGTCACATAATTGTTCTTTAAAGATTTTTTGGAAGAATTTATTCTGCATGTGATTAAATTATGCTATGGATAGATTTTCGTTTAGTAGTATTGTTCTGTTTCCTGTTAAATAGCTTCGATTTGTATAATACACTTAAAAATGATGAAAATATGTCTTATTTGCTGCTTACAAGTAACTAATTTTCCCAATATAACAAATATTACAACAAATAAAATAAAAACCAATATATCTAGCGGGCGATTTCAATATTGATTGTGATGCTGCTGGCAACAATTTAGGGCCATTGTTGGATATGCTCAGCATGTATGGTCTGGTACAGGCATGTTTCAAGAAAACTAGAATAGGAAAAACCAGTGCTACGTGCTTGGATAAAATCTTTACTAATGGGACTAATGGGACATAAATACAATCACTGTTGAAACACATACTATCTGTTTAATCGATCTTAAGACAAACGTCATAATCGAGCAACACCAGTTACGTACTGTTTTAATATAACCATCTCTTTTTAATACTGTACCCTAATAGTACCCTATTGAAGAAAAAATTAATAACAGTATTAATTTTCTTGATATTTCTTTAAGCTATGATAGACAGGGTATTATTTATACAAATTGGTATAATAAACCCACAGATTTTTTCGATATATGAATTACCACTCAATATGAACCTACAGTATTCAATAAAATGATTATAAATAATATGACTGATAGAGCAGTAAAACTATCACATACTCAATACAGAAAAGAAAACATCAAGAAAATGAAAACGATCTTAACAGATAACAACTATCCACCACAATTTATAGACCAAACAATTAAAAAAAGAATCCACCAAATATACAACACTGCAGACACCAATAACAATTTAAACAATGAAACAACATATATCGCGATTCCATATATTCCACAATCATCAGAAAAAATTAAATACACTTTAAAAAAATATGATATAGCTACAACATATAAACTTAGTAATACTAATAAACTTCTATTTTCAAAACTTAAACCTAAAATAGAAAAAAAATCGAGAAACACACATCATCTATAAAATACCATGTTGCAATTGTGATAGTTACTACATAGGCCAAACTAAACAATATTTATACAAAAGAATACAAGCCCACAAATTCTCTAAAACAGACAAAACTGGTTGATTTACGCACAAACTACAACGCGATCACCATTTCGATTTTGAAAACACACAGATAATTAATAAAGAACAACACACAATGAAAAGGGAAATTAAAGAAATGATTAGTATTAAACAGGAAAAAAATCAATTAACAACAGAAGTGATATAAAAAATTTAAGCAGTATATACTACAACCTAATTATGTAACGATCTGCAATATATGTTACTGTTATATAAATATATATCTTCTGTTTTATTTAAATATCTTGACATTTGTTTATCATGCTGACAGTTCCGTGTTTGGGTCCCTGACTGGCTATCCGAGTAGGTTTTCGTTGTTTTTCTTCTCGTTTAAGGCGAACACCGACAGCTTAACATCTTAAGCCGCTCCACGGACGCATACATAATAATAACTCATGCCTTGCAATTCTCCGTTTTTGTTGGTTAACGATTTTTTGAATACTAAGGCATAATTTATTATTATTAAATTGGATGTATCTATGAATAATTTTATCAATGACAAATACAATTGTATAAGTATGACATTAATATAGTCTCGTTTATATTTTATATTCTTTGAGAAAGGCATCACTTGCCGAAACATGTAAGATTGTTTTAAATACATATATACATTTTTGAGTAAAACCAGACCTTAAATCGCCAACTAATTAAATCTGCCATATATATATATATATATATATATATATATATATATATATATATATATAGTAAACCTAATCAGTAGGCGATTAAAGGTCTGTATATTACTTCAAAATATATGTATTTAAAAAACTCTACATGTTTTGGCTGTATACGCCTTTATCAAGAGAATACGAAATATGAATGACAGGATATAAATGTCAAGTAATTAAGTTGCTATGGTTTAAATTATTCAAAGATACATTCTAGTAATAATAATAAATCATGCCTTAGTATTCCAAAAAATAGATAACAAGGTGTGAAAATATGTGTTGTTCGCTGCTAGCAATTTGTGTCTCCTTCTGGGTATGAACTTGTGTGTTGGTTGCTGCTGGCAGCTTGCGTCTCTCTATGGGTGTGTGGTTTTGTGTGAGAGCGTAAGTGTAGGGTTTTGTATGTCGGTGCGTTCGTGCGTGTGTTTAGTGATCGGTCGCATGAATTTAGAGAGGTCGGATAACCAGCCGATGCGTAGGGCCGCCAACCCTTTCCCGACAACTTCTTTACAATTCCGTGCAGTACTTCGACGGTCTGACCCCCGCCCCAACGAGGCAAGGCGCAGACAGGCGAAGCGCACCCTGTATGGGGTTGCTCATCGCAACTAAGGGAACACTCTTAGTGGCTACCTCGGTCGACGATGGTCACACTTATGCCATCTTAACGTTAAGATGGCATAAGTGTGACCATCGTCGACCGAGGTAGCCACTAAGAGTGTTCCCTTAGTTGCGATGAGCAACCCCGTACAGGGTGCGCTTCGCCTGTCTGCGCCTTGCCTCGTTGGGACGGGGGTCAGACCGTCGAAGTACTGCACGGAATTGTAAAGAAGTTGTCGGGAAAGGGTTGGCGGCCCTACGCATCGGCTGGTTATCCGACCTCTCTAAATTCATGCGACCGATCACTAAACACACGCACGAACGCACCGACATACAAAACCCTACACTTACGCTCTCACACAAAACCACACACCCATAGAGAGACGCAAGCTGCCAGCAGCAACCAACACACAAGTTCATACCCAGAAGGAGACACAAATTGCTAGCAGCGAACAACACATATTTTCACACCTTGTTATCTATTTTTTGGAATACTAAGGCATGATTTATTATTATTACTAGAATGTATCTTTGAATAATTTAAACCATAGCAACTTAATTACTTGACATTTATATCCTGTCATTCATATTTTGTATTCTCTTGATAAAGGCGTATACAGCCGAAACATGTAGAGTTTTTTAAATACATATATTTTGAAGTAATATACAGACCTTTAATCGCCTACTGATTAGGTTTACCATATCATACCAAGGTCACGAAGTTATTATATATATATATATATATATATATATGTATATATATATATATATATTTATTATATAGAATAACATAAATTAAAAGCGGGCAAGCAGTCTGTCAATTAACAACTTATTTGTTAATTATCCCTATATTTCACAACAACTTTGTTGCTTCTTCCGGAGATACTACATGATTAATTAAAACTAACATTAAATAAATAAGAATATAAAGCAGTAGTAAAATACTTACAAAATGTATAGTTCAAAAAAATAATAATAGTGACGTACAAGGACAAAAAAAAAATTAGATTTAAAACATTAAAGTAACTATACATACAAGCCTTTAAAACGTTTAAAAAACATGTATATATATATGTAAAAGTTAAAACATGAAAAATAAAAAATATAAAACGAAACAGCAAAAAACTAAAGTCACAAGAATATCAAAAAATAATATTTTTAATTGACAGACCGCTTGCCCGCTTTTAATTTATTATATTCAATATATTACGGTCGATAATTTCGTTTAAATTATATATATATATATATATATATATATATATATATATACAGGCTGTCCCGTAAAAATGCCAACATTAATAATTCCGTTATTTATTGTCCGGTTTTATTTAAACAAAAAGTAAATTTAATAGCATCAAAAACACTATAAGATAGCAGTGTTTTATTTGTTTTCAATTGTTTTCATTAATGTCAAACGACAGTCAAGTTTTTTATTTTAAATGGCAACATATATATTTTTGGCTATATTCAGATTGGTTTTTTTTTCTGAATTCAACGATGTATAACATGTTTATTTTTGATAAACGTTTATTGCAAAAAAAAAAACTTTATAAATTTCATCTTTGTCTTCCATTATTTATAAATATTCGAATGTGTCATGAAACATTGGAAATGTAAGTACATATTATAAATATTATTATAAGAAACAAAACACTTTACAATAAATGTTGAAATTGCCCGCCACCTGGTTCAACACATATCGCACATCTCCTAATTACTCCAAAGGTCGCATTTAAAAGACAAGCGGCAGGTACTTCTTGACAAGTGTTAATAATTCTTTGTCTTAAAATGTCAACATTTTCTGGAGTTGTTAAATAAACTCGATCTTGTAGATAAGCCCACAACCAAAAATCGAGGGGCGTAAGATCCGGTGAACGCGCAGGCCACTCGATAGGACCGGATGTTCCTATCCACCTATTTCCAAATTGGGTGTTCAACAAATCAGTATTTACTCTGGCGTTGTGCGCGGGAGCCCCATCTTGTTGAAAAAATATTCTATTTAAATTTGCCAAAGGTAATTCATCCAAAAAGTTTTGGAGATTTTCGTGTAATAAAGTTTAGTATTTTTCTTGATTTAAGCAACCATTTATGAAAAATGGCCCAATTAATTGATCACCTAAAATGCCACACCAAACATTTACGTTGAAACGTCTTTGAAAATGATTTTCAATTACAAATCTCGGATTGTCTGCACTCCACTGTCGATGTATGTTTCTATTAAAAATACCGTTGTTGCTAAAAGTGCATTCATCAGACCAAATTATCCTTCTGTAAAAATTCGGGTCATTTAAATAAAAACGACAAAACTGGATTCTTCGGCCAGGATCATTTTGTTCTAATGCATGAACTTTTCGAGCTATGTACGGTTTAAGTTTGTGTTTTCTTAAAATACCATGAACTGTAGTTTTGATACCCCAATATTATGTGCAATTTCGCGAATCGAAGTTCGTGAATTTTGCTGTACTGCAAGAAGAACATCTAATTCCTTATCTTCGGAGAATTTCCGTTTTTGTGTTTTTGGTTTGGTAAATGATCCATAATTTCTTAAATTCTTTTCAATTCTCTGAAATATTTTCGAACCAGGAACTTCTCTGTCCGGAAAACGAGCACTGTACCGACGAACTGAAGGCGATTTTTATTACATTCAAAGAACACTTGTAACATGTCCGTTAATTCATTGTTATTCATTTGTAACGAAAATACGCTTTTTGTTGCGGCAAAACGTTCAAACAGGATAATACAGAAAACTTAATAATGTCAAACTGACACTTAAGGCACATTGACATACTGCTAGTAGACTGGGCCAAGTCTATAATGAAAGATGAAATTTATAAAGTTTTTTTTTTATTTTTTATTATTAGGAGATGTGCGATATGTGTTAAACAAGGTGGCGGGCAATTTCAACATTTATTGTAAAGTGTTTTGTTTCTTATAATAATATTTATAATACTTACATTTCAAATGTTTCATGACACATTCGAATATTTATAAATAATGGAAGACAAAGATGAAATTTATAAAGTTTTTTTTTGCAATAAACGTTTATAAAAAACATGTTATACATCGTTGAATTCAGAAAAAAAAAACCAATCCGAATATAGCCAAAAATATATATGTTGCCATTTAAAATAAAAAACTTGACTGTCGTTTGACATTAATGAAAACAATTGAAAACAAATAAAACACTGCTTTCTTATAGTGTTTTTGATGCTATTAAATTTACTTTTTGTTTAAATCAAACCGGACAATAAATAACGGAATTATGAATGTTGGCGTTTTTTACGGGACAGTCTGTATATATATATATATATATATATATATATATATATAAGGATTCATCCTTAATTATCTTTTATTGTATTATTATTATAATTATTATTATTATTATTATTATCATTTTTCACTTGTCTATATTTTGTTTTGTATGTAAACGATTAAAATAAATATTGTTACTTCTTATTTGGTTGTTGTTCGTTTTCTTTTATTATATTTAGTTTCGGTGGTGCCGTTTTTAAATATCGATCAGTTAGTTTAACAAAGTTTCGTCAAGAAATCCAATCGTCTTCACTGAGCTGCGTCGCTGTTACTAGTCGGCAGACTTGTAGGTTTAACAGCAACCTGCCCACGGATGGTAAGTCCGAAAATTTTGGGAGACCCGTTTTCGCGATTCTATTCCACGTTTAACGTGTAGCAATTAACCAAGTGCGGTAGTTCTGTGACGTAACCTGACTAGTAAAACTATGCTTTATCAGTTAAAAGGGCTAAACCCAAATCTGTATCATTATGGGTATTGTTAAGCCAAGGACAATAACTTTGTCGTTGCTCAAAGTCCTGTAACAAGTGATCTGAAAACCGATAGTTTGTACGGATGCATGTGTAATCGCGGAATCAATGCAGACCGAATACTTTTATTAGAGACATCTAAAGATATAAACAATATAGCAAAACCATATTTTTATTTCATATGTATTGCACTTGTTTAAGTGGATAATCTTCTAAGATATTTACTTTGATTAACCTCTATTCTATTTTACAATCCACAATATAATTTGTCAACACAGTTAGCGGCTTATCCCGATTTTCATTTCAAAATGCTACCGGTTTCCAAAAACATATGGCTATGACGTTCAAATGTACCGAGAAAACCCTATATATATATATATATATATATATATATATATATATATATATATATATATATATATATATATATAATATCTTCGTGACCTTGGTATGATAAGGTAAACTTAATAAGTCGGCGATTAAAGGTCTGGTTTACTTCAGAGTATATATATTTAAATCAACTCTACATGTTTCGGCAATACGCCTTTGTCAAGAGAATACAAAATATAAATGACAGCTAAATATAAATGTGATTTATATATATATATATATATATATATATATATATATATTAAAAATAATAGACTATATAATATATATAATATATATATATATAATATATATATATATATATATATATATATATAAATTACAGGAATTTAAGTCCGGAGACCAAGCTGGCCATTGTACTGGTCCACTTCTACCTATCCACTGATTTCCATAAGTATCATCCAGATATTGACGCACAATTCTACTAAAATAAGCCGGACACCCATTATGTACAAACCATATGGTTTGGCGAATATTTATTGAAACTTCATCTAGTGACGTGGGTAAAATATTCTGAAAAAAAAAAAAAGGTACACTTCACCTGTTAATCGATCGGGAAACTCTACAGGTCCAACTATATTGTTATCTACAATACAAATTCACAGATTAACACTAAACCTATGTTGATGTGTGGTTTTTTCACAACATGAGGATTGTCCCCTTCGTATACATAATAATGAGAATAATGTAAAATAGTAATTCCGTCTTTGGTAAAACTAGATTCATCGGAGAATAAAATATTAGAAAAAAGTTTGGATTTTCACATTTCTTATTTCTTAACCATTCAGAAAACGCTGTATGAGCTGGAAAATCACCCTTCAACATAGCATGCACCTTTTGAAAATGAAACGAGTATAAGTTCTCTTTACGTGGAATATTATTAATAGACGATATGGAAATTTCTGGGTGCATCGCTTACAATCTTTAAACACTTAATTCTGGGTTGTCTTCAAGATCCATTAAAATAGTTTCTTTGAATTCCTCAACTACAATGGGAAGTCTACCCGTTTCTTCTTTTTAAGAAACATCGATCCGGTTTCCCGCAACCTTTGGTGAAGGGCGGTAAAAGTTGTATGAGTGGTAGGTAACTTTTCTGCATATCTACGTTGTGCCGCTAATTCATTACAATTAACACCGTAGATTAAATGCATATCTGCATATTCTTCACTAGTAAACTAAACCATTTTTTAATAAACAAACTAGAAACTGACTTAAAATTGTATGAAATTATTATTATGACAATAACCATTTTTGACATTGACAATTTTCAAACGATATCATGTTGTATTGTTTTTTTTTTTGTTTAAACCGTAATGTAACAAAATCCTTCCATCTAGTTTTTACATTTGTACTAAATATCAAATAAGAAAAAACAAGGCCGCTTGACATCGGACGTATTTTCTTGAAAACGGTTGGTTTATCCGATGTTTAGCAACAGAACCTTTCGCCATTAAAAATATCAGAATTATAATTTTGCCAAAAGAATTATAATTAATCACAAAGGAAAAAGAGTGCTAAGAATGTAAAAGGCCAACTAACACCTCTTCGAAAATTTTATGCGATAGTCACTGGCTAATAAACATAAAGTATAAATTATCATTTGTAAATCATGTACCAAACTTGAATCGTAAATTATATATAGTTCAAAATTAATTGACCAAAAACCAGTTTTGTGACGCCATCTCTAAAATGCGGTAGATCCGAACCCGAGTTGATAGAACAATTTTTCATAGTTTTATATATGTACAATCACCCCTTTCATTCTTTAGGGGTTGTTCGTGGACACGCTATATATAAACGAGTGTCAATGCAAACATGAGAAATGTGACCAATTTCGAAATAATAAAATGTCTTAATTTAGAAATTTTGATGCAGCCAACTAGTCAGATGATTTTGCTCATAGTGTATCTTAATCTTATTATCTATTAAAGTATAGTGACTTATATTAACTTAGTTTTAGAGAAAATTCTTTGAACATATATGCATTACTTAGTTTTTCCCATTGGCCTTTAAATAATGCACATATATCTTCTCGTAAATTTGACTACTAAATAGAAAACGAATTTAAAATTTTCACTATATTATTCGCGGATTTCGAAAAGGATTTTGTCGAAAAGCTCGTCGGTACGTTTTTCTATTTAAATTTATATCAGAGCGTAGAGTATCTGAATATTTATCTTATTGGATTTCGGTTTGCAGGAGATAAATTTACAAAGTGACTGCCATGATTTAAATAACAAAATTTCGATTGCGCATAATAATTTAGGAATATTTACGATTATATAGTGAATACAAAAATGTACTTCCGGAAGTAAGTTTCATATTGTGTTCCTGAGAAATTTTAACAAACTATTTTTAAAATTTCAGATTTGAAATTTTAAACCCGCAAACCAAGAATGAAACTCTTCCTCATGCAATTGCTTTTAAACTATGTTCTAGTCCAGCGTTAGATATCTGCTGATAAGATACTGATTTCTGAAAGACCTGACTATCAAATTCTACAGAGCTTGGAAATAGTTGACTTTCATTATTGCTTTAAAGTGTTTCCATAAGTAAATAGGGCCGACAATGAAATTAAATGTGTCAAAGCAATGTTCTTCAAAGTAGCTATTGTCAGTCTAGATATGTGCAATGTTACACAAATCTAAGCTTTATCAATTGGAAAGTCGCATAAATTCTTCTTAAAAAAATCTGTGTCTATCAGCGAAAGTGTAAAAAGTGTAATTTGTCTAGCATTCACTATAACGCTGGTAAATTTCTGCAAGGGATATGTGTATTAATGGCAGACACCTCGGTTTTTGAAAGAAAAAAGAACACTAGTTGACGTAAATACATATATTTAAAAAGTGAAATCTTCACACAAAAAAGCAGTCTATTGAGACCTTAGTCGAAAACTTTCGAAAAAGGTGATAGCATAATCAACGAAACGTCAAATATTTCGAAAACAAAAAATGCAAAAAAAAGAATGAAAATCATGTGTGTGTTCGAATATCGTGTACTGATGATCTGTAACGACAATATCTACACGTTTCGGGCAGACGTGGTTTTCATACATTTTTAATTATCCGCACAACCTGGATGGTTGACGTCGCAGCGTGTTGCGTCTACATTCTTCGGCAGAAGTAATCTTGCCGGATTGTAGGACCAACGCAACGAATTAAACGACAATTGCATGCGGGGCGAGATTTGCATAATTATCAAATCTCACATGCAATAAATTCAATATAATTCATATATATAAATATATATATATATGAAAGTATACAAATTAAAGTCATGTCTATGTCCGAATATCGTGTACTGATGATGTGTAACGACAGTGAAACATCGATATCTGCACGTTTCGGGACAGACGTGGTTTCCATACATTTCTCATTATCCGCTCAACCTAGATGGTTGACGTCGTGACATGTTGCGCCTACATTCTTCGGCAGAAGTAATCTTGTCAGATTGTAGAACCAACGCAAAAAATTAAGCGGAATTTGCATGTGAGATGAGATTTGAATAGTTGTGAATTCTCACATGCACATAAGCACATAAGTTCGAGTCAAGTATTTGAATACGAGCGTAAAAAAATCCAGAAAACAACTCTTCAATGGATAATATTTATCCATTGAAGAGTTGTCTTCTGATATTTTTATGCTCATATTGAAATACTTGACGTTTCGTTGATTATGTTATCACCTTCTTCGAAAGTTTTCTAAAATATTGACTAAACGTAACTGCACAAAAGCATATTTATTCGAGTGATTTGAAACGGATATTGTTCTCTGTCTAGGTGTATGTGAAAGAAGTTCTTGCATATATTGATTGAATTTTGAAGATATATCAAGGTACATTTTAAGATGCACCTTTCAGAAAATAGATCTGGCTGTAGAAACAGAAGTATCAACATGACGACTGATAATCAGGTGACTACTAAGGTCATTACGAAAACAATTACTGGGTTGAACTTTGTAAACAATCCCTTAATAGACTGGCACAAGACAACACTGTGCTACTGATAGAGGTGCCTAGACATGAACAGATTAAAGGCAATGAAATTGCTGATGGACTGGTCAAGAAGGGCATAAATTGGAAATTCATAGTATCAGTGTATTTATAAACCCAGCCAGCCGGCGAGAAAATAAGCAAACATATTCATCTTTTGGCAACAGTTGTATACTGCACTATTAAAATTGTTATATTAAAGGACGCATTGGTACTCGGGCGGAATCGAATAATCAACATGCTTTCGCCGATAACTTCCTAGTTAAAAATAATTGGTTAATTGGCTCTTTGAATGCTTTGTCGGCGGCTGTTCTCTGCAAAATTTGTTTGAATAAAATAGGGCTATTGTTAAGATCTTTACAAGCTCCTGTATCTTGAAAAATAACCTTTGAAATCATTAAATGTCCTCAAAAGAACTGATTTGCCTTATAAACTAATGGGGGGAAACGTACTCTTAGCCCCCCCCCCATTTAAGTTTGAATATTGTATTTTATCAATTCAAATTTATATGGCCAATCTTCAATTTAAACATGACTTTAAAGTATTGTAAGATTTAAATAATAATACAAGAAATTCTTCTATCTATTTAATTTGAATAAGTCTATAACGGTACACTACATATAGTGTAGTGGTTAGGTGGGCTTGATTTACTTAAAACTTTCGAATTTCAAATCTGGTTCGGATCTCTCACGAGTACATTTTGCAATTAAATAATTGGGAAGACATATTATGTCAGACATGAGTTTGGCAAGATCTAGCCCTTCTCGGGGCTACTCTGAAGACGGCAGTAGATTGGCTGCCGAAACGTCGCATTACTCAAATCCTACAAACGATGAAAATAGTCCAAACAACTACTCAATTAATCATCCATCGTCAACAAATTTTCGTCAGTGTACACCACAGGATATTCTCAATAGTATTTATTAAATTTAACGCTTATACATATAAACAAGAGCCTTTATTTTTTTACTCTGAGATTTATTATAATAATTTTAACTTTACTTTTTTGCACTTTCAAAACTTTTTATTGAAAAGTAAACAATGGTTATATAATTAATAAAACACGATTTCTTCAATCGAGCGTGCCACAATACCACAAGTGAAACACTTCTCCAACATAAATGGATTTCAAAGACTTCCAATTAATTAATCACCAGTTGAAGGGCGTTTGATGGCATCGCTTTTCGGCCGACAGGGGCCGAAAAACCGGAAACGCAACTCTGTCGAAAACGTCGGACAAAAAGTTAACGTGTTTCTTGTTGTTAGTCGAATTTCGCGGTTGATTTACGACCAGGATTCCGCCTTGTAGCAGATTTATGTCGATTCCGAGTCGATCGTCAAATTTTCGCCGTACGGAAGTTTATGCAAAAAGTTTTAATGCCGCCTTGAATGCTTGTTCGGTATAAATCTGCGGTTCCATTGACAGTAGCTAGACGATTTTATTAGCTAATGTAAACTTTATGGTTGGTATGCATGCATTTCCACAAGGCGAAATTTTATGCCGGTCGAATTGACTCTAATATCATCTCGAATAAACGAATAAATTACTTATATTTGATGATCGAGTATACAATGTTCAAAATGTAAAGTGTATATAGGGCAGTTACGTCGATATAAAAGTCAACGCATGTACGGGTTTAAAATTTTTCAGTTAAATTATTTGAAAAATCGTAGAGTAGAATTTCCACATATATTATTATTGTTATTATATTCTTTAAGTTTCTATTCTATAAACTGGATGGCGTATAATCACTTCGTGACACTAACTACGGGAGTTTGTTGAACAGGCATGACATCATTTCTCCAAATCTAAGAACAGATGAAGTAAGCGTCAAGTTCCTGATAAAACCCGTCAATAACAATGGACGTTGATTCACCTTCTTTGCAGTATATACAGTGATGGGCAAATGTGTGGAACCATGTAAATATCTGTTAAATTTAAAAAAAGGTATAACGAAATTTTAGATACGAAAATTAGGGATAAAGTATTTTTTGAAATATACGCTCGAGCATTGTGTGTACGTCGAGTCTGTGCGGACGTACATTTTTAATCTCTATCCTATTATATCAAATACTATACATATTGTGATAAAGTTTAAGTGCACAATTTATAGATCTGCATGTGTAATCTCGTATTTTTGTAAATAGAAAGTTATTATATAAAACTAAACAATGAAATTGAGATTTTGAAACAGTAAGTTTTTCTATAATGTATAGAATCCACGGTTGGCTCTTGGTGAAACATAATGAATAATCTACTAAAGAAAACACTCGGTATATTTGTTTCACGAAATATATTTATTTAATCTCTAACATATGTTTCGACTTTTCAGTCATTGTCAAAGAGTATTTAAAGCTAAAATAAAAAGTACATTTCTACAACTATTTATGAGTTTTTAAGGGACTTTATTACAGCATCAATAGTAGGGGTGTTGAAAAAATCCAGCTGCGTATTTGTGACATGTCTATTAAGATTTATGGCTTTTTTAATTTCTCATATTTCGAGGAAGTCAAGTCTCTTTCCTTTATTACAAGTATGTAAAAGTTTAAAATTACTGGTGTTGAACAAATGTGTATTTTCAATGCAATGTTCGGCGAATCCCGTATTAATTTTGCCATAAAGAATAGAACTTCTATGCTCTTTTATACGTTCTTTTATTGAGCGTCCTGATTGGCCGATGTATATCGCATCACAATTACTGCAACTTAATTCGTACACACCTGACTTATCACACAATTCTGTTTTTTCTTTATTATTTACTAAAATATTTCCTAGATTGACTTTATTCACTTGGATGACATTTAACCCTAATTTATTTAGTTTATTAGAAACTTTATTGCTAACCCCAGGTATATAGTTGAGTGAGTGAAATGTTTTATTCGTTTTTGTATATGTGTGCCCGTAGTAAAAATTCTTCGTAAGGATAGTACGTTGTTTTTTGATAATCATTTTATCTATAAATTCTGTTTTATATCCGTTGTTTCTAGCTATTGTTTTTATGGTGGTTACTTCTTTTTCGTAATTCTCATTATTTAAATGGAAATTAATCAGTCTATGTATAAAACTATGAAACGCAGCCATTTTTATATTCCATGATTGATTGGAATTTGCCGGGATTACTGTATCCATTGTAGTGGGTTTTCTAAATATGTATATCAAACTCGAATCGTTTATCCATTCCTGTTAATTTTAAGTCTAAAAAATTTAGACTAAAAAATTTAGAGTTCCGTCTAGGTCAGGCACAAATAGACAACTAGACCAATTTCTCAAGTATTTAAATTCCCTTAACAATAAAATACAATTCACTATAGAAAAAGAGTTAGACGGAACTCTAAATTTTTTAGACTTAAAATTAACAAGAATGGATAAACGATTCGAGTTTGATATATTTAGAAAACCCACTACAACGGATACAGTAATCCCGGCAAATTCTAGTCAATCATGGAATATAAAAATGGCAGCGTTTCATAGTTTTATACATAGACTGATTAATTTCCCTTTAAATAATGAGAATTACGAAAAATAAGTAACCACCATAAAAACAATAGCTAGAAACAACGGATATAAAACAGAATTTATAGATAAAATGATTATCAAAAAACAACGTACTATCCTTACGAAGAATTTTTACTACGGGCACACATATACAAAAACGAATAAAACATTTCGCACACTCAACTATATACCTGGGGTTAGTAATAAAGTTTCTAATAAACTAAATAAATTAGGGTTAAATGTCATCCAAGTGAATAAAGTCAATCTAGGAAATATTTTAGTAAATAATAAAGAAAAAACAGAATTGTGTGATAAGTCAGGTGTGTACGAATTAAGTTGCAGTGATTGTGATGCGATATACATCGGCCAATCAGGACGCTCAATAAAAGAACGGATAAAAGAGCATAGAAGTTCTATTCTTTATGGTAAAATGAATACGGGATTCGCCGAACATTGCATTGAAAATACACATTTGTTCAATACCAGTAATTTCAAAATTTTACATACTTAAAATAAAGGAAAGAGACTTGACTTCCTCGAAATATTAGAAATTAAAAAAGCCATAAATCTTAATAGACATGTCACAAATACATAGCTGGATTTTGTCAACTACCCTACTGTTGATGCTGTAATAAAGTCCCTTAAAAACTCATAAATAGTGGTAGAAATGTACTTTTTATTTTAGTTTTAAATACTCTTTGATAATGACTGAAAAGTCGAAACATATGTTAGAGATTAAATAAATATATTTTGTGAAACAAATATACCGAGTGTTTTCTTTAGTAAAAAAAAAAATTAGTAAGTTTTTCTATATACACCTTACCATATAACGAGACCGTATACATCGTAGAGAACGTTTACACTTTTTGTGTACTAAGTAAAAAAGTAAGCATAAATAATATAAACATACGTTTACATTCATGGTAAAAACTAAAAGTGCCATTAATAAAACCGGCATTACGATATAAGAAACGAATCCAAATCCCGAAACCGTAGTCTTCCTATTATCAAAGACGCATTGATAGACTCCTGGGCGTGAAACGTGTTTTGTTTTCCTTAAACACCTCACCAAATGACAAAACAAAGAATAAGAAGAAAAGAGAAAATGATTCAAGTTACAGCGAAGACGAAATAACAAATAACGACATACACAAAAAAGCTAGAAAATCTGGAAAAATCCATTGTTTTCATGTTAAGTAAGTTTGAGGAAATACAAAAGGATAATAAAGAAATAAAAACATTTTTAAAAGAAAGGGAAAGAGAAAACACGGACTTGAAAAAACAACTGGAAGATATGGAAAAAATATAGAAACTATAGAAAGAGAGAAAATAGAAAATAACATAATAATAAACGGAATAGATCGCCAGGAAAGGAACGAAAACCTGAGAGAGACGACAGAAAAAGTAATAAAGAAACTAAATACAAGAGGAGAAAACATTAACATAGTAAACTGTCATAGTAAAGAGAACAGCCTTATTGTTGCCAAACTTGAAACAAAGAAGCAGAAGGATTATGTTCTTAAAGCCAGGAAAGACATTGGAACAATAAGCACTGTTCAATATGGTCTCAAAAGGAAAAAATAATAGAATCTACATAAATTAACAATAAACGAATAAAACAAATAAATTATTCTATCAAGCAAGACAACTAAAAAAAGAAAAATATGCATGGAAGACGCGAAAGTACTAGAGAAATGGTGCCTCGATAACCTTCTTAACATCAATAAAACAAAAACAAACTATATGATATTTACAAATACAAAGGCAAAGCTGAAACTAAATATTATTCTAAAGAATAAGCAACTACAAGAAGTAAAAGTAACTACATATATAGGCTTAACTATACAAAACAATATGAAATGAGATTCGCATGTCGTAAGGATAATAAAATAAAATAGGAAAGTAATAGCAGCGTTGAATAAAATAAAATATGTAATGCCGACACACTACAGGAAAGCTATCTACCACGCACTATTCCCATGACATAATATGTACTTACTAAATATTTGGGGAAATACGTCAAAGAACAATCTGACAAAAATACAACGGCAACAAAACAAAATTATAAAGATCCTTTACAAAATGGGGGTCTAGGACGTTTCGTCGCCGCCGTTTCGGGGCCGCCGATTCGGAGTCGCCGTTTCGTGGCCGGGACGTTTGGGGGCCGAGCCGGTTCGGAGCCGAGCCGTTTCGGGGCCAAGCCGTTTCGGGGCCGTGCCGTTTTGGGGCCGAGCCCTTTCGGGGCCGAGACGATTCGCAGCCGGGCGGTTCGGAGCGGGGCAAAGTGAATATTTTTGATACTTTTAAAATCGTATGAAAGCAAACACTGTTTATCGGCTTATAATCTTAATCCACATGTTAGCAAGAAGAAATGACTTTAATCGCTTTCTGTCGGTTAAACGGTTCCCAGATTATCCATTCATTTTTGTGTAAACGGATTATTATAACGACATCCTGCTTTGTAGCATCATAAAAGTATCTGTTTAATGGTTATTGGTAATCAGTAGGTAATTTTGTAAATGACATTATATTCAAAGTCCACATTTTTGCATGTTCGTGTCTGTTATTGAGTGGTGTCCGTTAAGCTAGTCTCTGTGCCAAGAAAAGTTATTCTTGCTACTTGCTAAAACAAAAATTTACCCCCAAAATTCTTCTTAATTCCCGAAATTAAACCCATTTCTTCTTGATTGAATTGATTCGGCATTTACTTGATGAAGATCCATAATTTTGAATAGAAATAAAACTACGGTTTTAATCTTCACTTTTAAAAGTGAAGATTAAAACCGTAGTTTTATTTCTATTCCATTTCTTCTTGCTAACATGTTGATTAAGATTATAAGCCGATAAACAGTGCTTACTTTCATACGATCTTAAAAATTTAGAAAATATTCACTTTGCGGCTCGGCTCCGAAACGGTTCGGCGCCGAAACGGCTCGGCTCCGAAACGGCTCGGCTCCGAAACGGCTCGGCTCCCAAACGTCCCGACCACGAAACGGCGGCTCCGAATCGGCGGCCCCGAAACGGCGGCGACGAAACGTCCCATCCCCACAAAATGGACTATAGAACACCAACAAAGACTGTATATCAAGAAATTCAAGAGCTAAACATCAAACAACTGATTACATTGAGCAACTTATTATTACTACATAAATTAAACAGGAACAAAATAAAAATTAATATAGATTTACACAGAAGCAGACACATACACAGCTGCAGAACATGCAGGATATCCCATATCAGAACGGAAAGATTTATCCACCAAAGACACACACAATTACTAACTAAAGGTTAAAAATTCCAAAAAAAATTTTCTGACTTGCAGTGTTTTTTTTATTGAATTTACAAATACCCCCTGGCCTTTCTGGACACCAGTTATAATTATATAAAATTATATAAGGTAAAAATATAATGCTAAATATTTATAAACAAATTAAATAAATAATTAAAAGTCTTCACAGTTGTCAGAATCGGCATAGTCGATGATATCAGTTTCACGCTACGCTACTCTAAAAGTAGATAAAGTATGTTAAATTTGCACATTTGCATTTCGACCTTCCAAAACATACCTTCCGTTGTGTTCAGATACTTGTCGGTAATAGACTTAACAGTGTTAATCCTTTAGTCGGGTCGTTATCTCGTGGAAAAGACTATATCTTCTTGAAAATTATATCTTACCAATAGTGCTCCCAAAGGATAAGCGGAAGTGATCATTTATATGTATTTCCCATACTTATTGCATGTATTTTGTTGTAAATGATATTTTTATATTTGTTTTTTTTATGTAAAATTTAGTGACTCTGTATGTATTTCACATATCTATTGTATCTATTTTGTAATAAATGATATTTCTATAATTGTATTTTTATGTTAAATCTTGTAACTATATATATAAAAATAAAATATAATAGAAAATTCCTTGTTTTTATTTAATTCATGCTTATAACGCAATTTATCGGTCAGATTAAACAGGTAATGAAGAAGCCAGAGAGCAAAATACGTACCTCCAGGATTACATTGACCTGGGAAACAGGGAAACGTTTCCCTGTTTTTGTTGTCTATCTATTTTAGAATACTAAGGCGTGATTTATTATTATTAAATTGGAATGTATCTTTGAATAATTTTATCCATAGCAACTCAAATGTATGACATTAATATACTGTCATTTATATTTTATATTCCTTGATAAAGGCATTATTTGCCGAAACATGTAGGGTTGTATTAAATATATATTTTAAAGTAAAACCAGACCTTAAATCACCAACAAATTGAATTTACCATAACATACAAAGGTCACGAAATAATTATTTATATATATATATATAGTGTTAATAAGAATTAAAATGTATTTCTTATTTATTTTATTGGCCGTGTCATAATATTAATATTTTTATCCTTTAATTTTCTTTACTTTAATTATTATTTTAATTTTAATTTTAATTCATTCATACAAATGTAAATATATTTCTTACCTTTCTTTGTATTAATTTTATAGTTCTAATCACTTGAAAAAGACTTAATAATAAAAAAGTCGAAGCGTCGTAGTAAAAAATTGAAATTCATTAAAGGTCGCTAAACCAAGAAAAAGTATATTATTTTATATATATATATATATATATATATATATATATATATATATATATATATATATATATATATATATATATATATTAAATGCAACAAATTATAGCGACAATCGCATGTAAAATGAGATTTAATAATTATTAATTCTCATACACATGAAGTTCATTACAGTTCGTATATATACACGTAGTATAGAAGTGAATATCATGTCTGTCTTCGGTGAGGTGCACTGATGATCTGTAAAAAACAGTGAAATATCGATATATGCACATTCCGCGCAGATAAGTTTTTCACAAAATTTTTCATTTGTACTGATAACTTGTACAGTTGATGTCGCGGCTTGTTGCGTCTACAATCTAGGGCAAAAGTGATTTGCCGAATTGTAGAATTAAATGCAACAAATTATAGCGACAATCGCATGTAAAATGAGATTTAATAATTATTAATTCTCATACACATGAAGTTCATTACAGTTCGTATATATACACGTAGTATAGAAGTGAATATCATGTCTGTCTTCGGTGAGGTGCACTGATGATCTGTAAAAAACAGTGAAATATCGATATATGCACATTCCGCGCAGATAAGTTTTTCACAAAATTTTTCATTTGTACTGACAACTTGTACAGTTGATGTCGCGGCTTGTTGCGTCTACAATCTAGGGCAAAAGTGATTTGCCGAATTGTAGAATTAAATGCAACAAATTATAGCGACAATCGCATGTAAAATGAGATTTAATAATTATTAATTCTCATACACATGAAGTTCATTACAGTTCGTATATATACACGTAGTATAGAAGTGAATATCATGTCTGTCTTCGGTGAGGTGCACTGATGATCTGTAAAAAACAGTGAAATATCGATATATGCACATTCCGCGCAGATAAGTTTTTCACAAAATTTTTCATATATATATATATATATATATATATATATCTCGTAGGTAACTCACTACATTTTCGTAGTAAAATTCTGTTGATAGACTGTCAAATGAAAGATAATTACCTCTCCAAATCATTACACACAAAACTCAAAGTCAAAGTTAACCGCATCTTGTTATTATTTAGATGAAAATCATTATTCATCGAAGGATTTCTTCCGCGCCATACCCTCCTATGAGGGATCCAATTTGTCCCGGCACAAAATGTCGTATATGTAACGCATAATTTCTGTTGAAGTGTGTGATAACGTTAATTCGAGAGTACGAGCAGTTAATTTTCATTCAGTTTGTCACACCAGAAACGCAATTAAGGCGAATCCTTCTCTAAACTCGCTTAATAATAAGCTGGTTCGTATGAAATCCGGCCTCGTCCTCAATTCAAAAGCCACTGAAAACCGTTTCCCGGTTGTTTAACTATATACCACTATTTTATTTTTCGCAGTACGTGAGGAAAAAATTGAATTGATTACATGGTGTATCTTATGTAATGTAATGTATTGTGTGTATGTAATGTATTTAATGTAGCTTGTGTTTATATTAACACAATACAAGTTGGAGTAGTACTAAAGCGAAAAGAAAAAGGAACCACAATTTAAATATTCTCTTTTAGTTCTTTAATAAACCAGGGTTTATTTGTTTTACAAAGGAGGTGAATTATATTCAGCGATTTTATGTAAATGGATTCGCGGTAATCTTTTGATTTATTGTGAAACGAATGTTTGGAACTGCGTTAATACAATGAGAAATTACATCTTGTTGTCACATGCAGAATGTGATATTAAATGAGTTTGAAATTAAACTGATTCCAACGTTATCTCTGTCAGCATTTCGCTATTATCTTAAAATTTATGTATATTTTGTTGCATATGAAATTTTCATAAATTAGAAGTTCGAAAAATATACCAGGAATGCCTTAAAATTTATGTATATTTTGTTGCATATGAAATTTTCATAAATTAGAAGTTCGAAAAATATACCAGGAATGCCTTTTATATTTTGGAAATAGGCGATCCTGGTGCTGCCATCTGACAACCGATGTCTCTATCGTTAAGTCCGATATTTTTGACAGAATACTTACTCAGAACCTTTTGACGTACAGGTGCTTTTGTGTTGTGACACGTCTCCAGATTTCATCTTACCCAATTTAGTAATATGAACAGAAGTTTTCACGTGTTGGTCTATTCGATATTTTTTATCGCATGGTATCTGCGATGAAAAAAAAGACAATAATTGAAATATCTAATTGAAAAGCAATAATATCAATACTTAGATCTAAATCTCTAACAAATAAATTCAAAATATTAAGCGAAGTCGCCCCGAGTGTCCAAATGGTGCGAAATGGATATACCTGTGGTCCATTCCAAATAAGAATGGACCGTTGGGGAAAATAAAAGCTTGTGATCGGTTAAAAGAGCGCATGCAAAATTGTCAATTTTTTTTTACTGATCAGTACTTCTGTCAGTACTAAAATAGTTCTTAATATTGATAAAAATAGCTTTATCAAGAAATCGTGAATAGAAATATGTAAAAAGTAGACAGAGGCAGTGATATATGTGTATTTTAAGAACAAAGCTATATATATATATATATATATATATATATATATATATATATATATGTCCGAAACAGCTACTGTTGTCAAACATCAAGGAAAGTTAAGGATTAGCATGAATACTGTGTTTGACATTATCAAAGAAATTAAAATGTCTGGAGTTTCACATTTTCCTTTGAGAAAAAAGTTGCTAAATGAATTGGTGTCAAAATACTCTATCCCGCTTCAACCCAGAATGCGTACAAAATCATGAGTGATGATGAATCTTGGATTTACTCATACGAGCCAGAAAATAAACGCCAATCATCTGTTTGGGTGCTTCAATGTGCAGAAAAGCCGATAAAAGTAATACGTTCTCGAAGTGTCTGCAAAAAAAATGCTTGCGATATTTGTCTCGAAAGCAGCTCATGTAGCGATAATTTCTCTACAAGATCAAAGAACTATTACTGCCGATTGGTATACAACCAGAAATTAAATTGTCTGGAGTTTCACATTTTCATTTTAGAAAACGATGTTGCTAAGATGCTTACAATAAATTGAAAGGAACATCAAAATGTACGATTAGAAGACACGTGCATTTATTTTTTTCATGACTTACTGACTTGCACGAAAATATTTTAGGCTATTAGAGGAAAAAAGCATACGAAACAACATCTTAATTGAACGAAATGATATTATCTTATGGAGACGTCGTTATTTGACAAATATTAGAAAACTGTGTGTAATACCTTGCATTGGTAGGTATATATTTACCGTTTCTTGCTTGAATAAAATTATTAAAGGATGTCTAAGTTTTCTTAATAATAAATATGTTAATAAACATAAAGATAAAAGTCAAAAATGATCTTTTATATAGATAGGTATATAACCTCAATATATGACAGCAACCATATGTTCTACTTGTTTGAAATTCATGTGTAAATTAAACTCAGATTACAGCGACATCTGGTCCATTCTTATTTGGAATGAGCCATAGGGTTTCATATAAAAAAAAAGTTAATACTGACAGGGCAAAACTGAAACGCCCTGTACATTTCTCAGTATTTTGATTGTGTATGTCCCTCAAAAAGAATATAACTTGCTTTTAACTTTTTTTTGTATTTAAAAAAACAGATATCGACCGATTTCGCAGCATTCACAATACTAAATATTAAAAAATTATACTTACAATTTTTACGCACGCAGAATAGTAGACTTTTCCCATATCTGTACTTAATTCTTTGTATGGCTTAACCCACACTGACGGTGTACTGACTTTTGGCATTTTACTAATAAAAATAAATAAAATACCACAACACTACAAAACACAAATCGATGTTATCTCTTCAAAAGCACAATCAGATATAAAATTCAGAAATCCATTTATTATCTACCTACTTATGTAAATAAAAATGTAAAATAAAACCCTGTTAATGGTTTAAAACGACCTATTTTGAATTCTCGGAATTTAAGACTGGGAATACCCATTCGCTTGTACCTCATAAAAATATTTTTTTCTTGGGAACTGCAAATATAATAAAATAAGTTACTTCATAATGGAAGACTTGAACTCTTGAAGCACCTGCCACAAATCTACATCATTCAAAATTCTTTCAATTATACACAATATTCTATTAATTAAAGATATATGCAAATATTTAAAAAAAATGCATATAATATGCAAAATATGGAAAATATGCGCGTTACATATTTGGGTTATATTAATTATGATCCTGTTTTTGTCATAAAGGTCATTTATACACTAATATTTATCCCCCGGTATGGGAGTGTAATTCGTAATATATTAGAATATGCTATAGCTGAGCTTGTTGCCGATATAAGTATAATAGTAGAGACATTTATTCTATCAGAAATAATTAAAAATACATTTGGTTTTCTGCTATTAAAGTACTCGTAATATGCATAAACACAAGAAAAATAAGAATAGTACATACAGCAGCGTTGTATGTACCTATAAATAAAATGGAAAATGTATGAAATCAGTGATTGTGTGCACGACAGAGGATTTAAAAAAACATTTACCGTTTTAAGCGTCTTCCAAGGATTGACAAACTGGAGAAACACATAGTTCATGTATAAACTGTTGTCGATTAATTTTGTTATTATTGTGCTCGAACTGCTTACGTGTTCTTTACAATGTGTTAACCAACACATTAGATATGTATTGCACACTACACATTTAATTTTTGAGCCATCGTATAAAAAGTGTTCAGTTGAAAAGTCAATCTAGTAGCATGTGATTTACTGAAAACATTTTGAAGTATGGCGCAAATTAAAATTTACTACTTAACCTACGAAGTCGTATATTTTGACAGTTTCATACATACAAATTAATAACAAATAATAGGTATTTATTGAAAACTATAACAAATGTTGAAAATGTTGTCCTTCAAGATCAATGCTCTTTAAAATCCTCCGTTCAAAATTTTTGATGATATTCGGCAACATTACTGGATTTTTATTAATTTCCACACATTTCTGTTCGATTTTCTGTAGCATATCATTCAAATTCAATATAGGTGTTCGAAATATGTTATTTTTTTAGATAAGGACAGAAAAAGAAGTAGCAAGGTGTTCGAAAGGAAATCGCATGAACGTACAGGCCAGGCAATTTCAGTATTTCGACTAATTATATGCTCATCAAAAAATTCTCTTAAATAATCCAAAGATTCTGCAGTACACTGACAAAGTGCTCCGTCTTGTTGGAAATATGCATTTTGAAGTTCATCATCATGCAAGTGATTGACAAATGGTTGTAAAATTTCCGTACGGTACCTTTGAGCAGTTAACGTTCCCTGAAAAAATATTGGTCCAGTGATTCGCCTTTGGCTTATCGCTGCCCAAACACCAATTTTCTCTGGATGTAGCGATTCTTCATTAATTACATGTGGATTTTCACTACTCCAAATTCTTGTATTTTGTGAATTTAGGTATCCCGTTTTATAAAACCAGGCTTCATCAGTAAAGATGACTCTTTGCGAAAGTTCTCCATTATTGTTCATATTTACAAACCAATTACAAAACTGTAGTCTACGTGGGTAATCAATTTCTAACAATTCTTGTACTGCTGCGACACGGTATGGATAAAGTTGCATATCTTTTTCGGTTTATTCGGTGACTCAAATGTCGAACAGATGTTTGTGGTTCATTTTCCATTATTTCTTCAACACGATTGACAACTTGAGGTGTACGTTTCTTAACTGCTCCGCTGCCTGATTTTATTAAGAGACTACCAGTTTCAGATAAAAGTTTTAAAATTCTATCCAAAGTATTCTTAAATTGTATATAATCTATTACAAAATATGGAAACTCAACTTGAAATTCTACCATGCAATCTTGAACTGAATAAACCCATAAACCATCAATTTTATTACCACTTCGAAAATAAGCCTGGACTAAAAAAATTTTATATTCTAAAGTGAAAACCATTTTAATACTGAGGAGCAATTTATTTAAACCAGAATCGACGCACGATTATTTTATGCACTAACTGATATTTGTGATTGACATTATCAAATGTCATTTGGATTTACGTTTACGGAACAACAAACACATACTAATATATTTGCGTCTTATTCTATCAAATTTTCAAAGTAACCTAGATTGACTTTGCAAATGAACACACGTTATTAAGTCCGGGAAATCCATAATAAACTTATTCACTTCGTTTGACAACGGTCGTTTTCTCGATTTATGTATCGACGACGTTTTATTACGTATGCTTACACTTACAAGCAGTCTAAGCCAGTACCAAACACATACTGAATGCTTTTTATTAGTTCTGATGCAATACAATCATCCTCACATCGGCGCACATGGGGCGCAAGGAAATTGGTCTGCTCTAGTTATTACTATTGCTGTAAAAGAAACGAAAATTTTAGATAGTTTCTAAAGAAAAATTGAAAAAAAATTAAAATTTGTTGACCAGTGATGATAAGTTAAGATGCCGTTAATTGTTAGTATGTTTAGTCTACAGCACCTTGATATGCACGATAATATTATATTTAATCATTGTATTACTAGAGTTCGAACAAGAAGGTTAAATAAAACCAATCCAAGTCTCGATTATTAGTAATTATAGAGCTTTGGTAATTCGATCAACATAATTTATGTAATAGCACTACGGTCTGAAAAGGCGCGAGACTTTAAAAGTAATGGATTAAATTGTTTATTAGAATTAATGTAATAATATTAAAAAGGCACATTTGCAACGCGAAGAAAGAATAAAACACATAAAGTATTGAGTTACAAGACAAACTCACACGAACGTTTTTATTGCAATTTCACCGAGTTCCTCGAAATAATTTACGTAAATACATGTTCGTAGTTTTGGGACACTTTATCGATCTGAGTAAGCTGTTATTTAAATTAGGGTGTAATCGACCGTTAAATGAAACTATTTTCCTCTATTCTAACGAATTGTAATTTCTTGACTAACAGACTTGTTAAGTTCAAGTTGTTTATTTCTCCTTGTTTTATATGTGAATAGAGTCTAAGCAATTTAAGTACAGGAACTACATAAACTAACAAAAATATTATACTTAGGAGATTGTAACTGCGAAAAAATATATTTTTTTTATTGAAAGAGGAGCATTTGAAAAAGGCGACCACCAATAACAACATTCTTTCGCGCTTTGCAATAGCACGTATGTTTGTTTAGGACCAATGTGCGTAAAACAATATTGTATTTAAATCTAGGTTAAGCACAAACTCAAATATGTGTATACCTTCTTTGATCTGAAAAATCGTAAAACTTATTTATTTATTATTTAGGATAAAACACCACAGATCTTAAATTTATTCAATTTCATTATTACGCATAAAAAATTCTTTACTATTACCTTATTTTTTCAATGTTCAATTTTAGTTCTGAATTGAATTTGCAAATTATTACTTTTTTACAAAATCGCGTATTCCTGTTTTGATCCCTTGATTATTAAAACTCCTTATTTACATAGTTTTTCCAGTGAATTGGAAGTTTCTGAATGCCATCACTGTAAAAAAAAAAGCAGGTGAAGGGGGTATGGAGCCAATTACGTGCGAACCCCTTCACCCCGACAATATCATGGCAACGTTACCTTCCTAAAACTTCCTTTAGTGTTCCAAACCTATGGTAATCACACGGCGATAGATCGGGACTGTCTGGTGGACTCTCAGAAAGTCTCTCAGAAAATATCATCTAATTTCAGGAGTCAATAAGACAATAAGAATAATTAGCGGTTGTTTAAAAACACACCTCTACCTTTTCTAAGCCATATTATATCTCCACCATCCAGAGACAGGGAAGCCTGGTTAGATAATATAATAAAACTAGGATGGTTCTCAATAAACCTATTGACTAACTTTGATGATAGCGGTTTTTTTACTGTACGCTCCTTCAACATTATTAGATACACACAATACACTTTCCTGCTGCTATTATACGTGTACACACGATGACCGTGAACAACATACTAACTAATCGTATGTGCGATGGGGCACGCGGGAACTAATTCGTTAGTCACGCCTCTGTTTTCGCTCCGAATTGGTCCACTCTAGTTATGAGTATATGAGCGTGGGGTAATCCGCGTTTTTGAAACTCGATCACGTACAAATATGCAATACACACACCCATAATGTGTTTTTTTGTCAAATCGTGCATTATTTCTTTGAGTTTCATTTTGAATATGCGGCACACTAACAGTGGATGGTTTGATGCCTCATCTCCTTGTGGTAAACTTTCTACTATTTCTGGCCACTTGGGATTGCACGTCATCGTTATAAATAGTGAAGGGTATCCTATTTTCGAAACTATAGCCATAGCGTCTTGAAACCTTTGCATTTGGTTTCGCGGTGACATTTGGTAAGTCGACGACAAAATAATCATTCTACCGATTTTCTGATTTTCCTGAACACCACGCTGATGTATGTAATCTACTAATTCATAGTATTCAGTAGCGCGTAATCGATCTTGATTGAACCGTATATACTTCAATCGGTTTGCTTCGATCTTTAGAAAGGCCGCTACGATAAATATGAAATGTTTTTTTTATAATCGTTAAATTCGTTGAAAAATTATTATAACGTGTTGATTTTTTTATTTAAGAATTTTCATATTATTCCAATATTTATATATTATAGTAAGTATCCTTAAGTTTATGAACCTTTATTGTTTATTTCCCCTTGGTTTTTCCTTTTCAGATGTTTCTAATTTCAATTTTCTTGGCATCTACTAAAGCAAAAAATAATTAAAATTTATTAGATTAATAAACAATAGTTACTTAATTATACCTTATTTATTTTTAATAATAATAAAGTATAATTTAGTAACTATTTTGATACTATATGTTTAAAAAACGTTTTGATATTTTAATATATTTTTGTGTATGTCATTTGTTTTTATAATGTAATCTCTTATTCTGATTCTATTTACTTTTATAATAAATTGGGCCATATTTGAATTTTATATACTATTATGATGGTTTGTTATCGTCATTTTTTTAAAATTTTTCAATTTTAAATTGTTTAATAAATGACGGTAAATATAATATTTTATTAAATAACACTTAATTTAAATAAATTATTATTTTTTTATAGGTAAATTTTTTGCTTTAACGACACTTTTGACACAAAAAGGAAAGAACATATTTCATGTATATTATTGTAAATAAATATAATAATTAAAGTTTTACATTATTATCACAATCAGGGTTGATTTATTATTTTGGTTCATTAATGTATTCAATTATGGCAATAGGTAAAGAGTTTTTTTTTGTTGTATTGTGATGAGTTAGCAATATAATTTTAAAACTTTTCAGATTAATTTATTAATATAGTATGAAGTATCAACATGAATGAATAATATACTTACTTTGGTGTATAAGTTTCTGAAATGGGGTCTGTAGTTTATTTCGTTCCTGTAACTTTGTTATTATATTCTCTCGCCAATTAAAATCTTCTATAGCTACTTTATGTTTGGATGCTAAATATGATTCTAGTGCTCAATCATTTTATATTGTTGGAGCCATTGTGTTTTTTAAATCTTTTTTGAAAAGTGATAATAAATCGTAATAATTATCTTAAATATGTTTAAAAATATTGCGCAGTTTTTTACTTTCCTTTAAATATGTAATGTACTCAAATAGATATCATTATTTATTCACTTTAATTAAAAATGTGTAGATAGTCGAGTAGTTTTGCTTGCAAATATAATACGATTAATTAAAAATGTGTAGATAGTCGAGTAGTATTGCTCGCAAATATAATACGATTTTGTATTACCTTGTAATTATGACAGTTATCTAAGTCTAATTTTTTGACTTCTGTCATTTTCCTAAACTTGACAATTTATGTTAGTGTTGGGCACTCGTTAAAAGTGAAATAGTACCATTGTGCGTAAAAAAAATTTTATACAATGAAATTATATTTATTTATTTTTTTTTAATTAAGGGCACACAAAGTGTTATTATATTGGTGTTTTCGACATATTTCATCATTAATTAGCTACACTGTGTACGTATCGTGCGGACAAAGTTTTCATGCCTGGTTGCCATTCCAACTTAGCGTTTATTAAGATCTAATAATATCGAATGGCCACCTCCTAGTTCACCGTGACCTGTCTGATGCCAGCCTGTCGTAACTGAAGTCTAGATACCCTCCACTACTACTAGCAATTGCAGAAAATTTCAACCCAAATTATAGATGAGGAGAGTACTGGGAAGCCTTAAAACCCGCTCAAGCGGTCCATATTATCGATCCTACCGTAACTTTACCAGGAATTGGGGCTGCCTAGCCAAGATACTCATTGGAATAAGAATGTCTCACGGCATTTATCGTGACTCTTTCTATAAATAGTGACAAAGTGACTGAAACACCGACTCGCGAATGCGAAGAACCTCGCCAGATTTTCCATATTACAGCCAGTGTCCCCTTACAGCATATATATGGTGAGAGAGGTGAGATAAGTGATTTCTTTGAATCCACTGACTCTGTGTTGGTCTGGATCAATGGCCTTGATTTTAAAATTTAACTCTGTTCTGTGTGGATGTATATTTTCAATGCATGTAAGACATATATTTTCGGCGTGTGACTTGGCAATGTTATATACCAAAATGACGATCCTGATGGGTTGCCCTCGTCTTTTGCTCCGATAAGCGGCTTTCATTTGATCCAAGAGAGTACGGTAATAAACTGCATTAACTCTTCTCTGGCCATGAAGTAAATCCGGCAAGGGAATGCCTTTTGAATTCCAGGACACTGTGGCGAGAACATTACCTCCCCTGACGAATGCATCTTTCCATTTACTGGGACGTCCTGTCTGTGTTTTCGCTATTCTTTACTCGCCTGCTAACTCGCGGGAGTGTAATGTTGAACCCAACTCTGGTCACAATTGACAACGCGACTAAGAAAAGGGTATCCCTTAGTCCGATAACGAGTGAAAAGCCGTTGGGAAAAGTCAAAGCGAACGTGTTTTTGTTCTTCCAAAAGAAGGCGCGCAATTTCAGCGGCAGTGAGGCGGCGATCAAATTCAATAAAGTCACGAACTGCTTCAACGTGTTCCGTAGTTGAACTCGTCTTATATCGGCCATTTTAAAAATAATACTAAAAATAATTTGTGGTCTTTTAGAACCAACATCATATCATGTGTATTACCCGAATGTATTTTTTTGTTAGGCGAAGTAAGAAATAGAATGCCGTTATTGAATTTAAAGGCGGCAATGTTTATGTTTACAAAAACGCTAGAAAATAACATCATGTCTAAGTTTTGTTATGGTGAGGGTTCGACAAAGTGGTAGGAAAATCGGCTTTTAAAAATTATTGTTTCTTATGAATTTTCATTAAGAGAATATGTACGACGTGAGCTTACAGATATTTAACGTCCTATTTTGTAACAATCTATCTTTATCGGAAGGTAAATGTAAAACATATGGAACAGAGGATACTTAAAGCGAGGTAATAACAGAAGTATTCCTTTTGTAATTGTCGATCGACTTTCAGATATTGTCTCTGAACTTTTTATAATATAGACAGTCGCACAGTGGCGTGACAATTTTTTTTTAAATATCATCATTTTTTTCTCGCTTATGAGGATAAATTTTGGAAAAATATTTTGGATGTATATTCTATATAATTACATCTTTCAATTTTTCATCCTTTGTTTTTTAATTCAAGGAAACCCGATATATATATATATATATATATATATGTTAAACTTAATCAGTCGGCGATTAAAGGTCTGGTTTATTACTTCAAAGTATATATATTCAAAAAAACCCTACATGTTTCAGCAATTATGCCTTTATCAAGGATATAAAATATAGATGACAGAATATAAATGTCAAATAATTTAATAATTATTGCTCTGATTAGCCACATGCGGACGGGCATTGTCATGCAGCAAAACGATGCCATTGCTCAACTTGCCTCTTCTTTTGTTCTGGATTGAACGGCGCAGATTTTTCAAGGTCTCACAATAAGCTGCTGCGTTGATTGTCTCATTACGACGCAGAAATTCCACAAGCAATACTTCTTTTCTGTCCCAAAAAACTGTGCACATGATTTTCCGGGGAAAAATTGTTTGCTTAAACTTCACTTTTCCGGGTGAATCTGAATGCCGCCATTCCATGGACTGTTGGTAGGCCACCCATGTTTCATCGCCCGTAACAATTTGGCTTAAGAAATCATCACCGTCGTTGCGGTACCGCTCAAGAAAGTCAATGCACTGCCTAAACGTTTGGTTTTGTGCACATCCGTCAACATTTTCGGTACCCAACGTGAGCACAATTTTCGGTAATTCTAGCGCTCGATCACAATGCCATACAAAACACTACGCGAAACATTAGGAAAGCCATCACACAAGGAGGACATCGTAAAGCGTCTGTTTTCTCTCACCTTATTGTCCACTTCCTGCACCAAACTTTCATTAACGACCGAAGGACGCCACTCCGTTGTTCATCATGCACATTTGTGCTACTGCAACAATATGATGTCTCACGTTCGGACGGCTAAACAATGTTCGATGTGGAAGTTTACAACATTTAGTAATATAAATGAGACTCTTACAAATCAATAATAATCTCAGGCGTGTGAATTGGTCCGTTTCTAAAAGCTGAGGAGAGAAAACATACACATAAAAAAAAACCTTTATTTTTTTACCAATTTCTATAAAAATATATAACGGGTATTCAGAAACATTCGAAGTCAAAGTAGGCCTTGAAAATATGAAGTCATGTCTGAGATAGATTGATACATTTACTTAATACAATTTTATAGATTATCAAATTAGTATATTAATACTTAAGTAAAGATATACGATTTTTTGTTCAGAGCCCACTTGACTTCGAATGTTTCTGAAAACCCGTTATATCGATTAGGAAAGGATATTTATCGATCAGTTAAACCCTTTTGTCGGACAAGCTGACATCTATATCAGGTTAGACGTAACTCACTTAGTGAAATCAACAAGGTTTAGATCTACGCTAAATTAGGTAGACTAAAAAAAACCTTTCAGTATATATATTTATGGTTAATCATAAACAATAAAACTTCTACTTCAGACCAAGTGATATAAAATATTTATTTTAAAACAAAATGCTAAGAAAAGAAAGTAACAAATACGTTGATTGTAAAATTAATACCTTAACAGGTAGGTATTTGTTTTCAATACTCTTACTCACTAAAATTATTATGCTACAATAAGCTAAGTTTGTATGTTCTTTCAGGAAATGTAATAAAACAAAACTACAGAACGTTAGATTGTTTGCATCAAACGAAATATAAATTATTTAAAACATAAAAAGCATGAATAAAAAAGAACTTTGTGATGCAATAATACACTGATAACAGTATAACCGATGTGTACGGAGAAGGAATTACCTTGATGAGGTAATTCACATCTAAATGACCCAAAATAAATGATAGATAGCTCTAGAATGGACTATAAACTTTAAAGTAGTAATAAGTATGATCCAAATGGTTTATGGAAAAACGTATTCTGAATAGTTTCCAAGTGTGATTAAGTTACGACTATGACAAGGTTTATCGATTTATTTTAAAATTATTTTAAATTTACCAAATGATTACTCTCTTATGCGTGTAATTTTAGGTACCTTCTAAATCGGGATGCTAAGTTGAATCCGGATAAAAGGAAGGATCTTGGGTATTACATCAAATAATACTGGTAACAGGAAAAATCTCTCAGATCTTCTATATCAGGACCAGGAATGACCTAATTACATAAACGGTATTGCTAAGCAGCTCTGCGAAGGTATTCTTCGGGATTGTCCCAATATTGAGTAATTCTTCTAGGATTTCTTAAAATACTAGTCTTGAATAAGGACAGGAAGAACAGGATGATTAATTTTCTACTTGAAGTTTCCAAAATAAGGTAATCTTCTTGATATATTGAGTTTTAAAACTAAAAATCGGTAGTCGCCATGTTGGATTTCTAAATTTAAAATGATGCTTTCGATGATAAATTATATAATCACTGGTGTACGCCGTTCAAATGACTTTTCATTAATTAATTAAACGTTAAGCTATCTTTTGAATATATTTTAAACACTTTAAAACGTAGTAATTATTTGAAATATCTATTTTAGTAATATTCGGACTAGGAACAACGCTGATATCTTTCGAAAAATGGCGACCGTCTCTGATGGACTTAATACAACCACTCTCCATAGACGCCGATAAAAAAAACAAAAGCGTCCCCTTAAAATCTTCTACACATCTTCCCATTGGTTTGATTGAACAACGGAAATGATGTGGAATTTTTATAATTTGTTTTTTAATGTTCGAATTTGTATAAATTACAATTTCCATCTGAATTAATTACATACAACTTATTACATATTCTAAATTCGGATATTAAAAACTATTCATAATATTATTTTTATATTTCCTTTGATTTTCCTTTACTTATACTCAGTGTTTAAAAATGTATATAATAATATTTTTAAATTTTTCAAAATTTTTCAATTTTTCAAAAAACTAAATTGAAATATATTGTTGGAGGTAATTTGCCTCACAACAATATATATATATATATATATATATATATATATATAAGGTAAACTTAATAAGTCGGCGATTAAAGCTCTGGTTCATTACTTCAAAGTATATATATTTAAAATAACTCTACAAATTTCGGCAATGATGGAATGAACCAGACCTTTAATCGCCGATTTATTAAGTTTACCTTATCATACCAAGGTCACGAAGATATTATATATATATATATATATATATATATATATATATATATATATATATATATAGTATATTCGTGACCTTGGTATGATAAGGTAAACTTAATTAGTCGGCGATTAAAGGTCTGGTTATTACTTCAAAGTGTATATATTTAAAATAATCCTACATGTTTCGGCAAGGATATAAAAAAATATAAATGTCAAGTAATTGAGTTGCTATGGTTTAAATTATTCAAAGATACATTCAAATAGTAATAATAAATCATGCCTTAGTATTCCAAAAAATAGATAGCAAGGTGAGGACAGATGTGTTGTTCGCTGCTAGCATCATGTGTCTTTTTCTGGGTATGAATTTGTATGTTGGTTGCTGCTGGCAGCTTGCGTGTCTTTGGGTGTGTGATTTTGTGTTTGTGTAAGAGCGTAAGTATAGGGATTTGTATGATGGTGCGCTCGTGCGTGTGTTAAGTGACCGGTCACGTAAATTAGAGAGATCGGATAACCAGCCGGTGCGTAGGGCCGCCAACCCTTTCCCGACAACTTCTTTACTTTTCCGTGCAGTACTTCGACGGCCCGACCCCCGCCCCAACGAGGCAAGGCGCAGACCAGCGAAGCGCACCCTGCACGGGGTCGCTCATGGCAACCGAGGGAACACTCTTAGTGGCTACCTCGGTGAACGACGGTCACACAATGTGCCATCTTAACGTTTACCGCAAAAGCGGGGGCAATGCACACACGTCGAATGTGTGTGCTGTTAACGGCAGCCTAGCCAGGTTGCCGCCCAGGACCGGTCCTACTGGTGTGTTCAATGCACGGCGCCGAGATTTGCGCCGCGTAGCTTGGTTCCTCACTCATGCTGGAAAGGCGGAATGGCACCTGACCGCCCATCGGGCAGACCCCCCGGTTTTTGTTTTTTGTTTTGTGCTGATGTGGTCCTCTACTGGGTTGTAGCCTAGCATATGCGCTACAAAACTATAGGGGGTCTGCCCGATGGGCGGTCAGGTGCCATTCCGCCTTTCCAGCATGAATGAGGAACCAAGCTACGCGGCGCAAATCTCGGCGCCGTGCATTGCACACACCACTAGGACCGGTCCTGGGCGGCAACCTGGCTAGGCTGCCGTTAACAGCACACACACGTTCGACGTGTGTGCATTGCCCCCGCTTTTGCGGTAAACGTTAAGATGGCACATTGTGTGACCGTCGTTCACCGAGGTAGCCACTAAGAGTGTTCCCTCGGTTGCGATGAGCGACCCCGTGCAGGGTGCGCTTCGCTGGTCTGCGCCTTGCCTCGTTGGGGCGGGGGTCGGGCCGTCGAAGTACTGCACGGAAAAGTAAAGAAGTTGTCGGGAAAGGGTTGGCGGCCCTACGCACCGGCTGGTTATCCGATCTCTCTAATTTACGTGACCGGTCACTTAACACACGCACGAGCGCACCATCATACAAAACCCTATACTTATGCTCTTACACTAACACAAAATCACACACCCAAAGACACGCAAGCTGCCAGCAGCAACCAACACACAAATTCATACCCAGAAAAAGACACATGCTGCTAGCAGCGAACAACACATCTGTTCTCACCTTGCTATCTATTTTTTGGAATACTAAGGCATGATTTATTATTACTATTTGAATGTATCTTTGAATAATTTAAACCATAGCAACTCAATTACTTGACATTTATATTCTGTCATTTATATTTTTTATATCCTTGACAAAGGCATCATTGCCGAAACATGTAGGATTATTTTAAATATATACACTTTGAAGTAATAACCAGACCTTTAATCGCCGACTAATTAAGTTTACCTTATATATATATATATATATATATATATATATTACACCACGAGTTGAGTCTTAAAAGAATCTCTGCTTGTCGGGTGTCTAGAATTTTAACCACTGATTTTTAATTCACCAGACAAATCACGTGTGTAGCAATTTTGGCAACAATAAGACCAGATTTGGTAGATAAATCCTAGATCCATCCCCTTCTTTCTGAGTCATAATTACAAAGTATAAAGTAAGGATGTAAGAGCTCATTGCTTCTACGAAAATTTCATGTCATCTCTTTCGTGTGCGAAATTATGGCTACAATTTTTGAAGTTATGGAAGAGTTTTCTAAGATTTTTGTTTATTGTGGTTTTTATTGGCCATACAAACACATCGTCACAAATCAATATTATGTGGATCTTATATCATGTTCTTCACAGAATAAAAGAAAAAGACAAAGAGAATTCAGTCGACATATTTGTTTCATCTGCACAGCAAAAGATCCACTGACAGTAATAGTTACATGAATGCATAGAACATACGCGTTTAAGCGTTACTTGTGGGGTTACAAGGGTTACTTGTGTGCTGTGAACCTGGAATAAATGCAATAAAATTCAGTAAAAAAAAGTCGAATATCTCAAAAAGACAAATCATGGATTTGTTATAACTAGAGCTGAGGATGTTTGCGGTATAACCATGGTTATATCATGTAACCATAGCAAATTACTATGGTTACATGATATAACCATGGTTATACCGCAAACATCCTTAGCTCTAGTTATAACTAAACCAGGTCATGTATTCACAACATCTATTTCATCAACACGACCTTGTTAAGTTACGATTTTGCACCACATTGTTAACATCTTTTAACCAGGCCACTAGGCTAAGGGGACACACTCAAATGGTATATAACGAGAGGCCAAAAGTCTCGAAAGCAGAGTCACTGCAAAGCCAGAGTGAGTACAAGTCTAGTGAATCATATTTACCAAGTAGTATTCACTGTTGTTATTGCTATTGCATTAAATGTTATTATTTAATCGTTCCAATGCTTATTATTTGTGTCTCTAATAAACCTGCAGTATAAATGGAACTGCCTCGGCAGCAATGTTACCTCCGGGACCAGGTGACATTACATGGCGATCCTGCCTTTAGTTATATGGTTAGATATTAGATGGCTATCCTGCAATTCCATCATCTGATTTTTTGCTTTCATCAACACGACTTTGTTAAGTTACGACATATTAATGTAGAATTTCCAATTATTTTATTGTTGTCTAATAAGACCAGATATTATCAAAAATCCGTAATTCACTTGAAATCAATTCGGGCTTAAGTATTTGAGGTTCGACTTTCTCATTTCGAAGAGTTCTTTCCTAACTCAACTTGAGTTAGAATAAGAAAATTATTAGCATTGTAAGTTTGCTCTGGATGGTTAGTAACATTTGAAGTCGCGAAACTAGCGAGTGTGAATATATTTCTCTTGAAAGTGCCAATTTCGGCACATTTAAATGCAGCTATAGTGTTTACATTAATAACGATTAGAGGAAAATCCTCTTTTACTATGCGGATTGTCTAGGTGGCAGTTTTGATTGAGGAAATTTATGTGTGACAGTGTGCATGGAACGACCAAAATACAATTCCACTATCCTTGCAAAAATGGCCCTGATTGGTACATGTGACTCGTAATTTCAATGTAAGGGTAAACATCTAGCTTGTCCTTTAAAATGTTTTAAGAAAAGCAAAAATTCGCCTCGTTGCATCCAACTACTTGTATTACCAGTAGCTACCTGCTTATCCAATAGGACCATATAATATAATTATAATATCTTGTAAGTGGAAAAGCAAAAAAATAACGACATTAACCTTTTTGGAAATTAATAGCAGTTCCTATAGTCACTAACTGAAAAACTAATTTATAATATAACGCGTGCCTATAACATTTTGACGTGGATGAAAGTAACACGTTATTTTCTTCCCACCTTGTCATGTTACTTTTTATTATGGTAATGTTTTCTATAAATAAAAATATAATCTAAAAACTTCAGAAAAATTATCGAAAACAAACGTTAAGGACCACTAAATATATAATGCAAAAGCTTTTTGAATTGTTACCTCAATATGTACCTATTACCTATTAATATACACAACCAAACCAAAGAAAGAAGATTTTTTGTAGTTGCTGTAAATTTAGCTTCATCACAAGCGATTGGTGGGACCGCCCAATGTCGACTAGCTAAGAAACCTATAAACCGCCATAGGAATCCAACTACGAGTATGTAAAACTAAATTTTTCAACATACTCGTCCCAGTTGGTGGAATGTTTAGTACTTTCATAACACTGCCAGGTTTCCCTAATATATTCGTATATATGCATATTTGTCGTGCTTTTTGAGTTGACATGGTACGATCGATACGAAACATTTGTCTGTGCAAATAATAGTCAGTTAAGTGTCCCTGATAATTCGTCCGTCTAAGCAATTATAGTCACTTACAGTCGAGTTCTCCTCAACTAGTATTTGCAAGCTGATTATATGAGCGTTAGTTTTCGCACAAATAGTTAATGATGTTCAAACTTTGCTACCACAGAAATTCCCATTAAACTATTAAACAAAACAAAGCAACATGATTGCTTTTAAAACAATTATTACAATGTGAAACAGTTTGAGGTCATGCAATAAGTTTCCTGACCCGAAATATTTGAGTAAGTTTGATCATCTACATTTTAACTACCTCAATTTAATTAGCTTCTAGTTAGTGTAGGACTTATGTAGTGTATAACAGTCCCCAGTCCCGATATGACTTTATTACTTTCAAAGTTTCGATGCGGTAACACATAATATGTTAGTAGTCAAATAATTATGCGATTAATCTTCTGTTTACATTCCTGGGATGGATTTTCATGAAAACTTGAAATATCTCTAAAACGAAGTCCTGTGTTTGAATAACCGCTAAACAGGTTAAGTAAACTGTGGCAAAAACCCTCATGCAACGTAAAATTTCGAAACAAGATACATATTTCCTGTTTGTAATTATGTTTAGTCTTTTAACAATATTTATTATAATTTTGTTCGACAAATTTAGAATAAAATAATAATAAATATAACACCTGGCTTGCATTTATATAAACGTTAACTAATTATTTAATAATTTTAGAAAAATTAGATACAAATTATATATATATATATATATATATATATATATATATATATATATATATATAATTAATTGAACTGGTGAGCGGTCTGTCAAATAAAAAAACTCATTTATTTCACTCTATATTTCATAACGATTTGTTATTTCTTCAGGAGTTCCTACACATTTAACAATATTAACCACAATATATTAATAAATATGACAATACCAAAATACTTACAATTAAGAGTTAAAATTTAGCAAAGACGCCACTAAACATGTTAAAATCAATCGTATAAATTTAAAACATTAAATTAATAAAGATGTTGGTTTCTCGTCAACCTTTTAAAAACAAATATACATAAATGTTTAAACATAAAAATAAAAACATAAAACACATAGCACTCATCCGAAACTGTACTCACTACCGAAAATTAACAAACCTAACATACCAGTCCGTCCAATCATTAGTTCTATCAACTCGATAACATACAAACTCAACCAAATTTTAACTATCGGTTTTGTGACAGACAATACATACAATGTAAAAGACAAGTTTTGATTTGTGAAGCAGATGCAGGGTTTCACACTCCCCAACAATTATGTGTTGATTTCGTTGGATGTCATATCACTTTTTACTAACATACCATTACAACTAATAACAGATGACATAACAAGTAAGTGGCTACTAATTACTTTTAAATTCAATAATACATGTTTTTCATTCAACGAAACATTCTATAGTCAGATATATGGAACACCTATGGGATCGCCCATCAGTCCCATTTTAGCCCAAATAGTTATGGATCAGTTGTTGGATACTGTGATGGTTGAGTTACCATTTCAATTACCGTTTTTGTACAAGTATGTTGATGATATTGTTTGCTCTGTACCACATGATAAGATAGATGTAACGCTACAAATATTCAACAGCTATAACAAAAATTTACAATTTACTGTGGAAAAAGGAAACAATAATTGTGTACCCTTCTTGAACGTTTCAGTGATTCGTGATGATAACAACTAGATCATTTTGAATTGGTATCGAAAGCCAACTTCATCTGGTCGGTTCATTAGACAGTGCGATTTAAAATTATATATATATATATACATATATATATATATATATATATATATATATAGTATTTTCGTGACCTTGGTATGATAAGGTAAACTTAATTAGTCGGCGATTAAAGGTCTGGTTATTACTTCAAAGTGTATATATTTAAAATAATCCTACATGTTTCGGCAATGATGCCTTTGTCAAGGATATAAAAAATATAAAAATATATTTATATTTTTTATATCCTTGACAAAGGCATCATTGCCGAAACATGTAGGATTATTTTAAATATATACACTTTGAAGTAATAACCAGACCTTTAATCGCCGACTAATTAAGTTTACCTTATATATATATATATATATATATATATATATATATATATATATATATATAAAATTAATTTAAATTCGGGTAAGCGGTCAATTAAGAAAAAAATTCCTTTATTAAATAACCCTATATTTCGCAACAGACTTTGGCGCTTCTTCTGGGGTAACTACAAGATTAATGAGAAAAATAACAAAAAATAAATAAGAGTATAAAACAGTAGTAAAAATACTTACAAAATGTAGAGTTGAAAAATAATAAAATTGACGTACAAAATATAAAAATGATTAGATATAAAAAATAAAGTAACTATAGAAACAAGCCTTAAGAATTTTTAATAAACATGTATATGAAAAGTTAAAACATGAAAAATAAAAAATGTAATGCAATATAAATTAAAACAACATATGGACCAAATAACAAAACGATTTAAGATCGTCAACTAACAGTCAAACTCAGTATATTAAAATAAATTATACTAAGACCATTAGTATCAGATCTAAGCATATACTTAATAAATTGATATTTAGCTCAAACTTTTTTGATGGCGCTACTGAGGACATTCCTGCAGACAGTGTGATTTACAAAAAAAATCCCATACAGTGGCGGTCTTACTCATACAATTGTATCACATTTTAAACAATTTAATAACATTAAAATTGCTAAATACAACACCCATACCTTGAAGAAGTTGTATAGTAAGATCAAAGACATAACACCTTTCTTTTTAAATGGTCATGTTGTCTACAGGATAGCATGTTCGGATTGTTGTGGCGTTTATATAGGTCAGACATCACAGTGGCTAAAACAGCGCATTACTCAGCATAAAAGTGATGTCCGTATTGGTAAGAGATCTTGTGCATTGGTGGACCATGCACTTGATCGTGACCATACTTTCAATTTTGTTGACGTTAAGATCCTAGACGTTGAAAATAACCATAAAAAAAGAACATTTTTAGAAATGGTCCACATCAACAGAGATACAAATAACATAAATTATAGATCTGATACTAATGGTCTTAGTATAATTTATTTTAATATACTGGGTTTGACTGTTAGTTGGCGATTTTGAATCGTTTTGTTATTTGGTCCATATGTTGTTTTAATTTATATTGCATTATATTTTTTATTTTTCATGTTTTAACTTTTCATATACATGTTTTTTAAAAGTTCTTAAGGCTTGTTTCTATAGTTACTTTATTTTTTATATCTAATCATTTTTATATTTTGTACGTCAATTTTAATATTTTTCAACTCTACATTTTGTAAGTATTTTTACTACTGTTTTATACTCTTATTTATATTTTGTTATTTTTCTCATTAATCTTGTAGTTACCCCAGAAGAAGCGACAAAGTCTGTTGCGAAATATAGGGTTATTTAATAAAGGAGTTTTTTTCTTAATTGACCGCTTACCCGAATTTAATTAAATTAATTAAATTAATTTTTTAAAATATATCACGATCGATAATTTCGTTTCAATTATATATGTATATATATATATAAAGATAATTATTTCATGACCTTTGTATGTTATGGTAAATTCAATTTGTTGGCAATTTAAGGTCTGGTTTAATAAGGGTTGTTTTAAATATATATATTTTGAAGTAAAACCAGACCTTAAATCGCCAACAAATGAATTTACTATATATATATATATATATATATATATATATATATGTTAAGATAAATTTTTCAATTAGAAATTTCGTATGATTTGCTTTGTAATTTGCAGACAGCAATGTTAACATCCTCATTTACTTCACAATTACATACTAATTTGATATATATTGATATATATATATTGATATATATATATATATTGATATATATATATATATATATATATATATATATATATATATACATATACAGGGTGTTCAGAAACTCTCCTGACAAACGAAGACCGGAGTTTCCTCAGATAATATATAATATAATAAGCGAGATCCCCATGGTGAGGGCCGAAAATGAATCAGCCTGTATATATATACAATTTCCAAGTTAATAAAAACAGAATTTGGGTCAATGTGTCAAATGAAACGATTTATTGCTAGGTAACGTTTCGAAACTGTATTTGTTTTTTCATTAGACCTGATAAACTAATAACAAATTATCCATACACAACACAATATGCAAATGTACTCGGAAAGAATTCAGCCTCAGCCAAGAGCAGGTCTAATATTGTGTAGATTCCCGTAAAAAAGCAATATTAATAGATTTTAGTCTCAAAAATAAATTATACTGACTTTTTTTCGGTTTCACGAAAATTTGAACAATACGATAGTTCAGTACTGTGTAGTACTACAATATTCCATAAAGTCATGTTGTACCCCTTAGTTAAAGATTGTTTCCTCTAAATATAAACATTTGTAATATTTGCTGCTTTAAAAATATCTAAAACTTCTTTGTATGTATGCGGATCCATTTCGGTAATGGTGTACGTAGAAATATCTTGTATATTCAAGTTATCGTATTTGAAATTCAACGTTTTCAGCATACACTCCGTTATATCAAGATACTGTTTCTATTTCAGCTAGTGCAGCTCAAATGCTTGCAAAGCAGTAAGATTTTATGAAATCTTCTTTGCAGCAATGCAGTAACACCGCTGGATTTGCTCGTATTTTCCTTTGAATCAATTTAGAGGAACGATAATCGTCTCTGCACTACATGTGTATTTCCATATGCGTGTAGTGCATATACGTATATAAATGAAATGCATTATATTTTTTCTCATTCTTCAACTATCGAAAATATATGACATTTAACTTTTTCCATTTTCTATATTAAAAAGTCCTTGACATTTTCTTTCTCGTAAAATTATTTTTATTAGAACGACTATTTCCAATTGCTAATAAAAGCTGTAACGTAAATGCCTCTAGACTTGCATATGTACATATTTTACTAATATAATGGAAATTATTCTATTTTATGTAACTAACACAGACCAATATACAGGATATCCTTGAAAGAAAGAGAGAACGTATGAAAAATGGAATATCCATTTAATTTGAGATTTTAATTTTCAAAATAAGTGATTAGTTTTGACAAATTTGCAAAGTGTTACGGAAGAAAGAATAACTTATTTTTTTTAAACTGGGGATTTGTAATAGTTCCTTGCAAACAGAAATACTTCCAGCATCGTCATTTAAACATGTAACTAGATTTTGTAAACTATAGAAATTCTCTGCATAAAAACTAGTAGTTTCCAACCATGTTCCCCATCTAGTTATTGTTGGAGAGTGAGGCAATGACAAAGATGTAAGAGCTACTCTCAATGGTGCTTTTCTGAAAACTCTTTTAAAAGCGGATACAAGTCTATCAACTTCCGGAAAGGTGTCTCTGATATATTCACAGATTCTGTGGAGAGCATGTGCTACACAAGTATTATGCAATACAAGTATTATGCAACATAGTAGGATATGTTCCCTTTCATAGTCTGCCTGTTTTTAACATATATGCAGCACTGTCACTGACAAATAAAAGTATTTTTCTATTTTGCGTTCGAAATGAACTCATTATGAAACCCAAAACAGTATCGAAATGAGCTTCATTTCGATACGCTTTTTTTCATTTCTCAATGTTGGCGTTGTTCGAATACAGAAATAAATATCATTGCTGTCATTTGATTTTAAGAATTTATGTACATTTGACAGATATGATATATGTCCGTATTTTATACAAACAACGTATGTTGTATACAATTGACAACAACATATATACTGTCGTGAGCAAAAAAAACGGGACACTGTTAAAATCGTTATGTCAATTTCCTTTATTTTTTAGCGTTGTAATTTTAGCATTTGATTAACTTTCAAACTCTACGTCAAATTATATATCATAGTTGATAATTCAAAATTGAAAATGCCAACTCTTTCGAAAACTGATAAAGCTAGACTTGTTTAGTTTGAAAAATGGGAAATCATTAAGAAGTGTATCGGTTCAATTTAATATTGGTAAAAGTTCAGCCGCAAGAATATATAAAAAAAATGGCGGGAAGAGGATAATTTAAATCGGAAAATAATTTCCGCACGTAACAATATTTCGAATACGCAGGAAGACGAAACATTAGTTACTGAGATTAGGCACAACCCTTTCAAAACATTAAAAGAAGCTATAAGAACAATACAATTTCCTGTCTCATCTTGTAACACAATGGTTACAAGAGAATGAAATTTAATCTTGAGATATCCAGCCCTACAGTCCTTATCTAAATCCCATTGAAAATGTATGGGGATTAATGAGATAGAGCTTCTACCCAGGAAGAATTTTGGGAGATTGTTCATAATGCTTGGCATCAAATTTCTACAAATTTTGTACAAAATATTGTCGCTTCAATGTCTACAAGATTAGATGCAGTTAATAATAACGGTGGAATGACGAAATACTAATTATTTTAATGTAATAATTATTTTAATTTAATAAATAAATCTTTCTCTATCGTTTTTAGTAATTTTTATTTACATTTATTTTAAAAATGATTAATAAATGTCAATAAGACACATATTTTTGACAATTCCTGATTTACTAGTATGAGTCAAGATAGCCACCTAAGTAGTCACAATTTAAACTCACCCAGAAACAGTGTCCCGTTTTTTTTGCTCACGACAGTATATATATATATATATATATATATATATATATATATATATATATGTTTCTATGTCACTCATGCTTATATTTTTAAATGAAGTATCAAGTAATGTTAACGAAAATTAGTAAATAATATGTAATATAATATACTTCGCGGATAGCAAGATTTAAATTTGAAAATGTCAAGTATCAATGTGACCAACTGCATGCTTTATATAAAAATTAAACTCTGAACATTCAAATTAAATAATTCCAGTTTAAGCAATTTATTAATGTAAAAAACGCAAAATAGAAAAAAATAGTATAAAAAACTCGTTACAGAAGGCCTTTTGCCGCACGAGATCAGTTTAGAAAACGAGCCGCGTTAGCGGCGAATTTTCTAAAGAGCGAGTGGTGCCTTATGAAACTTGTTTTTTAATATACTATTTTCGTTGTACCTATAGTTTGAATAAAGCATTTTTTTGCTACATTTTTTGCTTTTGTTGCTATTACATAGGCGGATGTAGTACACCAGCTACAACATTTACCACACAGCGTCCTAATATACCGACAGTTTCGCATAGGTACTGATTTGAAAGACGGCTTCTAATGCGTTCTACTGCTTTCGTGTAGCACCTAGAAACATAATATTTGCGTAAGGTGGATACAGGAATATTTCGACCAGTATATTTTTGATGGAATGTTTTGAATGTTGGATTGTTAACTTTATTTACTGGAATATTTGCCGCCATTAAAGTTTCACACAGTTCTTCGTTAAAATTGTCAGATTTCAACGGGTCTAATTTCTGTGAATGTGTTTGCGATGCTAAGTGACGTTTTACGTGCGATTTCTTGGAATTTTTTAACGAATTTTACAGACTTTGCAATAAATTTTGGAATTACTGCAATGGACATACAAACAGTTTGACTCTTAATCCAACTCGCCATTGTTTCACTATGCCATTCTCGACGTTGTTCCATATAATATCTTAAAAAGCAACTTAAACAATGTTCTAGATCTAAATAAATTAAAATTAAAAATGTATGCGTAAGTTATTGAAACTTATCGAACTTCACTGGACACTTACGTCAAAATAATTGGGAGAAGTAGATTCGATGAAACGATATTAAACAGGATATATTACAAAAATTACGAATTAAGTAATTAACAGTTAAAACAATGAAAAAAGAAACTTACTCACCGTACTTTATTTATCTTACGAAATATAAACTAATAAATAAAACTAATTATAAAAACTTCTCTCGCTTTTATCTACGCTCATGAAAAATGAAATTTAAGTGTAATATTGAACTAATTGCGTCACAATTCAACAACAAAAAACAGATGTGCGGTTAACCGAATGCTGCTATTCAATAACTGCGTGTTGTACTTAGCGATGTTGTACACTGTTTATATGGTCCATCGCAAATTCGACCTGTTGCATCCGGTCACTAATCATAAGTCAAATTGACAAGTTACGATTTCACCTATTACTAATAGTACTAAGACATAACTGATTTAATCCATGGCATACTCTGAAAACTTTTTTTATGGCTCACTCAATATATATCATGGGAGAGCTTGTAATGATATCTGTATTTCTCAGCATCATGCACCCAAGAATCTATAACAAGACCAAGCACGTGTTCGTTCTCCACAACCGATTTTTAATAATGTTTTATTATTAAAATGTTTTTGTTCTATTAAATTATCACAGCCTATTGCTACTTTTATTATAAAAAAGAGAATATTTTCTAAATAATAAAAAAAAATATAAAACTTGGTTGAATTACAGTAACATATTAAGAATTTACATAAAAATGTGCCATAATTAAGATAAAATATTGTATCGGTGTCTTTTGTTTGAAATGGGTCAAAAAGAAAAATCTAAATGTTCGTTTTTAGAGTAGCGATTATACCATTTATTTATTCTTTAGAATATTTCTTGTCTTTTTGCCTTGATTTAGTATTTTGTCTAATTTGACCAATTCTCCATTACATTTAAGAGATCCTAATGTCGAGCACGTTAATTAGGGCACCAAGTGTAACTATGTTTATAACTAGTTATAAACCATAAAGTAGTTCGTCTCTTTCGAATGAAACGTATGCAAATCGAGTACGGAAGGAACCCCCTGATGATAACTTTTTATATTAAGGTCGGGTAAAACTTGTTAGCGATACCGTACAGCCACCGTAAAAATTCCACGTTAACGGAAACTTCGTTAAGGTTATCTTGTTACCATAATAGTTTTTATGATACTTCTAGTAGATACTTGACTCCGCATTCGTCTATGAAGGTAACAGTAAAAAGTAATCAATTAATGTGTAATTAGCAGGGACCGGATACAAGAGGATACAATAGTCTAGAACATCGCTAAGTACAAAACGCAGTTATTACATAGCACTATTCATTTGGTTAACCGCACATCTGTTGTCGTTGAATTGTGATGCATTTACTTCAATTTTTCAGTTAAATTCCTTTCGTCATGGGCGTATATAGAAGGGGGAGATTTTATAATTTGTTTTATTTATTAGTTTATATTTCATAAGATAAATAAAATACGGTGAGTTAGTTTCTTTTTTCATTGTTTTAACTGTTAATTACATACTTATATTTCGTTAAGTTTCAATAACTTACGCATACATTTTTAATTTTCATTTATTTAGATCTAGAACTATCTATCGTCCTTACAAAGTTCAACTTGTACAGGAATTACATGAGGATGACGAAGATCGTCGACTGCAGTTCTGTGAAGACGTAATGTTACGTTGTGACCAAAATCCAAATTTCTTGGAAAACATCGTCTTCTCAGATGAAGCTACGTTCTGCCTAAATGGATCTGTTCACCGCCATAATTGCAGATATTGGTCGCAGAACAATCCGCATTGGACTCAAGCGTGTCATACTCAGCGCAGAGGAAAAGTTAACGTATGGGTTGGAATGATTGGACGACGCATTTTAGGACCATAATTTTTTTAAGTAAATTTGACTGCTGTGCAATATTTAGAATTTTTAAGATTTGAACTGGTTCCAGCGCTCGCTGTTATTTTCCCAAATCACGAGTATGGTGATGTACCCCATCCAAATATTTGGTTTCAACAAGATGGGGCGCCTCCCCATTATGGTGTAGAGGTTCGCCACTATCTTGACGAAATATTTCCCAATAAATGGATTGGATGGAGAGGCGCCATAGAATGGCCACCTCGTTCTCCTGACATGACTCCGTTAGACTTTTTTTTGTGGGGTTATTTTAAATCGAAAATGTATTAACAAACCGAACAATTTAGAAGATTTAAAAGAACGAATTCGCGTAGAACTTACACAAATATCACCAGACATAATTGAGGCGAGTATACGAAGTGTTTACACTCGGCTGGGACAGTGTCAGTTGGTTGGTGGGGTCCATTTACGTTAACTGTTACAATAAATTTAAGTTCAGATGTATTTTTTTTAATTTAATTTTAATTTTGTACAAAAATAAAATTTTCGTATTTTTTTCTAAATTTATATCATTTTTTCAAAAAAATTGTGATGCAACATACCAATTGTTTTATAGCACTATTTGGTGGATATAAAGATCTACCAAAAACGAGAAAAAATAATATGATTGCCATTTAAAGAAAGTGTTGATAACGTCATCACTCGAAAACCAATGACGTCATAGAAAAAAATTGTATGTCAAAAGATGGCGTTTTAAAAAAGAAAATTTACCTGTCCGAGCGTTTTTCCTAAAAATGTAAAATAATGCGGTTATAAGCTTGGTTCCAAACTTTATGACCACACTGTATATTAAAAGGCAGACTATTAAAGGAAACATATCCTAATATGCTGCAAATTACTTGTGTAGCACATGCTCTCCACAGAATCTGAAAATATATCAGAGACACCTTTCCGGAAGTTGATAGACTTTTAAAGGAATTTTCAGAAAAGCACCATTGAGAGTAGCGTTTACAGGGAAAAACTTTCATCTTTGTCACTGCCAAACGGGTGGTGACCCGTTTGTTTTCCAATTATATAAATAAAATTAAAAACTCTTTAAAAATACAAATTTACAATAGTACGCCCGTGGGCGATGATTCATGGGGCTCGTGTCCGGTCCCTACATATAACAAAAAAAATTAAAATTAAATAATTAAATTAATTAACGAAATTTAATGTAAATATTCAAACTGTGTCAGTTCAGTGTTATAATTCTTTTAACATGTTAAACTCGTTAAAATAAGTTCTAAGTTATCACCATACTTCTTTAAATAAGCCCATAGATAAAAATGTAAAGTGTTTAAATTCGGGGAACAAGTTAACCTTTCAACTGGTTCGTCTCGCCCGAATCATCTTTCGGGAAATTTTCTATCAAGATACTGAGGAACCCCAATGGGAAAGTAGGGAAGCGCTCCATTCTGCTGAAACGAAATAGTATGATGGGGTATATTATTATTCTGTTATCTCGTCTTTCCCTTAAGGGACATAGCATATTGATATATTTTTTAAATTCTCGTTTATAGGTCGCTAGATGCGTGAAGTGGGACAATGATTTTTTCAGATTTATCTCTGTAGTTCTTCTAATTACTCCTGTTGTCTACGGTCCATCTATCCGTCTTTCTCCTTATATTATTTATTTATGCCTATTTTATTCTTGTTCAGAGCTCTACATTTGGTATTATTTTTTGGTAATTTAATTATCACAGTATATATATATATATATATATATATATATATATATATATAGTAAACTTAATAAGTCGGCGATTAAAGGTCTGGTTTATTACTTCAAAGTATACATATCCAAAACAACCCTACATGTTTCGGCAATGATGCCTTTGTCAAGGATATAAAAAATGTAAATGACAGAATATAAATAGTAATAATAAATCAGGCCTTAGTATTCCAAAAAATACGCGTTCGTGCGAACGCGCCAACATACAAATCCCAACACTTACGCGTTTACACAAACACAAAACCTCGCACCCAGAGAGAGAGACGCAAGCTGACAGCAGCAACCTACACACAAGTTCATACCCAGAAAGAGACACAAGTTGCTAGCAGCGAACAATACATATATTCACACCTTGCTATCTATTTTTTGGAATACTAAGGCATGATTTATTATTACTATTAGAATGTATCTTTGAATAATTTAAACCATAGCAACTCAATTACTTGACATTTATATTCTGTCATTTATATTTTTAGTATCCTTGATAAAGGCATAATTGCCGAAACATGTAGGGTTATTTTAAATATATATACTTTGAAGTAATAAACCAGACCTTTATTCGCCGACTGATTGAGTTTACCATATCATACCAAGGTCACGAAAATATTATATATATATATATATACATATATATATATATATATATATATATGTATACATATATATATATATATATATATATATATATATATATATATGTGTGTGTGTGTGTGTTTAGATAATTTCTCAGCAGTTCATTGAATACATGAATTGATAAATTCTTGGAGATTTTCGGCTTTAACATGAAATATTTACTAATATTTTCAAATTAGTATGTAACTACGAACTAAATGAGAATGTAAACATTGCTGTCTACAAATTACAAAGCAAATTTTGTCTATGTTGGGACTTGAACTCAAGTCTACGGTTTGCCGGACCGTTGTTTTACCACTTAAGCCACGATAGACCTTTGTTCAGGCTATTTAGATATGCATTAGAAAGTAACAGTGTTAATGATTCAGATATTAGTTATTGAATGTAGATGTAAAATTTTGAAAGCAGATGTCAGTTATTGAAAGCAAATGTCAGTTATTGAAAGCAGATGTCTGTTTTGCAAGCAGATGTCTGTTTTGAAAGCAGATGTATGTTTTGAAATCAAATATCAATTTTGAAAGCAGATGTCAGTTTTTTTGAAAGCAGATGTCAGTTATTGAAAGCAGATGTCAGTCGTGCTAGCGCTTGTGATGGTGATCCAATACCACTTCGTCCGATTGTTAGTTCTATTGGATCACCAACACAAGCTCTAGCACGATACCTGGCACAAGAACTTCAGGTACACGCAGAACAAATGGCGTCCTACGTAAACAATGCAGATCATTTCATTGAACTGATAAAAAACGTTCATGTTCAACCAACGGACCTGCTAGTCAGCTTCGATGTGACATCTCTATTTACGCAGGTGCCAATCGCAGAGACCATATCCATATTAGAAAACCAGTATCAAGTACAAAAGGCTACAATTAACCTGATAGAACACTGCCTTATAAACACATATTTCACATACAACAACCAGAAATATCGACAAGTCGAAGGCGCACCGATGGGTTCCCCGCTATCACCGATTATAGCGAACTTATTCATGGAGAACTTTGAAACAAACTTTCTAAACACCTGTAAGAACAAACCAAAAATGTGGCTGCGCTACGTCGACGATACATTTGTAATATGGACACATGGCAAAGAAAAACTACAAGACTTTTTACACCAACTAAACTGCGAACATCCGAAAATTAAGTTTACAATGGAGGTAGAAGAACAAGGGAAGCTACCTTTTCTAGATGTGCTAGTGATCAAAAAAGAAAATGGAAAATGAACATTGGGACACACCGTTTACCGGAAACCTACACACACAAATAGGTACTTAAAAGCACAATCGCATCATCATCCGGCACAATTGAACTCAGTAGTGAAAACCCTAGTTCTACGATCCGAGCGACTAACAGACGATGAACATAAAAACGAAGAAAGAAGAAATATTAGAAACGCTCTTCTTGATAACGGGTATTCACAAAGAACAATAGACAAAACCAGACACAATAGAGCAGAAAAACGGGAAAAAGAGGAATTTACATCAAAGGCCTTTCTACCATATATAAAGGGTACCACAGACAAAATCGGTAGAATACTAAGAAAACACAATATAGACACCATCTTTACAGCACAGGGAAAAATAGCCGATAAAATAGTCAACGCGAAAGATAAAATTCCACTTGAAGACCAAGGCGTTTACGAAGTGCCGTGCTCGGAATGCGAACAATCCTATGTAGGCCAGACGAACAGGCGAATAAGCGTGAGAAAAGAGGAACACATAAACGCAGTCTTCAAGAAACAAACAACATCATCTCTATCACAACACCGCCTCCTAACGGGGCACACTATTGACTTCGAGAATACGAAGATCCTAGCGAAGAGCGAAAGTTTATCTACTAGAATTACTAGAGAAGCGATTGAAATAGAAAAGAGACCCAAAAGTCTAAACAAACGCGACGACGGCCAATGTTTACCGTACACCTGGAAGCCACTCCTAGCATATGAGTCCTCTTGATTTTGTTCGGTGGTCGGGGTTGCCCCCATTTCCACTCCAATTTCATTACCCGGGGTTGTGTATGTTTTGTGTTATTATGTGTAGTTGTGTGTTTGTGTGTTACGTTTGTTTATCCTATATGGAATGCTGTGTGTTTTGCTACATTTTTGTGTGTTTGTGTTGACCTCTGTTTATCTGTTAATTTTTGATTTTTTTCGCGGCTATTTGGATATCGTTATCCTCTGCGCGTCTTTTAATTTGCTTAAGTCCGTCTTTTTTAATTAGTCTCCGTTTTGGATTTATTATTTTTCTTATTGTGGGGTTTTCGTGTGACTGTATTGTTTCTATTGTTTTTAGTGTTCGTTTGCATATTATTGTTTCCAGTGTTTCGAGTTTCGTCTCTTTATGTATCTGCGCGTTTGTCATGTATCGCGGTGCATTTATCGCGAGTCTTATTACCTTGTTTATTTTCCCTTGTACCGATTGTCTTTGCTTTTCGCTGGCTTGATGCCATATTTCTCCGGCATATGTTGCGCCCGCGAGTATTATCGTTTTTATTATTAATATTTTATTTTCCAGTGTTAGTTTGCTTTTGCCGTTTAGTATCGGGTACAGTGCGTGTGTTGTGAACCCTATTTTTCGTTTTAATTCTTTAATATGTGCCGTGTATGTTAGTTGTGAGTCCATTGTGACCCCGAGGTATTTAACTTTTTCCTGCCAGTGTATTGTGTGGCCTTCGAGTTTGACTTCGTCCGGCCTTTTGTGTCGTTTTCTGTGTTGGAAGTAAATTGCCGCGGTTTTTAGTGGGTTAATTTTAATTTTCCATTTGTCGTACCAGTCCTTTAGGAGGACTAGATTGGTTTGTAACTGCTTGTGTATGTACGATGTTCGTCTGCTACTTATGTATATAGCGGTGTCGTCTGCGTATTGTGCGATATTACATTTTTCTATTGTGGGAATATCCGAAGTGTATATGTTATACAGGAGCGGTCCGAGAACGGATCCTTGTGGTACTCCTGCTGCTATGTGTTCGATTGTCGATTTTTCGTTTCCGATTGTGACATTAAATGTACGGTTCTTTAGGTAATTGTCGGTTATTTTTATTAATGTGTTTGATATTTTGTGACGTTTCATTTTGTGTATGAGGCCGGCGTGCCAAACCCGGTCGAAGGCCTTTTCAATGTCGAGAAAGATTGCGCCCGTTGATGTCGATATGTTCATTTTTTCGGTTATGTGTTCTGTTAGTCTTAGTGCCTGTTGTGTGGTAGAGTGATTTTTCCGGAAACCGTATTGAAAATTTGGGATTATGTTTTTGTTTTCGACTTCGTTTTCAAGTCTTGTCTGTATTACGCGTTCTGCCAGTTTACTTATTGACGGAAGTAAGCTTATTGGCCGGTAATCTGCGGTTGTTTTTGTTGTTTTTCCAGGTTTGTGGATCATTATTATCTGCGCGTGTTTCCAAATCGCGGGATAGTGTCCGTATTTTATTATTCCATTTATTATGTCGGTTATAATTTGTATACCGGTTTTTGGTAGGTTTTTTATTGCAATGTTAGTTATCCCATCCGCTCCCGGAGCTTTTCGGTTTTTAAGGTTTTTAATTATTTTTTCCACTTCGTCGGTATTTGTGGCGTCGATTTCTCCATCTGTTATATCGATTTTTGTATTTCGTTGCCGTTCAATTTGGTTTGTGAATGTGTTATGCTTCGGTATTGTTGGGTTCGTTTCGAATTGTTTCTTTAACGCGTTCGCGAATTCGTCTGCTTTTTCTTTATCAGTTATTGCCGGTCCGTTTGCTGTTTTTAGCGGTGGAATTTTGTTTTTTTTGTTTGTTAGGGCTTTTGTCATCTGCCAGAGTGTTTGATCTTGCGTGTTAAGGGATTCAATTTTGTTATTCCAGTTTTTATTATAGTGTTCGATCATGTCAGATTTTATTTCATTTGTTATCGCGTTTAGTTTTGTTTTTATTACCGGATTTAGTGTTCTTTTATATTCTTTAAGTATGTTTTTTTTGAGTCGTAATTTTATTTTTAGTTCAGTCGGGATGTTAAGTTTTGTGTCGATGGTTTTAGTTTTTGTCGTTTGTGCTATTGCATTTTTTATGTCATTTTCCAGTGTGATCACTGCTTGATCGATGTCTTTCGCGTTGTGAATTTTTACTGTTCTGAGTACTAGGGATTCTTTGAATTTTTCCCAGTCTGTCTTATTAAATGTTTTTTTCGTTCTAGTTGTGTCCATGTCAAGCGTTAATATCACTGGAAAATGATCTGAGGAGAGGTCGTTTATAGTTTCTATTGTATGTGTTGTGGTTATGTTTTTAAGTATTGCTATGTCTAAAACGTCAGTAGTGCCCGTTGGTATGTGTATGTGTGTGGGTTCTACCGGCCCGATTACATTGAGGTTGTTGTCTTGTGCTATTTTCTTTAGTTTTTTACCGTTTTTATTTGCTACTTTCGAGTTCCAGTTTTGGTGTTTCGCGTTAAAATCTCCCGCAAATATTGTAGGTGTGTTTTGATTGAAGATCGTTTGTATGTCTGATTCTACTATGTCTAATCCGGAGGGAAGATAACTTGCGTAAAGGTTTATCGGTCCCCTTTTTGTGTTTATTTGTATGCCTGTGTTTTCGATTTTATCGAGTGTTTTGTATTCAAGTTCGCTGTGTTTTATTGTTTCGTGTACGAGTATAGCGGTTCCGCCGCCTTTTTGTACCGGCCTATCGTGTCTGTATGTTTTGTATTTTTGTATTTTTAATGAGTGACTTGGTTTTAGATGTGTTTCATTTAGCAGCATTACGTCTATTTGGTGTTCGTCTAAAAATACGTGTAATTCATGTTTTTTGTGTGTTATACTTTGTGCATTCCAATAGGCTATTTTAATGTTGTGTTTGTGATTCATTGTCTGCGTGCGTGGAAAAGTTTTGTAAGTTCGTTTGTTTGTTCGAAAAAGCTTTGTGTTTGTTGGAGTGTAGGGTTTGTCGAGCTAAATGTTAGGAATAGTTTCCCAATCATGAGTGCAATTGCGTCGTCAGCTTTTTCGTGTGAGTTAAGTGTTGGTTTTGGTGTATTTTCCCGGGTTGTGGGTGTGGGTGTGGTTGCGGTGATGTTATTTGTCTGTTGTCTTTGAGTCCACGCGTTGTGTTTTGGTAGTGGTGCTTCTATGAGTTTGCGTGTTTGTATTGGTGTGTTTATTGGGTTATTTGGATTCTTTTTGCATGATAAGCTGAACGAGAGGTGAGCTCCGCCACAGTTTGCGCATTTAGGGGGGGTGGTTGACGGCTTTGTGCATTCATGCGTCGAGTGTGACTCTCCGCACTTCATGCACGCGAAATTCACGTTGCAAGTACGCTGTTGATGACCGAATTTCTGACATCTGTGACACTGTACGATGTCTGTTCTAAGTCTGAGGGACTCTACTTTTACTTCTAATCCGCAAACTGTGTGGATGTCGAAAATTGACTTATATTCTTTGTCTATTTCTATTAAAATAAGGGGGGCTGGAAGGCGGTCTTTACCGTTCATCCTAGTGATTTTTGCGATCGGATAGTTCCTAGAATCTAGATCGGCTTTGATGTCTTCGTCGGTTAGGAATTGGGGTACGCCTCTGATGACGATTTTTAATTTTTTCTCGCTACGGAGTTGGTATGTGAAAGATTGAATGGCTTTTTCGTTGAGAATTCGGTTGAGATTGCGATAGTCTTGTTCTGTTGTTGGAGTGATTTGGACTCCGGCCGGGACGGACCTGCTTTGTGTGTATTGAATGTTGTGTGTTTTCATTAGATCTCGGACTCGATACCATTGTGTTGGGTCAGTGATTGTAATTGGGGAGATAGAAGGCATTTTGGGTAATTGGATTGTGTTGTTTGCTGTTTTGTGTTTGTTTTGTGCTGTTTGTGTGTGTTTGTGTGTTTTGTGATGTTGGTACTTACCCCGGGTTTCTCTGCGGAGGTGGAGGCTGTCGGTTCTTCTTCGCTGCTGTCCATTGGCGTCGTTTCTTCTTTCTTCGTATCTTCGTCGATCGTGCGGAGTGCTTCGTACATGTTGCTCGTCTCTATTTCCGGTGATTCTGTTTTCTGTCGTTTGTTGGATTTTCGTGGTGGTTTTTCGTTTTTCTTGAGTTCGTTCATCTTGTTGTCGAAGGCGGTGTGCATCATCTTCATGAAGTTTTCCATTGTTTTCTGCAGTTCTTCGTATGTGTCGATATTCTGTAATATATCCATTGCTATACGTTGGCCGTTGCCGTTGTTGTCGTTTGTGCCAGCCATTTCTTCTGGTTTCGCTTCTTTGTCGTAAATATATTATATTATAGTATAATATAACGGTTAATGTATTCTATTACTACCGATGTGCTCAGAGCAATCGATAGCGTGCGAATGAACTCCTAGCCGGCATGCAAATCAAGACTAATACGAAACACAACACATCGAGACAGGTACACGCCCCCACACAGGAATCACAGACACCCGGACCAATCACGCGAAGCCGTGTACGCACGACGGCAGCAGCGCAACCCCTACCTCCCATAGTGCAACATAATAGCAGACACCCGAGGACACGATCGGCAGTTACTCTTCAGCGTCAAGTGAAAGAACAACTCTAGAAAATGACGAGTGCGATCCCGTCGAAACGTCGAGACAACAATCCTTCTCAGGACACATCTCACACGCGGCCAAGAACCCGACAAACCATCATTTCATATATATATATATATACACATATATATATATATATATATATATATATATATATATATATATATATAAGGTAAACTTAATTAGTCGGCGATTAAAGGTCTGGTTATTACTTCAAAGTGTATATATTTAAAATAATCCTACATGTTTCGGCAATGATGCCTTTGTCAAGGATATAAAAAATATAAATGACAGAATATATACACTTTGAAGTAATAACCAGACCTTTAATCGCCGACTAATTAAGTTTACCTTATCATACCTAGGTCACGAAAATACTATATATATATATATATTTATTCAGCCGACGTAACTAGACCCAGTATGTTCATGATACCAAGCCAATCCCAGTGTATAACACACGAGTTGCTATTTAATGTACGGTTTTAAACCCGTCAATTCCACCGTCTTTCCAAACCCAGTGTATAAAAGTGGTATATTTACCAAACTTCGTGATTCCCGGCAGCATTGCCAAGTATACATAACCAATCTGTTTGGATAGTTCTGTGCTTGTTATAAAATATAGCTTTGATTTAGAGTCTTTCTTGCTTAAAGAAATCAATAAGTACCTACGTTTAAATATACAAATGTACGTACATGTATATAATAAGAACTGATTGTGTTAATGTTAATTTAGACATTTTTATTCATTATTGCTAGTTATTTTACTTTCATTACTTTATCACTCTGAATATATCTAATAAAAAATAGAGAATCTATACTTCCTTCAGTATTCTTTATATAGTAATATACGTTACCGCTTTCAATAGGAACCTACAGAAATGCCTAATTTTGTCGGTTTCGTTAAATCTTGAGACACGGCTATTTAGCTGAGATTACAAGAGCTGAAATTAAGTAAATCAAATTCTTCAAATAATACTAGAATTAATACACCTACAGCTTGTTTCTGATATAAAAAGATACCGTAAACGATAAATGGCCGGTGGACGCTGTAATAGTGCTCTGGACCTATTTAAATGTAGACTATATTTTAATGATGTATTGACAATACAGAGCATAGTGAACTACATATATTCAATAAAGATACGCTCTTATCCATATAATTAGAATTCTCTTTAAGGATTACTGTAATAAAATATTTGTTTAAATGTTACTACTTATTTTGTTTAAAAATGTACCAATTACGACATTAAGATTTGTCTTCTGAATATAATTGTTTCTCCTTTTATTTTATAGGATCAACTATTAAACTAAAAAATATTACGATAACTAGTATGTTAATTCTTTCCTTTTTAAAAAATTGTTGGTTTTGAAAAGAATCAATTTGAAAACTTCTAACGATTATATCTATAAACAAAACACATTGAGTCGACGTTAGCAAGACCGTCAAACTTGCCCGTTGAATGTAAAAACTTGTAAAGCAAGTAAATGAGTAGTTCTCCTAGAGCATGTAGCTTCTTGTAGTCGTTAAAAAAAGTGTGTGCCTGTGAAATTATTTTCGTTGTGTCGCTATGGAGCCTGGAAGGTTTATAGTAAATTTAGTAAAAAAAGGTAAGAAGATTGATAAATTAGCTTAATTTTTTATCTTATAAGCAATCTTCTGGAGTTGTGGTCAAACCTGAGCTACCTATGGAACAATAAAAAAAAAGCAACCAATAAGCTGAATGTAAGCTATTTTAAGAAAAGCAAAATCTGAAATATTAATACGTATAATTTTTGAATGCAGGACCTATCTTGGAAGAAGTCTCACCAAGAGAAAAGGTTCATCATTATTTAGGCATTATACATGAAAATAATTTGATTCCTGATCGTAAGATGAATTATTTATATAATAATTTATTATTATTATTTAAAGGAATCCTGTTCCAGAAAATAAATCGAGTTTTCAAGTGAATCCAAGTAACACAGAAGACATTTATAAGTTTAGGGCGTCTTCCGAAAACGCCAGCGATGATAGATGTGACGTTGGAATACCTATTAAAAAAGAAAATATTGCAATAACGTTGGAAAGCGGAAATGAATGGAATGTAAGTCCATTCGTTTGGTTATGGGAATAAAATTGCTACCGATGATTAAGAAACCATTATCTGCATTTTTTTGCGACTTATATACAAATTTAGAGCTTGTAAACTTATACAATTTTAGAATTTACAAACCCAATATAATATCGGAACAGGCACAAGAGGTCGTGAATTATTAAACGATGAAGAAAAAAGTGATCGGAGAGATAGTGTAGAAAACAACCAAGAGAAAAATACAAGCTTACCATCGAGCAGTAGAGAACAGATTTCGCCATCGATTGAAAGCAGTTTTGTCCCACCAACTTCAGAATCGAGTTCGGAATTTACAGAGAAGTCGTCTAGTTCTAAAGAATTTCCATATCAAGCTACTACTGTCGGAGAGGTATGTGTTACTAGAAATATAACGTTTTCTTTACGAAAAGACTTCTAGATCAGCTTATTGGGAAGTATCGATTTGAATACAGAAAGGAACTTCGCTGCTTTTGTTTTGAAGAGGTAGGACATTTTTCCAGACACTTATTGAGAAAACATAAAGAAGAACTTGTAAAAAATTTTCGAAATTTCCTGTGAAAAGTCAAAAAAGGAGAGATGCTATAAGGGCTTTGAGAAAAAAATTAAACTTTATTCTAATGAACGAAAAGAACAAACTAATACCAACAAGACGACCACCAAAATATTGTTCAGTCGTTCGAAAATTTCAAGATAAACAGAAAGATTACGTTCCTTGCGTAAACTGTTTAGGCTATTTTAAAAAATCATAGTTGTGGCGTCACAAAAAAAGTCTGTAAGGCAAAAGTAACTACGGAAAGCAATGCTGGCAGAAAACAACACTTATCGGAATCGCAAACTTTTCTGGCCACAACAGGTTTAGTTGGCAACTATTTGTTAAAAAGTCGATTAAAAGAAGAAGTTTTTGCTGTAATGCGACCAGACGAAATTAGTCTAACTGCTAAAACAGATCCACTCATTTGTCTTTTTGGAGAATCATATCTAAACAAACACAAAAGAAAACAAATGATTGTTGTTGTTTCCAATAAGATGAGAGAGTTAGCTCGACTTAAAATTGTCCTAAAGCAGTCAACGACTATAACAAGTTTAATTGATGCTCTAAAACCAGAAATATATAGCGACGTTGTTGCGGCTGCTCAAATAATTAATTGTTACGATCCATCTACACAAGCTTTCAAAGCATCTTCTCTTGCACTGCATCTCGGAACCAATCTAAAATTCTTATGTGACATTGCAAAAAAGCTATAATAACAGAGAATAATTTATTTCAAAAATGTAACAAGGAGGAAACTGAAAAATATTATAGAGATAAGAGACATGATTCATAGTCATTAGTGCAATGATCTTTCAAGCCTAGCAAATAAAATTTGAAATGAGCAAAAATGGATAAAACCTAAATTAATACCAGTGACAGAAGACGTTGTACTATTTAATCAGTATGTCACTACTAAATCAAATGAAGCATTCGAAGAATTAAAACACAATAAGGAAATCAAGGTCAACTACAAATTGTTATGTGAATGTACTTTGGCTTTGGTTTTAACTTTTAATAGAAAGAGGATGGGTGAAGTACAATTTTTAGATATCGAATCATATGAATGAAACATTTCATCTATACAAACAGAATGTACTAATTCATTGTCCAAAGTAGAGAAAACACTAAGTGCGAGTCTCAAACGCGTGGTAGTTTTTGGGAAAGGTAGCAGACCCGTGCCCATTCTTTTCACCAAAAAAATGCAACAATATGTTGACTCAATTTTAACCATAAGGAAATCTCCCGAGATTGTGCCTAAATCTAATAAATACATATTTGCCAATCCTGGATCTCATGATCGCTGGATGAGTGCGCAAACAATTTTGCGAAAATTTGCTAAAAAATGTGGAGCTAAAAACCCTGATCTGTTAACAAGCACCAGATTCCGAAAACAAATTGCCACCATACTGCAAGTAATGAACTTCGAAAACAATGAGGATGGAACAGATTGCTAAATTTATGGGGCATACTGAGAAAACACATCTAGAGTTTTATAGGTAATGAAATGAAAATAGAATGAAGTATCTTTCTAAATGATACTATTTTGAAGATTTTTGGATAAGGTTTTATTTTTACATTTTTATTAGTAAAAATGAATGATTAATTAACTGAATTACTGAAACCTTGTGTTAGTTTATTTTACTTCTTATGGCTCTTCAAAAAGTTATGTTTATTTGTTATTATGTTTCAGACAATTTGATGATATTTACCAGACTGCTAAAGTGGCTAAAGTGTTAATGCTATTAAATTCTGGGAAAGGGGCTGAATTGAAAGGAAAAAATTTGGAGGACGTGGAAATAGATCAGGAAGAGATAGAAATCGAGCATCAAATAGACATTCACGAACAAACAAATGAAAATGCACCAAAAACATTAAATCTTAACTCAAAAGATATATTTTCAGATTTAGATGAAAATATATCTGACTTCTCGTCATCAAAAAGTGTGATGTGTAGTAACAAGGCAAATACAGAAGTCAACACGTCTTTTGATAAAGCTACAGGTACAAGAAACCAAGTTAATGTAAAGAATGATAAAAAAATAAAGAATTCAAAACGAGTTAGATGGTCAGCTCAAGAAAAGAGGTTGTGCTAAACACACATTAAAAGAAAAACAGCTCCTAAGAAAAATTAATGTCTGGAGTTAATAAATTCGAACATATTTACGAGCGATTGGGTACGGGTGAAAACCTTTGTTTATAATACTTACCGAAACCTATAATTAAATTTTGTATTGTTTCCGAAATAATTTCGCAAACAATAAAAAATCTAAAAAATGTTTGATAATATAAAAACTAAAATGAAACTATTTTTTCTGCAGTTTTTATATTATCAAACATTATTATGTTGTGATTTACTTTGCGAATACATTTAGTTTTAAAAGAGAATGAATGTTAAACTTATTCAGGATCCAGGAAATAATAATACTTCAAAATTTGACAGCTTAACTAACAGATTTCATCAATACGTTATAGTCACATAACAGTATTTATTACAGTGCTTGCTTTTAATATTTTGTAATCGATAGTAATTTAAAGTGATAAAGAGAAGTGATTGTAAGAAGGCTATAACGTTTGTTCTACGAGTATAATTCAAGTGGGTTTTACGTTAAAATTAATTTACGTAGTTGCCAGTTTTAGGGCTTGAGAATGTCGGTATAATATAGTGGGTTTGACAAAGTAACAATAAACGTTTTTATACATATACATCTGGCCCTCTACCAAGAAACGCCGGAACTGAACTAGTATATACGTTGAAATTATTCCGCGTTTTCAGTCCCAAAAAAAAATTACCAGAAGCCATTTTTTGTCATAAGCATTGAAAAATAGACCTAAATATACCAAGAAACGTAGTCAGACTCAAAACCGGGCTTGACAGCGTTTCAGCGGGTGTGGCAACGATTACTGTATCTGGCTGATCGGGTCTGTATAGGCCGTTATATATATATATATATATATATATATATATATATATATATATATATATATATATATTGTAATGATGCAGGCATACACATTGAGCTGCATCTGAAATGGGAAAAATAAGATATACAAAGTAAGAAAAGGGTAATAAAAGGTTATGTAAGTGATATTATTAAGTATTAGTAGTGTCGAAGTGCATACAAATTTTAATAATATATTTCTTTCATTAATTTCTTTTTTATTATTTCTAATTCAAATTTCAAATATTTGCGCGAAAAACACTTATTCAAATTCATATGCATCTTTAATTTATATCGACGCTAGTAAGCCACGCCTACAAATTGACATCTCGCAAATGTAAATATTTATCGTGCGCAGTACTCAATTTGTAACATTAAGTTTTACATTAACCTAACTTGTTAATTTATTAAATAATTTTTAAATTCTGTAAGAATAGTAAAATTAGTCAAATTCCATCTATTTAAATATGTTGATAAGGTAAAACATCGAGACTTTTTGGCATCATTAGATAGCTAAGTTTGGTAAAACAGACAAGCGCTATCGGCATCATCTTTTGAAATTTATAAAATAGTAGACGCATTTTTTTGACCGATCCTTAGAAATTTTTATATATCATTAATTAAAATCGCTAGTTTAGTAAAAAGTAATTAAAAGTATCCTGCCTTTAAATAAACCCGATCGACGAGAGAAATTCTTCAAGAAATTTCGATTTTTAACGTATTTACGTACAACCAGGCGTCATAGATGTAATTTCACCATTATCGCAAGAAATATTGTCAAGAAACAGCCACAGAACATCTACGGAATTGATTATCGTTCATCTACATCGATACCTGTAATCCAACAGCTAGATAAGAACGCAGGGAGAAATTAGGCATCAGAGACCAAGACAGAAAGAAAATCTTCGAAAGCGTCATTAGAAACAGCCACCCACGCCGCCAACAATTCGAACAGCAATCGGACTTTTTCGTTCGCCGAGAATAATCCCATTTGATGCGTACGTTCTACAAAATAAACTAAATCAGGATTACTATAATCACAGGTTACAGATAAAACGTATTTATTTTTCAAAATTTTTAATTCTTTAAACTTATAAACCAATAAAATTCTCGATTTTGATTACCTAACCTAAACGTCCTATACTTGTATTAAAATTTAATAAACAACCAATTTAAACGTAGAAATAGTAATTAAAAGGTACTCACCATTATCATTAAAAGATTATTAATATTGTTATCCATATTTTTATAAGTTAAAACACACATAACCACCTTATTTTCTTAAGTAACACCTTGTTGTCTTTCTTATATGTAGTTTCGTTAATTTCACCCTTTGCAATACATGTTATTTTATTACAGTTTTCTTTTTATAGCAATAAACATAATAGTTTTATTATCATATCAATCTTTTATTTGTCTATATTTACTTGTAGGAGTTATTTCTTTAAGCCTTAACATTAATAGTTTACTTTTATGGAAGCAACTACTTATTACTAACGAAGAGCCTGAGATTACACATTTAATTAAGCTTTTTAATTTAGTTTCATGCGATCCGACTAGTTGGCAATTTAGAACACAGATAGAGCAGTTTGAGGAGTTATATAAAGGCGCCCATCTTTTAATTTCAAAATTAATATTTTTTGAACTCTTTCATTATATTTATTATCACCTCCTCAGCTATTCATCGTTTGCCAGCCCAACGAGAGGCTAAGTATATTCATCAATATATATATATATATATATATATATATATATATATATATATATATATATATATATATATATGTGCACATCATTGTTTCATGGCCTTTGTAGATTAAATTAGTAAATTTATAGCAAATTAGTAATTTATAGTAAATTGTATAGTAGATTAAATTAGTTGGCGATTTAGGGTCTGTTTTACTTTGATATGTATATATTTAAAATACTCTTACATGTTTCGAAGAAATTTAAAAAAACAAATGACAGTATATTCATTATATACTGCCATTTATATTTTAAATTTCTTTGAAAAAGGCACTATGTGCCGAAACATGTAAGAGTATTTTAAATATATACATATCAAAGTAAAACAGACCTTAAATCGCCAACTAATTTAGTCTACTATATATATTACCATGGGTGCCAAAACTTGTTACTGAAAAACGTAAACCAAAGAGAATGAGATCAGCACTAACTTTTCTGAACCATGTTACGATGTTGAGACGAAAAGACAGTCATCTCTAACTCGCCTACGAGGAAACCTTTAAAGTGTGGTCACAATTTTTCTGCAAAATAAGTCGTGGTCATTGGCTTTTGACAAGAAAAGCGTCCTTCTTGAAAACTTTATGGAACGAGTTACCACAATAAACACTGAAGTCTACTGTGAAACTTTAAAGAAGCTCAGAAAGAATATTCAGAATAAGCGACGTGGATTATTAAGTTCGGGCATCCTTCTTCTTCATGCCAATGCCCGCCCGCATACTACCGCTCGCACGGTGGGCTTACTGTATGATTTTAAGTGGGAAGTCTTTGAGTATCCTCCCTACAGGCCTGATTTGGCTTGGCTGCTAGCGACTACCATCTGTTCCCTAACATGAAGAAATGGCTCCGGAGCCAACTGTTTGAGAGCGATGAATATCTGCAGAACAGTCTTACAACATGGCTTAATTCACAGGCGGTAGGGTTCTATGAAGAAGGCTTTAAAAAGCTGGTTCATCGCTTTGACAAATGGGCTCAATTTTAATAGCAACTATGTGGAAAAATAAGTCGAAGTAGTAGCTTTAAGTTGTATATAATAAAAACCTCTGCATGTATTGGTGTTTTTTTTTTATAACCAAACGGAACATACTATACAAATCGCTCTCGTATGCAACCAGAAGAATTAAAAAAACTTTTAAGAAAATATAAAGCCTAACATCTGTACTGAAGTCGAAACTTAACGCTCGAAAGATGTTGAAAGCTAAATAGCCGTAGAACTTGCAGTAGATAGATAAGACGAGCCCCGTCCGCCGAGCTCATGCCCAAAGATTTGGGGGTAAATGTACAGGGGGTTAGGACGTATGAAAAATTAAAACATGCAATTATATAAAATGTAAATCTAAACAATTGTGAGTCAATTACGACGCGAACCGCAAAATTTAAACTCTAACACACGCACATACGCTACAGCGTATGTATGTGTGTTACATACGTAACAGCTGTCGATGTTATTACAAAATAACATTTGTATGAGGGCACAATAACCTGACCACATTTACGTTACAAAAATGTTAACTGTTAAAAACTAATACTTTTATTTTGCATGAATTACTAAAAATTAGGATGCGTCCTCTACAGTGTCTTTTACATCCGTAACCTTCGTAATTTCGAAACAATCTACCTGTTCACCACGTAAATGTAAATCATATCAGAAGTACACATGTACTTACTTAACGATCGAAAGTGACCGAAACCGTACCTCTACTCTTTATGTTATACAGTTCTTGAAATGAAGTGGCCGTATAAATATTTTATAAATATTTTTTTCTCGCATCTGTGGGGGAATTTGGGGAACATATTTTGAATTTATATTCTACATAATGCATCTCTTCATTTTCCATACGTTGTCTTTTTCTTTCAAAAACACCCGGTATATATTACACCGGACGGTAGGCCAGTGGTAACGCACTCTTATAATGCGGGGGGGGGGGGGTCCCGGGACCGGCCATCCGAAAAGTTTTTCGTGGTCTTCCTTCCCGTGTAAGGTGAATGGCAACGCTAAATATCTGAAATCGCTCTACGGGCGCGGGTGTAATATTAACTCATGGCGTACCAATGCGCCCTCTAATTGGCATTAAGCTGCATGAGGAAGGCAACGCATGAATGATTATTATTATTAATATATAATATTGGATATCTCTAGTAGAATTTGGTAAGATTAAGATAAGATTTCAAAGTCTGTGGACTGGAATTACACCGTATATTCCAGCTGGTTTTATACGAAACTTTTTGTCCATGTTTTAGTAATAATTAATACTTAATTTCGTTATTCCACTCTAAAATAGTTAAAAAAAACTTAATTATTATAATTTGTTTTTAAATAAATAGGCTTCCAATTTCATCTTTTATATACTTGAAATAATCAAGGACTACTAGCAGATTCTCTGTTATAAAATATAACGCCAACATCACAAAATTAATATATTTTACTTCTATTGATCCCCAAAATGAAAAAAAAAGCACCAAATTGCAATAGGATGAACATTTGTTAAGGTCTCTAGAGTGGTGTTACGTGAATCTACCTTATTGTTTGCGAGGTAATACAAAATTTGCGTCCTAAAACTTTATCTAACTTGATTACAGTTCTCTGCAGGCAAATTACAACGTTGTAATAATCGTTTAGCTTACGCTTAAAATGACCGCAAAAACGGTGGAAAGATATTCGTAAATCTCTCGACTTTATATATTGAAGCTCTTTCATTGTAGCTAATATAACAGAACGACTAAAGCGTTCATGTACACGTACTTTAATATGAACGGATAATAAAAACTGAAGGCTTTGTACGCAAATGGTAACTACATAATTTTTGTTGTGTCTGCTTCATAATAAATACCAATTATATAAGCGAATCCTCTAGTATACGAAGGCGGAAGTATGTTTGATTCATTAAACTCTACTTGTTTTAAAATATTTTAAATGAGTTTACTTAAATTATTTCTTTGAAAATCGTCCTTCGAAACTGATTTTATTGCAGTTGATGGATTTTCGGTATTCTCTAATAAAAACGTTTTTTCATATTGATGACTAGGAATCGGCAGTCAAGGGTGCATTTCAGGAGCGGACATTAAAATTCGAAATTTGACACTTTAAGAACAGTAATCTAAACTAATATTATAAAGAGGAAACATTTGTGTTTCTGTATGTATGTTTGTAATGTTTTCACACAAAAACTATTGGACCGATTTCAAAAATTCTTTCAACATTAGAAAGCTGCATTTTCACTAAGTGACATAGGCTATATTACATTTTCAAAAAAAAGGGATCCCTAATAAAAATGCATTAATGTAACCCAAGGTGTGAAAAAATTAGTCACAAAAAATTTATGAACGATACACACAGCCTTAACAACATTATCTACAGTTTCAACTTTAATTTCAAATGGTTTTCTAAATACACGAAAACGATTTGCTAATAATCCGCAAGCACATTCAACGCATTGTCTTGCCCGTGACAACCTGTAATTACAAACTTTTGTGGACATATTGTTGCTCATTTGGGGTTTTGGGAAAGGTCGCATTAAATTTTCTGATAAAGGAAAAGCCTCGTCGCCAACAAAAACATACGGCGCCGATTCTCTCTGTCCATTTAAAGCTTTTGCAGAAGGAAGAATATTTCCATTTCGTAAATTTTTGGCTAAAGCGCTATTAGCAAAAATATTACCGTTACTAAATCTGCCCATTGAACCAACATCAATGGTGATAAATCTATAATATGCGTCTACCGTTGTCATAAGCACGATGGAAATTTTTTTTTATAGTTATAAAATGAAGATCCGGTTTTTCCGCGCTTAATTATAGTAATATGCTTCACATCGATCGCACCAACACAATACGGAAAGTGGTATTTGGTATCAAACGTATTTGCAATATTTCCTCACATTTCTAGATCTGGTTCTGGTAAATAGGTTGATTGTATACACTTCCAAATAGTGCAAGTCACTTCAACAATTTTTAACACCGTTCTGTCATTCACACTGTAGCTGTAAGCAATGCTCTTGCAAGAGTCTCCACTTGCCATATGTCTCGAAAATATTTCTTTTAATTATAAATTGTTTAATAATAAAAAAAATTAAAAAAGACATATAAACGCGAATTGTCTGCAGTGTATTTTTAATAAAATCCATCAATTTATTTATAGTATGTCCAAATAGGAGATTCGAAAGATTTTAAAATTGTTGTGAAAACATAATAACTTAAATCGATTTTTCTTATTCTTAAAACTATAATCCAATTGTTTAAATTATACACTACCATAAAATTATGGTTATGACATACCTTTCATATTACAGGTGCTTTAGCAAAAGCTACATGGCTAAAATTATGGAATTGTCATAGGGACGCTTTAAGAAGAAAAATTTCCAAAAGTGGTTCTGCTGCTATAAATATTAAACCGTGGAAATTTAAAAAGCAAATGGAATTTTTAAAAAAGTTTATAATCAATAGAAAATCATCAGGTAATGTAAATTTGCAAGAGGATTTATCACTTCATTCAGATAAACCAGAAGATGACCAACCGAATGAATTTGAAGGAGGTGAAGTTGAACAAGTGATAATGATAATGCTACAGATGCACTTATGTTGGACGAATCACAAAAAGACGAAAGAGTAGTAAATAAAAGGTGACGAAAAAAAAATTGATGTAAACTAAATGTTTATAGAGACATTAAAAAATCATGAAAAAAGGGCTCAGGAAACAGCTACTATAAAGCAAGTAAAAATCAATAATGACGAAGATACTGACGAACTCTTTAATTTTTTCAATAAATGTATAAAAGTGTTAGGAAAATGCCTTTATGGAGTCAACACAAATTGAGAAAAACAATTTTCGATATTGTATCGAATGAAGAGTATTTGTTATTAACAGGTGAAGAGTGCACCACTTCCTCTAGAGTTTATACACCCGTACAGTCTGAATATTCTATTAATTCTAGCGGATCATTAGGAAATGGAGAATCTCATAGCATATTCAGGCAGAATAGTCCAATACCACATTATTATTTACATTCTCAAACTACTTACGACACTACATCTAATTAAATTAGCAAATTAATATATTTGTTTTGTAATATGTTTTAAAAGTTATTTAATTATTTTTATAGTTTTTCATTAGTTCCAATAGCCTTTCGACAATTACACCCTTCCTTGTAAATTTCTTTTTTAATTATGTTGCGAACTTCATCAAATTGTTGTCTGTTTAGTCTGAAGTAATTTTTAAATTGTGTATTAGATCATTCATGTCCAAATAAATTCTCCATGTGAAACACGTTTTTTTAAATAATCACTTTACCAAATGGAGCGTTTCCGTTTACATAAATATTAAATTTTCAATTTCAAGATCTGAATTTGAATCAGATTCCGAAGACATCTTTTCTATCTGAAATAAATAGTAAATAATTTAATCAATGTAAGCGCGCCAATCTGATCTCAACTGAAAACTATCTTCCAGTATACGCATCATATAAACTGTCCTGCGTTTGTCTGTTCTGTGCTGAACTGCTCTGTACTGTCCTGAACTGTCCTGTGCGTCAGTATACGCCTAGCCTGAGAGCTGGCACTGATCTAAATTATCACTCCAGCCCATTTTTGCAATATCATGCTTATCATACCAAGTTTCGTTGAGGAAATAAATACTTCTTCCTTTCTGTCTATATCTGTCGATATCAAGTAAGTAATTTTTCATTATACACTGCCTTCTATCAATTTTCTTGTATTTGAATCGGTTTGCTTTTAACCAATCTCCACAATGTTGACTTTGGATATTCAATATCATCGCTCATTAATGCAACCCGTAAACTATCAACTGTAGGTACTTCATTTTTTCCATATAAGGAGTATCTTCTGACGAACTACGTCGACATCTCTCAAAGTTACTTTTTTAAATTGTCGACTATCACATCTCTCTTTTGTTTCAAAAACACCAACATTCACCATTTTTCTAATAGTCTATTCCGGTATTTTACTAAGTTGTGAAGTTTTTAGAATAGCTTTCGAAGTACATAATTCATCAATTATCACTAAAGTAAATTGTAGACATGCTTTGCATCCATACATAAATGTTGTATTTGTTTTCTATTACACATTTCTAGAACACCTTCTCTTAAAATAATTACACTACTATTTTCCAATAGCCTGAACATTGTACAATTTTGAATTTATAACGCCTGTTCACCTTAGTTGTTTAAATAAACTAAATGTTCTTTTTTTTTAAATTTTGAACAGAAGGAGAAAAATATACAGCCCATTTTCTATCTCCGTATATGACTAACTCTCTTAGTATTGAAGATACCGGATAGGTTAAATTAGCAAAGTTGCTCAGAATTTTGAGGCGTATTTGATAGCATTTTCAGATTTGTCATATGTTGTCAACTTTTTGAAATATTTAAGGAAAATTGGAATTTGATGAAATTTTCAGTTGTACATATCTTCGTAGCCATCGAAGAGAGAGCAAAACTAAAATATGTCATCCAATAGTATTTTTTACGCAGAATTTAATAATCTTTATTAAATATTCATGGCATACTTGAATATCCAGATATAAAATAAACTTATGTTTCTTTAAATGGCAATCATAGTTGGCTATGACTTCATTAAAATGTTTATTTTGTTCTGATTTCATAAATATAAGGTTTAGTATGGTTATTTTTAAATCTTTATTATAGAGAAAGTAATTCAAGTACTATTACTAACTCTAGAAATAATAGCCATGTGGGTCTTTGAAAACTACTTTAATGCAGCAAAAATAAAAGAGAAAAAATTAAATTAATGCCAATAGTAACGAATCTAAAATTTAAGTAAATTTTTTGTAAAGGATGTAAACAAACAAATGAGAAGACAGTGAATAATGTTATTTCATCAAATGCTCAAAATGACCACCATTATTCAGGACGCACATTTCATATCTTCTCACCATAGCGGAATGAACCTTTCGCAGAGTCTATTGGCGAATGCTTCTTATGATTGCCATAATATTAATTTATAATTCTTCAACGTTGTTGAGATTGTTTTTATAGACTTTATTCTTTCCGGTACCCCATAAAAAAAATCTAGTGACGTAAAATCTGGTGATTTTGCCGGCCAAAGGACGGTACCAGCGTTACCAATCAAGTTAAGAAAACGTTCTAAAAGATACGTTTCGAAAATTATGAGCGAGTGCATCATGTTGAAAGTATCTCAGAGCTTGAATTAAATTTAATGGTAATTCCATTTTTCCAGCTCGTTACGCAGAAAGTGTAAATGTCGTTTTTCATGTTGAAAGTATCTGAGATTTTGAATTAAATTTAATGGTAATTCATCTAGCATATCTTCCAGCTCGTTACGCAAAAATTGTAAATATCATTCTCCATTCAAATTGGTTTCATAAAAATATGGTCCCAATATTTTCATTTCAAAAATTCCACACCACATGTTTCCAGAAAATACATGTTGACCTCGCTTTTCGACAGTAAGATGAGGGTTATCTTGAGACCAACAAAAATTATTATGCCTATTAAATAATCCATTATTGATAAATTTTGTTTCATCTGCATAAAGAATTGTGTAAGAAAAGTGCGGACTAATGTTCGTTTCTTCCAAAAACCATCGAGTAAATAATTCTTCTTTCATGACCTTGGCCGTTAAATGTATTAGTCGGACTGTATTTAAACAGCCTGTATTTATTCCGTTTTAAAATTAAACGAGCGTTTTCTGTGGAAACAGCACAATCACTTGCAATTTCACGAGTTGATGTCGCGGGTTTGTAGCTTACATAACCCTTTCTAAAACCATTTCTTAGTCTTCCGGTTTGAATTTCTCTTTCAAGTGATCTAGTTTTGTAAACGAACCCATACGTTTTCAAATAATTTTCTAACTTAGAAAATAGTCTTCGATCTGGCTGTCTTCTTTCGATAGAGCGGATTCAATTCTCTAGCGTCATTACTATTTCTAGTACAAACATAATAACAAAAAAGCATATCATTTTTTCTTCCCTGAAACACATTTTTTACACAAATATTTTATAAATACCACTTAACTCTAGTACAGTTAAGTATTTCATGGGAAATCAACTTATTTGACAACTGTCAATTTTACAATTTCTAACTTAATTTCTACTGCATTAAAGTCGTTTTTAAAAAGTCCACTTGCTATTATTTCTTCAGTTACTAATAGTATTTGAATTACGTCCGCTATAATACAGATTTAAAAATTATCAAATCAGAACAAATTAAGTCATGACCAACTATGATTGCCATTTAAAAAAACATAAGTTTATTTTATATCTTGATATTCAAGTGTGCTATGAATAATTAATAAAGATTATTAAATTCTACATAAAAAATTCTATTAGATGCCATTTTTAGTTTTGCTCTGTCTTCGATAGTTACGAAGATGAACAACTGAAAATTTTGTCAAATTTCAATTTTCCCTAATTATCTCAAAAATTTGATAACATATGATAAATCTGAAAATACCATCAAATACTAATCAAAATTCTGAGCAACTTTGCTAATTTAACCGATCCGGTATCTTCAATACTAAGAGAGTTACCCATATACGGAGATAAAAAATAAGCACCTGTATCCAAAAATCATTTGTATTGTACAAGATGGCCAATATACAAGTGAGTGGTTTGTCTCTTAAATATTTTTAAAATTAAATAAAATACTACCATTCCCTTATCTTAATCTTTTATTGAAAGTTATAAACTATGTATGAAAAATAATATCATACAAATGTCCGCCTCTGGAAGCCGTACAAACCTGAGCATTTTGCACGAGGCACGGGGGGAATATTTTCTGCCGCTTCCCGAATATGGTTCTTCAGCTACTCTACAGTATTTGGCTTGTTTTCATACACATAATTTTTTTTTAGAAATTCCCATTGAAATAAGTCTTGGGGTCGTTAAATCGGGTGACCTTGGGGGTCCGAAGGCTTTGCCAAATCGAGAGAGTAAACTCCCCAATAAAATTGTCCCCCAAAAATTCATTGTTTCCCTAGCTGTATGACAAGTTGCTCCGTTCTGCTGGAACCACTTGTTTTAGAGGTTAAGTTGTTGAATTTGAGAAGTCAGAAAAACAGTAAGAGAATTCCCTTCAGCGTCTTCAAAAAAGTAAGGTCTGATCCTACCTCCACACCAAACAAAAAGAACCTAGTTAAATGACCTGAGATAAGCAAACAAATTAAAAGTGTCTACGTAGGTATATTCTTGTGTGGAAGCCTATACATCTTATATTTACAAATCAAGAATACCTCACAGCAATACGTAAAGAATTTAATGTTCCATTCGTAAAAAAAAAAGAAAAATTGGAGACACCAGGTAAGTTTCATATTTGAACTAAACCTATCTATTTTTATTTTATTTAAGTTATTTCTGATTGTACCCACAATTAAATTAAATATTACGCATTCATTATGTTACGAGTGCATTCTATAGTAACTAGCAAACAATTAATTTATTTACTGTAATGCTTAGTTTAGAAGTTCTAATATACCTTTAGCTAAATTTAAGTTTACACAGAAATTTAATGCTTACAATTCAAGTGGCAAGCACTTTATTACTAAATTACATTTTCATGTAAATAAGGTCTTTACTTCAAGAATTTTGTGCGTCAACGAAAACCACAAAACACTTTTCATTTCTACTCGTAAATTGACGTTTAGTAGTATAACCTTTGCAACGTCAACCAACAACGGTAGGCTTCACCGTGGCTGTTCGGTGAGAAAACAATTTAATTATGAGAGAGATAAATAAAGGGGTCCCTTACAGGAAAAAAAATGTTATATTTCGGCAATTTCAGCTGCTCTAATTTAATTTTTGCCGTTGCAACGCCAAACTTTCGCGTAATCTTATTACGCACCTGCTGGGGTAAATAATATTACCTCATAACCTATATGCTTCGATGAACATTATAGACTTATTCGCAAGTAACCTAAAGTTACAATGTAGATAATTTATATTAAAAGTTATATTGGCCAAAACATTATTTCTTAAAATTTTCTATTATAAAACCTAAGAGTCGAAATAATTAGAAAATGATTAATTTTATTAGTAATTCATTCACAACATAACATAGAAAAGCAAAATGTCACTTCTACTTGTTAAATACGAGGCGTGGCTATAAAATAGCGAGATAGATAGACGAACTACGTATGCGCCAAATTAGTATGACCGACATTTATGTACCGTAAACCCTTCTCTTTCGTTTGCCGCCCCTTATGTGTCTGTAGACATAATAGTCCGGCTATTTCTTTGTTTTGTCGTAAAAAATGATAAGTGTTTTAATAGAGCAACGAATTGTCGTAAAATTTCATATGAAACTTGGAAAACCCGCTATTAAAACTTATCTTTTATTAAAAGAAGTATATGGCGAAGAATGTTTAATACGTGCGCAGACATTTGAGTAGTTTAAACGTTGTAAACAAAGTGGCCGTGAAGACGTTGAAGATGACACACGCCCGAGACGCTGCTCCACGTCAAAAACGGATGAAAATATTGAGAAAATCGGTAATCTGATCCGATAACACCATCGGTTTACTATTCGTGCGATTGTTGAAACACTCGGAATTGACAAAGAATGCATAAGGCAAATTTTACATAACAATTTAAACATGCAAAACGTGTGTGCGATTGTGAAGAAAAGAAAGTCGTGAAAATATTTGTACTGACACTTTAAATGCCCTTGAAAATGACCCAAACTTCTTCGAAAGAGGGATAACATGTTATGAATCTTCGTTTTCCACCTATCACCCAGAAACTAAGCGTCAATCAATGCATTGGAAGACCCCAAATTCATCGAAAGCTAAAAAAGCGCGAAGAAGCAAATTAAAATTCAAAACTGTAATGACTGCTTCTTTTTCAATATCCGTGGGATTGTGTACCTTAACTGAGTTTCTGAAGATCAAACTGTTACTCAGCATTATTACCTTGAGGTTCATGCTCAACTCCGTGAGAAAATCAAAAAGGAAATTGCCCGAATTGCGAAAAAAAAATTCGTGGGATTTTCGTGAACGTTAAGACGTCTCTTGTTAAATATAGCATCCCAGTGTTAGATCAACCACATTATTCGTCTGATGTGACACCATGTGACTTTTACCTGATTCCAATCTGATAAAATCTGCATTACAAGGAACAAGATTTCAGACCATTGAAGCTGTGAAAGAAAAAGTGGCACGTGTCGTGAACGAGCTCAAAGAGGAAGACTGTTTTGCACAACGGAAAATTCGAAAGGAGCGGCATTGAGATAGAGGAGAGGTGTATATTTAAGGGGATAACAACTAAATATGTGCAAATTTAAAATAAAATTTTTTAAATTATCAGTCTCGTTATTTTATAGCCACACCTCGTACATACTAAAATAGCGAATACGACATCAATACACTATATATTACACAAAAGATTTATTACCGTATGCAAGACCAAATTATTGCCGAACAGATTCTATGTTTTCAAAAAGCATAAGCGGTTAACAAAACAATTTAAAACGTCCTTGAGCAGCTAAAACCTCACAATTTGTGTATAAGACCAAAGGAATTTTAAATAATATAAAAATCCGGTGTGGAGACCAACAATATAAGTTCACATTTGTCTGAAAATTGCTATTCAGATATAGAGACACATCAAGTGTATGATGCTGGAATATACAAGATTCACAAAAATAACAACCCTCTTATACATACAAGCAAGGAACGCCAAACCAACTATCGCCGTTCTCATGGCAAATGAAAGACTTGACAAGTGGATTTCATCGGACGATCACAGCCTCAACCAACGGAAACTCTAGTAATGTGTGTTTCATTTTGTTAATTATTGGCCGTCTTGGAATCTCTGTTGGGCAATTTAATAAATATTATTACTCTTATATAAAATTTTTATTAATGGTGTTGTCAAATTATATTACAATATCTAATTTAATCTGCAGTATTTAAATATATTCTATGAAATCATATTATCAAAATACAAATTATTAATAATATTCAAACTAGCCTGAAGTTGAAACTCGTCAGCGATATTCCCAAGATCACTTAAAATATTAAAGAGGAGCGGTACGTAATTGATTCCTTATACAATACCAGAAGTGGCAACAAATGTAGAAAGGTTTGTAGGAAGTATAACAAATACGACCAGAAAAATGTGATGATATGAAAGCCAGGAAGCTTTCGACAAAAACCAAAAGTATCAAGTTTTTGCATTAATTCTTTAGAAATAGAAATCGATGTAGATAACGTCAACATGCTTGATTTGCAATTGTCGACCTGTCTTAACGAAGCCAAGCTGTTGTAATAAACGGTATTGTCTAATTAAATACAAAATATCATTATATATAAGACAATCAAATACTTTGTCAAAATAAAAGGAAATTATTACGAGAACCATTTATGAGAACTGGAAATATCCCTATCCAGTTGAAAAACATTATGTTTGGGTCTTGCGAAGAAGCCAGTAAATTCATCGTGGCCAAATGTCATATTAAATTTTAAATGCTTCATACTAGTAATAACGTCAGCAGAAGTAAAAGTTCCAATATAAAAATTACTATAAGTAGCTGGATACGATACTAAGGACGAGACAGGAGCTCAAAAGACACCGCAAAGAGTGTGGCACAGACTTTGTCGACTGTACTGATTTTATACCATCAAGAACGATGTACCCTACGATTCTTTAGTTGTCCTTCCTTCTTCTAATGTATTCCCAAAAACATTTCAAGGCTGCGAATATCTGGAGATTCAATGAAATTTTAGTATTATTATAAGCGCCTATGAAATTTTACAATTTGTTTTCAAATAGTTTCTGACAAGTGCATTAGAATAATTCTGAAGACGAGTTATATATGTTCCACCAGCGTTTTTAATCACTTGTGATTGTTTCTTCTTTGAGATCACAAAGTATCACTGTATTTGGAACAAACCAAGGCTCATTCACAATGTAACGTAGCACCTTTACTGGAATATTTGGTGTATTACTATAATTGATTAACTTGCAGCAAACCATAGTTCATCACCGTGCATCCAATTTGGTTTCAGGATTTATTTGTGTAGCAGTACTTTATTTGTGAGTCACATCTTGGATTTATGTCCAATTAGCGCACATTTTAGACAACTGCAGGCTAAATTGCTTCAATTTGGTTAGAATATGTGCTTTCCCAGGAAACCGTCGATCCAAGTGCATTCCTAGATCTTTCTGGAAAACTTTCCGTATTTCAAACTTAACCTATCCACACAACCTTCAGTATTCATACAGATGATAAGACGAACTTGATCTCTTGTGCTTTCTTAAAGGGAATTCTGTTTGTTTAATTAATGCTTTTAATTTGAATAATAAGGCTTTTATGGTAGGAATGTAGTTTTAAAAGTGCATTTCTTAAAGTAAATATTATGTCAAATTTAGCAGTTATTGCAAACACTAAAATTAATTATTTTCACCGTTATGGTTTAGAGAAACTACACTATTTTTCTCCTTTAATCCTTCAGATTTTTTAACAAATTTAAATGAAGTAATTAAAAAAAAACGATTTACTTAGCTAACTTTACATGCAAATACGGTTCTATTATTCTAACAAAAAACTTGAAGGAAAATTTAAATTGCAAAGACGTGGAATAATGCTACAAATTGTTGACATTATATGCCCATGGATCATCCTGTGCCACATCTATCACTCCTCTTACCTGAATATAAAATTAGTAGCGTCATAACAGTCTACCGCTCCAAACTCAATGTCGTGGGTTAAACCAATCTGTCCTCTAATGGTGTTAGGTTGAGAAGAAACGCGCCAACGCAAACAAGGATTACCGAGGACTCGTGAATTAATAAGCGCGTCAGTGCACTCTGAATGTCGGAAATTCTGAAAGTGTGGGCGTTATTTGTCTCGTCTCATGCGAAATTTTACCTTGCAAAACTCATTATTTTGCGTTGTTAGCTAAAATTATGAGAAATAAGAGGATAAAAATCGTTTCCCATTGTAGCAACAACGAGTTATAGGTAGGCATTCTCGAACATTAAACTTTTAAATATTAACTGCAATTCGAAAACGAAAGGTGTTTTTTTAGAAAAACCGTTGTTTTAGAAGAGAATATTTAACGATATTTTTAAACAATATCCATTGGTTACAATATGAAACAGACATGTAAAGAATTTACATATCTGTAACTGTACACATGGACAATACATCTCGTATTTTCAGCTTTTACTTCTGCTTAATACATATGTTTCTGCCAAATGCTTTATACGTGCATAGCGTATTGTTATACATAAACACAACCTTTTTGTATATTTACCGCCATCCGGAACGTGTTAATGGACTACACCTATACGTATTGTTTCGCTTATGTAATAGCTTAGCTATTCAAGCGAAAGGTCGCCTTTTTCGGCAAAGTCTCTTTCGTCCGTAAGATGTCACCTATGAAATAAGTGCCACCTTATAGGATGAAATTTGCTTTATCTTTTAGGCGATTTCAATGAAATGTATATACAGATACAAATCTATTCATAAAGATTTGTTTCATTTGTATCACATTGCTTCACTAGCTTGACTGATGACGCCTAGATGGCAGAAACATATGTATTAAGCAGAAGTAAATGCTGAAAATACGAGATGTATTGTCCATGTGTACAGTTACAGATAGGTAAATTCTTTACATGTCTGTTTCATATTGTAACAAATGCTTTATACTACATAACGTATTGTTATACATAAACACAACCTTTTTGTATATTTACCGCCATCTGGCACGTGTTAATGGACTACACCTATACGTATTGTTTCGCTTATGTAATAGCTTAGCTATTCAAGCGAAAGGTCGCCTTTTTCGGCAAAGTCTCTTTCGTCCGTAAGATGTCACTTATGAAATAAGTGCCACCTTATAGGATGAAATTTGCTTTATCTTTTAGGCGATTTCAATGAAATGTATATACAGATACAAATCTATGCATAAAGATTTGTTTCATTTGTATCACATTGCTTCACTAGCTTGACTGATGACGCCTAGATGGCAGAAACATATGTATTAAGCAGAAGTAAATGCTGAAAATACGAGATGTATTGTCCATGTGTACAGTTACAGATATGTAAATTCTTTACATGTCTGTTTCATATTGTAACAAATGCTTTATACTTGCATAACGTATTGTTATACATAAACACAACCTTTTTGTATAAATATCCATTGGATTATTGTGAAATTGATTCTACGTTGTACAAGTAGACAAAATACAAATAACATCTTGAACAGACTGAATTTCGATTACATTAAGTTTCAAATCCATTATATCACCAATTTTATCCTTGTTTTCTGTTGATTATGGTATATATTGGATACGATTTAGCAATATATTTACATACTTATATACTTTACTGTAGTTAGGCCTCTCTTGATCGTCAGATGCCTTGACACTCTTCACACGACATACGAGGATGTGTATAATTAGCAACGATGAAAAACATATGATATGTATCGTACGCTGACGAGAACTAGGACGAGTTCGAAACGCACGTCCATTCATAGAATTCGCGGATGTGAAATCAGTTATGCGTTGTGTATATATCCTTGTGTACATGTACGGATGTTTTAACAATTTTGTAATACTGTATTTACCATTACCGTATTTTGTTATTGATTCAATATACGAGAGTAGTCATAAAATATAAGAAAAAAATAATTTACCATTATAATCACTTGGAAACAATTTTATTTTTCAACATAATCTCCACCAACGTCAATGCTTTTTAACAGCGTTAGTTCGTTTCAACAGCGCCCCAATTCCAACTGCATAAAATTCTTTAGGTTGCTATCTCATCGACAGTAGGACTTCGTGTTGGACGTCGTCATCAACTGCAAAGTGTTTGCCCTCAAGATGTTGTTTTAGTGGATCAAATAGATGAAAATAGCTTGGGGTTATGTCTGGGTTGTAAGGTGGATGCTGTAGCACTGATATGTAACACTGCGCAACAGGCCTGTACGTTTTCTCCGAGTGGCAGTTCGAAGCTTTGAAAAGAAAATCAGAGTATGACTGAGCATTCACAGTCTCAACTTTTTTTTGTAAACTCGGCAAGTATCCACTGCAATCCCAAAACAGTGCAAGCATGACCTTATTAGGTCAGGGTGTAACATTGATTTTTTTGCTAGTGGATGAGGAAAGCTGCTTTCAATGTATTGACGCACGTTTAGATTCAGGTTGATGGTGATGCACCCAAGATTCATCACCAGTGATTATGTCAAGCATGTCTTCACCTTCAGTATCACACTGCAAAAGATTTCCAAAGACAAGCCCATTCGATTTTTTTGTGTTCCTCAGTCAGTTGTCGGGGAACCCAACATATGCACACTTTCCAAAAATTCAAACGATCATGCATTATGGTGTATGCTATACTTTACATAATCGATTCTCAACCTGGGGGTCACAGTAATGTTAAAGGGGGGTCGTGAAATAGCCTAAACTATAATAAAAAATCATTTTATGAGAAAAATTTATTTATTATAAACATTTTACTTATAATAAGTACAAACGTAAAAAAGAAATTAATGTGATGGTTGCATTTGTTTTTCCATGTTTCCATGTTTCTCCAAACGTGGGTCTAAGTTAGAAATACACAAAAGCAAATTGTTTTCTAGTGATAAGAGACGATTCCTGTATTTAGTTTTTAACGCAACCATAGATGAAAAACCCTTTTTACAAAGATAAGACATTTCGGAAGGGATTAATATTTTCAATGCTTCTGTGACTAAATTTCCATTTTCATTTCGACGAGCAAACCAAAATGTATTAAGTAATTCAGATGAAAATTGCAGTTGTAGCGTTTCGTCTGGAGACATTTCGATGAGCTGATCGTGAATCTCAACAGGTAACTTAGAATCGGGAACAACGTTCTCACTCAACGGATTCAGTACTCATCTCTTCGAGAAATCATTTTTATCTTCCAAGAAATACTCGATCAACTGAGTTTTTAGCTCACGCAAATACATTTTCATACAATCCAAACTGTGGTGAATAATAATGTCTTGTTCATTCAAATTTCAAGTTCACTCAATATAATCCGAAGTAAATGGGAACATATCCAAATTTTTGCTTTGAAGGCGCATAATCCAGATATTGACCTTCTTAATGAAAGCAGGAACTTTGCTTGTCATTAATAAATTATTTTTATCACGTTTTTGTAAATTCATACGCAAGTCGTTTAAATGCTAAAATACATCAGCTAAGCAACCCAACAATAACATACACTTATTATTCTCTAGAAACAATGAGAATGGCGTTTTTTTATCCTAGAAAAATATTAATTCATCTCGCAATTCCAATACACGGGTTAACACTTTCGTTCGCGGTAACCATCTAACTTCTGCATAGAAAAGAAGAGATTTTTTATTTTCGCCCATTTCATCGCATGTAATTGGTCAAAATTAAATTGGCAATAGTAAGGCTTCAGTTTGTAGTACTTTTTAAGCCTTTTAATTTAACGTATCGCTTCTTACAATCCGACTTCAAATAAATACGCTAGGAGCTGGGGCGTTTTTGCATGAACACCCTGTATAAAAAATAGAAGTTTATTATAACGTAAAGAGTAAAAGAAAATAGTAATATATATAAAATCGTAAATTTGACATATATTGATGTTATTCATGAATTTCGCTTACAGATAATTTACATAAATTTAAATGAGACCTTAATTAAAGCGACGTAATGATCATTAAGTATGTGTTTAGTAATTAAAAGACGCTTTAGCTCTGAAACTTTGGCGAAGTCTGTGGGTGGTATTGAAAGAAATTGGAATATCTAGCCACCTCACAAAGCTCATATCACAATTGTAGGAGCAAAATGAAACATGCGTAAAATTAAATAACAACATATCACTGCCATTTGAAATACGAAACGGAGTACGATGGGGATGCAAACCCTCTCCAGGACTTTTTAACGCATATGGAGAATACATTATGAGACGAGCACTGACTTTGAAGGAGGAGTCTCAATTGGAGGGAGGAAACTTACAAATCTAAGATATGCGGATGATACTACATTAATAGCATAAGATAGACGAGATGCAACAATGCTAGGGTGAGTGTCGAGAGAAAGCACGAAATTTGGTCTGGAGATTAACTTGAGCAAGACCATACTCATAATGACAGAGGAACCATAGTTCCACAACGCAACCGATTAAATGTGGCCAAAGTTAATGATTTCATATACCTTGAGTGGCTTACAGGCAATCAAGGAGGATGTGAAAAGAAATTAATAGACGTATCTCAATGGCGAGAGGTGCAATGGCGAACCAGAACAAGACATGGAAAGACCGGCAAATTACGAGAAACAGTACAACCATGTTAGTTAAATTCCTGATATTCTCGATTTTTCTGGAAAATTAAAAGGAAAAAGATAAATGCATTTTAGATGTGGTGCTGGCGGTATATGCTACGTATATCTTGGACCGAAAATCGCACTAACGTATCTGTCTTGGACAAAGTTAAGGTTAAAGATAAACTATTTACGATATGCCGCAGAATAATTCTGCGGTATTTTGGACATACAACTAGACGAGAAGGAGGAGGAATTGCTTATAAAATTCGCCTCATTCAATAACTCTCTGAAGATGATTTCGGCAAAAGGAAAAATTTTTGTGAATCAATGATGAACGTTGGGAACCGTAATAACAATTTTGTAAATAATGTAGTAGTTTCGGATGAGGCAACATTTTATTTGAACGGTACTATTCATAAATATAACTGTCAGTATTGAACACAGAGTAATCCTCACTGGATACAAGCGGTGCATTCGCAAAACCCTAGAAAGCTTAACGTTTGAGCTGATATTTGTAAAACAAGCCTTTTTTATAGTAGAAACTCTAAATGGTCAAAGATATTTAGAACCTTTAAATAAAAAGATAATTCCTACATTGGGGGAAAATGGCCAACTTGCACAAAACATCTGGTTTCAGCAGGATAGGACACGCTCTCACTATTAAGTTATCGTTCGAGAACGATTAGATCGAAATTTACCCACAGATAGATTAGAAGAAGAGGTCAAATTGAATGGCCTCAATTCACTAGATTACTTCTTGTGGGGCTATCCAAAACAGAAAATGTATACGTCCGACATAGAAATTTGTGAGATTTGACTGAAAAAATTAGCGAAGAGTTACGAAGCATTTCACCAGACATCATACCAAGGGTTACATTCCTATTTTGAAAATTCTATAAATTAAATTTAACTTTGTTTGTATGACCAGTTTATTTTCTTTTCCTTATCAATTAATAAACAAAAAAGACTTTATACCCTAAATCTTATAGTTTGCTGAAATCGTGTTATCGAGGAGAATCCCAAGAGGGCCTTCAATTTAAAAAAGTATAGCTTAGAACGTTACATTTTTCGAATACTCTGTCTATTTAAAACTTACTTAAAATGCTGGCTCTTCATCTCTAATTTTCGTGTATAAAATTTTATTAAAATATCTGTTTTAATTTAACAGATATATACATGGTTTCCCATTACTGCATATATTGGTTATCATTTATCATACTAAATAAAAACTACACCATTTCCAGCTGTAATTCAGAATCTTTCAGATGTAATTCAGATTAACGAATTTTATTTCAGAAAGCGTCAAATGTAAATCATATTAGTAAGTTTGATTTTCAGAATGTGTCAATTGTAATTGAGATTAATAAATTTAATTTCAGAAAATGTCAATTGAAATTAAGAAATTATAAATTATAATTCAGAGAAGGATTATTTTTGTTTATATACACACAAGGTATAACAAAACTAAAGCATAAACATAATTATATGGTTACATATAGGTATGTGTATATATGTACATAGAAAGTTATTAACCAACAGCCAATGTCAAGGCAGCAGCATGAAATGTAGTACGGCACGAGTACAATATCCCCAACTATCGTTGTTTTGGCTTGGTCAATAATTTGTTTCAGATATACTAATCTTTGTTCCCCAACATAAGGAACATTTACGTTTGGAATTCGAGGTGTTGATTTAACATTTGCTTTTATTTTTGACCATAAAGTTTCAATAAGATTCACATTGGGTGAATAAGGAGGTAATCTTAGTAAAGTTGCTCTTCCATTATTATTAATCTCATTTATAACTATTTCGAAAATTTAATGACATGGGGCATTATCACAAACAATTAGTAAGCCTGTTAGTTGATTATCAATGTCTTGTTGCTGCTGCAAAATTGTAGTTAACCAATTATTAACCAATTCTGCTGTAAAAGAATCCCGGCGACGCTCCATAGAAATGATTCCATCTGCAGAAATCGCTGCTATAAGACGCATGTTCGGACCTCTCGATGCAGGAAGGAGTTGTACTGCTCTATCACCAATTTTCGAACGACCGTGTGTTCTACGGCAATATAGATTAACGTTTGTCTCATCTACCCAAACTATTTGTATTGAATGTATTGGTTTAAGATCCTTACATATTGTGAGCGTGTTTTCTTATTCTCATTATTGTTCATATTCAACGGCATATATTATGTACACTTTTTAAAGTTAGCAACCTTTCTTTTAAGTAATTTTCCACAGTAGAAATAGACACATCTTCATGAAATTCTCTTAATACTTTGTTTTAAATGTGTTTCAGCGTTAATGTAAGTATAGTCTTTTTCTAACCATGAAATAATTTAATCAATTTGGTTTTCAGTTAACAACTTAGGTTTTTACCACCTTTTGGTAACATCTCCTGCCGGACCGACCGAACCCAGTGAAACGCTGTTTTATACTTCATTCCTAATGCTGTAGCCAATATAGTCAGTCCCATCTTCTCCTTTACCAGCACATACAACAATTATGTCTCTATCTTGTTGTGTCTGGTGCATGTAAGTTGTTCTTTTAACGTCTTCACTTCCAGTTAATACTTCTCTGGATATAGGACAAGCGACTTCTTCATCGCAGCTGTAGTTGGTAAACTGTAGCACTTTGCATGAAGCAAATGCATATAAGGCAATAATAATTTACAGTATTCCTTGTCGTTGCTCCGACAAACACCACAAACGTTTTTAAAATTCATTATTTTCACCAAACCTAAGGTATAAGCACTGAAATACAAAGAATTCAAATAAATTTTACCTCAAAGTAGCCCTTGGAAATTATGATTATGTCTTAGCTTGTTACTAATTTTAATAGGAATTTTGTTGGTTATGAGATGAGATATTTGATTGATATGACAAATGTCAAAATAATAAAACGAACATTTTTAAGTGAATGAAATATGTTTATTTCCAACAAACAAGCAAAATTTTATAAAAATTGTTCAAAGTGTCCACCACCTTGTTCGAAACATTTCTCACATCTTCTTCTAATGGAGGAAAAAGTGTTTTGTAGTATCGCATTGTCAAATCCATTAATTCTTTCAGCAATTCTGATTTGAAGGCCTGCAAGATCAGGTATCTGTACTTGATAAATTGAGTTCTTTAAGAATGGCCATAAAAAGAAATCACATGGGGTAATGTCACAAGATCTTGGTGGAAATTCATGTTCAGTGTTTAAACTTATCAACCGATTTTGAAAAAATTGCTGCAGAATATTAATTGTTTCACCTGCTGTGTGTGCTCTAGCTCCGTCTTGTTGAAAGTAACCCTGTGTTATTTCTTCGTCGTCAAGCTGTTCGATAAATGGCATAATAATTTCTTGTCGATACCTTTCTCCTGTTAAGGTTCCGTTAAAAAAAATAGGGCCAATAATTCTCCTTCGACTAATCGCACACCATACACCAATTTTCTGCGGATGAAGTGCGGTTTCAACAAAAAAATTATGTGGTTTCTCATTAGTCCACATCCTCATATTTTGTGAGTTCACATATCCATTCAGATAAAACCATGACTCATCAGAAAAAAAGGTTTTGTCAAGAAGGTCATTATCAAAATTTCTCATTTCTAAATTCTTCTAAACAATCTTGAAGAGAATACTGCCATTGTCCGTCAATCTTACGTCCGTTTCGAAAATAAGATTCTAGCATGAATGATTTGTGTTGTATAGTAAAAACCATGTTAAATCAATTTTAAATTACAAAGCAATTTTTGTCAACTATGCATCTGTCTAATTGACAACTAATGCAAATTTAAATTATTAATAATCATACGTTTTTAAAGGAATGGCCTACTAGAGGCAAAGCTTATTTGAACGCTTTTTACAATGCAAACAGTTCATAGTAACTGTGATAACTAGTACTAACTATGTAAATAAAGAAATTTATAATTATTTATAATTTTGTAAGCCTACTTAAAAACATAGTTCAGCATACATCTGAATTACAGTTATTATGTTCTGAATTACAATTGGTACATTATGAAATTTAAAGTAATAAATCTCAAATACAATTGATACATTCTGAAATTCAATTTACTAATCTGATTTACAATTGGCCTAAACTATCTTATTTGAATTAGATGTGACGGATTCCAAATTTAACTTTACGGTTTCTGAATTACAGCTGGAAATGGTGCAGAATCATTAAATTAACAGATTTTTCAGTTACTAGTTTCATATACATAATTCTGCCATTCCTTCTAACTATAATTTAAAATTTAAATAAGAATAGAAATAAAACTACGGTTTTAATCTTCACTGTTACTCTTTATTCGTAAACCGACAGTTGTTTCGCCAGCACAGTGGCTTCCTCAGGTGTTTACATCTAAACAGTACGTTACAAACTAAATGAAAAATAAAAATTATATCTATAAAATCAAAAGGGATGGTATTTAAAATATTTTTACAGAAATCTATACAAGTATTGTCGGTATTGAAAAATGTGGTGCATCTGGTCGGCCCTAACTGTATATTATAAGGTACTAAACGTGTTTACGCATAAATTTGTTTAATGAACTACATATACATTTGTATTATTGTCTAAACAGATTTTAAGTAAATAAATTTAATAAAGGCGAGTTATTTAAATCTAATTTATCATTTAATAAAATTTGTGACTGTTTTAATTTGTTTATTTCTAAACTTTCCAGTAAATTTAATTTCTTGCCTTTATTTTCTAAATGCAGAATTTGGAAATCTTTATCGAAAGGGTGGTTTTCTTCTAAAAGATGATTCGCAAAAGTAGAATCTTGCTTTTTATTTTTAAACGAAGAACAATGTTCGGCAATGCGTTTTTCAAACGATCTTCCTGTTTGACCGACATATATCTTACCGCATCCACACATTAACTTATAGACTTCGGATTTCTTATTTTTGTCTGTTTTATCTTTATTGTTTTTGATGTGTTTGGATAACTTATTATCAATTTTAAAAACTGTGTTAATATTAAGTTTTTTTAAATAACTTGAAATATGCTTATTAGGTGTCCCAATGTACGTAAGTAATCTAAATTTTGAATTTTCTTTATCCTTTATGCTGACAAAAAAACTTTTCAAAAAAGCAATCTCTATGGTATACCCTGCAATAAAGGATAAAGAAAATTCAAAATTTAGATTACTTACGTATATTGGGACACCTAATAAGCATATTTCAAGTTATTTAAAAAAACTTAATATTAACACAGTTTTTAAAACTAATAATAAGTTATCCAAACACATCAAAAACAATAAAGATAAAACAGACAAAAATAAGAAATCCGGAGTCTATAAGTTAATGTGTGGATGCGGTAAGATATATGTCGGTCAAACAGGAAGATCGTTTGAAAAACGCATTGCCGAACATTGTTCTTCGTTTAAAAATAAAAAGCAAGATTCTACTTTTGCGAATCATCTTTTAGAAGAAAACCACCCTTTCGATAAAGATTTCCAAATTCTGCATTTAGAAAATAAAGGCAAGAAATTAAATTTACTGGAAAGTTTAGAAATAAACAAATTAAAACAGTCACAAATTTTATTAAATGATAAATTAGATTTAAATAACTCGCCTTTATTAAATTTATTTACTTAAAATCTGTTTAGACAATAATACAAATGTATATGTAGTTCATTAAACAAATTTATGCGTAAACACGTTTAGTACCTTATAATATACAGTTAGGGCCGACCAGATGCACCACATTTTTCAATACCGACAATACTTGTATAGATTTCTGTAAAAATATTTTAAATACCATCCCTTTTGATTTTATAGATATAATTTTTATTTTTCATTTAGTTTGTAACGTACTGTTTAGATGTAAACACCTGAGGAAGCCACTGTGCTGGCGAAACAATTGTCGTTTTACGAATAAAGAGTAACAGTGAAGATTAAAACCGTAGTTTTATTTCTATTCTTAATTATGGATCTTCATCAAGTAAATGCCGAATCAATTCAATTATTAAAATTTAAATATTAAGAAGATGTAAAAAGGCAATGGTAAGACATATTTTGTGAATTATTGGGACAAATGTACCACGATGTAATTTTAAAATGAATTCAATTCATCACAGACAACAGACATATACAATAGGTACTATCTGAACGTGTCAGAAGAAAGGACGTAAATAAAAAGTGATGGATTCCTCCCAATAATATGATCGCGCGGAAATAGTAGGCCTGTTCAAGATCATTGCGACGGTATCCTGACAATTTCCTGAAAGATTTACATCCCATAGTAGAAAGGAGCGACTATTTATCGTCACCCGTATTCAAAACGCCTTCCCATTAAGTTGTGTGCGTGTGTGAGAAATGTGCGTAGGAAATAACAAAAAAACCCGACTCAATTCACTTTCTCCGTTCTACGTTAGCAACTCTGTGAAGTTCATCTATGTTTTGAAAGCGTCTCGCTACAGGTACGCCACCATTTCATCTTACTTCACTTGTTAAGTGATTAATATTTGCGTTTACTGCACGAGAAAGGTTTTCCCTTAGGGCCAGAGATTACTTTGTTGGAAGAATGTAATAAACGTGATTTGTGAAAATGTTCTGAAATATAGTTGCTCGATTTGGAACTCGGATAAATGTAAACCTTGAAAAGGAAAATTATAAAAATGTAATAAATTTATTTATTCATTCACTTACAGTTTACAAGAAAATATTTCAAGTAGTATAACTACATTATAAAAACAACTACGTGCACTAATAGAGAACATTTTAATTATATTTCAAATTAACATTAAACCAATTCGTTCATAATTATTAAAGTTCGGATTTCTATGCACAAGAAATGCTTTAAATATGCACATAAATATTTCACGTTCTTCATTTTTACCATTTATGCATTTTTATGCACTTTATTTTTGATATTTTTCGCTTACTGGATATCAAGGAAAGAGCAGTAAAACATTAAGAAGTACTTTAAATTACATTTATACATAAAAAAATATTATTATTACATAATATATGATAAGAACATTGCCTAATAATATGGTAAAAGATTACAATTACAGTAACCGCTCGATTATGTGAACTAATTAAAACCTTACCTGTTCACAGAATCGAAATGTTCACTCAATTGAATGTGCAGTTTAAAACGTTTATTTACATGTATATGTATTCAGTTACATCAAAAAGAATTACCAAATTAAAAATATACATGTTCTACATAGATACGTACATACATACATGAATACGTAATGATTTAAAGAAGTCAGTTTTGTTTGTTAAAAAAAGTGGTTAAATTTGTTTGAACCTTTTTTTCTTTTAAACATCTTTGAACTGCGATTTCTTTTATTCTTCGCAAAGTTAATAGATCTTCAGAATTTAGCATGTTTTGTTCTGCCCAAGAAATCACTATATTAAGTCCTTGTAAACCTTCCTGAGTGGGGATGGCAGTTGGCATTGGCTCATCATCCATTGTTTCTTCCGCACTTTCAATTTCAATTACATCCTCTTCAAGATCTTCTATGACATCCGTATTCCAGTTTTCTATGTCTTTACGGCTGTATGTTATGTTTCCGTTCACTTTCTGTAGTAATGCGCCAGTTTCTTGAAATGTCACTGCCTCGACGCTGTTCTTGTATTTTTCTTGTAGAATAGCCAATGGAACATCTTCTGAATCAGAGTCGCTATTGAAAGAATCTGATAAAATATTTTTCCAACACTTAGCAATTATTTCTTCTTTCACATTCATCCATGCTAATGCCAGATGTGTAACAGCATCTTTTAGACTCAAGTTTTTAATGCCAGCTGAAATATCATTGCTATCAGAAGCAACTATTGTGGATAAAAGGCTTCTTCTATAAAACAATTTTGTTAACCTAATGACATTATGGTCCATGGGCTTTATAAGAGCTGTTACATTCGGAGGCATGTATACAGTAAGAATTTTTCCATCATCGGAAACCAAGTTTTCTGCTGGTGGATGACTTGGAGCGTTACCCAAAAGTAGAAGAGCTTTTTGTGGTAATCCCTTTTGTTTCAAAAATCTTCGAACCTGCGGGACAAATGAATGATGAAACCAATTTTCAAATACCCCCGACGTCATCCACGCATTTTTCGTACTTGTGTATTGCACTGGAAGTGAAAAGTTCTTAAAGCATCTTGGATTTGCGGCACGCCCAATCACTAACGGTTTGATTTTATGTTCACCGGTTGCATTGGTGCATGCTAGTAAAGTAACTCTACTTTTATCCGTTTTCCGACCAGGGGCCGATCTTTCTTCAGACGTAACCAAAGTCCTTTCTGGGAGTAATTTCCAAAACAAGCCTGTCTCGTCGGCATTGTATAATTGGTCATGTGTTAATTGTAGCTCCTCTATTTTCTTTCGAAGATAATTCTTGAATGGACCTACATGTTCCGGAGCAGCTGATAACTTTTCTCCCGAAATTTTTAAATGTCTTATTCCAAATCTTCGTTTAAATCTTTGGCTCCTTACAGGATTTTAAAGTTTTTCTTTTCCGTATTTCACTGCGCCTTGATGTGACTTTTAAAATGTCCCGTTTTTTATTTTTGATTGCACATACTGTGGATTTGGCAATCCCGTACTTTTTAGACAAATACGTTACACTGCTTCCACTGTCCAGACTTTTTAAAATTTCACATTTTTCGAGCAAACTTAACACTTTTCGCTTCATTTTTATTGTAAACACAAAAATGTTCTAGCACAGTACACCTACAACATCAACAGAACTCAGAATTACAACTAAAATAAAATACATACATACATCTGTCCGCTGTTCTTGTAAGTTACGCCGGCGAGTCAGCAAAATAATTCATACGCCGGGAATTTACCCAGTTCACTGAAACTGAATCGAATGCAGCAAAATAATTCATACGCCGGGAATTTACCCAGTTCACTGAATCGAATGTGTTATTGTTCACTCTATGGAGCTTTACTAATAAAATTTTAGTTGTTCATATAAACGAGCTGTTCACTGAATAGAGTGTTCACTCTTCCGAGCGGCTACTGTAGTTGCTATATACATATAATAACATAATAACTTATTATGTTGTTAATTAACATCCATAGAATACAATTCTATGGATGTTATTATTAATAACTATTCACTTTCGCAATGAGATCTACTTAACTTATTATTGTAAAATTTTGTCTTCTATCGCTTAAAATATTTTTATATGTTGAAAACGTGCTTTTCACTGATGTGATAGGTGTATATTTTAATGACGTCAGATGTTCGGGGTCTAAATGTAAATTATTATCTTTAACAGTAGAACTTAATGATGATGACAAAATTTTTAATATTTCTGTTAACTTTAGAAAACCACAGTTGTAACACTTTAAAATTTATCTAGTATAACTTTACCAGTTCGACCTGGAATATTTTTCAATATATTTTCACAAGGTTCTACAATAGAAATTGATTCTAATAAAGTCCCTAGTTTTGTAATTAAGCTACTTAAAAAACTATAATGGGTTTTAATTTACGTCAACTGATCTAGAATCTCGCAATTTTCGAGTAAACTTTTGGATTTTATATTTGAATCGGTTATTTCGAGAAGGCCACACATGGAGCAAAAGGCTCCATATGTGGTTCTAGGAGATCCGTCTGCATTCAGAGCTCGTCCATCTACCACCAATAAATTATTACGAGTTTCGATATTAATTCCCGTTCAAACCACAACTAATTCACCGCCGAAACTAAGCTTTGGTACAATATTACATTGGGCAAACCTTTCACCAGCTCTTCGCCATATTCTTTGACATTCATAAGGAGAGCTGAGATTAAATCTCAACTCGTCTGTAAAAAGGATATGCAACTGCGGGTCGTGTGCAAGTCTTCTGGTAGTCAATCCCTATTCCTGCAACCTTATTCTTACTGTTCTTTCACTAACTGCTACGTCACGTACCTTTTCTAAATTGTTTATGAAACAAGCTGCTGTAGTGCCCCTGCTTCTCTGGACTCCCAATTTAAGAAAGCGGGCAGCCTCAGCACTTGTACACTTTGTTCTGCCAGAACCGACTCATCTAGTGTATCCACTAGTTACACGGAAACGCTCTATTGCTCTTTGAACAGAACAGTGTCTGTTGGATTTAAGGTCATATTTAAATTTAAAAATCAAAAAATGAACTTTGTTGAACACAAATTAAAAAATAGCAAAATGAACGACTGAAAATAAACCAAATTAAAAAAAACAGTTTAAATTTAACTAACATTAACTAACACCGGAATAAGCACGCATTTTGTGTATGAGAAAGATTTTAAACAGTTCCAAAAAATTTCAACAAAGCGTAGTAACATAATATTTATAACATATAAAAATAAGCTTAAAATTTATGAATGAAACAAAAGAAAAATAACAAACGAAAAAAAAGTATACGGATAGAATTTTGTGCCGGCGAGTATATATATACGTTTGGGCATACAGTCATCCGGACAGATAAACTAGTAATTACCGTAATAACTAATTGTCTTTTTGGCTAAAGAGCCTACTTAGAAGTGTGCTGAGTAGTGTACATCTAACGTTTTTAAATACTAACTGTGAAAATAGCGATTGCAAGTAGAGATCCTCACAAGTTATCTGAGTGATTAACCAAGGAGGAAAAACTTTTATCCTGTCTAGAACCTTTACATTTAAACAACATAATCGGCTTCAGTAGAAACAAAATGAAGATGCATTAAGGACAAACGCAAGACTTTTATACATACTCTTGGTGAATCGAGGAATCAAATTATTACTAATTTAAGTAAAATACATACGCATGAACTGTTGATGGAAAATGTTGTACAAAGGGAACTCTTAAGTTATTTCTTCAAAAGAAAAGCTGAAAGTTACATCGAAGAAAAGCCTTTAAAAAGTATAAGACAGTTATAAGTGGACAGAAAGGTTGTTTATCATTACAGTACTTCAGCACATCAGCTAAATAAATTATGCAATTTTTAAAATAATCTAGACTATAATTACTGGAATACCCTGTTTCATATAATTTTGATCTATTTCAATTTATGCAAAGAAATAGTTGGCCATCTAACGATGAGAAGCTACTTATAGTCAGTCCCTTGAGTCAATTCTATGTACAATCTCTTTAAGAAATAATAAGAGTGTTTCGATAACTAATTCCTGTGTATATTAAAATGTATTAACAGTAGTGAAAACCATATTAAATAGTGGCATTAGAAAAATCTTTCCGAGTAGTTTGTATAACCAATTGAAAATGGTCTACTGACCACATAATTAAAAATGAATTAATGCTTTTGTAATTAAGTAAATAGGGGTATATAGTGTATAAAAAAAGCAATCTCTATTTGCTTCTATTTATTAAAAAATCAGACAATTTGAAATGGTATTTACCTGTACATCAAAAATTACAAATGTGTCTAAAATACAAAGTTTTATACCTTGTTATACATTGACCGTTTTAATATAAAACCGATACTAAAGAGGAAGTAAAGTTTATTTTGTTGTCTCAATTTGTTAAAAAGCAAGTATACAAGCGGGAAGTATTAGAAATTGCAATGTAGTCTAACAGAACTTTTCAGTAATTAAATTCCTTTTTAGGAACTCATATATATTAAAACAGATTTTACCAACGAGATAAATTATTTCCAACTGTAGATTCGGAAATTTGTTGTTAAATTGTTGGGATAAGATATCTTACTTTCTCTAAATTGTTTTCTTTTCCTCTGGAGTTTTGTTCGCAAAATTCTTCGCAAAGAACTTTTTTTATTGTTGAATTTATATTTTCTTTGTAAAAAAAATTGTCTAATTGAGAAATAGCTAATCAAATTCTTTTGAATTTAAAACTGCCCTCGAGCTACTTGATCTTACAAAGTTAAAATATCCTAGATCACATTTGATCTTATCATATCTTTTAAGATATACGAGTATAATCGACCGTATATACAGGCTATCCTTGAAATAAGAAGACAATATGAAAAATGGAAAGATAGTTATAGAATATAAATCCAAAATATTTTCCTACTGTCCGATTATGAAAAGTATCAGAGACGATATCTTAAAGTTGACCGACAATAACAAAAATAATAGTTTTGGTAATACAATTTTCGGGGTGTTTTTATTTCGGGATTCGCGTCGTAATTTAGTAACAACATTGGATTTATATTCTACATGTTGTCTCTTTATTTCGAGGTCAGGCTGTATATTTAAAAAATATTAGGCGACATAAATAGTATATAATAAGAAAAAATATGAAAATTTATGTAAATATAAACAAGTTAAATTACTGATAACGGAGAAATACATAAATTAAATCTAAAATTGGAAAGTAAGGATATTTTGAGTATTTGTAGTAGTAATAACGTAAAAAATTGCATATGAACGAAAGATCAACATCATCGAGCCGTGCAATCTTAAGCCTATGGCCAACGCCGTGTCGTTTTTGAATCCATTTAATGAGGTGGATTATTCTTCTTTATGTTCCAAATTTTCATAAATTTTTGTGGGTTTTTGATTCGTAAAATATTCTTCTCTACTCGTCCCTGTTCTTACACTGCAAATTCCAATTTCCTACCCTCAAGGCTCTTGCTTCCTCTTCTATTTCGTTTAGCTATATTTTCCTCGGTCTTTCCTTCCTTCTTGTTCATCGGGTTATTCTTTAGCGTTATTCTTTTGCTCGTTTTATTATAGTTTTACGTGCTAATTTGTCTTCAATATTCCTTTTTTTCTCTCTTTTCTCTATTGCCAATTATCCTTGGGAACGGTATAGTCCACATTATTTTTCTTGCTGTTACTTTCAGACATTCTTGTTTTTTTTTTTTTTGCTTATTATTGCAGTTTCTAGGGCTTTGTGGGTCTTCCATTCTATTCTATTCTATTCTATTCTATTCTATTCTATTCTATTCTATTCTATTCTATTCTATTCTATTCTATTCTATTCTATTCTATTCTATTCTATTCTATTCTATTCTATTCTATTCTATTCTATTCTATTCTATTCTATTCTATTGTATTCTATTCTATTGTATTCTATTCTATTCTATTCTATTCTATTCTATTCTATTCTATTCTATTCTATTCTAATTCTTTGGGTTGCACGTCGTCAAGTCCGGGCAGTTGAGTATCTTTGTACCACACCCAATAGATCTTTCAGTACCACTTTGTTAGTCTTGTGGCCTCGGTAGAAGCCACTATCCTCCTCAGTAAAAATTTCGGTGCCCACGTAAGATTCAATAAATCCCTTTCGTTCCTCGCAAATACATACAGATCTCCCTTCTAGCGGAGTCCTTGGCGATTCCACATACAGATTCTGGTCATATGGAGTTTCTCTTAGAACCTTCATTAGCCAGTTCGTCAGCTAGCTCACAGCCTTCAATCTCCTCGTGCCCTGACACCCACATGAGTGATACAGTATCGTCTCGTGCCAGTATATTTAGAACCTGTTTACAATGTTTCACCAATTTAGACCTGGAAGATTGAATCACAATAGCTTTAATAGGCTGCTGACTATCAGCTATTATGTTGACTTTTTGTTTGCGCAGCCTGTTTCCCGAATTTTCTCGGTGCAGGCTGGGACTGCAAACAATTCAACCTCGAAAGCCGTTATGTTTCCCCAGATTTAATGATACGTTCCTTTTAGGACAACTTCCACATATACTTGCACCTGTGCGCCGATTGAATTGTGATCCTACCAGGTGCCGGCAGCCCATTCGCTCGAGCGACTTTTTGCCTGTTCCCTGGTCGGTATAGCTTAGCTTAGCTTAGTTCAGCTTAGCTGTAAACATAATCTCAGGTGCCACACTGTCCACCGGCATTTGTAATATCGGCCCTTCCAGTATAGTTCCTGTGGTATCTCTATGCTCCCCTACCACCTTATTAGGACACATTGGTCTTCAACCTCTGGATCGCAGCCATGGCCTTCGCTTTCACAAATATTCCTAGCGGAGAGACACCCACGATGACCTCCATCGAGGTGGTCATAGCTCCCGTGATTCCAGACAGACCCTGTTGCTAGAGAGTCGTAAGAAGCCCCATCGACGATGTTAGCCCCGTCCTCCTCCACCAGACAACTGCTCCATAGGAAATCATTGGTCTTACTACTACTGTGTTTTAGTCCCCAGGTCTGCAATTCTGCATCTCCAGAAGAGCTGCGTCGTTCTGTCCACCACTTTGGCTAGGTATCTGCTCCAATTCAGTTTCGCATCAAGTGTTATGATTAGATACTTTGCTTCAGTGGTTAGTTCTAACTCGTGTCCGAATAGTCTTATGCTGCCCAGATGATTTAGTTTTCTCATGTTGGCAAAATCTACCAACTTTGGTTTTTCTGAATTGACAGTCATTCTCTGATATGTTTTTCATATTCACCTACAATTTCAGTCATGATTTTCTCGAAAACGGTAAACAAAAATTGAACAACAATATTATTTTTTAGGGAATATAGAATCATAGATTCTAAAATTTAATGGGATTTTGAAAAAAAAAACAGGTGCGTAACATTTTTCCTAAACAAAATATTTGGTTTCAGTAACTATGTATGCCACTGTTCAGCTCTTTCTTTTGGAGTTTCCATCAAAAAGTAAGCACAAATATTAGGTGAAGATCGCAAAAAAATGTTTTTTTTTCAATTCAAAATTGCTGAATTGATATTTTTTTGGTAAAACTTTAATACCCTGTATCTCAGAATTATTGAAACATACATGGGTAGGTAAACCCCACCAGTTTTGTATAATACAAAGGTATTTTTAATAATACACCAGATTTTTAATAATACCCTGTATCTCAGTCAACAAGCGTTTAATTGAAAATGTTATAGATATATCTATATTATTTTGGTGCGAGGTATCTGGAATTGTTTTGACGCATAAATGGGACACCTGTGTAATAAATAACCATATGACATATATTGATAATAAACCTACCATTTTCAGTAAGAAACAACACAATGTATGTGTTTGGCCCAACAAAAAACTAAACAAATCATTTATTGACGTATTTAAACATATTTCGCTGCTAATATTTGTAAGATTTCTATAAGAGTGCCAAATAATAGATATACATACATAATTACATATTTAAATATTCTAAATTAATTATAGCGGAACGTTTTCCAAAATTCAAATAATGCACAGAGAACAAGACTTCACTGATTTTACATGACAATGCATCAAAAAAGAATATATAAAATTGCACTCATTTCTCAGCCGAAATTTCCATTAGAAATCAGTGCCCTTCATGATTTTTTGGTGTCTCCAAAACAAAATCAATGATGGCCATTATGGTGACTTTAGCACCTTTTATCGATTTTTAATCAAAGATATCGGTGCTGGAACATACTTTTCTGGTGTATAACTTCAAAATGAACTGAAAAATTCTTCCTGAATGTTTAAGCTACTTAATTTATATATATATATATACAGTGTGGTCATAAAGTTTTTAACCAAGCTTATAACCGCATTATTTTGCATTTTTTCGAAAAACGCTCGGACAGGTTCATTTTCTTTTTTAAAACGCCATCTTTTGACATACAATCTTTTTCTATGACGTCATTGGTTTTCGAGTGATGACGTTATCAACACGTTCTTTAAATGGCAACCATATTATTTTTTTCTCGTTTTTGGTAGATCTTTACATCCACCAAATAGTGATATAAAACAATTGGTACGTTGCATCACAATTTTTTTGACAAAATTATATAAATTTAGAAAAAAATACGAAAATTTTATTTTTGTACAAAATTAAAATTAAATTAAAAAAAAATACATCTGAACTTAAATTTATTGTAACAGTTAACGTAAATTTTCAAAATGGACCCCAACAACAAACTGACACAGTCCCAGCCGAGTGTAAATGCTTTGCGATCAATAGTAATCTGCGTTATTCGCTCCAGGTCAAAAGAAATTCGTCTTCCCAATCGGACAATTACTTATTAAAAAATCTTATTTAACATTAAATAGTTTCACAAAAAAGGGCCAAAGAAGTTTAATTTATTTAAAAAATTGACATGATGTGGCAGACCATTTCTTAATTAAAATTATCGCCCAAAAAATGAAGATTTCAAAAACTAATTAAGCTTACAAAATTCACTGAAATATGTAAGTAAGTTTTTTTCACACTTCTGTCTTGTGTCAGGACTTAAATATTCTTCTTGAACAAACTGGATCGTCAAAAGCACATGTACTCATGTTACTATGCAAAAAATTTACAAAAACAAAAACACGCACTTTTTTGAAAGATATTTCTTTATGACATTCTTGCTTCTTTTTATACAATTTATGTACAAAAATTTTAGTTTGAAATTGTTTCTATGGCGACAACATTGTTGAATTATTTACTTCTATTTTTGACGTTAAATTTTTGAGATATTGCGTAAAAATTGTTCATTTTCGCTAATATAAAAAATGGCACATTTATCTGAGCGAGAAAGAATCGAAACTTTAATTATGGTTGGGTATGGGGACAGACAAGGAACGCATGCAGAAGCATGCGATTTGTTTAACCATGAACACCCTGATAGACCTCCAATTACCAGGTCTACGGTGACAAAACTAGTTGGAAAGTTTACCGAAACTGGATCCGTCAAAGATCGACCACGGCAAGGTAGACCTCAAGTAAGAGAAGATTTGAAGTTAAATGTGCTTCTAGAAGCAGAAGAAAGGCATCATGTTTCCACCAGACAACTTGCGTTAGCCAATCAGGTGGCTCACTCATTTGTCGTCAACTTATTTAAAAAAGAACAAGTTCGAAGAACAAGAAAGTTCAACTTGTACAGGAATTACATGAGGATGACGAAGATCGTTGACTGCAGTTCTGTGAAGACGTAATGTTACGTTGTGACCAAAATCCAAATTTCTTGGAAAACATCGTCTTCTCAGATGAAGCTACGTTCTGCCTAAATGGATCTGTTCACCGCCATAATTGCAGATATTGGTCGCAGAACAATCCGCATTGGACTCAAGCGTGTCATACTCAGCGCAGAGGAAAAGTTAACGTATGGGTTGGAATGATTGGACGACGCATTTTAGGACCATATTTTTTTGAAGGAAATTTGACTGCTGTGCAATATTTAGAATTTTTAAGATTTGAACTGGTTCCAGCGCTCGCTGTTATTTTCCCAAATCACGAGGATGGTGATGTACCCCATCCAAATATTTGGTTTCAACAAGATGGGGCGCCTCCCCATTATGGTGTAGAGGTTCGCCACTATCTTGACGAAATATTTCCCAATAAATGGATTGGACGGAGAGGCGCCATAGAATGGCCACCTCGTTCTCCTGACCTGACTCCATTAGACTTTTTTTTGTGGGATTATTTGAAATTGAAAGTGTATTTTAACAAACCGAACAATTTAGAAGATTTAAAAGAACGAATTCGCGTAGAACTTTCACAAATATCCCCAGACATAATTGAGGCGAGTATAAGAAGTGTTTACACTCGGCTGGGACAGTGTCAGTCCATTTTGAAAATTTACGTTAACTGTTATAATAAATTTAAGTTCAGATGTATTTTTTTTAATTTAATTTTAATTTTGTACAAAAATAAAATTTTCGTATTTTTTTCTAAATTTATATCATTTTTTCAAAAAAATTGTGATGCAACATACCAATTGTTTTATATCACTATTTGGTGGATATAAAGATCTACCAAAAACGAGAGAAAAATAATATGGTTGCCATTTAAAGAAAGTGTTGATAACGTCATCACTCGAAAACCAATGACGTCATAGAAAAAAATTGTATGTCAAAAGAAAATTTACATGTCCGAGCGTTTTTCCTAAAAATGTAAAATAATGCGGTTATAAGATTGGTTCCAAACTTTATGACCACACTGTATATCAGCTGCTTTGAAAATTTTTATAATAATTTGAACTCCACTATTATTTCCAAAGGAACATATTTCTAATTATGTAAACAAAAAGACACCTTTCCCGTGACAACTGGGTCCTCTCTTATGTATTCGGCTATTTTCACACAACCTAGCATGTAATAAAAAATTTAAGATCTCGTTTATATAGGTACTGAATTTTAATTCCAATAAGCAACTTATTGATTTTTAGAGGCAATTACGTTTAATAATCGAGTGTTAATAAAACCAAATGAACACAGGACAACGTTTGTTGTCGAAACAATCTGTTCTTGACACAAATTTAATATTACACAAAGCGACATATTAGAGGCTAAAACAGAGATGCTATATGAAAAAGCAAAGATATCTTAAATTTACATGACATTATCGCATTATTAGAATGCTAAAGAATATACATAGTATACTCGTACATTCAGAATTTTTAAAATTTCGAAATTATTAATTTCTTGATTAGTTTATTTATTTACAATTTATTAAAAAAAATAAAGAAAACAAACTAAATGGAGATATAAACAACATAAATATTGTTAAAAATACGAACATGCGGGTGTGCGACTTAACAAGAAGAGATAATATGATTATCAGGGATCGGTAATCAGGGGTATATGACGTCAGTGCCAGGGACAAAGCAAGGACATCATGAATCCCGATTGAATATTTTTCACACGCGAATCTAAATACGTATAGAGAAGCAAGTACTTACCAAGTAAGTGTAAATACATCTTATCTTTAAAGAATACAACAGGGTTATTAAAACATATCACATCCCCTATGTCCAGAATCACCAATAGTTAATGCATATACTCATGTGTTAATAATTGTCTGTCGCCGTACATTGAAACGACCGTTCAACATCTACCGTTGAAATAGGGCATATTTAAAGTACGTAAAGTTTTTTAGTGGTAGCACATTTATCTCCAGTTCGGAAAAATTTACTTCTTTACCGTCAAACAATTCAACAATTTGTCGTTGAGTACGAAATCCTGAATTGTTATTTAGTACTGCGTCAAATTTTCTTTTTACATTATCAGCATCAGCTATAGGTAATTGGGAAAGGAATTAATAAAAATCATATACAATATTCATGGCGTTAATTATTTTGGGTTGGTCAGGGTAGCCTCTAGATGGCGGATGGTTACAGGTATTCTGGAATAATTTCCACGAATATTGGCTATATCTACTTGAATAGTTGTGTTTATAAATACTCGTTGAACGTATAAAATAAAAACAGCATCATTCGGTATTATACTTTTAACTTCGTCAAAATGCTTGTGATAATAGAACGCTGCTTCTATCCATCTGCCCCAGCGCGTTATAACAGGTTCTGGTAGTAGTGGCACATGTGGCAATTTTTCACGAAATAAATTCTTGGATGCTGGTGCCTTCACAAAAGCTTCAAAATAATTTGCATTCGGATAGTATTTTGTGACTTCCTCTGATACTCGATGAAGAACATGTGCGAAACAACTGATATGTGTCATACTACTGTATGTTTTGCCTTCAGTTGCCTTCATTTATGCAGTTCCATCTACTAGAAATAATGCACTTTTCCTTTATTTAACAAAGTTACGTTACGTAATATAATTTTTGCATTAGTTGTTTTAATTCCCTTAAATGCAAGTAGATATGTAAACATTACTGTGTCCACCACATATTTACGAAATATAACTCAAGTAACTAATAAAATTAAACAATAGATCGGACCGCTTTAAATTCATAAGACCTCTTCTGGAATGTACCCTGTCGGTCCCTCATAATTATTAATTAAATGTCTAATACAAAGGTATTTTTAATAATATAAAATATTATTCAAAATCTGGTGTAAAGAACACAAGTATAGGTTCAATATTAATATTTTTTGTGAACATATCCGAACATATTCCCCCCCAGAGACGCAGATACGTATTTCACCTTTCTACAGGATCATCGGTACGCCCCTGCTGGAGAAAGGATATTTTCAGACACATTCGCAAAAAAAGAACGACATCATTATTTCACGGAAATTATCCAGACCGAGCGCAGAAGCAAATTCAGCTCTGCCTGTTGTCAAACAGCCGAAGTACCTCTCTCTGTCCACATAACCAATGCGAACCAACAACGTCTTTCTAGAGATGGCACAACCTTGTCTCTAGAAACTGTATTTGGTTTCTGTCTTCACTCATACTTACGGACTAACCGCGTGTGTAATGTAACAGAATAATTGAAACATATTTTTAATAGGTGTTTGTAGTAGTGAGTACAAGGATGCGTGTGTCTTCACTTTTTTTCGGAAGGTCAGCGAGTTGCTCGAAGTGCTTTTAAATTGTAGTTTTGGCATTATTGTTTGAGAGTAACTTTTGGAAAATTAGATGTCCTGAAGGCGAGTGATGCTTTGAACTAAATACCCAATTAATAAAACAGTATAGGCTGTTTCAAGTTAAGGCTCTCGTAACTAGAACTCAAGACTTTCGTTTAGGTGCTGTGAATAGCCCTAATCCAGAAGGGTATGAAAACATAAGGGCTTGTGGTGATGTGCGTGGATTTAAATCTACCAATAGCCTGAGCACGTGTTCGTTTGACTGAGATCTAAAGCTTCAATCCGACGTTGCAATTTCCGTAAGCATCAGTAATCACTGAGGAAATAGTGGATCACATTATATACTAAACAGAAGTTGTATCAGATCTTAAAAGACACTTTTTAAGAGAATAATATACCAACTTATCAAAATCGTCTTGATATTGGTATTATTGTAGGCCATAATTTTTAAAAAAATTTATATGTATAAAATTATATTTGTACAAATTTCCCAATATAATTTTTTAAACTTACACATTATGTTTTTAAGGCAGCTAAATTTTAAACAAACAATTGTTCTCTTGTTTAATCTTATCAGACTCTTCGAGCTATAAAAGGTAGAAATTCACGTTATAATAAAGTAAGGGAATGGTTTTTCAGTAATCTAAATCTCTTTAATTCTTTAGTAGATGCACATTGGACGACTGCAGGACAACAAGCAATACAATTTGTCGCCGATACTTTCTTGTTTTTAAGTATTAAGCAACCAACAAGGGAATTCACCATTCTCGGTGGTCTTATCTCAATTACAAAGTACAGCCGTTTAAACAGTGTGGGGAAAGGAGTCTTTATCCGTACTACACTCGCAGACACGTTGTGTAAGCGAACGTATATGTGTGATCTCCGATGTTCAGCACTTGCTCCCATGTAAGTTCTTGGATGTACATCGGATCCTTGCTCTTAATCGAAGTACTGATTCCGTTTAGGAATATAAATTGCCCGGTTCTCCTTGTTTCAAGTTTTGCGTTATCGTCGAGTTCATGGAATGGCGCGTGTTCTGGTTGTGATGTCCTTTTAGAAATAACACAATATGACACAAAGTAGGCCACCAATTAAAATCCTACAAACGCAGTCAGTAGTCAAAAGGGTTTTATTATTTTATCAAATTAATGTACGAGTATTGTAATATTTATTATTTAATTATATTTTGGCCATTTAAAGAAATACATATTATATCCGATCATTTTAAAAGTTTGCAGCATTTAAAATGACAAGCAATGAAAGATAAGCATATTCCTATGATAAACAAAGAATTTCAAGAAAAGATGTCAATAGGTAAACAAGATTCAAACCAAATATCCTTCTAAACTCATTTTATACATTTCAAATATTGTCAAAATTATTATAAAATTTCACACAAATGTCATAATATAACAAATTTGTTTTAAGATGCCTTTTAAAATTAAATTATCTCAGGATCGTTGCTCTTTTCACAAAAATGTAATTTCTTATCTTAAAATACAAAATTTAAAGTTCTTTTATCTTTACTAATTGATACAAATGAACTTTTATTATTACATATAACACATTTTTAAAAAACCTTATAAAATTAATCAAATTCCTATCTAAATTCCTGTCTAAATGTTATATTATCTCTTTAAAATTATCTTCGCTTTCAAATACCATATACACCTTTTTCTCTCAAATATATTCGACATAAATTATATCTTGATACCTAGTATTTCTGTGTTTTCTTTAATGCATTTTCTTTTTTTAATCCTTGATGAACTTTTAAACTTTTAACTTTTTTATTCTTATTTTCTTTCACTCAAAATTATACTTTTCGACTTCTTGTTTATTTATTAAAAAATCTCATTTAAACATTATTCTTTCACATTCTCTTACATTATCAACCTCAAGCCATAATTTTCTATTTCTGTCACTTACATTTATCAGAAATACATTGATTATAATTTATATTAAAACAGTTCATTTAAAATAAAACTTTATTCCTTTTCCAAAATTAAGATTTTATGACTATATATTGTTATAATAAAATTATATAGACTGGCTAATTTATAAATTTGTCCTACGATTGGGTGAAATTATATATAAAAAAGATGTAATAGATGTAATGTATGATATAAATTAAATAAATAAACAGAGATTTTTATTTAATAACAATATATTTATAATATATATTTTTTAAGTGTTTATTACATTACATAGGTACCTACCTTGTTCAGTTGAACAGATTCCGTCAAAGCTTATGAGATGCCGCTTGAGTTGTTTGTGCCTATGCCGTAATAAATTTCAATAGAAAGATAAATATCAAAATTCTTTAATTGCGCCGGTTAATTCTTTAATTGCGCCGGTAATGAATTAACTGTAGTATTGTTTAAAATATGGGTTGTTTGTTTATTGAGCATGAGATCTTATAATAAGTATAAAATTTGCACTTTTTATAACGACGCCTGTTGTAACGATTTCACCCAATAGACGCTAACTCTCCATTGTTCTTCGCCTCGGCCTCCGTATGACCAAAATTTCCACAAGTATTTAATTTTTATATTTTCTTACAATATAAGTTTATGTGAAATACGTATTGATATAGCCTTCAAAATAAATAATATTAATTCTAAAATAAAGTTTGGGTTCCATTAAATGTCTATTCACTCCACATGTGCAAAACGTTAAACACATGATTCCCGCGGAAAGTTATTCAAATCAAAAACACTATAGTCTATAAAAAAGATTCCCATATGAAATTAATATTATCAAAAAAGTTAATTATTTTCGGATTTCCAACTTAATTAATGAATATTATGACTGAAAAGTGATCTATATAAAATATAAAAAAATTCTAAAATAAATTTTACAATTATTTTCGCGGTATTAACTTCTTTGATAACTTTCTGTAGTAATGTACGGTCTACGATTACGGTATCTTAAATCTACGTTTATTTTAACAATGTTTGTTCTGTTTCTCCCTATTTCAGATGCCATTGTGTATCACTTCAATATAGTTTATACCCAGTTTATGAAATATCATCTGTCAGTCTTTGATTAAATGAAGAATCTGTCAATATTTTCTTACAAGTTTATCATTAAATAATGACTTATGCAGTTAATGAGCAGCAAAGGATATATGTGGTTGAGATTTATTTAAGAAATTGCAGAAAAATTGATGGTGAATGGACTTGTACTCTGAGAGATGACTACGCATATTTTTAAAGGAATTTGTAAATGATGCTGCCCCATATGACCATTTCTGGGTTTCCATTCGTCGTTTTGTGAATTTATTCAGAGAAACGGGAAGTGTGCACCGCAAACTGGGAAGTGGTAGAGCAATGGTCAGAAACTTCGGTACGGCATTTACAGCAAGAATTTTTTTTTTTGCGATACCTGTCGACGTATCCTTAAAAATGATCTACATATGCATTCTTACCATATACAAGTAACACATGAGAGAAGAATTTTGCCAACAATTTATTGAACAATTCAATAACAACGACGAAGAATTTTGTAAAGTTATGCTTACAGACGATCGTGGTGCCACCTCTCTGGGTATGTCAACTCTCAAAATATGGGAATGTGGAGTACCTACAGATAATCCAACTTTTTTATATAGACTCTATTGCATTCGCAAAAAATTGAAGTTTGGCTAGCTATTAGCCAGAGGATTATTTAACATATATTTTTTGAAGGTATATTAAAAATAGTGTTTAAAAACATTTGATTATAGATTTCTAAAACACCATTTTGGCACAATAATATCATTTCATTTAACTTTTTAGGAACAATAAATACTGAACAGTACTAGAAGTTTTAGCTCCATTTGTTAATATGTTACACGATGTTGAGTTACAGAAATGCTATTTTCAGCAAGAATGAGCTCGTGCACATACTACCAATGCAAACGTTGTTTCCATGCAGGAATTTTTTGGATATCGCATCTTTAGCCTGAGTATAGATACTATCTGGGCACCATGATGTTGTGACTTAACACCATGTAATTTCTCTCAATGGTCACATTTAAAGAATTCGATTTCTGAAACACCCGTTATTGACCTTGACAATTTAAAACGAAGGATTAGAAGAACTCAATAATACACCAGAAATTCTTCAAAACGTTCTTAGTTCTCTTAAAAAAGAATTATTCTCTGCGGAGATGTAGTCGGTGGCCATATAACATATTCTATTTAATATTGTTTTTCCATTTATTTTTCCATTCTATATTGTTTCGTTCGACATAATAATAAATCATATTTAGCTTTAAAAATGTTTATTATTGGTTTTGTTAGGAGAAATATTACTTCTAGTGATATTATAATTAAAATTAAAAATATATTTTTAAAATAGATTATTTAGTTCGAACTGTCATTAAATTAAACAAAGTAATAGGTAGCCCTAAGTTGAATCAAACTAAGACACAAGTGATTTTATTCATGGCATACTCTGAAAAACTCTCTTTTGGCCCCAATATTATATATATATATATATATGAAGCGTTGTTCTTCGGGATATTTCGCCGCGTTTGGATGATTTCGTCCTGAGAAGGACAACTTTCTTCCTGACGTTTCGGTGACATCACTTTCACCTTTTTATAGAGGATCTTCTCGTTGCGATGGTAGCTTCATGAGAGCGTCAATTTCCTGTGCCGCTCGTATTATATGGTCCCGTCGTAGTGGGGACGTGTGTCTGACTCCTCGTGATTGGTCCGTCAGTTGTTCTGTCGCTTTCGACTATTGGTCGATCGGTTTGCGTTCGGTCCGAGTTAGTATGACTGGGCCGTGGCAAGTTGTTTGTTATCATTACGTCGCTTGTGTGAAATCTGCCTGTTGAGCAAGGCCGGTTTCCATGTGTCAGGCAAATGCTGTCCGTCGTCACGTTTGTTCATACAGTTTTGCCATTTCTTAATTTCTATAGCTTCTCTTATAATCCTGTACGTTAACCTCGTACTGCGTGCTATAGTTTTTGTACCGTCAAAGTCGATGGTGTGTCCTGTACGTAGCACATGCTTAGCTAGGGATGATGTTGTTTCTTTTTTAGCTACCGCATTTCTGTGTTCTTCCCTCCGTACGCTGGTTTTAGGGTTAGTATGCCCTATGTATGTTTGTTCGCATTCATAGCACGGTATTTCGTAGACCCCTTGGTTTTCTAGTTCTATCTTATCCTTTGTATTAGGCAAAATGTCTCTTATTTTCCTGTCTGTCGTATAAATGGTGTCTATGTCGTGTCGGCGTAATATTCTACCTATTTTCTCAGTCGTACCTTTCACGTAAGGGAGAAATGCTGTCCATGTAGATCTTTCTTTCTTTTTTGGTTGATTCTTGTTAATTTGTGTCGCTCTGTTAATGGTATGTTGCGAATATCCGTTCGCTTGTAATATGTTTTATATTGTTCCCATTTCTTCGTGTTCAGATGTTGTAAAAACCCGCTTAATTTCTCTCTTCCATGCGGCCAAATCACCAGGGCGCCGTCTACGTAGCGCACCCAGAGTTTTGGTTTGTATGTAGCGTTTTCTAGTGCTCTTTGTGCGAAATCTGCCATAAACAAATTCGCCAGTACAGGTGACAGCGGTGATCACATCGGCGCTCCATCGGTTTGCTTAAAAAATTGTCCGTTGTATATAAAATACGTGTTTGACAGGCAGTGTTTCGTTAGATCTATGTCGTAGTCGAAGAGTTGGTGTTTCTTTATTAGTAGATCTATTGCCTCATTAATGGGGATCTGTGTGAAGAGCGAAACTACGTCGAAGCTCACCAACATGTCGTCTTGATCCATGGTGATATCCTTGAGTATTTCAGTTAGGTGAGTCGAGTTTTTAACATATGATGGTATTTCTTCGGCAAGGGGTTGTAGTTTTTGTGCTAAGAAGCGTGAAAGCGCTTGAGTCGGTGAGCTAACGGAACTCACTATCGGTCTCAGCGGCACATCCGGCTTGTGTATTTTTGGTAGGCCGTAGAATTTCGGACATCTTGACGATTTCTCTCTAGGAATCAGTCGTTTCTTAATACCTTCTTCGAGAGGTGCGTTCTTGATCTTGTTTTTTGTCGTCTTTTCTAAGTATGTGGTCGGGTCGTTAGGTGTCGGTTTATACATCGAGTCTTCTAGAAGCTTTCGTATTTTTTGGTCGTAGTCGCTCTTTTCCATTATTACTGTGGCGTTATATATATATAATTATTTCGTGATCTTTGTATGTTATGGTAGATTCAATTAGTTGGCGATTTAAGGTCTGGTTTTACTTCAAAATGTATATATTCAAAACAATCTTACATGTTTCGGCAAATGATGCCTTTTTCAAAGAATTTAAAATATAATTTATAATTTAAATGCTTATATATATATATATATATATATATATATATATATATATGTATATATATATATATATATATATATATATATATATATAATAACTTCGTGACCTTGGTATGATATGGTAAACCTAATCAGTAGGCGATTAAAGGTCTGTATATTACTTCAAAATATATGTATTTAAAAAACTCTACATGTTTCGGCTGTATACGCCTTTTTCAAGAGAATACAATTCATATTTTGTATTCTCTTGAAAAAGGCGTATACAGCCGAAACATGTAGAGTTTTTTAAATACATATATTTTGAAGTAATATACAGACCTTTAATCGCCTACTGATTAGGTTAACCATATATATATATATGTATATATATATATAGACAAAGTGTCCTTGAAATAAAGAAACAACGTATGAAGAATGGAAAGATGCAATTACATAGAATATAAATACAAGAAATTGTCAATTACGATGCGTACACCAAAATTAAGAACCCACTGAAAATAAAATTATGTGTCGCCTATGGATCAGAATGTCTATTAGAAATACCTGGTTTGAATTTACACACTACAATGTTTATTATAAGAACTCTAGAAGATAACATTGTTTAGACGGCTGTCGATGTTATAAAACCCCGATAGAGTAGCTTTGTTTGCTTAGGATTCAGTAACCTCAATACAAATCAAATATATTAGCTGTGAATCATTTGTGGACTAAAACTTTTAGAACTAACCTAAATCAGCTTCCTCTCTTGTGCACTGAGTGAATGTTTTTTTGTTACGAGAAGTAACAAATATAAAATATTAATATGAATTCCGAATGCCATTATTGAATACGTACGCTGCAACATTTATGTTTATAAAAACAATAGATGATAACATTGTTCAGACAGCTTTTTATGCTAAGGCTTCGATAACCTGGTATGAAAACTTAGCTATTAAAAATTTATGCCTGCATGTAAATTTCTAAAGAAGGCGTATTAAAAGAACGTTCAAGATGTGCTCTACGTGTATTTAACGTTCTATTTGGTAAGAATCTATCTTTAATCGAAAACGTAAATTTGGACCCTGCTTAAAGCGAGGCCGACAATAACGAAACTACTCTTTTTGTTATTGTCGGTCACCTTTAAAATATCGTCTCCGATACTATTATTATATAGTCGGTCGCACAATGGCGTGATATTTTTTTTAAATAGGTATCTTTGATATTTCTTTTCTCGGTTATGAAAGAGAATTTTGGGAAGATATTGTATTTATATTCTATATAATTACGTCTTTCCATTTTTCATAAGTTGTCTCTTTATTTCAAAGTTACCTGTATATTTGTGTGTGTGTGTGTGGTGTGTGTGTGTATCTGCAAACCCTTTTTTGTATATTGTAATATAGTCCTTGACTTAGGTTGTTAAACAAAATAGGAAGAAAGTAAAAAGCGCAAGTAACGCTAACAAAGTGGACCCATTCATTTCATATTATCGCTCATAAATACATATTTTCCTATACAGTTTTACAATACCTTTGTCGAATAACAGTAACGTACACAAAATGGAAAGTCTTGTTCTAAAGTTCAGGATATGAAAGTGACGAAATCCAAAGGGGTGCTGTAAAACGGCACAAAGGTGAACTGAGCATGATATATAATTGACGGCGGCTTTTTTACACGGCTTATAGCCATTGAAACACAGGAAATTATGTGAACGAAAAAAATGTGTTGAATTTTCAGAATGATGTTGAACATGAGAACGATCACATAGATGACTGTATGGAAGATAATAAAATACACTTAGAATTTTATCGTAGATGTCGTTTACAGACATTCAGTGTAACATTTAAGATCAATATAAAATATCCATATTCCATGTGTGCCAATATAAATTTTTCTCTATAACAGATAATAGTGTATGATTTAATAATAATATTTACGAGGGTGGTTTGGAAACTACGTGAACAAAGAAAACACAAGTTTTTTTTACAAAAAACATTTTATTTTTCAATATACCAAGTACTATCATAAATACTGTAACATGAATTTTTAGTTGTAAAATAGAAATGAGAAAAGATTTCATAACAATTTTTACAGAATTTATTGACCAATAAATAAGTAACAAATATTTCAACAAATTATTCAAAATAGCCTCAATTTGCCTTAACACAGGACATCAGACTCTCCAGCCTGCATCTGTTGCAACACGTACGTTTTCCATTGGGAAATTTTTCACTGCGTGTCTTAAGGATTGCAAATTCGGATGTCTTTTAAAGCACGCCATATTCTCCAAATCCGACCATAACGTGTACTCTAAGGAATTAAGTAGGAAGGCGAATCATCCGGAGAAATAAAATTCGGTACGTTGCTCTGAATCCACTGTTGAGTAGTTCTGGCCTTGTGGGACGGCGTTGAATCTTGTTGGAATGTCCATGGTTCACTGTTAAACAATGTGTGATTCAATGGGTTAACAACGTATTCCAAATCATTTTCCTGATAAACGGTTGCTGAGGTTTTAACCCCTTTTTCACCAAACCATTGCGGATAAAGAATGATTACTTCTTTGTACTCTTGGAACCAACTGTTTTGCTTCTTTTGATGATCTAGCGTAAATCTTGCCATTTTGTTTACTAATAGATTCATCAACAGCGAAGATCTTTTCATCTGTGAAAAGGATTGGCTGGTGTTATTAATTCACGTATCGAGTCAGAAGTTGTTGTGATTTTTGTTTCCGTTTCCTTTTTAAATCAGTAATAGAATGTCCCGTGTATCTTTTTCCTCTTCTTCTTCTGCTTTTAGTTGGACGCCAGAACGTCCAGGCACTTGAGCACACTGCTCTTTGTACTATCCTCAATAGATCTCTAAGTTCCACTCTGTTAGTCTTGTGTCCTCGATAAAAGCCACTATCCTCCTCAGAGGAAGTTTGAGTACACTCGAAGGATCCAATAGATCTCTCCCGAAATATTTCTGTCTGAGTTCCTTCAGTTCCTCACACGTGCATATTACATGAAAGCTAGTTTCCTCCTATTTTTCACATCTTCTCACCAGGGCTCGCTAACCAAGCCCATGTTGTACAGATGCTTTCTTAAAGGACACTGTCCGGTTATTATCCGGGTAATTATTTTAATTTCCTTTGTGTTACTACGAATTAGGTTTGCTGAAAAATTTCCGTCCAGCTCCCTTAGTAGTGTTTTGGTAGGGAGTGTATCTTTTATATGCTCTTAGTCCAAGACATTGATTTATGATGCACGACATTGATTTTTGTTTCCTTTATGGATTACGCTTAATTCGCGCTTTTACTGCTTTAATCGCTTGTTAAGTTGTAACAGTGCGAGGTCTTCCCGTTCCTAACGATCTCTAACATTACCAGTGTCGTCGTATAATTTAATGGCCCGGTATACGAACATACGACTGATTCCCAGTGGCTGCTATATCCATATCACATTTATGCAAAGCAATTACATTAACGCGGCTCTCTCTGTCTCCCCATTCCATTATCTAACAGTATTATATCCTCAAAATTTGCACACACTTGAATAGCAGGAATGTCAACTGACAGTAGATATCCGTCTTTTGTTTATTTTATTTGTCACAGCACTTATGATTTATGCATAATTTTTTTTGCAGTATTTATGATAGTATTAGGTAGTACCCTGCTCGCTCAACACACTTATTCCAACGATATTCCAAATTAGTAGTGCCTTCATTGTAGGTCGATGAATCCAAATCCTTGAAATAGCTATTTAGAGCAGTGATTACTTCGAAATTAAACGAAACTCTTTCTGCTGAGCCATATTTTCAGGTTTCGAAAGATATGATAATTGCTGGGAGCCAAATCTAGGGAATATGGCAAATGAGGCACTAACTCAAAATCCAATTCATTAATTTTTGCCATTGCAATCGCAGACTTGCACTTTCTTCTTTGCCAAATGAGGCCGTTTCTCCTTGATTTTGACGCTTAATTGTGGCAACATATTAGCACAAATACTCACCATTTATTTTTTTTCCCTTTTCTAAGTAGTCGTCTAAGTAGTTGCCAACCTTTACTGCTGACAAAACCGTTTTTGCTTACGTTGGTGGCGGAGAACCTTTTTTGTCCAATGTTTGGATTGTTCGTTATCTTCGGGCGTGTAATTGTGGACCCAAATGTCATCGACGGTAATGAAACAGCGTACAAAGTCGTTCTGATTGCGGCTAAAATGTGCCAAAAGGTCGCGAGAAACACTCAAACGATTCAGTTTTTGCTACGATGTGAGTAACCGCGGCACTCAATGTGCCGAATTTTTCTTCATTTCCAATTCTTCAGTTAAAATTCTGTGCACACTGTTATCCTATAATGTTTGCTACCTCGCTAACTTTTATACGGTGAACTTTTTCAATCATATCCGGAGCAGTAACAGTTTTTGGACGTCCACTATGAGTTCAGCATTTGTGCTCGTACGACCGCGCTTAAATTCGGCAACCCAGTTTTTAACCACAATACGCCGCATGCTCCAGAGTCGATAAATCGTCTGATCTCTATTTCGCAGAAAACGGACAAACAAAAATGTAGTAAATGTAGCTTTACAAGAAAAAATATTTTTTTAAACATAATTTTTCTTCCTTTCCTTTCATTCCACATAGCCACAGCAATGCAAGGCAGGGTATTGAATTTAATGTAATTTCTCAGTGAATCCATGTTCGCTACAATACTTTTCCATTCATTTCATATCAGACTGAGACACAGCGAAGCGTGGTCTAGTTTAGCTAGTTTCATATATTTCACATGCCTGTGACGTAACCAGTTTTGAGTTATCACGTAATATGCTTTACTTTTTAATGAAATTGAATATTTTTATGTTATTTTTGGATAAAACTTTTCGTGGCCTTTTCAAAAAGCACTTAATGTATTTCTCTTCAATAGTTTCTGAGATTTTGAAGATATTTCATACAGTTTTTTTGTGTTAAGTTTTCGTGTGTCACTCTTAACTCTTTCGTGTTAAGGGCTTAAACGTATCCCAACAAAAATACTAGAATTAAAAAGTCAACACGAAAAAACTGTATGATAAAATTGATAACAGTTGACAATAGTAGAATACGAGAAACATAATAATTTTGCTTTAACAAAAAAAAACAATCAGTAAACTTTGACGTTTTTAATTGTTGTGGTGGATGAAATGTAAAAATGTAAAAATCTCAAGAACTGTTGAAAATAGAGTTAACTACTGTGGGTTCATGAAAATTAAATACCAGGGATGTTTCCAAAGTTCTAAGAATTGAGCTATAATTTTTTTGTAAATTTTCATCAATATTACAATGCAGTTTTTCAACATACTCGCCATTTAATTGAATACATTTATACCAATGATAAATTGATGTTTTGAAACCGTCCTCAAAGAACTTTTTCAGTGCCTCGTCAATCGATCTATTTATGACACGTTTTACGTCAATTAAACTCTCAAAACTAACAACCCCAAAGGTTTTTCAAATCTGGGACCAAAATCACTCGATGCAATATCCGGAGAATGAGGTAGATGTGGAAGTAATTCCCAACGTAAATAGTTCAAAACATTCTTCGAAGTACGGTCCTGCATTATCCTGTTGCAATAACGCACGCTTATGCAATTTCCCAGACCGTTTTGTAATAAGTGCCTGCCGCAGTGGTCCTGATAATAAGTTCGAATAATATTCTGCGTTAATTGTAGTACCTTTCGCCATATAATTTATAAGAATAATCCCTTCGCAATCCCAGAATACACTAAGCATTGCCTTTCCAGTAGATCGAACTGCACGGCAAGGCGGCCCTTCTTCGGGTTTGCGAAATTCTTTGGATTGACTTTTGGTCTCAAGATTGAATTAATGAATCAACGCTTTGTCAGTGGTTGTTACCTGTTGCTAAAATTCATCACCGTAACGTGCGAACAGCTCTGAAATTTGGTAAGTGTCAGACCTATTGATTTTCTGTTCCGGTCCCAATAGCCTTGGCATTTAGCGGGCTGAAACCTTGCTTACGTCCAAATAATCATATAAGATCTCATGAACTTGTCGTGCACCTATTCCTAGGCGTACACCAATTTGAGAAATAGTCATTTGTATGTCCTTTCTCAGCAGGTTCTCCGCGCCAGTAGTGTTTCTTTCATTTACCGACGTGCTCGGATCGTCTTCTAACTTTATTCTACCACTTTTAAAATGATTGATCCACCAATATACAGTAAATTTAGATTCTGCAGATTCACCAAACACTCATTGCAGACGTTTAGTAATTTCTGAAGTTTTCACAACCACTTTCCGCAAAAAGAAAATTATTGCTCTTTGAGACTTAGCTGCGTCTTTCATGGTTGCACAAACAGTGCTATGAAAATGCGTCTATATCGGTCGAACACTTGAATCAAACTGAACGATACTGCACTGAATAGCTGCATAAACATGTCAAGACTTGTCTATCACCAATAGCATTGCCTATAAGTTCTGCGTAATTTAATTAGAGCAATGAAAACGAAGAAGCGGATTCTAATAGTGTTGAATCTAGGTCTTCTTTTTATTTCGGTTGGTGTTAGGCCTTTCAAATAAAAGTACTTTATTACTGCTCTCAACTCAGTTCTTTCTGTTATTACAAAATCACACGTTCACTTTGACGTACTGTCAAAAACAGGCCAATTAACATATCGATCTGTCCTGTCATATTTAACCTATCAAGGGATGACTCTACGATAAAGAGGATTCCTGTGAATTAGCGCCATCTCCGTGTTAGGCCACATAGTTTCCGACATATTTGCGAATTTAATATAAGTTGATTCATTTCTACGCAGTAACTTTTTTGATAAAACACCTAAGAATTATTTTCATCCATTTAATTCTAAAATTGTAACTTTTATAATTAATATAATAATTTTACATGCCACATTTCTGTTGCCAGTGAGAGAAATAAAAGCAGATGTGAACTCTTATGGATAACCTCGATTGAAGACAAGTTCAGAAAGTAGCGGCTAAAATATATCCGCGCACTTTATTGAATCGATTATGAGGGAATTCCAGTTCATAACGCTAGCGCTCGACCTGAACGGAGTTAAATGATTTCGAACAATGGCTTCTGAAGTCAGTTTTCCGGCAAGAACAAACTGTTAGTACAGGGAGGTCTCTCTCAATTCTCAAATATGGGGACGTGACAAGAAGCAATTTCATATCGAGTATATGAGTACCGTTTCTTCCGTGGAAACCTTTTCGGTAAATATTGTCGTCTACGTGAAGATTTTACAATTTTTCCTTTAAAAACAATATAAATTTCTCGTGTATGTCATCCTTACACAGTGCTATTGCAAAATTAATATTAGAGCAATAAATAAGATGTATTTTTGTCTATACAGACATTTCCAGGAAATTTTACCTTTGCTATTGACAACAAAATAACACTAGTTCACAAATTTAAGTTTGTTCGCTGGGGCTTGAATTTTAATAGGTCATATTGACTAAATATGTTGTTGTGACTTCAAACATGATTTAGATGTTTTCCTGTCACATTCAGATACAACACAAATTACGAAATAAAACTACGAGGGATACCTTTTATATTTCGGGAATAGAGAACAGAAACTAAAATTAATCATCGTACATGGCTTTATTGTTTTTCAAAATCTTCACCATTAAGATCAATATACTTTTGCATGCGCTTGAACTAATTGTCAAAGTACTTTTTCCACTTCGATTGATGTACCTCCAAAATATGCATTTTGAAAGCAGTCAGGCGTCGAAAAACGTTAACATCGTAATTTATTTTTGATTTGTGAGAATAGAAAAATCATTTGGTGTCAAAATCAAGGCTATACGGCAGATGACCCATCAATTCCACTTTTTTAGTTGTCAAAAACTCTCTTGTTTAAGTCGATGTCTGAGAGCACGCATTGTCCTGGTGAAGAATTACCTGTCGTCGGCGATTTCCCTTATTTTTCCGAATATCTCTGGCAAGCAAATGCTTATGTACCATTCAGAATTGACCGTCCGCCGTTACACTAATGGTACAGTTGCTACATGTCCGGTTTTTTCCGAAGAAACAAGCGACCATTTGCTTCGAAGTGCTTCGAGCGCGAATAACTTTTATTGGATTAGCCTCACCTTGAAAGACCCATACAGTCGACTGCTGTTTAGTTTCGGGCTCACACGCGTAGATTCGTGATACGTCACCTGTTACGATAACATAGACGTGTTTTAAAGCACCCCGATCGTATTTTAATCGCACACTTGAAACTGAGCAAGATTATACTGCCACCTAACGACACGCTCCGAAATACTTACTACTACTTTTAATTATCTCACATTAATTTACAATTTTTTTATATATTTAGTTTTACTAGTATTCAATGTTGATTGTTACTGAAAAACGAGTATTTAATCATGTAAAGTAATAAAATAAATATTATATAAATATTTAAAAATTTGAATTCTCAAAAAAAATCATAAAACCAATTAAACTCGACTAATTCAGTATATCGATAGTTTAAGTAGAACATCTCATTTTTATTTAAAGAATATGAAAAATATTAAAGTCTTCCACTTGTCATGATAGTTGTTTTGGCGTTCATGATGTTGACATTAGTTAATGAGCGGTGCTTAATGTTCTTCTACACTCTGTTTTAATAACTTTTGTGATATAGTAAGGATGTTACTTATGATGAAAGTATCTCTCCAGCAGCATGTACTGTCACAATATCTTGGCGGATGGTGCAGACCGGTATATGTATCCGCAGGGGTATCGCTGTTCTATGAGCCTGCGTGACTCAGCAGTACTAATATAATTTCGGTGTGGTTGACCTCGAACACTTGAAACTGAGCAAGATTATACTGCCTGTCTTTCAGTAAGTACAGTTAACTTTTGTTTGTGTGTGGCGCTGGAGATTTGGTATCGTGAAAATTTTACGCCGAAGGAGGTGGTTTATCGGCGGTATACTGAGTTTAATCTACCATAATTTTATGTTTCGGTAGACGTTATTGACTAGGCCCAAGACTAATTAACCCCCTCTAATATCTGTGGGAATTTTGCCGCTTTCTTTGCGATATTTATTTGTGTTTTAATCTTAGTGTTTCGTTAATTCTAATGCATACAATAACTTCTGCAGGGCTTTTTTTATTACGTTCTTTTAACCAATTTGTTGCTGAAATTTGCTATACGACTTGTTAAATCAATGGAAGTGGAGACACTGTTGGAAAACCGTATCAGTTCACGTGTTCCAGAAATCACGTTCTAAGACCACGTGTGAAACGGAAATGACGCCATAGCAGCTGGATAACCTTGGACAAAATCAACAAGCCGCAAGGTAGTTTTACCTCTAATTACGCCGTTTCATCTGAACAATTATCACCGAGAAACTTGCATCGTGCTTTAAGAAAATTAGTGGCATGAAATATTAAAAAGCATTAATTTATTCTGATTTTTGTCGTAAACATTCAGTAATCTCCTTGTTCGTAAAATATATTAATATAATTCATATAACATTATATTTTACTTGTCTTGGACTTTAAATAATTTATTTGTTGTAAATACATTAGCATCGTTCAGAGTAATTTTATATTACTTTCATTTGCTTTGAACGTCCATTAATTCTGTTGAACATTTAAAACTTTAGTATTGTCCATACCATATAGTATTTAATTTAATGTATTTAATAATTGTGGGGATGCAATTTAGTTTAGGCATAAATTGGTTGTTTCAATTTAATTAAGGATTTCGTGATTTTCTTTCGCTTTTAATTTATTTTTACTAAATTTAAATAATGTCGTAGAATACGTAGCCCTAAGATTACGTACATCAGATTTAAATTCGTTTGTTAACGCGTACTCAAGGTCTTGCCTATACGTATGACATTTCCTTGTATTCTTGTCTTACTTTTTGTTGTGCTCTAAAATATACAGACTAGTGAATATACAACATTGTACAAGACTTTAACTCTTGATTTTGCAGTTTTAGAGTTAAATTTATAGTTAAAATTATGTTGAATTAACAATTATATATTTATTTAAATTTTTAAATACCTTCATTTAATTATATACAGAACTTCACTCTTTCAGTTTTTGTTGTAACATACTACTGGTTCTGTACTTTTTCTTTAATCTTGTAAATTTTATTATCGACGAAGATGTTTATAATAAACTTGGTTCTTTATCTTTAACGTGGAATGTTTTCTTTTACTTGTTATTACCTCTTGTTTTTCTGTAATTACGCAAATCCTTCCGTTGTGGGTTCGTCAGCATAAGTGAGATCTCCGCGTGACGTATAACCTCTACCACAGGCAGTTTGTAAATCGCGGTGGCACCCTCTTTAATTTTTAGTCAGTTCCTCAACGTTTCCACAAGAACCGCACGAACATCTTCACTGAGTTTTACGCCGTTGGCACTGGCTGGCTGTTTTGTCAATTTAAGATCATCCCACCCACGCAAGGTAAGTCCGAGGAGAGTGTGTGGATTGCGCAACATTATAGCAAAACCGGTTTTCGTGGACTTTTGCGTGTTGCGTGTAGCAATACTAATAATTCTATAGTAAAATGAAACACGTCTTTGAATGTCTGACAAAGTACTTTCACACAAACATGAACTTGTGTTCTCTTATTGTGTTCTCCTCTTTAATCATATTTTTACATTAAAAATGCCTTTATTTTATTCAAAATATGGTGAGGTTTTACCTACTCAAGTATGTTTCAAATTACTTTATCATAAATAATTTAGTTAATCAGAACAGTATTTGGATAAATAAAGAATAAATTAATGCACAAAACTCCTTCCAATATTACATTCATTATAAAAAGAAGTCGAGTTTTACATTTGGATCATTAACTCCCACTTATTTTATATTCATTTTTACAAATGTTAAGAAGTTAACAAACTTTCTTGCTCAAACGTAATAAACTTTAATTGCATTAAATTCTGAACAACCTCTTATTCAAAGGTGAAAGTAACCAATTTAAATTCGGCAAAGTTAAAACAAAGACTAGGCCTTTTTATATTCGTACAGTTTGTATTTTACGTTTTTCCTCCGTCTATATTTCCTCTTCTTCTTTGGAGAAGAGACCCCGCGAATTTAAACGTCATAAAATGACAGCGGTCGCAATAAAAGGAAGATTATGTAAGGAAATATGGTGAATAAATATAAGGTAATGGTCACGAAACGATACCCATCATTATCCTAAAACGACAGTATTTATATCATAATAAAAAATATGTGTGCTTGTCATCAATATATAATACCACGTATAATTTTTTTTTATTTTACTAAATCGAATTGATAAATTAACATAGGCAATAAGAATTTATTTATGTTAATACGAGACATGCTGAGAATATTTATGTAAACGACGTAAGGAAGCACATAAAAGTTAATAAACGACTTTATTGTTTTTGAAAATGTTCACCTTTGACATAATAACTGAAGAGTATAACTTGTAAAGGGTCTAAGTGCCAAAATGATAAAGTTGAGGAAATTCAAATTAAAGGAATAAAAACATAAGTATGCACTTTAGGATTAATTTTTTATTTTTTTTATACATAATGCCAAACCAGAAGTTTGTAACAACAAAATCAAAATTAAAATAAACACTTTTTCTTAGTTAAAAATAAAGATCCCCATGATTTTTCTATAAAGGAAGTCAACTGCCGACTGCAAGTTACTTTGAAAGGGTCCAAGTACCAACTCTATTTTTTTTAATTCTGACTTATTGGAGCTGCTTCCCCGTTGAAACCCTGTTGTGTTCTCTCAATCAGAGTTTCATAAAAGGCTAGATGTTTCAGAGGTATATAGTCGAGCATATCTTGCAAATTCTTCAACTTTTCTTTTGATATTTTGTTTTTGCACACGAGTTGTTCAAGACTCATATTCTTGATGTCTTCTACTTTTCTTCCTTTTTTTATAACGTTGCAAACAGTCAAGTCTTGCACTTCACTAAACGATGTTTTTGTATACACTTTTCCAGGATTGTCTTTTGTGATTCGCATCCAGCACAACGATGATATATTTAGTTTTGTGGTATTTAACATATAGTCACTTGCTTTATCCAGATTTTTGAAGTCATGCTCTTCCATAGAAACCACATTGAAAGGTTTTTCGTGACGAGCTTGTCTTATCATCTTTTCCAAATCAGCAGGTACAAAATTTTTTGTAACTTTTTCCTCTATTCGATCTGGGCGAAATCGCGGTCGCACGGCAAATAAGAGCAACTTATGCTCGATTTCCTCAAAAAAACCATTCGCCACAAGATAAATAAACATAAATAAGATCATGCGATTTTTGTTTTGTCCGATGCAGTTGTCGGACCAAACAACAAGTTTTTGTTTTAGAGCTACATTTTCTCTTTTTAGTACTTTAAACAACGCAGAAGCAATTTCGTTGCCCCCTCTGCCTGTAATGGACTCATTCCATAAGCACATAAATGCATCACCAGTGTCTGACAGATGTACACAAAGATTGTAACACGACAACTGCCGACTGTAAAACATTTGCGTATGAGTCAACGTCGGTAAAAAAAGGACTTGTTCCAGATCTATGGACAAAACTGTGTTCTTACTCGTTGGCATTTGAGCTTCGTTTTTATCTTTCAGGATTGCAGCCCTTGCTGCTTCTGCTTTCCTATGATGTAATTCTAACTTGATCGCAAAAGACCGTTTACTAGTTGCATCAGCAGTAGATCTTACTTTATTTTCATAGAGGTCACACACAGAGCACGTGTCTGACCTTGGCCTACCAAATCTCAAGTTAGGAAAATCTTGATTGAAAACGTCTGAAAACTACCGATATGTTGCAACGGTGTCTGGGTATTTTTTCTTGAAAGCAATATATAAATGGTTTACATTAAGATCTGCACTAAGAAATTGTTTTATTGACCTATTCCGGCTATAATGATTTTCTTCTATTGGAAATGAATTTATATGGACTTTTATTTGCTCCCTTAGCTCAGGAAAGTACTTCCTTGGCTTGTTCGCCTTACCCCTATTATCTTTGTACACTGTTTCACCTTGCTTTTTCTTCTCCACTAAAACTTGTACCCTTTTGTGGGAAAGGGCAAATATGTCTGAAAATGTTTTTCTGCACACTTTTGCATGACTTCCTTTACCATCAGGAACACCATAGTAAGTAGTACATTGCCTCCGACTTTCTGCAGGATCCTCATAATGGCCATGGCGCCTTCTATTTACAGGGACAACGTGAATGAGCCCAAGAAGATAAGTACTTTGTTTCTTGTGATCATTTATTTTATAATAGTCATCAAACAGAAACCTTTTTTGTCCAATGGAAAGTAATTTGCATTTCTTATTACATTTGCACACCTAGAAAATAATTCAAAGAATGATTATTCCAACGGTCACAAAATGTTAATTTTAGGTTAACTTACATTTATTTTCTGTTGGTTGCTTTCTCCCTTTTACAATTGCACCTTTATAAGTACTATACTGCTTGCCACACAGTCTTAATCTCCTTCTTTCATTTATAACACTCTCAGATTTTCTTTTGCGTCTTTTTCTTTCTTCCGACACACCGTTGTTTTCCATGATGTTTCGCGTAAAACATCTGTTTAAAAAGTGTTTCCATAAATGGCACATAGACCCTTTATAACATTTACAGATCGCGTCACTTAGACCCAGCGCCTTCTATAAATGAATGGCATAACTATTATATTGATCTCAGGCACATAGACCCTTTCGATTTGTAATGGGGTATGGACATACTACCGTTTTCAGTCAAAATCTCAATTTTCAAGATTTTGGCACTTAGACCCTTTAGAAGTTATACTCTTCAACTGTCGAACCAACTAGCGTAGAACTTTTTCTACTCTGGAACTGCTACTTTAAGGATCAAGTGTTTGAAATCATTCAACAGCTGTTTCAGGAGACGAAAATCGCTGACTACGCATTTTAATTTTGATGTTTGTAAACAAATAGAAGTCACAGAATAAAAGTGATTATTATTTATTTAGCGTATGGCTTACATGCATTGAAATTTAAAGTTACGTATATATCTACACGGAACAGCGCTAAATTTTAAAATTTAGGCAATTGATCCAGTGAATATTCTGGCGAAATTCTTCGCATTCGCAAGTCAGTATCTCAGTCAGTCCCAATTTATTGAATGTCACGACAGATGCGTTGGACGTTCTTCCAATCTTCCAATCGTGGCGAGACAGCTCCATTCCTAAAAAGGGTACTGTAGGATATAGGCCACTCTAGCGGGTTTCAAGGCTTCCCAATAGTCTCTCCATCTAACATTTAGGTTAAAATTTTCTGCTATAAGTTGTTCTGCTAGCAGTAGTGAAGGAGATCTAGACTTCAGTCTCGACAGGCCTCCATCGGACGGGTCACTGTGTAATGGGAAGTGGGTAGTCTATTTTATTTTATTATATCTTTTATAGGACCTGGGTGTACTCCTTGATTCTGAATTGTCTTTTAAGCAACAGTTGCAAGCTGTCTGTATTTCTCCTGCAAAACTCTAGGCTTCATTATGCGAGTTTCTACTAATTTTAATAACATTGACTTACTTAAGGTAACTTGATTAATTATTCGAAAATAAAACACTTGGCTTAGTTTCACGACTTCTTTAATTAGATATACTAACAATTGTTTCGGCTATTAGGCCATTATCAAAGAGCTATCTAAAACTAAACTTACTCTACTCAAGGTTAACTTATATACCTGTTACTTATATACTTGTTGTTCTATGTATACCACTAAATAAGGAAGCCTTTAATAATGAAATGAACACAATTAAAATAATAGCAAAAAATAATGGTTACAACCCAGATATCATCGATAAGTTGATAAAACATAAAGAAAGGAAAATACTTCAAAAATTGTTATACCCAGAAATAAAAGAATTAAAGAAACCTAGTTGGCATGTAATCACCTATATCCCTCCCATAACACAGAAAATAAACAAATTACTAAAGAAACTCAACATTAACATAGTGTGGATAAATAAAGTAAATTTAGGTACATTGTTGAATAATACTAAAGATAAAATAGATAACTTAGATAAATCAGAAGTATATTCCATAAAATGCCAGAATTGTGAAGCTATTTATATCGGACAGAGTGGCAGATGTATTAATAAACGGTTAACAGAACATATTAGAGATATAAAATATAGTGTTAAACACACAGGGTTCGCAGAACATTGTATAGACCAGAACCACTTACCCGATATAAATAGCTGTAACCTCATTCATAATGTAGTAAAAAGTAAAAAGTTAAATATATTAGAGATTTTTGAAATTGAAAAAGCCCAAAAACAAAATCGAGTTATCACAAACACGCAATTAGAATTCGTAAATATCGATGCAATTTTAAATATCAATTACCCACATTCTCCCACCCATAATGAACACAGGTATATAAGTTAACCTTGAGTAGAGTAAGTTTAGTTTTAGATAGCTCTTTGATAATGGCCTAATAGCCGAAACAATTGTTAGTATATCTAATTAAAGAAGTCGTGAAACTAAGCCAAGTGTTTTATTTTCGAATAATTAATCAAGTTATTACAAGAATGTTTCACCAAGAAATATCTGCGAAGTCAGCCAATGAAAATTACTTAAGGTGTATTTCACTTTTGTCAATAAAATGGATTATGCAGCTATTGTTTTGTATCCCTTCTATGACCATTGATTTATTTTGGATAGGATAAACCGGCGATTTTTAAAATTAATCTCCTTTAGGATTGATTGGAGTGTATTCACAGACTGGAATAAGTCAGGAAGATTTGCTGCAGCGACACAATATCCCTTCACTCACGGACAGAAGGAATCGCCAGTGCGCTACTTTCTTGCTGAAACTCTTAAATAATAAAACTGATTGTCCGTTCCTTCTGTTCAGGATTTCTCTACATGTGCCGAGGCTTCACTCACGTTTCAACTCCATCGCTCATGTGCCTATGACGAGGACCAATGTGTTGCAGCGTTCCCTAGTCTACTTAATGAGCACTGCTGCCAACAAATATTTTGAAGATTTTTTCTTTTTCAATTAGGGTGATAAATGTTTGAGTGTGTGTATATATTTGTGTGTTTGTGTGTATATATTGCTATGAATTGTGGGTTTGCTTAAACGATATTCCACTGTTCATCCACAATATATGTCCGGACTAGTTCAGATGAAAATTCTACTTGCTTGAGACTGCTTTATCCAGGGTTCTCTCTCCCAGGAGCGAGAAAGTGGAAAAAATAATGTGTCAATAAAGAAAAATCACAGTGATAATTTACAATTTTATTTTAAAAAAAAAATAAAAAATACTCTTTACAAAATGTAAAGAGAGCTAATGCGTCATAAAACAAAAGCTTGGAGGAAAAAGATTGTGTGATAAAGACACGCACACAATGAAAAGTGAATCGCGAGCAAAAATATAACTGACAGATCACTAAGAAAACTCTCAAATTCAAAATCTAAATTAACCCCAAATTCAAACGTAAATAGACTAAACGTAAAAACTCATAAATGACTTGACTCATGCGCACTAAACACAAGTATAAAATCTCCCAAAAAAATCCTGACTTTCAAAAATTATTCTAGAACAACGTGACAAAAAACTCCCTCATAAAAATATGGTAGTTTTCTTAACTATCTATATTCTAAAACTAATATAGCAATAAATGAAAATTACAAATGGGAACAATTATAATCGAATTACAATGAATAGAATTTATATAATACTAATATGAAAAGTACTTACGTTAACGTAACAATTTTCACTCACAGAAAAAAAAACTAAATAAGAGAGATATCAAGTATAAAATTTAAATATAAGAAAAAATACGAGAAAACCAAAACTCGTAATGACACGAATATGAAATTAAATCACATCAAAGCAAACAAACAAAATAAACCGATTTTAAAATAAAATAAAGAAATCAAAAAATTTGTTTTTTATATCTTGGAGTATATCGTTCAACACACAAGATATCTCTGAGACCAGCCGGAAAAATAATATTGGACATCAAGCACATCTAATACAATATAATTCCCCTAGTCAAACTATTTCCTGTTCAATAATAAATGTTCAGGCGCGGTCAATAAAATAAATCCAAATAAATATTTAAACATAATTCAAAATATAAACAAATGTGCATCTGAAAATAAATGTAACATACTCAATAAATGTTTTTTAAAAATATTCTTCGGGGAAAAGTTCACTACAATATGTATACGTTTTTTTTTCTTTTGTTATACTATTCTGCTAATTTGTTTATAATTTTATTTTTTACTATTCGTCTAACCTTTTATATACCTATTTTTTATACTAATTATAACTTAACGTTCATTTGTTTTAATATTTAATATTGTAATTATTACATTTATGTCTTGTAATTGGAGATCACCTGTTGGGCATTAAAGACTATTATTATTATTATTATTATTATTATTATTATTATTATTATTATTATTAACTAAGCTTTCCTGTCTCTGAATGCTGGGAGGTGCAATATGGCTTAGAACGGGGAATCGCGGTAGAGATGTACTTTTTCAAACAACCGCTAATGATGGATAAAAACAATATTTAATGCAACAATTTTTTTTTTCACTGGGTTTACATATTTACGTATTGCTATGAATAGTAGTTTGGAAATTGGTTATACCACTATTCACAACAAATCTATCCAGCTTGGATATTCAGTCGGTTTATTTCCAAAATGAGACTGCTTTCCTCTCAGGGTTCCGATTGGAAAAGTGGAAACACAATTGAAATTAATAAAATATTTAGGCGCCACTCAAAATTTATTTGAGAAAAATAGTAATAAAGCCTTTGAGTTACTTATAAGCACAAAAGAAAAGGTCAAATTTAATAATAAACACAATAAAATTTAAATGAAACTTTAATACAAAAATAAAAAAAATTTTTTAAAAATATCTTTATAAAGTATAAAGATTAATATTGCCTCATTAAACAATATTTTAAAGGTAAAAATAACGCATGAAGGTGACCGCAGCATGCGATCAAAAACCTTTGTGACAGCCGATCAAAATTAAAAATAATAAATTACAAAGAAACTTTTTAATTTCTCCCAAGAAAACAAAATAAACAAACTATTTGACAGACCGAAGCAAACTCTAACGCATGTGCAACCACATCTAAAAAAAAATGCCCTTGATATCCCAAGCGTACTAAAATTTTTCAGTTATAGAAATTTTTTTATACTAGAAATTTTAAAAAACCTTCTTTGTCATTTATATCAAATAACTAAGATTAAATTTCAAAACGATAATAATAATACAGTAGAAAATTATAATATTCAATTCGTTCAATATAAAATTAAGGTATCTTTTATAAAATATATTACTTACGTAAAAAATATATTCATATACTCGAGACACATGAGTAAGAAAGTGTTAAAATCAAATACGAGATTCACAAACTCGTAAATAAATCGGTAATGATATAAGAAAGCACAAAAACACAATTAAATCAAAAAACAAAAACCGAAATTACTAAAACAAAGATAAAGATTTATCTTTAAATAAATACACCTTTCTCACTTCACTGAACACTTGTGTCTGGATACAGCTAGCACGCAGGCTTCGCTTAACAAAAAATACAGTTATAAATATCGTCCACAGCAGACCAAACGGCATTCTCAAACTGCGCAAGTCAAATCTACAAATATTCAAAATAATAATACACTCATAAGTAATTAAACTTTTCAAAATATTTGTAAGGAAACGTTCATAGCAGTATGTAATTATGATTCGTCACCTTAAAGTCAATTGCATCCAGCATCAATTTTATTTTTTCATGGAAATCCGATGATATGTGATTGTGGTGGAAATTTTTAGTGACGCCGACAAAAGCCAACCATGCATTTTTTTTCCATGGAACTGATAAAAAAGAGAGATCATTGATTAATTTTCTTATGTGGGGCACTATAAAAATTCCTTCTTAAACAAGAGCTGACGTTTTAAGGATCTATGCGTTCGCGTCCCAAGCAGTATTGTAGAGTTTTTGGATTATATTATTTCTAGTGTTAATTTTAGTCGCAGTATTCTCTAGAGGTTTTTTTGTATGAGTGTTCGATCCATTGTTACTCGTAGATATTTTGGGTAAGGTTTATAACATAGCAAGTTGTCATCGAAGTACACTTACGGCTCTAAACATGCTTGTTTATTGTTGAGGTAAAAGCACGACATTTCTGTTTTATTCATTTTCGTGAAATATTTTCCCAGTACGTGCAGGTCCTCTGATAGTATCTTATTACTTCCTTCTAGAGTTTTGCACCAGGATACACCAGGTAGATCATCGGCGTATCCAAACTTTGTTGACTTGTGGCAGACCATTATTAAGATGTCTCATTTTACTCTAGCTCTTTCCTGTTATTATTTGGAAGAGCCTGTCGCAAAGCATGTTGTTTAATAAAGATGCTATTCGGCTGCATGCTACATTAAGAAATTTGGAGAGAAGGCCTTCTCTCCAGACTGTAGCATATGCCGTATTCAAATCAATATGCCACACAGTTGCCTTTAGTTGCCAATTTCAGTTTAATAGTAATCTTCTAGAAGCTTATAACATGAACTTAACAGGGCTATCGAACGAAAGCTTTCGGGCAGGTTTTTGGGTTTGTTCAGTTTGAGGACTGCAATTATTTAACATCCTATAATAGCTACCACCTATTTTAACACTTGATGAAATCTTTCAGATACTGTCAGTATCACCTGTTTAAGCATTAATTGTTAATATTGTTAATAGCATTTTTGCTAAAAATAAGTTAGCACTAATTTGTACGTATCGCCGGAATAAGCTGTAGATTTTGAATTTCATTTGGTTGAATGACTTTAAAAAATGCTACGTATCAAATCTGATTGAGTTCTTGACATTGTTAATTAGCTATAGTACTTTAACACCTAACCTACTTCCGACAATTTTTTTATATTTCCTAAAATTAAATTACTCTTGAAAAGCAAATTCTCGATTAGTTTTCATTAACTCCATTGTTGTCCAAATAAATATAAAAAGTATTATATTTTGATTCGAAGAAAATTGTAATGCAAAGCAAATCTGTCACACTGAGAATCTTCTTCAAAATTTGTATTTAATTCGCATAAAATAATTAAATTATTAGTTAGCTTTTGTATAAATTCATTACTGCATTATATTAATATTATTGTTGCAGTTAACCATGTATTAATTAAGCAATGAAATAACAATTTTATTTATTATTATACAGTTCTCTGAAAATATTTGAACGGGTTATAAAGAACTTATTGTTTGCATTATTTAGATATTTTGACATAAAAAATACAGTTAATGATGGAAAGTTTAAAATATATAAAAGGCTTTTTATAATTTTAGATTATATAAAGAGCGAGATAAGAAATTGTAAAACACTTGCGAATATTGCATTACTGGCACTAAAATAATCTTCATCTACATCTAATAAGCGAAGATTCAAGTACTTCGCAAACCATTTCAGCAATTGAATTATCTGTTAATCAACTGACGAACGACATGCTCACGGCAAAATCAATTAAAAGCGTTTATCTTTATAACGCAATTAAGTATTAAAAAAATTAAACATGTGTTGTTTTAAAACTGTTAAAAACGTTATCCACCAAATATTTTTAATGTTGATTTTCAAGTTTCCCATATATATATATATATCCCTATATATCCTATATATATTCCCCTATATATATATATATATAACATTTATATATATATATATATATATATATATATATATATATAACATTTTTATATATATATATATATATAAATGTTTAGATAATTTCTTAGCCGTTTATTAAATATAACAATTGATAAATTATTGGAGTTTTTCGGCTTTTATATGAAATATTTACAAATATCAAATTAGTATGTATGTAATTGCAAAGTAAGTGGGAATGTTGCTGTCTACAAATTACAAAGCAAATCATACGAAATTTTTAATTAAAAAATATTGTCTACGTTGGGACTTGAACCCAAGTCTACAGTTTGCCGGACTGTCGCTTTTACCACTTAAGCCACGATAGACCTTGGTTCAAGCTATTTAGAAATGCATTATAAAGTAACAGTGTTAATGAATCAGATGTCAGTTATTGAATGTAGATGTCAAGTTGAAAGCAGAAGTCAGTTTTGAAAGCCGACGTCAGTTTTGATAGCAGATGTCTGTTTCGAAAGCAGATGTCTGTTATGAAAGCAAACGTCAGAACTGAAAGCAGATGTCAAAGTAGAGACTTCAATTATATAAAATATAAGGTCACAAAAAAAATAACTTCTATATATATATATATATATATATATATATATATATATATATGTATATATATATATATATAATATAATAATATATGTTGCTGTTATATAAATATATATCTTATGTTATTTAAATATCTGTACATTTGCTTATCATGCTGACAGTTCCGTGTTTAGATCCCTGACTGGCTGTCCGAGTAGGTTCTCGTGGTTTGCCTTCTCGTTTAAGGCGAATGCCGACAGCTTAACTTCTCAAACCGACAGCTTAACTTCTCAAACCCGTTCCACGGGCGCAGACATAATACTAACTCATGGCTTGCCATTCCCCGTTTGTTATCTAACTATGATTAGATAATCATTCTTATATTTTGTACGTCAATTTTATTATTTCTTAACTCTACATTTTTTACCCCAGAAGAAGCGACAAAGTGTCGCGAAATATACCCCAATTTTAATTAATTTTTGACAATATATCACGGTCGATAATTTCTTTTCAATTATATATATATATATATATATATATATATATATATATATATACAGGGTTTCTCACGTAACACGTTCGTTAGAAGTTTTCTATGTTAACCCCTTAGGACACTTTATCTTGATACTTGATGTGTCAAAATAAAATATTTACACCCATGAAACCGTTTCGGTTAAATCGGAAGTCATAGCCAACTTTGATATTTTAAATGGAATGTTATACTTTTTATTGCTTTTTTAGATTCCCTCTAAAGTACTATAAAACTTTATATTAAAATTTCTTTTGCAAAAAATTAACCATTTTTTAATTATTTAGATTTTGGTGAAATTTTCTGTTTTTTCAATGTACTTTTTAAAACCACCTATGGGTATGTACGATTTTTCTTGCTAATGCTCAATTTAGAAAATAATCATTAATAACTCTAAAACTATGAGAGATAGACATAAGAAAACCTATACCTGTACGCCGCAAAATGTTTATGTACTACTATGGCGTGCTCATCTGTAGGTGTTCTATTTAAAAAAATCGATTTTTCTTTAATTAAATATTACTTAAATAATCAATAAATTTCGAACAGCCTTTAAAAGATTTCTTAAATGTTTAGACATTACTCGGAATCCTATACGTTTGTAAAGTAATATGACGTAGTTCAGATCAAATACGCCTGAGATATGTGGTTTTAAAAAGTTTATTGAAAAAACAAAAAATTTCACAAAAACCAAAATAATTTAAAAACGGTTAATTTTTTGCAAAAGAAATCTTAGTACTGTACAAGATATCTAAAAAAGCACTAAAAAGTATAACCTTCCATTTAAAATATCAAACTTGGTTATGATTTCCGTAATAACCGAAAGTGGTTCATGAGTGTAAATATTATATTTAAATATATTAAGTATCCAGATTGCTTGCCACAAACTTTCAAAAGTATCCTAAGGCGTTAACATAGAAAACTTCTAACGAGCGGGTTACGTGAAAAACCCTGCATATATATATATATATATAATATATATATATATATATATATATATATATATATAATATATATATATATATATATATAAGTGTTTAGATAATTATAATTATATTTAATAATTATCTAAACACTCATATAGCTATGGAGTAATAATTAGCATTTCCAACATTCAAATCTGACATCTGCTCTCAAAATACTGACATCTGCTTTCAATAACTCACATCTACTTTCAAAATAGGCATCTGCTTTCTAATCTGACATTTACTTTCATAACTGACATCTGCTTTCAAATCAGACATCTGCTTTCATTAACTGACATTTGCTTTCACTAACTGACATCTGCTATCAAAACTGACATGAGCTTTCAAAACTGACTTCTGCTTTCAACTTGACATCTACATTCAATAACTGACATCTGATTCATTAACACTGTTACTTTATAATGCATTTCTAAATAGCTTGAACCTGGGTCTATTGTGGCTTAGTGGTAAAAGCGACAACCCGGATAGCTGTAGACTTGGGTTCGAGTCCCAACGTAGACCATATTTTTCAAATAAAAAAATTTCGTATGATTTGCTTTGTAATTTGTAGACAGCAATGTTTACATCCCCACTTACTCTGCAATTACATACATTCTAATTTGATATTTGTAAATATTTCATATAAAAAGCCGAAAAACTCCAATAATTTATCCTATATTGCTATATATATATATATATATATATATATATATATATATATATAATCAAATAAATTAAAAGCGGGCAAGCGGTCTGTCAATTAAAAAACTCATTTATTAAGTATCCCTATATTTCGCAACAACTTTGTTGCTTCTTCCGGAGATAAAAATGTAGAGTTGACAAAATAATAAAATTGACGTACAAGGACAATAAAATTGATTCAATCAATTTTATTGGCAATGAAAATTTATCTCTTGTGATTATGAAACACATGATAACATTTTCGTTTCTAAATGTTTTCTAACAATTTTGCAATTTAAACACGTAATTAAATAGTAATTAATTCATGTGCATTTATTTTGCAAATAAGAAAATACATACAAATACTAAGTTGTGTTTAATACTAGAAATAAACAGAAATTTATTTTTCACTCATTCCACTAATGCCTCGCCATGTCCACCCTCTCGTTCAATACATTTAATCATTGTATTAGTAAATTTACGTAATACATCTTGAAACGGCTTTTTCTGGTAAACTTTTTGTTTCAAGTAACCCCATAAGAAGTAATCAAGGGGGGTTAAGTCAGGGATCTAGCAGGCCAAAAAAGATCACAATATCTGTGAATAACTTTTCCATTTAACATATGTTCAAGATATTCGCTAACATTCAATATATTGTGGCATGTGGCACCGTCTTGTTGGAACCAAATACAATGACGTTCTTGTATGGTAAGTTCGTCCATGAAGTCATAGATGTGAGTTTGTAAAAACTGTAAATAACGTTCGGCATTCATAGATTGTCGAAAAAAAGGTTCTGTTAATCTGTTCTTATAAATGGCACACCACACAATCGTCTTAACTGAATATTGGTCATGAGACTTTATTATAAAGTTTGGAATATTGTCAGATCACCAGCGACAATGTTGTGTCGAGACAGTTCCATTTGATGGAAACGTTGCTTCATTGGAAAAAATTATATGCCTCGTAAAAAGAGTCTTTTTCTAACTCTCCTTGGATGAGACAGCAAAAATCAAAGCGCCTATCATAATCCCTTTCTTCCAATGTGTGAATGATTTTTGGTTTGAATGGTTTGTATTTATTTAGTTTCAAAATTCTTGCCACTGTATCTTTACTTACATTTTGTTGCATCAACTATTTGCTTTTGCGCAATAACAGTTTTGGATTTTCTACCACAGACAGCATTACTTCAAACTGCGTATTCTCATCGGCAACCAGCTTTTGGCGTTTTCTAGTAAAATTATTTTTAATACTTCCAGTACTCTTAAATTTATTATATATAAGCCAGAGTTTGAGGATGATACAGACATTTTCATATAGTAAGTTTTAGATGTTTTTACCTCCCTTTGTGTATATGTTCGCTAATTTGTAAATTAACTGTCATATAATTTACAGAATAAATTAACGTGCAAAATGTATTCTTGTATTTCACATAGCGTAGGTAATCATATTATAATACATGTAAACTTTTATTTTTTATAATAAAATTTGAAGAAAGAAAATTGATAAAACTGGCCTATAGCCTGTTTCTCATATCGATTACTTTTATTGCACACATCCGTGGCGGTGGAAGTTAAAGCTTCGCACTATATCTTGAAACAGACTATACGATATATAGCTCGACTTTTAAGGGGAATCTACAGTGATTAAATTTTGTCCAAAATAAAGTTCTTTAAATATGGGCTATTAGATCCACGCTAATTGGTGCTCTTCATATTTAAGTAGGTAAATCGCCTATAGCATTACGAAGACGGATTCCAGTTGTAAAACATTTTAAAACTAGACTTCTAACAGTTTATTTATAATACAGAAGGTTGTAACACTGGCAAAACTATATTTAATAGCTTTGTAGAAGTAGAAAAGGGGATACCCTTCATTGTGTATTAAATATTCACATATATTTCCACTTTCAATTCATCGTTTTTATAGAAGCGTAGCTAAAGATGTAACATATGACAAATATTTACAACTAAAGTCACTATTTTTCCTCCATATACTTGACAATTAGATAAGGATAAATAACTATATATATATCTATTCTGAAAGAACATAATAGATATCATATTTGTAAAATCTAATAACGGATGAGTGTACTGTTTATAATATTAACAATAGATTTAAAATAATGTAAAAATAAGATATTAATTTGTTCATATTTACTTCTGAAATTCTTGCTCTTCTGGAAGCAATAAAATTGGAAGGGTACGAAATTTAAATAAATAGTCATTATGACAGGTTCATTAAGTGTTCTATAATCTACTAATCATTATCAACTAGTCTGTGTACCAAATGGTATTGAATAAATGGTGGATAAAGTCCATGATTTCTTGTTAAGTGACCGACGATTGAGAGCGTTAGAAATAGCAGAGACGGCCGGGCATTTCAAAAGAAAGGGTGCTTTATATTTTGAAGAACTTGATACGAGAAAACTTTCGGCAAGATGGGTGCCGTGTTTATTGTCAACGGAACAAATACTCTGTCAGTATCGATGAAAAATTAAGAAATTTTTAAACGCAACACAACAGAAGTTTTTCGCAGATTTATGACTTGTTTTATTACAATAATGGATAATAATGAACATGGGTTCATTATTATACACCCGAATCTAAGCAACAGTCGAAGAAGTGAACCGAATGTGAAGAACCAACTAAAAAGAAGACCAAGACAGTTTTATCGTCGGGAAAGGTGATGGCATCGGTATTTTTGAATGCAAAAGGAATATTGCTGATAGGCTATCTTCAATTAGCAAGACCGTAAACGGGGAATATTACGTAAATCTTATAGATCCTGCAATCTGCACATCATGTAAGCAACCTTGCGTGGACGGGATGATCTTAAAATTTACAAGGTCAGTGCCGACGGCGTAGAACTCAGTGAAAATGGACGTGCGATTCTTGTCGAAACGTTATTTATAATTTATAATTTAAAAATATCGCCACCGCGTCTTAAGGGGTGCTTGCCATAGGAATTATTCGTCACGCGAAGAACGTACTTGCGCTAACGAATCCACTAAGAAAACAAATAAGTTCGAATACAGGAGATGATATGAACCAAAAGAAAACCTCCCACATTAAAAAAAATAACCAAGTTTATTATGAACGATTCCGAAGAAAAGAAAATTTACAAGTTACAGTAGAAAAGAAAAGCGTATATTGTTTCAAAATATGTGAATGGGTAGGGACGCTCTGTATATAATTAAATTGGTATCTCATAATTTAAATAAATATATAAATGTTAAATATCTACACTCTCTACTTATAAATTCCAAAATGCAAAAAGAACTAGAAATCCGTACCAGAATTTTAGTTCTTTCCTGTATATCACCAAGCTGTATATCTGAGTACAAAAAAAAGACAAGAAAACGGTAAACGTTTATGCGAGATCTCAGTTACGCATTCGCAATCGAAATTAAGCCTTACGCTTGAAAATTTAATATTACATATCCTATGAAGCTAATTATAAACCGAAAAAAAAACAAATATACATCCTTAGGCACGAACATTAATCTTAACTAAATTGCGACGACAAATTTTTATATAAAATAAATGCATTAACGCAAATATTAAATACACAAAAATAATAACAAATCATTATAAACAAGATTATACTAAACTAAACGAAAAATTTGATTCATAAATAGCCAAGATAATAAGGGTTAAATTAATGATTATTTATTTTTCGGAATGTGACGATAAAGCGACTATTATTTATAGCACAAACGCAAGCTTTTGAGAAATATCTAATTAGTTGAAACGGCGTAATTAGTACAGGACTACCTTCTCGAATCGTAGATAAAGTTCGGAGATAAACCGTTTCACACGTAGTCCTCGACGTGGAACCGGTCCACGTCGTTTAATTCACTCCCTCACCAGATTCTCGAGTTCAGATGATTTAACACTTGAACGGCAAATGTTATCATCAAATAGCTATAGAAGCCGGTAGCAGGAACCAGAATTAAGAACCCTACAGATTTTATTATAGGTATTTTATGCATTAGAAACAGCGAAACACGTAGATTGAGGCACAGAAATATCACAAAAAAATTGGCGGTCCAATTATATAAATGGAAGTTCAACAAACACTGTATGCCGTCAATAAACCACCTAGTAAGGTGTAAATTTTCGCTATATAAATAGCCACACAGCAACAAACAAACAAAATACAACTACTTTAGCCGAGGTTATCAACGGTAGTGAACGAAGTGCCACTCAAACTCGTATTCCCTCTGCGAAGCAAGTCACGCATGTCCGAAGGGATAACGAAACCACTACTGGTATACACCACTCACCAGAATATCGTAACAATCGTTTGAAGACAGCTGTCGCTGAAAAGCGCCCCGGAATTACTAAGAAGAATGTGTTCCTTCACCATGATAATGCACATGTGCATTATCATGATTGATTTTTTCGGAGGTAAAAAATTCTGCACAAATGAAGAGCTAACTTCAATAATGGACGATTATTTTGCAGAGTTAGGAGACAATCGCTTTCGAGACGGAATAAAGAAGCTTTATCACTCATGGACCAAATGTATCTGATTAAGAGGAGATTATATAGAAACATAATGTTTGTTTATTTAAATTATTAGCCCGCCCTCGTACATTAGAAACATCTAAAAATTCCCATGTCACAAAATGTGTGTTTAATAGCGTAATTATTCGAAATGTTTACTACGACATATGGACTACGATGCGCAAACCCCCAAAAAACTTTTCATGGCAATACAAAAATGTTAGAACCAATGCAAATTCCAACTTACTAAATAAATGTTTGTACAATAGATTCTTATAATTCGCATAATTAATATTCAGTAATTTTACGATAATGGCGGGAGATTAAACTTATTGCCCAGATTTATAAACGTTTCAGGGAGTATATTTAAAACTTACCTAACCAAATATATTAGAAAATTAATTAGTACATATTAAACGTGTATCCTCTCCGTATAAAATAAATACAAAAAACTTATTTGAACGCAAACATTTAGAATGTATATATAAGTTTTAATAATTAAACGAATAAGGGTTGTGTTTACCTTTGGTATACGCTTATTTAATTAAAAATAATTTCAAATCCCAAACATACAAATTTACGACTGTAACGGAATTAATGCAGCAGGTAAAGTAAACGAAATTATACGTTAACACAAATTGTGATTTCGAAACTTTGCCAGTCATTTCTCAAATTGAATTGCGAATTTATTAGGTGACACAACTTCCCATATTAAAAAAATATCCCTGACTGACGTGGTATGCAAATATTTTTTGATTTATAGAAGAAATTTTTCACAAAATAATTTGACTTTACAATTCTAGTAGACTGTTTGGTTTTCGCGTATAACCAATTTGTTTTATGTACAAACATAAACTTTTTCAAAGCTATATCCGTAAAGCATTTTGTCTATCTCTCTAGGCCACAAATCTCTTTTTAATATACCAAGTTTCATGTATTTTAAGTTTCTATAGTTTCAATTACATATTTTTGCGCGTCTTCGCGCTCATCAGAAAACTATTGGGATCTATTATCGACAAAACCCTTTTATGTAGAATGCAACAATTAATTATGTTCAGAGTTGCCAAAGCATACTGGGTTAGTCGGGAGAAACGGAACAAATTCCAGGAGTGTGTTGTACACCTGAAACTAATGTAAAAAAAACTTAAATGTACGAAGATCGTTCGAGAACTACGTGACCTAACACAGAGATAGCGCGAATTCGCCGGAATCTTCTTTCAGTCTTACGTTGATAATTTCGAACCATGCTTATCTATCTAAACACTCCTGTTAATACGTTCACACTTTGCCATAAAAATTGGTCACACTTACTTCGAAAAAATCAAACTTCGATGTATTACAGTTAACGCATTGTTGTTCAAAAAGATTATAACAGCAACATATAAATTATACGAAGAAATATTGCATTGGAATTTTACACATCACACTGAACTGTTGCACAACTTCATGCACACGGAACAGTTCACAAATGGTTTTACAAGTTATATGCTGTAAATCGACTTATCAGCATATTACAGATTCCTGTCTTGTTAAGATAGCTAAAATGATATTGTCCGAACTTATATCAACAGGTGGCATAGTAAACTTTTATTTGATTGAGATTCTATGAGGTTTGTTCATACTTACCCCTAATTCACACTTACCCGGGTTTACCTTAATGGACAAAAAAAGGTTCTTCACCACCAAAAAAGGCAAAAACGGTTTTGTCAGAAGGAAAGTTTATGACAACTGTTTTTTTTGTGGGATTCGCAAGGGGAAAACAATAAATGGGCAGTATTATGTCAATTTTTTGCAATAATTAAGCGACAAAATCAAAGAGAAGCGACCTCATTTGGCAAAGAAGGAAGTGCTTTTCCATCAGGATAACGCACCTGGCCACAACTCTGCGACTTCAATGGGAAAAATTCATGAATTGAGATTTGAATTAGTGTCTCATTTACCCTATTCCCTAGATTTGTCTCCCAGCGATTGTCATCTCTTTCCAAACGTGAAAAAATGACTCAGCGGTAAAAGATTTTTGTCTAATTCTGAGGTAATTGCTGCTGTAAATAGCTATTTCAAATATTTGGATTAATCGACCTACAATGAAGGCATTACTAATTTGGAATATCGTTGGAATAAGTGTGTTGAGCGAGCAAGAGAATATATTGAAAAATAAATTGTTCCAAGTAAGTAACATTGGATAACTTCATCGTTCAGGTAAGACGTCGGTGTATTGTAACAGTGATTTCATGTTTATTTTTGAAATTGTACAATTAAAGTACTATAAAATTCCACACACTTATTCAAGTTTGGAATATGCAAATATGGTGTTTGTTTATAGTTTTTGTAATGGGAATGCCAGAGTTGCTGTTGAAGAATTTCGTCAACGGCTTCCACATCAGAGACATCCCAATCACAATCATAATCGTAATGTATTTTTTCAGAGTTTTTAACAAATTGTGCGAGACTGGAAAGCTTCCCAATGTTAACATAGCATCTAAACGAGCTACTTGAGAAGATTTAGAAGAGGTAGAAAATATTCTGGATATAGTAGCAGAAAATGCACTGTATACATTTCCTTCTGCCAACGGGACTTTCACATTTTCGTTTCCACGTTCTTAAGAGGTATTCTAAATATGCTTTAAATAATTTTGGCGAGAGACAGAATCCCTGCTTGAGCCATTTGCTTATATTAAATGCATTAGTTGCTTTCTCTTTTATCTTTTCTCTAGCTTGGGCATTTTTATAAAGGCTATTAACTGCCCTGATCAAGATATTGTCGTTATTTGTCTTTCTCAATGCTTCCCAAAGTCTTATTTGAGGAACACTGTCGTAAGCTGTTTTAAGATCTACATAGAGTATATGTATTTCCTGATTCATTGCTAAACTTTTCTCAATAACATGGGTGACACAGAAGAGTTTGTCCGATGTCGATCTACCTGCTCTGAAATCAGCTTGTTCTTCAGCTTCCAGACAATTATTCTCACTATCTATCTTCTGCTTTAGAATTTTACCATACACTCTATTGATAGAACTTGTGACTTATATTCCACGGTTTTTTCACATATATCGCCGCTCCTTTCTTATATATTGTTGATATGTATGTCATATTCCATTCATTACCTGAACATATTTCAAATAAATGCTTTGAATACGACAATTTCATTCAAAGGGGAATATTTTTGTAGTTTAAGATTTTTTTTTATTTTATGATGTTTTTGCACTGTGACATCATCGAATTTTAATTGTGACCGCTATTTTTTGTTAAGAAAATTGAGAGAGTCTATTTTTCCTAACATATTGGCGTAAAACAAGTAACACATTAAGTAGAAAACTTTTCGAGATATTTAATTTCTAAGTAAAAAACATGTCAAAATAATGATTATAACTTAAGTAGTAATAGATTGTGTTCGGAGTTAAAAGAAGGAAAAAATATCAAAAAATATAGGTTCCATTAAAGAAAGCGTTTAACCACCAGACGCATGCGTTTCTGTCTCACGACTTTGTCAATGTTGGGTTTACGAAGACAAACGGCTGTAGGTACACTTCGCGGTCATGTAGCAAATTTCGCCCTATCAGATGACACCAGATAACCTCATGACATCTGTCGGACAAAACCGACCACGCCGATGCAAAGTGTTTCTTCTCGAATAGCTACGCTATTACAGGAAAATAAAAATACGCATATGACTGTGAGTCCATTAACTCGTCGCCAGGTGGCGTAATATAGCAAAACCAAATTGCAAATTACAAATTGGCAATATCGATGCGACAATTCACATCAAGCTTTGATACAAAATAATACAAATCTGTATAAAAACAAATTTGTATCTGTATATACATGGACACACAGCACGCATTTACCAGCGTTTGCTTCAACCACCAGACGCAACCACCAGCCGTTTGTCTTCGTAAACCCATCATTGACAAAGTCGTGAGACAGAAACGCATGCGTCTGGTGGTTGAAGCAAACGCTGGTAAATGCGTGCTGTGTGTCCATGTATATACAGATACAAATTTGTTTTTATACAGATTTGTATTATTTTGTATCCAAGCTTGATGTGAATTGTCGCATCGATATTGCTGATTTGTTTTTTGCTATATTACGCCACCTGGCGACGAGTTAATGGACTCACAGTAATATGCGTGTTTTTCTTTTCCTGTAATAGCGTAGCTATTCGAGAGGAAACACTTTGCATCGGCGTAGTTGGTTTTCTCCGACAGATGTCATGAGGTTATCTGGTGTCATCTGACAGGACGGAATTTGCTACATGACCGCGAAGTGTACCTACAGTCGTTTGTCTTCGTAAACCCATCATTGACAAAGTCGTGAGACAGAAACGCATGCATCTGGTGGTTGAAGCAAACGCTGGTAAATACGTGCTGTGTGTCCATGTATATACAGATACAAATTGGTTTTTATACAGATTTGTATTATTTTGTATCAAAGCTTGATGTGAGTTGTCGCATCGATATTGCCAATTTGTAATTTGCAATTTGGTTTTGCTATAAAGCGTTTAAATTTCGATAAATGTGGCAGGGCCTATTTAACTGTATATATTTTTACATTATGCCGTCTTGGAACATATAAAGTATTAGACCCGAAATTGATATCTAAAGAATAATTCGATGCACGACACCCATCTTCAGCCTACGTCTTAAAACGTCAGACGCTGCAACTGTACAATTTTTGACAAAAATTCCAATATAACTAAAACTAGTTATCGGAAGTACACATAACCATATATCACTGCAAAGGTAATTTAGAAGGCTATCGAAATAATTTTTAAAAAATATAGCAATACATTTAAACTGAAAAATCTGAAGACGAGTGCGGGAATTTGTAATACTCTGTATATTCGTTTACAATATCCGGTGTAATATACTATATACGTACAAAAGTCTCACTGTCCTATCTTTGTTGGTATCCACACCAAACCTCGCTGACACATTAATAGCGCACCCGGTATAAATATTAAAAAAAGTTGAAATATTTAAAGACACCTTTCCAACTATGCCGCCAATTCATTCATCCTTCCATACTAACAAAACTCGTGCACTGCGGTGCATCTCTCCCAACGAATAATACTGGTATCTTAACTATATCTTAACTCTGAACACTTTGTTACACTTCGCATATATAGAATATTTTAATTTAATTTTAAATTATATTTCTTCACAAATATAGTCACCATTTTAAAATTAAAATTCAACTTAGCCATTTTTCTATATATTTCATTTCCAAAGAGAAAGCCCTTCTTTTGTTATCGTACTACGACCGGACCTTTCGAAATCTAGTTGACTTGAACGGTCAACTCGTATCTACGTTCGCTTAAAATTCTTACAAAGACATTTAATTTATATAAAGTTTTTTTTTAATTTAATTATGTACATCTCCTATAATATATCGTATCGCAAATCATTTGAAAGCTTGTCTGACAAAGAATATTTTAATGATATTTGTGTCATCGATATCACAACCTATTACCTCGCGCTTTTGATTAATTCATTATTCAAGACATCGACAACATCGATCCCTTTCTAAACTAAAACAAACCGTTTTTCTAGACCAGTCTTCTTTTTCGACACGAACTTCTGTCTTCTGTTCAAGACTTTCATAAGATACACATCTTACTTCACGTGCTGTTCCAGTATGCACACCATCCGGCGTCCTTCACTTCTAAGGTTGTCTGTATCGTTCAATATATATTATTATTATTTAATACATATTAATTTAATTAATTTAGCTAATTAATTTCTCCGCCCTCCTGCCAAAAATCGCTCTCCACGTTGTCCAAGTACATGATGCACACCTCGTGGCCGACCCTTTTTGCAACTCAAAGGTAACTCTATATTGTTTGATATGAAGTTCATTTTATATTAATTATAATTAATTCACCTTTAATTTACTGCCTAATTTAACATTCTTTTCAGTTTAATTTTGTCTGATAATTTATAATTACTTAATTACCACTCCTTGTGTATATTACTTTCATTTAATTACTTGAAAATATATCAACGCTCAATTTCTCTCTTGTAAATAATAAATACAAACATTAAGGACAACGTCCGTGTGTTTTATTTAGTTAGTAAGCTGTAGTATATTTATCTCAGCATTATTACACACGTCCTGGACCTTTAATGATACTTCATCATCATACCAATTATTTATTTCAAATAATTCATTTTATTATTAGCACCAACCCCAAACAACGTGTTAATAATAAGCTGTTTGCATATACAACTTGTATCAATGTATAAGGACCATTTTAAATCTTCATCAATTACATTGGTTTACAGAAATTTTGATATTTTGTTACAGGGACAGTTATCATTGATACCTATGCAATTTTCGCTACGGAATCGGAATAAGTAAACAGAATTTGTCAATTACTCACCACTTATTTGTTATTGCATGTTTGACCCTCCATCTTGCCCTTTATATTTAATTTTTTAAACTTCTAATTTTCAAAATCGTTTTAGAACGATGCTCCTTTAATTATTCATTTTAATTTACCCAGCGTATTAGTCCGGACAAATCTGATTGCGGGCACTAGCCGTACGTCTTGGAGGGTTATGCGTGCTTTGAAATTACGCGTTATATTCTAGATTATTCGTTTCCCTACTGTCGTTTGTGAAGTGCGTATCTACACTTATTATCATATCACACAGTGATTAACTAACCAAACCTGTGAATGTGACGCAGCTGTGTGAATGGCCTTCTTTTTTATATTTTACATATAGAGCTGGAATAAAACAGTAGACAGCTTTTAAAGACTATTATTTTTCGAAGTATTCTCCACAAAGATTTATGGAAGCAGTTATTGCAGGTACAGTCAAAATTGCGTTAAAGATATCGATTGCTCCTTCTGATGACTAGAAGCTTTGACCGAGCGATTTTCGTAAAGGTAGAGAAATCTTTAGGACTTAACTCGGGACTATATAGAGAATGGTCTAAAAATTCGACGTTTTGTTGCGTTAAAAATTCAATTATCTTGCGAGCTGTGGGTGAACTTACATTGTCCTGGTGGAGGATGATTGTGGATTGGTTTCTCGGAGCTCAGCGATGACTTGCGGCAAACAAATGGTTGTATACCAATCGGCAGTAACAGTTCCTTCATCTTGTAGATAAATTATTGCTACATGACCTGCTTTCAACACAAATATCGCGACCATCTTTTTGGAGACACTTCGAGAACTGACAACTTTTGTCGGTTTTTCCTTCACCTTGGAACATGTTGTACACGTTTTTAGAGTTTCCTGCGTTGAATCGGTATAGAGTTTTATGACACCAATTCACCCTAGTTGTGTGCATTTTTCGGTCAACAGATGCGGTATCAAACGGGAAACTAATTTCTTGACACACAATTCTTCATGCAAAATTTTTTGAATTGAGGTCGTTGAAATCTCCAATGATGCTTCAATTTCGCGATATGTCACATGTCGATATTCGTTGATGAGCTTTTGCACAGCATCGACGTTTTCCTGAGTTACTGCAGTTTTTGATGGACCTGCTCTTAGATCTATTAAAACTAATCCATCCACGTTTGAATTCTTCAAGCCAACGAGATATTGTTGACCGATGTCTTGTTTCATTACCGAAAACAGAAACCAACCCGACAAGGAATTCTTGTTGAGATAATTATCTCCGAAAGTTATAAACAAATTATCGCGCGAAAATTTTCACGGTTTAATTCCATTTTTCAACTAACTTGTCAACTTTGACAGTTCGGGGTAGCTAAAACACTATATGCATCGCACTGAAACTTTGGATTTATGCTAACTAAAGATGGAGATTAATTTGTAGTACTGGCATTTGATTAGTGGTGCCCTCTATGCCCCAGTATGCAAAGCATAAAAGACATCCCTCGTATAGTCTTAAACTTGGCGTAAAAATTAAAGAACCATGAAGAGTGAAAAACATGAAGAGTAACAATAATTACTACAGTCGCAATAAAGCATACTAACTGAACTGAGGAATTAGTTCAGTGTCAGAATTCATTAAATTACTCTTATTTCTATGTATATAAATACTTTCTTAACTATTTAATATCTGTTTTAACTAATTTAAGATTATATGGAAACATAAAGTGATCAGTGCCCCAAATATATCGGGCAAACGCTATATTTTTCTTGTTTATTCAATCTAAACCGGGAAATATGTTCGAACGTTTAGTTTGTCCTATCTATTTTTGGTTACAATCATCGTTACAATTCATTTCATAGATACCAGACTCTTATCCTACTTTGATTTTATCCTTGGTGCTGCTTAAAAGTAATTTTAAGAGTTGGATGATTTAAACGCTATTTGAAGAATATGTTTTTTGAAGATGGCGTTCAAATTTCTAGAAATTTGGTGATACGGTAAACAAACAAACCTATCGCCTTGATCTTTTTGAGTTAGTATACTCGTGGTATTATGAATTAGTTTTTTAATCCTAAGTTTCTTAATTAGGTTGGTTATTATTTTTAATGTTTTTAATTAAACTTTTTCACATCTGTCTTTGGTAAGCAGAAAACTTAATAACCGATGGAAAAGAAAATTAAAGAATGTCATCTTTTATTGGAAACTATGATTTGAATCCGTGGCTATAAACTTGCTAAAATTGGTGTCTTTTCGGAAAATATCTATTTCCGAGTTATTATTGTTCCTAATTACTAAAACATCTAAAAATGGTATTTGTTCTATATGTTCTTTTTCTAATGTGAACCTAATTGTTGGTTATTTCGAATTTAATTGTTTTAAAAAGTCATCTATATTACACAACTTTGTATTAAAGACCACCAAAATATCTAATCCATTTTTAAGGGAAATATTTAGCATTTCTCTTAAATTCCACCTCAAAGTAACAATAAAGAGGTTCACCATTAATGAAGACAAGTAGTTGCCCATTGCTATGCCGCTGATTATAAACGCCTCCTTCAAATTGAAAACCGTTATAAGATATCCACAAAGTTGTCAAACTGAAGTATTAATTTATTTTCTCGGGATCAATATTATTCTTAACAAACTGTCTAAATATTTAAATGTTTCAGGAATAGGTACTGAGCGAAACAATAAATTTAGATCAAATGATATTAAAATTTCACCCGGTTCCAGCCTATGATCTTTGATTTCTTAATTAAGTTTTAACTAATTTATTTAAAATCCATAAACGCTTAAGTTTAAATAATAGATTTTTAACACGCCAATTGTTCAAGAACTACCAATCGAAATTTCAAACCTAAATACCTCTGTAGGAATAGAATTTATCTCTTAATTTAACTTTTTTATAATTCAATAAAATTAGACTTGAAGCCATTTCCACTTATCCGTGTCGATGCGAAGCGAACACAAATAGTTGATTAAAATATCTTTTTTAAAAGAAAAATTAACTTATTCAGGCAGTCTTTGTAAATTCAATTGATTAAAAATCTGACAGAAGTGAGTGTTTTTTGTATCCCAATCTGTATGAAAGATAGGAGCGAAACCGTATAATCTTAATTTAAAATACGTAGCATAAATATAATATTTTAGTTTAGTATTTTTTACATATACTTAATAATAATAGTACAAACTACACCTTCTATTTTAATTAACATTCTGCCATTGCCCTGATAAAGACAAAAGTGTTTTTTTATATTGAAATCACTTAGTAATGCATGTGGAACATACATAAAATTGGCGCATCTAATAAAAATTCAACTCACATTTCCAATCAGTGACGATCATTGTTCACCAATTAATTCCAGAGCTTCCTATTTCGGACCTTGTCTCTCTCAATTTTTACCGCTTAAAACTGGTATTCCATCACGTATGTCTGTCATAAATAACATCGCGCTTCCACATACCTGGGTAATTAATTTATATGCAAATCAGTTTGTATTTTTTTATGGTGAAGCGACACAGAGATAAACTTGTTTTTTTTTTATTAAAGTTAACAAGTGAACATCTAAGCATATCTAATCTATTTATAAAGACAAATTCTAATTATTTGTCCGTTCAAAACTCCACAAAGTAAGGGAGCGGATACAATTTCAAAAAGTTTCCGAAAGCGCAGAGAACTTTCTCGTCCGTAACAAAAGAACGTCGACCTGATCTTCGCTTGTCAGCGGAACGCGTACGGACTGCGCTTCTACTGAAAGCACGGTCCGAAAGCTCAGTTGATGTTTTTCCACGTGCACGCGCATATCAAACGGAACCGACCCCTCCTACTTTAATTAAATGCAACTGTCTCTTTTAGGGAATCCTCTAAATTAATGTTTTACGAATATTGCCCTATAGAAAAAACCAAATTAAAAATTTTAAACTTTCCTGAGACGTGAAGGAATAGTCAGTGAAGTAGTCCAATATAATTATAAGGGAGAAGCGGATTAGGTAATCTGATGTTTTTTTGCAATTTATTTAACGAATGTTTTATTGCTTGAACTTAAAACAATTTTCCTAAATTATTATTATTAAATATTATTATAATAAATATAAAAAATATAGAAAAAGCATAAAACATTAAATAAGATGGAAGCAATTAATATACAGGCTGATTCATTTTCGGCCCTCACCATGCGGATCTCTCTTATTATTGGAGATAGAGTATAGGTTTAAATTTGGCAAAGTTGTTAAATTTTGTGTTTGTTATAAATCCGTAAAGAAAATAGACCTGTGACAAATGATCTTCGTTATTTAAAAAAAAAACGCGAAAACCCCATTTTCTCCTTTTACCTGTAGCTTCTCTACATTTGGCCTTGTAGAGAAAAAATAAAAACATATCCTTGTGGCCATTTCTAAACCTCTATCCAGTGGTGTACTCTAAATTTTTACACGAAGTTTCGTTTCTTTCTGGCCATCATCAACTATCTAATTTCTTATAGGCGCCATATTGGATTTAGACATCTTCAGAAAGAGTTTTTTTTTCTGATTTCATTCAACCACGTACCACATGCTGACTATAGTTTTTGACATTAGGTTTTATTTGAAAGAATAAATTATAAGATTAAATAAGGTAGCCTTTGGAATTTCAATCTGTCAAACATTTCATTTATTGTTCATTAATAATACAAAAATGTCATACACTAACGAAGAGAAACGAGATACGATAAGTATTTTTTATTCTTCGAAACGAAATTCAACAGTAGCGAGTACAAGATAACAAAAACATTAATAAAAATACATAGAAAAGTAAACAATAAACAATTACAGTAAATGTTCAATTATCTGGCCATCTTCGGTAATGCACGATTGGGCACGCCTTCTGGCATTTTGTACTGCCCTATGTATAGTTCTTCTAGGAACTGCATCGAAGGCATTCTGAAGTCTGTCTCGTAATTCCTCAATGTTTTGTGGCGCATCTACTTTATAAATATTATTTTTAACATATCCCCATAAAAAAAATCTAGCGGACTTAAATCAGGTGATCTTGCAGGCCATTCAACAACTCCCCTACTTCCAATCCAACGGTTTGTAAACCCTTGATTTAAGAAATTTCTAACAACAGCTGTATTGTGTGCTGGTGCGCCATCTTGTTGCCACCATAAATATTGTAATTGATTTAATGGGATATTGTCGTCAAGATAGTCAGATACGTATGTACGTAAAATGTTTAAATATCTTTCTCCATTTAAATGTTCTTCATACATAACTGGTCCTAAGAGACGATTTGCCAAAATACCCATTCAAACGTTTATTCCAAAACGATGTTGTGGTCTTCTAGCCCTGTTTTGTCGGGGATTTTGTACTGCCCAATAGTGCTACGTATTTCTGTTGAACATTCCAGAATTTGTAAGTTTTGTTTCATCTGGCCAGATGATTTTGCTTAAAAAATTTTCGTAATTTTCTATCCTTCCCATTAATCAATTACAATATTATATTCTAGCCTTCTCAAATTATCTCCAGGCAGTAAAGAGTGACTAACATGGATCCTGTATGGTTTAAACCTACTTTTATGTAAAGTTCTCCAAACTCTGGTCTGGCACAAATTTAATTCTGACCCTACTTCGCGTGTAGAAATTGATGGATTATTATTTATCTATAAAAATACAAGATTAACATGAAATTTGAAAACACGCTTTTAATTTATCATTTCTAAAATATCTTGTCGATTTTCATTTAAATTCCTGTTGTCTTGACCATTACGCGGCTTAGTAAACGATCCATTCTCGACCAAATTTCTGTCGAGATCTAGAAAAATGGTACGATGAGGCTGTTGTCGTTCTGGATATAATTGTACATATCTAGTACTCGCTACTGTTGAATTTCGGTTCGAAGAATAAAAAATACTTATGATATCTCGTTTCTCTTCGTTAGTGTATGACATTTTTGTATTATTAATGAACAATAAATGAAATGTTTGACAGATTGAAATTCCATGGCTACCTTATTTAATCTTATAATTTATTCTTTCATATAAAACCTAATGTCAAAAACTTTAGTCAGCATGTGGTACATGGTTGAAATCAGAAAAAAAACTCTTTCTAAAGATGTCTAAATCCAATATGGCGCCTATAAGAAATTAGATAGTTGATGATAGCCAGAAAGAAACGAAACGCCGTATAAAAATTTAGAGTACACCACTGGATAGAGGTTTAGAAATGGCCACGAGGATGTGTTTTTATATTTTCTCTACAAGGCCAAATGTCGGTGCTACAGGTAAAAGAAGAAAATGGGGTTTTCGAGTTTTTTTTATAAATAACGAAGGTCATTTGTCACAGGTCTATTTTCTTTACAGATTTATAACAAACACAAAATTTAACAACTTTGCCAAATTTAAACCTATACTCTATCTCCAATAATAAGCGAGATCCCCATGGTGAGGGCCAAAAATGAATCGGCCTGTATATTAAATATATATGAATATAAACAGAAGTCTGTAACAAGTGTTCATTTGAAAAGTCAATCTAGGTTACTTTGAAATTTTGATAGAATAAGACGCAAATATATTAGTATGTGTTTGTTGTTCCGTAAACGTAAATCCAAATGACATTTGATAATGTCAATCACAAATATCAGTTAGTGCATAAAATAATCGTGCGTCGATTCTGGTTTAAATAAATTGCTTCTCAGTTCTAAAAGGGCTTTCACTTTAGAACATAAATTTTTTTTAGTCCAGGCTTATTTTCGAAGTGGTAATAAAATTTATGGTTTATGGGTTTATTCAGTTCAAGATTGCATGGTAGAATTTCAATTTGAGTTTCCACATTTTGTAATATATTATATACAATTTAAGAATACTTTGGATAGAACTTTAAAACTTTTTTCTGAAACTGGTAGTCTCTTAAGAAAATCAGGCAGCGGAGCAGTTAAGAAACGTACACCTCAAGTTGTCAATCGTGTTGAATAAATAGTGGAAAATGAACCACAAGCATCTGTTCGACATTTGAGTCAAGAAATAAACCTCTCTGTTGGTTCAACTCACAAGTTATTAAAAAATAGATATGCAACTTTATCCATACCGTGTCACACCAGTACAAGAATTGTTAGAAATTGATTACCCACGTAGACTACAGTTTTGCAATTGGTTTGTAAATATGAACAATAATGGAGAACTTTCGCAAAGAGTCATCTTTACTGATGAAGCATGTTTTTATAAAACGGGATACCTAAATTCACAAAATACAAGAATTTGGAGTAGTGAAAATCCACATGTAATTAACGAAGAATCGCTACATCAAGAGAAAATTGGTGTTTGGGCAGCGATAAGCCAAAGGCGAATCATTGGACCAATCTCTTCAGTGAACGTTAACTGCTCAAAGGTACCGTACGTAAATTTTACAACCATTTGTCAATCAGTTGCATGATAATAAACTACAAAATGCATATTTCCAACAAGACGGAGCACCTTGTCACTGTATTGCAGAATCTTTGGATTATTTAAGAGAATTTTTTGATGAGCGTATAATTAGTCGAAATACTGAAATTGCCTGGCCTGCACGTTCATGCGATTTCTTTTCGAACACCTTCTTTTTGTGGCCTTATCTAAAAAATGACATATTTCGAACACCTATATTGAATTTGAATGATGTGCTACAGAGAATCGAACAGAAATGCATAGAAATTAATAACAATGCAGTAATGTTGCAGAATATCATCAGAAATTTTGAACGGAGGATTTTAAAGTGCATTGATCTTGAAGGACAACATTTTCAACATTTGTTATAGTTTTCAATAAACAGTTTCCATTTCATCTGGCAAAGTCTTTAAAGTAATAAAAAAGTCCTTGCAAATAGACCTATTTTCATTTATTGTTCTGCAATTATTATACAAAAAACAAAATTAAGATATGTGATCTTGTGTGAGTTTTGAAAGGCTGCCAAAGCACGTATGAGTCGCCAACTCTTCGAAATTTGACACCTTCGCACTTCCACCAAGTTAGTAATTTTTTCTCATGGCGTGTCGTAGTCATCTCAAAAAAAAAATTCAAGCAAACTTATTAACATAAATACCTCTTCAAAATAACAGAAATGCTTAAATTTATTTTTTAATGGTCAAATATTTTCCAGATTCTTTTCTGTATTAACTTCTTGTATGTGATTTTTATATCACCCATTAAAATATTGGTGCTGAGTTGGATATTACTTTTTGTTTACTTCCTAGCTACTGTGATTATTTAAAAAGATACTTTGCTTTCAATTTTTAAATATATTACGATTTGTGTGGCATCATTGTAAAGGGAAATTTAAACTTCTTCAAAAAATCAAATAAAACAACTTATATTAAAAAAAAACATGTTTACGGAAACTCTGCCTGTTTGGTATCCTTTGTGTCGTCAAATGAGTATTTAGAGTTTTTTCTATTATAATAAAAGAAATATATTCATGGAAACGCAAAATTAATCAAACTAAGCAAATACCAGAAAGGGCAAACACCTACATTGTTAATTAGCCTCGACAGGAACTACGATACTCGATGTTACAAATTAACCTAATTAATCTTTTCAGTACTATAAGTACTATAAGTACGCGTTGCTAATCTACATACTACTTCATTTTAGATGTGCTATTATACAGTAAAACCTGTCAATCACGGCCACCAAAAAAAAAAAAACAATATTGGCCGTTATATGAAGGTCAGGTTTTTCGCCCTACAAATATTTTTTTCTTTATTTTACTAATTAAAGTAAATATTATGTAAATATGCATATATGTATTGATATAATATATAGATTTTTAATGTATTAAATATATTATAACGCCTCCACGTTCGGGCGTCTAAATGATATAATGTGGTAGTGTAAAAATTCCCCTGAGTTGGGTAAAGCCAAATGATATAATGTGGTAGTGATGTTAAATGTATTATAAAAATAATGATCGGCCAGCTGATTTTAAGTGTAATCTCAGGAATACTATAGATGGCGTAGTTCGGTCGGTAGAGCATGTAAAAGTAAATATGAAATAATATAGAGATTCTTTTATTACAGGATCATCGTCACTTATATTTAAACAGATCAAATTTAAATAAAATAATGGCATAGACTGTGCATCACATATTCCAATAAAACACAAATATTTAAATCAACAAATATATAATATTTATTCAAGCTAGAATTCTGTACACGGTAAATATCTATACTTCTATTTCGGTGAAATACTGAATTAATATTTATGGTTAAATTACATGTGTACAAAATAGGTTATGATATGAAATGCATTTTATCAAAATAAGTTATTATAATACAATAAGTGACACGAAAATGTTCAAAATGGTAAGTACTACTAAATATACATGATCTTAAGCTTGAAATTAGAGTGCTGTTATAGCTATTTATATTTAAGCAAAAATCAAGTTGCTTAAACTAAATGTGCGTGAATTGTTGTAAAATATAATATGGTCGTCTATAAATGTTTTATTAAAAACCTGTAATTCGTAGATTGAACGGCTGAATAAGGAAATTGGATTCAATAGACGACAAAGGCTGGATTTCAGGTGTAGAAATGGTTAATATAAGCTCTAGAAGTTAGTTCTGTATAGCTTCGTTCAGGGGTCCGAAGATCGGATAAGGTTAACGGGATCTTGGCAGGTATGATCCGTTTGAATATTTTAACGGCGTCGGTGCTATCAACGACCTTCGCAGAGATGCTATTGCGTTTTTCAGGTAGTTAATCGATTTTCTTCATTTAAAAACTACTTCAGATCGTAGTTTGGCACTTTATATAACTTTTCTGCATATTTTTATATTTGTAACACTAGTATTTCCGCAGATTTTAAAATTTAAAATAGGAAAAAGATATTTTAATTCATCTATTAACGTCTATTATTGTCGGGTGTTGCTCTCTTTCAATTATTTTTGTTCCAAAGCCTTATTAGAAAGTTTATAAATGCTTACATGCATTTGATATAAAAGAAATTTACATGTTTTTGGAATTTTATATCCCTAGTAAATACTGCGCTTCGCGGGTTAATAAATTTTAAACGATGGGGGTGGCTAAATAATACCGAAACACTGTTAGAATGGGAATAAATTAAATATCTTTTTAATTTCGCGTAATTGAATTTAAAAATTAAATTGACAATGAAAAATAGAAAAAGCAAAATTAAAAAAAGTAAATTAATTTGAAATAAGCAAAGTTGTCGTGATATTCATTTATTGACATCTCGATATTATTTTCACAATATGCGTCCACCTTATCTATATATATTATAAGAAGTTGTTCGAATAATTCCTGCTTTGTCAGTTTCAGAGGAAGGAATACAACCCCTTGATTGAACTACAACAATATATATGTACAGGGTACGGCAACGAAGCGGGGACGGAAGATTACACGCGTATTTGAAAGGTAGTCAAATATTTAGTCATCAGATATCCTTCCGTATCATCTAGCGCACGTTTTAAGAATATTTTGTTTTATACAGGCTGTTCCAGATGGAAATGCCAGACTAAAGTTGCATTTTTTTAAATGGAACACTCTGTATATTAATAGATAAAATGATCCGCGCTTGAAAGCTGGTTACATCGATATAATGTTGTATGGGTCTAAAGTTGATAGTTTCTGTGTAAATAATTATTTTACTTGATAAATTGATACATTTCAGTAGGCTATTTTGCATAAGGAAAATCAAAAGATCCGAAACCAATAGAATAGAATATTTTCTACTAGTATGCACTTTCGTTGCTACGTGAAATAAATTCTGCAACTGCTCGCGTTATACAAGGTGTTCACAATTTCGCAAAATCGAAGAAATATCGTAATTTTTAAATGGAACACCCTGTATATTTTTAGCTCATTGAAAAGCCCTTTTACTACGCTTTCTATTGATACCTCATTTGATGCACCTAGAATGGATCATTTGCTAATTATTTCTTTTTAGAATTGAATTAATGAAAAATGCTTGTATTTTTAGTAGCTAATTTGCGCTTTTAAACCTTCTGTAAGATCGGATATTCAACAAATTATCCATAAATGGTCTATATCAAGAAGAAACCCCATTAAGTACGAGAAACAGTTGAATTTCACTCAGCGGTGAAAGCAAACATTAAATTAATATAAAGTAATATAGCATTTTCAATAGATTCACTGCTGATCAAGTTATCTGGTGTCAATTTTAAGCTTGTATACTTAATAACCAAGTTGTCAAAAATTTCGTTCCATCTTACACAGTATTTCGTTCAATCTTTAAAAGAAATTGCTATAATGACTAATTTTAGTATTCAAGAAATGGTGAATATAATATTTATTCTTGGGGAGTGTACAAGAAATTGTCTCCTAGCAAGTAGAGTATATGCAGAGAGATTTCCAAACCTTGAAAGAAAGCCAAGACCGGAAGCATTTGAAAGGTTATTACAGAGATTTACAGAAACTGGTAGTGTAACCTACAAGAAGAGAGAAATAAATAAGCCGGTAATCAATGAAAAAAGCGAATTGGCCGTATTATTAACAATACAGGAAAATCCACATATAAGTATAGACTGTATTTCAAAGGTAACAGCTATTGAAGATAGGAGCGTAGGAAGAATTTTAAGAAGTCATAAGTATCATCCGTACCATATGGAATTAAATCAGGAATTGCATGGTGATGATTTCATTAAAGGAACAGACTTTTGTGGTTGGTTGTCAAATAAAATGTGAGAAATGCCAAATATTTTAACAAAGATTAACGATGAGGCTACTTTCAAAAGTAATGGGGCGGTAAATAAACATAACATGCATTATTATGCAACAGAAAACCCGCATTGGATACGTCATGTACACAATCAGAATAGATGGTCTCTTAACGTCTGGGGAGGTATACTTGGTCCATATATCATTGGGCCGTACTTTTTCGATGGAACCGTTACAGGCGATACGTATTTGGCATTTTTGCAGAACGAACTGCCTAATTTTCTTGAGCATGTGGATGCTGACACCCGACAGATTTTCTGGTTGCAACACGATGGTGCACCTGCTCATTACAGCCATAACGTTAGGGAGTTTCTAGGGCGATGGAAGGAAGACAAATGGATAGGACGAGGTGGTCCAATCGCTTGGCCTCCACGAAGTCCAGATCTTACTATATTGGACTTCTACTTTTGGGGAAATGTCAAGACTCTAGTTTATGTGGAAGTTCCTACAACAAGGGAAAATATAATGGAACGCATAAGAGAGGCATTTAGAAATGTTCTCCAAGAAACAATACAGCATGTTCAACAGAATTTCACCAGGCGGCTTCATTTATGTATTGAGAGACATGGAAGAACATTTGAAAGTTTTCTTTGATTTATTTGCATTTGCTATTTACATTTACTTTATTTTTATTTACTGTGCTACTACTTTTGTTAATTAAATTTGATGTTGTGGTTAATAATTAGTATTTATTTAAAATAGTGCAAACTTTTAATATTACTCGCACTTGATTCTTTCCTACATGATTTCGATTTATGTTAAGCTAATTAGGTATGTATTGTTTTATATTAGGTATTCGTAAAATAGTTGGTTTTACAAAATTCTTTAAAATACAAATTAATTAGTGCAATTTTTTTATTAAACTAACACCAGATAACTTAATCGGCAGTGAATCTATTGAAAATGCTATATTACTCTATATTAATTTATATTAATGTTTGCTTTCACCGCTGAGTGAAAATCAACTGTTTCTCGTACTTAATGGGGTTTCTTCTTGTTATAGACCATTTATGGATAATTTGTTGAATATCCGATCTTACAGAAGGTTTAAATGCGCAAATTAGCTACTAAAAATACAAGCATTTTTCATTAATTCAATTCTAAAAAGAAATAATTAGCAAATGATCCATCCTAGGTGCATCAAATGAGGTATCAATAGAAAGCGTAGTAAAAGGGCTTTTCAATGAGCTAAAAATATACAGGGTGTTCCATTTAAAAATTACGATATTTCTTCGATTTTGCGAAATTGTGAACACCTTGTATAACGCGAGCAGTTGCAGAATTTATTTCACGTAGCAACGAAAGTGCATACTAGTAGAAAATATTCTATTCTATTGGTTTCGGATCTTTTGATTTTCCTTATGCAGAATAGCCTACTGAAATGTATCAATTTATCAAGTAAAATAATTATTTACACAGAAACTATCAACTTTAAACCCATACAACATTACATCGATGTAACCACCTTTCAAGCGCGGATCATTTTATCTATTAATATACATGGTGTTCCATTTTAAAAAATGCAACTTTAGTCTGGCATTTCCATCTGGAACAGCCTGTATAAAACAAAATATTTTTAAAACGTGCGCTTGATGGTACAGAAGGATATCCGATGACTAAATATTTGACTAACTTTTAAATACGCGTGTAATCTTCCGTCCCCGCTTCGTTGCCGGCCCCTGTATATATAGGGTAAATTCAATTTGTTAGCGACTTAAGGTTTGGTTTTACTTCAAAATGAATATATTTAAAGCAATCCTAGATGTTTCGGCAAATGATGCGATTTTCAAGGAAAATATAAGTGACAGTATATTAATGTCATACGTATACATTTGTAGTTGCTATGGATAAAATTATTCAAAGATACATTCCAATATAATAATAATAAATCATGCCTTAGTATTCTAAAATAGAAAGACAACAAAAACAGGGAAACACAAGATATGAGTTATTATTATGTATGCGCCCATGGAGCGACTTAAGATGTTAAACTGTCGGCATTCGCCTTAAACAAGAAGGAAAACCACGAAAACATACTCGGACAACTAGACAGGATCAAAATACGGAACTGTCAGCATGATAAGCTAATGTATAGATATATACATATATAAGAAATGATTAGTATTAAACAGGAAAAAAATTCAATTAACAACAAAAGTGATATAAAAAATTTAAGCAGTATATACTATAACTTAATTATGTAACGATCTGCAATTTACTATCATAATATATGTTGCTATTATATAATTATATATCTTATGTTATTTAAATATCTACACATTTGCTTATCATGCTGACAGTTCCGTATTTTGATACCTGTCTGGTTGTCCGAGTAGGTTTTCGTGGTTTTCCATCTCGTTTAAGGCGAATGCCGACAGCTTAACATCTTAAGTCGCTAGACGGGTGCATTCTTAATAATAACTCATGTCTTGTGTATCCCTGTTTTTGTTGTCTTTTATTTTAGAATACTAAGGCATGATTTATTATTATTATATTGGAATGTATCTTTGAATAATTTTATCCATAGCAACTACAAATGTATACGTATGACATTAATATATGTACTGTCATTTATATTTTATATTCCTTGAAAAAGGCATCATTTGCCGAAACATGTAGGATTGTTTTAAATATATACATTTTGAAGTAAAGCCAGACCTTAAATCGTCAACAAATTGAATTTACCATAACATACAAAGGTCACGAAATAATTATCTATATATATATATATATATATATATATACATATATATATATATATAAGAGAAACTAAAACTATTTTAATGTATGTAATATGTGCAAAACATAGACTGGGTACATATTATATACTGGCCGTCATAAGTAAATCAAGACCCAGTAAACGTAGATATATTTTATTGAAATTTACAGGAAAAACGTATTTTATTCGTATTAAAAAACGATGAAAATTTCAACAAGATACAACAGAAGAATAATCAAGGTACCATAGAAATAATAAGAGACAATAGCTAGTGGTTTCTTTGACATTTATTGGGCGTTGTTAACTTAAGTATCACTATAAAGCATACGTGCAGGCTTAATTAGCGTCATAGTGGAAAAAAATTACTCCTATTCGACGACATTCGACGAAACGATTGATGTCGCTAATCGTGTGAGCCGCAGTGTTGCTACAATTGCTCTATGTTGGCGAAGATGGAGAGAAAATAATGAGGAGTGACCACGTCCACGACCTGGACGTCCCAGACTCACCACCGGTCGTAAAGATCGTGCTCTTCGTCTTGCGGATCTTAGACACCATTTTTCATAAACAAGAGAAATTGGTGATTGATGGAGAGGATTAGTTCATCAATAGATCTCCATACGATTTTTGTATTGAAGAATTCGATCTTTTAGATCGTACCGTCCATTTCTTTGTTTACTTCTAACTCCACGTCGAACTGCACGACTGGAATGGGCTAATGATAGGTTGCACTACAATAAGGAATGGAATCGAGTCCTCTTTAGCGACGAAACTCGATTTAGTTTATACTCTCGTGATGGTCGCAGAATGGTCAGAAGTCCTGGACAAAGCAGAAATTTGCAGTTTTTTTAACGAAATTCACCTCTAACTCAAGGTGCAATGGTGTGAGGCGCTATCTGTTATGGAAGTAGATCTCCTTTAGTAATTATTCAAGGAACATTAGATGCGAATCGTTTTATAAATCATGTGTTGAGACCAGTGTTAATCTCATATCTACAAGAGCTAGTAAATCCCATTTTACAACAGGATAATGCGCGGCCACATATCGCAAGGGTTACTATGAAGTTTATGAATAATGCTAATATTGTCGGCTTCACAAGCAAATCACGTAACTCCACTTTTGGTCCGAATTGACATTTTAATGCCATCTGCCGCGGAAACAATGTACTTTCGATTGTGGAAATCCACGTAGCTCCAAAAAAAACAAATGGCTACTAATAACGTGCTACAAGAAAATCACGTATCTTCAATAGTATCATTTCGTACTTTGCAAAGCGCGTATCTCCGCCAGGCGCCATTGGTTGCGTGAATTGGTAGAGATGATGTGACGTACTCTGTAGAAGATTTCATAAAGATATAGACTGTTTTTATAATAAAGTGATACAAAATCATTCCGTAAGTACCTGTTTATGTATTTCAATTATTATTTTCGTTGCAAAACTTATTATTCCTCTATAAACTACCGCTTAGTTATTCTGGTGGAGTTAAGTAGTTTGCGGCACGTTTTGTCACAAGTAAATATGGAAGTTACGCAACTTTGCTCATGCATGGTTTTAACTCTGTTTATCTTATTATCAGAATGGTAAATAAATGAATAATAATTATTAAAAACTAAATTGAATGCTTTACAAAATGGGTACTGTGGCATGACTATTATTTAATTTTTCCTCAGATGATGTCAGACTGAAGCAGAAAACTGTTGGAAATGGCTTTAAATTTTCCGATAATTGCATAAAGTACCCTTTTAAAGGACTGTAGAGTAGAGTAGAATGAACAATCAAGACGAAACAATCGACATCGAAAATTGTAATATGGTCCTGCTAGAAGAAAATAATCTTGATATTTGTGCACACGTTCCTGCCGAAAATGAACTGATGGATCAACGTACTATATATTCTCACGCAGAACTGATGCAACAAATAGATCATACAATGGACAATATTGAAAAAACGGTGAGCAGTTTCCAAAAAATGAATGAAATTGCCGAAATGGCAGCTATTCAAGAAACTGTTGGTGAACGTTTGTTTGAAGATGCTGACGCAGAACTTAGAACACAAGAAATTGAAGTGGACATTGACGAATAAGAAGTTGATGAAGAAGTGGTGGAAGGAGATTTACAGGCAAATGAAATTGAGATTGCTGAAAATGAACAAAAAATGTCTGATGATCACTCCTTTTCAGAAGAAAATAACGATGCCGTTCAGGAAATAATTGTAAGAAAACGAGCAAAAAGGCAGAATGTTGATGCCAACAAATGGAAACCGAATCTACATAAGAAACGTCGTGAAAAGGGTTTGCTCTACCAAGGCAAAAAGAGAACTGGCTCATCTTGGCAATACAATATAAACAAACCTGGAAAATTTTAGACGGCACCATGCAACTGCGTTTTAGGAAAACGACCTACCGCACTTAAATGTTCTTCTATCGCAAGAAGTTGCCGTGAAAAAGTCTTTCAACACTTCTGGTCTGAATTCTCTTGGCCGGAAAGAAAAGTATACGTATACGCTATGACAACCATACTTCCAGTAAAAGAAGAAGAGGGAATACTGAGACCAGTCGAAGAAATTATTCTCTACAATATTGTTTGAAAGTAGATGGTCATAATGTTCGCGTTTGTAAGAAGATGTTTTTGGGCACTCTTGGAATGAAAGAAACAACTGTATTGAACTGGATAAAGACCAAGAAGTGTACAAGGGAAAAAGAATTTTCAAATGTAGCAACGACTCGGCAGCGCAAATTTCTTGAAAGGAACGCAAATCTGAAGAATTCCTTCATTTCGCTTGCTAAAGTTGAATCACATTACTGCCGCACCTCATCAAGCAAATTATATCTCGAGCCACTTTGGCCATCTACTAACGCTTTGTACATGTTCTACAAACAAAAGCACTACACTGAACAAAACATTGAAGCGGTATCAAAAACAACATTTTTCAAAACATACCATGAAATTAATTTGGCCATTTACACCCCTAAGAAAGACCTATGTGACATCTGTGAGGCTCACAAAACCAAAAATTTGACTGATGAAGAATATGAACTCCACCAAGCATTTAAGAAGGAGGCTAGAGCTGAAAAAGAGAAAGATAAGGCAGCTGAAAATACGATCGTCTTTACAATAGATCTCCAGGCGGTTTTACTCAGTCCAAAATCTACTGTATCTGCTTTGTACTATAAAACCAAGTTGATAGTACATAACTTTACTATTTATGACCTGAGGACGAAAGATGGATACTGCTACTTATGGAATGAGACTGAGGGAGGTCTTACAGCGAATGAATTTTCAAATATTTTAGTACGTTTTCTAGAAACAGAGGTAATACCTAAATTGACTGATAAAGAAACTCAGGAAATTATAATATGTAGCGACGGATGCACGGCACAAAACCGTGACGCCACGTTGACGAATGCTCTCTTGAATTTGGCTATGATCCACATTATAACCATTATCCAAAAATTCCTCCAGAAAGGCCATACGCAAATGGAAGTGGACTCTATGCATTCTTGCATAGAGAAGAAAGTGAGAAATTATAAAGTGAATGTTCCTGCCGATTATGTGTATTTATGTAAGACTGCTCGAATAAATCCACGACCCTTCAATGTAAAGTACCTCACCCACGATGTTTTCAAAGATATTGAAAACCACCTCACGTACTACAAAAGTATTAGACCAGGAAGATCAGTTGGAGATCCCAAAGTGACCGATTTAAAAGCACTGAAATTCTATCCTAAAGGAAAAATTGAATATAAACTGCGCCACACTTCTGACTGGAAATTATTACCACAACGACCGAAATTATCACAACCGTGCAAGATCGAAGATTTACCAGCCTTATACTCGCAAAGGAAGAAAATCAAAGCTGAGAAATTCCAACACCTTCAAATTTTGAAGCAAAGCCTGTTGGAGGATTTTCATTCCTTTTATGACAATATTCCCCATTTATAGTTTCAGTTTTCATTAATATTTTTAAATAAAGCTTCTACTTTACTAACTACCAACGTTTTAATAAAGGTTCTATTTAAGTTACTAATTTATTTATTGCCTACAAGTAATGAAAACCCTTAGAAATATACCTACGTAACTCCATCTTAAATTTTTGGCAAAAACCGTAACTCCCTTAATTAAGTAATTTTTTGAAGCTAACTTATATTGGTTACTGTGCAAGGTCGACGAAAGTAAAATGTACGACATACAATTTATTTGAATTTTACCGTTGAAATTTATTTAATTTAAGAACAATTTTGTGTCTCCTGTAAAATTGCTTATTTTGAAGTTAGGTGAATTGCTTGTGAAGCCGACGATATTCATCTGCTTCCATGGTCGTCGCGGTCGCCAGACTTATCCCCTATAGAACACGTATGGGATATGGTAGGACTAAGGATGAATAATTTACAGCCACCCTCAAACAGTATAGAAATTCTCCGACGACGGATTTTAGAAGTTTGGGACAGCATAACACAGGCTGCCATAAATTTTAGGAATCGAATAGCTGAACGTAAGAAGTAGAAAATGGCCTGCGCGTTTTATTATTAATTGTTGCAATTGTATCTTGTGAATATTTAAAAAGTTATAAGTAAAATAAAGTTAGTGCTCATATAGATTTATTAACACAATAACAGGTAAGTTTTAAATAATTCTCAAATCTGCATTATTAATATGAAATATATTTTGGTAGCCTTAACACAGTATCACATGAAGTATAAGAGGAAGGCGATCAGTTTAGATACTAAAATTATAATTTTAGATCAACTTGAAACAGGACAAGATGCAACGGCTGTAGGAGAGCATTTTGGTATTCATGAAGCTACCATAAGAACGATTAAGAAAAATGAAACCACGATCAGAAAATCTGTATGTTCTGGAACAAAAATAAGTGCTAAATCGTCGTCATACACAAGAGATGTTGTCAAAGAGAAGATGGAGAAAGCTTTGATAATGTTGATTGAAGATAAATCACAAAAAAGAATACCAATATAGACGGAATTACTGTCAAGCAAACAGCATTAAGAATCTACAAACGTCTTAAAGAAGTTGAGCCACTCACTTCATCTCAGTCAAAACAACCTGAATTTTCTGCAAGTAAAGGTTGGATGACTAGTTTTCTTAAACGACATGCTCTCCATAATATAAAAATTAAGGGAGAAACTGCATCTGCTGATGAATTGGCTGCCAAAGAATTTCCTAAGAAACTTAGAAAAATTATTGAAGATGGAGGATACACCCCAGATCAAGTTTAGAATGCAGATGAAAGTGGCCTTTTCGGAAAAAAATGCCTAACAGAACTAATGTTGCAAAATCGCAGAAAACTGATGGTGGTTTTAAAGTAGCAAAGGACCATGTAACATTGTTATTTTGTTCCAATGCTTCAGGAGAACGTATGTTAAAACCACTGCTAGTAAATCGTGCCTTAAGACCACGCTCGATGAAAGGTGTAGATTTCAATAAATTGCCAATACACTTGATAGCAAACAAAATGGCTTGGGTGACCAGTGCAATCTTTACAGAATGGTTCCAGAAATACTTCATCCCAGAAGTTCGACGCTACATGAATGCAAAATGTCTAGAACTTAAAGTTTTTTTAATTCTAGACAATGCACCTGGCCATTCGGTCTTAGAGCACCCAAATGTGCAATTTTGTTTTCTTCCGCCTAATACTACATCCTCAATACAACCGCTAGACCAAGGGATAATTGCTACTTTTAAAACTTACTAATTTCAATACGCGCTAGACAAACTAGACCATAATGAGGATTTAACAATCATTGATGTGTGGAAAATTTTCTCTATTATGTACTGCATTAATCAAGTTGGGTTAGCGTTAGCTGAATTAAAGCCATCAACCTTGAACTCATGTTGGAAAAATATTTGGCCAGAATGTGTCAAAAGCAAAGATCCTGATCCTGTCATCCATAATAACGCTGCTTTTACTGACATCATAACGCTGGCACATACAATTGGTGGAGATGGATTCGATGATCTATCATTTGCCGATATAGAAGAATTATTAGTTCATAAAAGCTTGAGTGAAAATGAAATTATAGACCTCACTCTTGAGACTCATGTCAGAGAACATAGGGATAAAGACGAAGAAGATCTTCCCATTTTAAATGCCACTCTAATTAAAGAAGGTCTTGATCTTGCCTGGAAATTAGGTAATAATTTTGAACAACATGATCCTGATGAGAAACGAGCTGGAAAATTTCAATGTGAACTGAAGTCATTAATGGAATCTTACAGGGAACTTTATAACGGTTGATCGCGAAATCAAACAATCTTTAATGACAGATTTCCTTCTTAAAACTACTGAATTATCAACACAGGAGACTAGAGATGATAATATGTACAGAAATAATTGTAGTGATAGCAGTGATATTGCGTTTATTGTCAGAAAGTGACAATGCATAAAATTTTTTATGTTTACATTATTTTTACTTTTTTTACATTAATGAATTTCAGATACATATCATTTATTTTTTATAATATATGTACATATTTAATGAATTAAAATGTGTAAGCGCGGAAAATAAATTCTTAAGTGAACTCTAACAAGAATTTTTTAATATTGTTTATTGTATTTTTTAGTTGCTTTTTTATGTCTGAAACCAATCTACTATTTTTCCATTTAGTCAATATCTTTTTTTAAACGAATTTTTTTTACATGATTTTTTTGGGAACGTATCTATCGTGTAAAAAGAGAATTAGATGTACTACATATTATCTCGCAAATTTTAACCGAATTAAATAAAATTGCTTGAAATTATGCGAAATATTTATCTTAGAAACTTGAAAAACCCCACATTATTAATACGTACAAAAAAAAATAAATAAAACGTAAATAAAATTACAATGATTTAACGCGGGAATTTCAAAAAGTCACGGACTAATGAATATGATCTACTCTCACTTATCTTTCTAATGTAATTTAAACACAACGAAAGGAACGAGTACTGTTACTCTCAGTATTTCATCCACCTGATGAAGCCATTGTATGGCGAAACAATATTGTAGTGGTATTTACAATAAAAGAATTTTTTAAACTAGAAATTTAATTACTTATTTCTTAGCGTTATAATGAAGTTTCAACAAGTATCTCCTTCGTCAATTAACTATTTAGATTTTATTACCACTACAATATTGTTTCGCCTTACAATGGCTTCATCAGGTGGATGAAATACTCTCAGTATTTCATCCACCTGATGAAGCCATTGTATAGCGAAACAACATTGTAGTGGTATTTACAATAAAAGAATTTTTGAAACTAGAAGTTTAATTACTTATTTCTTAGCGTTAAAATCTAAATTACCGCACCCTTACTATCCGATTCTGAAAAGCTATTTTACTGATAGTTATTTTCTGGTTAAGTACCATGATGAACTGACAACACTGAACCGAATACAAGCTGGAGTACCCTAAGGCAGTGTTATTGGTCCTCTCCTTTATACTGGCGATATACCAAATACAATTACCTCGACATATGCTGATGATATAGCATTATTAACGACAAATAGTCATCCTACAGTGGCATCGCATTATCTCTAAGAATCATTAAATATCCTTAAGAAGTGGCAGAGAAAGTGGAAAATAAAAAACCAACGGACCAAAATCAATGCATGTAACATATACATTACATCGAGGTACTTGTCCTCCTGTTTCATTAAACAGTACTCATATACTCCAGAATGAAAGCAGCAAATATCTCGGAATTTATTTGGATAGACGGCTAGCGTGGATTAAGCATATCTTTTAGAAGAGAAAGCAGCTAAGATTGATATTCTTTAACTACAGTGGCTCATTGGGCAGCGATCTATACTATCTCTGGAAAACAAACTTATTGTGTACAAGGTGATTTTGAAGCCAGTGTGAACCTATTGCGATCAACTGTGGGGAATCGCGAATGTCTCTAATTTGGAAATACTTCAACGGTTTCAAACTAAAGTACTGAGATCAATTACAAACGCATCCTGGTTTGTAACAAATGCCACGCTCAATTATGATCTTCACATGTGGACAGTGCGCAACGAAGCAAAACGCGCAAGTATTAAATATCTCACACGCCTTGAAGCAGAACCAAATCCTTTGGCATTGAATGTTTTGGATAATAGTACACAAACATACAGTCTAAAATGTGTAACGCTTTTAGATATAGTAAACTCACACAGTTATTTGGCTTATATTTATAATAGTAACTATTTACTATTATTAATCTACTCAGCAGGGTATTAAATGAAAGTTGTAATCATATAGAAAAACATGAGTTAGAAATCTACAGCAAGGTGCTGACGAATAAAAATAAACAAGAACTATTTCTTGTTTATTTTTATTCGTCAGCACCTTGCTGTAGATTTCTAACTCATGTTTTTCTATATGATTACAACTTTCATTTAATACCCTGCTGAGTATATTAAAAAATTTATTGGAGTCAAGTGTAAAAAATTTAAATACATTTAGTTCATTCTTCAACTAAAACAAATGAAAGGAGAACACTCTGGAATGTTTGACCAACTGTAATAAAAACTATAATTAAAGTAAAACTAAATTATCCGATGCTATTTACGATACTCTACAAACAAATTTCATTTATAAAGTAAGATATAATATACATACAAAGCTGGTCGTTCTTTTGTGCTAGAAGAAACACTTAAACACATTAAATTTGAATAATAGCGTATAAACTTTTGCAGTGTGTTTTGGCCGATAAAACTCGTGAAAATAGAACGTGTATTTTCAAAACAGAGTAGGTGCATCAATAAATATGGCCGAAATTAATAAAAACGATGTACGATATATCACGTGAGTAACCACACGTATGCACGTGCGTTGTTTAACAACATATGAATAACCCGCACGATGGAAAAAGTAAATGGACTCTGCGATTATTTACATTTACATGTTCGTAGATTTGTGTTCAAATTAAGCTCCACGACGACTGCGGAATTGCGTTATTTATTTGCAAAATTTACACGAGGAATGTACAAAATGTTTGGGATACTTTATGGAAATGTATTTTCGAAGTTTAATTCACTTTCTAACGAGGCATTATGTGCGAAAAATATTTGGGAAATGTATTTTGCATAAAAATATACACCAGCTGCATGATACAAAAAATTATTCTTCTAGCACCCAATTTTGTAATCCTCACACTTAATATTTTAATATCAGATTTTTATTTTCTTAAAAAATTGTAAATGTAAATTCGCTTTCAACTTAACCCATTAGGTACTGAATATTTTTATTTCCGAAATTTAATAAACAAATGTGTATTTATGTGTCTTTGGGTGTTTAATTATAATTGCATTTGGATAATTTTTTTAAGCTGAAAAGTTTAGAAAAAAAATTATGGGCTGTGCGTATATGGCACACTAGTACCATAGGGTATCTAAAATAAAACATTTGCAACTGAAATGTATATTTATTTTTTGTGCAAAATTTGTAACAAAAGCTTAAATTTTGCTTGTGATATTCACCAAAACAAGTAATGCACAGTCCTACACCGCATTTGCGACATTGAGTTCTTACAGCACTGGACGTTGTATGATTGCCAGCGCAACGCCTTCGCTTATTGTTCGGTATATATTCAACAATATGATCAATGTGGTCATACCTAATGTCAGGACAAACTCTGCTGTCTGATGAATATGTGGATGGCCGCCCAGCCGATTTCGGGGAGTTTTGAATTTTTTTTTAAATAGACCTGTGCTATTTCTCGTCGGAAATTCAGTTGTGATGTAGCAGGGTTTTGCTTTCTGTATAAAATCCAGGCGTTTTGTAAGCAGGCATCAATTAACCATGTAAAAATCGACCACCACCACTTCTTACCCCTGATTGAAATTCTATAAACGTTAATGTTTGAGTCAGTGGCGGCTCTTGATGACGTACGATGTGCGCTGCTGCACGGATGAGACTGCTTCGTTTAAGCTTTCATATATACAGAGAAGCAAGTAACCGTACCGAAATCTTCCGAAATAGTTCGAAGTAGTCTCATCCGTGCAGCAGCGCACATCGTACGTCATCAAGAGCCGCCACTGGTTGGAGTCCATTTGATCTCTCCCTCCTATAAATTCATTGTATTTGCCAATGCAGTTAGGTGCTGGAATGCCATTTTTTTTTCTCAGAAGCCGAATAGCGACTTGCATTTGATACTGGAGCAACCCCATGCACTGTAGATGCTACAGTGACCACCGAATTGTCCATCCAACGGGTAACTACCACATTTTTATCTGTTGTCAAAGCATAGTCATACGTTCCTCGTTTTGTTTTCTTCATTTGTTTCACAGGTTGGATAGAACAATTTTTTGGTAACCGATTCTCCCTAATCGTTCCAGTTGCCTCGTATCCTTTTTCTTTCAGGTGATAAAGGATCTTTATTGATGTAAATAAATTGTCAAAATAAAACCTGAGAGGCTTAGATTTGTGTTCCTGTGGTAAATCTTCGATTAGTTGTAGAAGCGGATCTGTCGCTTTACCAAACTCTTTTTGGTGTTCTGGCTTAGAATTAGGTATGCATCCCTGATATATCCCAAAATTGATAAGATAGCCACTTTTTGAATTGATGCACCAGACCTTGTAACCAAAACGAATTGGCTTGCCACGGATGTACTGTTTACATCCGTGGCGTCCAAAGTACTCAATCATACTTTCATCATATGCAATTTCACGATCTGGTATATAATATTTAAGAAAGTTTTTTTTTATTACATTTATCAAGGGTCGCAGTTTGGTCATTTTATCCGTTACTGTTAGTTTAGCACAATGCAAAAACCTCATGATCTGTATAAATCGATCTCGACGCATGGAATTATAAACAGCCGTGTTGCGTAAATCTTCTCCAGTTTCCCAGTAACTTTTCTTTGACGGTTTTTTGTCATATCCAGATACAATAAGAATTGCTAAGAAGCATTTCATTTCTTCATATGTTATTTTGGGATCTGGACAATTCTTGAATAGTGCATATCTATTACTCTCTTCAAGGAGTAGTTGCATTACATCATGGTTCAAAAAAAGCTCGAACATTGCTACAGGTGACTTGTCACGGTAATTTGAAAAATTTGTTTGCGGAAAAATTTGCTGTGTGGCCACGTCAGGCAGATCATTATCTTTCAACCAACAGATAGGATTTGGTTTCGCCTTTACAAAGGTGCTCAGAGGTATGTCATCTTCTTCAACAAAATCATCAAGCGGATTGTTTTCTTGATTTTCTGCAAAGTGTGAATCATCCTGATCAACGTCTTCATTGCCAATTCGTTGCCCACTGTGCAAAACCACCTCAGCAGCTGCTTGCAACTGTCTGCCAGACAAATTTTCTAGTAATCCACCAGATTCATCCCGAGTCTTCGTCTGATTCATCTCTGTGTTCAGGAGGTTCTAAATAAAGACGGTCTATATCGTCATTATCAAAATTTTCCCAGAATTCATCGGTTTCGAACATATCTGCAATTTCTTGCACGGTCAAACTGCAAGAAACCAATAATATTTTAAATAATAAAATAATAAATAAATAATAATAAATAAATAAAATAATAAAATTTATATATTTCTTGGTACGTCATGAAACAGTTTTATAACTCGTAATATTCAAAACAAATAAACTTTTTTGGAAATAACTTGTGATGGAAAATCAGACTCCAAGAGACTAGTGTGTCATATAAGTTACAGCAACGATAACATTATTCTGTGAAACAGATTTATAGGTTATGGTAGAAATTATCGTTGTAGGAATGTTTTTAGATAATAATGTGAAAGGATAATGGAATATGTATGCCTATTTTCAAAAATAGTAGATCAAAAATCAACTTACCGTTTACCTTGACTCATTTTTGCCGCTTCGAAAACACTAACGAAAATTTCACGCAGAAACAGACTCATTCACTGTGCCGCCAACGCGTTCTCGCCGCCTTGATGACTAATCTAAATATTATTCAACCTAAAAGCGCAGACTAGAACTCCAAAGTTCCACTGGGAAGTATTTTACAATTTTTTAGAAGGGGTGTTGTACAGCGTACCATATAAGTCACGCTAGTACCTAATGGGTTAATTCAAAGACATCAATAACTGGTTTTACAGTGTAATCAAATATGATTACACTGCAAATATAACATACTATGTTTGAGGAGTCGATTAATTTTGGTGGCATTTTGAATCACAATATCTACGAGGGCATTTCTTAAAGTAAGTTCCGTTTCCATCTAGTGAGCAGAGGAGTAGGGATACCGGCACGATAGCAGCACTGCGGTGTAGTCTGATTCAGTGTGAATCTGGTAGTATTAGTGAGTGAATCGTTCGAATATTTCTTCGTGCTCTTTTGGTAGTTTAAAATGGCTGCTGCAATTGAAAATCCTGCCGACTGTGAATTGCGCGCTGTTATATAATTTCTGTGTACAAAAAGAACATGAAGGTTGCTGAGATTAATCGTGAACTTTGTTCTGTTTATTGTGAAAATGACATGAGTGACAGTATGATTAGATGATGGTACCGTATCTTTCGAGAAGGATGAACTAATGTCCATGATGAATTCCACGAAGTGGAAGACCAACTGTGACGAACGAACTAGTGGGTAATATCGAAGAAAAAATTCCTGAAAATCGTTGATTTACAATCACAGAACTGAGTGCTTTTTTCCCTCAAATTTCTCGTACATACAGTTTTGTATGAAGTTGTTACTGAACATTTAGGTTGCCACAAATTTTCTTCAAGATGCGTGCCAAACCTACTTACCAAAGACCATAAAAGAAAGAAAATGGGATCGGCACTAACTTTTTACGATGTTGAAGGTAAGAATTTCCTCAGGCATATAGTAACAGGTGAAACTTGGGTCACCTACGTCAACGCTGAGCCGAAAAAAGAAGATTGTAATGCAGTGGAATCGCTCTAACTCGCCTGCCAGGAAACCTGAACTTTCTCAGCGAGAAAGGTCATAGTCATTGTCTTTTGGGTCAAGAAAAGCGTGCTTCTTGTAGACTTTGTGGAATAAAGGAGCACAATAAACAATGTTACAATATGACTTTTTTTATAGACGGCGGGGTTCTATGAAGAGGGCATTAAAAACCTGGTTCATCGCTATGACAAGTGTGTCTCAATCTTAATGTCAACACTTGTTAGGTTTCTAATATCGTTTTTAAATATTAAATTGGCGTTTTTGCTTCATATTGTACTTGCATATTGAACTAGAGTGTATATCGTGAACGCAGGTATTACGTCATCACTACCCCCTTTTCCGATCTCGCGTTGTACATGTGGACAGCGTCTTTACATAGAGACTTATTGTTAATATATCGTACAAGCAAGTGGTGTGACTAAGTTTGGGTTGTCGCATTATATATTTGTGAGTTATTTATGAGAATTTTTGAAAAAACACGGACGGTGGATATTAAGCCCGAACTATCTAGTTTAATTTCATTAAATGGTGTTTATGTGACACTATGTTAGTGGAACGAACACGACTGGATACAGGGTATCATTTTGCCCGCGTTTCTATTTCTTCCATGGTAATGTGCTTTCAAATAAATTTGACCTCTAGGAGTCCATGACAATGAAAATGTTTGTCGTAACTTGTACTATTTACATTTGTATCAGTTGTCAATTTGACAGATCATTTATTATGATGTATACTTAGTTGGAACTTTTTTAAATTGCTTTGTAATTTAAAATTGATTTAAAATGGTTTTCACAATTCAACACAAATCATTCATGGTTGAATATTATTTGTGTTTCCAAACTACGTCTTTGATTTTGATAGTTTTCGGTACGAAAAGAAGGCAGTGGCCGGCCGAAAAAACGTACGGAAGAGCTAATTGACGATGTAACGCAAATTATGAATGATACACCAGGAACTTCCATACGAGTATTATCTCAACGAGTGAGTGTATCAATCGGCACTTGTCATACAATTTTGAAAAAAGATTAACATTTATTTCCAAATCGCATGACCTGTTATCAAGAAATCAAAGGAATTGACTATCCTAGAAGAACAACATTTTGTCAGTAATTCTTAAATAACTTTGATAATGGCCTTCTTGACAAAACTATTTTTTCTGATTAATAATGGTTTTAATTGAATGGATATTTTAACTCACAAAATATAAGGATTGGAATACTGAGAAACCACATGACTTTTATGTTGAAACCTCACTTCATCCACAGAAAATTGGTGTATGGTGTGCGATTAGTCGGAGGAGAATCATTGGCCTTATTTTCTTTAACGGTACCTTAATAGGAGAAAGGTATCGACAAGAAATTAATATACCATTTATTGAAGAGCTTAGTGAAGAAGAAATAAATTAGACGGAGCTAGAACGCACACAGCTGGTGAAACAATTAATATGATACAGCAAATTTATAAAAATCGGTTGATAAGTTGATAACATCTTGTGATCTTACCCTCTTCTTGCAGACCTTCAAATCAGAATTGCTGAAAGAATTAACGAAATCAACGATATGATACTACACTCTATTAGAAGAAGATGCGAGAAATGTCTCCAACAAGGTGGTGGCCACTTTCAACAATTTTTATAAAATGTTATTTATTGCAAATAAACGTATCTCATTCAGTTAATAATTTTAATTTTATTATTTTGACATTTGTCATGTCATTCAAATAGTTTATGACCAACAGAATTCGTATTAAGAACTTATGTGAAAAGCTGAAATACATATAATTTCCATGGGTAATTTAGACGTAAAATTTATTTGAACGCTCAGTAGCCATTTGCATCATTCTCGAGAACAGCGTTTAGATCAACTTCATCAGGTAAATTTTCATTTTCGTCATCACTTTCACTACTACAGTCGATATCACTGTTATGATTACTAATAATGGTTTCTGCATCAGAAATGTCATTATCGGCATCCTAAAAATTTTCAGCTAACCTTTCTAATTCGAATTGGGCTAATGGTCGCGCACTTGCCATTACTAACAAAAATGTAAAAGTTTTAATTCTATACCAGGGTCAAATCTGACCCTGTTAGTCAGATACGACCAAAAGAAGTCAAAGTATGTTGACAACTAATATGGGGAACAAAACTATTTAGCATTTAAGGAGAATAGATGGCGCTCGATATATACATAGTGATCAGCTTTCTAGCAAACTGTAATTCAATTTGTGGTAGAGTCAAATTTGATCCCGGCATACCAGTTAAGGGTTAAAACTGCTTTGTAAATAATTTTGCAATGGGTAAGCACTATCACCGAATAAAATTGCATCAGGAAGGTTGTTCGTCCCCAACATCATCTTTATTCTAGAATTATTGAATATTGTATCATCACGAGCAGAACTTGGCCAACGAAACAATATCCATGGTTTTTAATATATGGTCGTATCTAACCTGTACATTTATATGAAAAAAACATTTTCTATTACGAAATAACTTTGCCTAATCTCCTCCTGTTAATTAAATTAAAAGAAATATATTGAAACACATATGCACTTACGTTATTATGAGATTATATTCTAATATTTTCACGTAGTAGATAGAAATAATTATCACAGTGTTTCCTCCACAGTAAATTCCCATGAAAATCTAAGCCAAGCAAAAGCGTAAATTGACCTTAGACTAGCGTGTTTTATTTGATTAAATAGTTCAATATTTCAATTTAAGCTTTTAAATTACTTCACTAGCTTAACTGACGACGCTTAATAGTAATAGCAGAAACATATGTCTTAAGCAGAAGTAAAAAGCTGGAAAATACGAGGTGTGTTGTCCATGTTTACAGTTACAGACGTGTATTTTACATGTCTGTTTCATTTGTAACAAATGCGTAATACGTGCTTAACGTATTGATATACTTAAACCTTTTTTGTATATTTAGTGCCGTCTGGTATCGTGATAATGGACTTACACCTATATGCGTATTTTCTTCCCTTCTGTAAGGACTTAGCCGGTCAAGGGAAGGGTTGCCATTTTCGGCATAGTCTCTTTCGTTCGTCAGATGTCACTATATTATATGGTGCTACCTGATAGGACGAAATTTGCTATACCTAATAGGCGATTTAAGTTTTTAAATTACTTCACTAGCGTAACTGACGACGCTTAATAGTAATAGCAGAAACATATGTCTTAAGCAGAAGTAAAAAGCTGGAAAATACGAGGTGTGTTGTCCATGTTTACAGTTACAGATGTGTATTTTACATGTCTGTTTCATTTGTAAGAAATGCGTAATACGTGCTTAACGTATTGATATACTTAAACCTTTTTTGTATATTTAGTGCCATCTGGCATCGTGTTAATGGACTTACACCTATATGCGTATTTTCTTCCCTTCTGTACCGGCTTTGCCGGTCAAGGGAAGGGTTGCCATTTTGGGCATAGTGTCTTTCGTCAGTCAGATGTCACTATATTATATGGTGCTACCTGATAGGACGAAATTTGCTATACCTTATAGGCGATTTAAGCTTCTAAAACGTGCATTCTCACTGCGATCTCTGTTATAGCAGCATCGTAGTTGAGAGCACAGACGACGATACATCGTCAAGCGACGCCGGAAGCAATGGCCGGACAAGCGAGAACAAAAACCAACCTGATGATAAACCCCGAATACGTGGACAAATGTTCACCCAAGACACTTGAAGATTTAAAAAATATAATCAACCAACTCACCGACGAAGAAGATATCCAGGATGCATTACAAAAATCAGGGCATATATTAATGGTTAACCCAGAAGAACCGACGATTCAAATTGAGTTAAAAAGCAACCCCACAGAAAAACAAGAAGAAGAAAAGCCTCCCGTAAAATCGAAGAAGAGCCAACCGGAACCGAAAATCGAAAACGACGCATTCAGACACCCGAAAAAACATCAAAAAGACAAAAAACCGACCACACAACGCCATCAATCGAAACAAAAAATTCCTACGACGCCCTCAACACCAAAACCGAGGAAAAAATGGAAGAAGAAGTAACCGAATTTACCCCACAACCGTCAACATCAAACAGCACACCCAGGGTAAGTGACAAAACAAACACCACATAAAACACAAACACCGAAACACGCAAAATACACAAAATCGCAACAATCATAATAACAGACAAAGACAAATGGGCACATATACGACAAATACTTAAGACACAACATTAACACCGTACAAAACAAACTTGTGAAACCTGGCATTTACATCGAACCGAAAACTGACGAAGACTACCGCACACTTAAACACATACTCAACACAGAACACATTCAATTTTACACGTTTCAATTACGAAGCGAAAAAACACTAAAGGTAGTTATGCGAGGCATTCCTACCTTTATCACTGACACAGACATTACAAACGACTTGACTGACCAAGGCTACCCGACAATAAAAATCAAACGAATGAACGGTAAACACGGCATACCTGCACCACTTGTTTTAATCGAACTGACGAGACATTATAAATCAATTTATAACTTACACGACTGCTGCGGACTCACAATTAAAATCGAACCATTAAACAGACGGACAGACATAATGCAATGCCACAAATGTCAGACTTTCGGACATCAACAAAGACACTGTAACGTACACTATAAATGTATGAAATGCGGAGACGAACACTCAACACACCTATGTACAAAACCCAAAACAACACCACCAAAGTGTACAAACTGCGGTGGTCCTCACTTATCTACTTTCCTTAACTATCCTAACAACCCAAATAACCCTGTAAACAAAACCACACCCAAACCCAATTACATACCAGCACCACCCCCAACAACTAACCCCTGGACACAAAAACAAAATAAAACAACACCTAACACAATTGACGAATTAGCACTTGCCTTAGGCAATATGCTAATAACATTACACTCCACAAACGCAACAACAGAACAGATACAATACTTCGTAACGCAAACACAGAAAATAATCACACTCGACAACAACAAACATTAAACACACACATGACTGAAACGCAAAAAACCGATGACCAGTGACTTAAACGCAAAAAGCGACAAACACACAGACTACACATACGCAACACAGGACCGCACAAAAACACACAACACACGATTATTTATTAATCAGACACAAACACGTCACAACCCTGGGAAATACGAAACAATGGAGTGGAAATGGAGGCAACTCCGACCACAACAAAATTCAAGACTGATATAAAGCTTTTAAATTACTTCACTAGCTTAACTGACGACGCTTAATAGTAATAGCAGAAACATATGTCTTAAGCAGAAGTAAAAAGCTGGAAAATACGAGGTGTGTTGTCCATGTTTACAGTTACAGATGTGTATTTTACATGTCTGTTTCATTTGTAACAAATGCGTAATACGTGCTTAACGTATTGATCTACTTAAACCTTTTTTGTATATTCAATATAACTGTTGATGAGAACAACTTCATAGTACGGTTTAGTGTTTATTTGTGATTTGTGGAGTGCAATGTTGAAGTATTTAGGATAAGTTACACTTTCAAAAGTGACTAAAGTAAAAGCAACAAAAGCAAACTACATCCACAGAAAATAGAATATCGAAAAATGGAAGGCGTTCATCCTAGGCATATAAAGTACGATTTATGCCCGCTTTCTTTGCATCTAAATTTGTAGCGGTTGAAGTAATTCTCTATATAACTACATAAATGAGTTTCTTTACTTCTAGATAGACTTTATCTACAAGAAAAATTTGTCTGTAGATCAAAGTTCTTGATAAATCCTTCAGATATTTCGTTGTGCTTTCATCTGTGTTGATTAGTATTTGTTAATAGTTATGCGTTCTGGTAAAAATCTTCGTTCACAATAGGTACTGTATATATAAATACAATCAAATATCGACCGAATTATATGGTGGAATACAGTTAGTAAAATTTCTTATACAGGGACAGAAAAAATTAAAATACTATACCACGTAAAACGCAACCATGCAGACATGTTTATACGATAGCAAAAAGGATAACACGTGTTTGTTTTGTTCTCATAGTTGGAGTAGCACGTGACAAATTATTGCTGCAGGCCTTTCCAGTGAAAATAGTCGCATCGGTTAGTTAAAAAAACAACTCCCCTCCCCCCCCAGGCTTCGTATATAAAACGTAAAAGTACATACAAATATATACAATGGAACCTATTATCATACTTAGTAATAAAAGCACATAATTAACATGAACAAGTCTTTGATTTATTGGTTGTTTTGTTCATATATATTGTTTTTTATTACTATTTATCACTTAGTAATAAATAATAGTAATAGTACATCCACACGTAACCTGCTTGAGATTAAAAGCATGATATGCCTTTATACGTACATCAATAATATCTTACTATTGTATTAGCGTTGGCTTGTATTTATTTTTAAAAAGAGAAGTTAATATTTATAGAAATTAATTGAATATAGACCTGCAGAACCAAGATACAAATAAAGTTCCACCTCAGTTGGCTGATCCAAATCTCACTCGGTGGCTGCTCAAGGACGGGTCTTGTTTTGTAGATGGGCGTCGTAGATGCCGTGACCACAGGCGAAGTTAACCCGCATGTACTCTGAAACACATAACACTGGAAAGACTGAAGACGACAATCAGTAAAATAAGCTTAGAATTCCCACCAAAAATATGTATTCGTTTCAATTAACTAGAAAACAAAAAAATGGAAGGAAGAAAACTTGAAAAACCTAGAAAAAGTCGAAAAAATCGGAACAGTCGATAAAGCTCTAAAGCAAATATAAGAAGAAATTAATCCGCGTGTCCAAGATAGAGGGTAGAAGAAGAAGTAACAAATACATTGACTTGCACATTGATTACAGGAACCAATATTTATCCAGAAAATATCTCTTATAAGATAAATTGTTTATTCTAGCAGCTTAAAATGGTAGATCGAAATGTCGAAATTCAGAACTTCTTCGAAAACCAAGATAGGCCGCATCTGTGCGCTCTCTATGTGTTACGAGAACTGCGTGAATTAAGTCATCGAAGAAAAAAAGATAAATGAGAAATACATACTAAAGGAGACCCAAAACAAAATAAAAGCGCAAAGGCACAGAGACTGTGTATTCCACTGAAAAGCTAAAAACTAGTAAATGAATTAGCTATGATATTGCAGGAATTAGACTTAAAAAAGCGAGATTTCACAAGCCCTAAACGAACAGAATACACTTCAAATACGCGATACACTCTGATATCAACGAGCTACAAGTAAGCTTGACAATACTTACATGTAAAAAATATAATTTCTAGGAATTCAAGAGGAAAATGGGTTAATTGCATATGAACAAAACAAAATATATTTGTTTTTAAAATTTTTTATTTTATCTTCCTCACTTTCCAATTCAGCTACATGTTCAGCTCCTTGTGTACAAATAGAGAAAGGAGTTTAACAGGAATGTTTGTTATTGCAATTGTTGTTTAGTATGTGCTTGGATTATGTACTAACCAGAGTAACAGAAGATGGAAATGGAATAAATGATATCTGTCTTATGTCACCCACTATAAAAGACATGAAGAATATGCTTTTGAAGTTAGAAAAAGAAACTGCCAAGATAGGGTTAGAAATAAATGTAGCAAAACAAAGTAAATGATAATTGGAGACGGAGAGGCTGACAAAAAGTTGTATATAAATCAAAGGTATTTTTAATAATATAAAATATTACTAAAAATCTGGTGTGAAGAACACCTTTGGAAGGGCGTCGTTACTTCACATTAATTATGTGGACGGTATGCGAGGTACTTCGGCTGTCTGACAACAGGTAGCGCCGAATTTACTTCTGCGCTCGGTCTGGATAATTACGGTGATAGGGCGAGGTGGTTCTTTTCTGTGAATGTGTCTGGAAATATCCTTTCTCCAGCAGGGGCGTACCGATGAGCTTGTAGAAAAGCGAAATACGTATCTACGTCTCTGGGGATAGGATATATTCGGACACGTTCACAGAAAATATTAATAGTGAACCTGCATTTGTGTTCTTCACACCAGATTTTTAGTAATATTTTATATTATTAAAAATACCTTTGTATTATACAAAACTGGTGGGGTTTACCTACTCATGTATGTTTCAATTATTCTGTATATAAATCAGCAAGAGATAAAACAGGTACATTAATTCTGTAGTTTCAGTAGCGATGGTAAAATCAGATTTAGATAACGGTTGTTCAGAAACATTCGAAGTCAAAGTAGTCCTTGAAAATATGAAGTCATGTCTGATATAGATTGATACATTTACTTAATACAATTTTATAGGTTATCATACACGCAAATGTCAGTTTATGTCGAAATATATTACATTAATATTCCATATTAATTAATATAAACTAGTCAAGTAATGATTTTAGAAGGTAACAGTAATTAATTTGCAAATTTCAAATTAAGTATTTTGATATTTTAGAGAATTCTTGCTGAACAATGGCACCTCTTCGTGCGATAACTGGAAAAAATTGCATAATCCAATTAATATGCTGTTCATTCTTGTGTAATAAAGCTAATCTAATCTGTAGTAACATGTAAAAAGACAATGCAGAATTAAGAGGAAATAACTTTACAAGTAAAGGTTTTATTCATCTTATAGTGGCAATAGTATCTAGTTATCGTACTAGTTTAATATATTAACATTCAACAAATTATTGTAAGAAATGGCTTAAAATAAATTTGAAACAAATAAATTGTTTGTAGAGCCCTTAGATTACAACCTTATAATAAATATCATAAATTGTAGTTGTATAAATTACCAACAATAATGACCATAATTATAAAAGATGTTGAAAATGTCCACCACCTTCTTCCAAGCATTTTAAGCACCTCCTCCTACTGCTACTAATACATTTTGCAGTATGGGACTATTTCTAATTTCACTAATTTTATTTATAATTCTGTCTTGGAGATCTATATAATCTTGCACTGGTACTTGATAAATTTAATTTTGTAAAAAGGCCATAAATAGTAATCACACGGTGTAAGATCACAAGATCTTGGAGGAAATTCATGATCGCCGTCCAAATTAATTAAACGATTTCCAAACACTTCTTGTAACATATTCATTGTTTCCCCCACTGTGTGAGCTCTAGCACCATCTTGTTGAAAGTATCCCAAAGCTAGTTCATCATCGCGAAGTTGATTAAAGAAAGGCAATAGTATTTCCTGTCGATATCTTTCTGCAGTCAAGGTACCATTAAAAAAAATTGGACTAATAATCCTTCTTCTACTTATAGCGCACCAAACACCAACTTTCTGAGGATGTAAAGGAGCTTCAACATAAAAATTATTGGGCTTTGTATCACTCCACATTCTCATGTTTTGCGAGTTAACATATCCACTAACATGAAACCATGCTTCGTCTGAAAAGAAAGTTTTGTCTAGGACATCATCATTAAAATTATTTGTAAACCATTCGCAAAATACTACTTGTCGCGGATAATCAATATCGAGGATTTCTTGCAAACTAGTTATACGATATGGGAATAACTGTAAGGCTTCTTTTAAAACTTTATGGCAAGAACCAACTGACAACCCGGTTTGTTGAGCAAGAGTTCTTACTGAAGTTTTAGGGGCATCAGTCATTATTTCTCTAACATTCCCAATCACTTCTTCTGCCCGGACTTTTGGTCGCCCACACAACCAGTTTGTCGAAAAACTGGAACAATTATGATTAGTGTACACTGAAAAGTATTATAATAAAAAGCAAGGTTGGGAAATTCATCTCGAAATTCTTCCAAACAAGCTTGAATTGAATACTTCCACTGGCCATCGATCTTTTGACCATTTCGAAAATATGCTTCAACCATGAATGCTATGTGTACGTTAGTAAATACCATTTTCAAAATTAAAAAATATAAATTAGTATCTTCGATATTAGGTTCTGACAATTTTTGACAGACAACAGTTGACATTTAATAATTATTACAAATCAGATACTTAAGTAAAGATATACGATTCTTTGTTCAGAGCCCACTTGACTTCTAATGTTTCTGAACACCCATTATAAAATATCGCATATGGAAGGCACAACAGGCAAATGGTTTATTGAAGAATGTGTATGAGTCCACACGAATTTATTGACGAAATAAATTGAAAATCTTTTACAGAAACGTTAAGTCTGCGTTGTTGTATAGATGTAAGGCCTGGCACATGACAGAGAATTGCCAAAAATAAATTCAGTTATTTATAAATAACGACCTTCGGAAAATCATGAGGTTTTTCTAGTCGAATAGAACCTTTAATGAAGAATTGTGAATACGAACAAACCAAGAACCAATAAAGAGAGAAATATTAAAGCGAAGTGCAATTGGACAGGGCATATGTTCGAGAAAAGGCAAAGAGGACATAAGCAAGCAAGCCATGAAATGGCACATAAGTAGGATAACTCCAAAGACAACATGGAAAAGATGTAAGGGCTGACTGATAAACTTCAAATTTTAAGTGGTACAAAAACCAAACAATGCAGAATTTCCTTTTAAAAAAAAATAATCATTAATAATTTGGTTTCAACAAATAGAGGAGCATTTACAAGTAGCAGTAATATAATCCGATTTATCAATATATTATATAAATTTAGCAATAGATCTGTGACTCCAATTAATAAATTATTGACTCCGCATTTCTCTTTATAAGTATAAAATAGACATTGAAACTTTCCGGAAACAACCAATGCAATAAGTTTATCGCCGCGGATTGAATCCTTACTTTCCAACAAATCTTTGAATTCTTTGAATTTTCTAGTCAACCGGTTGCGAAACTTTCTGTTTACAAAAGAGAAATAAAAAAAGAATTAGATTTCATTAAAAATATTGCGAAATAGAATGGTTTTGACATGGAAATAATTAATGAATTAATTATAAAAACTAATTTAAAAAATTTCATTATGAAACAGACATGTAAATAAATTTACATATCTGTAACTGTATACTTGGACAATACCTCGTATTTTCGGCATTTACTTCTGCTTAAGACATATGTTTCTGCCATTTATAGGCGTCGTCAGCTAAGCTAATGAAGCAATGTATACAAATGATACAAATCTTTATAAATCTGTATCTGTATATGACATTAAGCCGAACCGCTCATTAGATATAGCAAGTTTCATTCTATAAGGTGGCACTTCTTTACGAGTGACATCTTACGGACGAAAGAGACTATACCAAAGAAAGCGATCTTTCGATTGACAAGCTATGCTCACACGAACCGAAAGGAATACGGGTAGTCCTTCTAAAACGAGCCAGGTGGCGGTAGATATACAAAAATGTTTTAAATATGTCTATACGTTATATGCACGTATAAAGCTTTTGTTTCATTATGTATAGTCTCTTTCGTCAGTAAGATGTCACTCGTAAAGAAGTGCCACCTTATAGAATGAAACTTGCTATATCTAATGAGCGGTTCGGCTTAATGTCATATACAGATACAGATTTATAAAGATTTGTATCATTTGTATACATTGCTTCATTAGCTTAGCTGACGACGCCTATAAATGGCAGAAACATATGTCTTAAGCAGAAGTAAATGCCGAAAATACGAGGTATTGTCCAAGTATACAGTTACAGATATGTAAATTTATTTACATATCTGTTTCATAATGAAACAAGAGCTTTATACGTGCATATAACGTATAGACATATTTAAAACATTTTTGTATATCTACCGCCACCTGGCTCGTTTTAGAAGGACTACCCGTATTCCTTTCGGTTCGTGTGAGCATAGCTTGTCAATTGAAAGATCGCTTTCTTTGGTATAGTCTCTTTCGTCCGTAAGATGTCACTCGTAAAGAAGTGCCACCTTATAGAATGAAACTTGCTATGTCCAATGAGCGGTTCGGCTTAATGTCATATACAGATACATATTTATAAAGATTTATATCATTTGTATACATTGCTTCATTAGCTTAGCTGACGACGCCTATAAATGGCAGAAACATATGTCTTAAGCAGAAGTAAATGCCGAAAATACGAGGTATTGTCCAAGTATACAGTTACAGATATGTAAATTTATTTACATGTCTGTTTCATAATGAAACAAAAGCTTTATACGTGCATATAACGTATAGACATATTTAAAACATTTTTGTATAATTTAAAAAAGACAATTCGCGATTCCACTATTTTGTTGCCTCAATAAAATCGTAACAAAAAGTTCATTTGTTTACTATATTATCAAACTACCAAAAAGCTAAATAGGGTTCTTAAAGAACGGGGTCTCCAAGTTGCTTTTCGGTGCAGAAACTCAATCGAATCTCTTCTAGAAAACACAAAAGATAAATTAGATTATGGACTAGAAATCGTGAATATATGAAATTACTTGCGCCATTGTAAATTCAAACATATTGGTCAAATAAAACGCTATTAAATTCAATAGTCTAAAAAAATCGAGTATTACCCGTCAGGCGTTAGATACCAATCATAACATTAGAACAGATTGTATAAAACTAATTAAAAATACAAGCAATCCAAGTGAATTGAACATATATGAAAACATTTCTATAATTAAAAACGAAAATAATACATACAACGTCGATAAGGGTCCAATTCACTATACCTGCTTGTACCTCTTAGAATAGATATAAGAAAAGGCTGTAAGCACAAACACATTTGCGTTATTTCCGAAGAGGAGCGAGTGACCTAAATTTAAGTTCCTTCAAACTTAATGTAACGTCTTACAAAATATTTCGCAATTTCTGTGTTAGCAATGTGGCAAGGGATTTTTATATCTTTTTTCAGATTTTAGTGATTTTTCTCGGTTCAGGTTAATAACATAATTACATTTTTTTTTTATTTAATAGATTACTTTTAATAAACAATATGTCAATAAAGGCTCTCTGTTTTTATCCTGCAATTACTAAGGATTTTAAAAACCCACCGAAGTATGTGATACTGAAAAAACTTTCAAATTTCATAAGATGCGTTTTATGGTTGATGTATAATGTCACTTCGCGTACATTTACGGACCACTACTGTACTAACAAAGGCGAAACTTAATCTAAAATATGTTCGCTTAAATAATATCGGCTTCTGATGCAAATGTTATGCATATAATAAAAGTTGTTGGCAGAGTTACGGGCAGTTATAGAAATGAAAATGAGGACATGTGTTGTGCGATACTGGAAGTTACTTTGTTCTCAGTCTTAATGAGCAGACGTTACTGGGTTTTGTTAGTTAGTTTTCTACTAGCATTAAATTCTGGAATTTGTGCGAATAGTAGAATAAATTAAAGCTTTCGTTGCGATGCATATATGTACGTCTATGCGCTTTGTTCGTAGGTTATATAATAATATTAGAAATGCAATATAAATAAAGAAATTAAATCTGCTGTGGATTTTCGTTCCCTTCAGTTCACACCTGTATTCTAAGATAATGCTTGAAATATTACCTATAAAATGTGTTTTTAATAATACGTCGAGGTATATTTTCTTATGGACTATGGATATTTTAACAAAAAAAAATGGATACAAAAGTAAATTGGCAAGAATTATAATAATAGTAAAATATTTAATATAACATAAAATAAAATAAAACCTTGTGGCAACATAATAACGTAAATTACAATTATTATTAATATAATAATAAAAATAATAGATGTTCAAATGAACCGATGGATTAACATACTGGCAACCAAGATCAAATTGAAAGTTCCCATATACAAAGAATATAATAATAATAATAATAATAATAATAATAATAATAATAATAATAATAATAATAATAAGCTGGCGTAGGGAAGGTGGCGTTCCCAGCGCCCAAGACAGAGATCCTTGCAATAGCCACGGCAGAGGCAGCCCATTAGGCTGACAAGGGGACTATTTCCGACCGCCCCTTTCACTAACACCATCTATCCTGCTTCCTAAGACCAACCCAGCGCATTGTCGTAGGAGGCGGAATTTTTATGGGCTCTGGCTACCGCATTGGGTTAGCACCCCTCTGTGTGTTTATGACCGCTATAAAAACTAGGAGTGGATGCCGGGATGGAATGGGGGAGCAGGCACCCCCAGATCGGACCCACCATAGACTGCCTGCACCAGATGACGAACATAGCAATGGAAATGGACCCGGAACGCACCAAGACCAACCACAAACAGAAGTTCCAATCCCTGAAAGTGTTACTGGCCATACCGGTCAAGCCACCGAAGGGACCAGTAAGAGTAAGCAGTTGAGATGGACAAATGAAATGAATGAATACCTCTACTGAGCTTACTTGCAAATAACCAAAATGGAAACAATTTCCAAACCAATGGAAATGAGCTACATGCAACGATGGCAAAGAAATTCCCTGTGCTGGGAAACAAAACAACACAAAATATCATGGATCAAAAAAGGCAACTGCTAACACAAAACCGTCTAGCGACGGAATCAATAATACGAATAAGAAGAGAGGTAGAAGTAGAACTAGGAATGAGAAAAATCGAAAATATTCAAGAAACCTATGAACAAACAGAAGAAGAACAAGAACCTATCAACGGAGATATAATAGATACGAAAAAAACACCATTTTATATTCTCATACAGACCCGACAAGAAGGCCTAAAATACCCAGACTACAACCATGCCGTAAAACAAGAACACTGCTTGACCAAATCAATAAGGCAATAGCACCTGATAGCGAGAGCTGCGCCACACTCGAACAGCTACAAACGACAATATATATCGCCACGGTAACAACAACAGAGCTTCATGATAGAACAAAACCACAGAGGGAACAAACAACCACACTAAAACCAAATAAAATGCCACACTTGGAAAGAAGAATATCTACAAAAATTAACGTACTTCGAACACAAACCGCAAGACTAACGCAAGCAACACACACAACAATTACCAAAACCAGTACAAAAAAAAAGTTGACGAGATAATAAAAGCACACAAAAACAACGAGAACACTACGACAGAATAAATTCTAGACCTGCTGAAACAATAACTGGCAGTATATTCCAATCGGATCAAAAGATACAAAGAAAGTCAGCTACGGAAACAGCAAAATAGGTTATTTAACATGAACCAAAGAAACTTCTATCGATTCTTAGAAGAAAAAACTGAGATTCAACCAACACAAGATACCCCAGACATAAATACAACAAAACAATACTGGGAAAACATATGGCAGAACCTGGTGGCACATAGAACCAAACAGAAATGGACTCAGAAAGAACAAAAGAGTCAACAGAAAACGAACTTAATGACAGCGTTCACATAACCACCGAAGACGTCACTAAACACACACACACAGGACCCTCAACTGGCGAGCAGCAGGTATAGACCATGTCCAAAACTATTGGTACAAGAAACTACCTAATACGCATGCGAAAATTGCTAGGCTGTTCAATGAAGCTGTTGCGGATCCTCGAAAAATACCTGACTTTTTCACAATGGGAATAACATACTTGCTCCCTAAAACCAAACCAGCTAGTCCCGACCCATCAAAATATCGACCCATTACCTGTCTTCCAACAATATATAAGCTTTTGACATCTATACTGATAGATAAGATATACGAACACTTTGAAAAAAACAAATCCTAGCGGAAGAACAGAAAGGGTGCAGAAAGAATAGTAGGGGGTGCAAAGAACAGCTGATAATCGACACTCTTATTACCGGAGAGGCAAAGAAGAGCAAAAAAACCCTCCATACAGCCTATATAGACTACCAAAAGGCAATTGAGAGCATTCCACATACTTGGCTATTACAAACACTGGAGATATATAAAATATATCCACAAGTAAGGCAAATGCTAAATCATATTGTGAAGGATTGGGAAACAACATTTCGGTTTATGTTGACAATCAACATAAACCGAAAAACAGCAGAAGTAGGTAAAATAAAAATTCAAAGAGGAATATTTCAAGGCGATTCGCTAAGCGCTCTCTGGTTCTGCATGGCAATAAACCCTCTATCAACTATGCTCAATGCGGACGGGAGAGGCTATAAAATTATGGGAAGTGGGCTGCAAATATCCCATCTGTTCTATATGGATGACTTGAAACTTTACTCAACAACAAGAAAAGATCTCGAAAAGCTATTGAGAACAACAGAAACTTTCAGTCATGACATAAAAATGAACTTTGACCTAGACAAATGTCGCATAAACGCGATGACCAAAGGCATCTGGATTGATTCGGAGAACTATACATTAGAACACACACTAGACGCACAAGAATTTATACAGACAATGCAACCTCAAGACACATACAAATACCTTGGCTTCGAACAGAGCAGAGGGATAGACAAGAACTGCACAAAAGAACAAATAACTCAAGAGGTCAAACGCCGAATTAATCTGATCCTAAAGACAAAACTTTCAGATCGAAATATGGTCACCGCAGTAAACACGTACGCACTACCAGGGCTAATGTACACGTTCGGTATAGTGCGATGGACCGCAACAGAATTAGAGGAAATAAACAGACTAGTACGGGTGACATTCACTAAACACCGCGCCCACCACCCCAGAAGTTCGAACGAGAGATTCCACCTTCCTAGGAAGAAAGGAGGCAGAGGTATAATTGATATTAAAAACATCTACTATGAGCAGATACATGACCTCAGAGAATTCTTCACAGTAAAGGCACAAACATCAAACATCCACAGAGTTGTGTGCAACAATGATGACCGTTTCACTCCACTCAACTTAAAGGGACACGCAAAACAATATTCAAGAAAAAATTGTACACGACAACGAAAAAATTGACGCGTGGAGAAGCAAAGAACTACACGGCAGGTACATACACGCTGCATACAATGAATACATCGATAAAGAAGCGACACTACAATGGCTATGTAACACGGACTTATTTGTTGAAACAGAGGGCTTTATGATGGCTATACAAGATCAAGTGATAGCAACTCGCACCTACAAGAAACACATACTAAAAGAAAACATCGCATCAACGTCATGCAGAGTATGTGGCGAGAAACCGGAAACCATAGAACATATACTCAGCGGATGCCCCATTTTAGCCCCAAAACAATACACCAGACGCCATAACAATGTTGCGAAAGTGATCCACCAAGCAATATACAAACTGTATGAAGGAACCACTGGAACAACGCCATATTACCAGTACCAGCCGTAAAATGTAGTTAGTGGAGTTGCCTGAGGCCATGATTTACTGGAATCGGACAATACAAACTGATAGAACTGTCCAATACAATGTTACGAGACCATAACAAGAGCATTATATACCTCATAGATATCTCTGTGCCAGCGCCAGCGAATATCCAGGCGAAGCACAGAGACAAGATCGACAAATATTTACCACTTGCCCAAGATGTTAAAGAAGTGTGGAGCCAAAACAAAGTGATTGTAGTACCCATCATCATCGGTGCTACAGGAGAAATATCGCTGAAGTTACATGAGGCTCTAAAGACCCTAAATATACATCCTATGACATATAAACAGCTTCAAAAAATTGTCATACTAGAGTCAACGAGCATTGTGCGGCAGGTGCTGAGCCAGTATACATGATAAAAACAACCACGAACACATATCAAACCGAAACACCATATCTCCGAAAACATGAACTAAACGACGCCTACTTGGCGTCGTATTGCGTCGATTAATGAGAAAAGAAAAGCCAAAACAACAACGTTACAGTAGATCCATGAAAAAAAAAAATTATATTTAATATACATGTATAATTCTACCAATGTTTCCATCCATATCAAGCAGGATAGATGTTGATATGCTTGCCTCGGGGCCGTGAATCATCTTTTTCCATTTCGCCCGAAAGGAGCTTTCACGTCCATAATAATCATAATAATAATAAAATAATAACGGAAACTGAAGGCTTTCCGGTGGTGATTCAGGGTGGAATTTAAGAGTTTGGTGTAATGTGGTGGATATTGATTGTAGTAAATAAAGTCGAGACACACTGAATCTTTTCCTGTCGAGCTATCCTTCATACGCAGCAACGGCAAATATAACAAAGCATAATGCAGCTATTAAAAATCTTTATTTTCAGCTTCGTTATAAATTTGGCATTTACGAAGAACGAGCTATTTTATAAGTGGTGATGTTGGTAAAATATAAAGTGTTTATACCGACAATAAAGCAATAACATACTGGAACTTTCCATTTGCGACTTCCAAAACTATATCGGCTAACAAATTGGACTTACGGATAAACTATATAAGAACATATAACAAGTTATAGAGCCGTCCTTGTATATAGTAAATGAACGTATAAAACACACATTAAGCATCATGTCACTTTATTGATAGCGACGTCATAGAATTAAGATAACCATTGTAATAAATACTTTATAATATTAGAATCAGCATCATTATTAAATTTACTTTCATCATTATTAATTTGCCATGCACCATTAACATTCCACACATGTATCATTAACACTTCAGTCCGTAGACATAATTTACCTATAACAATTTATATGTATAATATGTAAATGCTTTTGTAACTATCAAACTCAATTATTAATAAACTTTTTTTTATCTCCCTTTATTTCGAAATCTACATAATAGTAATAATCTATTAGTTTGATACTATAACAAAGTGACTTGAGTAGCCTGTTTCCAAAGAAACAATCTACATGCTACTAAAATTAAATACTTTTTGTCCAATTGGTATATACGAGTATAACTATGTATTTATGATAGTAACACTATTATATTAGTTTAGTCCCTAGATCAGAGGGTGTGATCTTTTTCAACCGTCTTATTTCCCCGTTTTGACTAAATAGCAGTTTGGCTAGCACATTTGGGAGATGTGTTACTCTGTTACGGTATTTATCACAGTAGTAAGCAATAGCTTCTTGAATGGTGGCAACCGAGAGGTCACGTTGGCTGACGTAGTTTTTGTACATATCTTGGGGCATCAAGTATGGCACGTATCACTTTATTTTGCAGCCTCTGTAGGATTTCGGTGTTCGAATTACTGGTATTTTTAAAACGTTATGAAACCCCTTACCATATTAATATTCTATCTTATATGCTTACTTCGACAACTAAATTGTCATTCTCACTAGGAAAAAATAACAGTGTTGAACATGGTGCATAGTAAAGCTAACGCGAAATACTATACAAGATACGTATACACCGAGTATATACGTGAAGTGTTTCGTGATTTTTCTGATAGCTTTACTGTGCCTCATGTTCAATACTACTATTTTTACCCACTGATGATGACAACTTAGTTGAAAATAGGTATCTAATATACGAATATTAATGTTATACTATGTTTTATACATTTTTTAAAGTTTTTTCCTAGCCACAGTCTCCAAAGTAAGATTTTTCCTCTCTATATTGTTTAGTTGTTTGTTACTCTTTACGTGAGTAGGATTTTTTTCTTAATATTAACAAACAGTATTTCTGTACTGTTTTTTACAAAAGCAGTAACATATACATATTTCATTAAGAAGACGCGGATAATAAAATGGCATTGAACTGATTTTTGAATAATAAACAAGTGATCATTTTATGAACACTTTTGTAATTGTATAGAATTGATTATGGATCCTTTGCTGTTAGCATTCTGAAAGCGTACACTTTAAGAAGTACTTTTAACTCTGGAACATATGTAAGATATTTAATATATTACAAAGAAACCTGAAAGGAGTCCATTATTAAATATGAGAGATGTCCAGTTATTAAGGTATATTTGTGAATTATAGACAGACTACCATATTTATAGAAATCAAGCATATACTAAGTAAAAGCGTAAACTGTTAGATACTTTTCAACATAGTCGCCGCCAATGTGAAGGCACTAATCTCAGCGAGGCACAAGCACAAGTATACCCTCTTCGTAAAAGGTGCGATCTAAATTTCTAAAATACTGCCGTAGTTCATTTTGAAGTTCGTTGTCGTCTTCAAACCTGTTACCAGACAAATGAGCTTTCAACGGCCCAAACAAAAGAAAATCTGAAGGAGCCAGGTCTGGACTATGTGGCGGATGGACAATAACTTCCCAATTGTGCTTCTGAAGTCAGGCTTTCGTCTGATTTGAGATGTGTGGTCTTGCACTGTCACGCAATAACTTGATTCCTTTCGTCAACCTTCCTCTTCAATTCTGTCGAATGGCTTAGTGTAGTTTTTCGAGAGTTTGACAATAAATATCGCTACTGATTGTCATTTTCGGTGGTAAAAACTTTGTGGGCAAAATGCTTTGCACATACCAGAACACAGTTGCTATTGTCTTTTTTGAAGACTGCTGAACTTTGCATTTTTTCGGTGTTAGTGAACTCGGATGCTTCCACGTCATCGAGTCTTTTTTTGATTCGGGGATATAGCGGTATACCCACGTTTCGTCTCCTGTCACTATAGACTTTAGGAATCCGTTTTCCTGACGATAGCGCGTTAAAAGTTCCATTGCCGCCGCCATTCGTTGAATTTTGTGTTGGTCGGTCAACAGTTTTGGTACCCATCGCGCGGACACTTTTCGATAGCGTAATTCAGATACGATTTCATAAACAGAGCTTTTAGGAATGCCGGTCAGTAGAGCAAGTTCCTGTATTTTGAACCGACGATTATATCGAATAAGCGTTTCGACCTTTAATAGATTCTCATCCGTTTTAGTTGTTACACACCTTCGGGATCATCATTCAGAGCTGTGCGTCTCTTTTTGAACTGTTAAATCAAACACTAACTTGCTTTCGACTCATAACGCCTTCTCCGTAAGTCTTCAGTATTTTATTATGAATTTCGGTAGGTGTTTCATTATTTGCATACAAAAAACGAATGACCGCTCGCACTTCAAGCTTGGAGTATGTTTCGATCGGAACTGACATTGTGCGGCTGTCACTGCACACGTTGTATTGAACATAAGGCAATGACAATAGCTACCTATGCAGTACATATGCGCATCTAAAATTCGTGCAAGTTCCAACCCGATCGGAGCGGCGTAGGCGGTGTGCCCCGCAAACGTACCTTTGAAACCGGACATCCCTCTATATTAATACATTTATTTAATTTAAATTTCCCCAAAAAACTTTTTTCAACATTTTTATCGATTTTTAAAATGTTTGCTATTAAAATGCTTAAAATATTGAATCATAGAAATATCTTGAGATTTCCCATGTTAAATTCGAAAAATATAATAAATAATGCGGAAGTATTACCTAAAATTGCACACTTGTGAAATATAGAAAATTATTGTTGAAATCGATCATTTGTATACATATATAAAATATCTAGTCCAGGCGTGAATTTAATAATTTATAAGTAAATTAAAAGAATATAACATGCTGTGCCTCACATTTTTATTTGTTAGTATAATAAATTAAGAATTATGAACATATTAATTACTTTACTGTTTTCTAAACGTGACCTAAAAGATTTTATAGACACGTTAAACTTTTTTGTCGTAAACAACGATACAAGGTCAGTCTAAATTTAATAATATAAATTACAATTTTAATGCGACTATTTTAGTTTTACACTGAAGCTTAATAATTTTCTTTTAATTATCCTTAATAAAGTATGTATTTAATTGAATACGACAAAACAAATAGTCTTTGTAATAGGTTTAGAGATCATTGTCAATTATATAAGGAGTAAGAAAAATAAAAGCATTTGTAATTCCTTTACTATTAATCGTCTTTCTCGTCAAGTGGATTATCCAAATTTAAAGGCTTTCGTCGGCAAGTAGTTGTTTTAAATGCGGGCAGCTGTGCGTAAAAGCTCAAAAAGTTTAAAATTTATTGAACGGGAAAAAGACGCTCTCCTTACATGAATTTTCTTGTGGATTGTTCTGTAGGCGATGATAAAAATAACGAAGTTAACATTGATATTACTCATGCCTATAAATTATTTAAATTTGGAAAATAATTAAAGGAAATTATTGATAATCCTTATTGAATTAAATCGGTCTTCACTTGATAAAAATTCATCCTCATATCAATTTATAAATGAATACAAAAATTTTAAAAACACATGAAACGGTTTCCTTGCGTAACTAAACTACTACTTAAAAGTACACAGTTAAACGTATAATTTTCCTCTAGTAGCAGCCGTCGCCGGCGTGCCTTTGGTGTACTGTACCAAGTGCTCTGACAAGAATTAGGATGAGTTCGGAATGCGTATCTGTACGTAGAAGCCTTCAAATTCACACACATATACATCTTCTTCTTCTTCTTCTGTTTTGGGTTGGACGCTCGAACGTGCACTTGAGCACACTGCTCCTTGTACTATCTCCAATAGATCTCTCAATTCCACTGTGTTACTCTTGTGTCCTCAATAAAAGCCACTATACTCCTCAGGGGAAGTTTGAGTACACTCGAAAGATCCAATAAATCTCTCCCGAAATATTTCTGTCTGAGTTCCTTCAGTTCCTCACACGTGCATATTACATAAAGGCTGGTTTCCTCCTGTTTTTCACATCTCCTACACCAGGGCTCGCTAACCAAGCCCATGCTGTACAGATGCTTCCTTAAAGAACAATGTCCGGTTATTAACCCCGTAATTATTTTAATTTTTTTTTTGTTACTACGAATTAGGTTGGCTGAAAACTTTCCGTCCAGCTCCCTTAGTAGGGTTTTGGTATGGAGTTGACCTTCCGTTAACCTCCATTCATTTTTGTTCTTTTTCTAGACATAACCAGATCTCCCTTTTAGCGGAATCCTTAGCGATTCCACATATAGGTTTTGGTCCTATGAAGTTCCTATTAGTACTTTCTTTGGCTAGATTGTCTCATTGCCTTTAATTCCCTCATGTCCTGGCACCCATATCAGCGACAAAGTATTGTCTTGTGACAGTTTATTGAGGACCTGTTTACAATATTTCACCAGCATAGACTTGGTAGATGGGTTCATAATGGCTTTAATAGCCGCCTGGCTATCAGTCATTATGTTGATTTTTTTGTTTGCGCAGCCGGCTTCCCGAATTTCCCCGGCGCAGGCTGCTGCTGCAAACAATTCGACCTGGAAAACCACTGTATGTTTCCCCAGACATATCGATATCTTCCTTCAAGGGCACATTCTGCATATGCCTGCACCTGCCTCCTGACTAGACTGTGATCCATCAGTGTACCCACAATCGCTCGAGCGACTTTTTGCCTGTTTCCTGGTCGGTATAAATATGTTCAGCTTAGCGGTAAACATAATCTCAAGTGCCATACTGTCCGCCGGCATTTGAAATATCGGCTCTTCCAGTATAGTTCCTGTGACATCTGCATGGCTCCCTATAACCTTATTAGGACACCATACGTCATTGGCCTTCAGTCTCAGGATCGCAGCCATTGCCTCCGCCTTTACAAATAGTTCCAGCGGAGGGAGACCCACGATGACCTCCATGGAGGCGGTTCCCATGCTGTTCACAGCTCCCGTGATTCCCAACAGAGCCTGTCGCTGGAGAGTCGTGAGGAGCCCCACCGACGATGTCCGCTCCGTCCTCCTCCACCAATCAACTGCTCCATAGGTAATCGTTGGTCTTACTACTGCTGTGTAGAACCAGTGTACCACATTTGGTTTTAGTCTCCAGGTCTTGTCAACAGCTCTTCTGCATCTCCAGAAGAGCTGCGTCGCCCTGTCTGCCACTTTGACTAGGTGTCTGCTCCAATTCAGTTTCGCATCAAGTGTTATGCCTAGATACTTTACTTCATTGGTTAGTTCTAACTCTTGTCCAAACAGCCTTACACTGCCCAGACAATTTAATTTTCTCACGTTAGTAAAGGCTACCAACTTGTTTTTTTGACGATTGACAGTTAATCCCTCCTCAAGGCACCATCTTTCCACAAATCACAGAGCATTTCGCATGATGCTCGCCACTATCCCCGGGAATTTCGCCTGGGACACTATGACAATATCATCGGCGAACCCCTGCGTCCATATTCCCTGGTCATTTAATGTCCTGAGGAGATTATCAACTACTAGACTCCATAGTAGCAGTGACAATACGCCTCATTGAGGACACCCTTTGTTGTCCTCATGGAGATCGTTTTGTTTTGCATTTGGACATGAACTACTCTGCTACGCAGCATGTTATGAACCCAGTTGCATATGGTGCTTTTTATTTTTCGTTGTCTTAAAAGCTCGAAAGCTCACTCCATGTCTAAGAAGACTGCAAGTGCAATTTCCTTGTAGTTTAGGCTCCTTTCGAGCCCGCTCACCAGGCTATGCAGGGCACCCTCACCTGATTTTCCCATCTGGTATGCCCATTGCAGTGGATGTAGAGGAGATCTATCCAGAGCCCTTTCTTTAATATTTAAATATTGTGATTAGGCGTACCTCTTCTAATGTGAGGTTCAACAACAACTGTCCAACTTTTAGTGGAAGATTATTCAAATAAAAAATTTGAATATTTAATAAATCGGTAATGCTCTCCTTTAAACTTGATTTTTGGGCTTTATTTTTATTTGGGCTAGCTCAGGGTAATCTTTATTTGAAATGCAATGGGCTCTTTAGTCTCAGGGTTCTGGTTTTAATATATCTTTTTGTATCGCTCAAATTGCTCTTTTTGACTTGTACATGGGATAAGTTCCGTATTCTTGTTTTCTCAAACACTCGGTATGAGGTACGTAAATTGAAGAAAACCACCTTATAACAATAAAACTCATTTAATATTCTTTACCCTTTGTAACATAAATAATGCTTTTGTGCGACAATTTGAAATTTTCTCCCCCTTTTACAATCTTAAGTGCATACGTACTCAGTATGCTGACTTACAACAATTTATTTTAAATTGTGAAATAAGCTTTTTCAGTTGATAATATAATAAATTGCGATTAAGGTAAGTAGTTATACAATATATAATTGATGCTACTTTGTCTATTTTAATGCCTTTTTAGGTGGTTTGTTAGGATTAATACCTATAATAAAATGTAAATGGTTTTAACCACAAAATGAAATCTGTTCTCTATGACAATAATATATCGAACTATTTGGGAAAATAAGGTGAGTTTGTCTTAGTTATCGACCAATACGTTTATGAAAAATGCTTGCTATGTTAATCTATACTTTAATACTCAAATAGGTGATATTTTGCACAGTGAAGCTGCTCTATCTACGATTTATAATAATACACAAATATTTCTTTAATTATAGGGTAAATTCTACCTTGTTTTTGAGCGCTAATTTACTTGTATCTGTAGGTACTCTGGCTATAGGAAAAGGTTCCTTCGTGCAGGTCTCAGGCTGGATTACAGGATTGATTCTTCCCGGAATTGACAGGATATTGGTTTTACAGCAACAATTAATTGGATAGCTTTCATATAACGTAATAAAATTAAGGATTAGAGGATTTTATACTGCTGGACGCTGGTCCGATACTCGCTCGTTATGGATATTCAAATATCTTGAAAATTCACTTAGCAAATAGGTAACTTTTTTACTCTAACGTTGTATGAATATTTTAATTATATTATTCTTTATGTTTCAGCATTAAAATACGCTTCATAACTTTAAAATCGCCTTTAGCATCTTGGCACGATGCTATCGTGGCAAAAGGCAACGCTTCGATTACGCTACGCTATGTTTTTTTTTCTCGAACATCGTCGTTCCATTTTTTCGAACGCGTTGTCACATGAAATATTTCCGCTGAGGCAGGAAGAAAAGAGGCGTGGCCAATTTGAAATGTTGGTTTGTACTTCTGGTTAAAAGTAAAATTAAAGTATTCTGAAGATATTAAAATTTCTTAATAATTAAATCAATTTGTTAGATAATGAATTGGCATTTTAATTGCAAATGGCTACATAATTATACAACCTCACTTGTGCTACTCGCATATAGATGGCGCGATCTGTCATTTTCTTTGAATTATTTAATATTTATTTAAATTAAATCTTGTAATTATTCCTTAAATTGTTAATAATAATGTAAATTGTTTTGTGAAGGCTGTACTAGCTTAATATATAATTTTTTCCATAGTTTTCAACATAAAAGAGGTAAGACTAATTGGTCTAACTGATTTAGGGTGGGTATATGTTCCTTTTCCGGGCTTCGGAATAAACACTACCCTAGTCCCACGACCTAAGTATATAACCCATAGCATGGCTAGACCTGAATATCTCCAATAGAGGACCCATAACCCATAATTTCCCCAATTCCCTCTTGAAGGAGCTTGGGAAACACTCCGTCTGGTCCTGCGGATTTATATGGTTCAAACGATCCTATCGCCCATCTAATTAAATGGGGGTTGAAGATCTCGTTTGATATCCCCCAATCATTCCTAGTCGCCCTCCAAGAGGTTACAACATGATTGGTATCACAATCATCCATACGCTCCGACCCTGAAAAGTTTAGAAGATACTCTAAAGTCTCTTCCACGGTACTGGTACACTTCCAGTCCGATTTTTGTATAGATCTAATTGCGTTTGTCCTGAGATGTTTTTTCATGTGACATACGAGATTGTGTATATTTAGCAGTAATGCAAAGCATTTGGTCTAGTGTACCAAGTGCTCTGACAAGAATTAGAATGAGTTCGAAATGCGTCTCTGTACGTAGATGCCTCCTAATACAAAATAAGTATACGTTGTGTAAACAGATTGGCGTAGTTAAAAATAGATATTTCGCTTCAAATTCACACACATATACATATACGTATAAGACACAATTTTCAAGAATACTGGTAGGGATGACTTTCACTCATCTAGTGGGGTATGCGGAGAGCGGGGATGACATTCGTTGTTCGCATCTCGATGCGTGTGTCAGAGCAATCTCTCGCGAAAAACTAAAATAAATTTTGTACATTTCATTTAGAATTCTGTTTCGATTTTTTTTATAAGAATCTTATTTAATTTGCATTAATAATTTTATTTTAGTTACAATTTTTAAAGAGTTTTGTTTCAGATCAATGTTAACGCATACATACATCAATTATTATAATAGCGGCTGCAATTCCTTAAAGCAAATCCGTACATCCACACTTTCATTCTGCCGTACTAAACACATATTAAATACTGACGAGTGTATCACCACTATTGTAACAAAACTACGCCTATGGGCATTAGAGTCACATGTACGTCCAAATATGCGTGTGCTAGTGTGTGTAATACGTTTCGCAATTTCCATCTTTACTTCAGTCAATCTGTATGTGAATATATACACATATATATGTTTTTGAATATTTTTGTATAAATGTATTCTAAGTTTAAAATAGATTTGAAGTTGTACAATTGAACAATCGCCGTTCAAGACCTATGCCTATCAAGTTTAGTGTTCATCAGGGACAGGTTCTTGGTCCTATTCTTTTCCTCATTTATATAAATGACCGGCCTCGCAAAGTTTCTGCAGGTAAAGACATCGATATTGGCTAGAGTGAGTCGAGGATATGGCACTACACATGTAGTGGAAGATAGCTTGGTGGTAGTCAAGCAATGATTTAACGGTAATTCTCTGAAGCTAAAGAAATACAACACACTAATTATTTTAATAACAAGTCGAAAAGTGAGAGGTTACCCAAAATCTATCCTTAAATTTTGAGAATGCATGTTACCAGCGACATCAGTTGAAATTGCCATATCGACCATCTCTATCGGCGACTAGCAACTATAGTTTATAAAATTAGAAGGTTAAAACTAATTGCAACATATGAAGCGGCAACAACTGCTTATTTTAGCAATTTTCAGGGTCGAGCATCGTACGGTATTTTGCTGTGGGAGGTGGGGGGGGGGGGGGGGGGGGGCGTGTAAAGGCGAAGCAGTGTTTAAAATACAAAAGGATAGTATCAGCGCTTAAGTTGACTTTCCGGAAGAACCAGCCGCAGAAACCTATTTAAATACTACAACATACTGACTGTACCATCTCTATTCATGCTTTCGTGTCTTGATTATATCCATAAAAAACAAACAAATTTTACTAAAAAAATGACAAAAAAATCATTATAATACCAGAAATGGAAAATTACCATCCCTTTTCATAGGATAAATAAAACTCAATTAAGTACGAACCATTTGGGAATTAAATTATACAACAAACTTCCAAATTAAATAATATACCTGGATCGCCAAAAATTCCATGTTGTAATGAAGAAATGACTTTTAATAATATAATACGTTTATTATCCAACATTCATAATAACTAATTACAGGATAATATAATATTTAAACAAAACAAAAAAAAATAGAAGATAAGAAAAATAAGAAAATGGTCCAATAACTATACCAAAACTGTGAAATAAAATAAACACAGATGCAATTAAGGCAATGTGAAGTGATTGTTAATAATAGTGACAAATTGATTGTAATTTAGGTCAAAAATATTTATGTCTAACCTTGTGGCTTGTGGACCAGTTCCTGTATACTGTTGAGGCATATTTTGCTTATAATTTTTCTGTGTTGCTTTAAGCTCTTACGTGATATCAGATATGTATTGGTCTTTATTATACTCGTAGATAGCCTGTAATGTTTGTCTATCTTGTTTTTATTATGTAAATTGTTTTTGTTTTTATTTTTATTTTTATAATTTTCATATATGATACTGTATTGACAATCTAAATTGACTTTTGTAAATTTACAATAATAAATATTATTATTATATACTTGATGTTAGTTAAACATCGATATGCGATCTTTACATGGTATATTAGGGCCATCTAGGCTTCGGGTAGTGGACTACACAGTTAAACGTAGTTTCCATCTAATGGTAGCTCAGCTACTCAAGGAAACCATCGCTAATATGCCTATTTTGGCCGTCAGATTTTCTGAGACGTTTCTTTGCTTGTGTGACGTACAAGACTGTGTATATTTAGTAGTGACTCAAAATCTTTGGTGTGCCTTTCCACATACACTGACGAGAACAAAGATGAATGTAATACGTTTCAGTACGTGGAAGCCGCCCCATATCCATACAGATATATTTTTAACATTTTTGTGATACTGTATTTTAACACTTGATGTTAGTTAAACATGTATATGCTTTTTTTACTATTACTAACAAGCGCTTTGGTTCGGTTGTGGTTGCTAATAATAATGGGATTATTTAAAATCAATAATTGTGATGCTGGTGAAGTTGTATCAAAGGTCCAGGGCGTGTGTGATAATACTTAAATTAAATAAATATATTACAGCTTATTAATTAAATAAAACACAGGAGCGTTGTCCTTAAAGTTTGTATTTATTATTTACATAAGAAGTTGAGATTGATATATTTAAAAGTAATTAAATAAAAGTAATATACACAAGGAGCGTTGAATAAGTAATTAAAAATTAACACACAAAAAGATACTGAAAAGAATGTTAAATTAACCAGTAAATTAAATGTAAATTAATTATGATTAATATAAACTAATATCTGTATCGAGCAATACAGGGTTACCTTTGAGTTGCGAAGATGTTCGTCGGCCACGAGGTGTGGTGCATCATGTACCTGGACAAGTATATAGAACAATTCTTGGCCGGAGGACGAAGAAATTGAATGAGTTAAATTAACGTAAATTAGAGCAAAAGAATAATATATATAGAACAATACAGATTACCTTTTAGTTGCGGATATGCAAGAGCACATGCATCATGGCCGGTACTTGAACAGTACGGCGAGTAAGATGTTTAACTTAAGAAGGATCTGAACAGAAGACTGAAGAGAATTCGTGCAGAAGCGAACACTGGTCTAGAAAAGGCTTGTGTTTATTACCCCTACGTTGGAGAGGGTAAATCTAAGTTGTCGATGTCTTGAATAATGAATGAATCAAAAGCGCTAACTGAAAGGTTGTGACATCTATGACGCAGATATCATTAAAATATCCTTTGGGAGCCAATCTATCTAATGATATGCGACACTATATATTAGTAAGAGATGAGTACGTAATTAAATTAAAACTACTTAATTTAAAATGAAATGTATAAAGGCTTTTCAAAGCGACCGCTAAAGGCTTGACAGTTCAAAACAGGTAGAAGGCTAAGGGTCTATCGTAGCACGATAACAAAAGAAAGGCTTTCTACTTGCACACGAAATGTATACAGAAAAATGGCTAAGAATTTGTATTTTAATATTTTAAATGCAAGATATTTTTAAAGAAATATTATTTAAAAATCAATTAAAATATTCTATGTATGCGAAGTGTAACATTACATAGTTTATATCCATTAGTAATAAGCACACAGATGTTAGAAATTGTACAATTCACAACAATCGCTTCACCACAGAGCCGCTCGAACAAATAATAGGTACCATTTAAAAATATATTAAAAATAACAAAAACAAAATCCATAATAGCAGGAAGTCAGATGCGTATATGGTACATGCCCAGTAATTTATATTGGACAAACAGGAAGATTCTCTCGATAAAGAGATCTCAATCAGAACAATACAATTCATTTTTAAACAAAAAACGGATTCTTCTTTTGACAATCATTTACTTATCAACAGCAATGTGTCTAATTATGAATATAAAATAATGCATATAGAAAGAAAAGCACTAAAATTTAATTCCTTCGAAGTCTTAGAAATAAATAGGCTCAATAAATCAAATAGTTAATAAATGAACAAACAGAGGTAAACAATTCACCTTTACTCAATCTGTTCGTGAAATATAAAGATAAAAAAGACTTAACGGCCCCCCGAAGGACGAATTTCCTCACAACTTAAACATGTTGGTGTTTGGGTCAAAAGTTTATTACGCATTGGAGAAATACGATGCCTTGAAAGTTTTACTATGGAAGTTTTAGTTTACTTCTAATGTCTAAATAATAGACAATAATACGAAAATTTTAAGAATTATAATCAATTTGTATATACATTAATTGTTTCGCTTGGAATTAATAATAATACGGACGTACTTTTACCATGTTCTTATTCATCTGCGTAAATAGAGTCTTATGAATTTTATGTTACTAGTTTCAAAACAATCTTAAATTCATGAACTGATTAATTGATTTGTAAAACTTAGTTGGAGAGCAAAATAAAAATAAAATTCGAAATCCCTAAATCACTTTACATAATAAAACATGGAAACAAAATATTAAAAAGTGTTGCGGCTCAATGGACTTGAACTCTGTTTATGTAGTCCACGACCAAATGTGATAACCACTAGACCGCGCACAATTTGAAAATTCTTCTAGCAGTGTTCCCGAAAATGGTTAATAGTTCTTCTAATAAATATTTTTTAAAAAAGTGTCATGTGCAGCACATAACATAGATTGCTTTCACAAATTTTCAGCCATTTATCTAAAATAGCCAGGATGCTTCATTCGGACGAACTTAACCTTCCAAATTTGCATATATTATCATATATCTCTTTACATACATGCTTTTTCAACATGAAAAAAATATTCTTTGATTGTTTCGACCTTTGCTTGATGTAAATCCATATCACAAATAAATAAAACACACATAAGATGTTTCAGATTTACACTTTATTAATAAAATAATGACAGCTGTTTCGCTAACACAGTAGCTTCTTCAAATTCAACTTAAGACTAAAGATACATACAATATACAGCGTTAAATCAGGTAGTTGACCCAAGTCAAATTCTAGGAACTATTACATTTATATTTTGCTTTTTGAAAACTATACCATGGTCTTACTTGTGTGAGGTTTAAGTTTAATTAAATAACATAAGCAACTAAGAAACAATATTTCAATAAGTGAACAGATTTAACAGTGGGGATGAATTCAAGTCTAATTTATCGTTTAGTAACATTTCTGAGTTTTTGAGTTTATTAATTTCTAAAGACTCTAAACAATTTAGTTTTCTACCTTTATTTTCCACATGTATAATATCGAATTGTAAATTAAATTCGTGTTCATTCTCTATTAAATGATTAGAGTAGGTTGAGTCAGTTTTCTTGTTGATATAAGAATGATAGTGGTCTTGGATTCGTTTTTTAAACGTTCTACCTGTCTGTCCAATATATGTTTTGGTACATGATCCGCATGATAACTTGTAGACTCCTGATTTATTGTCTTTGGTAGTTTTTTCTTTATTATTTTTAATATATTTGGCTAGATTATTATTAGTTTTATAAGCAATATTAATGTTTTCTTTTTTAAGGAGTTTTGATAATTTAAGTTGCTGTTGACCTATGTAAGTAAATGATTTAAACTTCTTGTCTGGCTCCACTTTAATGATCGGGTACACCTCCCTTAATAATTTATTGACAGATTTTTTAAAAATTAATTTATCAATTAGGATTTGGGTCATATCCGTTGTTGTGAGCGATTTGTTTTATAATATTATATTCTTTATTATAGTCTTCATTGGACATCGGGATGTTAATAAGTCTATGTGTCATGCTGTGAAAAGCCGCTACCTTGTGTTGGACCGGGTGGTTAGATTTATTATGTATCGTAGTATCTGTATGAGCCACTTTGTGGTAAATAGAAAAATAGACCCTATTGTTTACACGTTTTAAAGTGAGATCCAGAAAGTGTATACTATTATTAAGCTCCTTTTCTATCGTAAACGTGATATTAGGATCAATGGAATTTATCAATGAATTATTTTATTATGAATTTATATATAATAATAATGTAAATATAATGCGGATCATGTACCAAAACATATATTGGACAGACAGGTAGAACGTTTAAAAAACGAATCCAAGACCACTATCATTCTTATATCAACAAGAAAACTGACTCAACCTACTCTAATCATTTAATAGAGAATGAACACGAATTTAATTTACAATTCGATATTATACATGTAGAAAATAAAGGTAGAAAACTAAATTGTTTAGAGTCTTTAGAAATTAATAAACTCAAAAACTCAGAAATGTTACTAAACGATAAATTAGACTTGAATTCATCCCCACTGTTAAATCTGTTCACCCATTGAAATATTGTTTCTTAGTTGCTTATGTTATATAATTAAACTTAAACCTCACACAAGTAAGACATGGTATAGTTTTCAAAAAGCAAAATATAAATGTAATAGTTCCTAGAATTTTAACTTGGGTCAACTACCTGATTTAACGCTGTATATTGTATGTATCTTTAGTCTTATGTTGAATTTGAAGAAGCTACTGTGTTAGCGAAACAGCTGTCATTATTTTATTAATAAAGTGTAAATCTAAAACATCTTATGTGTGTTTTATTTATTTGTGAAAAAAATATGTCCTACGCTATCGACCATGGAGATTCTGAAAATCATACCTCTGTCGAACAATATCCAATTTCCTGAAAAAATGTCGGGGGCAAAGCTCCATTCCTGCACTTTCTTTGAAACATATTTACTACGGGTTTAAAATTATCTATAATCAAGATATACCTCAGTGTATCTCGCAGAAAGGAATCAATTAGTACCACCCGCGGCACTCTAGGTTCAAAATTACTGATTTAGGAAATTCAAAAGCTTAGGAGTCTTATTTTATAAGAACTTAATTTATTCTATATGCACTCGCCCCTATATACTAATTTGTTAGCTGAAAGTTACGATTCAGCGCACATGACTGATAAGTAACGTGTGTGGCTTTATAAAGCTGACTTAGTGCGGAAATATCCGGTTATTTTATATACGAGGATTATTTTAAATCAAAAAGGGTTTAGGGTACGAACTAACCTGTACACTCTAACAAAGAAATTATTATGAATACCAGATATTGCTTTAAATTTTATGAAAATTGTAATTAATCTGTATTATATGTTTGTATTTCTATAATTTTGGTATATCTTTTCTTTTCTGGGGGCAATTATCGATTATATCAATCTTGATAACATACCCTATATCTTTAGTATTCTTATCACTATAAATACTAGATGTAGTTATTCGTGTACGTTCTATTCATAGTCTCTTTCAGGTGTTTAGAGCGAAGATACTTATGAATTGATCTACATACATGTAAATATGCATTCACCGATGAGTAAGCAAATAAGCAATAAATTTACCATATCGTAATGTCGATTAATAGTATTTGGATTATATTCAGTTTTATCTTCCGTGCGAAATTACCCAGATAATTCACAATTTCGTATATTTATGCCCGCGCTGTATAACTTCTATCGCGTAACCAATGAATCGCTAAATGAACATTTGTGCCGGCTTTATATTCAGTCATCTCCAATAATATCGCCGTAAATTTTGCGGAAATGTAATTATAATTTAACGACTGCTAAAAAGGAGTATCACAACAATGTAAGCGTTCGTGGCGAGATAGCATAAAATGCAATTTTAGAATATCGAATGCAGTGACACATAGGTAAATCACTTTAGATTTTTTAATAATAATCATAATAATAATTCCGATGAAGTGAAATGCAACTATAAATACTTCGTATATTTGTAAGTGTAAAGTATACTACAAACGGCCTAAGGAAATAATAGCAGATATACGAGGTGCTTCCTAAAAATTCCCGGAATTTGAATGTGGCGCACAATAGAATTGTAGTACAGCTCTATAGCGCTAGATGGTGTGAGCTACGAGGGGTCGTTTTTATATTCCTGGACTAGACATTTTTCAATTTTAATATAATTTTTCATTATAGTGTTTTATTATCATACATGCCTTGGTTACGACTTTCACAATTTACAAAATAATTGCAGCTGTATTAGTTCTAATATCTCTCAGTTTATATTGCCACGTATCAAAATGCACTTGAACTTGAATATCGAGCAATTATAAAATTCTTGACAAAACAAGGAAAATCTCCAAAAATTATTCGTGAAGAAATGTTGGCTGTATACGGGGATGATTGTCCTTCAAAATTGACTATTTTCGTATGGTGAAAATTGTTTAAACATGGCCGAGAATCACTGGATGATCCCCGTCCAGGTCGGCCTGTTGACGTGATCACCTTTGATGTTATTGAAAGAACCAAGTGTTTGGTACTGCAGGATGCAAGATTAAAGAAGCGGCAATTAGCAGCTTCACTAGGAGTTTCAGAAAGCACGGTTTCCAGAATTCTACACGAATACCTTGGAATGACAAAAGTTAACGCCAGATGGGTTCCGCGAATGCTTTCGCCATTCTAAATGCGTGTGTGGATGGAGACGAGTGAACAATTTTTAGCGCATTGTGGAGACGAACCAGGTATAATTATCAATCGACTTGTCACCGCAGATGGGACATGGGTTTATCATTTTGATCCTGAATCAAAACAAGAATAAATGCAGTGGCATATTGAGGATTCTACCCCCCCCCCCCCCCCCCCAAGAAGTTTAAAGTCACTTCTTCCGCAGGGAAACTAATGGCAACGATTTATTTTTTGCAACGATTGATTATTTACGCAAGGGTAGTACGGTAACAGGAGAGTATTACGCAAGATTAAAACATCGCCTAAGAGATTCTATTAAAGCGAAACGGCACGAAAAACTGACGCAAGGTGCGCTGTTACTTCACGATAATGCACCAGTCCACAAATAAAGACTTGCAAACTGCAAAATAGACCATCCACCTTATGGTCCAGATCTCGCTCCGTGCGACTTGTTTTTGTTTCTCAAAAGAACTCTAAAGGGAACAAAATTTATGGACAATGATGAACTATAGCGGCCGTTGAAATGTATTTTGCAGACAAACCAAAGGAATTTTTTTATAATGGATTAGAGTTGTTATTAAAACGATGTAATACTTGTATAAAAAGCAAGGGGGCTATATTGAAAAATAAATTTTTATTGCTGTTCGAAACTTATTTTTCATGCCTAGTCCGGAAATATAAAAACGACCCCTCGTACGTATATTACTAAGTCAGTCTGTTGAACGATACTTTGCTAGGTAATGACAAACAATTATTGTGTTTATATTTATTGAGTTATTTTTGAGTTATTCTGCTACACTACAACGTCTCGTAAAAGAGCAAAGAAGGTGCATCAAATTCTACTTTAAACTTAGCAAAACATCAGCGAAAACTCTGAAAATGGTTAAATAAGCGTTTGGTGAGGATACTTCAGGCAAGACGCAAACATGAGTGGTTCAACCGTTTTAAAAATGGACGTGTGTCGGTTTATGGTGATGAGCGTTCCGGTCGTCCATCGACAGAAGACACACTGTAAAATGTAGCAAAACAATCCATGACATTTGAAACATGCGGCGTATTGCTGCGAAGTTTGTGCCAAGGTTACTCAGAATTAAACAAAAACATCACCGTATTCATGTGTGCAGAGAGCTGAAAGAAACTGTTAATAAAGCTTAAGACAAAGGTGAACATTTGTTTGACACCGTATATGCCTATATTCAATGCGAAACAATAATATTCATAATTGTTTTGTGTTTTTTGTTTTACATAGTTTTAGTTTAGTTTATCTACATACCAACGTATATAGTAAAAGATGTTCATTTGAAAAGTCAATCTAGTAACATGTGATTTACTGAGAACATTTTGAAGTATGTCGTAAATTAAAATTTACTACTTAACCTACGAAGTCGTATATTTTGACAGTTTCATACATACAAATAAATAACAAATAATAGGTATTTATTGAAAACTATAACAAATGCTGAAAATGTTGTCCTTCAAGGTCAATGCACTTTAAAATTATCCCTTTAAAATTTCTGATGATATTCTGCAACATTACTGGATTGTTATTAATTTCCATGCATTTCTGTTCGATTCTCTGTAGCATATCATTCAAATTCAGTCGCAAGGTGTTAAATCCCATGAACGTGCAGGCCAGGCAATTTCAGTATTTCGATTAATTATACGCTCATCAAAAAATTCTCTTAAATAATCCAAAGATTCTGCAGTACAGTGACAAGGTGCTCCGTCTTGTTGGAAATATGGATTTTGAAGTTCATCATCATGCAACTGATTGACAAATGGTTGTAAAATTTCCGTACGGTACCTTCGAGCAGTTAACGTTCCCTGAAAAAATATTGGTCCAATGATTCGCCTTTGGCTTATCGCTGCCCAAACACCAATTTTCTCTGGATGTAGCGATTCTTCATTAATTACATGTGGATTTTCACTACTCCAAATTCTTGTATTTTATGAATTTAGGTATCCCGCTTTATAAAACCATGCTTCATCAGTAAAGATGACTCTTTGCGAAAGTTCTCCATTATTGTTCATATTTACAAACCAATTACAAAACTGTAGTCAACGTGGGTAATCAATTTCTAACAATTCTTGTACTGGTGTGACACGGTATGGATAAAGTTGCATATCTTTTTTTAATAACTTGTGAGTTGTACCAACAGAAAGGTTTATTTGTTGACTCAAATGCCGAACAGATGTTTGTGGTTCATTTTTCATTATTTCTTCAACACGATTGACAACTTGAGGTGTACGTTTCTTAACTGCTCCGCTGCCTGATTTTCTTAAGAGACCACCAGTTTCAGAAAAAAGTTTTAAAGTTCTATCCAAAGTATTCTTAAATTGTATATATTATATATATTACAAAATGTGGAAACTCAACTTGAAATTCTACCATGCAATCTTGAACTGAATAAACCCATAAACCATCAATTTTATTACCACTTCGAAAATAAGCCTGGACTAAAAAAATTTTATGTTTTGAAAGCCATTTTAAAACTGAGAAGCAATTTATTTAAACCAGAATCGACGCACGATTATTTTATGCACTAACTGATATTTGTGATTGACATTATCAACTGTCATTTGGATTTACGTTTACGGAACAACAAACACATACTAATATATTTGCGTCTTATTCTATCAAAATTTCAAGTAACCTAGATTGACTTTTCAAATAAACACACGTTATACTTAAAGGATGTTGTGTTTGGACCATACCATTCAATATTAATAACAATTGTAATCCATGCGAAATGTTAGATTACCGAAATTTCCTAATCACTTAAAATTTCCTAATTGATTTAATATAATAGATGTAATTCTTTGACCCGTGCCTATTATGTCTCTTAAATATGCAAAGGCGTAATTGAATGCAAAGGTCTATTATGGGTTTTGCGTTTACAGTTTATAGCCCTCTTTATTCTATTCATTGAGGGTTTTTCCGTATGTCTATTGATGAATATTCCAGATTTCTTACAATAAGTTTTAGTTTCATTTTATTATCTTGTCGGAATAATTGTGGATGCGAACCAATAATTTACGTGGCCTAAAAGAACAGTCAAGACCAGTATCTACGAAGAACTCAACGAGAAAACATCTAGCAAGAACTCGTAAAGCATCGAGCTAGGCAGAAAACTCGGCATTATCTTCGTTCAGATATTCAAAATAAACTTCAACATCAAATAAATAACAAGTACCTTTAATCAAATAATAAATAGTGTACAATGTAGAATAAAATATTTTAGTTCACAAACGAGTGTTTTATTCGGAAAACTGTGCATAGCTTCTCAAGCCAGGAGGGCTTCAACAGTACCAGAATCATTACTGACGCCGGATCATGGTGTACTGATATAATCCCGAAACAAAGCAGCAGTCATGACAGTAAAAAACGCCATCGTCGCCGCGACCTAAGAAAGCGTGGCAAGTTCGAAGCAGTGTCAAGTTGGTGTTGCCTTGCTTCTTTGAAACTGATGGCATCGTGCACAAAGAATTTCTCCCACCAGGTGTAGTTTAAGGACGATTTTATTATTCTTATTTTATTCCTGTTTCCGAAGTTGAAATTGAAGCTCAAGGGGCGTCGTTTTAAGACAATTGAGGAGATCCAGACCGAATCGCAGGGAGTGTTGAACACATTAACATGCGAAAGCTTCCAGTCATGGACAAGTCGTTGGGATCGGTGTATTCATGCGAAAGGAGAGTATTTTGAAGGAGATGGTAGTGAATAAGCTGTAAGAAAAATTTACAATATTTTTTCACATTCCGGGTACTTCTTGATAGCACCTCGTACATAGCTACATATTGATTCTAATATTCTGATCATATTACACAAAGTGAAACAGTTGCAAGGTAATAACAACATACTCGTTATCCATTCTTGCGTACAACTATGGTATATATATGGTATATACTATGGTATACCGTCTGCAAACGCGGTAAGTTAACGACACTGCTGCGCAACACGCGTCCCCGCTAACATTACTTCAACGATATGTTTATTCAATGTATAGTGTAGTATTTAATTGGATAAGCAATAAGGATAGGTCAGAAGTAAGTATGGTATACACATAAGTACTGCGTATGTACTCGAATTTCTATCGTATCCATCGTCCACGTATCTGATCAAACTGGGCAAAGACACGCCTGGCGCCTGGTATGGTACCTCTCTTCCCTCTTATCTAGTGTACTGGTGGGGTATCGTTCACGTCACCACCGTTAACTTACCACGTTTCCAGATGGTATATCAACGTTATGGCAAGGAGTGCCTACAAAGAAGGTTTCCATCATCCTAGAAGCTGAATTTGACAGCCTTGACTTTTCTAAACCTAAAAGCGAAAGAGGAATTTCAAAAAAGCATAAACAATTACCAAATCGATTATTTGAGACTAATTCCACGAAGAAACAGAAGTCCTGTCAACGTGTTAACAATCGACAAGTAAAGAAAGTGACGACAGAATAAAACCACTTTGGCTAAAAGAAAGAGAACATAGTGCATCAATGAAATAAAGATCGTGTAAGATATAATCTAACATGGTTCGCCCAGTATCATGTTGATAGATATGGTAGGTAAAGGAAATTTAAGTACATCACTGGCGCTATAAAAGCAGCGTCTCTATGGTGAGCGGTTCGTTTGTCGAAAGTATTTGTTGAGAGGCTAGTGGAGGTATGCGCGACATTGATATGGGTGTTTATAACAGATTTATTTACACAAAAAATATTTGCTTACAGTATGGAAATATGGTTGATGAAATCATTTTGAGAATTGGTTATATTAGTTATAAAATTAAAGAAAGTAACTTTGGCAAAATAAAATAAATTTTACGCATAAATAAATAAATACTTCCAAATGTACTTTATTAGAGTTATCAAATATCAAAAACGTATAATCTTGAGCTCTGTTCAAAAGTTACGGCAGCGTAAAACCGATCTCGTAATTGACTGTATTATTTCCACGAGCATATTATGCATACATCTTCACAAGTTTTAAAATATATGAAGGCCATGTTTGTTAGCTCAAAATCGCAGCATATTTCGTTAAATTTAGTAACGAAATTTTATTCGTTCAATAGTTGGAATAAGAAGTTGAAATTTCATTATAACTTTTTAAAAAATATATTATAGTTGAAAACTTATACCGGAACTCTCAATGGAGTGTCGAGGCTAAAGAATTTAATAAAATTCAGCAGCATATTTTTGTGAGTATAAAAACTTCGTTACATCAACACGTTACACGCTTTATTAGTTTACAGATATATGATACGTAAGTACATATATACGTATATATTGTATATATCTATATATATATATATATATATATATATATATATATTGTGGTGGTTCCCAAGTTCAGGAACTGGAAGAAACAAAAATAAATTACATAGAAATAAGTTTTTAAACAAATAAAAGGAACCGGACCATGTACATGCAATGTAAATTATTAGATAAGCTAATACCGCGTTTTTTAATTAGAAAATTTCTTTTTAATAAAATTTATTATATTTATATAGGTCACTTCACTTTCAAAATTCATTAAATTATTTGAAAAACCGAAGATGATTAACTTGTTTGATAAGAATTAATGACATATGGAAACCTAGTTTACCGACCCGTATTTAGTTTGAACTTGGATTAGTTTTACCGCGAACGTCACTCATTATGTATTATAACCATATTACATTAATAACCATTTAAAACCATAATTTAAGATATTCATAATTAATAATGGAATTTTTCCTACTGTATAACGTAATTTCGGATATAAAAACGGCCTATTTATACAAATAACCCGTACAGAAGACGAGATTAATAAAAACAGAGAAACAGAGAACAGAGAAAAGAGAATCTTTGGAGGAGAAAAATTAACGACGATATAGAAAAGCACGCTTAAAACTTCTTCGAAAACTAAGATTAAAATTTAAATGGTATATTCAATATTGACTCACCTGAAAACTCTATAGTTATTTGTAGAAAATGTTGATTCAACGATCATCATCTAAAAACAAGCAACATCGAAGGTTTATCAAAAGCAAAACCGAAAGATCCCTGATCTATCCCTATCCGATACGAATCCCAGAGTACCGTTGAACATCACGTACCATACCACAGGAAGACAAGTACATACCTAAAGAAAATTTATATTTTATATCCAAAAATACGAACATAACCCAACTTTACAATTTATACAATTTAATTTATATTTAGCTTAGAAAGATTAATTATATAACCTTACCTTGCTACTGAATGGTCGTTCCTATAATTTAGTACTTAAACCAAGCATATAGTTATCACTAGAGTGGACCAATTCGGAGGCGTATTTAGTATCGGCACCAGTGTCTCTATCTTTATGTCTTGCGCTATGCATGTGGCGTTGCAAATTTGATTTTGTTAAATTGTTTATATATATTTCTAAATTTCTAAGTTCTGCTTTTCTAATTTACGGCCACAATCCTGGTAATATAAGGCCTTGTAATGTTTCCCAATATTTATCTAAAGCTAGTACACGTCTTTTGTGGCTCATTAATTGATAGCGGAGTATAAGATGAAAACAGTTCAGATCTTGGTAATATAAATTATACTTGTTTTTTTTATATATATTTTTTTAAAAATTCGTTTTTTCCAAAAACACATCCAATTCATTCAAGTGCAAAAATTCTTCTCTCAAATTGTTTCAATAACTCACTATGGCAACCCAACAGCTTTTTCTCTTTTTAAGCTCATTGGTCGCTTTAGTTATACATAATTTTCCAAAATATTTGACATTTATACTATAATTTTGATCCTTGAAATTTTCCTTCACACATAACTTTGACATTACCAAACATTAACAATAGTATACAAAATTAACTAAATTTACATAGTTCTATAATTTTGGTAAATGTAAGAAGGTCATATACTTTTGAAATTTAATTATAGATTTGACACTCTAAATTAAGAAAACATTACAAATATAATAGACTTCCACCTTCTAAGAAATCCCAATAACAGAAATGTAACAAATTAAAACTAGTGTTTTCAATAAGTATATTAACATTTTTATTATATTTACGTTCTCTCCCTCATAAAAAATAATTTGTGGAAAGAATTGTAATAAATTATTTTTTAATTAATTGTTATAGTTAATCCTCTGTTTATTTTATTTTGTTTATTTTATTTTTTTTTTAGAAAAATAAAAGTAAATTACAAGCCTATAGAATATTTATGTAACATGTGTTGCCTAATCATTATAATATATGTAACGGTTTAAATATGTAAATTTCCTTTATAGTGTATCATTGTTAATATACTACAATGATACACTATAAAGGAAATAATATAAATAATGTTAATATACTACATTATTTATATTATTTTGTTTAAGATGAATCTTCTATTTTGTCTTATATTATGTACCAAAGTTTAAAAACATTTGTATTATTTTGTTATCATTTGAATCAGAACTATCTAGGTAATAAGTATTATTGTAATCAATTATATATAAACCATTTAACAAAATCAAATTTGCAACGCCACGTGCATAGCGCAAGACATAAAGATAGAGACACTGGTGCCGATACAAAATACGCCTCTGCTTTCGCTCCGAATTGGTCCACTCTAGTTATCACTATTCACTTAATTTAATGTAAAACTCATTTATACTTTCATTTTACGTGTGTTTAGTACTACATTTGGTTTTAATATAACGTTTTTGTATGTCTTCTGCGCACAGTAAGAACATCTGTTTTTGTTTGCTACAAGATAATGATGAATACTGTTTATGTAAACCTTTAAGCCTGTTATACGTCCATTTCGTATACAAACTCTTATTTATGCATTACTTCATATTAATATCTTGTTTGTCATTGTTAATTTTCAATCCTTTAATTAAATATTCATACTTTTGAATCAACATCGTTTCTGTTATAAAATAAGCCTTGATATATGCATTTAAAACACATATTATTATACACAAGGACCGGCTCTCTGAAATAAGATCTTTAGCTCACGCACATAGCCGCAGGTAATTAACGAAATTGATTATAGCACCTTTGGTCTATAATCTGGCGCCCAATTAACAACGATAAATTATAATCAATTTATTGTAAATCGATTCGCTCTAGTACTACTTAGAGTGACATCTAACTTTTATGGAAATAAATAAGCATAACCGAAGGTAGGTGGCATTCCATCTTCTATCTATTATCATCATATATATTTAATTGCAATATTATTTTTAACATCTTCACCATCAAACATAGATAAAAAAAGAATCAAAACCCGTCATTGTATAACATTTGTCGTACCAACGTGAGGTTAAAAGAAATATTAAACCCTCAATTTTATACAATATATATATATATATATATATATATATATATATATATATGTATATATATATATATATATTTATATTCTGTCATTTATATTTTGTATTCTCTTGACAAAGGCGTATTGCCGAAACATGTAGGGTTATTTTAAATATATATACTTTGAAGTAAACCAGACCTTTAATCGCCGACTTATTAAGTTTACCTTATATATATATATATATATATATATATATATATATATATATATATATATATATATATATATATATATATATATATATATATATATATATATATATATAAAAGAGTTCTTCTTGTTACCAGAAACTGGAAGAAAAAAAGAACATACATATTAGAAATAAGCGGTAGATTAAGTATTATGAAAGAAGACCATACACTTACAGTGTAAGATATTAAACAAGTTAATACCGCGGATATAATTAGAAAATTTATTTAGTATAATTTTTATTATTTATGTAAATCACTTTTCATTATCAAAATTCATTAATTTATTTGTAATTCCGAAAATAGTTAAGTTGATTGATAATATTAATATCCTATGGAAATCTATTTTATCGACCGTAATATTTTTTGATTTGAACTAATTCACCGCGAAATTCATCGATTTTAACTTACATGCATATGACATTAATAGACATTGAAAAGAATGTAATTACTATTTTATAATTATTATTTTTTTCTAAAATGTAGCAATGCAATTCAGATAGTAGTGATTATAATTATTCACTCGGCCATGTTAATGTCCTTTTGATTTGTTATAATAGTCGCTTCTCATATTTCATCATTATTCTTTGGGAACATACAATCAGATAACAAATATTAATTCAAATAGTGGAATTATTTGCGTCTATTTAAGTCTAAAATGAATCATAGTTACCTTTTGCCTATGTTGGAAAATGTGGGTATCACAGATGCAATATAGTCCGAGAAAACAATAGTTCGAGAAGTGACTACGTAATAGATAGCAAAGGGTTCATTGCAAAAACAAACTTCCTGATTCAGATAATACAAATATTGGCGTATCTGAAAATTAAATTTTCGGACCATGTTGTTTTTGACATTTATCGTTAAGTTTCTGGGTGCTGTTGAGTATAGCAATTATTAGTTTGTGAATTATACAGATGATAATTATAATAATAAATATGAACGTGTGTAACAAGGCGAAATAAATCGATAGAATACATATAACCAAAATTAAAAGCTATTAGTAAAATACATGTACAAAAACACACAATAATATATTTAAACACAAGTTTTATAAGGAACCATTTTGCTGCACGAGTTTTCTAAAGAACGAGTGTGATAAAAGGCCTTCTAAAACGAGTTTTTTATACAATTTTTTTCTATTTTGCATTTTTTACATTAATAAATTAAAATTATTTAATTTGAAAGTTCAAAGTTTTATTTTTATCTAAAGTATGCAGTTGGTCACATTGATACTTGACAATTTCAAATTTAAATCTTGGTATCCGCGAAGTATATTATATTACATATTACTTATTAATTTTTGTTAACGTTACTTGATATTTTACTTAAAAATGTAAGCATGAATGACATAGAAACTAATATATCTTGTTGTCAATGGCATACAATATACGTTGTTTGTGTAGCCTACGTACATATATCATATCTGTCAAATGTACTTAAATTCTTAAAATCAAATGACAGCAATGGTATTTATTTCTGTGTTCGAACAACGCCAACACCGGAAAATGAAAAAAAGCAAATGGAAATGAAACTTATTTCGATACTGTTGTGGGTTTCATAATGAGTTCATTACGAACCCAAAATAGAAAAATAATATTTACATATGTATTCAAAACACAAATATGTTAAAAATATGAATATATGCGCTGATTTAAGTGCTTTGGTTAAAGTTATTTCTAAGAAGGATATTGACCTTATACGAAATATGATCTAAAATTTAATGGTAGTACACCATCGCTTCGGAATGTTTGCGTGATATACTATTCCTTTGGCATTTGTCAGTGGCAAATTTTGCAAGAAGCATATAGAGACATATTTTTTATTCTTATAAGTCGTACATTTTTCAATAGGCGATATAGAAATTGCGCAGCGGTTCTCGGGCTATAATTTTTACAATTTCAAACGAGGTGTCTCATACCAACAAAATCATTAAAATTTAGTTACAGCTTGTAGTTACAATTAGCTAGTTAGTTACTGATTACGTCAATTTATATGTGGAGGATGTGCATTAGAAGATGAACCAATACCTGTAAGACCTGTAGCAGTTTGTGGTGATAACATTATTGCGATAGGAAAGCTAACTAAGAAAAATCGGAGCATAGCTCATAGACGGATTCAAAAAGAATCAGATATTGGATCATCTAAAATATATATATATAATTTTACACAAACATCTGCATATAAGGAAGCTGGCAAGCCAGTGAATCCCACAAAGATTAACCAAGAAACAAAAAAGAAGCGTAGATAGGTTGGTGTATCTTAGAAAAGTTCGATAGAGGATCTTCAAAGAAGGTGTCTAATGTCATTACAGCTGTTAAATCCTCGCTAAATAATTATTACCCCGAGGCAAAACCGCAACCAACTGTTTAGTGAACAAACCAAAAAGAATAATTGCTATTTTGTTGAGGTATAATGGACCTGTTGCAGTAATTCCTTTTGAAGATCGTAAAACTGTAAATGGCGATTTGTATACAGAATTCGCCCTTCTCAAGTCTTTGAAAAATTGTTACATCATAACACCGCAACTCCGTATACAGCCCAAAAACAAAAATCTGTTTACGTAAAGCCGAGGTTCAAATGGATACTCATCCACCATATAGTCTAGAGCTTGTCACCAATATTTTTTTTATATTATCATAGATTAAAAATTTGGTGCGTCGTAATGAATTGTTTCATTTACCAAATTAAACATTATATCACAAAAATCAGTTCGTTTTACTTTATCTTCTTCGAAAAGCTCTTGATGGTTTGATATCTTGTATGGCTTATACTTTAATTCTTTCAGCGTTTTTAGCACCGAATTGTACGATACTCCAAAAGAGCCTAGCTTCATCTGAAAGCGTTCCTACAGACCCTTCTCCTACATAACACAGGATATTCAGTTTCATGTGTTCTGCTAACAAGTGATTGGTTTAATTTTTTTGTGGGAATTTAGAAAACAACCATCTTCTTTGAATCTGTTAAAAATATTTAAAATTGTCTTCGCACAGGGTATACGCCCTGTATACCCTGTATTTTTGTATGTATTTTTGAATAAAATGTATTTAATTTAAGATATAAGTATGAATGAAAAACAGAAATATTTGACAATTTGAAAAATGTTACTGCTGTATAACTGGTCGCCTACTCTGCCGCAATTCATTTGTTCCTATGTGTAAGGCTAAATGAATAAAAATCAGTGCATTATACCTTCGTGTAATGATAAAAGAAAAACCCGGTATAATCTAACGAAGTTTTCTACCTGCTTATATACAATTTTTGCAAATATTTTAAAACATCCGAAAGTAGGAACGTTGGACTGATTCACTCCCTATCTCCCCTATCGTATCGGTTTCGCTAGCAGAAATTATTGTATTTTACGATATTTTTAGTAAATTCTACTAGACTTTTCGAATAACTTTTAATAGATTACCTAAATACTTTTAAAACTAGTTATCCTAATAATCAACTTATACTATTTTCTGAGAATTTGTTTGTAATTTTGTTAAATTAATCGAGAAAGCTTTGACACAGTAATGATCCGTAAATTTTAAAACTTTAAATTATTAAAGAGGAATTATATTTGATTTAGGTCGAGTAATGAAGAAAATACAAATTCAAATTTGTTGATCTAAGCACACTCCTTTATTGTGATTAAATTATGTAGTATAATGATATGAAAAAGCAAAAATAAACTAGCGATATATTTCAAACAAGAAGCAATATTTTTAGAAGCCTTTACATTTCCATTCTAAGTTTTTTGCTTCCATAAAAGAAAAGTTCAACGATTATTCTTGGAGCACATGTGCTGGTTTCAAACTTATTCAAATAACTTTAAATATGCAGTAAGGCAATATGAAATATTGTTACTTCTTATGACTTTGAGATAGTTGGAATTGAGGAAAAAACATTATGCTAAGTACAAGTGGCCATTAAGAAAGAATTTTACACCAAAGCTTAACGGTATACATTATTGATTTTTGTGGTTATAATATCGTTTCTACACCTTAAACTAAAGCTTATCAAGACGTTCAATAGCAAAAGAGATCGTCTTAAATACTTTAGAGAAAGATTTTCAATAATAATAGAAATGCCAAGTGCAAGAAATAGTAAATAATACTCTTCAAATCTGACAGCGCTATAAAAAGCATCGTCGAAATCTGTGGTTTTCCAGTCCTTGTCTAGGAAACAGGAAATCGAATAAATACAAAGTGTTAGTAGTAAACTTACTTTATGTATTTCAGACTCTTTATTGCAACATATCATTTTAAGTGCACGTTCTCAACACTAATTTAAACTTTTGTCCTGGAAGCATGTATCCAATGAATGAACATGAAGACCACAAGGAGTTTTCAATAGAGAAACTGTATTAAAGTATGTTACATGAAATCAAAATATGTTCTGCACCGAAAGACATATACACTATGATTTTACATATCTCGATTGCATACGCGTATATATACAGGGTGTCCAGAAACTCTCCTGACAAACGAAGACCGGAGTTTCCTCAGATAATTTTAAGACAATTAAACCCAAATTCACCTAGTCCGAAAATGCTTCCTAAGAGAGCTAGAGTTCTTTGAAGATGGCGCCTTGTATTTATTTTTTTTTTAATTCCTCCAGAACGCTTCTATTTAGAAAAACAAAAACTGGTATGCTTATTTATCCTCCAGAGATGAATCGATTCCATCAATTGCGAATTTCTAGTACCGGTCATAGGCGTCCGTTTTGGGTAGGTCAACGGTTATTTTAAGGCATAACTTTTTTGTCTTTAACTTTTAAGCATTTGTGACACTAGATTATTAAATTTTCAGGTATTCCAGTACTAAAAGGTACTCTTACTTTAAGTCGGTAGGATACACCGTTTTCTAGAAAAATCGATTTGTAAATTTTTCGTTTTTTCTTCATTAAAGTTCAATTTTTTATTTTTTGCAATAGTTAGCTCTGAACTGCAAACAGAAGTAAAACCTACGTTTTTCATTGTCAAATTGTTGTCAGTTCGCGAAGTTTATCTTTTCATTTTTTACTTTGTGTTATTCAAACACAACGATTTCAATTTAAAAAAAATGGTTTTTACTAATGAGGAATACGCCGATATGCATTTAGTTTACGGCGATATGAGGTGTAATGCTCGAGCGGCGCAACGTAGATACGCTGAAAAATTTCCCAATCGTCAGCATCCCACTCACTCAACATTTACAGCTCTTCATCAACGATTAAGAGAAACAGGTTCAGTGGTCCCAAAAAATAATGAAACAGGGAGACATAATGATGTAACAGCAGAACATGAAGATGTTATTTTAATGGAAGTTGAGGAAAATCCAGAAATTAGCGTTCGAAGACTATCTGCCATGTACCCCACAATTTCAAAGTCTTCCGTAGGAAATATCTTACACAAAGAAAATTTATATCCTTTTCATTTTACAAAGGTGCAAGCACTGCTAGAAGGAGATTTTCCTGCTCGCGTAGAATTCGCTAGATGGTTACAAAATCAGAAAAATCAAGATGAAGATTTCTTCAGGAACATTTTGTTTGGTGACGAAGCTACATTCTCAAAAAATGGAATTTTTAATGTACATAATGCACATTATTATTCGTACTTTGGTGACAATCCCCACGTTGTTCAAGAATTTAAGCATCAGCATAGGTTTAGCATAAACGTCTGGATAGGAGTAGTTGACGATTATCTACTTGGACCTGTGGAATTACCTGCTCGTTTAAATGGTGCTGATTACTTACATTTCCTGCAAAATATTTTACCTGATTTGTTAGATGAGGTGCGTTTAAATATTCGGCAAAACTTATAGTTTCTACAGGACGGCTGTCCGGCCCACTTTAGCAGGAATGTACGAGACTTTCTAGATAATAACTACGAAGACCATTGGATTGGAAGAGGCGGTCCAGTTGCTTGGCCAGCAAGGTCGCCGGATGTGAATCCTTGCGATTATTGTGTTTGGGGATACATAAAAGCATTTGTTTATTCCGTTCCGATACAAAATCGCGCACAACTCTGGCTGAGGATACAAGATGCTTGCACCGAATTTAGAAATAACTTTGGAATTTTTGCAAGAATTCGGCGTTCTCTAAGCAAAAGGGTAAACTTATGCATAGAGACTAATAGTCATCACATCGAGCAACTTTTGTAACAATCTACCTTTGATACTTTTTTTGTTAGTTTCGTTCCATTGTAATAAATAATTTGTTTTTAATTTATTAAATTAATTTTCATCCATACCTTTATAGTCCAAGCCAAGTTCGTCGCTAAAAATAAGTAGGTACATAATAAATTGAACTTTAATGAAGAAAAACGAGAAATTTACAAATCGATTTTTCTAGTAAACGGTGTATCCTACCGACTTAAAGTAAGAGTACATTTTAGTACGGGAATACCGAAAATTTAAAAATCTAGTGTCACAAATGCTTAAAAGTTAAAGACAAAAAAGTTATGCCTTAAAATAACCGTACCGTTGACCTACCCAAACCGGACGCCTATGACCGGTACTAGAAATTCGCAATTGATGGAATCGATTCATCTCTGGAGGATAAATAAGCATACCAGTTTTTGTTTTTCTAAATAGAAGCGTTCTGGAGGAATTTAAAAAAAAATAAATGGAAGGCGCCATCTTCAAAGAACTCTAGCTCCCTTAGGAAGCATTTTCGGACTAGGTGAATTTGGGTTTAATTGTCTTAAAATTATCAGAGGAATCTCCGGTCTTCGTTTGTCAGGAGAGTTTCTGGACACCCTGTATATATACATATATAACAATTGATAAATTTTTGGAGTTTTTCGGCTTTTATATGAAATATTTACAAATATCAAATTTGAATGTATGTAATTGCAGAGTAGGTGGGGATGTAAACATTGCTGTCTACAAATTACAAAGCAAATCATACGAAATTTTTAATTGAAAAATATTGTCAATTAAAAATTTCGTATGATTTGCTTTGTAATTTGGACACAGCCTAATTGAAATTTAAAAAGACCGTTACCAAAATTATCAACTTCGAACTTCGATGAAGCGTGTATACTGATGAACATACTCCCAACATTATCAACATAGTTAGAATGCCTCATCAAGTCAATATTAATGTTTGGGTCAGTTCAATAAGGACTAGTATTATTGGATCATTTTTTATAGATGATAATTTTAACTTTTAATTTTTTGCAAAATTCGGCTTCAAACATAATTGTCATTTTACCAAAAAATATATATAGTGTGATGACTCATCCAATAACGCGTCACGCGTCATACCTCTGGTGTTTTTTCGAGGCCTACGAGAACGCTCTAGAAGAGTATTCACCACGATATAAAAGCCGCTTCGAAGAAGGGATGGGACATTCAATCCTAGAGCCTTGCGCAGTACACATAAATGTAGATACATAAATATAAATACATAAATGTGCTTATTGTTAGTAGTTAGTTGTTATATTGTTATACGTTTTATTATTAATATAGTGTGTGTCTAAAGTTATTGTTAGTTTTATTTAAGAACCCGAAAAGACAAATTTTACAGTGGTGCAGGTGTGTGGTTTTATAAATAATAAACTAAATAGACAATTAAGTGTTAATTAAGTATTCGTTTAAATAAATATACAGTGCGGAAAGACGTTATTTTAAATATCGTGACGGCCAACAGAATGAAACTGACGGAATAAAAGTGTCCTAGTTAAGACGAGAATTAGAAGAGAGGGATGAGGATACAACTGGAAAAAAGGCGATCCTCCAGCAACGGCTTCGCAATGTGTTGATCCAAGAAGGCGAGGATCCAGAGAATTATACCTTTCAAGGCGGAGATGCTGACGTGAATTTGCTGTTAATGCAAATACAACAAATGGAGCAGAAAAGCCTGGAAACTTCTGGAAACTTAGCAAAAACTCTAGAACAAATGGAGCAGAAGAACCTGGAAACTTCTGGAAACTTAGAAAAACTCTAGAACAAATGGAACAGAAGAATCTGGATAGTGCGAAAAATATGGAACAACGATTAATAGAGAATGCGCAAATTCAAATGCAACAAATGAAGCAGAATAATCTGGACAGTGTGAAAAGTTTGCAACAACGATTAATAGACAATTCGCAAACTTTGGAACAGCGTCTAATAGATTCACAAGCGCAGATGGAAGAAAGAAAACTAGAAACTTCTAGAATTCTCGAGAAAAATCTAGAAAAGAAATTACTTGAAAATTCTAGAACTTTCGAGAAAAGTCTAGAACAAATGGAGCAAACTTTGGAAATGATGGAAAAGAAGAATTCTGAAAATTCGAGAGGTATATATATAGAATAATATATAGAGAAAGTTCTAGAACAACGACTAGCGGAAAATTACCAGTTACCGCGAGTCATTCTAATCCCAAGCAGGTCAACGAAGAAGTTATACCACGGCCCATCGAAATAAAAGAAGAACTTGCGGCTATTTCGAAGACCAGAATCAAGCCACCAATCTTCGATGGAAAGACGTCATGGGCAACTTACCTGACACAATTCGAAGCGGCCGCAGAAGCAAACGCACGGTCTTCTGTCGAGAAGGCGACTGCTTTAGTCATAGCACTGAGGGGTGATGCTAGTGATATTTTGCAGACATTGCCTGCTGAGGAACGTAAAGATTATTCTCAACTCATTAAACGCTTGGAGATGAGATATGGCCATGCGCATTTGGAGCAAGTATACCATACCCAACTGAAGAATCGATCACAGAAGAAAGACGAGAATCTTCAGGAATTTGAGGCAGATATTGCTCGTCTAGTTCGACTTGCATATCCGATGGCGCCAGATAATTTCATGGAATACCTAGCTGTCCAGAGGTTCATAGATGGTCTACGGGAAATTGATACGCAGCAAGCATTAAGGTTGGCACGACCGAAAACCTAGATCGATGCTTTGGGGTACACACTTGAGTCTGAGACTGCTAAACAAGCCTCTCGGAACAATGCTGATGGCTGTTCTGTTGACGAACAGGAAAATGAGAAGTTCATGGAGCAGTTGGTTAGTCAAGTCCTGAATCAGATCAAACCAAATAAAAGTGCTCGGCCATGCGGGCATTGTAGAAGAAACGATCATATTCAGAATAAATGGGGTAAAAGGACCAAGAAAGAATCGGCTGAGAATCTGCAAGTCCCAAGGCCTGCCCAAATCGCATCCTTGCAACATCAAACCAATGGCCTGTATGTGGACGCTGTTACGGAAAGAAGGACCTATGCTTGCTTGCTAGATACTGGATCGACGGAAACCATTGTACGACCCGATTTAATATCCAGGAATAAAGAATTACTTTCTAGCAAACGGAGACTTAGGACAGCTACTGGAGAAGCAGCTTCTGTGGAAGGTGAAGTAGATGTTAATTTTATCATAGGACCAACATCAATCCGACATCGTGTTCTAGTAGCCGACATAGAAGAACAAATAATCTTGGGATTAGACATCATGAACACCTACGGCTTCCAGTTAAACATGAAAGAAGGCACTTTAAAAATAAATAATGAGGAATTGTTTCTTCATGGGAAAAATTGTGGGAGTGTACAAGTAATTACTGCAGAGAATGTTGTTCTGGATGCAAGAAGTGAGACATTTTTGACGGCGTGTATGGAAGGTGATTATTTGGACGGAAATGTTACAATGTTGGAACCAAAGGCTGATAATGACGAGGTGCGCCGAGGAATATTAGTTGCCAAAATGCTGGTTAAGACTCAGAAGACTGTACCGATAAGGGTAATGAATGTGAAATATTACCCTTTTTCATTGAAGAAGGGTACTATTTTGGGGTGGTGTTCACACTGTCGGCCGTCGTTCATCGTATAGAGGCGAAGAAGAATGGATTCGTGCAGGTTCCTGAGAAATTGTCCAAGATAATCGACTCCGCCTATCAAGGATTGAGCAAGAAGGAACAAAGCCAAGTTAAGGATCTAATCAAACATTATGAAGACGTCTTTGAAACTGAGACTGGTACGAAAGGTAAAACCAATATTGTAATGCACAAAATAAATACCGGCGATGCAAGTCCAATTCGACAAGGACCAAGAAGGTTGCCACTGGCAAAACGTGAGGAAGCCGAGCATATTATACAAGATATGGAAGGCCTAGGAGTAATTGAATCATCGAATAGTCCATGGGCTTCACCAGTGGTCCTTGTCAGGAAGAAGGATGGATCTACCAGATCCTGTGGGGAGCATCGTCGTTTAAATAGTGTGACCAAAAAGGACAGCTATCCTCTCCCAAGAATAGACGATACGCTAGACACTTTGGCAGGAGCAAAATGGTTCTCCACTCTCGACTTAAATAGCGGTTATTGGCAAGTGGGGATGGATCCCAATGACAAAGAGAAGACTGCCTTCAGTTTAGGTACAGGACTCTGGCAATTTACAGTCATGCCATTTGGACTGTGTAACGCCCCAGCTACTTTTGAGCGACTCATGGACACTGTACTGAGGGGATTGTCCTGGAATACCTGCCTGGTGTATCTCGATTATGTGATTGTGGTAGGGAAGACCTTTGAAGATCACATGAAAAATTTGGAAGTAGTATTCCAGAGATTGCGAGATGCCAACCTGAGATTAAGTCCAAAGAAGTGTCAGCTTTTCCGCAAATTACCTTGGACATGTGGTTTCCGGAAAAGGAGTTGCTGTGGATCCACAAAAAGTAAAAGCTGTGGAAAAATGGCCGGTACCCAAAGACAAACATCAGCTAAGAAGCTTTTTGGGATTTTGCACATATTATCGACGCTACTTTCCTGGATTCTCCAACATTGCAAAACCACTTACTCGCCTAACAGAAAATCGAGCATTCATCTGGAACAACGAATGCCAAGCGGCCTTTGAGTTCTTAAAAGGTACTTTGATCAGTGCACCTGTTTTAAACTATCCACTGCCATCTGGGAGGTTTGTTCTGGATACGGATGCCAGTAACGTCGCGATTGGTGGCGTGCTCTCTCAAATCCAAGATGGACAAGAAAAGGTCATTGGATACTTCAGCAAGACCCTGTCCAAACCGGAGAGGAACTACTGCGTAACCAGGAGAGTACTATTGGCAGTAGTTAAGACCATTGAACACTTTTACAAGTACCAGTATGGGCAGAAGTTCCTGATCCGCACTGATCACGCCGCCTTAAAGTGGCTCTTGTAATTTAAGAATCCAGAGGGCTAAGTAGCTAGATGGATTGAGAGGCTACAGGAGTATGACTTCGACATTGATCACAGAGCAGGCCTGAAACATCAAAATGCAACAGAATCGAAGACAAATCGGCCAACGCTCTTCGAACCTCCGTGGTTGATGACCAATGGCAACCTGACAATTTGCGCGCAGATCAGGAAGCTGATCCGGATCTTGCAGTCCTCGCGGCTTGGAAGAGCAATGGGCAAAGATCGATTTGGCAAGAAAGTGCTCCCCATTCACGAGAATTGAAGTCATACTGGGCACAATGGGATTCCTTAACCATAGAAGACGATCTCCTGAGACGTGAGGTCGAAAATCACGACGGAAGCGAGCGAAAGATGCAAATGGTGGTTCCCAAGAACAGAATACCAGAGGTATTGCGAGAACTCCGTAATGGTACTTTTGGTGGGCATTTTGGAGTCCATAAAACACTGGAGAAGGTGCGCCGGAGATTTTACTGGATGAATTGTTCACGAGATGTGAAAGAATGGTGCCGACAATGTGCTAATTGCGCCGGAAGCAATGGTCCCCAGAGGCGTCGACGTGCAACCATGAGCCAATACAATGTAGGAAGCCCATTTGAAAGGATCGCCTATATGCCGCCGGCCCTTTTCCAGAGAGCGACAAAGGAAATAAATACATAATAGTGGTCATGGATTACTTTACCAAATGGGTTGAAGCATATGCTCTACCAAATCAAGAAGCCGGAACTATAACAGACGTGATTGTGAAGGAGTTCGTCAGCCGTTTTGGTGTACCCTTGGAACTTCATTCCGATCAAGGGCGAAATTTTGAGTCCAGTCTATTCGAAAGGATGTGTGAACTTTTGGGCATACGGACGACAACTCCCTTGCATCCACAATCAGATGGGATGGTAGAGCGAATGAACAAGACCATGATCAGACACTTATCCAAAGTAGTCTCCGAACACCAGAGAGATTGGGACGAACATTTACCATTATTTCTAAGGGCGTATCGGGCCTCCGTTCAAGAGACAACGGGCCAATCACCAGCAAAAGTGCTATTCGGGAGGGAACTCCGATTGCCCTATGATTTAAAGTTTGGGAGCAAGCCTGGTGAAGATCTTGCCGGAGAAGATTATGTCGGCACGCTCAGACGTCTACTAGATAATATCCATGAACAAGTCAGACATAATATCCAAGATGCTAGTGACAGAATGAAGGAGAGCTATGACATCAACGCCGAGAAGAGTGGTTACCATGAAGGCGATCGGGTTTGGTTATATAATCCACAACGCCGACGGGGCCTATCTCCAAAACTTCAAAAGAATTGGGAGGGGCCATACGAGGTGTTTAAGCGGATCAACGATGTAATACACCGCATCAGGCAAACACCTCACACTAAACCAAGAGTCGTACATTTTAATCGATTAGCCCCATGCTCTGGAGACAATAATGACGAAACCGCTGACTTGCGCCGATTGGATATCCAATACCATGAACTAACCTTCGAAGACTTTATGCAAGAGTATTCTGGTTCGAGAAAAGCTCGATTTGGGGTAACCATCGAGAAACAGCAAGATTTGTTTACGGTGCCGCTAGACTACGCGCTTGCTCATTGCGTAGCCCGAGATCTGCGAATGGCCAAAGGAATTGCCAGGGAATTTAAAGAGAGATTTGGCAGAATCGAAAAATTAAGGCAGCAGGGACCAGCAATTGGGAAGAGTCTCCAAATACTAAATGAAGAACAGCCCATATTTTATTTGGTCACGATAGAACTGTCAAACCTGAAGCCAACCTATCGTGCCTTATGGGAGGCCCTGATCCACTTACGAGAACAAATGTTACAACAAGACATTTTTAAATTAGCAGTTCCAAAATTGGGTTGTGGATTAGACCGCCTGGACTGGAGAATTGTAAGGAGCATGTTAGAAGTAATATTCCAACATACTGGTATGGACATTCTGGTATGCAGTTACCGGCTTGAATATTCCTGTACATCCAGGCAAGATAGGACGGTGGACTGTTATTTCGATATGACGTCACAAAGTAAACAAAGGCCCTACCTGTCGATTTCGTCATCGTTTGAGGGAACCAAAGTATGACATGTTTCGACGAAACTTCATTTTTAAGAAGGGGGCAATGTGATGACTCATCCAATAACGCGTCAGGCGTCATACCTCTGGTGTTTTCTCGAGGCCTACGAGAACGCTCTGGAAGAGTATTCAGCATTATATAAAAGCCGCGTCGAAGAAGGGATGCGACATTCAATCCTAGAGCCTCGCGCAGTACACATAAATATAGATACATAAATATAAATATATATTTTTTATATAAAGACAAATTTTACAATAGGATATCGATATGACTGCAGTTGAAGTGATTACTGGTTAAATAAGTTGCATATGTCCATCGGTACAGATACGAATGTTTTAACATACTTGTATTTATTTGCACAGATATATTTTTTTAACATTCCTGTATTTCTGTATAAAACTAAAAAGCTAGAGTTAACCTGACCCTACCACCATTAGTTAAACAAAAAGTATATGTTCCTTGAGTTTTCTGTAAAAATTAAAACGTGTCATAACATGTTAACAGAAAACATTGAAATTTATTATCTAGTTTTGTTAACTGAAAATTCTACTAAATGTAAGTCCAGATATACTCGTACGTCAGCGTTTTATTATTCAGTTATTAACAAACACGAGATATGAATTTACTTTACTCAGTAATAGTTTAGACAATCATTAATTTACGACGAATTTACTACCACAGCTTCGTTATACGATTTCGTTCCGATTATAGTATTATTCGTTTTATTATATACCGAACTACCGACACTTTGATAAAGGATTTCATTTTATATTGTGATGTAGTCATTTAATAGTTGCGGTAATATAGCGCTTTAATAAATTTAATTCTGTATTAAGTGCACAACAACATTATACTATAGAGTAAACTTTCATAAAATGGTCTTTGTTTGAGCGTTAGTGTTAAGCAATGAAATTACTTCAAAACTCCTTTAAATTAAGTGAATTATGTCTGGCAAAATTATATTTTCCTCTGTCATCATATTCTCAAATAAGAGCTTTTACTATTCTCTTTACTTTTACTGTTCTCTAAAATAAATATTGTTTTAAGTATATATTATATTAATTAATATAATTTCCTTGGTAAACAGTTCATATAATAATAATACTCTTTAGTGCCCAACAGGTGACCCCCATTTACAGGATATATATATATATCTATATAACATTGCATTTCTGAATAACTTGAACCTGGGTCTATTGTGGTCTAGTGGTAATGACGACAGCCCGGCAAGCTGTAGACTTGGGTTCGAGTCCCAACATAGACATTTTTTCAATTAAAAATTTCGTATGATTTGCTTTGTAATTTGTAGACAGCAATGTTTACATCCCCCTTACTTTGCAATTACATACATACTAACTTGACATTTGTAAATATTTCATATAAAAGCCGAAAACCTCCAATAATTTATCAAATGTTATATTTAATGAACGGCTAAGAAATTATCTAATCACTTATATATATATATATATATATATATATATATATATATATATATATATATATATATATATATATATATATATATATATATATCGAAAACCCTTTTACCCTAAACGGTGTCGGGTAAGTACAAATCTAATCTAAATTATAAACAAAATTCCTCCATAATCTTCGGTTACTGGCCAGTGTTTTTGCTTCTTTCCAGAGCTTTCCCCTCTTCTGGATGCTATTTCCAATGACATCCTCCCATATTTGTCGCAGTCTTCCTCTTTCCCTTTTACACTGGACTTTAGCTTCATATATTAGCTTTACTGATCTAGTGTACCCTATTTGTTGTAGATGTCCCCACCAATGTAGTTGCCGCTGTTCAATAAAATCCATTATCCCTTGTATCTCCAGTTCCTCTCGTATTTGTGAATTTCTCGTTTTGTCCTTTGTAGTTACGCTTCTCACTCCCCTAAGATATCTCATTTCTGCAGCCTGGATTTTGCTTTTTCGTATATTATTAAGTACCCATAATTCACATCCGTATGTCAGAACTGCCCTGTAGACTGCTTTGTATACTTTTAACTTGGTGTTTCGTGATATTTGTTTTTTCATAATGCAATTCTTATTCATTGCGTGATACAATTTGGTTACCTATTCATTTCTTTCATTAATTTCTGACTCATTTCTACCAGTGTTTTCTATCAGGACACCTAAATAATGAAACTCATTTACTTGTTGAATATTTGTAATAATTACATGAACATTACAATTAATATAAAAAATAAGTAAAAAATAGGTTAGACAAATTGTAAACAATTTAACTAAAAACATATGAAGGAGAATAATATAACAAAAGAAATTATATATATTGAAAAAGAAAAAATCTTCAAAATATTTATTGGCAGTATGTAAAATGGTCTGGCTGGATTTAACTTAGTTTTCCTAAGCTTAATTCAGTTCCTCTTCATTTTGAGTGCGATTAGATTAATTCATCTTAGCTTGGCTCTCCTCGGTTCGGATAAGCTTGCTTTGGGTTGAATTGTGTTTCCTTAAATTGAATTAGGTTAGTGTGAATCGAACTGAATTGATATACCTTATAACGAGCCATCGAAAAAATTCATAATTGGAGTAGACTGTGAAATTGGGTTGATACTTTAACCACTTCCACATAATGACATTTATTATTTGACATTGAAACTATAAGTTTATGTCAATTTTTTCAAAACTCTTATTAAGAAAATTGTTTGTGTTTAGATGTAAGTGGACAACATTTTCAACAACTTCTGTAGCTATATGTAAATTTTGATTATGATTTCGATATTAAATAAATTATTTGTTTTCTTTTTTGTTGTAGTATCATTTCAATGCCATAACCTTTTTTTACAATGAAACTGTCAAGCATAAAGTAATGTGTCATTATGTGGAAGTGGTTAAAGTACCAACCCAATTTCACAGTCTACTCCAATTAAGAATTTTTTCGATGGCTCGTTATTAGACTTCCGTTGAAATGTCTTAGTTTATGTTGCCCATCGATCTTGGCTTTCTTAGCTCCTTTTATCGCCGTTTTATGGTAACCTTTGCATGTTGATAAGAACCTTACTTTGCGTAAGACAGCAACTACTGATGACGTATCTCTCTTATCAAATTAAATAATAAAATATCGAAAGTATTATCTCGCTATTTGTTTAATAGCTTTTAAAATAATTAGACTCGATTACTCGAATTGAAAATGTTAGTGCGACGTTACTGTCACTTATTCTCTAATTTATATTACGTTTACATAACTTTTACAATTGGCCAACATCAAATTATTTACCGCGAAACGGAACGTACGTTTAAGCTAACTTTTAACTATAACAAAATTGAAGCCATATATCAATCAGATTAATTAGTTAAATGCAATTTAGATCTAATGTATTTTAGGAATTTATGTAGCTTCTAGTGGCTTTACAAAACTTTCACGTTTCAGATCGTTCTACGATAAATTTCATTCAACATTACTACAATTTATCTCGTCTTCGTATCAAATGAGAGTAGTTTTTTCTTTGTGCGCGGGGAAGAAATGATAGAAAAATTCGGGAAGGAACGAAAAATATGTCGAAAGAAAATGAAAAGTTTATCTTGAAACGTCGGTAAAAAAGATTTATTGCTTTTATATATTCTAGCATTAATAAGGTCGCCTAAGCGATTGTACAAATATTCGTATGAATGCAAATTCAATTGATAATTGACATGGGATTCTGCATTTATTCTATTATTATTCAAATTTCTCTGTAATACGAAAAATAGTTATAAGTTAATAGAGTAGGGTAAATTGTAATCTATATTTCGTTAATTTAATTTTAGATTTGATACTTTCCAAAGATTAATTTTATTTACATAATTTTTATATTTAAACAGATTACAATTAAGGCCATTCGTCTTCATACGCTTAACCGCCATATAGTTAGGTTTTGAGCATCTCATTAATAACGGTTTCACTTTTTCATAGTTTCCCTAAATATTTCACGTTCTTTTATGACAATGTTTATTTCTGCTTCCTGGTGGTGACCACTTACAAATTCTGGGAGACCTCCTCTGCTCCATTATACAAAGTAATTGCACGAAACATTTAATAATAGAGGGACTATGTTAGATTACATTCGGTGAATAATAAAATGTCATCCGTTCATGCTGTTTCTGATCTTTTTATTTCTGATAATATCTCTTCTGGACGCTCATGTATTTCGTCTTTAATAATCCATTTCATATTGTTGTATATTGAAAGATCTACAAAAGGTTAATAACTTTCTTCCAACAGCTGAACGATCCATTTCCACAATTGTTCTGATCTAGAATGGAAGAGTTTTATAACACGTTACAGGAGGTACTGGACAAATTACAGAAGAACGACAAAATCGTGATACTTGGAGACTTTAATGCGAGAGTGGGGAATAATAACATAGACAACATTAAACAGCGATTTAATGAAGAAATAATAAATAGGAACGGAGAGCACCTGATTGAATTCTGTGCTCAAAATATCTTGAGAATAAGCAACACGTTTTTCCCCCACAAACTCCAACATAAGTATACATGGCAAAATACACAGGGTCATCAATCAACGATAGACTATATAATAACGAATAGGGAATTTTTACCCAAACAAATCCTCGACGTAAGAGCATTGACATCGCCCAATATAGGGTCAGATCACAAATTGGTACTAGGCAAATTTCGCATTAAGATCCACCAAACAGGGAAAAATCACCTATGTATTTCGGAAAGTTAAACATAGAGTCTTTAGAGGATCAAACAACGAAATGGCTGTACAAAAAGCGACTAGAAGAAAGATTCAAGACAAATCCGGTAGAAAAGGAGGGAAATGTAAATGAGATCTGGGAAAAAATAGAAACTAACATATCACAAGCTGCAAAGGAAAGTATAGGAATCAGAAAAATTAACTTAAATGCGACAAAAACACCAAAACCATGGTTCACCAACGAAATCAGAGATCTGGCGTACGAAAAAAGAAAAGCTATCTACAGTATTGCAGTCATAAGACACCTAATAATTATCAGCAATATAGAGACACACGAAATCGTAAAAAACTCTATGATAAGAGACCTGAAAAGAGAGTATTGGACACGGTTTACCAAAGAGATGGAACATGACCTCTATGGAGCACAACATAAGGTGTGGAAGATACTTAAAGGGAGAAAAAAAACCATTAATGAATATAAAAATCTTAGGTGTTTAAAGAATTTTGTTTTTCTTTTTTATTTTATTGGCCGTCGTCTTAATATTAAAAATAATAGATTTTTATTGGTTTTAGCGACCTTTTATTGAATTTTGATGTTTGTTTACGAGGAGGAAAATGGACGGCATATATCGAAGAGCTTTATAAGGAAGGGAGTAACACACATACGGAGGAAGAAAAAGGAGACAGCGATAATGAACAAAGAATAGAAATTGCAAAAGAAGAACTCAGGATTACCATAGAGAAATTAAAAAAACAGAAAAGCCCCAGGGCCCGATGGCATACACAATGAACTGCTAAAATACGGCGGAGAAACAATAATTGACAATATCGCATTACTCTTTCAGAAAATTTTAGATACCAAGCGTGTACCAGACGAATGGAAAACGAGCATTACAATACCAATATATAAGAAAGGAAATAAGAACAATCCTAGCAACTACCATACCATCACCCTACTTAATACAACACTCAAGTTATTAACGAAGATATTCGCCAACAGGATCACTAAACAATACACAATAAGTGAAGAACAACAAGGCTTCCGGCAAAACAGAGCAACAATAGATGCTATTTTTATACTAAGACAGATAGTTGAGAAATCAATTGAATACAACAACCCTGCCTATATGAGCTTTGTAGACTTGACAAAGGCCTTCGATCGTGTCAGACTGGAAGATGTGCTGAAGTTATTAAAAGAAGAAAACCAGCCCAGTGGATTGGTAGAGATAATTAAAGACATAAACACAAACAACAAAACTAAAATTAAGATCGAGAACGAACTAACATCGGCAGTAGACGTCAAATCTGGAATACGCCAGGGAGATAGTCTAAGCCCACTACTGTTTAATCTAATAATGGATAAAATTATAGGAGCAGTAAAAAATGTGGGACAAGGATACGGGCTTGGAAGAAAACAGATAAAGATTATGTGTTATGCATACGACGCAGTCCTGATCTCAGATACGGAAGACAATTCACAGCGTATGGCATACACTTTTAAAACAGTGGCGGAAACCTATAACATGCAGATATCAACCTCTAAGACAAAAACTTTATAGTGGCAAGGGAGCCCAGACGATGTAAAATCGCAATTGGGGATGAGATAATCGAACAAGTTCCTAAGTTCGAATATCTAGGAATAGAAATATCCAGCTGCGGAGACCTAAGAGATAGTGTTCGAAGACAGGCTAATAGGGCGGTTTATTTTTCTGGATGCCTGAGGGATGTTATTTGGCGGAATAAAGATATGAGACTGGACGGGAAAGTACGCATATATAAGGCATGCATAAGACCAATACTTGCATATTCAATAGAAACGAGAGCCGACACAGCAGAAACAAAAAGGATGCCTAGAACAACGGAAATGAAAACATTGAGGTCAATAGCGGGGAAACACTGAGAGACAGAATCCCGAACAATCAAATACGGAATCAATGTGGTATACACGATATCGTACGGTGGGGCAGACAGAGGAGGCGGGAGTGGAACCAGCATGTAACACGAATGGATTGCGAGAGATTAGCCCGAACAGCAAGGGATCTAAAGCCAATGGGCACCAAACCACCGGGAAGGCCCTTCAAAAGATGGCGAGATAGTTGGCAGTCTACGTCACAAACATGACTGCAGCACTATGAAAGAGATCGGATAAGAACAGGACTAAGGCCTAATATAAGAAGAAGAAGAAGTTCTGATCTAGGGAATTTTATGTTAAACAAGTACCTATCATGAATAATATTCATTGTCATTCTCGTGTTTTGGTTTGCTTTCATTTTGTTGTTATTCGTTTCTTTTATTACTTGTTATTATCTTATAATGAAAAACATTTTATCAGAAAAAATGATTTATTATAAACATTTCACATACAATCAATACACATGTAAAGACTAGAAATTAATGTGATTGTTGCATTTGTTTTTCATTTAAAAGTGTCCCCATACGTGGGTCTACTTTAGGAACACACAAAAGCATATTATTTTCGAGTGATACGAGACGATTTCCGTATTTAGTTTTTAGCGCAACCATAGACGAAAAACTCTTTTCACAGAGACAAGACGTGGCGAAAGGGATTAATATTCATTTCGAGGAGCAAGCCAAAATATATTTAAATCTTCGGATGTAAACTGCAGTTATAACGGGTTTTTAACAGATACTTGGATGAGCTGATCGTGAATCTTAACTGGTAACTTAGAAGCGGCAACAACATTTTCATTAAACGGATTCAGTACCCATCTATTCGAAAAATCATTTTTATCTTCCGGGAAATACTCCGTCAACTGAGTTTTTAGCTAACGCAAATGCATCTTCATGCAATTCAAATTCTACACTATAATAGAGTCTTGTTCATGCAAGTTTTTCTCAATATAATCCGAAGTGAGTGGGAACATATCCAAATTTTTGCTTTGAATGCGAATAATCCAGTGTAATAAGGTGGGCCTTATGTGCAAGTTCGTGGCAGGGCGCCATGTAATAATGTAGGGCCCTGTGTGATAAGGTCCTATGTGCCTGGAGGATCGGCATGTAATGTGGGCCGTTTGGGCGGCCACATCGGGTAGCATGTTTGGGCGGCTTATAGTACTAAATGATACACACACGAAGTTCGGGTAACATTCTATAATTAATATAACACTTACAAACTGGATAACAATGTATTTACATGATGTACATAGTTTACTAGGTTCAACTCAGACAGGGTAGAACGTGGTTATTAAGTGTAACACAGTTCGCACCACTGACTGGTTGTAACTCTCTATCGTAACTGTTACTCTGACTCTGACTGTCTCTTACTTAAACTATTGTCTATATATACTTAGAGAAGATCCTTGTCTTACTTATGATGCGTTTCTAGAACACATCTACAACCCTGACACATAGTCTTATGTATGCAACAAATACAGAGTAAGGTCGTGTTTATATAACACGTTACCGTTTGTATTAAAAGGCGAGGCTGTAGCCTTGCTGAAAGTGTTACGTATACACATGACTACGTATCGAGTTATTACACCAGATATCAAGCTTCTTTATGAAACTCTGAACTTTCTCATTAATAAAATGTTTTTATCACGTCCTTCTAAATTCACACTCAAGTCGTTTAAATGCGAAAATACATCAGGTAAGTAAGCCAACGACAACATACACTCATTAATCTGTGAAAATAATGAGAATAGCGTTTATTTATCACAACCATCGAACTTCTGTATGGAAAAGATTTTTTATTTTCGCCCATTTCATCGCATAGTTTAGCAAACTGTTCTTTACCGTTCTGTAACGGTCGATTTTTAATAAAATTAACTATTTTTACAGCTTCACAAAGAATGTAATTAAGATCTTCTGGCATGTTTCTTACGACGAGAGCATGTCTGTGAAGGAAGCTGCGCGTCCATTCCGCCCTTGGTATAAGACGATCTTTTAATATCTTCATTAATCCACTGTTCTTTTCTGTTATCGCCTTTGCATCATCACTACATACTGCAATACATTTTTGTCCAATCTACGTCAGTATAGTCTCTAGTAGCTTCATAAAAATCGTCAAAAAGACATTGACCTGTTGCATGATCCGGTAATGTTTTGCAAAACAACATATTTTCTTTGATTGATGTGTCTCTCTCACATTCATACCTAACAAAACATAAGAACTACATTTGTTGATTCATCAAACTGAATACTAAAACATTCACTTGAACTCAGTTGCTAAATTATCTTATCACGAAGATTAATAGCTAATTAATAGGGGATTTTTTTCAATTTTTTTAGCTTCTTCCACTCCTATTAAAACACTGACCATATCAATTGTAGCAGTCAATATGAAGTTCTCGGGGATTGTATGGGGTTTGGACATCTTAGCTACTCTTAATGCTACTTACGACATAAGATGCTTCAAGGATACTTTTATCAGTTGATTTGACTTATAAATAGAAGTTTGTTGATTTCCCGAGGTATGTAATTTTCTTTCGAAAAATTCCAAGGGTTTGTTTTTATGAGTCGGATGTTTAGTTCCCAAGTGTCGAACTAATTTTGATGGGTTCATATTTTCATCAAAGAGAACTTCAAAGCAAACAACACACTGTGGATTTCCATCCAATGAGGTAAAGCCATAATTTAAATGTCATTATGCAACATTGTCTTTTTACTAACCGATTCACTGGATGTAAATGGGGCTCACTTCGTTTTTTCACAAATTTATCCATTTCGCAAATATTATGTTACTAAGTGCGCAGAACGCATTAGAAGCTATCTCTCAAATCAGTACCTATGGATAAGTGCCGACGATACTGTCGATATATTAGGACGCTGTGTGATAAATGTTGTAGCTGGTGTACAACATTCAACTATTCCATATAATGCATATCTAATAGCAACAAAGGTTATAAATACTGTTGATGCGGAAACAGTAGCTAAAACCATTTACGAGAATATGCACAAAATGGTTCAATCGGATGGTAGGTACAAAGAAAAAATACTTTATTTGTCAGTAACAGTGCTGCATATAAGTTAAAAACAGGCAGACTATTAAAGGAAACATATCCTAATATACTGCAGCATATTACTTGAGTAGCACATGTTCTCCACAGAATCTGTGAATATATCAGATACCTTTTCGGAAGTTGATAAACTTGTATCCGCTTTTAAAAAAGTTTTCAGAAAAGCACCATAGAGAAAAACTTCCATCTTTGTCACTACCTCCCTCTCCAGTAATAACTAGATGGGGATAATGGTTGGAAGCTACTAGTTTTTATGCAGAGAGTTTCGATAGTTTACAAAATTTCGTTACATGTTTAAATGACGATGCTCGTAGTATTTCTAAGTGCAAGGAACTAATACAAATTCCAAATTTAAAAATTCAGTTGTACTTTCTTCAGGAGCACTTTGGAAATTTGCCAAAACTGATCACTTATTTCGAAAATCAAAATCTTAAATTAAATGATGGATTAATCACATTAGATGTGGCATTAATAATTTGAAAAATATTCCAAATGACTTGGGATATGGCCAAAAGTTTGTCGCAGTTTTTAATAAAAATTCAGATTTAATAGCATTGCGGCAATTGTTTATGGGGACAATTCCTCAAAATCTAACTGCTAAATACGCTGAAATAAAAGAATATTCCCAGTATGCACTTATAACCATTTGCGATGTACGAGTAGAAGGAACGTTTTCTAACTACGAGTATGTACTTCATTCAAAGACAAAAGATTTTACAGAAGAGAACCTTGAGAATGTATTGGTAGTTAATATTAATACTCCTTTAATCAACTTGAACTACAAAATGAACAAATAAGAATGTATTTCGTATTTTATAGATCATCACCCGTTTGTATTCCTATTATATAAATAAAATTAAAAACTCTTTAAATATACATATTTTCAAGAGTACGCCCGTAGGCCTCTCGTTTCCGGTCCGTATTTATAACATAAACATAGATCTGCCATAAACATTTGAAAAATATTAGTGTGAGCTCACAGGTCCACCGACTTCTCAGCCATGCAATCTTAAATATTTGCCTACTGTCCTAAGCTGAAAGCTTGTCAAGGCCGCAGGGCCGCTTAGAGTGCATAGGGTGTCTAAAGTGTTCCATGGCTTTGTTGCCGTAATACATTAGAAATGTTGATTTGATTTTCACTTCTTCAAAATTTCTAATCAATATCTCACATGCCAGTCCCGACATTCGAATCCATGACCAATGGGACTCACACTCGCTCTGAAAATAAATACAATAAATACACTAAAAGAAATATATAGCAATAACAAAGCTCTACGAAGATGTATAACAAATTAGGGATCCCATATTCCCCTTCTAAAGTATCCAAAAGGTTTAGATGCAAGTGCTGCTTATCGCATTTGTCTTACGTACCTCTGTAGGCACTTTTACTTAGGCCATAGTATTGAATTTTCCAACCAATTATCATAAATTTTTCTTCAAGCTCCTCTGTCATCATCCATTATGGTTGTTTTTGATTCTTTTTTCAATACTCACTGCTTTTCAATACTTTCTCAACGAGAAAGATATATACATTTCACAGGGCCATTTTTATTTTGAAAAACTTTAGACACTTTATTTACACAGTAGCCTATTTCACAAGAAGCCAATGTATTTAACTACATTTTCATACATGCTTTGCTTGTGTTCAAAATTACACTTCCTTAGTGCAAACCAAACTTTAGCGTGGTCTATGCACTTATTTTGGAGCAGCACATTGGGCTCCTCTGTCATTATCGATTATGGTTGTTTTTGATTTTTTTTTCAATACTCATTGCTTTTCAATACTTTCTCAACGAGAAAGATATATACATTCCACAGGGTTGTTTTTATTTTAAAAAACATTAAACATTTTATTTCTACGGTATTTCTATTCCACAGGAGACCACTGTATTTAACTACATTTTCATACATATACAAAATTACACTTGTCTAGTGCAGACCAAACTTTAGCGTAGTCTATGCACTTATTTTGGGTCCACTCTTTGGGCTAGCCCGCCGCTGTGTATAGGACCGAAAACTACACTGGTCCGCCGCCGTCTTATTTTAAGACCGTTTACTTCGAGGGTACACCGCTGGGTAATAATCCCTTCTTTTGCCAATTGCGGTTTCACCGCACATACTCTCTACAGAAAATCTCTTGCTCCAACTCAACACTATATATCTGCTGAGTCGGAGCAAGCACTCCTATAAACGCACTTTCCCACACACAAATAATGTTCAAAGTCTACGTTTTCAAGAAAGTGGAGAACATATAAAGATACCATACATATCAGAGAATAGTTAATATATATCATGAGCGAATATACAATAAATAATTCTATCTATTATGCATAACTAAATTAAAATATAGAAACTTCTGAAATATAGGTATGTACCATTACATACGGTGTGTTTCACTTTTCGTGGGGACACCTAAATAACTTTTTTATTTTGAAAGCAATCAATATAAAATTTTTATCAGTTGTGTAGGCCCCGACAACGCACCTTTTTGTATGAATAGAGTTTTTATAAAGTAAATATCTAGCCAACTATAATGAAAATAAAAAGTAGTGTTTCAAGTAAAGTCACGCTAGCGATTAAGATAGAGCAAAAAAGTATTAGGAAAAGTTTTTGCAAATCACTCAAGAACCCTTACTACCAAATTTCGCAGAAAAATTTTCATTTTTAAATTTTTCTACATTTTTATGCTATCAGTAGATAATAGTTTATTATTGCAATAATAAGAGTGCCATGAAGCAAGAAAACAATTCACAAATTTTATTAAACATTAAAGAACAAACAAAACAAAAGCAACAATTTAACTAACAATATTTTAGATAGGATCATTTTCCACTAAATCACCTTGAAGACGGATACATTTTTCCAATCGCCTTTTGTGGTTCAGTACTCGACAGGCTTGTCGGATTTTCTGACACAGTTCCTGTATGTTTTGAGGTCTAAATGCATACACAGCATTTTTAATAGTCCCTAAAGAAAAAAGTCGAGTGGTGTAATGTCAGGTGATCTTGGAGGCCACTCTATTAAAAGGGCTATTACGGCCTATCTATCTTAACGGAAAGTTTTCGTCTAACCATGCTCGCACTATTCTTGCGTTATTAACTGGGGATTCATCTAGCTGGAAGTGTAAATCTCGCCTCATATCCAATGGTAAATCATCAAGCATATCAATTAATTCAGTATTTAAAAAATTTAAAAACCTTTCTGCATTTAGCGTATCAAAAAAGAAAAATGGGCCAATGATTTGTGTATTTAAAATTCCGCACCACACGTTAACTTTCTGCGAATATTGCCTTTTACAATTAATAACCCATTTTGGGTTTTCTGTTGCCCAGTATCTACAATTCTGGGATGAAACAATACCATTTGTAGTGAAGGTAGCTTCTTCACTAAACATTTTTTTTTAATTCTCTGTCATTTAGAAAATTGCCTTGAGCCCATAGGCAATACTCCATTCTTCTATTTAGATCTCCTTCTTCAAGGTCGTGTAAATATTTTGGCTTATACGGTTTCAATTTGTCACGACGGAAACATCCCCAAACTTTGGAGTAAGAGATATTTAAATGTCTAGCCATATCTCGTAAACTTGCGTGAGGATTATTACGATAGGCTGCTAATATTACTGCATCGAAATAGTGTTCTCGATTGTTCAATTCATGTTGACGTGGGTTAGCAACATCTCCAGTAGTGTTGAAAATGTTATTCAAGTATGCAACAGTTCGATGACAGATGGTTGGACGTTCAGGATGTCTCGCGTTAAACTCTCTTGCAGCCTCTCGGGTAGAACGTACATTATCACCAACAATTCGAATAATTTCTACTTTTTGAGCAATACTTAAATGTCTATCGGCCATTGCTCAGCAAAGTTCAATAGTTTCAACTGAAATAAACTGTTTAGTGAACTGACGTTTGGTATTTGAACTGACAAATTATTTTCTTGCTTCATGGCACTCTTATTATTGCAATAACAAACTATTATCTACTGATAGCATAAAAATTTAGAAGAATTTAAAAATGAAAATTTTTCCGCGAAATTTGGTATTAAGGGTTCTTGAGTGATTTGTAAAAACTTTTCCTAATACTTTTTTGCTCTATCTTAATCGCTAGCATGACTTTACTTGAAACACTACTTTTTATTTTAATTATAGTTGGCTAGATATTTACTTTATAAAAACTCTATTCATACAAAAAGGTGCGTTGTCGGGGCCTACACAACTGATATAGCTATTATTACAACTAGGGGAATATGAATAGTATATTTCCCGTGGTTGGCTAATTACATTCCGAGGGTGAAACCCGAGGGATGTATAGACAACCAAGAGAAATGTATTCATATTCCCCGTGTTGTAATCAATAGTTTTTTTCTGATTGAAACAATATTGTTGTGAAAATGGAAAAATATTGGATTGTATATTTTTGAAGATATCGGATTGGTGACGTTGCTAAGGGCCGTGTTTGTAAATATCATGGTTGAGTGGTTTGATTTTCGCGTTCTGTTATAAATAAAATTGATGAAATGTCAAACAATGTGCTAACACAAGCGGCGAAAGCCCGTGAATGTTTGGTTCCGGCGAAATCCAAAGCTGCTTACACTAAAGTGTATGAAGACTTTCAAGAGTGAAGAAGAGAAAATTTGGTGAACGGTGTCGACGAAAATATTTTGTTACGGTTCCTGGTGTGTCGATGACGAATTGCGAAGAAGATTCTTCATCGTTTGTATCTGGTTGTAATCGCTTAAGCGGAGGGTTTGAGAATTGCAATTTTTATTTTGGTTCTAAAAAGTAGTGTTACTAATGCAAAGACTTTCTTAGTTCATTTGTTGCTTTAATTAGAAAATAAAACATTTCTGATTATTTTTGTTGCTTCAATTAAAAATTATAACATTTTTATGGTGAAATGTGACGTTTCATATTTCCCTTGGGACAATATAAGCATTTCATATATCCCTTGGGAAATATAAGTGTTTTATGATATATCGTAACCAAGGCAGTATTATTCAATATTGTTTCAATTGGAAAAAAAAAATTTTATATTGATTGCTTTCAAAATAAAAAAGTTATTTAGGTGTCCCCATGAAAAGTGAAACACACTGTATATAAGTTTTACATTTTCTTTCTCTTCTAATTGTATCATCAATTGTTTTTAACTCATTGCATAATTCGTTCTAAGATTTTCCTGAGCTGTTCTCTTAGTTTTGAATACTTAATTCTTAGTTACATTTCCAACGACATGCTTTCCAATAATCATGTACCAAATAGTTATCCCTATTAATTATATATTAAAACATTTTATAATAGATGAATTCTCGCTATAATTTGCGTTCGTGAATCATGAAATTGAACAAGAAATAAAACTCGTTTATTTATTTAACATATCTTACTTATTATGTGAGAATAGGATCTGAAACTGAAATATTACATAAACGAGTAGATTCCGTAGGGAATTGAATTTGTTTTCATCTCATAGTGGATCACATTGGAAATAGGTTAGACTATGCGCCACTTATCCAGCGCCCCTAGCATTATCTTCTCTCTTACATATAATTTTGCAGGTGACGTTATTAAATTGCATCTGAAAGCTTTCATCAGCAATTTCGTTAGTTTTGTACGTACGTAAGAATAGACTACTTTGGGAATACTTGCCTGACGATGCAGCAAAATCACTTCAATATAATGTTGCCGGTACATAAGCGGGCAAGTAAGGAAATTCTTCGAGTGTTTGGATTCGGGTTTCTCGTGCAGCTTCAATTATCCGATCGAATGTATGAATGCAAAATGGAAATGGATGTCTGTAGGGAAATATTCGGTTTACGAACTTCGTAAAGTGTTATTACATGATCTGCAGCTTTTGTAATTTATTTTGACTGTCCCCAGTTTTACACTTTTTGTTCATATTCTTTTACATAGGAATATTTTTGCAAAATTTACAGGGCTTTCTACTTATTACTTTATATATTTAATTATTCATCTTGCCTCTTAAATATTTACAAATGTTTGAATACCTTTTTAACTTCAATTTGGAATTAATGAAGTTCAAATTGAGAATAAACACTTTCAAAATGAGAACAAACAATTTCAAATTGAGAATAATCAATTTCAAATCGAGAATAAACAAATTCAAATTGAGAATAAACACATTCAAGATGAGAACAAACAATTGCAAATGAAAACTGCTTTTATTATATTGTAGCATGTAAAGTAACACCATTTAATAAATGGATTTTGTAAATTACTTGATTTGATCATTTAAATTTAATGCGTCTGGTATAAATCGTTGAATATAATGTACGCATATTCAACGATTTATACCTTATATCTTGGATAGTTTGCGGTATTTATTGCATTAACATTATTGTTATCTCCTCTAGTTGTTGTAGACGAAACTCTGTCTGATTTAAATTTGATCTGCCCTCACCAGCTAAAATATGTAGCAAATGCAGATTTAAATCCCGTTTAACAGCAACTTTTAAGCTGGACCAAGTGATTTCAATTGGATTTAACATTGTGCTATAAGGACTAAGTTCTTCAATGTATTGAACGATAAATCGATTCTGCTCCTCCGTGATTTTCACAAATTTTTGTCTCCTACGTGGCTTTTCCACATTTTCTTGATTTTTTTACTATGATTTTTTAACGCCCAATCTAATCGCAAGCCTTCTCCAGTCACCTTGACAATTATATACAGCACGAATTTGCTGCTTAACTTTATCAGCTTCACGTTTTATTAATGTAAGGCATGGTAAAGGTAAATGTCAGTAAATGTCTTACCACTGACGCTAAACGATACTCAGTATCACTGACGTCTGGTGTTTTTTTGTTACATCAACACGTGCTACAAATTTATTAATTCTCAATTTGAAGTTGATTATTCTCAATTTGAAGTTGAAAAGGTATAGTGGTTTAATATAGTATTTATTGGTCTAATAATTAAATATAATTACTACCATAAATTAAATTTTACAATATTTTTAACATTAATAGAGCCATAATTATGAATATTTTTGTCTAGATTCATCAAAACTAATAAAACATCAGCCATAGAGACGTATTCATCGAAAGATTAATTTTAATTCATGAAGGTCATTGTAGAAAGATAAAAATTTCTTTTAGAAGAAACATTGAAGAACATACAGTATTGTTAATAACGCTAGAAAATATTTGTTAAAATCCTATTAGGTATCTACAATGTTCTTTTATAAATTTAATAATAATAATAATAATAATAATAATAATAATAATAACGAATTTCTTCTAAAACGTCATGTTTAAGAAAAAATATCAAAATCATAAATATTAACCACATAGTCAACTTAATCCTCATATTTTTCGAAAAACACTTATACAAATCATAATATTTATATAACTTTTCTTCAGTTTCTTCGACGCAGATTAATCAGAAAAAATCCATTGATTTTGAAGTTTGAAGTTGAAGTAATATATCCTGATTTCATCTACCGTGACATATCAACGAAAAAATTCTCTTGGATTTCGTTTAAACATAGCTTAAACATACAGTTTTCTGAAATTATAACACGAGGTCGTATTTGCTCAACAGCAAGCCAATGCGGCATTTATCTTACCGCTAGCTTTTTCATATTTAAATGTTAATGCAACATATTGTGTACCCATTCAATTGAGATTCTAGTTCTCCATACAACAACATAAAAACAGCAAACAGTTTACTTTAAACGATTGCAGAAACTTATCTATCTTACAGATTTGACCAAAATCTTGAAAATGGGCCTTGCTAATTTCTGAAAGTTACTCTCCCGACAAATCACCCTCGTATATACGATTACTATTATTATTAGGATTATATGATAAAATTAAAATGTGGGTTCAGGGCACCAAAATAAGAGAAAAACTTCCTATGAAGCTGTGTCCTAAAATGCTTCGTTAAATAGTTACAGTCCTTCAAAGATAAGGGTCTAAATCCAGTTTTGATAATTTTTCTCAAATTTTGAAATAGGTACAAAAGTCATATTTGGTAATTGTGACCAGCTAAGGAATCAGTCCAGCCGTTCTTGAGTAAATGGTGCAACTAACCCAACTTTGCTTTATGTATTAAGATGTCTCTGAGATTCAAGCAGCACCTCTACAAAGCTAGTCAAAAGATGAAGACCCGGAATAACATATTACATAAACTTACTAGCAATTCATGGGGAGCGAATGGGAAACTTTGCGAATGGCAGCAATTGCATTGGCCTACTCTCCTGCTGAATACTGTGCTGTCTGCTATCGAAGCTCTATCACACCAAACTAGTAGATATTCAACTTAATGATACAATGGGGATCGTCACCGGTACTATTAGATCCACTCCTAATATCTGGTTACGGATTCTTTGTAACATTGGCCCGACGAATATATACACGATTATTTAGAGAGCGTCTCCAGGAACCGACTAGAATCTAGGAGATCGATTTGGCTGGATACGGAAGTTCAGCACCTCATCAATGTGCCTAATTACTGGATAACCCTTGTCGAACAACGCCCTGAATTGAGGAATGAGATTTAATTTCTAATCCTTCAGAGCTTCTGGTAGACGTAACCCTCCCACGAAGAGAATGGTCTCAACTAAATAGATTCTGCACAGGTCACCGAAGGTGTAACTGAATGCTACATAAATGGAAACTAGAAGATAGTAGTCTCTGCGAGTGCGGCAATGTGGAACAAACTATGGCCCATATAATAAACGACTGCCCCAGAAGAAAATTCCTTGGTGACATCCATGAGCTAAGCAAGACAACTCCTGCGGTAGTGGACTGGTTGAAAATTTTAGAAAATTAATGTGTAACTTAATTTTATGATCTCTTTTTTTCGATAAAAGTGATTTATACACTAATATCCAATTTTGCTTCTCTTACGAAATAAATAAATAAAAATAGAGGTGATGACACGAACTAAAAGAGCGTATACCACTTAATCAGATAGAAGAAAGATGTAAGACCTAGCTTGCTACTAGTGATGTACCGGGTCCTAAAAAATGTCGGGTACCGGGTATCGGGTTTTGAGAAAGAAAAAAAAACACACCAGGCCGGGTAACCGGGTACTGAAAGTGTGCATACTACACCATCTGACGGAAGCGCTGCGTATGTAAACGAAACCGGGAAATCCACTGAATTTACACTGGATCTGCCGCTGTTTTGCATATAATATACTCTCAGTTGTTCGCATTTAATTTCAGTTGCATATGGGTCGAATTACATTTTTTAAATTTCTTACGTATGTACGCTTTCAATAATGTGTTCAGTTTGGAGTTATTTTAAAATGTTTTCTAAAGACGAAACGAAAGCAGTGTCCAGTTTATGTAATGCAGTTTTATCCAGAGGCACAAATACAAAATCCTACGGAACGTCAACGTTATTGAAATATTTACGTTTAAAACATTCAGATGAGTTTAGTGATTGTGACATTGTCAATGTTAAGAAAAAAAAAATAGACGATCCGACACCGGGACCTTTGCGCCCCATTAAACAACAGACATTGGTACAGTGTTTAGACAAAATTATTACATGGGACATTAATAATATCAAGGCAAAGAAAACTCATAATAAAATTAGCGAATTGATAGCTACGGACAACAAACCCATTGCTATAGTCGAGAATGTTGAATTTATTAATCTTTTGAAAACATAGCACAGAGCCCCGATATCAAATACCTTCCACGAAAATATTTTTCAGAAATTATTATTCCTACTACATACGATAAATGTTGTTCTAAAATTTGTGATTTAATGGATATTGAAAAATCACAACTGAATTTGATCTCCTTGACTTCAGACATATGGACCTGTTCTGAGAAAAACGAAAGCTTTATAAGCTTCAGTGGACATTGGCTTAATAAAAAATTTGAAAAAAATTGCGTGGTTCTAAATGCATGCTATTTTCCTTGAAGCCATATAGGTACTGCCATTAGTAATTCATTAAGCGAAATGCTACAATTCTGGAAATTAGACGCTAAAACCACATACACGTATTTCTACGAGATGGTGCTCGTAATATGATCCGTGGATGAAATATTGCCCATTTGAGATATTATTCATGTTTTATTCACATTATTCAAGTGATAATTCATGATAGCATATATTCCCAAAAATCTATTTCCAACATAATTGCAAAATGTCGCAATACAGTAACCCATTTTAATCACATGCAAGTAGCTAGTACTAAGTTGAAAGAAATACAAACCAAATTATCGCTTCCACAACAGAAATTAGTACAAGACGTAGTCACGAGATGGAATTCGACGTATCATATGCTCAAGAGGATATTAGAACAAAAAGACGCCATCGCACAATATTCTTTTGATCATGATATATCAAACTTGAATGCAGCAAATTTGAAGTTAATTGAAATATAGTTATCTTTTTGGAACAATTTTACATCGTTACAGTTGAAGCCAGTTCAGAGGAATCTCTTATTTCGATGGTAATCCCAAATGTAGTTGCTTTAGAGCGCTTTCTCTGTAAAAAAACTTCACGACGAATGAACAGTAACCATGAAAAAAGAAATGCTAAAATCTTTAAAGGCTCGATTTGAAAATGTGGAAAAAAATAAATTGTATCTAATAGCTACGGTATTAGATCCCCGTTACAAACTAAAATTTTTAAAACCCGATACACAAGTTATTGCTAAAAATTGGATTATAGAAGAAATGAAAAGTATTCCTCCGATAAGTATTGATAAAAACAATGACAATAAACAAAGAGAACCTGTAGGACATGGGAAAAATAATCATGATAAAAATGAAGTTGTGCGGGCTTGCATAAATGAAATTTTATTTGAAAATAAATCCATTGAAGGAGAATCCTATACTGTGGTAAATTCAACACATAATATTCAACTTTTAAATTTTCTTATGATCCTAACATTCCTCGTACCGAAAATCCGTTGGTTTGGTGGGCAAAAATTGTAAATATTTATCCAACACTATCAAAATTCGCTAGACAAGACCAGCGCCTCTTAGCAGCATATCCAGAGAAAGAATGTTCAGCGAGGCGCGTATTATTTAAGAAGAGAGAAGAAATAGACTTCTTCCGCGAAACGCAGAGAAATTATTATTTCTGCATTTTATATATATATACCGTATGTCCCCGGATTGAGTTTACAAGAGGAAAAAAAATTTTATTTTTGATTTTACAAAAAAGTGCTAAAGGAATAAAATTTTTTGCTTAATTTCAAATGACCAAATCTGTAATTAGAATTACGAAACTGTCAAACCCCTATTTAGAATTACAAATTTTTATTTTTTATTTTAAATCACAACAATAAAAAAATAATTAGGCTAGAAACAATAATGTTTAAAACTATTCTATTAATTCGCCACCCCTCAGCACACAATTCGACTCTAAGCCGCAGTTCCTTGTAACTGTTGCGAATTTCTTCAAGCGTCAAGGATGCAACAGCATCTCTAATGCGATTTTTTAATACTTCCACATTGTTAGGCAAGTTGTCCATGTAGACTAGTTGCTTTAACCGTCCCCACAAATAAAAATCTAAAATAGTTAAGTCAGGGCTTCTTGGAGGCCACAAAACAGGACCATTCCAGCCAATCCAATTATTTTCGAATTTTTGATTGAACCAGGCAGCTACGATGCGCGAACGGTGGGCCGGACAACCATCCTGTTGAAAATACATCCTCTGCCGATAAGCAAGTGGGAGTTCACTTAAACCATCCCAGAAAAAATTGCTCAACATTTCCAAATAATTATGCTGATTTACATTAGCATAAAAGAAATATGGCCCTATTATTCCATGATAAGAAACAGCACACCACACGTTTACCTCAACAAAGTATTGACGTTTTGATGCAATTCTAAAGTGAGGATTAGTATCACTCCAATAACGAACATGTTGTGACGAAACGGTACCATTGCTAGAAAAAGTTGCTTCATCGGAAAATACAATGCTTTTTTGGTTCTCCATTATTTCATCTCCCATCCACATGCAAAAATAAAGACGCTTCTCATCATCTCCCGGTTCTAACGTATGATTAAAAATCGGTTTATAGGGGTATAATTTACGTTCCTTCAAAACTCTTTGAATATGGGATTTGCTCATATTCAGTTGAAGCGCCCGTCTCCGCAATGAAAGTTTAGGATTATCTTGCACCGAATCCAAAATTAAAACTGTAGTAGCATCATCTTCATCACGTACTATTTTCTTTTTCTTTAAATTCAGAACAGAACCAGTTTCCAAAAATTTTTTCACCAACTTCCTTATACCCATACGGGAAACAGTTACTTCGGGAAATTTTGTATTAAATTCTTCAGCAATACGACGATAGCTCTTTTCCCCAATACCGTAACATTGTATTAAATATATTTTTTGTGATAACGTTAACATTTTCACCAAAACTTACAGAATTACAGTTTGAAGTTTTTTTTGACAAATAAATTAGTGTATGACATTTTCAAGTCAAAGGCTTCTACATTAAAAAATAATAGATGTACTGCGATTAAAAAAAATTTTTAAAAAAATTTTTTAGAACATAGATAAGTGGTACTGAAATTCTAATTACAGATTTGGTCATTTGAAATTAAGCAAAAAATTTTATTCCTTTAGCACTTTTTTGTACAATCAAAAATAAAAATTTTTTTCCTCTTGTGAACTCAATCCAGGGACATACGGTATATGTATATATCAATAATGGAAGATTATCCATTATTGAGATTTAATTATTAAATTTAATCTTTTGTTTTGTATTTTTTAATAAATGTCCAGTTAAAATAAATTTTGTGTAATTTATTTTCATTCACTTATTATCTTATCTTCTTTTCAAATTTCAGATAAGGAACCCATTACCCGGCAATATTGGCTGGATCCGGGTAATAATTATAAACGAACTTTTTCTATTTTAACACAAAAAATTAGAGCTAACATGAATCTTATTAAAATGCCTAGTCCATTTCAATTATTTTGCTTACTATAATTTTTGTGGTTAAGCCAATTCGAATTTTAATTATCTAAATTTGCAAAAACAGAATATTAATAAAATATTGCCCGTTCACACGACCGCGTCTATAATACTACAGTAACCGTCCTTAGTTCCGAACATATATCCCTTTTGACATTAAATCAAAGTCAAAGGCATAATTAAAGTAAATTTATCGTTTGTGCAAGCTTAACTTGAATATTTTATCCATAAAATAAAGTAAATATGTTTAAACCCCGGGAATTTCGTCTCGACAAATCTTTAAAGTATACTTACTTAATAATTTTAGAGTACGATATACTGTTTTATGGAAAGTCGATAATACTTGTCAAATATTTACTTCTATATTTGTTATGTAAATTAATGTTATAAATGCGGAGGCATTAATCAAAATTTTGGTTTTGCATTATATATGTTCAAACGATTACGCATTGGAGGTAATTTCGGGATTCCACAATGTCGAATAAAGTATGATGTTTAAAAAATATTTAAGTACAAGTTTCTCTATAGTCTGCTTCTGAAAACTAATCTATATAATTTAAATAGATAGAAAAATACAGCACGGTATCTTACTTACTCATTGGTAAGTGAAATATCATGGTTTCAAATATCATTTAATAATGAATTTTTATAATAAAATTTCTCGAATAATTATCGATAATTGATATAAGAAAACACATTAAATACACCATTATCGAGCGGTTTATCAATTAAAACTAGGAATATTTCGAAGATTTTGAGAACATACGAGGTAATACTCAAAAAGTTCCCGAAATATAGCCAAAAATAAGATTGCAGCCTATTCAGGTGTTGGCCTCGCAGAGACTTTGATTCCTTAAGGTAATACTTAGAGACCAAACACATCTGGTTGAAACGACGTCGTCATTACGACAGTCTACAACATCTGTAAATATATCACGCAGTTATTGAATGCACATTGATCTGGCTAGCGCGCACATCTGATTTCATCGAGAATTGCGACGTTTTTTGTTGGATATTTACAGTTAAATTTCTCTTTTCATGAGCGTAGATAGAAGCGCATGGAGTTTTAATAATTTAGTATATTTAGATTATATTTTGTAAGATAAATAAGGTGCTGTGAATTAGTTTCTTGTTTTCATAGTTTTAACTGTTAATTACATAGTAATTTTTATGATAGATCCTTTTTAATATCGTTTGATTGAATCTACTCCTCCCAATTATTTCGACGTACGTGTGCATTGAACTTATTTCAGTTTCAATAACTTTACATACATTTTTAGTTTTCATTTATTTAGATCTACAGCATTGTTTAAGTTACTTTTTTAGATATGATATGGAAGAACGTCGTGAAACAATTGTCAGTGATTCCAAAATTTAGTGCAAAATCTGTAAAATTTCGTTAAAAAATTTCATGAAATCGAACGTACAAAGTCACTTAACATCGCAAACACATGCGAAATTGGAACCGTAGGAATCTGACCATTTTAACGAAGAACTCTGTGAAACTTTTATGGCGGCTAATATTCCATTAAATAAACTTAACAATCTCACTTTAAAAATATTTCTCCAAAAATATACTGCAATACGAAAACAGTAGAACGCATTAGAAGCCATCTTTCAAATCAGTACGTATGGACAAGTGCCGATGAAACTGTCGATATATTAGGAGGCTGTGTGGTGGTAAATGTTGTAGCTGGTGTACTACATCCAACTATTCCATATAACGAATACGTAATAGCAACAAAAGTTATAAATACAGTTGATGCGGAAACAGCTAAAATCATTTACGAGAAATGCACCAAATGCTTGATTCGGACGACAGGTACGAAGAAAAAATACTTTTATTTGTCAGTGACAGTGCTGCATATAAGTTAAAAACAGGCAGACTATTAAAGAAACCATATCCTAATACGCTGCATATTACTTGTGTAGCACATGTTCTCCACAGAATCTGTGAATGTATCAGAGACACCTTTCCAGAAGTTTATAGACTTCCATCCGCTTTTAAAAAAGTTTTCAGAAAAGCACCATTGACAGTAACTCTCTACCAGGAAAAACTGCCATCTTTGTCACTGCCTCCCCCTCCAGTAATAACTAGATGGGGAACATGGTTGGAAGCTACTAGTTTTTATGCAGAGAATTTCGATAGTTTACAAAATTTCGTTGCATGTTTAAATGACGATGCTCAGGGTATTTCTGAGTGCAAGGAACTAACACAAATTCCACATTTAAAAAATCAGTTGTACTTTCTTCAGGAACACTTTGGAAATTTGACAAAACTAATTGCTTATTTTGAAAATCAAAATCTCAACTTAAAAGATGGATAACCATGTTAGATGTGGCTATTAATAATTTGAAAAATATTCCAAGTGACTTCGGATGTGGCCTTCGGCAAAAGTGTGGCAAAAACCCTGTTGTCTATCTACCATATGATCAAATAAATTTATCCTCTAGTTAGCCTTGAAATTATTTATTCGAGGTATCATGTTGGTAGTGACAAATAAAATACATTTGTCATTATGTGTACTGTATTGGTTTATTGACATTAATCTATCAACGGTAGAACCTAACCTGCACGACTTACACTTAAAACACATTTTAAAATTTATATTGCCAACTTAAGTTTAAAGAAGAAGAATTTCATGGGCCTTCTAGAGGGTAGAAATATTTGATCATATTGTATTTTAGAATACTAAGGCATGATTTATTATTATTCAATTGGCATGTATCTTTGAATAATTTTATCCATAGCAATTCAAATGTATGACATTAATATACTGTCATTTATATTTTATATTCCTTGATAAAGGCATCATTTACCGAAACATTTAGGGTTGTTTTAAATATATATATTTTGAAGTAAAACCAGACCTTAAATCGCCAACAAATTGAATTTACCATAACATACAAAGGTCACGAAATAATTATCTATATATATATATATATATATATATATATATATATATATATACCCGTTTTATTATTATAAGTATAATTATGTAAATAAAATTAAAAACTTTTAAAATACAAATGTTCAATAGTACACTCGTGGGCGATGAGTCATCAACCTCTCGTCTCCGGTGTCTAGTAATAATACACGATCATAAATTACATGTATTTATTGAACAATGTCTATTTAACTTGTATTACAGCAAATTTTACGTCAAATTTATACATGTGCTTCTACACGTATAAATTTGACGGAATAGATCCTGTCTTATTTTTCAAGGTCATTCACGTGTATTTCTAGTAAATTTTTGGAATCATAGTTTTTGAAATTTGTTGAAGATGTAGGTGTTGGTATTATGACCTTAACATATATCACATGGTTTTGGTTTTTGTATTTGTCACGAGTTTTTTTTTTTTGTAAGGAGAATTTATCGTTTAGTATTATTATTTATTATATAGCAGCTACTGCATCAGATTCATTCATATTTTTTTAGACACAAATCTTGCAGACAGTCACAACAAATTTAAAGAGACACTTTAAGGAGAAGTTATTTCAAATTACTCCAGGTACCACCAATATTTTTTACTATCTACCAACAACAAAATGTCATTTCCCTTTGATTCTAAATACCGCCTAATTCTGAGCAAACGCAACGATCCGAATGTATGAATATTTCTCCCGCTTCGAATACAATTCCCCTGAATGCTGTAGGCGCGTCAACATCGATGTCATACATATAGCAAGCGCCAATTAAGTTGGCGCGAGGAGGGGGTTTAGCAACAGACTGTTTTGTGATTGGCTTAACATCGATGTCATACATATAGCCAGCGCCAATTAAGTTGGCGCGAGGAGGGGGTTTAGCAACAGACTGTTTTGTGATTGGCTTAACGCGTTCAGGGGAATTGTATTCGAAGCGGGAGAAATATTCATACGTTCGGATCGTTGCGTTTGCTCAGAATCAGGCGGTATAGGCTGGCGCACAGCCGACTGATACATTTTAAATCACTGTTGGTGTAGAAATATTTACTTTTTCTATTTTGCGTTCAAAATGAACTCATTATGAAACCAAAAACAGTATCGAAATGAGCTCTATTTCGATACACTTTTTTTCATTTTTCAATGTTGGCGTTGTTCGAATACAGAAATAAATATCATTGCTGTCATATGATTTTAAGAATTTATGTACATTTGACAGATATGATATATGTTCGTATTTTACACAAACAACGTATGTTGTTTACAATTGACAACAACATATATATGTTTCTATGTCACTCATGTTTATATTTTTAAATGAAATATCAAGTAATGTTAACGAAAATTAATAAATAATATGTAATATAATATACTTCGCGGATAGCAAGATTTAAATTTGAAAATGCCAAGTATCAATGTGACCAACTGCATGCTTTATATAAAAATTAAACTCTGAACTTTCAAATTAAATAATTCCAATTTAAGCAATTTATTAATGTAAAAAACGCAAAATAGAAAAAATAGTATAAAAAACTCGTTTCATAAGGCCTTTTGCCGCACTCGCTCTTTAGAAAACTCGCCGCAAGCGGCTAGTTTTCTAAACTGATCTCGTGCAGCAAAATGGTGCCTTATGAAACTCGTTTTTTAATATACTATTAAAACAACGAAACATAGATTTTATAATAACACAAAACACCAAATTTTATTTTTCAAAAATTACATCAGGCAGGTGGCCGCAATCATTGTCGATACATTGATGCAAGCGATTCTCAAAGCTGTAATACCCTATGTAATAGTAATAACTAGAGCTGAGGATGTTTGCGGTATAACCATGGTTATACCGCAAACATCCTCAGCTCTAGTAATAACTCTTGATCAACTGTACTAATTGCTTCATTTATTGCATTCTTTAATTCAGCAATGGTTCTAGGGCGATTGCTTTAAATAGCCCCACAAGAAGAAATCCAAAGCAGATAAGTCTTGTGATCTTGGTGGGTATACAATTTCCGCATTGCGAGATATGAGATGGCCGAACATCTGTCTAGCAGCTTGTAAGCTTTCATGAGAAGTATGGGCAGTAGCACCGTCTTATTGGTAAAAAATTTCTGTTCGATTTATACCCATTCTTCTTAGTTGCACCTGCACAAAATTTAGTAACATATCGGTCTAACATTGAGAGTTGACACTCAGTCAACTCTCAACATTGTTTTCATAAAAATATGGCCCCACCACTCCAAACGTTCCAATGCCACACCAAACCGTAACCTTTGGTGAATGCAAAGGTGTTTCGTGGATTTGTCGGGGATTGTTTTGGGACCAAAAACGCATATGTTGTTTATTAACATCATCAGTCATAAATAACAAATTCATCTGTCTGGATTTTCGTTTAGAATTTCCAACATTTTGTTACAAAATGTTATGCGGTTTATTCTATCCTACGGAGAAAGTTTCTGGATTATCTGAAACTTATAAGAATGAAACAGTTCCTCATGAAGAATTCGTTGCATGCTTCTTCTCGAAATCCCAAGAGCCTCTGACCTGTGCCGTGTTGAATGTTGAACTCATGCTCCAACTCTTCCAATATTCGCAATTGTACGAATTCTTCGTATAGCACCGTGCTTTACATTAAATAAACCACCCGTATTTTCTACTTTACTAACCCTTGACAATATTGTATTCCGTGAAGGTACTACACGCGGATTAATACCGAAATACCGTTGAAAATTGCATCTTGTCTGTGTAATGGTTTAGTCTCATAATAGAACCGAACTGCCCTGTACGATGAACTAAGGTCCATTGCTCCACTATAATTACTAAACATTAACTTGAAAACTTACTTTAACCGTTGCGAATAGCAAAGTTTTGTTTGCACTGTTACTTTGACAGAAAACAAAAAACAAAATGTATCAGTCGGCTGTGCGCCACCTTGTATTATCGTGTATTGTGTCAGGTGCTTCAACTTTTACATGTATTGCAGCCACTAATCTTAAACTTGAACTGTTAGAGTTCATGAGAGCTTGTATGGGTGAGGTCTTGTTTGACGTGGGGTATTCTAACATAAAGATATGTAGCTTTATGCCGCGCAAACTTAATCGTACACAACAACAGAAAATTCTTCACCAACGAAGAACCTTTCCAACATTTAAAATGTCTTTAAAATATGGTTTATAATATTACAAGAGAAGCGAATTCGCTGTCGGATTCCCTGTTCCCTAAAAATATAAGTTTCTTTTGAACTCACTCTTGTTACGTTACGTAAACGTTGTTCCATCGTACGCCTAATAATAAGAGGAAATATGATTTGTTAATTTTATGATGAGCGTCGAAAGACCAGAATATGTAATAAACTGAAGAGAATATATTAAATAAAAAGCACATAACTATGCTGTCTCTAAAGTTTTATTTAATATTTAGACAAAAAAAAATGAAACTTCGAAATCGATTAAAACCAGTGAATGAGGAAATATACGTAAACTACAACTCGGTTTAACACGAAAAAATATAAAAAGCACGTGTATTTTCAGGCAACTACATTTCAAATTTTTATCGTCTCCATAAATATAATTTATCTTACTAAATTAAAATAATCGATAGTAAAAAAAATATAAAAGATATTTTTAACCAATTGTCACTTGAATTATAGACACATGTGTTTCGATCTTACGATTTCATCAGTGCAGTTATGAAGTGACGTCTTAAGATTTGCTTCCGCAAGATAAGCGCAATCATATACCAATAGCTGATAAGAGATATAGCTTGACGGACATTTGATGGACAAGAGATGCCCGCTGACATCAGCACTTTCTCACGAACGACTAAACCGCTACTAAGGAGAGAAAATGTACGCATAACAGTGTATTCCATTAATTCTATTAAGTCCATTTGTATTAACAATACTTGATGTGTTTACATATCGATATGCTATTTTTTAGTATATTGAGCCATATGGCTATGAGTTAATTGACTACATACTCATACGCATTTCTTTCTCTCCTTAGTATGGCAAAACTTGATTGATATGTTAATGAACTGTGTTGCTCTGAAGATGCAGAAGAGCTGTCTAGATATAACGTATTGTTATACTGTTATATCTCACGCTTCTTGATGTTATACTAAGACTGCTATGATAACACTAACATATCTTAATGCTAAGAGAAGACTGATTTTCTTAGTGTTCAGAATTGAAAACTACTGACCAATTAATAAAAGTGGACCATATCAATTGTATGACCAGAAGATAACGTAACTCGGAAATTTCTAAAGTTACTTCGTCCTGGTAAATTGAACCTATTGCAATAATAAACGTTGGAAGAATTTAACAATCTCTAATTTACAGCTTCTATTTATTCAGACACAAATAAATTTGGCACATTCTCCCCACAGGTGGCACAATTTCACCATAAGTTACGATAATATGCGTAGATTGGTCGATAGCGTAATGATAAGTTACTGACTCATTATGCTGGGATTTCGAAATCGAAGTAGATTCATGGCCTTTCTTGTGCTTCAAGGTAAACATCTGCGGACAAATGTTTTAAGTTGTCGTACGGATACGGACTTAATAGTTACTAATAGCCTGCCAATATCCCCTGTAATTGGTGTTAAGCTCTTGGCGCATGTTAAAACATGAATGAATACTATTATCATTATTAATGAAATAACTGGTAAGCCTGGGCGAAGGTGTATGTATATGTATTATGACCTTTTTAGTTAAAAAAATTATGATGTTATATATACATTTTCTTTTAAGGTACTTTTTCCATTCTTACTTCTCTTGTTTTTCTTGTCCATCACTTTTAAAATATTTCTTTTCATGACCCTTCTTTCATTACGGTATTGATTTCAATCTAGCTTTTTTTTCGGACAATTGAACAATAGCTGACAACGCATTACAGTATTCTTTTCGATATCTTATTAAAATTTAACCATTCTTAGTTTCCCATCTTATAGTAAAATGTAAGTTCACAAATAATTAACAAACGACGGCGAAAACCAATGAATTTCTAAAAGCACTTAAAATAATGTATAAGTGTCACAAATGAACACGGGTAAAAAATACGCTGGACAGTGTGGTTTACTACATGAGGTCTAACTCGTGATGATAATCGACAGATAGCTGTTTTCTTTGCGATGGTTGAAACGTAAGACTGAATATATTCTAGAGAAGTCGCTAGTACGAGGGTATTTATAGTCAATTTAGGGTTTGACAAATAACGTTACCAATAAGCGGCAAATAGAAAACCTAGTTTAACAAAAAGTTCAACTAATGATTAAGACGTAAACATAAAGAGCTGCATGTAATTAATTTATTATTTATGCTAATATGGATTATACATCTAAAACTTAAATTTTAAAATCGAGGCCATTGATCCAGTCTAACGCGGAGTCAATTGCTTTAAAGAAATCGCTCATCTCACCCCCATATACTGTAAGGGGCACTCAGCTGTAATATGGTGAATAGTTTGGCGAGGTTCTCCGCATTCGCAAGTTGGTGTATCAATCAGTCCCCGCTTATAGAATGAGTCACGACAAATTCCGTGAGACGTTTTTATTCTATTAAATGTCTTCTACTTATGGCGAGACAGCTCCATTCCTGATAAAGGTACGGCAGAATCAATGATATGGGCCGTTTGAGCGGGTTTCAAGGTTGCCCAATACTCTCTCCATCTATCATTTGGGTTGAAATATTCGAATATAAATTGTTCTACTAGCAGTAGTTGAGGAGATCTCGACTTCAGTCTCGACAGGCCAGCATCAGGCAAATCAGTGTGTACTGGAAGATGGGGATTCGAATTTATTTTTTTACCAGGCTTTCCTGTCTCCGGATAGTGAGAGGTGCAATATGGCTAAGAATCGGGAGTCAGTATAGAGATGTACTTTTTAAACAATCGCTAATTATTGCCATGGTCTCGTTGAGTTTGATGTCGATCTTCTTTGCGTGGCAGCTGTTTAACCAAACTGGGGCGCAGTATTCAGCTAGTAAGCAAGGCTGAGAGCTGACATTCTAAGGGTGGATGCGTCCGTACCCCAAGCAGTTCCGCAGAGCTTGTGGATTATATTTCTAGTGTTTATTTTAGCTGGGGTGTTTTCTAGATATTTTTTATATGAGTATGATCCATTGTTACTCCCAGATATTTTGGATAAGGATTGTAACGTAGCAAGACTGTTGATGCGTCTAGTTTCACATCCCCGATTGTCCAATTTCTGCTTAAATAATTCGTTTTACATTTTTACATTGTGTTCTCCCCCCCCCCCAGCCCAATTCGTACGACGCTCAAAAATGAAATATCTTCTGGAAACACACCTTCCGGGGTGTTTTCATCCAGAAGTTTTATTATTATTTCATATGATATTTTTCCATATGTTTCTTCACTAAGGCCCGCTATACAAGCAGCTTTTTTCCTTAAGAGTTTGCAGTTTCATGCTATCCCTCCCTGGAATGTTTGGTGAGTTTGCAGGATCTGAAACTACTGTATATCGGTGGATCGATCGTTTTAAAACTGGTAGAACATCGTTAGAAGACAATGGTCGCCCGAGCACGTCGGTAAATGAAAGAAATTACAGCCGTGGAGAATCTTTTGAAATAGAACAGACAAATGACTCTTTGTCAAATTGGTGTACGCCTAGGAGTCGATACACCACAAGTTCATGAGATCTTACATGATTGTTTGAGTGTAAGCAAGGTTTCAGCCCGTTGGGTGCCAAGGCTGTTGGGACCGGAACAGAAACTCACTAGGTCGTCAACTCAAGAGCTATTAACCCGTTACGGCGATGAATTTTCGCAACGGATAAATAACCACTGACGGAAGGCGGATTTCTTATTTCAATTCTAAGACCAAAAGTCAATCCAATGAATGGCGTAAACCCGAAGAAGGGCCTCCACTTAAAGCGCGTGCAGTTTCTTCTGTTGGAAAGATAATGCCTTCTGAATTCTGGGATTGCAAAGGGTTTATTTTTATGGATTAACTGGCAAAAGCTACTACAATTAACGCAGAATATAATTCCAACTTATTATCCGGACTACTGCGACAGGCAGTTTTCTGAAACCGGCTTGGGAAGTTGCATAAGTCCATTATTGCAACAGGATCATGCACGACCGCACACCTTAAGAAAAACGAAGGATGTTTTGAACGATTTACGATGGGAATTGCTTCCGCATCCACTTTATTCACCGGATTTCTCATTTCTCACACATGAATGATTTTCATCTGTTCCCAGATTTGAAAAAATCTTAACAGGGTGTTCAGTTTGAGAGTTTAACTGACCTAAAACGTGCCATAAATAGATGGATTGAGGAGACAACGAAAAAGTTCTTTGGGAACTGCTTAAAAAAAATAAATTTTTCCTTGGGATAAATGTATTCAATTAAATGCGATTATGTTGAAAAACTACATGTAATTTTGATGAAAATTGACAAAATAAAAAAATTTTAGCTAAATTCACAGAACTTTGAAACATCCCTCGTTTGTACATATTTTACTTCTTACGGAGTTAACGTGTCCCATACTCCACTACGAGTCTAGAGTAATAAAACAACTTACTTAATAACACAGGCATGCATTTTTCAACTCTTTGAATGTTGATTTAAATATTTTAACTGTTTTCTAATAATTGGGTAGTGCTGATTTCAAATCTGCTTTTATTTTTTTTGTATCACGTAAGGTTATTTTTCAAACCAGTAAAATAAAAATAGAAATAATAGATAGAATAATAAATAGAAATAGAAAAAACACGATTTATTTCATTTATAAGCTAGTTTCATATTATATTTAAAAAAAAACAAAAATATACACATATAAACTATTAGAAATAGTTATTTATTCTTTATGCTTTTTAAAAAAACGTTTTCGTTTTTCAGAAAAGCTTCGTTTGGTTGTTTTTCTGTCATATTCAGCTAAAGGAAGATCTGAAGGTAATTTCTGGGGCAAGCAAATTTTTTTGTTTCAACCTAGACCCCAGTACTTCAGAAAGATCTTTTGAAAGTCGCAAATCTCTTACTAAATCATTCAGTTCGGCTTATGAAAATAACTGAGGTTGATTTTGACCTGAGGTTGATGGTTCAAAATCACTATCCATCTGTACGGAGCCGGAAGTTGAAGAGGTTTCAATATCTTCTTGTAGTACTTTGGGGGTTATAGGTATAGGTACATAATCACTGTGAGGAACTGGTCTGATAGCTGATTTAATATTGTTTTGGTACAAAATATGTTTCAAAGTTTTTCTATTATGCCCCTTAATATCACAAAGACAAAAGTAGCAATCTTCATGATGATTTTGCTGTTCTCTCCAAACCATCGGTATTCCAAAAGGAAGGCTTTTTCTATTCTCTTTGGTCCAATGTCTTAAACCTTCTTCACATACCTTACAAACAACGTGCGGTGCCCAATCTTTATCTTTATCTCCTAATTTGATTTTGAAATAAGCATAATATGCATTTTTCACAAATTCACCAATTGGTCTCTTAACTTTTTCAAGACGAAATATCCAAAAATATAACAGAAATCATCTGGTTTGTTTTTGCAACACCGGCTAGACATATTTTTAAGCAATGTTTATTTATCAAATACCACGCCCAACACTAAGGACAAATTAATTTTACTTGTTTACTGATCGACACTCAGAGCTATAATGAAGTAAATTACATTAAAATATACATTTTGTTTGGAGTGATAAACTTGAAATCCTCCTTCGCAGTACTAATAAAGTGAAAGCATAATAAATAGGATTTAGCAGGTAAAAATTCCCGGAAATCTTGTCCAAAATTAATACATGTAATAAAAGATTTACATCAGGTAATGAGAGCCTATTTAACAAATTTCTTTAAAACCAGAACAGAAAATAATTTTGGGTTAATACCTAGAATTTGAAGTAGTACATTCATTTTAAAATGTATTAAAACGCCTATTATAAATTTTTTTTTATATTTTTTTCTTTTTCTTTTGTCCAAAAAAAATCTGTGGGTGGTAGAGACCAACTGTATTTTAATTAGTTATTGCTATATAAAAACTGAGCTTAACAAACAAAAACCACGTCATCACAAATTTGATGCAGGCCTGTATAATTTGCCAGTTTTTGGTAATACTGGACTATTTTTTCTTTATGTATGTACAGTTATGGTCAGATAAATCTATCTGACCATCACTATACGTACATAAAGAAAAAATAGTCCAGTATTTAAACAACATGCGAAAGTGGTAAAGATTAAGGCAAGTATATCTAATAAAGTACAACATATATTTAATTTCGCTTTTATTAATTAGCTTAATTAAAACACCGTTTAATACCAGTATTAATAAAATTTTAAAATGTAACTTCTCAGTAATTAATGGGGTGTGGAACGCACTGAGTATATTCGATTTTAAACGTAATCCATTTACGATATAATAAATCCCCGGTATTAATACCTTATCTAACCAGAATAAATGTTCCCGTGTAACCAAATTCATATACATTAACGCGAATTTAATTATGCATTCGCTTAAAAATTCGTCATCGATAATAAAAACGGGTTGGGAAAACTGCAGAAGCGGCACGTACGCACCACTAAACGAAAATGCGCCGAACTAAAAATAATCACCGACATCATCGATTCGCCTCAGTGTGGAATTTCCGAGGTAGTATTCGGCATTAGCGTCGATCACAAGAAACTCGTCCGCGAACGGCTAGAGTGCGCGTACCGACGCTCTTGCCGTTTATTGCATAGACGCTTCCCTAGATGGCGCTCTCAGGAAAATACATGCACGAAAGCCGCACACACATACACTCGCACAGGAATGTTATTAATGAAACACGCATTTGTGCAGTCTAGTCTGTGAGTGACATGATAGCATCAGCACAGTTCCATAACAAACACCATCCGTCTGAGAAGACATGTATAACGATGAATTTTACCACAGCAAGCACACTATTTGCGGTAAGAGATCAGTCTAGTGTTAGACCTTTAAAAAATATTAACAGTTTTATTCATCGAGAGAAAATTCTCGTTGAGAGGTTCGATACACGCGAACGAATTTAGGGGCGTGTTTAGCTTGTCTGGTTCCAACGAAAATATACAAATAATACTATAGAAAAAAGAAAATAACTGAAACTGCATGTTCAGGTATAAAATTGGCGGCAAATTTCATTTAGTAATTGACGACTATAGTTTCTTTTTCTGAATGAGGAAGCAATGTGACCTTCACCATAGCCATATGATTATTTCACATAATTTTCTTTACTTATTTACACCAAAAGATCTTTTTATAAACAAAATTATTAATATTGTAAAACGCGATAAATTTCTAACGCCTCGTAATAGATATTGAGAAGTTTATGTCAATTTTTGACTTTTATATAAAGAAAACAAACGTTTACATACATTGAGGATAAACATATGTGGCCAATCAAAAATATTTAATTTATAATCAAATTTGAATCTAATTTAATGTCTAAACAGATTTTAATTGATTTTTTTATTTTATCAGGAAAAATATTCGATCAAAAATTATGAATTTAAGAAAAATTAATGAATCAATAATCAATCACACACTTCTTTTCCCAGACACCAAAAAAAATTACTTCCTTTTTTGTAAAATATTGTTCCTGGAAATAATTAAGCTTCGAAAGAAGCTTCGAAAAAAAAGATTTTAATTTGATATATTTAGGAAAAAGTTTCCTTAACACCTTCGGGTATAAGAAGGCTTTATCGATTATATATATATATATATATATATATATATATATATATATATATATATATATATATATTTAGGAAAAATAGTTTTTCGAAAATATAAAGAATAAGCCATAGAATTTTACCCAATTTAATTAAATTCTACCTTGAAAATCTATGTTATTTGTTGTTATTACGGTAGAAATAAATCTAACCACAAACAGATATTATACACATGCCTTAACGAATTAATTAGCCTCCAATTGGAACGCTTTAATATCCTATATCAATGAAGCATAGTTTCATTTGTTTAATTGTTATAATCAGTTCAAAATGTACCATTACAATTCTAAATACTCACCTGGTAGTCTTTATCATAATGAAATATAAGAATATACATCATATACATATATACAATGATTCAAAATAAAATTAGAACAGTATAATTTATTTAATTTATTTCGGTCGCAACAAAATTGGGAAAATACATCATCATTATTTTGGAAATATTTACCTCTTATAAAATAAATTGTCTTTCTTAACCTAGTTATGAATCTGGTGCAGTTGATGTAATACTTATATGCATTTAATGCATTTTTACCTCTAAACAATTCGCGACACATTTATTTCATTAACTAGCATATTAGCTTACGTATTCAAAAATTACTACATAATTAGAATCTTTCTTCGCAATTTTCCTAAATTTTCTTTATATTTTGCTTTTGTCGAAATTATTATATCCTAATTCTTCAATCCAGTATAAATTTCTATTCTATTACAACATTTAAAACGTAAATTCCGTTGATCCATTCGAATATTGACGTTTAAAAATATATATAAAAAACGAATTAAAGCATAAATGATTTCATTTCATATAAACACTTTGCTAGAAGATTCTATTGCATGATTAGGCATATAAAGAAGCCGAAAGATTATTAGGGACAAATAAAAAGAAATATTGTGAGGGCTGTGAAAAAAGGAAACAATCTAAGGTCAAGCGCGCATTGCAATTAACATCGCTAAGTAGCGTAGGGCAGCTAAGGATAAAAGAGGTATCAAGCGAGCCACAAAATTTGTATCCTAGATAGGCCACGAACAACTGAGATATAGAAGTCACGCCTTAGCTTAGAGAATTAACGAAGTGTCATTTGTAAATAATCGTAAGTCAAATTGACAAGTTGGAAGATATCTTTGCAATTTATTAGTTATTTAATAATGGCTTTTGTATTTAACGGACAACAGAAACGGTAGATGGTTGAAATTTATTTTAGAAATGGTAGCAAAATTAATTGTGAAGGGATTCTATCACGGATGCCTATCAGGATTTTTTAGACGAATTTCCAGATATTGCTTTCCCATGTGATCAGTTTTCCACATGCATTCCCCGTTTCGTGCAATTATTCAGAGAAACATGAAACGTGGATTGCAAAAATGCAGTGGTAGGCCAACAGTTAGAAATGAGGAAAATATTGAAGCGGTAAGGCAATTGGTAGAAGAACGCCCTCAGCTTTCTGTGCTACATTTACACCAAGAATTAGATCTTTCTTATAGCACTTGCAGACGTATTCTTAAAAGCATAATCTACATTTACACCCTACCGCTTTCAAACGACTCACAAAATAAATACTTCCAGTGGATAGACAGGAATTTCATCAAGATTTATTGACCAATTGACCATTTTGTTGTTAATGATGAAGGTATTGAAAATGTTATGTTTACTGATTATTCCAAGTTTCATCTCTCTGGCTACGTAAATTCTCAAAACATGAGGATGTGAAGCGAAATTAATCCGCATTTTTTGTGTAAACACCACTGCATCCATAGAAAATTGGAGTTTGGGCTGCTGTTTGTCAGAGAAGGATTATTAGACCTATATTTTTTGAAGGTACGTCAATTAAAAATACAAAATTTTAAGCAGTAGCCAAAAAATGCTTACACCTTTAAGAAATATTAAACGCTGCGCGTTATAGACTGTAAATCTTGATACCATTTGTAAATATGTTACACGATGATGAATTACAGAAAGGCAACTGCCAACAAGATGGAGCTTGTATTCATACTACCAATGAGAATTTTTTGGGCATCAAATTATTAGTTTAAACACAATCACAATTTGGCCACCTCGTTCCTGCGATTTAACACCATGCGATTTCATTTTATGGCCATACTTCAAAAATTATATTTTTGTAGCACCTGTTTTTGATCTTAATGACCTGCAACAAAGGATCACTAATAAGATCATAGAAATTAATAATTCACCTTGGATCCTTCAAATTGTTATTACCTCTGTTAAGCGAAGAACTTTACGCTGTAGAGATGAAGGCGGTGGCCATATTACGCACCTTATTTAATGAATATTGTTACTTTAAAAATTTGTTTTTTTTAATTATTTAAACAATAGTGTAAACGGATCATCAAAACCCCACACGACAATACTCCAATAGATGGTTTCACAGATGACGATTAATTTCTCTAATAAAAAAGCAACGTTTCTCTTCAAAACCAACACATTTGTGTTAAAAGAAAAAAACTAATGATTACTTCAATGTCATATTTACTTGTTTTGTATACTGCGTTAATAAATTACTGTGCATACTTTAATTCTTAATTCATCTTTATTCTGAATATTATGAGATTGAACATACATAATGTTGTTTAATCTGATTTAGTTTTTTATGTTAGTTTTCAAATTTTATTTTTCGGTATTACTTTATAGCGAAACAGCTGTTGTGTTTTTTTAAATATAGTGAATCTAAACAGATTAATTATTATTTTAATTTCATGATGAAAATTGATTTACATCAAGTAAAGATCGAATCAATGCGAACGTTATGAATGGTAGGTAACATAATATTCTAATTGCAATAATAACAGGATTCCTATGATAGTAACTTGTGACCTTTAGGTTACTGCGCCTGATATTACTGACTATGACGTGTATCGTCTGGATTCGTAAATACAAATACCCCTGCCAACCTTGGCTGCCCTATGCTGTACTGTGCTAGGTGCAATGTACACCGCGCCTTATTGTTGAATTTTATAAATATGGTGGATAGAATTATAAGAAAACAATAAAAGGAGTATTGGAAGCTTTCAAACTCTCTTGGAATATAATCACTTCGTTCTAATACAATTATATAATTTAATGGGCACAGATAATATATTCCTAATAGTAGATAAACATACTAGGGTAAAAGAACTAGTCAGCGCCTCTGTGGAAGAGGTTGGAAGAATAGAAATGAAAATTAATACAGAAAACAGTCAAATTATTGTTTAAAATAGTACACAGAAACCCCAGGCTAATAAAACCACAGAGTTAAATGGGATAGCTATAGAGAGACTAATAAATTATGAATATTTGGGAAGTATAGCGATACAACAATAATTGGATTGATTCGGCTTTTATTTGATGGAGATCCATAATTTAAAAAAGAAATAAAATTAATAGTTTAAATCTCTACTTTATTAACATGCGATCGTAAAATGACAATTGTTTCGCCTACACAGTAGCTTCGTCAGGTACGTACTAGAGAACAAATTGCAAACTAGTTTGTAAACTGTTTTCTAATAAAGTTATTGGTGGAAACAAACTGGAACGCTGCAATAAAATAAAACACGTAACCCACTTTATACGTTATACCTATATCTAACACAAACACAGCATAACCACATACTTGTAATGCTGGTCACATACACGAACACATATTTGTTTGGGGGTAATCTATTTTGAAACGTATATTTAGGTACATTTGTCGTTAATGTACCTATAAGAATGTAAGTAATGTATTTTATTTTATTGTAGCATTCCAGTACGTGTGCCCCGATAACTTTATTAGAAAAAAATGTTTATTTTGAGGTCCTTTAGAAGTAGCAATATTTTTTCCTCAAAAATATTTGCTACAGGTATTCTTCATATTAGTCAAAAACTTTAATTAAAAATAAATGGTAGAAGACAAATACAAATGACAGATTAAAGCAGAATATAACCACTAACATAGGAGTAAAGCAATTGGGTTGATTTGGACATGTAGTAAGGATGAATAATAAAAATATAGTTTCTACTATTCCCTCAGATCAAATGACAAATACAATTAACTGATCAAAACAGGATATAACTACTAAAATACGACATATAGTAAGGATGAATAATTAAAACATAGTTAAAAAGCAATTGGATTAGTAAGGATGAATAGTAAAAATATAATTTATGTTATTCCCTCAGATCAAATAGGAATGAAAACTGACAGATACAAAACTTAGTGTAACAACTACTAAAATAGTGTTAAAGAAATTGCATTGGTTTGGACATGTAGTAAGGATGAATAATAAAAATATTGTTAAAAAAGCAATACATTCGAAGAAAATGATAAACAAACGTTATGAAAGGTCAGGGAAAGGTCGAAAAGATTGCATAAAAAAAAACAGAAGGAGAATTACCGAGAATAAAAAATGAATGAGTTGAAGCACTAATAAAAACAGACATACAAGATTCTAAAATTCTAAAACAAGAAATACATATATTAAGAGTGCCTAGTTTTAAATTTTTTCAAGAAATCCTATGATCTCTTTTTTGGTGAAAATCTTTCTTACAATTTTCCGAAAAATTTAATAGTGAAAATTATTGGCGTTTTTTGGAATTCAATCGACCATAATTAGCAATTTTTATTTCTCTGGCGAAGTAAAAAATATGTTTATTGTCTAGTCTTATTAATGGTAGTAATAAATTAAGTTTCCCACAGATTTTCATGAATATTATGTTATAAATTTGTGTCACCTACTTTAGGTGACATTTTTGTGTTAATTCTAGTTAAGAATAATTTATTGTTAGATTTAGTTATATAAAATTTAATACTCTCTAATATTTCTTAATCGTTCACAAGAAGATTTAAGTTTACTACAATTTTTAATCATCATATATACATTTTTTTACAAAGGAAACGTGTATCTATTCACTGAACTTGCATATGTATGTATATACATCTCTAGTAAGGTATATACCATTAAACATTATGTAATTAAACGTAATAAATCACACATAAATATACTACACTTAATAAAAGTGTCTCCTAAAGCGGGTTATAAATAATGCGGAAAAAAATACTTTTTTATCGGTTGTTGTAAAACCAATATAATAATAATAATATACAACTGCTACGTGAAAATACAAATATTTAGTCAAATCTAAAATATGAGTCAATGGAGATTAATAAATGTTATCGTGTTTCAAAGTGATTCATTTTAATATACCTGTAATGTATATTTTTGCCTTATTAAATTACTATTATGAAGTTGTGCGTACTTATAAATTCAAATAGTATTTACCAGACACTAAACGAACCATAAAGCATGCATTTAAATTTAAAATAAAGTCTTATTTAATGTACAATTAGGGTGAAAACTATTTATACATGAGTCCAGTGGCGTAACTATTACACCGGCAAGCTCCCGCGGTGCAGTGGCTCAAGTGTCGTAAGGGCTCAGAACTAAACAAATATAAAACGCAAAGGTTTCCAAAAATATTTCTTCAGTAGTATTAGACCGGTTAAATGAAATGGGGCTAGATATTCATAATTGCAGAGGACGGGAATATGATGGCGCACATGTTATGGGCGGTATACTAAATTAATTGTTGACCATTAGTATATTCGTTACTGTAGAAGCTACGTGGTCGGTTAATTAGGAAAGTTGTATTGTTTTTTTCTGCTGATTATGATAGTAAAACCTTAAAAACAATTGAACTTGTAGGTTTCCAGTTATTTTTAAAAATATATTCTAATGGAACAGCCAGTATAATATTATACCAGTCGATGCAAAATCAATTGCTTGACAAAAGTGGTCATATGACGTTTTGCAGCAAAGTTGAAAATAGCCGAAGTAATTCAAAAACAAAATGTAGTGAACTTTGATAAACATAATTTATTTCTTAACAAGTTGAGCGCCATGTGCCCACCGGTGGGCATTTTCAGTCATTTACTTCGGACCGCGTGCCCACCGGTGGACATTTTATGTTTCTTACTTCAAGCCCGCGTGGCCTCCCGTAAGCACGTTTTATATGATATCCGCATATACCAACGGATTCTGTGGTCCCAGGGACCAGCAAAACCGTACACGGACCGGGCAAAATCTATCAACTAATAAGGATTTATGAGGGTCTAAAAATAAATTTTATTTTGACGTTTTAGCGTATTTTTATAATTTATTTATGAAATACATGTGTTATAAAACAAAGATATACTAAAACTACGCACTACATATAACTGAACAATATTTCAGAGGTAAAAAAAGGTGATCTGACCTAAAGTAACAAAGAAAACATGAAATTCTTAACCAAAAAAAAATAAAGCAATGAAAAGTTTAGTCTTTAGGCTTGATGCTTTTGAAAACATTCGAAGCATATTGGCAGTTTGCATGTCTCACAATATGTGTTGATTTTTTTAGCATTTTTGCGTGCATAAGTAGCATTTTGCCTCTGGGTCATGCTTTTATAGCATGGGCTGCACCTTTTCCTAGTAACCCTCTTCTGTCCCTCATATTCTTTCAATAAGTGTTTTATCTTAGAACTGGAAGGCCTTGAATGTTGTGAATCTAAAGTTGGGTACACAAGAGAGTCTACAATAGCTTCTTTGAATTCTATGATGCCCATTTTCTTGTTGTTAATTTTATTATACAAATGTAAAGAATTTACCATAGCAGTTGAAGTAATTATATGGAAAACAAGTCTTTTATACCATTTAACTGTTCTTCTTACGAATGGTACATATGAGGCCATCTGGTCGGAGTGGTCGATAAAGGCCTTCCCTTTATTATAATCGACCACCATAGAAGGTTTACTTATTTCCTTTCCTCTTTGAGTTATTTGAATCATTGAATCATCGTGTTTGGTGCTTAGCATGAGGACATCCCTTTTATCCTTCCACTTAAGGACGACGGTTTTATCTTCATTCTGTTGAGCTGTAACTTGCCCTTTCTTCAGTTTTGCTTTGGCGCTGTATTAGCCTTTTAGAAAGTGAAACACTGGTATACCAGTTGTCGGTGTACAGAGTTCTTCCGCTATCTAAAAGTCCATTCATCAATTGTGTTACAACCTTCTCAGCAACAGATATATCGTCTGCTCTTTCTTTTCCTGTATAAACTTTGAAAGACCAGGTATAACCTCCACTCACACAAAGTTTGAACACCTTAATGCCGTATTTGTGCCTTTTGTTTGGGATGAATTGTCGAAAATAAATACGTCCACGGAATGGCACATTACTTTCGTCAATACAGACTAGTTCTTCTGGATTACACGATTCCTTGAATTTATTTCCTATAATGTCCAAAAATTTTGAGATTTTGAAAAGCCTGTCTTCTGGATCCCTTGGCTGGTCATTATCTGATAAATGAAACATTCCAAGCAATATTTCAAATCTGTTACGACTAATTCTTTTTGAGATTCTATTTTCATAAATTTTTTTTGTGGTCCAGTAATTTCTCAGTTTCAGAAGCTGCACAAGTCCCATCCAGAGGATGATTTCTAAAAATTTGCGCATCTTGCCAGCATCGGTGTCAACCCATTTTTGGAGTCTTGGAGTTTGATTTCTGGTTGTAGTGTTAGCCGAACCAGCAATATTTTGCGCAGCGAATCTGTTGGTTTCTTCAACTAATAGGGCTACAATATCTGTAAAGTCTGTAAAGTGCTCAAAATAAGCGATAGGAGATAGCCCGCGAAGCTTCTGAATTACATGCGGATGAACGCCGGTGTATGGAGCGGAGAAATTGAAAGAAAGTCTGTCCCCTGCTACAGGTTTCCATTTTCTCTGGTTTACAAGATTTGCAAGAGGAACAATGTCATCATCGGAATCAGCTTCAGCTGATTCTTCATCCTGTACATCTTCATCCTCGGAACTCAAATTGGAACTTGCTTCATTAAGCGAGAAATCCCGGTCTGCTATGGAATCATCGGAAAATCCTGTAACTTCATCGTCAGACAAATTGGCCAACTCTTGAGCTAGTTCTTCGTCTGTGAGACCCCTTCTAGCCATTTTAGTTCAAAATCTGTAACAACAAAAATAATCCACGGGTGGTCATTTGGTCCCACAGTGAAAAATTATACCCAGGGACCACGTGATCACCGGTGGGCACGAAAAAAATAAGCAAAAAAACAAAAAACAAGGGAAGAAAAATTAACCTAAAGTAAACAAAACGAAACCACGTGAAGTAAAAAAAAAGTTTTTTAAATTTGGTCCCGGTGACTAAGTTTCAGATCGAAGCTCGGCGCTCAACGTGTTAAGTAAAATTGTAGTATAATAAAAAAAAATTCTAAATTAAGCAAGAGAAAAATATATAATTAAAGAAGAAGCTATTAGAATTACACAGAAATGGAATATTTATCCTTAATTTCGGAAAAAAGACAATAAAAAATAAAGTCCCATTTTGGTGAGTTTTGTTCTGATCATTAATTTTCAAACTCGGAGAATAAATTTAAAGTTAATAAACTGTGCTTTCGCCGATTATCTGATGGTGTGTGGGGAATAACAAATAGATCTACAAACAAATTTGGAAATATGGGAAGAAGAGCTAACAAGAAGAAAGCTTAAAATAAATCTAAGTAAGACAAAGGTAATGCTGGTGGGCAAAGAAAATACGACAATTAATATCGAGCTAAATGATCAAAAGATAGAACAAGTCAACACATATAAATACCTAGGAACAATACTGGACAGAAAAGGAAACATGAAATACGAAGTGAACGATAGATAAATATGGCAAAAAATGTCTATCATAGACTGAGAAATACGTTGATACAGAAGAAAGAAATAAGTACGAAAACGATACTTACAATGTACAAAACCATCTATAGACCCATTCTGACGTATGGAAGCGAAAGCTAAATACTAAATAATGCAATGAAAAGCAGAATACAGGCGATAGATATGAAATACTTAAGAGCAGTTAAATAATTATACGCAAACATAAAATAAGAAACGAAGCAGTAAGAGAAGAACTTGGTATCGAACCAGTACTAAGGGTATTAGAGAGAAACCAACTCAAATGGTTTGGACATGTGCGCCGTATGAATGACACACGACAAGTCAAAATAACATGGGAAACAAAAGTACAAAGGAAGAAAAGACGTGGAAGACCAAGAAAGTCGTGGAATGATGAAGTTAAGTTGCAGCGATTTTAAAGAAGAAATGCAAGAATTGGATGGAGGCTAAAAGAATGGCAAGAGACAGGAAAGAGTGGGCAGAATTTGTATATTGTGATGATTTGTAGTTTAGGTTGTGATTGTTAAATGAAATGATATTTTAACACCTCACTCCTTAGGGTAAAGAAGTTTTTCGATTTTATATATGTATATATATCAAATGTTATATATATATATATATATATATATATATATATATAGTAAACTTAATAAGTCGGCGATTAAAGGTCTGGTTTATTACTTCAAAGTAGGTATATATATTTAAAACAACCCTACATGTTTCGGCAATGATGCCTTTGTCAAGGAAATAAAAAATATAAATGACAGAATATAAATGTCAAATAATTGAGTTGCTATGGTTTAAATTATTCAAAGATACATTCCAATAATAATAATAAATCATGCCTTAGTATTCCAAAAAATAGATAGCAAGGTGTGAACATATGTGTTGTTCGCTGCTAGCAGCTTGTGTCTCTTTCTGGGTATGAATTTGTGTGTTGGTTGCTGCTGGCAGCTTGCGTCTCTCTCTGGGTGTGTGGTTTTGTATTTGTGTGAGCGCGTAAGTGTAGGGTTTTGTATGTTGGTGCGCTCGTGCGTGTGTTTAGTGACCGGTCGCGTAAATTTAGAGAGATCGGATAACCAGCCGTTGCGCCGATCTCTCTAAATTTACGCGACCGGTCACTAAACACACGCACGAGCGCACCAACATACAAAACCCTACACTTACGCGCTCACACAAATACAAAACCACACACCCAGAGACAGACGCAAGCTGCCAGCAGCAACCAACACACAAATTCATACCCAGAAAGAGACACAAGCTGCTAGCAGCGAACAACACATATGTTCACACCTTGCTATCTATTTTTTGGAATACTAAGGCATGATTTATTATTATTATTGGAATGTATCTTTGAATAATTTAAACCATAGCAACTCAATTATTTGACATTTATATTCTGTCATTTATATTTTTTATTTCCTTGACAAAGGTATCATTGCCGAAACATGTAGGGTTGTTTTAAATATATATACTTTGAAGTAATAAACCAGACCTTTAATCGCCGACTTATTAAGTTTACCATATCATGCCAAGGTCACGAATATATATATATATATATATATATATATATATATACAGGTTGGTCCTTAAGTTTTTCGAGAAATTTTAGGGTGCGATTCCTTGGGTTATCTCGAGAGAAATAGTTCCTATAAACATTTGTCCTAAAGTTTTCCGTTGTAGACATACAGGCTGTTTAATTTTTCAAAAAAAAAAATTTTATTTCAAAAATTTAAGAAACGGTTACAATAAACCCTAAAGGTACTGTTGAAAATGACCACCAACAGCTAATATGCAGGCTTCTATCCTCCTATTCAATTGCATACTCACACGCTGAAGAAGTCCGGGAGTGTTTCGAATTGTTTCGCATCCAACAATTATGCGATTTCTCAGGTCATCTAGATCTTGAATTGGCGAAGTATAAACAAGTGATTTTAAATGTCCCCACAGAAAGAAGTCTAGAAGGTTCAAATCAGGTGACCTTGGAGGCCATGGCTGATTCGGAACTTCCACTCCTCGACCTATCCATCTATTCTGATATGTCCTATTTAAAAATTGCCTAGCTTGTAAACTAAAGTGTGCTGGAGCGCCGTCATGCATAAACCAAAGTTCATTTCGGATCAAAAGTGGAATATCTTCTAAAAGGCCAGGCAACTCGTTTTCAAGAAATAGCCGATATGATGCACCATTAAGTCGTATAGGAAGGAAAAATGGACCAATTAAATAATTATTAATTATCCCCGCCCATACATTTAAGGAATATAGCTCTTGAAAGTGCATCTCCCTTATGGCATGCGGATTTTCATCTGACCATAAATGGTTGTTGTGGACATTCCTAATACCATTTCTGGAGAAGTTCGCCTCGTCAGTAAATAGAATGTAGGTTAGAAATTGTGCATTTTGGGCAATTTTTTGTCGGAACCAATCACAAAGGACTAAGCGTTGCGGAAAGTCACGCGGAAGAAGAGCCTTTACTCTCTGAATATGGAAAGGATATAATTGTTGATCGTGTAATATCCTTAAGGTTTGATGGCTTGCGTTTACCGTTACACCAATCTTTCTTGTACTGGTTTCTGGATGTTCATCGATTATCTGCAGAACAGCTTCCTCTAAATCGGGTGTTCTTTTAGTTTGAGGTCTTCCCGGAGTATTTTTGTTTCTCTCAAATGTACCAGTTTCTGCTAGACGACGGTGAATATTACTGAAGGTTTCCGCACAAGGTACAAGTCGTCGAGGATATTTTTGTTGGTAAATACGCCTTGCTTCATAACTATTTCCATTAGCTAGACCGTACACAAAATGCATATCTGCCATTTCAGCATTTGTATAATTCACCATAATTACGAAAAAAGATTTGTAGTTACGAACTTTCAAATTAATTATTGTTTGACAATACTTATGACAGTTACGTAAGTACAAATAAATGCTGTAAACATGACAACCAACACAACAGTTCCCTAAATCGATTTCTAAATTTTTGAAATAAAAATTTTTTGGGTGAAAAATTAATCAGCCTGTATCTCTACAACGGAAAACTTTAGGACAAATGTTTATAGGAACTATTTCTCTCGAGATTACCCAAGGAATCGCACCCTAAAATATCTCGAAGAAATTAAGAACCACGCTGTATATATATAACGTACAAATAAGGAAACGGTTTTGATCTTCAAGTCATATAAACGAGACGCGCTCCAGTCATTTTATAAGAACATTTTTCTGCATCCCTGGGTCTGAAACTTGTTGCTATAAGAAACAATAATTTAATTTGTCCAGATATTGAAAAATTTGAAGAAGTAGGTTTTTTTAAAGTACCTCCTATTAGAAAATGAAACATTTGCGTCAAGTTTTCCCAGCATTATTCAGGCTTTAATTTTATACATAACATTATCTGTAAGCGTCCCAATTAGCGAAAGATCTTTTTCAAAACTAAAGATAATTAAAAACTTTCTTAGTAACAAGATTTTACAGAGAGATTTCAAGCTATGTCTTCACTCGATATTTGAGAATGATTTAGTAAGAGACATGGACATTAGCCAATCAATAAATGTATTTTCCGGGGCAAAAATCGAGAAAAAATGTTCTAATACACAATATATACCCGCTTCTTTACTTTGTAGTATTGGCACTTGAATAAGATTTATTAGATACCTATCTATATACCATTAAAGCGATATAAACTTTTTAAATTTGTAGTTAGGCCACTGCATGAGTCTATCTGAGCGTAATTTTTTTATATCGCAAAATATATATTTTAATATCGAAAATCAACACTACTTTACAAAAGATATATAATTTAAAAACAGAAATAAGTGTTTGGAAGAAAGGTTTAGAACTAAAGCGTATGCGGAAAGACAACACGTTATACAACGTGTTATAAGCTGATTTTCGAGCACGTGCTTCAAGGCGGCTTTACGCCGTCAAAGAAATTCATGAATTTATTGAAAATTCATCCTTATATTACACGATCAAATATTTTATTGAAATTATCCAGTTAATGCTAACCACAAAATAGTGACTTTTTCTTACTGCTATTACTTACTTTGTAAATGTAGGTAAGTATTACATCAGCTGATAACGCCAAAGTTGACAATAACTTCAAAACCGAAATCTCACCAAAATTCCTCAAAAAATTGAGGAAAAATTAGAGCTGGTTGTATTTCGTCAATTTCTTCCTGAATTTATTGTCGTCAAGAAATTCACGACAATTTTGTATATTACACGTGTGAATAAATTCATGAATTTCTTTGGCCGAGTAAAGCCGCCTTCACGTAGCATATAATTTATTAAGGCAGTAAATGGAGAAAAGGGACTGAAATTTGCAAAAATGTTTGTAAATCGACCACCGATGGAATCTTAGAGAAACATATTTTCAGAGTGAAGCAAATTAAATATTTGAGGCTTAGGCAAATGTCATTATTTATTACGAGGGCGACTTGAAATGTTTCCGGAATCGACAAGAAAAACACGGTACTGGTGTGGTTTTTTATTTTTATTTTTCGATGTAGTCTCCTCGAAGATCAATACACTTTTTCAAACGGGGCTCTAGTCTCTTCAAGCCGTCAGAAAAGTAGGATGTTTCGAGGTCTGCAAAATAGCCACTTGTAGCGGCGATGACCTCATTGGAGGCAAATCTCTTTCCTCCCAGCAATTTTTTCAGGTTTGGGAATAGGAAAAACTCGCTGGGGCTAGGTCCACTGAATATGGAGGATGAGAGACTAATTGTAGTGTAACTCATTCAATTTGGACACGACGATGCGGGATGAATGAGCCGGTGCATTGTTGTGGTGGAAACGCACTTTTTCCGCTGCAAACGAGGCCATGTCTCCTTCAATACTGCATCGAATCGGGTCAATAAATCGCTGTATTATTGCCCCGTGATCGTCCTTCCCTTCTGCAGATAGTCGATGAGGATCACACCTTGGGAATCCCAAAAAATGGTCGCCATGACCTTTCCAGCCGATGGAACAGTCTTTGCTTTCTTCGGACTCCGACTCGCCCGGAAAAGTCCACTGCAAGTCCACTGCTTCGACTGTTCCTTGGTCTTCGGTATGTACTGGTGGATCCAAGTCTTATCCACGATTACCAAACGCATGAAGAAATCCCTTGGATTACGTTGGATCCTCGCCAGACACTCCTCCGAAACGGTCATCCGATTTCGTTTTTGCTCCGGTATGAGCAAACGCGGTACCCATCCGCCGAAAGCTTTTTCATACCCAAAATTTTGTGTAGGATATGGTCAACGCGTTCTTCAATCGGCGATCGGCTAACACGACATCATGAATCTTGTCGACCATTTCATCGTTGGTAGCGGTTTTTGAACGTCCACTGCGTGGTTCGTCACTTGTGCGGCCACGTTTGAACTCGTTCACACAGAAGCTTATGGTGGGAAATGATGGAGTAGATCCGCCATGAACCTCTAGCAAAATTTTTCGAATTTAATTAATAATAAAGAAAAAAATTATTTCTCTTAAATTAAATGTTCCCCATATAAACACATAAACACTTAAAAATATAATATCTCATGCACGACTGTTGTGTGTTTACACTTTTATCCGCTAGGATGCGAGTATCATGTAAGGCTGTGTTAACAGCATAGGAGACTTTTCTCCCAGAATAGAAATTGTGGCGTTCTCTGTATAAGTATGAGTCGCGTAGTTGGTGAATTCATTGAGCTATATGAGCATTTTATGGCATATTCTTCGTTTTCTTGAGATGCTTGAATATATTTTTCAAGTTATTCTATAAACCACCTATCTTAAAAACTTAAGTTGACTACGGTGTTTAACTACTTGTCTCAGTGGGATAACACATTCTGGGAATGTTATCCCACTGGCGATTTGGTGAAGAGCATATCTTCAAAGGTTTTACCTTAGTCGAAGATGCTACGTTTAGCACTATTCTTCGTTTTCAGTTTGTTCTACTGAAGATGGCAACTTAGTTGCCGAAATACGTATTTTGAATTTATTGATACATATTGTGGTTATGGATTTTTCTTGTTTCTGTCTGTTTCTTATCGTTCTTGTTCTTGTCTAAGTACCACATCATGCTTCTACCTTCACTATTTACAAATTTGTGTATTCTACCTTATATTTGGTGATTTTACTAATTTTTCATGAACAAATTTCGCGAACTTTGTATTTTCGTATCCTTTGTAAAAAATATTATTTTTATTACATACCCAATACACACACATGGATACCGGGTTTATTTATTAAATATTTTATCAAATATTACGTTAAATTATATTTTGAAAAATAAACACATATAATACTGATATTTTAATAATATTTATAAATTTCATTTAGCTTTTTCTCGAAGAAATTTAGTTAATATTTCTTATTTGTTTGCTCTCGGTTCTATCAATGTATAATATCTGAAGATCATGATATGTAAGCGTGCGAAACTCAAGAAAATAAGAGAGTCAGAAAATAGAAAATGCTTTCAGCATATTAAATGAAATAGCGCCAGAAGGTCCCGAACCGTGCAATAAAGAAGATTCAGTATATGTAACCAACGAACTGAAAGTTTCTGTATGAAAAATTTGTTTACGAAATTAAATATCAATATAAAACAGTTTTCAAAGAATACTTTTATAAGAAAAACTTATATTTTTAATTATTAATTTAATTTAATTATGACACTGGATCATGACATGGGCACTTTTCATGAATTATTCAATATCAACTTCATTAACTGACATATGTATATACACGAGAACAAGTAATTCGTTCAACAATAAACGATTTTAATGCATCAAGGGTACCACTTTCAATTAGAACTTTGCATATAGTAACCACATTTCGTTCCACTTCTTGAAAAGGGCTGACGTTTTGTCTGATAGTTTAACGGCGGCCGTTGCAGGAATTTAAATTAAAATTGAGACTTGCTTTCAACATAAACGAGTAGAATTTTTGGAAATTGATTAAACTTTATATTAATTGATATTATGCAAACGAGTCTATGAAGCGAATAAATAAATTTTAATTGAATTAATTCAGCATTTACTTGGTTGAGTAAGCTCTAGCGAATATACCGAAACAATTGTTAGAGTATCATTTAATAAACAATTAAAACTGGACAAGTGTTTTTAATTTCTTAAAAAAGGTATAAAATCTCTTACTATAATTAATAATCGTTTCCAAAATACGTATTTCGACAACTATGTTATCATCATCAGTAGGTAAAACCACTAATCAAAGTGTTGCACATAGAGCACAGTAAAGCTAACACACATAATCGCACACAACTTTACACGGCGTTCACGAATACACTATGTACAGCACTTTGATTAGTGGTTTTACCTACTGATGATGACAACCTACGATTATCAGTCGTGGTAAGGGGTCTGATTCCTTTTTTAAGTTTTTACTTAACCACACTCTCCAAAGAAAGACTTTTGTTTTTAATTTACCTAAGTTATTTTTTTTTAAATAGTTGAAAATAGTTTTAAATAGTTGATTGCTATTTGTTTGATTAGATTATATTTCTATTTTAAATTAATTTTATAATACGGTCACATGTATTTACAATTAATCATGATTCTTCAGCAGAAAACAATTGCATATATAGTCCAACCAAGCAAATATAACCCACGGAGCAGCACTGTCGATATGTTGTACATTCCCAGAAAGAATTTTAACGCGCTAGATTCAAATCATTTGTAACTATAAAACGTGTATTTTGAAATTGGGTTATGGTAAATCTGTGACACATAATTATAATCTGAAAGACTATGTGTACCTAACATGTAATTACCTAAGAAATTTAAAGATAAAAAAATAATTTAATTTAATTTATTCATGTTACAAAATATAATAAGTATAATACTATTATAATTATTATTTACATAAAAGGATTGTATTATATTACAATATAATGTAATTGGTCATCTGATTCCAACCACCACTCCATTTCAGAATCCGATTCATTCAAGTGTATAATAAATCAGAATAATTGAAACATACATGAGTAGGTAAACCCCACCAGTTTTGTATAATACAAAGGTATTTTTAATAATATAAAATATTATTAAACAACAGGCGGCGCCGAATTTACTTCTGCGCTCGGTCTGGATAATTACGGTGATAGGGCGATGTGGTTCTTTTCTGTGAATGTGTCTGGGAATATCCTTTCTCCAGCAGGGGCGTACCGATGAGCCTGTAGAAAGGTGAAATACGTATCTACGTCTCTGGGGATAGGATATATTCGGACACGTTCACAGAAAATATTAATAGTGAATCTGCATTTGTGTTCTTCACACCAGATTTTTAATAATATTTTATATTATTAAAAATACCTTTGTATTGTATAATAAATTCTTCATGCTCTTCAGTCTGTCAATTTCGATATACTCCTTTTCAATTTTTTTAATATGTTTGACCTCTGTTTGACACAAATCTGGAGTAATTTCAGCAAACTCTTCCCTAATTAATTAATACCTTCATATGACAACTTTTATCCACATTTTGTGATGCTACTTTTCATTGTGCCAAACTCCAAATCAACTCAATCGGTTTAAGATCACAGTGATATGCAGGTAATCTTAGCACTATATGACCCAAATATCATACATAATGATCAATCTTGTACTCTGGTTGTGGTTTATTTCGTCCCACTATCTCACGTAACTCACATTCTAACATTTCTGGATGATCTGGCATTTTTTTAGCGTTAGCCATGATATGATATCTGCCTTCTTAGACAAAGAGTTAGGTGGTTTATTAACTTGAACTTGTTCATAATTAATTTCATCGTCGTAATCTCCACTTTTTGTTTTAGATTTAAATAATAGCAACAACTCCATTAATAAACCCCATATCACCACCGGCGCAACCCATAATCCATCTTTGTCCTGCGCCATCTTTTTTTAACACGCCTTTTTCCACTGGACTTTTCCAAAACCTAGTCACAGTCTAATTTTTATGCACATACCTCCCATCAAGATATACTACTGGCCTTTTGTTTTCACCAAGATCATTATAATTCATAAACCGCAAGTACCGTGCTCTCCATGTCACAATATCCTGTCGCTCCATCAAACAATTTCTGTTCGATTGATATTTCTTATATGTATACCCCATATTAATAATAATTTTTCATAATGTCTCTTTTCAACCTGCAAATTCAGTCTCAGTTTTCATATGAATATGTAAAGCACTTAAAGTAGGTACAGCTTTGGTTATAGTCAAGGTTAGTAAATGTATAAAGTTGCCTCGTAACTCTCCACCAATAATATTCTTACGCGGGAAAGCGTCACACAGCGTGCCCATTTAAATTAAAGTGATTTTGAGTTTAATTTTATCATTAGTTAAATAGGTATAAATCGAGTAAAGTAAATCATTTTTTTCTTTAAGCAAAACTTTGGTTTATATACGATCTAATCACATATACTCTTACACAAAGCATGTCGTCCTTTATTTCAAAATATTGTAGTAATGGTTAATAACTACTAGTTATTGGTGTACTCATGGGAGTAAAAAAGTTTTTATTGTAAATATTTTTGCCTAAAAATGCGCTTATAAATTATAAAGGAAATGAAGGAATTATATAGGAAATGACTCAGTGAAACACCATCACATATTAATTAATTTAGTATTCTACTGTCACAACCCAGTTCTTTTAATAAACTGTTATTATGGAGTTAATTAAAGGTTTTGTATGTTTAAAAAAATGGGTTCATAAATGCAAGTACTAACTAGATATCAAGATATTATTTGATGCAGTTTTCTTATAAAAAAACAAAACAAAATTGCAATCTTTCTAAACGAAAAACTTTATTGAGTTAATACATTACTTTAATTCACAATCTTTTGAAATCTTTTCAATCTTTTAGTGTTTGATGGGCCATGCGTTTTGCCTAGTTTAATAGCTACACCATATAAAGATACACCTTTTACCTCTCACTATAATGTAAAGCACTTGTAAATAGTCAAAGTTTAGTCAAGTTTATACGTAAGGACATAAAACACTATGAAATTAGAAAACAACGCTACGAGCACTACAAACATCAATCTAGACCGGTAATTTGACAACTAGTCAACTAGACAGGAAACGCATGGGCACCTCCGAACATCGACCTGATTTTATTTTGAAGTACACACCCACAATTTATATGATTTATAAAATAAATAAACAAATTACTTCTCTTCATCATCCAATATTATCTTCGAAGACTTCTTTCTCTTTACTGGCTCCAAAGCCGTGAAAGCGTAGTTGCCTGTTTTTTTTTCTTCCTCACAGAATTCAATAATTGTCTCCAGAATAGTCAAAGCATCACGTTTCAATGATTTCCATTTAGCCATAATGAAGATAGTCTATAAAATATTTGTTAAATAAAATGGTAATACAAAATTAAGGTTAAGAAATTCATTACCTTGAATCACAAGAATAGTAGCAACTAGTTTTAATAAAAACTATTTGAATATTGAAGTGATAAAAACACATAAAACGGGACTATTACACAGCTGTTAAACACTCAAAGTGTAGACCGGCAGGGGTGAGGGATAAGTTGTTAGTAAATTCGTTGGCATATTTTTCGGAGGTCAGATTTACTTGGTCGAACTACAACCGAGTCGGTTTATAAAAAAATATGTGAATAAATTGGTATTGTATCTGCAACTTTTCCATCAAATTTCTTCCAACAATTTCATCCTTCAATTAAAATTACTCTACATCACAATTCCTATTACACTAAGTTGAAAATAATAATCACATTCTGCAAATTCTGTAATAATTCTGTAAAAATTAAAAATTTCAAAATAACAGCTCAATTACATTTCAAAAACATTTTATTTCGTTAAAATTAGGTAAATCCCAATTGTAATTTAAATTCAAGTATTAACAATTATAACAAGTGTTCATTTGGAAAGTCAATCTAGTAGCATGTGATTTACTGAGAACATTTTGAAGTTTGTCGTAAATTAAAATTTACTACTTAACCTACGAAGTCGTATATTTTGACAGTTTCATACATACAAATAAATAACAAATAATAGGTATTTATTGAAAACTGTAACAAATGTTGAAAATGTTGTACTTCAAGATCAATGCACTTTAAAATCCTCCGTTCAAAATTTCTGATGATATTCTGCAACATTACTGGATTGTTATTAATTTCCATGCATTTCTGTTCGATTCTCTCTAGCATATCATTCAAATTCAATATAGGTGTTCGAAATATGTTATTTTTTAGATAAGGCCACAAAAAGAAGTCGCAAGGTGTTAAATCGCATGAACGTGTAGACCAGGCAATTTCAGTATTTCGACTAATTATACGCTCAAAAAATTCTCTTAAATAATCCAAAGATTCTGCAGTACAGTGACAAGGTGCTCCGTCTTGTTGGAAATATGCATTTTGAAGTTCATCATCATGCAACTGATTGACAAATGGTTGTAAAATTTCCGTACGGTACCTTTGAGCAGTTAACGTTGCCTGAAAAAATATTGGTCCAATGATTCGCCTTTGGCTTATCGCTGCCCAAACACCAATTTTCTCTGGATGTAGCGATTCTTCATTAATTACATGTGGACTTTCACTACTCCAAATTCTTGTATTTTGTGAATTTAGGTATACCGTTTTATAAAACTATGCTTCATCAGTAAAGATGACTCTTTGCGAAAGTTCTCCATTATTGTTCATATTTACAAACCAATTACAAAACTGTAGTCTCCGTGGGTAATCAATTTCTAACAATTCTTGTACTGCTGTGACACGGTATGGATAAAGTTGCATATCTTTTTTTAATAACTTATGAGTTGTACCAACAGAAAGGTTTATTTGTTGACTTAAATGTCGAACAGATGTTTGTGGTTCATTTTCCATTATTTCTTCAACACGATTGACAACTTGAGGTGTACGTTTCTTAACTGCTCCGCTGCCTGATTTTATTAAGAGACTACCAGTTTCAGAAAAAGTTTTAAAGTTCTATCCAAAGTATTCTTAAATTGTATATATTATATATATTACAAGATGTGGAAACTCAACTTGAAATTCTACCATGCAATCTTGAACTGAATAAACCCATAAACCATCAATTTTATTACCACTTCAAAAATAAGCTTGGACTAAAAAAAATTTATGTTCTAAAGTGAAAGCCATTTTAAAACTGAGAAGCAATTTATTTAAACCAGAATCGACGCACGATTATTTTATGCACTAACTGATATTTGTGATTGACATTATCAACTGTCATTTGGATTTACGTTTACGGAACAACAAACACATACTAATATATTTGCGTCTTATTCTATCAAAATTTCAAAGTAACCTAGATTGACTTTTCAAATGAACACACGTTATATATTTACATATTGCAAACTCGTCATAGCATTTGTGTAGCTTATTAAATTGTGATTGAATAAAATTTCAATTACATGGATATATTGAATATAAATGTAGAGTTTTTTAAAGCTATTTATTTAGATTTAGCATATATGCAAAATAAAAGTATTGTTCAGTTTGATTATCGCACATTTCTTAGATTTTATTTACTTACAATATAGTTCCTTGAAGCTTATGTTGTCATTACTACCAATAATTAAATTTTAATGTTTTACTAAAACACAAATAAAATGTGGTCACAAATGTTTATCTTGTTGGGCACCTTGAGAAATATGTAAAAAAAATATTTTCTGAACAAATAAAATACCAGACAGAAATATTATGGCATTCATTCGTATGGAACTATTCTTTGTATTACAATGAAACCAACAAGAGAAATTATAATGAATTCGTACTAATACAACTGTAGTTATTGAACATATCGCATGTAAATAATTAACAAATAATATTCTTTATAATGAAATTAGAGACGCAAATATTATATATGCTTGAAATATAAAAATTTGTAAATATTTACTTTTTCACAAATCAATTAATTTCAATATTAATGTACTATGTACATATTAAAACTAACAATAACTGTTGATTCAATATATGCTGGGTTCATGGGTATTTTTTTATTAACGTGCCATTGAATTTTCATTGTTCAAGTTACATCATCGATCAAAAGCAATTAGATTTACTTCTAGAACTTAATGTGCATTAAACTAATAATTTAAGGTAAATTATAGTAATTGGATTGATTCGGCTTTACTTGATGAAGATCCACAATTTAAAATAGAAATAAAACTAATAAACTGTGTTTTCGAAACAATTGTCGTTTTACGACATAAATTGAAAATCTAACTATTAGCTAATAAAACATGTTGATCGATATTTTCATGCGACACCAACTGTGGACAGTATTCAAGTTCTTTTGAAAAAACTCCACTTGCAGTTTGATAATGACATTGTATGTCGCGGTCACGATTATATGTGAATAAAGTGGTATATACAGGCTGGGGCATAGGAACCAAGTGTTTTTGGTTTGGGTAGTACTCGGCCATTAGAAAAGGGAGGGGCGCGCGGTTTATTACAATCCATTCCTCGACTCAAAGCATTTCACTTTCTCAGTTGCCACTTGCCATCATGGAGAGGCGGACGCTAGAGCAACGCGTGTTCGCGTATGATTGTTTTGTTCGAAGTGGCGAGTCGGTGACTGCAGTACAGCGTGAATTTCGCAGAAGATTAATATCCATCGTAATGACTCTGTTCCTGCCCGAGACACCATCTTACGCTGGGTCAATAACCTTCGAACAGTAGGTTCAATAATGAAAAGAAAGCCGCCCGGTCGTCAACGTACTGTGCGTACTCCTGAGAATATTGAAAGGACGAGACAAGCATTACTGCGAAGTCCACGCCGCTCTGCACGTCGACATTCAGCTGCACTTCAAATCAGCAATCGCACTGTACGGCGGATTTTGCATGGTGACTTACATTTTCACCCATACAAAATACTGGTTGCCCAACAATTAAATGTAAGAGATTACGCCCAACGCTTGAGTTTCGCACAACAAATGCTTGAACTTGTTCAGGAGAATGAAAACACGTTGTTACTCATGAGTGATGAAGCTCATTTCCATCTTACGGGGGCCGTCAATAAACAAAATTGCCGGTACTGGGCTGACGAGAATCCACGACAGTTACATGAGATGCCATTGCATAGTCCTAAGGTAACAGTTTGGTGTGCGGTGGGAAAATTTGGCATCATTGGCCCATATTTTTTTGAAGAAAGTAACCGCTACAGTAACATCTGCGCGTTACATTCATATGGTGAATAACTTTTTCATACCTGAATTGTTAAGAAGAGGTGTGGATATTCAAGATTTGTGGTTACAGCAAGATGGGGCCACGGCACACACCGCCAGAGCATCTATGGCTGTTCTTCGCCACCTGTTTCCAAATCGTCTAATTTCGAGATTTGGTAACGTTTTGTGGCCTCCTCGGTCTCCCGACTTATCGATTTGTGATTTTTATCTATGGGGGTACCTCAAGTCACGTGTTTACGAGGCCAAACCCCGTACGTTAGACGCATTAAAGGAATCGATTCGTTATGAAATCTCCCTAATCGACAGAGACATGCTGGAAAGAGTGGAGGCCAATTTTCGTCAACGGCTGCAACAGTGTATCAATGAAAACGGACATCATATGCCAGATGTAATTTTCCGTACTTGAATATTTCAAAATGCTTTATTATTAGCTATGTTGTACTACCAATAAATTTTTTTTAGAGTAAAAACTAATAATTTTATTATCATTTCAAAAACACTTGATTCCTATGCCCCACCCTGTATAACAAAGTTATTGTTTTATTTTATTTTATTTTCAAACTCCACTTCAGTTATGTTTTGAATAGTATGATAAAAAAGTCATCTGCATAAGCCAGTACATTGCAGTCAAGTGATGCTATTAAGTCGTTAATAAATATATTAAACATTAAACGGGCCCAAGTTGCAACCGTGAGGAACTCCAGAAGTCGGGTAAAAATATCTTGATTTATAGCCATTGTAGGTAAAATAGTTTGCTCTATCCGTCGAATATAACTTCATAAACCTGAGTAGAGAATTGTGAAACCCAAAAGATGGCAATTTTTGTAAAAATAAAATATGGTCGACGGTATCAAATGCGGGACTGAAATCCGTATAAATAACATCTAACTGACTAGTATCGTCTAAAGCTTTGGCTATATCTTGGGTGATGCAGCACAAGTTTGTTAGAGTGAAGCGATTTTTCACAAATCCATGCTGTGAAGGATACATAAAGGTCAGACATTTGAATGAGATAATTTTGCGCAAGACGAATTAAAATATTTTCTCAATAAATATAGGATAAGTTCTAGCGATTTTCCAAGCTTGTAGGAATGAAGAAATTTGAATGGATAAATTGAAAAGTTTGAAGAGTGAATGAAGAAAAACATTGGCGCAGACTTTAATCAAATACGTAGGAATATTATTGTCTACAGCAGTATGTTTATTCCTCAGTTTCTCAATGCCCTCGATGATACCATGCTGTGTAACACAAGGAATGACGATAAGCGGATATTATTAATAGTATCGTACTAAAATGACGCATCATCGAAGTTTTTACGAAGATAAAAACAAATGCAAATGTAAATGCGAAGGCGCCAACAATGGTTTGTGGTTCGGAATATTACTGATTATTAAAATATAAGTTACTTGGAATTCTAAACATGTTGCTTTTTGATTAACGAAAGTCTAGAATTGAGATGGATCATCAATAATTTTTTCTTCTATGTCTTGCGGATAACATGGTTATATTAACATAAATTTTTGGTTTAGTATTTTTTTTGAATTCTCTGAAACTCTGATTTGTAACTGTAATTACCAGTAAATTTCCACTTCCTATGATAGTGACACTTCAACAGAAGATATTTCTTTATATTCTTAGTAAATCACGAAGGGTAAGTCTTATTTGAGGAAGATCTTTACACAGGAACAGAAAGGTTTAAGACAGAATAAAGTTTGTCATAAAAAGCTACAAGACACCCGTCAACATCAATATAACTGTCTAGGAAAGACCAGTCAGTTTGGAGTAGATCAGAATACAGTTTTAATAAACTTAGCCTTCTTAAAGTAATACCTAATATTATTATTTGACAGAAATGAACGTATACAAGATGTACACATAACGCCAAACCATAATGCAGGATGATGTCTGTCTTCAACAACAAGGGAGTCAGAATCATGTCCAACATCGAATTCGCAGTCCATGTTTGATAGTATCACGTCCAACAGTCGATCATTTGCATTAGCAATATCGTTGATCTGAGTTAGGTTTGGAAATGCCATAAATGAAAGCAGAAGCTGCAAATTCGCAACAAGAACAGTTCAAAGTCTGCGTAATTTAAATTCGGTGGGATATAAACGAATACAAGAAAATATGAATAGCGAAAAGCAATAAGTACAAAACCGCCAAGAGATCTACCAGTATTTCGTCAACGTACGATACTGTAAGATGGAAAAAATTAATTATTATAGACTGAATCACACAACCAACTTTCAGAAAATAATATGATATCATATGGAGAGGAAAAACTGGATTTATATAAGACATTTGTTTTACCACGTAAACCTCTAACGTTCTGGTACTAGAAATGGATAAATGGGTAGATTCTCAGATGGGCAGATATAACGGGTGTTCAGAAACATTCGAAGTCAAACTAGTCCTTGAAAATATGAAGTCATGTCTGATATAGATTGATACATTTACTTAATACAATTTTATAGGTTGTCATACACGCAAATGTCAGTTTATGTCGAAATATATTACTTTAATATGCCATATTAATTAATATAAATTAGTAAAATAATGATTTCAGAAGGTAACAGTAATTAATTTGCAAATTTCAAATTAAGTATTTTGATATTTTAGAGAATTCTTGCTGAACAATAGCACCTCTTCATGCGATAACTGGAAAAAATTACATAATCCAATTAATATGCTGTTCATTCTTGTGTAATAAAGCTCATCTAATCTGTAGTAACATGTAAAAAGACAATGCAGAATTAAGAGCAAATAACTTTACAAGTAAAGGTTTTATTCATCTTATAGTGACAATAGTATCTAGTTATCGTACTAGTTTAATATATTAACATTCAACAAATTATTGTAAGAAATGGCTTAAAATAAATTGTTTGTAGAGTCCTTAGATTACAAACTTATAATAAATATCATAAATTGTAGTTGTATAAATTACCAACAATAATGACCATAATTATAAAAGATGTTGAAAATGTCCACCACCTTCTTCCAAGCATTTTACGCACCTCCTCCGAATGCTACTAAATACATTTTGCAGTATGGGACTATTTCTAATTTCAGTAATTTTATTTATAATTCTGTCTTGGAGATCTATATAATCTTGCACTGGTACTTGATAAATTGAATTTTCTAAAAAAAGGCCATAAATAGTAATCACAAGGTGTAAGATCACAAGATCTTGGAGGAAATTCATGATCGCTGTTCAAACTAATTAAACGATTTCCAAACACTTCTTGTAACATATTCATTGTTTCCCCCGCTGTGTGAGCTCTAGCACCATCTTGTTGAAAGTATCCCAAAGCTAGTTCATCATCGCGAAGTTGATTAAAGAAAGGCAATAGTATTTCCTGTCGATATCTTTCTGCAGTCAAGGTACCATTAAAAAAATTTGGACCAATAATCCTTCCTCTACTTATAGCGCACCAAACACCAACTTTCTGAGGATGTAAAGGAGCTTCAACATAAAAATTATTGGGCTTTGTATCACTCCACATTCTCATGTTTTGCGAATTAACATATCCACTAACATGAAACCATGCTTCGTCTGAAAAGAAAGTTTTGTCTAGGACATCATCATTAAAATTATTTGTAAACCATTCGCAAAATACTACTCGTCGCGGGTAATCAATATCGAGTATTTCTTGCAAACTGTAAATCTTCTTTTAAAACTTTATGGCAAGAACCAACTGACAACCCGGTTTGTTGAGCAGTCATTATTTCTCTAACATTCCCAATCACTTCTTCTGTTCGGACTTTTGGTCGCCCACCACCCTCTTGGCGTCCCACACTACCAGTTTGTCGAAAAACTGGAACAATTCTGATTAGTGTACACTGAAAAGTATTATAATCAAAAGCAAGGTTGGGAAATTCTTCCAAACAAGCTTGAATTGAATACTTCCACTGGCCATCGATCTTTTGACCATTTCGAAAATATGCTTCAACCATGAATGCTTTGTGTATGTTAGTAAATACCATTTTCAAAATTAAAAAATATAAATTAGTATCTTCGATATTAGATTCTGACAATTTTTGACAGACAACAGTTGACATTTAATAATTATTACAAATCAGATACTTAAGTAAAGATATACGATTTTTTGTTCAGAGCCCACTTGACTTCGATTGTTTCTGAACACCCGTTAGTTAGCACGAGCAGAGAATTATATTACCGACTACTATGAACTACTATTCAAATGGTAAATTGCTCAGTAATTTTTCTGCTAGATTGTTGCACCACAAAAATCGAAAGATAACCGCAGCTCAACCAATTAAACATGGAGAGTGAATTACATTGCCTGGATTTTCAAATGCAATGTTCAAACCGGCTTGGTTTGTCATCACTTTTATGCCAACTTTATGAAAATAAATTGATGTACTCTTGAGCTGAAAGTTGGCTATGGATAAGTAATAAATTTTATTACGTCGTTTCGTCTATCGTAGTTTGCAAGATTTTCTTAATCAGAAAATACTTTCTAAACTCGGAAACTATAAATAAATATATAAAAGTTATGTCATTTACTGTCACTCAACTTTTTATTGTCACTTTGCGTAGTTTTGGAGAATACTGAATTACCGTGATATAAAGTTTCTAGGACAAAGATGGCTTTGTAATATAAATTGTATGTCTGAACTTAAGTTAGGAACTATAACTCTGTTTTGTAAATTATTTTGACAGTGACATTATCTGTCATCCATTAATGTGTTAGAATTGCTGAAAGCAAGTTTGACCGTCGTGTTTGAAACATAGCACATTCGAGTAAATTAAAATATGGTTTACAATATAGTGCAAAAAGCGTACATGATTGAAGCCTATTTTCGGAGTGGAGTGCGAATTGATTGAATTTGGGTGTACAGTCAACGTGCATGTTTGGATGATTTTAGAGAGCACTTTCCAGAGTTAGCTGTAATTCCCAAAGATTTTTATAATTGCCTTTCCAATTGTGTTGGTGTGTTTCGTGAGACTGGTTCTGTGGGTCATAATTTATGACTCATAAATCACGTACTGGTAGACCAACTGTTCGTTCGGAACAAGTTATAAATGATGTTCGTCAACGTATGGTAAATGAACCCACAAAACCTTTGAAACGCCTTTCTCAAGAGATTGGACTTTCTTATGGAACATGTCAGAAAATTGTAAAGAAAAACTTACACATGCATCCGTATAAGATGCAATCACATCAGGTGTTTGGCTAGCAGTTTCTCGCCGCAGAGTTGTTGGCCCTATTTTTTTAATTTCACAATTAATGCTGAGAGGTATAGAAACATTCTGAATGAATTTATTGAACAGTTGCATGATGATGAATTGCAATATGAATACTTTCAACAAGATGGTGCAACGGCACACACAACACGAGAAAATATTGCTTGTCTTCGTGAGTTTTTTGACGATCGGATCATAAGTTTACATACGGAAGTTGAGTTTTCACCACGATCACCTTGTTTGACAATTATGGACTTTTTCTTGTTTCCTCACCTAAAGAATAGAATATTTAAAACTCCTGTTGCTAATTTGCAAGATATGCAACAAGGAATTATTGACGAATGTGCATTAATAACGCCCGCAATGCTGCAAAATGCCTTTAACAGCATGAAAAGGCGTGTCACATTGGGAATTGAAAATAACGGACAACAATTTCAACATTTGCTTTAATTTTGCCTTTTTTTATTAATAAAATTTTGAATACAAGCTGAGCTTGTTGTTTTATTGTATCTTTATTAAATCAAATGACATATTTATTGATGTCACGATGACACTATCAAAATAATTTTCAAAAATTAAGGTTAAGTTACCAGTATGATAATATGGATAAAGTTCAGACATATATTTTCTATTTCAATGCCATCTTGGACCCAGAAACTTTATGATATCGCGGTATATTCAACACGTCCAGTTCCAGATCCGTTAACGTTAGTTTCTTTCTGAAAAAATTAACTTCCTTTCTTTATATTCTGATCCGTCCTTTTTACGGATATTGAAAGTCCAGTTTTGTAAAATGTTCACCAGGTCCTCCTTCTGTTGTGCGTTTTGATAATATATATGATCGATATTTGCAAAATTCCATAAATTGTGACCAAATGTAGTTTTCAGAGCACACTGTATTAAGAGGTTTATTAGTTTTAATATTTTCTAACGAAATTTCACCAAATCGCGACGTTTTAAATCAATTTATGACTGGTAGAAAATGTGACTGACAAGCAATTTGCAATTCACAAAAAAGTGTGACAACTCTTATGGACTATTTTTGTATTTTTAAAGCATTATGAAACTGTCTAATACCCAAATGAGAAATATCAAAGTGACACATTATATTTTATTACATGTAATAGTAAAGTCACAATCACCTGTAATAAAATTACTTGTCCCACTTTTCTGTGAATACAATGGAAATACGATCGACGATTAAAGACGGTTGCTATGGTAAAATGAGCAAAGGTGATTATCCCTTCTTATTAGTCCAATAGAGTAGAGGTATATGGAATTAATATATTATGAGTTGTATAATTTTTTAAGCGAAGAATAAATGTATTAATTACTAATTCAAAATGCATCATATTTATAAAAATTGAGAATGTTGATTTAATTTAATTTAAAACAAAAACTTTTCAATAGAAACATAAAAATATTTTTGAAAATTGGATGTGGAAATCTCAAGTTTATATTTTTATTATTTTTATGAAAATTGCTATCTAGACATGCATACACGTGTTTCATCTTCCCATAGACTCGTCAATGCATGATGCTGGAATAGACAAAATTCACAAAAATTATTCCCTTACTGCATACAATCAAGTCACTAAAGATAGCATAGAAAAACATTCAGAGCCACTTACTGACTAACGTCAACATCTCGAACGTCAAACCAACCATCACCGTCCTCATGATAGGTGTAAGACTAGACAAGTAATTTCCATCGGACGATATTTTTATATTATTAAAAATGTTTCTGCTTTATCCAAAAAATAGTGAGGTTTTGCCAACTGTTTCAAATTGTTTTAAATTTTATTTTCCTTGTAAACTGGCGGACAAAAAAACTGTCCGACTCATTGTGACATTTGACAACGTTTTAACAAAATTAACACGTTGTGAATCAGTTTTTAAGTATTGAAGGTTATTGAGACGCAAAATGTCAATGCAGGTATATTATTTGCCATATGGATCTATTTAAATAATTTATTTATAACCTACAACAATTCATATGCTATTTTTGAGAGATAGATAACCAATTTTACAGTATTGTCGACATAATAATTATTGTGTACAACAAATTGAATACATTTGCCTTCACTTATATTATGCATTTAACAATTAAATATTGTTTAATATGCCAGGAAATAGGTTAACGACATAATGAAGGCGTCCAAGAGTAGAACAGAGTAAGTGATATTCTCAATTCATACGCAAATAAACTTGTATATTGTGCTGGCACAGCACAGACATACGCAATCAGTTCAAAAAGCTTTGTAAGCGTAATTCATGTAACATATTAAAAGTTGTATGCGAAAAACAATATAAGATATCGTACATAATAATATTTCTTCCTTCCGTTAAACTATGATTTTTTTTAATACAAGGTGTTGAATTGTAATATAAAAATTTAAATATTTTAGATATAGAAAATTAGTATTACTTTAGCAGACATAATAATAATAGTAATAACAATCTTTGTAATAATTTCTCAAAATAATATCTTCCGTAAATTCACAAATTCACAAACTACAAAATTACTACAAAATTTATAAAAAAAATTCATGCAGCATTCAGAATTCGAACAAACCTAACAGCCTTTGCCTTGTAACAAAAATTCTGTGGATCATCAAAGTTATTTCTGCTCCACGAACAGCATGTTAACTGTCACATCATTGAATGGAGACTAAGCTACTTCGTTCACATAAATTTCTCCTTCAGATAAAGTTTGACACACAACTCTTGCTAATTGAAACATTCAAACCTTTGCGTTATCTAAACGACGGAAATAGATTTCGAAAAGTTATTTCATATATCCTAAAGTATAGTACTTAATTTCTTTTCAAAACCAATAAGTAAAAAATGAGACAGATGTCGGTGTCTCCTAGGTTTTGTTTGGAGATGATTTATTGTAATCTAAACTGTTAAATAAAAACTACTTATATACTGATAAAAAAAATGAATAAATTAATCAAATAAATATACGGCTTAATTAGCTAAAGAAAGGAAAACCAGACTAATCAGCACTACTTTACTGATTGTAGTTACGATATACTATGTGGAAACTACTTATGCAATAAATTCGGTAATTTCAAAATGAATGATATTTTTATAAAACGCTAAAACAGGTAAACTTTTTTTTAAAATTGCGCTGGTTTTAAATTACTGCGCCTATTAGTGACGTTATCTCCTTCAGTACCCATACTAGTTAACCATATTTTCAACAATTCTTGAGATTTTTACATTTTTACGTTCCAACCACAACAACAACAATTACAAAAGCGTCAAAGTTTATTGTGTGTGGTTTATAACAAAACAAAATTACTATTTTTCTTGTATTCTACTGCCAAATGTTATCAATAGAGAGCGGACTGAAACGATTGAATGACATTGCCCCGATAAAACGTGTTGGCTATATCATGTATAGTATGTACGTTGTAACAGCCCCACTATTTGCTTGCTCGATTGCATTCCTCGAGCAGATGTTATTCAATATCCCATTCAAAAAGCTTAACAATCCAGTCCTCAAGAGGTTTCTTACAAAATATACCGATCGTCAGTAGGAGTGATTACCCGAACCGGGGACCGCCACCTCCACAATAAATTAATTGAAAGGGTTAAGTCGCGGATTCGCGGTTTTATTCGCGGATTCGCGGTTTTCTCACTGGCATTTTTAAAAATAAAAAAATTCAAATAATTCTAAATATGTGGCGCCATCTTCTAGAAAATAAAAAATTAAAATATCTCGAAATATGTTGGACTATATATGCAACTTACAATTTCTAATTCTTATTCCCGGTTTGGTCTAATGGCTAAGAGGGCTGACTTATACCAAGATAGCTAAGGTTCGATTCCTGGCACAGACATTAAAAAAAAAAAATTCAAATAATTCTAAATATGCGGCGCCATCTCTTCTAGATATCGCTGAACTATAGTACGATAGTCATTGGTTATAAACTGAAATTTACGTTAGGATCCGCGAATTTGCATCTAATTGAACTAATTCCGCGACTTCATCCGCGACTTCAACCGCATACCGAATACCGCGAAAAAAACCGCGGACCTGCTAAAATCCGCGAATAAAACCGCGGATCCGCTAAAATACGCGATTAAAACCGCGAACATCCCGCGAATTCCGCGAAAAATACCGCGAATTGCGCGAAAAATACCGCGAATTCCGCGAATAAAACTGCGAATCCGCGACTTAACCCTTTCAATTAATTTATTGTGGAGGTGGCGGTCCCCGGTTCGGGTAATCACTACTACTATCGTCATATACCAGATGAATCTACTTTACGTAAATACCACTTACCAAAATGTTATTTGAGAACCATTGAAAAAATAGGAACCAACCTACCTGATCATTATCTTTGGGTAAGTGCAGACGAAACAACGGATGTAATGGGACGATATGTGTTAAATGTAGTTGTTATTAGTAGTAGTTGGTATTCTTCATCCGACAACTTCATACCAACCATGCTTAATTGCAACTAAAATATTGCCAGTCGTAACTGGTGAAACAGTTATAAGAATAACTGATCAATGCATTCATAATATTCTGTCAACGGATAACAACTATAAAGACAAGATGCTATTATCTTTTACTGATGCGGCAGCTTATATGTTAAAAACAGGGAAGTTATTAAAGCAATCTTATACCAATATGCTACACGTTACCTGTGCAGCACATGCACTACACAGAGTATGTGAATACATCAGGGACCATTTTCCAAATGTTGATAAGTATGTTTCATCATTTAAAAAGTTATTTCTCAAAGCTGAGACAAAAAGCAGTTTAGCAGAAATCCAGATTTGAATATATTATATCTATTCTGCACAGAACCCATTGAGATCACTTTTGCGACATTTTAATTACGCACCCATCACCAGTTGTGATGTGGAATGGATATTTTCCATATGTAGGTATGTGGCACTTGTGCATCTCGCCACTCGTATCAAATTTTTCGAAACTCACCGATCGCTTACAGAAACAAACCTATAGCGAATACAAGGCAGACGCCTATGGGCTATGAATTATCAATCGCTCGAGTCCGCTCTCTGCTTATCAATTTTATCATAGTCTTTTCATGTTGACTTTTTCTTTTTAAATATTTTTGTTGGGATATATTTAAGCCGTTATTAGTTAAGTTACTTGCTGTCGTCAGTGGCAGTCCGTCATTTGATTAAAATCGATATTTTTGATTGAAAGTTTGTAATAAAAATGAAATATTTAACGAAATCTTTTAGAATTGAAATTTTGAAGATGATCGGATATGGAGACAGATGTAGGACGCCTTTTGAGGTAGGGCAACTGTTCCAAGAGAGGCACCCCGAACAACTCGCCATTGCAAAAGGAAATGTATCCAAAATTGAGGCATAATTTCGAGAATTTGGTTATGTGAAACCTATGCAGAGACACCCTACTTTTGTTGCTGACGACGCCAAAATAAACGTTCTGCTCAGTATTGCAGAAAACCCAACATCTACGTTACGCCAAGTAGCTTTGGAAAATGGCATCAACCATATTCAAGTGTATTTAAAAACAGAAGCTTCATCGCTATAAACTTCAATACATTCAAGAGTTAACACTAGATGATCCGGTCCACCGATTTCAATTTTGTTAGGAAATGATGGATTGGTTGGATAGAAATGAAATTTCTTTAGACAACATTATGTTTTCTAACGAATCTACATTTACTTTAAATTGAGAAATAAATCGCCAGAATGGTAGATATTGGGCTGTCACGAATGCTCACTGTATGCGCGAAAATCACAGCCAACGCCCAATAAAAGTAAACGTTTGGGCAGGTGTACCTACTCAATTATCGTATACTGGGTCCTATTTTTATTGACGCCAATCTTACCGGAGCTAAATATCTAAATCTTCTGATTCTGGCCTTAGCAGTTTTACATTCAGATCATCAAGATCCAGATATTCCTTGGAGCACATTATGAATTCAGCAGAATGGAGCACCAGCTCACTTTTCCCTTTGTGTTTAACAGTATGTAAATCAAGTTTCTGCAAATAGATTTGGATTTGGAGGAGAGGATTTATAGAATAGTCAGCCAGATCGTCTGATTTAAATTTGCTTGATTTCTTTCTTTGGAGTTATTTAAAGAGTAAAGTTTTTAAAACTAACCCTAACAATTTACATGATTTGAAAGAGCGAATCCTAACGGAAATTAGAAATATTACACCTAAAACTTTACGCAACGTTAAAGAAGAATTGTGTTTTATATTAGGAGTTTGCCAACAAGTGAACACTTTGAACATTTGCTACGTTAGTAACGAATCTAAAGTTGTTTATAATCCTATTATTTAATAAATTTTTGCCTTTTTTGTAATGTTTACTTACAATAAGCTTTGGTTAGACAAAATGTGATTGTTTCAAAAACTATTGCAGATAAAAAGATCATTTAGGATTTGTTGCTAAGGCTGTTAAAAGTACTATCCAAAGCTAAAACAAAAAAATAGTGTGACGTCATAGTTGAAAAATGGATGACGTTATGAACAAGTGAAGCACCTTACAATAAGCATTATGTGAAATAAAAATTGAGCTGTTTCAGAGTTTTCGACAAATGTCATTAGTAGAGCAGACCAACCTTCGTGCGCGCCATGAGCGCCGGTATGAGAGTGTAATTCGTAATATATTATACAAAAGTATTTTTAATAATATATAATATTATTAAAAATGGGGTGTGAAGAACACAATACAAGTTCATATGTATTTTTGAATGTATCTTCTCCAAAGACGTAGACACGATAATACAGTTTTTTATAGATACGGTGGTTACCGACTATAAGGAACACCACGGCTAGTTCTGCGATTATTATATAGACAGCGTTGAATATTCCTTCACGCTCTGTCTTAATCATATCTGCGAGATAGCAAGGTAGTTATGTTTGTTGAATGTGTCTCTTCTCCAACAGGGGCGTATTGGTAATCATGTAGAAATGTGAAATACGTATCTACGTCTTTGGAGAAGATACATTCAAAAATACATATGAACTTGTATTGTGTTCTTCACACCCCATTTTTAATAATATTATATATTATTAAAAATACTTTTGTATTATACAAAATTGGTAGGTTTTACTTATTCAAGTATGTTTCAAATTATGTTGTAATATATTAGAATATGCGATAGTATAGGAACGCAACATGAGCTTGTTACCGATGTAAGTATAGAAGTAGAGACATGTATTCTATCAGAAATAATTAAATATACATTTGGTTTTCTGCTATTAAAGTAATATACATAAACACACGAAGCGTTAAATAGCAGCGTTAAATAAAATGGAAAATGTATGGAATCAGTGATTGTGTGCAGGACAGAGGATTTACACATAGTTCATGAATAAACTGTTGTCGATTAATTTTGTTATTATTGTGCTTCGAACTGCTTACGTGTTCTTTACAATGTGTTTTTGACCAACAAATTAGATATGTATTGCACACTAAACATTTAATTTTTGAGCCATCGTATATTAAGTCCGGGAAATCCATAATAAACTTATTAACTTCGTCTGACAACGGTATTTTTCTCGATTTATGTGTCAACGACATTTTATTACGTATGCTTACACTTACATGCAGTCTAAGCAGTACCAAACACATACTGAATGCTTTTTATTAGTTCTGATGCAATACAATCATCCTCACATCGGCGCACATGGCGCGCACGGAAATTTGTCTGCTCTAGTCATTAGTTTTGAAGTTACTGGATTTATTCCATAAGTAATTTCCATACAGTATACAATTTGAGGGTATGGCTTTGCGCGTAGCGATTAACTTTTCATTTCGAGCGTACAATAAATCAATCAACTGCCCTTTTCGAAGTCATAACATGACTCTTTTATTGTTGAATATCTTTTTCACATACTATATATATATATATATATATATATATATATATATATATATATATTATTTATATTTAAAAAGTGCTTTTATTTATTCTAAATCAAATCTGATAGAAGCGAACGATTTTCTTTGTTGTAAGGAAGAAGCAAGTAAGGAAGAAAAGTCAAAATTTATTGCACAGTATTTTTACAACAAAACTTCTATTAGTGTTAATGATTAAATTAATAAAATATTTACTGTTTTTCTAATATTTCGCAATTATAGGTATTTCTTGAAACAACCACATGTATATTTAAACAGAATTATAATAATACTTTTTTAATTTTTATTAATAAACTTAATAAATGATAAATTATGAAGGTTACTGGTATAAAAACAATACGTCATTACATATCTGATCCCGAAAACGCAAGTAAAATGTTAAGTAAGATTGCAAATATAGTTTCTGAGAACAAGTTATAGAATTACTATAATGTCAACTATATTGCGTTATATATTTTGGAGTTTCCATTTTCAGTTGTTTAAGTTTTAAGTTATTTGTAAACAAAATAATGAAATTATCAACCACAAACATTTATATAATACGTTACATCGAATAGTGGGTATTTCTAGGTACAATTATTAAGATAAAATTAATTCCTTGAAATATTTTGTGGTGATATTAACTAGTCAGAAAAACCTACAAAATTCCACGAATAACTATTCTCAGCGCAAGTATCTGATTGTCTACAAACAATTTCATAACACAAACACACGTATATCGTATATTACTTTGTCGTTAATAAAAAATTTAATATAAATATCTCTACGTTGACAGAAACAGTAATAAATTTTCATAATTTATTTGAAAAAAAAGAAAATATAGAGTAAAATGAATTATTCCAGCAGTATAATATACCAAAATATGCTCTAATGTACCTATGGATCTAGATATGAACATATGTATCTAAATTAAAAAGATAAGGAATTACATATTTGATAATGTACCGGATGTGATAACGTCTAATTATTACTAATTTAAATACGGAAATTTATCAAACCGGGATTGTATAAAAAATTTTAGTCTCAAATATTTGTTAAAATTGCAAATTTAAAGCAGAAGATTCATTGAAATAACTTTTTTAATAAAATAGGGAAAGAAATAAGTCCGACAAAAAATAAGAAATTTGATTCTTAAAGAAACCGTTTTAACCTGCGCAGATTGAAGTAATTATAATTAAAAATTGATTGTGGAAGTCGTTACTTCGTGATAGTTACTCATATTGATACAAAAAAAAACTATTGCTTTGGTTTTTGATTACCATATTTTAAAAACAGAACATATCTTAGAATTCATAGAAATTGATAAAGGTACAAGTATTAAGAGATGTTATTCTTAATTACCAGCAAGACTTATTTAAAACTAATCTTTTCAATAGTCTTATTAATCTACAACAGTCTTAATTTATGTTTTTTAATACCACACACGCCCGTAGTTATTAGGTTATTCCTCCGGAAATTCCCCTTTGTCACCTAATTACCTCTTGGTTGTAGCTTATATATACCTGCTCCTTTGTTTCTCATACGTATTGTTAATTTCGTTTGAGAATGGCATGCTTTTAATGTCCAAACTGCTGTAATGTTATCTGCTATAATCAAGTGATAAAAGATGAAGTTATAGTGTAACATTACCCGTAACCCGTAACATTAAACGTTGGTTTCGATTATAATGTAAATCAAATCTGTCAATACTGCTAGTCGTTAATGTTTGTCTTAATTACTGCTTAAAGCATTGACTGATTAAACTATTAGGTTTTTGTTTTCGTTGCCAACGACCGCTGTATAGCTAAATAAAATGAATCTTATTTTCTAGTAGCGATCTCTTCGAAAGCATCGTGGGTCAGGGTGCAAGGAAGCCAAATGAAACTCAATTAACACCTCGTAAAAATTTTTATTTAAATCTAAATAAATCTAAATATTTACAATGTGATGGTTCTTTACTTAATACCTAAATCTGTATACAATTCCTGTCGGAAAGGGTAGGCTGTTGCTAACAAAATCCGAAATGAAAATCTAACGACTCACCGGATTTGCGCGTTTGTATCCTTTCCTTTTTTCTTTGTGCAGAACTCACTAGTTCACCTTGTTTTACACACGACGAAATTTCTCAATTGATTTTAACATAAAAATAAGATTCAACTTTTAATTCAGCGTTAACGACGAAAATTATATGTATCCGAAGATATATATATATATATATATATATATATATTATATACGGTGTGTTTCTGAATTTATACGAAAGATTTCAAAGGGTGATTCTTTAGCAAAAATTAAGGGGGGTCTTTCATATAACTTTTTGTTCAACACCCTTTTCCCTCCAAGTCCTTTAAAATTAGGTAAAAAAATTTGTTTTTATTTAATATATCCACTTTGGAAAAATTTAGAAGAATGAAATTTGGCAGATAACTGATGCTAATAAAATGGCAGTTTTTGAGTGTTTTTGTTACCCTAAAATGTAATCACAAGGGGCTGAAAAAAACAACCCCGATAATATTTTGCATTAGAACTTTTTAATGCGCCTATATTTTCCTATTTCAAAAATTGATTTAAAAAGACAGACTCAATCTGCAACTTTTTTATGTCATGACTTTTTATCATAAAATTGTTAGTTTGATCACAAAAAAATAAAATACTGCTCTTTTCCCATAAATTCACAGAGAGGTTATTATTTATTAAAAAAAAATCAAGTAAGCTGGTGTCAAATGAAGTCATATGACAAATAGTTTTATTGTCCTGATTTTCTCTGTGTTATTTTTTAATCTCTGAAGAACTAAAACTAATTAAGTAAATAAAATGGTAAATTACACAAATGCCGAAATGGCAGATTGCATTTTTTATATGGTCGTGCTAATGGAAATGGATTAAGAGCTCGGAGGCTTTACGCTGAGTTATATCCAGAACGAACATTACCCCATCATAGCGTATTCGCCCGTATTCATCAACGTTTACGAGAAGTAGGAAATTTTTGAAGAACAACCGTCGATTGCGGACGTTCTCGAGAAGTACGAACTGTAGCACTAGAGGAGGCTGTTCTTAATTTAATTGAAGAATCTCCCGGAACAAGTACGAGACAAATTGCCCGAGAGTTAAATGTGAGCCATTGCACAGTATTTAGAATTTTAAAAGAACAAATGCTGTATCCCTACCATATCCAACGAGTCCAAGCGCTCTTACCTCGAGATTTTCTACCTCGTCTAATTTTTTGTCAATGGATAATTCAAATGATCACACAAGCTCCGCAGTTCTTATCTCGTATTTTGTTTACTGATGAGGCAAGCTTTTCTCGGGAATCTATCAGAAATTTCCATAATAATCACATATGGGCAGATGAAAAGCCACACGAAATTGCTGAATCTAAATTTCAACATCAATTTTCATTGAATGTATGGCTTGGTGTTATTGATGATTATTTAATTGGGCCATATTTTCTTCCAATAAGATTAAATTAATTAAATTTAATAAATAATAACCTCTCTGTGAATTTATGGGAAAAGAGTCTCAGCAGTATTTTATTTTTTTGTGATCAAACTAACAATTATATGATAAAAAGTCAAGATATAAAAAAGTTGCAGATTGGGTCTGTCTTCTTAAATCAATTTTTGAAATAGGAAAATATAGGCGCATTAAAAAGTTCTAATGCAAAATATTATAGGGGTTGTTTTTTCAGCCCCTTGTGATTACATTTTAGGGTAACAAAAACACTCAAAAACTGCCATTTTATTAGCATCAGTTATCTGCCAAATTTCATTCTTCTAAATTTTTCCAAAGTGGATATAATAAATAAAAACATCCATGGAGTTGATGACCAGTTTCAAAAGAAAGGTGACACTTGTTTCTTCGCTTCTACTGATTAGAGAATGAAAACCATGTCTATTGACCAAAGCGTTATAGTCCGTCCCACGCATTGGATAAATTCCATCGCACTTGAAGGTGAAGGAAGTATTTAAGGAAACGCTCCAAAGCGATCTGTTGGTAGACGTAGTATAGATACCATACCAGCATAGATACTAATCTGTTGTTTGCATTTCTTAATTTTTGCGTGTTTCGGTTTTAGAAATTGTTTTTTTTTTAATTCCTCATACACAATAAATCGCAGAAAATATATTCGGGATTTTAATATAATATATAGTCATGTTATTAAATAATAGTTATAAACAAATTCTTGCTTACATCTTATCCACCTTCCTGTATATAAAAATACTATTTACTAAATAAGAAGACAATAAAATCAAAACTTTGTATGTACTATACGCATAATTGTCGAAAATGGTCGTGAGGAAATGAAACATTAAGCCTTCCTTCGTATCATAAACTCCTAATTGTAGCCTTAATACACAAATAACGCAATAAGAATAATAATAATATCTAATAAAAAATAACCAGATCTCGATATCTATAAATTTACTTGACGGCTGATGTGATAACTGATACTCACGTCACATATCAAAGATTTTGTTAAAAGTTTAGTAGCAATAAAAAAATTATTAAAAAGTTAAATTGTAATTGTAATTGGCAATCTTGTTCTCTTACTAATCAGTAGATATAAAGTAAAAATATCTTAACATTAATCACAGTTATAACAGACAGAGAACAAGAAAAATCCCTAACCACAATATTAATCAAAAAAACTCTAAATACGTATTTCGGTAAATAAGTTATATTGTGGTTAGGGATTTTTCGTGTTTCTCTCTATTTCAGATTTCAAGCCACTAATTCGGATCGGATAAAAATATCTTGAAGAAATATAAAATTGTAAGCGTTTTTGTATACTTTTATAGAAAATATAAAATATAAGTAAAGATATTTCAAGATACTTGTTCATATGTACGTGTTGCAAACTACATTTCTAACCGATTTGCGGTTTCGATGACGTCGTAATCACCTGAATTGTGCTCTAGTGTCGAGAATGTAAGTTTGTAGTAATGCGCCTTAGATGTTCCTGAGAGCTTTCGAACACACCAACCGAAATAAATAAATCTTCTTGATTTATTATCATTCTTGTAAACTGTTTTAAGCTCACAATGCAGTTGTCTGAAACATTCCTTCGTCAAAATCGCTATTCCTAGCTTTGACATTTACAATAAGTAGCGTTGCGGGGTTACTATAATACCGCGATATCATAAAGTTTCTGGGTCAACGGTGGCCATGGGGTGAAAAACGTCTGTCTTAATTTATATCATCCTTTTGAGAAAAATCTGATAAAATTTTCAGGTTATGTGTCATACTGACATTAAGATTAATATATTGACAAATTTTAACGTGAGCATGACACTTAACCTGAAAATTTTATCAGATTTTTGTCAAAAGGATGATATAAATTAACACAGACGTTTTTCACCCCATGGCCACCGTTGACCCAAAAACTTTATGATATCGCGGTATATTAAGCTATAGCATTTATTCATAAATTACCGAAAAGCTAATTTTAATACAATTTACCTGTTAATCATATTGTGATTACGTTTTGTATTTTATTTTCTTTAAATGTATAGTTGTGGCTGCTACAAACTGAGAGACCGAGTTTTGACACATTCTGTCAAATTTTAAAAAAATTATCATTTGTAAATTTGACTTTTATCCGGTATTTATTGTCGCGGTCACATAAAAGCGACCGGCACTTTTTCCTATTGTATACATCATGTCACCAAATAATGAAAAAAGTCAAATTTTATTTAAATTGTCATTAGTGTCATTACTTACAAAGTCATAATGCCTCACTTAAATATTGCACAAAAAAGTAGTATAGTGACCCTTTTGGAAGAAGGTTGGTCAGAGAGAAGGGTAGCCGAACGATTTCAAGTGGCGAAAAGCACTGTTCATTATATAAATGCCCGATGGAATCAGAGACGTTCATTAGAAAGAAAGGTGGGGACTGGTCAGCAAAAAGTTTCAACAGAGGAAGAGGACAATGATCTGATAAACTTTTTGATAAATAATCCTTTTGAAACTGCTGTGGAAGCACGACGTGCGACAAACTTTCCAGGGTCTATCAGAACGGCACGGCGTCGTATAAAAACTACATCTACATTAGAAGTCGTGTTGCAGTGCAAAAGCCTTTTTCAACACAAGGTAATAGAGAAGAGAGAATCGGGTTTGCGATACAATATTATATGCACGACGCAAATTTTTGGCAGAACGTAGTTTTCACGGATGAGAAAGTCTTTTAATCATATTACAACGGTCACGTTAGAGTATATAGACCACCAAACACTCGTTTTGAGGAACTATACATCCATAATTTTAGAAAAAGTGGCCGTTTTTCTGTTAATGTTTGGGGGTGGATGAGTGCCAACGGTCTTGGTGTCTGCACACATGTTCAAAACAGGTTCAATGCATTAACATATATAGACATTCTAGAGAACATCATGCTACCATCAGTCAACGGCATGTTTCCTGAAAATAACTTTGTGTTCCAGCAGGATAATTGTCGAGTTCATACCGCCCAAACAGTAACAGAATGGCTGCAACGACACAACGTAACAGTGCTGCCCTGGCCAGCGCGTAGTGCTGACCTTAATCCTATAGAGAATGTTTGGGGTTTTATGTTGAAGACAATTAATAAAGGAAATAATTTTTATCCACGAAATGCTGAGCATTTATGGAATACAATTCAAGAGGTATGGAACAGTTTTACTCCAGAGTATGCCCGTAATTTGGTAGCTTCCTTACCTAGAAGACTAAACTACGTTATCGAGAACAACGGCGGAGTTTCAAAATATTAATTTTAATAAAGATTTGTAATTATTTTCGTAGTAACATTATTGATTTTACATTAAAGTTGTTGTAATAATATTTGTCACTTTGACGTTTTATTATCATTTTATTTAATTTTTGCTGTCATTGCTGACAATATATATAACATTTTAAAAACCTGATTTACCAAAATTTATGAAAATAACAAAAAATGTCAAATTAGTGGTCGCTTTTATGTAACCGCGACCGTACACAATTTTTAAAATGCCTCAATTTAACGGACTGCAAAAGTCGATAATTAGAACTACGCTAGAGGACGGCACGAGCATTAGACACATCACAAATGAAATAAATGTTGATAAAAACACTATAAAAGTCAATGATATATTGCCCACGCCAATACTTTTTAAATAATTAATACCTTTTGCCACCTACTTGTTTTGCTTTTACAGATTTAATATTCTCATCTTCTCGTGGTTTTTGAGAGTTACCATCGTGAAAAATTCCAGATTTCATTAAGAAAAACAAACTGGAATGCATTTTCATTTTAAAAACGCATATGTATATTGTTGCAAAATTGAATTTTAATTTTTCCATTTTTAATTTTTTTTTATTTTATACGCCACTGACTTTCTTTCAGTTAGGTGACATTTTATAAACTTCAATTAAGACCATGTTATAAAGCCAAAATTTATTATTTGTCAATCTGTCTGTACTTCGGTTGTAATGGGTGTCCAATTCGAGTTTCCTATATTAGCTATACTGTAAATTAGACAGTTATCATTGAAGGCGCGTGTTTGACATATCGAATGTTAGTTTGAAATAATACATTTACGAAATGGATCGCAGAACCACCGCTCAACGCGTTAAAATTGTGCAATTGTTCTATAGCAATAGCAATTCTATAAGAACTGTGTATCGACGTTTTCGGGAAGATTATGGCCAATTTGATCGTCCTGCTGAGCCAACAATTCGCAACGTAGTGAAAAAATTTGAGGAAACTGGAAGCATTGGAGATAGGGTAAACCGTATATACTGTAGTGAGCAAAAAAACGGGACACTGTTTCTGCGTGGGTTTAAATTGTGACTACTTAAGTGGCTATCTTTACTCATAATAGTAAGTCAGGAATTGTCAAAAATGTGTGTCTTATTGACATTTATTAAACATTTTTAAAATAAATGTAAATAAAAATTACTAAAAACGATAGAGAAAGATTATTTATTAAATTAAAATAATTATTACATTAAAATAATTAGTATTTCGTCATTCCACCGTTATTATTAACTGCATCTAATCATGTAGACATTGAAGCCTCAATATTTTGTACAAAATTTATAGAAATTTGATGCCAAGCATTATGAACAATCTCCCAAAATTCTTCCTGGGTAGAAGCTCTATCTCATTAATCCCCATACATTTTCAATGAGATTTAGATAAGGACTGTAGGGCAGGATATCACAAGTTTAAATTTCATTCTCTTGTAACCATTGTGTTACAAGATGAGACAGGAAATTGTGTTGTTCTTATAGCTTCCTTTAATGTTTTGAAAGGGTTGTGCCTAATCTCGGTAACTAATGTTTCGTCTTCCTGCGTATTCGAAATTTTGTTACGTAAATTATCCTCTTCCCTCCATTTTTTTGATATATTCTTGCGGGTGCACTTTTACCAATATTAAATTGAACCGATACACTTCTTAATGATTTCCCATTTTTCAAACTAGTAGCAAGTCTAGCTTTATCAGTTTTCGAAAGATGCGACATTTTCAATTTAGAATTATCAACTATGATATATAATTTGACGTAGAGTTTGAAAGTTAATCAAATGTTAAAATTACAACGCTAAAAAGTAAAGGAAATTGACATTTTGACACGATTTTGACACGGTCCCGTTTTTTTTGCTCACGACAGTATCATCGTCACAAACGTACAGCGGACAATATTGCTGCTGCAAGTATTAGTGTATTTAAAGACCAGGAATTATCTATTCGTCGCCGTTCGCAAGCTTTGGACCTTTCTTATGGCTTCCTTTGGCACATTTTATATTTTGCATAAGAACTTAGACCTACACCCGTATAAAATTCAGTTAATAAAAGAACTGAAGCCAAGAGATCATGGACAGCGTAGAATTTGCGCAGATTGGGTGTTATGGCAGCAAGAAATTGATGCTGATTTTCGAACTCTCTGGAATCTTAATAAACAAAAGTGCCGCATATGGGACGAGGAAAATCACCAGACACCAATGCATGTACAAAAAGTAACTGTCTGTTGCGCATTAAGGTTAGATGGCGTAATTGAACCTTGTTATTTTAAAAACGATGAAAGCTTGATAGTAACAGTCATCGGTGAGCACTGTAGGAGCATATTAACCGATTATTTTTGGCACGAAATCGAAGCTATTGATGTTGAAGACGTGTGATTTCGGCGAGACGGTTTGACTTGTCATACATCACGTCCAACGTTAGATACGAGAAATGTCTTTCATGGTTTGCATACTGAGACATTGAGGGCGCCACTAATCAAATATCAGTACTAAAAATTAACCTCCAACTTTAGTTAGCCCAAAATCCAAAGTTTCAGTGCGATACGTTGTAACTACAATGAACTGTCAAAGTTGAATGGAATTAAACAGTGAGAATTTTCGCGCAATATTTTTTTATAATTTTCGAAGACAATTATCTCAACAAGAATGCCTTGCCGAGGTGGTTTCTGTTTTCAGTAATGAAGCACCACATCAGTCAACAATTTCTCATTGATATGGAGAATTCAAACGTAGACGGATTAGTCTAGCAGGTGCACCAAAAAACGGCAGGCACTCAGGAAAACGTCGATGTACGCAAGTTCATCAACGAAGATCGACATGTTATATATCGCGAAATTGAGGTATCATTGGGGATTTCATAGACCTTAATGCAAAAAATTTTGTATGAGGAATTATGTGTAAAAAAAAAATTAGTTTCGCGTTGGATACCACATCTGTTGACCGAAGAACAGAAAACAACTAGGGTGAAGTGGTGTCACAAAACCTCCTTACCGCTTCAACGCAGCGGCAAACTTTAAAAAAGTGTATATCGTGATGAATCTTGAATTTATTCATACGAGCCAGAAAATAAACGGCAGTCGTTTGTTTGGGTGTTCCAAGGTGAAGAAAAGCCGACAAAAGGCATGCGTTCTCGAAGTGTCTCCAAAAAGATGGTCGCGACATCTGTCTCGAAAGCAGGTCATGTAGTAACTACTTTTCTACAAGATCAAAAAACTGTTACTGGCGATTAGTATACAAACCATTTGTTTGCCGCAAGTCATCGCTGAGCTCAAGAAACCAACCCACAACGAAGAATCATCCTCCACCATGATAATGCTAGTTCGCACACAACTCGCAAGACAATTGAATTTTTAACGCAACTATTTCTTTATCTTTCCGAAAATCAAAGACGGACTGCGTGGTCAAAGGTTCCAGTCATCATAAGAAGAAGTCGATGCCTTCAAAAATGAAAATTTTAACTGCGCCAACAAACGAGTGGAATAACGGCTTCCAGAGTTGGTTTGCAAAAGTGCATTAACCTTCGTGGAGAATACTTCGAAAAACTATAAAGTCTTTAAAAGCTATCTACTGTTTTATTCCAGCTTTATATGCAAAATCTAAAAGACAACCCTCGTATTTTCCGTGAAAAGTTCAGAGGTCGCATTATTTCACGTAGCGGCGATGTCATCTGGTTGCGAAGATCATGCGATTCATTGGATTTTTTGCGGGATTTTGTAAGGAGTCGCGTCTACCTGCAACAGAGAGCGCCTGAAAATTAACAGCTTCAAAGATATAGCCGAGTTGGCCCATAGACAAAATAGTCAACAAAAATGATCTCGAACGGATCGACTGCTGCAGAAGATCCAGAGACGAACATTTGCCTAGCATAATTTTCAAAAATTAATGAATAACACCAAATATCCGATTAATAAAAAAATAAGTTATATTTTGTATGTTTTTTTTTCTTAAATAAATATAGAAAACTGGAATTGGATCATTATTTATAATAACTATACAAATATTGTAATATATCTTCGACAAAACGCTATATTGGCTACTTCACACTGTATATATCTAAGCACATATATATCTACATCGTAAGAAATCAACTTAACGGAAGAGCTAATGTGCATATTCAACTACAGAGTCAACTTAAAATTCGTTTGTGTTAAAATTAGATTTTAATCTTTTTAATAAACACACACACAGTTTGCGGTAGACACTGGAATCGTTTGATTACATAGAATCTCGGAATAAATTGTTAAGTAAATTGTAGGAATGCAGACATGGTAATTACTCGACTCCTTTACATTCTAACACATATTTTTACTGTTTAAACGATGGGTTAATTAAACCCGTCTTTAAACAACAATGTCATGGCCAAATTACTTTGCATTTTTTTAAGCATCTTATCCAAGCATTAATGGTTAAGAAATATACGGACATATCAGATTTTTTTAAATCCAAGCTATTACGAGTGTCTTCTTTTATATTTTTACAAAATCTGGAAAGAAAACAAAATTTTTGAGAACAAAGTATTTTATTGTTTTTCAAAATATTCTCCTTTATGGTCTATACAGTTTTGAATGCGTACGAACCAGTTCTCAAAACATTTTTTCCACTCTGAAGGTTGTATCTCAGAAACATGGTTTTCAAAGGCTTCGACTGCTTCTTGAGGTGTCGCTATCCACGCATTTTTTGCTTCACATTTGGGAACAAAAAAAAAATCATTCGGCGACAAGTCAGGTGAATATGGACAATGAGACATTATTTTAACACTTTTCTCCTTCAAATAGTCAACTGGTAGATGTATAGGAACTCGCATTGTCGTGATGAAGAATAATGCGACGTTTTTGGTTGTTCTTCCTGATTTCGTCTATAGCTTTTGCCGAACAAATTACTGTATACCATTCAGCGTTAACAGTTTTTCGGTCCTCTAAAGGAATTGTTGCGATGTGTCCTGTACAGACGCAGAAACAAGCTATCATTTTCTTGGAAGTGCACCTTGCACGAACAAATTTAGTGGGGTTCGGTTCGTCTTGGAACATCCATACAGTAGATTGTTGCTTGGTTTCCGGCTCATACTCATATATTCATGTTTCGTCACCTGTGAGGATGTTGTATACGGATTTTGTGGTTCCTACGTCGAATTTTTTGCGCATATCTTTACACCAATTGACACGAGCTGCTCTCTGTGCTTCGGTCAAGTTATGTGGAATCCATCTGGAACATATTTTTTTTACAAATAAATGTTCATGTAAAATCGAATGAATTGCAGTCTGCGATATGCCAAGAGATGCCTCTACCTCACTGTAAGTGACGTGTCGATCGTGTTCTATCATTTTCCGCAGAGCATCGATGTTTTTTGGCATCACAACAGTTTTTGGTCGACCTTTACGTGATTCATCACTCACTGAGGCACGACCATGACGAAATTCTACAAACCAATTGTAAACTGTCTTCTCTGATGGTGCTTCATTACCAAAAGTTAACCGAAGAGATGTAATGCATTCTTGTGTAGTTAGGCCTTTTTTATAATCGTAAAGAATCATCCAACGAAAATTTTTACGAGTAATCTCCATTATTTTACAAACTCACTGTGTTAAAACTCCCACTGTTAACAAACTACTGACTCAATTTCTAAGCTATCGCGGATTTCTCATTAACAAATGTCAAACTTTAAGAATATAGTGATAACATGTGTCAAAAGCACCATCTAGTGGTCGATTGTAACAATATAAAAGGTGCCCCTCATAAATAACTAAAAAGCCCCAAGAATACGAAAAAAGTAGAATTGTAGATTTTTTGCTCACCACCAGTTTCCCTTCAATGTATTTATTAACATTCTCCAGACAGTTCTAAATTAAAACATTTTCGCTCAAGCAGATGATTTAAAAATATTCACATAGTTTTCTGTTACGACGATCTATGAATGAAGTATAAATAGCCGAGTCTGTGTAATCCATCCATGAGCTGAGCAAGACAACTCCTGCGGTACTGAACTGGTTGAAAAATTTAGACATTAATGTGTAAATTATTTTTATTACCTCTTTTTTGTCATAAAAGTGATTTATACATTAATATACAATTTCGTTTCCCTTACGAAATAAATAAATAAAAATGGCGGTGTTAATCAGATAGAAGACAGATATAAACTTATGGCCCATTCCAAATAAGAATGGACCATTGGGAAAGATGGGCTTAAAATGAAAAATGAAAGCTTGTGATTGGTTAAAAAAAGGGCGAATTTACGCAGGCAAAATAAAGTTTACGTTTGTTGTCAAATTTTCTTTTACTGTCAATACTGATCAGTACTTCTGTCAGTGCTATTGAATTGGGTGTTCTATTAGTTGTTTATTGTGCCTTTTATTATTAATATTCGTTAAAAAGAATTCTTTATAGATAAAAATAGCTTTATCAAGTCGATCAAAAATTCCTAAACAGGAATATGTAAAAAGTGGACAGAGGTAAATGGTATATGTGTATTTTAAAAACAAAGCTAATATGTCCAATACAGCTGCGGTTCGTCAAACATCAAAGAAAGTTGGGATTAGCAGGAATACTGTGTTTGACGTTATCAAAGAAATTAAAATGTCTGGAGTTTCATATTTTCCTTTAAGAAAACAGAGTTACTAAGATGCTTACAATTAATTGGCAGAAACATCAAAAAGTACGATTAGAAGACAGGTGCATTCGTTTTTAATAAAAAATGTGTTACCAACTTGCACAAAAATACGTAAGGTTTTTAGAGGGAATGCCAGTTTGCTTCCTATAAAACGTACGTCACTTTGGAGAATCCTAAAGAAACTACTGGGAAAAACGCACACGAAACAACATATTAATTGAACGAAAAGATATTATCTTATGGAGACGTCGTTATTTGACAAATATTAGAAACCTATCTGTGTAATACCTTGCATTTGTATATATTTGCCGTTACTTGCTTAAATAAAATTATTAAAGATTGTCTAAGCTTTGCTAATAATAAATATGTTAATAAACGAACGTAAAAGTCAAAAAATAATATGTAGGTATATGACCTCAATATATGACAGCAACCGCGGTTGCTTGTTTGAAATTCCTGTGTAAATTACACTCAGATTGCAGCGCCATCTGGTACATTCTTATTTGGAATGGACCATAGATTGCTACATATCTACAAATTAAGTTGTATACGTAAACAAGATAAGTTATTAGTTCCGAGGGTTGATGTGCCTTATAAGCGACAGTGTGGTATTTTAAAATACCACAGTGAAGAAGTTTTCCTGGTGGCATTCACGAGCTGAGCAAGGCAGCTCTTGACTGGTTCAAAAATTTTTATGTTGGTGTATAAATTAATTTTAAAGCCTTTTTTGTCATAAAAGTGATCTATACACTATCTAAATTTTTATGTCGCTTTTCATACTAAATAAATAATTATTATTATTATTACAATTTAAGATTCGCAGCTCCCACATCAAATTGTAGTGAGGTCAAACGCAAATTCTTCCGATCATCAGTAAGCAGTTGTGGAATCTACAAGCAGTAACTTTGCGATAGCTAAGTTTATGAATAACTGAATGAACAATTTTCAAATTCATATTCAACATTTGAAGATTGCGAGTAATGAAACTTACATTTTCGATGCTAATACTCAACATTTGAAAAAGCTCTTGTTTTAATGCGCCTTTTTACGTCCATTACATGACGGAAGTGATAGCATCGAAAGTCGGTGCCCAGTTGGCCGATTGTTAGAATCTCGGGACCAGATTGTGAAAGGTTGTTCTTTTCGAGATCGGTATTCTCATCAGATACACTTAAATCAACATTACTACCCTCTTACAGTAAGGCACTTCTTCTTCTTCTTGAGGTGCCGTCTCCGCTTCGAAGGTTGGCAATTATCATAGCAATTCTTAGTTTTGAAACCGCAGCTCTAAACAGTTCATTATTATTGCATCCAAACCAGTCCCTAAGGTTCTTCAGCCATGAATTCCGTCTTCTTCCTATAGATCTCTTGCCCGGGATTTTTCCCTGCATAACTATTTATAGTATTTGATATTTTTCTCCCCTCATGACATGTACCATATACAGCAGTTTTCTTCTCTTAATTCTTATGCATACGTCTCATCACTTCTACGTTGGTTTTTCTCTCTACCCATGAGATCTTCAATATTCTCCGGTATACCCACATCTCAAATGCCTCCAGTCTCCTCATGTCGGTTACCTTTAGCGTCCAGGCCTCCATCCCATAGTATAGTATAGACAGCACATAGCATCTCATCAGTCGTATTTTTAAGTCAAGGTTTAAATCTCGGCAGCAGAAAAGCCTTTTCATTCTTGTAAAGGTGCTTCTCGCCTGTTCTATTCTGACTCGTATTTCTTGGGAGCTGTCATTGTTCTCATTAATGATCGTGCCCAGGTATTTGTATTGTCTTACTCTCTCAATAGGCTGGTTCTTCACTTATATCTTACGATTATCTTTAGTTGTTTTTGTTATCAGCATATATTTGCAGCATATTATAGCTTCTTCTCTTTTCCATAAGATTAAGAATTTCACCAGTAATCCATTCCTTCTTTCCTGTGGGTTTCTCTGTCTTCAGAATGTCTAATGATGGTTCCAACAAGGCTGATTTAATTCTGTACCATTTTTCGTTTATGTTTCTGCAGTTTTGGTATTCTTCCTTGCATTCGAGTGTTTCCAGATTTTTGTTTATTCTTGTTTGCAACTCATCCAGTATTTCTTGGTTTTTTAGGTGTTTTGTATTTATCCGAGTTTCTCTCTTCCTTGGGATTCTTTTAAGTTTGAGGTGCATCTGGGCTACCAGGGGGTTGTGGTCCGAAGAGACATCAGCGCCCGGGTAGGTCTTAACTGATTTTATGTTGTTTCTATATCTTACGTTTATCAAAACGTAATCTATTTGATTTCTCATCGGGTTCTGGTCACTGTCTTGTGGGGATTTCCATGTGTAGAGTCGTCGGTTTGGAAGCTTGTAAAAGGCATTGGTTATTATCATCTCTTCCTCTTGGCAAAACTGTACCAGCCTATCGCCCCTCTCATTTCTTGTCCCCACCTATATACTTGTCACATCTCCCTTTTCCGACCTTCGCATTAAAGTCTCCAAGAATTATATTGATATCTCTTGGTTTTAGTGAATCAAGCGTTTGTCTGATTAGTTCGTAAAACAGCTCGTTTTCTTCTTCAGGTTTGTCTGCGGTAGGGGCATATATTTGTATAATGTTTAGTTTTCTTGTGTTGGTCTGTAGTTGTAAGAGTATGATACGGTCTGAGATAGAGACAAAGCTAGTAACAGACGCCACAATATCTCTTGAGACAGCGATTGCCACACCATGTCTGTGATAATTATCGTTACCAGAGAAGTACAGCATGCCTTCATTTGTTGGGATTTGGCCATGACCAGAGGCCATCTTGTTTCACTGATTCCTAGGATGTTGAGTTTCAGTCTTTGCATTTCGTGTACAACGTTATGCATCTTTCCAGCTTCATACATGGATCTCACGTTCCATGTCCCAATCTTTAACTTGTTTGTTAACTTGTTTGTTGTCACAGTCTTGTTCATCACTGTTCCCCCCGGAGATCCGATTGGGGAACGTATTACTCCGGATAATTTGGTTTTGAACATTGCCATGATGATTTGTACTAAGGATATCCATAGATCTTTAATGCAGTAGTTTCCTCTTGCTTTCTGCATCCTTATGCCGTTGACTAATTCCTTAGTTCATCCGCCTTTAGGGCCGTTTTCCCAACCCTAGGACAAAAGAGTGCCCTGCCATTTACTAGCTACTCCACCCGAGGTTGTTGGCCAGTAAATGGGGTATTGCTTATACCGGCAATCACTCGGTCCCTATCTGCGTTAGCCACCAAGATTGATGTTGCCCGCCTTCTACCACGTGGAGGTGCAGATTCGGATTTTTCCTTTATCGAGATTAAGACCTTTCGGCATTTCTTAATCTCTCCGGAGCTTAAGAAGGCTCCCCGGAGCTTAAGAAGAAGGCTTAAGGCACTTCACATACACCTTATACGCTCTAAGGGGTGCCGGGAGTTCGACAAGCTTTGAACTTAAGACACTGGGCCGCTATACACGCGATAAAAAAATATGCCTGTAAACTGTTCATCACATGCTCTACCATGTGCATGAACGGGATCTTTGGTAGATTCTTTTACTTGTTGGGATTTACCATTCGTACAAATTTTCTACCTTAAACGTCATTTTCCAACTTAATCTCAACCCTTGGAGAGAAAAAAAGAACAAATATTTTTGATAGACGCGTCACTAGTATGTAAAAAATCAAAATTTCGTTCTCGTGGGGATGAAAACACGACTGCGTAATGTGAACGTGTTTGTATTGAATAATCTTAATGTAAATATTCTGTCGTATACATTTTAGATTATCTGTTAATTAAAAGTTGTTGACTACCAGTTAATAGCAATCAGTTCTCTTGTACGAAGAAACAAAGAGAGTTTATTGTTTTAAACATGCGAGAAATAAATGACGCCCATATTCTCTTTGCCCCTCATCAAAGTTTGGCTAATTATCCTAAATTAAAAGCAATTCGGTTCAACAACTGAATGGATTGTGAATTCTATTTCAGAATCTTATATAGTATTTGCATTTCTTATTAGTTAACAAGCTATTGATTATATATGTATATAGGCCGATCCAAATTAAGTATTTACAATTGCTATCTTCGTTATTGTAGGAGGTACGTTAGGAAAGTTGTATTGTATTTTTTTCGCTGCTCGTAATCAGCGAAAAGAACACAATACAACTTTCCAAACAAAAACAATTGAACGTGTACATTCCCAGATATTTAAAAAAATGTATATATTTCTAATGGAACACCCAGTATAATATACCAATCGATGCAAAACCAATTGCTTAACAAAAGTGTTTATAGACTTTTTTCACAAACGTTGAAAATAAAAGAGATAAATCAAGAACAAAATGTAGTAAACTTTGATGAACATAATATTTGTAATGTAAAATTGTGGTATAATAAAAAAAATTTCTAAATTTAATTTTCAAAAGGATCGCCTCCTACTTCGACACATCTTTGGGCTCTTTTTAAAACACTTTTTGTTGCATTAAAAGCAACTGCTCCGTCAATAGAACTAATAATATTGAGGATAGCATCTTGGAGTTCATTTTTGGGTGTTGTATCACTTTGTAACGTGTGTTCATTTGAAAAGTCAATCTAGGTTAGTTTGAAATTTTGATAGAATAAGACGCAAATATATTAGTATGTGTTTGTTGTTCCGTAAACGTAAATCTAAATGACATTTGATAATATCAATCACAAATATCAGTTAGTGCATAAAATAATCGTACGTCGATTCTGGATAAATAAATTGTTTCTCAGTTTCAAAATGGCTTTCAGTTTAGAACATAAAATTTTTTTAGTCCAGGCTTATTTTCGAAGTGGTAATAAAATTGATGGTTTATGGGTTTATTCAGTTCAAGATTGCATGGTAGAATTTCAAGTTGAGTTTCCACATTTTGTAATAGATTATATACAATTTAAGAATACTTTGGATAGAACTTTAAAACTTTTTTCTGAAACTGGTAGTCTATTAAGAAAATCAGGCAGCGGAGCAGTTAGGAAACGTACACCTCAAGTTGTCAATCGTGTTGAAGAAATAATGGAAAAATGAACCACAAACATCTGTTCGACATTTGAATCAACAAGTAAACCTTTCTGTTGGTACAACTCACAAGTTATTAAAAAAAAGATATGCAACTTTATCCAAACCGTGTCACAGCAGTACAAGAATTGTTAGAAATTAATTACCCACGTAAACTACAGCTTTGTAATTGGTTTGTAAATATGAACAATAATGGAGAACTTTCGCAAAGGGTCATCTTTACTGATGAAGCCTGGTTTTATAAAACGGTATACCTAAATTCACAAAATATAAGAATACAGCGATAAGCCAAAGGCAAATCATTGGACCAATATTTTTGCAGGGAACGTTAACTGCTCAAAGGTACCGTACGGAAATTTTACAACAATTTGTCAATTAGTTGCATGATGATGAACTTCAAAATGCATATTTCCAACAAGAAGGAGCACCTTGTCACTTACTGTAGAATCTTTGGATTATTTAAGAGAATTTTTTGATGAGCGTATAATTAGTCGAAATACGGAAATTGCCTGGCCTGCACGTTCATGCGATTTAACACCTTGCGACTTCTTTTTGTGGCCTTAGCTAAAAAATAACATATTTCGAACACCTATATTGAATTTGAATCATATGCTACAGAGAATCGAACAGAAATGCATGAAAATTAATAAGAATCAAGTAATATTGCAGAATATCATCAGAAATTTTGAACGGAGGATTTTAAAGTGCATTGATCTTGAAGGACAACATTTTCAACATTTGTTATAGTTTTCAATAAATACCTATTATTTGTTATTTATTTGTATGTATGAAACTGTCAAAATATACGACTTCGTAGGTTAAGTAGTAAATTTTAATTTACGACATACTTCAAAATGTTCTCAGTAAATCACATGCTACTAGATTGACTTTTCAAATGAACACTTGTTATGTCTCGTTTTTTACATATACCCAAGAATAAAACTCTAGAGGTATTAGGTCAGGAGAACGAGGGGGAAAACGATTTGGGCCATGTGTTGCTATCCACCCATCTCCAAAGAGTGTCTGCATAAGTTTTGGAACAGCTCGATAATTATGCCCATCCTGTTGGAAGTAAACATTTGGCCGAGTCGCTAAATCCACATTGTCTAGAAATTCTTCTAGTAATAGTCTTAGAATTTCTATGTGTCGTTCTCTTGTTAAGGTGCTGTGATAAAAATATGGACCTACAATTGTGGATCCAATCAAACCACGCCAAACATTAACTCTTAAACATCTCTGTAGATAACGCTGTTGAACTAATAAAGGATTTTCTCTATTCCAGTAATGATTATTCTTTCTATTGATGTGTGACTTCTTTGAAGCAACTGACTCCGCGTTAGACTGGATCAATGGCCTCGATTTTAAAATTTAGCTTTTAGATGTATAATCCATGATAGCCATATGCTAAATAATTACTTTCTATTATACATACCGCTATTTGAAAAATTTACCTCGTCGCTCCACAATACTTGTCGGGAAAAGTTTAGGTCTTCAGTACATTTACGAATAAACCACAGACAAAACTCTAATCTTCTACCGCCATCACCGTCTTGCAAAATGCATGTCCGCATACTCTTGGGAAGAAAATCGGTAAGGCATTTTGAATAAAGAAAGCGTGTCCACTCGCTAATAAGCTGTTGTATGAACTGAAACGTAATGAAAAAATCTTTATTAAAAAATGCAACTTTGACAATTATCTGAACATTTGTTTATTGTATGATATTCATGGTTCAGCACTTACGAAATAAGTAAGAACCTTCTTTATCATAAATCAATTTCCAGTACTCTTTTCTTGTAGATCTCCAAGAAATTACTTTGTGCACTACGACACGTGTTTATTTATTTTAGGATAACATTTTATTATGCGACGTTAACAATCATAGGCCTGTTATTGGATCGTATAACTTTTTTTAAATAAAATCAGTTTGTATTGACTTTAGGATTACATTTTTTTCATGATCTGACAATCACATTCATAGATCTGTAACATTGAAACAAATAAAAATGAATAGTCTTTAAGTTAGATTTATAGATCTCTTTGAGAATGGCATAACAGCCGAAACAATTGTTAGAGTATTTAAATAAATCTCATAGTGAAACAAGCCAAGTGTTTTAATTTATTTTTATTATTTACTGTATGAAGTTAAAATGTTTCACCAAGAAGTATCTGCAACAACAGCCGAGAATATTAAATTAGCCAGCGAAGGCAAACTAGCAGATTTATATCGTAAAACCTTACTTAAAGTCCACAAGTGCAACAACCACCTATGGTTCAACAAACAGTGTATAAAAGAGGGTGTCACACCAAAATTTATGAAGGTTACCTGCCACAACAAAAGCAGAGAAGCAATAGAAGTAATAGAACAAAGCTACAAACTGTGGTTACACAAAGAAGCACAAAAATGGTACACACGAAGAAACAACCTCAAACTACACCTTAAAATCATCCACATGACGTTACTACAAAGGTTACACGCGATCATCTTTGACATAATAGACAGGGAAACTAGAGAAGAAGTACAAGAAAGAAGCTACCAACACCACAAGATCCACCTAAAGAAACTTGTAGAGTTAAAGAATTGTAAGTTATCTTTGAATGTTGCTAAAATTGTACCTAAAAATAACCCTGATTATAATACTTTTTACCCACGGTTTATTAATCGTTCAGATATACAGTTCACAGACCGCGAAATCAAACTACTGGAAAAAGGCCTTAAATATAATCCAAACATTACCCACACCAATGAAATTAAAAACCTCGCGGTAGACTTAGAGTTAGCCTTACAACCAATACAAAATCATGATTTAGAAAAAGAGAAAATAAAGAAGATAATTAAAACCGAACATACCAACATTCGCAATAGTAACAACAATAATGAAAACCAGACAGTTAAGTCAATAAAAAAGAAATTGAAAGATAACAACTTAGTGATTACAAAAGCGGATAAAGGTAATACAGTAACAATATTAGAAAGAACCAAATATAATGAAAAAATGTATAACCTAATAAACACCGAAGATTTTAAAAAACTAAATTCCGATCCTACGAATAATTACCAACAAAAAGTTAAGAATCTCATAAAAAACAATGACACACTTAAGAATAAAAATCTAACAATAATGAACCCACGAACACCGATACTGTATGGACAACTAAAACTTCATAAAGACAACACACCAATGCGACCAGTAGTATCATACATAAATGCCCCGACTTACAAACTTTGCAAGTATTTCAATAAAAAGTTACCGACAAAAATAAATTTCAAATCTAAATATGCGATAAAAAATACCATAGAATTAACGAACAATTTAAAAAACATAAAGATACCTAGCAATGCTAAATTAGTCTCATTTGACATTAAAAGCCTTTTTACCTCTATACCAATAAATGAAATAAAAAAGATAATTGACATACACATTAATAACAATAACCTTAATGACACAGATAAACGAGAAATTAAAGAAACTTTAAATTTATGTCTAAATCAGAATTACTTCAAATTCAACAATGAAACATACACACAAATAGAAGGATTACCGATGGGAAATCCGTTAAGCCCGCTATTAGCAGAAATATACATGAATAAATTCGAAGAAGAACTATTCAAGAAAAACACGGTATTAATTCAACAAGTCCATTTCTGGGCCAGATATGTAGACGACGTAATTTGCATATGGAAGGGTACAGATAGGCAATTAACGGAGTTCCTAAAAGTAATAAATTCTATAAACCACAAGATACAATTTACAAAAGAAACAGAAAAAGACAAGAAAATAAACTTTCTAGACATTACAATAAACAGACATAATAATAAGCTTACATTCGAAATCTACAGAAAACCCACTTTTACAGACAACATATTACATGCAAATGCGAAACAATCGATGAAAATAAAAATGTCAACATTCAATAGTTATATACATAGAGCCACAAACACACCATTAAGCAAGACAGATTTTAATACAGAAATAAACACAATTAAATTAATCGCAAGAAATAATGGATATGACCCTAAAATCGTAGATAAACTGTTAAAACGTAAAGAAATACAAAATAATAAGAACAAATACCTATACCCGAAAATAACAGAAAATATACAAAGATGGCACAAAATTACATACATACCACAACTCACTAATAAAATAAACAGAATAGTAAAAGGATTAGATATCAAAATAAGCTGGGTAAATAAAACAAATTTAGGAACAATGATTAGCAACAACAAAGATAAAAGAGATAAAATGGACCAATCAGGTGTTTATAAATTAAAATGTAAAGACTGTGAAGCTATCTATATCGGCCAAAGTGGACGAGCCATTAAAAACAGAGTTAAAGAACACAAAAAGTCAATTTTATATAGTGAGAAAAATACAGGCTTTGCCGAACACTGTATAGAACTCAACCACTTCCCCGATATAGATAACTGCGAATTAATACACAATATCACAAAAAGCAAGAGATTGGACCTCCTAGAAATATTAGAAATAAAAATAGCGAAAAAACAAAATCTATTAATCACCAACACACAGATAGAATATGCCAATACACCCTTTATAGACACCGTAATACACAATATAATACCACCCCCACTACACACAAGAACAGACAACATATAAGAACAAGTGCGATAGTCTTTAAGTTAGATTTATAGATCTCTTTGAGAATGGCATAACAGCCGAAACAATTGTTAGAGTATTTAAATAAATCTCATAGTGAAACAAGCCAAGTGTTTTAATTTATTTTTATTATTTACTGTATGAAGTTAAAATGTTTCACCAAGAAGTATCTGCAACAACAGCCGAGAATATTAAATTAGCCAGCGAAGGCAAACTAGCAGATTTATATCGTAAAACCTTACTTAAAGTCCACAAGTGCAACAACCACCTATGGTTCAACAAACAGTGTATAAAAGAGGGTGTCACACCAAAATTTATGAAGGTTACCTGCCACAACAAAAGCAGAGAAGCAATAGAAGTAATAGAACAAAGCTACAAACTGTGGTTACACAAAGAAGCACAAAAATGGTACACACGAAGAAACAACCTCAAACTACACCTTAAAATCATCCACATGACGTTACTACAAAGGTTACACGCGATCATCTTTGACATAATAGACAGGGAAACTAGAGAAGAAGTACAAGAAAGAAGCTACCAACACCACAAGATCCACCTAAAGAAACTTGTAGAGTTAAAGAATTGTAAGTTATCTTTGAATGTTGCTAAAATTGTACCTAAAAATAACCCTGATTATAATACTTTTTACCCACGGTTTATTAATCGTTCAGATATACAGTTCACAGACCGCGAAATCAAACTACTGGAAAAAGGCCTTAAATATAATCCAAACATTACCCACACCAATGAAATTAAAAACCTCGCGGTAGACTTAGAGTTAGCCTTACAACCAATACAAAATCATGATTTAGAAAAAGAGAAAATAAAGAAGATAATTAAAACCGAACATACCAACATTCGCAATAGTAACAACAATAATGAAAACCAGACAGTTAAGTCAATAAAAAAGAAATTGAAAGATAACAACTTAGTGATTACAAAAGCGGATAAAGGTAATACAGTAACAATATTAGAAAGAACCAAATATAATGAAAAAATGTATAACCTAATAAACACCGAAGATTTTAAAAAACTAAATTCCGATCCTACGAATAATTACCAACAAAAAGTTAAGAATCTCATAAAAAACAATGACACACTTAAGAATAAAAATCTAACAATAATGAACCCACGAACACCGATACTGTATGGACAACTAAAACTTCATAAAGACAACACACCAATGCGACCAGTAGTATCATACATAAATGCCCCGACTTACAAACTTTGCAAGTATTTCAATAAAAAGTTACCGACAAAAATAAATTTCAAATCTAAATATGCGATAAAAAATACCATAGAATTAACGAACAATTTAAAAAACATAAAGATACCTAGCAATGCTAAATTAGTCTCATTTGACATTAAAAGCCTTTTTACCTCTATACCAATAAATGAAATAAAAAAGATAATTGACATACACATTAATAACAATAACCTTAATGACACAGATAAACGAGAAATTAAAGAAACTTTAAATTTATGTCTAAATCAGAATTACTTCAAATTCAACAATGAAACATACACACAAATAGAAGGATTACCGATGGGAAATCCGTTAAGCCCGCTATTAGCAGAAATATACATGAATAAATTCGAAGAAGAACTATTCAAGAAAAACACGGTATTAATTCAACAAGTCCATTTCTGGGCCAGATATGTAGACGACGTAATTTGCATATGGAAGGGTACAGATAGGCAATTAACGGAGTTCCTAAAAGTAATAAATTCTATAAACCACAAGATACAATTTACAAAAGAAACAGAAAAAGACAAGAAAATAAACTTTCTAGACATTACAATAAACAGACATAATAATAAGCTTACATTCGAAATCTACAGAAAACCCACTTTTACAGACAACATATTACATGCAAATGCGAAACAATCGATGAAAATAAAAATGTCAACATTCAATAGTTATATACATAGAGCCACAAACACACCATTAAGCAAGACAGATTTTAATACAGAAATAAACACAATTAAATTAATCGCAAGAAATAATGGATATGACCCTAAAATCGTAGATAAACTGTTAAAACGTAAAGAAATACAAAATAATAAGAACAAATACCTATACCCGAAAATAACAGAAAATATACAAAGATGGCACAAAATTACATACATACCACAACTCACTAATAAAATAAACAGAATAGTAAAAGGATTAGATATCAAAATAAGCTGGGTAAATAAAACAAATTTAGGAACAATGATTAGCAACAACAAAGATAAAAGAGATAAAATGGACCAATCAGGTGTTTATAAATTAAAATGTAAAGACTGTGAAGCTATCTATATCGGCCAAAGTGGACGAGCCATTAAAAACAGAGTTAAAGAACACAAAAAGTCAATTTTATATAGTGAGAAAAATACAGGCTTTGCCGAACACTGTATAGAACTCAACCACTTCCCCGATATAGATAACTGCGAATTAATACACAATATCACAAAAAGCAAGAGATTGGACCTCCTAGAAATATTAGAAATAAAAATAGCGAAAAAACAAAATCTATTAATCACCAACACACAGATAGAATATGCCAATACACCCTTTATAGACACCGTAATACACAATATAATACCACCCCCACTACACACAAGAACAGACAACATATAAGAACAAGTGCGATAGTCTTTAAGTTAGATTTATAGATCTCTTTGAGAATGGCATAACAGCCGAAACAATTGTTAGAGTATTTAAATAAATCTCATAGTGAAACAAGCCAAGTGTTTTAATTTATTTTTATTATTTACTGTATGAAGTTAAAATGTTTCACCAAGAAGTATCTGCAACAACAGCCGAGAATATGAAAAATGAATATACAAGTTTTGCATTTTTGTTACTTGAAATGAAGTCTACTTTACACTCCTAAAATTTTAACATAACGATACGATAGCAGATTCAATTAGTTGGCGATTTAAGGTCTTGTTTTACTTCAATATGTATATATTTAAAACAATCTTACATGTTTCGGCATATGATGCCTTTTTCAAAGATATTTAAAATATAAATGACTAACTGTTTAGAGAATGCCAAGGCATGATTTATTAGTATTGAACTTGAATGTATCTTTAAATAATTTTATCCATGACAACACATATATAGTATGACATTAATACACAGTCATTTATATTTTTAATTTCTTTGAAAAAGGCATTATGTGCCAAAACATGTAAGATTGTTTTAAATATATACATATTGAAGTAAAACCAGACCTTAAATCGCCAACTAATTGAATCTACCATAACATACTAAGGTCAAGAAATAATTATATATATATATATATATATATATATATATATATATATGTCAGCAATTAAATATAGATATAGTTTTACAACATTCAAATATTTTGTTTCTAGCAATTACTATTAAGATTTCAAAACTACTAGTTTCCATAAAATTGTAAAAATCTACTAATACATTTAATAAATACAACTAACTATATTAAGAGTTCTTCGAGGTGAACCTAAAGGTCAATTACATTTCATATTTCTGGCAATTTGTATTTTGTCGTCAAATAGAATCATCACGAAATTAATTTTAGTGGACATTAATTTATTGCGGACTGTGTTTGATTACAAATAATGGAGAGAATAATAGACTGGTCAGCATATTTTGAATTTAATAAAGATCATTTATCGCTTCTTATGGTCAACGACCTATGATTATCTAGTAACATATTTATTTATTTAAATATTTTTGTATAAGATCTCGTGCCTATAATTTTGTGAACATTACTGGATCGGGTGCACAGAAGATTTTTGAGATATCTATCTAACAAAATAGATGAAATTTTGCTGAATTACTTTCGAGCAGGCGCGGCTCGTGATGACGTATTTGGGAGTGCAAGTACAATGATGCGAGTGCTTCGTGTATTCTCGTGTACTAACTGTAACGTTTTCTTAGTAAACACCGAAAACACACGAGGCACTCTCATCATTGTACTTGCACTCCGAAATACGTCATAACGAGCCGCGCCTTCGAGACACAACATGCCGTTAGATAGAAGAAATGCAATTTGTGCGAAATTTCTGTAGAAGTATGCGCCCACTTTTCATCAACAGCGAGGACTGATATCCTTAACGTGCACCCGTGACATTAATATGTAATAATGCAGACAAATCTATAAAGACATCTATATCTTTATAGTTTAATTGAATATATTATAATTGAATTTGTTTTACGCTACACAATTTTTGTTTATTATGTATTTAATATTGTTCTGTAAATAGATGTAATACCTGTTGGACAATAGAGGCATATTATTATTTATAGTAAAATTTTTTTGCGGGTTTCGCTGTGTTATTGTAATTTCACTCGACGTTTCGCTGTCCAAACTGCCAGGTTCCGCAGGATCTGGTATCCGACTGATTCTCTTCGTAACCGTTTTGCTACATTGGTCGTGGCGGGTTCTCGTAGTAAGCTCTTCTAGGTGTTGCTGAGTTTGTAGCTGACTTCGCGGTTGAAGTTAGGATGTTTTTAATTTCGATAGCTTCTCTAATAATTCTTCATTGTAGCTAATACTTCTGCTTCTTCAAAATTCACTCTGTCTGTTCTCGTGTACATGCTCTGCAACCGTTTATTGTCCAATTCTCTTTTTTCGTGTGTCACTCTGATAAATAAAAAGTCGTCATTAGGGCTAAATCTGCACTATAAGATAGTCGTTCAATTTCTTTAAAACTACAGTTAGCGAGAGCAGCATTTGAAAGACTTGACTTATGCACTGGTGTTTTATAATGGAGCAGCAAGATACCTTGCGTAAGCTTTCGGTGTCTTTTCACTTTAATAAAATCTCTGAGACGATGCCCCAAGCTTGAATAGTACTCACCATTTACCGTACTACCCTTATTCAGACAGTCAATAAGCAAAATTTCCGGACAGTCCCAAAAAATAATTGCCATTATTTTTCCTGCATAAAGGTGACTTTAAACAACTTGGGCTGGGTTGAGCCCTTAACATGTCACTGGATCGACTCTTGTTTCGATTCTGGATCATAATTATGGAGCCAAGTTTTATGTCTGTCGATAATTAAATCTGATTTGTTCCTACAAAGCGCTAAGTATTGTTCACAGGTTTCTACCCAAATTCGCATTTGCAATTGCGAAAACAATCGTGGAACCCACCTTACAATGACTTTTGTCATTCGTAGGTATTCGTGTAGAATTCTAAAGATATTGATATAAGTTTCCAAGGTATATGGGATTTTGCCCTAGTCCGGGAAGATAAAAGCGGCCTCTCATACTACTACATCATTTTCACCACCTGTTTTGTAAATGTAAAGATGTCAAAATTTCATCTAACAAATTTTATTTGCAAAAGTCAGTTTAAACTAAATTTAAAGGAAGATAAATGCACCTGTGGACAAAAAATTCCGGACATTGAAGTAAATGTCTGTTATAATTAAAATAATTTTTTTAATTTTTTTCACCAGACAAAATAAGAAATGGAAATTAAAGAAGATACAAAATATTTAATTTATCAAAACAATCAAAAGAAAAACAAAAATAATGACGAACCTAAAAAATCTTGGTGTGCTGTTTATTCATCTTTTATCTGTTGTGTTGAACGATCATTTGGACTGTAAATACTGACATTTATTGGATGTAGCAGAAAATGTAGCCCGCACTGTACCTTTGAATGAAGATGGACGTAGTATTCGATACATCGCTGCTGGAGTACCAGGAGTACCATCTAAGACGCAATGCAACGACATCGTCAAACTGGGGAATACACAACAAGGCCAAGATCAGGCAGACCTTCCACCACAAACCAGCGAAATGACCGTTTTGATGATCGTGGTGTAGCATCAATAATTGTGCCTTGCCAAGTCCAAGACGTTTACGGTACTGCAGTTTCTGCACGAACCGTTCGCCGAAGATTGAAGATATATTGATTGATGTCAAGGAAACCTGCTGCTTGCCAACCTTTGCTCCTAACTCATCATATTCAGCGACTACGATTTGCCCGTGAACATAGACATTGGACAATGGATTAATGGAGCTGGGTATTGTTCACGGATGAGTCTCGTTTTTGTCTACGTTCACCAGATGGACAAGAACGTGTGTGGAAAAGGCCTGATGAACGATTTGCAGCGTGTTGTACATCTCCAAGAATGGCATTTGGGGAAGCAGTATAATAGTTTGGGCTGGCACTTCACTGTATGTGAAAACTGAGCTTGTTCTCATTGAAAATGGTATCATGACGGCTGTTATGTACATCAACGACTATTTAGCTGATCACGTCGTACCATTTGCTCCATTCGTAGGTGTGAACTTTATCTAATGCACGATAACGCTCGACCTCACACCGCAGAGGTCGTTGAGCAATATTTGGATGCCGTTTGCAATGACCAGCTCGAAGCTCGGACTTGAATCCTATAAAAAATCTCTAGGATTCATAGGGGCGACAACATGACAAGAAGAGGTCGGCAACTGCATTCAAAGTTTACCACGCCGTATGGCAGAAGTCATTAGAGTTCGTCGAGGTAGTACGTACACTGCGCGACATATAAAACCCGTACACTAACATATTCTCAATATAAGCCAGGCTTATCAAATTTGACATGTCTAAATAATTGTCCTGTCAAATTTGATTTAAGTTATAGGTAACGAGCGATCAAGATAATTTGTAATCGAGTCAACCTTGAATCCGAAATCGTATGTATTTACTTGAACTGCACTTACATTACAAACGTCAAGTAAAATGTCAGTTGACAGCTAAAGTAACAACAGTTAATGTAAACTATGCAACTGAGGACGAATGTATTTACGACATACAATTTCGGTTTCAAGGTTGACTCGATTACAAATTATCTTGATCGCTCTTTATAAGCAATGTATATATAACCTATGAAGTCTCTAAGTGACAGTATGAATATATTGGTCCCGTTTACGCAAGCTAATAACTCTGATTTTATGCTCATAAGAGATGTACATGTTTTATATGTCGCGCAGTGTGCTATTAATCGCTTAAATTGTGTGAAACGTAGATCTAAAACCTAGCCGATAAGACCAATGAATTTCTTATTTTGCACAATTTACTGTTTCGTAACTGTTTCTTATTGAATAAAATGTTAAGTACCTTTTTTTATTTCTCATTCTTACTTTGTAGATAATGTTTCATGTCTTGTTAAAAAGAAAAAGAAAAAATATTTTATTCTTGTACTAACAGACATTTGCTTCGGTGTCCGGAATTTTTTGACCGCGAGTGTATGTTACAATCGAAACGTAAATTTAATAGAATTAGTTTCCGAATGAATTAAATATACTTTCAATCTTATTAGATTACATACACGTAACATATACATGCATATACGCTTAATTTCACCAGCGAAACAGATATTCTTGCCTCCATATAATTGTATTGATTTTTCTGTAACCACCTACATTCGCCTACGAACGCTGTACTTGCTCGATTTGTACTAAATAAGTTTTAGGTACTAAATTAGTAATATTTGGCAGTAAATGGTATTTATTTATGCTACAACAATGTTTTGTAGCGTACTTCGTATTATTTCTTAATTATTTATCTCATTTCGTAACAATCATGACTGTTAGTTATATTAATTTAATTTACGTACCATTCAAAATTTATAAATTATCAATGGAAACTCCAGCAAAGAAATTTGCCTAATATTCAATTATACAACTTATTGTTAATTGAAATGTAAGATTTCTTCAAAGCTAAAAGAGGACTTTTATCGATACGGAGGCTATTCAGAAATTCTTGAGATACATCAACCCCAATCTGCTATTATTGAATATGTATATTATAAACGCAGTACACTGTCAGTCCTATTTTAGCAACTCTGGTTCGCTTTAATGTTAAGCATCATGGAGTTAGAACCATAGATGAAAGGAATATACCGTGATATCATAAAGTTTCTAGGACGAAGATGGCTTTGTAATATAAATTGTATGTCTGAACTTAAGTTAGGAACTATAACTCTGTTTTGTAAATTATTTTGACAGTGACATTATCTGTCATCCATTAATGCGTTAGAATTGCTGAAAGCAAGTTTGAACGTCGAGTTTGAAACATAGCACATTCGAGTAAATTCAAATATGGTTTACAATATAGTACAAAAAGCGTACATGATTGAAGCCTATTTTCGGAGTGGAGTGCGAATTGATGGAATTTGGGTGTACAGTCAACGTGCATGTTTGGATGATTTTAGAGAGCACTTTCCAGAGTTAGCTGTAATTCCCAAAGATTTTTATAATTGCCTTTCCAATTGTGTTGGTGTGTTTCGTGAGACTGGTTCTGTGGGTCATAAATCACGTACTGGTAGACCAACTGTTCGTTCGGAACAAGTTATAAATGATGTTCGTCAACGTATGGTAAATGAACCCACAAAACCTTTGAAACGCCTTTCTCAAGAGATTGGACTTTCTTATGGAACATGTCAGAAAATTGTAAAGAAAAACTTACACATGCATCCGTATAAGATGCAATCACATCAGGCTATTTTGCCGGTAGACTACCCTAGACGTCGTGCGTACTGCCAGTGGTTTGCAAATAACTTAATAGAAGATGATGACCTGCTAAATTTGTCATTTTTCTCTGATGAAGCATGGTTTCATCTTTCGGGGTATGTCAATTCCCAAAATACTCGAATGTGGAGTAGTGAAAATCCTCATATTTTTATTGAATCGTTTCTCCATAATGCGAAACTTGGTGTTTGGCTAGCAGTTTCTCGCCGCAGAGTTGTTGGCCCTATTTTTTTTAATTTCACAATTAATGCTGAGAGGTATAGAAACATTCTGAATGAATTTATTGAACAGTTGCATGATGATGAATTGCAATATGGATACTTTCAACAAGATGGTGCAACGGCACACACAACACGAGAAAATATTGCTTTTCTTCGTGAGTTTTTTGACGATCGGATCATAAGTTTACATACGGAAGTTGAGTTTCCACCACGATCACCTTGTTTGACAATTATGGACTTTTTCGTGTTTCCTCACCTAAAGAATGGAATATTTAAAACTCCTGTTGCTAATTTGCAAGATATGCAACAAAGAATTATTGACGAATATGCATTAATAACGCCCGCAATGCTGCAAAATGCCTTTAACAGCATGAAAAAGCGTGTCACATTGGGAATTGAAAATAACGGACAACAATTTCAACATTTGCTTTAATTTTGCCTTTTTTTATTAATAAAATTTTGAATACAAGCTGAGCTTGTTGTTTTATTGTATCTTTATTAAATCAAATGACATATTTATTGATGTCACGATGACACTATCAATATAATTTTCAAAAATTAAGGTTAAGTTACCAGTATGATAATATGGATAAAGTTCAGACATATATTTTCTATTTCAATGCCATCTTGGACCCAGAAACTTTATGATATCGCGGTATACTAATATAAATATACATGAGAAGCTTCTGTACTAACGGCGCGTGACAAAGCGAAGGTTCAAACCAGTCGAAGATACGTGGCACGTAGCATTAGACAATAAGAACTAATTCAATACGCGAGCAATTTAGATTATTAACAATATGAAAATTGTATAATTATTGTAATATTGTATGTATTTAAATATGTTTTATACAGTATTGCGCTAACCTATATAAAATAAAATATTATAGTAGTATTTAACATGTATACGTTCCTAAATACCCATGTTACATACCTTGTGGAAGATCTTCAAGACAAAGAAACTTATTTCCATGACTTAGTTCGGTTTTAGAATGCACATTGCACCATCCAGCAAATCCATCAAATAGCCATCAAAATACGAGGGGAGCTTCTTCTGTTATCTACTTAGCTATGAAAACAATATGCTATTATGACAATTTCCTTACGTCATGTTTCTGTGACATTTTCTAGTGTAATCTCCAAGTTTGGTTCGAATCGCTTAACATTTGTTACTTTTACATTAGTTTAAAGATGAGAAAATGAGTGATTTGAAACTTGAACACAGAAGTCAAATTTTGGTGTAAGCAGTTCAAACAGGGCAGAGAATGCGTTCAAAATGACCCAAAATTTAGAAGACCTCTGGAAGCAAGAACTGAAGAATTTATTTACCAATTTAAAGATTTGGTGTTGACTGAGCCGCCGAGTATATGTTTCAGTTATTGCTGGAGACATAGCAATATCAAAATCGAGTGTTTTAAAAATTCTTCACGAAGATTTGGGAATGAGTGTCGGCACGATGGATTCCCAGGCTGCTCAGTCCCGAAAAAAAATTGTCTGACAAATTTGTGAAAAGAATTTGATTATTTTATCTCAAGCTGAATGATTCTTAAATAGAATTTTAACAGGGATCCTCCCACGAAACAAGAGTCCATGCAATGGGTTCAAAAGAGCTCTCCACGGCTCAAGAAGGCAGAAACGCAATTTTCTTGCTAGAAAAATGATGGTCACAGTTTTCTGGAAGATTCTCTTAATTGAGTATTTGCCAAAAGCGACTACGATATGCGATACAAGATATGAGATCATATGCGATACGAAAAATGTAAATGTATGTTTATATACGCGAAAAAGAACACAGTTTTGCTTAGAAAACGCTGCTTCTGCACAATAACTGCAGTATGCATAAGGTACGAATTGTTCAAACAGTAATCAATGAGTTGTAGCTTTGGGGAATTACAGCATCCACTCTACAATATCGACCTCGCCTCCTGTGACTATTATCTGTTTACAAGGTCTGTTTACAAAGCTCAAAAAACACTTGCGAGGACGTTAATTTTTATCGACGTTGACGACGTCGTGAAAAATGCTGTGGGGTCGTATTTTGCGGAATTACCAAAATAAATTTTTCTATAAAGAAACGTTGGAATAAGTGTGTTAGTGTTAATGGTTCTTACGTTGAAAAATATTTTTTCAAGGTAAGAATATTTTCTAACTGGTTTCTTTCATAGCTAGGTAGATAACATAAAAACTCCCCTCGTAATACTCTATTTAAAAACTAAATAATACTGTTTTGCGGCATTCTTGGATGTCTCTCAGACCTTTAATGAGATTTAGCATTCTGGACTTATAAACAAGCTGAAACTCTATCTTCCACATGGATACTATCAGATATTAAGTTCTAAACATATTTGAAGTACAGATTCTTCATTATAGGATACTAAGATATTCGTGCATCGTTATATTGAGTCCACTTACGAGTTGTTGATCCACTGCTTGATATTTGACATTTGGAGACGATACTGCCCTTTTATCCTCAGATAAAGTATAAGAATGCTACATACGCGCGCATGCGCGGTTCTAGCGAAATTAAGATGGTCGGTAAGTTGTCGAAATCGGTGTCGCACAACATAAAGGAGTCTCTATTTATCGTGTGTGCCTTTAGTCAGTGGAGACGGGTGTAGATTGACTAAAACAGAGTAAAAATGTACCGCAAAGACGTGCTAAACTAAAGGAAGAGTACCTTAATACATAAAATAAATGAATCAATAATATTTAATTAATATATTGATAAAATAGCAAAAAAAAGTAATTAACAAGTAATTAACAATGGCTCTCAAGCCGCAAATAATAATGTATAAAAGTTAAGTTATAAAAAATTTACACTGAAATATGAATATCCTGTATATCAGGTCATTAAATTATTGAACATATTACAAAAATTTACATGACTTTATACTGAAACAACTTAAAATTCCAAAATCAGATGAATTATATTAATCTGCAAAATACATTAAAATTATAACAATTAATGAATTTCAATTATCCTTAACCCAAGATCAAAAATTCATAGTTCGACGGCAGATCTGTTGCTGAACCTTACATTTGGTTTTACACACACAATATGTATTACGAGAATAGTAATAAAATTCAATAAAAATTACAATTTAAAGTCATAGTAAAAAAACATTTTAAAATATATAATTCCAGTGTCTCACAAGGTTGTTGAAAAAAAATAAAGAAATAAAATAGAGTTAAGTAGTTTTCTTAGTAATTGTGTGAAATCAACTAATTGACCAAATTAAATTTAATCGTTAATTTAATACAAAATTATCTAAGAATAATTTTTTATAACGATCAAAAATGTACGTGAATTAATTTTATAAATGTTTAAGTAACAATTATATGAGCGTTAATTAGCTGAACAAATGAACAATAATCAAATGAATTCTTTCACAATTTGCGTGTATCACGTACAAAACAATTTAATAGAAATCCATATACATATACGAATTAAACAAACGTTAAATACCTTGATTAGTATTACAATACGAAATCGGAATTACATATAACAAACAAAATATCGGCGATAATTTTTAAGTTCACTGCATTAAAATAAACTTGTACGAAATACCTAAATAGCTGCAAGACAACACAGATGGTCCGCAAAAACGGCGGTCTTGGCACAGATGGTCGGCTAGACCGAGGTGGTTTTCTCTCTCTCTCTTTAGCACATTAAGTACTTGGTTATCGGTTTGTCTCCTCGCAAACGAAATATTTTACTTCCCACGAATGGATGAAGAACACACAGACTCGTGCCTAATTGTGTCTGTTTGCCTCAATACGAAAGACATCCAATTTCTTCTTAAAAATTTTCTCACTGTGCTCTATTCGAATCCGCAAACTGTAATAATTTCCAAAAAATTTAGGGCAAACGTGAATTATATTTCGATTATTCAGAGCACACCAAGATACATCGACTTTACTCACTGATCCTTCAAGCAGAAATCACCGAAGACTCTTTTCTCTAAAATTCGCACAGCACCAAGTGAGGTCAAACTTACAGTCCACACAGTCAATTCTGGGTGGTTGGGTGGGAATCTCAAAATAACGAATATAAAGAACTAAACTTGAAATGTATTTAATCTACAGGACGGTAAAACTAGCGCGAAAAATAAATATAACAAGAAATAGCCTCAAAAAAATTTCCAAACCATTTAAATAATTTGTAGAAATGGTTCAACCAACCTATAGCAAACTAAAGTAACGAACAAAAATCATTCGGCATATATGTAACTCTAAACAAAACACTTTCCCATCTTCTTGTCAACTATAATGAACAACAAATTCCTCAATTCAATAATACAATACTTTACATGTTACTGGCGCCCAAATGGTACTTATCCATAGAAAATAAATTTCTTCTCTACCGAACAATGATAAATCATATCTATACATGATACATTAGTTAATGTGCATAATACATTAGTTATTATCAGATTCCAAAGATACTATCTTAATGAAAAAATTGACAAACAGTTAAAAATATCAACGGTGCAACAAGCAATAAAGCGTTTCAGTGCTAAATGTCAATAAGATATTGAAGATCATCCCAATGGCCTGTGTTAGATCTGCTGCCGCCACGATTAGTAAAGTGCCTGAAAAAAATGTGACCCACTGGACTTGCCGAACAGATTTATGTCATTATAATTACATAATACACTATTAAACAGATAATATGCAATATGTCTTGTTAACGACTTAATGGGAGTATGAGTCAGTTAGGCGAGTCCCTCAATCTTATGCAGTATCAATTAAAAAGTATTAACAGATATTCTAGGATAAAATGTAATATTAGTTCTCGAGTTAAATTATATAAAAATTCGCCTTTAGAACTATAGAATTAGTAAAAGCCATTAAACTAGGATATCAGAAGTCACAGTATCTTGATGAAGATATCGATGCCTCTCTATTTCGGAAAATAAGTCGCGTGATGCCTTTCGCCTTTAGAAAATGCATAAATGCTAGATATACAAACGAATATTTGTTAAAATTATTATTAAAGTTTTAAATATCACATCTAATTATACTAAATTTCAAATTAATAAAGTACACATCACAAAAAAACTTTTTTAATAAAACGAGCATGAAATTGTCTCATAATTATTAAATAATATAATATTGACAAGTTAATAATATTGTGTTTGTCTAATTGTCTATCAACAATCGTAAAACGCTTATCTGAAAGTTGATCCATTTTCTCTGACAAATTAATCTCTTAAACGATCCTCAAATTATATTATGATTTAATAAAGCATCAGATAACGCAAATTAGTTATCAAATCTTTCTTAATTCATTCAAATATCAATGTACAAGCCTCAATGCACGTTGTTTGGCAAATTCAACAGCAAAGTATTCCTTACATTTTAAACTAAATTAAATGTCTTCAAAATGAAAGTTTCCATAGTAACATTTTCTCAATATTAAATCTCGAACCAGACAGGATTATAGAATTACCTTGGAATTCAATAATCTTGTCCAGTCTTTTCCAAACTACAGTATTTTAGAAAAATATATACAAATTCCAATAAACTAGCGATAGTACAATTAAAATGTTTTATTTATTCGTGAAAAATTTGTTATTAACAATTTACTACTATATTAAATACTGTGAGTGTATAAATAACATTTATTATGCTAATGGTTAAATACAATAAACGGTTGACCTATAAACAGGGAAAACTGCTGTATGTTGTAAAAGTAGAAAACATTTTTACCAATATTAAAAATATATTAATCAATCGGGAGTAGATAATGTAAGTATATATTGATATGAAAATTGCTATATATATATATATATATATATATATATATTGTAGTGAGGCATACCCATGAACATGAGAGGCCTACAACAAAAATACAGAATTTAGATTTAAAATGTTAATTTTAGAATATAAGATACTGTTGGAACTGCATTTTTCACGTGCCATATCAATAAAGTTAATTCGCGTATTTAATTGCTCAAATTTGAATCACATATTTATTTATTTTCTTGTAGTCATTCACTTAAGTCATTTCCATTTACATGATATTTGTACTATTTAACTTAATTGATTGGAAATATTTGTGACACATATTATGGTCATGGCTGTACCTAATTTGAATTGTATAAGGCGGGAATTATCCCAATTGTAAACAGGTATTTAGCGGAAAATTGAACATTTAAAGTACACTTTTGTCTATTATAAAATTAAAACAATAATTTATGTGAAATATCTAAACGATTAGTAATAGTAATTTATTTCATTTTTATAAATTTATTAACGAGATTAAATAAATACAAACAAGCATTACAAATAAGACGCCTGGATATTGAAGAAAAACAAGAGAGAGTTGGCTTGGGTAATTAAGAATTTTTCAACGCGTCGAGTTTTTATAAAAGTGTGTTCCTGAAATTAAGTGATAAAATAGAAAATAAATTGGTTAAATCTTACCATAAAACATATCCTACGAATCTCCTACCTACCAGGCATCGTTTTACGAAGTTTACACAACCTTAGACCTGCCTGATCGTTTGTAAACGAAATTCCATCTTCCAAAGGATGCCAACCCACGCTTAGATCGATACCAGCATATTTCCTCAACCAGAGCCTGTTATCCTGAGTATAGGAGTCCTAACACCCTTCGAATATCCAGAATCCACCGTAAAACCAATTTGAGTATATATTTATTTACATCTCCTGAAATATAAAAATTTTTTATTTAAATTTTAAAATAATCGTTGATATTCTTATATGAATACCTAAAATGTTAGTATTTAATCCATATACTTTTTAAACGGAAGAATACAGTTCCCTTAGGTTAGAATTATAATTACATAGATCAAATTTTTAAGCATTTATCGTTTTATAAACAATTAACCTAACATTCATATCAGATCTAATCACGTGACTACACATATGTTAATGTATTTCAATATCTTGTATAAAACTTACCTTTTTGAATTGATTTTCTTATTAAACCAGTGATTTTTACATTTCATTCTCTTGTTTTATTCAGTAAATAATACATCTGAAAGCTTTACACATTAAATAACTTGTTTTAAAACTCATGCCGATATTCTATCAAACACCGAACTCGCAGAAACTTTAATATTATCACCATAATAACCAGCTAGCCGGTACTTAGATTTAGATACACATAAAGTATTTAACAATAAGTTATACACTTGAAGGAGACCTATATAAGTTAAGTATTAATTGTTTATATTATCTTATTTATGTTCTAAATTTTACACTTGTGTCAACCATAAATATTAAACTTAACGCCATCTATAGGCCATATTTATAACTACACTTGTGCTTATTCAAATTATTTTTATTATTCTGGGCAAATTAATTAATTACTGTTACATTTATTTCACGTATCAACATTAAGGCCTTCTCGCTATATATTAATATATATATATATATATATGCAGACACGTGTTTCGTTCTACTACAGACTCGTCAGTGAATAATGCTGGGATAGACAAATTTTACAACAAAGACCACCTTATCGCATACAGTCAAGTTATAAAAGACATCATGGAAGAACATTCGGCACTGCCCATTAAATAAAGTCAACATAGTGAACGCCAGTCCTACCAATGACAAGTTCAAACTGTTCAGATTTCGCAAATGGTTTCCATCAGGCGAACACAGCCGTAACAGACGGGATACTATATTAACGTGTCTCCATCATAATTCGAACAGCTCCGACAGCGTACAACGATAACAATTTGAATTAATGAAAACTACTTCAAAAGCCTTTCACTTGTCATGTAGATTACACTGGTTGGATTCGCGCTTGTTGTGTTGACTTTAGTCAATGGGTGGCGCTGAATGTTCCCTCATGCCGTCTTACTCATAACAACTCGAATGTTTTTTTATGTCATACGTCAAACTGACATGTATATTTACTAATTAAATTAATTTCAAATCTGTTTATTTATACTATTCGCGAATAAAAAAAAATACTGAATATAAGTAAGAGATTTTGGAAATACTGCGCTATTGTTGTAAATTGTGAAAAATACTGCTAATGTTTTATATTGGGTAAGGTATGTCCGAATGTCATCTCGGATCGTACTAAACTGGTACAAAATATTAATAAGCTATAGAGAAGTACCCCACAATTTAGGTATAGTAGGCACAACAGTATACCGTCTGGAAACATGATAAGTTAACTGCGGAGACGTGAACGATACCCCACCAGTACACTAGATAAGAGAAAAGGGAGGTACCATACCAGGCGCCAGGCGTGTCTGTGCCCAATCTAATCAGATACGTCGGCGGTGGATACAATAGAAATACGACTACATATATCACACCTACTTCTGACCTATCTCTATTTCTTATCCAATCAAATGCTACACTATACATTGAATAAACATATCGGATAAGTAAAGTTGGCGGGGACGCGTCTTGCGCAGCAGTGTCGTTAACTTACCACGTTTCCAGCCGGTATATACATTTGCTATGAACTGCTCGAGAACCCCGAAAATGGAAACTTCTTACATAGAACTGTAAAATACGAAGAAAAATGTATCTATCTTCGTAATACTAATAGATAGAAGCAATGGTTGAACCCAGGCCAGTCTGCAGAACCTGTAACACCTAAAAGTTTTAATGTGAAGGTGATACTCTGCCTTTTGTGGAATTGCGAAGTTGTATTCATTTTAAGTTGGTACCGGAAGGTAGAGTGATAAACGCGAATTACATTGTGAAGGACTAGGTTCCATGTAAACAAGCTTATGAGAAAAATAATCTACGTTGGTTAATAGAAATCGTGTGCTTTTGTAGCAAAACAGTACCAAGCTGCATACTGCACAAAGAAATAACGAGTGATCATTAAAATTCTCACTCGTAGCAGGCCGTGTATATAAAAAGTATGTCGTAACTTAAGTCAGTAAGATGTTAATTCAAACGTCTATCAATGTCAATTATATATCATATATATAGTTTGATCAAAAGAAAAGATGTCTTTTAACGATATGCATAAACCTAGTCTGGTAGAATGTTCTTCCTCACATCTTTTATACAAATTATAAATATATTTAATATAAAATCCAACATTTGAATTTATTTTATGACAATCATGACGTTTGCAAGCAATTGACTGATCTCTAGTAACTTAAGTTACGACATGCTTTTTGTATACATGGCTTATTTGAGTGAAAATTTTAATGATCACTCGTTATCTGGGAACTAAAAAGCCTCGCTGGATTAGAGTTACAACCACATTCTGCATGCAGTCCTGAATTTCCACAATGAGACTATCACCTGTTTAGGTCAACGGCGCAGGACGACCCTTTCTCGATATTGCGGAGGTAGAAGCAGAATGTCGTAAATTCTTCGCATCTAAGCGAGATATAAGAGAGAAATTGAAAATTTTGCTAGGCAATGACATCAAACCACCCAACATAATAACTTGATTCCTAATTGTTTCTAAAGCTTTATATTGAAAGAAGAAGAAACTTTGTTATTGTATGTATATATTCCCTATACACAGACCATCTCGACCCACGTCTTACTGATGATTTTCCGCTCTTTCCGGTTTTGTACTATCTTTCTCTAAGTGTGATTTTTTTATGATGAAAATCCTTGTGTGCCCTCCTCCTTAATCTGTTCCTCTTACATCTTCTTTAGTGGTCTAGTGTTTGGCATCCTTTCCAGGTAGCACAGTGGATTCAATCTAGTGGGTCCAACCATACCACTAATCTCTTGTTCACCATAAATTGACGTATTCTGTTGCATCTTTCAATCGTCTTTTTAATCTTCCAATTGATATTATCTCGATATATCTATTTTCTTTTTTTTTAATACATTAAACAATATACACGCAATTTTTGACGCCACTTATCTACTATATCTTGGTGTCATAATAATCGTAATTTAAAGTATAAATAATTAATTCACTATCTTTAACAATTAATTAGTTATGAATTTATCGGTACATTTATCAAATCATTTAGCTGCAATGCATGTACACAATTACTGAACGATTTAAAAATTCCACGCAAAAATTTTACTCAGTTTTAAGAGAACGTTAACGCAATCGAGATTGATGGTTTCGACTGATCGTATTTACATGTAAAAAAAAAATTAAACGTGACCGCTTAGCAAGTGTGGTAATTTTTCATACCAAAATTACCAAACATATCGCCGATAAATATCGCGAATTATTCAAGTAAATATTCTGTTGTGGTAATAATCTTTTCGGAAGCCGTTTTAATATGTATTATTGTTTTAAGTGTGTTGGTTTATGATAGAAACATAACGGTGTAATAATGAGATTTCGTTTAGGTTAGTAAAATCGTGAATTGGTACAATGTTAAGGTAGTAATATTTAATTTTTCTATTAATTGCTTTTTCTCATGCAACATTTCTGATGATAATAATTATTAATAACTTATTTTAAAGATATCTCTTATAGTTTCTCAAAATTATGTTTACTGTTATATGTATTTTTGCACTGCAATATCATTAAGCCATTGAATTGATTCGGATTTTACTTGATGAAAATCCGTAAAATAAAATAGAGATATAACTTATAGTTAGTTAACATCTTCAGTTTATTAGTAATAAGACCGTACTTTGTTTCACCGCAACACAAGGACAATTGAACTTGCTACTGTAATTCATCAATTCTATTCATAAAAAATTGTATTTACCTTAGAATAAGAAGTCAACAATAGCATTCATTTTTTGGATTTAACTATTAAAAAAATCAACAATAAATTAGAGTTTGACATTTACCATAAAAATTCCATACTGACAAAATTATACATAATTCGTCAGCACATCCTATACAACACAAATTAGCAAGTTTCAATAGCTTCTTACATAGATTAATTAATTATCCACAATCAAACAGAATATGAAAAAAACTAAATCTAATCAAACAAGTAGCAATCAATAATGACTACAGAGATACTCTAATTGAAACTATGCTGATAAAAAATATATTTCAAAAAGCTATCTCTACGGTATATCCTGTAATAAAGGATAAGCAAAATTCAAAATTTAGATTACAAACGTACACTGGGAAACCTAATGAAGATAGTATTATATGTTGAGCACTTGTGAAATATTGAAATAACAAAATGAAACAAAACACTTTTTTCACAAAAATAGTTTTAATAAAGTAAATGTACATTTCGTGTGCTCTGCACACATCATCAGTAGTACTGTTTAAACATAATATCTACGAGACAGTATATAATATGAAAATACATCATATACAGAAAAATTAGAGGTAGGGTGAAAACAAATGAATGAAAAATTGCAATGAATCTTAAAACTAATACAATTTCTGAGAATAAGTTCAATATAAATAAAAATAAAATAAAACTTAGTAATACTAATAAACATCTATTTTCAAAACTTAAACCTAAAATAGAAAGAAATCGAGAAACACATGTCATCTATAAAATACCATGTCGCGATTGCGATAGTTACTACATAGGCCAAACTAAACAATATTTATACAAAAGAATACAAGCCCACAAATACTCTAAAACAGACAAAGCTGCTTTATCTACATACAAACTACAACACGATCACTATTTAGATTTTGAAAACACAGATAATTGATAAAGAACAAAACACAATGAAAAGAGAAACTAAAGAAATGATTAGTATTAAACAGGAAAAAAAATCAATTAACTACAGAAGTGATATAAAAAATTTAAGCAGTATATACTATAACTTAATTATGTAACCATCTGCAATTTACCATCATAATATATGTTGCTGTTATATAATTATATATCTTATATTATTTAAATATCTATACATTTGCTTATCATGCTGACAGTTCCGTGTTTTGATTCCTGCCTGGCTGTCCGAGTAGGTTTTCGTGGTTTTCCTTCTCGTTTAAAGCAAATCCCGACAGCTTAACATCTTAAGTCGCACCACGAGCGCATACATAATAACAACTCATGTCTTACGTTTCGCTGTTTTTGTTGTCTATCCATTTTAGAATACTAAGGCATGATTTATTATTATTAAATTGGAATGTATCTTTGAATAATTTTATCCATAGCAACTACAAATGTATGACATTCATATACTGTCATTTATATTTTATATTCCTTGAAAACGGCATCATTTGCCGAAACATGTAGGATTGTTTTAAATACAATGTATGTACATTATGAAGTAAAACCAGACCTTAAATCGCCAACAAATTGAATTTACCATATACATATATATATATATATATATATATATATATATATATATATATATATAAATATATCTTCGTGACCTTGGTATGATAAGGTAAACTTAATAAGTCGGCGATTAAAGGTCTGGTTCATTACTTCAAAGTATATATATAATTTATAATAATTTATAATTTGTATTCTCTTGACAAAGGCATCATTGCCGAAACATGTAGAGTTATTTTAAATATATATACTTTGAAGTAATGAACCAGACCTTTAATCGCCGATTTATTAAGTTTACCTTATATATATATATATATATATATATATATATATATATATATATATATACATATATATATATATATATATATATATATATATACATATATATATATATATATATATATATATATTAGACCAGGAGTCTTTGCCGTTAGAACATGTATGGAAGGGATAGTCTTTTTTTGGGGGAATCCAGCAAAATTAAACTCTATTAATTAAGTCAGTTCTTTATTTTTTAGCCCAATATTTCGCATCGAATTCGTATGCTTCCTCAGGGGATCAAAATGTGAACTTGTTTTTTTTTGGAGAAATTACTCATATGTTTGTAATATTGTAAATTAAGAAAAATAATGTCAACGGACATACACTTAGTTATTTCGAAATTACATTTTAAAATGTGGTTCGTCCGTTGACATTAGTTTTATTAATTTATAATATTACAAACATGTGAGTAATTTCTCCAAAAAAGACAAGTTCACATTCTGATCCCCTGAGGAAGCATGCGAATTCGATGCGAAATATTGGGCTAAAAAATAAAGAACTGACTTAATTAATAGAGCTGGATTCCCCCAAAAAAAGACTATCCCTTCCATATATATACAAGTGTTTAGATAATTTCTTAGCCGTTTATTAAATATAACAATTGATAAATTATTTGAGTTTTTCGGCTTTTATATGAAATATTTACAAATATCAAATTAGAATGTATGTTATTGCAGAGTAAGTGGGGATGAAAACATTGCTGTCTACAAATTAAAAAGCAAATCATTCGAAATTTTTAATTGAAAAATATTGTCTATGCTGGGACTCTAACTCAAGTCTACAGTTTGCCGGACTGTCGCTTTTACCACATGATCGTATGATTTGCTTTGTAATTTGTAGACAGCAATGTTTACATCCCCACTTACTCTGCAATTACATACATTCTAATTTGATATTTGTAAATATTTCATATAAAAGCCGAAAAACTCCAATAATTTATCAATTGTTATATATATATATATATATATATATATATAAGTTTATTAAGTTTACCTTATATATATATATATATATATATATATAAGGTAAACTTAATAAGTCGGCGATTAAAGGTCTGGTTCATTACTTCAAGGTCAAGGGAATACAAAATATAATGATTTTATATTTTGTATTCCCTTGACAAAGGCATATTGCCGAAACATGTAGGGTTGTTTTAAATATATATACTTTGAAGTAATGAACCAGACCTTTAATCGCCGACTTATTAAGTTTACCTTATCATACCAAGGTCACGAAGATATTTTATATATATATATATATATATTAAAACTAAATCAACAGCGCACTAGTCCTATTATCACAGGAGAAATCCTAAATTTATTATTTACTAGATATTTGCATTGAACAAAATTATTTAGGATTCAATTTTACGAATTTTGCACACAAACCACAGGTCTGGTAATCCTTTAAGCCCCTTATTAGCGAAACTTTTCATGCATCATTTCAAAGAAACCATTAGCTCTCACCCCCTTTTTAAAAATTGTATTTACTGGTTTAGATACGTAGATAGACTAATGGTACTGACAGACTATTAAAAACGTTTTTGGATTATATAAATAATGTTCATCAGAATACAAAATTTACACTAAAACCAGAGGAGATCGGTTTAATTAATTTTCTAGTCCTTACAAGTTCACAGAATGCTAATAAAAAATATGAATTTTCTATTTACCACAAGCTTACACATACAGATATAACAATACATGCCTCTTCCTTTCATCCGTTAAAACACAAACTAGCCGCGTATGAATCTGTAATACATATACTGGTGAAGACACCACTTAATAAAACTAATTTCGACCTAGAATTACATAGAATACATACTACTGCAACAAATAACAGCTATTCATATAATATTATCAAGAATATCCTCTAACACAAACAAAAAGCACATATTCGTTCTTTGATATATCCTAAAATATCAATAAAGGATTCGGTACAGTATTCTTACTTAACTTATATTTGTAAAACTTCATACAAAATCAGTAATTTAATCAAAAACGCGACTAACGATACCACAGCTTACAAAACTAATAACACGATTGACCGATTTTTAGAAAATAGTAAAGAGAAAACGGACAAAAAATCGAACTCGGGTGTCTATAGCTTAATCTGCTAGTGTAATATGTCTTAAATTGGCCAAACTGGAAGAACCTTTTCCCAGCGTGTGTACGAGCATCAAAAAAGTTACAGAGATAAAAAATCAAATTCTACATTTGCTAATCATTGTATAGAACATAACTACAATTTTAATAATAACTTTAAAATACTTCATATCCAAGATAAACGTAAAAAACTTGATTTACTAGAATTGTTACAAATTTCTAGATATTCGTACAACGTGTTTCAAAAAGAACTTCATCTCAGTAGGCACTGAGTAGCGACTACTTGCAAATTATTTTAAGCCGCTTGTCTTTTATTTATAACTAACTATTTATCTAATGCCATTTTGATATTTGTCATTTTGTGACTAGCAACATAATTTTTTCTTACAAATATTTTTTTCGTAATAAACAATACTACTAAATAATGCACTCATTGCAAGAAAATATTTTTATCGTTGAATCATATTTCCGAAGTACACAATTTCTTAACGGAGAATGGCAATATTTCTACGCGGAATGTAAGCGACAGCTTCACTTGAGAGCTGTGCATAATACCGCTTTACATCGTCACATCGTCTAGTCGTGGAGTTTTGGGCTACAGGATCTGTGTTAAAAGGCAAAAGGTGTGGTAGACCACGTACACAGCAAAATATTGTTGAACACGTAGAAAACCTTGTTGAAGAAAACCCACATACATCAGTTCGTTGGTTATCAGTTCCAACGAGCGTATCTTCAAGTACCATTCATAGAATTTTGAAGCGTCGTTTACATATTGCTATGAATAGTGGATTTGATTGAAGGATGGTCCACTATTCACCACAACATGTCCGAACTAACTCAGTCTGGTAAGCTTCTTAATTGAGACTTCTTGATCCTGGGCTCTCTCTCTCACGAGCGAGAAAGTGGAAAAATTAACATAGTCAATAAAAATTCAGAATTTGCATTTAATATGTTATTTAAAAAATAAAATAAAAAAAAACTCTTTATTAAGTATAAAGAGGGCTAATGCGTCATTATACAAAAGAGGAGAGGAAAAAATTGTGTGATAAAAGACTCGCACACAATTAAAAAAAACTCTCATGATACGCGAGCAAAAATTAAATTCTAATAGATTGTTTAGAAAACTTTCAAATTCAAAATTTAAATAATTAACCCCCAAATTCAAGACGTAAATAGACCACTTGTCAATCACACGTAAATAACATTCACTCATGCGCACTAACACAAGCATAAAATCTCCCTCCAAAACCTGACTTTCAAAAATGTTCTAGAACAACGTGACAAAAAACTCCCTCATAAAAAAATATGATAGTTTTCTTCCCCATCTATATTTTAAGCTAAAATAACAATAAATCAAAAATAGAAATCGACACAATTATAATTGAATTACAAAGAAAAGAATTGATATAAAACTAATATGGAAATTACTTACGTTAACGTAAAATTTTTCACACACAAAAACTTAATGCGAGAGATATCAAGTGGATTTCAAATATTCATAAATATACGATATAAAACAACACTCGTAATTAAACGATAATGAAATTAAATTCACATCAAAGCACAAAATACAGAATAAACCGAATTTATAAAATATAGAAATAAAAAAGGAAGTTTTTTATTTCTTCGACTATTCCACTTGCAATACAAAATATCTCTGAGGCCGGAAAATAAGATCGGACATCAGGTGCATCTAATACAAAATAATCCCCCTAGTCGATCTACTTCCTGTTCAATATAATTCCGTTACACAATATAAATATATAAATGTACAGGCGCGGTCAACAAAACAAGCCCTAATAAATATTTAAACAAAATTCAAAATATTAACAAATATAAATCTGTAAACAAGTTTAACATAATAAATAATTATTTTTAAAATGTTCTTCGGGGAAAAATTCACGACACAATGTATCCATATCAAGTATCGATTGTTCAACAGATCTCACCTAGTAGGCTTAATTATTGCAACTTCTTTCAAGAAAATTTAAATAACGACGAAATCCTTGATCTAATTTTTTTTTACTGATGAAGCATAGTTTCATTTAAGCGGGTTTGTAAATAAACAAAATTACAAAACATGGTCTATAAACAATCCAAACAATCACATCGAAGTTCCTTTACTTCCTGTTAAAGTTGGAGAATGGTTAGCTGTATCTCGTCGTAGAAAAATAAAACCAATATTTTTTCACAATAACATTAATAGCCAGCGATGCCGAGAACAGTCATTAACACCATTTTTAACTCAAATACAGCGAGATGAATTCAATGGGGGTTACTTCCAGCAAGATGGGGCTACTGCACATACAACTCTTAAAAATTTAACGTGTTTAGAAGTTTACTTCCTTCATCGAGTTATAAGGAGAGGTGTGTGGCCAGCGCGGTCACCAGATCTTACTCCGTTAGATTTTTCTATTTTCGGATTGCTAAAAAATGAAGTATATAAGACAAGAATGAATAACTGATTTGATAAATATAATTACAATTATAATTACAAAAAAAATGTCATGAAATAACACCAAATATATTGCAGAAAGTTTTTGACAACATGAAACGACGTATCGCATTATGCAATGAACAGAATGGTGACCATTTTGAACAGTTGTTGTGAATTACAATAATTAAAATTGCTACAAATTAGTTATTTACCTTGGTTGTTTGATTAATATCTTTAAAGTTTTCTTATTAAATAAATTAATAATCTGATTGTTATTAATTTCATCACCATATCTCTCGTTGATAGATTTTGACATTGACAGGTAGATTACCTTCATACCATTTAATCTATATTCGCATTTCAAAAATGCAGAACATCATAATCTATAGGAGAAATTCATGGACAACTAGATGTAATTCTTTTTGAAACACGTTGTACAAAATTACGGTTAGCTTTAAACGATCAAACTGGACTATGTAACTCTGCACTACTGTCAATAATCTATTAAGTTAAGTATATAATAACGTGTACTATTGTAAATTTACCATTATTCATCCACAGCGTGGTGAAACAACGTTGAAATCTACAATAAAACTTTGAAACATTTAAGTCAATGTATTTCATTTATACTTCGTAATACGAGGGACAAGCTGAAATTATTGATAATAAAAAACACCGTTAATATTTTCAAGAATTTAATTATAAATATGCTCAAAGTAATTCCCTTCAGCAATGATGCACTTGACAATTCTTTCTTTCCACTGTTTAAAAGCTCACAACCAATCTCCTTTCGGAATACCTTCAAAATAAACGTGATCTGCGGTATCAATCTCTTCTTCAGATGAAAACCTTCTACCCCGCAAATTACGTTTAAGCTCAAAAAATAGCCAAGAGTCACATATTACTAAATGGGGTGAGTACGGCAGAAGTTCTATTACTTTTGTATTTTTTCCAGCCAAATACTGGAGAGTTAAAACTCTACTGAACACTTCAGGTAAAAATTTTTCAATGTACCACGTAGCTGTAGCTGTCTTCTGTCCATCTAACTTAATTACATTTACTAAGCCCGTACTTCTGAAGAATACCGCATACATAACCTTTTTCATAGCTCGCTGCTTCTTAATCATTGTAGGAGTTTCCTTATCTTCGTCAATCCATGCACGGCTCTTGGCGGGTAAGAAGGTCGAAAAAGGGAATATAAGTTTCGTCACCTGTCACTATTTTGAAAAAAATTTAGTGCCCGCCATTATTTAAGAAATTTAAAGGTTTATAGCAAATTCTTGCAGACTCTGCTTTTTAGAAGTTATAAAGGTGATGCGGCACAAAACGGCTTACCACTTCTTTTAAATACAGACGATCGTGTATGAATGCTTTAACAGCTAAGGATCCAATTTTGAGTTGATGCTCTATTACCGCATAAGTGGCTTTATTGTTCTTTTCAATAATTTTTTTAACAACAGCAATATTTTTGTTGGTAACAGCCGTAGGAGGATGCCCTGCTCCTTTTTGAAGCTGAAAAGAATTCCTTTCGCGTGCAAATTCCTTATAGCATTGGTAAATTGTAGCCAAGGAAAGTGCTTATTCACTAAAAAGTGAATCTAAACTCCCTTTGCACTCATAAACGCATAAACCTATTTTAAAATCATAATAAATTATTATTTGAAAGTGATCCATTTTCTTTTACTTTTAAAAAATAAGGAGCTGAATTACGAGTATAACGAACGTAACAACAAAACGTCAAATGGCAGATAAAGAGTTTCTCTAAGAAAACACTGTATGATTGTTTTTCAGAATCTACTAGATTTTCTTATTCTCAATAAATTCAGCTTATCCCTCGTAGAACATGTGCTTAAATATTCCACTATCGAAAAAAATGGAGATAAAAAGACTATTGAAAACGAAAGAATTGTAGTTTGTTTACTTTTCACTTAATACAAAAGTATCTTCAATAATATAAAATATTAGTTATTAAAAATCGGGTGTGAAGAACACAATACAAGTTCATATATTTGTGAATGTATTTGTATTTGTGAATGTATCCTCGTACCGACGATCCTGTAGAAAGGTGAAATACGTATCTACGTCTCTGGAGAGGATACATTCACAAATATATGAACTTGTATTGTGTTCACACCCGATTTTTAATAGAGGAAAGGCGCCTAATATTAGGATAGTGGCTAATATTGGATACCTATGTATTTTTAAGGGAAAACTATATGTGTGCGTCATCTATTAACCATATACTGGATTATATCTTAATACGCCATTAATAAGTTTGCAGGGTTCTACAACTGACTTTGACGACATAAATAATTTTTAACTGAAGTGTGTGCGCTTGAGTGTATTTTGCTCTGTCTTTAAACTGGTGATTTATTGGTTACAAGTTAAAAATTTTAAATATTTTTGAATGTAATGAGTAGTGCATGTTATAAAGTAAAAATCCTAGAGATTTTTTATACCCAAAGATTTGTTTTTATTTACTAAAATATTGCTAATCTAAAATTTTTATGAGGTACCTAATATCGGACAGCTATAGGTTCCCAATATTGGATATCCAATTTTACGTCACAGTTTAAGGTTAATTGAGATAATATATTTTTTTACAGTCATGGCTACTAAAAAGAGAAAACAGTGGGATAAAGCAGACATGACCAGTGCTATTCATGCAATATTAAATAAAGAGGTGGGATATTTGAAAGCTGCCAAGTCGTACAATGTTCCGAAAGCTACTTTGGAGTATTATTGTAAATTACAGAATCCCCTAGAACATGTAGAGAAATCGACGCTTGGTCGTAAACCAGTGCTACCTGAAGCTTTAGAAAAGGAGTTGGCGCTACACTGTCTGGAGTTAGAGAAAAGATTCTATGGTTTAACGTCGTCAAATGTTCGTCGTTTAGCTTATCAGTTGGCTCTAGCTAATAATTTGCCACATCCATTTTCACGAAAGAAGGCTATTGCTGTGAAAAAATGGCTACGAAATTTCTTAAGACGAAACAAAAATATTTCATTTAGAACTCCTCAAGGTATTTCGGCAGCTAGACTCAAAGGATTTACTAAAGAAAATCTTAGAAAATTCTATGATATTTTCGAACCATAACTAGACAAAATTAAATTTAATCCAAGTAAAATTTATAATGTAGACGAGACGGGGATAAATGCAGTTCAACGCAAGCATGCTAAAGTTATAAGCCTAAAGGGAAAGAAACAGATAGGGGCTTTGACAACATCAGAACGAGGTTCGCTTGTCACTGTTGTATTATGTATGAATGCTAATGGACATTTTATACCTCCTATGGTGATTTTCCCACAAAAAATTTTTAAAGCTGAACTTATGGATGGAGCACCTCCAGGATCAGTTGGGAAATGCCACCCTTCCGGCTGGATTCAGTCATATTTATTAGGCAGCGCCGAATTTACTTCTGCGCTCGGTCTGGATAATTACGGTGATAGGGCGATGTGGTTCTTTTCTGTGAATGTGTCTGGGAATATCCTTTCTCCAGCAGGGGCATACCGATGCGCCTGTAGAAAGGTGAAATACGCATTTACGTCTCTGGGGATAGGATATATTCGGACACGTTCACAGAAAATATTAATAGTGAACCTGCATTTGTGTTCTTCACACCAGATTTTTAATAATATTTTATATTATTAAAAATACCTTTGTGTTATACAAAACTGGTGGGGTTTACCTACTCATGTATGTTTCAATTATTCTAAAACTTTTATTCTTTTGCTGCACACCTCAAGTGATAATACATGGATATGCTATAACTTCACTAAACTAGCACAAATGTAGAGCTCTTGTTTAATAAAAAGTTAACATTTAACAAAAATGTATCCAATATTAGGCTCCTTTCCTCTAATATTTTACATTATTAAAAATACTTTTGTATTATACAAAGTTGGTGAGGTTTTACCTACTCATGTATGTTTCAAATTATTTTGTTATATACTTTTCACTTATATTCTATTATATTATTCTATTGAATTACACAATTTTTTGAAGGACAATTTTTTCTTGTTTACATTAATTTAACATAGATATGGTTCTAATAACTAAATGTAGTAGAAACACTAATTTAAATGGTACAAACTCAGTTTATTTCAAACATCCACTTCAATTTTTGAGCAGTATACATTAAAATCAATACTAAATATACGAGACCACCACCTAAAAAATTTACATTTTACCAAACAAAGCGCGTTTCAGCATTTTTCAAAATGTAATACGTTTTATTGTTAAAGACATTATTGCGTATTAATTGTTGTTTTAAATGTTTTATTCGTGTTTTTATATTGCAGTTCAATAAATAAAAGCTAACATTAACTTCATTTAAATGATTGAAATATTTTGGCACACCAATATGTACATATATCACTGTCTTATTCAACCTATGATATTATACCATGTTGTACATACGTTTTTGATCCAACTAGTAAATTATTAGCACATTTTCAACTGTTTCAATACCGTCGCAACAAAAATCTATAAACCACACGCTAACGAAATCTTAACTTTTTCGATTTGCCATTTAAAAACTTTGTACAGTAACACATCCAGCGTGTGACGTAGATTTACAACAGACCTTGTGACGTACATCGGAATTGTTATATTTTAAGGAGTAAAGAATTCAATTTTCAATTTATTTCTGTAAATATTTGCCATTCCAATTCGTTGTTTTGCGTAATCTTGATGTTTGATGTTCCACAGTACCTAGAAATTCATAATTCGCACCTTGCCTCGTTTTGCATTCTTATTTACTTAACATTGAATATTCATTGAAAATGCTTGGGTTGGATTCAAATATATTTTAACAAACACATTATTGGATTATATGTTCAAAGTGAATTAAGCATATTTTGCGTAATTCAAATAATAAATAAATCAAAAAATATGATCGCTTTTATCTTTCTTTATTAAATTTTCACGTGTGGGTACATTTTTATGTGATAATGCATGTATTTACGAAATCTTATATAAATCATTCGACAATTACAGTCGACGTTTACATAAATTATTATAATCAAAATATTGAGTTAACATTTACATTTTACAATTTCGATATGAAGACGGAAATTACAAAATTACCCATATCATCAAGTTGTAATGTTAATAATAATGACTCAGTGGCTAGTGAATACAAATTTACAATATTTACAACAGCATTATTATGTTAGTAAATCATATGTTAATAATTATTAATATAATCTGTTCTTTTTAACATAAATTGCCAAAATATGTTTACAATATTATTACATTTTTTTATATTAAACATTCTTCTATATTAGCTAATTATGACTGTTCGATAGAAACGCGTTTGCTGACTGTAAAGCAATTTTTATTTAATGAATTTAAACCCAGTTTCATTCAAGAATAGTGCGCAATGGTGTCGTAGTTTTGGCGTACCCTCTCATGATTTTGTTTAACATGATAGTTAAAACATCTACAGTATGGAAAACTAATAAAATTATAAGTACATGAACATATATATATATATATATATATATATATATATATATATATATATAATTATTTCTTGACCTTTGTACAATATAGTTGATTTAGATATTCGACGATTGTGAATGTAAACATTGCTGTCTACAAATTACAACGCAAATTATACAATTAAACTCAATTTGTTGGCGATTTAAGGTCTGGTTTTACTTCAAAATATATATTTAAAACAACCCTACATGTTTCGGCAAATGATGGCTTTATCAAGGAATATAAAATATAAATGACAGTATATTAATGTCACACATTTTAGTTTCTATAGATAAAATTATTCAAAGATACATTCCAATTGAATAATAATAAATCATGCCTTAGTATTCTAAAATAGATAGACAACAAAAACAGGCAAACGCAAGACATGAGTTATTATTATGTATGCGCCCGTGGAGCGTCTTAAGATGTAAAGCTGTCGGCATTCGCCTTAAACGAGAAGGAAAACCACGAACAACCAGACAGGAATCAAAACACGGAACTGTCAGCATAGTAAGTATAGATATTTAAATAACTTAAGATATATAATTATATAACAGCAACATATATTATGATGGTAAATTTCAGATCGTTACATAATTAAGTTATAGTATATAGTGCTTAAATTTTTTATGTCACTTCTGTTGTTAATTGAATTTTTTTCCTGTCTGTTAATACCAATCATTTCTTTAATTTCCCTTTTCATTGTGTGTTGTTCTTTATCAATTATCTGTGTTTTCAAAATCGAAATGGTGATCGCGTTGTAGTTTGTGTGTAGATGAAGCAGTTTTGTCTGTTTTAGAGTATTTGTGGGCTTATATTCTTTTGTATAAATATTGTTTAGTTTGGCCTATGTAGTAACTATCGCAATCGCGACATGGTATTTTATAGATGACATGTGTTTCTCGATTTTTTTCTATTTTAAGTTTAAGTTTTGAAAATAGGTGTTTATTAGTATGTATTGCTAAACTTTATTTTATTTTTATTTATATTGAACTTATTCTCAGAATATTAGTTTTAAGATTCATTGCAATTTTTCATTCATTTGTTTTCACCCTACCTCTAATTTTTCTCTATATGATGTATTTTCATATTATATATTGTCTCGTAGATATTATGTTTAAACATTACTACTGATGATATGTGCAGAGCACACGAAATGTACATTTACTTTATTAAAACTGTTTTTGTGAAAAAAGTGTTTTGAAAATAAATGTTTATTAGTATTATTAAGTTTATATGTTGTAGCTATATCATATTTTTTTAAATTTTCTATTTTAGAATACTAAGGCATGATTTATTATTATTCCATTGGAATGTATCTTTGAATAATTTTATCCATAGCAACTCAAATGTTTGACATTAATATACTGTCATTTATATTTTATATTCCTTTATAAAGGCATCATTTGCCGAAACATGTAGGGTTGTTTTAAATATATATATTTTGAAGTAAAACCAGACCTTAAATCGCCAACAAATTGAATTTACCACATATATATATGCCTGTACATATATAAGTCTAATTTTTGATTATACGTTAAATTTGTAATATTTTTTATTAAGCATACTCAGCTGCTAGAGCCATTAGTTTTAGGGATATTTAATTAAAGAGAAAAAGTGACATTTCTATGTGCGTCTTTAAGTGCCAATAATTCAAGATTGCTGTGGCATAAAATAAAGTAACTTACCATGAGATACTTTTGTACGGAAATTGTTCGGTACAAAAGTATACTGGGTGTTTGCGAAGATTCAATAAAGTGAAGGAAATTTGTGCTTAAAGATCTCGTGTATTTTAAATGGATCGCCGTATATTTTTAAATAATCATATTAAGTGTTTTAGCAGCTAGCTTTTTGTTAAGTATGTCCTATACCTATCTTCAATCTTTTAAAAGATATTTAATTTTCTTTTGAAAATCCGTTTCTTTATCTATATATATATATATATATATAAAATCAAAAACCCTTCATTTGTTCTCTATAGACTCACAAACTACATTTGGTGTGTATGTTCCTTATGTTGTGTGGATGGTTGCTTTCATATTTTTTTTCCAAATTTTATCGGCAAATTTTAAAGAATTAACAAGATGTAAAACATTAATTTCTATAAGAAAAAATCGTAATGTAATTTGAAATAATTATATAAAAACCATGACAACGTGACATAAAATACGACAGTACAAAATATAATACGAGAATACTGTCACTTTTTATAATTATATATAATTAAATATTTATATTAAAAAGAAACTTTTTGAAAAATGCCATAAGTGCTTAAGAGTTAAAGTATCTTAGACAAATATATATTCAATTAAAATAGACCTTAAATTGCTAAATAAAGAAAATCTGCTATGCATATATGTACGGTTACCACACACGATTTTGATGTAAATCCAAAAATTTAAAATTCATTTGATGACAACGTCAGTCTTGACAAATCCATAGTCAATTTATTTTTTTAAATACCGCAATATACAGAATTACAAAAATCTACTATCAAAACTAAATACTAATTTTGAGGTAGTTTTGTATTCTGATATTCGAAATGATATTTTTGAAATTTTAGTAAAGCAGGACACTATCTGGAGTTTTGTTAATGATTTTTTTTAATTTACAATTTTTCCTATTCATTTTGCATTCTACGCCAATAATTGGTTTGAGCGGCTTTTACAAAAAGTTTATACCTCTTAAAATGTTTTTGTATTTAAGTGTCTGGGTTTTTAAGGGCCGCAACTGCACTACCTCGACATTACGGTGAGCAATGCATTTTCGTCTGTGAGCACAGTTATCGAATTGCTATGTGTGATTACAACACCTGGAAATGATCAATCCTCATGTGCATATGTAGCATTTTCGCAAATTGGGAAACCATCTACTCTGTTTGTTTATACACCAGATGGAATAACGAAGAATTGGAGTGATTGATTATAATAAAATATCATTGATTCGTTGTTTAGCTAGAGAATAAACAAAAATTTTATATCGGTTAATGGCAGTTAACACAAAGGAAGTTTTAATTTTTCTATAGAATGTGGCCGAGCAACGCCGGGCTACGCGCAGCTAGTAGATTATAAATCATAGTAGCCATGAAAAAATATAGTAGCTATTGAAAACTATTTATGGAAAAAGATTTAACTTCTGTCAAAGTAATATATGTAATAAAAATCGTCGTTGTGTTATTGTTTTCTATTGTTGTATTGTTGCTGTATTTCTTGGTATTCTGACGAATATTTATTTTAAGTGGAACAAAACACACACAACTGCAGCTTGTTTGTTTTTGCTAGTTATATTTTATAGTTTCCTTCAATATGTTGTAAGATATTTAAATAGTTTTTGAAACAAATTCAACACAAAATAAAAAAATTAATAATTAATTTATGCACACAGATGAACATCTCTTTGAACATCTACTTTGAATTTTTTATGTTTAGTAATTTATTACACCGTTGGTTTAATATGCCTTAAATAAATAAATTTCTACAAAATAGTTTTCTCGAGGTGTTTCTTGGGCTTCCTATTTACTTTCGGCTTTTGCTTCATAAACTTTCTTAACCAGCCCTTAACCAAACTTTTTCATTTCAACCATTGCATATATCACAACCATCTCAGTTGATTTTGTGCTACTGTAGTTTCTATAAATTCTATATTTAGTGTCCTTCTCTCTATAAGCCACTTTTTATTCCACTTGTCTTTTTAGTTCAGGCTTTATTCTGATATCTCTTTCCTTCCCAGAAAACAGCTCTTTATTGCTTTAAAAAATTTGCTTGTTTTAGAAATTATTTCATTCAATTTGTCCTTTATATTTTCATCACTATTGATAACCGCCTCTAGGTATTTACTATTTATATGTTTTTACTTGGTCATTGTCATTTATTTCTATCACCAAAGTTCTTATCTTTTGTTCTTGTTCATATTGAATTTTTTTAATTATTCATTTATTATTGATGTATTATGCTGAAGAAATTATTTTTGTGTAGCTCAGTTCATTTTTATCTTCCAGAATTCTACATCATAGGCATTCAACTTTTGCCTACAATCTTTTCACTACCTCATCTAACACCACATTGAAGAGTAATAGGCTTCGGATGCATTCCTGCATTTTTTATGCTTAGCTACATAGGTTTCCGTTTTTTTATGCAGACTCCTGATTCTTTCTATCAAATCCTCGCTAACAGCTCCGCTTCGTTGAGTCTTCTCTTCTTATCTTGGCTAAAACTTTTTCCATGCCAATATAGCATAAATACATACATATCTCGTCCAGTTTCTATTGCTTTTTCAATTAATTTCCTCCTGCTGCATTGTTTATGTTGCATATTGTGTTCGAATAAAGTTCTAAATCTATTTTTCCAAAATTTACCTTCACAAACTTTCCCCATTTTACTTGCTAATATTATCGCTGTATAGTCCATGCAGCCTTTACTACCTCCCGTCATTAAAAAATTCCAGAAAATAAATACAAATAGCCTCCGTATAACACGGCACTTTTATAGCACGGATTCGCCCTAACAGTGTTCGAAAATTGGGTAGAACCCTTGTACAACGCGAAATGTAATAAAAACTTTTAAAAGCGAACGTTATCTTATTTGTAATTAAGGAATAGTTATTTACGAACCAAGCGCGTGAAATCATATTTCGCGAATGAGTGACCAGTTTAAAGCGCGAGCCGCAGGCGAGCGCTTTATGGACACGAATTCGCGAAATGTTTCACGCACGAAGTTTGTACAATATTTTTTGTACGAGAACTATACACAATAATAATATTTATGTAAAATATCAATATAATTCAAAATTTTTATATTTATAAGTATTTTTAACAATATTACTAGTATCTGTCAGGATGGCCGAGTGGTCTAAGGCGCCAAACTCAAGGTTTACCTTGCCCGTTAACGGGTTGGTGTGGGGAGGGTGTGGGTTCGAATTCCACTTCTGACAATTTTTTTTTAGTTTTCTATAAATTTAAATATAATATTTGTTGCTGTTCTGACATTGAATTACATATCTTCCAAATATAACAATTTCTATTTCATTTCCTTTTATTTTCATAGAAAAACAACGAACTGGGTAGCATATTATTAAGGTTAGGGATTTATGATTTTAAAATGTCACTAAATTAATCAAGTTCCAGGAAGTACCAACTTTACTTTTACGCACTCGTGTTTAAAGTGACTTTTTACGCACGCAAATCGAATCGTGAAATGACAGGTTTTGATAAGCGAGTACAAAAAACTACTTAAAACAGAAAAATTTAGATTTTAAAGTTTTACTAATATTGGATAATGCACCCAAGATTTAAAACCTAAGTGTCAAAATATTCTTTTTACCTCCAAATACAACTGCTTTAAATTATAGCTACATTTAAAACTAATTACATAAATAGAACGTACAACATTTCAGTAGGTTTCGAACAAACTCGATGACGAAACTATAGACGTCAGAGAGGCGTGAAAACTTTTCACAATTTTGCTAATAAACTCATCCATCGGAGAAATAAAACAGACTAATGTCGTCTGTTTTATTTCTCTGATGAATGAGTTTATTAGATTAATGCAGTCCAAAATTGTGAAAAGATTTCAATGGTTCTTGGAAAAAATATGGCCGGTGTCAATTGAAAGTGAAAATCTGATCAAGTCAGAAAAAAAGAAAATGGATGCAGTAGTAGAAATTGCTAGGTCTCTAGGAAGGGAAGATTTTAATGATATGACTGTACAAGATATCCAAGAATTACTGGTGGAAGAAGGAATTAATGAAACAGGCTTGGTGGAAATGACATCTGGAATATACCACTATAGCTCAGAGGACGATAGCATAAGTGGAGATAAGGAAGTTGAACAGTTTACTCTGCACAGTGTAAAGAACTACCTAGGCTTAGTGTCATATTTCTTTAATCCTTCCAATGAAAAGAGCATAAAGTTTACAACAAAACTTTAGCACCATATAAGGAAATTTATAAAGGTTTTTTATCTATAAACAAGCAAACTAAAATAACATAAGTAGAAAATGGATCAATGTAAAAATGCTCAGGGGATGACGATATCTTACCAAAAATTAAATAGCCTCGGTTAATAATGACAAGTGATTACGAAGAAAACACGGTTTAATTCATATTAATATGTATTACTTTTTAAGAAAATTGGTTTAATAAAGATATTTACAGTGAAGGCCTTCAAATCCGAATGCATTATAATCCGGACGGCCTTATAATCCGCACAAAATCAAAATAAACACATTTTACATTAGGTGTCTTGTAATCCAGACCGACCATTGACCTTCTAATCCGAATCGCACGCCGAGTGTTTTCGGTTACATTGTTTTGCGTGTTATTGTATGACACGCAAAGCAAGTAAGAAATATCCTAGACTTCCAATAGAATATGCCTCAACAAAAAAAACGCCTGGATGACTTCTTCCCTACTCTTTAAATGGTTTCACAGATCTTTCGTTGTACAAGTAAGACAGTTTCAAGTGGAAAATAATCTCAATGGAAAAGCTATACTGTTGGGCGACAATGCTCCAAGCCAAGCATCGGAGACGCAACTAACCAGTGATGATGGACAAATTATAACCATGTCCCTGCGACCGAACTGTACCCCTCTTATACAACCCATGGATTAAAATACAATACGTTTGAGCATGATGCATTATCGAAAAAGTCTTTTAGTCCAGGTTTTATCTTTAGACAAGAAAGACATTTCAAGGGCTGTTAAGGTGATAAATTTGAAAGATGCATTGTTTTTGCTTGCCAGTGCTTGGAACAAATTGTCACCTGACACAATAGAGAAGAGTTAGAGAGAAAACCTTTTACATTCAGCTGACAATGGTTCAATAAACTTTGCTGAAAATTCAGAGTATGAATGGGATTCAGATGATGATATTCCATTCCCGATTCTGAGAGAAAAATTACAGCCGACGAATGACGTTCAACACGTATTATATACCTAAATTGGAAATATATTGCAGCAAATTACCACTGACAATAAACAACCTAACACCACTGAAATTTATGAATGGATAATGGATCGATGGCGATGAAATTTGCAATTGGATAGTGCCGACACTAGTTCCTCCTACGAAAGCGTCAGGATGCAGAGATGAAATAAGAATATAGCATGATGAAGCAATTGGGAGTTTCAGTACCTGCATACAATGGACGGAGGAAACCGAAGTCGATTTAAATAGCGGTAGCGGGCAATGGAAGCGAAGCAGAGAAGCATTTGTCAGACGAAAATGAATTTTTACTGAGTCCGATTTTTTTATACTTTATTTATAAAACCTGTATTAGAAGCTTTAGTGCTGTTTAGTTTTGATGGGAACAGAATCTAATAATTTTTTTTTGCTTATTTCTCTTTTTATTTAATAATTTAAATAATTCTCCAGGAATCCGGATGTTTCATTAATCCGAATCGAGCCAACTTTAATTGATTTGGATTTGCGGGTTTTTACTGTATCTGAATTATGAAAATATCGTATGATCAAAAAGTCTTTGGATCGCTATTGCCGTGGAATTTACGAGATATCTATGAAATTATTTATTTCAATTAGCTTTGACATTGACTTGACAACTTTTAAGTCAGCTAGCTATAAAATATACATAAAATACCGGGTGTTCAGAAACATTCGAAGTCAAAGTAGTCCTTGATAATATGAAGTCATGTCTGAGATGGATTGATTTTTGACAGACAACAGTTGACATTTAATAATTATTACAAATCAGATACTTAAGTAAAGATATACGATTTTGTGTTCAGAGCCCACTTGACTTCGAATGTTTCTGAACACCCGTTACAACTAATTACCATAACCTAAAATCTATTTTATTTGTGACTTATGTGTACTTCAAACTACAGAAGTAAATAATTCTATAGATGGTTTTTACACTTCATGGCTATCGCGATCCAAAGACTTTTTGATCATATGTTATTATAGTATGCTCTTTAATTTTTGGAACCTAACCCCCCTTTTCGTAGTTCTTTGTTTCATATAACGCGGATTCGCCAAACACGGCAATTTTTTGGAACCTAACTCCCGTGTTATACGGGGGCTAAAGTGTTAGTCTTCACACAGTACAAAGACTTTAAAAACAACCTCTCTTTTTATCACAAATATTGCATAATATTGCACACTATTTTAGCATAAATGTACATTTTAAAATTAATCGTTGTAGAGTTGTATATTTTCTTAAGTAATTATCTCTTAGTAATCTTATAAACAAAAAGATATTTACATCCATTCTATCGTCTTATTTATTTTATATACCATAATCCACGAAAATGACGTATAATCGAAATATTACTCCATCGTAATGCAGAAATGCATTTCTGCCATAAAGTAAATACAACTTTTTTAATTTCAGTGTTTCAGATGAATAAGCATGCTTCGCACTATCACATCGCGTAAATAAAGAACGTATATACATCAGTATTAAAAATATATTCAATACGTTTATCGTCAATTAACAGAAAATATCTAACTAACACGCGATTCTATTTTTCATAGTACCGAATATCATCTATATTTGTACACGAGAAACGACACAAAATACTTAAGAATTTATCTGCACCAGCGAGCTTGTTTTATCTATTATTAGATGTAATGTATATTGCGATGTTTTGTAACATAATACCTTTTAGGTAGATATTTATTGCGTGATAATACTGATAATCATTTCGTGTTTACTTTTGTATATCATTATTTAAATCTATGCTTGAAGTATTATTTCCTATGCTTTTATTAAATAGATTTCTCTAATAAATTCAGGCAATTAATGTGTATTTAAGTGATAATTCTAATATTTAGCAAACTAATATATGTACATTTATTATTCTTTAATCCATTAGTATTCTCAAAATAGACCAGTAAATATACAGGGTTTTGGCAAAAAGAGAAAATATCCCGGAGGCATGTAAACGAAAGTCACTGTAGGTTTAAAAATGCTTCGTTTGTGAGATACAAAGTGTTCAATCTTTTTTTATATTTCTAGTTTATTGTACTGAAACAAAATTTGACAAAATAAAATTATTATATAATAATTGAGAGTATTGAAAGATTCTTAATAAATAGAATGGATGATATCTGGAATATACCACTATAACTCAGAAGACGATAGCATAGGTGAAGACGAAGAAGTTTATTCTGTAAAGCGTGAAGAAAGACCTAGCCTTAACCGAATAGTCAGAGTCACATTTCTTAAATGAAAATCCTTCAAATGAAAGCAGCATAAAGTTTACAAGAAGTGCTTAACACCACATAAGGAAATTCATGAAGATCTTTTAACTAAAAGGAAGCAAACTAAAATAACAGATTTCTTGCAAAAGATAGAACATGAATCAATAGAAAAATGTTCAGAAGATGAGAATATCTTACTAAAAAAAAAACGCGAGCGCGTTTTTTCTGGCCCAATGGTGATTACTTATGACGAAGCAATAGTTTAATTCAATTTAATATTTATTATTTCTTAAGAAAATAGCTTTAATTAAGATATTTATCTTAATTATGAAAATACATGGGCATCTTGATAACTAATGCCTCCATGGCCATAACTTTTATAATGACTTTTACTATAAGCATTTGTTCATAAGTCCCTCTAGTGGAGATTCTCAACAACATCGCGTGTGCGCACGACATGACGACCGGCATGGACGTGTGGTTAAAGCAACGAGCTATCATTGAATTTTTTTACTGCGGAGGGTGGAGCGCCCATTGACATCCATCGAAGGTTGAGTGCTGTATACCGGGATGCGTGTGTTGATGTGAGTACTGTTAGGAGGTGGGTAAGGACTGTGAAAGACGCAAATCCTGCTAAAAAGGATGTCCATGATCGAGCACGCAGTGGCCGACCAGTGTCTGCGTGTGGTGAAAGGCTGGTAGTTCTCGTGGATGAACTGGTTCATAAGAATCGACGGTGTTAACAAACTGACATTGCCAACAGGGTGGGTATTTCACTAGAAAGGGTACATCACACTATCTGCAATGTGTTGCAGTACAGAAGAATATGGCGAATGTTGGCTGCTCCGAATGAAATAAAAGCCAATGGGAGGCAAATCGGCGAACAACTCTAGACTCGATATGAAGCAGAAGGTGATGCTTTCCTCACAGAATTGCGACCGGTGACGAGTCGTGGGTGCATCATTACGACCCTGAAGTGAAACGTCAGTCTATGGAGTACAGAGATAAGGGTTCGCCACAACCGAAAGAATTCAAAGCACTTCCATCTGCTGGGAAAATCATTTTTACCGTTTTCTGGAATTACGATGGCATCGTTCACATTGAATTTTAGTGGTTGTACGTGGTTGTACTATCAACTCCAACGACATGTTAACACCCTAACATAAATCTAAAGCGGCGACTGCGTAGGGTTCGTCCAAACAAAGTGCCAATTCTGCATTATGACAACGTTCGGCCTCACACAAGTCAGAGAACGCACGTAGCACTGGAGAAGCTTGGATTTCATGACGTTTTACCTTATCCACCTTATAGCCCCGATCTTGCGCCTTGTGACTTTTTCTCTTTCCAAAACTTAAGGAACATCTCAAGGGCAAGTGTTTCTCTTCGGATGCAGAAGTGATAACGAAGGTGCGGCAATGGTGCCGTGGGAAGTCTTGAGACTTTTTCCGTGACGGACTTGCAAAACTCATAGTACGTTGGCATAAATGTATTGCTGTCAATGGCAATTATGTGAAAAAATTAATATATCAGTGCGTAGGGGACAGTTTATACTATTATTTCACATTTATATATAAAGCATATATATATATATATATATATATATATATATATATATATACATATATATTACTAATTAAGTTATAATCATGGAGGCATTAGTTTTATATATGCCCTCGTATAATAGCTATTTCTTTAGTTTGTGGAACCTATCGCCCTTTTTCGTACTAGTTCTTTGCGGATTCGCGTAAAACGGCAATTTTTTGGAACCTAACTCCCGTGTTCCTGTATATGCAACTTAAAGCTACTACTTTCAGCTATTTTCTGCGTAGTTGTCATTAATATTGAGACATTTATCATAGCGATGAACCAGCTTTTTAATGCCCACTTCCTAGAATTCTGCCGTCTGTGAATTAAGCCATTTTATAATACTGCTTCTTGTGGTCCCTCGTTCCATAAAAGTCTACAAGAAAGACGCCTTTCTCTTCCCAAAAGAGTCGGCACTTTAAAGGTTTCTTCGTAGATGAGTTAGAGCGATCCCACTACATTAACTTTTCGCCTCAAGGTTGGCATAGGCGACACAAGCCTCATCACCTGTTACGATATACCTGAGGATCTTCAACATCATAACGTGTCAGAAAAGTGAGTGCCGATCCCATTCTCTTTGTTTTATGGTCTTCGGTAAGAAGTTTTGTCACCTATCGTCAACAAAATTTGTGGTAACCTAAATGTTCAGTTACAACCTCGTACAAAACTGTACGCGAAATTTGATGGAAAAAGCCCAGTTCTGTGATTATGAATAGACGATTTTCACGATTTTTTTCTTCGATATTAACCACAAGTTCGTTCGTTCCAACAGTTGGTCTTCCACTTCTAATCATCTTCTAACCATACCTTCACTCATGACATTTTCACCACAAACAGAACAAAGTTGACGATGAATCTCAGCAGCCTCCATGTGCTTTGCACAACATAAATCAGATAACGGCTCACAATTCGCATTCAGCGGGATTTTCAATGGTAGCAGCCATTTTAAACGACTAAAATAAAACGAAAGAATGTCCGAACGATTCTCTCATTACCACTCAGACTCACACTCAACAAGACTACACCGCAGCGCTAAGATCGCGTTAATATCGCCACTTCTTTCCTCACTAGGCGAAAACGGAACTTACTTTACGAATCGCCCTTGTCCATACTGTTTATTCCTTCTAGTTTGAAGGAATTTTCGATATGTGTCGACCGAAATATATGAGTTGAAATTATGCAATAGCTTTGAATAACACTAATTTATTTACAAGATACTCGTAATTAATAAATTTAATCTTGGAGCTCCATTAAAGATCTGGATTGGAACCAAATTTTGTTTTAACTTATTTTTCTAAAGAAATTTTAGTCCTCGCCAGTACAAGGGAGGGACAAAACAACTAAATTGATTATACTGAAATTATCGTGCAAATATTTTACCCTTCTTTAAGAAAAAGTATATGCTGTAGTTTACCAACGTCATAAATGGATTAATATAAAAAAATATGCACATGAAACCTTAATTATGGGAAATAAAATAAATATTAAATACTAAATACACAATACAATTGTTACAGGTATTGAATGGCAATATGTCAAGTACGTAAATTACAATAAACAGCAAGTGGGCTAGAGATAACGTACAGTATTCGAAGAATACAGGAAAAATCTAATAAACCGAATTCTCTAAACCTATCGTAAAAATATGAATATATTAAATACAATACAATACATGATATATAACAATATAACTTATGCTATTATAAATGTTTACAACAAGCAAATGAACGGATTTAAAAGAAGGTTATACCTGACCACTTAGGTAATTAAGAGATTAAGTATTTGGGAAACTCCAAGACCTTTCTATATACTTTATATTTACAAATAGAACAAAATTAAAACCTATGAATTAATACGTAAAATAAATACAACTAAATCCATTTGATTATATCTAAATAAAACTAAAAATACAAATTAAATCTATATTGACCGAACACATGCAGTACGGAAAGTGAACACAATTTAGGAACCATTTCTAAAGTACAACAAAATATTATTGTTTCTTTTAAATGGGAAGTTTTTATAAAAATTCAATTTAAAAAATTAATAGATTTATCTTTTTGATTAGTTTATGTGACTTTACATTAATTTTCATTCCATATTTCGCATTACACATTACCGTTTAGTCCAGTATCCATGAACGGCAGAATACGCTTATATAACTAATACCACAGAATCAATATTATTGTTTAGGAGGTTTATTCAAAACTTAGCACTCGCAATATCTCACCTACTGCTCAAAGGCTCACAAGAATGCTTTTAAAGAAGGTCTGTGTAATTCACATTACGTGGTGGAAGTTTATCCAACTTAAAAGAAGGATATTTTAATAAAAGCTGTACTCACTCGAAGTTAACTGTTGATATAAGTAAAAGGGATACCAAGGAATAACAGAGTCATACTCTAATTTACTACTAACGAAAGCGTAATCTAAATACTTTTAAGAGAGATGAATAATCTAGCACTGCAAAATCTATCTGTCCTAAGTATAGACATGTTATTTATATATTAAATAGGAGTTAGACATTTTAATGAACAGAAAAACGGCCGATGTCTCAACATTTACGGTAACTTCATTTTAGCAGCATCATTTGTTAAGTGTATGACTTGAAAATTTCTCTGGAATGGATGACAATCCGAAATTGCGAAAATTTCTCAGATCATCGGCATACGCCAACAGTCTGCACTCCAGTGACGTAAGAAGGTCACTACTTCATGCATATATAATAAAAGAATGATGCGTCACTAGTATGTAAATAATCGACGTAAACAGCTGAATTTAGTTGCCATGGTAATGAAGTTTTGGCTGCATAGTCTCACCGTGTTTCTCTTGATCAATCCTAATGTAAATATTATGTAGCATACTTTTTAGATTTTCTATTAATTAGAAATTGTTGACGTCCTGTTAAATAGCCTGTTAATACTATATAATACTAATCAGCTCCCTTGTACGGAGAAACAGAGAGTTTATTGTTTCAAACACGAAAAATAAGTGACGCTTGTTCTCTCTTTACCCCTCATCAAAGTTTCGCTAATTATGCTAAATTAAAAGCAATGCAGTTGAACAATTGAATGGATTGTGAACTCTGTAACTCTGTTTCGTAATCTTACAAAGTAGTTGGATTTCTCATTAGTACTCATTAGTCTCATTACTTATAAAATTACTGAATATATATATATATATATATATATATATATATATATATATATATATATATCAATGTGTTTTGTAAGACTTCGGCGCTAATGGCATCTAAAAAATTGTGAAAATCTATTTGTTGACTAAATATTTTAATAATAATATGTACAAATAGTGCAAATCTGCATAAAACAAATCTGTATCTGTACACATGGACATACAGCACGTATTTACTAGTGTTAACTTCAACCACAGTCGCATGTGTTTCTATCTAACGACTTTATCAATGTGGCTTTATGAAGGAACGACTGAAGTTCGCTTTCTGGTCAAGTAGTGAATTTTGTCCTATCAAATAACACCAGATAACCTCGTGCCATCTGATGAACAAAACAGACTACGCCGATGAAAGTAATTTCTTCTCGAATAGCTAAGCTATTACAGAAGAAGAAATACGCATATTACTGTAAGTCCATTAACTCGTCGCCAGGTGGCGTCGATAATATGTACTTGTGACAAGCCCTAAAACCTATTGGTTCATTACGGTTATAGTCTCCTAGTACACTAGGGTACTACCATGGCCAGAATTATTGATCCAGCGCCTATTTATAGCAGCAAATGTTATTAATATGTAGGGAATTGCAGAAACTATTCGTACTGATCCTCAGACTGTTAGCAGATCTACCTCTTCAATTCTAAGAAGAGCTATACTATGTATACAGCAATTGGGTGGACATCTTGAACAAATAATTCAATAAAGCGACTTCTTGTTAAATGATTTTCAATGAGATTTCTTTTTGGCAGCGGTCCAAAATACCTGTATTAGTAGGATTACCTAAAACTTGCTTGAAAGTTGGGAAAGAGTTCTTGGTATATGTTCATTAGACATTTTTAACTTGAAATTGCTTCAGTAACACATCCCTAAGCTGTGGCAGTCATGTTATGGGACACCCGGTACAATAAGGAGTTAAACATTTTAGTGTATGTAAGAACATATAATATTTCAACAGTTAAGGTAATTTTATTTCGGGAGCACCATTTGTTAAGTGTAATACTTGAAGATTTCTTTGGAATTGATGACAGTCCGAATTTACATTTACGATATCTTTTCTGGCCATCAAGGTATGCCAAAACTCTGCACTCCAGTGACGTAAGAAGGTTAATACAGGGTGGTCCTTAATTTCTTCGAGAAATTTTAGGTTGCGATTCCTTGGGTAATCTTGAGAGAAATAGTTCCTATAAACATTTGTCCTAAAGTTTTCCGTTGTAGAGATACAGGCTGATTAATTTTTTCACAAAAAAAAATTTTATTTCAAAAATTTAGAAATCGATTTAGGGAACTGTTGTGTTGGTTGTCATGTTTACAGCATTTATTTGTACTTACGTAACTGTCATAAGTATTGTCAAACAATAATTAATTTGAAAGTTCGTACCTACAAATCTTTTTTTGTAATTATGGTGAATTATACAAATGCTGAAATGGCAGACATGCATTTTGTGTACGGTCTAGCTAATGGAAATAGTTATGAAGCAAGGCGTATTTACCAACAAAAATATCCTCGACGACTTGTACCTTGTGCGGAAACCTTCAGTAATATTTACCGTCGTCTAGCAGAAACTGGTACATTTGAGAGAAACAAAAATACTCCGGGAAGACCTCAAACTAAAAGAACACCCGATTTAGAGGAAGCTGATCTGCAGATAATCGATGAACATCCAGAAACCAGTACAAGAAAGATTGGTGTAACGGTAAACGCAAGCCATCAAACCATCTTAAGGATATTACACGATCAACAATTATATCCTTTCGATATTCAGAGAGTACAGGCTCTTCTTCCGCGTGACTTTCCGCAACGCTTAGTCCTTTGTGATTGGTTCCGACAAAAAATTGCCCAAAATGCACAATTTCTAACCTACATTCTATTTACTGACGAGGCGAACTTCTCCAGAAATGGTATTAGGAATTTCCACAACAACCATTTATGATCAGATGAAAATCCGCATGCCACAAGGGAGATGCACTTTCAAGAGCAATTTTCCTTAAATGTATGGGCGGGGATAATTAATAATTATTTAATTGGTCCCTTTTTCCTTCCTATACGACTTAATGGTGCATCATATCGGCTATTTCTTGAAAACGAGTTGCCTGGCCTTTTAGAAGATATTCCACTTTTGATCCGAAATGAACTTTGGTTTATGCATGTCGGCGCTCCAGCATACTTTAGTTTACAAGCTAGGCAATTTTTAAATATCACATATCAGAATAGATGGATAGGTCGAGGAGTGGAAGTTCCGAATCAGCCGTGGCCTCCAAGGTCACCTGATTTGAACCCTCTAGACTTCTTTCTGTGGGGACATTTAAAATCCCTTGTTTATACTTCGCCAATTAAAGATATTGATGACCTAAGAAATCGCATAATTGTTGGATGCGAAACAATTCGAAACACTCCTGGACTTCTTCAGCGTGTGAGTATGCAATTGAATAGGAGGATAGAAGCCTGCATATTAGCTGTTGGTGGTCATTTTCAACAGTACCTTTAGGGTTTATTGTAACCGTTTCTTAAATTTTTGAAATAAATTTTTTTTTTTTGAAGAATTAAACAGGCTGTATCTCTACAACGGAAAACTTTAGGACAAATGTTTATAGGAACTATTTCTCTCGAGATAACCCAAGGAATCGCACCCTAAAACTTCTCGACGAACTTAAGGACCAGCCTGTATATTTAATAATGAATAAAAAATGAAATTGCAGTCACGACGATCGCGAAACAAAAAATTATAAAACTCTATAGAAGAGCTAGAACTGCAAATTCGACAAAAAAAATAGAAAAATGATGTGAGCACATTTTAATACTTTGGACAGAAAAGTCTTTCTTTGGAGACTATGGTTAAGTAAAAAACTTAAGAAAAGGTATATAACCCGTTAGAACAATTACAAATCGTATCCTAAATACGTATTTCGACAACTAAGTTGTCATTATCAGTAGGTGAAACCACTAATCAAAGTGTCACATATGGGGCACAGTAAAGCTAGCACATCTGATCACGTAACAACTTTACACGGCGTCAACTTACGTGGACGCCGTGTGAAATTTAAAGTTTTTTTTTGTCAGAAGACAAAAATTATGTTATAATAATAACATATATAATTATGTTATAATAATAACTGCAGTTGCATCGATGCAAACCATGGTGTTATTGATATGTAGAATAAACAAAAAAACGAATGTGTATATAAACACGTACACGTTGTTTTTAGATGCAAAATAATTCATATTTCATTTCACTGACCTAACTTATAAACATTTGTTCAATTGCGATTTGATAAAGCTTCGCAACTTGTCTCAATCGATACGTTTTGCGTCATTTTTCCTGTAGGTTAATGAGTGTTAAAGCCTCGAAAAGCTATCGCAATCATTAGGCATGCGATATACGTACATGCGTGTATATTAAATGTTTATTTATTATTAATCGAACAAATTACAGAAAGGTGAATTAAAAATTTGAGATATTTAAGTTTAGCGCCAATTTAAAGCTAACTGATCTTTAGAAATAATTTTATTTAAAACCTCAAGTTCTTATCTACTAAGTACTTATTAATCAAACAAAACATAAAATATTTAAATAAGCTAAAAGTATGTTAAACATATTATTTTAACTTGTCGAAACTTCGTTGTAACTTTAGGAAATAAGTAATAATTTTATCGTTCAAAATATTTATTGTAAACCACTACAACATTATTTCATCATACATTGGCTTCTGCAGATGGATGAAAGCTACATAAAGTTCAAACACTGAGAATATACGAGGGACGTTTTCAATGTTCTGGGAATTGTGCTCTAATTCAATTACGCCGAATTCAGGTGTTCGACCAATATAGACGCATTTTCGTAGTACTGTTTGTGTAACCATAAAAAGACGCGGTTACATCCCAAAGAGCAATAGATTTTTATTTGTGGAAAGAGAGTGTGAAAACTTCAGAAATTATTAAACGTCTGCAAAGAGTGTTTAGTGAGTCTGCAGAATCTAAAAGTACTGTATATCGGTGGATCGATCGTTTTAAAAGTGGTAGAACATAATTAGAAGACGATCCACGCAGTGGTCGCCCGAGCACGTCGGTAAATGAAAGAAACATTACTGCCATGGAGAACCTACTGAAGAAGGACAGACGAATGACTATTTCTCAAATTAGTGCACCTCTAGTGCGACAAGTCCATGAGATCTTACATGATTGTTTGGGCGTAAGAAAGGTTTCAGCCCGCTGGATGCCAACGCTGATGCGACCGGAGCAGGAACTCAATAGGTCTGACATTTGACGACAACTTCATAAGGTGTTAGCCCGTTACGGTGATGAATTTTGGCAACGGATAATAACCACTACCGAAATGTGGATTCCTTTATTTCAATACTGAGACCAAAAGTCAATCCAAAGGTGAAGGGACTATTTTTATAGATTATCTAACAAAAGGTAGTACAATTAACTCAGACTATTATTTGAACTTATTGTAATGTATCTGTGTAATTTAAACACTATATTAACAATAAAAACGGTATACACTAAATAAACAACTGAAAACTACAACTGACTATAACAATATTTATTTACACAGAATTTATATCAATGTCTATTTATTACAATATCAACTCAAGGCAGCGACTACCGTTGAATGGTATAAATCCCTCTCAACTGCTATTTATATTAACGAGAAAACTTCTGGCATATTCGATGTTCGCCTAGATTTTTCTTGTGTTGTTCGATCCCGCGATTAGTCCGCATTTACATTTTCTAGACGGTTCTCGACGTGTGAGATCACCGGTGACTCATGACATTATTATCCGGACCACTGCGGCAGGCACTTATCAGAAAACGGCCTAGGAAGTTGTATAAGCGTCCCTTAGTGCAACAGGATAACGTACGACTGCACATCGCAAGAAAAACGAAGGATGTTTTGAACGATTTTCGATGGGAATTACTTCCACATCCACCTTATTCACCGGATTTCGCGCCGAGTGATTTTCATATATTCCCAGATTTGAAAAAACCTTTACGGAGTGTTCATTTTGATAGTTTGACTGACGTAAAACGTGCCATATAGGTGGATTGAGGAGACATCGAAAAAGTTCTTTGAGGACGACTTAAAAAAATTAATTTATCGTTGAGGTAAATGTATTCAATTAAATGACGAGTATGTTGAAAAACTACATTGTAATATTAATGAAAATTGACAAAATAAAAAAATTATAACTAAATAATTCCCAGAACTTAAAAACATCCCTCGTGTATACTAATATTAACAAGGAGTGAGAAATTTCAATCTTAAATTTGAAAGAGGGAGAGTTATTCAAGTCTACTTGAGCATTTAAAACTAAAGCTAACTTGTTCTCATATCTGCTTATTTCAAAATTTTCTAATAGGTTAAGTTTTTTGTTTTTATACTGAATGTGTGAAGTCTTAAACTTTTATTAAATCTATGATTAGATAACAAACAATGATTTGTGAAAGTACAGTCTATTTTCGTCTTTATAGCTACTTTCGAGTTCCTTCATCCTAATTTCAAACGTCCTCCCTGTTTGTCCTATGTAAACTTTTCCACGTTCTTAGACACCTAGGTTTTATCGTTTGACTATTTTGTTTTCGGTGTTTTTAATTATTTACTGTATGAGATACTGTCGGATTTGAATAAGATATGTACATTAAGTTTTTAAATGAAAGTTACGATTCCTTTGAAATTTTGCCTAAGTAAATACTTGAATTATAAGTATTTATTCTATTCTTATTGATTTTTGGGTAAATTAAATACAGAATTTTGAATTTCTGTTTTCTATTCAGAATGCCATTGACGGTGGTTATGGAATAACCATTACTTTAATAACATTTCATATTATTAAAAATGCTCTTGTATTATACAAAACTGGTGAGGTTTTTACTCACTCATGTATGTTCCAATTTATTCTGTATCATAAATCCTGTTTAATTTAAGATCGTAACACGAAAGAAGCTATAAAGACAAAAAAAATCGACTCAACTTTCGCTAAAGTATTGTTTACTATCTAGTCATACATTTAATAAAAATTCAGGGTAAACTCAAAAAATTTAACTTATCAGAAACTTTGAAATCAGCAGATGAGTTAGGTTTAGTGATAAATGATAAAATATACTTAAATAACTCCCTCCTTCTATATATAAGATTGTAAATAGCTTTCTCCTTCTTTTCTTGTTAGTTATAGAACAATATTCTGGTAGTTTACAATAAATATTTGAAACAATAAATTTATTATTTATTTCTTAACAATATAATTTTAAGAGAATTTATTGAATAATTGAATTGATTCGACATTTACTTGATGAAGATCCATAATTAAGAATAGAAATAAAACTACGGTTTTAATCTTCACTTTTAATCATTACTCGTAAAACGACAATTGTTTTGCCAACACAGTGGCTTCCTCAGGTGTTTACATCTAAACAGTACGTTACAAACTGATGTAAACACCTGAGGAAGCCACTGTGTTGGCGAAACAATTGTTGTTTTACGAGTAATGATTAAAAGTGAAGATTAAAACCGTAGTTTTATTTCTATTCAGAATTTATTGATTTGATGCCCTTTCCGTCAATAATATTTTTACTATTAGAATTATTATTTACATTTTGGCAATTTTAATATACACTTAGAGACTGTGAATGAAAAGGTTCCTACAAATTCTATTAGATACGTAAATGGGATTTAAGTAAAACACTTATACTAATTTCCAGTATATATTACACTTTATTATATATTAATAAATGGATGACATGTTTCGCTACGATGTAGCTTCTTCGGATCTTATATTACTACTGAACACGCTCTTCACAAATGTATGGCTTTTTTCTAAACTATTTCAATGGGTTGCACTTGTCTACATTAGAATCGTCTCTTACCGATATATCGTCTAAAATTACTGTTATTTTAATATTTAATGAAACCAGTTTAAAAGTGGGGAATTATTAAGGTCTAATTGGTCATTTAACAATATATCTGCATATTTAAGTTTATTTATTTCTAAGGATTCCAGTAAATTTAACTTTAATCCTTTTTGTTGTGAATGTAAAATTTCGAAATCTTTATTGAAACTATGATTATTTTCCAACAAATGAATAATCATAGTTTCAATAAAGATTTCGAAATTTTACATTCACAACAAAAAGGATTAAAGTTAAATTTACTGGAATCCTTAGAAATAAATAAACTTAAATATGCAGATATATTGTTAAATGACCAATTAGACCTTAATAATTCCCCACTTTTAAACTGGTTTCATTAAATATTAAAATAACAGTAATTTTAGACGATATATCGGTAAGAGACGATTCTAATGTAGACAAGTGCAACCCATTGAAATAGTTTAGAAAAAAGCCATACGTTTGTGAAGAGCGTGTTCAGTAGTAATATAAGATCCGAAGAAGCTACATCGTAGCGAAACATGTCATCCATTTATTAATATATAATAAAGTGTAATATATACTGGAAATTAGTATAAGTGTTTTACTTAAATCCCATTTACATATAATGGATTTCCAGCAAGTATCGGCCGATTCAATTAAAAAAAAATAAATAAATCTATTAGATACATCATCACCATTGAACTATTTACTCATCTAATTAAATTCGTACCTAAATTTTATTTTGTAGTATACTAGATTAGTGCATACAAATGTCGATTTTTATTTTGATGCAAATATTTTGCAAATATTAAACATTATTTGTGACAAAAAGAGTATTTTTTAATGTTAATGAGTAGGTTTACCGTGGTATTGTATATAATGCACACCCTTTTTTATACATTTTCTTTTAGAGACACAAAAGCTTGAAAGACACAAATTAAATACCTACCAACGTAATACTCGTTGTAAGTCGATATAAATTTAAACTTGTAAATAGGATTTCGATTGCAACTCGCAACATAACCAGAATTTTATGGTAAGGCTCTCATACACAGACGAATTGTACAACGTTGGTTCGAGAAATTCAATTGTGAAAATTACCCATTTGAAAGTTAATTCTCCGGTAGACTAGAAATGTTGGTCGATAGTGAAATTCTAGAGAGATTAATAGAAAGGAATCTAAGGAAAACATGGAGAGAATTGGTAGACCTGTTAAATGTTAACAATACTATAGTATTATGATATTTGTATCCCAAAGTTAAAAAGCTGGATAAGTATTGAACTTTCATATAGATACAATCTTTCAGATATTGCTGAATGTTAAAGGAACAATCGCAAACCTATTCTACATCGACTAACGATATGTGATGTGGATATTATAACCTTTGCCGTCCTTGGATAATAGTCAACAATAGCGGCACCACTTGTGTCCATAGCTTTTTCATATACATCTTCTTGTCCAAGATACTGTACACGTACACCTGTTCAATCAAAATCTCAACTATTTTAGAAATTTCGCGCATTTTAGCGGTATTCCATAACAACACCAACCATAACAAAACTGAATAAGAGAATAAGTTTTATGTTATATGTACTCCATTTCCGGCGTTTGTCGACTCGGCCAGGGTTTAGACAGGTAAGAAATTTGACCTGTCAACTCGGCCAGAGATTTGTGGGTTATAGGATTAACGGATTATTAATAAATTTAATGACACTGTAAATTTCTTCGTAATTGATACTTACTGTTAATAGTTAGGTATTGTTATATTTTGTATGTTCACTTGGAAATAAATAAATTAAAATACCACTTACCTTTATTAACATGCATTTATTTTACAAAAAATAAATATATCTCGTCACGCAATAGGTACAATACTATATACAATATTACACATAGTACCTACTTCAACTTGGCAAGTATTAACAACTCACTGATTTGACAAAATAAAATCTAGTGATATTTTTCTTATCATAAGCACTAATTAATTTATTTACAGTATCCATTTTATCTTTAGTATCTTTGCGTAATTTCTTAATATATGTGTTAGCTGTTCTAATTTTAATGTAAACATCAGTTTGAAATAACAACAGAACATTTACAAATTGCATCAAGTTCGGATGACTGGAGTAGAAACTACTATTAAATTTTGAATGGAAAGATTCGCAGCTGTTTGTTGTTCTATATAAAAAATTTGATTTTGAGGCCCATATTTTTGGAGGAAAAGTAGCATTTTGAGAAATATAATATTTAAATAAATAATTTCGAAATTCAATTAACTGAGGTACACCTGGAGGTAATAAAAAATACAATTCATTATTAAAAAAGTCCAATATTTCGTTTTCATCTAAAAATTGCACACCAAAATATAACTTTAAATAATTTCCAATAATAGAGTCCTTATTTTTATATTCTTGTACTAAATGGAGTTCTTGAATTTTGCGATACCAACTTTGGCATAAGTGGAATCTGCAGCCTACTATTGTCGCAGAAGGCCATATTACAGCGTTTGCCTTGTGTATAGCGTGTTCAAAGTCAATCACTATTTCTTGTGGTTGCAAAGTTAGTCCAGCATCACTGCACTTTTCCTTAAGGCGTTGGAATAACAATCGGTATGTGTCTTCTGTTTTGTTTGCAAGCAAACAAAACACTAGGGGAACATAATGGCCGTTCTTGATACCATGAATTGTGAACATCTGGTAGAAGAACTTTGTACAAAATGAGAAAGTGCCATCCATATAAATTTTTTCCGCTGTACATAGAAAATACAAGTTTGTATACCAGGAAAATATTACTATTTTATCCAAACTGTTAACATCTAACATCTAACGAAATCTTCATCCTTTTCTGTTTTGAGTGTCATGCTTCGAACATGTTCTAAAGCCTCTTGCCGATTTTTTGGTAGAACTGGAAGTATTTTTCGCCGGGCAATGTACATGTTTCGTCTGATGCAGTCTATATCTTTACTTACAATCTCAGTATCGGGATTTTTTCGTAACTCACTATTTATTAATTTCCAGGGTCGTTCACAAATGTCTTCTGAAGCTTTCCGTTTTAGCAAATTACTTAAAATTTGCCTGGGAAGATTTATGTCAACGTCATGATTGTGAGACTCGTGTGTATGTACAATTTTCTGCTCGCCACTTACAGTTGTATAAATCCGCATCGGGCACTTGCGGTTGCAACACTTCCAGCGAATTTGTCCACTTTTTGTTTCATTTGCTCTTGAAAACTTATACTTATTCACCAACAAAAGTTTATGGCCCCTTTCACTGTACATACACTGCACATCCATTCTTCCGAATTTGCGGTATTATACTTAACACGTTACAACACAACAACAACAGCCTGTGGTTGAAGCACTACTAACGATAGCACATATTAGATTTGTAATATGTAACTATTTATATTTATTTGACTAATAAACTGTGTCCAATCCCTGGCCGAGTCGACAACGCCGCCCGTTAATCCTATCATTAAAAAGCAATACTTTTGGCCCGGTTGACCTGTTCTACTAATCCTCTCCCTCAACGAAAATCTCGAGTTAATTACTTTCTGGCCGAATTGTCATACGCCCCTCCATTTCAGGTTATCTTTCTGTTTTAAAATGCACCTCTTTTAAATGACGCCTCATAAAGTTTATTACCTGCCAATATAAAAGGGTCTAATGAGCCCATTGAAAACTGGACGTATTAGGGCTTCATGAAATTTTTTTCTGTTTTTAGAAAGGTATTAGCATTGCGAAAATGATGTTACAAAAATCGCGTCTGGCAGTGTTATTGTTACGCTCACGCCCGTGGAGATATTTAAGATATTTCGCTATCGGCATTCACCTTACATGAGAAGGTAAACCAAAAAACCTCGAACGATAGCAATATCGAATTCGCTTCGAAGATCCCGGCATAATAAGCTGGTGACTTACCACAAGCGATCGACCTGTGCGTTTTGATTAATACAATATTTTTCTAAAAACTAAATATTTTTTAACTTTACTCATCAAATCCATCATTATATATGAACCAATCTTATAAATAAATTTTTGTAATTAACATTGCTTCAAACGCTTTAGCAATTATTGGTAAAATAACTCGTGCCATTATGTCATTTTTAAAAGTAATAAACTACATTTTCAAGAAAATTATGTTTTGTTAACTTTACCGCAAGAGATTAAAAACTAACCGAACAACTGCGGTAATGTTAACAAAGTGTGCTTTTCTTGAAAATGTAGTTTATTGCTTTTAAATATGACATAATGACAAGAGTTATTTCCCAATGATCGCTACAGCAACTGTATTTAAAATAAAATCATAAATTTACCTCTTGACACAAAGACAATATGCATATTTCATTATAACGTGGTTAGTATATATGCGTAATTAATTTGAAATTAGCTTTGCGTTATTTCGCAAATGTGTATTCCAAATATAGACTACTTCATGGGCACCGTATTCGTCGCTATTGAATATATTTACGTGAGTACACACACAAGTTAATCTCTATGCTTTCAAATCGATCGAGAGCAATAAAATTTGCTGTAAAGGACAGAAGTTTAATTTTAATTCACGTAATAATTGAATTTGTACATACGAAGGTGTAAAATTTTGTCTGATTTTATAAATATTGTGTAATGTCATTGTGTAATGATTTTACTATACAGAGTCGCTATTATGTTTGGAAACAGGCAAATATCTCGAGAACGATTCTAGTTATCTAAATGAAATTTTGTATACTAATATAAGGAAATATTTGGATCTTTTTGGCTGTATTTTTTTTTTCTTGTCACATATTTGAATTCCAAGGCTTACTAGTTATTACTGAAGAGGGAGATAGTGACAAAGATGGAAGTTTTTCCCTGTAAAGGGCTACTGTCAATGGTGCTTTTCTGAAAACTTTTTTTAAGAGCGGAAATAAGTCTACCAACTTCTGGAAAGGTGTCTCTGAGGAAACATATCCTAATATGTTGCATATTACTTATATAGCACATGCTTTCTACTGAATCTGTGAATATATCAAAGACACCTTTCCTGAAGTTGATAGACTTGTATCCGCTTTTAAAAAAAGTTTTCAGAAAAGCACCATTGAGAGCAGGTCTTTACAGGGAAAAACTTCCATCTTTGTCACTGCCTCCCTCTCCAGTAATAACTACATGGGGAACATAGTTGGAAGCTAGGTCCTAGGTTTTATGCAGAGAATTTCGATAGTTTACAAAATTTCGTTACATGTTTAAATGACGATGTTCGAAGTATTTCTGAATGCAAGGAACTAATACAAATTCCAAATTTAAAAAATAGGTTGTACTTTCTTTAGGAACACTTTGAAAATTTGTCAAAACTAATCACTTATTTGGAAAATCAAAATCTCAAATTAAATGATGGATTGACCAGATTAGATATGGCTATTAATAATTTTCAAGTGACTTCAGATGTGGCTTTCGACAAAAGTTAGACACTGTTTTTAATAGAAATCCAGGTTTAATAACATTGCGGCAATTGTGTATGGGGACAATGCTTCAAAATCTAACTGCTAAATACGCTGAAATTAAAGAATGTTTCCAATATGCACCTATAACCAGTTGCGATGTAGAAAGGACGTTTTCTCTCTACGAGGATGTATTTCATTCAAAGAGAACAAATTTTGTAGAAGAGAACCTTGAGAAACTATTGCTAGTTAAATTAATACTCCTTTACTCAGCTTGAATTACAAAATGAACGAATAAAAATGTACTTCGTATTTTATAGATCACCACCCGTTTGTTTTCCAATTATGTAAATAAAATTAAAGACTCCTTAAAAATATAAATTTTCAATAGTACGCCCGTAGGTGGTGAGTCATGACCCCCTCTGGTGTCCGGTCCCTATAGAAATAGTATACGTATACAAAGAATGGTCAAAACCTAAAGGAACAACTTGTATTTATGAATAGGCCTTTCATTGTTCAGTTTCTTGTTTAATGTGGTTTCATAACAATCTGATATTAATTACGAGGGATGTTTTTTTAAATAAGGTCCGTTTTTTAATAAGAAGTAAAATACTTTAATATTTTAAAGTAAATTTATTTCTGCATTCTACATACTTTCATCTACTTTTCTACATAATTTCCATTTTTGTTCAAACACTTGTCATAACGTTCAACAAATTTTTAACTTCCAATGTCAAAGAAATCTGTCGCCTGTGGATCTCATCACACTACAGTGGAACCTGTATATAGTGACCGTACTTTTAACCAATAAAATAGTCACTATAAAAAGAGAATCATTATATACAAATATACAAAATTTAACTATATATTTACCTCAAAAGAAGAAACAACACTTATATTGAAATAAAACATGAAAAAGGTAGTAAAACAATGTGTTTTGTAAATTTATAGCAGTAATTACAAACATATGTAACTTCAATAATTGTATTTTAATTAACTGAACTAATTACGTTTATAGCAAAATTCCGTTACTTTCTGTTGCTTTGTCATATTTATCGAATATTGGTCAAAAAAAAGTATCTAGTTTATTGATTGAATTAAGCATGTTGTCAGGTACATTTTCGCGACACTGAAGGACATTTCTTAATAATATAATTGCATCAGAAATATCAGACTTTGGAAGATTTGGAGCATATACCGCTTTTTATTTAACGAACGAACACGCATATCGTAATTTCCCATTTTAACTGAAACGTTTACGTATGTTCGTGATTCAGTTGATTTTATCAATAAAAAAATGAGGAACGTATCACGAAAATGGTATGGCAGGTGGTACAAAACGTTCCTAACCATATATGCAACAACAGTGATAATTTATAATTAGACACTATGAAATCAACTTACGAACATTTTGACTTGGTGGAACGTAATATCTTACTAAGTTAAAGTCACCTGGGAAAGATAATTAAACAGAGGTAATATGGTCATTATATAGAAAACAAAATTCATTAAAAAGCATTGGGGTAATTTTGTTCCATCTAAAATAGTCACACACAGGTAGTCACAATATAAATGGTCATTATATACAAGTTTTACTGTATTTTGCACAAATTATTTGATGCACCATGAATCAACACTTCAACTCGAAGTATACAATAGCTAAAATATGATCGATTTCAACTTTTTCTACAATGCTTCTTAATTTATTGTTTCATTAAGGTTCATCAGCTTCTGACATTCCGAGTGCAAAATGTGTAACAGAAAACGAATTTACGAGTAATGCTTTTAAATATCCGCTAATTGCAATTCTGTTTAATAATGCTGAACAAATGACTAATCCTTTCAGATACAAGCAAGTCCTGAAATTTTACCTATGACATTAGTCGATGTCAGTCAATATGCATAAATCGCTTAGCGAATTTAGCTACAATGGAAGACACAGTAAATTCTTAAGGAGCCAAAATATTCTTTCTATTAAAGAGGTGTTTGTTGTATCGCGGCTATTGAGGCCAACGTAGAAACTGTATAGGCCTGAAGAATCTCCACAACTGCAACAGTTGTTAGGTCGTTATAGCGACTTATTTTGGTAACAAATAGTGATAACTCGCAGAATATAAATCCCGTACATTAAGCCAGAACCAAAATGTTAATCTAAGGATTAAAGTAATATGAAATAATTTTGATGGACTGTCTGTCAAAATGAACAACAATAAACGCAGAATATTATTCAAATCTTTTGTTTGCACAATTGTAACATACAATCACTTAAAAAAAAGTGCGTAACTACACCATCACTGCACAACACCGCGTATCACTCACCGAACGATTGAAGTTCTCGGCGAATTGTGTTTTATTCCCTCGTCCGACTTATTCGCCTAACGGCTATTAACCAGAATCGAAAAAGCTTCTACGCAGTGTGTGATTTCAGGACTTAAATTACGCAAAAAGACCTGTAAATCAATGGATAAAAGAGACTTCCAAAGAGTTTTTTTTGAAAAACGACTAAAAATAGTTTTGCATTGAGACAAGTCTTGTACTTTAAAAATTACAATGTAATATGGACTAAAATTAATAAAATAAAGAAATTATAATTCTCAGAACTTTAAAAGCATACCCCATAATTCTGATCAATTCTAATTACTATAACCATAAAATACGACCACTTGAGGAAATTTTTAAATATTGCAATAGCTAATGTTACTAGAACGCTATTTGGGGTTAAGGTTGTATCCTATTTGAGCACATGGGAGCGCCGAATTGATACAAGATGGACGATTATGGCTCGTGTTGATTCTTTCCGGGCTAGCTGGAGCGTCCTAACAATGCTGTAAATATTTAAATAATAAATGCTATGAAGTTACATCAAAGTTTCAGAACGTGGGTAATAATGTGTGCTGACATATCTATATTACAACTTATTAACTAAATAAAACAGCAACGTTGTCCTTAAAGTTTTTATTTAATATTTACATTAGCAATTGAGCGATTTAAAATGCGCTAGAGTAATTAAATAAAAGTAGCAATGTATACAAGGAAAGACGAATAAGTATTTAAAGAAATTAAGATGCAAAAATAGACTGAAAAGCAAGCTAAATTATGCAGTAAATTACATGTAAATTAAGTAAAATAATAATATATATTTGAACGATACAGATTACCTTTGTGTTGCGAGCATGTCGCGATTGGACATGTCGAAAGCAAGGCTGAACGGCGCTTGAATGCTGAAAAAGCACGTGTCGAATTTGAGCTATGTGTATCTTACAAGAGTGGGAAACAGAAGAAGAATGAGTTTGGTGTAAGAGAACACTCGTTTGGAAAAAGTTTTGTTTTATAGCCCACAGTTGAGAGGGAAATAAAATTGACGATATTTTGAATTTAGAACTAAGTAAAAGCGCGAGCTAAAAAGTTGTGATATCGATGAAACAAATATCATTAAAATATCTCCTGTGAAAATAGCTTTAAAATGATATGCAACATGACATAATTATGAAGAAGAGAATTGATTAAATAACTAAGTTTTAAAAAGGAAGTGTAAAATATTTGTAAATGAACGTTAGATACTTGGTGACCGTTCTCAATCAGGTAGACTTCGAAGGGTCGATTGAAGTACGATAACAAAAGATTTTCTATTTGCAAATATGAAATATACACAGAAAATGTCTAAGTTTGAATTCCTATTTTAAATTCGAGATATATTTGAAGAAATACAAATTAAAATTAAATTAAAACATTCTTACATATACGAAGTGTAACACTAATAATAATAATAATTAATAACATCTCTCAATCCTATAAAAGACAACTGTTTAAGTATTGATGATATGCAACGAAATATTTGTATCCGATAGTACTGAAAATAAGATGCGAATGTAATTTTTACATAACAATCAATTAGAATTACATTTAATATTGTTTGTAATATTATTAGTTTGAATTGCGTAATTATTTGATACAATAATATAATAGTAATAACTTGGAAATATATTAGTTCAATATATTTGCGTCATCAATAAGGGTAGATTTACATATTGTTCGTTTCACACGTATGAGGCAAGGCGTTTATATAAAATATTAACATATTTTAATCGAATTCACACGTGTCGGGGTGACCCAGCCTGCGAAAGCACAACTGCCAAACAATAGTTTTACCATGCATACTGAAACAATTGTTTTCCTATATATATATAATATCATCGATAACCGAAATTTGTTCGCATAACCTCACATTTATTTAATAATTTTCTTTTGGTATTTCCCTTTTATATATTTTATTATTATATTTTATTTATTTATTCATATTTCATTAGATCTGCCAACAAGTGGATCGCCCAAAACTGCAAGCACTATTTCTCATAAGGGATAATATACCTATATAATTATAATAGAATAATATACAGCGATGGGCAAATGTAAATATCTGTTAAATTTAAAAAATATTATAATAAAATTTTAGATCATTGGAAGTATTTTTTAAATATATAAAGGTGCTTAAAGAACAGTAACGTAGTAAAGTTACACTTTTTTAAATTGAATTTTTACATTTTGGGATTCTCCTCAATAACACTATTTCAACATATGTACTATAATCCTTGGGATCTAAAGAGTTTAGCTTGACATTTAAATGCAAACGAAAATCAGAATTTTTAGAATATTTTTCTCTCGGTATTTTTAAAATAAGTATTGCTTGATACTTGATACTGGGTATGATCGTTTAAATAAAGACCTTTACAATGCTAAATGTAAGTACTACAATTTCTTTTATTTCTTTTTTTGTTGGGCGATTAAAAAAATTCTTAATTTTGTCGAATAAAAAGTTTATAATTTTACAAGGTCTAGTAGCTTGCGGCATTTACAAGTGTCAGTAAATAATTGTTTGTCAATATTTTTTTAATTAAATGAAAGAGAGGGAATACTCAAAACCGATCATCATTAATGATGATTAGTTTTGGTGATAGAACAAGAAGTATGTAACCTTTTTGGATACTACGAGTATATATCCCAATCGGCTGCCAATTTCGCGTTCTGTTATTACCAAAACTTACATAGAGATACAACATAAATGACTGTGTTGCAATTTGCAAAGAATTTTTCGTACTAATGATATTAAAGCGCAAGATATTCTCAAATCTCTGTAGAAGAAAATCCACATTTATCTACAAACGAGCTTGCGCAAAGGCAAGATATTAGTCGTTGTTCAGAACGAAGAATTCTTTAAAAAAGAATTCCATCGTTATAAAATTCGCCTTGCTCAAGAACTCTCTGCCGATGATGTCTGCAGAAGGCAAAAGTTTTGCGAATCAACGATGAACATTTGTAACCTTGATAACAATTTTGTAAATAATGTACTATTTTCGAACAAGGCAATCTTTTATCTGAACGATACTATTCATAGACATTGAGCACAGAGGATCCTTACTGGATACAAGAGGCGCATAGGCAAAACCCTAGAAAGCTAAACGTTTGAGCTAGTATTTGCAGAAACAGAATAATAGGGCCTTCTTTTATAGAAAAATCTCTAAATAGTCAAAGATATTTTGAACTTTTAAATAACCAGATAACTCCTGCATTTGAGGAAAATGGCTTCAGAAAGATGCCCCCCCCCCCCCTCACTATTATCATTCGAGAACGATTAGATCGAACTTTTGCGCACAGATGGATTGGAAAAAGAGGCAAAATTTAATGACCTGCACGCTCTGCCGATCTCAGTTCACTAGATTACTTCTTTTGGTGTCTAAAACAGAAAGTGTATCTTACCCGACAAAGATATTTGAAAGATTTGTCTGAAAAAAATAGTGAAGAGATAAGAAGCATTTCATTAGACACCATAGCGAGGGTTACGAGAGTTTACAGACAGATTAGCTTACTGTTAGTAAGTAGGTGGCGCCTATTTAAAAATCTCTAAATTACGTTTAACTTTATATGACCAGTTTATTTTCTTTCCTTGCCAATTAATAAATAAAAAATAAACCGCAAGTGATACAGTTTGTTGAAATCGTGTTATCGACCAGAATCCCAAAATGTAGAAAATTTAAAAAGAAAATAACTTGGTACAGTACTTTTTTTCGAACACTTTGTATATTTAAAAAATACTTTAAATGATGGCTCTTCATCTCTAATTTATTTATTACAATATCTTTTTTAATTTAATAAATATTTACCTACATGTTTCCACACACATTTGCACACACTAAGAAAGTAGCAGTAAAATAGATTAATAAATACAGTTTTAATAGCATTAGCCCTAAACTTTATTGAGAAACCCTGACATGATAATTCCCTAAAAAGCTAACATAACAAATAGAACTATACTCTACAAACCTTCTTACGTATATAGTAGCGAATGGCGGGAAAATTATCATCGATTGTCTCTTCACCTAGCCTCGACATCGTGGTATTTCTACTTAACCGGGGTTAAGAGTACATTATTTACTCTATTGAACAAAACTAATCAATAGAAATACAGGGTTATTGCTCCAAATGTAATACACTAAACATTTTGTATCACTTGAATAATTAATATTGTATTCACGCTACATCATCTATACGAAATAATTATTACTTTAGATCAAGCTCTTGTCAATATGACAATTTAATTGGGTTAATTGGCGCCGATATTTAAATTGAAAAGAAGCCATTGCATGTATTACTACGGTTTGCTGTAATTTTAATTTCGTAAGACAGACAGTAAGTAAATTAATTCGTATATTTTGAGGAACCTTGCAGAGAGAAACATTCCAATTTCAGTGAAAACTTTTGGACACGTTAAAAAATATGACACTTCATAAGTCAATCTTTCTCCCCGTTATTTTCGCGACAAAGGATATACCGCATGTGTCAAATATCATTAGGCAAAGGGAATACGTATGAGTACATGCGATGTATATGTATATGGAAAAGCCGATCCAATGCCGGCGAAGACCGCGACGGCTGGCAACGATTGTCTCCGATTGTTTCGCAAATACAAGTTAGCAGTAATCATTTGACCATCGACATAGGTACTTGTAATGCGTTCTAAAATAACATTTACGAATTGCAAGGGATTTGCTTTTCTTATTTCTTTCAGTAGATGCAGGAAATTTTTAAGCTGCGGTGCGTCGCATAAACAAAAGCGTAATTCTAATAAAATTAAAGAATAATCCTAATAAAATAAATAAAAAAGGATTCTAAAAATTATAATAAATTATACAAGAGGTTCAAAAATTCCTCCTTGCACAGCAACACATTGTCGGAGGCGGTCGTAGAAATCAGCTCTTACATTTGCTAACATGTCGGCAGTTAATGAATTCGCAGCCTCAATTATTTTTTCTCTCAAGGCAACTAGATTTTCTGCTCTACCAGCTTCATGAGCATAAACAATATTTTTTAGATATCCCCACAAAAAGAAATCATTTGGAGGTAGATCAGGAGATCGCGGGGGCCTTTAATGTTTCCTGTTCCAGTAATAAGACGGTCAGGAAAAGTATTTCCTAGAAATTCCTTTACCCTCACTGCATTATGTGCTGGACAGCCATCATGTTGAAACTAAACGATTTCCTGATTTATTCCAATGTTTTGAATGGCGGGAAGTATTTGATTTTTCAGTAATTCGAGATACTTGTCGGCATTTAATATACCATCAATAAAATAGTGGCCTACAGAATGGTCACCTAAAATACCTGCCGAAACGTTTAGTTTTTTAAGATACTGAGTGCGATTTGCAAAATGCCGGTGTTGATTTTCCGAAGCCCAATATCGAAGAACAGAGAGATTGTGCTTTCCGTGTAATGGAAAAGTTGATTCATCGGTGAAGAGAATATTTTTAACGAAATTTTCATCTCGATGTTTCTTTTCCATAACGTCTTGGAAATTGCGTCGGAAATTGTCCTCGGGAAATATTTTCGGGAAATATTTCTTGAGTTTTCGAATATTTGAAACATTTTAAACCATTACGTTTCCAAATACGTGAAATAGATATGATACTTATACCCAATTCCTCGGCAGCACTTCTAGTAGATCTCGTGTTGTCAATTTCCACAATACTACAAATTAGTACATCCCGCCGTTCTCTTTCCTCAATTTTTTGTGGTGATACCCCTCTTGGTTTGCATTTCGTACAGTTATTGAGACAGAAACAAGTTTCAAATTTATTTATAATATTATAAATTGTTTGTCTGCAAGGTACAGAACGGTCTGCAAAAGTCAGCGCAAACAAATTCATGCCCTCCATTGCAGACTTGCCAGCATAAAACCATTTTACTAACTGAAGCTTTTCGGTGGGTGTATAAAGAGCCATTATACATTAATTTTATTGTACGCTTTCAAACTGTAACGGCCGCAGCTAGACTGAATGCAAAATTTCCAATCAATCGGTATCGAAGACAATCGTCAGTCGTCGCGGTCTTCGCTGGCATTGGACTGGCTTTCTCATGTACGTATACATTGTATGTACTCATACGTTGATTCTCTATGCCTAATGATATTTAACACATACGGTATATACATATATGTGTATATAGAGAATAGATTTGTTTCTTAGCCGTTCACTAATATCTTAAATCCTAAAAATTCTTGGAAATTCGGCTTATTGTTGAATCAAATGTAATGAAACACTTTTTAGCATTTCGCCAACTTATTGTTTATTGTCTTTTTCAGAAATGTGTACGTAATTAATTAGAGTTAAAACGACAGTAACACATAACATGTTAAAATTTTAAAAAACATTGTTTAGTTTTGCATTGCTAATTTCTTATATGAACATATTCTTTCGTATCGTAAATGTGTACTGTACACTTCACAAATTGTGTAGTGTATAGTTTAAGATAGTTTAGTTCATGAAAAGCATTAATTAACGAATAGAACAATTGGTGAGTTTAGTTATACAAAAATTTTCATATAAAATATTATTAAAAAAATAATTTCTTGTTCCTCTACAGTTTATATATATATATATATATATATATATATATATATATATATATATATATATATGTACAAACTTGACAAAGACTAATAATTAATAAATGTCGAAACGTCGTTTCCATAAATAAATTTGTTTGATTTCATTAAAGGCCGCTAAAACCAAAAAAAAAAATTATTTAGTATGATTATACGGCCAATAAAACAAATAAGAAACCTTAGATTCTTATTAACATCGAATATATATATATATATATATATATATATATATATAATTTAAAAGAAATTATCCACCGTACTATATTAGATAAAATAAATTGAAAGCGGGCAAGCGGTCTGTCAATTAAAAACTCATTTATTAATTATCTCTATATTTCGCAACAACCTTGTTGCTTCCTTAGGAGATAAAAATTAATTGACAGACCGCTTGCCCGCTTTTAATTAATTTGATCCTATATATATATATATATATATATATATATATATATATATATATATATACAGGCTGATTCAAAATTAAATGCGCACTATTGCTATCTCTGTTGATTCTAGAAAGTAGGTTAAATTAGCAAAGTATTAGTGTTTTTAACATTGATTAGCATGCAGTTCATGAAAAAAAAATTGTATAACGCATTTTCGAGAAATTTTGAAATTTATAATTTTTTTAAATGGAACACCTGTATATTTTTTAAAATTCTGAATGATAATATTCTTTGTAATATAAAAGTTTCAATACATTATTGTCTTGAAACGAATAATAAAGTATTTACGGTGGAATTTAGTTGATATCAAAGATGCTCTTTCATTCTGTAAAATCAGTAGTAGGCTTCTTTCACTTTAAACAGAACAAATAGTATGCCCTTTGTAAATGTCAATAACGTACTGAATATAAATATTTCGCACGTTTAGTTATTAAATTATTTTTTGGGGGGTTGTGTTCATTGGTTCCCTATTTATTTTTCTAAACATTTTAGTTTTACGTTCGTTGCTTAGTGTTTGACAATATTTCACTATGGTATTTCCTCATTTGGAGAAATGCGATATGTTGGAAGCATACATTTTATGTCGTAAAAATTCGTCGTAAAAATTATGCTGAACACTATCCTTTACGACAGCAGCCAGATCGACGTTACTTTCGAAAACTTTACAATCAGTTTAGACTGCAAAACTAAGCCTACAGTTCATGTATAATACAGTGATAATGAAGACTGGAGCGTTTGTCGACCTACGAAGTTGTACTTTACTTGTTTATTGTTAATAAAAGGCTGATGGAAATATTACGTGAGATTTTAGTATCTGTATTATAATAATATCACGATAATAGTAGAAATACAAATATGAGCATATTACGAAAGCATCAGCTGCATAATCAATATGCAGCAAGAAATGGATATTATACATTCCTATAACAAAACACTACACCGTATTTGTTTGCTTTAAGTATTAGTATTTTCCGATAAATATAAATATCTATTCATTCTAACAAATTTAACAACGATTGACAAATTCAATTTCATGACAATACAATTGAATGAATATTCGTTTCAATGTATGCTGTCTTTGTTTACACTTTTATGGTATACTATTTTTCATATAAAGTAATTTTAAGTAATAAAAAAACAATAACGTTTTCTAAAAGATAAAAGTAAAAAAATCAATAATTCTGCAAAATAAATTTAAATTTTAAGAAAGTCACTCAATATAGGCATCGTACACACGTTGCCACATCGCATTACGTTCCATACGTATATTGTTGCCTATGGCCCGTTGCGAGTTGGACCTATCGGTATGTGTATGAGAATTAATAATAAATATATATATATATATATATATATATATATATATATATATATTATATATATATATATATATATATTATATATATACAGGGTCCGGCAACGAAGCGGGGACGGAAGATTACACGCGTATTTGAAATTTAGTCAAATATTTATTCATCGAATATCCTTCCGTACCATCAAGCGCACGTTTTAAAAATATGTTGTTTTATACAGGGTGTTCCAGATGGAAATGCCAGACTAAAGTTGCATTTTTTTAAATGGAACCACCTGTATATTAATAGATAAAATGATCCGCGCTTGAAAGCTGGTTACATCGATATAATGTTGTATGGATCTAAAGTGGATAGTTTCTGTGTAAATAATTATTTTACTTGATAAATTGATACATTTCAGTAGGCTATTCTGCATAAGGAAAATCAAAAGATCCGAAACCAATAGAATAGCATATTTTCTACTAGTATGCACTTTCGTTGCTACGTGAAATAAATTCTGCAACTAATCGCGTTATACAGGGTGTTCACAATTTCGCAAAATCGAAGAAATCTCGTAATTTTTAAATGGAACACCCTGTATATTTTTAGCTCATTGAAAAGCCCTTTTACTACGCTTTCTATTGATACCTCATTTTGATGCACCTAGGATGGATCATTTGCTAATTATTTCTTTTTAGAATTGAATTAATGAAAAATGCTTGTATTTTTAGTAGCTAATTTGCGCTTTTAAACCTTCTGTAAGATCGGATATTCAACAAATTATCCATAAATGGTCTATAACAAGAAAAAAACCATTAAATACGAGAAACAGTTGATTTTCACTCAGCGGTGAAAGCAAACATTAAATTAATATAAAATAATATAGCATTTGCAATAAATTCACTGCTGATCAAGTTATCTGGTGTCAGTTTTAAGCTTGTATACTTAATAACCAAGTTGTCAAAAATTTCGTTCTATCTTACACAGTATTTCGTTCAATCTTTAAAAGAAATTGCTATAATGACTAATTTTAGTATTCAAGAAATGGTGAATATGATATTTATTCTTGGGGAGTGTACAAGAAATTGTCTCCTAGAAAGTAGAGTATATGCAGAGAGATTTCCAAACCTTGAAAGAAAGCCAAGACCGGAAGCATTTGAAAGGTTATTAGAGAGATTTACAGAAACTGGTAGTGTAACCTACAAGAAGAGAGAAATAAATAAGCCGGTAATCAATGAAAAAAGCGAATTGGCCGTATTATTAACAATACAGGAAAATCCACATATAAGTACAGACGGTATTTCAAAGGTAACAGCTATTGAAGATAGGAGCGTACGAAGAATTTTAAGAAGTCATAAGTATCATCCGTACCATATGAAATTAAATCAGGAATTGCATGGTGATGATTTCATTAAAAGAACAGACCTTTGTGGTTGGTTGTTAAATAAAATGCGAGAAATGCCAAATATTTTAACAAAGATTTTGTTTAGCGATCAGGCTACTTTCAAAAGTAATGGTGCGGTAAATAAACATAACATGCATTATTATGCAACAGAAAACCCGCATTGGATACGTCATGTAGACAATCAGAATAGATGGTCTCTTAACGTCTGGGGAGGTATACTTGGTCCATATATCATGGGGCCGTACTTTTTCGATGGAACTGTTACAGGCGATTCGTATTTGGCATTTTTTCTGGTTGCAACACGATGGTGCATCTGCTCATTACAGCCTTAACGTTAGGGAGTTTCTAAGGCGATGGAAGGAAGACAAATGGATAGGACGAGGTGGTCCAATCGCTTGGCCTCCACGAAGTCCAGATCTTACTGTCTTGGACTTCTACTTTTGGGGATATGTCAAGGCTCTAGTTTATGTGGAAGTTCCTACAACAAGGGAAAATATGATGGAACGCATAAGAGAGGAATTTAGAAATGTTCGCCAAGAAACATTACAGCATGTTCAACAGAATTTCACCAGGCGGTTTCATTTATGTATTGAGAGACATGGAAGGACATTTGAAAGTTTTCTTTGATTTATTTGCATTTACTATTTACATATACTTTATTTTTATTTACTGTGCTACTACTTTTGTTAATTAAATTTGATGTTGTGGTTAATAATTAGTATTTATTTAAAATAGTGCAAACTTTTAATACTACTCGTACTTGATTCTTTCCTACATGATTTCGATTTATGTTAAGCTAATTAGGTATGTATTGTTTCATATTAGTTATTCGTAAAATAGTTGGTTTTACAAAATTCTTTAAAATACAAATTAATTAGTGCAAATTTTTTATTAAACTAACACCAGATAACTTGATTAGCAGTGAATCTATTGAAAATGCTATATTACTTTATATTAATTTAATGTTTGCTTTCACCGCTGAGTGAAAATCAACTGTTTCTCGTACTTAATGGGGTTTCTTCTTGTTATAGGCCATTTATGGTTAATTTGTTGAATATCTGATCTTACAGAAGGTTTAAAAGCGCAAATTAGCTACTAAAAATACAAGCATTTTTCATTAATTCAATTCTAAAAAGAAATAATTAGCAAATGATCCATCCTAGGTGCATAAAATGAGGTATCAGCAGAAAGCGTAGTAAAAGGGCTTTTCAATGAGCTAAAAATATACAGGGTGTTCCATTTAAAAATTACGAGATTTCTTCGATTTTGCGAAATTGTGAACAGCCTGTATAACGCGAGCAGTTGCAGAATTTATCTCACGTAGCAACGAAAGTGCATACTAGTAGAAAATATTCTATTCTATTGGTTTCGGATCTCTTGATTTTCCTTATGCAGAATAGCCTACTGAAATGTATCAATTTATCAAGTAAAATAATTATTTACACAGAAACTACCAACTTTAGACGCATACAACATTATATCGATGTAACCAGCTTTCAAGCGCGGATCATTTTATCTATTAATATACAGGGTGTTCCATTAAAAAAAATGCAACTTTAGTCTGGCATTTCCATCTGGAACACCCTGTATAAAACAAAATATTTTTAGAACGTGCGCTTGATGGTACGGAAGGATATCCGATGACCAAATATTTGACTAACTTTCAAATACGCGTGTAATCTTCCGTCCCCGCTTCGTTGCCGGACCCTGTATATATATTATATATATATATATATGTATATTATATATATATATATATATATATATATTATATATATATATATATTATATATATATATATATATATATATATATATATATATATATATATATGATGTTGCATAGATTATCACGTCCAAAATTTATCGAAGCTTATTGGGTTTTTTGACGTATGTATGTTCCTGGGCCCTCTAAAGGGCAGATGTCTCAACGAGCTTTCGGCGGTCTCTCTGCTGCGATCCACATGTTGTCGTTGTTGCTGTTGTTGTTCTTCGAGCGATACTGAATATCGCTTTTATGTCAAACATTATCTGTTAATAGAATTATTTAAATAGCATATGTAGACAGCTATAATTTCCTCAGTAGGTACTTGTTTTAGTGTTTTTTGTATGTATTAAGTAGAATTTGAGCTATTGAGTATTCCCGCCTGGCCCTTTTGTTGACTTTTATGTCCATTCAAATCGTTTATATTTATAGTCGTAGGAACTATTAAAAGATATTTTTGCTAGTCTCTTTTAAGTATACAAACAAATTCCACCGAAGAAAATGCATAGATTTGCGTCTTATTTTGTGAAAACGGCTGCGTATACATGTATTAGGGAACAGTAAACACTAGTACATGGAAAAAATCACGTAGTTAAATCATTTAAAATCACGTGTACTCATTTTACTGTATATTTGTAGTAAAAATGATGATTTATGCATATAATTTTAATATCTTGGCTTCAAAACTCGTCCAACTATTAGAACAGTATTTGCTACTAATAATACTGCGAAATAGGTCGTTTAAAATTACATTTCTGTTTTGCTGAAATAACAACACAATATTACACAATTTAAAAATGTGGCAATAATAAATTTTATTGCAAACATCATTACAACGTCATTACTCGTTTCGAGAATTGTCTAAATTGTATCTTCGCAGTATAAATTCTATTATATTAGTCCTAAAAAGATTTTTTATAATATATGTATATATATATGGATATATATAAATAAGAATGGAAAACTAATTAAATTCTTTTTTAACAATTATTTTCTGGACATATTCATTACATTTTATGAAAATGAGATAACCTATAATTATTGAAAATTTTCCAAAACTCTATAAAATATATATATACAAACACGTTATCGGTATTTAACCTAGAAAACTTATAAAATTACATAATTTAATTATTTTTTTATTATTCTAGGTAGTGTATATATCATCTTTAGTAATATGTAATTTTTAAGTTTATTGCCTATGCAATATTATTTAAATTCCATTCTTTCTGAAACGTTTAATTATTATAAACGACACATGAACAATTTAGTAGTAAATGATCATGATCAATTACGCAATCTTAGAGTTTGTAGATAATTTCTTTCTCGCACTCGATTTGCATAAAAATATGGTGATTCCATCTTTTAGCAAGGAGATAAAATAATAAAACCCAACACACACTACTTACAAAGATTTCTATAAATACACGATATACCGAACTGTCTAAAATTAATTTTAAAATATTCTAGTTTAACTTCTGCGTTAGAAACGTGTAAATACAGATATATTTAGGTGGAAATTGTCATATTTAGAAGACATTAAATAATTTTTTATGCAAATAAAATCATTATTGCAAAATTAAGTAGCTTCGTGTAGAATATTTATAAATATGCATGAAAATTTCAAAATAACATTATTTAAAACCTTGAAATAGTAAACATTTTATTGTCACATCAGTTTAGGACTATATACATATAATCGTCAAAAGATGACGCCTCAAATTTAAATATTTTATTTGTCTTTCATACGAGCATCTTGTTAAATTGATTTTTATCCAAATATATACAGGAAATCACAATGAAAGTGATATCCCACTTAGAAAACCACGGTCAGTCGCTTTAATACATAGATAATACTAAATAGATGCAAACTCCCATAGGAATTTTGTTTACAATCTTTTGCTCCCCCGTATGGTGTAGCTCCGAACTAAATAACAAACCCGCGCTATTTAAACACTACATAGGTATATATTCCTATATTAATTTTATTTAGACTATGCAATTTCAAAACGGGTTAAATTACCATAAAAATTGTATTTACTAAGAATCTTTTTGAATACATCGGTTTTATTAAATGTTACAGGCTATGTAACCACCTATTATGAAACCAGGCGATAATGTTTCGCTTTTTTCGTAATAGGTGGTTATATAGCCTTAACATTCATACATATATTTTATGAAAATTTCTCCCATTTCGAAATTACATACTCTATGTTATATTCCAAGTTTTGCAGATCTGTTTATGGATTACCTAAATTTGTAACATACATACATACTTTTATTCTACTGACTAGAATATAAAATTTTCATTTTGACCCATAAGCACGTAGATTATTTGATATATCTATGATGAACAAAGTTATAATTACATTTCTTATTAAACTACTAGTTTCCAAATAAACAATCTTCGCTATATATGCTTATATACTATAAAAACAATAGGTATAAGCAAGTACATATATGAAAACTACAAAAATATACTAATTAAATAATTTATTTAGACGTACAAAAATATTGTTACTTATACCACTATACCAAATAAATATTTCATATAAACTAAATCTACATATTATCATCTAGAATTAATGTACGAGTCTATTTTAACTTTAAGTATTGCTTTCTGCAGGCTTGATAAATACTATAATGTTCATAATTGGATAATTTTTTAGATAGACTTGATTTCTACAAAATAATATAACATTTTTACAATGACGTAGTGTTAACAAATTAATATATTTGTTAAAGTACAAGCTTTAAGTAATATTCGGTAAGGATTTATATATAACTTCAAATGTTCAATTTATTCACAAAGAGTGAAATCCTATCTTCTATGCCTGGTAAAATGAGCAAATTGATATGATTCCATTGATATACTCCAAGTCATATATTTTATAGGAAAATGTCTTTGACATAGGCGATAACTGTTATAAGTCTACGTAAAAAATCTGTGGATTGTTGGTAACGTCAACATTTGAAATTTCTCAGGCTCCTTGGTGGGACGCGGAAATTTATGCCGAAGGGCCGTCATATTTGAAAAACCCAGAACTGCACATGGATATACTGTTTCCATAACTAGAAATAATGTTTTAATATAGTCATATATGGAGGCAATGTTGTACAATTCTTACCTTCAACTGTATATATGTATATATTTGTTCTATATCTGTATAACAATATTAACAACACCTCAGTCTAATATAATCTTAACAAAATGGAAATAATAAACGAGAAAATAAAAAATGGCGGTTTACAATGGATGGGCATTTTCTTAATTTTGTACTTTTGGCGCATGGTATATTAGATCCCAACTGAAATTATTATGTCAACAACCAGTTTAAAATTACTCGTCTGTCCTCTATAACGTAGCGCACAATTAATATTTTTGAAGCATTGTACAAATTCCGGCTATTTAAGTGGACACCCCCTGCTTTAACAGTAAATCTGAGAAGATATTATAGGTTTGTTCCAACTCGCTAAGAAAAAGCATTCCAACTTCATTTCTGACCGTGCATTGAACGATACCAAAAATATTCCAACTAAATTTTGACCGTACACAAAACCAGTCACAAGCCTGTCAAAACAGTTCGCAAGCATGCACCGTCTATACTGACGTGCGCATTATATACTACATCCTGTGAGAACTACAGTTGGCAATTGCAATATCGCACAATATCATAGGACAGAACAAAGTTGATTATTACAATTATTACTCTTAGTAATACTACAAAATAGATTGATAACCAAACGATGAGAAATTCGTTCCAACTTCTTTATAATTGTTACTTGTTCAAAAGCAGTGCAAAATTAACACTTGCGCACAAAATGATCACCAAACGATACGCGTACCGTAATGAAACCGGTAGTTGTAACAAACCTTATAAATTGGTAAATTGTCAGGTTTTATTAATATTTCTGGAGAAGTTACCGGAAATGGAGGCCTTGGACATTCAGCAACTTCTATGCTCATATGACAACTGTTGAAAATAGTGAACAAGCTAACAAATTATACCATGGGGAAGGGGCAGATATACTCAAAATTCTTCTTTCTCCATATTAACACAAAAACGACCAATAGTTTATTTTAAAGGATTGGAAACACTTATCTATCTGACAAATTAGGACTAAATTTTGACTGTAGACTTCTAAAACAGAACTAAACTCAGTCACATGCTCATAATGGTAAAAGAAAATAAGGGTAATGGGCGAGGTAAAATAACTATATCCAATCATCCAAATGTAAATGGAGAAAAAATGTTTACTAAAAGTTTTAAAAATAAATCGGGTTTGAAAATCGGGTATGAAGAACACAATACAAGTTCATATTTGTCTGAAAATTACTATCCAGATGTTTCGTTCTGCTATAGATTTGTCACTGCATGATGCTGAGATAGGCAAAATTCTCCACCAACACTCTTACTGGATACAGTCAAGTCATAAAAAGCAGCATGAAAAGAAACGCCGCTTATTGACTGTAAGCAGTTAGTGTGGTAAATTTTGCCTATCCAAGCATCATACACTGACAAGCCTGTACTAGGACGAAACACGTGTCTGCATGTCTAGTTAGCAATTTTCAGACAATTATTAACTCGCATTGTGTTCTCCTCAATAATATTTTCGATATTATTGGAAATGGTTTTGGTTTTGTTACTATTAGGGTTGTGCAAAATCTACTTTACAATTCTAATGTTTTATATATCATACGTAAATAGTATGCGATAGGTAATTGCTAACTACACTAACCGGCAAAATAATCGATCCACTCAAAAAATTAATGAAGTTTGTTCGTTAATAAGTTTGTTATTTTAAATTCGATTTGATTCATTTTTTTGCATATTGTAGGTAAATTTAAATGTAATCTATCACATTTTTTGAATTTTAAGAAAATTTGGCGTACATCATTTTATACAGGGTGACACAAAGTCTGTTTTTTTAAATCAACTTTAAAACCACATATGGATTGTCAAAGTTGCTCCACCTTGTATTTTCTTATTTTGTTAAGAAGACACATCATTTCTTTACAATTTCTTTTTTTATTTATTACAATAGCTTAATTTTTGTAAAAGATACAAGGGTTTAAGAAAAATCTTACATTTTTACATTTTTACATTTTTCCTATGGTACTAACAATAAGTTTACGAATTTAACTTAACACCGAATTTAATGAAAAGGAATTGAAAAGAAAATGAAAAACATAAAAGACTTAATACGAAGTGTTTCCTCCACGTGCACGGATAACCGCTGCAATTCGTCTCAATTAAGTTTTGAATGTAAGCCTGGTTGATTTGATTCCATTCTTCAGTTAGAACGTCACTAAGCTGCTGTAAATTTGCAGGCGTTGGTACACGAGATCGTATTTTCCTCCCAAGTCCATCCCAAACATGCTCAATTGGGTTTAGGTCTGGGCTTAGAGCAGACCAATTTACTACTGAGATTTCAACCTCGGCTAAATACTCGCGCACAATTCTGGCAACATGCGGTCGGGCATTATCATGCGTCAGCATGAAATCATCTCCGATGAACGGTGCAAAAGGAACAATATGTGGCTCTAAAACTTCTCTTATGTATCTATCGGCTGTCATGGCTCCCCCGTTAATTATAACCAAGTCCGTCCGAACTTCAAAATTTATGCCACCCCACACCATTATCGAACCGCCTCCATAACTTACTCTAGGAAAAAAATGGTTTTGAAAGAAACGTTCACCAGTTCTCCGGTAAATTCTTTTACGTCCATCTGGTGTTCTAAGACAAAATCTGGACTCATCCGTGAATAGGATGTTGCTCCATTCTTCGTTACCCCAATTTACATGTTCCCTAGCAAATCTAAGGCGTTCAACTCGATGATGTCTCGATAACTCTAGACCAGTTGCAGGTCTCCTAGAACGCAGTCCAATATCATATAGCCGCCTTCTTATTGTTCTATCACTTACTTGAACTTGCCTTACGTCCTCTAATCTGTTTTTCATTTGCACAGAAGTAACTTTTCTGTCCCTCAAAACATTTAACGTTATAAAGCGATTATCTCGCTCACTAGTAGATTTCTTTCGACCACAATGATTTCTTCTTGTGTATACACCAAATTCATTAAACCGTTTAACAGCTCTTAGAACTTTACATCTTGAAACTCCCAACACTCTGGCCACATAATACTGTGACCTACCATCCTGAATCAATGCAACAGCTCTCGCTGCGTCGGTTACAGAAAGATCCATATTTTAAATTACTATTCGACAAGAAACACGTTCAAAAACGTAATTGACAAGATTTAGATTTCACAACTGACAGTATTTCAATAGCCCTCTATGCAAAAACGATAAATTCGTAAACTTATTGTTAGTACCATAGGAAAAATGTAAAAATGTAAGATTTTTCTTAAACCCTTGTATCTTTTACAAAAATTAAAAAAAAATTTAAGCTATTGTAATAAATAAAAAAAGAAATTGTAACGAAATGATGTGTCTTGTTAACAAAATAAGAAAATACAAGGTGGAGCAACTTTGACAATCCATATGTGGTTTTAAAGTTGATTTAAAAAAACAGACTTTGTGTCACCCTGTATAAAATGATGTACGCCAAATTTTCTTAAAATTCAAAAAATGTGATTGATTACATTTAAATTTACCTACAATATGCAAAAAAAAATGAATCAAATCGAATTTAAAATAACAAACTTATTAATGAACAAACTTCATCAATTTTTTGAGTGGATCGATTATTTTGCCGGTTGTAGAATTTATTTGAAATCTGTTCATTTATATCATTTGTATATAAGAAGCGCTCAATACAAGTCTAAATAGTTTCGCAATATTGCGACACTATTGGAAATTAGGGAGACGTGCCGTTAATGCAACCTTTAAATACCATTAGATAAAAAATCCGAATGTTATCTCCGATCGTACCGCGAAAAAAAGCGAAAATGAACAAACTGAGCTTGAAAAGCAATCCTATTCAAGCAGCCAACTCAAACCATCAGTACGCGGCAATTATTGCAAGAAAGAAATCTTCAAGATGGACGTTGAAGTACGATATAATGTAACAACGGAGCAGGCCTAGACGCAACATCATACATCATAACGAATAGCCCCACTGCAAACGATTCTTTCGTAGAATTATGTGAAGTATGTCTATGAAACATGCAATAAAAAATGGATATGCCTTCGTAATCCTAATAAGTTCAATCATTAATCCGGGCGGGTCTGTAAACCTTGTTATAAGACCCAAAAGCTTTGAAATAAGCGTTTAGTAGAATTACAAGAGTATTATTCATTATGAGCTAGTCGCTGAAGCTAAATCAATAAACGGTGAACTACACTGTGAACAATTGGCTCACATGTACACAATTTTAGAAGAAAGATATCACGCACTGGCAAACAGGAATCGTGTACTTTTTCAGCAAGACGTCAGGCTGCATGCTGCTCCAAGAAACTTCCGTAATTAGACGAACTCGATGACCTAAAACTGCATCGTGCCTACAGCTTTGATTTATTACCATTAGACTAGCATCTGTTTAGGTCAGTAGCGTCCTTTTTTTCTGGACGTTACTTTCTCGGTAGAAGGTGTTGTAAATTCATCCAATCCAAGGGAATAGTGTAAGCGAGGAATTGAAAATCTCGTTAGGCAATAGCAACAAATCATTCAACATAATAAACTCTATTTTTACTTCAAAATGTTATTCTATTTTTTATTTTATTAATTATAATTTTACATTGTAAACCCAAAAAGCTTTTGCACCATATTATGAACGAATAGAAAGTAACAGTTTCTATAAATACGAGTACGTGGGCGGCCTGAAATGTTTCCGGAATCGACAAGAAAAACACGGTATTGGTGAGGTTTTTTATTTTTATTTTTCGATGTAGTCTCTTCGAAGATCAATACACTTTTTCAAACGGTGCTCCAGTATCTTCAAGCCGTCGGAAAAGTAGGATGTTTCGAGGTCTGCAAAATAGCCATCTGTAGCCTTATTTGAGGCAAATCTCTTTCCTCCCAGCGATTTTTTCAAGTTTGGGAATAGTAGAAAGTCGCTGGGAGCTAGGTCCGGTGAATATGGAGGATGAGAGACTAATTCGTAGTACAACTCATTCAATTTGGACACGACGTTGCGGGATGAATGAGCCGGTGCATTGTCGTGATGGGAAAGCACTTTTTTCCGCTGCAAACGAGGCCGTTTCTCCTTCAATACTGCATCGAAACGGGTCAATAAATCGCTGTAGTATTGCCCCGTGATCGTCCTTCCCTTCTGCAGATAGTCGATGAGGATCACACCTTGGGAATCCCAAGAAATGGTCGCCATGACCTTTCCGGCCGATGGAACAGTCTTTGCTTTCTTCGGAGCCGATTCGCCCGGAAAAGTCACTGCTTCGACTGTTTCTTGGTCTCCGGTATGTAGTGGTGGATCCAAATATCATCCACAGTTACGAAACGCATGAAGAAATCCCTTGGATTGCGTTGGATCCTGGCCAGACACTCCTCCGAAACGGTCACCCGATTTAGTTTTTGCTCCGGTGTGAGCAAACGCGGTACTCCGAAAGCTTTTTCATACCCAAAATTTCGTGTAGGATATGGCTAACGCGTTCTTCTGAGATGCCTGTTGTCTCTGCTATCTCTTTTAGCTTCAGTCGGCCATCGGTTAACACGACATCATGAATCTTGTCGACCATTTCGTAATTGGTAGCGGCTTTTGGGCGTCCACTGCGTAGTTCGTCACTTGTGCTTGTGCGGCCACGTTTGAACTCGCTCACCCAGAAGCTGATGGTCGAAAATGATGAAGTAGATCCGCCATGAACCTCTAGCAGAATATTTCGAATTTCCGTGGCCGTTTTCACAGCCATCCAGAAGTGTTTTATGCTTGAAATTCGATTTTATCCATTTTTGCGAAACCGCCTGACTTGCTACACAAAACACACTCTTAAACAACTATTGACAGTAGTCGTCTGAAATTTTGACAGTTTCCATAAAAAGGTTGCCCTTGCCGACCAATGAATCCACTTCAACCTTCGTGCGCCATCTCTTGCCGATTCCGGAAACATTTGAAGTCGCCCTCGTAAATGCAATTTTTTTTATTGATGTGAAAAACATTTAAGAGCTATCTCTTGTGTGCCCAAGAAACTAACAAAATTATATTTATTATTTAGTAAATTACTTTTGTTGATTTATATATTTCATATATTTTTTAAAAATAACTTTTTTTAGATGTAAGGATAGGTTTATTTAAATTGATTGTTAAGTTTAGCGGGCCAAGTGCATGGTCTTAAAGTATGTATGTCTTGAAAGCACTCCAGCAACATTATTTACATAACAGCAAAACAAAAACTTTCGATTGAGACTGACATGATTGCTATTTTATTAATCTTCACAGTAATTATACATTTCTGTATAAGCAACATAAAATAACAGAAATTAAATAGCTTTGCCTGCCCAAGAATAACTGTATAGTGAGTTATTTAAAAAAAATTAGATGTCCCAAATATTTCTGTAACATAGAAATTCTACAAACTTAGATTCCAATTTCAAGACCGCATAAGATGTACAGTTTGACTACAAATTTATGTCCCCCCTAGTCCGACTAAATATAAATACTGTCTTCTAGGGTAGAACCTTACATTCCCGCCTTCAAATACGTATGTAAATAATACTTTTATGAAATACAAGAAACTATTCATAAATTCTACTCCGCAAAATACACATAAATATTTTTATTTTTATAATGACCTGATAAAAATGAACAAAATAACAAAAATAATATGAAAATTTCATTCACCTGTCCAATTTGATAACATAACCCATCAATACGATGACATTTTTTTTGTTGGAACAGCCAATAAAAATTAATTTAAGCGATAATTTGCACGAGTTCGAATTATCAAGAATTTAAAAGTTAATACAAACGTAGTTTTTAACGTTTAATACTTAGCAAAGATTAAAAGTACAATAAAATATCTAATTATTAAAATTCCGACAATTAAAAACGCAATTATTATAATTAATAATTGAACCAGTTAAGGTTTGTTTTTGTTCTGATGAATTAACATTAGAATAATTGAAACTTACATGAGTAGGTTAACCCCACCAGTTTGTATAATACAAAGGTATTTTTAATAATATAAAATATTATTAAAAACCTGGTGTGAAGAACACAAATACAGGTTCACTATTAATATTTTTGTGAACGTGTCCGAAAATATCTCTCCCCAGAGACGTAGATTCGTATTTCACCTTTCTACAGGCTCATCGGTACGCCCTTGCTGGAGAAAGAATATTTCCAGACACATTCACAAAAAAAGAACCACATCACCGTAATTATCCAGACCGGGCGCAGAAGTAAATTCAGCGCTGCCTGTTGTCAGACAACCGAAGTACCTCGCCCCGTCCACATAACCAATGTGAAGTAACGACGCCTATCCAAAGGTGGCACAGTCATCCCTCTAGAAACTGCATTTTGTTTGTGTCTTCACTCATGCTACGGACTAACCGCATGTGTAATGTATCAGAATAATTGAAACATACATGAGTAGGTAAACCCCACCAGTTTTGTATAATACAAAGGTATTTTTAATAATATAAAATATTATTAAAAACCTGGTGTGAAGAAAGGTGGTGGAAAGGTGTCGTTACTTCACATTGGTTATGTGGACGGGGCGAGGTACTTCGGTTGTCTGACAACAGGCAGCGCTGAATTTACTTCTGCGCCCGGTCTGGATAATTACGGTGATGTGGTGATGTGGTTCTTTTTTTGTGAATGTGTCTGGAAATATTCTTTCTCCAGCAGGGGCGTACCAATCAGCCTGTAGAAAGGTGAAATACGTATCTACGTCTCTGGGGAGAGATATTTTCGGACACGTTCACAAAAATATTAATAGTGAACCTGTATTTGTGTTCTTCACACCAGGTTTTTAATAATATTTTATATTATTAAAAATACCTTTGTATTATACAAAACTGGTGGGGTTTACCTACTCATGTATGTTTCAATTATTCTGATACATTACACACGCGGTTAGTCCGTAGTATGAGTGAAGACACAAACAAAATGCAGTTTCTAAAGGGATGACTGTGCCACCTTTGGAAAGGCGTCGTTACTTCACATGGGTAATGTGGACGGGGCGAGGTACTTCGGTTGTCTGACAACAGGCAGCGCTGAATTTACTTCTGCGCCCGGTCTGGATAATTACGGTGATGTGGTGATGTGGTTCTTTTTTTGTGAATGTCTCTGGAAATATTCTTTCTCCAGCAGGGGCGTACCGATGAGCCTGTAGAAAGGTGAAATACGTATCTACGTCTCTGGGGAGAGATATTTTCTGACACGTTCACAAAAATATTAATAGTGAACCTGTATTTGTGTTCTTCACACCAGGAATTAACATTAGTTGTAGAACTTAAAAGAATACTACATAATTTGCCTTCATTACTGCCCAGCTTCTGAATAAGTTCCTCGTGGAATTCTCTTTCGAGTTGGAAGTTAGGTTTAATTGAATTCACATTACCCTGTCCTGTTATTTTTGTTACTTACATTTCGTTTACGCCTACTTTTTCCAGATGACTTACAGTAGTTGCCTGACGTGAATAATTTGCAAATTTAGATTTGCCATCAAAACCTGCTTTTTTGCTGACATTTTAGTCTATTTGGCCATTTCATTTCTCCCAACTGGTTTTTTTTGTACCAATTGCCTTTAATTTTCCATTTTGCATTTGCATTTGCATTTTGCATTTGCTGTTTGACAACATTTTACTTCCTCCTTGTCGAGTTTTAGTAAATAACAGATTATATACGATTCTGTTTGTTGTTGTACTGCTGCTAGACTTTTCTTCTTGAAAGAAATACAGTAAACAATTAACAACTTCGCCCCCTCAAAACGTTAATTCATAAGATATAATATGGAAGAATTTTTTTTGGAGACCGTCTGGAATGTTTTCATGAAATAATTGTACAATTTTCAGGAATTCTTCATAAGTAAACGCGCTTGAACTTGTTTTTCGTTTATCCGGTGTCATTTGCAGTGATTTTCGTGTAATGTCTCTTGCATCTCTTGCAGATTTAAATCTTATGTCATTAAATGGATCTACTGTGACGCCAAAATCTTGATTATATTTTTCTTGAGCGAGTTTAGCCGTAACGTTCCACATTGTCTTTACAACAATTTCTTTGTAAAATGATCCATCATTTTTGCGCATATTGCTGGCTTAGTCTTTCCAAATAGAGTTAATTTCTTGCACAGAAGTCATTTTCTCCAGTACATAATTTGTTCGAGCACAAAATTCTTGAAATTGTTTCCATATAGAAGTTTTTGATTTTTTCGTATTTGCCGTTAACTTCTCTATTTCCTGCTTACTTTCGGCACCTGAAGCGTTTACAAATCGCGGCATTGCGTGAAATGTGACAGCACTTATAAAATAAACAGTTTTGTAAAATAATTGATACATCAACAATTCTCCCTAGTAATTCCGAATCAGTTATTGTTAATTGTCATTGCGACAAAAACTACACGATTTAATTGATTCATGGAATTCTCCGTTAAATATAATTCGTGCAGTAAAAATGAATCGATAATTTTTAATCAATTTGAACTCATTCAAGTTAAACTGAAACGGACACTCCTGCACTCGTGCTCCTTTTCAATTTAACTTGCATTCGGTCAAATTTTCCAAAAATTATCGATAATTTTTATTGCACTTGTTATATTACTACTGATTATTTTACACATGCAAATATAAACCAATCAGATTCGCGTATTACTGAAGCAACTCGAAATTACAGCGGTAATTTATCGATAATTTTCATAGTAGAATAATTAGACGTTGTTATGGAAATGCGGTTAATAAGGATAGGCATTTCTAAAGTTCTGTCAAAAAAACTGGTTTCATTGTCACAAAACAATGCTGAGATTTGGGGAAGAATCAGTTGTAAACATTGATCAAATAGTAAAACAAGCTGAACCGGCTAATACGAAAATGAGTAAAGCGGCAATTTGGCGACAATTTTGTGAGTTTTGTGATGCGAAAAACTACAGCATCGAACAAAATGTTACAGAAGAGGAACTTGCAGATATTCTGAAAGACTGGGCCTTCAATATGAGGAAGGTGAAAGGGGAAGAATATAAAGAAGGTGTTGTTAAAACGATGTGGAATGTCACGGCAAAATTGCTACAAGACAAGTTTAATAACGAATATAACAGAAAAATTGATCCTTTTCAGAGCATCGTATTTAAAGCAGCCCGCGACGCAAGGAACTCCAAAAGGAGAATTCTTCAAGCGATACCTGGTAAACGGAAAATGAGTTCTGCAGCTTTACAGAAAAATGAATATGAAAAAATGATAAATGTTTGGGATGAAGAAAATCCAGATGGACTACAAAAGAAATTTTACCTGATAGTGTCGATTGAATTGGCATGGCGAGGAGGAGAAGGCGCGGCATGTTTGATTCACTTCTTCCAAGAAGAAATGAACGTATACAATACACCGACTGGAAGAATAGAGTACAATCCCATATTCACGAAAACTACTCAAGGTGGAGCACAAAAATGTGCTGACAGTAAATGGTTGATTCCCAACAAAGTAAAACCAAGTACCCAGTCAGACTTTTTAAAAAACTTATTTCAAAGAGGACAGAAAACGCTCGTATAAAAAGTGATAGACTCTTTTTAACTGTCAATCCAGCGTGGAATAAGAAAAAAGATAGCTGGTATAAAAATATGCCTATTGGAAGAAATGAAATTTTGAAATGGTTTAAGAAAAGTGCTGAACTCGCTGGTTTCAACACAGAAAACCAAAAAATAAGTAACCATTCCAGTCGCGCGACAGCTGTCTCAAATTTAGCAAAAGCTGGTGTAAATGAGAAAATGAGCCACAATTAATTAAAATTTCTGGCCATAGTAGTTCGCATTCTATTAAGCCGTATCTACAACTAGATAAAGAACACCATGAAACTATTATTAATCAAATGCGAGGAAATAGTTACAACAGTGCAAATATTGATTCAAGCACATCCAATAGAAAACAGAATGTATAGAATGTATATAACAATTGTACCTTTCAGTGTACTAATTTATACATGAATTAATAAATAAAGAGTTTAGATAAATTTCATTTTGTATTACGTAAAATAATCTAATCAAATACCATATGAGCTTTGAATTAAAATCGATAATTTCAAAGCTCTTATGGTATTACTACAGATAATATAAGTCGTTTGAATTTCTTATTTTAATTTTTTTCGATTACAGGATAAAAATCTGGCATGCCTTTCTCTCAATAAACTAGCTCGAAAGTATATGTATTAATTTACAGATTAGATCTGTTGTTGAATTCCTTAAAATCATGCATACGAAGTGCTACCCAGAAATTTCCGAAACATGAAAAAAAAACAATAAGTTGTTCTTACAACTTATTCACTACCATCCTCTTCAAAATACTCGCTGTCCCCTTTCGCATGAATACACCGATCCCAACGACTTGTCCATGACTGGAACAGTGCTGAAAGTCTTCACGTGTTAACAACGTGTTCAGATTCGGTCTGGATTGCCTAAATCGCCTCAAAACGGGGTGTTATAAATGTCATGGCTTGTTCTCTTTCGGTCTTCCAGGATAACATCACACACTTTTGCCACATTTTGTGGCGTGTTTTCCGTCGATGGACGACCGAACGATCATCAACTGACACACGACAATTTTTAAAACGGTTGTGCTACTCATAAATTTGCGTCTGGCCTAAGGCATCTTCACCAAATGCTTGTTTGCGCATTTTGAGAGTTTCCGCTGCCGTTTTACCAAGTTTGAAGTAGGCCTTGAAATAGGAATTCGAAAGCTTCTAAATTTGAAATTATGAATATTAGTCAATTCGAAACTCGAATATCAAATTTGAAATTCAATATTAGAATATTCGAAACATTGCATTTCAAATCCGATATTCGAACTGTAAATTAAAAGCGCGAAATGTTGAATCAAATAAAATAAATTCACACTGAAAATTCGAAATTTTATGATAATATTTGTTATGCAAATTGGTCTGAAGTAAGAAATTAATAGTTTAGAAGAAATAAAAAAACGTTTAAGTTAACATATTTTATTAAATACGTTACATGAAATAATAAGTGGTAACTTAAATTTTTATTTCGATTTAAAGAAATGTTCTTTATTTTCTTTTAAAAACACTAACATGTTAACATTATCGGGTAATAGGCAACTTCTCTTAGCTGACACAATATTTCCGGTCGTGGAGAATATCCTTTCTGGTGATGTCGATGTAGCTGGAATCGCGAGATATGCTCTGGCTATATTTGACAAGGTAGGATACTTGCTGGCATTCGATTTCCACCTTTCAAACAGATTCTGCTTTTTCGAGATTTCCGTTCTTGTTTATACATTTGAAATTCTGATATATTCTTATTAGAGAACTCTGGGAAAATTGCGCCATAAAGATTGTTGATGATGTTTCTGTTGCCGTATTTGTTTCAAGATTCTGAAGGGTATTGTATGTCATTTACTTTATCTATTATGTTTAGTTTATAATAACCCTCTTCAGTATTAAGGGATTTATAACGAGGATCCAAATATTCTGAAATGTGTATCGCCATAATTAATTCTTCGTTTGCAAAAAATCTTCCTCGTAAATCGTAAAATAGTGCAGTCCATTGTCCATTGATAACACAGGTCTACAAAATTAAACTTTTTGACAGATGTTTTTATTTTGAAAACTTATTTTATATAATTTTGGTAGGCTGATTTCAAAAATTCTATGCATTTATTTGTATCACGTAAGGTTTTTTTTTTGCAAATATTAAATGAAAAAAAACGATATTTCTAAAAAAATGTATTTGTTTATTGAGTAAAAAGGTGGAATACAAGTTAAAAAAGTGGAAAAAAATACTTTACTCAGTCTTGTTTAAGTGAAATCTTTGTCTTTTTACCAGAAAGCTGCGTTGTCCGGACAATCGGTTGTATGTTTTTAAGGGCATATCCCGTTTTAACATCCAGCAGTAGTCCGCCATCATCGTTATGCTCCATCTGCCTTGGTATCGCCGTTCCATTTCCTTAATGTCTTGGTGAAACCTCTCTCCCTGTTCTTCGCTAACTGCTCCAAGATTTTCAGGAAAATAGTTCAAGTGTGAAAACAGGAAATGCACTTTCAAACTCATATTACAACCTAGACGATGAAAGTGTTGTAACATATTTTGAACAATATTTTCGTAGTTTTCGTCCTTAGAGTTCCCAAGAAACTTATCAATTACTTCTTTAAATGAAACCCAGGCGTTTTTCTCGACATTGGTCATTGTGTTTTGAAAATCCTTGTCTTTGCATAATGTTCTTATCTGCGGCCCAACAAAAATACCTTCTTAAAACTTGGCATCGGATAAGGCTGGAAATGTCTCGCACAAATATTTAAAACACTGTCCATTTTTGTCTAGGGCTTTAACAAACTGCTTCATCAAGCCAAGTTTGATATGGAGAGGAGGCAGTAAAACTTTTTTTGGTGTCAACCAACTATCTCTTAATACATTTTTGCTACCAGTTGTAAGGCTTGTTCTAGAGGGCCATTCTATTTGAGTCCAATGTCTATCCCTTGCTCGACTATCCCACTCACAAATAAAGCATGGAAATTTTGTATAACCTCCTTGTTGTTCTAGTAGCATGCACAGCACTTTAAGGTCACCACAAAGCATCCACTGATGTTCTTGATAGTTTATTTTCTTTAAAAGAAGTTCAAAATTTTCATACGTTTCCATTAAATGTACCGAATGGGCAACGGGAACCGAGGCCAGCTCGTTACCATTGTGCAATAAAACGCCTTTTAAACTACGCTTACTTGCGTCAATAAACAGGCGCCATTCTTCTTTTACATACGGCACATTTCCTAATTTTGAAATTAAATCAGGAATATTGTTGCAATACACTAGCGGTCCGTCTTGAGTAAAATATTGACATAACTCTTTTTCGCGATCCCGGTAAAAGCTTGATGTGACGCCAGGTGCCAGTAAATGTTTCTCACGAAGTCGGGAGGCTAACAATTCGGATGCATCCTTTGGAAGGTGCAAATCTCTAATTAAATCATTTAGTTCGCTCTGGTTAAACACTTCGGGCTCTCTGAAATCTGGTGTGAAATCTGAGTCATCTGGGTCGCAATTAGATTCCTCTGATTCTGACGATATGACGTTTTCTAGTGCTTTTGGGGCGGTAGGTATCGGTACATCTGGTCCATGAGGAACTGGTCGAATAGCAGAGTCAAGATTGGGATACACAATTTGTTTGTGATTTCTAGGCTCTCGCCATACCATAGGAACACCAAAGTTTAAACATTTCTTCCTACCTTTTTGCCAGTTTCTTAATGCTTCAACGCAAACGGAACAAACAGTATGAGGAGCCCAGGACTTGTCTTGGTCGTCAATTTTTACACTAAAATAAGCGTGGTATACATTTTTCACAAACGAAGTTATAGTTTGTCTCTGCTTTACTACGACATAACTACCACAGATATAACAAAAGTTATTCGGATTGTTCACACAATGTCTTCTTTCCATATTTATACGTTCTAGAACACTTAAAATACGCAACAACGAAGACAACAAGCGCGCGGCCACAGTAGCACGACGACTAACACAACCAATCTGCACATAAGCAGGTTTCAACGTAGTATTGTCGCTTCTGCGCCGACTCTATTGCTTTGCTGAGAAATCTAATATTAACCAGTGTTGCCAAATCACATTTAATTTCATAAAAATCAATTCATTTAAAAATCATGCCTAACATGGAACAAACATATTCTTGTCATAGGTATGTATAGCAAACGCCAATTAAGTTGGCGCGAGAAGGGGTAAGTTCGCGCAGGATTAGAAGTAGTGGGGAGATTTGTATTTGGTTTTACATCAAATGTCAGATAATTCTAACCTCTGAGCGTGTATGATCCCCTAGCAAAGACATTACAAAATATGTTCTGTCAAACGTCAATGACAAATGTATTCTGACAATTACTTGAGTAGTGGGGGTGGACGTTTTTAAAAACGGCTTCTGCGCACCCCCTCCTCGCGCCAACTTAATTGGCGTTTGCTATATATTAATAAAATAACATTTTTAAGATATAGAGCGCTATAAAAAAAATTTACGTGATAGAGCAAAAATATGGCGTTTTTTGAAATAAGGGCACCCAAACATATACAAATTAGCAAACAGCTTTCAAACATCAAAATCACTGTAGACCTGTGTAATTTGTATATGTAAAAAATGTAAATTATGTGTAGGTACAATCTTAAATTCAATTTCGAATTTGAATTACGACGAATTTAACAATTCAAATAAGACTGGTCAAATTTGATAAGCCTGGGTTACATTGGTAATATGTTAGTGTACGGGTTTTATACGTCGGGCAGTCTAACATTTGACACCCTCACTTAATAGAGACGTGGTTCATACCATCTAGCGCTATAAAGCAGTACGACCATCTATTCGCGCGCTATATTAAAATTCTGAGAATTTCTGGGTATCATAAAAATTTCAATATGTAAGTACTGATTAAACATTTGAAACTTACTCTCTTTACAAATTCATGCGTATACGTCTACGCTAAAATGCAATAAATATCTTTATTTCTTTTAGGGCCGGTATTATAAACGATAATATTCTACAGATTTAATTTACAAAGCATGTACTTTAATTTACTCCAGAAATTTGGGTATTATGAATGCTGAATAAATGAGGAAATAAAGTGATTTGCTCCCTAGAAAATCATGGTATTGTTACCGTGCTCTAAATATTTTAGATTTAACAAAATATATTTATAATTAAAATATGAATGTTTTCATTTTCGTTACGAGCCTTAAATGATAATTAGAATTTATATATTGATAAAAATAAATATGTGGGGTGGTGTAACAATCTATTTACTTAAAATGCTTCAGTAAGCAAAAATGAATGAAAAGAACTTAAAAAGATGTAAAAGGAATAAACAAAATGCTACTTACTTTACATAGAGATTTCGCTCTTGCTTATCTTTGATCCATTATTATTATTGAAAGATACACATAAAAATCACCTTTTTTAAGACAATTATAACAAACAAAGTAGATGATCGCGTTCGAATAGAATCTGAACCTCTCTATTCAATAGTGTATGACGGTATATGTGATAAATTAAAGAAAATGGTTGAATTAACAAATAAAAAAAATATCTAATAAACAATGAAACAAAATTACAAACTATTACAAAATAAATGGAGATTACTATAAGCTGATTAATAAATATTTAGTGTCTTAGAAATATTACTGACGAGCTCTATTAAGATTCCTTTATGTAATTCCCACATCCATTCTTTGCATTGATCATCCATCGTCTTGTAGATGCAGCGTAGGAGAATTTTTTATTTTTTAAAGTACACTTCGTTACAGTAGAGGCACTGATATACACTTTTATATTCTTTGGAAAAGTATATAAACTATACTAGTTGGTTTTTATTTTTTTTTGAACCATAACACTTTTATTCTGATGAGCTGTATTTGACGAACTCACACTTAGAAATTTAATTGTTTCAGGTACACACATCTGGGTCAATGTACACATTTTCTTTTATACGGTGCTCTTTTTTCACAAACCAACGTACATAACTAAACTTCCATACTTTCTTTAGCTAGCGTACGAATTATACTTTTCAGTGCAGACTGAACTTTACTATGGTCTGTGCGCATATTTTAGGGCCGCTCTCTGGCCTGGTCCGCCGCCAAATTTAGGACTGATTCGTTGCACACTTTTACTCTAGGACCATTCGCTACAAAAGCCTGTCGCCTAATTTTTTCTTCTTTTTCCGCTGATTGTGGTCTTATCGAAGAAACTCCCCACTAAAAACCCATAACCAAACTCAGCAATATTCCTCAGCACCATCAATATAAATGTGAAAGACATACTACCCATTTTCACACACATAACTAACCTTGGAGAACTATTAAAATGTTAAATGTATATATGTATATTGTAGAATAGAAACTAGTATTTGTTGGAATATAACTTCATTTTATTTCTTAAAAATCTCAAGAGTTTCTAATTTGTTAAATTTCTAATGTATATATTGACAAGAAAATAAAAATTTAAAGTAATATAATTAAAATCTTGAAAAGAAACTTTATTATACCCCTGTATATTACATACAATAAGAAAATAAAGATATTTATTGTATTTCAGTAGTTTTATACCTATGAATTTATAGTTTCTTTTTCAAACAATTACCAACTTTATGAACGCAAATCATAAAATTTAAAATACGTAAACAGTTGAAGCTGCTTAGATATTTCAAATTTTTATAAAATATGTACAATTTTAATAAAGTAAACAATTATAAATTATAACTGCATATTTGTTACAAATTCTATCTAGTCTCTTGAGAAAAACCCATCGACAATTTTTTATACCATGATAGAAATATTGAGAAATAGAAATTCAAAGTAAAATAATTTTATATAAAACGCTTTAAGAAATTATATTATTCACGCGCGATGATAGAAATAAAAATATACATGTATTTTAATCTAGACAAATACGTAGGAGTTTATGAATAGTTTTAGATTTCAATGTTTTTCGTATTACACGAAAGCAATTCTCTTCACATTAGAAGTGTTTACATGTTTGAAAGCGGAAATGCAAACCTCCGCCCTAAAGGTTAGGATTGATATTTAGCTGTGACCAGGTGGAGACATTAATTTATAGACGAACTGTACTTATGTATGCCGTATATTCTGCCATTGCATTCTCTTATTACTGAAGCGAGCAGAACTTTGGACTTACATATATACTGAGTAAGGCGCTTTTCACCAAAGAGATTAACTTGAATCGAGTATCTCATTCAACCGGTTCAAACCGGAATCTGTTTTAAAGTACATGCTTTTGATGATTCAGTTCTCAAATCTGAACTTTTGAATTTTAATTAATGAAATAAAAATGTGTTTATATTTACAGTAAGACTAATAATTTATTAGATAAAAAATAAAGAAATATATATGAAACTGCTCGTAATAGGTATTATATATTTGTATTTTTATACCTTAAACTACTTTATTCTAATCCACGCCCACAAACTACTTTTCAGTATTCCTGTTGCATAATTTAGCAACAATTATAAAAAAAGGGGTAGTAAATTAAAATATCTGCTTTAATCAAACAAATGAAGTTATATTTTTCCATTTTACAGAAAATAATTTATTTACATTTCAACAAAATTAGGCATCTTCATTTGACAGATACAAGTGTTCACTGTTAAAACAATAACTTACTTTTAAGATAGTGACGTGTAGGTTGCTCCTTGAAGAGATTCTCTCTAGATAATTAAGTATATACGTTTATATTAATAATAATAAAAAATTATTAATGCCTTTTTGATATTTAGTATTATATTTCATACTTAGTTGTCTCAAAACAGTATTTTACATATTTAAAAAGCAACCTACATATCAAGCGAGTCATAAAATTTGTATCCTAGGTAGGCCATGAACGAATCAATAAAGAATTATCACCGAAATCAAAGTTATTAATTAATCTTACCTTTTAATTTACATATTTAAATGATTCAAAAGCATATCACTAATTGTAAGAGGAAGATACAAATATTTACCAAGTAAAGATTCCAAAATTAATATTATTTAGGTACTCTTTCAATTTATTTCTGGTTTATTCTTATTAAGTTATCCAAGAAAGTCTTTAAACGGAATTCTCATATTTACAAATGTATGTATGGTTCCTTCTGTTTATTATTGTAGCATCAATATAAATATACACTGAAAAGTACATCAGTATCAAATGTAAATGCCCAAACATGAACAAAGTGTGAAAAACATTGATAAAATATAAAAAAAAACTTACGTATTAAGCTGATCTTTGAATATTTCATTTTAAATAAAGAACATAATTAATAGTTAGTGATTAAAAGATATTAACTCTATAACTATAATACTCTACATATATATATATATAACTTGAAAGAAATTATTGACCGTACTATACTGGTTAAAATAAATTAAAAACGGGCATACACTCACTTATTAATTATCTCTATATTTCGCAACGAGTTTGTTGCTTCTTCCAGAGATACTACAACATTAATGAACAAAAACATTAGATAAATTAGTGTATAAAGCAATAGTAAAATACTGAACTATTTTTATAGTTCAAGCTGCAAAAAAAAATAAAAAAGAAGAATATAAATTGTAAGTACCAAGAATATATATAAATTTACACGTTACAAAAACCAACAGTTATATATTCTATATATATTCTTATATATATTCTTATTAGTTTAAATTTACCTTTGCAGGAAAACACCTAATATGTAATTAAATTTATTTCTGATGAAGACAAAATAAGAAGTCGAAACGTTAAAATCAGCACTTTTATTTAATGAATAGTTATCCAGCCAAATTCCAAGAAATAATTAACGATTTATAATTAAGAAAACGGCTAAGAAAATTTAAAATTGCTAATTTTTACTACTTTAACTATTAATATATATGTATATATATATATATATATATATATATATATATATATAATAACTTCGTGACCTTGGTATGATATGGTAAACCTAATCAGTAGGCGATTAAAGGTCTGTATATTACTTCAAAATATATGTATTTAAAAAACTCTACATGTTTCGGCTGTATACGCCTTTTTCAAGAGAATACAAAATATGAATGACAGGATATAAATGTCAAGTAATTAAGTTGCTATGGTTTAAATTATTCAAAGATACATTCTAGTAATAATAATAAATCATGCCTTAGTATTCCAAAAAATAGATAACAAGGTGTGAAAATATGTGTTGTTCGCTGCTAGCAATTTGTGTCTCCTTCTGGGTATGAACTTGTGTGTTGGTTGCTGCTGGCAGCTTGCGTCTCTCTATGGGTGTGTGGTTTTGTGTGAGAGCGTAAGTGTAGGGTTTTGTATGTCGGTGCGTTCGTGCGTGTGTTTAGTGATCGGTCGCATGAATTTAGAGAGGTCGGATAACCAGCCGTTGCGTAGGGCCGCCAACCCTTTCCCGACAACTTCTTTACAATTCAAGCTGCAAAAAAAAATAAAAAAGGCGCCTGTCTGCGCCTTGCCTCGTTGGGGCGGGGGTCAGACCGTCGAAGTACTGCACGGAATTGTAAAGAAGTTGTCGGGAAAGGGTTGGCGGCCCTACGCAACGGCTGGTTATCCGACCTCTCTAAATTCATGCGACCGATCACTAAACACACGCACGAACGCACCGACATACAAAACCCTACACTTACGCTCTCACACAAAACCACACACCCATAGAGAGACGCAAGCTGCCAGCAGCAACCAACACACAAGTTCATACCCAGAAGGAGACACAAATTGCTAGCAGCGAACAACACATATTTTCACACCTTGTTATCTATTTTTTGGAATACTAAGGCATGATTTATTATTATTACTAGAATGTATCTTTGAATAATTTAAACCATAGCAACTTAATTACTTGACATTTATATCCTGTCATTCATATTTTGTATTCTCTTGAAAAAGGCGTATACAGCCGAAACATGTAGAGTTTTTTAAATACATATATTTTGAAGTAATATACAGACCTTTAATCGCCTACTGATTAGGTTTACTATATATATATATATATATATATATATATATACGAGGGAAGATCAGTAAGTACCCGTGTTTGAAGACAGGTGGCGCTGCTGAGGGAAGTTGGCATTACCGTCGTGTACTACCATCTGTCAGACAACACCATAATAAATTTTAGACTGATTCATAGGTTAGTTTTTATTTGGCAGCCAGTTGCCACGTGTTTCGTGTTTCTCGATAAAATGGAAAAAAAGCAATATCGATCCGTAATTCGCTTTTTATTTTTGGATGGAAAAACATGCGAAGAAATAAAAGCGAAGTTGGATGCTGTCTATGGGGACCCTTCACCATCTATGATAACCGTAAGATATTGGTTCAACGAATTTAAACGTGGTCGTACATCTGTTTTTGATGAGGAGCGCCCCGGCTGCCCGGCAGACGTGGTTACCGAGGAAATCGTTGAAAAGATCCACGACATGATTCTCGCTGATCGCCGAACGATAGTGCGCGAAGTAGCAGAGGCCGTAGGCGTGTCGTACGGAACGGCAATTAATATTTTACATGATAAGTTATCGGTGAGAAAGGTGTCGGCCCGATGGGTGCCGCGATTGCTTGCGGTGGACAACAAACGGATACGGTTGTCAATGTCGAAGCAGTGTTTGGACCTCTTTAAGAGAAATTCGCAGGAGTTTTTGCGTCGAGTCGTCACCGTTGATGAAACCTGGATCCATTATTATACGCCAGAGTCCAAGCGACCTTAAAAAAAATGGATTTTTCGGGGTGAATCTGCTCCGAAGAAGGCAAAGACGGTCCCATCGGCCGGAAAGGTCATGGCCACGATTTTTTGGAATTCCAACGGAATAATCCTCATGGACTTTTTGCAGAAAGGAATAACGGTCACGGGGCAGTACTACAGTGAATTATTGGACCGATTCTATATAAAATTGAAGTAGACACGGCCCCATTTGGCTAAGAAAAAAGTGCTGTTTCACCACGATAATGCACCAGCACATTCATCCAGAATTGTCGCGGTAAAGTTGCATGAACTGCACTACGAATTGTTGCCGCACCCACCGTACTCGCCTGACTTGGCTCCCTGCGACTTCTTTCTGTGCCCCAACATGAAAACGTGGCTCGGGGGAAAAAGATTCAGCTCAAACGAGGAGGTTATCGTCGAGACAGAAGCGTATTTTGCAGAATTTGACAAATCGTATTTTTTGGAGGGGTTAAAGAAATGGCAGAAACGTTGGGAAAAGTGTACTGTACTAAAAGGTGATTACGTTAAAAAATTTGTGAAAAACTTGCGTCTTCTTTCCTAACGCGGGTATTTATTGATCCACCCTCGTGTATATATATATATATATATATATATATATATAGATAATTTCTTAGGCGTTCATTTAATATATAATTTTGATAAATTCTTGGAGTTTTCGGCTTTTTTTATATTAAATTAGCAATTAGAAACTTTTAAATTGACATCTGAATATTAACATCGGTGCCTTATAAGGCGGTTCTAATAAACTTGAAACCAACGTCTATCGTGGCTCAGTTGGTTAAAGTGACGGTCCGGCAAACCGTAGACTTGGGATCAAGTCCCAACGTGACGTAAATTTTTCAAATAAAATTTCGTATGATTTGCGTTGTAATTTGTATACAGCAATGTTACATTCACATTTGCTTCGCAAAGTAACATACTAATTTGAAAATATTTAAAATATTTAATATGTGATTTCACAGGAGAGTAACTTCAAAATTTGGCATCACTCTCGCTATGATATAATTTCGAATATCATATTTTAGAAATCTACTGACAAAATTTCGTCAAAATCTGTCGGATAGGGAAGTTTTTGCAATTATTAATATAACTATTTATTGCATTTGTGTTAATATTATCATGGAGAAAAAAGCATGTTGTGTCTTAACTAAACAATATTTTTACGTGAAAAAACCTCTAATGAGACTGAAGAAAAGTTTTATTGGAAGGAATCTGCTCCTTCCAATAAAATAAATTGTATTTGGCTCACTGCTTTCAAAATTAGTCATAAGAGCACTGAAGATGCTGGACATACCTTCATTTACAGAAACTTCTTCAGAAATGCTTAACAAATTTTTATGATTGTAAGGAGCAACTACTGAATAAAAGTGTCAGATATTTAATGCTGTGAAAATCTGCTAGACGAAGCCTATATTCATCGCTATACTCCAAAAACAAAAGCACAATCAAAACAATAGATTTCTTCTGATGGACGTGCTCCGTACAAAGCAAGAACCGTTTTTTCGGTCAATAAGATCATAGCGAGGCTTTTTTGGACTTCCAAAGGCGTCCTGACTTTTTACAGAAGGGATATAAAGTAACTGGGAGCAATATTATTCTGCGGTACTGACACATTTCGATACCAAATTGACGGCAGCCGCCAGATTTGTTGAATTAGGGTACCAGCCACCCTACCCATCAGATTTGATTCCAAGAGATTCTTCCTTATTCCAAAACTTAAAAAATGCCGTGGTTGATAGAAATTGCGGACATGTAATAATAGCTCCAACAGGTGCCCATTTTGACGAGCTTCTGAATAATTACTTTTTAGACGACTTAAAAAAATGGAGAATCGCTGGGCTGAGTGAATATAATTGGATTGGAATTATGTTGAAAAATGGAATATATTTTATTTTACATCCTAAAATAAGTATCAAATTTCATTAAGAAATCACTCTCCCGTCAAATCATCCTCGTGTGTTATTCCATCTTTAATTGGGTTGGGTTGGATAGAGTTATGTTAGGGTGGGTTGTGTTGCATAGCGTTGAGTTGAATTAGGCTGCGTTCAGATGGCCCCTCGTATTTTTTATGTCACTGCTCTTTAATAACTAAATCTAATATTTGTGCTTCGAAATGTTGTGTAAGCATAGCTTAACTATCGCAATCTTAAATTTTCCTCGTATCTAATGAGATGTGAATTAAACTCAACAAGAAATTATTCTAGTGTGGAGTTTCCCATCGGGGACGACAATCTCAAATATCAATATTTTTTCCAATAATAGTTCTGATTATTTCACGTGATTTCTTTGCTGGTCATTATTACATACTTACTCTCTAATCTTCAGTTCAACATAATTATTCGACCAGTCAGAATTTCGAGAAATCCAGAATTAACAAACCCACAATAACGTTCATTCATTCAGTTTAAGTCACGTAATAATACAAATTAGGAATGACCAGTCTATTAAATGTGTTAAAAATATCCTGAATGTAAAGATTAAAGCTTTTTACTCTGACGTATATTGGAATACATACATACATACATATGTACGTGTGTTTTAATATATAATCTATTTATATGCCACTTACGTTCTTGATCTCGTGGATACAAATTTAAGTAAATATTTATTTTGCTTCCCCATCTTATAAACCCCCTCTTTTTCTATTAATCACAACTGAAAATTAATAAAGCAATTTGTTTATCATCACATGAATAGAGTTTACACAAATATTTAGGTATTCTTTTACACATTTGATATTGCGAAAGCGCAAATATTAAATGTCATTTGCGTACACACATTGACGTGAACGGACAAGTGCATATGCATTTATTAGCTGCTATAAAAGTTCTTGGAATGTGATATAATTTGTATGGTACACATAAAGTAGATATGTAAGTATATGCTCGACATTCAATTTAATTTCAGCCTTGCGTATGATTCGATTTTCTCCCTATTCAGTAGCCGATTGACTGCACTAATCAATTATGTCATCATGATAAGCATTTTTCTGGTATATTTTTGTTTACTTTTTCTACACAATAAATATTTAATTTAATATTTTTCCACATTTGTTGTGGTCGTAGCCCAGTGTATTATATTGAATTTTTAATTTTTTGCAACGTACAAAGAATTTAGAATAAAAATTAATTTTATGAACGTTATGCAGAGGAAAAATGGACACGAAAACTTTTAAAACGTTCACAACTGACGTGATTAATAGTGTAATCTTCCAATTAATTTCGTTCGTGATTGTCGTTATCTCCGACGTTTCGTTGCTCATTATTTTACAATTCTCAGGATCTGCAATCAGCCACCTTTTCTTCTTAACCTTAACCGCTTTTAACCTATTTTATGTATAGATAAATGTGTAACCCATGAAATTTTGCGACAGCTTGGAACAAATTATTTATAAATCCACTTATGATACTATAAGATCGTGTATCTTTATCGACCAGCACGGATTTGGGTCGGGGCGTTCTACCATAACTAATTTATGTACCAATATATATATATATATATATATATAGTAGATTAAATTAGTTGGCGATTTAAGGTCTGTTTTACTTTGATATGTACATAATTAAAATACGCTTACATGTTTCGTCACATAGTGCCTTTTTCAAAGAAATTTCAAATATTTTAAATTTCTTTGAAAAAGACAATATATGCCGAAACATGTAAGAGTATTTTAAATATATACATATCAAAGTAAAACTGACCTTAAATCGCCAACTAATTTAATCTACTATAACATAAAAAGGTCAAGGAATAATTACCTTTATATATATATATATATATATATATATATATATATATATATATATATAGGTTAATAATAACATTTATATTTTATCTCTATATTTCACAACGAGTTTGGTGCTTCTTCAGGAGATACTACTATATCTTCTGAAGAAGCAACAAACTCGTTGTGAAATATATAGATAAAATATAAATGAGTTTTAATTGACAGACCGTTTTTAATTTATTATTAACCAATTAATTATTTATTATTAACCAATTAATTATTATTAACCAATTAACCATACAGTACGGTCGATAATTCTTTTAACACTTTTTTTTTCTAAATCCATAATATATTCAAAACCATTAGTCATTTCAAATTATTGCTTTAAAAGTTGTTTATATTCTAAATTAAAAATATTCAATATTTTAAACGACTAACAGTTAGTGATGGGAATTCTCGAGAACAAAAGTAGTAATGTATTCGATTCTTGAAAGTTCTCGCTGTTCTCGAGAACTTACGACGAAGTATTCGAATACTTTAGGTCTCGGTCTCGGAGCTACTGCCGGTACTCGGTCAGTAAGAAACGCGTTTTGTTCTCGAGAACTTGTGCTGAAGTATTCGAATACTTTTGGTTTCGATCCTCGGAGTCACTGCCGGTACTCGGAAACGCGTTTGTTCTCGCATTCATATGTATATGTATGTATAATAGGTATTTGAATACTGGCTGTTCTCGATTTTCCATTCCGTCTTAGGCTATAGGTAGGCTATACGGTATGATGTTTGTAATATGAGTTAATTTTAGGTGAACGGGAGAGATTTATTATAGTAAAAAATAATATAACCAACACAACGTGTGTATGTATATACACTTGGAATGCGAGTATTCGAGCACAAAAATAGTATGCATTTGCAATTTGTTGCTCTCGAGAACTTCCGGCGAAGTATTCGAATACTTTTGGTCTCGATCTCGGATAAGTATTTGATTCCAAAAAGTATTCGAGAACCAAGTATTCGATTCTTAAAAGTTCTCGATTCTGCCCATCACTGCTAACAGTCATATGTACGTAGTTAATGATAAGAAAAAGGTTAAGAAAATATGATCTCGACTAGGTACACTTACCAGAAATAAGTATCTCGAAATTAAAATTAGAATTTACAATTTCGATATTAACTTTCGAAACGCTTACATATAATCAATTAAGTTAAATAACTAATTATAAGAAAACTCAGTCCCAAGAGGCTTTGAAAAACACAAACAATTGAGAGACAGCGTGGGTAGAAAAATGAGTAGAGACGCCTTTGAATGTTGTTGCTAAAATTATTAAATTAAAATGATAAAAAAAGGACAAGACTCTTCAGAAAAATTATACGTTATAATAATAATAATAATATTACATATCCCAATATTAATTTGAAGAAAATATAACCTCAATATCCTGAATATACCGCATTTCCACATATATAACTATATCTATATTCCAAGGGCCTAAGAAGCCTAAATACCTAGAAACCTGTTAATCCTACATCCGCCCCTACATCATAGCCCCGAACAAACAACAAAGAATACCTACAATTATTAATTTATCTGTAAACACATGTAAAACATATACAAACACAAGTACCTGAATTTGTTATCTATATGCCCACCAATTCACGTTAGTTTAAATAATATTCAATTAAATACATACTGAATGTGTACCTATTAACAATATCAATAATAAACCTAAAAGACTATTTGCTAAATTAAACGCTAACCTTAAAAAGAAAACTATATATTATACGAGTATAATATATCATGCTATTTTATTAGAGATTAATTAAAAAGTTATTTATTTAAAATAAATAGAAATTTTTAGAACTTACGTATATTAGTTCCACTAATTAAACTTAGATAATTGTTATAACTGAATTCAATTTGAAAGTACCTCTTTATTATAACGGGTGTTCAGAAACATTCGAAGTCAAGTGGGCTCTGAACAAAAAATCGTATATCTTTACTTAAGTATCTGATTTGTAATAATTATTAAATGTCAACTGTTGTCTGTCAAAAATCAATCTATCTCAGACATGACTTCATATTTTCAAGGACTACTTTGACTTCGAATGTTTCTGAACACGCGTTAGTTTAAGACATATGCAAGTATACATACATATGTGTATTGAAAATAGACTACTTACGAATTAGATAAGATATATTAAAGGAAACGTTCTTTAGTGTTGATAAGTGTTAATTTCTATACAAATGAAACAGACATGCAAAATACATATCTGTAGCTGTACACATTGACAATACACCTCGTATTTTCAGCATTTACTTCTGCTTAAGACACGTGTTTCTGCCATCTATAGGCGTCGTCAGTCAAGCTAGTGAAGCAATGTAATACAAATGATACAAATCTTTTTAAGAACAGATTTGTATCTGTATATACATTTACGCTGAAATCGCCTACAAGATATAGCAAATTTCGTCCTATAAGGTGGCACTATTTAATAAGTGACATCTGACGGACGAAAGAGACTATGCCGAAAAAGGCGACCTTTCGCTTGACTAGCTATGCTAGTACATAAGCAAAAAAATACGTATAGGTGTAGTCCATTAACACGAGCCAGATGGCGGTAAATATACAAAAAGGTTTTAAGTATATCAATACGTTATGCACGTATTACGCATTTGTTACAAATGAAACAGACATGCAAAATACATATCTGTAACTGTACACATGGACAATACACCTCGTATTTTCAGCATTTACTTCTGCTTAAGACACGTGCTTCTGCCATCTATAGGCGTCGTCAGTCAAGCTAGTGAAGCAATGACAAATGATACAAATCTTTTTAAGAACAGATTTGTATCTGTATATACATTTACGCTGAAATCGCCTACAAGATATAGCAAATTTCGTCCTATAAGGTGGCACTATTTAATAAGTGACATCTGACGGACGAAAGAGACTATGCCGAAAAAGGGGACCTTTCATCCGTCAGATGTCACTTATTAAATAGTGCCACCTTATAGGACGAAATTTGCTGTATCTTGTAGGCGATTTCAGCGTAAATGTTTATACAGATACAAATCTGTTCTTAAAAAGATTTGTATCATTTGTATTACATTGCTTCACTAGCTTGACTGACGACGCCTATAGATGGCAGAAACACGTGTCTTAAGCAGAAGTAAATGCTGAAAATACGAGGTGTATTGTCCATGTGTATAGTTACAGATATGTATTTTGCATGTCTGTTTCATTTGTAACAACTGCGTAATACCTGCATAACATATATACTTAAAACCTTTTTGTATATGTTAATTTCTATGTGTAAACTCCAGGATATCATTACGAAAAGAGGCCACAAATTCTATAATTATTTAAAATTAGTTAAATTGTCGCATTCTTTTTTTGTAATTTCATACTTACTAACCTTTGTCTCGTACTCGACCATTTGCGTTTCATTTAGAAAATAAAATTATACATTTTCAAATATATAACTCGAAGTATTATAACAGTATACACACACACAACCTTAGTTTTATATAGCGCCAAAGAAAAAGAGGAGTGAAAGATATCTATAAGTAATCCCTTCATAAAAAAATCACGGTCCAATGTTCACGTAATAACGAGAAAATTATTTTTTTCTATTTAAGTTCCGACCGTGTCACGGACAATACGGGAATCGGGAATCGTCACTACAAACAACGCTGACATTTACATTTAGTATGGACATAGTCTTCGCTGTAGTTAGGTGCGTTCACAATGGTATCGTAGACGAATATCGAATATACTGAGATGATTTTAATTTATAGCAAAACAAGACAAAATAATCTTGCGAAGATATGGACCGACTTTAACTACATTTTGGCCCTTAATATTTGGAAATTTTTTATGAATTACAAATAAATTTCTTTTTTGATTTTCAGTTAGACATTAATAACAAGTGTTCATTTGAAAAGTCAATCTAGTCCCATGTGATTTATTGAGAACATTTTGAAGTATGTCGTAAATTAAAATTTACTGCTTAACCTACGAAGTCGTATATTTTGACAGTTTCATACATACAAATAAATAACAAATAATAGGTACTTATTGAAAACTATAACAAATGTTGAAAATGTTGTCCTTCAAGATCAATGCACTTTAAAATCCTCCGTTCAAAATTTCTGATGATATTCTGCAATATTACTGGATTGTTATTAATTTCCATGCATTTCTGTTCGATTCTCTGTAGCATATCATTCAAATTCAATATAGGTGTTCGAAATATGGTATTTTTTAGATAGGGCCACAAAAAGAAGTCGCAAGGTGTTAAATCGCATGAACGTGCAGGCCAGGCAATTTCAGTATTTCGACTAATTATACGCTCATCAAATAATTCTCTTAAATAATCCAAAGAATCTGCAGTAAAGTGACAAGGTGCTCCGTCTTGTTGGAAATACGAATTTTGTAGTTCATCATCATGCAACTGATTGACAAATGGTTGTAAAATTTCCGTACGGTACCTTTGAGCAGTTAACGTTCCCTGAAAAAATATTGGTCCAATGATTCGCCTTTGGCATATAGCTGCCCAAACACCAATTTTCTCTGTATGTAGCGATTCTTCCTTAATTACATGTGGATTTTCACTACTCCAAATTCTTGTATTTTGTGAATTTAGGTATCCCGTTTTATAAAACCATGCTTCATCAGTAAAGATGACTCTTTGCGAAAGTTCTCCATTATTGTTCATATTTACAAACCAATTACAAAACTGTAGTCTACGTGGGTAATCAATTTCTAACAATTCTTGTACTGCTGTGACACGGTATGGATAAAGTTGCATATCTTTTTTTAATAACTTGTGAGTTGTACCAACAGAAAGGTTTATTTGTTGACTCAGATGTCGAACAGATGTTTGTGGTTCATTTTCCATTATTTCTTCAACACGATTGACAAGTTGAGGTGTACGTTTCTTAACTGCTCCGCTGCCTGATTTTCTTAGGAGACTACCAGTTTCAGAAAAAAGTTTTAAAGTTCTATCCAAAGTATTCTTAAATTGTATATATTATATATATTACAAAATGGGGAAACTCAACTTGAAATTCTACCATACAATCTTGAACTGAATAAACCCATAAACCATCAGTTTTGTTACCACTTCGAAAATAAGCCTGGACTTAAAAAATTTTATGTTCTAAAGTGAAAACAATTTTAAAACTGAGAAGCAATTTATTTAAACCAGAATCGACGCACGATTATTTTATGCACTAACTGATATTTGTGATTGACATTATCAAATGTCATTTGGATTTACGTTTACGAAACAACAAACACATATTAATATATTTGCGTCTTATTCTATCAAAATTTCAAAGTAACCTAGATTGACTTTTCAAATGAACACTTGTTATGTACTCTTCAGATTCGCATAGCTCTAGCGGTATTCAACGGTGACACTGTGTATATACATATATATATATATATATATATATATATATAAATATAATATTTTCGTGACCTTGGTATGATAAAGTAAACTTAATAAGTCGGCGATTAAAGGTCTGGTTCATTACTTCAAAGTATATATATTTAAAACAACCCTACATGTTTCGGAAATGATGCCTTTGTCAAGGGAATAAAAAATATATATATTTATATATATATATATATATATATATAAGGTAAACTTAATTAGTCGGCGATTAAAGGTCTGGTTATTACTTCAAAGTGTATATATTTAAAATAATCCTACATGTTTCGGCAATGATGCCTTTGTCAAGGATATAAAAAATATAAAATTTTATATTTTTTATATCCTTGACAAAGGCATCATTGCCGAAAAATGTAGGATTATTTTAAATATATACACTTTGAAGTAATAACCAGACCTTTAATCGCCGACTAATTAAGTTTACCTTATCATACCAAGGTCACGAAAATACTATATATATATATATATATATTTATATATATATTTTTTAATTCCCTTGACAAAGGCATCATTGCCGAAACATGTAGGGTTGTTTTAAATATATATACTTTGAAGTAATGAACCAGACTTTTTATCGCCGACTTATTAAGTTTACCTTATATATATATATATATATATATATATATATATATATATATATATGTTTAGATAATTTTTTAGCCGTTCATTTAATATATCAATTGGTGAATTCTTGGAGTTTTTCAAAACCGACATCTGCTTTTAATAACCGACATATGCTTTCAACACTTACATTTTCTTTCAATAACTGATATCTGCTTTCAAAACTGACATCTGCTTTCAAACCCGACAATTACTTTCAATAACTGACATCTGAATCATTAACACTGTTACTTTATAATGCATTTCTAATTAGCTTGAACCAAGGTCTATCGTGGCTTAATTGGTAAAGCAACGGCCCGGTAAGCCGTAGACTTGGGTTCAAGTCGCAACGTAGACAAAATTTTTCAGTTAAAAATTCCGTATGATTTGCTTTGTAATTTGTAGACAGCAATGTTTACTTTCACATTTACGTCGCAACTACATACTAATTTGATATTTGTAAATATTTCATATAAAAGCCGAAAAACTCCAAGAATTTATCAATCGACATATATATATATATATATATATATATATATATATATATATTTATATATATTAATTTTCTATACACGCATACAGAGTAAGGATTCTTTAAGAATAAAATAAGGCACTAGATATTTACTTGAGCGATGTTTTGCAGTGCCTGTCTCGCTCCTTCGTAATACCTGTATTGAGAGAAGAAAAAAATATGTTAAGAAATATTTTATTTTTAGAATTTAGGCAAAAAGAAGGGGAAACCACTCTACATAAAGTAATTACAAAAAAGAATAAATTAAAAAAGACTTATGAATTTTGTTTCAGACATTATTAGAGTTGTTATTCTTCCCAGTTGTTATTCTTCCAGAGTCATAGTGTGCCAGAGTGCTATTCTTCCAGCCAGAGTGTTATTCTTGCAGTGTTATTCTTCCAGAGTCATAGTCAGTACAAGTTAATATGTACAAATGTTTTCAATATACATCGTGTTTTGTAAAGAAGTTTTGTAAAAAATTATAACTCAGCGAGAAATAAAAAAACACTTACCTAAAATGGATGAAATCGGCAAAAGGCTTGCACCATTAGATAAGTTTCTACATTTGTCTTGGTAAGCAATGTTCGCTTTGGCGAGAAAATTTTCTTATAATTTGAGAAAGATCGTTTCGACATCTACCGATGTAGCACACGCATAATTAAAATAATGTTTATAAATAGATAACGGATCTGTAGATTCATCAATACAAATTTATCTTAATCTAGTAGAATCAATATCTTTGTTCAAAACACTATGGAACTTTTCTATTACGCAAACGTTTTTTGGGTCGTCTATATTGTGCACTAATGTTTTCACTTCGTTTACTATTTGCACCGACTCCACTAACGACAACTGAGTATTTTGCAATTTTTTAATAGCGCTTAACTTCATTACGTTTAACTAAAATATAAACATCAGGCCGGCATTCACGACCTGACACAATACATACAATGAACCTGCTTCTTCAAATTCGCAATCTTTCTTTTGTAACTGGGAAGTCTCGTTAAAAAAAACAAAACTTTTCGTAAATATATCTTCAATTAGTAATTTCTTTGTTAATACTTAAATCTTATCGGACCGTATATATTAATAAAAATGCTTAGTTATAATTTCATACGAACACCTGTTCTTTATAAAACCTGATGTGCGTTGAAAACGTTCGTACATATATATTAACTTATACTGAGTAGGATCCTGGAAAGTGGGAAAAATATTAACGTCAAACACGAAAATTCTTGATAATTTAACTATTTTACTGTCATTGTTACGGTTTTCAAAATCAAAAAATGCCCATCTGGATAGATTACTAAATGCACGCGTCTGAACTGAGATATATTAATATTTACTATGATAACGGCTTTTTCTTCATGTATTATAGATTTTTGTCCCTCGAATCGAAAAAAAGCCACAAAAATCGTTTTTTTTTTCTGAGGACCAATGTCAAAACACCGGCAACAAAACAAATAAATGCCCTCACATATATTTGCGATGTAAAATCAAAATCCATATAATTTAAATTAGAAACTAAAGTGATTTTAATTTAATGTACTTTATCAAACCACTGTAAGCACCAGAAAGTCACTGGTCTTGTTTAGTTTATTGGAAAAATGTTTAATGAACAAAGTTTTCAAAAAAACTCGTTTATTGTAGTTGGTCTCATTAAATAAAATAGTTATGTTTTGGAAATTGACGGCATGACTATTTTGGTGTATGTGAGTGCACACTTGACTAGATGCCGCTAGCATCAATGTCGAGAAAGAAGCACACAACATAAAAGTCTGGGATGTGCTTCTTTCTCGCCATCTTTCTGCGGTTTGTCCAATGTATACCTTAGAGCAGTCTTCACATTTGATCAAATAGACTATGTGATTTTGTTGGTACCGGTGCCTTGAGCCTGGTGAAGAACTTTTTGCAAAGGTTGGCAGAAGTAGAGGCTATTATAACATTTGTTATTTCTAAATAATCTGTTTATTTTGTCTGTATGATTGGGAATATAAATTAACGATATGTATATATTTTAAGAGCTTTGACTATTTCCCAAAATTTTTCCAGTTTCTAAATTGTTGGCGGACTTTCTCTTTAAAGAAAGCCTTTGGTAGCAGAGAAAACCAACTCCTTAGTGACATGTCTTGGAAAACAAAGATATCATATCAAATATTGCAAATCTGTTGAATAAAATCCCTATGGCTTATTCTTTGTATACGAGTTTTCATGGCTGGGGTCAAATTTATTTTATACTGGACATGTAGAGTTGTAATTAAGAAGTCCATTTAAATTTGAGGATTTTCTGTACCACTCGTGCTTTATAACATTGTTTGGTCTAGTTATATTGAGTCTAGATATATATATATATATATATATATATATATATATATATATATATATATATATCTGACAACATATGGTAAATGGAAAGATGTAATTATGTAGAATATAAATCCGAAATATTGTGAATCAATTACGACGCGAACCCCGAAATTAAAAAACACGTCGAAAATTGTATTACGTGACGCCTATGAATTCAAAATATTCAGAATGTATATAAATAATAAATACCTCACACACACATACGCTATAGCGTATGTTTACATACGTAACGGCTGTATGAGCTGAACGATAACAAAACTATTATTTTTGTTATTGTCGGTCGACTTTAAGATATCGTCTTTGATACTTTTTATAATCACACAGTGGCGTAACAAACATTTTTTAAATATCTTTGTAATTTTTTTCTCTTTTATGAGAGGGAATTTTAGGAAAATATTTTGGATTTATATTCTATATAATCACATTTTTCCATTTTTCATATATTGTCTTTTTATTTCAAGGACAACCTTTATATATACATATATATAAATAATCGAACTTAAAATACTTACCAAAATACCACTTAAATAACGAAATCAAATTGCAGCCAAACTAAATAAAAATTTAAAATACAGTTTAGGTAAATTTATAATGAACGAAGTGTAACATCTGCTAATAATAATAAAAATTGGATACCATTTCCCATGATGTCACATCGAATACAACTAAGAGTATTTTTAAGTTGAATGTGGTTCCTTTTTTAATTTATAGTAAGGAACACATTTTTCCACTTATAATGGCATAAAACAATTGTTTTAATATATATATAAAAAATTAATTTAAATTCGGGTAAGGGGTCTGTCAATTAAAAAACTCCTTTATTAAATAACCCTATATTTCGCAACAGAATTTGCTGCTTCTTCTGGGGGTAAAAAATGTAGAGTAGAGTAGAGAGAAAATGGTAATCATTTTTATTTTTTGTACGTCAATTTTATTATTTTTCAACTCTACATTTTTTACCCCAGAAGAAGCAACAAATTCTGTTGCGAAATATAGGGTTATTTAATAAAGGAGTTTTTTAATTGACAGACCGCTTACCCGAATTTAAATTAATTTTTTATAATATATCACGGTCGATAATTTCGTTTCAATTATATATATATATATATATATATATATATATATATATAAAATGGCCAAAACAATGGGATCTAGCAGCTTCGGGAAGCTTTCTAAATCCTCATTTTCGGGGTGAATCAGTCCCCATCCTAGCTCTTCATATCTTCTGGCTTACTTCCTTCCAGAGTTTCCTATTCTTTGACTTTTCCTGCCAGTTGTTAACGCCTGCTCCTCGTAAATCTTCTGCTACCTCCTCTAGCCATTTGGATCTCGGTCTACCTCTTGTCTTTTTTCCTCCCGGCTTCCAGTTCAATAGCAGTTGGTGGCGGATTCTTCCTCCGCCCTCAATACATTGCCCCAGCCATTTTATTCTTTACTGTTTTATTTTTTTACAATATCTTCTCCTTTGATTTCTTGTTGCAGTTCATCATTTGTTCTTATTCTAAACTCATTGTTCGTTAGCTTTATTGGTCTCATTATGGTTCTTAATATTTTCCGTTCGAGTATTCTTAGATTTTCTTCGTCTTTCTTAGACATTGTCATCGTTTCTGCTGAATACATTAATACTGGTCTAATTATCGTGTTATATATTTTTAATTTATTCGTTTTAGAAAGATTTGTGTTCTTTAACAATTTCTTATTGGCATAAAAGGCTCTATTTGTTGCCATAATTTTTTCTTTAATTTCCGCATCTCTATTTCCATCGTTTGGTATCATAATACCCAGATATTTGAATTTTGCGACCTCTTCAAATGTAAAGCTTTTTATTTGAATACTTTTGTTTTCTTTGTCCTTTTTTCCAACACTCATCAACTTCGTTTTTGTTTCATTGATTTTCAGACATAATTCCTTCCCTTCTTGAATTATTTCTTGTTCTATTTCGACCATTATCTCTCTCCTTTTTGTTTTTGTTATGACTACTACATCATCCGCATACGCAACCACCTGGCTTCCTCGTGTTCTTAGCGTAACCTTGTTTATTTTTCTTGCCACATGCTCCAGAGCCAGATTGAATAACGTCGCGGACAAGGAGTCGCCCTGCCTGACACCTTTATTTGTTTGAAATTCGTTCGTTACGCTTTTCGATGTTTTCACACTAACTTTTATATATTTTAAGGTCATCGCTACAAGCCTTTTTAGTTTCGCTGGCACTATTATAAGGGGAAAGCTTATATCAGTAACGAGGAGTACTGATATAAGCCTTCCCTATTATCAAATGCATGTTGAAAGTCTATAAATAAGAATTCTAGCTCCATATTATAGTCATATACTCCTTCTAGTATTTGCTTTATGTTATCCACCGCGTCCGTAGTCGATTTTCCACTTCTGAAACCATATTGATACTGTCCAATGCGATTTTCCGTTGTATTTGCTAATCTTCTCTGTATTATGGATGATAGGATCTTGTACGTAGTGCTTAAAAGCGTGATTCCTCTATAGTTTTTGTAGTTTTGCTGATCTCCCTTCTTATGCAGTGTCACTATTTGTCCTGATTTCCAGTCCTTTGGCATCTTCTCTTCAGTCCATATTTTCCGTATCAGTGCGTATACGTATTCCTGCATATCATCTCCCCCATATTTCAATAATTTATTATTTATAACGTCTTTTCCGTTTCTACTAGCTTTTATAACTTCTTTCACTTCTTCTAATGTTGGTTCTAGCACTACAGTTTCATCGTCATCCTCCCCAACTGGTCTTTCGTCGTATTGGTTGACGTTAAGTAGGTGTTTGAAATGATTTACCCATACTTCTTTATATTGTTCCTCGCTTTCAACTACTTTGTCTTCCCTATCCCTTATACCACTCACTTTATGTTTATATGGTCTGTTATGTTCGTTAATTTTTTGGTAATATCGCTTGGTATTCTTTTTCTTATTTTCTTCCTCGATGTTTTTCATCTCATTTTCCGTCCACCCCCTTTTACATTTTCGTATAGCCTTTTTGCAATATTTCCTCATTTTTTCATATTCTTTTCTATCTTCATTTCTTCCTGATCTTAACCATTTGTATCTTGTTTCCACTTTCGCTACTAACCTTTTCTGACAGAGGTCATTATACCATTCGTTCCGTTTGTTCTTTCCTTTTCTTCCGATGCATTTTTCTGCTGCTCCATTGATACATTCCTTAATAGTATTCCATCTTGCTTCTGAATCGTCCCCATTACTACTCTCCTTTTTTAACTGCCTCTTTATTTCTTCTCTATATTCTTCTCCTGTTCTCCCGTTACTTAATTGTTTTAATAGCAAATATAATTAATAATCTTCCCGCGTAAAAATTACGCCAATATTTCAAATTTTTAAGAGCACGAATATTGTTAATCAGCAAATGAGCATTTACGTAATAACGCAAATTTAAAGGTGTACTTCATAAATTCTTGTTTCCCAAGTAGAAATCTTTTCAAAGATACTGTTGGCAGAACTAAATTATATTAGCATATTTTTGCTACGTATCTGACTCAATCATTAAGAAAAAAAAATGAAATGACTAAGTATAAACTGCGTGCGTAACTTTGCGTTCCATAAAACTGAATGCAAACTAGGTACTATAACACGAGTAACTGTTAAATGATGTATTGAATAATAATGATCTAAGGATATTAATTAATGGTTCAAGTATTTGTCATGTATGTCAAATCTTATAATAAAAGTGAATATTAATTAATAAAACAAATAAATATTATGACTAAATTGTATAAGACAAATATGTAAAAATATGTAATGTTTATGTTATATTATCTTAAACTACAACGTAGCTTATTAATTTTTGAATTATAAAATCACACAGAAACTAATTGCCCACCCTGTATGCGTGTATTATATTACCAGAGACAAATATTATACCACAACAAGTATTTTATAGTATTTTATGTGAAAAATGCGTTTGGCTCAACGATCCATTTGCTTTTATTTTTATCAAACTCGCACGTGATTCCTGTAACTGCTATTTTGAGTTTCTGGCTACGCCTAGGACAACCAGCAGTACTTACTGTCGCGAATGAGGATTCTAAATTTACAGCACATGCTCCTTGGTCAAGAGTCACGTCCACGTTTACAAATATATGTGCACTAACGAACCTGAATTAAACATTTTTTTGCGAAAATCGGCGTTGAATCACTAGAATCGATGGTATAAATAATATTTCTAGATACCTAAAACTAATTAAAGTTGAATATTTACAAAGCCAATGATGGTAGTTAATATTTAAAACTGTAATGTTGACAAAGTGCTCATGTTAAATAATTGACATTGGCCTTTGAGATTAATTCAGTTTCTTTTGACAACGAAGCAAATGCTTCATGTCAGTGTAGCTGCGACTTTATACATGTTTTTTTATATATATTGTGTTACCGTTCAAAAATATACAAATTCACTAAAGAAATATTTTGCAAAAATGAAATCATAAATTTTGTTAAATCGCTATTCGTTTTTTTTTGAGTAACAACGTTAATTTTTTAATACACTCTCTAATTGGTAAAATAAAAATTTACTAATAACTAAATCTTCAGGCATTTTTAATTAAAAAGAACATTTTTAGCAACTTACATTTTATCAAAAAGAAAATTATTTGATCGCGGATGTCATGTTAAAGAAATAATATATTTCATTTCAAGAAGCGAAGAAGAGACGAAAATAAGCTGTTTCACATAATTGAAATAATAAAAAGAGAAAGCTTCTAAATAGGAAAGGTTACCTCAATTCATTGAAATAGAAAAAGGAAAGATTTTTATTAAATAAACAAGTCGACAGCTCAAGTGAAAGTGGTCAATCATCGACAAGCGATGGGAGAGCAATGAAATGAAAATATCGTAAATACCATGATATCTATCTGAATTTTGACTTTATTTCAGCAGAAGTAAATAATTAAAAGAGGCCGCAGTATTCTGTTTAAAAGTTCAAGCACTCGAGTGTATGCTCCCAAATAAGCTAAAGCGACGTCTCAAGACGAATCACTTAATAATCACTAATCAATAACATGGTTGAAGAATCTCGCCAATTCTTCAGTAGAAAGTTGCAAGATTTACAAAAGCAAAAAAGTTGTTTTCTAAACAAGCCTCAGTATCAAGCAATGCACTGCTGGCAAGTTTTAAAGTCGCATACAAAGTGCCGAAATGCAGAACCAGAAGCGCACACCATTACAGAGTTTACTCTACCGGCTGTTCTTGGTTAATATTACGATTGACGAGAAAATTAATTTCAAAGGTATCTTTGTCCAACAACACTTTTAGTCGAAGAATGTATCATATAACCGTTGATTGAAGAAATATATAAAGACGCGCAATGATTATACACTTTAGCGTAGTCAAAATTGGTTTCGACACCTAGGCGTCGCATCGTACTGTTGGTTTCGAGATGATTTAAGTTCACCGCACCCTGTCGGATTAAAACAAAACAATCGCAGACCTATAGATTAAAAAAGAAGAAATCATTTTCTGTTAGTGCACTACTACACAATTTATTAATATCGTTAATACATATATAAAAGTAAACCGCTAAAAATTTATAAATATGCGGCTATTTCATAAGACAAGAGGAAACTGGCTAAAATCAGAAAAAGGATTAGTTCTTTCGGTGTATTATAAATTACCTGGAGCTTATAAATTGATGTTATGTAATCTGAAATTCACGTTGCCATTTGTAAGAACAATTCAAAGTTTGTTAAAAGGTATTGAATTTAAGAACAGGCTTAAATAATAATTTAATAAAGAAAATTTCATTGAAAGCAATGTGCACGACTGAAAGAGAGAAAATGAGCATATTACAGATGTATTGCAGAAAGCGGTAGGAGTTTCAGTTATACTGAACTTTTTGAAGGTAGTATCAGACGAAATAATATCTATTGCATACATGGTTTTCATTGGACATTACAATCAATTCTTTTATTTTGGGAACATTTAAAGAAATTGGGAATAAAATATCTACTAATCGGATTATTAAATGGGGATCCTCTGGATTTTATAGACATCAATATTGGAAAACAGAAGAAGATCTTTTAAACATATGAAAGGAAGGTGTGAAAGGAAAATTGCTTTTATTATTATTTATTTTCGAATACAATTTTGTAAATAAAACGTAAGAGTGCAAAGAGGTCGATCGCAGATAAGACCACAGAAGAAAAGTGAATACTTTTCTTTCGTGTACAATTGCAATGTCTATTTCTATAGCATTTATTGCTATTAGGGTCACATTGTAAAATATCGTTTCTCTCTCCTATTATCGCCAAATCAACGCAATTCTTGCAAAAACTATCAGTTGGCGACGCCACAAAACAGTGGCTAAGTTAGTACGCAAGAGGTGTATGTGGAGGTACATTGGGGTAAGACATGCTGTAGCATATAGCGTTGCGAATCTTTATATATTCCTTCAATCTACGATATAACTATGATCAATTAATAGAGAAAATGAAAGGCAGGGAATTTGGTCTGTTACTTGATGAGTCTGCTACTGACAGTAACAAAAACGCACATTTTATTTGTTATGTACGCTTTCTCAATTATAATATTATCGTTGAAGACCTTCTGTTCTGCAAAAGCATCATTGGAATCACAAAGGCTCAAGACTTATCTGAGATGCTTGACAAGTTTATAACCGAAAATGATTTAGATTGGAAAAAGTGCATCGATATGTGTACTGATGAACCTCGATCAATATCTGGTCGCTATGAAGGTTTGCAGGCGCTTATTCACATCAAATCACCGTGTGTTATGTGGACCCATTGCATCATCCATGAAGGAGTACTTTCATCAAACTCTATCAGCTCTCAATTAAATTTGGTATTAGAACGTGACGTAGACATATTAAACTACATAAAAACTAGACTTCTGAAAGCCAAATTATTTAAAACGGGAGCTGAACACACGGCCCTGCTATACTATTGCAGTTCACGTTGGCTTTCACACGGTAACGTCTTGTACAGTGCATTTGAACTACATCAAGAATTTTTCTACAAGAGGAAGGTCATGAAAACTCTAGGTACTTTGCTGAACCCGACTCTTTGCTGAAACTAGCTTATTTGTGCGATGAATTTAACAAGTTCAATGCCGTCAATCTATCTCTGCAAGGCAATAACATGCACATTTTGAAACTTTTCTAAAAGGTTGTAACGTTTAGGAAAAAGCTGCAGTTGTTGATAAAAAGATGAATGAAGATGGCGGTCACCATTGTTTCTCTGAATTGCACAAATACGTGGCCTGTAACAAAGTTATTGTTTTACGAAATTTACTGTCCCTTTTAAAGAAACACCTCTCAATGCTCACTGACTGGTTTGTAAAATACTTTAAGCAACACAATGTCGAGAACTTTACATGGTGATCCAACATCCTTTCCATACTCAACCTCCACCAGAATTTACTTCGCAGGAAGAAGAGAGTCTTCTTCCGATTTAGTGGAGTTAAAAGTTGTAACTATCCTCATTCTCTTTGAGACAACCTATTTATGCCAAGCCGAATTTTCAAGTGTAGCGGCAATAAAAAGCAAATATCGTTCAAAAATCAATATGGAGCAGGAAATGAGAATGGCAGTGTCAAACCTTATTCCTCGTTTTGAAAAATTTGTGACGATCAGCAAGCTCATCCGTCACATTAACTTTCTTGTCGTTAAAGGTTTTCGTCATTTATTTCATATTTTTTGTTTTTTCATATTTTACGTCCATAGTTCTTGCGATCCAATATTAATAAATGTGAGCTTAACATTGTAAGCTTTAACTTAAGAATTATTTTCATTTCAGTGCCTGATTTATGTCATTGTACACATATTTTGACAAGGGCACTAGGACAAAATACTAAACCTGTCGATTGGTAAAGTTTGGAAACCTCTGTCTTAAACATTAACATTATATTATTATAGTAATTCTCTCACATATTGAAATAATTCATCCAAAAAATGCAATTTATATTCTTCTTCGTTTAAGTAATCAAATATCATGATTCCTTCATTACCTCAAATTTTTAAAATTTATTTATTTATTCAATTAGCGTATGCTACATCACACTATTGAAGAATTAACACAAATAATGAAATCTATAACTAATTACAATCAAATATCTAAGTTCTAGATGTATATAATGGCCTTGTCCGTTTTCGTCAAGAACTCTTTATTATCACCTGCGAAGGCTCGCTGTAGATATGCCTGTATGATATGGTGTATGCTCTGCCGTTCAGCACCACAATCACAACGACGACCCCATTTGAACAAAGGCTTCTTCTACCACAATTTGTCCTAATTCTGTTCGGAGTGCACCAAATTTTATGGTGTTCTTCAAAACCTGGTGGACTAGTTGATAAGCAGGGCATCTTGGCTTGCGCTAGGGTAGCATTGATCTTCCATATTTTGGACCAACGATCTTGCATATTAAATCCATTATCATACATGATTCGAGCTGTTTGTAGTGGAGGGTGTCGAAAGCGAAGCCTGTGTTATTGATTATAGGAATGTCTTTGTGAACAGGAAGCCCAGGATTTGCAGTTATTTTTGTAAATTCTCGTATCAAAGCGGATTCTCACCACAGAGAAGAAGGTGCAATATGGTTAAGGATGGCTAACTAAAACGTTGGTGTGTTCCCGAGTGCTCTTGTGATAATTCGCATTGTCTGATTAAGCTGGGCGTCAATAAGTCTGATTCGAGAACTATTTATCCGCACTGCAACACAGTACTCTACCACAGGATACACCAGTCAAAGAGCAGAGGTTCTCAGTGTTGAGGCTAACGAACCCCCAAAGCTTCTGAACGATATTATTCTTCCTCGTGATCTTGGCAGCTGTTCTAGATAATTGCTCTTTGAAGCGCAGTGTTCTATCCAAGAAGATCCCAAAATATTTAAGGTATTTATTACATGACAGCAACCTTCTTCAAAATAGACATTGATTTCCTTGTTCGCCAGTTGCCAGTTTATTGTTGAGGTGGAACGTAGTTCCTTCAGTCTTTGCTGTACTGGGGATCAGCTTTCATTTGCCGCAGAATGGCCCAATGATATGTTCAATGTAGTTTCGATAATTTCGAGATCTAAATTTATATTGGCGGGTGCGTTGCAGATTGGCCTCCTCGTTGGTGCAACCTGGGCGACGTTATTTTCTTTGTGACTAACGGCAAAACAATCCATACAACACTCCTGGCGCCAGACAATCCTTGTGATCTCCTGGCATTTATCACATCGCAACATGGTTAATAATAATTTTTGAAATGAAAATGTTTTTTAACAAATGTTTTAAAATAATCCTAATATTTATTTCCCTGTTCCTTTTATTTGCTCCAAATATTAAATTATCGATATTATTTTGTTATTAAATTACTTATTGAATAAATATTTTTATTTTTTGTATTTAGTTTATGTCGTTGAAAAAGAATTTGTAATTTATTCCTGTGAATATTGCAGGAAAAAAATATTTGTGGAATTCCTTTTTTGATTTATTAACTCTTGAGAAGACACGCATTCCCTAGAGAATGTCGGCATTCCTTTTATTGCCTACATATTTTATCTTGTGTTTTCCTCTTTAAAGCGCCTCTTATTTTAAAATTTGTAGAGGCCTTTCTTTTACATGTCGGTAGTTCTGGTGAGCAAATTTTATATTGAAAATCATCCTATTCTATAGAAAAGCGGTTTTAAATTTCGATAGTTTTATTGAAAATTGTTTTCTTTGAATTTCATTGAATTTAACGTAAAGTGACTGTCTATTATTAGATAAATTCTAAATGTTAAGTGTTTTAATAGAGCAACAAATTGTCTGAAACTTCACGACAATTCGTTGCTCTATTAAAGTACTATGAAACTTGTAAAAACCACTGAGACATTCTGTTCTCTGAAAAAGTGTTTCCAATCTCGCCGAGAAGACGTTGAGACCGGGCGCTCTTCCACGGCAAGAACGAATGAAAATATTTAAAAGAATTGGTAATCCGATCCGATCTGACTAACGGTTAACTAATCGTGCGATTGCTGAAACTGTATGAATTGACAAACAATACGTAAGGAAAACCTTACATATGAAAAAAGTGCAAAAAGTGTGGGCGAAAGTAGTGCCGAAAATTCGCACAAAATTCGCACATTTTAACTGCACATCTATTTTTTGTGTGCGGTTAACCGAATGAATAGTGCTATTCAATAACTGCGTGATGTACTTACAGATGTTGTAGACTATTTATATCGTCCGTCGTAATGACGTCATTTCAGCCCGATGTGTCCGGCTCTAGTTACCGGGTGTATTATGAAAAACCTTTCGTGCTGTAACTTTTTTATTTTTTATCCGAATGTAATAAATTATACGTCGAACTAAATCGTTTTAAAAACACTGTAACGTGATCCGCTTTGAATTTTTTTTTACACTTTGTTTTTGACAGACAGCTGCAAACTGTGTTTTTTAAATTGCACTATACTTTTTTTTCCTTATTCAAATACATATATTACTTTTTCTGAATATGAAACTGTAAACAACGATATCCTTGTATGAAAAAAAATCGAGAAATTGAAGGTTTTTTTTTTGGTTCGATTTATTCTGTTTTTTCCGAACACAGAGATTTCTTAAATGCATTTTAAATACTCTATTTCATTTTATTACCAGCAAATGTGTGTACCTTTTAAAATCACTTACATTCAATACTATATAGCCCATAAAGGATTACAAACCAATGTTACCAGTAAGCGGTGGGTCAGCAACAACATTTACAGTGTTTATTTTAAATATTTAAAAATCAAGCAGGCATATTGAACGATAAAAGTGCATTCCAAATTTTCGAAGAGAGCTGTGACATCCGTCAGTCACACATTCATTATAACATTTTCAACGATTGATTTCTAAATTTTGTTATTGAGATGGATAATGGCGAATGTGTGTGGATGCGATTCAAGCATATTTTGAATGCGGAACAAATTCTGCAGCTGCTTTGCGACTTTATGGAAATCGTTTTCCTGACAGACTGCGTCCAAGTGCCGATAAGTTTGGAAGGCTCGTGCGAAATTTACGAAATTTTGGATCATTCAAAAAAACCGAAAATAAACGCACGTGTAATTCAAGATCAAAATTTAGAATTAAGTGTCTTGCTCTATGTGGAAGAAAACCCTAATACGTCTACGCGAGAAATTGCTCACTACATGCAGGTATCACATTCTACAGTTCAGTACATTCTGAAGAAGCACAAGTTCTTTCCTTATAAACCACGGAAGGTGCATGCTCTCGGTGAAAACGACCCTCAACGAAGGGTTCAATTCTGCACGGTTTTCATGAATAAACTAAGGGAAGATCCAATTTTTTATCGCCGTGTGTTGTGGTCAGATGAATGCACTTTTGGGAAAAATGGTGTATTCAACAGAAATAATCATCGCCATTGGAGCACTGAAAATAACCATGTTGTGATGCAACACAATTTTCAAAATCGGTTCAGTGTAAATGTATGGTGTGGCATTTTAGGCGATAGAGTAATAGGGCCTTTTTTGTGGAGGGTAATCTAAACCAAGAAAAGTATAATAATTTGTTACGCAATGAATTAGGCGATTATTTAGATGAGTTGCCACTTGCTGAGTTAAACAGGGTGGTGTTCCAACAGGACGGTGCCACACCCCATAATGCACGAATGAATACTGATTTTCTAAATAATTATTTTGGCGTCAGATGGATGGGCACTTACGGACCTATTCGATGGCCTGCTAGATCGCCAGATCTGAATCCACTGGATTTCTTTCTGTGGTCTTACATTCAAGATTCAAGATAGTACAAGTATGTCATGAAATACCATCAAATCTTATATTAAACGCAGCAGTTGGAGTTAATAGAAGGTGTCAAATGTGTCTGGAACAAAATGGGGCCAATTTCGAACATTTGATTCATTAAAATATCTGATAGCTTGATTTCTGTAAATTTCGTAGATTTTTTTTAATAATAATAAATTTGTCACTCAATTTAATGGAGGTGTCTTCAGGAAATAAATGTTTACTAGAATAAGTAAAAAAAAAATATGTAGTACAATTTAAAAAAAAAAATTTACTACTGTCTGTCAAAAACGAAATGTCATAGAATTTTTTAAAAAAAAAACAGGTTACAGTGCTTTAAAAGCGATTTAGTTTGACATATCATTCATTAAAATCAGATAAAATATAAGGAAGCTACAGCCTCAAAGGTTTTTCATAGTACACCCGGTATATGTATTAAGAGACAGGTGACGAAAGCAGGCCAAAATGGCGTCACTACTAATTTTGCATAATTATGGAATAATAATTTGTTTGACAACACATACTATCAAATATGAGTTGTCCTTTTGGTACTATTAACGATTGTACTTGTATTAGCCAATTTATGCCTTTCGGCACTTGATGGACTACGTATATTCCAATTTGTCGTTAACGACAAATTCTCTGTCTTGAAATAACCAATTGTTAAAACAAGTTTTATCATCTTCGTAAATCATCATCTTAAGAAGTAGACAAGTTCTGGGCAAGAGTTCGCATGTACGCCAAACAAAAACAGTTCCTGTTGGTCACATCAATGATCTACACCTACTATTAATAAATTCAATGACAAATCAATAGAATTTACGCTGCGCTTACGACAGAGTACCACACTCCGAATTGCCTTAAAAATAGTAAGCGCCAGTTGTTTGAAAAACACTGATGGCTTAAGTGGGGCGCGAAAAGCGGTCCCACAACTTAGCACACGTACGTGTTCAAAGTTTTGCCGATGTCAGTCTCGCGGTTACAGTGTTTCGTTCTAGTGTTAGATAATGTTAGATGCGATAAAGGACCTGTTAGGTTGTACGTTTCTTAAAACGAATAAACATTCCCCAAATTTCACAGGTATATGCTTCACCTGACTGAGATAGTATATAGTTAAAAGTCCTTGAGTACAGGAAAATAATATTTGAAATTTTGTATACGTGGCATTAAATCAAAGTGGCATCAACATAATTACATGTAAACACTTAATGCAGCTATAAACTTGCACTTGTTCATCATGCTTATTACCTCATAGCAAACAAAACAATTTTGAAGAGACATATGAAAGTAGTTAAGTGCTTGGTTTTATGCCAAAGTAAATTTTCACACTTACGGTGTTTAATTTTTTGCCTTACTACGTACATATGTCAAAAGTCATTTATTTTTATTCTACTATTTTTAAAAATAGAAATATTTACGGTAATGTATCTAAAATTAACTAGAGGAGTTTCTCAATGAAATCCCAATTAACAGTTCATCATCAAATATTTAGACATTTTCGCGAATATCTACAAATACGTAGTGGTATTAGAATACTAGTACTTCCCGCCAAAGAAACTGGTACAAAAATAGATCAAATTTAGACCTACATTGAGATTACTACAGTTCTTCAAAAAATGTTTCAGGCTAGGCTACCGGAAATTGAACAGATGACATTTTTAGAGTGCTCCAAGTCTAAATATTGCACGTATTAAATAAAACAGTTTCCAGATAAGAATATAACATAAAATTATAGCTGTTCTTTCATAAAAAAGCATACATTCTAATCTTGTTTTCTTTTTATTATTCGAAGCAGATACTAGTCTACAAACCATGTAGTTAAAAGTATGAATTCAAAATATTTGATATTATTCTTCATTTAGTTCTAGTATTCGGTAGAACAATTTATAGTATAAAAATTATTCAATGAGAATGGAAAAATAACGTGAAGTATATTCAAAAATAATTTTCCAAGGCACTAGTTTCTTGCTAAATATTATTATTTTAATTGCGCGACAGTTTTTTTTTAATTTTTACTGCATACTAGTTTTATATACATATGTGTATCTATTTGTTCCCTAAACTTCGTATATCTTTATCATTTCATTGTAGATTTTTGTGAGATGACATTATTGATATTTTCTTGTTTTGCGTTTTTTTCATAGAGCTGTTGATGTTATATTGATGGATATCTCTTGCACCTTTCTGTTTCCTTCTTGCTCTAAGCCTACCTGGTCTAATGATTTCTAAAATTTTCTTGGATGGTCTATTTCTGGTAATTCTAATAACATGTCCTGGCCATTTCAGTACTTCTCCCTTTACTACAGCGTAGTATCTGGTACATTAAGTCTATTAATTTCTCATTTGACCTTATTTCCCAATTCGCCTCCACTTTTCTTCCAGCATTCGACGAAATATATATATATATATATATATATATATATATGAAATCGTTGCTTCTCGGGTTCTTCTCCGCACGTGAGATATGTCCTGAAAAGGACGCATTTTCTCGACGTTTAAACGAGATCGCATTCGTACCTTCTGAAGTTGGTCTTGCGCTGGTCGGAGTTGGCGGTCGAATGAATCGACCGCCAACCCCGATCAGCGCAAGACCAACTCTAGAAGATTACTAGTGCGATCTCGTTGAATGAGTCCTTTTCAGGGCATATCTCACATGCGGAGAAGAACCTGAGAAACAAGGATTTCCTCATTCAACCGCGAGAACATAAAAAATAACACACACACACACACACACATATATATATATATATATATATATATATATATATATATATATATATATATATGGTAGATTTAATTAGTTGGCGATTTAAGGTCTGGTTTTACTCAAAAATGAGTAAAACCAGACTTTAAATCGCCATCTAATTAAATCTACCATAACATACAAAGGTCACGAAAGAATTATTTATATATATATATATATATATATATATATATATATATATATATATATATGGTGGATTCTATTAGTTGGCGATTTAAGGTCAGTTTTAACATACAAAGGTCACGAAATAATTATCTACACATATATAACAAGTGTTCATTTGAAAAGTCAATCTAGGTTACTTTGAAATTTTGATAGAATAAGACGCAAATATATTAGTATGTGTTTGTTGTTCCGTGCGTCGATTCTGGTTTAAATAAATTGCTTCTCAGTTTTAAAATGGCTTTCAGAACATAAATTTTTTTTAGTCCAGGCTTATTTTCGAAGTGGTAATAAAATTGATGGTTTATGGGTTTATTCAGTTCAAGATTGCATGGTAGAATTTCAAGTTGAATTTACACATTTTGTAATAGATTATATACAATTTAAGAATACTTTGGATAGAACTTTAAAACTTTTTTCTGAACCTGGTAGTCTCTAAAGAAAATAAGGCAGCGGAGCAGTTAAGAAGCGTACACCTCAAGTTGTCAATCGTGTTGAAGAAATAATGGAAAATGAACCACAAACATCTGTTCGACATTTGAGTCAACAAATAAACCTTTCTGTTGGTACAACTCACAAGTTATTAAAAACAGATATGCAACTTTATCAATACCGTGTCACAGCAGTACAAGAATTGTTAGAAATTGATTACCCACGTAGACTACAGTTTTGTAATTGGTTTGTAAATATGAACAATAATGGAGAACTTTCGCAAAGAGTCATCTTTACTGATGAAGCATGGTTTTATAAAACGGGATACCTAAATTCACAAAATACAAGAATTTGGAGTAGTGAAAATCCACATGTAATTAATGAAGAATCGCTACATCCTGAGAAAATTGGTGTTTGGGCAGCTATAAGCCAAAGGCGAATCATTGGACCAATATTTTTTCAGGGAACGTTAACTGCTCAAAGGTACCGTACGGAAATTTTACAACCATTTGTCAATCAGTTGCATGATGATGAACTACAAAATGCGTATTTCCAACAAGACGGAGCACCTTGTCACTTTACTGCAGAATCTTTGGATTATTTAAGAGAATTTTTTGATGAGCGTATAATTAGTCGAAATACTGAAATTGCCTGGCCTGCACGTTCATGCGATTTAACACCTTGCGACTTCTTTTTGTGGCCTTATCTAAAAAATTCCATATTTCGAACACCTATATTGAATTTGAATGATATGCTACAGAGAATCGAACAGAAATGCATTGAAATTAATCCAGTAAACAATCCAGTAATGTTGCAGAATATCATCAGAAATTTTGAACAGCGGATTTTAAAGTGCATTGATCTTGAAGGACAACATTTTCAACATTTGTTATAGTTTTCAATAAATACCTATTATTTGTTATTTATTAGTATGTATGAAACTGTCAAAATATACGACTTCGCAGGTTAAGTAGTACACTTGTTATATATATTGTAAATTCATTCAGTCGGCGATTAAAGGTCTGGTTTACTTCAAAGTATATATATTTAAAACAACCCTACATGTTTCGGCAATGATGCCTTTTTTTTATATCCTTGATAAAGGCATCATTGCCGAAACATGTAGGGTTGTTTTAAATATATATACTTTGAAGTAAACCAGACCTTTAATCGCCGACTGATTGAATTTACCATATCATACTAAGGTCACGAAAATATTATGTTTATATATATATATATACGAGATAAAAGTAATATTTTGGGAGTATAGACCAGATAATTAAAACAAAATTTAATTTAACGTATCGGTACTATACATATATTTCAAGACTGTAAAAATTTATTTAAATGCTAAAAATGTCAAGAGAACGATATCATAATAAATCTACTTACATTAAATTTTTGTGGTGTTAATATATTATGATGTATTTGTTATGCATTTTTAACTAAAACTAAACTTTTGCATTAGTAGGTAAACCATTTTCGGATATGTGTTTATTTTAACGGCTGGAAGGAATGTTGGCTGTGTCAACACTTTACAGGGGGATTGGTTTAAGTGTTCTCGGACATGCATTTTTTAATTTATTTTTGTAATGTCTATATTGGGGGTGTTTATATAATGGGCAGGTATAAACAAACACTGATAATAAAAGTACAAAACATGTTAAAATAAGAATTTAAAAAATTCGATGTCAGAGCACTCGGACGAGGATATTATTTGAGTAAGGACGAAATTTTGTTTCTCCGAAGAAGCATGTGAAAGCGATAAAGGAAGAGAAAAAATACAGATGCAGCAAGAAAAGTAAAAAAATAAAAAATGCGAAGACCGGAAACAAAATAACGCCAGAAAATATAAGCAGATCAAGTTAATTTAATTTGATATATTTTATGCGACATTGGTGAACGTGAAAGTGCGTATCGAGATTATTGGTAATTTTTTTGATGGCTAATTTTGATCCAGCGTTTTACACTTCTAAATATATCTTTCTCAATATATTCCCCTCTCACACTCTTAACCTTTCCCGTCTTCAAACTTCGCTTGCGGGTATTGCAATTAGCTTTGTTATTAACTTGTAAACTTCTAACTTGGGCCCTCTTATATATTTCTATTATTTAAGTACGATTGCCTACTACCAGACCACTAGGTATCTTGTTTAATATTCGGTTTTCACAGGAATTCTGAACTCAAGTCTGTAGTATTCTATTTCTTCAAATTTATATATTTTTGCCTTAATTGCTATTGTTAAAACTTTCCCACTGTCATATTCTTCGTCTGTCCATATTTTGTATTTTGTTTTCTCAGAATTCATTTGCCACCCCACTGCTGATTGTTCTAGATTTGACATTTCCTACAGTTCTGTCTTATTACCAAGTCAGGCATTGGTGTCGATTATAATATAGTAGCCCTGTTTTATTTAGATTTGATCTCCTTTTCACGCATAGTATACATAATAATGTCAAAAACTAATCAAGAGTTTGGAAGAGTTCTGTAAAAGTTGAAACACAAACAAAAGTTGAAATGAAATGTGTGCTGGGAATAAATTGTGGTAGGTAATACATCACTATAGAAATCTTAAATATTCTTAAAGATTTCAACTATCGTCGATCATTTTATATATATTTTATGTACGTCATCCTATATATGCGGTATATTGTTGTACAGGATATCTCGCAATACCTATTCGTTGTCATATCCAAAAAAGTTTAATGTATTACTTAAGAAACGGCCTTAAGCTATGCATTTGCAATTAATTCAACCTTAGCATTAAAAACATTTTGACATCGTAATATTAATTTTCGAATATTTAAATTGCTATATTTGTGAATTTTGTAAACCGCAAAACTGTTAGTTTTTCTCAACAGGTAAGAATCACCTTTATCAATTCCAAAAAAGCTATTTGTGGCATGTTAGTCTATGTGACATATTTACCACGGCACTTTTTATCATTAAGTTGTTCAATGATTGCTGCTTGTGCTAATTTTTCTTTAAGTAATGCCATTCGTTCTCAGAAGATTCAAAGATTAATTTACATCATGGAGATAAAGCAAGTAATTATATATAGATATGATTGAAAATATTTAATAAAGCAGATGTTTTAACCAAACATTTACGCAGTCTATTGCAAGAAGGCACATACAGGAACGTGAAAGGACCATCCCTCTGCTTTAACTTTTTGATATTTTCAAAGAAATGTCAAAGCACATACGTTTCCTAGGCTAATTGTAGCTATCTTTCTACTTTAGATGGAATCTGAAGTAGAAGGGAATCTTCCTAGAGCTCCCTCAGCCTAATTAACTACTATATAAGTTTTTACGAGAAACAAATTACAAAGATTACAAAAAATATTCAAGGGAATAATGATGCCTACTCTATTAAAATATACATATATATGTATGTATTAAATGAATATTTTTACACATGTTGGCACCTAATTGAAACAGCGTCAAGGCAATAAACTTATAACATGACGAATTCTACCAGTGAATCATTTTTAAACGGCATTTATAAAATCTGCCGTATATTAAATATAAAATTTTATCCAAACAAATTAATGGAATTCTTGTTTTCATTTTCTAATACAAGAACATAGATTTGTTGTTATGCCTAAGATATTTAAATAAATCTGGATTTATGTGCTTTTTTTCACAATGTAGATTGGCGACAATTCAAAGATATTTTTGATGCCTGCAAGGAATTCTAATAATAAAACACATTGTTAACTACAAAATCCTGGCATTTATCACTAGCCAAATTGTTAATGGTGATTTTTAGCATGAGTTTACGAAACTAACTTTTAATCACTTGATTATTTAGAAATAATGTACTATCATGATTTTATTATCAAAATGTAATTTAATTATGTAATTATTACAATTACAATTATTGTTACAATTATAATTATTTTGTTATTAAATCTGAAAAGTGGGCAGCGATTATATTGAGGGCTCATTCCCGTGGTTCAAACTCAATTAGAAAATTGATTAAAAAATCTCTATATGATCTACCTTAACTGTAATATACCATACTAACGAAATTTGAGTATATCGATACGTTAATCACGCATTACGCATTTGTTACAAATGAAACAGACATGCATTATACACGTCTGTATCTGTACACATGTACATATACCTCGTATTTTCCAACATTTACTTCTCCCAAAGGCCCGTGTGAGACTATGCCGAAAGTAGCGATTTTCTCTTAACCGGCTATGCCGGTACAGAAGAGAAAGAAATACGTATATATGTGTAAATCCATTACCACTGTGCCAGATGGCAGCAAATATACCAAAGTTGAATATATTACGTTAGGCAAGTAGAGTAAAATCGCTTTGGGATGACATCAATCTGCGCGAGCGAATCGCGCAATCTGACTATTAACGCCCTCAAAAACATAGGTCGGGCTGGGTCTAAATTAGCGCGCAATTTAAAATTCGAAGTTTACGTAAAACGTTTTGTATTTTTATTTCGTGTGCAGCGGAAACAACATATTTCATTTATTATGTTAGTTTGCCATGAAACATAATTTCATAAACACATTCTATTGTCTGCATGAATAATAAAGCGTTATTATTTTATTTATTTTCAAGTGGGATTTTTAACAGAGATACAACCAACAATTTCTGATTCAATTATTTATTTTCTTTATAATTTAAACATTTACATATATCACAGTTTTTCTTCTTTTACCAAGATTTTATTCATTATATTTGTAAAATTATGAATATTCATTCGGAGTAAAAATAATTTGTTGTTTACACGTCGTCTTTTATTACTACATAATTATACATAAATACAAAAATAACTACACATATAAATAAGTTATATTTCAACAATTATTCATCAACTTAATCAGAAAAATAATCAAAAATATCGTCTTCAGAATCACTATCCAAATTAATTATGAATTCCTCGCAATATTGGTGCATAATATGTTCCCTTGTGCTGTATTCCTTTTCAATATTTTCTGCATGTCTACAAACACTGGACCAATCGTCTGGTGTAATTTTGGTAAATTCTTCGATAGCAATTTTTTCCACGTCATCTAACTTAAACGTTATATTTCTAGTTGCCACTCTGTTTTTCACAATACCCCATATCTTTTCTATGGGGTTCAATTCGGGGTGATAGGGTGGCAACCTTAAAACAGTGTGTCCGTTCTCTGCCAATATGGCATCTATGCGATATATGTATGACAGGGTTTGTACATTTTAATTAAATTGTACAGCTCCGGTTTCGTAAAATTATCTTCGTATTGTATGCCTCTCTCGTTAAGCTCTCTCGTTTCTGATTTTACGGTATTGGAAGTTGGATGCTTGATCGCAGTCACATTCTGATAACTGGCGTTATCTAACACCAAGACCGAATTTTTAGGTAAATTTGGTATGCGCTTACTTGTAACCCATTTCTCAAATTTTCGTAGTTCATGTCGTCGTGATAATCGCCAGTTTTTTCCCAGATGGGTATATTAGCAGGGCATTATCCACAAAACCTTGTGCGCTACCTTCAACACTAATTATGTCAATACGACTTTTATATTATAAACTTTAGACATACCGGCATGTGATATAATGAGGCGTTTTCCCTTTGATATCGGTCACTTAAGACCACTATTGGAATTATCAGTCGTGTGTCCAGCATGGAGATACGTCTCATCTACAAATATAATATTTAATAAATTTATAAAAAAAAAGAATCTATGCTTTACCTGTATAAATAATGGGACGATTTTGGCGACGATAATTCGTAACCTTTCTGATGTAAGTAGCTCTCAACTCGCGTATATCGTTACGTTCCATCAAAAGCTTCCTGTTGTCATTGGTTTTCTTCCATCTATTAAATAGAAAAAATATTATAATAAAAATTCAATAAGAAGTTATTGTGATATTAACCTGAAACCCATTTGTAGTAATAATTTTCTAAAAGATGTGCGTTTGCCCATAAAACCGATTGCTTCGTCGCCTTTTATTCTATTATACACAGACCTTATTGTGGGCCTTACTTTATCGGTCACATGAAAGTTATGGATGGTGCGACGGATTATTTCTACCCCACCTTGATCCACAGTAGATTTTGGGGAGCTTCTTGGATTACTCACCGTAGATTTCTCTTCTTCGTCGCTGGCTTTTCCTTTGCGGATAATACGACATATAGTGCTTTTACTAATTCCAGTTGCCTCTGCAACCATGTCCAAAATATTCCCTACAAACAATATTTATTTCTTGCTATCGTTTATCATTGCTTGCAATATACGACAAAAATTACATTATGACAGTTTAAAGAGTAAAACTTAATTTACCATTAAAAATATTCCCTACAAACAATATTTATTTCTTGCTATCGTTTATCATTGCTTGCAATATACGACAGAAATTACATTATGACAGTTTAAAGAGTAAAAATTAATTTACCATTAAAAATATTCCCTACAAACAATATTTATTTCTTGCTATCGTTTATCATTGCTTGCAATATACAACAAAAATTACATTATGACAATTTAAAGAGTAAAACATAATTTACCATTCATATTTCTCTTTTTGATAAAATTGTACACGTTATGAATGATTTCCCGTGATTGTTCTGCTATTATTTGTCTTTTTTTCACTGGTATTTCAACATCTGCTGGATCACGACATCCAGATGTGGACGGTAAACTAGACATAATGATCTATAACAAATAAAGTACATGTTTCAACAAATCCTATTAAAAATTCATGAAAAATAATGTAATACCCACAGATATAAAGGCCTTCTATTCCAAATAGTTGTGAAAACAACTGATTTTTGTAATAAAATAAACTCAAACAACTGATTTTGTAATAAAATGAACTCAAACAACTGATTTTGTAATAAAATTAACTCAAAGAACACGATCGACACCTGACGGACGCTAGAAGACAACTGAAGGATATTACAGTCAATGTTATTCGGCCTGTCTATACATGCAAGAACTATGTCTTTCTCTCTCGTTTGGGGTATACTTTTCTTTATAAGTTCCAAATTGGTTTCTGCGTCAGTGTCTTCCCAAATTGACACTACTCTATTACGCATTTGTTACAAATGAAACAGACAAGCATTATACACGTCTGTATCTCTACATATGGACATACACCTCTTTGCTGTCATCTCGCACAGTGTTACCTATATACGCATTTTTTTCTATTCTGTACCGGCATAGCCGGTCAAGAGAAAATCGCTACTTTCGGCATAGTGCCTTTTAGTGTCTTTGACAGAAGTAAATTTTGGAAAATACAAGGTGTATGTGCAAGTGTACAGGTACAGACGTGTATAATGCATGTCTGTTTCATTTGTAATGTTATATACCAGTTTTAACGACACTACAGCATTTTTTCCAGAAAAATATCATCCAATATCTAGAACGCTCTTTTGTAGCAGATTAACTGGAAAATTTCTTTTTACGCATATGTTGTTTTCATTTTGAAATGAATATGATGGAGAATAGGATGCGTATCCCATCAATTTTAAACTCATTTAAAGAATAGCAGAGACCGCAGCACATAAGATATAGCTGTTTGCGTTGTCCCTATAAAACACCAGTTATTCCCATAAAATGTACTGCAAGTCGGTACAATCGCTTGCAGCCCTTTTTGAAGGTAATCGCTTGGAATGGTTTGTTGAACATCCCAAAATATCAAATCCTCTCGACTGACAATACCACGTTAAATTTGTACGATAATTGGGAATCATTGTAATTCCTATCCTTGTTTTGTATTTCAGTTTCAGAATCACAACGAAGAATCCAAAAATATTCCTACGTTACATGCTGATTAAAAAATTGTTTCTGTTCGTTTGAAATATTTATAAAAGGGATCACACATAATCTAATTTTCCTAATTATCAGTTAACTTGCTCGCTTTCCATTTTTTTGCTTTTCACAATATAATCTGTTAATATTCTTAACTATTTTCTTGACACATATTTTCCGAATTTGGAACATTATGTTATATTATGAACTAGATGCTTTGGTTCGGTGTTGTCGTGATAGGCGAACATTGACCCTGTCGATTTTCGCAAAACGTTTTTGCCTCTTTTTGTCATTGAATTTTGTTTACATTTAAAATCTTTACTTCGCCTAAAAACTTCCCTCCTTGCGTTTCTTCCAGCATTATTCTTCCCCTGGTGAATTTTAGTTTCCCTGCGGTACTATATTTCTGTAGAGTTCAGTCTAATGCCTGGCGAGGGATATCATCGTGTAGTCTCCGGAGATTATGATTCGATTCAACCATTTCCTCATTCCTCGCATAATTAGAGTGCCAATTTGCTTAGAGGTATGCGATAAATTGTTATTCGTAATAGTGTATAAGCTAAAATTATAAAAGTTGTTCCTATGCTTAGAGTTTTACTTAACACCTTGCTTTTATCAAGACTTTATCACTGCTCTTTGCCCGTCAAATTTCAATTCCAACAAATACAGTGCTTCTGTTAATATTCTTTCTGGACACTTCTAAAAGTTTCTCGTTATATTCTCGTTTCTAATTATATATGAGGTGTCCCATTAAGACCGCTTATTTTAAATTTAGCGCCATTTTTTTGTGTCGGTCGCATAGCGTTGTTGTTTGAGAGCTCTCATGTGGGATTATTGAGGTTTAGTCATGGAGAATTACATGAGCGCACAATGCATAGAAATTGTGAAAATCCACTACCGAAATGGTGAAAGTTTTGCGGACACAATTAGAAAATGTCCTGGATTTTTCGGTCACCATAACGCAACTTCTCGCCGTACAGTGGTCCAGTTAATACAGAAATATGATCCAATTTCGTCAGTTGAAACCCAGGAGAGACCTGTCTGTGTTCGTGCAGCCCGATCTAATGAAAACATTGTAGTTAGTCAGAGTTGACCAGAATCTTTCCACCACGATTTGCCATCGTTCTAAGCAACTGAAACTTTCACGAATCAGTTTATAGCGAATGTTGACTAAAGAGTTGCATTTGCATGCTTACAAGATTCAGTTGACGCAACATTTAAAGCCAGAAGACCATGCACATCGTCGAACGTTTATAGAATGAATCTTACAGCAACAAAAAGTGAATCGTGATTTTTTGAAGAAAATCATCTAAGATATGTGGATGACATATTAGTTTCTTTTAACGGTACAGACAGACAATTAAAATCTTTACATAATTACATTAACACTATTCACCCAAACATCAAATTTACCATTGAAATAGAAGAAAATAAATCCATAAACTTTCTAGATCTCACTATAACACACACAACTAAAAAACATGAATTTTCTATCTACCACAAACCTACACATACTGACACAACTATACACGCACATTCGTTTCACCCCATTACACACAAATTATCTGCTTATCAATCAATGCTTCACAGACTAATTAACGTCCCGTTGAGTAAAGAAAACTTCGATATAGAATTAAATAGAATACACGTTATAGCGCTAAATAACGGTTTCACCATAAATTTAATTAATAATATTCTAAAAAAACTACAGAAATCTAAAACGATATCTTCAATTTACCCCACAGTAAAAAACAATAAAACATTTAGTTATAATTCTATCACATACATCGGTACAATTTCAAACAAAGTAGGAAACTTAATAAAAACAATTAAAGAAGAGACCATTTCATTCAAAACCAACAATTCCTTACAAAACGCTATAAAAAACAACAAAGATAAAACGGACAATAGATTAAACTCAGGGGTTTACAAGTTGACATGCGAAGATTGTAAAAAAGTGTATGTCGGACAAACAGGACGGACATTTGATATTAGAATGAAAGAACATGAAAGAAGCCACAGAGACAAGAAGACAGACTCAACTTTTGCCAATCATTGCCTAGAACATAATCACAAATTCAACACTAATTTTAAAACTTTGCATGTTCTAGATAAAAGTAAAAAACTTAATATGTTAGAAAGTTTAGAAATTAACAAATATAATAAATTAGGTATAATTTTAAATGACCAACTAGACATAAATAACTCCCCCCTACTAAACTTAAAACTCATACATGTCCACCCCCTCTTAGAATGAGATTAGTTCTGTACTTTGTATTGATATATATAAGATCTAATTGATATTTTGAATTAGTATATTCATCCACCTGATGAAGCCACAGTGTTGTGAAACATATGTAGTGTGTTAACATTATATATATCATTTTGAAACTATACAACTGTGTTTTATTATATCTATAAAATCATCTTCTTTGATGAGGCGCATTTCGAGCTTGATGGCTATGTCAATAAACAGAATTGTCACATTTGGAGAGCTGAGAATCCAAGAGTGATCCTTCGACGTCCCACGCATCCACCACGAGCCACTGTTTGGTGCGAATTTTGAGCTGGCGAAGTGATTGGACCGTTCTTCTTCGAGGATATGGCCGGCAATGCGGTCACCGTCAATGGCGTTCTATGACATCTGGTTTCAACAGGACCGCACAACCTGTCAAACAGCGAATGAACGCCGCGGCGATGTGTATTGGCCTCCAAGATCATGCCATTTATCGCTGTTGGATTTATTTCTTTGTGGTTTTGGAAAGGTGTATGCCAATAATCCTGAACTGAAAGACGAGATTCGACACGCCGACACTACGTCAAAATGTCATCGAAAATTTCGTCAAAAAGACTAACGAATGCCATTAGTCACGAGGCGGACATTTATCAGATATTGTGTTCCATACATAACCTCTATGTCTACACTTTTTATTACAATAAAAATAACAAAACTTTTCAAATAGACAGCGTTTTTTTTTAAATTTCAAAATAGGTGGTCTTAATGAGACACCTATATTTGTGTATCATGTGAGGGATCCTTTAACTAGTGGTGTGCCACAGAGTAGTATTTTAGGACCACTTCTTTGACGTTATAATAATAATGTCAATACTGTCGAATATGTCTTCCGAATGCAAATAAATTCTTAACGATAAACTGTGTTGATAATACTAAAGATTAGGGGTGATACTCTTTGAGACGGTCGTCAAAAGAAGTTGAATATCATGCTTCTTTATCTCTTAATATTGTGTGCAAAATTCTGTCATACTTTTTGGCTGCCTATCCACGAATGTGTCAGGTGGAGCAATCATATTCATAGTATGTAAAAAAAATTATTTCTGTTTTTGTATTCGCATAATCCTTAACAAAGAAATACTTTACGTATTTTTGATGTATTTTCTTTTTAAATGTTTTAATATCTTTCTTATTATTACATTTTGTAGGAACCTTGGTTTGCTGTCGAGAATGATACGGAGCGTTGTCCATCACTATCACACTATTTTTTGGTAAATTTGGCAGCAAAGTGTCACAAAACCATTCTTCAAATCAAGATGAGATCATATCTTCATGGTAATCTAAACTTGAGGATTTAACATTTTTAGCAGATAATAGCGGCTCTCCGATCTATCCTTTTTCTGACCCAGCATGAAGAATGATTATTCTCTTCCCTCTCGAAACCGGCGCGTCCAACTGACGCATACTTGAACTATCTACCCAACTTTTGCAAATTGTGTCATGGGTGTCATACCACGTCTCGTCTAAATAACATATGAATCGTCCTTCCTGTCTATACCTTCTAACTGCCGTTAAGTATTCTTATCGAAGTTTCTGTAACCTCGGGCTTTCCATAATTGTGCGACGTTTGTCTATAGTGCCAAACTTAAAACCAGCTTTCTTTAGCGTCTGCCACAAGGTTGCTTTAGAACACTGAATATTTATAGGCTCATCACTGATTCTTTTATGTAAGCAGTCAAGTGTTGATACAACATTTCCTCTATAGAAGGAGTATACTTGCTGCCTAATAGTATCAATTTCATACTCTTCAAGTTTTCTCCGTGCTCCTTTGTCACTTCTTTGCTTTCGAGGCCCTGCGTTATTCTTAATTATTTTATATATTGTTCCAAAAGGGGCCTTGGTTAATTGCGACGTTCGTTGAATGATCTTCTGGGTTTGTAGTTCGTTATTTTCTTCCATCAGGGAATGATAGACATTGAAAATTATCTGTTTTGCATCTTCTGATATATGCTTTCTCTGTCGTGCTCCAACAGTATTATCACTATCCACATCATAATCACTAACACTTTCAGCAAAAGGTCGCCACAAGTTTGTTAAGTAAAGAGAGAAAAATCAAATATTTATACAGCAGTAAAGATTAACAATAAATGATAAATAGACTAAATATTAGATGTAATATACCAACTCTCCTAACTATATTTACTTAAATTTTGTTTAATAAATATAAGCACTTATTTCATCTAAATTGTAATTTAATGACTATTTAACTATATAGTATATATATATATATACATATATATATATATATATATATATATATATATATATATATTAACTATATAATAACTATATATTCAAATTAACAATTGTTGGTACTTATATTATTATTAAATTTTATTTCATCTAAATTGCAGTAATTACAATTTACTTAAATTTTGTCATTACGGACCTCAGCAGTTTGTTTGCGTAAAAGATAATCGTATTGAGCGGCCAGGTAGTTATTGCCGCAGGTGGTGAAATAAAACCATTAGAGCCGTTCAATGTTATATTCTTATAATTTGAAATAAACTATATGTTAATATTTAAATAAGATGTATTAAAAGAATTTCACGTCCAATTTGGTAACAATCTACCTTCAATCGAAAAGAAATGTAAATAATATCGAACATACACATGTACACATGTAACGATCGACAACTGACTGAATCTAAGACAATACTTAAAGCTAACCGACAATAACAAAAAGGGTAGTTTTGTTCGTCTTCGATACTCTTTATGATATAATTTGAGAAAATATTTTGGATTTATATTCTTTATAATTACATCTTTCCATTTTTCATACGTTGTCTCTTTCTTTCAAGGACACCTGTATATATCGTATATGACACAAACACCAGGAAAAAGAAGATAGACCCTACAAAACAGAACATTATCACCAACTGTGTTTATTTTCCAAAATATTCCAGCATGGAAATAGTTATAGCAGAACTTATCAACATTGTATTCAATATTAGATACCAACAGTTACTTTTTTCTCATTACAAAACTTTTTAATTTATGTGTGGATTGTATATACGGTAATTCAAATAACAAAAAGATTAGGCGCCAAATATGAAAAAAATAGAGGCAAGTGTTTTGTTAATAAATTCAAAACTGAATTACTTATCTATTTTAGATCATGCGGGAAGTTCGTTTTAAAATATTGCTACCTGTTACTACCAAAAATAATAAACATATTAAGTGTTATAAAATTTGGCGGAAAGGCTCAATTTAACAAAACAAACTTTCTTAAAAAATTACTTTCACATTACTAGAGTGCCAAGAAAACTTTTTGATATTTATTAATTTGCAGCTGTTTATATTACACGTGCAATTGCAAATTTTTAAGTAAGTTATATACGTCTAAATTTTGACTCCTACGATTATAATAAATTAATTCCACGCGACTAGTAGGTTAAAGCCTCATTTACTTTGTTGTATTATATAGGACAGAATTCGTGTCCAAATATAATTTTATTGAATAAATACGATTCCAAAAGTCACTTACGTTTTGGTATTCTTTAGTTTTCGTGTAAATACTCTAATTTAAATCAAAATATTCGAATCATTCAGGTTAATTTTCATACCGTAAACAAATTGTATGATAGTCATTTTAAAAATATAATTATTCATTCAATCATGTATATTAAATCACAATTTTATTTGTATTACAGGAATTGTAAAAAAATCTTTCTTCTTTTTTCCAGGAAATAACAATGCGTCCACAAAAGAAGGTCTTCAATGGCGTGGCAGGATCAATGGTCACTGCAATGGAGATGGGTGCACCGGGATCGGCGGCGACTCCGAAAATGGTACCGGTCTTGAGGGCTCAGCCGGATCAGGGCCGGACAAGTTGGAGGGGCCGGGCGCAGCTGAGAATGACGCTCTTCACCTCAAGAGACGGGTGGGACTCATCAGTGGGGTGGCTTTAATTGTCGGGACTATGATAGGTAAATATAGATTGTCCAATATCTAAACTTGAAAGTCCTTATTTACAAGAAGCCAATCAATTTGACATGATATGACAAAGGTAATTCAATAAATTTCCACTCTGTTAACAGAAAATTGAAAAGTTTGTCGGTTTATAACACTTAATTTTTAACAAAATAATTCAAAACATACATGAGTAGGTAAAACCTCACCAATTTTGTATAATACAAAAGTATTTTTAATAATATAAAATATTGCAACATAATTTGAAACATATTTGAGTGGGTAAAACCTCACTACATTTGTATAATACCAAAGTATTTTTAATAATATAAAAATATTATTAAAAATGGGGTGTGAAGAACACAATATAAGTTCATTTATGTATTTTTGAATGTATCTTCTCCAAAGACGTAGATACGTATTTCACATTTCTACATGATTCTCAATATGCCCCTGTTGGAGAAGACACATTCAAACAAACATAACTACGTTACTATCTAGCCGAAATTATTCAGACAGCGCGTGAAGGAATATTCAACGCCGTCTACATAATAACAGCCGAAGCAGACGTGTTTTCTATAGTCGATAACCACCGTATCTATACAAAACTGTATTCTCGTGTCTTCACTATTTATCGGCGTGAGCCGAATATGCATATGACAACATAATTTGAAACATACTTTAGTGGGTAAAACCTCACTACATTTGTATAATACCAAAGTATTTTTAATAATATAAAAATATTATTAAAAATAATATTTTTAATAATATTTTTATAAACAAAATAAACAACACTGAAATGCGTGCCATTGTTATGTGCATGTCTGCTTTTTGACGTATGATACTAGCAGCGTTATGTGTTTTTAGTAGTGCAAAGAACGTTGTTATGTGATGTTATAGTTGAGAATGGGTCTCACGACTGAGGAAAAAGTGTTTATAATCGAGCATTATTTTCGATCGTACGGAAAAGGCAAACAAGGTGGACCGAGTTTGAAGTTAGTGACGGAAACATATCGCGATCAATTTCATAAAGAGGCACCTACCAACAAAGTTATGCTTTCTATTGTTGAGAAATTTCGTCGTTCTGGCAGTGTCTTGTGCCAACGGAAGGGAAGGTCTGGTAGGCCAGTAACTGTGAGAACGAATGGGAACCATGGACGTGTCCTCAATCAGGTTTTGCAATCACCGAACCGAAGTCTTCGGCGAACGGCATTTAAGTTGAATATCAGCAGTACGTCGATTCGGCGTTTGTTCAAAGATGTAGGTGGATTTCCGTTCCGAATTCAAGTTGGACAACGATTGTCAAACCAAGATATGAATGCCAGGGTTGCGTATTGTGGACAATTTCTGGCTATGTTGTACGAGGATCCAGATTTCTTGAATAATGTGTGGTTCTCAGACGAAAGTCATATTCACTTGGAGGGTTACATCAATAAACAAACAACTCGCTTCCTTGGTTTCGGTAAGCCAGACGTGATTATCCAAAAACCGCTACATAGTGCCCGTGTGACGATATGGTGTGCAGTGTCAGCACACGGTGTGATTGGTCCGTATTTCATTGAGGATGATGATGGCACACCTCTTACTGTTACCCAGGAACGTTATAGAAACATTGTGGTAACGCCATTTGTCCAAGATCTCAGAGGGTTTTGTCGTGCCAGGGACCTTCGGATGGAAGAGCAGTGGTTTCAACAGCACGGGGCGACCAGTCACACTGCTCGACAATCGATAGCATTGCTGCAGGAAACTTTTGAAGGACGCATCATTTCCCGCAATTCTAATTTCAACTACCCATCACATTCCCCCGATCTTACACCACCGGATGCCTACGTATGGGGTATGTTAAAGGAGCAACTCTTCAGCGGTACAGACCCACCCAGAACTGTTAATCATTTACGTGAGAAGATCGTCTCCTTTTTCAGGAATATGCAGCAACCTGTGTTCTTGAATATGTTTGACAATCTGCGTAACCGTTATGAGCAGTGCCTACAACGCCATGGCGCACATTTTGAACATGTATTCTATAGACATAATAATGTATAAGTAATAAATAATATACTTCAGTAATTTCAGTGTTGTTTATTTTGGCACATACCGTACATATTCGGCTCACGCCGATAAATAGTGAAGACACGAGAATACAGTTTTGTATAGATACGGTGGTTACAGACTATAGAAAACACGTCTGCTTCGGCTGTTATTATGTAGACGGCGTTGAATATTCCTTCACGCGCTGTCTGAATAATTTCGGCTAGATAGTAACGTAGTTATGTTTGTTTGAATGTGTCTTCTCCAACAGGGGCGTATTGAGAATCATGTAGAAATGTGAAATACGTATCTACGTCTTTGGAGAAGATACATTCAAAAATACATAAATAAACTTGTATTGTGTTCTTCACATCCCATTTTTAATAAATTAAAAATACTTTGGTATATAAAATATTATTAAAAATACTTATTTTTTAATTAAATTGATTCAGCTTTTACTTGATGAAGATCCATAATTTAAAATAGAAATAAAACTACGGTTCAAATCTTGACTTTTTAATATTTAATCGTAACACGACAATTGTTTCGCCAGCACGTGGCTTCCTCATGTACTTACAGCTAAAGAGTACGTTACAAACTCTTACAGTTACAGTTTGTAACGTACTCTTTAGCTGTAAGTATCTGAGGAAGCCACTGTGCTGGCGAAAAAATTGTCGTGTTACGATTAAATATTAAAAAGTGAAGATTTGAACCGTAGTTTTATTTCTATACTTAATTTTTAAATGAAAAAATAATAAGTCGTTTATCATTTAATGAGAGTGGACGTGGCCTGTTAATTAAGTCGCGCCTATGTTTAAACCGTACCTGCCCCCTCACTTAAATTTATAATTTATCAAATCACCTAACAGTTGTTGTCTTAAAAGAATTTAAATTAACTAAAATTGTTTTAAAACTAAGTTTACGAAGGAAACTAATTGCTAATGATATTCAAGAAGGCTTAATTTTTTTCTGTTTAAATTTGTAACCCTTCAAAAAGGAAAATATATTAAACTCACACTGTCCTCAGTTTTCTTAAAATCGACCTTAATTGAAAATCCATCACATTGTAGCTTGAACAAATTTTCCTATAGCAAAGAGATTATTTGATATAAATTTGGAGATATTCTTCAATCATATAAATCTTAAATGCTAATCATATTCGTTTATTCTTATTAAGTAATTTTACTATTTAGCTTCAATATTTCAGTGTGCGATATATAGAGGACGTTATATCTATGAATCTTCTTCTTCTTATTTCACTGTTTCTCCTGTCTTTAACTAACATCTGAGCCTGCTTCCATGTTAGTCCTTTGTTCTTCAATAGTTTGGCCATTTCATTACCCAATTCATGCGAGGTCCTCCTCTCCTTCTTGTTTTCCCATCATTCTCGCATCCTATACTTTCCTATCTTGTCTTTTCGCATCTAATCTTTTTAGGTGTCCCCACCATCGCATTTGTGTTCTTTCGATTTACTTCCTGACACTTTTAATTTCTAAACCTTCTCTTATGGCGTCATTTCTTATCTTGTATGTTATTGTTAAATTAGGTACATTTCATAGGTACTTCATTTCGATTACCTGGATTTTCCTCTGTAACTTATCCGTAAATCTTAGACAGTTATTATTTAACATCGTTATTATTAAATCAATTACATCGTTAATTACTTAATAAATTCTATTGGTTGTCATGTTTTGGCTTACGCGGATGATTTAAAAATTTTTCATCGAATTGATGGTACTCAAAATGCCGCCTTTCTTCAAGAGAACCTGGATCGTGTCACAAATTGGTACTCTTCAAACAAATTAAATTTAAATATTGGTATATGCTGTTTCATATCTTTCACCAGAAAACCCAATAGATTTCTTTCCAATTATTCTGTTGACAACATCGCAATAAACCGAAAAACGCATGCCAATGATCTCTTGGAGTTACTTTTGATGAAAAGCTGACCTTCGCTGATCATGTTTCCCAAATCATTACGTCTGCATATCTATCATTAGGTTTCATTATCCGTACGTGTAAGGACTTTAACAACATTGCTCCACTCAAGTCACTTTTTTATGTGCTGGTTGTTAGCAAGTTAGAATATGCCGTTAGCAAGTTTCTTAAGTATTTAAGTTATAAAGTTGATGGAGTGTACCCTCGTTGTTTGGACTATAACTTGCTCTTGAATCGTCATGGAGTTGATTCGCTAGAAGCAAGACGACGTCTAATTAGTTCAAACTTTATTAAAAAAATGTAATTCTATATAAGATCATCTCTGCTGATTTACTTGCAGAAGTGAATTTTCGAGTACCTCGTCCAAGCTCAAGAGTGAATGAAGCGACTAGAACTAATATTTTGCTGAGGGCCTCCATGGTGCATTCTGCCAAGAATTTTAATAGTTTAAGTAATTCTACAGACATCTTTCGCTAGTTTGTTTCTTCGTTTAATGTTTTTTTTTTCTTTTCTTTCTGTATTCTTTTGTATTACGGTAGTTTGCTTGCTTTAGTGAATTATACTTTGTTAATTTTTTTTTCACATATGTATTATATTTATATATAATATATAATTGTTTCAGCCTTTACTTGATGAAATTCCATTATAACTATTATCAGGATAAAATAAAACCAATTTTAATGAATTTCACTGCGAACTGCGAAACGATCGTTGCAGTGTCAATTAAAAAGTGAAATTCATTAAAATTTGTTTCATTTTATCCTGATAATAGTTATAATTATTATATTTATTATTTGTTTATATTGTCTGTATTAGGGTGACCTGTTGGACAATTTAATGTATATTATTATTATTATTATTATTAAATACCAATGATCCACAATCAAAAAGCAAAGTTGACGCAGAATGTTGTTTTGTAAACCGTCATCTTAGTTTTATTACTGATTGTTTCTAATTAGTTATTCTGTTGTCGATTTACTCCTCTAGTTGGCATGTTCTGTATAAAACTGTTTCCAGATACTTCATGTTTGTTACTTGTTCCACTAGCTTATTATTGATTTACACTCTCTCATTAGTTATCACTGACACTAAAGTTTTTGTCTTATTTATAGTTATACTCATTCTTTTCTGTTCTAATACTTAAACCCATAGGTTTACCTAAAGTTGTAGGTTTTCTCAGTACTCGGCGTAATTACAAATCGTCAGCAAACGCATTCACTGATATCGGTGACAGTTGTTTTATTATGCCCCGCATATATATTTATACTTTGGCTACAAACGTTTTTTTTTTATTAATTCGTCCATAAATATTACAAATAGCAAAGCACTGTGAACTCCACCCTAGCTTACTTCTTGTGTTGTTAGGATTTTTTTACACACATTTCTAATGTACTAATTGTGCGCTATATTATTTAATACGCATCGTGTTAAACTTTACAGACTCTTTTGAGCTTTCTTAAATTATTGTACATAACAATTGTTTAACCATACAGTGACTTTTCAGGTGTTTTAAGTTTAGTTCTAACATCCGACGAACCCCTGTGTGTGGCAAATCAATTGTAATTGAATGTACTACAACTATTTCTTGTTTTGGGTTGGACGTCAGAACGTCCAGGCATTTGACCACAGTGCCCTGCGTACCACCCTCAATAATTCCACTCTGTTATTCTTGTGTCCTCGATATAAGCCACTTTCCTCCTTGAGTACCCTCGTAAGATCCAATAGCTCTCTTCCGAAATGTTTCTGTCTGAGTGCCTTCAGCTCCTCCCAAGTGCATATAAGATGAAAGCTAGTTTCCTCCTGTTTTTCACAGAGCTCGCTAACCAAGTCCACGCTGTACAGATGCTTCCCTAAAGGACAATACCCGGTTATTAACCCGGTAATCATTTTAATTTCTTTTTTATTACTACAAATTAGGTTCTCTGAAAACTTAGCGCCTGGATCCCTTAGTAGTGTCTTAGTATGGAGTTGGCCTTTCGAACTAGCCTCCATTTATTTGTATGTTATCTTTCTAGCCATGACCAGATCTCCTTTCTAGTGGAATTCTTGGCGATTCAACATACAGGTTCTGGTCGTATAAAGTTCCTTTTAGTATCTTCCTTAGCCTGTTCTCATTGCCTTGGAATGGAATGTACAATAATTAACAAATTTAAAATTTGTGAGTAATTTTCACTAATTTTATAAATTTCTTAACGATCTGTGTTTTCTAACTTTTACGCTACCTTGTTCTGTAAATTATTCTTTGTTAATATTTTATCATGTCAAATCACATTTTATCCACTAGATCAGACTAGATTCCTCTCTTATTAGAAAATGGTTTCCCTATTTCTTATGAGGTATTTAACTATACCTGAATCACCGTCCAATATAGTATCTTATATTACAAAGAGGTACTCAAAAGTTCTCCGAATTTGAGTCGCGCGCATAAACGAATGCAGTTCCAATCAAAGGCCACTACGTGAACTTGTCTATATCCTTAGTAATTTGGTATGCCAATCGGCATCATCGTAAATGGAAACATGCTTTGTTGGTGAACAATGTTTCATTATTGTATCTACTTGTCTTTCTCAATAGCCAATTTTTGGGAACAGCGTATTTGTATTAAGTAATCAGAACATGTCGTTGATGCTCGAAATGCAGTTGTAAATGATCGTAGGCAGACCATTCAAAATATCTCAAATATTGTGGGATTAACTTGTACTATATGTTGGCAGATTTTATCAGAAGAATTGAACATGAGGAACATAGCAATAGTGTTTGTGTCACGTATGCTAAGCGACGATCAGCAGTTTCTAGGTAAAAACAACAGGACCGTTGTTCCTCATCCAACATCCTCGCCTGACTTGACTCCTTATGACTTTTTACACATTAACACAAGGCTTACAATCCTTTCATGGTAGAGGCCCTGGGAGCGGTGTTAGCACTCCCAAAGGGGAACTATGGAGGTGCATAAAATTCAGATATCCTGCAATATTATTTATCGCTACATTACACGAACTTTTTGGAACCACCTGATATATTACGATGCGATTCTTTCTTATAAATTCGATATGTACTAACTACCGGATAGTTATGGTACATTGTAAACAATATCAATTTATTCATTTTTATGGATAAAATTTAATAACTGACAAACCAATACATAATCCACGTCTTTCATGCATTTATTGTATTCTATTAACCAGATACCTTATCGTTTGATTCGTTTTGCAACCTACCACAGTTGTAGAATAAATGTTTAATATCAGGGGACGCTTTTTTCTTCTTGGACTAGGGACATGAAAACAAAAAACTCGAACATCAATTAAAATTTATTTTTCAATATAATTCCCTTGCTTTAACGGGTATTACACCGTTTCAATAACATCTTCGATCCATCGTAAAAATATTCTTTTTTGGATATTAAGAAAGAGAAAGTAGTCATTGGGCGCAAAATCTGGACTATGGTGGGTGTTCAATTTCTTCAAAGCCACAATCAGCAAGAGCAGCTTTTGAAAGTCTTGACTTGTGCACTGGTGCATTATCATGGAGCATCAAGACAACTTGGGTGAGTTTTCCTAGTCTTTTCACTTTAATAGAATGCATCTAGCTTGCATTGTTCTTTGGGACTTGACAGTCCCAAAGAACAGTTGCCACTATTTTCCTATAAAAAGAGAGACATTAAACTTCTTTGGGTGGCTTGAGCTCTTACTATGCCATTGCGTCAACTCTTGTTTTGATTCTGAATGATGGACCCAAGTTTCATCTTCGGTGGCAAAACGATCGATAATTAAATCTGGTTCGTTCCCACAAAGCGCTAAGGATTGTTCACACCTCTCTACCCGGCCATGCATTTGCAACAGCGAAAGCATTCGTGGAACCCACCTTACACTAACTTTTGTCATTCCAAGGTACTCGTGCAGAATTCTAAAGAACGCGGTTTCTAAGACAGTAAACCTGCTAATTGTCGGTTCTTTAATCTTGCATCTTCCAGTATTACCAAACACATAGTTTTTCAACATCTGCAGTGATCACATCTTTAGGGCGACTTGGACGAGGATCAGCATTCAACGATTCGCGACCATGTTTAAACACTTTTGACCATTCTCAAACAGTTGACTTATAAGGACATAAAGACAGTCATTCCCGTATATAGCGAACATTTCTTCAAGAATAGTTTTCGGAGCTTTGTCTTGTTTCGTAAAGCTCTATATTTTTTGTTAATTTTGATATCAAATCAATGCACAATACACACTGACAGATAATATGATTACTAATGTTGAAAATGTTTTGTAAATTGGCACACAAGTTATCAAAACACATGTGATTTTAGAAAAGTATAATGGAAAATTGAATTAAAATTTAAAGCTGCCTAGTCTGAGAAGATAAGAATGAACTCTCGTAAAATGTACAAGTTTTCTGTTTGACTTAGGCGTTTGTATTATTATGGTTTCGAATCCCGTTAAACTTTCATTTCCCAACATTCTAATTTAAAGGTTTTTATACCCTTCTTTATTTTATAATAATTGTAGAACTTGTTATAGATGTACTACTCTAATTCTAGGTATTAAATATTACGTATAATGTATCAGACTAATTAAATCCGTGATTTTAATTATTTCGTATAAATTCTGAAGAAATTTTTTTTTATTGTTTCCAGGATCTGGAATTTTCGTTTCCCCATCTGGTTTGTTGGAAAGAACCGGATCAATTGGGATGAGCTTTGTGATATGGATGGCTTGTGGGTTATTATCACTCCTAGGTAAGTTCATTATTTTTTTAAATCTTTAGTGAAATATAAATCAACTCCATATTAAGGTTATGAATTTCTGAAAATCACAGAAACTCTTCTGATGTAAATCGTATATATCTCTTGCCATATTATCCCGCTTCTTTAAGAAAAGGAAAAATAATTCATTTTACAACAGGAAACCTGATCAAAGAGAAATCTATTTTTAAAATTAACTTCTCGAGTATTACTTTTTTCGGAATTCAATGTACGAGGGATGTCCGGTTCCAAAGGTACATTTGCGCGGCACACTACCTGCGTCGCTGCGATCAGGTTGAAACTTGCACGCATTTTAGATGCGCATATGTATTGCATAGGTGGCTATTGTCATTGCATTAGGTTCAGTACAACGTGTGCAGTGACAGCCGCACGATGTCAATTCCGATCGAAACATACTCCAAGTTTGAAGTGCGAGCGGTCATTCGTTTTTTTGCGTGCAAATAATGAAACACCTATCGAAATTCATAAAAAAATACAGAAGACTTACGGAGAAGGCGTTATGAGTCGAAAATAAGTTAGTTTTGGTGTAAACAGTTCAAAAGTGGACGCACAGCTCTGAACGTTGATCCCGAAGGTGTGCGAAAAAACCATCAACAACGAAAACGGTTGAGAATCATTTAAAGGTCGATACGCTGATTCGAGAAGATCGGCTCTACTGATCGGCATTCCTAAAAGCTCTGTTCATAAAATCGTATCTGAATTACGCTATCGAAAAGTGTCCGCGAAATGGGTACCAAAACTGTTGACCGACCAACACAAAATGTAGGTATAACGAATGGCGGCCGCAATGGAACTTTTAACGCACTATCGTCAGAAAAAGGATTGCTAGAGTGTATAGTTACAGGTGACGGAACGTGGGTGTACAACTATATCCCCGAATCAAAAAAAGACTCGATGACGTGGAAGCATCCGAGTTCACCAATACCGAAAAAAATCAAATTTCAACAGTCTGCATAAAAGACTGTCTTCTGGTATATGCAAGGCATTTTGCTCATAGAGGTTTTACCACCGAAAACGACAATCAGCAGCGGTATTTATTGTCAAACTCTCAAAAAAACTATAACAAGCCATTCGAGAGAAACGAAGAGGAAAGTTGACGAAAAAAATCAGGTTGTTGCATAACAATGCAAGACCGCACACCTCAAATCAGACGAAGGTCTGGCTTCGGAAACACAATTGAGAAGTTATTATCCATCCGCTCCATAGTCCAGAACAGGCTCCTTCTGATTTTCATTTGTTTGGGTCGTTCAAAGCTCATTGGTCGGGTTTGTTGAAGACGACGACGAACTCCAAGATGAAGTACGGAAATATTTTAGAAATTTGCATCGCACCTTTTACGAAGAGGGTATACAGAAGATTGTGTCTCGCTGGAATAAGTGCCTTAACAATGGGGGCGATTATGTTGAAAAATTAACAGTTCACCCTTTTACATAGTGTATGTTTGATTTCTATAAATAAAGTAGTCTGTCTGTAATTCACAAATGTACCTTAGTAACCGGACACCCCTCGTAATTGCGACTTTAAATATTCAGCGCCATTCACTGGGCCATTTAGCTGTTAATAATACTAGTTTGTATATCTACTCTTTGAATTAAATAAACAGTTTGTTAGGCTGACACAGTGTATAATTAGATTTTGACTTTGAGGATCTTGTGCAGCTTGCCAATCGAAAAATTTTCCGTGAAATATAAGCAAATTAAGTAACACTTTGGTATAGTATAATCGAAAATTTTCTCTGTTGACATAACAAATACAAATGATTGTATTCGCAGATTGCCAAAAACGATTTATTTAACGCACAAAAAACATTGTCTTAGTCACTCGATACCTTTACATTTGTATAATTTTTCTGGGAATGCTTCAAAAATCGGTAATTTCGTATAGTCTCTTATCCTTCCATTACTGTTAGAACTTATATACATAGATTATATATTTTACGAAGCATAAAAGTCGAATCTAATTTTTAAAAACCGCATACTCAAAGGAATTGTATTTATTTACATAAATGCTTCATAGCATAAACATTTTTTACGTTCATTTAGATTTACGACGTATTAAATCGGAAAATTTCTATAGATTTTTATCTTTATTTTATTTGAAGATTTATTATGCATATTACGTACAATATACGTAGGCGGATTAATATATAAGGTCTCCAACTCTATAAAATAAGAATAAAAAAGACAAAATAATGAAACCAGTCTTAAAATTAAGTATGTACAAAATTATTTTTGCACAAAATCACCATTTAGGGCAACACATTTCCCCAAACACTGAGCTGAATACATTTCTTCATTCATCAATGTTGACTTTTCCGTACCTCCTTCAACCTTGGGAACAACCAGAATTTGAAGATGTCAAATCAGGACTGTACTAAGTGAGCCCGTCACTGTCTTCATGGTTTCCCTGCAATGCTATTCGACGTTGTCGTAGTGAACATGACTTTCTGGCTGATTTAACTCTTTTTGAATTTTCGTTTACTTCCGGAGAATTAGGACGACGGTATTCCATTGACTGTCGCTTATTTTAAGTTTTATTTTTTATTTTTTTTAGGAAAAATATATAAAAGTTGTTGATTTTCACTCACCATACATTACACCACGTTTCCACTATGACAGTTTTGGAGGAGTTGTCGCGCTATTATAGAATCCACATTTGAAATCAGTGATCGTGTTATCCGCTTACCTTGCAATTATTGCGCATACGGTGGTTGATATATTCGATGTATTCAACAGGTATAATGTAGATGCCAGGATGCCGCCTTATGGGACGCCAGACAAAATAGAAGTTAGTGAAGTATAAGCTTCGCCCATTTTATCTTATAAAAATCTATCAGTCAAATAAAAATTCAGCGGCAGTCGCATCCATATCATATGAGAAAAGTTGATCTTGATTTTCGAATGCAGGCCTTCATTCCGCACTTTATCGAAGGGCTTGGAGACTGTTACATTAATTTTTCACGTTTTTACCGCCCTGTAGATAAAGATATACATAAAATTTAATTCACTATATTCGTTATTTTCTTTGTAATCTTGGCTGCGCCATCTGGAATGGATTGTGTGCACTGAATTTGACCCCGCTTCGGCCGGTGCGATTTTACGGATTATCCTGTTAGATGTGCGAGTGCGTAGTTTTGTTTCTTGGTGCGCTCCATAAAGCGAGATAAAATGCCAAGTTATACGTTAATTTTTATGGTAATTTTCGCTGTCAAGCGGATTCAAAAAGGGTGTGCGTGGAAGCTACTAGAAAGCCTGCTACCATTAGTGAATTAGACGTAATTAGACTTAGGCTTTCTTTGACCGACATTGGGATATATACAAGGTGTCCCATATCGTTATTTTCAAATTTTAGGAGTGTAACATAGACTCCATTTCAAGTAACAAAAACGCAAAACTTGTATATCCATTTTTATTTGTTTCAAAGTTACAGATCTATGAATGTGATTGTCAGATCATGAAAAAAATGTAATCCTAAAGTCAATAAAAACTGATTTTATTTAAAAAAATTCAAAAATTAATAATATTTTCGAAATGTCCACCTCCTTGTTGAATGCAGGCTTGTGCCCGAAGACAACAGAATTATCCGAATTTCATACTCATTTTGCCGGATTTGCTCGGTAGCCAGGTGAATACGATCTAACAACTCTTCTCTTGTGTTCGAAACTTGCGCGTAGACTAAATTTTTCATGTACCCCCATAAATAAAAGTCAAGGGGATTAAGATCGGGTGATCTGGGTGGCCATGCAACAGGACCACCTCGACGAATCCATCTTCGATAATTAACGTTAACGCAATTTCGGACAGCAATTCCGAAATGTGGTGGTGCGCCATCCATGTGAAAGCACATGTCTCGTCGAACATTCAGTGGGACATCCTCTAAAGACCTGGGATTTAACCTCCCAGGAAGAATGACAGGACCAATCAACAAGTCATCGATTAGGGCCGCCCAAACGTTAATAGAAAATTCATGTTGAAATTTAGATGGACGTATAGCTTTGGAATTTTCTGATGACCACCTGTGCAGGTTTCTCAGATTTGTAACACCACTTCTCGTGAACGTAGATTCATCTGTCCAGAGGACGGTTCTGCAGAAATTAAAATGAAACCGTGATAACCGTCAATATCCAGGTAGAATAAACTAGACGAGCATAGTGGTCTGCCTCAAGCAAATCGTGTCCCCTGCGATAGTGATATGTATATAAGCCCTCACGTTTTAAAATTCGCCAAACTGTCGTTCGTGGCACTCCTAGTTGTCTAGCGATTCGACGTACACCTAGAGTTGGATCCCTTGTAACAATAGCTACTGCTTCTTCCTCTAAGTCTGCTGGCAAACTTACTCCTCGGTCGAAAAGATAATCACGCAGTCCGCATTCCCGAAATTGTCTGTGTACTTCCAGAAATGTTCTGTAACGAGGAATGCGCCTATCGGGAAACCGATGTCGGTATTCAATAACTGCTTGACGTGCACTGCCGTTACAGTAGCCATACATAAAATGCATGTCCGCATACTCTTGAGAAGAAAATCGGTAAGACATTTTGAATAAAGAAAACGTGTCCACTCACTAATAAGCTGTTGTATGAACTGAAACGTAATGTAATCCTTTATTAAAAAATGCAACGTTAACAGTCATCTGAACATTTGTTTATTGTATGATATTCATGGTTCAGCACTTACGAAATAAGTAAGAACCTTCTTTATCAGAAATAATTGTCTATATATATAAATATAGTAAATTCAATTTGTTGGCGATTTAAGGTCTGGTTTTACTTCAAAATATATATATATATTTAAAACAATCCTACATGTTTCGGCAAATGATGCCTTTCTCAAGGAGTATAAAATATAAATGACAGTATACTGTACCAGACCTTAAATCGCCAACAAATTTAATTTACTATATACTCGTATATATATATATATATATATATATATATATATGTATATATATAGATTTGTGATTTTTTTCGACATATAACACATTTTGACAAATTTCAATTAGTAAAAAATTCTGACGTGGTGGTCATTTTTAGATTCAACGCGCAAACATACATAGGAATCCGTCATCAAAAGTCGAAAAAGATGATACAACCAAAAAAATGCAGGCCTGTGTTATTTAAAGAAAAATAACATTGAATTAATGACTGATTATCCGTATTCGCCTGATTGATCAGCTAATAACTTCTTCCTGTCCTCCTTTATCAAAAACACCTCGCATGGTGAGCGGTTTTTGATACCGGAAGAGGCCGTTGAAGCATTTAAAAGGCATGTTTCTGAGATACTTACTTCTTGGAATAAATGTTTCGACAACTGCTTTCTTCGAATGAAAAAGTGCTTAAAACTTAAAGGCGAATATTTTGAGAAACAATCAAATGTTTTTTTTCGATCAAATATGTTTTTTTTTCTTTTTCCGGAAATTTTTAAGTTACTCCTCGTATTAGTTAAGTATTAAGTGTGTACAATTTTTACTATTGAAATACTCCATATTTTCTGTATCTTTACAATGTTTTCTTTGAAGTCCGTTGTAATTTGTTATTTAATCTGTTTAGAATATTAAAACCTTTTCGTTTTAATTAATATAAAATAAACTTATCGTATCGTTCTTTCGAAACAATCACTAGAATGTAACTAACTTACACTCTATATATTTAGCAAATCTACTAACTTATTTGTGATCGTAATTTTGTTTAAAATATATGTCTTTACATTTATAAATGCGTGCTCGTAAAGCTCGAACATATTTTACATTCAATAGCATATACACGTCGAGTACAAATTCTTCAAATCGAACCGAAATTAAAAGGCGTAGGTTAATAATACATTTGTATTTGTCGATAGACATGTCTACATGCTGTAAATACTGGCGTATTTTTAAAACGATTCCGCTCATCCGAATTCTCAATTTCTCAGTTTGGTTACGAATACTTTTCGGGAAGAAAAGATCACGCCTTTTATTACGGAAGCATCACATGAATCACATGATCTAGATTTATTAATAAAGTCGTATTGCATTACTTATTTACTCCAAATATTCCTGAATGATTCTCTGATAAGCGATGTTAGTAAATGTAACATTTTGTCGACCAAGAATAAATATCAAAAACAAAACTTCATCAAATTTATTTACATATACATTTGGTTAGAAGTTTCCGTTATAGTTCAGTCTTTCTAGATTGTCATTTTAAATAGAAAGTAATCATTTTTCACTCTATTTTTAACACGTTGAGTGCGCATGACGCGTAAACGCGTCATTGTGTTGCCATTAGCTGTACGCATGACGCGCTAACGCGTCATGAGTGTACTCATTTTATTATGTGCGATCCTGACTCAGCATTCTAAGATTTCACATGTAGACGCCTGCAGCACTTTTGGAAAGGTTTAATTTAGTTCATTCTAACACAGGCTCGCGATTGGTGTTTCTTTTTCTCAGTTATTAGTAGATCATTGTGAGTGTTATTGTAATGGACCAACCGAGTACTTCTGGCGCCAAAAGGCGTAAAATACAGCCAGGAAACAATAAGAAACTTACAGATGAGGAACTTAGACGTATATTAGAAGATTCTGATTTTACTGATGTGGAAGGTTCAGATAGCGAAAATTCTTACGATCCTAGCGACGATGATTCGTCTTCTGAAAATGAAGATTATCAAGGTAACCTCACATTACATTTGCTATAGATAACTTTTTAACGTTTCGTTTATTGTAGATATAGATATGTCTATTGCAAATAATTCAGCTGTTGATGCTGAAGAAACAATTGCAGTAGAGGAGGCACCTAATTTCAAAGATGACAGTTGGAGCGAGGCTTGCACTAATAAGAAATTTATACAATTTGAAAAAAGAGCCAAACTGCTAATTGATGTTGAAGCGAATGCCATCCCGTATGATTACTTTCGATTATTCTTTGACGATAATTTGCTCGACTTAGTTGTACGTGAAATTAATAGGTATGCGGAGAATATATTTCTAAATACATTTCTGAACACTCGAGAATAACTCGATGGAAGGAAATAACCAAGGATGAGCTACTGAAGTTCATAGGATTACTGTTCCATACATGGACAATTAAATGTAGTCATTTTAAAGTCTATTGAAAAAGACACTGGCTCTTTGGCCTCACGTGTTTTTCTACATACAGGAGCCGTGCTCGTTTCTTCTTAATAACTAGATGCCTGCATTTTGCTGAAAACAGGGTCAAAGGAGGAGATCGTTTAAATAAAGTTCGGCCGATTCTCAACCATTTTCAAGAAAAAATTAATACGATTTATTGCCCCGGAAAACATTTGTCCCTAGATAAATCAATGCTACTATGGAGGGAGGAGGACTCGTCTTTAGACAATATTTTAAAAACAAGAGACATAAGTACGGAATTAAACTCTACATACTTACCAAACCAGATGGCTTTGTCCTGAACTTACTGTTATACACTGGACAAGCCGATGAGACTGGGGGGAAAGGTCATGCGGAAAAGGTTGTATTGCATTTAGCAAACAATTATCTGAATAGTGGCTACTCGATATTTATGGAACAAGCCGATGAGACTGGGGGGAAAGGTCATGCGGAAAAGGTTGTATTGCATTTAGCAAACAATTATCTGAATAGTGGCTACTCGATATTTATGGACAGCTTCTACAACAGCTATGGCTTGGCTAAAAAGTTGCTTGAAAAAATACTTATTGCACAGGCACACTTCGAACAGACAGAAAGGATACTCCAAAAGACGTAGTAACAAAAAAACTTCAAAAAGGTGAGGCAAGCGCTGCTTATCGGAATGGAGTTATGATTGGTAAATGGAAGGATAGGAGGGAAGTATTGTATATATCTACCGAATTTTCTAATGAAATTGTGCTAACTCAAAATAAAAGAGGACAACCGAAGGGGAAACCTTTACCCATTGCCGAGTATAGTAAATATATGAGTGGTATCGATCGTATGGATCAAATGGTAGCGTACTATCCCTGAGTAAGGAAAACCCTCCGATGGCACAAAAAACTGGGAATTCACATATTTCAGCTGTTATTTTATAATTCATTTTTATTGTACAATAAGCACTCTGGGAAACATTTATCCTATTATATCCTGAAGTGAACGTCGCAAAACCTACCCCTGTTGAGCAAACAGCAAGTCATTTTCCTATAAAAATTATAGAAAAAAATGAAAAAGGGAAAGTTATGAGAAAACGATGCAAAGTGTGTTATCAGAAAAGATACTAGCTACCATTGTCCTCAATGTCCTGATGCACCAGGTTTATGTATTGAAAAATGTTTTGAACCTTATTATCGCAATTAGTTTTATTAATAATTTTTTTATGAGATTACTTTTTTAGTTGCATGTATTTTATTTAGAATATCTACTTTTGTTATTACTATGTATGCCAATGACAATAAAGACGAATATCTTGTATGACGCACAGATGCGTCATGCGCACTTGAAAACAAACTTTGGTGCACTGTGCTCATGATGCACTAGTGCGTCATAAAAAAAATTGACGCGAAATTTATAAATTATTGCATATTATTTGTTTACTATCTAGAAACTATGATGTTTAACACAAACTAGAAAGTTTTATTTAAAAAAATTCTTTCAGTCTTGCTGAAAGTTCAGTTGGATTTAGTTAGCACTGAACGTGTTGAGAGATTGTTAGTAAACTCTCGAATCTTATCCAAAACGTTCAAAAAAAAACTAAATTTCAAACTTTCGACTTACGAGTAATTTGACGGGAGAGTGACTTCAATGAAATACTTATTTTAAGGTAAAAAATATATTTTATTTATCGACATAATCCACTTGCAAGTCTACACATTTAGCCCAACGAGTATCCAATTTATTTCAAACCATCATAAGCAATCTTTCGGCTACTTTGCAAAATATGCATTTGTCTCGAAAATCACCTTTTCATTTGTAAAAATCTCTTCTGACGATCCATTTTTTTAAATTTGAAAATAAAAAGTGCAGTAGGTATATTCGAAGGACCCCAGATTCGTGCAGGATGAGACCTATCCTCACTCGATGTCCGAGTTAGAGAAGAACTTTCTTGGCAACAAAAAGTCTGAAAACTATAAGGAACTTTTGGAGGAAATGTAACAACATTTTAGAAATCTGGGGTATAGAATGAATGTTAAAGTACATTTTCAGCCATATTGATTACTTTCCTGAAAATCTTGATGCAACGAGTTGAAAACAACTTGAGCGGTTTCACAAAAACATTAAAACAATGAAAACTCGCTACCAAGGCTGTTGTAATGGGTCAATGATAGCTGACTGCTGTTTGTGTTTAAAAAGAATCACTAGTGAAGGACATATGAGAATTTCGGAATAAATGAAGTTTTCTTTTCCCTAACAATGAAAAAAGTGTAGAAATTCATAATTATTAACACAGTTCTCTTCTTTCAATATATTAATTAATATTTCAGTTAATTAAACCTGTAAAAATGGTTTCGTATTATCTTCACGTGTTTAATATATTTGTAACATTTCATTGAAAACTTATGTACATTATTACATTGATTTGATTTTGTATGAAAAACTAACCCGATAGAAGAAAATTAAAAAAAAAATAGGCAAACATTTTTTTTTGTAGACCTGTGTTATGGGAATTCTTCAAATGTGAGAAAGCTTGTTAAGAAATTAATTAGAGTTGATTATATGTATTAGGTATTGTTATCGAATATAATTTATCCAAGAGTAATTTAAAATCTTTTTGGTTGCTTATATCCAACCAGGCTACAGAATGATCTATTCCTACAAAGATGTTCTATCACGAATTATATCCTCCGAATGGTATTGCTAGTCGCCATAATTGTCGATATTGGTCAATAGATAACCCTCCTTGAATGCTAGAAACGCATACAGCATCCGCAGAATGCCGTTTGGGCTGATATTTTCAGGAACCATTATTATTCAGAATAATTGAAACATACATGAGTAGGTAAACCCCACCAGTTTTGTATAATACAAAGGTATTTTTAATAATATAAAATTCTTCACACCAGATTTTTAGTAATATTTTATATTATTAAAAATACCTTTGTACCATTATTATTAGTCGTTTTTCCTTTCACGGTACACTAATTGGAGGGAGATATTTAAATCTTTTATGTGATCAAGTTGTTCCTAATACTGAGGAAGAAAGGGAATTACCTGTAAGTATTTGGTTCTAACAAGATGAAGCACCCCCTCACTATGCCCTTATTGTTTTTTAAGCGAAACATTCCCAGATCGGTGGATTGGTCATAGAATGGCCCACGCGGTCTCCAGATTAAAATCGCCTAGATTTTTTCCTTTGTGGACATTTAAAATCCGTGGTTTGTACTAAACGATTGCATAATCTGGACGAGTTACGACAGAGAGTAATTGAGGAGGTTCAATTAATTCGTGAAGTGGTTTGGGAAATGTCATTCAAGAATTCCTTTACAGACTTGCATATTGTCAAGAAGTGAACGGTCATCATTTCAAAAACTTTCTTAACTGATATTGATTTTGTTAATATTTTCTGTGTTAATTTTTCTTGTTCTCAATAAAATTTGCATTATTAGATTTACTTAAATATCTCTGTCGTTGTTGAATAAAAGGGTGTCAAACCTTATTATTGCAGAACTCCCAGAGCAGAGCTCTATTGAAATTCGTAAAACTATACAGGGTGTTTTATTTAAAATAAAAATGTTAACATCGTTTCCGGCTAAACCGGAAATCTGATTCGGATATAAATATATTCATTGAATCCACGATTTACAAATAATTAATTGTGGAAAGTTTTATTAAAACCTAAGTAGCTATTTCAAAGATATTCGAATGAATCGATACATTTGCCTAACTCTTTACATAAACATATTTATGGAGATGTTTATAAACTTTAGCAAAAATATAGAGAATTTTTTACAAGCGCTTATAAGTCTCCTATTCTTATCACACAATACGATTTTTTATGTAAACTATTTTGTTACAGGTGCTCTGGCCTACGCCGAACTAGGCACAATGAACACTTCCTCCGGAGCAGAATATGCGTATTTTATGGATGCATTCGGAGCACCGCCGGCCTTCCTCTTTTCTTGGGCAAGCACCCTCGTACTGAAACCGTCGCAGATGGCAATAATATGTCTCAGTTTTGGCAAGTATGCCGTTGAAGGATTTGTAACAGAATGTGAACCGCCAGAAATTGTCGTGAAATTGGTGGCTGTTTTAATAATCGGTAAGTGTGTGAAATCTTAATCATTGAATTGTGTACGTGTAAAATAGCGAATTGAGACACATAAGTAATTTAATAACGTAATCGATCCAAAATTGTGGTTTTTATTTGAATGAGTGATCAAAATCAATATCTAAAAAAAAAATACGTTTATCTAATTTTGACACATAAAGTGACACTTTTCAAAACTGTATGACGTTAGGAAACGGTTTACTTTTCGTAACTAGTTACGAAAAGTAAAATATTTCGTAACTAGTGTTGAAAAGTTCATTTCATCACTAGTTACGAAATATTTTGAAAAAATCATTTCATCTCAAGTTAAGAAAGGGGAACGTTAAATGACACAAACTGGTTAAATTATTATTTTATGCATTATAAACATTTATGACACAATGTGAACAATTTTTGGGGTTAATTCCTGCACACGTAGAATTCATGGCAGGTACTCTTATGTTATGATGCAAAACGGAATGTGCATTTGAGCTTGATTCACCAAGAATATCATTGGCAATCCTTTTCTTATTTTCTATAGAATTCTCTACATAGCCCTCAGCTACAGTATTGGACTTCCAGCCTCCATGTCGTTTAACCTTAAAAATATCCGCACCAGAATCTGCCAAAAAGGTAGCCGATGACCTTCTGAAGCAGTGTCCGGTAAATAAGAAGGGATTTGGTAGTTTCAAAAACTGAGCAATTCTTTTCGGTAGATTACCGATTGTATTAATGCCAACTGGCTGTGCCCCGCATTTACCATTATTATATTTGACGAAAAACCTATCGTGATTAACGTTTTGTGGACGCAAAGAAATATATTTTCTAATAAGATCAAGAAAATTTTGCCCTTCAATATTTCCTTCTGTGATCACAAACTCGCGCGTTACTTTTGTCTTTGTATTAGGGATTTTTATTACAAAATGAGAAAACTCGTCTAAAATATCCCCCACACGTAGAAAAGTTAGCTCACTTTTTCGACAAGCACCAGCTATTCCAACGATCAATGCGACCTTTGTCATTAAATATGTTTTATTCTCAGCTTCTGTCATAAACCGGGAGACGTTTTCCTTTGATAAAATATTAGACTTTTTTGCATGGTATCCCTCTGACTGCCTCTTTAGAAATGCATGTAAACTGGCATATTTTGCAATATCAATATTCTTCTTCAAAGACAATTCACTTCGTAACATGGAATAAAGAGTCCAGAGTGTTGAAGCTTTTTGATTCTTTCTTCCCTCGAAATAGGCTAATAAAACCTTCTCATTAACACATTTAATTTTTTTGTCTTTAAGCCACTTCCCAAATTTTTCATAAGCCAAATCGTACTGGGCTTTCGACTTTTGTGGAATCACAGTCGATAATGCACTTTGTGCAGCCTCTTCTATATCGCTTGGTAGTCCACCTGAATCTGAATCCGACATTTTTACTCGTACAATGCACCGAAATATTTAGCTAATAAAAGTAAATACTTATACTTAAATTAACAAACACCTGTCAAGTCAAATGAATTATTATCAATAGCATGAAAACTGTCACTAATTATTTAATACGACTTATGAGTCTAGAGCTGAGGATGTTTGCGGTATAACCATGGTTATATCATGTAACCATAGTAAATTACTATGGTTACATGATATAACCATGGTTATACCGCAAACATCCTCAGCTCTACATGACGTTTAATGTCAGATCAACTGGAAAATTATAAATCTATGTTTTGGTCAAAATTAGATAAAATCTTGTATGAAACACGTTATGAAATGTTATTTTGTGTAACTCATGTCATTTTGCAGGATCTCGCTCGTCCTGCAAACATTCCATTTCGTTACACAAATTAACCCATTTCATAACTGGTTACATAAATAGCTATTATTCAAAACAGAGAAAAAATCTTTAATAACGAGAAAAACTTCAATTACACAGGTCTGCAACCAAAAAGCTGCACAGGATTTTTATACTATTTCTTAGAGATTTTTTCTATCTCGTCAAGTTTTCTTGCAAAACTCGTTCTTGTAGTTTCATTTAGAGTGAAACTCCCGTTTATACATGTTTGCCAGGGTATCAGGAATGAGTATAAACAAGCGTATTGTCAGATTTAATGATATTTCAATATGATAAATAAATTCAGGAGCTTAGGATCTTCAGGATACATTTTGCATTCAAGCGTGATTGCACTCGTGTTTTTAGATATATGTTGGGGCTCCAAGAGGTTATATTAATTCTCCTAACAACATTTGTTTTATTTGTGGTGAATACATTGCTAAAAGTGAGGATGATATCCTGAGTAATTCTGATAATGGAAACACATTACCTCCCCAGGACACACTACTAAAGGTTTCAATACAAACAAATAAAAAGAAAATATCTTACCCAAACCTTCAATCAATTATTCGTCCAGTGCTTCATAGCTCTGAAATACCACTTCCACACCCACGTTCCAGTTTGAATGATATCCTGAGTGATTCTGAGGATGGAAACACATTAAGTCCCCAGTACAAACCTTCATTTCTATGATGTGGCGTGAAAAGCAAAACCACACTACCAACTGTTATTTCTGTTGGAAAGGTTTCAATATAAAAAATGAAAAGAAAATATCTTACCCAAACTTTAATTCAATTATTCGTCCAGTGTCTCATAGCTCTGAAACACCAGTTCCACATCCACGTTCCAGTTTGGAAGATATCCTTAGTGATTCTGGGGATGGAAACAAATTACCTCCTTAGGACAAATCTTGATTTCTATGATGTGACGTGAAAAGCAAAACCATAATACCAACTGCTATTTCTGTTCGAAAGGTTTCAATACAAAAAATAAAAAGAAAATATCTTACCCAAACCTCAATTCAATTATTCGTCCAGTGCCTAATAGCTCTGAAATTCCAGTTCCATGCTCACCTTTCAGTTTGGATGTTATCCTGAAAGTGATTCTAAGGATGAAAACACATTACCTCTCCAGGACAAATCTAATTAAGATGATGAACCCTAAATTTTTTCTCAATGACCTGGTCATGAATTTAGGCCTTCCGAAAGATGCTTTCAAATTGCTGGGGTCAAGACTAAAAAATAAGTTGTCATTCAGAACCTAATTTTCGTGATACAGGCAACGGGAGAGAGAATTCACTAAATTTTTCTCCAAAGACGGAAATCTCGTTTTTGGTAGTAATATTTAAGGGCTAATTAAGTGTTTTGAAATAGAATATGATTAATCTGAGTGGCACATATTTCTTAATTCGTCAAAAACAAGCCTCAAAGCAGTCTACATCATGGAAATAAATTTGCATTTGTATGTTGCAAAAAAACTGTACGTGATGGAGAGGAACCAGTTATAAATTCAACAGACTAGAAAAACCAAAAACATCCCATGCAGCTGAAAAAAATATTTTCTTGCAGACCTCTGATATACACTTTGAAGCTACTAAAATAAAATACAAAATGTTTAGCGCAAAATAGGGACAATCCTATTTTCCGCTGAATTTTTTATTATATCAAAACAATTAATTATTGAAATTTAAAACTATGCTTCAAAATTCACAATAAAAATATGTAACATGGTATAAAAACGTAGCTAGTAATAAGAAAACACGATTTTGGAATTAGCACAATGGGATTTGGGAATCATAGTGCTGTAATATACAGTGAGGACACGTGGGTTGGATAAATTCATTTAAAATTCAAGGATTAGTTTTTTTTGGAAAAACGCTCGAACGCGTTTTATTTTTGGCTGCGGTCTTTCTAATGGTAAATTAATGTACACAAGATGGTTCAAAAATAAGTTACGATAATTAACTTCATTTTTTCAAATAGAAATACCTATTTTTTATTTCATTTTTGAAAGCTGCATCGAATTCTAAGTATATTACATGTATCATGTCCTATACCCAAATTCAACAGTTATCGATAAATTTACGATTGAACATATCAATAACTGAGACCACATCCCACAAAATTTCTTTCACTCTGTGGTCTGAAGTACACAAGTACACACAGTTCATACTCCGGAGCTTATAGGAAAATTAGCGATTTAGATGCATCACGAGAATTCGATCGTCGGGGAATATGTTAACCAACACAAGTAATTCAGAAAATAATTTTGAAATTTCAATTTATTGTATAAAACAAAAACATGATAATAATATAAAATTTGTTATTTGCATACTTTTGTTTTCTTTGCCCTTTGTACTTTCTTTTGTTCTTGCACTACAATTTCATCGTCATGATCCCCAAGTGTTCTCACATCGTATTGGTTGTCGTTAAGTAGGTCTTTGAAATAATCTACCCATACTTCTTTATATTGTTCCTCGCTTTCAACTACTTTGCCTTCTTTGTCACTTACTTTATGTTTATGTGGTCTGTTATGCTCGTTGATTTTTTGGTAATATCGCTTGGTATTATTTTTCTTATTTTCTTCCTCGATGGTTTTCATCTCATTCTCCATCGACTCCCTTTTACATTTTCGTAAAGCTTTTTTGCAATCTTTCCTTATTTTTTCATATTTTTCTCTATCTTCATTCTTTCCTGATCTTAACTATTTGTTTCTTGTTTCCACTTTCGCTACTAACCTTTTCTGACAGAGATCATTATACCATTCGTTCCGTTTGCTCTTTCCTTTTCTTCCGATGCATTTTTCTGCTGCTCCATTTATACATTGCTTAATAGTATTCCGTCTTGCTTCTACATCGTCCCCATTACTACTCTCTTTTCTTAACTACCTCCCTATTTCTTCTCTGTACTCTTCCCTCGTTCTCCCATTACTTAATTCTTCTATGTTCCAATTATTTTCCTTTTTTTTCATTGTCATTCCCGCTTTTATTTTCAATTTTACCATCGCTGTCACCATGAAATGGTCCGAGTCCGCACAAGCTCTTCTATATATTCTTACATCCAATATTGACGACTGTTTCTGTTTATTGACCAATACGTGATCGATTTGCGTTTGTGTTTTCTGGTCTGGTGAATTCCATGTTACCTTATGCCATTTCGGGTGTTCGTGCTTAGTACTACTAATGATCAGGTTAGTTCTTTCTGCTAGATTGCACAATCGATGTCCGGTGTCATTTGTTTTACTATGTATTGTATATTTTCCTGCTACTTGTTTGTTATATTCTTCCTTTCCTATCTGTGCGTTGAAATCGCCCAAGACAATAACAGTATCCTCCCTCGGTATTTTTTCAATATCCTGTTCCACCCTTTCGTAAAACTTAAACTTTACTTCTTCGTCTGCCATTTCCGTCGGCGCGTATATATTTAATAACGACAATTTAAGTGGTTTTGTATCGAGTCTAATGTAAGCTGAGTTTTCATTTATTGGTCTAAATTCCATTACCTTTTTTCTTAGTTTTCCTAGAATCATGAATGCTACTCCCTTGTGACCTTACTTTTCATCGCCTGAATATAGTATGGAAAACCCCTCTCTATCTAGTCTTCCTTGCCCTTCCCATCGAATCTCTTGTACTGCAGCTATGTCTATTCTATATCTTTCCAATTCCTTTGCTACTTCCTGCATTTTTCCGGCCACTAACATTGTTCTTACGTTCCACGTGCTAACTCTAAGTTTTTTATTTTTAACTGTTTTCTTTTTGTTTACCATTCTGTTATCTTCCATTTCTCTAACTGTTCTCTTTACCGTGTCCGTTGCCATGTCAGTTATCTCCATTGCTCCATCGTCATTCATTGTTAGTTTTTTGGTGTCACTATTTATTTCAAGCCTTTCTAAATTATTATTCTATCTCCATTCCTTTCCTTCTAGGACCAATTTGTTGTACCCAAGTTTAACTGTTCTGCCTTCACTTCTCTCCTTTTTTGCAATATTTGTTATTTGCTTTCCTTTTTCTCTTTCTGCTTTTGTTAAGTCATCGCTAATATAAATCGTATATTTCTTGTTGTTTAATTTGTATTTATTCCTCATTATTTTTGCTTTATCCTCTTCCTTCTCCAGTTCTACTAAGCAAGTTATTCCCCCTAGTTTATGGGCTCCTCTGATCTCCACCTGTACTTCTAATTCTTCCTGAATCACTCTCTTCATCTGGTCTTTTAGTAATATTGGGTCCTCTCTCTCTATTTTTAATCCAGTCACCACTATATTATTCCTCCGTTTCTCTCTTTCCATCCATTCTATTTTATCGCATACTTCTTTAAACTTTCGTTAAATTTCTTCATTTTCTGCTTTAATTTCTTTGTTTCCCCTTTCTAGTACCTTGTTTTCCTCCCGTATTTTTCTTATTTCTTCTTTAATTTTTCCTTGATCATTTTTTATTTGGGTTTGTTCTGCTTTTATTTCCTTAACCATTTCTATTAGAAGATCTAATTTTTCTTCGTTTCTTTTACTTGTTTTCATTGGTGATTTGGTGTTTTTCTGGTTGTCATAACTGCTTTTCCCTTCTCTGAGCCTTTTCCTGCTTCCCTCATCCGTCGAATAATCGTCACTGTCCATTTTCCTCATCCTAGTATTTATTTCTTATGAGCGACTCTTCTATTGACGTGCCGCCACTGATAACTGCCTTGCTCGAACGATGTAATTTGGGTTGCCGGACGGCGTCAGATATCGCCCGCAAGTCAACCTTTCGGCCGAGCTCAGTCTATCAACCGCTGTCAAATCGACTTTAAACTATTAAATTATTTCTCTCACCTTACGTTTCTGCTTCCACCTACAATTTCACTGCTTCCTCTCACTTCACTTTCCGCTTTAATACGTTTTCTGTATTCTTACCAGCACAGTGGCGCACTCCGGAAATCCAACTATAAATAAATCATTAATACATTTTTTTTATTAAAATACGATTTATTAAGATGATCACAGTAATAAGTACTCCAACAATTTATTTTATGTAAACAGCGATTAAACAATGCTAATTTAGATTTACAACTTCCAATTGAGAGTACACCTTAGAGATTATGTAATTCCTGAAAAAATTAATTAAAATTCTTATTATTAGCCCTCAGTTTAACAACATGTTACAATACTTATACATTTCGTTCTTATCAAATATAATTAATCTAAAAATGGTAAACTTGTCCTCCAATGTCGTGCATGTATTATCGTAGATAAGCTTAAAGTTTAATTTTAAGAAAAATAGATTCCTATTTATTGTGTTGTTTGGGTATAAAAGATAAATTAAAATCGCAATCAAACCCTAAAGTACCTGAATTCTTCTAAAAGTTAGCAGTTAATATACTTTCAATAATTACCTATATTATTCAATGTTAGAGCTAATGATATTTATCTTATATACACTTGTACATACATACATACTTGTGCATAAACACTAATGTATTACAGGAGAACAGTAAACAATATTAACTTTAATGTAAGTAATAAAACAAATTACAAGCTCATAATCAATTAAAATAAAAAATACTATTTTTTTACAGTGGTGATATTGTACGTAAACTGCTTCAGCGTGAATTTGGCCACAAGCGTCCAAAATGTGTTCACGGCCGCCAAACTCGTTGCTGTACTTATTGTGATATTAGGTGGCGTTTATAAAATATGTGAAGGTAGGTGAAAAATATTACATCAATCGATTAACTTTAGCTTTAATCGCGTATATGCATATTTAAAATTACTTATAATTCGCTTACACACGAATTACATTTTGTTAAAATTACGTTCATCGTCAGGTCTTGTATATACGAGGATTCATGTAAAAGGTCTCCAAATATAAAGTAAGAATAAGAAAAGACAAAATAATGAAACCAGTCACAAGATGAAGTAAATTTATTGGACATAATTATTGTTGCACATAGTGACTGTTGGGGATACATATAATATCCTTTTGTAATATTTTAATTTCAAAAATTTCTTATAAGTATAAATATAATTGTAAGTAAATCTAGGATATAGAATTGAAACATAACATTTCCAATTTTATAAATATTCATCGTGCATTTTCAAGTTTAAACCACTGTATAACATAATTTCATAATCACATTCAAATTATAAAACTGAGTTCTAGGAAAGTGATATATTTTACCTTTGCGAATTTATTGCTTTATACATTAGACCGCTGTTTTATTACCTAGGTTATGATAATGAAAAATTCGGGAAAAGGCACATTTATCCCGGAATCTGTGAATACATTTCGCTCTTATTGGAGCTTGTCAGCACACAATATCCTGGATGGAGATGACTTTTCACTTCTATACTTCGCCTATATATAGTTAGAATTATAAACTTACTGTGAATGAAAACCAATGAGTATTAAATCTCACATTACATGGAAATATCGCCAAATATGCTGCGTTAATTTATACATTTCTGCAAACTAAGTTTGTACAAATTTGAAGAAACGCTACACGTCGTGACGCTACCTTAGTGGTTGTTAGGATAATGAAAAATTCATGAAAAGTCACATCTATCCCGGAATGTGTAGATGCATTTCGCCCTTATTGGAGTTTCTCAACACACAGTATCCTGGATAGACATGACTTTTCACTTCTATTACTACATTGATTCTCATTTATAGTAAATGCATTATACCTTAGGTTATAGTGAACAAAGGGTTTAATCTGCATATTCATTCTTAAGATTACTTAAATATATATAATAAATTTTATTACATTAACAAGGCACGCTCCGGAACTACATACTTAAATTTATAACACAACAATATTTAATTAGTAATCATATTTTATTATGAATTTATTAGTTAAGATTAAAATTTTAAGGCACTATCGTAAACCTTGAATATTGTTGCTCGTAGGTACAATTTCCACAAACTAAGAACACAGAAAAAATTCCTCGTTATGCCGTCGAACAATATAATGTACAACTAATACATCCATTGAATTATGTAATAGTTCGTAGGGGTAGTATATATGCTTATCTACTTGTAACACAGTCTTCACACAACAGTCTCATTCGTAACGTCATAGCAAGCAACAGCACAACAAAAAACAGTACCAACTCCACAACAGAACAAAACAGTCGTACAGCAACAACAAGACACACAGTCTTACATAAACATCAACATAACAATCATACTTTAACAAGAGACACCAGCCTCTATAGTCTTATAACATTTTCAATTTAATATAATAAGTCGTAGATTCAAAAATAAATGTATTACGTAAATACGTACTGTGTGTCCATGCATATACAGATACAAATTTGTTTTTATACAGATTTGTATTATTTTGTATCAAAGCTTGATGTGAATTATCGCATCGACATGCAATCTATTTTTTGCTAGACTACGCCACCTGGCGACGAGTTAATGGACTCACAGTAATATGCGTATTTTTTCTTCTTTATCAGTAATAGCATCGCTATTCGAGAAGAACACTTTGCACCGGCGTGGTCGGTTTTGTCCGTCAGATGGCAAGAGGTAATCTGTTGTCTTCGGATAGGACAAAACTTACTACATGACCGCAAGTGTACTACAGTCTTTTGCTTCGTAAATCTATCATTGACAAAGTGGTTACACAGAAACGCATGCGTCTGGTAGTTGAAGCAAAAGCTGGTAAATACGTACTGTGTGTCCATGCATATACAGATACAAATTTGTTTTTATACTGATTTGTATTATTTTGTATCAAAGCTTGATGTGAATTGACGCATCAACATGCAATTTGTTTTTTGCTATACTACGCCACCTGGCGACGAGTTAATGGACTCACAGTAATATGCGTATTTTGTCTTCTTTTCCAGTAATAGCTTTGCTATTCGAGAATAAACACTTTGCACCGGCGTGGTCGGTTTTGTCCGTCAGATGGCATGAGGTTATCTGATGTCTTCGGATAGGACAAAACTTGCTACATGACCGCAAGTGTACCTACAGTCTTTTGTCTTCGTAAATCTATCATTGACAAAGTGGTTACACAGAAACGCATGCGTCTGGTAGTTGAAGCAAAAGCTGGTAAATACGTACTGTGTGTCCATGCATATACAGATACAAATTTGTTTTTATACAGATTTGTATTATTTTGTATCAAAGCTTGATGTGAATTATCGCATCGACATGCAATCTATTTTTTGCTAAATGTATATAGTGTAAATAAATATATTTAGAGAAGAGTGCATTTATTCATTTAGTAAACACCAAAGATTTAAGAAGTATAGTGTATACAGCCTGTGCACGGCGAAACATCGGGGTTGTGATTCTAGTAACTGGGGTTTAACCATTACCGCCAGAATTCATCGCAAATATTTTGGTCTTCGAGCCGCAACAATATTTGGTTCCACGAACCGACGTGCCCAGTGACCATTTAGTGCAAGACATTTCTTCAAGCACTGAATCCATTTCTTCATACCGTCTATGAAAAAATTCTCTTGTTTACTGTTGATCCAATTGGGAACGGCAGCCTGTAGTTTATAAACAAATTGTTTATAAACAAATATGCAACGCGAATCAAAGTAGTTGGAATTGATGTACCTGGATATTCGAAAATTGAGTGTTGAGTGCATCTGCTATAGGTGTAATGATGGCGGCTCGATTTCAAATCCTCAAACCAAAAATTGTAACAAAAGCGGCCGGATGCAACTAAATTGCAAAATTTCACAAGGCCTGGATGCAACTAAATAGTAAAACTTCACTATGAACTAAAACTTGTTAATTTATCGTGGTTACGTGAAATCCTGTTAATACAATTAGAGGTAACGCACAAGTCGAATTACACGAGCCAGAATCGTGGTGCTATTGACTGATAATGGTTCGCTAATGAATGCATAGAAAATTACTATCGTAACAGAATGTGAAGCTAATGGAAAATTGTTCGATTGCTTCCGAGCGCCATCTAGCGTGGGGACAAAGAAACTCTTCTATGTAAACGCACTACGGTTTTAAAATTAATTATTATTTTTAACGTTAATTTGCTTATGATTTAAAAAGAAATTACCAAGATTAAATCATAAGCAAAGAATTCAACATAATTAATCATCTACTTCGAAATAAACAACGAAAATGAAATTAGAATATCAGTTAAACAATTTTATTCAAACCATCTCAAATTACAAGAAAATAAAACTAAATTTGCGATTTTAACAAGTGCCTAATGGTGTATCTACTAACATTACAAAACTATTATACTAAATTTATTAAATAATAAATAAGTAGTAGTAGTAGTAGTTTGTAAGCTATATAGTTTACTAATGAAGACACAAGACAAATACGAAATGTAATTAAGTAAACACTCAACAAATTTCATGCACAACAAAAATAGTATCGATACAAATAAAATCATATAAATAATTGGTATTGTAACGTTTGGCTTTACGGGTTCTTAAATAAAACTAACAATAACTTTAGACACACACACTATATTAATATTAAAACGTATAACTAACTATTAACAACAATAAGTACATTTATGTATTCTATATTTATGTAACTATATTTATGTATACTTCGCGAGACTTGGGTATTGAATGTCTGCCTATCCCTTCTTCGACGCGGCTTATATATCTCGTTCATATATTCTCGAATGATGTAGAAGGCTGAAGAGAACACCAGACAAGTATGACGCGCCTATTAGTCGTAGGATGAGTCATCACATTGCCCCCTTCTTAAGAATGAAGTTTCGTCCCGAAACATGTCAAGTTTTGATTCCCTCAACCGATGGCGAAATCGACAGGTAGGGCCTTTGTTACATTGTGACGTCATATCGAAATAACAGTCCACGGTTTTATCTTGCCTGGATGGACAGGAATATTCAAGGCGGTAACTGCATACCAGAATTTCCATACCAGTATGTCGGAAGATTACTTCCAACATGCTCCTTACAATTCTCCAGTCCAGGCGGTCCAATCCACAACCCAATTTTGGAACTGCTAATTTCAGAATGTCTTGCTGTAACATTTGTTCGCGTAAGTGGGTCAGGGTCTCCCATAAGGCACGATAGGTTGGCTTTAGGCTCGACAGTTCTTTCGTGACCAAATAAAATATGGGCTGTCCTTCATTTATTATTTGGAGACTCTTCCCAATTGCTGGTCCCTGCTGCCTTAGTTTTTCGATTCTGCCAAATCTCTCTTTAAATTCCCTGGCAATCCCTTTGGCCATTCGCAGATCTCGGGCTACGCAATGAGCAAGCGCGTAGTCTGGCGGCACTGTAAACAAATCTTGCTGTTTCTCGATGGTTACTCCAAATCGAGCTTTTCTCGAACCAGAATATTCTTGCATAAAGTCTTCGAAGGTTAGTTCATGGTATTGGCTATCCAATCGGCGTAAGTCAGCGGTTTCGTCATTATTGTCTCCAGAGTATGGGGCTAATCGATTAAAATGTACGACTCTTGGCTTACTGTGAGGTGTTCGCCTGATGCGGTATATTACATCGTTGATCCGCTTCAACACCTCGTATGGCCCCTCCCAATTCTTTTGAAGTTTTGGAGATAGGCCCCGTCGACGTTGTGGATTATACAACCAAACCCGATCGCCTTCATGGTAACCACTCTTCTCGGCGTTGATGTCATAGCTCTCTTTCATTCTGTCACTAGCATCTTGGATATTATGTCTGACTTGTTCATGGATATTATCTAGTCGTCGTCTGAGCGTGCTGACATAATCTTCTCCGGCAAGATCTTCACCAGGCTTGCTCCCAAACTTTAAATCACAGGGCAATCGGAGTTCCCTCCCGAATAGCACGTTTGCTGGTGATTGGCCTGTTGTCTCTTGAACGGAGGCCCGATACGCCATTAGAAATAATGGTAAATGTTCGTCCCAATCTCTCTGGTGTTCGGAGACCACTTTGGATAAGTGTCTGATCATGGTCTTGTTCATTCGCTCTACCATCCCATCTGATTGTGGATGCAAGGGAGTTGTTCTCGTCTTCCGTATGCCCAAAAGTCCACACATCTTTTCGAATAGATTGGACTCAAAATTTCGTCCTTGATCGGAATGAAGTTCCAAGGGTACACCAAAACGGCTGACGAACTCCTTCACAATCACGTCTGCTACAGTTCCAGCTTCCTGATTTGGTAGAGCATATGCTTCAACCCATTTGGTAAAGTAATCCATGACCACTATTATGTATTTATTTCCTTTGTCGCTTTCTGGAAAAGGGCCGGCGGCATCTATGGCGATCCTTTCAAATGGGCTTCCTACATTGTATTGGCGCCTGGGTGCACGTCGACGCCTCTGGGGACCATTGCTTCCGGCGCAATTAGCACACTTTCGGCACCATTCCTTCACATCTCGTGAACAATTCACCCAGTAAAATCTCTGGCGCACCTTCTCCAGTGTTTTATGGACTCCAAAATGTCCCCCAGAAGCACCATTATGGAGTTCTCGCAAAACCTCTGGTATTCTGTTCTTGGGAACCACCATTTGCATCTTCCGCTCGCTTCCATCGTGATTTTCGACCTCACGTCTCAGGAGATCGTCTTCTATGGTTAAAGAATCCCATTGTGCCCAGTATGACTTCAATTCTCGTGAATGGGGAGCAATTTCTTGCCAGGTCGGTCTTTGCCCATTTCTTTTCCAAGCCCTGAGGACTGCAAGATCCGGATCAGCTTCTTGATCTGCGCGCAAATTGTCAGGTTGCCATTGGTCATCAACAACGGTGGTTCGAAGAGCGTTGGCCGATTTGTCTTCGATTCTGTTGCAATATCGACAGTCTTCTTGACAGGGCCTTCTGGAAAGGGCATCTGCATTTTGATGTTTGAGGCCTGCTCTGTGTTCAATGACAAAGTCATACTCCTGTAGCCTCTCAATCCATCTAGCTACTTGACCCTCTGGATTCTTAAATTGCAAGAGCCACTTTAAGGCGGCATGATCAGTGCGGATCAGGAACTTCTGCCCATACAGGTACTTGTAAAAGTGCTCAATGGTCTTAACTACTGCCAATAGTTCTCTCCTGGTTACGCAGTAGTTCCTCTCCGGTTTGGATAGGGTCTTGCTAAAGTATCCAATGACCTTTTCTTGTCCATCTTGGATTTGAGAGAGCACGCCACCAATCCCGACGTTACTGGCATCCGTATCCAAAACAAACCTCCCAGATGGCAGCGGATAGTTCAGAACGGGTGCACTGATCAACGTACCTTTTAACAACTCAAAGGCCGCTTGGCATTCGTTGTTCCAAATGAATGCTCGATTTTCTGTTAGGCGAGTAAGTGGTTTTGCAATGTTGGAGAATCCAGGAACGTAGCGTCGATAATATGTGCATAATCCCAAAAAGCTTCTTAGCTGATGTTTGTCTTTGGGTACCGGCCATTTTTCCACAGCTTTTACTTTTTCTGGATCCACAGCAATTCCTTTTCCGGAAACCACATGTCCAAGGTAATTTACCTCCTTGCGGAAAAGGTGACACTTCTTTGGACTTAATCTCAGGTTGGCATCTCGCAACCTCTGGAATACTACTTCCAAATTTTTCATGTGATCTTCAAAGGTCTTCCCTACCACAATCACATCATCGAGATATACCAGGCAGGTATCCCAAGACAATCCCCTCAGTACAGTGTCCATGAGTCGCTCAAAGGTAGCTGGGGCGTTACACAGTCCAAATGGCATGACTGTAAATTGCCAGAGTCCTGTACCTAAACTGAAGGCAGTCTTCTCTTTGTCATTGGGATCCATTCCCACTTGCCAATAACCGCTCTTTAAGTCTAGAGTGGAGAACCATTTTGCTCCTGCCAAGGTGTCTAGCGTATCGTCTATTCTTGGGAGAGGATAGCTGTCCTTTTTGGTCACACTATTCAAACGACGATAGTCCACACAGAATCTGGTAGATCCATCCTTCTTCCTGACAAGGACCACTGGTGAAGCCCATGGACTGTTCGATGGTTCAATTACTCCTTGGCCTTCCATATCTTGTATAATTTGCTTGGCTTCCTCACGTTTTGCCAGAGGTAACCTCCTTGGTCCTTGTCGAATTGGACTTGCATCGCTGGTATTTATTTTGTGCATTACAATATTGGTTCTTCCTTTCGTACCAGTTTCAGTTTCAAAGACGTCTTCATAATGTTTGATTAAATCCTTAACTTGGCTTTGTTCCTTCTTGTTCAATCCTTGACAGGCGGAGTCGATTATCTTGGACAATTTCTCAGGAACCTGCACGAATCCATTCTTCTTCGCTTCTATGCGATGAACGACGGCCGACACTGGCGAACACCACCCCAGAATAGTACCCTTCTTTAATGAAACAGGGTAATGGTTCACATTCATTACCCTTATCGGTACAGTCTTCTGAGTCTTAACCAGCATTTTGGCAACTACTATTCCTCGGCCCACCTCGTCATCATCAGCCTTTGGTTCCAACATTGTAACATTTCCGTCCAAATAATCACCTTCCATACACGCCGTCAAAAATGTCTCACTTCTTGCATCCAGGACAACATTCTCTGCAGTAATTACTTGTACACTCCCACAATTTTTCCCATGAAGAAACAATTCCTCATTATTTATTTTTAAAGTGCCTTCTTTCATGTTTAACTGGAAGCCGTAGGTGTTCATGATGTCTAATCCCAAGATTATCTGTTCTTCTATGTTGGCTACGAGAACACGATGTCGGATTGATGTTGGTCCTATGACAAAATTGACATCTACTTCACCTTCCACAGAAGCTGCTTCTCCAGTAGCTGTCCTTAGTCTCCATTTACTAGAAAGTAATTCTTTATTCCTGGATATTAAATCGGGTCGTACAATGGTTTTCGTCGATCCAGTATCTAGCAAGCAAGCATAGGTTCTTCTTTCCATAATAGCATCCACATACAGGCCATTGGTTTGATTTTGCAAGGATGCGATTTGGGCAGTCCTTGGGACTTTCGGATTCTCAGCGGATTCTTTCTTGGTCCTTTTATCACATTTATTCTGGATATGACCGTTTCTTCTACAATTCCCGCATGGCCGCGCACTTTTATTTGATTTGATCTGATTTAGGACTTGACTAACCACCTGCTCCATGAACTCCTCATTTTCCTGTTCGTCGACAGAACAGCCACGAGCATTGTTCAAAGAGGCTTGTCTTGCAGTCTCAAATTCAAGTGCGTACGCCAAAGCATCGATCGAGGTTTTCGGTCTTGCCAACCTTAATGCTTGCTGCGTATCAATATCCCGGAGACCATCTATGAACGTCTGGACCGCTAGGTATTCCATGAAATTATCTGGCGCCATCGGATATGCAAGTTGAACTAGACGAGCAATATCTGCCTCAAATTCCTGAAGATTCTCGCCTTTCTTCTGTGATCGATTCTTCAGTTGGGTATGGTATACTTGCTCCAAATGCGCATGGCCATATCTCATCTCCAAGCGTTTAATGAGTTGAGAATAATCTTTACGTTCCTCAGGAGGCAATGTCTGCAAAATATCACTAGCATCACCCCTCAATGCTATGACTAAAGCAGTCGCCTTCTCGGCAGAAGACCATGCGTTTGCTTCTGCGGCCGCTTCGAATTGCGTCAGGTAAGTTGCCCATGACGTCTTTCCATCAAAGGTTGGTGGCTTGATTCTGGTCCTTGAAATAGCCACAAGTTCTTCTTTTATTTCGATGGGCCGCGGTATGACTTCTTCGTTGACCTGCCTGGGATCAGAATGACTCATGGCAGCGGGTAATTTCATCTCAATCATTATTGCCTCTAAAAGTCTAGAATGTTCTCCAATTTTCTCTTCTACAGCTGTGAAAACCTCTTCTTTTAACGCTTCTGATTTTTCCGCTAGTCGCTGTTCTAGAACTTTTTCGAAGTTTCTAGAATTTTCTAGTAATTTCTTTTCCAGATTTTTCTCGAGGATTCTAGCGGTTTCTAGGTTTCTTTGTTCCATTTGTTGCATTTGTATTTGCGCATTCTCTATTAATCGTTGTTCCATATTTTTCGCGCTATCCAGATTCTTCTGTTCCATTTGTTCTAGAGTTTTTGCTAAGTTTCCAGAAGTTTCCAGGTTCTTCTGCTCCATTTGTTGCATTTGAGTTTGTGAATCTATTAGACGCTGTTCCAAGGTTTGCGAATTATCTATTAGACGCTGTTCCAAGGTTTGCGAATTATCTATTAGTCTTTGTTCTAGAGTTTTCGCTAAGTTTCCAGAAGTTTCCAGACTTTTCTGCTGCATTTGTTGCATTTGAATTTGCGCATTCTCTATTAATCGTTGTTCCATATTTTTCGCACTATCCAGATTCTTCTGCTCCATTTGTTCTATTTTCATAAACAGCGAATTCACGTCAGCATCTCCGCCTGGAACTTGAAAGACATAATTCTCTGGATCCTCGCCTTCTTGGATCAACACATTGCGAAGCCGTTGCTGGAGGATCGACTTTTTGCCAGTTGTATCCTCATCCCTCTCTTCTAATTCTCGTTTTAACTCGGACACTTTCAATTCCGTGAGTTTCATTCTATTAGCCATCACGATATTTAAAATAACGTCTTTCCGCACTGTATATTTATTTAAACGAATACTTAATTAACACTTAATTGTCTACTTAGTTTATTATTTATTAATTAGTCCACACCTGAATACCACTGTAACGTTTGTCTTTCGGGTTCTTAAATAAAACTAACAATAACTTTAGACACACACACTATATTAATATTAAAACGTATAACTAACTATTAACAACAATAAGTACATTTATGTATTCTATATTTATGTAACTATATTTATGTATACTTCGCGAGACTTGGGTATTGAATGTCTGCCTATCCCTTCTTCGACGCGGCTTATATATCTCGTTCATATATTCTCGAATGATGTAGAAGGCTGAAGAGAACACCAGACAAGTATGACGCGCCTATTAGTCGTAGGATGAGTCATCACAGTATCATACACAAGACTTTTAACTTCACTTTCTTTTCCAATTAGAAAATGATTTAATCTTTTAATATAATTATACACTACCAACTTGACAAATTTATCTAAGATGATTTGTTTCAAATTTTCTTCATTGACACAGAATTTAAAATGAAAGTTTACCTCTTGTACTATTACACTTTTTATATTTGCTAATTAAATTTGTCATACATTTATTTTCGTTGGGAGAATGTATCCGTTTTGGTTTCACATATTTCTTATTAGCTAAAAGTAATGATTCTGGCATCATAGGTGAGATAGGTTGTTCCACAGAACTGAATGAGGTTGATGGCTCTGTTTCCATAGCTGTCGTAGTTGGCTCAACATGTTCATACATTGTCTTACACACTTTTTCCATATGGAAAAATATAAAAATTATAAAAATCTATAAGATATATAAGGATAAAACTAAGTGTTTGAATTTCTAGCTTACCAGTATGTAGTAATAAATCGGTTTTTGGGTAATGTTTTTTTCCTTGGACTTCCTGTCTCTTCTACAGAAGTATATGATGTTCCCCACATTTCACAAATACTGGGTTGTATGAGATTTTTATTAACTTGTTGTTGACACAGGCAAATCTAAGATTTTAAAGCCCCAAGAATTTGGAATTAAAACAGGATCTACAAATTAAACAAGTAAAGTGTATAGTTTTGCTTCACCTTCTATAATAAACACATAAAAGCACAATACTAATCTAAACAATTTATATCAAAACTGGTTCTTATATAAGTATGTTTTCATTTTAACTTACCTGGCAAGTTAAATTTTGGAATTACACCAACTTTAATTTTTTCCCCAGTTATAGCTCCATAGCAAAATGATTATGACAAATTTTTCTTAATCTAAGTATTGATTTGGGAGTTTCTTGCAATAAAGTTGCATTGCCACATAAGCTAACCCACTGCTTAAATTCATCTAGTGCCTTTTCATAATTTGGAAATTTATGTAAAATTGTATCTCCTCTTTTAGAAGTACAACCATGAAATGTACAATGACGAATCATTGTGCTACAAAAGACTTAAAGAAGATACACTGATGTAAACGTTAAATTTATTCTCATACTTACATATTTTTCAAGATGCCTTAATATTAATCACTAATTATAAATATATATAAAATAAATAAAGAAATAAAAGAAACTTCAGAACTTTACACACTTAAAAAATTACGATAACGATAACAAAAAAACTCGTAGTATTAGATATATCCAACAAAGAAAGGAGTGATAACAATTAAATAACGTAAAATATTGAAAATAGTAAATAATATAACCAATAACACCTAAACAACAAATCGAAAATTGTGAAAATTAGCTATTATTGCAGAATTAGTTGTTAACGACTATGCAAAAACAACATCAACAGCGACATCTGTTGTGGGGACAGTTTACATGATTCAAATTGACCAATGAAATTGCGGCCCAATTTTTGCTATTTTACTTATAACCCCATGAATGAATGTTCTAGTGCCTCTCGCGCCTTATTTTCGAGATCGCACAACGGGTTTTCCCCGAATATCATTACTTGAGGAATACGCAGCAATAAGTTGACAACAAACATATCTGAAAAGGTGACGGAACAAATACAGAAACGCAATACTAAGAGGAAATACTTGATTTTGAATATCACGAACTTGTGCGAACCCTATGAAAAATAATGCAATAAGAAAAAACGCTTTTCGAGTGTAACAACTTTTGATTGAAATAGTTCAAAAATTTTAATGAAGGCATCCTTCAGAACTTGACACCAGGAAGACTTTGTTATTTTTTTCTACTGAAGAATTACAGTTTATTTAAATTATATCCAAGCTGTTTCCTTTTGGTAAAATATGGGTCTTCCATATTAGACTCCAGTCCAAGTGTTCCCTAGGTGTTTAACTTCAAGCGCTTTGGAATTTACTGTTTGTTTAGTTTGTTACTTTTCATTCAGGAAAAGTTACATGTACTGATTTAGTTTCCTTAATTTGGGTTTGTCGGAATTGTTCTGAATAACATCGATCTCAGTTCTTTTGCAATATACATCTATCAGTAATTTATTTATTTCTCTGTTATATCTAAAGGATATATATTAATTAAGGAATTTTCTTGATAATGCTTCTCCCTTTACAATTCTAATTCAATAATCTTATAGATGCACTGACCAAAGAATTTAAATTCATAATAAATTTATATTTTAATATTTTCCTGACAACAGATGTCCAATTCAAATTCTTTTGAATAAGATTTTAATTTAAAATTGCGGCAATAAAACCCTAATATAAATATTTTTCATTTTGCACACGAACTTAAACACTCATTGCGCTACAGAAACTCTCATGCAATCATTTCAGTCAAACATCAAAGTAAATCCTTCGTTAATGATATTTTTCGTAACCTTCTCCTGTTTTATTAATAAGCTCAGCAGTAAAATATTGCCAGTGGCCTAAATTCCAAGTGTTAGTAGACAAATTGAACAAATTTCGGTTTCAGTAATCAGAGAAAGGTTTTTTTATTTTTCTTGACATACATTTTATTAGGGCAACGCTCTTGATATTTGTATAACGCTTGGTAATAAGCTCAGTTCTTTCGTTTTAGTTCCTTTTTAAGATTCTGTATCCAATGCTCCATATAGATAATTTTAATAATAATAATTTTTATTTTTATTATTATTGTGTATTACTTTCTTTAAAAAGATAACAGCATCCTCCACAATACAATTATTAAAGCCGACACAAATTACACACCTAATCTTTTATCAAACATTCAATATAAACAATAACATGAAAACGCACAACTCCTATAAACCATTTAGTGTTTTGTGCGCTGAGTTTTTTCACATCTTTTTGAATCACGGATTGTAAGGCCGTGAGTACTATTATTTTTCTAATATATTATCTAATTGTACTTTATTATTATATTATCTTTAGTAATATTATCTACTGTTAGTTTGTTAACATAAGTACGAAAACGGGTTAATTGTGATTTGATAACGCCACGCTTCTTGATTAGTTTCTCGTGTTCCACAGTCATCTTAACGCAAATATGTGCACTAATAAATGTATAGGCAAAGGATATTATAAAGGACCTACTTTTGGTTGCGATGACGTTGATGTGTTTCGCCTTCAACAACTCGATTATGTTCCAGAATATCTTCGAACCGAAGTCTTGTGATTCTTCACGAATTTATAGGTATTATGAGGATGAATGAATTAATCATCCGGCTGCGAAGGACCATGTAGATGAATTATTTAATGATCCGGTTGCGTGGGTTTATGAGGATGAGTTAATGTATCACCCAGCTTCGAAGGACCACGTAGATGAATTAATTAATCATCCGGTTGCGAAGGACCATGAGGATAAGTTAATTTATCATCTGTCTTCGAAAGACCATGAAATGAATTAGTTAATCATCTGGTTGCGAAGGACTATGAGGATGTGATAATTTATCAACCGATTTCGAAGGTCCATACAAAAAAGACATTGCACGGGGCAACAAACATACAAGGATGGATTGATATCTAAAGCCTCCAACTCTATAAAGTAAGAATAATAAAAGACACAATAATGAAATCAGTCTCAAAATAAAGTAATTTATTGTACTACCAACGTATATAATTATTTTTCCACATAACTTTTTACTGTTGGTAGAATTGCGAATAGCAACTTCAGTATCTGATGAAAAATGTTGACATTTTGATACCTTCTTCAACTTGGGACAAATATGAAGGTGCCAAATCAGATCTGTGCGAAATAACCATGATTTGCACGCTCGTCACTGTCTTCATCGTTTCGTTACTGCAATGCGGTCTGACGTTGTCGTGATGCATGAAAAAATTTGTTCTCTCCTGCCTTACTCCACAGATATTGAGTATGAATTTTTCCGCTGATGAAATTCTTTTGAATTTTACATGGAGAATCTTGACGAAGATATTCCATTGACTGCTGCTTGTTTTCGAGGTCATAATGGTGAACCTAAGATTCCTTCCCGGTGGTCATGTTCTTGAGAAAATCATCTCCACGTCGATACTGATTAAGAAGTTCTTGACAAATGTTTTTTGTTTGTTCTTTCATGATGTTTGTTAATTGTCGGAGGATCCATCTGGCGCAAAATTCAACGTCTGAACAATGTACTGGACTCTTTCTTGACTATGCCTAATTGCCGACCAATTTGCTTTTACGTAATCTGCCGATTTCCTCGAATCAGTGCATTTACTTGTCCTTGATTCTTCTCATGCGTCACTGATGCTGATCGACCTGATCGGTTTCTGTCAAACACCTTCATTTCGCCTCTATGACAAAGTTTTGCACGTCGAACCCACTGGTACCTAAACATTCTTCACATCCATACAATTGTTGCCATAAACAGTTTTCAAACGCGTGTAAACTTAGATAGGTGCGCAACCTTTCAGCGTATAAAATTCTATCACGGATCGTTGTTTTGCACGCAATTCAGAAATCGAACTCATGATAAATAATGCTGTTACTCAATGAGGGTAACAGGAAAATGAAACTTTGCATGCTAAGACGAGATATTCGAAATTATTTGCAGATTAGCAGATTGAAACTTGTTTTTATCTCCACTACTCACTCACACAATGGCTTTGGCGGAAATCTTATATATCAACCCACCCTCGTCATGAAAGGCTAAGGAATATAAATGCCTCAAAGGTTTCATCGATTTAGAAACGAAAAGCGTTACGATTGCCATAAACACAAAAAACTACGGGAAACACATCATGAAGAATAGTTCGCTCATGAATAATATGTGTAGAAAACGTAGCCTATACTCTGAAGCAATTGAGCGTATAACGTCAGAATGAAAATTACTAACTGCGGTAAAGTACACCAACAAACATAAAAATGTTGGGAAAATTATACACATTGCACTTTGTCATAAATAAGGTTAGCAAGCGTGTCTGCATATCAGGACTGAATTCAGTACGTATCACCGCGCGCCACGTATAAAGCGAAGCAGTCACATTTTGCGTCGGTTCATCTTGTTTCTCAACGGGAGATAGTCGAACGTTTCACCGTTACCTTTAACGCGTTCTAAATGTAAGTCATAGTAAGTCAGCGGTACAGAAGCGCAAAAAGCTACCATCCCGTAAATTTCCGGATTTACATTATGATGGTGCAGAATTAGTGTGTAAAGTTTGCGATAAACAAAAAATTGTGCTACGTATATAAGGCAAGTAGGTTATTTATGATATTTATAATTAAATAAATAAATTAACATTGCTCTTGCCCGATATATACTTGCGTTAAACCCTAAGAAGTAATAAAGTAATATAATATGTGTATACATATATAAAACTTAGTACTCTCTTGGCGTGCAGACAAAAGTGGCTCACTCTAGTCATAAATATAAAGTTACAAATATCACAGACCCTATTATAAATATACAAGACAATTTGGAACTTACTGCAAGTGAGAATTAATGAATATTAAATCACATTCTTACATGTAAATGTCGACTTATATGATGCGTTCATAACTACAATCCGACAAACTAAGTTTGTACCAGTATGCAGAACACACCCTTCCGCGACAACGAACTTCCTGGTAATTAGGTTAATTAAGAATTAAGAAATACTGAAAAAAACAAGTCAATCAACGGGAGGAAACGTACAGACGGCGTTTCGTTCTGGTTGGAACTTTTCAATGCACGGTATTCCTCGAAGACGGACATTGCTTTTTCATTTCTATACTTTCTGTATATATAGTTAACATTTGGAACTTACTGCAAGTGAGAATTAATGAATATTAAATCACATTCTTACATGTAAATGTCGACTTATATGATGCGTTCATAATCATTAATTCTCACTTGCAGTAAGTTCCAAATGTTAACTATATATACAGAAAGTATAGAAATGAAAAAGCAATGTCCGTCTTCGAGGAATACCGTGCATTGAAAAGTTCCAACCAGAACGAAACGCCGTCTGTACGTTTCCTCCCGTTGATTGACTTGTTTTTTTCAGTATTTCTTAATTCTTAATTAACCTAATTACCAGGAAGTTCGTTGTCGCGAAAGGGTGTGTTCTGCATACTGGTACAAACTTAGTTTGTCGGATTGTAGTTATGAACGCATCATATAAGTCGACATTTACATGTAAGAATGTGATTTAATATTCATTAATTCTCACTTGCAGTAAGTTCCAAATGTTAACTATATATACAGAAAGTATAGAAATGAAAAAGCAATGTCCGTCTTTGAGGAATACCGTGCATTGAAAAGTTCCAACCAGAACGAAACGCCGTCTGTACGTTTCCTCCCGTTGATTAACTTGTTTTTTTCAGTATTTCTTAATACAAGACAATGTGAAATAAAAAATACTACGTACAGAATTTGCTGCAACAATTCTATACTAATAAACAAGTCAATTACAGCGAATCGTCCAGATATTACACTCAAAGACAAAATATATAATATTCCATATCTTATTGAAATATCAGTACCGAGTAACCATAACTTCAAAACAAAAAATCCAGCCAGATTAATAAAAACTTACCATTAGCTCAAGAAGTTATAATATGGAAGCAAAATAAAGTAATTATAACATAATTTATAATATCGGTCACAAGTATAACCCCTTAGAGATACTTGATTTACCTACTTGCACTCATACTTATAAATACAAAAAAGTGTAATACTAAGCACACCGTTCACAATACGACGATTTTTGCATGCGATAAGCTGTTGCAAACTTAGCACAGACTGTTTAAACCATGGTCCATGAACTGGATACGTGGACAAATAAATGCTAGTAGACATGTAATAGATACCATTCTATAACATACTAATACCGTAAAACCAGCTACGTACAATCGACTTTATACCTACTTACAAATATGTGGGTTGAGTAAAACGTTTTCCGGCGACTGGCCGAAGAAGTGCGAGATAAGTCAACGCCATAATAATAATGTGATTTATTATTTGTTTAACAATAAAACCAATCTCTTTAACTCTCTAATGCACACATCGTACATATAAAACATATAACACAAAAATATAATTCCAATGAATAATAAACTGTAAACATATTATATATTATATATTTGGTATTGCAAATCATAAAAAAAAACATCAATGTAATAAAGATTTGCCATTTCACACATTTGTAGGTCTTCTATGCACTATATTTAAACGTGTAACGAACCAGTGCAAAGAATAAATATTTCAAAACATTTGTATTTGTAAAATACATCGAGGCTATCATGATCAAACCTTAAGTTTTATCTGCAATACGATATGACTACAATGTGCTCCGGAAACGTGAATTGAGCATCGATATAAACACGAAAATCCTTGATTATCGATTCATTCTTCAAGACCTGTCCATTTATGCTATAACCGTTGCTAAAGAAGTCCTTTTTCTTAGTATAACGAACACCCCCACACTTGTCGATATTCAAAGATAACTTATTATCATATGGTATATTAGATTCAAGTTTCTCTGAATAAGCGCTGAACAGGTCAGAAAATCCGGAAGGCTATTTGTATACAGTGATGGGCAAACGTGTGGAACCACGTAAAAATCTGTTAAATTAAAAAAGATATTGTAATGAAATTCTAGACACGAAAATTAGGGATGAAGAGCCATCATTTGAAATATTTTTTAAATATGCAGAGTGTTCGAAAAAATGTAGCGTACTAAAGTTATACTTTTTTTAATTGAACGCCCTTGAACGTATTTCTTACGTTTTGGGATTCTCTTCGATAACACGATTTCAACAAACTGTTACACTTATTTGTTATATATTACTTGGTAGGGCAAAGAAAATAAACTGGTCATACAAAGTTAAATTTAATTTATGATATTTTCAAAATGGGTGCCACCTACTTCCTGACAGTAGTCAATCTATCTGTAAATTATCTAGTAACCCTCCCTCTGATGTCTGTTCAAATGCTTCGTATCTCTTCATTAATTCTTTCAGCAAAATATTGCAAATTTCTAGTTCGGGTAAAATATACTTTCTGGCTTAAATAGCCCCACGAGGAGTAATCTAGTAAATCGAGATCAGTTTCGCCTCTTCTTCTAATCCATCTGTGGGCAAAAGTTCGGTCTAATCGTTCTCGAATGTTAACTGAATAATGAGGGGGTGTCCATCCTGCTGAAGCCAGATGTTTTGTGAAAATTTTCTGCCAATGCAGGATTTTATTTAAAAGTTCTAAATATCTTTGTCCATTTAGAGTTTATTCTACAAAAAAGGTTCTATTATTCTGTTTCTACTAATGCCAACACAAAAGTTAAGCTTTCTAGGGTGTTGCGTATACGCCACTTGTATCCAGTGAAGATTACTCTGTGCTCAAGACCGACAGTTACGTCTATGGATAGTACCGTTAAAATAAAAGGTTGCCTCATCCGAACATTATTCACAAAATTGTTATCACGGTTACAAATGTTCATCATTGATTAACAAAACTCTGCCTTTTGCTGAACTCATCTTCAGAGTTCTTGAACGAGGCGAATTTGATAGGATAGTATTTTCTTTTTTAAGAATTCTTCCTACTGAACGACGACTAATATCATGCCTTTCCACTAGCTCGCTTTTAGATAAATTGGGATGTTCCTCTACAGATATGGCCTCTTGCGTTTTAATATAATTTGTAGAAGAATTTATACGACAAATTCTTTCCAAATTGCGAACTCCGCATTTATGTTTTGGTAACAACAGAACTTGAAATTGACAGTCGATTGGGATGTGTAGTATTAAACAGTTACATACTTCCTAATAAGTTCTTGTCCCATCACCAATCGACCATTATTAATATTTGTATTCTTTCTCTTTCATTTAATTCAGCCATTATTTATTGACACTTTTAACATTTATTGACACTTTTAAATGCTAAAATCTACTAGACCTTGTGATAAAATTTAAAGATCATACCTAAGTATCACCCAATACTTATGATTATGAAAATACCGAGAAACGAATATCCTAAAAATTTAGATTTTCGTTTGCATGTAAATCTGAAGCTAAATACTTTAGACCTCAGGTTTTATAGTTTGTTGAAATAGTCTTATAGAGGAGAAACCTAAAATGTAAACAAATACATGGCATTCAATTTAAGAAATTATGTAGGTTACATTTTTTGAACACTCTGTATATTTAAAAAAATACATCAAACAATGGCTCTTTATTCATAATTTTCGTGTATAAAATTTTATTATAATATTTTGTTTTAATTTAACAGATATTTGCTTGGTTCAGCACATTTACCCATATCTGTATATATTAAAAACATCAACGGACCAAAATTTGATACTTGTGGAATACCCGATAAGTTAAGACAACATTAGTGCCTTTAATTTTTTGTATTAATATCGTTAACGCTATCGAACGGCAGTCTAAAGTCTGTGTAAATAAAGTCCTTGAGCATAAGAATATATGGCGGTCTTAAATAACAAAAATTAAATTAGTAACACTGTAGATCTGTCATTTATAAATCCATTTTGGGCTAATGAAATTCTTTGCCTACGATACGCATTCACAAAACTATTGGCACTGGAAATAATACCTTAGAACTTGTCTTAGTTTTGCATTTCTTGTATGTATAAAACGAGTCGTTGTTTTGCCCATCTTCAGAAAGAATGCGTTTCGATCCTCACTTACTCAATATATTCTTGCGTAAGAATAGCAATACATATAATATTGTATATCCTCATAAATCACTTTCATTTATAATTTGTCAATCAAGCGTATAAAAAGAAGAAGAAAATATTATGTACTTGAAGAACTGGAAAAAATCGCAGAATGAATAAAACCGGAAAGCCGAAAACGATAATCCTTATCAATTAAATTCCCTCTTATATTTATTCGCACTTGATTGGATATCGTACTCCATCTGCAACTTGTGACACTTTATTTAATTTGCCTCACTGTTTTGACGACCTTGCGCGTCCTTGTCGCGTTATTTTTCACGTCCTTTACTCACACTCTGAACACTAAATCGATACAACGTTTAAGGTAGGATCCGAAATTTCATGAATGAATGTGTTCGTAGTTTCCGGTCTTGTTTACATTTCTAGAGTATACAATATACAATCATTAAAATATTAAGAATAGTTAAATATTATAGTATAAAAAAAGAAAATGCATTTCTGCCAAAAATACAAAAATTTTTAAGTACAAACTAATTAAAATTCGGAGCATTTCCTTCGTTAACTCGCCTTTAGTATTTCCTTGTTTAATTAACGTTAATTAAAAAAGTAAATAAATAATTAAAGTAAATAAATGCCACTAAATTTTGATGAGTTTTATTGTATGATAAACCTCGTCTAAAGTCGTGAAAAATCATTGACCGAAAGTATTGTAAAGAATTTACACTAGAGTTCTCACTTCTTTTGTGTTGGATAATAAAAACGCACTTTTAACTATAATAATTCTTTATTGAATCCGACATTTGATGTATATACGTAATTTTGATTTTGTATTAGTGTTTGAACTCTTGCTCGTTGATGTCTTGTGGTTCGAATGAATGTTTCTTACTTGTTGTTAGGTTGAGACTCTGATTCTTACTTGTTGTTAGCATGAGGTGCTGGTTTTTACTGTTTTAAAAATACTACAAGCAGGAAAAATTTACCATTACCCTCACAAACTATTACATAACTAATAATGCGAACCGTATCAATTGTACGGCCAAATATTGACATAATTCGAGGGAATTTTGAAGGGTATCTACTAGCAATAATACCCGGCGATATACATTTAAACTATGCTAATTAAGTCCTTATCTTAAACTTAAGTACAAAGTTTAGATTAAATTCTATTCATCTTAATAATTTTTTTCTACTCTCATCTTTAAAATGCCATTTATCGTATATGTTTCCATGACGCTAAGTGATCTATTAAATACACCGCAACAAACCGTGGCTTCGTGCGTTTTAGTCCCACGGTGAACTTAGTAACAGGTGCTTTAGTTATGGACTGAAGTTAGATTTTGATTTTTCAATTACAAAATTAATTTTCCGTGTCCCTTGTCATTAATCTGCCAAATAACTTGAGGCGGCGTGACAAGATACAAGTAATTTTGTATTTTGTTGGAAAAATGAACCTAAACGAAAGTGGAAGTGAAGAAGATGTTTTCATTGATATTCCACCCGAAATTACTCAAGCAGCAACATCGGCAACTGCTAGTTTGCTGCCGAAGAAATCAAAAAATCAATGCGAACGTGCATATAAATTTTTCCAAGATTGGCGTCAAGAAAGCCAAACAAATTCATTATCTGAAAATGTGTTACTTACTTATTTCCAAAATCTTTCGAAAAAGATGAAACCATCCTCTTTGTGAGCAATCTATTCAATGCTGCGTATGACAATCTAAAAAACGATGTTGATATAAGGAAGTACCCCAAATTGTGTGCGTTACTGAAGCGTAAATCAGACGGTTACAGACCCAAAAATTCGAAAATATTGACACCCCAGCAAATTAGAGAATTCTTATAATCTGCTCCAGGCAAAGAATACCTATTTACAAAGGTAAAGTATAAAACCAAATTAAATAAAAATAAAATAATAAACTAATTTCAAATTTTTTATTTACATATTTACGGTCGTAAAAAAAGTATAGAATGCAACTCGTTTTATAAACTCGTTAGTCGTTCATTTTATTAAACACTCGCTTCGCTCGTGATTATTAAAACTTGTGACTAAATTTGCGTTTATACTAAATGCGTTTAAATAATATACTATTGTTGCAGTTCATTTAAGTAACGTGAAATTATAAATAGCTAAGGAGATTTAAAACTGACTATAGAAAACGTTCTATAATTAAATAATAAATCAAAATTGATATAGTCTATTGAAAAGGGTAATAAATTTGTAAATGTAAAGGATGTCGCTTCCTAGAATAGAGGTAAAGGTTTACAAGTTAAATAAAATAATTAAAATTTCGGTATACAGGGTGTGAATTTGAACCGAACATTATTTAATTCTAAATAACAAAATTTTACATATATTTGAGAAAAATAAACAAAAACAAACAAAAATTATTGTTCTCGCGCTTAACTAGTATTCCGGGGAATTTATTACTTATTGAAAAACATAAATTATACCAACAAAAAAATTATATTTACTATTCCATTCGTAGTATTTATAACATTGTTAACAATGCTAAATCGTCATAGAAACGATGCATATTAGTAAGTACTTGGACGCGTAGAAATACCATCGGGTATTACACTAGTAGTAAAAGTAAGTATTTTAATGAAAAATTAATAAAAAGTGTTTATTTTTATAATCTTTATTACATAAAGCAATAATTAAGTCAATTTTTACATTTCACTTAAAAAAAATGGCAATTAGAAACGCTAATTTTACAACAGTTTTGCAGAAGGCTTCCTTCAGAAAGACTTTTGTTCTCGATTTTTTCGGCAAGAGCAACAGAACTAGTACTGACAGTAGAAGTAGAGGCTACAGTAATTTCAGTCTTCGTTATTTTTTTTTCTTAATTAACCAACAATGTGCTCATGATGTTCACTGTCCAACTGTAGATAAATTTAATAGAGTTTACAGAGTTTACAATGCCACTAGTGCTGGCCCACTCGTGGTATTCAAACGCAAGCACAATAATCATTCGTGATAGCACCCCAAAAATAATCGATGAAACTTATTATACCATAACTTTATGGTATAATAAATGAGAATTTATTGCTTTGACCGATTATTATTAATAATTACCAAAAAAGTTTGGTGAATGTATGCGTTGCACATCCGTAATATTTTCCCACGCACAAGTTTCTTTTTGCCTGTTGGCAACAGCAGAAGATTATTTATTTTACCTACAGCCCTGTTGGGGTTGGACTTTATGCTGCGTTAATTACGGTGCATTGAAGAGGATTCAAATTTTACTTAAAAGTCAACGATGTAATTCTGGACACACTATACATATATACATATATATCAATTAATCATTGAATTATACGTCCTTTCTATAGAACTTTTCCGCTCTCAAAAAACCCATCGTCAGTATTTAATTTTTTTTTAAATTGTTGCCCTATAAACAGAAACAAATAAGTAGGAATTCACAGTTTCTACCGGAGAATAGAAATAGATTTGCTAAGAATACAAGATCACTAAATCACTTAAATCGTAAATTTGAGATTTTCTACAAATACATGTCGCGAACTGTATCTTTATAAAAGGTGTCCAAATATTTAACCACTTAAAAAGAGTACATTTAGAAATATAATTGAATAAATTTATTTGAATATCTGCAAATAAATACATGTTTTTATTGATCAGAGAGAACTAATTTGAAATTCTATGCAGGAAATGTACAACATCTACGGAATCCATTTAAGGGCACCGTCTATTCAGTAGGAAACATAGCCACAGCATTTTATACAGGATTGTGGGCTTACGACGGTTGGAACAATCTGAACTACGTCACGGAGGAAATTAAGAATCCATCCAAGTAAGCTCTATATATTTTTACTCTATATATAGTAAATTCAATTTGTTGGCGATTAAGGTCTGGTTTTATTTCAAAATGTATATATTTAAAACAATCCTACATGTTTTGGCAAATGATGCCTTTTTCAAGGAATATAAAATATAAATGACATTAATATGCTGTCATTTATATTTTATATTCCTTGAAAAAGGCATCATTTGCCGAAACATGTAGGATTGTTTTAAATATATACATTTTGAAATAAAACCAGACCTTAAATCGCCAACAAATTGAATTTACCATAACATACAAAGGTCACGAAATAATTATCTATACCGGGTGCGGCAATAGTGTGTCGGCGGAGCTTAGCATGAAAACAAATAAAGTTGTAACAATGAAATTTTACGTACACATGTAGTATGCTACAGTGCATTTTCTAATTTTATTTATATATTTACAGGGTGTTCCAAATTTCCGCAAACACTTTCAATTTTTTTTTTTTAAATAGATTGCTATACTTTCTTGTTATTATGATGATAGCCACCCAAATTATCTTTGCAATGATATATGACAATGTGCACTTACAACTGTTAGTTTTGGTTTTATTGCAAATTTTGTTAAAATCTTGACAGTTGCAGCGTCTAACATTTTATACACTTATACATTTATGGACTAACACGTTATATGTTTTGAGGGTGAACAACGTGACAACATATACAGAGTGCTAAATATGTCGTGCCAAAGTTATCGAAGTTTAAAGGCTATTTTCTCTTTTTTTCTAAATTGAACCCATAATTTTTTTATTAGTCAGCAAATTCCTTGTAAAATTGCCGTTAAAATGGTACCAATAACACAGTACTTATTTCTAGTATTTTCGAAGTTATAACCCTTTAATGGGATATACCTATGTTTATAATATTCAATATGCGGTGCTGCATCTAATAGTTGGGTGGTTGGCCATGAAATGATATTAAGCAAAAATTGCTGTGTAACCAAACGTCAAATATCTACTTAAAATTTCCATATAAAGTGTTTTTCAATAGTTTCTCTTTACTGTAATCGCGTTTAATTGTTATAATTTAAGTTCGGCTAGTTAATTATCAATTTCCGTTTGTTCGTTATTAGTTGTTATCTTGTTGTCAGTTATATCGTTTTGTTGTCATTATTTTTTATTTCCATGCCGTAATAGTTTATAGTTGTGTTTCTTTAGAATGAATTTTTCGAAGGAGGAGCTAATAGACATGGTATTTGTTCTTGGCGCTAGCAATAGAAATCCACTTTTAGCATCAAGAACATATGCTATGGAGTATCCTCACCGAAGAGCACCAGATATTAAGACGTTTGAAAATTTGTTGACAAGGTTTCTTCGGACGGGTTCAGTGAATTATGTTAAACATGAAGGAACTAAGTCTATGGTTACAGAAGATAATGAAGTGACAATTGCCCAGTCCGTTGTGGAAAATCCGCGCGTATCTACAAGGATAATTTCGAAAGAACACGGGATAGAAGTCACTGTTGTAAGAAGGATTTAAAAAAAAACATAAATTTCACCCTTACAAAATTCAAAATCATCAAGGCTTATTACAAACGGATTTTGAAAGGAGACTTGTTTACTGTGAATGGCTACTTTTCCAATTACGACAAGATCTAACTTTTCTAGATCATGTGCTTTTCACAGATGAAGCAACATTTGCTAATTGTGGAATAACAAACAAAAAAAATTCTCATTATTATGACACTAGAAACCCTCATTTTGTGCAACCCATTTTATACCAACAAAAATGGAGTGTTAACACCTGGGGAGGCATCATAGGAAACACTATTGTAGGTCCATTCTTTTTTAATAATACTTTAAATTGTGAAATCTACACAAATTTCCTACAAAATAATTTACCATTGCTGTTAGAAGACCTACCAGATAACGTCATAAGGAGATTGTGGTACCAACATGATGATGGTGCACCTGCACATTACGGTGCTGCTGCAAGAACACATTTAGATAGGGTATTCACCAATAGGTGGATTGGGAGAGGAAGCTTTATAAGCTGGCCACCGCGGTCACCAGATCTAACCCCTAGTGATTTTTTTCTGTGGCCTACTGTAAAAAATATAGTTTACGAAACACCTCCTACAACGGCAGAGAACATGCAGCAACGAATCAGAAACGCTTTTCTTCAAGTAAGTGAAAACAACATGGCTCAAAATGTAAGTCTGTCGATGCAGAGGCGATTAAGAGCATGTGTAGAGCAGAATGGAAATATATTTGAACACATTTTAAATTAATTTTGTTTTATTATGGATAAATTACAAAATGTAATTCTAAAACTAATAATAAAGAATTAAGAAACAGGTGTTTGTAAAAGTTACTTTGTTTGATATCATTTCATGGCCAACCAACTATTAAATGCACCGCATATTGAATATTATAAACATAGGTATATCCCATTAAAGGGTTATAACTTCGAAAATACTAGAAATAAGTACTATGTTATTGGTACCATTTTAACGGCAATTTTACAAGGAATTTGCTGACTAATAAAAAAATATATTTCAAAAAATTATGAGTGTAACCAGATCAAGCTAGTGTGTGGGAGTGGGATTAGGTAGCAATTCGAAATGTAATTCGATCAATTTAGCAATTACAATTGTAGACAAATGAATTGGTGCATTATCTAGGTGAAATAAAACTTTTTTCTTTGCCAAAGTTAGTCGTGTTTTCTTTAATTCAGCATTCAAATAATCCCAACAAATTAACATAATGCGGTACTGTGACCATTTTTTCCTTTTCTGAATAATAGATGTGACATGTGAATCTTTAAATACTCCCGCCATAACCTTTCCGACAGATGAAACGACTTTTGCCTTCTTTAATGTTCGTTCATCAACAAAAGTTATTTATTTCGACAATTCTTTGACTTGTGGTCACCGCTATATTCGAACAAGATATTGAATACACGTTTAGTAGAGCTGTCTACAATTTGAACAATTTCACACACCTTCAGTTAGCCATCTTTATTTATAACTTCTTCGGTAGTCAATGTAAATAAAGGATCTCTGCGATCAGCACCATCCGTACCCACATGACCACAATGAAATGCAAAGTATTAGGAGGACAGAATCCCTGTAATACTTTGGTGTGTTAATTGTTTTTGTGTATATATTCTTTTGTCAATATTAAGACAACTTCGATGAAAAAAATACAATTCAAGAAAGTATCAAATATTCTCACTTAAAGAAACTATTGTTGTTTATGTAAGTACTTTTATTAAAATCACGTCTGGTGGATATTTCTATATAATACGTAATGCGTGATCAAATAAATTTGGCGTTGATTTAAATCAAAACGGTGGATCGGTCTTACCTAAATAACAATTTTTGTATAAAAAGAAAACTATTAAATTGCGTTTAACACATAAGCTCTTTTATTAATTCATTAATTTTAAGCGAAGACGAATGTGCTCAATAAAAGCCGAATAAATGTACGTTGAAATAAATTGTAACAAAATAATAGAATGCGAATTTTCTTATATTAATATTTTATTAGTCATTAAAAATAAGCTTAAAATTTAATAAAACAATAAGAAACAGTACAAATACGATAATTATAAATAATAAAACATATCTGAATATGCAACGCATACCAATAACATTGGTGGCTTCAACGTACGGACAAGTGTTTCAGGCGTTCCTTGTCCTCTTCAGTTCGTCGAAACCGTCGTTACCATGCCTCTCATGACCGACAGATGTCGTGAGATGTTTATTATGGGCCTTACACGTTTGACATGCGGCAGACCAGTATATGATTACTTCCATTGTACGCTAATGAAGTAAAATCCGAAACACGTGCCCGCACATTATACAGATATGGTTTAACAGATATGTATTATTGTATTTACACAGTTGATACATCGAGACACCATTTTTCACAAAGAGCAGTACATTGTTTTCTTTTCTAATTTTTGTTTCTTTAGGATTTCTTTGTTGCTGCCCTAAAATATTCTGGTATACCTACATAAAAATAACAAAATATTCGTATTTTGTTATTATTGCCGAAAATTTTACATTAATTTAAAAAAAACGGTTTCTGGCACTGCTCGTCTTCGTTATTGGACAAATATATACGCCGAAAAGGATTAAGGATACACATTTCACGGTTCTCGAAGATGATTTTGACGCCAAATTTGTTTGAACATACGATGCAATCATTCTCTAATAACATATATATCTAAAAACATTTTCCATTTTTAGCTCGTTTTTGTTTCGTGCGTACCACATATTCATGTCCGAATACAATTTTAATAACATTGGAGTGTCTTTCTTGAATTTTTTTCAGAAACCTTCCACGTAGCATAATTATCGGGATTCCATTAGTAACGATATGTTATGCACTCATTAATATATCGTACTTAACAGTGATGTCACCTTTGGAGATGATGACATCCGAGGCTGTCGCAGTTACATTCGGAAATCGTTTGTTAGGAGTTATGGCCTGGTTGATGCCGCTCTCTGTTACCGTGTCCACATTCGGCTCTGCCAATGGAACACTTTTCGCTGCAGGTCGTCTCTGCTTCGCTGCTAGTCGTGAAGGACATCTGCTCGACATTCTATCTTACGTTCATATTAGAAGATACACACCGGCACCAGGATTGATATTCCACGTGAGTTCATTACTGAATTTGTAATTACGATTTTCGTCTAAGATAGAATAGTATAAGTACTTCTGCTGCTGTTGGCACATGAAAGATCTTCAGGGCTTCTTTTTTTGCAACTGTCATTATCGCTGCTGCTTATTATTAAAAATCTCTGAAGATCTTCTAGCAGGTGCAATATACAGCAGAATATCCTATCTATAAATTCGAAAAAAGATACTATAAACTATGATATAAAATTTAAATGTCTTTTTTTAAGATCATATTTTATACTTACTATGCACTGCAAAATTTCGCTTATTGTATATCTAAAAATGTGCAATTATATGCATTCTGTATTTTGGTTTTAGTCCATCATCGCATCTGCCATGGTACTATACGGAACAATCGACTCCCTGATAGATTTTTTCAGTTTCACCGCATGGATATTCTATGGAGGTGCTATGCTTGCCCTCATAGTGATGCGATTCACCAAACCAACACAACCCAGGCCATACAAGGTAAGAAAGTGCTTAAAGGTTGAAACGATGAAGTAAAATAAAAATTACTTCAATACGTTTTAAAAGTCTCTCATGCAAAATCTTAAAAAAAATAGATTAGATTCAATGCTGAGAAAGCTTTGTCATGCACCACTGTTCTTTTTATACATCTACAAAATATTTTTCATCAGAGTAAATTTTAATCATTTTAAACCAATCATACATTTTCTGTAATTTTTCTGAAGGTGTCGGTAACATATTGCTTTGAATAGTGGTTTGAAAATTGAAGACGCCACCATCAACAACTAGTTTTCCCAACTAGGTTTCTCAGCCGGTGAATTTTCAAATGTGAGACTTCTAACTTCTCGGGTTCCAATAAGGAAAGTCGTGTTAAAGTAAAATGAGTTAGGCGCCAGTGAAATGTTCACAAAAATTTATATACTTATATTTTTAATTAATGAGCAATAAAGGTATGAGCACAAAAATCAAACACAGGATAAAATTTAAACTGAATATTTAATACAAAAAGAAAAAAAATCTATCTTTACTAAGTATAAAGATACTGTATTATAAAAAAATACATGAGGTAAAAACATTCACTGTAAAATTGACAGCTTAATGAATGAAAAACTTCCTCGTAATGAATCCGAACAAACTTATCTAAAAATAATCAAGTTTACTATCAATTTCTCCCCAGAGAACCACACTGTATAATACAAAAGTATTTTTAATAATATAAAATATTATTAAAAATGGGGTGTGAAGAACACAATACAAGTTATATATTTGTGAATTTATAATCACTGTATAATCAAATTCTGATACTCGAGCAAAAACTTACACGTGTGCGATCGACACTCAGAAAAAACCCTTGAATCCAAACGGACAAACTTTTCAATTATAATATTAGCATAGAAATGTTAATAATAAGCTGTATTATCTATATTCTTAAATTAAATCTCTTAATTACATGTATAAACTTCAATACAATAGAAATATAATTGTAATATTTATGAATTCATAAAAATTTAAAAAACTAATGTGGAGATTCACGAACAAAGGTGCTTTCAATATAATCATAAATGCAAAGAGAAGAATTATCTCTGTAAGTATCGGGAATATAATACTAATATAACAAAATCACAATCAAACAATCAACCCGAATTAAAAAAATATAAAATATACATATATCAAAGAAAACAACCTTATCGTTTCATAGCTTATAGTCGTCTCCCTGAATTTACCTAGGCCTCTACAACACATTGGCCTCGGATAACTAGTTTTTATCACACGTATAATTTTAAAACATTTTCAAAATATACACTTCTATCCAACATAATTGTACATTTTAAATTATCCAAATATAAATTATTTTTAATTAAAAATCCATAGCAATATGTTTCGACCAAGTTTGCAAATAATTTCCAATAGAAAAACGATAACTTGTCAAATGTCTTTCACATGCGGAAATTGAGAAAAGACAGATGAAACAAGTTCTGGTCTGTAAGCTGAATGCTGCTGGAGCATTTTTTTATAATAAATGCTCAAAATTTCGTACATTTCAGTATACAGTAAAAACGCGCTTACTGCGAATATACAAAATTATGTGATTGGCGCTTTACTAAAGGAGAAGTAAGTAGAGTGCGATTAATCAATTTGAAAGACTTCAAAATAACACAACTGACATAAGTGATAAAAGTGAAACCTATCTTGCTACCAACCAACTTACATCCCCACTATATTCCCCTATTACTATATATTCCTACCTAGCGCATTTTTACTGTATATAGGTACATCAGTTATCAAAATAATACATCAAGTTACAATGGTTGGGGAATCTCGCTTTTGTCTAACCATTGGGACCACTTCTTAAAATTATACATATACTCGTATACCTGCTTTCATCTCCGATCAAAATTTGTTTTAAAAATTACAAAACGATTTTGACATAGCAAAGGAGTCTGTCTCCAAGCATTTGAGCCTAGCCCAACGTCTGCAACTGATTGCAAATACGTTTTGGGGAATAGTTTAATAATATAGCAATTTCTTGTTGCGTTACTTGATAATTTTGAATTCAAAAGGCTAACAGCACTTTTTACAAACCACGATAACTTTCATCATCTAATGGAAAATTGCCTTCATTATTTTTTTTTCTATTTTAGTGAAAATGTACTAGCTTGTAATAGTCTGATATTACAAGCAATAACACTTAAATAATTCGAAAGGCTTAATTAGAAAAAAAATATACGAAACAACATCTCTGCAAAACAATTCTGTTTTTTTGAAAGAAAACCTGTCTTAGCATTGTGTCAAACGCTGAAGGAGTTATCTAAGAAAAAGAATAAATATAAGCCTAATAGCGCTCAGAGAGCGATTACGTGAAGAGGAGTTACATACAGGACTACTATTGCACAACTGTTGTATTAATAATAGAATTAACGCTCGTTAATCCCATTATTGGAATTATTAAATTTATGTGTAAAACAAAATTACTGTCAATTCAATAAGATGTACTATACACAAATTTCAGGCTTAACTATGGGTAACCCATTGAGTCCATTAATGGCAGATATATTTATTAACTATATCAAAAATGAAATAAGCAAACCTGTTATATAACACTGGCCTACAACCATTTTGGTGCCGGAGATTTTAGACCCGATTTTAAGTATGTCTTACATGGCGATATCAAAAACGTTACCCGTTTTCTTCTGTCAGCTCTAGTTCCCGAGAAAAAAAAACACAATTCACGAAAAAATATATATTTTATTGACATTAAACATCAAGAAAATGTCTTTTGAGTGATTTTCTAGAATGAAACTGACTCGGGCAATCTTGCATGATTCCCCAGCAATAGTCAGCCATCATATGACTGTCCCACCTTCCTTGGTATCTTTTCTCCATTGTTTTTAGGTCTTGGTGGAAACGTTCCCCTTGTTCTTCGCTTAGATCTCCTAAATTGTGTTGGAAATGATGTAGATGACTATTGAGATAGTGTAATTTTATACTCATATTACAGCCTAAATCTTTGAATCGCACCAGCATTTCCTCTACTAGCTCTACATAGTTGTCAGCCTTATGATTTCCGAGTAAATTTTGTGCAACTGCTACAAAAGATTGCCAGGCAAGCCTCTCCACATCATTCAAACAAGTCTCAAAATTAGTTGTGTCTTTCATCAATTTACGTATTTGAGGTCCATCAAAGATACCTGCTTTTAGTTTTTCAGTACTTAAACCAGGACATTTGTGAGAAATAAACTGGAAACATTGACCATTTCTATCGAGAGCCTTAACAAATTGCTTCATTAGCCCTAATTTTATATGCAATGGCGGAAGAATGATTTTTTCTCTTGAAACTAAGGGTTCATTTATAACATTTCTTTCCCCAACAACAAGAGCATCTCTCACAGGCCAATTTTTTGCAGTCCAATGACGTGATTTAGCTCGACTGTCCCAGAGACAAATAAAACATGGGTATTTAGTATAACCACTCTGTTGACCCAATAAAAAATTAACCATCTTCAAGTCGACACAGATCACCCAGTTATGTTCAATATATTTTATTTTTTGTAAAAGATTTGAAATTACCTCATATTCTTCTTTTACACATGTTGAGTGAGCAATTGGAACGGGAGCATATTTATTTCCATTATGTAGAAGAACTGCTTTTAGACTTCGTTTACTACTGTCAATAAAGAGACGCCATTCATTGGGCTGATAGATCGTTAAACCCATGAAAGCCAGCAAACCACTCACATTACAGCAATATACAAAATTTTCATCAGATGAAAAAAACTTCAATAACTTTCCCTCTCTCGTGCGATATGTAGACACTCGAACATCTGAGGAAAGACATTTTTTTTCTTTTAATCTTGACGCTAGTAACTCAGCACGTTCCTTCGAAAGATCTAAGTCTCTGATGAGGTCACTAAGCTCATTCTGTGAAAATGGCTTAGGATCTGATGTTATTCCGCAGTTTTGAAAGTCATCATCTACTTGGGAAGAAATAGGTATTTCAGCTTCATCCTCCTGAGATTGCTGCACTACCTGGTGAAAAGTTGGTATTGGAACATTTTCTGAATGAGGAACAGGTCTTTGTACTGAAGAAATATTGGGGTATTTCCATTTATGGCGATTGTTTTTGTTGATGCCCACTATATTAATCATACAAAAGTAACAGTCGTCATAATGATTTTTTTGTTCTCGCCATATCATAGGCACTCCAAACTTCAAAGACTTACGTTTCCCTCTGTTCCATTGTCGCAAATGTTCAACGCATATTTTACAAACACTATGAGGCACCCAAACTTTATCTTGGTGTAGAATTTCAATACCGAAGTAAGCAAAATACAAACGACGCACTGTATTTGTAATCGATTTACGCTGATTTTTCAGTATGTATTCACCACAAACATAACAAAATATATGAGGATCGTTAACACAACGTCTGGACGTACTAGCCATAATGAAATAGTAACACAAACTTTATCGATGATATTGTGATAATGACTAGTTACGAACAAGACCATAACAAGACCGACAACAATTCACAATGAGGGTAGTAGGTAAACTAGAGCTGATGAGTTAAAATGACGTATGTCAATATACTGTACATTACCTACTTTATCGACAATTCAAACAAACAGAGATGCACCAAAAAAAAAAAAAATTTTTGTAGGCCTGTGTAATCATTGCATTTACTGATATAGATAAGTAGATGACATACTAGTCTGTTTTAAAGGTACAGATAGACAATTAAAAGCTTTTAAAAACCACATTACCATTATTCACCATAATATAAAATTTACAACTGAAATGGAAAAAGATAAGTCGATTACTTTTCTAGATCTAACAAGTTCAAACGTAATGGGGAAACACGAATTTGAAATACATATACCACAAACCAACACATACAAACACAGCAATAAACACGAGCTCCTCTCACCCCATTTCACACAAATTATCAGCATATGAATCCATATACACAAACTAAGAAATGTATCTTTAAATAAGAACAACCAACTTTGATATAAAACTCAATAGAATATACACCATAGCTGTCAATAATGGATACTCAGTAAATTTAGTTAATAAAATTCTGCAACGTAACCTAAGAATTCAAACTCAGTCGTTTAATTTACCCTAGAATATCGAACAAGACGGAAAACTAATATAATTCATTACATACATGGGACCAGCACCTGTAAAAATAGGTAAACTAATTAAAAGAGCAAATAGGGAATTTATATCCTTTAAAGCAAATAATTCAGACCAGAAATATATTAGAAATGATAAGACAAAACAGAAAAGAAGTCAAACTCAGGGTTTTATATGTTGACGTACAAGTGCAATAAGGTTTATATTGGTCAGACAGGACGTACCTTTAAGGAGCATGAAAGAAGTTACAAAGACAAAAAGGCGGACTCAACATTCGCAAACCATTGTTTAGATTAAAATCATAAATCTAATAAAGAACTCAAGATTCTGCATATATACAATAAAAAGGCAAAAAACTGAATCTGTTAGAAAATATAGAAATAGATATAGAAAATTCGGTTTAACTCTAAATGAACCAACAGAATTAAAAACTCCCCTCTACTACGTCTATAAAATATGTAGCACACCCCACTTAGAATATATCCATGCACTTCTGTAAAAGAAATATATGCAAAATTGTTCACAAAATAATTTGAAACATACATGAGTGGGTAAAAACCACACCAATTTGTATAATACAAAAGTATTTTTAATAATATAAAATATTATTAAAAATGGGGTGTGAAAAACGCAATACAAGTTATATATTTGTGAATGTATCTCCTCTCCAGAGACGCAGATACGTATTTCACCTTTCTACAGGATCGTCGGTACGCCCCTTCTGGAGAAGAGATACATTCAACCAAATATAACTACCTTGCTATCAACCAGAAATTATTAAGACAGAGCGTGAAAGAATATTCAGCGCTGTCTAGATAACAACTGCCGAACTAAGCAACGTGTTTCTCTAGACGGTAACATACCATATCTATAGAAAACTGTATTATCGTGTCTTCACTACTTGTCGGGCGAACCGACGATCCTGTAGAAAGGTGAAATACGTATCTGCGTCTCTGGAGAGGAGATACATTCACAAATATATAACTTGTATTGTGTTCTTCACACCCCATTTTTAATAATATTTTATATTATTAAAAATACTTTTGTATTATACAAATTGGTGTGGTTTTTACCCACTCATGTATGTTTCAAATTATTTTGTTATATACGCATTCGGTTCGCCCGACAAGTAGTGAAGACACGATAATACAGTTTTCTATAGATATGGTATGTTACCGTCTAGAGAAACACGTTGCTTAGTTCGGCAGTTGTTATCTAGACAGCGCTGAATATTCTTTCACGCTCTGTCTTAATAATTTCTGGTTGATAGCAAGGTAGTTATATTTGGTTGAATGTATCTCTTCTCCAGCAGGGGCGTACCGACGATCCTGTAGAAAGGTGAAATACGTATCTGCGTCTCTGGAGAGGAGATACATTCACAAATATATAACTTGTATTGTGTTCTTCACACCCCATTTTTAATAATATTTTATATTATTAAAAATACTTTTGTAAAATTGTTCAGTTTATCATCACCTGATGAAGCCAAAGTTTGGCGAAACAGTATTGTAGTGAACAATAAAAAACTTTGAAACTACTTTGATTTATTTTATCTTCTTTTTAACCCTGGTTGCCTGAAAACAGGTCTTGGTCCTTTGATTATCTCCCTATTGAAAGCAGAAAAACAATCAAAATGAACATTTGAGAATATTTGTACGTATGTGTGGGGATGTGAATCATTGTGCACTTTGTTTCGGAATTTAAACGCAAATAATTAAATTGTATCAAAAAATATGTTACTGTGTGTAAGTGGTCCTATGATCAAATACATAATTGGATATTACAGGAAGATAATGATTAAAACAATTTATTACAATAGCGACTGGACTTTCTCTCTTCTCTCAGTTTAATGTAAACGAAATATCACTCTATTTTAATTACTATACAGACTGTAAACAACCAGTAAAACAGTTTGATGTTTCGCCTACAATGTAATATTTTTATTTCTATTGGAGACTACAGTAATTGTCTTTACAAAATAAGGAATAAACTTACCTTACTTGTACTGTGAATTGAGACTTACCATATTCACGTATAATACTCCAAATATATATTTACTCACGATTGGTTAGTAAACTGAGCATTTCTAGCCTTCAAACCGGTTAGAAAGCGCGCTATTACATACCGAGGTAGGTAATAGCACTTTACCGGCTAGCTTATGTCACTTTCCCGGCTAGGTAGTGTCATTTCAGTAATTATGAAACGTCAGTGTCATTTAAATAAGTAAATCAAATTATAATAAAACTATTCACAAATCTTTATTAAGTAAAATAAGAAAACGTTTTAATATAAAATTTATTCGCTTTTGTTATTAATAATTAATTGTTACAATAGAATTTCCATTACTGTTTACTGTTAGAGAAAGACCATGTTTAAAATCGTAGGATAATAATTAATTAGTAATCTGTCAGAAAATATCACTATTAATTGTTACGTTACCTAGCAATAGTACCTAACAAAAGCATTTGTCAAAATACCATGAAATTCAATACTATTATATTTTTGAAATTTACGTAATTTATATAATAATTAATTACTAACCGATCGTCAGTAAAATAGTATACAAACCTCGGCGGAAAGATTCATTCCCGTCTCGAGATTAAGTTCACCTAAGTGAACCACTTTCCGGCTCGGTATGTAATATACTATTTTTAATGCAACATTTTTCATCTGTTTCAGGTGCCGATTTTCATTCCCGTTTTGGTGTTACTGATCTCTATCTATTTAGTGATAGGCCCCATCATAGACAAGCCCACCATTGAATACCTGTACGCGGCACTTTTCATATTAGGCGGGATGATCTTTTATGTGCCGTTCGTCCACTTCAAGTTGCGCTTTCCTTTCATGGGTAAGGCATTTCAATTGTATACGATCACCTTAAGAAGTCGCTTCTGGACGTCAATCATTGGTTGACAGGAAGCGGCAAACACTACAATATAATCACAATTAATGTGAACAACACTGCGAGGATGAGGAACGCGAGGTAAGGTGACGAGATGTACTATCTACTGTCCTAGACATTAAAAGAAATCAAAAAAAAAGAAACGAGAAAAGAGACGTTAACGAAAAAATTGCATTTCGCCTACCTTAAACTAAGTGTACCTCACTTTATCATGTTCTTCAAATAATAAAAAATAAATTTAAAACAGCATCTTTGGTGAACAGTTAACTAATATACTTGAAAGTACTAACCGATCTGTACTGTTTAATGAACTATAGAATTAGACTATCAAGTTAATTATTTAAATATACTTCATGAAATATGTTTAATATTATGTGTTTAAAATTGTATTTATAAAAGGGCTGAACATCATTGTGAAATGTAAAATATTCATAAATTCATCTTTCTATGTTCGTGCAATATTCATATAGCTAAATTGCATTCAAAATTTATTTTTCTATAACGTTTGTTTTTTCGAATAAACTTTAAATGATACCTAGTCATGTCATAAGTTCTGTTACAAGAGACAGAACTATATTATCTTACCCTACTTAGTACGACTTAGTTATTCAAATAATAAGAAAAGGAGAGGGGATTAACGAAAATCGCATTACAATAATTATTGTTATTTTAAATACGTGAAGCTTTTAAGTAAAGGATTTATCATTAAGAACGTCAGAATTTTAAAATTCAACGTTGGCAATATTGCTTAAATTATCGACGCTAGCTTAGCATTGCGGTTGTCAGTAATGTCTGTCAAGTCATTATAGTGAGATACAGTATTCAACAACGGGTGGAAGTTATTAAAATTTATCATCAAAATGCATGATCGGTTCGACAAACATTTATAGTGCATTGCGAGAAATTTATAAGAAACATAATCTACCAACCGAACGCTCTATTTATTGTCTAAATTTACATGAATAGCCTCAGTGGCCCACTAGTAAACGAGTGGCTCAGTAATAAATTGTGCGCCGTCGAAATGCCCGTCGAGCGGATAAGAGTTGCTGTAAAGCAGTGTTAGAGAAGATCTTAGCGTCTCTGTATCACGTCGTTCTCAACAGCTCAGCCTTTCACGGATGACTACGTGGAGAATTTTGCATTATGATCTTCATCTAAAAGCTTAAAAAACTTAGATTACTCAAGTGCTCAAACCTGCTGATCATGGTGTGCGTCGAACTTTCGTGGCTTAGGTTCTAGAGCAGTTGGAAGTCGATTCGAATTTTGATTAAAAATCATCTTTCCAGATGAAGCACATTTCTGGCTTAGTCGATACGTGAACAAACAAAATTGTAGGATTTGGGCTGATGTAACTCCTCAAGTAATTGACGAATTGTCGCTCCACTCTGAAAAAGTTACTGTTTAATGCAGTTTCTGAACTCATGTGTAATTGACGCTTATTTTTTTGAAAACCAACGTGGAAATTACGTTCTATTAAATATTGACTTGAACAATATTTTTTTCAACAAGACGGTGCCACATGCCACACATCTCACGAGACGATCGAATTGTTGCAAAAAAATTTTCCCGAGCGGGTCATTTCCAGAAATGGGAATGTAAACTGGTCGCCAAGATCTTGCGATGTGTCACCCTTGGAATCGTCTCTGTGAAGGCATCTCAAGTTTCGGGTCTACGAGAACGAGCCACGAACGATTCGTGACCTTAAGGAGAACATCACACGCACCATTCAAGATTTACCACCTGATATGTATGAAAAAGTAATCAGAAGTTAGAACTCAAGAATCCATTTATGTCAACAAAGCAATGGAGATTATTTAAACGATATTATATTCAAAACATACTGTCACTGGTTGCTCTTCAAAATCAAATAAAAATTAATGAAATATTACTTGTAATCTTTATTGTGCCCCATGTTAAAGTTGTGACGCTTTTATTGGTAAACCCAGGTTTACCAATAAATACGTCAGAACCTTAAAATGTAACGTTGGCAACACAGCAGTGGTGTCTAAGAAATAATGGGGTTTATATCGAAGAAAAATATTTACCCCAAACCTAAATCCGTTTGCAGCGCTCAGAAGAATATTGACATCCCTCACAGGCCAGGGTAGCGTCACCTGCTAACATGTCAATGTCTAGAGCACGTGCCGCTAAAGATAATTATAATTGGCCGCAACATTAAAATGATAATGGCAATAATTTTGAATAACAATTTTTTTTTAATTTTATTTTTACTTGACTTAAATAAATGGTTATACATAGTTCAAAGCTTTCATTGTTTTATATGTCTAAAACCACTTTTATATCTGTAACAAAGCTTAAGGCAGGACTATGTATTTCATATTCGATAATGATCATAACCTTTTTCCTCCATTACTCTAGGGTGTACATAATAAATTAATATTCAGGAAATATGATATTAAAATATTTTATCATCGTTTATAATACTGTTAGGCTATTAAATAATTTCATAAATTTCGTCTGTAGTTACATAAATATCACCACCAACAACAGAGAAAGTAAACAGTAAATGTGTTTCGGACCCTATCTTATATAATGATATATGCATTTCTTCAAATAATAGAGATGGAAGGACTATAAGTTAATAATTTTTAATATAATTTAAAATTCTTAAATCATATTAAATAAATCAGCTCTTGTGTTTTATTTACTGTTTATTTAAGTATATTTAGTTTATAATTTTATTTGCACCCATCTAGGATATTATGAAATATTACATCTTGTAATATTTACATTAATATCCATTTATAAAAGAATTCAATATCTATAATTCGTATTTATATTGAAGTGTACGCATCCTTTCTGTACTCTCATTTAGTAAATACGTCACAGACAATCACTGGATGCAAACAAACCGGTTTACTGTAAATCTGCATGTACCAAACGTAAAAATATTTTTTCTGTTAAAGTCTGGCGTATTTAGCGTATGTAAACGTTGTTATCTGTCTTCTGTAATACCAAGGTATTTTAAAAAATGGAGGGTTTCAAAGAGAACCATTTTGGTGGTAAGACGTGACTCACGTGGTAAATATTTAAAATTCCAGTTTATTGTTGGGAACCTTATTGTTATTACAATAACATTAATTTCCGATGTAATTTCTTTAGATTTCCCAAAAATTCTAAACTATATAGAAAATGGCTAACTATGGTGAGGTAAATATATAACTATATTTTTGTTCAACGACTTATTATAGATATAACAGGTTATCCATTTTTAGGTTCCTAAAAAAAATTTAATTTAATTTTTGATGATTTTTTTTTTATTATAAAGTTTGGACCTTTATATGTGAAATACAATATCATTTCAAATGGCCGCCTTGGGATTTTTGGCAATACTCAAATGCTCTAAAGTTAGAGGATTATTAGCATAAACACGATCTTCTGGGTAGCCCCACAAAAAAAGTCTAACGGCGTCAAATCGCATGATCTCGGTGGCCAATTAACGTTGTCAAAACGTGAAATTAGACGGCCAGCTTCTCACCTAATAGAGTCAAAATCGGTAGTGTTGTGTGGCTTGTTGCACCGTCTTGCTGGAACCACATATCGTTCAAGTCCATATCTTCAATCGCAGTCCAAAAAAAGTCTAAAAGTCTGTTAATATTCGACCATACAGCTGCGAATTGACAATAGCCGCTTTTCTCTCGTCATCTTCGAAAATGTCGTCGAAAAAATACGGCACTATGACGCCTCCAGACCATAATACTCATCACACAGTCACTTTTTCTGGATGTAACGGCCTCTCTTCAATTATTTGAGGATTTTCAGACCCCCAAATGCGACAATTTTGCTTATTTACGTACCCACCGAGTGAAAAATGTACCTCATCGGTGAAGAGAATTTTGTTCGAAAAATCATCATTTATGACCTGCTGCTCAAGGACCCATTTGACGTATCTCCTGCGTTGTTGATGGTCAGCAGGCTTTGATTGTTGCGTGAGCTGGACTTTATGCGGATGTAAGTGTAAATTCAGATGCAAAATTCGCCAAGACAGGCCCAATTGCTGAGAACGCCGTGGAATCGACAAATTCGGCTCTTCGGACACACTTTCACTCACGGCAGCGATATTTTCAGCAGAGTGTACATTACGATGATGCACATGTCCCTGTTTCTTCAATTTTTTTCATTATCTTGCCAGTAGGACGATTATGACGGCAAAAATCATTTCTAATTGCGTGAAAAGTGACTACGTTTGAATCCTCAGTTTTGTAGTAGGTTTTAACAATTTTAACGCGTTTTTCTGTTATTATTTGATGCATTTTCGTAAATAGCAAACATTCAACTAAAAATTTGACGCTTCGGTTGACATAAATATTTGACAGCTGTCAAATGACAGCCCTACGGTTTTGAAACCATGAAATGAATAACCCATTATAAGGTGATTATAAACAAAGATGTAATACTTAATAATCTAAATGTTAAATTATGTTATAAGAGTATGTTCTAGAGTATGTAGTTGCCATTTCAGAGATGGTAACAAAACAAATAATCTCTCTTACCTATCTTCAGTAAGCATTAATTAAGGAGGTATCTCATGTTTACTTAGACATTAATAAAGGAAATGTAGCAGCATAGTAATTCTCAATTTTAAAATACGTGACATTTCATCAACATGCCAAAAACATTTCTTTTAATTATATATCTGCTGTTATATAAGTGTAATAGCAATAAAAACTAATCCGATAGATAAATGTATTGTATGAATGAAGTAAGTAATGCTACTGTCGTGAGCAGAAAAAACGGGACACTGTTTCTGCGTGGGTCTAAATTGTGACTACTTAAGTGGCTATCTTTACTCATAATAGTAAGTCAGAAATTGTCAAAAATGTGTCTTATTGACATTTATTAAGCATTTTTAAAATAAATGTAAATAAAAATTACTAAAAACGATAGAGAAAGATTATTTATTAAATTAAAATAATTATTACATTATAATAATTAGTATTTCGTCATTCCACCGTTATTATTAACTGCATCTAATCTTGTAGACATTGAAGCGACAATATGTTGTACAAAATTTGTAGAAATTTGATGCCAAGCATTATAAACAATCTCCCAAAATTCTTCCTGGGTAGAAGCTCTATCTCATTAATCCCCATATATTTTCAATGGGATTTAGATAAGGACTGTATGGCTGGATATCTCAAGTTTAAATTTCATTCTCTTGTAACCATTGTGTTACAAAATGAGACAGGAAATTGTGTTGTTCTTATAGCTTCCTTTAATGTTTTGAAAGGGTTGTGCCTACTCTCAGTAACTAACGTTTCGTCTTCCTGCGTATTCGAAATTTTGTTAGGTGCGGAAATTATTTTCTGATTTAAATTATCCTCTTCCCTCCATTTTTTTTATATAAACTTGCGGCTGAACTTTTACCAATATTAAATTGAACCGATACACTTCTAAATGATTTCCCATTTTTCAAACTAGTAACAAGTCTAGCCTTATCAGTTTTCGAAAGATGCGGCATTTTCAATTTTGAATTATCCACTATGACATATAATTTGACGTTAGAGTTTGAAAGTTAATCATATGTTAAAATTACAACGCTAAAAAATAAAGGAAATTGACATAACGATTTTGACACTGTACCGTTTTTTTTGCTCACGACAGTATTATTATATCATTTATTTTCACAAATCACAATTTAATACATTTGGTAAAAATTTAAATAGGTAAAATTCTTCCAAAATTTCTAAGCTACATAGCCATTCTTCATCTCTTTCAATAATAAAGATTTCAGTCTCATTTGGCGTTCAAACAAAAAAAAAGTGTTGGGCAACAATTTCTTTCGTATCTTAATCAACAGATATATGTAAGAGAATATGATAGGAAAAGTTAACAAAAATTAATATTCTTGTCATACCACTTCATTACAGAATTTTTTCTTCATACTTTCATGCACTTGAACCTTCAACAATGCCGGGGTAACATAATGGATGTAGGTCAGTTTTTTGACATGATCACTATTATGAATTTTCGCCATTTTCGAGTTCCGTCTCGTGGTTCTGAAACAATTTTGTAATAATATAAAATTTTATTAATCGATTGGCTTCCATGATCTAGAAAAAAAATTGTTGAGTTTGAAACAAAATTTGAGGTTATGCGAACTTTTATTAAATTTTAAAAAAAGCAATCCTAAAAATTGTGCATAGGAAAATGTGGTATATTTATAATAGTCAACTCGACATATATTATACGTACCTTCAGCTGTACTAATTACTCTTACATTAAGTGAAATTTATCTTTTTCTAATGTCTTATGGCAATTTCTAATGTAAATGGATTTTGTTTGCATCCAGTCCTTTAAAAATAGCGGTGATGACGCGCATTAAATGAGCGTATTGTATCTCTTATACTACCGACTTTATTTTTTTTTTTTTGTTGAGTAAATTTAACTAATTTAATTTTATCTAACTTCTCGAGAATTGATTCATGAGTAGAGACCTGACACGAGAGGCCGGAATTACGATGGACCACATAAATAGTCTATAACATCGCTAAGTACAACATGCAGTTATTGAAAAGCGCTATTCATTCGGTTAACCGCACATCTGTTTTTTGTCGTTGAATTGTGACGCAATTATCTCAATATAACAGTTAAATTCCTTTCTTCATGGGCGTAGATAGAAGCGTGAGGAGTTTTTATAATTTATTTTATTTATTAGTTTATATTTCGTAAGATAAATAAAGTACGCTGAGTTAGTTTCTTTTTTTCATTGTTACATACTTCGTAATTTTGGTAATAGATCCTGTTTAATATCGTTTCATCGAATCTACTTTTCCCAATTATTTTGACATAAGTGTCCAGTGAATTTCGTTAAACTTCAATAACTTAAGTATACATTTTTAATTTTCATTTATTTAGATCTAGAACATTGTTTAAGTTACTTTTTTAGGTATGATATGGAACAACGTCGAGAATGGTATCGTGAAATAATGGCGAGTTGGATTAAGGCTCAAACTGATTGTATCTCCATTGCCAGTGATTTCGAAATTTATTGCAAAATCTGTAAAATATCTTTAAGAAATTCTAAGAAATAGCACGTAAAACGTCACTTAGTATCGCAAACACATACACAGAAATTAGACCCGTTGGAATCTGACAATTTTAACGAAGAACTCTGAGAAACTTTAATAGCGGCGAATATTCCATTAAATAAACTTGACAGTCCCACCTTCAAAACATTTCTCTAAAAATATACTAATAGAAATGTTCCTGATAAATCTACCTTACGCAAATATTATGTTTCTAAGTGCCATACGAAAGCAGTAGAACTCATTAGAAGCAATCTTTCAAATCAGTACCTATGGATATGTTCCGACGAAACTGTAGACTTGTATCCGCTTTTAAAAAAGTTTTCAGAAAAGCACTATTGAGAGACAGGGAAAAACTTCCATCTTTGTCAATGCCTCCCTCTCCAGTAATAACTACATGGGGAACACAGTTGGTAGCTACTAGTTTTTATGCAGATAATTTCGATAGTTTACAAAATTTCGTTACATGTTTAAATGACCAAATTTAAAAAATCAGTTGTACTTTCTTCAGGAACAATTTGGAAACATTAGATGTGGCTATTAATAATTTGAAAAATATTTCAAGTGACTTCGAACATGGCCTTCGGAAAGAGTTAGACGCAGTTTTTAATAGAAATACAGATTTAATAACATTGCGGCAATAGTGTATGGGGACAATGCCTTAAAAGTCTAACTGTTAAATGCGCTGAAATAAAAGAAAATTTCCAGTATGCACCTATAACCAGTTGCGATGTAGATAGGACTTTTTCTATCTACAAGAAAGTATTTCATTCAAAGAAGACAAATTTTACAGAAGAGAACCTTGAGAAAGTATTGCTAGCTAATATTAATACTCCTTTACTCAACTTTAACTACAAAATGAACAAATGAAAATGTAAAAATTCTTTCAATGGAGACTGTGGTTAAATAATAATTTAAAAAAGGTATATAACCCCTTACCACAATTATTAGTCGTATCCTAAATACTCTTTACAGGGAGTCTTTACAGGGTTGCAGTGTATAGTAGTTGTGCGGAAGCGTTTATATTACTTTATTGTGCCCCGTGTGACTTTAATTAGTAGTTTTTACCTACTGATGATGACAACTTAGTTGTCGAAATACGTATTTAGGATACGACTAATAATTGTGGTAAGGGGTTATATACCTTTTTTAAATTAAATGAAAATGTATTTCGTATTTTATAGATCACCACCCGTTGGTTTTTCAATTATAATAAAATTAAAAACTTTTAAAATACAAATTTTCAATAGTACGCCCGTGGGCGATGAGTCATTGGCCTCTCGTGTCCGGTCCCTATTCATGAGACGTTTACTTAAAATTTGTAATATTTTGTTTTCAATTTAGATGTGTTAAAACCATCTTTAGTAAGCGAATTAAATAGATTTTTTAAAATTTTTTACGTTCATCTACTCGACCCCCCGATACTAGTTTAAGCTTTTTTAATGCAAAAATTTGTACATTTTACTAATTTAACTATTAAACAATATTTTTCAAAACTCATGTATTTCTTTTTCGCAGTCTTTAACTAAAAGCTAAAGCTATGAAGTTTATTGTCACCTCGATCTGTTCATCTTATTAATGACCATCATACTCAGTAATTTCGTTAGTTGATCTAGTATCGTACAGTCAGTATTTATATACAATTTTTCGAAAATACAGGTCAAGATACGAATATTCTCAGCATGAGTTCCAGTTAAAAAAAAAACGAATTCAGTACAAACACATTAGGCGCTTTTTAATAATAAACTTGATTCGAAGACGTGGACATAAAGAAGATTATGAAGAAAATAGATTTGCAAAAAGTTGTAGATATCTCCATATTTTCCAGATATCCACTTTACTCATCTTTGGCCTTTTTTGTTTACAGATGGCGTTACCGTTTTCTTGCAAATGCTGCTGGAAGTCGCACCAACTGCCCCGATGTTCGAATAGGTTTATTGCAGAAGTGAAATTCGCCTCTCTACATTAATAATCTCCATGGTTACAAGTAAAAACAAAGAATTGTAAGAGAAAAAAATATAGAAAAATTGTCGAATCCGTAGTTGCACGAATCATTCCTTAATCAATTCGGTATCGTGTGGGGTGCAACACGCGATACTATAGTAAAATCAAAATTTAGTGCTTTGCCTATAAACATCCCTGTATATATTAAAAGAAAATTGATATATGTGTAAACTTAAAACGCATAGTTCTACATATGAATAGACCTAGAACAAAAAGTCTGATTTTGTATATGGAATATTTTTGTATTTATTATATTTGATATCATTGCCAAAGGTTTCCGCTTTCAATTGGAAATTATAGATGAATTGACTTCATACTCAAACAATATATAAAACATGAATGAATATTTAAAGATCAAAGTTTCTTATTTTAATAATGAATTAATTGGTTTTATTAAATTAATTAATTACATGGAATTATATTGAAGAACCTATCCAAAAGGTGTCTAGATTCGGTATGGTTTTACCTTGAAGTATGTAGTTATGAACTAAATTTCTATAAATGTCCTATGTTTAATTTTCCATAATTTAGGTATATGTCTAGTCGTGCCATAAATACCGTCAAAAATAATATCCACTAAAAGTAAACTAAAAATAAAAAATTGTCATATATTTTATTTTAAAAAAAAGATATTAAACAGAATTAAACTTTCTTTAATAAAATGAAAAAAAAAATATTAATTTTTACACCCAGTAATTTTATTCAAGAATAGTGTAGACATCAATAGTGAGAAACCTAAGAGAATTGTGATCCGATAGAATTATTCAGAAAGCAGCAAGCATGTTACAAAATAATATTCTCTTCAATTCTTTAATTGTTTCGACCTTTGCTTGATGTAAATCCATATCACTAATAAATAAAACACACATAAGATGTTTTAGATTTACACTTTATTAATAAAATAACGACAGCTGTTTCGCTAACACAGTAGCTTCTTCAAATTCAACTTAAGACTAAAGATACATACAAGATACTACCTGATTAACGCTGTATCTTGTATGTATCTTTAGTCTTAAGTTGAATTTGAAGAAGCTACTGTGTTAGCGAAACAGCTGTCGTTATTTTATTAATAAAGTGTAAATCTAAAACATCTTATGTGTGTTTTATTTATTAATATTCTCTTCAAAATATTAATTTTTGGTCACCTGGTGAGTCGATCTTTGTACGTTTCGAATTCCAAACCAAGTTTTCAATATCTAGCTATAAACAAAAGCTGAGTAAAGTAGTCAGTTTTTCTGAAAGACGTCTTTCATAAGTTTCTGTGCTAGTAGTTAACTCTTGTTGAAAGAACCATATCTTTCTCTTGAATAAAATTCTATTTAGAGGTTTCACAAGCGGTTTTATAATTTACTGAAGAACATCGCTTGGTACATTTTACCGAGATTTTCACGTCCTGCTAAAATTATGTCATGCTGACATAATTGAAAAAGTGAAAACCCCAACCAAACCATCATGCAAATAGTGATGATCTGCCTCTCTGAACTTTAACTCTCATTTCTACCGCTTTTCAAAAGCTATGATCATTTTGTTTATTAAATTTTCTTCAACCACAAACTTCAACACTGTTAGCAAAAGTGAAGAGAAAAACAAGAAAAAAAAACAACAGACCGAAGGTGAGCTTCAGTCTCTTGTTTTTATCATTTATTAAACTTGTGTAAGACATTATTTTGCCATTTTTCAATAAGAACTTTCTTGTATGTTATATCTAATAAGATAAATATGTTTCTTATTATAATACTTACTTTTCACATATCTTTCTCCTTTAAACTGTTCTTTTTCCATGAAAATACGTGTTGTAACGTAGCAGGCTAAACTGCTGGCTATTACGCATTCTATTAACTTCTATACAAAGATTTACATTCTATATAAAAAAAATAAAATACTTTTTAATAATTTCAGAATGTCTTAGCTCTTTTAACACACAGTAACAGTTGTTTTGTTCGTATCACATGTTCACAATTCGAAAGATTAACTTCAACAGTTATCCTCTTACTGCTTAACTAAAAGCAAAATATTATAAACTCTAAATGGCTTACAAATTCACTTTCATTCCTTGTCTTTTTCCTCTAATCAGATATCTCGCAAACTCTTTTCAACTGATTACATTCATATGATTCTAGGGTGTCCTTGTCTTTGATGCATCATCAGTTCCAAAACTTTTTTCATTAACTTGCAGTCTTCCCTCCTCTGCACATGATCCAACCATTATTCTTTATGCTTTTATAAATTTGGGTAATTGATGCTTCTCCACACAATTGGCTTACCTCTTCATTGTTTATTTTTTCCAACTCTCTACAAATTTGTTAAAATTGAACCTTTGCCTTTCTAGAAATATATTTTCATCTTGAACATATGCTAAGACCGCTTCTGTCCTTTTTCACTATCCTTGACTCAATTTTGGAAGTAGGTACTATCGCAAAAATCCTTTTGTATTTTCATTATCTTGTTGTTTTATAATGCAACTTCTCTTTCGTTTTGTTTCGCTTTGGACAAAGTATATACGCAATTGTAAAATTTAATGCCCCGCTTTTCTTAGAAGTTAATTTTTGCGACCGTATTGATAACACGACTAGATATTTAGCGACCAGCTTATATAATACAATCATAAACCGTTACAGTATAACAATTCAAAAAATTACAATTGCAAGTGAAAACCACAAATGCTTGTAACCATGTTACTTTTGTTATGCATATTGTTTTGTTACGATTATATTATATATTTTGCGAAAATGTTTTAGGTAAACTCATGACTTATCATTCCTTACCTAAAAACATTGCAGAAATTTTATATTCTATATTTTATTTTACTGTAAATTTTATTTTAGCGTATTTTTCTCTCGTTCGTTTTTTTCTAAGAAAAAAGAAAATCGTTTTATATGATGTTGATAAAAAAATTTCAAACAATAACGTCATGCTGTTATTGATATGATCAAAATGAGCGAAATATATTTTGTAAACGGAGTTAATTAAACGTAATTGTGATCTTTTTTGATATATACATATATAGTATATGAGTTGTTCTTGCGCAGAAACTATTTTGAAAAGAACAAGGTACCTGTCAATAATAAATTTCTACAGCTATTTTTATTTTGACATATCTTTAAAATTATCAAAATCGCATGAATATCAAATCATCAAACAAAATGACGATTTTAGAACGGATACTTCAGAGATTATAGTAACTTTTATTTTTCAGTTATTTTTTTAAGCATTATCTATGAGAACAGATGTTGCCAAATGTAATGTAAACATTGTTATGAAAATGCATTACAACATATTCAATAAAAAAACTGTGTTTTATTATTCAACCTTTGATAAAGGTCTTTCACGATAACAGACGAGACACGTAATAAACAGTTACTTCGGAACAAGTAACATTTAAATTACAATAATACCTAATAATACCTACTATACTCTATTTTTAAAGTAGAGAGACGAATTTCTGAACAGACAACTTTGACAGTGAAATCTCATTGGTTGAAAGCAAGGCCAAATTGCTTTCAACCAATGAGATTTCACTGTCAAAGTGGTCTGTTCAGGAATACGTCTCTCTACTTTAAAAATAGAGTATAATATAACTACTAATATAATAATGTACTAATATTTCTCACTATTAAGTGAATATATTACGTTACCAGAACTGGGCATGGTTGCCAGCTAGATTCTGTCAAATGCTATTCGAATAAGTTGTTTGCAATGAGTTTATATTTACAAGTTCCTACCTATTTCATTAATGGAATTCTCACATATTGTATTAAAACGTGTTATGTACTTGCGATAATATATTCATATGAAACATGAGCATTTATGTGAGTTTCTTTTCTTCGATGAAACCTAGGCTTTCCAAGATGAAACTATTTGCAAATCAACAAAATGAATCAATAAAAACAGTCAAAGCTACAATAGTGGTTGGTAAAAGGTATAATCTATTACTAACAGAATAATATTTGTACGTAAAGTGTACCTATTTATCTTGTTGTAGCTACATTGTATTAGATGCAGGTAAATTTAATGAATTTATTCCTGAAGCTGAATTAATATTTACAACAAATAGACAACATCTGGATTACCACGGTGACATGAACAGGAACAATTTCTTATACTGTTTTGAACATCAACTTCTTATGAATTTAAAAGAAACCTCCACAATTGTTTTCGATAATGCCAGTTATCATAGAACTATTAAAAATAACAGTAATATTCAATAAAAATGATATTCATTGGGTTTCAAAAGGCAATACATATTACCATTTATAATCAATGAAAGTAATTATGAATTTGAAAACAGCGTAAATGTTTAATAAAATTAGTATTTTATATTAATATTTTTTCTTTTTATTTATATCATATGTTTATCACAATGTTACAAGCTCTTTAATCTCTATGTATTTTAATTTTCTATATATTATTTTTGTATATGTAGTAGTATGTAGTCTAAAATAAATAAATTCACATATACATTTTGATTTTGTTTGTATATAACGAGCCATCAAAAAAATTCATAATTGGAGAAGACTGTGAAATTGGGTTGGTACTTTAGCCACTTCCACATAATGACACATTACTTTACGCTTGACAGTTTCATTGTAAAAAAAGGTTATGGCATTGAAATGATACTACAACAAAAAAGAAAACAAATAATTTATTTAATATCGAAATCATAATCGAAATTTACATATAGCTACAGAAGTTGTTGAAAATGTTGTCCATTTATATCTAAACAAATTTAATTTTCTTAACAAGTTTTGAAAAATTTGACACAAACTTACAGTTTCAATGTCAAATAATAAATGTCATTATGTGGAAGTGCCTAAAGTACCAACCCAATTTCACAGTCTACTCCAATTATGAATTTTTTCGATGGCTCGTTATAATAACAATATAAAGCATATTAGGAGTTGTAAATACTTTAAAATGATATAAACCTAACCTAATAGAGTATTTACTAATAACATCTGACTCAAAGCAATGTAGATTTGTCAACCCTGTTTTGTAACTATTTATCACGCGTCTCGTCTGTTATCGTGAAAGACCTATAACCACTTTACTAAATAAAAGCAATAATAACTAGAGTGGGCCACTTTTGTCTGCACGCCAGGGCAGTACTAAGTTTTAAATAACAAGTGTTCATTTGAAAAGTCAATCTAGGTTACTTTGAAATTTTGATATAATGAGACGCAAATATATTAATATGTGTTTGTTGTTCCGTAAACGTAAATCCAAATGACATTTGATAATGTCAATCACATTTGTTATTTATTTGTATGTATGAAACTGTCAAAATATACGACTTCGTAGGTTAAGTAGTAAATTTTAATTTACGACATACTTCAAAATGTTCTCAGTAAATCACATGCTACTAGATTAACTTTTCAAATGAACACTTGTTATGTATGCATATTCAACAACGTGTTTCAAGAAGAATTACATCTAGTTGTCCATGAATTTCTCCTATAAATTATGTTTTGCATTATTGAAATGCGATTTATAGATTAAATGGTATGATATGGTGACGAAATTAATAACCAGTGCAATTAGATTATTAATTTATTTAATAAAAAAACCTTAAAGATGGAATATTGATCAAACAACCAAGGGAAATAACTAATTTGTAGAAATTTTAATTATAATTTATAACAAGTATTCAAAATGGTTACCATTCTATTGAATGCATAATGCAATATGACGTTTCATATTGTCCAAAATATTCTGCATTACGTTTGGTTTATTTCATTACATTATAATTATATTCATTAAGTTATTCATCCTTGTCTTATATAATTCATTTTTTAGCAATCCGAAAGTAGAAAAATAAAACGGAGTAAGATCTGGTGACCTTGCTGGCCAAACACCTCTACTTATAACTCGATAACTCGTAATATTCTAAAAGCGCTAAATTTTCACGAGTTGTATGTGCCGTAGCCCCATTTTGCTGGGAGTAACCCCCATTGAATTCGTCTCGTTGCACTTGAGTTAAAAATGGTGTAATAACTGTTCTCGGTATCAGCATACTTTGCAGGACTGGTTACATTTTGTTTTATTAATAACTAGCTAATCACGACCACGCTTCGCTGTGACTCAATCTGAAATGAAATGAATGAGAAAAGAGATAAATGTTTTATAGTAAATATAAATTCACTGGGAAAACAAATCATCCAATTGCGTTGCTGTAGCTATGTGAAGTTAAAGGAAAAAAAATGTTTTTGACAAAAAAATTATTTTTTTAATTGTAAAGCTGATGAATTGATTACATTTTTTGTTTAGTCCATTTAGTTATTTAACATAACTTATAAACAATGTAACCCGCTATTTTAATAATGTTCCTGTCACTTGGCTTTTGACACATTGTCGAAATTACTTCAAAAACGTCACCTTTCAAATATCTCAGTGTTACCTATTTAAATTATTTTAATAAAATTTGTATCGTATATGTTCTCTTTTCTTCGATCCTACCTTGAATAAATACAATAGTGAGTGTATTCTCTTAAATATTTAATCTTCCTTTCTTGTGATCCTTAATTTGATTTTATATCACTTTATGTTTAACTTCTTTCTATAACAGCTTCTCTGTGCCTGTTTCCTATTACTTTTCATTCTCATTGAACTTGCTATTAAATTCCTTCTGCCAATACTATTCTTATTCCAGTTATAATTTTTCGATTGTCAATTTATTACAAACAAAATGAATATGGCCATCGCTATACTACTACATTATATTATAACATTATTTTCTTTCGATTGACATTTTTAAATTCGTTATATCTTTTGAATGGAATGTCCGATTTTAATAATTTAAAAAGTATTTTACTGGTATTGAAATGGTCTTTAATAAAATATCATTTAATAGGATAAGCAATAATACAGAGGTATGGATAATATGGTTTGATTATTGTCGGCACTTTTATTAACTTTTAAAATGTAAAAAAGTAGTTATAGTGGCATAACTACAGTAGTTGGACATATGGTTTCGCGGACTTTTTTGTAGATATTAATACGTTCTATAATACTGTAGAACATTTTTTGTTCTATCAACAATAGTTTCCGCAGCGTTCGCGATGGCAGATTTTTTGTGACTAATTTTTTCACACCTTGGGTTACATTAATGCATTTTTATTGGGGATCCCTTTTTTTTTGAAAATGTAATATAGCCTATGTTACTCAGTGAAAATGCAGCTTTCTAATGGTGAAAGAATTTTTGAAATCGGTCCAGTAGTTTTTGTGTGAAAACATTACAAACATACATACAAAAACACAAATGTTTCCTCTTTATAATATTAGTTTAGATAGTAATTCTGCTTTCATCATGTTATCTTCATACGGTATGCTATGGCATACAAGCTTTTGTTAAATTTCAGCTTTGCGGTTGTTTGCTGTAGGTGGTTTGATTAATTTACAGATTCCTTGTCGGAACCTATGTATTACAATTAACTTTGAATTAACCTCTTTCCTTTTCTGGATGGATTTTTAAGGCCTGTAAAGTGTAAACAAACCTTCTACAAAAACATTTATTTATCGTTATGCGCTGTGAGTTGGGCTTTTTGAACTTGACGTCGATGCGACGTTGCTACTGCACCGGTTCGGCGATTCAACTAACGAAATTTATAATACTTAACTTCATAATTTTTTATGCCAATAAAATACACGTGTCCATATCTGCAAATTCTCTAAACTATGTTCCATACAGTTTTAATAAGTATTAGAAAACTACTCGCATTATATAAATGTATGAGCGGCATGCTCTAATTTTCAAAAAATAATTTTTGTATAGTGTGCCACCACAAGTGATGGTGGCAAAATGTTATTATTTGAAAGACAAGTTTTCATTTAATTTTAATTATAGCTGCAAGCATACATCTGACACCTTTAAAATGTTAGAGAAATTTTCGAAATTATGTATATTTAATTGGTGCAATGGTATTAATAAAACTATACAGGATAAATATACTCGTAGGCAATCCAAAAATTATATTATATTTACCCAAGCTTTTAAACTTAATAAAAATAAATTGCATTAATATTTGCGTTTCATTTATATAATATAACTATGTGTACACTGACCGACATATAAAACCCGTACACTAACATATTATTAATGTAAGCCAAACTTATCAAATTTGACAAGTCTTATTTGAATTGTCAAATTCGACTTAAGTTATGGGTAGCGGGTGTTCATTTGAAAAGTCAATCTAGTAGCATGTGATTTACTGAGAACATTTTGAAGTATGTCGTAAATTAAATTTTACTACTTAACCTAAGTCGTATATTTTGACAGTTTCATACATACAAATAAATAACAAATGTGATTGACATTATCAAATGTCATTTTGATTTACGTTTACGGAACAACAAACACATACTAATAACGAGTGATCATTAAAATTTTCGCTCAAGTAAGCCATGTACACAAAAACTATGTCCGAACTTAAGTTATTAGAGGAGATCTGTCATTATAATTTCAAACGTCATGATTGTTAAAAAATAATTTGAAATGCTGACTTTTATATTAAATATATTTATAATTTTTATACAAAGTAATAGAATATTATAAAAAATGTGTAAAATGTTGACCATTCTCCACCAAGCATAATCGCACTCTATTTCGTAGAGCATTGAAAACATTGATCAGTATTTGCGGTGAGTTATTGATGTGTTCACATTTTTCTATGATTTTATGTCTTAACTCTTGTAGATTATTAATTGGTGTTTCATAAATAATATTCTTTATATATGGCCCACAAAAAAATCCATGACTGTTAAATCACACGATCGTGGTGGATATGGAATCGCTGTATTTCTACTTATTATCCTATCGCCATAAAATTGTTGCAAAAACTGAATATTTTCAAGTGTAACGTGAGATGTAGCCCCATCCTGTTGAAAATATCCGACCTGGAGTTCATCATTAGTCAATTGATTAGTAAAAACACTGAGAATTTCGTTACGATATTTCTCCGATGTGCCGTGCCCTCAAAGAATATTGGTCCTATTAATCGGTGACGACTCATACCTACCCATACGCCTATTTTTTCTGAATGTAGAGGAACTTCTCTGTAGAAATGAGGATTTTCACTGGACCACATACGCATATTTTGCGAATTAACATAACCTTTCAAATAAAACCAAGCTTCATCGGTGAAAAAAGTATGGTTTAAAATATTGTCTGTCATTGTTTGAATAAACCATTGGCAAAATTGTGTTCTTTTTTCATAATTCGTAGGTAATAGATTTTGTACAGAAGTTAATTTATATGGATACATGTGCAAGTCCTTTTTTAAATTTTTTTGACATGTTCCATACGAAAGCCCTACTTGTTGCGAAACTCTGCGAATAGATGTTTGAGGAGATTCGTTAATAATTTGTCTGACATTTTCAATTACGCCGCGACTTCTCTTGAGAGGAGGACCGCTTCCTTTTTTCCTTAAAATACTGCCTGTTTGACGAAAAAGATTTACACAATGCATTAGCGTATCTCTGAAAGTTTTATAGCTAGGAACAGTATTTGGATATCTCTCTTCAAACTCCGCAAGGCAATTTTCTGTTGAATGCTGCCAAATACCATCAATTTTTTGAGATGTCAGGAAGTAACATTCTACCATAAACGCTTTATGCATATCATTAAAGGCCATTACTTTTTCTTTTGATGAAACTTTAAAATATATATTTGACACTGACAGATGTTTGAAATAAAATCTTAATGACTAAAGCTACGACATAATTTTTATATACACGGCCAGCTACGAGTGAAAATTTTAATGATCGCTCGTTATATAGGTATGCGTTTTATTCTATCAAAATTTCAAAGTAACCTAGATTGACTTTTCAAATGAACACACGTTATTAGCAATGTATGTACAGAGACTAACGAGACCGGCAACATCACTGAAAATTTAATCCGATTTTCTGTCCTTATCTTCGATTGAAAATATGTACTCTTTCCATCCTTATTGTCCAGTTGGGCAGTCACTTAAAGAGGGCGCTGTAATCGTACAACTTCGTGTCTAATCGCTATCAATCGTGTAAGTTCGGAGTATAATTTTGAAAATTTCAATAATTTCAATTTTATTGGTTATGTTATTTTCGTGGTTTATAGATACTTACAAGATGTTCCATATCGTTCTGAGTTATAATACAATATCGGAATTTGAATTGAGTTATTGAAATATTTGTTATACAACCAAGTATTGACCAGATCAGTTTTTATCTGGACTAGGTATAGTGTTTTTTTTGCTGTTGAAAAAGTAAGTTGGATTTACAAGAAATTGCATCATACGCCACGCCATATTGTTTTACTCAAAAATACTTTGTTTGACCAAAATTAACAAGTTCTTAAAAAATATTTAATTAATCTCATTGACGCTTTTAATTATGCTACAAGTACTTTTTCCTTTCAGCATATAAATTATTTGAAAATGGCTTCAAAATTTTGTATATCGTGTGCGGCAAAGAAGATAATTGATGTGAAAAAATTACATTATTTTCCACGAAATCCTTAAAAGTCAGTAATAATGAATATATAACAAAACAACTAATATTTAGGCGTCCATGTTTCTGATCCAAGACTTGGTTTGGAAGTAATGGGTTTAAAATTTGTCATAGGAAGTATTAGGAATTTAAGTTAAGAATATGTGTTACACATTTTACTCTGGAGCTGTACCATCCTTACATCTAGCACAAACAATCATGTCAATATCAAAATGTTCTGAACCTCAACTGTAAGAAGAAACATATATTCCACAAACATTACCATTGCAAGCAATAGAAAATACATAGGTATAGCAAACGCCAATTAAGTTGGCGCGAGGAGGGGGTGCGCAGAAGCCGTTTTTAAAAACGTCCACCCCCGCTACTCAAGTAATTGTCAGAATACATTTGTCATTGACGTTTGATAGAACATATTTTGTAATGTCTTTGCTAGGGGATCATACACGCTCAGAGGTTAGAATTATCTGACATTTGATGTAAAACCAAATACAAATCTCCCCACTACTTCTAATCCTGCGCGAACTTACCCCTTCTCGCGCCAACTTAATTGGCGTTTGCTATAATTGATTGCAATTTACTTACAGTACCTGTAGAACACCTATTTGCAATTCAGTTTGTGTCTTATTACCCATCAGCAAGCAAATATATCAACAGCAGGCGCGGCTCGTGATGACGTATTTGGAAGTGCAAGTACAATGATGCGAGTGCTTCGTGTATTCTCGTGTACTAACTGTAACGTTTTCTTAGTAAACACCGAAAACACTCGAGGCACTCGCATCATTGTACTTGCACTCCCAAATACGTCATCACGAGCCGCGCCTGAGCAACAGTAAAAAGAAAGCAAAAAGGAAAAGCATCTGTGAATGAATTTGAAAACTAAAATTAATATGCACAAAAAAGAGGCTGTACCATTAAAAATATATCAAAATTACTTAAATGAGTCTTCAATGATCAAAGATATATTTAAAGGTAAATTATTCTTCCTCTTTTTTTATCTGTCTAACTATTTTATTTATTCAACAGGAATATCATCAAGTGCACAATCATTACTGTTTCCTCAACTTCGTTGTGCGAAGCATCTTCCAAAGGTAAGGGAATGGACAGTAAAAGACAAGGTATTGGCTTAATGATTGAATTAGATTTTTCGTGGATGTCTTCCACAGCATTATCATTTTATTTGATGCTCAATAATAGATGGTTTGTCTCAAACAGACTTCCTTGGTACTGCACAAGGTTAGTAAGGAATTTACGGAACGAAAATACTACAAGAAAATTAAAAACATTAAATCATCAATTATTTATTAAGAAAATATGCTTTTTTTATTGTACTTTTAAAATATGTCTATTTTATACCATTATTGATATTCAAGATATTTACTTTCATAGGTCTATATTATTGTATATTATTTTAGTTATTTAGAATTGTATCATAGTTATAATAAAGTAAATTTTATGTGAAGTATTCCAATTATTTCATTGAACATAGTAAAGTGTACCACTAAAGAAGAATACAAATGTTTGTACGATATGTTTATACATTTTCAGTTCTTTTTCTTTATGTATTGAACATGAAGAAATTGCTGAAAATGTAAAGATCAACATTTCGTATGAACTTAAAAAATAAATACGAAAATAAACTAGAGAATCAAATTTAAATTTTGGCGGGTGAATGCGTCCTCGTTGGACAGTGCCATCTTTAATTGACTGCCCAATTACTAGAGAATGATCTTCCATTTCACTAGGACAAATTTTTGTTAATAGTTGCCGGTGGTTGCAGGTCTCTTTGGTCTCTGGTTTCTGATCATAACGGGTGTTCAGAAACATTCGAAGTCAAGTGGGCTCTGAACAAAAAATCAAAATTGTATTAAGTAAATGTAGTTATTTGATATGCCCATATAACCTAAATTGGAATAAGTTTATTGTTTGGTTCTTTTTAATCTGAACAAATCTAGAACGATGTCTATAGAATGTATACCAACTAGAGCATCAATGAAAAAGAAATTTCAAGAAATAAATACAGTGGTTTTTGAATCGTATAAGCCTAAACAAAAATCAAATGAAATTGGTATCGATACGGAATCCATTAAAAAAAACAGTTCTACGCCAACAAACGAATTAAATATGAAACGAGCAAGATTTGAAATAATTAAATTTGGTATGTCTGGCTTTAATACACAAAAAAAAGAAGAAGCAAATGTACAACTTGCAATAAAATTAGGTAAACTTAGATAATCTTTCCATTAATTTATTATAATTATGTACCAACCAATTACATAGGTGCAAAACCACGCAAAAATAAGTATAAAAACTACAAAGAACTTTTAAAAGAAAGGAAAAAGGAAAAAATACGTGAACAAAAGAAGCAGATGCTACAACAGCTAGGAAAAACTCAATTTGAAAGAAAAATTCATAGAAAGGATAATGCAAAAAGAAAAAAGAAAGAAACAGGCAGTATTTTAGGTGTATATGGGACAGTAAAGTATGCTATTAATACATAAAATAATACATATTTATTAAATGCTTTTCTTTCAGATTGTAAACGATATATAAAAATTAAAACTTAATGCTTTAGTACAAAAGTTGTGGTTTTTATAATTATCTTTTGTTATCTAAGAAGAAAATACAATGTTACAACTGGAAAAGTCTATAACTAAAATAGTAAAATAAAATGTAAAAATCTGTATTTCTTTCTAGTACTAATTCTGTAGTTTAGTTAAAAAGTTTCAGGGATAGTTTCACGTTTAGTCAGTTCCAGTTTTATCCCAAACCAGAGCAATTACTTTTTACTTTATAAATATCTCACATTATGTTGTTTAGTAGTTTACTTTTATATATATGTATATATAAATCAGTTTCCTTACATGGTCAGAATAACTAAAAATTAACTTGAATTTCGAAATTATGGATAATCACAATTTACTTAAATAATGACATTGAAGAAAATGGCTTGGACAATCTGTGTTCTCGACTTAATGAATAGAGGAATTCTGCATCAAGAACATGAAAGAGAAAATTACCTCCAAACATGGACGCGAATACATTCAGAAAACCTTGTAATAAAGGAATGTGTCTTTGAAATATAACATCATTTTGAGTATCCATTTGATATGTATATAATAATTTTGGAAAACAATATGTATATATGAATCAATTATATGTTTTAGTAGCAATTGTGTTTCGCCAGTTAACTAACTACGCAAATGCTTAAGACTGTACTCCACAGGTATATTAAATGCAGTTGCAGATTTTGATGGAATGCATATCTCAATTGTAAGGCAATTATATAAATTATTTAACAACATACAAGGACTACGGGCCACCCATTTCAAAATATCACGGCAAAAATAGAAATATATATATGTGGAAGTGGTTTTGTCTATTTAAGTTGGAAATGATTCTGAAATTTTTTAGAATTGGACATGCTATTTTTCTATTAATTGCGTATTTGTATCTGAAAATATTGAATAAAAAATGTAGTTGTAATGGTTTTGGTAACATTTGTTTTTTTTTTAATTTATACTCCAAATCACCAAAGATGATCCCTGCGTCATTGATCTATAATTCTATCAACGACATTCAAAGAATAATCTCGACATCCGAATAACAAACAGTACCCACTTGTATGACAAGGATAGCTTGAACGAAAGTATGTGTTTTCTAGCAAAGACATACGGCTCAAGCAATTTATTTGAGTAAGACAAAGACGGGATTATTACCTACTCCGTGATAAATACACACATTTCCGCTTAGTAGTTCTGTCGTTACTCGTTGACATTTGACAACATACATTCGTTGATATTTGATGGAATTGTTATTTATTTTCTTTTTATAAATACATATTTTTTGAAATTTATTTTTTCAAAACTATAATGGCAGCAATCACGACAACTTGTTTTAAATTCGTTGCAATATTTTGAACGAGAGAAAAACCATGGTGGTGTTAATACCTATTACATGTGCACATAATATATTTAGATTTTAATAAACCTTTTGTTTAGCGAGTGGCAGATGCATTGTGCTTGGGATTAGTTACAGTAAAACGCATTAAAGCTGTGTAGCAGCAGTTTAAATCGTGTACTTCACAATATTGGATTTAAATATAAAAAGGATAATAATCATAGAGCATTAGTGGAACGATCCAACATTGCAGAGATAAGATTGACATTTCTTAGGAATTACATAAAGAATTTGAGTTGTTCTGTTCAGAGAGAAGTGGTATTGCTTGATGAGACCCGGCAAGATAATAATCTGCAGAGTGTGCGTAAACCTGAGGGTTACGAGGGCAAGCGATATGTTGTATTACATTGTGGTTCAAAATTATGTTTTGTGTCAAATGCTTCTTTATTGTTTTCAAGCAAATCACAAATAGAAGATTATCATGGTGAAATGAATGGAGAAATGTTTAAGAAATGGATCAATGAATATTTAATACCAAAATTGGAAGAACCGGCACAAGTAGTGATGGACAATGCACCCTACCATTCACTAGTAGTAAAGAAACATCCATCATCGGCTTGATGTAAAATGATATTATTACATACTTGTCGAAACATAATATATCTTGCGAACTCTATTTAAAACTGACCTACTACCCTTGCTAAAAATTTGCATAAAGAAAAACTGTGTCAAGTAGATGAATTGCTACAAAGTCATGGACATGAAATATTGAAGATTGTCTCCTTACCATTGTGAATTTAATGCTATCAAAATTATTTGGGACCATGCAAAACAATATTATAATAAACATATTTTCAGGGATGGACATGGAGATGATAAAGTTATAGCTATGTGGAAGTAATCACTAGAGCAGTGTATGGAAGAAATTTGGAAAAATTGTGTTGTACACACGGAAAGTATTATAAAAAATGGTATGATAGAGAATAGTTATTTATTGTACAAGTGTGTTATGTTACAAATAAGTCACGCGAGAAAATGTTTAACTCACGAGTCCGCTAGGACGAGTGAGCTACTTTTCTCAAGTGACTTATTTGTAATTAACACACGTGTGCAATACAAAACTTTATCCAACACCTCTTAAGATCCGTTCAAAATGGCTTTTAATGTTTTATAAATTTGACGTTCCATGTCAAACTATAAATTATAAATTTGACGTTCCATGTCAAATTTAAATTATAAACGACTAATGCAAAAAGTTCATATACAGTAATGCAGTCACTATGGAGAATAAATAATGCAAATCAACAAGCAAACAAAATTAGTAATTGATTAATAATACTGCAGTTAAAAGTTGATGGTAATGGAAGAGTTGCAAGAGGCTGTTTTCATTCCGCTAGAAGTTAAGAAAGAAGCTCAAGCAGCATGTTATAAATTATTGCCAAAAAAATCGAAGGATAATTACGACAAAGAATTTCGTCATTTTGAAGAATGGAGAAAACAGCAAAGTATCACTGGAATTAACGGAGAAGTTATGCTGGCGTATTTCCATATTTATAGAAGGAAAATAGCACCTTCTTCATTGTGGACGAAGTATTCCATGTTAAGAAGTACTTTGAAAGTGTATATGAATAGTGACATATCGAAATACGGAAAACTGATTTCCTATTTGAAGAGTGAGGCAAGAACCCACAAGTCCAAAAAGGCGAAAATCTTGGAGAGGCTACATATAGAGAAGTTTCTGAATGAGGCTCCTAACAATAAATATATGATGATGAAGGTATTATTTATTATCTTATATTTAATTCAAAGTATTTATTCATTATTCGTTCGTATATTCTATGCAGGTTGCCTTAATAATGGGTGTATCAGGTGCATGTCGTTGTGATGAAATAACTAAGCTGAAAGTTGACAATATAGAAGATAAAGGAGGATACTTGTATGTTTCGATACTTGACACAAAGACAAACGTATCTAGAAGTTTCACTGTTATGGCAGAAGGATTTAGAACAGATATTCTTGACCTCTACAGAAAATATGTCTGTATGAGACCAAAAGGTATTCCACATGGCAGATTCTTCCTAAATTACAAGAAAGAAAAATGAACTATCCAGCCAGTTGGAATTAACACCATTTCTAAGATACTTCAGAAAGTTGCATCTTTCCTGAACCTACCAGAAGCTCAATTATATACAGGACATAGTCTAAGACGTTTGTCAGCATCTCTTCTGGCAAACGCAGGAGCTGATATTACAACAGTTAAATGACATGGTGGGTGGAAATCGTCCACTGTGGCAGAAGGTTATATACAAGATTCAGTATCCAACAAGATTGATATAGCCAGAAAGATACAAGGTCCAGACAGTCTAACGTCCTCGACTTCTGGTCATCAAATTTCTGTTCAGGATACTTCAAATACGTCTTCTAGTATAACTCTAAATTCGAATAACCTGAATGCAGGTCAGATACAAAGAGGATTTCCTTCAACTTTAATATTAATGTAAATGTTAATTAGTTGCTATTGTTTACCCTTTAGAATTAATATAAATGTGTTAAAACTATAGCAGTTTGAATGTCTCTATGCAATCTAAATTTCACCTTGTTTTATCTCACTATACTCTATTTTTAAAGTAGAGAGACGAATTTCTGAACAGACCACTTTGACAGTGAAATCTCATTGGTTGAAAGCAATTTGGCCTTGCTTATTTGCAATTTGGCCTTGCTTATAGTGAGATAATTTATGTTTTTAACTCACTAGTGAGTTATAAGCTACATAATTGATTTAAAATCGCCATAGTTATAGGTCTATTATTAGGTGTTGGATAAAATACATTTACATTGTGAAATCAATGGCTTTATAATGAACATTGATGATTCAAGCAGCAGTGAAGATAGTGATTAACAATACTTCCTATATGACCGCAGATAAAAAAACTGTTAGCTATCCCATGTTTTTACTTAATCTATATTATAACTCAAGTTTAAGCCAACGTACTTGCTACACGTCGTTTTTAGTTCACGCCAAATATATCAAATTTTCTTGTGTTGGCAGTACACATGCAATTGCCAGACTGTGGCCACAATTTTTATCTAAATATGTCTAGAAAGGTAGAAAAATTACAGAAACAGATTTTATCAAGTAGCTAGATTTCCTAATGTACTAAGTAGAATTGATTGCACTCACATGAGAAAACAATCTCCTAGTGGTAATAATGCTGAGCTGTACCGAAACAGAAAGGATATTTATCATGGAATATTCAGGTAATAGGACATTCTCAATTAAGAATTTGTGACATCGTAGCCAGATGGCCAGGATCTACACATGACCAAACAATTTTGAATGGATCGGCAATAAAAAGAAGCTAAGAAAATGAACATTTCAATAACCCAGTTATACTTTGTGATAGTTGTTACAATATTACAAAATATTTATTAACCTCTAGCAAATCCTCAAAGTCGAGCAGAACAATTGTACGATGAATCCCATTTTAGAATCAGAAACTGGATTGAAAGATTTTTTGGTGTCTTAAAAAGATTTCCAATCTTATTACATATATGGTATGAAAGTTAATGTGGAACTCTCGAAAGCAATAATAGTATCAGTTCATTTTGCAAATTTATTCTAATATCGACTATTATACTATCTTCTAAATATTTTTTATATTTCCTTTTTTTATATATATACTCATGATAATTTTATTACTAAACAAATAATAAGGCAATTTTGTTAAATGATTGCATATGTATATTAACTTATTAAACAATTATAATTCCCAGTTACATTGACAATTTAAGATATTAAGTTTTTTTTTAATTGGCTCCTTTTTCTTACTGCGTATTCTTTTTCGTTGGAATTTTAATATTTGGAGTTAAAAATACAATGCATATAAAAAAAATGTATGTCCAATTAAATACATTTGAATGTGTTTTCATCTTTTTGTAGCAAGTTTTTGCAAGATACACTAGTGAAATGTGTTTCGACTGCCTTATTTGATTTGGTGTCCATCAGCTCTAATCTTCTGGTGTTAACTTAAAAATTTTTAATGTACACAAAACAAATTCATACAATTTGATGAAAACAATAAATAAAATAACTATTGTTTGTATATATTATATAAATCTATAACTTATTGCAAGTAAAATTTTTTGTTTGCTCAATTTAATTTTTGAAAGTTCAATTACTAAGCTTTTTCTTTCTTGCTCCATTACATGTTCCTTTTTCAAAATTTCTTTCTGCAATCGTACAAGTTCTATTTTACTAGCAGTCAACAAATAATTTCAAAGCAAAAAAAACATTTCACAGCAAATAAGTTTGTATGAATATGTTTTGTTTATAATGCAAACTGCAATTTCAAATATTTATACCAACCTTTGTGCAAAACTCAACTTATCTATTATGGCAGTGTTAAGTTATACTGCAATATATTCCAAATTTTATTTAAAATTAGGCACTGTAGAACGTTTAACTAATATCTATTATTCTGATATAATTGGGAAGATAATGTTTATAAAACTGGCATAATAGTGAATATGTAATTACAGTTATACAAAGTAGATACTCTGGTCTATTGTATAATCTCAATTCCATTAATAATGCTTTTACAACTTGAAACTGTTTGGTTTTGCCATTCATTAAAATGATTAAAGAATTACATAATCTTATATGTTGACTTAAATGTTGTAAATTCTTGATAGTACATTTTATTTTTCAAGTGGCGTTATAGTTTAATTTGATTTGCTGTTTACGCAGCTTTGTTCAATTTATAGTAATTTTAATATAACTTAAGATGTAATTCGATTATATATGTTCATATAACCTACAAATTCGACCGATTATGTCAAATATATTTGGCCCGGAAACAAAGTTAAGTTCCATATTCATTTTGCAATTTACAGTATTTAACATGACGCCGAAGTACTGATTTGAATCATACAATGTTTATTGATGACGCAGGGATCATCTTTCCTGACGAGGAGTATATTAACAATCTTTTCATTCTTTTCAATTTGCCGGTAAAGATTCACTTGAAATTTTCAGTATTGCTAACCTAATATTTAAAGTTTCTAATAATCTACCAACCCTTAATTCTTAATTAACTATAAACAATGCACCGGACAATTTAGTTTTGAATTAGTTAATTCAGAACTAAATTATAAGTGGTACTTATGACCTTTATAGATATAATTTTAATAAATGTGTCATAAAATATGGCAATTTATTTATAGTGATATTAGATTTTATTTTTTTGGCTATCCTGATTCCACATTGCTCTTTTCATAACAGTGATGGCGTATAGCGTGTGTTTTGTGTTATGTACACAAGCTTTTCATTCTGGTATTTTGTATCGTAGTAACTATCATTGTCGTTAAAAGTAGAAAAGGTTTACATATTGTTGAGTAAATTGTTATTGTGTACATCTTTTACACAGTGAAATATAGTACAAAAACCTTTCAATATTTATTTATGAACTTTGAAAAACAAATTTATGAGTGTTTTTTAAGTTTACATTAAATTATTAAAATGTTGCCTTTAGGCAACGTTCCTGCTGTACACACTCCTAGTTCAGTATCCAGTAATCCGCCAACTACAAATAATTCACTGACACCAACAGGTGCATCAAATAAAACTAGCAGCTTGGTAAATTTTTTATTTTAAATTTTATTGAGATATAAAATCTTTATTATATTTTAGAAACCTAATTATACCTTAAAATTTACCTTGGCTGGGCACACAAAAGCTGTATCATCTGTTAAATTTAGCCCTAATGGTGAATGGTTAGCAAGTTCTTCAGCCGATAAACTCATAAAGATATGGGGAGCTTATGATGGCAAGTTTGAAAAGACTATATCAGGTCATAAATTAGGAATTAGTGATGTAGCGTGGTCTAGTGATAGTAGATTACTTGGTAAATACATTACTAAATAGATAATTAATTTTTTTTAACTTGTTATATTATTTAGTATCAGCAAGTGATGATAAAACATTAAAAATATGGGAATTGTCATCTGGTAAATGCCTTAAAACATTAAAGGGTCACAGCAATTATGTTTTCTGTTGTAATTTTAACCCTCAGTCTAATTTAATAGTATCAGGTTCTTTTGATGAATCAGTTCGCATATGGGATGTAAGAACAGGGAAATGTCTGAAAACACTTCCAGCACATTCAGACCCAGTTAGTGCAGTACATTTTAACAGAGATGGATCCTTAATTGTTAGTAGTAGCTATGATGGTTTATGGTAAACATTTATATATATAAATATGATGTGAATATGTACATAATTCATTAAATTCTAGTCGTATCTGGGACACATCATCAGGTCAATGTCTGAAAACATTAATCGACGATGATAATCCACCAGTATCTTTTGTGAAGTTTTCACCGAATGGTAAATACATTTTAGCTGCAACATTAGACAATACTTTAAAATTATGGGACTATTCAAAAGGAAAATGTTTGAAAACATATTCAGGACATAAAAATGAGAAATATTGTATATTTGCCAATTTTTCTGTGACTGGTGGAAAATGGATCGTTAGTGGTTCAGAAGACAGTATGGTATATATTTGGAATCTACAAACTAAAGAAATCGTACAAAAATTGCAAGGTCATACTGGTGAGTATCCTAAAATCTTCTAGTTAGTATGTGTCTGGTTAAATAATTATGACATGATTATATATTAAAATCATATTTGATGTCAAATTTGTTGAAGACAATACAAATACAGGGTTTGGCATTGAAACTTTCTTTTTTCAATGAGACGTGGTGGTACGACTGGAGCTAGTTGCGGCGCGTTAGTGTTTTTAGCCGAGAACGTTAATGGGGGAATTTGTTTGTCAAACGTCATCAGTCGTCAAACTGCTTTGCCAGTCGATCGTCACGGTGCAGCGGGCGTTCCATCTACGGTACAATATTTCCCCTCGAGGTGCTGTTCCTGCCCGGGGATCTTATCGGCGGTGGAAGCTTTTAGGGCAGTTGGAAATGTGTTCCGCAAGGGACCAGGAGCAGCATGGAGCGTTAGAACACCTGGAAACATCGAAGCAGTCCGAGCTTCAGCTTTGCGATCTACTAGGCGCTCTGCTTCAAAACATGCGGTTGCTCTGGAGTTGTCAGATCGTTTAACTCGCCGAATTCTTCATGATAACCTTCACTTTCATCCATATAAAATGGTAGTCGCACAACTTTCCAAACGTGGTTTGGTTTTACGACAAACGCATGCGAAACGCTCCTTGAGAATTTGCCTCCTGACGCAGTTGTGTGGTTCAGTAATGAGGCACATTTCCACATCTCAGGGTGTGTTACAAACAAAATGTGCGATATTAGAGCGGTATCAATCCCAGGGAAGTTCATGAGAGGCATCTTCATTTGGATCGGGTTACAGTTAGGGCTGCGATAAAAAGAGTAGGGATCATTGAACCACATTTTTTCGAGGAGGACAATCGCACGGTAACAGTAAATTCAGAGCGTTATGTGGCCATGATTGGTAATTTCTTTCTGCCAGCTATCGAAAATACTGCTGTTGGCGAGAAGTATGGTTTCAGCAAGATTGGGCGACTGCCCATACATCACGAATTTCAATGCGTGTTTTGAGAACAAATTTTCCAGGGCGACTTATCTCCAACAGAGGTGACATCTTGTGACCCGCACGCTCGCCAGATTTAGCCCCATGTAATTTTTTTTTTATTTTTATTTTTTTACTTCAAATCGAAAGTCTATAACAACCGTCCTACAACTTTTGAAGCATTAAAAAACAATATTCATCATTAAATAGCTAACATACCGGTTGCTATGCCGAGAGAGTACACATGCATTTCAGAAATCGGCTACAACAATGCATCGACAGCAAGGGTGAACACCTGCCAAATATTCTTGTTAAAACAGTTTGATATCAAACTTCCCATGTGCATAATGCTAATTAAAGAAAATTTTAAAATGTACAATGTATACTTTTATTTTTTACCTTTGAAAAAAGAAAGTTTCAATGCCGGATCCTGTATTTAGATTTTCATTCCAAAAAGATTAATAATGTGAATATTTCACAACATAAAGTATAAGAAAAACAACCTATGGAAGTTCACAACTCAGGCCTATGATTCTAATTTCCGTGTTTGTGTATGTCCAGTTCATTTCAGGCCCACATTAATAATAATAGAACTTATTTATATTAAATTTGTGCTAATTGTATTTCAATAATTTTTTGTAGAATAGGTATTATGATTTGTAAAATATTTAAATTTTTTTTTCAGATGTTGTTTTATGCACGACATGTCACCCAACAGAAAATATAATAGCATCGGCGGCATTAGAGAACGATAAAACTATAAAACTGTGGAAAAGTGATACATAGCTCTCATAAGACTGTTTCGTGATTATATTTTTGTACAATTTCCCTTACGATCGACAGTATTCATTTTCTTTTTGAATCGTTAGAAAAGGACATAAACCTGATTATACTACCACTAGCTAGGAATATCAGCATTTTTGTATTTTAAGTTTTAAGCCATAATTATCACATTCTAATATTTTTATATTAATCCATGTTCATTTTGAATTTTATACTCTGATGATGAATATTTGGCAATCGATGGTCTGGGAGACTGTTTCTTTTTAATGTGATAAAAGCAGTAAATCTCTCAAATCATATTTCTGTGCAAAGCTTGGCAATAGTTGTAAAAAGGATTTATTTTAATAAACTACGAAATTCGGCAGTTTTGTTATTTTAATATCTTATTGTACTTTACAAAGTGCTATTTCAATTGTGAATATAACATATTTATGACTATTCTACAGATTTAAAACAAAATATTACATGAAAAACGATTATTTCACATTTTGTAGGGATATGTATGGACGAGTATTATGTCTTATTTTTAATTGTTAGTAGAAATATATGAACCATAACCCAAAATACAACGTGCTGTATTATGGGCTGGTGAAACCCGTACACCGAGTTACATACTGTATCCAGAATTATACCGTTGACTTTTAAATTTATTTTATTATATTTTATTCATATTAATGCAGCATGAGGCCTGACCTTAACAGGGCTGTAGGTAGTCGATATACAATAACCACACACAGAACCATATTCAAACATACATATTACCACTATTTTATACAATTTAAGGCTACAAAAATAGGGATATTTAATACATAATTTGATAATCACTAATTCAAAAGTTTTGGCCCAAAATACAACTAATCGCCTTCGGTCGACATTCATCCCTCGGGCCAGAGGCCCCCGGGCTCAATTAACGACAACCTTAGAGCAATATAATACCCATAACGCCCTTGGGGAATAAATAACTATTTTGTGTTATCCAAGTCTGCAACCTTTTTAATTAAAAATGTCCAAGCTTAATAAGTTTTCTAACCGCGATCTATGAGGTATGTTCTGCGTTTATGCGCAAGAAAATTACAACGGACACGCTGCCCTTAAAAGATAAGAACAACACTACCTAACCAGAATCATTCCAAAAAATATTTCGAAGAATATATAATCAGTTAGGCGAAATAGGTTCGTTTTATAACAAAAATGCTGTGGACGATCGAAAACTGTAACAGAAGAACAAGAAGAAGAGATCTTGGTTAGAATCGCGGAAAATCCTGAATTAAGCACTATACGTTTGGAAGCTTCTAGGGGAATCGGGAAATTAACCGTCTTAGGAACCATCCATGCAGCAAATTTGTTTCCATGCCATTTTACGCTTGCTCAGATTTTATTGCCTGAAGATTTAGAAGCCTGATTATAATTTTGTCGAAATGTACTAAATAAAAAGACCCGTTCCCGAAAAAGATATTACTTACAGACGAGACAACTTTTACAAGACGCGGAATTAGTAACTTGAAAAATAATCATTACTATGAATTGAAAAATCCACGCCTACTCAGAGAAAGACATTTCGAACACGAATTTTCGATAAATATTTGGTGTGGTATTATCGACAATTTCTTGATTGGCCTATTTCAATTGCCGCACAAAAGATTTCTATTCTAATGGAATCTCTTCTTTCTACATGGGTTGAAGAACAAAACCAACGCAAAATGCCTTTAAGTAGGGCTATCATAGAAGCACTAAGCTGTATCTATATTAAAAAATTAAAATCGAGATCCGGACATGTTTACAGACACGAAAGATTTAACGTAATTCGAGGTTGGTTCCAAAATTCAATATTAAGAACTGTACTGCACAATGTGGCTGTAAAGAGAGAAGTGACGATGTAGAAACTGCCGAAATTTTCAAATATTTCAACAAAATTATAACAGATTGTGGATATTCTTCAATATAGATGAAACTCATTTCTATTGGAAAAAACTTCTTAAGAGATCTTATGTTAGGCTAAATAGCTGCTTCTTCTCGCTAATGCGGCAGTGATCACCAACTTAAATCCCTTTTAATTAATAAAAGTAAAAATCCAAGAGTAATGAATAACCAGATTGCCAGTGCACGGGCGATGGAATAAAAAAAGGTTAGATGACAGCAACTCTCTTCCGAGAGTGAGTAAAAGATATTGCTGTGCCTGAACTTCTAAGGTTCTACTTCAAACAAAAGATAGATTTGAAAAATTTAATTTTATTAAATAATGTAGCCAGCTATCCTAATTTAGACTAAATTTGTGAAAATATTAAAATATTTTTTTTTCCGTTTAATACCACAGCTCGCATGCAGCTTATGAATCAGGATGCTATTTCTAATTTTGAAACCTATTATGGCGTAGGACGGTTAACAACTTTTAAAAAATTTCAATGAAAATATTGTTAAAGAAATTCGGAAACAATTTAACATTTCAGACATCAAAAACGGTCGAAATTGGAGAATCATGGAAAGAGAGGTAAAACTAAGTTGTTTAAATGGGATTTGAAGAAAATTGTGAAAAAAATCTTTGCCGTATTATGCACAACATATAGGTTTTGAAGGAAAATGGAAAAAATGGATATAGAAGAATTTTCAAGCCAAGAAAAAGAAGATAATGTTTTTCTGCGGCAGCTGATGTAATATAACACATAAAAGAGAAGGAAGAAGAACATAAAGAGAAATAGATAAGCACAAAACAACTAGGGGAAGTATTTTCATTAATAGACGCAGCTATGCAGATTTTTCTGACTATGACAGCGATGAAAACAGAAGCAGAAGTGTTGTGAGTGCCGTTGCCAGAGATGTCAAATGATATAGAATCTTTATGCTAGACAAACTGTAAACATGCTTTTAACAAGCAAATATTAAAATAAGCTAAATAAATGTTCTATTGGCATAAGATTTTCTTTACATTGTATTTAAGTACTTATTATGGAATAAAAGTTATTTTTTTTTTTAAATAAAGTTAATAAAAATATTACTATATATTGTGAGATTTCGTTTGTAAAAGTATAAATTGTATGGGCTACCACTCACGCGTATACCTTTCTAGACTCTATTTATGCTTATCTCAGGGTTATTGCTTAGGTTCTAACTAACTAGGCCTAGCATCCAATATGTAAGCTTAAGAGAAATAATACTGTTAAATATTCCTTTATCGATTAATATATATGTATTTACAACTCATGTACACTAAATCTTAATATATATTACCATTTACTTAATCCTAATTACAATTGCTGATAGAGTTTTAGTTTTTCATGGGAATTATAAAAGAATATATAACTTTTAAGTCTTTTCCGATTCTAAATATCCTTTATAAATATCACATTTGACCCTCTAAATGCCAAACAACGGTTTGAGGAATTTTTGTTTGACCCTCGTATATCAAATTTCGTTTATGGATTTTCTAGACTAATGGTATGTTCCTTTATCTAAGCAAAGTGAGTTATTGATCGCATGCCTTGTGGGCTTGACCCTGTGCAGCATAACGTTTATCTCCACACTGTATATTGTTTATTTACTTCCTACTATTTTAATTTTGACTCTTAATTTAAATTATGACTAGTTTCCATCTTGTTTTGTGAGAACTAACCCTACGTTACAATACCAGATATTCATTTTATCTTAAATGTTTATTTCAAAATTGAATTTAAAATTAAATAATTCAAAACTAATTATCCGTATACTTTTTCGAAATTCTTAGTTAGGCTTTATAGACTTCTAATTATTGTTTATTTGTTACATTAATCCTTGCTTTTCATATATAATTCGGTACTATATATTTCCGAAGTATTTTTATATTACTCGTTCGTTATTTTTAAGTAAAAGAAATTTCAACTAAATTAGACTGAAATTAAAATAAATCCGAAATTATTTTACAAATTCCACGTAGCAACGTGTAATCATTTATAATTAAAACGATTAAACGAGCGTCTGATAATTTATCACCGTCTTCTAGAACGTCTGAACAAGTTTAAGTTTCGCATCTTTCTCATTTTATGCCATGATCCGCTCCTTATTTACCCCTTCATCACATGATTCTTCTTGTTCTACGCGAGGTTCCATATCACATATCACCAACTTATGATTTATTTTCGATTTTTCGTTATATGCGCATTTCTTTTTCATTTCATGCCTTGCATTTTCTATGTCTTTAAAATAAAAACACAACGTATGAAAAATTGTAAAAGATGTAATTATATAGAATATGAATCCAAAATATCGTAAGTCAATTACGACACGACCCCCTGTTTCCCTGTGAATGTTCCGTCTATAAATTCATAAATAATATGTACCTTTATTGAAGTTACATACACATCATTTGTTTACATGCGTAACAGCTGTCAGTGTTATAAAAACTAACATCCTGTATGCTAAGCAGGGTTGTCAATTTGGGCGAATAATCGCTATTTGGGCTATTTTTTTTTTTTAATTGCGGTCAATTTTGTTAATTGGGCTGTGGGCTATTTTTTTAATGTTTTTATTCTTGGGTTTTTCATTTGTTGACAAAAGTAAATTTTACATTATACATTTTATTATTTATTATAATTTGTATCTATATTCATAGATTTCGAGATCATGGCTATATTCGTACTATTTTTTCACTCTCACACTAACTATGCATGTTTAAATCTTTGAAAATGAATCGTGCAAAATACAAAAAAAAATGGTATCGCAAAGAGTGGGAAACAATACTATTGTTCAAAGATAGGTTTTGAGTTCTAAGTCTCAACTGCTGTGTATATTGATCTTTAAGTTTTTAATTTGACATTCTTACTGTTTAAAGCTGGCGTACACAAGATCTTAATGATATAGACTGGGCTTACTGAATTATTTGCACAGCATATTGTAACGTGTAGAAATCGCTTTCTGTTAATTTTTAGTCATTTATTCGATATTTTATGAACAGACCTGTATATAATTGATTTTCGTTTATATTTTGTAAACTGCGATATTTAAAAATTTTTATTAATATTTTCTGTGCTGATAATTATCCTATTGTTAGTTAAATTGGAAATGTAATCTTAGTAATTTTCTAGGTGTATTTAAAATTTAATTAAGAATTTTCGAAATATTGTACGTTGATGTAGACAACCTTGTTTGCATGTAGTTTTGGATTGAGAATCGTTCATATTTTGCACGCATAGATGGCGTTGAAGTTTTCAATACAATGATCGAGTTGGTCAATGTTGAGCAATCAATTTATTAATAAACTATTTCTTGTTATTGTTATATTTTGGTGTTTGATTATTATGGTAATAATTTTCCACGTATTTACTTGTAATTTATTTAACTTACTATCGGCGGTGCCTGTGTTCACTGTACCGGCTTGAGAGCATAAACACGGTGGTGCCTATAAAAGAACCTCCCCTCTCTCGCCTCTTAACTGAGCTGGTCCCTCAGCCCAAAATGTCCGGGGCAATCGTGTTATTAGGGTAAGTTATTGAATCCAGTAGGTTTTACGTTTGTGGAAGTAGGCGCGTATAACACATTAGCTAGTGAGCGTTATTTAATTTTGTTGTTATTTCAAAAGATTATAATTATGTTTATCGCTATCACGTCATCGAGCGCTTGCAGAATTTGTTCTTATTTATTGTCAGATAAAAATCTTTGGGAGCACATTAAACAGATTTGCTGAATCACTCTAAAAATTACAAACATAAAATGAACTTGTCCGTAACAAGACCATCAACGAATCAAACAACGCTCAGTAATATTATGGTAATATCAAACAATACTTAACGAATCGAAATGATAATAGCTGCAAACGCTGAAGTTCATTCCAGTATTAAAACAGTAGATCGTTTATCTAATATTCTGCACAATAAATTTAAACAAATAAAATTTGTTGTATCAGGCAATATAAAACTACATCGGACAAAATGTATGTTAATTAAGAACGTAATTGGAGCAACATTTAAGAAGTAATTGGTAGAGGATGTTGGGAATTGTTCATATTCATTGATAATTGATGAATGTTATTGTTTTAATGTTTTTTTAAATTAAAATAATATATTAAATGCTTTCTTTAGTCTTATTTTTTAAGCAATCCGGCGATTTCACTATTTTTTTAAATTCCGCGGCTTATAATTTCCAATAGTTGCCAAGCCTGATGCTAGGTGAATTATTAGAGATTAAGATGTGTTATATTAACTCGCAAACCCATTTTAAAAATCATACTAAAAATAATTTGTGGACTTTTAGAACTGACATCGTTCCGAGAATGTTTTTTTTTATTAGAAGTAAGAAACATAAAGTATAAATATCGATTCAGAATGCGGCTATTGTATTTAAAGGTGGCAATGTTTGTGTATAAAAACGATAACATTGTGTCTAAGTTTTGTTATGGTAAGGCTTCAATAACCTGGTACCGAAAGTTAAGTAAATTTTTACGGGCATTTAACGTACAATCTGTTATCTTTAATAAAAAAATTGTGTCGAACGTACGTAACGATCTAAAACACTATGAAACTTAAAGTGAGATGGACAATAACAAAGCTATTCTTTTTGTTATTGTGGAATCAGCTGTAAGATATCTCCGATAGTATTTATGATATGTTCAGTCGCACAGTGGCGTAACAAAATTAGAGAGAGATTTTGAGAGGGAATTTTGGGAAAATACTTTGGGTATATATTATATATAATTAATCTTTCCATTTTTCATGCGCTGTTTTTATTTCAAGGACACCCGGTTTATGAAAATGTATTTTCTGTTCGTTTTTCTTTTATTGTGTTGTCTAAATTGTTTTTCAATTTCTCGTAATTTGTTGTTGTCAGAAATAAAATCTCCGTCGTTCAAATTTTTTTTGCCCAATCAGATTTAAAGATTATTTTTATTGTGTAACTACTTCGTATTTTTAAAAAAAATCTTCTAGTCAAGACAGCATGGAATACCTACCATGCTGTCTTGACTAAAAGACCTTTTAAAAAATATACGAAGTAGTTACACAATAACAACATGGATTTAGGATTCGATTGCAACATATATACTTCTTCTCATTTAATATAGAATTATGGAAAATACTGCAACATACTTACACGATAGGATACAGTGTGTTATGATTGGACATTACAACAATGATCGTGTGACAGTAATGAGTAAAGGCCGGATTATATGCAAAAAAAAAAACTGAAAATATGCGCTTAAATATGCAATGTTTTAGCCTAAATATGCACCTCATGAAAAATATGCAGGTAAAAAAATATGAGGATTGTTAGAAAATGGAATACGGTAGAAAAAATATTCTATTATGATTACCACAAGTTTATTTAGAACATTTTACAACATAGTTAACTATGAAAACAATTTACAATCACATATTTCCCAAAGTTTTCAACAGAAAAATTGTGACGCTTGTCTGAAAACATGTATGTATTTATATATTGAAAAGCTTCGTTCTACGTCGACGCTTGTTAGAGGAGCATATTTCAAATTAGAAATATGATCTATCGTCAACTCAATATTTTCTACTGTATCACCACACAAAATTTTAGCAATGTCCTTTAGCTTTTTAAAACCGTCATTTTTTCCTATTACACTTAATTTTTCATACACGGACTGTTTAACATCAAAACATGACTTTTCAAATTTGTTTATTATTCCAACGCTCTCGATTAGCGACATAAATTGTTTTTCCAACTGCGATATAGAAGTGGAAATAAAACTGTAATTGGCTTTAATATGAGGTATTTCTTTACTCGAATACACCTTTTGGGCGTCTATCACAGAATGTGCATCCCTATCAAGATCCATAATAATTGTCTTTAATCCTTCATAATGATTTGCATGAAAAATAGCAGCCTTCAACCACGTTCCCCATTGTGTGATTTATGAGTGAGTGTTTTATCAAAGATGTTTCTTTAAGATTTTGAATAAATAGATGTGTCTCACATATAGGTTATAGGGTTGTTGCTTTAAGTCTATGAATTTGACAATTGTGAAGCATCAATTTTATTTACCAATAAGAATGAGGGCCTTTTTTTAAATTTGGAATTATATTTTCACACTCTTCATTTATTTAAATTCCCCTGTATATATTCATAATCAGGAGTTCTACAGCATCCTAGAAAGCTGTTGCCATTTGTTTTTCTCCGAAAACTGTTTTGTCTTCTTTTGGTGATGAACCTTTGTGAATTCACTACATGGATTCCTGTTTAGTGGGACGGTTCTAATGATGTACAAAAGTAAAAAAAAAATTCGGGAAGCAAATTCTGTCCCTCTCCTTCGTAGTCTTGAGAAATTCTCGTCTCAACAATTTTTGCTCGGGTATATGCAGTCTGGGAATCCACCGAGGAGACATCTTTATATCCAAATCGTCCTGAAAAAATTCAAGGTACTTGTTTCAGATAGACAAACATCATTGGCGATAGCAGATACTTTTGAACGTTGATTTAATATTTGCATCATATCTTGAGTTCGAGCTTCTATCAGTCGTTTGGACTTTGAGGTATTGTTAAATAATTGATTTTCTACTCCATCAAAAAAGTTAAGACCAAACTTTGATTTAATAATAAGATCTTATACACAGTAACAATTCTTTCATGAATTAATTTTAGGGTCCTTGTTTTCTTTGGCAGAAATACGTATTATAACGTTGAAATGTTTCGTCTTAATTCCAGCCATTTTATCAACAAATAAGCCTTCACAAATCCTTATAAAGTGCACAAATTAAACATAATTTAACACGTTTATAACATGTATTTCTCAATGTCACTGTTATTTTTTAGTAATTAGTTTAGCATCGTCGCTTTTGTAGTTTATGGCTAGGTAGGTATAGAACGTAAAAACACGCGTATCATCTAAAGGTAAATAATCGCATATCTATGAGATGTCAATATTGAGTTAATCATTTTTCCATATGTCAAAAGTAACATTTATTAATGTTGTTCTTTATTTAAATGATTGTATAATATAATTATTTATAAACATATGAACAATGTCTGATGGAACTAGAGTTAAACTAACTCTACCACCATGGCACATACCTTACCTAGAAAAACACAAAATTATGGAGCTATTGCATGTGAGTACTTCAGATTATTGCTTAATACATTTATAATATTCGTATTTATTCTAAAAGGAACTCTCTAGAGAACTAGTTATCCAACAACCCGTGGATCATCTGATGTTCGTTAAGCAACTACTTCAACAAGCAGCTAAGAGCATAGGTATATCGAGAATTATTATCTTGAGTACGCCAAGAGTTAATTCTATCGAAGTGGCCAATCAAATTGCTCAACAAACTCATCACCAAGTTATTACAGAAGAAAAGGTTTTAGCAAACTTAAACGTGGTATTTACAAATAGTCTGAGTTGATCTTTCTAAAAATCTGTTAACTAATATCAATTTTAAGAGATGCAGAGAAGAGATACGTTCAGGCACTTTGGCGATGTGTTTGTCATATTTGGTGCACACTTCAGAAGCATTGAATAACGGCTGGATAATTGCCGGTAATTTTAGGTAACGAGAAAGCATCGAAAATTGTGATAATAAAATATTTTTTTTAAGAATGCATTAGAACTCCTGAAGAAGCGAAGAAAGTCATACAAGCTGGTGTTATACCTACACACGTTCTTCATTTAATACCGCCTTTTTGTCCAAGCTTGCATCAGAACCTCTATTGTAATGTTCACGAAAGCTGGCCACAATACAAAAGAGACGTAATGCAGATCAGAGATGTGTTCAAAAACAAAATCGTAGTATGTAAGATTATTGTTGTTTAGGACTAAGTATATATTTTTGGAATTTTAATATTTTAAAGATGGAAGTTCTTTAGAAACTTTTAGACAAAACGCACCACGCTATAGCTCTGTTAATTATGATCGGATTTTCGTGAAATAAAAACGAAAAAATGTCTTTAAAAATACTACAAACCACCCTAAAGTTTGATTTTCATAATCAGTGACTTTAATGTAATAGACGGTCAACTTTTTTTAATGCCAAAATATATTTTTTTAATTTAAGTCTGCTAAATCTTTTCTTCATGTGACCAATGATTTGCAATAAATACACTTTTGTTAAAAAGTCAATCTTGGGAGTTACATACACCAGAAAAATAACATCTTGAAGCAGCATTTGTTGGTAAGGTATGATTGCTGTGTTTTGGGACCGATATTGGATCATTTTGGTGAGCTAGCTACCAAAAGGAGTCACACTCAACATACAATATTATTCCAACCTTTGATCCCAGTCAGTACGTATGCGTTTCTTAAAAACCGTTTTGGAAAATTGGATAGGTAACTATTATCTAAACAACAGGATAGCGCAATTTTAAACGAATTGTGGTAAAATTACATCCACCTTATTCGCCCGATTTAGCATCCAATGATTAAATTATGTAAAAAGTAAATCAATTAAACACAGTCATAGAAGGTGGAAAAAAAAAATTCGCCTTGGAACTATTTTATACAGGGTGGCCCCTGAGGTAACCGAGATACTTCGTATATGAATTCAATGACTAATTTTAAGAAAAAATGATTCTATTCACTTTTCCCGAATTCCTAACGATTCTTAAAATATCGTGATTTGAAGCTGAAGTAAATTACTAGAGGGCTTAGGGAAAAATGTGGTTATTTTATGAAAAGCGTAATGACGATAAGTGAAAAATGCAATTATTAAAGTTACTCAATGTGACTACCGCCTTGTGCAATACATAAGTCAATCCTCTGTCGGAGCATATTTGTTTTCACCACATAAAACGCTGCATGAATCTTCTGGATGAGTTGGTTCTTATTCACATGTCCCCACATGAAAAAAATCTAGTGGGTTACGGTCCGGAGATCGCGGTGACCTGCAATGGGACTGCCACGACCTATCCATCGTTTTGTATACTGTTCATTGAGATAATTTGTGACACCTATTCCATAATGGATCGGAGCACCATCATGTCCTTCTGATTTGAAGAGGAATGTCGTCAAGTAGTAGAGGTAGATCGTTCTTCAAAAAAGCCTGGTACATTTCGCTGTTAAAATTTTCGCCGAAGATATGTGGTCCGATAACTTCATTATTAATTATTCCAGCCCAAAAGTTTACGGAGAATCTTCTCTGGAAGTGGGTTTCTCGGGCAGCATGAGGGTTTTTGATTCCCCATTGATTCCATCTCTTGTGAATGTAGCTTCGTCACAGGAAATTATTCTTTTCTGTGACAAAGCTACATTTACAAGAGATGGAATCAACAATTATCTCAAGCATCTGGATACTCATCCAGATGATTGCTCCACCATTCAGAAAGACGAACTCTTTGGGAAGTTGTTGTACCTACAGGTTGATAATGATGCAGTCCGTTTTCTAGAAAGTGTCTTAGGGACACAGCCGTTGCACAGCCGTCCTAGTTTGTCCAGTAAATACAACAATTCTTCTCGTACTAAGACCAGGATCATTATTAACAACCTCAAGTACCTACTTCTGCAGTATTGTTTCTTTGCATAAGTTCTCTTTCACAGGTTGGTTTAGGAACGCACCTGTTAATCGAAGAGTTGTAATGGTGCTACTGAGCGTTTGCTTGTCTGGAATACGGTTGGTTTAGGTATCGTCGTTGATATTCCCTAACTAAAGCGGTGGTACTGCCGTTACAATATCCATACATGAAAATCATGTCCGCGTATTCTTCATTTCAATAAATTACAGGCATGATTTTAACACAAATGACACAATTAAATAAAACTTAACTGTCAATGATGACAATTAACGAACTAACAATCAACTTTTTTTTTGGCATTTATCCATACTACCTGCTAACTTTTAAATCCGAAATTTCAAGACCTATTAGGAATTCGGGAAAAGTGAATAGAATCATTTTTGCTTAAAATTAGTCATTGAGTTCATATACGAAGTATCTCGGATACGTTGGCGGTCACCATGGGCACAATGGAAGCTATATTGAAAAATTGCATTGCAGCTAATATAGATGAAAATTAATAAAATAAAGAAGCATAAAGAACCATTTATAGAACTTTGAAAACATTGTTCGTAGATTACATCACTCGACTTAATTTGCTGAATACTTTGCATTAAACTAATAATGAGCTATTACAGGCAAAAGCTATTTTAATTCTTAATTATTTAATTGTTAATATAATTGTCTACTTTCTTCGTTTGAAAATAATTGACATTTTTCGTCTGTCTAATCCTAATACTAAATCCCATAGAGCTTCTAACATATTTTGTTAAAACTAACAAAAAAAAACTAAATCAGAGAACACAATACAAGCTCATATTTGTGTGAAAATTTATATCCAGATACACAGACACGTGTTTCGTCTTGCTATAGACTCTTCAGTGCATAATTCTGGATTAGACAAAATTTACCACAACAACTCCTTTACTGCATACAGTTAAGTCATAAAAGGCGGCAAAGGAGAAAAAACGTCTTTCATTGGCTAATGTTAACATCACGAACGTCAAACCAACTACCGCCGTCCTCATGACAAGTGTAAGATTTCGCAAGTGGTTTCCATCAGACGATCACAGCCGCAGCAGATGAAAACTGTGTTAACATGTCACCACTATAAGTCGAACAGTTCTGACAGCGTACATTACAAAAACAATTTGAAACATACTTGAGTGGGTGAATCCTCACCATTTCCATAAAATAAAAACATTTTTAATAATATCAAAAAAATATTAATAATTGGGCGTGGAGAACACAATACAATTACATATTCGTGTGAAAATTGCTATCCAGGTATGCAGACACGTGTTTCATTTTACTACGAAGGATGCATTTTATGTTTTGCATACTGGGGCATAGAGGGCGCCACTAATCAAATGTCAGTACTAAAAATTAACCTCTATTTTTAGTTAGCCTAAATCCGATGTTTTAGTGCGATACTATTAAAGCTGACATGTTAGTCGAAAAATGAAATTAAACCGTGAAAATTCTTGCGCAATAATTTTTTATAATTTTCGAAAACTATCTCAACAAGAATGCCTCCCGACGTGATTTCTGTTTTCGGTAATGAATCACCACATCTGTTAATAATTTCTCGTTCGTATGGAGAATTCAAATGTGGACGGATTACTCTTGGCGACTATCCAGAGCAGGTGCACCAAAAAAAAACGGTAGTCACTCAGGAAAATGTCGATGCTGTGCGCAACCTCATCAACGAAGATCGAAATGTGACATATCGTGATATTAAGACATCATTGAGGATTTCAAGGGCTTCAATTCAAAAATTTTGCATGAAGAATTGTGTATAAAAAAATAGTTTCTCGTTGGATACTGCATCTCTTGACCGAATAACGAAAAACAGGGTGAATTGGTGTCAAAAAACTATACTGCTTCAACACAGGAAATTCTAAAAACGTGTTACAACATCGTGAGTGGTGATGAATCTTGGATTTACTCATACGAGCCAGATAATAAACGCCAGTCGTCTGTTTGGGTGTTCCAAGATGAAGAAAAGCCAACAAAAGTACTCCGTTCTCAAAGTGTCTCCAAAAAGATGGTCGCGACATTTGCCTCGAAAACAGATCATTTAGTAACAATTTCTCTACAAAATCAAAGACCTGTTACTGCCGATTGGTATACAATCATTTGTTTGACGCAAGTCATCGCTGAGCACCGAAAAACCAATCCACAACGACAAATTATCCTACACCAAGGTAATGCAAGTTCGCACACAGCTCGCAAGGCAATTGAATTTTTAACGCAATAAAACGTCAAATTGTTAGACCATCCTTCGTACAGTTCCGACCTAAGTCCCAACGATTTCTTTACCTTTTCGAAAAGCGGAAATGCACTACGTGGTCAAAGGTTCCAGTCGTCTGAAGGAGCAGTCAATTCCTTCAAAAACACAATTTTGACTGTACCAACAAACTAGTAGAATAACTGCTTCCAGAGGTTGGTTCGAGGAAAACCAACCTCTGGAATTTTCGTGGAGAATACTTCAAAAAACAATAAAGTCTTTAAAAGCTATCTACTGTTTTATTCCAGCTCTATATGCAAAATATAAAAGACAATCGTCGTATAGACTCATCAGCTTAGTCGATAGCAAGACGAAATATGTATCTTAATGTCCGGATATCAATTTTCACACAAATATGAACTTGTATTGTGTTCTCCACACCTGATTTTTTTAAATATTTTGATATTAATAAAAGTGGTTTTGTTTTATTCTAATAAAAAAGGCCATATGAAGTTCACAATTAATTTTTGATATTTTATATCTGAACTTACAGGAAATTTTCTTGAAACAAAGACTTATTCACGAGGTAGTTACTGAATGCATAGAGGTTATAAAAGATCTTAAACGATTAGGTTGTCCAAAACAACTTCGTGTCTTGATATTGGGGCCAAGAGGATCTGGTAGACATACTCAAGCTAATCTAATAGCCGAAAAATTAAATTTAGTGCACGGTCAGTTGCACAATTTATAAGAAACGACATGTGTATAATATATATTATTTTAAATATTTTCAGTTAATTTTCAATTTTTACTATGTCAAGCGTGGAATAGCGATGGTGAATTAAACGAATCCTTACGTGCCGCCGACAGAGAAATTTGTTTTCGCCCGGATCTGCTTGTACAAGTTGTTAATAAAAGAATATTAGAGGAAGACTGCTTGGCTAAGGGATGGGTTCTAACTGGCTATCCATTTAATGTGGCAGATTTTAAATATCTGGATACTCTGGATACCCCGCCAAATAGGTTTTACCTCTCTCTATATTCGCTAATTTTTTCCACAAATGTAAAAACAATATTATCTACATTTGTATTTTATTTAATATTCTTTTATATTCAATCAACTAACGAGGTAAGCGCCTTTGTAGAAATAATCTAATATTTTCCCCTCAAAATGATGCATTGCGGCTACTTGCAACCCCATATCGTCATAAAATTGACGTCCTCTCATATCTTTTCTGAAATAGGAAAATAAACTAGTCACAATACCGGCATTCAATTTTTGTTAACTAATACATTTTCATGCACTGATGACGTTAGCTGATTATTGATTGATAACTATTGCTAGTAGAACTTTACTATTTTTAGGGTAAGCTTAGCGCATTGCAACCGTGAAACAACACACTTTGAACACGTTTGAGCATGTATAAGTCAGATCGAGAACATATGACATTTTCCTTATAGTATCTTTTAAAGTCTCAAGTAATTTTGTATAGAACTAAGGAAATGTAAAAACTTATAAAATTTAACATCTTTATGAAATATCATTGCAGAATACTTCGTGTTACGTAAAATAAAACGATACATTCTTAGCCATATTTGACTAAAATTCATTTACTGAAACGATTAATAGTTTTTTTCAGTACCAGTAATCTGAAGTGAGACCTTCGTGATATCTTGTTCCTTGATGGGTTGCCTTAAAACTTCTAAATAGAAGGTAATCGTTGAATGCGAGGTCCGCACCATAATTGGGTGATATCGAAAACGAATGAATGAGTAATGCCAGTCTTCTCAATATCAGTCTTGTATTCATATAAATAATATGTTTTCCTCTTTTCATTATTTTATATTTTCTCATAATTTTTTTAAAATACGATACTATCCCACCACCGTTTGTACTTTAGGTGTTATAGCGATCCTCCTTTTTCTATTTATTGTTTTCGTTCCTTATTTCCAGTTGAGTACTTTTTCTTTAAATCTATTGGCAAATCAGTTATTCCATGTTTTTGTCAGCCGGCTGCGTCTTTCTTTCCTATCTATTTCCATTTTCCATTTACTTAGCAGTTCTATCTTTATTAATTTACATTAGACCCAACCATTTGGTTTGTTGTGTTTTTATTTTTTAGTACACTTTTCACTTTTAGTTTTTATCTCCAATCCTCTTCTTATTTTATCCGACTTTGTTACTTCCTATATTTTTCTTAGTATCCTCATCTCATGTGTTTAACTTTTGCTGTCTGTTAAAGTTCACGATTCGCACACGTGCAATGAATATCGGTATTAGTACAATCATATATCTTAGCTGGTTGTTTAAGACACTTCAAATATAAGTTTCAAACATACTTGTCACGTTACTGATACAGTTAGTTGTATTTTTCCATGTTTTCCCTATGAAAAGACTCTTAAATATTTTAGTTGTTTCCAGGCGCGGCTCGTGATGACGTATTTTGGTTTGCAGTACAATGATCCAAGTGCTTCGTGTATTCTCGTGTACTAACTGTAACGCTTGCTTAGTAAACACCGAAAACACACGAGGCACTCGTATCATTGTACTGCAAACCAAAATACGTCATCACGAGCCGCGCCTGGTTGTTTCATATGTGTTATGTTTTCATGCTCTAATTCCAATTTTACTTTTTCTGGTGTGTTTTTCGGTTTCCGTTGTACTAATTTTTAGTTGATATTTGTAGGAGTTGTCGTTCTGTTTTATCAGTTTTGTGCTTAGTTGCTCTTTACTTTTAGTAAATAGTATAAAGTCAGTCACATTGTATAATTTTAGAGATTACACTTTTTTATTTCTTACTTGTATCCCTTGTATAAACAAGTGTGGGTTTAATAAACTTCGTTACCTCATACGTTTGGCTTCGCAAAATGTCTTGGTTAAGTTATCATCTGCTCTTACTACATTTTCAGTGTTGTTAATATTTTGCTCTCTAAAATTAGTATGCAAAATTTTCCTCTATGTTGTCAAACGCTTTTTCCAAGTCAATTTCACAGCAGAATAGTTTTTTTATCCGCAGCTGACACTTTTTAGGCTATTTGTCTTACTAAAAATATTCATTTATTCCATCTTTATGTTCTAAATTCCTTCTAGATTTTTCTTAAGGCTGTCTTCAATTCTTCTTTTGTACACTTTACTTTGCAGGCTGTACAAAACTTCATATGCATTGTTACGTAAATTTTCTTGCACATTTGTGTTAAAACTGTTATTCCCCAATCATTATCTAGTTAATTTATATAAAGTACTGGCTCAATAAGGACCATTAATCCACATACTTGCAATTAAGCAGCCAAACATTCCTAGCACTATCAAAATACAGCTGCCATGAATGTTTAAGTGGACGGTTCAATTTATTCTCTTCCTTGTCCGATCTTTTGCAACAGTATCGGTAAGAGCATCGTAAACTTTATCCACCCGCATCTTTATTACTTGCAGGGTAATTACCACGTTCCATGTAAAAGATAGCTTATCGATGTTTAACTAACATCAAGTATAAAATACAGTAATACAGAAATGTTAAAAAGACACGTAGAGTTGCGGCCAATAAATATCGGGCACTGATTTGACATTTAATAACTTTTTCATGAAATTTGGTAAATCAGGCTTTTACCTACAAAAACGTCAAATTAATTAATTAGGTAATAAGAACGCTAATCAATATAGTTGCTATTAATGCTCAAAACCTGCATATTAAAGATATATTAGATCAAAAATAAATAATTTTTTTGAAGTGTAGGTATTTATTGAAATATTTTATAAATTAAAATTCAAACTATAAACATTAATACTTTTCTAAGCGCTCCATTTTTTTAGATAACGTCATAGTCTGCGCTGAGTTCATTCCATGCTTCTTGTATTCTATTAATAGCACATAATTCTTCCGCATTTTCTGGCCGAGAATTGTTTGCCCTATTAATTTTAACTGTTGAGCCCCAAACATTTTCAATGGGATTCAAGTCTGGGCTTCTTGACGGCCAGGGTAAGGTTTGTATATTTCGTTGTTGGGTTGCATCCAGTCGGTAACAATTCCCGCGGAATGTATAGAGCAATTATCGTGTTGGTATATGGTTTTCTGGAAATATCGCCCGCACACTGAGTAACACGATATTTTCCAATATATCAATATAGGTTCGTGCATTAAACCTACCATTTATTTTAGTGCATTGAACAAGTCCTTGCGCATTTATCCATCCCCATACATTTGTGGATAATCGACCACTAGCAATTACATTATTATTGTAGCGTTCGTCAAAACGAGAGTTGAGAAGTCTATAAACTCGAACGCGACCATTATAATACGGTTGAAATAATGTCTCGTCACTAAAAACATTTTTCCAGAAATTAAATCCTTCCCTCAAATATTTTAGTGAAAATCTCATTGTTCCTTGTTATCTCGCGTCAAAAATGGTTTTCTAATTGCAGGATAAATGTAGGTGTAGGTTTCCGCGGTCGTTCTCTAGATGTAGATCTCGGTTTCCGGGTTGGAACCGCGTCGAGTTAGGCGTAATTGCCAACGTTTCGTCCACTGTTTCAAGGGACATCTTCAGGGCTGTACGTAGATGTTCGTCGTTTCCCAGTAGCTTGAAGAATGCTATGACAGAGACCGGTACAACTTATATAGGGGGGACCGGGTCAGATGGTGGCCTGCTATTGGCTGGGGACAATGAGCCAATGGCATGCGTCGTATGGGCGTAGTGATTCTTAGTCGAGTGCAATAGAGTTTGCCACGTCGGATGTAACGTATAGCCATCGTCTCTATTGAGATTGCGGGGATGTTTGTAAATTTCAATAGATTCACGGATTTTCCTAGGGAAATAATGCGATTCACGGGATAGAAGCTTGACATCTTTGAATAGAATTTGATGACCGGAGTTTAGTTTGTGTTCTGCCAGCGCTGAACCGGCTATATGTAACAGGCTAGTACAACGTTCATGTTCGGATACACGCACGCTGACTGGCCGCTTAGTTTCGCCAATGTACACACTGTCACACGAACACGGAATGCGATTGTGCTTGGAGTGGAGATATTTTGTCTTTGACCGAGGGTAAGAGGTCCGAAACTTTAGAATGGGGTCTGAAGACAGTTTTGATTTTATTTCTATGTAGAACCTTTCCTATATGATCGGTGATACCTTGAATATACGGTAAGAAGGCGGTGCTGATGTTAGGATCGGGTTCACTTCGAGGTTTGGGGTTACGATGTCTCACTATAGTACGGTGTATGTCGTGGGCGTTACAATTATTCCGTAGTAGGGTGTTAGAAACATGCTTAAGTTCGGAGGGTAGTGCCCTAGGTTCTGAGATAGAAAACGCGCGATGTACAAGAGTATTGATGACCGCTTGTTTGTGTGCCGGGTGAAACCCGTTCAGATATCGGTCCCTATGAGTCGGTTTCCTGTAAACCGTGTGGCCCAGTTTGCCATTGATATCGCGGGTCACTAAGACGTCTATAAACGGGAGACTTCCGTCTGATTCCACCTCCATGGTAAAGCGAATGTCACGGTGCTGGGAGTTTAGAAAAAGTAAGAATTCATCTAAAGACTGCCGCCCATGCGGCCAGATGACGAACGTATCGTCTACATATCTAAACCAACATTTAGGTTTTAAATGAAAGGAGCTTAAGACCTGTTGTTCGAACGCTTCCATAAAAATGTTAGCGACAACCGGGGATAAGGGGGAACCCATAGCGGCTCCCGACACTTGTTCATAGAACTTGTTTCGAAATTGGAAGTACGTGGAAGTGAGGCACACATTTACGAGTTCGGATATATCATTCGGTTTGCCGTGGGCGGCTACAATGTCGGAGATGATAGACACTGTGTCCGGGATCGGGACCTTCGTGAAAAGAGATTCAACGTCAAAACTAACTAGTAAATCACTAGTGTCTAAGGAAAAATCCTGTAAACGAGTTACAAAATGTTGAGAATTTTTAATCGCAGAGTTACTGTCACCTGTGTATTGTTTGAGCGTGTTAGATAAATATTTGGATAATTTGTAGGTGGGGCTGTCAATAGCGCTGACTAATGGGGCGAAGAGGCACGTTGAGTTTGTGAATTTTAGGTAAACCATATAATCTTGGCGGCTTGGAGTGTCTTGGGATAAGAGATTTCTTATCTCTTATCCCAAGACACTTGGCGCGATTTACCGGTCTCTGTCATAGCATTCTTCAAGCTACTGCGAAACGACGAACATCTACGTACAGCCCTGAAGATGTCCCTTGAAACAGTGGACGAAACGTAGGCAATTACGCCTAACTCGACGCGATTCCAACCCGGAAACCGAGATCTACATCAATTGCAGGATGTTTACGTAAATTAGATTGTTCGCTAATGCGGCTCGTGACTTCTGACAGTATCAGGATAACTAGTCTCATATTTTGCTGCTGTAGCTGACTGAAATGGATTATCTTGCAAGAAGATTAACAAATTATTGTCATTTTCTATCGAAGATACTCTAGGTCGACCACTTCCAACTTTTCTCTCAAAGATTTGTTCATTATACCATTTTTTTAATGGAATGTACAGTGCTTTTTGCAATTCCAAATCTTGCGTCCACATTCCTTTCAGACAAACCTTCATGAAATATGGTTACTATTTTAGCTTTCTTTACGGAGGATAAATGAGGAGGCATGACTTTTCTCAAGATGACATTAATAATATGACATTATACGAGGGATACTGCTAAAATTCGCGGAATCAAGTACTCCTTGAATTGCCAGCATTCCACAATTATCATATTCGTAAAATTTTACATTTTTAACCTATAATTCAGTTGACCGTTAAAACCGAACAGTTTTGTCTCAACAGAATTTAACAAAGTAATAGTGTCAAAAAATGGAAATTTTGAATCGTGATTTTCGAATGATGATTTTTTACGATTTTCGATACGGTTCGACACCAAAGTAATGTGTGGAAAAGCTTAGTTCGGTATTTGGGAATGAAGCACCATCCAAAACTATGGTTTACAAATGGTTCGCAGAATTCAAGCGTGGAAGACCAACGTTTGGTGACGATCTTCGTGAAGGGCGTCAATGCACCTCTATTGTTGCGAAAAATATCTTCGATAGGCATTGCGGCGAAACAAATACATACGATTTTGCACGATCATCTACATGTCAGAAAGCTTTCCAGTCGTTGGATCCCTCAAAATTTGAAAGACGAGCAAAAACAGGCACGTGTCAAGTGGTGCAAGGAATAGTTAAAAAAATGTGATTGTGGTCTTTCAAATTCTGTATATAACATTATAACAGGTGACAAATCCTGGATATATTCATATGAGCCTGAAACTAAACGGCAATCGATTGTATGGGTGTTTCAAAATGAACCTAAACCAACAAAAGTGGTGCGGTCACTTAGCGTTTCCAAACAAATTATTGCTTGTTCTGAAAAACGGGTCATGTTGCAACTGTTGCATTAGAGGATCAACGAACAGTTAATGCTGACTGGTATACGTCAATTTGTTTGCCGGAAGTTATCGATGAAGTCGGAAAAAACAACATAAACCGACGAATAATTGTTCATCATGATAATGTAAGCGCTCAAACTGTCGAGTTTTTGACCAACAGGAACATCGAATTAATAACTCATTGCCTATATTCGCCCGATTTAGCGCCCAATGACTTCTTCTTATTCCGAAACATCGAAAATAAAATGCGTGGAAAGCGGTTTTCATCGCCTGTAGAGACTGTTGAAGAATTTAAATCACTGGTTTTGGAGATACCTCGTTCAGAATGGAAAAAGTGTTTTGAAGATTGGTTTTATACGATGCAAAAGTGTATACATCTTAAGGGGTAGTATTTTGAGACACAGTATAGCGATTTACATAGCGTAATTTGTTTTATTTCACAATTTTTCGCGAATTTTAGCAGTGGTCCTCGTATACAGTAAAAAAGTTTCCTCTATTTATGCAGTTTATTTCAAAGAAATGTTTACAGTAAAAAAAATTGCTGCCCTTATATTTTTTGACCGCGACCGTACATGTACGGTTGCTCCTTTGGAAACTTAAACACTCGATTTTGAAGTGAATGTTAAAAATTTAAAATTTTGTGATGTGTAAATCAAATTCTCATCAATCATTGCGATGACAATGTCACATTTGACAAATCCATAATCAGTTTATTTTTTAAAATGCCGAAATTATATTTATTTAAATACTAATTTTGAAGTAAAGTTTTATATTCTAATATTCGAAATGATATTTTTAAAATTTAGGAAGAGCAGGGCACTACTATATGCAGTTTTATTAATCATTTTTTTAAATTTACTATTTTCGTAGTACAATTTTGCATTCTACACAAATGATTGGTTTGAGTAACGTTTAAAAACATGTTTTTGTATTTAAGAGTCTGAATTTTCAAGGGCTGCAGCTGTATATGTATACATACACGGTTGTTTTTCACGTGTTTCGAACATCTCTTAGTTCTCGTCGGTACACGTGGAAAAGTACGCTAATGCCATAGGTTGCCGCTAAGTACAACACCCTTGTACGCCAAATGTCATACTGGTGTGCCTCACCTGACTGTCTGATGTCCTTAAGACGTTTTCTCATGCCATTTGACATACAATAGTTAAAGAAATTTAAAGAAATTACCACGTAAACTAATTTTTAATATTCTTTTTATATGTATCGTTTCAATCAATTACTTTTAGTCACCCTTGTAATGACACTTCCTTTAATTTATATAATATTAACTGTTCAATTCTTATAGAGTAATTTTTCTGGAATGTGACCTTAGTGTATGCAAAGAAAGAATTACCAATAGAAGAATCAATCCCTATACTGGCGCTGTAAACTATATTACTAAATTATCTGAAAATGACAATATAAACGAGCTAAAAATTCATCCGAGGGATATGCCTAGTATTATCGAGGCCGAGGTAAGTATTTCATAAATTTTTATGTTTCTGAGAAGATCATTAGGTTAAATTGAGAAAGACAATCTTGCTAATGGAAATTGCAGACCATTCCTGGTTAACATGTTATATAAGATAACTATAGACATCTAGATTAAGAGGTTGAAATATGTTTCACTAGCTTTTATCACATTTCGTTACTAATATACGTTATAATATTATCATAGCTATACTGACAATCAGTGATTTAAAAGGAGTTTTATATATCAAGGTGCTAATTTCATTTTTATGATTGTGTCTATTATTGATATATAGCAGAGGTGGCCAAACTTTTGACCCCTGAGGTCTATTTGTGTTCAAAATGTTTCTTGCGGCCGACTCTAAGGTAGAGTTTACAAGAGAGAAATAAAACATTTTAGCGATAAGTTAGTAAGTATTTTTCTATTATATACGTTGAAAACAAAATACATAATGTTCATTCTGTATTAGGTTTTTGGGTGGATATTTGGCACTGCATATTCTCCACAAGTTTATTATATTGAGGAGTGTAAGAAGTAACTGCGATGCGCAAACAGGAAGTTAAGTGGGCATCTGTTAAACGAGAACGATGTTTGGTTTTTATTGTATTCATAGTAGAAAATGTCGATTCGCAAAGATAGATGGAACCGAAAAACGAAGTAAAATATAAGGCAACCTGTCTTAGGCATGGGAACTTTTCTTTGCAAATCAGTTTCCAAAAATCAGTATTACTGCCAAATGCTCTTGCTTTCAGAAATATGTCGCATCTCATTTTAATTATTTCTTCTTCCACCACAACAGATTCAGAATCAGTTAACTTGCCGATTTTTGCAGTCAAGCTGTGAAGGTCATTGCTTTCATTAAAAGGGAATGTCATGAAACTTAGCACTTCTTCGAGAGCGAAGAAATCCAAAAACCTTCTTTCGAACTCCAGGTGCAAGTTCTCCAGCTGTCTGGCGAAAGTTTCAAAGTCCCGATTTGAGTTGTGCGTGCATTCTTCTTCCATGTTTTTATAGTTTCTTAGTTCACCTCGTCTTAATTGAGATGCATGCACTTGAATTTGACTTTTAAATGTTTTAATCAAAGTTGTCATATCAATCACATTCCTGTCTTTTCCTTGAAGATTTAAGTTCAACTGATTGAGTTTCTCCGTTATGTCACAAAGAAAGGCGAGCTTCATGAGCCATTTTTCATCTTCAAGCTCAGGTACATTTTCTTCTTTCGAATGGATGAATGTTTTGATTTCTGGCAGTAATTGGCGAAACCTCTTCAAAAAAGCACCACGGCTAAGCCACCTAACATCTGTATGTAGCAAAAGATCCGAGTATTCGGCTTCAGTCTCTTCAAGTAAAGCTCGAAATTGACGCCTTTGCAAACTTCTGGCTCGAATAGAATTAACTATTTTAAAGGCAATTTTCATGATAATATCCGAGTCAAGAATTTTAGAGCACAAAACTTGCTGGTGTATGATGCAGTGATAGTTGGTGAAACTTGGAATGTTGTCATCATTTTTACACAATCAAATAAAACCAACTCTTTGTCCCAGCATAGCGGGTGCTCCATCTGTCGTAATAGCAACTATTTTGTGAATCGGAAACTCAGTTTTTTCTACAAAATCTTTAAAAGATCTGTAGATATCCTCACCTCTTGTTTGCCCCTTCAATGGAATCATCGTCAATAATTCTTCTTTTGACGTCATATCTTCAAAAACTAGACGCACGAAAATACACAATTCAGCAGTGTCCGTCACATCGGTGGATTCATCGAATTGTAGTGACAAAAAACTACATTTTTGCAAGTCTTCCTTAAGCAATTGTTCCAAATTTCCTCTTAAGGCTTCACTTCGTCGCATCATAGTGTTTAGTGACAGAGAAATGGCATTTATGGCTGAAATAATTTCTTTCTTATTTTTAAAGTCATTAAACAGTACTTCTCCAGCTCTCTGCATGGCTTCCTTGATCATTTCTCCATCTTCAAAAGGTTTCTTTCGTTTTATCAATATTTCCGTAACAGCACATGACGCCAGTGTAGCAGCTTTTGATTTCAAGTCTGGTTTCGTAAAAAAAGATTGTTGCGCACTTAAGCTGCTTTTTAATTCTCGTACTTTTACCTTCCGAATTTCACTGCCAAATGGAAAATCTGTGGCGTATTTGGAATGTGTAGTTTTAAAGTGCCTTTCCACATTTGCTCTTTTCGGTAATGCTACACTTGAATTACAAAATGGGATGATGGGATTAGCAACATCTAGAAATTTCGAGAAACAACTCGCGAACCCACACAGCGTTCGCTCGCGCGTCTTCACGAATCTTCCATCGCCGCCGTCGATATTGTTCTAGGCAAGTTAGTACTACCTAGTGAAACTAGATGGCGTAACTTGCACTGCGCTACGACCAAAGCGCGTGGGTAGTTATTGGCGCGAATACACTTGATTTTTTTTGGTCTTCTTTTTCAGTTTGTTTATTTATCTCTTGGGGGCTACCTAAATCGCCTTCGCGGTCGACCGGTAGACCGCGGTCGACCTCTTGGCCACCCCTGATATATAGTGTGTTGCCGGATAGGTGTCCCAATAGGAAAAACATTTTTATTGTAGATTTATGAAGAAAAAACCGTTCTTTATTAAAGTTTTTGCTTAATCGAAAATACACAAATAACACTAGACTTTTAAAACAAATTTCATAGTAATGTTGTAATAGTTGTTTTCTGTAAATGTTTGAGTAATATTTTTCTAAGATCTTAGTTGTGCTAATATATAGTTGCATTGAACGTAATACATTTCACATGTTAGGCATGTTTTTGGTGAACTACTGTCATGCAGTATTTAATTGTCAAAATGCTGACACACAAAAAGTTTATGCGGTACAATGTTATGGTACAAGCGAAGGACTAGCAAGATACGCAATTGAAAAATTTCAGAATAAGTATCCTGATGTTGTTCACTAATAAACCCTTCTCAAACTGGTCAGATGATTCGAAAAAAACGGGATCTGTCATTCCTAAAAAGAAATCGAGAAAGAACTATGATAATGAAGAAGGTATTCTTTTAGCTTTGGATTCGGCTAGATAAAATCCTAGACAACCTTCAAGAAAACGAGCGGCCAATCTACATTTGAGCGCATCATTTCTCTGTTGTGTTTAGCAAACAAGATAAAGGTGTGTAATGGGACACATTACGCCCATCTTATTTCAAAGCAGTTTTGCAAGTAACATGTTAACATTTTGACAATATTGCAAAACATGACGTTTATATTTTATGATGACAAGTGGTTGTTCCGCGATTGATGTATATCCATTTATAAAATTTTAAAGAATATTAAAATTAATTTATTTAAACTAAAAAAGTCACATTGTATAAATTTTAATGCTTTTCCCGCCATTAAATATTATTGCAAAACATTTCGTAATAATATTACACACGTATTTCAATCAGTTCCTTCTATGCCAAATCATCATTTTGTATAGTTAAGTGTGTATAGTTAGCCATACATAAACTCTATTAGAATAACCTAGTGTCACATATACGAATCGTTAGAATCACTGTATTGCATCATCCACGAAACCAGTACGATCAAGAACTCTATAAGGAAGCCGGGGAATCACCAAGAGAAAACCGAAGTTCGGACGCATCAAGAAAATCGAAACGATTCACTCGACTCAAGTCAGTCAAACGAGTCAAAAGTGATACCCCTTAACGTGATAATAAAGTGAGGGAATACTGCAATAAAAAGTACTGGCTCAAGGGAGTCAACCTAGTAAAACGGGCGACCCTATAAGCAAGCGTAAGAAAGGGTTAACCGCATTTTGTGTACTTAAGTACAATAAGTACACAGTGTAGCAAAAGTAGCACTTGCCTACAAGTGCAGTCATTTAATTAAAAGTGAATCCCACGCTTAATACATCAGGGCTCTTGTCTGGAATACCCGGCACCCTGAGGCGTGAAGAAACAGTGTTAATACAGTGAACAAGTGCATCACTCCGGAAGCACCGAGTCAACGATAAAGTGAAATGGCCATTAGTGCTGCGATATAAAGGTTAGTCTTATAAACATAGGTATATCCCGTTAAAGGGTTATAACTTCGAAAATACTAGAAATAAGTACTATGTTATTGATATCATTTTAACGGCAATTTTACAAGGAATTTGCTGACTAATAAAAAAATTATAGGTTCAATTTAAAAAAAAAGAGAAAATAGCCTTTAAACTTCGATAACTTTGACACGACATATTTAACACTCTGTATATGTTGTCACGTTGTTCACCCTCAAAACATATAACGTGTTAGTCCATAAATTGGTAACAAAAAAGTTACGTGAGGCACTGCACCCATTTTCAGGCTAAGACTTAAAATGTTAGACGCTGCAACTGTCAAGATTTTAACAAAATTTGCAATAAAACCAAAACTAACAGTTGTAAGTGCACATTGTCATATATCATTGCAAAGATAATGTGGGTGGCTATCATCATAATAACAAGAAAGTATAGCAATCTATTTAAAAAAAAAATTGAAAGTGGTTGCGGAAATTTGGAACACCCTGTAAATATATAAATAAAATTAGAAAATGCACTGTAGCATACTACATGTGTACGTAAAATTTCATTGTTACAACTTTATTAGTTTTCATGCTAAGCTCCGCCGACACACTATTGCCGCACCCGGTATTGTAAAAATACTTACCTCTGGGCTCGTTTAGATAAAAGTATCGGTAATTAAAAACACTATATTAATAATAAAGATACACTAAAAACACTTAGGAACTAATAGCAGTAGGTATTTATATAACAATATTCGTTGCCGGTCGCTGGTTGTCTAATGAGCCATCGTGTATGAGTCGTTGAATTTTGTTTTGTGATCGAAGTTGCCTCCATTTCCACTCCGTTGTTTTGTATCTCCCAGGGTTGTGGCGTGTTTGAGTCTGATTTAATCGTGCGTTGTTGTGTTTTTTGTGCGGTCCTGTGTGTATTGTGTGTGTAAAGTCTGTGTGTCAGTCGCTTTTTTGCGTTTAAGTCATGTGTGTTCGTTTGTTGGTCATCATCACTTTTTTTTTTGCGTTTCAGTTAAGTGTGTATTTAATGTTTATTGTTGTAAAGTGTTATTATTGTTTGTGTTTGTGTTACGAAGTATTGTATCTGTTCTTTTGTTGCGTTTGTCGAGTGTAATGTTATTAGCATATTGCCTAAGGCAAGTGCTAATTCGTCAACTGTGTTAAGTGTTGTTTTATTTTGTCTTTGAGTCCAGGGATTATTTGTTGGGGGTGGTGCTGGTATATATTTAGGTTTGGGTGTGGTTTTGTTTGCTGGGTTGTTTGGATTGTTAGGACAGTTGATGAATGTGGATAGGTGAGGACCACCGCAGTTTGCACACTTTGGTGGGGTTGTTTTAGTCTTGGTACATAAGTGTGTCGAGAGTTCGTCGCCGCATTTCATGCATTTGTAATTTATATTGCAGTTTTTTTGGTGATGTCCGAAAGTCTGGCATTTGTGACATTGTATTATGCCTGTCCGTTTATTTAAGGGTTCTATTTTGATTGCAAGTCCGCAGCAGTCGCGTAAGTTGTAAATTGACTTGTACTGTCTCGTTAGTTCGATTAATGCCAGTGGTGCAGGTATGCTGTGTTTACCGGTCAAGTCGTCGGTGATGTCAGTGTCTATGATAAAGGTAGGAATGCCACGCATAACTACCTTTAGTGTCTTTTCGCTTCTCAATTGAAAAGTGTAAAATTGTATTTGTTCATTGTCGAGTATGTGTTTAAGTTTTCGGTAGTCTTCGTCAGTTGTCGGTTCGATGTGTATGCCTGGTTTCACCAGTTTGTTTTCTACAGTGTTAATGTTGTTTGATTTAAGTATGTGTCGTATGTGTGTCCATTTGTATTTTTCGGTTACTATTATTGGTGCAATTTTGTGTGGTTTTCGTGTTTCAGTTTTTGTGTTATGTGTAGAGCTGAGGATATTTGCGGTATAACCATGGTTATATCATGTAACCATAGTAAATTACTATGGTTACATGATATAACCATGGTTATACCGCAAACATCCTCAGCTCTAGTTATGTGTGATGTTGGTTTTGTCACTTACCCTGGGTGTACTGTTTGATGTTGACGGTTGTTGAGTGAGTTCGGAGGTTTCTTCTTCCATTTTTTCCTTGGTTTTGGTGTCGAGGGCGTCGTATGAATTTTTTATTTCTATTGGTGTACCTGCGTGTTCTGTTTTCTGTTTCTTCGCTGTTTTTTTTGGGTTTGTGAATGCGTCGGTGATTGTGTTTTCATTTTCCTGTTCCGGTTGGCTTTTTGTCGGTTTTATTGGGCTTGTTTCTTCTGTGTGAAATTCTATTTTTGCTGTCGGATTGTCGCGATCTACCATAAATATTTGGGATTGATTACGCAAAAGTCGTTGGATGTCTTCTTCCTCAGTGGTATTTTCAATTATTGTTTCAGCGTCTCTAAGTTGCTGATCGGTACCTCTTCTTCTGAAGTTGGGTTTCAGCGCCAAGTTGGTAATGTGTATTTTTATCTGCTCCGGCCATTTCTTCCGGGATCGTTTGACGAATGTCGTCGTGGGTGCTCTCAACTGCGATGCTGCTGTATCAGAGATCGCAGAGAGAATAATGAGCCATCGTTCTCTTCATCTCTTTTATAGTCCATCACCTGACCTAGAATCTTTCGTCTTCTAATTTGTTCTAGGTCGTGCTGACATGCACAGCGAGGACGTCATCGCGCGACTCACATCACAATATAATACATGTGCATTGTGTAATTTTGTTTTAGTACAGTCCTGGTTGGGTATCGATATGTTCTAATATTTCTAATCGCTTGTTTGTATAAACATATAACAAGTGTTCATTTGAAAAGTCAATCTAGTAGCATGTGATTTACTGAGAACATTTTGAAGTATGTCGTAAATTAAAATTTACTACTTAACCTACGAAGTCGTATATTTTGACAGTTTCATACATACAAATAAATAACAAATAATAGGTATTTATTGAAAACTATAACAAATGTCGAAAATGTTGTCCTTCAAGATCAATGCACTATAAAATCCTCTGATGAAATTTCTGATGATATTCTGCAACATTACTGGATTGTTATTAATTTCCATGCATTTCTGTTCGATTCTCTGTAGCATATCATTCAAATTCAGTATAGGTGTTCGAAATATGTTATTTTTTAGATAAGGCCACAAAAAGAAGTCGCAAGGTGTTAAATCGCATGAAAGTGCAAGCCAGGCAATTTCAGTATTTCGACTAATTATACGCTCATCAAAAAGTTCTCTTAAATAATCCAAAGATTCTGCAGTACAGTGACAAGGTGCTCCGTCTTGTTGGAAATATGCATTTTGAAGTTTATCATCATGCAACTGATTGACAAATGGTTGTAAAATTTCCGTACGGTACCTTTGAGCATTTAACGTTCCTTGAAAAAATATTGGTCCAATGATTCGCCTTTGGCTTATCGCAGTCCAAACACCAATTTTCTCTGGATGTAGCGATTCTTCATTAATTACATGTGATTTTCACTACTCCAAATTCTTGTATTTTGTGAATTTAGGTATCCCGTTTTATAAAACCATGCTTCATCAGTAAAGATGATTCTTTGCGAAAGTTCTCCATTATTGTTCATATTTACAAACCAATTACAAAACTATAGTCTACTTGGGTAATCATTTCTAACAATTCTTGTACTGCTGTGACACGTTATGGATAAAGTTGCATGTCTTTTTTTAATAACTTGTGAGTTGTACCAACAGAAAGGTTTATTTGTTGACTCAAATGTCGAACAGCTGTTTGTGGTTCATTTTCCATTATTCCTTCAACACGATTGACAACTTGAGGTGTACGTTTCTTAACTGCTCCGCTGCCTTATCTACTTTAGAGACTACCAGTTTCAGAAAAAAGTTTTAAAGTTCTATCCAAAGTATTCTTAAATTGTATATAATCTATTACAAAATGTGGAAACTCAACTTGAAATTCTACCATGCAATCTTGAACTGAATAAACCCATAAACCATCAATTTTATTACCACTTCGAAAATAAGCCTGGACTAAAAAAAATTTATGTTCTAAAGTGAAAGCCATTTTAAAACTGAGAAGCAATTTATTTAAACCAGAATCGACGCACGATTATTTTATGCACTAACTGATATTTGTGATTGACATTATCAAATGTCATTTGGATCTACGTTTACGGAACAACAAACACATACTAATATATATGCATCTTATTCTATCAAAATTTCAAAGTAACCTAGATTGACTTTTCAAATGAACACACGTTATGCTGCTTTGCTCAGGTCCTTGCCCGTAATAGACTTTACAGTTTTGATCCTTTAGTCGGGTCGCTATATCGCGGAAAGAACTACATACACATGATTTATTGGTGAGTGCAGTTCTTTCCTTGTTATTAACTAACATAGCACCTATATTATTTTGATTAAGGTTAACTGTTTTTATTCCTATTTTTAATAATATTCTGTTTATTTTATAGTCTATCTGTGGGAAGTTTTATATTATATGCCATTGTGTACTTTTTCAACTATTTTGGATGTCGTCTAAATTTTTCTCTTTGTGTTTCATAATGTAGTAATGTAGTTTAAAATTTAAGAAAAATCGATAGTAGAGTGAAAGAACTTTAAAGATCAAGATTACCTAATATTAGGAACACAGACTTTGCAGAACTCTACCCTGGTAATTTCCATTTTCCCGATATGGATAGCTGCAGCTTGTAAAATTTTCCATAAAGTCTGAAGAAAATTCAACGTCGATTTCTAAAGTATTTGTATTTTTAAACTGAGAGCACGTATCCCACAAGAGGTTATGACAACGATACATTACTGCGTATGTATGAAGTGATATTTATGGAGACAAGATATAAACTGATGAGTGTTACATTTTTATAATCTAATGCACAACATCGTTTGCATTGATTTGATTTCGCAGTTGTCTTTTCTCGTGCCTTGCGCTTCTTCGCGACAGCGAACTACTTTTTACCTTGCCGCGGCTAAATCGAACATAGTTACGCATTTCCAATTTTCGCCATGTGTAGCAATTTCAATGAGATCTCTAACGCATACGATATAAACTTTATGCGCCTTACTAAAGTCATTGAGAGTACCACGTTACGATTTTCGTAGAACTTTTTTTTCTCATCTTATATTTATGGCGAACATTCAGCATCGAAGGATGACTCGGACACACGAAAACAATTAAGTCTGCACGTGATGAGGAGCATGAACGCAGGGTGCTGACGGGAGTACACAACAATTTCTATTGGAAATAAAGAATGAAATAGTTTCACTAGTTTTACAAAATAATTTACTAGCGGAAAAAGTAGATAGGCTTACGGCAGTAATACGTACGGGCGAATATTGTAAATGTTGCCAAATGCGTAGGGAAAAAGAAATAAACACGCATTCCCCAAAAAAGATCACTACAAATCAAAAAACATTTGGACCAAAAAATATAAAAAAGAATGCAGAGGAGACCGTACTAGAAAAGGTCAATAAACAGAATGAAAAAATTATCGTATGTGATGATACGACGATAAATAATGGTAAACACATGAAATTGCAACCAGAACATACTGCAAGCGGTAATTACAATAATATGGAAGACGCAAATAATGAAATTGCCGAGACTCAGAGTATGGAACGGGACCAAGGAGAGTTCGTTCTGGTGGATAGAAAACGGCGTTCACCTACACATAACAAAAATAAGCAACTTATCGGTGAAAATGGTGAGGTGGCTTCGGGTAATTTTGTAGCGGCCTGTCCGAAGCTATGGATGTATGTGGGAAGGTGTAAGGGGGATACTAATGAAGACGATGTTAAGAAATATATCGAAACAAAGATGAACGTAGAGAACATTAGTGTTGAGAAACTACAAACTAAAGGCTCTAACACTTCGTTTTGCGTAGGGATCGAGGGGGACTCCCAGAAACAACTTTATGACCCAAAGTTTTGGCCAAAAGGAATAATAATACGTAGATTTAGATTTTTTCGGAAGCACATCGGAATCAATAAAGAGCCGACATTGTAAAAGGGATGATACAGCAGGCATGTTTAAACTAATCCAAATAAACATACAAAGTATTATGAATAAAATGGACGCGCTGCAGGTGTTTCTGACGGAAAACGAACCAATAGCGGTGTGTTTAACAGAGACTTGGTCAAATCAGGTTAATATTAATCTGATACGTATACAGGGATATCAACTGGCAACGTATTTTAATAGAAGGGAACACGTACATGGTGGCTGCGCAATTTTGGTGAGAACAGATGTTAAATATATAATATAAAGAAATATTTTAATATAAATTGTCCGAAGAAGAAAAAAAAAAAATAACGAGCTGTGAAAATAGTAAGCCACCATGGATAAATAATAAAATAAAGGAATCCAGTAGGTATTTAAAAGATACTTACGCAATATTGAGATCAACTGGATATGATGACCATACATCAACATTTTATAAGCAAATAAAGAAAGAACATCGAAACCTTATAAATAACGAAAAAAAGACATACTATAGAAACAAAATAGCGTCAAGTGAAAATAAAAGTAAATGTATCTGGAGTTTAGTAAAGTATGAAACTAACAGAAACAAGCTAACAAAATCAGTGACTTTTAAAATCAACGATGTAGAGGTCAAAGACCCATTGAATGTGGCGAATGTCTTCATGCAACATTTTTCTACTGTGACTTTGGAAAGAATTACTAATAGATTTACAAATATCATAACTACGGAATGTACAGTGAGTAGAAGTGTAACTGGCAGTATGTTCATGGGTCCAGTGTATAGGGAAGATGTGGTGAATGTGTTGGCTGTTCTGAAAAATAAAGACTCGTGTGGTCCGGATGATGTACCTGTGTCTCTACTAAAAAAAACTTAGTGATGCCATTAGTGGACCTCTTGCATACATAATAAATGTGTCTTTTCAGACTGGAGTGTTCCCGTCTGCGTTAAAGACTGCGCGGGTGGTCCCAATCTACAAAAAGGGGTGTGAAATGACAATGGATAACTACCGTCCTATATCGGTACTAAGTGCGTTTTCCAAAATTTACGAGAAAGTGATATATGATCGCATCATGGAGTACCTGAATCGGTTCGCCATTATCAGCGATGCTCAACATGGTTTCAGACGTCGAAGATCAACTGAGACGGCCTGTGTCGACTTTGTGGAGTGTTTGGCAAGTAGTATTGATGAGAGGAAATTTGCAGTTGGGTTGTTTTTTGACTTCTCGGCCGCATTTGACTGTGTGGACAGTAGGTTTGTGGAGGAGAAGTTGTACGCGGTTGGTATTCGGGGTAATGTATTGAACTTGATTATATCATTTTTACGTCAAAGACATATTATGGTTAATGTAAACGGTGTTTGCTCGAATACAGCTGCTGTTGGGCTGGGTGTGGCGCAGGGCTCCATTCTGGAGCCACTTCTCTTTATCCTTTTTATAAATGATATGAAAGACTTTATAAGTGCTGGACATCTTGTTAATTATGCTGATGATACGTCGATCGTCGTGATTTCGGACGAATTAAAACTGTTGGAAACATATGTAACTTCCGTCGTGGGGGCTCTCGAGGAATGGTGTTGTAAGAATCGTTTAATCTTAAATGCGACTAAGACGGTGAGAGTGAACTTTTATAAACCAACGGAAGCAATAACTGCGAAATGTGACAAAAATGTTAAATTCCTGGGAATACATCTGGACTCGAATCTGAATTGGAATATTCAGGTTGACACTGTGATTGCTAAAGTTAATAGAGGTTACTATGCCATTCTGAAATTAAAGAGCTGTTTGGATAGTGAAGGACAGTTGGGCATGTATTATGCAATGGTTTACCCGCACCTGGCTTATAATATTGTGGTGTGGGGAAGGGAAAACGATTTTAATAGACTTTTCATTGTGCAGAAAAGAGTAATTCGATTAATTTGTGACATTAAGAATAGAAATACATGCAAGAATGTTTTTCGGGAACATGGTATCCTCACATTGCCGAGTATATACCTATATAAGTGTGCTGTGTTTGCATATGAGAATAAGCATTTATTTCCGATTAATGCCCAAACTCATGATTATAATACGCGAAATGGAGAGTCCTTCCGGATACCCCTCCACAGAACGACAGCATATGAAAGATCTCCTTACTATGCCTGTGTTAGCATATTCAACCGTTTGGCGAGGGCTATAAGGATTAGTAGTACGACCAGGAATTTTAAATATAACTTAAAGTGTTTCCTTATTAATGAATGTTTTTATAGTGTTCAAGAGTACTATCATACGTAGGAATGTTTTCATGTAATTTTAATTTAATTTTAATTTTAACAGTGTAAGGTACATATTTTGGTGACGAAACCTATTTCATAATGCTGTGATCTTCAGGTTAATAAAGATTATTATTATTATTATTATTATATTTGTAAATGAGTTTTAGTTACTTTATTACTATGTGTTTGTCAGATTGTAATACATACTTGTCTTGTTATTGAAATATGTAGTTCTGTTGTACAGTAAATAAATAAATAAATAAAGTAAACAAAGCCAACAAATTAAATATGTTGGAAATATTGTATAAAAAAAAGCCGTTTAAGGAAAAGTCAATGTAACTAACACCCAAACAGAGGTTACACTCTCACCATTCCTTTTGGCTTTAGTTTTAATCTCGTTTAATTCTGCATTAAAATCTTCGTTTAGTAGTATATTAATTAATCGATTAGCAAAATTATGAAACACTGCCATTTGTATGTACCACGATTGTTTAGAGTTAACACATATGATAGTATTATAGTATGTAAGTTTTCTACATAACAGTCTCTTTGTAAGAGACACAACTTATTAAAAAATGGAAAGATGTAATTATTTAGAATATGAATCCAAAATATTTTCCGCAAATTTCTTCGTAAATGCGAGAAAAAAAATTACAAAGATTTTTAAAAAATATTGGTCCCGCCACTGCATTTTGTGCCCAACTAATAGTTTTTACATTTAAATATAAAAAAGTGTTTATAAGTGATTTACAACTGATATATTCGTACGTAATCGTATTGGGGTTAAGCATACAGAGCTGCTATCTTCTAGAGTTTTTATAATCATAAACATTGCAACGTTTGTTTGCGTGCAAATAATAGAGGTACTTTTTATAGACATTCTGAATTCATAGGCGGTACATAATACAATTTTCAGGGGGTTTTTAATTTTGAGGTTCGCGTCGTAATTAACTCACAATCTTTTGGATTCCCGTTCTATATAATTGCATCTTTCCAGTTTTCGTATGTTGTCTCTTCCTTCCAAGGACGTCCTGTATACTAAATTGTGTTTATCAATTATTAAATTGGTAAACACAACTGGCAATAAAGATTTCAGCTAAAAGGGGGCTTAACGAACTTTCCATAGTTAAACCATTTATTTGTGTATAGACATTATTATTGAATTTAAAGTAATTTTATTTTATACAAAAATTTAGAATGATTCTAGACATTCTATGGGGTATTTTATTCTAATTCTGTTATTGAATAGGTTTTTCAGAATTTCTTTAGTTTACCGGGATTGAAGTGAATAGACTTTTTATATTAAAAGGAATTAATTTAGTATTGTTATTGATTTTAATACTTTTTAATTGTTTAATTAATTTTATACTAACAATTTTATTAAAAGTCGTTTAAAAATCACAAAATGAAGGAAAGACACTGTCAATTTCAGAAGTTCTAGAAATTACTGCTATCTGTCACGGCATACCTTATTTATTATTTATTAGAGCGACACCGTAATCATTAAGTGTAATTTATAGTAAGGTATTCGATAGCCTTATGGGTAGAGAACGGAAACGCTTACCACATGACGCAGCCCAGTGCAGTACTGGCGAAAGGCTGTATTTCTAAAATATTTAATTTTATTTATATAATTGGAAAACGAACGGGTGGTGATCTATAAAATTAGGAAATACATATTTATTTGTTGAAAAGTTGTATTTTTAAAGTTTTTAATTTTATTTCTATAATTGGAACATTTTTATTTGTTCATTTTGTCGTTCAAGTTGAGTAAAGGAGTATTAATATTGACTAGCAATAGTTTCTCAAGGTTTTCTTCTGTCAATTTTGTTCTCTTTGAATTAAGTACATCCTTATAAATAGAAAACGTCCTTTCTACATCGCAACTGGTTATAGGTGCATACTGGAAATATTCTTTTATTTCTTCATATTTAGCCGTTAGATTTTGTGGAATTGTCTCCATACATAATTGCTGCAATGTAATTAAATCTGGATTTCTATTAAGAATTGCTTCAAACTTTTGCCGAAGGCCACATCCGAAGTCACTTGGAATACTTTTCAAATTATTAACAGCCACATCTAATGTGGTTAATCCGTCATTTAATTTTAGATTTCGATTTTCAAAATAAGTGATTAGTTTTGGCAATTTTCCAAAGTGTTCGTGAAGAAAGTACAACTGATTTTTTAAATTTGGGATTTGTGTGAGCTCCTTGCACTCACCAATATTTCTAGCATCCTCCTTTAGCAGTGTTACGAAATGTTTTAGACTATCGAAATTCTCATCATAATAACTAGTAGCTTCCAGCCATGTTCTCCATCTAGTTATTACCGGAGTGGGAGGCAGTGACAGAGATGGAAATTTTTCCCTGAAAAGAGCTACTCTCAATGATGCTTTTCTGAAAACTTTTTTAAAAGCTGATACAAGTCTATCAACTTCCGGAAAACTGCCTCTTATATATTCACAGATTCTGTGGAGAGCATGTGCTACACAAGTAATATGCAGCATATTAGTATATGTTTTCTTCAATAGTCTGCCTGTTTTTAACATATACGCAGCACTATCACTGACAAACAAAAGTATTTTTTCTTTGTACGTGGCGTCCGAATGAAGCATTTTTTGCATATTCTCCTTAATGGTTTCAGCAACTGTTTCCGCATCAACTCTATTTATAACACTTGTTGCTATTACATATGAGTTATAGGGAATAGTTGGATATAGTACACCAGCTACAACATTTACCACTCAGCGTCCTAACATATCCACCGTTTCGTCGGCGCTTATCCATATGTATTGATTTAAAAGATGGCTTCTAATGCGTTCTACTGTTCTCGTATAGCACCTAGAAACATAATATTTGCGTAAAGTTGATTCATCATTTCGACCAGTATATTTTTTCAGAAATGTCTTCAAAATTGGATTGTTCAATTTAAATAATGGAATATTAGCTGCCATAAAAGTTTCATACAGTTCTTCGTTAAAGTTGTTAGATTCCAACGGGTTCAATTTTTTTTCGTGCTTTAACGATCCTACGGTTTTACGGTTGATTTATTGCAATTTTTCAATAACTATTTCCCTTACGAAATACGATAAACTTATTTATTTTATCTTCGTACACGACACCACTGAAAACTATATTCTGAACACTATATTCTCCGAATACAATAGCTGGGTTGTCCATTGTTATCTCAACGAGACCAGGTGGCCGAGTAAGTCAAACAAATACTTCATTGAATTACGCCGGGATGTACTGAGCGACGTTATACACAATTCCAATTGCCGATTGCGTTTTATGGAAATTGCATCCGTTCTCTACTTATGGGTCAAGAAATTTCATTATAGTCCTTTTAAAGTTAATAAGAAGTGACACTCCAATTTATTACAGATGACCTATTACTGTGAACAATATGGAGCGATGAGAAATTACTGTGGCGAAACCGGTCACGTTATAAATGGAGATCAACCGGAAAGGTGGGTATATGAATCAATTCTTGGGGCGATCATGAAAGAAAATTTAACCGCACCCCCGAGAAATCCTTGTACGCAAGATGACAAACGATCGGAACTCACAACTAGTCACGACACATCAAACACGACATCCAACATGTCGACAGCAAATCCTACACAAATATTTGCATCTTATATTAATAAATTATAACATAATTTAATACAATATATTTTCTTTATAATTCTAATAGCTCTTATTGATACATGAGTACCTAATGAACCGCTAGCTTTAATTTTTAATTTAAGCATCAGTACGTCTACATTTCCGAACTTTTGGAAACTAATTTATTATACCAATTTTTAAACATGGAGATAAGAGATTTATCAGCAATTATCAAGCCATAAGGATTTTATCCACTCCAAAGTTTTTGAACAACTTCTATACTTGAAAATACATGCTTGTGTATCACCTTACATTTCCTCGTATCAGCATGGCTTTAAATTGGGAAGATCAACAGTAACGAACTTGGTTAAAATTACGCAGTATATTAGGCAATGCTTGAACAAAAGAGCAGGTAGATGTGATATATACAGATTACGCTAAAGCGTTTGATACGATTGACCACAATATAGTCACCATTAAAATGTTCTCCTCTGGTTTTTCGTCTCATATTGTAAAGCTAATTGATTGATATTTGAACAATAGATCGGTCTATATTTGTTACAATGGATATAATTTCAGCATATTCACTACATCTTCTGGTGTGCCGCAAAGGTCCAACCTAGGGCCTCTACTATTTATAATATATACAAATGATCTTTTAACCTCGATTGCTGAGTTCTTGCTATCTAAAAGTATTTTCAATAATCGCTACTATCTACGACTGTGAAATATTGCATTATTATTACCGCTTGGTGCCATACAAACAAATTTAAATTATGTATTAACATTAAGTGACTATTGTCACTTATTCCAGGAGCTTGTAACTTATTTCTCACAATTATGTTGTCGAATACGTTGCTATTCCAAGGAAACTGTAGTTAAAGATCTATGTGTTTTATTTGATGCACAGCTACAGTTTACTGGGCACATGAAAGCAATCTGTAACTCTGCGTCTCGATCATTAGTCTTCCTTATATGAATGTGCAGCGAATTCTATAACGTATTTACACTAAAAACATTATATTTCAGTCTGGTCCGTTCTAAACTTGAATATGTCGCTGTCGTATGGTATGCCATATATACTTAGCAACAGCTTGGCTTGCAGAAAATGCAATGGAGGTTCTTGAAATATATTTCTTTCAGAACTAGTGGAATCTATCCACCGCGTGGTGTAGGCTACAATAATCTTTTGAGTGAGTATGGTATGGAGTCATTGTCAGAACGGAGGCATATTTCTAGTACCAACTTTTTAATCAAAATTAATCCAAACAAAATTGATTCTCCATCATTACTTGGCGAAGCACAATTTCTTGTATTGTACACGTGTCGAACGTGTACAATACAAGAAATTGTGCGCGGCGAAATATCCCGAAGAACAACGCTTCATATATATATATATATATATATATATATATATATATATATATATATATATATATATATATATATACATCATTTGATAAATTCTTGGAGTTTTCGGCATTTAAATTAAATATTTCAAATATTTTCAAATTAGTATGTTATTTTGTGAAGTACTAAATGTGAATGTAAACATTGCTGTATACAAATTACAACGCAAATTATACGAAATTTGAAAAATTTACGTCCACGTTGTGACTTGAACCCAAGTCAACGGTCTGCCGGACTGTCGTTCTAACCAACTGAGCCACTATAGATGTTAGTTTCAAGTTTATTAGAATCGCCTTATAAGGCACCGAGGTTAATATTCAGATGTCAATTTGAAAGTTTGAAATTGCTAATTTTTACTCCTTTAGCTATTAATTATATATAGATAATTTCTTAGCCATTCATTTAATATATCATTTGATAAATTCTTGGAGTTTTCGACTTTTATATTAAATATTTTCAAATTAGTATGTTATTTTGCGAAGTAAATGTGAATGTAAACAGTTGCTGTATACAAATTACAATGCAAATCATACGAAATTTTATTTAAAAGATTTACGTCAACGTTGGGACTTGAACCCAAGTCTACGGTTTGCTGGACCGTCGCTCTAACCAACTGAGCCACGATATACGTTGGTTTCAAGTTTATTAGAACCGCCTTATAAGGCACCATGTTAATATTCAGATGTCAATTTGAAAGTTTGGAATTGCTAATTTTTACTCCTTTAGCTATTAATATATATAATTTCTTAGCCATTCATTTAATATATCATTTGATAAATTCATGGAGTCTTCGACTTTTATATTAAATATTTTCAAATTAGCATGTTATTTTGCGAAGTAAATGTGAATATAAACATTGCTGTATACAAATTACAAAGGAAAACATACGAAATTATATACAAATGAGGATGGACCCCCTACAAAACCCACGAAAAAAATCGCTGCCTATTCAAAATGCACTGTTGACCTGTTAATTATAGAATAATAGAATACATACTATTACTGTACATGTCATAAATTGAATTTCTAACTGCGCATTGACTAAAAGCGTCAATATTAACAGTTGGTTTATTCTTATTACGTTTTCGTTTAGGACTGGTTACAGGTTTTCCTTGTTTGGCCATAGAAGAAATCCGATTACTAGTATTAACATTTAAATTAAATGCATTAGCCACTCTATAAAAATAAATATGCATATTATATAGAAATAAAACAAACAATTCTTAATAAATTACCTCTCGTACACAATTTAACGGCAATAAAGGTCCCTTGTTATCGCGTTCTGCCTCAAAATATGTGATTAATGACAAAACTAACCCTTTTGCCTGTTTTTCAAGCGGTTTAGGCATGATTTATAAAACGAGAAAAATAAAATGAACAATAATAATTGAAACGGTGAATGACAGATGACAAGCGGATATCGTATGATAATAATGCGTGACAACACTGCGCGGAATAGGTAACACTGAAAATCCGAATTTTATAAAGTATCGGAGAATTTATATGTACTACGTTAGTAAATTTAATTTCTTAGGTTCTTGTACCTGATATTAGTGGTTATGACGTGACTAATGGAACTTACTTTACGAATCACCCTCGTATTATTTTAATGAATGTCGAGAGTTTTTTAATAACTCTAATTTCTAGTGGTTATTCAGAAAACAGCTCAATAAAATGTTTCAATCATATACCTCTTCAAGCGCTTATCTAATCAGAATATTAATAGCAAACTATAACTTTCAGTGACGAATAACTTGAATTGGAACCTCTAAGGTTTGGGCATCTTACTTCAGAATTAACTACTTTGGAAATCAGTGCAAAAATACGTAAGCATTAAAGTATAGGAAAAAAAACTTGTCCAACAGCATTATGTATGTACTGCTGTTGCTGCTGCTATTTTTTTTAAGTTAAAGCTGCAGAAATAGCATATACTTAGGAATGAAATGGTTAATAAAAAAGACAACGTAATATTTCTGAAATGTCTTTATTTACAATAAAACATATACCTTCAGTCGATCATTCCAATACTAAACTAAGAATAAATTAATATCTTTGGTATAAAAGAATTCAAGATTAATCAAATGAAGTATATAATATCTACTCATGAACGTATGTAGAGATTTTGTAAAAATTCTACTTAAATCTAAATATCGAAAAATATAATAAAAAAATGATCGTCCATAGAAAAGTCTTTAAGTACCGACATAATCCTACTTTGACCAGATTAAATTTCGCAGTTGTGCTAAAATATATCATCTAAATAGTCTCTGACGTAACATTTATTCACTTTATATGAACATTTATACAGTAAAATAGTAATCTAACGTATCACATTGTAAAGATATTTTTCCTTCTTACCGAATTGCTTACCAATTAATTTGCTTATTTTATTATCTCCGTATTAAAATATGTTCATAAGTAACGGGTGTCCTCGGAGAGATAAAATCATGCCTTAGTTTTAAAAAATACATAGATTTTTGGTGATGTTTTAAAGAAATTTCTTAATCAATTTTTCTAAAAACTACTATATACATTTTTATTAGGACAAGTGTCGCAAACATAAATCAATTGTATATCCTTTTTACAATACAATTGCTTTAAAGTAATAAACACATCAATTTAGGAAGATATTTGGACAACTTCGCTCACATCTCAAAATAAATTTACAGCTTATTTAGCAAGAATGTTCAGAAATTATGGTAGATGGTAAAAGGAATTTTGTGGAATTTCAATTACCTAATGACTAATATAATACCAAGAGTCGCTTCTTGAAATATTAGCAATGTAATTTTTCTTTCTTCATATAAACTGCATCACATGAGTTAAGGATACAATGTAAAAATGGCACAAATACGACTGTTGCCTAGTTACGGGTTGTTTATTTATCGACAGTTTTGTTAAGTATCAAGTTGATTATATTTGACCACCCCAAATTTAGTTTAATTTTTCTATTTTTGTAAGGTTGATTTACAAGTATGCTTATACGAAAATTATTCTCTGGTTAAGCAAACAGAGCTATAGAAATGCTGCAAAAGGGTGATATACTGCTTACTGTAGCAGGGGGTTTGGGGTAACACAAAGTGTCATATCTCGCCTTTGGAATAAATTTATTGATACTAGTTTTATGTCAGAATGACGGAGAACGGGTAGACCTCAGAAAACAACACCAATGCAAGACCGTTACATTACACTATCTGCAAAAAAACATCCTCACGAAATTTGCAGAATACTGGAAGGGAGGTTTCAAGCAACAACCAACGTTCATGTTTCTAGAGAAACTGTCAGGCGACGTCTATACGACGCTAACATTGTATCTAGGCGTCTATTAAGAGGTATTCCTTTGACTGGCGAATATAAGCGACTAAGATTGAAGTGGGCAAGGGAACATGTTAATTGGAATCAATAATGGCGCACTATACTTTTCACAGATGAATCCAGATATGTCCGATTTGCAGATTGTCGCCGAGTTTGCGTGTGGACTCGGCCAAGAATTCCATGGATATCTTCGCTTTGTTCAAGAAGTTCATCCTTTTCGAGAAGGCTTTATAACAGTTTGGGTTGGCATATGTTTTAATGGGCGTATATAAATCTACATTTGTCATGGAAACATGAATGGATTGCATTATTAATAACGTTATACCAAATTTTCAAGATGCTATCGGTGAAAACTTTTGTTTCTTTGATGATAATGTTAGACCTGACCGCGCTGCTATGGTCCTAGATGCCATTAAGGAGCTTGCCCTTCAACATTTACAACTACCTCCACGATCTCCTGATCTGAACTGTATTTAACATGCATGGGATATATTTCGACGGAGATGAGATCAGTTCCAACCTGCTCCAGAAACATTAGATGATTTAAGACGCATCTTACCACAGTTATGGAATGATCTGGAGCAAAACATCTTTAACAATATAAAAATAAAATCCAAACGAGTTTCTGCTTCATGTAATTCCCAACTTTTTTAACTGTTTACTGCAAATTCCCTAACTTATGTGGCGCAGTTTATTCAATGATGTAACATTATAACGACTTCAACATTTTTTTAAAATTTAGAAGCTATAATTATAATTATTTAAACAAAATTATCAATTTTGTTTGTTTGTTAATAAAATACGTAAGTATCAGTGGTGCCTCCTGGTCAAATTTACATTGAGATCATATGGAATTTGAGGTAATAAATATTGTTGATAAAAATATTGGAGAGCTTTAATAAATATATTATAAGTACTGATTAGGAACTTACTGCAAGTGAGAATTAATGAATATTAAATCTCATTCTTACATGTAAATGTCGACTTATGTGATGCGTTCATAACTACAATCCGACAAACTAAGTTTGTACCAGTATGCAGAACACACCCTTTCGCGACAACGAACTTCCTGGTAATTAGGTATTCTCACTTGCAGTAAGTTCCAAATGTTAACTATACATATATACAGAAAGTATAGAAATGAAAAGCAATGTCCGTCTTCGAGGAATGCCGTGCATTGAAAAGTTCCAACAAGAACGAAACGCGTCTGTACGTTTCCCGTTGATTGACTTGTTTTTTTCAGCAATTCTTAATTAAGTACTGATTAGATCAATTGACACTGAGATCATATGGAATTTGAGGTAAAAAATATTGTTGAACAAAATATTGGAGAGCTTTAATAAATATTTTGTAATTACTGATTAGATATTTTAAACAGATTTAAACTTCGATCAATTTCTTGCGCAAATACAATCAACGCTGTCCGACGGCGACTAATAAAATATATATACGCGCGCCCATGCGATGTTATTCGAATGAACCTCTCTTACTTTACCTTAATCTTACTATCATGCGTTCAATAAAATTGGGTATTTTATTTATAATCAACTTTTCTATAGTTAATATTGTTACTTCTGCCACTGGAGTTCCATAAGGACCTGATCTAGGCCCGGTGCTTTTCAACCTGTATATTAATGATCTCTTGACGCTTCTGAATTGTAGAGTTCTCGCCTATGCAAATGATTTAAAGACTTTCAATAGTATTGTCTCTCACCGACTCATGAACGGTGTGCCAATAATCGAGTCTGCTTAAATGTTGATAAATGTACTATTCTTTAAGGGTTCCAATATTATTTCCTTTCATTACGCAATTTCTCATGACAGAATTTCTAGGGTATCACAGTTTCGAGATCTTGGGGTGCAATTTGATTTTAAATTGTCCTATAGTCCACATCTTAGTAGCATTTGTTCAATCGCGTCCAAGTCTCAAGGTTTGCTGATATATATTTGGCAATTTATACATATTTGCTATTTTGTTCTAAACGAACTAAACTAGAGGGTGCGTCTGTGGTTTGGTATCTTCATTCTATTTATTGAAAACTGTTACTCAAACGTGTACAAAAGTCATTCTTAAAGATTATATCCTATAAATTGGATGACGTATATCCACATCACGCCACTGACAACGAGAGTTTGTTGAATAGATATGACTTCACTTCCTTGAACCAAAAAAGAGATGAAGACAGCAGCAAGTTTCTCATAAAACTTATCAACTATGATGTTGATTCACCTTTTTTGCTTCGACAAATTAGTTTTCTAGTCCCGAAGTATAGGATTAGGTTATCAGATGTGTATGTCCTCCAAAAAGCGCTGCTGTTGCATATGTGTAATAATCCCAATTGAATTTGTATAAATAATTTAAAGTGTTTTTCATTTGCTTTTAATGAAACTATACTGTATTAATTATTAGAGTGGGCCACTTTTGTCTGCATGTCAGTACTAAGTTTTATATATGATATGTATACATATTAAATTACTATATTACTCATTAGGGTGTCACACTTTAATTTCCATTTATAGTTTTCTTTATTTATTGTCAAGCCCCGGTATCTTAATTTCTCTGCGAATTATTTAAATACGTCTACGGGTACTTTGTTAACTGTATCCCTCCCCTATCGCGTTCTATGTCAACGGGTGATTGGAGATTCAAGCTGCTACCTTGGTGGTATGAGGTCGATTCTTGCTTAAATAGTGCAAATCTTCAGTAACGATAGCTTAGTCACGGCTTTTCGACATATCGGTTTGTTTAACGCTTAAGGCGTATCACGTCGAAAAAAGTGTATATATATATATGTATTAGGAACAGCTAATTTTGTCGTTAGCAACATGCAAAGTTTGGGGTGCATAGAATAAACCAAACTGGGTTTTTGTACGGCGTTTCGTTCCGATCTACGGGAAGAAATAGGCTCTCTGACAAAAATTCCATGCATGCGCTACAGCCTATAACATCTGGGTCATTCACGTGAATAATTACCAAATTATCTGGTCACACTAATCGTAGCGAGTATTTCTCTCAAAAGGGCGATAATAATTTACCATTCCCGAAGGGCAGGACGAACTTAGGAAATCAAGTAATTCGCATGATTAATATTTTTTTTGTGTAATCTAATTTCATTTGACAATTTGTATTTTTGCTTTCTTATCCTGTTGTAATTAATTTACGTAGCATTTTTAGAGCAAGACTCATAGTAAATTCAATTTATCTTATTTATTCCAAATTAAAGATAATTTTTGTAGATTAATATACATATTCCTTTAGCATTTTAATGCCAAGTTAACTTTTCCTATAATTGAAATTAAATTCTAATTTTGTGTCATATTCATACAAAGATTTATTTTTGTAACTTATTTCTTTATCGCATGTAAAAGCACATGTTTTTTTTCATGCCTAGTTGCATGTCGTACGATATATGTCGACGCATTTTGAGATTGAAATAAAATCATTTGTGGTATTTTGTAAAATATACATTATCGCTATATCTGTTTGTACTAAATTGTGAAGTTAAGTCTGGGGTACCTTAGGAAAAGCTGCGTTGATTGAAACTTTTGTAGTTAAATTAATTTTTATATTAGTTTCATTTCTTTTAACTTGTTAAGAGATTAATATTTTCCGAACTGTTTTTTTTACGTAATTTCTTAGTCTATGGTTTCCGTAGTGATATAATTTGTATTACTTTTTGATATACAGTAGGAATATATATATATATATATATATATATATAGTAAGAATAAATCATTCAATATTTTCTTTATTTTGTTAGTCAAGGCTTTAATATATTACTTTCTTATTTTTTAAATTTATACATATTAATTTGTCTGATCGTGAATATACGAATTAATTGTTTCTAAGTTTTCTTCCTTGCCTTTGGCACATCCCTTAAGAGATTTTTTTCAGGTATCTTGTATATATTGTGTATATGTGTATATATGAATAGTTTGTCTGCGCATGCGCCGAAGATCGCGCAATCTCTTTTCTCAGTTTTCAGTGTGAGCTTCCGTAAGCAAAACTGAGTGGCGCTACCTTCTAATTTTTATTATCGTCACCCACACCCGTCCCCACTGACTAAGGGCATACCCCGAAAATAGAAGCTCCCAGACATTGTGCGATATAACTACGGTTTTGTTAGTTATCGACCATCTTCAGACGCCATCGCTGCGCCTGCTGCTCGCGTAGGTAGCAAGGATTTAACGCAAGTATATATCGGGCAAGAGTAATGTTCGTTTATTTATTTAATTATAAATGCTATATATAACCCACTTGCCTTATTTGTGTAGCACAATTGGGATAAGATTGCTGAAATAACGTTTATCGCAAACTTTACGCACTAATTTTGCACCATTATAATATCAATCCGGACATTTACTGATATATTATTTTTTACATTATCAAGCGTTTCAAGCATTGCGTTTCTGTACGCCCGATATACTATGACTTATATTTAGATCGCGTAAGAGATAGTGAAACGTTCGACTATGTTCTGTCTAGACACAAGATGAACTAACACAAAATGTGACTGTTTCGCTTTCTGCGTTGCGCGCAGTAATACGTACTGAATTCATTTCTGATATGCAGACACGTTGGCCTAATCCATTAATTATTCCTACATTATATCTAGTTTTCTCTATTATTTAAGTTTTATCCTGTAATTGGATTTTATTTATCTGCTGAATGAATAATAGTTATTTACTTTATTAGTGGGATAGAAGTATTATTACACTACGAGTGCGAATGATTGCAAATGACGAGGGCATTAGTCCGAGCTTCACGAGTTACTGTAATATGTTCTAGCCCACGTGTGATGTACAAAACTTTATCTACATTTGCCTAATTCAAAAAACTCTAAAAAAATGTAAAACTATAATTTCCATTCAAAATAAGAAACAAGGAAACCGCTCAAATTTATTATAAACAATTTTTTAAATGTCAACAATTTTTGGTACAAATTGTGCATCAATAGTGTAATCCCCGTAATAATGAGTGACTCAGAAACGGAAAATCTGCCCTTGGAAATTGAAGAAGCTGGTGTAAATGTTGTTTCTTGACTTTCACCAGATAAGTCGCAAGCTAAGTATTAAAATTTTTATAAACGGTTCACTGATTGGTGTAAATCCAAGAAAGTTATAAATGAAGCGAAAGAAAAAGTAATACAGGTAGAATTATCGAAGAAGTATAAGTGCTCCAGTCTTTGAACTTTCAATTTAATGTTGCGAGCTACAATCTCAATAAAACAAAATATTTAAATTAGTAAATTTAATCTTTAAATTACTTTTTTTGAAGCAATCAGTGGAACACAGGTCAAAGAAATCCAGAGTATTAACAAAAAAGGATCTTGGAAAGTATCAGAATAATTGAAACATACATGAGTAGGTAAACCCCACCAGTTTTGTATAATACAAAGGTACCTTTAATAATATAAAATATTATTAAAAATCTGGTGTGAAGAACACAAACACAGGTTCACTATTAATATTGTGATGACTCATCCTACGACTAATAGGCGCGTCATACTTGTCTGGTGTTCTCTTCAGCCTTCTACATCATTCGAGAATATATGAACGAGATATATAAGCCGCGTCGAAGAAGGGATAGGCAGACATTCGATACCCAAGTCTCGCGAAGTATACATAAATATAGTTACATAAATATAAAATAGATAAATGTACTTATTGTTGTTAATAGTTAGTTTTATATGTTTATACGTTTTAATATTAATATAGTGTGTGTGTCTAAAGTTATTGTTAGTTTTATTTAAGAACCCCCTAAAAGACAAACATTACAGTGGTATTCAGGTGTGGACTAAGTAATAAATAATAAACTAAGTAGACAATTAAGTGTTAATTAAGTATTCGATTAAATAAATATACAGTGCGGAAAGACGTTATTTTAAATATCGTGATGGCCAACACAATGAAACTGACTGAATTAAAAGTGTCCGAGTTAAAACGAGAATTAGAAGAGAGGGATGAGGATACAACTGGCAAAAAGTCGATCCTCCAGCAACGGCTTCGCAATGTGTTGATCCAAGAAGGCGAGGATCCAGAGAATTATGTCTTTCAAGTTCCAGGCGGAGATGCTGACGTGAATTCGCTGTTGATGAAAATGGAACAACGAATAATAGATTCACAAACTAAAATGGAGCAGAAAAGCCTGGAAACTTCTGGAAATTTAGCAAAAACTCTAGAACAAATGGAACAGAAGAACCTGGAAACTTCTGGAAACTTAGCGAAAACTCTAGAACAAAGACTAATAGATAATTCGCAAACCTTGGAACAGCGTCTAATAGATTCACAAACTCAAATGCAACAAATGGAGCAGAAGAACCTGGAAACTTCTGGAAATTTAGCAAAAACTCTAGAACAAATGGAACAAAAGAATCTGGATAGTGCGAAAAATATGGAACAGCGTCTAATAGATTCACAAACTCAAATACAACAAATGGAACAGAAGAATCTGGATAGCGCGAAAAATATGGAACAACGATTAATAGAAAATGCGCAAATACAAATGCAACAAATGGAACAAAGAAACCTAGAAACCGCTAGAATCCTCGAGAAAAATCTGGAAAAGAAATTACTAGAAAATTCTAGAAACTTCGAAAAAAGTCTGGAACAAGTGGAGAAAGTTCTAGAACAGCGATTAGCGGAAAAATCAGAAGCATTAAAAGAAGAGGTTTTCATAGCTGTAGAAGAGAAAATTGGAGAACATTCTAGACTTTTAGAGGCAATAATGATTGAGATGAAATTACCCGCTACCACGAGTCATTCTGATCCCAAGCAGGTCAACGAAGAAGTCATACCGCGGCCCATCGAAATAAAAGAAGAATTTGTGGCTATTTCAAAGACCAGAATCAAGCCACCAACCTTTGATGGAAAGACGTCATGGGCAACTTACCTGACGCAATTCGAAGCGGCTGCAGAAGCAAACGCATGGTCTTCTGCCGAGAAGGCGACTGCTTTAGTCATAGCATTGAGGGGTGATGCTAGTGATATTTTGCAGACATTGCCTCCTGAGGAACGTAAAGATTATTCTCAACTCATTAAACGCTTGGAGATGAGATATGGCCATGCGCATTTGGAGCAAGTATACCATACCCAACTGAAGAATCGATCACAGAAGAAAGGCGAGAATCTTCAGGAATTTGAGGCAGATATTGCTCGTCTAGTTCGACTTGCATATCCGATGGCACCAGATAATTTCATGGAACACCTAGCGGTCCAGATATTCATAGATGGTCTCCGGGATATTGATACGCAGCAAGCATTAAGGTTGGCAAGACCGAAAACCTCGATTGATGCTTTGGCGTACGCACTTGAATTTGAGACTGCAAGACAAGCCTCTTTGAACAATGCTCGTGGCTGTTCTGTCGACGAACAGGAAAATGAGGAGTTCATGGAGCAGGTGGTTAGTCAAGTCCTAAATCAGATCAAATCAAATAAAAGTGCGCGGCCATGCGGGAATTGTAGAAGAAACGGTCATATCCAGAATAAATGTGATAAAAGGACCAAGAAAGAATCCGCTGAGAATCCGAAAGTCCCAAGGACTGCCCAAATCGCATCCTTGCAAAATCAAACCAATGGCCTGTATGTGGATGCTATTATGGAAAGAAGAACCTATGCTTGCTTGCTAGATACTGGATCGACGAAAACCATTGTACGACCCGATTTAATATCCAGGAATAAAGAATTACTTTCTAGTAAATGGAGACTAAGAACAGCTACTGGAGAAGCAGCTTCTGTGGCAGGTGAAGTGGATGTCAACTTTATCATAGGACCAACATCAGTCCGACATCGTGTTCTCGTAGCGGACATAGAAGAACAAATAATCTTGGGATTAGACATCATGAACACCTACGGCTTCCAGTTAAACATGAAAGAAGGCACTTTAAAAATAAATAATGAGGAATTGTTTCTTCATGGGAAAGATTGTGGGAATGTACAAGTAATTACTGCAGAGAATGTTGTTCTGGATGCAAGAAGTGAGACATTTTTGACGGCGTGTATGGAAGGTGATTATTTGGACGGAAATGTTATAATGTTGGAACCAAAGGCTGATGATGACGAGGTGGGCCGAGGAATAGTAGTTGCCAAAATGCTGGTTAAGACTCAGAAGACTGTACCGATAAGGGTAATGAATGTGAACCATTACCCTGTTTCATTGAAGAAGGGTACTATTCTGGGGTGGTGTTCGCCAGTGTCGGCCGTCGTTCATCGCATAGAGGCGAAGAAGAATGGATTCGTGCAGGTTCCTGAGAAATTGTCCAAGATAATCGACTCCGCCTGTCAAGGATTGAGCAAGAAGGAACAAAGTCAAGTTAAGGATTTAATCAAACATTATGAAGACGTCTTTGAAACTGAAACTGGTACGAAAGGAAGAACCAATATTGTAATGCACAAAATAAATACCAGCGATGCAAGTCCAATTCGACAAGGACCAAGAAGGTTACCTCTGGCAAAACGTGAGGAAGCCAAGCAAATTATACAAGATATGGAAGGCCAAGGAGTAATTGAACCATCGAATAGTCCATGGGCTTCACCAGTGGTCCTTGTCAGGAAGAAGGATGGATCTACCAGATTCTGTGTGGACTATCGTCGTTTGAATAGTGTGACCAAAAAGGACAGCTATCCTCTCCCAAGAATAGACGATACGCTAGACACCTTGGCAGGAGCAAAATGGTTCTCCACTCTCGACTTGAAGAGCGGTTATTGGCAAGTGGGAATGGATCCCAATGACAAAGAGAAGACTGCCTTCAGTTTAGGTACAGGACTCTGGCAATTTACAGTCATGCCATTTGGACTGTGTAACGCCCCAGCTACCTTTGAGCGACTCATGGACACTGTACTGAGGGGATTGTCTTGGGATACCTGCCTGGTATATCTCGATGATGTGATTGTGGTAGGGAAGACCTTTGAAGATCACATGAAAAATTTGGAAGTAGTATTCCAGAGGTTGCGAGATGCCAACCTGAGATTAAGTCCAAAGAAGTGTCACCTTTTCCGCAAGGAGGTAAATTACCTTGGACATGTGGTTTCCGGAAAAGGAATTGCTGTGGATCCAGAAAAAGTAAAAGCTGTGGAAAACTGGCCGGTACCCAAAGACAAACATCAGCTAAGAAGCTTTTTGGGATTATGCACATATTATCGACGCTACGTTCCTGGATTCTCCAACATTGCAAAACCACTTACTCGCCTAACAGAAAATCGAGCATTCATTTGGAACAACGAATGCCAAGCGGCCTTTGAGTTGTTAAAAGGTACGTTGATCAGTGCACCCGTTCTGAACTATCCGCTGCCATCTGGGAGGTTTGTTTTGGATACGGATGCCAGTAACGTCGGGATTGGTGGCGTGCTCTCTCAAATCCAAGATGGACAAGAAAAGGTCATTGGATACTTTAGCAAGACCCTGTCCAAACCGGAGAGGAACTACTGCGTAACCAGGAGAGAACTATTGGCAGTAGTTAAGACCATTGAGCACTTTTACAAGTACCTGTATGGGCAGAAGTTCCTGATCTGCACTGATCATGCCGCCTTAAAGTGGCTCTTGCAATTTAAGAATCCAGAGGGTCAAGTAGCTAGATGGATTGAGAGGCTACAGGAGTATGACTTTGTCATTGAACACAGAGCAGGCCTCAAACATCAAAATGCAGATGCCCTTTCCAGAAGGCCCTGTCCAGAAGACTGTCGATATTGCAACAGAATCGAAGACAAATCGGCCAACGCTCTTCGAACCACCGTTGTTGATGATCAATGGCAACCTGACAATTTGCGCGCAGATCAAGAAGCTGATCCGGATCTTGCAGTCCTCAGGGCTTGGAAAAGAAATGGGCAAAGACCGACCTGGCAAGAAATTGCTCCCCATTCACGAGAATTGAAGTCATACTGGGCACAATGGGATTCCTTAACCATAGAAGACGATCTCCTGAGACGTGAGGTCGAAAATCACGATGGAAGCGAGCGGAAGATGCAAATGGTGGTTCCCAAGAACAGAATACCAGAGGTATTGCGAGAACTCCATAATGGTGCTTCTGGGGGACATTTTGGAGTCCATAAAACACTGGAGAAGGTGCGCCAGAGATTTTACTGGGTGAATTGTTCACGAGATGTGAAGGAATGGTGCCGAAAGTGTGCTAATTGCGCCGGAAGCAATGGTCCCCAGAGGCGTCGACGTGCACCCATGCGCCAATACAATGTAGGAAGCCCATTTGAAAGGATCGCCATAGATGCCGCCGGCCCTTTTCCAGAAAGCGACAAAGGAAATAAATACATAATAGTGGTCATGGATTACTTTACCAAATGGGTTGAAGCATATGCTCTACCAAATCAGGAAGCTGGAACTGTAGCAGACGTGATTGTGAAGGAGTTCGTCAGCCGTTTTGGTGTACCCTTGGAACTTCATTCCGATCAAGGACGAAATTTTGAGTCCAATCTATTCGAAAAGATGTGTGGACTTTTGGGCATACGGAAGACGAGAACAACTCCCTTGCATCCACAATCAGATGGGATGGTAGAGCGAATGAACAAGACCATGATCAGACACTTATCCAAAGTGGTCTCCGAACACCAGAGAGATTGGGACGAACATTTACCATTATTTCTAATGGCGTATCGGGCCTCCGTTCAAGAGACAACAGGCCAATCACCAGCAAACGTGCTATTCGGGAGGGAACTCCGATTGCCCTGTGATTTAAAGTTTGGGAGCAAGCCTGGTGAAGATCTTGCCGGAGAAGATTATGTCAACACGCTCAGACGACGACTAGATAATATCCATGAACAAGTCAGACATAATATCCAAGATGCTAGTGACAGAATGAAAGAGAGCTATGACATCAACGCCGAGAAGAGTGGTTACCATGAAGGCGATCGGGTTTGGTTGTATAATCCACAACGCCGACGGGGCCTATCTCCAAAACTTCAAAAGAATTGGGAGGGGCCATACGAGGTGTTGAAGCGGATCAACGATGTAATATACCGCATCAGGCGAACACCTCACACTAAGCCAAGAGTCGTACATTTTAATCGATTAGCCGCATACTCTGGAGACAATAATGACGAAACCGCTGACTTGCGCCGATTGGATAGCCAATACCATGAACTAACCTTCGAAGACTTTATGCAAGAATATTCTGGTTCGAGAAAAGCTCGATTTGGAGTAACCATCGAGAAACAGCAAGATTTGTTTACAGTACCGCCAGACTACGCGCTTGCTCATTGCGTAGCCCGAGATCTGCGAATGGCCAAAGGGATTGCCAGGGAATTTAAAGAGAGATTTGGCAGAATCGAAAAACTAAGGCAGCAGGGACCAGCAATTGGGAAGAGTCTCCAAATAATAAATGAAGGACAGCCCATATTTTATTTGGTCACGAAAGAACTGTCGTGTCTAAAGCCAACCTATCGTGCCTTATGGGAGGCCCTGACCCACTTACGCGAACAAATGTTACAGCAAGACATTCTGAAATTAGCAGTTCCAAAATTGGGTTGTGGATTGGACCGCCTGGACTGGAGAATTGTAAGGAGCATGTTGGAAGTAATCTTCCGACATACTGGTATGGAAATTCTGGTATGCAGTTACCGCCTTGAATATTCCTGTCCATCCAGGCAAGATAAAACCGTGGACTGTTATTTCGATATGACGTCACAATGTAACAAAGGCCCTACCTGTCGATTTCGCCATCGGTTGAGGGAATCAAAACTTGACATGTTTCGGGACGAAACTTCATTCTTAAGAAGGGGGCAATGTGATGACTCATCCTACGACTAATAGGCGCGTCATACTTGTCTGGTGTTCTCTTCAGCCTTCTACATCATTCGAGAATATATGAACGAGATATATAAGCCGCGTCGAAGAAGGGATAGGCAGACATTCGATACCCAAGTCTCGCGAAGTATACATAAATATAGTTACATAAATATAAAATAGATAAATGTACTTATTGTTGTTAATAGTTAGTTTTATATGTTTATACGTTTTAATATTAATATAGTGTGTGTGTCTAAAGTTATTGTTAGTTTTATTTAAGAACCCCCTAAAAGACAAACATTACAATATTTTTGTTAACGTGTCCGAACATATCCCTCCCCAGAGACGTAGATACGTATTTCGCCTTTCTACAGGCTCATCGGTACGCTCCTGCTGGACGGGGCGAGGTACTTCGGCTGTCTGACAACAGGCAGCGCTGAATTTACTTCTACGCCCGGTCTGGATAATTTCTGTGATGTGGCGATGTGGTTCTTTTTTGTGAATGTGTCTGAGAATATCCTTCCTCCAGCAGGGGCGTACCGATGAGCCTGTAGAAAGGCGAAATACGTATCTACGTCTCTGGGGAGGGATATGTTCGGACACGTTCACAAAAATATTAATAGTGAACCTGTATTTGTGTTCTTCACACCAGATTTTTAATAATATTTTATATTATTAAAAGTACCTTTGTATCTTGGAAAGTTTTTAAAAGATAAATAATTTTTGTTAATAAAGGTAAAAACGTTTTGAATGTTTGATATAAATAAACTACTAACTTTATATTTAAGGTTGCCTTTATAATTGGGTTGGGAGGGCTTACAGAGATGAACTAGCTAACCTGTAATTAGAAAATGTGAAAAAGAATGACAGCTGTTTCATATCTTCATACCAAATATAAAAACGAAAGTATCCCGATAATTTTTTATTACTGTCGGAGGTACCAAAGGAGTGAACATCGTTGAAGTAATTCAAAAATACCTTGTGCTGCGTCCTAATCATGCTGTTCATGGGAGGTTTTTCGTCGGCTACAGAGGTGGTAATTGCTTAAAGCTTCCCGTTGGTATTATCACATTTAGTGCAATGCCAAAGAAGATTGTCAGCCTTCTTATTTTACCACAAGCTCAAGAATACACAGGGCATTGTTTTCGAAGATCGTCTGCTTCATTTTTAGCAAATATCGGAGCAGATCTATTAGCAATAATGGTGGTTAGCGTTCTAATGCTGTATGTGAGGGCTACATTAATACTTCAGTTGAAAACATGAAATAAAACAGCCTCAAAAATTCTTGAAGGAGAGATTACTGACAATGAAGCTACCACAAGTGCTTGCGACACTTCCTACCAATATTTCAGCCTTCTTGGAAGAGACCTTGCTATTCCACAAGTTATAGCAGGTATTTTCCAACAAAATTTAAATGTCGTTAGCAAGAATTCACATCGGGTGACTTCATTTCCCATTAATTTTACTGATTGTCAAAATTGTGTAATTAATATTTATCAGAAATAATTATTATTTAGTTAAATTAAGTACCTATTATTGTGCATTTTTCATTTTAATAAAATTTGATTAATTAAAGATTGGAAATTTTTTATTAATGGGGTTCATTACTCATTTCAAACGAGTGCTATTGTGTTGCTCATATAACAAAGATGTAGATAAATAATATTAATGTTACTATTGTTGTTGATCGATGGCATAGTAGCAAGGCTCTAATTTATCGTGTCGAAAGTCTCGAGATCGAGTCGAGGATTTGCTGTTTGAGAGGATTTTCGTAGTTTGTTTTCTCGTTCAAGGTAATTGCCAAGAGTCAAATATCGTAAGTCAATCCACGGGCGTGGGCGTAATAAGAACTCATAGTCTGCCAACGTGTTCCCTGCATTAGGCTGTCGGGGGAATACTAAGGCATGAATTATTACTGCCAATAGTTAAATAAAAAAGTGATTTATTTATTTAATGTTGAAAAACATCACTACGTTCTGCACTTGTCATAGGCAATATTCATAATATACTTAGTTAATAGTTGGACAGCTTCCGAAAAGGTTTCGTTAAGTTTGTTATTAAGAAATAATTTAAGTATTGGTACACTTCCAGAAAAATCCAGCAAAAATCATCACGTTCGTAAATAACTCCTAGTTCAGTTTTAAATTTTAGATCTTTTACATCTGGAAAGTGAGTTAATTAATTTTAAAATATTGTACAGAAAATATTTTTTTTATTTTTTAAGCTGATCGCTAGAAAAAATTGTACCGATTATTAAAACGTTAGTAAAGTTGAACCGTTCTTTAATTTCAGAAATTACGATATCACATACTTCCAAATACCTACATAAGTAAATAAAAATGAAAAAGCCATTTCTAAGAAACAAAATATGTTAAACACAAAATAGAATACTTAAATACGCATATCATAGACACCATGATAAAATGGTTAAAGTAACCCCCACTAGCACATACAAACACATGGACATATGTAGAAAGTTACAACATTACATTTACTTAAGTAAACTGTTTGATAATGATAATAATACTGAAAAAATATCGTTAGAAAATTTAATGAAAAAAGTATACCATTTACGTTAAGTTTATGAATACAATGTTCGATTAAGAATCATCTACTACATCTAAAAACGATACTAACTGGTCCGTCTGTTGGCACTGATTAGTCGTTAAATCCCATAGGTTTTGTTATAAGTGAATTTCAGTTTAATTCGATATATATAAAGGATCATATGCATTTAAAGTAATGTGGTCATTCGAGGACACCACCTAAATCGACTAACAGCGTATATAAGGACTTTTTTTTAGAGTGGACTATGAATGAGTTGAAAGTTGCCTAACATGTCAGTCGACTTGAAATATTTTACAACCGTTTCACTTTTCAATAAGGCGTTTCCAGAATAAAAAGATATTAAAAAAGCTCTACCATTTATTACTCTCCATCGCCACAAAAAGTTTGTCGGTTGAATTTAGACGGACCCTGTATATGGTTGAAATTTATTTAAGAAATAGCAGAAAATCAATAGTGAATGGGATATCGGAAACATCCTTCAAGATCATGTTATGCCCAATTTCGGTCATATTTTATATAAAAGATTTGTATTAATGCACGATAACGCTTGACCATATCCCGCGCTAATTATCTATATCCATTCCAAATTCAGATTAGATTGGCCACCATATAGTCCAGACTTAAATTCTATAGAGCACATGTGGGATGAGTCAAAATGCTTCATATCGAGAAGAAAACACGTTACAAGTATAATAGGTTTGCTACACAATATGAAGGAAACGCAATACCTCAAGAATACATTTAAGCTCTACTTACCAGCATGTCGAGAATGATGCATGCAGTAATATTTGTTACAAACTATTTTCTTATAACTGGTGGGGGAAAAGTAATGTAATAAGGTGAATGTGCCATAATTTTTGAAAATGGCGTCAAATATCATTGTGCTTTGACATTTATGTTGTAGACAGACAGAAGATTAGTTCACAATAAACAATGGAGCGATACACACCTGAAAAACGCGGAATTATTGTTACTGTTTATTTTACCAATTTCCGGTCTGTTGTTTTACCATAGCGTGAATTTCGTCGTCGTTTTCCTCGTCGTCCTGCACCATCTGCGCGAATAATTAAGCGTTTGGCTGAGCGTTTCGTGCAAACTGGGTCATCTAGAGGTGTCGCAAGAAATCACCGGCATCGTATTACTCGTTCGACCAAGAATATCGTTGCTAAGGCCGAGGACGTCCGTGAGAGTCCAGAAACATTGAAGAGATAACGATACACACAATTTAGCATCAGTAGACGTTCGTTGCGTCGAATTTTGGTGAAAGACCGGAAGATGTTCTCTTACAAAGTATAAACCCTTCACCAATTGCTGCCTGCTGATCGTCATTTGAGGTTAACTTACACCCATGCTTTGTAAATCTTGTTCAAGAAGATGATGATTTCGTATCCAAAATCATAATGAGCGACCAAGCCCATTTCCACTTAGTGGTTATGTGAATAAGCAAAATTTGCGTTTCTGGGGGGCACAGAGAATCCTCATGAAATGCAGGAAAAGCCTTTGCATCCCCTCAAAGTGAATGTTTGGTGCGGTATTTGCAGTGAAGAAGTGATTGGCCCTTATTTTTTTGAGGACGCCCACGGCACTACCGCAACCGTACATGCTGTTTTTTGCCGCAAGTTGCTGAATTGGATCTCGAGCATTGTATATTTCAGCAGGACGGAGCAACCGCTTACACAGCTAGGGCAACGATGGAGATTTTGAAACACAAATATCCGGGCCGTGTTATCTCCCATTTTGGCGATTTGAACTGGCCGGTCAGATCGCCAGATTTAACGGCGCCAGACTTCTTCTTTTGAGGTTTTTTGAAATATCGCGTTTATCACAACAAACCGCAAACCTTGCAAGTCTTGAAAGCCAACATTGAAGAAGAAATCACCAATTTGGAGTCAGATGTTTTGCGAGGAAAAATTTGTGAGCAACAATTTACACCGATTTGCTCAATGAATCGAGCAACAACTCAGGAGGATTCTTCAACTTAATGTCATTAATTTTACACTTTCGAATAAACTTTCCGTGAAAATAGAGCCCAATTTTTTACATTTCTAACAAAATGGGAGCCAATTCACATTATGACTACTTTTTCCCCACCCTATTATATTATCAAACGACTAGCATTCGTCATCGCAATAATATTTAAGTCATATGTAAATATTCTTAATTTTCATAAAATTTAGTATTAGTTTTTCACGGGTTTTTTCTTATAAAAACTTAATATTGTTCACATAAAATTTAAGAAATAAATAACACTTTTTAGTGTAAAGTACTTAAACGACATGATTCATAGAATAAATCTTTTCAAAAAGAAATATGAAAGTAGTCGACAATTTTGTCCATGAGTTAAATTAGAATTAATTGCATATAATTCAATAAATCGGAAAAATCGAGTGTTGCGCATCATATATTAGATTAGCCGATCATAACGTCACGGTAGATTGTTTAAAACTTATTAAAAACATACGCAATCCGAGGGAGATGGACATATACGATTTATATCGTTAAAAACAAAAATTAGCTATTCAACGTGCACAACGGTTCAGTCCCAGTTACTAGCTTCTTCGACTTCTTAAAAATTAAGTAGGAAGTGAGAACAAACACATGTGCGCCATTTCTGAGGAGGGGTAAATTGACTTAATTTTAGTTTCTTGAAACTTAGTGTATACGTGAACGCCTTGTAGCGATTCTTTGTGTTAGCTTTACTGAGCTCCATGTTCAAATTGTGATTACGAATTTGACTTATTGAAGATGGCAACTTTCTTCTCGAAATACGTATTTATAATATAAGTATTAATTGTGATAAGGGGATTTATACCTTTTTCTTAAGTTATTCAATAATTTTAGTTTAAACAGTGGCGTTCATTATAAAAAAGAAAAATATTATTTACAGGGTTAAATCATCGGCAACAAAGTTTTTTAGGTGTAAATAGCTACTGTGGGGGAAAATAGTAAATAAATACAGTTCTTCTATAAACATTTAAAATGTTCTGTTCTCTTGAGCTTTGTTTTTATTAAAAAGCCAACCGTACTTTAAAGTATGCCTCTTGTTTGCAAAGTTTTTTGATTGTTAAAAGTGTTTTTAGAAGGTTCATGTTTTAAAATATATTTTCCATAAATTATACCCTAATATAGTATTTTTATCACCTTTTACTCTTGAATTGGTAAGCAAATCTGTAATTGTTCTATTAAAGTAGGAAATTATGGTTTGTTTCTTAGGTACACATATATTATAATGTGAATTTCATTTTTGACAAGCAATAAGTCAAAAATATCATCTATTTATCTTTCGATTTGATTTTTATTTAAGGTTTCCTTATAGGACTGAGCAACCGACATAGGTATATGAATGCTACTTTGATAATTCCTTAACATAATGTGATTCTGCTGCATTTGTTGTTGTTGCTGTTGAACGAGCTGTTGTTCTTTCATCAATCTATACTGCGCTAGTTCCTTAGCTTGTCTATACTGTACTTGTTCGATTTGCATCTGTTGCTGTATCAAGTCGCCATTGCTACAGGGTTTTCTTATCGTCTTTTGATGTTGGTCGAATGATTTTGAATTGTTATTATCGTAAGGAATGCTGCTCTGCTTTGTCACTTTGATTGAACGCGTCACCTGATTGTCGGTTGAATTTCCGGTAGCGGAATCGTTACTAAATTGGTTGGTGCAGAGAGGACTAAGGGCTTGATACGAATAATCGTTATATGAATGCGTTCGATATATCGACGGGGAAGAATTATTCGCTTGAACGTAGGCCAGACTACATTCGCGCGCTGACATGGGTGTGACTCCGTAGGATTCATGAATAACGCTCTGGGGAATTGGCGAAGTGTTTTGTCGAGTGTAGATACGTCTTTCGACCACTTTAACGTTATTATTACTAGTAGAAGTACTAGTGTTACTTCTATTGTTCGTGTTTTGGAATGTATTCTTCTTAGGAGTGCCTTCTAAAGAACGAGATCCGGCACTAGCCGTTTCCCAATCTTTCAGCAGCGATGCTAAACGTGCGCTTTCATTCGCTTTTTCCAATGAATTAGAGTCATCGTAATCCTTTCCCTGTGTGAAAAAAATTAATATTGATTAGTATAGTATACGGTATATAACGTGATGAAAGGTTATCAGTTAATCAATAAAAATTCTTAAATACAAACCAGACCACGGCCACAAAATTATCTTTGTAGCCATAATAGGTGACTTATAACCAATTTAACATATATGTAGATTTATAAAGGTGTCTTAATAAGAATTCACAATTTAATATTTGAATAAAATACATTAGTTACTTGAAAAATTTAAACAATCTTATTTTAAACTAATAAGTATAACAGAATAATTGAAACATACATGAGTGGGTAAGACCCCACCAGTTTTGTATAATACAAAGGTATAATAAGTATAATGTGCTTACGTGTGGTAAACAAGCGGACAAATGTCCGCCAAGACTTTGTTGACAAATTCTTAGTCTAGATTCACAATGGGTGTAAGCATAAATAAAACGTATACGAAATACAAACATATCCATAACAATAATTGATAGCGTTCAAGAACATTAAATGTAGCTGTCTCCATGTGTCATCTGTCAAAATTAAAGAACTAGTGTTACGAAATTGATGAAAAATCAAACACAGAATTATTATTACTGCTGTTACTACAAAGACAAATACAACGTAGTAATGTTAGGAAATGTAAAACCAGTCGCTGGTAGATTCGACCTGTAAATATCAAGCAAGAGAAAAAAGGGGAGATTAGAAGAGTAATTTTATTTTAGAGTTAAAAATGCATAACAGGGAAAATGGTTCTTCACATACCCGTATGACACACAAGCCTCTACTTTGGAAGAGTTGGACCCTAGAAGCTTGTGTATGACACAAGAACTGTTTGAAGAACTGTTAAATTTAGTTGGTTCCAGACTAAGTAAACGTAGCATGCGAAAGCTAATTTCACCAAGTCAACGGTTAATTATTACATTGAAGTACTTCTTCTTCTCTGTTTTGGGGTGGACGCCACCACGTCCAGGCACTTGAGCACACTGCTCTTGGTACTATCCCCAATAGATCTCTCAATTCCACTCTGTTAGTCTTGTGTCCTCGAAAAAAGCCACTATCCTCCTCAGGGGAAGTTTGAGTACACGCGAAGGATCCAACAGATCTCTCCCGAAATATTTCTGTCTGAGTTCCTTCAGTTCCTCACACGTGCATATTACATGAAGGCTAGTTTCCTCCTGTTTTTCACATCTCCTACACCAGGGCTCGCTAACCAAGCCCATGGTGTACAAATGCTTCCTTAAAGGACAATGTCCGGTTATTAACCCGGTAATTATTTTAATTTCTTTTTTGCTACTACGAATTAGGTTGGCTGAAAACTTCCCGTCCAGCCCCCTTAGTAGTGTTTTGTAGTGTTAACCTCCATTTATTTTTATGTTCTTTTTCTAGCCATGACCAGATCTCCCTTTTAGCGGAATCCTTAGTGATTCCACATACAGGTTCTGGTCCTATGAAGTTCCTATTAGTACCTTCTTTGGCCAGTTTGTCGGCTATCTCATTGCCTTTAAATCCCTCATGTCCTGGCACCCATATCAGCGACACTGTATTGTCTTGTACCAGGTTATTGAGGACCTGTTTACAATATTTCACCAGCTTAGACCTGGTAGATGGGTTCATTTATTTATTTATTTAAACTATACATCCTTATACCGTTAGGTGTTGGATTTTATTACTACATTTCAAGTTACTATTGCATTTATTCGTTCCTTCCACAAGTTTCTGTTAGTGCCAAGTTCCTTGTTTCACACCATTGTATACCACGTTCTGCGGCTGCCTGTCGTACTTGTTCTTCCCATTGTATTCTAGGTCTTCCTATTCTGTTCTTTCCCTGTACTCTGGCTTCATACACCTGTTTTGATGGTCCATTTTCGTGCATCCGGTGCAAGTGTCCTAACCAACCCAGCTGTCTTTCTTCAATAACTCTCTTAACCGGTTTCAGGTTCCTTCTTTGTAGTATTACCTCATTTCTAATTCTGTCTTTCCTTGTAATTCCTTCAATTTTTCTCAGGAATCTCATTTCTGCTGCTGTTATTCTGCTTTTGTTTCTATCTGAAATCGTCCAAGACTCACAACTGTATACTAGTGAAGGTCTTACTACTTTTTTATATATCTCTGTTTTTATTTCCTTTGATACTTCCTTTTTTCCAAAAAATGTATCTTTAAGCATGTTAAAAATTATTCCTATCTTTCCTATTCTCTCTGCTATTGCTTTATCTATCCTTCCATTTTCTTCTATTACTGTGCCTAAATAGTTGAAACTTTTAATTTGTTCTAGTTGTCTTCCCCCTAAGCATATTTTGTGTATCTTTTCATTTCCTGCCATTATCATCGTTTTTGTTTTGCTTATGTTAATTTTCATGTTTATTTTTCTGAATTCTGATTGGTATATATTTAGATTCTGTTGTAGCTTCTTTTCTGAATCTGCTACTGCAATCATGTCGTCTGCGAACAATAATTCGCGTAGGGCACTTTGGTGCATTCTCCAGCTACCCACTATCATTTTCTCACATCTCTGTTTACAATTTTTTATAACATCGTCCATTAATATCGTGAATAGAAGCGGGCTAAGAACACAACCCTGTTTTAATCCTATTTTTGTTTCAAATTCTGTTGATTCTTCGTTATGTGTTCTAACTTTATTTTTATTACCTTTATACAGGGCCTTTATTGTATCGATAATATATCCTTCTTTCCCCCTGTTTTCTAGAGCTTTCCAGATGTCTTCTCTTTTAATTCTATCGAACGCCGTTTGTAGGTCGATAAAGCAGATATGTATTTCTTTTCCTTTTTTCAGAAATTTCTCTCCTAATTGTCTAACTATGAATATTAGATCTTGTGCACTTCTACCTCTTCTAAATCCATGCTGTTGTTCTTCTAGTGTTGGTTCTATTATATCCCTTAGTCTCTTTTCTAGTATCCTTGTTAGTGCTTTTCCAGGTATACTAGTTAATGCAATTCCCCGATAGTTTGCGCGTTCTCTCATGTCTCCTTTCTTATAAAGTGGTAGTATTATTGCCATGTTCCAATCTTTCGGTATTTCCTGTTTTGTTAATATATCGTTCAGCAGATTACAAAATTCAGTTGTTGCTTTATCTCCCATATATTTTATCATATCTGCTGTTATTTTATCCTCCCCAGGTGCGTTTCCCGATTTCAGTTTATTAATGGCTTCTATTACTTCTTCTTTTATAATTGGCTGAATATTTGTTTCTGTACTATATTCTACTTTCTTTCTCGTGCGCTTCGCTATTTGTTTCTGTTAGTTCTTTGAAGTGCTCCCTCCAACTTCTCATTATTAGTTTTTCCTCTGTCATTATGTTTCCATCCTTGTCCTTTATATTTTTAAGTTTCTGATTTCTGCGTAATTTTCCCTCATCTTGTGACCAAATTCTTCCCATGACTGCCTCTTTGCAAGCTTAACCATTTTATTTACCTCAGTCCTTAACTGCTTGTATATATTATGATCCTCTTCTGATCTTGTTTGTATGTACATCTTCCACTTTCTTTTCTTGTCCTTTACTTTTTGCTGAATATCTGGTGTCCACCATTTGCTTTTCTTTGTGCTTATATTTGCAGTTCTTATTACTCCGCATCCAGCTTTTGCCGCCTGTAGAATAATTCCTTTAAATTGGGTCCATTTATCATCTATATTCTTTGGGGTATTGATCCTATTAGCTATTTCTTTATTTATATATTCTTGATATCTTGTACGTTATTATCTTTTAGCTTATAACACTTTATTTTGTCTTTTGTTACCTTCTTCCTCTTTTCTTCCTTAGCGTCTAGTGTAATTATCGTGAGTTATAGTTTCACTAGGTAATGGTCACTGCTTATTTCTGCATGTCTTTTCACTCGTACATCTTTTACCTTTTTCCAATTATCTCTGTTTATGATGAAGTAATCAATAATAGATTTCTCTTTTCTCGAGTACACCTCTCTGGTGAACTTATGTATATCTTTATGCATGAATTTTGTGTTTGTAATATCATAATCATTTGCGACACACAACTCTATCAGTCTATGGAAGATGGGTTCATAATGGCTTTAATAGCCGCCTGACTATCAGTCATTATGTTAATTTTTTTGCTTGCGCAGCCGGCTTTCCGAATTTCCTCGGCGCAGGCTGCGACTGCTAACAATTCGGCCTGGAAAACCGTAGCATGTTTCCCCAGACATATCGATATCTTCCTTTCAGGGCACATTCCGTATATGCCTGCACTGCCTACATTGAAGTACATTTTGCATAATTAAATGTTATTCTCCTACCACTAAGAGATAGATTACCGAGAAGTAATATCACAGCGGAATATTTATTTGTTGCGGATTCTGCTTTCCCAATGAGTATTCATTTATTTCGATCAGACTCTGGAAGAAATTTGAATGTGGTGGAAATTGGTTTTAATTACAAACTGGCACGTGCAAGACGAGTAATTGAAAATGAATAGTACCAAGTAGACGAATTTTATAAAATATTTAAGAAAAAAACTGGAAAACATCATCAAATAATTAAGTAGCACCTAAAGCTACTTAATTATTTGATATTGACAGATACAAAAGCATGGACCACATCAAATTAACCTACCTAGCTCACTATTTTACTCAATTTCCCGTGAATTTAACGTAACGAAAACACAAAGTTGTTCGTATTCATAAGAAATACGTTCAGTAATTATGAACGCTAGCGATGATCTCTCTATATCGAACTTTACGCTTTACGCATGTTTTGTATTTTTTATGTTTACATCTATTGTGAATGAGACCTTACTCTTTTTACAAAATTTGCAATTACATTTTCGCACAATTCTGATTACCATGGCACTAGATGACACGACCCGGAAATTTCTCATGCAATAATTCCCGCGATTACCCTGTAATATAATATGAGAGGTGGCGCCATCTTGCTATAATCACATGTTTTCGATATTTGATCCTCTCTAATTGGAACCAAAAAAACTCACTTATAGCAAAACGCAGCAAATAAATTTCGTCATCAACCAAAAATAATGACGTCTGTATTGCCAGTCTCATAACGACTACTAAATTTAAAATTTGATTAATTTGGACTATATTATATCGGGTTATTTTTTTATAATTACACATTATACGTCCCATGTGTAGAGCTAAAAAAATAAAAGTCAATGGTGGCACAGTAGACAACCAGTTACACCAGTGACGTATTTTTCTAAATGTCAAATTTTTCTGATTTTTCATTCATACTTAAATCTTAAATTAAATACATTTTATTGAAAACAGATAATTTATTTAAAACAGTTAATTATCCTAAAAGGCGTATATATTGTGCGAAGAAAATTTTAAATATTTTTAACAAATTCAAAGAAGATGGATAGTATTTCTTTAAGGATGAAATATATCTAAGATAGTAAAATTAGTGTCTCAAAAAATGTAGAAAATGCGAAAGCGTTGATAGAAAAAAAGTAGAAATTGATTTTACCACTCTATGATATTTTAGAACGTCCTCTCATTACTTTTAGTGAATTACCGAACGTATCCCCACGTATTGGGGGCATTTCTGTAACACGATAAAAAAAATAACACCTCGTGGAATTTTACGAATAAGTGGTTTTATAAAATGGAGAAATTTATCTTAAAAAGTAGTAGTTTGAAATTCTTGTAGGTAATAAATATGTCACTATTTCTTTAATAATCACAATAACTTTTGGATTGTACAATTACCTGACAGCATCACTATTGGATTGAAGAAGTGAAGACATTATGCAACAAACTTTTGGAATCTGTTAAAGCAATGCTATTTTCATATGAAGGACAATCAGTTATTACAGTAGCAACTGTTTTAAACCCTCAATTTAAAAGAGAAGGTTATCGTAGTACTGAAAATGCTACTGGGGCTGCTTCTTTTCTAGACCATGAAATTTTTTATATTATGAAAAAATGGATTTGGATTTTTGCAAGAAAGCATAAGAGAAAGTAAAATCAATTACAGCCGATGTAATAATAATTAAAAGGCAATATATCGGAAGGCCAAATTCAAATCAGGACGTAGATCCTGTTTTATTTTGGAAGGTAAGTTTAAAAAAAAGAGTAATTGTATTTTTTATTTGGATTTACTTTTAGGTAACAGGAATAGAGCTGAAACCCTTAGAATAATGTGCTAGGAAATACTATACCTATAATAATACCTATATACCTATAATTCCTATAATTCAATCACTTACTTAGGAAAAATTTCGGAAAAAATTGGTACTTTCATTAAAAAACTTAATAACGAACATATATCATTTAAAACAGACAATACTATACAGAACATTATTAAAAACAACAAAGATAAAATAGACAAAGAATCAAACTCTCGGTGTATATAAGTTAACATGCGAAGATTGTAATAAGGTATACATAGGACAAACGGGGAGGACATTCAAAATTAGGATGAAAGAACACGAGAGAAGCCATAAAGAAAAGAAAACAGATTCAACTTTCGCAAGTCATTGTATAGATATCAATCACATAGATTTCAAAATTTTACACATTCAAGAAAAAAGTAAAAACTTAACCTGTTAGAAAACTTAGAATTAATAGATACAAATTAATAGATACAATAGTTTAGGATTAGCTTTAAATGACAAACTAGATTTAAACAACTCCCCTCTATTAAATTTAAGATTGTAAAAATTTTTCCACCACCATTTCCCCAATAATTTTCACATAAATATTCAAACTTGTATTGTACATATTCAGTATTTCATCCACCTGATGAAGCTATTGTATGGCGAAACAATATTGTAGTGGTATTTACAATAAAAGAATTTTTGAAACTAGAAGTTTAATTACTTATTTCTTAGCGCTAGGAAATACTTCTGGATTCCAGTAAGTTCAGTAGAAAGTGAAAGAGTGTTTAGTACAGCTCGTTTAATAACACAGGCATACAAAAAAAAAATTGTTTTTGGTGCATCTCTGTTTGTTTGAATTGTCGATAAAGTAGGTAATGTACAGTATATTGACATACGTCATTTTAACTCATCAGCTCTAGTTTACCTACTACCCTCATTGTGAATTGTTGTCGGTCTTGTTATGGTCTTGTTCGTAACTAGCCATTATTACAATATCATCGATAAAGTTTGTGTTACTATTTCATTATGGCTAGTACGTCCAGACGTTGTGTTAACGATCCTGATATATTTTGTTATGTTTGTGGTGAATACATACTGAAAAATCAGCGTAAATCGATTACAAACACAGTGCGTCGTTTGTATTTTGCTTACTTCGGTATTGAAATTCTACACCAAGATAAAGTGTGGGTGCCTCGTAGTGTTTATAAAATATGCGTTGAACATTTGCGACAATGGGAGAGAGGGAAACGTAAGTCTTTGAAGTTTGGAGTGCCTATGATATGGCGAGAACAAAAAAATCATTATGACGACTGTTACTTTTGTATGATTAATATAGTGGGCATCAACAAAAACAATCGCCATAAATGGAAATACCCCAATATTTCTTCAGTACAAAGACCTGTTCCTCATTCAGAAAATGTTCCAATACCAACTTTTCACCAGGTAGTGCAACAATCTCAGGAGGATGAAGCTGAAATACCTATTTCTTCCCAAGTAGATGATGACTTTCAATACTGCGGAAAAACATCAGATCCTAAGCCATTTTCGCAGAATGAGCTTAGTGACCTCATCAGAGACTTAGATCTTTCGAAGGAACGTGCTGAGTTACTAGCGTCAAGATTAAAAGAAAAAAATTGTCTTTCCTCAGATGTTCGAGTGTCTACATATCGCACGAGAGAGGGAAAGTTATTGAAGTTTTTTTCATCTGATGAAAATTTTGTGTATTGCTGTAATGTGAGTGGTTTGCTGGCTTTCATGGGTTTAACGATCTATCAGCCCAATGAATGGCGTCTCTTTATTGACAGTAGTAAACGAAGTCTAAAAGCAGTTCTTCTACATAATGGAAATAAATATCCTCCCGTTCCAATTGCTCACTCAACATGTGTAAAAGAAGAATATGAGGTAATTTCAAATCTTTTACAAAAAATAAAATATATTGAACATAACTGGGTGATCTGCATCGACTTGAAGATGGTTAATTTTTTATTGGGTCAACAGAGTGGTTATACTAAATACCCATGTTTTATTTGTCTCTGGGACAGTCGAGCTAAATCACGTCATTGGACTGCAAAAAATTGGCCTGTGAGAGATGCTCTTGTTGTTGGGGAAAGAAATGTTATAAATGAACTCTTAGTTTCAAGAGAAAAAATCATTCTTCCGCCATTGCATATAAAATTAGGGCTAATGAAGCAATTTGTTAAGGCTCTCGATAGAAATGGTCAATGTTTCCAGTTTATTTCTCACAAATTTCCTGGTTTAAGTACTGAAAAACTAAAAGCAAGTATCTTTGATGGACCTCAAATACGTAAATTGATGAAAGACACAACTAATTTTGAGACTTGTATGAATGATGTGGAGAGGCTTGCCTGGCAATCTTTTGTAGCAGTTGCACAAAATTTCCTCGGAAATCATAAGGCTGACAACTATGTAGAACTAGTAGAGGAAATGCTGGTGCGATTCAAAGATTTAGGCTGTAATATGAGTATAAAATTACACTATCTCAATAGTCATCTACATCATTTCCAACACAATTTAGGAGATCTAAGCGAAGAACAAGGGGAACGTTTCCACCAAGACCTAAAAACAATGGAGAATAGATACCAAGGAAGGTGGGACAGTCATATGATGGCTGACTATTGCTGGGGAATCATGCGAGATTGCCCGAGTCAGTTTCATTCTAGAAAATCCCTCAAAAGACAATTTCTTGATGTTTAATGTCAATAAAATATATATTTTTTCGTGAATTGTGTTTTTTTTTTTATCGGGAACTAGAGCTGACAGAGAAAACGGGTAACATTTTTGATATCGCCATGTAAGACATACTTAAAATCGGGTCTAAAATCTCCAGCACCAAAATGGTTGTAGGCCAGTGTAATAGAACAAAGGCGTGCAAGACTAAAATCGAAAAATGTTAATATGATAATGAGCCTAAATAAAAATTTAAAAAATATTTATTTTAGTGGTACCTATTTATTTTATTAAAATAATACCCAACCTTTTCCTATTAGCTAAAAAATAATTCAATGGCTTTCATTTTACTATGCTTTCTAACTATTAGAGATATGCATGTTTAAACATTCAAAAAGAAATTATTTAGATTGCCATACAAAATGTACATGAAGCTCTTTAAATTTATTACGGAACTGTTTGCTTTATCAGTAAAAATTATTTAATTTAAAATTTCTTTGTTTTCGTTTAACAAATTAAACATTATATCACAAATATCAGTTCATTTTACTTTATCTTCCTCGAAAAGCTCTTGCTGGTTTGATATCTTGTATGGCTTATATTTGAATTCTTTCAGGGTTTTGAACACCGAACTATATGATACTCCAAAATGCCTAGCTACATTTAAAAGCGATCCTACAGACCGTTCTTCTACGTAACACAGGATATTAAACTTCATGTATTCTGTTAACACCTGATTGGTTTTATTTTTTTTTGTGGGAATTTAGAAAACAACGATCATCTTTGAATGTGTTAAAAATATTTGAAATTGTCTTCGCACAAGGTAGGTATACGCCTGTTAGGATAATTAACTGTTTTAAATAAATTATCTATTTTTCAATCAAATGTATTTAATTTAAGATTTAAGTATGAATGGAAAATCAGAAATATTTGATAATTGGAAAAATACGTCACTGGTGTATAACTGGTTGCCCACTATGCCACCAAAGCATTGACATTGGCGATGTGTGTGTAATGATAAAAAAATGAATCCGGTATGTACCTATATAATAGTACCTAATTGTGGGATTATTTTCGTGAATAATATTAACTAAAAATTATAATTTTGGCGTCAATTCAACTAGCTTTATTAAGGATATAAACATGTTAGTGATCATGAAAAATCGTTTACATGTTACCGCTGAATCAGTTGACAGTAGGTTGACGTTAAAATAGTGAACTTCAAAATACAGTTTTATTTACTTGTAGTCACAAAATACATTAGTTTATTATTTATTTTCTTTAATGAGAATGTATTTAATTTGCCTTTAGAAAAAGTCGGCGCAATGCTCACATAAACGCACTACAACTATTACATCATGGATTTTAATAACGTGGATTGATTGGTCCGTTTTCCTATATCATGGTGCGATAGCGTACGCCGGTCATCGTCACTGCAGTATCGAAGAAGTATGCCCAATCACTCCGCCCGCCTGAAATCTGCACCAACCAGTGAGTCGCGGTGCATGCATCGGTTGTTGAAGGGTTATGTGAGGATTCTCGTTGTCCCGAATCCGACAGTTATGTTTTTTGACGTAACCGTTCAGTTGGAAATGCGCCTCATCGCTGAAGATGGTGTTCTTTGCAAAATTGTCATCCGCATTTTGGTTTACAACAAGCCTTTGCAAATGGTCGGGTGGCAGTAATTGTTGCGTCAGTTGAAACTTTTAAGAACGTAAATCAAAATCCTTGGTTAGAATACGATGTATGGAGCTCCTCGAAATGTTTACTTATTGTGCATGATGGCGAATACAAATTCGAAGATTTCGGGCAACATTCTCACTTATTATGGCAATATTTTCAGCAGACCGGCGGTTACGACGTCGCTTTAGTGTCTTAACTTCTGTAATTGAACCACATTACCCGAACTTTTTAATTATTCGTTGAATTGTCGATGAATCAGGTACGCTTCGTTGATCGCAAATTGTACGCAATCTGCGGAGTGTTTCTAAAGAACCTTCCCCATTTTTGAAATAAGTTTTGACGATGATGACGCGTTGGACGACAAAAAAGCGATTCATTTTCACTAGCCAAAATGCCTCTATATGATAACTGAGCAATTGCAGACGTAGCCAATCGAAGGGAACAAAAATGGCGCGCAGTTTAAATTGTGCATTCTTATTGAGACCCCATATTTTCACTATTACTTACATTTTCGATCTTTTCATCCAGCATCTTAAAAAAATTTTGTTGACTGCATGACAATTTCCTGCAATATAAAAAATTAACTAATTATATTGCTTATTTTGTTAGTATTTGCCTCCAAAAATATTAATTATTTTCTTACAGTAATTCCTAATACTTTTTCCAAAAAGAAACCGAACTTTTTTTCAAAATATAATAAACTAGTCGCGCTACCTGTTGTATTTTTGGTTGTCGAAAGCGACAACGTTAATTAATGTTCAGTCAATTGTTTATGGTATTTGTTCCATCTATAGTTTGATCATAATGTGATTGGTTAGTTTAAAAAGAATATGAAAGCCATAATATTATTTATTTAGAACCCGAAAATGATTCATTTAAGAGCATATACAGTGTGGTCATAAAGTTTGGAACCAAGCTTATAACCGCATTATTTTACATTTTTAGGAAAAACGCTCGGACAGATAAATTTTCTTTTTTAAAACGCCATCTTTTGACATACAATTTTTTTCTATGACGTCATTGGTTTTCGAGTGATGACGTTATCAACACTTTCTTTAAATGGCAACCATATTATTTTTTTCTCGTTTTTGGTAGATCTTTATATCCACCAAATAGTGATATAAAATAATTGGTATGTTGCATCACAATTTTTTTGAAAAAATGATTTAAATTTAGAAAAAAAAACAAAAATTTTATTTTTGTACAAAATTAAAATTAAATTCAAAAAAATACATCTGAACTTAAATTTATTGTAACAGTTAACGTAAATTTTCAAAATGGACCCCACCAATCAACTGACACTGTCCCAGCCGAGTGTAAATGCTTTGCGATCAATAGTAATCTGCGTTATTGGCTCCAGGTCAAAAGAAATTCGTCTTCCCAATCGGCCAATTACTTATTAAAAAATCTTATTTAACATTAAATAGTTTCACAAAAAAGGGCCAAAGAAGTTTAATTTATTTAAAAAATTGACATGACAGACCATGACAGACCAGAAAAAGTGACAGACCATTTCTTAATTAAAATTATCGCCCAAAAATTGAAGATTTCAAAAACTAATTAAGCTTAGAAAATTTACTGAAATATGTAAGTAAGTTTTTTTCACACTTCTGTCTTGTGTGAGGACTTAAATATTCTTCTTGAACAAACCGGATCGTCAAAAGCACATGTACTCATGTTACTATGCAAAAAATTTACAAAAACAAAAACACGCACTTTTTTGCAAGATATTTCTTTATGACATTCTTGCTTCTTTTTATACAATTTATGTACAAAAATTTTAGTTTGAAATTGTTTCTATGGCCACAACATTGTTGAATTATTTACTTCTATTTTTGACGTTAAATTTTTGAGATATTGCGTAAAAATTGTTCATTTTCGCTAATATAAAAAATGGCACATTTATCTGAGCGAGAAAGAATCGAAATTTTAATTATGGTTGGGTATGGAGACAGACAAAGAACGCATGCAGAAGCATGCGAATTGTTTAACCATGAACACCCTGATAGACCTCCAATTACCAGGTCTACGGTGACAAAACTAGTTGGAAAGTTTACCGAAACTGGATCCGTAAAAGATCGACCACGGCAAGGTAGACCGCAAGTAGGAGAAGATATGAAATTAAATGTGCTTCTTGAAGCAGAAGAAAAGCATCATGTTTCCACCAGACAACTTGCGTTAGCCAATCAGGTGGCTCACTCATTTGTCGTCAACTTATTTAAAAAAGAACACTATCGTCCTTACAAAGTTCAACTTGTACAGGAATTACATGAGGATGACGAAGATCGTCGACTGCAGTTCTGTGAAGACGTAATGTTACGTTGTGATCAAAATCCAAATTTCTTGGAAAACATCGTCTTCTTAGATGAAGCTACGTTCTGCCTAAATGGATCTGTTCACCGCCATAATTGCAGATATTGGTCGCAGAACAATCCGCATTGGACTCAAGCGTGTCATACTCAGCGCAGAGGAAAAGTTAACGTAGGGGTTGGAATGATTGGACGACGCATTTTAGGACCATATTTTTTTGAAGGAAATTTGACTGCTGTTCAATATTTAGAATTTTTAAGATTTGAACTGGTTCCAGCGCTCGCTGTTATTTTCCCAAATCACGAGGATGGTGATGTACCCCATCCAAATATTTGGTTTCAACAAGATGGGGCGCCTCCCCATTATGGTGTAGAGGTTCGCCACTATCTTGACGAAATATTTCCCAATAAATGGATTGGACGGAGAGGCGCCATAGAATGGCCACCTCGTTCTCCTGACCTGACTCCGTTAGACTTTTTTTTGTGGGGTTATTTGAAATAGAAAGTGTATTTTAACAAACCGAACAATTTAGAAGATTTAAAAGAACGAATTCGCGTAGAACTTACACAAATATCCCCAGACATAATTGAGGCGAGTATACGAAGTGTTTACACTCGGCTGGGACAGTGTCAGTTGATTGGTGGGGTCCATTTTGAAAATTTACGTTAACTGTTACAATAAATTTAAGTTCAGATGTATTTTTTTAAATTTAATTTTAATTTTGTACAAAAATAAAATTTTCGTATTTTTTTCTAAATTTATATCATTTTTTCAAAAAAATTGTGATGAAACATACAATTGTTTTATATCACTATTTGGTGGATATAAAGATCTACCAAAAACGAGAAAAAAATAATATGGTTGCCATTTAAAGAAAGTGTTGATAACGTCATCACTCGAAAGCCAATGACGTCATAGAAAAAAAATTGTATGTCAAAAGATGGCGTTTTAAAAAAGAAAATTTACCTGTCCGAGCGTTTTTCCTAAAAATGTAAAATAATGCGGTTATAAGCTTGGTTCCAAACTTTATGACCACACTGTATTTATTAAGATATGTTGTTTATGTTGTCGCCTCTACTTTGAATTTGACATATAGTGATTGGGACATTCTGTATACTTGCCTTGCCCTAGTATGCTATAAAAAGTATTAATACGAACAAAATATCATAATATAAAATATTTACTTTATTATTAAGGTTGTACATCTAAGACAAACGTTCTAGGCATTGAGTTACTAATTAATGTTCTCTTCTTTATTTTTATTTAACGACTAGTGTAATGAATACTAACTTTTGAGCAACAGTCAGCGGTATCTCGTTTTTAATGGCCGTTATTGTTTTCATCTCATCTGTTTTGTCTTGTACCTCTTCCACATCACTATCCACTGAATCGTCTTCGTCAGGATCCTTCTGTGGTATTTCTGAAACAAAAGAAAGAAAAATAGTAAACTCCAATTAGCTAGCACCATAACTAACGCTAACGCTAATAAATCAAAATATATTGCAGGGAGAAATTGAAAGGTTATATGTATATATTTACGTATAAAAATTTATAAAAATACTATATTGAACTTGAGCTTATGTGTGTCCGAGATAAAGAGGGCCACTATGGGGATCTCGGAAACCTTAAGAGATACAGATTTGGTTAAATGAGAGAAAAGTTGCGTAATCAAAGGTCTAAGAAATTGGCGTTTAGATTTTACTGAAAATTTTTTCAGTGTTTTAGAAATTTTGAGAAAATAGAATTTTTCGATTTTACAAACTATTTTTTCCTGGCGTTAATATTTAACCTAGAGCAAAACCAATGACACTTCTCCACAGCAACTTTAAAGATGTTTAGGGTGGCGTTGTTAGTTTTTTAATCCAACGTTTCGTCTTTGCGAAACCATTATAAACTTAATTTTTTTAAATACGGCCCTTATGTGTTTATATTGGATTCTGAAAACCCTTTTTATTGCGAATTCAGCGACCTATTCTATATCTATTTTTTGGCGTTTTCCAAATGTATGATACGCCATTATCACCAAGACGAAAGCAAGCTTTGGAAAGCAAATGTGGCACTGTTGTATTTGGATTGACAATTACGTTGGTTTTTTTTGACACATTAGTTTAGTGTTTAATTTTTTGTGCAATAATTTAAATTTTTTTCTATTAATTATGTTTTCTAACGAAGAAAAGTTTGACATGGTGGCATGTTTCATTTCATTCAACCAAAATTGTTCTGTTACAGAGCGTATGTATTTGCAGAAGTATCCTGAAAGGAGGCAGCCAAATAAAAGGATTTTTATAAAATTAAACCTTAAAGACCCTTATGGTTCTTTTAGAAAACCTGTCCTTTCCCGACGAAAAACGGGCAATGAGGAAACCGTACAAAATATTCTGTTGGGATCCCGTTACGTCAGTCCGGCGGATTGAACAAAACATTGGTATACCTAAATCAACGACGTATGTTAGATTTTAAGAAAACAAAAATTACATCCGTACAAGTACAGAATTTGTCAAGGACTTAGACCAGGTGATTTATAGAACGACGTCGCTCATTCTGTGAATGGTGCTACCAAGAGAATATGAATTTTCCTTATCAAATAATATGGTCTGATGAGAGTATGATTACTAATAATGGCATTTTCAATAGACGAAATGTCCATTATTGGTCTGGAACCAATCCACGTTTAAACAAAACGTCAAGGTATTAACACCGTTTTGGTTTTAATATGTGGGCTGGTATTTTCGGTACAACAATTGTAGGACCGTTTATTTATCACCATACCTTAACATCAGAGCGTTACCTACATTTGCTGCAAAACGATTTAAAGGATGCTCTCGATAGCATGCCCCTAGCAATGATTCATAACTCTTGGATACAGCAAGATGGTGCACCTGCACATACTTCTAGAGCCGTTCGGGAATATCTTTCAATTCAGAGAAAATCATTAGCACGCATTCGGAAACACCCTGGCCAGCGCGTTCACCCGATATAACTCCGCTTGATTTCTTCGTATGGGGATTCGTTAAGAATCATGTTTATCAGCAAAATTTTGCAACAGATGAAGAACTGAGTGGGTTAATTCTGGAAGCATTTGCCAATATTACTCCACAAATGCTTATTGGGGTGTTAGAATCGATGGTGAGAAGGTGCTATCTGTGCCTGGAAAATAATGGAAGTCTTTTCGAACATATGCTCTAAACTAAGTTGTTTTGTTCATATTTGTTAGTTGTTGTATTTTACTTTTCATGTCTTCTGTTAATTTAATTTGATTTGTTCTTTGTGTTTTTAAATGTAGCCATTGGATTGCTATTAAATATGTAAATGAAATAAACTGTTAATGAACATAACAAATCATTTATTCTTAAAAAATCAAAAAAATTGGTACAGGTCCGTACTAGGAATTTTCTTGATTAAGGTCGAAAAAATGACGAAACCGCAATTAAATGATAAAGTATGATAGGTCGTCGAATTCGCAATAAAAAGCGTTTTCAGAATCTAATATAAACATATCAGGGCCGTATTTAAAAAAATTAAGTTTATAATGGTTCCACAAAGATGAAACGTTGGATTAAAAAACTAACAACGCCACCCTACACAGCATTAAAAGTTGCTGTGGAGTGTCATTGGTTTTGCTCTATGTCAAATGTTAACGCCAGGAAAAAATAGTTTGTGAAATCGAAAAATTCTATTTTTTCAAAATTTCTCAAAAACTAAAAAATTTTTCAGGAAAATCTAAACCCCAATTTCTTAGACTTTTGATTACGCAACTGTTCTACCATTTAACAAAATCTGTATCTCTTAAGGTTTCCGAGATCCCCATAGTGGCCCTCTTTATCTCGCACACATCGTATATACTAAGTAGGAGTTGATCAATTTTAATAAATTTTATATATAATGTTTGCTTAATCAAACTTAAGAAATGATTATATTTTCAAACTAAAATATTAAAAAATAACAATCTTATTTAATAATAGGTGGTTCCGCCGCGGTTTTTTTATGTATTCGATAACTCTTCGTGGCATGCTTGAAATTAAATGATTTATGGTATCCTGGGGAATATCATCCCAGACTTCTTGAATTCGGTGACGAAGGTCTAGTAGGTTATTGGGTGGTTTGAGTAAATTACCCAGTCTAGTACCAATTATTTCCCACACATGTTCGATTGATGACAAGTTCGGGGAACGACAAGGCCATGGTAGCAGTCAGGGTCACGTTATTTTCTGGTAAGAACCTTATAGTAACCCTTGCTGCATGAGGACGTACGTTGTTTTTTGGAAAAGGGGTTGAATTAAGCTTCGTAGGTATGGCAGTGCAACAGGCTGCAGTACGCTTCGTATGTAATTATTGGCTTTTAAATTTCTGTCAATAAACTAGAGGTGACCTGCTACCGTATGTTATCGCCGCACCTCATACCATCACCCTTGGTGTAGGAGCCGTATGCTGTTCCACAGCAACTTATAAATTTTTACGTTATCCACTAAATAATCTTACTCTTCTACGACCACAATGGACTCGCAGACAATCTGGACCCATCAGAAAACAACACGATTCCATTCACCATCCCAATTTGATATGGCGTTACACCACTAAATCCGAGCAGCACGATGTCGAGGTGTCAGTGGGAGACATAAAAATAGTCTATATTAACGGAGCCCAAAAGCACGTATTCTGTGATATATCGTTGCCATAGAGACTTTGTTGTAAAACTCCCAACCAAGCATTTCCAATCGCCCAGGTTGTGGAAACTCAATCAGAATGCATTGTTAGATATAATATGGTTTCTTTCCATTTTCGTGGCTTTTGACAAAGCGACCTTTTGCCCCATTCTGGAAAAAAATCACTAGTCAAATTTGCAATAAATTTATAGTCCCTAAATTTGATAGGCTATTTTATGGTCCATTTCACTTAAAAAGAATATGTAAGTACGAAGGATATATTTATGAATCCCTCGTTAAATACATACAGAGTAATAATATTTAGTTTATCTTAGCATCGTTTCAATGCATTTGGAAATTTATATTAGTTGTGCAGTAATTTACATATTTTAAGAAATATATAATGAACCTACACCTATTATTACATAATACGTGTAAATTCCTTGATTTAGACGTTTTGCTATAGAAATCAACACCTTTCGGTATGGAAATCACAACCTTTTTCAGGACCTGCTATTTAAGCTACTATTGTAAAGCATATATTTGCTTTCGCAAATAAAATTTGTGTAACCATATCAGTGCCTTCTTAAGAAGTACCGTCGTTAGAAATCTATTAGGGTTTTAGTAATTTCCTCTTTGCATACGAATTCGACTGTGAATTGTGTGTGTGTTAATTGGATTATAATCTTGCACAATGTTCGTAGAGGAATATATTATATAAGTCTATAATCGGAATTATTGGTCCATAACCTGAATTAACATATCGTCAAAAGTAACAAAATGCTGATTTTTGTCAGTATAAGATCAATTAAGAATTGCTGAAGCAATTCTTAATTAACCTAATTACCAGGAAGTTCGTTGTCGCGAAAGGGTGTGTTCTGCATACTGGTACAAACTTAGTTTGTCGGATTGTAGTTACGAACGCATCACATAAGTCGACATTTACATGTAAGAATAAGATTTAATATTCATTAATTCTCACTTGCAGTAAGTTCCAAATGTTAACTATATATACAGAAAGTATAGAAATGAAAAGCAATGTCCGTCTTCGAGGAATGCCGTGCATTGAAAAGTTCCAACCAGAACGAAACGCCGTCTGTACGTTTCCCGTTGATTGACTTGTTTTTTTTCAGCAATTCTTAATTAACCTAATTACCAGGAAGTTCGTTGTCGCGAAAGGGTGTGTTCTGCATACTGGTACAAACTTAGTTTGTCGGATTGTAGTTACGAACGCATCACATAAGTCGACATTTACATGTAAGAATGAGATTTAATATTCATTAATTCTCACTTGCAGTAAGTTCCAAATGTTAACTATATATACAGAAAGTATAGAAATGAAAAGCAATGTCCGTCTTCGAGGAACGCCGTGCATTGAAAAGTTCCAACCAGAACGAAACGCCGTCTGTACGTTTCAAGTTGATTGACTTGTTTTTTTTTTCAGCAATTCTTAATTAACCTAATTACCAGGAAGTTCGTTGTCGCTAAAGGGTGTGTTCTGCATACTGGTACAAACTTAGTTTGTCGGATTGTAGTTACGAACGCATCACATAAGTCGACATTTACATGTAAGAATGAGATTTAATATTCATTAATTCTCACTTGCAGTAAGTTCCAGATGTTAACTATATATACAGAAAGTATAGAAATGAAAAGCAATGTCCGTCTTCGAGGAACGCCGTGCATTGAAAAGTTCCAACCAGAACGAAACGCCGTCTGTACGTTTCCCGTTGATTGACTTGTTTTTTTTTTCAGCAATTCTTAATTAACCTAATTACCAGGAAGTTCGTTGTCGCTAAAGGGTGTGTTCTGCATACTGGTACAAACTTAGTTTGTCGGATTGTAGTTACGAACGCATCACATAAGTCGACATTTACATGTAAGAATGAGATTTAATATTCATTAATTCTCACTTGCAGTAAGTTCCAGATGTTAACTATATATACAGAAAGTATAGAAATGAAAAGCAATGTCCGTCTTCGAGGAATGCCGTGCATTGAAAAGTTCCAACCAGAACGAAACGCCGTCTGTACGTTTCCCGTTGATTGACTTGTTTTTTTTTTTCAGCAATTCTTAATTAACCTAATTACCAGGAAGTTCGTTGTCGCGAAAGGGTGTGTTCTGCATACTGGTACAAACTTAGTTTGTCGGATTGTAGTTACGAACGCATCACATAAGTCGACATTTACATGTAAGAATGAGATTTAATATTCATTAATTCTCACTTGCAGTAAGTTCCAAATGTTAACTATATATACAGAAAGTATAGAAATGAAAAGCAATGTCCGTCTTCGAGGAATGCCGTGCATTGAAAAGTTCCAACCAGAACGAAACGCCGTCTGTACGTTTCCCGTTGATTGACTTGTTTTTTTCAGCAATTCTTAATTAACCTAATTACCAGGAAGTTCGTTGTCGCGAAAGGGTGTGTTCTGCATACTGGTACAAACTTAGTTTGTCGGATTGTAGTTACGAACGCATCACATAAGTCGACATTTACATGTAAGAATGAGATTTAATATTCATTAATTCTCACTTGCAGTAAGTTCCAAAAGTATAAGATCAATTTAGGCACATTTCATTTGTGTAGCAAAGAAGCCAACTGAGAGCTGAATGTTGAATTTGATGGTGATGGGATCAACCACAACCCCATCCCAAATATTTGGGCATAACTTTAAACTAGTCTCTGGCAGGACCTCTATAATATTAGCCAATAGGTGAAGACCTGCAGTAATGTATGAAGCGAATAGGGAGACTTTGCGTCTGGTGCTATCTGGTATCGAAGCTCTCACACCAAGTTAATAGATAAACAACTTAATGATACAGTGAGGATCGTCGCCAGTACTGTTTGATCCACACCTAGTCTCTGGCTGACACTTCTTTCTAATACTGCGCCGCCGGATATCAGACGTCTGGCTGGATACAGAAGTTCAGCACCCTATCAATATGAGTTATTAGTGGATAGCCCTTCTCGAACAACACCCTGAATTGAGGAATAGAGATCTTATTTCTAATCATTCAGAACTTCTGTCGGGCGTAACCTTCTCACGTAGGCAATAGTCTCATAAATGGAAATTGGTAGATACTAGCCTCTGCAACTGTGGAATAAACTATGGCCCACATAGTAAACGACTGCCCCAAAAGAAGTTTCTCTGGTGGTATCCACGAGTTGAGCAAGGCAATTCCTGCAGCATTGGACTTGTTAAAAAATTTATATATTAGTGTTTGAATTATTTTTCTCTTTGTCATTAAAGTGATTTATACTGTTACCCTTCTGTCTTGTAAAGCCGCAATCCTCAAATGCCGATCTTCTCATGCTTCCTTCTTCAGATCACCTGGTTCAGTACTGTAACACTGTTGACACATTGCATCAAATGTGGTCGGAAATTTGTCTTCTTGAAAAGCTGGCTTCCCGCATATAAACAGTGCGCCCCCTTCCCAATTCACTTAGATTATTGTAATTGTTGTGTAAACGGTGCTTAGGCATAATGACCCAATGTCTTAATAAATTAAAACAAATCACTATGAAATATTGCTTCAATCTAAAAGAAACGCAAACTTAAAAACATAATTTTTTGATCAAACAAACTTTAAAAAATTGGACACCTGCTAATTTTGTTTGTCCATATTGTTATCATTTCTTATCAGACACAAAACAAAGTAGTATAAAAATTTCATTGCGATTGATCGACTCTATCTGGATGTTCGAATTTTTTTGAAAATCAGTATATGAAAATACTATTTACACATACGAGGGTGGTTCAATAATTCCTTAGAAAACATAGAAAAACAAATTATTTTGGACAATTTTTTATTAATTTTTCACCATAATCTTCTTTTAGCTGTATACACATTTCCCAGCGTTTCCCTAATTTTTTAAGCTGTTGCAAAAGCAGGATTACGGAAGGTCCTCAAAATAGGCATCTCTTGGGTCGCTGACCACCTCATTCGACGTGAATCGTTTTCCGCCGAGGCATTTTTTCAAGTTTTGGAATGAAAAAAGTCGCTGGGGCCAAATTTGGCGAATACGGTAGTTGTAATAATTTGAACCTTATTTCGATAATTTTCGCCATCGAAACTGCGCAAGTGTGCACCTGTGCATTGTCTTTGTGGAGGAGAATTTTTTCTTTGCCAAATGAGAACGTTTGTCCTTGATTTCTTCACTCAGCCGATACAATAACGTTGCATAATACTCTCCATTTATTGTTTCTCCATTCTCCAAGTAATCGATGTAGATGATTCCGCGTACATTCAAAAACACACTGGCCATCACCTTGTTGGCCGATTTCACAGTCTTTGCCTTTTTCGGAGCCGGATCGCCTTTAAAAACCCATTGTTTCGACTGTTGCTTTGTTTCTGGTGTATAGTAGTGCATCTATGTTTCGTCCACAGTTACGTAGCGACGTATAAACTTGTCAGGAATGCGATGGAAAAGTGCCAAAGGAGCCTCCTATTTTATCACTTGATTGCCTTTATTCTCCACTGAGAAAAACCCATCTTACCGATATTTTTCTCAAACTAAATTTTTTGTGTAAATTTGAAAACATTGTATCTTGTGATATGCCTGTGGCCTCACACTATTTCACGCACTTTGGTTCGTCGATCACTCAAAACCGTATCGTGGATTTTGCCAATAATTTCGGAGGAAATCATTTCCACTGGACGTCCTGAACGATATTCATCTTTTGTGGATATACGGCCATGTTTAAACTGATTTACCCTATTGCAAACAGTCGAAATCGCAGGAGTAGATGTGTCATAAACTTTATACAACTCTGCTTTGATTTCTTTCGGTGTTAAACCTTTTAAATAAAAATGTTTAATCAACGCACGAAACTCATGTTTTTCGATTTTTCTAAATGAACCAAAGTTTGTTACTTCAATCAGTATAAAAATGAATCCATGCGATGGATTTAGCTGAAACATTGACAGCAGTCTAATGATAAATAACGGTTACTAAATTATATTACTAGCGCCAGCCCTTTGATTTTCTAAGGAGTTATTGAACCGCCTTTGTATTTACCTATATTCAAATTAACTAATGATAAAAATTTGATGCTCGTATGAGCATCAAATGAATTTTAGAAAATGTAGAACATAATCGGCTTACGTAACGGCAAATACGAACTTTTATGACCCCAAATTATATGAGGCTGTCGATATTAATTACTTCTATTTCGGCTTTGGAAACAAGGATTATGTTATTCTGTAAATCCTAATGGGAAAATGAAAAATTGAATTCTACCGAATCTCTACCACGATAATATAAATAGGAGGACGTTACTAAAAAAAGGAATGATATACAAATATTACGTTGTAAACTTGCTTAGCTGTTTATATATATCGTAACATTAGCTGATTAAGATCGACTTGTTTAATCATTTAGAGATTTAAATAATTTTAAAGAATTTATGAAAATACTGAAAAACACTCAAGATTTCACTGTGAACATCTCTGCCTTTGAAATATTTTGCTCGTTTGGAATCCATGTATTTAGTGTGGATCAAAAACGATTAGCTCAACGCGATGTTAAAGATACGTTTATACAAATTGAGAATAATGAAAGTATGAAAGGATTTCGATATTATCGTCAGAGATAAAATATATTTATGAAAATGATGATTTGTAAATTACAGAGGTTGTTCGGATATTAGGAGCAGAGCCAGTAGATATACAGAGTACCGCATTCTTTTGAAGTGTCAAAATACCGGCATAGCGGCCATTTTTACTCCAGTTTCACTGTTGTTTGCATGGGAAATATTGTTATATATTAATATTTTCCTACCAAAATGCCTTGTTGCTGTGCCGTAAATTGTAGTGAGAGATCTGAGAAAGGTATTAGATTATTCTTATTGCCACAGGGTAATAATAATAAAAAAAGAACTCAGCAGTGGATAGTGAATCTGAAAAGAACAACTCTGCCTAAGGGAGCCTATGTTTGTGAGGTAAGTTTAACTGATTTTGATATATATTATTTACACAATTTTACGAAACTAATGTAATACTTTATGGGTGTTTCAGAAACATTTTACAGAGGACCAGTTTGAAAATAATAGAGCTGACAATAAAAGACTACTACGCTGGAATGCTGTTCCTACTATATTTAACCATAATAAAGTAGTTAAGGAAAGAAAGTTACCAACAGTTAGGTGCAATACAGATGCAAAATCTAGAAGTATTATATTAATAATTTTAAAGCTACAATAAATTAATAATCACAACTTTTATAGGCTATGTTGAAGTAATGGACATAGACCCTGTTACTGAATTAAATTTAACAAATAACCCACTTGACATGGTCGAAGAAGAAGAAATATATCCTCGTATATTAGAATATAAAAGGAAACTAGAAACGAAACAAAATACAATTAGAAAATTACAAAAGTGAAATTAATGTGCTTGAACAACAAATTAAGAATGTTTTTAATCCAGACCAAATAGAGTTCTTAAAACGAGGACGTATGACAGGTCTTCAATGGCAGACAGATACAATAAAAAATGCTTTGAAATTATATTTATCATGTGGGACAACAGGCTACGAACAACTTAGTCATCAAAATTATCCATTACCTGCAATCCGTACTTTGCATAAAAGAATTGAAGATTTTAAATTTGAATCAGGTATACTATATGATGTACTTCCTTTGCTTGAGGCCAAACTTGAATGTATGAAGCCTGAGGAGAGACACGCTGTGTTGTTATTGGATGAGATGTTTTTGAAACCTGGATTGAAATTTGATAATACTACAGGAGAAGTGATAGGTATATATTAAAGAACTAAATAATTAATCAAAATAACTAAGTTTTTTTTCTAGGAAAATCAACTATACCTACAACCAGAGATTCTGACAGTAATGTTGCAACACATGCACTAGTTTTTATGATTAGTGGTCTGACAACTCGCTGGAAGCAAACCATAGCATATGAGTATACATATAATTCCTACGATGCCAATTATGCTAATAAAATGATTCATGAAATTATAAGTAAATGTAAAGCAATAGATCTAAATATCTGTGCAGTGGTATCTGATATGGGACCCCAAAATCAAGCTCTTTGGCGTCTGAACGGTATAACATGTTCAAGATATGCTAAAACAAATAATTTTTGTCAACATCCGTATCTCCATGAAGAAAGATTATATTTTATGCAAGACCCTCCACATGTTTTCAAAAATATGAGACTGTCTTTGACTGAAGGCCATACTTTTGATCTATCAGATTCTGTTGTAAAACGTTTCAATTTACCTTCGAATGAAATAGATCTTACTGCTGTTAAAATGGTCATATCTGAAGATAAAAATAGAGAATTTAAAGTAGCACCCCGACTTACAGAAAATCTTTTAAAACCAGGACATTTTGATAAAATGAATGTAGGTTATGCTTTGGCTTTAAGTAGTCGTGACATAGCAGCAGCAATAAAATATTTTATCACAGAAAATAAAATTGAGAAAAAATATCTAACAACTGCTTGTTTCTTTGAGATAATGCATAAATGGTTTTGTATACTCAACAGTCGTTCAACTAAATTGGATATTAGTCATAATAACGAAGAAGAATATCAAGAAACTATTTCTTTTCTTCAAGATATAATATTCATCTTTGAAAATGTCAAAGTTGGTGTAAAAAGCTATTGGAAACCATTCCAGACCGGTGTCATTTTAGCAACACAAACTAAAAAAAAGTATACTAATGAAAATGATTTTAAATATTTAATGTTGGGTAGATTTACACAAGATGCTTTAGAGAATTTGTTTTCTTGTGTACGCTCTAGAAATCCCATTCCTACCGCAAAGGAATTTAAAACTGCTTTATGTTTGATATCCATTTCACAATTTTTTGCTGCTCTAAAAAATGGAAACTATGCTATAAGTGATTCTGAAGAAGAGACATATGTGGAAATATTTAATTCGTTTGATTTTAATAATGATGTAATCACCACCGATGAGCAGCAATCACTGTATTATTTGATTGGTTCAATTTTGTTTAAAATTAAAAACAATTTCAAAACTTGTAATACTTGTCTATCATCAGTAATCAGTGATAATGAGGAATCCATTGCTTCCATTAGCAAATTAGTGGACCTTAAGTGCTACAAGGAAAAATCTCTTGTATACGCAAGCAAACCTCTATTTGACCATATATTGCAAGCTGAGAAACTCTTTAGAGGTGTTACTAACCAATTATTACAAGGAAAATTAACAGTAAAATCATTAACATCAAAATTTACAAATTCTTTCAGTAATGTATTTCCTGATTGTCATAACGTCAGTGAAAAGATTTTAAAAAGTTTTTTTAAGACAAGAATATACTTCTTATTAAAAAAGTGTACGACCGAAGCACAGAATACGGAATCGTCTAAATGTGGAAGTCGAAGTATTGGAATGCGAATTGCTGTACAAAAAAATATAATTGAATTGTTGTAATTTTGATATTTTTTTTTGTTCTAATATGATTTTAGTATAATAAACAAAACTTGTAAGAATATGTTCTTTTTATTTTATTTAACTTTTTAACAAAGAAATAAAAGTCTCCACATCTATTGTTGAAAGATATATTATTTCTAATTTACAGTAAATTAGAATTGGCAGAGTAAATTATTTACTCTGCCAATATGAAGTATTGGCGGGTTAATAACCGGACATTGTCCTTTAAGGAAGCATTTATACAGCATGGGCTTGGTTAGCGAACCCTGGTGTAGAAGATGTGAAAAACAGGAGGAAACTAGCCTTCATGTAATATGCATGTGTGCGGAACTGAAGGAACTCAGACAGAAATATTTCGGGAGAGATCTATTTATCGAGGACACAAGACTAACAGAGTAGAACTGAGAGATCTATTGGGAATAGTACAAAGAGCAGTGTGCTCAACGGGCGTCTACTGTAGGCACGCTTTAACAGGTTACAATCCTGAATCTGTTATAGCGTGCCTACAGTAGACGCCCGAGGTCGAGAGAGTCACATTTCAGTATCAAAATGAATCGTGTCGAGCAATGAGCGGTGATTAAATACGTTTAAAAGAGGTGACCCCAACTCAAATTCTTCTAGATTTGGTGGATACATTACGGGAATCTGCAGTATAATATGACATGGTAGACAGTCGTGTACATACGAACATGTAGGTGGGGCGCTCACAATCGTCACTACCCAAGAAAATGTTAAAAAGGTGCATGATCTCATACTGCAAGATCGACGTGTGACTATTAGATAAATAGTTGAAGATACTAGTCTCTTATACCATGTGGTATGTAATATAAAAAACATAAATATAAAAACAGCCGAATTGAACATGCAAAAATTGCAACATGCAGCATGCAATTTTGCACAAATGCACACAAGAAACCTTAAAAAGACGGTATAGATACGACAAAGAAATTTTTTTGCAAGATTAGTGACAATGAATGGGTTCTGGATCCACCATTATGATGTAGAGACCAAAATATAGAGTAAGGAGTGGACACATTGAGGTTCACCACCGCTGAAAAGATTCAAGATGCAACATTCAGCAGGGAAGGTCATGCTAACCGTATTTTGGGATGCTGATGGCGTAATTTTAGTAAATTTCCTGCGGAAGAGGGCCACAGTTACAGAGGCTTGTTATGCCAATTTAATTCCCAAATTACGTGACTCGATAGAAGAAAAACGTCGGGGAAAGTTGTGCAAAGGTGTTCTCTTGCATCAGGATAACGCACCCAGTCACAAGTTTTCCATTGCAACCATTGCAGTAGCTCAAGCAGGCTTAGAATTAGTTAAGCATCCGCCATATCCGCCAGATTTTGCCCCCAGCGATTACCGATTGTTTCTAGAACTTAAAGAACACTTGCGAGGTAAACAATTTCTGTCAAATAATGACGTGATATGTGCGGTCGAGAAGCATTAGAAATGATAAAACATCAATGGGAAAAATGTGTTAACCTAAATGGAGATTATGTTGAAAAATAAAATTAAGATATTTGTCAATTTTTTATTTTGAGTGGGCCAGAGATGGAGCAAAGGGATCCATCCTCGTATACAATAACGAAATAACCAATGAATTATCTCCTCGCTAAAACCATAAACTTAGAATTGTATCTGAATGCCTATGACCATTGGGGATAAACTCGTAAATATCCAAACAATTAAGGAATATAAATCAAAGGTTAAATCAATAAGTATAGAAGATATAATTGTTCTGCTATAAACTAAAACCTAAATAAAATTATACAAAGGAAAAATGATTAATATTAATAGTTAAATATACACTTTGTTCAGTGAAATCTGAACAGTAGGTAAGTATAGAAATATGGACATTGGTCACATATGGACATTCACTTTAGAAATTAATCGAATTATGTTTGTTTATATAATGTTTTCTTATTGTATATCAAAATATATTCTAATTGACTACTCCTTATTTGTAAAAAGATGTGCGTATTATTTTAGAAAATAATCAAATAATGCTTGTATATAACGTGTCAAAATATATATTTTAATTACTCTTTTTATTTATTGTAAACAGAAAGTATTTAGCAAGCCGTACTGCACCGATAGTCGGTGTTTACTTACACCTACTATCGGTGTAGTACGGCCATGGAGTAAACAAGTACCGGTGCAATCCGGCCACACCGCCATCAATAGTCTAAATTAATTTTTATGAGGCTTCTCTTACGATAAAGAACCTTAGACTTTGTGGAAAAATACGAGAATGCTAAACACATTTTTTGCGTTTATTATACAGGGTTAGGAATGTATTCGAATGTCTTTGATATGACTATATAGATTTGAATAAGACTTTCCACAATTAATTAAATGCAAATCAGTGATTCGATATTTATATCTCAATCAGATTTCCGGTTTAGCCGGAAACGATGTTAATTTTTTTATTTTAAATGAAATACCCTATATACTTTTACGAATTTTAATAGAGCTCTGCTCTGGGAGTTTAGCAGTAATAAGGTTTGGCACCCCTTTGTTCAACAACGATAAAGATATTTAATCAAAACTGATATTTTAAAATCATGTTTATGTTTAGTAAGCCAAGGAATTACAATTCAGTAGTTGACTTAAACTGTCAGAATTAACTTCGTAGACGTCCCATATTAATATTGGTTCAATTAACTGAAAAAGAACGTATCGAAAGTCTGATGATGATTGGTTTTGGTGACCGCGGCAGGACTCATGAAGTACGCGAATTATTTGACAATTTGCATGAAGATCGGTGTCCAATATCACGAACTGTAGTTGGTAAAACTTTGAGAAGATATAGTTTGATCGGAAATGTAAGAAATTTACCGAAAAAGGAACGACCACAAGTCGCAACTAATGAAGTTATTGCTCAAGATATTGCTATAGCATTAGAAGAATTACTACAAACTTCTACTACATGTCTCGAACTAAACTATGAGACAAAATGCCAATTAGTAGCCAAAATATTGAAGCAGGAAGAATGTCATCCGTATAAACCACATTTAGGGCAAGAATTATTGGACGGGAATTATGATCGGAGAAATGAATTTTGCGTAAGAGTGATGGAGATTTGCAAAAATTACCAATATTTTACATACAATTTGCTGTTTTCCGACAAGGCTACGTTTCGTTTGAATGGCACTGTTAATCGTCATAATTGTCGATATTGGTAAATAGATAACTCTCATTGGATGCTAGAAACGCATACACAACATGCGTAGAAATTAAACGCTTGGACTGGTGTTTTCGGAAACTGTATTATTGGTCTTTTTTTCATTCATGGTACACTAGACAACTGGACAGAGGTATTTAGATCTTTTACGTGATCGGGTTGTTCCTAATATTGAAGAAGATGGGTAATTTTCTGTAAACGTTTAGTTCCAACGAGATGGAGCACCCCCTCACTATGAGCTTAATGTTAGAAGTCTTTAAATAAAACATGCTCAAATCCGTGGATTGGTCATAGATGATTCATTGAATCCTGTGCCATTAACAAGCAATTAACTGTGCCATCATTATCTTATTCACTGACTGAAGGTATGAAGGAAGTTCAGATGAGTGCTTCTAAATGCTTCTGATTTATGTTAAAGGTAGAAAGCATTTATCAACATCAAAAGATAATTTGGTATCAGATTATGCTAAAATGTGTGATTTGTTAGAATCAAGTCATATGTATTTGCCTCGTTTTTATTATGGTTGGGGTCCTTATGTTGATACTGGGTCATCAGATAAATTGGCTGCACATCAGATTGAAATTAGATTTAGAAGTAGGATGTATTTCTTTCTTACTTTTGCAAATAAGTATTTAAGTGATAATATCAATTAATGTATGTGTTTAAAGTAATGAATATATGTATTAAGTGTTATATGATTTTTATTTTGACACCCTCCTCTCAACTTTTCAGGTTATATCAACGTCTTTATCTACCTGGGATTTAGTGAATCCTTTAGTAGTTCCAGAAGATCCATATTTTATTCCGTATGATGATCAAGATCCAGAACGGCCATGGGCAATGTTTAAGTATGTTCCGTTGGATGATCGTAATCACGATGTGACAGTGTTTCATGTGTTATTGGCGCATTTGCGGAATAAGTTTGTTCCTGAGTTATTATTTTGTAAATTATTTTTTTCGAAATTAGATAGAGCAGATAGTTATTTTATAGCAGCGTTTGCGTATCAAAATAGAAATTATTTTAATTTTGGTGTTGTTAGACGTGTGTTGGAACGATATAATGTAAATTACATTGAGAAGAAAGGTGATTTCATAGAGAAGTGTTATTGGCGTTTTTTCAATGATGTTGAAGCGTGTGATTATTTTTTTGCGTTTGACATTGATGCCGGTTTTGTTTTAAATTTGAATGGTTATCCACGTAGTGAGGAAGGTATTCCTAATGATTTGCCTTTAGGGAAGAAAAGGTATTTTGGGGACAGTGATGTCGATAAATGTTTGTTGTATTATGCAGACTATAATAATTATTTAAATGATGGATATGATGATATTTTGGCGGTATTACCGGACGTTGAAGAATATGATGACGTAGATATAAGCCTTGATCCAATGACCTTGGCCAGCAACGCGGCTAGCTAGAACACCTACTAGCCGCGTACGAGTTAAGAGTTTTTTTCGTTGTAAGTGTCGAATAATGTCAAATGCGCAGGCGGTCTCCAAACTTAAATCCCCTAGATTTTTCCTTTGGTGTCACTTAAAATCTGTGGTTTATATTCGACGACCGCATAATCTAGACGAGCTACGGCAGAGAATAATTGAGAAAGTGCAATTAATTCGTGAGGAGGCTTTGGCAAATGTCATTCAAGAATTTATTCACAGATTTACATATTGTCAAGAAGTGAACGGTCATTGTCAAGAAGTGAACGGTCAGCATGTCGAAAACTTTCTTAATTGATATTAATTTTGTTTATATTTTTGTGTTCATTTTTCTTGTTCTCAATAAAGTTTACATTATTACGTTGTTGAACAAAAGAGTGCCAAACCTTATTATTTCTGAACTTCTAGAGTAGAGCTCTATTAAAATTCGTAAAAATATACAGGCTGTTTAATTTAAAATAAAAAAATTAACTTCGTTTCCGGCTAAACCGGAAGACTGATTTGGATATGAATGTACTCATAGAATCCTCGATTTATTTTTAATTAATTGTGGAAAGTCTTATTAAAATCTAAGTAGCTATAACGAAGATATTCGAATGGATCCATACATTTGCCTAACCCTGTATATGACTTCCTCAAGGGTCTTAATTTGTATTTTAAACGTACAAATTCATGTCCAAAAAGTATTTTAAAAATTTTATAAGTAAAATCTTGAATTTATTTTAATCAAATTGCATCTACCTCTCGTATAACAAGAAAACGAAATCTCTAGAGTTGTAAATTTTTTATATTTAATTCAATTTATCACAAAGAAAATAAGAGAGCAAATTGGGTATGAACTTGTCAAGCATTTCTAATCACAGCTTTTAAAATGTGCTCATTACTTTCTCCTGTTCATCGATGGTTCGCCCCTTGGTATATTTTAGCGCTTGTACAAAATTCATAAACGATATTACAATTTATGCTCGCGAATGGATTTTGTAGAACTCGTTTTTCCTTTTAATATTTCGATTTTATAATCTCTTCTTAAAAAGAGCCTGTAAATTTCCTTTAGCACCAATCTGTTTTTATTTTAATGGAATTTTAAATCACTTTGCTGCCGTTACATTTTTGCAAGAGAACGATATTTATTGGCGGCTAATAAAATTGATATTTAAGTTTGTGTAGTTCCGATTAAAAATATATGTCTGCAGGAATGAGATTTTCGCTCTGTTTAATATCCAGGAACTATTAAATTATTGCTTAACGATTCGAGATATTTATGACGGATATTCTTAAACATTATTAGATTTTATGATTTCCGTAATTAGCCTCTGGCAATCATTAGTAGATTGGTAAATACAAGTTTTTTAATTTAAATTAATGTTTTAAATTTTCGCAGAAATTGATATTAATTACAGACTAAATATTGATTAATATTTCCGATATTACACGTAATACAGATAAATGAATAGTCAGTACTTTTGGTTTTATTTTCATAATTATTGGAATACATGTTCAGAAAGATGTAGGAAACAACCTGAAGTGCAAAATTAATCGGGCACTTGATTTTTTCAAAATATTTTTGACCGACCAAAATATAATTAATACGTTCAGTGATGATGTGTATGCCCGTTCGAGGGTGACAGGTTTACAAGGCCGAGAGCCTTTGGCCCGAGGGTTTGTTAGTCGCCTGAAGGCTTTAAACATCTAATAATTCTCATGGTGCATATAAAATTTTATTTTTCACTTTAAATAGGAAAATTAATCGAAAATCTTGGATATGAATTTATTCAAATAGACAAGGCTTCGTTGGTGCTTTTGTTTTTAGGACGATGAGGTTAGTGATGCGTGTGAGGTAGAACGGCTTTTATAAATTTGATATTATTAGTAAACGAGTTCCAGACATAGTCACAGAGAGAGCTGAAAAAGCCAATGCTCAATTATTACCAAACAAATCAAAATCGTTGTACAGAGAGTAGAGAGTATGGAAATTTTGAGGATTGAGCGATCAAAAATTCGATAAAAACTGTCAACGAGACAGTTCCAATGGAATATATTCAGGAATTGGTGAGTACGCTATTTTACTATTTTTTTTTTGAGAATTGAATGCATATTTTTGTGTATGTTATAGTCAGAATCATTCAGTCCACAACTCATTATGGTCAAAGTTCTCAATACTGAAGTACATATTGTTGGTCCACAAGAGAATAGATATCAGTAACTACGCTCGGCTGGAGGCTTTCCTGAAACAATTATCAAAAGGATATATTCCAAAAAAATCAAAGATTTTGACAAGAGAGGATGTTTTAACATTTTTGAGAGAAGCTTCAAACGACACGCACCTTTTGGAAAAGTTATTATTACGATTGATAATATTCTATTGCTTATATTTTTTTGATCGTAGGTTGTTTTGATGCTGGGTGTTTTTTGAGGAATTGAGAAGAGGTAAACTAGTAAAATTAACTGTGGATGACGTAGACGACAAAGGAGCGGTTGTGGTGGTGCAAATTTCAGATACCAGAACTGGTGCTCCAAAAAGTTTTACCATTGTGGAAGAGAATGAAATGAATGGTTTATAGCTCTCTTCACTGAGTTCTATGCCGTTGGTACTGACTAGCTGTCTTGCGACTTTTAAGATCATCCCGCTCACGCAAGGTAAGTCCGTGGAGGATTGTTGGATTGCGCAAAATTTAATTAAAGCCAGTTTTCGTGGTATTTCGTTGCTTGCACCTGGTGTAGGTTAAACATGTGAGAGAATATTTTTTGAGAGTTTATTTAGTATACCCATCACCCATTCGACTCAAATTTTCGACCTCTCAATTCTTTTTTGACTTCAGGAAGCAAATCAGAGTTACATGGAGCAAGGTTAGGTGAGTAGAGAGGGTGAACCATAATTTCCATTACCAATTTTCATTGCATACTTTGAGACTTCGATTCAGGGTTGTAATGATAAAACCAACTCTCGTCACATGTAACCACATTGTTTAAAAACTGCGGATTATGTTGCAGTTGCTTTTTCCACGGTCGACAAATTTCAAAAAACTCGATTGGCTTTTTGTCATCGGTCATCACTTTTGGAATCCATTCTGCCGCGATCTTTCGGTACCCTAAATCTTGATGAATAATTTTTTGAGTGGAACTATAAGACACATTAACAATGTCAGAAATTCGATATATGCCAATTCGATGATCATTTTGGATTAAGTTGTTGATTAATGCAAGTTTTGAATCAATCCGCGCAGTTGGTGGTCGCCCGCGTCGAGGTTCATCTTCCACTGATTCACTACTGTCTTTGAATTTCTTATGCCACTCAAGCACTCTACATCGTGATAAACTATCATCTGGGTATCGCAGTTTTTTTCATTTCAAAAGTTCAAAAGTTTTACTCAACAGAACACAAAATTTTATCGCATATCTTTGTTCAACTCTTATTCTTTCGATGGGTACGTCAAGCACTGACAATTCAGTAATTTATTTGTAATAAACGTTAAAAGTTAAATAAAATCCTACTTGAGGATAAGTACATTAGGGGTGGGGGTTTAATGTTATATTCTTTGTGTTATAAAAGCTATAGCACCAGTCTCGTTATACAGGGTTGGCCATTTAAGGTTGCGGTTTTTGAAGTCATGTTAAACATACAAAACATTAATTTAAAAAATTGATTTATTTGTGCAATTAAACAACAACATCTGCGGTTTAATAAATCGGGTTTTCGAAGTGAGAGCCTCGAGCAACGATAACATTTCGCAGCCTCTTCTCAAATTCTCCACAAACTGCCTGAAGTGTGGCGTACGGTATCGCTTCTATTCGCTGCCGTATTGCCACTTCAAGGTCATCCAGGGTGTCTATACCATCGCGATATACCGTATCTTTTAATGATCCCCACAGGTAGAAATCGCAAGGATTGAGGTCTGGACTATATGGTGGCCATGTTATCCCTCCGCCTGTAAACTGTTGACCGTCAAGACCAATGATTCTGTTACCGAAATGTTCTTCAAGAATGTTGAAAACTTCTTCCGTGCGATGCGGACGAGCCCCGTCTTGCATAAACCATGCATTCTCCACCATATTTAATCCATGCGCCATGGGAATAAAAGACTCATTAAGCATTTCACAATATTTTTGCGAAGTAACGGTTCCATTGACAATCACGGGACCGATAATTCTTGCCGACGAGTTAGCACACCATACAGTCAACCGTCGAGGGTGAAGAGGACGAACAATTGCTAGATGTGGATTTTCTGTTCCCCAATGTCTCCAATTTTGCTTATTCACATAACCGGATACATCGAAATGTGACTCATCCGACCACCACACTCGTTCCAATGACATGCTGCCATTTTCAATGCGTTCGATGATTTCGTTCGCAAAATTGTAGCGTCGCTCCATATCAAACGGTCTCAACGGCTGATCGATCTGGATTTTGTATGCTTTCATCTTTAGATCTTGCTTTAGGATCTGCCTTAGTGTTGTACGGGGCATTTCAAGTTCTTGAGGTGCTCTTGAGGTCGATGTTGAAGGTTGAGCTGTAAAGTGCTCCCGTACTCGTTCTATGGTTTCCGGTACCCGCATGGTCTTTTGACGTTCTCTAACAGTTGATCTTTCGTCTGCCGCAGATGCTGTTGCTTCAAATTTCACTACAATCCTAAGATATTGTCGGATTAGTAGACATGGAAACACAATAACGAATACTTTTTTACTTTTACTTTTCTAAATTTATCTTTTTTTCCTTACCTTTTTATAGTGTTTTCCGTTGGTGCGTTATTTCTCCCGAATAGAGTACGCAAGTGTCTTGCCGTAGCTGCAAAAGATTCCCCATTTCTATAATAATATTTTATTAATTCCACACGCACTTCCGTTGGATACGACGCCATCTTGAAAACTGACAAGGCAAATTTTTCATATATTTATTGTAAACCGCGCTTGGCCCTAGTGTAAAAAATATATATTATATTAATTTCTATATATACAAGGGAATAGCGCGATTTTTAAAACCACAACATTAAATGGCCAACCCGTTATTTTGATATGCCCTCGTATATTTGATCTTAAAATATGTATTTAATTTAAAAGTCACACTTCCATCAAATCATCTTCGTATTTAACAGCAATTATAGAATTATAATTTTTTAATATCTTACTCTAAATGCAATCTTTTAATTCATCGATTCACTCGACTGATGGCTAAATTATGTCGATTTAAAGAGTTTAATTGCCATTAAAATACACATTTTAACAAAGTAACAAATAGAAATATGTATAACTCTATAAATATCAATATAATAACAGGTTAAATTAAAAAATTTCTAAATACGTATACTAAAAATACATGTAATTGTCAACTCATTGTTCACCCTCGCGGTAAATAATAAAATTAATCAATAATGGACGTGTCTTCGCTTGATGTGCTGATAGCTTTGGCGTTGATATTAATAGAACACTTAAGGAATAACGGAAATTTAATTGAGTTGTCAAATAACATTCGCGAGATGGTCCCGATGAGGTTAAAATCAATCAAATTTATTTAATTAAATCGCGAGAAAAATTGTTTTCGAAGTGTCGAGATATTGCCTTTACGTCCTATATATTTATTTAACAATTCAGTTTAATACAAAATGTTGGTATTACAAGTCATGTTTGACATGTTTATGACATATACATATGCATGCGTATGTAGATATATAATATACAATATTTTGGCAAATTAATCTTTTGGAGCTTAATTCAAAATAGTAATTATAATTTCTCTTTAGGCTATAGCAAGTTTATATGTTTTATCTGCTTTAGTATTTGCATTTCTACATAATTAATGAAATTAATTTGGGATAATACAGCGTATGTACGTGAACATAACTATATGCTAGTCTTAGATGTTAGAAACAAAGAACATGCATATGCATATGCTGATATAATTTAAAATCTTCTAAGCTTAAATTGACGAAAAATAAAATTTTTAATAACAACAATAAACAAATATCTTAGAGTTGTTTATGCTTAATAAATTATAAATCCTATGAGTTTTCGTTGTTATCTGTCCCGCAAGATTTATATTTAGGTTTTCTCTTATTTATCTTTTCCTCAACGATCTATTGTCTTATCCACTACTTGCTAATGCAGATGACCTAAAAGCAGATTTATCCATTAGAACTTGGGATGATGTGTTGCATTTGCAAAAGAATTTAAACGTTCTCTCCTCATGGTGTTTTGCTTGTAAATTAAGATTGATTATCAACAAATTCCATTCTTAATAAAGTCGATGGTGTAAAAGTGTTATGTTTGAATCCCGTTTAACTTTTTCACCTCATATCAACATTTGTGTCGCTGCTTCAGAAATACTTGGCTTTGTTTGTAAAATATCTTTGCTTAGATTTAACATGTTTTATAAGTTTATATTTAATAAACATTAGATTGTAAAATGATGTCGACTTCTTTTTTTATTCGACCACCAACCCTTGCAAAAAAACTGTACGTGTTAGGTATACACACTATTTTATATTGTGATGTGAATCATCCGAGGATACGTCAGGTGATGGCGTCACCGCCCAGCACGTCCTAGTATATCTCGTGAAAACTCTAGAAGGAAACCTTCAACCCTATATAAGCGGCCGGGAAGTGCGAAACAGCATTCATTGAAGAAGCGACTCTCGCGTTAGAACATTGCTATATAAATATTGAAATAAATACTGTTGTTAGTTCTTAAGTGTAAGAAGCGACTCTCGCGTTAGAACATTGCTATATAAATATTGAAATAAATACTGTTGTTAGTTCTTAAGTGTTTTTAGTGTATATTTATGTTTTTAGTTACCGTTAGTTTTAGAGAGACAAGTATTTCTACAATAAACATTGATATATATATATATATATATATATATATATATATATCAATGTTACTTCAAAAAAGTTTTAATTTTTCTAAATTACGCGTCATGTGTCTGCTGTCGTTTTAGATGACTGAATGAATTCATATACAATAATTTGTTTGCCAAAAGGCACTGATGAATTTCATAAGACAAGCCGAACTCTTTGAATCATCCTCCGCCATTAAAATGCAGTCTGTCAAATAATGGAATATTTGAATGCAAAAAACCTGAAATTTATGTTTCATTGCCCGCATATTCCTAATTTATCACCTTATTATTTGTTTTCTCCAATTTATTAAAAATAATATTTGTGGGGAGCATTTTTCGATAGCTGAAGAGCCAACCGACGCGTGTACACAACACGTTTTTGAGATACTCTTAAGTGGAAAAAATGTTTCCAGTTGGTTCGACCACATAAAAGAATAAGGGCAACTATTTTGTAAAATAATAAACACATTTATATCGACTTATTAATGTTTTTACATACTTTATCTAAAAAATTTCGCAGCAACCCTTGTATATGCCTATACCGATTTACGGCCCGTGGGTGGCGAAATTTCCGATGACAGTGGGCTGATTGAATAATTCAGCAAAAGCACTCTTGCGTTGTGTTCTCCAATGCCTATAAGGTGTCATTGGGTCCTATCTGTAAAGGTATTGGTAAAAATACTCTAAAATTAGTTAAAATATTCTAATTTTGCCGTTTCTAAGGAAATGTTTAAAATATTAGGAAATGACGAAAGATACAGGATGATTTTAACGAATAATGAACGTGAGTGGATGTTAGAGCATATGCAACTAGTCTTCAGCAAAATATTATTAGGCATATTGACGCGCTTTCACAGTATAATACCGAAATGCAATTCATTTATTCTGTTTTGTCTAATTTAGACGTCCTAGAAAAGTAAAGCCTTAACTCAATTCCTCCTGAGTGTTCTATTTACTGTAAAAACGAGCGTATATTATGTAAGAACGCTCAGTCAATACACTTATCTATCTATTACTATTTCTCAGTACTTTTGGTTTACTTTGTGCTTCGTTTGTGGAAATCAGGTATATATATATATATATATATATATATATATATATATATATATATATATATTAAAATAATAGACTTTTTCTTGGTTTAGCGGCCCTTAATGAATTCCATTTTTTTTTTTTTAATACGACGTTTCGACTTTTTTATTAAGTCTTTTTCAAGTAATTAGAACTAAAAAATTAATACAAAGAAAGGTAAGAAATATATTTACATTTGTATGAATGAATTAAAATTAAACTAAGGAAATTAAAGGATACAAAACTCACCAATTTATTTCGTGTCAAATTGGTGAGTTTTGTATCAAGAGGCAGATTACACACAAGCGACGTAATGATAACAACTTGCCACAGCCCAGTCATACTACATCGGACTGAACGCAAACCGATCGACCAATAGTCGAAAGCGACAGAACAACCGACGGACCAATCACGAGGAGTCAGACACGCGTCCCCACTACGACGGGACCATATAATACGAGCGGCACAGGAAATCGACGCACTCTTGAAGTTACCATCGCAACGAGAAGATCATCTAGAAAAAGGTGAAAGTGATGTCACCGAAACGTCAGGAAGAAAATTGTCATTCTCAGGACAAAATCATCCAAACGCGGCGAAATATCCCGAAGAACAAAGCTTCAACAAACGGCCACGAAAACATTCGACGAAATTTATCTATATATATATATATATATATATATATATATATATATATATATATATAGTAGATTCAATTAGTTGGCGACTTAAGGTCTGGTTTTACTTCAAAATGTATATATTTAAAACAATCTTACATGTTTCGGCATATGATGCCTTTTTCAAAGAAATTTGAAATATAATATATACATTTTGAAGTAAAACCAGACCTTAAATCAACAACTAATTGAATCTACCATAACATACCAAGATATACATATAAATTGATAAATCCTTGAAGGTTTTCGGCTTTTATATGAAATATTTACAAATATTATCAAATTAGCATGTAGTTGTGAAGTAAGTGTGAAAGTAAACACACAAATTACAAAGCAAATCATACGAAATTTTTAATTGAAAAATTTTGTCTACGTTGGGACTTGAATATATACAGTGTGTTTAAAAAAGATGCGGCAATATTAAAGGGGGTGATTGCCCAGGTCATTTTATACAAAAAGTTCCTATAAACATAGGTCCGCATACGCTTCGTTACCGATCTACAGCGTGTTGAAGTTTAATTTTAAGAAACAGTAAAAACTTGATTTTTCCAAAGCGGCGAGAGATATCATAATGAAATTTTAGGCGTGTTAATAGCTGTGGGAGACACATACTTTGTAATACAACACGATGTTTCAGTCGTACCTGTGGCGCGCGTATTGTCACGTCACAGGCTATTTTTCAAGAAAAAATAGGACGCCTCTGATTTCTCTAAAAATACAAATATGCTTTTATTTAGTGTTTAATTATGAAGAAAAAAGCTCTCTTAACTTTTTATCGTACGACGTACCGTTTTTTATTAAAAAAAAACATTTTAGTGCATGTCCATTTATTACAGAAAAAAAATATTAAAGAACAAGGTTTTATTCAACGGCAAAAACAAATATTTTACCAAACCAACAATTTTATCAACCAAAAATTACAAAAACTGTGTAAAGTGACCTCCTCTAGTTCGGATGCAAGAATCCAATCTTCTCCTCATTGACTGGCGAACTCTCCGAAAAACACCAGGATCGGTTTTAATTGAGTTGCACCCAGCAATGATTCGGTTTCTTAAGTCTTCTACGTTTTCCAATGGAGTAGCGTACACCAAGGACTTCAAATGGCCCCACATGAAAAAAATCAGGGGATTTAAGTCCGGGGATCGTGCAGGCCATGAGTGAGGTCCACCTCGGCCTAACCAGCGATTTCCGTATGCTTGTGTTAAGAAATCACGAGCTACTTGACTAAAGTGGGCTGGTGCGCCATCGTGCATATACCACATTGCATCTCTAATTGCTAATGGTACGTCCTCCAGAAATCCAGGGAGCGTGTTTTCCAAAAAGTTGCGATACACCTCTCCGGTAAGTCTCCTTGGTAAAAATACCGGTCCAATTATGCAGTCACCCACAATCCCAAGCCAAACGTTCAAAGAAAACTGATGTTGAAAACGATCTTCAACAATTTCATGTGGATTCTCGTCACACCATACATGGTTATTATGGAAATTCCGTATTGCATTTCTTGAAAAATTCGCTTAAGAGAGCTTTTTTCTTCATAATTGAACAATAAATAAAAGCATATTTGTATTTTTAGAGAAATCAGAGGCGTCCTATTTTTTCTTGAAAAATAGCCTGTGACGTGCCAATACGCGCGCCACAGGTACGACTGAAACATCGTGTTGTATTGCAAAGTATGTGTCTCCCACAGCTATTAACACGCCTAAAATTTCATTATGATATCTCAAGCCGCTTTGGAAAAATCAAGTTTTTACTGTTTTTTAAAATTAAACTTCAACACGCTGTAGATCGGTAACGAAGCGTATGCGGACCTATGTTTATAGGAACTTTTTGTATAAAATGACCTGGGCAATCACCCCCTTTAATATTGCCGCATCTTTTTTAAACACCCTGTATATATATATATATATATATATATATATATATATTAAGTTAGGGATATATATATATATATATATATATATATTAAGTTAGGGATCTAATAATATATAGGTATAACATTTATAGTAGCAGTACCATTATTCAAATGTGTATGGCGTCACGAGACAGAACTTAAGTAATGTCACTATGACATTAGGGAATGACATCACCTAATCGACTAGCTAATGACATATTTCATCCTAAATTACAAGGCGAAAAAAACTTTGACATCAATGATCAAATTTCAAAAATTATTTCAAGAACACTAAAACACATTTATGATGCAATAATGCGCAGTAGTGGAATGTATTTCTTAGACGCGGCAGGAGGCACAGGAAAAACATTTCTGATTATGGTACTAGCAACTATACATGTACAAAATACATAATATCTATCGCATTGGCAATCGCATCATCTGGAATTGAGGCCATTCTTTTGGATGGTTGTCGAATAGCACATTTGGCACTTAAGTTGCCATTTAATATAAAAAAACAGTGAAACACCAACTTGCAACATTTCAAAAACATCAGGAATTAGTAAAGTACTCCGGTAATGCGAAATAATTATATGGGATGAATGCACAATGCCGCATTAAAAAAATGTTGGAAGCATTGGATTGAACAATGCACGATTTACCTGGAAACGACCAGCTATTCAGTGGTGTGCTAATATTCTTAGCGGGTGATTTTCGACAGACATTACCTGTTATTCCATGTTCAACATCAACTGATGAATTAAATGGGTGTTTCATCATATTTGTGGAGACATGGTAATAAATTCAGTCAGTTTTTAATATAAACGGGATATTCAACATGTTTAGCAGGAAGTAAAGATATGAATCAGTTTTAAAAATAAAAATGTAAAATGCTTTGTGGCTGTGCTGTTAAAAGCTAGTAAATTTTTGACGTTACGAACTGTTAAATGCTAATAGTAAGCATACTTGGTAGAAAAGTCAACAAATACATTATAAAACACTATAACTTGCTCATATGGAATTAGAGAGAGGCGTTTTGCCAAGTAATTTAAAACATTTTAACGGTCGCTAATTCTTCGTATTTAACAATATTCATGAAATTAGAATGCGTGCCGAGTCAATGAACATCAGGTGTATTGAACAAACTATTTGTTTTTGGAAATTCAAAATTTCAAGTTGAGAAAAAGTTGTTATTATAGATCCATGTACATATGACAAAAAAATTAGGCCCAATTGAAAAAAATAGGTCTCAACAAGTCGCCTAAATTTGATAATTTTCAATAATTAACTAATATGGTCTTTACTTGATGAAAATCCACTTTGAAATTAAATAGGAAACACAATTATGTGAATTTCACTAATATACTTGGCATAACGAAAAGTTGGTATTATCCTTGACCTTAACAATAAATAAAGCTTCTTTGATTTGGTGTTTTTTAAAATAATGCTGATATATACTATAACCACCGATGTCTGTCAACGTTTTTCACGAAAATACACTGGGCCTCGGCTGGGGCACCTCCCATGGTAAAACTGGTGTAAGATCTTTGGAACATCCTAAGTCAATCAATTTTGCAGCTAGAGTATCGCGGGTGGTACCAATCAATTCCTATACGGTGTTTGGCGATATAGTTGACACACTTTCCGCCGGTCAATCTTAACTGGTTTTACTATACATGTGTACGTTCGATATGATTTACATTTATGTGTTCCACTGATTAACAGAAACAGGTAGATTGTTACCAAATTACGAAGGTTGAGGACGTGAAATGCCCTGTAGAGCATACATTTAATTTTTAACAATTCACTTGCATACAAAATAAAAGTATAAATTTATAATATTCTTTAAATTAAATTCTTTAAATGGCAACCATATTATTTTTTTCTCGTTTTTGGTAGATCTTTATATCCACCAAATAGTCATATAAAACAATTGGTATGTTGCATCACAATTTTTTTGAAAAAATGATATAAATTTAGAAAAAAATACGAAAATTTTATTTTTGTACAAAATTAAAATTAAATTAAAAAAAATACATCTGAACTTAAATTTATTGTAACAGTTAACGTAAATTTTCAAAATGGACCCCACCAATCAACTGACACTGTCCCAGCCGAGTGTAAATGCTTTGCGATCAATAGTAATCTGCGTTATTCGCTCCAGGTCAAAAGAAATTCGTCTTCCCAATCGGCCAATTACTTATTAAAAAATCTTATTTAACATTAAATAGTTTCACAAAAAAGGGCCAAAGAAGTTTAATTTATTTAAAAAATTGACATGATGTGACAGACCATTTCTTAATTAAAATTATCGCCCAAAAATTGAAGATTTCAAAAACTAATTAAGCTTACAAAATTTACTGAAATATGTAAGTAAGATTTTATCACACTTCTGTCTTGTGCGAGGACTTAAATATTCTTCTTGAACAAACCGGAATAGCACATGTACTCATGTTACTATGCAAAAAATTTACAAAAACAAAAACACGCACTTTTTTGCAAGATATTTCTTTATGACATTCTTGCTTCTTTTTATACAATTTATGTACAAAAATTTTAGTTTGAAATTGTTTCTATGGCGACAACATTGTTGAATTATTTACTTATATTTTTGACGTTAAATTTTTGAGATATTGCGTAAAAATTGTTCATTTTCGCTAATATAAAAAATGGCACATTTATCTGAGCGAGAAAGAATCGAAATTTTAATTATGGTTGGGTATGGGGACAGATAAAGAATGCATGCAGAAGCATGCGAATTGTTTAACCATGAACACCCTGATAGACCTCCAATTACCAGGTCTACGGTGACAAAACTAGTTGGAAAGTTTACCGAAACTGGATCCGTAACAGATCGACCACGGCAAGGTAGACCTCAAGTAGGAGAAGATGTGAAATTAAATGTGCTTCTAGAAGCAGAAGAAAGGCATCATGTTTCCACCAGACAACTTGCGTTAGCCAATCAGCTGGCTCACTCATTTGTCGTCAACTTATTTAAAAAATAACACTATCGTCCTTACAAAGTTCAACTTGGACAGGAATTACATGAGGATGACGAAGATCGTCGACTGCAGTTCTGTGAAGACGTAATGTTACGTTGTGACCAAAATCCAAATTTCTTGGTAAACATCGTCTTCTCAGATGAAGCTACGTTCTGCCTAAATGGATCTGTTCACCGCCATAATTGCAGATATTGGTCGCAGAACAATCCGCATTGGACTCAAGCTTGTCATACTCAGCGCAGAGGAAAAGTTAACGTATGGGTTGGAATGATTGGACGACGCATTTTAGGACCATATTTTTTTGAAGGAAATTTGACTGCTGTGCAATATTTAGAATTTTTAAGATTTGAACTGGTTCCAGCGCTCTCTGTTATTTTCCCAAATCACGAGGATGGTGATGTACCCCATCCAAATATTTGGTTTCAACAAGATGAGGCGCCTCCCTATTATGGTGTAGAGGTTCGCCACTATCTTGACGAAATATTTCCCAATAAATGGATTGGACGGAGAGGCGCCATAGAATGGCCACCTCGTTCTCCTGACCTGACTCCGTTAGACTTTTTTTTGTGGGGTTATTTGAAATCGAAAGTGTATTTTAACAAACCGAACAATTTAGAAGATTTAAAAGAACGAATTCGCGTAGAACTTACACAAATATCCCCAGACATAATTGAGGCGAGTATACGAAGTGTTTCCACTCGGCTGGGACAGTGTCAGTTGGTTGGTGGGGTCCATTTTGAAAATTTACGTTAACTGTTACAATAAATTTAAGTTCAGATGTATTTTTTTTAATTTAATTTTAATTTTGTACAAAAATAAAATTTTCGTATTTTTTTCTAAATTTATATCATTTTTTCAAAAAAATTGTGATGCAACATACCAATTGTTTTATATCATTATTTGGTGGATATAAAGATCTACCAAAAACGAGAAAAAAATAATATGGTTGCCATTTAAAGAAAATGTTGATAACGTCATCACTCGAAAACCAATGACGTCATAGAAAAAAAATTGTATGTCAAAAGATGGCGTTTTAAAAAAGAAAATTTACCTGTCCGAGCGTTTTTCCTAAAAATGTAAAATAATGCGTTTATAGCTTGGTTCCAAACTTTATGACCACACTGTATATACTATTAGCAACAAACATTTACATTTATATATGTATTCTAAAAGCACACAATTGGTGACAAATTTAATAAATGCAAATGTATCTACCTAGATATATCCGCAATATCTAAAAATAGCACAATTATTTTATTTCATTTTTAAAATAAATAAACGGTAAATTCATTGTAAATTAAATAAAAAGCTCATGTATTTGACAAAAAATATGAGTCAAATTAGTGATTTTTAACCTGTAGCCCACGCACTCCTCTCGAGAGTAAAATATATAAAGGCAAGACGCGATTAAAGTAAAACCAAAAGAAAAATTAATTTACCCAAAATCATTTAATTCACACAAAACTCACCCTGAAAATAAAACAAGATCTATAAAATGAACTGTACTGATTAAACTAGTTCCGCTTAAGAAAATATACATGCATTGTAGAGATAAATAAATATTCATTTTAATTACATCACTAATTACAAGAAAATTTTTAACGAAATCCACAGTCCACAGATGTAACAGTACACCAAGAAAGGTACCGTTACTATGTGTCATGAAATATCTCATAAAATGAAAAGATACACTCTGGATATAAGGATATGACCTTCACCAATAGTACAAATAATTTCATATTTCACCAACATCCAAAGCAGAATAGAGCTCCCATCAACATAATAATGCATAGAATAACAAGGGTTGGTGAATAATAAAATTAAAAACCCTTACCACAATAGAAGTTAATGATTCTAAATACGTATTTCTACAACCACGTTGTCTTCTTCAGTAGAAAAACAGTGTAACACTTGAACGCACAAAAACACTCACAGAAGGATTGTTCTGAACGTCTTCTAGTTTAACACTAAAATCTTCAATCTTAAATGCTACAAAAATTACCTACATTTTGGTAAACCCCACCTATTCATGTAAGAGCATTAACCCATTATTTGTAAATTCTATAGAAAAACCGTTTAGAAATATTATAAAAGCCGTAATTTAACATATATTAAGAATCCAATTATGAAACTAATCCTTAAATTATGTTGAAATATAAATTTGGAAATTAATGTTGAGTCAGAATATTTTAATGGCAAATATTGAAACGAATTTAAAAATAAATTCCATGAATTCGAATATTTTTTAATGGTTTTCCTATTTTTCTTGCTTTAATAACATCTAACTATCAATTAACTCAAATAAAGAAGAACCTGGTATAGGACCCAAATCTGCATTAATTACGTTATTCCGTTACGTTATTTTTATAGATAAAAATGCTCTCAAAACTATCTAATTCGCGGGGGGCGTGTGACGTTTTTTATTAATCTCAGACAGTCAGATGTTACGTTATGATCTGATTCAAGAATATGTCGGGCAACACTTGATTTTTCCGGTCTATTGAATCTAATATGCGAAACATGTTCCTTATAACGAGTTAGAATCGAACGTTTTGTTTGGCCGACATATTTTTTATCACAATCCTTACAATTTATTTCATAGATTCCAGATTTGTTGTTTACCTCAACTTAGTCTTTCGCGTTGCCTAAGAGAGATTTTAGGGAGTTATTCGACCGAAATGCTACTTGAACATTATACTGTTTAAAGGTTTTACTTAAATTTTTCGTAGTTTCGTGAAACTACGAAAAACTAATAAATTTTTTGCTCGAATCAATTTGAGGTAGCAAACATGTGGAATCCTGAATTGTTTTTCTTACTTTATGTTTTCTAACTAGCTTGTTTATTATTTCTGAATCGAAACCGTTGTAACTCGCGATTTTCTTAATTAAAGTTAATTCCTTTTCATATCTATCCTTTGTAGATTAACAAACGATTGATAAGAAAATTGAAAGAGGCACTCTTGTGCTGAAAAGTATGGTTTGAATCTGCGGTTATAAATCTGTTGACGTTGGTTTCTTTTCGGTAAATATCAAACTCTAAGTTTTTGTCATTCCTAATTACTAAGGTATCTAAAAATGGCAAACCTCCGTTGTTTTCCTTTTCAACCGTGAATTTAATACTAGGAAATTTTTAATTTAATTCTGTTACAAAATAATCTAAGTCGCACTTATTGGTATCAAAAATTGCAAACACATCGTCTACATACCTGACCCATATGTTTGGAAAATATTTGGCTGACTTTTCAAACTCAATCTCAAAGTGACTCATAAATAAATTCGCGATAAATGGAAATAAGCAATTACCCATGGCTGTACCCTGTTGCTATTCAATGAACTTGCCTTCGAATTGGAAGCAATTTTGGGCCATACAAAGGCTTGTTAACTGCAAATATTCATTTATTTTTTCCTTTTCAACGTGATTGCTATGAAGTAATTCAGACAAATATTTTAACGTTTCTGGGATAGGTACTGAAGGAAACAAGGACGTTACATCGAATGAAACCAAAATGTCACCATCTTCCAGTCGACCATCTTTAACTTTCTGAATAAATTCTAATGAATTATTGACCGATAAACTAACTGGTTTTTCTGGTAATTTTCTGAATTCATTCACTAACCATTTTGAAATCAAATAAGTCGGTGAGTCAATACCAGCAACAATAGGTCTCATCGACTTACCTGGTTTGTGGATTTTAGGTAGGCAATATAACCTAGGCACTAACGGATTTGCACATTGTAATTTATAAAGGTTGGAATTAGTTATTAATTTTGGACAATTTTTTAACGCGGCTTTAGTTTTACTTATCATTTTGGGTAATGGGTTCGAGCAAAAAATTTATTAGTTTACCGTTTCACGAAACTACGAAAAATTTAAGTAAAACCTTTAAACAGTGTAATGTTCAAGTAGCATTTCGGTCGAATAACTTCCTAAAATCTCTCTTAGGCAACGCGAAAGACAAAGTTGAGGTAAGCAACAAATCTGGAATCTATGAAATAAATTGTAAGGATTGTGATAAAAAATATGTCGGCCAAACAAAACGTTCGATTCTAACTCGATTAATAAAAAACGTCACACGCCCCCGCGAATTAGATAGTTTTGACAGCATTTTTATCTTTAAAAATAGGAATAACGTAATTAACGCATATTTGGGTCCTATACCAGGTTCTTCTTTATTTGAGTTAATTGACAGTTAGATGTTATTAAAGCAAGAAAAATAGGGAAACCATTAAAAATATTCGAATTCATGGAATTTATTTTTAAATTCGTTTCATTACAATATTTGCTATTAAAATATTCTGACGCAACATTAATTTCCAAATTTATATTTCAACATAATTTAAGGATTAGTTTCATAATTGGATTTTTAATGTATGTTAAATTATGGCTTTTATAATATTTCTAAACGGTTTTTCTATAGAATTTACAAATAATGGGTTAATGCTCTTGCATAAATAGGTGGGGTTTACCAAAATGTAGGTAATTTTTGTAGCATTTAAGATTGAAGATTTTAGTGTTAAACTAGAAGACGTTCAGAACAATCCTTCTGTGAGTGTTTTTGTGCGTTCAAGTGTTACACTGTTTTTTCTACTGAAGATGACAACTTGGTTGTAGAAATACGTATTTAGAATCATTAAATTCTATTGTGGTAAGGGTTTTTTAATTTTATTATTCACTTATAAGCCACAGTCTCCGATTTGTTAGTTAAGGGTTGGTGACAATGAACATTTAAAGAAAGAGAAGCAACATGTTAAAGAAGAACCAGAAAGGGGATGAAAGAGAACAATCGAAAAGACCTGTCTGTTTCTGCTGTCGTCTAGAAAATACGAAGATACTTGTACGTAAGACCCACATTGCAAACAAAATATTAAATACACAGAAAACACATTTATGTATTTATTATGCGACCGTTTTTTTCAATTCGAATTCAAACATCTGCGATGCAAGCCATTGGATCTAGCTACCTACGAGTATGTATGTATATATATAATTAGACCAGGAGTCTTTGCCGTTTGAACATGTGTGGAAAGGAAAATTGTTTTTTGGGGAATCCAGCAAAATTCCCCAAAAAACAATTATCCTTTTCACACACATATATATATATATATATATATATATATATATATATATATATATATATATATATATGGTAAATTCAATCAGTTGGCGATTAAAGGTCTGGCTTTACTTTAAAGTATATATATTTAAAGCAACCCTACATGTTTCGGCAATGATGCCTTTATCAAGGATATAAAATATAAATGACAGTAAATGTCATATATGACATTTGTATACTGTCATTCTGAATCTGAAATCATGCTGAAAGGTGGTTATAAAGATGAACATATGTTTAACGTAGATGAAACGGGGTTATTCTGGAAAAAGTTGCCGTCACGCACTTTTATAGCAGCCAATGAAAAGTCATGCCCTGGCTATAAAGTTTCAAAGGACCGTCTCACACTGTTATTAGGCGGAAATGCAGCAGGCGATTTCAAATTAAAGCCCATGCTTGTGTACCGAGCAGATAATCCTAGAGCTCTTAAAAATGTAGCGAAAATTGATCTCCCAGTGTTGTGGCGTTCAAATAAGAAAGCATGGGTCACAAAAACTTTATTTGAAGATTGGTTCACCAACTATTTTTGCCCTGCAACGAAACGTTATTGTAACGAAAAAGGGTTAGATTTTAAGATTTTACTGATCTTAGATAACGCCCCAGGTCATCCGACTAGTCTTTCGGAATTAAATGAAAATGTACAAATAAGTTTTCTTCAGCCAAATACGACGTCGTTGATCCAACCTATGGATCAAGGTGCGATCATTGCGACATTTAAGGCGTATTATTTGGGTCGCACTTTTTCCCGAGCCATTAAAGCTACAACAGGAGAAAATGCACCTACTTTAACGGAATTTTGGAAAAGCTATAACATCAGAAACGTTATCAAAAATATAAGCGAAGCATGGCATGAATTAACAGCAAGCAATATGAGAGCAGTGTGGAAACATATCATACCACATTGTGCAAATGATTTCATTGATTTTGAAACTCATTTTGCTAAGGTAACTAATAACATAGTGGAAATTGGACAGCATCTCGGTTTCGAAGAATTAGATTCGGCCAACGTAATTGAGAGCATTGAATCGAACACTAATGAATTGGATAATGAAACACTTATTAACATAGATGAACAACGAGCTTATGGAGAGAACTTAGACAACGACGATAGTGTTCAAGTTCCTACAAGGGAATTAACAACTGAACAACTATCAAAAATTATTGTAATGGTTGAGAACATATCGGAGCATATTAAGGAAGTTGATCCCAATATCGAGCGTAGCCTTACAGTTTGCCGAACAATAAACAATGCTGTTCGGTGCTACAGAGAAATTTATGAAGAGAAAAATTCGAAGAAAAAGGTGCAGACATCCATATTGCAATTTTTAGACAATACAAAATGAATTTTTTATACATACAATTATTTTTAATAAAGACATTTGGATTCACTTACTGAGGGACGCATTTCTTTGAACCAATTGCCAATTTTTGTATATGTATATCTAATTCCTCGATTAGTCCGATTTCAAACAGTCCGGGAAGTCTGTGGAACCAGTTATCCGGACTATGCGAGGTATTGCTGTATATATATATATATATATATAATATATATATATATATATATATATATGTATATGTTTTCTTTCAGGTTTTCGCGGGTAGTAAGTAGTATGTGTTGTAACTGGATTCCGGGTTTTCTTCCGCGTTTCCACTGTTTGGTCTTCGTAAAGACCGGTGCTGGTTTCTGAACGACGTTTCGGCAAAATAACATTTGTCATCTTCAGGTCTACGATAACTGTCTGCTTCTGCTTCTGGTTACTCGTAAACTGACGTAGTCGAGGTTAGGATGGTGGTTATATACCCGCTTAGCGTTCTGGTTGGTTCCACTTGGTTGAGTGTTTGCACGGTTCCGTGTCGTTGGGCCTGTAGCTGTAGTGTACTGGCTGGGTTGCGGTGTAGGTGTTTTTGTTTTTTGTTTGTTGTTGACAACTTCTTTGCTGAATACTGGTTTCCATGCTGTTGGTAGCCTCTGGGTATCATCTCGCGAATTCAAATTGTCCGAACGTTTCACAATTTCGATAGCTTCCCTGATAATTCTGGTTTTCATATGTTCTATGTTCGCCAATAATTTGGTTTTGCTGAAGTCTATCGTGTGGGACGTTGCCTTTACATGCTGAGCCAAAAATGAAGTTTTCTCATCTTTTCTTACGGAGTTTTGGTGTTCTTCTCTACTTACGTTTACCCTTCAGAAGGGTAAACGTAAGAAGAGAAAGGAGAAAGAAGAAAAAGGCCTGAATAATTAACTGTAAACAAAATGATAAATACGTTTTCAAAGTACATTTTCTAAGAAGGATGAACCAAAACATAATTGTCAAATAAACGGTTAATGCAGGCCGTGCTTTAAACAATACTTCTTTGATAAAGTAAGTAAAGGCACGCCATAAAATTATGTTTGACGCTGCCACGAACATTAATAACAGGTAATGCCGTGATCCCTCTGTATAATGTGTATAAATTTTAAATTATAATGAAATCTTGCCTAAATAAAATTCAATATTTTAATCGGAAATATTTGTTAGTTAATAACGTTGCCTAGATTTCTAGACAGTTGCCCACATTGATACTTGACAGTATCTTGACAGTATGAGTAGTCAATATTGTGCCGATTATTTTTATTGTGGTACTACGTATGTCACGCGGCGAGTCGAATTCGAAAGCGCCGTTGACATGAGCGACACCACGGCAAAAACGATTTACATTTCACGAATCGTATTCCGAGGACTATTTAATGAATTAAATCCTTCATACCCGTTTTACGCAAATTAAATAATTTATCAATCGAACCATTCACAATTGCGTTGTAACAACAATTAATAATATTCGTAATAATAACCGTCTCACACAAATTTCTCTCAATAAGTTTGTTAAAACTGCTAAAATCGTTTTAAATTACGATGGAAAGTGAGTTCAGATGATTTGGCGAGAAAGATGATGGTGAAATTGATGACAAGATCACAAAAAATGTATCCGAAAACACAAAAAGATTTCGTGACTCAGTTTGGCGGCAATTTTCACAATTTTTAAAAGAGAAAGGTTATAAACTTGAAAAAAATCTACGTCCCCGTTGAGAATTAAGAAATACTGAAAAAAACAAGTCAATCAACGGGAGGAAACGTACAGACGGCGTTTCGTTCTGGTTGGAACTTTTCAATGCACGGCATTCCTCGAAGACGGACATTGCTTTTTCATTTCTATACTTTCTGTATATATAGTTAACATTTGGAACTTACTGCAAGTGAGAATTAATGAATATTAAATCACATTCTTACATGTAAATGTCGACTTATGTGATGCGTTCATAACTACAATCCGACAAACTAAGTTTGTACCAGTATGCAGAACACACCCTTTCGCACACCCGTTCGAAAGGGTGTGTTCTGCATAATTAACGATAACATTAAAACAGACAGAATCTTTTTGACGTCCAATTCATATTCGAATGTGAGTGAATCCAGCCACTGGTACAAAAACTTCCGAGTTGGAATTTATGAAATTGGCAAATGGGTAAAATTTGAAGCAGGAAAATATGAATTGGATACAAAGAAACGAAAAATATCAAACCTTTCGATCAGATCTAGTGCTGTGTCGGTCCTTGCGAAACCTGTTGTTGAAGAACAGCCATTACTGAAAATAGCTGAGCACAACAACAGTAATTCCATTAAGTCTTATTTGCAACTAGACAAATAACACCATTAACAAATAGTGGAGAAGATGAGATCCAGTGTAGCTGCTAGCAACAGCAGTAGCAACGTTTTATTTGAACATGATTGTGTTGAAAATAATATAAAAGAAACAGGATTGTTACAAAACTGTTCCAATGTTAGTTTTTCAAATTGTTCAGTTCTGTGCAATAAATTGGCGTACACGCTTTTTTGCTCATTCTGGCATTATTTTATCACTGTGAAAACACCTTATTTTTCCCATATTTAAAAGGTTAAGTAATGCCTTTATTGACATTAATTGTCAAAATACTTGATTCTATTCATCTTCTATACAACTATCAAGGTTAGTAATTTTTGGTATGATCTTATGTAGGTATGCGTATAAAGAAAATTTACTACATTACATAATTGTTTAATATTTTACACGAAAAATAAAACACAAATAAAAATAAATATAAAACCATCACAAGAAAACATTAATATTGCGTTATACTACCATTTACTTCAATGACTCTATTCAATCGATGGGGCATTGAGTTTGCTAATTGCTGCATTTAATTTTCATCTGCCGCTAATTCTTCCCAAGCATTTTCTATAGAGTCCCAAAGGTGATTCACGTTAAGAAAATTAATATTTTGAGAATATAATTTTTTAGTTAATAAATCCCAGATATTCTAAATGGGGTTCAAATCTGGGCTGTTAGCGGGCCACAGTAACGTTTCAATGTTATTGTTATATAGCCATGTTCTAACAACATTAGCCGTAAGTATAGGACAATTATCATGTTGGTAAATAAAATTTTCCGGATATAATTGTCGAACAAACTGTAGCGTTACATTTTCTAATATATGGCTATAGTTGTCAGCATTGAACCGCCCGTCTACTTTGTAACAAACTCCTAGCCCTTTATAACTGCACCAACCCCATACATTTACGTTGAACCGTACACTCCGTTGTACTGGATATATACAGTACAAATCACTTCCCTATAGTCACCTACAAACGTGTATTACGTATGTGTGCGTTCAAGAAGCGAGGAGTGGGGACGCACGAAGCGATGCATACATGCCATTAGTTACAGTTTACTTGTGATGTTGGATGGTTTGCTCAACTTTTGCGAATAGTCCGTATTCACGATGGATATTTTTACCCTTGAACAAAAAAAATATGTCGTAAAACAGTATCATCTTGGTCGCAGCATAAGAGAAATTGCACGGGTATTTCAAATTAACTTTCAACGTACCATTGCGTTTGAAACGATAATTACGGGCGAAAATAGTTGAATCTATCGTAAATATTCAACCGCAAACGATTTTAAATGTTCAGAGAAACTTTTATGACAGATTAGGACATTGCTTGTTTGCATTAGGAGACCGTTTTGAACATACAATACATTAAATAGTTTACTTTTTATTTTTTTAATTCTAGTTTTATTTATTATGTATAGAATATAGAAGTTATTATGATTTACCGCTTTATTTATTGTTATTGTTATAGGTATATCTGACATTGTTTTAAACGTTAAAAATATTAAAATCTTCCAAAAAGTCCACACTTATTTGTGTTTATTATTACATAAAGTCCCAATTATTGACGGTAGTTCCACATTCATCGACGTTTATACTATGTATGTGCTTACATCCAAACTGATCTACAGTACATACATACATACAAACATGCTATGTGCGTCCCCACTCCTCGCATCTCGAACGCACACATACGTAATACACGTTTGTAGGTGACTATAGGGAAGAGATTTGTACTGTATACCGCCTGATTCTGAGCAAACGCAACGCTCCCCGCTCCCCGCTCCCCGCTCCGAATAAAAATCCCCTGAACGCGTTAAGCCAATCACAAAACAGTCTCTTGCTAAACCCCTTCCTCGCGCCAACTTAATTGGCGCTTGCTATATGTATGACATCGATGTTAAGCCAATCACAAAACAGTCTGTTGCTAAACCCCCTCCTCGCGCCAACTTAATTGGCGCTTGCTATATGTATGACATCGATGTTGACGCGTATTCGAAGCGGGAGAAATATTCATACATTCGGATCGTTGCGTTTACTCAAATTAGGCGGTATACTGTTCATTAAATCGTACATGCGGCGGTCTATACACACGTATACGACCATGAAATAGCTTTTTATCGGTGAATATGATATCTTGCCAATTCCCTATAAACATGATTTAAGCCTATATACATTTATCCCGTAATTATGGAAACCTAAAGCCTGATTTAAATTATCGTATATTAACTGTACGCCAATTTATTACACAGAACTGTACATTTCAATTTGTTAGAAAATAATATTTCTGCGTTCGTTTTCGCTGTAAATAAAGTTTAAATAAAGATTTTCATTTGTTTAAAATATTCACTTTCATAACTAGCACAATATTGGATGCAATTTCTACTAGTCCAATAACCGCTGTAATTTCTTTGTAACCATGAAAATGACTAAAATGAAGTTTTTTCATTAGTTAATGAACATTACATAACTGATGAATTAAACACTCGTTAACATTTTGATTTTATTTAAAAATATAAACATGAATCACATAGAAATGAATTATATTTTGTACTCCACCAAAATATACGTTGTTTGTGTAGCATTTTTCTTCTCTATGTATATAATTTTTGTCAAATGTACTTAAATTCTTAAAATCAAATTACAGCAGTAAGATATTTATTTATGTGTTCGAACAATGCCAACATTGAACCAGGACGCAAATTATAGACCCTACTGTAAATGGTATCAACATAAATTCATTCTGACACGATTAGTAATCTAAATGGAAAACTGTGGTAAAAATATTTGCTTTGATCTGACAAACAATTTCCATAACGGATATCCGTAATATTTATTAAGTCTCTTTTATGTTGCTTCAACTCGTGAATAAAGTATGAATTGAAGGATGCGTACTTTAAAGTTCACATCGTAACCGGCATCAAAACAATATAGTAACAGTTTTGTTTTCTCACTTCTAGGGAAATGGTAATTAACCTAAGGGTATTATTTTCTAATGAAGTGCAATCTTATCGCATGGTAAATATAGCTCTAACAGATTGTTAATTATTTTATATTTTTCGGTTACTTCACACAAGTTGGTATTGATGTTTCGCGTGATACGACAAGTAATAATTGCATAATCAATTCTAAATCGAATCTAAGTAATTATACGGTTATATATTATAAAATATGTATTTATAAAGATATAAAATATTCACGAGGGTGGATTGATATACAATGCTAATTGCGTATAGCTCCTAAAGAGAAAAAGCGGTGAAAGGTATATGTAAGTAATGCTTTCATGCAAAAAATAGCGGTTTAATGCTCACGTAGTAACGAGAAAACGATTTTTCTTTATTCGAGTCCGGCCCTGTTGCAGTTAAATATACGGGCGACAATATGGGCTACCACCTCTAAATCATCAGTAGTTCTCTTTACAGACTAATTATATTGTTATATCGGTATTTGTCAGTACTCGAATTTGAAATTCGAAATGAACGTTGAATATTAATTGACCATTCCCAGCCCAGATAGATTTTGAAGGGTCGATTGACCGGAGTGATAACAAAAGAAAGGCTTTCTTTTTGCAAACGAATATACACAGAAAATGGCTAAGTGTATTAATATTTTAAGGGGTTACGTGGATCTGAAAATTTGGAAAAATCTTTTTTTTTATTTCATTATCTAATAGTACAATATGTCTTGAATATTCTTCTAAAGTTTCAAGTCAATCGGAGTAAAAGTCTAGGAGAGAGAGTCTTTGGGAATTTCCCACTCGAAAGAGCGGCCGGGAGCTACCTGCGTCGCTCCCAGCTGCTCGAAGCAGCTGCTTATTGTTAGCAGGGCTTAGCTATTATTTGGTTTCTCTCGCTCTCGTTTCTCTTACTTTCTGACGGTTGTTGAGCTACGAGGTTCGTTTGAGGTTGTGGTTTAAGTCATTTCTCCGCAAAAAAACCCCATGTGGCAAAGGCAAACATACGGGTAAATTGATTGATAAATTAACAGTTTATTACGGACTGGCTATAAGGAGAAACTGTTATTCAGTTGAAAAAATGATGGACGCCATATGGGCAACGTACTTCCACTATAGCTCCACGGACAAAAACCCACAGCACGAGAAATGCCCAAGCGGCCCTGAGTCATGGTGCGTTTGGCAGCGTGCTTCAGCTATGAATGTTTTATCATCATTCGAACACGATTATGCTCCATTGCCAAGTGAAGTTTTGTCAGCTATCAAGCCTATTTATGCGGAGCTTAGCAAAGATATGTTTCTAGAGCGGTGTGTTGGTAGCTTTACGCCAAATAATAATGAAAGTCTGAACCTGTTAACTTGGAAAATCACTCCAAAAGTACATTCTGCTGGTTCCAAGATAGTTGAAATTGCTGCATCTGTTGCCGCTTGTACTTTCAACGAAGAGATCTCAGCTCTATTACTTCTTATGCACGGGATGGACATGAAACTTGGCCGAAATAGCCAGGAGTACGTGCGGAAAGAGGATGAACATCGTATACTCATAGGTGAGAAAAAAACTGAGACTGGAAGCTGAGAGGCAAGAATTCGTCTCAGACAGGATCTTTGTTATATGGTGCCGGAAGCGACGATTCTATGTGAGTTATATATAAAAAAAATTTCCGTTTTATTTCTACTTGAAACTTCAATCGCATTTTTCTCGAAACACCATTTTTGAAGCCGGTAAACATAATTTCTCGAAAACTAATGCACCGATCTCATTGAAATTTGACACACTTCTTCAAAATAGCATTGACCAGTGTCTTTTTTTTTCGACTACAAATAATTGTATCAAAAATTGAACTATTTTTTACACAACTCTACCAAAAATTCAAATTTCAATTTTTTTTTTAAAATCCTTGATTCAACTACGACCTATACTTATCTACTAACAGACAATATCTGTTTTTTTAATTTCCGATGAAGCTATCACGCGTTATCCTGCCAACCATGAGGACGCTTTTTTTAAGGGTTTCCAGAAACCTTACTTCACCGGCTGAATTTCCCGAATTTTTTAATGAAAATTCTTTTTAATATTGTTGAAAAGTTGTTCTTTCATGTGCTCAACACTTCGAATGAAATAATTCATATATTATATTTTAAAAAATCGAGAAAATATGCTTTTTTCCTTGGGTACGAAACCCACGTAACCCCTTAAATTCGAGATATATTTGAAAAATATAATTTAAAATAGAATTAAAACATTCTTAATATACACTGCCGAGCAAAAAATTTAGGTCACTTAAAGTAACTTAAGAAATTGCAAATAATTTTAAAAATAAAACTAATCAGGGAGTCATAGGTCTACTAAGCGGTGAATATTATATTGTTGAATGGATACTATCTGTCATATTTGGCGTCTGTCACTGTATTCGCAACGTTTGTTAAACAACAAAAATTAGTGATAATTAAACATTAATATTTCGTTGCTTATTTTTCAGTTAAGTGTTAATTTTTTTCCCTAAAACCTATTCGTCATATGGTTTATTGCGGATAGTGGCGGTTTACTGTTCTTAGTGTTTGTTTACCAGGCCGAAATGCCTCTAGATTCTATTGTTGTGGCAAAAATTGTAACGTTGATACAAGATGGTAGAGGACAACGTGAAACCGCCAGAATTGTTGGTAGGAGCTTCTGTGCTGTACAAAATGTGGATCAGCGCTAGTAGGTGAATTGTTTTATAACCAGACGACACGGATCTAGGCGAAGAAGAGTCGCGAGTCAAAGAGATAATAGATTTTTGTTGATGTCAAGCTTGTGCGGTTTTGCTTCAAAATCAGCTTCAAGAGGTTAGAGGTGTTAATGTTAGTGAATGGGCAGTTAGAAAAAGGCTTTGTGCTAATGGATTGTCTTGCAGAAAGATAGCTACAGGGCCAACATTGAACCGCCAGCATCGAATAGCAAGATTTGATTTTGCTCGAAATCATTTGGCATGGAACGATGATCACTGGAGCAAGGTACTCTTTACAGATGAGTCGCGGTTTTGCCTCAACGGGCCAGACGGACGTCGACAAGTATGGAGAAGACCCGGAGAAAGATACGCCTCCGTTTATATTGAAGAGAGACGTAAATTTTGTGGTGGGTCTGTTATGGTTTGGGCAGGTATCACTTCAGAAGGACGTACAGAGTTGGTTTTTATAGAGAATGGCTCACTAACAACTCACAAATGCATAACGGAAGTCCTGGAAGATCATGTTATTATGCCTTTCATGGTCACTATAGGCGAGCAAGGCATTTTCATGGATGATAATGCAAGACCACACGCTGCCAGGATTGTCAGTGAATATCTAGATGAAGTAGGAATTATGCGGCTTGATTGGCCAGCATGCAGTCAAGATCTGAATCCCATCGAGCATGTCTGGGATGAGTTAGGGCGACGTATCCGAAGGCATGCACCAGCCTCAAGAACTGCTCAGAAGATGAAAGAGTTTCTATTGCAGGAGTGGAATAACATGGAGAATGTAATCCTTAATTTAATTCAGAGTATGCCTCGTCGAATGCAATCAGTCGTTAATTCAAGAGGAGGTAATACACGTTATTAATTATCTTCAATTTTTCAATAATGTTAAGTTTTATTCATTCATTTTCTCTAATCTGCAAATAATGGTAACAATAGTCGAACTTCTTTTAAAATGAACAGTTACTCTTTTTCTAGAATAAATCACAAAAAAAATAAATTGTGTTGTCCGATTCCATATTTAAAAGCTTCGAAAATGCAGTAGGTAAATTTACAATATGCAGACATAAGCTGATGCATTTTGTTTTTAAAATGATTTGCAATTTCTTAAGTTATTTAAAGTGACCTAAATTTTTTGCTCGGCAGTGTATAAAGTGTAACAAATTTTTATATTAAAATAATATGCGATACCGTCTCAAAAGCTTTACTCAAGTCACATGCCGCCAACCATTGTCTTATATCCTAAGTCTAACCAATCTGCTATTTTATCCACTGTATTTATTATTGCTGTTACGTTTCAATATGCATATTGAGTTTCGCTAAATATATTATTTCTTTCGAAGTAGTTCTTCAACCTCCTTTTTATTGCGGTTTCTAAGAATTTTAAATATTGTCGAAAGTACTGATATTGTACGAAAGTTTTCTGGCTCATTCCTATCCCCTTGTTTCTGTACTGGTGTAACTTTCGCTACTTTTAATTTATCTGGAAATATTCCAAACTTTTGTTAACTAGATATGTAACTCTGTTTATTATAGACGGTGTTAACTAAACTATAAATATATACAAAATGAATACAAAATTATTTAGTTGTTAATATACGTTATAATAAAAATATAATTAAGTTCAAGATTCAATACAAATGATTAAAATCGTCAAAGTATTCATCACATGAATAAGACGATTCTTGAATTAAAACTTGTTCAATTTAACTACAAGACAATGAAGCCCTAAACGTTTAATATTTATTTCAATTAAGTTTTCTATTATCTCGTCTCAAAATGAAGTCAAATCATTTTCATGCTGTTATGATTTATAAAATTATGAATTTAATAAATTTCATAATTTTTCTTATATCCAATTTAATAGTGTACTTAATAAATTACAACTGTATATTTCACAAATGTGTGCCTTCATTCATTGCAAAAAGTAACAAATTTTTTGATAGAAACAAAATGTATAGTTTTTCTGAGACAAGGTTCACTTCGGACATAACGTAAATGGTTCTGAAATCTTCAATCCATCATACTCTCTAAGAACCGATAGAAAGTTTGCTCACGTTGGCTTTGCTACTGTCGGTGGTTTTCTGTCTGAGCTTTCTGATCGCTTTAACAATATAAGACCTGTTTATGTTTCATATTTATCATCATTAGTACCATTAATTGATTTTCATTTATCTGAGTATACAATTTTTGTCCTATAGTTTGTTCATCGTTAATATTAAGATTTTTCCAAATGTATTGTGTGATAACTAAAATATAATATGCACTGGGATTGTGTTCTTCACACCCGATCTTTAATAATATTTTTAATGTTATTGGAAATATTTTCGTTACATCTCATTACGAGGCACAAGAGGCCCATGACTCATCGCCCACGGGCGTACTATTGAAAATTTGTATTTTTAAAGAATTTTTAATTTTATTTATATAATTTGAAAACAAACGAGTGGTGATCTATAAAATACGAAATACATTTTTATTTGTTCATTTTGTAGTTCAAGTTGAGTAAAGGAGTATTAATATTAACTAGAAAGTACTTTTCTGTAAAATTTGTTCTCTTTGAATGAAATACATCCTTATAGAAAACGTCCTTTCTACATCGCAATTGATTATAAGTGCATACTGGAAATATTCTTTTATTTCAGCGTATCTAGCAGTTAAATTTTGACGCATTATTCTTATACACAATTGCCGCAATGTTATTAAATCTAAAATTCTATTAAACTGCGTCTAACTCTTGCCGAAGGCCATATCCGAAGTCACTTGGAAAATTTTTCAAATTACTAGTAGCCACATTTAATATTGTTAATCCATCATTTAATTTGAGATTTTGATTTTCAAAATATCTGATTAGTTCTGGTAAATTTCCAAAGTGTTCCTGAAGAAAATACAATTGATTTTTTAAATTTGGAATTTATATTAGTTCCTTATTTAAAGTTCGTTATTTAAACATGTAACAAAATTATGTCAACTATCGAAATTCCCTGTATAAAAGCTAGTAGCTTCCAACCATGTTCCCCATCTAGTTATTACTGGAGAGGGAGGCAGTGACAAAGATGGAAGTTTTTACCTGTAAAGAGCTACTTTCAATGGTGTTTTTCTGAAAACTTTTTAAAAAGCGGATACAAGTTTATCAACTTCCGGAAAGGTGTCTCTGATATATTCACAGATTCAGTGGAGAGCATGTGCTACACAAGTAATATGCAGCATATTAGGATATGTTTCCTTTCATAGTCTGCCTGTTTTTAACATATATGCGGCACTGTCACTGACAAATAAAAGTATTTTTTTTTGTACCCGTCGTCCGGATGAAGCATTTGGTGCATATTCTCGTAAATGGTTTTATCTACTGTTTCCGCAACAACTGTATTTATAACTTTTGCTGCTATTACATATGCGTTATATGGAATAGTTGAATGTAGTACACCAGCTACAACATTCGCCACACAGCGTCTAAATATATCGACATTTTCGTCGGCACTTATCAATAGGTACTGATTTGAAAGATGGCTTCTAATGCGTTCTACTGCTTTCGTGTAGCACTTAGAAACATAATATTTGCGTAAGTTGGACTCATCAGGAACATTTCGACCAGTATATTTTTGAAGAAATGTTTCGAAGGTGGGATTGTTAAGTTTATATAATGGAATATTTGCCGCCATTAAAGTTTCACAAAGTTCTTCGTTACAATTGTCTAATTCCAACGGATCTAATATCAGTGTATGTGTTTGCGACGCTAATTGACGCTTTAGGAGCGATTCCTCCTTAACGATATTTTACAGACTTTGCAATAAATTTCGGATCACTGGCAATAGACATACAATCGGTATGACCCTTAATCCAACTCGCCATTTGTTTCACGATGCCATTCTCGACGTTGTTCCATATCATATCTGAAAAAATAACCTAAAAAATGTTCTATATCTAAATAAATGAAAATTAAAAATGTATGCGTAAGTTACTGAAACTTAACGAAATTCGCTATGTAATTAACAGATAAAGCAATGAAAAAAAGAAACTAACTCACCGTACTTTATTTATCTTAGGAAATATAAACTAATAAATAAAATGATTTTGAAAAACTCCTCACGCTATCTACGCCTATGAAAAAAGTAATTTTACTGTAAATTTGAAGCTATTGCGTCGCAATTCAACGACAAAAAATAGAGGTGCGGTTAACCGAATGAAAGTGCTATTCAATAACTGCGTGTTGTACTTAACGATGTTATAGACTATTTATATGGGTCATCGTAATTTCGGCCCGATGCGTCCGGTTTCAACTCATTATGTATAATTCACCATCAAAACTTTTTTAACATTTCAAGATATTTTTTAACTCACAAAGAATTTTTTATATCTGTGAATGGTGGTCTGTATGTGACAATGAAATGGACAATAAACTATTCTTAACACCCGTGATTTGTAAATTTTAACTTTAAATGTTTATTTTAGCATAGCGTTTAAAGGGTGTTTATTCATTGAGGGAGACAACGCGATCAATATACAATGTTGGTAACATCGCCGGAAGTTACAGTTTAATAAATTCACATTAGCGCCACGTGATATATAACAGTTTCGATATTAACTATTGGATAAGAAAACTAAGTACTCGTATAGGAAAAAATAACTTTTATATTTACGCGATAAGATGTTCGCAGAGACAATAGTTTGTATTGAAATACTTAACTTAAAAATAGGAATAAAAGTAAGTACAAGGTCGTTAAAATGTGAGAAATATAAATTGCAGTAAATAAATGTTCGGCGATATATATAATAACGAGTGATCATTAAAATTTTCACTTAAGTAAGCCATATAAAAAGCATGTCGTAACTTAAATTACTAGAGTAGATCAGTCAATATGTTTTCAAACGTCGTGATTGTCATAAAATAAACTAAAATCTTGGATTTTATATTAAATATATTTAGAATTTTTATAAAAGATGTGTGGATGTAACATTTTACCATAAAACTTTATGCATATTGGTAAAAATCATTGTTTTTCTTTTGATCAAACTATATGATATATAATTGACATTAATACGCGTTTGAAATAACATCTTACTGACTTAAGTTAATGATCACTCGTTACTATAAACTTTTTAGTATATCATTAAAGTTTTAATAATTTGTGTTAATTCATCATAATAGTTATTTACGATACAAGTGTTAAAAGTGCGATTTTATTTCACGAGTAAAAGTTTGCGACACGAGCGTTAGCGAGTGTATCGTACAATATTTTTTCCACAAACACAATTTTTATAAAATATTATAAAATCTGTGAAATATTTGCAAAATCAAATGTGTTTCCACAGTGATTTCTGCAAACCGAGTGCGTTGCAGAGAAAAAATGTGCTTATATGCTGTTATATTTACATAATTAAAATAATCTTTAAAACAACTTAATGGTTCTATTGACGCATCTTTACAAGTTTGGATTAATGTGGAAAAATCTGAATCTTTCTTTAAAACACTTCCAAACCTTTAGTCTCTGAATATGATACACCTAACATATGATAACAGAGAAACTGTAATACCAACAAATGAACTCATAATAGCGCACCCCCTACGGCTTGGTCATGTACTTAATATAACAGGTCCGGTCCAAAAAAATGCTACGGTCCGTATTGATTTTATTCAAATAATTAATTAGTTAAAAAAAAGGTAGCGAAGAAAATATGAAACATTGCGTAGAATGTTAGCTTTATTTAATATTTATAAGAAACAAAACTAGAATACAAATGTATTTTTAATAATATAAAATATTATTAAAAATCTGGTGTGAAGAACACAAATACAGGTCCAATATTAATATTTTAAACTAGAATAGGAACTCTTTTTCTTTAAATTGACTAGATTAATAATCTAATCAATTAAAAGAAAATTCCTATTTTTTTCGATATTAAATAAAATTAAAATACTACACAATGTTTAGTAGTTTCTTTGTTACATTTTAAAGTGCTACAAATGCTCGAATAGACTTTGTAAAACTTGGCTAACAGTGATAGAACATTAGATCTATAGTTTTCACTATACTAGTGTTGTTCCGTCTACCGATTTTTCGGTAGATCTACCGATTTTTCTATACTTCTACCGATCTACCGATGAAGCCATCATATCTACCGATTTTTAAACGAATGAGAAAAAAAAATAAAATTGTGCTAATAGTTATTTACGATACAAGTGTTAAAAGTGCGATTTTATTTCACGAGTAAAAGTTTACGAGTGAAATAAAATAGCAGTTTTAACATGTGTATCGTACAATATTTTTTCTACAAACACAATTTTTATTATAAAATATAATGAAACTCCACTGACCAAATTTGACAGCTCATGAATACGTTTTGACACAACTGGACGCAACCGTTAAATTACGTCAAATTAATTTGTCACAATTTGTACAAAAGATGAGTTCGTGTATTGATAAAGAAAATGAAGTAATACCGAGTGCAATAATTGAAGCCGCTGATAAAGCGACATTAGATTTGTTGCCCTCAAAATCTAGGCAACAATATGAAATTGCGTACAAAAGGTTTATGGAATGGTGCAGATGCAATAATGCGATAGGTAAATTTTGCGAAAATGTTCTACTAGCATATTTTAAAGAAAGGTCTAAAATTTGGAAATCTTCTACTCTTTGGTCACATTTTTCGATGATAAAACTTTTGCTAAATATAAAAGACAACCATGATATTAGTAAATATTATAAACTTATTGCATTTTTGAAACGGAAAGGAGAAGGTTACCAACAAAGAAAATTAAAAATATTGACAAGACAAGAAATTGATAGATTTATTTCTGAAGCATCAGATGAAAAATATATGCTGTTCAAAGTAGCTGTTATGGGTATATTTGGCGCTTGTCGCCGGGAGGAGTTATGCCGTATGACTGGATGACATTGAAGATGGAGGAAATGTGTTAGTAGTTACTATACTAGATACTAAAACCAATACTCAAAGAATATTTACCGTTATTGGCTCATATATAAACTTGTATCGCAAATACAAAGCATTACGTCCATCTAATATAAAACATCGACGTTTATTTATTAAATACGCTAATAATAAATGCACAAGTCAAGCGGTTGGAATAAATTTGTTTGGCAAGATGTCTGCAATTATCGCAATGTTTTTGAAATTTCCGAATCCAGAATCTTATACGGGACGTTGCTTCCTACGTTCATCTGCTACTTTGCTAGCAGATTCTGGTGCAAGCTTATGCTCAATTAAGCGACATGGAGGCTGGAAAAGTTCCACCGTTGCTGAAGGTTACCTAGAGGATGCTCTAGAAAATAAAAACAAAATTGCTCACTCCATCTTCCCAGATCTATCTAATAATTCTATTGCAAATGATAATTTAAATCACGATATTTTAGTTCCTATGAACTATTTGTCTGCAAATAATAATTCTGTAAGTACAGCAACACGTGGAATAGATATCTCCAATTGCACAAACTGTACATTTAATATTAATTATCCAAAGAATATGTAAATTTCATTGTAATAAAAATCATTTTATCCAACACCTCCTAATAATAGACCTGTAACTATGGCGATTTTAAATCAATTATGTAGCTTATAACTCACTAGTGAGTTAAAAACATAATTTATCTCACTAGTGAGATAAAACAATGTGAAATTTAGATTGCATAGAGACATTCAAACTGCTGTAGTATTTACACATTTATATTAATTCTAAAGGGTAAACAATAGCAACTAATTAACATTTACATTAATATTAAAGTTGAAGGAAATCTTCTTTGTATCTGACTCTGCATTCAGGTTATTCGAATTTAGAGTTATACTAGAAGACGTATTTGAAGTATCCTGAACAGAAATTTGATGACCAGAAGTCGAGGACGTTAGACTGTCTGGGCCTTGTATCTTTCTGGCTATATCAATCTTGTTGGATACTGAATCTTGTATATAACCTTCTGCCACAGTGGACGATTTCCACCCACCATGGCGTTTAACTGTTGTAATATCAGCTCCTGCGTTTGCCAGAAGAGATGCTGACGAACGTCTCAGACTATGTCCTGTATATAATTGAGCTTCTTGTAGGTTCAGGAAAGATGCAACTTTCTGAGGTATCTTAGAAATGGTGTTAATTTCAACTGTCTGGATGGTGCATTTTTCTTTCTTGTAATTTAGGAAGCATCTGCCATGTGGAATACCTTTTGGTCTCATACAGACATATTTTCTGTAGAGGTCAAGAATATCTGTTGTAAATCCTTCTGCCATAACAGTGAAACTTCTAGATACGTTTGTCTTTGTGTCAGGTATCGAAACATACAAGTATCCTCCTTTATTTTCTATATCGTCAACTTTCAGCTTAGTTATTTCATCACAACGACACGCACCTGATATACCCATTATTAAGGCAACCTGCATAGAATACACGAACGAATAATGAAAAAACTTCTTACTTCTTAACATGGAATACTTCGTCCACAATGAAGAAGGTGCTATTTTTCTTCTATAAATATGGAAATCCGCCAGCATAACTTCTTCGTTAATTCCAGTGATACTTTGCTGTTTTCTCCATTCTTCAAAATGACCAAATTCTTTGTCGTAATTATCCTTCGATTTTTTTGGCAGTAATTTATAACATGCTGCTTGAGCTTCTTTCTTAACTTCTAGCGGAATGAAAACAGCCTCTTGCAACTCTTCCATTACCATCAACTTTTAACTGCAGTATTATTAATCAAAAATCAATCACTAATTTTGTTTGCTTGTTGATTTGCATTATTTATTCTCCATAGTAACTGCATTACTGTGTATGAACTTTTTGCATTAGTCGTTTATAATTTAAATTTGACATGGAACGTCAAATTTATAATTTAAATTTGACATGGATCGTCAAATTTATAAAACATTAAAAGCCATTTTGAACGAATCTTAAGAGGTGTTGGATAAAGTTTTGTATTGCACACGTGTGTTAATTAGAAATAAGTCACTTGAGAAAAGTAGCTCACTCGTCCTAGCGGACTCGTGAGCTAAACATTTTCTCGCGTGACTTATTTGTAACATATCACACTTGTACAATAAATAACTATGATATGTACGGAATTTTCTCTTGTTATTTTTGACAAACTGTCATTTACTTTTAATACAAGTGTTAAAAGTGACCTTTTTACCCGCTACGCTATAAAATCGCATTTTTAAGTGAAGTTAGCCGTGTCAAAATGTCAACTTTTAACGGTGTTTGTAGAAAAAATTATTCTGTATTACTCTACAATCATTTAAAACTGTATTTTCACATTAATTTCAGTACTCATCCATAATTTTCTATTAGATAATAAAAAAAATTCAAGAAATCTTTAATAATATCAGCTTGTAATGTAAAAACTAATCACTTATTGTTCGTGTAAGATTTAAGTGGACTGTATTAAGGTAGTTCAAAATAAAAAATAAATGAGATGGATGGAATGCAGGACACACCACTGGTTGATCACGCAGGACATCTACTGTAGGAAAATTCACTATAAGTTCAAATGCACTCAACTTCGTGTTTGTGTGTGTACCGTTTCACTTCTGCCGGTCTAATGTACTGACATGTGGTTTCACGATCTGCTTCTCCCTTGTCTTTTAAGCGGCTTTTTTGTGGAAAGGAAGGTTTTTAGGATGTGCAGCAGTACTTATATTATTATTGCTAACAAATTAAATGATTTTTATAAACAAAAAAACAAAGCAAAATTAAGTCTAACCTAAACATTTATAATTAAATATAGGGTTTGCAAGACTTTAAATAGACTAACTTTTTGACCGTCTTCTGAGAAACGGATGTCATCTTTAAAATAGGGTGATGTCGCAACCTATTTCAAATAAAATAACCAAAGCATCTTCTTCTGCCGACGTTTCGTCTTGCACCAAACATCTTTAATGATAGCAATTGAAAGGACACCTCTTGCAGACGTGGAGGAAATATGGCACGAGAAAATTCATTATCAAGGACACTATTCCTGTCCAAAGATTTGAAAGAAGGTGATGGCGAAGTATCTTTTTACGCTCTTTAATTCGTTATACTTTTTGGTAATTTTAATAGCCCTAGATACGAGGAATGTCTGATACGTTTTGCATACTGGGACATAGAGGGTGTCACTAACAAATGCCAGTACTAAAAATTAACCTCCATCTTTAGCTTAAATCAAAGTTTCAGTGCGATGCGTGTAGTGTTGTAGCTACAACGAAATGTCAAAGTTGACAAGTCGAAAAATGGAATTAAACCGTTAAACTTTTCGAGCAATAATTTTTTATAATTTTCGAAGACAATTATCTCAAGAAGAACGCCTCGCCGAGTTGGTTTTTGTTTTCGGTAATGAAGCACCACGTCAGTCAACAATTTCTCGTTGGTGTGAAGAATTCAAACGTGGACGAATTAGTCTTAGCGACGATCTAAGAGCAGATGCAGTCAGTCGGCAGTCAGTCAGGAAAACGTCGATACTGTGCGCAAACTCGTCAAAAAAATAGTTTCCCGTTGGATACCGCATCTCTTGACTGAAGAACAGAAAACAGCTATGTTGAATTGGTGTCAAAAAACTCTATACTGCCCAAAGCAGGAAACTCTAAAAACGTGTACAACATCGTGTGTGGCGATAAATCTTGGATTTACTCATACGAACCAGAAAATAAACGCCAGTCGCCTGTTTGGGTGTTCGAAGGTGAAGAAAAGCTCACAAAAGTCATCCGTTCTCGCGACATTCTTGAAAGAAGGCTATGTAGCAACAATTTCTCTACAAGATCAACGATTTTTTTACCTTTCCGAAAATCAAGTACGGACTGTGGTACGGTACGGTGTACGGTAGTTAAAGGTTCCAGTCGTGAGAAGGAGCAATCGAAGCCTTCAAAAATGCAATTTTGACTATACCAACAAACGAGTGGATAACTGTTTCCAGACTTTGTTCGACTGCATGCAAAAGTGCAGTAATGGCGAATACTTAGAAAAACAACAAAGTTTTTGAAAGCTATCTACTATTTTATTCGAGCTCTATATTCAAAATATAAGATGCAACCCTCGTATAATGCACCTCATATTGTCCGTAAATCTTCTAAATTACAAAATTTTGAGAATACATAAAGTTTAATTCAATGTAATTGATGTAACTATAATATTCTCGACTTAATTTTTTCTAACATTATTAGGTTACAGTATCGTGCTAAAACATGCATGACTTTAGCGAGACTACTTTTAAAACTGAAGAATGCGTATAAAAACTCAAAAAAGGTATATGGCCCCTTACCACAATTACTAATCGTATCCTAAATAAGTATTTCGACAAGTAAGTTGTCATCATAAGTAAGTAAAACCACTAATCAAACATAATCCAGGTAACTCGATGAGATCTATCGTTTAGGTATCAACTCACCGACTTATTTGATTTCCAAATGGTTAGTGAATAAATTTAAAAATTTACCCGTGACACCAGAAAGTTTTTCCAGTTTTGCCAATTCCTTAGAATTTGTTCAATTAATTAAAGATTGTGAACTGGAAGACGGGGAAGTTTTAGTTTTATTCGATGTAACGTCATTATTTCCTTCCAGAAACTATGAAATATTTAGAAGGCTTGCTCCATAAGAATAATATTGAACCTTCAAAAGTAAAAGAATACATGAGATTGACAACTCTATGTATGACGCAAAATTTTTTCCAAGTAGGAGAACAATTTTATGAACAGAAACAAAGCACAACAATGGGTAATTGCCTATCTCCTTTCATAGCCAATTTATTCATGAGTCAATTTGAAGTAGAATTTAAAAATAACGCTAAATATTTCCCAAGAGTCTGAATCAGGTACGTAGATGACATTCTCGCGATTTTTGATACACGGAAATGCGAATTAGCCATGTTCGTTAATCAGTTAAATTTGAAATTTCCGACTATTAAATTCATGGTGGAAAAGAAAAACAATGATGGGATACTATATTTAGATACATTAGTAATTAGAAATAAGCATAAAATAGAAATCGATATTTTTCGGAAAGAAACTAATGTCAATGATTCATCATCGCGGATTCAAATCATAGTTTTCAACATAAGAGAGCTTCTTTTAATTTATTAGTTAATCGGTTACTAAATGTTCCGTTAACAAAAGAGATATATGAAATAGAACTAGATTTCATTAAAAACATCGCGAAGTATAATGGCTTTGACATAGAAATAATGAATAAATTAATTAGAAAAACTAAATTAAAAACAACAATCCGCGAATCCACAAGTTTGATATCTCAAGGTAACAAGGAGAAAAAGTACATGTGTTTACCATACCATCCTATCACGAAAAACATTAATAGAGTTGCTAAAGAACGAGGTTTCCATGTTGCCTTTCGGTCCGAAAATACCATCAAAAGTCTCTTAGGGAATACCAAAGATAAAGTTAATTTAAATTTGAAATCAGGTATATACGAAATTAATTGCGATGATTGTAATTTGAAATATATAGGCCAAACGAAACGATCAATAATAACCCGGTTCAAAGAACACATATCACATATTAGATATAATAGACCAGAAAAATCTAAAGTGGCCAATCATTCCTTAAATATAGAACACAATATGTCGACTAAAGGGTTAATACTTGTCAAAGCCATCAATAATCCCGGAGATCTTGACGCATATGAAAGTATTCATATCGTTAAAAACAAACGGAACACGATTAATGTAGACAACGGTTGGATAATTGTCTCTCTTGTCTCTAGAAGAAAATTTTAAAGACATAAGTGAATTGTTGTCTTACATCAATAATTGCCTCCTTAATATGTGTAATGATATGGAGCAAGGGTTGGATAGCTGTGAATTCTCGGATTATAATCATCATACACTATATCTGAGACAAACAACATGTTTTGAAATAGAAGATATAATTCAAAATTTAAAAACCACAAATTCGGTAGGGTTCGACGAGGTGCCCATGAAATTAATCAAATACTGCAAGACAACACTGTCAGTCATATTAGAACCTTTGATAAATCAGTCTTGAAACAGGTATATTTCCGGATATGCTAAAACACTCGAGTATAAAACTTATACGCAAGAAAGGGGACAAGAAAGACATAGAAAACTATAGGCCCGTTTCCCTGCTGCCGAATATATCCAAAATATATGAAAAAATTATATATAGGAGATTATACGCATTTGTTATAAAGCATAATATTATTACGAACAGACAAAATGGTTATATAAAAGATAAATCCACTTCAAGAGCTATTTATGAAGTTATAGAAGACGTATTGAGCGGAATAAATAAGGGAGATGAGACTGCGGCGGTGTTCATGGATCTATCGAAGGCCTTCGATGGTGGCAATTACTGCAAGTTGTTCACCAAACTTGAACGGGTATCAGAGGCCTATCAGGCCTATCATTGGACTTAGTCAAATCGTATCTGTCGGATCGAAAACAACGTGTGGTTGATGAGGGATTTGGGGCTGCAATGTATTCTGACTGGGGCACTCTTAAAAGGGGTGTGCCTCAGGGTTCGGTGCTGGGCCCCCTGCTTTTCCTTCTTTATACGAACGAAATACCCGACAATTACTAACCACCTAACAACTCTGTATGCGGATGATGCTGCTGTGGTTGTGAGATCTCGTGGTGATATCGGGGAGGAAATAATAAGTACTACGGCAGAATTTCAAGAATGGTTTTCCAAAAACGGTCTCAAACTTAACGTAGATAAGACCAAGGTTAACCAATTTAACTATTACAAAGAAGTGAAACATCCCATGAACTACAAAAGAGAAGAACTTACCTTTTGTGACAGCACTAAATTTCTGGGAGTATATGTTGATAGCCAACTAAATTGGAAGGCACATATCGAATACTTAGCTTCGAGCACGTCTGGATTTGCATATGCATTGCGTACTATAGCTTCCTCTGTAGATAGAGCCACTGCACTGGATGCTTACTATGCCTATGTTCAATCGCGTTTGCGATATGGCATAATCTTTTGGGGTACGTCTGTGGACGTCTCGAGAATTTTCATTCTGCAGAAGATGTGCATTAGGACTGTTTTTGGACTAAGACGAAGAGACACATATAGACCAGTATTTATAGGGAACAGCATACTTACCTTTCCATGTCTGTATATACTGGAGTGCGCGTTATTCGTAAAAGCAAACTATGACCTATTTGCAAGCAAAGAACTCACCCATCAGTATGACACAAGAGGCGTTAGAGACGCGTATATAGTGCCCCCCAAACTAGCAAATCCCTAATAAGTAAGAGTGTAGTAACACAAGCGACGCGAATATATAATCATTTGCCAATTGCTATAAAAATTGAAAAAAAGACAAAATCTAAACAAGTTTTGTGCCGCCTGCTAACATCACAAGCATTCTACAGTATACAGGAGTTTCTGGAACATGTATTTTGATCATAGTGCGCTGACTTGCAGTAAAATTTAATGTAGACTTTTGTTTTATATGTGAACAATTATTAATGTTAATGTGAATGTTAATTTTACTATTTTTACCATTTTTTAATGTTTCATGACATTTTCCATACATGTATGATGTAATACGGAATAAAGTTTATTATTATTATTATTATTTTCATTCTTAGAAAAGAGGTAGAAAGGTTGAAGGCGTGCGAAGAGAGAATAAACACATGTGGTTACCGTTTTCTTAAGAGAGGTAAGTTGCCGTAATTTTTAGTCGATATATTTTTATTTTAAAGTCAGTGTATTCGTGGACGCCGTGTAAAGTTGTGGCGTTACTATATGTGTTAGCTTTACAGTGCGACACATTGGTTAGTGGTATTACTTACTGATGATGACAACTTAGTTGTTGAAATACGTATTTAGGATACGATTAGTAATTGTGTTAAGGGGTTATATACCTTTTTTGAGTTTTTACTTAACCACAGTCCCAAAGAAAGACTGTTTTAATGCGTTTAAAGAAAGACTCAGAGGACAAATCAATCGTGAGGAGGTCTTTACTTTGAAAAGATAGCTAACTGCCATGTATTTAGGAGTATTGATAGATAGTAAATGTAATGAGATCACAGAAATAGACTTAAAACTGGAAAAGAGTAATAGATGTGTAGGAGGATTGAATAATATACTTAAATCGAAAGAAGTCTTAAAGAAAATTAAAATAATATTGTACAAATCAGTACTGAGACCAACGCTAACATATGGGTGCGAATTATCGGTAATAAATGAGAGAGTAGGAGAGAAGGATACTAAAGAAAATATTCGGCGTCAAAAAGACTGAGGAAGGATGGAAGAGACGAACGAATCAACAAATCCGCAAGTTATATGGAGAAGCTCCCATAACACAGTTTATAAAATGCGCTGACTTAGTAGCTTGATCATCTTGAGATATTAGAAGATGACAGACTTATTAAGAATATAGGATGGAAAGTATTAGATGAAAAGAGAAGAAGGGGTAGGGAACCAAAGAGAAAATAGAGAGATGTTGTTATGGAGGATGTGGAAGAGAAGAGACTGAGGAATTGGAGATTGCTGGCAAATGTAATGTATTTATGAAACTGAAAGCACTTATGTTTACTGTTGTTTACTCATAAAATCGTTTTTATATTAATTCTATTTAATTTCAATATTGATACTGTAGTGCTCAAGTCGTCAAGGCCTATAAAGTGTAACTATTATTACATTGGTGATAACGTTATTAAATTTGTAAATTTAAATGTATCTAACTGTTTTTATTTTAATGTTTATCTTTAAATTTGTCCAAAAAGTTCTTATACTTTTGGAGATTAAGAACTCAATATTAGATACGACAATATTTTTGTTGTAGATTATGTTATTGAAATTCGTATTAGTCGAAATTTAAGATTAAACTAATGGCACGATAAGATTTTCATTACACCAGATAGAAACGTTGATTCATTTTGCAAACGCGAAAGGTTATATAATCTTTAATAAAAGAAAACCTCCCATCAATTTGGTTGGCGTCATCTATTTAAAATAATAATGCAACATAATCAACTTAAATATCCCCATAATATCAATATTTATGATGCAACAACTTTGTTGTTTAAGCAATTAGTATCTTCATAGAACTTTGCATTTTGTTGCCATGTCTACCACCTACATTAAATGATCGAATATTGACTTTAATTAATTCACAAAATTAAATTATAACTGCACTACCGCGACAGTAGATTTTACTAGTATCTGCAGCTACTTTATTAAATTCCGGAATTTCGACGACCAATGAATATTGAAACATCGTCTTCGTATATAAAGAACACGCGCGCAGCGAATAATGTAATTTACGTAGCGACGAAAATATTAAATAGAGGTATTTGGCATGTCAAAACAATCACCAAAGGAAATCTTAATATATAACAAGTGTTCATTTGAAAAGTCAATCTAGGTTACTTTGAAATTTTGATAGAATAAGACGCAAATATATTAGTATGTGTTTTTTGTTCCGTAAACGTAAATCCAAATGACATTTGATAATGTCAATCACAAATATCAGTGCATAAAATAATCGTGCGTCGATTCTGATTTAATTAATTTGCTTCTCAGTTTTAAAATGGGTTTCACTTTAGAACATAAAATTTTTTTAGTCAGGCTTATTTTCGAAGTGGTAATAAAATTGATGGTTTATGGGTTTATTCAGTTCAAGATTGCATGGTAGAATTTCAAGTTGAGTTACTTTGGATACTTTGGATAGAACTTTAAAACTTTTTTCTGAAACTGGTAGTCTCTTAAGAAAATCAGGTAGCGGAACAGTTAAGAAACATACACCTCAAGTTGTCAATCGTGTTGAAGAAATAATGGAAAATGAACCACAAACATCTGTTCGACATTTGAGTCAACAAATAAACCTTTCTGTTGGTACAATTCACAAGTTATTAAAAAAAGATATGCAACTTTATCCCTACCGTGTCACAGCAGTACAAGAATTGTTAGAAATTAATTACCCACATAGACTACAGTTTTGTTATTGGTTTGTAAATATGAACAATAATGAAGAACTTTCGCAAAGAGTCATCTTTACTGATGAAGCATGGCTTTATAAAACCGGATACCTAAATTCACAAAATACAAGAATTTGGAGTAGTGAAAATCCACATGTAATTAATGAAGAATCGCTACATCCAGAGAAAATTGGTGTTTGGGCAGCGATAAGCCAAAGGCGAATCATTGGACCAATATTTCTTCAGGGAACGTTAACTGCTCAAAGGTGCCGTACGGAAATTTTACAACCATTTGTCAATCAGTTGCATGATGATGAACTTCAAAATGCATATTTCCAACAAGACGGAGCATCTTGTCACTGTACTGCTAAATATTTGGATTATTTAAGAGAATTTTTTGGATGAGCGTATAATTAGTCGAAATACTGAAATTGCCTGGCCTGCACGTTCATGCGATTTAACACCTTGCGACTTCTTTTTGTGGCCTTATCTAAAAAATAACATATTTCGAACAGAAATGCATGGAAATTAATAACAATCCAGTAATGTTGTAGAATATCATCAGAAATTTTGAACGGAGGGTTTTAAAGTGTATTGATCTTGAAGGACAACATTTTCAACATTTGTTATAGTTTTCAATAAATACCTATTATTTGTTATTTATTTGTATGTATGTATGAAGCTGTCAAAATATACGACTTCGTAGGTTAAGTAGTAAATTTTAATTTACGATATATGTACTTCAAAATGTTCTCAGTAAATCACATGCTACTAGATTGACTTTTCAAATGAACACTTGTTATATATATATATATATATATATATATATATATATAAGGTAAACTTAATAAGTCGGCGATATATATATATTGTAAGTAATTTTGTTTTTTATATCCTTTGTAAATAAATTCAAAATGTAACTAAAAATTATTTTTAATTTTTAAAAAATATAATTTTAAGCCTTTTTGTGAAAAATCCTTACGTGATGGAGAAAAATAGAGTTCATATTTGGATTCAGCTTCCAAAAACACATAAGAATCAGCTATCAAATTTAAAACAATTTTTAGAAAGTTAAAAAACACAGGCCTGTGTTATATGCTCATCAAAAAATTCTCTTAAATAATCCAAAGATTCTGCAGTACAGTGACAAGGTGCTCCGTCTTGTTGGAAATATGCATTTTGAAGTTCATCATCATGCAACTGATTATTGACAAATGGTTGTAAAATTTCCGTACGGTACCTTTGAGCAGTTAACGTTCCCTGAAAAAATATTGGTCCAATGATTCGCCTTTTGCTTATCGTTGCCCAAACACCAATTTTCTCTGGATGTAGCGATTCTTCATTAATTACATGTAGATTTTCACTACTCCAAATTCTTGTATTTTGTGAATTTAGGTACCCCGTTTTATAAAACCATGCTTCATCAGTAAAGATGACTCTTTACGAAAGTTCTCCATTACTATTCATATTTACAAATTAATTATAAAACTGTAGTCTACGTGGGTAATCAATTTCTAACAATTCTTGTACTGCTGTGACACGGTATGGATAAAGTTACATATCTTTTTTCAATAACTTGTGAGTTGTACCAACAGAAAGGTTTATTTGTTGACTCAAATGTCGAACAGATGTTTGTGGTTCATTTTCCATTATTTCGTCAACACGATTGACAACTTGAGGTGCCCGTTTCTTAACTGCTCCGCTGCCTGATTTTCTTAAGAGACTACCAGTTTCTATCCAAAGTTTCTATCCAAAGTATTCTTAAATTGTATATAATCTATTACAAAATGTGGAAACTCAACTTGAAATTCTACCATGCAATCTTGAACTGAATAAACCCATAAACCATCAATTTTATTACCACTTCGAAAATAAGCCTGGACTAAAAAAGTTTTATGTTCTAAAGTGAAAGCCATTTTAAAACTGAGAAGCAATTTATTTAAACCAGAATCGACGCACTGATATTTGTGATTGACATTATCAAATGTCATTTGGATTTACGTTTACGGAACAACAAACACATACTAATATATTTGCGTCTTATTCTATCAAAATTTCAAAGTAACCTAGATTGACTTTTCAAATGAACACACTTTATATACCAAACCATTCAATTAACTAAATTGAATTTAAAAATTTATGTAAGTGTTTGAATTTGTAGGTTTTGTACTGCACATGCTAAATCCAGGCAGTAAAACGCAATTTTAGAAGCTTTAGATGCTTGTCGTATCGTTTGGTAAAACAAATTCATTTTGACACAAACGAAGTTCGCATTTCAGAAAACAGCGACGCTCTCGATTTAACCTTTGTTGCGAAAACTAGATCTCTGTATACTTATAAAACGAAATATCTACTATTAAGAATAACCGAGACGAAAACACCAAGGTCGATAACGAGGGTAACTTTGTGGGATAGACGAAGAAACTTTGAAATTAGAAGCGTGAAGAATATAACAAACATTGTCTTGTAAAAATTATTAAAAAAAGAAAGAATTCAAATACTGGAAGACTTGCAGATAAAAAACTAAAGCAATTGTACTCTAGACATCAGTTTGAACAGAGCGGATTAACTCTAATATAAAAAAGAATAACAAAATGGAATAAAATTTATTTTTAGAAATTAATTGTTTAGCTATAAACTAATTTGAATATTCTTCGTTTTTTAAATTAGCAACTAATTTTTATAATTTCAGTTAATTCACCTCTAATTATATATTAAAATTGTTTTAGCCCACAGCATCAGGCAATTTTAACCAAGATGTTTATAAATAACCATCTCCGAAATTAACTTCTGACTGACGAAATTGTGCGTGCTCCCGTAAATCAAATAATTTTATTACTTTATCTTACTGTGCATGTAAATGCGGACAGGTTTACGCAAAATATTAAATAATTAATGCAAATTTAAACTTAATAGCATGTTGCGAGGAAGTTTTCCATCCTAATAAGTTTAACAGTAAATCTATATATATATATATATAATTAATTAGGATTAGTATAATTTTTGGCATAAAATTCGTGAATTGAAAAGTTGTAATTTAAGTTTTCATGTAGAATATTATGTTTGAATAACGTAGGTAGTAATAAACAAAGAAATGTTCCATTATATCAGATTTGTTTTAGTATATTGCGAGGGTAGAGAGATATGCTCTTGATCTGACCAAGGAAACATTTTTATTCTCAAAGTAAGTCTTTATTTTTTTATAGAATCACCTTTTAACTTTATATACTTAGTCATGCTCAAACTTTTGTATACTCTACGTATAATAAGATTGTTCAAGGCCCTCGAAATAGGCATCAGATTCAGACATTATCTCGTCGTCAAGTCAAATCTTTTTAAATCAGGCGAGAAAGAAATGTTTATCCGAAATTCGTAACATATTTTATTAATATTTTTACTCATGCAATAAATTATGAATTAACTGATGTATTTTCGTACTGGTATATAATTTTGTCTTTAGTTGATGTGATTGTTTGCTTTTAATTTCAGTGCCCAATAATTCTGTAGAATAATCACCTGTGATGGCATTACCCTCCTCAGGCCCCCCGCACATTGGACACAGCAGACCATAGTACATCCTGATAGACGCCTTTCACTCCCGTGTGGCCACACGGATGTAGGAGAATATTTGCACGCCTCTGTTGGTCGTAGGTATCCTTTCATATAACAATAGTGTTGATTGAGCCAGTACGTCAAAATAAAGCTTTTACGATTAGAGAACGGACGCAATTTCCATAAAACGCAATCGGCAATTGGAATTGTGTATAACGTCGCTCAGTACATCCCGGCGTAATTCAATGAAGTATTTGTTTGACTTACTCGGACACCTGGTCTCGCCGCGATATCAATGGACAAGCCAGCTATTGTATTCGGAGAATATAGTGTTTTTTAAAGTGTTTTCATGAGCGTAGATAGAAGCGGCGTTTTTATAATGTATTTTATTGATTAGTTTATATTTCGTAAGATAAATAAAGTGCTGTGAGTAAGTTTCTTGTTTTCATAGTTTTAACTGTTAATTACATCGTAATTTTTGTGATCCTGTTTAATATCGTTTGATTGAATCTATTTCTACCAATTATTTCGACGTAAGAGTGTGCATTGAATTTCGATCAGTTTCAATAACTTACGCACACATTTTTAGTTTTCATTTATTTAGATCTAGAGCATTGTTTAAGTTACTTTTTCACACATGATAAGGAAGAATGTCGAGAACGGCATTGTAAAACAATGGCGAGTTGGATTGACGGTCATACTGATTGTATGTCCATTGTCAGTGATTCCGAAATTTATTACAAAATTCGTAAGATATCGTCAAAAATTCGTCACTTAGGATCGCAAACACATCTGAACTCTGTAAAACTTTTATGGCGGCTAATATTCCATTAAATAAACTTAGCAATCCCACTTTAAAAATATTTCTGAAAAAACATACTGGTCGAAATTTTCCTGATGAATCAACTTAACGCAAATATTATGTTTCTGGGTGCTATACGAAAACAGTAGAACGCATTAGAAGCCATCTTTTAAATCAATACATATGGATAAGCGCTGACGAAACGGTGGATATGTTAGGACGCTGTGTGGTAAATGTTGTAGCTGGTGTACTACATCCAACTATTCCCTATAACTTATATGTAATAGCAACAAGTGTTATAAATAGAGTTGATGCGGAAACAGTTGCAAAAAATGCTTCATTCGGACGCCACGTACAAAGAAAAAATACTTTTATTTGTCAGTGATAGTGCTGCGTATATGTTAAAAAACAGGCAGACTATTGAAGAAAACATATCCTAATATGCTGCATATTACTTGTGTAGCACATGCTCTCCACAGAATCTGTGAATATATCAGAGACACTTTTCCGGAAGTTGATAAACTTATATCAGCTTTTAAAAAAGTTTTCAGAAAAGCACCATTCAGAGTAGCTCTTTTCAGGGAAAAATTTCCATCTCTGTCACTGCCTCCCACTCCAGTAATAACTAGATGGGGAACATGGCTGGAAGCTACTAGTTATTATGCTGAGAATTTCGATAGTCTAAAACATTTCGTAACACTGCTAAAGGAGGATGCTAGAAGTATTGGTGAGTGCAAGGAGCTCACATAAATCCCAAATTTAAAAAATCAGTTGTACTTTCTTCACGAACAATTTGGAAAATTGCCAAAACTAATCACTTATTTTGAAAATCGAAATCTCAAACTAAATGACGGATTAACCACATTAGATGTGGCTGTTAATAATTTGAAAAGTATTCCAAGTGACTTCGGATGTGGCCTTCGGCAAAAGTTTGAAGCAATTCTTAATAGAAATCCAGGTTTAATTACATTGCAGCAATTATGTATGGAGACAATTCCACAAAATCTAACGGCTAAATATGAAGAAATAAAAGAATATTTCCAGTATGCACCTATAACCAGTTGCGATGTAGAAAGGACGTTTTCTATTTATAAGGATGTACTTAATTCAAACAGAACAAAATTGACAGAAGGAAACCTTGAGAAACTATTGCTAGTCAATATTAATACTCCTTTACTCAACTTGAACGACAAAATGAACAAATAAAAATGTTCCAATTATATAAATAAAATTAAAAACTTTATAAATACAACTTTTCAACAAATAAATATGTATTTCGTAATTTTATAGATCACCACCCGTTCGTTTTCCAATTATATAAATAAAATTAAATATTTTAGAAATACAGCCTTTCGACAGTACTGCACTGGGTGGTAAGCGTGTCCGTTCTCTATTTACGATACAAGTATACATAAGCTGTATGCGTATGGTTGATAAAATTTCAAGAATATCGATATGATAATTGAAAGGGAAATATTATTGTCCACAAAACACTTTGAAAGTTACCAATCTGAATCGTTGGACCGCCCGATGTTTTCACATCTTGGAAATGCATTCACGCAAAGGAAATAAAAAAATGTATATATAAATATTGTCTAAGACAGAAAATTATATTATGGCAGTAATGATTAGGGACCGGACACGAGAGGCCGATAACTCATCTACGGGCATACTATTGAAAATTTGTATTTTTAAAGAGTGTTTAATTTTATTTATATAATTGGAAAACAAATGGGTGGTGATCTATAAAATACGAAACACATTTTTATTTGTTCATTTTGTGGTTCAAATTCAGTAAAGGAATATTAATATGAACTAGCAATACTTTCTCAAGGTTCTCTTCTGTAAAATTTGTTCTCATTGAATGAAATACATCCTTATAGATAGAAAACGTCCTTTCTACATCGCAACTGGTTATAGGTGCATACTGGAAATATTCTTTTATTATTATTATTATTATTATTATTATTTATTATTATTTTATTATTCAGCATATTTAGTAGTTAGATTTTGAGGCATTTTCCCGAGACACAATTGTCGCAAGATTATTAAATCTGGATTTCTACTAAAAACTGCGTCTAACTCTTGCCAGGGCCACATACGAAGTCACTTGGAATATTTTTCAAATTATTAATAGCCACATCTAATGTGGTTAACCCATCATTTAATTTGAGATTTTGATTTTCAAAATAAGTGATTAGTTTTGGCAAATTTGCAAAGTGTGCCTGAAGAAAGTACAATCGATTTTTTAAATTTGGAATTTGTATTAGTTCCTTGCACTCAGAAATACTTCGAGCATCGTCATTTAAACATGTAACGAAATTTTGTAAACTATCGAAATTCTCTGTATAAAAACTAGTAGCTTCCAACCATGTTCCCCATCTAGTTATTGCTGGAGAGGGTGGCAGTGACAAAATGGAAGTTTTTCCATGTAAAGAACTACTCTCAATGGTGCTTTTCTGAAAACTTTTTTATAAGTGGATAGAAGTCTAGCAACTTCCGGAAAGGTGTCTCTGATATATTCACAGATTCTGTGGAGAACATGTGCTACACAAGTAATATGCATCATATTAGGATATGTTTCCTTTAATAGTCTGCCTGTTTTTAACATATATGCGGCACTGTCACTGACAAATACAAGTATTTTTTCTTTGTACCTGTCGTCCGAATAAAGCCTTGGTGCATATCTCGTAAATGGTTTTAGCTACTGTTTCCGCATCAACTGTATTTACAAACTTTGTTACTATTACATATGCGTTATATGGAATAATTGGATGTAGTACACCAGCTACAACATTTACCACACAGCGTTCTAATATATCGACAGTTTCGTCGGCACTTATCCATAGGTACTGATTTGAAAGATGACTTCTAATGCGTTCTACTGCTTTCGTGCAGCACTTAGAAACATAATATTTGCGTAAGGTGGTTTTATCAGGAACATTTCGATCAGTATATTTTTGGAGAAATATTTTGTTTGGGATTGTTAAGTTTATTTAATGGAATATTTGCCGCCATTAAGTTTCACAGAATTATTCGTTAAAATTATCAAATTCCAACGGGTCTAATTTCTGTGTATGTGTTTGGGGTGCTAAGTGACGTTTTATGTGCGATTCCTTGAAATTTTTTAACGATATTTTACAGACTTTGCAAATAAATTTCAGAATCATTGTTTCACGATGCCATTCTCGACGTTGTTCCATATCATATCTGAAAAAGTAACTTAAACAGACCTAGATCTAAATAAATGAAAATTAAAAATGTATGCGTAAGTTATTGAAACTTAACAAAATTCACTGGACACTTACGTCAAAATAATTGGAAGAAGTATATTCGATGAAACGATATTTAACAGGATCTATTACAAAAATTACGAAGTATGTAATTAACAGTTAAAATAATAACAAAAAGAAATTAACTCACCGTATTTTATTTATCTTAATATATAAATTAATAAGTAAAATAAATTATAAAAACTCCTCACGCTTCTATCTAAGCCCATGAAGAAAGGAATTTAACTGAAATATTGAAGTAATTGCATCACAATTCAACGACAAAAAACAGATGTGCGGTTAACAGAATGAATAGTGCTATTCAATAGCGGTGTGTTGTTCTTAGGGATTTTATAGACTATTTATATGGAACATCGTAGTTTCGGCCCTATGCGTGCGGTCTCTGGTCATGATATTACTCATCGAAAATGTTTACAGTAAAATACATAAAAAAATAAACAGTTTCTATTTCCTAAACATAAGCAATACGATTAAATATATATTTCCCAGGGTTGACTATAAGGAATGTATGTATGTATATAGCAGGTGTCCCATTAAGAGTGCAAGATTTAAAATGTGCGAGAGCACATTTTAAATCTTGCAGGATAGTTTCAGTGCCGGCAATCCAACTAAACGAACGTGGGCTGGGCGTTTGTTTAGTTAGGTTGGCGGCACTGAGACTATCCTTCATTTGTCATTGTTGCGATTAGTAGTCATGGAGCATTTTACAACGGAACAGCGTGTTATTGCTGTGAAAATGCATTATAAGTATGGAGAATGTTATGCGGAAACAGTTCGCAGATTTTGTGGAATTTTCGGACGACGAAATGCACTAAATCTGTCAACAGTTCAAAGATTAATTAATAAGTTCTAGGAAACTGGTTCGACTGTTAACAGAAAAGTAGCCGTACGTCGTCGTATCACCCGATCTCTCGAGAATATTGCAGTAGTGCGTGAAAGTGTTACCGAAAATCCAAAAATATCGATTCGGCGTCGTTCTCGACAGTTAGATATTTCGAGAAGCACCCTGCACCGAATACTCACCAAAGATCTACATATGCACGCGTACAAGATGTAGTTGTTACAAGAATTCAAGCCAGCAGACTATGGGCAGCGTCGAGAATTTGTTAATAGGATGTTGGAGGCGCATGTCCAACTTAATGGGTACGTGAAAACTCAAAATTGTCAGATTTGGGGCGAGAAGAATCCTCGAGGGATTCATGGAAAGCCATTGCGAGTAGAACGAATTACTATCTGGTGTGGATTCTGGGCTGGCGGAAGAATAGGGCCCTACTTTTTCGAAAATGGTGCTGAACAAGCAGTAACAGTGAATAGTGTACGCTCGCTATCACAACATGCCCTCAGCATGTTGAGATAGCGAGTTTTTGTGGTTTTTGTTGAATGGAATGGATATCGAAGGAACGAGGTTTCAACATGGCGAGGAAACCTGTCACACAACGCGCGAAACAATGGATTTGTTTCGAGAAAAATTTCCTGGACGAATCATCTCACTCAATGGCAACCGGAATTGGCCTCCACGCTGGCGTGATTTTACCCCGTGCAACTTCTTTCTTTGGGGGTACGTGAAATCTTGTGTATATGCAAACAATCCACGAATAATTCCTGATCTGAAGGATATTAGATGTGTTATTGGCGAAGTCGAACCACAATTATGCGCAAAAGTCGTCGACAATTTCGTAAAAAGAGCAAGAGCATGTCTGCAGAGTCGTGGGTGGCGCGTTTGCTCTCAGTTGAGAATAAAGGCGATCCTGTGATCGAATCGAAGGTTGGTTTGGAACTTTTTCGTCGTAATCTTGACGCGTTTCTACATCGCTACATACTCCAGAAACAACGCAACAGTCGAAATAGTGGATTTTTAAAGGCGATACGCCTCCGAAGGCAAAGACGGTGAAATCGGCCAACAAGGTGATGGCCAGTATGTTTTGGAATGCACGCGAAATCATCTATATCAATTACTTGGAAAATGGACAAACGATAAATGGAGAATATTATGCAACGTTATTGCACCGGTTGAACGAATAAATCAAGGAGAGATATCCTCATTTGGCGAAGAAAGGAATTCTCCTTCACCAAGACAATGCGCAATGCAAATAGTCACTTGAATGTTGCTGCGCACTTTCGATGGCGAAAATCATTGAATTAAAGTTCAAACCGTATTCGCCAGATTTGGTCCTCGATTACTTTTTTTATTCCCAAACTTGAAAAAATGGCTCGGTGGAAAACGATTCACGTCGAACGAGGAGATGCCTATTTTGAGGATCTTCCGAAATTCTACTTTTTGGACGGCTTAAAAAAGTTGGAGAAACGCTAGGAAAAGTGTATACAGCTAAAAGGAAATGATGTTGAAAAATTTAAATAAAATTCCAAAATAATTTGTACATAAAATTACAATATAATAGTAATCATTTGTTTCATTTATTTCCTTCCCGATATCAATAACATTAAACCGCTCTCTGGTAAAATATTTTAAACGTATTCACATTATCTGTCCGTGCCAGCAAATACAGGCACATCAATTTTTTGATGTTTTAAATTCTCTATTTGTCTTCTGTCTGGGTTATTTTCGCCCACATATTGTGTTCTGTTTTCTTAAGTGTTAGGGGTTATATCCTCTGTACACATGATACACGGTCATACCTTAAAATTCCAACTTTCTCTTGAGCATCACTAATATTACATTTTATATTACTTTTTCACAGTAACTTCTGTACGCGACGTTATCGTTACATTTATCGATTTTTCACTGACAATGTTCGCACTTGATAGCCATAATCTTTAATGATACAAGCAAAATTTAGATTTTGTTTGGCACATAAATGATAGAATATATCGAGTAAGTGTGAAGGAAGAAGTTTATTTTCTACCCGTTGTTTTTATTTTATTTGTGGTACTCACAATTCAACGATTTGAACTGCTACTCAAAAAACAATTTAAATGCTGAAATTAATAATTAAATTAAATCTTTTTCTCATTATATTTAAAGAGTATGTTAAAAATTTAATTAGATTGAAAAAAAATTGCAACTGATTTTTTTCAAAACTTTCGTCACCCATAAATCCATTACACTGAGGAAAAATGTATAGTAAAGGTTACTACAATTGTAATTTGTGAAACTACAAACGATAGTTACTATAATGACAGCTATGGAAGTTTAGTAAAAAATACAACATTAATGTAGTTTCTTAAAGTGATTGCTTGTACAATGTTGGTGTGGTAAAGCAATATAATAAAGTCGCGGTGAAGAAAATATACTATGGCGTCGGAATTGTTATTTGGTGGTGTACAGAGAAGTACAGTGCGGTCATAAATGATTGAGGATAGTTTAAGTTTACCGCTATAGTTTTCAGTGTTTTAAATTTGGAGAGTGGCTATCATGTAAATATTACTATCAATTGCCAGTGTTGTACATGAGTAGTGTTATCGCGTGTTATTTGAGTCCGTTTATTATTTTTATTTGTATTTACTTCGTTCATCCATTAAAAATTGTTCATTTTAGAGCATTTCTTTAGAATTGTTTATTGTTTGGGTATGTTTACGAATTTATATTAATGTGTTTATACATTTAAATTATGCTTATTTATAGAGCATCCTAGGAAAATGCCTTTCACGGCTGAACAAGATGCATTTATATTAAAAGCGCATTACCGCAGTGCTGTTCGAAGAGAGAATGGAGAATTTAAAGGTATTAATTATTTAAAAAGTAATTGGCACAGGCAATATATCATTGACTTTTATTTTGTAAATACATAATTGTACATGCAGGTGATATTAATGGTTTCATTCCAGGAGCAGAAGTAATATTCGTAACAAGTAGTAAAAGTATGGATTACTACGGTGATATGAATCGAGAAAATTTTGTATATTAGTTCGAAAATCAGCTACTTGAACATTTAGAAAGCCCTTAAGTTATTATTATGGATAATGAAAGCTATCATACTACAATAATAAATAAATCTCGAACTTCATCTTCGACAAAATACCGAATTCAGGAATGGTTAAACAACAATAAAATCAACTTTGACAAGACAGCTTTAAAAACACAATTATTTGAGTTTGTTAGACTGTTAGTACATAAAATACTTTCAAAATTATGTTTAAATAGATCATAGTTTTTATTTAAAGGTATAAGTCATCATGTATTTACGAACCCCATGAATTATCAGAGCAATATGGCCACACAGTTCATTCTCTTCCTCCATATCATTTTATTTTTAACCTTACAGAATTAATTTTGGGGATTGCAAAAAGATATTACTCTAATAATATAGGTAAATATGGTAAGACGAATGAAGACTGTAAAAGGTTGTGCAAGAAGCACTAAGTCAAGTAACTGCTGAAGAGTGAACTAATTGTGTGACACTCACACCGAAGCTGCGATTTAAAAAATAGTGAGACAGGGAAGTAGGATTTCATCAAAATGATATCAGACCTTTCATTATTAGTTTAGAAGAAGAGGAAGATGATATTTTAAGCTATATGTTACGACGGCACTTTTACCGTTTGTTCCAGTGAAAATATTTGTGAATTGAAGAGCCAATATATGCTAGTGTTTTGATTTTAATATTTGTTTGACTTTATATTACACCATATATAATACCTAATACTATCTGATTGGCAAGTACTTCGAGTACAACACCTTTATTTATTACCTGTGTCTAAGAGAAACTCGTGAGTGTAATGGCATAAAACTAAAAAATATAAACCTTTATGTGTAATCTGTTCTTTAGTTTAACGTATCTACTATATACTTATATACTACTATATCTTCATTAGTAATACTAACTGTAATAAACTATTTCCATTCGTTCTGTTTTTTATTCTAAAACATTGATATCATTTTTATAAAATTTGTAAAATACAAGTAGTAATACATGTATTATCAATGTATTTTTCTAAATATAGAGTGATAAATATACAATATTAACATTCTAAACTGTTTAAAATATAATGTAAATAGCATTTGTAAGAAAAAAGATTTTTGAAGTTTTTAACTGATCTCGTAACATAACCTATAACACCAAAGTATTTTTAATAATATAAAAAAATATTTTAAAAAATGGGGTGTGAAGAACACAATACAAGTTCATTTATGTATTTTTGAATGTATCTTCTCCAAAGACGTAGATACGTATTTCACATTTCTACATGATTCTCAATACGCCCCTGTTGGAGAAGACACATTCAAACAAACATAACTACGTTACTATCTAGCCGAAATTATTCAGACAGAGCGTGAAGGAATATTCTGCGCTGTCTAGATAATAAAAGCCAAAGCAGACGTGTTTTCTATAGTCGGGAACCGTTATTATTATCTAGACAGCGCTGAATATTCCTTCACGCTCTGTCTGAATAATTTCGGCTAGATAGTAACGTAGTTATGTTTGTTTGAATGTGTCTTCTCCAACAAGGGCGTATTGAGAATCATGTAGAAATGTGAAATACGTATCTACGTCTTTGGAGAAGATACATTCAAAAATACATAAATTAACTTGTATTGTGTTCTTCATACCCCATTTTTAATAATATTTTTTTATATTATTAAAAATACTTTGGTATTATACAAATGTAGTGAGGTTTTACCCACTCAAGTATGTTTCAAATTATGTTGTCATAACCTATAACCAAAATGTCAATTATTTGCAACATGTAAACAATACATTTGTCAACGTTGTGTGACGCACATTGATAACGCAACTGCGTTTTTATTGGAAAAATACTATATGTGAAAATTATTTTGTACCTATGTAGTTGCTTGTTATATGTAAGTGTTTCAATTAAATAAACTAAGATTTTGTGTTCTTTTAAGTTGATTGTTGGCGTAAGTTAATTCTATACACTCCAAAGTACAATTTTTTTAACAATTAATAGTACCGTTAACAGTCCCATTTGAGACGCCACTGGAGAAATATCATAATAGTAAATCTTCAGTACAACCAACTTTAGAAAAATTGTATGGCGGCAAATTCAAACTATCCTCAATCATTTATGATCTCCACTGTATATATATGCATAGTAATCTTTCTTTATCTGCAAGGTTTCTTTTAGCTTTCAGTGTCGAAGAGTCGAACTTTTTTCCTGGTTGCAGGTGCCACATTTTTCCTGGTAACCTACACAGGTACTGACCGTGGTAACGCCTGTTTGACTATATCAACTGGAATACCGTTCGTTACCTTAACTACGCTACCTTACTCTAGTGCCGGAACTGAATCGCTTGTTTGCATAAAAATTATACTATAATATTACAGTAATATCGCCTGTGATTTACTCATTGGCGTAGGAATCGGTAAAAATAGTAAAATATGTAAAAATAAAGTAATTGTAAGTAATTAATTCTACAGCATCGTATTAAATACTCATAGCAAACAATGCTAATTGTTTGGATTTTTATACTCTCTTTCGACGAAAATCGAGTGCGTGTTGTTCTCTTACTTTAGTCTTACTGTAATTACGAGGACGGTCTCCAACTTTATAAAATAAGAACATAAAAACTTCGTTCTTATTTACTGTTGATCCAATTGTGAATAGCAGACCGAACTTCAGTATCTGACCTGTGGTGATCTTTTAATACCTCCTTCAACTTTAAGAATAACCAGTGTTTTCCTTCCTGGTTTGAAGGAATTTTTGACCGAAATATCAGTTTTAAGTAATGCGATAGTTTGAGGTAACACCCAATATATTTACAAGACAATTGCTAATACATTGTATCTTGGAGTTCCAGTAATTTAATATAAATGTATGAGTCTAGCCTTAAATAGTAACGATTGAGAACTTTTTGTCAGTGGGCATGTGAACAATTACAACAAATTTCTTTCGTTACGGGTTGTTCTCCGACGAGGCGTCTTTCACAAACCATGGAACGGTTAATCGACGCAATACACATTACTGGAGTATTGAAAATCAGCACTGGCTTTGCCAAGTTGAACACCAGCGCCCTTGAACTATCAACGTGTGGCAGTGGCGGCTCTTGATGACGTACGATGTGCGCTGCTGCACGGATGAGACTGCTTCGTTTAAGCTTTCATATATACAGAGAAGCAAGTAACCGTACCGAAATCTTCCGAAATAGTTCGAAGTAGTCTCATCCGTGCAGCAGCGCACATCGTACGTCATCAAGAGCCGCCACTGAGTCGTGTGGTATGGAATAATTTGGTACAAAGTCATCGGCCCCCACATTATTGAATGCCACTTGAATGGTGAAATGTACCGAGACATTTTGGAAAATGAACTGCCAGCAATACTTGAAAATGTTGACTTAGAAGTGCGGACAGAACATGTGGTTTCAACATAATGGTTGTCCAACACAATATTCGGTGGTAGCGCGTGAAGTACTTGATCGTAATTTCAATGGTCGCTGGATCGGTAGCGCTGGTTCAGTAAATTGGCCTGCTAGATTACGAGATCTTACTTCGCCAGATTTTTTTTTTAATGGGGTTAACTCAAATGCAAAGGATACAATCTAGTGCCAACAACACGTGAAAATATGATTGAGCGAAATTCAAAAATATGTGCTTCCCGGTTGTCTACACTCGTTTGAAATGCGGATCAATAAGTGCATTGAAGTCGAAGGCCATCATTTTGAACACTTACTTTAATTGAAAGATGATGAGGCGAGGGGAAATCTAGCATTTTGATAAGTGAGAGGAAAAGGGACTTACATAAATGAAGCACTCTGATACGTGAGAGGCGAGGAGACTCAGGTTAACCAAGCACCCCAAGGTGGTACTACGTATACGTCGTTGTTGTTGGGTTACGCGAAAAGTAATTTATTCATCAGCAATTTACATTTCTACAGGTGACATTTTCCCAGTTATTCGAAATTTGTAAAATAAATAAAGTTTTTCTAAGATTCATTTTGATTATTTACAAAGAAAACGTATTATTTATTGAACAGATATTGCAGAATCGTATGCATAGGTTCTCAGTGCGAAAAATTAAAAAAATGAATTTCATCGTTCACAACGCCATCTATCATGAATTGAAAAAAATGTTTCAGACAAATACTACATACTTTTTCCAGTAACATTCGAATCTGTAATATAATATACGCGTTCCTATTTAAGATTTCAAAGTTACCCCCACCAACTAGGAGGGATAGAGAGGGCTAATTCTAGCACTAATGTATTTCCTCCATTTGATTATTAAGCTATAGATCGGGACATTTTTACATGAACTGCTTATTTTTCGAGATATTTGAACGTTTCAATTTAAAAAATACACCCGATATATTTCTATAACAATATACTTTGTTCTGTGTACAAAATACATTTTTCTCAGTGAAACTAAAAAGAAAAATATACTGACCATAGTGAAAATTTATAAACTAAATAAAAGAGAACTGAAAATCTATACGTTGAAAATTAAAAAATGAAGGAAAATATACAAAAATAAAACACTCATCCCCTTACTTGAACTCAATATAAACCCTCCTAAAAGCTGTTAACAACGTATACATGCATAATTTTGAACGGAAGGAAATTATACACTCGAGTTGTTAGATAAGCGTATGACTTTTGTATAGTTGCGTTCTATGCAAAGGTAGCGCTAGTGTATAATAAAATATCATTTTTATATTATGGATATACGTTCTAAGGTTTATGTCACATGACACATGTGCTGAATACAATAGTACAAATCAATAATAGTATAGTGGAGCAAGAAGAGAATATTAAGTGTCTGACAACAGTTTTGGGCAGTGCAGAAAAATGAAGTAATCGATAATGAAATGACGGCAACCAATAAAATTATTTATAATTTTATTAATAAAAAAAGGTATAAGTAACAACATAGAAATGACAATCTACAAAACAATATTTTTGCCAGCTTTATTATTAGAGAACGGACACGCTTACCACATGACGCAAAGCCCAGTGCAGTACTAGCGAAAGGCTGTATTTCTAAAATATTTAATTTTATTTATATAATTGGAAAACGAACGGGTGGTGATCTATAAAATTACGAAATACATATTTATTTGTTGAAAAGTTGTATTTATAAAGTTTTTAATTTTATTTATATAATTGGAAAACATACGGGTGGTGACCTATCTATCTAAAATTACGAAATACATATTTATTAATTAATTTTATTTATATAATTGGAAAACAAACGGGTGGTGATCTATAAAATTACGAAATACATATGTATTTGTTGAAAAGTTGTATTTTTAAAGTTTTTAATTTTATTTCTATAATTGGAACATTTTTATTTGTTCATTTTGTCGTTCAAGTTGAGTAAAGGAGTACTAATATTGACTAGCAATAGTTTCTCAAGGTTTTCTTCTTGTCAATTTTGTTCTCTTTGAATTAAGTACATCCTTATAAATAGAAAACGTCCTTTCTACATCGCAACTGGTTATGGGTGGATACTGGAAATATTCTTTTATTTCTTCATATTTAGCCGTTAGATTTTGTGGAATTGTCTCCATACATAATTGCTGCAATGTTATTAAATCTGGATTTCTATTAAGAATTGCTTCAAACTTTTGCCGAAGGCCACATCCGAAGTCACTTGGAATACTTTTCAAATTATTAACAGCCACATCTAATGTGGTTAATCCGTCATTTAATTTGAGATTTCGATTTTCAAAATAAGTGATTAGTTTTGGGAATTTTCCAAAGTGTTCGTGAAGAAAGTATAACTGATTTTTTAAATTTGGGATTTGTGTGAGCTCCTTGCACTCACCAATACTTCAGCATCCTCCTTTAGCAGTGTTACGAAATGTTTTAGACTATCGAAATTCTCAGCATAATAACTAGTAGCTTGCAGCCATGTTCCCCATCTAGTTATTACTGGAGTGGGAGGCAGTGACAGAGATGGAAATTTTTCCCTGAAAAGAGCTACTCTCAATAGTGCTTTTCTGAAAACTTTTTTAAAAGCTGATACAAGTCTATCAACTTCCGGAAAAGTGTCTCTGATATATTCACAGATTCTGCGGAGAGCATGTGCTACACAAGTAATATGCAGCATATTAGGATATGTTTTCTTCAATAGTCTGCCTGTTGTTAACATATACGCAGCACTATCACTGACAAATAAAAGTATTTTTTCTTTGTACGTGGCGTCCGAATGAAGCATTTTTTGCATATTCTCCTTAATGGTTTCAGCAACTGTTTCCACATCAACTCTATTTATAACACTTGTTGCTATTACATATGAGTTATAGGGAATAGTTGGATGTAGTACACCAGCTACAACATTTACCACACAGTGTCCTAACATATCCACTGTTTCGTCGGCGCTTATCCATATGTATTGATTTAAAAGATGGCTTCTAATGCGTTCTACTGTTCTCGTATAGCACCTAGAAACATAATATTTTCGTAAAGTTGATTCATCAGGAACATTTCGACCAGTATATTTTTTCAGAAATGTCTTCAAAATTGGATTGTTCAATTTAAATAATGGAATATTAGCTGCCATAAAAGTTTCACAGAGTTCTTCGTTAAAATTGTCAGATTCCAACGGGTTCAATTTTTTTTCGTTCTTTAACGATCCTACGTGACGTTTTGCGGTTGATTTATTGCAATTTTTCAATAACGTTTCACACAGGAATGTACGTGCTATTTCTCTTACGAAATACTATAAACTTATTTATTTTATCTACGTACACGACACCACTCAAAAACACTAAATTCTCCGATAGCCTTCCAATAGCTGGGTTGTCCATTGTTATCGTTGCGAGACCAGGTAGCAGAGTAAGTCAAACAAATACTTCATTGAATTACGCCGGGATGTACTGAGCGACGTTATACACAATTCCAATTGCCGATTGCGTTTTATGGAAATTGCATCCGTTCTCTATTTATTATATGATTGCAAGTTACACTGGTCAACAGAGATTGGGTTTCCTATACACCAATACGTGTAGTTAATGTCTGTTGTCATGCTAATTTTGAGTCTGATTTAAAATTTGTCATCCATCACGTCAGGATTTTGAGATATTTTCTTGAATAGTTTTTTCAAAAAACGCATTAAATTTTACAAAAGTTACTTTTATATTAGAAAGATACTACTAAAAATATTGTTCTGTCAAACATTGAGTGCATGTCTTAGCATGTTTCTTAGGTCAGAGGACTTAAATTATTCTCTGAAACCAATAAAATTCAAAATTGGTAGATATCTGTGTATGTGGGTATATCGTGTGTAAACGAGGTATGAAAACGACACTGCTGAGCAAGACGCGTCCCCGCCGCTTTACTTCTTCGATATGTTTATTGAATGTATAGTGGAGCAATTCATTGGATAAGCATAGGTTAACATAAGGATAGGTCAGATGTAGGTGTGGTAGACACTTATGTATTGCGTATGTGTATATGTAACATATTTCAAAGATGAGAGGCCTTGCACTGCATATAATAATGATAAAAATTGACAAATGCTGTACAATAAAAAAAATAAAAATATTCAGAGAAAACAAACGCATAATTCCACCAAAACGAAAGAAAAATCTGTGTCTTTATAAATAGCACAAACCTATTATTGCATACATAATTCAATTCCGGTGATGTACAAACGCCACATCAAGGAAAATATAAACAAATGAAAAACAATTAAAACTATGCTAACGTAACTAAATAAAATGCTGCACTTGAAGAGAAAATTAAAAATATTCTGAGAAAACGGACGCATAATTCCATCAAAGAAAAGTAAAAAATCTCTTTATCTATTAGTAAATTGCATAAACCTGTAATATGGATTTTAAGTGAAAAAGTACTGATGCACAACCGTTACATCGAAAAAAATAAAAAGTTAGCTAACGTAACAAAATAAAAACGCAATTCTATGGTATGATAAAGAATAAACAGAATATATAATAATTAATCTAAATTCCCTTCTACCATATAATGGTGTCGGGACGAAACTGTATTTTTATTCTAGGCGTCTACAAATTCTTTCCATCCTTTTCTTTCTTCCGCCATTTTTTTTGCTTCTGTCCATGTTCTTTCCGTTGTCTCCGGTATTTTCGCTATTACTCCATCCCATTGCGTTTTTGGCCTACCCCTCCTTTTGTTTTTCAGTATTTTTGCCTCCCACACTCTTTTAGCTGGTCTTACGCCTTCCATTCTTTGCAAGTGGCCCCACCAACCCAACTGTCTCTTTTCTATGAATTTGAGTGTTGATTCTATTTCCAGGTCTTCTCGTATTTTCATGTTTCTTATTTTATCTAGTTTGGTAACTCCTCGGACTCTTCTCAGGTATTTCATCTCGACAGCCTGTAACTTGCTTTTTTGCCTCTCGCTTAAAACCCAGGATTCGCAGCCAAATGTTAGTATGGGTCTAAATATCGCTTTAAATATTTTCATTTTTGTGTCTCGCGAAATTTCTTTATTGTTTATGAATTTCTTGTTCATCATATAATAGAGCTTTAACGTTTTCTCTATTCTCTGGTTTATTTCTACTTCTTGTGTGTCCTTTTCGTCTATTGGGACTCCAAGATATTGGAAAGTCTTCACTTGCTCTATTTTTACCCCGTCTATTTCTATATTTATGCTTTTTGGTGCATCTCCTATCGTCATCACTTTTGTTTTTTTTCTGTTTATTTTCATTCTGTGGTTTTCCAGCTCTGTGTTCCATATTTATAGATTCTGTTGTAATTCTTTTTCACTTTTAGCGATTATAACGACATCATCTGCGAAAACTCCCTCCGAGATATCTACTCTTTGTAGTTGTAAGTGTCCAACATTGTACTTGCTAGTTTTTGTGGTACATTTCTTTATTATTTCATCATATATGTTACGAAAAGCGTTGGGCTTAAACTGCCTCCTTGTCTCAGACCGTTTTCAGTTGTAAATGTTTCAGATTCTATATTATTATATATGATAGTGTTAACGTTGTTACTGTAAATTTTTCGTATCAATCTTATTATTTTAACACTTACTCCTCCTTCTTTCAAAATATTTAATACTTTTTCCCTCGGTGTTTTGTCGAACGCTTTCTCCAGGTCTATGAACCCTAGAAATACGGTTTTTTTCTCACATATGGCTTTCTGGGTTATCTGTTTCAACGTGAAAACGTGATCTTGCGCACTTCTCCCTTTTCTGAATCCACTTTGCGCCTCATTTAATGTACTCTCCACTATATTTCTAATTCTTCCATCTAAAATTTTCTCGAATATCTTCATGGCTGTACTCAGTAGTGTTATACCCCTGCAGTTGTCACAGTCTCTCCTGTGTCCTTTTTTATGTATTGGTACTATTAAGGCCCGGTGCCAGTTTTCTGGGAAGTTCCCTTCTTTCCATATTTTGTTAAGAATTTTCAAGAACAACTCCCTTCCTGTTTCTCCCATGCTTTTGATCATCTCTGTTGTTATTTTGTCATATCCTGGTGCCTTTCCGTTCTTTAATTTTCGTATTACCTCTTCTAATTCTTGCATAGTTATCTCATCTTCTAAATTTTCTTCCACTTTTTCTTCAGGTTCCCAATTCAGATCCTTCTCTGTTTGCTCAGTCAGAAGTCTTGAAAATATTCTTTCCATCTGTTGATTATATCTTTAGGTTCTGTCAACATATTTCCGTTTTTGCTTTTGATGTACCTTGTTTCTTGTATTTTTCCGTCTCTTATCGATTTTAGTGCTCCATAAAATAGTTTTTGATTTTCCTTGCTATTTTTTTCTATTTCTTCCCCAAACTTTTTCCATTTGTCCTTTTTTGCCGTTATTACTAATTCTTTTACTTTTTTTAAACATTTTTAAACATATGAGTTAAATAAATTTTTTCAGGTTGTGTATACTTTGCCATTACAATCGATGTTCTACGTATAATTACTCTGCACATCTATCATCAACGTATCTGATTAGACTGAGCACAGACACGCTTGGCGCCTGGTGCTATAACCGTCCCTTCTCTCTTATCTAGTCTACTAGCGGGGCATCGTTTACCTCCCCGCTGTTCTCTCATGCCAGTTCCATACGGTATGTAGATCTACATACGGCTCTTCCGGTTCAATGTAAGTCGGGTTGTGATAGCTGAACGCCTTTTTATCATAATGTCGCGAACGTGTATAAATAACCCAAACAGTTCGTGCTATGTATATGAAGAATTCACAACCAACCAGCAGAAGCGGAATATTACACTTTTAATAGAAAAGAAATTTTTTACTATTGTGATGACTCATCCTACGACTAATAGGCGCGTCATACTTGTCTGGTGTTCTCTTCAGCCTTCTACCTCATTCGAGAATATATGAACGAGATATATAAGCCGCGTCGAAGAAGGGATACCAGACATTCGATACCCCAGTCTCGCGAACTAAACATAAATATAGTTACATAAATATAAAATACATAAATGTACTTATTGTTGTTAATAGTTAGTTTTATATTGTTATACGTTTTAATATTAATATAGTGTGTGTGTTTAAAGTTATTGTTAGTTTATTTAAGAACCCGAAAAGACAAACGTTACAGTGGTATTCAGGTGTGGACTAATTAATAAATAATAAACTAAGTAGACAATTAAGTGTTAATTAAGTATTCGATTAAATAAATATACAGTGCGGAAAGACGTTATATTAAATATCGTGATGGCCAACAGAATGAAACTGTCAGAATTAAAAGTTTCCGATTTAAAACGAGAATTAGAAGAGAGGGATGAGGATACAACTGGAAAAAAGTCGATCCTCCAGCAACGGCTTCGCAATGTGTTGATCCAAGAAGGCGAGGATCCAGAGAATTATGTTTTTCAAGTTCCAGGCGGAGATGCTGACGTGAATTCGCTGTTGATGAAAATGGAACAGCGTCTAATAGATTCACAAACTAAAATGGAACAGAACAATTTGGATAGTGCGAAAAATATGGAACAACGATTAATAGATAATTCGAAAAATTTGGAACAGCGTCTGATAGATTCACAAACTCAAATGCAACAAATGGAGCAGAAGAACCTGGAAACTTCTGGAAACTTAGCGAAAACTCTAGAACAAATGGAACAGAAGAATCTGGATAGCGCGAAAAATATGGAACAACGATTAATAGAGAATGCGCAAATACAAATGCAAGAAATGGAAAAGAAATTACTAGAAAATTCTAGAAACTTCGAAAAAAGTCTGGAACAAGTGGAGAAAGTTCTAGAACAGCGATTAGCGGAAAAATCAGAAGCGTTAAAAGAAGAGGTTTTCATAGCTGTAGAAGAGAAAATTGGAGAACATTCTAGACTTTTAGAGGCAATAATGATTGAGATGAAATTACCCGCTACCATGAGTCATCCTGATCCCAGGCAGGTCAACGAAGAAGTCATACCGCGGCCCATCGAAATAAAAGAAGAACTTGTGACTATTTCAAGGACCAGAATCAAGCCACCAACCTTTGATGGAAAGACGTCATGGGCAACTTACCTGACGCAATTCGAAGCGGCCGCAGAAGCAAACGCATGGTCTTCTGCCGAGAAGGCGACTGCTTTAGTCATAGCATTGAGGGGTGATGCTAGTGATATTTTGCAGACATTGCCTCCTGAGGAACGTAAAGATTATTCTCAACTCATTAAACGCTTGGAGATGAGATATGGCCATGCGCATTTGGAGCAAGTATACCATACCCAACTGAAGAATCGATCACAGAAGAAAGGCGAGAATCTTCAGGAATTTGAGGCAGATATTGCTCGTCTAGTTCGACTTGCATATCCGATGGCACCAGATAATTTCATGGAACACCTAGCGGTCCAGATATTCATAGATGGTCTCCGGGATATTGATACGCAGCAAGCATTAAGGTTGGCAAGACCGAAAACCTCGATTGATGCTTTGGCGTACGCACTTGAATTTGAGACTGCAAGACAAGCCTCTTTGAACAATGCTCGTGGCTGTTCTGTCGACGAACAGGAAAATGAGCAGTTCATGGAGCAGGTGGTTAGTCAAGTCCTAAATCAGATCAAATCAAATAAAAGTGCGCGGCCATGCGGGAATTGTAGAAGAAACGGTCATATCCAGAATAAATGTGATAAAAGGACCAAGAAAGAATCCGCTGAGAATCCGAAAGTCCCAAGGACTGCCCAAATCGCATCCTTGCAAAATCAAACCAATGGCCTGTATGTGGATGCTATTATGGAAAGAAGAACCTATGCTTGCTTGCTAGATACTGGATCAACGAAAACCATTGTACGACCCGATTTAATATCCAGGAATAAAGAATTACTTTCTAGTAAATGGAGACTAAGGACAGCTACTGGAGAAGCAGCTTCTGTGGCAGGTGAAGTGGATGTCAACTTTATCATAGGACCAACATCAGTCCGACATCGTGTTCTCGTAGCGGACATAGAAGAACAAATAATCTTGGGATTAGACATCATGAACACCTACGGCTTCCAGTTAAACATGAAAGAAGGCACTTTAAAAATAAATAATGAGGAATTGTTTCTTCATGGGAAAGATTGTGGGAATGTACAAGTAATTACTGCAGAGAATGTTGTTCTGGATGCAAGAAGTGAGACATTTTTGACGGCGTGTATGGAAGGTGATTATTTGGACGGAAATGTTATAATGTTGGAACCAAAGGCTGATGATGACGAGGTGGGCCGAGGAATAGTAGTTGCCAAAATGCTGGTTAAGACTCAGAAGACTGTACCGATAAGGGTAATGAATGTGAACCATTACCCTGTTTCATTGAAGAAGGGTACTATTCTGGGGTGGTGTTCGCCAGTGTCGGCCGTCGTTCATCGCATAGAGGCGAAGAAGAATGGATTCGTGCAGGTTCCTGAGAAATTGTCCAAGATAATCGACTCCGCCTGTCAAGGATTGAGCAAGAAGGAACAAAGTCAAGTTAAGGATTTAATCAAACATTATGAAGACGTCTTTGAAACTGAAACTGGTACGAAAGGAAGAACCAATATTGTAATGCACAAAATAAATACCAGCGATGCAAGTCCAATTCGACAAGGACCAAGAAGGTTACCTCTGGCAAAACGTGAGGAAGCCAAGCAAATTATACAAGATATGGAAGGCCAAGGAGTAATTGAACCATCGAATAGTCCATGGGCTTCACCAGTGGTCCTTGTCAGGAAGAAGGATGGATCTACCAGATTCTGTGTGGACTATCGTCGTTTGAATAGTGTGACCAAAAAGGACAGCTATCCTCTCCCAAGAATAGACGATACGCTAGACACCTTGGCAGGAGCAAAATGGTTCTCCACTCTCGACTTGAAGAGCGGTTATTGGCAAGTGGGAATGGATCCCAATGACAAAGAGAAGACTGCCTTCAGTTTAGGTACAGGACTCTGGCAATTTACAGTCATGCCATTTGGACTGTGTAACGCCCCAGCTACCTTTGAGCGACTAATGGACACTGTACTGAGGGGATTGTCTTGGGATACCTGCCTGGTATATCTCGATGATGTGATTGTGGTAGGGAAGACCTTTGAAGATCACATGAAAAATTTGGAAGTAGTATTCCAGAGGTTGCGAGATGCCAACCTGAGATTAAGTCCAAAGAAGTGTCACCTTTTCCGCAAGGAGGTAAATTACCTTGGACATGTGGTTTCCGGAAAAGGAATTGCTGTGGATCCAGAAAAAGTAAAAGCCGTGGAAAACTGGCCGGTACCCAAAGACAAACATCAGCTAAGAAGCTTTTTGGGATTATGCACATATTATCGACGCTACGTTCCTGGATTCTCCAACATTGCAAAACCACTTACTCGCCTAACAGAAAATCGAGCATTCATTTGGAACAACGAATGCCAAGCGGCCTTTGAGTTGTTAAAAGGTACGTTGATCAGTGCACCCGTTCTGAACTATCCGCTGCCATCTGGGAGGTTTGTTTTGGATACGGATGCCAGTAACGTCGGGATTGGTGGCGTGCTCTCTCAAATCCAAGATGGACAAGAAAAGGTCATTGGATACTTTAGCAAGACCCTGTCCAAACCGGAGAGGAACTACTGCGTAACCAGGAGAGAACTATTGGCAGTAGTTAAGACCATTGAGCACTTTTACAAGTACCTGTATGGGCAGAAGTTCCTGATCCGCACTGATCATGCCGCCTTAAAGTGGCTCTTGCAATTTAAGAATCCAGAGGGTCAAGTAGCTAGATGGATTGAGAGGCTACAGGAGTATGACTTTGTCATTGAACACAGAGCAGGCCTCAAACATCAAAATGCAGATGCCCTTTCCAGAAGGCCCTGTCCAGAAGACTGTCGATATTGCAACAGAATCGAAGACAAATCGGCCAACGCTCTTCGAACCACCGTTGTTGATGACCAATGGCAACCTGACAATTTGCGCGCAGATCAAGAAGCTGATCCGGATCTTGCAGTCCTCGGGGCTTGGAAAAGAAATGGGCAAAGACCGACCTGGCAAGAAATTGCTCCCCATTCACGAGAATTGAAGTCATACTGGGCACAATGGGATTCCTTAACCATAGAAGACGATCTCCTGAGACGTGAGGTCGAAAATCACGATGGAAGCGAGCGGAAGATGCAAATGGTGGTTCCCAAGAACAGAATACCAGAGGTATTGCGAGAACTCCATAATGGTGCTTCTGGGGGACATTTTGGAGTCCATAAAACACTGGAGAAGGTGCGCCAGAGATTTTACTGGGTGAATTGTTCACGAGATGTGAAGGAATGGTGCCGAAAGTGTGCTAATTGCGCCGGAAGCAATGGTCCCCAGAGGCGTCGACGTGCACCCATGCGCCAATACAATGTAGGAAGCCCATTTGAAAGGATCGCCATAGATGCCGCCGGCCCTTTTCCAGAAAGCGACAAAGGAAATAAATACATAATAGTGGTCATGGATTATTTTACCAAATGGGTTGAAGCATATGCTCTACCAAATCAGGAAGCTGGAACTGTAGCAGACGTGATTGTGAAGGAGTTCGTCAGCCGTTTTGGTGTACCCTTGGAACTTCATTCCGATCAAGGACGAAATTTTGAGTCCAATCTATTCGAAAAGATGTGTGGACTTTTGGGCATACGGAAGACGAGAACAACTCCCTTGCATCCACAATCAGATGGGATGGTAGAGCGAATGAACAAGACCATGATCAGACACTTATCCAAAGTGGTCTCCGAACACCAGAGAGATTGGGACTAACATTTACCATTATTTCTAATGGCGTATCGGGCCTCCGTTCAAGAGACAACAGGCCAATCACCAGCAAACGTGCTATTCGGGAGGGAACTCCGATTGCCCTGTGATTTAAAGTTTGGGAGCAAGCCTGGTGAAGATCTTGCCGGAGAAGATTATGTCAACACGCTCAGACGACGACTAGATAATATCCATGAACAAGTCAGACATAATATCCAAGATGCTAGTGACAGAATGAAAGAGAGCTATGACATCAACGCCGAGAAGAGTGGTTACCATGAAGGCGATCGGGTTTGGTTGTATAATCCACAACGCCGACGGGGCCTATCTCCAAAACTTCAAAAGAATTGGGAGGGGCCATACGAGGTGTTGAAGCGGATCAACGATGTAATATACCGCATCAGGCGAACACCTCACACTAAGCCAAGAGTCGTACATTTTAATCGATTAGCCCCATACTCTGGAGACAATAATGACGAAACCGCTGACTTGCGCCGATTAGATAGCCAATACCATGAACTAACCTTCGAAGACTTTATGCAAGAATATTCTGGTTCGAGAAAAACTCGATTTGGAGTAACCATCGAGAAACAGCAAGATTTGTTTACAGTGCCGCCAGACTACGCGCTTGCTCATTGCGTAGCCCGAGATCTGCGAATGGCCAAAGGGATTGCCAGGGAATTTAAAGAGAGATTTGGCAGAATCGAAAAACTAAGGCAGCAGGGACCAGCAATTGGGAAGAGTCTCCAAATAATAAATGAAGGACAGCCCATATTTTATTTGGTCACGAAAGAACTGTCGAGTCTAAAGCCAACCTATCGTGCCTTATGGGAGGCCCTGACCCACTTACGCGAACAAATGTTACAGCAAGACATTCTGAAATTAGCAGTTCCAAAATTGGGTTGTGGATTGGACCGCCTGGACTGGAGAATTGTAAGGAGCATGTTGGAAGTAATCTTCCGACATACTGGTATGGAAATTCTGGTATGCAGTTACCGCCTTGAATATTCCTGTCCATCCAGGCAAGATAAAACCGTGGACTGTTATTTCGATATGACGTCACAATGTAACAAAGGCCCTACCTGTCGATTTCGCCATCGGTTGAGGGAATCAAAACTTGACATGTTTCGGGACGAAACTTCATTCTTAAGAAGGGGGCAATGTGATGACTCATCCTACGACTAATAGGCGCGTCATACTTGTCTGGTGTTCTCTTCAGCCTTCTACCTCATTCGAGAATATATGAACGAGATATATAAGCCGCGTCGAAGAAGGGATACCAGACATTCGATACCCCAGTCTCGCGAACTAAACATAAATATAGTTACATAAATATAAAATACATAAATGTACTTATTGTTGTTAATAGTTAGTTTTATATTGTTATACGTTTTAATATTAATATAGTGTGTGTGTTTAAAGTTATTGTTAGTTTATTTAAGAACCCGAAAAGACAAACGTTACACTATTTAGGCTTAACAATTGAATATCCAAGACAAAGACCAGTATTATTGATACTGACTGAGAGGTTATATATAAAATTATAATTTTTAGAAATAAAATAATTAAGAAGGGCAGAAAAATGTAACGATAATAATATTAACCTTTATTATTCAACAGGAACTCATTCTCAGAATAATAATAATATATATAATTAAAATATACTGCTACTTAGATACCATAGCAGCGGCGCTACTGCGTTGGATTTACTAAAATAAAAGTGTGCATTATTAAAAAAAAAATTCTAGTAGAATTATTTGAAGCTCAGACATAATATACTAAACAGCTTACCCGATGTGCTTACATGGCTTTAACAAAACTGGATGTGCACGACTGAACACCTGCTGCATAGCGTACGATTCAACAGTAGTCGAGATTCGTCCGTTACGAGGTATGTACGAGGGGCAAGCTATAATTATTGAGAATAGAAAGATTGCTATAAGTTTTCAGAATTTTTATTTTAAGTATCTTCAAAGTAATTACCATCAACAATAATACACTTAACCATTCTTTCCTTCCATAGTTCAAAAGCGTTTATTCAGCTATCTTTAGGGGTACTATCAAAAATCAGTTAACGGCGATATCAATCTCTTCTTCTGACTGGAACATTTTCCCTCTCAAATGTTTTTGGAGCTCAAAAAATAGTCAGAAGCCACACATCACCAAATCCGGTGAGTAAGGAGGATGTTTTATAACTTTGATTTTGTTTTCAGCTAAATACTCAACAGTTATCCCTGCTGTTTTGGACGACGCGTTATTATGATGTAACATAATTCCCTTTCTTGGCACTTTACTGAACACAGTAGGCAAACATACTATTTAGCGGTAACTGTCTTATGATCTTCTAATTTAATTGCCCCCACCAAACCTGTACTTCTAAAAAATACTGCGTTCATTACTTTTTTCATTGCTCGCCTTCAGTAAAACAAATTCTAACATATTCTGCTTTTTGTAAATCTGTCAGATGATGGGGTGCAAACCGAGCTACAACCTTTTTCAAATGTAAATGTTCGTGCAATATTGATCTCATTTGCGAGGATCCAATCTTCAGTTTGGACTCTATCATTGCATAGGTAATGCGGTTGTCCCCGGCCACCATCTTCTTCACTGCAGCAATATTTTTGGCATTAACAACAGTTGCAGGAGAGTCAGCTCCTTTTTTGTGTACAATCGAGTTACAACCTCGTTCAAATTCTTTATACCATCTATAAACAGTAGCCAGTGATGGTGCGAGATCTTCAAATGCCGATTTTAAACTTTCCTCACACTCATACGCGCTCAAGCCTTTCTTGAAATCATAGTAAATTAAAAGTTCTCTCGTGATAATTCCATTTTTTCGACAAAATAAGCGTATTCTATAGGTTATTTCTCAAACTATTCAACCGAATTGCACAAACTAAACTGCATTTGACAAAGAAAATAATGCACTATTTAATAAACAACAATTTGTTTTTCATAGGTAACTAGATTTTTCTATTTTCAATAATTGTAGATTATCCCTCGTGTCAGCTTATATGCAGAAAAAATCGTTCCACATCTAGCGATGTAATATTCGCATAGTTAAAGTGGTCTTTGAATTTGTACAACAAATCTTTCGCAACACTATTGTTTAAAAGTTGCCTTAATCAAGTAAAATCTACATTTTTACGTAATAAAGTATTAAATTTTACCCTGACACATTCACTTTTTTCATAATTAAAGTATATAGCACTGTTACTGCGAGGGCAAGAATTTCAAACCAATCCGGTAAGGTTAACGAAGTGTTCTGTATTTTTTAATGCGTTCACCACTGGAACGTAATTGTTGAAAATAATTTTTAAATCTGCTGCTACTTGAGGTTTTTCGAATTGCATTTGACTTAGCTTTATTGCAGCTGCTTCTTTAGCGTCCAGTTGTAAAATAAACGAATTTTTTCAAAACGTTTGAAATTATATGAGCCGAGAGGAGCTCTGAATCTTCCGAACCTCCCGCTCGTCCACGCCTATGTGAGCTGACCGAGAATGATGGTCTTTAATAATTATATACGTGGTTGTATATAACAAAATAATTTGAAACATACTTGAGTGGGTAAAACCTTATCACATTTTGTAATAAAATGATTTTTCGTAATATAAAAACATTATTAAAAATAGGGCGTGGAGAATAAAATACAAGTAAAATACAAGTACACCCCTTGCCAAGTCTTGCGCTTGTCATGAAGACAGCGATGCTTGTTTTTGGCGACCGTGATATTGACGTTAGTCAATGAGCGGCGCTGAATGTTCTTCTAGGCTGCCACTTGATGACTTTTGTAATATAGTAAGACTGTTAATTATTGTGAAATTATCTATGTGGCATCATGTGTTGATGTTTCTACAGCAAGATGAAACATGCGTCTGCGTGTTTTAGAAAGATATTTCCACACAAATATGAACTTGTATTCTATTTTCCACAACTGATTTTTAATGTTTTTATAACGAGCGATCATTAAAATTTTCACTCGTAGCTGGCCGTGTATATAAAAATTATGTCGTAGCTTTAGTCATTAAGATGTTATTTCAAACATCTGTCAGTGTCAAATATATATTTTAAAGTTTCATCAAAAGAAAAAGTAATGGCCTTTAATGATATGCATAAAGCGTTTATGGTAGAATGTTACTTCCTGACATCTCAAAAAGTTGATGGTGTTTGGCAGCATTCAATAGAAAATTGCCTTGCGGAGTTTGAAGAGAGATATCCAAATACTGTTCCTAGCTATAAAACTTTCCGTGATACGCTAATGCATTGTGTAAATCTTTTTTGTCAAACAGGCAGTATTTTAAGGAAAAAAGAAAGCGGTCCTCCTCTCAAGAGAAGTCGCGGCGTAATTGAAAATGTCAGACAAATTATTAACGGATCTCCTCAAACATCTATTCGCAGAGTTTCGCAACAAGTTGGGCTTTCGTATGGAATATGTTAAAAAATTTTAAAAAAGGACTTGCACATGTATCCATATAAATTAACTTCTGTACAAAATCTATTACCTACGGATTATGAAAAAAGAACACAATTTTGCCAATGGTTTATTCAAACAATGACAGACAATATTTTAAATCATAATTTTTTCACCGATGAAGATTGGTTTTATTTGAAAGGTTATGTTAATTCGCAAAATATGCGTATGTGGTCCAGTGAAAATCCTCATTTCTACAGAGAAGTTCCTCTACATCCAGAAAAAATAGGCGTATGAGTAGGTATGAATCGTCACCGATTAATAGGACCAATATTCTTTGAGGCACGATAACATCGGAGAAATATCGTAACGAAATTCTCAGTGTTTTTACTAATCAATTGACTAATGATGAACTCCAGGTCGGATATTTTCAACAGGATGGGGCTACATCTCATGTTAAACTTGAAAATATTCAGTTTTTGCAACAATTTTATGGCGATAGGATAATAAGTAGAAATACAGCGATTCCATATCGACCACGATCGTGTGATTTAACAGTCATGGATTTTTTTGTGTGGCCATATATAAAGAATATTATTTATGAAACACCAATTAATAATCTACAAGAGTTAAGACATAAAATCATTGAAAAATGTGAACACATCAATAACTCACCGCAAATACTGATCAATGTTTTCATTGCTCTACGAAATAGAGTTCGATTATGCTTGGTGGAGAATGGTCATCATTTTACACATTTTTTATAATATTCTATTACTTTGTATAAAAATTATAAATATATTTAATATAAAAGTCAGCATTTCAAATTATTTTTTAACAATCATGACGTTTGAAATTATAATGACAGATCTCCTCTAATAACTTAAGTTAGGACATACTTTTTGTGTACATGGCTTACTTGAGCGAAACTTTTAATGATCACTCGTTATTATGAGGGATATTTTTATGTTTTGCATCTGGGACATAGCCCTAATTAAATGTCAGTTCTAAACATTAACTTCCATCTTTAGTTAGCTCAAATCCAAAGCTTCAGTGTAATACGTGTAGTGTTGTAGCTACAACGAACTGTAAAAGTTGAAAAATGGAATTAAACCGTGAAAATTTTCGCCCAATAAGTTTTTATAATTTTCGAGGACAATTATTTCAACAAGAATGCCTCGCTGAGTTGGTTTCTGTTTTGTATAATGAAGCACCACATCAGTCAACAATTTCTCGTTGGTATAGAGAATTCAAACGTGGATGGATTAGTCTTAGCGATGGCCCAAGAGCAGGTGCACCAAAAACGGCAGTCACTCAGGAAAACGTTGATGCTGTGCGCAAGTTCATCAACGAAGATCGACATGTGATATATCGCGAAATTGAGTCATCATTTGGGATTTCAAAAAAATTTGCATGAAGAATTGTATGTAAAAAATTAGTTTCCCGTAGGATACCACATGTGTTGACCGAAGAACAGAAAACAGCTAGAGTGAATTGGTGTTACAAACTCTATACCGCTTCAACGCAGGAAACTCTAAAAACGTGCACAATATCGTGAGTGGTGATGAATCTTGGATCCAGACGAGCCAGAAAATATACACCCGTCGTCTGTTTGGGTGACCCAAGGTGAAGGAAAGCCTACAAACGTCACAAGTCTCCAAAAAGATCGTCGTGACATTTGTGTCGAAAGCAGGTTATGTAGTAAATATTTCTCTACGAGTTCAAAGAACTGTTACTGCCGATTGGTATACAACCATTTGTTTGCTGCAAGTCATCGCTGAGCTCCGAGAAACCAACCCACAACCACGAATCATCCTCTACCAAGACAATGCAAGTTCGCACACAGCTCGCAAGACAATTGAATTTTCAACGCAACAAAACGTCGAATTGTTAGACCATCCTCCGTACAGTCCCGACTAAGCCCTAACGATTTCTTTACCCTTCCGAAAATCAAGAACGAACTGCGTGTTCAAAGATTCCAGTCGTCAGAAGGAGCAGTCGATGCCTTCAAAAATGCAATTTTGACTATACCAACAAATGAGTGGTATAATTAATTCCAGTGTTGGTTCGAACGCATGCAAAAGTGCATTAATCTTCGTGGAGAATACTTCGAAAAACAATAAAGTCTTTAAGAGCTATCTACTGTTTTATTCCAGCTCTATATGGAAAATATAAAAGACAACCCTCGTATTAAATATATTTTTATTTTTATACAAGGTTGATTTCTACACATTCGTTTTTTTAAAAAATATAATTGTTTTAATAAAAAAAAAAAAAATTTAATTCAAAATTTATATAAATTAGAGAAAAGTTGAAAATTATAATAATTCCAACATAGTTGAAAAATAATGAAAAAGCAATAACAATCAAATAATCGTAGGACTTACCGCTCTATGATTTATATCAATACCGCAACATCAACCGCGTACAACCGAGCTAATACCCACAGATATGCGGGTTGAGTTAAATATTTCTCGATAACAGACTGTGGAAGTGCCTGGGAAGTCGACGTCATAATAATAATATTTGTTATTCGTGTTATAGACCAATTATCGGACAAAATTACCAAATTAAATGTATCTCAATTGGAATTAGTACGTGCTAAAAAAATTAATTAAAGATATTAAAACGAAAAAATTTCTAACATCAAAATTAAAGAAAAAACATTAATAATAACAATAAAAGTAACTACATTAATAAAGATAATAATGTTTATAAGTTAGCAGACAAAGTATTGTTAGCGTTGATACACAGATGCGTCATTGGCGCTTTCTTCATAAAGTTGAAGTTATACTAATTAAAAAAAAAAAGAACAAAGAAACAATAATAACAGATGAACGGATCCAGATGTAGACGATTGCAATTCGGCATCATATGCACCAGTGATGCGTTCTTAAATAACTTACAATTAAATCTGATAATTGATAGTAAAAACATAGGAAATAAACACGAACAGTAAGATGGTTCCAAGAAATCGACTTGTGATAAAAAGCATGACGAATCAATACAATACAGTTTAAAAAAGGTAGCACACACTTCTTCTCTTCTATTAACGATAGAGCAAAAAGCATGTCTATCGAGCAAAAAAAATATAATCCATTCCACGTGTAGAATAAAGTCCATTACTTTTGAAGCCGAGGTATTTAAGAAAACGCTTCTGAAATTTCCCAAAGCGACCTGTTTGTAGATATAAGATAGATACCATACAACCGCACCGAGTTTGCTCTGCAAATAAGTATAGAACAAACATTTTGGAAGTTGAAGTATTGCTGATATCTCGATAGAAGTTTAAAACTTCGAGGCAGCTTTACAGATAAAATCCTAGAGTCCTTTATTTCATAACGGGAAGAAATCTCCATTAGATCTATATTATATGGAAAATAAAGGGGATGGGAATTCTGGAATGGCGCATTTGTCAATATTTAAAGAGTTGTTATTTTCGTTAAGTCATCTATGCATCAGCTTCAAGTTGTTATCGAGCTGCAACCTTAGCAATTTTCATACAGATCTTCAGGCCATATACGTAAGTTTAAACTCCGCAGTTCAGTGAACAGAGATCATTTAAAGTTAAGGTCCCAGATTAGAGCTTTGGGGTATTTTGAATCGAATTGACAAGAGTTAAGAAGAAGAGTTAAGTTGTCAAAACAACATATCAAGAGCAAGAACTTAAAAAGAAAGAAAAGATACTTAATAACAGAGCAGAGAAGCTAAATATATACAACTTAGCTACTAGCTTAGCGAAATCTGTATATAATACGTCAACGTGAAGACGATAGTGTACACAGATTTGTTGATAACTTGCGTAATTGCTGCTGCTAAATTGGTGATGGTAGACCGGCCATTGGCAAGGCCATGTTGGTAAAAAAACAGTAAATCTTATTGTTCATATATTAAATATTTGAACATTTTAGCAAAATCATTTGATATGTTAACTGGTCTCTAATTGCAGATATCACTTTGATCACCTTTTCTACAGGGTGTCAAGAATACCCCTAACTAATTAGTGTGCAAAACTGTGCGAGGCTACGCTGATGAGATTAGATTAAATGTTGCACATCTTGACCACGTATTCGAATCCGAAGGTTTGAAGCAGACGCTACATGTTCCGTTAAAGGATCTGTATATCTTCGGTAACAGATAAGTTGTTCAATTTTGTGTGTTCTGAAAATTCATATTCGTATAACGTTTCCTCTTTGTATAACAGCCGAATGGGGAGATTTTCTTAAATGAAACTCGCCGGGCTAAGTGTGTAGACTTGCAAAGGGACAGATTCCTGAGAAACTCCTAAGAACAATTTCTCTTAAGGAAGTGTAGATAAGAAATCTGAATTAAATTTAAAAAACGAAAATTTGTTAATTTGAAATAAAAATTAAATACAGCAAAAGTTTTATAGAAAGTAGATATTCTAAAACGCCTCTTGTATATATTTCTAACAATATACGAGGAAATATTAGAAAATAACGAGACTGGTGTTGTAGTACAAAAATGAAACTTTTATTTAGAAAACTTCAACAACTATCCTTCAAAGTACTCTCTATTCTGTGCAAAACACTTGTCCTATCGTTTTGTCCATTTGTCATAAATATCTGGGAAACCATTTTTTAAGAATTTATTCACCGCGTTGTTGAGTTCTAAATTCGACTCAAATTTTCGACCTCTCAATTCTTTTTGACTTCAGGAAAGAAATGGAAGTCACATTGAGGAAGGTCGGGTGAGTAGGGAGGTTGAATCATAATTTCCACCCTCAATTCTCCAAGTGTTCGTTGACAAATCGCAGATCTGTGGGTCGCAGCATTGGCGTAATGCAGGATCCAATTGTTCTCTAGGTAGAATGTGATCATAAATAACGATCCATTTCTAAAAAAGTTAGTGCACGAGTTTACCGGTGCTTTTCACAGTTTTCGCCTTCTGCGGTCTTGGACTGCCTTTGTGTTTCCATTGCATACTTTGAGATTTTAATTCAGGGTCGTAATGATAAAGCCAACTCTCGTCAAATGCAACTACATTGTTTAAAAACTCTTGATTATGTTGCAGTTGCCTTTTCCACTGCCGACAAATTGTCACTCGATTGGCTTTTTGTTCATCGGTCATCACTTTTGAAATCCATTTTGCCGCGACCTTACGGTACCCTAAATCTTCATGAATAATTTTTTGAATGGAACCATAAGACAAACTAACAATGTCAAAAAATCGATATATGCCAATACGTTAATTTTTGCAATATTTGAATTAATCCGTGCAGTTTGTAGTCGCCCGCGTCGAGGTTCATTTTCCACTGATTCACAACCATCTTTGCATTTCTTATGCAACTCAACAATCTACATCGTGATAAGCTATCATCTGGATATGCAGTTTTAATAATTTCGAAAGTTTGAGTTGGAGTGTTACCGAACCGAACCGAACACAAAATTTTATCGTATATTTTTGCTCCACCTTAATTTTTTCGATGGGTACGTCAAACACTGAAAATTCAGTAATTAATGTGTAATAAACTGTAAAAGTTAAATCAAAGCCTACTTGAGGATAAGTACATTAGAGACGGGACTTTATTCTTTATGTTATAAAATTCTAGTTTTGAAAGAAGTTATAGCACCAGTCTCGTTATATTTTGACATATCCTCGTACATCGGCATAGTTTTCGTTAATCAATATTCAGCAAATTACGTTATTTTATATTTAGTATTCATTTCGTATTCGAATCTCTAATTGAAATGAATATTTTTAACTGAAGTTTTTAAAATGAATCATTTTATTTAAAGTTGAAAAGATGAAGCCATCCAATCGTTCCATTTTTTAATTTCGTCAACAGCGAGCGCCGGAATGAGTCATTATAAACTTCATTTGTTGGCCTGTGATACAAAGTACGATGATATTTAGAACATTTCTAAACTGCGTTCTTGTGTTTAGTCTTTACGTAATTTATAAAAATGTGTATAACTTTGATTGAAGTATTTTTAAGCAGGTAGATAAAATAAGTTACAAATAGAAATAGGACAAGTTTTAAATTTTTTTAAGGAAATTTTTTTATTTAAACTCGATAAAATGGTATGGTAAATTTATGAATGGGAAGAAAATCATCCTAAGTTTCTTCAATATTTTATTATGCAGCTAATTTTGCAAAATTGGCTTCATATATTTTGTTAACCACTAAACAAAAACATTTTTAAAAATATAAAAATATTATTAAAGATCGGGCGTGGAGAACACAATGCAAGTTCATATTTGTATGAAAGAATCTTAGCAGAGGTGCAGACACGTGTTTTATCTCATTAATACAGAACTTGTGTACTTTCAAGATGTTAGTTTCAGGAAAGTCAGTAAACGTTAATTGTTTTACCACTTGTGCACATGCGTAAGACTGTATACACTGCGTTTTTATTCTTAACCCTAGAAAGGTAACCATTGTAAATTTTACTAGCCCAGTTGCAATTTATTCCTGCCAATTCGTACGTACATGAAGTAAGGTGGGGAACAAGCGTCTAGCTTAGAGGTGCTCAGACTTTTAGGGATTACGATCTACGACAAAACATTTAGGTGACCAGCGATCGACAGGTACGACTTCCAACTACTAGGAGTAGCGAAAATCTCAAATTCTGACAGTTGTTATACATAAATTAAAATTATAAACACATATTTTTTAAATTATTTTATTATAATGTTAGAGTTAGAACATAAAATATTTATTATTCAAGGTTACTATAGAACTGACCAAAAATTAGAAAATAGAGATTGGGTTAATTCCACTAATTAGTGCTTACAGAATTTCTGGCAACATTATCCTAATCTGCCAGTTACTTACGCACAACTGCAAAAATATATTCAAGCTTATGTTATTAATTTGGTGAAACTGAGGCAATAATTTGTAAATCTGGCGTTAAATAAACAACAAATTGCATAGAGGATATCCGACATCGAATGGACAACTAACCCAAAAAATCCATCGCAAAACTATCACAAGTTTATTTGTCTGTGGGAACATGTCATACTATTTCAAAAAAGGTGCTTAAAGGTGTTTCCATATAAAATTCAAGCAGTTTTGGGACCCAAACAGATATATTTCGTTACGAGAACACATTATTGCCTATGGTTTTTGAATAACATAAATAATAATGACATATCTCGACAAATGCCTCTTTTCGGATGAGGCTTGGTTCCACCTTTCAGAATATTTGAACAGGCAAAATTTGAAAATTTGCCCTGCAGAAAACTCTCATAAATTTGTGGATACTGCACTACATCCACAAAAAATAGGCGTCTGGGTAGTATTTTTTAATCAAAGCAAAACTGCTGAAAGATATCGAAATGAATTATTAGGGCCGTTTATTAATGAACTTCATGATGATGAACTTACGGAAGGATATTTTCAGCAAGATAATTCACCAGCGCACAAATCTCTAGAAACAATAGTTTTTTGCAAGAATTTTTCGATACGAGAATTATTAATTTTATTTAATTAATCTCCAGATTTGACAATTTTGGACTATTTTATTTTTTCATATTTAAAAAATACCATTTTTAAGCCTACAAATCACACAATCGAAGAGTTTCGTAATGCCATTCTGAATTCTTGTGCTGACGTAACCCAAGAAATCCTAATAAATGGTTTTGAAAGCGTTAAGCATAGACTTTGTCTTCAGAATAATGGTCAATATCAACATCTGTTTTAGTATTATTTTCTTTCAATTTTGACTATTGTAATAAGTATTTTTTTCAAAACTAAATTACTAATTATTACACACATTTATATGACATAACCAACCTATCAAAATTATACGTTTGTGACAGAATACATGCACTGTCACCAACAATTTAAAAAAAAGCATGGTTGTCTCTAATGAGGAAAGTTTTTGAAGGCACGTTATATGAATTGTAGATATATAAATATTAAACAATAAAAGAATTTTAACGATTACTGACTTGTATTGTTTCTTTAAATTTACATTTGGAATATAGTTCTAGTTAAACAAAACCTAAAGGAATAACTCTGTGATAAACATTAAATACAAAAGAGTCTAGAAGATATATATAGATAAGAGACGGCCCACGTTGGGCTGACAATAATGTTAGGATGCCGTCTCACGTTGGACTGCAATATGTAAGAGATAAGAATAGTTAAATGATGATAGTATCATAAACTGGGCACCTTTTACAAATTTTAAATATAAAAATATCTCTTGTCCTAGCAGCTGATAAGTAGCAGTATCCACAGTTAAATATAGAGGTCGCGGAGAGCATGAAATTGATAAAGAATATTTAACTTTTCTTATCCCAGGATCATCGTGGATAGTGACACTCAAATATTATTGTAAAAATTACACAAACATTAATAATATTGATTTCGCTGGGCATGAATAAATAAAAAACACCGCTTTTATATTTTACGTATAGAATATTTATTGAATTAAAAGTAACTATACACATATGGTGCTAAACTTGTACTCTTTTGGTCGATTTGTAAATTATTACTTTGTAATGAAGTTGAATTAAAAACTAATAAGAGTGTGGTTATGTGCATCAATTAAATACCACATAAACTAATATTATTGTTTAAAATAAGCAGTAACAACTGGTAAGTAAATTTATGTGTATTTTAAATGTATTTGATTCCTTACTTTAGTGTATTTAAATTATTATTATCTCTTGGTTAAATCAAGATACCTTTTAATTATTTTTAAATGTGATAATACCGAATGAAACTACTTTTAAATATAACTAAGAACCTGTATTTGTAGGGATGGCAGCAGGCACAAGGAAAAATGGCTTCTACGGCTTAGGTCTCGATATACAGCCAGGAGGAATAAAGGATATGCTTGGAGAATTCGGGTGATTTTCTTTTATGTCTGGTACGGTGTATATTATATTCGGATGTGTTTCCAGGTAAATTTAAAACTTTATTACGTTGTAAAAACTTGGGCTCTAGAGTGACCTTCACCAGATGATGCTATGACGGAAATCTCGTAGAAAAATCTTTTAACGCATATAAAAATATGTTTAAACGGTTATTTAATGGTTTATGCACTTTTCTAACCGGTTATTATATCCAAATTACTTTTAAATACAATTTTTATGAATTTCAAACGGACAAATATATTTTAGATGCAACAGTATCAAATTGTCAAAACTGACGCTTCGTAGTCCTTTGTTTATTTCAAAGCCTTATTTTATGCAAATTATCTTGATTTTTACCTTGACATGAATTATTATTTAAATAGAATTTTAAATGTTGAAATCATTTAAATGGATTTATATAATTAATTTTAAAATTTACAAATTTAAATGAGTGTGCCTTAGATGATAGGTTATGTTTGCTCTGACTATACAAACAGATCTAAGTCGTGGGCTTTTCTGTTTTGAAAAGTGAACGTGTCTAACCTAATGTCAATACAAATTTGAATGTAAATAAATTAAATATCTTTTTATTTTCGGGTTAATGAAATAAATGATTTAAATGAATGATAAAAAATGAAAAGGTAAATTTTTAAATAAATATAATTGTTCCTTAAAATATCAGAAATTGTCGGGATATTAATTTATTAACAATTCGGCATTAATTTTCACATGTTGCGTCCACATATAGCCGCATTACAATATGCTTTTACCTTATTTTAATTTCGATCTTTTCATTCCCAGGCAACCTTAGTACACTCGTAGTTTGAATTACAATATATATGTACATATATACATATATATAACAATTGATAAATTATTGGAGTTTTTCGGCTTTTATATGAAATATTTACAAATATCAAGTTAGTATGTATGTAATTGCAAAGTAAGGGTGATGTAAACATTGCTGTCTACAAATTACAAAGCAAATAATACGAAATTTTTTTTTAATTGAAAAATATTGTCTTGTTATTGTTTTAATAAACGGCTAAGAAATTATCTAAACACTTATATTTATATATATATATATATATATATATATATATATATATATATATGAGTGGCAGCTCACGCAAAAATTACGTTTTCAAAAAATAAGTGAAAACCTCATACCAATATGTATACACACACTAGATTAATATAAAAATTCATAGGGTTGTATATCATAACTAAAGACGGCAGACCATGTGCCCGAACAGTAGCGTGATGTGGAGGGATCGAGTAGAGGCGTACGACGATCAATTCAGTTGCCGTTGAGACGTTGTAAGCGATACATTGTTAACACAATCGTGTTGAAAATGTCGGGAGTGCGTAAAAAACAATGCATCGACTCGGTTGCATGCTAACGTAGTAAAGAAATTTTTGCATCGGTTTCCCGATTTAATATATGACGGTACCGTAGTGAAATGTTTAGTTTGTGAAACAACTTTATTAACTTGGAAAGCAAGTCAGTGCCAAAGACATATAAATAGTGACAAACATAAATCGAACAATAGTGGACGCAGATCATATAATAAATTTGTGTGTGATTTAACAATGATGTTAATTGCGACCAATATACCAATGCAGAAAGTAGAACACTCAATGTTTCGTCAGTTTTGGAAGAAATACAATCCTATGTGGAAATTACCAGCAAGAAGTACGCTACGGAATTACGTACCGTCAGTGCGTGAGAGAATTGTAAATTGTACGAAAAATACGGTAAAAAAAAATTCCTGAGGTTAACAATAGACGAAACTACAGATATTAAAAAACAGTCCATCCTAGCCATTCTAGTACGGACGCTGACTCCGCAAGGACCTTCTCCTCCTTATTTACTAACCTGTAAACGAATGCAAGGGTGTACTGCCAGAGCGATATATGATGTATTAATAGAAACACTACACAAATTTGAGATTTTACCGAAGCAAGTGTTAATGTTAGTTACCGATGCTGCCAAGGTTATGTGTTCCACGGCAAACTTACTCAAAACGATTCAACCAAACCTGCTGCATGTCACATGTTTGCTTCACGCTTTACACCTTGTAACAAACACTGTACGTACAACTTATCCTGATGTGGATCAACTGATAGGACAAACGAAAGCGGTTTTTCTTAAATCTCCGAAACGGATTCGGCTATTTCATTCGCTGTGTCCTGATATACCCGAGCCGCCGCAACCAATTCTTATACGATGAGGTACTTGGTTAGAAGCAGCATTTTATTATTATAAACATTTTGAAAAAATTTAATCGGTGATTTTACAACTAGACGCCAAAGAAGCTGCTGCAATACGGCTCAGCCAGGTTCAATTTAACAATCCTCAAGTTGCAGCAAATTTAAAAATTATTTACGACAGTTACGTTCCAATACTGGACGCAATAAAAAATTTACAGAACACTGCGCTGTCCTTATCGGACTCATTAGCAATTATTGACCACGTAAAACTAGTGCTGCATATCCTTGAAGATGAAAAAAGTGATTGTGTCCGTGAAAAATTTAACAGTGTATTAGATAAAAATGTAGATTTTACAAAATTAGGGCAATTTTTTACCAATACTGAAGATCCGTTGTACAGATACACAGAGCGCTTTAACTATGCAAATATAACATCTCTCAACGTCGAACAATCCTTCTCTGTATATAAACATATATATACGTCGCACGTACGAACCTTTCCGAGACTAATACAGAAACATATATTATGGTGCAGTTTTTTCATCGCGCACATCCGCATTTTTTTGCAACAATGTAAACATGTTGGGTAAGTTATTTATGTTTTTTCTTTACGTTTTGTATAGGAATTCGATATATTTATTTTTAAGTAAGCGCACTGTTCTTCTGCTAAACTCTCCACGCAACGCCACTGCTGGGGCACATAGTCTGCCGTATCATAACTCAAAGAGACCCAGGTGGTATGCTCAAAAGTATTATAACTTTTTACGAGATATAATGTTGAGATAAGATGTTACGTTTCTAAATGGAAATATTGAGTTAGAGACGGAAAAAGTAAAAAACATAATCCATCTAATGTCCTCTTTTACAGCTTTTTCAACTAATATCTTTACAGGCCACAGAAAGTGGAAAAGTAGCACCTACACCTAAATATTTTTTTAAAACAAATGCGTTTTATTAGGGTACTAGGGAGAATAATTTGCTTAATGGATATTTATTGTTTTCATTTTCTATTAGATATACACTTAAAGGTAAATTCATAAATCCAATTTTATTTATTTATTAAAATTGTATATACGACGGCTATTCGTAAAGTACGTTCCGTTTGGTTATTAAAAAAACACCAATACATGTAGATGTTTTATTATATAACTTAAAGCCACTACTTTCAGCTATTTGTCTACATAGTTGCCATTAAGATTGATACATTTATCATAGCGATGACCCAGTTTTTTATTTCACTACACGTCCGGGTCTGAGTCTGTTGCTAGAAAGACGTTTATTAGGGATTTTATTCGATGATGTTCTTACGTTTACCCAGCACATATCTAGGCATCTGCTCTTCTGGTAGCAGGTCTCTCGGTTTTCTTGTGAGCTCGTGTCGCAATTTTTCTATCATGAACTGTATTAAGGTACTATACTATGCCCTTGTTCGATGCAGGTTGGAATATGTATCTGTCGTCTGGTATCCGCATTATCTACACAAGCAAATCTCGGTCGAATGTGTTCAGAGGAGATTATTAAAATACTTGTGGTATCGACTATCTGCATTTACTGGCTCAGTATAATTTTATATCACTATCCCGTCGTAGAGTGGATTATAGTTCAAAGTTTATGTAATCTTCTAACACAAAGGATCGACGCTCCTTCGCTACTCGCGCAAATTAATCTAAATGTACCAATTCATACTACACGCAATTTTGACGTTGTCAACATCCCAATTGCGAGAACCAATATTTTAGTAAAATCTCCTTTATACCACATGGCCACTAATTTTAATAAGCGTAGCTCTTTGGGTTTTGTGTGTTACTTGTGTGCGAGTGTAATGTGGGCCGTTGGGTGGCCACACCGGATAGCAAGTAGGGCGACTTATCGTAAAGAATGATACGCACAAAGTTCGGGTAACATATTATAATTTAATATAACACTTATAACTGGATAACAATTATATACATTATTTACTATGCTGAGGACTATTACTAAAACTGTAACTGTCTATCTGAATGTGAGTATGAATGTGTAAATGATTCTGAATGTCTCTCACTTACATTACTGTCGTTTTATATCCCAGATCATCCTTGTACTTCTTTCTAGAATATAATACAAACCCTGACATATAGTTTGTGTATGCAAACCACACGTGAGCGAGGTCGAGTTTGTAAAACACGTTACATTTGTATTAAAAGGAACGAGGCTGTGGCCTCGTTGAGAGTGTTTGCATATACATAACTACATTGCGTTATCACACGAGTATATGGTCATTTACTTTTTGGTGTAATCTCATTGTAATGCTGTGTATTTTTTCTTCAGATATTAAGGGTCAGTTGTGCCATGTATGATGACGCTAGCTAGTTCAGCGTTGTATGCGTTGTACAAAAGATGAAAAACAAGTAGTCAGTTGATTGTTGGTTAAAGTCGGTTGGTAGTAATGGAAAATGATGAATTCGGTGCATACGATAGAATATTTATGTAGAGAGCAGGTATAGAATAGAAAAATGGGCGCGAACTGCAAAATGTGCTTTTTGAAACATCTGTTTTTCACATATTTTATTATTTGTATTGTAATAATCAAAATGCAAATATTTTTTGCCTTTTTCTTCTATTTATTCACTTGCAAGCAGCAGAAGCCAGAATATTTACATTACATAAATTTATTTCAGTAATTTATATATTGGGTATGTTTTTCTATATTTTTTATTATGAGTATTGGATAAAAAACGGCAACAAATTTCTCAACCAAAGAAGAACCTATGTTAGTATCCCTTGTTAGACAGTACAGAAATGTATTGGAAAATAAAAGAACCGATTCAGACTCTTATAAAAAAAAAAAAAAACATGAAATAATCTGGCTGGTGAGTTTAACAATATATCCGTGATAGCAGAACTTTAAAAAGTAAATATGAAAATTTAAAGAAACGAACAAAAAAAGTTTGCTATTGAAAAAGCTCATACACAGAAGACAGGTGGGGCCCATGTGAAAAGTTTGGGACCTGTAGTGTAGACGCAGATATCAAAGAATTAATAGGGGTGTAATTAATAGGGCTTGAATCAGAATTTGATGATTGTGGCAGGGATGATATAGAAATATGCATACATGTATGTAATAAATATTGTTTGTTGTAGTAAATTCTATGCAAATAGATCATAACTATGAACAAGCTACTGATGTTAGCCTCGTAAATGCAAAAGTTGAGGTGGACGAAAGCTCTAAGAAAGAATTGCCAGAGTTACAAAAGGCATGTTTTCTAGAACATAATTTAAAATTAAAGTTATTGCAAGATGCACATGAAAAAGAAAGAAAGCATGCTGAGGTTAAAAATTATGCAGGAAGACATGATATAAAATTAGAAATTAAGAAAAGAAAACTAAGAAAAGTAAGAAATTAAGAAATAAAAAGAAATTCACATACATGTTGTTTACTTAAAGATATGTACTAATTAAAAATTTAATGATATTTATATACATATATATCTTAAAAAAATTCATATATTATAATAATCATTAACATTTAGCTATTGATAGCTCCCTTAACATATACATTTTTATAGATATTCAGAAAGTATAAGTATAATATTTGTAAACAAACATATTGCTATGAATAGTGGGTTGAAGATTAGTTACACCACCATCCACAACTAATTTTCTCAACTAGGTTTTCTCAGCCGGTGAATTTTCAAATCTGAGACCTCTAACTTCTCGGGTTCCACATAGGAAAAACGTGTCTAAAATATGAGTTGAGCGCCACTGAAATGTTCACAAAAATTTATTTACTTATTTTATATAAAATTGATTCCAAACTAATTTCTTTTTAATTTTCTTTTAAATATATTCTTTTATATAGATATACAATATTTAACAAAATTGGAGTGAGTAAATAAAACAAACGCAGATGAAAAGGTGAAATAAAAATATATTATATTAAATACAAAAATAAAAATATATTATATTAAATACAAAAATAAAAAAAATAAAAAAATATATCTTTACAAAGTATAAAGATGCTGTATCATCTAACAAAGATACTGAAGGTAAAAACATTCATCGACAATTGACCGCTAAATGAATGGAAAACATCCTCCTTAATGACTCCGAACAAGACTTATCTAAAAATAATCAAGTTTAATATTAAATTCTCACCAGAGAACCACACTGTATATTCAGATTCTGAACCACGAACAAAAACTATGCAAGTACTTTTTCATGCACAAAAAACCTTAACACCACTCGAACAAACTTTTCATTTATAATTTTAAACAAAGAATTGTTAATACTAAACTGTATTATTTATATGCCTAATAATTAAATCTCTTAACTACAAGAAGATTAATACAATGGAAATATAGTTTTAATAATTATGACGTCATAAAATTTTAATTCTACTTACAAAATTAATGGAGACTTACGAAAAGGTGCTTAATCAATTTTAATTATCAAAACAACGAGAATTTAACTCTTTAAATAGCGGGAATTAAATCTTTAATACATCAACTATATAACACTTTCAATCAAACAAACCCGAACTAATTAAATATAAATATATACAGTAAAACAACTTGAACTACGAAAGCCTATTGATAGGGGAAGGTAGTGGGAGGTAAAATTAAATGTATCCATTTTAGTATTGTCAACTTTTTATATGACAGGAATGTCAGTGGTTATGTGAAATACTTTAGCGAACCATCAAACTTTATTAAAGTTGTATTATGACAATAAATTATATTTTGTTGGACTTATTTTTTATTTGACGGTTCTTTAGTTGCAATTAGTATGCAATACAATTTCAGTTTTCCCATAATATAAACTTAATTTAACAAACTCTACACGTTTATATTAAAAAACATATTATAAGTAGCTAAATAAGCTAAATGAATACATATAATTTTACCTCCCACCACCCTCTCCTATCAATAGGCTTTCGTAGTTCAAGTTGTTATACTGTATATATATATATATATATATCTCGTAACAAGCAACCTTCTCGTACGCTATCTAAAATTCGTCTCCACGAATGCCCTCGACTTCTAGATGAAAACGACACCGAAAACCAGTTTTTCCCACTAGTTAGTCGTCGCAAAATTTATACACATTTTTAATATACAGTCCTATCACCTATAAATATTTTATTTTATATATTTTAATTTTTTTTAAAAAAATCCATAGCAATATGTATGCAGGCGTTAACGACGTAATATTGCTTGAACTGTTCCTGAACGCCCGAGATCCACCGTTCTCATGACTGGGTCTTTGAGGAGTAGTTCAAGCTTGAACTACAGTGACTATATTTAATACAGTGACGACAACTAGGTGTATCAATTTTGATTGGTTGTTATGATCACATGGTACCAGACGCCATTACGAGGCAAGAGGCAAATTATTCAATGAATTATTCGAGTGTTATATATTGTGAAGTAATATGTTTTCTTGGTTTTATGTGCTTATTTTTGGAATTTTCAAATTATAAGATTATTAAGTGATATAATTTGCATTTGTGATTATAGCATATTTTCGGTGTTTATTAAATTTATTAGTGTGTGCCTTAAGTAAGTACGCTGGCAATATTTATTTATAATATGTATTGAGGTTTTAGTTGTAAAATAAAACATTTTTGGAAATAAATTTCAACATAACTAGATGCCTGGTTGCAGGCGCGGCTCGTGATGACGTATTTTGGTTTGCAGTACAATGATACGAGTGCCTCGTGTGTTTTCGGTGTTTACTAAGCAAACGTTACAGTTAGTACACGAGAATACACGAAGCACTCGGATCATCGTACAGCAAACCAAAATACGTCATCACGAGCCGCGCCTGCCTGGTTGTGCTGCTCTAAATTGTAGTACCTAACTGTGCTAAGAAGAAGAAGAAATTTCCAAGAGATACTTTAATAAGAAAAGAATGGCATATTAAAATGAGGCGAGACAATTGTACACCAACCGATACATCATGTTTATGTGAGGTATGAAAATATTCACTACGTAACTTACACTTACAGGTGTATAAATAAAGAATCAGATTTAACTATAACATATTTTTCTTGTCCGGTAGATTCACTTTGCTCCAGAGATGTAGGAAAAGACGCGTATGGATGGAACCCGGAAGATCTAATGCTGTACCAAAACTCTTCTCCGAAAATCTCATATGCAAGGAACACCTTTGCTACCATGCAAAATGGATACTAGCTCAAGTAAGTTCAATTTAGAAAATAATCTAATATGTAATTACATTTTGTAGAATCCAGTAGAAAAGATATTATATAGTTTATATTTATGTATTTTGGGTATGTTTACTTTCAGTAATTATGAAGTAAAATTAGAAATAATCTCTTTCAAATATTGAATTAATCGTTCAACCACGACAATCAGCTTTTATCCCGGAAGTTGATATTCAACCATCACAATCAGTAAGTTCTTTGACTGTTGCAATTAGTGAACATCAAAGCATCAACATCAGAAAGGGAAGTGGCTATATCAGGATCATCAACAGATAAAAGTTATGATGATTTATACATGTAATTTACTACGATAAATTTCATTTTCAATATATTCGTTTTTATTTCCCATCCACATACCATGTCTCCTATATGTTTAAATTTTAACAATCGCAAAAAAAAGAGAAGATATTGTCACTGCTTTACTGCTTCCTCAATAGACATGAGCAAAACGAAATATTCGTTGATGAGACTACTCTCAAAAATATTTTGAAAAAGAAACTGATTAGAAGCAATACAGACTTTCGAACAAGACCAAGGTTTTTATTTATAAAAACATTTTATTCATAATAAATAAGAACACAATCAAATATTGAACAGATTTTAAATTTATTTTATTTAATTTTTTTTTTTGTGTATTTGTAAGTATATTTTGTGAAGATTACAGTTTTGTAATTGATTTAAAAATAAATTATTAATGTACGTACTACGTAGAAACAATCTTAAAATTAATTATTTTCTATTGATTTTGAATTCAATTCCTTGTTTTGACATATATTTCACAAATTAAATGCGAAATTGAATAATATAACTAGAAAATGTTCCATAGTTGCTATACTCTCAGATTTGAATGTGCCTCAAGATGGCGGCTGGGCGGGACTTAACATGCAATTGTCGTCACTGTATTAAATAAAGTCACTGTAGCTTGAACTAAGTTGGTACAATGCATTTTTTCGGTTGAACTGAAGTTCACGTTGAACTACCAGTGAACTTTGTTGGTAGAACTGACCCTAAATAGTCTAATTTTGTATAGTGTCCTATAATTGGTTTATAAACTATTGGACAACAAAGATCATTATTATTAGTATTGTTATTATTATTATTATTATAATATATATTTCAAGAATATTGGTTGGCTTCACGCCACCCTGTATATCAATCCGCCCTCGTAAACAATAAAGAGGAGAATATATTATTGATTAGTTCATAGTTCATGAATTGTGTATGTTAAAAAATTAAATTCAATAAACACGCTACGAACTTATGCAGTAACTCAATACGAGTATAATAATAAAAATATTTTTTCAACACCTTAATGAAATTATTTCCGATTGCTATAGGAGAATAATTACTAGAGAACGGACATTCTTACCCTATGACTAAGTTCTCCGAATACAATAGCCGTTGTCCATTGTTAACGCTGCGAAAATCAGGTTGCCTAGAAAGTCAAACACAAATACTTCATTGTATTACGCCGGGATGTACTCAGCGAAGTTTATAAACATTTCCAATTGCCGATTGCGTTTAATGGAATATATCCTCCGAATACAATAGCTGTGTTGTCCATTGTAATCGCAACGGACCAGATGGCCGGGTAAGCCTAACAAATACTTCATTGAATTACGCCGAGTCATGTGGTTAGAATGTCCGTTCTGTAATTATTAATTACATTACTAACCAAACTAATATTTTTATGTACGGAAATGATTTAGATGGTTTTTAAACCGCATGTTTAAATTTCAATTCAAAACAATTAATAATAAAATACCTGAAACATTGTTACACACGGCAGCCGATTTAAAATGAACTTTATTTAAAAAAAGTGTACCTCGTCTGTTTATTTTAACAGAGATCTGTAATTGGAAACAACAAACTTTGAAATGCGGAAAGGAAGGAAAAAGAAAATAAAGGATATGCGAGCGGTTTTGGTTTCGTTTTTCTCATATATAGCATTAATTAATGAAATTAATGATGTCGCGAGTCAATTATATTTTAAGCTTGCTTGGCACTCCTTTCGGGATTTTCATAATTTCATATAACTATATTTACGGGCATCCCACGCAAACTTTACGAATATTTCGGCCACAACATGTTTATTCATTGTGCAAGTTTGTGACTACTCAATGAATAAATTAAGTTTTGCGCAAACAAACCCAATTTCTGGTAGATATTTGTCCTTGATCATCAGAACGAACAAATAAATAATTTTCCATGGAATTAATTATAATCGAAAAGAATTAATACATAATGATCTACATGATCTATAAAACGTATAATATTTTCTAATATCTAGGGAAAGATTTTATTGTTGTCTGGTTTTCACATCAAGAAAGAAATAACAGTTGTTAATTCTATAAAATTCTTTCACAGCAATAATTTCAACGAATACAAATTAATACAAATATCTCATCAGTGCAGTTATTCAGATACAGATATGTCTTTTATGTTTAACTTGTATTCACAAATATTTGATGTGTTTACACATCGATATACTATTTCTTTTTTGAATGATTTCAATATTTTTTATAATAGTATAAAGCCACAATTCTCAGCCTTCTTAACTCCGCGACCTCCCAAATAGTATATGTAAATAAAATTCATATTTTGCCTCCTCCCTCCACCGCCCCCAAGGAAAAATTAAAGCAAATCTTACTATTATTAATTTTGACTGTAATTATAAATGTAAAAAAATATTATAAAATCACATTGCACTAATTTTATACATTAAGAAAATACCGACAGTATAAAAAATGTAGTACGAATATTCCTATTATTTTATGTCGCTGGCTTTATAGCGACGGGTATGAACATGCATGTATGACGTGACATAACAAGTGTTCATTTGAAAAGTCAATCGAGGTTACTTTGAAATTTTGATAGTATAAGACGCAAATACATTAGTATGTGTTTGTTGTTCCGTAAACGTAAATATAAATGACATTTGATAATGTCAATCACAAATATCAGTTAGTGCATAAAATAATCGTGCGTCGATTATGGTTTAAATAAATTGCTTGTCAGTTTTAAAATGGCTTTCACTTTAGAACATAAAATTTTGCCTGGTAATAAAATTGATGGTTTATGGGTTTATTCAGTTCAAGATTGCATGGTAGAAGTTCTAATTGCGTTTCCACATTTTGTAATAGATTATATACAATTTGAGAATACTTTGGATAGAACTTTAAAACTTTTTTCTGAAACTGATAGTCTCTTAAGAAAATCAGGCAGCGGAGCAGTTAAGAAACGTACACCTCAAGTTGTCAATCGTGTTGAAGAAATAATGGAAAATGAACCACAAACACCTGTTCGACATTTCAGTCAACAAATAAACCTCTCTGTTGGTACAACTCACAAGTTATTAAAAAAAGATATGCAACTTTATCCATACCGTGTCACAGCAGTACAAGAATTGTTAGAAATTGATTACCCACGTAGACTACAGTTTTGTAATTGGTTTGTAAATATGAACAATAATGGAGAACTTTCGCAAAGAATCATCTTTACTGATGAAGCATGGTTTTATAAAACGGGATACCGAAATTCACAAAATACAAGAATTTGGAGTAGTGAAAATCCACATGTAATTAATGAAGAATCGCTACATCCAGAGAAAATTGGTGTTTGGGCAGCGATAAGCCAAAGGCGAATCATTGGACCAATATTTTTTCAGGGAACGTTAAATGCTTAAAGGTACCGTACGGAAATTTTACAACCATTTGTCAATCAGTTGCATGATGATGAACTTCAAAATGCATATTTCCAACAAGACGGAGCACCTTGTCACTGTACTGCAGAATCTTTGGATTATTTAAGAGAATTTTTTGATGAGCGTATAATTAGTCGAAATACTGAAATTGCCTGGCCTGCACGTTCATGCGATTTAATACCTTGCGACTTCTTTTTGTGGCCTTATCTAAAAAATAACATATTTCGAACACCTATATTGAATTTGAATGATATGCTATAGAGAATCGAACAGAAATGCATGGAAATTAATAACAATTCAGTAATGTTGCAGAATATCATCAGAAATTTTGAACGGAGGATTTTAAAGTGCATTGATCTTGAAGGACGACATTTTCAACATTTGTTATAGTTTTCAATAAATACCTATTATTTGTTATTTATTTGTATGTATGAAACTGTCAAAATACACGACTTCGTAGGTTAAGTAGTAAATTTTAATTTACGACATACTTCAAAATGTTCTCAGTAAATCACATGCTACTAGATTGACTTTTCAAATGAACATTTGTTACATGTGCAATTTACAAGTTGCTGCGAACGTGCTCTTTGTAATTTGGTCTCTTATAATACTCGCTGTGAAAGAATGTTTTAACATGCTATTGATGCGTTTGAACAAGTCGTGCTGTCACCAGTATAAAAAAGGCACTTCACTTTATAACTTCAGTTAAGTTTCGAATGCGAAGCGTGCAGCTGGTGCTTTTATTTGAGTGTGCGGTCAACTGTGAAACCGAATTATTTTAAAAAAATTTCTTATCCGAAATTGATAAATTTTGGAAAATGCGAAGTGAGCCATCTGCATCCAATTGATCGATTGGTAAACAGACAAGGTTGTACAATGATAGTTATTTAAATTATGGTTTTGCCTTATTGAATGGAAAGCCACAGTGCATTGTTTGCTTTCTAGTTCTCTTCGATGAAAGCATGAAGCCATAAAAATTAGTTCGTCATTTGGAAGCTATCATAAAAACAAACCCTTGGAATTTTTCGAATGAAAATTACATACCTTGAGAAATAAATAAACTTCTATTTGTAAGTCAAGCCATACTGATAAAAATGTACTTGAAGCATCTTATCTCGTAGCATTAAGTGTAGCTATGATGTTCAAAACTCATACAATCGTGCTGCAATTAATATGGTCAGTGGAAGAAGCAAAAATATTGAACAAAATTCCGCTCTCTAACGACACAATATCAAAGCGAATTGTTGATATGGCTGCCGATGTTCGCGATCAGATAATTAAGCAAGTGAGTTCAAGTAAATTTTTTAGTATTTAATTTTGACGAATCAACAGATGTAGCAAACATGCCTAAGTTCTTATGTTTTGTAAGGCATAAATGTGATCGGAACTCATCAATCAAAGAAAATATATTGTTTTGCAAAAAATACCGACCGGGTCATGTTACATGACAATTTCTTTTTAATGCTTTTTATGGAGGTACTAGACTACTATTCTAACATAGATTGGACAAAATGTATTGCAGTATGTAGTGATGGTGCAAAGGCGATAACAGGAAAGAACAGAGGATTAATGAAAATATTGAAAGATCGTCTTATATTAAGGCTGGAATGGACGCACTGCTTCCTTCATAGACATGCTCTTATCACAAAAAACATGTCGCAAATTCTTTAAAACTGTAAAAATGGTTAATTTTATTGAAAGCAAGCCGTTACAGAACAGGCTGTTTGCTAAACTATGAAATGGGCGAAAATAAAAAAATCTATTTTTTTCCATACAAAAGTTTGATTTCCCTCGCGATAGCCGCGAGGGAAATTGTTAACCTAGATATTGGAATTGCGAGATGAATTAATAATATTTTTCCAGGATAAATAGATGTCATTCTCATTGTTTTTACAGAATAGTGAGTGTATGTTGTTGTTGGCCTACTTAGCTGATGTATTTTCGCATTTAAACGACTTGAGTGTGAATTTACAAGGACGTGATAAAACTTTTATTAATGACAGATAAAGTTCATGCTTTCATTAAGAAGTTTGATATCTGAATTATTCGCCTTCAAAGCAAAAATTTGGATATTTTCTCACTCACTTCGAATTATATTTAGAAAAATTTGAATAGACAAGACAATATTATTCACCACAATTTGGATTGCATGAAGATGCATTTGCGTGAGCTAAAAACTCAGTTGACGGAGTAATTCCCAGAAGATAAAAACTATTTCTTCAATCCGTTTAATGAAAACGTTGTTGCCGCTGTTAAGTTACCAGTTGAGATTCACGACCAGCTCATTGAAATATCTGCCGATAAAACGCTACAACTGCAATTTACATCTGAAGATTTAAATACGTTTTGGCTAGCTCGTCGAAATGAATATGGAAATTTAGTCACAGAAGCATTGAAAATACCTTTCACCACGTCTTATCTCTGTGAAAAGGGTTTTTCGTCTATGATTGCGCTAGAAACTAAATACTGAATGTGCTGTTAATATGTAATGTATTTGTTTTTGGTTAGCGTTTCTAAATAAGACAAAAACTAACTTTGTGTATTTGCTGGTTTAGATCTTTTTTCGGACATGTGCTTATTTTAGTTTTTGACGGGTGAAAATGTTTGCAGTCATCCACTGTTCTCGGCCATATATTTTTTTTATAATTTTATTTTTATATGTTTGTAATTTCACTAACACCCTCTCCTCCGTATAGTGACATTACAAACATGCAAAAATAAAATTCAATTTAACATTGTACTCATACCATTTTTAATAAATATTATAATTTTGAAAAGATACTATATATAGTACTCAAACGTCATCATAAATTAAATATTGTTTTAATTACTCGACTGCTACTCCCAAGAAGCACTTATGTTTAAGGCAGAGGTAATTATTCTGGTGTTTGTAATAGGATGTTCCTCAATTTCATTTAGAACCATTCCTTCCACTTATGGAGTTCTAATTGTATGTCCATTATCAGTCGTATGGTTTTTTGAAACTTCCTATTTCACTAACGTTGGTGAAGACGGGCAAAAATCGAATGATGCAGGATGCCACGGTTCGGGAATCGCTCTTCATAAAAACGTTTAGCTGTACGTGAATTACCATTGGTTGGACCGTAAAGAAAATGTACATCGCACAACTAAAGATTTGAGTAATTCATTTTAGAAAACATTGACAATAGTTTGACACAATAATATTGAAATGACAAATAAATATTTTCCCTTCAAAACGAATGTTTTTGTGATATTAAATCTTGTTAGTTATACTATAACAAATGAATCGTATTGTTGCAGCATTTGAGCGAATTCGAAACACTGTTGGTATTCTTGAACGTACGCAACGGAGGATCGAAGCTTGCATTGCATTTGCAGGCGGTCATTTCTAACAATTTTTAGAAGTTAATTTTGTGGTATTAGTATTTTTTATTGTATGGACTTTTAAGTTACTATTAAACTTCCCGTAACTTTAAAACTAAGCCGAGGAATACATACATGAATATGAACTTTTATTATAATAATAACCCTAGAAATCAGCCCATAAAATTTGTCGTATATATTTAAAATCACCCCGTATATATTACATATATAGATAATTATTTCGTGACGTTTGTATGTTATGGTAAATTCAATTTGTTGGCGATTTAAGGTCTGGTTTTACTTCAAAATGTATATATTTAAAACAATCCTACATGTTTCGGCAAATGATGCCTTTTCCAAGGAATATCAAATATAAATGACATTATATTAATGTCATATTTATACATTTGTAGTTGCTATGGATAAAATTATTCAAAGATACATTCTAGTTTAATAATAATAAATCATGCCTTAGTATTCTAAAATAGATAGACAACAAAAACAGGGAAGCATGAGTTATTATTATGTATGCGCCCGTGGAGCGACTTAAGATGTTAAGCTGTCGGCATTCGCCTTAAACGAGAAGAACAACCACGAAAACCTACTGGGACAGCTAGACAGGAATCAAAACACAGAACTGTCAGCATGATAAGCAAATGTATGGATATTTAAATAACATAAGATGTAAAATTATATAACAGCAACATATAATATGATGGTAAATTGCAGATCGTTACATAATTAAGTTATAGTATATACTGCTTAAATTTTTTATATCACTTCTGTTGTTAATTGAATTTTTTTCCTGTTTAATACTAATCATTTCTTTAATTTCCCTTTTCATTGTTTTGTTCTTTATCAATTATCTGTGTGTTTTCAAAATCAAAATGGTGATCGCGTTGTAGTTTGTGTGTAGATAAAGCAGTTTTGTCTGTTTTAGAGTATTTGTGGGCTTGTATTCTTTTGTATAAATATTGTTTAGTTTGGCCTATGTAGTAACTATCGCAATCGCGACATGGTATTTTATAAATGACATGTGTTTCTCGATTTTTTTATATTTTAGGTTTAAGTTTTGAAAATAGATGTTATTAGTATTACTAAGTTTATATGTTGTAGCTATATCATATTTTTTAAAGTGTATTTAATTTTTTCTGATAGTCGTGGAACATATGGAATCGTGATATATGTTGTGTCATTGTTTAAATGGTTATTATTGGTCTCTGCAGTGTAGTATATTTGGTGGATTCTTTTTTTAATTGTTTGATCTATAAGTTGTGGTGGATAATTATTATCTGTTAAGATTGTTTTAATTTTCTTGATGTTATCTTTTCTGTATTGAGTATGTGATAGTTTCACTGCCTTAACAGTCAGATTATTTATAATCAATTTGTTGAATACTGTAGGTGCATTTGAGTGGTAATTCATATATCGAAAAGAGGCTGTGGGTTTATTATACCAATTTGTATAAATAGTACCCGGTCTATCATAGCTTAAAGAAATATCAAGAAAATTAATACTGTTATTAATTTCTTCTTCAATAGTGAATTTTAATTTGTTGCGAAAATTGTTGAATTTATTTAAATGATAGTTTATTTTATTATTCGGAATACATGTTATGATGTCATCTACATATCTCTTGAAGAAAATGGGGTGGAAAACAATTAAAAAAAGAATCTACCAAATATACAATACTGCAGACACCAATAACCATTTAAACACACACACAACATATATCACGATTCCATATGTTCCACAACGATCAGAAAAAAATAAATACACTTTAAAAAAATATGATATAGCTACAACATATAAACTTAGTAATACTAATAAAAATCTATTTTCAAAACTTAAATCTAAAATAGAAAAAAATCGAGAAGTACATGTCATCTATAAAATACCATGTCGCGATTGCGATAGTTACTACATAGGCCAAACTAAACAATATTTATACAAAAGAATACAAGCCCACAAATACTCTAAAACAGACAAAACTGCTTTATCTACACACAAACTACAACGCAATCACCATTTTGATTTTGAAAACATACAGATAATTGAGGTACTTCGGCTGTCTGACAACAGGCAGCGCTGAATTTACTTCTGCGCCCGGTCTGGATAATTTCTGTGATGTGGCGATGTGGTTCTTTTTTGTGAATGTGTCTGAGAATATCTTTTCTCCCGCAGGGGCGTACCGATGAGCCTGTAGAAAGGTGAAATACGTATCTACGTCTCTGGGGATATGTTCGGACACGTTCATAAAAATATTAATAGTGAACCTGTATTTGTGTTCTTCACACCAGATTTTTAATAATATTATATATTATTAAAAATACCTTTGTATTATACAAAACTGGTGGGGTTTACCTACTCATGTATGTTTCATTATTCTGATAATTGATAAAGAACAACACACAATGAAAAGGGAAATTAAAGAAATGATTAGTATTAAACAGGAAAAAAATTCAACTAACAACAGAAGTGATATAAAAAATTTAAGCAGAATATACTATAACTTAATTATGTAACGATCTGCAATTTACCATCATATTATATGTTGCTGTTATATAATTTTACATCTTATGTTATTTAAATATCCATACATTTGCTTATCATGCTGACAGTTCCGTGTTTTGATTCCTGTCTAACTGTCCGAGTAGGTTTTCGTGGTTGTTCTTCTCGTTTAAGGCGAATGCCGACAGCTTAACATCTTAAGTCGCTCCACGGGCGCATGCATAATAATAACTCATGCCTTGCGTTTCCCTGTTTTTGTTGTCTATCTATTTTAGAATACTAAGGCATGATTAATTATTATTAAATTGGAATGTATCTTTGAATAATTTTATCCATAGCAACTACAAATGTATAAATATGACATTAATATAATGTCATTTATATTTTATATTCCTTGAAAAAGGCATTATTTGCCTAAACATGTAGGATTCTTTTAAATGTATACATTTTGTAGTAAAACCAGACCTTAAATCGCCAACAAATTGAATTTACTATATACATATAACGAGCCATCGAAAAAATTCATAATTGGAGTAGACTGTGAAATTGGGTTGGTACTTTAACCACTTCCACATAATGACATTTATTATTTGACATTGAAACTATAAGTTTGTGTCAAATTTTTCAAAACTCTTATTAAGAAAATTGTTTGTGTTTAGATGTAAATGGACATTTTCAACAACTTCTGTAGGTATATGTAAATTTTGATTATGATTTCGATATTAAATAAATTATTTGTTTTCTTTTTTGTCGTAGTATCATTTCAATGCCATAACCTTTTTTTACAATGAAACCAAATGAAACTGTCAAGCTTCAAGTAAAGTGTCATTATGTGGAAGTGGTTAAAGTATCAACCCAATTTCATAGTCTACTCCAATTATGAATTTTCTCGATGGCTCGTTATATATATATATATATATATATATATATATATATATATATATATATATATATAATGGTCATATGCATATGTATACTCGTATATACTATGATTGTCTTTCATAGTTTCTAATAATTTGATCGCGAAATCACAAAAAAAGTATTATTGGACGTTATTAACTTCACTGAATATTTCTGTTCATCTAAAGATCCGAGCACGATTGATTTCGTAATATAGCAATTTGTTGCGATCAAAAATAAAAACGCGTCGATTTCCATATTTGTTCCATATAAATATAGTACTTACCTTCTTTCCTTACGTTATTTCTATTTCGACCTTTTTTACTTTGTATATTGGTCTTGCTATGCCCACAACCCATAATTTTCAATAAATTCTGGTAGATTACATGGCGGGATCCCGGCATTTGTCTGTGGTTTAGACTTTACATTTTCAAATTTTTATTTCAACTCCTTCAGTTTCGTAAGTACTCTTTCTTTAACGCCGAACGCCAACAACATGGACATCTGAAAAATAATTATTATTGAAAAAATGATAGCGATAATAACAATAATTAAAATATTAACAATAGTAATTTCTTATATTTAATTGAAAAGGTCATTTAGCTTTTTTAGTTTTTAATATCATCTTAACTACTTAAGCTTCAAAGTCGTTTATGCTTTTGGATTTTCATACATGTAAAACAAATAAACAAATAAACGAATAATATTAACTTTAGTTTATTTCGTTAATTGAAGATCACATTAGGTGCTGTCTCTCTCGGTCAATATATCTCCAAAATTATACATTACAAATTGGCAACTATGACTGACACTAGCTAGATGCCACTTTAATTTATGCATATGAAAATAGAAAACACATCCCCTTTATCTGCATTTTATTAATATGTTGTTTTGTAAAACAGTACCGGGTCATGCAACAGGACAATGTCTTTTTTGATGATTTTTATGAAGCTACTAAAAACTATACTAACATAGACTGGACAAAATGTATTGCAGTATGTAGTGATAGTGCAAAGGCGATAACAGGAAAGAACAATGGATTAATGAAAATATTAAAAGATCGTCTTATACCAAGGGCGGAATGGACGCACTGCCTCCTTCATATACATGCTCTTGTCGAAAAAACATGCCGGAAAATTTCAGTTAAATTCTTTATGGAACTGTAACAGTTACTGTAACAGACCGTTACAGAATAGGCGGTTTGCTAAACTATGCGATGAAATGGGCAAAAATAAAAAATCTCTTCTTTTCCATATAGAAGTTAGATGGTTATCGCGAAGAAAAGTGTTAACCTTGGTATTAAAGTTGTGAGATGAATTCATAATATTTTTCCATGATAAACAAACGCCATTCTCATTGTTTTTACAGAATAATGAGTGTTCGTAAACCTGTCAATAATCAAATTGATTCTTCACCTCTCTTATATGTAGTAGTTTTTGGTACCAAGATATCTTCTTAGTCAGCAGAGCTAGAACGGACCTCTTAGTTATAGCACCGCTGTTACATATTGCTGTGAGTTTTCCTTTAAAAATATTTAATATAAAATAAGTGATTGTCTGGGCAGTTACTCAGGCAAACTTTTATTTTGACTCTGTATAACATTTGAGTATCTCAGGACGATCTTTTAGGGTTCTGCGTAACCAGGCCTAGCGGCTAAAGTAAATGTAGAGAAATAATACAACAAAAGATAACTGGTTACTAATTCTTTTATTGTCTGTTTATATGTTCACATTTCATTCGGTTTCAACTTAAAATACATCATTCTTAACTTAAAACTTAATTTATCAATGAAAGGTTTGTACAAATATCATTTTATGAACAACACACGTATAGCCTTGGAGTTTTTGATTTCGAATTCAATTGAATCTCTCAAACAATTACCTTTGACCATTTCACTCACAAACAGGGGTATTTGCCCTCCTAATGTTAAGATTAGTACTCAAAGTATATCTCTATTTTGAAATGTGGATCTCTGGCTTCTACTGATATTTATTTCAATTCGAGTGTGCTATTCAGCGTCTATTTGAGTGGAAGTCAAGTGCCTACAGAATAGTACGCTTATCGTCATACTGTGTATGTATTTTACTATTTTCCACGGTTATTAATGAACGTTTAATTTACAATTTCAATGGCACAGATATTTCGAGATTATTCGTGGAAAAACAACTTCCTACTTATTGGTACCTAATGCCTGGCCTAAGATACACTTCAATCGTGCAATTATGATTATTTATTTAAATTAATAATTCACATGCGTTTTTGCTGATTTAATTTACTCTATGTACTCCAATTCTATAGTGTGTGTACAATCGTACTTACTCGAAACTGAGCCCCGTATATAAATTTTCAAACTCAAACTTGGTACATTTTGAATCTTTAAATATTTTTAACAATTTGTTTTTATCAATGACAGCTACAATGTAGTTAAGTAACTAAACATTTATGCAATAATAAAATGAGCTAAGAAATTAAAATTAATTTTTATTGACAAGTGAATGTAATGCTAACTGAATCGACCGATAATAATCAAGAATATTCAGTGAATCTCCTCTCCCAGTGATTTATTTCCATTTTGTCTGATTTTCATCATTATTTAATATTTTTACCCCTATACATTCCTATTTATTACAGGTAGCTTTGCTTTTTCAATTTTCGTGCGCGATATCTTTATTTATATACCTTTTCCTCTTGTCGTGATTTTAGTATTTTGTACCTTTTATCATGGCGTTGGAAATTTTATTCTCGTCGTCTTCGCGGAATCTTCTCTCATAGCGTTTCATCCTAAAAGGGTTTCCCGGTAAAACGGTCTACGTCCTTTTCAAATTCCCGTGGTGTTTTCTTTTTCTTTCTTCCTCCTAGGTTTCTCGTATCGACTTTTCTTGTCCCTCTCTTCCATTCGTGTATGTATCTGCAATATATATTTTTCTTATTGAGCATGCGCCTTCTAATATACTTTTTAACACATGGCTTTTGTTTACATTGGACACATTAGTGATTTTAATTGCATTATTTTTTTCTCATCTTGTTAATATTTTCGCTATTTTTTAGATTTCACGGCTCCTGTTTTTGTCGTTTGGATGGCTTATTTATTTTCTTTTCCTATTTCAAAATGCCTTTGATACCTCATGTTTATTTGTCCATTTGGAATGCTGTTTATAAAATGTAATTAAATAAAATGTAATTTACATTAAATATAATTACTAACGTTACTAATGCATAAGGAAAATATTATTCTGTATTATTTTTCTAGATTACTACATTACTGGTACGTACAGCATGTTTTATTAATTAATTTAATTCTAAGTTTTAATAATATACATCTAATTTTTAATACAAAATTGGAATATTATATGTATATGAGGTGCATTTTAAAAGACACAACCTCGGTTGATTTATTTTTAATTTCTTTTTGTTTGTTCAGGTTTTGTTTGATTAATTTGTACATTATTAAATGATACTTCTATTTTATCTCCAAATTCAATTTCACAGCAATATGTCAAGCAACACCTTTTCGGATATCTTCCACATGAAATTTGCCCTTGCATGTTAATTACTTTGCCTTAACCATGTTGAAGGCAACTAATATTGAATTACATACGTTTTTTAGGTGTAAGTTTTACTAATTAGATTTCAGCTTTGCTCATGGTATCGCAGTGTATCATTAATGTAATTATACTGTTCTTTAAGGGAATTCGTCTGTTGGACAATAAAGATCATTACTATTAATCAATACTTTATAATATTCAATAAAACAAGGAAAATCGATAAGCAGCAGACGATCTCGAGCTCTAGCCAGAGCTAGCCATTCTCAGGACACGTCTCACATGTGGCCAAGAATCTGAAAAACCAGACTCTCTGATTCTAGCATAAATGTAAGATAAATAATATAAACTGGAAGGCCCTAACAATGTGAGGAAATTTTATGCAGAAAATTCGAGTTTAAAAGGATCCAATGTAGGTGAGAAATTGGTTTTGCAAGCTCCACTCTCTTTCGTAATCCGTATCTATTGAGCATTTATTATAATTAATAACTATATCTTACAAGAAATGTATTGACTTAAAAGCCCTACAATGTTATATTTTATATTATACAGACTGGTCTTTAAATAAAGTGATGACGTATTAGAAATGAAAAGATGTAATTATATAAAATGTAAATCCAAAATATTGTGAGTCAATTACGACGAGAATCCGAAAATTAAAAACCCCTGAAAATTGTATCATGTTCCGCCTATGAGTTCAAAATACTCAGAATGTCTGTAAATAATAAATACTTCTATTGGAGCAGCTATCGGTGTTATAAAAACTATAACATTGTTATATGCTAAGAGAAATAACCTCGGACAAAAACAACTCTTTATACGTTCAAGTGAATTATTAAAAATTAAGATTTGTGCTGCATATTACGTGAATGTTTTCTTCTTGTTACGAGAAGTAAGAAATATAAAATATTACATTCATGCAATGTTTTGCTACCTACAAAAGGTGCAAGCAATAAAAGTCCACGAAAACTGGCTTGTTAAAATGTTGCTTAATGCAAACACCCTCCTCGGACTTACACTGCGTGGGTGGGAAGGTCTTAACTTGACAAAACAGCCAGCCAGTGCCAACGGTGTAAAACTCAGTCAGATGGTTGTGCAATTCTTGACGAAACGATGCTGAACTGACTATAAATTTAAAAAGGACGCCCCCGCGATTTATGAGCTGCTTGTCGTCGAGAATATACGTCGCACGGAGTTCGTATTCGTGCTAACGATCCCACCACAGTAAGACTAAAGTAATTGCGGAAAAACAGGAGGTAATGACAAATAAAAGAAAATGTTCCACATTAACGAAAAAGAGATAAGTTTATTATAAACCTTGTAACATAAAGTGGAACATGTAAAGGATGCCCCATCGAAATTAAAAACGGGTCAGACTCTATATATCGTTATTATAAGCATAAAACATCAAACAAAAAAAAGGTACTAACGAATTACAAGAATCGGAATACGTGTACACAAGATCTTATGTAAAACATTCACGAAATAATTATTTCTTTGCATAATTACATAAACTTAATAATACACATTTGGTAACGCAAATAAATTATAGCAAAAACCAAGGATCTTATGCCCAAACTTTTAAATTAACTAAATTTACAAATTTCTAATTACGTGAGAAATCCTCAATAGTATTTATGATAAATTAGTCTGATAATTTAAAGGTAATATGAACTAACTTAATAAAAAAAAATACGGGCGACAAAGCAAAAAAAAGTAAGTAAGAAAAAGACAATATGACTTGGCGAATTTATTTTTTCTTTCTTATCGCCTTATGGCCCGATGCAAGTTTTTGTTATTAGAGGAATGAACAAACAGCCAGTTCGAAGTAATTAAGCGGCATAATTTTACTTAAATGCTCTCGGCTATTTCTACCAGATGTCGCTCCAAAGGGTCCTTTCTGCAAAATGGAGTCGGATCCAGAACACGTGGATTGAAGAGGTTTCCACACGATTTCAACCCTTCTGGTGTTACCCTCGGTACAAAAATAAAAGCCTTCAGATGGTCGAAGGGTATAATTAAAATACAACCTAATCAAACACGATGCACCAACATTTAGAATTGCGGTAGAACTACCTCCAGACTCTAGTGATCCAACTAATTCAATGAAACATATTCAAGCTGCTAAACAGTATCATGTACGCACACAGGTAATACCACTAATCTATCACCAGAGGTCTGCAACGGATGTGACCGTAGTACATCGTGCACATCTCTTTCTCTAAAATTCGATACGTTATATTAAAGCGGAATATACCAGGCGCGACCAATAAATCGCTAAAAATTCGTAACAGTTTATGTTTATAAAAACGCTAGAAGGTAACATTGTGTATAAGTTTTGTATGGCAAACTTGGTGCGAAAATCGGCTCTTAAAATTTATATTTGTGTGTGAAATTTTAAAGACGATGTACTTAAAGAACATGCAAGATGTGTGCTCTACGGGCATTTAACGTCGCATTTGGTAACAATCTATCTTTAATCAAAGACATAAATGTAAATAGTATTGAACGCAAGTAACGATCGACAACTGAACGAATTTTAAAGCGAGAATGACAATAATAAAACTATTCTTTTTGTTATTGTGGGTCAGCTTTAAGATATCGCATACTTCTTATAATATAGTCGGTCGCACAGTGGCGTGACAATCTTTTTTAATCTCTGTATATTTTTCTCGTTTATGAGAAGGTATTTTGGAAAAATGTTTTGGATTTAGATTCTATATAATTACATCTTTCCTTTTATTTCAAGAACACGCAGTATATTTAATTTGGGAACAAATAAAGGCTATTTTATTATCCTTAATTATTTTAATAATAATTTATATAACTATGACTATTACTGATTATGCTTCGAAGGGTTGAATATAATCTATGAGTAATAAATTGCTCTGCTGTTATTAAGTTTTAGTTCTACAATGACCTAAGGAAGAAAATAAAGTACGCAGTTAAATGGAATATATTCTTTAGAAAATATAAAATAAAGAAGAAAAATTGTAAACATCAAAGAACTACAAGTAAACGTACAGAGAAAAGGAACTGCAATTTCTAGAGAAAATATATAAGATACTCAAACGTCTTTCTTTCATTTAATTGGAAGAAAACAATATTATATAGAAAATAAAAGTCGGCATAAAAGGCAAAGTAAATAATGAAGCTAATATATGAATTTTATTAAAAAAAATATTTTAGTTAAACTATTAAATTTTTAAAGCGACCAAATTAAAATTTAAATTTCCGTCTATACCCAAATATTTATTTTGAAAAGCTTCATTGTATATTTACATTGTTGATTTCCAAATTGTAAACCTTCCTTAATTAACTTAAGTAATTAACAATTTTAAATTTAGATTTACCGAAAACAAGAAAATAGAAGCTAAATAAATACCATTAAATGCATAAATAAATGCAGGAGGAAATATAAGGTGGTACATGTTAGCGGGAGATTTTGAGAACTTTATTATTCTAAAAGCAACAGTACTTAGCTAAAACACAGTATACCAGTAAAAAGACAATTATTGGCCGTTTTTACTTCTTAAAAATTATACCGAGCAAATAGCCTCGTCTGATAAACTTTTTATACAGTTTATCATCACCTGATGAAACCAAAGTTTGGCGAAACAGTATTGTTGTGAACAATAAAAAACTTTGAAACTACTCTGGTTTATTTTATTACTTTAAAATGTTAAATCATTTAACAAACAAATCCATAGCAACCTATGGCTATTCAAAATAATGTTTTCAAAATCTCCCGCTACCATGAACCACCTAGTATATAATATATATATATACTAATTGAATCTACTATATATATATATATATAGTAGATTCAATTAGTTGGCGATTTAAGGTCTGGTTTTACTTAAAAATGTATATATTTAAAACAATTTTACATGTTTCGGCAAATGATGCCTTTCTCAAAGAATTTAAAATATAAATGACAGTATATTATTGTGATTCTTATACATTTGTAGTTATCATGGATAAAATTATTCAAAGATACATTCCAGTTTAATAATAATAAATCAGGCCTTAGTATTCAAAAAATCGTTAGACAACAAAAACGGGGAATAGCAAGGCATGAGTTATTATTATTATATTATTATGTCTGCGCCCGTGTAGCGGCTTAAGATGTTAAGCTGTCGGCATTCGCCTTAAATAAGAAGGAAATCCACGAAAACCTACTCGGACAGCCAGTCAGGGATCGAAACACGGAACTGTCAGCATGATAAGCAAATGTACAGATATTTAAATAACATAGGATATATATTTATATAACAGCAACATATATTATGATGGTAAATTGCAGAATCCTTACATAATTAGGTTGTAGTATATACTGCTTAAATTTTTTATATCACTTCTGTTGTTAATTGAATTTTTTTCATGTTTAATGCTAATAATTTTTTTAATTTCCCTTTTCATTGTGTGTTGTTCTTTTTTCAATTATTTGTGTGTTTTCAAAATCGAAATGGTGATCGCGTTGTAGTTTGTGTATAAATAAAGCAGTTTTGTCTGTTTTAGAGTATTTGTGGGCTTGTATTCTTTTGTATAAATATTGTTTCGTTTGGCTTATATAGTAACTATCGCAATCGCGACATGGTATTTTATAGATGATATGTGTTTCTCGATTTTTTTCTATTTTAGGTTTTAGTTTTGAAAATAGATGTTTATTAGTATTACTAAGTTTATATGTTGTAGCTATATCATATTTTTTTAAAGTGTATTTAATTTTTTCTGATAATTCTGGAAAATATGGGATCGTTATATATGTTGTTTCATTGTTTAAATTGTTATTGATGTCTGCAGTGTTGTATATTTGGTGGATTCTTTTTTTAATTGTTTGGTCTATAAGTTGTGGTGGATAGTTGTTATCTGTTAAGATCGTTTTAATTTTCTTGTTGTTATCTTTTCTGTATTGAGTATGTGATAGTTTTACTGCTCTATCAATCAGATTATTTATAATCATTTTATTGAATACTGTAGGTGCATTTCAATGGTAATTCATATAACGAAAAGAAGCTGTGGGTTGATTATACCAATTTGTATAAATAGTGCCCTGTCTATCATAACTTAAATAAATATCAAGAAAATTAATACTGTTATTAATTTTTTCTTCAATAGTGAATTTTAATTTGTTCTGAAAATTGTTGAATTTATTTAAAAGGTAGTTTATTTTATTTCTCGGAATACATGTTATGATGTCATGTATGTTTGGTTTCTCAGCATTATTTATATACTTACATTTATGTATTGGTAGAAATATCTAGGGTGAACAAGGTTACAATAATTACATTCTTTAGAATAATACAAATATAATAATGAAAGCAATATGAATGAGGGCGGTCCCAGAATAATCTGGCCTGACCGAGTTTCGAGAAGGAAAATTTAAATGACACAGGTACTGTTGTCTATATAATCGCCCTTTATTGCAACACACTTGTTACACCTATGAATCAACAGTTCAACACCTTTATAAAAATCATCTTCCAAATGACCTAACACAGCGGCTTGCAGCTCATTAGCGCTTGAAAATTTTGTCCCACAAACGTTGCATGTGGTAAATAATATAATTACAGCAGAATTGAACATGAAAATATTTTCAAGAAGATGGATACCATGAATGTTAACAGATTCACACAAGCAAACTCGAAAACACTTTTACAGTAGTGTTTTAACGCGGTAAGATCAGTGATTTTGATCAGTAAATTTTGAGATGTGCTGATTGGTGGGTGATGTCTGTGACACGTGTGTTTTGCTCCGTAATAAAACTCAAAAAAAGGGATATTACGAGCAGGAAAATTGATAAAAGTGAGATAGTGAAGGTTAAGAACATTTAGAAACTGGGAAAATTGAAAAACTTACCGAAGTAAATCAAATTGCAAGAATTTGTGAGTAAACGAACTTAAGTACAAATATATGATTGTTTCGGCCTTTACTTGATGAAATTCCATTAACCTGCGGTAGTTGCCCTATGACTTATATCGGACTGACAGGCAGATCGTTTGAAGTACGCGTCAAAGAACATTTTTCTTCATTTAGAAATAATAAAAGTGACTCTTCATATGCGTCTCATATCAATTCAACGAACCACATTTTTAACAAAGAATTTAAAATATTACATATAGAAAATAAGGGCAAAAAACTTAATTTATTAGAGTCACTGGAAGTCAATAAAATCAAGAAAACTGACAAGATCTTAAATGGTCAATTAGAAACAAATAATTCACCCTTACTTAATCTATTTATTTGATTTGCAAGATAGTTACATAGTGTATAGTATTTTTGTATTTTTCCATAGAATTCTTTATCCCTGTAATATAATGTAAACCTTTAGTTTTATTACTTAAGAACAGTACATTTTTTTATAAACCGTAGCGAAAGTTTTGTATAGACATCCCGTAATAAAAAGCACCCATCCCTCTGACTATTTTGTAAAATAAAACATGTGTTTTTGCTTGTTACTGTTTACTTGTGTTGAATATAAAAAATATTTTGTAAATAAGTTAGTTATATGTCTGACGAAGCCCAGGTTGGTGCGAAACGACTCGTTACAGTGATAATTAAAAAGTGAAATTCATAAAATTTGTTTTATTTTATCTTAATAGTAAGTACAAATAGGTTAAGTGATATAGTGGTACAGCGGTAGTATAGGCAACATACATAACAGAAACGGACAAGATAGTTGTATAATATCTGAAGAGTTGATCTGTGGAGAACGTCTTACGTTCAGCGCAAATAAAAGATAGGCAACACATTTAACAACTTAAAGAATACAAAATAGTATAACAACGGTTAATAGCTACAACATTTAAATAAAATATATAATACACCAGAAGAAGATGGACTCGGACGATTATGTGACAGACGAGGGGAAAAGGAAGAAGGAAGATATTGATGTTTTATTTAAAAAATCCAGAAAGACGCGCAGAACCCCGACTAAAGGGGATGATTCGCAGGATAGCCTGAAAGAACAGATGAATGAAATGATGAATTTAAGGAGAAATTTGGAAGGCGATATAAAAGAAATAAAAACAGATCAACTTATTAACAACGAGGAGGCAAAAATTCTGCAGGAAGAAATAAGAAAATTAAGGGAGGAGCAAAAAGAATATAATAAAGAGATAAAACAACTGAAAGATAGTAACGAAAAGGCTATGAAAGAAATTGATATCTTGAAACAAGAAGTGATGAAATCAAATGAGAAAATAGAGAAACTTGAAGGAGAGAAGAGAAGGAAAAATATAGTGCTCCAAGGGGTAAAAATGGAAACAAGTATCCCCAAAGTGCAAAAAGAGGGAATGGAAAATTTTATAGAAAGGAAAATAGGGGTAACAATAAAAGAAGAATCGGTAAGGAAACTAGGAGATAAAACCTGGTTGGTCGAACTAAACAGCAATGGAGATAAGAGTATGGTAATGAGTAATAAAAGCAAACTACGAAATTGTGGAGAGGAAGTTTATATAAACGATGACTTGACAAGAGAAGAAAGAAAGGTACAAGCAATAATTAGGAAGGTTGCTAAAGAGCTAAAGGTAAAACAGCTAAAACAGGCTTCCAAAGGATAATAATTGATGCTGAAGTTTGGAATTGGAATAAAGAGACTCAACAATTGGAGAAGTACGATAAGGAGAGAAATAAACAAATTCAAAGGGCCCAAAAAAACTGACAATAGGGAAAAGCAAAGGACAGGCAAATGAAGAAATGATCCAGTCAAAGAAACTGGTAATGAATAAGTCAATCAAAGTTAATAATAAAAAGACAATAAATACAAATCAAATAAAGTTAGATCATAAGAGAGAGCTAGACATGAAAAAGGAACAAACAGAGAAACAAGATAGAAATAGAGGGAACTCCGATAAGGAAAAATTACGTATAGAAAGACAAAAGCAAAAGAAGGTGATGACGAATGAAATAAAAATGGACAAGAGTGAGCATAAAGGAAAAAGAATATTTAAACTGGCAACATGGAATATTAAAAGCATAGGTGGCAAAGAAAATGAACTGCTACAAGAATTTGAGAACCTCGATTTAGATTTATTAGCGATTACAGAAACAAAAAAGAAAGGGAAGCAGAATATTATTGGATGGTGAACACTTAATGATATTGAGTGGAGTAAAGGAGGAAGAAAGGGCTAAAGGAGGAGTTGGTTGCATAATCAAGAACCAATGGAGCAAATACGTAACTAGATGGGACTGTATTTCACATAGAATTTTGAAATTAGAACTCAAAATAGGAAAAGATGAAACAAATCATATCTTGATAGTATACGGCCCAAATGAGGACGAAGTAGTGGCAAGGAAAGATAAATTCTGGGAAGAAGTTACAGAAATAGTAGAGGATATAACAGGGAAAATATATATCCTTGGAGATTTAAACGGCAGAGTGGGCTTACGAGATGGAAGATCGAGGGATGTTGTAGGAAATTACGGAGAGGCGGTCCGAAATAACAATGGGATGAGGATAATAGATTTCTGCATCCAGAACAGTTTTCGGGTTATGAGTGGATTCTTTTAACATAAGGACGTCCATAAGTATACAAGAGAAGTTAAAAGCAGACGAGAAAGATCAATCATAGACTACTTACTAATTCAGAAAAACAACATGAGAGAAGTAAAGGATGTGAGAGTGAGAAGAGGGGCAGAGATTGGTAGTGATCACTACTTGGTAGAGAGTAAAATAAGTATGACGTAAAAACTATTAGAAAATAATAAAGCAAATGAAACAGATGTACAAACTAACACACAAGAAGCAATTAAATCATACATGCTAGCTGATAAGGAAATAGCACGAGAGTACAAAGAAAAAGTAGAAACAATGATGTCAACGGCCCAGAATCATATACAGGGAAAAGATGTGGAACATACTTGGAACTGGTATAAAAATACTTTAGTAGACATAGCCAGGGAGGTCTGTTGTGGAACTAGAATAAATGGAAATAGTAGAGCATGGTGGACAGAGAAAATTAGATATGAGGTAAAACTCAAAAAGAACAAATGGAAACAATACATAAAAGAAGGAACTCAAATTAGATATGAAGAATACAAGGAACAAAGAAAGAAAGTCAAAAATATGATAAGTAATTGCCAAGGAAAAATCTTGGGAACAATTTGGCGTTAGAATGGAAAAAGATTTTCATACAAACCAAAAGCTATTCTACAGAATTCTCAAGAATGCAAGAGTGGGAAACCAAGAAGTTGGGATCAAACAAATCAAAGATAAAGGTGGTAATGTACTTAACGAAGGGAATCAAATAATGGATAGATGGAAACAGTATTTCGAAGAACTTTTATTCACGGACGAGGCTGAGGACATTGACAGTGGAAAAGAAGGAGATGACCACACAGGATACCTAATAGCAGAAGAAATAGAGATGGATGATGTTGTAGAAGCCATAAGAGCGCTCAAAAAAAGGGAAATTGGCAGGGCACGACCGAATAACCGGTGAAATGCTAACAAATGTGGGCCCTAAAGGAATAGAGATTCTAACAGCAATATATAACCAAGCTTGGAATGAAGGGAAAGTACCATTAGACTGGAAAACTGGCATCATAGTACCAATTTTTAAGAAAGGGGATAAGAAGGAGTGCAAAAATTACAGACGAATAACATTACTGAGTATACCGTCCAAGGTTTACGAACGAATTCTCACAAAGAAACTAGTAACTCAAACAGATCAACAACTAGAGCAGTCGCAGAGTGGGTTTAGAAAGGGGCATAGTATAAACGACCATATTTTTACACTCAAACAAATCGCAGAAAAGTCCATAGAAAGAAATATTGAAATGTATCAGGCTTTTATAGACCTGGAAAAAACCTTCGATCGAATTCCGAGATCTAAAGTGCGAACAACCCTGGAAAAGAGAAATGTGGAGAAGAATCTAGTAGTGGCAATAATGAGCTTACATAAAGAGAACAGGAATTATGTAAGAACGGATAACAGGCAATCTCAAGAATTCCTAGTAAATAGTGGTTTAAGACAAGGAGGAGTACTAAGCCCGATGCTTTTCAATCTAGTCTTAGACGACACGATGAAAGAAACAAGGGAAAAAACAGTAAAGATGTAAGTAGAAATCAAATTAATTGGCAACGGCCATAGCACGCTGTAAAGACCGGTTCCCGTCCGATCACCGAAGTCAAACAGCATCCGCCGGGGTCGGTTCGTGGATGGGTGACCGCTTTTAGATTCAAGTGCGCCACCTTTACATGCAAACGTGCATTAATATGTGACGGCAGGCGTCTGTCTGGGACGCCAAGCGGCTGTCTGGCCAAATCGCGGCCCTTCCTACTACACCGACAGATGAAGCCAGTATATTTGAGTGAATGTGCCTTTGCAGATGACCTGGTAATATTTGGCAAAAGCGAAAGAGACCTACAGAGAAACCTAGAAGCCTGGAACACATCATTGAAATCTAGCAACATGAAAATTAACGAGGAAAAAACAAAAATAATGGTAATAGGCAGAGGCAGTTTGCAAGCAGATAACACGTTAAATGGGAAGAAATTAGAGCAAGTTGAGACGTTTAAATACTTAGGGGTAAATATCAACAATAAAGGCTACCACGATATAGAAATAAATGTAAGATTGGAAAATACTTCTAAACTGTACCACAGCCTAAGAAAATAATTTATAGGAAAGAGAGAGATCTCAGAGAAGACCAAACTAACAGTATATAAAACTGTGTTTGTACCAATACTAACTTTTGGCTGTGAAACCTGGGTCCTAACGCCGACCATGAAGAGCAAAATACTGGCCATTGAGATGAAATATCTCCGAAAAGTAGCTGGTGTTACCAGAATTGATAAAATAAGAAATACAGAAATAAGAAAACAACTGAATGTGGAACCTGTATTGAAAATAATCGAAGATCGTCAACTCAAATGGTTTGGGCATTTAACTAGGATGGGAAATGAAAGACCAGTTAAACAAACATGGGAAGCAAGAAGACATGAGAAGAGACTCCAAGGAAGACCTAGGAAAACATGGGACGACAGTGTAGGAAAAATATTGACAGAAAGAGGGATGAATCTGTCATAGGCAAGAAATATGGCGAGAAATAAAAAGGAGTGGAGTAAATTTATTCATGATTCATAGGATGCAATTTCACACCCTACACCTTCAGGTAAATAGGGTTAGATTATATATATATATATATATATATATATATATATATAAGGTAAACATAATAAGTCGGCGATTAAAGGTCTGGTTTACTTCAAAGTATATATATTTAAAACAACCCAGAGTTGTTTTAAATATATATATTTTGAAGTAAACCAGACCTTTAATCGCCGACTTATTAAGTTAACCTTATCATACCAAGGTCACGAAGATATTATATATATATATATATATATATATATATATATATATATATATAAGATCAGTGATAATAGATGAGACCATCATTATGATGTAGAAACTAAAATACAGAGTAAGGAGTGGACACATCGAGGTTTACATCTGGTGAAAAAATTCAAGGTGTAACCTTCAGCAGGGAAGGTCATGCTATCCGTATTTTGGGAAGCTGAAGGCGTAATTTTAGTAGATTTCCTCCGGAAGGTGGCCACAATTACAGGTGCTTATTATATCAATTTAATTTACAAATTACGTGAATTGATAAAAGAATAACGTCGGAGGAAGTTGCGCAAAAGTGTTCTCTTGAATCAAGATAACGCACCCAATCACAAGTCCGCCATTGCCACACCTGCAATAGCTGAAGCAGGCTTTGAATTAGTTGAGCATCCGCCATCCCCCAGCGATTAGCGATTGCTTCCAATACTTAAAGAAGACTTGCGTAACAAACGATAATGATGTGATGTGTGCGGTAAATCAGTGATTTGCAGAGGTTGAACAATCTTTTTTTCGCAAAGCATTGCAAATGCTAGAACATCGATCGGAAAAATATGTTAACCTTAATGTTGAAAAATAAATTCTTTAATTGCTTCGACCTTTGCTTGATGTAAATCCATATCACTAATAAATAAAACACACATAAGATGTTTTAGATTTACACTTTATTAATAAAATAATGACAGCTGTTTCGCTAACACAGTAGCTTCTTCAAATTCAACTTAAGACTAAAGATACATTCAAGATACAGCGTTAATCAGGTAGTTGACCCAAGTTAAAATTCTAGGAACTATTGTAACCAAATTGTAAACGTACTAATGAGTCACACACATGAATAATAGCATATAACGGTGACCTGAATTATTTTCTTTGTTCATACGAATCTGTATAACCAATGATTCTTAAACTATTTTTTTTGAACTTTTAAAACACTAAACAGATTGGAATAATTGTAGATTTACAAATTGAAGTATTGTTGGTCATAAAACAGCAATGAGCGGGTGAGCGGTCCGTCAAATAAAAAACTCATTTATTTCACTGGTTTATAATCAGATTCCAAAAATAGTTTATGGTGTTTAGTGTTTATCACAAGGAACAATTTTAGTAATCTTCAGCATAGTTCAAGTTCTCAATATGACATCTCTTTATAAATGAATTTATTTTTAGTAGAATTTCATTAGTTGCTTCTTTGGTATCTTCATGTTCAAGTACATCGACAGACGTTAATTGTATAATTGAAAACGATACTGATTTGATAAATTATTAGAAGAAGGATAATGGGTTGTGATGATGTGATGTGTGCGGTAAATCAGTGATTTGCAGAGGTTGAACAATCTTTTTTTCGCAAAGCATTGCAAATGCTAGAACATCGATCGGAAAAATATGTTAACCTTAATGTTGAAAAATAAATTCTTTAATTGTTTCGACCTTTGCTTGATGTAAATCCATATCACTAATAAATAAAACACACATAAGATGTTTTAGATTTACACTTTATTAATAAAATAATGACAGCTGTTTCGCTAACACAGTAGCTTCTTCAAATTCAACTTAAGACTAAAGATACATTCAAGATACAGCGTTAATCAGGTAGTTGACCCAAGTTAAAATTCTAGGAACTATTACATTTATATTTTGCTTTTTGAGAACTATACCATGTCCTACTTGTGTGAGGTTTAAGCAGTGGCGGCTCGTGCTAAAAATTTTAAGGTGATCTGCAAGTTTTACAAAAAAATTTACCTTGCACGGGCAGTAAGAGGTTGTCTCCCATCGATCTTATCGTGCTTTCTTCGCCTTCCGCACTGAAGTAATGGATTTCTGGAACGATTGTCAATTGTCACACAAAAAAATAAGAGTCACTAAGCACTACTTTACTAACAAATTATTTCTTATAAATTAAATCTATTCTACGTTCTTTTCGATTTGCAAATTTTGTTATCACTTTGTCATTAAAATTGTCTATTTCGGAGATAAACTTTTTTTCGATAGATAGCATGGAAAGACATGTTAAACGATCTTCGGTCATTGAATTTCTGAGAAACGTCTTAATTCGATTTAGTGTTGAAAAGCATCGTTCGGCCTCTGATGTTGTCATGGGAGTTGTTATTACAATTTCGAATAATTTTCTAGTCTCCTTCAACGTATCTCCCAGATTGTTTTTTATTAAAAATTTTAGAAGAGGTAGTGCGCCTTTTAAAGATCTACAATCAGTTCTTGAGTAAATAACAGACAATTCAGTTCGTAATCTTTCTTTATCAAGGGTGGGATAATAGGAGCATGCGGAAGTGAGTTTGTCCTTAGGAAATTTACTGCAATACTCTCCAAAGCATTCCGAAAAAGTGATGCCACTACTAGATGCTCTTTAAAATGAAATCGATCTTTTGCACAATTTAGAATAACATCACACACCTCTAAAGCCGAAATTCGATGATTAAATCTGCTGTTATTTGGACGTTTGCGTTTTTCTGGTGGTGGCTCATCGCTTATTAAATCTGATGCTTCACTTATGATGTTGTCAATATTATTTCGAACTTGGCCTATACTGCGTTCAAAATTTTCGATAGCGTCTTTTACTAGAGTGGGTTCAATTTTTCTTTGCTGCAATTGATTAAACAGGATATCTACATGGGGCATTACATGATAGAAAAAAGTCAGCCAAAAATTGAAGATCGGATCATTTAATGTACGGCGAATAGAGGCGGCTGCACTACAGACTGTGTTGTTGGAGAATTGTTCTTCTATTTCTTCCATACACTCAATGAGAGAGGCCTATTTTCGTACACAACATTAATGGTCCTGATATTAAAATTCCAACGGGTTGTAGCGCCGTGGGGGATCCTTCTAATTAAATTTAATTGATGGGCATAGCAATGTACATAGTGCGCAAAAGGGTACTTTTTTTTAATCAATGCTTGAACGCCTGCGTGTTGTCCGCTCATCACCGCTGCTCCATCGTAACTCTGTGCAATCAGTTTGTTAGGTGAATTTTGAATTAAAGCATCTATGACACTTAAAATTGTTTTGCTAAGTGTTTCTGCATTACATTTTTCAGGAATGACGTAGTTCCAAAAACGTTCAATTGGCTCACCATCACGAACATATCTAAAAATAACTACCATTTTAGTTTTTGCAGCAACATCCGTTGTTTCGTCCGCCATGATCGCCAAAAACGGAGAATTATTAATATCCTCAATTATTTGTTCTTGGCAGACTTCAAGTATGCACTGTAAAAGATCATTCTGTATTTCTTTGGAAGTGCCTTTAAATACCGAACAATTTTTTAGGTGCTCACTTAGAGTTGCATCTAATTCAGCCGAAAAATTAATAAGTCCACGAAATATCCCCGGATTCTCGGAAGTATCGCTCTCATCATGTCCCCGAAGGGCCAATTCAAAAGCTCCACAAAATTTTGTACAATTAATAATTTTTGATAAAATATACCGATTCTTTGACACATTTTCATTATGTCTCTGTATATTTACCCACAAGCAGAATCTAGTTGAGCCATAATATTAGTTGACCCTAGTAACGCAAATTCCATACAATTATGAAGATGGCTTTTAGAATTCCCATGTCTTTTTATTTTCAAACTCAAGTGCTCTAGATCCGTGACCCCTATTTCCGTCCAAGCTTTATCGCCACCAAAAAGTAAACAGGGAAAACAATATAAAGCATTTTTTTGTTGCATCCACAAATCCATTCGTTTTTTGAATAAATAACGCTACTAAATTTACGTGTATAATTTTTCCCTCTACTTACACCAGTTTTTTCAATAGTGATATCTACTAATGGCCTAACTCTTGCTTTTAATTCTATCTTTTCTTCGTATGAATATTTAAAGAATCTCTTCACATTAATTAAATTAAAGACCACCTTCATAATACACAGAGTTTATATAAATTGTCAACAATACACAAAAACAGAAGTACGCGCACTCTAATATTATTGTTTTTACGTTAAACTCGCCGCACCGTAAAAATAGTGGCGAACATATTAAATATACCGCATCATATCGCCCTCCGCGCTGGACTAAATGCAGCGAACAGGCCTGCTAAAATCACGCATTGGTTTTAAACAGCCGAGGGGGTAGCGGGGTGCGCGCGGGTGTTTGAAAGAGCTCTGAGAGCACGTTCGTGTGGACCAGATAAGGAACAAGTGAGCGATCGCGCGAATTAGGTTGGTTATTCCACTGGTCGCCTATTGAATATTATTGTTTGCTTTCATTTTATGTTGGAATTTCGGAAGCGAATATCTCGGCTTCTACTGGTCGGATTTTGATGATTGAGGTGTCAAATTGTAGGGTTTGATGTCCTCTACAGGATGATATCGAAAAATATGCAATTTTTTTGATATACAGGGGGAGAATTTTCACAACAATATATATCAGAAATGTCGGAAAAATTATGTAAAAGAAAACTAGTTATAACTAATACAGGTTCGCCCGCCCATTGTTTTGGGAGCTCTGCAGCACTGCAGCGCTTATGCGCTAGCCGCCACTGGGTTTAAGTATAAAAATATAGTATAAGCAACTAAGAAACAATATTTCAATGGGTGAACAGATTTAACAGTGGGGTTAGCGAAACAGCTGTCATTATTTTATTAATAAAGTGTAAATCTAAAACATCTTATGTGTGTTTTATTTATTAATGAAAAATAAAAGTATGATATTTGCTAATTTTTTATTGTGAGTGGGTCAGGGGTGGAACAAAGGGATCCACCCTAGCAATAATTCGAAGAATAATTACGCTTTCTAGATCTTGTAAATGATCTCTTTAAGAAATTAAATAAATAAATTTATAGTAATCATAGGAATAATTGTACAAAGATTCTTTTTATCGCGGTAATTACAATAACAATTTCTAAATCTGTTAGCGATTATTTGTACGCCCTTTTAATATAATAAGAATAACACTCCAAATTGTAAACGTACTAATGAGTCACACACATGAATAATAGCATATAACGGTGACCTGAATTATTTTCTTTGTTCATACGAATCTGTATAACCAATGATTCTTAAACTATTTTTTTTGAACTTTTAAAACACTAAACAGATTGGAATAATTGTAGATTTACAAATTGAAGTATTGTTGGTCATAAAACAGCAATGAGCGGGTGAGCGGTCCGTCAAATAAAAAACTCATTTATTTCACTGGTTTATAATCAGATTCCAAAAATAGTTTATGGTGTTTAGTGTTTATCACAAGGAACAATTTTAGTAATCTTCAGCATAGTTCAAGTTCTCAATATGACATCTCTTTATAAATGAATTTATTTTTAGTAGAATTTCATTAGTTGCTTCTTTGGTATCTTCATGTTCAAGTACATCAACAGACGTTAATTGTATAATTGAAAACGATACTGATTTGATAAATTATTAGAAGAAGGATAATGGGTTGTGGTATCAATATAAATACGTGGAAGGTATACTCGCATTAACCTCCTACTAAGTTCTGCAGTAATTGAGACGATCAATATATTGACAGACATCTATTACAATGTAAACAGAAATTCTTTGTTGGACTGAATTATAACTAATCAAAACCGTGTGATATAAAAATGTCATCCAAAATGGTTAATTTTTTATATTAACCCGTTATATATGTACCAATGTTACATACGTATGCATATGAGTGATGTTTAGAAAGTTCTGGGAATTGTATTATAATTTCTTTATTTTATTAATTTTTATTGCCTTCTATCCCAAATACTACACTAGTAATGTTTGCAACACCCTTATTTTGTCGTCTAAAAAACCTTCTCAAAATCTGCAAGAAAACATAAAAATCAAACGATTATGACTTAAAAAGTAGCACATTAAAGTCAACGAAAAGATATTAAACCATGTAACTTTCACCACCAGATGCACAACATGCCCTACGATTCAATTAAATAACAAATCACTACTACAATCTGAAAATGTAAAATATAAAGTCATTCAAATGGACTGACAACTTACTTGGACAACTCATATAGTTAATAAACGCAAGCAACTTGTCATTTAAGAAATAGTACCGTGATATCATAAAGTTTCTAGGACGAAGATGGCTTTGTAATATAAATTGTATGTCTGAACTTAAGTTAGGAATTATAACTCTGTTTTGTAAATTATTTTGACAGTGACATTATCTGTCATCCATTAATGTGTTAGAATTGCTGAAAGCAAGTTTGAACGTCGAGTTTGAAACATAGCACATTCGAGTAAATTCAAATATTTGCAATATAGTGCAAAAAGCGTACATGATTGAAGCCTATTTTCGGAGTGGAGTGCGAATTGATGGAATTTGGGTGTACAGTCAACGTGCATGTTTGGATGATTTTAGAGAGCACTTTCCAGAGTTAGCTGTAATTCCCAAAGATTTTTATAATTGCCTTTCCAATTGTGTTGGTGTGTTTCGTGAGACTGGTTCTGTGGGTCATAAATCACGTACTGGTAGACCAACTGTTCGTTCGGAACAAGTTATAAATGATGTTCGTCAACGTATGGTAAATGAACCCACAAAGCCTTTGAAACGCCTTTCTCAAGAGATTGGACTTTCTTATGGAACATGTCAGAAAATTGTAAAGAAAAACTTACACATGCATCCATATAAGATGCAATCCATCAGGCTATTTTGCCGGTAGACTACCCTAGACGTCGTGCGTACTGCCAGTGGTTTGCAAATAACTTAATAGAAGATAATGACCTGCTAAATTTGTAATTTTTCTCTCTGATGAAGCATGGTTTCATCTTTCGGGGTATGTCAATTCCCAAAATACTCGAATGTGGAGTAGTGAAAATCCTCATATTTTTATTGAATCGTTTCTCCATAATGCGAAACTTGGTGTTTGGCTAGCAGTTTCTCGCCGCAGAGTTGTTGGCCCTATTTTTTTTAATTTCACAATTAATGCTGAGAGGTATAGAAACATTCTGAATGAATTTATTGAACAGTTGCATGATGATGAATTGCAATATGGATACTTTCAACAAGATGGTGCAACGGCACACACAACACGAGAAAATATTACTTTTCTTCGTGAGTTTTTTGACGATCGGATCATAAGTTTACATACGGAAGTTGAGTTTCCACCACGATCACCTTGTTTGACAATTATGGACTTTTTCGTGTTTCCTCACCTAAAGAATAGAATATTTAAAACTCCTGTTGCTAATCTGCAAGATATGCAACAAAGAATTATTGACGAATGTGCATTAATAACGCCCGCAATGCTGCAAAATGATTTTAACAGCATGAAAAGGCGTGTCACATTGGGAATTGAAAATAACGGACAACAATTTCAACATTTGCTTTAATTTTGCCTTTTTTTATTAATAAAATTTTGAATACAAGCTGAGCTTGTTGTTTTATTGTATGTTTATTAAATAAAATGACATATTTATTGATGTCACGATGGCACTATCAAAATAATTTTCAAAAATTAAGGTTAAGTTACCAGTATGATAATATGGATAAAGTTCAGACATATATTTTCTATTTCAATGCCATCTTGGACCCAGAAACTTTATGATATCGCGGTACAATATGATCATTTATATTTACCCTCTAGCAAGCCATGAAATTATTTCTTGAAAATATCGTGTTGGTAGTGACAAATAAAATACATCTGTCATTATGTGTATGTTCTGATAAATAAAACTCATCTGTCATTAATGTATTTATTAATTGACACTTAAAAATGTTTACAATAAATCATAAAGTTTTTCTGATCGAATCATACTTTAGGAATGGTGTAAAATTAGAAAATGGAGAATGGTCGTACTCCTTGCAGCCTTGTATAGAAGAATTTCGGGCAGAATTTCCAAATTTTCCAACAACATATGACAGTTTGCGGCAATTAATTCAAAAGTCAGTGGTTAAATTCCGTGAAGCAGGGTCTGTGTCTCGAAAACCAGGTGCTCCGGATTTAACAATTATGGACTATTTCATTTGGCCACATCTAAAAAATAGAGTATTTACGAATCGTCCACATACAATTGAAGAACTTACTAATGCTATCCGAAATGTCTGTGTGTGGAAATTACACCACATAATTTAAGGAATGCCTTCAATAATATGAGACGAAGAGTTGCGCTATGCATAGAAAATGAAGGAGCTCACTTTGAACATTTATTGTAGCTGTTTTTATTATTAAACTTTTTATTTCTTCAACTGAAACGTTTGTATGTAATTATTTGTCAAAATGACAAAACCTAATCTGTCATCAGTATAAAATAACCTATATCACACACACGCTGCAAAATAAGTTAACTTAAATTATGGTACCAACTTAAGTTTAAAAAAGAAAAATGTCATTGCCTTCTAGAGGGTAAAAATATATGATCATATGGTATATCGATATTTAATAATATATGTATTGATAGTGACAAAAGCTCAAGACTATTCAATACGTCCAATTACAGGTTAGGTTAGTGTAAACAAATTCAATATAGTGCAAATCGACACTTTACAAATAATAAACGTGAAGATTAAATAGTAGGAGGCCTGCACTTGGACCATTACTTACCGCAGCATACAGTGTACAACATTGGAGATTTGCCAGAAATCATGCAGATTCAAAAGTTGAAAATTGCAAGCGAGTTTTGTTTTCGGACGAGACTAGAGCAGTGGGTCAATTCTGTACAATATTCTTACATATCTGTAATGTTACTGATCTGTAAAGTTATAAAGTCTGCGTGTGTATACCTACAGACGTACGATTAGAGGAATTCTATACATTTTTCTGTAAATAAAATATGTGTGCCTATTTTATTTACAGAAAAATGTATAGAATTCCTCTAATCGTACGTCTGTAGGTATACACACACAGACATTACAGATATGTAAGAATATTGTACAGAATTGACCCACTACTCTAGTCTCGTCCGAAACCAAAACTCGCTTGCAATTTTCAACTGTTCAATCTGCATGATTTCTGGCAAATCTCCAACGTTGTACACTGTATGCTGCGGTAACTAATGGTCCGAGTGCAGGCCTCCTACTATTTAATCTTACTTCCCTTAACCTTCTTCTTACAGTTATAGCAGAAACTCTGACATTTCTGACAGCGTCAAACTGGTTACTGAGTTCTGTGCTTGTTATTCGCCTACTTCTGAAAGCTTGCATTTGCAAAAAACATCTCTAGCACTTGTAAGTCTTTTTCTACCTTGACCATGTCTTCTCGCGTGCAATCCAGTTTCCCTAGATCTTTTAACCATTCTACTGACTGCCTAATGATTAACGCCCAAACAAATTAGCTACATAACGCATTGTACTTACTCTTTCTAACAAAGTTGAAGCTCTTCTACATTCATCATTGGTTAAATGATGTGGTCGGTTCATGGTTTTGAATTTAAACTTTATCTATTTAAATTCTATACACCCAAAAAAATAACAAACTCGTAATTAAAACTTAAATGATGCTTGAAGTGTAGCTTCAATGACTAAAGAAAATCTGTTTAAAAAAATTTGACATTAATCTTTTGTTTTTTTCACCAAAAATGTCAAAATTACTTTGCAGTTAGTTACTATATTATGTTTATATAAAATAAAAATTTTTTATAAAATACACAAATTATAGAAAATAATCAGAAGCATAAGTATAGCTCTCGTCTATATTGGTATTTTTCCATAAATTATTTCACAGAGAAGTATCCAGTTTCTTTAGATGGTCTATATCTAATGATTATTTTTTAATAAACAAAAGGCAAAAAGAAATTATAATTGTTTTTTTTTCAAAATGTCTTTAAAATTAATAATTAAAATTGTATCAAATTATTAATGAAATACGTAAAGTTTTTCGTAACCATGTTAGTTTTAGATTAGCATTTTATAACCTGCGTGACTACAACTGTAAAAATGGAAAGTCTACAAGCAGAAAGACGTTCCGTGGCTCTACATTGCGTGCTAGTAATGCTCACAATAAATGCATTGCAGATAAATGACAGTTTTATCAACACTTTTTTTATTACACAAATTATCGAGTTCGTTAAAGTATATGTGTATATGAACGTAGCAACTGTTTGTTTCGCTAGAATTGTTTTATTAGGTTAATGATATAACGATATTATCGTAACCACTGTGCTTAAAGTGGAATGCACTGTGACGTCATATATATTCTATCATCGTACGAATTTCTAATTAACCAGCTTTTGCTTTATTTAGAATTCAGACGAATATTAAAAATTCCGATATGTTATAACCTTGACATTCTTGAAATATAGAATCCAGAAGGTCTAGACGATTTGATTTAAAGAGTGACCTTTCCATTCTCATATTTTTATTAAATTGCTAATACGGGGGTGATTTGACGGGAGAGTTATTTTTCAAAAGTTGAGAAACACTTCTACCATAATGCTGTATTCGCCATATTTCTGATTTCAGACATGTTCGCTCCCTTCGGTCGCTCAGGCATTTTCTGTTGAGGGATTATAGACGTTTATTCCCGAATTACATACAAAACTTTTCTCCCGACCTTAAATGTAATAATTTATTTCATTATTAGTTTGACAGTTGATTGATATATTGATCTGATGTCATTCAATTAAGTTGGTTTGTCATGAAAATGTGCATAGTTTCTGGTTACTAAGGTAAAACGAGTTTACAAGTAAATGAGAACGAACCTTGCACAAGCACTACTGTAAGCAACCGCCAAGTTAAGATATCAGATGATTGTCCATATATAAATATTGTAAACTAATCTAATGTTACTATTACGATTACAAAATAAAATTGATTGATATATTTAAATCGTCAATCTAACAGTTAAATTAATTTTGACTTAAAAAAATGAACCAAAAGTCATTCACTACAGTATTCACTTTATTCCCTAGGGAAAATCGAATATTTTATTCCCTAGAGAATAAAGTAGTCTAATATATGTCAATTGTCAGATGTATAAGATGACACTTTATTCTCGGTTGGCAGAAAAACTAATTATTTGTTGTTTTTGTGTTAATATAGAGAAAAATTTTTCTCGTGCGTAAACTAAACAATGTCTTTTATGCAGAAAAACCATTAAAGAAACTATAGAAAAGTTATATAAATATGGAATGAGTAATTTAACTGTTTCCAAAAATGGTCATATAAGCACAGATGCTGAAGATCTGGGACCTTTATTACAGTAACTTCTTCATAAATTACGATCCCTCATAATTCGTGTCTTTTTAGTGTTGCATATAGCCATCAATCAAACAGTGGATCGACTCAAAGTGCTTTATAGCTTTTCAAAATATTTTCCACAAAAATTTCTCTCATTCGTTCAAACCAATTGTCAAATCAGTTATTCCAGTCTTCAATTGGGAAAGTTAAAATTGCTGTTTTGAAGGCATCTACTGTTTCTTCCGGTGATTGTAATCGTCGACCATGTATTCCGTTCTTGATCTTTGAGAACGTAAAAAAATCGTTGGAACTTAGGTCGGGACTATACGAACGATAATATAATAATTCAATATTTTACTGCTCCAAAAACTCAATTGTCAAATTTATGTTCAAGTAAGAGACGGAACATTGGCTCCTGGAGGTGTTCCTGTGTTGCTCGCATAAGTGTGAATATCTCTGTTACTTTACAACTTTTATCACATTTTCTTTAATTTTTCATTATTTTTTTGGTACTATTTTTAGTTAAGTTATTTTTAGCTTTATTTAGCATTGTTTTATTACTGTATTTTATACTCGATGTTATCAATATTATACTATTTTTAAAAAAAAAATTTTAAAATGGCTCAAGTAAATTAAGCAATGTTCATACTTTCCACTAAACGTCAAACATGTTCTGTAATAATTTTAGTCATGGTCAAGGTTATTAGCTTTTTAGAATATCCTCCAACGTAATATATGTGAATTTTTAGCGAGTATGTAACAATTGTCTCTTAGAACGCGATTATTCGAATAGCTAAAATGGTGATGCTACAAATTATGTAGTTATTATCAATTTTAAAAACTATTTAGTTAAATGAAATACTTAACTAACTATATATATATATATATATATATATATATATATATATATATATATATATATATACACTAGATAAAAGTAATGCTATTGGGAGTAGCGGCTGGGTAATTAAAACAATATTTAATTTAACGTTTCGGTGCTATACATAGCATCTTCTTCAAAAGATTAAATATTTCTGGTATTAATATATTGCAACGTGTTTCTTTTGCATTTTTGAATTTAACTAAACTCCTTTGTATTAGCAGGTAAACTGTTTTCGGAACCATGTATTTTTTGGGGGACGAGTGGACAGATATCTTTTGAAAAAGGTGCTATATATAGCACCGACACGTTAAATTAAATATTGTTTTAATTACCCTGCCGCTTAATTGAACAGGTCAGCGGTCCGTCAAATAAAAAACTCATTTATTTCACTTCCTATTTCATAACCATTCGTTACTTCTTCAGGAGTTCTTACATGATTAACAAAACCCACAATACATTAATGAATATGCCAATAATAAAGTACATACTTACAAGTACAGCGCTAAAATTTACCAAAGACGCCACTAAACATGTTAAAATCGATTGTCTACATTAAAATATTAAAATTAAGCAGATATTGGTTTCACGTAAACCTTTTAAAAACAAATATACATGCATGTCAAAATATAAAAATAAAAACATAAAACACAAAGCAAAAAGAACTGATGTCATAAGAATATATCGAAACCAAAAACTAACTATACATTAAACAATACGAGGACTACTTAACGAAACTTGGGAGGCCAACCAACCACCAACACCGAGTAAATTACAATAGATTATACTTAGTTCATTCGTATTCGACTAATAAGTTACTCTATTAATATCTCCTTTGATGCAAACCATTTCCAAATGCATCTTTTTTTGTAATTGTTTTCAGCGTTCACAATTATGACATAGCCCAAATTAAATGTATGGCCCAGAACAAGTGCATGACCCACCAGTACACAAGACCTTTTACCAGTACGGACATCACTTTTGTTTTATATGATACGCTGTTTTAGCCATTGTGACGTTTGGCCTATGTACACGCTTCGACAATCCGAACATGGTATCCTGTAGACAACATGACTATTTAAAAACAAAGGTGTTGCATTCCTGGTCTTACTATATAATTTTTGTATGTATATATTTGTTGTATTTGCCTATTTTATTAAGTGTTTTTATGTGTTATTAAGTGTGATATAATTGAATAAGTAAGACCACCAATATATAGAATTTTCTTGTAAATCACACTCTCTGCAAGAACGTTCTCAGTTAAACCATCGTAAAAGTTGGAGCTCCATATCAATTTGTTCAGTCTATGCCTAGGATAACCATTGTTGACGAAGATGCTGAAAAGTTCTCTAAAACTGTCTTTTAAGAAGGTAGTGTAGTTTATATGTGCTATTCAGTTTTTCATAGCTATGACGGTTTTATTCTTTTGATTGAGAGGATGATGAGAATAGTAATTAATGAACCGACCAAATAAAGTTGGCTTTCTATACCAATTCATAATGATCGAGTTGTTATCATCGCAAATTACTGAAACGTCCAAGAAGGGTACACTATTATTGTTTTCTTTTCCACAGTAAATTGTAAATTTTTGTTATAGCTATTAAATATTTGTAGTGTTGTCTCTATTTTATCCTGTGGTACAAAGTAAACAATGTCATAAGCATACTTGTACAAAAACGGTAATTGAAATGGTAACAGAACCATCACACTCTCCAACAACTGATCCATAACTATTTGGGCTAGAATGGCACTGATGGGTGATCCTATAGGTGTTCCAAATATTAGACAATAGAATTTTTCGTTGAATGAAAAATGTATTATTTAAAATAAAAGTAAATTAATAACAAAAAAAGTGTGTATGGATCGATTATGTGCCATTTACTCGTTATGACGTCTATTATTAGCTGTGGTAAAAAGCGCCATATCGCTTTTTACCAACGAAACCAACACATACTTATTGGGGAGTGATGATTGTTATACCGGCAGCATTTCGAAGTAGGTTTTGTAAGTCACGAACGGCGAAAATTCGACGACCTAGGCAAGAATTGATGATGTAACGGTTATCCCGACGACTAGTTTTTCTTCTACGTCCTGGCACAGTTCTCTTAAAGCAGGGGTGGCCAAGAGTTCGACCGCGGTCTACCGGTCGACCTCGAAGGCGATTTAGGTAGCCCCCAAGAGATAAATAAATAAACTGAAAAAGAAGACAAAAAAATCAAGTGTATTCGCGCCAATAACTACCCACGCGCTTTGATCGTAGCGCAGTGCAAGTTACGCCATCTAGTTTCACTAGGTAGTACTAACTTGCCTAGAACAATATCGACGGCGGCGATGGAAGATTCGTGAAGACGCGCGAGCGAACGCTGTGTGGGTTCGCGAGTTGTTTCTCGAAATTTCTAGATGTCGCTAATCCCATCATATAATATAAATAGCTGGCGGAAGCCACAGCCAGTCAGTTTGAATTCAGCAGCGATACGAAACGATAAAAAGTCGTGAAGAGTCCTGGACTGAGTGCGTTTGGACAGACGTATGCGTTGTGACTGTGAATACCGAACTCTCGGTCGACATCGTTCGTTCCTCATGTGAAATTTGTCAGGCAGCGGCGTAACAAACTAAGTAACGTAGGGACCTTCGTGAGTTTGTGACTTTTATTTAATAAAATGAGTGTGCCATCTGGTTCAAGTGCAAAAAAAAGTAAGACTTACCATTATCACAGTGAGTGGGAAGAGGAATTTTTTTTCGTTATGGTCAACGACAAATGTGTGTGCCTAATTTGTAATTCAAGTGTAGCATTACCGAAAAGAGCAAATGTGGAAAGGCACTTTAAAACTACACATTCCAAATACGCTACAGATTTTCCATTTGGCAGTGAAATTTGGAAGGTAAAAGTACGAGAATTAAAAAGCAGCTTAAGTGCGCAACAATCTTTCTTTACGAAACCAGACTTGAAATCAAAATACACTGGCGTGATTTGCTGTTACGGAAATATTGATAAAACGAAAGAAACCTTTTGAAGATGGAGAAATGATCAAGGAAGCCATGCAGAGAGCTGGAGAAGTACTGCTTAATGACTTTAAAAATAAGAAAGAAATTATTTCAGCCATAAATGCCATTTCTCTGTCACGAAACACTGTGATGCGACGAAGTGAAGCCTTAAGTGGAAATTTGGAACAATTGCTTAAGGAAGACTTGCAAAAATGTAGTTTTTTGTCACTACAATTCGATGAATCCACCGATGTGACGGACACTGCTGAATTGTGCATTTTCGTGCGTCTAGTTTTTGAAGATATGACGTCAAAAAAAGAATTATTGACGATGATTCCATTGAAGGGGCAAACAAGAGGTGAGGATATCTACAGATCTTTTAAAGATTTTGTAGAAAAAACTGAGTTTCCGATTCACAATATAGTTGCTATTACGACAGATGGAGCACCCGCTATGCTGGGACAAAGAGTTGGTTTTATTTCATTGTGTAAAAATGATGACAACATTACAAGTTTCACCAACTATCACTGCATCATACACCAGCAAGTTTTGTGCTCCAAAATTCTTGACTCGGATATTATCATGAAAATTGCCTTTAAAATAGTTAATTCTATTCGAGCCAGAAGTTTGCAAAGGCGTCAATTTCGAGCTTTACTTGAAGTGACTGAAGCCGAACACTCGGATATTTTGCTACATACAGATGTTAGGTGGCTTAGCCGTGGTGCTTTTTTGAAGAGGTTTCGCCAATTACTGCCAGAAATGAAAACATTCATCAATTCGAAAGAAGAAAATGTACCTGAGCTCTTGAAGATGAAGAATGGCTCATGAAGCTCGCCTTTCTTTGTGACATAACGGAGAAACTCAATCAGTTGAACTTAAATCTTCAAGGAAAAGACAGGAATGTGATTGATATGACAACTTTGATTAAAACATTTAAAAGTCAAATTCAAGTGCATGCATCTCAATTAAGACGAGGTGAACTAAGAAACTATAAAAACATGGAAGAAGAATGCACGCACAACTCAAATCGGGACTTTGAAACTTTCGCCAGACAGCTGGAGAACTTGCACCTGGGGTTCAAAAGCAGGTTTTTGGATTTCTTCGCTCTCGAAGAAGTGCTAAGTTTCATGACATTCCCTTTTAATGTAAGCAATGACCTTCACAGCTTGACTGCAAAAATCGGCAAGTTAACTGATTCTGAATCTGTTGTGGTGGAAGAAGAAATAATTAAAATGAGATGCGACATATTACAGTAATACTGATTTTTGGAAACTGATTTGCAAAGAAAAGTTCCCATGCCTAAGAAAGGTTGCCTTATATTTGACTTCGTTTTTCGGTTCCACCTATCTTTGCGAATCGACATTTTCTACTATGAATACAATAAAAACTAAACATCGTTCTCGTTTAACAGATGCCCACTTAACTTCCTGTTTGCGCATCGCAGTTACTTCTTACACTCCTCAATATAATAAACTTGTGGAGAATATGCAGTGCCAAATATCCACCCAAAAACCTAATACAGAATGAACATTATGTATTTTGTTTTCAACGTATATAATAGAAAAATACTTACTAACTTATCGCTAAAATGTTTTATTTCTCTCTTGTAAACTCTACCTTAGAGTTGCCCGCAAGAAACATTTTTGAACACAAGTAAACCTCAGAGGTCAAAAGTTTGGCCACCCCTGTCTTAGAGTATCTGCCCGTTTCCTGATACTTATGCCATGTTCGGCAGATAATCGTTGGACTGGTTTGTAGTTGATAGGCGACATATCGCATAGATCGACCGTCTTCAAGTAAAGCAACCGCTCTCGGTGACTTTGATTTCACTTAAATAAGGTATTTTAATCTTAAAAGTAAATTGACACTCAAAATTGACGTTTAGAAATGTCAAAAAACTAACTTAAAATGTTTCGATTGTTTGCTTATGGAATAAAAGTCATTTTGTTTTGGGTAGTGATTTTACATTTGAACATCTAAGGAGAACAAGAAAAAAAATGTATAAACGCAATTTTCTTTTATGCTTAGCTAAAACATTCCAGACAATAATACCAAACATGAAAAAAAATCGTCTTTTACTCAGAAAAGTTACAGGCGTTCAAGCTTCCGCTAATTTTGTTGTGTAGTGTATATTAATCCACCTTCGCATTATAAAAATGTTTAATTATATATAATTTGTTAATATTTATTTGTAATTGTATTAATCATACCATTGAATAAATCTCGTAAAGACCACGCAAGATAGTACTTAAAGTAAAACCAAATATTTTTTTAGCAACAAGTAAGTGTTTAATATTATTTACTTAACTTGTTAACACCTTATTCCACCGTTCGTAGATTGTTCTGTTGTTTGCAAAATTTAACTGAAGCTAACAAAGAGAATGCGTGTAAAAATCACGCATATATGTTATATACATATGTACATAAGCAAATCAAACACAAATGAGGTAAGTTCTAGAGGTCGGAAACGTGATTTTAACGTAGTGATTGTCAGAAGTGCGAAATTCGCCGAAAATCGATCTGCATTAGGTCATGTAAGGTCATATCTATTGCCATCCTGCTTTCTCCTTTCTCGTATAATCGAATCTTGTAATTCAAGAGCGGAGTAACTTACGAGCTTTTTAAAGGAAAGCCCATTTAATGATTTCGTAACTTTACGCAGAAAAACAAGTAAGTTTACTGATTTGACCTAGTTGCATATGTATAAAAGAGAATTGATCCAATTGTGTCCTGCGAGTATATTGTTCTTGAAAAAGCGCGAAAGTTATTTTTAGAATTATACACGGTAATAAGAAAAGTATATTTTGTTGTGGCCTTGTTTATGCCTAATTTTTTATTTTGTTTAAATATTTAATGTAACTTCCACAGAAAGTTTGTTGTTAAATGTACCGTCAACTGGGGTGAATCGGGACAGTTTTTTAACATTTTTGCGTGTAACTTCTTAAATTTGAGAGATATTAACTTCAAATTTGGTGAGTATTGCGAAGGCACTTACTAGTATTAGTAATGGATACCGGATTATTTTTACGACCTTCCCCTAAAAAAATATTTTTTTTAACGCCTGTCCCGATTGACCCCGGGTTTGGGGTGAATTGGGACAGCCACTTATTTGGCCTATAAAAACCAAGTAGCCCCTTTTGAGGGGTCAATCGGGATAAAATTTAACAAAGACTTATTCTAGCACATAGGTAATTAATGAGATTTGATAAAAAAAGAACAATTTTAACATGGAAATAAAACATTTATTCTAATGGTTGGGTTTTTTAACATGTCTGTTTACATTAGAATTCGTTAACATAAAATACACATATAAAGGTGAAATATTAAGAAAATAAACATAAAAATCTGAAATATTAAACACAAGTAGGTAGGTAGTTAAATATAAAGGCAACTAGGTGCATTTTAGGAATATTATATAAAGATGAAAAGGCATGTATTTTTAACTTAGAAATCTATTCTAACAAATTGTAGGATTTTATTTTTACAGGTTATTATATGACCTTATGTTTGTAGCAAATTTGAAACCACCCCTTCTTAAAACGGTTGGTTTGGGCAGTTTACAAATAATTTGGCTTATTGTAATTTCACAATAATCTTCAACCACTGGAAATACAAAAGCGTTTCTTGTTTTTTATTTGGCCTTAAAAATAAAACTTCAGCTTTGTCTTTCTTGATTTTTTCCACTATTCCTACATAGGATTTATTCCTTTTATTTATGGTTTCAAAATTAACTTCAATAAAATCTTCTATTTCCAGGTCATTTATAGATGACACTTTAAAGCCTTCTTCTAAATCCTCATTCTCTTCTAAATCTTCTTGTGTTTCTTCATCTGAATTTGTTGCATCATCATGAGGTTCTTCAATTTCTCTTATATTTTGCCCGCTAGTAGAAGGGAAATCGTCCACAGTTAAGCTTTTACCAGCTTGAACATCAATTTTTCTTTTTCGGCCGACGTGTGGTTTTTCGGGATTTCGAAGTTACTGAAAGATTTCTGCTAATGGTGCTGTCCAGTCATTGTCATCATCATTTGCAGGAGGTTTCCTGCACGGTATTCGCTTGAGCACTTGTTGTCTGTCTACTGTAGGTGCTATCCCAGCAGCAGAAAATCCAGATAAAATATTGTTTTCATGATTTTTTATATCAGCCAAACATTTCTGTAATAACTGCGGAAAATATTTTTTGGGAAGTGGCCCCTTATTTTTAGTTTTCCACTTTTCTAAACTCTTTCGCCAACTAATTTTTATCGGACGAAACACTGCAACATCAAGGGGTTATGTCAAGTGTGTTGAATTTGGAGGTAGGAAACAGAATTTAATGTCGTTTTCCCGACAAATTTCAATAACGTTAAATGATAGATGAGACGCTAAGTTGTCACCTATCACGACCTTTGTTCCATTTTGCTTTCTCAAATAAGGCACTGCGATTTTGACAAACCACCCTTCGAAGTGGGCTTGATCAAACCATCCACTCGGATTTCTCCCATATCTTGCGCCTGGTGGCCCATTCATCATCCACGTATCGTACAGATGCTCGCTCTTGTACAGTATGAATGGTGGGAGCATCGTTCCATTGCCAGCAACACTAAACATCACCGAAGTAGAATTTTTTGTTGTCCGTTATCCTCTCGGGATGTTTACAACCCCTTCTTACAACAACTTTCTTTTTACGAACATCGTCAACAAAGCACGTTTCGTCATAGTTAATTATTGCGGCAGGTTTAACATCCCTAAAGGTTTCATCCAGATTGTCGAAGTACTGATTTATAGTTGCATGATCAACCGCAGCCCTACATCTTTTAATGTGTTCTCCAAATCTCTGCGTCAACTTTGAACGATGTCGTTTTAGAAACTTGTTTACCCAATCTGATCCGGGCATATTGTTAGGAAATTTTTGTATTCGCAAACCTCGACGGTCTAAGTAAGACTTCAACATGTAGCGGATATCTAATTTCTCCATGGGATATCCCCATTCACCAGCTAAAATGATTAACTCAACCAACCTATTTTCTTCAGCCGAAGTTAACACTGTCTGCCCTCCTTGCTTGCGTTGTGGGGCCTCTACATGACGATGAAGAGTTGTTTTTGGTATGCCATATATCTCGGTGGCTTTTCTCAGGGTAATCTGCCCCTTTTTGTACTGCATAATAACAGTGTCAAGTGTTTCCCTGCCATAATTCTGATACACTCGCCCTCCGACTTTACGCTTGTATGTTCGAACCATTATCGAGTACTTGTCCCGATTCACCCCACAGAACGCTATAAAATAGGAAAATATTTTCCAGGAAAAGACGAAAATTATTTTTTAGAACCTAACTTCAAATTCTTAAACTAAACATCATAACCTAACGACGTACATAATTTCATAACCCTATTTATTTTTTAACCTACCTTAAAAAAGTAAGATTTTCAGACAACGAAAAACTAGAGAAAAATTAGCAACAATTAAAGATTTTTTGCTGTGGAAACCTGCATCACCTTCACCATCAAACATTGTTTGTCAGCAAACTGAATGTGTCTACCCCACCATCCACGGTATAGTGAGCCGATAAAGTCGCTATCAACCGAGCTAGGCGGGAAATTCAAAATTGGAAGCACTTTGTCCCGATTCACCCCTTCGTCCCGATTCACACCAGTTGACGGTATGTAACAAATAATTAGTATGTATATTCGCCGTTACTTCGTGATTATATGCTTTTATAAGTAATTATAATATTTTCTTGATAACTTGTCGATTAAAACAGCATTAATAATTTTATCAATTCTTTTGTGGCTATTCTAATAAATTGTGCTGATCACTTGTTATATTTCCTAATCAATACTGATTTTTTGCTTGTGTATCATTCGACTTAAACTTTAATTATCAAGCGTGCCACAAAATTTGTATCCTAGGTAGGCCATGAACGACTGAGGTAGACATATAAGTCACGTCTGAGCTTAGAGAATTGACGAAGTGTCATTTGTCAATAATCATAAGTCAAATTGACAAATTACGATTTAACCTATTACTAATAGTACGACATGTAGGTGAGATCGCTTAATCAATCTAAGACATAGCTGATTTAATCCATGGTATACTCTGAAAACTTTGTTTATGGCTCACTCAATATAAAGCATAATATTATCAAAATGTCGCGAGCAATTGGACAACTTACGTCAAGGGGGCATTGACAAGCCATTACGCTCGCACCTGTGGAGTGACCTAAGATAATAATAGTAATGATGATATTCTTTAATGTTCTACAGAAAATTCCAATTACCGGACAAAACATAAATAAATACATGCAGTGTAAATTACATATAATATACTATTAAGAATAATAGTAAATAATAAAAATAAAAAATACAATTCAAATACAAAACCAAAAACAAATGACAATTCATAAACATATTGTGATGTGAGTCAAGACGCTCACGCGTCATCCGTCTCTCGGACAATCTAGAATGAAAAGGCCTGGAATAAAACGAAAGTCCGGAAGGTGGTCGAACATGCGGCGGCCTATATATAAGCCCCCGAGAATGGCATTAGGCAAGTTATCTTCCCTCCGGATTAGACATAGTAGAATCGACATACAAACGATCTTCAATCAAAACACACCTACAATATTTGCGGGAGATTTTAACGCGAAACACCAAAACTGGAACTCGAAAGTAGCCAATAAAAACGGTAAAAAACTAAAGAAAATAGCACAAGACAACAACCTCAATGTAATCGGGCCTATGGAACCCACACACATACACATACCAACGGGTACTATTGACGTTTTAGACATTGCAATACTTAAAAACATAACCACAACACATACAATAGAAACTATAAACGACCTCTCCTCAGATCATTTTCCAGTGATATTAACGCTTGACATGGACACAACTAGAACGTAAAATACATTTAATAAGACAGACTGGGGAAAATTCAAAGAATCCCTAGTACTCAGAACAGTAAAAATTCACAACACGAAAGACATCGACCAAGCAGTGATCACACTGGAAGATGACATAAAAAACGCAATCGCACAAACGACAAAAACTAAAACCATCGACAAAAAACTTAACATCCCGACTGAACTAAAAATAAAAATACGACTCAAAAAAAACATACTTAAAGAATATAAAAGAACGCTAAATCCGGTAATAAAAACAAAATTAAACGCGATAACTAATGAAATAAAATCTGACATGATCGAACACTTTAATAAAAACTGGAATAACAAAATTGAATCCCTTAATACGCAAGATCAAACACTCTGGCAGATGACAAAAGCCCTAATAAACAAAAAAAACAAAATTCCACCGCTAAAAACCGCAAACGGACAGGCAATAACTGATAAAGAAAAAGCAGACGAATTCGCGAACGCGTTAAAGAGACAATTCGAAACGAACCCAACAATACCGAAGCATAACACATTTACAAACCAAATTGAACGGCAACAAAATACAAAAATCGATGTAACAGATGGAGAAATCGACGCCACAAATACCGACGAAGTGGAAAAAATAATTAAAAACCTTAAAAACCGAAAAGCCCCGGGAGCGGACGGGATAACTAACTATGCAATAAAAAACCTACCTAAAACCGGCATACAAATTATAACCGACATAATAAACGGAATAATAAAACACGGACACTATCCCGCGATTTGGAAACATGCGCAGATAATAATGATCCACAAACCTGGAAAAACAACAAAAACAACCGCAGATTACCGGCCAATCTGCTTACTTCCGTCAATAAGTAAGCTGGCAGAACGCGTAATACAGACAAGACTTGAAAATGAAGTCGAAAACAAAAACATAATCCCAAATTTTCAATACGGTTTCCGGAAAAACCACTCAACTACACAACAGGCACTAAGACTGACAGAACACATAACCGAAAAAATTAACATATCGACATCAACGGGCGCAATCTTTCTTGACATTGAAAAGGCCTTCGACCGGGTTTGGCACGCCTGCCTCATACACAAAATGAAACGTCACAAAATATCAAACACATTAATAAAAATAACCGACAACTATCTAAAGAACCGTACATTTAATGTCACAATCGGAAACGAAAAATCGACAATCGAACATATAGCAGCAGGAGTACCACAAGGGTCCGTTCTCGGACCGCTCCTGTATAACATATACACTTCGGATATTCCCACAATAGAAAAATGTAATATCGCACAATACGCAGACGACACCGCTATATACATAAGCAGCAGACGAACATCGTACATACACAAGCAGTTACAAAACAATCTAGTCCTCCTAAAGGACTGGTACGACAAATGGAAAATTAAAATTAACCCATTAAAAACCGCGGCAATTTACTTCCAACACAGAAAACGACACAAAAGGCCGGACGAAGTCAAACTCGAAGGTCACACAATACACTGGCAGGAAAAAGTTAAATATCTCGGGGTCACAATGGACTCACAACTAACATACACGGCACATATTAAAGAAATAAAACGAAAAATAGGGTTCACAACACACGCACTGTACCCGATACTAAACGGCAAAAGCAAACTAACACTGGAAAATAAAATATTAATAATAAAAACGATAATACTCGCGGGCGCAACATATGCCGGAGAAATATGGCATCAAGCCAGCGAAAAGCAAAGACAATCGGTACAAGGGAAAATAAACAAGGTTATTAGACTCGCGATAAATGCACCGCGATACATGACAAACGCGCAGATACATAAAGAGACGAAACTCGAAACACTGGAAACAATAATATGCAAGCGAACACTAAAAACAATAGAAACAATAAAGTCACACGAAAACCCCACAATAAGGAAAATAATAAACCCAAAACGGAGACTAATTAAAAAAGACGGACTTAAACAAATTAAAAGACGCGCAGAGGATAATGATATCAAATTAGCCGCGAAAAAAATCAAAAATTAACAGATAAACAGAGGTCAACACAAACACACAAAAATGTAGCAAAACACACAGCATTCCATATAGGATAAACAATCGTAATACACAAACACACAACTACACACAATAACACAAAACATACACAACCCCGGGTAATGAAATTGGAGTGGAAATGGAGGCAACTCCGACCACCAAACAAACTCAAAAGGACTCATATAAAAAAAGCATTAGAAGATTCATTCGAACAGCAACCGACCGCCGTGTTAACGTCTTAGTTATAAATAAATATTGTGAATAAATAAATATAAATGCTGTCATTGTAATAATTTTAAGTATTACTTAGTGTTCTTTTATTAATATAGTGTGTTTTAATTTCCGTTAGTTTTATTTAAACGAACCCAGAAAGACAAGGTCATCACAATATGTAGAGTCGTCAAAATTAACATCAATTCAAAGAAAGAAGGGATGAGGGTAGTATTTGTGAAGGTTGTGTACCATATGCAGCAAAGCGGCTTTAAGCAACACATTTAATCTAGCGATAAGAACGGCAATAGTGTCCGACGACCGAGTTAAATGTCCTGGAACCAAAAAATTAAACTGTGACAGAAGAGACGGAAAATCAATCCTTCCTTTTAGTAAATTAACGAGAAATTTGGCACTAAGACTCAGGGAATTCAAAGAATGACATTCCCGAAGGACATTTATATTGCCTCTTTCCGGATAAGAACCATCACACTTGAAAGACAGATTCTTCAAAAATCGTCTTTGAACACTCTCACAGCGAGACGCAAATGCAAGTAATGAGGATACCATATAGGAGAGCCGTATTCCAATCTACTATTTACATAGGAATAATTCAAAGATTTTAATGTTAACGGATTACGAAACTGCCTACAAGATCTTATAATGAATTCCAAAGATTTAATAGCTGCGATACACATATCGTGAATATGATTATTGAATCGTAATGTAGAATCAAATAAAACACCCAGATCTCTAACATCATCGACGATTCTGGGAATGGGAATGTAATCCAGAGCATATGGGAACATAATTGGAGTCGCAACACAGCCATATGAGAGAATTGCATATTTGTCGGTATTCAAAGCTATTCCATTATGTCTACGCCACTAATTAACCAATTGAAAATTACGTAACAGTTCACTTGAGGAAAATCGACGGACATCATATAAATTTATTCAGGCGACATTGGGCATTGGAATGTGTCTAATCCAAAACATTTTACACGTGAGATAACTTTGTTATAGATGGATTCTACATCAACTGACTCTCGATCAAAAAGAATAACACATTGAATGGTGGCGAAAGAACTCTGTAAAAATTCACTCCCTAATACAGATCTGACCTAACACCTTGTGAGTTCTTTTTGTTTCCAAAAATTAAAAATATAATGCTTGGAATCACTTTTACGTCATCAGATGAAGCAGTGGAACATTATTAAAACCTGGTTTCAAAAGTGTGGCAGGAGAAGTGGCATCGTTGCTTTAAAGACTGGTTTAAAAAAGCAATGAAATCCTTTAATTTTTTTTTAACTAATCCTGGCTTGATTTTCTAAGAATTTCCAATATTCTTCTCGTATGTAATATAAATAAAAAAGTGTCAAATATATGTAACAATCGTTTAAAGTCTGATATTTTAATTTGTATGTAAAAATCAAAAAGGCATATCTTAACTAGATACAAAATAAGTAGCCGAGTTGAAAATATATAAATTTGTTTATTGATAGCAACGAAAGAGAAAATAATAAGTTAAGAAAAAATTTACGTCGTGAGAAAAAATAGTTATTTACGATACAAGTGTTAAAAGTGCGATTTTATTTCACGAGTAAAAGTTTGCGACACGAGCGTTAGCGAGTGTCGCAATTTACGAGTGAAATAAAATAGCATTTTTAAAATGTGTATCATACAATATTTTTTCTACAAACACAATTTTTATTATAAAATATAATGAAACTCCACTGACCAAATTTGACAGCTCATGAATACATTTTGACACAACTGGACGCAACCGTTAAATTACGTCAAATTAATTTATCACAATTTGTACAAAAGATGAGTTCGTGTATTAATAAAGAAAATGAAGTAATACCGAGTGCAATAATTGAAGCCGATGATAAAGCGACATTAGATTTGTTGCCCTCAAAATCTAGGAAACAATATGAAATTGCGTACAAAAGGTTTATGGAATGGTGCAGATGCAATAATGTGATAGGTAAATTTTGCGAAAATGTTCTACTAGCATATTTTAAAGAAAGGTCTAAAATTTGGAAATCTTCTACTCTTTGGTCACATTTTTCGATGATAAAACTTTTGCTAAATATAAAAGACAACCATGATATTAGTAAATATTATAAACTAATTTCATTTTTGAAACGGAAAGGAGAAGGTTACCCACCAAGAAAATCAAAAATATTGACAAGACAAGAAATTGATAGATTTATTTCTGAAGCATCAGATGAAAAATATATGCTGTTCAAAGTAGCTGTTGTTATGGGTATATTTGGCGCTTGTCGCCGGGAAGAGTTATGCCGTATGACTGTGGATGACATTAAAGATAGAGGAAATGTGTTAGTAGTTACTATACCAGATACTAAAACCAATACTCAAAGAATATTTACCGTTATTGGCTCATATATAAACTTGTATCGCAAATACAAAGCATTACGTCCATCTAATATAAAACATCGACGTTTATTTATTAAATACGCTAATAATAAATGCACAAGTCAAGCGGTTGGAATAAATTCGTTTGGCAAGATGCCTGCAATTATCGCAATGTTTTTGAAATTGCTGAATCCAGAATCTTATACGGGACATTGCTTCCGACGTTCATCTGCTACTTTGCTAGCAGATTCTGGTGCAAGCTTATGCTCAATTAAGCGACATGGAGGCTGGAAAAGTTCCATCGTTGCTGAAGGTTACCTAGAGGATTCTCTAGAAAATAAAAACAAAATTGTTCACTACATCTTCCCAGATCTATCTAATAATTCTATTGCAAATGATAATTTAAATCACGATATTTTAGTTCCTATGAACTATTTGTCTGCAAATAATAATTCTGCAAGTACAGCAACACATGGAATAAATATCTCCAATTGCACAAACTGTACATTTAATATTAATTATACAAAGAATATGTAATTTTCATTGTAATAAAAATAACTTGATATGGACGGAATTTGCTCTTGTCATTTTTGACAAACTGTCATTTACTTTTAACACATGTGTTAAAAGTGGCCTTTTTAACACGCTACGCAATAAAATCGCATTTTTAAGTGAAGTTAGCTTTGTGAAAATGTCAACTTTTAACGGTGTTTGTAGAAAAAATTAATTAATTGAAGAAGCCAATGAATTGGATGACTCAAAACTCAACTACTAGTTACGGATAGTTTTTTTTAATTATAATTAAATGTAAAATTACAAATATAAAATTATTTCCAAATCGATTGTTAAGTGACTATGTACAGTTAAGCTCACATAAATCTAGTATAAACCATTTTTGAATTTTTGTTTTGTTGTGATTCATTCTTGTAACGTCAAAGTGACATCTGTCACTTTTTGATATCCAAAATGGCAAGAAAATTGACCCCGGCAGAGAAAGTACAAATTTTGTTAAATTTAGAAAGTTGCACCATTAAACAAGTCGCAAAATAACTTCATTTGAACAAATCTACAGTACCACAAGTTAAAAAAATATGGGAAAATGAAAGTAGTATATGTCGCAAACAAGGAACTGGTCTTAAAAGAATGCCAACTGATATAGATCACAATTTGTTTGAATATTTGGGAGAAAATAAAAAAATGACAAAGCAAATTCATAATAATAATACTAATAGAGAACAAATATGGAAATCTATTGAAAATACCTGGGAAAACATTGTTGAAAAACCTAATTTTTTAATAAGTTTCTTTGATTTTGTACAGTTGTGTGCAGAAAAAAGTAGGACAAGTGTTTAGTTGTGTGAACCTATACCACTATTGACACATTTCCAAAAAAAAGTCGTACACTCATATGTCACCTGAATTATAGCATTATATGCCAATATATGAGTAAAACTCCTTTTATATGTTGAAGTAAAGAGACGAATTTCAATAAAATGAATTAACTTTAATAAAATTAACAGTTATAACATTATAAAGAATCTACAAATAAACCATATAATATATATAAACTAATATTTCGTCATGTCACCATCTGCATTTAATATATTGGTCAATCGCAAGGGAATAGACGAATACAAGTTTCTTATAAGATTTTCGTTTTCTGTTATTTCTTGCCATGCTTCAATTATTGCATTCCACAGCTCTTCTCTGTTATTTGGTCTAAAATGACGCTCATACATTTTTTTTACAATAATACCCCAGATATTCTCAATTATGTTTACATCCGGGCATTTGGAGGGCCAAATCAAAGTTTCGATGTTATTAGTTTGTAACCACTGAGTTATTATTCCTGCCGTGTGTACTAAACAATTATCTTGTGGAGAATAAAATTATTATTTGGGTGATGTTCACGAAATAAAGGTATTATATTCTCCAAAATATTTAGATATGCCAAAGCATTGAATCTACCATCAATTCTCCAACAGATAGCTAGTCCATTAGCAGTTATAGCAACCCATACATTAACAGAGAAACGTTGCGACTGACCTGCATTAGATACGTATGATTCTTCATATCTTGTATTTCTCGGTCTATACACTTTAATGTGTCCATTGTAAGACGATTGAAACGTCTTTTCGTCAGTAAAAATTACTTTATTCCAGAATTCAATATCTTTGTATAAATAATTTAGTGCAAAGATTATTCTGCCCTGTTTATGGCGTTCCGACAAAATACTTTTTTTGGCTGCAATACAATTTTTAATGTCTGACATTTGAATTCTTCTGCAGGCTGTTGACCGAGAACCCGGGAAATTTGTTGCTGCAACAGCATCTAATGCACAAGAAAACGGACGTTCTCTTAAGAAATTCACTAAAGCGGTATCATGATGTTCTAAAGAAATCCTTCTTCTACCGCTTCCTTGTTTTCTGTTAATTGTTTGTTCTTGCTCCCAACGGTTTTTGACATTTTGTACGGTGCTTTTATTAACTCCGAAAGTAAACGCTACTTCTCTAATTGTTCGTCCTTTTTGAAGCTCCGAAATGATTTGAATTTTTTGTTGAATACACAATTGTCTTGGCATTATAATAAAACTCTCACTTTGACAACTCAATTTGACACTTAAGTGACAATTCAAATTTAAGTATGGGTGAACCAGATTTACATAGAAAAAATAGCTTGTCCGAGTTTTTTCTGCACACAACTGTACCTAGAAGGTTAAGGACAGTAATTGATGTGAATGGCGGATAAATTAAGTAATTATTTTAATTAGTTTATTTGTGTTTTCTAAATTGTATTAAAAAATTACTTGACATTTGACTTTCAAAAAAACTTTTAATAAACACTAGGCAATATTAGAAAATTTTGACAATTTTGACTAGTTAGGTTATTTTTGTTATTTTGTTAATTTTGTTATGTACTAAAGGAGATTGGAAAGAAATCTAAAAGTTAATGGATTTATAAAAGATCATTGCAAAATAATGTTTAAGATTTGGTATTTAATAATAGCTTATTTTAGATATCACAGTTTATTCAAAGTAAATTGAAAATAAATTGAGAGTTTCGTGAGAAAATATTTATTCTATAACCAGATATTAAACTTGATACGTTTAAAAAAAATATATTATTTGAATTTTGAATGATTTATTTTTTTTAAGAAAGCAAAACAAGTTAGGAACATCAAGTTTAGAAGTTTTAATAAAGAAACTAGTAAAAAAATTAAGATCATCCGCGTAAGCTAGCATTTTACAATCTAATAGCTTAATGAGATAATTGATATAAATATTAAATAATAAAGGTCCTAGAGTAGATCCTTGATGAACGCCTAATGATGGAGTATACTGCTTCGATTGAAGACCATTGTAGACGACGTAACTAGATCTGTGACACAAATAAGAAGATATTAGGTGAAGTAGACCATACGAGAAACCAAAAGCATCCAACCTAGTTAACAGTACGGAATGGCTAATAGAATCAAATGCTTTGGCAAAGTCAGTATAAATTACATCTACTTGTACCCGATCATGTAAAGCCTCACTAATGTATTGGGTTATTACAGCCAAATTCGTAATAGTGGATCTAACTGCAATGAAACCGTGTTGTTGTTAAAGCCAATGCCGATTTGCACTTGAGAATAATTTGCTGTACAACAAATTTTCCAAAATCTTCGCAAAATTGCTAATAATATTAACAGGCCGAAAATTTAAAAGGTTAGATTTGACACACCCTTTCTGAAAACTGGAATGACTTTGCTAATCTTCCACACGTCAGCAAACGAGGATGACTGAGATATTCAGCTTAAAGAAGAAAGGAAACCACTAAAACTTTTCCAAATAGCAAGTTTCACCACCGTTACCCTATCTGCCTGTTTTGAACATTTTGGGTGATTTTTCTTTTCTTACACAAACATATCAAGTACATCGTAATGTGTAATATCCTAAATAAATACTCTGTAAAACAATTAATACGGCGAAAATGAATTTCTTATACCAAACAAAATTATGACAGATAAATTGAATATCAAAATTTCAAAATATGTCCTGTAGTTTAATTTTTCGAAGTTCGATTTTATGAAATTTAAATAATAATAAATATTGACTTTATTGCCGGTTAAAGCACACGCCAGTTTTATTAAATTTAGAAAAGCGCATTATGTATCAATACTACAGTTGAATAATCTTGAACCTTTTAATAATGCACTAGGAAGATTATAAAATATTGAAACCAATAGACGAGATCAATAGTATCCCAATTCCGAAACAGAATAACAAGGAAATAATTCATGATAACTGAATAAGGGTAGATAGCACTCGAACTTTCAATTTAAGAAGAAGGAATTGGATCTATATATATTGGATATAAAATATTATATTTGGTATACTGCTATAACTGAATATTTCTAATACAGGGTCAGTCTAAATTCAACAGACAAAATTTTTGTGGTGATGGAGGGTAATAAATGGAAAAACTTGTTCAGTGTATTTTTGTCCTGGAAACGTCTTATTGGAGAGTTAGATGGTTTTAAAACACTTCGTGTCTACCGACATGTTAGGCAACCTTTTATACATTTAATGTGTTTTGTTATCAATTATCTATTCCAGATGCAGTACAGTTCTTATTGGAAATAAATTCTAGAAGGACAACGTTATTAATAGATACTAAGGATAATAAGAAACACAAAATTGCTATTGCTATCCTGTACTGCATCCTTAGGTTAGGTTTTCTTTATTACTGGCATAGTATTTTAAATAATATATTAAAAATTTACGAGGGCGTATTTTTATGTTATCTACCTAGTCATGAAACAAAAGAGTGACGATGTCAAACAAATTATTGAAAAATTGCTGTCACTGTTAGAAGTACATGTGCTAAGTTGTGTTTAGTTTGTGCTATTTATAGAGATTTAAGACGGTCTATTTCTCGATAAAATGAGTGAAACTAATGTTGAACATCGCAGCGTAATAAAGTTCCTGACAAAAGAAGGCAATGGTCCAAAAGCAATTCATGAAAGAATGGTTGCCGTGTATGGGGAAGATACACCATCTTATTTCCAAGTAAAATATTGGTCTAAACTCTTTCGATGGGGCCGAGAGTCAATAAATGATGACCCAAAGTCCGGACGACCCGTTGAAGCTCGAACTGAAGACATTGTGCGAAAAGTCGAAAATTTGGTACTGAAAGATCGGCGTGTAAAGATCTCTGTCATTGCCAATGAAGTCTGTATATCCGAAGCAAGGGTCCTCAAAATTTTGCATGACGATTTGGGTATGAAGAAGGTGTCTGCACGGTGGATACCCAGATTGCTTACAACTGAACACAAACTGTACAGAAAAGAAGTTTCTCAAGAAAATTTGGTCAAGTTGGAGAGGGACAAAACATTTTTATCTTGAATTATCACCGGGGATGAGACTTGGGTATATTACTGGGATCCTCCTACTAAACAAGAATCCATGCAGTGGGTTCATAAGAACTCTCCGCCACCAAAAAAGGCCAAGACACAATTTTATGAAAAAAAACTGATGGCAACTGTTTTCTGGGATGCTGAAGGAGTCTTGCTTATTGAATATATGCCGAGAGGGTCTACCATAAATGGAGAGGCCTTCGGAAACACAATTAAAAATTTAAAAACTGCTCTGGAGGAAAAACGCCCGCATTCTTATCCACAAAAAAAACTTGTTGCTGCACGACAATTGTCGGGTTCATAAGGCAAACAAAGTTCAGCAGATAATCAATGACTGTGGGTTTATAGAGTTAAGGCATCCACCTTATAGCCCCGACCTAGCTCCGCCAGACTTCTTCTTATTCAAAAATTTAAAAAAGCATCTCGGGGAAAAGCGTTTTGCTTCTGATGAAGAACTCAAAGAAGCTGTTGAGGAATATTTTGCGGGGTTACCAAAGCGATTTTTTTCTGAGGGTATGGGGCAACTGGAAAAAAGATGGAATAAGTGTATTAGTGTTGAAGGGAGTTATGTAGAAAAATAATTTTTTTTTGTTCTCTTATGTGCTTTTTTTCATGGCTAGGTAGATAACATAAGAATACACCCTCACATGGAATAATTGCAATAAGAAAATTAGAAAATTTTATTTTTATTAAGAACTAGAGAATGTTTTCAAAATTCTGGCCATTTATTTTAATGCAAGCATGGCCAAAATGTGGAGGTGCTCCGTCATGCTGAAGCCAAATTCTTTATTCAACACCATACGGTACATCTTTCAAAAGTACAGGAAGTTCTTGTTGGAGAAATGCCGATAATTTTCGTTAACACGCGTGGTAAGAAATGTAACACAATAAAATAATAGCCTATAATTCCAGCCCAAACATTGAGTGAAAATTGATTTTAATGATGCCGGATGAATATTGCGTGAGGATTTTTGTCCACACAAATTGTAAATTCTTATTGTTGAAAGAGCCCTCGCGATAGAAGCAGCAATCATCCGTAAATAACACTATACTTTAAAAATTATCTACATTTGCAATACATTGTAAATAACATTGTGAAAACATAACCCTCGGAACAAAGTTCCTTGAATTTAATGCATCTAATTTTATTAAATTCTAGGGGTGCAGCTGTTGTTCTTTTAATGTCCTTTAAGTGTTCATTTCACTACTACTACAACCCATAATTGTAGCTAAAGCCGTGGAACTTTTTGAAGGAATTTCTTCGATCGCGTCGAAAACATGCTTGGTAAAATCGGGAGTTTATACAGTACATAAACGACCTACATTTGGTCTCCTAATCTGCAAAAAGATTAGTATTAGCGTAGATGTTGTTTCCAAATAGGAACTTTACCTGAAAAGGACCAGTTTCTCTAAGACGCCGATCAATAGCATAAGGGCCGGTTGTACAATGTCCCGATAGAGTTATCCTCTTGACAGCTCTGTTTTTGTCATATTACAACATACATATATCTTTATTGGTCAAATTATCGTGGGGATAATCTGTCGGGTACTCACAATTGCCGATATGTGAGTTATCCGGCCGATAGTCACGTAAACACAAAACATAACCTGCTACGCGTTTTACTCACGCTGTTTATTCGAAGCCATTACTCATTACTGCTATTTTCACGTCATCTTACTTTTATTTGTAATAGAAAATTTAAAAATAAATAAACACACAACTAATTATTCATGAGAACAATGTTGCAATTAAATCAGCAGCAGTGGCAATTAAACAATCAACAAATCGAAATTAATAAATTAACTATTCAGAAATTCAAATTAGAAATTCAAAAACTAGAAGAGGAATAATGTATTGTTTTGAACATTTTTTGTGATGTTTTATATTTACATTTACCTATATATTTTAATAAAGCAATGGAAGGGTTTTCTACAAAACAGGCTTAGTCCCAAAATGCCAGTTTCGAGGTTTACACAGTCTCGTGTAAATTGGAGTAGACTCGGATAGCTGATGATTCGGTATCCTTAAAAACAGCAATAGTCCGGAGATAAAGCAATGTAAATCTGCAAAAACGGACACAGTTCAATGGTACTTCCAGCAAAAACGGTTAAATAAAAAATTGGACTAGGGCTTTTTTTGTAAAAAACCCTTTAATTACATTCGAATTACAATTTTTATTTATAAACAATTTACAACAATGTTAAACAGTATTTTAAAATTAACATAAACAATTAACTTCAATTAAAATTATTACCGCGATATCATAAAGTTTCTGGGTCCAAGATGACCATGGGGTGAAAAACGTCTGTCTTAATTTATATCATCCTTTTGAGAAAAATCTGATAAAATTTTCAGGTTATGTGTCATACTGACATTAAGATTAATATATTGACAAATTTTAACGTCAGCATGACACTTAACCTGAAAATTTCATCAGTCATCAGACGTTTTTCACCCCATGGCCATCTTGGACCCAGAAACTTTATGATATCGCGGTATAATTTGAAGCGCGGTACTGTCACTGTCAAAATAATGCGTGATAATGCGCACAGTTACATAATTTAGAACTAATATAGGGAAAAAGTAATACCAACTCCTTTTTATTCTGCGGATAGCAATCCTGCCGACAACTACAACTTGTGATACAGTTCATAATCTTATCCTTCGGATAAATATATCGGCTGGATAGCTATCGGGTAGATTTATCTGGACATTGTACAACCGGCCCTAAATGTTGTGTGATGCAGTAATCTTCTATTTGGGTGCATTGTATACCGACGCTGCGCTGCTCTACCAGAACCTTCACACTCACCATACACTGAGCGCATATCGGTATACTCAGAAAATATGTAATTTTTCATTTTTATTTATCACGATAAATAGCTTAATGACAATATAAACAAATTTTACTGACACACTTATATCGTTGCTAACTTGACAAATTTATATAGCTAACAAAAGAATAATCTATAGTTGTATAAAAAGTTGCCTACATAAAGTATTTTAAAACCATTTAGCTTCCCAATAAGAACAAAAAGGTACTAAAGAAGTCCTTCCATTTATTACCCTCCATCACCACAAAAATTTTATCGGTGGAATTTAGACGGACCCGGTATAGCAAAATAATGTGTTTATAATTTAAATTTCTAGGTCGTGCATCTACTTAATTATAGCTAGATTCATATTTCAAAGCGTTTTTAGATGTAATAATTATATGGGTATATGGACAAAGTTGTGAGAAATCGATAGAAGTGACAATATGTATGTCCTCATTTACACTAATTCCAGAGGGAAGTGTCTGCAGGCATGGATTGTCAGAATTAGTTCATTTTAATGCTTTTGCAGCTTCAGAAACTACAGAATATGGTAATTAGCAAAATCTAAATGAAATGAATTGGATTTACATAATAAACAAAGGTTCAGTTATATTTCGGATCGATTTATGGAACGGCGTTTTATCGTGGTGTTGAATTCAAGAATTGCTTTTTCACAAATCTGGCATTTTCGGCGAATACGCTCTCCCAAATATTTCAAGTCCAGATAATATTGTTTGTTGACAGTTTCCCCCCTCCGAAAATTGGTAACACGACAATAGTCAAAGAAAACAGTCCAAATGGCCTTCTCGACTTCTGTTCATTATCGAAGCGCCATTCCGAATCTTGTTGGCTGGTCTGCATGTCAAAGCCATAAATCCATGTCCCGTCACCAGTTATGATGCATTTCATGAATATAGGATCCGAATTGACTTTCTCAATGATATATTCGTGGTTCTCTTTTTGAAGAAAATTTAACCAACTTCGAAGCAAGCCATGGGGAGACGCGTCCCGTCTCCAAAATATTAACTAAAAAGGAGCGAATGGATTCGCGAAATACAATATGGGTATTAATTCACAGTACTGAAACACTAGACCTTCTACTGATTAAACCTCTAACAACTGACACTGTTATTTGACATAAACATTCACGTTTGGTTTTAGTTAGATGTACTGGTATGCTTGCAAATTTCGTAAATAATGTTATCTACTGAAGAAAAGTCTTTTTATGTGAGCACTATTTTAGCTTATACGGTTTAGGTAAACAAAATGGCACAAGCATTAAATTCATCCGTGATCAATTTTCGTGGCATTTTAATAAACAGGCACCAATACCGAACATTACAACCAAATTTAGAACTGGAAGTGTGCTACACCAAAGAAAAGGTAAAGCTGAACGAAGAAAAGCAGTGGATACCAACGAAAATCACGAATAAGTATTCAATCAAATTATATACTCACCACTTTGTAGTCAACGGAGATCTGCTGCAAAATTGTAAACAAGTTAATGTTATTTAGACGACCCAACAATTGAGAATGGGTGATTATGCCGCAAGACTTGAATACTATGTCAGAATCCTTGCTCTGCAATGTGATAATCCCAGTTTCATCATATCTGGTACAGTGACGAATGTCAATTTCATTTATCGGGTTATGGAAATCGTCACAGCAATAGATTTTAAGGCTTCTAACGACCAGAAGAGGTACAAGAAATACCGTTGCATAGTGAAAAAGTGACCGTCTGTTCCGCAGTTTCTAGAGGAGGAATTATCGGGCCTTACTTCATTGAGGAAAACGGACGTTCAGTAACTGTTAATCAAGAGCCGATGTATTACTCAAGTTCTCACACCGTTTGTAGATGGCCTTCGGAGGTTTTGCAGATCAAGAAACTTACCCTTCTGTAGCCAGTTTTTTCAGCAAGATGGGGCAATGTGCCGCACAGTACATGCTACAAGACCTTTTCTGCGGGAGACGTTTGGAAATAATGTAATTTCACGTTTCATCGATTTTTCATTTCCATTTCACTCTCCGGATTTTATTGGATGCATGTTTTGGGTATGCCGAAACCATGGGTTTTTCGAGATAATCCTCCGCCTACAATACAATAATTAAAAGAGAAAATTACAGAAGCGATACGACAGATGCAACAGCCTCTATTTTCAGATATGGTCACAAATATGCAAGAACGATACGAACGTCAACGTAATGGAGAGCACTTGGAACATGTTATTCGTAACGCTAATACTTAAGTGTTAATTATTTTAAGTTAATAAAGTTTGAAAGTTTCAGCACTAAAGAGAGTTCAATTAGTCTTTACGTCCGGGGTAGCCATGTATTGTAAAACGTCGTTACTAATAGGATGTTTGCGGTATAACCATGGTTATATCATGTAACCATAGTAAATTACTATGGTTACATGATATAACCATGGTTATACCGCAAACATCCTCAGCTCTAGTTATGAATTACTACTTACGACAGAAGTTTGACTTAAGTCAAAGCATACATTACCTACTTTCTGTGTGTCACTTAATAGGTTACACTTTAATAATTTAAGTACACACATGAGTTTACAAATCCATGACTGCCCAGGACGTAAAAACTAATTGAACGCTTGTTATAAATTAATAGCCATACTGTATTTCCAGAACCTAACCCATCTCTTTCAAGTTTAAATGAGGATGTTCCATCACCATTTCTTTCACTTTGTTGATGTTATCCTCGGTCAAAGTCATTCAAGGTCGAATGGAACGAGGTTAACTCGTCTCTCATTGCTCGGTCTTCTTTCAATGCTTTGTAGCATACGTTTGCATGTTTGGAAAGCAATTTTAAATATATACTTTTAATAATGTTTCGATATTATTTAAAATATTTTTGTTTATTCGTTTTATACAAAAAACGGTGGGGTGTAACCCATTCAAGTATGTTTCAAACTGTTTTTGTTATGTAGGCTGTCGAAGCAGTTCGACTGATAGTGGAGGCACGTTAATACAGTTTCCGTCGGTTACAGTTGTGGCCGTCCAACGAAATCGACTTGCTTTGGCTTACACTTCTCATGTGGTCGACTATGGTTGATTCAGCGTTCGTGATATTAACACGGTGCCCAGTGTTCTTCTATACTATCTTTTGTGACTTAATTGTAGGTAGTAAGGAAGCTTTCGTAGTGAAATTTGTCTAACCCAACCAACATCATGCACTGATGAGCCCATATCACTACGAAGCACGTGTCTGCATGTCTAAAACGAAACCTTTGCACAAATATTAACTTGTATTGTGTTCGCCACACTCGATTTTTAAATAATATTTCAATATTATTAAAAATGTTTTTGTTTTATACAAAAAAAAGGGTGAGGTTTTTCCCACTCAAGTATGTTTCAAATGGTTTTTGCTAAACTATAATAATTAATGAGCTTATTGTTTAGTAATGAACTAGTCAATACGAGACATTACTGGCGAAAAATAAAAGAAACATATACTAATAAGTGTTACGAATATTTGAACAGTTTTGTATGGAGGTAAATTCAAACTGCCCACACGCTGTATACAAGTTTATTCTTCATAAAAGTATAAAATTTTACATGTGGCATGTCTAGAAGTAAACTTTCCACATATTTTCATTTAGAGATTAATCTTTACACGTCATGTGTAAATATTTGACACGTATTTACAAAACATTTCTATTTGTGTATCAAACAAACCATTGAGTCCATATGCCGTAACTTTAGTAGCATAACGTAAAGCTAGTATAAAAATTTTATGTCCTATTCATAAATTCTGTAAGTGTCAACACTGATTTCTATTCTTTCTTTACACGGGATATTTTGTTTACTATATCAGTCATTAAACGAATTTTATGACCGTTGTAAAATTAGATATATAGTCAACAAAATCGAGTATGAAATGATTACCAACATTATTTTTGAATTACACTGCTGGTTATATTCATTAGCAGAGAGCGGACTCGAGCGATCGCTGATTCATAGCCCATAGGTATCTGCTATGTATTCGCAATAGTTTGTTACTGTAAGTGATCCGTGAGTTTCGAACAATTTGATACGTGTGGCTATTGCATAAGTGGCACATACCTACATACGCAGTTAATATGTATCTGTCAATGCACAACAAACCGAATGTAATAAACGGTTTGGTAACCGGCAGCTACTGCTGAAACAAAAGTAATATGCTGACAAGCTAATTGCGCATCGAATTTTGAATAAATATAATTTACAAAGAACAAAACTCAAAACTATGTATTTTCTGTGAGACATTGAAAGTGTAACACATTACTATGAACAACTAAAATTTGCAAGGTGTTCCTGTGTTAAAGTATTTCGTTTAGATGTGAAAACGTCTTCAAAAATAGAAAATGTCCGTTAATTCCATAAATTAAACTTAATATTTATAAAAAAGTTATAGAATAAATATACAATATAACAATATAAAACGGATTTTTTAAAATACTAAACGTTGTAACCAAATAACACTGAACGAAACGAAACCAGAAACAATCCCTTATAGAAGAGAATAGAAAATATACTATCTCAAGAACAATAAATACGTATATGTATATGCATGTATAACAGCATGTGAACACGAAAATACACTTCGGAAATTAACGGATATAACGAAATAATATATAAATGTATATTCCATCTTACACGCCACTGTAAAATAGAATATATGAATGAATAGATACAATATCGACGGAAATAACATCTGCTCAACGAATGCAATCGAGCAAGCAAATAGTGGGGCTGTTATAACATGCCTACTATGCCTGAGATCGCCACAACGTTTTATCGGGGCAATAATATCGTTCGCATTGGTCCAATGGACGTTGTTTGCGAGCATTGTGGCACATTGAAGTTTGCCGGAGAAACGCCTTGATTGTGCTGCCTTAATGGCAAAGTGAAATTGTCATTATTGACTCCGCCACCTGAGCCATTGCACTCACTGCTTCATGATGAAACACCAGAATCACGACATTTTCTAGCGAACACTCAAAAATACAATGGCTGTTTTCAAATGACTTCATTTGGGGCAGACATTGTCGAAGAACGTATTTAATCCGACATTCAAGGTAATTTATATTGAAAATAAAAGTTAACACGACATTTATTGGCTGTTAGGCGGTACGGAGATCACCGGGTCAGCTAGTAGTTTATAATGTAAAACAGTTTTGAGAAAATTATCAATTCTAAAATTTTTCCGAAAATTTTGGGACCATGTTATGCAAGATGAGGTTTAAATCACAAACAGTTTTCAATGATAAACTGTCAAAAGCGCGTAAAATCATAGGCATATTGCTGACTAGATAGCGCATCTTAAGGACGATAATACTTACCCATATAAACAATATAGATATAATCGTTAAAGAGTAATAAGTAATTTCATAGATAAGGAGGGCATCAATGGACTATAATTCTCCTGGTTTAACAGATGAAAACGATTATAATGTTGGAGAATGGAGAAGAGGAACCGATTGTCTTCAAACCATTTGAATATGACATTACTTCAAATATGCTCAACGAATGATAAAGTTCCATGGCAAAATGCACGAATTTATTTAATATAATTACATTCTTTTAATATTAAAAAAATTCTCCATGTGAAACTTGTAGCAATTGAATTTTATTTTGGCCTTTTTCTTATCTGTGATTTTTACTGCTAGTTAATCTGTTGCATAAAACCTAAAGAACTCCATGTGATTCTCAAAGGCGGTACAGTATTCGAAGTGGGATTCGTCGCCAAATGTCATAAATAAAGACGGCAGACGATGTGCCCCAGCCGTGGCGTTGCGTGGAGAGTTTAGCAGAATAACAATGCGCTTACTTAAAAATAAATATATTGAATCCCTATACAAAACGTTAAGAAAAAACATAAATAACTTACTCAACATGTTTACATTGTTGCAAAAAAATGCGGATGTGCGCGATGAAAAAACTGCACCATAATATATGTTTCTGTATTAGTCTCGGAAAGGTTCGTACGTAGCGACGTATATATATGTTTATATACAGAGAAGGATTGTTCGACGTTGAGAGATGTTATATTTGCATAGTTAAAGCGCTCTTTGTATCTGTAGAACGGATCGTCAGTATTGGTAAAAAGTTGCCCTAATTTTGTAAAATCTACATTTTTATCAAATACACTGTTAAATTTTTCACGGACACAATCACTTTTTTCATCTTCAAGGATATGCAGCACTAGTTTTACGTGGTCAATAATTGCTAATGAGTCCGATAAGGACAGCGCAGTGTTCTGTAAATTTTTTATTGCGTCCAGTATTGGAACGTAACTGTCGTAAATAATTTTTAAATTTGCTGCAACTTGAGGATTGTTAAATTGAACCTGGCTGAACCGTATTGCAGCTGCTTCTTTGGCATCTAGTTGTAAAATCACTGATTTAATTTTTTCAAAATGTTTATAATAATAAAATGTTGCTTCTAACCAAGTACCCCATCGTATAAGAATTGGTTGCGGCGGCTCGGGTATATCAGGACACAGCGAATGAAATAGCCAAATCCGTTTCGGAGATTTAAGAAAAACCGCTTTCGTTTGTCCTATCAGTTGATCCACATCAGGATAAGTTGTACGTATAGTGTTTGTTACAAGGTGTAAAGCGTGAAGCAAACATGTGACATGCAGCAGGTTTGGTTGAATCGTTTTGAGTAAGTTTGGCGTGGAACACATAACCTTGGCAGCATCGGTAACTAACATTAACACTTGCTTCGGTAAAATCTCAAATTTGTGTAGTGTTTCTATTAATACATCATATATCGCTCTGGCAGTACACCCTTGCATTCGTTTACAGGTTAGTAAATAAGGAGGAGAAGGTCCTTGCGGAGTCAGCGTCCGTACTAGAATGGCTAGGATGGACTGTTTTTTAATATCTGTAGTTTCGTCTATTGTTAACCACAGGAATTTCTTTTTACCGTATTTTTCGTACAATTTACAATTCTCTCACGCACTGACGGTACGTAATTCCGTAGCGTACTTCTTGCTGGTAATTTCGACGTAGGATTGTATTTCTTCCAAAACAGACGAAACATTGGGTGTTCCACTTTCTGCATTGGTATATTGGTCGCAATTAACATCATTGTTAAATCACACACAAATTTATTATATGATCTGCGTCCACTATTATTCGATTTATGTTTGTCACTATTTATATGTCTTTGGCACTGACTTGCTTCCCAAGTTAATAAAGTTGTTTCACAAACTAAATATTTCACTACGGTACTGTCATATATTAAATCGGGAAACCGATGTAAAAATTTCTTTACTACGTTAGCATGCAACCGAGTCGATGCATTGTTTCTACGCACTCCCGACATTTTCAACACGATTGTGTTAACAATGTATCGCTTACAACGTCTCAACGGCAACTGAATTGATCGTCGTACGCCTCTACTCGATCCCTCCACATCACGCTACTGTTCGGGCCGTCTTTAGTCTGCCGTCTTTAGTCATAAAGAAAGACTGTGGAGTAATTACGTAACTAACTGCAAGTCATGCAAATTTCACGAAATTGACCAATTGTGCTGATACTAAATGCAAGTATTCATTTACTATCGAGTATGTTGAATTTGTGTTATTGCTCAGTTCAGCTGTGAAATATACTTTTTTTGGCGTCATTTATATGAATTTTTTTGGGGTCTGGAATTCAACAAATAAACTTGTTTCAATACATTTTAATTTAATTATCTAATTAAATTATGTTTATGCTTACGAAACTATAAATCGGGCTTTATTTTTCTATAATAATTTATGTTATTCTATTGATATTTAAATTATATCAACTACTACTTTTGGATAAAACCTTGTTAACCAATGTAGTTATTACAATTTTAGTATTGTGTTTAGCACGGATGTGTTTTTCTTTTAGAAATAAAATTAGAGAGGCGAGGAAGCTCCAACATATACTATATCGTTTGCAAAATCCATTATAAGTGTTCTGTAATAATAATATTATGGAAACGGTAGCGTAGGCACATATATGTATATATATATATATATATATATATATATATATATATATATATATATATATTTAGATTCCACACCGGTATAAGCGTACGGAAGAAATAATGGATATCGATTTTAACCAAGCATCAAATAGGTAACCTCCGCCTTTGAATTTGCGTTGCGGAAAATAGATTCGTGGTAATTGTGTAGCGATCGAAACCCATAAAATTCCATTTAACCACAATATTGACAGTTCAGAGCCTAAACATTAAACAAAACAAAATCAGTATTGCAAGTCAGGTCGTTGACATATATATCAACACCGTTCTGTCATACTTATAAAAAAAAAACAAAAACGAATCGCTATTGCAATAAAAAGAAAGAAACTCATTTATGTAATTTATAGGTTAAAAGTTACTTTGAAGACCTCTATCGCAATATAGATTTAAATCCTGGACACCGATTTCGAAATCTAAGATGTCATCTTCAGCAGTAAAAAAAGTATTTCGCTCTGTGCTCTAGCACATACAGTACGGCACAGATTCGTAGCTGTACCGCAGACGAATCTGTAAGATTTGCTGGATTACCTTTGGAAAAATATTAAGTGTAGCCATCTTTAACTGAAATTATGGCTCATAAAAATAAAACTTAATGACTCTCAGGTAATCATACAACTATAAGTAGATGTATGCACTCTAGTTTATATTTAGAAAGCAAAGCACGTCATTGTATCAACGACGCATTAATATTTATTATCATATTAATACTCATATGTATCTAGAATTTTAAGCTATATTATGATAAGAGTTATTAAACCCAGATATACCTAAAAACTTTCATGGCACTCTTCCGCCATAATTTTGAAAGAATTCTATGTTTTATGAGATAAAATACAAAATTTTTGCTATATTATATATAGTTCATTAGTAACATACGCAACTGTCAATATGAAATTAAGTAATTGTGTGATATAACGAGGGATGTCTTTTATGTTTTGCATACGGGGCATAGAGGGCGCCACTAATTAAATGTCTAAGAATTAACTTCCATCTTTAGTACGTCTAAATCTAAAGTTTCAGTGCGATACGTGTAGTGTGGTAGCTATAGAAAACTGTTAAAGTTGACAAGTTAGTCGAAAAATCGAATTAAACCGGTAATCGGGGCCAATTTTCTTAACAAGTATGCATCGCCCAGTTGGTTTCTGTTTTCGTTAATGAAGCACCACATCAGTCAACAATTTATCGTTGGTGTGAAGAATTTAACGTGGACGGACTAGTCTTAGCGACGATTCAAGAGCAGGTGCACCAAAAACGACAGTCACTCAGGAACACGTCGATGCTGTGGGAAAATTCATCAACGAAGATCGACATGTGACATCGCAAAATTGGGGATTTCAAAGACGTCAACTCAAAAAACTTTGCATGAAGAATTGTGTGTAAACAAATTACTTTCTCGTTATATAAAGTAACTTTCTCTACAAGATTAAAGAACCACCGATTGGTATACAACCATTTGTTTCTCGCAAGTCATTGCTGAGTTCCGAGAAACCAATCCACAGCGACGAATCATCCTCCACCAAGACAATGCAAGTTCGCACACAGCTCGCAGGACAATTAAATTTTTAACGCAACAATACGTCGAATTGTTAGACCATCCTCTGTATAGTGCCGATCTAAGTCCCAACGATTTCTTTACCTTTCCGAAAATCAAGGACGGACTGAGTGGTCAAAGGTTCTAGTCGTCAGAAGGTGCAGTCGATACCTTCAAAAACGCAATTTTAACTGTACCAACAAACCAGTAGGATAACTGCTTCCAGAGCTTTCAGGTTCGAGTGCATTAATCTTTGTGGAGAATAATTAAATATTCGTGAAGAAACACGTCCATCACCGGAACGTACAGACGCGCTTCGCTTTTATTGGAGCTTGTCAATGTACGGTATCCTGAAGACAGATATGACTTTTCACTTCTGTACTTTGTATATATATAGTTAACATTCTGAGCTTACTGCAAATTAGAATTAGTCACTATTAAATCTAATTTTTTATTGATATTTTAATAGTAACAAAAAATTGTTTAATACATTAAGAAAATACCGACAGTATAAAAAATGTAATACGACTATTACTATTTTCGGTAGCTGCGTTTATAGCAACGTATATGAACATGCATTTATGACGTGTACATACATGGGCAATTAACAAATTCCAATTTGATGTGTACGTGCTCTTTGAAATTTGGTCTCCTTCTATAATACACAGTGTGAGAGCATGTTTGAACATGCATGTGGATGCGTTTGCACAAGTGGTGCTGCTGCTTGTATAAAAGAGGCGCTTGCGATTGCACAACTTCAGTTAAGTTTCGAATGCGTTGGTTTGGTGCTTTTATTTTAATGTGGGGTTAACCGTAAAACTGAATTGTTTTTGCGAAATGGTTGAATTTGGAAAAAAAACGAAGTGAATCGGTTGGTAAGAAGACAAGGTCGTAAAATGAGTTGTTTGAGTTATGCTTTTACCTCATTGGATGGAACGGCCCAGTGCGTTGTTTGCTTTCAAGTTCTCTCCGATAAAAACATGAAGCCACCAAAATTAGTTCGACACTTGGAAACTAAACATCCGGCTCATAATAACAAACCCTTCGAATTTTCCAAAAGAAAATTACATACCTTGAGAAATCAAGAAACTTCTGTTTGTCGGTCAAGCTGTACTGATAAAAGTGTACTTAAAGCATCTTATCTCGTAGCATTAGAGTAGCTAAGATGTCCAAGCCCCATACAATCGCTGAAAATCTCATAGTGCCGGCTGCAGTTGATATTGACAGTGTTTTAATAGGCGTGAAAGAAACAAAAAAATTCAAAAAATTCCGCTTTCTAATGAATGTGATAAGGACACATCAATCAAAGAAAATATGTTGTTTTACAAACCAGTACCGGCTAACGCTAAGAAATAAGTAATTAAACTTCTAGTTTCAAAAATTCTTTTATTGTAAATACCACTACAATATTGTTTTGCCATACAATGGCTTCATCAGGTGGATGAAATACTGAATTTGTACAATACAAGTTTGAATATTTATGTGAAAATTATTGGGGAAATGGTGGTGGAAAAAATTTTACAATCTTAAATTTAGTAGAGGGGAGTTGTTTAAATCTAGTTAGTCATTTAAAGCTAATCCTAAACTATTGTATCTATTAATTTCTAAGTTTTATAACAGGTTTAGTTTTTTACTTTTTTCTTGAATGTGTAAAATTTTGAAATCTATATTAAATCTATGATTGATATCTATACAATGACTTGCGAAAGTTGAATCTGTTTTCTTTTCTTTATGGCTTCTCTCGTGTTCTTTCATCCTAATTTTGAATGTCCTCCCCGTTTGTCCTATGTATACCTTATTACAATCTTCGCATGTTAACTTATATACACCAGAGTTTGATCTTTGTCTATTTTATCTTTGTTGTTTTTAATAATGTTCTGTATAGTATTGTCTGTTTTAAATGATATATGCTCGTTATTAAGTTTTTTAATGAAAGTACCAATTTTTTCCGAAAACTAAGGAAGGATAAACTAAGAAAAGAGTTTTAGATTTTTGTTGGCTATTTAGGATGTTATTGACAATATTTATAGAGTAATCATTCTTTAATGCTATTGTGTAGATTCTATTTAGTTCAAGGTCGAAATTACTTTTACTCATAGGTACATGAATTAATCTATATACCATTGATTGGTATGCTGATAATTTGTGTGTTATAGGATGAAAGAATTAGCGTGTATTGTGGTATCTGTATGTGTTGGTTTATGGCATATAGCGAACTCGTGTTTATTAGTTTTGTGTGATATGGTTAAATCTAGAAAATTAATGCTTTTATTTATTTCTGTTTCTATAGTAAAATTTATTTTGGGGTGAATAGTGTTGATATAATTATGTAAAGTTTTTAATTGTCTATCTGAACCGTTAAAGCAAATTAATATGTCATCAACATACCTAATCCAATATACACAATTACCAAACAAGGGATGTGTACTAATTATAGTTTCTAAATTATTCATGAAAATTTCCGCTAATAAGGGGCTTACTGGGTTTCCCATTGCTAGACCCTCTGTTTGTTCATAAAATGTCCTTTTAAATTGAAAATAATTTTGTTCCTAGAAACGTGCCTGGAAAAAAAAACAACAAAGATAAAATAGACAAAGAATCAAACTCTGGTGTATATAAGTTAACATGCGAAGATTGTAATAAGGTATACATAGGACAAACGGGGAGGACATTCAAAATTAGGATGAAAGAACACGAGAGAAGCCATAAAGAAAAGAAAACAGATTGAACTTTCGCAAGTCATTGTATAGATATCAATCATAGATTTAATATAGATTTCAAAATTTTACACATTCAAGAAAAAAGTAAAAAACTTAACCTGTTAGAAAACTTAGAAATTGATAGATACAATAGTTTAGGATCAGCTTTAAATGACCAACTAGATTTAAACAACTCCCCTCTACTAAATTTAAGTTTGTAAAAATTTTTCCACCACCATTTCCCCAATAATTTTCACATAAATATTCAAACTTGTATTGTACATACATATTCAGTATTTCATCCACCTGATGAAGCCATTGTATGGCGAAACAATATTATAGTGGTATTTACAATAAAAGAATTTTTGAAACTAGAAGTTTAATTACTTATTTCTTAGCGTTATAATGAAGTTTCAACAAGTATCTCCTTCGTCAATTAACAGTACCGGGTCATGCAACAGGACAATGTCTTTTTGATGTTTTTTATGAAACTGCTAGAAACTACACTAACATAGATTAGACAGAAAATGTATTGCAGTATGAAGTCATGGTGCAAAGGCGATAACAGGAAAGAACAGTGGATTAATGAAAATATTAAAAGATCGTCTTGTACCAAAGGTGGAATGGACGCACCGCTTCTTTCACAGACTTGCTGTTATCGCAAAAACATGCCGGAAAATCTCAAAAAAATTCTTTGTGAAGCTGTAAAAATGATTAATTGTATTAAAAGCTGACCGTTACAGAACAGGCTGTTTGCTAAACTATGCGATGAAATGACCGAAAATTAAAAATCTCTTCTTTTCCATCCAGAAGTTACATGGTTATCGCGAGGGAATGTTTTAACCCTGGTATTAGAATTGCGAGATTAATTAATAATATTTTCCAGGATAAAGGGGTGTAGACTAGCTCGCGTCCGTGGCAAATTGCTACACGCTAAATGAGCTAGAGCAAACTTTTTCAGCCAGATAATGTCTTCGGATCTCCTGGCTACTGTACATGGATCTACGTTCCTTAAGGTCTCTCAATCATCGCCCTTCTCAGAACCGAACGGCAGGAAGTCTCGGGGAAACAATACAAGTTTGAAGCCATATTGCATCTCTCACCATCCGGATATTCCAGAAGAAAGAAGGAAAGAGGGAAGGAAGAATACAGGTTGATATAAAATCCCGTTGTTTAGATCTGAATCCATGTAAGCCATACCCTAAATAAATAAATTCAGGATAAACAAACCTCATTCTCATTGTTTTTGCAGAATAATGAGGTTTTTTTGTTGGTCTACTTATATCTTGTATTTTTGCATTTAAACGACTTGAGTGTGAATTTACAAGGAAGCGAAAAAGCATTTTATTAATGACAGACAAAGTTCATGCTTTCATTAAGAAGCTTGATATTTGGATTATTCGCATTCAAAGCAAAAATTTGGATATGTTCCCACTCACACAGTTTGGATTGTGTGAAGATGCATTTGCGTGAGCTAAAAACTCAGTTGACGAAGTATTTCCTGGAAGATCAAAATAATATCTGGAAGAGATAGGTACTGAATCTATTTAGTGAAAACGTTGTTGCCGCTGCTAAGTTACCAGTTAAGATTCACGACCAACTCATTAAAATGCCTGCCGACAAAACACTACAATTGCAATTTACTTCTGAAGATTTAAATAAGTTTTGGCTTGATCGTCGAAATTAATATGAAAATTTAGTCACAGAAGAATTGAAAATATTAATGCCTTTCGCCACGTCTTATCTCTGTGAAAAGGGTCTTTCGTCTATGGTTGCGCTATAAACTAAATACAGGAATCGTCTCTTATCACTCGAAAGCAATTTGCTTTTGTGTGTTTCTAACGACCTCCCAGCTTGAGAAACGATGATATGAGTATAAAATATTTCGATCATGTTGTATTTGGCAGATGTGTTTTTCATTATTTAGTATCATTTTGCCGACCAGGCAAGTTTTATAGGATAATTACCGTAAGAGACCTTCCGATATGTTCATAGTCATATACACTACGAAATTCCTTAAACCACCTACACACAGCGTCTGAGATATAAGTACCAATGCATACATTGCCCTTCAGATAAGCCAGTTTTAAAATAAAAAAGTATAGTGCTGGTGAAACTTAATGACTTTTAACATACTTCAGATAAATAGGGTTGGCGGACTGCAACTCGGATATTTATACCGAACTTTAATGTACGCGCACTGAACAGATTAGCATATCGTCCACGTATTACTAACAATTTTCGTTTAAAATAGAATGTGCAGACACACTCTCTAAACAGTTTTCAAATGCAGTAAAGAAAAAACAATGGTAGTATATCATGTTAAAAAGATTTTAATCTGCAGAATTTAATAATTTACTGTTCACGAATTGCCATTATATTATTCCGACCTGCACCAAGAGTCACTAATAAACGATATTAATCTTGATGGGTCTATGAATGAATGAATTAAACGAATTAAATAAACACTGAGAGAACATCTAAATCAGGCTTGCTCACACTTTTAGGGATTGCGATCTACCACAAAACATAGTGACAAGCTATCGACATATACCACTACCGACTACTAGGAGTAGCCTGGATACAATAAAAAAAATAGATTTATGAAAACGATTTATTCCAATTACTTATAATATATAAATACAAAGTATATTATATTTGTATAAGTTAAACATCTAATAAAATTGCAACGTCGGAAATTTTCTTTAGTTACTGCTCTCATTTAGAATTTAGATGTTGATGCATAACACTGCATACCATCCAAAAACTTATCGAAGGACGGTTCGTAATTACTGAGTTCCAACCGCAGGCATGCCGAGAGATGTTCGTCAGTTAGTCGATTGGGATAATTCGTTTTAACAATTTTCATTTCTGAAAATGCAAACTCGCACAAATAAGTTGATCTGAAGAATCCTGTTAACTGAAGAGCTATTTGTTTTAAACAATGATATTTGTTTTCGTATATGAAAACCAAACCTTGGAATCAGTTGCTCTGGGTTTGAGATGTATATCCGAGATTATCTGTAATACCTCATTTTGTACTGAAGAGATTTCCATATTGAAAGTATTTGATATTTCTATAGCAACTTTTTTCAACGTCTTCACCAGAAAATGGATAAGCCATGAAAGTTACAATATCCGTCAGTTGTCTAAAATAAGAGAAGCGTCTTTCAAATTCACTCTGAATCTTTCTTAGTTGTGTCTCGTAGTTGTCATAATTTAAGTGAGAACTTCTCTTTTTTTTCAAAGCTGGGAAATTTTTAGCTGATTAATCAACAGCTTCAATTCATTTCTAAAAGCGTTTGTAGCGCTAACCATATCGATAATGGTTTTATTTTTTCCCTGAAGTTCCAAATTAATGATATTCAAATGATTTGTCATATCCAATAGGAAAGCTAACTCACGGACCCATTTTTCATTTTTAACTATCTCAGTGTCGTCACCCCGTCCGCGAAGAAAAGAAATGATTTCAGGTAATAGTTCTTGAAATCTCTCTAAAAATTTTCCGCGGTTCAACCATCTTATATCTGTATAAAGAAGTAAATAAATATGCTCGTGAGAGTTGCTTGCTTCGAATTGCACTTTGAAGAGGCGTTGTTGCGAGCTTTGCGCACGGATTTAATTCACGATCTTTGTGCCAAGATCATTCATATTTAGTATTTTTGAATATAGAACTTGCTGATGAAAGAAACTTGCAATGGAATGCGAAAACTGATGGGAAGTCTTCGTTAGTTTGACACAATGCAACAAATCCGAAATTTGATTGTCATTGATGGTGTTCCATCAGTTGTAATGGACACAAGTTTGTAAATCAGCAGCTCCTATTGTATTACAAAATGTATGAAAACTTTATAAATATCCTCTCCGCGAGGTCTTTCTTTCAGAGGCAACAACGTTAACAATTCTTCTTTAGCCGACATATCAGAAAATACCATCCGAATGAAAATACATAATTGAGCAGTATCAGTCATATCGGTGGACTCATCAAACTGCAAAGAAAAGTAGGTACATTCCATAATATCATTTTTTAGTTTGGATTCCAGATCTGTGTTCATGATTTCAATACCTCTTGTTTCGCTGGCCTAGTGAACATGAATTGCTCTTCCTTTAAACTACTTTTCAAATCTTCCACCTTTCATTTTCTTAACGCACTTTCTTGCGGAAAATTATTTTCATAGTTTTTATGCATAGTTTTATAATGCCTTTCTAACTTCCTGCGTTTGGACAATGCCACTGACGATCGACAAACGAGACAAATGCAGTTATCTTTGACCATAATAAACAAAAATTCTTCCTCCCAATCGTTATTAAAATGGTACGTTTTACTTTTTTCGCCGCACTTATTTTGCCTTTCAAATATTACGTGTCGTTCAGATACTCAGTTATGAATGTCATAGCGTCGCGTCGTCGCGGATTTTTATATGAATCTGACTAATTCGAGAAGAATCGGGAAGGATCGCCGAACGTTGCGCAGTTGCATTGTTTCGGGAGTCTCGCAAATTCCAATGAGAGACAGAGACGGTCTAGAGTTGACGTTCGAGAGAACTCGAATTTGTGGAGTGACTATTTTCTGTTTTTCCTGCGAGCGACTCCCAAAGCTTTCGCGATAATACTTCTAATAACATTTAGCTGAAGTGATTAATATTCCGTAATCGTATATAAAATAATAATAATTTTGCGCCAAAACCATAAGCAATGGGGATAAGAAACTTTGGCTTTGACATATCTTAGAATTGCGTTTTGCTTATGTTAATTAAGCGAGTTTAGTTGAAATACACAGATTCTAATATCTAACTTGAAAGCTATACGAGTATTATAAAATTTTCCACAATCAAAATATACAATATAATTAAATATTTCGAAAAGAAACAAATTTGAATCCTGCATATATCTGATTTTACTGGACGACTGTTTGTTATAAAATAACTCCACAAAATGTAATAAACGGTAAAGAAGATAAGCTTATATTAAAAATCTTTTCATACAATTTCGATCAAAAGAGGTACATAAAACGTTCGTACATAAAAAAGCATTTCCATTCATTAATATAAAAGAGGCAAATTACATTTGAAGCTTGAAAATGTCAAATAAGCTAACCTAACTGAAATATGAGGTGACAAAGCAGTAAGTTTCTGATATCGTGAATCCAATATTTTAGCGGGTTTTACACATTTTTTCGACATCTGTTAAGAGAATTTCTGGCGAAAGGATCACATTAAATCCTAAAATAAAACGTAAATACATATCATTGCATTCTAAATTTAGCGACGTACTTTTAGAAGAGTAGCGTTGAAAATGTAAATATTACACTTTGACGAATCTTTAAATTAACATAAATATGAGGTGGTACCCAAAAGCTACCAAAACTTAATGTAAACGCATGCAGTTGCAATCAAACAACCCTACGTGGAGTTGTCTACATCCTTTGTGAGTAAGTGTCAAACGTCGTAAGTGGAAACGTTGTTTGTGAAAAAATTTTGATTGTTGGGTCTGCTAGTGTTTGTGGTTTTTCAACGGGAAAATTTTAAAGGAAGCATTTTGTGCGACGCTTTACTTCAAAGACACGACTGGTTTAAAGGTATCATAATGGCCGAATACGAACCTTCCGAATGACTATCCGGTTTTATGTCAGAACATAGCATTGCTGTTCATTTGTAACATTATGCGAGTATCTTCTGGCAGTTGATTTTATCCGAAAAATTGAACATTTGAAGACTAAACCAGACTTTCCTTCTAAGCGACAGGTGACGAAAACTGCCTTTATGGGTCTGATCCAGAAAATCAAACAATAATCATCACAAAAGTATTTTTAATAATATATTATAAAATATTATTAAAAATGGGGTGTGAAGAACACAATACAAGTTATATATTTGTGAATGTATCTCCTCTCCAGAGACGCAGATACGTATTTCACCTTTCTACAGGATCGTCGGTACGCCCCTGCTGGAGAAGAGATACATTCAACCAAACATAACTACCTTGCTATCAACCAGAAATTATTAAGACAGAGCGTGAAAGAATATTCAGCGCTGTCTACATAATAACTGCCGGACTAAGCAACGTGTTTCTATAGACGGTAACAACCATATCTATAAAAAACTCTATTATCGTGTCTTCACTACTTGTCGGGCGAACCGAATGCGTATATAACAAAATAATTTGAAACATACATGAGTGGGTAAAAACCACACCAATTTGTATAATACAAAAGTATTTTTAATAATATAAAATATTATTAAAAATGGGGTGTGAAGAACACAATACAAGTTATATATTTGTGAATGTATCTCCTCTCCAGAGACGCATATACGTATTTCACCTTTCTACAGAATCGTCGGTACGCCCCTGCTGGAGAAGAGATACATTCAACCAAACATAACTACCTTGCTATCAACCAGAAATTATTAAGACAGAGCGTGAAAGAATATTCAGCGCTGTCTACATAATAACTGCCGGACTAAGCAACGTGCTTCTATAGACGGTAACAACCATATCTATAAAAAACTCTATTATCGTGTCTTTACTACTTGTCGGGCGAACCGAATGCGTATATAACAAAATAATTTGAAACATACATGAGTGGGTAAAAACCACACCAATTTGTATAATACAAAAGTATTTTTAATAATATAAAATATTATTAAAAATGGGGTGTGAAGAACACAATACAAGTTATATATTTGTGAATGTATCTCCTCTCCAGAGACGCAGATACGTATTTCACCTTTCTACAGGATCGTCGGTACGCCCGACGATACATTCACAAATATATAACTTGTATTCTGTTCTTCACACCCCATTTTTAATAATATTTTATATTATTAAAAATACTAGCACCTAGCATTGTATAGGACGTGCTAAAGGTATTGTTGTTTAAGATTAATAAATAACGTTTTGGTAGTACTTGTCCTTAATCTTTCTTCAAAATCCTTTGTAATAGTATAATAATAACTTTATTTATTAAAAATGTTCACAAAGTTATTCGTGAGTAACAAATAAAGAAAATAAATTTAGCACCGGACAGTAATACGTAACAATGACCAACAGTATTTGACAATGTAATTATTGGTTAATCATTAACAAGCAACAGTCATAATGTAACATCACTTAGACATTACTAAAGGTCATAGCGTCAATATATTCATATATTGTAATTCTAGATTGAACATCATTGTCTCTTACAAAGGAAAAGCGACATGTTATATTTATAATAATATAAATAATAAACAATATAATAAATGTGCATATTTTATTATCAAGCAAAATACAATGTGATTATAAAATAACAGCTAATGATAATAGCTAAATTCTTAAAAATTTTGAAATAATTTATATGAGCATGACTTGATGAGAAACGCGATGCAAAATGAAACTAATGAGTTAATAATGGGTCTTTCAAATTGAGCGCTTTATTTACAAATAAATAAAATATAGATGGCGCACTGTATTCGTCTGGGTATCTTGACATTTACGAAGTGTGATGTATGACATTTATAAAAATTCCTTCTTACACGATACAACAACGCGTTCAAATTGAATTATTTTATGAAAATCAGCGTTCTGTGAAAATTTTATGGTTTACATCATCGTCTATCTGAAAGAACTATTGGTCGAATTATTAGAAAATTTCAAGGGGCCGGTTCGGTGGAAGATCAAAAAAGAGAAAGATACAGTTATAGTGGTCGTTCACAAAAGCATATTGATTTGGTTCGTGAAAGTTTTGCTGAAGCACCTAAAATGTCCATTAGTCGACATTCAAAATAAGTTGGACTCAGTGAATCAATAAAATGGCGTATTTTACGAAAGGATTTAGCTTAAAGGCATGTAAGGATCAAATAACACAGAAACTAAAACCATTAGACTATGCAAAAACGTCGTGCATTCGACAGTTGGATTAAAGAACAACCAGATGATTTTTCACAAAAAATCATCTTTTATGATGAAGCACGTTTTGAAATTGGTGGTTTTGTTAACAAACAAAATTGTCGAATTTTGGGGTGAGGAAAATCTACGAGTGATTCATGAAAGACCTTTACATCCTCAACGAGTCATTGTTTGGTGTGCATTATGGTCAGGTGGTGTAATTGGACCATATTTCTTTCAAAATGTTGCTGGTGATGCTGTAACAGTGAATGGTGTTCGATATCGTGAGATATTAACTGAATTTTTGTGGCCTGAACTGAATGATATTGATCTAGAGGATAGATGGTTTCAACAAGACGGTGCAACACCTCATTTTGCTAATGAAACAATTCCTTTAAGACAAGAATTTCCTGGAAGAATTATTTCAAGAAATGGTGATGTTAATTGGTCACTAAGATCATGTGATCTAACACCGTTGGACTATTTTCTTTGGGGGTACGTAAAAAGCCAGGTCTATAAGAACAAACCACAATCTATGCCTGAACTAAAGGATGAAATTATTCATGTCATTGGTGAAATAGAGGCTCAATTATGTCGAAATGTAATAGAAAATTATAACAAAAGACTGGACAGCTGTGAAGCAGCAAGAGGTGGTCACTTGTCAGATATTATTTTCCGTGTATAAATGTCACAACTGATACTACAATTACCAATAAAAGTTTTTAAAAATCAATGCAAATTATTTATTTTATTTATTTTTTAAAAAGGCACTCAATTTGAAAGACCCTTTACATAAAGTTTGTTATTCATTAACGGCACAAATGGTAAGACCGTCGGGCAAGAGAAGTGATAGTCCTGTTGGTCAAGGGTTAGAATCTCGAGGCCGACGTGTACCTGTTTTTTTTTGCAATGGATATCCTTTTTAGTTATCCTTAAATGTTGAGAAACTAAAAGTCAAATCAACATTCCTAACCCCTTTTGACGAGGTCATGTAGTAACAAAGTCATGTAACACTTTACGTACAACGTACTCACGCAGTGAGAGCAAAACTTGATGTTGAAAGTATGATTTCGTAAAACTGGCTGAATAAGTATTCTGGCTAACTTAAAAACGATGATATAAGTCATTACTAGAGCAGACCAATTTCCGTGCGCGCCATGTGCGCCGATGTGAGGATGATTGTACTGCATCAGAACTAATAAAAAGCATTCAGTATGAGTTTGGTACTTGCTTAGACTGCAAGTAAGTGTAAGCATACGTAATAAAATGTAGTCGACACATAAATCGAGAAAACGACTTTTGTCAGACGAAGTGAATAAGTTTATTATGGATTTCCCGGACTTAATATACGATGGCTCAAAAATTAAATGTTTAGTGTGCAATACATATCTAATGTGTTGGTCAAAAACACATTGTAAAGAACACGTAAGCAGTTCGAAGCGCAATAATAACAAAATTAATCGACAACAGTTTATACATTAACTATGTGTAACTATGATTGTGTGTACACTGCCGTTTACCTTGTTAAGTAATGATTCATTTATTTAATTTTGGAATAAATACGCGAATCAAACATTACCGAGCACGACAACGTTACGAAGGAATTTACCATCAGTGCGTAAACAGGTTGAAAATAAAATCAAAGCCGAACTGAAAAATAAAAAACTGTGGTTATGTGTGGACGAAACAACTGACAGCAAAAAACAATTTGTAATTAATATGATGGCGCGTAATATGGAACCACATCAACAAACGTCTTCAATTTTATTAGCATCCAGACGACTAGAACAATGTAATGCCGAAAAAATTTCAGATGTGCTATTAGATACTTTGGAAAAATTTAAACTTTCGAAAGACCAAGTATTAATGTTTATGACCGATGGTGCCGCAACCATGTGTTCTGTAGGCCGGTCTCTTAGAAAATATTGTCCTAACTTGTTACATATTACTTGTAAACTTCATGCTCTACACCTTGTGGCAGAACAGGTTCGTAGATGTTATCCAGACGTAGATGCGAGTACAAACACCTTAACACGTATTTGTGAGGGCACGTCTACAGATGCGTTAAGTTGCTTAAAAAAGTATTTTGATTTTGCGAATATAACATCACTAGATGTATAAACCTCGTTTTCCGAATATAAACATATATTTTCCTCACGGCGGACATGTTTTTCAGCAATAACCGTAGAAACGCACCTGATGTTGAAAATATACAATCGAGTTTCTCCAGTTTGTCGATCCTTGGAAGACGCTTAAAACGGTAAGTGTTTTTTTAAATCCTCTGTCGTGCACACAATCACTGATTTCATACATTTTCCATTTTATTTAAAGGTACATACAACGCTGCTATAGTACTATTCTTATTTTTGGTGTGTTTATGCATATTACTTTAATAGCAGAAAACCAAACGTATATTTAATTATTTCTGATAGAATAAATGTCTCTACTTCTATACTTATATCGGTAACAAGCTCATCTTGCGTCCCTATTCTATCGCATATTCTAATATATTACGAATTACACTCCCATACCGGCGCTCATAGCGCGCACGGAAATTGGTCTGCTCTAGTCATTACATATAAAGCTTACCTATGTGGTAAATAAACAATTTAAATCAGTCAAATCCAGTGTTAGCTCAGAGGAGACGGTGTGCGGTACAAATCAGGATACTAAAGAGTGGCTGGCTAATAATTATTAATAAGGGCGCATACCCAAAAGTAAAACACACACAAATAATAGTAACTACACGACGAGACATATACGTCTTTTTTATAGGCTTTCGGAATCCATATTAATATTTTATATTTGTTACTTCTCGTAACAAACAAAACAGTCATGCAATACACATGCAATAAAGAAAGACATAATTGTATAGAACATAAATCCAAAATATTTTCCGCAACTTCCTTCGCAAACGAGATAAGAAAAATGACAAATAAATTATAAAATATTTAGAAAATACTTGTCGCCCCGCTATAACTAGCGAAACAATTTTGCCTGTGACTCAGTCAATTTCGATCGTTGCATGTGTACATTTCTGTTATGCCTTACACAACGCAGGGACTGTTCGATATTATTTACATTTATGGTGAAACCGATGGAAATGCTCGTAAAGCTTGCCCTGTATATACGTAACGTTTTGCAATTCGTCAAGCTCCATCTTACACGCGTGTAATGAATGTCGTGTTCCAATTAAGAGAAACAGCTGATATATTCGTACGTAATCGTAATGAAGTTATTAAACCTTAAGCATACAAAGCTACTTCATTGTAGAGCTTTTATAACATCCACAGACGTCTAAACTATTTTCCTGGACTGGAAACTAAATTCAATGGAGGTGATTTTTACAAATATTCTTATCCATAGGCGACACATAGATAGATAGATGATGAATGATAGATTTAACATAGATAAAGCAATATATAATATATCAGAATAATTGAAACATACATGAGTGGGTAAAACCCCACCAGTTTTGTATAATACAAAGGTATTTTTAATAATATAAAATATTATTAAAAATCTGGTGCGAAGAACACAAATACAAGTTCACCAGGTGCGAGGTACTTCGGCTGTCTGACAACAGGCAGCACTGAATTTACTTCTACGGTCTGGATAATTTCTGTGATATGGCGATGTGGTTCTCCAGCAGGGGTTTACCGAGGAGCTTGTAGAAAGGCGAAATACGTATCTGCGTCTCTGGGGAGGTATATGTTCGGACACGTTCACAAAATATATTAATAGTGAACCTATATTTGTGTTCTTCACACCAGATTTTTAATAATATTTTATATTATTAAAAGTACCTTTGTATTATACAAAACTGGTAGGGTTTTACCCACTCATGTATGTTTCAATTATTCTGATACATTACACATGCGGTTAGTCCGTAGTATGAGTGAAGACACAGACAAAATGCAGTTTCTAGAGACACGGCTGCACCATCTTTAGAAGGGCGTCGTTGGTTCGCATTGGTTATGTGGACAGGGCGAGGTACTTCGGCTGTCTGACAACAGCCAGCGCTGAATTTACTTCTACGCTCGGTCTGGATAATTTCTGTGATATGACGATGTGGTTCTTTTTGGTGAATGTGCCTGAAAATATCCTTTCTCCGGCAGGGGCGTACCGATGAGCCTGTATAAAGGCGAAATACGTATCTGCGTCTCTGGGGAGGTATATGTTCGGACACGTTCACAAAAAATATTAATAGTGAACCTGTATTTGTGTTCTTGACACCAGATTTTTAATAATATTTTATATTATTAAAAATATCTTTGCAATATATAATACACAAAGCATTTGGAAAGTAGCGGAGAAATTCAATAAAAATTAAAAGGGAAGTTTTTCAAACAAACCCTCGGGCCCGTTGATTTTTATTTTTAGTTTAGAGTGTTCTTAAGTGAAACTGAAATATACAGGTGTCTCCAAAAACCGATATGCCGTTATTTTTTTCCTTAAATATAAACACCCATTTTTTATTACAGAATTAGAAAGAGCAGATTTTTTTTTACATGCAACAAGATAATTTTGATTGATGTTTACATAAGGAAATTTTGAAGTAATATTATCGTAAACATTAAAAATCAAAACATAATCATCTACATTAAATGTTCGAATTGAGTACCGTTAACAATCATACAATAGCCATGGCGATTAAGAAATTCTTTTTGAACGTTGTCGATCACATCTGCGGTAATGTTTCTAATTTCTAATAATAAGTGCGAACTGGTAAAGCGTAGTGTGGCGGCGCTTCATCCTTTGAAGATTTAAAAGCGCGAATACCCCAAGAAATTAGAAAGATTACCGCAGATGTCATCGACATGTTCAAAAAGAATTTTTTAATCGTCTTGGTTTTTATCCGATTATGAACGGTGCTCAATTCGAACATTTAATTTAGATTATCACATTTTCGTTTATAATGTTTACGATAATATTACTTCAAAATTTCCTTATGTAAACATCGTCCAAAAAAGCGCTTTCAAATTATGTAACAAAAAATGGGTGTTAATATTTTTTTTAAAAATGACGTCATTATCGGTTTTTAGAGACCTGTATACTTCGATTACGTAAGGAAACTCTAAACTAAAAATAAAAATCGACGGGTGCGAGAGTTTTTTTTTGAAAATCTACCCTATTAATTTTTATAGAATTATCCGCTACTTTACGAATGCACTGGATACAAAATACAGGGTGGCCAAAAATGACCGAAGGGGTTTGAGTTCATTATAACTTCTTATTTAAGACATAATTATTAAATTTTTTTAATTTTAAATACAGCATATTAATGGAGAATATTTTTAATTTAATTATGAAAAATTATATCTCGCAAGTGGTTTCTGCTTCGCATATTCGTGCTCTTTCCAAAACATTTTCCATAACCTTTCGCAAAACTTCAGGTGTTATGTTTTTGATTTCGTCGCGTATATTATTTTTTAATTGCTGTATGGTTCGAGGCTTATTAATATAGACTTTTCCTTTCAAATAACCCCAAAGGAAACAGTCTGAAGCGGTTAAATCCGGTGAACGCGGAGGCCAATTAAAATCGCTTGTACGGGAAATAATTCGTTCACCAAAGATGTCGCGTAAAAGAGCCATTGTGTCCCTCGCAGTGTGCGCTGTGGCTCCATCCTGTTGGAACCATACTTGCGGATGGTTTTCCACGGCTGGCCTTAAAAAATTTTCCAACATTGTCCGATATCTAACACCAGTGACCACGGCGACACCGTGTTCATTTTCAAAAAAAAAATGGGCCAATTATCCTTTCCGACGAAACACCGCACCAAACGGTACATTTAAGTGGGTGTAATTCTCGCTGTTGAACTACTCTTGGATTTTCCGTAGCCCGTATCCTGCAGTATTGCCTATTAACGAACCCATTTAACTGGAAATGGGCTTCGTCGCTCATAATTAAATTATGAATAAAATCATGATTTTCTTCTGCTTTTTGACGAAAATAAATTGCATAATCAAGTCGTTGCTGGTAATCTGTCGGTTTCAATTGTTGGACAAGCTGAATTTTGTATGGAAACATTCTTATTGTATGCAAAATTCTCTGCAGCGACCCTCTTGAGAGGCCAAGTTGTGTCGAACGTCTCCTGGTTGATGTTTCTCCATCTTCCCGAATATTCTCCTGTACCCGTTAAATATTGTCATCCGTGTGCACCGTTCGTCGTTTGCCGGCAGCAGGAAGGTTCCTTACTGCCCCTTGTTCTGGAAAATTAGCAACCAGACGGTTTATTGTTGACTCTGAGGGTCCAACCCGCACATTAAAATAACGACGATATGCACGCTGAGTCAAAACAATGGATCGTTGATTTGAGAAATAAAGTTCAACGATTTGGGCACGTTGTTCAATTGTGTACTGTTCCATTTTAAATTCCCCAAGTCTTCTTTATAAAATACTGAAAACAAAAAAAAAATTATAATAAAAAAGTTATAAGGAATTAAAACCCCTTCGGTCATTTTGGGCCAGCCTGTATACTGTCAAGACGCTCGAGTATAACTTGAAAGTAAAAGTTATACTACTCGGAATTAAATATTTCCGCAAAGCAGCTAAAAATACGACGTAACCCACTTTTAACTTGCAATGCTAACTAAGCCGCTATAAACTTAAAGAGTATTATGTTCGGACAATCAATTATTTGTAGTCACAAATGCAAGTTTGACAGATAAAGCTGTGCAGATGACCTGATTCAATACAAGCTTTTGTTTACATAGGACACTGACCTAATAGTGTGGATGTTGGCATAACACGACCTAAGCTATTTTTACTTTGCTATAATGTAGGTAATTCCGTTATATTATTATTACCGTGTAGAATTTGTGTTCAGTGTTATTACCGTTTTATTTATTTTAAGTTTTATTCATAATAAGAAAGAAATGGCGAAATTAGTAAACTTTCCGTTTAAATTTGTAAGCTTTTACGAAGAAAAAATAATAAACATTCATTCTATTTCAATTTACTGAACTGAATTTTGTTAAATATACTTTTAACATCCTCGATTAATCCATTATTCAATGAGTGTCCAGGATGGTTGATTTAAAAGAGCATATGGTTTAATTTTGCCTTTTTGATATGTTTCCGGATATGTTATCTGAATTTGTACCAAATTTCTCGCAATTGCATTCCTTTTTTTTTAAAGTTACAACATTTGTGAATGAAAAGTTGTTCGTATTTCAATTTAAACAATGTACTAACAAATTAAACAATTTGCATTGAATTTTATACGAGGGTATATCAAAATATAAGGAGACTGGTGCTATAACTTTTATAATACAAAGAACAGAATATGAAACCCCCATCTCTAATGTACTTATCCTCAAGTAGGCTTTGATTTAACTTTTGACGTTTATTACAACTAGCTGACCCGGCGAATTTCGTACCGCCTAATAGTCAATAAATGTCGTGTTAACTTTTAGCTAAACTTAATTTAGGATTTTATTAACGTACTAAAATGAATACAAAAAATTTATTAAGTTCAATAGTTTATTAGGATAATATATATATATATATATATATATATATATATATATATATATATATATATATATATATATATATATATATATATATAAAGAAAATAAAAATTCAATAAAAGTACAAAAATAAAATCTTTCAATGGCATGTCAGCAAGGCATTTGCTTTATTGAAGCTATGTATTTTGCTGCATGGGTTGAACTCTGGTTGATTCTCTTCATTGAAGGATCTTGTGATATACGACATTTTCCGTTTTGTTATCAGGCGCAAGAACAAATAAAGCGGATGGTTTGCCGACACGTGAACATGCCACGTACAATTCACCATGAGAAAAAATGCATTTGCTAGATTCAGACCACAAACACTCAAGGATTGGCCTTGTGATTTCTTAATCGTCATGGCGAATGCAAGACATATCGGAAATTTAATTCGTTTAAACTCAAAGGGCATATCGGATAGGATTATCTGAATTCTCGGAATGAGAACTTCCTCACCTTTGAATTTTCATTTGAGTATCGTCGCGTGAATCACATTGATCAGTTTTCTTATCACCAAACGCAACGCGTTCCATTGCATAGTTTTGGTTGGTATAGATTTCGAAGTATGATAACTACCGAGCCAACCTTCAGTTGCAAATTGTGCGGTGGTAAGCCAGGCACATCCAAGGAGTTTAAAAATTTAGTTGGATAGTTGGTGGCTTCGTCTTCGTTTGTTACACAGTCAATAGATTTAAGTGAATGAATACCAACAATTTTATTCTGAATTACTTAGTTTAAGTCATCCACATCTTTGTCCTTAGCCGCCAAAATTGCTCGCTTACTCAACCATTTGTTGTTTTTGTGGTTAGCAATGATGTTCGGGAGTACTTTGTTGATGAGCTCGTCTTTTGGTGAGACGAAATTGCAAAAATTCGGAGGAAATGATATCAATCCACTCGATTCGTCGACCGGAACATGGCCATTACAGATAGCCAGCAATTGCTTGGAGAAATCTTCAGCAGATGGATCATTCAGCAATGCAACTCTCATGTTTGCTGCCTACTGACCTTTCATCGGCAGCAGTCGATCTTGGAATGACTGGCGGTGCTTGGCGGAAATTGCCAGACAGTAAAATCATTGCGCCTCCAAAACATCTCGAGTCATTGCGCAGATCTTTCAAAGTTCGGTCAAGTACTTCCAATGCGCGTTTGTGCGCCATTGTGCATTCGTCCCAGATGATGACTTTAGATCTACTAAAACTTTGTAGATTTTATGTCTGGACATAAATTATTATCTATCAGCTATAAGCGTGCGTGGCGTAAGCTGTCAATTGCGGAAGATGGCGGAGTTCCTAACCTAATTTATTTAAAAATTATTTTCTGTCTAATTTTTTTCCGTGAATTTTTCCGATATTTTAATAGTTATTCTGCTATTCGGGACGGCGACGAATCCAGAGATCTTTAAAATCTGTCCAGCCGTTCTTAAGTTATAAATGGTGTAACTAACCCGACTTTGTTTTATGGACTAAGATTAATTACGAAATTGTCAGTGTTTGACGTACCCATCTAAAAAATGAGAATGGAGCAAACATGTGCGATAAAATTTTGTGTTCGCTTGGGTAAAATTCCAGCTGAAACTTTAGAAATGATTAAAGCTGAATACCCAGATAATAGATTATCACGATGTAGAGTGTTTGGGTGGCATAAGAAATTCAGAGATTGTTGTGAATCAGTGAAATATGAACCTCGACGCAGGCGATCACCAACGGATTGATTCAAAAATTAACGACTTGATTCACAATGATCGTCGGATTGGCATACATCGAATTTCTGACATTGTTAATTTGTCTTATGGTTCTACTGCAAAAATTATTCATGAAGATTTAGGGTACTGTAGGTCGCGGAAAAATGGATTTCAAAAGTGTTGACCGATGAACAAAAAGCCATTCGAGTGACGGTTTGCTGGCAGTTGAAAAGACAACTGCAACATAATTCACAGTTTTTAAACAATGTGGTTACATGTGCCGAGAGTTGGTTTTATCATTACGACCCTGAATTAAAGTCTCAAAGTATGCAATGGAAGCACAAAGGCAGTCCAAGACCGCAGAAGGCGAAAACTGTAAAAAGCACCGGTAAAATGATGCACTTAATTTTTTCTGATAAATGGGGCGTTATTTATAATCACATTGTACCCAGAGAACTGGAGAGTACTATTTTAATGTAATTGGAGGAAACCTAAACGCAAAATTAAAGAAAAGACGACCGCTGGGGCCCACAGATCAGCGATTTGTCAACGAACGCTTGAAGAATTGGCGGTGGAAATTATGGTTCACCCTCTCTATTCACCTGATCTTACTCCATGTGACTTTCATTTGTATTGTAAAGTCAAAAAAGAATTGAGAGGTCAAAAATTTTAGTTGAATTTAGAGCTCAACAACGCGGTGATGGGTATCCTAATAGACTCAAAAAATGGTTTCTCATATGTTTATGACAAGTGGACAAAACAATGGGACAAGTATATTGCACAGAATGGAGAGTACTTTGAAGGAATTTTCTAAATAAATGTTTTATTTTTATACTACAGCACCAGTCCCTTTATCTTGATATTTCCTCGTATGTGAACTAAATTAGTTCTACATATACACTTAATATGTTACAAAAATCTCTAGGTGATGATCGTATTTAAGACAACGATGTTCGATAGACCACTAAGTTATTTGTTCAATCTTATATTGAAGAACTCGAAATTTTCGGATATAGTGTATGAGCGAGCATGCTATAGTAGCCTGTAATAGTCAGTAATATTCGTAAATAGAGGGCCGTGAGGAGGTCGCGCTTACTGTTAGCGCTAGCTGCAAAAGCATATGCCGACAAGCGACCAGCATTAGTTTCATAATTCGAGTAAATGCATCTTATCACAAAGTCACATTTTGCGATAATTCTATTTATTATTTGCGGTTATCTAGTATTTTCTTTTATTAACGGTTTTTCTGCATATTTATTATTCCCGTTAATACAGCTTTTACATCTAGCTATAGAATTTTTTTCTCTCCAAGAAAAACAATTTATTATTGAATATCATTATAGCGTATGAGACAGTTCGTCATATTATTAATAATACTGAAAGCAATGGTTGCTTATATCCGCAACAACATAAAATAACTTCACAGAATGAAGAACGAGATTTGTGCTGCGGAAGAAGGACAACCGCAATTATCTAGTGGAAAAATTGTTGAACAACTTACCGTCTCAGACAATACCATTCCTAGGGGTTAAAAAATACCGTTTTTACGTTCTTAAGTTAGGAAAATCAAATTAAATATTTCCAAACAATAAATACGAAAAGGTATTTGGGAAATTTTGGGAAGCAGTTTTAGAACGTTACAACAGTGACGAAAATGTTATTAAGAATATATTATTTACTGACGAATTCAGTGTCAATTCAAAGAAGCCGTCTTTTGTTGGAAACTGTGGTTTGAATCTGCGGTGACATACTTATTGACATTGGTTTCTTTCCGAGAAATATCGATTTATATTTTATGCTTATTTCCAATTACTAATGTAAATGTAATGTGAAAAAGGAAAACAACGATAGGGTGCCATTCTTAGATACATTAGTAGAAATTAGCATAAAATAGAGAAATATATATAATAAAAAAAATAGAATTCGATATTTTCCGGAAAGAACCAAATATAAATAGGTTTATCACTGCTGATTTAATCCATGGTTTCCAACAAAAGACGGCTTCTTTCAAATTTTTAGTCAAGTGATTGCTAAACTTTCCGCCAATAAAAGATAAATACGAAAAAGAATTGGATCATTAAAAACATCGCGAAATATAATGGTTTTGGCACGGAAATAATTAGTAAATTAATTAGAAAGACTAATTTAAAAAAGACAATCCGTTATTCCACATGTTTGTTACCTCAACAAAATGGCGAGAAAAAATACATGCGTTTACTATACTACTATCAATTACGAAAAACCGAAATAGGGTTGTTAAAGAACGAGGTCGCGAAGTTGCTTTTCGTCCGAAAGTACGATTAAAGCTCTCCTTAGTAATACCAAAGACAAATTAGATATGAATCGAGAAAGCAGGTATATATGAAATTAATTGCCGCGATTGTAATTTGAAATATATTGGTCAAACAAAACCCTCAATAATATCCTGTTAAAGAACATCTATCGCATATTAAATGCAACAGACTGAAAAAATCGAGTGTTGCCCGCCATGCATTAGAAGCGGATCATAGCATCGCAGTAGATTGTTTAGAATTTATGAAAAATACGAAGCAATCCGATGGAGTTGGATATATACAAAAGTATTCATATTATTAAAAATAAAAGTAATACATATAACGCCGACAACGGTCCAGTCCGAGTCACTTGCCTGTTCAAATTCTTAGAAAAGCAAGAGATAAGAGGTAGGAAATCGGCAGTGTAAATATAAACACATGCGTGTCATTTCTGAAGAGAGGTAAGTTGACCTAATTTTTGTTTTTTTGAACTTGGTTTATACGTGGACGCTTTGTAAAGTATTTTGCGATTCCTTGTGGTAGCTTTACTGTGTCCCATGTTCGACACTGTGATTATTATGTTTACCTACTGAGAATGACAACTTTGTCGTGAAAGGACGTATTTAGGATACAAGTATTAATTATAGTAAGTTTTTATACCATTTTTAAGTTTTTACTAAACCATAGTCTCCATAGAACATTTTTTTAGCATATCAAATGTTTCAGATGTACATTACAATCATTTTGAGAGTATAAATCTTCCTAAATCACCACCCAATGTATCGCCATGTTCCCTGACCTTAAATCATGTTTATTTCTTATCGAAGGTTATTTAAAGCAACTTATTAGTAGAGAGACAGGCATTCTCGGTCGGCTTACACTGGCGTAGGAGAGCGAGGAGTTTGAGCGATTCAGAGCTGCTATTGGCTTAAGTTGTGCGTCTCGCGTTTCTCAGTTTAGTACATGAACAGCTAATGTATAGATGTATTTAAGAATACGCGCATGTGTAATTCGTATGCAAATGTCGAACATTCATAGAAATGCTTCAACTTGCTTGCTTGCTAACAGGGCAAGCAGATTTTTATGGCAATCCCGCTTAAGATATAATGGTAAAGTAGTGAGGTGCTTAGTTTGAGAGAAAAGTTTATTATGTTGGAATCCTCGTTTGTGTAGGAAACATGTGAATAGTGCAACACATAAATCTAAAAAAAAACGGAGAGGGGCCGTGTAATGAATTTCTTTGTGATTTAAGTATGATGTTAAGTTCATATAACATACTGGTTGAAAAAATCGAACAAAGAATGTTTCATCAGTTATGAAGCAAATACAATGCTATGTGGAAACTACGAAATCCGAGAATGCTACATAGGTATTTACCGACGGTGGGCGAAAAACTGAATAATTATGTAAAAAACAGAGTAAAAAATAAAATACTGGCTCACTGTAGATGAAACTACAGATATAAAAAAAATCCCATTGTATCGATCCTTCTAATGACCTCGCAAGGACCGTCACACAATTATTTGTTAGTCTGTAGAAGACCGCAAGGATATACTGCTGAAGCCCTTCGTATGCATCGCATGGGACAATTATTCAAAGAAGTTCAGCCAAACTTGCTACATGTTACATATCTGCTTCATGATTTACATCTTGTAGCAGACATTATACAAAAATATTATCCGATCTGGATCAACTAATAGGACAGATGAAAGCGGTTTTTTGTTAAATCTTCGAAACGTATTCGGCATATTCACAATGTCCTGACATCCCGGGACCACCGCATCCACTTCATATACACGGTACAACATGGTTAAACGCAGCATTTTATTATTATAAACATTTTGATAAGTTGGTGATTTTACAACTAAATCCTAAAGAAGTAATAAAGTTCAGTCAAATGCAATTTCAAAATCTTCAAGTTACAGCAGATTTAAAAATTGTTTAGGAGAATTACGTTCCAGTAGTGAACGCAATAAAGAAATTACAGAACACTGTTGTCCTTACCGGATTCGGTTGAAATTGTAGAAACAATGCTACATACTTTAAATGATGAAAAAAGTGTTTATATCAGAGATAAATTTAATATTGTATTACGTAAAAATGTTGATTGAAGACAACTTTTTAATAACAGCGTTGCGAATTTATTTATTTAGCGTATGACTAAAAGTTAAATTTTAAAATTTGGGTAATTGATCCAGTCCAACGCGGAGTCAGTTGCTTCAAAGAAGTATCACTCATCTCGCTTCCATATGCTGTAAGGGGGCACTCAGCTATAATATGGTGAATAGTCTGTGACGAGGTTCTCGGCATTCGCAAGCTGGTGTATCAGTCAGTCTCTATTTATAGAATGAATCACGACAAATTCCGTGGGACGTTCTTATTCTATTGAGTGTCTTACACTCATGGCGAAGCAGCTTCATTTCTGATAATGGCACGGTAGGATTAATTGAGCGGGTTTCAAGGCTTCCCAATACTCTCTCCATCTATCATTTGAGTTCAAATCTTCTGCTATAAGTTGTTCTGCTAGCAGTAGTTGAGGAGATTTAGACTTCAGTATCGACAGGCCGGTATCAGGCAAATCACTGGAAGATGGGGATTGGATATTATTTGATTTTATTCTTTTACCTGGCGTTCCTGTCTCCAGATGGTGGGAGGTGCAATATGACAAGAGCCAGAGTAGAGGTATACTTTTTAAACAACCGCTAATTATTCTCATGGTCTTGTTGAGTTTGATGTCGATCTTCTTTGCGTGGCAGTTGTTTAACCAGACTGAGGCGCTGTATTCAGCTACCGAGTAAGCAATGTTAAGAGCTGACGTTCTAAGGGTGGATGCATTCGCACCCCAAGCAGTACCGCAAAGCTTGTGGATTATGTTATTTCTAGTATTTATTTTAGCTACTGTGTTCTCTAGATGTTTTTTATATGAGAGTGTTCGATCCATTGTTACTCCCAGATATTTTGGGTAAGGATTATAACGTAGCAAGTTGTTGAAATACACTTGCGGCTCTAGACGTGCTTGTTTATTATTGAGGTGAAAGCACGACACTTCTATTTTATTCATATTCGGGATCAGTCTCCAGTCGGCGAAGTATTTTCTCAGCGCCGATAGGTCCTCTGAAAGTATATTATTAGTTCCCTCTATAGTTTTACTTCGGCATGCAAGAACTAGGTCATCGGCATATCCAAACTTTTTCGATTTTGTGTGTGGCGTGTCAGAAATATACAGATTAAATAGGACAGGTGCAAGTACCGATCCTTGAGGCAATACATTATTAAGATGTCTCATTTTACTCTTGCTACCTTCTATTACTATTACTATTTGGATGGACCTGTTGCAAAGCATGTTATTTAATAAATATGCTATTCGATTGCATGGTACTACGTTGAGAAATTTATAGAGAAGGTCTTCCCTCCAGACCGTATTATAGGCCGCAATAAAGTCAACATACACCACAGTTTTCTTTAGCCGTTTCTGAAACACTCAAGGTGAGTTGTCAAGCTTAGCACCTGATCAACACAAGTGCGGTTGGGTCTAAAACCAGCCTGTTCAACGGGAACATGTTGCGAAAGATCCATTGTACATATTTAAAGACCACTTTAAGTACGCGAATATTACATCGCTAGCTGTGGGACGATCTTTTTCTGCGTATAAGAAGATACATAAGAAGTTATATACGCCGCAAAGGACAAATCTCAAGGAGACTACTGTATTTTTCTAAGTATCGAAGCATATTGGGTATTGTCATACTTTAACAAAATCTTTTTGTATATTTACCGCCATCTGGCTGGTTGTTAATGGACTACATCTACATACGTATTTTATCGTTTCCCGTAGCAGCTTAGCTGTTCGAACGATAGGTGGCCCTCCAGACAAAGTCTCTTTCGCCCGTAAGATGCCAATTATTAAATAGTTGTCTTCTTATAGGACGGAACTTGCTTGATCTATGCGGGCTATTTCAGTAAATTTAAATACAGATACAAACCAGTTGTTTATAACAGGTTTGTATTAATTTGTATACATTGCTTCACTAGCTTAACTGAGGACGCCTAGACGGCAGAAACATATGTATTAAGCAGAAGTAAATGCTGAAAATACGAGGTGTATTGTCCATGTGCATAGTTACAGATATGTAAATTATTTACATGTTTGTTTCATATTGTACATATTGGGTAAGTTGCTAGTATATTTAGTATATTTTATCTGCATTTTCAATCACTACGATAATTTTTTTCTAAATAACGCGCAGTTTTATTTCGGTAAACCCCACGCAGTGACGCCAATGCTGATCGACCTAAATGCCTGTCTCTACTTATTAGTGAAAACAATAAATAATCTTGACAAATTAACAAATCATGCGAACTATCCTAAAAATATCAGTTTTCGTAATATTACATATTTTCACTTTCATTTTTCATTTTGAAATTGTCATCGTTATTATTAATGTTGAACGTCCTTTGAGTTACTAAACGAAGATTTATAATTCTTTATTTATATGTTAAAATATAATTAATTAAATTGACGGCGTGCTACGTAGACTTTCTAGTTAATTTGTTCAGCTTCTGGGTATTATTCCTAATTATAAATTACAATTAATTATTCGTGTTTAACTATACGTTTGGGGTTAACGACGTATTTTTTTAAAATTTAATTAATTTATGCTACATCAGTTTTACGAATACAGCAAATTTGTAGAAGCATATACATGTCTCACATTGTTAACAATAGAACACAAAAAAAAATTGATAATATTTTATTTTCGAGCAACTGTAATGTAATCTCATAAATATTGATTATCTCTTTCTAACAGAAAAGTTGGTCTCCCGCATAGACTTTATGGATTATTTCTGTCAAGTGTGCCGAGAGATACGTTTGAAATAGAAAGATATTTAAATAACACCCGAGATTTACTTAAAGGAATCAAAATATTTTACCTCAATGCTGAAATTTTTATTGGTTTTTCTTTCGTTTTGATGTGTCCTCTATCTTCGTTCGCTTCAACCGTGGCAGTAACTTTTTTATTCCTAACAGATATATTTGTGGAAAATCCTGTAAAAAATTCGTTCAAATTGGAAAGAAAATAGTAAACATGTATTTCGTAAATAAATACAAAGAATTCAAATAAATTTTACCTCAAAGTAGCCCTTGGAAATTATGATTATGTCTTAGCTTGTTACTAATTTTAATAGGAATTTTGTTGGTTATGAGATGAGATATTTGATTGAAATGACAAATGTCAAAATAATAAAACGAACATTTTTAAGTGAATGAAATATGTTTATTTCCAACAAACAAGCAAAATTTTATAAAAATTGTTCAAAGTGTCCACCACCTTGTTCGAAACATTTCTCACATCTTCTTCTAATGGAGGAAAAAGTGTTTTGTAGTATCGCATTGTCAATTCCATTAATTCTTTCAGCAATTCTGATTTGAAGGCCTGCAAGATCAGGTATCTGTACTTGATAAATTGAGTTCTTTAAGAATGGCCATAAAAAGAAATCACATGGGGTAATGTCACAAGATCTTGGTGGAAATTCATGTTCAGTGTTTAAACTTATCAACCGATTTTGAAAAAATTGCTGCAGAATATTAATTGTTTCACCTGCTGTGTGTGCTCTAGCTCCGTCTTGTTGAAAGTAACCCTGTGTTATTTCTTCGTCGTCAAGCTGTTCGATAAATGGCATAATAATTTCTTGTCGATTCCTTTCTCCTGTTAAGGTTCCGTTAAAAAAAATAGGGCCAATAATTCTCCTTCGACTAATCGCACACCATACACCATTTTTCTGCGGATGAAGTGCGGTTTCAACAAAAAAATTATGTGGTTTCTCATTAGTCCACATCCTCATATTTTAAAATTTTATAATTCTTCTAAACAATCTTGAAGAGAATACTGCCATTGTCCGTCAATCTTACGTCCGTTTCGAAAATAAGATTCTAGCATGAATGATTTGTGTTGTATAGTAAAAACCATGTTAAATCAATTTTAAATTACAAAGCAATTTTTGTCAACTATGCATCTGTCTAATTGACAACTAATGCAAATTTAAATTATTAATAATCATACGTTTTTAAAGGAATGGCCTACTAGAGGCAAAGCTTATTTGAACGCTTTTTACAATTATACATGAAAACAATTACAGAATTGTAGTAGTCATTGTTAGCACTAGGATTCTTACTATTTGATTTCTAATGTAAGAAATTATTGGAAAGGTCAGGGGCACATGACTCATCGCCCACGAAAATTTGTATTTTTAAAGATTTTTAATTTTATTTATATAATTGGAAAACAAACGAGTGGTGATCTGTAAAAATACGAAATACATTTTTATTTGTTTATTTTGTAATTCAATTCAAGTTGGGTAAAGGAGCATTAATATTAACTAGCAATACTTTCTCAAGGTTCTCTTCTGTAAAATTTGTTCTCTTTGAATGAGATACATAGAAAGATAGAAAACGTCCTTTCTACATCGCAACTGGTTATAGGTGCATACTGGAAATATTCAGCGTATTTAGCAGTTAGATTTTGAGGCGTTTGTCCCCATACACAATTGCCGCAATTTGATTAAATATGGATTTCTATTAAAAACTGCGTCTAACTTTTGCCGAAGGCTACATCCGAAGTCACTTGGAATATTTTACAAATTATTAATAGCCACATCTAATGTGGTTAATCCATCATTTAATTTGAGATTTTGATTTTCACAATAAGTGATTAGTTTTAGCAAATTTCGAAAGTGTTCCCGGAGAGAGTACAACTAATTTTTTAAATTTGAAATTTGTATTAGTTCCTTGCACTCAGAAATACTTCGAGCATCGTCATTTAAATATGCAACGAAATCTTGTAGCTTCCAACCATGTTACCCATCTAGTTATTACTGAAGAATGAGATAGTGACAAAGATGGAAGTTTTTGCCTGTAAAGAGCTGCTCTCAATGGTGCTTTTCTGACAACTTTTTTAAAAGCGGATACAAGTCTATCAACTTCCGGAAAGATGTCTCTGAGAAAACATATCCTAATATGCTGCATATTACTTGTGTAGCACATGCTCTCTACGGAATTTGTAAATATATCAGAATATCGTTTTCTATCTGCAAGGATGTATTTCATTCAAAGAAAACAAATTTTACAGAAGAAAACCTTGAGAAAGTATTTCTAGTAATATTAAAACTCCTTTACTCAACTTAAGCTACAAAATTAACAAATAAAAATGTAGTTCGTATTTTATAGATCACCACCTGTTTGTTTTACAATTAACAGTTAAAACAATGAAAAAAAGAAATTAACTCACCGTACTTTATTTATCTTACGAACTAATAAATAAAATTAATTATTAAAACTCCTCACCCTTCTATGTACGCCTATGAAGAAAGGAATTTAACTATAATATTGAAGTAATTGCGTCATAATTCAACGACAAAAAACAGATGTGCGGTCAACCGAATGAATAGTGCTATTTAATAACTGCGTGTTGTACTTAGCGATGTTATAGACTATTTATATGGTCCATCGTAATTTCGGCCTCATGCGTCCGGTCTCTAGTCATAAATGGGGAATCGAAAGTCAGAGGTACATCATTGCTAGAGAACAAGCGAATCAAAATACGAATCGAGAAACAAGTCCTTACCAAGTAAGACTAAGTACATCTTCTCCAGGAGGAATATTGCAGGGTTTATAAAACATATTACACATCCTGAGTTCAAATGATACTAAATCACCAATAATTGTTCCATATACTCATCTGTTAATAATTGTCTGTCATCGTAAATCCATTTATGCATTGAAAATGACCATTCAACATCTACCGATGAAACAGGGGCATATTTAAAGTTTTTTAGCGACTGGACATTTATCCCCGGTTCGGAAAAATCTACTTCTTTACCATGAAACAAGTCAACAATTCGGCGTATAGTACGAAATCCTGAATTGTTATTTCGAACTGCTATTTTCTATTTACATTATCAGCAGCAGCTTCAGGTAATTGGTAAATAAATTAACGAAGATCATATACAATATTCATGGCATTAGTAATAGAATATTGTTGAGTTGCTCGGAGTAACCTCTAGATGGCGGATGGTTATAGGTTTTCTAGAGTAATGTCAATTAATATTAGCAAAATCTACCTGAATAGTTGGGCCTATAAAAACTTGTTCAACGTGTAAAATAGAAACAGCAACGTTCGAATCCAGTAGCTGTATTATACCTTTAGCGTCTTAAAAATGCATGTTATAATAGGATGCTGCTTCTATCCATGTGCCCGAGCGCGTTATAACCGGGTCAAAATAAATGCTGCAGATATCTTCACAAAACTTTTTTGACAGATATCCATTATATGCATCCGGGTAATATTTTCTGGCTCGATCAACATGTGCGAAACATGTGTTATGCGTCATACTAATGTTTTTTTATTGTAATTAGCCGCCTTCATATATACAGCTCCATATGTTACAAATAATAACACTTTTTTAAATTTATATCGTGGTTTTCACCCCATAGCGATTTCAAACACGAAGTTATGCAACGTGATATAAATTCCGTATTAGTTGTTCCGATTCTCTTAGATGCAAGTAGATGTGTTGAAGTTGCCGTATCTCTGTCCATCATATATTTAAGCAATGCAACCCAGGTCACTAATAAAACTAAATAATAGATCGGCCTGCTACAAATTCAATTAAGTTCCTTCCTGGAATGTATCCCTGACTGCCCATACTTAGTCATAAATATGAAGGCGACAAAGTCCTTTGATATAGAGTTTATCCAAAAAATCTAAACTGCACATGACCCTATTAGAAGATTGTAAGTTAAATTGTTTTCTTACAATATCTGACATTGTTAAAGTATCTAGTGTGGTTTTGCACTTTGAATGTTTGTTTTGGTTCGCAATTTTGAACAGTAATAAAACTACAAATGAAACAGACATGCAATATACATATCTGTAACTGTACACATGGACAATACACCTCGTATTTTCAGCATTTACTTCTGCTTAAGACACGTGCTTCTGCCATCTATAGGCGTCATCAGTCAAGCTAGTGAAGCAATGTAATACAAATTAATACACATCTTTTTAAAAAACAGATTTGTATCTGTATATACATTTACGCTGAAATCGCCTACAAGATATAGCAAATTTCGTCCTATAAGGTGGCACTATTAATATGTGACATCTGACGGACGAAAGAGACTATGCCGAAAAAGGCGACCTTTCGCTTGACCAGCTAAGCTGGTACATAAGCGAAAAAATACGTATATCGGTGTAGTCCATTAACACGAGCCAGATGGCAGTAAATATACAAAAAGGTTTTAAGTATATCAATACGTTATGCACGTATAACGCATTTGTTACAAATGAAACAGACATGCAATATACATATCTGTAACTGTACACATGGACAATACACCTCGTATTTTCAGCATTTACTTCTGCTTAAGACACGTGTTTCTGCCATCTATAGGCGTCATCAGTCAAGCTAGTGAAGCAATGTAATACAAATTAATACAAATCTTTTTAAAAAACAGATTTGTATCTGTATATACATTTACGCTGAAATCGCCTACAAGATATAGCAAATTTCGTCTTATAAGGTGGCACCATTTAATAAGTGACATCTGACGGACGAAAGAGACTATGCGACTCAAGCGAAAGGTCGCCTTTTTCGGCATAGTCTCTTTCGTCCGTCAGATGTCACTTATTAAATAGTGCCACCTTATAGGCCGAAATTTGCTATATCTTGTAGGCGATTTCAGCGTAAATGTATATACAGATACAAATCCGTTTTTTAAAAAGATTTGTATTAATTTGTATTACATTGCCTGCATAGCCGGTCAAGAGAAAATTGTCATTTTCGGCATAGTCTCTTTTGTCCGTCAGATGTCACTAGATTATATGGTGCCACCTGATAAGACAACATTTGCTATACCTTATGAGGCGATTCTTTAAGCTTTACTTCACTACCCTAACTGATGAAGTCTGATAGTAGATCACAGAAACACGTGTCTTAGGCAGAAGTAAATGTTGGAAAATACGAGGTGTATGTTCATCTGTACAGTTACAGACGTGTATATTGCATGTCTGTTTCATTTTTATCCAATATTTTACTTCAAAATCTCTAAATATCTTATTTAGATTATGTTTACCAGAGACTTAGTAAATTAAATTTTATCTAAGTGTAGAATTTAAAAATTATTATTGGATGAATGGTTTTCTGCTATTAAATGATTGGTAATATTACATAGCAAATCATTAATATAAATTATGAACAACAAGGGCCCCATTATGGAACCCTGAGGGACACCATGTTTGACACAATTCTCCCCGCTAACAGACAAATTGAAGAAAACCTGCTGAAAACCGATCAGACGAATAAGACTTTAAGAATTCCAAGGCATTCCCACGAAAACCGTAATATTCAAGCTTCTGCAATAGGAGCTCATGAGATACGCAATCGAATGCCTTAGAACGATCGTAGAAGAGTCCCTCCACAGAGCAACAATGTTCAAAAGCGTCATCAACAAAATGTACCAGCTGAAGAATAGCATCAGTCGTCGATAAACCTGGTCGAAAACCATATTGTTCTACGGATAGAAAGTTATTTCTATTAAATTAATCAATAATCCTACTGAACGAGAGTTTTTCAAAAATCTTTTCCATCACAGAAACAATTGCTATGGGACGATAGTTTGCAATATCGTTCCGATCACCATTTTAAAAATAGGTATTATTTTGGAAATCCTCAAGCACTCAGGATAAGTACCAACGTTAAAAGAACTGTTCATTATATGAGAAAGAACTGGTGCCACATCAACAATAATATCCTGCAACAGTACAACATTCATACAATAAATATCCCTACAGAGTTTAGACTTCAGAGATCTCGTAACTTCAATGATTTCGCTTTCAGTAACTGGTACAAGAAAGAACGAACTTTTGTTGTTAGTAAATTTGTTTTTTAGTAGATCATAAGAAGAAACAGCCGTAGCAAGAAGGTTCTTATGTAGATGGGCAATTGGTACCCTTTAGAGGAAGATGTCCTTTTCGCCATATATATAGTCAAAGCCAGGTAGATATGGTATCAAATTTTTGTCAATTTGTGACAGCATCACATCGTATGCATGGAAATTAGAAGTCTATACCGGAAAAATAAGCGATACAAGGGAGAAAAATTAAGGTGAGAATGTAGTGAATAGATTAGTAAAAGATGTAGAAGGATCTGGTAGAAATATAACATGCGACAATTTTTTTACGTACTATTCAGTTTCTAACTATAGACAGTCAAAAAAACTCACCATTATTGGAACCATCTGTAAAAATAAGCCAGATTGGCCCACCTGCTTCACAAATCCCAAGAATCGAGAAATCTTGTCGATATTATTTGGCTTTCAAAATAATAAAATGATACTTTCATACTCTCCAAAGAAGGTAAAAGTAGTTACATCACTTAGTACAATACAAAATGACACCAAAGTTAGTGGTACAAAAAGAAAGTCAGAAGTAATCCTAGATTATAACAAAACTAAAGGCGGTTTTGACACTATGGATAAAATGACCAGAAGTTACAGTGTGAAATGACTATAATTGATTGAGGTCTCGCTAGGCACTTGGTGAAACATATTAAATGATAAAGGTAAAGAAAATACATACTTGGTTATTTGTTTCACTGCAATTTTATTTACAAAATACGGACAAATTTGTTTCGAACTTCACAGTTCATTCTCAACTGAACAAGAAAGGTTTACTTAAAATATGAATAGATAATTTGAAAAGTGGGAGTAACACTGTGAAACATAAACGTGAGTTACGTATTATTGGGGTTTTCCTAGTAATTAACGAGAAACAGCCTTAATAATAGGGGAGATTACAAACTCTGTTTGTTCATTTACTATATTTAATGATTTGTTTATTGCTTTAGATATTTCCATTATTTCCAAAAAGTCTAATCGTTTACTTTTATTTGCAGAGTGTAAAATTTCAAAATTATTTATTGATACCATGTGTTCTTCATTTATACAATGCTCGGATATACCTGAACATTTCTTGGAATATAAAATTGCTTTCCTATGTTCTTCTATTCGTGTGCGAAAACATCTTCCAGTTTGACCTATGTAGAAAGCGTCACAGTCTAAACAATTTAATTTATACACGCCACATTTATCTGCTTTTTGAATTGTATTGTGATGACTCATCCTACGACTAATAGGCGCGTCATACTTGTCTGGTGTTCTCTTCAGCCTTCTACCTCATTCGAGAATATATGAACGAGATATATAAGCCGCGTCGAAGAAGGGATAGGAGACATTCGATACCCAAGTCTCGCGAAGTATACATAAATATAGTTACATAAATATAAAATAGATAAATGTACTTATTGTTGTTAATAGTTAGTTTTATATGTTTATACGTTTTAATATTAATATAGTGTGTGTGTCTAAAGTTATTGTTAGTTTTATTTAAGAACCCTAAAAGACAAACGTTACAGTGGTATTCAGGTGTGGACTAATTAATAAATAATAAACTAAGTAGACAATTAAGTGTTAATTAAGTATTCGTTTAAATAAATATACAGTGCGGAAAGACGTTATTTTAAATATCGTGATGGCTAATAGAATGAAACTAACGGAATTAAAAGTGTCCGAGTTAAAACGAGAATTAGAAGAGAGGGATGAGGATACAACTGGCAAAAAAGTCGATCCTCCAGCAGCGGCTTCGCAATGTGTTGATCCAAGAAGGCGAGGATCCAGAGAAGTATGTCTTTCAAGTTCCAGGCGGAGATGCTGACGTGAATTCGCTGTTTATGAAACTAGAACAAATGGAGCAGAAGAACCTGGAAACTTCTGGAAACTTAGCGAAAACTCTAGAACAAAGACTAATAGATAATTCGCAAACCTTGGAACAGCGTCTAATAGATTCACAAACTCAAATGCAACAAATGGAGCAGAAGAACCTGGAAACTTCTGGAAACTTAGCGAAAACTCTAGAACAAAGACTAATAGATAATTCGCAAACCTTGGAACAGCGTCTAATAGAGTCACAAACTCAAATGCAAGAAATGGAGCAGAAGAACCTGGAAACTTCTGGAAACTTAGCGAAAACTCTAGAACAAATGGAACAGAAGAATCTCGATAGCGCGAAAAATATGGAACAACGATTAATAGAGAATGCGCAAATACAAATGCAACAAATGGAACAAAGAAACCTAGAAACCGCTAGAATCCTCGAGAAAAATCTGGAAAAGAAATTACTAGAAAATTCTAGAAACTTCGAAAAAAGTCTGGAACAAGTGGAGAAAGTTCTAGAACAGCGATTAGCGGATAAATCAGAAGCGTTAAAAGAAGAGGTTTTCACAGCTGTAGAAGAGAAAATTGGAGAACATTCTAGACTTTTAGAGGCAATAATGGCAATAATGATCGAGATGAAATTACCCGCTACCATGAGTCATTCTGATCCCAGGCAGGGCAACGAAGAAATCATACCGCGGCCCATCGAAATAAAAGAAGAACTTGTGGCTATTTCAAGGACCAGAATCAAGCCACCAACCTTTGATGGAAAGACGTCATGGGCAACTTACCTGACGCAATTCGAAGCGGCCGCAGAAGCAAACGCATGGTCTTCTGCCGAGAAGGCGACTGCTTTAGTCATAGCATTGAGGGGTGATGCTAGTGATATTTTGCAGACATTGCCTCCTGAGGAACGTAAAGATTATTCTCAACTCATTAAACGCTTGGAGATGAGATATGGCCATGCGCATTTGGAGCAAGTATACCATACCCAACTGAAGAATCGATCACAGAAGAAAGGCGAGAATCTTCAGGCATTTGAGGCAGATATTGCTCGTCTAGTTCGACTTGCATATCCGATGGCACCAGATAATTTCATGGAACACCTAGCGGTCCAGATATTCATAGATGGTCTCCGGGATATTGATACGCAGCAAGCATTAAGGTTGGCAAGACCGAAAACCTCGATCGATGCTTTGGCGTACGCACTTGAATTTGAGACTGCAAGACAAGCCTCTTTGAACAATGCTCGTGGCTGTTCTGTCGACGAACAGGAAAATGAGGAGTTCATGGAGCAGGTGGTTAGTCAAGTCCTAAATCAGATCAAATCAAATAAAAGTGCGCGGCCATGCGGGAATTGTAGAAGAAACGGTCATATCCAGAATAAATGTGATAAAAGGACCAAGAAAGAATCCGCTGAGAATCCGAAAGTCCCAAGGACTGCCCAAATCGCATCCTTGCAAAATCAAACCAATGGCCTGTATGTGGATGCTATTATGGAAAGAAGAACCTATGCTTGCTTGCTAGATACTGGATCGACGAAAACCATTGTACGACCCGATTTAATATCCAGGAATAAAGAATTACTTTCTAGTAAATGGAGACTAAGGACAGCTACTGGAGAAGCAGCTTCTGTGGAAGGTGAAGTAGATGTCAATTTTGTCATAGGACCAACATCAATCCGACATCGTGTTCTCGTAGCCGACATAGAAGAACAGATAATCTTGGGATTAGACATCATGAACACCTACGGCTTCCAGTTAAACATGAAAGAAGGCACTTTAAAAATAAATAATGAGGAATTGTTTCTTCATGGGAAAGATTGTGGGAATGTACAAGTAATTACTGCAGAGAATGTTGTTCTGGATGCAAGAAGTGAGACATTTTTGACGGCGTGTATGGACGGTGATTATTTGGACGGAAATGTTATAATGTTGGAACCAAAGGCTGATGATGACGAGGTGGGCCGAGGAATAGTAGTTGCCAAAATGCTGGTTAAGACTCAGAAGACTGTACCGATAAGGGTAATGAATGTGAACCATTACCCTGTTTCATTGAAGAAGGGTACTATTCTGGGGTGGTGTTCGCCAGTGTCGGCCGTCGTTCATCGCATAGAGGCGAAGAAGAATGGATTCGTGCAGGTTCCTGAGAAATTGTCCAAGATAATCGACTCCGCCTGTCAAGGATTGAGCAAGAAGGAACAAAGTCAAGTTAAGGATTTAATCAAACATTATGAAGACGTCTTTGAAACTGAAACTGGTACGAAAGGAAGAACCAATATTGTAATGCACAAAATAAATACCAGCGATGCAAGTCCAATTCGACAAGGACCAAGAAGGTTACCTCTGGCAAAACGTGAGGAAGCCAAGCAAATTATACAAGATATGGAAGGCCAAGGAGTAATTGAACCATCGAATAGTCCATGGGCTTCACCAGTGGTCCTTGTCAGGAAGAAGGATGGATCTACCAGATTCTGTGTGGACTATCGTCGTTTGAATAGTGTGACCAAAAAGGACAGCTATCCTCTCCCAAGAATAGACGATACGCTAGACACCTTGGCAGGAGCAAAATGGTTCTCCACTCTCGACTTGAAGAGCGGTTATTGGCAAGTGGGAATGGATCCCAATGGCAAAGAGAAGACTGCCTTCAGTTTAGGTACAGGACTCTGGCAATTTACAGTCATGCCATTTGGACTGTGTAACGCCCCAGCTACCTTTGAGCGACTCATGGACACTGTACTGAGGGGATTGTCTTGAGATACCTGCCTGGTATATCTCGATGATGTGATTGTGGTAGGGAAGACCTTTGAAGATCACATGAAAAATTTGGAAGTAGTATTCCAGAGGTTGCGAGATGCCAACCTGAGATTAAGTCCAAAGAAGTGTCACCTTTTCCGCAAGGAGGTAAATTACCTTGGACATGTGGTTTCCGGAAAAGGAATTGCTGTGGATCCAGAAAAAGTAAAAGCTGTGGAAAACTGGCCGGTACCCAAAGACAAACATCAGCTAAGAAGCTTTTTGGGATTATGCACATATTATCGACGCTACGTTCCTGGATTCTCCAACATTGCAAAACCACTTACTCGCCTAACAGAAAATCGAGCATTCATTTGGAACAACGAATGCCAAGCGGCCTTTGAGTTGTTAAAAGGTACGTTGATCAGTGCACCCGTTCGAACTATCCGCTGCCATCTGGGAGGTTTGTTTTGGATACGGATGCCAGTAACGTCGGGATTGGTGGCGTGCTCTCTCAAATCCAAGATGGACAAGAAAAGGTCATTGGATACTTTAGCAAGACCCTGTCCAAACCGGAGAGGAACTACTGCGTAACCAGGAGAGAACTATTGGCAGTAGTTAAGACCATTGAGCACTTTTACAAGTACCTGTATGGGCAGAAGTTCCTGATCCGCACTGATCATGCCGCCTTAAAGTGGCTCTTGCAATTTAAGAATCCAGAGGGTCAAGTAGCTAGATGGATTGAGAGGCTACAGGAGTATGACTTTGTCATTGAACACAGAGCAGGCCTCAAACATCAAAATGCAGATGCCCTTTCCAGAAGGCCCTGTCCAGAAGACTGTAGATATTGCAACAGAATCGAAGACAAATCGGCCAACGCTCTTCGAACCACCGTTGTTGATGACCAATGGCAACCTGACAATTTGCGCGCAGATCAAGAAGCTGATCCGGATCTTGCAGTCCTCAGGACTTGGAAAAGAAATGGGCAAAGACCGACCTGGCAAGAAATTGCTCCCCATTCACGAGAATTGAAGTCATACTGGGCACAATGGGATTCCTTAACCATAGAAGACGATCTCCTGAGACGTGAGGTCGAAAATCACGATGGAAGCGAGCGGAAGATGCAAATGGTGGTTCCCAAGAACAGAATACCAGAGGTATTGCGAGAACTCCATAATGGTGCTTCTGGGGGACATTTTGGAGTCCATAAAACACTGGAGAAGGTGCGCCAGAGATTTTACTGGGTGAATTGTTCACGAGATGTGAAGGAATGGTGCCGAAAGTGTGCTAATTGCGCCGGAAGCAATGGTCCCCAGAGGCGTCGACGTGCACCCATGCGCCAATACAATGTAGGAAGCCCATTTGAAAGGATCGCCATAGATGCCGCCGGCCCTTTTCCAGAAAGCGACAAAGGAAATAAATACATAATAGTGGTCATGGATTACTTTACCAAATGGGTTGAAGCATATGCTCTACCAAATCAGGAAGCTGGAACTGTAGCAGACGTGATTGTGAAGGAGTTCGTCAGCCGTTTTGGTGTACCCTTGGAACTTCATTCCGATCAAGGACGAAATTTTGAGTCCAATCTATTCGAAAAGATGTGTGGACTTTTGGGCATACGGAAGACGAGAACAACTCCCTTGCATCCACAATCAGATGGGATGGTAGAGCGAATGAACAAGACCATGATCAGACACTTATCCAAAGTGGTCTCCGAACACCAGAGAGATTGGGACGAACATTTACCATTATTTCTAATGGCGTATCGGGCCTCCGTTCAAGAGACAACAGGCCAATCACCAGCAAACGTGCTATTCGGGAGGGAACTCCGATTGCCCTGTGATTTAAAGTTTGGGAGCAAGCCTGGTGAAGATCTTGCCGGAGAAGATTATGTCAACACGCTCAGACGACGACTAGATAATATCCATGAACAAGTCAGACATAATATCCAAGATGCTAGTGACAGAATGAAAGAGAGCTATGACATCAACGCCGAGAAGAGTGGTTACCATGAAGGCGATCGGGTTTGGTTGTATAATCCACAACGCCGACGGGGCCTATCTCCAAAACTTCAAAAGAATTGGGAGGGGCCATACGAGGTGTTGAAGCGGATCAACGATGTAATATACCGCATCAGGCGAACACCTCACACTAAGCCAAGAGTCGTACATTTTAATCGATTAGCCCCATACTCTGGAGACAATAATGACGAAACCGCTGACTTGCGCCGATTGGATAGCCAATACCATGAACTAACCTTCGAAGACTTTATGCAAGAATATTCTGGTTCGAGAAAAGCTCGATTTGGAGTAACCATCGAGAAACAGCAAGATTTGTTTACAGTGCCGCCAGACTACGCGCTTGCTCATTGCGTAGCCCGAGATCTGCGAATGGCCAAAGGGATTGCCAGGGAATTTAAAGAGAGATTTGGCAGAATCAAAAAACTAAGGCAGCAGGGACCAGCAATTGGGAAGAGTCTCCAAATAATAAATGAAGGACAGCCCATATTTTATTTGGTCACGAAAGAACTGTCGAGTCTAAAGCCAACCTATCGTGCCTTATGGGAGGCCCTGACCCACTTACGCGAACAAATGTTACAGCAAGACATTCTGAAATTAGCAGTTCCAAAATTGGGTTGTGGATTGGACCGCCTGGACTGGAGAATTGTAAGGAGCATGTTGGAAGTAATCTTCCGACATACTGGTATGGAAATTCTGGTATGCAGTTACCGCCTTGAATATTCCTGTCCATCCAGGCAAGATAAAACCGTGGACTGTTATTTCGATATGACGTCACAATGTAACAAAGGCCCTACATGTCGATTTCGCCATCGGTTGAGGGAATCAAAACTTGACATGTTTCGGGACGAAACTTCATTCTTAAGAAGGGGGCAATGTGATGACTCATCCTACGACTAATAGGCGCGTCATACTTGTCTGGTGTTCTCTTCAGCCTTCTACCTCATTCGAGAATATATGAACGAGATATATAAGCCGCGTCGAAGAAGGGATAGGAGACATTCGATACCCAAGTCTCGCGAAGTATACATAAATATAGTTACATAAATATAAAATAGATAAATGTACTTATTGTTGTTAATAGTTAGTTTTATATGTTTATACGTTTTAATATTAATATAGTGTGTGTGTCTAAAGTTATTGTTAGTTTTATTTAAGAACCCTAAAAGACAAACGTTACAGTATCCTTATTATTTGTCCAAAGTTTACCTAAATTTAATTTATTGACTATTATAGTTTTTATGCCTAAATTAACTAATCTATTATTAATTTTATTCGTGGTCTTTCCTATGTAATTAATTAAACGATAATTACTTGGTTCTAATTGGGGGGTTGCATAAAAGAATTTATTAATCTGTTTATGTTTTTTCTTTGAAATTAATCTATTAATAATATCAGGACTGTATCCGTTGTTTACGGCTAGACATTTCAAGACTGCAACTTCTTTATCAAAATTTGGTTTTGATAGGGGAACGGAGAGTAATCTATGTATGAAACTGTTGAAAGAAGAAAACTTAATGCTATCGGGTTGTTTGCTATCTGCAGATATGAGGGTGTCAGTGTATGTGTGTTTTCTGTAAATACTATAATCTAATTTGCCATTTGATTTTGTTAATGTAAGGTCCAAAAAATTTAAACTGTTGTCTAATTCTTTTTCTATGGTGAATTGTATTTTTTGATTGATTTCATTTAAACGATTGAAGAATAAGTCTAATTGCCTTTCAGTACCGGTCCACACACATAACACATCATCCACATATCTAAACCAACTGTGTATACAATTAACAACTGGGATTTTAGAACAAAACAAATCTTCTTCAAATTTTGACATAAATATTTCTGCTAATAAACATGACATGGGAGAACCCATAGCTAAACCGTCTTTTTGTTTGTAGTATACATTATTAAATTTAAAATAATTTTGTTGTATGCAAATGTTCAAGATATTCCGTAATTCTATTTTACTGTCGCCTGTCAGCGTACTATTTGCTATTAAATCATTTAAAATAACGTTCAACTCATTGATAGGGATAGAAGTATACAAACTGCAAACATCGAAGGAAACTAATTTAAAGTTTTGAGGTAATTTACTTGTTTCTAATTTACTCACCATATCTACGGAATTTTTTATTCTATACTTAAATTTCAGATGTAGAAGATCAGCCCCCCCCCCTATTATTAAGGCTGTTTCTCGTTAATTACTAGGAAAACCCCAATAATACTTAACTCACGTTTATGTTTCACAGTGTTACTCCCACTTTTCAAATTATCTATTCATATTTTAAGTAAACCTTTCTTGTTCAGTTGAGAATGAACTGTGAAGTTCGAAACAAATTTGTCCGTATTTTGTAAATAAAATTGCAGTGAAAGAAATAACCAAGTGTGTATTTTCTTTACCTTTATCGTGAAATGAATGACAAGCAGATGGCCATTAACTATTATAATATGATAGACATTTGCGTTAAGAATGCATTCATAGTGCGGCTGTCTCTCAACAGAAATTGTAGCGAAAAGTTACGCGAGAGAAGAAATTTTATTATAGAGTTGGGTAAACAACTGGCTCTGTACCATGAAAATCTAGAACCAACTGAAGTATCCACTAGTATGGAAACTGAACCGCCAAGGAAAAAGGGTCGATGCAGCATCTGCACACCTAAAAGAGGCAGAAAAACTAGAACTACTTGTAATAAGTGTAAAAAGAATATTCTTTTTACGGAGAACATTCCATAATATTATGTACTGAGTGTGTTGAATAAAATAACTTTGTAATCATTATGCAAATTATTATGCAGTTTATTTATAAATAACCAAAGAATAGCAAAAATAACTTTGAACATAAAGAAAATAACCGTAATTCATGTATGGTCCAATGGACCCTGTCGGTAGATATAGCTATTTTTTTTGTCAGTAGACAGAAGGGTGGGAATTATCAAGCGTTTTCGTTTTTATCGTTAGGTAGAAAACGTGGTAACCATCTTGCCGATAAGTTTTTCATATCCAAATATTCGTGCAAGATATTTCACGCAACTTCAATCGGCGATCTTGCAACACCTTATCAGAGACAATGCTAATAAGTTTGTCAGTAGTTACTGTAAACGCACGACCTGGGTGCTTAACGTGCTCATATGGCTACAAAAAAATTTTTCTATTTTGCGTTCGAAATGAACTCATTATGAAACCCAAAACAGTATCGAAATGAGCTTCATTTAGATACGCTTTTTTTCATTTTTCAATGTTGGCGTTGTTCGAATACAGAATAAATATCATCGCTGTCATTTGATTTTAAGAATTTATGTACATTTGACAGATATGATATATGTCCGTATTTTACACAAACAACGTATGTTGTATACAATTGATAACAACATATACAACGTGTCCACTTAAGTATGAGACACATGGGAAATATTTTTATTTTTGATTTCACAGAAAACTTTATAGAAAAGAAAAGTTCGTGCATCCTAAGAAACTTGATATTTTGTATTCAGGGTTGCGTTGTATTACTTGGTTAGAGGAAAAATTAAAAAACATTGAAGTTGCCGTAAGAGTACGCTACACTTATTTTTAAAGATATCAAAAATATTCATATAAAAATGTTGTTTCAAATTTCAAAATATGCTCAAATACGAATTGTTATTTAAAATTTCGAAAAAATAAAAATTAAATTGTCGAGCAATAATAATAGCAAATACGCAATAGTTTTTAACATCCATCTATGTGACAGTAGTTCTATGGTTGTCATTTGTATTACTTTAATAATAAATTTTATGTAATTGCACGTGAAATACATTCGATATCAATTTTTTATCGCTGAAATGCAATAAAATGAAACAAAAATCATTTGCATATAACTTTATGAAAATACATTTTTATATTACAAAATAAATATGAAATTAACAAAAAAAAACAAATTCAGAAATACAAACAAAAAAAAAAGCTATTCAAAATGATGCCCCTCTCGTTGAATGCATATGTTTGTACGCCTGTTGAAATCCTCGCATGCATGTTGTAACACAATAGGATTATTTCTTAAGAACAGTACCGCATCTCCTATTTTGTTTTTCAATTCTTCTAAATTCTGAAACGGCCTTTCTGAATATACTTTATTCTTTAGCCATCCCCAGATAAAGTAATCCATGGGGTTTAAGACGGGCGAGCGCGCTGGCCATGGAAAAGGTCCAATTCGTCACATCCATCTTTCTCCAAATTTTTCATTTAAATAGTCTACAACTATTCGTGCACTATGTGCAGGTGCTCCATCATGCATAAACCAAAGGGTTCTTATAATATTTAGTGGCAATTCGTCTAATTCGTTATCGAGGTATGTTTGTAGAAATTCCAAATATCGTTGTGAATTTAATGACGATTGAAAAAAATACGGACCAAAAATTTTTCTGTTTAAAATTCCACACCAAACGTTTACCTTTTGCGAATATTGATTCTTGCAGGGAATTCTAAAATGTGGGTTGTCAGACGACCACCAACGACAATTTTGTGCATACACAACACCAAAAGGTTGCTTCATCAGTAAACAAAATGCTTTTGAAAAACGTTTTCTGCGTTTCTAATGTACCTTGAATATCCAAAGAAAATTCAAATCTATTGTTGTAGTCCCGTTCCTGCAAAGTTTGAATATATCTTCGCTTATAGGGGTGATATCTATTGTTAACCAAAATGTTGCTTACTGATGATTTTTTAATATCCAAATTGCTTGCAATTTTTCTGACAGAAATTTTGGGATTTTCAATTACACTTTGCATAACACGTAAAGAATTTTCGAAATGTCTCACTTGCTTTTCCCTACTTTTTTTGTAACGCATTTCTAACCTACCAGTTGCTTTAAACTGATTTAAAATTCTTGAGATGCTTTGGAAACTAATAAATTTGTTGGGATGTCTTTCATTAAAAATATCAGCTGCGTCTCTACATGTTTTGTAGTTATCTCCGCAAATAAGAATTAATTCAGCTCGCTCTTGCATAGTTAACCGTTCAGCCATAGTTGGTAGGTAATAAGTTGTAATAACTAACTTAATGAATTGTCTTAAAATTACTTAATTATTAAAGTGACAGCGGATCTGACAATCACATAAAATTGATTACTAAAGTGACAATACAAATGACAACCATAGAACTACTGTCACATAGAAGGATGTTAAAAACTATTGCGTATTTGCTATTATTATTGCTCGATAATTTAGTTTTTATTTTTTCGAAATTTTAAATAACAATTCGTATTTGAGCATATTTTGAAATTTGAAACAACATTTTTAAATGAATATTTTTGATATCTTTAAAAATAAGTGAAGCGTACTCTTACGGCAACTTCAATGTTTTTTAATTTTTCCTCTAACCAAGTAATACAACGCAACCCTGAATACAAAATATCAAGTTTCTTAGGATGCACGAACTTTTCTTTTCTGTAAAGTTTTCTGTCAATCAAAAATAAAAATATTTCCCATTTGTCTCATACTTAAGTGGACACGTTGTATATGTTTCTATGTCACTCATGTTTATATTTTTAAATGAAATATCAAGTAAAGTTAACGAAAATTCAATTTATTAATGTAAAAAACGCAAAATAGAAAAAATAGTATATAAAACTCGTTTCATAAGGCCTTTTGCCGCACTTGCTCTTTAGAAAACTCGCCGCAAGCGGCTCGTTTTCTAAACTGATCTCGTGCGGCAAAATATAACTTGTTTTTTAATATACTATTTTATGTTTATCCACGCTAAATACAGTGTTTTACGAACACCCGATTTTTTTTTCAAATTCACAGTAAACTACGAACTTATTCGCTTTCGAAATATGTAAAACACAGATCCTTTGAGGGAAATCTCAACTGCATATACAAATATGGGCAATCCCAGTTTCTTCTAATGCAATAGCTCTCTCTGCTATCATTGATTATAGTATACTCGTACATAAATGAAGATAGAAATTGTGATAAGTATTGATTTAAAAAAGCCTGAACATCCAACTATAAGTAAACATATCATTATAATCAATGACAGGCTCTCTCTGCTATTATTGATTATGTACTCGTATATAAATGTAGATAGAAATTGAGATAAGTATTGATTTAAAAAATCTTTGAACACCCAGCAATCTAAACCAACTGTAAGTAAACATAGAAGATAAACTTGTCGAATCAATAATAGCGGATAATAGAATAGAGTCGACGGATAAATTTGAAAATTGAATATTCAAAAATCAGCAAACGATATCTCTGAAATGTATTCTTTACACAAGTGAGGTCGCAAAATACACACACAAATCAAATTCACCGTATTTGAGCGAAATGTAATTTATTCAGTTCTTTTTTTTTAGTTGGAGGGATATTGGCAAGCAGTAAACTTCATATTAATATCGAACATCTGGAATGAACGTGTAAGTATATACGCGTCAGATTGAAGTGCTTAATGACAAAGGGTGTAACGCGTGTAAAATTAATTAATCCGGTAAAGGACTGGGAACAACATCATTCAAAATGCTATACAAATAATTTTTAAATACAATTTGCAGCTGCTAATATATACGCTCCCTTATCAAAAGAGAGAAAAGAAATAAAAAGCAAATCATATTTTTTGTGAGGTAATATCTTAAGGTGAAAGCTTCTCAACAACAGGACCTCTTAGAGTGTATATGTATAGTATCTGCAAAATGTTCTATTGCTTTGTTACTAACCTAAGGTCCCAAAGTTTTCGGAAAAATGTTAGATGATTTGTAATTGCACAAAATGACGTTTGGATCAGTTGTCGCTGGAATCATATGTCACAATTAACTTTTTTTAATTACGACAGTTTAGTTTTTGTGACCTGGCTCAGTAAAGTATCTAATAAGCTAGATATTCGTAAAGGAATTTACAATCTAGTTGGGCGAATGCTCAAGGGTGATATTGTAACCATTTATGGTGAACAAGATATTTCTTTATCAATAATTTTACAAACTATAAGAAATGTGAAGAGAAAATATATTAATTTGCCCAAAAGTGGGCGACCAAGAATTTTGAGCTAAGTGTGAGAACGAAGAATGCTTGTAGTCTTAAGAACAGAGTTGGAGTTTTCACAGTGAAAAATAGGTCTCGGCGTTTCAAAGACCACTGTTTTTCGAACATTGTCCCGAAATAACGTGGTGTTTCGAAAACGAAGGAAAGCACCAAAATAAACCGCGGCCCAGTTAGAAAGAGTACCTAAGTTTTGTCGTGCCCTAAGACGTATCCATTTTGTCAATAAACTGATTGTAGTGGATGATGAGAAATATTTCAAGCATTGTCTCATTGTCCCATTCAGAGATGAAACGAAACGACGGTTTTTATATCGGCGACATAGAAAACACACCAGACAATGTGAAATTCAAAGGTACATCCAAATTTGAGGACAAAATTTTAGTGTGGTGTCCCATTTCTGAGACCAGATTTATTTCGCAGCTGCACATTGGTTGTGTTCGCCTTAACTGCACAACTTTACATTCCAAGATGCCTTTCTAAACTGCTTCAGTTTTTAAATACACATCATGGCAATGGTGATATCATATTTTGACCTGATCTAACTTCACACCATTATGCTAGAGTTACTAGAGACTGATATAACGCAAACAATAGAAACTGTGTTCCTAAATTAAACAATCTTTCCAATGTTCCTCAGGCTCGGCCAATAGAGGAATTTTCAATATTGACCAGAAAAGTGTATGAAAATAGATGGGAAGACGCAAATGAAGACCAATTACAACGTCGAATTTTTCAAAAAATGCGAGAAATTGATCCTGCTGTTGTCCAGAGGATGATGGGACAAGTCGGAAGACTTGATATAGTTTATAAAGTAAAACTGTTTTGAGAAAATTATCAACATCTAAAATTTTTCCGAAAACTTTGGGACCATACGTTACCTCCTAGCCGTAAGAGAGTACAATTTGAAAAATGCATAGTAAAGGTTACTACTAATATAATATCCCATACTGCAAACGATGTTAGTAAGGCTATCGAGGTGTAATAAAAAAAAGCCATGTTATTGTGGTTTCTTAAAGTGGTGACTTGTAGAATGCATTGAGGTTAAAATAGTATAATAAGTTGTGGTAAAAAAGATATACTATACCGCGTAGGAATTTTTAAACCTAGGAATACACATGCTACAGAAAGAGCATGCTTGTTTGAGCTAGCATGCTAGTTTACAGCGTACTAGTTAACAGAATGATCTCCGTGCCTTTACATTAGCTAGAACTAGCATAGTTTGTGGTCTACTTAGATGAGCATGCTTACATTTCAAAACATGATGGGTCGCTTTCGTGAAATAAATAGTATTATATTACTTCTTTCAACGCAATTGGTAAAAAGAGTTTTAGAAAAAAGTAGAAGCGAAAACGGAAAACATGGGTGCGAGATTGGCTTTCTCGAAAACTTCTTGAAGCAAGTAATGGTCTACTTTGTAAAATGCGCCTAGAAGATGTAGACGGTTACAAAACTAATTTGCGAATGCAACCCGAAAAATTCTATGAATTTTTACATAACGTAGAATCAAAAATACAGAACTCTGATAGACTAATGAGAAATGCTATCCCAGCGAAAACAAAATTGGAAATCACCCTCTAAGATATTTAGGCTGCGGTGATTCGTACGTCTCTCTTGAAGCATTATACTATTATATAATATAGTATTTCGGTGGTAATTGTTTTACGATATTCTGTGGAGTCTCCAAGAAATGAATGCATTTCATCAAACCAATATAAATGTGGTTTCTAAACCGACAATCCATCGCTTCCGGAACGTTTTGAATCTTTCATCTTCTTCAATTCGCTATGATAAATTGATCTCAAATTTTTGATTTAAGTTTTTATAATTTTAATATTAATGTTCGCACCGTTCATCGAATCCAATATTTTTTATACGCATTCTCGGGCGATATTTTATTTTTGTATAATGGCAAACGTACATTCGTTATCGCGATATAACATTACAAAACGTAAAGTGGTTTCATCGCGCCATCTACGCATTGTTACGATTTAATTTCTATATACTACTCTAATTAAATTAATATAACTATATATTTATTACATCTCAATCGCGGCATAGATACAAAACTAGTAGTAGCAAGCTTATCTTCGGTAAACACGTTCACACCTGCTTATAAGCACGCTTTCCTTCACATCTAGTATCCGTACTAGCACAAAAATAGACCGTTGTGTGATCTAGTAGCGCGCTACTTAACTAGCATGCTCCATTAGTATACATTTGCTAGTTGCCTGCTACTAGGCAGCATTTGCTTGAAAATAGCGTGCTTTCCTGTTACTAAGTGGCATGTGTATCCCAGGCCTAAGAGTTGTACAAAAAAGTACAAAAATAGTACCAATATATATTAAATAATCTCCTCTTTCTTTATTCTGTTAATTTCTATTTTAGCTTTCATTATCGATGTTCTGAACGAACTGAGGTGTAATAACAAGTGTTCATTTGAAAAGTCAATCTAGTAGCATGTGATTTACTGAGAACATATTGAAGTATGTCGTAAATTAAAGTTTACTACTTAACCTACGAAGTCGTATATTTTGACAGTTTCATACATACAAATAATAGGTATTTATTGAAAACTATAACAAATGTTGAAAATGTTGTCCTTCAAGATCAATGCACTTTAAAATCCTCCGTTCAAAATTTCTGATGATATTCTGCAACATCACTGGATTGTTATTAATTTCCATGCATTTCTGTTCGATTATCTATAGCATATCAATCAAATTCAATATAGGTGTTCGAAATATGTTATTTTTTAGATAAGGCCACAAAAAGAAGTCGCAAGGTGTTAAATCGCATGAACGTGCAGGCCAGGCAATTTTAGTATTTCGACTAATTATACGCTCATCAAAAAATTCTCTTAAATAATCCAAAGATTCCTCTGTACAGTGACAAGGTGTTCCGTATTGTTGGAAATATGCATTTTGAAGTTCATCATCATGCAACTGATTGACAAATGGTTGTAAAATTTCCGTACGGTACCTTTGAGCATTTAACGTTCCCTGAAAAAATATTGGTCCAATGATTCGCCTTTGGCTTATCGCTGCCCAAACACCAATTTTCTCTGGATGTAGCGATTCTTCACTAATTACATGTGGATTTTCACTACTCCATATTCTTGTATTTTGTGAATTTAGGTATCCCGTTTTATAAAACCATGCTTCATCAGTAAAGATGACTCTTTGCGAAAGTTCTCCATTATTGTTCATATTTACAAACCAATTACAAAACTGTAGTCTACGTGGATAATCAATTTGTAACAATTCTTGTACTGCTGTGACACGGTATGGATAAAGTTGCATATCTTTTTTAAAAAACTTGCGAGTTGTACCAACAGAAAGGTTTATTTGTTGACTCAAATGTCGAACAGATGTTTGTGGTTCATTTTCCATTATTTCTTCAACACGATTGACAACTTGAGGTGTACGTTTCTTAACTGCTCCGCTGCCTGATTTTCTTAAGAGACTACCAGTTTCAGAAAAAAAGTTTTAAAGTTCTATCCAAAGTATTCTTAAATTGTATATAATCTATTACAAAATGTGGAAACTCAACTTGAAATTCTACCAAGCAATCTTGAACTGAATAAACCCATAAACCATCAATTTTATTACCACTTCGAAAATAAGCCTGGACTAAAAAAATTTTATCTTCCAAAGTGAAAGCCATTTTAAAACTGAGAAGCAATTTATTTAAACCAGAATCGACGCACGATTATTTTATGCACTAACTGATATTTGTGATTGACATTATCAAATGTCATTTGGATTTACGTTTACGGAACAACAAACACATGCTAATATATTTGCGTCTTATTCGATCAAAATTTCAAAGTAACCTAGATTGACTTTTCAAATGAACACTTGTTATTAATTTAACACATTGGTCACCTGTCCACTAACTGTCCACGCTAATGTCTGTTTGACTACGTCGATTGCATACTGCTACCTTGGGTGCAGAACAGCTTTGTGAATTCTCAAATCATGTCTGTTTATACTCTTATGTAATATTATTACACATATATCGCTCCTGGTTTGCCCATCGGCGTAGAAATCGCGAGAGTACAAAAATAGTACTATGTATAATAATCAAAATGAATGATTTTATTATTTTAATATCGTATTAGTAACATAACAAATAATACTTAATAGGTTCAGTATACTAATATTGTTTTTGGTTCGGATAGTCGTCCTCTTGCCCTGGAAAAGAAAATATGAAGCTGGATTTAGAACCTACCGGGTGGTCGTATAATAGTGTGGCGTTGTATAGCATACACAGCATCCCAGTCGATAATCTTATTTTCATATATGGAATTATCTATCGACAAAGTTTGGTATTCAAACTTCATATGCAAATTGAACAAGATGCTTTTGAAGTAATATTTATTTATGTGGAGCAGCATCTTCAGCGTCACATTCCCTGTTATTCATCATTTTCAAAATTGGATCAACGTATTCTAGATACTGGTGAATATCAAGTAAAGAAAATAGATTCAGAAGCCAATCGTACTGTCCAAAATGTTGACTTTGAAGACCAAGTTCTGCAATAATTTGAAAATAACCCGAAAACAAGCACTCGTACCTTTGCCCATGCGATGCATACAAGTCACACACCTATATGGAGAGTATTGAAGGAATAATACTAGAAAAATCCATTTCACATTCAAAAAGTGCAAACGTTAATTGCAAAACTGATTATCCGAACAAAGTTCCATTTACCGAATGGTACTTGAATAAAATTAACGACGAACCAAGATTTCCTAGGAGTGTATTATGAACAGACGAGGCATGTTTTACAAGAGATGGCTATTTTAATACACACAATAGTCACATATGAAGCGAAGAATATCCTCACGCCGTTCACAGGTTACATCATCAATGAAAATTTTCTGTTAATATTTGGGCTGGAATTGTTGACTATTATGTAGTGGGACCATATTTACTGCCTGCACGGTTAGATGGTCATGTATATAGGATTTTTCTGGAACATACTTTACCAAAATTGATTAAGAATGTCCCACTTAATATTCGAAGAAATATTGTTTGGATTCAATTGCCAAAATTATCTAAATGCACAATTTACAAATGGATTGATCGGAAGAGGAGGGCCGATTTCTTGACGTACACGTTCACCAGATATGGCTCCTGTTGATTTTTGTATTTGGGGTCATATTAAATCAATGGTTTATGAGACACCTGCTAATACAGAAGAAGAGTTTAGTGGCTCGATTTATTCTAGCGTTTGATGATATTTGTAACTTCAAACAATACTGATAAAGTTAGATGCAGTATTATTTCTAATAAAATGTTCCTTAACTTAACTCTTTCCTGTTATAATCCATATTGTTTTTACAAGTTTCGAGTTCATCTTGACACCGAGAAATTTCCAGGCACCAATTTATTAATAAAAAATGTTTATTTAAGTGGCCTCTATCATTTCTAAAAATTAGGAATAGTTAGTCTGTGACACTCTGTATATGAATATATATTTAAAATTTGGGATAAAATAGGTTTGCCCCCTATTATAATTCTTTCTATTTGTACTGAAATATTAATAATAAAAGTACGTTCGAATTAGAAAATATTTATTAGCGAAATTCAACTAAATTGAAACCTTTTTTGGGACCAGAACACCTATCTGAAATGTTTTTAGCTTTCTAAAATACAGAAAAATATATTATATTTTGCAGATAAATGTTTTAAATTGAACAGCATATACAAAAATATCAAAAGCTCAATTCTGAAACATTCTAATATCAAATTATAGCGGGAGTTTTTGTAAACAGTTATTACATATATTCTTACTGTACTGTAAACAAACTGGCTTCTTACAACGTACATAAATATTTGTTTTTCTATCCTTGGAATATGGACAAATATAAGCATCTTTGCCTTCTTGAAGTAACAACTTCAACTTGCGGATTCGGTATAGCGTCAGTAATGTCCAATATAGTTCCCATTATTGTTTTTAATCCTGTTTGTATAGATGGATTATAATATCTTGTTTATACAAAGTGTTTTACAGGAGCATTTGCTAAACGTTTTATAAACTCAAACAGCTCTAACTTTTCACAATTTTCACAACAGGATTGATGAAGAATAAAAGCGATACATGAAGCAATATCCACAATTATAAAAAAAATTGCTACAAGCCATCTAGTAAGTAGGTATAATAATAATCTTTATTTGTTCAAAATTATACAAGTGTATAGAACTCGTCAAATATATGTATACAAGTACATGTAAATATATAAACAGAAAATAAAGAGTGACCCAGACAACATAATTTTTTGGTCAAATAAAATTCATCTAAAGAATAAAAAGATTGTATATACAAAAAAAAATTTAATGCTTTTTTTAAGCACTTTTCGCTACTCAAGTCCTTAATGTACTTTGGGATATGATTATAAATATTTAAGACCTAACTAGTAGACATATCTGGTGTAACCATACATTGTAGACAAAACCAGCCGCTCCTTTGCTGCTAAGAACTGTGGAGGTATTTTTCTTTTGCGTTTTCTTATTGTACCCACGTAAGTTAGTCCACGTCCGAGTAGCTCCTGGACTAATTCAAGAGAGGTGAACCAGTTGTCATCAGTTGTTACGATTCATTTTTTCGATCGGTTTAGCTAGTCTAATTATAGCTTGCACAAGAATACTGAATTTTATTTCCTCTTCAGACAAAGTAGCTCCATCACTTCCCTTTCCACAGTACAAATTGTTACGCCTTAATTTCTCTTTTTAATATCATTTAATAGTCTTCATTATTTATTGATGAGTCCCGGTATTTTAGATTAAATACGTTCATTCGGATACTTGTTCCGCTGTCTGTGGTTAACTTTGGTAACTATATCACCCGTTCCGCTGACACGCGGGTGAGATTTGAGGATTAGCGGACAGACCTTGCCGACCTTGGTAGTGTAAAGTCTCTTAAAAGATTACGAGTGTACATCTTCCTAATGGAAGTTAATTCACGCATCTTTGACCTTCAGTTAATTTGTCGTTCATAAACGGATTATGTCAAAGGGTGAATTCTAAGTTTTGATACAGCCAATTGCCGTTTGCGACTTACATAGATTTGAGGAAAATATAACCCAACATTGTTTTTTGCGTGGAGTTCCATTTCGTCTTCGTAAACGAAAAAAAATAGCTTCCTGCTGAAGAGTTAACGAGCACTGCAGCCTATACTTCAAGGGCAATTTATAGCCGTCTAAGTCTAATTCCCCGAACAGCGATCGACCTGAGGAATTAATTATCATCTTTGACGGACAGAGACAGGATATCAAGTAAATCGTATTATTAAAGTTTTTGGTGTAATTTAAATTTCGTCTTGTAATTTTTTACATATATTGCTTTCATATTTTGCCGTAAATAAATTTAACTTCTTGTAGCTTAACTTAAATTCATTTTGTAATATTAATATAGTTATTAGCAACTTTTAATGCCATATTAATCAATTTGCGTAGCGGTTTAGAGCCCAACTCATTTAAAATTCAATATATCCTGTATAGTATAACTTAAAAGAATTCATTCTTGTGAATTAAAGTATTTTTGTTACTTGCATTTAAAGTCAATTATTCTTTTGTATATTGGAAACTAAAATCTAAATTTTGTAACATATTCCGATATCGATATATTTTAAAGTAATTTCTTCTGCGGTCACAATTGTTTTTGCCGTGTCGTACGTGATCACAGATGTTCTTTTTTTTTGCATACCTGCAGGTGTCGATAACTGACGACCCATTTTTGTAATTTCCTAATTTTGAATTTAGAATTTAAATCATTTGTATTTATGAGTAGGATATTTTGACTATCGCTATTTCTGTTTATAAAATTATTGTGAATTTATCTCTAATGGTACCTTTAGAAAAAAATCTGCGGGAATAAACTATGTAATTAACTTAAGTAATTACTTTCCATTTACTTTTAACAGTATTATTACGTTCAACTTTTGAGATATTATGTTTACCGTTCTGTGTTCACCTTTTTGCGATATCCAGTTTTGGATTTTGTCTAGAGTTTATATATATTTTTTTACCTTAAGATACAGTCGGTATAATTATACAGGGTGAAGATTACAATTGATTAATATTTCATTATTTGATTTTAGTCAATGCTTAAATATAATACATTCATTTACTTAATTATATTATAATCATTTATTTTCGTTTGATCGTGAATATACGAATTATTTGTTCATAAGGTTATTTCTTTGCCTTGGTACTCCCCGTAGCAATTTCCTTTTCAGGTATTCTGGGCTGGAATTTTGGAGTTAGTACGTAGGTACTTAGTAAGTCTAGATATATAGAGTGAATTTGAGTAGTTGTATGTGCATACGTCGAAGGTCGCGCAATCTCTTTTCTCAGTTTTCAGTCTGAGCTTCCGTAAGCAAAACTGAGTGGCGCTACCTTCTAACTTTTATTTTAGTCACCCACACCCGTCTCCACTGACTAAGGTCATATATAATAAATAGAAGCTCCTATACTTTGTGCGATACAACTACAGTTGTTTTTTTTATCTCGACCATCTTCAGACGCCTTCGCTGCGTCAGCTTCCCAAGTAAGTAGCAAAATATACGTTATAAAAATAATTATTTCGTGCGTCGATAAGAGACAGGATCTTTAGTCCGTACTTATTTGGTTTATTAGGCATGTACATCTTGAATCTACAACGCCCTCTGAAACCTACCAACATCTCATCTATAGTAACTGAATTACCTACTGTATAGACACTCTCACAATTCTTGACGAATGTTGTAAGTATAAAAGATATCGCAGTGCTTGGATCTTCAGGTAAACATTTATGTCTAGTCTGGGAATTATCAAATCTAAGACAAGTTATTATAACATAAAAACGCTTACAAGACATGACGCAACGAAATACATCCCTTCCTGAACTATTTGCAACAAATAAAGATTGAAGTCTCTCATGACCTGACTTGAAAACTTGAGTATATAAGAAGTAAACTGAGAAATGCACAGAATTTCTCTCGAACAACAGTTCAAGCCTATTAGGTTCTTTGAATTTGAGACAGTACTCATCAAGGTTTTCATTTGTTAATGTCAGTATTTCATCGAGAATATCATTGGTGAACAGAAAGTTCCAGACATCTATTGAGTCAGCCTTATTACCCAAATTTCTAGCAGCACCTTTTAGCCCAAGCAAATGTGTTACAATGTTGTATTTCGCGTTCGTACCCTTAGATTCGGTGTATCCTTTGACCATTTTCACTGTTCCTGTACATATAATTCCGCTTCTGAACGAGCTTCGTCCTTTGATAATGATGCTTCCTCAGAGTCTGTTTGGTGATCTCTTTCAACAAAATCATCTTCTATCTCATCACTTTCTGAGTCAATTCGTTCATTACGAGTATACCACCTTAGTACAGTGTTTTCGAAATTGAAGTCAGTAGCACACTTTTTCTACAGACATTTTAAAATAAAATTACTTTCAGTCGCGGTGTGCCAGGATCACACAGACCCTTAACCGACAATATATAGGTAATTGTACTTGTAACACAAGTTCTGCTTACGGCGTGTTGACGAAGACTAAATGTTAGGAAGCACAAGCCTCTAGAGCCCAACTCTTCCCAAATTTTCACGCACATATGCGCATGCGTCCCTGTCGTTTTATTATGCATATATGAATCGCACTTAATAGTAATATGAAAAGTAATAAATAATAACAATATGAATAGTAATAGCATTTGTATGTGTGCTACTTGTGCAAAACAATTTTCTAATTTGAGACGACATGTAAAAAATTTCATCCAAACGAAAATACCTAACCTGTTGCGTTCATTGATTGAAATAGAATGCAATGTAAGTACTCTCTGGAATGTGCATTATTTACTAATGATAATGAAGAAATACATATATTTAAAATTGATGTAGGAAAAAATAGAACGAAAAAGTAACAGTTGCGTGGAAAAATTTTATTATTATTAAACATGGAAATGATTAACGTATTGGCTATTCTTATAAATATATATTTATATATAAATTTAGCAACCGTTTGCTTTTCAAAATTACATAGCCATTTATGGAACTCTTCGCGCGAAGAAAAGTCCATATTCTTGAATTCAATGTTCAAATTATGTAGTAGATTAAAATGCTCGATCAAATCACTTTAGTATAACATAGTTTATCACATAATGGACACTTTTTTGCCAGTTCCTTGGTTTTCTTGTTGCAGTATGGGTTGCTTCTTCTTATTATGACGATTAAATTTGTAAATATTATTAAAAAAGATGTTACATTCAGTGTATTTATATTTGAAAATTTCAGCCACTTTGGACAACAGGTTTTTGTCGTTTGGATATTTTTTTTTTACATGTCGTCTCAAATTATACAAACTAGAAAGTTGTTTTTCACAACTAACGCACATACAAATGTTGTTACTATTTATATTGTTATTGTTACTAGAGCAGACAAATTTCCGTGCGCGCCATGTGTGCCGATGTGAGGATGATTGTATTGCATCAGAACTAATAAAAAGCAATCAGTATGTATTTGGTACTTGCTTAGACTGCATGTAAGTGTAAGCATACGTAATAAAATGTTGTCGACACATAAATCGAGAAAACGACCGTTGTCAGACGAAGTGAATAAGTTTATTATGGATTTCCCGGACTTAATATACGATGGCTCAAAAATTAAATGATTAGTGTGCAATACATATCTAATGTGTTGGTCAAAAACACATTGTAAAGAACACGAAGCACAATAATAACAAAATTAATCGACAACAGTTTATACATGAACTATGGGTAACTATGATTGTGTCTACACTGCCGTTTACCTTGTGAAGTAATGATACATATATTTCATTTTGGAATAAATACGCGAATCAAACATTACAATCACTGATTTCATACATTTTCCATTTTATTTATAGGTATATACAACGCTGCTATAATATGTACTATTCTTATTTTTCGTATGTTTATGCATATTACTTTAATAGCAGAAAACCAAATGTATATTTAATTATTTCTGATAGAATAAATGTCTCTACTTCTATACTTATATCGGTAACAAGCTCATGCTGCGTCCCTATTCTATCGCATATTCTAATATATTACGAATTACACTCCCATAGCGGCGCTCATGGCGCGCACGGAAATTGGTCTGCTCTATTCATTACTAATCATTACTTTTCATATGTTGTTTATTTCTATTCATATTTAATAAAACGTCAGTGACGCATGCGCATATGTGCGTGAAAATTTAGGAAGAATTGGGCCCTAGAGGATTCTTTAGGAAACTACTCAAGAAGTTTACAAAGTAATAGCCGAACAACTTAACCCTGTGGTCTAGTAGACCTTGGCTCACCAGTTAAGGGTTAAATGTTTTCGTCATAGCTTTTCCCGAAATTTTTCGACTGTCCCTCGTACAACGAAAGAGCAATAAACAATTCTACGATCACTGGACATTCTACTTTCTTTTTATAACTTCTTATAGTAAAAAATGTAGTGGTATTCTCAATATTTTACCTTGTAGAGTATATACGCATGAGATATGGTTATTTAACATCTGTGTCAATATATTTGCTAGTCAGCGCAAATACAATACATTTGTTTAAATTAGCATAGTACGTATTTAACTTATTATGTGTACAAAATACCAAAATGTACTTATATGTTTATTTATTATTGTGTAAATATGCATACATATAAATGTTACGTCAATACATACTCGCAGAAGATATTAATATCCTACCAATATATTTTATTTTATCAATTTTGTTATATTACAGAAGCATAATTGATTTACTCATTGTACGATAAGAAAAAATTACATAGATATAATGATAACAAATAATATTAATAATATATTGCACTTCTGAGAATTTTGAGTGTTTGTTAACAACTGTTTATGTAGGCATGTATGAAGTTTTTGATTTGATTGACATTTGATATATGCAGTAACTGGCCAAACATTTTCAAAATTTTCTGCAAACAAAATATAACATTTATCACTTACATAGGACGTGTAGAAATTTGTGTTACTTAACCCTTTACGTAGCGTGGTTGTTTGGAAACTTTTGAGGCGAAAGTATTAATACAAAAATCCTCGATAGGTCTTCGTTTGGCTACATTAAGACAATAAATTTGCGCATTTCGGCTAAAAAATTTGAATTTTATTGAGTAATTATTGCACTAGATGATTCCTTTTTATCGTTAATAAGCCATAGGAAATTTGCTTCTTTGATGTTTATTAACAGTAATAAATTTTATTCCAAATCATTTGGAAATTTGAATTTTTTATGTTATTTTGTGTTAATTTCATAAACTAATAAAATTTATTGTTCTGATTTTGTTAAAGAATTTATTACATTGAATACACACGATAAGTTATTTAAAAAAATATAAACTTACTGGTAGCATTATATCATTCAATACACTTAACATTTTTGTATTAGTGTTTTCGTTTCAAAATTAATCAAAGAACCACGCTGCGTAAAGCGTTAACACAAGTTTTTACACACCCAGTATTACATGATTAAATTGTGTGGAATATCTATCGACCAAGCTGTAATGCTGCAAATTAACATGAACAGACCAAGTCGAACAATGCTTCATCGGAATAGAAAGTACATCGGATTTCGGTTTCCAAAGCTCTGAGAATTTAGTTACAATTTTCTTATTTTCTCAATTTTCATTAATATTACAATGTAGTTTTTCAATATAATCACCATACATTTATCCCAACGATAAAATAACTTTTTTTCGGCGTCTTCTTAATCCACATATTTATAGCACGTTTTATGTCAGTTAAACTGTCAAGACGAACGGTTTTTTCAAAATTGGAAACAGATTCAAATCACTCGGTGCGAGATCCGGTGAATAAGTTGGACGCGGAAGCAATTTCCATTGTGAATCGTTCAAAACATCGTTCGGTTTTCTTACGGCATGTGATTTACATTATCCTGTTGCAATAATAGACGCTTATGCAACTTTCCAGACCGTTTTCTGATAAGTGTTTGCCGCAGTGGTCCGGATGATCCATAAAAATAATACCTTCGCAATCCCAGAATACAGTAAGCATTGCCTTTCCAACAAATGGAACTGCACGCGCTTTAAGTGGAGGCCCTTCTTCTGGAGGCCCTTCTTCGGGTTTACGCCTTCTTTGGATTGATTTTTGATCTCAGGATTGATCTCTAAGGATTGATTTTTGATCTCAGGATTGAAATAAGGAATGCACGTTTCGTTAGTCGTTATTATCCGTTGTCAAAATTCATCACCGTAACGGGCCAACGCCTCTTGATGTTGACGACAAGTGTCAAACCTATTGAGTTTCTGTTCCGGTCCCAACAACCTTGGCACCCAGCAGGTTGAAACCTTGCTTACGCCCAAACAATCATGTAAGATCTCATGAACTTGTCGTGTACCTATTCCTAGGCGTACACTAGTTTGAGAAATAATAATTCGTCTGTCCTCTTTCGGTATATTCTCCACGGCAGTAATGTTTCTTTTATTTACCGACGTGCTCGGGCGACCACTGCGTGGATCGTCTTCTAATGATATTCTACCACTTTTAAAAGGATCGATCCACCGATATACAATACTTTTAGATTATGCAGACTCACCACACACTCCTTGCAGACGTTTAATAATTTCTGAATTTTTCGCACCTAATTTCCACAAAAAGAAAATAATTGCTTTTTAAGATATAGCCATAAATAGTACTACGAAAATGCGTCTATACCGGTCGAACACCTGAATCAGACTAAATGATATTGTACTGGATAGCTGCATAAACATGTCGAGACTTGTCTATCACCAATAACATTGCCTATAAGTTCTGTGTAATTTAATTAGAGCACAATTCCCAGAACTTTGGAAGCATCATTCGTAATATTTTGCCTGCCAATGTTATTATGCAGATTATACCACTGACAAAACTGGATTCGTTATAAAAAATCAGGTGAGTGAATTTATTGAGTGGTAGCTATTTCCATCGCTTGTAGAATTTGAATAATCCGACGGTTTCGGCAGTCGATTTACTGCCGTCTTCAGGGTAGCCCTGAAAAGGGCTAGTTCTTGCCAAACTCATGTCTGTTTAAGGCTGGTTGGCCCATTTTTTTTTATTGCGTAATGGACTGGTGTGACATTCGCATCAGGTTTGAAATTAGAAACTTTGAACTAAATCAAGCACACTAACCACTACGCTATTTGGGGGACAGAATATTATTTCTTAAAACCTATATTTGCATTTAAGCTACAAGCTGTAGTTTTAATGTTCTACATTACTGCGCCGTGTCATGTGCACCTTTAGTAATCTTGTCTATTTTGCCTGTTGTTGTAGGTCTCTGTACATTTTTCCTAATAATTGGGTGAATTTGATGGACAATTGAAAATTCGTATGAGTATAAACGCTTTCTCAGGTTCTTACGAGAGGATTCATAGGAAAGTTCTAGAATGGACGTAGGAAAGGTTAAAAGAATAGATTAATTGTTAAGTAGAGCTTACCTATTAGCTGGAGTAGACAGTGTGCAGAGATATGAGGATTTTCCTCAACAATTTTGACTCACATATTACAAAATATCCGGTGTAACAACAGTGAGACGACCAATATATTTATCTTTAGCCAATTACCATTATTTAAAAACCGTTCGATTATTCTAACACTGTTGTGAGCAGTAACGATATTCCATTCAATTTCTTCTTCTGGATACATTTCGATAAATTGATTACAAGTAAATTGCTTTACAGGTTGTGCTTGAAATAAAGAGACAACATATGATAAATGGAAAAACGTAATTATGTAGAATATAAATAAAAAATATTGTGACTGAATTACGACGCGAACCCCTAATATTGTATTACGTGACGCCTATAAATTCAAAATATTCAGAATGTGTATCAATAATAATTACCTCACACACACATACGTTATAGCGTATGTTTACATACGTAACAGCTGGATGAGATGGACAATAACGAAACTATTATTTTTGTTATTGTCGGTCAACTTTAAGATATCGTCTTTGATACTTCTTATAATCGCATAGTCGTGACAAAAATTTTTTAAATATCTTTTCTCGCTTATAAGAGGGAACTTTGGTAAAATATTTTGGATTCATGTTCTATGTAATTACGTCTTCTCATTTCTCATACGTTATCTTTTTATTTAAAGGACACCCGTATATCCAATTATCATCTTCATTTTGCAAGCTGCTTTCAAAATAAACCATTAAAATAAATGTATTTTCCTGGACAGTAAAGACCATTTTGAAAGTATTCAATCATTTATAGTCACTCGTTGTTACCTTTAAACTTAATCAAGGTTACTATCTTCTTCTGAATTTGAAAAATGTATTAGAATCTATCTACTGTGCTCTGGATTATCTGTAATCGTTATATATTATAATAATATATCTAAAGGTATATTTTTATAAATCTTGACATAAATCAAATGTCTTTATGTTATAACTATTTAATATTAAAAATTACTCGGCGATAATCTTAAAACGTAAATTAAAAAGCTTCTCGCGGAAAAATGTGTATAATGATTTTCAATATATTGTGAGGGCTATGCGTTTTTTTTTTATATTTCTGATACATTTATTCTTTTATTGATATTATTGCCTTCAATCACATGTTTTCTGACTCTGAATGACAAGTTGGATTCCTCCAATTGTGTAATTCATAATCCCTATGGTGATTCCGTCCCTGAATCTAGTTTTGATCATAGATTTTTGTTCTGTGAGTATAAATAAGGCCCGCGAAGAAAGGATATACATTTTACGGAGCTAGTAATTAGAGTTTTCAACAAAGTCTAAAGCAAGAAGCAAAACTTTAGCATTTTTTAATTAAATTAAGAGTATCTAAACATTGACAACTTGAAAACATCAAAATGTCAACAGCTGTCATTTAAAATGATATAACTTTCATTTCTCCATGGAATACTTCAAGGAGAAATACATTTATACGTAGGTTAAATCGTTGATTCAAGGAGTCATATTAGATGCGTAACGACTGTCAACGACATGACAGTTGACAGAAATCTCGGAACTTTTGTAATTTGAATCTTCCGCTTAAGAAATTTATTTTTCGTGAAAAATAAAATTTTGTATGAACCGCTTGACAATTATATTGCGCTCGGTCGACATCCATCCCTTGGGTTGAATTAACGTCGACCTCAGAGCAATATAATACCCATAACGCCCTTGGTGCATAAATAACTATTATATTGAAATAAAGGATATTATTATTATTATTATTATTATTATTATTATTAGCAGATTACCATTCATTCGCAATTTATATCATTAAATGAAATGTTATAAAATAAATTTAAAAAAAACATGATCAAAGCTGAAACATATGAAACGATCCTCGTACACAAGTCTCCATAATACTAATTTCGATACTATTCACTTTCGAAATAACATAAACGTTTTAATCCGATTAAATTAATAGCCGTCAGATACAAATTATTTATTAGTCAACGCCATCTATATTAACGACAATAGAGGACGAACTACCCTGATACTGCTTGTTTAATTAAACATTAAATAGCTCAATTCGAAAGCCGATGAGCTTATTTACCCCACCGATATAATTTCGTGTTTAAATATACTCCATTCATACTAGAGTTTAATACTCCCACATCTAATAATAGGTATGTAGCACTTATATATATTGGAGCAATATATTCTATGCTAACATACGATAACCTTCCAACGCACAATTCATACGATTTATTACAGAAACATTGGTGTTCCTACATAATTTAAAAGTCAATTTTGTAGTCTAACACGTAATTTAATCCAATTTGTCTGAATTTAGTACATAAACAGTCTAAATTTAGACTATACACATTTATATGTGCTAACAATGTCACCCATTTAATTTACGCAAATGTCTTAGAAATTTTCACGATATTAGCATTGATTAATCGAATACAATTTTCATTTCATGATGCTATTATTTAGATCAACGACAGTGAATACTTATATATATATATAGCACATTTTGTCGCAGTTTCACCGATTAAATTTAATCAAGATTGAAAGTTCTTCAATATTACAGCTCGGGAAGACGTTTTAATTAAAAATATCGTCGAGTAAGGTTTATAAAACAATGGTTTATTAGAATTAATTGAACACTCCCTTAAACTTTAATTAAAGAATCCGGAATTTAATTCCTATTTATCGATTTGTTATTCCGAGGAGAAAGTTGTTTATTGGTAATATAATTAATAGCATTACGGGGGCTTTTTTGCGTTCTTGTTTTCTTCATTTTAATCTCCCACTGGCTATACATAGCTCGTAGCTGGTTACTTGGGAGAGCATTTCCTGAAAATATGTAGCTAATTAGGTTGTTGAAAATGAACACCTGCAATAGAAAAACTCCCACACAAATGACAAAACAGTGGTATCATATACAATCCATCCCGGATAACATTGTGAACATTGTTTTTATAATCCTTATTTACGATCTGTTCATAAGTAAACTAGATATGTAGGAGGAAAAATACAATTATTTTTCCTTATAAATTGTTAGTTATAAGTAGGCTTTAGATAATTATGCATTTGCATAAGTGCATATGCAAATGCATCTTTTAGTTGTTGTTGTATAAGTGCATATTTTCAACCTTTTCCATTCTAAATGGATATTTGACCTTTTTTCAGAAAAGTATTATTTTAAAACAGTCTATGACTTCATATAAATATTTAATGTTCTTGTTAGTATAGTTACACTTTTTCGATTTCTGTTGTTTGTATGTCTACGGGTTAGTATTTCTTAAAACTTTATTAGCACTTGTAAAATAGCACCCATTAACTGAATACCAAACGCAAACAGACACTTTATAGCAGACAATTAAACAACCCTCTAAATCATTGGAATAACGAGCTAAAGCTGGATTTATTCAGTATTATTCAATCTTTATTTATCAAAATAATAAAAATTGTATGACGCGTCATTAAAGTAAAAATATAAAAGACTAACAATACAAACAAATACATATTGCTATGAATAGTGGTTTTGATTTTGATAACACCACTATTCACAACCAATCTGTCCAGCTTGGATATTCAGTCGGTTAAATTTTCAAGATGAGACTGCTTTTCCCTCAAGGTTCTAATCGGAAAACGTGGTTTTTCTCTTCTACAAATTTATACTGCGCCAGTAAAAGAGTATTGACAAATGTTATAATTATATTTCTTTAAGTTACTTGTAATCTCCTTGAAGTAAGGTTAAAAAATAGTCACAATATAAAATTTAAATGAAACTTTAATTAACAAATAAAAAAAAATCTTTATGAAGTATAAAGATAAATATTGCGTCAATAAACAATATTATAAAGGTACCAAAGGTAACAAAATAAACAAACTGAAATGACAGCCCGAAACAAACTTTAACGCATGTGCAAACCACATGAAAAAATATGCCCTTGATATCCCAAGCGAACTAAATTTTAAAGTTATAGAAAATTTTTTTATATCAGAAATTTTAAAAAACGTTCTTTGTCATTTCATTCAAATAACTAAGAATACAATATACGAGTATATATCAAAATTAACACAATGGAAAAATACACAAATCAATACATTCAAAATAATAATAATAATGATAATAAGAATAATATAATTTACAAACGTAAAATAAAAAATATATATATATTTTCTCGAGACATATGAGTTAGAAAGCTTATTAAATTTAACAAATACGAGAACAACAAACTCGTAAATAAATCTAGGTAATGAATTCAAACACCAACACAATTAAATCAAAAATCACGAAGTTACTGAACAAAGATAAAAATTTATCTTAGTATACACACGTCTTTCTACACTCAGATTACATTTTCGTCTGATACGGATACAGCAAAGCCATCGGCTCCTTATAAAAAATACAGTTATAAAAATTGTCCACAGCAATGTAAACGGCGTGCTTCAACAACACTAGTCAAATATATATATATATAAGTTCAAGATAAATGTGCATTCATAAATAATTAAACTTTTCAAAATATTTGCGGGGAAAAGTCTATGGCAATATGTATATATACCACAAAACAAAATACAAACAAAAAAAGCCGACAAGAAGAAACCGGAAGCAACAAGCTAAAAAACACACTCAAGATACTCCCACTCTGTATAAAAAGAACGTGAAAACAGGAGTTGCTTAACCCTTCTTGAAAATTTAATTCTATTTAAAGTTTTTATTTCACTAGGAAATCAATTGTACAGCTTCGGGCTCCAGTAATCGATACCTGGCTGTGTCACTTTAAGGCGATGGTATAAGATCACTAGAGCGTCCTTGTATCGTGTACCATATTCGTGATGAGCTGAATTTGGTTAAAAACGGTGTTGATTCGCATGCACAAACCTCACACATTCCCAAATGTACACACTTATGATGGTAAGTATGCGCTCCCGTTTAAAAAAGTCCCTGCAACTGTTCCCACACTGTAGACCACACATCACCCTAACAGCCCACTTCTGCAGTACTAAAATACGCTGGATATCAGAGAAGCTTCCACATATGATTATGCCGTATGACGCCGTATAACTTCGAATAACTTCAAAGACTGCTTAACAGTCTTTGACGCAGATCCTTCATATAAATGCTCACACCTATTGAGCAACTCAAAAATAGTATGGGGTACATTTTCTGCAAATCGAAACTCTGACGAATTGTTTCAAATGCGGCAATCAGTTTCCTCTTTGTAGGCTTAAAAACTTCTATTTTTTCCGCCTCATTGTCCTCCTCTTGATTATCACTTTCTTTCAATGAATTTAAGATATTGTCCTCTGTTGCGTATTCTGCTCCAATAACGTCTTTATCCACGTACAAAATTCATTCAGAGAAGCTTTGTAATTTATTGCATCTGTTGATTGTAACTGGTTCTAGCATTCCTCCATATGTGATAGTGGACTAACTTCTTCCGTTACATTATTTTACCACACCTTTGCTAATTCTGATATGCATATTCTGAGATTAATCGTATCGTCAATAGGAAGATTGTTTTCAAAAGCAAAAATGAGTCTCCTTAGAATCTGTTTTCGGTAATGCATTTTGAGATTTTTTATTATGCCTTGGTCCTTCGGTTGTAATTTTGGAGCTGCATTTGGAGGAAAAAATATCAGCTACACATTTGTTACCTTCTTTGCTATAAAAGAAGGATGTGCAGGGCAATTTTATTGTCTATAAAAAGAACAACTTTTCTGTTTTGTCAAACTTTATTATCCACTGATTGAAAATCTTACTCGTCGTCCATTATTTCTTATTGTATTTATAGTCGACTTCTAAGGACTTCAGTCCTTTGAAACATCTTGGCGCTTGCTTTTTCCAATTACTAAAATTTTTCTTTTGCAGACATATTTGCGCAAACGGCAACAGTTATTCATTCCTTACTGTTTTTGCCTCCAAAACATTTATCATATTTGAAAGCTAGCGTTTTGTTTGGTAAACATTGAAGGAAAAGTCCAGTTTCATCCATGTTAAACACATTATCTGGCTCATACTCTTCTAAAATTGTTTCTAAAATCATAGTTTTCCACTGGTTACAATCTGCCTCAGATACACTTCCACTTTCTCCTGAAATAGCCTTTTCTTTAATGGCCGTGACGCCTTTTAAATTTGTTTAACCAGATAGAACTTTCTTGGAACTCTTCGTGTCCTAACATTTGTGCATATTCCACTGCATTTTCTTTTATGAATGGTCCTGATATAGGCATGTTTTTATCTCCTACCATCTTCAGCTATTTGAGAACTGCTTCATTCACATCATCATACTTGCATGTTTTTGCCCTTTTTCTATTAGGTTCTTCAGCTTCATTATTTTTTAAAACCGATTCCAGATTTTTTATTGTTGTTTACACTGTACTGGCTGGAATTCCAATTTTTTGCGCGATGTCCTTTTTTCGCACTCCACTATCCATATCTTTTTAACAATGCTACTTTTTCTGCTACATTCAACGACTTTTTTTTGACATAGCTAATGTTCGGTGCATGTAACGGTCACGAACATAGACAATGCTAAAAGATAGCGGACCTCTACTACTGAGTAGAAGATTCACGGAATTGAAGATTGCAGACAAACTCGACTTGCCTAACGGTTTTTCTATTTTTAGTACTACTTCATACGTGAGTGCTCTTTCAGAAATTTCGCGATTGTGTCGTCTTTTCCATAAAGCTAATATTTATTAATGTATATATGGATGTATGTATGTGTTTTTAGATATATATGTCTAAAAACTTCGATATACAGAAATTTTTTTCGATATATAGAATATATAGATTATATTATTAAAAATACCTTTGTATTAAACAAAACTGGTGGGGTTTACCTACTCATGTATGTTTCAATTATTCTGATACATTACACATGCGGTTAAGCCGTAGTATGAGTGAAGGCACAAACAAAATGCAGTTTTCTAGAGAGATTGGCTGTGCTAACCTTTAGAAGGGCGTCGTTACTTCACATTAATTATGTGGACGGTGTGCGAGGTACTTCGGCTGTCTGACAACAGGCGGCGCCGGATTTACTTCTGCGCTCGGTCTGGATATTTACGGTGATAGGGCGATGTGGTTCTTTTCTGTGAATGTGTCTGGGAATATCCTTTCTCCAGCAGGGGCGTACCGATGAGCCTGTAGGAAGGTGAAATACGTATCTACGTCTCTGGGGATAGGATATATTCGGACACGTTCACAGAAAATATTAATAGTGAACCTGCATTTGTGTTCTTCACACCAGATTTTTAATAATATTTTATATTATTAAAAATACCTTTGTATTATATAGAATCATTTTTATGCAGAAATTTCATGGGACTAGAACAAACCTCGATATATGGAGAATTTCGCTATAAAGAAATTCGATATATGGAGGTTCGACTGTATTATGCTTGTGTGCTAAAATTGCAATATGATTTCTTATGAGATGCAACTTCTTTTTTAGAAATTTAGCAAAATAATTATATAAAAGGTTTTTTTTTAAGTGTCAGTGTTATGTTATTTTATCAATTTTATAGTCCTTTCATTCCTTTTTATAGACTTTCACTTAAATGACTGTTAACAGGACAAAAAAAGTAATACATTGTAGTTTTCGAGGAAATCTGTTATATACCGAAACCCTCGGGAAAGCAAAGTATAGCAAACGCCAATTAAGTTGGCGCAAGGAGGGGTAAGTTCGCGCAGGATTAGAAGCAGTGGGGAGATTTGTATTTGGTTTTACATCAAATGTCAGATAATTCTAACCTCTGAGCGTGTATCAATTTATGATCCCCTAGCAAAGACATTATGTTCCGTCAAACGTCAATGACAAAAAATGTATTCTGACAATTACTTGAATAGTGGGAGGTGGACGTTTTTAAAAACTGCTTCTGCGCACCCCCTCCTCACGCCAACTTAATTGGCGTTTGCTATACATTACGCCTATTGTCTCCATTTTAACGTACTTCACAAACTAAGTTTATACTAATTTTTTTGTTGATTTAGGCGGGTAGTCCTACCATTTCCATCTGATCCATTTCAATCTGATGCTCCCGGATTATATATTTTCTTTCTCAAAAAAGTTAACAACATACCGTCCTCATTCAAAAGAATTTTAAGATCATTAAACAGTTTAATTTAGTTTCTCTTTCGTTGTTGAAGTTTAACAATTTAATTTAGCTGTCAAGCTATTTCTAATTCTAAAAAAAATGAACATACTGTAATTATGTTTACTTAGGTTAGTCTGGCGTATTATCTATCGTAATAATCGTAATATACTTTTATATATCTTTCCTTAGTTTTATTTTAATATACCATTATCTATCTCTTTGAATAAAAAGCGAATACATTTATTTCTCTTTTATTAAACCACGATATGAGATTTATATTAGGAAATTTAATCAACTTGAATACACAAGCATTATATTATGTTTGTGTCAACAGCATTTTCTATATATATATATATATATATATATATAGAAAATGATATTATATGTATATATATATATATATATATATATATATATATATACATATAATATCATTGGATCTTATGCATCATTATTAATGAGTTTTGCTTCGTTTTTCCCATATTTTATTTCGCCATGGATTGTGAAAATACAGTGTATACAATAAAAATTTTAGTATCTTTATATTAAAACTGTTAAAGTAGACCAATATAATAAAAAACAAACTATTCATTAAAAGTAAACAATAGTTTCGATATAAGTAAATATATGTTTAATTAAGTTAACATGACAGAATGTTCTTCTACATTAGATAAAATATCCAAACGAAAATTATCTATTGCAATTACCTTCAAAGATCTTAAAATACAACATTAAAAACTGAGTCCAATTTCAAAAATTAATTAAAATTAACCAACTATCTCTTGACTTCTTCAATGCCTTGCTGAGTCTTTTCAATAACAAAAATTCACTTCTCCGCACCTTCTACTTTGGATCTCGCTTTATCGTCCATACTATAGTCGGTCAGTCTCTATTTCTTTCAGTCTTGCAATATTAAATATTATACAAGGTGGCGCAAAGCCGATGGATGTATTTTGTTTTCTGTCAAAGTGACAGTGCAAACAAAACTTTGCTATTCGCAACAGTTAGTGTAAGTTTTCAAGTGAATGTTTAATTATAATGGTGCAATGGACCTTAGTTCATCGTACAGTGGCAGTTCGGTTTGATTATTAGACTAAATCCATTACATAAGTAAGATGCAATTTTCAACGGTATTTCGGTATTCAATCGCGTGCAATATTACCTTCACGGAATACAATATTGTCATGGGTTAGTAAATAGGAAAATACGGGTAGTTTATTTCATGTAAAACACGGTACTATACGAAGAATTAGCACCACTGCGAATATTGGAAGAGTTGCAGGATCAGCTCAACAAAGTCCTCAGCATGCAGAAATGCATTAACACTGTTACTTTATAATGCATTTCTATATGGCTTGAACCTGGGTCTATTGTGGCCTAGTGGTAAAGGCGCCAGCCCGGATAGCTGTAGACTTGGGTTCGAGTCCCAACGTAGACCATATTTTGCAAATAAAAAATTTCGTATGATTTGCTTTGTAATTTGTAGACAGCAATGTTTACATCCCCACTTACTCTGCAATTACATACATTCTAATTTAATATTTGTAAATATTTCATATAAAAAAGCCGAAAAACTCCAATAATTTATCAAATGTTATATACAGGGTGTCCAGAAACTCTCCTGACAAACGAAGACCGGAGTTTCCTCAGATAATTTTAAGACAATTAAACCCAAATTCACCTAGTCCAAAAATGCTTCCTAAGGGAGCTAGAGTTCTTTGAAGATGGCGCCTTGTATTTATTTTTTTTTAAATTCCTCCAGAACGCTTCTATTTAGAAAAACAAAAACTGGTATGCTTATTTATCCTCCAGAGATGAATCGATTCCATCAATTGCGAATTTCTAGTACCGGTCATAGGCGCCCATTTTGGGTAGGTCAACGGTTATTTTAAGGCATAACTTTTTTGTCTTTAACTTTTAAGCATTTGTGACACTAGATTATTAAATTTTCAGGTATTCCAGTACTAAAAGGTACTCTTACTTTAAGTCGGTAGGATACACCGTTTTCTAGAAAAATCGATTTGTAAATTTTTCGTTTTTCTTCATTAAAGTTCAATTTTTTATTTTTTGCAATAGTTAGCTCTGAACTGCCAACAGAAGTAAAACCTACGTTTTTCATTGTCAAATTGTTGTCAGTTCGCGAAGTTTATCTTTTAATTTTTTACTTTGTGTTATTCAAACACAACGATTTCAATTTAAAAAAAAAATGGTTTTTATTAATTAGGAATACGCCGATATGCATTTAGTTTATGGCGAAATGAGGTGTAACGCTCGAGCGGCGCAACGTAGATACGCTGAAAAATTTCCCAATCGTCAGCATCCCACTCACTCAACATTTACAGCTCTTCATCAACGATTAAGAGAAACAGGTTCAGTGGTCCCAAAAAATAATGAAACAGGGAGACATAATGATGTAACAGCAGAACATGAAGATGTTATTTTAATGGAGGTTGAGAAAAATCCAGAAATTAGCGTTCGAAGACTATCTGCCATGTACCCCACAATTTCAAAATCTTCCGTAGGAAATATCTTACACAAAGAAAATTTATATCCTTTTCATTTTACAAAGGTGCAAGCACTGCTAGAAGGAGATTTTCCTGCTCGCGTAGAATTCGCCAGATGGTTACAAAATCAGAAAAATCAAGATGAAGATTTCTTCAGGAACATTTTGTTTGGTGACGAAGCTACATTCTCAAAAAATGGAATTTTTAATGTACATAATGCACATTATTATTCGTACGTTGGTGACAATCCCCACGTTGTTCAAGAATTTAAGCATCAGCATAGGTTTAGCATAAACGTCTGGATAGGAGTAGTTGACGATTATCTACTTGGACCTGTGGAATTACCTGCTCGTTTAAATGGTGCTGATTACTTACATTTCCTGCAAAATATTTTACCTGATTTGTTAGATGAGGTGCGTTTAAATATTCGGCAAAACTTATGGTTTCTACAGGACGGCTGTCCGGCCCAAGACCATTGGATTGGAAGAGGCGGTCCAGTTGCTTGGCCAGCAAGGTCGCCGGATTTGAATCCTTGCGATTATTGTGTTTGGGGATACATAAAAGCATTTGTTTATTCCGTTCCGATACAAAATCGCGCACAACTCTGGCTAAGGATACAAGATGCTTGCAACGAATTTAGAAATAACTTTGGAATTTTTGCAAGAATTCGGCGTTCTCTAAGCAAAAGGGTAAACTTATGCATAGAGACTAATGGTCATCACATCGAGCAACTTTTGTAACAATCTACCTTTGATATTTGTTCTTTTTTTGTTAGTTTCGTTCCATTGTAATAAATAATTATTAAATTAATTTTCATCCATGCCTTGATAGTCCAAACCAACTTCGTCGCTAAAAATAAGTAGGTACATAATAAATTGAACTTTAATGAAGAAAAAACGAAAAATTTACAAATCGATTTTTCTAGAAAACGGTCTACCCTACCACCTTAAAGTAAGAGTACCTTTTAGTACTGGAATACCTGAAAATTTAATAATCTAGTGTCACAAATGCTTAAAAGTTAAAGACAAAAAAGTTATGCCTTAAAATAACCGTTGACCTACCCAAAACGGACGCCTATGACCGGTACTAGAAATTCGCAATTGATGGAATCGATTCATCTCTGGAGGATAAATAAGCATACCAGTTTTTGTTTTTCTAAATAGAAGCGTTCTGGAGGAATTTAAAAAAAAATAAATACAAGACGCCATCTTCAAAGAACTCTAACTCCCTTAGGAAGCATTTTCGGACTAGGTGAATTTGGGTTTAATTGTCTTAAAATTATCAGAGGAATCTCCGGTCTTCGTTTGTCAGGAGAGTTTCTGGACACCCTGTATATATATATATATATATATATATATGGTAAACCTAATCGTAGGCGATTAAAGGTCTGTATATTACTTCAAAATATATGCATTTAAAAAACTCTACATGTTTCGGCTGTGTACGCCTTTATCAAGAGAATACAAAATATATATATATATATATATATATATATATATATATATGAAAATTTTTTGTGAAAAACTTATCTGCGCGGAATGTGCATATATCGATATTTCACTGTTTTTTTACAGATCATCAGTGCACCTTACCGAAGACAGACATGATATTCACTTCTATACTACGTGTATATATACGAACTGTAATGAACTTCATGTGTATGAGAATTAATAATTATTAAATCTCATTTTACATGCGATTGTCGCTATGCAACAAATTATAGCGACAATCGCATGTAAAATGAGATTTAATAATTATTAATTCTCATACACATGAAGTTCATTATATATATATATATATATATATATATATATATATATATATATACATATATATGAAAAAAACCACATCCGTCCAGAAACGTGCATATATCGATATTTCACTGTCGTTACAGATCATCAGTACACGATATTCTAACATGGACATGATTTTATTTTTATACTTTCGTGTATATATACGAATTATATTGAATTTAATTGGAGTGAGAAATAGCAATTATTCAAATCTCCTCTCACTCCAATTAAATTCAATATAATTCGTATATATACACGAAAGTATAAAAATAAAATCATGTCCATGTTAGAATATCGTGTACTGATGATCTGTAACGACAGTTAAATATCGATATATGCACGTTTCTGGACGGATGTGGTTTTTTTCATACAATTTTCATTATCCGCACAGGTGGATGGCTAACGTCGCGACGTGTTTGCGTCTACATTCTTCGGCAGGAGTAATCTTGTCAGATTGTAGAATCAATTGCACAAATTTAGCGACAATTACATGTGAGAGGAGATTTGAATAATTGCTATTTCTCACTCCAATTAAATTCAATATATACATATATATATATATATATATATATATATATATATATATATATATATATAAATATATATATATATATATATATATATATATATATATATATATATATTCAAGGGATTATATAGCTATACGGGTAGCAAAAGTTAACATATATCAAGAAGATTTATGCATGCAAATATTTTCTACTTGTTAAGGTTAACCAGTCCTAAACACTAATTAATAGGAGAGGTATTACTGAGGCGTTATCATAAACTCGCTGTTGGTTATCCCAATTCAAAACGGCATTTTGATCGTTCATTGCCAAGCCGTATCATCAGGTTGACGACCTTTACTATAAAGCCAATAAAGCAGTTGTGTGTTGAACTACAATAATAGTTTAACCTCATGCTTATACTCGTAGATAGAAAGGATATAGTATAGTAAATACTAACGAACTATCCTATTGCTCCGGGTCAATAGTACATACATGTTCCGCCGATGGAATAGCTCGTTTAATTTGGAAATTGTTCGGAAGTTAGCGTTACATGATTTGTAATACATTGCTGTCGTTTGATAAACAAAGTCAATAGATTTATTTATTTTTAGTCACGGAAATTAGCTTTTATAATATTTTAAATTAACAATCCTTAAATAATATTTTTTTAATGCTTCATCGTGTTGCTTCTAAAAATATTTTTATTTATGTGTTGTACAGGCCTTAAAGGACTAAGGCATACAAAATTGCATATAACACAACGAGAAAAAACACAGTTTTCGCTAAATTCACAAAACGTATAATATCTCTTCATTCTTTCCTATTCGTAACCTTTGTCTTCCGATCTATGACCTGTATATTTTTTAGATCTTCCCATGTGCTTTGATACCATCTTTTTGTTGGTGTTTTCAAAGTCGAAAATAATACACAAATAATTGATAGAGAACAACACACAATGAAAAGGGAACTTAAAGAAATGATTAATATTAAACAAGAAAAAAATTAAATTAACAACAGGAGTGACATAAAAATCTAAGCTTTATATACTATAATCTAATAATTTAAGGGTCTGCAATTTACCACCATATATTGCACATATTTAAATATATATCTTGTGTTATATAAATATGTAGTGCACAGTTTATCTTGCCGGCAGTCCTGATTTCAACCCGGGGGTGGGCTGTCAGAGTAGGTTTTTATGGTTTTCCTTCTTGTTCTAGGCGAATGCCGACAGCTTAAAATCTTAAGTCGCTCCACGGGCGCATGTTTAATAATAACTTATGACTTACCAATCCCTGTGTAATTGGCGTCAAGCTGTTGAGAATGTTAGATCATGAATTATTATTATTTAAATTGAATGTAGAATGTATTTGTGAATATATATTTCTCACCATTACAACGTCACTTATATAACTTTAACATTAATATACTGTCATTTATAGTTCTTTGATCAATGTAATATTTACCGAAACATGTAAGAGATTATTTTAAATATATATACATATTTATAATAAAGTAAAACAGACCTTAAATCGCCGAATATCTAAAATCTGCTATAATATACAAAGGTCAAGAAATATTGATTTATATATTTATATATATAGTACGGCCGATAATTCTTTTAAATTATACATATAGACTATTAAGTATTATCGACCGTACTGTATAAGTAAAAATTAATTAACGGGTGAGCGGTCTGTCAAGTAAAAAAAAAACTCCTTTATTTCACTCTATATTTCATAACGAATTTGTTACTTCCTCAGGAGTGTCTACATGTTTAATAAAACCACAATATATTAAACAATATGACAATAACAAAATACTTACAATTGAGAGTTAAAATTTAGCAAACAACCACACTAAACATGTTAAAATTAATCAAATTTAAAACATTAATTTAATATGATGTTGGTTTATCGTCAACCTTCTAAAAACAAATATACGTAAATGTTAATATATAAAACTAAACTTATAAAACACACACCAAAAAACTGATGTCATAAAAAATCGAAACCAACAACAACTACAAATCAAATGATACAAGGACTGGTTAATAAAACTTGGCAGGTCAATTAACTGCCAACACCGAGTATATTGCAATAGATTATAATGGGTGATTCATTTAGAGATACTTTTTCCAAAAGCAAAGAACAAATGAAAAAGGCCAATTTATTTAAGAAATTTGATTATCATACAAAAGAACCATTCTTTACAATTATTTTTAAAGATTATTTCTCTCAAATGTTGGCCGCGACTGCGGTTAACGTAGTCTATTCTGCTGTTCCAATTTTCAATGACGCGTTCTAGCATTTCGAGTGGTATTTGTCCAATGACCCGAGTAATATTGGCCTCCAATGCCTCAATTGTAGCCGGTTTATCCATGTAGACTTTAGACTCCACGTAGCCCCACAGAAAAAAGTCTAATGGTGTGATGTCACAAGATCTAGGCGGCCAATTTACTGGTCCGAAGCGTGAAATTAAATGTTCACGGAATCGTTCTCGCAGTAAAGCCATAATTTCACGAGCTGTATGGCTAGTGGCGCCATCTTGTTGGAAGTAAATGTCTTGTAGACCACGGGTGTCAAGTTCAGGCAGCAAATAGTCCCTTATCAAGGCGCGATAACGGTCGCCATTCACAGTCACATTCCGGCCGGCTTCTGTTTTGAAGAAATATGGACCAATTATTCCACCGGCCCATAATCCGCACCAAACAGTTGTTTTGTCTGGATGTAATGGTAGCACTTCAATCTCTTCAGGTTGCTCATCACCCCAAATACGGGCATTTTGCTTATTCACGTGCCCATTAAGACAGAAATGGGCCTCATCGGAGAACAAAATTTTTGTCGAAAACAGTGGATCTTCTGCAAGTTTATCAACAGTCCAACGGCTGAAACGGAAACGATTCGGAAGGTCGGTCGCCTTTAGTTCTTGCACTAGTTGAATTTTGTATGCTTTTAAACCAAGATCCTTTCGTAAAATACGCCAAGTTGTTGCATACGACAAACCAAGCTGTTGAGAACGGCGACGAATTGATTCTTCCCGGTCTTCGCGTACACTCGCTGCTACCGCCGCTATATTTCCTTCACTACGTGCTGGATGAGGTCTATGTGGTCGCGTATTATCCATTATTGTAAATTGACTTTCAATCTTATTGATGGTATAGCGAATTGTGCGTTCGGTAGGCCGATTATGTGGCCCATATGTTGCTCTAAGCGCACGATACACATTCCTTGTAGAACGCCCATTTTCGTAATAAAGCTGTACTATTTGTAGACGCTATGCCGGGCTAAGTCTTTTCATTATGTAATGTTAAATAGTACTGAACCAGAATGCGCAGTCCGCTGACGCGTCGCATGCGCGCTCAGCCATTAAATCCCCACCTAAAAAAGTACCTCCAAATGAATCACCCATTACTTACTTTTTAAATGTATATTAATATAGCATCGAATGATGATGTGATAAGAGATAATTTGTATGAATTACCCCACAGTCGGGAGTTAATTAATTCAGAATTGCGGGGCATATAACAAAATTAAGCTCGACAGTTGGGACATCAATTAATATGCATTAAAGGGCGCAGAGAATCTCTTCAATTAAATATTAAAAAATTGATAAGAATAAAATATAATAAGATACTATTAGAATGCACTTAATGCATGTATTGCATGCATGTTTAAATGTGGGTTTAAGTGTGCGTATATTTGAACGTCTAACGAAGCACCGTTCACTTTAATGTGTTAAAAATTATTAGTTTCTATAATTCTTTATAACTCAAATAACGCTGGGTTCGTGTATAAACTATTATTCTATTTGATGCTCTGGACTAGCCACTAGGCTGCTCTGCAGCCTATAAAATAAAGCTTCATATTAACAAACATGCTGTTGTCACTTATACTACTTGCGACATTCCATTAATATTTTCATATACTCTGGATCATACCTTTATTTCCAGGCAAACACAAATAAAAGATCTTAGCATTTTGTTTGGTCAACGTTTGCGGTTGTCTGAGCATATCCATCACATCTGCAATTCCGCTTGACGTACGCTTAGCTATCGTATAAGATCATGTCTTAGGTTTTCGAATATGGATACACTGAAGATACTCTTTCACACATTGGTACATACGTCCCAAACTTGAATATGCATCAGTAATCAGAAGCTCCTGTTACATTTATTACACATTACTAATAGAGAAAGTTCAGAGGAGATTCTTAAAATATCTAGTATTAAAACATCTGAAATTTACCCTCCAAGAGGTGTCGACTACGGAGATTTGATTTCAAACTGCGACTTTCTCTCTCTCTCTATCTGCACGCAGAGAGACTGTCAGAGAGACTGTCAGTGTTAGGGTATTTATGTATAATTATGTAGTAATAAAAGACGACGTGTAAACAACAAATTATTTTTACTCCGAATGAATATTCATAAATTTACAAATATAATGAATAAAATCTTCGTAAAAGAAGAAAAACTGTGATATATGTAAATATTTAAATTATAATGAAAATAAATAATTGAACTAGAAATTGTTGGTTGTATCTCTGTTAAAAATCCCACTTGAAAATAAATAAAATAATAACGCTTTATTATTCATTCAGACAATAGAATGTGTTTATGAAATTATGTTTCATGGCAAACGAACATAATAAATGAAATATGTTGTTTCCGCTGCACACGAAATAAAAATACAAAACGTTTTACGTAAAATTAGAATTTTAAATTGCGCGCTAATTTAGACCCAACCCGACCTATGTTTTTGAGGGCGTTAATACTCAGGTTGCGCGATTCGCTCGCGCAGATTGGTGTCTTCCCAAAGCGATTTTACTCTAATATTATGGTGAAGTCAGTGAACAACAAAATTGATGCGCCAAATCTGCTCTCATCTGTAAATATCATAGTCCTTAAATATGGTACTCGATCGAATTATGTTTTCAACGTCAATATACCCGGAACAAAGGTCTTCGCTAGGACACCCCTCGATCCTATAGCAAGAAACGCGAATAAATAACGCAGATCCTTTTTACTTACCCTCAAAATGTTATTAATTTTTTCACTGACCATTTACCCTCCTTTTCATCAACTATATTACTTATTAATCTCTTTTTTTTTCCTTTTATTATTGTGCATTATGTATACTTATCTATGTTGAATTATATTTACAGCGCACTGTACAAGTGACAAGTAATATTGTATTGTACTGTTATTGGAGAAATCTGTTGGGCAATAAAAATTGTTATTATTATTATTATATTTATTTGTAAAAAAATTTTTGGCTCCTAAAAATGATACGTTATAAACCTTGTGAATTAAGGAGTTACGTCAATGTTACAATAGTTTCCATCTTTTTATTAAAATGTTTTTAATTTGATAAAATATGTATATAATTAAACATTCGTAAATGTACTTTATAATAACGTTTATTTAAATTTTATTTTAAGAGCGTTTAAGTGTTTAGTAGAAGGTATAAATTTCTACATTAATAATGTAGGACTCATATAAGCTATTTCTAACACTATTAATCGTTTTGCTGTTGTTGTAACTTTACTATAATATAAACTAGGACTACGTTGAATATGTATGTATTACAAATATTAACTCAACATTCTTATGTTCAGGTAATAAACCAAATTTTTGGATCTTTGAAAAAAAACGTATCGTGTTCCATTACTAGCATATGTATCGCTTCCATTTGCTGCTTTTAGCTCAATAAATTTTAATAGATTTTGTATATACACATAAATTTTAGCTGTAATATGATATATTAAATGTTAAAGAATTACTGAAGAAATCGTTTCTCAACGAATAATATTCGTTAAAATTTCGGTCTACGGTTTCCATTGTATGTTGAAGACTAAAGAGAGAATGTATTTTAATGCAAATTTATCCAACATATGTTGGGCACGTGTATAGGGGTCGCGTGGGGTAGATACCGGTTCTTCACAGTGCGCATGCATACATATGTGCAAATAATATACAGTAACGATATGAATTTAAAACGTAATAAACTCATATTGCATGCAAAATATATTCATTCTTTCACTTTTTTTTTATAATCTTAATATCACTATATTAAAAAGTATTTCTTTGGTGATTGTGGCTAAATAAAAACTTACTCCTTACCGCATTAATGTTCGAATCCTAAATACGTATTTCGACAACTAAGTTGTCATCCTCAAAAATAATAATTACAATGTTAAACATGGGGCACAGTAAAGTTAACACAAAGATTGCAAGACGGTCACGTATATGCTGATATATACTTGTGTATACGTGGATCTCTTGTAAAGTGTGTCCCGCGATTTTAATACCGCGATTTATATACCTCATGTTCAACACTGATTATTATTTTTATTTATATTTTATTTGTATTTATATAAGCTTCAGATCTCAAGTTCCAGCCAGTGACACACCTCTAGAAAATGAGTGTGATCTCGTTGAAATGTTGAGACCACCAGCCTTCTCAGGACACAGCGAAGAACCCGAGAAACTAGACTCTCATCATACGTCCGCAGGAGCATCAAGAAGCATACGTATAGAGTGTTTCCCGAAAGTAACAGATAAATTCTATAAAATGGTTCAAAAGCATGTTTTAGAAAAATGCTCACACACGTATATTTTCATTTTAAAATCTTCATTTAAAGACATAATTTTCTACCACCCACTCCTCAATCTCTAAGCGCTAGCAACCCCAACTTTAAAAATTTAAATACCAAAGTACTCCTTGTGATGTCTCATTTTATAGTATTTTTTATGCTAAAGCAATAAAAAAAATGTTTTAAAATCGGTTGATAAATAACTGACATATTCAAATGTCAGTTAAAATGTATTTAAATGAAATAGAAAATCAAATTAAAAAAAAACAATTGAAAAAATAAAACAAAAATCAAATTAAATATTCAAATTGCTGTCCGTTAACGGCGAGGCAATGTCCTAATCTAGAGATAAACGCTTTTTGAATATTGCCTACCATTTCCAGGGTGATTGCGCGCATTTCTTGTTGAATTTTCTCCTTTAGGACGTCAATGTTCTTAGATCTATTAAAATAAATTTGAGATGTTAAATAACCCTAAAGGAAATAATCCATAGGGGTTAAATCCGGAGATCTTGCCGGCCATTCTCGTACTGACCGTGCATAAGAAGGAGGCTCACCATCTTGCTGTAACCAAATTATGTGGATCAGGTGAATCAGGATTTTCTGCATTAGGAAACAGTACCGATAAGGTCGTAATTAATCCAAATTGTAGGAAGTCGAGATACAGTCCACCAGTCAGCGTTCCGTCAAAATAGTACGGTCCAAGAATTCGATGGCCTTGATAAAGCTCCGTTATTGCACATGTGCAATAATGCGAGGGTCACATTTTATATTTTTACAAAATCTAGTAAGAAAACAACATTTTTTTGGAACAAACTATTTGATTGTTTTTCAAAATATTCGCCTTTATGGTCTATATACCTTTGCATGCGTACGAACCAGTTCTCAAATAGTATATTAAAAAACAAGTTTCATAAGGCACCATTTTGCCGCACGAGATCAGTTTAGAAAACGAGCCGCGATAGCGGCGAGTTTTCTAAAGAGCGAGTGCGGCAAAAGGCCTTATGAAACGAGCTTTTTATACTATTTTTTCTATTTTGCGTTTTTTACATTAATAAATTGCTTAAATTGGAATTATTTAATTTAAAAGTTCAGAGTTTAATTTTTATATAAAGCATGCAGTTGGTCACATTGATACTTGACATTTTCAAATTTAAATCTTGCTATCCGCGAAGTATATTATTACATATTATTTATTAATTTTCGTTAACATTACTTGATATTTCATTTAAAAATATAAACATGAGTGACATAGAAACATATATATGTTGTTGTCAATTGTATACAACATACGTTGTTTGTGTAAAATACGGACATATATCATATCTGTCAAATGTACATAAATTCTTAAAATCAAATGATCAATGATATTTATTTCTGTATTCGAACAACGCCAACATTGAAAAATGAAAAAAAGTGTATCGAAATGAAGCTCATTTCGATACTGTTTTGGGTTTCATAATGAGTTCATTTCGAACGCAAAATAGAAAAACATTTTTTCCACTCTGAAGGTTGTATCTCAGAAACATGGTTTCAAAGGCGTCGACTGCTTCTTGAGGTGTTAAAAATCGCTGTCCACGTATTTTTTGTTTAACAGTTGGGAACAAAAAGAAATCATTCGGCGACAAGTCAGGTGAATATGGGTAATAAGACATTATTTCAACACCTTTCTCCTTCAAATAGTCAACTGTTAGACGTGCAGTATCAGAACTCGCATTGTCGTGATGAAGAATAATGCGACGTTTTCGGTTGTTCTTCCTGATTTCGTATATAACTTTTGGCAAACAAATTACTGTATACCAATCAGCGATAACAAGGCTGTCGGCCAGTCTCTCCCTTCCGCGTACCAGCAGACGCTTGCAGAACGGATGATAGTTACCAATTCAACCACAGGTAGCGATATCAGCACTCATACGTATTAAATGATACGCAAACAAAATAAGATACTGGGGCTCGTCAATAAATAATGAAAACTATTAAGAAAATTTTAGAAGAGTTATTATCCGTTGCTAAAATTCATTACCGTAGCGGGCTAACAGCTGTTGAAGTTGACGACAACTTCGTCTGTCCTCTTTCAGCAGGTTCTCCACGGCAATAATGTTTCTTTCATTTACCGACGTGCTGCGTGGATCGTTTTGTAATTATGTTCTACCATTTAAAAGGATCGATCCACCGATATACGGTACTTTTAGATTCTGCAGACACACCAAACACTCCTTGCAGACGTTTTATAATTCCTGAAGTTTTCACACCCTCGTTCCACAAAAAGGAAATTATTGCTCTTTGAGATTTAGCTGCATCTTCCATAGTTATGTTAACAATGCTAAGAAAATGCATCCATATCGGTGAAACACCTGAATCAGACTGAAAGATATTGCACTGGATAGCAGCATTAACATACTAAGACTTGGCTAGCACCAATATCGTTGCTTATAAGGTCTGCATAATTTAATTAGAACGCAATTCCCAGAACGTTGGAAACATACTTCGTATTTTACTTCTTTTTAATACATAATGCAATAACTAGAGAATTTATAACAGATAGCAATTTAAAGAGGCGAGCTACTGGATTTATAAATGAATTATTTTCACAATTATAAAAAACGCAAAAATTATCTTTTAACGCAATAATAGCCTTTTATGAGTCAAAGATTATGTTTCTTCATTTTTTAATTTTGCGCATTACTTGTTTTTTAGGTACAGTTTCATTGCACTCATCGTCGTAAAAGCATAAAGGCTTAGTGTCTATGTGTGTATATACATAACAAATTTAAAAAAGAGTTAACATCGTAACTACTAACATTTTTTATTCTATGAGAAGTTGGAAGTGCTTAACGTATGTTTTACAAATCCTACTAATATAACTGAAATCGCAACGTGTGGGTTAAAACGGTTCCTTTGTTAATACAAAGTTGAATATTGCATCTGCTATTCTATTGTTTAGAATGTTTGGTCTTTTAATACAGCGCATACATATTTTCTTCTTGTGCATTTTGGAGTTAAAATGAAATTACACTGGATGATTGTTACAAAATAAACTACTTTAATTTTGATGGAGATTAATTTTATTAATTAGAGCTTTTTTATTACTCTATAGATTGTAAAGAAAAATTCTTTGTGTTTTATAATGTATTTTTCATTCCCATAATATGATTATTACTAAAGGCCGGATTACATGCAGTTTGCATAAATTTGCTTATTTGCATAATATACCGTGTGTCCCAATTTCGATGCGCACCATTGGTATCTCGGTTATTAGAAGATATAGAACAACGGTTAAATGGGGAATGTTTTGCAGAATTCAATACTCGCGGCAAATCTCTTTTCAAATTTTACCTAACTTTTTAAATTTTTAAAATATTTTGAAAAATCAAAAATTTGCCGATTTCGTTATTCCTCAATAACTCGATAACGCTTAGTCTGACCTCTTTTAAAGTTTTACATTGTTGAGACACTTTTTTAAAACAAATTATTTGATACAAACAGAAACCCCCGATTGTCATTTGTTTTTAAGTTATTACCACTATCTTTTCTTTTTCATATGGCGGCCATATTGGATTTTGGGTTTGTTAGATAGTCCTCAAAATGTGCTTTTCAACGATGTATAACATGCCTGAAAAATTTTTATTTATAAGGAAAATATTAATGAAAACGTAAATTAATTTTTAATATGAAATTAGTAGGCTGAAAAATTAAACACCAATGTCAAATGAAAGTGAAAAGATTTTCTAAGTAATACTGTAAACAAACGAAACGATAAAAAAATTATAGAAATAAAAAGTAAAGATACAGAACTTAAAGTTCACATTCACTTAAAGAAATTGTTCAATATGACGACCATTCTGTTCCACACAATTTTGACACCTTGTTCGAGTAGAGTTACAAACTCTACGTAGCGTGTTTCCGTTTACTGATCGTAGCACATCTAGTACTCTTTGTTCTAAAATTTCCCGAGTTTCTGGCGGTTCAAAATCAAATATTTCGTTTTTAGTGGTACCCCATAAATAAAAGTCAAGCGGGGTAAGGTCGGGTGATCTCGCAGGCCATTGCACGGGTCCATTATTTGAAATCACTCTCTCATTAAAGTTTTCTCTCAAAAAATGTTGCACGTTACGAGTGTTATGGGCCGGGAAGCCATCTTGCTGGAACCAGATGTTTTGCATGTTCTCGGGATTAATAATTTGCCTCAAAGCAGGCATTATCTCGTTTGTTAGTAGCTCCAAATATCTGTTACCAGTTAAATTGTAATCAAAGATGAAAGGACCTATTAACTGATTATCTAAAACGAAAAAAAGAGTTTAAAAAACAAAAAAAATTAAACAAAATGTCATACCAATTAAACCGCACCAGACATTAAAACCAAATCGAACTTGAAATCTTCTTTGATTTACCAAATGTGGATTTTCAGTAGACCAATGATGATAGTTATTCCTATTGAACACTCCACAATTGGTAAATCGTGTTTCATCTGTCCATAGTATTTTCCTAGGAAAATTAGCGTCATATTCACATTTTTGAAGGTACCACCTGCTAAACTGTAATCGTCGGAGATTGTCATTATCACTTAAACCTTGTACAATTGTTGGTTTGTAAGGGTGATACTTGTCTTCGTCAAGGTTCTGTGAACAGTAGATTTTGAAATCCCTGTTTCTCGTGTCACACGACGAACTGATGTGCTGGGATTGTTCCTAACGTTCTGCAAAATATTATTTAGACGTGTATCAGCATCATTAACTTCATAGTTAGCTCGTTTTTGTTCGAAGCTTCCAAAGTTTCTTAATTTGCTAACTAGTCTTCTAAAAATTGTCCTGTGTGGCTGTTGTCTTTCTGGAAAACGCTCTGCATAACTCGTGCACGCATTTTTAGTATCTCTATTTGCTTTGAAATACACTTCCAACATATCAACTTTTTCTTCGTTTGAATATGTATGTGCCATTATCAATACTTATAAATCTTAATACTTGACAATAATTACTTATCACTAACTACAAGTAGTTTTAATTAACTTATCTCTGCAGCACTAATTGTACTTTGACAGGTTATCGTTTTGTTTCATTGTCAGAATACATTTGTCATTGACGTTTGACGGAACATAATGTCTTTGCTAGTGATACACGCTCAGAGGTTAGAATTATCTGACATTTGATGTAAAACCAAATACAAATCTCCCCACTACTTTTAATCCTGCGCAAACTTACCCCTCCTCGCGCCAACTTAATTGGCGTTTGCTATACTTAGAATATCTTTTCACTTTCATTTGACATTGGTGTTTAATTTTTCAGCCTACTAATTTCATATTAAAGATTAATTTTCGTTTTTATTAATATTTTCCTTATAATTAAAAATTTTTCAGTCATGTTATACATCATTGAAAAGCACATTTTGAGGACTACCTAACAAACCCAAAATCCAATATGGCCGCCATATGAAAAACAAAAGATAGTGGTAATAACTTAAAAACAAATGACAATCGGGGGTTTCTGTTTGCATCAAATAATTTGTTTTAAAAAAGTGTCTGAACAATGTAAAACTTTAAAAGAGGTCAGACTAAGCGTTATCGAGTTATTGAGGAATAACGAAATCGGCAAATTTTTGATTTTTCAAAATATTTTAAAAATTTAAAAAGTTAGATCAAATTTGAAATGAGATTTGCCGCGAGTATTGAATTCTGCAAAACATTCCCCATTTAACCGTTGTTCTATATCTTCTAATAACCGAGATACCAATGGTGAGCATCGAAATTGGGACACACGGTATATGAATTTTGTATATTATTTGCATATTTTGTAGTAATTCAGCATTTTTGCATATTTTAAATATTCGAGTTTTATTTACTTACTAAATCAAATTTATTATAGGCTTTACTAAAAATATGTCGTGGATGTAACAAACAAACAAAAATTTAACAGCCCTCTTTAAATTAAAAATAGCATTATATTAAGCCTCTTCGCGATACTTTTCCAATAAGCATCTTCAAGAATTTATTAATGCTCTTCCCATACATCCAGGCCGAGACAAAATTCCAGGCAAACCTAATACCTTAAAACTTCTAAATAAATACAAAAATATATTTTACCAGAAAATTAGGAGTATATGTGTTCTTTGCTATTCGGAGAAATTTATTCCCATATTCGAAAGTAATTTTATTTTAAACGTCATTTTACGTTGGCTTTTCGAAGTGTAATCTTGTGAGTTGTGATATATAATAGCAAAAATGCCGAAAATAGCGTGCCTGGATGGATTACACCTTATTCAGAATTGCGTATGGATGGAGAAAAAGTGTTTTGCGTAGCATGTTGCAAGAATATGAGTAAAATTTTAAGTTTATCTCCCATTATTAATTAATTAATTAAGTTTTTAATTATTTATTAATCCTTTACTAACATTTATTTTATAAGAAAACAACCGATGATGTGATATTTTTTTTCAGATTACAAGTGAGAGGAAGTTCCAAGTCGACCAACATATGAAAACTCCATCTCATGCTGCAAAACTAACAAAGATGAAATTGGCGAAGAAGAGTCAGCAAACATTTCCGCAATGTTTTCCATCAATTTCCAAAAAATCGGAACAAGACCAATTTAATGAAGATTTGTGTCAAATGTTTGTGTCGGCAGATATTCCACTACATAAATTAAACAATTTAAATGTCAAGTTATTTTTGCAAAAGTACATCAGCAAATATAACATTCCCGATGAGAAAAAATTATATTCGCTGTATTTATGCAGAAACATTTGAATAGCATTAAGAAGGTTGTTGCAAACAATTATCTTTATATATGCGTAGATGAAACTACTGATAGTGTGGGCCGATACATAGTTCATTTAATAATTGGTATCCTTAACGTATCGGTTCCAGCGAAATCTTATTTAATTTCATCCAAACAGTTGTAAAAAGCAAATAATTTGACAATAATAAGGTTTATACAGGAAGAACTGTCAACTTTCTTCTTACCGGAATCGATTCCAGCAGAGAAAATTCTATTGTTATTGACGAATGCTGCACCATACAAGGTGAAGACAGCTTTCAACTTGAAAATCTTTTACCCAAATTTAATTCAAACAACTTGCTTGGCGCACGGACTAAATCGTGTTGCAGAAGAAGTCAGAAACCATTTTCCCTTAGTAAATACTTTAATTAGTAGTGTTAAGAAAGTATTTTTAAAGGCCCCATTACGAGTTCAGTTTTACAAACATCATCTACCCGGTGTTCCGCTTCCTCCTCAACCAGTAATCACGCGATGGGGAACATGGTTGGAGGCTGCTATTTTACATGGAAATCATTATGAAGGAATAAAGACTATTATTATGGATCTGTATAGGGATGCACAATCTGTGATATACGCCCAAAAGGTGTATTCGAGTAAAGAAATACCTCAACAGTTGGCGTTTATTAAAGCCAATTAGAGTTTTATTTCCACTTCTATATTGTACTTGGAAAAACAATTTATGTCGCTAATCGAGAGCGTTGAAATAATAAACAAATTTGAAAAGTTATGTTTTGATATTAAAGGAGGAGTGGGACAGTCCGTGTATGATAAATTTTTAAGTGTAATAGGAAAAAAGGGGTTTTAAAAAGCTAAAGGACATTGCTAAAATCTTGTGTGGTGATTCAGGAGAAAATATTGAGTTGACAATAGATGATATTTCTAATTTGAAATATTCTCCTATAACAAGCGTAGACGTAGAATGAACCTTTTCAATATATAAATACATGTTTTTCAATTTTTCTTTTGATAACTTTGAGAAATATGCGATTGTAAATTGTTTTCATAGTTAATTATGTTGAAAAATGTTCTAAATAAACTTGTAGTAAACATAATAGAATATTTTTTTCTACAGTATTCCATTTTCTAACATTCCTCGTATTTTTTTACCTGCATATTTTTCATAAGGAAGTAGATATTTAGGCTAAAACATCTGCATATTTATGCGCATATTTTCAGTTTTTTTTTGCATATAATCCGGCCGTTGATTATTACATTTGAAAATATGCAGAAGACTCTTTGTTTTCGGAGCAAACTTTAATGACTGACGAATATTGTTTTACTAGAAGTGGAATTATTAATTTACACAACAGGCATGTCTGGGTCGATATCAATCCTCATGCAATAATTGAAAAAAATTTTCAACGTCGATTTTCTATCAATGTGTGGGCTGGAATAATTGGTACCCGACTTACAGGCCCATATGTTTTACCAAATCGCTTAAATGGAGAGAGGTATTTACATATTTTACAAGAAGTATTTGAATCGTGAATTCAAACACTTAGACTCACTAGAAAACTATCACTTTTCTAAACTTGCTGATCAATATACTATTCTCAAACATAAGAATGAGGGTTATATTTAAAAAATGCGAAAGTTGTAACTAAAACTGAGATCGAACGTTTTTTATTGGAAGCAGCTGATTACTATTCGTTACTTGCGAAATTTCTAACAATATTCGGGATTTTTGGTTGTCAGCGATGTGATGAACTTCTTTGTTTGACTATGAATGACATAGACATTGGGAAAATATGTTATTGTGACATTGCGATAAACAAAAAATTTAACAAGAATATTTGCCATAACCGATGATGCCTTCAGCTTCGAGCCCTGTATATTGTTCAGAAAATATGTAAATCTATGGCGTCCTAAAACAGAAAGCTTACGTTTTGTTTTAACATACAGAAATGGAAAATGCTTTTCCCTTAATGCTGGTCAGCACTGTCCCAAAGTAAATTGTGAAACATGTAAGTTTAAAAGAGCCTGGAGTTATATGCCGATCGCCGAACTGGATTTCCATCCTACTGCACTTAAACGTGCAAGAGGATGGAAATCCAGTGAAATCGACACGAGTTATATCGCTGATTCCATCAATAACAAAGTAGAAATGTCGAGAAAATAATTTCAGAGTAATGACTTTACAAATGTTATGCCGTTGTCGTTTACTTCAGCATTCACTGCGCCAGCAGATGATTAAATTTCAACTAATTCTAGTCCAAACTTTGTATTAACGGAAATAATAGTTGTACTATGATTTTTAACATCTTTGATATAAATAAAACATAATTATCTAATGTAAATAATGGTATTAACTTATAATACTGACAGGTAACTTTAAAATTTTATGTGTCAGTAACTTGTAAAAATGAACTTTCATAATTAATACGGTGTTTTGATAAATTGATGTTTACAAATGAATAACACATAAAAGATTTTTCAAAGCATAAACAAAAAAGTAGTCTCCAATAGTTACAAACTACGCAAATTTAATATTTATTTATTTTTACATACAAGAAGTGACACAATTTAGAGATTTATAATTAAAAATATTGAATATGAAGAGTCATAATTAGAAATCTTAGAACTATAGAAAAAACTGACTTGAATGTATGAGTTTCAACGAAAATAGTATATTAAAATACAAGTTTCATAAGGCACCATTTTGCCGCACGAGTTCAGTTTAGCAAACGAGCGGCGAGTTTTTAAAAAACGAGTGCGGCAAAAGGCCTTATGAAATGAGTTTTTTATACAATTTTTTCTATTTTGCATTTTTGCGTTAATAAAGTAAAATTATTTAATTTAAAGTTCAGAGTTTTATTTTTATATAAAGTATGCAGTTGGTCACATTGATACTTGACATTTTCAAATTTAAATCTTGCTACCCGCGAGGTATATTATATTCTATTACATATTATTCATTAATTTTCGTTAACATTACTTGATATTTTATTTAAAAATATAAACATGAGTGACATAGAAACTAATATATCTTGTTGTCAATTGTATACAATATACATTCTTTGTGTAGTGTACGTAGATATATAATATCTGTCAAATGTACTTAACTTCTTAAAATTAAATGACAGCAATGATGTTTATTTCTGTGTTCGAACAACGCCAACATTGAAAAATGAAAAAAAGTGTATCGAAATGAACCTCATTTCGATACAGTTTTGGGTTTCATAATGAGTTTCATTACGAACGCAAAATAGAAAGAATAAGTTTAAGTTCACATATTTGTGTTTCAGCGAGCGCTATTAGAATTGTTTATAATGTGATTAACACTTTAATGAATTGATCGAATTCTTCGAAAAGTTTTGCCGTATTTTTTTCCAGAGAAACGGATATGTACTGGTCGCCAAAATGTTTCTAAGCGAATTTTTTATAGAATTAAAATTGCTACTATTGCTTCTACGCTTCCAATATACCCAAAAATCATAATACGATTATGATTCATAAATACGTGCTATGCTTATAAACCAGAAATATGCTTATCGAGAAAATTCATTTAAGATATCGAGTGTGAACTGAATTTGAAAACTCAAAAAAGATATAAAACCTCTTACAACAATTAATATTCGTATTCTAAATACGTATTTCGACAACTAAGTTGTCATCATCAGTAGGCAAAACCACTAATCAAAGTATTTAATATGGGGCACAGTAACGCTAACACACAAAATCGCGCACAACTTTACACGACGTCCACGTATACACTCAGTGAGTGTCCATGTATACACTCATATTCTGAATCACTTATTCTAAAGTCCAAAAGTATCTTGAAGCAGAAGCTACATAACCCGCTAAAATACCAGCAATTCTTCGTTAACAGATAAGTGCAAATTGCATACTTTCAATTTTTCCAGAGAAACAATAACCTATTAATTATTAAGCCATGAAATTCGACGAAAGTCAATTTTGCGACCACATTTTGTGTAGTATAACGTTATAATTTTGCTTTCGTAATTTTCTTGTACCGATTGTGTAAGTAAAATTATATTAATTTCCTGTTAAATTGGTTAAATAAGAAATTAGATAGTCCCTTTTCGCGTTAAAATTTTGTTAGCTGAAATTAATTATTTTATTTGCATTTCGTATTCAAATTTACATAAGCCGAAGTACATTTTATTTTTTTTTTAGCATCGCTAGTTAATCGTAGCAGCTGAGTGCCTTTTTCTTTCCTGTGAAGAAATTCACTTATTTATATAATTAAATGTAGATTAGGCTGGGCGATAAGCTAGCTTACTTCTGATATGTAACTTTTTTCGTTTTACTTCTTTTACTATACCCTATGTTAAATTGGTTTTGCGTTTTCTAATTTAACTTTGTATAATACCCTTTGGTAATTTCAATTTTGTTAATTTATTTATCCTATGTTATACGATATGTTTATTTTGATCACTTTGTAGCCGGTGACTTCTTGATATACTGTATCCTACTTTAGTTAACGTCAAATTATTTATTTGACGTGAAGGGGAATAAAGAAGAGATCTCTACCGTACTTATCTTTTTCAATGCCGATGCTAAGATAATTACTTACATTTTATTTTCTTGAATTATAATTGAATAATTATCGACTTTGTTAATTGAATTTGACTTATGAAATTCATATTATTTTGTCTTAATTTAATTAATTAGTTGATTTCTTTGTGTCTTTAATTACGAAAGAAATCTGTGTAAAATTTAGTTTCCTTTTCAAACCCTCTTTCATTTAATATCACTTCATACAACCAACAAGGTTATAAAATACACGGTGGCGCCATTTTGTTCATTTTTGACCTAGGAATTTGTTTCGATAGAAACCGCACGACCATCTTCACTCGAACCTAGTCTAGGTCTAGCTCGTTGGTTTTGTATTTGGCTACAACATCTCGTTCACCAAGGTAAGTTCCAGGAGGGCTACTAAGTTTTGTAAAATTTAAGTTTCGTTGGTTAAATAGAGTTACGATTTTGCGTAGAAGCAGAAAACGAGCAGTTTACTGATGCTATATTTGCATAATTAATATGATTTTAAAACAACTTAACGGTTTTGTTGACGCACTTTCACAAGTTCGTCTTAATGTGGCAAAATCTGTATCTTTTTCTAAAAGAAAGTGTTTTAGAGAAAGATTCAGACTTTCTAAAGCACAAACATTTTTTTGCGTTATCTGCCTCGTATAGCTGTGGTATAGGTATAAATATCCTCAGGTATAAATATATTCTGATTTATATTCTGTCATTTATATTTTTTATATCCTTGACAAAGGCACCATTGCCGAAACATGTAGGGTTATTTTAAATATATATACTTTGAAGTAATAAACCAGACCTTTAATCGCCGACTTATTAAGTTTACCATATCATATCAAGGTCACGAAAATATTATATATATATATATATATATATATATATATATATATATATATATAAAATCAAGAAGGTTGGTATTATTTTACAACGTTTTTAAAGAAAATTATCAATTTACACAAGTATTGTCGGTAGTGAAAAAATGTGGCTCATCTGGTCGGCCCTAATTGTTATATTATAGGGTACTAAACATGTTTACGCATAAAATTTGTTTTAATAAACTAAATATACATTTCTATTATCGTCTAAACAGATTTTAAGTAAATAAATTTAACAAAGGCGAGTTATTTAAATCTAAATGGTAATTAAGTAAAATTTGTGAGTGTTTTAATTTATTGGTTTCGAAACTTTCCAGTAAATTTAGTTTGTTGCCTTTATTTTCTAAATGCAGAATTTGAAAATCTTTATTGAAAGTGTGATTTTCTTCTAATAGATGATTCGCAAAAGTGGAATCTTGTTTTTTATTTCTAAACGAAGAATTATGTTCGGCAATGCGTTTTTCAAACGATCTACCTGTTTGACCGACTTATATCTTACCGCATCTACACATTAACTTATAGACTCCAGACTTCTTATTTTTGTCTGTTTCATCTTTATTGTTTTTAATATGTTTGGATAAATTATTATTAGTTTTGAAAACCGTGCTAATATTAAGTTTTTTTAAATAACTTGAAATATGCTTATTAGGTATCCCAGTGTACGTTTGTAATCTAAATTTTGAATTTCCCTTATCCTTTATTTCAGGATAAGGAAAATTATTAAATTTAATCACTTGAATCTGTTTAGACGATAATAGAAATGTATATTTAGTTTATTAAAACAAATTTTATACGTAAACATGTTTGGTACCCTATAATATAACAGTTAGGGCCGACCAGATGAGTCACATTTTCTCACTACCGACAATACTTGTGTAAATTCATAGATTTCTTTAAAAACGTTCTAAAATAATACCAACTTTCTTGATTTTATATATATTTTTTTTTAATTTAGTTTGTAATGTACTCTTTAGCTGTAAGTACCTGAGGAAGCCACTGTGCTGGCGAAATAATTGTCGTGTTACGATTAAATATTAAAAACTGAACCGTAGTTTTATTTCTATTTTATATATTTAACACTAACTCTGAGATTATTTCGACAGTAAATTGTTGTACTTTTCTGCAAGCTAGTAAAATTGTAAGTGATGATTGATGTGGTATCATTGTACGTAGCAAACATTAACAACATAATTTTTTTCTACAATCTGTTGTTTCGTCCACAGATAACCACCGTTTCTTATTTTCCAATTCGAATTTATACATACACTCAATACGTTCACGGAGGGATGGTAGAAAATTCAGTAATCTTTTCCGGCTAGGTAACATTCTTTTACCGAAGTGCTTGCAAAATGAACACAATGATTCGTTGTCCGGTACATTACACAATAAGAAATTTACCCATAAATGAAGCAAAAATGTCTCGCCAGTTTTTTGCGATTATGCATTACACTATTTACGTATTTTTCGCAGTGAAATTTCCTTAAACATATTAGCGGTATATAACACACTTCACACTTTCATTGTACAGGGCAGCTGGTATGACACATTTCGATAAAGCTGTAAAATTGTTGAAAAATTACGAAATTAAACCAACTTGGGATATATAACAATTTTAATGTGAAATTTTGCTTTTTGAAAATAATATACCCTTCTCCTATTGTCTTCAAAACAAAACCTTAACTAACGTCTTTTGAAAATTTTCCATAACTCTAAGCAGGAGTTGAGACAAAAACAAATTGCATATCGATGCGACAATTCACATCAAGCTTTGATACAAAATAATACAAATCTGTATAAAAACAAATTTATATCTGTATATATATGGACACACAGCACGTATTTACCAGCGTTTGCTTCAACCACCAGACGCATGCGTCTGGTGGTTGCGCAGATTACAGAATCTGAATTTTATAGGAGTGAAAACGTAAATCATTTAAGAATGCTACGAAGACTTTCTTCAGAGATTTGCATGGCCAATAAATATTTTTTCGCAGATCGCATTGGACTTATATTAACGGCGCCATGAACCCTTTCAATGGTTTCTGGTGTCCGAACAGTTGTAACACAACTTATAACTTTTGATGCAACACTACCTCTTTCATTAAAATCATTCACCCACCTTAAAATTGTCTTTCGTGATGGAATTTTCCCATGTCTTTCAACATTAAATTCTGGCCGTAAACTTATTTGAGCTTAGATAACGGAACCATTTCTAATAAACTCAACAAAACTTCAACAAAACTTTGGTTTAGTGGAGATTTCTCCATTCTAATGCATGTACAGGCATGGAGTTTAATGTCAAACTAACTGACATCACATTATTTGGTATTCCATAGCAACCTATTAATACCATTTGCCGAACCCTGTATATTAAATCTGCAAATCTCTATCAATTTATGAGCTACATTGTAAAACGGTCTCTTTTTGGCTATTTGTGACATAAAATTATTATTTACGAAATGGCAAAATATATATACGCGTCAGGACGAGCTGCCAGTGGAATGTTACTCGAATGAACCTCCTTATTCATAACAATGTAACCATTATTGGTGCTGAAGGAAAATGATCCAATTTTGGATCGTTTACTTACAGACGGCTATAAATTTATTCAGTTCAGAAGTACTGTAAGAAAAGTGTATGTTATAACTGTTATAAGATAGTAATTGCCATAAGTAACACGATGGTTTTAAACTAATTCAAAGTAGGCAACGATCTTAAAATCCCAGCAAACGTAGTACATTGCTTTTTTGGAAAACTTATCTTGTTAGGCCACAGGTTCCGCTTTTCATCTGGGGATCGCCTATTGATTTTTCTTGTCAGGATTAAAATAGTAAATCCGGCGCAAGTCACAATGTATCGAATTGGTCATGCGGTTTTGAAGCATTTTTTATAGACTATTCGAAGATGAGCTTGTGCTTCTATCAAATCAAGTGTTACTTCGGAACTTCGTCTGTTAACCTTACCAAGAGCATTAAGATGGAAATATAACAGTTTTTTGTAAAATATGAAGATTAGATAATTTTCTAGTGCTGGTTGATGGGTTCGATTTAATAGTTTCAAGGAAAGCCTTATCTAAAACAATTATTTACTCATCATTAAATTTTCTGAACCATTTTTATGCTCCAAAAATTGCAATACCACCTTCACCCTCAACTTCGCAAATCGTTTTCTCTATTTCTATCACTCCAATATTGAATAATGATTTAAAAATACATGAATTTCTACATTTTTCCATTATTTTTTAAATTCAATAGGAAAATACAATTAAACATACTTAAATTGCTATTGAAATAAAAATTCGCGGCGCAACCCTGCAATAGAAGGCTTAGGTTGTTGATCTGGTTCATCAGCATCATTATAATGACCTAAACAAGGTCGTGTTTACAAGATCGTTTTATATTTTGTATTTTACAATACAACTGTTTAGATGTACCTCCGCCTCTTTTCAGTCGTTATATTAAAAGGCACAAGCAATTATATTTATGGCACACTTGGAATTATCAAATAATTTGAACCTTAGATAGAACTTAGATAAATGTGTGTAAAGTGCGTTCGTTCATTCATTATTAGATGTTTAAATTACTTCAATCAACAATATTTAACAGAATCTATAAACATACATATATTTCAAGGATACATTGAGTGTTTAAAAGTATCATGAATAAAATTTACTCAAATTATATTTAAGTGAATTGGTTTAACTGAAGTTAGTATAAACAGAAACGAATTTATTGGGCGCGTACACAAATACGCGCATTTTTATTTTCATTCTGAAAATGTTAAGGTTTAAATTTTTTTAAATAGAAATTTAATAGAAACAAATGTAAAGGCAATTTTATGTTGTATACGAGTTATTTTATAGCAGTATTATTTTATTGCGGTGAATTAAATTACATGAAAATCTTCCAGAAAAATTCACATGTAATTAAATAATTAAAACTAACGATCATAATATACAACTAAGTCTTGGCGTTAAGAACGCACATTTAAGCTGGTTTTCAGAATGCCGTGAAAACATCCGCTGCTTTTGTTGATCTCTTCAGTGCCTATGACACAATCTGGAAGAATAGAATGATGTTTAAATTCCAAAAACATTCCATGGGCTAAATTAAGCAAACTTAGCCAGAAGATGCTGAGCAATCGCCGAATCGTAGTCTGGCTAAACAATTAAACTTGATATACAAAAAGGTTTTAAATATAACGTGTGTATAAATTGTCGCAAAAGCTACAAGCAGCGACATTCTTCGTTCGGTTCTAAAAATCTTAATATTAAAATGTCGTATCATGCTTCGTTTGTTTTCACGGGGTTCTTGAAGTTCAGACTTTTAGTGCGTAACTAATCCTTTGTTCTTCGATATCTGTTAATAGAGATAGATGCGATTTAGTTTAAAGAAAAAAATTTTACTAGTATTATTTCGTAAACGTTTTCTTTTTGAATTAAAAGCTTGTTTTTAACATTTATTCATTAACGTACTTCCACGAAAAACACATTTGGCAACGTTGTAGAACAATAAGTTTGTATTTCAAAGTGAGTTCAATCACAATCATTACTGTGAAATTTTGACATTTACGAATTTCGAAGCATGATACGACATTTTAACATTAAGATTTTTTATTCAGAACCAAACGAAATATGTCGCTACGTGTAGCTTTTGCGATAATTTATACACACCTTGTATATCTATACGTTAATTGCACGTATAACACTTTTGTTTCATTATGAAACAGACATGTAAATAATTTACACATCTGTAACTGTATCATGGACAATACACCTCGTATTTTCGGCATTAACTTCTGCTTAAGACATATGTTTCTGCCATCTATAGGCGTCGTCAGTTAAGCTAGTGAAGCAATGTATACAAATGATACAAATCTTTATAAATAGATCTGTATCTGTATATAACATTAAGCCGAAATCCCCACTAGATAATGCAAATTTCATCCGGTAAGGTGGCACTTATTTAATAAGTGACATCTGACAGATGAAAGAGACTTTGCCGGAAAAGGGACCTTTCGTTTTGGCCAGCTATGCTGATACAGAAAACGAAACAATACAGGTAGTCCATTAACAACTAGCCAGATGGCGGTAAATATACAAAAAGGTTTTAAATATATCTATACGTTAATTGCACGTATAACGCTTTTGTTTCATTATGAAACAGACATGTAAATAATTTACACATCTGTAACTGTATCATGGACAATACACCTCGTATTTTCGGCATTAACTTCTGCTTAAGACGTATGTTTCTGCCATCTATAGGCGTCGTCAGTTAAGCTAGTGAAGCAATGTATACAAATGATACAAATCTTTATAAATAGATCTGTATCTGTATATAACATTAAGCCGAAATCCCTAATAGATGGCAGAAACATATGTCTTAAGCAGAAGTGAATGCCGAAAATACGAGGTGTATTGTCCATGATACAGTTACAGATATGTAAATTATTTACATGTCTGTTTCATAATGAAACAAAAGCGTTATACGTGCAATTAACGTATAGATATATTTAAAACCTTTTTGTATATTTACCGCCATCTGGCTAGTTGTTAATGGACTACCTGTATTGTTTCGTTTTCTGAATCAGCATAGCTGGCCAAAATGAAAGGTCCCTTTTCCGGCAAAGTCTCTTTCATCCGTCAGATGTCACTTATTAAATAAGTGCCACCTTACAGGATGAAATTTGCTTTATCTAGTAGGGATTTCGGCTTAATGTTATATACAGATACATATCTATTTATAAAGATTTGTATCATTTGTATACATTGCTTCACTAGCTTAACTGACGACGCCTATAGATGGCAGAAATATATGTCTTAAGCAGAAGCTAATGCCGAAAATACGAGGTGTATTGTCCATGATACAGTTACAGATGTGTAAATTATTTACATGTCTGTTTCATAATGAAATTAAACTTGAAATGAAAAATCTTGAAAAATGGTCTTCCTAAAAGATCGGCTGTGGCTCCTCTAATATTCAACATTTTCTGGTCGATAACTTGATACTTGCTTCTTCTGGTTCTGGAACATCTCGAAACACCTATGGAATTTGGTTCTGACAAGGCTTCCGAATGAGGTACTGGAGGAGTAGTAGAGGGCAGACTAGCATAACTTATATTTTTCTTATTTTCGTTGGAAAACCCGAAAGTTTTTGTGCAGCAAAAGCAAGAATTTGTATTATGCCAAATCATAAGTCTTGCCAATAGCATAACGCTTTTCTTACCGTTTGACCAGTCTCTGAGAATAACAGCACAGCGTGTGCAGCAAATGTTGGGAGCCCAAAACGTGTCTTGTCGTTCAAAGATTACGGCAAAATAGTGAAAATATAGCTTTTCTATTAAATGTATCTATAATATTCCACTTATGCTGGTAGGTAATGCTTTTCTCTACCATAACATAAACTGTTTGGACTATTTATACACGTACGCGACATTATGAAATAAAAAGACGTTCGGCTATCACAAAACAACTTACACTGAATGGAAAGAGCCATGTGTAGCTCTTTACATACCCACATAGCCAGATATCTACTAGTTCTTAATTTGATTAATTTTAGACCAAAAATGGGCGTAGTTTAAGTGCTCTGACGTAAGAAACATGCAAGGACTGTACAGACATGTCCACTCAATGTTCGACATAACAATATTTTTAGTAGTATCTTTCTTACATAGAAGTAATTTTGAAATTTTGTAAAATTTGATGCGTTTTTTGAAAAAACTATTTAAGAAAATATCTAAAAATTCTGATGACGTGATGCAGAAAATTTTTAATCAGATTCAGAATCAGCATGACAAAAAACATAAAGTAGACGTATTGGTGTATCAGAAAACCAAGCTGTGTTGACCAGTGTAATTTACCTTAAAATTGTGAAATCTATCTCTACTGCTTTAAACAAGGAAATTATGATTAAATTAATCATATTTTCTTAAGCGTTCATTATATTTCATATAAACTTTTCATCAGTACAGATTTGAAAGTTGCCTAAAAGTGACAGCTACTTGACAATAGTAAAATTTTGTAACTGAGTTAAGACATACTTGAAAATGTCTTCAATTTTTATTATTATTATTATTATTATTATTATTATTATTATTATTGTGGTCTACATCAATAAGAAAACATTGTTAACATTTTAAAATCCTAAAACCGACAGTACTTTTCATACATGTATATAAACACTAGCAATTAAAGATCGATCCTTTGAGCGAGGTAATTAAAATTGACTTTTGTGATCATTTTGAGCATTTATTCCGGACAAGCTTCAAAGGCAGCACGTATAAATTTGCTTTTTCATGTATTTGTTTTAAATTTCGAATTTCAAAACATTTTCAAGTGATAAATAAACGTGCACATGTGAAGACATATATGGGATGTATGTTCAAAAAATAAATTCGTTTCTGTTCACAGCGATTTCCGATAAATTTATCCACACAATTTCAACACGGTATTAATACAAAGTCAGTATGGGCGAAAACGTTTTTTATAAATAGTTTGTAAAGGTTTCTGTAAATATCACTTTGCATCGTTTTTCAAGCAAAACAGATATGATATTTTAAAAAGACAAAACTCAGTATTTGGAAAAAATATACTCGCAAAACTTTATTTTGCCAAAATTCTAATATTGAAACATCTTTAAAATTTATTGTATTGTTATTGAAATTTTCTCTGCTCGTAAATTTTCATGCACGTCCTTCAGCATATTCTCAATAACTTAATTAGAGAACTTTAAATTTTAGAATTTAGATTGGTAACCCTGTTGTAATTTATAAATCTTGAGTCAGATAAATTATAACAATAAAAACTCTTAAATGTACATATAAATATGATGATACCTGCTATAATTTACGTCAGATTTCTTATAAATATGTATATGTATATAAATATATGAAAAATGAAAAATTTGTGAAAGCCACATCCGCCCGTGCAGATATCGGTATTTCACTGTCTTTACAGATCATCCACCGACAGATATGACTTCCACTTTCATACTACGTGTATATATACGAACTGTGATGAACATCATGCGTATGAGACTTAATAACTATTAAATCTCATTTTACATGCGATTTTCGCTATAATTTGTTGCATTAAATTCTACAATTCGGTAAATAACTTTTGTCCTAGATTGTAGACGCAACAAGCCGCGACGTCAACTGTACAAGTTGTCAGTACAAATGAAAAATGAAAAATTTGTGATAGTCACATCTGCTCGGAACGTGCAGATACCGGTATTTCACTGTCTTTACAGCTGGTATTTGATTCTAGCCTAAGCGTTACGGCACATATTAACATCATATTGCTATGAATAGTGGTTTGTAGATTTAACACGCCACCATTCACAACTAGTTTTCCCAACTAGGTTTCTCAGCCGGTGGATTTTCAAATATGAGACTTCTAACTTCTCGGGTTCCTCTCAGGAAAGTCGTGTTAAAACTAAAATAAGTCTGGCGCCAGTGAATTGTTCAGAAAATTTATTTACTTATTTTATATATATTAAGCTTGAACAGCAATATTGGTATGAACAATAAATGAAACACATGATAAAATTTAAACTGAATATTTAATACAAAAATAAAAAAAATCTATCTTTACCAAATATAAAGATACTGTATTATACAAAAATACATGAGGTAAAAACATTCATTGTTTAATTGACAGCTAAACGAATGGAAAACTTCCTCTTAATGACTCCGATCAAACTTATCAAAAAATAATAAAGTTTACTATTAATTTCTTCCCCAGAGAACCACACTGTATAATCAAATTCTGATACACGTTCAAAATTAACACGTGTTCAAACGACACGCACAAAAAAACCCTTTAATCGTCTCGAACAAACTATTCAATTATAATATTAACAAAGAAATGTTAATAGTAAGCTTTAGTATCTATATTTCTAATTATTAAATCTCTTGATTACAAGCTTGGATACAATAGAAATATTCTTATAATTTTAATTTATGTTTTATGATATCATAAAAAAATATCTACTTATTTCTTCTTATTATTTAGAGGGAAATTAATCAGTCTGTGTATGAAACTGTGAAAAGCTGTCATTTTTATAATAAGAACTTCGAAAAAGAAGTATATACCATAAAAACTATAGCTAGAAATATCGGGTACAAAACAGAATTCTTAGACAAAATGATTTACAAAAAACAACGCGCTATCCTTACGAATAATTTTTACTCCGGACATACATACACAAAAACTAACAAAGTGTTTCACACCCTAAACTATATACATGGGGTTAGCAATAAAGTTTCTAATAAATTTAATAAATTAGGTTTAAATGTCATCCTAGTAAATAAATGCAATTTAGGAAATATTCTAATTAACAATAAAGGAAAAACAGAATTGCGTGATAAGTCAGGGGTGTATGAATTAACTTGCAGTGATTGTGACGCGGTATACATTGGCCAATCAGGACGCTCTATAAAAGAACGTATCAAAGAACATAGAAGTTCTATTCTACATGGCAATATGGTCACGGGATTCGCGGAACACTGTATTCAAAATTCTCATCTGTTTAATGCTAATAATTTCAAACTTTTACACTCTTGTAATAAGGGTAAAAGGCTTGACTTCTTAGAAATTTTAGAAATTAAAAAAGCCATAGATCTCAACAGACAGGTCACAAACACGCAGTTGGATTTTTCAAACACCCCCACAATCGATGCTGTAATAAACCTTATAAAACATAACTCATAAATATTGGTAGGAGTACACTTTTCACTTAGTTTACATGTCTCTTCGAGAATGACTGTATAAGTCGAAACATATGTCAGAGATATTTTAAATACATTTTGTGAAACAAATATACCAAGTGTTTTATTTTGTAAATTAAATATATGATGACCGTAGAATAAAAACGTGCAAAATAGTAGACCTCTCTACACATTACATCTGGATCACTGGTGTCGATTTTGTATAATGAATATGTAAAAATTATGTGGAAGATTGGTGCCGCATTTGTTGACTGTGGACCACAAACGCGAACGAGAATGTAATTCAGGTATCAATTTAGTAAAGTTAAGACATAATCTGAAGGACTTTTGGCAGTTGATCGAAAACTTTGAAACTATGGACTGAGGCTGGTACAAGCTCTCCGAGGAAGGCAAAGATCTTGTAGCATTCTCCTCATCGATTATCCTCGAAAAATATAACGATAACAGGCGAATATTATGTATTTCCTTTAGATCAACTGCACGATACAATACAACGCAAAAGTCTTCATAACTCAAATACTTCAGTTTCAGAAGTATTTGAGTTATAAAGTTAATGGAACGTACCCTCCTTATGGTTTGGACTATGAATTGCTCTTGGATCGTCATGGAGTTGATTCACTAGAAGCAAGACGACACCTAATTATGAGGCTTGTCCGGAAACTAAGTACCGTTTCATTCTACCGCCACCGCAGCGCTCTTGTCGTAGTTTTGCGCATGGATACGTGTCTCTCTGGTTCGTAGTCTTTCCGCTGACGCCATTTACAGCCGGATTGTGTTGCGTTTACATTTGTTAGTGATCGTTCAAAATGTTTAAAACAATTGCTCAGCCCGACGACTACGAAGCGCGTTTTGTAATGCGGTTTTTACACGCAAGGAATATTAAGCCAGCTGAAATTCATCGTAAACTTGTAGAAATTTATGGTGCAAATGGAATGGTGAGAAAGTTCTAACCCACTTTCTCACCAATTCATTGATGGACGAACCAATGTTTATGACGAAACACGGAGTGGGCAGCCTTCTGTTGTCAATGATGATTTGGTTGTGGTGAATTAGAAAGTTCGTGAAAACAGTCGGTTGACAATAAGAATGCTTAGTGATGAGTTTCCACAAATTTAAAAAACTGTTTTGCATGAGGTCACAAATCGCTTAAAATATCGGAAAATGTGTTTCCGTTGGGTTCAGAAAATGCTTACAGATGTTCACAAAACGAAGTGACTTGGCAATGCTTTGACATTTCTTAGCCGATACAGTGTTGAGGGAGATGAATTCTTAAACAGTATTGTGACCGGTGATGAAATTTGGATGTGGAAGCAAAACAATCCTCCAAACACTCCTCCAAAACACAAAAATTCAAAACAACGTTGTCAGCAGGAAAAATCATCACCCGCCGTACAACCCCGATTTCCCATATTCTGACTACCACTTATTCTTGAAATTGAAGCGTGATTTTGGAGGAAGACACTTTGACAACCATAACAACGTAAAAAACGGTGTTCTGCGGTGGCTGTCTTCACTGGCGAAATCTTTCTATGAAGAGGGTATAGAAAAATTTGTTTTCCGCTATGACAAATGTCTGAACAATGATGGCAACTATGTTTAAAAATAATTTAATGTAGAAATAAATTTTGTTTTAAATAAAATGTTTTTATGAGTTTTTTCCAAAACGGTATTTACTTTCCGTAGTTCAAACTTCATAAAAAATGTCATTCTCTATGAGATTGACTCAGCTGATTTACTGGCTGAGGTGAATTTTCGAGTACCTCATCCTAGCTCAAGAGTAAATAATGACACACATCTAGTTCGAACGGCCAGAACGAATATATTGCTGAGGACTCCCATGATGCATTCTGCCAAGAATTTTAATAGTTTCAATAATTTTCCTACAGACATATTTCGTTAGTTTGTTTTTTATTTTAGTGTTCTTCTTTTTTATCCCTATTCTTTTGTATTACGGTAGTTTGCTTGTTTTTCTGAATTATACTTTATTATTTTTATCACAAAAGTACTATATTTATTTTTTGTTTATATTGTCTGTATTAGGGTGCCTGTTGGGCAATTTAATAAGTATTATTATAATTATTAATAAAGAAGAAATGAGTACTGTTCCTTTAGGAAAGTGCCCGTGTTCATACTTCGATTATTTCAATAGCAAAAATTCTTGCACTACATTTCGAACTGCTTCCGTATCCAGCTTATTCACCAGTTTTGGTCCCTCAAACTTTTTTCCAACCTTAAAATTTGTCTCGATGGCAAGAGATTTGCGTAGAATAAGGTGGTAACGCTGAAACTAACACGTATTTCCAATAGTGATAAAGTTCACTTTTCTTAAGGAATGAACAGACTTTAATATTGGTGCATTAAATGTAATTAGTAAGCACCGCCATTCTCGGTCGGCTTGCATAGGCATGGACAAGCCAGAGGTTCGGAAGACTCACTTTGCCAGCCGTTCGCGTGCTATATGCATGTAGTACGTGAATACATGAACAACTATCGTAGTGTGAAGTTGTTCATAGACATATTTACGAATACCCATACGCGTAATTCGAACGGAAAGCATTCTTCTAAATAACGCGAACCATTTACCTTGAATAAAACAAAATCTTATAATTGTAAGAAATAATGACATTTTAAAAGTGTCACTGTAGAATCTTAAGTCAAGAAGTTGAAGTATTATTCCTGTGCAGTAACTTTTGGAAGAAAGCATCTCGAATCCAAATGTGAAAATCGATCAATTGGAGTATTAAGGCATCATCAAATACAGTGGCCCCCGCTATTCGCGCCCTCTGTATTTGCGGATTCGGTTATTCGCGATTTTGTTTTTACTGACATTTTTCGTTATCCGCGCACCGTATTTGCGGTTTAGTGTGGTTAATTGCCCTAAAATTTCGGTATTTCAGTTGCTCACTTATTTCTTTAAAAGTTCTTACGAACCGTATTTGGCTCTTATACGCAATATGTATGTGTGTATCTCTATTTGTGTCGATTACATACATACATACCTGTAGTTTATACGTACATATAGCAAACGCCAATTAACTTGGCGCGAGGAGGGGTAACTTTACGCAGGATTAAAAGTAGTGGGGAGAATTGTATTTGGTTTTACATCAAATGTCAGATAATTCTAACCTCTGAGCGTGTATCACTTTATGATCCCATAGCAAAGACATTATGTTCCGTCAAACGTCAATGACAAATGTATTCTGACAATTACTTGAGTAGTGGGGGTGGACGTTTTTAAAAACGGCTTCTGTGCACTCCCTCCTCGCGCCAAGTTAATTGGTGCTTGCTATACATACCTACTATTTTTATACCTCGATATTCGCGAATTCAATGTTCGCGGTGTTTTCGTGGAACGCAACCTACGCGAACAGCGGAGGTCCGCTCTACTTGTATTTGAAGAGGTTAAGTGGTAATAAAATTTACGAAGATATGTTGACACTTAGCGATCAATGCCGATCATATGGGACTGCCAAAAATTGGATTGCGTTATTCAAAGGAGAAAAACTTTCCGTTGAAGATAAGAAGCCCCCAAGATGACCGATTTCGGTGTCCGCACCCGAAAATGTTGACGCAGTTCATGACACGATATTATTAGACCATCCAATTGAGCTGAAACATATAGCTGAGGCACTAAAGATTTCATATGAACGCGTCCATCACATAGTTCACGTCGATTTAGATATGAAAAAATGCTTGACGACGTACACAAACGAGCAAAAGTGAAAGCATCACGGTCAATCTGTGCCCATTTTCAAGGAGATTTCTTGAACCGTCTTGTGACTATGGATGAAACACGAGTCCATTTTTACGACCCAGAAACAAAACAGCAATCGATGGAGTGGAAGCATTATGGTTGTCCAAGGCCTAAAAAGTGTCGAGTTCAAAAATCCGCTGGAAAAGTTCTTGCTTCAGTTTTTTTGGGATATCCATGGAATAATTATGATCGATTACCTAAAAAGGGTCAGACCATCACTGGAGAATCTTATTCTAAATTACTAACCACCCTGAGAGAGAAAATTAAGAAAGGTGTATTGTTTTTGCAAGACAATGCCCCTGCACACAAATCGCTCATTCCATGAATACAATTCGGGATCTATGGTTCAAATTACAGAAACACTCACCCTTATTCTCCAGACTTAAGCCTCTCAGATTATTATATGTTCCCTCGATTGGAAAAAACAGTTTAAAAGGACGTCAATTTTTGTGTAACGAAGAGGTAATAGAAGCTGTGGAGGGCTGGTTTGCAGACCAAGAAGAATCTTTTTTTAGAAGGGTTAAAGGCGTTGCAGGATCGGTGTATTAAATGTATTAATTTAAGAGGAGACTATGTTGAATAATAAATCATTCTCAACTTTAAATTGTTTCAATAGTAGGCTAAGAATACATCAATACCCCCTCGTACAAGGATAATAAAATAATTTTTAGACAAAAAGTGTGCATTTTCTTGTTTAGGTTCACTAATTACTGTACCCACCTAGTAAAAGAATCCCCAACGGCTTAACTCTAATTTCAGAGGGAATTGGTAGTTTTTGAGTTCTTATTATGTCCGCATTTGTGGAATGAATTATGATTTTTGGGGGTAGGCATTCACCATAGACGAAGGGAAACCACAAAAACCTTGTCTAGGCTCACTAATTACTAAAACTATCTTGTATTTAAATCTCTCTGTAGTCGTTACCCCCCTATTATAACACCGTAACGAGGATAATTAGTAATAAAATATTTGAAACATTTTCCTTTCATTTGATTTGAAATTCAACCGATCATATCTATAAAACACTATCTTATGTTAATGATAATTAGAGTATATTAGACCACGTCTGAGAAATATCTTCTCGTTGCTACAACACGCACTTTATTCCCAAAAAGCGTAATTTACTCGACACAAAAAATTTCAATTCGCTCGGAAATGGTGTTAATTCTGTGGCCTACTAAGTGATTCCGTTTAAATCTTACAGAGAACTTGTAGATACCCGTAATTCGTGAAGACAGTTATTAAGTTTAGCTAGAAGTGTGCGTGAGGCGGAGAAAAGATTACGTAGAAGATTGAATCTATTCTCTGAAATATTAATTAAGGAATTATATAAAAATAACTGATTAGAACTTCTTTATTTTCATTGTTATTATAATTTTCTTTTGCAGATTCGGTTTATTTTATGTTCGTGATTACTTTGTGCGAGGTTATTATTTTTCTTGCGCAATATTTGATTATTTCGCTTTGCGTTTTTACTTCGTCAAATCAATATATGTAGCAATGATTGCTTCTGGAATTTCGAGCCGGAGTCGCGTCCTTGATACTACTTCCATCTTGCTCGACGCTTTGTCAAGTGTTGCAAAGGACATCTTCAGGAGTGCTACTACTATTACTACACTGAAACTGAAAGTCCTATTCGTTTGGGACGGGATTACAGTCGATTCCGCTTAATCGGGACACAAATGGGGAAAGTATTTCGTACCAATAATCCGGAGGTCCCAATAAATCGGGGATCATGAATAAACCAAAGAAAAACATCTCAATATGCATTGACTGGTTTACTTACAAACATATACTCGTAGATTTAGTATTGTGGCTTTCAGTACTAAATACATACATAATAAATAATAAATAAAAACAATAAAGACAACATATTGCTGTGTATAGTGGGTTTAAACGAAGGGTAGTCCACTATGCACCACAATCAGTCCGAACTTGAACTCAGTCAGCTTTTTCTTTTTATATGAGACTCCTCTTCTTCCAAGGTTTCCCGTAAAGGAATGTGGAAATTAATGTCAATTAGTAAAAATACACAATTCTATATTATATTTTATTAAAAAAAAAGAAAAAAAATCTTTACAAAGTGTAAAGGCTACAACTGCATCATTATACAGAAGCGCAGAGGATTGTGTGATAAATAACACGCACACAATGAAAACCTCAATTGAAACGCTAGCAAAATTAAACCTAATAGATTGTTAAGAAAACTTTCTATTTCAAAAATTAATTAACCCCAACTTCAAACGTAAACAGATCAACTGTCAAACGCGTAAATAACATTCACTCATGCGCACTAACACGAGTATAAATTTCCCTGCAAACCTGAATTTCAAAATGTTCTAGAACAACGTGACAATAAAAACTCCCATATAAAAAATTATAGTTTTCCTCGCCATCTATCTATTAAACTAATATAATAAATCGATAAATATAAATCATCAAAATTACAATTAAATTACAATGAAAAGAAATCATATAAATATGGTATGAAAAAGTACTTACGCTAGCGTAAAATTTTCACACACAAAAAACTTAATGAGAGATTGCACAAGTGAGTTATAAATTACATCAAAATTACGAGAAAAGCAAATCTCGTATACAATACGGTAATGACTTACTAAATCAAAAACACTACAAAGCAAGAAAAACCGAAAATTACATTTAAATAAAAGATATATAATAATATAAATAATATATATAAAAGTTTTTTTATCTACACACAACTTTCTCACTTGACTAGAAACCAATCTCTGGCGGAAATCTTCACCGCACATTAAAGGTACAAATAAATCAAATAATGACTCTAGTCGATCCACTTCCTGGACATCAGGACTGCGCTAAACAACATCAACAAATAAAATATACAGTCACAGTCAACAAAAGTGTGCCAGAATTAAATTTAAATAATTTTCAATATATATATATATATATATATATATATATATATATATATATATATATCTGGTAACCTGGAAAATAAATGTACATAAATAAATTATAAATTTTAAAATTGTCTTCGGGGAAAAATCATAACAATATGTACATAAAACAAAATCCGAATTACGGGATTATGTATGTACACTGGTAGATATAATACATATACACTGATGGAAAAAAGTGACGAGCACAGCCTGTATAATCTGAACGTGTCAAGATAAATGGGTTGATTTAGCGGAGCAATAAGGTTTGCTCTAGACGAGTTTGTGCAGCGAGTTTTGACTTTTTTATAGCTGCATTTTTTACTGAGTGCCTCCGACAGCTGCAATATGTTGTCTGCATGGAGACCGATGCGGGGTGCGAGAAACCGGTTATTGTTAGTGTTGTGGAAGCGAGTAGTTGTAGTAGTACTTTGTGCGTGATGGAAGGCCGTTCGCGTTATCTGAGTAAGTTTGAGCGGACAGGAGTATCCTTCCGTGATATCGCGCGCCGTCTCGAGCGGTCATTATCGGCAGTGCAGCGGGCATGGCGCGAATGGATGGAGCAAGGACGTACGCGCCTTCAGCTGCGAGCGGGACGGCCCCGCGCGAGAACAGCACGCGAGGATCGCGCCCTTGTGCACAACGCTTTAGCGTCGCATACGTCTTCCTCAAGGCAACTTGGAGCCGTTTGGCCAGCAGGCAGGGAAGGCGTACTCACTACGCGAACTGTACGGGAGCGTTTGCTAGAAAGTGGACTGCGAGCGCGCCGTGCATTGCAGCGGATTCCACTGACTCGCACCGCCGTACACGGCGCCAGTGGGTGGAGGCTAGACAACAGTGCGTTGTCGAATGGAGGCACATTTTGTTTACCGACGAATCATGATTCGAATTGAGCACTGGTGACGCGCGAATTTTGGTTCATCGGAGACGTGGTGAGCATCACCTCGAGGAGTGCTTCCAACCACGCTCTATCCACCGCCAGCAGGGCATTATGTTATTGGATGCTATTACACATGGTGGACGTACACGTCTGCTGCGTATACAGCATACGATGACGGCTCGCCGTTACGTAAATGAGGTGCTAGGCCCCTTGTGCTTCCCTACGTTCGACGGCGCCCACGTCATCTATACATGCACGACAATGCCCGACCGCACACTGCACGTGTTGTCCAGACCTTTGTGGAAGACAACCATATACGGATGCTTTCATGGCCGGCACGTTCTCCGGATCTCAATCCGATCGAACATGTCTGGGATGTGATTGGTCGGAGACTTCAACGTTATCCGGCTCCTCCGGATAACGTTGAGGAGCTATGGAGGCGAGTTGAAGCAGCATGGTTGGACATCCCTCCCGCTACCATATAACGACTTATTGACTCCATGCCTCGTCGTGTAGCGATGGTACGCGCCGCTCGCGGGGAATACTCCCGCTATTAATGCATCCCTTCTCAGCAAGGCTGCGCCGGTGAGGGTAAGTTATGTTACGTTAGTACTATTTCCATACCAAATTTCATTGCGTTAGAACCACTTCTTCAGATTATACAGGGTGTGCTCGTCACTTTTTTCCAACAGTGTATGTATGTACATATATGTACATTTTTGAAATGTTGAAACGGTACTCTCTCATTTTTTTCCATTGGACTAGAAAATAACTCACGTAAAATTTTTCGCCTCCCCGACCACGCCTTCCCTAAGCGACGGGGCTCTGAAGATAGCACTATGAAATTTAATTTAGTAGAACATAGATGGAGGTAGCCCCATGTGGAGTGGGCTATGACGCCTGCTGATCAATTTTCGCTACACAAGAAAATCGGATGGATCTGCTTATAAGCACTGGAGTAGACCTCGTTTAGGTGTTTTTAAGTTTTTTGTTTTAAAATTTTTACGGTGCTCTACCATTTTCTACTATTTGACGTAAATATATCTCATGCAAATTTTTACGCCCGCACGACCACGCCTTCCCTATGGTGCGGGCCCTAAAAATGTTTCTTTATTCTTTTATAGCTTTTTTTAAATTTCTTTTTTTTAACAAGCTTTTATTTAAATAAAACTAAACAATTTCATGAGGAAAACGTAACATTAAGATAATAATTAAAAATAAGAAATTCATCTAAAAAAATAAAAGTATAAAATTAAAATTTTGTATTCCCATCGCTTTCAACACAATGTCATCATTGATATCTTCATCCATTTTCTCGGGGATTTCACTGAAGCTTTGCGAGTTCACTTTAAAATTGCAACAAGCAAAACAATTTTTTATTGTTTTGCTATTAATATCCCTCCAGCTGTCTACAACGAAGTTTATGGCTCGTAGAATGTTGACTTTACTGCTTGCATCTTTAGCTGTCGAGTTTGATCCCAATAAATTTTCTTCAATTTTTTCTAAAATAAAATTTATTAGTTTAGTTCTGTACTTAGTTTTTATGTTTTTAATAATGCCCATGTCCAAGGGTTTAGTCAATTATGTTGTGTTTGGTGGCAGATATTCAAGGGTTTATGTTCTTTAGAATGTCGGTCTATAGATGAGCAGCACAATTGTCTAGAATAAGAATTATGGATCTGGATTGGAGTTGCAATTCTTTATCCCAACTTTTCAGCCAATCTAGAAAAATTAACGACGTCATCCATGCATTCCAATTAGCAGGATCTTCGACGGGCAATTTCCACCCCTCGGTCGCCACCTCTCGGTCACCTTAAAATGTTCATGCTTCTGACTCAGCTTCGTTGCAAACTCTTCGGTTTTGAATTTAAACATAGATTCGGACACACGAACACGTCTTTTAGTAACAATGCCAAACCATTTGCTGAGAGATACATCATCAACTTCAGCATCTTTTCCTTCTCGTTTACGTTTTTGCTGCACTCCGCCCCCACTTGCACCTGCGATGCTAATTTGTTCACGGAGTTCCTTTTCATTTGCACGAATTCGCTCAATCGTAGTTTTCGATACCTTTAAAATCTCAGACAAACTCTGATTCATTGTGTTTGGATGCTCTTTTATTTTGTTTAACAGTTACACTTTTTGAACAATACTTAAGTCTCTACGGGGCATTTTGAGCAAACGAGCCCACACACAATTTGTATTATGTACATACTTGGAAGAGCACATATTAAGAAATGAGTCGACTTTTGTCTCCTCGGTTTAGATTTCACTTCTCCGAAAAGTAGGGAGTACCCCCGATTATTCGATGTTTTATCCCGATAAAACGGTTTTTTCTTTCGATAAATCGGTGAAGTTTTACCTATTTTTGGTGCCGTTTTATTGAAATTGTTCCAAAAAGCGGTTGTGCCAATTATCCGAGGACCCAATTAAGCGGAATCGATTATATAACGTGTGTATAAATTGTCGCAAAAGCTACACGCAGCGACGTTCTTCGTTTGGTTCTGAATAAAAAATCTTAATGTTAAAATATCGTATCATGCTTCGTTTGTTTTCACGGGGTTCTTGAAGTTCAGACTTTTAGTGCGTAACTAACCTTTGCTCTTCGATATCTGTTAATAGAGATAGATGCAATTAAGTTTAAAGAAAAAATTTTTACTAGTATTATTTCGTAAACGTTTTCTTTTTGATTTAAAAGCTTGTTTTAAACATTTATTCATTAACGTACTTCCACGAAAAACACATTTGGCAACGTTGTAGAACAATAAGTTTGTATTTCAAAGTGAGTTCAATCAAAATCATTACTGTCAAATTTTGACATTTACGAATTTAGGAAGCAAAATACGACATTTTAACATTAAGATTTTTATTCAGAACCGAACGAAGAATGTCGCTACGTGTAGCTTTTGCGACAATTTATACACACCTTGTATATACGAGCGACTCCATGTAACTGGAGCATCACGATTATGGTTGAGTTGTTAAGATAGTAGGATTTGCCAGGTATTGTGTAAAGAGCATCCGTCATCATGTGTTAAAATATTTTGTTAATATATATAATTTTTCGCTTAATATTCTCTTCGAGGATGCGGGTGTCGAAATTTCCAGCATCTGTGTAGAGGAGAGCACAAAGTGATAAGAGTCTTCTCCCATTTTTCCGTTTCTGCAGGTGAGCGAGTAGCTATCGATGTGCTATCGATTAAGTGTGGGGAAAATTAGACTTCGTGCTTTTCCCATTAAGGAAATCAACATAGGTAGGTTTATTCATGGCGCTCATAATTAGAAACTAGAATATCGCTTTGTTAAGTTACGCCTTTTTTGCTCTATTGCTACTAACTCTTTTTGGGTGCAATATTTGTCATTAAGACTGGCGGTAATTTATTCTATAGAGTGTCAAGAATACCCCTAATTAGCTAAGGTTGCAAATCTATAAGGGATATCGTTCATTTGTGAAGATTTCCCTTCTGAGATTCAGACCACGTGTTTATTTGTCCGCCATGTGTCTGTCCAAGGCCGTAAACTTGATGTAGAAGCGACAAATTCAGAAGATGAATCTGCCAGACTCATTAAGAGGTTTCATATAAAAGATACTTCACGTAACAATATTTTGGTACCTAAAACTTCAAACCCTTTTGTCCGGAACTATTTCACGAACGGCTTTGAAACGTAGCGTTGCGAAAACACAAATGGTATAATTGTAGTAATGAGTAATATTCCTGTCTGAACATGCTTTTTCACGTCTAGGGGAAGTTTATTGTATATCCATTGTATGGTGCGAGTTTACACAGTTCATTATAATTTACGCTGTGTTACCGACGAGTTGAAGAGATTAGATTTTATAATAATCTTGTGGATTAGAGAAATGTTATACACTGGTAAGTACAACAATTTCTAACGTATATGTGCGTCTTTGATGTTTATAATAGAACTGTTTTACAATCACGTGAAATAGCGCGATGATCTTAACAGACCGTTGACTTTGAAAGAACTTGAGGCAATTGTTGATCTTAATCTAAATGAGAAAATTGATGTTTGTTACGTACCACCCAACGTTGCTGATATAATGTATGAGGAGGACATTGATGATAATGTGATCATCTGACGATGCGTCAGGCCTGGTATCATCTCGAAAGATGTCGATGCATCGGGAAAAATCTAGATAGAGGTTCCCGAATATGCTAGAAGTTTTCCCGTGAATATAAATAACACTCAAGAGGGATTTATTGCATTCAACGGGTAGTCGCCGCGTCGAGTTGATATTGTAATAAATAAACATTGATATAAATTCTGTGTAAATAAATATTGTTATAGTTAGTTGTAGTTTTAAGTTGTTTATTTAACGTATACCGCTTTTATTGTTAATATAGTGTGTGTTTAAATTACAGTTAGTTTTATTTAGAACCCGAAAAGATTATATTACAATAATATTATAGGTGAAGTAGAAAATTTGCATGTAGGTGTAGCGGGAACTTTTGAGTTAGTGCCTCTGAATAACAAAATCGAGATAGAGGGTGGCATACATTATGAGGCGGCTTTATCTACACTAAACAAAATGACAAGAATTGAATATATTAACACCCATTGACACGTCAAATGAGCAAAGGAATGTAAAGAATATTGCTGAGGCGCTATAGGAAAAGCCTGCTTAATTTTTTTTGGGCAAATGTTGGATGAAAATGTTTTCCAGTTTATTATTTCAAACTCCATAAAATATGCAAGAGATAATAACCGTAATCAGTTCGCCTTAGATCAAAATGATCTATAATTTTTTTGGGAATATTAATTTTGAGTGGATAATCACCCTTCCACGTGTAAAATTTTACTGGTCATTTGATGAAGATAAATGTGTTCAATTTGTGAAAAATGTGATGTCTCGAAACTGATTTATCAACATAAGCAGAACATTCATCTTGCAGATAATAATCAATTAGACAAGACAGATAAATTTGCAAAAGTAAGACCGCTGGTTGATCTCTTGATCAGCAATTTCTTGCCGTATGGTATTTTTAAACATTACTTGTAAATTGACGAACAAATGGTATCCTAGTTCGGCCGTCATTCGGCGAAAATGTTTTTGAAAGGGAAGCCGGTACGTTTTTGGTTCAAAATGTGGTGCCTGACATCTAGCGATGGATATTTCATCAGTCTTTTGAAAGTATTAGAAAATAAGACGAATCATAAGGAATATTTTGATAACTTTACGAGCTACAAGCTATTAGTTAATCTGAATTGTTAAGGCTATTTTACTACTGGAACTGTAGGTGAGCACAGAATGCTGAAATTTTCTTTAGAGACTTGTAAATCTATACGAAAAAACCTGGTGGTATAATGGATTTCCGTTACTATCACGTAAATCAAATAGGCGTTGTAGTGGCCACTATTTATGAATATGTTAGACTTTACTGTGGTGAATGGTTGGAAACTGCACAGACTTGTATTTCAGAGATTTCAGGTCTGAACTTGTACACAGCCTCACTAGTGCTAATAAATGTAAATAAAGCACTGTTCAAAGACGTAGTTTCACGGCATCTCTATCATCCAGTGCACGTTTTTATAATGTGGGTCACATAAATGAAAGAAATCGTGAAAATTGGAGAAGACTTTGCAGAGTATGCAAAAGTGCAACTGTATTTATGTGCAATAAGTGTGGAATTCCATTACATTCACACTGCTTCAAAGACTACCATAACAAATAATTATAATATTTTTTGTGCATATAATCCCATGTCGCATTAAATAAACGTTTAGTCTTGAAAACATTTGCGTTTTTCCTGAAATATCTAATAGTTGTCTTAAATGGATTAAGATGGTTAAGGTTTAGGGTGCGTGCTCTATCGTTCTTGAAATAGTTGTTATTGATTAAGATATTGATGACATGGTTAATTTCTTTGATAAGAAATTAGCTTCAGATATAGAAGGGTCTGTGTAGGGGTGCGTAGATTTGCTATTAACGGAATGTCATAAAAAACCATCAGAATGACAATGCATTGAAAAGTTCAACCTCCAAAGTGCAATGAACGAAACTGTTTTGGGAATTTAGGAACTTAAGGAATTTATTTAAGAAATCACGTTCATGTGGCGAAATAACCAAGGTGTTGTCGATATATCTCGGCGCCACATATCTCGCCCATCTTTAAACACCACAGCATATTATCGGCCCCTATTTCTGTCAAGAACGGCAACCATTTAGAAACCCTCGCGGTTTACTGAACTACATACCGTGTAGCTGTACATACATCGGCGAGACAAAGCGTTCGGTAAACTCTCGAGTTGCTGAATACAAGCGTTGTACTATATCGCTGGGTGTAACAGGGTGTGCACTTGCTGAACATAGATTGGAAACTATATACCAAATTTAATTTAAATCTGCTCAAGTTTCTACTAGGTCGACTTCGTCATCAGGCTGATTATCAGAGGACAGAATTTTTCTGATTATTTCTATGGTGTCAGGTATGATATTAGGACGCTGTGCTTAACTGGATCTGCACTTGATAAACATAAGTTCAAAATTGAACACCAAATTCAATTTCAATCTAACTCTATCGTAAAATACGTGAATAGAAATCCCAAAGTATCGAAATAATATCAACTGTGATGACTTATACTCTCTACACTCTACCCAATATCTGGAAAGCCCTTCTATTTCAAAAAGTCATAATTGTGCGCTCAGTAAAGTCGGAACAACTCTTATTTAAACCGGTACCAAACTAACAGACTTTCAGTTTCAGTGCAGCAGTAGTAGCAGCAGCCTGAAGAGGTTACATGAAACAGTAGACAAAACGTCGGCCAAGATGTTAGCAGTGCCAAGAACACCGCTTCAGTTCGGAATCTTAGGAGCAATCATAAACAACGACCGCGGAAGCCGACAAGCCAAATTAATATATGCTACATATTAAGAAACTGTTATAACAAAGCTTTCTTGCATTGAAATCGAAATATGTAGATAACTTGAAACTTATGTCTTGCATTCAAATACGAATTTTTACATAATAAAAGAAAGAAAATATGAACAATTACCCAAAAGTCATATATTTTTCTTTAAGAGAATTTATAATAGTCGTTTTAAATATTCAAATTTAATTTGAACTCGAATAATTTGAGGACCGACGGAGTGATTTCGCAAACTAATATAATGAAGAGTATAATGTATACAAGCAGCAAACAATGTAGGTCTTCAGATAAATAGAACTAAATGCAAATAAAAGCGGTCGGAACAGTACGTTAAAAGAGACATTCAAAATACAGAACAATGGTGAAGAGGTCTTGACTTTTGAAGAGATACAAAATTATATGTACTTAGGAACTTTATATAGCGAGGTCATAGAGACAGGCTTAAGATTGGCAAAGAGTAATAGATGGTTAAATAAAATACTTAAATCAAAAGAGGTCTCAAAAAAAAACTAAAATAGGATTATATAAATCGGTATTGAGACCAACTATGACATACATCTGCGAATAAATAATGACTAAGAAAGGTCTGGAAGAGAAGGATATTTAGGAAGATTTAGAAGGATGGGAGAGGCGAACGAATGACGAAATTTACAATTTGCATGAAGAAGCTCCAGTAACACACTTTATAAAAATACGCCGACTTCAATGACTCAGCCATTTTGAAAGATTAGAAGAAGACACATTAATTAAAGATGGAAGTTACCTACCTGATGGATAGAGAAGGAGGGGTAGGAGGATATGAAACGAAAGGGACTTAGGAATTGTTGTTAGCAAGGGATAGGGAAACATGGAATAACATTACTAAGCAATGGGCCTGGAAGGTCCGTAAACGCATATATATATATATATATATATATATATATATATATATAGTAAACCTAATCAGTAGGCGATATTTATATATATATATATATATATATATATATATATATATATATATAAAGATAATTATTTCTTGACCTTAGTATGTTATGGTAGATTCAATTAGTTGGCGATTTAAGGTGTGGTTCTACTTCAGTATGTATATATTTAAAATAATCTGTGTTCAAATTTACAAATGTTTCGGCATATGCTGCCTTTTTCAAAGAAATTTAAAATATATTTTATTTTATATTTTAAATTTCTTTGAAAAAGGCATCATATGCCGAAACATGGAAGATTGTTTAAAATATATACATATTGAAGTAAAACCAGACCTTAAATCGCCAACTAATTTAATCTACCATATATATAATAATCTATTTCTTAGCCGCACAATTAATATATATATCATTGGATAAATCTTAATATATATTAATTGTACGGCTAAGAAATAGATTATTAAATATCTAAAGGATGGAAATTTAGCAAAATTCCACGACGATAAAATATTATTATCTGGTCCCTAATAAGTAAGTTAAGACATTCTAAAACAACTCGGACGCAAGTCCTTCGTAGCGCAGACGATAGAGCGTTAGTCTAGGGAACTAAAGGTCGTGGGTTCGAGTCCCATCTAAGTACGAAATTTTTCAACTAAAATTTCGTATAATTGGCGGTGTAATTGCAGATAGCAATATTTATATTTCACATTACTTCGCGAAATAACATTCTTATAACTTCATAACTTAAATATTGAATATAGCCGAAATTCCAAGATTTATCAAATGATATTATATATATATATATTGTAACGGTCCCCGTATCAATGTGCGTATTAAAAGCTGATATTTAAAAATTTAAATAAACTGGAATGATTATTTAGAAAATGTGCATTATAAATTTCTATTATTCAAATACGTTATCAAATATAACATATAGATGGAGTTGAATGATGTTACAATAATTATTTGCGCACAATGCAAAAACGCATACTTGCACATAACAACATATACTTAACCTTAAAAACAGCTGTTCAGATGTACATAAAACTTCTTATAAGTGTTTTGAGTGGGCGTAATGTTTAGTGTTTTGTGGTTCCGGCTAGTCAATTGAACAATATAAACTCTTGTTATGGGACATAATTAAGTGCCCCTTAATATAGTAAGTTCGGTGACACCATATCGAACACTTACAATATCGGCTAATGGCCATGCAACAGACAAATAGAATTTATTTATTCTTAAAACTATAAAATAAAACGATCGAGATATGGATTATTGATTAACAACTTTAATGAAATGAATGCCAAAATTAACAGGTAAGTGAGATATACATTAACATTATGATCAATAAATATCTAACATGTCACGTGATGAAATTAATATGGCGATTAAACTAGGTTAATAAAAATAAACAAACTTAGTATGACATGAATAAAATTATAATGAGTGAAATCTATGATACATCTTAAAATATCAACAAGATTAAAATTAAAATTGAATTGAAATTGAACTTTAACTTGTATTCTTCGTAACAGTAATATAAATATCTCAATCTATTAAAAATAATATAAGTAATTATTACTCAATGAATCATAGAAATATGATATTTTATTTGTGCATGATGAATTAATTATTCGTTTTCTTAAAAATTCGTAGGTATTCTAAATAATACTTAAGTGAATCAGGATAGGATTTAAGGTGTTTGGAATCTGCAAAACAGGTCCATAAAAGTGGGTCTGCGTCTAGCGGCAATCTGTTGGCGTCACCTTAGCTGTAGTCCGGTCCAATCGGCCAAGCTTCGTGGTGAAATTCAATTGCTGTTTATCAGGACCCCGGTCACCTTCTGGACTTGTAAAATAGGTCAAACTGGAGCTGGATATATAGGTAAGATTTTTACTAGAGTAGACGTATGGTTTTATTAGTATTATTAATGTTTTTCATTTAATTTTTAGAGAAGCACTTCAAATACGTCGAGATGTTTTTAATGGCGGACTTCTAGTTACGCTAACTATCTTTTTTTTCTCATCCCTCATCCTGATTCGTCTAATTGTATGTATCATTTTAATCGCGGTGTTTTATAATAATTAAAATGACAATTTAAACATTTTGAAAATACATATACTTAATATTAATTATTTAGTTTATTTTAGTGAATATATATTTCATGCTTGAATAATAATTATTGTAATTAAAGCTAATTTTATTGTGGGAAACATTCCCGCGATAACCTTTTTAAATATAAGTACAGTTTTGCCTAAATTTATGGCGTCTATAATTATTAATCAATTAAGTTGAAATATCATTAGAAAAATATAATATCGAAATGAAATGACTGATACAAATTAAAAGATACAAATAAATAAATGTGAAATTAAATTTAAAACCATTAATTACGCGAATTCAACTTTATTGATTTTTCATATGAAGAATTCAAGTTCTAAACTTCTAAATTATCCTAGAACTTACATATATACATTTAAATACAATCTTTTGTCCACTGAGGCATTCTTATGGATAGGCTTGCCCTATATCAATATATATATATATATATATATATATATATATATATATATATATATAGTAAACCTAATCAGTAGGCGATTAAAGGTCTGTATATTACTTCAAAATATATGTATTTAAGAAACTCTACATGTTTCGGCTGTATACGCCTTTATCAAGAGAATACAAAATATTTTGTATTCTCTTGATAAAGGCGTATACAGCCGAAACATGTAGAGTTTCTTAAATACATATATTTACCATATCATACCAAGGTCACGAAGTTATTATATTTATATATATATATATATATATATATATATATATATATATATATTGAAGTAACCCTGAATGGGGTTATAATTATAAATGCATAAGTAAATGATTAAATATAATGAAGCTGATAAGGTAATTTTTATAAAAATGTATTATAAATATCTATTTAAATATGGTTTCCAAATATTACATACAGATGGAGTTGTTTAATATATTGTATCTGTAACATGCGTATAATTCAAATAATAAATAATCGTCTTAAAAACGAAGTATACTTAACCTCAACAGCTATACATGTGAATAACTTCTTATTGTTTAATTTCTTGTGGGCTCTAATTTATGTTAAATGTCCGGCTAATAAGAACAATCTCTTTTTGTTGTGCAAAATAAATACACTTATAATGTAGGTTCGGTGACTCAATAAGAATACGTACAAAATAAGATGGTGAACAACACAATAAATAATGGTATTTCTTTAATGCAAATTCTACTAAATGAAACGAGTGAGTTAAGGAATAATGTAAATGCTTTAATGGAAGTGTTAATTAACAGGTAAGTGATAGACATAATAAAATTAGGATTAATCAAAATGAATCAAGTCACGTGATAATATAAACATAAAATAAATTCTAGTTTAAGCACAGATAATTAAAGAAAATGAATTCAATTTAACTAAAATACATAAATGCTTCTTTTTAAAATGAACATTTGTAAACAGGGGAACTGTATTCTTCTAGTTTTTAAATCAAATAATCCTAATTCTAAATGTACCTATAAGGTATATCTTTTTATAAAAATCTTTGATAGTGGTTTTACTTTATGAATTGAACTAATTCGACATATTCAAAATTTATAGGAGATTGAAGTAATACTTAAATTGGAATAGACGGGAATGGGTTAGTCTGGAGTCTTCTTGTGGATCCGAAAATGCAGGATACAGGTTTGGGCGGGTAATCGGACGGCGTCACCGCTTAGCTTCGGTCTAGCTGAATGCAATTCCCGGTGAAATGGAATTTTCGTTTTTATGAGGCACTGGTTGATGTATGGATACGCAAAGTGCGTCAAAAAGGAGCTGGATAAACAGGTGATATTTTTATATGTTCGTAGTATAGTTTTTCTAATTTATTTAATGCTTTTTCTTCTTATTTCCAGAGCGGCACTTAAAAAACGTCGATGTGTTTTCGGAATTTTTACAACATAATGACGCTAACTCTCGTTTGTTCCGAATGCTAGCTTCTTATTCGTCTAATTTGTATGTATTAATATAATCTCGCTAATAATTTTAGTGAAAATGATAATTTAATTACTCTGACCATATAGATACTTTACAAAAATTATATATTTTATTTTCGTAAATAAATAATTGTCATGAGAATGTTAGTAATTTTATATTATGCTAATTTTTGATTGGGATATTTCCCGCTGTATTTATTTCAAATAAGTACAGTTTTCCCTAAAAAAATACGTGTCATTTATTATTGATCAATTAAGTTGAAATGTCTTCGGTAATACAAGATATAGGAATAAAATGACTAAGGCAAATGAAAAGATAAAAATAAATAAATATGAGAATTAATTTTTAACAATTAAAAACGCGAAATCAACTTTATTGATATGACAGATGAAGAATTCAGTTCCAAAAATTTCTTATTTTCTAATATTTACATACAAACGTTAACGATCTGTATCTTACAAAACTAAGGCATTCCTATGTGTAGGCTTGACCTACCACAATATATATATATATATATATATATATAATATATATATATATATATATATATATATATATATATATATACAGTAAGATCTCGTTAACGTGAAAATGCGTTAACGTGAACATCTCAGTACTGTGAGAAATAGGCTTACTTTTGGAGTTATTTGGGGTATCCCCTGTCTTTTGATATGCTACAATATGTAAAAACACGCCAGTATCCAGTGAACTGCTCTTGTGTGTTATGTGTTAATGACAAAAGTTAAAGTAAAGTGTTTGTCTTTACCTGAAAAAGGTAAACTAATAGAAGATTATGAGAAAGGTTTGAGTGTAACTATTATTTCAAAAAAGTATAGGTAGTAGAATCGACAGTATGCTCAATTAAAAATAAAAAGGAGAAATCATTGTTGTTTGGTTAGTACGTAAACATCTAGCAAAAAAACGTACATTTAAAGAAGCGGAATATCCAAAAATCAAATATCGACTCTGCCCTTAAGCGTTTCACAAAGATAATGGAAGGAACAGATTCCGACATATCTAAAACAATAACTTTATTGAATAATCTTAAAAGTGAACCAACCTTGACCAATACACAAGACTCTTATTGAAACCTGGAATAAAGACAGTTACATACGAAAGCGAAGATGAAGATGATGAAGACTATGAATTATTGAAATATCGAGAACTTGAAATTCGTAAGTACTACATTCGAATGCCGTGAAAACATTAGATATGGTGTTATACTGAGCGCAAACAAACAATTTTGATACTGAAGACATTATAAACTTAAAATTATTGCAAAAAAAAGCAGTTTTGCTCAGCAAACAAACTCAATAAAAAATCATAAATTATTTTATATAATGTTCTATACACGTTTTTTCTGTTTTACAGATACATTGCATCTCGTACGTATTTTTAAATTTTTTTAATGTTTACTGTTAACGTCATTGTCTGCTGGTACTACTATGTTTATTAGATATTTGATGGTTTTCATTTTAGTTATAAATACAATATCTGGTCTATTCGATGAAATTTGTTTGTCTGTATAATAAAGTTTGTATCCATGGTGTTGAAGAATTGTTGTAGGTGTATATTTATAGGAGAGTGCAGATGTGTCATCAGTGATGACTCATCACTGAAGTTACATCTTTGTGCTATTGCTTGGTGTAGTATTTTAGCTGCACTATTATGTCTATTTGTTACATCTTGCAGTAATATTGTGTATATATTTCCTATAATTTCGTGTAAATATCATTTGGTCTTCTATTGCTGAGATTGAACCTTCGGCTCTTTAGAAAAATCTGTTCACTTTCTAGTCATTTGTAATTATATATTAGCATACTTGTATTTTCTTTCACTATATGAAAGCAACGCTTGCCATGAAGTTTTTTCTCTTCCCATTTCGTCTGAATCATTTGGATGAACACTTTAGTATTTATCACAACAGTTGCAAGTGAACGAAAATATCCAAAATGGGAAATAAAACGGTAATAAAATTTTCAAAAAAGTAATTTGAACGATGTTCATGAAGAATTTTCTCCTTCCATTCATTATTACCTTGAAAATATGGGCAGAAAAATTACAGAAGATGGTGCAAGATTTGGTAGTCTTGTAGGTGAGTTCTCCACAATTATTTACAGTTGAACAAAATTAGCACAAAGTGGATAACGAAACTACTATTCAACACCAGCACAATACACGCTCGTTTTTAGCACTCTAAAGAAATTTTGCAGTAAATCATTACGAGGAATGAAACAATGATATTCTATTATGATCTCTTATCGAAAATGAAGTTCATGGAATGGCTGAGACTGAGCGCCAGGGCCCCATGTAAACCCAAATTATACCAATTGAAGAGACGAATCAAGGTAAAATGATAATAATGAGTAACTTTAAAGAAATAAATACTACAGTAAAATCACTTAGAGATTTACTTATAATGGGTGTTTCAATAAGAGCGCAAGATTTGAATTGCGCGCCATGTTTGACAGTCATAATGTCACATGATTATGACGTGGCAGATCGAAAGTTGACAGATGGGAGTTAGTAAACATGGAGCATTACACGGTAGAACAACGCGTCCTGATTGTCAAAAATTATTATGAAAATGGTGAAAGTTTAATTGCCACTATTCGTAAAGTGCGTCCAATGTTCGGTCGAAATAATGTGCCTAATTCATCTACGGTTAAACGAATAATCGAAAAATTCGAAAGTACCGGTTCGGTTAGTGATGTGAAACACACGATACGAGCTCGTAGAGGTCGTTCAGAACAAAACATCACGGCAGTTCGCGAGAGTGTGACAGAAAGGCCAGAGACGTCAATTCGCCATCGGGCACAAGAATTGGACATTTCAACAGGCATTCTTCAGCGAATTCTCACTAAAGATTTACAGCTGCATGCCTACAAAATCCAACTGACTCAACAACTTCTGCCAGTAGACTACGAACAGCGAAGAGAATTCATTGCAAACAAAATCATTTTCAGTGATGAGGCCCATTTTAACCTCGATGGCTTCGTTAATAGGCAAAACTGTCGCATTTGGGGCTTAGAAAATCCACGAATGATTCATCAGAAAGCAATGCATCCATCCACAACGGGTCACTGTATGGTGTGCATTATGGTCTGGAGGAATAATTGGACCGTTTTTCTTCGAAAACGAAGAAGGTAATGCAGTTACGGTGAATGGCGAACGTTATCGTGCTATGATAACACAGTTTCTTGTGCCTCATTTGGAAGCTATTGATCTTGACAACATGTGGTTTCAGCAGGACGGTGCCACATGTCATACCGCCCGTGAAACATTGACGATCTTGCACGAGTTTGCTCCTGGTCGTGTCATTTCCCGATTTGGTGACCAGAATTGGCCTCCACGCTCTTGCGATTTAACGCCTTTAGACTTCTGGCTGTGGGGTTATCGGAAGTCACAGGTTTATGCCAATAAGCCTGCAACCATAGAAGCATTGAAAGCCGAAATTAGACGCTGTATCAATGAAATACCACCACATGTATTCAATAACGTTACTGAAAATTTCGTCAAAAGGGTACGCATATGCCAGCAAAGCCGTGGCGGCCATTTACAAGATATTTTGTTTCATACATAATTCCCAAATGTATATTTTCTAAATCAATAAATATTTCAATACTTTGCTACAGAAAACCATGTTTTATTGAACACTGAAATCTTGCGCTCTTATTGAAACACCCTTTATAAACCACTCGTTATAGAGTCCCGATACTGCTCCACGTGAATTTTACCTATTTCAAAAGGCACTGCGATATACACTTTAAATAAAGCCGCGATACTGAATTTTAAAATATTTCGAAATGTTTATTAAAGGTTCTAATTGCATGGAAGCCAGAGATTATACCGTTGTTTTTGTTTCTTTACTACATTAGTTACGCGATAAATTTATTACGTAACATACGTATAGGTTTTTGTCTTCATGCTATGACAGATATTTACGTAATTAAACGACAGGTAAATATTTGATCTATGATGTATACCTGCAAAACCAATATGTGTCGAACTGTGCGCAATATTTAAGAGAATTTAGTTTTAATATACCTTGTTTAATTAGCAGGTAAACATCAAGCTTTATGAGCTTTATGAAATATTACTGTAAATATTAAAGTATACGTAACTACCAGTATCATTTTTCAACTTTGAAAACGTACTTTTTAATATTTGCAAATTACCGAATACGTATATAAATGCCTCCTGGACGGAAAAGACGGAAGATTTTAGAGCAAGAATTTAAACATCCTAAAGAATATCGGAAGTATTCGGCATCAGGAAAAGCATCCTTTATAAATAACACTATTTAACATAATATTAAAATAGTAATTAAAATCAGAAGTAATATTTAATATAATAGTAAAAGAAGTTATAAATGTTTTTGGAACAAACATGTAAATAATTTACATATCTGTAACTATGCACATGGACAATACACCTCGTATTTTCAGCATTTACTTCTGCTTAATACATATGTTTCTGCCATCTAGGCGTCCTCAGTTAAGCTAGTGAAGCAATGTATACAAATTAATACAAACCTGTTATAAACAACTGGTTTGTATCTGTATTTAAATTGACTGAAATAGCCCGCATAGATCAAGCAAGTTCCGTCCTATAAGAAGACAACTATTTAATAATTGACATCTTGCGGGCGAAAGAGACTTTGTCTGGAGGGCTACCTATCGTTCGAACAGCTAAGCTGCTACGGGAAACGATAAAATACGTATGTAGATGTAGTCCATTACAACAACCAGCCAGATGGCGGTAAATATACAAAAAGGTTTTGTTTAAGTATGACAATACGTTAAGCACGTATAAAGCGTTTGTACAATATGAAACAAACATGTAAATAATTTACATATCTGTAACTATGCACATGGACAATACACCTCTTATTTTCAGCATTTACTTCTGCTTAATACATATGTTTCTGCCATCTAGGCGTCCTCAGTTAAGCTAGTGAAGCAATGTATACAAATTAATACAAACCTGTTATAAACAACTAGCGTTTCACTAGCTTAACTGAGGACGCCTAGATGGCAGAAACATATGTATTAAGCAGAAGTAAATGCTGAAAATACGAGGTGTATTGTCCATGTGCATAGTTACAGATATGTAAATTATTTACATGTTTGTTTCATATTGTACAAACGCTTTATACGTGCTTAACGTATTGTCATACTTAAACAAAACCTTTTTGTATATTTACCGCCATCTGGCTGGTTGTTAATGGACTACATCTACATACGTATTTTATCGTTTCCCGTAGCAGCTTAGCTGTTCGAACGATAGGTAGCCCTCCAGACAAAGTCTCTTTCGCCCGTAAGATGTCAATTATTAAATAGTTGTCTTCTTATAGGACGGAACTTGCTTGATCTATGCGGGCTATTTCAGTCAATTTAAATACAGATACAAACCAGTTGTTTATAACAGGTTTGTATTAATTTGTATACATTGCTTCACTAGCTTAACTGAGGACGCCTAGATGGCAGAAACATATGTATTAAGCAGAAGTAAATGCTGAAAATACGAGGTGTATTGTCCATGTGCATAGTTACAGATATGTAAATTATTTACATGTTTGTTTCATATTGTACAAACGCTTTATACGTGCTTAACGTATTGTCATACTTAAACAAAACCTTTTTGAATGTTTTTGGATTTAAAGTACCATTGCAAGTCCAACTTATAATCCTAGGAAAAAAGTGCCAAAAAAAGCGTCAAATTTATTTTTGATAATCGATGTTGCAGACGGTTCTTGGTGAAAATTTTTCTTAATTACACATACATCGCCCTATGTGTAGAGCTAAAAAAATAAAAGTCAATGCATTGGTGGCGTACTATATACTGGCATATAAGCCAGTGACGTATTTTTCTAAATGACAAATAGTTCTGACTTCTCAATCATACTTAAATTAAATACATTTTATTGAAAAATAGATCATTTATTTAAAACAGTTAACAGGCATATATCTTGTGCGAAGACATTTTAAATATTTTTAACAAATTCAAAAAAGATGGTTGTTTTCAAAATCCCCCCCCCCCTACAAAAAAAGAAAAATTAAAACAATCACGTGTTAACAGAATTGTATTGTGTAGGATAGCTTTTAGATGTAAAGCAAACAGTTCCGTAATATACTTAAAGAGTTTTATTACATTCGATATGGCAATCTAAATAATTTCCAAATAGTTAATTGACGCGATAACCATGTAACTTCTGGATGGAAAAGAAGAGATTTTTAATTTTCGGTCATTTCATCGCATAGTTTAGGAAACAGCCTGTTCTGTAACGGTCAGCTTTTAATAAAATTAACCAGTTTTACAGCTTCACAAAGAATTTGATTGAGATTTTCCGGCATGTTTTTGCGATAACAGCAAGTCTGTGAAAGAAGCGGTGCGTCTATCCCACCTTTGGTACAAGATGATCTTTTAATATTTTCATTAATCCACTGTTCTTTCCTGTTATCGCCTTTGCACCATGACTTCATACTGCAATACATTTTTTGTCTAATCTATGTTAGTGTAGTTTCTAGCAGTTTCATAAAAAACATCAAAAAGACATTGTCCTGTTGCATGACCCGGTACTGTTAATTGACGAAGGAGATACTTGTTGAAACTTCATTATAACGCTAAAAAATAAGTAATTAAACTTCTAGTTTCAAAAATTCTTTTATTGTAAATACACTACAATAAAAGAATTTTTGAAACTAGAAGTTTAATTACTTATTTCTTAGCGTTAAATAATTTCCCTTTGAATGCTTAAACATTCATATCTTTAATAGTTAGAAAGCATAGTAGGATGAAACCCATTGAGTTTTTCTTTAGATAATAGGGAAAGGTTGGGTGTACTTTTAATAAAATAAATACTTAGATTATTTATTAATATTTTTAAAATGTTTATTCAGGCACATTATCATATTAACATTTTTCGGTTTTAGTCTTGCACGCCTTTGATCTATTATTAAACGAGCTGTACTAAATACTATTTCACTTTCCGCTGAACTTGCTGGAACACAGAAGTATTTCCTAGCAGAATATTCTAAGGGATTCAGCTCCATTCCTGTTACCTTATAGAAAATAAAAAATGCAATTACCTTTCCTTTTGAAACTTACCTTCCAAAATAAAAGAGGATCTACGTCCTGATTTAATTTTGGCCTATCGAGGTATTGCCTTTTAGTTATTATTATTCACTCTTTATTATTATTATTATTCTCTTATTCTTTCTTCCAAAAATCAAAACAATGAAAGTGAGTTTTGATGTGGACTAATGTCTATTTCGATTACAGACATTTTTTCTTTATTTTCAGGATCTATTTTTTCCATAATATTAAAAATTTCTTGTTGTAGAAAAGAGGCAGTTCCAGTAGTATTGTTAGTACAGTACCACGAAAACCTTCTTTTAAATCGAAGGTCTAAAACAGTTGCTACTCTAATAACTGATCGTCCTTCATATGAAAATAGCCTTGCTTTAACAGATTCCAAAAGTTTGTTGCATAATGTCTTCACTTCTTCAATCTTTAATTCCAGTAGTGATGCTGTCAGATAATTGTTCAGTCCAAAAGTTATTGTGATTATTAAAGAAATGTAACATATTTATTACCTACAAGAATTTCCCACTACTGCTGTTTAAGATAAATTTCTCTATTTTATAAAACCACTTATTCGTAGGATACCACAAGGTGTTATTTGTTTTTATCGTGTTACTGAAATGCCACATGCGGTAATTAGAAGTAATGTGAGGACGTTCTACGATCTCATAGAAAGATAAAATCTATTTGTACTTTTTTGTTATCAACGCTTTCATATTTTCTACCTTTTTTGATACACTCATTTTACTATCATAGATATATTTCATCCTTAAAGAAATACTATCCATCTTCTTGAATTTCTTAAAAATATTTAAAATTGTCTTCGCACAAGATATAGGATAATTAACTGTTTTAAATAAATTATCTATTTTTCAATCAAATGTATTTAATTTAAAGTATGAATTATTATTATTAATTATTATTAATTAAAAGTATGAATGAAAAATCAGAAATATTTGACATTTATAAAAATACGTCACTGGTCTATCAGTATAACTGGTTGCCTACTATGTCATCAATGCAATGACTTTTATTTATTTAGCTCTACACATAGGGCGATGTATATGTAATGATAAAAAAGGACCCGGTATACTTAACACAAAATATAAGAAAAGCACTTGATAGGTTTCACTTCGCTTTATTTCATTGTTTCTAACAATATTATTTTGGTAATTTCTACCATTCTCAAAGATAGATCTTACTCAATTAAATGTAGGAATAAAACTTACTATGTAATGTATAAAGCGGGGATATTTAGGCAGCATGCATGAGCGGCCAGCGAAGCTGGTTCGGATGTCGCCGGTAAGTCAAAGCCGTCACCAACGTTTATTGGGAGTTGTAAAATAAACTTATTATATTTTACAACTCCCGATAAAAATTTAGTTTAGTTACGCACATGTTTTTATTGCGTTGATAACGATCAATATTTGGTATTCTATTGTAGCGTAATTACGAGTGCAAAACGAAATTATAACAGGCTGCTGTGCACGGACAGTGTAAATAAATTTATCGGACAATTCCCGGACCTAAAATACGCTGGTGTTAAAGTAATTTGTTTAGTGTGTCATACATCGATGTTTTATCGAAAAAAAAGACTGCTTTAGACACGTAAATACAGAACGACACAAACACATAAAATTTCATTTTATTTCTCAGAAGGAGTTAATACGTTGACAGCTTGTAATCTACAATTTATATTAGTGAGCAAGGAACCGTTCTTGTGAGTTTTGGAGTAAATAAAATGCAAATTCCCAAGCCCTCGAACGTTAGCAAACTATTTATCTATTGCGCGTGAAGAAATAGAGACCAGTGTTGGATCAGTTCTAAGAAATAGAAAACTGAGTTGTGATGAGACTATAGATTGTAAAAAAATAAAATTCTAAATATCATAGTACAGACACTCGAACCTCTACGACTGTTATCTTCATTTTTATTAACTAGTGAATGGTTGCCGAAGTGTACTCGCGAAACTACTAGTGTGACACTAAGTGCTCTAAAAAAAATTGAATTGACGACAAACCAAATAGTGATGTTGGTTAGTGATGCCGGCTCGTCAGTACTTTTTATGGGACGTTTACTTAAACATAATTGTCCCACTTTACTACAAGTAACGTGCCTGTTACAGGCATTACAATTGGTCGCAAAGACTATTCGACAAAATTACTCAGATGTAAATTTATAGTTTTACTGATATCTAAGCAAAGGGCGAATACGAAAAAGAATTAGATTTCATTAAAAAAGTTGCGATAGAATGGTTTTGCTTCAGAAATTATTAATAATTAATTAAAAAAACTAATTTAAAAACGACACCGCGATTTCACTTGTCTGTTGCCTCAACGAAATTACATTTGTTTATCACATTATCAAATTATGAAAACTCTAAATGGCGTTGCTAAAGAACGGGGTCTCCTAATTGCTTTTCGGTCTGGAAACTCAATTAAATCTCTCCTAGAAAACGCAAAAGATACAACAGGTGAATCGGATATTCGGTATACATGAAACCAATTCCTGCGATTATAAATCGAAATATATTGCTAAAACAAATCGCTCAATAGCAACCCGCTATAAAGAACATATTGCTATGAATAATGGGTTTGATAATTTATTACACCACCATCCACAACTAGTTTTCCCAACTAGGTTTTCTCAGCCGGTGAATTTTCAAATCTGAGACCTCTAACTTCTGGGGTTCCACTTAGGAAAGACGTGTCTAAAATATGAGTTGAGCGCCAGTACACTTGTACACAAAAATTTTATTTATCTATTTTATATAAGTTAAATTTGAACTAATCTCTCTTTAAGTTTCTTTTAAATATATTCTTTTATATAGGTATGAATTAATTAGCAATATTGGAATGAGTAAATAAAGCAAACACAGGTTAAAAATTAAAATAAATATTTTATATATTAATACAAAAATAAAAAAATAAAAAATATATCTTTACAAAGTATAAAGATCATCCTATCATGTAACAAAGATACTGAAGGTAAAAGCATTCATTCACAATTGACCGCTAAATGAATGGAAAACATCCTCCTTAATGACTCCGAACAAAACTTATCTAAAATAATCAAGTTTAACATTAAATTCTCCCCAGAAAACCACACTGTATAATCAGATACTGATACGCGAACAAAAACTACGCCTGTGCCTTGCCATGCACAAAAAACCCTGACTCCAATCGGACAAACTTTTCATTTATAATTTTAACAAAGAATTTTTAATACTAAACTGTATTATCTGTATTCCTAATAATTAAATCTCTTAACTACAAGCTTTAATACAATGGAAATATAATCATGATAATTATGACGCCATAAAAATTTTATTCTACTTACAAGATTAATATGGAGACTCTCACGAAAAGGCTCTTAATCAAATTAAACATAAAAAATACGAGAATTTAACTCAATAAATGTCGGGAATTTATATCTCTAAATAACAACTATAAATCACTTGCAATAAATCAAAACCCGAACTAATTACATATATTTAAAATATATTTCACGAAGGAAGCAACCTTTTCGTTCAATGGCCTAAATTCGTCTCCCAGATTTCTACATGAAAATCTCGGATAACCAGTTTTTCTCTCACACAATTTATCATATACTTTTAGTATACAGTCATGTCACAAAATATTTTATTTAAAAAAAAAATCCATAGCAATATGTAACATATTAAATAATAGACCGGATAAATCGAGTGTTTCCCGTGATGCGTTAGAAGTTAATTATAATACGAGGGATAAGCTACAATAATTGAGAATAGAAAAATCTAGTTACCTATAAAAAACAAATTGTTGTATTAAATATTAAATCCAGTTTAGTTTGCGCAATTCGGTTGAATAGTGTCTGAGAAATAACCTATAGAATACGCTTCTGTTATTGAAAAAATGGAATTATCAAGAGAGAACTTTCGGATAATAATTTACTATGATTTCAAGAAAGTCTTGAGCGCGTATGAGTGGGAGGAAAGTTTAAAATCGGCATTTAGGGATCTCGCACCATCATTGGCTACTGTTTATAGATGGTATAAAGAATTTGAATGCGGTTGTAACTCGGTTGTACACAGAAAAGGAGCTGGCCCTCCTTCAACTAGTGTTAATTCCAAAAATGTTGCTGCAGTGAAGAAGATGGAAGAGGACAACCGCATTTCCTATACAATGATAGAGTCCAAACTGAAGATTGGATCCTCGCAAGTGAGATCAATGTTGCACAAACATTTACATTTGAAAAAGGTTGTAGCTAGGTTTGTACCCCATCACCTGACAGATTTACAAAAAGCAGAACGTGTTAGAATTTGTGAACAAACTTTAGATATGTTGAATGCTGGAGGCCATTAAAATATTTCTAAAATTGTGACTGGCGATGAAACGTACATACCGTTTTTTGATGTTCTCAAGAAAGCCGAATCTGGATACATGAAGATGAGGAAACCCCTACGATGGTGAAGAGACAGCGAGCAATGAAAAAAGTAATGTACGCAGTATTTTTTAAAAGTACGGGTTTGGTGGCCGCAATTAAATTAGAAGATCAGAAGACAGTTACCGCTAAATGGTATGTTGAAAATTGTTTGCCTACTGTGTTCAGTAAAGTGCAAAGAAAGGGAATTATGTTACATCATGATAACGCGTCATCCCATACAGTAGGGATGACTGTTCAGTATTTAGCTGAAAACAAAATCAAAGTTATAGAACATCCTCCTTACTCACCGGATTTGGCGATGTGTGACTTCTGGCTATTTTCTGAGTTCAAAAAACATTTGAGAGGGAAAAAGTTCTAGTCAGAAGAAGAAATTGATATCGCCGTTAAGGGTTTTTTTGGATAGTATCCCTAAAGACAGCTGGCTGAACGCTTTTGAACTATGGAAGGAAAGAATGGTTAAGTGTATTATTGTTGATGGTAATTACTTTGAACATATTAAACAAAAATTCTGAAAACTTGTATCAATCTTTCTATTCTCAATCATGGCAGCTTGCCGCTAGTATAATGGCAAATTGATAAAAACTAATTAAAAATATAAACGATCCAAGGGAACTGGACCTATGAAAGTATTTGTATCATTAAAAACAGAAACAACATTTACAACGGAGGTAACAATCCAATTCCATATACCTGTTTGTATGTGCTCTTAGAATAATTACAAGGAGAGGGCGTAAAAGAACATGTGTATAATTTTTTTTTAAACCAAAAATGTAATGTTTCTTAAAATTCAGTGTATATGTGAACGTCTTTGTAAAGTGTTTCCCGATTTTTGTGTTCTCTACTGCACACCATATTCAACATTGTTATTTTTCCTACTGAAGATGATAACTTAGTTATTGAAATACGTAGTTAGGATGTGAATATAAGGTAGTAAGAGGGATTTATATATGTTTTATGTTTTTTAAAACTGTAACTGAGTGAAACGAGAGACAGAAATGTGTTATTAGGAATAGGTAACAATAGAATATAATAAACACGGGAAGAGAAATAGTAATTTGTAAGAAAAATAGAAAGGATAGAAAATACTGCATCAACTGAAATTCTATTTCACGGCGAATTCTGAAACTTTCGAGTAAGAACATAAGCCCTATACGGGTCAAGAGTTTTCGGCATACATATAATACATAATTACGATGTGTAGCTATACCATAACAGTACTTTATTATTTAATAAGTCATTATTATTTAAGGAAGCCACACAATATTAACTAACATTAAAGGAGCGTACATTATTAATTTACCAGGATAATTCATAATTATTAAAAAGATAATGCTACAACATCTGAATATAAAATTCCTGTTGTAATTAATATTAGGTTGATGAATATAAAATATTAGATTTGATAAGTAACGTCTAAAACCATTCGGTTTCTAGAAAACTATTTTTCCTTAATAAAGACAACCTCTGAAGCTAGCTTTCAGTACTACCTTTAACCTCTTCATATTAAGATTATTTTCTATTATTTTGGGTTGATTTGAATTGACAATCTGTTAAATTTCATTATCGAAATCATTAAGCTGCAGTTATATACTACCGCATATCGGACCGTGACTGTTTATAAGAGTTGGACGCTGTATTTCCAAGTTATCCTGCATTTATTGAATACATCGGCAGTACCTATTCGTTGTTTTACTTTAACTTTTTGGTAAGAAAGAATAATAACAATAGTAATAATTAGAGAACGGATGCAATTTCCATAAAACGCAATTGGAATTGTGTATAACGTCGCACAGTACATCCCGGCGTAATTCAATGAAGTATTTGTTTGACTTACTCGGCCACCTAGTCTCGCACGATAACAATGAACAACTCAGCTATTGTATTCGGAGAATATAGTGTTTTTTAAAGTGTTTTCATGAGCGTAGATAGAAGCGGGGTTTTTATAATGTATTTTATTTATTAGTTTATATTTCGTAAGATAAATAAAGTGCTGTGAGTAAGTTTCTTGTTTTCATAGTTTTAACTGTTAATTACATCGTAATTTTTGTGATAGATCCTGTTTAATATCGTTTGATTGAATCTATTTCTACCAATTACTTCGACGTAAGTGTGCATTGAATTTCGTTCAGTTTCAATAACTTACGCACACATTTTTAGTTTTAATTTATTTAGATCTAGAGCATTGTTTAAGTTACTTTTTCAGACATGATATGGAAGAATGTCGAGAACGGCATTGTAAAACAATGGCGAGTTGGATTGACGGTCATACTGATTTTATGTCCATTGTCAGTGATTCCGAAATTTATTACAAAATCCGTAAAATATCGTCAAAAATTCGTCACTTAGGATGGCAAACACATCTGAACTCTGTAAAACTTTTATGGCGGCTAATATTCCATTAAATAAACTTAGCAATCCCACTTTAAAAATATTTCTTCAAAAATATACTGGTCGAAATGTTCCTGATGAATCAACGTTACGCAAATATTATGTTTCTAGGTGCTATACGAGAACAATAGAACGCATTAGAAGCCATCTTTTAAATCAATACATATGGATAAGCGCCGACGAAACGGTGGAAATGTTAGGACGCTGTGTGGTAAATGTTGTAGCTGGTGTACTACATCCAACTATTCCCTATAACTCATATGTAATAGCAACAAGTGTTATAAATAGAGTTGATGCGGAAACAGTTGCTGAAACCATTAAGGAGAATATGCAAAAAATGCTTCATTCGGACGCCACGTACAAAGAAAAAATACTTTTATTTGTCAGTGATAGTGCTGCGTATATGTTAAAAACAGGCAGACTATTGAAGAAAACATATCCTAATATGCTGCATATTACTTGTGCAGCACATGCTCTCCACAGAATCTGTGAATATATCAGAGACACTTTTCCGGAAGTTAATAGACTTGTATCAGCTTTTAAAAAAGTTTTCAGAAAAGCACCATTGAGAGTAGCTCTTTTCAGGGAAAAATTTCCATTTCGGTCACTGCCTCCCACTCCAGTAATAACCAGATAGGGAACATGGCTGGAAGCTACTAGTTATTATGCTGAGAATTTCGATAGTCTAAAACATTTCGTAACACTGCTAAAGGAGGATGCTAGAAGTATTGGTGAGTGCAAGGAGCTCACACAAATCCCAAATTTAAAAAATCAGTTGTACTTTCTTCACGAACACTTTGGAAAATTGCCAAAACTAATCACTTATTTTGAAAATTGAAATCTCAAATTAAATGACGCATTAACCACATTAGATGTGGCTGTTAATAATTTGAAAAGTATTCCAAGTGACTTCGGATGTGGCCTTCTAAAATTAAAAACTTTAAAAATACAACTTTTCAACAAATACATATGTATTTCGTAATTTTATAGATCACCAGCCGTTTGTTTTCCAATTGTATAAATAAAATTAATTAATAAATATGTATTTCGTAATTTTAGATAGATAGATCACCACCCGTATGTTTTCCAATTATATAAATAAAATTAAAAACTTTATAAATACAACTTTTCAACAAATAAATATGTATTTCGTAATTTTATAGATCACCACCCGTTCGTTTTCCAATTATATAAATAAAATTAAATATTTTAGAAATACAGCCTTTCGCCAGTACTGCACTGGACTTTGCGTCATGTCGTAAGCGTGTCCGTTCTCTAGTAATAATACAAAGGTATTTTTAATAATATAAAATATTATTAAAAATCTGGTGTGAAGAACACAAATTTAATATTTTTTGTGAACGTGTCCGAACATATCCCTCCCCAGAGACGCAGATACTTATTTCGCCTTTCTACAGGCTCATCGGTACGCCTCTGCTGGAGAAAGGATATCTTCAGACACATTCACAAAGAAGAACCACATCGCCATATCACAGAAATTATCCAGACCGAGCGTAGAAGTAAATTAAGCGCTGCCTGTGTCAGACAGCCGAAGTACCTCGTCCTGTCCACATAACCAATGCGAACCAACGACCCCCTTCTAAAGATGGCGCAGCCGTGTCTCAAGATACTGCATTTTGTCAGTGTCTTCACTCATACTACGGACTAACCGCATGTGTAATGTATCAGAATAATTGAAACATACATGAGTGGGTAAAACCCCACCAGCTTTGTATAATACAAAGGTATTTTTAATAATATAAAATATTATTAAAAATCTGGTGTGAACAACACAAATAGAGGTTCACTATTAATATTTTTTGTGAACGTGTCCGAACATATCCCTCACCAGAGACGCAGATACGTATATCGCCTTTCTACAGGCTCATCGGTACGCCCTTGCTGGAGAAAAGATATCTTCAGACACATTCACAAAAAGAACCACATCGCCATATCACAGAAATTATCCAGACCGAGCGTAGAAGTAAATTCAGCGCTGCCTGTTGTCAGACAGCCGAAGTACCACGCTCTGTCCACATAACCAATGCGAACCAACGACGCCCTTCTAAAGATGGCGCAGCCGTGTCTCTAGAAACTGCATTTTGTCTGTCTTCACTCATACTACGGACTAATCGCATGTGTAATGTATCAGAATAATTGAAACATACATGAGTGGGTAAAACCCCACCAGTTTTGTTTAATACAAAGGTATTTTTAATAATATAAAATATTATTAAAAATCTGGTGTGCAGAACACAAATACAGGTTCACTATTAATATTTTTTGTGAACGTGTCCGAACATATCCCTCCCCAGACACGCAGATACATATTTCGCCATTCTACAGGCTCATCGGTACGCCCCTTTAATAATGTTTTATATTATTAAAAATACCTTTGTATTATACAAAACTGGTGGGGTTTTACCCACTCATGTATGTTTCAATTATTCTGATACATTACAAATGCGGTTAGTCCGTAGTATGAGTGAAGACACAGACAAAATGCAGTTTCTAGAGACACGGTAGAAGGGCGTCGTTGGTTCGCATTGGTTATGTGGACAGGGCGAGGTACTTCGGCTGTCTGACAACAGGCAGCGCTGAATTTACTTCTACGCTAAAAATAATTTCTGTGATATGGCGATGTGATCCTTTTTTGTGAATGTGTCTGAAGATATCCTTTCTCCAGCAGGGGCGTACCGATGAGTCTGTAGAAAGGCGAAATACGTATCTGCGTCTCTGTGGAGGGATATGTTCGGACACGTTCACAAAAAATATTAATAGTGAACCTGCATTTGTGTTCTTCACACCAGATTTTTAATAATATTTTATATTATTAAAAATACCTTTGTAATATACAAAACTGGTGGGGTTTTACCCACTCATGTATGTTTCAATTATTCTGAATAGTAATAATAATGTCACCGCATTTTTTTCTGTGCAATGTGAACTCTGAAGAAGATATCTTCTGTCCGTCCTACTGAGGAGTCGGACCCGCAAGGGCAATGGTTTTTTGGGAATCTGTGTGCTCTGCAGGATTGTGAGTGAACAAGATTAGTAGCCAGTCCTCGACATTGGCAATGACAGCGCACGGAAGTACAGAATCGTTTAAAGGAGATCGAAATTTAAAAATCAATTTTTTTTATCAAGCCCAATTTTACTATTGTCTTCCTCTTAGTACAAATTAATTTTTCAGAAAAAGTTAAGGCCGCTTGGTTTAAAGAGATAGAATTTATAAACGTTCAAACTTAGAAAAAGCGCCTTCATTTCTTAGGCTGGAATATTTCGAGCGTAAATGTGCCCTTTTAACCCCCTGTAAATTATTTAATATTTGTAAAAGGAAAAAATCCTTTTTACCAATAGAAAGCGTGTTTCCTGCGGTGTTGTTAGCTATAATAAAAACAACCCTCATTAGTGCCTTGTATTCAATGACCGTCATTAAGAAACGACTCATTTTCTTGGAAATTTTTCAAATAATTCCCATTATCATTGTGAAGGACACACAAGGACGTTTCAAAATTCATGCCAGGTAGTTGCTTAAACATCGTGGAGTATAAATAAGTAAAAAAAAATTCCGAATATTCCCGTAGGAGGGTAGGAGTGAAATAAACTTCGGGGTTGCTCAGTTAGTTTATTTACGAGTTATTGCTACTTTGAGTGCGATGCAGCAACGAGGTGTTTTCGCTTAGTTTTTTTTGTTTGTGACTTAATGTCTACGTTTTAAATATTAGCTTAATATACCAGGTGTCTTTGAAATAAAAAGGCAACGTATGAAAAATGGAAAATAGAATTTATATATATATATATATATATATATATATATATATATATATATATTTATGTAAACATAAACATTGCGGTGTGTGTTTACAATAGCGGTCTTTTTTATATCCATATTATTTTATATTTGCTACTTCTCGTAACAAAAAAAAACATTCACGTAATACCCTTTTTTTTTAGTTTTTAATAATTTATTTAAATGTATAAACAGCTGATTTTGATTGAGGTTATTAACCTTAGCATACAACGTTATAGTTTTTATAACATCGACAGCTGTTACGTAAATAAACATACGCTATAGTGCAACTTTAATAGAGATATTTATTATTTATACACATAATGAATATTTTGAATTCATAAACGTCCTGTAATACAATTTTCAGGGGGTTTTTAATTTTGGAGTAATAGACTCACAATATTTTGCATTTATATTCAATATAATTACATCTATTCATTTATCACACGTTGTCTTTTTATGTCAAGTACACGCTGTATATCATCTAAACGAGATAACCACTCCACTTCAATCATCTCTTAGATGTAGTAGTCGAGCTTTCATCCCACTAGATTAGATGAGAGTACATTATCTTCTCCGAAAGGAAAGCTCTATTTGATTTTCAAATATTTAGTTCCTCTTAACAAATCAAAACGACGCCATTAAGTGAATATCGATTATTCTCTTTGATGGGTCGAAAATATCTCTTTAATTTATCACGACGTTTCGTACCGGTTTCGTCCCGAAAGTGTTATTTATAATGTTATAATGTAGAAATGTGCGGGTATAAACACAAGCTGAAAACGTAATTAAGATATTAAAACAAAAAATGAAGGCAATTGATTGAAGGAGTAAAATATAAAGAATTCATCATAATTGTTATACACGCGCTATCGCTTTAAATAAAAAATATAAATGTTCAAATAATATCTAAAAATAAAAAGAATTAATTAACAATGTTTTCGTACGAGGACAATTCAAATTTGAACTGCATTTATTTTTTTTTTTGAACATAAAGAGATACTGCAAAGTGGTGTTATATTGACCGACGTAGGCATGTTAGCTAAAGCTATAAACAACTGCAACTTGCTTGTGTCAATACTGTCAGTTGTATTAATAATATCGTATAACAATGTGTTAAATTCTGTTGCACAACGATTAACTATTCAAGTTTTTTTCAATGAAGGTGTAAAAGTGACTTATATTTATCAGAGGCTTCATAAATAGTTTGGAGAAGAGTGTTTATCATTTGAGTGGTGGAAATTCTTCCAGAATGGTCGTGAACGCTTGTAGAACTTGTCGCGTATTGCCCGTCCAGCGTCTGCCGTGAATCTTGGGAACTTTCAAAAAGTTGATCAGCTGATCCGGAGCAATAAGTGAATATCTGTGAAGGAAATTGCTAGGATTGTAAACACTAATGTTGATAGTGTTAACACTATTGTCCACGACAAGCTTAAATTTAGTAAAGTTAGCGCCGGGTTGGTTCTAAAACAACTTTCCGCGGAAGAAGAGCAGAAGCGACGTCAGGACTCCGGCTTAGCTTCCTTCAAATATGAAGGCGATGACTTTTGTCACGTACCATAACTAATGGGACGTGGGTACATCATTATACCTCAGAAAGCAAGAATGATAGATAGAATGATTCTGCGACGCTATTGGACCCATTTACGTCAATTTTCTTAAAGAAATAAAAGTGATTAATTCAGCTTATTGCAGTGAGCTTCTTGGAAAGATTAGCTGGCTATACGAATAAAAATATGCGGTCTCTTAAGCGAGGTCTTTATTCTCCTGCACCCCACATACAGCCCATCTAACAATTCATTGGCTAAATTGGGTTGGAAAGTACTGCATCACCTACCATATACGCCGAATGACAGTTACCTCTTTAAGCCGCTCAAAAGTTCTTGGGAAGCGAGTGATTTCCCACTAAATTAGGAAGTGAAGAAAAATTTATTTCGTAGAAAAGTTTTGGATTAGTTCAAAGTATTATTTCAACTCTTAGGCTGCCTGTGAGTTGTGTATAAACATTTAAAGGAACCAATTTTACTTGATGTCAGATGCAATATTTATCTTGAGAAGATTTAAAACGAACCTAATAAATAAACAAAATGTGAAAATTAGTTAATTGTTGGTAATAATTACCGAACTATTCGTCAAGAATTAATTCAATAATACTGTTGGTACTGTATTAAAAGATTTTAATTTTATTGTAATTATTTATTTTAAATTCAACTGTATTTAATTAACTCAAAATAATTTTGAAATTAATACATTTCAACATGTGCCCCTAAGCACTCCATGCACTGGATAGCTCGTATCCTTGTGTTTTTGCAAATATTTCGTGTGACGCTTGCCTAATTCGCTCCTTCAAATCTTCTACACGTCGTGGTCTAGTTTTGTAGACCTTTTCCTTTCAGAATCCTCATAGCAAAAATCTAAAGGAGTTACCACGTAAGTAATAATAAATTATCTTGCCTTGCACGACCAATCCATTTATTTGGAAACATAATATTCAGCCAATTTCTCAGTTGTGCAGAAAAATGACACGGAACACCATCTAATTGCATTATCATGTGCATTCTTTCTAAAATTGGCATACTATGCAAAAACTCTAAAAATTCTATCTCCAGAAAGTTCCAAAAAATTGCGCCGTTTATGTTATTATCGAAAAAAGGTTCCAATAAGTCTGTCCCGTTTTATACCGCACCACACATTAACCTTTTTTGAATATTGGCTACTACATTCAATTGACCAGTGGGGATTTTCTTTACTCTAATATCTTGAATTTTGGGAACTAACAATATTCCATTGCACGTAAATACAGCTTCATCACTAAAACAAATTTTTTAAAATAAATTTTGATCGCCTTCTAAATATCCCAACATCTTTGCACAAAAATACAAACGATGCTTAGTATCTCCTTCGATTAAAGTATGAATAAATTTGGGTCTAATAAACATTTTAGACCCAAATTTATTCATACTTTAATCGAAGGAGATACTAAGCATCGTTTGTATTTTTGTGCAAAGATGTTGGGATATTTAGAAGGCGATCAAAATTTATTTTAAAAAATTTGTTTTAGTGATGAAGCTGTATTTACGATTAAAGTATGAATAAATTTGGGTCTAAAATGTTTAAATTTGTGTTTTTCAAAACATTTCTAACAAATGTAATACTTAAATTTAGATCACGAGTCATTTTCTGAATACTTTGTTTAAGATTTTCTTGAAGAGCCAAAACTACATCTAATTCTTGATTATTAATTTCATTTTGCTCCTGTCTGCTATGCTTTCTAAAGAAATTGAGATCACATTTCTTAAAATCCATCATAACATTAGCTACAGTCACATGTGAAATGTTTGATTTGTCAGGCTGGTTATTATTAAATTCATCGGTTGCTTGCCGAATTGTACGATAATTGTTTCCAACAATTAATTCAATCTCTACCTTTTCTGCATTAGTTAAATACAATACATTTTTAATTAAAATTTAGTGAAATCTGACATTTGTCTGACAAAAGGAATATTTACAATACCATGATGCGTGCTTGCTATAATTATTACAACACATTGAAAATTATGTGTTGCACGCAAATCGCAATAGAAAAAACATATTTTAAACAATTAGACAAAGGTAGAGACCAATATAACAATGAAATTACTATTTTTGAATAAGGAAAAAGTTTTTTACAAAAGCAATTTCCGGCGAAAAACAAAAATTTAAAAAAAATGCATATGTTAAGCAAATGTGAGCACACGCTGTATAATATTAATTAGTACTTTGTATCGACTAGACAAAAATAAAATGCAGGTCAAATTTAAATCACCTTAAAATATTCGAAATAATTTTGTCGTCGATTGTTAATTACATCCTAAGCAAACTGTTAGTATCAAGAGAAAAACGAAATTTGATTCAACATGGAGTGAGAAAGCGATCCTATAATCGACTTTTTTTTATTAATTCAGTTTAGAGCATTAGTTCGATAATTTTTAGAGCAATATAAGTACTTAAATGATATCATCTCCCAAAACCTATTTGTTCTTTAATTTACAAGAAACTCTTTTAGGTTCATTTTACAATCTTCGGAGAACTGAATTTTTTTCCATTATAAAGACCGAAATAAACTGAAATATGAAATTTTGTTAAAGACGGGAGACGAAGCAAAACTTTTCAAGAGAAGCTATTCACCTAACCGTTAAAGAAACCTTATATTATATTATGAGGGTTTCCGATGTTTTTCGTCGAAGGCTGCTTTCGATTGGTCTAATCAGGGGCAGTATTTGAGGGAATTCACCGTTAGATTTGCTAGAAGGAATATGCAATAAAGAATTACGTTCATATTTCACCTTATGCACTTCATCTCGGTTTAACTGGTAATGATCCATTTCGTTAGCCCAGTGATCCCTACCATTCTAAATTATTGTAAAAAGTAGTCATTCTTCATGACACGACATAATTTGTTAACTCGCCGCCGTTTAATGTAGTCGTACCACCCAAAATTTTATTGACAGATGGCAAGTAAAAACACTGAAGTTATTAAAAATGGCGAAGTGTATGATTGAATAACGTGTTTTCATTGTGAAAAACTATTTCAAATTCGCTGAAAGTTATGCAGAAGTGGATCGTAAGTATCGTACAGAATATGGTGTGAGAAAATATCCTTCAAACGAGGCAATTCGGAAAATTATGAAGAAATTTCCAGAAAGAGGTAGCGTACAAGATCAAAGAAGTAAGATGTATGCACGTAGTGGTCGTTCACAAGAAAACATTGCATCTGTTCGAATTGGGGATCAATCGGCAAACACTGCATATTTTAGAAGAAGAATTGAAACCAACTGATCATAATTTACGTCGCATTTACACCAAACATAATCAAACCGATGATTTTTTCGATTTCTTTCGAGCTTGGCGGCTTCGTAAACAAGAATTGCTGTATTTGGGGTAAGGAAAATCTTCAACAGGTTCTGCAACAGCCAATTCACCCTCAAAAAGTAACTGTCTGGTGCGGTTTTTGGTCAGGTGTGTAATTAGGCCGTACTTCTTCAGACATGAGGCTAGCAATGCTGTCACCGTTAACGGAAACCGTTATCATAATAAGATACCACATTTGTAATGGCAAAAATTGGACGGCATGAATGTTGACAACATCTGGTTTCAACAGAATGGTACTACGGTCATACAGTTGCTGCGATAACACCGCTAGACTTCTTTTTGTGGGGTATTTGAAAGAGAAAGTATATGCGAACAATCCACACAGCCAACACTTGCAGATCTTGAAAATAACATTATTGATGAGATTGGACGCATAGAAGCTGGATTATGTGAAACGTTATTGCCAATATGAAGAAAAGACGCAGAACTTGCCGGGCATCCCGTGACGGTCACTTGACGGATATTATTTCCCATATTTAGTAACCTCAATGTGTCCTCTTTAATCACCAATAAAAATATTATAACATTCCATAAAATTTCTGTGTTTTATTAAATATGTATTTACAAAACAACCTCGAATTTTGACAGCCTTTATAACTGGATGAAATAAATGATTTCCAAAATTTGATTTTAATATTTGTATCCGACATCCTTGATCACCCAAGAACACACAAGGTATACTGTTGACTGTTTTCATTTAATATTTTGACTTGTTAATTATCAATAGGGTCACCAACACGTAGTTCTACATATGTACATACATATGTTCAAATAAATATTATTTGCTGTTATTTTTATTTACGTAAATTACATAAAGAAACAATATAAAGAAACGAGTCATTCTCAAGAAAATATATGCGCGCGCCTTTGACTCTGCATCCTCATAATTCATAATTAAAAAAGAAACTTATTAAATTTTAACTGATGATATATCCTACCTTTTACGTGAAACAGAAGCAACAATTACACCATTTTCACCGTAGGCAATACTTGCTGAATGAACACCCGATTAAAAAGCGTCCATCTCTGTTCAAGAAGTGCGTGAAAATTTGAAAAAGCACGAAGTAATTGATGTAATTAACCGGCACAAGATCGCGCAAAGTCGAGATTACAGGTACGTGCATCCGTCATCCAAACACAACAATTGAATATTGGTTACGCGCGATAAATTGGCGTGAATACGTTGGACATCGGACATCTTCGCCTCGGAATCGACCGAGTCTCGGTGGCTGCTGCGTCCGGGAACGCGCATCGTCACACGGATCGTCCTGGTTTGCTCCCTCACGTATAAATTCATAATACACATAACCTAATGCCACATATTAACTAATCAATTTCAATACGTTTCCGATTTCTTGATATAAAGGGGAAGTATGAACAGGCATCAGAGTTTCATCATAAAGAAAAAGCAATTACTGGATCTTATTTGTGAAGTTAAGTAAAAATTGAGACATTATGCAATTTTCGTGTACATGTTTTGATTATTTTTTGTTAATAAATTTCTAATAATATAATATCATTATATATTACCTACTTACAATCATAAGCATCCGAAAAGCCATTAATTAACTTCAAAGAGATGGTAAATGTAGAAAACGTTCGCCAAATAGAAAACTCCGGTGCTGAAAATAATGAACAGTGATTTTTTTAAACGAGAAAATAGAAATTTATAAGCCGATAGAATCTGTAAAAATGATGAAAGAAGCAAATCAGTAGATGTTGATACTACAAAGCTTTATAAAAGGAAAAGAGAATACTAAGAGATTGAGAAATAATAACTCAAAATACATCGCTCATATAAAATGTAGCGTATATATATATATATATATATATATATATATATATATATATATATATGCTGGATTCCTAAAAAAAAACGACTATCCTTTCCATATATATATATATATATATATATATATATATATATGGAAAGGATAGTCGTTTTTTTTTTAGGAATCCAGCAAAATTAAACTCTATTAATTAAGTCAGTTCTTTATTCTTTAGCCCAATATTTCGCACCGAAATTCGAGTGCTTCATCAGGGGATCAAAATGTGGCTTGTTTTGTCTGGAGAAAATTACTCATATGTTTATAATATTGTAAATTGATAAAACTAATGTCAACGGACTTACACTTAGTTGTTTTGAGATTACATTTAAAAAAACACAGGACAAAACACATCTAAAAGGAAAAGCCACACACGTGCATTATTGACGAACAAAAGAATTAATCGCACGCAACCATGTTGTTGTCACAAAGTTAAAACTTGCAATTAGATTGCATTGGATTGATTAGATTGCAAGTTTTAACTATATATATATATATATATATATATATATATATATATATATATACACACTACCTTGTCGACACTTAAATTGTTAAAATGTAATTTACATCAAGACAAGTAGTTCTTTACTACGTGTGTGTTTCTTTTTGGATGTGTTTGTTGAAAAAATAATAATTTTTTAAATGGTTTTAATATGTAAAAACAATAAGCTTTTAAAGTAACAATTTTTAATTAATATAAAGTTTTATTTGTATTACGTGGACTGCTTGTTTCTCTATAGGTTTTGTTTTTTTAAAAATGTTATATCTCTCACAAAAAATAGTTTCGCTTTTTGACCTCTGATGAAGCTCTAAATCTACAGAGCGAAATATAAGGTAAAAAATAAAGGACTCTAATTGACTAACTAAAGGTTTTTATTGCCGGATTCCCCAACAATTTTTATTTTACATACTTGTTTTAACGGCAAAGACTCTTTGTCTACTTATATATATATATATATATATATATATATATATATATATATATATATATATATATATATATATATATATAGGGTTATGATAAAGTAACGCACAAAATTCATAAAACGTATAATGTTCATTTTTGAAAAAAATGCAAAAACACGTCAAACAGTTTATTTTATTCCGCGTCTTTTAACATAAGTCAAAAAAATAAAACGTCAAATTTGTCAAAGTTATGACGTCATCAATATTTTTTTTAAATATGAAGCTTGTTTTTTTTTTACTTTATTTGATAAAGCTTGTTTTTCTGCATTATAAAGAAATAATTGAAGTAGGGGTCACATAAGAAAAAACTGAGAGAATTAATAAAAAACAAAATAAACTAGTTTTCGAATTTATGAAAAGAAACTAAATATTAAAAGAATTAAAACTTAAAGTTACCTAGTAATTAAACAACTGTTTGTCAGTGTCAGTCTTACAATTAGTGTCATACCAATTTTATTATGATGGCTCCTTTAACGGAAAGAGAAAGGATAGAAATTCTAATGATGGTAGGTTACGGCGATAGACTTCGAAGTCATGAAGAAGCATGTGCTTTATTTAACGAAACACATTTTGAAAGACCTCCAATTGCTAGAAGCACAGTAAGCAGAATTGTTGCAAAATTTAATGAAACAGGTAGCGTAAGTGATGCTCCAAAATGTGGAAGACCGGGAATAAGCGACGATGCAAAGTTAGATATTTTGCTGTCATTAGAAGACAACCCTCACGCAACTACAGCAGAAATTGCCTTACAACAAGATGTTAGTCAGTCGTTTGTAGTAAAGTTTAAAAAAAAAGAAAAACTGCACCCATACAAAGTTCAACTTGTTCACGAACTCTCAGAAGATGATCCGGACAGACGTTTGGAATTTTGTGAAATCTTCATGAGGCATTGTGACGAAAATCCAAATTTGCTTAATAGTGTAGTATTTTCAGACGAGGCAACGTTTTATTTAAGTGGTACAGTAAATCGACACAATTGTCGCTACTGGGCTCGGGAAAATCCAAACTGGATTCAGACAAAACACACCCAGCGCCCCCAAAAAATTAATGTATGGGTAGGAATCGTCAGGGGAAAATTTATTGGTCTTTATTTCTTTCGTGGGAGTTTAACAGCTGAGCGATATTTGGAACATCTTCGTATGGCAGTGCTTCCGGATCTAATTGCGGCATTTCCGGATCCAAATAATAGGGAAAACTTGGATCCCAGTATTTGGTTCCACCACCACATTATGGTCTTAATGTTCGAAGGTTTCTGGATAACCAGTTTGAAGGAAGGTGGATTGGAAGACGTGGATCAATGGAGTGGCCACCTAGGTCACCTGATCTCACCCCCCTTGATTTCTTTCTGTGGGGACATTTAAAAAGTCGGGTCTACGTTAACCGACCAGACAATTTAGAAGACTTAATGGAACGAATTAGACATGAAATGACTCGTATAACTCCGCAGATGATCGAAGACTCTGTAAATCAGGTCTACCATCGTCTTGGCCTATGTCAGATAGTGAACGGGACACAGTTTGAACAATTCCTGTAGGAAATCGTTTTGGTTTAATGGACTGTTTAGTTAATTTAAATGTTATTACTATAATAAAGTTTATTTTGTTTTTTATTAATTCTCTCAGTTTTTTCTTATGTGACCCCTACTTCAATTATTTCTTTATAATGCAGAAAAACAAGCTTCCTCAAATAAAGTAAAAAGAAACCAAGCTTCATGTTTAAAAAAAATATTGATGACGTCATAACTTTGACAAATTTGACGTTTTATTTTTTTGACTTATGTTAAAAGACGCGGAATAAAATAAACTGTTTGACGTGTTTTTGCATTTCTTTCAAAAATGAACATTGTAAATTTATGAATTTTGTGCGTTACTTTATCATAACCCTGTATATATATATAATGAACTTCATGTGTATGAGAATTAATAATTATTAAATATCATTTTACATGCGATCGCATGTAAAATGATATTTAATAATTATTAATTCTCATACACATGAAGTTCATTACAGTTCGTATATATACACGTAGTATAGAAGTGAATATCATGTCTGTCTTCGGATAAGGTGCACTGATGATCTGTAAAAACAGTGAAATGTCGATATTTGCACATTCCGCGCAGATAAGTTTTTCACATATTTTTCATATATATATATATATATATATATATATATATATGTATATATATATATATATATATACATATATATTGTTGTGAGTCAACTGTCTTCCTTAATTAATTCTTTTACTAATAAGGTAATAAGATATCGGTTTCAAGAATGTTATATCTAGAATATTCAGATTTGTGAAATATTACTTTATAGTAAGAATTATTGTTTAATATTGTATGTTATATTTAATCTATTTTAATGTTTCGCTAATTAATAAACTAACTTTAATTTATTTTCGCAAGGTTTTGGATTTTTAAAACCAACTATGTTTTATTTCATTTGTGAACAAATTACTGTAAGCTTTGTTATTTTTATGACTTCTGTGAACATCGTATTCAGAATTTGTAATTGAGATTACGTGGGTGGATTTTCCTATTATATTATCTTTTATATTATTTTAGAAACCTTTGTATAAATTCCTTAGAATATCTGATTTATACTTTTACAAAATTTCTGATGGGAGTCTTGACGACGAAAAACAAGATGATTGATATTATTTTTCTGACGGAGATTAAAAGATTTTTATCTGCATTATATAAATTTAGTTTTATCAATATTCCGTTATATACCTTATATAATATGTTTATGGACATTTATTGTACATAAGGAAGAGATATAATAAGTACTCTGGATGTATTATCCATATAAGGAGAACATATGCATGTGATTACCGAAGAATAGATTTATATGAAAGGAACGCTCTTAAAGAAGTAATCAGATATCTTTTGAATTATTTTGGTATTAGAACATCTCTTCAGGGACTTATATTGAACATAACCTGGTGGTATATCCTGTAATATTGAATCATAAGTCGCAGCGAATAGGATATTTTCCAGTAGTTTGAATCAAGCAACTGACAGTCAATCTTGATGTTCGAGTTGAAAACTTTCCTGAGAACTTCATCCAAAGAACATAATGAAATTGTGGATTTCCAAATTTAATGTATTTATCAGGTATTTTTGTGAAAATTGTGATATATAAATTTGTTAAAGATATAACATTACTTGAAGTCACTTATCTATATAACATTAACTCACGTCATCTCAAACGTCATTTTACTTTGTTTTTAAATGTCAGATTTGGTAATTATATTTGAAAATTTTTAAACTTATTATATTTTGATCTTGACATACGGTCAGGTTTTCTAGAATCTGGATAGGCAATCCTTTTCTTATTATTAAACGAAGTTTTGCACAATATTATATTATATTACGTTCATAATTTTGATTTTTAAAATGTCTCATTGAATTTTTTTTTTAATTTATATCTTGTGTTAATCAATATAACATTATTTAAATATATTTCTTTACATAAATTTGACTTTTCTGTTTTATTTCATGTATTAGTAGATGTCTGTCTGTGTATCGAGAACTTACTTCGAGACCCTTTGAGAATAAGTAGTTTCAGGCATTTACTATCATTTATAACTTAACTATCGTATTTTTCTTGAGATAGCCATTCTGTCATTACATTTTATTTGACAATTATTATTATTTATTACTAAACTAGCAATTCTCCACGGCATTCACAGTATTATATCAATATATATATATATATATATATATATTATATATTATACAGACTGTCCCGTAAAAAACGCCAACATTCATAATTCCGTTATTTATTGTCCGGTTTTATTTAAACAGAAAGTAAATTTAATAGCATCAAAAACACTATAAGATAGCAGTGTTTTATTTGTTTTCAATTGTTTTCATTAATGTCAAACGACAGTAAGTTTTTTATTTTAAATGGCAACATATATATTTTTGGCTATATTTGGATTGGTTTTTTTTTTTCTGAATTCAACGATGTATAACATGTTTATTTTTGATAAACGTTTATTGCAAAAAAAAAACTTTGTAAATTTCATCTTTGTCTTCCATTATTTATAAATATTCGAATGTGTCATGAAACATTGGAAATGTAAGTATTATAAATATTATTATAAGAAACAAAACACTTTACAATAAATGTTGAAATTGCCCGCCACCTTGTTCAACACATATCGCACATCTCCTAATTACTCCAAAGGTCGCATTTAAAAGACAAGCGGCAGGTACTTCTTGACAAGTGTTAATAATTCTTTGTCTTAAAATGTCAACATTTTCTGGAGTTGTTAAATAAACTCGATCTTGTAGATAAGGCCACAACCAAAAATCGAGGGGCGTAAGATCCGGTGAACGCGCAGGCCACTCGATAGGACCGGATGTTCCTATCCACCTATTTCCAAATTTGGTGTTCAACAAATCAGTATTTACTCTGCCGTAGTGCGCGGGAGCCCCATCTTGTTGAAAAAGTATTCTATTTAAATTTGCCAAAGGTAATTCATCTAAAAAGTTTTGGAGATTTTCGTGTAATAAAGTGTAGTATTTTTCTTGATTTAAGCAACCATCTATGAAAAATGGCCCAATTAATTGATCACCTAAAATGCCACACCAAACATTTACGTTGAAACGTCTTTGAAAATTATTTTCAATTACAAATCTCGGATTGTCTGCACTCCACTGTAGATGTATGTTTCTATTAAAAATACCGTTGTTGCTAAAAGTGCATTCATCAGACCAAATTATCCTTCTGTAAAAATTCGGGTCTTGTTCTAATGCATTTAAATAAAAACGACAAAACTCGATTCTTCTGTCAGGATCATTTTGTTCTAATGCATGAACTTTTCGAGCTATGTACGGTTTAAGTTTGTGTTTTCTTAAAATACCATGAACTGTAGTTTTTGATACCCCAATGTTATGTGAAATTTTGCGAATCGAAGTTCGTGAATTTTGCTGTACTGCAAGAAGAATATCTAATTCCTTAACTTCGGAGAATTTCCGTTTTTGTGTTTTTGGTTTGGTAAATGATCCATAATTTCTTAAATTCTTTTCAATTCTCTGAAATATTTTCGAACCTGGAACTTCTCTGTCCGGAAAACGAGCACTGTACCGACGAACTGCTTGAAGGCGATTTTTATTACATTCAAAGAACACTTGTAACATGTCCATTAATTCATTGTTATTCATTTTTAACGAAAATACGCTTTTTGTTGCGGCAAAACGTTCAAACAGGATAATACAGAAAACTTAATAAAGTCAAACTGACACTTAAGGCACATTGACATAATGCTAGTGGACTGGGCCAAGTCTACTATAATGAAAGATGAAATTTATAAAGTTTTTTTTTTATTTTTTATTATTAGGAGATGTGCGATATGTGTTAAACAAGGTGGCGGGCAATTTCAACATTTATTGTAAAGTGTTTTGTTTCTTATAATAATATTTATAATACTTACATTTCAAATGTTTCATGACACATTCGAATATTTATAAATAATGGAAGACAAAGATGAAATTTATAAAGTTTTTTTTTTTTGCAATAAACGTTTATCAAAAATAAACATGTTATACATCGTTGAATTCAGAAAAAAAAATCCAATCCGAATATAGCCAAAAATATATATGTTGCCGTTTAAAATAAAAAACTTGACTGTCGTTTGACATTAATGAAAACAATTGAAAACAAATAAAACACTGCTATCTTATAGTGTTTTTGATGCTATTAAATTTACTTTTTGTTTAAATAAAACCGGACAATAAATAACGGAATTATGAATGTTGGCGTTTTTTACGGGACAGTCTGTATATATATATATATATATATATATATATATATATATATATATATATATAAGGTAAACTTAATTAGTCGGCGACCAAAGGTCTGGTCATTACTTCAAAGTGTATACATTTAAAACAATCCCACATGCTTCGGCAATGATGCCTTTATCAAGGATATAAAAAATATAAATGGTCGCCGACTAATTAAGTTTACCTTATCATACCAAGGTCACGAAAATACTATATTTATATATATATATATATATATATATATATATATATATATATATATATTGTTATGAGACATATACTGGTAACTGAAACGGGGGGAAAAGAATTAAAATAAGTTAATAAAATGTAAATTTAAGTTAAAGTGAACTCAACCGTATATTACAAGTGTATTTTATCAAACAAGTTAATACCGCGTATTTAATTGTGAAATTTGTTTTAGAATTTTTTATAAAATATGTTTGTTACAGTACAGTAGTAATATTTATTAATAAATTTGAGTATCCGAATATAATAAACTTATTTGATAATATTAATTTCATACGGAAATCTTTTATACCGACAGTAGTGTTTTTTTAATTTGAATGTGAGAAATTAAAAATAACCTAAACGTCATTTGAAAATAATATAATTAATTTAAAAGGACATCTAAACATTGATTTCATGTAAACTAATAATTCTAGAAAAGTTATAAATTAAATACTTGTAATACAATTTTGGATGAACGGAGGCCTAGGTTGAAACAACAGAAAGTTGGCGTCTTTTTGGTAAACTCGTTTTTCAAATACAAATTTTAAAATTAGAAAAATATGACAAAAAGTATAATACTCACCGATAGGTTGTATCAGTTGTATTAATTATACCTTACGCAAGCTATTAAAGGTTAGAAAATTTCTAATACAATTAGCAGACCTTTGCATCCTTCCCAGTCCCTCAGGAAGACGTAGACCCTGTATCCTAGTACGCAATACTCATCGTTAAGTTGTATCAGGGCGAAGATAAATAAATAGTGCAACATTTCAACACATTAATTATACGTATACATTATTTATTTCTGACTGCTATAATATTTTGCTGTTTCTTATCTACTTTAATTATATGAACTAAACCATTCAAGCAAGGTAATGCGATCTTTCTTCTATTTAATTCATTTCATGAATTAAATAGGAAATCCATTGATTGTAAATTGTTGTTTCGTATGTAGAATGATATGGAAAGCAATATTAGCTCTTTTGTATTTGATATATATTATGTACGTAATTATAAATTACTTGAATAACTTCTAAATTTTATGAATAGCTCTTTACTCCATTACTACGTCATCAGAATGAATCAATACAGAAACATAACCCATCAGACATAACCTATTATGTAATTGTCAGAGTAAAAATGTTTTTATTACGTTACTGGAATCTGTAGAAAATTTTCTTTTGTAAAAATCAAGAAAAAAGAAAGTTCAATTTGAGATGGGAAAAATTGACTCGCGGTTCTGGTAAATTATATGTGACAAAAAGATAATTCGCATTGCTATATATAGTCTTTCCGAAACCGTTTAATTTGGTGTGTAGATTATTAAAATTAGATAACAAATAAAGACGTTGTAGCCTTTGGAAATTTTTGTGGAGCACCCGGTATATTATATAAACCGATGCTTCCTGCTTCTACGGAATTAAAACTTTTTAAATTATTCTGCTTCTTAAAATTTCGGTTACTTCATAATTGCATAGAATTAATGCGCAAAGAAAAATAAAAGAGCCACATTTTAACACCATCTAAAGTATTCTTATCGTATTGCTTTGTTGTAAACTTTTTCACTTTATTCTTGTTGACAAACCAACAACAGTAAAGTGAAAAAGTTTGCTTGATTTCGGCAAACAAAAACATCAAGGCTCAGGCAAAATTACACATACATCAGACTAGGGTTAAGAATACACATTATAGTTTCAGAATTGAAAGTATACATGCAAAATTTACTTAAAGCAAACCTACGAAGAAATATTACGATGTCATTGAGCGCTACTGGTTGCATACAAATAGTTTTATGAAATTTTTAATATAATTGCAAGCGATACGACGGGAATACTTTAGATGAAGTTAAACTGTTACTCTTTTCTTTCTCTTTGCGCATTAATTGTACAGAGTGGTTGGTTTTTCATTGTGCACTCAATATTATCGTTGAGAGTAACAAATTTAAAAGAAATCAAAACGTATTCGATACTATTTTTTGCCTTCTTTCCGATCTTGTGAAATAGAGTGCAATCACGATTTTTTTAAAATATATTCTTGAATATTTAGCTAGCTTATTTAATTCTGAACACAGTATATTTTTGGGGGCAATAGTAACAAAAATAAAAAGGAAAAATTTGCTTTGGAAATATGACCAAGTTAAAGACAAAATATTATTTAAATGTCAGTTCGTATATCAGCTAATGAGGTGACACAGTTTAGTGATTAGTGAATCGTTATTGTTAGTTTCCCTGGGTTATTTACCATATTAAGCATTTAAAAATGGAATTTATTAATAGTGAGAAAGCAGATAGATATGTTACGATTTTATTTGTCAAATGATAACTGCCACCAAGCTGCAAATATGTACGTTAATCAATACTTCTTAAGGACAAATGTAGGTGTAGGTTTCCGCGATCGTTCTCTAGATGTAGATCTCGTTTTCCGGGTTGGAACCGTGTCGAGTTAGGGTAATTGCCAACGTTTCGTCCACTGTTTCAAGGGACATCTTCAGGGCTGTACGTAGATGTTCGTCGTTTCGCAGTAGCTTGAAGAATGCTATGACAGAGACCGGTACAACTTATATAGGGGGGATCGGGTCAGATGGTGGCCTGCTATTGGTTGGAGACAATGAGCCAATGACATGCGTCGTATGGGCGTGGTGATTCTTAGTAGAGTTCAGTAGAGTTTGCCACGTCGGATGTAACGTATAGCCATCGTTTCTATTGAGATTGCGGGGATGTTTGTAAATTTCAATAGATTCACGGATTTTCCTAGGGAAATAATGCGATTCACGGGACAGAAGCTTGACATCTTTGAATAGAATTTGATGACCGGAGTTGAGTTTGTATTCTGCCAGCGCTGAACCGGCTACATGTAACAGTCTAGTACAACGTTCTTGTTCGGACACACGCACGCCGACTGGCCGCTTAGTTTCGCCAATATACACACTGCCACACGAACACGGAATGCGATACACTCCTTGTGCTTGGAGCGGAGATATTTTGTCTTTAACCGAGGGTAAGAGGTCCGAAACTTTAGAATGGGGTCTGAAGACAGTTTTGATTTTATTTCTATGTAGAACCTTTCCTATATGATCGGTGATACCTTGAATATACGGTAAGAAGGCGGTGCTGATGTTAGGATCGGGTTCACTTCGAGGTTTGGGGTTACGATATCTCACTATAGTACGGTGTATGACGTGGGCGTTATAATTATTCTGGAGTAGGGTGTTAGAAACATGCTTAAGTTCGGAGGGTAGTGCTTGTTTGTGTGCCGGGTGATGATGGGAAAACCCGTTCAGATATCGGTCCGTATGAGTCGGTTTCCTGTAAACCGTGTGGCCCAGTTTGCCATTGATATTGCGGGTCACTAAGACGTCTAAAAACGGGAGACTTCCGTCTGATTCCACCTCCATGGTAAAGCGAATGTCACGGTGCTGGGAGTTTAGAAAAAGTAAGAATTCATCTAAAGACTGCCGCCCATGGGCCAGATGACGAACGTATCGTCTACATATCTAAACCAACATTTAGGTTTTAAATGAAAGGAGCTTAAGACCTGTTGTTCGAACGCTTCCATAAAAATGTTAGCGACAACCGGGTTGTCCCCTAGGGCACTACCCTCCGAACTTAAGCATGTTTCCAACACCCTACTCCAGAATAATTATAACGCCCACGACATACACCGCACTATAGTGAGATATCGTAATCCCAAACCTCGAAGTGAACCCGATCCTAATATCAGCACCGCCTTCTTACCGTATATTCAAGGTATCACCGATCATATAGGAAAGGTTCTACATAGAAATAAAATCAAAATTGTCTTCAGACCCCATTCTAAAGTTTCGGACCTCTTACCCTCGGTTAAACACTAAATATCTCCGCTCCAAGCACAAGGAGTGTATCGCATTCCGTGTTCGTGTGGCAGTGTGTATATTGGCGAAACTAAGCGGCCAGTCGGCGTGCGTGTGTCCGAACATGAACGTTGTACTAGACTTACATGTAGCCGGTTCAGCGCTGGCATAACACAAACTTAACTCCGGTCATCAAATTCTATTCAAAGATGTCAAGCTTCTGTCCCGTGAATCGTATTATTTCCCTAGGAAAATCCGTGAATCTATTGAAATTTACAAACATCCCCGCAATCTCAATAGAGACGATGGCTATACGTTACATTCGACGTGGCAAACTCTACTGAACTCTACTAAGAATCACCACGCCCGTACGACGCATGCCATTGGCTCATTGTCCCCAGCCAATAGCAGGCCACCATCTGACCCGATCCCCCCTATATAAGTTGTACCGGTCTCTGTCATAGCATTCTTCAAGCTACTGCGAAACGACGAACATCTACGTACAGCCCTGAAGATGTCCCTTGAAACAGTGGACGAAACGTTGGCAATTACGCCTAACTCGACGCGGTCCCAACCCGGAAACCGAGATCTACTTCTTAAGGACTTTCATAATTTCATACCTAGTAATGCCAAGCTCTTGTACAGCAATTCAAGTTGAAGAAGCAGTGTTTCTTTTAAAATAAGCCAAAATATTTACTTAATTTTCTTCGGCATCGTTGAGATTTATATCTCTATTTCTTACGTTTCTTATTTTTTTAAAACTCCTGTGCCTTCAATAATGAAGTGTGCAAATTTAGAAATGTATTCTAGTGTGGTTGTCTTTGATCAGGGTTAATTACCGTACACATTTGCAGCTTGGCGGCAGTTCTCATTTGATAAATAAAATCATCGTTTCGTTCTCGGCATTAGTAAATTCCATATTTAAATACTTGATATGGTAAATAATCGAGGGAAACTAACAATAATGATTCACTAATCTCTACACTGGGTCATCTCATCAATTGGTATATGAACTGACATTTAAATAATATTTTGTTTTTTACTAGGCCACAATTCCAAAGCAAACTTTTTCTTTTTCATTTTTGTTATGGCGTTATTTATTGCCCCCCTCCCAAAAAAAAAAATTATACTGTATTCAGAATTGAATAAGCTAGCTAAACATCCAATAATATAAAGAGTATTCAATTTAAAGAAAAAGAGATTCAAGAGATAGCACTCTATTTTACAGGATCGGAGGAGGGCAAAAAATAATATTGGATACGTTTTGGTATCTATTAAATATGATACTCTCAACGAAAATATTGAATGTACAATGAAAGATCAACCACTCTGTATACATTTATGAACTGACAGGAATTTTAAGAAAAAAAATAATTTCAAAAAATTTAATTCCGTATAAATATGAAGCATCGCTCTGTACGCTATATACTAATCCTTCATTTTGTGTATTTATAAGGCTGAATAATTCGTGACGTGTAATTGTTGAATAGTTAATGTTGCGGATGCAAGAAGGGTCTTTATTATTAACAAGCGGATAAAGTAAATAATTAGAAAAACCGTAAATGTTTAAAATGGAAAATCTCGCTCTAACAAATACAAGAGATATTTACTTGTGTGTTTAGTGTTATTTGAATATTAATAATATCTATGAATCCTTTAATATTGGCGTAATTAAATTTAATGATATTTTATCAGTGAAATAATATAGGAATAAATCAAGAAACGAACTAACGTATCGATATAAGAAAGGCCTATACCTCATAGGCTTCTGTCTCCTAAAACAATAGACTTAGGTCAATGCAAAAATGAATCAAATGTAGGCCTATCATCAGACTACTCTCTTGTAAATGTGACGATTGATAGAAAACATTTCAATAAGGAAAAGCAATCTTCATTACACAAATATTAGATTAATGATCTTAGCTAAAATAATAAAATAGAAAAAGGAATTAATAAGGTGTCAAAAGTGACTGGTAGGATCGCTATGGCCCCTGGTTCTCGTTATAGCTTCGTTTCCGAGGCGGACTCATTAGAGGCCGATTTTATTGGTAAAATAAATAACACATTCGAGAACAATATAAAATAACGTTTAATAAATACATAACAATAACATTACAAGTTACGATGTTTACTTGTATAATATCGATAAGTTTAGATTTACAAGACTGACTCGTTCTCCTCTGTCTTTGGTTTGTATATATGTATATGGTAAATTCAATTTGTTGGCGATTTATATATATATATAGATATATTTAAAACAATCCTACATGTTTCGGCAAATGATGCCTTTTTCAAGGAATATAAAATATAAAGTCTTGACAAATCTTGATTTTATATTTTATATTCCTTGAAATCATCATTTGCCGAAACATGTAGGATTCTTTTAAATATATATATCTTGAAGTAAAACCAGACCTTAAATCGCCAACAAATTGAATTTACCATAACATAAAAAGGTCACGAAATAATTTTCTTTATATATATATATATATATATATATATATATATATATATGTATAATTTAAACGAAATTATCGACCGTAATATATTGAATAAAATAAATACAAAGATAATAAAATTTTATTATCCTTGTACGTCACTTTTATTATTTTTTTTTCAACTCTGCATTTTTATCTCCGGAAGAAGCAACAAAGTTGCTGCGAAATATAGGGATAATTAATAAATGAATTTTTTAATTTACAGACCGCTTTTAATTTATTTTATTATATATATATATATATATATATATATATATATATATATATATTGGAGTAGCTCTAATTACGTGTGTACCAGTAAACACTGAAAACACAGCTGGTGTGCACCAAGGTTGCACCAACCGTCTCATTACTAATGACGGTAGAAGTATTTTATCAGGTTCAACTAGTGACTTAAAAAGTATATTTTTTGTCCAGGAATATACTGAGCCCTAACTGGCCAGTCTTTTACAATGTAGTAAATGTAGTTGGAATTTTTTGATGGATTGTCCCACTCACAAAGAAAACAGCATTTACGAATCCTAGAATATCATTTTAGTTGAGAATTTAGAAAAGCATGTAATTGTAAACGTTTACTATACTATTATACAAAGGCAAATATAAATACAAAGAGTTACACTGTTTAGCGTACTTATTCTTGTTATTATTATACATATATTTTGTAAAAGTTTGAATAAAATATTGATATAGTACATATTTGTGGTATCTCTAAATTTATATTGACATTATTTAATATTTTGACAATCATTTAGTTGTGTAACTATCACTTAAACTTTACATATTTTTGCATATTTTAATAAAAGTTCTGCATATTTTCATCTACTCTCGGAAACATATGCGCATATAATATAGCTTCGGCATGCGTACCATTCCCAACTTTAGTAAAAGTGTATTAACTATCGATTGCCCCATATGGGAAAGGATCACTTACAAAGAAATGGGATGCTACCTTTTGTTATTAATTGTGACATGGATCTTGCGACAAAAGTCTAAAATATGGTCGGTTTAATTTAATTTCCGGTTAGTAAGCTTAACTAACTTTAGTTTTATGAAATTTGTACTTTAACTTATAAGGAATAAATTAGTTTTGAGAAAATGGACATTTATTTATGGACGAAAACAAATCTAAAATCGGACACTTATTTCTGGACGGAGGGAGTATTGTTTTTGATATGAAGGTTAAATTAATGTCATAATTGAGCGCGATCATTCCAAATAAATGTCAATAAATTATTCGCTGATGACGTTTATGTTTTCTTTTTAATGTCTTGAGTAAAAAATGCAATTTTGGTATTATTTATCCATATTTTGTTGACTGTAAAAGTAGAAAAATCAATGTCTTAATTCAATACGAAGAATTTTTGGGGAAAAATGAGATTCCCTCATATAATAAACGACAATACACGTATAGTGTATACGCCATCGGAGGCGGCACTTCAATTAGAAGATGAGGTTGACAGGAAAGTCCGCTCGGAAGATTACAATTGGGACAACGATCTCTGTCCCTTATTAGTAACTCTGTGTATTCAAACCATCGCGGCAAATTTCAAAACTAGACAGCTCTTTCATGAATTGCCCTGTGCAGACAAGCTTCATCTGTTAGAAATATTACCAACCGATTTGGAATTAGAGATTGTCGTTCCTTTAATAGAGGTATTGCGAACATACATATTTTAAAAAACTCTTGGTCTTCATGCGTATATTCTCAACCGTTTTATTAATTACGTTTTAATTCCAATAGGAAGAAATTTATTGGAAGAGAAGGTACAGCGATCATTTTGGTGTCGCGAAAGAAACGAAACATCTTAATTGGACATGGAAATGTTTATATTTAGAGAGGCAAGTGAGGAAGATGGCAGAAGAAGCTGAACCTCAATACTCTGATGAAGAAACAATGGATGACGTCTTGAAGCTGGTGAGTCCGTATATACACAAACTAATGGTAACAGAAATGCAATCTTGGAAACCACCACTAACCTGGGACAAACAAGATATCCCTTCCATCTATCCTTCTGATCACATTGATTTCACACCGATTTTTTTAAGATTAGATTTGATAGAAGAATTGGATATTAACTACGGAGTGAAACATATCGAAACCGATTTTACTTGGAATATATTTAAACTATCAATAGTGGATTGCAGACGTTTAGGCAAGGCCGTAATGGCATTAAAATCAATGAAAATATTTAAACTTCACAGATGCGCGATCGACGATGATAAAGTGCGAGCTCTTGCTCAGAATTTAATAAAACACAAAACTTTAGCAGAACTAGATCTTTCTCATTGCTTAATCGGTGACCAGGGAGCTCTTTGTATTGCTAAAATGATGTTAACTCAACAGACAATCAGAAAAATTATTCTGGCTAATAATAAAATCGGCGAAATCGGAGCAGTAGGAATTGGATTCGCTCTTCTGCAAGATTCCTGCTGTCAATTAATCCATCTCGATTTGAGATTGAATCCTTTACGACATGATGGCGTTATGGGTATTTTCCGAGCCCTAATCAGAGGAGATAAACCAGAAGAGATGAACTTGTCTGCTTGTCAATTTGAAGAGTTGACTGCTTTGCGGCTATGTCAAGTACTGAAACTGAATTGTACGTTAAAATGGTTAGACGTTAGTTGCAATTGGTTTGATGAAAATGCCAGTCAGGTAAGTGTAAGAACATGAAAACAAAACATACCTATTGCTAACTGAATTACTTAGTAATAGGTATGTTTCTACTTTCATAAATGATACAGGTTTCTAGGATTTCTTTACAATTAAAAAAAGCAAAGATTTATTTTTTTCAAATAGCATTTTAAACTTTTTTTTTAATTTTCAAATAATAAAACTAACACTTAATGTTAGACTTTGATGGTTCTATACAAACAGAATTTCCAAAATTCACTATAGAATTACCCTTATTTTAATTTGAAATTCTAATCAGTAAATAGCATCTGTTCACAAACCTTGATTGTCTTATATTATTAATCACGTTTTGGCACTCATAATAATAATAATAATAATCTTTATTAACCTGAAGATCACAGCATTATGAAATAGGTTTCGTCACCAAAATATGTACCTTACACTGTTAAAATTAAAATTAAATTAAAATTATATGAAAACATTCCTACGTATGATAGTACTCTTGAACACTATAAAAACATTCATTAATAAGGAAACACTTTAAGTTATATTTAAAATTCCTGGTCGTACTACTAATCCTTATAGCCCTCGCCAAACGGTTGAATATGCTAACACAGGCATAGTAAGGAGATTTTTCATATGCTGTCGTTCTGTGGAGGGGTACCCGGAAGGACTCTCCATTTCGCGTATTATAGTCATGAGTTTGGGCATTAATCGGAAATAAATGCTTATTCTCATATGCAAACACAGCACACTTATATAGGTATATACTCGGCAATGTGAGGATACCATGTACCCGAAAAACATTCTTGCATGTATTTCTATTCTTAATGTCACAAATTAATCGAATTACTCTTTTCTGCACAATGAAAAGTCTATTAAAATCGTTTTCCCTTCCCCACACTACAATATTATAAGCCAGGTGCGGGTAAACCATTGCATAATACATGCCCAACAGTCCTTCCCTATCCAAACAGCTCTTTAATTTCAGAATGGCATAGTAACCTCTATTAACTTTAGCAATCACAGTGTCAACCTGAATATTCCAATTCAGATTCGAGTCCAGATGTATTCCCAGGAATTTAACATTTTTGTCACATTTCGCAGTTATTGCTTCCGTTGGTTTATAAAAGTTCACTCTCACCATCTTAGTCGTATTTAAGATTAAACGATTCTTACAGCACCACTCGTCGAGAGCCCCCACGACGGAAGTTACATATGTTTCCAACAGTTTTAATTCGTCAGAAACCACGACGATCGACGTATCATCAGCATAATTAACAAGATGTCCAGCACTTATAAAGTCTTTCATATCATTTATAAAAAGGATAAAGAGAAGTGGCCCCAGAATGGAGCCCTGCGCCACACCCAGCCCAACATCAGCTGTATTCGAGCAAACACCGTTTACATTAACAATAATATGTCTTTGACGTAAAAATGATATAATCAAGTTCAATACATTACCCCGAATACCAACCGCGTACAACTTCTCCTCCATAAGCCTACTGTCCACACAGCCAAATGCGGCCGAGAAGTCAAAAAACAACCCAACTGCAAATTTCCTCTCATCAATACTCCTTGCCAAACACTCCACAAAGTCGACACAGGCCGTCTCAGTTGATCTACGACGTCTAAAACCATGTTGAGCATCGCTGATGATGGCGAACCGATTGAGGTACTCCATGATGCGATCATATATCACTTTCTCGTAAATTTTGAAAAACTCAGTACCGATATAGGACGGTAGTTATCCATTGTCATTTCACACCCCCCTTTTTGTAGATTGGGACCACCCGCGCAGTCTTTAACGCAGACGGGAACACTCCAGTCTGAAAAGACACATTTATTATGTATGCAAGAGGTCCACTAATGGCATCACTAAGTTTTTTTAGTAGAGACACAGGTACATCATCCGGACCACACGAGTCTTTGTTCTTCAGGACAGCCAACACATTCACCACATCTTCCCTATTCACTGGACCCATGAACATATTGCCAGTTACACTTCTACTCACTGTACATTCCGTAGTTATGATATTTGTAAATCTATTAGTAATTCTTTCCAAAGTCACAGTAGAAAAATGTTGCATGAAGGCATTCGCCACATTCAATGGGTCTTTGACCTCTACATCGTTGATTTTAAGAGTCACTGATTTTGTCAGCTTGTTTCTGTTAGTTTCATACTTTACTAAATTCCAGATACATTTACTTTTATTTTTACTTGACGCTATTTTGTTTCTATAGTATGTCTTTTTTTCGTTATTTATAAGGTTTCGATGTTCTTTCTTTATTTGCTTATAAAATGCTGATGTATGGTCATCATATCCAGTTGATCTCAATATTGCGTAAGTATCTTTTAAATACCTACTGGATTCCTTTATTTTATTATTTATCCATGGTGGCTTACTATTTTCACAGCTCGTTATTTTTCTTTTCCTTCTTCGGACAAATTATATTAAAATAATACATGAAATGTCTCATATAGTCCCCAAATGCCATGTCCACGTCGCTAGTATCACTTGTATTCCAGGAGTTGTTACATAAAGCAGCTCTTAGATTTTCAATATTTGTATGGCATAAATTACGTTTATAGTACTTGTTCTCCACCCTGTCCGTGGACATATCACAATCTACCATCCGGAAAGACAGTATCTGCGCAGAATGATCAGATAACCCAGGATCCCATACATCGATATCAAATGTATCCTCTGGAAAACTACACACAATATAGTCCGTTCCCGATTTTGAGACTCGACCGTTCTTATTTACATGTATTCTGGTTGGTTTGACATTTTTATTCATCAAATTGTAGGACCGAAAGATATCCCGTAGTTTTCTTCTAGCAGAACAATTAGTTTGCCCGTCAATATTGAAATCACCGCCCAAAACCACCAAGTCACAGCCTCGACATATGAATGATAAAGCATCGGACAATTTTTCTTCTAATTGATCAATATTGCACGTAGGTGGGCTGTATATCGATACAATGGACACTCTATATGTACCCACATGCACACATACAGCACAACACTCAAACAACATTTCAACAGAGTAACTAGACATGCATAACTAGACTGTAATAAATACTTATTTGCAAATAATTTCTTGTTGCGCACAATATTGATCAAAATAATGTTCATTTTACTCGCTATTGCGTTCTATGCAGTGCTAGGAATGTGTAAAAAAATTGCTAAACTTGTTGTAAATATAGGCTGCTGGATACTTCTGGTACAGGTTATAATCTTCTAACTAAGTTCATTAACTCTTGTCGATGAGCTTTCTCAATAAACGATCTCCTCAAACCTAAGCATCAGGAGCAGTGAAATCAAGTGAATGAACCGGATATGGTAACTGTACCGCAGAAAATTACTCAATACCCAAAATTTTCATGAAGAACCTAAAGTAATCGGAGTGGAAGGTTTTTGGAGCGGCAGAATCTTCTCAGATCTTTCAGACATTATATTAGAATCTGCTATCTATATCATAACTGATTCAGAGTAAAAGTATTTTTGCGTTCGTCTTCAACAAAATAAGGACCTAGTAGACCGTTAGTAAACCTGTAGACCCAATTATTGGCATTCATCAGAAAACCATACATTCGCTAAGAACACTGTATCATTGTAACATTAAAGAACAATATACAACTTTTGCATTATTCAAACGTTGACGGATTCAATTTTATAAGAGAAATCTCTTATTTTCGCGAACATTATTCTTGAAGAAGTTACAATTCAAATTTTCAAAGACGTTCGCCGGAGATTTCTATTTGGAGATTCTAATACCTGTTCGAAAAGCCTTCTTTGATTCGCAACGCTTTCTGTGCGTCTAAATTTTTCAACGCCTGTTAGGAAATCCTTTTTAGGTGATGCTGCCTTCTGAAACTTTTTTCCTAAGTTGATTGGCAACAACTAACAGTCTAGGCCGATTCGATTACTCCGTTCAGTTTAGGCGGAAATAACGTATAAAATAATCCTTGCGTTGTTAGCAAGAAATGGAATTTGGAATCTTTTTGACATAATATTGGAATAAACATATCGTTGAGTTTCTATAATAACCATTGATACATATTGCTATGTATTGTGGAGTTGATAAATTATTTAAATTGGCCCACAATACACAATAGCTTGCCCTGTTTCACTCAAATCGGTACAACCTTCCAGGAGCTCTTGTATCTTCAGGGTTACCCTCAAAGGGTATGTGTTAAATAAAACAAAAGGTATTAGCAAATAAATAAAACTCGCATTAACAATAAAAACATATACTACAAAAGAAAACGACAAAATACGACAAATACGACAAAAGAAAAAAAAAATTTCCACTTTATAGAGTATAAAGAAGTGCTGAAGCAATAATTATGCAACAGCGTGAGGAAAACTTGTATAAATATTGACTGATATACTAGACAAAAAACCTCACGTGACCACGAGCAAAATTACAACTAATTATAGTTGGAAAACTTTCGAACTTTAAATTACGTTATCCCATAACTTCAAACGTCAAACAGAAAATTATCTGTTCGCGAGCCACTCAAACAAAATGACAAAAATCATGCGCTCTAATAACATGATTAACTCCCACCAAATTTCCCTGACTTTTAAAACAACTACAGCTAGCCAAAAGCAAAAACTAGCTAAAAAAAAAACAAAATGTTGAAAATTTTTCTGACTATAAAATATTATAAACTAAAATTTTTACTGAATTTACGAGCTCAATCAATATACAGATAATATAACTAAATTAATATATAAATATATATAAATATACTTGCAAATATACACGTACATTAATTAATGTAGTCGTCACACTTCACAAAAAAATACTAAAAGAGAGATTTTTCAGATAGGTTACACAAAATCAAAAATTACAAGTATCAGAAACTCGTAATTAATCGAGAATTACTTTTAACACATCAGAATAACTCAACTAAAAACATAAACCGAAATTAACTATAATGTACTGAATAAAAAGGAAGTTTTTATTCAGAAAAATGTAACACAACCTATCTGTTATACGAATCAAAAATCTCTAACGCTTCCCTACGGAAATGCCTCTCTCCAAACCTAAAACAAACTCAAAGGAGCGACATCGACAAAATACTTTCGAAATGGCGGGAACCTCAAACATCACGACCACGCTCGAACATTCTACAGACGTGGACCAAAATACACATTATAATCAAAATTTAAATAAAATCTAAAATATTTCTAATTATTTTCCTGGAATAAAATGTGCATAAATATATATAGTCTAATAATGTTTCTTTAGTTTTTCTACGGGGAAAAATTCATGACAATATGTCACTTGTCGCATATACGAAATTTCATAGGCTTCGAGGATTCGGTGCCCTTTGTTCTGGTGCCTGACGTATAAAACCCGTACACTAACATATTATAAATGTAAGCCAGGCTTATCAAATTTGACGTCTTATTTGACTTAAAATTATAGGTATTAGCAATGTATGTATAACCTATGAAGTCTGTAAGTGACAGTATGAATATATTTGTCCCGTTTACGTAGCTAAAAAACAACTTTGATTTTCTGCTCATAAGAGTTGGTCGGGTTTTATATGTCGCGCAGTGTATACTGTATGCGTTGCATACGTTACAGTGTATGTGTGTGTGTTCCACAGGTAACAGCGCTCGATGTTATAAAAACTGCAACAGTAAGATGGCATTGTTATATACTAAGGTTCAATAACCTCAATATATTTACATAAGAAATCAGCTGCTTATACTTTTCGTGATGGTTGGCAACCTTGGTAATTTGGTAATTATCTAGAATCGGAACACGTTAATAAGAACACATAAATGTAAATCATATTGAACGTACGCATATACACATGTAACGATTGAATCGAGAAACATTTATTTCGTTACTTAAACGCCACCCCTACTCTTTATGGTCGGTCGTATTTCTTCAAATGCAGTGGCCGGACAAATATTTTATAAATATCTTTGTCATCTTTTTTCTCGCGTTTGCGAAGGAATTTCGGAAAATATTTTGATTCGTATTCTATGTAATTCCATGATTTCATTTTTCATACGTTGGCTTTTTCTTCCAATCACACCTGGTATAAAGCGACTCCTACAACTTTCTTCTAATGGAAACCATAACATATTGTGTTAAGAATGAACGAAGTACCTACAATTGTACTAAGTCTAAAAGTAGCTTATTGTGGATTTAGAAATGCCTCACTGTAAACAATTTTCTACAACACCTAAAAGAATTCAGACAATAACTGAATATATGGCAGACGTTTTAGAAGAAATATCCACAATAATATCAAGAATTCCAACGGGAAGTGAACCAACATACATTTCACATCAATCAGATGAGGATATAGTTGAAAATGAAGAAGTTGCAGAAGTATCTACTACAATGAAAGCAGGGCATTAAACTAAAATTACGTCACTTTGAATTTTGCTATGATGTGTAATAGATTTGAAGTTTCAGATAGGACGGCTTTATGTTTGGCAACAGCTCTTTACGAAGACATAAATTTCAGAGGATGGTTAAAGCTAAAGTGGCTGGAGAAATTAAATCTAGAGATGAGTTTGATGAACGACCATTAACTGATTCACAAATACCGATGCATATACAAAGACCGGAAAGACATGTACTACTTTTTCCAAACGCGTCATAGAAACGAATCGTGAAGGTGTTAGAGCGGTAACAACACAAAGTCGTAAAAAAGTACCTCGAATGGAAAACAAAAAGCTTTAAAAAAATAGTAATGAAACAGACATCTATTTAAAAAAATTTTTAGTCGATAAAAAGATTTAAAAATAAATCAACTTAAAAATTAAAAAAAATGAGTCTACTATCGGGATAAAATTAAAAAAATTTTAATGAATTTCACTACTTTTTGCTTTACACAGTAATGATCGTTTCGCTCCAACTTGAGCTTCGTCAGAACATATATGACGAAGCTCAGGTTCGAGCGAAACGATCGTTACTCTATAAAGTAAAAAGGAGTGAAATTCAATAAAATTTGTTTTATTTTATCCCGATTTGAGTTATATTGGAATTTCATCAAGTAAAGGCTGAAACAATCCTATATAAAAAAATTGTGTTGTTTTGTTTAATTCTTCAAAATAATGATTTCTTCAGGTCGCTTTTTCTACCAAAACGATTTCGAAAATCGATCGTAACGAAAGTTCCTGTAATTGTATGTATTTTAATGAGGTGTAAGGAAAAAAATATTTTTTCATAAAAAAAAATCTGTTTTTAGTAAGAGCCATCGAAAAAATTCATAATTGGAGTAGACTGTGAAATTGGGTTGGTACTTTAGCCAGTTCCACATAATGACACATTACTTGATGCTTGACAGTTTCATTTGGTTTCATTGTAAAAAAAAGTTATGGCATTGAAATGATACTACAACAAAAAAGAAAACAAATAATTTATTTAATATCGAAATCATAATCTAAATTTACATATAGCTACAGAAGTTGTTGAAAATGTTGTCCATTTACATCTAAACAAATTTAATTTTCTTAATAAGAGTTTTGAAAAATTTGACACAAACTTATAGTTTGTGTGTACTCCAATTATGAATTCTTTCGATGGCTCGTTATTAATACCTAATATCTTCCCTGAAATTAAAAAAAAACATATATATTAACAGTGATTCTAAAAAGTGGAAGAAATACTTTTCCAACCAACCTGTACTGAGCAATCTACTATAATTCTATAGGATTTTATGACGATTTGATAAAAGTAATACACACTTATTTAGGAAAATATATACAGGCTGTCACACAAAAAACGCCCCAAGCTGGAACTCTGTTATTTATTTTTAGATTGAGGCTAAATTTACTTTCTTCCAGTGCCATCTTCAATTCCGAGCGATTGTCAATTTTCTTTTCAAATTGCCCGGTATATATTTCTTTGCATAATTGAATAGAGACCTCTTTCCTGAATCCATTGATGTACAATACATTCATTGTAATTGTAAATTTAGAAGAGAAAAAAATTGTAGCACTTTCCAAACATTCTCAGTGACTTGTATTATACTCAAAATAAACTTGTAGCATGTCAGTAAGTTGATTGAAATTCATGATTTATTTCAAAACTGTTAAAATATGCTTGCTTAGTACAGAAAAGTCAAAGATGACAGTTACATATGCGTAATGAGTTATTTTTCCATCGCACACTACAGTATATAACACAAGTGACTAAGAGCATATAGGGGAGGGTGGGCCACATTGAGACAAAATTAACATGTCATTTTTTTTTTCAAAAGTAACTCCATTTTTTATTATTCTTAATTCTGTTTTAGAATCTATATACGTCAATGGTGTATTACTTTAAATAGCATCGAATTTACTTGACCACTTCTTGTGATTAATGTTGATTTTTAAATAGTATGTTTCGTCTCAGGGTGGCCCAAAATAAGGGCCTCCTTGAGACAATATAGAACTTTAAAAACGAGCAATTAAATAACAAACTTTTTTATTTTCAAACAAAATAACGTACATTCTTAGCGGTATTATTAAATAATATAAAATATACAAAATATATGTAATATAATATGTGTTTATAAGGCAAATTATCGAATATCTAATTCACCAAAATTAATTCCAAAATTTAAGAAATTGTTTTGCCTTTTAGTCGTTCCTACTTTAGAAGGTGTTGGTAAAACGTGTTTTATGTCATTGAAATTTACCACAGATTGATCTGGATTAACTGGAAAGACAAAATAGGATTTATTTTTTTGACTACGTCTTAGAAACGAAACTGCATAGTCGTCGTTTTCAATGTTTAAAACTTTGGCAACGTAAAAAAATTTTTTTCTTATCTCGAAATTCTACCAAAACGTAGGCACCAATATCAATTTGAATATTTTCCTTGTCAATTTCTTCAAGTTCCAGATGGTCAGATAGACTCTCTGAAGTGAATGAACCTTCAGAACCTGTTTCTGACTCAATTCTTATTTTTCGTGTTAAATTTCTTTTTGTTGTCTTCATTTTTTTTAAAGCTTTTGTTCTATTTCTTTCCATATCCCTCTCCTCTATTAGATTTTTTTCAGGTGTGTCTGTAATAATTTTGCTGCTTCCTCTTTTATTTATTTTCCTTATCTTTTTTCTGGGAGGAGCGCTTGGAAATCCATACAATTTTTCTGGGGAAATAAACTCACTATTGTGGTTATCGTTGCTTCCGTTCTGCATATCAGGTTCGTTTCTGTTTTTACTTGACCCATCGTCTTTTTCCTCTGTTCTTTTCTGAGCACTTGTATTATCTTCATTCGTTTTATCTTCTATAATATCCCTATCGGTCACTTGACTTACTAAAAAGTCCTCGTCGGTAAAAATATTTCGATTGAATGGGTGAATTCCAGTTTTTATAAAACCTGACATAATATTTCGTCGTGTCATGGAACCATCAAAAGCTGCGCCAACGCATTCAGCTATTTGATAAATTGTTAAAGGTACGCCAGGGTTTCTCATCATCCACGAATCTATAGAAGCATTATAAAGACTTTTAAATGGCCCGTACACCGATACGTCCAGTGGCTGTAGCTTATGTGAGCTATGTGGAGGCAGTGTTAATAATGTAACTCCATGATTTTTCGCCATATTAATCGTGGCAATCGACAGATGGCTTTCATGGTTATCCATTATGAGTAGCGAAGGATTTGTCACTGAACTGGATGTATATTTTATGAAATGCCTCATTACCTTGGTAAAGAGTTCGACCGTCATCCATCCAGAAGGATTTGCAAGGCCAAGAGTACCATCTGGCGCTCCTTTCAACATATGAGGTTTAAAATGCGTACGAGGAAACACCATTACTGGTGGAATAGTATTCCCTGTTGCGCTTATTATACAACAGGTTGTGACCAAAATTCCACGTTCTCCACTTGTACACTTATTAACCTGTTTGACGCCTTTGTGGGCCAAAATTTTTTTTGATTTTTGAACCGTCGTTGTAGATGTTTCATCTAAATTGAAGATCCTGGCGCCATCAGAAAACGCCATAGATCTTGTTAAAATACTTTCTAAATTATCGTAAAATCGATTAACATTATGGCGATTAAACGATGTTGCCCTTGAGAGACTACATCCTTCAGGTTGTCTAATACTAATATCTGGATTTCTTTTTAAAAACCCGTACAGCCAATCTTTTCCTGCACTTTTTTCAGTTTTCCATTGTTCTGGATATTTTATATCATTGTCCACTGCTAATTCATATGCTGAAACCCTTACATCTTTCGTAGATTTTCCATAACACATTTTCGAGCATTTAAGTATATAATTTACGAGCATCTTCTCTTGTGCATCATTAAATACTCTCCTAGTGTCGAAGCGTGGCTTCATTTTAATATCAACCCCCGGCGATTCCTTTTGCTTTTTAACATACCGCGCAAGAGTTTGATACTTGACTTCATTGCGCTCTGCCGCTACTCTTAAGCTCATGCTATTTTCAATAACATCTCGAACAGCATTTTTCATGGAAACCTCACTGAAATTACCCTTATCACTCTTTCTCTTTCTTCCACGTGACATTTTTCTGCAACGAAAGATATGTGTTTATGATGGGCCTCCATGGGACAGTCTCAAAGTAGCCGAATGTTTTTGTCTCATGGTGGCCCACGAGCAGGATTCTCAACTACCGTTAATTGAGATTTTAATACGAAATGTTATATCGTTGTAATGCACAGTATTAGAACTTAACCTCAACTACAAACAACTGAGCACATGATAATTTTGGAAAAATATATTGGTACGTATTTTTTCATATGTTAAATAGTAATAATAATGTAACTTACCCATATGCGAAATAAGAAAAACTTATATAAACTGCACAAGAAGAACTGGCAGTGCTGAAACTTTGAACAAATGACTGGACCCCGCTTTACAGCCTACTCTGGCCGCCACAACTAATCTAAATGCGGGAATTACAAAATTATTACTTCTGTCTCAAGGTGCACGTGTCTCGTGGTGGCCCACCCTCCCCTACGGTGTTTTAATAAGTTGTTTCTTCTAATTTTAATTAAAATTTATGTATTGCACATCAATAGATTCAGGAAAAAAATCTCTATTCAATTATGCAAAAAAATATATAACGTGCAATTTGAAAAAAAAAAATTGATAATCGCTAGGAATTGAATATGGCGCTGGAAAAAAGTAAATGTAGTCTCAAACATAGTACTAATAAAACTATTTCATTTGGTACCTATCTCATGAAAATCTAAATATAAATAACAGAGTTACAGGTTGGGGCGTTTTTTGTGTGACAGTCTGTATATTGAAAATTTCGGCAATTTTACTCAGAATTATCTATACATTACTTTTTTGCTATACGCTTTATGACAAAAAAAGTTCTATATAATTTGACCCACCCTAATATATATAGCTTATTCTTTGAAAATTATGTATTTTTTTAACTAACCTATTAATATTGCTACATTTTTTTTGCAAGAGAAATATAACAACTACTTTAGAAACATATCTATTTGAAATTTTGAAAGGAAATTGTAAAAAGAACTGCTTCTATCCTAGTCGAGAAATTAGCAAATCACTTTATTTAGTAGGTATTCTTTAACATCTTCATTCATTCTAGGAAATGCTTAATGCTATGATGATAAATAAAACAATAGAATGGCTGGACTTGAGGGACACGAATGTACCACATGAAATATTGGAAGGAATTAACAAAATGCTTTTTCGTAATCGTCTCGGTTTTGAAGACATCAACGAAAGCGATATTACATTAGAAGATTTTAATACTGAACTCGATGACGATGAACTAAAACCTATAGAAACTCCGGAGAATATGCGAGCGAATGATTCCTCGGATGAAGATTAACGAATTATTAGAAGTTATGTTTATCGATATTTCTTGAATAGATTAACCTATGATTTATATCGAAGGTGAAATAACATATCTTCTAAGCCTGCAAACTGTCGTATTCTATTCGTTGAATATTTTAAAATAAAGATTTTAAGTACAGATAACACCGAAGTAATTATGTACAGTCCGTTCGTTTTACTTAGGCGAATTCCGGCTCATGCCGATGTCTACTTCGGTCACGTTCGGGTTATGCGAACGACATACACAAAGTGAACAGGGCGGTATTAGTATTATGCAAGTAATAAAGGATTAAATGATTTATTATTGGTTATTGGTAAAACCAGGTTCAAGGATGGATTATATTTAGTAAATAGGTCATTACAGTTGTTGTCAGGAAAGATAATCCCTGCGTCATCAATATAACATTGTATGATTCAAATCAATATTTCGGCGTCACATTAAATACTGTAAATTGCAAAATGAATATGGAAACTATGACTTCGTTTCCAGGCCAAATAAATTTGCTGACAGTCGGTCAAATTTGTGGGTTATGCGAACATATATAATTGAATTACATCTTAGTTTTATTACTTTAAAATTACAATAAATTGAACAAAGCTGTGTAAACAACAAATCAAATTAAACTATAACACCACATGAAAAAGAAAATGATTTATCAAGAACTTTTATGAACATTTATGTCAACATATAAGATTATGTAATTCTTTAATCATTTATCATAGTGAATTAATGAATGGCAAAACCAAACAGCTTCAAATTACTAGTTATAAAAGCATTATTATTGGAATTGAAACCATACAATAGACCAGAGTATCTACTTTTTATAACTATAATTAAATATTCACTGTTATGACAGATTCTTAAACATTATTTTATAAAAATATAATTTTTGTTTAAAAAAAAAGTAAACAATTTAGTTACATCAAATACATTTCAAGACAATTTTAAATATTTAACGGTAGGTTTTACAATACATTTTAACCCATCTATTATACCGTGGAATAACCCGAATGAGGACAAAGTTTAGCAATAGGTATTAAATCACCACCACGGTTTTTCTGTCGTTAAAAATATTGCAACAAATACAAAATAAGTTGTCGCCATTGTGAATATAATGTTCTGCCATCATAGTTTAAAAAAAATAAATTTCAACAAATACCTATGTATTTATAAAAGAAAATTGCCTGAGCCGTCTCGAAGTTACATCGTTCAAGCTATCCTTGTCATATAAGTAGGTAATGTTTGTTATTTGGATGTGGAGAAACTTTGAATGTCGTTGATAGAATTATACGTAAGTGACGCAGGGATCATCTTTGGTGATTTTGACTGTACTATACTCAATTTGAATTCTCTTTATTTCAAGAATTAGATAATCCTAATCCACCTATTATATTTATAAAATGTTACACGCAAATTACACGCATTAATCCTTATATAATTATTTCATTTAAAATGAAAAGCGACGAGAGAGAGAGAGAGATAGAGTAAATATAAAATTAATATGATAGGCTTCTTTGTCAATTTTGCATATAATCGAGCGTCAAATAATTACTATATTATAGCTTGCCGAGGCCTAACAATTTTTGCAGAGCACAGACTCAATACAATTCAATCAACGTAGAAAATATTATCTAATGCGCATTCATCCTTCTTATCTACATAAAACGAACCGATTGTAGCTGGTATTGCAATTGTTAATAAAAACATCTGAATACCTATAATCAGAGACCGGCACATCGGGCTGAAATGGACGTCATTACGACGGACGATATAAATAGTCTACAACATCTGTAAGTACACACGCAGTTGTTGAATAGCACTATTCATTCGATTAACTGCACACCTATTTTTTGTGTGCGGTTAACCGAATGAATAGTGCTATTCAATAACTGCGTGATGTACTTACAAATGTTGTACAGTATTTATATCGTCCGTCGTAATGACGTCATTTCAATCTAATTTGTCCGGTCTCTACTTACTTCAATTTTCAATAATAGGCAACCGTGAATGCGTCGTTTAAGGAATCTTGTTTAAAAATATATCTGTGATTTGAATAACATTTAATGTTTGTGTAAGATAAATAGGTAAATTTAGTATATTTCTTATTTATAACAAATAGCAAATCTATAAGGCCTAACGTAAGTACATCATTTATTTGTTGAGGAGATAAATGTCGAAACTTCATTACAATAATTAATAACTAGGGACCGGACACCAGAGGTCCATGACTTATCCCCCATGGGCGTACTATTGAAAATTTGAATTTTTAAAGAATATTTAATTTTATTTAAATAATTGGAAAACAAACAGGTGGTGATCTATAAAATACGAAATACATTTTTATTTGTTAATTTTGTAGTTCAAATTGAGTAAAGGAGTGTTAATAACTAGCAATACTTTCTCAAGGCTTTCTTCTGTGAACTTTGTTCTCTTTGAATGAAATACATCCATGTAGATAGAAAACGTCCTTTCTACATCGCAACTGGTTATGGGTGCATACTGGAAATATTCTTTTATTTCAGAGTATTTAGCAGTTAGATTTTGAGGCATTGATTGTCACAATGTTATTAAATCTGGATTTCTATTAAAAACTGCGTCTAACTTTTGCGAAAGGCCATATCCGAAGTCACTTGGAATTTTTATCAAATTATTAATAACCACACCTACTGTGGTTAATCCATCATTTAATTTGAGATTATGATTTTCAAAATAAATAGTTAGTCTTGGCAGATTTCCAGTGTTCCTGAAGAAAGTACAACTGATTCTTTAAATTTGGAATTTGTATTAGTTCCGTGCACTTCGAGCATCGTCATTTAAAAATGTAACCAAATTTTGTAAATTATCCAAATTCTCTGCATAAAAACTAGTAGCTTCCGACCAAGCCTATCTAGTTATTACTGGAGAGGGAGGCATTGAGCTACTCTCAATGGTGCTTTTCTGAAAACTTTATTAAAAGCGGATACAAGTATATCAACTTCCGAAAAGGTGTCTGATATATTCACAGATTCTGTGGAGAGCATGTGCTACAAAAGTAATATGCAGCATATTAGGATATGTTTCCTTTAATAGTCTACTTGTTTTTAACATATATGCACTGTCGATGACAAATAAAAGTATTCTTTCTTTGTACCTGTCGTCCAAATGAAGCATTTGGTGCATATTCTCGTAAATGGTTTTAACTACTGTTTCCGCATCAACTGTAATTATAACTTTTGTCGCTACTACATATGCGTTATATGGAATAGTTGAATGTAGTACACCAGCTAAAACATTTATCACACAGCATCCTAATATATCACCAGTTTCGTCGGCACTTATCCATAGGTACTGATTTGAAAGATGGCTTCTAAAGCGTTCTATTGCTTTTGTGCAGCACTTAGGAACATAATATTTGCGTAAGGTGGATTCATCAGGTACATTTCGACGAGTATATTTTTTGGGGAAATATTTTGAAGGTGAGATTGTTAAGTTTATTTAATGGAATATTTGCCGCCATTAAAGTTTCACAGAGTTCTCAGTTAAAATTGTCAGATTCCAACGGGTCTAATTTATGTGTATGTGTTTACGATGCTAAGTGACGTTTTACGTGCGATTTCTTGGAATTTTTGAACGATATTTTACTTAACATTTGGAATTTACTGCAAGTGAGAATTAATGAATATTAAATCACATTCTTACATGTAAATGTCGACTTATTTAATGCGTATAAATCTACAATCCGTCAAACTAAGTTTGTACTAGTATGCAGAACACACTCTTTCGCGACAACGAACTTCCTGGTAGTTAGGTTAATTAAGAATTAAGAAATACTGAAAAAACAAGCCTATCAACGCGAGGACACGTACAGACGACCGTTTCGTTCTAATTGGAACTTCTCAATGTACGGCATTCCCTTTCGATGACGACCTTGCTTTTTCATTTCTATACTTTCTGTATATATAGTTAACATTTGGAATTTACTGCAAGTGAGAATTAATGAATATTAAATCACATTCTTACATGTAAATGTCGACTTATTTAATGCGTATAAATCTACAATCCGTCAAACTAAGTTTGTACTAGTATGCAGAACACACTCTTTCGCGACAACGAACTTCCTGGTAGTTAGGTTAATTAAGAATTAAGAAATACTGAAAAAACAAGCCTATCAACGCGAGGACACGTACAGACGACCGTTTCGTTCTAATTGGAACTTCTCAATGTACGGCATTCCCTTTCGATGACGACCTTGCTTTTTCATTTCTATACTTTCTGTATATATAGTTAACATTTGGAATTTACTGCAAGTGAGAATTAATGAATATTAAATCACATTCTTACATGTAAATGTCGACTTATTTAATGCGTATAAATCTACAATCCGTCAAACTAAGTTTGTACTAGTATGCAGAACACACTCTTTCGCGACAACGAACTTCCTGGTAGTTAGGTTAATTAAGAATTAAGAAATACTGAAAAAACAAGCCTATCAACGCGAGGACACGTACAGACGACCGTTTCGTTCTAATTGGAACTTCTCAATGTACGGCATTCCCTTTCGATGACGACCTTGCTTTTTCATTTCTATACTTTCTGTATATATAGTTAACATTTGGAATTTACTGCAAGTGAGAATTAATGAATATTAAATCACATTCTTACATGTAAATGTCGACTTATTTAATGCGTATAAATCTACAATCCGTCAAACTAAGTTTGTACTAGTATGCAGAACACACTCTTTCGCGACAACGAACTTCCTGGTAGTTAGGTTAATTAAGAATTAAGAAATACTGAAAAAACAAGCCTATCAACGCGAGGACACGTACAGACGACCGTTTCGTTCTAATTGGAACTTCTCAATGTACGGCATTCCCTTTCGATGACGACCTTGCTTTTTCATTTCTATACTTTCTGTATATATAGTTAACATTTGGAATTTACTGCAAGTGAGAATTAATGAATATTAAATCACATTCTTACATGTAAATGTCGACTTATTTAATGCGTATAAATCTACAATCCGTCAAACTAAGTTTGTACTAGTATGCAGAACACACTCTTTCGCGACAACGAACTTCCTGGTAGTTAGGTTAATTAAGAATTAAGAAATACTGAAAAAACAAGCCTATCAACGCGAGGACACGTACAGACGACCGTTTCGTTCTAATTGGAACTTCTCAATGTACGGCATTCCCTTTCGATGACGACCTTGCTTTTTCATTTCTATACTTTCTTTATACGCATTAAATAAGTCGACATTTACATGTAAGAATGTGATTTAATATTCATTAATTCTCACTTGCAGTAAATTCCAAATGTTAACTATATATACAGAAAGTATAGAAATGAAAAAGCAAGGTCGTCATCGAAAGGGAATGCCGTACATTGAGAAGTTCCAATTAGAACGAAACGGTCGTCTGTACGTGTCCTCGCGTTGATAGGCTTGTTTTTTCAGTATTTCTTAATTCTTAATTAACCTAACTACCAGGAAGTTCGTTGTCGCGAAAGAGTGTGTTCTGCATACTAGTACAAACTTAGTTTGACGGATTGTAGATTTATACGCATTAAATAAGTCGACATTTACATGTAAGAATGTGATTTAATATTCATTAATTCTCACTTGCAGTAAATTCCAAATGTTAACTATATATACAGAAAGTATAGAAATGAAAAAGCAAGGTCGTCATCGAAAGGGAATGCCGTACATTGAGAAGTTCCAATTAGAACGAAACGGTCGTCTGTACGTGTCCTCGCGTTGATAGGCTTGTTTTTTCAGTATTTCTTAATTCTTAATTAACCTAACTACCAGGAAGTTCGTTGTCGCGAAAGAGTGTGTTCTGCATACTAGTACAAACTTAGTTTGACGGATTGTAGATTTATACGCATTAAATAAGTCGACATTTACATGTAAGAATGTGATTTAATATTCATTAATTCTCACTTGCAGTAAATTCCAAATGTTAACTATATATACAGAAAGTATAGAAATGAAAAAGCAAGGTCGTCATCGAAAGGGAATGCCGTACATTGAGAAGTTCCAATTAGAACGAAACGGTCGTCTGTACGTGTCCTCGCGTTGATAGGCTTGTTTTTTCAGTATTTCTTAATTCTTAATTAACCTAACTACCAGGAAGTTCGTTGTCGCGAAAGAGTGTGTTCTGCATACTAGTACAAACTTAGTTTGACGGATTGTAGATTTATACGCATTAAATAAGTCGACATTTACATGTAAGAATGTGATTTAATATTCATTAATTCTCACTTGCAGTAAATTCCAAATGTTAACTATATATACAGAAAGTATAGAAATGAAAAAGCAAGGTCGTCATCGAAAGGGAATGCCGTACATTGAGAAGTTCCAATTAGAACGAAACGGTCGTCTGTACGTGTCCTCGCGTTGATAGGCTTGTTTTTTCAGTATTTCTTAATTCTTAATTAACCTAACTACCAGGAAGTTCGTTGTCGCGAAAGAGTGTGTTCTGCATACTAGTACAAACTTAGTTTGACGGATTGTAGATTTATACGCATTAAATAAGTCGACATTTACATGTAAGAATGTGATTTAATATTCATTAATTCTCACTTGCAGTAAATTCCAAATGTTAACTATATATACAGAAAGTATAGAAATGAAAAAGCAAGGTCGTCATCGAAAGGGAATGCCGTACATTGAGAAGTTCCAATTAGAACGAAACGGTCGTCTGTACGTGTCCTCGCGTTGATAGGCTTGTTTTTTCAGTATTTCTTAATTCGATATTTTACTGACTTTACAATAAATTTCGGAATCACTGGCAATCGACATACTATCAGTATGGCCCTTAGTCCAACTCGTCATTGTTTCACGACGCCATTCTCGACGTTGTTCCATATCTTATCTGAAAATAGTATAGTGCGGCAAAAGGCCTTATGAAACGAGTTTTTTATATTATTTTTTCTATTTCGCGTTTTTTACATTAATAAATTGCTTAAACTGGAATTATTTAATTTAAAAGTTCAGAGTTTAATTTTTATATGAAGCATGCAGCTGGTTACATTGATACTTGACATTTTCAAATTTAAATCTTGCTATCCGCGAAGTATATTATATTTCATATTATTTACTAATTTTCGTTAACATTACTTGATACTTCATTTAAAAATATAAACATGAGTGACATAGAAGCATATATATGTTGTTGTCAATTGTATACAACATACGTTGTTTGTATAAAATACGGACATATATCATATCTGTCAAATGTACATAAAATCTTAAAATCAAATGACAGCAATGATATTTATTTCTGTATTCGAACAACGCCAACATTGAAAAATTAAAAAAAGCATGCGAAAAAGTAATACTTTATGCAACCCAAACGGGTGTCGAAAAGTGCATTTATAGCACCGAAATAGGAAAAGTAACTTAAACAATGTTCTAGATTTAAATAAATGAAAATGAAAAATGTATGCGTAAGTTATTGAGACTTTTCGAAATTCACCGAACACTTACGTCGAACTAATTAGGAGAAGTAAATTCGGCGAAACGATATTAAACAGGAAACAGGATCTATTACAAACATTACGAAGTACCTATTTAATTAACAGTTAAAAGAATGAAAAAAAGAAACTAACTTACCGTACTTTATTTATCTACGAAACATAAACTAATAAATAAAATAATTTTTAAAAACTCCTCACACTATCTACGACCACGAAGAAAGGAATTCAAGCGTTATATCGAGGTAATTGCGTCACAATTCAACGACAAAAACCAGATGTGCGGTTAACCGAATGAATAGTGCTATTCAAAAACTGCGTGTTGTACTTAGCGATGTTATAGACTATTTATATGATCCATCGTAATTTCGGCCCGATGCGTCCGGTCTGAATTAATAATAACACAATGTTTTCTTAAATTTTAAAGAGGTTTACTGTAGACAGTACATATTGCTTTTTGTTTGGTATGATTAATATAAAATAACTGATTGTGTAGGGAGATACTCGAGCATATTTTTATTTAGACTCTGTATAACGTTTGTGTATCTCAGGACTATTTTTGGGTTCTACGTAACTAGGCCTAGCGGTCAAAGTAAACGTATTCTCATTCTTAACTTAAACACTTAAATTATCAATAGAAAGTTTTGTACAAATTGATTACTAATGAACAACACACGTATAGTTTTGGAGTCTTTGGTCTTGGATTTCATTGAATCTCTTAAATTATCACAGAACCCATGAAACTGAATATCCTATGTTAAGTAGGATTCCTTTTAGATGTAGCCAGGCCATTTCGGAGTATCGTACAATTCAGTGTTCAAAACTCTGAAAGAATTCAAATATAAGCCATTAAGATATTGTAATGACTCATCCGCTGACGCGAGATGCGTCATCCCTCTGGATGTTTTCGCGAGGCCTACGTGAAGGCTCTAGAAGGAGTATTCACCGATATAAAAGCTGCGTCGAAGAAGGGATGAACATTCATTGAATCCTACAGTCTCGCGAAGTACACATAAATATAGTTACATAAATATAGAATACATAAATGTACTTATTGTTGTTAATAGTTAGTTTTATATTGTTATACGTTTTAAATATTAATATAGTGTGTGTGTCTAAAGTTATTGTTAGTTTTATTTAAGAACCCGAAAGACAAACGTTACAGTGGTATTCAGGTGTGGACTAATTAATAAATAATAAACTAAGTAGACAATTAAGTGTTAATTAAGTATTCGTTTAAATAAATATACAGTGCGGAAAGACATTATTTTAAATATCGTGATGGCTAATAGAATGAAACTCACGGAATTGAAAGTGTCCGAGTTAAAACGAGAATTAGAAGAGAGGGATGAGGATACAACTGGCAAAAAGTCGATCCTCCAGCAACGGCTTCGCAATGTGTTGATCCAAGAAGGCGAGGATCCAGAGAATTATGTCTTTCAAGTTCCAGGCGGAGATGCTGACGTGAATTCGCTGTTTATGAAACTAGAACAAAGACTAATAGATAATTCGCAAACCGTGGAACAGCGTCTAATAGATTCACAAACTCAAATGCAACAAATGGAGCAGAAGAACCTGGAAACTTCTGGAAACTTAGCGAAAACTCTAGAACAAATGGAACAAAGAAACCTAGAAACCGCTAGAATCCTCGAGAAAAATCTAGAAAAGAAATTACTAGAAAATTCTAGAAACTTCGAAAAAGTTCTAGAACAGCGACTAGCGGAAAAATCAGAAGCGTTAAAAGAAGAGGTTTTCACAGCTGTAGAAGAGAAAATTGGAGAACATTCTAGACTTTTAGAGGCAATAATGATTGAGATGAAATTACCCGCTACCATGAGTCATTCTGATCCCAGGCAGGTCAACGAAGAAGTCATACCGCGGCCCATCGAAATAAAAGAAGAACTTGTGGCTATTTCAAGGACCAGAATCAAGCCACCAACCTTTGATGGAAAGACGTCATGGGCAACTTACCTGACGCAATTCGAAGCGGCCGCAGAAGCAAACGCATGGTCTTCTGCCGAGAAGGCGACTGCTTTAGTCATAGCATTGAGGGGTGATGCTAGTGATATTTTGCAGACATTGCCTCCTGAGGAACGTAAAGATTATTCTCAACTCATTAAACGCTTGGAGATGAGATATGGCCATGCGCATTTGGAGCAAGTATACCATACCCAACTGAAGAATCGATCACAGAAGAAAGGCGAGAATCTTCAGGCATTTGAGGCAGATATTGCTCGTCTAGTTCGACTTGCATATCCGATGGCACCAGATAATTTCATGGAACACCTAGCGGTCCAGATATTCATAGATGGTCTCCGGGATATTGATACGCAGCAAGCATTAAGGTTGGCAAGACCGAAAACCTCGATCGATGCTTTGGCGTACGCACTTGAATTTGAGACTGCAAGACAAGCCTCTTTGAACAATGCTCGTGGCTGTTCTGTCGACGAACAGGAAAATGAGGAGTTCATGGAGCAGGTGGTTAGTCAAGTCCTAAATCAGATCAAATCAAATAAAAGTGCGCGGCCATGCGGGAATTGTAGAAGAAACGGTCATATCCAGAATAAATGTGATAAAAGGACCAAGAAAGAATCCGCTGAGAATCCGAAAGTCCCAAGGACTGCCCAAATCGCATCCTTGCAAAATCAAACCAATGGCCTGTATGTGGATGCTATTATGGAAAGAAGAACCTATGCTTGCTTGCTAGATACTGGATCGACGAAAACCATTGTACGACCCGATTTAATATCCAGGAATAAAGAATTACTTTCTAGCAAATGGAAACTAAGGACAGCTACTGGAGAAGCAGCTTCTGTGGAAGGTGAAGTAGATGTCAACTTTATCATAGGACCAACATCAGTCCGACATCGTGTTCTCGTAGCCGACATAGAAGAACAAATAATCTTGGGATTAGACATCATGAACACCTACGGCTTCCAGTTAAACATGAAAGAAGGCACTTTAAAAATAAATAATGAGGAATTGTTTCTTCATGGGAAAAATTGTGGGAATGTACAAGTAATTACTGCAGAGAATGTTGTTCTGGATGCAAGAAGTGAGACATTTTTGACGGCGTGTATGGAAGGTGATTATTTGGACGGAAATGTTACAATGTTGGAACCAAAGGCTGATGATGACGAGGTGGGCCGAGGAATAGTAGTTGCCAAAATGCTGGTTAAGACTCAGAAGACTGTACCGATAAGGGTAATGAATGTGAACCATTACCCTGTTTCATTGAAGAAGGGTACTATTCTGGGGTGGTGTTCGCCAGTGTCGGCCGTCGTTCATCGCAATAGAGGCGAAGAAGAATGGATTCGTGCAGGTTCCTGAGAAATTGTCCAAGATAATCGACTCCGCCTGTCAAGGATTGAGCAAGAAGGAACAAAATCAAGTTAAGGACCTAATCAAACATTATGAAGACGTCTTCGAAACTGAGACTGGTACGAAAGGTAAAACCAATATTGTAATGCACAAAATAAATACCGGCGATGCAAGTCCAATTCGACAAGGACCAAGAAGGTTACCACTGGCAAAACGTGAGGAAGCCAAGCAAATTATACAAGATATGGAAGGCCAAGGAGTAATTGAACCATCGAATAGTCCATGGGCCTCACCGGTGGTCCTTGTCAGGAAGAAGGATGGATCTACCAGATTCTGTGTGGACTATCGTCGTTTGAATAGTGTGACCAAAAAGGACAGCTATCCTCTCCCAAGAATAGACGATACGCTAGACACCTTGGCAGGAGCAAAATGGTTCTCCACTCTCGACTTAAAGAGCGGTTATTGGCAAGTGGGAATGGATCCCAATGACAAAGAGAAGACTGCCTTCAGTTTAGGTACAGGACTCTGGCAATTTACAGTCATGCCATTTGGACTGTGTAACGCCCCAGCTACTTTTGAGCGACTCATGGACACTGTACTGAGGGGATTGTCTTGGAATACCTGCCTGGTATATCTCGATGATGTGATTGTGGTAGGGAAGACCTTTGAAGATCACATGAAAAATTTGGAAGTAGTATTCCAGAGGTTGCGAGATGCCAACCTGAGATTAAGTCCAAAGAAGTGTCACCTTTTCCGCAAGGAGGTAAATTACCTTGGACATGTGGTTTCCGGAAAAGGAATTGCTGTGGATCCAGAAAAAGTAAAAGCTGTGGAAAAATGGCCGGTACCCAAAGACAAACATCAGCTAAGAAGCTTTTTGGGATTATGCACATATTATCGACGCTACGTTCCTGGATTCTCCAACATTGCAAAACCACTTACTCGCCTAACAGAAAATTGAGCATTCATTTGGAACAACGAATGCCAAGCGGCCTTTGAGTTGTTAAAAGGTACGTTGATCAGTGCACCCGTTTTGAACTATCCGCTGCCATCTGGGAGGTTTGTTTTGGATACGGATGCCAGTAACGTCGGGATTGGTGGCGTGCTCTCTCAAATCCAAGATGGACAAGAAAAGGTCATTGGATACTTCAGCAAGACCCTGTCCAAACCAGAGAGGAACTACTGCGTAACCAGGAGAGAACTATTGGCAGTAGTTAAGACCATTGAGCACTTTTACAAGTACCTGTATGGGCAGAAGTTCCTGATCCGCACTGATCATGCCGCCTTAAAGTGGCTCTTGCAATTTAAGAATCCAGAGGGTCAAGTAGCTAGATGGATTGAGAGGCTACAGGAGTACGACTTTGTCATTGAACACAGAGCAGGCCTCAAACATCAAAATGCAGATGCCCTTTCCAGAAGGCCCTGTCCAGAAGACTGTCGACATTGCAACAGAATCGAAGACAAATCGGCCAACGCTCTTCGAACCACCGTTGTTGATGACCAATGGCAACCTGACAATTTGCGCGCGGATCAAGAAGCTGATCCGGATCTTGCAGTCCTCAGGGCTTGGAAAAGAAATGGGCAAAGACCGACCTGGCAAGAAATTGCTCCCCATTCACGAGAATTGAAGTCATACTGGGCACAATGGGATTCTTTAACCATAGAAGACGATCTCCTGAGACGTGAGGTCGAAAATCACGATGGAAGCGAGCGGAAGATGCAAATGGTGGTTCCCAAGAAAAGAATACCAGAGGTATTGCGAGAACTCCATAATGGTGCTTCTGGGGGACATTTTGGAGTCCATAAAACACTGGAGAAGGTGCGCCAGAGATTTTACTGGGTGAATTGTTCACGAGATGTGAAAGAATGGTGCCGAAAGTATGCTAATTGCGCCGGAAGCAATGGCCCCAGAGGCGTCGACGTGCACCCATGCGCCAATACAATGTAGGAAGCCCATTTGAAAGGATCGCCATAGACGCCGCCGGTCCTTTTCCAGAAAGCAGCAAAGGAAATAAATACATAATAGTGGTCATGGATTACTTTACCAAATGGGTTGAAGCATATGCTCTACCAAATCAAGAAGCTGGAACTGTAGCAGACGTGATTGTGAAGGAGTTCGTCAGCCGTTTTGGTGTACCCTTAGAACTTCATTCCGATCAAGGGCGAAATTTTGAGTCCAGTCTATTCGAAAAGATGTGTGGACTTTTGGGCATACGGAAGACGAGAACAACTCCCTTGCATCCACAATCAGATGGGATGGTAGAGCGAATGAACAAGACCATGATCAGACACTTATCCAAAGTGGTCTCCGAACACCAGAGAGATTGGGACGAACATTTACCATTATTTCTAATGGCGTATCGGGCCTCCGTTCAAGAGACAACAGGCCAATCACCAGCCAACGTGCTATTCGGGAGGGAACTCCGATTGCCCTGTGATTTAAAGTTTGGGAGCAAGCCTGGTGATGATCTTGCCGGAGAAGATTATGTCAGCACGCTCAGACGACGACTAGATAATATCCATGAACAAGTCAGACATAATATCCAAGATGCTAGTGACAGAATGAAAGAGAGCTATGACATCAACGCCGAGAAGAGTGGTTACCATGAAGGCGATCGGGTTTGGCTGTATAATCCACAACGTCGACGGGGCCTATCTCCAAAACTTCAAAAGAATTGGGAGGGGCCATACGAGGTGTTGAAGCGGATCAACGATGTAATATACCGCATCAGGCGAACACCTCACACTAAGCCAAGAGTCGTACATTTTAATCGATTAGCCCCATACTCTGGAGACAATGACGAAACCGTTGACTTGCGCCGATTGGATAGCCAATACCATGAACTAACCTTCGAAGACTTTATGCAAGAGTATTCTGGTTCGAGAAAAGCTCGATTTGGGGTAACCATCGAGAAACAGCAGGATTTGTTCACGGTGCCGCCAGACTACGCGCTTGCTCATTGCGTAGCCCGAGATCTACGAATGGCCAAAGGAATTGCCTGGGAATTTAAAGAGAGATTTGGCAGAATCGAAAGGCTAAGGCAGCAGGGACCAGCAATTGGAAAGAGTCTCCAAATAATAAATGAAGGACAGCCCATATTTTATTTGGTCACGAAAGAACTGTCGAGCCTAAAGCCAACCTATCGAGCCTTATGGGAGGCCCTGACCCACTTACGCGAACAAATGTTACAGCAAGACATTCTGAAATTAGCAGTTCCAAAATTGGGTTGTGGATTGGACCTCCTGGACTGGAGAATTGTAAGGAGCATGTTGGAAGTAATCTTCCGACATACTGGTATGGAAATTCTGGTATGCAGTTACCAGCTTGAATATTCCTGTCCATCCAGGCAAGATAAGACCGTGGACTGTTATTTCGATATGACGTCGCAATGTAACAAAGGCCCTACCTGTCGACTTCGTCATCGTTTGAGGAGACCAAAACATGACATGTTTCGGGACGAAACTTCATTTTTAAGAAGGGGGCAATGTAATGACTCATCCGCTGACGCGAGATGCGTCATCCCTCTGGATGTTTTCGCGAGGCCTACGTGAAGGCTCTAGAAGGAGTATTCACCGATATAAAAGCCGCGTCGAAGAAGGGATGAACATTCATTGAATCCTACAGTCTCGCGAAGTACACATAAATATAGTTACATAAATATAGAATACATAAATGTACTTATTGTTGTTAATAGTTAGTTTTATATTGTTATACGTTTTAAATATTAATATAGTGTGTGTGTCTAAAGTTATTGTTAGTTTTATTTAAGAACCCGAAAGACAAACGTTACAATATCTAACCATCAAAAGCTTTTTGAGGAAGATAAAGTAAAACGAACTGATTTTTGTGATATGTTTAATTTTGTAAAATGGAAACGAAGAAATTTTAAATAAATAAATTTTACCGATAAAGCAAACAGTTCCGTAACAGATTTAAAGAGTTTCATGTACATTCGGTATGGCAATATAATTTCCCTTTGAATGCTTAAACATTCATATCTTTAATAGTTAGAAAGCATAGTAGGATGAAACCCATTGAGTTATTTCTTTAGATAATAAAGAAAGGTTGGGTGTACTTTTAATAAAATAAATACTGAGGTTATTTATTAATATTTTTAAAATGTTTATTCAGGCACATTATCATATTCACATTTTTCGGTTTTAGTTTTGCACGCCTTTGATCTATTATTAAACGAGCTGTACTAAATACTCTTTCACTTTCTGCTGAACTTGCTGGAATATAGAAGTATTTCCTAGCACATTATTCTAAGGGTTTCAGCTCCATTCCTGTTACCTAAAAGAAAATAAAAAATGCAATTACCTTTCCTTTTGAAACTTACCTTCCAAAATAAAAGAGGATCTACATCCTGATTTGAATTTAGCTTTTCGAGGTATTGCCTTTTAATTATTATTACATCAGCTGTAATTGATTTTACTTTCCCTTATTCTTTCTTGCAAAAATCCAAATATTGAGTCACTTTTGATGTGGCCTAATGTCTGTTTCAATTACAGGCATTTGTTGTTTATTTTCAAGATCTATTTTCTTCATAATATTAAACATTTCTTGTTCTAGAAAAGAAGCAGCCTCAGTAGCATTTTCAGTACTACGAAAACCTTATCGTTTAAATTGAGGGTCTAAAACCGTTGCTACTTTAGTAACTGATCGTTCTTCATATGAAAATAGCCATGCTTTAAAAAAATTTAAAAGTTTGTTGCACAATGTCTTCCCTTCTTCAATCTTTAATTCTAGTACTGATGCTGTTAGTTAACTGTACAGTCCAAAAGTTATTGTGATTATTAAAGAAATAGTAAGTAGCATATTTATTACCTACAAGAATTTCCCACGACTGCTTTTTAAGATAAATTTCTCCATTTTATAGAACCACTTATTCGTAAGATACCAAGAGGTGTTACTTGAAATGCCCCCAATACGTAGGTTACGTCCGATAATTCATTAGAAATAATGTGAGGACGTTCTACAATCTCATAAAATGGTAAAATCTACTTGTACTTTTTTGTTATCAACACGTTCATATTTTCTACCTTTTTTGATACACTAATTTTACTATCTTAAATATATTTCATCCTTAAAGGATACTATCCATCTTCTTTGAATTTGATAAAAATATTTAAATGAATGAAAAATCAGAAATATTTCACATTTAGAAAAATACGTCACTGGTATATCAGTATAACTATTACGCCACAAATGTATTGACTTTTATTTTTTTGGCTCACACATAGGGCGATATATGCGTAATGACAAAAAAAGAACCCGGCATATGATGTTACTCGAATGAACCTCTCTAATAATAACTAGGGATCGGCAATCAGGGGTACATTCCAGAATGAGACTTCAATGAATTTCTATCAGGCCGCTCTTTTGTTTAGTTTTATTACTTGAGTTCTATTGCGTAAATATGTGATGGACGGCGACACGTGTCTGTTTACACATTTACTTGCATCTAAGAGGCTCGAAACAACTAATGTAGATTTTATGTCATGTAACGTAGAGCGGCTGGTAGGCTCTTAGAACAAACATACAATAGTGTGACGCATATCATCTGATTCGTACATGTTCTTCATCGAGTATCAGAGGAAGTCGGAACATGCTACCCGAATGCAGATAAATTGATATCTTCTGTCACGAAAGTTGTGAAGGCACCTGCACGTCAGAATTTATTTTGTGAAAAACCACCAGAACCTGTTGGAACGTGCTGGACCTCTAGAAGCAGCATCCTATTATCACATGTATTTTGACGACGTTAAAAGTATAATACAACTACTGGATCCGAATGATACTGTTTCTCTTTTACACGCTCAACACAACTATTCAGGTAAATATAGCCAATATTCATCGACATTATTTCAGAATACTAGTAACCATCCGTTATCTAGAGGTTACTCCTACTCCAACTCACAAGATTCCGTAATTAGCGCCATGAATATTGTATATGATATTCGTCAATTCCTTTCCCAATTACTTGAAACTGCTGTTAATAATGTAAAAAGAAAATTTTAAGCAGTTCTAAATACCAATCGAGGATTTCATACTGAACGCCGAATTGTAAAGTAGAGGATTTTTCCGAAGCGGGAATAAATGTGCTGTCACTAAAAAACTTTACGTACATTAAATATGCCCCTATTTCATCGGTAAATGTTGACCGGTCGTTTTCAATGTATAAATGTATTGTCGGTAGCAGACAATTATTAACACATGAACATATGGAACAATTATTGGTTATTTACTATCGGCTCACTTAAACTCTGGATATAAAGAGTAAGGATGTGTGATATCTCTTATAAACCCTGTAATATTCCTTCTTAAGATGTATTTTCTCTAACTTGGTAAGTACTTGTTTACCTATACGAATTTTGATTCGCGTGTAAAAAATGTTAAATCGGGGTTCATGATGTCTTTGCTTCGCCCCTGGCACCAACGTCATGTACCTCTGACTGCCGATTCCTAATAGTAACTTTCAATTGCATAAGTGTGCAAGAGATTACTCACCTGTCAAACATCAAGGTATTAGAATTAAAATTAAATAAAGCTTCAATATTTTAGAAAAAGATATTAATAATTATTCGATACATATTTGACATTTTAACAATGGTGTTCTTAGTTAATAGAAGTTTATAATATTAATGCATACAATACAAGTGAATAAGGAATATGTTAATCATACATATAAAATAACGTTACGAAAACAAATAGGTTATGGTTAAATATTCAAAGTAAGTAATTATTGTTAATCAATAATTCATTTATAATAGAAAAACATATTTAAATGGTACCAGGACATAAAATTATATAGGTCAACTTAATTATCTAAGAATAAACATAAATCATTAAGATTACACTATTATAATCTCAAATATATAAGTAAAAATTAAATATTATTAATCGAGTGTTGTTCGTAAAAATATGTAATCAGAAAAATACATTTAAAAATTAAAAAGAGCAGTCATGCCATCAGTCTCCTATAAGTATCAGTCAATCATTCACGGTGAAGCTCGCTTTATAAAATAAATACAAAATATTTGAGCATTGTTTATAATTCAAAATACATATCAAAATATTTTAGATCACAAAAATAATCTTATGTTGCCTATTAATGTATAAAAAAATTACATAACAACGTTCTTCTTTGTTGTCTAAGGATAAGTATATAAAAATTTGTGATATTCAAACTTTTATCTGTAGTGAAACAGTAGATACAAAATTAATATAAATAAATAGGTATGGTATAAATAGGTATGGTCTACTGGAAACTTTAAAATAGAGAGAGATTTTAGTACTGTCCATAGATATAAGAATTTGACCACAAATAACAAGAAAATAATTTGTTCTACGACCCTTTATAAAAGACAATACTGCAGTGAAAATATGATTCCCATCACTAATGAGAGAAAATCCCATAACGTTAACTTTCGTCCATAGTGACGAAAATTACCTACTAATTTTCACCTGAGTCTAGTTTCCTGCTGTTTGTAGCTCTATCATTATTTCTAATTCAGAAAGTGATTTAGATATTCCCAATACACCACCAGAAATAGTAAATCAAGCTGAGAAAACCTATGCGGGCTTATCACGAGAAAAATCGAGAAAGAGGTATGAAGAAGTCTATGTAAAATTCATTGAATAAGAGGGCTGACAATAGCGTAAATTCATATTCGGAAATTGTGCTGATGGCATATTTTGCAAAATTGTGGAAAAATTTGAAGCCATCGACCTTATGGTCTACATATTCTATGTAACAATGTTTAAATCATAACTAAATTAAATATTATTTATACTTTTGTAATTTTTAATTGAAAATAAAGTATGTATTTGTTTACATAATTTTTTAAGATTGTTATAATGCCATAGGCTAGGTCGTAGAAAAAGTATAGTGTTTAACTCGTCGAAATCATTTTTTAAGCTCGCGAACATTACTGTTCTTTCGCTTAAAAAAAATGTTACTTTCCTCACTCGTTATACAATATACTATTCTATCTAATGTGTTCTTGCTTCACTCAGTATAAACGTGCGATTACTGCGTGATTTTTAAATACTGCCCTTTCTATTGGTTCTTATAGCTACATAGAAATCCCACAACGAACGATCTAAATTATCATCTGTGATTCTGTCACAGAAAGTTGTGACTTGGTGAGATTGTCTTCTATTTTGAACTATATGGTTCATAAAGTATAAGTTTTCAGTTCGTACTGCCCAAGTGTGAACCGTAAATTGTTGTTTATCTCTTTCTAACACACATGAACACGCGCTGTAATACTACACACGTTTGTCATTTTAAGTTAAGACGTACGTCTATGAAATATCATATTAAATAAGAACGATAAGTTGTCCAGGAAATAGTCCTATGATATTCGGCTTGTTGTCAAATTATTTGAATATCGTTGTTTATTGACTTTGTTTCTGGTATTCTGACTTTTAGGTTAAGCATTCTTCTAATTTGAATATTTAGTTCGCCATCAAAAATTACAAAATCTGTTCTTTTGAGAACACTACGGATAATAAATAGTAATATCAATTAGTGGCAATAAGTACGAAATTGTTTAATTATCACTTTGACATTTCTACAGAATATTTTTTAGATGCCTGGTAATTTGTTCGAATATTAAAGTAATAATTTCCGCAGTTTTCTTGGATAGAATATATTTATACAAAACTAGAAAAGAAACAACTCTTTTGAACTATTTATGTTCCTACTTTACTCATTATTATTATTTTGACATGTAGGTTATGTATATGCTTTCTTTGGTTATATTGCAAGTAACATACTAACATTTTGACAATATTGCAAAACATGACGTTTATATTTTATGATGACAAACAGTTATTTCCGCGATTGAATATTGACTTCATTTGACTCTGCAGTACTGATTTAAATCACATGCTTTGAATTTGGCCTTGTACTGAAAACTTATACTTTATGAACTATATAATTTTTACTTTGGTATTTTGTATTGTTCTGTGTGTTTGCGTTTCTTGAATTTGTTTAAATTATTATTATTAGTCTGTCTTTTTTAAGGGTCAATTAAGGATTAAAGTTTTATAAATACATATTAAATTAAATAAGTACATATTAAAACATGTACTGGTGCGAGCAATAAATTCTGACCGTCAATGTTACTTCAAAATTGATTGTCAAAAATTGTAAATTTCCTCCGCCTGATAATGCCTATGTCAATGAATTGTCAACATTAATTAAATTTGACGAAGAAAAAATGACAATTATTGTCATGCAACATGATTATAGGTTATGTCTAGACTACGGAACCGGCGCTATCGGGATAGCGCCCGATACGGGTGTGATTCATCGGTGTCGATAATGTATAATAGATCAATTTGACAGTATATATGTTTGTTAAAGCGCGATGGTATTGATAAAATTTGTCTGTTTGTACGTCTTTCAATGCAAACAGACGGAGTGTGAAATATATTTTGCCAGAGTCCTAATAAAGCCAATGAAATGTATATACGGAAATTTATTTTTAGGAAAATAAATAAAACACTAAAGTTAAATGAATTTAAATTAACTTGAATTGAAAGTAATTCAAGATATATATATATATATATATATATATATATATATATATATATATATATATATATATACAACGTGTCCAGGAAAGTATGCAACAAAGGGAAAACTTTTTTATAGTCTACTTCTCAGGAAATTTTATTCTTTATAAAAGTTTTTGCTTTACTTAAAACCCATTTATTTGATAAAATAAATGAGTTATCATATTAGATAGTAAAAATACAATTATTTGCCGTATCTACTTAATATCGTGTGGGCTGGTCACATGCACAAATGATATTCATTACTAGAGACCTTGTTTCCCAGAGCCGTGGTCGATCTGGAAGTTCGGTAGGTTCATTCGGCTCGCGTCCTACGTCTCCCATCTGAGCAGCGCTTCGCATATAGTGGCATGTATGGAGCTCATAAGAGTAAGGTGTGTATAAATATATTTACGAACACGTGTAAGTAGCCAATGCAGTCGTTACATTTTACTTTTAATCACGCATGTATGGTATGTGACAGTAACTTTGAATCCTACAAAATACATTACTATGGCAGAAAGTTTAACTTTGCAAGAAAGAGCAGAGTTAATGTTCCTATATGGCGATAATTATAAGACATGCAGATACGCAGCTGTGACTTTTAACGAAAGGCATCCCAATAAAAACGTTAGTTGGTCTACGGTATCCCGAATTTTGCCACATTTTAAATAAACAGGCTCTTTGGAATTTCCTTTAAAAGGAAACATGATAGACCAGTAAGAAATTTACATAATTCTTTAAATGTTTTACAATGTGTAATTGAGAATCCTAAATTATCTGTGAGAAAATGTGCAACTAATTTAGGATGGCGTAAATCATCAGTACATCAAATATAAAAAACATACAAGTTTACTCCATTTAAACCAAGATATGTCCAAACGTTGCAAGAACGAGATTATGACAAGCGTTTAGTTTTCCTTCGTGATACAACGTGAAATAGAAACGGACATAACATTCCCCAAAAAAATATTATTTACCGATGAAGCGACGTTCACCACAAATGGTGTAATTTGTTCGCAAAACTGTCGTTGGTGGTCTCAAGAGAAACCACATTTCCAAATGGAGTGTAAAAACCAATATTTGCGAAAGATAAATGTTTGGTGTGGAATTTTGAAGAGAAGAGTGGTCGGGCCGTATTTTTTTTAGCAGTCTAAATGCTTAAAGGTATTTAGCATTTCTGACTAGTGAATTAGAAGATGAATTTAACAACTTACCTTCACAAACAAGATGTTCTTTGTGGTTTATGCAGGATGGTGCACCGGCATATAGTTCTCGTCGAATCGTGCAGTATTTAAACCAAGAATTTCAAGAAAAATGGATAGGAAGATATTCAACATTTCCATGGCCTCCACGCTCGCCGAATTTAAATCCTTTGGATTATTTTTTATGAGGTTGGTTGAAAAATCAGGTGAATACAGATAGGCCATTTGATAACCAACATTATTTACAGAACAGAATTATAGGGAAGCGGTAACGCATTTAAATAATAATCCCAATTTCCTGCAAAATGCCGTCTGGGACTTAAGTAGACGTACAAATTTATGTATTGAGCGAGAGGAGCATCATATAGAGTCATGTTTGTTTAAAACATAAAAATAACATTTTTTGTATTTTTAAGTTATTAAAGAATATTCTCATTATTTAAAGCGATATTTCATTTGTTTTAACGGGTAAATTAGTTTTAAAAAAGCAAAAAAAGTAAAGAATAAAATTTCCTGAGAAATAGACCATAAAAAAGTTTTCCCTTTGTTGCATACTTTCCTGGACACGTTGTATATATATATATATATATATATATATATATGTATATATATATATATATATACATATATATATATATATATGTATATATATATATATACAAAATACATTTACTTTATACAGTGAATCACCTATAATTAAAGTGAATGCTTTGTCACACCACAGTCAACATTTTTTATTCACATTAATTATTACAATATATGTATTCTAAAATTTGTTCTGTAAAGTGCGTTCTTTTATTGGACAGTATGTCTTTAAATATAGAAAAATGTCGCTCAACCTAAGAGCTAGAGAGTGGCACATAGAAATAATAATCTTTAAATTTAATATATCTACCGATTTCCGTATTTTGAACATTACTACAAAAGCCATACTACAAAGGACCTTAAAATCAGGGCTACGAGCGAATATTGCATCAATCTTATTATTAAGCGAAACCGACTGTCTCTGTGCCTGCATGACTCATTAGAGGATAGCGTCTGTTCCGCAGTCTAGTTATGACATTTACGACGGTTATACAATGGAGCATTTGCCATTGTGACAAAGAATGACTGACGACCAGAATTTATTCCTCGCGACTGTAAGTAATTAAGTATGTACGGTTAAATTTGTATGAAATCAATAAAACGAAATTAAAAAGTATGATTCGCATTACAAAATTATCTATTAACGAATTTCTGTCCTTACATATCTGTGGATAAGTAATAAAAATAGCTATAGAATGAATTATTTGTCATCAGAATCACCATTCAACATTAACGATGATTATAATCACCGTTTAGAATCATTGCTCTTTTGAAATCACAGTTTGTCTTTTAACTGTGAATGTATAATCGCCGTTAAGATCGTATCTACTCGTACTCCATTGTAAATGGGTCTGTGTACGCTTTATAAGCGTGGACAGCTCGTGATTACTCTGTAGGTTCAGTGAACATAGTTATAATATTTTAATTAGGCACCCCTGCGCTAAGGGTCTAGAAAAATGTAAATAGTGATATCAGCATAGAAACTTCTCTGGTTTCTAGACCGATATTATAATCACTGTTTGCATTTCCTTAAATCGTCAACGCAGGGTGTCTAACTAAAGTATTTACACAGTAGATAATTATTTTCTTGTTATTTGAAGCCAAATCGTTATATCTATGGACAGACTAATAAATGTCATGATTAATAGAATTAGAGATGTACAGCCCTCGCATTATATGTTGGCGAAGGGTTGGAGTGAGTTCGCGCAGTAGAGGAAGGGTAGATTCCGTATCATTGCATATCATTCACTATGCAGTAACTGAATCAGACAGGTGGATGGTAAATACGTTTACGGCGCATCCCCATCACTCGCCAACTTATACTGCGAGAGCTGTATTAAAATGAATAATAAATAAAAATAAAAACAATAGGCAACATATTAGAAAAGAAGGAATTTTCATGTCAGTCGTATAAACAATTACAATTTATATTAAGTAAAAAAGTATAAAATACGGAAGAATAATCATGGAATCTATGTCATTTTAAGTGCAACTTCAGATTATATTAGAGCTAAATACTAAAAATACAAAAATAAATGCAAAGTCAATTAGAAGTAACGAGTGGTGAATTATAAATATCTATCGAAACATTTTCCTGTTTTTAAAATTAATTTACAAATATGGATTATTATACTTCTGCTGTTGAAAACTATCTAGACATAATTTGATATCATCTGGATTAATTTCGTAAAAATAAGAACAGCTGCAAAATAGATGCAATTAAAAAACTATAAATATTATTTTATTCACAAGTGTATGATATAAGCAAATGCATGGAAGGAAATGGATAATCTAAACAACAAAATCTGTTGTTGGTTAAATATTTTTCGGATAATTTTATTTAATACCGACTTTTAATTAAAAAAATGCATTTACATAGTATTTTTCCTAAATTATTTTTGTGTAAATTGTTTTAAAAATGAGACGTGATTATAGTAGGCATGGATGATGTCTTTTGTCTATATGTAGATATAAAGAGAGATTATAGAATTAAAATAAAAAAAATTACTTTGTAGCTTCTGAGCCTGGTTTAAACAAATTTCTATAATTTTTATGTTCATACTTGGCTAAAAATCTAACTGGCATATATCCCTTACACTACATAAATAAGCATGAATTTTTCACTTATTCTTGATAAAAGGTTCAAGTATTCTCTGATATATGTTCTCAAATAACGCAATTATTTAGAATACATAATTTATAGATATTACCAATTGTAATTTTAATATATGGCACACAGATATTCTAACAATAATGAGAAAATTAGTAATGCAAAGAGTACTAAAATATAAATTAATCAAAGTAAGATCGAGGAACAGGAAAAGAAACAAAAGTAAGAATGTATAATGTGTTATTTGTGTCAACATTCGTTTATAACTCAAAAACTCGTATTTTAAGTAAAACCCAAAGAAAATAGTTCAATAAAATGAAGAATATTATGTGTAAAGCTATAAGATGTGATAAGAAACAAATAAATAAGAAATATATATATATATATATATATATATATATATATATATATGTAAAATGTATTAAAAACAAATTAAAAAAAAATATTAAGATTGCTTGGACAGAATCGTTGTGAAAATAAGAAGTGGAAAATATGTTGATGGAAGGTAATAAAAACAGACAGAAACAAGAAAAATCCTTAACCACAATAGAAATAAATAAACTCTAAATACATATTTCGGCAATTAAGTTGCAATCTTCAGTAGAACAATCTGAAAAATAGTGTCAAACGTAGTATCTTTGGCTAAGGTACACTGCGCGACATATAAAACCCGTACAACTCTTATGAGCATAAACTCGAATTTTTTAGTTGCGAAAGCGGGACAAATATATTCATACTGTCACTTATAAACTTCATAGGTTATACATACATTGCTATAATACCTATAACTTAAGTCAAATTTGACAAGTCAAATAATACATGTCAAATTTAATAAGCCTGACTTACATTGATAATATGTTAGTGTACGGGTTTTATATGTCGGGCAGTGTACAACCTTAGATGATATGCTCTTCATCAAATTGTTTTTGTCCGTTTCAGATTTCAGCCACAATCTCCAACTTGATTGTGAACAAATGAGTAAAAAAAGGGGAGAATAAATATTAAGGATATAACAGAAACAGTCACACAACAAAAATGCAAGACTTGCAGTCTAGAACAAGAAGAAACTATGTTAGTAGGTAGGCCATTTAAATGATAGGATTATACAAAGACAGTAGACAGAATAGAATCTATAGATTCAGATCACCATCTTGTGACTAAATGCAAAATAAGAGAACAGAAACAAAGAAAAAGAAAAATGATTAAAAAAAAATAGAATACAAAACTTTAGATAACGAATATGTCAAAAATTCCTAGAAAAATAAAGTGGAAAGAAGACTAAAAGAAAACCAAGCAGAAAAAAACCATAGATAAAATGGGGAGTGATAAAAAAAAAGTGTGGTGAACGTAGCTAAGAATACAATAGTATATGAGAATGGGAAGAATAAGGATGGAGCTTGTGAGCTAATAATGGAAAATAAAAAGAAAACAAAACTAGTTTGGTTAAGAACTAGAAAACCTGAAGATGCGGAAAGATACAGAGAAATAAAAATGATATAAATTATGCAAGAGAAAAATGGAAAGAAAACATGATATAAATTGAAAATTAATGCAAAAGAAATAAAATAGGTTAAGAACTGGAAACCCTGAAGATGTGGAAAGATAGAGAGAAATAAAAAAAGATAAAAATTATGCAAGAGAAAAATGGAAATGGAGAGAAAACATGATATAAATTGAAAATGAATGAAGAAGAAATAAAATAGAGCCACTACGTAGGTATTCAAAAGTAAATAAATATAAAAACAGTAGTTGAAGAAGAAAAATGGAGACAGCACTTTACGAAACTGTATGAAGATACATAGCAGTGGAACACATTGAATATGAAACATACTCAGGCCTGGATAATTTAGACATAGAACTAACATATGAGGAGGAAGTAGTTGAAACCATTACCTAAGAAAAACGGAGATTTAACAAAATGCGTAAATTACAGAGGACTAACTTTGTTCAATGCCACACAAGATTCTAACAGTATTATTAAAAGAAAGATTTAGTAAACACATAGAAAGTTATTGGAGAATACCAGTTTGATTTCAGAAAAGGTAATTCGACAATAAACGTGTTACACGTAATGAGACAATCTGTGAGAAAAGCTACGAAGATGGAATAGGAATTCATAAACCGTTTATTGACTGTAAACAGGTTACCGATCGACTAAGAAGACCAAATGTCATTAAAAACCTAGAAGATATAAATACTCCGAAGAAGCTAATTAAGTTAATCAGGATGACAATGGCAAACTTCAAGAGCAACAGTGTTCACACCGGTCAAATCAAAAATCAGTACTAGCAGCTTTAAAGTTAGCAGAAAACCTCGCTTAGCGCTGTTTCGGTTTAACGCGGTTTTATTGGAATAGTGGTATTCCCCGAAAATTGCACGCAGCGTTGGGCTTCTCCGACATACAAACTATGTAAACATGATAGACTTGCCTCATCCTTGCGGTAGTACACACGCGTTTTCTTATATGTGGTTTTCAAAATTTGTTTATTTGTTACCATAATTGTAAAAAATCAAGAAGTTTAAATAAATGAATAATTCATAATTGTAAGTACATATTTATTTATGTAATATAAGGATTCATATATTGATAAATATAATATTTTTAGTTTTTATTATGGGTTATAATAAAGAACGCGAAAATAAAGTGTCGGGAAAAAGTATTTTACTAGACACTAAAATGCAAGTGCTTCGACGATTAGAATCGGGTGAACGTCAAACTCAAATTGGTATTGCATTAAACTTGTCGACTTCGCCAATAAGGACAATTCTTAAGAATAAAGAAAAACTCGTCTCGTTCGCAACTACGACTACAACTACATCTGCCACTAGAATTACAAGTTCGAGAAATTATGAGATAGAGGAAATAAAAAAACGACTTTCCATATGGATTGATGACAAAGTTCAACGTAATATGCCATTAAGCAGGCGCGGCTCGTGATGACGTATTTTGGTTTGCAGTACAATGATCCGAGTGCTTCGTGTATTCTCGTGTACTAAATGTAACGTTTGCTTAGTAAACACCGAAAACACACGAGGCACTCGTATCATTGTACTGCAAACCAAAATACGTCATCACGAGCCGCGCCTGCCATTAAGCCAAGCGATTATAATGGAAAAAGCTAAAAGAATTTTTAATCATATTCAAGGTGAAACAGGTGACACAACTAAAACTTTCGTTGCAAGTGCGGGATGGTTTCTCAGATTTAAACACCGAAATAGTCTTCGTAATATAAAGATTACAGGAGAAGCAGCGAGTGGAGATACAAAAGCGGCGGCAGAATTCCCCACGACATTAAAAAATATTATTGAACACGGAAACTATCCTCCAGAATTAGTTTTTAATGTCGATGAGACGGGGCTTTTTTGGAAACGAATGCCAAAAAGAAGTTATTTATCCTGTGAAGAAAAGCGTGCACCAGGATTTAAAGGCGCAAAAGATCGCTTAACACTTTTGCTGGGTGGCAACGCCAATGGAGACTTTAAATTAAAACCACTACTGGTCTATCACTCCAAAAACCCAAGAGCGATGAAGGGCATATCTAAAACAATTTTACCAGTAATTTGAGAATCTAATAAAAAATCATGGAGAAATATGAAGATTTTTTCAGAGTTGGTTTACTGAATATTTTTGCCCATCTGTGAAACGATATTGTGAGGCAAAAGAACTTGAACTAAAAGCACTACTTTTAATAGAAAATTCTCCAAGCCACCCTACGAATTTATCTGACTTAGAAAGATCTATTCCAGTTGACGTGGTTTTCTTGCTATCTAACACAACTGCCTTAATTCAACCCATGGATCAAGGTATTATATCAAATTTTAAAGGTTATTACTTGCGGAGAATATTTAGAGAGATGTTTGAAAAAACGGACGGACAAGTAAACAATCGATAAGAGATTTTTGGAAGAAGTACAATATCATGGATACTGTGGAAAACATACATTTTTCTTGGAATGAGGTAACGGAAAAATGTTTGAAAGGGGTGTGGAAGCACATTTGGCCAGATCTACGCAAGAACAATGACAGTAGAGATTCTGATGTCGATATGAACGAAATAGTGGATTTAACGAAACGAGCAGGTTTAGATGAGGCAAATGTGCAAGATCAAGAAATTTTGCAAGACACAGGAGAAAGTCTTTCTAATTATGAGTTCAAGGAGCTGGCGAATCAAGAAGATCGAAAAAATACCGAAAGTAGCGATTCTGAGGAACAGCAAAAAGAACTATCAATTGCATTTTTAAAAACCAGTTTAGATACGATAACAGAGATTATGGACCAATTTATTGAAGATGATGAGAATTTTGATCGAAGTTCAAAGGCAAGACGAGGGGTCATGGATGCTTTGTCCACTTATAGACAACTTCTTACAGAGCGTAATTGAAAAACACAAACATAGATACCTTCTTAGTAAAAAAGTAGAAAGTTCAAGAATCTGAATGATCTGAAACATTAATAATGATTTAGAGTTTTGTTTATTTTTATATACCCATTTGTAAGAAACAAGTTTTTGTTGTATTGTTATAAAAAATATATTAAATGACTTTAAGTACCAAAATATCTGAACAATACTTTTAATTTTCTACCTGTTTTCGCCTAACCTTATTATGTATTTACATGACGACATAACCTCGTTTAACGCTATTTCGTATAACGCTCGACCACGATGGAACATATACCTCTTGGCGTACATTATTACACAGAAATTGTGAAAGAATATATATTCAAGAGAGAATAGGGTTAGGTTATAAAGTTTTCTTCACGAACAAAAAGACAAAATACTGAGTAAAGCTACAAAACAGAAAATTTATAAAATGATTGTCAGACCTTCTGTAACATGTGTCAGCATAAGACAGCATATTTAACGCAAAAAGCATAAGATCAACTCAATGTATACAAGATAAAAATGGTGAAGATGATAATAGGTGAATAAAAATTAAACAAGACCCATTCATGAATTTTGAAATTGATGAAATTTTAAAAGGAGAAAATATAGTCAGTGTATTCAAGGCGCAAAGAATCCGATGATATGGCCGCATTTACAGCAAAAGATCACATGTAAAATCATAACAGATTGGAAACCAATTAAGGAAAGACCAAAAACTAAGATAGAAGAAACAGGTAGATGACATAAAAAAAAATTAAAATTAACAATTGGAAAAATTGAATTATGGACAGAGAGAAATTAAGAAAAATAGTCTATATCGTAAAAACACACCAAGAACTGAAGTAAGAATGGACAAAATCATGAAAATACGGTCTCAGCCGCCACGGAAATTGGATTATATGAGTTCGACTGAACAACTGCAGTTTTTACGGAAATGTATAGCTTGTATGTATAGAAAGTATACAGGAGAATGGTGTGATAGATATAGTAATGGATAGAAAAATAGTATGACTACACCTAATATTCGACGACAAATTTGAATAAAGATTTAAAGCTATAATCTTCGGTGTTACTGATGGTGTTCTTATAAGTTAAAAACAGTGGGTTTAACGTTAACATAAATAAAACCTCGTTTGGTTTTAATTAAAGGTATTCAGTAATAGATTTTTGTAGTAAACTTTTGATTACAAATAGGCATTTAACATATTCACTGCCTATTAGTATAAGGGATAACTAACTAGCCATAAAAATAATAATCTAACAAGTGTACAATAACGAAAAAAATTATTGCAAAAATTTTATGTCCTGTATAGAAATGTTAATATAATAAATAAGACTATATATATATATATATATGGTAGAATGGAAACTATACAATATACACAAATATTACAAAACATGCGAATTATTTATAAGTAGATATAAAGATTGTATTCGCAAATTGGAAAAATTATTCTTTTCAAGCTGTGATTACAGTTTTCGAAAATTCATGTGCGATTCAGTATTTCTTTTTGAATTTGCACAAGAAACTTTCAATAAGTTTAATGCTTTTTATATATATTTTTTTAATACTTAATTGTGAATAATCATTATTAAGCATTTACAAAATTCGTTTCATGTTTTAAAAATTCGGCAATACTTAGTTTATATAAGCAACTAATATGGCAATTTTTGAGCATTATATTTTTCTAAATTTCTACTTCATAACAGACAAACGATAAATTCGATGTATGTATCGATGTATACAAATATAATCTCACAAATCAATACTAACTTTCACGCTAGCTAAGTTTTTTTAGGATAAAGATGGTTTATTGCGTTTATTACACAAAAATAGTATAATTATTAGAAAAATATTCACGTTTTTCTTAAGATTATGTGTTTTGGAATGGAACGTTACAACTGATGAGAATATTGCTAAAGGTGATGATGATGAACAATCTAAAAAATTTCGATAAAAACCTCAACAGTCGTCATTAAATGACACGATTAATTCTTTTTAATTATTCTAAATGACAAATTCATAAGTTTCTGAACACATGTGTTAGTCATAATCACATTCTGCGCTTATTGCACCATGGCATCTATTACACAATTATAAAAAAAAAATTATAAGTTGATTTATCACAATGTCTCAGCATCAAATTCTATTTCTCTTCGATCATTTCCATAATGTAGCATATTCCTTCGTCGTCTTTCGTCACGAACGTCTTAAAATTAGGAGAAACGCATATTGTATTCGCATATGCACCCTTGAGTTTGACGGCACATAATAAATGGGGCTTATTATCGGAGCCCACTTTGTTACTCATTTTAGTAGAGAGCATTAGATTTTCAGTCGAGACTGTCAATTCGTCATTTTGTAGACGGCTTCTTCTTTTGCTGTGTCTGTTCCTGTAAATTAGTAAGTACGAATTATTAGACGAAATGGTCTTTTACTACTTGAACGTTGATCATAATTAAGATATCACAAAACAAATATTTAATAACTAAAGACCGCCATTTTGATAGTCAATAGAGACCGGACGCATCAGGCCGATATTAACCATATATACAGGCTGATTCATTTTCGGCCCTCACCATGGGGATCTCGCTTATTATTGGAGATAGAGTATAGGTTTAAATTTGGCAAAGTTGTTAAATTTTGTGTTTGTTATAAATCCGCAAAGAAAATAGACCTGTGACAAATGACCTTCGTTATTAAAAAAAAAACGCCAAAACCCCATTTTCTTCTTTTACCTGTAGCACCGACATTTGGCCTTGTAGAGAAAAAATAAAAACACATCCTTGTGGCCATTTCTAAACCTCTATCCAGTGGTGTACTCTAAATTTTTATACGACGTTTCGTTTCTTTCTGGCCATCATCAACTATCTAATTTCTTGTAGACGCCATATTGGATTTAGACATCTTCAGAAAGAGTTTTTTTTTCTGATTTCAACCATGTACCACATGCTGACTAAAGTTTTTGACATTAGGTTTTATTTGAAAGAATAAATTATAAGATTAAATAAGGTAGCCATGGAATTTCAATCTGTCAAACATTTCATTTATTGTTCATTAATAATACAAAATTGTCATACACTAACGAAGAGAAACGAGATATGATAAGTATTTTTTATTCTTCGAACCGAAATTCAACAGTCACGAGTAGAAGATATCTACAATTATATCCAGAAGGGCAACAGCCTCATCGTACCATTTTTCTAGATCTCGACAGAAATTTGGTCGAGAATGGATCGTTTACTAAGCCGCGTAATGGTCAAGACAACAGGAATTTAAATGAAAATCGACAAGATATTTTACAAATGGTAAATTAAAAGCGTGTTTTCAAATTTCATGTTAATCTTGTATTTTTGTAGATAAATAATAATCCATCAATTTCTACACGCAAAGTAGCGTCAGAATTAAATTTGTGCCAGTCCAGAGTTTGGAGAACTTTAAAAGTAGGTTTAAACCATACAGGATCCATGTTAGTCACTCTTTACTGCCTGGAGATAATTTGAGAAGGCTAGAATATTGTAATTGGTTAATGGGAAGGATAGAAAATGACGAAAATTTTTTAAGCAAAATAATCTGGTCAGATGAAACAAAATTTACAAATTCTGGAATGTTCAACAGAAATACGGAGCACTATTGGGCAGTACAAATCCCCGACAAAACAGGGTTAGAAGACCACAACATCGTTTTGGAATAAACGTTTGGATGGGTATTTTGGCAAATCGTCTCTTAGGACCAGTTATGTATGAAGAACATTTAAATGGAGAAAGATATTTAAACATTTTACGTACATACGTATCTGACTATCTTGACGACAATATCCCATTAAATCAATTAGAATATTTATGGTGGCAACAAGATGGCGCACCAGCACACAATGCAGCTGTTGTTAGAAATTTCTTAAATCAAGACTTTGCAAACCGTTGGATTGGAAATAGGGGAGTTGTTGAATGGCCTGCGAGATCACCTGATTTAAGTCAGCTAGATTTTTTTTATGGGGATATGTTAAAAATAATATTTCTAAATTAGATGCGCCACAAAACATTGAAGAATTACGAGACAGACTTCAGAATGCCTTCGATGCAGTTCCTAGAAGAACTATACAAAGGGCAGTACAAAATGCCAGAAGGCGTGCCCAATTGTGCATTACCGAAGATGGCCAGATAATTGAACATTTACTGTAATTTGGAACTTACTGCAAGTGAGAATTAATGAATATTAAATCTCATTCTTACATGTAAATGTCGACTTATGTGATGCGTTCATAACTACAATCCGACAAACTAAGTTTGTACCAGTATGCAAAACACACCCTTTCACGACAACGAACTTCCTGGTAATTAGGTTAATTAAGAATTGCTGAAAAAAACAAGTCAATCAACGGGAAACGTACAGACGCGTTTCGTTCTTGTTGGAACTTTTCAATGCACGGCATTCCTCGAAGACGGACATTGCTTTTCATTTCTATACTTTCTGTATATATGGTTAACATTTGGAACTTACTGCAAGTGAGAATTAATGAATACTTCATTTCTATACTTTCTGTATATATGGTTAAGTAAGTTCCAAATGTTAACCATATATACAGAAAGTATAGAAATGAAAAGCAATGTCCGTCTTCGAGGAATGCCGTGCATTGAAAAGTTCCAACAAGAACGAAACGCGTCTGTACGTTTCCCGTTGATTGACTTGTTTTTTTCAGCAATTCTTAATTAACCTAATTACCAGGAAGTTTGTTGTCGCGAAAGGGTGTGTTCTGCATACTGGTACAAACTTAGTTTGTCGGATTGTAGTTATGAACGCATCACATAAGTCGACATTTACATGTAAGAATGCGATTTAATATTCATTAATTCTCACTTGCAGTAAGTTCCAAATGTTAACCATATATACAGAAAGTATAGAAATGAAAAGCAATGTCCGTCTTCGAGGAATGCCGTGCATTGAAAAGTTCCAACAAGAACGAAACGCGTCTGTACGTTTCCCGTTGATTGACTTGTTTTTTTTTCAGCAATTCTTAATTAACCTAATTTACTGTAATTGTTTATTGTTTACTTTTCTATGTATTTTTATTAATGTTTTTGTCATCTTGTACTCGCTACTGTTGAATTTCGTTTCGAAGAATAAAAAATACTTATCATATCTCGTTTCTCTTCGTTAGTGTATGACATTTTTGTATTATTAATGAACAATAAATGAAATGTTTGACAGATTGAAATTCCAAAGGCTACCTTATTTAATCTTATAATTTATTCTTTCAAATAAAACCTAATGTCAAAAACTATAGTCAGCATGTGGTACATGGTTGAAATCAGAAACAGAAACTCTTTCTGAAGATGTCTAAATCCAATATGGCGCCTATAAGAAATTAGATAGTTGATGATGGCCAGAAAGAAACGAAACGCCGTATAAAAATTTAGAGTACACCACTGGATAGAGGTTTAGAAATGGCCACAAGGATGTGTTCTTATATTTTTTCTACAAGGCCAAATGTCGGTGCTACAGGTAAAAGAAGAAAATGGGGTTTTGGCGTTTTTTTTTTAATAACGAAGGTCATTTGTCACAGGTCTATTTTCTTTACGGATTTATAACAAACACAAAATTTAATACCTTTGCCAAATTTAAACCTATACTCTATCTCCAATAATAAGCGAGATCCCCATGGTGAGGGCCGAAAATGAATCAGCCTGTATAGTCTATAACAACGCTAAGTACAACACGCAGTTATTGAATAGCACTATTCATTCGGTTAACCGCATATCTGCTTTTAATCGTTAAATTGTGACGCAATTACTTCAATATTACACTTAAATTCCTTTCTTCATGGCCGTCGATAGAAGAGTGAGGAGTTTTGATAATTTATTTTATTTATTAGTTTATATTTCGTAAGATAAATAAAGTACGGTGAGTTAGCTTCTTTTTTTCATTATTTTAACTATGTCCAGTGAATTTGGTTAAGTTTCAATCACTTAAGCATACATTTTTAATTTTCATTTGTTTAGATCTAGAACATTGTTTAAGTTACTTTTTCAGATATGATACGGAACAACGTCGAGAATGGCATAGTGAAACAATGGCGACTTGAATTAAGGGTCACACTGATTGTATGTCCACTGCCAGTGATTTCGAAATTTATTGCAAAGTCTGTAAAATATCTTTAAAAATTTCGAAATCGCACGTAAAACGTCACTTAGCATCGCAAACGCATACACAGAAATTGGACCCGTTGGAATCTAACAATTTCAACGAAGAACTTTATTAAACTTTATTGAGAGACGCACATGAGCCGAGATTAGCTCTGAATCTCCCGAACCTCTCGCTCGTCCACGCCTTTGTGAGCATCCTGTTCTAATTCACACCTAAATTTTTATCAAAGTCTTCCATGTATGTGATAAAGTTCCTAAGCTAAACTATTTGGAGACGATTTAAATAAATAAAAGGAAAAATTCTCTGCCGCTGACAAAGACGTGGACGAGCGAAAGGTTCGGGAGATTCAGAGCTACTCTCGGCTCATGTCATGCGTTTCTCACCTTACAGCGCTTCGTGTGCTATATGTATGCAGCACATGAACAGCTATCATAGTGCGAAGTTGTTTAGAGACGTATTTACGAATACACGTAGGTGTAATTTCAACTGAAAGCATTGAAAATATTGAAAGAAATGCATGAACTCGCCTGGTTGCTAAAATAAATAAACACGTTACTTAATGACCAGGTAGATTGAAGCTACTCTCTGCGATTAAATATTTTTAATAGCACTTGAAACTTAGTTTGCTATCTCAACGATTGAATATCAAGAGGATACTGTAAATGAAATTTATTAATGTAATTTAGTACAATATGATTATTTATATTTACCCTCTAGCAAGCCATGAAATTATTTCTTGAAAATACCGTGTTGGTAGTGACAAATAAAATACATCTGTCATTATGTGTCTGTTCTGATAAATAAAACTCATCTGTCATTAATGTATTTATTAATTGACACTTAAAAATGTTTACAATAAATCATAAAGTTTTTCTGATCGAATCATACTTTAGGAATGGTGTAAAATTAGAAAATGGAGAATGGTCGTACTCCTTGCAGCCTTGTATAGAAGAATTTCGGGCAGAATTTCCAAATTTTCCAACAACATATGACAGTTTGCGGCAATTAATTCAAAAGTCAGTGGTTAAATTCCGTGAAACAGGGTCTGTGTCTCGAAAACCAGGTGCTGGTAGACCACTAAAGCGGACAGTTGAAAATATAGCAGATGTTGAGGCACGAATAAATCAATCACCTAAGAAATCGATTCATAAGCTTTCACAACAAACACAACTGTCATATGGGACCTGCCAGAGAATCCTTAAAAAAGACTTACAAAAATTTCCATACAAATTTCATTGCGTGCAAGAGCTTTTACCAATCGATCATGTAACCAGAGTTAATTACTGTCAGTGGTTCTTAGGTACGATTAATAACGATGACGTTCTTGACAAATCCTTCTGGTCCGATGAAGCATGGTTTCATTTATCAGGATATATAAATAAACAAACAATGCGCATCTGGTCTAGTGAAAATCCACATGAAATTGAAACACCCTTGCATTCACAAAAAATAGGCGTTTGGCTTGCTGTTTCTCGTAGACGGATTATTGGTCCAATATTCTTTAATAATACGATAAATGCAGAACGATATCGTAATAATTTATTGCTACCATTTGTAAATCAATTACATGATGATGAGCTCCGCGAGGGATATTTCCAGCAAGATAATGCAACAGCCCATAAGACAAGGGAAACGATGGAATTATTGCATGAATTCTTTGATAATCGAATAGTAGACTTCCCACCACGATCTCCGGATTTAACAATTATGGACTATTTCATTTATCCACATCTAAAAAATAGAGTATTTACGAATCGTCCACATACAATTGAAGAACTTACTAATGTTATCCGAAATGTCTGTGAGGAAATTACACCACATAATTTAAGGAATGCCTTCAATAATATGAGACGAAGAGTTGCGCTATGCATAGAAAATGAAGGAGCTCACTTTGAGCATTTATTGTAGCTGTTTTTATTATTAAACTTTTTATTTTTTCAACTGAAACGTTTGTATGTAATTATTTGTCAAAATGACAAAACCTAATCTGTCATCAGTATAAAATAACCTATATCACATACACGCTGCAAAATAAGTTAACTTAAATTATGGTACCAACTTAAGTTTAAAAAAGAAAAATGTCATTGCCTTCTAGAGGGTAGAAATATATGATCATATGGTAGATTGTTGAATCTAATGCCGCTACTGTGTAGCAAAACAATTGTAATTAATTTTGAATAACTAATTTGAATATTTGTTTTGTGATTTCTTTGTCTTCACTAGTATGTCTGTTACATACTGGTAAAGACACATTTACTTGGGTTACGTACTGTGACATATCATCTTAGCAACTTTTGTTAACGAATCCATTTATACCATATTTAAGATATTACAACCTCTTTAACGACACTGTGCTTCTCAATGTGTTATAACTGACGTGTTTTTCAAATTATCATTGGTTGACTCTTGATTGACGAAACAAAATAGCCCGAAATTACAACATTTTATTATTAGGCACTTTACTTTGTTTCTGTGAATATTTTTTATATTTTTGAGCAACTTTAATGATTTTATAAATGGCGTGGGATAGCAAGATTGTTTTGCGAAATTTACGACTAGTATTACCGGTAAAATCGGGAACAACTGGTACTTAGGGTAAAGTTTGTACCATTCCTGAAGTAAACCAATCTAAGTTCTTACCTTGTCATATTGCTTTTAGGTACTTTATTTAGGTTCCACCATACAACTTGCTCACCAATGCTCACCAAAAGTGAGCTATTTTGCGGAGAAAACTTAATACATTTAACGGTTGATATATGCGAATATAATATTGTATAATCATAAAAGATTTGTTTTTCCATATCAATGTTGTATATCTGAAATTAAAAAAAGAGCTGCAAAATATAAAAGGCATGACTGCTTGTCTTTAATATTTTAGGTTTTTTTTTTTTACTTTGAAATGTTATAGATATTGTTTTAACCGCAGATCAATAAGCACCATCTCCAAGATCACACCATATTTTAGGTTTACGTTTACACTAACGTAGTATATTTTTTTAATATTCTGCCCGCTATTTCAAAGGGATTTCGTATATATAATTTATTCGCCCGATCGCCTAGAGTGGGCCGTCAAATAAAAAAAATACACATCGTATTTTGACAACCGATGTCTTGTCAGTTTACTGTTAGTGTTTGATAAATTTGTGACAAAACATGTTTCGTAGGCAATTTTTTAAATTTTATTCTTCCACTAATTAAGTGTAAATGGATCATTTTGAACATCGTGCAGTGATTAAGTATTTGTTAAAGAAAGGCATATCCTTTATCGAAATCCATGATTATATACGAGATACACGAGGTGAGGGTTGTCTTTCGAATACAACAGTCGTAAAATGGGGAAATTAATTTAAGCATGGTAGGAGCAGCTTAGCAGATGATCCTCGCAGTGGACGGCCGAAAACGGCCACAAGTTGATGATTGAAAGCGTTAGAAATAGCAGAGGCAGTGGGCATTTCAAAGGAACGGGTGCTTTATATTTTGTACGAAGAATTTGATATGAGGAAGCTTTCGGCAAGATGGCTGCTGCGTTTACTGGCGACGGAACAGAGACGTGTTCGCTATCAAATATCGATAAACAATTTAGAAATTCTTAAACGCAACACAACAATTTTTTGCAGCGATTTGTAACTTGTGAGAAAACATGGGTTCATTATTATCTAAACAGTCGAAGAACGCGGAGACCCAACCCCAAAGAAATCCAAAAGAGTTTCATCGGCGGGATCGGTATTTTGGAATGCAAAAGGAATATTGTCGATAAACTATTTTCAAAAGAGCAAGACAGTAAATGGCGAATATTATGAAAATTTTCTAGATCGTTTGAAGACAGCTATCGCTGAAAAGCGCCCAGGAATGACTAAAGATCTCTTTCACCATGATAATGGTCCTGTACATTCTAGTACAATTGCTGCAAAGAAATTGAAAAATTAAGGTTCGGATTAGTACTGCACCTACTATATTCGCCAGGTCTATCGCCATCTGACTTTCTTCTATTCCCTAAATTAAAAGGTTTTCTTGGAGGGAAAAAATTCAGCATAAATGAAGAGTTAACTTCAACAGTGGACGATTATTTTGCCAGGCTAGAAAAAAATCACTTTCGAAACGGAATAAAGAAGCTTGAACACAGATGAACCAAATGTATCGAATTTAGAGGAGATTGTGCAGTAAAATAAAGTTTATTTAAATTATTCCTTTGTTTCTGTACGATCGCGCGAATTAATCAACCCGACCCCGTATATCATGTGTTAAAAAAAAAAGAACTACCTCAGTTAGCTATGATATTTTCAAGTGTCTTAATTCAATTAGAAAAATTTACTGTTATCAAGTATCTTTTATCTACGCACACGTATTTTTTTCCTTTCTTTATCAGATAATCTAGTGACATCTGACGGACACAAGAGACTTCGCCCAAAATATCAATTTTCTCTCGTCTAACTATTCAAGATTTCTCTTCTGTACCGGCAGAGCTGGACAAGAGGAAATCACTATTTTCGGCGTAGTCTCTTTTGTCCGTCCGGAAACGTTGGAAAATACGAGGTGTATATGTGTATAGATACAGATGTGTGTATTGCATGTCTGTTTCATTTATAACAAATGCGTAATATGTGCTTAACGTATTGATGTACTTAAATTTCTTTGAATAATTGACGTGCTTATTTAAAAAAGAACAGATTTTTCAACTTTTAATTAATATTCGAGATAAATAAACAAGGTAAAATAGAATAACAGAAAGTAAATATGCCAATAACAGCGAAGTGACATAACAGACGGCCGATTTGATGAATTAAATCGTTTGACTTCACAGCAAAATCAAGACTAACTGGAGACAGGTTTTTTTAAACACATGACATTAAAATAAATTTGTTTGAGCACCAAGTAGACGATTAAAAAATGTTAATAACTAATTATACTACAGTTCTTACAATGGCAACGACATTCAATGATTTCTAAGCAAAAAATAATTTTCTTTTTGATATTTTTTTGTACTTACAATTATAACGCCAGATTTAGCACCAACAGCCAAATACTTATTGTCGTGGCTAAATCTGCACGAGTACAATTCACACTCCAATTCGGCACCACCAAAATCGATTAGCTGAAGGCTTCCCTCATGCTTCTTGACGAAAAACATATCGAACATATTGGCCATCGTCAGTGCTAAAAGCAACCCATCTTTCGACATCACACTCGTTTGAACTACGGGAGTTCCGTTTGATTGCTTTGGTCCCTTTAAAACTTCAGTCTTATCATTAGTTAGATTCCATATCTTAATAATTCTATCTTTGGAAATTGTTAGGAGTGAATTTAAACTATGAATGTAAAACACCTCGACTAAAATTTCCGGTGAAATATTTGATATTGGCGATTTGGTCATTAAACACCTATTCTGATCATTGTGACGTACCATTAAATCACCTTTCTTTCCAGTTGCTATTAGGATATTTGTGTTTTGCTTTTCGACATATTTTAATGAAGAGACCGCTGAGTGTAGCCTCATCACGGTACGTGTTTGATTAGTTTTAATATCGTATTCCAAAACTTGTCCATTTTCCATACCGTAAGCAAAAGAGTCACCACTCGGTGAGAAACATACGACGGTAACTGCGCTCTCCAAAATGTTTAAATCATTCAGTATATTAAAATTATTGCTAATTTGTATCATATTATTCATGGCGACGTTTACTATTCTAACTTGAGTTTCGCCCCAATGACAATCGAAAATCGGCGCATGAAGTCTATCGCTCTCTATTAATGCTTTGTGTGTATAAAATTTTAACACATTATTCCTGTATTTCAATAAGAAAAAGTCGTTTTTGAATTGATGAACATCGGCAGCAGTAACCAATCTAAAAACAATCATTAAATAAGTTATATAAAAATGAGTTTTCTTTTTAATTTTACCATATTTGCCGCTTAATATTAAGAGAAAAAGTATAAAAAATCGGGGAAAAAAACGGAAATTGAATAATGAATTCTTTTTGTCAAAATAAGTAGTAAATTTACGTTGAATTTAATTTGAAATTTAAATTTTTAATATTGAGAATTAATGGCTGTGTTGCTCTAGTCTCACTGATGGATTAATGAACCTGGTTTGAATCTTGGTAATCTATTACGGTTTTCGGGATTTTTCTATGCAGCTCAATTCAAATTGATAAAAATGAGTGTCAGGAGGCAAAAGAAACCCTTTAGAGTAATAACAGCAGATCATAACGTAATGACTAGCTATGCTATTACCCAAATACACCCAGTATATATAAGAATCGAGTCATAACAGACCTGCTATGTTACAAGCCTATGGGGCTTCAAGACCTGCTATGTAATATGATCAATATGATCCAATAAGTTTACCCTCTAGTTAGCCATGAAATTATTTATTCAAAATATCATGTTGGTAGTGACAAATAAAATAAATCTGTCATTATGTGTATGTATTGTATTGGTATTAACTAATACCATATGAGCAGAAATTGTTTATATAAGGGATGGCCATGGTTAGGAGGATCACTGTCTTTGATAGGTTCAGCCTGTTGCTCATTCTACGTGGGTTGGATGTCGGTTTCGATTTGATATTTTATTCAACATGATTTAAATGTCAGTATCGATTTGAAGTTTTATTCGACATGGTACACTGCCCGACATATAAAACCCGTCGATAGGTCTTACTTAACTTGTCAAATTTGACTTAAGTTATGGGTATTACATGCAGCATTGTATGTTATGTAACGTGTGGCTGTAAATGATCGTACGCCAATTATGTTGGTACGGTGGATTTTATTTTTTTACAGTTAGTGGCAATATTAATAATAAAAACTAAAGTTATGTTTATGTGAATTTGTTAAATGAGTATGTAACAAACGTTTTATTTAATGAAAAGAACACTGATGAGTAAAACAAATACTTCATTTTTATAAAAACTGTTGAAAATGTCCACCATTATTTTGTAGACACAAGTTTACCCGTTGTTTAATACTTTCAAATACACGACAAAGTTCTTCCTGAGTGATGTTTTTACTTTCATGTCTAATTGCGTGTTCAACTTCGTCTAATAGCGATTTTTAAAAACAGTATTCTCTACTTGTCCGAAAAGGAAATAATCTGGTGGTGTCAAGTCTGGAGGCTCCATCCTGTTGGAAATAACCCAATATTATTTCATCATAATACAGCTGATTAATAAATTCTGTCAAAATGACAGTTTGGTTTCGCTCTGCGTTAATTATTTCGTTAAATAAAACTGGTCGTTCGTCTTGATATTGCAACCCAGATTTACCTTTGGAAATACAGTTTTTTGTCTGAAATCGCTTTACAATTTCACGTTTGTGGTGACCAAAATTTTTATAATTTACATTTTAGCGAGGAAATGCTTCCACAAAGCAAGACCGCAAATTATATGACCACGTTCCATCGTGGTTTCGAGATGCACTACGAAAATGAACCATAAGATTATATGTATCATGTTCAGTCGTAAACATTTTACTAGGTTCAAAAAATAGACACCAAATAATTCATAAAATCAACGGCAATGGGCTCTGTTAAAATTGACATAAGCGATAATGTAGCCACTGCAAGTTGAGAAATTTGTCCACGTGCTAACACAATTGGCGTACGATCATTTACAGACACAATGTATAACCTATAAAGTCTTTAAGTGACAGTATGAATATATTTGTCCCGTTCACGCAACTGAAAAACTCTGATTTTATGCTCATACGAGTTTTACGGGTTTTATATGTCGCGCAGTGTATTCTCGCAATTACATAAGCAATTCATCATTGAATCTAATTTCGTAATGGAAATTTTGAAAATGGGGAATGGATATACAGTACTCGAGCTTGCCTTGTTGAATTTCGACAATGGTTTCCTGATCTTGTGTTCTTAGAAGCTGAATTTTTCAATGCGGTCCGGAATTGTGTGTGATTGTTCGGAGAAGCAGAAAGCGTAACACATAAGGACGGTGGTGGCAGGCCAACGGTACGTACAGCGGAGACTATTGAAAATGTTCGAAAGATTATTAATAAAGCACCAACATCTTTGCGAAGACTCATACAGCAAGTTCCTGTATCTTATAGTTCATGCAGAACACTTTTGACATTGGTTTATTTCTTTACAAGATGCAGGATTTTCATGAATTGTTACCGCCTAATCATAACAGGCGCGTGATATATTGCCAATGGTTGACCCAATATTTATTGCACAACAATGATCTCTTGGATTTGATATTCCTTACAGATGAGGCGCGGTTTCATTTATCAGGGTATATCAATTCACAAACCATGCACAAACCAAGGTTGTCGAGTGCTGAAAATCCTTACATATTCCATGAGTCTCCGTTGCATTCCCAGAAATTTGGGGGTATGGATTGGTGTTTCGACGATTGAAACACATATTCTTTGAAAGAACCATCAATGCCCAAAGGTACCCAGACAACATCATATATCTCTTCATAAACTTCATGAGGATGAGCTACAACAGGGATATTTCCAACATGTTGGTGCCACTTCTCACATGACTCCGCAATCTAACGCTTTTTTACGGGCATTTTTTTATGATCCTTTGATCAGTTTACGTTGTGAACCTGAATTCCCACCAGATTTGACTATACTAGATTACTTCGTTTTTCCACATTAGAAAAACATAATTTTTAAGACACCAGTTCACACAATTCCTGTGTTGCGAAACCGAATAGTTGAAGAATGTGGTAATATCACACCTAAAATGCTCCGAAACGCATTTGAAAACATGAAAAGGCGTGTAAATTTATGTCTGCATGAGCATGGTGGCCTTTTTCAACATCTAATGTAATAAATTGAAAATAAACCCACACTTCAATAACTTAGTTTTATTTGACAATCTGATTAGCTAACATAACCAATATAATTACAACTACTTCAAATCAAAACTGACATTTAATTAGCAACAACAAGTTGAACCTATCAAAGACAGTGATCCTCCCAACCATGACCATCCCTTATCTAAATAATTTGCTCGTTTAGTACATTTAAACACATTTTTCAACTTATACTGCCAATTTAAGTTTAAAGAAGAAAAATTGTATGGCCTTCTAGAGGGTATAAATATTAGATCACATTGTATCAATTATTTAGTCATTGGTAATTAGAATTTATATTTTAAGAAGTACAAAATCTTGAAAGATAAAAATAATACCTAAAATCTTAAATAGAAAGTACAATGTGGAACAGTAATGTTTTTCGAAAGTAAATTTTGACAACTGTCATAGTTAAGTCAATTTATTGAAAAGTTGTCTTATCAATTAGATTATTTATTGTCATGTTAGAAATACTAAACAAAGTTTTTATTGTTCAAAGTTATTTTAGAACTGGTAAATTAGTAAATGGACAGTAAGTTTATGTAATTAATGAATATATGCAGGATTTTCGACAACAGTTCCCTAATCTTGCAATCACGTATGAACAACTGGCTAGTCAAATTTATGGTTGTGTTGACAAAATTCGTGAAACGGGGTCCGTATTTCGTAAATCCGGGAGTGGAGCGCTTAAAAAAATAATTGCTGATTGCATTGAAGATGTTCGACAGCGAATGGAAAACTTACCAAAGAAATCTATTGCAAAACTGTCGCAAGTTCAGTTATTAGTTGGAACATGCCACACTATTCTTAAAAAGATTTAAAATTATATCCATATAAAATTCAAGCTGTTCATGAACTCGGTCCCGTTGGTTACGATAGAAGAACCGAGTACTGCCAAAGTTCTTGAATAACTGAATAATGATTATGTTTCTTTACCGATGACGCCTGGTTTCGTGTTTCGGGATATTTAAACAAACTAAATATGAGAATATGGTCGGCAGAAAATTCTCATAAATTTGTGGAAACACCATTATATACGCATAAAATTGGTGTTTGGCTGGCGGTGTCAAGGAGACGAATCATTCGGCCAATATTTTTTAACAATGGAACAATAAATACTGAACGATACCGAAATGACTTATTAGAACCCTTTATTAATCATTTACATGACGATGAATTTACAGAAGGATTTTTCCAATAAGGCAATGGTCCCCCAATACGGCTCAACAAACACGAGTTCGTTTGGTAGAATTTTTTTGATAATCGAATAATTAATTTTCCTCCGAGGTCTCCAGATCTCACAATTCTGGATTACTTTATTTTTCCGCACATGAAGAACATAATGATTTTTAGAACGCCGACACAACGTACAATTGAAGAACTTTGCAATAGTATTAGAGAAGTTGTGATAATATAATCCATCATTCGTCAAACGCTATTGAAAACATGAAACGAAGAGTTTGTGTGTGTATCGAGACAATAGGGCAACATTTCCAGCATTTTCTCTAACGTAGATTCTTTTAGAATAAACACATTTCTGTAAATAAATGTCATTTATTTAAAACATGTCACAAGAAATAAGATTAAGTTGTAACACAACTAAATTGTAAACTGTCAGATGACAATTGTCAAAATTTGACTTTCGAAAAACCTTTCTGTTCCACAGTATCCCCAAATTTATATTGAAATCATAGGATATTCTAAATCAAAATTTAATTGAAGAGATGGTATATGATCATCCAAAATCTGTTCAACTTCTTGATACTTATTCCAATAAGTTGCTTTCCGAATGTATTACTAGTGAGTTCAGCTGTTGTAGTTGTCTCACAAATTATCAATGTTTTTAACGTAGGTATGGATGTTATTACTATATTTACCTTTAATTTGACAGAGGCTGAGTAGAGAGATATTAAAGATATACCACAAAAGTTTACAAATTATAGTATACCAAAAGTAAATATGTATTACATACATTTAACAAAATGATGTAAGAAGATAGTGAAGCTTTCATTGAATTTTTAACTCGAATTCAAGCACAAGTAAAAAACAAGTGATTGCAAAGAAGTTAATAAAAGCTTGTAAACAGACAAAATAGTAATAGGAATAAAGTCTGACCAGTTATGAGAGAAATTGCTGCCTGAAGATAATTTACAGTTAGACAAAGCAATCAATATTTGTAAATCAAATGAAAGTTATCAAGACAGGAAACTGTTGCAAAAGAAAAGTATCATTCCAAAACAAAAGATAATAATCCAAGGTTCTAATAATACATTTCACATGAGGCAAGAAGCTGTCCAGCCTATGGAAAAGCATGTAAAAAGTATAGTAAAAAGGCCCACTTAACAAAACAGTGCAGAACAAAGAAGCAAAAACTGAGAAAGAAAATACAAGTTGTGGATGAGATTAACGGTAATGGTAAAAGGTTATACATCGACTTATAATAACAATGATTGTTGGTGCGAAAAGATAAAAATAAGTAAAAGACACATAAATATAAAATTAGATAGTGGAGCACAATGCAATGTACAGAGTGATCCATCTCAAGTGAAGGAGGTTGGTACGAGAAAAATTAGTTTAGCATCATTGAACAGTTGGCAGTAGCATGTTTCTATCAATTCGCAAGCTGGAATGTATGTTTAAAGGTTGTGTCGTAACGACAACTAACACGTATACAAATGACAGTACTGCCAAATAAATTGTAAATAGTCATGATCGGTATCTGACAAACGTAAAAATGCTCTAATCTAGGGAATTGCATGACTTCATTTGAGATTGATCACTCTGTATTACCTAAGAATATAGTAACAAATTTTAGATTGAGAGTAACAACAAAAAGTCTTGTTACATCCAACAAAAACAATATAAACGTACTGGGTGGTTACTGTCAATACACAAGTTAAAGACAAAAACAGAAAAAACTGCTTTAAAATAGCTAATGCAAATGGTATTCCTGTTTTGCGTTTAAAGCCATGCAAAGAATTAGGTTCAGTAGCTAGAATTGAAACAATTACATGTTTTCATGATATATTTGAGGGACTAGTGTGCCTAAAAAATTTTACATATGATATAGATTTAAAACAAGATGCGAAGTGTGACATAAAGCCAACCAGAAAAGTCCCACGTGCGATAAGGTGTGAGGTGAAAACAGAATTAGATAAAATGGTTAAATTAAATGTAATAAAGCCGATAAAATTTGCTATACCAGTAGTAAATCAGTTGGTTATTGTAAAAAAACAAAACAATAAGTTACGCATATGCATAGATCGGAATTAAACAAAAATATATTCAAACATTACCCACTTAAAACCATTGAAGAAATAACTGCGAGGATTAGTGGTTCGAAATATTTTACACTCTTCGATTGTAATAAAGAATTTTGGCAAATTAAAGTAGTGAAAGAACTGAAAAATATCTAATATTTGCTACTATGGGGAAGATATATGAATTCATTATTACAAAATATCCAAAATTTAGAGAAAACGTATATTGATACGCTACCGCCATCTATTAAGAACATAGGAAGACAGTAATATACGAGTGTCCCGTATCGTTATGTTCAAATTTTATGAATATAAAGTAGACTTCATTTGAAGTAACAAAAATGCAAAACTTCTATATCCATTTGTATTTGTTTCAAAGTTACAGATCTATGAATGTGATTGTCAGATCATGAAAAAAAATGTAATCCTAAAGTCAATAAAAACTGATTTTATTTAAAAAAAGTTCAATTAAAACTATTTTCGAAATGTCCACCTCTTTGTTGAATGCAGGCTTGTGCCCGTAAGCCAACAGAAGAAGTACTTATCCGAATTTCATACTTGTTTGTCGGATTTGCTCGGCAGCCAGGCGAATACGATCCAACAACTCTTCTCTTGTGTTCGAAAGTTGCGCGTAGACTAAATTTTTCATGAACCTCTATAAATAAAAGTCAAGGGGATTAAGATCGGGTGATCTGGGTGGGCATGCAACAGGACCACCTCGACCAATCCATCGTGGATAATTGACGTTAACCCAATTTCGGAAAGCAATTCCGAAATGTGGTGGTGCTCCATCCATGTGAAACCACATGTCTCGTCGAACATTCAGTGGGACGTCCTCTAAAAGACGTGGCAGTTCGTCAATAAGAAATTGAAGGTAATTGTCCGCATTTAACCTCCCAGGAAGAACGACGGGACCAATCAACAAGTCATCGATTAGGGCCGCCCAAATGTTAATAGAAAATTCATGTTGAAATTTAGATGGGCGTATAGCTTTCAGATTTTCACCACTTCTCTTGAACGTAGATTCATCTGTCCAGAGGGCTGTTCTGCAGTAATTAAAATGAAGCCGTGACTGTCTTAACATCCAGGTAGAATAAAGTAGACCTGCATAGTGGTCTGCCTCAAGCAAACCGTGTCCTCTGCGATAGTGATATGGATATAAGCCCTCACGTTTTAAAATTCGCCAAAAACTGTCGTTCGTAGCACTCCTAGTTGTCTAGCGATCCGACGTACACTGAGAGTTGGCCCCTTGTAACAATAGCTACTGCTTCTTCCTCTAAGTCTGCTGGCAAATTTACTCCTCAAAGATAATCACGCCGTTCGCATTCCCGAAATTGTCTGTGTACTTCCAGAAACGTTCTGTAATGAGGAATGCGCCTATCGGGAAACCGATGTCGGTATTCAATAACTGCTTGACGTGCACTGCCGTTACAGTACCCATACACAAAATGCATGTCCTCATACTAATCGGTAAGGCATTTTGAATAAAGAAAGCGTGTCAACTCACTAATAAGCTGTTGTATGAACTGAAACGTAATGTGATCCTTTATTAAAAAATGCAGCGTTAACAGTCATCTAAACATTTGTTTATTGTATGATATTCATGGTTCAGCATTTACGAAATAAGTAAGAACCTTCTTTATCATAAATCAATTTCCAGTACTCTTTTTTGTATATCCAAGAAATTACTGTATGCCCTACGACACGTGTTTGTTTATTTTAGGATAACATTTTATTATGCGACGTTAACAATCACAGGCCTGTTATTGAATGGTATAACTTTTTTTAAATAAAATCAGTTTGTATTGACTTTAAGATTACATTATTTTTCATGATCTGGCAATCACATTCATAGATCTGTAACTTTGAAACAAATAAAAATGGATATACAAGTTTTGCGTTTTTGTTACTTGAAAGAAGTCTACTTTACACTCCTAAAATTTGAACTTAACGATACGGGACACTTGTATAACAAGATGTCATGTTAAGAATAAATATTGTATTGTATCATTCAATAAAGTATCTAAGATAGTAAAATAGTATTAGTAGAGGTGTAAAGTAATTAATAGTAACGTTAAGTAAACATAACGTTAACGCTAAATAAATAAATGTAACCAATAGAAACATTTCGGCGCTTTTGAAAACAATGGCGAAGAAACCATTATTTAGTACGTAAATTATTTGAATAGATTATTGCAAAAGTTTTTAATACCAGTACTAGGTGGCGTAATTGACATAACCAATACTTAGGAGCAAATTTTGAAAAATATGACATTTTGGAGGTTAAATATCATTATCAAATTAAAAAGCACACCACCTTTATTTGAGCATTGCTTTAGAAAAGGCACTGTTGTGAAAAAATGGAATTTTCTCGTGAGCAATTTCGGATGACCATTTTGTATACGATTTTCAAATGGTAGTTTTCACCTGGTTTGCAGAATTCAATCCTGGACACAGAAATCTTATTAAAGAATTTCGTGAAAGTTGTCAACCCATGTTGTTGCAACAAACATCACTGTGCTTATATATAATAGAAATGATATTAATGGATCAGAATGTAACTTATTGTGAGCTTTAGGCATCCATAGGCACTGACAAGAAACAAAAACATAATGCATAAATATTTAGGTGTAAAAAAAGCGTAAGTCAGTTATTTGGGTGTTTTGAGATGACACTGAAACAACAGAAGTTGTTCTTGGTACTTTAAAAAAATGATCACTTCCCTTTTCTCAATTACTGGTCATGTGGGTACGGTCGCTTTAAATGATTGCAGGACTAATTGGTCTATAACAATTTAGTTGCCAGAAATCAGCAATACATTATCTAGTTTTTAAATAGTCGTCATGTTTCAAACATGATGCGAGCTCACACAGCCGATGAAACAATCAACTATTTGTAGGTGAAAACTAGGAATTTAATTTTCTTGATTTCTTTTTGTTCTAATTTCTCCAAAATGCACAGAGAGAAGGTTTTTTCAACACTTAAAGACAGAAGCGATTGACACGTTTGAAAAAAAAATTTGAATTGATTCGATCGCATTCAAAACTGACTAGACCTTAACAGAGATTACTTTGAAAAACAGTAAAGCCATTTATACCGATGAATTTGATTTTTTCCGTACTCTTTCTAAAAATGTTCCCAGCAAACCTCGAAAATTCACAAAGAAATGCAATGGACTGCAGCACTCCCTCCTAGTGCCTTAGATACGGTAAAAAGTTTTTTTAAAGGATTACCGTTTGAGCAGATTTTTAGTTATTAACAGCCATTACTTCCTAGTCAAATTTTAAATAAAAACAATTAAAGAGAAATGGAACGACTAAATATCAATCCAGGAAGGTGTAAAAACAACTATTATTTTCATTAAAAATTAATATGAGATTAATCAGCAAAGTATTATTATGTAATTATGTAATGAGTATTATTACTTGTAAATAAGTTTTATGAAATACAAACAATTATGGCAAAGTTTATAATAAAAATTACTCTTATAATTTAATCTTTCGCACTCTTAAAAATTAAGCTCAAACATTTCAATAAAAGCAATAAGATACTTACTCATTCATCTGCACTTCAAACGTATTAATTTTCTTTATAAATTTTAACTCTCCAATATCGTACATATGCATTCTAAAATCAGTCGTAAAACTGTATAAAATATTATTTTCCAAAAAGGCACAAGAAAATTCATTATTTCTTGTTATTATGTCTATAATGGTACGTTTTATATCCGGTAGTTTATCACCGGGCATTTTTTTCGAAGTAAAAGTCCATAAAATTATGGACTTATTATGTAAAGTGATAAATGAATTTTGTTCCAAAATCAAAATTTCCATAACAGAATCTTCCAATGACTCGAAAATCGCGTCGTCGAAATTCCTAGTCAATACAAATAATTGCTTTTCTTGCGCTCCAATAATTAGAGAATCATCATCGGAAAATTTCAGAGAATTTATCGGCCACCTTCGTTTGAGATGGAAAGGCCTATAATCGTTTTTCTTATACGATCTTATTACCCCTTTACTAGAACCAATTATAATTGAAGGATCATCCGGATACTTATTACAAAATGATCCACATACGAAACGATCGTTTTCTTCAGGTGTAAACGTATGCGTCGGTGAAATAGTGGTTCGCTCACCGAAAAAGGTAATGTGATCGGATTGCAATAATGACGGGGTTTCGTTCAATTTGTTGGTGGGTAATGTCCAAAGATTCACCAAGCCCTTTTCGGAAACCGATAAGAACGACTCGCCATCTGGATCTAATTCGATATATACTATTTCTTGGCTGTGACCGGCAAATGTATATAATATCTTCCGATGTATTCGATCCCAAACCTAAAATTGTTTTTAATAGAGAAGGTTTTCAATATGAGGTGTTTTTCAAGTAAGGTCCTTTTTGAAATAAAACCAAAATTAAAGAATATAAAAACATTTTACTATGAACATAGAGACATTAGATTTACTTTTCCAAATAACCGTCTTCAATTTGAATACATTATTTATTAATTTCGTCATTCACTAACTAAAAGTTTCTGCCTCTGGCCACTTAAACCTGTTAATTTGCCGTGGACACTTAAGGTCGCCCATTTCAACTAACGAACAAACCCTCACGTCTCTCTCCTCCCGATCGGCAGGTATTAGAGGGATATGAGGCTGTTCGTCAATTTGTTGGCATTTGCGGCAATTTCCGACGACACAGCCATATTTCCTAAATGCATTTACGATCCTTTCAATCGTCGAATGCGAAGGAATAGGCCGATTTACGTACTCTACAGCAAATAAATCAGCGGTTGTTCGAAAGGAATTGCCGGCAAGATACCACGAAACTATTTGTACTTTCTCTGCGGTTGTATACACTGACATGATAACTACCTTTACGTTTGCACAGCTAAATACGAATGACGGGCAATCTATTGCTCTCGATCATCGGACTTATGTATGCGCACGCGGAGTGGCATCGCACACACGTTGCCACATCGCATTACGTTCCATACGTATATTGTTGCGTATGGCCCGTAGCGGGCTGAACCAATCGGTATATATGTATATATATATATATATATATATATATATATGTATATATATATATATATATATATATATATATATATATATATATAAGTAGACAAAGAGTCTTTGCCGTTAAAACAAGTATGTAAAATAAAAATTGTTGGGGAATCCGGCAATAAAAACCTTTAGTTAGTCAATTAGAGTCCTTTATTTTTTACCTTATATTTCGCTCTGTAGATTTAGAGCTTCATCAGAGGTCAAAAAGCGAAACTATTTTTTGTGAGAGATATAACATTTTTAAAAAAACAAAACCTATAGAGAAACAAGCAGTCCACGTAATACAAATAAAACTTTATATTAATTAAAAATTGTTACTTTAAAAGCTTATTGTTTTTACATATTAAAACCATTTAAAAAATTATTATTTTTTCAACAAACACATCTAAAAAGAAACACACACGTAGTAAAGAACTACTTGTCTTGATTTAAATTACATTTTAACAATTCAAGTGTCGACAATATATATATATATATATATATATATATATATATATATATATATATATATATATATATATATATATATATATTAATACATATTTAGTGGTGGTGTAGTTAACGTCCTCACCATTAGGATCTCTTAAACGGACAGAGATACAGTTGGTTAAATGAGTCAAAATATATCTGACATCATAGGAAAACTTCAAAAAGAAAATTAACAAAAATACCTCTATATGTCCTTCCTTGGTGCCAAGAAGTAACTGGTTTTCATCTTTTGCAAAACACACAAATGTGCAATTTTCTGGAAGTGAAAATTCTGCTACATAATTATCACATTTCTTGGATGGTGTGCTAAAACAACAGCAACATAACTCACTTAGCTTTCAAATTGATTACCGAAACTACTCACTGAATTTTAAAGAAAAGAGAGGAAGATGCTGATAAAGCCGTTTCCATTGCAGATCTATAAACAAAACTCTCCTTAGGATACTTTAATGCGCACTGTATAATGTTGAGGTCTTCGTGTTTGTGCAAATCATTACCAAATTTTTTAATAAAAATCTCTATCTCTGTCATAATACTTTTATCATTTCCTAGCATGTTTTCCTAAAATATCAAATAAATTAGTTAATTCTTAAATTTACTTAATTTGTATAAAACAAATATGTATTGAAAAATAAGAATTCTTTTAGCAACAATGTGGAATAGGAGTTAATAAAGAAAGAATAACTGTAAGAAGTTCTTAGGAAAAATATAACAAATATTATGAATATAGTTGTTTATAACTTCCTGATATATTTACTTTAAAATCATAGGGTCATATTACAATTTTTAGGCTAGTTGCGGGGACTATTACCATTATTATCTTATATTTTTTTATATAAATTGTAATGGTAAACCTGCAGAATCCAGCTCCCATTCGAATTTCCCGCTAGAAACATACCAAATTGGCCGCAACGTTGCCAAATTTTGATAATTCCCTTCTGTGGCTTCTATCAGTGACAATTTCATATATTTGAATATTATTTGATTTATATTTTTTCATTGAAATGGCAGGTGGAGGAGGTATTGCAAGATATTGTTCAGGAAGAACAAATAATAATAATAAATTAATTTAATTCCATATGTTCTTTGATTAACCTACAAATCACACTATATCACCAATCTTTATTATATTCGATTTGGCAACGCTACTTGTAAATTGTAGCTATATCCATGTGTAAATGAGTCAATTATGTCAGTTTAAATGGAACTGGATTTTGCATGTTTACCATTGTAATTGAAATGATTGTATATCTATCTCGGCATTTATTTAATTATTATAAATATAAAGGAATTTTAAAATAGAATTACCTGGATATCATTCTTATAAATGGTAAAATCTTTCAATATATCACCTATACCCGTAGCTTTTATTTTGGCACCAATAAATTTGAGATCAAAGTATATTTTAAAATCACTTTTAAAACCAGCCTGCTTCAAATGATAACCGATATATTGATATATATAATTATCATTCTTCAGTCTTGAAAAGTCATTGTTGCAACTTCTTTTGTAAGCCTGAATTAGTCTTGCATGTTTTCCTATCAATTCATCCTTATATTTATTTTTCAAATATGTTAGTAAAACAACATGAATTCCAAAAACATATTTATGTTGATCACTGTTGTAGTATGATACAATCAACGACTTATTCTCAAGCTGTGTCATGATATCTTTAACTTTAAATTCATTCAGATCCCACAGAATCTCTAAAACTGTTGAAGATATATTAACGTCTTCAGGAAATATAGCAAAGTCAGAATATCTACTATGTATATCGTAATGTAAAGTATCAATACATGATGTTATTACATTATACTGTTGATTACTAAAAAAAGCAAATGTAAAAAAGTTTAGATCAAGTGAGCTTAATTTGAAACTTACACATAGTTTGTCTGCAACATTTCAATGAAATGTTTCCATTTTTTTGATTCTTTATCCAATAGTTTTTCTTTGAATGGTGCAATTTGTGAGCCAAATAGTGCTATGCTAAAAGGATGACCATGGCACAAATCATGTATCTTTTGTACTTCAGGAATTTTCTGCACATAGCTCACAGGTTTTTCCAAACACTTTGCAAATAAAGAACATGTCTCTTCATATTTAAATGATCCATCAATCTATCAAAGAAAGGGTTTTAAATTTACTTAGTTGGTTAATGTTTCCCTTACTGTACCTCAATAAAATGCATATTACTTGCAAAATGAAAATCTTTTTTCTGAGTTGTTATTAATACTTTACAACCTATATCAAATGCATCAATAGCAATTTCATTACAAACATTGTCCAAAACAATCAACATATGTTCATTATTACTACTGCTTCTGATCTCATTTTTTAATTTATCTTTTAAGATATCTATTGAATTAAATGAGTATATATTATTTTCATGATTCTTCTTGCCATATAATTTGAGGTAAAATCTAAAAGTACAGGAATATATATATAAATAAGTACATTGTGATATCAATAAAATACTTTAACAATAGGATTAATAATTGTTCCTCATCAACATCACCCACATTTATCCAAAACACATTGCCTTGAAATATATTTAACACCATTTCTTTGGTCATAACACCCATCACTAAACTTGTTTTGCCACTTCCGGTCATTCCACATAAAATAAGTTTTCCCACAGTAGAAAGTGTAATCAAACAATCCTGTACTTGCTTTATCTGAAATATATTTTTTTTAATACGTAAATAAAATCATATTTTTGGTATAACATTTTCAAATTACTTACTCTATTTATCCATGACTAACAGCAGCAATAAATTAAACAAATTGTCTCAGAGCTATATAAAAATTCGGAAATATCACATACCTTATCGGATCTCTCTACATAGTGGGCAGGTTTTCTAGGAAAATCACCATAATTAAGGATACTGTCGTAAATGCTTTGTTTTGAATCTTCATCTGTCAAAACTTTTTGCAAATCTTTGTATAACCATTCATAATAATCTTGCAAAATATTTTCGACAAAATTTTTGTACTGTTGGCCTGCATTGTCTTTTAGTAATAGATTATTAAAAAATATATCTAAACTTTCTTCATCCGTAATCTGTAAACTCAAAGTATAGAAGTTTGCTAAATTGTTAACAATGAAAAATTACCTTTTCAAATTTTGAATGTTGATTTCTGTCTATTAATTGCAATTCATATAATTTATCTCTTAGATTTCTTAGGGAAACATTTTCTTTTATTTTGCTTATATTTTTCTCTACAATATGTTTATACATAATATCCATTGCTAAACCTATGATAATAAAACAATAAATTTAGTCTTAATTAATTTAAAATGTTTATTAAATACCGTTTTATCATTATGTACATGTACATGAACACAACTGGTGAAACATAACATTAAAAAAAATTAAAGCAAAATGTAACCTTACAATCAAACAATATTAAAAGCAAAGGTATTACTGACGCAACCAAATGTGCATGCGCATCGCATGATGCGTACGCAGCTTATCTAACCAAAAAGGTGTCCAAAACAAACAAATATGATTCACGCAAAGTTATTCTAAACAAAGAAATCGTAAATTTATTAAGGAATAACAATTTTATAGTACCTTCTGGTTAACTTTAAACTTAAATGTAAATTTGGTACTTACTATTATTCACTAACACCGAACACTACAAAAAATTACTAGGCTCTAGTAAAACAAGTTATAACATGCAGAAAAACAAAATTACATATGTATATAATTGTAGTTGTATCTGTTGTATGATATTCATATTAATTTGTAGGTAAAACGGGTAAATCCAGACACTAGCTAATTGTTTTATCTTCATATCTGCATACATGTGAATAATATAGATAATAAATTTAGAATTCAGAAGATTAGGAATTATCTAGAAATAACTGTTTAATTTAAATTTTTTTAAAAAAAATAAAAAACCGGTTCCCAAAATATATACATGTATATAGCCTCTGTATATGTTTTCTATAACAAAATAATTGCGTTTAAAATTACATTTAATAAATATTTTGTTAGTGTTTATTTTTGTGGAATCAAAAAAGAAAAATAAACACCCAAATAACATATTTTCTGTTTATAATAAATTAATAATATTAATATTTTTATGAAAAAATATTTCGCTTCCTAGTAGGTATTTCATAATTATCCTCATAGGCATTTTTTATTTACCACATACTAAAATATTTTTATTAGGCATTATTTTACTAAACTAAAATACTTTCTGGATATATTTTTATCTATACTTACCTACCTACATAAAATTTCACTATTAAAATTTGTTAACCCTTCAGAAAGTTTCTTCTATATTATAATAGTTATTATAATACAGTTTTTGATAATTTATGAGATTTGGCCTTGGCTAATTCGAACTTTTAAGAGATAACTACTGATTAAGTCAATTTAAAACTAATCTATATTTTAGTATCTAGTTTCGACACACAAATTTCCTGAATATTTTCATATAGGTGACCATTTGTCCTAGACTTCAATCTTTCAGTGAGAATCCAGGATTGACATCCTGGTATATTATTATGGAAACGTACTTTTACTGATTTCTTTTATTTAGAAAAACCAAATCTACTGTATTAAAAAATCTAGTGGTTATTATAACTCTATTATTGATATCAGCTTTTTATTCATGAATATAGTCTAAAAGCCACTAAAAGCCTGAAATATCTCAATGTAATATTGGCAAGCACTGGAAGCAGTGTTCATACAGCATATTCAACTGGACTGAACCACAAGTTTGAGTAATAAAGTAATGTTAAATGTTAGTTAAGCATTGTATAATTGCAGTTTAATGAACTATCAGGTAATCAAATAAATTTGTGCGGTTTTTGTATGCAGTAGAGTGCCATGAATATTTTATAGGTTCTTGATCGATAGCAATTGTTTGTTATCTATCACCTACTTTAGTATGAATCCTTTTATTGGATACATACACATTTGGTGACAATTGTTTAATTCCGAGTTTTAAATAGTTGGAAAAGGCAACGAATAAAACTTTAATTCGAGGTTGTTTACTCTATGAGTACAAACTTGGCACTAAATCTGCAGTGGGAGCGGGAAAAATATGTACCGCATTCGGAGATGTCGTAGTTATCGAGCGGCACAGAACTGGATCAAGAAATTTTCTTCTAGAGATGTCAGCTAAACCGATGAAGCACGCTCTGGGCGACCGAAGATCATTAATAACGAGGATATTCAACAGGTTGTGGAGACAATTCCAGGACAACGTGCTTAGAACTTGCAGAAAAATTCAATGCGAGTGATGAAATCATTCGTTTGCATCTTCATCAGCTAGGAAAGACGTAGAGGTTAAGCAAATGAGTTCCACGCGAATTGACAAATAATAACAAATTAAATCGTTTTACCATTTGTTTGGAAAACAGTTCACGCAATGATAATAAACCATTTCTGGATTGCTTGTTAACCTGTGACGAAATGTGGATATTGTACTCAAATCCTAAGCGTTCGTATCATTATTTATCCCCTATTGATTCGGTATAATACACTGCCAAGGCTTCCTTGCACCCAAACAACATTTTATTGTGCGTTTGGTGTAGGTACAACAACCGAAGTTATCAATTATGAGTTTTGGAAACGGGTCAAACCATCATTGCTAACTTGTATTGTGAACAGCTTCAGCGAGTACAAGCAGCACTCATCCAAAAACAGCATTTTTTTATCAATCGAAAGATAGCGGTATTCTTACAGGATAACCCCTAGCCGCATACTGGCAAGAGTGACCCGGGAAAGAAATTCTGAATTTGGCTTGGAAACGTTACCACACCCTCCATATTCTCCTGACATTTCGCCTTTTTTGTCTCTTGACGACTGTATGAAGCAGACAGTTTAAAACTCGAGTTGATGTAATAAATGCAGTCCGTCAATTTTTTTATTGAAAATTCATAGAGTTCTACAATACCGGCATACAAAACTTGGTGTCACGTTGGCAAAAGGTCATTGAGTGTGATGGTAATTACTTCGATGCAGGCGCGGCTCGTGATGACGTATTTTGGTTTGCAGTACAATTATACGAGTGCCTCGTGTGTTTTCGGTGTTTACTAAGCAAACGTTACAGTTAGTACACGAGAATACACGAAGCACTCGGATCATTGTACTGCAAACCAAAATACGTCATCACGAGCCGCGCCTGTTTCGATGAATAATAGTGTATTATTGTTTCTTAATAAATATTTATATTTTACCATCAAAAACCGCACGAACTTATTTGGTTACCTGACACGTTAGATCAATTCTTATATTTCCATTGGAAACTTTTAAACCAAGATTTGTCTCCTGAACGTTAAAAGGCAGTTGCTGCCGAATTTTATATTTTAATCGTAGTGCAAAAACAGCTAATAAATAGGTACTAGTAAGTCTATTTAATTCACAAATATTCAAATGCTACGAGGTGCTACCCAGAAATTCCCGGAATGTGAAAAAAACAATAAATTGTTTCTCAAACTTATTCACTACCATCCCCTTCAAAGTACTCTGATTTCAGTGACCTGTCCATGACTGGAAGCAATGCGCATCTTAACGTGTTCAACACTGCCTGCGATTTGGTCTGAATTTCATCAATCGTCTCAAAAGGCCTTAAGCATCAGTTTTAGCTTTGTAAACAGGAAGAAGTCGCAAAGATGAAGATTTGGGGAGTACGGAGGGTAGGGTAGTACTGCCGTCTTCGTTGAGGCTAGAAACTGACACACGACAAGTGATGTGTGGGTTGGTGCATTGTTGTAGTGTAGGATCCACGAATTGTTGCGTCTTTTGGCAGGCCGCTTGCGTCGAATGTTTTCTCTTAATCGTTCAAGAACATCGCAATAAAATCGTCCATTAACTAATTCACCTTGCGGGAGAAACACTTTGTGTACAATTTCATCAGCGCGAAAGAAGCAAATCAACATCGACATAACGTTGTTTTGAATTTACCGTGCTTTTTTCGGTCCTGGTGAAGATGGCGTCTTCCACTGCGATGAGTGCTGCTTTGTTTCGGGGTCATACCCGTACACCTATGATTCCTCGCCAGTAATGATTCTGGTACTAAAGTTCGTATCCCTTTCGGCAGTTTCTTTCAGCTCTGTGCACACTTGAAGACGGTGCCGTTTTCGTTCGATACTGAGTAACCTTGGCAGATATTTCGCAGCAACACGCTGCATATTGAGTTCACCGGATAAAGTACGCTAAGAAACGTCGTACGACAAGCCGACAATATTACAAATGTTATGAATAAAGACGGCAGACTATGTGCCCACACTGCCAAATTTAATATAATATAATAAATTTAATATATATATATGTTTATATACTGAGAGGGATTGTTCGACGTTGAGAGATGTTATATTTGCATAGTTAAAGTGCTCTTTCTATCTGTACAATGGATCTTCAGTATTGGTAAAAAATTGCCCTAATTTTCTAAAATCTACATTTTTATCTAATACACCTTATGTGTATTATTAAATTTAACAGTGTGGGCACATAGTCCGCCGTCTTTAGTTAAGAATTGTTCTTCATCGGTCTTGCAGGGTAGTATCACGCACTTTTGCCACATTTTGTGGCGTGTTTTCCGTCAATGGACGACCGGAAAGCTCATCATCATCAACCGACACACGTCCATTTTTAAAACAGCTGTACCACCCACAAGTGTGCATCTGGCCTAAAGCATCTTCACCAAACGCTTGTTTAAAAATTTCTGCTGCTCTTCTACAAAGTGTAAAGCAGAATTTGATACACGTTCTTTGCTTTTTCACATCAGATATTGTAGCGTTGCTGCATAACTCAAACAACTCAATAAATATAAACACAAAAACTGTTTGTCACCAACTGGCTAGGTACCGTTTGACGAACTGACTTAGTATAGACGTAGCTCGCACCATCTAACGCTATAGAGCTGTACTACCGTCCCTTCGCGCGCCACATTCAAATTCCAGGAATTTCTAGGTAGCACCTCGTAGAAGGAATTAGGTGGAAAGGTTAATAGCTTTTAATTTATTCTAAGTTTTATACGTTAAAGAACAAAAACAAACATGCTCGTTTTAAATATGTTTTATTTCTACAACTGGATATTCATAACAGGAAAATATATATTTTTTTAACAGAGTTTTGTTCGATACAGCTCATTCTTGCATTTGGAAGTTCACATGAACTCTCCACAACAACATCCACTCATTCACTTTTTCTCCTCAATCATATCGTTTTCGACATTTATAACATTTCAATATTAGGTAAGAGTATCGTCATATATGTATTTATATGTAAATATCACTGTGTTGACGACTTAAAAATATTTTACTTCGATAGAAGAAATATGTTGAAAATTTTAAATCAAATAAACCATTATTATAATTTTATTTATCTATAAATTCTTATACGAAATCCAGGCGCGACTCGTGATGACGTATTTGGGAGGGCGCGTACAATGATGCAAGTTCCTCGTGTGTTTTCGGTGTTTACTAAGAAAACGCTAGTTAGTACGCGAGATATACCGCCTAATTCTGAGCTATCGCAACGATCCGAATGTTTGAATATTTCTCCCGCTTCGAATTCAATTCCCTTGAATGCTGTAGGCGTGTCAACATCAATGTCATATATCATACATACTTACATATTATGGAGCCGCGTAAGAAAAATTATCTGATTACCAAATTACTATTAAAGGACTATAAATTATTTAGTCCTGTGTTATGGTAATGAGTAAATTGCAATACGTTATTCTACAAAGCGTAATGAAATTATTAATAAGCGGTTAAGAAAATTGCAAATAAGGCATCAAGAGATTTAATAAATTAAATTTTAATAATAAAGGTCACAAAAACTGTTCATAGTAAACTAAATAAACTTCAGAAATAAATAAAAACTAAATTAAATTCTAGTAATGCTAAGAAAAATTTACTCTTACAGATAATAAAATAAATTGTTCATAATGAGAAATTAATTATATAATAACGGAAATTCATCAGTTTAAACTCATCACCGTAAAATAATTGATGATGTTTGGAATATTTATAATTACGAAAACCATTTAATTTTAGTATGCGGTTAACGGAAGAGCAGCATATGCCTAAATCGTTGGAAATATCGCTAACTGTCAAATTTGAATTTAGTTCTATTGCAGCGCATACTAAAATGAACGTATCATTAGGAACTCTGCGATTTGGGAATAATGGTTTTAAATTTTGTACAGAACCAGTAATGTCTATTTTCTTTTCTTATTTTCTTATTTTCTTATTTTCTTATTTTCTTATTTTCTTATTTTCTTATTTTCTTATTTTCTTATTTTCTTATTTTCTTATTTTCTTATTTTCTTATTTTCTTATTTTCTTATTTTCTTATTTTCTTATTTTCTTATTTTCTTATTTTCTTATTTTCTTATTTTCTTATTTTCTTATTTTCTTATTTTCTTATTTTCACTATTCAAACGCTTAAGAGACTCCGTATAGGGTGCCAGTGGTGACACTAATTTGTGACATTAGTTGTTAAATGGTTGCGCGACAGACTGGTTTGTGATTGGCTAAACGCGTTCAGGGGAATTGTATTCGAAGCGGGAGAAATATTCATACGTTCGGATCGTTGCGTTTGCTCAGAATCAGGCGGTATATTATTGTACGCGCCCTCCAAAATACGTTATCACGAGCCGCGCCTGACGAAATCTAATTGTAAGCAAATAATAATTGTTTGACAAACTTTAACTTCTGAGATAGTACATGGTACATTTAGAATTTTACGTTACAACGTTATAAAATAAAAAATAGGGGACCCCATTTCTTGAGGTACCCCAAATAGAATAAATCTAAAGTCCGAACCGAGATCACTACTGCGAATGTTCTAACTCTTCACTTAAATGTGCGTTTTGAAAAAACTATACTAAGCCACGTAATTTATAACACAACTAAAAGAATGAAACAGTGCATTTTATAACGTTTAGAAATCGTAAGTCATGATTTTATCGTTTTAAATATTTATTGTAAACCACTTCAATATTTCTTCGCCGTATGAGGTGGATGAAAACTGCGTATTTAAAATATAAATTGAAAATATATTAATACGGAGTTAGATACGTCAAAAATAATACAGTTATAAAATTGCCCTGCGTTGTCGGGTCAAAAATGTTACAAGCACACAGTGATTGTGCCAAAAATATTATGTAATAATAGAAGATATTGGATTGAAATAAAAACTTATTGCATTACATTGAAACTCTATAAAACAACAAATTTTGGAATTAAATATTTCGAAAGTAGAATAGTATATATTCTACTTTTGAAAATTGAATTTCTTAACATATGGAAAATAGATCTAAAACTTCTTCTAAATATACCAATTTTATTATTTATAAAATTATTAAACGAACTGTCTTAATATTAATCATTGATTATATACAACATAATTTCCTAAAACTAAATATATAGAACATGTATATTTCTAATCAACTTCCTGTTCTATTTTTAAGTCACCTATTCGATAATTTTATTTTTTTTCATTTAAAATTCAACACATGTCTTTTCTTTTCTTATTTTCTTATCCTTTGATTATACAGTACAAATCTCTTCCCTATAGTCACCTACAAACGTGTATTACGTATGTGTGCGTTCAAGAGCGAGGAGTGGGGACGCACATAGCATGTATGTATGTATGTATCATAAATTATCATAATTTATCATACATACATACATACATACATATGTACTGTAGATCAGTTTGGATGTAAGCAGTAAGCACATACATAAATACATAGTATAAACGTCGATGAATGTGGAACTACCGTCAATAATAGGGACTTTATGTATTATGTAATAATAAACACAAATAAGTGTGGACTTTTTGGAAGATTTTAATATTTTTAACGTTTAAAACAATGTCAGATATACCTATAACAATAACAATAAATAAAGCGGTAAATCATAATAACTTCTATATTCTATACATTATAAATAAAACTAGAATTTAAAAATTAAATTCTAAACTATTTAATGTATTGTATGCTCAAAACGGTCTCCTAATGCAAACAAGCAATGTCCTAATCTGTCATAAAAGTTTCTCTGAACATTTAAAATCGTTTGCGGTTGAATATTTAGGATAGATTCAACTATTTTCGCCCGTAAATATCGTTTCAAACGCAATGGTACGTTGAAAGTTAATTTGAAATACCCGTGCAATTTCTCTTATGCTGCGACCAAGATGATACTGTTTTACGCCTTTTTTTTTTTGTTCAAGGGTAAAAATATCCATCGTGAATACGGACTATTCGCAAAAGTTGAGCAAACTATCCAACTTGGCAAGTAAACTGGAACTAATGGCATGTATCACATGTATGCATTACTATGCATCGCTTCGTGCTTCCCCACTCCTCGAACGCACACATACGTAATACACGTTTGTAGGTGACTATAGGGAAGAGATTTGTACTGTATACGCATTGTTATTTTAAATCTTCGTAGGTGAATGTGTACTGCCCAAGAAACACAAGATGCGATGAAAGTTATATGTCTCCGCCAAACAGATTTGGAAGATTTTCTGTTAACGTCTGGGCACGGATGTGTGCACAGGGTGCGGGAGTTGCAGAGCAAATTGAAGGCCGTTTAAACTCACAATCATATCTAGATATTTTAGAGAATGTTATGCTTCCGTCGCTATCGCAAAAATACCCTAATAATACTTTCATTTTTCAACAAGATAACAATCCTGTGTACACCGCCAGAGTTATCACACCGTGGATTACCAATCGGAACGTTGACATATTACCTTGGCCATCAGGCAGCCCGGATTTATATCCGATTGAAAACGTTTGGGTGTAATAGTGAAACGAATGTTTAAACGGAATTTAAAATTCTGTTAAAAATGAATTATGGGCGGCAATTGAGAATGCTTTTGAGGAATTACACAGGTTTTAGAAGCTCATGCTGCAATGATTAAGTACTGACTCTTATAAATTAGGTACCTACTTCTATATTCGTATGTTTATCGTTATTATCAACGATAAACGTTGCCTTTCTAGTGGTATGAATGATGCAGAAGTATTTAATACATCTTTTTCTGTGTTCAGAAATTTTTACGGGTGGTGGTGTGCATCTGCTTTCAAATACAATTTAATTTCACAATTTCAATTGCTAATACTTCATCCTTGGTGTAACTTATTGATTTTACATCTTTCTAATGCAAAATTAGTTCTTACACTATAATAATTATCAATATTTATATTTCCCTAAGTGTTTCTTGTGATGACTATGAATTTTCCATTTGAATTACTCGGTAAACAAGTTTTAATATTGGACGATTTTAATTGTCCTGCTTATGATATTACTGGCGAAATAACGGACATAAAATATTTTAGTCTTCTTAATTTTGTGTCTACTCTCGACTTGTGCCAACATAACACTGTTACCAATGTTAATGGAAGATTGCTTGATTTAGTCTTCAGCAACTTTGAATGCATGGTTTCTGTTTTTCGTGATACTGATCCTATAGTTACCGAGGATGCACATAATCCTGCACTTAATATTCTCCTTGAATTTGGCGTTAATGTACACAATTATAATTTTCCCTCTAATAACAACTTGATGTATAATTTACGAAATGCCGAAATAATAAAGGCTGAAATAACCCAATATATTAATGAAGCTTTAGATGCTCGAGTACAAGTAGATATAATTTATACTGACTTTCTCAAGGCATTTGATTTTGTTAGCCATTCCTTACTGTTAACCAAGTTGTATGCTTTTGGTTTCTCGTATGGTCTACTTCAAGTAATATTTTCTTATTTGTGTCGCAGATCTAGTTACGTCGTCTAAAGTGGTTTTCAATCCAGGCAGTATACTCCATCACTAGGCGTCCCCCAAGGATCTACTCTAGGACCCTTATTATTTAATATTTTTATCAATGATTATGCTCCTAGATTTTAAAGTGCCAGCTTACGCGGATGATCTTAAAATTTTTCTAGAGTTTCGTCGTTGAGCGATTGTAGGGAACTGATGCGTAATATTTATTTGGTTAGTCAATGGCGTAGACATAATGGAATAGGTTTGAATACTGACAAATGTGCATTTGTCTCGTATGTCCGTGTTACGGGTACGATTCTGTTCCCATATAGTCTGAACCATAGTCCCAGAATCAATGAGGTTAGGGACCTGGGTATTTTGTTTGATTCTGCATTACGATTTAATAATCATATTCACGATATGTGTAACGCAGCTATTAAATCTTTGGGATTCATTATAAGATCTTGTAGGCAGTTTCATAATCCATTACCATTAAAATCTTTGTATTATGCCTACGTAAGAAGTAGATTGGAAGGCGGCTCTTTTATATGATATTGACATTATTTGCTTTTGAGACTGGCTGGGGAGAGTGTTCAAAGACGATTTTTGAAGTATCTGCCATTCAAGTGTGATGGATCATATCCGGAGAGAAGCATTGAATATAGGTTTTTTCTGGAACGGCATTCTTTGAATTCCCTTAGTGATAGAAGAGAACATCTTAGTGCCAAATTTCCTCTTAATTTACTAAAAGGAAGGATTTATTGTCCGTCTCTTCTGTCACAGTTTTTTTCCAGCACATTTAACTCGATCGTCGGACACTTTTACCGTTCCCATCGCCACATTTAATGTGTTGCTTGAAGCCCTTTTGCTGCATATGGTACACAACCTTCACAAGTACTACCCTGATCCCTTTCTTCTTTGAACTGAGGTTAGCTTCATGAACGCGTGGAATTGTCATGTGTTTTTGTCTTGTATTTGAATTGTGTTTTTTTAATTTGAATTATTTACTATTATTGTTTAACAGTATATTATATTTAATTATATTATAGTACACTGTATGTATTTATTTAAGTTATGTTTTGTCCTGTAATTGGAATTTTTCTATTTGACATTAAATATTATTATAATAATTATTATTATTAACAATATATGATATTAACCAAACTTTGTATTATATTTTATACTAAATACCACATTGTCAAACGGACTACATACCTTGATGATAACGTCACATTTGCTTCTTATCTTATATGTCAAATCTGTCAAATCTAAAGTCAGCTTACATTACTAATAAATAATCTTAAAAAATAAGCTAACTTGACATTAAAGTGTACGGGATTTTATTGCAAGCCAGTGTATATAAGTAATAAATCATTTTGTATACTCTTGTCCTTTCTTTATGGCCCATGGGATGTTAAAAAGTCGACCCTCGTATATTCCCGGTTTGTATTTTAAATATGTAATTTACATCTACCTAATGAAACCATTGTATGGCGAAATAATAACAATAGATATTAGAAACGATAAAATTCTTACTTATTCTTTAACGTTATAATGAATCTCCTTTGTCGATCGCACTTTAAAAATATGAAAATTTACAGATAAAGAATATTATTTCACCTATGATAAATTATTAGAAAAAAAAAATTTTTTTCTACATAATCAATTCCAGAAACTATTTTTTGATTTGATGTTACTTACTTTTAAGACATAATACATCACTATATTTCATTATTTAAATCGAAATTACTATATTTTTTTATAAATGTAAAAGAGATAGTCTATCGATACAATAAATCTATATAATATTTCAATATATATTTATATACATATTTGGTTCACAATTACTTCTACAAGTTACATATTTCGGGCATAGAATACGTTCAAGTAATCCAAATCTTATTCATTGTCAACATTAGTAAAAAGAATTAACTAAGTGGTGTACGATAAAAGTGATGCAAAAATTTAGATACGGACGAAATTTTAAAAATAAAAATTAGTTTCTTTAGAGAAATAAATTATAACAGCTTTGTCCGTAGAATAATTATAGAGAGCTGCTAATGATTTATTATAATTGATCTGCATATTAAATTGCTGCCACCAGTAAATAATTATTCTTTGGAGTAATGCTTATATTTATTTATGCTGAAAGTAATTTGCGGTATCTTCTTTAATTTTTGCTCACTTTATGTATATATACACACGTATTTGTTGGTGATGAGCCGACGTAATACGAAAAATATAGGCAGGGTATTCCTAAAGGAATTCAAAATCCTTGTTGATGTAGTTGTAGTATTGAATTATGATGAACTAATTTTGAACTCTGAAACAGAGAAAAAAATATAATTAATAGATGCTGTTAAAACGTATGCAAATGTTTATGTTTAAATTATTTTCCTTTTTGCAGTTTATGTTCAAGTGAGTTAGAAAGGTAAACAACTAAACAACGAAAAGGTCATTACGAGGGTGATTCGGAAACTACGTGGCCTAACAAAGAAAACGCAAGTTTTTTTGACAAAGAATATTTTATTTTTCAATATAGTCTCCCGCTCGCTCACCACACTTATTCCAACGATATTGCCAATTAGCAATGCCTTCATTGTAGGTAGATAAATCAAAGTCCTCGAAATAGTTACTTGCAGCAGCGACTACCTCGAGAATTAGTCGAAAATCTCATACCGCGGAGCCATTTTTTCAGGTTTGGAAAGAGATGATAATTGCTGGGAGCCAAATCTGAGGAATAGGACGAATGAGGCAATAAATCAAATTCCAATTCATAAATCTTTGCCATTGCAATCGCGTGCAACTTGCGGGCAGGTGCGTTATCTTGATAGAAAAGCATTTTCTTCTTTGCCAAATGAGGCCGTTTCTCTTTGATTTGATTGCTTAATTATTTCCAAAAAATTGTATAATACCCCATCTATTGTTTTCCTCTTTTTTAAGTAGTGGACCAAGATAATTCCACGAAAATCTCAAAGAAACAGTTACCATAACCTTTCCTGTTGGCCAAACCGGTCATGTTAGAGGCAGCCTAAAACTAATAATCTTGCAACATAACAACGCTCGTCCACACACCTCGCGAGCAACTGCAGAGGCTCTGCGAAACCTGGAGTTTGAACCGATTCCACACCCTCATTACTTCCCCGATCTTGCGCCTTGCGAGTTTTATTTTTTTCCTCTACACAAGGGAGACCTCAAGGGTAATCATTACACCTTGGATGATGAGGTGAAGGCAGCTGTCAAGCTTTTAAAATGAAAGTGCTTTATCACTACTCTCAACTCAGTTTTTTCCATTATTACAAAATAACGTTCACTTTGGCCTACTGTCAAAAACAGACTAATTGACAGATCGCTCTGTACAGTTATATTTAACCTGTTAAAGAATGTTCTATAGAATGGCAGAGAAGATTCCTGCAAATTCGCGCCATCTCTGTGTTAGGCCACGTAGTTTCCGAACAATCTCGTACATAAAAGTAATTTGTAACATTTCGAAAAATATCTGCTATTGTGAATAAATCACCCGGATATTGCCGTAGTCTTCTATTTGCTTTTAACATTTTGCTGATTATACAGTAAATATCTTCAGAAGATTCTTAGAGACTAATTATGCGTCCACTAAACTGTGAATGAGCCTCCGAGGTTTACTAGCTCTACGATGTTGGGAAGCTGGTTTCATGAGGCCGCAAGATTCTCAGTGATCCCAAGATAACGAACTTCTGCATTGCTCTCACAATAGTTTTCCACTTACACCGGAATTCCCATTCTATTTAGGTTTTCAAAAAGTTCAATTGTTACTTCGCCTAGTGCACCGATGATCAGTTACGCAAAAATCACCGTGAATTACGAATATCTAAGTCTTATTTGCAGAATTAGATCCTGATATTTAACCGTGTTTTCGCGCTCTTTATCCAAAATGCTCGCCTTAGTCGGACATGACATCTCCACCATGTATATGGATTTTATCTCTAATACCATAATCGCCGTTTCTGGTCTGCTTCGGCTTTAATTTTTGTGGTTGTGGAAGAAGGAAAATCCCAGAAGATTTTAATTTTGTCATTAGACACAACAGGTGGTATATCCTGTTCGACATACGGCAAGGTCACTCCGGTATCGATACCATACTTATGACTGAGGGAGAAGTAGAGCACTTTCAGTCCCGTGTTGTGACTGCTTATGTATATAATCCGAGCGCCTCTCTCCTATACAGAACGACTAAGAAGTTTCGGAGTACAGCCCAAGTGACAAAAGGAAGCCAAATGTCCAAGTCTCCGAAAGGTTTTGTTTTTGTATGAAGCGATAGAATTGAAAGTACATCGGCTTTCCTAGGTGTTCTTTCAAACAGATATCGCTCAGTCTTGTTCTAAGCGTCCTATTTAAGTCCCGCTGCGACCACTGCGGTGTCATTCCGACCAAGATCTTCTCCTATAGGTTTAAACGGAAACCCATACAGATTAGCAGTCCTTTCTGCTGCGGCCAAGAGAAATGTGCCACTGCCACTCGATTCATGGTGTCTGACGAATTCGAGGAGGGGGTCCTTGGTGTTCATGATTTTGCAGGTAGTAGTTATTACAAGTCTGTTATATAACATCTCTACGTCCACCAGGCCTCGTCCACCGTTGACTTTAGGTAGGTATATACGTTGTACGGAAGAATTCGTATGTAAACTTCTGTGTCGCGTCATGGTATTACGAGTCTGCCTGTTGATCTTGCGCAGCTCTACCACATTCCATTTGATGCACCCAAAAGTGTAAGATATCAACGGCAATGCGAGAGAGTTCGTTGCCCTACTGCATTGCGTTGCGTTCTCTGCATTGAGTTGTGATGACCATATCTTGTTTACTCATTGTAGATAGCCCTTAGTTAATTTTTGCTTTACATTCGCAATATCGTTCATTTGATTTTTAGATAAACCTTGTTACACCTTCGTGTACATAAGAATGTTTAATTCTATTTTTAAATTATATTTATTTCTTTAAATATGTATCTCGCATTTAAAATATTAAAATTTAAGCTTAGACTTTTTTCCGCGTTTTGTGTGCAAAACGAAAGCCTTTCTTTTTTTATTGTACTACGATAGATCCTTCTACATCTACCTGCCTTGAACAGTCAACATTTAACGGTCGTCTTGAATTTATTTATACAGTTCGTTTTTAAAATTAAGTTATTAATTTAATTAGGTACGCCTTCTTTTATATATTGTGTCACATATCGTTTTAAAGCTTGTCTCACAAGGGATATTTTAATGATATCTGTGTCATCGATATCACATTAGTCAAGATATCGATAACATCGATTCCTCTCTTCAACTTGTGGTAATAAAACTTAAGCCTTTTTCGACAAACCAGTGTTATTTCGACACAAACGTCTCTTCTGTCCTGATCCTTCGTAATATACAGATCTTACTTCACGTTCAGTCCAGCATGATGTAACATGCCGCTCGGATTCCTTCGCTTCTAAGGTAATCTGTATTACTCTATATGTATTATTCTTTTAATCTAATCCACAATAATTTAATTGATTTAACTAATTAATTTCTTCGTCCGTCTGCCAAGCATCGCTCTCTATACTTGTCCAAGTATATGACGCACACCTCGTGGACGAACATCTTCGCAACTAAAAGGTAACTTTATATTGTTCGATACAGAGGTTATTTTATATTAATCACAATTAATTCATATTTAATTTACTGCGTAATTTAACGTTCTTTTCAGTATCATTTTGTGTGTTAATTTTTTATTACTTATTTACCACTTCTTGTGTATATTACTTTTATTTAATTACTTTAAAATACATCAATCTCAATTTCTTTCCTGTAAATAATAAATACAAACTTTAAGGACAACGTTGTTGCTTTATTTAGTTAGTAAGTTATAATACATTTAAGGTAAGCATTACTACACACGCCCTGGACCTTTGATGATACTTTACCACCAAGCAACGTGTTAGTAATAACCTAGATAGGTATATGTTTCGTCCCTTTTCAGATGTCTAATTAACGAACCATCCACGAGTTCCATCGAAGACTCTTCATCTGACGCATGGCCCCTCTTAAAATGGCTCACTGCACACTAACCCCTAACAAGCTGCATACCAACATCATAAGAGTAGCAGTAAACCAGCTGAACCATGTGCTCTAAACCAAGTTCATTGAACGCGTATAGTTTTAAGTCGTCTATGTACAATAAATGCGTGAACTTGTACTTTCTGTTCACGGGGGGATCTACTGCGAAACCCTGGCAACTCTGTAGGCTATCGAAAGCGACGCCAGCCTCAAGCAAAATAGCAAGGGACTAAGCGAGTGACCCTAAAAAGCTCCCCCTCTGAAATCTATACTGTCAGAACTCACCTCTGAATTATCCTTTCTCAGGACAACCTTGGTCTTCCATTTTGGAAAGGGTCTCTTAATTGTGTCAATGATCATAGGATCGACCTTCATTGAACTCAGTACGTTTATGATCAGCTCATGAGATGTCGTATCAAATACTTTTTGGTAGTCTATCCATCCCATTGATATATTTTTTCGGAAGCCCAAAACGTTTTTGCAAATAGACGTATCAACCAGAATATATTCGTGGATACCGGCGATACCTTACCTGGAACCCCAAATAGGCTCGACAGCAACCATGATTTGGTCTAAAATTATAGGCGTGAGGATCTTATATACAGTGTTCAAACAAGTAATAGGGCGATCGTTTTCAGATTCTTTAGGGTCATCTTTTTTAAAGATCACCATTGTCCGTCATTCTGGAATATCCGTCTTAATTTTCAGGATACTGTTAAAAACTCTGGCTAGATGGACGTGAACAGCGGCAAGCTTCTTCCACCGGTAGTTGTTAATTATATCTAGTCCCTGGGTAGAGAAGTTACGCTTTGTTCGGAGTGAGTTCCTAATTAATTTTCAACAGTCTGCGCTCCTTCTTTCAAGAAGGATGATGGCTTGTGTCTAAATTTCTGCTCAATTCGCTTATATGATGTCTCCATCGTCCTTCTTGCTGCTGTCAATGATCTTAGCTTGTGCAGAGCACTTTCAACAGGAGTAGTATGTTTTTATTAAGTGTGTGGTGGTTTTGCTTTATGCGCATAGCGATTTTCCTAACTTTATTTATTGCAATTGCGAAGCCCTTTTTCTTCATTCCGCAACCTTGGTCTTCCACTTCGACATATTCGACATAAATTTGATTGTTTTATTTTCTTGAGATGTGCCCCGCGATACTGTGCATGCAGCCGCATTCACACAGCAATTTATAGTTTCCAGATCTGATAAAGCTGAGAAATCCTTATTGATAATGCTGTTCGACATATTAATACTTTCAACTGGGATGTTCTGCCTGAAATGGATACTTCGTCGTCTCGCGAGAAATGTTCCATTATTGTAAACGGTATAGAACCTACGATCTACTTCTTCATTATTTTCAATATCGATGCTGGTTGTAGGGATTGCGCTTTGGATATTCTGGTATCGAATGGGAAATATTAAGGCATGATTTGAGTAAGGTATGCTGAATGGGAAGTAAATGCCATAACTTGTCAAAAGCTTTTTTGTAACAAAACATGCTAAATATCTGGATACAGCATTAAATTGAACGGTTAGGTAGATTATTTGGTGACGACGCAGTTAAATAAAATATAAAACTGCTGTTCAATTGAAGTGGTCCACTAATGAAAAAATAATATAAATCAACGTTTTTCCAAAATAAATTAACAAAAAAGCAAAAGGCGGCAGGAATATAACAAAATATGTATTTTTTAACTATTAAAAACCATTTAAGCACTAACTTAATGATAAGAATGAATAAATTGTTAAAAAATAAACTTAAGTGATAATTCAAAAAAATAATGTTTTAACTAAAAGGAAACATTTTTTACATAAAAAATAACTTTAAATGTGGCAACTTAAATTTTAATATTTTGTAGCCCCCCCTCGAGCTCGTGACACAGCTAAGCATCTTCTTGGCATGTTTTCTATTAGCGTATTGATGAATTCTTGCGGTATTCTTTCCCATTCTTCTCGCACCGCTTCCGTGAGTTCATCTAGCGTTGTGGGAGGACGAGCACGAGATCGCAACTGTCGATCAAGTTTGACCCAAACATGCTCGATGCAATTGCAATTTGGAAAATTAGGTGGCCATATCATTCTTTCAATATTATTGGTAACAATAATACTCGACGATGTGGGCTCGGTGGGGACGAGCATTATCGTCCAAAAATACGAAATTTCTTCCAAAATTTCGGGCAAATGGTACAACTATTGGCAAAATACATAAGTCCCTATACCTCTCTCCATTCATGGATTGATTTCTCAAAACCACCAGCTCGGTGCGACCGTTAAATCTTATGCCACCCCAAACCGTAACACCCCCACCTCCAAAATTGCACACGTGGGGCCATGTTCCTTTCAAGATACCGTTCTCCACGCCTCCTCCACACTAAAACTCTACTATCAGAATGATGTAGAGTGAATCTGGACTCGTCAGAGAAAAGCCATCTTCTCCAGTCGCGGGCCTCCCATGATAAGTGATTTGCAGCCCACTGCCTCCTAGCGATCTTGTGTTGCCTGGTCAACAGTGGGCATATGGCCCTTCTTCTAGCCCTTAAACCAAACTCGTGCAGCCTTCTTCTAACTGTTAGATTAGATATAACCACTCCTGTAGCTGCACGAAGATCGTTATTCAATGTCCTAGACGACTGAACTCCATTTCGTCTGACCTGGAGTCTTAAATACTGATCTTGTGCAGGAGTTGTACTCCTCCGACGGCCTCCCCCATGAGTAAATCTTACACTACCACTTCTACGAAATCGTATTGCAACTCTATTAATGACACTGTGAGATACATTATAAATTCTAGCCACTTCTCTGTTGGAATATCCATTTTGTATTAATCTTAGGGCATTGTTCATAATATCTTCACTAAGACGCGGCTTTTTTATTAATTTAAGTTACTTAACCCTAGTTTTAAGTCAGCAACATACTGACAGATATAAACTAATATCAAAAAGTCAATGCCAACCTAACATTTTGTGTGAAATATTCCCCTAACTTAAAAACATATTTCCATTAGAATTTAATCCAATAAATTAATAAAGTATCATAAGATAAAATTTTAACAAAACGAACATTATATTAGACTTGCTGCGTTAAATAAATTATAAAACATTTAAATTCGTCATGCTATGCATTGCTAATTACTTAGACTAAGAGTAACATCAAACTTTTAATAGTGGACCACTTCAATTGAACAGCAGTTTATTATCTAGCTTCTATTGTTTGAAATATAGAATTGTGGTTTGCTGTTTCCTTGCACATGACACATATTATAATATGTAGTTTAAAATGGAGAGGTGTTTATCGTTAGGGTACTTCTTTTTTAAATAAAGCAATATGTAGTTAACTAAAAGTATTTATTTTTTTTGTAAGAAATATGTATTAATTTTGCATTTGGTTCGTTAAAAGCTATGCCATACTTTTAAAAAGTATTAATTCACTTGCCGGCGTAGGTTAATAATAAATATAAATAAATTAACGAATTTAACTGTAAACAAAATTTAAACATTAAATTAAACACATATCTAAAATAATTTAGATAGTCAGTATAAAATACTGTAAACAAACATAATACAAATAACAAAACCTCAAGAATCTTTCTCGTCTATTAACTTCAGGATAACAAACGAATTGAACCTTCAAAAGGATTTAAAAAAAAACTTTCCTTGGTATACAGAGGCGACTTTTTTAACATAATTCTCATCCAATTCTATACGCTTAACACAGTGACTTTCCAATTTTGTTGAACCATCTAAAAAGGTAATCTCTCGAAAGCTCTTCAAAATAGGCATTTGCTGCGGCTATCACTTTTCCATTTATCCCGAATATCTTTCTACCAAATAATTTTTTCAAGTTTTAGAACAACAAATTCTCATTCGGTGAATATGACGAATGAAAAAGCACTTCGTATCCTAGTTTGACAAATTTAGCGGTTGCCATAGCGGGTGAACGAGACGTATTATCCTGATTAAATTATTTTATTTTTCTGAATAAATGCTGTTGTTTTTTCAACATAATATTATCCGATTAGTATAATACAGATTACGACTTTGAAATCCCAAAAAATTGTTGTTACAATCCTATTGGTCGAAAAAATCTTATCTTGTTTGGAGTACGTTTACCAGACTCGATCCATTGTTTTGAGTGTATTTCTGTCTTTGGAGTATAATGATTAGAGAACGGATGCAATTTCCATAAAACGCAATCGGCAATTGGAATTGTGTATAACGTCGCTCAGTACATCCCGGCGTAATAAAATGAAGTATTTGTTTGACTTACTCGGCCACCTGGTCTCGCAGCGATAACAATGGACAACCCAGCTATTGTATTCGTAGAATATAGTGTTTTCAGTGGTGTCGTGTACGTAGATAAAATAAATAAGTTTATCGTATTTCGTAAGAGAAATAGCACGTACATTCCTTTTCTTTTCATTTAAGCAACATCTTCCAATTATTTTCACGTAAGTGTGCATAAAATTTCGTTATTTAATTTCGTTTATTTGGATCTAGAATATTCTTACTTTTTCAGACAATGGAATAGCGTCGAGAATGGCATCGTGAAACAATGGCGAGTTGGATTGAGGGCCATACTGATTGTATGTACATTGCCAGTGATTCCGAAATTTATTGTGAAGTGTGTGAAACGTTATTGAAAAATTGCAATAAATCAACCGTAAAACGTCACGTAGGATCGTTAAAGCTCGAAAAAAAATTATGTGTAATAGCAACAAGTGTTATAGATAGAGTTGATGCGGAAACAGTTGCTGGAACCATTAAGGAGAATATGCAAAAAATGCTTCATTCGGACGCCACGTACAAAGAAAAAATACTTTTATTTGTCAGTGATAGTGCTGCGTATATGTTAAAAACAGGCAGACTATTAAAGAAAACATATCCTAATATGCTGCATATTACTTGTGTAGCACATGCTCTCCACAGAATCTGTGAATATATCAGAGACACTTTTCCGGAAGTTGATAGACTTGTATCAGCTTTTAAAAAAGTTTTCAGAAAAGCACCATTGAGAGTAGGTCTTTTCAGGGAAAAATTTCCATCTCTGTCACTGCCTCCCACTCCAGTAATAACTAGATGGGGAACATGGCTGGAAGCTGCTAGTTATTATGCTGAGAATTTCGATAGTCTAAAACATTTCGTAACACTGCTAAAGGAGGATGCTAGAAGTATTGGTGAGTGCAAGGAGCTCACACAAATCCCAAATTTAAAAAATCAGTTGTACTTTCTTCACGAACACTTTGGAAAATTGCCAAAATCACTTATTTTGAAAATCGAAATCTCAAATTAAATGACGGATTAACCACATTAGATGTGGCTGTTAATAATTTGAAAAGTATTCCAAGTGACTTCGGATGTGGCCTTCGGCAAAAGTTTGAAGCAATTCTTAATAGAAATCCAGATTTAATTACATTGCAGCAATTATGTATGGAGACAATTCCACAAAATCTAACGGCTAAATATGAAGAAATAAAAGAATATTTCCAGTATGCACCTATAACCAGTTGCGATGTAGAAAGGACGTTTTCTATTTATGAGGATGTACTTAATTCAAAGAGAACAAAATTGACAGAAGAAAACCTTGAGAAACTATTGCTAGTCAATATTAATACTCCTTTACTCAACTTGAACGACAAAATGAACAAATAAAAATGTGCCAATTATAGAAATAAAATTAAAAACTTTAAAAATACAACTTTTCAACAAATACATATGTATTTCGTAATTTTATAGATCACCACCCGCTTGTTTTCCAATTATATAAATAAAATTAATTAATAAATATGTATTTCGTAATTTTAGATAGATAGATCACCACCCGTATGTTTTCCAATTATATAAATAAAATTAAAAACTTTATAAATACAATTTTTCAACAAATAAATATGTATTTCGTAATTTTATAGATCACCACCCGTTCGTTTTCCAATTATATAAATAAAATTAAATATTTTAGAAATACAGCCTTTCGCCAGTAGTACTGCACTGGGCTTTGCATCATGTGGTAAGCGTGTCCGTTCTCTAATAATGATGTATTCAGACTTCATCTACGGTGTCATATCGACGAAAAAATTCTCTTGGATTTCGTTTGAATTTAGCGATACAGTCATTTGAAATTATAACACGAGTTTACATTTTTTGCACATTTAAATGTTGATGCAAAATTTTGTGTACCAGCTCGGTTGTGATTTTACAACATTAGCTAACGTAAACACTTTGTTACGATTATTTTATCAACTACCCTTGTATGCCTAGTAGTGTTACCTTGAAGTCATATTTGCCTAGTAGGAGACGTGTATACGCTTAGCGTGATGAGCATGCATGTTGGAATTCTTGGTATGTGGGGTGAAAGAGATAGCGACAGTTTGACCTCACACACTTCCGATTGAGATTTTGAAGAGGCTATTGTTGTACCAAATTTAAGCCCATTTTGGTATTTTGCATAGTGTATTGGCAATAAGTTTTGGTTGCTTTTTTTTGACACGCCGACTTCGATATAATCCTGAGTCCATCTACTCGAGAACCAGTCTGGGGCTACAATAAATTTGAAGTCCGCAGATTAAAATTTCTACTGGAATTACGCAGCAACGAAATAGACCACGTGGTCGGATTCTTAGCCGGAGAATTGCCGTGTGCTGAGGCCTGAAGCCAGACTCATCCCTTCAAAGATAAGTATTAAACGTTACTGTGCCAGTGAGTTGCATTTAATTCAGTTTATCGCCAATTGTTATTTCATATCTTACAGGCACGTTTAGCTTCGGTTGCCGTCTTTCATTTCCTGCTTATACTCTGCAGTTTATTTTCTTCGATGTTTGATAATTAATCTTAACGCAAAGTGGTCAATATTGTATAATAAAACTTTTCCATTGTATAATTAAAAAATTACTTTTAACGCTTTGTAGATAATATGGTATATTACAATCTTTACATTAGATAATTAATAATTGATTTTAACCCTTTGTAGACAATATGGTATATTACAACCTTTTACTGTAGATATGCAACATATAATCCTATCATTTCTAATTCGATTTTGTTTATAACAATTTCTTTGTTATTTTTTTAAATTAGTATATGTTTCGCAATTAATTGTTTGTTTCTGTGTATTCTCGATTGTACGAACGAGGAGATCTCTAACTTTCATCACTCGCCTCTTAGGCATGTAAAAGATTTATAAAATTAATAATTTAATTCTTGTCAGACATATACAGGAGTCTTCGTAAATTTATGTACGGGGACTTTGTAAATAACTTGGGAGGAAAAAAAAAACATTCACAATAAATACTGTTTTAACATTATGTATTGGTGTGAGTTTTGATCTGTAGTTAAAGCTTCCTTTTTCTTTTTTCTTATATTGGGTCTATGTGGGTTCTTCTATGTCATCCATCTAACGTATGACCTCAGTTTATAACTCGACATTAATTCGCGGTGGAGCCCTTTTATTTACTTTTTGGTAGTCGATCACGCGAGAACGTTTCAAAAGGACCCCTATCTTCACTGAGACCTTAGCCTGAGTACTGGCTAGTTGAGTTGTATCTTCTGGATCAACTCACCCACAGAGGTACGTCATTAGAACACTGTAGTGGTGCTGCATTCTAGTGTTAATTCTCGAAAGCCAGTTTTATGATATTTATTATTTATTTTTGCTATCACCCGTGGTACTTTTATACGGCGGTCGCTGTTTAAATGGTATGGCCTTTATTAATTAATAATTTATAGAGACATTATTGTAAATAAAAGACCCACCCCGAACGTTCAGCATTATTTATCCTCATACGACCACTTTTGAAAGCAGCAAATCACATGGAATGAACCAGATTCATCATAATAGCGAGTTTTTCAATAGGGACATAACAATTTTGTATTTAAATAAAACACAAAATAAATGAGATATCGGGCTGAAATTTATTCCAGGTGTAGAACACACCTGCCTGTACGTTTGTAGTGATCGATTCTTTGGAACCAATTTTTCACCACTCTTCCACACATGACGGCCGGAACGTTGGCAATTTCGCGTTCTTTATTGTTCCCGAGCTCCTCTAATGTTGCTGACTTGTTGGCATAGAACAACGACTTAACGTGCCCCCATAAAAAGAAATCCAAAGGCGTTATATCGCATGAGTGAGTCCGGCCATTCGACCGGATCATTTATCGAGATTACACGATTACCGAATTTCCTCCTCAATAGATCAATTGAAGGGGTTTTTACAAAAACAGCCTTAGTCCAAAAATGCTGGTTTTGAGATTTACACAGTTTTGTGTAACTCCGAGTAGACCCGAATAGTTGATGATTCGATATCCTTAAAAATAGCAATAGTCCGGAGATAAAGCAATATAAAATATAAGGGTTTCTGCAAAAGCGACCATAGTTTACAGGTATTTCCAGCAAAAACGGTTACATATGAAAATTAGACTAAGGCAGTTTTTGCAAAAAACCCTTCAATTGTTTGACCAGCTGTGTGACATGTGGCACGATCTTGTTGGAACCACATATCACCGAGGTCAAGTCCATCCAATTCTGGCCAAAAATAGTCTTCTAACATGGCGCGATATCGAACTCTATTGACGAAACATGGCGATCATTTTCATCGACGAAAAAATATACCTGTGACATGAAATCCGCACCACACGGTTACTTTTTGTGTATGCAATGGAGTCTCTTGAAGCACCGTGTAGGTTTGTTGCTGTCCAATAACGCGTATTTTGCTTATTTACAAAGTCATTAAGCCAAAAATAAACTTCATTTTCTTTTGTACTTTACTTTTGTAGAGCCCAATCGGAAAAGCTTCGGCACTTAAAATGTTCGAGAGGCATCACTTCTTGAGTTAATGTAATCTTATAAGGGGGTAAGCCAAGATATTTACACAAAATTCGCCACAATGTGGATTGATAGATTCACAATTCCTGTAAACGGCATGGAATCGACTGATTTGGCTCAGTTTGAACTGAAGCACTTACGGCTGCGATATTTTCGGTACTTCGACCGGTTCGTTGTCTCACTGGCACGGGAACATTCAATAGTGAATATGTTGACTCGAATTTATCCACTATAGCACGCACAGCCTGTCTGGTGGGACGATTATTACGGCCGAAAATTGTAGTAAGCGGGCTTAAAGTTTCGTCCACCGACTCAGAGTTTCGGTAGTAATTTTTAATAATTTTCAAACGTTGCTTGTTAGTGATCTTCACCATGATAAAAATGTAAACCTCGAATTACGTTTCGACATTGACAGACCATAAAAAAATAAAGGGCGCGTTTGTATTTACAATATTTACAATACAAAATTGTTATGTCTCTGTTGAAAAACCCAATATTAATAAAAAACAATGTTTAACACACGAAATTCTTTTTTCTCCATATTCACACAGAAAACAGCTAATAGTTTACTTTAAACTATTGCAGAAACTTATCTATTTGACGGATTTGGCCAAAATGCTGACATAGCTAGCGAGCAATATACTCATGATTGCGAAAATATTACCAAATTTTGAGAAGTCACTCTTCCGTAAAATCACTCTCATATGTCTTAAGATACAATATCTGGCGCAAGAAAGCCATAGATAATGAAGAATGAGATATCGTCGAAACGTCGCGATTACGGAGATTATTTTAAGAACCAAACCCACGCGCGGAACAACAATGCCTCTCCATTTTGTGTATGTATCGAATATATTGACAGTACCTATCTGCTGTTTTTATTGAATAAGAAGGAATAATAAATTATATCGTATATAATCCACCAAGGATTATAATGAATATAGTTCTACTTAAAATACTATTAATAATAAATTTTATTGAGATAGCTTCTAATATGGAAATATTTTATTTTTCAAATGCTTCTATCACATAAGTAAAATATATTTAAACTATTATATTAATTATGAAAAAATATTTTTTAATTAGATTAGAAAGTATGTATTTATATAAAATTTATAAAAATTAAATTATTTCCATTTTCCTCTACTTTGCATATTTATGCAAAAAGTTGAAAAGCCCCTCGAAAAAGGAGCAAGCTTCCAAGTAAGTTGTGAAAACATTTTCATAATCCTAAAGTTATAATGTGCATTTAGTTATTTATTATTCAGAGCAGAGAAAGTATCTGCTAATTTTCAGATGAGGTAGAAAGTGAAAATTTCTTGTTAACATGTATTTCTTATTCTTATTACGTTGGCAAGCATCATAGCTTCTAATGCATAATATTCTTCAGTAAATAATAATTAATAATATTTGCATTATTAATTACAATATTAAATTATTGTAAAACCACAGAATCCATAATATTTATAACCTAAAATTTTACGTTTTTGTTACGCAAATTTTAACAACGCATTTAATTTTAGTGGTAATGTTTGATAAGCTTATAATCTAATCTAGTAACTTTATACACGTATATTTGTTTTTTTAATTATTGTTTTCCAGGAAATACTTTCTGTTAATGTTATTTTTATCGATGGACACATAGATAAATGTGTATACATATTATATGATATTATGATCACCTAATATGGTAATGTTGTTAATGAAAATAGCAAAAGTGTTAATATATACGTGTACCTTTTTGAAGGATTAATTTTCCATAACACAACATATACGAGGGTCAGTCAGTATCTAATGCCTCCTACTTTTTTCTATCTAAATAAAATTAGTTAAGTGAAAAATTTGAATTTGGTGTTATTTCTCAAACCTTCTACCACAATTCATTGCAGTAGTAACTTTCTGTGTCAACAAGTGGTAGCATTGCAGTCGCTTGAAAAATGACCGACATAAATGTTCGTATTAGACAGCGTTCTGTGATTGAATTCTTGAATGCAGAAGGTGAAACGCCCATTCACATTCACGAAAGACTGAAAAATGTGTACGGTGATACAACAGTGGATGTCAGCACTGTTAGACAATGGGTTAGTCGTTGTAACGAAGCTGAAGGACAAATACCGTTGTCTGACGAAAAAGCGGAGTGACAGGCCGTTGGCTGCAGTGACTCCATGTAGCATTCAGCGAATCGATGACGTCATTCCAGGTGACCGCCGGACGAATTGTATTGCATTCCCTCTCTCAGTAAGGCAGTGTGATGACGATTATTCAGCAACTGGAGTATTCAAAAGTTTATGCAAAGTGGGTACCGAGGAAATTCACCAACAAGAATAATGAAACAAGAAAAACAATAGCCTCACAACACTTGCAGCGCTTCCGTTTGGAAGGAGATGAGTTTCTGGAAAAAATTGTGGCCGGATACGAAACATGGGTTCATTTCTTTGAGCCCGAGTTAAAGAAGCAGTCAATGGAACGGTATCACACAAACTCACCGAAGACGAGAATGTTCAAAACTGTGCGATCGGCAGGGAAAGTTATGGCGACAGTATTCTGGGACGCAGAGGGTGTGATTATTGTAGATTTTTGGAGCAGGGATGCATAATCAATTCTGTCCAATACATTACAACCCTCAAAAAGCTTAAAGCACGTCTTCAGCGAGTTCGCCCAACAAAATATATGGTGGATGTTCTTCTCTTGCATGACAATGCAAGACCACACAGCAGTCGCCACACCACTGAAGAGATTGTGAAAATTTGAAGGGAAGTTTTTCCTCATCCCCCATACAGCCCTGACCTGGCACCATCAGATTTTCATCTGTTTCGACCGCTAAACCACTAAAAGAAGAAGCTCATCGTGGGATTCACTTTGATGATGGGGAGACCGTGAAAACGTGTGTGCGCTAATGGTTTAGGAAACAGAACCGTGCTTTTTAACCACACTGGGATACATGCCCTTGTTAAAAGATGGACCAAAACTGTGGAAATGGCCGGAGATTATATTGAAAAGTGACAAATTAATCATTGGTTTTTAATCTATGTAATTGCATTTTTATTTCTTGACAAATAAAAGGAGAAAAAAAAATAGGAAAATTTCCCCTTGTATTTATTCTATGTACAAAATGAATTCAAGAGAGTTTCATTTTATAAAACTTATAAACAATATCGCAATTTAGTAGCTTAAAATTATAACTTTAGCAAGGAAAAATTAGTGGTATTTCCAAGTAATAGTGAATAATAATGACGTATACGCTTGATTTACCGTTGTTCACCTATAGATACTACCTGAGAATGAGACAACAAAATTTTTAGGTTGAATTACGTGATGAATTAATACGAAAACAATTTCAATAGACGTAAACAATTTCAGTTCATTACTCACCTGAGTAGAACGGGAATTTATTAATTGTAATTAAGTGAAGTTCGAAACGATTAATAATTAGTGCAAAATTTTAATATAACAACTCAAAATACATCGCTTATATATTTATGTAGCATATATAAATATATACTTATCTACTATAATTTGAAAAGAAAATAAAAAAATACCGGCGGCATGTTCATCCTAAATGCCGGCTCCCAGTAAATACATCGAAGTATGCGAGGGAACACTGAAAGTTTTAGGAAATCAAACAAGGATTTAAAAAAAAATTAAATGATTTTATTGTTTTTCAAAATATTCCCCTTTAACATCAATACATTTTTGCATACTATGAAACCAGTCCTCAAAGCAATGATGCCACTCTTCCTGAAACATTTCAGAAAGTAGGTTTTTATAATATTCCACTGCTTCATCTGATGACGTAAAAGTGATTTTACGCATTTTATCTTTAATTTCTTTGAAACAAAAGGAAATCACAAGCTAGATCAGAGCTCTATGGTGGAGTGAATTTTTCTAGAGCTTTTCTGCACCATTCCATACGTTGTTCTTTTTGCCCGCGAGTCAGTTGATGTCGAATCCATTAACAACAAAGTTTTCTGACGTCTTACTATTGATATAATAAAACACAGTTGTATAGTTTCAAAATAATATATATGCACTACATATGTTTCACCACACTGTGGCTTCATCAGGTGGATGAATATACTAATTCAAAATATTAATTAGATCTTATATATATCAATACAAAGTACAGAACTAATCTTATTCTAAGAGGGGGTGGACATGTATGAGTTTTAAGTTTAGTAGGGGGGAGTTATTTATGTCTAGTTGGTCATTTAAAATTATACCTAATTTATTATATTTGTTAATTTCTAAACTTTCTAACATATTAAGTTTTTTACTTTTATCTAGAACATGCAAAGTTTTAAAATTAGTATTGAATTTGTGATTATGTTCTAGGCAATGATTGGCAAAAGTTGAGTCTGTCTTCTTGTCTCTGTGGCTTCTTTCATGTTCCTTCATTCTAATATCAAATGTCCGTCCTGTTTGTCCGACATACACTTTTTTACAATCTTCGCATGTCAACTTGTAAACCCCTGAGTTTAATCTATTGTCCGTTTTATCTTTGTTGTTTTTTATAGCGTTTTGTAAGGAATTGTTGGTTTTGAATGAAATGGTCTCTTCTTTACTTGTTTTTATTAAGTTTCCTACTTTGTTTGAAATTGTACCGATGTATGTGATAGAATTATAACTGAATGTTTTATTGTTTTTTACTGTTGGGTAAATTGAAGATATCGTTTTAGATTTCTGTAGTTTTTTTAGAATATTATTAATTAAATTTATGGTGAAACCGTTATTTAGCGCTATAACGTGTATTCTATTTAGTTCTATATCGAAATTTTCTTTACTCAACGGGACGTTAATTAGTCTGTGAAGCATTGATTGATAAGCAGATAATTTGTGTGTAATGGGGTGAAACGAATTTGCGTGTATAGTTGTGTCTGTATGTGTAGGCTTGTGGTAGATAGAAAATTCATGTTTTTTAGTTGTGTGTGTTATAGTGAGGTCTAGAAAGTTTATGGATTTATTTTCTTCTATTTCAATGGTAAATTTGATGTTTGGGTGAATAGTGTTAATGTAATTATGTAGAGATTTTAATTGTCTGTCTGTACCGTTAAAAGAAACTAATATGTCATCCACATATCTTATCCAGTAAATACAATGTTTGAACAACGGGTGTTGGCTTATTATGTTTTCTAAATGATTTAAGAATATGTCAGAGAGTAACGAACTTAGGGGATTTCCCATAGCTAGTCCCTCTGTTTGTTTATAAAATTCATGTTGAAATTGACATTATAAACAAACAGAGGGACTAGCTATGGGAAATCCCCTAAGTTCGTTACTCTCTGACATATTCTTAAATCATTTAGAAAACATAATAAGCCAACACCCGTTGTTCAAACATTGTATTTACTGGATAAGATATGTGGATGACATATTAGTTTCTTTTAACGGTACAGACAGACAATTAAAATCTCTACATAATTACATTAACACTATTCACCCAAACATCAAATTTACCATTGAAATAGAAGAAAATAAATCCATAAACTTTCTAGACCTCACTATAACACACACAACTAAAAAACATGAATTTTCTATCTACCACAAGCCTACACATACAGACACAACTATACACGCAAATTCGTTTCACCCCATTACACACAAATTATCTGCTTATCAATCAATGCTTCAGAGACTAATTAACGTCCCGTTAAGTAAAGAAAATTTCGATATAGAACTAAATAGAATACACGTTATAGCGCTAAATAACGGTTTCACCATAAATTTAATTAATAATATTCTAAAAAAACTACAGAAATCTAAAACGATATCTTCAATTTACCCAACAGTAAAAAACAATAAAACATTCAGTTATAATTCTATCACATACATCGGTACAATTTCAAACAAAGTAGGAAACTTAATAAAAACAAGTAAAGAAGAGACCATTTCATTCAAAACCAACAATTCCTTACAAAACGCTATAAAAAACAACAAAGATAAAACGGACAATAGATTAAACTCAGGGGTTTACAAGTTGACATGCGAAGATTGTAAAAAAGTGTATGTCGGACAAACAGGACGGACATTTGATATTAGAATGAAGGAACATGAAAGAAGCCACAGAGACAAGAAGACAGACTCAACTTTTGCCAATCATTGCCTAGAACATAATCACAAATTCAATACTAATTTTAAAACTTTGCATGTTCTAGATAAAAGTAAAAAACTTAATATGTTAGAAAGTTTAGAAATTAACAAATATAATAAATTAGGTATAATTTTAAATGACCAACTAGACATAAATAACTCCCCCCTACTAAACTTAAAACTCATACATGTCCACCCCCTCTTAGAATAAGATTAGTTCTGTACTTTGTATTGATATATATAAGATCTAATTAATATTTTGAATTAGTATATTCATCCACCTGATGAAGCCACAGTGTGGTGAAACATATGTAGTGCATATATATTATTTTGAAACTATACAACTGTGTTTTATTATATCTATATAATGAAGTTTCAACAAGTATCTCCTTCGTCGATTATTAATCTTACTATTGATGTAAAATGTTTTGGATTTGGCTCATACCAATGCACAATGTCATCCGAATTAACACATATGATGTCTGTCGATCTTCTTAAAGCTTTGCTTGAACAGTGGAAGTATTCTCATCAGTAGCAGCAGTTCTTGGACGTTCTTTTATAATAATAATAATATTGTTTATTGCTCAACAGGTACAAACCCAATTACAGGACAACAATAAACAAATTCAAGTATAGCAAACGCCAATTAAGTTGGCGCGAGGAGGGGTAAGTTCGCGCAAGATTAAAAGTAGTGGGAAGATTTGTATTTGGTTTTACATCAAATGTCAGGTAATTCCAACCTCTGAGCCTGTATTACTTTTGATCCCCTAGCAAAGACATTATGTTCCGTCAAACGTCAATGACAAATGTATTCTGACAATTACTTGGATAGTGGGGGTGGACGTTTTTAAAACCGGCTTCGGCGCACCTCCTCCTCGCGCCAACTTAATTGGCGCTTGCTACACATACATATAAAAAAATAATAATAATAGTAATAGTAATAGTAATAACAGAGTAACAATAAAGATAATATATATTCTAAAACAAAAAGAACATATAAATTCAAAACAAAAAGGAAAAGAAAGATTGAGGTCCTCATCCACAACGCACCCTTAACGCCGGCTCCCAGTAAATATATGGAAATATATTGCGTCGGCATTCTGCACCGTATGCGTCAATGGAGCCTCCCAGAATATGTTGGTATTAGGTGTCCGATGGGTAAATTTGGAACATTGCTGAGAGACAATACGCGGAACACGAAGACCAACGCCAGAAAGCAAATCCGGACAATCAATACGATCATATATCAGTTGATACAAAAAACTTGCGCTGTGCAGTTTACTGCGATCAGACAGTGACTGAACACCATGCTGCTCCAGCAAAAAAGAATAGTCCATTCCACGATCCGGATAAATGCCAGATGAAACTCAGATACTCAAAAATCAACGGTGAATTCTCTCTAGAGCAACATTCTGAGTATGGTAAAAGGGATACCAAACAACAGATCCATACTCAAGCTTACTCACAACGAACACAAAATATAACTTTTGAGGAGATCGACGTTATTGAAAAATTTGATAGATCGTAAGATAAAACCTAAAGTTTTACTCGCTGGAAGGCACATGCTTTGCACATGTAAATTGAAGTTTAAGCAGGGGTCGAATACTATCTCAAGATCACTCACAGAAGCAACTCTAGAAAGTACATGACACGAAGAAGGAATAGGAATTTCCTAGTGAAAGACATGGCAAAGCATTTATTTGTATTCAACGTCAAATAATTGGCACTAGACCAATTAAAAATAAAGTCAGTACCTTCCTGCAAACGTTCAACATCAGCTTTACTCGATACTACATAGAAAATTTTAATATCATCAGCATAACCAAATGCATTAGAAGGCAAACTTACAAGTAAATCATTTATAAACAGTAAGAATAATAAAGGTCGTAGATTGGAGCCTTGGGTAATTAATTCTATTGTTTAAATACGATTCCATAAGTCTGAGAAGACAAGGAGAGAAACCTAAAGAAGAAAGTTTATTTAGAAGTATTACATGATCGATAGTATAAAATGCACGGAAATAGTCAAAATAAATGCAATCAACCTGACTCTTACGGTCAATAGTTTCACTAACATATTGTGTGAAGCTTGCCAGTAGATCTTCCACAGAAGAAGCTATGTTGTCCCGGAGAAATATAAGAGCGGATATTAGAAAGTATGTTATTGTATAAGTACTGTTCATATATTTTAGCAAAATTGGAAAGAATAGCAATAGGACGATAGTTTGATGTATTTGTCTTGTCGCTTTTTTTAAAAACTGGAACTATTCTAGCCCGCTTTTACAATTCAGGAAAGACATATCATGAAATTGAGACATTAATAATCTTTTGCAAAAGAACAGTAAGAAAATTTCGAGTATCTCTTACAAGAAAGCTAGGTATTAAGTCGTTGCCTAAGGCGTATTTATTCGGATAGGAGGACAGAGTCTCTTTCTACTCCAAATTATATATTGGAGGTATCCAAAAAGATGAAAGCTCCATAATAGGGACGTTAGATGTGTATGTATTTACAGGGGTAGTATGTGCGCTAGAAAAAGATTAAGCAAAGGAATTAACAATATCTTGCGGATTATCCGTCTCATTAAGATCATCATGCATAACTCCAGGAATGCGAGTAGTTCCTTGCCGTGATTGCAAGAAAGACCATATTCAACGAGGATCAGATTTAATAGATTGTTAAATCAATGAGGATAATTAAAGTGACCCGAAGTCTGATACTTAGGAACAGATCGATCTAAGATGTCATAAAATTTATTGTAAAATTCATCAAGTAAAAGATCGATATCACTGAAACCATCAAGGAATCCCCACTCAACGTGACTCTAATTTTCATAAAGGTTGGGAAAGTTAGCTTTACGAAAATTGTAGTGACTCTTACGAGTCACGGCAAATTGTGGAGGTGCTGAATGAACAAGATTATCAACTTCCACGCATAACGCAGGATGATATGGATCTTCCGATACCAGAGGTTGATTCTCATAACTAACTGTCACAGTGCCGTTAAAAAAATTAAATCAAAAGCACGATTATTTACATTCATTACGGTATTAACTTGTATTAAATCAAACAACTCACAAAAATTTCTCAAGTAAGAGACTTTAGATGAAAATGAGGAGTGTTCGGAGATAAATGAAGGTACATTAAAGTCCCCAAAAATTATGAGGTATTTATTAACGAGATAAATCTGTAGACTCAAATACATCGACATGCGTAATCTCTCTTCACGAGATTCATCACAAAGAAAGAAAAAAAACGATATTTTTTGAATGCGTTGTACCAGTTATAAATTGTTGCTTTAGATGAGACTTCTTCGCCAAATGCATTTCTAAGCCGATCTTTACATTGTTTAAGCGTTATTGGCGATTCAAAATCGCAACAAATCATAGCCCGGAAATGTTCTATAGTCAAATTGATTTTTGGCTGAATAAAAAATCTTTAAATTATGGTAATTAACAAACTATTAGAACCAAATCGAACAAACTACACGGTATAATTACCGTGTAATTTACAATTACTCGCAAAACATTAAAAACTAGCTGTCGAATAAAAACCAATTTAATTTTTTTTAGAAACATGGCCATTCTAGATTTCCTGTGTTCTCCTCGTATTACATTTTCATTATATAACCCAATGGGGCTTTCCAAAAATAATCATGCCAAGAACACAATGTGTAAATGTGGAAAACTGCCGATAAATAATGCGCGAAACATGAAACTTAATAGCCAGAAAACAAGTCTGAACAGTCAATATGACCACTGGTTAATTCATATAAGAAACATGCGTTATGACCAGACAATGACTGAACGTTATTCAGCAAAAAAGAATTGTCAATTCCTTGATCCGAATAAATGTAAGATGTTCTGAAACTTAGAAATTGAATCGACGTTGAATTCTTTCAAGGACGACATTTTGAACATCGTAAAGGGGATACCAAATAACAGATCAGTATTACAGCTTACTCATTACAAACACAAAATATAGCGTTTTGGGAAGTTATTGAAGTTATTGAAAAATTTGGTAGAGGCTAAGATAAAACCTTATGTTTTAACAGCTGAGAGGCACATTTTTTACACGTGAAGCTGGAAGTTCAAGCAGTGATGAAATATTATGCCAAGATCCTCCATAGAATTAACATTTGAGAGCATATGGCCGTTCATAGAACAGGAGGAAGGAAAAGGTGTTAATTTCTGAATAAAGAATATGACAAAGGATTTATCTATATTCAACGAGAAGAGAGATCAATAAATAATAAAATCAACATTTTCTTGTAAATGCTTGACATATGCGTCACTTGACGCTGCATTGAAATAACCCAAGGCATTAATAGGCAAACTTGCTAGTAAAGCATTTATAGACTGTAAGAATAATAAAGGATTTAGATTTAAGACTTGAGGAACTCCAGTGATATACTAAGATTCAAACTATTTTAAAATGACGGCAATTAACACTAAGCAGATTATAGGGAGTACCTGCTGTGAGTTTACCTGTGGGGCATGAAACATAGAAATAGTATTTGTCTATCAGGAGTGTATTGCGAAAAAATGTAAAGCGGCAACATGTGCTGTTTTAAATAATCAATAGAAAATACCCGAAATAGACCGAAGTTAATGATATATATGAACATTTTATTGGGAAAGCTATGATATAAGTATTTACTTACTACTTAATACTGGGAACTCATGTAACTCTCGGTGTCGAGTTATATTGGAGTTGAATTTTCATGTATTTTCTTCCATATTTCCTTCCATAAAATTAAAGATAATTAAAGAGAAGTGGGCTCAGAATGCATCCCTGTTTCAGACCGATTTTCGTAACAAATGGTTTTGATTTTTCATTTTTTACTCTTACATAGTTTTCAATTTTGTCGTAAAGACTTTGTATATTTTGTATAAGATCTTTTCTATTCCTCTACTACCTAAAATTTTCCAGATGTCTTCTTTTTTTACTCTATCGAAAGCTTTCTCCATATCTAAGAAACAATTATGTATCTGTCTTTCAGAGCTGATTGCCTTTTCTGATAATTGTCTGTGAGTATAAATATCTGGTTGTTAGTCCCTTTTTCCTTTCTGAATCCGCTCTGACTTTCTTCGAACGCGCTATCTAATTGGGGCCTGAATCTGTGTTCTAATATTGTGGCATATATCCGACGGTACTACCTAGTGTTATTCCCATAAAGTTTGAACAGTCTCTGCTATCTCCCTTTTTATGAAACAAGTATATCTTCTAAAAGATTCAAAATCCACTTCACTCACACTTGCTTCACAAGCCCATGGCTGCCACATTATTATCGGCACTATGTAATATATGAACACTAATAATTAATATGCCTTACCTATAATAAGTAGTGTATAGGTACTACTGCAGACAGTTTAAGGCAATATACTTTCTTTAGAATTTAAAGAAAATTTTATAATTTGAATATGTTAATAGAAGTATGTTATACCGTTGTTACCTTGCTATCAACATAAAGACCAACTTTAAGTTACGTTCTAAACGATTACTAACTTGAAAAACAAATTAGATAAGTGATGCTGCCCTCTTTCGTGGAACTTCTAATTACTGATCTGCTCTTGTAATATAACCGTTCTGCTTGTTTTTTTTTTTCGGATTTACCTATACCTATACCACAATTTTCGTGTCATAGGTCAATCAAATAGGAAGAAATAATCGGTTAATTATTATTTATTGTGACAACTCCAGCTTTCACTCGGCACATCAAACCATTGATTTCTTAGGTAGTAAAAATGTTGAATTAATAACTTATTTCCCGTATTAACCTAATTTACCGCCTTGTGATTTTTATTTCTTTCCAGACATCAAAAAATCAAATGCACGTCGTCTGAAGCAGCTGCTAAAGAGTTTCTAACACTGGTTTCCGAAGTATAAGCAGCATATTGGAAAAAAATGCTTCACAAATTGGTTCGAGCGTATTAAAGAATATATGAAGAAATCGTTTATTAAATTTTATATGTTTTTTTCCATAAATATTGCCAACAGTATGATAGTATAAAATAATATGCATGTACGAGAGACGTTTCCAAAGTTCTGGCAATTTAGCTAAATTTGTTTTATTTTATCAATTTTCATCAATATTACAATGTAGTTTTTCAACATAATCGTCATTTAATTGAATACATTTATCTCAACGATAAATAAATTTTTTGAAGCCGTCCTCCTAGAACTTTTCCGGCGTCTCCTCAGTCCATCTATTTATGGCACGTTTTATGTCTGTTAAACTCTCAAGACGAACAAAGTTTTTTCAAATCTGGGAACAGATGAAAATCACTCGATGCGAGATCTGGTTAATAAGGTTAATGCGGAAGCAATGCCAAATCGTTCTAAATCGTAATCGTAAATCTAAATCGTTCTAAACATCCTTCGTTTTTCTTGCGGTGTGCGGTCTTACATTATCCTGTTGCAATAACGGAAGCTTATGCAACTTACCAAGCCGTTTTCTGACAAGTGCTTGCCGCAGTGATCCAGATAATAAGCTTGAATAATATTCTTCGTTGATTGTAGTACCATTCGCCAGATAATCCATAAAAGTAATCCCTTCGCAATCCCAGAATACAGTAAGCATTACCTTTCCAACAGACGGAACTGTACGCACCTTAAGTGGAGACCCTTCTTCGGGTTTACGCCATTCTTTGGTTTGACTTTTGGTCTGAATTGAAATAAGAAGTCCACGTTTCGTCAGTGGTTATTATCCATTGTCAAAATTTATCACCGTAACGGGCTAACAGGTCTTGAAGTTAACAACAAGTGTCAGACCTATTCGGTTTCTGTTCCGGTCGCAACAGCCTTGGCACCTAGCGGGCGGAAACCTTGCTTACGCTCAAACAATCACGTAAGATCTCATGAACTTGTCGTGTACCTATTCCTAGGTGTACACTAATTTGAGAAATAGTCATTCGTCTGTCCGTTTTCAGTAGGTTGTCCATTTCTTTCACTTACCGACGTGCTCAGGCGATCACTGCGTGGATCTTCTAATGATGTTCTACCACTTTTAAAATGATCGATCCACCGATATACAGTACTTTTAGATTCTGCACTCCTTGCAGACGTTTAATAATTTCTGAAGTTTCCACACCCTCTTTGAAATTTAACAACATTTAGCAATAGAGCTACGCTTATGTCGGTCGAACACCTCAGACAAGCATTTCAGTAAAGCTTCAGGTTCTACTGAAATGAAAATGCGCGTTACTTAGAAATATGCTTTCCGTTCGAATTACATCTACGCGTATTCGTAAATACGTCTATAAACAACTTCACACTATGATAGCTGTTCATGTATTCATGTACTACATACATATAGCACACGAAGCACTGGTAAAGTGAGTTTCAGGAACCTCTTGCTCGTGCACGCCTCTGTGAGCCGACCGAGAATATCGGTCTTTAATTATAATCTACTACACCACTATTTCTTCTACACATTATTTTTATGGTTACTCTTCATAAATTATAATATAATTAATTACCTCTTACGAAAACTGTTATTTAGAAGGAAGTTTATTTACATAATTGCCATTTAACTTACTTGTTTCTCTCTTCTTGTTTCTAAAGCGTAACATTTTCTAAAGAAAAGATTAATTAGCTTTTTATAATATTTTAAAAAATATTTTAATATTGCTAATAAGATATTTGTTTTTAATAGCAGTATCCCGTAAAAGCTTGTAATATCAATAAAAAATGTAAACAAAAATAAGCAATCTCAGGAATCGAGTATTTTGTATCTATAATCTAACCTTTATTATGGTTAAGACATATTAACAGCACCATTATACCATTAATTTCATGTATGTATGTACATATATTCAAAGGCGATTGAACCAGCAGCGAAAAATCAAACTCCGATTTTCAGTAGGTATTGCGAAGCTACTGCTAAAAGATCAAAAGTGAAAAACGAAAGCATGAAGTTGATGAAGTATGACAGGCGGAGGGCCGTGAGCTGTAAACAATCGATGAATCGACGATATTGATCTTAAGACCAGTATGAGAGGTATCAATGACTCAGAGACTATAACTTTCTTGCATACATAAATATTCATGAATTCTAATCATTATAGTACTAATTCGAAACAAAAAAATGGTCGAAAACCAGAGCTTTCAAAATAACATCGAGTTTTTGCTCTTTTTAATGAATTCATGTACATATAAAATATATGTACCTAAACTTGTATTTCATTTGCGTAATATTACGTGCGTACAGTTGCTTTCATTAATATTTGAACAACGTCAAAGAACAATATAGGTTTACAAACGCTTCTTTTGAAATAACAGTAAAATATTTAGTGCTTGAATATTTTAACAACCATAATACATAAAAGTAAATATCCATCAAGAACAACTATATTTAACTGAACTTGTCTTTCCAGTCATTTGGTTTAAAATATTTTTAAACTACAGAATATTCAAAAATAAAATGTTTTTTGTTAAAAAAAACTTGCGTTTTATTTATTGGGCCACGTAGTTTCCGAACTGCTCTCGCATATCAGTAATTTGTTTTATAAAATGAACTGTGATTACCTTTTGTTTAACCCATATATGTTTAAAAATTTAAGTGCCAATCTGTCTACTACATTTTGTAAATAAAATGTTTTGAAATCTTAATTAATAAGGGATTCAGTTGGATTTAATCTTAAATGAACTGTTGAATGTGAATTGTGAATAATGTATCGTATGATCAAAAAGTCTTTGGACCACTATTGCTGTGGAATTTACGAGATATCTATGAAATTATTTATTTCAATTAGTTTTGACATTTATTTGACAACTTTCAAGTCAGCTGGTTATAAAATATACATAAAATGCCATTACCATAACCTAAAATCTATTTTATTTGTGACTTATGTGTACTTCAAAGTACAGAAGTAAATAATTCTATAGAGGTTTATACACTTCATGGCTATCGTGATCCAAAGACTTTTTGATCATATATTATATATGCCCAACATCACAAAGATATAAAAAATTATGGCATAAAATTGTCAAATGTGAAAGGTAGTATTATAATGAAATTTGTGTTAGACAAGAAACAAGTAGCTGTAATTTTCGATAGAAAAAAAAGGGATGAAGAGATTACTGAGTTTTAATTGCAACGAAAAAAAAATTTTCGCCAAAAAATCAGACAGAACGATCAAGAAGAGAAGGCGGGGATGATTTACCAGTTGCTGTATTACACTAAAAATGAATGGCAATTATCGTAGGACTTAATTTTTTAATGTGAGATCTTTCGTGGAATATTGCGAAAAAGGATACTTCTATAGTATAATTTGATGAACCTGATCACATTTTAATCTATGGGTCGAATAAGGGATGTCACAGTAAGCGGAAGGTAGATGCGACCGAGCGTTATCCAACTAAAGCTCTTATTGAGTGATCACAACCAAAAATATAATCGCTGTTTTTAAGTTTTCTGTCAGGAACTTTTCTTGAGAAGAAGCAAATATTTCCTCTGGCGAAAACTTCCAGCATAATTTTGATTCATCAGCCTTAGATAACTGATCAGGTGTAATTTCCAATTGCCTGATATTATTTTTTTCAGATGTTTGAAGCAAATTTTACTTCAAATATCTGAAGAAGGCACTGCGTGTTGAAATAATTGCCATGTGTTTCTATACTATTTTTGAATATAACATGTTCAATTTCCGCACATTTAATTTACGTGTTAGGATTAATCTAGACTGAAGAAAACATTATCATCAAACAGTTGATACCCATATAGACTGCAATCAAGCGGTGAGTGCTGGCAAGCATTTGTCGTCTAGATACCAAAATAAATAACCACAAGTTCATATTTTTCGAACGAACCTCACATCTGCTTAATATTGTTCGCTCTAAATAAATTTACATCAAAGAAGTGTTCTTTTTTTAATTAAGTAAAAAATTCACAGAAAGAGATCGATGTATATATACCTACTGTATATACAAAATTATTTTATTAAACACTTTTGGCATGGGTACAGTAAATTTTCTTCGAGCATTCTTTAAAGTTTCTTTGGCGAAACGGTAAAAAGTTATTGCTTATTTTTCGCAAACTTTATGACTTTCCTGGTTTGTATGCTTTTTGTTACCGTTCCATATCGACGCCTTTTATAAAATTTATGTACCGTCGTTCTAGCAGATATGTAGTAAATTAACTTCACCGTAGACTTGGTGTAATTTTGACTACACGTTAAAGAAATTATTTAAAACATTTGCTTCGTGATCAACAAAACCGTCGCATGTATATTGTATTTGAAAGGCAGACAGTCGGTAATGGAAAAACTTTGTACGGGAGAACTCGGAATACAGATGTATTATATAAACAAGGTTATTGTCATTTAAATGATATCATTTGCTTTCCTCCTAGCTTTTAATGGCGCCGTTAATGGTAATGGGCTATTAGCAATTGATGACATGCATTTCTCCTGTTGGCATTTGACATTTGTATATATGGTGTTCCTGATTTATTGGTTTCGATGTTATTTGTAGTATGAATGTGTTGAAAGTAAGGAGAAAATTAAAAGTGACACGATGTAGTGATTGAATTGAAAAAAGTTGAGTAATGGATAAATGCTCGATAGGAATTCTGTAACAAATCTGATGCGCTCTAGGAAATTTATTGTAATACACGTCTAGACAAAATTAAGGGACCACCAGTAAAATTCAAAATAAATTTAAAGCAAGATAACTAAATTTAATGAAATGAATAAGTATATCATAATAATAATAAATTTATAAATTCAAGTGTTTCCTTAGAGTTTAATTGATTTGAGAGCTACTAAAATTAACAGACTTTAATTTTATGGGAAAGAAGCCAAAAATTAAACTAAAATACCAATGATTTTCTCATGAACTTAAATCATAATTTGTAATAAGTTAACAAAAGTAACATTATTAATAGCGTGTGTGCCCTGCTCTTGCAGCAATACACGCTGATAATCTTCCTGACATGCTTGAGATTAAGTTTCGAATCCTTTCTTGAGGTATCTGCTCTCATTCTTGAACAAGTATGTTAGAGAGCTTTTTCATTTTGTTGCCCATTTAATCCCAGAGATGCTCAATAGGATTGAGATCTGGGTTTTTGGCAAGCCACTCCCAACATTGGATATTTGCATCTCTCAACGCAGCGACAATGTTAGCTGGATGAGGTTTGATATTGGTTGAATATGGGGTACACTAATTTTATCTTTATATCTCGTTGCTGTTAGCGATCCATTTCGTATCAAAACCAATTCTGTACGACCATTAAATTGTATGATAACACAAACCCCCCACCAAATTTGTCAAATTCTTGAATGGTACATGGTGCAAATTGCTCACCTGACTTTCATATAACACGAACACGGCGATCATTCCCGTTTAGGAGGAATCTGGACTCGTCCGAAAACAAAATGCAGTTCCACTGCCTTCGTTCCAACCTTGATGATTTTGACAAAAGTTTAAGCGATTTCTTTCACTTTACATCGGACATAACCGATTGCGTATATAACAAATATATTTGACTAGGCAAAACCTCACCAATTTCGTATAAAAGAAAAACATTTTTAGTAATATCAAAATACTATTAAAAATCGAGTGTGCAAAATTCAATACAAATTTCACCATAAATAACATCCTTACTACATTACAAAAGTTATTAAGACACAGCGTTGGAGAACATCCAGCGTCACTTATTGACTAATGAAAACATCAAAAATGCAACAACAAACCATCGTCTTCATAACAAGTGGAAGTCTTAGCCAGGGGCTTCCATCTGGCACACTGAGCCGCAACCTGCGGAAAGTATATTAATAGTTATTGATGATTTAAAATTTGCGCTTAATGCAGCCAATTTGATTCACGTATACCGTGTGTCCCAATTTCGATGCTCACCATTGGTATCTCGGTTATTAGAAGATATAGAACAATGGTTAAATGGGGAATGTTTTGCAGAATTCAATACTCGCGGCAAATCTCATCCTAACTTTTTAAATTTTTAAAATATTTTGAAAAATCAAAAATTTGCCGATTTCGTTATTCCTCCATAACTCGATAACGCTTAGTCTGACCTCTTTTAAAGTTTTACATTGTTCAGACACTTTTTTAAAACAAATTATTTGATACAAACAGAAACCCCCGATTGTCATTTGTTTTTAAGTTATTACCACTATCTTTTGTTTTTCATATGGCGGCCATATTGGATTTTGGGTTTGTTAGGTAGTCCTCAAAATGTGCTTTTCAACGATGTATAACATGCCTGAAAAAATTTTATTTATAAGGAAAATATTAATAAAAACGTAAATTAATCTTTAATATGAAATTAGTAGGCTGAAAAATTAAACACCAATGTCAAATGAAAGTGAAAAGATATTCTAAGTAATACTGTAAACAAACGAAACGATAAAAAAATTATAGAAATAAAAAGTAAAGATACAGAACTTAAAGTTCACATTCACTTAAAGAAATTGTTCAATATGACGACCATTCTGTTCCACACAATTTTGACACCTTGTTCGATTAGAATTACAAACTCTACGTAGCGTGTTTCCGTTTACTGATCGTAGCACATCTAGTACTCTTTGTTCTAAAATTTCCCGAGTTTCTGGCGGTTCAAAATCAAATACTTCGTTTTTAGTGGTACCCCATAAATAAAAGTCAAGCGGGGTAAGGCCGGGTGATCTCGCAGGCCATTGCACGGGTCCATTATTTGAAATCACTCTCTCATTAAAGTTTTCTCTCAAAAAATGTTGCACGTTACGAGTGTTATGGGCCGGGCAACCATCTTGCTGGAACCAGATGTTTTGCATGTTCCCGGGATTAATAATTTGCCTCAAAGCAGGCATTATCTCGTTTGTTAGTAGCTCCAAATATGTGTTACCAGTTAAATTGTAATCAAAGATGAAAGGACCTATTAACTGATTATCTAAAACGAAAAAAAGAGTTTAAAAAACAAAAACAATGTAAACAAAATGTCATACCAATTAAACCGCACCAGACATTAAAACCAAATCGAACTTGAAATCTTCTTTGATTTACCAAATGTGGATTTTCAGTAGACCAATGATTATAGTTATTCCTATTGAACACTCCACAATTGGTAAATCGTGTTTCATCTGTCCATAGTATTTTCCTAGGAAAATTAGCGTCATATTCACATTTTTGAAGGTACCACCTGCTAAACTGTAATCGTCGGAGATTGTCAATATCACTTAAACCTTGTACAATTGTTGGTTTGTAAGGGTGATACTTGTTTTTCGTCAAGGTTCTGTGAACAGTAGATTTTGAAATCCCTGTTTCTCGTGTCACACGACGAACTGATGTGCTGGGATTGTTCCTAACGTTCTGCAAAATATTATTTAGACGTGTATCAGCATCATTAACATCATAGTTAGCTCGTTTTTGTTCGAAGCTTCCAAAGTTTTTTAATTTGCTAACTAGTCTTCTAAAAATTGTCCTGTGTGGCTGATGTCTTTCTGGAAAACGCTCTGCATAACTCGTGCACGCATATTTAGTGTTTCTATTTGCTTTGAAATACACTTCCAACATATAAACTTTTTCTTCGTTTGAATATGTATGTGCCATTATCAATACTTATAAATCTTAATACTTGACAATAATTACTTATCACTAACTACAAGTAGTTTTAATTAACTTATCTCTGCAGCACTAATTGTACTTTGACAGGTTATCGTTTTGTTTCATTGTCATAATACATTTGTCATTGACGTTTGACGGAACATAATGTCTTTGCTAGTGATACACGCTGAGAGGTTAGAATTATCTGACATTTGATGTAAAACCAAATACAAATCTCCCCACTACTTTTAATCCTGCGCGAACTTACCCCTACTCGCGCCAACTTAATTGACGTTTGCTATACCTAGAATATCTTTTCACTTTCATTTGACATTGGTGTTTAATTTTTCAGCCTACTAATTTCATATTAAAGATTAATTTACGTTTCTATTAATATTTTCCTTATAAATAAAAATTTTTCAAGCATTGTTATACATCGTTAAAAAGCACATTTTGAGGACTACCTAACAAACCCAAAATCCAATATGGCCGCCATATGGAAAACAAAAGATAGTGGTAATAACTTAAAAACAAATGACAATCGGGGGTTTCTGTTTGTATGAAATAATTTGTTTTAAAAAAGTGTCTCAACAATGTAAAACTTTAAAAGAGGTCAGACTAAGCGTTATCGAGTTATTGAGGAATAACGAAATCGGCAAATTTTTGATTTTTCAAAATATTTTAAAAATTTAAAAAGTTAGATCAAATTTGAAATGAGATTTGCCGCGAGTATTGAATTCTGCAAAACATTCCCCATTTAACCGTTGTTCTATATCTTCTAATAACCGAGATACCAATGGTGAGCATCGAAATTGGCACACGGTACCTATGTCAGAGATTGGGTACTAAACGGTAGACGCATGAGCTTACTAACGACATATACGACATAAAGAGATTTAATTACATCAACATTTTTGAAATTCCGGGACATTCTAATGATAAAATCAGAGATGTAGCAGCAGATCTAGTAATGTTTATGAGGTGTAGAACTTTGCAGAACTTCCTTTTTCTATAGCAACGTTTTCGATGTAATAAATTCTTTGAAACTGAAAAATAGGCCTCGGTTTCGATGATGACGACTTCGCCAGATGAGAACCTCCTCCCGCTGAGCCATTTCATCATTCTAAAAAATATAACAGGAAAGCAGACCAGGAGAGACAGCAAATCAAAATGTAAATCGACCATTTCAGTAGTTACAATTCTAGATGAAAGAGTTGATGCATTATAATGGTAAAACAGCAATTTTCTTTTCAACAAACGCGGTCGTTTTCTCTTTTATTAAATGGTCCAATAAATTAACATAATACAGTAATTGTTCTTCCGTTTTCCAAATAATTGATATAGATTATACCGTACGAATTCCAAAGCACTGTAGGGGTAAGCTTTTCGGCACATGGAACTGCTTTTGTCTTTTTTTAGTGCTCGCTCGCTAACGAGAGTTCGTTGTTTCGACAGTTCTTTTGTTTCTAGTGCGAAGTAATGGATCCATGTTTCATCCACAGTTATATACAGGGTTAGAAAAATTCCATTCCAATATCTTTGATACGGCCACTTAGATTTTAATAGAATTTTCCACATTTAAGTTAATGGAAATAGGGAATTCGCAGAGCATATTTATTTTTAAATCAGACTTTCGGTTTAGTCAGAAATGTTGTTAACATCTTTATTTTAGATAAAAAATCCTGTATATTTTTACGAATTTCGATAGAGCTCTGCTAAGAGTTGAGCCATAATAAGGTTTGGCACTCTATTGTTCAACAACGATAGAGATGTTTAATTAAATCTAATACAAATTTTATTGACAAGAAAAATGAACACAAAATATATAAACAAAATCAATATCAGTTAAGAAAGTTTTCGAAATGATGACCGTTCACTTCTTGACAATATGCGAGTCTACGAACAAATTCTTTAATAACATTCGCCAAAGCCTCCCCACGAATTAATTGCACTTCCTCAATTATTCTCTTCCGTAACTCGTCCAGATTATCCAGTCGTCTAGTATAAACCCTACATTTTAAGTGACTCCAAAGGAAAAAATCTAGGGGATTTAAATCTGGAGACCGTGCGGGCCATCAATGAATCTTTCAATGTTTCGTTTAAAAAACTTCTAACATTAAGGGCATAGTGGGAGGGTGCTCCATCTTGTTAGAACCAAACACTTACAGGTAATTCCCCATTTTCCTCAATATTAGGAACAACCTGATCACGTAAAAGATCTAAATATCTCTGTCAAGTTAGTGCACCATGAACGAAAAAACGACCAATAATACAGTTCCTGAAAATACCAGTCCAAATGCTTAAATTCCGTGTGCGGTTCGAGCATCCAATGAGGGTTATCTATTGACCAATATCGACAATTATTGGCGATTAACGCTACAATTCAAGCAAAACATAGCCTAGTCGGAAAACAGCAAATTGTATGTAAAATATTGATAATTTTTGCAAATCTCAATCACTCACAAAATTCAATTTTACGATCATAATCCCTGTCCAATAATTTTTGCACTAAATGTGGTTTATGCAAATAATATTTTTCGTGCTTCAATATTATGGCTACTGATCGGCAACTTATACCATAGTTTAGTGTGGGGGATGTAGTAGAAGTTTGTGGTAATTCTTCTAATGCTATAGCAATATCTTAACCAATAACTTCATTAGTTGCGACTTTTGGTCGTCCGCTTTTCGGTAAATTTCTAACATTTCCGGGCAAGTTATACCTTCTCAAAGTTTTACCAACGATAGTTCATGATATTGGATACCGAACTTGATGCAAATTGTTAAATAAATTGCATACTTCTTCATGAGTTCTAACGCGGTCACCAAAACCAATCATCATCAGAAATTAAATACGTTCTTTTTCAGCTAATTGAACTATTATTCATATTTGTACATCTATAAAAATCTATTCTGACAGTCCGGAATATTCTTCACTGTAAGGTCAAGTAACAGACAAACAAGTTTTATCATTGATGTATTTGGAAATAATTGAAATTTTTACTATTACTCGTTAGGTTCAACTTAACTTGTTCTTTTATTTAAGTTCTTTGTGACAAGAATTAAAAAGAATCTGATTGTGAAATCTTTAAATACATAACAAAGCTTTAAACCATAAAATCATGTTTCTTGTTAAAATTGCACGAACTCGTTTCGCAGGATTCATTATGGTTTATTTATCCTTTATTTGCAGGAAAAATAATTTACTTTTCTCCCGACCGAGAATAAAGTGTCATCTTATACATCTGACAATTGACATATATGACAACTACTTTATTCTCTAGGGAATAAAATATTCGATTTTCCCTAGCCAATAAAGTGAATACTGTAGTGACTGACTTTTGGTTAATTTTTTAAGTCAAAATTAATTTAACTGTCAGATTGACGAAGCATTTAAATATATCAATCTACTGTCAAACTAATAATGAAATAAATTATTACATTTAAGGTCGGGAGAAAAGTTTTGTATGTAATTCGGGAATAAACGTCTATAATCCCTCAACAGAAAATGCCCTCGCTCCCTTCGGTCGCTCAGGCATTACTTACTGTCTCGGGATTAAAACTGTCGTTTATTCCCTTAATACATAAATATCTATTTCTCCCGACTGAGAATAAAGTGTCATCTTATACATCTGATAATTGACATATATTAGACTACTTTATTCTCTAGGGAATAAAATATTCGATTTTTCCTAGGGAATAAAGTGAATACTGTAGTGAATGACTTTTGGTTTATTTATTTAAGTCAAAATTAATTTAACTGTCAGATTGACGAAGCATTTAAATATATCAATCAATTTTATTTTGTAATCGTAATAGTAACATTAGATGAGTTTACAATATTTATATATGGACAATCATCTGATATCTTAACTTGGCGGTTGCTTGCAGTAGTGCTTGTGCAAAAATTATCTCCTTCACTGCCATTAATATTCATTTTTGCACAATAACTTAAACGGACTGCGTTTTTTTGGAAAAAAATAAGACACAAACAAACTCGTTTTACCTTAGTAACCAGAAACTATGCACATTTTCATGACAAACCAACTTAATTGCATGACATCAGATCAATCTATCAATCAACTGTCAAACTAATAATAAATAAATTATTACATTTAAGGTCGGGAGAAAAGTTTTGTATGTAATTCGGGAATAAACGTCTATAATCCCTCAACAGAAAATCCCCCCCTCCTCCCTTCGGTCGCTTACTGTCTCGGGATTAAAACTGTCGTTTATTCCCTTAATACATAAATATCTATTTCAAATATGTATCAGTTAGGTTAATTTTAAAAACAGCTGAAAGAAATGTAAACAAGAAAATAACAAGCAGGTAACCTTAAATCATGTAAAAAGTTATAGAAAATGAATTCTGGGCTGTCAACATAACTTTAATCTAATTTCTTTAGTTGCTGCTTTAGCTAACCAACTGGTTCCCACCTATTATGAGACTCAAATATTTTAATGGACAGTTAATGACAGCATTCACTTTAATTCGCAATTAGATAATTCTCCATTAATGTTATAATTATAAAACCAGGCCTAAATCAAGTACTGAATTTTAATTCCATGGCTTTCTAAACATAAACATGATCCTAAAATATTAATTTTAATTTGTCGTTGTTGAATAAAAGGTTGCCAAATCTCATTATTGCTGAACTCCGAGAGCAGAGCTCTATTGAAATTCGTAAAAATATACAAGGTGTTTTATTTAACATAAAAATGTTAACATCGTTTCCGGCTAAACCGAAGGTCTGATTCGGATATAAATATAGGTATCGTATCTCCAGTTGGTATTTAATTAATTACGGAACGTCTTATTAAAATCTAAGTAACCATATTAAAAATATTCGAATGGATCCATACATTTGCCTAACCCTGTATATTCAAACATTGCTTTAAAATTATTACGCGGTTTTATTTTTGGTCGTCTGCCAGTAAACGCGGTGCCCATCTGGCCGATAACTTTTTCATACCCGAATACTCATGCAAGGTATTGAAAAGATATTTTGTAGAGATGTTTACAACCTGAGACATTTCACACAACTTTAAATTATTGACTACTTCTAGAAAATAAGCACTTCATATACAAAATTTGCTAGTTCCTTTAATTTTAAAATCCTTTAAATGCTTTAAAAGATAAGGACTCTTTATCATTGTGAATGTATAGTGGTACGTACCAAACTTTGTATTTGAACACGTGATGTGCAAGTATTTTCTATTCGAGAAAAAATTAAAAAATATAGTGCGAAATACCTTAGTAGATTTGCAAACCATTTGAATGAATTAGAAAATGTACTAGCAGAAAATAGTGTTCAAGTTAGGCGACTTAAGTTATCATTAGAGACCGGACGCATCAGGTCGAAATTACGATGAACCATATAGGTACATAGTCTATAACATCGCTAAGCATAACACGCAGTTATTGAATAGCACTATTCATTCGGTTAACCTCACATCTGTCTTTTGTCGTTGAATTGTGACGCAATTACTTTAATATTACAGTTAAATTCCTTTCTTCATGGGCGTAGATAGAAGCGGGAGGAGTTCTTATAATTTATTTTATTTATTAGTTTATATTTCGTAAGATAACTACAGTACTTTGAGTTAGTAGCATTTTTTCATTGTTTTAAATGTTAATTAAATACTTCGTAATTTTCGTATTAAATCCTGTTTAATATCTTTTCATCGAATCTACTTCTCCCAATAATTTGATATGAAATGTCCAGTGAATTTCGTTAAGTTACACTAACTTAAGCATACATTTTTAATTTTCATTTATTTATATCTAGAACTTTGTTTAAGTTACTTTTTCAGATATGATATGGATCAACGTCGAGAATGGCATCGTGAAACAATGGCGAGTTGGATTAAGGGTCAAACAGATTGTATGTCCATTGCGAGTGATTCCGAAATTTATTGTAAAGTCTGTAAAATATCATTAAACAATTCCAAGAAATCGCACGTAAAACGTCACTTAGCATCGCAAACATATTCACAGAAATTAAACCTGTTGGAATCTGTCAATTTTAAAGAAGAACTCTGTAAAATTTTAATGGCGGCAAATATTCCATTACAACAAATTAACAATCCCACCTTCAAAATATTTCTCCAAAAATATACTGGCTGAAATGTTCCTGGTGAATCCACCTTACGCAAATATTATGTTTCTAAGTGCTACACGGAAGCAGTAGAACGCATTACAAGCCATCTTTCAAATCAGTACCTATGGATAAGTGCCGACGAAACTGCCTGTATAGTAGGACGCTGTGTGGTAAATGTTGTAGCTGGTGTATTACATCCAACTATTCCATATAACGCTTATGTAATAGCAATAAAAGTTATAAACACAGTTGATGCGGAAACAGTAGTTAAAACCATTTACGAGAATATGCACCAAATGCTTCATTCGGACGACAGGTACAAAGAAAAAATACTTTTATTTGTCAGTGACAGTGCTGCATATATGTTAAAAACAGGCAGACTATTAAAGGAAACATATTTTAATATGCTGAATATTACTTGTGTAGCACATGCTCTCCACAGAATCTATGAATACATCAGAGACACCTTTCCGGAAGTTGATAGACTTGTATGCGCTTTTAAAAAAGTTTTCAGAAAAGCACTACGGAGAGTGGCCCTTTACAGGGAAAATCTTCCATCTTTGTCACTACCTCCCTCTCCAGTAATAACTAGATGGGGAACTTGGTTGGAAGCTACTAGTTTTTATGCAGAGAATTTCGATAGTTTACAAAATTTTGTTATATGTTTAAATGACGATGCTCGAAGTATTTCTGAGTGAAAGGAACTAATACAAATTCCAAATTAAAAAAAACAGTTGTGCTTTCATCAGGAATACTTTGTAAATTTGCTAAAACTAATCACTTATTTTGAAAATCAAAATCTCAAATTAAATGATGGATTAACCACATTAGATGTGGCTATTATTAATTTGAAAACTATTCCAAGTGACTTCGGCAAAAGTAAGACGCAGTTTTTAATACAAATCCATATTTAATAACTTCTATCTACAAGGATGTATTTCATTCAAAGTGAACAAATTTTACAGAAGAGGACATTGAGAAAGTATTTAATACTCCTTTACTCAACTTGAATTACAAAATGAACAAATAAAAATTTATTTCCTATTTTATAGATCACCACTCGTTTGTTTTCCAATTATATAAATAAAATTAAACACTCTTTAAAAATAAAAATTTTCAATAGTACGCCCGTGGGCGATGAGTCATCGGCCTCTCATGTCCGGTCCTCACTTATCATCCACTCTAAGAAAGCAGCATTGGAAAAGATAGAGTTTAAAACAAATGTGTTCGATTTGTTACAATAGAAAGCAAATTTACGCAGTCAAAATCAATATTTATGTATTTTAATAGCTGTTTAGTATGTTATTTACTATTCATTATAAATAGATCTTTTGATGCTGATGCATGCAAAAATAAGATTAATCATGTCTTTCATCGTTGATAATATACTAGAAAATTTAACTTTTACTGTAAATTTTGGATTATTCTCTTCATTTTCATTTCAAATTGACTAATTTAAATATCTTCGACATTAGTTATGTGTTTACATGAATAAAAATATTGAAATAAATGGATGGAAATCCTAGTCATAATGGCTGATTGTATTTATTGTAGATTGTGACTCAAAAATGTCAGTTTCAGTGATTTTTTTAGTAAAAATTTTCTAATAATTATTCAAAATATAATTTAAATTCTATTCATATTTTTTAACATGTACTTAATGTATGTTTTGTAAAATGCAAATATTTTTAAATAAATAAATTTTTTAAGTTTAAAGAAAATTTTATTCAAAGAATGTGAAATGATGGCCTGTTATTTCTTTATTTCTTTATCATCCTCTCATTATAGGTACCATTAAAAGCAACTGTGCTTTGTAATATGTTATATTTGTTAAGCAAGGTCTATAAAATATTATGATAACTTAAATATACATTAAACCTTTAATTTTTCTGTGTCCACAATCACCTGAATGTCAACATAGAAGTATTTGCTATAGCAATGGGATCTCCTTAATAACCATTATCAGATCTCCCTGCAAATTAACTGGTTACATATATTTAAATCAAAATAAGATATAGAGACTTTTCAGAGGCAATTTTAACATATCACTCCTCTTCACATTACTATAGATTACTTGTACTTACTATAAAATATTGACTAAAATATTTCAATTTCCATTTAATACGTTTAATAAATTGTATCGGTAAATTAAATTCTAATTCTTTACTATTTATTTTTGTTTGTATTTGTAAAATACAAACCGATAAATCTGGCATTATCAAAACTCATGTTACCAATCCGTTAGTCACGCCTCTGCTTTCGCTCCGAATTAGTCCACTCTAGATGGAATAGTGGAAGATTGAACCCTCTCTCTGCATTCGCTTTCTTCAGAATATGCCATTATATAAGAACCTAATGAAATGTAGGTTTTTTTTTAAAGAATCTTATGAACTAATCTCTACATAATGTAATTTACAAGACAGTAAGTATATTTTTTGTATATATTCTATATACATAATATAGGACGAAAACGATTTTATAATAACATTTATATATTCGTAAATATTTTTAATTTTATAAAACTTGATTTTACTCTAAATTCCGCTATATTTTATTGAAAAAGAATCGATAGAGAATCTCTATTAACGCGACGTTAACAAAGAAACATTTGAACAAAGCATGTTCGTCGAAATGAAACAACTTCCATTTTCCAGTGCTACAAACGTGCTATTTTTCATTGAAATTCTAAATCTCCACGAGAGTCTCTTTAGCTACATAAAACTTGTTGCATTTTTTGTCCAAAGTATGAATGTAATGTCGCAACACAGCTGCGTACTTCTGTAGTTGATTAGAGCGGATAGCACACAAAAGTAACAAATGTTTCAAATGTAACATTTGCGTCCTTCTCGGAAATGCTAATTGTATGCCGGTTGAACCTAAGTCAAAGTTATGTACAAGCAAAGTTATTTATAAGTGTAAGCATTCTGACAATGTTAAACTTATGACGTCGAAACTTAATACAACAAATTTTAAATTACAACATTTGTTATTCTGGTCTGTGCTCTGTTTCTGTTTAAGTTGAATAAATAGACAATGTCAGGTTATTCTAAAATGTTAAAGTTAGTTGCTAACTACTTGAATATTTTTACAGTCAGCTTCTAAAAAGCAAAGTTGTTTATGCACGTACATACTAAATATAAATTTCATAAAATGTATATTTACATATATGTATATATGTATATATATATATATATATATATATATATATATATATATATATATATATAGTAATGAGCAAATTTGTGGAGCCATCTAAATATCCGTTAAATTAAAAAAGATATTGGCTCTTCATCGTGTCTGCATTTTTTTTTTTACATTTTAGGATTCTCCTCTATAACACGATTTCAACAAACTATAACACTTGAAGTCGAAAGTATTTAGCTTGAGATTTACTTGCAAATGAAAATCTGAATTTTTAGAATACTTATCTCTGGGTATTTTCAAAATCATCAAGTATTGCTTGATACTTAGGTATGGTTGTTTAAATAAAAACCTTTACTATTCGAAATGTAAGTACTACAATTTATTTCATTTCTTCTTTTGTTATGGCAATAAAAAAATTGTTTTTATTTTGTCGAACAAAGAGTTAACGTCTCATTGCCTTTAATTTTCTCGTGTCTTGTGCCAGTTTATTTAGGACCTGTTTGCAATATTTCACCAGTTTAGACCTGGTAGATGGATTCATAATGGCTTTAATAGCTACCTGACTATCAGGCCCCCGAATTTCCTCGGCGCAGGTTGCGACTGCAAACAATTCGGCCTGGAAAACCGTCTTATATTTTCCCAGACATGTCGATATCTTCCTTCTAGAGCACATTCCGCATATGTCTGCACCTGTCCCCTGATTGGATTGTGATCCATCCGTGTACTAGGTCCGGCACCATAATCGCTAGAGCGACTTTTTGCCTGTTCCCTGGTCGGTATAAATATGTTCCGTTTAGCTGTAAATATAATCTCAGGTCCGCCGGCATTTGAAATATCGGCTCTTCCAGTGATATCTCTATGGCCCCATAGAACCTTATTCGGACACCATTGGCCTTTAGCCTCACGATTGCAGTCACGGCCTTTGCTTTTACTAATAGTTCCAGCGGAGGAGGACGCACGATGGCCTCCACGGAGGCGGTTTATGTGCTGTTTATAGCTCCTGTAAATCCCAACAGAGCCTGTCGCTGAAGAGTCTTGAGGAGCTCCACCGACGATGTCAGCTCCGTCCTCCTCCACCAGGCAACTGCCCCATAGGTAATCGTTGGTCTTAATACTGCTATGTACAGCCAGTGTTCCACATTTGGTTTTAGTCCCCAGGTCTTGTCAACAGCTCTTCTGCACCTTCAGAAGAGCTACGTTGCCACTTTGACTAGATGTCTGCTCCAATTCAGTTTCGCATCAAATGTTATGCCTAGATACTTCACTTAATTGGTTAGTTCTAATTCTTATCCAAACAGCTTTACGCTGCCCAGATCATTTCGTTTTTCATGTTGGTAAAGGCTACCAACTTGTTTTTTTGAGGATTGACAGTTAATCCCTCCTCAAGTCACCATCTTTCTACAATTTGCAGAGCATTTCGCATGATACTCGCCACTGTCCCCGAGAATTTTCCCTGGGATACAATGACAATGTAATCGGCGAATCCCTGCGTCTATATTACCCGGTCATTTAATATCCTGATGTGACTATCCACTACTATACTCCACTACTCCATAGTAGCGGTGACAATACGTTTCGAATAAATTCCGATATTTTTTCTTCAGTTCAGCATGGGAACGTGTTAATTCATCAGTCTAATACTGGTTAATTATTATACTTCCTTCTCTAAATAGTGAATAAAGGTTGCACATTTAGAATTCCAAAAAATCGTGGCCATGATCTTATTGTTCGAAAAAAAAACGGTTCTGTCTTGTACGTTCCTAAACAGAAATCTATTGTTCTGTAGTTTTGTCGATAGAGTATATGGTGACATATTAACGAAAAATTCTTTTGGATTTTATTGAAACTTGGCCATACAGTCATTTAAAATTGTAATGCAAACTTGCATTTGCTCGGTAGTAAGCAAACGTGGCACCCATCTTACGATTAGCTTTTTACATTTAAATATTAATGCAAGATATTGTATATTTATTTGGTTGGGATGTTTACTGTATTAGTTATCTTTCGACAGTCAGTCTTTCCACTGGTATGGATTGCATTATTAATTTCTGGAGATTACTGTATATGAAGGCTGTGAATTTTGAGCATTTTCTGTACCCATATGACCACTTTTGTATGCAGTGAATCACTTAGAAATCATCCCATGGGAAGGAGTAGATTTATCGTAACTTTTCTTTAGTTTCTTTAATGGCTTTTCTGCGTAAAAATGATGTTTAACTAACAGACGAAATTCATTTGTTTTCCATATTAACTCAAAAGCAACAATGAATTTAATTTAAACAATTGTAAAAACTTATTTATGTGACAGATTTGGACAAAATTTTGACAGTGGGCTTTACAACATGGCTGAAATCAGCAATATACTCATCATTACGAAAGTGTTGCCAACTTTTGAAAAGTCGATTTCCCCTTAAATCACCCTGGTATATATAATTTAATTCCGACCGACTTCGTCGCTTACCTCGCTAAATTTCACGCTAAACATGACATAATTACGTACAAATAAATAACTGCCTGCTTCACGGGATAATTCTAAGAGAGATTGTAAAAAGGCAAGAAAATAATTTGAACAGACTGCTTCTTATTAAGGTGAAGTAGTGAGATTAGAAATAGTATTAATAAAAGGCTATATAAGGAATTATTTTTATAAATCAAGACACTCCCTATTATGTTAAGTTAGTCGTCAATTCTGTCACTATATTTAACTCACATTTTTCAGCAATTTTTTCACTATAATCCTTGGGGAATTGTATGTTGTATTAGTTGGTTATAGTATTAAGATTGGGTGTCAGGCTGCTCATTTTCATTCTAAGCCTTTTGATATATTAAGATGTTCAGATCTTATCAATTAGTAATTAATTACAATTAAATAGTACAATCTGTTCAAAAATTTAAATGAACAATATGGAAGAATACCATGTCATTTATTAAATATTATGTTACAAAAATCTAATACAGTAATCAATTACATTTCCCGTCAAATGAAGTTATGTCCAGATATGAAGTGTGGGTATTCACAAAAAATATTATGTCTATATTTATACGTTCATAGCAATTATTAAACGTACGAACCCATCACGCAGGCATTAATTCAAGATGAAATTTAGAAAAATGAAATTTGATATTTGGCTAATATTGCTTCGAATAATTCCGAATTCGTTATTTGTAAAATTGTAAAAACAGAAGGAAAATATTGAAATTTCTAAAATTATTATTTATAATTCAAATCACACAATAAATATACTGTCTACATTAAACCGGCTTGTTGGCTTCCGCCGTCCTTTCCTTCCGAAATGGGACCGCGTTCTTGGCACTGTTTCCTTCTTGGCCGATGTTTCGTCCACTGTTGCAAGGGACATCAGGGCTGCTACTACTACTACCGAAATCTGTTTATTTGGAATTGGGTTAAATAGCAGCCGTTCTGATTTACTTAAACATCGCGGTTGTGGTCGAGTTTTTGAGAAAAAGTATTTGTTAGGTATTGTGCAGAAGGTATCACCACTGTTAATACTATTGAGATGCTTCATGGTTTTTATGAATTCACATAGTTTACGGCGAAAGTAGTAGTTGCTATGGGATAGAATTTGAGTAAATTGAATTTGGTGTCCGTTTTCGAAGCTATGTTGGGCAACTGCAGACCCGGTTACGTGCGGTGTCTTAATAGAACCACCCATCACATTTTCGGCCCATTCCTATAACTATCGAGAAATCTTTGTGAGTGTATTTAAAAAAGTCATAATGCTAATTTATACACTAATATCTAATTTTTTTTAACCAGCCGAGAACTGCAGGAGTTGATTTGCTTAGATGCCACCAGCAAAACTTCTTCTGGAACAGTGATTTACTATGTGAGCCATAGTTTGTTCCACAGACATCCACAGTCGCAGAAGATAGTATCTGTTAGTTTACATTTATACAGCATTGAGGCACCTCCCGTGGCCTGTGCGGAATCTTTTTAATTGATAATATTGCCTACCTGGGAAGGTTACGTCCGACAGAGGTTCTGAAAGATTAGAAATTAGATCTCTATTCCTTAAAGGTTTTGTTCGAGGAGGGCTATCCAGCAGTCATTCACATTGATAGGATGTTGAAGTTTCGTATCCAACCAAAATGGTCTCCTAAATTTCAGTTTTGAGAGCGTCAAAATCATCGTGTATGGGAAGATCAATGTTATTGGAAATCTTAGCCCATACATTTTGAGATGCAGTGAGACGTCTGATATCCGGCGGAGCAATGTTAGGAAGAATCGGTAATCAGAGAATAGGAGTGGATTTAACAGTACCGGTGATGATCCTCATTTTATTATGAAGTTGAATATCTACCAGCTTGGTGTGAAAGGTTTGATACCAGGCAGCAGCACAGTATTCAGCAGGAGAGTAAGCCAATGCAATGGCTGCCGTTCGCAAAGTCTCCCCATTCGCATCGCATAAATTGCTGGCAAGTTTATGTAATATGTTATTACGAGTCTTCACCTTTTGACTAGTTTTATAGAGGTGCTACTTGCTACCGGTCTCACGTTACGCCCAGATATTTAGGGTAGGGGTTGTGGTTGAGCCGAGTACCACCAAATTCAACATTCAGCTCTCTGCTGGCTTCTTTGTTACACAAATGAAAGGTACATGATTCTGATTTTGAAGGGCTTTGCTGTTAACGCGATTTCTTATAATGTACGTCTAAAGCTTGCAAATTTTTAGCAAGTTGTAATCCTCCATCCTCCAAATCCTTGGTTTCGGTGCATAAAGCCAGGTCATCTGTATATAGAAATTAGTGTATAGATCGACGAGATAAAGTATTGTAAGTTCTCACGTTGCTGAACATAGGTTGGCAAAAGAACGCCAAATTCAATTTCATTCTGCACAGATTCTAGCCCGCAACCACTATTACTTTAAACGTAAAATACATGAACCCATATACATCCTAAAGCATCTTATACACAATACCTGGAAAACCCTCCTGCCTCGAAAAGTCAACCATAACTTCGACGCTCCAGTAGTTCAGAACATCTCCTATATAAACTCGTTCCAAACTGACTTTCGGTTTCAGTGCAATAACAGTAGTAGCAGTCCTGGAGAAATCTACCGTTTTCACCTTCACCTCTTGACAATGTAAAAAATTAATCTGATACGAAACACTGTCAAAAGGAGGTTCTAGATTAACCATTGGAAAATTTTTTAAGTAGAGAATGTGAATTGTTGAACTAGAGTTATTTATAGAGAACCAATTCTTGTATTATTCATATTTTATTTTAAATATAGGTACATGCGTCCCAATCAAACGTTACACAGAGACTTTGGTATTGCATACAATCTCAGCCAGAAATAGTAGGGATAGTCAGATAGTCAGTCGCAGATAGTTATCAAAATATGCTTATTAATTTATCTTTTGCAACAGTGGATAAAATATGAACATCGGCGAAGAAGGAAGCAGTGCCAAGGACGCGGTTCTAGCCAGGAATCCTGGAAACAATCTCTGTTTGTATTATTTGTTAATGTATATAGAGTCCTACAAAATTTCTAATATTCTATATATTGTTTAACAATTATTTAGAACTATATATGAAAAAAAGAATAACAGTACATTTTTCCATACATTGTCACCTTTAAATAAATATAACTGAAATATCTATAGCCCCATAATATGAACACTTCTCAAAGTCTAGTACAACCATCCATCTCAATTTCTAAATGTACTTGCAAATGCTCGTACTTGATTTTTAAGTATGCTGAGAGAAAAACTGCCAAGTGAGGAAGAAAAATTAGGTACTAGGTGTGACAATTAAATGTGGTCTGGAAATTATGGTTTACTGAAAACGTATTACAAATAGCTGTCAAATTTAACACATTCCCCTTGCCTATCTGTACACCGCTGCATACGTGTTTTCCATTGTCCGAAGCAGTGTTACAGGTCACCCTCTTCAGGAAATCTGCCGTTTTCACCTTGACTTCTAATATAAAACTAAATGTATGTGCACTTTAATGAACTGTGCACTTTTGGAAACTGGTAAAGTCTCATGAGGAATACGATGGATGTTCGAGCATATAAATTCTCTTTTACACTAGGAATTGCTTCACAGAGAGTGTATTGTGCGTCGGCGCGTTGTCTTTGTGCAGCATCCATGAGTTATTGTTCCACAGATCTGGTCTTTTTATCCTTTCTCTCAGGTTGATTAGGAGCTTAATGTAATACTTCTGGTTTGCCGTTTTGCCTTGAGGTACTCATTCAATCATCTTTAAGAGCATGACTTTAAACTTCGACTTGGTTTTGTTTTTGGAGAAATAGGGGTCTTCCAGTGCATGGATTGATGCTTTGATTCAGGGTTGTATTGGAAAATCCACGTTTCAACACATGTGATGACTTTTTCTATGGGTTCAGGCTTGGCTGTGAATCGTTTCATGATGTCAGAATAGATGCTTTTCCTGTTCTGCTTTTTTCCACGTGTGAACGTTTGGTAATGTTTTTGGTTCCATTTTTGGTCCTGTCGACATTTTCATCAAATTCTCAGGGAAAATTTTTCTTATTGTCTTAACGAGATTTTCTTCAGATGATGACTTGAAATGTGGTATTAATTATTATAATATCGTTATTGTTGGAACGTTGGAATAAGTATATAGATGTTGAAGGAACATTGCTGTCTTCATGTTCAGGTAGATTACATAAAAAATTACATTACATCACCTTGTCGTAATACTGATTCAATGGAATATAAGTTACTTACCAACTCATTATTCGGCGATTAACTAGGAAAAATCTATTAAATAGATACAATTTTAAATGCAATTAATTAATTAAGAACCAAGTGATTCATTTTGCAATATAAATATATATACCACACTGTTGAGAGTTTGACATATCTAGAAATGCCACTATGAAATATCTGTCTTCAAAGTCGTTATTAATATTCTAATAAGTCGATTTAATTTTATTTATAACTAACAGAGGTACAATATAATATATAAACTTAACGAAAAGGCATAAGTAAATAAGGTGAAAATCCGCATAAGATCATTTTAAACGTAACTATAAAAGGAAGACTACAAGAGTTTCTTACGAAAAAAAAATTATCTTAGATCGACCAGATGGTTTTGGATATCCCTAGCTCGATTTGTAGAAATAAGTATGAAATGGTAAAGGAGGAGTTGAAACGTCTGTCACATATAATTGCAAAACTAACCTTAAATGGATTCTGGTTCTTTGAAGGAATTACAAATTTTGTACGCAAAATACTACTGCAGGAATTGGTATTTCAACAATATAAGATTTTTATTTATATTTAACAGGGACAATAAATAAGATATTATCTTATTAAAATGACTAGTTCTTTCCCAATTCAAGTCCTATATACAACAACTGAGGAGTTCTGGCAAACAATGTAGAAAATGAATCTGGTGTCGCTGATATGGGTGCCAGGACATGAGGGAATTAAAGGCAATGAGATAGCCGACAAACTGGCCAAAGAAGGTACTAATAGGAACTTCATAGGACCAGAACCTGTATGTGGAATCACTAAGGATTCCGCTAAAAGGGAGATCTGGTCATGGCTAGAAAAAGAACATAAAAATAAATGGAGGTTATCGGAAGGTCAACTCCATACCAAAACACTACTAAGGGGGCTGGACGGGAAGTTTTCAACCAACCTAATTCGTAGTAGCAAAAAAGAAATTAAAATAATTACCGGGTTAATAACCGGACATTGTCCTTTAAGGAAGCATTTGTACACCATGGGCTTGGTTAGCGAGCCCTGGTGTAGGAGATGTGAAAAACAGGGGGAAACTAGCCTTCATGTAATATGCACGTGTGAGGAACTGAAGGAACTCAGACAGAAATATTTCGGAAGAGATCTATTGGATCCTTCGAGTGTACTCAAACTTCCCCTGAGGAGGATAGTGGCTTTTATCGAGGACACAAGACTAACAGAGTGGAATTGAGAGATCTATTGGGGATAGTACAAAGAGCAGTGTACTCAAGTGCCTGGACGTGGTGGCGTCCACCCAAAAACAGAGAAGAAGAAGAGAATCTGGTACGAATAATTGTCGAAAGGATTTAACAATGGAAAGTTTTTAAGTAGAGAATATGAATTGTTGAACTAGTTTTATTTAGAGTGAACTACTCCATGTATTATTCATATTTTATTTTAAATATACTAACACCCTGCCCAACATTGTATACGATTACAATTTCAGGCAGAAAAAGTAGAGACAGCGCAGATAGTCATCAAAATATGCTTATTTCTAATCTAAAAGACAACGGATCGTGATAAATAAATACTGAGAGCCTATTGCAAACCAAATTACAGTGAAAACCTTACATCTATTTACAATTTTATTGTAACTTTAAGTAGATAGTAAATATAATAATAATAACTTTTATTACACAACAGCAAGCCACTTACAGGATAATAATTATAACAGTTGGTATAGTAAATGTATATAGTAAATGTATATGTAAAAAAAAGAAATGATGTAGTTGATTGCCTATGCATATTACGAATTAAAACCAACATTAGACAGAGAAAATTGTAAGCGAGATAGAGCTAGCACTGGCAAAACATTCCGGGTTCGTATTCTGATAGTGAATTATTGTGAATAGTTAAATCAGTTTTATTTTAAGCACGTGGTGAAATTCCATTAAGTAAAGTTACAACAGTTTGTATCTATCATTAATATAAACAGTAAGAGTTTTATTTTGCGTTATAGTTTGAGTAAAAGATGGTCATTTCGTGTTCCCCCTAAGGTTGCACAAACCGTTTTGTTAAAAATAGTAACATAAAATACCATAGGTAAGTATACTTATTTTTACATTTTTCTATCATATTAGCATATATTTAAAATTTGTAGATTCCCTTGTGATCCACAGTTACGGAAAAAATGAATTATAACATTAAAAAGAAAAGATTTTGAACCTCAAAAACAGCAGTAATTTGTAGTTGTAGTACCCATTTTAGTGCAAATGATTTCGAAATAAACGTCCATGGCAATAGAATCTTGAAAAACAACGAATTTTAAATCTAGATGAGTCATTGTACGCACTTCAAATACAGAAAGTGGAACCGACCTACACAATAGAGAAATTGAAGAAACACAAAATACAAGATTTTAAACACCTGTGTAAAAATTGATTGTTGAGGCTTCAAACTCCTATTCTATCTAAAAGAAAAATTTTAATGAGAAGCAAAGGTAAAAAGTAAATATATTATCAATTATAGAAAATCTAAACCTTACATTGTAGGAAAAGAACAGAACCATACCACTTTAGAGATTTTGAGGGTTACAACATTTAGAATATCTCATAAAAAGAAAAAAATATTGGTTAACATCTCAGAAAGTAGTTAAAACACTGAAACATAGATGTAAATATTGCTTTCTACATTTTACGACGCTAATTATTCGAATTTTTCAATTGAAAAATTCTTTTCTATTAAAAAATATATTTAACACTTAGTTATAAATAGAATAAAAGCATGGCTCGTTAATCTTTTATCAAGTTCCTAACGAACTGTGAAAACTCCTACACATTACGATAATAGGTCAAACAGTAGACACAGTAAATTAGTACAGAAAATGATAGTAAACCCTGCTTATTACATACATATTTTTCGTCAGACTGTTGAAATTTCTCGTCGAAACTTTCTTTGGTAAAATATTACCAAGAGCCGAAAATTGTATATAAGCGATTGCTATATGAAGAACAGCGCGTATTGAAGGAATACAATAATTATAAAATATCTTGAGGCTTTAACCTCTTCGTACTATTTTTTCCAGGAATGTTTTTCTCGGAGGACTTACGACGTTTCGTGTTACATAATTACTATGTCATTTTTAGTTTGTTTTCTACGGATTTTATTTTTTATCAAAAAGGCAAATAAAAAATTGGAAAAGTAGCCATTAAAGCTTTTATGTATTATTATACGTATTATTATGATTATTTTAACAAAATATGTCGTAAATGCATATATACATATTGAACGAAAAAAAATTGAACATTCCATCCGAATTAAGCTACAAAATAGTCAGTCCAAAATTTATATACTGTATATTTTATATTACACCGGGTGTGCTTGAAATAAAAAGACAACGTATGAAAAATGGAAAGATGTAATTATATAGAATACGAATCGAAAATATTTTCCCCAAATTCCTTCGCAAACGCGAGAAAAAAATTACGAAGACATTCAAAAAAATTTTGTCACGCCACCATGCTCGATTATATTATTGTTTAATCACAGATCAAACAACATTATTTTAATCTATTTAATCAAGTTGAATTTTATATTTTATCATACTGTATATTTTACCTTTTATATTTAAGCAATCTATTGTTCCGTAAATAATTCATGTGCTTATTCTGTTTATTCCTATTAATAGTTAGTAAGTCAACAGAGTGTGTCACAGACATCGGCATAAATATTATGAAATCCTAGACCTACTATAACGTAAAAATGCATTATAAGCGTCCGGTTGAACTCTTTAATAAAACGAGGTGATACACCAGTGAAATATTATATGTTCTAGATTTTTACTTCTACTAATGTTGTTTTAATGTACCTAAAGTAAATATTTAAGGTACATTAAAACAACAATTTGATAACCAGTAGAATTAAGTTGTAAATAGAATTTGTATATATATTGTAATTTTGCTAAATAAATCATTGAGGAATGCTCTGTTCTTTAATCAATATTCAATTATAAAAGACGATATCATAAAGTTGACCGACAATAACAAAAAGAATAGTCTTGTTATTGTCTATCTCATTCAGCTGTTACATATATAAACAGACTCTGCAGCGTATATGTGTGTGAGGTATTTATTATTTATGCACATTCTGAATATTTTTAATTCATAGCGTCACGTAATACAGTTTTCAGAGTGTTTTTAATTTCCGAGTTCGTGTCGTAATTGACTCGAAAAATATTACAGATTTATGTTCTATATAAATTACATGTTTACATTTATATGCTTTGTCTCTTTATTTCAAGGACACCTCTATAAGTACCAAAAATTATGTAGTATGTTAATTTACCACGTAAAAATAGCATATCGATGTTTAACTAACATCAGTTGTAAAATACAGTAATATAAAAATGTTAAAAAAAACATATGGAAATGATTGCTAGCGTGCCTCTCTTAACCGTCAGATGTCTTGAGATATTCTTTTACAACATGTGACATACCAGATTGTGCATATATTAGCAGCAACGTAAGTATTTGATTTGCTTCTTTTCCTCGTACACTGACGAGAATTAGGATGAGTTTGAAACACGTGTCTATGGAGAAGTCTTACCAATGCGAAATAAGTACGCGTTGTGTATATCCATGTCTACAAATAGAGACATCATTTTTAACATTTTTGTAATACCAAAGTACAATTTTATTACGAAATTAATGTATTGTGTCGTAAAACTTAGAAAATGTTGAAATAATCAGAGGTAACTTATTTTTTGTATAAAAGGTAATTATATATTAAAAATAGAAGTTAGAAATATCAGTTACAAAATTTCTGCCTTATTTATAAAATAAATTATGTACATATTAATGCGTACAAAATTAACTGAATAATATGCATATGATTTAGAAAATTTACTTCGGTTTAATATTCCGTAGCTTGCATAAATGCGTGTTAATTAAAAGCAAACTTTATAATATAAAAAAAAATACATTCGAACCACTTGAACACAAACGTATAATTTTGATAGTTTGGTTATGTTATGTAAATGTGTGTAATAATTAGTAATTTAGTTTTTGAAAAAATATTTATTACAATAGTTAAAATTAAAAGAAAATAATACTAAGCACATGTTGGAAATATTGACCATTATTTTGAAGACCAAGTTGAACTCTACACTTTATGCTTTCAAAGCCATTTATTAGAATTGCTTGGGTTATGTCAGCATAAGAATTCACAATAGAATTACGAAGCTTTGCGATTGTGTGATGTTTGGTCTGGAAAATGGTATTCTTTAAATATGGAAAAATAAGTCTAAAATTGTCAAATCTGGATCTTGAAGGAAAATTAATAATTCTTGTATCGAACAATTCTTGCAAAAAAGTTTTTCGATATTTGTAGGCTGGGCATTATCTTGCTGGAAATATCCTTCCGTAAGTTTATCATCATGAAGTTCATTAATAAACGGCTCTAATAATTCATTTCGATATCTTTCAGCAGTTATAGTTTGATTAAAAAATATTGGTATAATAATTCGTCTTCTTGAAACTGCTAACCAGACGCCTATTTTTTGTGGATGTAGCGTAGTTTCTACAAATTCATGAGGGTTTAGTGTAGACAAACTTCTTACATTTAGCTTGTTTTAAATATCCTGAAAGATGGAACTAAGCTTCATCCGAAAAGAAGCATTTGTTGAGAATGTTATTATTATTTATGTAATTCAAAAACCATAGACAATACTGTGTTCTCGTAACAAAATCTACCTATTTGAGTTCAGAAACTGCTTCATATTTATATGGAAACAACTTTAAGTCCTTTTTTTTTAATACTATATCAAGTTCCCACTGATAAATGAACTTGTGATAGTTTTACGATTGATTTTTTTTGGTGAGCTGTCCACTCGACGTTGAATATCTTCTATGCAATTTGCTGTTCGTTTTCTAGGTGCTCCACCACCAAGTTTACGAGTTATTACCTACTGTTACCGGAAATCCTGTAGGCACAGATTAGTGGAACAAATCCAATCTGCATTTTCTAATTTTTGGCCAGTTCTATAGTAACTTTGAATAATAAATGTTTTATATTGTAACTCTAACATTATAATAAAATTATAAAATTATAAAAAACATAAGACTTTATAATTTGAATTTATGTATGGCAACTGTCAGAACTTGAAGTTTTCTAAAGCTTCGCATGTGCACCGCACCAATCTTTGATTACTTAATTACTTGAAAAACAGCCTAATATAATGAGGGAAGTTTTTGCAGGCACGTTATTTCCATGTTAAAGAGTAATAATTTTATTCTAAAATTTTAACGTAATAATACATGGAATTAAAAATGTAGAAATGATTAAAGATGTAATATTTCATTTTCTAGATGTAAAAATACTAGGCGTAAAAATACGTTAAATAAGAACACGTGAATATGTGTATGTACGTTAATTCCGAAAATTATTTATCTCCTGCAATTTATAAAAAATACAAAATATTTTGTTTAACAAAAGAATTATCTTAGGATTATCTTAAAGAATTAGAGATCGAATGTCTGTTGTTTATTTATTATAACTAGTTACGATTGTTTGTTAGGAAAACTTAAATTTAATAATTAGAATGCAATTGGTTTAGGAATTTCAAATCAAAAATTTTCAATCAGTTGCATAACGATTAAAAGGTCTATAAGCAGAAATCGCATAAAAAAATATTGTGGGTCGCTACACAAGGTCGCTATTATGTATGGCAAGGGTAAAGTTTCTCGAGAACAGGTCGAGATATCTTAAGGAAACTTTGTACACGAATATAAGAAATTTTTTGGATCTTTTTAGCTATATTTTAATTTCTTTTTCTGTATCAGAATAATTGAAACATACATGAGTAGGTAAACCCCACCAGTTTTGTATAATACAAAGGTATTTTTAATAATATAAAATATAATTAAAAATCTGGTGTGAAGAACACAAATACAGGTTCACTATTAATATTTTTTGTTCGGACACGTTCACAAAAAATATTAATAGTGAACCTGTATTTGTGTTCTTCACACCAGATTTTTAATAATATTTTATATTATTAAAAATACCTTTGTATTATACAAAACTGGTGGGGTTTACCTGCTCATGTATGTTTCAATTATTCTGATACATTACACATGCGGTTAGTTCGTAGTATGAGTGAAGACACAAACAAAATACAGTTTCTAGAGAGATTGGCTGTGCCACCTTTCGAAGGGCGTCGTTACTTCCCATTGATTATGTGGACGGGGCGAGGTACTTCGGCTGTCTGACAACAGGCAGCGCTGAATTAACTTCTACGCCCGGTCTGGATAATTTCGGTGATGTGGTGATGTGGTTCATTTTTGTGAATGTGTCTGAGAATATCCTTTCTTCAGCAGGGGCGTACCGACGAGCCTGTAGAAAGGCGAAACACGTATCTACATCTCTGGGGAGGGATATGTTCGGACACGTTCACAAAAAATATTAATAGTGAACCTGTATTTGTGTTCTTCACACCAGATTTTTAATAATATTTTATATTATTAAAAATACCTTTGTATTTCTTTTTCTTATCGCATATTTGAAGTCCAAGGCTAACTTGATTTTTTTAAATGGCAACAGTGCTTAAATTTGGCACCGTTGGAAAGATATTTTTTTTCCGAATTAAGCGATGTAAATATAGTACCTCTATTTTCCAAAATAGTTTAAAAGAAAGCGAATAAAAGTGTTTCGGTCTCGTTTGGGGTAACAACAATAAAAAGAACGTTTATTAAATAAGAAACTATTTACAAAAGGTGTTCAAAATGTCCTCCATTAACTTCCTGGCGGTAATGGATACGTCGAATGAAGTCTCGAATTGCGTTTTCCCACTAAATCAAAGTTATATCGAAAATTTCTTGCCGAATTCGTAATTTGAAATCTTCGAGATTTTCGCGGCCTATTAACGCAAACCCGACTTTTTAAATACTGACACAAACAAAAAACAGGTGTTGCCAACTCCGGTGACCTTGCCGGCCATTCGACAGTTCCTCGTCGCCCGATCCATAGATTTGTGAAAGTAGCGTTAAGAAAATTTCAAACGTTAATGGGATAGCGTGTTGGTGTACCATCGTACCATCTTGCTGCAACCATATTTCCTGGTTTTGATTAAGTTGAGGGATGATATTTTATTCCAATAGTTCTAAATATTTACCTGCTGTCAAGTTGCCATCAATGAAAAAAGGTCCTGCAATATTGTTGCTCCTAAATCCCATCCAAACATTTAATTTTTGGGGATATTGTGTATGAACCCGATTCATCCAGTGCGGATTTGTATTAGCCCACTATTTACAGTTTTGTCTGTTAACGTGACCATTTAAATAAAATGTTCCTTCATCCATGAAAATTATTTTTGAAAGAAAATTGGGATTCGTATTTCCATTATAACTTCGTAAAATTCGAACCTACGATCAAAATCATCTTCACTTATTTTTTGCAGTAATTGTATTTTGTAACTTTTTTTAATTATTTTTTGAACTGTAGACGCTCAGTTCAAAAAATGTTATTGTTTAAAGTTAATTGTTGAGCAGAAACCTTACCATAGCAGAAAAACCTTACCATTGTCTATTACGTTAATAAAGACATTTAATTAATTTTCGTCATTAGTTTTTGTTTCTTGTCGTCCAAATTTAGGAAGATTGTTAACTCTGCCTGCATCCATGTATCTTTTCACCGTTGATTTATTCATGTTTCCATTTGGATGTATTTCATTAAATAATCGACAAATTTCAGCAAAAGTGCGTTTTCTGTTACCTTGTCCAACCCTTGCTATTATTAGAATTTTTTCTCTTTCAGTTAAATACATCTTAATTCCGTATTATAATTGAAACGAATTGAAAACTCACAGATGGACGTTAACAGTTGTCAAGTGTAATTAAATACTTGATCTGTCATCCGAAGTATCGTGGCCAACCAAGAGAAAAATGTATTTACCCCAAAAGAAACGGAAACATTTTTGATCCTCTTTTTTTAAAGTATTTTGGAAAAAAGACATACTATATTTACATCACTGAATTCAGAAAAAAAAAATGTTTCCAACGATGCCAAATTCATGAACTATTGTTATTTAAAAAAGCCAAGTAAGCTTTGGATTTCAAATATGCGATAAGAAAAATAAATGAAAATAGAGTCAAAGAGATCTAAACATTTCCATATATCCATATGCAAAATTTCATTTAGATATTTCGAACCGTTCTCCAGATATTTGACCGTTTCCGTACATAATAGTGACACCGTATACACGTTGTATATATTTAAATTACAATTATTTTGAAAGTATTTTGTCCAGTATTTCCTATTAAATAAAATCACAAAATCTTCGAGTACATAATGCGAAATATAGAATTTTTAAAATTGAAATATAGATACATCTCTAAGTAATTTTAGCACCAAATATATTGCAAACATTTTTCTATAAAAATCCAACTAAAAATTATTGCTAAAGTGTTTCAGTAACTGTATATTTCTAACAACTGCGTCAAAGACATTAGCTTAAAACGAGTTTAAAACTCAAATTCCATGTTTTTATAAATTAATTGATAGATATCTCTTATATAATTACGAAAATATAGATGCACTTTTTCAGATCTTCTCTAGTTCATAAAAAGCAAAATCCTAATTCGAATTTTACGAAATGTTGTCACTCATGGGATAATTCAGGATCAAAGCCTCAATTAATTTCTAACAAATATCTTACTTCTAAGATTTTTATGTATTTGTGTATAGTTTTTTCTTTCTATCAAATAGAAAACGCAATGTTGTTGTTCAAAAAATATATTGTATTGTGCACACACTACATATATATTTCACCACACTGTGGCTTCATCAGGTGGATGAATATATACTGTAAACTTACATTTGGTACCTATTTATATAAATACAAATATAAAGGTGAAAAACAAAAATTCTAATTTGAGAGGGGTGGACCTATTGTAGTTTTAAGTTGAGTAGGGGAGAGTAATTTACCTCTATCTGGTCATTTAAAATTATGTCTAAATTATGAAATTTATTAATTTCTAAAGCTTCTAACGTATTGAGTTTTTTATTTTTGTCTACCACATGTAATGTTTTGAAATTAGAATTGAATTTGTGGTTATATTCGAAACAGTGATTAGCAAAAGTTGAATCTGCCTTCTTGCCACTGTAGGTTCTTTCGTGTTCTGCAATTCTAGTTTGGAAGGTTCTTCCTGTCTGACCCGTATACAATTTTTTACAGTCTTCACATGTCAACTTGTACACCCCTGAGTTTGATCTACTGTCGGTTTCATCTTTATTGTTTGTTATTATTTTTTGTAAGGGATTGTTTGTTTTAAACAAAATGGTCTCGTTCTCACTTGTTTCGATTATGTCGCTATATTTTTGGAAATTTTGCCTATGTAAGTAATGGAATTATAATTATAGTTTCTATTGTCTTTTACGCGGGGATAAATTAGGGATCTGGTTTTTGACTGATGTGGTGTGATGGTGTGATGTGGTTTGGCTTCATTAACTTTATCGTAAAACCATTATTTATCGCTGTATTATACCGTGAGTTTTTCTTATCTCTATATACATAGTTCAGTTTCAAAAAGAACGCCTCAATGCATGGGAATGTTATGCAACCAACATCGCTCGATTATGTGTTTCGACAAATGTCAAAATCAATGTCAGTAATGTGCGTAAACGAAATAACATTTTAAATATTTTAGCATTTGTCATTTGTATTCACCTAATTTAAAAATATATATATATAAAAGATTAAAAAATAGAAATTTTGAACTAGTATAAAGCTGTAAACAGTTTAAGGAAAGTGCGGGATCTGTTTTCTATCAAGTATCTTGACAGGCCCATACCATCTATCGGAAAAATTCAGGCGATTACTAGGACATTTGATTCTGATGGTTGCATAATAAATATACACAGAAAGAAAATTAAAACACCCCACACTCTTTCAGAAGACCTAAAATCGAAGAATGCCTCATAACACCATTAAGTAAAATAGCACAAGAATTTAATATTTCGAAGACGTCTGTATTTAAAATTCTCAAACAGAACAAATACAAATCTTACAAGATTTCTAATTATCAACAATTATTTCATGAAGATAGAATAAGATGTGTTGATTTTTGAGAAACACTATTTAATTTATTAAATGAAAATCATAATATGTTGAAGAAAATACTTTTCACTGATGAAGCACCTTTTTCTTCGAATACGTATTGTTCTTCGATTTGAAAATTTAGCCATTGTAGGTTCCTGGTTTCAAATGGATTGAGCCCAAATTCATTCAACTGCAGCAATTACAAATTTTCTAAATTCAAGTCTTCCTGATGGATGGATAGGAAGGTTTGGTCCAATACTTTGGCCGGCCCGTTCGCCAGATTTATCGCCAAATGACTTTTCTTTGGGGATACTTTAAATCTAAAATTTTATGATAATGTAATTCTCACATATTGTGTGAAGGTGGATATTTAAACATTTATGAAAAAGTTAAAGAATTATAAATAAAAAAAACTTTTTTTCAATTTACCATAAAATTCATTTTAATATTGTTTGTGTAAGTTAAATGTTAAATAAATTATTTTCACACTTTGTTGACACTGACAACTAAAATGCCTTATTACGACAAGTGATGACACTCGCATTGTTGGTTGCATAACGTTCCATTGCATTGAAGCATTTATTTTAAAACTGAACATAGGTCTATTCAGGTATTATGTTCAGCGATAAAAAAAAACTCACGGTATATTCTATTTAACTCTAGATCATAGTTTTGTTTAATAATGGGAACGTTAATTAATCTATAAAGCATTGATTCATCAGCTTATACTTTTTGTGTTATAGAATGAAAAGAATGTGCATGTATAGTTTTATCTGTTTGTGTAGGTTTGTGATATATCGAAAATTCATGTTTTTTACTTTTATAATTTATTGTTAGATCTAAAAAATGAATGGTATTATTTTCTTCTATTTCAATCGTAAATTTAATCTTTGGATGAATTGTGTTAATAAAATTATGTAAATTGTTTAGTCGCCTCTCTGTGCCATTAAAAAAAATTAGTAGGATAAATGACCAGATAGAGGTAAATCACTCTCCCCTACTCAACTTAAAACTACAATAGGTCCACCTCTCTCAGATTATAATGTTTGCTTTTCGCCTTTATATTTGTATTTATATAACTAGGTACCAAATGTAAGTTTACAGTATATATTCATCCACCTGATGAAGCCACAGTGTGGTGAAACATATATGTAGTGTGTGTACAATACAATATATTTTTTTAAACTAAACAACATTGTGTTTTCTATTTGATATCATGAAGTTTTAACATGTATCTCATACAACGATTATTAATTTTTCTTTCATTTAAAGAATTGCCTTCCGAATCTAGAAATATTTATTTGTATTATTTTCTTACGTTTATTTCTTGTTATCAGAAAAATGCTTAAGGTTTTTAAATATTAAAAAGCTCTCACCTTAACTATAAATTAAAAAAGAACTCGGCGATTGTATCATCAGTAAAACAATTAATTTTTATATTTTAATAGGTAATACTGGACAAAAAACTCTCCAAATAATTATAAAACAAACTCATGTGTTTATTTAATTTTTTGTCAAAGAGAGAATGTTAAAAAAGGGGTAATATTTCAAAAAAATGAAATTTTAATTAAAATTCTCATGTCACGTTAGAGTAATCATTGACAGAAAATGAAATTAAAAAATATGCTCTTTCGATATTATATCATATTAAATTTAAAGTATTTAATTTTCATTCAACAATATCTTTTATATATTAAATTTATTCAAGTTTCACATAGATGCTAAAATTAATGGTACGTGAAGACTCTTCAACTTGTTACAGTTATAATAACAAAATAACAGATGTTCTGACATAAATACTTACAATTCAGGACTTAAGTAAATCGTGGTTTTAACTAACGAGTAGATTTTCACACAGAATTATTTAAAGTAAGTTACGATGTCAAAAAAAGTTTCGTTCTCATTCCATATGGTTCAAATACATTGCCTTCAGCAACTATTCCCGCACAAACACAAACTCGTTATAGTGATTCCAACGATTTTCTTCAGCGTCGACCCCCGGCTTTAATTCGGCCGCGCTACCGGCGGTACCAGAACCGCAGCTTCCCATCAACTTGAAACCCTGTTCAATCAAATTCTCGAAAGCCTGCTCTAAGAATGAATGTTTCAAGAAGAATCTAGACGTATATCTTTCGCTCTGACCGTGATCGGGATCCCGGCTTTCGTTGAGTGTTTCCCCGAAGACATCGCGACATAACGCTACCCTACCGCACACCAGAATTCTCGATAATTTTCTAAATTTGACATCCGCCAGACCATCTTTACCGAATTGAAAGCTTCCCCTGTAGCCGACGGTTATGACACCAGGTTGTTTTGTTCTTTCGCTTATCGCTTCTATTAAACCTGGTAACGCGTACTTTTCGGCTTCTCTTTTCAGCCTTTCCTTCTCGCGGAAGCAATCCGGTAAAACTACCGTACCATCGCGCAAATAATCTAAAATATAACGGAAGAGTACTCCGTCCCTATCTAAGAAGTAGCGACTCTTGGAGTCTTTGGTAACGGGTTCGCGACCCGTAAAAATCGCCGCCAGTTGAGAGTCTGGCTGACTGGTTAAGGTTTCTAGAGAGGTCGTGTAAAAAACCCCTCCAACATTTAATTCTATTATCTCTGGAAGCTCCGTCATTTCTGCGATGTAGTTCGGACCGTACTGTAGGAGATTTTAACCAGACTGTGGGGTTAAAATTTCACCTCCCTACTACTATTATCGCGACCCTCTCGTAGTACACCCTACACCCGAGTAAATACGTCACGACAGTGTGTCCCTTCTCCCACCACCTTTCACAGTTCGATGCGTGTCGCTTCGTTTTTCCCACCGTTCCGTTGGCGCGTTTTAAATCATTCCCGGTCATGTATGAACGAGTTCTTTGCGGTTTCCTTTTTTTACCAATTTGAAACGATTGCGAACGCGAAGATCTTCGTCGAGCTGTGGCACCTCGACTTCTAAGTCCAAAACGTCTTTCGCGTGCTTCTGGCAATCAATACAAAAGCAGCGCCGTTGGATGTGACCCCATGCGCAGTGAGGCTCTTCCCCAAAATGCACTATAAATAAAATGTGACTGACTCGCGCGCGCTCCTAGTCCGAAGCGTTTCACTCTCCCCGTTCGGCAGAACGGCCACAATACGCCGAAGTGCTCTAGTTTTGCTCAGTGATATCGCGAGGCGCAGGCGGGTAAATATAACTAGGAGAAAAACGATGAAAAGAACACGGAGGGAAAAGTTTTTGGATGGTGAAGAGAATTTCATCCTACGGGTCATTGAGCAGTATACGTTGAGCATCCGATAAGATTTTAGAACGTTAGTTTAATTCGGTTCCAAAGTTTTGAAAGTTGCTATTTTTCGTATAAAATTAATTAAAACAGACAGAAACTAAAAAGGCTTTAATGTTACTTTCATTAAGTTTCTGTACATTTGATTAAAAACGAACATAAAATATAAAACTTACCTCAAAAGTTAGTATACATTTTAGAGAGTACATTTTGACATGTAGTCAATATTTTTTACCAAATAGCATTTAATTAATATTTCTTTTTATATATAATCAATGTTAATAGCGTTTGAGACCCTTATTTTGTACTGAGTTTTTTCTATTTTCACAGTAGAATTTTTTGTTTTAACCTTTAGGCACGTCTTGATATAGACTTCTAAATTTTAGCGCCGATAGATATAATTTAAATGATGTCTGAAAACAGTTCTAGTGTTTCTGTTAACCCTTCGTTGGGCGCAGTTTACCTAAATGTTATGAGTTAGGGCACAATATATCAAAATGATCACAAACAATCAAAATATTATAGGAGCATATAAATTTGCCTTCTACATATTACGACGATAATTTATTCGAATTTTTTATAGAAAAATCCACATGCATGGCTTGCCGGACCAACGCTCTAGACCACTAAGCTATTAAAGGCAGTGGATCCGAATCTTTCTGGGGATGACTTGAGTTACATCAAGGAAACAGATGATATATATCTTGCCCGTAGTAGGCTGTGTGCAAATTTGTTGCGTTTTTTCGCGAAGCAATGTAAATGTAAATATGCTTTCTACATATTACGACGATAATTTATTCGAACTTATTTCCGTGATGTAACTCAAGCCATCCCAGAAAGATTCGAATCTACAGCCTTTAATAGCTTAGTGGTCTGCAGCGTTGGTCCGGCAAGCCATGCACGGGGGTTCGGATTCCACTTAAGGCCGAATTTTTTTCTATAAAAACATTCGAATAAATTAGCGTCGTAATATGTAGAAAGCATATTTACATTACTCCGCGAAAAATGCAACATATTATAGGAGTAAATTAAATATTAGAAAAGTAGTAAAAATTAATAAATAAGTCGCACAAATAACGTTTATTATGTAGTACTAAAATAGTATTTTGTAAATGTCCTCAAATAAAACATAATTACAGTATAATTCCTATATCTAAAGGGTATCTTATAGTGTTTCTTAATTTTCCTTCTCATCTCGAGGGCTTTCTATCTTATTGTTAGTACAATCTAAACAAAATGCATGTAAATGAGTTATACATGTTGATTTTTTACACTTATAGCATTCGTATTTCATAAGTTTTCTTTTTCGTGATGGTTTATTTATTACAATTTTCGCACCTGCTTTTTTCCCATGACTGAAGCCTTCTTCGTTTTCGTTATCTTGGTTTTCAATCGGTTTATAATATATACGCTTTAGTTTCTTTGGAGCTCTAGTGGAACACCTAAAAAGAACATACCGGCATTTTAAAATTTCCAAAACTAAAATAATTACCTGATGTTTGTTGACTTCGCCTAGTGATGTGGGGCAAAACATGTTCATGTGATAGTTGTTTGAGAAAAGCTTTTCTTCGCATGAGTTTTTAACAATTACCGTAATAAATTACTTGTGAATTGATTCCACTTATATTGAGCATTGCAACAAAGATTAATCATTATCCACCGACGAACATTTCGAGCTACATTATAAGATGCACAAAGTTGGTCTGTGGTGTCAACGCCACTTTTGGTTCGATTATAAAATATTATTATAGTAGCTTTCTTTCGATCACCTGTTTCAGCATCAATCGAATTGTCATAATGTAAAGTTGATAACAAATTGACACATTTTGTCTTTTTGGGTACCTACGATACCAATGTTTTGTCTTTCTGATAACAAAACATACAAATAGATCCATTTTTGCCTATCGTAAAAACAAGTGGAATTTAGGGTTTATTTTTCTTTAATAGTTCCAGCATAGGACAATTTCTTGTGTAATAATTCCTCAGCTAATAATGTGCTTGTGAACCAATTGTCTGCGGTAATACTTCTACAGGAATTAAAAATTGGTTCTGCTAATCGAAGCACTACGTCTTTCGCTTTGTTACCGATTCTGTATATTCCTTCAGGTTGCAAGCCAGCGTATATTTCCAAATTATATAAGTAAAATACCTGAGAATCAACTAAAGCGTATATTTTTATCCCATAATTGTTGGGCTTGCTGGGATATATTGTCTAAAGGCATATCTCCCCCTAAAACCTTATAATTTCTCATCAATAGTCACATTTTTGTCTAAAGATTACGCTTTTTGGCAATTTCTTACAAACATTGTAAAAACCTCTCGTCGTATAAGTGCTAATTTATTTACTTGTTTCCTTTCCTGCCGTGTACTTTTGTCGTCGAATCTTAGAAATCGTAATATATATTTAAATCGCTTTATGTTCGTCACAAGACCAAACTTTTCAATTCCATCTCCTTCAGAATCAAACAAATCTTCTAAACTTTGTATATTGCTTCTGTAGACTCCTACTAGTAACAATAGTCCAATGAAAGCTTTCAATTCTAATAAATCAATAGACTTGCAGTCTCTATCTCTACCAAAATTTTCTTTTATACTGTCAATATATAGATTTGTATAGTTTAGTATAATATTCAAAATGTCATCACCCATGATATGGTTCCAACTGTCAAGAGGTGTTTGGGCATTTCTTGTCTCACCAATGTTCTTTTTTATAATATTATGAGATTTCGATCTAACTCGGGCTGATAAAGGAACAGTTTCGTTTGTTTGTCCTTACCTAAAATATATGTTGAATAGCTGTTTTCAAGAGCATTGTTTTCGTCACTTTCTAAGTCCTGTTCTGAATCTGAATCGACAGCGCGATTTTCTAGAAAATCTTCAACGTCTGTATCGCTTTCGTCTCCACAATCTTCTCGACTAAATTCGTCATCATCATCCTCCCAAAGAATCTTTTGAATTTCCTCGATGTTTGTAGGGTTATTCAAATCGAAATATTGTTTACTGGTGCCGGCCACAACTCTGTATAATCATAAAAATGTTAAACAAAAAAATACGTGAGCAGGTGCAGTATATCAAACTAATATAATGCATAAAAAGCATTAGGGGCAGCTTTAGAGAAAATAGCGCTAAACATAACAATTAGAAGTAGAAAAAGTTACTTACTATACCAATGTTCTTGCAAAATATAAATGTTGGGAATGCAACGGGAAAAGGCGCAGTGCATCAAAATGATATAGTCACGTATACACAACATAAACGTACGCTTTAGTAAACTGATAAACTGTTCTGAACATGCGGTACATTGAGATAGGAAGCTACTGAAGAGGGGGAATGACTAATCTAATTGGTCTGTATACACCCCATAAAAATATAGCAGTGATATCAATTTGAACACCTGCGCCCGACCGAGGGTTTTCAAATCTTTATAGAAAATACTTAAATGATTTCCATTCTGGGTGCCACGTCGTTTTTCATTTAGAAGTCTAAATACTTTAATTTAGCTTCACTTAATTGAGAAAATCCTGAGGTAAATATTCTCTAATCTACTCTTCCTCATTCCCATCGTTATCTAATGTTTTTTGATGGTGCATCTGTAGAGCCCAATGTCTTAAACTGAATGCTTATCAAGACCCCAGGACCGCTTATAGTGTATATGGTGTGTGTAATCGACTAAAAAAAAAGAACCCCTCCCAAGTCGACTCGGAGATTCGAACTTTTGCCAAATTCTTTCAAACTTACAGCTTTACAAAAGAAATATAATCATTTTCGATTAAGTAGTAATTGGTGGCAGAACTATCTTATAAATACTATTTTACAAATTTTATTAATATTTACGGTTTTAAACATTCACTGCAAGATCAAAAAATTGCGAAATTAAGTAAATTTCTACTAAACGAGAATTATATTATATGCAATTATAATTCCTAAAAATAACGTCATTCAAGTAGCCCCCATTGGCGGCAATGTATTGTTCAAGCCTGCTCCTGAAATTATGCATTACACTTTGGACGATTAGTCGAACGTTTCTTCTCGAACGGCTTCTTTAAGATCTTGAATAGTCCGCGGGCATCTCTCGAAAACATTTGCTTGTGATACCCCCAAAGGAAGAAATCTGGTACAGTCAGGTCAGAGAATCTTGACGGTCATGGTAAATCTCCAAACCTTAAGATTAATCTGTTCGGAAACATTCGCCGCAAAGCTATCAAACTTTGCTTTGCTGTATGTAGTGTGGCATCATCTTGTTGGGAAAAAAATTTTCTTTCTCTCACTCTATGTAGTTCGTACCATATGAATGTTTCTAACTTGAAAAGGTTTTTCCTGTAATTGTTGTGGGCTTTCAGCCGTCCAATAACGACAGTTTTGTTTGTTTACACTTCCACTGACATGAAAATGCGCTTCAACGGATATAAGTTAAGAATTAATTGCATTTTGGTCTTGATTCAAAAGTTCCAACATATTCCTACAGGAAGTCATTCGGGCATCTCGGTCACCATCTTGCAACTTATAAACCACTTGGATTTTGTTGGGGTGAAAGTGTAAAGCGTCATGGAAAATTCTCAGCAGACTCGATTCAGTAATTAACAAAGCAATTGAATGTTTTTTTTTGCAGAACGCAACGGATTTCGTTGAAGTGTTTGCCTGACGAGTTCAATATTTGCCGGTCTCCTCACTGTCCGTACTCTTCTAGTATATTTTGATAAATCAAAAAAATTCCTCACCCACCTCAAGATAGTTCTTCTGCTAGGAACTTGTCTTGCTGCGTTGGATTCTCGCCGAAAATTTCTTTGAGATTGCACAATTGATTGATTTGTAATAAAACCCTTAACTGCAAAAACTCTTTAATTAATTAGAAATCTGTTTTATATTTTACATAAAACTGCATATATTGTGCTACAGTTTGACAACTAAATGACAGCAATTAACATATACTACTGGCCATAGCCACCTTTCATGCCAATGTCAAAGAGCGTGTCAATATCACGCCGCTCTCGTTCAAATATTTTACCCACAGTGTCGACATTAGTGGCGACACCAAAAGGTTGATAAAGAATTTTCAACAAATTCAATCCTGTGTGTGTGACTTCCACACTGAAATTCGACAAACCAACTGTAAACACTACTATTGGATAGTGCTTTATTTATAAAAGTGAAATAAAGTTTATAGATGCATTACTTTATCGTTAAATTACATTTGAAATCATAAATGTTCTATTTTGACATAAAACTACTTATTAAAAATCAGGTGTGAAGAGCAAAATACAAGTTCATATATTTGTGAATTACACTCAGGTCTCGTTTTATGCGATAGATGCGTTCCAAAAAAAATCGCATAAATTGAATTCGCATAAAACGATACTCTAGCTTCATATAAAAACTAATGATTCGTTCCAAAATTCTGAAAAACCGGATAAATTCAAATTTTAATTAAAAAATCAAAACAAAATCGCATAAAAAAATCAACAAAAATATATTTATTTCATTTACTTAAACAATAAAAACAAAACACGTTTAAAAAAAATAAACAAAAATATAATATTAATTCATTAATTACAGAAAGAAACAGAAAATGATCCAAAAAATAAGCTAAAACATTTTTTAAGGAAATTCTGTAAATATGTATGATTAATCTGAATCACTGAATAATTGTCTGCATCGATTTGGAATTGGTTCAACGTCACTTTCATCACTAGATGATATTAATCATATTGTCATCATATGGCAAAACATCATTTTCATCACTAGAATTTATCTCGTGAATAGGGGACGAGATCAAAGAATTTTTAAGGGCTTCAATTGTTTCTTTTCTTGCAAAATAATTTGTCATCAAACTTTGCGATTTTGAATTTTTAAGTTGCTTACGCAACTCTTGATATCCGGAAAAGAGATCAGTCAGTCCGCGTTGAATCTTTAATGCTCTTTCCGTATCTGGATCCATATTAAGAATTTGATTTTGTAAAGCATTAACTGTGCTGAGGATATCACCTATTTTTTTTTGAAGTGAAGAGTTCAACAATTTCTTCGGAATCACTGTCTTGACTATCCACGTTTTTCTCAGTTCCAATAACTAAACTAATAACGTCGTTATCGGTTAATGGTTCTTCAGCTAAAAGTTCTTCTAAATCATCGTGATTTAGCGAGTCCAATCCATCTCCTCCAATTTGATGAGCTAAATCTATAATTTCATTAGTCAGTGTCGATATTTCCCCACCAGTACTTCTAGCAACACAATCTGGCCATGTAGTTTTCCAGCATGCATTTAATGTTTGCGGTCGCAGTTTAGAGATCGCTGATGCTGCCAGAATAATGCAATCCAAAATTGTAAATTTTTTCCAAACTTCATTTAACGTAAGTGATTCATTTTCAAGTTTGTTTAAAATGAAATGATAAGTGCTTTTTATGTAGTATTTTTTAAAAGTGCAAATTATTCCTTGATCTAAAGGCTGAAGAATGCTAGTTGTGTTGGGTGGAAAAAATCCGACTTTAATGTTTGGATGTTCCAAATGATGATGGCCGGGTGCATTGTCTACAATTAGCAAAACTTTAAATTCAAGACCTTTTTTCTTCATATAAGATTCAACTTCTGGTACAAAGCATTTTTGAAACCATTCAGTAAACACTGAAGTTGTCACCCATGCTTTAGAATTTGCCATCCAATGAACTGGCAAACGAGTCAAATCTTTATCTTTAAGAGCTCGTGGCTTTAAAAACCTATTTACTACTAGCGGCTTTAACATTCTTAACTCTTAACAATCTTTCCTTGCAAGCTTTAAATCCACTGGCACTGGCCGTTTTTCTGATTTCGCAATGTAGGTTCGACTTGGCATCTTTTTCCAAAACAGACCAGTTTCATCAGCATTAAATACCTGATCTGGGCAATATCCTCCATCTTCAATAATTTTTTTAAATTTTTCTGGGTAAGCTGCGCAAGCGCTCTCATTTGCTGAAGCTGCCTCACCTCTAATTTGTATGTTATTGAGGTTATTTCTTTTAATAAATCTTGTCATCCATCCTTTACTTGCTGTAAAATCCTTTGGCCTAGAAATTGACGGTTCAGAATCTTTAATTGTCTCATAAAATGTTAAAGCTTTTTCTGTGATCATGTATCCACTAACAGGAATTTCCTTTTTCGTTAAGTTTTCAATCCATATAAAGAGAGTTTTTTCCACTTTTTCAATTAACGTGTCTCTTGAGTAAGAAGGATATTTAGTGCTTAGTTTTGTGCCTGAAATTACGGATTTTCTTATTGAAATCTCATTTTTTTTAATAGCTCGAATTGTTGATTCCCCTAGTTTATATTCCTTTCCATGTGCGGTATATTTTGCTCCTTTTCGAAATGCGATCTAAAATTTCAATTTTTGTTTCCAGGGATATCGTTTGTCTCTTTTTTTTATTTTTTTTCCATTGATATATGCTAAATGATAAACAAACATTCAGCAAATAAGAAAGCCACCAAAATTTATGATTTTTACACTTACTTTTTCCAAAAGTGAAATGTTTATTGAGGTTTAAAACTGATTTCAATTTAAATGTTAGCACTCGAATCACTCACTCACTGCACCGTAATTAAACAAATGAACCAGCTAATAAAAAGGGCAATTCCCACAACATACATGCGTATCTTCTATGCACAGAAAAAACACTGCACCGTAATTTAAAAAAAACACCAGTTATTAAGAAGGGAAATCCCCAGTTTGTTCTTTCAATAACAACATACACACACAACACTCATACATACGTATCGCCTATGCATAGAAAAACACAAAATAAAACAAACTATAACGATTATATTAGTGATGCAAACTTCGTTTAATTTAAAAACGGTAAAAAAGCTTAAAAAAACATCTAAAATTTCAAAATCTGTTAAAATTCTAAAAAAAATCGTTAATTTAAAAATCGCATAAATTTGAATTCGCATTAAAAAATCCGCATAAAACGAGACCTGAGTGTATACGTATTTCACCTTTCTACAGGATCATCAGGTACCCCCGCTGGAGAAGAGGCACATTCACAAAAACAACTACAGCTATCTCACAGAAATTATTAAGACAGAGCGTAGAAAAATATTCAGTGCTATCTACATAACAACTGCAAAACTAGTAAAGTGGTTCCATCAGACAGTAACAACTATAACTGTAAAAACTGTATTACCGTGTCTTCACTCTTTAACGGAGAAGATACATTCACAAATATATGAACCTGTATTGTGTTCTTCACACCCGATTTTTAAAAATATTTTATACCGGGTTACTACAAAAAATCATCTGGTTTGAGAAAGCTATATTTCAGAAAGTATTATAGATAGAAAAGTAAATGACATGTCTATAGTCAGCGACAACCTACAAGTTTAGAACGTGCGCCTACATACATCGCTTGACATGCGCACACCGAAGCCAGCACGAAGTATGCGACGATGCAACAAAAAGCGTTTTGCGTGTTAGAGTACGCGTGATGTTTCTCGCTTGTTATGGTGCAACGTGCGCTCCGACGGCAATATGAAAGTGATCCTCCAGGTCGTCAGAGCATTCTACGATGGTATCGAGAATTTCAGAAAACAGGTTCACTTACTAAACGTAAAAGCACCGGACGCCACAACAATCTACCAGTGGCGCAAGCCGTGCACTTGGTATTCCGCAGCAAACTGTTTGGAAAATTTTGCGGAAGCGTTTACGATTCAAGCCGTACCGTATACACATGGCGCAAAATATACGTCCACTCGACTATGTCAAGGGAACCGAGTTTTGTTGTGACATGCAGACAGCAATAGAGGACGACAAGTTTGCTAACCGTCTCGTGTTTAGCGACGAAGCGACATTTTATTTAAGTGGCAAGGTGAACCGTCATAACATTCGGATATGTGGTACGGAACCAACTCATGTTATTGTGCAACATGAAAGGGATTCTCCAAAATTGAATGACTTCTGTGCTGTATCCAAGACAAAAGTGTATGGACCGTTTTTCTTTCATGAAAAAACTGTGATCGGTACATCCTACCTCGATATGTTGCAATTGTGGTTATTTCCGAAACTGACAGATGATTCAAATAACTTTATATTCCAACAAGATGGTGCTCAGCCTCATTAGCATAATGAAGTGCGTCGGTATCTAAACGATGTGCTACCTCAACGTTAGATAGGCCGTTGTGCTGAAGCAGATGTGGCATTGTATGCGTGGCCTCCCAATTCTCCCGATCGCACACCGTGCGATTATTTCTTTTGGGGGTATATTAAAGATCGGGTTTACGTACCACCATTACATACAACACTTGAGGAACTCAGAAGACGCATTACTACTGCTGTATCGACCGAAGCACCTTGCAGTGTGTATGGACTGAACTGGACTATCGTTTGGACGTTTGTCGTGTGACTCGAGGAGTCCACATTGAACATTTGTAATGATATGCCCAAAAAATTGATTATTTTCTTTGCATTTAGACATTTTATCTATGATATACTTTCTGAAATATAGCTTTCTCAAGCCCGATGATTCGTTTGTAGTAACCCTGTATTATTAAAAATGCTGTTATATTATACAAAATTGGTGAGGTTTTACCTACTCAAGTATGTTTTAAATTATTTTGTTACATACGCATGCGGTTCGTCCATTAAAGAGCGAAGACACGATAATACAGTTTCTACAGATACAGTTGTTACTGTCTGATGGAAACACTTTGCTAGTTTTGCAGTTGTTATGTAGATAGCGCCGAATATTCTTCTACGCTCTGCTTTAATAATTTCTGTGAGAAAGCGAAGTATTCTTCATCGCTCTGCTTTAATAATTTCTGTGAGAAAGCGAAGTAGTTGCTTTTGTGAAAGTGTCACTTCACCAGCAGGGGCGTACCGATGATTCTATAGGAAGATAAAATATGTATCTACGTCTCTGGAGAAGATACATTCACAAATATAGGAAGTTGTATTTTGTTCTTCACACCCGATTTTTAATAATATTTTGTATTATTAAAAATACTTTTTTATTATACAAAATTGGTGAGGTTTTACCTACTCAAGTATGTTTCAAACTATTTTATTATAAAGCTACTTTCTTTTATTTATTATTAAATTATGTAAACATCACTAATTCACAAGTGCGAACTGCCAACTTAATTATTGGTTACAAAATGTCAAATTTTACGAATATGGTAGTTTAAAGATACGGAGAAACTGCTAGATTCCAGAAATTTTTCATGCAACCCTCGTACGCACTACGTTTCGTTCCCACTTACGATGTTATAAATAAATCCAACTATGTCTTTGCAGCACTAAACTCAGAGCGACTGCTGGTTGTTATCAAATGATGTGGAAAACTCTTACGTATCCCTTTCTAACCCTAAATTTTCTTTTAACATGCAATGAATCGCAGCTTTCGATATATCAGGAGCCCAGTTTCTATGACTACGTACGGTTTCAATATTTATGCTTTGCTGATTCTAGCTGATTTTTTTGTTGATCGAGTAGGTCGAAGGATTAAAACGGGATTTAATGTTAGTTCCAAATTCCATGTTTATCTTTCAACACATACATGACAAACTAGAATACACTTTAAATTGGATTAATTAGTTTGTTTAAATATCATAAAAATGTAACACTATGCTACTCATAAACGTACGAAAAATGTTCAATAGCTGACGCTAGGGCTTCTTTTTATTTAAAAAATATTGGCAACCTTTGCGAGTGAGTGTATATAAAGCATTATTTTTAATATTAATTTCACTTTTCTGGTATATCGTACACATAAACGTGTAAATTTTTTAGCTTATTTTTAATTACATATTTAATAAAGAATAATTTACCGAATATGTTTTTTTAATATTATACATTATAGAACGCTGTTAATTATAATGTTTCAAAGAATATTAAATAGTAGACTGCTAACAAACATGGAACCACAACTGAAGGATTTATAACAGTAATAATTCATGCCTTAGAATTCCCCAGCAGATAAATGCCACACGTACAGTAGGCATTGGCAGACCAACAGTTATTATTACGTCTACGTCCGTGAAGCGACTTAAGATATTTGGTTGTGCGTATTCATCTTAAACGAGAAGGAATACCATGAAAATATTCTCGTACAGGTTACGATACCGAGATACCCGGCATTATAAACCAATGACCTGCCACAACGCTATTGGTCGGGTTTATCAAGATTTAGGAATGAGAGAAGCATCTCAAACATAACATTATGTTGAGCAATTTATTGATAAACTGCAAATACAAGATATTCAAAGCTTTGGAGAGGACGCAAAGACAACTGAGATGAATTACCTTAAAAAATAATTCTGTTTAAGGTTTATATATATATTTTGGATACGGAAATTAGAGATGAAGAGCCATCATTTAAAGTTTTTTTTTGATTACAGAGTGTTCAAACACGTACTAAAGTAATACTTTTTTAATTGACAATATATTTTATTGTCCACGTACATCATTTGTATTATTTTTTTGAACTCTACATTTTTATCTCCTGAAGAAGCAACAAAGTTGTTGCGAAATATAGAGATAATTAAAAAATGAGTTTTTAATTGACAGACCGCTTTTAATTTATTTTATACAATATAGTACGGTCGATCATTTCTTTTAAATTATATATATATATATATATATATATATATATATATATATATATATTGTAAAACTACAGCGAATGCGCTCAATAATGATACTCGCACCATTTTGGTACGACAAAATGTAAAACAGCTGATGAGCTGATAAGAATAATAATAATAATGAAATATTAAGTAATTGAATTGTACTTTGAGTGTACTTTGAGTTGGGTGCCCTATTTTTAAAACTGGTAAAGTTAGATCACTAGCTACGCGCATGTAGTATCTCAGGTTACGACTAGAGGTCGGTAGAACATGAATAATATTTTAAATAAATTTGACTCTTTCTCGGATCATCGTCGATAGGTTTATACCCCTATAAAATTGATGGAAAATTGATTAACAGTCTTACAAGGTTATCTCTAGCTACGCAATGATGAATAAAAGAGCTTTAAAATAATAAGTAAAATATATTTATTGAATGCAAGTTATCTGTATAAACTAAATAAGCAACGTGACTAACGGCAAAACAAGGAATTAATATAATGTGCACGCGTGAAATTATGGTTATGTATCAAGTGCAATGCTATCTAGTATATATATAAGTATATTATAATATAAATAAATAAACAAACACAGTGAAGGTAAGCACTACAATTCTTAATAAATAGTTTTCTTTTCTCAAATTTAAGCAAGATAGTAATATGTTTTAAAGTAAAATCAAGGAGTAATGAATTTAATAAAATTTTGATTTGTTAATAAATAGTTCTTAATAAGACTTTTTCGAAAAGAATTGAATTAAATAAACCTGTGTCTTGCAGGGAGCGTGCAGGTATGAAGGATGGTATCAGCTATTCAGGATGTTCAGTTATACGGGACCAAGAAAAGGTGTTCTCGGATTCTACGATGCAGGTATGTGAACGCTTGTTCGAAGGTTTGGAATTGGTCGTAGCTAGGCGGCTAAAAGATGCTTTGGTCTATTATTTGCCGGCCTCGGGTATTATTGTCGCCAAAAGTATTTCTAAAGTTGCGCCAATGTTAATTACTTCTTTTCTATGTAGTTTTATTATTTTATCACTAGTATTTTAGAATTTATTAAATTTTTAAGACGGAGTATCACTTTTTTAAGGCAACCGTTGTAAAATTTTCTACTGACGCTAACTATCAATTATTTTTTTCCAAAGCCTTATTAGAAATTAAGAAAATTAACTTGATTTTTACTTTTATTACTGTTAATAATAAGTAAAGTGTATATGAAATGTTAATTCGAACAGCAAAACAAAATTAAAATATTAATTTACAAATAGTTACGACTGGCTTTTCAATGTTAGGTTATGTGTAATATCTAGTACAAAAATAACCTGTTCGCGGGTTTTTGTGATAATTCAAAAAGTGGGCGTGTTCAAGTAGTATCGATATAAAATTTGAATGTAAATAAATTAACAATCTTTTTAATTTCGCGTAAATGACTTAAATGATGAAAATGAAAATTAAAAATATGAAAAGCAAATTTTGAAATAAATATAAATTAATCTGAAATATACAAAGTTATCGTAATATTAATTTATTAACATCTCGATACTAATTTTACAAATTATGTCCGCCAAATGTAGCCATTCTATTGAGCGTAATTCTTGTATTAATTCCTGCTTTTTCATATGCAGATAGCTGGATTAACTGTGCTATTTGCCGCATAACAATATATATATATAATTTTATATATATAAATTCTTTAGCCGAGCTTTAGTTGCATATTTAACAACGAATAATTTTCTGAATATGTTCTTTTTTTAATATTAAATATAGATACCGTTAAGATAATCTCTCCATATCCTTTTGAAAGAGGATATAAAATAAGCCGAGGTAAATACGACGAAAACATTGGTACGATGCGTCATTAGTACAATGAAAAACGAAAATTACTGACGGAAAATTGAAATCATGAAAAAAAAGATTCGGAAAATGTTTGGAATGGTTGTACAAAATGAAATCAGCACAATTTGTTCTTTGTCGTTACCGCTTCAAAGAGGTAAAGTTTATTAGGGCTTTAGACTAATTAGTAGATTAATTGGGAATTAATTTGATTATTCAATTAAATCAGAATGTATTCTGTTGTTTCGCTCTGTGGTTGGATGTTAAATATTTTTAGCGTTAAAACGTTTTTGATGGGGTTTATCGGAAAATTTAATTTATAAATGCAGTATTATATACTTATTCAAAGCGGTAAAACGTTTTTGATAGGGTTTGTCGGAAAGTTGAATTTATAAATGCAGTATTATATACGTACCGAATGATTTAGATCTTACCACAATAACTGAATGTGTTACAGATGAATACAATTACATTATTACTGCCTCATAACTTTAGATTTACCAACAACTATTAAGGAATTCCCGGACAGGTCTTTATTAGTTACCCAACATTTATTAATTGGTCGAGTCGAGACTATCTAAACAGTATTTGTTCATCTTTTCATTGTGTGTGTAATTTATATGTTTAATTATTATGTATATTTTTAACCTCGATGGTGAACCTCGATTTATATTTATGTTTTTCTAATAGGTTTTACCGATCGAATTTTATTGAAATTTAATTTTCGTTTAAAAAGTCTTCTTTCTTGTGGCTTGGCATAATTATTTCAGTTTACAAATCAGCTTCCATTCTACTCACTTCGAGCCTCATTGAAAGCCGTCAGGAGGCACGTTAATACAGTTTCCGCAGGCTGCGGCTGTGTCCGCCAGATGGAAACCCCTGGCTTAAGTCTTATACTTGTCACGAAGATAAGCGAATAGTTGTTTTGGCTTTGGTGATGTTGACATTAGTCAATGAGCGGCGCTATGCTTAGTCTGGATGACTTTTTTAATGTAGTAAAAATCTTATTTACGGTTAAAGTATCTTTCCGGTAACATCTTCCGATTATTCTATAGTACGATGAAACACATGTTTGCATGTCTGGAAAGATATTTTTACTAAAATATGAACTTGTATTGTGTTCTCCACACCCTATTTTTAATAATGTTTTTATATTATTTAAAATGTTTTTATTTCCTTTGAAATAAAAACCAAATATAATACAAATATTAGAGTAAAAATAAGAGGATTTATAAAATAGAATACTAAGTGATTTAATATTAATGGGGTTGTAATAATTATATTGAAATGAAATGGGTTTTAAATACAAAGCAAATATAAAGGAAGGAAATTTGGCTGAATAAAAGATTATCAGTTTGAATGGCAGATCACGAATTAAATTTACCAAAAGAGAAGAAATTAAATGAAAAGAATTATATATTGAATAAGTTATACGAATAAGGAATATACGTGATATAAAAAAGACAAAACTTTTAAGGAGACTTATTCCGGTTCTTTACAAATATTAAAATTTATATATTAATTAGAACTTAATAAATTTTATTTAAAATTTAATTATATTGTAGAGATTGTAGACAACTACAATTCACCCACACACACGCACAGTAACATACATATACCTAGTGCACCATTAGTGGATCGGCTGAGTTTGGCATGAAAATTAAAGTGAGATTTTCTGTATGTGTATAGTATATCACAGCGGATATTGTAAAATTATTTACCAATATACAGGGTGTTACCAATTCCTGCACCCACTTTTAGATTTTTCAATTTAAATGTATGTTTTAGAAATTATTTCGATAGCAATCTAAATTACCTTTGCAGTGATATATGGTTATGTGCACTTCCGACAACTAGTTTTTGTTATATTGGAATTATTGTCAAAAATTTTACAGTTACAGCGTCTGCCGTTTTAAGACGTAGGCTGAAGATGGGTATCGCGCATAGAATTATTCTTTGAATATTAATTTGGGGTCTAACACTTTATATGTTGTAATAAGTTGGAATAATGTAAAAATATATACAGGGTGTTAAATAGGTCGTGCTACATTTATCGAAATTCGAACGCTTCTCTCTCGATTTTTTAAATGGAACCTATATCTTTCGATATTATCAGTAAATTCCCTATAAAATACCTACAAAATAGTACCTATAACGTAAGATTATTTACAGTATTTTCAACGATATTCCACTTTTATGGAAAATATCTTTAATACAAACTTTTTATTATGTACACTTTTTTATTTCTTAATAATAAATTAGTCTTACTTCATCTGATGCTCGAATATGTTTCCATTCTGCTCTATACACATTATCAACCTTCCCCAGGGACTGCCTTACATTTTCAATCATAACGTTTTCGCGCAAGTGGAGAAAGGCATTTCTGATACATTGCTTCATATTGTCTCCCGTCGTGGAGGGTATTATGTAAACAATGTTTTTATAGTAGGGCACAAAAAGAAATCAGAAGTGGTGAGATCTAATGATCGTGGTGGCCAGCTTTTTGAACCTTCTCTCTCAATGCACCTATTAGTTAATAATTGAATTGGCTCGGTTTTTACTTGATGAAGATCCATAATTAAAAATAGAAATAAAGCTAATGGTTAAAATCTTCACTTTTTTAATATGTAATCGTAAAACGACGACAATTGTTTCGCCAACACAGCCTGTAACGTGCTATTTAGCTGAAAATACCTGATGAAGACACTGTGGTGGTGAAACAATTGTCGTTGATTTACGATTACGGTTTAAAAAGTGAAGATTATACCCATTAGTTTTATTTCTATTTATATTAGTAAATACCCTATCTAGGTGCGCTCTTGCAGCAACTCCATAATGTGCGGGTGCACCATCGTGTTGGTACCACTATCTGTCCACAAAGTTACTTGGTAGACCTTCAAGTAGTATTAGTAAATTATTTTGTAGGAAGTATCTATAAATTTCACAATTTGAAGTATTGTTAAAGAAGAATGAGCTTACAATGATTCCTCCCCAAGTATTAACCCTCCTTTTGTGCTGCACAAAATGAGGGTTACTTGTGTGATAGTAGTGTGAATTTTTCATATTCATTATTCTCAAATTAACAAATTGTGCTTCATCTGCGAAAAGAGCATTTTGATATTGACGAAATCGTAAAAGCTGCCATTCACAATACATAAGTTTTTTTTCAAAATCTGTTTTTAATAAGCCTTGAATATTAATTTTATAAAGGTTAAACTTATGTTTTTTAAAATTCTTCTCGTGCTAATGGTTGTAATTCCATGTTATTTCGAAATTGCTCTTATAGACACGTATGGATTTTCTATAACGGATTGAATGACTTATCACTTCATTATCTTCTGTAACCATAGTTTTTGTCCTCTCGTGTTTGGGGTAATTCAGTGAGCTCGGCCGAAGAAACCTTACTAACAAATTGTCAAAGCTCTTACTATCCGGCGTTCTACGATTAGGGGATTTCGCTTCAATAACAAATATCATGTCTATGAGTTTCTTCTCCGAGAAATTCATTTTTAGTAAATGAAAGTTGGCAAAAAATAACGGAACGAAGCAGTATAATTGATAACCAGATCAAAGTAATACTTAATAACTTATAATCAACAACTAAATACTTCAAATTGCAATAAGCAAGCAGTGATAAAATCGTAATAAATATCAAAACGCGATGATAACAAAGAGAAACTACAAAAACCGAGTTGATGTGGAAATTTTCAGCAGAGATTTGACGTTTCGTTAGATTCTTAGTTGTTGTTTGAAGATCATGGCCATCTAGCCATATTTGGTGTCCCGCATATTGATTAGTGTTATTGTAGTTATTGCCCATGAAAGTGGAATATCGTTGAGAATACTGTAAATAAGTATTATGTTATTGGTACTATTTTGAAAGTAATTTTACAGGAAATTTGCTGATAATATCGAAAAATATAGGTTCCATTAAAAAAAAATCTAGAGAAAAGCGTACGAATTGCGATAAATGTGACACCCTGTATAATTTTTTTTGAAACCGTTAGACGCCGCCACAGTAAAATTTTTAACAAACATTTCAATACAACCAAAACTAGTTATCGGAAGTACACATAACCATAAATAACTGCAAAGGTATTTTAGGTGACTATTGAAATAATTTCTAAAAAATATAACAATCTATTTAAACTGAAACATATGAAGGCGGGTGCGGGCATTTGTAACACCCTGTATATTCGTAAATAATTTGACAATATCCGTTGTGATATACAGGGTGGCCCAAAATGACAGAAGGGGTTTTAATTCCCTATAACTTTTTTATTATAATATTTTTTTTTTTTTTCAGTATTTTGTAAAGAAGATTTGGGGAATTTAAAATGGAACAGTACACAATTGAACAACGTGCCAAAATCGTTGACCTTTATTTCGATATAATTTTTTTAAAAATATTCTCCATTAATATACTGTATTTAAAATAAAAAAAATTTAATAATTATGTCTTAAATAAGAAGTTATAATGAACTCAAACCCCTTCGGTCATTTTGGGCCAGCCTGTACTATAAAGGTATAATATACGTCTTAAATAATTGGACTATACTATTTTATATCGTTTTGATAAATATTTATTTGATCAGAATTTTAAATTTTGTATTATAATTTAAAAAAAGCAATAATTAAAAAATAAACAAGTTTATTGAAAATAGAGATAGGTATATTAAGTATAGTTGATTTGGAAACTAAATTTTTTATTAAAAAAAGAACTCATAAACCTGGAGATTGGATTACGTTTATAATATATTTAATAATATATTTTTTATTTGTAACTTGGTGCAACTTGATTTCTTGATCTTATTTTTGGCATTACAACGTGGGAGTTCGTATATTATTTTTGACTGTCAGTTTGGTATATTTTTATTTCGTATTTATGTGTGTGTGTGTAGATATACATACATATATAGCAGGGGAGCTCTTTATGTTATCTATACTGACAACGCGTTATATCCAATTGTACGTCATACTAGATCCATGACGACACGTCCTATATATTTTGCCGGTAAGATGTCAATTATAAGATTATAAGATATAAACTATGAAAAGGTTAATAATGAAGCAATTAATTGCTTCGCCTGTTTACAGAAACCTTTCGGCATTATATCCAAATGACGTAACGAGATAATAAACACAATGTAGTTCTAAAAAGAACTGCTTTTAAACAATCAAAATAAGCGGCAAAAATGTACACAAAACTAGGCTTATTTGATATATATGTTATCTTTCAACACCGCAAGTAACTATTACCCTGTTAGATATATATATATACAATATTGAAACGGAAATTATGTGATTATTTGCCATGCATGTTTATTTTATCATCAATTTCTAACATTTTATATTTAAATTATTGTAATAAAAGCTTTCAAGTATATTCTCTAATACAGTTATGACAACATATAAACATCATTAATGATGTACAATTGGACTTAACGCGTTTCTTCTATACCTAGTTTTGAAATAAATATGCTATCATAACAATTTTCTTACGTAAAGTTTGCTGTGACATTTTATAGTATTTTATAGTTGGTTTGAATAGCTTAACATTTCTTACTTTTACATTCGTTTAAAGAAGAGAAAATGAGTGATTTCAATATTCATGGTAAAATGATGGCAGTGGGGCAGCGACTTAAGATGTATGGAGAATTTCAAGTCAAATTTTGGTGTAAGCAGTTCAAATGGGATAGAAAATCCATTCATGACGACGCAAAATGTAGAAGACCTCTGTAAGCACGCACTGAATCAACTTTGTTGATGATTTCTTCATCATCGACAAAGTAGATGATTTTGTGTTGACTGACTGAGTAAAAGTTTCAGTTAGAGAAATAGAGAAATGGAGGAATAAGAATATGGAAAATATTTTCAAAATTCTACACGAAGAATTGGAAATAAGTAAAGTGTCGGCAGTATGGATACCCAGGCCGCTCAGTCCCGAACAAAAATTGTGTAAACGACAAATTCGTGAAGGGAATTTAACTGTTTTATTTCAAGATGAAGACTTCTTAGAATTGTACTGGGCATGAAACTTGGGTACACCACTGGGACCCTTCCACGAAACAAAAATCTATGCAATAGGTTCATAAGGGCTTTTCACCACCCACTAAGGCAAAAAACACAATTTTCTGCGGTAAAAGTGATAGTCACGGCTTTCAGGGATACGGACGGGATCTCTTCATTGAGTATATCACAAAAAGGACTACAACAACGGAAAATGTCTACAAAGACACAACTAAGAACTTGAACACGGCCATACGCGAAAAAGAACCTCACGATTTTGCTCAGAAAGCTCTGCACCACAACTGCAGTGTGTATAAGGCAATTGTTCAAGCAGTAATCAATGAATGCGGCTTTGAGGAATTACAACATCCATCCTACAGTCCCAACCCCGCCCCCTGTGACTATTATCTCTTTCCAAAACTCAAAAAACATTTGAGAGGACGTAGATATTTATTGAATGATGACGTGGATGACGCTGTGAGTTTGCATTTTGCGGAATTACCAAAGAATTATTTTTTGAACACATAGCGTTATTAAGAAATGTTGGAATAAGAAAATATAAAGATTTGAAAAACGTTAAAATATAAACGAAGACAAGAAAATAATGATACTAAGAATACGAATGGACAATCTGAGCGGCATTTCATTTGGAATTTGAATAAGAATTGAAATATCATCAAAACTGTATCATTTACTGGATAGAAAATGGTTTAATTAAAAATTAGTAACCATAGAAACTAAAATGATTACATCTGATATAATTTTTAGACAGATATGATTATGTTAAGTCACGACAAAAGCATTAAAAAGCAAAATACGTTCAACAGAAGTGCGATATTTGCAAAAATAGTAGGAGATAGGTTTAGCAATGAGAAAATACATCAATAATACAAATCGACTCATCCTTGAAAAAATAGAGCAATATTAATTAAAGTGGTTTAGATATCTTATTAGAATGCATGACACTAGAATGCCAAAGCGGATATGGCAAATTAGCGTACGAAAAAGGGGAGGAAAAGGACGACAACCAAGGACGTGGAATAACAATTAACGGGTAGAGTTTTAAGATTATGCATGTATGTACATATTTAAAATGTGATAGTCCTGTCTACGACATCATAGTTTATTGTTTTATAATAAAATTAAATTATCTAGAAGTAGTTTTTGATCGATACTCATAACATATTTGTTTTTATGTATAATAATTTAACTATCTAAGATGAGATATTTTTGGATTATCTGTTTAGCCATGAAAAAATTAAGTGACAATAGGAAGTTTTTGCTGTCAAATAGCAGTAACGTTTGGATTTATACTGGGTCTTGCTGTTTTTACAGACCTTTATTTACAAAAATAAATGAAATTCACATTAGAACATAGAAGGGAGCTAAAATTCTAAATAATAATAATAATAATTCATGCCTTAGCATCCCCCAACAGCTTGACGCCAATTACAGGAGGCATTGGAAGGCCATGAGTTATTATTACGCCGCGCCTTAAGATGTTTAGCTGCCGGCATTCACCTTAAACGAGAAAGAAAACTATAAAAACCGACTCCGACAGCCCCGCCCCGGATCTGATCCCGGGAGTGCCGACATAATAAGCCAGTGCGCTATCACTAGGCTATCAGCCAATTCTTGACGAAAGAAGGAAATGGATCTAAAAATATTCATCAGAGGATGACTAATGTGTAAAAGAAAGATGTTCCGTCATATTTTATGGTAAAATTTTGGTCTAACCAATTTTGATTGGGTAGGGAATCAATTTAAGACTATCCAAGGTGCGAAAGCCCTATCGAAGCTAGAATTATGAAAAACGTCACGAAAGCCGAGAAATAGGTCTTGGCAGATTGAAGAAAGAAGGTGTCAATTATTTCTGTTCAAGCGGAGATATCAGAATCCACTCGTTTAAAAATTTTGCATTATGATTTAGGAATTAACAAGCTGACGATAAAAGCTTTTCGCGAAAATTATAACAGCTGATGAGACGTGGGTGTATTACTGGGACCCACAGGCAAAACAAGAATCCATACAGTTGATCCACAAGAGATCCCCACCACCAACAAAGGCAAGAATTCAAAATTCATCTCAAAAAGCTGATGGTGTCAGTGTTTCGGAATGCAGAAAGAATCTTTTTAGTTGAATACATAAAGAAAGACTCTACCATTACAAGAGGAATGCATGAGGAATCAGAAATTTCAAAACTGCCGTACACCAAAAAGTCCCCAAAACTTTCCTCAAAAATGGAACTTCCACCATATAGCTTGGACATGGCACAAAGTTATTATTGTCTTTTTCCTGAAATAAGTATGTAACCATTAGTGTGTTGAAAAATAAAATAAAGCTTTTCTGAAAAAGCCTTTTATTTCTAGCTAGGCAGATAATAAAAATCTCCTCTTGTAACTATACCGGGTTCTTTGTTTATCATTACACATACATCTCCCTATGTTAATTCTAAAAAAAGTCAATGCATAGGTGACATAGCAGGCAACCAGTTATACAACAGTGAAGCATTTACCTACAAACAATAGCTTAATTCTTAAATCAGTTGGCCATGGAGGGAAAATAATTTTTTTTTAATGTCAAATATTTCTGAATTTTTATTCATACATAAATCTTAAATTAAATATATTTTATTGAAAAACAGATAATTTATTTAAATCATAAATAAGTATAGCAAAGACGAAAAAGTTTCAATGATAATGTGGTACCAGAAGAATAACAGTTAAAGACGGTCAGGGACATGTTTCCCGCTAATTATCCTAACAGGCCTATACCTTGTGCGAAGACAATTTTAAATATTTTTAACGGATTCAAAGAAGATTGTTGTTTCCTAAATTCCCACAAAAAAAACAATCACGTGTTAACAGAACACATGAAGCTGAATATCCTGCGTTATGTATAAGAACGGTCTGTAGGATCGCCAGATGCAGCCAGGCATTTTGAAGTATCGTATAGTTCGATGTTCAAAACCCTGAAAGAATTCAAATATAAGCCATACAAGATATCAAACCATCAAGAGTTTTTTGAGGAAGATAAAGTAAAACACATTTACCGTAAATGGTGAAGTTAACTCTCAGAACTTCCGGTTTGTATCCTACGATTATCCATTGAAAAATACTTAATTTACTTTCTATTAATCCATTGGTATTCGTCTCCTACAAATACTCACCCCAAACCTAACCCAAACGCAGTAGATTAGCGGATTTGGCCCCATACCATGGCCCACAAGATCGGTTGATTTATCTCCAAATGATTGCTCATTTGGGGTTTCCTAAAAGTAAAATTTATAATAACGTGCAAATACGTAACTTGGATGAACTGAAAGACCGTACATGCACTGCATGTGATGGAATAAACACAGATTTCAAAATCGTCTTGCTTATTGCCTTGAGAGACAAGGAGAACACTTCGAAAACTTGTTGTGAAATTAGACTTCACCTTTGTTATGTTGTTTTGTTTGTCTTAATTAAAATAATTTCTTCATTCAAACTGAGATTTTGCATTTTCTAAAAACATAACCTATTTCTACGTGGCTTTATTTTGTTCTGCAATACCCACTGTTGCCAGTACAAGTATTATTGCCAAAATATTTCTGCGATAACTTTTAAGAGTTTCTTATTAATTTTAAGAGTTTCGTGTACATTCTGTATGACAATCTAAATAATTTCCATTTGAAAGCTTAAACATTCATATCTTCATAGTTAGAAAGCATGGTAAGATGAAATCCATTTATTATTTATTTAGAGAATAGGTAAAGGTTGGGTGAAATTTTAATAAAATAATTACTTAGATTACTTATTTATTTTTAAAATTTTTATTTAGAGACATTATCATATTCACATTTTTCGATTTTAATCTTGCACGCCTTTGTTCTGTACTAAACACTCCTTCACTTTCTACCGAACTTGCTAGAATACAGAAGTATTTCCTAGCACATTGTCCTAAGGATTTCAGCTCCATTCCTGTTACCTAAAAGAGAATCCAAATAAAAATGCACTTACCCTTTTTTTAAAACTTATCTTCCAAAATAAAAGAAGATCTACATCTCGTTTGAATTTGGCCTTTCGAGGTATTGCCATTTAGTTATTATTACATCAGCTGTAATTGATTTTACTTTCTTTTTTATTCTTTCTTGCAATAATCCAAATAATGAAGGTGACTTGATGTGGACTAATATCTGTTTCGATTACAAACATTTGATCTTTATTTTCAGGATCTATTTTCTTCATAATATTAAACATTTCTTGTTCTAGAAAGAAGTAGTCCCAGTAGCATTTTCGGTACTACGAGAACCTTCTCTTTTAAATCGAGGGTCTAAAACAGTTGCTACTCTAGTAACTGACAAAAATAGCCTTGCTATCTCAGATAGAATGGAAACGTTTTAAATGATCAGATAAGTTACCGGTTTTTCCACTAGTCTTGTATTCGTTCCCATAAATTGTACATTTAGCCAGTTTTCTATTATTTGAAGCTTTAAAATATTTCCATTTTTTTTCATTTATTGGCTGATGCTTTCTATGACTGATGATGATTTGAAATGCATAATTATTGACGGTGAGACTTGGATCTATGCTTATGACGTAGAAACAGCTCAACAATCGAGTGAATATCGTGCTGCAGTGCTATACGCAACGTTCAACAATAAAAAGTTCACGAAAACTGGCTTTGTTAAAATTTTGCGCAATCCAACAACCCACCTCGGACTTACCTTGAGTGGGCAAGATGATCTTAAATTGACAAAGCAGCCAACCAGTACCAGCGGCGTAATAGTCCAAGAATATGATCAACAGATTCTTCAGTTTCGATGATTTTCCAATTTGAACGGCAAATCTCATCATCAAATAGTTATAAATCCAGTAGATAAAAGGATTCGGTAAAAACCCTGCAGGCGGTAATTATATGTATTAGAACTAGCGAAACACGAAGATTTGGGCACAAAAATGTTACAAACAAAATTAGCAGGAAAAAACATTCGCCTGCAGATGTTCGAGGATATTTAACCATCGGCAAATACAACAGCGCCTAACTAATCATTATTGATGTCTATTACATAATGCTTGCCGCCATATAAACCACCTATTTCGGTGAACATTTTCTCTATACAACAAAAAACACAGCGACAAACAATCAAATACGGGTAATCTAGCCGAGGTTCTAATCTGTAATGTTGGAAGTCACACCCCACCTGCGACGCTAGGCACGCATGACCATTAAGATAGCAAAGCCGCTACGGATATACACCACTCACCAAAAACTTGTAACAGCAGGTGAACCAAAACCAAAAATAAACACATCAAAGCAAACCAAAAATAAAGGGTCATATTGACTGTTTTCTTCGGCTACTGTGGTGGCATTGTCAACAAAGAGTTCATTCTAACTGACCAAACAGTCAAGAAAGAATACTATTTAGGCCTTTTGCGTCGCTTACGTGAGTCAATTCGTAAAAAACTACCACAATTATGGCGAAACAATTCATGATTTTTGCATCATCATTCATCATAATACACCATCATATACTGCCATCATTATTCGCCAGTTTTTCATAAAAATCAAGTGAATGTCGTTCTGCGAGCACCTTATTCGCCAGATATGGTTTCGTGTAACTTTTTTATTTATTCGATTGAAATTACCACTTCGTGGCCATCGTTTTGGGTCAATAGAAGCCATCCAAGAGAATTCGCTGCCAGCTTTGGAGGCTATATTGGAAGCTGGGTATAATAATTGTTTCGAAGACTGGAAGAAACGTTGGAATAAGTGTATTTGAGTGGGAGGTGATTACTTTGAAGGAGATACTATAAATTTGGATGAATAAAATATTTTCTATGTGTCTTATTTAATCACTAACTTTTTGTCAAGAGTAATACAGTGTATGTGTATATGTTCTTAGATATTTTATACATATTATTTATCCTGTAAATGATGCCCTTGGACAAATAAACTATTATGATTATTATTAATGTGTATTATAGCCTAGATTCCCACCGGAATATGTCTACTCATTCATAAAACACGCCCCATATAGATTTTATTTATGTTATGTTGTTTGTTATAAATAAATAAGAAGCAAAAGGGCAAAAAGATTTACTATAAGGCAAACTTGTAAAATAAAGGCTAAAATTAATAATGAAAAAGGCTTTCAATTTTATGAAACACTTCATCCTAAACTTTCATATTTTAGGGATTTTATCCAATTATTTTCAAATGTAGCTGTTTCCATATTTTCCAGTTTTTCAGAACCTTTAAGTAATTATTATATTATTTTCATATTTTAGCGTTTTTTCCTATTATTTTCAAATCTTTACAATTTCATATTTCCGCATTTTTCAGAAATTCTGACATAATTTTCATATTTTAGCGATTTTATCCCATCATTTATATATTTTACTGTTTCAATATTTTTCAATTTTTCTGAATCTTTCAGGAATTCTCACAGTTTTCATATTTTAGCGATCTTTTAGCGATTTTTCCTATTACATATTTTCAAATTTTTTCAAATCCATATTTCCGTATTTTTCAGAAATTCTCGCATAATATTCATGTTTTAGCAATTTTATCCTATTTCTTACAAATTTTTCTAATTTCATATTTCCGCATTTTTGAGAAATTCTTTAATAATTTTCATATTTAAGCGATTTTATACCATTATTTATAAGTTTTGCTTTTTCCATCTTTCCGCATTTTTCAGAAATTCTCGCATAATTTTCATATTTTAGCCATTATTTTCAAATTTTTCCAAATCCATATTTCCGTATTTTTTAGAAATTCTCGTATCATTTTCATATTTTAGCGATTTTCTCATATTTCTTTCAAATTATTCTAATTACATATTTCCGCATTTTTGAGAAATTCTTTAATAATTTTCATATTTAAGCGATTTTATACCATAATTTTTAAGTTTTGCTCTTTCCATCTTTCCGCATTTTTCAGAAATTCTCGCATAATTTTCATATTTTAGCCATTATTTTCAAATTTTTCCAAATCCATATTTCCGTATTTTTCAGAAATTCTCGTATAATTTTGATATTTTAGCGATTTTCTCCTATTTCTTTCAAATTTTTCTAATTTCATGTTTCCGCATTTTTGAGAAATTATTTAATAATTTTCATATTTTAGCGATTTTATCCCATTATTTATAAATTTTGCTGTTTCCATATTTTCCAATTTTTCAGAATCTTTCAGACATTCTCGCATAGTTTTCATATTTTAGCGATCTTTTCATATTTTTTTCAAATGATTCTAATTCCATATTTCCGTATTTTTCAGAAATTCTTGCATAATTTTGATATTTAATTTTAGTGATTTTATCCCATTATTTTCAAATTTCGCTGTTTCCGTATTTTCCAATTTTTCAGAATCTTTCAGAAATTCTCGCATAATTTTCATATTTTAGCTATTTTTTCCTATTTCTTTCAAATTTTTCTATTTCATGTTTCCTCATTTTTGAGAATTGTTTAATAATTTTCATATTTAAGGGATTTTATCCCATGATTTACAAGTTTTGCTATTTCCATATTTTAGAATTTTTCAGAAATTCACGCATAGTTTTCACACTTTAGCAATGTTTTCCTATTTTTTTCAAATTTATCTAATTCCATATTACCCTATTTTTCAGAAATTTTGTATAATCTTCATATTTTAGCGATTTTCTTCGAATTTTTCTAATTCCATGTTGCCGCATTTATCAGAAATTCTCGCATAATTTTCATATTTCAACGAACAAATCCTTTGAAATTAAAAGTTTGGAATAGACTTAATTGAAATTGCGTTGACTTTTATCCATCTTCGTTTGTATAAGGATTAAAATTAACCGAGATTGCGTAAAAATTACATATCCTAAATTACGATTCGTTAAATGTAAGCGTTTTCAAATGTCTACATCATGAGGTAGGGAATAAAAGTGAATGGCATGTAAATATTCGCCTAAATAAAGATAGTAAAATTTAACAACGTAGATAAATGTAGGTATTTGTCTTCTACCAGAACTGATTTCGATAACAGTTACTGTTATCAAATGATTATCGGTTTTACAAGAAGATGATACAAAAGAAAACACACCTGCTGCATATTTGATTAGATTTTCTAGAAAAATAAAAAGAAAATTGTGCTACTTTTGTTCATAATCGTAAAATAGCTCAATTACTGAGGCAATTTGCTTTTATTGACGTATATAAACTACGCCCTTCTTCAGTGACTAGCTAAATAGATAGAAGCTAAGACGCTCCTTCGTACTAAAGTATATTCCAGGACCGTATCGATTTCTTTTTATGAGGATTCACGAAATGAGAACGCGAACGGAAGGAAATCGTGATCGTGTACGCTGAATGGATTTTTTTCTATTAGGAAAAATGAAGAATATGTAAATTATAGTATTGGATTGGAAATAAAAGAAACATAAAAATAGCAAACTAGCTGATTGAATACTTACGTTTCTATTTTTATCACTGAATTTTATTATGAAAATTTGACCCAAAAGGATGTGTTAGCGGAATGGTTTTTAAGGAAATCGCACTTTTACTATTCCACCACGAATGTGGATAACATAAAATGCGTTTAAGTTACATACACATTTACAAGTCAAAGCAAAGTTAAAACCTGACTAGTGAGGAAATATGAGATGTTACAAATAAGAAGGAACCCAAAACTTAAAACGATTCCACTGTAAGAACTACAATCAGCAAGAAAAAAAAAGAAGAATCAAGGAAACCACTTTTTATTTTGTAATTGCAGAAAGGCGTGGTTTGAAATATTAAGCAAATCGACTCCAGACAAAAGATTTAGTTCTAATAAAGCTCGGTCCATGGGGTTATGCTTACTATATTCAGTTCGATGGAAATTAACATAAAAGCCTACTATCAAAATTTTGCTTAAATTTGAGCTAATATGCAGAAAAAATAATTTCGTGTGTTAATTAAACATTATTTTTTAAATAGGAAAACCACTAAAGGTGAAACTGAAAGAAGTACCTAAATATTATAAATAATCTGCACCTTTCCATGAAATAATTTATAAGTCGTTCACTGCTTACAAAAGTGGTAATATGAGCTCAAAAGATGGTGAATATTCGACTTCATTTACAGTAACTTCTCCAGAAATTATTAATAACGTGCATAGCTACTGTAAAGAGCGACCGCCCAATAAAGTAGTTTAAGATAGCTAATCCCATAAACATCTCAACCGAATGGGTACAAAATATTTGTTATCAACATTTAAATATGAAAAAATTAGTGACACAATATCAAAGGCCTCTATGGCTAAATTCAAACGAAATCGAAGATAGTTTCTTTCAATACGTCACCGTAGATGAAAACTGAATACTTAACTATGCTCCAGAAACAAAAATACAGTCAAAATAACGGATTTTCTTTTAAATGTGCTAGAAGGAAGATAGATATCACAATCCAGAATTGTGAGATCTGGAGACTTTGGAGGAAATTCACTATTCGATTATCAAAAAACTCTTCCAAATGAGCACGTGCTTGTTGAGCCGTATGTGGTGGAGCATTGTCTTGGTGGAAAAATCCTTCTGTAATTTCATCGTCCTGTAACTGATTAATAAAGAGTTCTAACAAGTCATTTCAGTATCTTTCCATTAAAAAATATTGGTCCAAAGATTCGCCTCCTTGACACCGCCAACCAAACCAATTTTATGCATATGTAAAGGTGTTTTCACAAATTCATGAGGATTTTCTGCCGACCATATTCTCATATTTTGATTGTTTAAATATCCCGAAAGATGAAACCAGGCCTCATCAGTAAAGAAACATTTATTAACGACATCATCATTATTCAAGTTATTCAAGAACCGCTGGCAATACTCGGTTCTTCTATCGTAATCAACGAGACCGAGTCCATGAACAGATGCATAGAATTTCAAATCTTTTGAAAGCATAATGTGGCATGTTCCAACTGGTAACTGAAATTTTTGCGACAGTTTCGCAATGGATTTCTTTGGTGAGTTTTCCATTCGATGGCGAGCATTTTCAATGCAATCAGCAGTTCTTTTTTTAGGTGCTCCGCTCCCGTATTTACGAAATACTGCCCCGTTTCACGAAATCAACACAACCATGAATTTGACTAGCCAGTTATTCATACGTGATTGCAAGATTGGTAAACTGTTATCGAAAATCCTGTATACATTGATTAATTGCATAAACTCATCTACCTATTCTAAAATAACTTTCGACAATAAAAACTTTGTTGTAATTCTAACATGATAATAAATAATCTAATTGATAAGACAACTTTTCAATAAATTGACTTAATTATGATAGTTTTCAAAATTTGACTTTCGAAATCCTTACTTTTCCACAGTATTTCCAAATTTATATTGAAATCATAGGCTTCTCTAAATGAAAATTTAATTGAAGGCATGTACAGTACTAACTATAAAATAAGAATATGGGTTTGACATTTTGAATACGTAAATTTAGATAAAAATTTATCTAAAACTATTTACCAGAGAAATCAGTGAATTCTGAGTAGACAATCCTTGGTTTTACAAAATAGAAATTTGAACAAACAATTCTGTAAACTAACGAAAGTCCAGATTCTGCAAAATTTTGGTCTCTATACATTCTGTCTAAAATTTTACACAAATCAAAAAACTATTGGGTTTTGGTGATTAGGTGTTTCTTAGAACTAAAAATTCGTCGAAGTTTAAATAACAAAGATCTGCAAAAACAATTTTTTTTTCATCTACATGGGATGTTTTTGTAAATATTATGTTTTCCAGTCTGTCGAATCCCAAAATGAACTCCATTTCTCTGCATTACGAATAGTTTTTCACAAAGTGCAAATGCAAATATGTTTCCATTATGTCTGCTTTTAGACTTGTTTTTAACGAATCTAGGAATAGGCGCCGCTCAGATGGATCATATTATATTTCTAAACACTTCATTGGCCCCTGAACATCACTACAAATAACGAGGTTTCCAACTTTGAAGAAAAATTTAGTGAATGCTGAATACAGCAGTTTTTTTTAGTCTTGACGCCATCAACTCGGTAGCATCTTTTGAAACGCCTAAATCTCTAACCAGGTCACTGAGCTCCCTCTAAGAAAAAAGTTGGGGTCTCTGATTAACAAAAAAATCTTAACTCGTTTCGTCTGGGTAAGTAATGTGCTTTCATCCTCAGAATTACTCAGGATATCAACCAAACTGAAAGGTGGGCATGAAACTGGTATTTCAGAGGTATGAGGCACTGAACGAATAGCTGAATTAAAGTTTGTGTAAGATATTCCCTTTGTTTTTTTTTGTATTGAGGCCTAGCACATCTACCGAACAGAAATAGCAGTCCACCAAAATGAAATGATATGTTTTTTACACCAAAAACAAAAATGAGGATCTTCCTCGCACTTCTTGCATACCGTATGGTGATCCAGGCTTTGTCTTGATCCCCAAGTTTCTACTTGAAGTAAGCAAAATACACTTTATTCACGAAATCACTTGTTTCTTTATCGACTTTTAGGAGTGTACAGACCACAAATAAAACAAAAGTTGTCAGGAGTAATAACAAACCTCTTGGAGCCATAACATATAACTAAAGACACGAGTACTGTCACGTTAATGCAAATGTAAGTTGAGTGGGGCTTATACAACAAGCAAGATCCTGAACTTGTGCATTGTTACGTTTAAAAATATCACTATAAAATAATAATGGTGTGTTTTGCGCCGTATTGGACTTGCATTTTCTTTCGAGTATACCCCACCGTACTACCAGGTGTCGGATTACATCATCGCTACCACTTTCCGATATCGGCTAGGCCCGCGTGTGTTTGCGCGTGGGGTTCACTTGAGTTTAGTATCTCGGTCACGACGTAAGTGTTTGTGCAGTGCCACTTGTAGTTATCGTGTAAGTACCGTGAGTTTTGTGAAAAATTACACCGAATAGGTGGATAATGTGGCTTATTTTTTTTGGTTAATCCATTTCAAGATATACTTATATCCCCAGCACGTCGTCTAGGTCGTGGTCCTTTGTGCCCTTGAATATCTAAGGTAAGCGAAGCTACGCTATTTTGCACGCGGCATTCATATTCATTGTTCCCGTATTCCGCCATTGCTAATATATAACATATTATATTAGGGCTCCCATTGTTTGGCTCTAATTAATAATTGCTGTTACAAGCTTCTCTTAGTACAAATGAAACAGACATGCAGTATACACATCTGTAACTATACACACGAACATACACATCGTATTTTCCAACATTTACTTCTGCCTAAGACACGTGTTTCTGTCATTTACTATCAGACTTCATCAGTTAGGCTAGTGAAGTAAACCTTAAAAGAATCGTCTCACAAGTTATTGCAAATTTTGTCTTATTAGGTGGCACTGTGTAATCTAGTGACATCTGGCGGACAAACTTACTTCACTAGCCTAACTGATGAAGGCTGATAGTATATGACAGAAACACGTGTGTTAGGCAGAAGTAAATGTTGGAAAATAGGAGGTATATGCCCATGCGTACAGTTACAAACGTGTATATTGCATTCCTGTTTCATTTGTAACAAATGCGTAATACGTGCATAAGGTATTGATAAAATACGTGATACACTTAAACTTTTTTAGTATATTTGCTGCCCTCTGGCATCGTGTTAATGGACTTACACCAGTATACGTATTTTTTCTCTTCTGTATTGGCATAGCCGGTTATGGAAAAATTGCCACTTTTACCATAGTCTCTTTTGTCCGTCAGATGTTACTAGATTATATAGTGCCACCTGATAAGACAAAATTTGCCTGTACCTTGTGAGGCTAGTGAAGTAAAGCTTAAAAGCAAGCTTTACTTCACTAGCCTAACTGAAGAAGTCTGATAGTAAATGATAGAAGCACGTGCCTTAGGCAGAAGTAAATGTTGGAAAATAGGAGATGTATATCCATGTGTACAGTTACAGACATGTACTCGTATATTGCATGTCTGTTTCATTTGTAACAAATGCGTAATACGTGCTTAACGTATTGATATACTTAACCTTTTTTGATATACTTCTCTTATTAGTTGAAAAATCGTTGGGCTTGCTGAGGATAAAATTAATTAAGAAAGAGGTATAGATCAAGACTCCGAAAGCTAGGTTTCTGTATCTAATTATACCGTTTCAAGTAACCACATGAAACAGAAAGAAACAAGAAAAATTGCTAACCACAAAATATATTCATAACCTCTATATACGTATTTCGGCAACTAAGTTGCCATCTACGGTAGAACAAGCTGTAAATGAAAATAGTGCTGAACGTAGCGTCTTTGGTTAAGGTAAAACTTTTTAAGATATGTTCTTCACCAAATCGCCAATGGGACAACACAGTGTGTAGTTATTTGACATTAATCGATCAATTTCAACTTTGTTACCTGTTAATTCATTTTGAACATTTAATAAGAATTATTAATTAATACGCCATTTTACTCCACATTTGTTTTGAAAGTTAAGCCATATCGTAATAAGTCTGTAATATTTTTGTAAGCGTTTTTGAGATCTCAGTATACGTATTGTTATGGATTTTTCCCTAATTAATATTTAAAATTTATTTAAAATGAATGTACATTTATTTTTGAATTGTAGTGTATATTTTTGAAAATGTATTTTAATCTGCGTGAGCAAAAACTCGATTATTGAAGGTCGGCTTTATGTGAAAGCGATTGCGGGTGATGTTGAGGGGCAGACTAAGTTATACCTATACACAAGAACGTTGTATTTCTCAAAAAAATATATAGATTTATATATTTAATTAAATTCGGGTTTTGATTGTGTTAATTGGTTGTTGTATCTTTTATTCAATTCCCGTATATTGTTCGAGAGTTATTCTCGTAATTTTGATGTTTTAAGATTTAACAACGGGTCTTGTGAGTCTCCTTAAAAACTGTAAGTTTTTTTGTATTTTATGATATAATAAAAATTTGGATTAATATTATGAGATATTTATATTGTATTCAATATTGTTATTAAGAGATTTATTTTATTACAAGAATTAAATGATTAAGAATATTTTTAAAATTTCTTTGTAAAAAAATTATTACTGTGAAATTTTATTCGTTTGGAATTCAAGGGTATTTTTTTTGTTACATGTGAGCGCGCATGTGGTAGATTTTGATCGTGTTTTCAAGTTTATACAGTTTGGTTCTCTGGGGAGAAATTAAAAATAAACTTTATTATTTTTTTAAATTAAGTTTGATCGGAAGTCATTAGAGGAAGTTTTAATTCACGTAGCGGTCATATTCAGTGGATTGTTTTACCTCTTTGTAAATTGTATACTACACAATCTTTATACTTTATAAAGATTTTTTTTTTTTGATTTTTTTGTATTAAATATTCTTTTACTGGCGCCTTAAAAATTTTGTAGAAGACTACGTAATTCCGATTGGAACCCTGAGAAGAAGGCAGTCCCATTTTTGGAAATCAACAGGCTGAGTATCCTAGTTGGGTAGATTAGTTGTGGATGGTGGTGCAGTAAATATATAAACCACAATTCATAGCAGTATGTTATTTTTTCGTTCTGATATATTATACCGTCTGGTAATCTACCGGGCAATTTTTTTGGCTCAGTTATCTTAAACTTTTGTACACTTTATCACTATTTAACTGTTGTGTATGAATTGGTAGTAATTGTAAGTTAAATATACATATATAAAAACATTTATGAATGGAACTCGACTTCGTTCATATGGCCACCGCGGGCACACGTTAGCAGCGGTCGATTCGTTGGACCCAATTTTTGATGACTCGGTCACACATTTCGGGCGTAACGGCCGCTATTTCGCGTTCAATGTTAGCTCTGAGTTCTTCCAACGTCGTCGGCTTGTTGGCATACACCAATGATTTGACGTAGCCCCAAAGAAAAAAGTCTAGAGGCGTTAAATCGCACGAACGAGGCGGCCAATTGACTGGTCCATTTCTTGAGATAACACGCTCACCAAACTTGTTCATCAATAAATGATTGTAACGCGTGCTGTGTGGCTTGTGGCACCGTCCTGTTGAAACCACATCTCGTCCAAGTCCATGTTTTCCAATTCGGGCCAAAAATAATCGGTAATTATGGCGCGATAACGATCGCCATTCACAGTAACGTGACGATCGTTATTGTCGACGAAAAAATATGGCCCAATGACGCCGCCGGCATGCAAACCGCACCAAACAGTTAATTTTTTGTGGATGAAGTGATGATTCATGAAGCACATGTTGATTTTCACTAAACCAATAATGCATATTTTGCTTATTGACGAACCCATTGAGCCAAAAATGAGCTTCGTCACTGAAGATAATTTTGCGATGAAATTCGTCATCTTGCCGCATCTTCTCCAGAGCCCAATCGGAGAACGTACGTCGCGTCAAATGGTCCATCGGCTTCAATTCTTGAGTCAGCTTGATCTTGTATGGGTGTAAACCAAGATCCTTACGCAAAATTCGCCATAAAGTGGTCTTGGCGATGCCCAGTTCTTGAGAACGCCGCGGAATCGACTGATTTGGATCGTTTGCTACGGACGCCTGAACGGCAGCGATATTTTCGTCACTTCGACCAACCCGTTGTCTCACTGGCACGGCAGCATCACACAATGAATATGCAGACTCAAATTTTTGCACTAAACTTGTTATTGCTTGTCTACTAGGGCGAGAATAACGACCGAAACATGGAGTTAACGCACTTAAAGTTGCGGTCACCGACTCCGAATTTCGGTAGTACATTGTTATAATTTGCATACGTTGTTCCTTCGTGTACTTTACCATGATGAAAATGTTGAGTTTACTGAAAAAAAGGAAAGTAACAGTTAGATGATCAGTGATATAGTGCGTTCACAAATTAAATTCAAAGTTGTCAAGTACCTATTGGAAAACCCCTTACAAGGCTTCACACTTCATTATATTTTGACACATGATACATTTTTCACTCATTTATATTTTTCTTTTCTATGTAAACGCTCAAAATAGATGTTATTACTTCTTATTTCGTTGTTGTTAGTTTTTATTTATTATATTTAATTTCCTTGGATGCAACCTGGTCCTACGTTGTTGAATATACGTCCTCCGCGTAAAGTATCATACAAACAACCTTCAAAATGAGGTCAAGAAACCCACGCCGTTTTCACTTGAGCTAAGCCGCGGTACTGCTCGGCTGGCTTGTAGCTTTAACAGCAATTCGCCTACGAAAGGTAAGTCCGAGGAGGGCAACTTGATTTAGGAAATTTTAGAAAAACCAATTTTTGCTATTTTTATTACACGTTTACGTTTTGCAGCAACATATTTCAGCATGATCAAATCTGACAATACCCTTGTTTATGCTCATTCCTAGTACCTTGGGAAATATGTATAAACATGCTCAACACATTTTTCCTCACTTTTCGCTAAACTGTCGTTTCACTGTAAATGAAACTGCAAACATGAGTTTTGCAAGAAAACCTGACGTGATAGAATTTTTCGAGTATTTTTTCCGGTTTTAGTGAGTAAAAATCTATATGAAACAGTACAAAAATCCTGTGGAGTATTTTGGTAATATATATACTCTAGGTCATTTCTGACAGAGCTTGCATATATTAGTAATAACCAGTATTATAATTAAATTAAAATATAAAATAGTTAAAATATACGGAAAACAAGCTTTTATGCATTTTGATAACGTTATCCAATTTGAACGTTGCATAATTCTTCGATCTTGTTTTAATTATGATAAATCTGCTACACGTATTGAATTCTAAGTAGGGCGTTTCTTTCGTGATAAGACTTCTCAATTAAGTTTGGATTAGGATCAGCTGACGGAAAGCTCTAATCCGTCGAATTTATTTCTGGCGAAATACCCATCAACTTCCAGGGTCTTTTCATCCGTTTTGTTCGAGTACATTATCGATTCGACTAAGTTCCTGTAGTATATTCTCGAGCACGTCTGCATGTCTATTACGGACCATTTTCGAATATCTACTGTGTAATATGGGAGATTACGTATATAGGGCAGACGTGTATATGCAAGATTTTATTAAGATTTTTATAATTCTAATAAGATGAGTAGCTTTAAAGTGAAATCTTTTCAAAATAAAGAATACATATACAGAGTAGTCGATGTGTTTGTTAATAATATCTTTGTTTGTAGGGTGAATACTGATGGTTATCAGCCAATATTGTAATATGCTACACACTATTTGTACATGAATAATTTTTGTTATGGAATTAGTTAAATATATTAAATTTATATCAAAGGATGATGAAATTTCTATTCGAAATAATTTGAGAGGTTTTTAATTTCATACGAGGATTTCTGGAAAGTTGCATCACAATATTGTTAATGCGTTTGCACAGCATTTCTCTAATATCTTCACTCATACTGATAGCGTGGCTTCTGATAATGTGATGACACTGGTTGTATCTGAGATTTTATACACATTTTACCGATTACTAAACCCAAGTCAGTTTATTTTATCACGTAAAGATTTTTCACAATTGAATAACAAAGTATTACCAAGATCTGCGCAAATATGTACATAACTATAGTTTCAGACACGGTTTAGAAGCTTTATACGTCTGAATTCGTAATCGTATTAAATATCTGTCTTAAGTACGGCAGCTTGGGCATGTTGAAACTTGTCTGAGAGAACGCGGACTTATTTGTAGAGCTCAGTCAATCGCAGAGTGTATATAAGAGATATGTCTCTTGTATAGTCACAGTACTCAAGCAAACACAGTCGTGAGCTCTTATTGTGTTAGTTTCTTTTTAGTGTAGCAAGCAGAAAGTGTATAAACAGCAAATTGCTCGGTTCGTCTGACGCAAAACTTAAGAAGGGTTATCTTAATTGGTTCCCAAATTATAAAATTGGTTTTCGACAGTCACTTTAAAAATACTATAACTGCCGTTGAAAGGGAAGCCTGGGTTACTTCCGAAAATGTAAAGCAAAGTTTTCTAGGACATCATAAATTACAATATTACGAAAAAGTTGTTCTATCAAGACCTAAACGAAATAGAACAGAGGTACTAGGGAAGGTGGAATACAAGCATGATGGCCGACCACTGTTGGTGTTTAAAAGGAGACATGATGACTGCGGCTGTGCATAAAAGAAGACGACTAAAAACAGTATACAGTAAACTCCGGTTATAACGGACTCGAGCGGAGCGTTAATTTAGGTATGTTATATCCGAGAGTACGTTAAAAAATAAATTAAGAGACACCGTTTTTCGTCCACACATAACTACCATTTTTTTTAAAAGTTCGGCTTTAATTGTTATTGTAGATACTCAGCAATCGTATCGGTGTCAATGCCGCGCATGGAAATTGCCGATCTAATAAATAGATATCTATCTTGACAAAAACGAAAATTTAATATGTTTTCAAAAACATATGTAATAACATTACATATGGTACATATTATTTAAAGAAATCGGTTATTTTACATTTTTTCGACTTATTTAATTTAAACATTTCGTACGCAAATGTTTGTCAACTTTAAGCATTGCACGTAAATATTTCATCACTGACACTTTCGTCTTCTTCGAGATAAGTTAATATGCATTCGATAATTGTAAAGGATCAAAATTATCAAAATTAACATCCTCGCTAAGGCTAAAGTCATCATCCTCTCTATCACTTTCGTCCATTTGTGTATTTTTTTCTGTTATCAGCATTTTATTTATGATGTTCTTAGCAGAAGGAATGTCAGTAGTTATTAATTCTGAATCAACATTACTATAGTCTTTAAGGTTTAAAATATCTTCATGAAGAAGCAAATCATGTTTTTTCATCCATTCACTTAATGGGATGTCCCAATCTTCATCATTGTCTTCGTTAATCTGTGTTATCCACTGCGATGGAGGAATTTTGGAATCGATCTCATGTTTGAGGGGCCTAGAGTAAAATTCTGGGAGATTAACATCTGAATTTATACGGGAACGTTGTATAGATTGATATATTTAAAATTTAATTAGTACGGGTTGTTTTTTGAGTGTGACCATAGTGTTGGTAGTTCATATTTATTCCCAATAATTATACGAGATTGGTGTTCTCGTAATTTTGTTTTTGTATTTGATTAAACAACGTTTTCGAGTAAATGTGTCACCAATAAGTTTTTATGTAAGTAGATTTACCTTCTTAAGACGTCTTAATTAGAAAAGCTTTGAAAAGTGTATTTCAATTGTGTAAAAATAATTAGTTAAGAGTCTTAATTAGTAGTAATAAATAATAAAGAATATTTTTAAAATTTCTATGTAATAAAAAATTTATAACTGAAAATTTATTCGACTATGAGTCAAGGGTATTTTTTTTGTTACATGTGATCGCGCATGTGGTAGATTTTCGATCGTGTTTCATTATATTTGATTATACAGTGTGGTTCTCTGGGGAGAAATTAAAAATAAACTATTATTTTTTAATTAAGTTTGTTCGGAAGTAATTAATATTCCTCATATTCAGTGGTTTACCTCGTTGTATATTGTAAAATACACAATCTTTATACTCTATGAAGATAGTTTTTTTTTCTTTTTTGATTTTTTTTGTATTAAATATTCATTTAAATATTATCTTGTGCTCATTTTATTTCTCATACCTTTACTATAGTTTGATTATTAAAATAAGTAACTCAGAAAATATAAATATATATTGCAGTCAAGACATTTTGACTGGCGCCTAAATAATATTACAGTTCCACGTTTTTCCGATTGGAACCCTGAGAAGAAAGAAGTCTCATTGTTGGATATCAACTGGCTGAGTATCCTAGTTGGGTAGATTAGTTGTGGATGGTGGCGCTATTGTACAACAAACCACTATTCATGGCAATATGTAAAAATGTTTGTTCTGTATTTTAGCTTTAATTTCCTCAATTACCTCCGAATACAAGAAACTTACGTTGTTTCTTCGTAGTGTTGTTTCACCTAGGAAAGAAGTGAAGTTACGTAGCTTTGACTAGAGAATATTTGACGTCATCATTGTATGACATAGGTCTCGGTTAAAGATGTCTTGTTCGTTTAGCTTTTTGGGCATTGGTTGGAAACATTGCGTTAATGTGGGTTGTGACACGTTTCCAGATTTTATTTTACCAAATTTAGTAATATGAACAGAAGTTTTCACGTGTTGGTCTACTTAATATTTTCTATCGGGTATCTGCAATAAAAAAAAAATTGAAATATCAGTAACTTGCTTTTAACTTTTTTTGTATCCAAAAAAATAACACATACCGACCGATTTCGCACCAGCCTTTATATTGAATATTCAAAAATTATACTTACAATTTTAAGGCACGCAGAACAGTAGACTTTCCCCATATCTATCCGTAGTTCTTTGTATGGCTTAAGCCACACAGACGCTCTACTGACTTTAGGTAATATTTCTTTTATGCAAATCAGTTCCTACATGCTGCGTTAATTGGAACTTTTTGTCACATCCAATCTACAATAATTAATTGCAAATATTAAAATTTGAAATTAAATGAAAACAAATATGAACTCACAATTTTACTGCAATACTTACAAAACACTCTGCTATTATCTACACAAAATTCAGGATAATCTTTTATCCAGATCGATACATGTGAATATGACTTCGACATATCAAAAATAACAAGATAAAATTACGTGTACATGTACTTTCGAAAACTAACTAAATACAACTGGCGATATGACTGACCTATAGGTGAACCTCATTGCTTATAGATTCAATGGAATTTCCCCGACTCGATAAACACAAATCTGGGAATTCCTGCCTTATGGAAATGCTCATGCGGACTGTTAGTGTAATTCTGATATATTACGAATAAATGGTTTCATATATTTTTTACGGTGCACTTTAGAAATAAATTATAAAATAGGAATAAATATGCAACCTTATATGAAATATATTCATATGTAAGATATACAGAACAAAAGTAGTCGCAAATGCTTTCCTTTTACGTGATCCGTATAGATCTGCAATAATTTTGGTAAACATATTATAAATAAAAAAATATACATTTTCATATACTCGTAATCGCAGCTTTAGTTATTATTATTATTATTACTGCTTCTTCAAGATGCTGCAACTCTGTTGGGATGATGATGCGATTATGAACTAGCGTATAACGAGTGTTGCATCAATACTAAGAATTTATACATTATACTATAGGTGTTGAATATTATTGATCCTTCCATTAATTTGTGAACCGTTGATGTTAATTCTAATGATTTCAAACCGTTTGAGAAATGATAGGGTGTGTAATTTCGTTAATAGATATAATAAACGATATTATGTAAGCGTTGTTCTATTTCCAGACACGTTGAAAGTTTACCTTCAGTGGTGCGTAATTTTTAATTTTATTCGTGTGTTTGCTGTTAACGTTATTATCTGCTGGTAGTACTTTGTCTATCAGGTATAGGTATATAACTCCTCTACTTTATTTTGAGGTAGAGATTATTTGCTGTAATTTATTTGTCTGTATGTATTGTTATATTCTAATCTGTCATTTAAGCGAATTATTGGAGATGTGTACTTATAGCAATGCACACGAACCGCACTACGAAATCGTTAATGACTTAATCCGGTAAATGAATTGCATTACAGAAATTGCAGGTGGCTAAAATAATTTACACGAACTGCAACACGTAAACAAATTAGGGAAAACCCTAACGTAATTTACGTAATTCTCCGTTAATCCCCTTATAATGGCTTAGCTAGAAATCTTCGGAAATGTATCTACCAAATTATGGATAATTATTGCACAAACTAATAAAATATAAGGGTAAGTTTGCATGTTTAAAATGTTAGTTCCCAGTGGTTAGGAATATGCTATGTTTCCGCCAGAAATTTGGGCGTGTTATCCAGCGTGTTTCTTATAAATTTTCGTCCTTTTATACGGAAACTTATTTTTGAACATGCGTATTGTATATACAAGTTGTCCAGTATCGTTATGTTCAAGTTTTAGGAGTGTAAAGTAGACTTTATTTCAAGTAACAAAAACGCAAAACTTGTATATCCATCTTCATTTGTTTCAAAGTTACAGATCTATGAATGTCATTGTCAGATCATGAAAAATATATATATACATATATTAAAATAATAAGTTTTTTTTTGGTTTAGCGACCTTAATTGAATTTCAATTTATTTAACTAACGACGTTTCGACTTTTTTGTATATAATTAAGTTTTTTCAAGTGATTTAGAACTAAAAAAAAATTACAAACGAAAGGTAAGAATTATATTTACATTATATGAATGAATTAAAATTAAAATAATGATTAGAGTAAAGAAAGTTAAAATTTAAAATTTAAAATTTAAAGGATACAAAACTCACAAATTTATTTCGTGTTAAAACACATGCCCAGTGCAATATGCATGGTCGGAAACATGTCGACCCTTCACTACAGGGTCCGAACAGCGTATCTCGGAATCTATAGTTAAATAGTTAAATAAATTGGATTTCAATAAAGGTCGCTAAACCAAAAAAAAAGCTTATTATTTTAATATTATGCACACGGCCAATAAAATAAATAAGAAATAAATTTTAATTCTTATTAACACTAAATAATATATACACACATATATATATATATATATATATATATATATATATATATATATATACATTGATATACAATGCCGACGGTGTATATAAAATGAACATGCATACAAAATTTTAAATATTGAATAAACTGGTTGGTTAAATTTTTAAATTGTGAATTATCAATCTCTATATTAAGTGGGCTATTACGAGTTACATATAGATGGGGTTGTATTACACCAAAAACTGTTATTTGCGTATGATGCAAAGATACATATTCGTTAATATCGAAGTATACATAACCAAAACAGCTGTTCATAAATATAACTACTTATAAGTATATTCAGGTGGGCGAAAGTTTGTGTGATATGTCCGGCTAGACAGAAGAATAGTTTAGACTCTTGTTGTTGGACATAAAAACATGCCTATTAAATGGTAGGTTCGGTGACTGCAATAGGACACTTACAAAATCAGCTGATGCTAATGCAATTAATAATAGTATTTCTATGTTCAAAACTACAAAATAAAACGAATGAGATAAGGATTATAATTATGGACTTTAATGAAGTAATTGCAAAGAAAGAACAGGTAAGGGGAAAAATTAATTAACTTATGAATATATATAAAATGTAACATGACACGTGATGAAATAAATATGGCATAAAATCTAGGTTAAATGATACAACAAAATAAATGTGACATGCATAATGCTAAACTCATAAAAGAATTCTCAGATTGAATTTAATAAATTAACAGGAAACTGTATTCTTCGTAACTTATATTAGAATATCTAAATCTTAATATGAAACATAGGTTATATTTATTTAAAAAGAATAATTCGATAGTGGTTTTATTTAATGACATTAAATTAATTTATCATTTTCAAAATTCGTAGGATGTTTAAAGAATACTTATGTGGACTTGGATAGGAATTGATTGTACTGCATCAGGCTGGTGGATCTGTGGATGCGGCTTACAAGTATCGACGGCGATCGGCTGGCGTCCCCCGCTTGTTGTTCGATCTTGCGGCTGGCTTCCCGGCGAAATGCAATTTACGTTTTCTTGGACACCGGTTACCGTCTGGACTCGCAAAATGCGTTAAACAGGAGCTGGATATACTGGTAAGGTTTTGACTAGATTTGACGTATGGTTTTTTAGATTTATTAATACTTTTTCTTTTAATTTGCAGAGAGACACTTATAATACGTCTAGGTGTTTTAAATGGAGAATTTTCTAGTGCTAGTAGTTTTTTAAATGCGGAGACAAGTTTATCGACTTCCGGAAGGGTGTCTCTGATATATTCACAGAGTTTGTGGAGAGCGTGTGCTCCACAAGGAAAATGCAGCATATTAGGATATGTTTCTTCAGAGACAAAATGATTTTCTGACTAGATTAAATGTTAAAACTCTCACATTCATACTTTTATTGAACATTAAATGCACTAATTTTATGTTTTGTATTAAGTTAGCCATGGACGAACTATCAAACAACAAGACCTTTTTAATTGTCAAATAAATGACTTGTCTTGCAAACTGCCATTAGTACAGTACAGTGGTCCTGTATTGCTCACTTTCCAGCTATATCCACTTTGTAGCTATATATCTTTTGCCATATGACATCAATGCTTGCTTGCCGTGGACTTTTTTTTGTTTTCATTTCTTTTTATTCATTTGGATGTTGTTAAATCATTAGATGCAATATTTATCGGTGTGTAGTTTTCTTTTAGTTAATGCGATCTGTAGGTTATTGTGCTTATCGTGAAAGTATTATGGAAGGTTTTGTATTTGTATTTTCTACTTTATGTTATTTTTTTCAACCCAGGAGTTTCGGTGTACTTTTCTATAGTGCATTATCATGTGAAATTAATGTGATTGATGTCCGTCTATCTAATAATTAAATGAGTATGATAAAGTGAATATTGTCAAGGCAATTTTTTATAATTTAGATATAATTTGAGGATTACGATTAGTCTATGTGTATACTGTTGTTTTAATTATTTCTTTATGTTTGTGTAATTAATAATTTTACTTTAATAGAAGTCAAGGTATTTGTAAGTTTGTTTTTCTATAAAATCTATTCACATTATTTTTTGTTCTTTCGTGATGCGATTTTTCATTTACTGTTTTCAATGCGTAGTATTTTGCATTTACTCATACCGAACTCCATCATAATCCTCTTACTGTAGTTGTGGGTGTTTAGAGTTTAATGTCATCCATGTACAGTCAGATCAAATAACATTGACCGTTCCGCTCCATACGAATAGTGAAAGAACCGCTCGTGTCATATTCTGAATTGCATTTCATTCGTGCGACATCTATGGTTTAATATTCACACTACTTCTATAAAATTTTACGGGACGATAAATGATAATTATTAAATATATTTCAAATAATTTATGACACAATAATTTGTTTTAATGAATGAATAAGCACACTCTCCAGTTTACAATATTTTTATTGGATATAGTTTTAAATAGACAACAATATTACATTTTATTCAGAATTTATTCAGAATTCAGTAAATGGCATTGTTGATATCAACGTAACCCTAAAATAAAGTAAAAATGTAAGTGATATTTGTGTATAATTAAATATATCAAATTTAACTTACAGTAACGATGTTAAGTAATTATTATTGTCTTGAGAAAGATAGCTTGTTAATATGTAATTAAAAATACAAGAAAACGAAGGCAAGAGAGAACGATAATAAGATATAAAACGATAATACTAATTGACAAATGACAATGAATATTTTGACAATCCTTCTAGCAAAATAATTCAAACCACTACAATAAGGTGTGGCAAAATCATAGTAAGGGCGGCATATCAGTGACGCGGCACGGTCAATGTTATTTGATCTCATGGTATATTAAATAATTTGTTTCATGTAATGTTATACTACAAAGGTATTTTTAATAATATAAAATATTATTAAAAATCTGGTGTGAAGAACACAAATACAGGTTCAATATTAATATTATTGTGTTGTATTCCCTCCCCAGAGACGTAGATACGTATTTCGCCTTTCTACAGGCTCATCGGTACGCCCCTGCTGGAGAAAGAATATCTTCAGACACATTCACAAAAAGGAACCACATCGCCACATCACAGAAATTATCCATACCGAGCGTAGAAGTAAATTCAGCGCTGACTGTTGTCAGACAGCCGAAGTACCTCTCCCCTTCCACATAACCAATGTGAAGTAACGACGTCCTTCCAAAGGTGGCACAGCCATCCCTCTAGAAACTGCATTTTGTTTGTGTCTTCACTCATACTACGGACTAACCGCATGTGTAATGTATCAGAATAATTGAAACATACATGAGTAGGTAAACCCCACCAGTTTTGTATAATACAAAGGTATTTTTAATAATATAAAATATTATTAAAAATCTGGTGTGAAGAACACAAATACAGGTTCACTATTAATATTTTTGTGAACCTGTATTTGTGTTCTTCACACCAGATTTTTAAGTGAAACTGTAATGTTTTAATTAAGCTATATAAATATAAATATTAACAGAGTTGCACTGCTAAAGAATTAAGTTAGAAGCTTATTCTTGAATCTCATATTTCTTTAATTGGAGAATTTCTCAATAATATCATTAACATATATGATTGTTTCGGCCTTTACTTGATTAAACGGGAAAACGAAAACATAAATCAGAATATTGAACTTAAGATTATCAAATCTATAAAGAATAAATCTACTCATAATTCGATAGTTTTTACTCGAGCGGATAAAGGGAAAACGGTTGTAGCAATGAACAGAGCAGATTATTTGAATAAAACGAATGAGTTTTTAGTAATGAATAAATTTAAAATAATTAAGAGAGATCCTACAGAAAAATTTCAACACACTCTAAAAACAGTTATAAGAAATTCTGCTAATCTTTTTAGTGAAAAGGAAGAAAATAGTTTAATTATTATGAACCCTCAACCGCCAAAATTATATTCCCTTATTAAATTACATAAAGAATATCACCCGATTCGTCCGGTTGTTTCATATGTGACAGCTCCGTCCTACAAACTCTCGAAAAGGCTTATAGATATAATTATTAAATATACAGGTTTTAAACCTAAATTAAGCGTAAAAAAACTCATATGCACTAATAAACAAAATCAAAGACGTTACTTTAACGTCTAACACAAAACTTATTTCCTTCGACGTTCAAAATTTATTCCCTAGTATCCCTCCAGAAAAAACGGTTATTTTAGTAAAAGATCTGCTCCATAAAAATAATGTAAATCCGTTAATTATTAATGAAATTCTTGATCTACTAAACTTATGCATAGAACAAAATTACTTTCAATTTAATGAAAACATATACACTTGTAAAGAAGGTTTAATCATGGGTAATCCCCTAAGCCCGTTATTAGCTGAGATTTTTATGGATCATCTTGAAAATTCTATTTCAAAAAATCCTCTTTTTCAAAATGTATTATTTTGGTATAGATACGTAGATGACATATTACTAGGTTTCATAGGAACACATAGACAATTAAATTTATTATTTGATTATATTAATACATTGCATCAAAATATTAAGTTTACAATGGAACAGGAAACAAATAATAGTATTAACTTTCTCGATTTAACGATTACTAGAATTAACAATAAATGTAACTTTGCAATTTACCACAAACCGTCAACTACAGATATTACTATACATAACACTTCTTGCCATCCGATACAACACAAATTAGCGGCTTATCACAGTCTTATACATAGATTAATAAATACTCCGTTGAACCAAACAAATTTTGAGAAAGAGTTAAATTTAATTAGACAAATAGCTATCAACAATGGATATAAAAGTAATATAATAGATAACATTTTAAATAAAAAACTCCGTACAAAAGCCATATCACAAGTTTTTCCAATATTAAATAATAACACCCAAAAATTTAAAATGATCACGTTTATAGGCTCTTCAAGCACAAAAATTTGTAAATATTTAAGAAAGTTTGACATTAATACAGCGTTTAAAACTAATAACAATTTATCCAAATTTATAAAAAACAATAAGGATTTAACAAACAACAATAAAAAGTCAGGGGTCTATGAGTTAACCTGCGGTAGTTGCCCTATGACTTATATCGGACAGACAGGCGGATCGTTTGAAGTACGCGTCAAAGAACATTTTTCTTCATTTAGAAATAATAAAAGTGACTCTTCATATGCGTCTCATATCAATTCAACGAACCACAATTTTAACAAAGAATTTAAAATATTACATATAGAAAATAAGGGCAAAAAACTTAATTTATTAGAGTCACTGGAAATCAATAAAATAAAGAAAACTGACAAGATCTTAAATGATCAATTAGAAACAAATAATTCACCCTTACTTAATCTATTTATTTGATTTACAGACAGTTACATATTGTATAGTATTTTTGTATTTTTCCATAGAATTCTTTATCCCTGTAATATAATGTAAACCTCTAGTTTTATTACTTAAGAACAGTACATTTTTTTATAAACCGTAGCGAAAGTTTTGTATAGACATCCCGTAATAAAAAGCACCCATCCCTCTGACTATTTTTTTTAAATAAAACATGTGTTTTTGCTTGTTACCGTTTACTTGTGTTTAATATAAAAAATATTTTGTAAATAAGTTAGTTATATGTCTGACGAAGCCCAGGTTGGTGCGAAACGACTCGTTACAGTGATAATTAAAAAGTGAAATTCATAAAATTTGTTTTATTTTATCTTAATAGTAATATCATTAACAGTGATATACCTCTATTTTGGTTTCAATTAATTAAATAAGGATGATCTAACATCAAAATTTTAGGTCGCAACTAAATACAATTTTTTGTTTCTTATTCTCGGGTCGGGTCGGGTCGGGTCGGAATAACCTTTGACCCTATACCCCTATTCGTTTGATCTGTTGCTCAAACTGCCCTTCTTCTTTTACTTTCCCTACTTTCCCTAGTTTTAGCAGGTGCTATCACAATACTCTTAACTGACCGAAATATCAATACTTCTTTTTTGATCCAGCAGGTGGAGGAGACCCTATTCTATACCAACACTTATTTTGATTTTTTGGACACCCAGAAGTTTATATTTTAATTCTTACAATATTTTATATTATTAAAAATACCTTTGTATTATACAAAACTGGTGGGGTTTACCTACCCATGTATGTTTCAATTATTCTGATTCATGTAGTGTTATTTCATTTGCTTTGATATTGAAACTGTATCGTTTAAAGTATTTGACAATCGATTCAAGCATAAGTAAAATCAAAGCACATTAAGCGAGTCATCCTGGGAAATTACTCGTTAATGTCTATGGCCTCTGTTTTTATGATATGTGTAGTTGTCTTTAATATGATTCTAGTTACCCATGATTGCATTAGTACTAAAAGAGGGTTTAAAAATTTCTGGTTGATACAAATTGCAAATTAATATCATGTATACATTATTTTTCTATAAAACAACCTTCTTTCTATTTTCTGCTCGCAAAGATATTGAAAAAAGAATTAATCGAAATTGTTAGATAAAAAACTGGTTGTGCGTCGATGAAACGACGGATCGAAAAAAAAATCAGTGGTTAATGTTATGGTACGTACAATGGAACCTCATCAACTGTCACCTGCTATGATACTTGCTTCCAGACGAGTTGAAAAGTGTACTGCCAACGAGATTTTGGAGGTGGTGTTGAAGTCATTGGACAAAGTTGAAATTTCACCAAAGCAAATATTAATGTTTGTGAGTGACAATGCCGCAAACATGCTGTCTTTAGGTTGATCTCTCAAAGAATATAGTTCCAACCTCATACGTGTAACGTGCAAAATCCACGCTTTGAATCTTGTGGCACAAACGATTCGTGAATGTTATCCACGAGGAAATGATTTAATAGCTAGTACAAAGGCAGTGTTTCTAGAGTCCCCGAAACGTACTCGACTATATCACAGATTGTGTGCCGAAATACCTGAACCACCAGAGTCGATAATTACGCGTTGGACAACATGGTTGAAGGCTGCGTTTTAGTATCATCAATATTTTGATCATGTAAAGAAGGTAGTTTTAAAATTCAATCCGACAGAAGCTGCAGGTATCAAGAAAAGCCAGAAAGATCCTCAGGTTAAAGAATATTTACAAATTATACACAACAATTACTTCAGACTAGCCAAGGGAATCGAAAAATTACGAAATGTTTCGATGTCGTTAGTGGATTCTGTTCAAATTCTAAATGATGTTCATGTACAGATATGCACTGTAGAAGACGAAAGAAATAAGGATGTTACAAAAAATTTGTGTTTTTTAGACAGAAATTCCGATATTCACATATTAAAATTAATTTGTGAAAGTGCGTCTAAAGAACCTTTAAGTTCTTTCCAAGATTATTTTGAATTTGCAATATAACATCATTAGATGTGGAACGGTCGTTTTCGGCATTAAAACACGTTCATTCCACACGTCGCACTAACTTATGTGAAACAACTGCAGAGACATATCTGATGATTGGACTATTTGAAAAATCTTATCCATATAATCAATTCACTGATGATTCATAATGCGGTAAGTGTTTGTGCACGTTTTATAGTTTTTTTTTTTATAATTTAAATTAAATGCAAAATTGCATGCGTACGCCGCTGGCATGTGTGTCGAATTTTCCATCTTTACTCATTTGACCAGCTTAACCCTTCCAAGAAGCTCACTGTAATAATCTGAATTTATCGTTTCCTCGAGACATTGGTCCATTAGCCTCCAAGAATACAGTTGCTATCACTTTGCCAACCGATGGTTGTGTTTTCAATTTTTTTGCGGAAATGAGTGTTCGGATTATAATAAACATGTTCATTTTATTTCGTTATTTATATTTATTACACTTAGTTTATCTTTATTTTGCCATTGTGGTAATAAATTATTTAAACGTTTAGAATTAGAAATCTATTTAATACTTCGCAAAAACCTAGGAGACAACTATTACTTTCATTTCTAAAGAATTTATTTATTTACCTGCTTGTACATGCATTTAGTTAATAATTTAAACTGTCAAAGGATTAGGTAAATATCACATTTTAGTTTATAATTGTAAGGAACTTGAAATTTTCGTATGCTATTACCTACTGTAATTATTATTACATAATCTTATTACCGTCCACTCCTTTGCGGTCTCTTTGAAAACACCTATCGAGTGTACCTTAAACTATTTCTTTGTAAAAGGAGTAGTTGTGCATTCACTTCCAAAGAAAAAACATCTCTTACATGCATTGCTTCTATACGTGCTAGTTCATTTGTCTAAATAATGCAAGCAAAAAAGTTCATAAGAGTTCATATAGGCGCAAGTTGAGAGTGGACATAAAATTAAGAAGACTAAAGTATTTTTTACCCGTTCCTTGGGCAGTACTATTGTAAGCAGGACAATTAAAATCGCCCAGTATTAAACTCTAAACTATCAAACTTGTTTACCGGGTAATTCAAACGCAAGAGGATCAAGAAAAGCTCATAGTCATCACAAGACACACTTGAAGGAATATAAATATTGAATATAGTATATTAAAATAATAGTTTTTACGGCTTTACAATCCTTGATTCAAAAGACAGGAAGTAAAAAAAAAACCGGCCCACAAAAATTTACAGTTAGCTTGAGCTTTCTGAGATATAATGGTGTACCCAGGTCTCATTAGTTGTTATGATATAATGATACCTAACAAAAAGTCATCGCATTCATACTGATAGCGAAGCCGTAGTTCTCTACAAACTTGAAGTTGCTTCTGCTGTTGTTACGCAGAAAGTTGTTTTGGAACCCACCCGGTGCTAACTTTACTCAATTTAAGCTTGTCATGGACAATGGTGTTAACACTACCAACACTAGTGTTTACAATCCTAGCAATTCCCTTCACAGATATTCGCCTATTGGTCTAGATAAGTTGGTCAACTTTTTGAATTCTTCCAAGATTCACAGCAGATCCTGGACAGGCAGCATGCGGCAAGCTCGACACGCGTTCACAACTATCCTGGAAGGGTTTACACAACTCATGGACGGTTCTGAGTGATAAACACTCATCCCCAAACTGTTTATGAAGTCTCTAATGAATACCCGTTGCTTTTACACCTTCATTGAAAAGAAATTTAAGAATTATACGTTGTGTAACAGAATTTGACACATTGTTGCGCGACATTATTAATACCAACTGACAGTATTAGCACAATCAATTTGCAGTTGTTTATGGCGTTACCTAATATGCCTACTTCGAAGAATATAAAACCGCTTCGCAGTATCTCTTCAATTATGTTCAGAAAAAAATAAAACGCAGTTCGAATTTGAATTGTCCCCGTATATAACACATTTCTAGACTTATTCGAAGGTTTTCAGCATGTTTTATAATTACAACCACACTATCTGTAATGAGACGTACTTTGCAATGTTTACCGCATTTTCTACAACTTTCTGTTATTATTTTTATTTTTGAAAGGAGACCGACGAATCCAGCACGTTTACGCATTTAAAGTAAATTTTTTAAAATTAGATCTAAGTAAAGAACAACTACCACCATTTCAAAAGAAAGCGCATATATTATGTGTCTGTGTAAATAGTACTATAATGCTAACTGAACGCTCTTACTCAAAATGTGCATAAAGTAATCTACAATTCAAACACGCCTATTCAAATTGACGTTCTGCAATTCGAATCCATCGAAAAAAGTAACACCATGCTATCCAACTGCTGACGTCCCAGGCTACCGGTCCTAATTAAATGTAAACGCGGCGCGCTCAACGGGCGAGTTCCACCGTCAATCTCTTGATTATTTCAATTATGAAATGTGGCATGGCGAAAATTTACCGTGGTTCGGATAAATATGGGATGCTTTTACGTTTTTTGTGCAATAACGACATTTCCATATGCAAAAAAATTTTAACGTGTAGATGAAGTATGACATTTTTCTCCTGGATTAAATTTTCCGAATCGGCCATTCTTTGTACAACACGCATTTGAAAAGGTATTGGCTGTGTATCTGTGGAGGTATTGTTAATGCAATATTTAAAATTCTATCACGTTTGACAACAAAATATCTTTCTGTTGAGAATTCTTTTTATATCCAGAAATAATCTTTTCGTGGGTCTAACACATTTCAATATTTGCATTCCTCTCGAATAATAATTGAACTCTTCATTCAAAATATATGTTTGGAGGGTCATTTGGAAATAAATATGATCGTGGCCAGATTTGGTCAATACAGTGGTAGCGCAAAGAAATATGATACAATTTCGCACATTAAATGTTAATATCTGTGATAGCAACTGTAATAGAAATAATAATACGTTTATTTTCAGTACACTTATGACCAGAGTGGACCAACCCGGAGCGATATTGGTAAATATTTCATATAAAAGCCGAAAAACTCCAATAATTTATCAATTTATATATATATATATATATATATATATATATAATTTTCGTGACCTTGGTATGATATAGTAAACTTAATAAGTCGGCGATTAAAGGTCTGGTTTATTACTTCAAAGTATATATATTTAAAACAACCCTACATGTTTCGGCAATGATGCCTTTATTAAGGATATAAAAAATATAAATGACAGAATATAAATGTCAAATAATTGAGTTGCTATGGTTTAAATTATTCAAAGATACATTCCAATTGATAATAATAAATCATGCCTTAGTATTCCAAAAAATAGATAGCAAGGTGTGAACATATGTGTTGTTCGCTGCTAGCAGCTCGTGTCTCTTTCTGGGTATGGACTTGTGTGTTGGTTGCTGCTGACAGCTTGCGTCTCTCTCTGGCTGTGTGGTTGTGTATTTGTGTGAGCGCGTAAGTGTAGGGTTTTGTACTTCGACGGCCCGACCCCCGCCCTAACGAGGCAAGGCGCAGACCAGCGAAGCGCACCCTGCATGCGGTTGCTCATCTAGGGGAGTCTGCCCGATGGGTGGTCAGGTGCCATTCCGCCTTTCCAGCAGGAGTGAGGAACCAAGCTACGCGGCGCAAATCACGGCACCGCGCAATGCACACACCACTAGGACCGGTCCTGGGCGGCAACCTGGCTAGGCTGCCGCTAACAGCACACACACGTTCGACGTGTGTGCATTGCCCCCGCTTTTGCGGAAATCGTTAAGATGACACAAAGTGTGACCGTCGTCGACTCAGGTAGCCACTAAGAATGTTCCCTCGGTTGGCGATGAGCAACCCCATGCAGGGTGCGCTTCGCTGGTCTTTGCCTTGCCTCGATGGGGCGGGGGTCGGGCCGTCGAAGTACTGCACGGAAAAGTAAAGAACTTGCCGGGAAAGGGTTGGCGGCCCTACGCAACGGCTGGTTATCCGATCTCTCTAAATTTACGCGACCGGTCACTAAACACACGCACGAGCGCACCAACATACAAAACCCTACACTTACGCGCTCACACAAATACAAAACCACACACCCAGAGAGAGACGCAAGCTGCCAGCAGCAACCAACACACAAGTTCATACCCAGAAAGAGACACAAGCCGCTAGCAGCGAACAACACATATGTTCACACCTTGCTATCTATTTTTTGGAATACTAAGGCATGATTTATTATTATCAATTGGAATGTATCTTTGAATAATTTAAACCATAGCAACTCAATTATTTGACATTTATATTCCGTCATTTATATTTTTTATATCCTTGACAAAGGCATCATTGCCGAAACATGTAGGGTTGTTTTAAATATATATACTTTGAAGTAATAAACCAGACCTTTAATCGCCGACTTATTAAGTTTACTATATATATAAATATATATATATATATATATATATATATATATATATATATATATCCTATATATTAATTCATAAATTATTGGAGTTTTTCGGCTTTTATATGAAATATTTACCAATATCGCTCCGGATTGGTCCACTCTACTTATGACACAACATACATACAATACACATAACATATATTAGATACATAGCAATGTCACGCTTGCGTTCCTCTTCTTCGCCACGGGATACCATCTCGGGCTACTGGAGTTGAGGCCCTCATGCTTTTCATTAAACTGAAATAAGAAGTGGGTGGAGTCCGTGCCCTTTGTCAAATTATTTCACTAGATTTTAACATTTCTTTTATTTTTGCTCTAAAGTTTGTACATTGAAGATTTTTTATTACTTTAAGAAGGTTGTTGTATATGTTTATTGTTGTTGTAGTTAGTAGTTGTGCGTGTTTTTGGTGGATAAATCTTTCCGTTCTGATGTGGGATATCCTGCGTGCTCTGTATCCATGTATTTCTCTGCTTCTGTGTAAACGTATATTTATTTTTATTTTGTTCTAGTTTATTTTATATAGTAGTAACAAATTGCTAAATTTAATTAATTGTTTGGTATTTAGTTCTTGAATTTCTTGATATACTGTTTCTGTTGGTGTTCTATAGTCCATTTTAAAAAGGATCTTTATAATTTTGTTTTGTTGCCGTTGTGTTTTTGTCAGGTTGTTCTTTGACGTATTTCCCCAAATATTTAATAGGTACATATTATGTGAGGAGAATAGTGCATGGTAGATAGCTTTCCTGTAGTGTATCGGTATTACATATTTTATTTTATTAAACGCTGCTATTACTTTCCTATTTTGTTTTATTATCTTTTCGACATGCGAATCCCATTTCATATTGTTTTGTATAGTTAAACCTAGATATGTAGTTACTTTTACTTCTTGTAGTTGCTTGTTCTTTAGAGTAATATTTAGTTTCGGCTTTGCTTCTGTATTTGTAAATGTCGTATAGTTTTTGTTTCATTGATGGTAAGATGGTTATCGAGGCACCATTTCTCTAGTACTTTCGCGTCTTCCGGTATCATTCTCTCTTCATCTTTTATATTTTGTGACGTATACAATATATACAGGCTGTCACACAAAAAACGCCCCAAGCTGTAACTCTGTTATTTATATTTAGATTTTCATGCGATAGGTACCAAATGAAATGGTTTTATGAGTACTATGTTTGAGGCTACATTTACTTTTTTTCTTCAATTCCTAGCGATTGTTAATTTTTTTTTCAAATTGGACTGTATATATTTTTTTGCATAATTGAATAGAGATTTTTTTCCTGAATATATTGATGTGCAATACATCAAATTTTAATTAAATTTCAAAGAAATAAATTATGAAAACACTGTCCGTATAATGCTCTTAGTCACTTATGTTATATACTGTAGTGTGCGATGGAAAAATAACGCCTTACGCATATGTAACTGTCATATTTGACTTTTCTGTACTAAGCAAGCATATTTTGACAGTTTTGAAATAAATCATGAATTTCAATCAACTTACTGACATGCTACAAGTTTATTTTGAGTATAATACAAGTCACTTTAAGAGAACGTTTGGAAAGTGTTTTAATTATTTTCTCTTCTAAATTTACAATTAAAATGGATGTATTGTACATCAATGGATTCAGGAAAATAATCTCTATTCAATTATGCAAAAAAATATATAACGTGCACTTTAAAAAAAAAATTGACAATCGCTAGAAATTGAAGATGGCGCTGGAAAAAAAAGTAAATGTAGCCGCAAACATAGTACTCATCAAACCACTTCATTTGGTACCTATCTCATGAAAATCGAAATATAAATAACTGAGTTACAGCTTGGGGCGTTTTTTGTGTGACAGCCTGTATATACAGTGTGGTCATAAAGTTTCGAACCAAGCTTATAACCGCATTATTTTACATTTTTAGGAAAAACGCTCTGACAGGTAAATTTTCTTTTTTAAAACGCCATCTTTTGACATACAATTTTTTCTATGACGTCATTGGTTTTCGAGTGATGACGTTATCAACACTTTCTTTAAATGGCAACCATATTATTTTTTTCTCGCTTTTGGTAGATTTTATATCCACCAAATAGTGATATAAAACAATTGGTATGTTGCATCACAATTTTTTGGAAAAAATGATATAAATTTAGAAAAAAATACGAAAATTTTATTTTTGTACAAAATTAAAATTAAATTAAAAAAATACATCTGAACTTAAATTCATTGTAACAGTTAACGTAAATTTTCAAAATGGACCCCACCAACCAACAGACACTGTCCCAGCCGAGTGTAAACACTTCATATACTCGCCTCAATTATGTCTGGGGATATTTGTGTAAGTCTACGCGAATTCGTTCTTTTAAATCTTCTAAATTGTTCGGTTTGTTAAAATACACTTTCGATTTCAATTAACCCCACTAAAAAAAGTCTAACGGAGTCAGGTCAGGAGAACGAGGTGGCCATTCTATGGCGCCTCTCCGTCCAATCCATTTATTGGGAAATATTTCGTCAAGATAGTGGCGAACCTCTACACCATAATGGGTAGTTGTCTACCAACCATCTTGTTGAAACCAAATATTTGCATGGGGTACATCACCATCCTCGTGATTTGGGAAAATAACAGCGAGCGCTGGAACCAGTTCAAATCTTAAAAATTCTAAATATTGCACAGCAGTCAAATTTCCTTAAAAAAAATATGGTCCTAAAATGCGTCGTCCAATCATTCCAACCCATACGTTAACTTTTCCTCTGCGCTGAGTATGACACGCTTGAGTCCAATGCGGATTGTTCTGCGACCAATATCTGCAATTATGGCGGCGAACATATCAATTTAGGCAGAACGTAGCTTCATCTGAGAAGACGATGTTTTCCAAGAAATTTGGATTTTGGTCACAACGTAACACTACGTCTTCACAGAACTGCAGTCGACGATCTTCGTCATCCTCATGTAATTCCTGTACAAGTTGAACTTTGTAAAGACGATAGTGTTCTTTTTTAAACAAGTTGACGACAAATGAGTGAGCCACCTGATTGGCTAACGCAAGTTGTCTGGTGGAAACATGATGCCTTTCTTCTGCTTCTAGAAGCACATTTAATTTCACATCTTCTCCTATTTGAGGTCAGCCTCGCCGTGGTCGATCTTTTACGGATCCAGTTTCGGTAAACTTTCCAACTAGTTTTGTCACCGTAGACCTGGTAATTGGAGGACTATCAGGGTGTCCATGGTTAAACAATTAGCATGCTTCTGCATGCATTCTTTGTCTGTCCCCATACCCAACCATAATTTAAATTTCGATTCTTTCTTGCTCAGATAAATGTGCCATTTTTTATATTAGCGAAAATCAATAATTTTTACGCAATATCTAAAAAATTTAACGTCAAAAATAGAAGTAAATAACAACATAATTTGAAACATACTTGAGTGGGTAAAACCTCACTAAATTTGTATAATACAAAAGTATTTTTAATAATATAAAAAAATATTATTAAAAATGGGGTGTGAAGAACACTTGAACTTGTATTGTGTTCTTCACACCCCATTTTTAATAATTTTTATATTATTAAAAATACTTTTGTAGAAGTAAATAATTCAACAATGTTGTCGCCATAGAAACAATTTCAAACTAAAATTTTTGTACATAAATTGTATAAAAAGAAGCAAGAATGTCATAAAGAAATATCTTGCAAAAAGTGCGTGTTTTTGTTTTTGTAAATTTTTTGCATAGTAACATGAGTACATGTGCTTTTGACGATCGGGTTTGTTCAAGGAGAATATTTAAGTCCTCGCACAAGACAGAAGTGTGAAAAAAACTTACTTACATATTTCAGTAAATTTTGTAAGCTTAATTAGTTTTTGAAATCTTCAATTTTTGGGCGAAAATTTTAATTAAGAAATGGTCTGTCACATCATGTCAATTTTTTAAATAAATTAAACTTCCTTAGCCCTTCCTTAGCCTATTTAATGTTAAATAAGATTTTTTAATAAGTAATTGGCCGATTGGGAAGACGAATTTCTTTTGACCTGGAGCGAATAACGCAGATTACTATTGATCGCAAAGCATTTACACTGGGCTGGGACAGTGTCAGTTGGTTGGTGGGATCCATTTTGAAAATTTACGTTAACTGTTACAATAAATTTAAGTTCAGATGTATTTTTTTTAATTTAATTTTAATTTTGTACAAAAATAAAATTTTCGTATTTTATTTCTAAATTTATATCATTTTTTCAAAAAAATTGTGATGCAACATACCAATTGTTTTATATCACTATTTGGTGGATATAAAGATCTACAAAAACGAGAAAAAAATAATATGGTTGCCATTTAAAGAAAGTGTTGATAACGTCATCACTCGAAAACCAATGATGTCATAGAAAAAAATTGTATGTCAAAAGATGGCGTTTTAAAAAAGAAAATTTACCTGTCCGAGCGTTTTTCCTAAAAATGTAAAATAATGCGGTTATCAGCTTGGTTCCAAACTTTATGACCACACTGTATATCATCAGCGTATAAATGTATCTCTCCTCTTAGGCGGAGTTGTAGAAAGTCATTTGTGTATATTATGTAGAGTATGTATAAGTAAGTACTTTCAGTATTATCTACTTTTGTTGTTTGTGGTCTGCTTTCTAGATATGTCTTAATCAGGTTTAGAGTCTCATTAATGTATTCATATCTTTCAACTTTTTCTATTAGTCTTCGGTTGGGTACGGTATCAAAAGCCTTCTTCATGTCTATGAGGAGAGTCACCACAGTTTTGTTTTTATCTAGCTCTTTATTTATTGTGTTTGTTAGATCGTACGCCACTGTTGTTGTGTTTGACTGTTCTTAGAATGCGTGTAGAATGCTGTATTTTTGCATATGTCCCATAATTCTAGTTTGTAAGACCTTTTCAAGAATTTTATTTAGGGGTAGATAATAGGGAGATTAATCGGTAGTTTTGTGGGTGGTTAGTATCACCCTTTTTATGTATTGGAACAATTATTGTTCTCTTCAGGTAATCCGGGTAGATATCGTCTTCGATTGTTTTATTTGTCAATCTGTTTAGAATAGGAACTAGTTTTTGTTTGTTGTGTTGTATCATGTTCGCTGTAATTTTATCGAAACCAGGCGCTTTGTCTTTTTTCAATCCAGATATTATTTCACTTATTTCTTATTTATTTGTTTCTTCAAGTCTACATGGTGGTATATGTTTGGTTATTATGGTAGTTTGTGGTTGTTGTTTATGTTTAAGTATTTGTTCTGCTAGTTTTGTTCCTATGGTAGCGAAGTATTTCCTAAGTTCGTTCGCAATGTCAGTAGCATCTGTTACGGTGGTTCCATTTTCTGTAACTATATTTGTGATATTTTTGCTTTTTGTGAGTTTACAGATTTATGATTTTCCATACTTTGCCCGAGTCCCGTTTCTATTTTGGTATCATATTCTTCAGGTAAATATGCTTAGCATTCTTTAGTAGTTCTTTTGTATACTTTTTCTGGTTTTCATATTCTCGTTTATAGGTTTCATTGTTTGGATGAGACAACTTTTTTCTTATATGCCCTCTCCCTTATTTTAGTATGTACGTATACGAGGAATAAGCTGAATTTATTGAGAATAAGAAAATCTAGTAGACTGTCAAAAACATAAATGCAGTTAACCAGGTAGTACTTTCGAATAATAATTTATTATACTTTTAAAAGAGGCTTAAGCGCCTATGAGTGCAAAAAGTGTCTAGATTTAGCTTTTAGTGAAAAAGCTACATTTTCTTTCTTGGCTACATTTTACGGATGATATAATGAATTTTAACGTGAAAGGAATTCTGTTCAGCATCGAATAGGAATAGGGTGTCCTCAGAAAGCTAATTGTTGCATTTTTCTTAAGTTTTGAGCAAGATATGTAGAAGACGTGTTTGCAGTGATACCCGAATCTTTCAATACAGAGGCTTTCTTAAATATTTTAAATAAACAATATCCTTCAATACGTTTCACGCACGAATTAGAAAAAGATATAACTTTACCCTTTTTAGATTTAAAAATTTCATTATCAGACAATACTTTTCAATTTAACATCCACAGAAAAGAAACACATACAGACAATTATATTCACACAAAGGTATTTTTAATAATTCAGCGCTGCCTTCTACGCTCGGTCTGAATCATTTCTGTGATGTGGCGATGTGGTTCTTTTTTTGTGAATGTGTCTGAAGATATCCTTTCTCCAGCAGGAGCGTACCGATGAGCCTGTAGAAAGGCGAAATGCGTATCTACGTCTCTGCGGAGGGATATGTTCGTACACGTTCACTAAAATATTAATAGTGAACCTGTATTTGTGTTCTTCACACCAGATTTTTGATAATATTTTATATTATTAAAAATACCTTTATATTATACAAAACTGGTGGGGTTTTCCTACTCATGTATAGCAAACGCCAATTAAGTTGGCGCGAGAAGGGGTAAGTTCGCGCAGGATTAGAAGTAGTGGGGAGATTTGTATTTGGTTTTACATCAAATGTCAGATAATTCTAACCTCTGAGCGTGTATGATCCCCTAGCAAAGACATTACAAAATATGTTCTGTCAAACGTCAATGACAAATGTATTCTGAAATTCTGACAATTACTTGAGTAGTGGGGGTGGACGTTCTTAAAAACGGCTTCTGCGCACCCCCTCCTCGCGCCAACTTAATTGGCGTTTGCTATATGTTTCAATTATTCTGATAAATTACATTCATAAACACTCGTACTCTTTTCACAAATATAAAGAGAGCAGTTTTCATTTTCTAATCGACAGATTACTGTCAATCCCTCCATCTCCTTTGAATTTTAAGAAAGAATTAGACTACATCGTTAAAGTTGCAGAATCGATTGGTTACGATAAACAATTAGTATTGAAAATTAAAAACAAGCTAGGAAAGAAAAGGCTCAAAATTTAAAAAATCACTCCAGACACCAGACAATAAAAAATACTGTAAGATATCATTTCATAAAAATTGACATAACAGCGCAATAAAACTGTTTAAAAAATACAATTTAATTGCAGCTTTCTCCAACAATAATAAGTTACAACAATCTCTAAAAAGAAAAATTGTGTTAACACAGATCCGTTGAGAAGTCGGGTATTTACAAAACATATAAGTTGAAATTCTTCTCCAAAATTATACATCGGGCAAACCAGAAGAAATGTTGAAACATGATGCAAAGAACACATGGCTCATGTTAAATTACACAACATAGAAAAGTCAGTATTAGCTCTAAATCATGCAGATACAGGTCACAATTTCAATTTAGAAATGTTAGTTTAGTTAAAAAAAGCAGTAATAGAAATTTAGACATGTGGGAAGCCATATACATGAAAAAAACACAAAAAATAGCTTCTAAATAATGATACTTCACCCCTTAATAATAAACTGTTTGCATGTACACCGACATCATTAAATACTTAAGACATCTTGTAAACAGGTACTAAATTCTTCATTCACATTAATATTTTATATTGTAATCTCTAATCCTTTTGCCGTTAGTACAATCCGATGCCCCCCTTGATTTCATAGATATTTGGTATTTCCCCAAGAACTCATTCTCAGGAATTGTATTAGTTTAAAGATTCATTGTAATTTTTCATTAATTTGTTTTCACCCTACCTCTAATTTTTCTGTATATGATGTATTTTCGTATTATATATTGTCTCGTAGATATTATGTTTAAACAGTACTACTGATGGATGATGTGTGTAGAGCACACGAAATGTACATTTAGTTTATTAAAACAATTTTTGTGAAAAAAGTGTATTGTTTTATTTCGTTTACTTCGTTAATTAATATTAAGTCTAAGTCATTTGGGATTTTAAGTTTCTTAATTTATAAACGAGGCTCAGCTAGAATACTAAGGAAACCTTTAACGGTGCCAAGAATGTTATTATTATTATTATTAACATAATTGACTGAAGGGTATTCCTTGTAATACAAAAGTATTTTTAATAATATAAAATATTATTAAAAATGGGGTGTGAAGAACACAATACAAGTTATTAAATTTGTGAATGTATCTCCTCTCCAGAGACGCAGATACGTATTTCACCTTTCTACAGGATCGTCGGTACGCCCCTGCTGGAGAAGAGATACATTCAACCAAACATCACTAACTTGCTATCAACCAGAAATTATTAAGACAGAGCGTGAAAGAAGTTTGTCAAATTGTAGTAATTAGCGCAACGCATTAGGCGACATTTGCATGTAAATTGAGATTTAACAGTGGTTAATTCTCATTTACAGTAAGTTCAAGATGTTAACTAAATATACACGTAGTATAGGTGTGAAGAGTCATGTCTGTCTCCAGGATATCTTGTGCTGACGAGCCGTAATAAGAGCGAAATGCATCCACGCCTTCCGGATTAGATGTGCCTTTTCAAGAATTTTTCATTATCCTAACAACCAGGAAGATTGACGTCGCAACGTCTTGCGTTCTGCATACTGGTACAAACTTAGTTTATCAAATTGTAACAACATTAGGCGGCATTTGCTTGTAATGTGAGATTTAACAGCTATTAATTCCCATTTAGAGTAAGTTCGAAACTGATAGTTAAAAACGATAATTTTACTTAAAGAGACTATCCACTTAAATAGTACACTGCATGCTAAAGATTTCCGAGTTATTGGAATTTAAAAAAATTTCTACAATCAGAATAATTGAAACATACATGAGTAGGTAAACCCCACCAGTTTTGTATAATACAAAGGTATTTTTAATAATATAAAATATTATTCAAAATCTGGTGTGAAGAACACAAATACAGGTTCACTATTAATATTTTTTGTGAACGTGTCCGAACATATCCCTACCCAGAGACGTAGATACGTATTTCGCCTTTCTACAGGCTCGTCGGTACGCCCCTGCTGGAGAAAGGATATTCTCAGACACATTCACAAAAAAGAACCACATCACCGAAATTATCCAGACCGGGCGTGGAAGAAAATTCAGTGCTGCCTGTTGTCAGACAGCCGAGGTACCTCGCCCCGTCCACATAACCAATGTGAAGTAACGACGCCCTTCCAAAGGTGACACAGCCAATCTCTCTAGAAACTGCATTTTGTTTGTGTCTTCACTTATACTACGGACTAACCGCATGTGTAATGTATCAGAATAATTGAAACATACATGAGTAGGTATACCCCACCAGTTTTGTATAATACAAAGGTATTTTTAATAATATAAAATATTATTAAAAATCTGGTGTGAAGAACACAAGTACAGGTTCACTATTAATATTTTTTGTGAACGTGTCCGAACATATCCCTCCCCAGAGACGTAGATATGTATTTCGCCTTTCTACAGGCTCGTCGGTACGCCCCTGCTGGAGAAAGGATATTCTCAGACACATTCACAAAAAAGAACCACATCACCGAAATTATCCAGACCGGGCGTAGAAGTAAATTCAGGAATATGTTCGGACACGTTCACAAAAAATATTAATAGCGAACCTGTATTTGTGTTCTTCACACCAGATTTTTAATAATATTTAATATATTATTAAAAATGTCTACAACCCTACAATATCAACAAAATATCGCAAGAAATGAAGATGTGTTTTTGGTATGTAAGGCATTACCACTATTAACAATACTTCTGATTACTTTTGTTATTAGTTGTCATTAGTTGTCAGATTATCCGTTTTTCAATATTTATGAGAATTGAGTATTTTCATGTGTTTGTATTGGCGTCGAATGTAATGTCTTTATGGCATCAGGACTTTTGATGGATTGATTGGTTTATATACATTAGATTGTTTGACGTTACGTAAACAATAATGTGTAGAAATATCGTGTTTATATTGCCTGTCATTATGCATTTATAACTCAATTTCAAAAGATGTTTCCATAATAAGTTTTCTGTACATATATACATGAGTAACAATATGTACATTAATCGATACATTTAGTACACATACATGGAACTGAAATAATCTCGACACGTTATGAAAGCTCTAAGCTTACATAGGCTTTTAGTTTAAATTAATCTTCACAAGAAAGAAGTTTTTCGTTGCGAATTTCTAGGTATTTTAATATTAGACAAAATAAAATGACGAATAAACCTAAAAATGGACGAATTGAACCAAATCTGCATATACGGTTGTGCTACTTCAACAAATTTTTTTAATTTTTTCTTTAGAAACTATATTCAGTTTTCGATTCTTTTATAGTTCTAACAATAGTAATAAATAAATTTATTCTGGCATGTCAGATTGCGAAAAAAACTATATATTGAAATTTAAGTGAAAAGCTATGTACATTGTATGGAGCAGTATGGTTGTATGGTATTGTCCTATTTATTTATTTTTCTTTTTACTTTTCTTTTATACTGTTCTTCGGCATTTTGTGATATCAATGTCCAACAACAATGAGCAAGTATTTCAGTTCCACTTGCCCTGACAACATTTCTCAAAAACAGAAATCTCTTGATGAAACCTTTCACTGTGCTCATCACTCATGTCGCTGAGATTCGGGAGAAAGAAATCCAGATGCGAGTGTCTTGTTGTTCAATGGTTAAGCCAAAATAGCGAAAACATAACTTTTCTGTTAAAGGTGTAATATTCAGTTTATTCCGGTGGGTAGTGAATTCTCCACATACACAACAGAAACTGTTTGGATTATTTATACACGTACACCACATTATGAAATTAAAAAAAGTTCAGATATCGCAAACCGGCTTACATAGAATGTGTAACTCTTTACCAACAAAGCTAGATCTCTCTCAATTCTTAATTTGTTTGCTTCCAGAGTACAAAATGGGCGTGGTTCAAGTGCTCTGACGTAGAAAACATGCAAGAACATGTTCACACATCTGCACTCAATGCCCTACAGAACAAATTTTTAGTAGTATCTTTATTATATAAAAGTAGGTAACTTAAAATTTTGTAAAATTTAATGCGTTTTTTGAAAAAATTATTTAAGAAAATATCTAAAAATCCTAACATCTTAAAGTAAATTTTAAATCTGATTCAGAATTAGCATGATAAAAGACAAAAACTACATGTATTGGTGTATTAGAAAACCAAACTACGTTGACCAGTGGAATTAACTAGAGAAGACAAAAATTTAAAAGGAATTTGTTAATGATTTATTTAAACATTAATAATCATAACCAAAGACGGCAGACTATGTGCCCCAGCAGTGGCGTTGCGTGGAGAGTTTAGCAGAATAACAGTGCGCTTACTTAAAAATAAATATATCGAATCCCTATACAAAACGTTAAGAAAAAACATAAATAACTTACCCAACATGTTTACATTTTTGCAAAAAAATGCGGATGTGCGCGATGAAAAAACTGCACCATAATATATGTTTCTGTATTAGTCTCGGAAAGGTTCGTACGTAGCGACGTATATATATGTTTATATACAGAGAAGGATTGTTCGACGTTGAGAGATGTTATATTTGCATAGTTAAGCGCTCTTTGTATCTGTACAACGGATCTTCAGTATTGGTAAAAAGTTGCCTTAATTTTGTAAAATCTACATTTTTATCTAATACACTGATAAATTTTTCACGGACACAATCACTTTTTTCATCTTCAAGGATATGCAGCACTAGTTTTACGTGGTCAATAATTGCTAATGAGTCAGATAAGGACAGCGCAGTGTTCTGTAAATTTTTTATTGCGTCCAGTATTGGAACGTAACTGTCGTAAATAATTTTTAAATTTGCTGCAACTTGAGGATTGTTAAATTGAACCTGGCTGAGCCGTATTGCAGCTGCTTCTTTGGCATCTAGTTGTAAAATCACTGATTTAATTTTTTCAAGATGTTTATAATAATAAAATGCTGCTTCTAACCAAGTACCCCATCGTATAAGAATTGGTTGCGGCGGCTCGGGTATATCAGGACACAGCGAATGAAATAGCCGAATCCGTTTCGGAGATTTAAGAAAAACCGCTTTCGTTTGTCCTATCAATTGATCCACATCAGGATAAGTTGTACGTATAGTGTTTGTTACAAGGTGTAAAGCGTGAAGCAAACATGTGACATGCAGCAGGTTTGGTTGAATCGTTTTGAGTAAGTTTGCCGTGGAACACATAACCTTGGCAGCATCGGTAACTAACATTAACACTTGCTTCGGTAAAATCTCAAATTTGTGTAGTGTTTCTATTAATACATCATATATCGCTCTGGCAGTACACCCTTGCATTCGTTTACAGGTTAGTAAATAAGGAGGAGAAGGTCCTTGCGGAGTCAGCGTCCGTACTAGAATGGCTAGGATGGACTGTTTTTTAATATCTGTAGTTTCGTCTATTGTTAACCACAGGAATTTTTTTTTACTGTATTTTTCGTACAATTTACAATTCTCTCACGCACTGACGGTACGTAATTCCGTAGCGTACTGCTTGCTATTAATTTCCACGTAGGATTGTATTTCTTCCAAAACTGACGAAACATTAGGTGTTCCACTTTCTGCATTGGTCGCAATTAACATCATTGTTAAATCACACACAAATTTATTATATGATCTGCGTCTACTATTATTCGATTTATGTTTGTCACTATTTATATGTCTTTGGCACTGACTTGCTTTCCAAGTTAATAAAGTTGTTTCACAAACTAAACATTTCACTACGGTACCGTCATATATTAAATCGGGAAACCGATGTAAAAATTTCTTTACTACGTTAGCATGCAACCGAGTCGATGCATTGTTTCTACGCACTCCCGACACTTTCAACACGATTGTGTTAACAATGTATCGCTTACAACGTCTCAACGGCAACTGAATTGATCGTCGTACGCCTCTATTCGATCCCTTCACATCACGCTACTGTTCGGGCACATAGTCTGCCGTCTTTAATCATAACTCATAAACTGGTTCTTAAGTGTTAGTAGTATGGCAATACTGACATGAAGGGAATCCATCCAGCGATGTTATCTCGTTCTTAATGGCTAATTATCTCGTAAATCAACGGTATAATGATTGCTGCTTCTTCTGATCCATATTTACTTCACTGTTGGTATTTATAAATCAGTATGTTGCGTCATATTTATGACATACCAAGGAGTATTTGTTATCACTTTTAATGGCTTGAAATGGAAACGCTGGATGATATTGACACTATATTAGCTGAATGGGCATTGTCCAACATGGGCTTAATTATTACATTATACAGAAGAATTTGATTAATGTAGACATCAAGTTTGGAACTAACTCTTATTCCATTATTATTTATTTATTTATTTCGCATGAGAAGCGAAATCGAAAATTAGATATTCGTGTACAATAGTTATTTATATATCAAGAGACTAAAGTGGAGCTTTAATCGTGAGGGAGAAAATTTAAATCTCCCGAACGAATAAAGCTTAGTTTATTCCCGTTTTATATACAATATCTTATTTATTACACGCAAATAGTTAATAATTTACTGAGTTTTTAACTGTGGCAATTATCAGCCAAGGTAAGTATGAAGTTCAGATTGCCTTGATCGTTGTCAAGGAGAATTATTTACGACATGCGATTTGTAAACAAATTGTATGTGATTAATCATTTACACCTAGCTTTAACTCCCTTGAGGAATAAAGGGGAAGCAACCAGAAAACAAATAATGAAATGCATACTTTAAGTGTGTGTAATAAATAAAACTAAATCTAACTGCAGTCGTTTACTATATGGGCCATAGTTTGTTCCACATTTCCGCAGTCGCACAGACTAGTATCTGCTAGTTTCCATTTATACAGCATTGGATTACACCTTTCGTGGTCTGTGAGGAACGTAATTAATTGAGACCATTGCCTTCGTGGCACGTAGGAACAAATAACCGAATTACGACGACAAAAATGGAATTTTTTATTTTGTTAAATGTAACCACTATTCCACTTAATATGTTCTATATACCAGTACGCAATCAACCTATAAGTATTTATTTTTTAACGCATCACATTAGTCTGTACATGCGTTCAAAGTATTATTATCTGTTACACGCACTTATACCTGTCAGCAGCATCTATAGCGTTTATTGCTGCTACACTCGACAATTTTTTATAAATTTACAGTTTAAAGTTTTTTAAATATATTTTTAAGCATCAGGTATCTAATTTAATTTGCAGTTATTATTAAAATAACAAGTATATGTAGTGTAGATATAGTATAATGTTTTTATTATGAAATATATTGAAAAATTAACTTTAGCTAGAGCTATAAAAAAAGTTCCAAACAGTTCCACGACTTTTCCTTATAAGTTAAAAAAAACAACTAGTAATAAGTGTAAAAAAGTCAAGTGGAGGTCCCCCCGTTTCCCCTTTCAATAAATAGAGCATATTTTCCTTAGGTAGTACACCTAATTCTGAAAATCCCACATGCAAATGACATTTTTTTTAATTCGCTAAATTTTTCATTCTGTGCAGTCTCCTCACAAAATACTTGTGTGCACCACTGATGTATACTTAAACTGTTACGAAAAAATATAAAAAGGGGAATTCCGTAACTAAATTGTAACTAACAGAACCGCAATAGCTAAATTTTTCATTCAGGGCGGTCTTCTCACAAAATACTTGTGTGCACCACTGATGTATACTTAAACTGTTACGAAAAAATATAAAAAGGGGAATTCCGTAACTAAATTGTAACTTACAGAACCGCAATAGCTAAATTTTTCATTCAGAGCAGTCTTCTCACAAAATACTTGTCTGCACGGGAATTCCGTAACTACATTGAGTGTACTGAGATCTGTGCTTTAAAGAAGATGAAAATGAAGAGAAAGGAGTTATTTAATGTACTGAAAAACCAACAATTTTATAATTTGTCATCATCAAAGTGTAATGAACAACTATTACAGTATATTTTGGGCAAAATTGGTGTTAGTGAGCTTTCTGAAGATTTAATAAAACAAATAAAACAGGAAGTTAAAGTGTTTGTTTCAAAGATGTTTACGAAGTGGCGTGAGTGTAATTATATGTATGAGCGTTTTAACAAGAAGCACATAAACTGGCTTGATGAAAACCTAAAACTCCCGGAGATACAACCACCACTGCTTCCATTATCGGTAGGAACACATTCAGAACAAAAGATGCGAGGCAGACCCAGAAAATCATTTGAAGAAAGTTCTCATCCCAGTAAGCAAAGACATGTAAGAGCAATTGTATCAGATCTTAATTCAGAAAAATTATGTTTTGCTGCAGAAACAAGCTTGGTGAAATCAGGCAACAGAAGTGCAGCTGATGTTGTGAAGTTAGCATCAATTCTTCACCCAAAAGTTTAAAAAGAATGGAATTGGCACATGATACTTCATCTTCTGCTTCTGTAAAACCTTACAATCCTGAAGAAGCTTTAGCTCTTATAGTGGACCTTGGATTGACAAAAGAGGATTATATAACGATGCGACTTGGAGCAATAGAAAGAGGAGCTAATATTTATCCCTCATATCATGTGATAGGAGAGGCCAAAAGAAAGTGTTATCCAGCAAATATTGAGATAAACGAAAATGAGGCTGTGGTACCGCTTCAAGATCTTCTTACACATACTACGCAACGTCTGGCTCAAGTTCAGACTGATGTGATACTACAGTATATTTCCACTGACTGTGATACAATTGAAGTTTATTATAAATGGGGCTTGGATGGCAGCGGTGGACACAGTATATATAAACAAAAATTTGCGAATAATTCAGCATATGCGGACTCTAATATAATTTTATGTACGATTGTGCCACTGCAAATGTGGGAATCTAATAGCAATAATGACAAAATATTTTGGAAGAACATGTCACCATCATCGACCAAGCATTGTCGACCAATCTCATTCATGATAAAAAAGGAGAACGTCCAAAATGTGAAAGAAGAGTATAACGAAATTCAAAATCAAATATTGCAATTGGAGCCCACATCAATCGTACTTGACGGTAAAGAAATAAAATTTAAACATATCCCTATATGTACAATGCTGGATGGAAAGACTGTCAACATTTTGAGTGATACTGCAAGTTCACAAGCGTGTAATGTTTGTAAAGCTACTCCCAAAATTTTAAAGGATTTAGAAAAATTAAAGAATAGAGTCTGTAATGAAGACACCTTTAAGTATGGGATTTCGGTGCTACATGCACATATTAGATGTTATGAATATTTACTACATATGGCATACAAATTGGAACTACAGAAATGGCAAGCAAGAGGTGACAGTGCAAAACAAGAAGTATAAGAAAAAAATGATGAAACAGCAACTAAGTTTTATGAACAAATGGGCCTTGTTATTAACCAGCCGAAACAAGGTGGAGGCAATAGCAATACATCAAGGAAGAAGTATTTAAAAACTATTGCTTTGAAACAGCAGAAATGGCCATTAAACTTTATGGCTGGTACAAAATGAGTGCCACTGTTCATAAAATTTTAATTCATGGAGCTGATATTATAAAATCTTTACCTTTACCAGTAGGCCAACTGTCAGAAGATGTAATTGAAGCAAGTCATAAAGAGTATAAAAATTTAAGACAATATCACTCCAGAAGAACTTCAAGAGCCAATACCAACAGTGACATATTTAACTGGATGCTGGTTTCTTCGGACCCTGTTGTGACCGATAACCGAAAAAAAGGTAAAAAAAGTAAAGCAAAATTTAATGAAACTGTATTAAATATGCTAAGGCTGCCCACTTTCTGTGGCAACGAAGAAGAGAATTATGAACAGGAGTTTGATGACGTTCAAGACTATGAAGATGTTAATATAGAATAAAATGAAAATTAATATTATGTCCCCGTATGTCATCTTAATAATTTTAAAAAAATGTGAAACAATTAATTATAATTCTTATTATTTTAAGTAGTATCATCACCAGTTGATCAAATTTAAATAAAAACTTTAAAAAAATATAATTATTACTTAATTCCGCTTTTTATAAGTATTCTCGTTTTAAGTTTTTAATTAGGCCTAATGTTTTGAAATTTGAATTTTTAATTTTTAAAAACTGACATCAAAAATCCCGTGTAATAAGTTTTAAGCGATTTCGATCAATTTTTTAAAAATTATACGCCATATTGGATCCGCCATTTTGAATTTTTAAAAACTAACATCAGATTCGTAATCAGCGACCTTAAAAACCTTGAGGTACCTAGTTTTATTAAAATTTATTGAATCCATATGAAGTAAATAATTTTGTCGCACTAAATTTTCAATTTGTCCCTGTGTGCGTGGTAGGGTTACGCCCGGCGGAGGTTCTGAAGGATTAAAAATCAAATCTCTATTCCTCAATTCATGGTATTGTTCAAGGAGGGCTATTTAACAATCATTCACAATGGTGGGATACCAATTCGGTCTCTTAGATTTCAGTGGGGTTCCGGAGACGCTCTCCAAATCATCGTGTATGGGAAGATCAATGTTTTTGGAAATCCTTGCTCATTCATTCTGTGCTGAGAGACGTCTGATATCCTGCGGGGCAATGTTAGAAGGAATCGGTACCAGAGATTAGGTGTGGATTTAACAGTGCAAATGACGACCCTTTTTGTATTGTTAAGTTGAGTATCTACTAGCTTGGTGTGATAGTTTCGATACCAAGTTAGTAGATATTTTCAGTATTCAGCAGAAGAGTAAGCCAGTGCAATGGCTGCCGTTCGCAAGGTTCCCCATTCGCTCTCCATGAATTGCTGGCAAATTTAATATTATTGCGCGTCTTCACTTTTTGACTAATTTTAGTGCTGATAGAATGTCACAGACCGGTCTACCGTCTTTAACAGATATTCAGGGTGGGGGTTGTTGTTGATTTGATTACCACCAAATTCAACATTCAGCTCTCTGTTGGTTTCTGTGTTACACAAATGAAAGGCAAATAATTCAGACTTTGAAGAGTTTTATTGTAGCGCCATTTCTTATAATATTCGCCTAAAACTTGCAGATCTTCAGCAAGTTGTAATTTTCCATTTCCTAAATTCTTGGTTTGGATGCATAAAGCCAGATCAAATGCATATAGAAATTTTCGTGATTTTATGGGTGGGAAATAATTGGTGTAAATGTTGAACATTAGAGGAGCCAGAACCGAGACTTGAGGAAGGCCATTTTATAAGGTTTTGCCATTGCTAGTTCAATTCTTTAGCAGACTGTGATTCGACGATTGCTCAGCATATTCTGTATAAGTTTGCTTAATTTAGCACACGGAATGATTTTTTGAAATTGAAAAATCTTTCCATTCTTCCAGGTTGTGCTATATAGACACTGGAGAGATATATAAAACCAGCGGATGATTTCAAGCCCTTCTGAAACCCTATTTCAAGGTGCGTTGTTAACGCCAAGTCACAACAATTCCTGTTTTGAAACCGGCTTGCTCCTTCTTAATAATCTCGTCGACGTTGGGTGCTATTCTATTGTAGATAAACCGTTCTAGAGGTTTATAGCAAACAGATAAGGGAGCTATAAATTTGTAAATGTGTTCTGGTGACCTGGCTTTAATATTGGTAGAAACTAAACTCAAGGAATGGCTCCAGTCCAAGATCCTATTAGCAACAAAGTTGTATATCACGATCTGCGGGTGCCGTTCATTGAAGATGGAGTCAAAACAATAGCTGAGAGATATCATGAAAGATTAAAATAACATCCAAACGCCTTCGCAAAAATCTTATGAAGCTATCACGAGTGATTTGTAGATTAAATCATAAAATATCGACCGATTTAGTATGAAGTGCTAACTGTTCAGTAATTAAGTATCTAAATGCAAGTGTAATTATAAACCAGGCACAATATCAAGTGCATGTTTCAGTGGAAGCATCGCTTGCGAGACAATTTCTATTTTAAAACTTCTTGACAAGATTTTAATATGTGTGGATGTTAAAAAAGGTAACAAAAAAAATATTCAGTTTCTTGTTTTAAAATAAAAAAAGCAGAAAATTGTGATAAATTAATAAAAATTGCACTAGAGAACTTTAAACATTTAAGCTAAAATGTCGTTGAAATTTCATTTTTTACATTCGTATCTTGACTTTTTCTTTCGCAAGTTTAGGCGCTGTGAGCGATGAACGTGACGAGAGATTCTTTCACGATATATTTCAAACAGAACAGCGTTATTAAGACAAACGGAATGAATTTATGATGAGTGATTGCTGCTAGGTTTCACAAAGAGATAATTTTACAGAATACAAACGAACAAAATAAAACAGGCATTACTGTTTACAAAATCTGGGTATATATTTTACACTATTGTGACTTCTGAATACAAAAAGTTTAATTAGTGATTATTAGATTATTTTATCATAACTGATGAGGGCGAATTGATAGAATATCTCCAATTCTATAAAATAAGAATAAGAAAAGACAAAATAATGATATCAGTCTTAAAATGAAGTAAATTTATTGTACTAACAATGTATACAGAACCAAACTTATATGGAATCAAAGTAATTCCTAGAAAGCAATATTTCACTTGAAAAAAAGTCATTTAAAGATATCAAGCAGTTTATCCAAAAACATTTTATTACAGAAGAAACAAATTTTATAATTACAAAAAAAACAAGAACGCGAATTTCTCTGAAAATTATAAATAGGGACAGGACACGAGAGGCCGATGACTCATCGCCCACGGGCGTACTATCGAAAATTTGTATTTTCAAAGAGTTTCTAATTTTATTTATATAATTGGAAAAACAAACGGGTGGTGATCTATAAAGTACGAAATATATTTTGTAGTTCAAGTTGAGTAAAGGAGTATCAATATTAACTAGCAATACTTTCTCAAGATTCTCTTCTGTAAAATTTGTTCTCTTTGAATGAAATACATCCTTATAGATAGAAAACGTCCTTTCTACATCGCAACTGGTTATAGGTGCATACGGGAAATATTCTTTTATTTCAGCGTATTTAGCAGTTAGATTTTGAAGCGTTGTCCCCATACACAAGCCGCAATGTTATTAAATCTGGATTTCCATTAAAAACTGCGTCTAACTTTTGCCCGAAGGCGCTTGGAATATTTTTCAAATTGTTAATAGCAATATCTAATGTGGTAAATCCATAATTTTGAAGATTTTGATTTTCAAAATAAGTGATGATTAATTTTGGCAAATTTACAAAGTATTCCTGAACAAAGTACAACTGATTTTTTAAATTTGCAATTTGTATTAGTTTCTTGCACTCAGAAATACTTCGAGTATCGTCATTTAAACATGTAACGAAATTGTAAACTATCGAAATTCTCAGCATAAAAACTAGTAGCTTCCAACCATGTTCCCCATCCAGTTATTACTGGAGAGGGAGGCAGTGACAAATATGGAAGTTTTTCCCTGTAAAGAGCTACTCTCAATGGTGCTTTTCTGAAAATTTTTAAAAAGCGGATACAAGTCTATCAACTTCTGGAAAGGTGTCTCTGATATATTCACAGATTCTGTCAAGAGCATGTGCTACACTTGTAATATGCAGCACTTTAGGATATGTTTCTTTTAATAGTCTGCCTGTTTTTAACATATATGCAGCACTGTCACTGACAAGTAAAGGTATTTTTTCTTTGTATTTGTCGTCCGTGAAGCATTTGGTATATATTCTCGTAAATGGTTTTAGCTACTGTTTCCGCATCAACTGTATTTATAACATTTGTTACTATTACATATGCGCTATATGGAATAGTTGGATGTAGTACACCAGCTACAATATTTACCACACAGTGTCCTAATATATCGATAGTTTCGTCGGCCCTTATCCATTCGTATAGCACTTAAAAACATAATATTTGGGTAAGGTTGATTCATCAACTTTGAAATCCTTTTCAGATTTTATAGATTTTTCAACGAGCACACTTGTGTATTATCTTAGTCTAGGCATTAAAAACCGTCCAAACACTAAGCTATAACACAAGGTGTTTTGTTTAATACAATAAAGATATCAGTTTTGTGGATCTTTGGAATTTAGTATATTCATTTAGTGGAAAATAATACCTACTGAATGAAATATCTATCTCCACAATATGTAAATTTTTAATTGGATCCCTATTTTATAAATCTTGATCACAATTCAAATTTTCAGATATCGTATCATTTGTGGAACTATTGTTCCTACACGTGACTCGAATATCATGCTTATGCATGATATCCGAACATTGTAATAAAATATTGACATATTTTATTACAATTAAAAGTAATTAATTATATTATCCATACATCTCGAAACATTCAATTTTAAATTTTATGAACTTCAAATTATTCCTAATACAAATTATCGAACTCTTGGTGATACATCTTGTTCGAATTTAAAATTCAAAAAAAATAATAATTCCTATCAAACGTAACGTTAAAGTAAAAAAAAAATAAAAGGTATATGCTTTGATAAATAATTAACTTAAAAACATTTAAAAAATTAGCAATTATATACAAATTTGTATGATTAAATTGAATTTTAGTCTGGTCAGAACCGTTACTCGTAATAGTATCGCATAGAACTTTCTTTTCCGTTTTCCTTCCGTTATAGTCTCGGTGACATTTAGAGTTTTTAAATGTAAAAAAATCTTTTATAATTTCGGGTTTCAAACGAACGCCTGCATTTAAAACCTATGTTCTTATGTTAATTTTTAAATGTTCTAAAATACCCTGTAACCAATTGAATGTCGTTAATAGCAAAATATCATAATACGGATATTTGATTGGCTTTCGATCATCGTAAGTTTTGAATAAAATTTGTATGTTTTCAACGTATTTGTAAATATATGTGAACGGCAATCTCACTGTGGCGCATTGTTTCATTCATCTTCCATATTTGTTTTATTCTAACTGTATATTTTTAAGTTTTTAACCTCCAAATACAACTAAATCTGCCATTTTGTTTTATAAACAATGTTGACAATAAATTCACATCTCTTTTATAGGTATCATATACCATATAAAGAATTATTTAAACATTGTATATATCTTTTGGAAGCTTATCAATATTGGAGATCCATTTTCGATGACATATTGTACCTGCTTTTCTGGTTTTATAAACGTTACAATACTATGCTTGATTTTTATGAACGTAAGTACATTCAAATGTTATCAAAACACATATAGTAAACAATATTTTCTCTAGCTACAATTGTATATTGTCTTTCAGGTTGCATTATATGCTATTAAACGTTAAACTGTTGTTATATGGGATGGTTTCCGTCTATTTTCGAATAAAAATTGACGATTTAAACATCCATCGTATTACCAGTACCATAGCAAACAGTGGATACTTATTTAAAAGAAAAACTTACAAATTGCAGATTAGATATGAGCTTTATGATACTAGAAATGATTTTTGATATACCTTTTATTTAATTTCGGTACGTAATCATGTATTTTTATAAAATGAAGCTATTTATATTGCTAAATAATAACATAATCAATAACCTATTAATTGAATCGATTCTGCCTTTACTTGATGTAAATCCATATCAAATGATAAAAACACACACAATGTTGTATTAGATTTACACTTTATTTAATAATATATAACAGCTGTTTCACCGTACAACGGTTTCTTCAGATATAACAAGCGGTACTGTAAAACATTTTACTTAAACGTATATATTTTTTTTTTATGACTTAATGGTATTCTCAGAAATTGGAAACCGAAATATTTTTACCCGCCTCTTTTAGTATAAGGGATACATAGATAACATAAATTATATTATAAGTGACACATAACTAACAAAACATTTCAATCAAAAATAGGAAATAACTTCAACAGAGGGGAGGAATTAAGCTGTTTTGTCATTTAATAATTTATTTGAAAATTTTTGTTTATTAATTTCCATTGCTTCTAATAAATCGAGTTTCTTACTTTTCTTATCTTCATGTAGGATCTTGAAATTATTATTAAAACTATGGCTTTCTTCAATTACATGGTTGGAGTATGCTGAATCTGTTTTCCCATTTCTAAACGAATAATAATGTTCGTATATGCGCTTTTTGAACGTTCTACCTGTTTGTCCAATATATGTTTTAGTACGTGTGCCGCAAGTTAGTTTATACACACCTGACTTATTATGATGTGCTGTTTTACTTTTATTGTTTTTGATGTAGTTACTAATATGGTTGTTGGTTTTGTATGCAATTTTTATATTTTGTTTTCTTAAAAATTTTTCTAATATTTTATTTTGTCTGCCTAGGTAAGTAATAATTTTAAATTTCTTGTCATGATCTTTAGTAATCGGATATACGAGTATATCTTGTATTGCTTTAGTTTCTCGTTTTTTGGATATTATTTTGTCTATTATATTCGGGTCATAACCATTATTGATTTCAATCTGTTTTATAATGTTGTATTCTGAATTAAAGTCTTCTATTGACATGGGTATATTTAATAGTCTATGAATCATACTATAGAATGCTGCTAATTTATGTTGAATTGGGTGCATTGATTTATTATGTATTGTTATGTCTGTGTGCGATTCTTTATGGTATATCGAGAATTTTAGTAGGTTATTGCTTCGCTTAATCGTTAAATCTAAAAAGTTAATGCTATTATTCTGTTCTTTCTCTATTGTGAACTTAATGTTGTTATGTATTGAGTTGATAAATTTTTCAAGTTTATTAAGTTGTCTATCTGCGCCTGTATAACAAATTAATTAAGTTAATAACCTATTAACATTATATTAAATACAAAATTCGATAAGTAATATATTTATATATATATATATATATATATATATATATATATATAATATTTTCGTGACCTTGGTATGATATGGTAAATTAATCAGTCGGCAATTAAAGGTCTGGTTTACTTCAAAGTATATATATTTAAAACAACCCTACATGTTTCGGCAATGATGCCTTTATCAAGGATATATAATATAAAATTTTATATTTTATATCCTTGATAAAGGTATCATTTGCCGAAACATGTAGGGTTGTTTTAAATATATATATTTTGAAGTAAAACCAGACCTCAAATCGCCAACAAATTGAATTTACCATACCATACAAAGGTCACGAAATAATTATCTTTACATCTATATATATATGTATATATATATATATATATATATATATATATATATATATATATATATATATATATATATATATATTCAAACACAAACTATTTAATTACGTTCTGTGCCTATTTCTATACGTTTAGTTAATCGTAAGAGTATAATTAAAGATCTCTTTACATAATGGTAGGGATTTCTTCCCTACCAACTATATACCGGGTGTATTTAAAATACGGCCCGTTTCAAATATGTTTCATTGTCATTTATACTCTATTTAATTTATTTAATTTAAATTAAGTTAAAATACACAGCAATATGTATATAAAGAAATGTATTTTTATGTGCTGTTAAGTGTTAAAATATATGGACAATAGTCGAGTGATATAAACCTTCGTGTTAGAAAGCCCACCAACAGCGAATAGAAAACGGCAAAATTCCTAAGAAATGATGGAACAAATGCCCTCCAATATTAGAATATTCTAATATACTGGAAAAAAATCTATAAAGATTGGTACCTGTAAGTAAAATATTTACATATTAAGAGCGAAAAGTGATACATTATTGCTTGAGAGCAACAGTTACCGCGCGATGCGAAGCGGAGCGCTATAATTACTCGAGAGCGATAATGTCTCTTTTTGCTCGTAATACATACAACATTTTTTCTACAATCACTTAATAAAATGAAACTATTTTAAATCATTAACTTTATTGTAATATATTTATAACAAATAAATAAAACAGTAGACTACAGTAATTCAATTATTGGCATGATTTGTAATCTGGAAACTGAAAGTACAGTTTGTACAGTCTTTAATAATAATTCCTGATCGCGTTGGAATATTAGGGCTATATTCTGATGTGGTAATTTCTTGGTTATTGTTGTGTTCAGCATAATTACTTACTTGGACATTCAATGGTCCCCGTATAATTTTCTTTGCTGTTTCAATATTTCATTAATATTATCATCTACATAGCCTTCGGCAACTGTGGAACTTTTCCATTCCCCGCTTTAATTGTGTGATGTCACCTCCACCATTTACTAATAAAGTGGCCGATGTTCGGCGGAAGCAGTGTCCTGTGTATAAGGGGCAGTCTGGTAGATTTAATATTTAGCAATTTCACTCGATATTTTGGCAATAGTATTTATTCCCACAACTTGATTAAAACACTTTCCTTTAGTATATTTTAAGAATAATCGTGGCGGCGTGTTTTGATTTCTAGGTCTTAAAGCAACGTAATTTCTATAAAAAGATAAATAGTGAATTGAATTTTCTTGGGTGTTATTTGTGACAGTGAAAATTCGAGGCCTTCTTGCTTTTGAATCAGGAATAGTAACTATTGAAAGAGATTCTTTGTCCTTGATATCTTTTACAGTCATTTTTACTAATTCGTTACGCCTACAGGTACCTGCGATTCCAATAATTATAACAACCTATAATATAGAAATCTTTTGTGAAACAAATATACCGAGTGTTTTCTTTAGTAAATTTATTCATTATGTTTCACCAGGAGCCAACCGTGGATTCTATACATTATATAGAAATCTTTGTTATACTATAATATTAAATAAACATATAAAATTTACCTTGTTTAATAAGTGTATTTCATTAGGGGCTTCGCATAAAAAATTTTCATATTTCGCTCTGCAAAAAGATTTTTGATTTTTTGGGTATGTATCCAATTGCTTCTTTTTTTAAAAATGCGGTTAACTTTTTGAACTGACTTAAATCAATATCTTTTTTTTTTGTAAACAATGTTGGTTTTTAGCATGGAGTAAATCGACCAGAGTGATGACGTTTTTAGTGTCTTGACACTCTCAGAAAAATAGGCAATAAATACGTTTTCCGTATTTACGTATTTTCTTCGCATTACACCATGTTATGAAGTGGTTATATTGCTTCTCATATAATGTCTTTAATTTTTCTGGCAACAAATTCAAACTTACAGCTTTTGCAGCACTTCTGATATCAGGAGGTGTACTCGGGATATCACTGTTACTATTTTCCATAATTTTCTTCAAATATATTTAAGTTAACGCGCAAATTGCGAGATATTAATTATTGTACTTTTCAATCTGTCAATTTAAATGTTACATACTGGTTGCTATTGACGACGCGCAATTTTCAGACTTTATCGCGCTAGAGCGATAAATTGCCAGTCCTCAGTAAACATCAACTTTTCGTTGCCAATGACAAACAAAAAAAGCATTCTTTATCAAGTGATTGTAGAAAATTATATTTTACAGCTACCTATACTTCTCTTATAGCGTACATAATCGAACGTGCGCACATATGACATCTTCAAATCTGCTCCTGGTTTTAGATTCGAAATTCTAATTTCGAGTTTTTTTTGACTTTGACTAATTGTTGATTGTGTTCCTGATTAAGTGTATAACAAGTGTTCATTTGAAAAGTCAATCTAGTAGCATGTGATTTACTGAGAACATTTTGAAGTATGTCGTAAATTAAAATTTACTACTTAACCTACGAAGTCGTATATTTTGACAGTTTCATACATACAAATAAATAACAAACAATAGGTATTTATTAAAAACTATAACAAATGTTGAAAATGTTGTCCTTCAAGATCAATGCACTTTAAAATCCTCCGTTCAAAATTTCTGATTATATTCTGCAACATTTTTTGTGATTGACGTTATCAAATGTGATTTGGATTTACGACTACGGAACAATAAACACATACTAATATATTTGCGTCTTATTCTATAAAAATTTCAAAGTAACCTAGATTGACTTTTCAAATGAACACACGTTATTTGAGTTCTTCGCCGACTTCTGGTTAGGCAATCCAATTTTAGTAGAGATAGCTGTCAAAGTGAGACCTTTATATTATACCAATTGTTACTGTAGTCATTATATATATTTTTTTATTTATCGTTCTGAGTTGGATAATTAATTTATGAATTATTAGTTTGCCTGTGATAATTCCTTTTTCGCCAGTTTTTTTGCCAAAAGGTTTAATTTTTATAATTACATGTCAATGTGTCAATTTTGTTGTTTTTTTCTTCTTTTTGATCAGTTTTAAGTCCGTTAGTGGTTGTAAGTGTAGACTACCTCCTCCTGATACATCCCGGGCAATATTGAACTAGCTCAATGACAAAAAACCCACACGCATAGAGAAGCAATTTTATAAAATTCTAAAGCGGGAAGATTGAAGAGGATATTTTGAAGATTGGTTTCCGCGATTGCAAAAATAGAAAATATTTATGCCTTGAAAAATTATAAATAAAGAGCCCTCGCATTTTCAGCTATTCGGTTCCTTTTTTAATATTTACGGTAATTTATTTTTTGTGAAGAAAATATATTGTTCAAATATCAAGGAATGTGTTTTATTAAATTGATTACATAGAGAGAACTGTAGCTTACATAACAAAATAAATAAACTTATACAAATAAAATCTTTTCCCTCTGTGTATTTGCGGAACTTATAACAAAAAATTGTTATGACATACCGCCAACTCGTTTCCATGTCGAGTTCTGATTTTATTAAATTACGTCTGCAGAAATATTTTCACGATTCTGTCAACTTTATGAAACGAAAAGGAAACGAAACAAAGAAGTCAATTGGGTTAAATTAATTCTGAATTGTATTATTTTTGCGCTGGGAGTCTCCGGCTAATTCACGTTGTGTGGATTTGGACTTTAAATTGAATTTGTGCAATTTTCTTATTTCCCTGTTGCGCACGTTCGTATGTCTATTTTCAGCCGTTATTTGTTTGAATTTGTTGTTTGCCGTATCGAATCGCATGAACACATGGAACAAACTATATTTTGTTAAAGCGCAATTGTAAATTATGATTTCGCTTACTTTGTAATATTGTTTAGAATATTCAGAAAAACATATTAAGTTATTTGATTAATTTTAAAAAACTATAATTTATTTAATAATTTCATTGCAGTTAAAAGTCTATTATTTAAACATTAATTGCAGTTTAGTATTACGGTTTTAACGAAAAAATTGTATCATAAAAATAGCTATAGATATCAATAGAATTATTTTATGGAAAAATAATTAATGTGAACCTTTTTCGAATTTTCAGCATTTCTGAGATGTAAAATATGTCCAATGTGTTCGCTGTTGCGTATATAATATTCATAACGTGTACAAAGTTTATTAAACAACTAACGAGCCATCGAAAAAATTCATAGTTGGAGTAGACTGTGAAATTGGGTTGGTACTTTAACCACTTCCACATAATGTCACATTACTTGATGCTTGACAGTTTCATTTGGTTTCATTGTAAAAAAAAGGTTATGGCATTGAAATGATACTACAACAAAAAAGAAAACAAATAATTTATTTAATATCGAAATCATAATCTAAATTTACATATAGCTACAGAAGTTGTTGAAAATGTTGTCCATTTACATGTAAACAAATTTAATTTTCTTAATAAGAGTTTTGAAAAATTTGACACAAACTTATAGTTTCAATGTCAAATAATAAATGTCATTATGTGGAAGTGGCTTAAGTACCAACCCAATTTCACAGTCTACTCCAATTATGAATTTTTTCGATGGCTCATTATAAACTACTGATGATTTTTTCAGACACAGATTATAACGTTTGCAGAAAGTTCCTCAGTGGCTGGCAGTGCGTTTTCTCAATAACGAATTCTTTTAACAGAATATGCAAACTTTAAATCACGGAAAATTCCGCGGCTCCCAAAATTTTCATAAAGCACATTAACCGATTCTCTTCAATGTATAGAGCTACGTGCCAGACGCACGTAGCTCCATCATGAGTAGAGAGGTTCATTCGTGTAACATCCCACCGGCGGTGGCTCGTCCTAACGCGTACATATATATTTTGTCAGTCGTCGTCCGAATACAGTTCAGTGCACTTCGCTGGTTTACGGCGATAAATAATAATTTTATGATGTCACAAATAGTCAGAAAGAGACTGTTTTATGGTGTAGCTCATAAATTGATAAAGGGATTTCCGGATTTAATGTACAATGTCAGTATAATAAAGTGTGACGTGCGTGATATAGTCAAGGAAATTTCACTGTGAAAAAACGTAAATAGTGTAATGCATAACCGCACAAAAAGTGGGGAGATATTTTTGTTTCATGTGTAACTTTCATATCGTGTAATGTACCATTTAAGTTAGTAGACAACGAATCATTTTCTTTCATCTTTTCGGGATCTTTGCCCATAAGCCCACCAAAAAAAGAATTTACATGCTGCCTCCAATTTTAATATCGCCTCATAGACTCTTATTTTATTTGTCCATAATAATAATACAACAGAAATTAGACTATAAGCGACGCTGCATGTTTTTCTACGCTGGGCCTTACTAACTTTTGTAAGGCAGTAAGTTCTTTATGGTAAAAGTATTTCCCCAGACGCATGTACTGATGATTCTATAGTAAAATGAAACACGTGTTTGCATGCCTGGAAAGATACTTTCACACGAATATGAACTTGTATTGTGTTCTCCACACCCAATTTTTAATAACATTTTTATATTATTAAAAATGTTTTTGTTTTATACAAATTTTGGTAAGGTTTTACCTTCTCAAGGATGTTTCAAATTATTATGTTATATTTCAAATTATAGCAGCTAATTACACATCCTAATTAGTATTCTATACCCTAAACACTATCTGCGAATTAGCAACAAAAGACATCTCAGATTAAGCTCGAATGACTGTGTTCGTACTTTTAAATACTTTTTATGCCGAATACAGCGGTAACTTAATTGACGAAAATGTTCTTAAATGGGTGACCTTTTGCGTTACGGCTCGGTGTTAATTTCCCCAACAGCGAAAAATAAAGGTTGACGAAAGGAAAGGAAAGAAACAAAGAAATATTTTTATAATAAGCAATAATATTATGTAAAAATACTGCGAAACACTCTAGAAAGAAAAACTTGATTAAAAATATTTTTTTTAGTAATAACTCCGAAATAATTTTTCCATATCATATTATGACCAAACAGTCCAGGTATTTATTTTTAATGGATATTGAATTAAATTTTCGGATATTAAATTCATTCTCGAAAGCATTTCCTGCGGTCTCTCTAACCATGTTCTTCCTAGTCGCACCCGCGCGACTAAATTTAGCTTTTATTAAATTTCTACTTGGGTTAATTTCCTTTTAATTTCGTTGTGCCTGTTACCGAGAGTTTCACGGGAATTCACTCTAAGAGAATTATTGGCCCGTGACAAGGTTTCCTTTCTCACTATTGTTCTGGAAATTCTGGAAATAGATAGCTGTATAAGCGAAACTTGCCTGGAAGTTTTAACTTTTCCAGATGGACTCCTGAACTTCTTCTAGCGTGCTAATCGCTTAATTCGATAATAACTTTCCATATTATAACTGCATGGAAATGTAAAATATAGAGGAACATATTAGGTTACCGCAGGGCTTTGCACAGATACTAAAACAGTAAAGGTGAAACGAGGACGCAGTGTGTTTAGAATTTTTAATAAAAAATATTCTTTCATTGAGTTATTAGGATTATCTTTATTCTTGATAGAGTAATAACAAATAGTTACTAACAATAGCATTTACGGAAAAGTTTTTATCGGAAGAGAATGAATTGATTTAATTTAAATACTCATTGGGATTTATATAGAAGATAATTAATCAACACAATTAATTCTGAAATTATTTATAATTTTACTGCAGAAGCTAGATCAAAACCTTCTAATTGCGCATCTCTCTATACAATACGTCTTTTAAATCTAAGCCTTTTAACGACGCTTCTCTAACCTCAATGTTCTCTACGAAGTGAAGCTATAAAATGATAATGATAAAATAATAATAATAATAATAATAATAATAATAAAAATACACTGCACACACGTTCGACGTGTGTGCAGTGCCCCCGTAATGGCGGAAAACGTTAAGATGGCACATAACCGTCGTCGACCGAAGTAGCCGCTAAGAGTGTTCCCTCGGTTGGCGATGAGCAACCCCGTGCATGGTGCGCTTCGATGCTCTGCGCCTTGCCTCAATGGGGCGGGGGTCGGGCCGTCGAAGTACTGCACGGAAAAGTAAAGAAGTTGCCGGGAAAGGGTTGGCGGCCCTGCGCAACGGCTGGTTCTCCGATCTCTCAAAATTAACGCGACCGGTCACTAAACACACGCACGAGCGCGCCAACATACAACACCCTACACTTGCGCGCTCGCACAAACACAAACCACACACCCAGAGAGAGACGCAAGCTGCCAGCAGCAACCAACACACAAATTCATACCCAGAAAGAGACACAAGCTGCTAGGAGCGGACAACACATATGTTCACACCTTGAAAGTACTGGTAAGTATCTACTATAATCAATATTCATATAAAATAAATGAATGATAGATAACTATGCCATCCATCTTGTTCGAATGAACCGATGGGGTAAGATAATGGCAACCAAGAACGAATGGTTCTTGTGAGTGGAAGAGATAATAAAAATAATAATAATACGTTTATTATCCAACAGTTATAATAACTAATTACAGGATAATACAATATGTATACAAAATAAAATCAAATAAAGTGAGAGTTGGTTGCTAAAAAAAAAATAGAAAATGGTTCAATAACTATACCAAAACTATAAAATAAAACAAACACAGAAATATGAAGTGATTATTAATAATTAGTGACAAATTGGTCGTAATTTCGATTAAAAATATCTATGTCTAGCCTTTTGATTATGTTGTTCATGGTACACATCATATCCATCACAGGCGAATGTTGATCATATAAGGAGCGACACTTGGGGACATAGAAAAGACTAAAACGCCTTGAGGCAAATTGAGGAAGTCAGAGATTCCGTAGAGAGAGGAGTTGGGAGTCAAGGATAACACATTTAACGAGCTTAACCCCGAAAAGCAACTGTGATATTGTGCCTCTGTCCTGCAGGCTTATTACATTGCATTCTTGGAGTAATTCCTGATATAAGTAACCTCTCTCAGGATATATACAATGTTTACGAAAATAAATAATTTTCAGAAACTTCCGCTGAACCGTTTCAACATCATCAACAGCCTTCACGTAATATGGTAACCAAATTAAACTCCCATACATCAGCGTACTTAAATAGTTCCACTCTGCTCAAACGACCGCCATTTACATTGTAATGGCACTGAACTGTGACTTCCTTCTTAGAAAAAGACACAGCCTTACACTTGTTAACATTTAGTTCCAATCCGTTATTCGCACACCAATCATTTATACAAAAGTATTTTTAATAATATAAAATATTATTAAAAATCGAGTGTGAAGAATACAATACAAGTTTATATATTTGTGAATGAATCCTCTCCAGAGACGTAGATACGTATTTCACCTTTCTACAGGATCATCGGTGTATGAACTTGTATTGTGTTCTTCACACGCGATTTTTAATAATATTTTATATTATTAAAAATACTTTTGTATTATACAAAATTGATGAGGTTTTACCTACTCATGTATGTTTCAAATTATTTTGTCACCAATCATTTATAATATTTAAATCAGTTTGAAGTTGTTCACAGTGTGCGGAAGTGTTAATTTTAACATAAATCTTCATAACATCAGCGTATAATAAACAGTTTGACTTGAGCATAGCTGGCAATTCATTTGTGTATATTACAAATAGCAGAGGACCCAAAACAGACCCCTGTGGAATTCCAGTCTTCGCAGGAAATCTATGCGATCTAGTGCCCTCACATTCAACAAAATTAAATCGATTCGTTAAATAGCTGGAAATAACCTCGACGTAATTGGGGCTAATACTAAAATTATTTAATATGGAGATTAATACGTGATGGGGAACTTTGTCGAAGACATTAATCAACAATACAACAATGAATAAGAGACGAAATTACAGCCTTTCCTACGCAGATGATTGAGCGAGCAATACGAAATCTTCGGGGAAGATTAGAACAGTGTGGAAGAAACAGTGTTGCCCACCTCACAGATGTTCTCTTTAAAAAATAAAATGGCATAGTTACCTTTGTACTAATGCAAAACACTAAATAGAAAATTGAAAATTGCTTGCGTGATTTTATTTAAAAAAATTGTCAAGTTCCTATGCCCCACCCTCTATAAGAGCTATTTTGTTGTTTTGCGAAAAAAAATGATAACTGTTTTAATAAAGCAAGAATTATCGTGAAATTTCAAAAAAAGAGGGCTGAGACTTATCTGTTATTAAGGGAAGTATATGGCAATGAATGTTTCTCAGGTACGCGAGTTATATGAGTGGTTTAAGCGTTTTCAAGATGGCTGAGATGACGTCGATGAAGACGCATGGCCCTTCCACTGTGGACGCCCTTCCGCATCAAAAACCGATGAGAATATTGAAGAAATCGGCAATCTGATCCGATCTGACTGTCGGTTAACTATTCGGGCGACTGCTGAAATTATAGGAATTGTCAAAGAAAGCGTAAAGTAAATTTTACATAAGAATTTATACGAAATGTGTTTGCGAAAGTGTTGCCAAAAATTCTCACATTCGAACAAAAAGAAACTCGAATTGTTAATCGACATTACCATCTTAAGGATCTTGCACAACTCGTAACTCGAGAAAATTAAAAAAAAGCCCCGAATTGTGGAAAAAGTCATGGATTCCTCTCATGATAAGAAGTTGTTGACGTTGGATGATTAATTGTGTAGTTGTTTGGACTATTTCCATCGTTTGTAGGATTTGAATAATCCGATGTTTCTGCAGTCAAACTACTGCCACCTTCGGGGTAGCCCTGAGCAGGGCTGGATCTTGCAAACTCGCATCTGACATATTTGTCTTCCCAAATTTTAATTACGAAATGTACTCGAACGTCTGAAATTCCAAATTCCACTAACCACAACGCTATTTCGGGAACAGAATATTATTTCTTAAAATCTCTATTTACGCTACACATACACCTTCGTAGAACATGTTGCGCAGTAGCCCTCTTTGTAAATTTTTTCGAATAATTAGCAGCCAGACATTTTTCATCTCCAGGCTTGGTATACTCATGCCGTTTGACGTTATGGCCATATATGCTGTCCCTTTCAGCTTTTTTTTAGTCTAATGGTTTTCCTTTCCCATGATTAATGCAATGCTCCATGTAATCCTGTGTCCCTCTTCCTAGGCATGTTGAGCTAGGCGTGATTTGTCGATTTCTACAAGACGGACTCCTTTCTGATGTTCTTTGATCCTGACTTGTAGAGGTCTGCCTGTATCTCCGACGTATTTTTTTCCAGATTCGCATGGTACCCAGTATGTACAGTCTTTGGTTCTCTGATTGTATTAGAGAATTGAAAATTTGAAGAGGGGGGTGTACATTAAAGGGGATAATAATTAAATATTTATAAATTTAAAATAAAAAGTTATACATCAATCTCGTTATTTTATAATCATGCCTCGTACATGATAATCTAATGGTTCATTGCTTTTAGTGAATTCAGAAAAATATTTGGAAAACCAATAAACCGAATTAATAAAGTAAAAAATATTTGTATATTTAGAACGAATATTAAGAAGCACGAATTTATAAATCGGATCGAAGCATCGAGTGAGTTAATCATATAAAATACTTAGAGACTAGGAGACCTTCGCGAAGGCTTCAATACCGGAATTAAAATTTATGAAGTTACATTCCTTAAGATAAAATCTCCACTTTGTAACAAAAGACCGAGTTTATTAACAAACTGGTGAACGAAAAGCTGCTTTAGGAGATATAAAAACAGGCATTACGAAATATGAAAAAGAAAACAGAATTTTATCTTTCTTTCCCCTCGGAAAGCATGTATATCAACTGTGGCAAACAGCGAGATTGTTCTTCCTATACACCCGGAAGTAAGAACAAAAGAATGGAGAAAAAAAGAATGCCTAAAATCTAAATCTATATTCCGCTAAATGTGCACAAAATATATACAGGGTTAGGCAAATTGCCATTGGAATATTTTTGCTACGACTACTTAGATTTTAATAAAATTTTCCACATTTAATGTAAATAGGAAATTGGAAGAGCATGTGTACTTTCCAATCAGATTTCCGGTTTAGCCAGAAATTATGTTATACTTTCTTATTTTAAATAAAACAGCCTGTATAAATATATAGGCTAAAACAGCCTATATATTTATACAGAATATCAATAGAATTCTGCTTTGGGGGTTCAGCAATAATAAGGTTTGCAACCCTTTTGTTCAACGACAGAAACATTTAATTAAATCTAATAATGAAAATGTTATTGAGAACAAGAAAAATTAAAACAAAAAATATACACAAAATCAATATCAGTTAAGAAAATATTCGCAATCATGACCGTACACTTCTTGATAATATGCAAGTCTGTGAACGAATTCATGAATGGCATTTGCCAAAACCCCCTGACGAATTAGTTGCACTTTCTCAATTATTCTCTGCCGTAACTCGTCCAGATTATGCGGTCGTCTAGTATAAATAGCGGGCCATGCTGGTCACCATTCGATGAATCCTCTACGACCAAACCAACGATTTAGGAATGTTTCGTTTAAAAAACTTCTAAAATTAAGAGCATAGTAAGGACGTGCTCTATCTTGTTGGAACCAAGCACTTACAGGAAATTCCTCATCTTCTTCAATATTAAGAACAACCTGATTAAGTAAAGGATCTAAGTATCTCTGTCAAGTTAGTGTACCATGAATTAAAAAAGGACCAACAATACGGTTCCTGAAAATACAAGTCCAAAAGTTTAATTTCCGCAGATGTTGTGTATGCGTTTCTAGCAGCCAATGAGTGTTATCTATTGACCAATATCTTAAATTATGTCGATCAAAGGTACCATTCAAACAAAACGTAGCCTCGTCGAAAAACAACAAATTGTATGTAAAATTTGCTAATTGTTACAAATCTCCATCACCCTTTCGCAAAATTCAATTCTACGAACATAAACCCCGTCCAATAATTCTTGCACTAAATGTAGTTTATACGGATGATATTTTTCGTGCTTCAATATTCTGGCTACTGATCGGCAAGTTATATCATTATTTAGTGCAAGGGATGTAGTAGAAGTTTGAAGAACCAATAACTTCATTAGTTGCGACTTTTGGTCGTCCACTTCTCGGTCAATTTCTAACATTTCCGTTCAAGTTATACCTTCTCAAAGTAGAACTCTAAATTGAAATTCTAAATGAAATTCCTAAAAATATACAGGATATTTCATTTAAAATAAAAAAGTTAACATCGTTTCCGGCTAAACCGGAGGTCTGGGTCGTTTATAAATATGCTCATCGAATCCACCATTAACTGTGGAAAGTCTTATTAAAATCTAAGTAGCCATATTAAAGATATTCGAATGGATCCATACATTTGCCTAACCCTGTATATACACACCATTAAACAAATAATAATAATAATAATAATAATAATAATAATAATAATAAGCATGCACAGGGTAGTCTAGAGACATGTTACTGGGGACTAGCGATCCCACTGGTTCCTGAGCTAACCATTGGGATGAGCCCCAATGCGATACACTTGATCCAAAGACTGGAAGTAAGAGATACTCTGGTGGGTCGGAGGAGCAGGATCCAGGTAGGAACCGTCGTGATGATTATCCTGTAAGGCCGAAACAGCGAATGGACATCAAACACAAACACGGCATGCATCGGCAGAAACAAAGAACGCAGACGAAGATGTTGTTGAGATACCTTCATTTCAACTTACTTCGTCAACATAAGAACTAAAGCGCCGAACCCTATGGACCGAGTAAATGAACCCCTACGTGGGGTGGGTTTATTATCTGCTTACTAAGAATGAAACACTCCATGTAAAGTAGAGCTGCACTGATAGATTTCGAGAAGATACCTGGAAATAAGAAATAATAAACAACAATAATAATAATATGATAATTATGCCAACCATCTTGGTCTCACGAACCGATGGGTTAACATACTGGCAACCAAAGACATATTGAATGTTCTTGTGAATGCAAGAAATAAAAATAATAATAGTAGTAAAAATAATAATAATAATAACAATAATAATAATATTATGACAGTAACGCAAGCCTTCTTGTTCTCACGAACCGATGGGTTAATATACTGGCAACCAAGGAAAAATTGAATGTTCTTGTGATTGGAGGAAATAATAATAACCTTTATTGTCGACACTAACAGGATAATTCATTTTTATGAAGCCAGAGTTTGCGCAGTAACAACATAAATTAAACTAATGTAACTAAAGAATAAAATAAATAAATGTAAAAAGAAATTAATACTAACTTTAAAACAAACCAAAGCAATAACAACAATAATAGTAACTTCTATAAAACTTAAACTTGAATTATTAAGCATTTCCAAAATATTCATTGAAGCGTCTACTCATATGTACCGTCGGAGACTTCATCATGATATAAGTTATTGCTCTTGTGACGCGAAGTAAGTCGCTAGACCGGGTTCCGCAGAAGGGCACAAGAAGGTAAATATAAGAGAGCAGTGACGGAGAATCAACAACATTGTTAATTAACTTCGGTGTAAACTTAGCTCAATATATCACGTCGCAGTTTCTCAAGCAAAGCATCATAGTCTGTCCTGCGAACAAGATGTCTGAAAGATAAATATTTTAGGAAATTCTTCTGTATTCGCTTAATAAGGAGTTCCTGGTAAATATAATACGACGTCCAAACAACGGATACATGCTTAGTTCTAACGAGCGCATACTATAAAGCTTCTATGGTTTGTATGTTATTAAAATTGCTCGAAGTTCGTAAAAGCTTTTGATGCAGATGAGCATAGAGATAGTATATATGATCATTGATGAGCAAACGAAAACAAATTAAATATTTCTGCCTTTCTAGAAATCTAGTCTAGAATGTAGTTACACTAACACAGTGGGCGTAAGAGAGAACTGCGCATTTTTTACAATTTACGTTCACGTTATTTAATTGACGCTGCTTACCAATTTTGGTAAGGTTTGATTGTAATACAAAGCACTCGGCATCTGTGTTAATAGTGTTATAAATTTTTAGGCCATAAACATATCCAAGACCTACTCTTAAGACTCTCAAGCAAATCTCTTGTATAAATATTAAAAAGTAAAAGTCCAAGATTTGACCCATGCGGCATACCGCAGTTAAGAAAAATAAAGTCAGAGGAAACTCCATTGTAGAAGACGTAGCTTTTCCAGTTTGTTCCAGGAGAAAACCTCATAACTCAAGATTGACATGAATTATGGCATGGTCTATTTCCCAGATTTTGTAGTCGTGAATCTTTCTGCTATGAAACCGTGCTTATGTATTGATAAATAAGGTTTTATAGCACCAAAGGTTCTTTTGTAGAGAGTATGCTAGAATATCTTGGGAAAATTGGACAAAATACTAATTAATTTCTGATGGCAGAACGATAATCCTTGTTATATATTAGAATTATCCTGGTTTCCAAACATTAACAAATAAGGACCTATATAAAATTTAGTTAAAAAAAGGATAGGAAAAAACTATGGTACAGTCACGTATAAGAAAGCTCGTAATGTAATCATAACCAGAAGACGTATCATCTTTACGTCTACCAATGGCATCCAAAACAACTTCTTGAGTTAATGATTCGATAGAAAGAGCAGGCCAATGTCTAAAAAGAATAGTTGAGATCTGTACATAAGGTTGAAAAACCTTCGAAAGCATTAAGCATGTGGCTCTTCGATTGTTGTCTCATTATTTTGCATAAATTCTGGAGTTCTTGAAACGCTTCTTCATTTACTAATAAATGACCAAAATAATTTAGAATTCTCGATTATCTCAATTTTAATTTGATATCTAGGAAAAAACTACTTCATTTTCTTTTTGATTGCTGTTCTTAGTTGGTTGAACTCGTTATAGAAAGTTCTAGGTTTGATCAAATACATCAGTTGCAGGATTTGAGTCACTATAATCCAATAGAAAAGACCAATTGGTATTAGTTAGTTTTGTATAAAGTGCTAAGAAATTAATTTTGGAAAATTATGTCTTACATAATTAGATTCAAAAATTTTGTGATGCGTTGGAAATTGGTTTGTTAGTGTCGGATAGTGCGGGTCTTCAGATACAATAGGGTTGGTGTATAACTGTATGTGTCCTTCTAATATTGCTTCACGTCATTATTAATGCAATATCTATGTATTCCTAATATTCATATATTTTTCCTGATTAAACACAACTCATTCATTATACTTGGTGATTTTAATGCTTCTTATTTTTTTATTAGCTCTTATAATGATATCTTTTTATGTAATACTCTAAATTTCTTTTTTTTCTTTACAGATAAGTGCTTCAACTTAATGGGAACGTCATTATACGAGATATGTCTTTTTAGTGTTGCATATAGCCAAAAAATCAAACAGTAGAGAGTCTCAAAGTGCTTTATTAGTTTTCGAAATATTTTCCACAAAAATTGATACGCTTCTGCATTCGTTCAAACCAATTTTAAAAGCAGTTTTACCACTCTTAAGTTGGGATAGTCAAAATTGTCGTTTTGAAGGCATCTATTGCTTCTTCTGTCGCCTGAAATCGTCGACAATGCATTCCATTCTTGATCTTTGGGAACGTAAAAGAATTGTTCGGATTTAGGTCGGAACTATACGGAGAATGATCTAATAAATTCGATATGTAGCTGCTTCAAAAACTCAATTGTCTTTCGAGCTGAATGCGCTTTGTGATTATGTAGGATGATTCGCCGTTGTTGTTGGTTTCTCGGTGTACTGTGATTATTTCTGGCAAACAAACGGCTGTGTACCAATTAGCATTAATCGTGCTTCGATCTTGCAAAGGAATTGTAGCTACATGACTTGATTTTGAGACAAATGTTGCGACCATCTTGTTCGACAAACTTCGGATAACTTATGTCGGATTCTCTTCATATTGAAGCATCCAAACAGCGGACTTACGTTTATTTTCGGGTTCGTAGGAATAAATCCATAATTCATCGCCACTCACGACACTATAGACGTTTCTTGAGATTCCGTTATCAAAGCTCATGGTTTTTCGCCACAAAATAACGCGAGCGGACTTTTGTTTTTCGGTTAAAAAACGCGGAATCCAACAGGAAACTAACTTTCACACACTCAGTGCATCATGTAGGATCGTTTGGATTAAGGCCTTTGAAATACCCATGTATGTCTCAATTTCATGTCCATCTTCCTTGATCAGGCAGCGCACAGCATCGATATTTTTCTGACTGCTGTTCTCAGCGGACCTGTCCTGCAATCGTCGCTGATACTGGTGCGTCCACGTTGGAATTTACAGTATCAACGTGAAATTGTCAATTGATGTTGTGTTTCATCTTCAAAAACAGAAACCAACTCAGTAAGGCATCCTTGTTGAGTTTACCCTATCCGAAATTATTGCGCGAAAATTTTCTTCACTCAATTCCATTTTTCGACCAATTTTAAAAACTTTAAAAATTCACTACGATTAAATCACTTACCGCATCTTGATGAAACTTTAGATTTCGGTTAACGAAAGATTGAGATTAATTTTGATACCTGACGTTTTATTACTGGCGCTCTCTATGAGGCTATATGGAAAACTAAACGAAATCGAACCAATATATCCCTCGTATATTTTGGTTCTATGCATATATGTTATTAAATACTTTTAAATCTTATACTAAGATAGCGTGCATTAGTACTAAACGAAATCCAATTGAACAAGTGTATTGGCTGCTTGTACATAATAATAAGCCACTCTGGACACAGACAGGCCATCCGTAAAGTTCGACCCTCTTTCATGTTTAACCAAGCTATTTCCGGGAGCTTGTGTGAAATACGGCTAAATTTTCTTATTCCAAAAATTAATTTAGGTAAAAATTCTGAACTCGCTGTATACGCATCATAAAGTTCATATTAATACATGGACCGTACAATTCGCAGCATCAAGAAAAATTTGACAACGCAAGGGAATCACACAAGCCTCGCTTCGTTTCCATTGTAAAGATAGATCTGCAATCTCATTTAAATCCCATGGTCAATAAAAACAACAACGGGCGAAAATGAGTTATGCATCTCAACATCGTCTGCATACATATTGCTATAGATTTTTCCCTGCAAACATTTAGTGAACATTTTTGAATAATATTATTTTTATAGTGTACTATTTTCTATTATAGTGTATGATTTTATTTTATGAATATTGATTTTATTTTGACTTGTTTTTGATTTCTGTGGTAGTTTGTCGATTTGCCACGATTATTGAGACACGTCTTGATATCAAAGTAAGAGAGTTGTGCATTGGGAGATAATATTTTTTTATCTTTCATTTCAATTAAATTCGGTTTTTGTTTTTGAATTCATAGTGTTTGTGATTGCTTTTCTCATTACCGAATTTATACGAGTTTGTATACTTTGTATTTTGAATTAATTACTCTCTTATTTGCACGTGTTCTCCATTGTTATATGAGATAAAAAACCTACGTAAGTTTTATCTCACATTTATAATTTTATTTCTTTACTGTATGCATTTATTGTATTTTTTCATTGTATGAATTTATATACTTTTATAGTAATTAGACATAGATGACAAAGATAGTTTTTTGGTTCTAGTAAATTTTCTTTAACGTTTAAATTCTAGAACGTTTGATTTTCAAGGTTGGTTTTTATACTTGTGGTATCACGCAGGTCTTAGATATTTCGGTTTGACAGATTTATTTTGTTTATATTTGAGTTTATTCTGGGGAGATAGAAAAAAATATCTTTGGTATTTATTAGTATTTAATTTTGTTCGCGAGTCCTTAGAGGACGTTCAAAATTGCTTAGCTGTCAACTCCAGCAAATTAAGTTTACCTCTATGTGTAATTGTTATACTCAGGTCTTTATACTTCATAAAGATTTATTGTTTTAATTTTTTTTTAATAAATAATCAGTTGGATATTGTGACTTTATTTCTACCTTTGTGTGAACTATTGATTTTGGCGCCCACTATTTTTGTGGAAAGGAAGTACCACGTTTTCCTATTGGAAACCCGGAGATTAAAGCTGTCTCATAAAAGAAAATTAACCGATTGAGCATTAAAGTTGGACAGTGTTGTGGTGAATAGTGGTTCAGTCAACTACGAACTCACTGTTCATAGCAATATGCATCCTGTAACTCTTAAGAGCTGTGCGAAACGTAAATGTCGGAATTGTGAATAAAAGTGGGCCCAATATCGAGTCATGCGTAATGCGTGGAATCTCTTTCTAGTATAAACTTTATTTTATCACATGGAGTGATGAGATGAACCCATAATGGAATAAACCAATAGACATCAGTCAAAAACTATCAATTTTGCTACTACGGATACTGTCACTATTAAAATCAACCAATCAAGGAAGATTGACAACTCTGTGCATGACGAAACATTGTTTTCAAGTAGGAAAAACATTTTATGAACAGAATCAAGGAACAAGAATGATTAACAGCCTATCTCCTTTCATAGTTAATTTACTCATGAGTCAATTTGAAGTAGAATTTAAAAATAACGCTAAATATTTCCCAAGAGTCTGGATCAGAGACGTAGATGACATTCTCGCGATTTTTGATACATGGAAATGTGAATTAGACGCGTGCGTTAATCAGTTAAATTTGAATTTTAGACTATTAAATTCACGGTGGAAAAGGAAAACAATAATAGGATATCATTTTTAGAAACATTAGTTATTAGAAATAAACATAAAATAGAAATAGATACTTTCTGGAAAGAAACCAATGTTAATAGATTCATCATCGCGGATTCAAATCATAGTTTTCAACACAAGAGTCAATCGGTTACTACATTTTCCGTTAACAAAAGAGATATAGGAAATAGAACTAGATTTTATTAAAAACATCGCGAAGTATAATGGTTTTGACATAGAAATAATCAATAAATTAATTAGAGAAACGATATTAAAAAATATCCGCGAATCCACAAGTTTGGTATCTCAAAGTAACATTCTTTAAATACACAACACAATATGTCGATTAAAGGGTTAAAACTTGTCAAAGCCATTAATAATCCTTGAGATCTTGATGTATATGAAAGAATTCTTGTCATTAAAAATAAAGGAAACACCATTAATGTAGATAAGGGTCCGATCCGTTATAGTTGTCACTTTTCATTCTTAGAAAAGAGGTAGAAAGGTTGAAGACGCGCAGAGAGAAAATAAACACAGCGGCAGCCGTTTCCTTAAGAGAGGTAATTTTGTAGTAATTTTTAATCGATATATTTTTATTTTTAAGTCAGTTTATACGTGGACGCCTTGTAAAGTTTTTGCCTGATCAGATGTCCTAGCTTTATTGTGCTCCATGTGCGACATTTAGTGGGTTTACATACTGATGATGACAACTTAGTTGTCGAAATACGTATTTAGGATACGATTAGTAATTGTGATAAGGGGTTATATACCGCTTTTAAGTTTTCACTTAACCACCGTCTCCAAGCAAAGACTTTCAATGACTATCACTAAGAACTCTTAAATAATAAACATCACCACAGTCAAAATTGTCCCTTAATTTAACACAGTTTGAACATCTGAGAATGACAAAGCAAGTTTGATGGTAGTCTGCGAAAATATAGTAATATCATCACAGCTCAGATTAATTTAAACTTCGACGAAACTCACTTTGACGAAAGTTATTTTCAGAACTTAGACGCGTGCAATACCTGAAGATATGCTTCTGCATATAATTGTTAAATTTTTTAAGCGTATTCAGTGTTTTCTTTTATATTTTACAGATAAATCTTGAAAAATTAAATTTCCGATTTTTCAAAACTAATCGATTTTTATATAATCCGAAAGCGATTACCACTTACGTTTTTAAATTTAAATTTAGATTACAATTAAAAATATAAAAAAAGGCATTACATATCTTTTAACGTTATTTAATTTTCTTTTGCAAACGCATTAATTTCTATTTCAGGAAAGTCAAAAAATTAACAATTCAAAAATGAATTCTTCAAAACGCCAAGTCCTATCCAATTATAAAAGCAAATAATTTCACAAAGGCGAAATGATGCAATTCAAAAGCAGGAGTCTTGTTTGTTGGATGAATATTTAAAGAGCCATCACTCTAATAGACCGAGAGCGTGATATTTAGTTTACGCGCTAAATATTCTCAAGTTCACAGTTTGAGTTCGACTATAAAAAGCACCTCTAAGTGGCGATGCTTGAATTTTAAATTGTGAATGTTAAGGCTTGTGTAAACACGCTTCAATGAGAAAATTATGTATATTTGCCTCTGATATATAAAAGGTTTTAGTAAACTTGTAGTATAATAATTACTTATTGAAAAGTATATGCTTTTAATAGTTAATATTTCTAGTTGTATAAGAAATTGTTTTATATATTCTGTCGATTATTTTTCATATAAAATGACTACTTTTTTAACTTCTTTGCACATATATCGGGTGTATTTTTTAAATTGAGGCTTTCAAATATCTCAGTGGGGACTCACTTTTCAACAGTAATATGTATTGCGTCGATTAACCGTTCCGTGGTTGTGAAAGACGCCGGAGACGGAGAACAATACGCAAGGAAAAAAATTGGGGTTTTGTTGTAATTGTTCACATGTGCACTGACAAAATGTTACCCGATTTTTGAAATCAACGCCATGAAGATCTTAATGTAAAAACACATGATATGGGATGACGTTTTAAAATTTTCCAAGCACTGGTTTGGGACAATCCAGAATCTGCAGCTAATAGAGCGACTTCATTATTTTCTCCGTAGTAATATGTAAGAGCGTTAATATCCATAAATAAAATAAACACTATCTAATACTACTGCTTTAAGAAATATACAAGGGACAAAATATTAAAAAATCCTACGTAATAGCATAGAGTTTCACACTAACCTTAATTACACTGCAACTAACATTATACATCACAATCATGAACAAACTCCTTGACTGAATAATATACTTTGGAGATTAATAGGTTCCTAATACTGCATTCAAACATATCTCGAGGTAGAGGACCTTGTCTTGCAATTCGCGCACGTTGTCGTATCGCGTTTTGTACATCTCATTTTTTAAGTATCCCCAAAGAAAAAAGTCTAAAGGTGAGAGGTCAGGGGAGCGTGCTGGCCATTGAATTGGACCATTTCTACCAATCCACTTTTCGGCAAAGGTGGTGTCGAGGTAGGTTTGCACTAGGTGAATGTTGTGTGTAGGAGCACTGTCCTGCTGAAAGTATAAATTTTGGCGCATCAGGTAATTGGCGTTATCAGGGAAATCCTCTAGAACGTTACGAATAAATTCCAGATATCTGTTTCCTGTCAACGTACCATTGTAGAACAGTGGACCAACGACTACCGAACAAATTAATCCGCACCAAACGTTAAAACTAAATCGAACTCGTGAATTTATTAATAGTACGTCCACATGCTGGGACGAACTATTAATAAATTTTCTTGAGACAAGTAGTGACTATTTTTCTTATTAATCATGCCTCTATTTGAAAAATTTGTTTCGTCACTCCATAAAATACACTGTGCTCCATTCAAATTTTCATCACAAAAACTAACAAACCAATGACAGAAATCTCCTGGCTGTAATGTTTGAGAGATTCTGAACTTAAAGAGGATATACTTATGCTTTTTCAAAATTCTTTGAACTGATGAATAACTTAATGCCAATTCCTTAGTAGAATCCCTAATGGAAAATTCGCGATGGGCTTCAAAATATGCTAACACTGTAATTTATACTTCTTCGTTGACGACGATATTTTTCTTTGCTCTTTTCTTTCCAAATAAGCAATCATGCAGTCTAAACTGATTGTAAAGTTTTCGAAAATAACGTCGATCTGGCTGCTGTCGTAAAGGATAGTGTTCAGCATAATATTCACTAGTCCTTATTGAATTTTTACGACATAAAATGTATGCTTCCAACATATCGCATTTCTCCAAATGAGGAAATACCATAGTGAAATATTGTCAAACAGTTAGCAACGAAAGTAAAACCAAAATGTTTAGAAAAATAAATAGAGAACTAATGAACGCAACACAAAATTTAAAAAAAAAAATTTTTAATAACTAAACGTGCGAAAGATTTATATTCAGTACGTTATTGACATTTACAAAGGGCATAACTATTTGTTCTGTTTAAAGTGAAAGAAGCCTACTATTGATTTTACAGAATGAAAGAGTATCTTTGACATCAACTAAATTCCACCGTAAATACTTTATTATTCGTTTTAGGACAATAGTGTATTGAAACTTTTATATTACAAAGAACATTATCATTCAGAATTTTAAAAAATATACAGACTGTTCCATTTAAAAAAATTATAAATTTCAAAATTTCTCGAAAATGCGTTATTCAATTTTTTCTACACGAACTGCATGCTAATCAATGTTAAAAACACTAATACTTTGCTAATTTAACCTACTTTCTAGAATTAATAATAACAGAGATAGCAATAGTGCGCACTTAATTTGAATCAGCCTGTATATCCCCATAAGAATACACACTGGACCGCGAATGTGAAACAATCTATAGTTTAAAACCTATTAAAGTCATGCTGACACATTGTTGGGAAAGGATAAATCCAAAAGCTATTCACATCACAGATAACCAGTTAATCATTTCTTTACTTTTCTAGGAAAATTTTACTGTAATTTGAATTTATTACCTCGAAACTTGTTTCCCCTTTCACAAATATGAAATGTTTTAAAATTATTTACTTTTAAAATATTATTTTTAGAAGAGTTTTTCTATTAAATCACCTACAAATTTGAGTATAACGTTTACCAATAATTTAGTTGCCTTTGCCATGCTTTGACCAACTGTTTACCAACATTCAAATATGTCAAAACAGATAAACACTGTGAGCAAGTTCGAAGTATTAATTCTGAACCGGTACTCGCTAAGGAGCAAGAACTGCTAGAACGGTTTTAGAACATTCCGAATTAATTCAAACACATAATTCATTCAAAACATATAATTAAAAATTCAACCAAAATACCAAAAGCTAGTGCGATTGCGGAGTAGTTCTAAAATTGTTCAGAATTGCGAACCAGAACAAAAATATTTTGTATATTTGTAAGGATTAGGTTAAGGGAAAAAACGTCATTAACATTATAAAAAAAACATTTACACCAACAGCTTTTAGTATCAATTATAAATTTAAATTGCCTTTTTATACTACTAATATAACTTGAACAAAATAAAAGGGACATAAGCATATACATAAATATAGCAATGCTTTTATCATCTCTATCATCATTTTCAGATATTATATATGTATATGGGTTGTTATGAAGGCATATGTTTACCTATTTTGCATAATTTCATCTGTCAAGAGATACATATATGTGCTCTCTTCGGGGAAGTTGGAATTTACGAGATCTGTCTATATTTGTTTGGATCGATAAGCTACCGTGGATATTCTAGGGTTGTAATATTATACATGCCGACATGGAAAAGAACTAAACATAGATATATCTGAATACATTCAAGCGCGGTTAATATGAGAATAAACACAATTTAAATAATTTCGAAGCGAGAATATGGACGATGATTTTTCTTAAAGTTAAAATTTTTTCTGATTAAGATTATGGATAATATTGACGCAGAGATATCCCTGTGTATTAGTAAATGTCACAGAGTGAGTGATGTAATCACTTACCTTACGTCATTGCATATTTATGATAATATTTAAAAATAATAATAATAAAAATAATTACTTCGTCATAAAACTAAATTTATTATATTGTATACAGGCTTACTCTCACCATTAGGATCTCGTAAACCGCCAGAGATACAAAGAAGCTTAAATTGGGGCAAAGTTGCGAAAATTAATGGGATTAATATACCGCAAAGAAATTTGTATTATTATTTTTCGTTTTTTAAATTCTTGGTAAGAACCAAATTTACACATTTTCTTCTTTCTTCAATAACTTGGTTGTTATGCAACGAATATAAAAACCAAATAGTAACCCAATAGTAACTTTTTCTGCTGCATTCTGTGGTACTAATCATTTTTCGGTACAACGTTTTCTCACTTTACAACCGCAGTCAACTTAAAAAATTTAAATACGGACCTAGATTTTAAAATCACTTTAATGATTGCTACTTATCTTTGTAACATTATTTCCAGGGTATTTCTTAACATAGTCACTTATTTCTCATCAAAATTCATAATACATAGAAAAAAATATTACGGGCCTGGACGTGGTTCAAAACGAAAACTTAAGAATTTATTTTTCGAAAAGAATTAAAACAATTGATTAGAAACAACAACTAAAATCGACAATAACAATAGAATAATTCACAACAAATGTTCGAAAATGCCTCTTTCTTGTTAATGCTTCAATTAATTATTAATAGCACGACCGATGTCGCATCGTCTTAATGTCGCAAATGCATTTGTAACTTGTGTACGCAATTCTTCTAAATGTTGTATGGCTTTCGCATAAATTTTATTTTTAAAGTTCCCCATAAAAAGAAATCAAGGGGCGATAGGTCAGGTGACCTTGCAGGCCATTCAACTACTCCGCGATTCCCAATCGACTGTCCTGGAAATTCTCTGCGCAGGAAGTCTCTCACCGCTCTTAGATTGTGGGGAGGTGCTCCATCTTGTTGATACCAGAGAATACGAAGTCGTCCGGGAGGCAACTTTTCTAAATTATAGGCTAAATAATTTTCCAGAATATTTAAATACGCAACGCAATTTAAATTATTATCATAAATAAACAGGTCTATTACTTCACCGTTTAAAATTCCGGCCCACACATTTAAACCAAAACGCACTTGATCTCGACTTGTCTGTTCTGGTATGGGTTCTCTACGCCCAAGAAATGTTCCATTATTTCTATTGAATATTCAAATGGTAAATTTCCGCATTATGGAGTTCAGAAAATCGCCATTTATATTGATTTGTTATCTGAGCCAGTTGCACCAAGAATCGCCGTTCCAAATCTCCAGAAAGCACATGCATTTTCCAGAATTTTTGCATATTTTGATTTGTCAGAATAATTGAAACATACATGAGTGGGTAAAACGCCACCAGTTTTGTATAATACAAAGGTATTTTTAATAATATTTTATATTATTAAAGTCTGGTGTGAAGAACACAAATACAGGTTCACTAATAATATTTTTTGTGAACGTGTTCGAACATATCCCTCCCCAGAGACGCAGATACGTATTCCGCCTTTCTACAGGCTCATCGGTACGCCCCAGCTGGAGAAAGGATATCTCCGAATATGTTCGGACACGTTCACAAAAAATATTAATTTTGTGTTCTTCACACCAGATTTTTAATAATATTTTATATAATTAAAAATACCTTTTTTATCATATTTTGATTTAATATTATTCAAACTTTACTCTAGCGTAAATGCAATTCAACTGATGTTTCATTTCTCGATTTTCTAGGATGAGCAATAATCTGTAATTTCTTAAAATACATAGACTTGTGCATAGAAAAACATACTATTTTGTATAATTCAATTGATTCGTATTTTAATTGATGAAGATCCATAATTTAAAATAGAAATAAAACTAATGGTTAAAATCTTCACTTTTTTAATACGTAATCGTAAAACGACGATAATTGTTTCGCCAGCACAGTGGCTTCATCAGGTACTTACGGCTAAAGAGTACGTTACAACCTCGGTTTGTAACGTGCTGGCGAAACATTTGTCATTGTTTTACGATTACGTCTTAAAAAAGTGAAGATTTTAACCATTAGTTTTATTTCTCTTTTATACTATATTGTAAATAAAGCTGTTCTAATACTCCTGTTTCTATATGTTTATCGTGGTTTTAGAAAAGAATGGTATTCAACCAATTTCGTTCTAATCTGCAAAAATGGGAGTAATGCGGCTGCCGCCTTTCCAAGACTTCTTGATGGGCTACACTGGTACTCACAGAATCTATGCAATGTATGAAATACAGTCTCAAGGCAATGGTGAGCATCTAATCTGAATAAGCCTGTATATGTTAAATCTAAGTAAATCGAGGATAAAGAATTTGTCTAAAACATTTTCAGTTTTATAAATATTTACCGTTCATTTTCAAGTTTAAACCACTGTATAAAATAATTTTATTGTCATATTCAAATTATAAAACTTTCTCTAGATTCTAAGAAGTGGCATCTCTTACATTTGCAAATTTATTACTTTATGATTTAAACCGCTTCTTTTATTCGCTAGGGTTACCAGTGAACAAATTCAATAGACGAAGTTTAATCGGACCCTCTTTTGTTAAGCTCACATTTCCTAAATATGTACAACAAATGCCATTACTAAGCAATGGAATTTATTCGGAACTATATACGAATTTACAACTTAATTACTAATAATATTTGAAGATAAAATAACACCCTACTGTAAATCTTGGTATTGTTGCCAGTTTTTTCCCCATCTGTGACGTCAACAAATACAATGTGGAATCAATATATAAGATTGTATCTAGGGACAAAAAAATGTTTGGCAGAAAACTTACCGTAGTAAGTCACTTTTCGCGCATGGTGCTGCTGCGTATATGGTACCCGTATAAATAACTAAATAATTAGTGAATAGAACATGTTTATTTATTATATATTAATATTAATTTTACAATGCGAGGAATTTTGAATATTCAATAAAGGTGTGTTTACAAAATGTCTAACTTCATTAGTTACCTCATTATTTTTGTTACTTGAAACAGAAATAACAAAATGCACATCACTCACACCATCATAGTCAACTATGTCAGTTACACTGATGTTTTCTATATTGTCTTCAACCACAGACCCTAGAGATGAACTTCTAATGATTTCATATGAAATTCTGTGGTCGTTTCTATTTTATTATTTAAAGAGTCTTTCACATATTCCTGCCCTCGCGTCGTTTTAAAACAAGGATGTCGTTCCACTGTTATCTAGCAAAGTACAGGAAGTTCTCCTAAAAGTATGACCCGTATAATTTCTGAAATCTTTCAAATTCAGAAGTTTTGCAATTTTGTTTGGAACAGCGGACAGAGTATGCTATTCCACTACTTGTCGAACGTATTTCGCCTGGTTATATTGCACAAAGAATCGTGTTCTTTTAAAATTATTCAGCCGTAATTTGATGTACTTTTCAGAAATCTTAAACTAGTTGACAATTTCATTATTGCAGCACCAGCAATTTCCAATATCATCGCGACTTTCATAATATGAAACGTACTAAGGACTAAGAAATTTTTTAGTCACTTATTTTATAAAAAATCTTAGCTTTTTGGAGAATATAACCATTCTTTTTTCACTTAAGAAATTATTTTATTAAAGCTATTAACTGGACGACTAAGTGGACGAAAAAGACACTGTTACTTCGTAAATAGTACATTGTGTATCTAGTAGTAAAAGCGATACATTCCCGGACGACAATGTAAATTGTTGGCCGAGGTGTTAAACCGAGGTCAACAAGCATTGAAGTCCGGGAATGTGCTTTTCCTACGAGGTACACATACTTCTTTTCTGAAATCCTAATAAATCAAAGAATTTTTGTAAATGTATAACATTTTTTCATTACCACCTAATTACCTATGAAATCGTTTCCTTGACAGCCACTGTTTGTTTGTTGTTTTGGAAAAGGTCAGATATTCATTACTTATTATTTCGCTTTAATTTAAAAAAAAATTAAATGGACAGTGTCGATGATGTCCTGGTGTGCGTGACACCACCAGAGTCAGTAAAAACTGCAGAAAATGTTGTCTACGTGTATTTATTTACTGTCTAAAATGTATATAAAAAAAATGACCGGTACGGGAAAGCTACCGACTTTCCTGGCTTAGAACGAAAAAACCTTCCCGGACTGTTTTCTGATGTTTGCTTAGCAACATACTAAAATACTAGAATAGCTTATCTTTGGATCTGAAATTGTGCCGAGAAAGTAGGCAATCTTGACCAATTTCAGAAATAGTACATTGTCTATCTAGTAGTAAAAGCGATACATTCCAGGACGACAATGTAAATTGTTGGCCGAGGCGTTAAGCCGAGGCAAACAAGCATTGGAGTCCGGGAATGTGTTTTACTACGAGGTACACATACTATTTTTTCTGAAATCGGAATCAACATTATTATAAATTAAAGAATTTTTATAAATGCACAACATATTTTCATTACCTTTTATTTGCCTATGAATGCGTTTCCATGACGGTGACGTTTCAGTGATAATTGTTGTGGAAAAGGTCAGAGATTCATTACTTATTATTTCGCTTTAATACCTACTTAAAAATTTTAAATGGACAGTGCTGATGAAGTCTTGATGTGCGGGACACCACCGGAGTTAGTAAATGCTGCTGAAAATGTTGTCTGCGTGTATTTATTTACTGTCTAAAATGTATATAAAAAACCACCGATACGGGAAAGCTACTAACTTTCCCGGCCTAGGATGAAAAAAATCTTCCCGGACTGTTTTCTGATATGTAGTTGCATAGCAACGGACTAAAGTACTGGAAAAGCCTAGTTTGGGAACTGAAATTGTGCCGAGAAAGTAGGCCATCTTGGCCGATTTCAGAAATAGTTTTCGTCATACCTGTCTATTATTTTGATTTATCCGTACCGTCACCATGACTGTTATGTCATCGATAACAGTCTAGGCCGCTATAATAACAACACAAGTATTAATAATAAATTATTTTTAATCAAATTTATTCATAGTTTTTTTAGTAAATTATAAATTAATAGAACACTATTTTATATTAAAGTATAAAAGTTTAAGTATAAAAATTAAACACACACTTTTTGTTTATAAATTTTTCAGTATCTTCAATACGGTTTGTTTGCTACGTACAAAGTTCTTGACGGCGACAACCACAAAAAATTTCAAATTTTAAACTAACTTTGCCTAGCAAAAAGTAGTAATCTGATGATTCCAGAAGAAATCTTATGATTTGCTCATTTGTTAGGGAGTTTACCTTTTTGATTTTCAGATTTGCGTTTGAGAAATATAAAAAGTTTTCCATATCTGTAACAGGAGTAACTTTTGAATAATGAAAAATAACTGGACATGACAGATACAAACCTAGAAATGTCAATATTCTCTAACGAGTGTTCAGAAACATTCGAAGTCAAAGTAGTCCTTGAAAATATGAAGTCATGTCTGAGATAGATTGATACATTTACTTAATACAATTTTATAGGTTATGAAATTAGTATCAGATACTTAAGTAAAGATATACGATTTTTTGTTCAGAGCCCACTTGACTTCGAATGTTTCTGAACACCTGTTATAATTAAAATCAGATCTTTAACATGAAAATTTTTGTCCATAAACTGTTTGGCGAAAAATTTTCGCTGAATATTGACGCGTAGCAGAGCAAAATATCGTCGTCGACCACCTGAATACCTCAATTTTTACGCCATATTATAAAATCCTCATATTCCTTTTCGTACCTCACTCTAGTCTCCAAAGGCAATAAATCACGAATATCTTCGGGAATTTCACAAACCACAACATTTTCACTTGACATATTGAAATTTCATTATTTGTTTATAAAAGTTACTATAGAAATAAATGCAGATTAGTTTCTTGAATTTATATTATTCATTTTTTTTAATTAACCAGTTTTTGGGTATCACGGAAAATAATGAACAACATACGGCCGATATAAGTGTATTACAGACTCGGATAATATTTATCAGTCTCGGCTTTCAAACAATTTCGAGGATAATTGTTTGTTATACGCTTACTATCGGCCTAATATAGTTATATATTAAGGATAATTTGTAATGGAGTCATTCATGAATTTGAGTACATATGTCTTTGAAACGAGTGTAACAGTTGCATAGTTATATATTCGATTCACAATTTACTTGACGTTTGTAATGTAATTGCAGTTCAGGTAACGACATACAATGTCGGATTCATAAATCACTCGATTACAAATTATCTTGACCGCTCGTTATTTACCTGGCTGAATTTTGTCACATTAATAAGACAGGGATGCACAGACTTATAGGGAACAGGGGCCACTCGGGAAAATTATAAGCCAAGGACGGGCCACTACAAAGAATACTTATTAACACAAATATTTGTATTTTTAAATAGTATGAATTACTACAAATGATCTAATCATGTAATCTAATCATTACAATGTAATATTTTATGTTTTATTATTTTGATGCATGACATTGCATTGACCTAACAATTTTGTTTATGTTTGGCTCCACGTTACTTATCGCCACACGTAAAATTGCCAGATTTTCATTTGCCAGACGGTTTCGATTTTTTGTTTTGTTAAGTTTCATCCCTGAAAACGTTTGCTCACAAATATACGTCGATCCAAATAAGCTTGCGCATTTCAATGCATTTATTCGCAACTCTTTATAAGCGGTTTTGTCAACGCAACGGTAAGTTGAGTAAATTACCTTCATTAAACTTGTTTCGTAAATTATCATCATTTTGCATGTCTATCAATTCCAGCTGTATTGATTCCGGTGCATTTTCGGGTGAAATGTTGAAAGGATTGTTGAAAATGTCTAATAGAGGTTTAACTTTTTTGAAGTCTAGAAAACGATCATGAAAAGCTGGTATTAAAATATCAATTTTTTCAACATAAGCGAAATTGACATCAGTTTTATTGAATTTCTCCATATTTTTTTTGTAGTTCGGAAAATGGCTGTAATTGGCTGAATTTATTTGTGTCCTGAAAAGACTCAATTAGCATTGAAAGGACGAAACATGAGAGTATAACTGCGAAATCAATTGATCTTTGCCTTGGAGTCGCGTATTTAAGACATTCAAGTGATTTGTGATGTCTACAAGAAACGCTAAGTCACAGCCAATCAGTCGTTGCCAGTCAGCCAATCAGGGTTGTCGAGTTCGGAGACGTCCTTTTTATTTTCCTCCAGAAATATATTGATTTCTTCAATCAAGTTAAGAAACCGCTCTAGTGACAACCCACGACTTAGCCACCTTACTTCAGTGTAAAACAGGAGATCACTATATTCGTCGGTGATTGAGACCTCGTGATTTTATAAAGTTTACAGTAGGTACTACAACTTTCATCACATTTTGAAATCCCAATAATTTTGAACAGAGGGCCTCTTGATGTATAATGCAATGAAACTGCATTAATTCCTTGGTATCTATGTTTTTAGATTGTAAATACTCTTTTAACATAGTTATTATCCCACATTTACTTCCAAACATTGAAGGTGCTCCGTCAGTCGTAACTCCAGATAATTTAGTTAAATCCAAATCCATTATAGTACATTTTTCCAGAAAAGCTTTGAGCATGTCACTCCCCTTGGTTTGACTTGTCAAAGAACTCATACCAATCAGTTCTTCACTCACTTCAAAATTGCGTTACACCTTGTAAAAATATTAAGAGTTGAGCAGTGGAACTTATATCTGTAGATTCGTCGAGTGCTATAGAAAAATACTCAAAACTTTTCGATTTCGTAGTTAATTGCTCTTCAAATGTGGTAAGTCTTCTTTCAACAGTTATCCGATTTAGTTGAATTTTCTCAAACCTCTTTGCATCTTTTGGACACATTTTTTTGCGGCGATATCTAAACACTGCTTAACAAACTGACCATCTTTAAAAGGCCGACAAGTTTTCGCTATTATTCGAGATATTTCAAAGCTAACTTCAGTAGCTGTTTCAGCATCTTGAATTGGTTTTGTAAACATAGCTTGCTGGCCTATTAGTTCCCTTTGTAAAGTGTAAATTTTTAACGTTCCATTTTCGCCGGATAATTTGGTAAAAGTATGATGCTGGGTTTCATAATTATATTCCTTCAGAATAGAAACACTACTCTTGCATATTAAACAGACACTTTTGTTATGCGATGAAATAAAAAAGTATTTTTCGGTCGAAATATCTTGAAACTGTCGATTTTCATCTTCAACCTTACGACTACGTTTTTTTACTGGGGCTTGGTTTATCCATATCAAAATTGATATTATATTGTTACGTAGGTAGATGCCAAGTTCGAACGACGAAATATTTATTCTTCACAGATTACAATTCAAACAATATAACGTTCGCTTGTCCGTAGTTAAAACTTAAATGCCCCGATAGCGGGCGATGCGTTGTATTTATACGAGCTACCTAACATCGAGAACCTACCACATTGTTCGGGGATAATACCGACGTGTTTCGCGCATATACGAGTAATCTAGTTGGTTCGACAGATTTCTAGTCTCGTAACAATATGCTTGGAACGACGAGGAGCATACCTGTCCTACGTAGTAAACCTGAACAAGAAAGTAGTAGGTACTTAAAGATACATATCTTACTAACAATTACAAAAGTTAGAACAAAATAAAAAGTTAAGAAATATTAATTTGAATGGATTTTTACATACTTTTGTAGTTTTTCGAACAATTTTTAAAATTCGTTGGCGGGCCGCATAAATATCGACAATGGGCCGCATGCGGCCCGCGAGCCGTGGTATGTGCATCGCTGCATTAAGGTTTTCATGGACACACATGATCAACTTCAACATTGAAAATTCACTCCATAAACTAGCAGGACTTCAAAAGAGACGCTCTTTCATGAAAGTATGCTAGAAATACAGTTTCATCCATTTGCTTAACTTTTCTGTCAATGCACCATTTAAAGCTACTGTATGTTCGCTCATACCGAGCTCTTGATTTGCAGTATGGAAGCTCGAGCTGCATTAGCACTGACTTCAATTTCTGAAAAATCTTCTAATTCACTGATTGTAAATTATACATTTTGCGTTTTTGCATTTTTCGTTTGTACGCCAACATTTGAGCACCATGGTGACAGAAATCGGATGCTCAACTATATTTTTAAAACTCAAACAAACGTGTCAGATTTTTCATTTTTATTAAATATTAATTTATATTACAGTATGACCTCTTTATACCGAACTAATAATTGCACTGATTGATCCGGATTTTAGAAATGTTCGGAATATAGAAAATTAATCAAAAATACGCATCTTGTGAGGAAAAGCCATTTATTTTCAAATAAAAAAATAATTACACTACTACCGCATTTATATTTTCTTAGATATCAGAAGTAGATACATTTATATGTATGCTCGTAAATCTAAATAAGTAAATGCTAATGCTAAAAGAATGAGAAAAATTCCGTAATTTTGCTCTGTTTAATGCTTGCTTCTTCTGCTTTTTGAGCACTTTTTCTTCATTTCAGATAGAATTAGAATATGAGGTTCTGATTCAGTATATTCCTGAGTCTACTTCAAACGCGTTTCGAAAATTTTGACGGCTTCTGTGTGCTTTACAGATCTTGGTATCGTTTCTTCTTCATTAGGGCTCGATTCATCTTGAACACGCTCCAAAATATCCATATCGTTTATAGATTCAGATGATTCTGTTTGTCCAATGGCCCAGCCAACAATTTCTTGTCTAGTTACATTGCCAGAAATGTGGTTCATCAGCGCGGTAATGTTCTCTATTTGTTTCTCTGTACCCTATAACTCCATTTTATTCTTCCATTGAGGAAGTGGAAGATTATCATCTTCACTCCAACCACCATCGTCAACATCATCATCATGCATTAGAAGTTTACTCTAAGATTTTTTTAATGAGTTCTGGTCTTGCATTTTGCCAGGCTCTTGCTAATCCTATTATAACATCTTTTAGGTCAACTTGATTGCTTGAATTACATTTTGGTCCATTGGTGATTACATTTGGCGGCAAAAACATTACACGAATTTTTTTATCATCTAAACATAAGTCTTCTAGGTGTCCTGGTGCGTTATCTAAAAGTAATTGTGCTTTTGCGTCTAAATTAAGCTATTGCATTCTTTTTCGAACTGCCGGAACAAAATTTTCATAAAACCAATCTTAAAATTTGTTTTGGTAACCCAGGCCTTTCCTGTTCTTGGTACATCACTGGTAGTGATTCATTTTCAAAAGCCCTTGGTTTTTGAGGTTTGCCCAGAACTAACAATCTCATTTTATGCGTTCCAGAAACATTGGAGCAAGACATAAATGTAATTCGTTGCTTACTCATTTTTCTGCTTGTAGCTGATGCTTCCGCTTCCGCGAGCAAGTGTTTTTTGAGAAAGTAATTAATAGAAAACTCCCCTTTTGTCTGCATTGTAAATTTGGTCATGACGCAACTGCATTTCCTCGATTTTATTTCGAAGAAAATTTTTAAATGGCTCTACAGCTGGCTCATAACTAGACAATTTTTCTCCTTTAATTGACAATTGTCGAATTCCATACCTCGGTTTAAATTTATCAAGCCATCCGGAACTAGCTTTAAAATTATCATTGTTGTGAGTTTGGTCATAAAAGAATTTGAGCTTTTCACGTAAAATTTCCTCCGATATTGGGACACTTATAATTTAAGTTTTACGTACATAGATATAAGTCATTCATTTTGGTACTGTCGAATTAAAAAAAAATGTGGTACAGTCATATTTTAATCGGTTTAAATTAGGCTGCATGAATGTAGATATACAAGGTGGTCCAAAAAGTTGTTTATATTTGCTAGTGATGTAGAAAATTTTATACGCAAGGTAGAGAAGTTGGGTCAGTCTTAAACGATAGCTCGGCTCTGGGAAACTTAGTCATCATGCAGCGCTACACTGGAGAGGAGTGCTCGTTTTGTGTGCGCGAATATTACCGTAACAACAATTCTGCCACCATTGCGCGCCGTAGATATCGACAACACTTCAATTTGCACGATATTCAGCAATGTCCAAGCATTCAGCTGATTAAGCAATGGGTTAATAAGTTTGAGGAAACTGGTTCAACGTTAAATAGGCGCGTTTTAGGACGTCCAAGGTCGGCGAGAACCGCTGAGAACATCGAGAGAGTGAGTCAGTCTGTGCGCGACCAACCAACCGTATCAACTCGAAAGCGCGCAGCTGCTTTAAATGTGACGAGAACCTCGGTGCTTCGCATTCTTCACAAAGATTTAGGCATGCATCCGTATAAGGTTCAAATAGTGCAAGAACTGAAGGCTACAGATCCCGCTAATAGAGTTTTATTCGCTAACGAAATAAAGAACCGAATTCCAGCAGCAGTCGACATCTTATTCTCCGATGAGTTCCATTTCCACATAATGGCCACGTCAATACTCAAAATTGTCGCTACTGGAGTAGTGAAATCCCTAAACGGAAACATGAAAGGCTTTTGCATAGTCCGAAGGTCACAGTATGGCCAATTGGCCAATTGGCCCTTTTTTTTTCGAAGACCAACAAGGTCGCACAGTCACTGTAAATTCTCGGCGTTATGTAGACATGATTCAAACTTTCCTCACTCCTGCTCTTCAAGAATTTGAAGGATACACTCAGGACACCTGGTTCCAACAGGACGGAGCCACCTGCCACACTTCCAATCTTTCTTTGCCTGTCGTTCAGGGGCTTTTTCCGGGAAGACTGATTTCTCAAAGAGGGGATATTGAGCCCCCCCCCCCCAAGCCCTGACTTGAGTCCCTGTGATTTTTTTTTATGGGGTTATCTCAAAAGTAGAGTGTACAGCAACCGCCCTGCCACTCTGGAGGAACTAAAGAACAATATTCGACAAGAAATCGAAGGCATAACTGCAGACACTTGCCGCCGCGTTATGAAAAATTGGAGAGGTCGTCTTCAAGAGTGCCTGGACACAAATGGGGCACATTTAGATAACGTAATTTTTAAAAAATAAATTTCCCGTAATTTTTGTAAGCCTTAAAAATAAATTTGTTCAAGTATATCAATTTGTATTGTTTTTAATTCTATTCAAAAAGTTAATATCTTTATGGACCACCTTGTATATTAAATGTAGACGTCCAATTTAAATATTAAAATAACATAACGGGTGTTCAGAAACATTCGAAGTCAAAGTAGGCCTTGAAAATATGAAGTCATGTCTGAGATAGATTGATACATTTACTTAATACAATTTTATAGGTTATCAAATTAGTATATTAATACTTAAGTAAAGATATACGATTATTTGTTCAGAGCCCACTTGACTTCGAATGTTTCTGAACACCCGTTATAACATATAAGTGTCAAAAACGACTTTTACACGTTACTACGATTTTAAGTACGTTAGCAACGTCATACATGTTTAAAAATTGACCTTACATATAACTTCATATATATATATTTTTAATTCCATAGTACATACCTCTAGATCTTTCCTGGATAAACCAGGTATAAACCCTTTTATCAACGTCGGAATATTCACTCACTTTTAACGTTTTACGCTTATTGGATAAAGAACTGGATGTGACGCCATATAATACATTTTTTTCTGTGTTCTTTTTGATGTCGCAAATCGTTGATTTTCCCACTTTGTACTTTAATGATAAAGCAGTCACTGTGTGACCCGCTTTTAAATCGTTAATAAGCTCAATGTTTTCTTTTATCGACAAAGTAACACGTTTTCTTTTGGAAGTTATTTTGCGAACTGAACATGCAACTGGCAGTCAACAGTCTACTAAATAAAAAACCTAAACAACGAAAATCAGAAAATTAACACCCTATTTAAGCAACAGGAATTACTTCGATGTTCGGATTAAAGAGGCGTTGTCTGGACTATAATTTTAAATATCTGTTGTTTGGATTATTGTAGGTTCGGATTAAGGCATGTTCGGTTTAAAGAGGTCTCACTGTATTGAGTATTGCGGTTGTGGTAGCGAGAAAAATTCAATGTGCATTCTCGTAGGGTAAGATCCTTCCTTTATACATGGCACAAACTGCAACCTTGAATTAAAAAAACCTACCTCTACTTGAAACGCAAATAACTATTTTTATGTACTAAAATTATTTTCAACAACTTTAATATATCCACCTAACAACACTTTAATCTGACTACCAGAAAAGGACAACCCCTCGATATACTTCCCATACTAATTGTCTATAATTTAACGTACCACAAACACATATACTCATCAAAATCTACAGATATTTTGATGAGTAATTGAAATATTTATAATTCAGACGTACCTTTTGCAACCCGGGTCCGATGTAAAAGAAATCGAGGGCAGTTTAAGTACCACGATGATTTATTTAGCAAGGTCATGCTGGCTGCCATTCATTGTATTATTAAGAATTTACGACCATCGTAGGACTTTCATTTGCGAAATTCTAAACGGGATTATCCGAGCGGGAATAACAAAGAAAAGCGAGTAACGTAGAAAAAAAAAAGAAAAAAAAGAAAACGAAACGCTGTTCCGACATAACTTCAAAAGCAACCCTCTTATTAATTTTCGCGCAGAAGAGAAAAAAAAAAGAAAACAACATGAAATCCACCTCTCCCTAAGCACGGTCGAAATTGCATCGTAAATATTATTAGGCGGATACGGCTTGTTAAACGGCAGCATGCAGTTATTTGTAATAATAATTTGCCAACATGCAAATGAGCAAAATCTCCAAAAGGACTTCATTTCTGTCCAATCATATTTAAGAGAAATTTATTACGTGGCTTTGTTTATGTCTTTACAGGGTTGCAGTGTATAGTAGTTGTGCGGAAGCGTTTATGTTACTTTACTGTGCCCCATGTTTGACTTTTAATTAGTAGTTTTTACCTACTGATGATGACAACTTAGTTGTCGAAATACGTATTTAGGATACGACTAATAATTGTGGTAAGGGGTTATATACCTTTTTTAAATTATGTCTACTAAAATGGAATTATAACAAAATATTTGATATAGTCTTTTAGTAACGTATTTAATAGTATGACAGAGTAGACGCTTACTTTTATTAAATTATTTACTTTAAAAACCTATACACTAATAAAATTTAAAATTTTTTAAGTAAATGATGCTCGCGAATTCAATAGTTTCATTCATTTGAAACTGCAAGCTAAAAAACGTAGACAGATAATAATAATACCACCCAGCTCGTACCCTAAGATATATGGGGAGAGTAAAATGTTTCCCGGCTACAGGTTCAGGAACTACGAGATAACACGAAGTCATAATAATACTGCCGTCTTTGTTGAGGCTAGAAACTGACGCACAACAAGTGACGTGTGGGTTGGTGTATTGTAGTGGTGTAGGATCCAGGAATTCTTATGCTACTTGGCAGGCCACTTGTTTTCGAATATTTTCTTAGCCGCCAAAGAACATCCCGATAAAATCGTGTATTAACTGTTTCACCTGATGGAGAAATTCTTTGTTTACGATGCCATCAGTATTAAAGAAGCAAATCTTCACATCGACTTGACCTTGCTTCGAACTTGCCGTGATTTCGTAGGTCGTGATAATGATGGCGTTTTCCCCTACGATGACCGCTGCTTTGTATATGTACACCCATGATTTGTGGCTAGTAATTATTCTGGTACTGAAGTTCGCATTACGTTAGGCAGTTTCCTTCAGTGTTTGTGAACACATGAACACGGCGCCGTTTTTGTTCAATGCTGAGTAACTTTGGCACCAACTTTGCAGCAATACGTCGAATGTTACAAATTTCATAGATTGTTCTCCTTCAGTCTTGCAGGACAGCATCACGCACTATTGCCTCGTTTTGTGGCGTATTTTCCGTTGAAGAACATCAAACGACACCCGCCTATTTTTGAAACGGTTGTGCCACTAATAAGTTTGCCTTTGGCTTGTTTAAACATTTTCAGACTATCCGTTTCAGTTTTACCAAGTTTGAAGCAGCATTTGATGCACGTTCTTTGCTCTTTCACATCAGACATTGCAGTGTCACAGAATAACTCAAAGACAACTCAACAAATATAAACACAAAATCTGTTTGTCATCACCTAGCAACGTACCGTTTGAGAGACTCACTTAGTATAGACGTAGTGCACACCAACCAGCGCTTTACAACTATACTACCATCCCCTCCCGCGCCACATTAAAATTCTCGGAATTTATGGGTAGCGTCTCGTACTTAAGAGAATGAAACACGAATTTTGGTTTTCGAACAAGTATTGATGGGACACAACTGAAAACGAAAAAAAATCTCAATCAAACTAACAAAACGTAGAAATCTAGTCGATAGAATAAGTACAGTAACGATAAATGAAATACCATACAAGCAAGAAGCTGTATAATCCAAGTAGCAATCTGTACGGTGATATACAATGGCGACTTAAGACACCTGATCTAACGAATTTGAAGAATGCAAACTACAGCTACGTTTGCTGACGCTACGGAGATCTTAATAAGTAATACATAGAAGAAACGGCTATTAAACTGCGTAAAGATCTGCAGCTAGAATAAGGGTTGGTAAATAAAACTAAATGAGCTAAAATCAACTCATGTTAGTTTTAGCAAATGAATCATAAAAGATATGAAACCTGTCAGTATAATTAGTATTATTGTCCCACGAGAACACAACCAATTATCTAGGTATTACGCTCGATGTTAAATTAAAGTGGAAGAAAAACATTAAGAAAAAACGAACCGGGTTAAGTTTAAAACATAGAAAACATAGATATTGACAGGTCATTCTCAAGTTTCAATTTATGAAAAGGTTTTGGTTTCTAAACAAGTCTCGAAACCAGTCTGGGTGTATGGTATACAATTCTGGAGTAGTACCATATTGGTACGTTCGAAATAGTGACATCCACAGAGATCTAGGATATAACAATGTGACCAGCGAAAATTCGCAACAAAATACGAACCCAGATAACTTAACATACTATTGCCTAAGGAATTAATGTTCTCGATACACAAAATTTCAATAGAAGACTTAACAGGCTCAAACCATACGGACTCGTATCGTATGTTGTGTTGCAAGTGTGTTATAAGTGATTGAAAGCAGAGCTCAGTGTACCAGTATAATATTTAGCACAATTAGAAGAAACTAAAAAACAAGATAATTTAAAACATACTTAACTGGGTAAAACCTCACCGTATTTCGTATAAAACAATTACATTTTCAATAATATTAATTTAAAATAAATATTCTCAAAAATCTGGTCTTGAGAAAACAATACAAGTTCATATTTGTGTTAAAAATATGTTTCCAGACATACAGACACGTATTTCATCTTACTGTAGAATCATCAGTACATGCTGCTAGAAAGATACTTTCACCATAACTAACACCCTTACTACATTACAAAAGTCATTAAGACACAGCATAGAGACCATTCAGCACCGCTCATTGACTAATGTCAACATCACGAATGCCAAAACAACAATCGCTGCTTCATGACAAGGGTAAGACATGGCCAGTAGTCTTAAACTAGCGGATAGCTACAACCTGCGAAAACTGTATTAATGTGCCTTCACTCTACATCGGACACAACAGATAGCGTTAATGACAAAATAATTTGAAACATACTTCAGTAGATAAAAACTCACCATATTTCGTATATACGAAACTAAGAGACGTCATTATGGGAATTTTAAACATTAAGTACCTAGACATAAGATTTTAGATTTAAATTATTAGTTAGTCTTAGATCAGGTTTAAGGTTTTAGTTGCCATACGCTGTATTAATGAAGAAAAGGTGTAAACTGATTTCAAGATAGATACACAGTCTATGAAGGTGTAAGCATATGGAAATAGGAAATTTTTTTTTATTTACAACTAGCTGACTCGACAGACGTTGTGCTGTCCTAATTTCAATAAATTTGTTTGTGATCATTTTGTGAATATGTGAAAGCTATTGGAAATGTGTGAACAAAGCAAAATGTGAAAAAGACTTATTTCTGAGTGATCATTGATCATTGTATCTATTAGCGATTATGGCCATGAATATTCAATTTGAGGAGGAGTACATTCAGAAGTACGCCAATGGGAAATTTTACATGCCAGATGAGTTCAATGTGTATAATACAAAAGTATTTTTAATAATCAGGGGCGTACCGACGATCCTGTAGAAAGGTGAAATACGTATCTGCGTCTCTGGAGAGGAGATACATTCACAAATATATAACTTGTATTGTGTTCTTCACACCCCATATTTAATAATATTTTATATTATTAAAAATACTTTTGTATTATACAAATTGGTGTGGTTTTTACCCACTCATGTATGTTTCAAATTATTTTGTTATATACGCATTCGGTTCGCCCGACAAGTAGTGAAGACACGATAATACAGTTTTTTATAGATATGGTTGTTACCGTCTATAGAAACACGTTGCTTAGTTCGGCAGTTATTATGTAAGACAGCGCTGAATATTCTTTCACGCTCTGCCTTAATAATTTCTGGTTATAGCAAGGTAGTTATGTTTGGTTTAATGTATCTCTTCTCCAGCAGGGGCGTACCGACGATCCTGTAGAAAGGTGAAATACGTATCTGCGTCTCTGGAGAGGAGATACATTCACAAATATATAACTTGTATTGTGTTCTTCACACCCCATTTTTAATAATATTTTATATTATTAAAAATACTTTTGTATTATACAAATTGGTGTGGTTTTTACCCACTCATGTATGTTTCAAATTATTTTGTTATATACGCATTCGGTTCGCCCGACAAGTAGTGAAGGCACGATAATACAGTTTTTTATAGATATTGTTGTTACCGTCTATAGAAACACGTTGCTTAGTTCGGCAGTTATTATGTAGACAGCGCTGAATATTCTTTCACGCTCTGCCTTAATAATTTCTGGTTGATAGCAAGGTAGTTATGTTTGGTTGAATGTATCTCTTCTCCAGCAGGGGCGTACCGACGATCCTGTAGAAAGGTGAAATACGTATCTGCGTCTCTGGAGAGGAGATACATTCACAAATATATAACTTGTATTGTGTTCTTCACACCCCATTTTTAATAATATTTTATATTATTAAAAATACTTTTGTATTATACAAATGTAATTTTATTTTAACTTAGGCTGAAATATGTTTTTCCAGATTTTTCTCCAGATCTTCCAGATTTTTTTTTTGTAATTGAAAATATTTAATTGAGTTATTTCCATCACGGGAGCATAACGAACAAAACAAAAAAAGAATCAACCAAATATGTCGTTCCTATGGTCAATTATGATCGAGAGTGCATACAAAAATTATGATTTTTGCAGTTCGTTCGAATTTTTCGACTTTCTTTTGTAATTGTTCCGAATTTTTTTTCCAGGATTATAGCGAACAAAAAAAAAGGAATTACGCATATCCATTGTTCGAATCGTGAATTATGGTCTTGAGTTCATATAAAAATCCTATAGAAAAGAGCACTTTGTTCCCGAATTCTCCAATTTATCATGCAACTTTTCTAATTTTTCTTTCCATGGAAACCTTACTCGGACTATTACGAACATTTAGAAAAAAAAATAGTCAAATAGGTCCAGCCGTTCTGAAGTGATGCGCTTACCAACGAACAGCATTTAATTTTTATTTATATAGATTCATATAATTTCGCATATTGTTAATTTTTTAATATTTTCCAATAAAATCAAGAAAAAAATATGTAATAACAACCTTTCACACAACATAAGTAACACACGCAAAATTTTATCAAAATCGATTATGTAGTTTGTGAGTCTATAAATAACAAATTAAATGTTTTCGATTTAAAAAAAGTGTCAATATCTGTGAAGATTTGACCAAACGTAATATATAAATAAATAATACAAAATAAAACCTCATAAACCCATCTAAAAGAATAATAAAATCATGGTTTGGTGGAAAACCACAATCAATAATAGGCGCAGGAAAACTGGTCTTGGCAAAATATAAAATCACTACTAGAATGTTGACATTTCTGGACCAGAAATAGGAAGATGTTTTTTAAATGATTTAACTACGGAACAACCAATGAAAAATAAGAATCCAAATATAGTTGCATGAAGGGTTAGAAATGCTTAGAATTGATTCGTAAGAGAAATCTTGTAAAACTTGATTAACTGATGTGGCCTTTATTTGATGAAATCCATTGTAAATTAAAATAAGAAATACAATTGTGTGCTTCTCACAAATATTTTAAACTCGTAGTAACCATTGTTTCACCAACAGTGTGGATTCTTCAGACTAATAAGTAAATCTAATTACGAACGGAATATGTAGTCAGCTAAACTAATTTGGTGTTATACAGTTACATCGGAAGAGGTTTAACAATGGGGATTATTCAAATCTATTTGATCATTTAATACATGATTAATACATGTTTTATGTCCGTTCATTGCTATTGTTGCAAGTAATGTTAATTTCATACCTTTATTTTCTGAATCTAAAATAGTGAAATCTAAATCGAAAGAGTGATCACAAGTATTTAAATATACAGAATAATGTATGATCCCAAAGTTTTCGGAAAAATTTTAGATGTTAACTATTTTCTCAAAACTGTTTTACTTTATAAACTATACAGGTTGATTCATTTTCGGCCCTCACCATGGGGATCTCGCTTATTATTGGAGATAGAGTATAGGTTTAAATTTGGCAAAGTCGTTAAGTTTTGTGTTTGTTATAAATCCGTAAAGAAAATAGACCTGTGACAAATGACCTTCGTTATTTAAAAAAAAAACGTGAAAACCCCATTTTCTTCTTTTACCTGAAGCACCGACATTTGGCCTTGTAGAGAAAAAATAAAAACATATTCTTGTGGCCATTTCTCAACCTCTATCCAGTGGTGTACTCTAAATTTTTATAAGACGTTTCGTTTCTTTCTGGCCATCATCAACTATCTAATTTCTTATAGGCGCCATATTGGATTTAGACATCTTCAGAAAGAGTTTTTTTTCTGATTTCAACCATGTACCACATGCTGACTAAAGTTGTTGATATTAGGTTTTATTTGAAAGAATAAATTATAAGATTAAATAAGGTAGCCATGGAATTTCAATCTATCAAACATTTCATTTATTGTTCATTAATAATACAAAAATGTCATACATTAACGAAGAGAAACGAGATGTGATAAGTATTTTTTATTCTTCGAACCGAAATTCAACAGTAGCGAGTACAAGATATCTACAATTATATCCAAAACGACAACAGCCTCATCGTCATTTTTCTAGATGTCGATAGAAATTTGGTCGAGAATGGATCGTTTACTAAGCCGCGTAATGGTCAAGACAACAGGAATTGAAATGAAAATCGACAAGATATTTTACAAATGGTAAAAGCGTGTTTTCAAATTTCATGTTAATCTTGTATTTTTATAGATAAATAATAATCCATCAATTTCTACACGCGAAATAGCGTCAGAATTAAATTTGTGCCAGTCCAGAGTTTGGAGAACTTTACATAAAAGTAGGCTTAAACCATACAGGATCCATGTCATGTTAGTCACTCTTTACTGCCTGGAGATAATTTGAGAAGGCTAGAATTTTGTAATTGGTTAATAGGAAGGATAGAAAATGACGAAAATTTTTTAAGCAAAATCATCTGGTCAGATGAAACAGAATTTACAAATTCGGGAACGTTCAACAGAAATACGGAGCACTATTGGGCAGTACAAAATCCCCGACAAAACAGGGCTAGAAGACCACAACATCGTTTTGGAATAAACGTTTGGATGGGTATTTTGGCAAATCGTCTCTTAGGACCAGTTATGTATGAAGAACATTTAAATGGAGAAATATATTTAAACATTTTACGTACATACGTATCTGACTATCTTGACGACAATATCCCATTAAATCAATTACAATATTTATGGTGGCAACAAGATGGCGCACCAGTTGGATTGGAAATAGGGGAGTTGTTGAATGGCCTGCGAGATCACCTGATTTAAGTCCGCTAGATTTCTTTTAATGGGGATATGTTAAAAATAATATTTATAAAGTAGATGCGCCACAAAACATTGAAGAATTACGAGACAGACTTCAGAATGCCTTCGATGCAGTTCCTAGAAGAACTATACAAAGGGCAGTTCAAAATGCCAAAAGGCGTGCCCAATTGTGCATTACCGAAGATGGCCAGATAATTGAACATATACTGTAATTGTTTATTGTTTACTTTTCTATGTATTTTTATTAATGTTTTTGTTATCTTGTACTCGCTACTGTTGAATTTCGTTTCGAAGAATAAAAAATACTTATATCTCGTTTCTCTTCGTTAGTGTATGACATTTTTGTATTATTAATGAACAATAAATGAAATGTTTGACAGATTGAAATTCCAAAGGCTACCTTATTTAATCTTATAATTTATTCCTTCAAATAAAACCTAATGTCAAAAACTTTAGTCAGCATGTTGTACATGGTTGAAATCAGAAAAAAAACTCTTTCTAAAGATGTTTAAATCCAATATGGCGCCTATAAGAAATTAGATAGTTTATGATGGCCAGAAAGAAACGAAACGTCGTATAAAAATTTAGAGTACACCACTGGATAGAGGTTGAGAAATGGCCACAAGAATGTGTTTTTATTTTTTCTCTACAAGGCCAAATGTCGGTGCTACAGGTACAAGAAAAAATGGGGTTTTCGCGTTTTTTTTAAATAACGTTAAATAATATTTATCACAGGTCTATTTTCTTCACGGATTTATAACAAACACAAAATTTAACAACTTTGCCAAATTTAAACCTATACTCTATCTCCAATAATAAGAGAGATCCCCATGGTGAGGGCCTAAAATGAATCAGCCTGTATATTTAAAAACTAACAATAAATATTTAATCTTCAAATTATTGATAGTGGGACAATTATCTTCGATGGTTCTCAGTTTTCTTCTGACTTGTCCCATCTTCCTCTGGGCAACAGCAGGATCAATTTCTCGCATTTTCTGAAGAATTCGACGTCGTAATTGGTCTTCATTTTCAGCTTCCCATCCATTCTGATACACTTTTCCAATCAATATTGACCAAACTTCCTCTATTGACCGAGCTTGAAGTACTTTGGGAGGATTGTCTAATTTAGGAACAAAGTTTATGTTGTAAATATTCTTTCTACACTTTACGACGCTATTTTATTCGAATTTTTCATAGAAAAATTCGCCCTCAAGTAGGAATCGAATCCACGACCTCTGGCTTGCCGGACCATTGCTCGACCACTGAGCTGGTGAGGCGTGAATTAGAAACTTTTATGGGGATGCTTTGAGTTACATCAAAAGAAACAAATGACTATATCTCGCCCGTAGTACGGCAGTTGTACAAATTAATTGCGTTTTCGCGAAGTAATGTAATTGTAAATATTCTTTCTACACTTTACGACGCTATTTTATTCGAATTTTTCATAGAAAAAATTCGCCCTCAAGTAGGAATCGAACGTTTATGTTGTTTGCGTTATACCAGTCTCTAGTAAATCTAGCATAATGGCATGAGCTAGATCAGGCTAAAACATGATATCACCATTCCCACGATGTGTATTTAAAATCTGTAGCAGTTTCGAACGGCATCTTTGAATGTAAAGTTGTGCAGTTGAGACTTCTCCTCGATCACGACCAATGTACGGGTACGAGATAAATTCGGCCTCAAAAATGGCATACCACACTAAGATTTTGCCCTAAAATTTGGCTTTACCTTTGAATTTGACATTGTTTGGTGTGTTTTCTATGTCGTCGGTCTAAAAACCGTCGTTTCCCTTCATCTCTGAATTTGACTAGGTGAAATATTTCCCATCATCGATTATAATCAGTTTATTGACAAAATGGATGCGCCTTGGCGCACGACAACACCTGGGTATTCCTTATAACTGGGCCGTAGTATATTTTGGTGCTTTACTACGTTTTCGAAACACCACGTTATTTCAGGAAATTGTTCGAAAAACAGTTGTCTTTGAAACGCCGAATTTTCGACTTATTTTTCGCTGTGTAACTTCAACTCTGTCCTTAACCATTATTTGTTCCCTCACTTGGCTCAAAATTCTTCGTTGCAAATTAACGCACGGTATTCCCTCTTCACATTCTTTTATGGTTTGATAAATTGTTATATAAAGAAATATCTTGTTCACGATAAATGGCAACAATATCAAGCTTGGGCATTCGCCCAACTAGATTGTAAATTCCTTTACCTAGCTTATATCTAGCTAATATCTAGCTTATAAAACATTTTGCTAAACCAAATCACAAAAACTAAACTGTCATAATTCATAATTAAATCAAGTTAATTGTGACATATGACATGACTGCCAGCCACAGCTTAACCAAACGTCATTTTGTACAACTACAAATCATCTAAAATAGTAACCATACGTTAGTTGGAATCACTTTGGTTATTATTAAACAGTTCTTGTGTTCTGGTATTCTTGTTTTCAAAAATTTTCCATTTTTTTCGATATATATCTTAGATGAATCACCGCAAAAAAGCTTAAAGATTCTAGATTAGCCGGAATTATTTACTTTGCCTTTGTTGTTTTTATTTAATTTACCTAGCCCATTGTTCGTTTAAAATGAAAAAGGGACTAGGCCTATTGTAACCCCGTTTATTGTAATCTGTTTTTTAAGTGACTTAAATGAAAAGTATTGTTGACATAAAAATACGTTTTATTTTTCTACATAATTAAATCTATACATTTAGACTAGCTATATTCTAAACTGTAGGATCTTTGAAACTCTACAAAATAGACCCCTTTCAGCGAAGATTATTTAGGTTCAGAAATTAAATAAAAATCTCAAGTGGCCAGATCTGGCGAATATGAGGGTGAAACACCAATCCGAAATGTAATTTGACCAATTCAGTGATTACAATTGCAGATGCAGCATTATGGTAACGCTGTTTAGAGATATAAGAGATATAAGTGTCGGACAGTGGGAGTGACAGTAGCGTCCGTCGAGGATTCGAAACTTGAAACCGTGTGTGGGAGGTATTTTTTGTTGTTGAGATCTGTATCCTTCAGTTAACCTCAAACTTTGAGGAAGTAAAATCAACATTTCTACCCTCTTACGACGAGGAGGTGTAGTAACAAAGCCATTGTTCTGCGACAAATTTAAGGCATAAGTAACTTAAGGCTACTATACATGTACCGAAAAAGAAAAAGCAAATAATACTTCCTTTTTCGCCAAATGTGATCGTTTTTTTCTTTAATTCAGCTTTAAAATGGCCAATAAATTTGCATAATATCCTCTTGGGATCATTCTTCATCGATATAGGTTATGCCGTGCGAAGCCTAAAACATTTTCAACGAATAAAACCAATTTTGCTTTCTTTGAAGATCGTTTGTCAACGAAGGTTTATTGTTTCAAGTGTACTTTCATTTTTGACGCAAAGTAATGCATCTATGTTTTGTCCACAGTTACAAAGAATGGTGCGGAGCCAACTTACACATTTCAAATGTGAATAGTGTGTCATTGCAATGGCTTCTCTCGTGGTTGGCGGGAAGGGGAAAGATAGAGGGGAGGACGCCATTTTATATTGTCAGTCGCAATGGAGCGTTGGAGCGTGCAACACCATGTTACCTGCGTTCGTAATTATTACAAAACAAATTCTGTGATAAAAGTGCAGTGTATCTATCGGGGACAGTTCAATATTGGTCGAAATCGTCACGTATCATCTCGCAATACCATATTGGCTTGGGTGAAGACATTGGAAGAACAGTTTCTTCCAATGTCTTTTTTTTTTTATCACTTTTAGTATTCGAAATAGACTTCTTCTGCTGGTGCCTAAAATGCGAGATTTCTGGCGAGGACTGCGTTCAAAAGCTTCCCTCACTGTCTGCAGGTTCTCTAGCATCCACACCGTTCGTAGAGCTCCGTGTTTTAGGTCTAACATGCTACCAGTGTAGCATGTTAGACCTAAAACACGGAGCTCTACGAACGGTGTGGATGCTAGAAAACCTGCAGACAGTGAGGGAAGCTTTTGAACGCAGTCCTCGCCAGAAATCTCGCATTTTAGGCACCAGCAGAAGAAGTCTATTTCGAATACTAAAAGTGATAAAATTTCAGCCTTACACTTGCAAATTGTGCAACAAATTAATGAAGAAGACAAGGAAGCAAGATTTTCTTTCTACGAGTACACCACCATGAGTGGATTGTTACGCGAAAACCCAGACATCCTCTATAATTTGTTAATAACCGACAAAGCACATCTTCATGTTCTTGGCGGCATAAACAAGCAGAACATGCGATACTGGTCAGCACTGAATCCTATGGAACTTCGTGAAATGCCCTTGCACTCTCTTAAAGTGACGGTTTGGTGCGGAGTCATTGCTTTCTGAATTGTAGGCCCGTATTTTTTTTTAAATTGACAATGAACAAACAGTGACAGTTGATTCAGAACGTTATGTGACTATGTTGGAAGGCTTTGTTGAACCCATATGACTATAGGCTATATAGCCTATACAAACCGCGCGAAACAGTATAGCTATAGTTCGTCGTATGTTCGGAACTGTTATCTCTCGTGTTCGGGAAATCGCTTGGTCAGCTCAGTCGCCCCACCTCAGTGTACCAAAGTTTTTCTTGTGGGGGTTTCTGAAAGACCGTGTGTTCCAGAGGTATATCATGAGTATTCAGGAACTCAAGGAAGCCATTGTCGACGAAGGTGAGGACATACGGAGGCGCGTGTACAAGAAACGCTTACAACAATGCATTGATGCAAATAGAGGCCCATCTGCCTGATGTAGTTTTCAAAAATAGCCTTGTAAACTATGGTAAATAAATGGCATACTTGGTCGTATTTAAAGAAGCTTTTACTTATTTTTTCCCTGCTTCCGTCTATAATATATGAGTAATGCCAGTTGGCTCCACGTCACCTGTACAACACGGCAGAAACTTCTATTAATTGCACTTGAATATATTCAAAGACTGCGTTAAAATCATTACATGTTTCGTTTTTGGTCGTCTGACAATAAACGCAGAATTCATCTTGCCCGATATCCAAATATCCGTGTAAGTTCTTAAATACACACTCAGTAGAGATGCCTGCCTGAGCTATTTCACGCACAGTTGAAGACATTGTAACCGAAGGACTTGGGCGTTTAATGTCATTGGTTCTCATCTGACCACAACAAAATGCAACGAACCGCTTTTTAAATATTCGATGTGAAAGGGTGAAATCTCTATATTACTTTTTCAACTTTCTTTTGGCTTTTCAATGGGTTTTCAACGCATAAAGTGTGTTATATCACGAATTTATTTTTCTCCATATATGTCTATATTCGTATGTGTCTCCGTTATAAACAAAAAAAATTACTGAATCGATTTATGCGCGATTTTTTTTTTTTGCAAAATGATCCGCGTTGTCTGGAGAAGGTTTAAAACTATTGAAATCCTCGATGAGAATTAGGAAATATCAATAGTAGTACTATTATTTAAATTTAGAAGGCGCCACGAGACAGTACTTCTCACATTGAAGTTCATATGGACAATTCTCCAGTGTAGAAAAACCAAAGAATTTGTTTGTATATATCCCAAACGGAATTACCAAAAACATTGTATACCTAAGACCATTGCAACAAACTTAAAATTGAATTTAAAATTATATACCCCAAACACAAAAATAAAAATGTATATGTAAATGTCTAAGTTTAACTAAATACAATAATTGATATCAAACTCTCGTTCAGCTAGTTCATAATAAAATACTAACTTTCGCTGTCGAAGCATGCGAAACAAACTATTTGATATATCTATTAAAACTTCATATTGTCATGAATTTTTCCCCGAAGAGAAAATTTAAAGAAACAGTATAAGACTATATGTTTATGTACATTTTATTCCAGAAAAATAATTAGAGATATTTTATATTTTATTTAAAATTCAATTATAATGTGTACTTTTGTCCACGTCTGTAGAATGTTCGAGCGTGGTCGTGATGTTTGAGGTTCCCGCCATTTCGGAAGAATTTTGTCGTAGTCGCTCCTTTGAGTTTGTTTTAGGTATGGAGAGAGGCATTTCCGTAGGGAAGCGTTAGAGATTTTTGATCCGTTATACAGATAGGTTGTGTTACATTTTTCTGAATAAAGACTTCCTTTTTATTCAGTATATTATAGTTAATTTCGGTTTATGTTTTTAGTTGAGTTATTCTGATGTGTTGAAAGTAATTCTCGATTAATTATGAGTTTCGGATACTTGTAATTTTTGATTTGGTGTAACCTATCTGAAAATCTCTCTTTTAGTATAATTTTTTTTGTCAAGTGTGACGACTACATTAATTAATGTACGTGTATATTTGCAAGTATAATTATTTATATATATATATATATATATATATATATATATATATTAATTTAGTTATATGATTTGTATATTGATTGAGCTCGTAAATTCAGTATATTATTAGTTTATAAAATATATTTATAGTCAAATAAATATCAAGGAAAATTTTCATACTTTTTATGAAGTATTTTTATCAGTAATATATTTTAGAAAGTAGGAATTGGTGGGAAAATTACATTTTTACCATTTTGAATGTGCGCATGGGTTAATTTTGATGCGCGCGCTTACAGTTATTTTTCTGTTTGACGTTTGAAATTGGGAATAACGTAATTATAGAAGTCTGATAGTTTTCCTAAATATTTAATTAGTTTAATTTTGTTCGCGGTCAAAGTGAGGTTTTTTTATCTTATATAAGTCGTTATTTATAAATGTTTTCCTCACGCTGTTGCACAATTATTGCTTCAGCACTTCTTTATACTCTATAAAGTCGTTTTTTTTTTGTTTTTTTTATTATACGTTTGTGCTGTTAATGTTTGTTTTTCTTTGCTAATACCTTTTATTTTATTTAACACGTACCCTTTGAAGGTAACCCTGAAGATACAAGAGCTCCTGGAAGGCTGTACTGACTAGAGTGAAACTGGGCAAGCTACTGTGTATTGTGGGCCAATTTAAATAATTTATCAACACCACAATACATACTCGTAGCAATATGTAACTTTGTTAGAGTTATCGAATGTCAAAAACACATTAATCTTAATGATCTTAGTGTCCTCTATCGAAAAATCACGGCACCTTCATGCAAATCTCGTATATTTGTTATTAAATTATATTGAATTTGAAAGTGTTTTAAATACCATATTAAACAAACTAAAATAATTACGTGATAAAATATAGTCAATTAAAGCAAAACTGAGAATATGTAACACTACTACTTACCATTCCAAGTTAACCGACTGAAAATTTTCAGAAGAATAGCTGTTCTAATTTATCGCCACCATCAATCACAGAAACTGTACTAATACAATTTGGATTTCGAAATATCATTACAATGTCGTCAGTAAGATAAGCGAAAAGACTTGGAGAAATGGGGAGAATAAAAAATAAGACAAAACGGGTCGATAAGGAGATGGAATGATAAAATAAGACAAAACAAAGCAAAACTGAAAAAAATATAAAAGATGCAAAGGATAGAGTAAAATAGAAATGTAATTAAAGGTTTTATTTTTATCTTGGATTAGGGTATGAATATGTAGATCTACTTTAGAAATAATTCAGAACGAAAATAATACGAAGCGAGATTTTTATGTAATCCACCCGAACATGAAAGACGGAGAGCAACTGCTTCAAGATCTCTACAGTTATTAGCTGCAATAACGAGATCCCTTCAAAAAGGAGTTATTAACTGGGATTAACAGCAGTTTTCAAGTCATCATTTGAAGAAAATCTCCGCCTTCGAAATTTTTTGTCGACTTAGGCAAAATATAGTAATCGATGGTTACCAGATCCATGGCGTGCAGCAGGTGTTTTCGCTCGGATACCAGATTTAACTTAATAGTGATTTGTTTATAAACATCACGGGTAATTGTAGAGCTTTTCTTCATTTACTCAACCATCAGAATCCCATTGCAGTCTCAATAGATTAGTTGTCTTAAAATTTTTCCGCCTTTGTTTTGTTTGAAGGTTTTAGTGACATACACAGGGTTCATAGCTAGTGAAAATTTTCGAAAAAAAGGTCTTGTCTTAATGTATTCAAATTTACCTTTCAAACTTTTCACCTGACAAGTTCCTGTCTATCTCACTGATACATTATTAATTTCTGTATGTTCTTGTAAAATTTTCAAAGCTATTATCTCTCATACCTAAGTTTTCCTTGTAATAACATAAATTAGTAATACAGGGTTCGGCAGCTGATATGACATATTTTGATAAATCTGTAAAATTGTTGAGAAATTACGAAATTAAACCTTCTTCTTTTTCTTCTTTGTCGTACTCCTTATGCCTTTTCAGGCGTCGGATTGGGAGTTCCAGTTCTCCTCTACCCATTTCTTCCATTCCGTTCTATTTTCTGCCATCACTCTCATTTCTTCCATCGTCGTCCCTCCTATTTCCTCTGGTTTACCCATTTTATTCTTGGTCTCCCTTGTTGCCGTTTCCTTATTTTACCCACCTCCATTATTCTTTTTGTAAGTCTTTCTTGCTTCATTCTTACTATATGCCCATACCACTTCAGCTGTTTCTTTCTTATTCTTTCCGATATTTATATTTGTTTTGTCATTTCTCTTATCTCCTCGTTTTTACAATCTCTGGTTTATCCATTTTATTCTTGGCCTCCCTTGTTACCCTTTCCTTATTTTGTCCACCTCCATTATTCTTTTTGTAAGTCTTTCTTTCTTCATTCTTACTATATGTCCATACCACTTCAGCTGTTACTTTCTTATTCTTCCCGATACTTATGTTTGTTTTGTCACTTATCTTATCTCCTAGTTTTTACACTTGTCCCATATCGTTTTCCCTGATATTTTTCTTAAGCGTGTCATCTCTATTACCTCAATTTTCGACTCGTGTTTTCTTTGTATTACCCAACTCTCCGTTGCATTAGTTATTATTGGTACTGTTATTTTACTGTGTACTATTCGTTTATTGCCATATTTATATTTTTATGGCCCAATATTGTTTTGTTTATTGAGTAATACAGTCTTGTAGCTTTGTTGCCTCTATTTGCTATTTCTGCGTCTATTTTTCCGTCTTCTGATATCATTGTGCCTAGATATTCGTATGATGATACCCTTTCTAATATTTTTTCCTCGCATTTAATTTCCTTGTTGTTTTGATAATTTTTATTTTCAGTAATTATCATTACTTTTGTCTTACTCACGTTAATCTGCTTCTTCCAATTTCGCTCTTCCATATATTTACAGACTTCTGCATTTTATTTTTGGCATTTGCCAACAGCACTATGTCATCTGCATACAACAGGCTACTCATTCTGAGCGGTTGCAAATTCCTATACACTATTATTGTTTCTAATTGCTTTCCCTTTTCCGTTATTCTTTTAATTATTTTGTCCATTGCCAGTACGATTAGCAGTGGACTTAGACTATCCCCTTGTTTTATTCCCTTACTCATTATAAATTCTTCGCATCTTTTTCCCCCAATCTGTATCTTACATCTTACTGTGTCATATACTCTTTTTATTATTTTTATTAGTTCTGTAGGTATTTCTCTTTCCTTCAGGCATTTCCATATTTCCTCTCTATCTACCTTATCGAATGCCGCCTTCAAATCTATGAAAGTCAAATATAATTCTTCTCCTTCCTCTATCTTCCTTTCCATCAGTCTTCTCAGTATATATATATATATATATATATATATATATATATATAATAACTTCGTGACCTTGGTATGATATGGTAAACCTAATCAGTAGGCGATTAAAGGCAATTACTTGACATTTATATCCTGTCATTCATATTTTGTATTCTCTTGAAAAAGGCGTATACAGCCGAAACATGTAGAGTTTTTTAAATACATATATTTTGAAGTAATATACAGACCTTCAATCGTATACTGATTAGGTTTACCATATATATATATATATATATATATATATATATATATATATATATATATATATGTTATCGCTCGTTTGTCTGCCTGACCTAAAAGCAGCTTGTTCTTCTTACAATAATGGCTCCGCATATATTCTTGATCTCTTTTATATTATTCTAGTGTATATCTTAAAGGATGTTTGGGCTAAACATATTAGTTTATAGTTTTCACACTCCGTCTGCTCTCCTTTTTGGTATATAGGTGTTATCAGGTTGTTTTCCCACTTCCTAGGAATGCATTGTGTCCCCCTTGCCTCCTTACATATTTCCCACAGTCATTCCTTTCCTTCTCTGCCCATCCATTTTATCATTTCCGGAGCTATTTCATCTTCTCCGCATGCTTTTCCCGTTCTTATTTTCTTCATTGCTTCCTCAACCTCCTCGCTTGTTATTTTTTGCATTTTTTCTTCTTTGCCATGCCTTTTATCGCTTTTATTTCCTTGCTTTCGTTCATTTTTTATTATTATTTTTTAATTATTTTTATTATTATTATCTGTTCTTTGTTTTTGTGTATTTATTTCTTCTCCAAATTTCTTCCAATTTTCTGCTTTTGCATTTTTACTGTCTTTTTTGCTCTATTTCTTTTTCTGTAATATTCCTCTTTATCCTCTTGTGTTTTGGATTGTAAATATCTTTTCCATACTAACTTCTTTTCTTTTAACAGGATTTTCACCTCATCGTTCCACCAATCTGTTCGTTTTTGTTGCTTATCATATTTCTTTCTTCCACATACTTCTTCCGCCTTTATACTTATCACTTCTTTAAATGTATTCCATTTTTATTCTAGTGTCCTTTCCTCTTTCTGTACTTTCCGTTTTTTAAATTCTTTGCTTTTCCTCATATTCCTCTCTCTTTTCCTTTTTGCTTAATTTGTGGGTTGCTACCTTATTATATTGCTTTCCCGCTCCTTTTCTTTTCGCAATATGCAACTACCAGCCTATGCGCTGATCCTATCTGCGATTCCTTTTTTGTTTCTGTTTTTTTTTGGAACATTTCCTCTATATTATGTGTATACACTATATAGTCTATTATACTTTTCGTATTTCTTTCTTCTGTCACGAATGTATATTTATCCTCTAGTCGTTGTTCTCATTTTGTGTTACCTACTATCAGGTCATTTCTCCTGCAGAAATCTATCATTTTTATTGCATTTAGATTCATTGTTTCCTCTCCATGTTTCTCCATACATCCCATTCCTCTATTTTGGTCACATCCTACCCTGGCATTCCAGTCTCCCATTATTATTGTCCTTTCACTTTCCTCCATGCATTCGTCAATTGTTTTCTGTAGATCCAAGTAGAATTCTATTACCTCCTCTTCCAGCGCTCCTTCTATTGGTCCATATATTTGAATTATGTTAACTAACTCTGTTTAATTTTATTGTTAGTGCTACTATTCTTGGATTTTTAGCCCTATATTTTACTACCTTCTTGTCCATTTCTTTATTGACTATTATTCCTACTCCCTCTTTTGCTCGTTTTTATAGTTTTACTCCCGCGTAATATAGCTTATATTAATTTACTATATCTTTTGTTCCTTTGCCTTTTTTCTTTGTCTCACTTAGTTTTATTAGCTGTAACTTGTTCTCCTCCATTTCTTGGATTATCTCTATTTCCTTTCCAACTATAGTGTTTATGTTCCATGTACCTATTCCTATTATTTAATCAACCTCTTCTTTCTCTTCCCTTTGCTTCTTTGCCATTCTCTTCTCCCTTGCCATTTCCGTCATAAATTGAACCAACTTGCGATATATAACAACTTTAATTTGTGTAATTTTATTTTTTGAAAATAATATCTTTTAAGTACCCCCCCATTGGCTTCTCAACAAAACCTTAACCTATTTTGAAAATTTTCCATAACTCAGAGCAGGAGTTGAGCATTAATATTTTGACATTCTTGAAAATTGTTATCTTTCAATGCCTGAATAGTTTGTGATCGGTTCTTCTATACCCTACCCTTTAAAAGGCCCCATAAAAATCAATCGATAACCCATAAGTCTGGAGATCTTGGCGGCCAATTTATGCTACCATATTTGGATATAACTTTATTAGAAAACATTTCCCTTAAAATAAGAAGAAGCTGCCTTGCTGTATGGAGTGTCGCACCATCCTACTGGAACCATACGTTATCTTACCCCAATCTTCGTAGTTCTCGTACCAAAAAATTCTGTATCATGTATACATAACGATTGCAGTTAACGACGACACACCATACTATCTCCTTCTGATCATGTAGAGGTTTTTGATATAACTGTTCAGGATTTTCTGATGACCAGTACTGACTATTCTGTTTATTTATGAAACCACTTAAATGAAAGTGAGCTTCATCCGTCATTAACAAACAACGCAACATATCTTGATCTGCATTCAAGATTTCTAAGAATTCTCTGCAAAATGTCTTGTGAAGTGTTCTATCGTCTTCCTTTAGAGACTACACAATCTGAATTTTATAGGGGCAAAAACGTAAATCATTTTTAAGCATCCTACGAAGTCTTCTTTCAGGGATTTACAGGGTTAATGAATGTATTTTCGCAGATCGTATCGGATTTATGTTAACGACATCACTAACACCCTTTCAATGTTTTCTGGTGTCCGAACAGTTGTAATACTACCTTTAAATTTTAATGCAACACTGCCTTTTTCATTAAAATCATTCAACTACTTCAAAATTTTCTTCTGCGATGGAATTCTCCCATGTTTGTCAACATTAAATTCCCGCCGAAAACTTCTTTGAGCTTGGATATGAATACAGGTAACTATTCTACTAAGGAAGTTCGTTTGTGAAGCATGTAACCATACTAAAATCAATGATTATATCGATAACTCATAAGAGGTTATGGTAATTAATACAATAATAAATATAACGTTTTACATTTGTAAATGGATAAACATTTACGGTAAGTTTATATATGTATTTTAAATAAGAATTATTGTGATTTGACCAATATTTTAATAGTTATTTAAGTAATAAGGGAGGTAAGTAACATTTACTAGTCGAGGACTAGTTCGAGACTGGTAAATGTTACCTCCCGAATTGCTTATAACATTTTTCCCACTCCCCAGACAATAAAATCCTCAAAAATTAAATGTAATCATTATAAACAGTAACGGTGAACAACCTCGGAATTTAATAAATTAGACATCTGAAACGTCAATAGGAATTAAGTGTTGCTGATAAAGTAGGTGATAGTAACATTGAATTATCAAGAAATATAAATAAATATCCCAATTTTGTTAATAATGTTACTAATTGTATAAACTGTAATATTACCATAAATATAAATTAATAGAACACGTGTTTTGATGCTTTTTTCCCTAAAGGACGTAAGTAAATTACTTACGCCCCGTTGTCATAACAATCACAGTCATTTCAGTAAAACCAACTTACGTCTATAGAAACAATGTATTAATGGTATGCTTAATATAAGGGGACAAAGAATTCAATGTTATTATCACCTACTTTATCAGCAACACTTAATTCCGTGGTTTCATTTGACACTATTGAATTGTCAAATTTCGTTTTATTTGTGTTTATAATCAATTGTATGTAGGAACTGCCTAGTAACGTTTCAGATGTGTCTAATTTATTAAATTCCGAGGTTGTTCACCGTTACTGTTTATCATGATTACATTTAATTTTTGAGGATTTTATTGTCTGGGGAGTGGGAAAAATGTTATAAGCAATTCGGGAGGTAACATTTACCAGTCTCGAACTCTATTGCAAGTCCTCGGGCAAGCCCTCGGACGCAAACTCGTCCTCGACTGGTAAATCTTACTTACCTCCCTTATTACTTAAATAACTATTTCCCACTCCCCTTATAGTAAGCATACCATTAATACATTGTTTCTATAGACGTAAGTTGGTCTTACTGAAATGACTGTGATTGTTATGACAACGGGGCGTAAGTAATTTACTTACGTCCTTTAGGGAAAAAAAGTGCATCAAAACACGTGTTCTATTAATTTATATCAGAATAATTGAAACATACATGAGTAGGTAAACCCCACCAGTTTTGTATAATACAAAGGTATTTTTAATAATATAAAATATTATTAAAAATCTGGTGTGAAGAACACAAATGCAGGTTCACTATTAATATTTTCTGTGAACGTGTCCGAATATATCCTATCCACAGAGACGTAGATACGTATTTCGCTTTTCTACAAGCTCATCGGTACGCCCCTGCTGGAGAAAGGATATTTCCAGACACATTCACAGAAAAGAAGCACCTCGCCCTATCACCGTAATTATCCAGACCGAGCGCAGAAGTAAATTCGGCGCTACCTGTTGTCAGACAGCCGAAGTACCTCGCATACCGTCCACATAATTAATGTGAAGTAACGACGCCCTTCCAAAGAGGTTAGCATAGCCAACTCTCTAGAAAACTGCATTTTGTTTGTGCCTTCACTCATACACTTAACCGCATGTGTAATGTATCAGAATAATTGAAACATACATGAGTAGGTAAACCCCACCAGTTTTGTATAATACAAAGGTATTTTTAATAATATAAAATATTATTAAAAATCTGGTGTGAAGAACACAAATGCAGGTTCACTATTAATATTTTCTGTGAACGTGTCCGAATATATCCTATCCCCAGAGACGTAGATACGTATTTCGCTTTTCTACAAGCTCATCGGTACGCCCCTGCTGGAGAAAGGATATTTCCAGACACATTCACAGAAAAGAACCACCTCGCCCTATCACCGTAATTATCCAGACCGAGCGCAGAAGTAAATTCGTAATTGGAAGGGCGTCGTTACTTCACATTAATTATGTGGACGGTATGCGAGGTACTTCGGCTGTCTGACAACAGGTAGCGCCGAATTTACTTCTGCGCTCGGTCTGGATAATTACGGTGATAGGGCCACATTACACATTTCTATTTTCTCATACCTAGAAACCTGATGTAAATATGGATATCCAGAGCTGCAACAATATATATATATATATATATATATATATATATATATATATATATATATATAGTAAACCTAATCAGTCGGCGATTAAAGGTCTGGTTTATTACTTCAAAGTATATATATTTAAAACAACCCTACATCTTTCGGCAATGATGCTTTTATCAAGGATATAAAAAATATAAATGACAGAATATAAATGTCAAATAATTGAGTTACTATGGTTTAAATTATTCAAAGATACATTCCAATAATAATAATAGATCATGCCTTAGTATTCCAAAAAATAGATAGCAAGGTGTGAACACATGTGTTGTTCGCTGCTAGCAGCTTGTGTCTCTTTCTGGGTATGAACTTGTGTGTTGGTTGCTGCTGGGAGCTTGCGTCTCTCTCTGGGTGTGTGGTTTTGTGTTTGTGTGAGCGCGTAAGTGTGGGGTTTTGTATGTTGGCGCGCTCGTGCGTGTGTTTAGTGACCGGTCGCGTAAATTTAGAGAGATCGGATAACCAGCCGTTGCGTAAGGCAGCCAACCCTTTCCCGGCAACTTCTTTACTTTTCCGTGCAGTACTTCGACGGCCCGACCCCCGCCCCAACGAGCCAAGGCGCAGACCAGCGAAGCGCACCCTGCACGGGGTTGCTCATCACCAACCGAGGGAACACTCCTAGTGGCTACCTCGGTCGACAACGGTCACACTTTGTGCCATCTTAACGATATCCGCAAAAGCGGGGGCAATGCACACACGTCGAACGTGTGTGTGCTGTTAACAGCAGCCTAGCCAGGTTGCCGCCCAGGACCGGTCCTAGTGGTGTGTGCATTGCGTGGCGCCGGGTAGCATGGTTCCTCACTCCTGCTGGAAATGCGGAATGGCACCTGACCGCCCATCGGGTAGACCCCCTAGAGTTTGGTAGCGCATATGCTAGGCTACAACCCAGTAGAGGACCACATCAGCACAAAACAGAAAACAGGGAAAAGCAAAACATGAGTTATTATTACGTATGCGCCCGTGGAGCGTCTTAAGATGCAAAGTTGTCGGCATTCGCCCAAAACGAGAAGGAAAACCACGAAAACCTGCTCGGCCAACTAGACAGGAATCAAAATACGGAACAGTCAGCATGATAAGCAAAAGTATATGATATTTAAATGTAATTGATATTTAAATAACATAAGATATATAATAAAAAAATATATTATGATGGTAAATTGTAGATCGTTACAAAATTAAGTTATAGTATATACTGCTTAAATTTTTTATATCATTTCTGTTGTTAATTGAATTTTTTCCTGTTTAATACTAATCATTTCCTTAATTTGTCTTTTCATTGTGTGTTGTTCTTTATCAATTATCTGTGTGTTTTCAAAATCGAAAGGGTGATCGCGTTGTAGTTTGTGTGTAGGTAAAGCAGTTTTGTCTGTTTTAGAGTATTTGTGGGCTTGTATTCTTTTGTATAAATATTGTTTCGTTTGGCCTATGTAGTAACTATCGCAATCGCGACATGGTATTTTATATATGACATGTGTTTCTCGATTTTTTTCTATTTTAGGTTTAAGTTTTGAAAATAAATGTTTATTAGTATTACTAAGTTTATATGTTGTGGCTATATCATATTTTTTTAACGTGTATTTAATTTCTTCCGATAGTTGTGAAACATATGGAATCGTGATATATGTTGTGTCATGTTCAAATCTTTATTGGTGTCTGCAGTGTTGTATATTTGGTGTACTCTTTTTTTAATAGTTTGGTCTATAAGTTGTGGTGGATAATTATTATCAGTTAAGATTGTTTTAATTTTTTTTATGTTATCTTTTCTGTATTGAGTATGTGATAGTTTTACTGCCCTATCAGTCAGATTATTTATAATCATTTTATTGAATACTGTAGGAGCATTTGAGTGGTAATTCATATATCGAAAAGAAGCTGTGGGTTTATTATACAAATTTGTATAAATAGTACCCTGTCTATCATAGTTCAAAGATATATCAAGAAAATTAATACTGTTATTAAATTCTTCTTCAATAGTGAATTTTAATTTGTTGATATCATCAACATATCTTTGAAAAAAATGGGGTGGAAGTCTAATGAATTGATAACGTTTTGTTATAAATGTTCCATTACTAGATTTTCAATAGGAGCAGCTAAAGGAGAGCCCATGGCAATACCAAATGTTTGACTATAAAAAAATTTTTGTATTGAAAATATGTTATCGAGACAGAAGTGTATACCTCTAATAAACTCGTTTTTATTTAGTGATGTGTGTGGACTAATTTGATCCCATTTGGATTCTATTATGTTTATAGGTAGATCTGTAGGAATGTTAGTATATAAAGATTCAAATCAAGTGATATAATTTTGTGATTAGTTGGTACTTTTTGTTCCTTGATGAAATTTTGAAATTGCCGTGAGTCTTTGGTATGATATTCAGTTTTTCCTAACATCTTAGATATGCTATCACCTAGGAATTTTGCTATATTATAAGTAGGGGCTTGTATGTTAGATACTATTGGTCTTAAAGGGATATTATTTTTGTGAATTTTTGGTTGGGGCGGGGGTCGGGCCGTCGAAGTACTGCACGGAAAAGTAAAGAAGTTGCCGGGAAAGGGTTGGCGGCCCTACGCAACGGCTGGTTATCCGATATCTCTAAATTTACGCGACCCGTCACTAAACACACGCACGAGCGCGCCAACATACAACACCCTACACTTACGCGCTCACACAAACACAAAACCACACACCCAGAGAGAGACGCAAGCTGCCAGCAGCAACCAACACACAAGTTCATACCCAGAAAGAGACACAAGCTGCTAGCAGCGAACAACACATGTGTTTACACCTTGCTATCTATTTTTTGGAATACTAAGGCATGGTTTATTATTATTATTGGAATATATCTTTGAATAATTTAAACAATAGCAACTCAATTATTTGACATTTATATTCTGTCATTTATATTTTTTATATCCTTGATAAAGGCATCATTGCCGAAACATGTAGGGTTGTTTTAAATATATATATATATATATATATATATATATATATATATATATAATGTAATAAACCAGACCTTTAATCGCCGACTGATTAAGTTTACCATATCATACCAAGGTCACGAAAATATTTTATATATATAATAGATAGCAATCAATATTCCCGGAGAAAATTGAAAATTATATTTTAAATTAAAATGAGATCTAGCAAAATAAAAAAAAAGCGAATTAGAGAAGTTTACTTATTCATTTTCAATTAGGCTGAACGTTGCCAAAAAAACACCAACTAAATACACAAAATAAACGGGTGTATTTCCAAATTATACGGTTCGTGTAACGATTAGAATACCGTCCAGTACGCGTCTGTATGCATAACCATCGCGGAAGATTCCACAAATTCGTGACTCCTATGTGTTGCTCAAGTGGCTTCGTCGTAAATTGTATTTACTAACGATTAGTTTGGTCGTGTTTGCCGAAATAATTAATGTTAAATTAAATATGAAATTGTTTTCGCAACCGGAGGAAGTTCCCTTTAATAATGGAATTTTGATGTGTTTACTGATTAATTGGGTTACCTTATGCGTTACGTTCTTTGCAAATATGCTTGAATGCTCTAGTTCATTAATACTTTAATGTTTTGCTGATACACGATGTACCTGTTGTTGTTTCAGCTCGTAATTAAGTCAATTTTTCAGGAGTTATTTAATGCAATGATTTTGCTATTTTAGACCGTTACATTTCAACATTATGCTTAATTTTTTTAAAAATATTGCCAAATTAGGGATTATTTCATTACAGGTTAAACAAACTAACAGATACTATTAACCAACAGAAAAAAAACCTGCAGAAAAAAATCTAAAACTATTAAGGGGCGTTAATATTAAAGTTTGTGTACGCGGAATATTTTAGTGTTGCATATACCCATAAAATCAAACAGGGTATTAACTCCAATTGCTTTATTGCTTTTCAAAATATTTTCCACAAAAATTGATACAATTCTGCATTCATTCAAAGCAATTGTTAAAGCAATTGTTAAAGCAGCTATTTCAGTATTCATTTGGGGCAGTTAAAATTGCCGTTTTGAAGGCATCTACACCTTTTTCCGGCAAACGAAATCGTCGACCAGGCATTCCATTCTTGTTCTTTGGGAACGTAAAAAGTCGTTGGGACTTAGGTCGGCATTATACGGAGGATGACTTAACAATTCGATATTGCTGCTCAAAAAAACCAATTGTCTTTCGAGCTGTGGGTGAACTCGCACTGTCAAGATGCAGGATGATTCTCCGTTGTGGGTCTGTTTCTAAGAGTATGGCGTTTATTTCTGGTGAACAAATGGTTGTGTTTTACCAATCCACAATAGCCGTTCTTCGACCTTGCATAGGGATTAGAAATTAAATACTCATTCTTCAATTCAGAGTATTGTTGGAGGAGGGTTATACAGCAATCATTCACATTGATGCTAAACTTCCGTATCCAGCCGAATCGGTCTCCTAGATTTTAGTCGGGTCCTGGGGATACTCACCAAATCATCATATATAGGAAAATAAACGTTGTTTTTATATTAGCCCATTCATTCTGTGCTGTAGCGAGACTTCTGATTTTCGGCGGAGCAATGTTAGAAAGAATCGATAACTAGAGACTTGAAGTGGATCTAACAGTACCGGCGACCATCTTCATTATATCATTAAGTTGTATAGCTATTAGCTCGGTGTGGGTGGGCTTCGATGTCACACATCAGTAAAGTATTCACCAGGAGAGTAACCAGTTCAATGATTGCTGTTCGCGAGGTCTCACTATTCGCTCCCCATGAATTGCTTGCAAAATTCTTCACCTTTTCAATAGTTTAATCAGTCGGCGATTAAAGGTCTGGTTTACTTCAAAGTATATATATTTAAAACAACTCTACATGTTTCGGCAATGATGCCTTTATCAAGGATATAAAATATAAATCATTTATATTTTATATTCTTGATAAAGGCATCATTGCCGAAACATATAGGGTTGCTTTAAATATATATACTTTGAAGTAAACTAGACCTTTAGAAAATATTATATATATATATATATATATATATATATATATATATAGTGTAGCTTAACAGACCATTCAGGCCCAGAGCTGTGTAATCTTTTTCCATATCCTTCAATCTTTCGCTTTTGTCTTGCAGTTTACCACATCTTTTTCTCTTAGGTTTTTTGCACTGCTTCCTCCCTCTAACTTTATCTTGGCTTTCCTCCTTTCTTCTTACCGATCGACTCTCTCCACGCTATTTGTTTTAGTATCCTGTCATCTGTCATCCTTTCCAAATGCCCCAGCCATCTTAGTCTCCCAGCTATTATTACTTCGTCTATCTACATTGTTTAAAGCCATAAACAAATAATTTCATTATGATATCAAGGATTAGGTGGTACGCGAAAATGAGATATGATATGCCATTTCTGAGAAAATGTGCTTTAAGAACAATCTAAATAAAACCCAGAAAGAGCATTTTCGTTGATGTTACGACCTGAGCTATTTTCAATTATATTGCAACGAACTTTGTACGTATAAAAAATGATCTCTAATATCGTGATTTACACATATTTTGAAATTTTCAATTGTTAAATGTATCTAAATAACAAATTAAAATATTTTGCAATTGAAAATTCATAGGCATGTAACAAAGTCCATTTGAATTTTCTAGCAATGTAAATTAAATATCAATATACTCGATTCAAAATTAATAAAATTTAATTAAATTTTTCTATCCACTGAAGGAATATAAAAATACTCAAACGAGACCTCAGCTCCTGTTAGTCAAATTAAGCCCCTCGACAATATTAAAAATCTCTTGAACATAATTTAAAAGAAAGCTCTCGTTACATAAAATTTAAAGATTTAGGAGCCGCTACACCCTGACACTGACTAGAGGCCTATCTGAATTATTAAAAAAAAAAAACAATTTAAAACTGTAAATCTGTAAATTTCAATTAAGTAGCTTTAAAAGAAAACTCTCGCTACATAAAATTGCAAGCTTAAGGAGCAGCTACTCCCTAACACTAACCAGAGATCTATATAAATTATTTAAAAAGAATCTAAAACTCATCTGTAAATTCCTCGCTTGATTATAAAGGTGTAGTTCAAATTTCCGTCGGAAATTCATCTATTACACAAGATCCTCGTGGGGTGTGTTACCCCGACAAATTACATACAGGTGTATTATTTAAATACCTCGTATCAGTTTTCAAACCTCAAACATGAATATATATTTGCATGTGTAAGTGTAGCATGCACGTAGTAAAAATAGCCCGATACCTGGTGGAGAAAATTTAACACATTTATATTTAATACAGGCTAAAATTCCGACTCAATCTAACAATACATAAGTTCCTTAATGTAGTGAAACAGTTTGTTCCAAATATAAAATCCAATTTTATGGTTTTAACACGAATATGGCCGAACGATAATCACATGGGTTAAGCTTCTAACGTGACATGACCGGTAATCATTTTCACCCGCACCGACAAGAGATTTCTAGAACCAAGTAGTGGTGCAAAAAAACATGGAAATAAGTATTTTTATAAGTAAAACATCTACACAATATATCTAACATTATGAACTACATACCTGTGTAATAATTCATCAAATAGTAATAGCTTTATTGTTAGTGCAACGAGGCATTGTCAGCTTAACAAATATATGAATAATATGGGCTTGCCAGAAACAGTATGTAGATTCTGTCAAGTGAATGAGGAAACCGCGATTCATGTTCTATGCCAATGTGAAGGATTAACAAAATGTAGTTCTTACAAATGGGAGATTAAATCCTAAAACGGAACTATATTTAAAAGAAGCGCTCTGGTAAGCTTAATTAAAAGAACAGAGTTAGAGGAAATACTCTAACGAAGTCTGGGGACCATAATAGATCTGGAAGGGTTGCATGGAAGAGGCTTCACAGACACCTCAAATAATCTATCTATTGATCTAGTATATTTACGTTTAATTTGTAAATAAAAATCTTCTTCGGTGACAGTTTTTATTGAAATGTGGCACTTGAGTATTTCATTAAAACTGTCACTGAAGAGTGCGTATAAGACCCTAAGAACCATTACCAGCCGCATCCCAGTCCACTAAACAACTACGAGATCGGGCGTCAACCAGTATTACGTTATCTTCTGTTTTTCCTATACGAGATACTATCTCAAAATTCCCGGAATGTGAAAAAACTTATTCACTACCAGCACCTTCAAAGTATACCGATTCCAGCGACTTGTGAATCAGTGCTGGAAGTCTTCGCGTGTTCATGTGTACAACAATGCTTCGGTTCGGTCTGGATCTCCTTAATCATCTCCAAATTAGAAATTAAATACTTAGTCCTCAATTCAGAGTATTGTTCGAGGAGGGTTATCCAGCAATCATTCACATTGATGCTAAACTTCCGTATCTAGCCGAATCGGTCTCCTAGATTTTAGTCGGGTCCTGGGGATACTCACCAAATCATAATATATAGGAAAATAAACGTTGTTTTTATATTAGCCCATTCATTCTGTGCTGTAGCGAGACTTCTGATTTTCGGCGGAGCAATGTTAGAAAGAATCGATAACCAGAGACTAGGAGTGGATCTAACAGTACCGGCGACGATCTTCATTATATCATTAAGTTGTAAAGCTATTAGCTCGGTGTGGGTGGGCTTCGATGCCAGACAGCAGTACAGTATTCACCAGGAGAGTAAACCAGTTCAATGATTGCTGTTCGCGAGGTCTCACTATTCGCTCCGCATGAATTGCTGGCAAAATTCTTCACCTTTTCAATAGTTGTATAGAGGTGCTGATTGAATGTCAGAGACCGATGTAACATTACGCTCAGATTTTTAGGGTGGGGTTGTGGTTGAATCGACTAACATCAAATTCAACATTCAGATCTCTGTTGGCTTCTTTGTTACACGAATGAGAAGCACTTCATTCGAATTTTCAAGGGTTTGGTTGTAAGCACAACTTCTTATAATATTCGTCTAAAATTTGCAGATCTTCACCAAGTTGTAATTCTCCATGCTCTAAATTCTTGGTTTGGGTGCATAAAGCGAGGTCATCTGCATATAAACATTATCGTGATTTTGTGGGTGGAAGATCATTGGTGTAAATGCTGAATATTAGCGGAGTCAAAATAGAGCCTTGAGGAAGGCGATTCTTCAAAGTTTTACCATTACTAGTTCGATTGTTGAGCCAGACTGCGATTCGGCGATTGCTCAGGATATTATGAATAGGTTTCCTTAATTTAGCATTTGTCATAGGCGCAAGAAAGAAAAATAAAAGCAGCGGATGATTTCAAGCCCTTCTGAAAACTTGTTTCAAGTTGCTTTGTTAAAAAACTTTGTTAAAATACGTGCACAAACAGAAAACATGTGGCGCCCAAATTTTATCTTATCTCCAAATTGGCACTTAAAATAGATAGTCTTTTATGATTTTCACGAACGTAAACCTAGTCTGTGTCTTTAAAATACGTCGTCCACATATACAACAATACAACAACAAAATTTTGTGTAAAATACTTGATTGTACTGTACACGAGACAGAATCAAACTAAACTTTATATATATATAGTGTAGCTTAACAGACCATTCAGGCCCAGAGCTGTGTAACCTTTTTCCATATCCTTCGATCTTTCGCTTTTGTCTTGCAGTTTACCACATCTTTTTCTCTTAGGTTTTTTGCACTGCTTCCTCCCTCTATCTTTTTCTTGGCTTTCCTCTTTTCTTCTTACCGATCGACTTTCTCCACGCTATTTGTTTCAGTATCCTGTCATCCGTTATCCTTTCCAAATGCCCCAGCCATCTTAATCTCCCAGCTATTATTACTTCGTCTATCTACATTGTTTAAAGCCATATACAAATAATGTCAATAACATCATGATATCAAGGATTAAGTGGTACGCGAAAATGAGACATGATATGCCATTTCTGAGAAAATGTGCTTTAATAACTATCTAAATAAAACCCAGAAAGAGCATTTTCGTTAATGTTACGACCTGAGCTATTTTCAATTATATTGCAACGAACTTTGTACGTATAAAAAATGATCTCTAATATCTCTCTAATATCGTGATTTACACATATTTTGAAATTTTCAATTGTTAAATGTATCAAAATAACAAATTAAAATATTTAGCAATTGAAAATTCATAGGCATGTAACAAAGTCCATTCGAATTTTCTAGAAGTGTAAATTAAATATCAATATACTCGATTCAAAATTAATAAAATTTAATTAAATTTTTCTATCCAGTGAAGGAACATAAAAATACTCAAACGAGACCACAGCTCCTGTTAGTCAAATTAAGCCCCTCGACAATATTAATAATCTCTTGAACATAATTTAAAAGAAAGCTCTCGTTACATAAAATTTAAAGATTTAGGAGCCGCTACACCCTGGCACTGACTAGAGGCCTATCTGAATTATTAAAAAAAAAAACAATTTAAAACTCATCTGTAAATTTCAATTTAGTAGCTTTAAAAGAAAACTCTCGCTACATAAAATTGCAAGCTTAAGGAGCAGCTACTCCCTAACACTAACCAGAGATCTATATAAATTATTTAAAAAAAATCTAAAACTCATCTGTAAATTCCTCGCTTGATTATAAAGGTGTAGTTCAAATTTCCGTCGGAAATTCATCTATTACACAAGATCCTCGTGGGGTGTGTTCCCCCGACAAATTACATACAGGTGTATTATTTAAATACCTCGTATCAGTTTTCAAACCTCAAACATGAATATATATTTGCATGTGTAAGTGTAGCATGCACGTAGTAAAAATAGCCCGATGCCTGGTGGAGAAAATTTAACACATTTATATTTAATACAGGCTAAAATTCCGACTCAATCTAACAATACATAAGTTCCTTAATGAAGTGAAACAGTTTGTTCCAAATATAAAATCCAATTTTATGGTTTTTAACACGAATATGGCCGAACGATAATCATATGGGTTAAGCTTCTAACGTGACATGACCGGTAATCATTTTCACCCGCACCGACAAGAGATTTCTAGAACCACGTAGTGGTGCAAAAAAACATGGAAATAAGTATTTTTATAAGTAAAACATCTACACAATATATCTAACATTATGAACTACATACCTGTGTAATAATTCATCAAATAGTAATAGCTTTATTGTTAGTGCAACGAGGCATTGTCAGCTTAACAAATATATGAATAATAAGGGCTTGCCAGAAGAAACAGTATGTAGATTCTGTCAAGTGAATGAGGAAACCGCGATTCATGTTCTATGCCAATGTGAAGGATTGACAAAATGTAGTTCTTACAAATGGGAGATTAAATCCTAAAACGGAACTATATTTAAAAGAAGCGCTCTGGTAAGCTTAATTAAAAGAACAGAGTTAGAGGAAATACTCTAACGAAGTCTGGGGACCATAACAGATCTGGAAAGGTCGCATGGAAGAGGCTTCACAGACACCTCAAATAATCTATCTATTGATCTAGTATATTTACGTGTAATTTGTAAATAAAAATGTTCTTCGGTGGCAGTTTTTAATGAAATGTGGCACTTTAGTATTTCCTTAAAACTGTCACTGAAGAGTGCGTATAAGACCCTACAATACACGCACAATGAACCATTACCAGCCGCATCCCAGTCCATTAAACAGCTACTAGATCGGGCGTAAACCTGTGTTACGTTATTTTCTGTTTTTCCTATACGAGATACTATCTCAAAATTCCCGGAATGTGAAAAAATTTATTCACTACCAGCACCTTCAAAGTATACCGATTCCAGCGACTTGTGAATCAGTGCTGGAAGTCTTCGCGTGTTCATGTGTACAACAATGCTACGGTTCGGTCTGGATCTCCTTAATCATCTCCAAATTAGAAATTAAATACTTAGTCCTCAATTCAGAGTATTGTTCGAGGAGGGTTATCCAGCAATCATTCACATTGATGCTAAACTTCCGTATCTAGCCGAATCGGTCTCCTAGATTTTAGTCGGGTCCTGGGGATACTCACCAAATCATCATATATAGGAAAATAAACGTTGTTTTTATATTAGCCCATTCATTCTGTGCTGTAGCGAGACTTCTGATTTTCGGAGGAGCAATGTTAGAAAGAACCGATAACCAGAGACTAGGAGCGGATCTAACAGTACCGGCGACGATCTTCATTATATCATTAAGTTGTAAAGCTATTAGCTCGGTGTGGGTGGGCTTCGATGCCATACAGCAGTACAGTATTCACCAGGAGAGTAAACCAGTTCAATGATTGCTGTTCGCGAGGTCTCACTATTCGCTCCGCATGAATTGCTGGCAAAATTCTTCACCTTTTCAATAGTTGTATAGAGGTGCTGATTGAATGTCAGAGACCGATGTAACATTACGCTCAGATTTTTAGGGTGGGGTTGTGGTTGAATCGACTACCATCAAATTCAACATTCAGATCTCTGTTGGCTTCTTTGTTACACGAATGAGAAGTACTTGATTCGAATTTTCAAAGGTTTGGTTGTAAGCACCACTTCTTATAATATTCGTCTAAAACTTGCAGATCTTCACCAAGTTGTAATTATCCATGCTCTAAATTCTTGGTTTGGGTGCATAAAGCGAGGTCATCTGCATATAAACATTATCGTGATTTTGTGGGTGGAAGATCATTGGTGTAAATGCTGAATATTAGCGGAGTCAAAATAGAGCCTTGAGGAAGGCGATTCTTCAAAGTTTTACCATTACTAGTTCGATTGTTGAGCCAGACTGCGATTCGGCGATTGCTCAGGATATTATGAATAGGTTTCCTTAATTTAGCATTTGTCATAGGCACAAGAAAGAAAAATAAAAGCAGGGGATGATTTCAAGCCCTTCTGAAAACTTGTTTCAAGTTGGTTTGTTAAAAAACTTTGTTAAAATACGTGCACAAACAGAAAACATGTGGCGCCCAAATTTTATCTTATCTCCAAATTGGCACTTAAAATAGATAGTCTTTTATGATTTTCACGAACGTAAACCTTGTCTGTGTCTTTAAAATATGTCGTCCACATATACAACAATACAACAACAAAATTTTGTGTAAAATACTTGATTGTACTGTACACGAGACAGAGTCAAACTAAACTTTATATATATATATTGATAACGACCCCCTTTTATAATGGGCTGTGGTGAGATTATTAAATGTTAATGAGATAAAAGTGTAAGATAAAATTATGTATTTGAAAAGATTAGTCGGGCGCCTTAATTTATAAAATCTCACCCCAGATTGCGCTATCTTTATCTCAAATAGCCAACTAGTCGGAAAGCAAGAAACTATATTTAATAAAACTTTACTAAATGTGGGTGATCTCGGGCTCGTTGTGAGTTTTAGGTTGTTGCTTCCAAAAAAGGGAATAATATTAATGTTGACGCTTAATATAATAACTCCTACAAATAAATATGAACAAATAAAAGATTCATGTAAAATTAAAAATATTATGTTTATTAAATTAAAGGAAACTGTAAAAATATAACGTATTACAAATGTGATATTAACGAAACTGCATATACGCATAAACAACAAGGTGTTACTAATGTGAAAAGAGGTTATGTGTGTTAAACTAATAAATAATATGAATATAAATGTGAATACTCTTATTACAATTATGGTGAGTACCCTTTTATTGTTATCTCTAAGATATAAATAGGTTGTTTAATTAAATATAAAGATCATGACAGGATGTGGTAGATTAGGTAAATAATTCGAGAAGATTATAAAATAAAAGTTTAAAGAATTTAATTTTTGAAAAAAAAATAAATATTATCTGAAAACCTGTTATAATAATGATGCTGATGTATGTTTGTAGATCGTCTGTGTGAATTGGGAAGATCCTCGGTGATCCAAAAATGTTCGGGTGCAGCACAAAATGATGGCGGTGTAGGTGGCTGTTTACGCGGACGCTATCGAAGATTTTCCTCGGACTTCGTCTTCGGTGCCTAATTACTCACTGCGCTCGTTTCTGGCTGTAGAATTTCAGGTATCGTTGTTGATGTACGTTAGACTATATTGTTGAAGTTCGGCGATGGATTCTTATATATTTTTCTTCTGATTTTCTATCGTTTTCGGTGGAACTACGTCTGTGACGCTATATTGTTTGAAAGTTCGTTATTACCGAAAATTCTTGTAGTAATTCTCTTGACGATCGAGTTAATTAATATTCTGGATACTTTTTATCACTTTTAGTTGAATTTATAATTTAAATTTGTGTTTTATACAAGATTTCTAAGGCTTGGTCTAAAAAGATGCGTCTATTTATTTTTCAAATTCAAGGATCGAATAATTCGACAGCACTTGTCTGAATATTACCAAACACGCTATCTATTGATATCAATAATCTCGATGATTTACCCTTTTAACAATTTTATATAAAAAGAATTTGATTAATTTAGAATATCTAAATGATTTTAAAAATTATATTATAAATTACCAAGTTAGGTTAAGATAAATTTGAATGATACAAATCGCATACTGCGCATGATAAATGTAAACATAGCGAGATGTCAATTTGTAGGCGTGTCTTACTAGTGTCGATATAATACAAAGTTGCATATGGATTTGAATATGTTTTTCGCGCTAATATTTGAAAATTTGAATATGATATAATAAAATTAAATAATGAAAGGAAAATGTATATAGAAATTTAAAGAATGAAATGATCGTTATAAAAATACATATGCACTTCGATACTACTAAGACTTAATAATATTATTTATATAACCATTATATTATAACCCTTTTTCACTTTGTATGTCTTATTCTTCCTATTTTAGATGCAGCTCTATATGGATAACATGCATCACAACAATGTCCCCGTCGAAAAAACGTCGGAATGTACAAATGAGGACATTCTTTTCGCTGAAGATGATGTAGGAAATGAAAGATAACAACCTTGTTTTTCTAAACTTATTACGTGTCGTTCGAATTAAACAATTAGAAAGAAAAATAAGTTAACACCTTAATATAAAAACTTTATAAATTGTAAAAACGAAATGTTTGTTTGTGTGATGGACTTTCTTAACATTATATTAGTATACCAAAGTCTTTTCTTCTTTTTTTTTTTTTTTTAATTATCAACTATTATTCTATTGTTTCTTTGTAACTTCTCTTTATTTATTCAAGCTGTCCAAATTCAAATTATCCAGTCTAAATTAATGTTTCTTGTTTAAGTATATTTATTTGTAATTATATAAAAATAGTTTAGTTATAGTATTCATTTAATTGATGTATTTTGCGAGCTATAACATACCTTTCAATGTAATTAATAATTTTAATGACTGTATTTATTCAATTGTATATTACTGTTCCGTTAAATAATCCTGCAACATCGAAATATGGTATCTACCCTTTATGTACCCGGTTTCTTCTTCCAATAATTCATAGGTATTGTTGCCTAAGATTCCATTAATAATATAAGGTCCTTGATATGGTTTTAGCAGTTTTCCCATTATTTTATTTTTAAGATCAGTTACTCTCAATCTTTTCACTATTACCCTATCATTAAGATTATATGTCTTATATTTCTTATCAACGGTATTCCTCTTTCTTTCCCATTTAATTTTCTTTGTCAATAATTTCTCTCTTACTTCTATAAGTCGTTCGTTGAAGTTGATGGCTTCTGGATCTGTCCAAGGTCTCTGCGGTGGCTGACCAGTAAAAATTGTTATGGGACAATGGTTATGAACTGTACTGGGTGTGTTATTAATGGTGTGTTCTATTTGTTGTAAATATTTAGCCCATTTATTATGATTGTCATGTAGAAGTATTCTTAAATATTTCAGAGTTTCTCGTATATATCGTTCTGTTGGATTGCCCTGTGGATAACGTATTGATGTATAGTAGGTGCGGATGTTATGCGAATGTAGAAAGTCCTTGTATCTGTCATTGTTAAAGTATGTAGCGTGATCGGATAGTATTGCTAATGGTTTTCCAAATTGGGTAAAATAATCTGTTAACGCTTGTAGTACAGTATTGGTGTCGCATTTCTGTGTAGGAATAAGTTTGATAAATTTGGAAAAGATATCACAAATCACAAGAATATTTCTATAACCTTTCGTACTTGGTATTAAGTTTGAAAGAAAATCTATAGATATCAATTCTAACTTGTCGTAAGTTACAATATTGTGGCAGATATTGGTATTCGTAAAGTTCTTGTCCTTCGCAAGTTCACATGTTCTGCAGTGTTTAATTACGCTTTTGATGATTCTCTCATCATTGATACAGTAGAATGCCTCTCTAAACAGTAACCAGCATTTTCTACCTCCTATATGCGTGTATGAATAATGTAAATATTCCGTTATCTCCCTGGTGTGTTTCTCATTTGTGACATATACGATGTTCCTACCTATCTGTTTTACTATTAAATTATCCTTAAGTGACATGCCTTTGTAAGTTCCCTTTTCCTTTAACTGTTGATGTAATTCAGTGAAATCTGGACCTGATTGTATAGATAAAAGCTTGTTAATGGAAAATATTCCCTGTCTTTGAAGTTGTACCAAATTTATGCAAATATTTTGTCGTTTCACATCCCCGTCCTGTCGTGTTAAAGCATCTGCTGTTATCATTTCCTTACCTGGTTTGTATACAATGTTAAATTCGTACTGCTGTATGAGCAACGTCCACCTGTAAATGCGACTATTATTCAGTTTGCAACTCATTATGTTAACCAGAGCTTTATGGTCCGTTTCTAGCGTAAAACTTTTTCCAATAAGGTAATATCTTAACTTTGTAAGTGCAAAAACAATAGCTAACATCTCTTTCTCCGATATTGTATATCTGGTTTCACATGCTTTGAGTGTTCGTGAAATGAAGTATATAGGTGTTTCGATGTTATCTTTGATTTGAACAAGCTCCGCTGCGATGGTTTGATGTGATGCATCAGTTCTAACTACAAACGGCAATGTAAAATCAGGGTGGTGAAGTTTTAGGTTTTCAACAAAGCTTTCTTTCAACAGATTAAAACAACTTTCATGTTCTGCGGTCCACGACCATTTCTTGCCTTTCTTCAATAGATCTAATAATGGTATGGTTCTTTCACTATAATGGGATATGAATTTGCGATAGTAATTAAGAACCCCTAAGAATCCTCGTAGTGTTTTTAGATTTTTAGGTCTTGTATAATTCTTAATTTCATCCAGGCGTGTAGGATCAAGTAAAATGTTATCTTTATTTATCACGTAGCCAAGGTAATTTATTTCGTGACGGAAAAATTGACATTTTAAAAGGTTTAATTTCATACCTTCTGTTGTTAAAGTATTTAGAATAATTTTTAGGTGCTGTAAATGTTGTTCGACACTCTCGGAAAATATTATTATATCATCAAGATAGTGTAATGCGAATTCGTCGTATTTATCCAATATTTTATGTAAAAATCTAATAAGGGCGGCGGGCGATGTTTTTAGGCCAAATGGGCACACTCTGAATTGATAAACAATACCATTCACTAGAAAACCACAGTACCTTTTTGATTCTGGTTCTAAGTTGATAAGCCAAAATGCGTTCTTAAGATCTAACTTGCTGTATATGGGCTTATTACCACATTTTGTTAATAATACATCGATATTTTGCGGCATTTCGAATTCGGGTTTAATTCTTCGGTTCAATGCTCTTGCATCTAAACATATGCGTAGAGATAAGTCTTTCTTTTGGACTATTACTATCGGATTTATAAAGTAGGTATTTGACTTCTCTATAATGCCAGTCTGTTCTAATCGTTCCAGTTCCTGACTTACTTTCTGCTGATAATGATACGGAATGGGGTAATTTTTACTAATTAGTGGGTCTTCGTTATCTATTTTAATCGGATGCTGATATCCTTTTGCAAACACTACATCATTGTTAATAAGAGTAATATTATTGTATAAAATTGCTATTAAGTCGGGTATGACAGTTGTATCTGGTATCTTAGAGTTCTCTATAAAATTCTTTATATCATCATAATTATTAATTGTTTTCACTACTTGATTATCCATTCTAACTTCCATAACATCTCCTCGCTCGTGACAATCCTTCGTTCCTTGCCTAACTACCATTCTCTCTATTCCAATATTTGTATTATTAAATTCTATTATTTTTCCATCTGTTTCATTATTCCCCTCGTAATCTCTTCTATTGCACGGTTCATTATTTAATATAATATTATTTATTTCACTCGTAAGCACTTCCTTCTTATATAGGTTATAACCTTTTAACTCTTCTTCTGATAATTGTTTTTCAAATATAACTTTATTCACATCTATATTTAGTATACCATTTTCGAAATCTAAGATCATTTTGAGTTTTTTAATACTGTCAATACCTATAATACAGTCGTATTGTAGTTTATCTATAATATAGCAATGTATGATGTATTTTGATTTGTCGACTAATATTTCTGTTGATAATTGTTTTGTTACCGTCCCCATGCGTTTTCCGTTCGCTGCAATGATATCTGTCCCTTTCGTTTTTACAATGTTCTTCTCGTATCCCTGTATATTCGTAGCTTTCTCTGCCTTTAATAAAGTTATTTCCGCTCCTGTATCGATTAAGCAATATAAAAAGATATTTTCGAATTTTAATTTTACAATAGGTAATATATATATTTGGGTAGTTTGGTTGCCTGCATCTTCTACAGTAATGAATTCTTCCGGATGTTGATAGAAAGTAATATTTTCAAATTTAAAAGGTATGTTACAGTCGTCATGGGTTATTAATTTTGTGCTGATGATGGGCCTTGTGTTGGGTTGGTGTAGAGGTCCTCTGTTAAAATTGGCGTTTTTTTTAATACCTCTTCCATATTTGTTCGTATCGGCGATACAGATCGATGACGTCTGTTAATATTATTTACGTGACCACGTCCACGATTACGGATATGATTAAATCCTCTTCCTTGTTGATTAGTATTATGGTTTGTATTGTTATTGTTTGTTTGTCGATCCGTAGTGCGATTGTAATTATTGAAATAATTATTACTGTTGTATCTGGATGGCTGGTAGTTGTAGTTAGGTCTATTTGATGGATTGTTTGAATTATTATTATCCCGATCATTGTACATATTATTGTTAGAATTGTTATTATTATTATATGCTCTTGTAAAATTTTGATTTCTATTATTGTTGTTGAAATTATTATAACGTTGCGGTGGTGAGTTATTTGGGTTATTGTTCGGATTATTTGAATTTTGTGACGGATGATTGCGAGAGTTGGGATTGCGATATATGTGTTGTGGCTGATGGTTATTCTCCGAATAATCATCTAGACGTCTCATTATGTCTATGAGAGAGTCCATATCCGTAACTCTTTGACATATGATAGCCTGTGTATCGGTGTAGATGAAATGATTTAGGAGCTGCCTGGCAATCATTGATTCTTCCATGTCATTCAGGTGTTTACACTGGTTATAGATACGGGAAGCGTATGTCTCGCGTGATACTTGTCCCAATCGATATTTGCCTGTCAACAACCGTATTCTAGCTCTGTTTTGTTGCGTTTCGTCCCAATAATTCTTCTTAAAGAGTGTAACAAATTGGTCAAGAGAATTGCAATGGTCCTCAATTCTTTGAAACCACTCCTGTGCACTGTAACGTAAAGTTACTCGTATGACCTCCATCCTCTGCTTCTCCTCAGGTATATCCTCTAAGTAGCGTAAAAGACAACTAAGATACGTCATAGGATGTACACGTGTGATATCCCCGTCGAAATGATGTAAATTTTCTATCTTTATAGAGCTGTTATTAGTGTTAATATAATTAGTTGATGTAAAATAGCCTTTTATTTTATTTTCCAATCGTTTAATGTTAGTCTGTGTAGTCGTATAATTTTCATTATTAGTTATAGTTATAGTATCTAAATTTTGTCTGACAATATTGATTTCTTGTTTATTATGATCGTTGTATTGGTTTAACGATGATTTTAATTGTTCTGTGTTATCATTGTTTAATTTGTTAAAATTGGTCAATTTTGTATTAAACAAATTATTATTTACAGAAATCATTTTGTCTATGTTTTGTTGTATGTCTTGTGTTGTAGTTTTAAGTCTCTGTTCAGTATTATTTTGAATTTCCGTAGTTGCGGTCTCTAACTGCTTAGCCCAATGTAAATTCTGTAGATTAACGGTTTCATCAAGTTTAATTAAGTACTTGAGTTCGTTTTCTTCCATGTTTTTCTGAACTGTAGAAATTTCTGCTATCTTACCCTCTAAATCTACTTTGAAAGCACTTAATTTGTTGTCGATGTTTGCATTATTTATTTCAAATTTTTGATTAATATTGTTCATGTTTATCTCTAATTTAGTTGTTAGATCACTATTCATGTTGCTTATGTCTGTTTTCATATTTGTTAGTTCTTGTTTTAAGTTTTCATTGTTAGTGTCTAATTTGTTTGTTAAGTCTTGTTTTAGGTTATCGTTATTTGTATCTAATTTGTTGTTCATATTTATATTGTCTTGTTTTAAGTCTTTCATTTCTAGTTTTAAATCTTGTTTCAAATTAGTCATTTGTGTCATTAGTACCTGTAACATGTTCATTACCTGGCCATTGTCTGGTGGACTTACCCCTTCAGTTGTAGACGCTTGTGTCACGGGAATGTCTCCCTGTTCAACCCTATCTTCTTCAGTACTGTCCTTAACTGCTTTGGTTCTATGTCGAGTATCCATTTTGATATTTATTAAATTTATGAAGTTCAATGAATTTATATAAAGATGTATCCTTTATTTTAAAAGTATGATAATAATAAATAGTTGAAAAATACAAAGTGATGTTTAAAATATGAATAATAATACTCGAGACACCGTAATTTTATTAGTGAATCAAAAGTTAAATAAAATAACGTAAGCACAAGGTGATATTTTCCCTTTCACTAACCTCTAATATGTCCAAGAATCCTCCAAAGTCTGCGATGTAGTGAAATAAAGGTAACAATCTGCTGTTATAATAGGAAAAACATGTACACACAACGACAATAATAATCTACACCTTTTTGTCTATATAATATATGAAACAATTTGAAAAGTATCAATTATTTGCAATATTTAACTTTGTAGATGAGTTATCAACAAGAAGCAACAGGCCCACGTTGTCGGCGACAATTGATAACGACCCCCTTTTATAATGGGCTGTGGTGAGATTATTAAATGTTAATGAGATAAAAGTGTAAGATAAAATTATGTATTTGAAAAGATTAGTCGGGCGCCTTAATTTATAAAATCTCACCCCAGATTGCGCTATCTTTATCTCAAATAGCCAACTAGTCGGAAAGCAAGAAACTATATTTAATAAAACTTTACTAAATGTGGGTGATCTCGGGCTCGTTGTGAGTTTTAGGTTGTTGCTTCCAAAAAAGGGAATAATATTAATGTTGACGCTTAATATAATAACTCCTACAAATAAATATGAACAAATAAAAGATTCATGTAAAATTAAAAATATTATGTTTATTAAATTAAAGGAAACTGTAAAAATATAACGTATTACAAATGTGATATTAACGAAACTGCATATACGCATAAACAACAAGGTGTTACTAATGTGAAAAGAGGTTATGTGTGTTAAACTAATAAATAATATGAATATAAATGTGAATACTCTTATTACAATTATGGTGAGTACCCTTTTATTGTTATCTCTAAGATATAAATAGGTTGTTTAATTAAATATAAAGATCATGACAGGATGTGGTAGATTAGGTAAATAATTCGAGAAGATTATAAAATAAAAGTTTAAAGAATTTAATTTTTGAAAAAAAAATAAATATTATCTGAAAACCTGTTATAATAATGATGCTGATGTATGTTTGTAGATCGTCTGTGTGAATTGGGAAGATCCTCGGTGATCCAAAAATGTTCGGGTGCAGCACAAAATGATGGCGGTGTAGGTGGCTGTTTACGCGGACGCTATCGAAGATTTTCCTCGGACTTCGTCTTCGGTGCCTAATTACTCACTGCGCTCGTTTCTGGCTGTAGAATTTCAGGTATCGTTGTTGATGTACGTTAGACTATATTGTTGAAGTTCGGCGATGGATTCTTATATATTTTTCTTCTGATTTTCTATCGTTTTCGGTGGAACTACGTCTGTGACGCTATATTGTTTGAAAGTTCGTTATTACCGAAAATTCTTGTAGTAATTCTCTTGACGATCGAGTTAATTAATATTCTGGATACTTTTTATCACTTTTAGTTGAATTTATAATTTAAATTTGTGTTTTATACAAGATTTCTAAGGCTTGGTCTAAAAAGATGCGTCTATTTATTTTTCAAATTCAAGGATCGAATAATTCGACAGCACTTGTCTGAATATTACCAAACACGCTATCTATTGATATCAATAATCTCGATGATTTACCCTTTTAACAATTTTATATAAAAAGAATTTGATTAATTTAGAATATCTAAATGATTTTAAAAATTATATTATAAATTACCAAGTTAGGTTAAGATAAATTTGAATGATACAAATCGCATACTGCGCATGATAAATGTAAACATAGCGAGATGTCAATTTGTAGGCGTGTCTTACTAGTGTCGATATAATACAAAGTTGCATATGGATTTGAATATGTTTTTCGCGCTAATATTTGAAAATTTGAATATGATATAATAAAATTAAATAATGAAAGGAAAATGTATATAGAAATTTAAAGAATGAAATGATCGTTATAAAAATACATATGCACTTCGATACTACTAAGACTTAATAATATTATTTATATAACCATTATATTATAACCCTTTTTCACTTTGTATGTCTTATTCTTCCTATTTTAGATGCAGCTCTATATGGATAACATGCATCACAACAATGTCCCCGTCGAAAAAACGTCGGAATGTACAAATGAGGACATTCTTTTCGCTGAAGATGATGTAGGAAATGAAAGATAACAACCTTGTTTTTCTAAACTTATTACGTGTCGTTCGAATTAAACAATTAGAAAGAAAAATAAGTTAACACCTTAATATAAAAACTTTATAAATTGTAAAAACGAAATGTTTGTTTGTGTGATGGACTTTCTTAACATTATATTAGTATACCAAAGTCTTTTCTTCTTTTTTTTTTTTTTTTAATTATCAACTATTATTCTATTGTTTCTTTGTAACTTCTCTTTATTTATTCAAGCTGTCCAAATTCAAATTATCCAGTCTAAATTAATGTTTCTTGTTTAAGTATATTTATTTGTAATTATATAAAAATAGTTTAGTTATAGTATTCATTTAATTGATGTATTTTGCGAGCTATAACATACCTTTCAATGTAATTAATAATTTTAATGACTGTATTTATTCAATTGTATATTACTGTTCCGTTAAATAATCCTGCAACATCGAAATATGGTATCTACCCTTTATGTACCCGGTTTCTTCTTCCAATAATTCATAGGTATTGTTGCCTAAGATTCCATTAATAATATAAGGTCCTTGATATGGTTTTAGCAGTTTTCCCATTATTTTATTTTTAAGATCAGTTACTCTCAATCTTTTCACTATTACCCTATCATTAAGATTATATGTCTTATATTTCTTATCAACGGTATTCCTCTTTCTTTCCCATTTAATTTTCTTTGTCAATAATTTCTCTCTTACTTCTATAAGTCGTTCGTTGAAGTTGATGGCTTCTGGATCTGTCCAAGGTCTCTGCGGTGGCTGACCAGTAAAAATTGTTATGGGACAATGGTTATGAACTGTACTGGGTGTGTTATTAATGGTGTGTTCTATTTGTTGTAAATATTTAGCCCATTTATTATGATTGTCATGTAGAAGTATTCTTAAATATTTCAGAGTTTCTCGTATATATCGTTCTGTTGGATTGCCCTGTGGATAACGTATTGATGTATAGTAGGTGCGGATGTTATGCGAATGTAGAAAGTCCTTGTATCTGTCATTGTTAAAGTATGTAGCGTGATCGGATAGTATTGCTAATGGTTTTCCAAATTGGGTAAAATAATCTGTTAACGCTTGTAGTACAGTATTGGTGTCGCATTTCTGTGTAGGAATAAGTTTGATAAATTTGGAAAAGATATCACAAATCACAAGAATATTTCTATAACCTTTCGTACTTGGTATTAAGTTTGAAAGAAAATCTATAGATATCAATTCTAACTTGTCGTAAGTTACAATATTGTGGCAGATATTGGTATTCGTAAAGTTCTTGTCCTTCGCAAGTTCACATGTTCTGCAGTGTTTAATTACGCTTTTGATGATTCTCTCATCATTGATACAGTAGAATGCCTCTCTAAACAGTAACCAGCATTTTCTACCTCCTATATGCGTGTATGAATAATGTAAATATTCCGTTATCTCCCTGGTGTGTTTCTCATTTGTGACATATACGATGTTCCTACCTATCTGTTTTACTATTAAATTATCCTTAAGTGACATGCCTTTGTAAGTTCCCTTTTCCTTTAACTGTTGATGTAATTCAGTGAAATCTGGACCTGATTGTATAGATAAAAGCTTGTTAATGGAAAATATTCCCTGTCTTTGAAGTTGTACCAAATTTATGCAAATATTTTGTCGTTTCACATCCCCGTCCTGTCGTGTTAAAGCATCTGCTGTTATCATTTCCTTACCTGGTTTGTATACAATGTTAAATTCGTACTGCTGTATGAGCAACGTCCACCTGTAAATGCGACTATTATTCAGTTTGCAACTCATTATGTTAACCAGAGCTTTATGGTCCGTTTCTAGCGTAAAACTTTTTCCAATAAGGTAATATCTTAACTTTGTAAGTGCAAAAACAATAGCTAACATCTCTTTCTCCGATATTGTATATCTGGTTTCACATGCTTTGAGTGTTCGTGAAATGAAGTATATAGGTGTTTCGATGTTATCTTTGATTTGAACAAGCTCCGCTGCGATGGTTTGATGTGATGCATCAGTTCTAACTACAAACGGCAATGTAAAATCAGGGTGGTGAAGTTTTAGGTTTTCAACAAAGCTTTCTTTCAACAGATTAAAACAACTTTCATGTTCTGCGGTCCACGACCATTTCTTGCCTTTCTTCAATAGATCTAATAATGGTATGGTTCTTTCACTATAATGGGATATGAATTTGCGATAGTAATTAAGAACCCCTAAGAATCCTCGTAGTGTTTTTAGATTTTTAGGTCTTGTATAATTCTTAATTTCATCCAGGCGTGTAGGATCAAGTAAAATGTTATCTTTATTTATCACGTAGCCAAGGTAATTTATTTCGTGACGGAAAAATTGACATTTTAAAAGGTTTAATTTCATACCTTCTGTTGTTAAAGTATTTAGAATAATTTTTAGGTGCTGTAAATGTTGTTCGACACTCTCGGAAAATATTATTATATCATCAAGATAGTGTAATGCGAATTCGTCGTATTTATCCAATATTTTATGTAAAAATCTAATAAGGGCGGCGGGCGATGTTTTTAGGCCAAATGGGCACACTCTGAATTGATAAACAATACCATTCACTAGAAAACCACAGTACCTTTTTGATTCTGGTTCTAAGTTGATAAGCCAAAATGCGTTCTTAAGATCTAACTTGCTGTATATGGGCTTATTACCACATTTTGTTAATAATACATCGATATTTTGCGGCATTTCGAATTCGGGTTTAATTCTTCGGTTCAATGCTCTTGCATCTAAACATATGCGTAGAGATAAGTCTTTCTTTTGGACTATTACTATCGGATTTATAAAGTAGGTATTTGACTTCTCTATAATGCCAGTCTGTTCTAATCGTTCCAGTTCCTGACTTACTTTCTGCTGATAATGATACGGAATGGGGTAATTTTTACTAATTAGTGGGTCTTCGTTATCTATTTTAATCGGATGCTGATATCCTTTTGCAAACACTACATCATTGTTAATAAGAGTAATATTATTGTATAAAATTGCTATTAAGTCGGGTATGACAGTTGTATCTGGTATCTTAGAGTTCTCTATAAAATTCTTTATATCATCATAATTATTAATTGTTTTCACTACTTGATTATCCATTCTAACTTCCATAACATCTCCTCGCTCGTGACAATCCTTCGTTCCTTGCCTAACTACCATTCTCTCTATTCCAATATTTGTATTATTAAATTCTATTATTTTTCCATCTGTTTCATTATTCCCCTCGTAATCTCTTCTATTGCACGGTTCATTATTTAATATAATATTATTTATTTCACTCGTAAGCACTTCCTTCTTATATAGGTTATAACCTTTTAACTCTTCTTCTGATAATTGTTTTTCAAATATAACTTTATTCACATCTATATTTAGTATACCATTTTCGAAATCTAAGATCATTTTGAGTTTTTTAATACTGTCAATACCTATAATACAGTCGTATTGTAGTTTATCTATAATATAGCAATGTATGATGTATTTTGATTTGTCGACTAATATTTCTGTTGATAATTGTTTTGTTACCGTCTCCATGCGTTTTCCGTTCGCTGCAATGATATCTGTCCCTTTCGTTTTTACAATGTTCTTCTCGTATCCCTGTATATTCGTAGCTTTCTCTGCCTTTAATAAAGTTATTTCCGCTCCTGTATCGATTAAGCAATATAAAAAGATATTTTCGAATTTTAATTTTACAATAGGTAATATATATATTTGGGTAGTTTGGTTGCCTGCATCTTCTACAGTAATGAATTCTTCCGGATGTTGATAGAAAGTAATATTTTCAAATTTAAAAGGTATGTTACAGTCGTCATGGGTTATTAATTTTGTGCTGATGATGGGCCTTGTGTTGGGTTGGTGTAGAGGTCCTCTGTTAAAATTGGCGTTTTTTTTAATACCTCTTCCATATTTGTTCGTATCGGCGATACAGATCGATGACGTCTGTTAATATTATTTACGTGACCACGTCCACGATTACGGATATGATTAAATCCTCTTCCTTGTTGATTAGTATTATGGTTTGTATTGTTATTGTTTGTTTGTCGATCCGTAGTGCGATTGTAATTATTGAAATAATTATTACTGTTGTATCTGGATGGCTGGTAGTTGTAGTTAGGTCTATTTGATGGATTGTTTGAATTATTATTATCCCGATCATTGTACATATTATTGTTAGAATTGTTATTATTATTATATGCTCTTGTAAAATTTTGATTTCTATTATTGTTGTTGAAATTATTATAACGTTGCGGTGGTGAGTTATTTGGGTTATTGTTCGGATTATTTGAATTTTGTGACGGATGATTGCGAGAGTTGGGATTGCGATATATGTGTTGTGGCTGATGGTTATTCTCCGAATAATCATCTAGACGTCTCATTATGTCTATGAGAGAGTCCATATCCGTAACTCTTTGACATATGATAGCCTGTGTATCGGTGTAGATGAAATGATTTAGGAGCTGCCTGGCAATCATTGATTCTTCCATGTCATTCAGGTGTTTACACTGGTTATAGATACGGGAAGCGTATGTCTCGCGTGATACTTGTCCCAATCGATATTTGCCTGTCAACAACCGTATTCTAGCTCTGTTTTGTTGCGTTTCGTCCCAATAATTCTTCTTAAAGAGTGTAACAAATTGGTCAAGAGAATTGCAATGGTCCTCAATTCTTTGAAACCACTCCTGTGCACTGTAACGTAAAGTTACTCGTATGACCTCCATCCTCTGCTTCTCCTCAGGTATATCCTCTAAGTAGCGTAAAAGACAACTAAGATACGTCATAGGATGTACACGTGTGATATCCCCGTCGAAATGATGTAAATTTTCTATCTTTATAGAGCTGTTATTAGTGTTAATATAATTAGTTGATGTAAAATAGCCTTTTATTTTATTTTCCAATCGTTTAATGTTAGTCTGTGTAGTCGTATAATTTTCATTATTAGTTATAGTTATAGTATCTAAATTTTGTCTGACAATATTGATTTCTTGTTTATTATGATCGTTGTATTGGTTTAACGATGATTTTAATTGTTCTGTGTTATCATTGTTTAATTTGTTAAAATTGGTCAATTTTGTATTAAACAAATTATTATTTACAGAAATCATTTTGTCTATGTTTTGTTGTATGTCTTGTGTTGTAGTTTTAAGTCTCTGTTCAGTATTATTTTGAATTTCCGTAGTTGCGGTCTCTAACTGCTTAGCCCAATGTAAATTCTGTAGATTAACGGTTTCATCAAGTTTAATTAAGTACTTGAGTTCGTTTTCTTCCATGTTTTTCTGAACTGTAGAAATTTCTGCTATCTTACCCTCTAAATCTACTTTGAAAGCACTTAATTTGTTGTCGATGTTTGCATTATTTATTTCAAATTTTTGATTAATATTGTTCATGTTTATCTCTAATTTAGTTGTTAGATCACTATTCATGTTGCTTATGTCTGTTTTCATATTTGTTAGTTCTTGTTTTAAGTTTTCATTGTTAGTGTCTAATTTGTTTGTTAAGTCTTGTTTTAGGTTATCGTTATTTGTATCTAATTTGTTGTTCATATTTATATTGTCTTGTTTTAAGTCTTTCATTTCTAGTTTTAAATCTTGTTTCAAATTAGTCATTTGTGTCATTAGTACCTGTAACATGTTCATTACCTGGCCATTGTCTGGTGGACTTACCCCTTCAGTTGTAGACGCTTGTGTCACGGGAATGTCTCCCTGTTCAACCCTATCTTCTTCAGTACTGTCCTTAACTGCTTTGGTTCTATGTCGAGTATCCATTTTGATATTTATTAAATTTATGAAGTTCAATGAATTTATATAAAGATGTATCCTTTATTTTAAAAGTATGATAATAATAAATAGTTGAAAAATACAAAGTGATGTTTAAAATATGAATAATAATACTCGAGACACCGTAATTTTATTAGTGAATCAAAAGTTAAATAAAATAACGTAAGCACAAGGTGATATTTTCCCTTTCACTAACCTCTAATATGTCCAAGAATCCTCCAAAGTCTGCGATGTAGTGAAATAAAGGTAACAATCTGCTGTTATAATAGGAAAAACATGTACACACAACGACAATAATAATCTACACCTTTTTGTCTATATAATATATGAAACAATTTGAAAAGTATCAATTATTTGCAATATTTAACTTTGTAGATGAGTTATCAACAAGAAGCAACAGGCCCACGTTGTCGGCGACAATTGATAACGACCCCCTTTTATAATGGGCTGTGGTGAGATTATTAAATGTTAATGAGATAAAAGTGTAAGATAAAATTATGTATTTGAAAAGATTAGTCGGGCGCCTTAATTTATAAAATCTCACCCCAGATTGCGCTATCTTTATCTCAAATAGCCAACTAGTCGGAAAGCAAGAAACTATATTTAATAAAACTTTACTAAATGTGGGTGATCTCGGGCTCGTTGTGAGTTTTAGGTTGTTGCTTCCAAAAAAGGGAATAATATTAATGTTGACGCTTAATATAATAACTCCTACAAATAAATATGAACAAATAAAAGATTCATGTAAAATTAAAAATATTATGTTTATTAAATTAAAGGAAACTGTAAAAATATAACGTATTACAAATGTGATATTAACGAAACTGCATATACGCATAAACAACAAGGTGTTACTAATGTGAAAAGAGGTTATGTGTGTTAAACTAATAAATAATATGAATATAAATGTGAATACTCTTATTACAATTATGGTGAGTACCCTTTTATTGTTATCTCTAAGATATAAATAGGTTGTTTAATTAAATATAAAGATCATGACAGGATGTGGTAGATTAGGTAAATAATTCGAGAAGATTATAAAATAAAAGTTTAAAGAATTTAATTTTTGAAAAAAAAATAAATATTATCTGAAAACCTGTTATAATAATGATGCTGATGTATGTTTGTAGATCGTCTGTGTGAATTGGGAAGATCCTCGGTGATCCAAAAATGTTCGGGTGCAGCACAAAATGATGGCGGTGTAGGTGGCTGTTTACGCGGACGCTATCGAAGATTTTCCTCGGACTTCGTCTTCGGTGCCTAATTACTCACTGCGCTCGTTTCTGGCTGTAGAATTTCAGGTATCGTTGTTGATGTACGTTAGACTATATTGTTGAAGTTCGGCGATGGATTCTTATATATTTTTCTTCTGATTTTCTATCGTTTTCGGTGGAACTACGTCTGTGACGCTATATTGTTTGAAAGTTCGTTATTACCGAAAATTCTTGTAGTAATTCTCTTGACGATCGAGTTAATTAATATTCTGGATACTTTTTATCACTTTTAGTTGAATTTATAATTTAAATTTGTGTTTTATACAAGATTTCTAAGGCTTGGTCTAAAAAGATGCGTCTATTTATTTTTCAAATTCAAGGATCGAATAATTCGACAGCACTTGTCTGAATATTACCAAACACGCTATCTATTGATATCAATAATCTCGATGATTTACCCTTTTAACAATTTTATATAAAAAGAATTTGATTAATTTAGAATATCTAAATGATTTTAAAAATTATATTATAAATTACCAAGTTAGGTTAAGATAAATTTGAATGATACAAATCGCATACTGCGCATGATAAATGTAAACATAGCGAGATGTCAATTTGTAGGCGTGTCTTACTAGTGTCGATATAATACAAAGTTGCATATGGATTTGAATATGTTTTTCGCGCTAATATTTGAAAATTTGAATATGATATAATAAAATTAAATAATGAAAGGAAAATGTATATAGAAATTTAAAGAATGAAATGATCGTTATAAAAATACATATGCACTTCGATACTACTAAGACTTAATAATATTATTTATATAACCATTATATTATAACCCTTTTTCACTTTGTATGTCTTATTCTTCCTATTTTAGATGCAGCTCTATATGGATAACATGCATCACAACAATATATATATATATATATATATGATTGATGCTTGATGCTAAACTTCCGTATCCAGCCGAATCGGTCTCCTAGATTTTAGTCGGGTCCTGGGGATACTCACCAAATCATCATATATAGGAAAATAAACGTTGTTTTTATATTAGCCCATTCATTCTGTGCTGTAGCGAGACTTCTGATTTTCGGCGGAGCAATGTTCGAAAGAATCGATAACCAGAGACTAGGATTGGATCTAACAGTACCGGCGACGATCTTCATTATATCATTAAGTTGTATAACTATTAGCTCGGTGTGGGTGGGCTTCGATGCCAGACAGCAGTACAGTATTCACCAGGAGAGTAAACCAGTTCAATGTTTGCTGTTCGCGAGGTCTCACTATTCGCTCCGCATGAATTGCTGGCAAAATTCTTCACCTTTTCAATGGTTGTATAGAGGTGCTGATTGAATGTCAGAGACCGATGTAACATTACGCTCAGATTTTTAGGGAGGAGTTGTGGTTGAATCGACTACCATAAAATTCAACTCAAAATTCGCGGAATGTGAAAAAACTTATTCACTTCCAGCACCTTCAAAGTATACCGATTCCAGCGACTTGTGAATCAGTGCTGGAAGTCTTCGCGTGTTCATGTGTACAACAATGCTGCGGTTCGGTCTGGATCTCCTTAATCATCTCCAAATAGCGCTTCAGTTTCAACTTCGGAAACAGAAAGAAGTCACAAGGAACATGATTTGGGGAGTAGAGAGGGTGGAGTAGTACTCTCGTCTTCGTCGAAGCTAGAAACTGACGCACAATAAAAGCGTGTGGATTGATGTATTGTCGAGACGTAGGATTCACGAATTGTTGCGCCATTTGGCAGGCCACTTGAGACGAATGTTTTCTCTTAATCGCCGAAGAATATCGCAATCAAAACGGGCATTCATTGTTTCACCCGGTGGGATAAATTCTTTGTGCACGATGCCATCAGCGTCAAAGAAGCAAATCAACATCGACTTCATGTTGTTTCGAACTTGCCGTGCTTTCTGCGGTTGTGTTAACGATGGAGTCTTCCACTGCGATGTAATGACCGCTGCCTTATTTCGGGATCATACCCGTACACCAATGATTCGTCGCCAGTAATGATTCTGGTACTAAAATTCGCATCCCTTTCGGAAGTTTCTTTCAGCTCTATACGCACATGAACATGGTGTCGTTTTTGTTCACTGCTGAGTAACCTTGGAACAATCTTCGCAGAATTACGCTACATGTTGCGAATATCATAGATTGTCGTCTTTTGGTCTTGCAGGATAACATCACGCACTTTTGCCATATTTTGTGGCGTGTTTTCTGTCTATGGACGACCGGAACGCTTATCGTCATCAACTTACACACGCTCATTTTTAGAACAGTCGTACCACTGATAAATTTGCGTCTGGTCTAAAGCATCCTCACCAAATGCTTGTTTACGCATTTTCGGAGTTTTCTAATTAAAAATTATGTTTCAAACTTCATAACACGGCAGTACCAAGTTAGAAGCAGAATTAGATACGCGTTCTTTGCTCTTTGACATCAAACATTGCAATGTCGCAGAATAACTCAAACAAAACTCAACAAATATAAACACAGAAACTGCGTCACCACCTAGCAAAGTACTGTTTGACAAAGCTGACCTTGAAATATTCAAATATCTCGAAAAATAAGCAGTTCGCGAAAAAATTTCTAGATTTAAAATTAAATAATTAAATAGAGGAAATGCATTAGTACTAGAATTAGTTCCACTCTTTACCTCCATGTTGGTGGGGCGGAGGTAACTTTGAAATCTTAAATAGGAACCTGTATATTTTATTACAGATTCGAAAATTCGACTGTAAAAAGTACGTAAAATTTGTCTGAGACATATTTTTCAATTCATGATAGATGGCGTTGCAATCGATGAAATTAAATTTTTTTCAATTTCTCGCACTGAGAACCTATGCATACGATTCTGCAAGAAGTGTGGAATAAAAAATACGTTTTCTTTGTAAATAGTCAAAATTAGTCTTAGAAAAACTTTATCCATTTTACAAATTTCGAATAACTGGGAAAATCTCACCGGTAGAAATGTAAATTGCTGCTGAATAAATTACTTTTAGCGTAACCTAACAACAACAACATGTACTGAGTCTCCTCGCCTCTCACGTATCAGGGTACTTCGTTTATGTAAGTCCCTTCGCCCCTCACTTACCAGAGTGGTAGATTTCCCCTCGCCTCATCAACTTTCAAAGTAAGTGCTCAAAGTGATGCGTTCGACCTGTAGACAATTGAGAAATGTATCTTCTTGAATTTCGGCACAAGCATTTTTGATTTGCTCAATGTTGATACTTGATGGTATACTTTGCATTTGATATAACCCCATAAAATACGTGGTCTAGCTACGTCTATACCCAGGAAACGTAGCTTATACCAATTAGCACTATAGAGCTATACCAAAGCTACCTGTACTACCATCCCTTCGAGCATATTCTTGTTTATGGTTTAAGTTAGAGAAATATAAAAAATAACATACCTGAGATTAGACCACTGGGATAGAACTAAATATGTGTCAGTAGCATCCGAAAGTTTAACGTAGTATTTTCTGCCGAACAATTTCTCCCTAAACAATTGAAATATGAGATTAATGCACCAGTTTATAGCGTTTTCAGTTTCAAGGATAGGAGTGCTTTGAAAATGAAATTGTTAAGCATATTTTAAAGTTATTTTAATGCTGTATTATTGTTTAATCAAATAGTTAAATATAATTGATTCAGCATTTACTTGATGAAGATCCATAATTTAAAATAGAAATAAAACTTCGGTTCTAATCTTCACTTTTAATCTTTAATCGTAACACGACAATTGTTTCGCCAGCACAGTAGTTTGTAACGTACTCTTTAGATGTAAGCACCTGAGGAAGCCACTGTGCTGGCGAAACAATTGTCGTGTTATGATTAAAGATTAAAAGTGAAGATTAGAACCGTAGTTTTATTTCTATTTTAGTTAAAAATAGTTTAAATGCCAGTCACTCTCTATCCAAAACGAAGAACGGACAACAATGGTCTATTAGAGTGTCATAACTCATAGTATACAATCACGTCACCGTGAGATGTATTATGCTAAATTCTTCCCGAATCTTTACTCAAACGAAATCGATTGTCCATCCAATATATCCATTTTTAACACTCGCAAATGCGCTACTTTTAGAGCGAAAACAAATGCAATTCAGTCACCTATGATATAGGTTTATGTGCATATAAAAATTGCATGTATACATTCGATCGATGCTCATTTAATTTTTTTTTATATTATTAAGTACTATTTCTGTACATGTTTTATGTAATATTATTAACCTACACCATAGATTATATGCTCCATTATTGTCCTGATGGAAGCGATGTTATCTTTTTTATTTTAAATCAAATACCCTGTATATTTTTACGAATTTTAATAGAGCTCTGCTCTGATAGTTCAATAATAATAACAACATAATTTGAAACATACTTGAGTGGGTAAAACCTCACTAAATTTGTATAATACAAAAGTATTTTTAATAATATAAAAAATATTATTAAAAATGGGGTGTGAAGAACACAATACAAGTTCATTTATGTATTTTTGAATGTATCTTCTCCAAAGACGTAAATACGTATTTCACATTTCTACATGTTCGTCGGTACGCCCTTGTTGGAGAAGAGACACATTCAAAACAAACATAACTACGTTACTATCTAGCCGAAATTATTCAGACAGAGCGTGAAGGAATATTCAGCGCTGTCTACATAATAACAGCCGAACTAGACGTGTTTTTTATAGTCGGTAACCACCGTATCTATAAAAAACTGCATTCTCGTGTCTTCACTACTTGTCGGCATGAGCCGAATGTATATATGACAACATAATTTGAAACATACTTGAGTGGGTAAAACCTCACTAAATTTGTATAATACAAAAGTATTTTTAATAATATAAAAAATATTATTAAAGATGGGGTGTGAAGAACACAATACAAGTTTATTTATGTATTTTTGAATGTATCTTCTCCAAAGACGTAGATACGTATTTCACATTTCTACATGTTCGTCGGTACGCCCCTGTTGGAGAAGAGACACATTCAAAACAAACATAACTACGTTACTATCTAGCCGAAATTATTCAGTAATAATAATAAGGTTTGGCCTTCTAGAAATTCTCCAAAATTTACTAGAAAACTTCTTCACATTCAAACAACTGGATTTGTTCAGGCGTGAAATAGAAAAATGGCCAGATCATTGGAAGGCAATAGGAAATAATAGAGGAGAATATATTCTCAATTAGTTAATGTATTTTGTTGTTGCTACAAACTTAAGCATGAATCCAATGGTTCCGGTGATACTCGTATACCAAGAAACAATTCGATCTTGATAAAAGCTTATTGCAAATTGGAATAAATTACATCTATTTAGTCTTTTCTATTCTAAATTAACTGAGCTTATTGCGCAAAGCAATACAAATTGCCAATTAATTACTGTTACAAACCGGAATTATTGCCTAAGATATTATGGTAAATGACATTAAAACGAAATAAACCTATGGATTTTGTCCATTCTGAATTTTTGAGATAATGTCGAATAAACAGTGAAAGAATTCTATAAAAACACGTTTAAAGGAGTTAATTCTTCAGTAAATACGTTGAAAAAGCTATTCTCTCACTTTTAAGGGAACACTAACACGCCCTCTTTGGAAACGTTACTGACACAAATATCAAAACTATTAAAGTCTTTTTTAAGTAAGTATTCGATTTACTTTTATCTATTAGATTCTCTAAGTTATTTCATTACAAAATTGTTTTTATTTATTTTGGAAATTTTCGATATATCTATTTCAGTAGTAATATGAATATTATCAGGAAATTTGTGCGTGAAAGACACTTCCGAATTAAGTTTTTTCTCAGTTGAAGCTTTTTTCCACGTCAATTCACACATATTTGTAATCAATATCTGCTAATATATGTCAGAGGCGACTGTGGGTTATTTTTATATGGCCCAGAGACCCTTTCCGGTCCTAATCTTCAGTGAACTGTAAAGTTCAATTAAGTTTCGGATAGAGTTTCTGGTTTATTGGGCGAATTTTCTTTTGATTAAGATGTATGAACGAACGCGTGATGTATAATGAACTATGAGATCGAAATGGGCAACTACCTGGTTAGAAAATTAACACACGTTCGTCACTAAATTTAATTACATTTATAAATCAAGATAATGTAGATAGGTACGTGAAAGTTATCGCGAATGCGATGGATTTATACGCAATCGTAAAGTTTCATTCTCATAAAACAAAAAAAGAAATAAAAAGTAATGTTACATAGTGCATTAATGAATTTAATTACGTATAAACTCTAATGGATCATAAAAATTAAAAATAAAAGAATGACAAACGGTAAAGGTATTTTTGAAATATTGAAAATAAATTAAATCCGCAAAGATGACTACTGAGCTAGAAATAATTGCAGGAATGTGCTCGTTAAAATACATATACACTGTTGCCACATTTGACCGTTATACAAGGTGCTACTCATATTAAATTGTTTTTACAACTTATTCACCACCATGTTCAAAGTACAATATTGATGGGTGTTGAGCACGTTAATACGCGAATAATTCCAGTAATGCTTCTAGTGGTGGACAAGTTGCTGGAATTGGTGTAATCCCAGCGACTTGTCCATGACTAGAAGAAGCGCTGGAAGTTTTCGCGTGTTAACGTGTTCAACACTGCCTGCGAGTCGGTCTGGATCTCCTTAATCGTTTCAAAACAGCGCCCCTTGAGCTTTAGTTTCAACTTCGGAAAAGGAAGACATAACGACGGGCAAGTCTGGGGAGTAGGGAGTGTGGTATAGTACTGCCGTCTTCGTTGAGGCTAGAAACTAGCGCACAACAAGTGATGTGTGGGTTGATGCATTGTCGTGGTGTTGGATCTGCGAGTTGTTGCACCCCTTGGCAGGCCGCTTGCGTCAAATGTTTTCTCTTGGTCGCCGAAGAGTATCGCAATAAAATGGTCCATTAACTGTTTCACCTGGTGGTAGAAATTATTTGTGCACGACGCTGTCAGCGTTAAAGAAGCAAACCACATTGAGAGCGTTGCTTCGAGCTTGCCGTGCTTGCTTCGGTTGTGGTAACGATGGCATCTTCCACTACGGAACGCCCATCATCATCAACCGACATATGTCAATTTTTAAAACGGTTATACTACACATAAGTTTGCGTCTGGCCTAAAGCATCCTCACCAAAAGATTGTCTAATCATTTTCAGAGTTTCCGTTTCCGTTTTACCAAATTTTAAGCAGAATTTGATCCATGTTCTTTGTTCTTTCGCCTGAGACATTGCAGTGTCGTAGAATAAATCAAACACAACTCAACAAATATAAACACAAAAACTGTTTTGTCACCGCCTAGTAAAAGTATTGTTTGGTAGACTGACTTAGTATAGATGTAGCTCACACTAAACTATCGCTATAGAGCTATAGTACCATCCCCTCGCGACCCACATTAAAATTCCGCTAATTTCTGGGTAGCATCTCGTAACAAAAATTTAAATAAAAGTGAGAGTCGTATGATATACCTACGCATACGGAACCAGTTTATACTTTTATCCAACACCTCCTAATAATAGACCTATAACTATGGCGATTTTAAATCAATTATGTAGCTTATAACTCACTAGTGAGTTAAAAACATAATTTATCTCACTAGTGAGATAAAACAAGGTGAAATTTAGATTGCATAGAGACATTCAAACTGCTATAGTACTAACACATTTATATTAATTCTAAAGGGTAAACAATAGCAACTAATTAACATTTACATTAATATTAAATTTGAAGGAAATCCTCTTTGTATCTGACTCTGCATTCAGGTTATTCGAATTTAGAGTTATACTAGAAGACGTATTTGAAGTATCCTGAACAGAAATTTGATGACCAGAAGTCGAGGATGTTAGACTGTCTGGACCTTGTATCTTTCTGGCTATATCAATCTTGTTGGATACTGCATCTTGTATATAACCTTCTGCCACAGTGGATGATTTCCACCCACCATGTCGTTTAACTGTTATAATATCAGCTCCTGCGTTTGCCAGAAGAGATGCTGACGAACGTCTCAGACTATGTCCTGTATATAATTGAGCTTCTGGTAGGTTCAGGAAAGATGCAACTTTCTGAGGTATCTTAGAAATGGTGTTAATTCCAACTGGCTGGATAGTGCATTTTTCTTTCTTGTAATTTAGGAAGAATCTGCCATGTGGAATACCTTTTGGTCTCATACAGACATATTTTCTGTAGAGGTCAAGAATATCTGTTGTAAATCCTTATGCCATAACAGTGAAACTTCTAGATACGTTTGTCTTTGTGTCAGGTATCGAAACATACAAGTATCCTCCTTTATCTTCTATATCGTCAACTTTCAGCTTAGTTATTTCATCACAACGACACGCACCTGATATACCCATTATTAAGGCAACCTGCATAGAATACACGAACGAATAATGAATAAATATTTTGAATTAATCGTATAAGAAAATAAATAATACCTTCATCATCAAATATTTATTGTTAGGAGCCTCAGAAACTTCTCTATATGTAGCCTCTCCAAGATTTTCGCTTTTTTGGACTTGTGGGTTCTTGCCTCACTCTTCAAATAGGAAATCAGTTTTCTGTATTTCGATATGTCACTATTCATGTACACTTTCAAAGTACTTCTTAACATGGAATACTTCGTCCACAATGAAGAAGGTGCTATTTTCCTTCCATAAATATGGAAATACGCCAGCATAACTTCTTCGTTAATTCCAGTGATACTTTGCTGTTTTCTCCATTCTTCAAAATGACGAAATTCTTTGTCGTAATTATCCTTCGATTTTTTTGGCAGTAACTTATAACATGCTGCTTGAGCTTCTTTCTTAACTTCTAGCGGAATGAAAACAGCCTCTTACAACTCTTCTGTTACCATCAACTTTTAACTGCAGTATTATTAATCAATCACTAATTTTGTTTGCTTGTTGATTTGCATTATTTATTCTCCATAGTAACTGCATTACTGTACATGAACTTTTTGCATAAGTCGTTTATAATTTAAATTTGACATGGAACGTCAAATTTATAATTTAAATTTGACATGGAACGTCAAATTTATAAATCATTAAAAGCCATTTTGAACGGATCTTAAGAGGTGTTGGATAAAGTTTTGTATTGCACACGTGTATTAATTACAAATAAGTCACTTGGGAAAAGTAGCCCACTCGTCCTAGCGGACTCGTGAGCTAAACATTTTCTCGCGTGACATAACACACTTGTACAATAAATAACTATATTGCTCATATAGAATATACTATTTCTTGCATTATGAATTTTATTTCTGTTGTATTATTTAATTTAATATCTCTTATTTACATTCAAAAACAGGTTCATTTTGATTGTTTTTAATATGCTGCTATAAGTAGTTGGTATAATTCAGTTTTAGAGGCGTATGTTGTTTTAGAATTGGATTTAACTTTTAAAGCTTACTCTATTTATAACTATAGTTGTACGCTATGATTTGAACATTTAATATATTACGAGTGGGTATTGATATCTGGTTAACTTAGGTCATTTTCCTGGAACAAAACAAAATCTTGTTATAATGGCAAGAAGTAATGACATTTTAAAAGTGTCACTGTAAAATCTTACTTCAACAAGTTGAAGTATAGCTGTGCAATCAGTAAATTTTGAAAGAAAGCATGTCTAATGCAAATATGAAAATCGATAAATTGGAGTATCGAGGCATTATCAAATACTTGTATTTGAAGAAGTACTAAAAATATTTACGCAAATATGCTTAACACACTTAGCGATAAATGCCCATCATATGCAACTGTCAAAAATTGGATTAGGTAATTCAAAAGAGGAAAACTTTCCGTTGAAGATGAGAAGTGACCAGGAAGACCGATTTCGATGTCTACCCGCAAAAATATTGACGCAGTTCAGGACATGATATTGTCAGACCGTCGAATTGGGCTAAAACATATAGCTGAGGCACTAAAGATTTCATATGAACGCGTCCATCATATAGTTCACGTCGATTTAGATATGAAAAGATTTTTGCAAAATGGATTCCTAAATGCTTGAACGCCGAACACAAACGAGCAAGAGTGGTCAATCGCCCATTTTTTTATTAGATTTACGTTTTCTTGCAAAATTGTTGCTGCTAAATTTAGGTTATGGTTTTCAACGAAAATAGCAGTGTCATCTGAAAAAGTCGAGGTAATTACTCCTTGGTTGGTTATAAGATCAGCTGCGAAGAAATAGGTATAATATAGTTCCAAGAACGTTACCCTGATGAACCCCCGATCTTATGGGGTGTAGTCCTGTTATTTCTGACTAGTACCTGACTCTAAAATACCTTTCCTCTAAGTATAACCTAAAGAGGATAAACATGACATTGCATAGAAAGTATACATATATCATAGGCGCGCATAGATAACGTATTACATATGCCTATTATGAGCGCCAATTGTGTTGGTCGTATATGTGGAGAGAACGATCACCTATAAATTCTTACTAAACCGGTATGACTATATATCTAAGGATACTGCAACTTACTTTTTTTTTAAATGAATATTCTCTACTTTAGGTAACATATTAAAATTACAGATAAGTTGTAGGTTCATTTACGAGCAACTCATAAGATAACACGGGTCAACACAAAATTTGACTTTGACTTTAAAGCATAAAATTTCGATATTTTAGGTCGTAATTAGACGAAAGAAAATATATGACATGAAAAAGTTTGCTTTTGTATTTAGGAGACCGATTGAACGATATTTTTCAAAATCTGTGGTTTTAATTTTTAATTGAAGATGAAACCATTCAAATAAATATGTTTATTATTTTTATTAAGTTTTACTATCAAAATAACTTTCAAAAAAGTGGAAAATAATTTAAAAGTGCACGCTTTTACTTTTCCTTTTATGTTCATAAGTAATTTCTCTCAAAAAAGCCCAAATATAGTCTCCCATCATGTTTTCATTGTATTGGCCTTGATAACGTTGCTTGAAGCTCATAATGTCCTGATGAAAACGTTCTCCTTGCTCTTCTGAATACGCTCCCATGTTGTTTTTAAATTTATCTAAATGAGCATGCAGCAGATGTACTTTTAATGACATCTTGCAGCCCATGGCCTTAAATTTTTTTAGCATATCCGCAACTAACTTTTCGTAGTTTTCAGCTTTGTTATTTCCTAAAAATCCAGAAACTACTGATTTAAAACTGTTCCAACTCGCTTTTTGAGTACAATTCAGCAACATTGGAAATTTTTCATTGGCGAAAATCTGTCTAATTTGCGGACCAACGAAAACCCCAGCTTTAACTGTTGCTTCTGATAACTTCGGAAAAAACTTTTTCAAGTATCCGAAAGCTTCGGAAGTTTCATCCAGTTTTTTAACAAATTGTTTCATCAACCTTAACTTAATGTGCAGAGGTGGCATTAACACTTTTTCCGCTTCAACAATCGGCTCAAATGTTACGTTTTGTTTTCCGACACAAAGTTCTGTTCCTACAGGCCATGATCGTCGAATATAGTGCTTAGCATCCGCTCTGCTATCCCATAAGCACAGATAACACCACTATAGGGTTCGTACATTCATCCAAATTTATATGTCCCGATACCATAACAGACCCTCCACCAATTCTGTCGATTTTTCTGACAGCACATTACATGAATCGCTCCCCTGACATTCTCCAAACTCTTTCCCGTCAATCATTGGTAAAGAGGCAAAACTCATCAGTGAATAACACATGTCTCCATTCTTCGAGAGTCCAATTAACATGCTGCAGAGCAAATTCTAGACTATCTCGTTTGTGAGACCCGTGGTAGGTCTTTAGGGAGACAAACCTATACTCTCTCTTCTTACCATATCAGCGCTAACAGCATTGCCAGCTGAAGGTCTCGTTTTAATTCCCTTGCATTGCGAAACCTTTTTCTTTTAGCGGTTAAACGTATAAAGCGTTGGGTTTGTTTCCCTTTTTCTGCCTTGTTCAGGTCTTTTACAATATCTAGTGTCTCCTGGTACCAAGTCCATGCCTTGCTCACTACACTTTGTGACACATTAAATCTTGCAGCAACCTCTCTTTGGGAATGACCCTCCTCGACAAGAGTCACCAATTTAACAACGCTAGTATTTGATAAATGATTATAATGTTGACGGCGATTCATATTGTCACTTTAAGTCGACATTTGTAGTTTTTTCTTGTTGACTTATTAAAAAAACAAAAAGTCGAAAAATGTGCTGTAGTACTTAATTCGTACTTTTAATTATAATCAATACATTATTACGTGAAGGTACTTGCTGATACAACAATAAGACACAATTAAGAAAGTTATTTTGTTGACAAACAATTGCTTATTTATAAAATTTTAAATTTTTTCCAAAAAAATGTATGATCCTTTAATTTTGCGGTGGAGTGTATATGAAAATAATTAATTAAATAACAGGCAGGCGGGCTGTCATTTCTTAAATTCTCTATATTTCGCAATGATATTTTGATCATTAACTGGCAGAGTATATAACTAGCAAACGATTACAAACTAATTCTTTCAAACGTAATTCTTGCAAAGTTACATAATATTTTTTTCGAGTTAATCTACGCTCGATGTTATAGAAAATTACCCTTCGCTAGAGTACTCAGTTCAAATACTATTATTTCAAAATGTCACGATATTTTTTCGTTTGTGACTGTCTTTAAACTCACAAAAGATAAAATGGAAAATATCGACAAATCACCGCTTAATGATTAAGCTCAACATTAAGAGAAATCCTTCACAATTTTCCCAAATTTACTATCATCTTCTATCCGATATTTCATTTTGACACTTGTCCAGTTCATAAATCTTCCAGTTTATAACTGTATATGGAGAACATAGTAGTATGATAGAAAAAGCAACAGAATCGTCAAGCATTGAGAAGAAATTCGTACTACATCAATAAAAGCAAGAAGTTAATATTTAATCGCACATTTAAATCATAATGATTAATTTAAAGGTTTAAAATTGTCTAAGAAAAAACGTAAATCCTTAGTTTTAGACAATAAGAATTAAAATCGTGTGTACTACGTATACGCATTTCTCTATATCGTTATCGTTGAAACTTTTTCGAATATTTATTTTTAAATTCGTTGATATCTTTAATTTTGAATTCTTATAAATTCGAATTACCTTGTAATTTATCTTCAATATTTAGTAGATATCTTTTACATTCAGAAATATTTATTTGCTGTGAGGTAGACATGATAAATATAAACTGTTTCTTGTGTGGTTAGTGATAGCAGAATAATAGAATATATCATATTAAAATTAATTTCCCTGGAGGAAAAAATGAAGGGAGAATCAACAGTCACTTGGATATAAAGCATCACCAGAGCAATATCCACAAGAATGTGCTGTATTAGAAACCGAAAGCTAGGTAACCGAAACAACCAAAAATATATTAAGTCGTAACTTTTGATTTAATTGTATCCACTTACATATTACTATTTGCAATAATTGAGCTAGAAGAATTGTCAATAACGACCCTTACTTCTGGTACATGTTCTCTTTTGTTAATAGATGCACAATAGGTACTTATTTTCCAATCAATAGCTGTATATATAATAATATATAGAATTTGATGGAATTTTATATTTTCTTGGCCATAATTATAATACAAAATAAAAGTAATATTTTTTGGGAGTAGCAGCTAGCTAATTAAAACAATATTTAATTAGACGTTTCAATACTATATACAGGGTGGGGCACATAAAGTGTTACAGAGCAATAGCACTCAAACGATTAATCATATCGAAAAATGTTTCAGACAAAAGTGTTCGGGAAGGCGGTCATACTGGGCTACCTAGTTTTTTGATCGGTGTAGGCGTAGAAGCTACGTCAATGTCAACTCCAATTTTTTAAATGGAACCATGTATTTTCTTTTCAATAACATTATTACAGATTTTAAGACGAATTCAGCGACCTACAACACAAGGTCATTCTAGTCACGCAAAGTATGAAAATAGTCGAAAAATCGAAAAATATCGAAATAATCAGCATCAAAGGATCCACTAACTTTGGTTTGGGTCTACCTACAGAAGATGCTCGAAGTGACCACCCTCCGCTTATAAACAGTGGTTAATTCTCCGAGGAACCGACCGTCTAACGTTAGCCAACATTTGTGGTGTAATTTCGGTACATGCTCGGCGTATTCTTTCTCTCATGTCGTCAGGCGTGGTGTGCTTCCGCCATTACGTGTCCTTTGACAAAACCCCAGAAAAAGTAATCCATTAGTGTTAGATCTGGCGAACGAGGTGGCTAAGCAACAGTAGCGCCTCGTCCTATCCATTTTTCACCATAAATCTCATTCATCACTTGTCTTGCACATAGAGCATAATGGGATGGTGCACCGTCATGTTGCATCCACATGTTTATGCGAACTAGCAAGGGCACGTCTTCCATTAATTCGGGCAGTACGTTTTGCAGAAAGGTTGCCCACTTAAGTGACCTTCAAAATGTGGACCAATGACGTGATCGCCGACAATGCCGGCCCAACAATTAACGGACCACGGATGTTGATATCGTACAGTTCTCGTCCATCGAGGATTCGCATTTGCCCAGTAATGCATGTTATGTCTATTCACATTTCCCGTATTTGTGAAGTTAGCTTCGTCAGAAAAAAGCACATGACTCAAAAGTGTCCATTTTTCGACGAATCCAGTTACAGAAATTGACGCGATTTTGGAAATCATTGCCGTACAAATCCTGATGCAGTGACATACAATACGGATGTAATTTGTGTTGATGTAATATTCTTAATACAGATCGCCGACTAATTCCACTCTCTCTTTCCATTTGCCTGGTGCCCGCAAGGGGATTTTGTGCAGTAAAAACTAAGATAGCAGCCGCATTTTCATCAACAATCGGTCGACGTTTTGCTCGTGTTTGTTTCATTGTACCGAAGCGACAGAAACGGTCAGCTAATCGCTTAAATGCCATGTGCGATTTTTGTTGTCTGTCTGGATAACGAGCCGCGTACAACTGCTCAGCGTTTCTGTAATGTTTGCGGCATTCCCCCAGCACCATATCAAAATATTCTTGATAATCGTTCATTTTCGCGATCCGATGTACTCACAATAGAAGGTAATGCGTGATTAACTGAAAGCCGTATGCGTTGACAGTTGATGCTGATTATTCCGATATTTTTCTATTTTTCGACTATTTTCATACTTTGCGTGACCAGAATGACCTTGTGTTGTAGATCGCTGAATTCGTCTTAAAATCTGTAATAATGTTATTCAAAAGAAAATACATGGTTCCATTTAAAAAATTGGAGTTGACATTGACGTAGCTTCTACGCCTACACCGATCAAAAAACTGGGTGGCCCAGTATGATCGCCTTCCCGAACACTAGAACTTTTGTCTGAAACATTTTTCGATATGATTAATCGTTTGAGTGCTATTGCTCTGTAACACTTTATGTGCCCCACCCGGTATAGTACCTTTTTCAAAAACCGTCAAATTTATTTAAATGTTAAAAATGGTAAGGTCTAACTGTTCTCGGACATGTATTTCATTTTATTTTTGTGGTGTTTATATTATTATTATACGGGTGGTGTTTATATAATGGGTAGGTATATTGCTGACAAGTTATTAAATCTATTCGGTCATTTATTTAATTTGTGTTTTTTTATATGTGGATACTTTCTTATATATGTCTTGCTTTGTTTTTTTTAGATGTAATTATAGCGGTTTTCTTGAAATTGAAAGTGTGTCTTATTTGTTTGGTATGTCTATTAACATTTAAATAAATTTTACAATTTTTGAAAAAGGTACTATATATAGTATCGAAACGTCAAATTATATATTGTTTTAATTATGCGGTCGCTACTCCCTAAAATATTACTTTTATTTCGTATATATATATATATATATATATATATATATATATATATATATATACGTAGACCATATTTTTCAATTAAAAATTTCGTAAGATTTGCTTTGTAATTTGTAGACAGCAATGTTTACATCCCCACTTACTCTGCAATTACATACATTCTAATTTGATATTTGTAAATATTTCATATAAAAGCCGAAAAACTCCAATAATTTATCAATTGTTATATATATATATATATAGCTACTGATTGAAAAATCAGATAATTTATTTTAATTAATCACCTTGCAGACACAACGCCCATATACTATTCAAATTTTAATTAAAACATTCTACCGTATATGTTAGCAGGTATTACTTTTTCGTAGTCTCATTCCCAGATACATTCCCGACACGAAAGCCGTCCAATTTGGTTTTTTGTAAGGCCGGACGGTAGGGTGGCAAAAAATTCACATCGAAACGACACGAAATCGAGGTCACGATGTGCTCGATGCGCGAACGAACGAAAATCCCTCTTCCATTCGCCTGATTTACACTCACAACATCTAACCGGATTGTGACGGCCTATCATAAAGTGCACATAGTGGAAATAACACATAAATGCGACACTAAAGCCGCGTACCTTTTTCATCGCTCATCTCCGGGAATCCGTCGGCATCGAATTCAGGCGTTATTCTTCTCCTTGTATTGTTAATAATTACTGAAGCTTCGTCACCTGTTTACCGTGTTTTGTCATCAAATATTAAATATTCACAAAAATGTTGATACGTAAATGTGTTTATATATTTAATATATTTCTATGCAAACATATTTTATGTAGATTGGAACACCAATCTGTAATTAATATACACCAGTGGACAAAAAGTTCCGGAAATGTCTGTTAGTACAACAAAAAATTATTTTTTATTTATCTTTTAGCAAGACATCAATCATTATCTACAAAGTTAGAATGAAAAATAAAAATGGTACTTAACATTTTATTCAATAGGAAAATATACAAAAAGGTTTAAGTATACCAATACGTTATGCACGTATTACGCATTTGTTACAAATGAAACAGACATGCAATACACATATCTGTAACTGTACACATGGACAATACACCTCGTATTTTCAGCATTTACATCTGCTTAAGACATGTGTTTCTGCCATCTATAGGCGTCACCAGTCAAGCTAGTGAAGCAATGTATACAAACTAATACAAATCTATTTAAAGAACAGATTTGTATATGTATATACATTTACATCTGTATATACATATACATCCACCTCCATACCTCCGCGAACAATAACTTTTGCCATACTGCGTGGTAAACTTTGACGTTGGCGCCCTCTTCTTGTGCAATGTTTTGCCATTCCTCACGAAGAGCTAATCGAAGATCCCAAATGGTTACCAGCATGGGTTATTGGTGCCGAACACGTCGCTCTACTGGCTCCCAGAGATTTTTAAAAGGATTCAAGCTTCGAACTGACCATTGCAAACGACGAAAGTTAACCGCATCCAACTACTGCTCAACCACCCTTGCGGTATGAGCGTGCATTAGAATAAAGTTCTCACCTACGAATTGAGCAAATAGTACGACGTGATCACCTAAACACTCGTTGATGTACCTAACAGCCGTCATGGTACCATTTTCAATGAGAATAAATTTTGTTTTCACGTACAGTGAAATGACCATTATACCGCCTCCCTTAAAAGCCATTCTTTAAAATTGCGTTATAATTTTCATAGAGCTGATTATATAAAACTTTGTAATGACATCTATTCTGCAAATTGGATTGAGTTGGGCGGCTACGATGATGTTGATTTGTGTGTCGACGATTCTATATTAAGCTCTACAATATGTTTAATAAGGCAGTGCCTCTTCATAACAACAGGGAAACTTTTCCACCTTGGTTTACTGCTGAAGTGAAACGTAATTTGAAGACTAAGAAGTTTTATCATCGGAAGTGGATCTGTACTAAGCGCGTTTGCTTTTATGATGAATTCTGTCGTCTCAGAAAAATTATCAAAAATAAGATTTCTGTGTCGTTTGAAGCGTATATAAAGAATGCGGAAGCTAAACTTCAAACGCACCCCAAACTGTTTTGGAATTTCATAAATCAGAAGAAATTAAATTCCAGAATTCCTGCAATAATGCACGATAACACTTTCAATTTTAATAACCTTAATGACATTATTAATGCTTTCGCCAAGATGTTCTCCAACGCTTACTTACCTAATTCTACCTCTATTGATGTGAATTATACTGTTTTCCCTTATGATATTGTTGATGTGGGATACATATCTGAGACTGATGTAATCAATAGTATGTTAAAATTAAACAACTCAGGCACAACTGGTGGTGATCAGGTACCTTCATTTGTGATAAGGGACTGCAGAATGATGCTAGCATTTCCTCTTCATATTGTATTTAATTTATCGATTTGAAAGAATACTTTCCCATCATATTGGAAGCGAACTAGAGTTGCTCCAGTATTTAAGAGTGGAGACATTACTGATGTGCGAAATTATAGGCCAATATCAAGACTTTATTATTTTGCTAAGGTTTTAGAGAAAATTCTGTACAATGTAGTCTATAACAAATACGAATCTAAACTTTCACTTCTCCAGCATGGCTTTGTCCCAGGAAGAACGACTGTAACTAATTTAGCATGTATCTCTCATGATATATGCATTGCCATTGACGATTTAAGACAAGTACATGTCATTTACACATATACAGTGTGGTCATAAAGTTTGGAACCAAGCTTATAACCGCATTATTTTACATTTTTAGGAAAAACGCTCGGACAGGTAAATTTTCTTTTTTAAAACGCCATCTTTTGACATACAATTTTTTTTCTATGACGTCATTGGTTTTCGAGTTATCAACACTTTCTTTAAATGGCAACCATATTATTTTTTTCTCGTTTTTGGTAGATCTTTATATCCACCAAATAGTGATATAAAAGAATTGGTATGTTGCATCACAATTTTTTTGAAAAAATTGTATAAATTTAGAAAAAAATACGAAAATTTTATTTTTGTACAAAATTAAAATTAAATTAAAAAAAATACATCTGAACTTAAATTTATTGTAACAGTTAACGTAAATTTTCAAAAAGGACCCCACAAACCAACTGACACTGTCCCAGCCGAGTGTAAACACTTCGTATACTCGCGTCAATTATGTCTGGGGATATTTGTGTAAGTCTACGCGAATTCGTTCTTTTAAATCTTCTAAATTGTTCGGTTTGTTAAAATACACTTTCGATTTCAAATAACCCCACAAAAAAAGTCTAACGGAGTCAGGTCAGGAGAACGAGGTGGCATTCTATGGCGCCTCTCCGTCCAATTCATTTATTGGGAAATATTTCGTCAAGATAGTGGCGAACCTCTACACCATAATGGGTAGTTGTCTACCAACCATCTTGTTGGAACCAAATATTTGGATGGGGTACATCACCATCCTCGTGATTTGGGAAAATAACAGCGAGCGCTGAAACCAGTTCAAATCTTAAAAATTCTAAATATTGCACAGCAGTCAAATTTCCTTCAAAAAAATATGGTCCTAAAATGCGTCGTCCAATCATTCCAACTTTAACTTTAACGTTAACTTTTCCTTTGCGCTGAGTATGACACGCTTGAGTCGAATGCGGATTGTTCTGCGACCAATATCTGCAATTATGGCGGCGAACAGATCCATTTAGGCAGAACGTAGCTTCATCTGAGAAGACGATGTTTTCCAAGAAATTTGGATTTTGGTCACAACGTAACATTACGTCTTCACAGAACTGCAGTCGACGATCTTCGTCATCCTCATGTAATTCCTGTACAAGTTGAACTTTGTAAGGACGATAGTGTTCTTTTTTAAATAAGTTGACGACAAATGAGTGAGCCACCTGATTGGCTAACGCAAGTTGTCTGGTGGAAACATGATGCCTTTCTTCTGCTTCTAGAAGCACATTTAATTTCACATCTTCTCCTACTTGAGGTCTACCTTGCCGTGGTCGATCTTTTACGGATCCAGTTTCGGTAAACTTTCCAACTAGTTTTGTCACCGTAGACCTGGTAATTGGAGGTCTATCAGGGTGTTCATGGTTAAACAATTCGCATGCTTCTGCATGCGTTCTTTGTCTGTCCCCATACCCAACCATAATTTAAATTTCGATTCTTTCTTGCTCAGATAAATGTGCCATTTTTTATATTAGCGAAAATGAACAATTTTTACGGAATATCTCAAAAATTTATCGTTAAAAATAGAAGTAAATAATTCAGCAATGTTGTCGCCATTGAAACAATTTCAAACTAAAATTTTTGTACATAAATTGTATAAAAAGAAGCAAGAATGTCATAAAGAAATATCTTGCAAAAAAGTGCGTGTTTTTGTTTTTGTAAATTTTTTGCATAGTAACATGAGTACATGTGCTTTTGACGATCCGGTTTGTTCAAGAAGAATATTTAAGTCCTCGCACAAGACAGAAGTGTGAAAAAAACTTACTTACATATTTCAGTAAATTTTGTAAGCTTAATTAGTTTTTGAAATTTTCAATTTTAGGGCGATAATTTTAATTAAGAAATGGTCTGTCACATCATGTCAATTTTTTAAATAAATTAAACTTCTTTGGCCCTTTTTTGTGAAACTATTTAATGTTAAATAAGATTTTTTAATAAGTAATTGGCCGATTGGGAAGACGAATTTCTTTTGACCTGGAGCGAATAACGCAGATTACTATTGATCGCAAAGCATTTACACTCGGCTGGGACAGTGTCAGTTGGTTGGTGGGGTCCATTTTGAAAATTTACGTTAACTGTTACAATAAATTTAAGTTCAGATGTATTTTCTTTAATTTAATGTTAATTTTGTACAAAAATAAAATTTTCGTATTTTTTTCTAAATTTATATAATTTTTTCAAAAAAATTGTGATGCAACATACCAATTGTTTTATATCACTATTTGGTGGATATAAAGATCTACCAAGAACGAGAAAAAAATAATATGGTTGCCATTTAAAGAAAGTGTTGATAACGTCATCACTCGAAAACCAATGACGTCATAGAAAAAAATTGTATGTCAAAAGATGGCGTTTTAAAAAAGAAAATTTACCTGTCCGAGCGTTTTTCCTAAAAATGTAAAATAATGCGGTTATAAGCTTGGTTCCAAACTTTATGACCACACTGTATATCGAAAGCCATTGATACTATAGACCAAAACTTCCTTCGATGGAAATTGAGTGTAATCGATTTTAGTGAAAACTTCATGTCGTTCATTGGCTCATACTTATCGGGTACTTACTTACACTACAATGGTTATCAATCGTTTAAATTTATCCCAACATCAGGAGTACCTCAAGGATCCAATTTGGATTCTCTTTTCTTCTTTTTTATTATGACCTATTCGAATAATTTTCATGTTCTGCACTCGCGTATACAGATGATCTTAAAGTGTACAAAACTATAAACAACTTGTAAGATGCAATGGACCTAAACCCGAAGCATAATCTCGAAATTGTCAAAGAATGGTGCTCGGATAATAAACTATCCCCTTAATATAGGAAAGTGCTGTGTTATTAGGTACTCGAGGCGAAGGCATAACGATAACGTATTGGAGTGCAAGAAATCAATAAAAGACCTAGGAGTTCTATTCGATAGTTCGTTTAGCTTTGATGAACACGTTGCTAGTATATGTAAATCGGCTTCGAAAACTCTTGGATTTGTCATGCGTAACTCAAAACTTTTGACGAATCTCGAAACTATGTGTATTTACGCGTCATTGGTATACAGTAAATTAGAATACGCTTCGATAATATGGCATCCATCTGACGTCTCTCACCAAATTAAATTAGAGAGAGTTCAGAGGCGATTTTTAAAGTACCTCTCCTACAAAAGCGACGCTTCGTATCCAAGTCATATAACTCTACTACATGAGCACAAGTTGGAATCTCTACTAATACATAGGAAGAAAACTTCGCAATATTTTTATGCAAACTTCTTCACAACCAGGTAGACTGTATCCAACTTTTGTCAAATATTGGCTTCTGTGTTTCGAGGATGGCCGCATGTTGATTCATTTCACACGGTTCGTCATCGTACGAGAATTATGCTGAGGAGCCCCATATTTTAAATGTGCAAGTTTGGCAATACTTACTAGGAAGACATTTTTATAGGGACTAAGAGTTAGTGACTTTAGTGATTTTTTTTTGTCAGTTTTTTCTTTTTCTTCTGTTTTTTTAACTGAAATGAACTCAATATGTAATTTTCATTTTAAAATTTAACATTTAGAGTTGTGTTGTTGAAAAACGTTTTGGTTTTTACTATTGTGTGCAATTAAATAAATATTATTATTTTATTATTGTTCTTGGAGATATATAACATGCTGAAAATCGTTCACCAGGCCTTCTCCACACACGTTCTCGTCCATTTGGTGAACGCAGACAAAAACGAGACTTATCCGTGAACAATACGTAGCTCCATTGGTCAATTGTCCAATGTCTATGTTCACGGGCAAATTGTAGTCGCCGAAAACGATGAGCTGGGAGCAAAAGTAGACAAGCAGCAGGTTTCCTTGACATCAATTCCATATTCGACTTGGGTAAACCATGATCGCATAGATTAGACCATAAAACGGCCTTCTGGCCGGTTTGTGGTGGTAGGTCTGCCTAATCCTGGCTTTCTTGTGTATTCCTCAGTTTCACGATGTCGCTGTATCGCGTCTTGGGTCTGCTCGGGTTACATTTTCTGCTTGCATTTTATCAAGCAATAAGTGTCAGTACTGACAGTTCAAATGACCTTTTTAACACAACAGATAAAAGTTTAATAAAGAGTACATAAGGATTTTTTGGGTGGGGTTGGATTTTTTGGATTCGTCATTATTTTTGTTTTCCTTTTGGCTATTTTGATAAATTAAATGTTTTGTGTTTTCTTTAATTTCCAATTCTTATTTCATAGATAATATTTCATATCTTGTGAAAAAAAAACAATGAAAAGGAATTTTAATTATAACAGACATTTACTTCAGTGTCCGGAATTTTTTGTTTACGAGTGTATTTTTATACAAAAGATAATCAAAAAATTTGGATTATCATTTGTATAAAAAAAGCATATTTTACAGCGTTTTGAATATTAGAACCAATATCCTTTAATCTTCAAAGTTTCGATCGGTTTCGCCTCGATTTAATTTCCGATGCTAGAGTTTGGGGATTCGAGGGTCAGTGGCTTATTGCAAAACACACCATCTTACAAAGAGATCTGGAACGTTTGTGAAAGCCAATTAATTCCACCGACTCGAAGCTATATTATTAATCAGTGGTAAAACTGAAAGTAAGAAATCTTGAAACGTTATTTGATAGTATTCCGACCGTATTATCTCCAAACAAGGGAGGAGATAATTATTCTAGTAAATATAAATCTATACCACACAGTAACTAGATTTCGAAAAAAAGCCATGCAGATACTTTAGAGAATAACAATCAATTGATCAATCAAGCAATACAGGTCGTCCCAAAACATACCGTCAATATTTCAAAGATGTATTGCAGAACTTATTTAGAGTCTAAAAATCCATATAAATATATATCCTAAACGTAATCAAACGAGTAATGAACAGGTTATTGTTTATTTCATAATTAATGAGGGTAAAACTTTAAGTCTAGGAAATTTAATGAAATACATTTTTTTTAATAAATTTTTATTATGTTATTTACAACAAATGTTCTAAATTATCACTATTCTGTTCGATACACGCGCATGGGGCAGAAAAGATCGCTGCGTTCTTAATGTGGTTGGTAGGTATCATTCCTAATAATATCTTCAGCATGTTGTATTCTTTACCGTAATGCTTCTACCATGTGTATTTCAGTTGCATAAACAACTGTTTCAAGTGACCCAAAGCATAAAAATCTTATGGAGTCAGGTCCGGCAAACGCGGTGGCCATACTATGTGTCCCCCTATTCCAATCCATCTTCGCGGAAAATTTGCGTTAAGCCAAGCTCTAATACGAAGAGATTGATGTGCTGGTGTCCCATCTTGTTGATACCACATTGCACGTTTAATATTTAATGGCACATCTTCCAGTAACAAGGGTAAGTAATTTTCTAGAAAATATTTGTAATTCGCTCGATTCAAACGGTGTGGCAGTTCAAATGGTCCAATCAGAGGATCATTAAGAATAACAACTATCAAATTAATGAAAAATTCGTGAAAAGTCACATCCATCCCGGAATGTGTGGATGCATTTCGCTCTTATTGGAGCTTTTTAACACACAATACACTGGAGACGTACATGACTTTCACTTCTATACTTCGTGTAAATATAGTTGATATATTTAACTTACTGCAAATGAAAACTAATGAGTGGTCTCACTTTACATGTAAATATCGCCAAATGTGTTGCGTTAATTTCTATATTTCGACAAACTAAGTTTGTACCAGTATGCAGAACGCTACAGATCGCGACACCACCTTCCTGGTTCTTAGGATAATGAAAAATTCGTGAAAAGTTAAAAATTTATATCGTTTATAAAATAATCTAATCTTATGACTAAAGTTTGCATGTTTATGCAGAATAAATGTTACAGACATGCTCATAAATTTGAAGTTAGAAGTTATTTGCCCGTTTATGGCATTTTTAGACCTGCTTCAGTTTAATGATATGGCCCAGATCTATTGTCGTCCTCATGCCTGAGAGTAACTCTTCTAGTGCTGCTCTTTCAATTAGGCTCAGTAGCTTCGACAACGGTTCCTTCATATATAATTCCGCTTTAGGATATTCATTCCCCATTTGTAGGAATCAGGTCCTTTTTAAACTTTCACATTGGCATAGTTTGATTGGCGATTTCCTCTTCCTCTTGACAGAATCCACATACCGTTTCTTCTGTAAAGCCAATATTATTAATATATATGATAGCCCTACTAATCAGTCTCTATTTAGAAGGTCCGTTTTAAACTTAGGCGAATACTCTCTATAGAAGTGTCTCTGACCTGGAGATTCTTCCACCTATCCGCAGATCTCCATTCAGCCCACAATTTCAGGGCTGTTTTAATAATTGTTTTTGCAATTTCAAAGGGAGGCTCTCGTCATATGAAGGCTGTTGATGAAGCCTGTCGGGCTAATTCCTTCGCCTTTTCAATAGATATGTGGCCTTTGTACCCCGGGACACATGCTAATGTCACATGCATGCGATCACTGAGCTCGTTTAGGGCACACGCACAATTCCATACAAGCTTAGATTTAACCAGTACTGAATCCAGTGTCTTTAACATTGTTTGGCTGTCGGATAATATGGCCGTGGTGTGGTTTATTCCATCCTGTATCTTTATTTCTACAATGCAGTAATGCAATGCAGCCACTTCCGCTGGAAATACGATAGAATCTCTACTTAGGCTGACTTGGATCATTGTCCTTTTCTTTGAGCCCGCAAATTTCGGCTCCCATACCTTTTTCGATTTTAGAGCCGTCCATGTACCAGATAGATTCCGCCTGGATGGGTGGGCCTTTTCTCTACTCGTCCTTTTCTGGAAAGACTATTTTATATTTCTTATCAAAGTTTAATTTTTGAACTATGGCATCACTCAGTTTCTCTGTAATAGGATCTGCCTGAAGTTCATGTACCAACTTATGATAGTTAGTACAATCGACTGTAAGCGACTGACCTTACTTCTCCTTGTATATGGATATCTAGAGGTGGTAGATTTAGTATCACATCAAGTGCGGCTATAAGAGTTGTCCTCATGATACCTGTGACACTCAGACACGCTACTCTTTGTAAGCCACTTAGCCGTCTACTCTAACTCCTTTTTGCTTAGTTTTTGGGCGCCACGCGACTTCTCCGTAGCTTATCATGGGTATATTTACCCTTGTGTGTAGCCATAAAGTAATTTTGGGACTAAATGACTAGTTTTTTCCAGACATTCGCCTACAGCTGCCCAAGACAGTGGTTGCTTTATTGGTGGTTATTACGGCACGTCGCAATTGGAATACGCTTTTCACGCTTGGTACCCGATTTATAATGTAAGCTATCCTGAGAGACACATTAAATATTCCGGTCTCCTGGCATTGAAATAAGTATGGATTTACAGGTTTTAATGAACGGTGTTAGAAACATAGCGCTGTCTTTGCAGTCAATCTTGTCAGAAGAAATATAGATGCACCATGTCTTTTATCTAAACTTAATTTAACACCTTCAGTCTTCCTGAAGCTCAACGCAGATATATTATTCCCCGACATATTTACCTGTTGAATCGTAATGCTTTTTACAAATAATAGGATCATATGCATTTTTACAAATAGCAATAATAACTACATAATGCGTAATAATAATAATAATAATAATAATTGTGCCTTCTATCATTTAATATATTTATATACGTCAAAAACGTAGATGAATTGATGTAACTTGTAGGTGTTTTAATGCAGCAATATGTTCAGGTTATAAATTTAAAAGTTTACGTTCGAAATTAATTATTTTTTATGGTTGCATTGTAAATTTAGTTCAATATAGTTTTATTACTTGCTATTTTATCCCGAAACAATTTTTAAAGTTTCACAAAGTGCTACAATAAAAATTGACTCCAACTTATACAATATTTTTATACGAGAATAGATACTGGCATGGAATATAATTGCGCTTAACTCATATTTATTAAGATTGTTAATAATTAAAAAAATGCGTTAATGAAAAATGACTACTCAATTTACTACAAGACATTGCACACAGCCTGTTTACGTTGAACAGGCTGAATTCAAATCCAAACATAGTTGCGTTGGTCAGGTGCTCTGCTTAACAACAGACAACCCTGGCCCAAGCCAGGGTTTCAAAAACGGCTGAAGACAACTGTGGTGTATGTCAGCCTGACTGTGGCATATGGTACGGTCTGGAAAGAAGTAAGGCCTTCTCTACAAATTGCCTAACGTAGTACCACGCAGCCAAATAGCATCTTTATTAAACAATATGCTTTGACAGTCCTTTTCAAATAATAACAGGAGAGAACAAGAGTAAAATGAGACATCTTAATAATGGATTGCCTCATGGATCAGTACTTGCACCTGTCCTGCTTAATCTGTATGTTTCTGACATGCCACACGCAAAGTAAAAAAAAATGGATATGCTGGTGACCTGGCTCTTGTATCCCGGAGTAAAACCATAGAGAGAGCTAATTACATATTTTCATAGGACATGTTTGTTCTGGGAAAATACTTCGGCGACTGAAGACTATCCCCGAATATGAATAAAACAGAAGTGTCGTGCTTTCACCTCAATAATAAACAAGCAAGTCTAGAGCCTCAAATGTACTTCAATAACAACTTACTAGTTTATAGTCCTTACCCGAAATATCTGGGAGTTACAATAAATTGAATACTCTCATATAAAGGTATCTAGAGAACACTAAAAACGCAGCTAAAATAAACACTAGAAATAACATAATCCACAAACTTTGCGCTAGGTGCTGCTTCGGGTGTGAACGTATCCACCCTTAAAACGTAAGATCTTAGCCTTGTTTACTCGGTAGCTGAATATTACGCCCAAGTTTGTCCAAGCAAAGATGATCGAAGTCAAACTTAATGAGACCATGAAATCAGTTAGCGGTTGCTTTAAAAAGTATACCTTTACTCTGACTACCCGTTTTAAGCTATATTGCATCTCCTACCATCCGGAGATAGGAAAGCCTGGTTAGAGAATATAATAAAATAAAATCGAATCCCGACCTCCCGGTACACAGAGACCTGCTTGATGACGACCTGTCGAGACCGCAGTTTAGATCTCCTCCGCTACTGCTAGTAGAACAACTTATATATATAAAACAGAAAATTGCAACCCAAATGATAGAACATGCTCAAGCGACCCATATCAGCGATCCGACCATACCCTTACCAGGAATGGAGTTGTCTCGTCACGAATGGAAGATAATAGAATAAGAATGTCCCATTGTATCTGCCGTGACTAATTCTATAAATGGGGACTGACTGAGACAGCAACTTGCGAATACACTGCGAATTATTCACCATTTTACAACTGAGTGTCCCTTTACAGCATATGGAGGTGAGATGAGTGACTTCTTGAAACCATTGACTCTGTGTTGGACTGGATCGATGGCCTTGATTTAAAATTTAACTCTGCTCTGAGTATATTTATAGCTAACTTTAAATTTCAATCCATGCGCTAAATAAGTAAATAAATTGCATTCACTAAGCAAGAGAGAATATGATTTTAATCAAAAATGTTTAAATTTATTCTTTCTTTATCCATGCACGTTTCTGGGTCGGTTATTGAAAAAGAAAATTTTTGCGACTTAGTAATTATATGTAGAGCCAAAACATGAAAAAGTTTCATTGACGAGGCAAATAGGCTCTAAATTATTTGTTTTCTACAAATTTTCGGTAAAATTAAAAATTGTTGACCGAATATCTTCAATTAGAGCATTAACAATGTAATGTACTGACAACTATTTTCAGTTGTTTCCTCAACAATAACGTAAAGAAACTAATTATTAATAAGGCTGTTGTTTCTGCAATTACATTGTTATAAACAGAATGTACACAATATTTTCTTAATATACTTTCATAAAGTACAGATTTCAATTGTTTTAAGTTTATAATTTTCCCAATTATTGAAACGTACCCTTGCACTCCATAAAGACGTTGGTGACGAAAGGAGAAAGCGTTGGATGGTTGCACTAGACACTTTCGCGTAGTAACTAAACTCATTGGAATTGAATATAGGTAGAGGTTAAACAAGTTTCTACTAGATTAGCTTCGTCGTCAGGCTGATTAGGGTGCTGTACGTAACTGGATCTGCATTTGATGAACACATTGGTAATTGAACACCAAATTCAATTTCAATCTGATTCTATCGCACAACCTATATTACTTTGACCATAAAATACGTGAATCAATATAAATCTTAATATCTTTTACAACGCCCCAATATTGAAACAATATGTACGCAGACAGACGTAGTTCTGGCCAATGGCAAAGCGACTACAGTCGTTAAATATCGAGAATTTATAATTTGGCCAGGACACGAAGGGTAGATAAGATTAGTGAGTGACACTTAATTACTCCAATGTGGATTTTACTATCAATGATTATCTTCTTACTTCTAATAATTATAAAACCAATGCACATTACATTGCATTATATATTGCTATCATATGTAACATTCAGTTTACTTATCTCCATTTTGTTATAGCATATATATTTTTGATAAAATCTAAAATCTGTATTAAATGTGAGGAAAATATAATTTTAACCGTTACACGGTACAAGAAAATCTAAAAAATATATTTTTATATATATCATATTTTAAATATACTTTCAATTGTATCTATGTTTCATATTTCATTATGTAAAAATAACAATATTTCTATTGTGTAATATTATTTTAGTGTAAGAACTACAATCTATTACTAACTATGTTTATCCGACAGTAATTTTTCACATGCCCTGCGAATTTTAACAGATCAATGAACAGTAGTGCCATTTCTGTGCATTGACGAGCTTGCCATTCCCTCCATAATCTGCTCCATATAGCGTTTGATTGACTGCCGGGATTTTGATACGGGTTTTCGCATCAACCGTGTGCTAAATTGCATTTCAGTGGCTGTAATGAAGATTAATAGTCGAGATTCTGCTCTAACATTCTAGTCTAATGAAATATATGGGTATGCCTTTGGTTTCGGTAAATCGATTTGAAATTTACATATTCGTTTCATAATTGGAATAATAAAGTGACTAAACGGAAAGTTACTTTAATAGAATTGCTGGGAAATTGTGTTTGAAATTTCGAATTAAAATTTAATTTGAAAAAAAAATACGTCAACATTTTCACCTGCATTGACGTAAATGTTTTAAGAATAACGCGCTGTCTCTTGAGACGTCTCTTCTGACTGTCGACGTTGATCCAGCCATTCAGCTTCTCTTCTAAAATATATTTTCAACGTACTGTCACAATATATTACTCGGTCGTATACACTGAAAATTCATCAGCTTCGAAAAGTCTTTTTCCTTAATAAATTTTAAATATAAAAGTTGTAAACAAAAAAGAACTTTTTAAACGCTCTTCAAAAATATTTTAAATATTAATTTGTAATTCTACACTTATTTGTTTCTATTTGTCTAAAAAAAACGTAAATAAATAATACATATATAATACATACATATGCATATACATATATAGGTATATATATATATATATATATATATATATATATATATGTATATATGGTTTAGCGACCTTTATTGAAATTCAATTTATTTATCTAACGACTTTTCGACATTTTTGTGTATAATTAAGTCTTTTTCAAGTATAAATTTAGAACTAAAAAAAAACAAAAAAATTATAAACGAAAGGCAAGAATTATATTTACATTATATGAATGAATTAAACTTAAGATAATGATTAGAGTAAAGAAAGTTAAAATTTAAATTTAAAATTTAAAAATTAAAATTTTTTTTTTAAAGGATACAAAACTCACCAATTCTTTTGTGTTAAAACACGTGCCCAGTGCAAATGCATGGTCGGAAACATGTCGACACCTTCACTACAGGGTCCGACTGCGTATCTTGGAATCTTAAGTGTAACTAATGTCTTGTTATAGAAATGAATTTATCCACCACAATTTATACAAAACATTATAAAACAAAGGCTTAATAAAATAGATATATAACAAAACTAAGTGCTAAAATATAAATTAAACAACCAATGAATTAATACATATCCCTACACCCTACATAACTGGATTATCCGAAAAACTAAACAATATAGTTAAACCATTTAATTTTAAAATAGCACATCAAAGCGGAAAAAATCTAAAATTCCTACACACAAAACTAAAAGACTCAACACCAACACTTAAACAATCACATACAATATATAACATACCCTGCAAAGACTGTGACAAAGTATACATAGGCCAAACAAAACAGTTACTACAGGAAAGATTAAAAGGACACAAATACGCAAAAAATCAGACAGATTTAAAAAAACACCAGATAACATTAAAACACAATTTTGATTTTGAAAATACAAAAATAATAACCAAGAAAAAAAATACAAAGGCTAGAGAGGTATTAGAAATGATTCACATTTTCAAAAATAACAAAACAATCAACGACCGAAACGAGATTGATGGACTTTCAAAACTGTATTATCCGCTCATTAAACAATAGAAGACAACCCCACCCACACAAAAAATCAAAACAAAAAAATCTTTTTTCCCACTGTAAACACACTGTATTTTCCCAAACACATGGCCTGACAAAACAAATTTTAACACAGATTAATATAAAAATTTCATTTCTATAACAAGACATTAGTTACACTTAAGATTCCAAGATACGCAGTCGGACCCTGTAGTGAAGGTGTCGACATGTTTCCGACCATGCATTTGCACTGGGCATGTGTTTTAACACAAAAGAATTGGTGAGTTTTGTATCCTTTAAAAATTTTTAAATTTTTAAATTTTAAATTTTTAAATTTTAAATTTAAATTTTAACTTTCTTTACTTTAATCATTATCTTAAGTTTAATTCATTCATATAATGTAAATATAATTCTTGCCTTTCGTTTGTAATTTTTTTTTTTTTTAGTTCTAAATTTATACTTGAAAAAGACTTAATTATACACCAAAAAGTCGAAACGTCGTTAGATAAATAAATTGAATTTCAATAAAGGTCGCTAAACCAAAAAAAGCTTATTATTAATATTATGCACACGGCCAATAAAATAAATAAGAAATAAATTTTAATTCTTATAAACACTAACTATGTATACAATGAATTTCACTTAAGATGCAATATACAAACATGTATAGGTTTTCTATTTCCATAGAAACTAGGTAATACATTCTTACATTGTCCCACGTAAAATGCAACATATCAATATAATTTGACATTAGTTAAGTCAAAAGTAGCAGTATTTCTATTTCGATATTAGCTTAGTATCAATCTTAAATGACATACACAAAGGAAGAGAGAACTCAGTTGGTGACATGGTATCTTTCGGGATTCAGTTTGCAAAGAACGGCTGACGTGTTTCACGGAAATGTAGTTTTAATCCTAAAACACTACATTGAATTAAATAGGCTTTACTGTCAATAATTTGACAAAACAACCATAAAAGATATCATATCGATCATAACTATTACATATTGCATTTTATGTGGGACAGTGCAAGTGCATAGTATTTTCGTATCTATGGTTAATACATTCATATATTGCAAGTTACATGAAATTCTCGTATATGTATATATATATAAAGATAATTGTTTCTTGACCTTTGTAGTTATTGTAGATTCAATTAGTTGGCGATTTAAGGCGTGTTTTACTTTAATATGAATATATTTAAAATAATCTTACATGTTTCGGTAATTAATGCCATTATCAAAGAATTTTAAACTATAAATGACAGTATATTAATGTCATATTTATATATTTGTAGTTGTCATGGACAAAATTAAATTATTCAAAAAGACATTCAAGTTTAGTAATGATAATGCATTCCTTGGCATTCTCTAACAGCTAGACGAAAATTACGGGGATTGGCAAGCCATGAGTTAAAGGCATTATTTGTCGAAACATGCAAGATTATTTTAAATATATCCATATTAAAGTAAAACAGACCTTAATCGCCGACTTAGTATTCTCTTTTTTTTTTGTTAATTAAAAGATATTTTATTTCTAAATTAATTTATAAATACTTTAGGAGCAGGTGTAAAATTCAATTTTATTTTTCCTTTTTTAAATACCTGACCAAAAATTCGGAAGTAATTGATTGACGCTTTTTCTTCCCACGTTGCAATTCTAATGGTCTTAATAGACGCCTCTTGGTTGGCTGTTTTCAAATCGCGCAGGAAACAAACAGAAATTGCGGGAAACTCGTCGACTTTTTCCCTCCAAAATTGCAAACAGCCAAATTTTCTTCCTGGAGTAGTCTGGGAGGAATCTCCTTGGACAAATTTACTCTCGCAACAATATTTCTCGCAACTGATATCTCGGTACCTTTTCTCCGATGTCGTAGATTTGCTGTGATATAATTTTTTGTTGATATTTTTGTGCAGCGTCGGTAGAGGATTTGATTTTATCTTGAAATATCTCTACTCCGATAGTAAATACAGTCGCACAGAAGCTTTTAAAATGCGTAGATATATTATATCCATCTTTTTACACTAATTTGATAATTGCACAACGAATACTTCCGCAAAATTTTAATTTTCTATTTCGTAGGGTCCACGAACGCGTCTTCTCGCCCTGGCAATTGTCATGTATCCCCCGATGCAAGGATTTCGCGATCGTCTTTTTTTTTATATTTGCCTGTACACCATGAACATAGTTGCAAACGGTTATAAATATTTGAAATAGTTTTTAATAAAATTCATAATTAAAATATAGAAAAGTTAATATAGAAATTAATTATTTTAGAGAAAAATTTTAAATAGAAAACAACATGTTATTCGTAAATACGTATTCATGTTGATGCATTTTTACATATATCATACAACATCATTATGGCTAATTTCGGGTTACAATATTACAGTGTGACATTTTTCTACATAAATAAATAAATAATTACAAAAGATTGCTTGCAAAACTTGTACTTGTATTTCTTATTAATATAAATATCAAATGGAAATAATAAAAAGGTTAACTTAATAAATACAATAATTAGTGTTATTCTCAAGCACAAATACTTATTTTTAATTGAATCGGCCGATACTTGCTGGAAATCCATTATATATAAATGGGATTTAAGTAAACCACTTATACTAATTTCCAGTATATATTACACTTTATTATATGTATTAATAAATTGACGACATGTTTCGCTACGATGTAGCTTCTTCAGATCTTATATTACTACTGAACACGCTCTTCACAAATGTATGGCTTTTTTCTAAACTATTTCAATGGTTGCACTTGTCTACATTAGAATCGTCTCTTACCGATATATCGTCTAAAGTTATTGTTATCTTAATATTTGATGAAACCAGTTTAAAAGTGGGGAATTATTAAGGTCTAATTGGTCATTTAACAATATATCTGCATATTTAAGTTTATTTATTTCTAAGGATTCCAGTAAATTTAACTTTAATCCTTTTTGTTGTGACTGTAAAATTTCAAAATCTGTATTGAAACTATGATTATTTTCCAACAAATGAAGTGCATAATTGGAATCTGTCTTTTTGTTAATAAAACTTTTAAAATGCTCCTGTATTCTTTTCTCAAAGCTCCTACCAGTTTGGCCTATGTATGTTTTAGGGCACTCTTTACATGTTAGTTTGTATACTCTGGATTTATTACTTTTGCTTGTCTTGGATTTATTATTTTTTATGAATTTCCCTAAAGAATTATAATTATTAGTTTTATAAGCTACATTTATATCTGTTTTTCGTAAAATTTTTCCTATTTTTTCACTTATCGGTCCTATGTATGTTACTAATTTATAATTGCTTGGTTTATCTTTTATTATTGGGTACACATTTTCTATTGCTTTCCTATATTTCTTTTTTCTTAAAATTGTATCTACTATGTAGGTGTAGGTTTCCGCGGTCGTTCTCTAGATGTAGATCTCGGTTTCCGGGTTGGAACCGCGTCGAGTTAGGCGTAATTGCCAACGTTTCGTCCACTGTTTCAAGGGACATCTTCAAGGCTGTACGTAGATGTTCGTCGTTTCGCAGTAGCTTGAAGAATGCTATGACTATGGCTATGATTTGTATCTACTATATTTGGGTTATATCCATTATTTTGCGCTATTTGTTTAATGATATTTAATTCTTTAAAGAAGTTTTCATTATTTAAAGGTACTGATATTAATCTGTGTATCATACAATGGAATGATGCTAGTTTATGACTAACCGGGTGACAGGAACTATTGTGAATGATAACATCTATGTGTGAGGGTTTGTGATATATTGAAAGAACATGTTTATTATTTTGTCTAGAAATTGTAAGGTCCAAGAAGTTTATACTATGATCTAATTCTTTTTCTATGGTGAACTTAATGTTTTGGTGTAGATTATTAAACCAATTTTTTGAACACATAAATCTCTACATTTTTTTCCCCAGAAGAACCAACAAATTCTGTTGCGAAATATAGGGTTATTTAATAAAGGATTTTTTTTTATTGACAGACCGCTTACCCGAATTTAAATTAATTTTTTTATTATATATATATATATATATATATATATATATATACATAAGGTAAACTTAATAAGTCGGCGATTAAAGGTTTGGTTCATTACTTCAAAGTATATATACCCAAATCAACCCTACATGTTTCGGCAATGATGCCTTTGTCAAGGGAACATTTATATTTTTTGTTCCCTTGACAAAGGCATCATTGCCGAAACATGTAGGGTTGATTTTGGTATATATACTTTGAAGTAATGAACCAGACCTTTAATCGCCGACTTATTAAGTTTACTTTATCATAAAAATATTATATATTTATATATATATATATATATATATATATATATATATATATATATGAAAATCAGGTATCTTAGGGAGTACAGCAACAATAATTCAATTTAGGATGTCTTCTTATTTCATTCCAATATTTCGCACTTGCTTCAGTGTTTCCTCAGGGATACTACAATAAAATATAATAGATATAAGGTATACAAAACAACAGGTTAACCTACGAAAAGTGACTCCTGTGTGGAAAACTACGCCATTAAACATATATAACCCATCACCATAAGTTTGTCAAGTTAATAATTCCAAAAACATTCAATGAGTTAAACGGTTTGCTGTGCGCTATAAGTCACAAGAATTATTGGCCCATATTTTTTTGAAGAGAACAGCTATAACGTAACAGTCACCTCATGGTGATATTGTCACATGATTGATACTTTTTTCCGGCCAAGGTATAAACAACTTTATGGTAATTACTGGTTTCAGCAGGATGAGCCAACGAGCCACACGGCGAGAATCACTGTTAATATGCTGCGTAATATGTTTCCCGGCCGTTTAATTTCTCGCAACGGGAGCATAATCTGGCCAGCTCAGTCACCTGATTTAACAGAGCCAGACTTTCTGTGAGGATATCTAAAAAGTCGTGTGTATAATAATAGACCCCGTAAGCTTGAAGATCTTAAACAAAACATTTTAAACGAGATCGAACCGATTCCACTGTAGATGCTAGGCAGAGTGATGTATGATTTTGTGCGATGGCTAGAAGAATGTGTAGCAGAAGAAGGAGGCCACCTATGCCATTCAATTTTTAAATAAAAACTCCCAGAGTTATAGATTAAAATGTTTAACCAATAAAAATTTATTCCATATTAAAAAGCGTCAATACATTTAGGAATTTCCTGTATTTAGCTTTTAAGGTATTAAGGTAAGTAATTTAATAAGGCACTTAATTTTTTTATTATTACTTTTTCTTCATTTTATATGCAATACTAGTTATGTTTAGTGACAAAGAAAAGAAGGGGTGAAAAGCATATGTGATTAATGACTTCACACAAAAAATCGCCGTTCAATGTTCAAGTAGTAACGAGAAAATGATTTTTCTTATAGTAAGTCTAAGGTAAATATACGGGCTTCCACCTCTAATTCATCAGTAATTCTGTTTAGCGATTAATTATATTGTTCTATCGGTATCTGACAGTACACCCCAAATTTAATGAACGAAAAATGATATATAAATAATTCCATACAAATAATTAGAAACTAGGTATCTATTCGTGGACACGCTACATAAAGCTGTTTGTTTTACGGCAATTTTTGTTTTATTATAAACATAATAATTTTACATTTAAAAGAATGCTCAAACTTTAATTTTAATCACAATTTAATTAACGTGGCATAAGACATATTCGACGTAAAGGCTTATTATTGATATCCACAAAAAACATCGTAATAAAAGCACCATATGTGTTTAAATATTTGTGCATAAATGTTTTGATATCCAAATATAAACGTTTACTAGTTTAAAATTATTTCTTTGGAGACTGTGGTTAAGTAAAAACTTAAAAAAGGTATATAACGCCTTACCACAATTATTAATCGTATCCTAAATACGTATTTCGACAACTAAGTTGTCATCATCAGTAGGTAAAACCACTAATTAAAAGTCGCACATGGGGCACAGTAAAGCTAGAAAACCGCTTACGCAACAACTACTTTACACCGCGTCCACGTATAGCCTGTCCTTGCCTACTGATGATGACAACTTAGTTGTCGAAATACGTATTTAGGATACGATTAATAATATAATTGTGGTAAGGTGTTATATACCTTTTTTAAGTGTTTACTAGTTTTATGAATATGGACTTATTTATGTCAAAACGTATCGTCCAACCAATGTCTAGGAATTTTATCTTCTTTGCAGGTCAATGAACTTGAATTGTAGCTGTATTTCCCTAAATAGAGAATAAATAAAGATATGTACCGATTTTAACTATATTTTGGCCCTAAAAATTTAGAAATTTTTTTGTGAATTACAAAGAAATTTCTTTTTTGATTTTCAGTTAGCTCCTTCGCATTCAGGTAACCCTGTATAATAAATTTGTTAAATTTAAACGAAACTTGGAACTATTTTCTTTTTGCATGATGAACTTAACTTTATTTTAATATATTCGTTTATTAAAGAAATCATTAATACTTTTCAATGTTACATATTTTATAAGAAAATCATAGGTTAATTTAAATAAGAATCTAATTAGAACTTATTCAAAACACAGTATGTTAGCTTCAATGAAGTTGAACGCGAAATGATTTATATTTCTTATTAATAATCTATAAAACATCTTCGAAATTTAAAGTAAATATTTTCCCTCAAATTCTCGTGACACTAACTCGCTCATTTAAATTCCGAATTATAGGGACACTTTTCTCGATGAAAAGTCGATACTCATCAATCTCCAAATAGGCATAATTAAACATGAAAGTAGGTAATATATTTTTCTATTTAAAAATACGTAATCTCAAACGCATTTTAACAAGAACTGTTCCCCTGTTCCACGCAAAGGCTGTTCATTATATAAAATTATATCCACGTCTTTCAATTTTAATTAAAACAAAACCGAATTTTAATGACATCGTTAACGCTACTCCACTGTCTACAACTCGGGATGTTTTCACAGCAGAACATTTCCGTTGAATAAACATATTCCAAATGGAATCGACGACGACAGAAACGTTATTTAATGCTGTCCGAGTTTTCGTTAATTTCTATTTAGGTAAGTGTACTTCGTTAACTGAAAGTCAAAAGCGAAGTCTCAAATGTATGTACCTACATATCAAAAGAATTCCATTTTCTAACTATTTTCTCAATTTGAACATACTCAAAGCTTCTATACATAAAATATCGAATGCAACTTCTTGTCTATATTTTTAATATTTTGATATAACGGCAGAGAGTTATGTTGATATACTCTCAGATGACGGGCGTGCGTAGAACGACGCAGTCTATCCTGTCGTATATTAAGAATATTTGTCTCCAAGCCTTCAATACTACGAGTATGTAGATAATCTTTACTATATCACATACTACGGATTTCTCAACAAGATAAAATCACATGTCAGTACATCGTACTATATGACGTGCCTTCAAAAACTTTCCTCGTTATAGCAGGCTGTTTTTTAAGAAATTAGGTAATCAAAGATTGGTGTACATGCGAAGCTTTAGAAAACTTCAAATTCTTACAGTTGTCATACATAAATTAAAATTATAAACGCTTATATTAGTTATGAGTTACGAGTTTTACAACGTAAAATAATGATTATTCAAAGTTACTATAGAACTAGCCAAAAATTAGAGAATATAGATTGGGTTTATTCCACTATTCAGAGCTGACAGGATTTCCGACAACAATATCCTAATCTGCCAGTTACTTACACACAACACAACAAATTTAGTGAAACAGGGGAATAACTCGAAAACCTGGCGATGGAGCACCTAGAAAACGAACAGCAAATTGCATAGAGGATATTCGACGTCGAATGGACAACTCATTCAAAAAATCAACCGCAAAACTATTACAAGTTCATTTGTCAGTGGGAACATGTCATACTATTTTAAAAAAAGGACTTAAAATTGCTTCCATATAAAATTCAAGCAGTTTCGGAACTCAAACAGGTAGATTTTTTTACGAGAACACAGTATTGTCTATGGTTTTTGAATAACATAAATAATAATTACATTCTCGACAAATATTTCTTTTTGGATGAGGCTTGGTTCCATCTTTCAAGATATTTAAAAAAGCAAAATCTGAGAATTTTGTCTGCAGAAAACCCTCTTGAATTTATGGAAACTACGCTACATCCACAAAAAAATAAGCGCCTGGCTAGGAGTTTCAAGAAGACGAATTATTGTGCCAATATTTTTTAATCAAACTATAACTATACAAAAAGGTTTTGTTTAAGTATGACAATACGTTAAGCACGTATAAAGCGTTTGTACAATATGAAACAAACATGTAAATAATTTACATATCTGTAACTCTGCACATGGACAATACACCTCGTATTTTCAGCATTTACTTCTGCTTAATACATATGTTTCTGCCATCTAGGCGTCCTCAGTTAAGCTAGTGAAGCAATGTATACAAATTAATACAAACCTGTTATAAACAACTGGTTTGTATCCGTGCAGAGTTACAGATATGTAAATTATTTACATGTTTGTTTCATATTGTACAAACGCTTTATACGTGCTTAAAGTATTGTCATACTTAAACAAAACCTTTTTGAATATTTACCGCCATCTGGCTGGTTGTTAATGGACTACATCTACATACGTATTTTATCGTTTCCCGTAGCAGCTTAGCTGTTCGAACGATAGGTAGCCCTCCAGACAAAGTCTCTTTCGTCCGTAAGATGTCAATTATTAAATAGTTGTCTTCTTATAGGACGGAACTTGCTTGATCTATGCGGGCTATTTCAGTAAATTTAAATACAGATACAAACCAGTTGTTTATAACAGGTTTGTATTAATTTCTATACATTGCTTCACTAGCTTAACTGAGGACGCCTAGATGGCAGAAACATATGTATTAAGCAGAAGTAAATGCTGAAAATACGAGGTGTATTGTCCATGTGCAGAGTTACAGATATGTAAATTATTTACATGTTTGTTTCATATTGTACAAACGCTTTATACGTGCTTAACGTACTGTCATACTTAAACAAAACCTTTTTGTATATTTACCGCCATCTGGCTGGTTGTTAATGGACTACATCTACATACGTATTTTATCGTTTCCCGTAGCAGCTTAGCTGTTCGAACGATAGGTAGCCCTCCAGACAAAGTCTCTTTCGTCCGTAAGATGTCAATTATTAAATAGTTGTCTTCTTATAGGACGGAACTTGCTTGATCTATGCGGGCTATTTCAGTAAATTTAAATACAGATACAAACCAGTTGTTTATAACAGGTTTGTATTAATTTGTATACATTGCTTCACTAGCTTAACTGAGGACGCCTAGATGGCAGAAACATATGTATTAAGCAGAAGTAAATGCTGAAAATACGAGGTGTATTGTCCATGTGCAGAGTTACAGATATGTAAATTATTTACATGTTTGTTTCATATTGTACAAACTATAACTGCTGAAATATATCGAAATGGATTATTAGAGCCGCTTATTAATCAACTTTATGATGATGATCTTACGGAAGGATATATCCAGCAAGTTAATATACCAGCGCACAAATCTCGAGAAGTAATAGCTTTTTTGAAGGAATCTTTCATAGAAGAATTAGAATTTTGCAGAAAACCCTCTTGAATTTATGGAAATTACGCTACATCCACAAAAAAATAGGCGCCTGGCTAGCAGTTTCAAGAAGACGAATTATTGTGCCTATATTTTTTAATCAAACCATAACTGCTGAAAGATATCGAAATGGATTATTAGAGCCGTTTATTAATCAACTTTATGATGATGATCTAATTGAAGAATATATCCAGAAAGTTAATATTCCAGCGCAAAAATCTCGAGAAGTAATAGCTTTTTTGAAGGAATTTTTCATAGAAGAATTATTAATTTTCCTCCAAGATCTTCAGATTTGACAATTTTAGACAATTTTTTCTTTCATATTGAAAGAATACCATTTTCAAGACCAGACATCACACAATCGAAGAGCTTCGTAATGCTACTGGGAATTCTTGTGCTGACATAACATTTGTTTAAAAACTAAATTACTAATTATTACACACATTTACGTGACATGACCAAACTGTTAAAATTATCCGTTTGTGACAGATTACGTGCACTGTCACCAACCATTAAAAAAAAAAGCATAGCCGTCTCTAATGAGGAAAGTTTTTGAAGGCACGTTACTTAAGTAGAAGATAAACATTTTTTCTATAATGATGTCCAGAAATTATTTGATTTTTTTTAGTATACGAGGTGCAATCCAGATGTTCCCGGACCGATGCTATGAAAAGTAAAAACTTAACTTTTATTCTTGGCGGTTGCTGTTATCTTCGAAATAGTCTCCTTGCGCAGCTATGAACAGGTCTTAGCGTTTCTTCCACTTTTGGAAGATATTCAGGAAGTTATTTTAAGTGAACGAGTAGACTAGCAGGGAGGGGGGGGGGTCGTTCTGTTAGTTTCTTCGGGATAAAAAAAATAACATTCCTGAACGTAGTTTTTAATCCTATTTCCGAAATTGTAAAAATATACAAGGTGTTCCATTTAAAATATAGTAGTAAAAAAATATAGTAGGAAGGTTTTCCGGTCAAACCAGGAATAGAAAATAAATATAAATGTTATGTATAAATTCTTAATTTTTAACTATATATCAATAATAAATTTCAAAAAAATTACTTACTGGAAAAACAAAGTTATGCGGCCGTTCCGGGCCTTTATACTAAGCCTGTATATATTAGTATTTTTAAGAATAGTGTGTAATGAATAAGTGAAATAAAATAATCTAAAATATAGCAAGTGTATTGTTATTTCTCATAAATGGTGGAACACTACACAGGAAATAAATCAAAAACAGATGGTCTCCACTTCCCCTGTGAATTTAATTAAACGGTAAACGTGTTAATTAGAATTTCGGATTACTTATACGTAATTGGTAAATGGAATTCTGTACTAACTCCATTACTAATATATTAATATTAACGTTTATGTTAGGTAATGTTCGCCTTTGCTAAGTATCGATCATCATATAAATTATAATTTCTTGAAGGACAGCCCCATCGTTCCTCCGTAAATTTATTAATGGAAAGACTACATTAACATTGTATCTAGTTGACTAAAGGAACGACATCGTCACGCGGAATGTAGTCGTTCTAATATTTACGACATTAGTCCATTAAGGTGTACGGTTATCAAATATATCTAGTGTCACTTTTGATCTTGATAGATTGGTTTCTGAGGAATTTATAGCAAGAAATGTTGGGGTTTTTCTAATACAGGGTATAATTATAGAAGCGAGATCTCTAGTATATGAAATTTTCAGTATCATCTAACATAAACGTAAATAGTGCAATTTAATTTATAATTATAATATTGGAATCCAAAAATAAAAAATGGGAAATTTATTGCTTAAAAAATTATTGTGGGCGAAGTTTAATAGAATCGATTAGTTACCTTGTCTAACATAATATCCACAAAACCTACATTGGAATACTAGGAGAAATTTGTAATTATTTAGCCTTTGTACTGGATGAGATAACACCTATTCAACTATTTACTGACTCTTGATACAAAATAATACAAATCTGTATAAAAACAAATTTGTATCTGTATATACATGGACACACAGCACGTATTTACCAGCGTTTGCTTCAACCACCAGACGCATGCGTTTCTTTCTAACGACTTTGTCAATGACGGATTTACAAAGACAAACGACTGTAGGTACACTTCGCGGTCACGTAGCAAATTTTGTCCTATCAGATGACACTAGATAACCTCATGACATCTGACGTACAAAACCGATCACGCTGGTGCAAAGTGTTTCTTCTCGAATAGCTATGCTATTACAGGAAAAGAAAAATATACATATTACAGTGAGTCCATTAACTCGTCGCCAGGTGGCGTAATATAGCAAAAACAAATTGCATATCGATGCGACAATTCACATCAAGCTTTGATACAAAATAATACAAATCTGTATAAAAACAAATTTGTATTATTTTGTATAAAAGCTTGATGTGAATTGTCGCATCGATTTGCAATTTGTTTTTGCTATATTACGCGACCTGGCGACGAGTTAATGGACTCACTGTAATATGTATATTTTTCTTTTCCTGTAATAGCTTAGCTATTCGAGAAGAAACACTTTGCACCAGCGTGATCGGTTTTGTACGTCAGATGTCATGAGGTTATCTAGTGTCATCTGATAGGACAAAATTTGCTACGTGACCGCGAAGTGTACCTACAGTCGTTTGTCTTTGTAAATCCGTCATTGACAAAGTCGTTAGACAGAAATGCATGCGTCTGATGGTTGAAGCAAACGCTGGTAAATACGTGCTGTGTGTCCATGTATATACAGATACAAATTTGTTCTTATACAGATTTGTATTATTTTGTATCAAAGCTTGATGTGAATTGTCGCATCGATATGCAATTTGTTTTTGCTATATTTCGCCACCTGGCGACGAGTTAATGGACTCACAATAATATGTGTATTTTTCTTTTCTTGTAATAGCTTAGCTATTCGAGAAGAGACACTTTGCACCGGCGTGGTCGGTTTTGTCCGTCAGATGTCATGAGGTTATCTGGTGTCATCTGATAGGACAAAATTTGCTACATGACCGCGAAGTGTACCTACAGTCGTTTGTGTTCGTAAATCCGTCATTGACAAAGTCGTTAGACAGAAACGCATGCGTCTGGCGGTTGAAACAAACGCTGGTAAATACGTGCTGTGTGTCCATGTATATACAGATACAAATTTGATTTTATACAGATTTGTATTATTTTGTATCAAAGCTTGATATGAATTGTCGTATCGATATGCAATTTGTTTTTGCTATTTACTGACTATTTCATATATTAATAATCTTTTAATCAAATTTTTCAATTGCATTATTTATAAATAAATCAGAAATCGAGGAAAATATCTACCGCAAATAGTCTTGTATTTTAAGACGTTTTTTATTTGGTCACGAAAGAACTGTCAAACCTGAAGCCAACATATCGTGCCTTATGGGAGGCCCTGGTCCATTTGCGTTAACAAACGCTACAACAAGACATTTTGAAATTAGCAGTTCCAAAATTAGGTTGCGGATTGGACCGTCTTGACTGGCGAATTGTAAGAAGCATGCTAGAGGTGTTATTTCATCATATTGGTATGGAAGTTCTGGTCTGCAATTATCGGCCTGAACGTTCCCTTCCGTCCAGAGAAGATAATACCGTGAACTGCTACGTCTATTTGATCACTCGAGAAGGGGGGATTCGGACATTCAAGCTAAAGTCACGCCCGTGTCAAATATGAAATAAATACTGTTATTAGTTACTATATGTTATTTAGTGTGTTTTATTAATAATATAGAATTTTTAATTACCTTTAAATTTATTTAAATAAACCAGAAAGACAAATACTTTTACCTTATATATTACATTTAATTTAGTTATTAATTAATTACCATGTTTCTGTTACGATTATAGCTTAATTATCAATTTTACTTGTCATCAAATAAATTTTCTACATATCAAAATTCTACCGGCCGTATATCAATTGGCATAATTTGTTGCCCGCGCTTTCATTTGCTATTGCAAAAGTACCTAAACCGTATCATGTAACGTACTATTTTAAAGTATTTTTTGCAAAGAATTGTTTAATACTGTTAATTTTATTGCCGTTACAACTCCTGTAACAGTGACTTTTAAGTAGATCTTAATTTTTAGGCGTCACTTATTTGTAATGTGATTCATCGATTCTTAACTTGCAATAAAAGCTTTCGTATTTATTGTTCGTCTCTCTAGAACGCTCTATTACGTTTCAACCATGGTGAAGAAAACAACTGCCCGCCGGCATTCGAATTATGACCTAAAGCGCTGAGTATTGTTTATATTTTGTTTTTTACTTGTGTCGCGGTCTCGACACATTTTATTCGATCTAGATAAACACAAGCAAGTAAACTGCAACGCTTCATAATTAAATTATTTAATTACATTTACAAATTCGTTAATTACTTTGAGACTGACTCAAAGTAATTAATTACTAAATATTTTTTTGCCAGCATACATATATTTTCAGAAACACTAATTTTAATCTATTTTAAAGTTTGATTTCTTGTTTAAATATTAAATAAAACTATTTTATTTAATATCATTATTTTAACTTACTACACGTCTTCGACTTTCGATGGTATTAATCTTTACATTAATTATCTGTTTTCATTCCATATTTTCATATTTCACAACAAATACGGAAACCCAACACGATCAACTAGCTCTTACGTAATAATTAATATTTTCTATACCGGTAAATACCTGTAATAGGTGAGGTTGTCTTAAATGAACGAACTATATACTACGTTGATTTGCGAATCTCCGTCATAGAAATGTGTTATATGGAAATGAGTCTCGTGAAAAACCTAAAATCTTGATCGCCAAGGTTCTGATAATATCAAAAATAATAATAATAAATATTAAAAATAAATCACGTTTAAGAATTTATGTAAAGATCGATATTTCTCAACAAATGTAGTATAGTTCTAAAATTTTTACAAATACAGTAAATTCAAATCGTCAATTAAACACTTCGATATATCTTCTATAATCCCAACATGAAGAAATATGGAGACAACACCGCAATATCAGACGCGTACAACCGAGATCATATCCACAGATATGTGGGTTGAGTGAAATGTTTACCAGCGACAAGTTAAGAAGCGAGATAAGTTGTTAAGGATATAATATGCCTACTGCACTTTCCGCTGCATTCAAGGATTCCCCTAACTCTCCCCCAGACCGCCTCAGTGGACAATCTTTAACAATATGGCGTATGGTTAGACGCGCAGCTCCTCAGTCGTATCACGGGTCAGCAATCTTACCTCACCTATGCAGGCTATCTATGCAGGCTTTTCACTATTTGATCTGATTCTGTTTCGGATTAACCATGATTTTGGTACCCGTAGTCCGATTACGGTGTTTAAGTATTAATACAAAGCATTTTGATGATGTATTTATAGCCAGGAGAACCAGATGATTTCGAACTATCTGGCTATCCTTTGTGTAAATTCATTTATAGACGCGAACTTCCTCTACACCTCTAATACAATAATAATAATATTATATATTTGCCCAACAGTATATAAATATTAATTACAGTACTATATACAGGCTGATTCATTTTCGGCCCTCACCATGGGCATCTCTCTTATTATTGGAGATAGAGTATAGGTTTAAATTTGGCAAAGTTGTTAAATTTTGTGTTTGTTATAAATCCGTAAAGAAAATAGACCTGTGACAAATGACCTTCGTTATTTAAATAAAAAACGCGAAAAACCCATTTTCTTCTTTTACTTGTAGCACCGACATTTGGCCTTGTAGAGAAAAAATAAAAACACATCCTTGTGGCCATTTCTAAACCTCTATCCAGTGGTGTACTCTAAATTTTTATACGACGTTTCATCTCTTTCTGGCCATCATCTACTATCTAATTTCTTATAGGCGCCATATTGGATTTAGACATCTTCAGAAAGAGTTTCTTTTTTTCTGATTTCAACCATGTACCACATGGTGACTATAGTTTTTGACATTAGGTTTTATTTGAAAGAATAAATTATAAGATTAAATAAGGTAGCCTTTGGAATTTCAATCTGTCAAACATTTCATTTATTGTTCATTAATAATACAAAAATGTCATACACTAACGAAGAGAAACGAGATATAATAAGTATTTTTTATTGTTCGAAACGAAATTCAACAGTAGCGAGTACAAGATAACAAAAACATTAATAAAAATATATAGAAAGTAAACAATAAACAATTACAGTAAATGTTCAATTATCTGGCCATCTTCGGTAATGCACAATTGAGCACGCCTTCTGGCATTTTGTACTGCCCTTTGTATAGTTCTCCTAGGAACTGCATCGAAGGCATTCTGAAGTGTGTCTCGTAATTCTTCAATGTTTTGTGGCGCATCTACTTTATAAATATTATTTTTAACATATCCCCATAAAAAAAATCTAGCGGACTTAAATCAGGTGATCTCGCAGGCCATTCAACAACTCCCCTATTTCCAATCCAACGGTTTGCAAACTCTTGATTTAAGAAATTTCTAACAACAGCTGCATTGTGTGCTGGTGCGCCATCTTGTTGCCACCATAAATATTGTAATTGATTTAATGGGATATTGTCGTCAAGATAGTCAGATACGTATGTACGTAAAATGTTTAAATATCTTTCTCCATTTAAATGTTCTTCATACATAACTGGTCCTAAGAGACGATTTGCCAAAATACCCATCCAAACGTTTATTCCAAAACGATGTTGTGGTCTTCTAGCCCTGTTTTGTCGGGGATTTTGTACTGCCCAATAGTGCTCCGTATTTCTGTTGAACATTCCAGAATTTGTAAATTTTGTTTCATCTGACCAGATGATTTTGCTTAAAAAATTTTCGTCATTTTCTATCCTTCCCATTTACCAATTACAATATTCTAGCCTTCTCAAATTATCTCCAGGCAGTAAAGAGTGACTAACATGGATCCTGTATGGTTTAAACCTACTGACGGCCGAAAATGAATCAGCCTGTACATTAAATATTAAAAAATATATATACAGACTGTTAAAAACAATTGTTGGAAATTTTACCCACTGATGGTTCTCATTAAGCTAAAGAAAAAAGTCTTATTAAACCTATGTCTTAAAATCAGTCGTTTCCAAGTTACAAATAATTCCAATATTGTCATTGAATAAAGCGATTTAGTCATTAAATGTTCTTTTAATCAAGGAGTCAGCATAAGTTTTCTGTTTGGCTTGGTATTCTAAACGATCGACCGATAGGACCAGCTTTTCTTACTAATGGCTTAACTGTTGAAATATGTCTGGAATTTCTGCGAAACACTTTGCCAATATTATTGGAAGATGTACCCCCGCAGGATAGATTACGGATGTGGTTTACGCTTGATGGCGCGCCTGAATATTTTGCGCACATTGTTCGTAATTATTTATCGGAATCTTCGAAAGAGTGCGAGAGTCTTTTGTGCGTAGATGTCAAGCATGTTTGCACATTGGAGGAGGTCATGTCGAATATTTAATTTAAGAACCGCTTCTTGAGTTGTTAACTTTTGTGTGTATGTTTTCCTATCAAAAGAACATGTACTGTGTTCGATACCAATATTGGAATTTTTTATATCTCCGAAACGACTGATTTAAGGACGTAGGTTTACTAAGACTTTTTTTCTTTATCTTAATGAGAACCATTAATGGGTAAGATTTTCGAACAACTTTTTTTTAAAACCCTGCATTATAACCATTAAAGAAAATCAAATAAAATCAAAATTGTTGTATATAATAACAAAATGCTTTGTAATGATGATCGGCAAAGCAACTCATACTAATTCATTATCGGAGGCTTTTATAAGACTCCCATCCTCACTGTTCGAACGTTGAAAGTTCTGACTGAGCGTGCAACAAGGCGAGAAATATGAAAATTGATATTTGAAAGAAGTTCAGAGCAGTTAACTCTTGCATGAATTTTTTCGATAACAAACGCGCGCTTCTCTCCGAATTGTAAGTGCATTTAATGCCCTCCCAGCGTAAATTGTAGTCGTATTCTCTGGGAGGGTAAATACAAAATCAATTGTGAAATTTAAATATTTGAACATACAGTGCTCGATTCGCTAGAAAGAAAGTTGATGTGTTAAATAATGTGGAGACCAAACAGCTGATGCTTACTCTAATTTACTTCGAACTGGCTGCTTATATACTTTTCACCGAAATACTTTCACTCATTTCTTGTGTATCCCACCACCAGCCCATAATTAATTATTCCGATTAACTAGATGCTTGGTGGTTGAAGTACCAAGCGCCGATATTAGGATAAATCTGTGGGTATAGTTGTTTAATATTCAATCAGGCGGTATTTGCATACTTTGACTGCGTGTATTACTTATCTGCTAAATAGTTTTTATTTATCCGATCTGTAAATATAAATAGTACAGGCCTGCACCTATGAAGATCCATTTCCCTCAGACGGTTTCTGATAGTTTGATCTGAAACTCTAACTCCAGTGGCGGCACGTAACTGTGTTTGCAACCATACAGGACTTCTAAACGGATTCATCCTTGTCTGAATTCGTATGTAGCGGTCTTGTCTCTGATTTGTCTTTTTGTTGCAGATCCTATCTGTAGGAATCTTGTTAGAGCCCTACTAACAACACTTGGAGACACATTAAAAATTGCGGCAATTTCTGCTCCAGATTGCCCTCGCTGATGCAATAACGCAATTAAATCAAAAGTTTCTTTATTTAAATGACGTCTTGGCATCGTGAAAATGTGAAATGACGTTTTAAATGAATAATACTTGTCAAAAAATGCGATTTTTATAATTTTGTATTTTAAATTAATTTAAGGTTAAAATACAAGATTCAATATTTTATCACACAGAAAAGACATTTACCAAATAAAATGTCCACAAACGACTGTGGGCCTCCTAATTTATCTATAGTTTGAGAAAATACGTTAAATTTAATCGAATTAATTAGATCTGTTAAAAAAAGATCTAATTCCCTATTCATTTTTGAGTAGTTTATATACATTGTGTGCTACAGTTTGAATAAAGTTAACATAGCTGCACCATTTACTATCTTGTTTTTTTGGTGTAAGAAGTTATTATTAGCTGTGTTTATGTGTTGCATTCTATTTTTTATGACGTCATCTTGTTTGTAAAAACAGTAGTTTTTACAATTATAAACTTCTTTAAATGTAAGTATATCGTATTAGTGTTTAATGAATCATTATTTATTATTTTAAAGCAATATGATCAATTGTTGTTAGAAAGAAGAGACCAGGGGAAGTATATTGATAAGTAAGTACTTGAAAATATCAGAGTGAGGGTGGCCACACAATGTAAAAGTTACTTCCGTGCTATTGCATGCTTAATTCGATGGAAGATATTATACGGGAGTTAATCGTATCCGTAAATGGTGATACAAGTTCTGTACTAGAAACCAGACACATCGGACTGAAATGACGTCATTACGACGGACGATATAAATAGTCTACAACATCTGTAAGTACATCACGCAATTATTGAATAGCACTATTCATTCGGTTAACCGCACACAAAAAATAGATGTGCAGTTAACCGAATGAATAGTGCTATTCAACAACTGCGTCATGTACTTACAGATGTTGTATACTATTTATATCGTCCGTCGTAATGACGTCTATTTCAGCACGATGTGTCCGGTCTCTATCCATACAGTATAGTGATTCAAATTTAACTGACATGGCAGACCAAACTAAGCAATAATTAATTAAAAAAGTTAAGATTCACAAGAATTCCACTTTGGAGTCTAAGTTGATGACCTACAATAGCAGTGATACTTGAAAAATATTATTTATTTATTTATTTTACTTAATCGAATTATGAAGTAATGTATAAATATCTCATACGTTCTTGTTGAATATATGTTCCTTAATTCACGTTATCGCGATAGATGTGTACGTCCATTATTTGTTCTCCTCTCATTACTACCATTGCTTTTGTTTTTACATACTAATGCTTTACTAAAGCCTCATTCCACACTACCACTCTTCCAGCCAACACTACGATATTCTTCACGAGTACCCATTCAGAAATATTTATTGCTTGTAAGGTCTTGTATCCCACATATAATTTCTCTATCTTTGGTTTCCATTAATCATATCCTCCATGAATACTGTGAACCGGGCTAGTTCGTTACACCTCCTTGCCTTAAGCCTCTTAATATTTATTTCAGTTCCGATTTTTTTTCTAATCTATAGATCACTGTAATACTCATATTTTTCGAAAACCTTATTTTCTACATAATACTCGTAGATATCACTACTATTAACTTCATTTCTATTATATTTGAATGTGTTTTGGTTTTTATTATAATAAAATGTTATCTTGCTTCGAACATTTTTATTTGATTGTATAATAATTCAATTAAATAAGAGATTTCACATAAAAACAAAATTTAGTCAATTTATTTAACGGGCTTCATTTTTTGGTTTACTTTGACATACTATGGGATACATACCTATTTATTATTTAAATCATTTATATTATTGTTAGCACATTACAGTTAGTCTGGAACGAATCAACGTAAGTCAAAATCCCCTACCTTATAACAATTTGGCGTTCGCATGTTGCAATACACCAACAGCCAACCAAACCATAGTTCGTTTAACACTTTGAATGATGTCACGATCGGACATGTACTTCACTGTGCATGCTTGAACAAGCAAGCATGTGTAGTGAGAGATGTTACCGCGTGGCAGCCAGGAAACAAGAGAGAATTTGTGTAAGAGAAAATTCGTTGTAGAAAGGCAGTTTTATAATCTAGTTTAACGATAACCAATCATAATTGAAACTAGCGATTAAGAAATAATTAAAGACGTGGCCTATAAGGTCGTGACGTCAATGAAATTAATATTATTAAAATATTCCTTGTAAAAAATGCCTTAAAATGACATCTCACATGATTTGGTTTAGATAAAGTTTACAGTAGTGTAGAAAGCTGAAAAAAATGTAAAAAAATAGCTTAATAATAAATAAAATTACTAATTAAGGAATAATTAGAAGAGAAGTAGTATGTAATTAATTAATAACTAAATTTAAGCGTAAAATAGAAATTGGAAGCGAACATTGGGGAATGCCTGGATTTACCGTTCGGTAGATAATTTCTCGGAAGACTTTTATGACCAGTGCGATACAAAAGAAAGGTTTTCTCTTGCAAATACGAATTGTATCAGATATGCCACAAAATGTTTGGATAGTTTTTAATATTTTCATTTCGATATATTTGTAAATTATGATATTATATTATTATATTATAATTTGTAATTTAAAAATATAATTAAAAATATTCTTAATATATGCTAAGTGTAACAGTTTGTTATCAAATTAATATTACTTTTAATCTGAAATTCACCTGTAAACATGAAAAGATGCCTTCATTTTAATGTAAGAAATGATTAATAAAATCGCATTCAATTTTATCTCTATCTTCATTAAAAATGGTGTAAACCGCATCCACTAAAATAAATTCAGATCATAATTGCTTCTGATTATATAACAGCATTTTATTTTACTAAATTTACTTGAGACTGGAAAATAAATTTTCGTGCAATTTTGCTTTGGTTGTGTAAAAAAAGAAAGAAAATCCTGTGTATTATTGTAGACAGTGAAATATTGTTCCAACTCAAACAAAACATGTTAGCTATTCCGAAACTATATTCCGTATATATCATCGTTTCATGTAAGTGTCAACAGATAATATTTACATATGTCCTTAGGTACATATATCTTAGTGAAATGACTTAAATATTCATTTTTCTTTAAATACATTTGTTTAGGTTGAATTCGACTCGCCAGAGCCACATCTATTTGATACCTAATAAACCTACCCAATAATAAAATAATTATATTCATAAATATAATATTAAAAGTAATATAAAATAACCTAATGTAAAAATATATTAATTATTGCTTAAACATTTTTTTAAAAAATGGTAAATTAATTTTTCTAAATAAATCCCATCTGCATTTAATATATATATATATATATATATATATATATATATATATATATATATATATATATATATATATATAGTAGATTAAATTAGTTGTCGATTTAAGGTCCATTTTACTTTGATATGTATATATTTAAAATACTCTTACATGTTTCGGCACATTGTGCCTTTATCAAAGAAATTTAAAATATAAATGACAGTATATTAATGTCAGATTTATATATCTCAAGAAATAATTCTTATATATATAGGAGATTTAGTTAGTCGGCGATTTAAGCTCTGTTTTAATTAAATATTTATTTGTTTAAGAAAATTTACTTTACTTAATTCACACTTATGGCCTTTTTCCAAGAGTTTTTTTTTTTTTAAATATGTACATAATATTATAATTATAAGAAATGACAGCATCTGATTTATGTACAATTATCGCAATCACGGCATGGTATTTTATAAATGATATGTGTTTCTCGCTTTTAGCTTTGAGAAATCGAGAAACACATGATGACTAATGCAAGCAGATATATCGGGGATTATTGATGTTGTTAACCTAGAAATTTATAAAATATTCCTTTTTTTGTTTACTTTTGTGAACACTTGGTATTCACGCATATTCATATTTACTTGTTTCCGTTTCTTTTGATATGTCATGTTGTTATGGTTTTTATATAATTAGTTAAAATTATATTACGATATTAAATTTTATACATTTAAGTTCAGATTTTATAGAAGGTAAATTGCAGACCGCTACTCTACATTATTAAATTATAATGTATACTTCTTGGGTTTTTTGTGTCATTCCTGTCGTGAATTAAAGTTTTTTCTTCTTTATTACTAATATTTTCCTAAATTTCTCTTTTCGTTGTGTGTTGTTCTCATCCGATTATCTGTTTTCGAAATCGACATTGTGATCGTGCTGAAGGTTGTGTGTAAATAAGGCAGTTTTGTTTATTTTGGAGTATTTGTGGTCTTATATCCATTTGTATAGATATGGTTATGTCTGGTCTATGTAGTAATTATCGCAATCACGACATGGTATTTTATAAATGATATGTTTCTCGATTTTTTCTATTTTAGGTTTTAGTTTTGAGAAAAAAATCGAGTAACATATGATGACTAATGCAAACAGATATATCGGGGATTATTGATGTTGTTAACCTAGAAATTTATAAAATATTAGTTTTTTTGTTTATTTTTGTAAACAATTAATTATCATGTTTTTTTTTAATTTAGAGTCAGAACTTTCGTTATCATTTTCATTTGCTATGTTCATATTCGTCTTTGTTTATTTAGTATTTACGCTCATCCATATTTACTTGTTTCCGTTTCTTTTATTGTTATTATCCTTTAAATTATACTTGTTGGGTAACAAAATAAGTATTATTATTATTATGGCGTCTAGTTATCTCGCACTTCCTCAGTCTGTAGCCGTGAAACACTTTACTCTACCCACATATCTGATATGTGCGAACGATATTTACTACAAGCTCTATTATGTAATTTATTGTTATTGTTTTTTTTTTATTTCCATAATTTTTGAGATTATAAAAGTCTATGTCGGTGAGTTTAATCAGCGATTCGAATTTACTCTATTTGTAAAAATTTTCGGACTGTACTACATGTGTTGAGTATTATTGATCGCTGCGTTAATTCGTGAACTTTAGATGGTAATTTTAATAATTTAAGACCTTTAGAGAACTAATGGAGTGTAATTTCTCTAACTGATGTAATGAAGGATATATATATATATATATATATATATATATATATATATATATATATATATGTATATATGGTAGATTTAATCAGTTGGCGATTTAAGGTCTGGTTTTACTTAAAAATGCATATATTTAAAACAAGTCATGACTTTCTCAAAGAATTTAAAAAATAAATAATTATATTTTAAATTCTTTGAGAAAGGCGTCACTTGCCGAAACATGTAAGATTGTTTTAAATATATGCATTTTTTAAGTAAAACCAGACCTTAAATCGCCAACTAATTAAATCTACCATAACTTACAAAGGTCACGAAATAATTATCTTTTTATATATATATATATATATATATATATATATATATATATACAGGGTGTTACAAAAATGTAGGGCTGGCTATACATAGACGGTTTCTACAACTAAAAATAAGCAAAAAAGTTTAAATAAATTTATGTCCTAAAATGGTTCGTTACTGAGTTACGGCCACTTGAGGTTTTTTTCTTTTTATTTTAGAAAAGGTTACAGAAAACGGGAGTTTCTTATGTTTCTTATAGTAAATGTTCAAAATGACCTCCACGGGAAGCAACACAAGCTTCAGCTCGTCGTATCATGGACTGCCTCACGCGCTGAAAAATTCCTGGTGTATTTCGAATTTGGTGGCATCCATCTTCCACTCTACGTTGAAGATCTTCAATATTTTGAAATGGAGTAGAATATACCATAGACTTTAAATGTCCCCATACGTAAAAATCTATTGGATTTAAATCTGGAGACCGTGCAGGCCATGCTACGAACACGGACATACAGTACGAAAAACTTCAAGTGGCCGTAACTCTGTAACGAAACATTATAGGACACAAATTTATTTAAACTTTTTTGCTTATTTTTAGTTGTAGAAACCGTCTATGTATAGCCAGCCCTAAATTTTTGTAACATCTGAACGACTTTTTTTTTAATTCCAAATCCCTTTTGGAAGAAGACAAATTCTAATAATTGGTATAAAAATGTTCAAAAAGGAACAAATATGATATCTAAAAACTTGTCATTTACGCGAATCCAATAAAATAAGACAAAACAATTATTCAGCATGTGTAGAAAGCAACAAAGAAAATAATATTAAAATTAGTACACCAAACCAAACAATTTATAATAATTGTACATTTAATAACTGTTCTCCTGCTTTCAAATAAAAATAATTATTTATTATTTATTTAAATCGTTAATTTATCTTGCCAAAAAACACTCGAGTTTTTCTTTCACTGATTAATTTTCTTTTTAACTCAAAATTTTTCCTATCAGTAATTTTTCTCGAAAAACTTGTGTTGCTTCCCGTGGAGGTCATTTTGAACATTTACTATAAGAAACATAAGAAACTCCCGTTTTCTGTAAATATTTCTAAAATAAAAATAAAAAAACTTCAATTGGGCGTAACTCAGTAACGAACCATTTTAGGACATAAATTTATATAAACTTTTTTGCTTATTTTTAGTTGTAGAAACCGTCTATGTATAGCCAGCCTAAATTTTTGTAACACCCTGTATATGTATGTTTTATTTCCAAGTACCCTGAAGTTTCATTTTTAGTAGTGTATATTTTTCAATTTTGTTTGAGTGTTTGCTGTTAATGTTCATATCTGCTGGTACAGCTGTATCCATTAGGTATGATATATTCCACTTTACCTTGAAGTACAATTTCTTTCTGGTCTTTTTACTGAAATTTGTTTGTGGTATGTGCTGTAATATCCCAATAGTTAGTTTCCAAGTGTTGAACTAATTTTTATGGCTTCATGCTTTCATTGGAGAAAAATTTAAAGCAAACACGTACATAGGTTTTCCATCTAATGAGGTAAAACAATAATTTAAACAACTGTTATTGTATAACCATTTCTTTTTACCAACCGATTCACTGGATGCAGATGCCTCACTTCGTTTTTTCACAAATTTATCCATTTCGCATAAGAAATTTAATAAAAGACAATTCAGTTTCACAGTTGAGTTGGGTTGGGTGCATAAAACAAAGCACCAGGCGCACGCTTCACATTCGAAACTTAACTGAAGTTGAATTAAGACTAAAACTCAATATTACAATATTAATACAATAAAATACAATATTCAATTCTTTTAAATAAATAAGTCGACTTATAATATATAAAATTTTTTTACTCACATAAGAAATATAAGAGACACGTAGACAAGAAAGCGTAAAATTAAATCAAATATAACGAGAATAAAAACTTGTAGAAATATTCGGTAATTGAAATTACAACACCATCAACTAATTTAAATCAAATTCAACCCGAATTTAACATACAATAGATAATTATCTATTTTCTAAATAAATGACCGTTCTCGTCTAACTGTTAACTTGTGTCTGACCTTTGCAATGCACATAAAGCCGTCCTTCAAATATACAAGTTTTTTGCGCCAGGCACATGAATTATACATACACGTTCAAAATAATGGTACATACAAAGATTTATAAATAAATTTCTAATATTTATTGGGGAAAAAACCATAGGAATATGTTAATTAGACATTTCTAACTTGAAAGTGCTTAAGTAACGCATTCTTAAACTGCGGCAGTCATGGGACACTCAGTATTTCTCGCAATTTCCTCATAATTTTTATCAAAAAGATTTTTAATTCATCATTGTTAGATATAGTCATTTAAGTTAATACTGGTTAGCACAACTTTGTAAATTGTATTTTGTATGTCGACACCTATTTTTCTACTTTGAATATGGTCTAAAGTTATTTTATTTGTTTTCAGGTATAATTAGTTTATCAAACGAATTCTCAATTCTATCGCAAATATATAGACCTAAAAGACAAACAGAAAGTAAGTAATATAATAGAATAATGAACGGTTCACCTAAAATATTTTCGAATTTAGTGATAGAAATGCTTGTTGAAGTTTACAATTTCAAAATTTTTCAATTTTATTTATGAAGGCGTTATATTAAAACCTTAAATACAAATTAATAGCATTGTAAGAATATTATACTATATGGGGGTGGTTCGGAAACTAGGTGGCCTAACAAAGAAAACAATTAATTTTTGACAAAAACATTTTATTTTTTAATATAGTCTCTTGCTCGCTCAACGCACTTATTCCAACGATATTCATAATTAGGTTTGAGAAGAAATGATAATCGCTGGGAGCCAAATCTGTGGAATAAGACGAATGATGGACAAATTCAAATCTCAATTCATGAATTTTTGCCATTGCAATCGCAGTCTTGTGGAAAGGTGCCTTATCCTGATGGAAAAGCACTTTCTTGTTTGCCAAATGAGGCCGTTTCTCTTTGATTTTGTCGCTTAATTGTTGCAACAAATTAGCATAATGCTCCCTACTTATTGTTTTCTCCTTTACTGAGCAGTCGGCTAGAATACTTCCATGAGAATCTCAAAAAACTGTTGCCATAACCTTGCCTGCTGATAAAATCGTTTTTGTCTTCTTTGGTGGCGGAGAACCTTTTTTTGTCCATTGTTTGGATTGTTCTTCGGTTTCGGGAGTGTAACGGTAGACCCAAGCTTCATTGCCGGTAATGAAACGGCCTACAAAGTCCTTCCAATTGTGGCGAATACGTGCCAAAAGTTCGCGAAAAACACTCAAAAGATTCAATTAAAATTCTGTACATACTGTCATTTGGGATACATACAATGTCTGCTGTCCCGTGCACTTTTACTCGACGATCATCCCAGACGATACGGTAGACTTTTCAATCATATCAGGAACAGTAACAGTTTTTGAATGTCTATATCGGAGTTCGTCATTTGTGCTCATACGACCACGCTTAAATTCCGCAAACCAGTTTTTAACCGTTGAAAACGAAGGAGTGGATTCCAATAGTGTTGAATCCAGCTCTGCTTTGATTTCGGTTGATGTTAAGCCTTTCAAATGAAAGTACTTTACCACTGCTCTCAACTCAGTTTTTTTCCATTATTACAAAATCACACGATACGTTCACTTTGGCGTACTGTCAAAAACAGACCTATCGACATGTCGCTATGTACTGTCATATTTAACGTATTAAAGGATGATCCTAGAGGATGGTAAAGATTATTCCTGCGAATTGGCGCCATCTCTACGTAGTTTCCGAACAATCTTTGTATAATAGTAAGACCCGCCCAGTTGTTATTCAAATTTATCAAATTCAAATAGATTTCTTTTTAAAGACAACATAACATAATATCAATAATAATATACTGTTGCTAGTTTGAGTCCTAAATTATTTTATAACGTGCCTGACGAGGCCACTGTGTAGGCGAAATAACAAACTAATTTGCAGATCGCTGACCTATTAAAGGATGATTCTATAGAATGGTAAAGAAGATTTCTGCGAATTCGCGCCATCTCTGTTAGGCCAAGTAGTTTCCGAACAATCCTCGTATTACACTTGTAATCTTTTAACGAAAACATCATTATTGTATTAAATATTTTATCGTATCATCAAATATTATGCCATCTTTATGTGAAACATTTATTGATAATTATTAGGAACATAATATTACAATATCTTAATAATACTTTAGTTACTCATAATACGTTAGTAACGAAATAATAACACGTTAGATACAGCACCATAATACGTTAGATACAAAACCATAATACGTCAAATAGTACATTATTTGTGAACATGAATTTCAATATTTTGACAGTTCTCAATTTTGAAAGATATGTCTTTCATATCTGTCTTTAATCCGCGATCTTCTGCAGCTTCACAAATAATTTTTTTTTCGGATGATTCAACACAGATGATGTTCAAGCCGCTTACGTCCTCCAAATTTTCATTTTTACGTGAAAACTCAAATTGATTGTTCAGAGTTTGACACACTGTTTATTAAAACCTTTCCCATCTGAATCATCTGCGCAATTGCAGTTTTCTTCGTTACGTTGTCTTCTAAATACCCCCTAGCAACCTTGCTCGACTCCCACCCACCCAGCTCTTGCAGATCTAAGATGTCTCCGCTGGCGTTAACCAGAAAAGTTGCTGAAAATCTTCTAATACAATGACCAGTATACAAAGTTGGATTTTCTAGTTTGAGGTATTATGTAGCGATTTTTTCAGGTATTTTAAAAAAGAAATGAATACCACAAGGCTGAATTGTACACCTTCCATTTCTGTACGATATATCACAGTCTCTTATGCGTAACATGACGCGGTCGCAATGCTACATATTTTTTAAATAAAAGTACGGAATTAATGTCACCGTCAGGTACAAGGATAAAAAAATTTTTTTTGTGAGTTTTTTTGTCAGGAATGGTAACAACTACCTTAGTCTCTAAAACCTCAACATCGTCCGTAGACATTCTCGCTAATTCAATGGTTCTACAAGCCCCTCCTAGACCAATCAAAAAAGCTACTTTTATCATAAAAAATACGTCGTCTGGAGCTGTACGCATAAATTCATCAACTTGCTCTCTAGTGAGTATTTTGGATTTTTTAACTCGATATCCAACATTCTTTTTCTTGATAAATCTTATCAAAGCACCATACTTATCAATTTCTACTGTTTCTTTTAATTCCAAGCAAGCTCGCAACATGGAATATTTTGGCCACAAACATGAAGGAGCGTAGTAATTTGACAGTCTCACGAAATAGGCGAGCAAGACTGTTTCCCCAGCACCTTGAACATGTTCTTCATCTCGCCATTTACAAAACAGACGATATTCGTTTTCGTAATGCAGTTTTGACTTCACTGGCAACAAATCTAATTTTGCACTATTTGCAGCCTCTACAATATTTGCGGGAACATCAAATTCTTCTATGATTTATTAATTTATTTCAAAAACGTGCAAGCTTTGACGTAAGTATTTTGTATGACAGACAAATTGTTGATTTTGTTTTAATCTTGATATCGTTGATGATACGATAAAGCTTTGAATATAAACTCGAACATCAGCGATTTAAACCCTCTCGGACGTTACGAGGTGACTCGGCTAGCGCCTCGTCACCTGCCAACGACCTCGAGTATTATAAATCGCTTAATGTTCTCGTTATATTAATAGCTATAAAAAGCTACAATATGAAACAGACATGTAAATAATTTACATATCTGTAACTGTACACATGGACAATACACCTCGTATTTTCAGCATTTACTTCTGCTTAATACATATGTTTCTGCCATCTATGCGTCATCAGTCAAGCTAGTGAAGCAATGTATACAAATTTATACAAATCCATTAAACAAATGATTTGTATCTGTATTTACATTTTACTGAAATCACCCAACAAAGATAAAGCAAGTTTCGTCCTATAAGGTGACACTATTTAGTAAGTGACATCTTACGGAACGAAAGAGACTATGTCGGAAGGCGACCTTTCGTTCGAATAGCTATGCTATTACAGGAACAAAAAAATACGTATGTCGGTGTAGTCCATTAACAACATGCCAGATGGCGGTAAATATACAAAAAACTTGTGTTTATGTATGACAATACGTTATGCACGTATAAAGCATTGATACAATATGAAACAGACATGTAAATAATTTACATATCTGTAACTGTACACATGGACAATACACCTCGTATTTTCAGCATTTACTTCTGCTTAATACATATGTTTCTGCCATCTATTATATTATATCTGCCATTTTTTTTTGTTCCTGTAATAGCATAGCTATTCGAACGAAAGGTCGCCTTCCGACATAGTCTCTTTCGTTCCGTAAGATGTCACTTATGAAATAGTGTCACCTTATAGGACGAAACTTGCTTTATCATTGTTGGGTGATTTCAGTAAAATGTAAATACAGATTCAAATCATTTGTTTAATGGATTTGTATCAATTTATATACATTGCTTCACTAGCTTGACTGATGACGCCTAGATGGCAGAAACATATGTATTAAGCAGACGTAAATGCTGAAACTACGAGGTGTATTGTCCATGTGTACAGTTACAGATATGTAAATTATTTACATGTCTGTTTCATATTGTAACAATGCTTTATACGTGCATAACGTATTGTCATACATAAACACAAGCTTTTTGTATATTTAAAAAGCTTCCCGCATATAACAATTTTTTTTATCGAAAATACAAAACTATATATATTATATTTATTTACTACAAAAGCTTTTTCTACTTATTTATTTTTAAGATATATGCGGAGCTTTAAAGCAACTGATATCGGAGGAAGAATCGTGTTACATAGACAATGTTTCCGTAAATTGTCCAGGTGCCGCGGAAACTGGAACGTTTATAGTAAAACGATGTCAAGCATTCTATACCAAAGATGACGTAACAAACGCCACTTATAAATGTGAGAATGGCGATTGGATCTCTATTGGAAAAAGTTGTCAAGTAGGTTTGATTGATATGAATGAAATTATATCTAAATGAAATATTTCTAAAACAAACAGCCAATATAAATAAATATAAGGTTTGTTTACCAAGTACGCGACATTGTAAACTAACATAAAGAAATAGATTAGTTTAAAAAACTGTGCCTACTATGCCTTCGATATCTACCTACTTTTTTCCCGGAAGTATTCTTTCATAAAAAGCACTTTCAGGGTATAGTAGCAGTCCGCGTGAAGAAAAAAAACTCTCGTTGCAGCGAACCGTGGGAAGACAAGATGATGAACACACACAATGTTTATAAAAAGTTCATTTATGTGTCAATATTAGAGTTATGTAGTACTATTCTTTTCTTTTCTTTAAAAAATATAAACCTAATCTTCTTTACTGTTTACTTAGCCTTGATTTGAGCCGTGTGGTGATGTCAAGAGGAGAGGAGTTCACTTGAATTGCCGTCAGTAATATTACGTTTGAGCAAGAAGTTCAGACATTCGTTGAGCAACGCATTATCATTAGATTTCTGTTGTAAGATAGCGTAAATCCTCCCGAAGCTTTGCCTCAACAGTCTGAATTGTTTGCTGTAAAGATACTTTTCGGAATTTAAGTATTCTAGTGGCACAAAACACTATCAAGGGGTGAAGAATCAGCGGAAAACGAGAATCACTCACTGTAATGCGGCAACTTCCGCTCGAAATACAGTAGTATCTCTACTTAGGCTTACTTGGATCATTGTCCTTTCGTTGAGACCACAAACTCCGGCTCCCACGACTTTTCCTATTAACAAGCGTTATCAATATAGAAAAACAAAATATACCATACTACTCATATTAATTATTTCAGAATGTGGCAGAAAAACAATAGGAGCCGTTGCTTTAATAATTGGAGGCAGTATAACTATAAAAAATGAATATCCCTGGGTCGTTGCAATTTATGATTCCAAAAGGAATGGTCTAATTTGTAGCGGAACTATTATTTCCAGATATTATGTTTTGTCAGGTATTATTTTTAATTTAAATGTGGCTACCACAGCCTATATGACTTAATAGAATAATAAAATATTAATCTTGAAATCCATTAATATTTTATTGTTTACAAGCGGCGCATTGTTTCACGAACAAGAAGAGTAAACTCCAAAACAAAAAAGATATCACCGTCGTGGCAGGCAAATATTACAGAGACATAAATGAAGATGAAACGGCTTCTAAAAACGACAGCTAAGTAAACAATATATATGATGTTACGGACATTAACAATAAATTTTTCTTTTTTGAACGTTTATATAGATTGAAACACTTTTTGTTCATGAAGATTACAGAGATAGTCTGCAGAAATACCGCGATGATATAGCACTAATTGAATTAGGTGAAGGATTAATTTTGTCGCTGGAAGTTAAACCTGTTTGTGTAGATTGGGATGGAATTTATGAAGACACAGATTTTATTGAAGGAAATAAAGCGGTCGTAAGTAATCTTAGTAGTGCGTTTAGATTTAAAATCAATTCTGAAGAAAAAAATGTAGAAAATAATTTTTTAATCTCTCTCGCAAAAGTCACTTTTTACAAACTGATATAAAATTAACACATTTTAAATTTAATGTTCACGGAAGTTGTCATTTGAATATACCAGGTCCGCCTAAATTCAACCAACAAAATTTTTGTCATTGACTTTAGAAAAATTTGTCATTTTTGTGAATGAAACTCATATTTTCGGTAATAGCTCTCCATTTACTTTTCCGAGCTTTATCTAGTTTACTAAGAATTTTATCAACTAGTTCATTGTCATCACTCCCAGAATATCGTTTGTAAAGTTTTCTTCAAGTTCATTTGACCACCCCGAGGTGTACTGTTTTCTATAACCACGAGGAAAATTAATACTGACACGAATTTACGATAGCTTTTTATTGTCAGAGAGAGCTCCTGTATACGCTGACCAACCTTTTGCTTTAAGCTACTCCAGTTTGCCTTTTGGAAGTTCCATCTCGGTATCTGTACTGATTCAATATGTGGTATGTCCGTTCCCAGTGTGATAAGGAACTTCTCTTGAAAACACGCGTTTTCTATTTGTTTTGGTAATTTCGGTTTTTGGGCGTATTTGACGGTAACCGTTTACAATGCCTTCACGACCATCTCCATTAGTATGTAACATTCGTGAATGATTATTCGATAAAGACGCTCATAAGACTCTTACAGTATTTGATTTATTTCAATAAAATTTTTATTTTTCGGTCAATATGCACAACTGCCACTTTTAGCGCATTTTTTTTTAATTGTGAAAATTTGGCAAGATATTATTCATATGTGAGGAATGTCTGCTTCGAAAGATATGTTTGAGTTGCATACCGCCTACGTCGTTCCGATCAGAAGGAAACTTGCACGCATTTTAGATGAGCATATGTACTGCATAGGTGGCTATCGTCATTGCCTTAGGTTTAGTACAGCGCGTACAGTGACAGCCGCACAATGTCAGTTCCGATCAAAACATACTCCAAGTTTGAAGTGCGAGCGGTCATTCGTTTTTTGCATGCAGATAATGAAGCACCTACCGAAATTCATAAAGAAATACTGAAGATACAAACGTATTTTTAATAATATAAAATATTATTAAAAATGGGGTGTGAAGAACACAATACAAGTTATATATTTGTGAATGTATCTCCTCTCCAGAGACGCAGATACGTATTTCACCTTTCTACAGGATCGTCGGTACGCCCCTACTGGAGAAGAGATACATTCAACCAAACATAACTACCTTGCTATCAACCAGAAATTATTAAGACAGAGCGTGAAGGAATATTCAGCGCTGTCTACATAATAACAGTCGAACTAACTAAGGGGCGTACCGACGATCCTGTAGAAAGGTGAAATACGTATCTGCGTCTCTGGAGAGGAGATACATTCACAAATATATAACTTGTATTGTGTTCTTCACACCCCATTCTTAATAATATTTTATATTATTAAAAATACGTTTGTATTATACAAATTGGTGTGGTTTTTACCCACTCATGTATGTTTCAAATTATTTTGTTAAATACTGAAGACTTACGGAGAAGGCGTTGTAAGTCGAAAACAAGTTAGTGTTTGGTGTAAACAGTTAAAAAATGGACGCACAGCTCTGAACGATGATTCCGAAGGTTTGCAAAAAAAACATCAACAACGAAAACAGATGAGAATCACTTAAAGGTAGATACGATGGTTCGAGAAGATCGTGGGTTGAAAATGCGGGAAATTGCTCTACTGACCGGTATTCCTAAAAGCTCTATTCATGAAATCGTATCTGAATTACGCTATCGAACAGTGTCCACAAGATGGGTACCAAAACTGTTGACCGACCAACACAAAATGCAAAGAATGGTGGCGGCAATGGATCTTTTAACGCGTTATCGTTGCGAAAACGGATTTCTGGAGCCTGTAGTTACAGGAGACGAAACGTAGGCATACCACCATACCCCCGTATCAAAAAAGACTCTATGACTTGGTCGCATCCGAGTTCGCCAACACCAAAAAATCAAAAATTCTAAATTTAACTGTTTACAAAAAAGAAAATGGCAACTGTATTCTAGGATATATAAGGCATTCTGCTCAAAGAGTTTTTACCATCGAAAACGACAATCAGCAGCTATATTTATTGTCAAACTCTCGAAAAACTACACCAAGCCATTCGACAGAAACAAGCAGGAAGATTGACGAAAGGAATCAGGTTGCTGCATGACAAGGCAAGACCGTACATCTCAAATCAGACGAAGGCCTGGCTTCAGAAACACCATTGAGAAATTATTGTCCACTCGCCCCATAGAACAGACCTGGCTCCTTCTGATTTTCATTTGCTTGGGCAGTTGAAAGCTCATTTGTCGGGTAAGAGGTTTAAAGACGACGACGAACTTCAAGATGAAGAACGGCAGTATTTTAGAAATTTGGATCGCACCTTTTACGAAGAGGGTATACAGAAGCTTGTGCCTCGCTTGGATTAGTGCCTTAATATTGACGGCGATTATGTTGAGAAGTAGCTAACAGTTCATGCTTTTACTTAGTACATGTTTGATTTGTATAAATAAGGTAGTCTGTTTGTAAGACATCCCTCGTATGTACTTACTTGAAAAAAGTAAATAGATGACGCTAGAAATTTTACGTATTAAAAAAAGTCGGGACCATTAATCTATTTACTTGTGTAATTTCTTTTACCCAACATAATATTGCAATTCCATTAGTATGCATGTGAAGAAAAGACAACTCAAGAAAGATATAAAAATTGAATTGTAAGTCATATAACAACAAGCAAAAGTGAATAAGTATTAATAGATGATGCAATGAAGATAGTTGATTATGGCCAAAGTATTGCCAGTATTTAAAACGGAACCAATTTTAATACTCTTGCAAACAGTCTGAAAAATGGATATCGAGAGAGCCAAATTAAATATCTTCGCCAATGCGTAGCAAACACGTTTCCGATTCCCTTACAACATAGGCATGAATTTGATGATATACAAGATCTAATATTATAAATGCTCATATATATAACTGGCTATACATCCTTACGGAATTGGAGCCGCTGCTTGAGCTCTTCTGACTATCATTATGGGGCGGTTCGTCACTCCTCTCCATTTCCTTGTTTGTTTGTATTTACAGGTTGTCATGTTTCTTTGCTTCATCTGCTATTTGCCTCCATACCTTTCTATCCTTTATCTTCTCTCGCCAGTTAATGATTCCCATGACCCTTATGTCATTAATCACTTGGTCCTCCCATCTTAACTTAGGTCTTCCTTTGGATCCACTTTCCTGCGGTTTCCATTTCATTATTTTCCTTGGTATTGATTCTTCCTCCTTTCTCATTATGTGTCCATACCAACGTATTCTTTTCGATTTGATTTCTTTTACTATATCTTCTCCGTTTAGTATTTTTCTTATAGCTTGATTAGTTAATCGTCGATACTGCTCCTCGCTTATCCTCTCCGGTCCATAAATCCTTCTAATTATCTTCCTTTCGAAAATTTTTAAATTTTCTGCGTCCCTGTTTGTAATGCACATAGTTTCCGCCGCATATAAGACTGTCGGTCTTACCGCTCTTTTGTACACTTTCAATTTTGTTTTCCTACTTATCTTTTTACTTCTCATTATCTCCCTATACCTGTAGTATGCGTTGTGTCCCGATTTTATTCTTTGTGCTATTTCTATACTTCTATCGTTTTTATTACTTATAATCGTTCCGAGGTATTTGAAGGTTTGTACTTGTTCAAACCTGCGGTCTCCCATCCGTATTTCCTTCCCATGTTCTGCCTGTTTCCTACTCACTCTCATATATTTCGTTTTCTTTTGATTTATCTCTAGACCTCGTTTCCGTGCTTCTCCATCTATCCTCTTTATTATTTTTTCTAAACTTTTCTTGTCCCTTGCCATGACAGCAATATCATCGGCATATGCAATCACTTGTATTGATTTCTGTATTAAGGATCCGGTTATTTCACAACTTCGTATGGTTCCTTCCAATGCTATGTTAAATAGTGCCGCCGAAAGTCCATCTCCCTGTCTTACTCCTTTTGTTTGTTTTATTGCATTTGTCATCCCTTCTTCTGTAATTACAGCTGCTTTTGATTCATCTAATGTCATTCTGATTAGCCTTTTTATCTTTTCTGGTATTCCCAATGTTGTTGCTTCCTTCATGATAGTTTTCCTTTCCAAACTGTCAAACGCCTGTTTAAAATCAATGTATATTAAATGTAGGTCTATATCTCTTTCATAGCATTTTTCAACAACTTGGCTTAATGAGTGAATTGCATCGATTGTTGACTTTCCCTGCATGAATCCGTTCTGGTACTCTCCTATCTCTCTTCTTAGGTATGTATTCAACCTTTTTAATACAATTGATGTTAATACTTTCTATACTATGTTTAGTAATGTTATTCTTCTATAATTGTCACATTTTGTTAAATCACCATTTTTTGGTATTGGTATTATGATTCCTAGTCGCCATTCTTCGGGCATTGATTCCTTTTCCCATATTTTTAATAATAGGTCGTGTATTCTCTCTCTTAATTTTTCTCCTCCATTTTTTAGCATTTCATTACTAATGTTATCTGATCCTGGGGCTTTTCTATCCTTTAAGTTATTGATAATATCATTCACTTCCTCTGCTGTTGGTTCTTTTATAATTTCTTCTTCTAGGTTATCTATTCTTTGATCTTCGCTGGTACTTCCCTCTATGCTTATCGTATTTTCCATATATTCCTGCCATTGATTTTTATTTATTCTGGTTATTACATTCTTCCTTTTTTGTTGCTTTATCTGTCTGTATAACTTCGTGTTATTCTTATTGTCTCTTTCTAATTCGTCCATCCTTGTCTCTATCCATATTTTTTTTTTTTTCTCTTATGAGTTTTGTTCCTTCCTTTCTTATTTGTTTGTATATTTCGTAATCTTCATCTTTACTTGTTCTTATCCACTCCAGCCTTGCCCGTCTCTTCTCCCCTATCACGACTTCGCACTCATTATCAAACCATCCAGTTTTCCTCTTTATTTGTTTTCTCTTCAACACTTTATCTGACGCATCATTTATTGCGTTTTTAATGTTTTGCCACTCCTCTTCTATGTTCTCATTTTTTCCTCTTTTATCTAATTGTGCTTTGATCTCCTCTTGGTATTTTCTTTTACTTTCATCATTATTTAGGCTTTCTACATTCCATTTTTTAGGTATCCCTTTGGTTCTACAGTTTCTAATCATTCTTAGCTTTGTTTTTGCTATTACCAAGTGATGATCCGTATTCACACTTGTTCCTCTATAAGATCTAACGTCCTCTATTAAATTTTCTCTTTTCTTTTTGATTAGCATATAATCTATTTGGTTTACTCTTTTTTGTCCTGGGAATGTCCATGTGATTTTATGTTCCTTTTTATGCTTGAATTTTGTGCTTACGATAAATAACTGCATTTCTTCTGCTAGGTTGCATAATCGTGTCCCATTGTCAGTGGTTGATTCATGAATTCTCTTAAACACATGTAAATTTCGTATCGCAAACCTTGATTCAATGCGCGCTATATTCGTTTCCCCAAGTTGAATATAATGGAAATTGATAATATTTACTCCTTTTGTGAATGATAATACCTTACAGTTATCGTGGTTGAAAGGTAAATTGTTTTTTGTGCATAAATTTTGTATGTTACCTGTATCGGATTGCAATAGAAGGCAAACATTTGTGTTGGTTATTCGAAAAACAACAGCTTTAAATCGTGGGCAAGGAGCATTTGTTAGAATCGATCCGAACTGAAAGATCTTTAATAAAAATAATAAAAGGAAGTGGTCCTAACTTCAAGCCTTGCGGAACCGCAGAAGTGGCAATGTAAGGTGTTGAAAAATATCCGTTATACAATACACATTCTGGGCTGTTATGTAGATACGGACTTAAAAATCATCTAGCAGTTCACTAAATTCAAAACTCATAAATTTAACCTGCAAGATAGCGTGATCCACTCAATCAAACCCATTGGCAGAGTTGGTAATTATGATATCAACCTATATTCCGTCATCCAGCGCGTCAATAACGTATTGGAAAGATATCGGGAGCTTAGAGAAAGTGGATCCTTTTCCATAAAGCCATGCTGATATAAAAAATGATAATACAATTTCAAAAATTTTAGCGAAGTTAGATAAAATAGCAATGACGATAGTTGATTATGTTCAAAATATTGCCAGTCTTTAAAGCGCGAACAATTTTACCGTCTAAAAAATAGATATCGGAAGAGCCAAATTAAATATTTTCGCCAATGGCGTAGCAAACACGTTTCTGCCGTCCCTTACAACATAGGCAGGAATTTGATCATTTCCTAAAGTAGGTACTAAATAGTACGTCATCATCGGACAAGTGTTACAAATAGAGAAACGAATTAGTTGGTGAAAGATATATTATTAGACGTAGAAGGTGGATTGTAAACATTGCTACGACAGATACGAGATATTATAAACTATTTCGTAACCATGAAAGGTACAAATATTGAGTGAAATAAATTTGTAAATTCCTAAAAGATCTATTTAAATATGTTTCATTTGATACCTATACTAATGACAAAACGAAATTCATTTTTTCCATGCCCAGAAGAAGTCATTTCAAAGGAAGGCAGATATGATCAAATTTTTAAATTTCCAGTAAAATATATTTACCCAAACTTAATAAGATATTGTATGTTAAAAAAACTATATTTTTGTAAATGCGTATCTTATTATATGCCTACTTTAAAGGTTGCAGGTTGGGGAAATACAAACGAAGCAGGCGCACCTAGTGACGTCTTAAAGAAATTAGTGGTTCCTTATAGATCAAAACAAGTATGTCTCCAGCATCTTCCCGCTAGAGATGATATAACCTACTCCTTGAGCGGAGTAGGTGCACCTACCCGGATTCCAGTTCCGAACTAGGTGCGGCAAACAAGGTGCACAAATCAGTTCCGACACCGACCGATTGTGAGTCATATTTTGCGTCCGATCAGTCAGGGTAATCTTTATGTTTACTTAGGCTACAAGCTGTAAAGCTTGGATATACAAATAGCAGTTAAATTATTACATTTTAAATGAGGTGTCAGATTGCAATTTATAGATTTTTTTAAAAAATTAAAGTGCATACGATATACATACGTACATAGGTTTAAAATAATTTTTGTATGCTTTTCAATGCAATGAAAATCCCATGTCATTCTAATATGCAACGTGTTGAATGTATTTAATTTATTGACGGCGGCGGTTAGAAAGAATGTTTAAAGTTAGACAAAAAGAAACATTCGTTAGACTAATCACAAAAATAATACCATAAATATAGTATTATCGCCTATTTCTTATACAAAAAATATAATGTCTAGTCGAGAGACATTATGTTACTGTTCAAAAAAGTGAAGACTAGAAATGTATGATGTATTAAAATAAACACATCACTTGGTTTATTTGTATTTTCTCTACCTTCCTTTACCAAATAGGATATATTTCGATTAGTTGCATAATAAGTATTGTCGTTGTCGGTTGTAGTTTTGTGGAATTTAATTTAAATTGTATAAATATTTAAGAATGAGTTCTAATAGGCAAACCAGTATTGTATGGAATTTTTTTTCTGTAGTTGATAAAGACTTTGCTAAATGTAATTTATGTGGCCAAAGAATGTGTTACAAAATTTCTACTTCGAATATGAAAAGACATATTAGCCGCAAACATCCAACAGTCAATATAACTATAGGACAAGAAAATATTGAAACACAAAGTATACCATCGATCCCTCACCAACATGTAAGTTATATATTTTAAAAATTTTCTAAGTTTCTACTATTATATTATTAATAGGATAGTCAAGAACAAACTCCTATAAAAGTAAGAAAAACATCTGCGAAATATCTTTCAAAGGCGAGTTCAGCATTAGTTACTTCTGATGCCATTAGTACTACTTCAACATCAACAATTTTCCCAAAAACGATTTGTAAACCCCGTCAAACCAACGTGTCTTCATTCTTTTCTCCTAAAAATATGCCGATGAATGTGAAAAAAAACATAGATGATCAATTGTTCAAACTCTTTATGAACTCTTTGTGAACGCCTTAAATCCTGCGTATAACTTGCCAAATAGGCAAACTATTTCAAAAACTCTAATTCCTGCTTTGTACGAGAGATGTTTAAAAAAATGCAAAGATGAAACAAAAACTGTATCAAGTGTTTGTATAACAACCGATTGCTGGACTCCAGTAAATAATGATAGTTTTATGGGTATCACAGCTCATTATTTAAGTAAAAATTTTGAGATGAAATCCATGCTTTTACAATGTGCTCCTTTTTATGAAAGTCACACAAGCAAGTTTGCTAGTTTGTTCAATATTATGGACGACTTATTGAAAAACAAGGAAACCATATTAAGAAGTAAGCAGTCACTACAAGTTATACGTAGTTTAAAGGAGGGACTAGAATTCAGATTTAAGAATATCGAATTTAATGCAATATTATCAGCTTGCACTTTTTTGGATCCGAGATATAAAATATATGCCTTTAAGGAGCAATCGACAGTAGAGAGAGTTAAGAAACAATTGATAAATAAAATTTCAGTGTTAATATTGGAAAAATAAAAAACATCCACTGCTCCTCAACCCATGCCATCAACCCCAAAGGCAGAAGATTCCTTTAATATATGGACCTCAATAGATAAAATGTTATCTAATTTTGAAGTGCCAGGGTCTGCAAATTCTCGCGCAATAATGGAAGTGCAACGATATTTAGAATGTGAAATGGCTGATCGAAATCAGGATCCATTTCAGTGGTGGAAGGACAGTGAATATTTATTCCCGAATCTAAGTATCGTTGTAAAGGAAATATGTTGTGCAATGGCTACTTCAGTTCCATGCGAGAGACTTTTTTCTAAAGCGGGGTATATTTTAAATGAAAGAAGAACACGGTTAAGTGCGAGTAAAGTAGAAAAACTAGTTTTCCTGAATTTGAACGATGACTTCATTTAGATTTAAATACAAAAATTAAAACTATTTTTTATGTATTAGTTCTTATTATTTTGACTTTTTATTATATATTTTTTGTGTAGCTAAAAATTTAGTTTTTCTTATGACTAGAAATCATACTAATTATGAAAAAATAAATACGAGATTTGGTTGCACAATTGCTATATACAATTATTCGGAATCGCAGCAACTACAATTGCCAGTTGTATTTATTTATACATATAGGAGTAGTTGCGTCGTTTATTTCTCACATTTCGCTTCGCTTAGTCGGACTCGTTCCAGGCGGACCTACTCTTTTACATAATACGATGCGAATATGTAGGTGCAACTGCGAGATCAACTCTTGGACGCTCCGACTTGAACGATCGGAATCAGAATTGTACGACTCGGAATCGGATCTACTCTTTTGGAAAATGCGAACTAGGTGCACCTGCTCCGGCACGCGAACTAGGTTCAAAGGAACAGGTTCGATTCAGAGCAACCATCTCTACTTCCCGCAGAATACAGTCAAAATTTCTTTTCTTCCGATAAAATTTCGCAGGTTACAAAGATAATGGTAGATATGATAAATATATGGATAATGGTAGATATGGTAAATAAACTCACAAGTGAGTTTATTTGTCTTTTCTTTGTTCTCTTTACTATATTTGTAGTGTAATTCAAATTTCCAATTTATTCATACAGATGTTAATCACTTTAATGTCTCCCTACCTATTCATTTAAACTATTTTTAATTTTAATTTAATTTTCAACGTTAAATGTTAACTTAGTTTGTAATTCATTTTTTAATCTAATTTAAAATTTAAAATTGTTAATTTAATTGTTATGTCTATCACACGAAACCAACACAGTTCTCATGTTTTCATTGTAATATTTCTTGTTTCCAGTTACTTGAAAAAGACTGAATTAATAAAAGTCGAAACGTCGTAAAAACATCAAAATTCAATAAAGGTCGCTAAAACCAATAAAAAATCTATTATTTTTAATATATATATATATATATATATATATATATATATATATATATATATATAATCTACATTCCCTAATGCTGTCGGGACGAAACTGTATTCTAGGCGTCTACAAATTCTTTCAATCCTTTTCTTTCTTCCGCCATTTTTTTTTTGCTTCTGTCCATATTCTTTCCTTTCTCTCCAGTATTTTCGCTATTATTCTATCACATTGCGTTTTTGACAAACCCCTTCTTTTGTTTTTCAGTATTGTTGCCTCCCACATTTTTTAGCTGGTCTTACTCCTTCCATTCTTTGCAAGTGGCCTCACCAACGCAGCTGTCTCTTTTCTACGAATCTAAGTGTTGGTTCCATTTCTAGGTCTTCTCGTATTTTCACGTTCCTAATTTTATCCAGTTTCGTAACTCCTCAGACTCTTCTCAGGTATTTCATCTCGACAGCCTGTAACTTACTTTTTTGCCTCTCGCTTAAAACCCAGGATTCGAAGCCAAATGTCAGTATGGGTCTAAAGATCGCTTTAAATACTTGTATCTCGCAAAATTCCTTTGTTGTTTATGAATTTCTTGTTCATCATATAATCGAGCTCTATTCTCTGGTTGATTTCTACTTCTTGCGTTCCCTTTTCATCTATTGGCACTCCAAGATATTGGAATGTTTTCACTTGCTCTGTTTTCACCCCGTCGATTACTATAACCAATATATATATATATATATATATATATATATATATATATATATATATATATACCATGAGCTTAATACAACGCTGTACATGCTTTAGATTAATTACAGCTAACTTTTTTCTGAAAACCATAGTTAGGTCAGTTTCATAAACATAATTTGTGTAACTTCTGTCAGTATTAAAACGTTAAACTTGTTTGTAGAGTCTTTTAATTACTCACAATGTACACAACAGAGGAACAAATTCAATTTTATACGTGGTATTTAGAAGGATCATCGTTACGCGAAGTTGCAGCTCTGTTTAGTGTCGAGTATCCAAACAGACCTATTCCTAGTCATTCAACGATAGCAAATGCAATTAATAAATTGAAAACTTCTGGTTGTATCAATACTATCCACAATAGAAAACGATCTACAAGACCAAGAGTAATAACAGAAGATTTGGAATTAAATGTTGTGGCTTATGTGGAACACGACAAGTGCGCGACATCTAGAAAAATTGCTTCGGAAATGGGCATAAGCCAAGGGACTGTTTTAATGATTTTGAAGAAGCACAAGTATAAGTCATTTAAGTACCAAATGCATCAAGAATTAAGGCAACATGATTATGAAGGACGAATACGCTTTTGCGAAAATTTATTTGACAAAATAAATACTGACAACGATTTTCTCAAAAGAATTCTCTTTACTGATGAGGCGACATTTATTAAACACGGGGAACCTAATCGCCAAAACTGTAGGCTAAACTAGGCTAACTAAATGCAGAAAAATATTGTCAATTACTACGGAATATAATTATTCCAGCATTAAATGATCAAAATTTAGAGCAAATCTGGTCCGCCTCATTATTCGAGAAATGTTATCAAAATTTTAAGTGAAAGATTTCCTAATCGATGGATCGGAAGAGGGGGGCCAACTAGTTGGCCACCAAGATCTCCAGACTTAAATCCGTTGGATTTCTTTTACTGGGGAAGGGTGAAATCTTCAGTGTACAACAATGTTCCTCTAAGCAGCATTGAAGAGCTCAAAAATAGAATTCAGGGGGCTTCTCGGGAAATTACCCCTCAACAAATAAGCAACGTTTTAAATGAATTTTATAATAGATTAGGCTACTGTTTGGCTGTTAACGGCAATATTTTTGAACATCTTGCGTAGAATTAGTAAAAGTTTTATTTTAAGGTTTTTTTGAAGAAATGTATTATAAGATGTACTAAATGTATTATAAATTAAAACACAAAATAAGTTAAACTAGCGTGTTTTTCATATGTACAATTTTAAATTATTCACTGTGCTCAAAAAATTTTTTTTCTGTAAGTAACCATAACAACATTCACTAAATTGACAATGTACGATTTTAAATTATTCAGTAACTTCGTGTAACATACCATACACCTGTAATATGCACATCTATTGAATGGTCTCCATAACAACGTCGGTTGGAGTATGTACAGCGTTATGTTAAGCTCATGGTATATATATATATATATATATATATATATATATATATATATATATATATATATATATATATATATTGTTGTGATACAAGACATACCCTTGGAGCAGCAACTGAAATGGGAAATATAGGTTACTCAACATCACAAATATTTATGTAAACAAGGTTATAAAACGGAGTTAGCAAGTTTTAGTAGAGTCGAAATGTATACGAATTTATATAACGATAATATTACAATCTTAAATTAGTATATTTCTTTTTCTTTCATTAATTTCATTTTTATTATTTTAAATTCAATATTCAAATTTTAGCGCGAAAGTACCAATATTTAAATTCATATACATCTAGACATTATATCGACGCTAGTAAGACACGCCCACTAATCGACATCTTCCGAAATGTAAATATTTATCGTGCGCAATTTACACAAAGTAATATTAAGATTGACATAAAAATTAGGTTAGAATTTGTTAAATAATTTTTAAATCTAGATAATATATTATGTATAGTTAAAATATGTCTTAGAAATTAGTTTTAAAGAAAAAACTTCGAGACCTTTTAGAGATTAAATAAATAGGCTTTGATTAAAAAACAGTCGCTATCGGCATCATCTTATGTAAAATTCATAAACGCATAAGACGTATTTTTCGATTTTCAATTAGAAATTTCTAAATTTATTCAATTTAAAACATATATGTACTGTAAAAGTGATAAATAGTGATAATAGATAACCTGAGAAAAGACTGGTAATAAATTTACAAGCGAGATTTTGACAAATAACCGAATTTCTGCGAATAAACTCCAAATAAAGCGTTAAACTATCGATTTCGTTATCAAGTACACGAAAATACCCAAAATATATATCTAAGGAGAACTACAGGCCATTTACTACTTGGAGGGGTGTTAAATCAAGCGAATACCTCAAATACAACAGCAATACCAGGTCATTTAGAGATTCTAGCAGACTTATTCCGAGTCCGAAGATAGCTTCGAGAGCGTCATCAAAACTTCCCGCACAAGCCGCCAAAATCGGAGAGCGTTCGGGGTAACTTACATCAGCAAGACTCGACAACATAGCCGCTTAGAACCTACAAGCAGAACACAGGTTAACTATATCAACTGAACTAATAAATATCGTCATTAATTTACTTCTTTAAATATTGAAACACACAAATAAATAAAGATTCTCGAATTTTTTTTCACCTTTTACCAAATATCATTCAAGCTGTAATTTTGCTAAATAATATACTTATTTTACTCAGTACAGAAACATATGTATTAAGCAGAAGTAAATGCTGAAAATACGAGGTGTATTGTCCATGTGCATAGTTACAGATATGTAAATTATTTACATGTTTGTTTCATATTGTACAAACGCTTTATACATGCTTAACGTATTGTCATACTTAAACAAAACCTTTTCGTATATACCGCCATCTGGCAGGTTGTTAATGGACTACATCTACATACGTATTTTATCGTTTCCCGTAGCAGCATAGTTGTTCGAACGATAGGTAGCCACACATAATTAAAAGGTACTTACCTACTTATTAGAGATTGTTCATATAATTTTAGTACACATTTATTATAAAATAACAACACACATAACCTTGTCAATTGTACACCTTGTTATAATACACATATATCGTTCACATTCCACTTAAACTTTTATATTTGTACTTGTTATTACAGTTTTCTTCTTTTAATACAATAAATATATTTTGTTTATATTGATATAAATCTTTTATTGATGTAGATACAGTTGTAGAAGTTATTTCTTTTGATTATCGTTTATTTAAATTACCTATAAGGAAGCAACTACTTTTAGTCACGACGAGCCTGAGATATATTATTTATTTAAACTCATTTACCCAGATTTCATGCACCCTGAGACTAGTTGGCAAGAAAAAACAGAGATTGCGTACATTGAGAAGTGTATCACATTTAATAAGGCGCCCAATTATTATTTTTAAAATTTATTTAACTTATCACTTCTCGCTCAACATAAATACTATTCCTTTTATAATTAACAGCATCTCTGCCTTTTATCATTTGCCAGCCCAACGTGAGGCTGAGTATTTTATCTATATATATATAAGGTAAACTTAATAAGTCGGCGATTAAAGGTCTGGTTCATTACTTCAAAGTATATATATTTAAAACAACCCTACATGTTTCGGCAATGATGCCTTTGTCAAGGGAATAAAAAATATTTTTTATTCCCTTAACAAAGGCATCATTGCCGAAACATGTAGGGTTGTTTTAAATATATATACTTTGAAGTAATGAACCAGACCTTTAATCGCCGACTTATTAAGTTTACCTTGTCATACCAAGGTCACGAAAATATTATATTTATATATATATATATAAATGGTATTTGTTCATTGTTTTCTTCTTTTTTTAATTTAACTGTTGGGTTAATTGTTTTAAAAAGTGTTAGAATTATAAGTTAAAATATTTAGTATTCAAAGTTGCTATAGAACTGGCCAAAAATTAGAATATCGAAATTGAGTTTATACCACTAATCAGTGCTTACAAGATTTCCCGCAATAGTATTCTAATCTGCCAGTTTACATACGCACAACTGCAAAAACATATTCAAGCTTATCTTATTAAATTTTGTGAAACAGGGGCAGTAACTCGTAAACCTGGCAGTGGAGCCCTTAGAAAACGAACAGCAAATTGCATAGAGGATATTCGACGTCAAATGGTTAATTCACCTAAAAAATAATTGCGAAACTATCATAATAAGTTCATTCGTAAAGGAGAACACGTCATACTGTTTTTGAAAACGACTTAAAGTTGTTATCATATAAAATTAAAGTAATTTCGGAACTCAAACAGGTACATTTTGTTACGAGAACACAGTATTATCTATGATTTTTGAATAACATAAATAATAATGACATTCTAGACAAGTGCTTCTGAGGCTTGGTTCCATCTTCCCAGATATTTAAACAAGGAAAATATGAGAATTTGGTCTGCAGAAAATCCTCATGAATTTGTGGAAACTACGCTACATCCACCAAAAAATAGGCGTCTGACTAGCAGTTTGAAGAAGACGAATTATTGGGCCTATATTTTTTAATCAAACCATAATTGCTGAAAATATCGAAATGAATTATTAAAGCCGTTTATTAATGAACTTCATTATGATGAATTTCTGGAAAGATATGTCCAGCAAGATAATGCACCAGCGCACAAATCTTGAGAAGCAATAGCTTTTTTCAATAATTTTTCGATACGAGAATTATTAATTTTCCTCCAAGATCTCCAGATTTACCAATTTCAGACAATTTTACTTTTCCATATTTAAATGATACAATTTTCCAGACATCATACAATCGCAGAGCTTCGTAATGCTATTATGGATTCTTGTGCTGACATAAAGCACGAAATCCTAATAAATGGCTTTGAAAGCATGAAGCGTAGAACATTGTCTTCAAAATAATGGTCAACATTTCCAACATCTGCTTTAGTAATATTTTCTTTTAATTTTGACTATCGTAATAAAAAATTTTTGAAAAATTAAATTACTTATTATTGCACATATTTACATAATATAACTAAACTATCAAAACAGTACGTTTGTGACATAATACGTACCCTGTCACCAACCATTATAAAAAAGCATGACCGTTAGGGTGGGTCAAAAAACAGTTTCAAATACAAGAGTCATACAACTAATAAACGGTTATCATATAAAGGGCAAAAATCTCAAAAAGTCGTTGAAAAAAATATCCGTTTATCAGAAAGAAAATTTTCTCCGACGTAGCAGAGTTTTATTTGATATTTGTTCCTGTAAATGTAAACAAATTGAGCTTTGTTGCTGTCCAAGGCAATATAAGGTACCCAAAGAAGAACAGGAGTTTTTTAGTGACCAAAGGGGGGCGAGAAAGATGCGTATTGGAGGAATAGATCGAGTTCTTACAACCAAATTGCAAAAAAGAGCAGCCCGAGCACCAAAGACAGAAAAAAACGTAAATAAAAGTCACGACAAAATTAACTCAAAACAGCAGGACTTGGAGTTATCTGAAAGTAATTCCAGTTCTTCTTGTGATGAATCTTTTAATTTACCTTCCACGTCAAAGGCAGAAGGAAAAAAAGAAAAAACAAAAAAAATTTTTAGTTTGCCTATGTTGTCAAAAACTTGTGACCGTTACGGTGTTTCCGATAGAGCAGCGGCTGCTATTGCTTCTTCTGTATTGCAAGATATATCTCCTGGCAGTGAACCATTTGATAAATCAAAAATACGACGTGAAAGAAAAAAAGTACGTAAAGAATATATTCATAAGCAGAAGCAGCTAGACCTACCAGCTTTATACTTTGACGGCCGAAAAGATAAGACACTTAATATTATTGAAAAGGGAGCTAAGAAATACAGACAAATATTGATTGAGGAACATGTATCTGTTCTTAAGGAGCCAGATTCGGTTTATGTTGGCTATGCAACACCAGATCGAAGTACTTCTAAAAGTATTGAAATGTCAATTATTGCCCTTCTTTCGTCTCAAAAAATTAATAAAGAAAATTTGATGGCAATTGGTTGTGATGGTACAGTCACTAACACTGGGAAATTTAACGGAGTAATAAGAGTATTGGAAAAAAGACTTCAGCGCCCACTGCAATGGATTATTTGCATGCTACATTTGAACGAATTGCCATTAAAACATCTATTTAACAAACTAGATGGTGTTACCAAGGGACCATATTCGCATGCTGGTCCTATTGGAAACTTATTAGAAAACTGCGAAAAATTACCCATAGCCAAGTACGAGAGAATTGAAGGCCAGCTTCCGGAAATACAATTTGAGGGCTTAAGTACAGATCAAAAATATTTGTATGAAATAACTATATCTGTTATAAGTGGACACTGCCACGATGGCTTAGCTAACGGGTCTCCAAGAAAAATATCCCATGCTCGATGGCTAACAAAAGCAAATAGAATTTGACGTTTATATATTTCTACATCAAACCCGTCATATCAGCTAAAAGTATTAGCTGAGTATTGTGTAAAAGTTTATGCTCCAGTATGGTTTGAAATAAAAACAAATCCAACTTGCAAACATGGGTCTAAAAATTTTTGGAAATTGGTAACAAACTCACGATACCTTCCTGCAGAGTTAAAACTAGTAATAGATCCCGTAATTCAACGTAATGCCTATTTTGCTCACCCAGAAAACTTGCTTCTATCGATGTTGTTGGATGCAAATAAAACAGTGAGAGAACTGGCAGCCAGACGAATTCAAGAAGCACGAAGCTCACCTCATACTGGAAAGCAACCTCGCGTGTTTGAGGTCCCGACTAACAATTTTGACGCAAGTAACTACTTTGAAGTTATAAATTGGAATCAAAAGTTCTTCAATGCACCAATTCTTCGAAACATCACTACTGAAGAAATAAATGCGGCAGTTGAGTGTCAAGAAAGTGACAATCTAATTTTTGCCAAGCTGTCATGTCATACTCAGGCGGTGGAACGAACTGTGAAAATAGTGTCAGAAGCATCCATGACTCTATGCGATAAAAAATCAAGAGAAGGTTTAATACAGACGAAACTTGAATCAAGACGAGAGATGCCCAGATTTGACAGTAACAAGATTTTGTGACCAAAAAATAACTAATATAATTTCGTGATTTGTTTGTTTTATGTTGTATAAGAACCAAAGTTTTATTTTTTTTTAAGTTTAATTAAAAATGTTTTCAGTTTTAATTAATAATAATTGATAGTAAATAAAATATTAAAATTTAAAGAATGGCTTTTTTTCAAAAATACTTAATTCTTAGGAGCTCCGGCGCGGGCTCAAGATGTGACTTTTTTTAATTTTTTTTTTTGCAATTTTTATTTGCTTTAACGTAAGACAAAAAAATATTGCTATTAGAATATGATTCGAGAACTTTTATTTTTTCTCATACATCAGTGACCCACCCTAATGACCGTCTCTATTGAGGAAAGTTTTTGAAGGCACGTTATTTAGCATTTCCCTTAAATTCCATTTCGAAGTGACTATTAAACAAGTACGCCATAACTGGAGACAAGTAGTTGCCCATTCTCGTGCTATGCCGCTGTTCGTGAAAGTTTCCTTCAAATTGAAAACATGCATAAAATTGCCAACCAGTATTCATTTATTTTCTTTCGTTCAATATTATTCTTAATAAACAAACTGACTAAATATTTTAATGTTTTAGGAAGAGGTACCGAGAGAAAGAATGAACTTACATTAGATGGTACTTAGGTTTCACCCAGTTCCAGCTTATGATCTATAATTTCTTGAATAAAAAATATTTAAAAAATCTGGGGATTTGGTGAAGAGATTTTTCAGATTGTTGTGCTGTAGGTGGCAACTTAGATGCCGACATACGTATTTAAAGTTTATAGATTTATACTGTGGAATTTTTCTTATTTCTGCCTGTTTCAGTAGTAACAACGAAGAAGTTTTAATTTTTTGAAGTGCTTCAAGTCCATTCCATTCCATTCCATGTAATTGTTCAGTCCATTGTAATTGATATAAATAATTATTAAATCCGCTTCAACTTCGACTTGTTGCGATTTCTTTTGACTTTCCTTGATGGCAGTTGCTCTCTTAGAATTAAATTGTAAAACTGTTTAAAATAACAAAATCCTGCCTTAAACGATGTGCCCCAGCGTGTAAAAAAATTGACTCAGGAAATTCAGAGATGTGAGGATATTGTCTGTGAAATTCGCGAATACATTTTTAGAATTTGAGAAACACAAGATGTAATGCATAGATTTTACACGTCACATGTAACAAAATTATCACAATGTTGGTTAAGAGACCGGCCCACTAAAAGCATGTTGTAGCATCATTAATTAACATTAAGAGATGATTTTTGGAAATTTTTTGTTGCAAAACGTTAGATTATATGTAATAAAATTAATCTTAAATCGAATATAAATTGGCTGTTCAATCCAACTCTTTTTAAAAATTTTTGTGCTGTGCACTATCCATTCGTTTCATATATTCAAATCTATCTAGAACATGAAAGCTTTGTCATAATCTTCACAAATTACTTTACTTATATTCAATCTGAAAATTCGCCGATAAACTTCTGTACTTTGTGAATCATTGCTCGCTCTGCTGACGTTCGCAATTATGAAACATTATGAAACTGAACTGTACAAAACTCCTAACACAATAAAGACAATCGCACTAACGAGGTATATACTCGACCCGAAGAACGATAGCCAGCTGACGGTCCCCGACTATAACCTGCTAAACCCCTTTTACTTTAGAAGCACACGTTACTGATTGAACGTTCACACGCCCAGTTACATAAATCCATCCAAGAAACATGTGCTGCAATATTTACTAAAAGGTACTTAGAGACACCGGCCTCGGCAGATTATGATGGAATTTAAATGCGCATGAGAATATTTAGAATGCGACTGAAGTAAACTAATCTTAGTTTGCTCGTAATTACTCTTGAATTATATATCGCGCATGAAAATTCAAGGTTTTACGCCGGAAAATAATCGGACCCGGTTAGGATTTTGCCGGCGACTAATTCATAAAATATATCGAAACACAAATTTTGTGTTTCATATGTTATTCATCGAAGCTTTCTTACTAAGAATTATGTTTTCAATACATATTCATAAATCCACATATACGACGTACGCATCACTTGAAAAGATTTTCTGTTAACGTTAAAGATCTTTATAATTTAACAGAATAATTTGAAATACACAACGAGTGGGTAAAAACCTCACCAGTTTTGTATAATACAAAAGTATTTTTAATAATATAAAATATAGAAAATCTGGTGTGAAGAACCCAATAAACCCTTTTCCATAGACGCAGATACGTATTTTTCATATTTCTACAGATTCCTCAGTACGCCACAAAATATTAATATTGAACTTGCATTGTGTTCTTCGCACCAGATTTTTAATAATATTTTATAATATTAAAAATAATTTTGTATTATACAAAACTGGTGAGGTTTTTACCCACTCATGTATGTTTCAAATTATTCTGTTACATTACGAATGGGGTATCTCGTAAGGAGTCGTGAAGACAGGAATAATACAGTTTCTAAAGATACGGCAGTGCCATCTTTAGAAACACTTCGTTACTTCTGCATTTGTTATGTGGACAGAGCGAGTGCTTCAGTCGTTTGCTAATATGCAGCACTGAATGTACTTCTACGCTCGGTCTTAATAACACAGGTCTACAAAATTAAACTTTTTGACAGATGTTTTTATTTTGAAAACTGATTTTATATAATTTTGGTAGGCTGATTTCAAAAATTCTATGCATTTATTTGTATCACGAAGGTTTTTTTTGCAAATATTAAATGAAAAAAAAACGATATTTCTAAAAAAATTTATTTGTTTATTGAGTAAAAAGGTGGAATACAAGTTAAAAAAGTGGAAAAAAATACTTTACTCAGTCTTTTTAAGTGAAATCTTTGTCTTTTTGCCAGAAAGCTGCGTTGTCCGGACATTCGGTTGTATGTTTTTAAGGGCATATCCCGTTTTAACATCCAGCAGTAGTCCGCCATCATCGTTATGCTCCATCTGCCTTGGTATCGCCGTTCCATTTCCTTAATGTCTTGGTGAAACCTCTCTCCCTGTTCTTCGCTAACTGCTCCAAGATTTTCAGGAAAATAGTTCAAGTGTGAAAACAGGAAATGCACTTTCAAACTCATATTACAACCTAGACGATGAATGTGTTGTAACAAATTTTGAACAATATTTTCGTAGTTTTCGTCCTTAGAGTTCCCAAGAAACTTATCAATTACTTCTTTAAATGAAACCCAGGCGTTTTTCTCGACATTGGTCACTGTGTTTTTAAAATCCTTGTCTTTGCATAATGTTCTTATCTGCGGCCCAACAAAAATACCTTCTTTTAACTTGGCATTGGATAAGGCTGGAAATGTCTCGCACAAATATTTAAAACACCGTCCATTTTTGTCTAGGGCTTTAACAAACTGCTTCATTAAGCCAAGTTTGATATGGAGAGGAGGCAGTAAAACTTTTTTGGGGTCAACCAAGCTATCTCTTAATACATTTTTGCTACCAGGTGTAAGGCTTGTTCTAGAGGGCCATTCTATTTGAGTCCAATGTCTATCCCTTGCTCGACTATCCCACTCACAAATAAAGCATGGAAATTTTGTATAACCTCCTTGTTGTCCTAGTAGCATGCACAGCACTAGGTCACCACAAAGCATCCACTGATGTTCTTGGTAGTTTATTTTCTTTAGAAGAAGTTCAAAATTTTCATACGTTTCCATTAAATGTACCGAATGGGCAACGGGAACCGAGGCCAGCTCGTTACCATTGTGCAATAAAACGCCTTTTAAACTACGCTTACTTGAGTCAATAAACAGGCGCCATTCTTCTTTTACATTCGGCACATTTCCTAATTTTGAAATTAAGTCAGGAATATTGTTGCAATACACTAGCAGTCCGTCTTGAGTAAATTATTGACATAACTCTTTTTCGCGATCCCGGTAAAAGCTTGATGTGACGCCAGGTGCCAGTAAATGTTTCTCACGAAGTCGGGAGGCTAACAATTCGGATGCATCCTTTGGAAGGTGCAAATCTCTAATTAAATCATTTAGTTCGCTCTGGTTAAACACTTCGGGCTCTCTGAAATCTGGTGTGAAATCTGAGTCATCTGGGTCGCAATTAGATTCCTCTGATTCTGACGATATGACGTTTTCTAGTGCTTTTGGGGCGGTAGGTATCGGTACATCTGGTCCATGAGGAACTAGTCGAATAGCAGAGTCAAGATTGGGATACACAATTTGTTTCTTATTTTTTCTGTTGAATCCTTGAACATTACACGAACAAAAATAACAATCATCACTGTGATTTCTAGGCTCTCGCCATACCATAGGAACACCAAAGCTTAAACATTTCTTCCTACCTTTTTGCCAGTTTCTTAATGCTTCAACGCAAACGGAACAAACAGTATGAGGAGCCCAGGACTTGTCTTGGTCGCCAATTTTTACACCAAAATAAGCGTGGTATACATTTTTCACAAACGAAGTTATAGTTTGCCTCTGCTTTACTACGACATAACTACCACAGATATAACAAAAGTTATTCGGATTGTTCACACAATGTCTTTTTTCCATATTTATACGTTCTAGAACACTTAAAATACGCAACAACAAAGATAACAAGCGCGCGGACACAGTAGCACGACGACTAACACAACCAAACTGCACATAAGCAGGTTTCAACGTTGTATTGACGCTTCTGCGCCGACTCTGTTGCTTTGCTGAGAAATCTAATATTAACCAGTGTTGCCAAATCACATTTAATTTCATAAAAATCAATTCATTTAAAAATCATGTATAACATGGAACAAACATATTCTTGTCATAAGTATGTATATTAATAAATTAACATTTTTAAGATATAGAGCGCTTTAAAAAAAATGTACGTGAAAGAGCAAAAATATGGCGCTTTTTTTTGAATAAGGGCCCCCAAACATATACAAATTAGCAAACAGCTTTCAAACATCAAAATCACTGTAGACCTGTGTAATTTCTGTGAGATAGCGAAGTCGTTCTTTTGTGAAGGTATCCTTCTCCAGCAGGGACGTACTGAGGAATCTGTAGAAAGACGAAATACGTATCTGCATCTTTGGAGAAAGATACATTCACAAAAATATTAATATTGAACTTGTATTGTGTTCTTCACATCAGATTTTTAATAATATTTTATATTATTAAAAATACTTTTGTATCTTATCTTTATAATTGGGATTTTTGTCTTACCTGATTTACCTGACTAAATTCGCTATTTAAAAAAAAATTTCTCAATACCTTTGGAAGACATGTCCTTAGATAAAAGAAAATTAATGTCATTAATACTCTATGAAACTCTGGTCTATATATTGTTTCGCTAAATTTATTAACATTAACCTCAAACGCCCTAATGAATATAAATTTTTTTGTTCATGTGTATTCAACCATTACATTTTTTTAACTTATAATTAGAGCTGAGGATGTTTGCGGTATAACCATGGTTATATCATGTAACCATAGTAAATTACTATGGTTACATGATATAACCATGGTTATACCGCAAACATCCTCAGCTCTACTTATAATCAATAATAAAATCAATAGGTTCAAAAGGTCAGTACTGAGTGGTCCTAGAGCGAACGCAAACAATTGCAATTGTGCAGTGTTTAGTAGCCGCCTATATTGAAATTATAAATAAAATGTGCGTTTTTTTTATAGAAACGCATATATTTTACGTGTGGTATTAACATTCTTTTTTTTATGATATTATTTAAGGAAGCATTGGAAAACTGACAAACAAGCACAATTCTAGAGACGATCATATTCTTACGTATATATATCGTAACTCACTTTCCAAACTCTTCAATTTATATACACAAACATGTTCTTTCCATAAGTTTCAAAAATCTTCAAACTTATCTTGTATTTAACCTTCCGATACCTGAGGGGCGTATAGCTGTACCCAAACCATTTATATTTCCTTGTTTTTGTGGATTAGGGTTGCCATTTCAGCTAATAAATAATGAGTTATCTTTATTTGTAATGTATACCAACATTATATGCGCATTACATCGTAATTTCATGCTCTATGTTCCCAAAATAGAATAACATTATACATGGGAGATTACTGTACCCCCCTCCGGCATCGATGTTCCAAGTTAAATTCTGGTAACATTGGGCAATTTGACGAAAACATCTTGCATCACGTGTTCTTTTTCAAGGTGGCCCAGTTATATGAAAAAACTAAAAATTCTGTTTCATCTCAGGCTGCTTCTTACTGACGCAAATAATTTCTTCTTCCTTTAGGACAAAACTTATTAGACTACATGTGGCTAGATGACTGGAAAATCCAAGAAGATTCCACAAACGTGTTGTGGACACCATGTACGAATTAGTTACCCTACCACAGACACAAATTAGCAACACACAATATCAACTAAAATCTTCGGGACGATGTGTTTTATGTCCACGTAATAAAGTTCGCAAAAGTAGAAAAACATGTGATTTGTGTAAAAACTTTGTTTGTGCCGAACACTAAACAACTGTACAAACAATAACATGTTCTAAATGCCAGTTGCATGAAATAGTATAGAAGAGTCATATAAATATATGTTTATTATAAATATTTTTTTTTGAAAAATATTGCCTTATTTAACCCCTTTTACTTTCATAAGCGACTGTCTGAGCATTTTTGTGAGTATACTTACCTACTGGCAATATGGGGTACATGATGTACCCCTTCGTCAACCATATCGAAAGAGTAAAATGGGTGATAACATTGACATATCTAACTATTATTTCTCTTTTTGGGAAAATCTTTGAATCCGTCCTTCATAAAATTATTTCTTTCAAATATCTCCCCTTTATTTCTTCTTCACGATTTGTTAAAAATCGCTCCACTTTTTGCAGCACAAGTTTGCATAAAGTAAGCTGCATAGTTCAAGATCTAACCGAAGATTTAGACGATGCCAGTTAATTAGATGCTATTTATACGAACTTCAGTCGCGCACGATGCCATCGACTATATTTTACTTTTGCAATGATCGTTATCTTTAGGTTTAACGATTCTCTAATATAAAGACATATTTAACAGGTAGGGCAAACTGTGTTACCTACAGTCGATGTAAATCTAAATACTTCTACTAGACTTCTGGAGTTCTTCAAGGTTCGAATTTAGGTCCGCTTATCTTAATTACATTTATCAATGACTCGATAACACTTGACTACAATATGACGGCTAATGCAGATGACCTTGAAATATATCATCATCAAAACAATCTAAACACTGTCCATAGTTGGTGTCGCATAAGTAAATTTACTTAAAATATTTCCGGATGCTATGTTACAACTTTCACAATAAAGATACATTATATAAACTATTTCTAGTTCATCGACATATATTTTATAGTGTTATAGGAAGCTCTTGTTGTTTCGTTCGATAGTAAGGTGATCTTCAATGATCACCTCTTAAACATTACTATTATTTTTTTGCTGTTAAGTCTCTTGGTTTTATCATTAAAATGTCCCGGAAATTCACAAATGTTGGTATGCAAACGAACTATTTTATGAAATTAATTGATTTATTTAATTGTGTGTATTATATATAGAATCGAAATTTCGTTGTCCTATTTGGATTGTATATGTTGGACAAAAATAAATTATGATTATTATTTACTAATATGTTGTATTATAATTATAAATTTTATAATTTAAGGTACGTGTCCTACTATAAACTCTTCAATTTCCGAAGAAATATTCTGTTCATTAAACAGTCGACAAATTAGTTGTGAAAATGCAGAGAATAATATCATCGCAATCGTTCGTTGCAACCCATATTTTGTGTTCAACGGAAATATACCAATCTATAAATGTTTGAGCGGCAAATGGGACCAAAAATTTATTGCTTGTAGTCCAGGTTGGTAGACTCATAATAAAAAATTAACTGATATTATTTAATACAAATATATTATTACGAGTTTCCATTCGTAATAAGAGCTTTGTTGGTCGAACGTAAGCATTTAAATTTAAAATGAAACTTTGTTGATACAATCTTAGTTTTTGCTGTTAGTTACTAGTTTCATCAGAGAATTATCTAGAAATACATAGTATTAAGTTTCTTGTAAATAGTAGAGAATCCCAAAGGAACTTTATTTTTAATTTAATTTTTTTTTTGCTTTGAGAATAAAATTCTTAAATTATAGAATTTTATTTAATATACAAACCTGGTTCTTAAATTTTGAAATAATGTCAGAATGTGGTTTACAAAGAGTAGATGTAGCTGAATTACAAATAGGTGGTACAAAAACCGTTAGGAATGAACATCCGTGGGTAATAGCCATGTATTACTTAAAAAAATTTATTTGCAGCGGTAATGTCATTTCCAGATACTACATTCTAACAGGTAATATTTATCTTCTCGTAATAAAATATACAATTTATCTTACTAATCAATATATACTTATTGGGGATATGTTAATAACGGTAATAGTATACGTCCATCGGTTTTTAAAGAACATCGAGAAAAATATCAAACGAAAATGTATATATTCCGTGACTTTTAAGACCTAAGCGCTTTTCATTAGACCAATCTAGGTAATTACTAAAGATCGCACTAAAAGGCACCAAAAAAAACAGAAAAAGGCACTTAAAAAGGCATTAAATTTTGACCAAAAAAAGTATTAAAAAGGCATATTTTTTTAATAAGGCATAAGGCATTCCAGAAAAGGGATAAAAATTATTATATACACCCTAACTAATAACATTTTATTTTCACCAAATATACGCATTTCTAAACAAATTTATATAAAGAAAACTACTAGTTCCGAAAACTATATTGATGTGATACATTTTGTTTTCATCAAAAATACATTTTCAAATCAAACTTTCATAAAAAAAACTACTAATCCCGAAAATAATTGATCATTAAATACCGTTCTAAATGTTCCATTGTAAAATTGTGTCTTCTATCAAGTAATGTGTCAATTCCTTCATTTCTACGCAGAACGTCGTTTAATTTATTTATAATTATTTGCCCAATACGTCTTGGTACAATATACACGCTGTCTTGAAAATTTTTAATAATCTGTAATGCAGTAACTAATGGCAAATCCTGCGTCTCAAGTGATTTTATAGTCACTTACATAACTGTAATCGGTTTTTATATTTACCAAATTATTTTGTAATTCTACTTCTTTTAGTACGGCCTGACAATCTTGTATTGCATGACTAGCTGTAGCTGTAAATTCAATTATTTATTTTGTTGAAACTGTCTAAGGTATTTGTGTAGTATATAGCGGCATCTAACCATGTTCTCCATCTTGTTAGAACTGTTGTTTGAATTGATTAATAATAATAATAATATACTTTAATACCCAACAGGCTAGGCCCAATTACAGGGTACATTATAATTATAATTACATGACATTGCAGTTCAATTAAATTAACTATGACCTTAAATAGTGCTAACCATCAGCCAGCCATCCTCAAACAAACAGATCATCTAGCATTCTGTTGGTCACGTTGTAGAGAATATAGGTAGTAGTCCGTTTAAAGATGTTCGTCTTTGCGAAGGGATCCATAAATGTAACTTCGTACCTGGAGTTCATACGAGGAACTAAAAACAACATTCGCTCCAATATGAACGGGCAGTCAATAATGTTTTTCATTAGTTTAGTTAGGAATTTCCTACAAATATTCTCCCTTCTTACGCTTAGAGATGGCATGCCGTGGCATAAAAGCAAATCAACCTGGGATGCACTACGTTCCGAATAGATACCATCAGTTTTGAATGTGAAGTGCTTCAAAAACTTAACGGTGAATACGGTCCAGAGGAATAGAATCGCAAGCATAGATGGGATACCAAATGAATGAGGCATATTCCATTTTGCTCAAAACAATAGCATGGTACAGTGATTTAAGCAAAGTTAGATCTTTAAAGTATTTTGATACACGCATAATAAATCCCAGAGTTTTGTAGGCATCAGAACACATATGAATTATATGGGATCTAAACGTAAGATTAGAGTTAAATAAGACTCCAAGATCCTTTATTTCCGTCTTACTGGCTAAAATATTGTTTTTAATAAAATACGAGGATTCGTTAGGAGTAGCAGATCGAGTATAAGTGCCCACGCAGCATTTGTCAATATTTAATCTAAGTTTGAAACGGTCACAGCATGCAACTAATACGTTCAGATTTTGCTGTAGTTTAACGACATCGTCAGTTGTGGGAATCTCAGAATATATGTTTATATCATCTGCATAGGCGAGAATGGGACACTTCACTTGGAAAAGGAGATCATTAATAAACAAAACAATAGCAAACAACAACAACAACAAACAAAAAATAGCAAAGGACCCAAACTTGATCTCTGAAGATCGCCAGAAGAAAGAACAAAATTATTGCAGCAGAACCCATTGTATGTAACATAGCATTTTCTTTGAAATAAATAAGACCGAAGAAGACTGATAGTAGTTAGAATGAGACCAAAAGATCCCAACTTATGAAGTAAAGTCTCATGATCAATTGAATCGAAAGCCTTGGATAGGTTAGTATAAATTACATCAACCTTATCTCTGCCGTCGAAAACCTCACCGATATGCTGAACAATCGACGCCAAATTGGTGACAGTAGATCTACCCATGACAAAACCATGTTGGATCGAGCGCGTGCCACTAAATAGTCTGGTGTATAACACCTTCTCATACAGTTTGGTGAAGTTAGAAATAATAAAGATCGGCCTGTAATTATTAATCAACGCACGATCTCCTTTCTTATGCACGGAGATAATTCTTATGTTCTTCCACCGATCAGGAAAGATATTAGTTGTTATAGATAGATTAATAAGTAATGCAAGGAATCATCTCCAGCAGTGTATTTATTAGGATAACTGGTCATTAAATCAATTAACTCATCCTTGGAGGTCAACGTGAAGGAAAAGCATAGGGAGTGGTAGTCCGATCCATCACAAGTAAAGCCTATCAAGGAGGTAGGTACAGTAGAAAACGTATCCGCGAAGGCATCTACAATAGTACAGGAAATGAATTAGATATCCTACTGCAGCGCGGTGTATTGCGAAGAAAACTCCAGAGATTAGAAGGAGTTGTTTTGATTGAATGCTCCATTGCAGAAAGGTAAGATGTATAATTATCCTGAATTTTCTTTCATCTTTGCTATAGTATGAAGACGTTTGAATTTATTGTAGGAGTCAATATTTCGAGTTTTGATCCACTTTTTGTGATAGTAGTTCTTATTTTTGAGAATACATATTATTTCAGATGAAAACCAAGGCGAGTATGAAGATCCAGATTGGACCTTACGAGGCACATATAGATTCAATACAGCGTATAATGTATTGTAAAAAGCGTCGAGGGCTAAGTTGACGTCAGAATAATGTGTCAAAAAAGTCCAATCAATATTCATTAAATTACTTTAAAAAGAAATGTAATTTGCTGTATAAAGAAATGTAAATTGATTCGGCTTTTACTTGATAAAGATCCGTAATTTAAAATAGAAATAACACTAATGGTTAAAATCTTCAGTTTTTTAATACGTAATCGTAAAACGACAATTGTTTCGCCAGCACAATTGGTTCATCAGGCACTTACAGAATACACTTAAATTTGTCATATGCTCTTTGGCTGTAAGTACCTGATGAAGCCACTGTGCTGGCGAAACAATTGTCGTTTTACGATTACGTATTAAAGAAGCGAAGATTTTAACCATTAGTTTCATTTCAATTTTGTTAGAAATGGTTGTAGGGGTAATGGGGTATTTGGTAATCCGTCTCTAAACATTTCTACCCTTAAAGGAGCTCCAGCAAATATTTGTTTGCCACATGTTGTTAATTTATTTACTAACGGGATCTGCAATCTTATAGTTTCAGTTACTCGATTAAGTCCGTGTCCTAAGCAAGTGCAATGAATTAAATCTTGATAAAAAATCTTCATATATAATTGTTTCAGCCTTTACTTGATGAAATTCCATTATAACTATTATCAGGATAAAATAAAACAAATTTTACTGAATTTCACTTTTTAATTGACACTACAACGATCGTTTCGCTCCAACCTGAGCTTCATCAGACATATAACTAACTTATTTACAAATTTTTTTATCACAAGTATACGGTAACAAACACATGTTTTATTTTAAATAGGTGAAGGAATGGGTACTTTTTATTACTAAAATGTCTATTCACAAAACTTTCAACTACGGTTTATACAATACTGTTCTTAAGTAATAAAACTAGGGGTTTACATTATATGATAGGGAGGTAAAGAAATTCTATGGAAAAATACAATATGTGACTGTCTGCATATCAAATAAATAAATTGAGTAAGGGTGAATTATTTGTTTCTAATTGATCATTTAGGATCTTGTCGGTTTTCTTTAATTTATTAATTTCAAGTGACTCTAATAAAACTTAATTTATTAGAGTCACTTGAAATTAATAAATCACGAATGTGCTGTGGTGAAACGAAAATTTCTTTTCGCCATTAAATAAATTTTGGAAAAAACGCTGCAAAAAGTCAGAAAAAACTCTAAATAGGCATAAAAAAATAATGGGCATTAAATTTTAAAAAAGGCAAAAATTGCTTAGAAAACTCGGTCTTATTTTATTTCTCGTTATCTGATTCGTACAGTTTTTAAATATATTTTTCACACTGCCCTTATAGTAAGCATACCATTAATACATTGTTTCTATAGACGTAAGTTGGTTTTACTGAAATGACTGTGATTGTTATGACAACGGGGCATAAGTAATTTACTTACGTCCTTTAGGGAAAAAAAGTGCATCAAAACACGTGTTCTATTAATTTATATTTATGGTAATATTACAGTTTGTACAATTAGTAATATTATTAACAAAATTGGGATATTTATTTATATTTCTTGATAATTCAATGTTATTATCACCTACTTTATCAGCAACACTTAATTCCGTGGTTTCATTTGACACTATCATCGCCGAAGATGCTTCAGTATAATTTGTACCCTGATTATCATATAAAACCTTATTAGCAATCGCTTTTTTGTTAGCAATAGAATCGGCTACGTAGGTTTCCGCAATACTACTAGACTTCCAACCCCCGTGCCTCTTTAGTGTGAGAACTTCTACTCCAGTATTCGCTAATAATGTTGTTGACGTTCTTCTGAACGAATGACCTGTATAGAGTTTGGGGTTGTCTAAATTCAGATATTTTGCTATCTTACAAGGTATTTCCGCGATTGAATTTTTACCGACAGGTTGACTATAACATCTCCCGCCATAATAACGCATGAAAAAACGTACATTTGCAATTTTGGATCTAATGTTGATATATTTTTTGACAATTTGCAAATAGCAATAGTTATTTCCTTTAGAGGCTGTAATTGTAAATGTACGCGGCATTCCATTTTTCGAATCTGGTATTGTAACAATAATTATTTCATTTATTTCTTTCACATCCATCAATTTCATTTCGCATAACTCCTGGCCGCGACATGCTCCAGCAATTCCCATTAACATCACTAACTGAAATGTTCAATTTAGAAGAGATTACAATTAAAAGTTTAGCATACCTTCATAAGTAAGTACATATCATCCGGAGCGCTTTCAAGAAATAAATTTATCTCTTCCCTTGTGAACACACATGACTTTTTAGGCCTGTATCCATCATTTTTTCTTTTCAAAAACGCACGTAATTTGGGATACTTTGATATGTCAATATTTTCATTTATAAATAATGTTCTCTTGCGCATTGAGTATTCACATCACAAACTGGATGGAGCCTTGAATTTTTAAGATTTCTCCAGAAAATACGCTAACAGCAGGGACTCCGAAACGATAGTGGTATCCTTAACTTGACACCATTTCTTGAACAATTTGTATGATAACTCGTAGCGTTTCATCGACTTCTCCGGAAGCAAATCCAAACAAGCCTCTTTCGCTTCGTCTTCTACATTGGGAACACTCATTTTTCAACCACAATTGACACAACTGAATTGTCAAATTTCATTTTATTTGTGTTTATAAACAATTGTATGTAGGAACTACCTAGTAACGTTTCAGATGTGTCTAATTATTAAATTCCGAGGTTGTTCACCGTTACTGTTTATCATGATTACATTTAATTTTTGAGAATTTTATTGTCTGGGGAGTGGGAAAATGTTATAAGCAATTAGGGAGGTAACATTTACCAGTCTCGAACTCTATTGCAAATCCTCGGGCAAGCCCTCGGACGCAAACTAGTCCTCGACTAGTAAATGTTACTTACCTCCCTTATTACTTAAATAACTATTTCATGTTATTAATTTATTTTAAACATAAGCATATCTTCTATAATTCCGGTCTTTAGAATTACAGCAAATAAAATTCAGAAAAAGTTTATTCATTCGCGTGGCTGTAATGTAATTATATATTTCTTTACCTAAAGGACAGTCACTGATCATAAAAGTTCCAATTTTTTATTAAATGTCATAGTACTTTTAATGTATGTATGTGATAAAAAAAATATAAAAAAGAAATGGGCTTTTTAGTTGCACATTGTATGAATGGAAAACCTCGGAATAAAGATGATTATACTATTATAGCTGGCAAATATTACAGAGATATAAATCTGATAGAACCCGAATACCAAGTACGCAAGGTAAGTTTTTCGAATCATAATCAATCATAAAGTTCATTCACTTACTGGCAGGCAGTGATTTACTGATTATTATTTTTATTTTATCTTTTAAGAGTTTAGCGGAATTGACGTTTAGAAAGAATATTGTGATTTTTGGAAGTTTAATAACGCTCATTTTCAGACATTATTTCAAGACAAAAATTATAAATAAATCGAAGAAGGTGTTTAATTTCAGGACGTGGATTTGAAAGCAATAATTGTGCAAAAATTGATATGTTGCTGTTAACTTGATTCAAGCATCAGCGAGTAACGCGTTATAAAAGCGATTAGCATTATCAGACGCAATCATCTAGTTATGAATACTTCAATTTATTACCTACTCGAAAAATATCAGTAACCAAATGGTCAAATGTAAATATTTATTAAGAAACAATAATACACTATTATTCATCGAAATAATTACTATCACACTCAATGATCTTCTGCAATCGTGACACCAATTTGTGTATGCCAGTATTGTAGAACTCTATGGATGTTAAATAAAAAAATTGACTGACTGCATTTATTACATCAACTCATGTTTTGTACTGTCTATGTTTCATACAATTGTCAAGAGACTAAAAATAAAGTGGTAATCACTTGACGAAATGTCTGGGGAATATGGGGGGTGTGGTAACGTTTCCAGGCCAAGTTCAAAAATTTTTGCCCGGGTCACTGTTGCGGTGTGTGGCCTGGTGTTATCTTGTAAGAATACCACTTTCTTTCAACTGATCAAAGAAGACTGTTTTTGGATGAGTACTGCTTGTACTCGCCGAAGCTGTTCACAATACAACTTAGCAATAATAGTTCGGTGCGTTTCCAAAAACTAATATTGGAAAATTCCAGTTGTCCACCCAACCACACAATAGAACCTTGTTTGGTTGCAAGAAAGCCTTGGGAGTGTGTTGTACCGATTCAATAAGGGACAAGTAATGATACGAATGGTTAGAATTTTTGAGTACAAGATCCTCATTTCGTCGCAAGTTAACAACCGATCAAGAAATTTGCCGAACAAATGTTAAGATGATTTAAATTTTTATCAGTTGACAATTCATGGGGGACCCATTTGCTTAACTTCCACGTCTTTTCTAGCTGATGAAGGTGCAAATGAATGGTTTAATCACTCACATTGAACCTTTCTGTAAGCTCTAGGTAAGTTGTCCTGGAATTTTTCTCCACAACCTGTTGAATATCCTCGTTGTTAATGATCTTCGGTCTCCCAGAGCGTGCTTCATCAGTCAAGCTGAGATCTCTCAAAAAAATTTCTTGAATCACTTCAGTGCAGTTCGATTACTTACGGCATCATCTCCGAATGCCGTACATATTTTTCACGCTGCTAGTGAAGCTTTGAGACCAAGTTTCTACTCACAGAGTAAACAACCTGCAATTTTCAACTATTTAAAACTAGGAATTAAACAATTGTCATCAAATGTGTATGTATTCGATAGAAAAAGCATTAATACCAAAGTAGATAACAGATAACAACTACTATCAATCAAAAACTTTAAAAAATATTCATGGCACTCTGCTGTATACAAAAACCGCACGAGCTTATTTGATTTCCTGATGGATCATGTTAATTTCTGCAGAGCTATTCTCCCATGATTTTTTCTATCGAATCCTGTCATCTCGTTTATAATACTATACGAAGTAGCCAATTCTTTGGGTCTTCCAAAATGAAAATTTTACTGATAATGGTTAGCATTGAGTGATAAAAAGAATGTAGAAGTCGATAGAAGAACTTAGCACTATAAGAACTATACAACCACGTCATGGTTGCGAAGTTCAACTTTAATAAAAAATGTAAAAAGTTCTACCAGAGAGGTAGGAATATAAAAAAGGTCAAAACGTATACATTGAAACAGAACAAGTTGTCGAAGCCGGAATTTACGGGCTCAACAGGAAGTAGCCGCGTTATATCCTTACGTTGGGGAAATTAACAGGCAGGAATATTTCAAAACGCCACAACTCCCTCATTTCTACTCCGATCGGCGCGAATTTTGCGCCAAATTAGAGCTCTCGTCAAGAGGATTAAAACGCGTATAAAATATGCCAGTCTAGGAGCAACCGTTTGGCCGCTATAGCCACACGAATTTTCGATTACGAAATTTACGGTTTTCCTGGCATAACTCAAGAAGTAGGCGTCCGAGAGCCTTCCGGCAGTATAGGATAAGTCATCTAGAGCCAGCTGGTTTACAAGATACAGAGGGGCGTCGAAATCAAACATCATTTCCCCTCATTTCTAAACCGATCGGCGCGAATTTTGCGCCAAATTAAAGCTCTCGTCAAGAGGATTAAAACTCGCATAAAATATGCCAGTCTAGGAGCAACCGTTTGGCCGCTATGGCCACCCGAATTTTTGCAAAATCGACATTTTCGATTACGAAATTTACGGTTTTCCTGGCATAACTCAAGAAGTAGGCGTCCGAGAGCCTTCCGGTTTGCACCAATCGATTCAGCGTGTAAAAAGGCGTCGGGCAGTATAGGATAAGTCATCTAGAGCCAGCTGGTTTACAAGATACAGAGGGGCGTCGAGCATCATTTCCCCTCATTTCTAATCCGATCAGCGCGAATTTTGCGCCAAATTAAAGCTCTCGTCAAGAGGATTAAAACGCGTATAAAATATGCCAGTCTAGGAGCAACCGTTTGGCCGCTATGGCCACGCGAATTTTTGCAAAATCGACATTTTCGATTACAAAATTTACGGTTTTCCTGGCATAACTGAAGAAGTAGGCGTCCGAGAGCCTTCCGGTTTGCACCAATCGATTCAGCGTGTAAAAAGGCGTCGGGCAGTATAGGATAAGTCATCTAGAGCCAGCTGGTTTACAAGATACAGAGGGGCGTCGAGCATGATTTCCCCTCATTTCTATTCCGATCAGCGCGAATTTTGCGCCAAATTAAAGCTCTCGTCAAGAGGATTAAAACGCGTATAAAATATGCCAGTCTAGGAGCAACCGTTTGGCCGCTATGGCCACGCGCATTTTTGCAAAATCGACATTTTCGATTACGAAATTTACGGTTTTCCTGGCATAACTCAAGAAGTAGGCGTCCGAGAGCCTTCCGGGTTGCACCAGTCGATTCAGCGTGTAAAAACACGTCGGGGAGTATAGGATAAGTCATCTAGCAATATTGAAAAATACAAATACCAGAACCACAATGAAAAATTGAGATGAAAATAAACTTTGAGGAGGATGGAAGGACTCCCTGAGTCAAAGAAAGGCCAAATTTAATTATTTTACCTGTCTTAAAGATTAGTTGCCCAAGCTACCACGGACCTTCTGGGTAAGAGCAAAAAGTCTGTTAGAATGAAAGTGGAACTATTAATGAGGCATCGTAAGTTCAACGAACATATGATTAGCATGGTCATGGTAGAAGAAACCGTATGTGGATTATACGAGGCATAGGAGAAAACCAATTCACATACTATGCCAAATCAAAGGGTTGACGAAAACGCGATTCTGGCAAATAGGAGATCAATATCTTAAAATGGAAATACATTCAGAGGAACCGGTCTTGAAGCTACTGGTCTTTACCAGAAAAATAGGACCAGAGTACATACTATGGCTATACGAAACATGAAGGTATTAATATATCTGAGAAAATCGCGGTGGAATATGCTCTATAGTTACCTCTAGTTATCTAATTTAACATACTACTACAGCGCACTAACTAGTTACTGTACGACTATTTCTTAGTGGTAGACACTTCTGCCCAAAGTCCTTCAAGGGATTCGTGGTAATCGACCAAAAGGAAGAAGCATTCCGCATAATGGTAACACTCGTCCACATACTGCCGCTAACACAGTGGAATATTTAAATGAGGAATACCTTAGTGGTTGGGTACGCGAGATAATCTCTGCTAGGATTCAATCATTTCTTTTTTATTTCCAGATAATAAGATAAGTTACGGGAAATTAATTTTACTTAGGCCAATAAAGCTTTTAAAAGAGAGATAAATGGTATACTTTCAGAAACTAGTGAACTGATTTCTTCGTGTACCAAAAAATATTTTAAAAAATTTGTCCTAGAAAATATTACGTTTTAGATCCAACATTAAAAGAACATTTCTCATATACACAATTCAGAGGTTCAGCATCTGCCTTACTATCATCGTTTCATTGATAATATATCGGTGTTAATCACAGTCATAAATAAGTGTTTCTTGGGAAAAAGCGCACTTTATAAGGCATAATTTATATAATAATTTCATATTGTTAATATTTCCTGATTACAACAACAAATTTAAACTTAAGACAACAAACAATAGTGTGTTAGAAGGATATTGTTTACATTAAGGATTTAAACTGAAAATTAGAAATATTATTGGTTTTTTTCAGATTGAATCTCTTTTCGTTCATGAAAATTATAGAGGAAGTAATCAAAAATATCGTGATGACATAGCCTTAATAAAATTAGATAAAGAACTAATACTTTCTCTGGAAGTTGAACCAATATGTATAGACTGGGAGAACATCTATGAAGATTTCGATTTCATCGATGGAGCAATAGGAGTCGTAAGCTAGCTACCATTGACTTCCTTTTCAAATATATTCCGAAAGTTTCAATAATCAATGTTTGGTTACGGGCTGTAGGGCCGTGGTTCAAAGGAATTTCTTCTGTACGTTTTGATCACATCTACGGTGAACATCATCAGCAGCGAGGGCAAAGTACTATTCTTAAATTCTAGTCGTCTAGTAAAACCGGGAACGCGTCACTGTTTATAAATTCGGAGGACGGTCGGCTTTCGAGAGTGGTTCTGTCCTTCACGATAATTTGAATAGAAAGGAAGAGGTTCAAGCTCTCAACAAGATATGGTACCTGGCTCTACGACGCACGCAAGTTACGCGCAACATACGAACCGTCGTCGAAACAAGCAACAACGCCATTGGTCAGCGTAGCAGCCCCGACGCCCAGCCGAACATGACCATTCCTGAAAAGGCGACCGTTCTTTGACCCTGTAAATTTTAACGGCTTCCCGGTCGAAGTATCACTAAACGACGAGAATTAAAGAACAGTACTTCGGCGTCGTCACTGATGATGTTCACCGTAGCTGTGAACGAAACGTATGGAGGAAATTCCTTTGGATGACGTTTCTACATCCCGAAATCAAAGATTGATATTTATGCCGACCGTGAAAGTCTACCTACTGTGTTCAATAGAATCATTAGAATTAAAATTGACAAATTTCGAAAACGAGAAAAAGTCTCTTATTTAAAATGAATATTTCATTTAAGGTTACAGGTTGGGGATATACAGAAAAAGGCAACTTAAGCGACGTTCTTACAAAGCTTTCAGTTCCTTATAAGTCCAAAGCTGAATGCTTAGAACATCTGCCTATGGATTTTGGACAGGAATATCTTTCATCTGATAAATTTTGTGCTGGATATAAAGACAACAGTAAGAACACAAATCTAAAATATTTGTGTTTAAATATGTAATAACTAAAAGATATCTTCGTTTTAATTACAATTTTGTGTATTTTTTAGACAAAAATGTATGTCAAGGCGACAGTGGCGGTGGATTATATTTCAAATCAGATAACAGACATTTTTATTTGAGAGGCATCGTTAGCATTAGTGTTCCAATTCTTGGCAAACCATGTGATGCAAATCAATATGCCCTGTACACGAAAATATCTAACTATCTTCAATGGATTGAGTCTATAACTGGACGAAAACTTTAATTGCAATTTAGCAGTTTAAGAATGATTTTTATTGTGTAATTTATGTTATATAATAAACAGTAATAAATACAAGTTAATGTGCTTCTTTTACCGGCGTTTTTATATAATACACACTTACATTCCCTTTCAATATCCATGTTACAAAAACCACTAGGAAAATTTATAGTAATGACAATACTATTTAGAAGTACTGATGAAATCTCCAACAATCTCATAAGTACTTCCAAATAGTATTGTCATATCTGTTCGATAGATACGGAATCAATATACCGTGTTGAAAGAAACAGATGAGCATGAACTGTTATTTTAATTACATAAATTTCTTTGACACGTTTAGTGGATCGCTTCTTTTAGACGCTTCACTTTTCGTGCTGACAGCAGGTTTGACACATAGGCGTTCGGCTGGTCTTTAATGTCTCGTTCGTATTATGGAAACGTGTTTTTTCGTTGTTGAACATTTGGGATTATTAATTACCTGTGAATCATTTCGCTATGATAATATCTTTGGAACCAGGCAATTGTTTTTAAAATTTTCGATTTACATATTTGTATTCTGCTGATATTCTAAAAGTGGGAGGCACTCCCAGCTGAATACCATGTGTCAAGAAAGGATTTATCAATGTTCTGTGTTATACTATTTAGGAGATTACTGGAGAGAAAGATCCGAATTATGGTCTAACAAGTCAATCATTGTTTATAATCATGTATCAGGTCACAGTGAGTTTACTCTACGAGACTTACTGGTCAAAAAACAATTACCAAATTACGAGGGCGAATATCCAAACAATTTTATAAATAGGAAACTATATGAGAGCATATTCCATAGATTGAATATTAAAATAAGAAAACCCAAAAAAAAATACCGATGGTTTTTGTGATAAATGTCACATGAAGTTAAAAATGGTTAAATCAGACACTTAAAAAGTTAAAAATCAGCTAGCTACGCACCATAAGATGGCAGATGAAGGCTACACTCCTAAATGTACAGATAAAGAGCTAACCAAATTAAACCCTCAAACTAAAACGATATATGTTGATTTACAACAATTTTGTGTCCACATTAAACTTATACAGCGGAGATTTTTTCCATAAACGTCAACTATGGACGTACAATTTAACAGTACACGACTACGACGACTCACAATCGTATTGTATGAATCTTTTAGTAAACAGGGTGGAAACGATATAGGATCGTGCCTTTATTCATATATTACAAAAGATTTGAAGTCAGGTGTAATGTATCCAGGCTTATGTAGTGTACAGAAAAAGGATAATCTTATTCTTATCTCTGCAGCATGTCTAGTAGCATTACAAAATTCCGTAAATTTTGCTACCATTGATCATATATTTCTTTTACACGGGCACACACATGGAGTGTGACATGGATCGCTTAACAGAGACAAAATAAGAGAAAGTGTAATTTAAAAATTGAACATTCCCATGACTGGGAGCAACTTTTTCAGCAAGTAGGCAAAAGAAACCTTTAATGTTACATAAAATGGAGAGGAATGATATATTAGACTTTGCCTATCTATTTTCAAAACAATTAACCAACTGAAAAAAAAAGTAACGGGCAGAAATCGAACTGGAGGGAGATGCGTGGGATACGATATTCAAAAAATGAAAAAAAATGCAATTTAAAAATTTGTTAAATGAACACAAAAGCTTCAGTTCCATAAATCTAGAAAAAAAGGATGATCAAAAGCAGTTTTAACACCAAAACAATCACGGTAGAAAAGAAAAAACATTTGATTTATGTTCTTCCCTATATCGCAGAAGGGTTGTCAGATTTCTACAATAATTTGGAAATTTCAGATGATCAGAGAAATATTTATCCATCAGAATACATCTGATAAAAACTCAACCTAGTTTATTTTAGTTTTATTCAACTTTAACATATATGTATCCGTATAACATTTTTAATAAATAACATAAATTCAAGTAAGATGTTAAGAAAACTTAAGACAAAGGTGAACATTTGTTTAACACCGTATATGTATATTATTCAATGCAAAACAATAATATTCATAATTGTTTTTTTTTTATTTTACATTGATTTAGTTTAGTTTATCTACATTTAGCTATTTATTTTCTTTAAATTCATACTCGTCATGTATTTAGTATAGGTACATACTTAAAAGATCTTGCATTTGGGTCATACGAATTCAATGTTAATTACATATCTTTATAATCCATGCGAAATGCCGAAATTCATAAAATCTAAGGTGTGTCCTATTCTTAAGGACGGCTCACCTTCTGACATTAAGAATTACAGACCGATTTCGCTTTCATTCAACTTTGCAAAAGTATTTGAAAGAGATGTTTATTCACGAATCTACACCCTGTAGTTAGATGCTATATAATACCATTTCAACACTGTTTTATGGAGAAAAGATCCACAGTACCTAATTTAGCTTGTTTCTCACAATTTACTGCCAATGTTCTAGATTGCCAAGGTCAAGTTGATGTAGTATATATAGATAATCAAAAGCTTTCGACCGAATAAATCATGATTATTGTTAAATAAATTAAACGTCTTTTCTGTGTCACTGTTGACACTTTCCCAGGCATATATTTTGAACAGACCACAATATATAACGTAAAATGAGTTCTCGTCATTCGTTTTTTATGTACATTCGGGTGTTCCTCTCGAGGATCAAATCTGGGTCCAATGTTGTTTCTATTATTTTTTAATGATCTTCTTGTTTCGGTCGATTGCTATTGTTGTGCCTTTGCTAATGATCTTAAGATCGAATCAATAAACGACTGTATTCAACTTCAAGAACAAATTATTAAAATTTTAGTTGAGGTGTGAAGCTCGATATAAACGTAAATAAGTGTAACATAATCAGTTTTACCAAAAATTACACCCGAGAAAAACCCCTTTGGTACAACGGAGTTGATTCGGTGTTATTTAGTTAAAGATCTAGGCGTACGTTTTGATGGCAAATTCGCTTCTGTTGATCACGTTAAATCAGTTACGACATCGACTACTAGGCTGTTGGGTTTTATTATCCGTAATTCAAAATCCTACTACACTAAAAACTTTATATTACTTGTATATCAGGTCGAGATTAGATTATGCAATTTTAGATTGGTATCCATACTATGAAATCTATAAAATAGGTCAGGAGAAAATTTAATATCGATTTGTCAAGTATTTGCATTTTAAAACTGAAGGCGCCTATCCTAAAAGAGGTTACGATAACCATACATTACTGCGTATGTATGGAATGACATATGTGGAAACAAGATATAAACCGAACAGTGTTAAATTTTTAAATAATCTAGTGCACAACATCGATCACATTGACATGAGTTTTGAGTTGTTTTTTCTTGTGCCTCGGACATCTTCGCGAACTACTTTTTTTCTTCCCATGGCTAAAATGAACGTAGTTTACGCATCTTCCATTTTCGCAATGTGTAGCAATTTCAATGAGATCTCTGACAAATAGGATATAAATGTTATGCACCTTACTAAAGTAATTGAGATTGCTATGTTGTTGCGGTTTTCCTAGAACTTTTTATCTGATTTGTTGTACAATAGTTTATTTTTCTTTTCATAGTGAATTTCGATTGTGTCATTGAGTTATAATTACTTTGTTACTAAGTGTTTATTAGATTGTAATATATATTTGTCCTGTTATTGGAATATGTAGGTCTGTTGGACAGTAAATAAATAAATAAATATTTAAAAAATACTTCTAATGATGGCTCTTCGCCTCTAATTTTCGTGTCTAAATTTTTTTTACAATCTTTTTTAATTTAACAGATATTTACATGGTTCCACACATTTGCCCATCACTGTATTTTAAAATGATTGCCTACTCTATTTGTTACATAGCTCTACATAGAGTACTTGTCAAAAGAAACCCTACAAAAATCATTAGATTAATGCAAAAAATTGTTTCTCTATAAAGTAAATTATTTTAACCTCATTTATCTCAATTGTTGAAATTTTGTCTTATTACCTTTTTCACTGGCAATAGCAAAATAATACTCTAAAAATAAAACCACAACCGTTAACATTATCTCACGTCAACTACCGGTTCTACTTTAATTGTACAAAATATTTATAAACGTAAATTATTATCCCAATTAAGTTAAAAAATATTTTATGAAAATATAGTGCATGTTATTAAGATGTTTTACTCCATTTATGAGAACGGGCTTTTTATATTCCTGCTAGTAACGCGTAAGTATTTATCTATAGATTTTGCATCTCAAGAACATTTTATGATTTATATTTTGCCTGGAAGTTTCTTTTGAAAATTTCTTTATATACGTAAGCAAAAAATTTTATTTAAAAAATTTTATTTAAAATTGTATCTTGCTTAATTATCGATTATGAATTCCCATCGAAACTGATTAGAACACCTTTTAATTATTGGTGAATTTATGAAATGTCAGTGCTATTTACTTCATGTTGGGTTATACTCAGGTATTATTTCAAATCCCATTTAAGCTACTCTCGAAAGAGGCAAGTAACATATACTATATAAAATTATACAACGTGTTTCAAAAAGAACTTCATCTCAGCAGGCACCGAGTAACTAGTACTTGCAAATTATTATAAGTCATTTGCATTTTATTTAAAACTAACTACATATTTATCTAATGTCATTTTGCCATTTGTTATTTTGTAACTGGCAATATAATTTTTTCTTACGAATTTTTATTTAATAAACAATACTACTAAATAATGTACACATTGCAAGAAAATATTTTTATTGGTGAAGCATATTTCCAAAGTTCACAATTTCTTAATGAAGAATGGCAATATTGCTACGCGGAATGTAAGCAACAGCTTCGCTTGCATTTTCGTAATAAAGTTGTGGATCATGCCACATCATCACATTCGTCTAGTCGTGGAGAAGTTTCGGGCTACAGGATGTGTGTTAAAAGACAAAAGTTCTAGTAGACCCAGTTCTAGTAGACACAGCAAAATATTGTTGAACACATAGAAAACCTTGTTGGAGAAAACCCACATACATCAGTTCGTCGTTTATCAGTTCAAACGAACGTATCTTCTAGTACCGTTCATAGAATTTTGAAGCATCGTTTACATATTGCTGTGAACTGTGAGTTTGCTTAAAGGATATTCCACTGTTCATCCACAATATATGTCCGAACTAGTTCAGATGAAAATTCTACTTGCTTGAGACTGCTTTATCCAGGGCTCTCTCTCCCTCGAGCGAGAAAGTGGAAAAAATAATGTGGCAATAAAGAAAAATCACAGTGATAATTTACAATTTTATTTAAAAAAAAAATAAAAAATACTCTTTACAAAATGTAAAGAGAGCTAATGCGTCATTAAACAAAAGCTTGGAGGAAAAAGATTGTGTGATAAAGACACGCACACAATGAAAAGCCTCCTGTGAATCACGAGCAAAAATATAACTAATAGATCATTAAGAAAACTCTCAAATTCAACATCTAAATTATAAACCCCAAATTCAAACGTAAATAGACAAAACGTCAAAACTCGTAAATGACTTTACTCATGCGTACTAAACACAAGTATAAAATCTCCCACCAAAATCCTGACTTTCAAAAATTATTCTAGAACAACGTGACAAAAACTCCCTCATAAAATATATGGTAGTTTTCTTAACAATCCATATTTTAAAACTAATACAACACTAAATGAAAATTACAAATTGGAACAATTATAATCGAGTTACAATGAATAGAATTTATATAATACTAATATGAAAAGTACTTACGTTAACGTAACAATTTTCACTCACAGAAAAAAACTAAATACGAGAGATATCAAGTATAAAAATTTAAATATTAAAGAAAAATTTACAAGATAAACAACTCTCGTAATAAAACGGTATTGATATAAAATACACAAATGAAGCAAACAAACAAAATAAACTGAAATTAAATCAAATGAAGGAATAAAAAAATCAGTTTTTTATTTCTTAGACTATATCGCTCAAGACACAAGATATCTCTGACCAGCCGGAAAAATAAGATCGGACATCAAGTGCATATCATTCAATATAATACCCCTAGTCGAACTATTTCCTGTTCCATATAAATGTACAGGCGCGGTCAACAAAACAAATCCAAATAAATATATAAACATAATTCAAAATATAAACAAATGTGCATCTGAAAATAAATGTAACATACTCAATAAATGTTTTTTAAAAAATATTCTTCGGGGAAAAGTTCACTACAATATGTATCTTACCTAGAGATCACGCTAGTAGGTTTAATTATTGCAACTTCTTTCAAGAAAATTTAAATAATGACGAAATTCTTGATCTGAGTTTTTTACTGATGCAGCGTGGTTTCATTTAATCGGGTTTGTAAATAAACAAAATTACAGAACATGGTCTATAAACAATCCAAACAATCACATCGAAGTTTCTTTACATCCTGTTAAAGTTGGAGTATGGTTAGCTGTATCTCGTCGTAGAAAAATAGGGACAATATTTTTTCACAATAACATTAATAGCAAACGATACCGAGAACAGTTATTAACACAATTTTTAACTCAAGTGGAACGAGACGAATTCAATGGGGGTTACTTCCAGCAATATGGGGCTACTGCACATACAACTCGTGAAAATGAAGCGTTTTTAGAAGTTTGTTTCCCTTATCGTGTTATAAGCAGAGGTGTTTGGCCAGCGCGGTTACCAGATATTACTCCGTTAGATTTTTCTATTTCCGGATTGCTGAAAAATGAAGTATATAAGACAACTTAAATGACTTGAAGACAATTACAATTAAATGTATTGAAATAACACCAAATGTATTGCAGAATATTTTTGACAACATGAAACGTCGTATTGCATTATGCATTCAACAGAATGGTGACCATTTTGAAGACTTGTTATAAATTATAATAATTAAAATCTCTACAAATTAGTTATTTACCTTGGTTGTTTGATTAGTATCCCACCTTTAAAGTTTTCTTATTAAATAAATTAATAATGTAATTGTGCTTGTTACTAACTTCATCACCATATCTCTCGATGATAAATTTTGACAGTGACAGGTAGATAACTTTCATACCATTTAATCTATAACCGCATTTCAAGAATGCAGAACGTCATAATTTATATAAGAAATTCATGGACAACTAGATGTAATTCTTTTTGAAACACGTTGTATATTAATATTGCTTAACTTTTCATGGCCAGTTTAAAAAATAATCCAATCGTCTTCGGCATTTCGTGTTTCCATTATAATTAATGTTTCACTACTAAAATGGTATCAAAAATTCATTGTTAAGAAATAAAACACTTTTTTCATTTACTTCTCAGGGAGTCAAATTTTAGCTCGATCTTCTTCGATTTTTCAATTGTTTTAAACCACAAGAAAGATGGTTTATCGAGCTCTGCCAAATACGCTTCTACTTCAACGATATAACATATTCGTTTAACATAAGCAAATTTCTGCCAAACCAGTTTCAATATTTGGAAACAAAAAAATCCTTAGCGTACGAATGAACTAATGATCCCTTAGCGTTACCTTAGCGGAAAAGTGTTGTTTCTTTCGCCAAATGGAACTACTTTTTGTTTAACTCAACATCTAGACTTGATTGTCTTTCGCTGGTCCAAATAGTCAATCAATATTATGATTTTTTTAATCTCCATTCTCGGGGTAACTCGTTGAATGAGCTAATGTGTTATCTTAGCGGAAAAGTGTTTTTTTTCCATCGCCAAATGGAACTGCTTTTTGTTTAACTCAGCATCTAGATCCGATTGTCTTTCGTTTCTCCAAATATTTAATTAAGATTATAACCTTTGAATCCCAAAATATGGTGGCCGTGACCTATCCGGGCATGGGGACCATCGTCACCTTCTTTAATTCATGTTTACTGGGAGAAAGCCCTTTGTTCAACAATCAGCAAAGGCAGTACTCATAACTTTTTCATGCTAAATCTTTGTGAAGAACATTTTGTTTTTGTTCACCACCCGGTGGTCTGCTAACACAATATCTTGAATTTTATTGGCTATATCATTCGTAGTTACCACAATCAAACTAACTAGAGGTTTTTCATCAAATACAGGTGCCCGGCCACACTTGGATTCATTGATCCAATATCTGATGGTGAAAATTGAAGGTGTGTGGCTCTTATAAACCACATGCAACTTTCTTTTTATTTCCTCACAGGTTTTTAAGAAAAAAAATCACTGATTGATATCAACAGTCTTTCGATAGTTGTAGGTAATTTGAAAGTACCATATACAAATTTTGTATCAGTAGCGCCCTCTATCGACAAATATGGATACTTGTCATACCGCCCTCGTATTCGTACTGTCAGCTACTTCATGATCGGCAAACAAACTTTTATTTTTTTATTTATTGTAATTATTCTTACTATGTTATGGGACCATTATTACAAAATATATGCTTACTCACAGACATTCTTCAAACTACTAAAACTTTGGACTTGGAACATGAAACGCAATTTGAAAGATACAGGAGACAAACGGAAGGTAAATACGTAGTTTTTGTTTATGAAAAATTATTATCTATTCTAAAAAAAGATCAAAGTTCAAACTTGCTAAACTTACAAAATATTAAAATCAAAGGGTGATACTAGACGCGTTCGATGAACTTAATCTTGCAAATGGAAAATAATATACCAGAGCACGACGTTAAGAATATAAGATAAAAATAAGAAATTACGAATGTAACAAGGTATCAAGATTTGCTTGACTTTAGTCTTTGCTGGCGAAGAAATGTGCCTCCATTCCAACGATTTTCGTTTAGTTTCAGGGGTGTCATAAGCAATTCAAGTCTTATCCCCGGTCACTATCTTCCTCAGAAAGTTATCACCGCCGCTCTCATAACGTGTCAAAAAGTCAAGTACTGCTCAGACGCTATTTTTTGTGTTGCTCTGTAAGTGTTTTTGGTACCCAACGAGCACAAACTTTTTGTGTTGCTTCGTAAGTGTTTTTGGTATCCAACGAGCACAAAGTTTTCAAAAACCTAGTTTTACAGTAACAACTTCTTGAGTAAGTGATTTTGAAATTTTCGGAAAGTCCATAGAAAAAGCAGAAATTGTACACTTATGGTTTTCCTTTCATCACTCAATTACAGATCTAATTTCACAAGCAGCGGGATTTTCAATCAACGCCGCTATTTTAAACAAGCACTACAAAACGTACCCAACAAACAGCGTCCTCAAAATAAATTCATCTCCTTCAGCTTGATTCCACGCAACTGCCGCGCATGTGCGGAACAGCGATCGCAGCGCTGCCGCGGCAAAAAATACAAATGGAACTTACCTTCTGGATTTACCTCGTATCTTTGATGATTTTATGATGCTAGACGTGACCCTTGTTTCTTATTTTTACAGAAAATTAATCCAAGTTTCGCATATGTGAGCTTAAGTAAGCTAGAATCAATTTCCCATTATCCTCACCAAAATTTGAAATTGATTCCGTTCAACTTTAATAATTACAACTGTTTTTTTCTACAGATAATTGTGGAGCTTTGAAAGAGTTAATATCGGAAGAATCGCTTTGTTATATAAATGACACTGTTACGACTTTCCCACTTACGCAGAAGCTGGGACGATTATCGTAAAGCAATGCACACGGCATAACAAACATTACCTATAGGTGTGAAAGTGGTACGTGGACCCCAATTAGCAGGATTTGTCAATTTGGTGAGAAAAAATATTACTTTCTCAAAATTTTCATTAGATCCACAACATCTTAAAATTAACCAATTGCGCTAATGGACTTTATCTAGAATATAAAAAAAGTAATCATAACAAAAGCAGAGACCTTGCTTTTGTTATACTTTCTTATTGTGCTTTGTGAAAAACAGGTCGTGACGGATCTTAAAAAGTAAGACATACTCTGAATGCCGTATTACAAAATTAATTTATTGAAGAAACCTTAATTTATTAAAATACTTTCGTAGAATTGCCCATGCTCTTGATATTTTATATTAATAAATGAGAGGAATATAATAAAATTTATTAGATTGCCTAGAAACACCAAAATATAAAATATATAAACATTATAATGATAATAAAAGAACAAATACCGTGCCGTCAAAAACTTTCTTCAATATAGTAAGCCATTTTTTATGTAATTAAGTAATCAAAGATTGGTGCACATGCGTTGCTTTAGAAAAATTCTGATAGTTGTGATACATAAATTCAAGTTATAAACGCTTATATTTATTAAATTATTTTATTATAATGTTAGAGTTACAACATAAAATACCTATTTATTATACAAAGTTACTATAGAACTGGTCAAAAATTAGAATATGGGGATTGGGTTTATTCCACTAGTCAGTGCTTACCGGATTTCCTGCAACGCTATCCTAATCTGCCAGTTACTTACGCACAACTGCAAAAACATATTCAGGCTTGTGTTATTAAATTTAGTGAAACAGGGACAATAACTCGTAAACCTGGTGGTAGAGCACCTAGAAAATGAACAGCAAATTGCATGGAAAATATTCGACGACAACTCACCCAAAAAATCAATCGCAAAACTATCACAATAAGTTCAGTTGTCAGTGGGAACATTTCATACTATTTTAAAGAAGGACTTAATGTTGTTTCCATATAAAATTCTAGCTTTGGAACTCAAACAGGAAGATTTTGTTAAGAGAACACAGTATTGTCTATGGTATGTAATTATTACACACATTTACATGACAACCAAACTATCAAAATTATACGTTTGCGTCGGATTACGGTCACTATCACCAACCATTAAAAAAAAAGCATGGAGAAAAGTTTTTGAAGGCACGTTATAAGAAAAGCAAAACAATAATAAAAGTAAACTGTAATGTTTCGATAAATAATCACTCGACGAGATAAAGTTTGTAGTAGCTAAAGTAGCCTTCACAAGTAAATTCGTCATTTATGTAGCCGTAGCAACTGGCTCAGTTAACTTTAACGTCAATCATGGTACACAGAAATGTTCAATCAATTTTATTATTTATGATATTTATCATAAAATTTAAACTAAGCATCTGTCTCCTTTTGGCAAGAGATTCAAATCCATGCCAGTCAAGGAGCACGGTCTATTCTAAACCTTGTTCACGGCAAACTCCATCTACTGAAGCATAAATACTTTAGTAATTTTCCCTGAATTCTCTCAATCTCATTAATACAAGTATATGTATTATATATAAGGTAATAAACTATTACACCATACTCCACTGTTTCGTCATGAAACGAAATTTGTTATACTGTATATATTTATACGAGGGTAAGGCGAAAAATTCTCAGCCTGACACAGAGATGGCGTTCCAATCAATTAAAATTTATGATACTTGTCTGGGTGCACCTGTCATTATTTCGTATGACAAGTTTCAACTTGTTCTGTCAAGTAGTTTGTTTACACGAATTTTCGCAGTAGACGTCTTGCGTGTTTTTCGTTAAAATAGATAAACTTGAATATCCTGCGGTCATAAGATTCTTCATTTGGGATGAATTAACCCCTAAGGAAATTCATCCAAAGTTAACGGAGACTCTGTTCCTTCAATGTCAACCGTTAAAAAATGGCAGCTGATTTTAAACGTGGTCGCACGCGTCTCGAAGATAACTCACGTGAAGGACGGCAAAAAACAGCAACCACGCCGGAAACCATCGAAAATGTGCACGATATCGTGCTGGACGATTGTCGTGTTGTGAAGGTGAGTGGGATAGCTGAGGCCGTGCGGATATTGGAAGAAAGGGTGCGAAACATCTTGCACGAAGAATTAGGGATGCGGAAGCTCTGCGCAAGGTGGGTGCCGCATTTGCTGAATGCCGATCAAAAGCAAATTCGCAAATTCGACTTTCGCATCAATCTTTGGACCGATTCAATAGGGATCCAAACCGATTTTGTGCGGCGATTTAGTACCATGGGTGAGACATGGGTCCACCACTACACGCCAGAACTGAAACAGCAGTCAAAGCAGTGGGTGGAAGCCGGTGGTTCAGCCCCAAAGAAAGCGAAGTCGATCGCATCTGTCGGAAAGGTCATGGTTCGTGTGTTTTGGGATGCGAAAGGGATCCTGTTAATTTATTACTTTGAAAAAGGCAGAACAATTACAGGCGAATATTATTCTAACCTTCTTGACCAGCTGGATGCCAAAATTCGCGCAAAAGTGCAAAAGTGTATTGGCAATGAGAAAACTGCGCAATTTGGGATATTATTTGCTCGGCTATCCCCCGTATTCTCCTGTTTTGGCACCCTTAGACTTCTATCTGTTACCAAACTTCAAGAAATGTGTTTCTAGGAAGCGCTTCACGTCCAATTAAAAAGTTGAGAGGGCCGTAGATGGATATTTTCAGAGCCTTCCAAACTCTCACTTCCGGGAAGGAATACTGATGTTGGAGAAACGCTGGGCCAAGTGTGTTGAAGTCAAGGGAGACTATGTAGAAAAATAAAATAATTTTTTAACAAAAAATCTCAATCTTTCATTGTCAGGCCGAGAATTTTTCATCTTATCCTCGTATATACTCACATTCAAAATTAACGCACCACTGGAATAAGTCGATGTAATTTTTACAAAATTATTTAATTCGTGAATTAATTTTTAACATCATCAAAAAACAATTGAACTGGAGTTAACTATATTTTTTTTTACTGTAAGCTTATGGCAAAAATTATAAATTATATTTATTCAATTACAAGTTCAGAAACAAAACGATATTATTTAAAAATCTTTAGAACGAAAAATTAAAAGTTAATAACGTGTGACATCTCCCCTAATCTCTAACAACTGCTTATATTCTCTATGATAAGTTCACTATAAAATTTTGGATTTCTTCTTGGGAAATATTATCCAATTCGGAAAAAAAACGGCTTGTTCCAATTCTTATAGATTAATAGGAGTTGAGTAAATGTCGCCTGTATATATGTATGTATCCCAAACGTGCTCTATTGGATTTAAATCTAGACTCCATGGTGGCTCCATAACTTAACTATGGACCTCTTGTAATTAATCCAAAACTTGTCTAGCAATGTGGGCCGTCGAATTATGCTGCATGAAAATTAAATTGTTCCCTATAAATGGTGCAAAAGGCATTGGTCATCAATAATGTTCTCGAGGTGATATTCAGCATTCATTAACCTTTGACAAATTGAGATTAACTCTGTGCAGGCATCAAAACAAATAGTTCCCTAGAACGTTCTTGATTCATCACCAAAGGGCCTCTCTTTAAGAGTTTGTGCAGTGATATTATCTTTCTCTAGTTCTTCTTAATTGTTCCCTATAAATGGTGCAAAAGGCATTGGTCATGAATAATGTTCTCGAGGTGATATTCAGCATTCATTAACCTTTGACAAATTGAGATTAACTCTGTGCAGGCATCAAAACAAATAGTTCCCTAGAACGTTCTTGATTCATAACCAAAGGGCCTCTCTTTAAGAGTTTGTGCAGTGATATTATCTTTCTCTAGTTCTTCGCCATACTCTTTCGCATCTGATGATTTTAAACTTACTCGAGTCTCGTCCGAAAACAAAAAAGCACTTCCAATCTTTAACTGTCCAATCTGCATGATTTCTGGCAAATCTCAAACGTTGTACTATGTGTACTGCTGTAGGAAATGGTCTAACTGCAGGCCTCCTCAACCTTCTACTTTTACTTAAGCAGAAACTCTGACATTTCTGATAGCGTCGACCTGGTAAGTCGACCTGAGTTCTGTGATTGTTAATCGCTTATTTTTAAAATCTTACAGTTGAAAAAAACAAACATCTCTCGCACTTGTCAGTCTTTTTACACTTTGACCATGTTTTCTCGAATGCAATCCGGTATTTCTGGATCTTTTAAATATTCGACTAGCTGTCGAATGATTAACATCCAGCAAATTAGCTACATAACGAATTGTATGTCTTTCTTCTAACAAAGTTGAAGCCTTTACACATTCATCATTGGTTAAATGATGTGGTTGGTTTATGATTTTGAATTTAAACGTTATTAACTTAAATTCTATACACGCAAAAAATTAACAAACTCGTAGTTAAAACTTAAATGATGCTTGAACCGTAACTTCAACGACTCAAGAAAATCTGTTTAATCAAATTTGACATTAACTTTCGGCTTTTTTTCACCAGAAATTTCAAAATTAGTTTGCAGTGAGATAAAGCTACTAGATTATGTTCAGTTAAAATCAAATATTTTTATAAAATATAAAAATTATAGAAAATATATCAGAAACATTGACTGGTGCGCTAATTTTGAACAAGTTTAAGTTAGATATAAGTACATTTACGATAAAGAACTAAATATAACATTTCCAATTTTAATAATATTCAAAGTGAATTTTCAAGTTTAAATCACTATACAACAAACTTTATTACCATATTCAAATTATAACAATTTTTTAAAAAAAAGTGAAAAATGTATCAAGTATCAAAATATAATAAAAGGGTGAAACCCCCTGTATATATTTAAGTTTATGACTACTATAAACAAATGTCCAAACATTGAATTATAATTACACAGTTGGAGAAAATGCAAAGTCCGAAACTTTTGATTGTGCCTGTATATATTAATATACGGTATACTATATAGCAAAACAAGAAAATAATATATCGACGTTTACTGAGATCTCACGAACGTTTACAAGAGTATTATAAACTTAGGCACAATAATAGGCACTCAATTTTAAGAACCAAATATGATGCTAAATATATTTCAAAATAGAATGGTATACTAAACAATAATGATAATTAAATGTTTCAAATAAATTTAATAGGTATTACAGATGAAATTGACTGATTAATATTTTATCCTATACTACTAAATGTAAACTAAATAAAAATATTCAATAAATATCTAGCTACTAATCTATCTAACGGTATGATTATTAACAAAACCTTTTGGCGAGTATATCGGTGGATATTTCGGTGTTGACGGCGTCTGTTCCTGTCTCTCTCTTTTCTCGGTACCTCGCTATCCAAGCGATCGGCAATCCTAACTATAATCAGCGACTAAAAGTTGCTTGTAAAGGTAATCATTATTTAGAAGCCGATAACGGGGACCCTATGATATTATATTAGCCCAAAACATAATACGGAAACAATGAATTGGAATGGCGTGCGCAAAATGACGTCGCTTCTCTTACCTTAAATGTTCAAGGTACAACGAATCACGACCCAGATGACGTGCAATGATTGTGAACGACCAGAAAGCAACACCATCCTGACTATCCGTTGCAAACCGTTTTACATCCTCAAGGAACATAGACCGGTCTATAGATGTAGGAATGGCAAGTGGGACCAAACATTCACTCCGTGCCAACAAGATATATTGGGCTTAATAAATTAAGAACTAATTTCGATTAAAAACAATGTTTAAAAATGTATTCATAAGAATTATAAACGCAATATTATATTTCAGAATGCGGTCAAAAAAGAAACCTCATGATGGAAGATGGAGAAGGAAATGATACATTCCATAATGAATATCCATGGATTGTTGCCGTATACGATCCAAATAATATATATGTTTGCGATGGTACAATAATATCTAGACGTCATATTTTGACAGTTAAACGATCGAGTTTACATTTTAATTTTGTTCTTTTAATAATAATAGTAAGAAGTTGTTGAAATATTGTGCCTTTCTAAATATGGACTATGCTTTAAATTGCCTCACAATTAGTTATTTTCTTTATACATTTAATGTATTCTTTCCCATTAGATTAGAAGTAGTAAAGCCTGTAAAGTAGTAAAGCCTGTATTGCACTGGGACCTTTTTAAATGTATTATGGTCCCCATGCCTTGCTAGAATACTTCCTGTAGCTCAGCTCTTTTAATTAAGCTTGTCGGCTTTAAGGGCGATTCTTTTAGATATAGTTCGGCTTTTGGGATATTGATTTCCCATTTTTAGGAATCGCGTTCTTGTCAAACCTGGACACACATAAATCATGGTTCCCTCTTCCTCTTGATGGAATCTACATGCCCATTTCTTCTATCAAATCCATATTATTCAAATGTTTGTTGAGCTTACAATACCCCGTCAACTGGTCTACTATAATCTTAACAGACTTTCCGTCTCTATTTAGTATATCCGCTATAAACTTAAGCGAATGTTCCCAAAGAACGCTTTTGCCTCCTCTTAACTTATTTCGCCTTCCTTAGATCTATTTGAGCCAACTTTTTCATGGCTGTTTTAATATTTTATTTTCGCAATGCCAAATGAAGGCTCCGATCCTATGAAGGCTTTGGACGAAGCCTGGCTCGACAGGCCATTCTCATCAGATCTATAGCGTTCGTGCGGATAGGACACAGGCTAATGTCACTTTCTTGTGACTACTGAGCTTGTTTATGGCATATACGCAATACCATACAAGTTTAGATTTAACTTGGACTGAATCCAGTGCCTTTAACATTGCTTGATTGTCGTGAAAGATGGCATGGCGTGATTTGTTGTGTTAATTTCTCCAGCGCAGTGATGCAATGCAACTACTTCTGCTTGAAATACCGTAGTATCTCTACTTCGACTCACTTTAATCGTAGTCATTTTTATGAGTCCATGTTATTCTATCCCACACGTGGACTATCGTATCGTATACGATATACTACCGGGTGCGCCAAGTTTTATGTCCACCCCACTTTTTGACCTTTAATATTATAGGAAAGGAACGCAATTTATACAGTATACATAGTGGATATTAGCCTTTCGAGAGTGCATATTAGTTTTTTAATATTGTTTGTAGAAGGCCGTAAAATGAAAAAACACTGCATTTACATTAGATTTACAAATTTTATTACGTTATGATGGCCATTTCAACTTCTAGAACTTAAGATTCTAATCAGAATTGAAAAATATTAATTAGATTTCAAGTAAATCGTGGTTTTACACATTGGATACACATTTTAAAATTCATTTTTTTATTCACATCAAATGTTCGAAATGCCTTCCTTCCTGTTCGATGCATCGTCGGAGTCTCCTTTTAAAATGATCTAACACAGTATCAGCACGGTTTAAATGATTAATTTCCTCAAACGCCAACCTGATTCTTTCCCTCATATTTTCCAATGTTGTTGGTTCTTCTCTGAAGACCATTTGTTTTATAGTTCCCCACAAACAGAAATCAGGCGGCGTTAGATCTGGAGACCGTGCTGGCCAACTGATGGGGCCACCCCTACCTATCCACCTCTCTCCAAATTGCTGATCCAATTGCGCCCTTGCAATTTGGCTGAAATGGGGAGGTGCGCCATCTTGTTGGAACCACATACCTTAAATCAGCAGAAAATAAAGTAAAATATTTTTGAAATTATTTAATAGTTTGGTTACTTACGTTGTCTTACGTCCAGAGGTTTTTCCTCAAACAATTGTCCCAAATTTTCTTGCAAAAAATTAGCATACGTGTTCCCATTTAGATGCCCATTAAAAAAAAGGGACCCACTAATTTATTATTAATCACCCCTCCCCAAGCATTAATGGACCAGTAATTCTGCGTGACTCTTTCTCGCATCCAATGGGGATTTTCTACTGCCCAATAGTGCATGTTATGTCTATTAACCTGTCCATTATTCTTAAAGGTACACTCATCAGTGAAAAGGACGTAATCAAAAAAGTGTGCATTCTGTCTTAATTGCTCTTCAGCCCACTGACAAAAATTTACCGTATTTTCATAATCTTGACCGTGCAATTCTTGGTGCAGTTCTATGTGATAGGGGTGATAGGCGTATTTCTTTAAGATGCGACGCACACTTGTCGCACTAATGTTGGTTTGTTGACTTAAATCGCGAATGCTTATATGGTGATTATTTTCTACCGTATTAAGAACTCGTGCTTGATTTAATTCATTAGTAATAGGTAGATTGTTGTAAATTTTCTTTTTGTGCGTCACAGTTCCGGTCTCTCTTAATTGCTCAAATAGTCTGATAAAAATTTTTCGGTGTGGATGTTCCAGATCGGGAAATCTTTCCGCATACACACGTGCAGCTTCTGAAGCATTTTTCAGACACTCTCCAAATACCATGAGCATTTCAGCTTTTTCAGCGACTGAATATTGGAAAGGCATGATTAATATAGGAGGTCGAACCACTAAAGAAAAATAAGGTAGTTGTTTTAATGTATCTAATAATTGTTTCCTCAACTTACCTTCTTAAATATCTACTCCTATAAAGCGAAAAAAACCCGTAATAACCTAAAAAATTATTTAAAATTAATTAAATTTCAGGATAAGAAGCTTCATAAACATTCAATTTAGTATGTGGAATGTGGCCACCCTCACGTAATTAGAACTTTCGATTTTAGGGGTGGACATAAAACTTGGCGCACCCGGTACAATACATAATAGTGAACCTGCATTTGTGTTCTTCACACCAGATTTTTAATAATATTTTATATTATTAAAAATACCTTTGTATTATACATACAGGAGATATCCAGTTTTCAAACACAGGTTCAGTACAAACTTGAAGACACTTTCATATGACCAATGCTGCAGATTTGCATTTAGTGTTAATGAATTAATGATAAACTGGGATTTAAAAGTCAGGAAGCAACAATTTCTTGCAAAATTGTACATGGCTTGTGTTTTCAAAGTGCTGGAGTCAAAATCTCCTGTGATACCAACGTGTTTTATTAGTTCTTTGTGCATAAATCACTATCGACCATTGCAGATGAATTTCTTAATATAATGAGAAGTGCATTTAAAAATTTTTAAAAAATTACGCTCAGGTAATTTTTTTTCTTCTAAATAAATACTATATTATAATCACATTCCCAGAACTTACTACCAGGTTTGAGCAATACTAGTTTAAATATAGACAATATATAGTCCTCAAAATTTAAGTTGTATTAAGAATAGAGGTTATTCATTGGATAATATTCTCCATGTTTAGTAAACATAAACATGACGCTTATTATTTAGTAGGAATTGACGAATCTTTGACTAACAGGATATTTCCAAAAAAATACATATGCAGTAGTAACGCCTAAGCTAATAGAGAATTACATAATTTTTAAGAAAATTAGATTGTGATAGAATTTACAAATTTTTAAAGATCCAATTATTTTTGTATGTTCTCAACACAGCTTCTTGAAATCTCGAAGTGTTGAGACCACTACATTTCCATTTACCCGGATTTATTGATCTTCATAGAAAGCGAAAGTAAGAAATTAAGATGAAACAAAACAGAAAAAGATACTGTGGGGAAGATACTTGAGAGATAGAAGTGAATAAACTATAATGCTTATGAAGTACAAAGAAAGAGAGTCAAGAAAAGAGTATTGGAGGCAAAGAGATTAGACAAAAAATTCGGAGAAAAAAGGAAGAAAATATAAAACTTTTACATAAAATTCTAAAAAAGAGGAAAAGTTATAACCGAATTATTGGTATTGACGATAAAGGCAAGGATCTATTAAGACTGAGGAGCAAATAAGCGATGGCTGATTATAATTTTTTAATTGAAACGTTTAACGAATAAATGATGAGGTGGAGATGACTATTAGAAAAGTAAAAAATGGAAATATCATTGGAGTAAAAGTAGAAATGCTAAAGTATACGAACAAGACTGGAAAGGAAATATCACACAAAACGTAATAAATATAATAATAATAATGTACCTTGAATGACCAGCAAAATTCCAAAGGACAGAACTACAGCCATAATAGTACCGATTGTAAAAAAGGCAATTATAAGAAATGTAATAATTATAGGCCTATCTCAATCCTTAGTGTTCTGTAAACTGTATGAAATCATACTTTAAACAAGATTAAGATATAAATATATATTTAAGGACAACCAGAGCGGATTTCTACCAAACAGAGGCCACAAATGACGTGATATTCAGTGTAAGACAAGTAACAGAAATAGCAGCACAATATAATAATAAAATTTATGCATGCTTAGTGGACCTCGAAAGTGATAATGCTCTCTGAGATCAAATATGGAGCATACTACAAACGAGAGGGGTAGATGACACGTTACTGAGAGAAAAGACTTATATAAAATAACAAGGAACATAGTGAGAACACATAATACCAGTTCAGAAGAAATTATTACAAATAGCGAAGTAAGACGGGGAGGAGTGCTGAGTCAACTGATGTTTATTGCTTTAATATATGAGATATTAAAAGTGTGTAAAAACAGAAAACTAAAAAAAGGTGTAATGCCCTTACCACAATTAATAATCGTAATAATTTCGTCCTATAAGGTGGCACGGCACTATTTAATAAGTGACATCCGACGGACGAAAGAGACTATGCCAAAATTATACGACGAAATTTGCTATATCTTGTAGTCGATTTCAGCGTAAATGTATATACAGATACAAATCTGTTCTTAAAAAGATTTGTATCATTTGTATTACATTGCTTCACTACCTTGACTGACGACGCCTATAGATGGCAGAAACACGTGTCTTAAGCAGAAGTAAATGCTGAAAATGCGAGGTGTATTGTCCATGTGTACAGTTACAGATATGTATATTGCATGTCTGTTTCATTTGTAACAAATGCGTAATACGTGCTTAACGTATTGATATACCTTCTTGTATATTTACCGCCATCTGGCTCGTGTTAATGGACTACACCTATACGTATTTTTTCGTTTATGTACCAGCATAGCTGGTCAAGCGAAAGGTCGCCTTTTTCGGCATAGTCTCTTTCGTCCGTCAGATGTCACTTATTAAATAGTGCCACCTTATAGGACGAAATTTGCTATATCTTGTAGGCGATTTCAGCGTAAATGTACATACAGATACAAATCTGTTCTTAAAAAGATTTGTATAATTTGTATTACATTGCTTCACTACCTTGACTGACGACGCCTATAGATGGCAGAAACACGTGTCTTAAGCAGAAGTAAATGCTGAAAATGCGAGGTGTATTGTCCATGTGTACAGTTACAGATATGTATATTGCATGTCTGTTTCATTTGTAACAAATGCGTAATACGTGCATAACGTATTGATATACCTTCTTGTATATTTACCGCCATCTGGCTCGTGTTAATGGACTACACCTATACGTATTTTTTCGTTTATGTACCAGCATAGCTGGTCAAGCGAATGGTCGCCTTTTTCGGCATAGTCTCTTTCGTCCGTCAAATGTCACTTATTAAATAGTGCCACCTTATAGGACGAAATTTGCTATATCTTGTAGGCGATTTCAGCGTAAATGTATATACAGATACAAATCTGTTCTTAAAAAGATTTGTATCATTTGTATTGCATTGCTTCACTAGCTTGACTGACGATGCCTATAGATGGCAGAAACACGTGTCTTAAGCAGAAGTAAATGCTGAAAATGCTAGGTGTATTGTCCATATGTACAGTTACAGATATGTATATTGCATGTCTGTTTCATTTGTAACATATAGTACTTCTGTTTTATTGTCTATTTGGGTATCACTGGTATAAATTGCATTTTAGTTCTATAATCTTTTTCAGCTGCTCATTGTTTCACAAATAACGCAGGTCAAGTTAATAATGCTAATCATTATACTATCGTAGCTGGTAAACATTGGAGAGATCTAAATGTAAGCGAGCCAAATTCGCAGAGGAGAAAGGTAAAACGCACATATAAAAAACAGCATATATATTTGCAATTTTCATTATATTTATGACTATTGTCTGTAGATTCACTTACTCTTAATACATGAAGGCTATAAAGGAGAACTATTAGAATATCGCGATAACATTGCTTTGTTGGAAGTGGATGCAGAATTGACATTGTCATCTGAGGTAGAACCAGCTTGCTTAGATTAGGAAGGTGTTTACGAAGATATCGATTTTATTAACGAAAATCAAGGTGTGGTAAATTTCTATTTATTGTATTTAAATTACAAATTAAGCTTAAATCAATAGTTGGTAACTTATTAACAAAATTCATAATAGAAAAATTACATCGGAAAGCTTTAAAATAATAAAATAATAAACTCTTTTATAGGTGATAGGTTGGAGACGCACAAGCACAGAAACATCAATCAATAATACTCTAAAGGACTACGTTGTTTCTTATGTATCTAAGCAAGAATGTTTAAAGGAAATGCCCGAAGAATATAGACAAGATTTAGTCTCATCTGATAAAATTTGTATACGCAATGAAGAAAGTTGTAAGTAAAGTGTAAATCTATTTACCATTCAATATACTCACGAGAACTTTAGTTTTTCTCAATTCCGACCATATAATTTTAGTTATTTCAAACGTATTCGGTCATAATAGGTACCGTATCGTGTCCTTATTTCAGTCATGTCGTAAATATTTATAGCTTTTTACTAGCACTAAAGTATTTTTAGAGGATCGTATTTTCAAACCTTTTACCATTTTAGAGTATTCGAATACGAAATGAATTACAAGCAGTGGCTAGCAATGTGACGAATTACATTTTACAGTATATTTTAAAATATATGAGAAAATGTTTTTTTTAGAAAATTATGATTCTTCATTAGTCAACTTTTGAAATTTTTTATGAAATCTTATATTCCACTAAATTTATTAAACTATGCTGGTGAATATGTAAATATCTGGTATTACAATTATAATTAGAAAAATAGTTACAATACTGTGAACCAGAAAGACACAGAACATTTTTATTTTATACACACACGCAAATTTAAAGGAACAGACAAAAAATCTCATATCGTTAATATTTCTCAAGTAATCTCCTGATACGAAATTAGGGGGAGTAATTGAAATTTATTTTACAAAGATTGTATGTATTATATGAAACTTGTTGAAAAAGAAAAAAACTAGAAGATTTCAAACTCGAACAAAATATGGTTTAAAACAAAATAACTTTATTGTACATTTTAGGCATGACATATCATTGAATGTGTTTTTTCATTTGCTGCAATAACTTGCGTTGCCCCAACGAGCCCTTACAACTGCAGTCATTCGTCTTCCCATACTTCTGATAAGGCCATCGATCAGTTCTTGAGGTAATCTATCCCATTCCTTAATTTATGCCACTCTTGCTTCTTCTCTGTTGTAAACCACAGGAATTCTTGACCTAAGTCTCCTGCCTAGCATATCCCACACATGTTCGATCGGGTTCAGGTTAGGGGAATATGCTGGCCAATTCATTGTTATTATACCGACTTGGTTTAAAAAGTCAATTACACAGTCGGCGACGTGTGAGTGCGCATTATCCTGCATTAAGGTGAAATTTTCTATGGTGTATGTAGCAAAAGGTACCATATGGTGCCTAAACATATGCTCCCCGTATCATAATTGAACCTAAACCAAAAGATACAGTAGTAATCAAATTAAAAAGTGCATTTTGTTGTCTTTGGCGTCAATACAATCTTTACCTACCGTCTTACCGTTTACTTACCGTCCGTGAATAAAGTTGGACTCCACTGGTCACTATTCCAATTTCGATGTCCTCGACCATATCCTAGTTGCGCTACATGATGAGCTCGTTGGAGTTTTGGGTCTTTTTTGCACATATGAATTGAGACCAACAGTCTTCTTCTTACTGTACGTTCACTTCCACGAACATCTTCCAGTATGCTTTTTGTTTGAACTGCCGTTTGACGTCCGCTTCGCAGTGTTTGCAACGTTATAAAACGACCATCTGCAACCGTGGCTGAGCGTTTTCTGGCTTGGTCTCTTCTTCCTACATACTCCTCGGTTTGTCTCCAACGACTTACAATACGATGGATGGTTAATTCATATTTGCCGAAAATTCGAGCAACTTCACGGTATGTTACAGCATATTAGATCGTTGCTACGGCCCTAACAATATCAGTTGGTACTGAATCACCCATTATTACCTGTTTTTTTACAATACAAACAAACTGATGACTAGAGTGGACCACTTCGGAGCGAAAGCAGAGGCGTGACTAACGAATTGGTTCCCGCATGCGAAACATTATTAATATCTAGAGATATACTATCACGAACGGTGCTGTTATTATGTTATTAAGTAATATAATACGTTATTATATTACTTAATATTACATATTTGTATTATATTTTGTTTATTTTAGTTCCAATTTACAGTCGTGTATTGTGTATTCTATAGAACAGGAAAGTGTTTTATATTTATATGAATATGAATATCACCTACATTTCTCTCAACACTGCTTTATAGAAATTATGTGTCAACAAATTTTTGCTGTTCCCTAGTTTTGATTTATTATAATTCCTACCTTTATCCGTCGTCTAAAGTTTAATATAAGCACTTATAGTATGAAAGAGCGAAAAGTATGCTGTTTTTGCTGCTTCTAAATCTACGGATTAAGTCATTTTCCTAATCGTAGACCCTTAGATAACTTTCTACATAAGTTGTATAAGTTTGACGCCGGATTACAGTCGGTACTTATACAGTGTGAAGATTTGATTTTTAAAATATATTTTCATTAAATTCATTTTTGCATATATTAATATTTTCATTAAGTTTAATTTTTTTTATAATATTAAAATATTTATTGGTTAGTGAATATACGAATTATTTGTTCCCAAGTATTTTCTTTGCCTTTGGGCACTTCCCTTAGCAATTCCTTTACAGGTATCCTGTGCAGCCTTCTGGCATAGTACGTAGGTATATAGTAAGTTTATATCTACCGCGTGTTTGAGTAGTTTGTATGCGAAGGCGCCTAAGATCGCGCAAACTCTTTTCTCAGTTTTCAGTCTGAGCTTTCATAAGTAAAACTGAGTGGCGCTACCTACCATCTTTCATTTTAGTCACCCACACCCGTCTCCACTACCTAAGGCATATACAAGTTGTCCCGTATCGTTATGTTCAAATTTTAGGAGTGTAAAATAGACTTCATTTCAAGTAACAAAAACGCAAAACTTGTATATCCATTTTTATTTGTTTCAAAGTTACAGATCTATGAATGTGATTGTTAGATCATGAAAAAAAATGTAATCCTAAAGTCAATACAAACTGATTTTATTTAAAAAAGGTTATACGATTCAATAACAGGCATGTGATTGTTAACGTCGCATAATAAAATGTTATCCTAAAATAAATAAACACGTGTCGTAGTGAATACACTAATTTCTTGGAGATCTACAAAAAAGAGTACTGGAAATTGATTTGTGATAAAGAAGGTTCTTACTTATTTCGTAAGTGCTGAACCATGAATATCATACAATAATCAAATGTTCAATGACTGTTAACGTTGCATTTTTTAATAAAGGATTACATTACGTTTCAGTTCATACAACAGTTTATTAGTGAGTGGACACGTTTTTCTTTATTCATAATGCCTTATCGATTTTCTTCTCAAGAGTATGCGGACATGCATTTTGTGTATGGCTACTGTAACGGCAGTGCACGTCAAGCAGTTATTGAATACCGACATCGATTTTCCGATAGGCGCATTCCTCATTACAGAACGTTTCTGGAAGTACACAGACAATTTCGGGAATGCGGATTGCGTGATTATCTTTTCGACCGAGGAGTAAATTTGCCAGCAGACTTAGAGGAAGAAGCAGTAGCTATTGTTACAAGAGATCCAACTCTCAGTGTACGTCGAATCGCTAGACAACTAGAAGTGCCACGAACGACAGTTTGGCGAATTTTAAAACGTGATAACTTATATCCATATCACTATCGCAGGGGACACGGTTTGCTTGAGGCAGACCACTATGCTCGTCTAGTTTATTCTACCTGGATATTAAGCCAGTCACGGCTTCATTTTAATTTCTGCAGAACAGTCCTCTGGACAGATGAATCTACGTTCATGAGAAGTGGTGTTACAAATCAGAGAAACCTGCACAGGTGGTCATCAGAAAATGCCAAAGCTATACGCCCATCTAAATTTCAACATGAATTTTCTATTAACGTTTGGGCGGCCCTAATCGATGACTTGTTGATTAGTCCTGTTGTTCTTCCTGGGAAGTTAAACGCGGACAATTAAGTTCAATTTGTTATTGACGAACTGCCAGGTCTTTTAGAGGATGTCCCACTGAATGTTCGACGAGACATGTGGTTTCACATAGATGGGGAACCACCACATTTCGGAATTGCTGTCCGAAATTGGGTTAACGTCAATTCTCCAAGATGATTGGTCGAGGTGGTCCTGTTGCATTGCCATCATTCTTCATTCGGGCATCACCCGATCTTAATCCCCTTGACTTTTATTTATAGAGGTACATGAAAAATTTAGTCTACGCGCAAGTTTCGAACACAAGAGAAGAGTGTTAGATCGTATTCACCTGGCTGCCGAGCAAATCCGACAAAACAAGTATGAAATTTTGATAAAGACTTCTTCTGTTGGCTTACGGGCACAAGCCTGCATTCAACAAGGAGGTGGACATTCCGAAAATATTATTAATTTTACTTTTTTAAATAAAATCAGTTTTTATTGACTTCAGGATTACATTTTTTTTCATGATCTGACTGTCACATTCATAGATCTGTAACTTTGAAACAAATAAAAATGGATATACAAGTTTTGCGTTTTTGTTCCTTGAAATGAAGTCTACTTTACATTTCTAAAATTTGAACATAACGGTACGGGACACCTTGTATAATAAATAGAAGCTCCCATACTTTGTGCGATACAACTACAGTTTTATTTTTGTTTGATCCCGACCATCTCCAGACGCCTTCGCGGTAAGGTAACAATCGGCTTATAAATACATTTGGCGAAGAAGCCCAATCAAAGGCTACTAGTTATAATTGGTACAACGAATTCAAAAAAGATCGGTTTCTTTCATGAAAGACACCCAACAACTAATGACAATATTTCCGCTGTTCTAGCAATACTTGAGGAAGATCGATGCACATCATATAAATTTGTTCGGGCGACATTGGGCATTATTATGTGTCAAACCTAAAACAGTTTACATCAACAGTTAAACATAGAAAACTTTGTTTGGAAACAAAAAGGAATCACCTTACGATTTTTTTGTTTCCAAAAATTCAAGATAAAATGCGTGGTATCACTTTTATGTCATCAAATCAAGCAGTGGTAATTATAAAAACCTGGTTATTACTTTAATTACTGGTTTCATCGAATGCGAAAATGAATTGATGTTAAAGACGAATATTTCGAAAAGCAATCAAATCATTTAATTTTCTTTTTAACTAATCCTTTTTTCTAAAAATTTTCAATGTTCCTCTCGCGTATTAACATGAAAAAACTTCGCAAGTGAAAACCATAAAGAGACATTAAAGTAATGTCTAAAACTGCAGCTAGTCTTTAGAAAAAATAGTCACACCAAGAATAAAGTCTTATAGTGTGTAATACTTTTTATCGATCCCACAAATTGTGGATAAGTTTTAAAGTAAAATTTAACTTTAACTTAAAGTAAAATTAGCAGACGTCTTTGAGAAAACTTTAAACAAAGCCTTCTGAAGTTCCGTTTCTTTCTTAATATAAAAAGAAATTAAGCTAAATTATTTTATTCTTCGGTTTTTTTCAACGATAATGAGCTAGATAAAACTGGATATTGCTGGGATTAATAAAACCAAACTATTTTGTCTGCAGATAATCATATGTGCCCAAGCCTAACTGGAAGTGGTTTATATTTTAAATCAGACGGTAGCAACTACTTAGTAAGAGGTATTGCAAGTAGAATATCTGGATCAGATAGAGATTGTCACTCTAATACATATTCCCTATATACGAAAGTTTCTCGATACCTACCCTGGATAGAAACAGCAACCAGGAGAATATTATAATATTATATATCATTGTAATGTAATGTGACAATAAATTGAATTATTAAATAGTCTGGAAAAAAAAATATCTGTTTTATTTGAGAAATAATCTTTTATTAACCAAATTACATATTAACAAAGTAATAACTGTCGTGTAATCTCAGAATTTTGTTCGCTTAAATATATCAAGCATACTATCTAACGATAATTTTAACTTGTACAAATTAAATACAGTAAATCACGCGAACGCATAATCAAAACGTAACATAACGTTCAACTATATTGTATTTTTTTAAATGGAAAATTATAGAAAATTTCCTCAACTAGTAAATCTAAGAATGTGTGTAGATATTTCTTCATCTATTGCGATAATTTTAATCATCGGATTCCGGACAGATGTCTCTGGCGTTTAATCGATAACCAACAAGACTCGGTACATCATTGCCTTCGAAACTAACCGTAAATTGGACGTTGACCGGTTTTCCCTTGTACAGAACTAAATCGTTCTTCTTTAATAGTACTCCTGTGGGTTCCTTCTGGATAGCTTCCAATAAATTATTCTAAAATAAAAAAGCATTTTCAATTTCATTGTAATAGTTCAAAATAAGCTAGTAATATTCCAATTTTTTAAGCAAGATTTGTTCACTGGGATTTGTGATATTAACTAAATATGTTGATGTGATTTCAAACATTATTTTTATTTCTTCCTATCAGACACAAAACAAATTACGAAATAAAAAAGCATTGCTTTTTACGAATCAATATAACTTTATTGTATATAATAATGACAGATTGACACTTTTATATTTTAATACTCCTATATCGAAAAATACATAAATACTAAATGGTATTGCATATTAATTGCATTTTCGCGAAGTAATGTGAATGTAAATATTGCTTTATACATTTTACGACGTTTTTTTAATTGAAAAAATTCACCCTTAAGCATTATTCAGTTCCGTGTGTGATTATCTGTATGTCGACTACCTACAGCCCTGTTCGGATTATACCTCATGCTGCGTTAATTACAGTGCAATGAATAGGATTTAAATTTTACTTAAAAGTCAACGATATATTTCTAAACACACTATATATTTATATTTTCTGTCACACCAAATCGAAATTCAAATCAATTATATCTATAACCCAGGCGCGGCTCGTGATGACGTATTTGGGAGTGCAAGTACAATGATGCGAGTGCCTCGTGTGTTTTCGGTGTTTACTAAGAAAGCGTTACAGTTAGTACACGAGAATACACGAAGCACTCGCATCATTGTACTTGCACTCCCAAATACGTCATCACAAGCCGCGCCTACTATAACCTATTAAATAAATTGTATTTCTCTAGCAGTTTTTTGGTGTATGTAGAGTAAGATATTACTAAATCTTATTTTAAGGGTATACCACGATAGTTAAGCCGCGTTCTTACGAATCGAGTTTAATCTCTTGCATGTAGAGAATACAATCCCACGATCCCGAATCCCGGGATCTAAGGATCCCGGCCAGGTTTTGATCCCGTAAATCTCGGGACTGTACTTGGCTAATCTTGGGATTTTCGGGATTGCCAGTTTGCATTCCGTAATCCGTTGTGCCTTGACAATGACCTTACCTAGATTATATTAATGGCACTTATTACATAAAGACAAAGAATCAACCTTAGGTACGCCGTACGATAAAATAACTACACAAGTACAGACCAAATAATAACAAAAAATAACTTAGAAGGAATTTCCCCGCTCGGCATACTTCAATATAATACTGGTAAAGTAATTCCCCAACGGGCCAACGGGGGAATCACCCGATCACCTCATATGATATATCATAATATTGTTGCGATGGATTCCCCGTCGGGGATTCCCAATACGAAAGTATAAATACGCTTATTAGGATTTACTTTTTTTCATTTATTATTCTACCAGCGACAAGGTTACACAAGTTACGTCAATTAAATTTAAAAGTCAATTATCTGAAAAAGTTATTTTAAATGGCTGGAGACTTTGTTCAACATAAAAAAAAACAGTGATACGTCGTTAGCGTGGAGTTATTTTTTAGTTGTGAAAGACGGGAATAGGGCTAAATGTAAGCGATGCCCTGCCATTCTCAAGACTTTTGGGTGGATCGACTAAGGGATTATATACACATTTGTCATCAAAACATAACATTAAGATTTTAACTGACGTTAATCGTTTAACAGCTTCAACAAGTCAAGATTTTGAAAATCTGAACAAAGCACCGCCGCCAGCTAAACGAAAGTTAGAAGATTATTTTACTAAAAGTGTCGACGATGTTTTGGCAAGAATGATTGAATTAGATGGATTTCCATTCAGTGTATTCATATTGATAAAATTGCTCTTAGCGAAATACACGGATTTACCAAAATCAGCCGTCACAATTCTAAAGCGTGTTATGAATTACAATGAAAAAATCAGAAAGCAAGTAACTGCAGAATTAAAACATTTGAAAAGTGCAGGTGAAAGATTCAGTCTATCTTTCGACGAGTGGACATCAACGTCCAATAAACGATACATGGCTGTCAAAGTTCATTCATATAAAATACTTTGGAGCTTAGAACTCGTTCCCATTCAGGGAAGTATGACGGCTGAAAATTGTCTTCCTATATTGAAAGAACGTCTAAGTAAATTTGATATTTCCCTGGAATCTGATATCGTGGCTACTGTAACCGATGGACCGAACGTTATGATAAAAGTGGGACAGCTTGTTTGCACTGAACAACAACTGTGTCTCACACATGGTATCAATTTAGCCATCTGTGATGTGCTTTATAAAATAAAGAATTATTTTCAAGACAGACAAGACAAGCAAAACAGCCTATACCTCAGACGCAGATGATACTATAAATGAACAATTTGTGACTGCTGATTATATGAACAATAGCGATGATGATGACAATTTAGAAGACTTAGACTGTCCAGAATCAGATTTAATCTTAATGTCACAAAATGAACTTGCGCGAGAACACATACCAGAGTTAACGAAAGATGAAAACATTATTGAGCTGATAAAGAAAATCCGCGAAGTAGTGTATTTCAAAAGATCACCATTGAAAAATGAAACAGTACTTCAAAAATATGTGAAGATTGAACATGAAAAAGAGCTGTCACTTCATTTGGACTGTAAAACCAGGTGGAATAGTCTTTTAACCATGCTGGAACGATTTTCTCTTTTAAAAACCTGCATTCGAAAAGCTCTTATAGATCTCAATCATCCAATCCATTTAGAATATGCTGATTTTGACTTGGTAAATAAAATTGTTGATGTGCTGATCCCAATTAAATTAACAATAGAAGCAATCTGGCGACGAGATGCTAATTTATACACAGCTGATGCCGCTTTGAAATTTCTTAAAAAACAATTGTCTAGCAAAAACTCAGCACTCGCCAATAAAATGAAAACATCCTTAGTGGAATGTATAAAGCAACGACACGAAATGATGATTTAACTGGTGTGTTGAATTATTTACAAAATCCACGAAAAGATGATGAAAATCAGTTATTATCGGATTTGGAATGGCTTGACTTATTTCCAGTTCCTACGCAGGCAAATAAAAAGTAAAATAAAAAGTATTGTTAAAAGACTAAATATTCGAGATGACACGGAAAAGGAAGAAAGGTCGGGATCACAAACAGATGATGAGCCAAGGCAACAAACCTCCTAACCCCAATTGACACTAAAGGAAAAGTTACAGCTGGAAATTAATAAGAGCATGGAATCCCCAGATCCTGAAGTACAAAATGAATCGGGGTTGGTAAATAGTATTAGAATTAGCATATAAATATCTGTTGTCTATTCCTCCGACCAGTGTAGAACCTGAGCGAGCGTTTTCAGCTGCTGCTTATGTTGGCAATAAACTGCGACTGCAGGCTTGGAAGTAAAACATTGGATGCTTTGATATTTCTGCGATTGTATTTTCGAAATTCTAAATAGTTTTTTGAATTGTCTTTTTTGTTTCTTATTTTGGTATATTGTGTTGTGCAACAATATTAATAAATTATTTTTAAGAAATTATTTAAGTTTTTTTTTCATTTGAGCCCAATAACCACATAGTCTAATCCCGGGATCCCGGGATTACGCTTCAAGAATCCCGTAATCCCGGGATTGAAAAACATGCTCGGGATTGTATTCTCTACTTGCATGCCATCCTTAAATAATTTTTTGGAGTAAAAATATTCACGTATTTGGCATGCATCGGGATATAACTACTGAATATTGTACAGTTCTGTGCAATAAATTGGCGTACACTTAATATACGATAATTTAAATCAGGCTTTTGGTTTTCATAATTGCGGAATAAATATAAATGTATATAGGCTTTAACACTTCCATTTGTCATATCGCGTCAAATCAATTTGTCATACTTCACTGACAGATATAGATCGAAATATGCCCGCTCATTTAGATTTGTTAAGTAAGGCTCGCATTATATGGAAATTTAAAGGAAGGAACAGTTTCGAGATGATGTGGTTCTGCTCTTCTACGAATATCGACACACGAAGAAGACGCGCTGCTTTTGCGGTATTTGAGGAAAAACCCTTTTAATACCGTCAATAAAGCTGGATTTATAAACTTGCCGTTGGCGTACCGCACCGTAGCGTTGCAGTTCGCAGCAGTTCGTTGCCGTTCGTCCTGGTTAGGTTGAATTATAAACTTGCCGTTCCCGGACGTTGAGAACCGCCGCGCACGCGCAGATCATTCTTCGTAGGAACGCATTCACATCTGTTCACATCTCACATACAGAAAGGAATTGTTGATGTGTTATTTGTGTAGCCGTGATATTATTTAAAATGGACAAAAATAAATATTTGGCCGGAGGTGCAGCAATTTTGCTGTGTTTGTGTGCAGCAGCAAATATTGTTGATGCAAGGAGCAAATAAGATATTTTTTAACATAATTATTAATAAATATTACACATAATTAAGAAACATATATAATCTATAAACAATTTCAGCATATAGGTAATCGACGATCAAATTAAATCGTGGAAAATGGATTTCAGAGGAGTTATAGGTAAATTTGCAAATGTATCATACAGAATTCTCACAATGCACTGCTTCACCACCGTACATGTTTTCAGAATTAAATCTTTCATATTTCTTTTATATCAATTAAATCATACATGCTTGGTGTGGGATTAAAATTTTGACAACCGTTATTCATATGGTATGTCAATCTTAAAATCGAATCAGCCATCTCTATTGCTAACTTATTTATTAATTTGTCTTTGACAATATTTACTACAGAAAACGCTCTTTCTACTTCTGCATTTGAAAAAGGCAGGCTTAGCATAGCTAATACAAAATATGATATATGCGATATATACGACTTAATATCAACCTGACAAAGTCATGCAATTATGGCCCTACTCAAGATAAGTTAGGATATTATAGGTGTAGATGGCACCACCACAGAGTCAACAAACAAGTTTCCAACTAAATCACTGACAAAAAATTTTCACTAAATTTGCCGTTGATGGCTTAAAAAATCACCAAATTTTACGATAAAATCACTGAACTCCCAATACTGACGCTGTTTGTGTTTGTAAACATAACCAAGCGCGTTGCGCAAACTCCAAATTGCACAATTTCATTGGTTCATACACCAACGTTAACGAACTGCTGCGGACTGCAACGGAAAAAGATAAAAGTTGGTCAAGTATGAACGGTGGCGAACGGCAGCGAACGGAATGTGGGCGTCACAACTCCAACGAACGTTCTTTATAATTATACACGTTTACTTCAACGCTTTTTAACTTGAGCGAACTGCTGCGAACTGCAACGCTACGGTGCGGTACGCCAACGGCAAGTTTATAAATCCAGCTTAATGCTAAAATTGCAGTAAATTTTCCTGGATCACGATCCACAGCTAATCGGAAAATTCAAGAATCAGACTTGAAAAGTTGTGTGGCGGTTAAAAAATTATCGCTGAAAGAAGTTCATAAACAAGCTCGATTATTATTTTCCTTAAATCATGTTTATAGGGAACTGCCTTTTTGGCAAAATGTCATATTCACCGATGAAAAGCTATTTCAATGTATGTATAATGGTCGTATACGTGTGTATAGACCGGCGCATGCACGACTTAATGAACACTATATATATATATATATATATATATATATATATATATATATATATATAGTAAACCCAATCAGTAGGCGATTAAAGGTCTGTATATTACTTCAAAATATATGTATTTAAAAAACTCTACATGTTTCGGCTGTATACGCCTTTTTCAAGAGAATACAAAATATGAATGACAGGATATAAATGTCAAGTAATTAAGTTGCTATGGTTTAAATTATTCAAAGATACATTCTAGTAATAATAATAAATCATGCCTTAGTATTCCAAAAAATAGATAACAAGGTGTGAAAATATGTGTTGTTCGCTGCTAGCAATTTGTGTCTCCTTCTGGGTATGAACTTGTGTGTTGGTTGCTGCTGGCAGCTTGCGTCTCTCTATGGGTGTGTGGTTTTGTGTGAGAGCGTAAGTGTAGGGTTTTGTATGTCGGTGCGTTCGTGCGTGTGTTTAGTGATCGGTCGCATGAATTTACAGAGGTCGGATAACCAGCCGTTGCGTAGGGCCGCCAACCCATTCCCGACAACTTCTTTACAATTCCGTGCAGTACTTCGACGGTCTGACCCCCGCCCCAACGAGGCAAGGCGCAGACAGGCGAAGCGCACACACGCACGAACGCACCGACATACAAAACCCTACACTTACGCTCTCACACAAAACCACACACCCATAGAGAGACGCAAGCTGCCAGCAGCAACCAACACACAAGTTCATACCCAGAAGGAGACACAAATTGCTAGCAGCGAACAACACATATTTTCACACCTTGTTATCTATTTTTTGGAATACTAAGGCATGATTTATTATTATTACTAGAATGTATCTTTGAATAATTTAAACCATAGCAACTTAATTACTTGACATTTATATCCTGTCATTCATATTTTGTATTCTCTTGAAAAAGGCGTATACAGCCGAAACATGTAGAGTTTTTTAAATACATATATTTTGAAGTAATATACAGACCTTTAATCGCCTACTGATTGGGTTTACCATATCATACCAAGGTCACGAAGTTATTATATTTATATATATATATATCCAGCACAAAGGAGTGGACGGTTCAACGGTGTATGAGGTTGGTGCAGTTATAAGAGACTAGGAGTTTGTTACAAAGTAGACGGGCGGTTCAATGCTGACAACCATATCCATATATTAGAAAATGTAATGCTACCGTCTGTTCGACAATTATATCCAGAAAATTTTATTTACCAACATGATAATTGTCCTGTACATACGGCTAATGTTGTTAGAACATGGCTATATGACAATAACATTGAAACGTTACCGTGGCCCGCTAACAGCCCAGATATGAACCCAATTGAGAATATCTGGGGTTTATCAACTAAAAAAATATATTCTCAAAATATTAATTTTCTTAACGTGAATCACCTTTGGGACTCTTTAGAAAATGCTTGGGAAGAATTAGCGGCAGATGAAAATTACATGCAGCAATTAGCAAACTCAATACCCCATCGATTGAATAGAGCCATTGAAGTGACGAAATATTAATGTTTTCTTGTGATGGTTTTATATTTATTTTTATTTGTATTTAATTTTTCGTTATTAAACAATTATGTAATGTAGTAATTCTTTATACGCATACCTACATAAGATCATACCAAAAATTACTAACCTTGATAGTAGTATAAAAGATGAATAGAATCAAGCATTTTGACAACTAATGTCAATAATGAAGGCATTACTTAACCTTTAAATAAACCGTTTTTAATGCCAGAATGAGTAATAAGACGTGTACGCCAATTTATTGCACAGAACTGTATCTAAAATAGTTTGTGAAATATATATATTTGAAACTCGATTATTCTTTTATACTCACGCTATATATTCATATAATTCTTTTAAAATAATTAAAGCGCAAAATTAGCTAACATTGAAACGTAATTAAATGGCTTTGTTATTTTTTAATTAACAATGTTGCTTTTGCGATAATCCATAATTGTGGTATCAAATTTCTAATTAAGCTCCTGTAAATATTCATTAAAAAATAGAAAATTACTTTTTAAGCAAACGCTACATCTGTTTAACATCCCGAATTAAAACGAATTTCTGCCAGTCAACACTATACAAAATTCAACAACTTGTTGATCCATCGATGTTTTCAGAACAGAAACGTTTGTGAATAGTTATTTAACATAATTAATTACCCCAATGTTTACCTTTCTCGTTTTGTTTTTACAGCCAGATAAATTTAAACGCGATTACTTGCGATCCTATCCAGAAACATGAAACATTTTCTTTGGTAGATTTTCGATACGTTTAGTTGACCTTTGGTTACAAAAACAGACTGAATAATAATATTTTCTATGTACGTACATGCTTTTCGTATAAACGGGCTTCTGAATAATTGCGTCAATAATCGCAGTAGTTTAAAATGAACCGAATAATTATTATAGCAGATGCTTTAAGTAAAATTTAATAACATAACTTTTGCTTGCTTTTACAGAAATGTAGTTGAGATGAAAAGAATATTAAATATGTTGCTAAGAACAACATTAAAATAGAATGGAATATGTAACCAGAAAACACACAAAATAAAAGAGGGAAAATTATAAATGATTAGAACTTCAGAGAGATGTTACATTAATACAGTGTGTCAAGTGATTATACAGAGTGTATCTAATTTTTTTAATGTTTAAATTAGACGTCGCCATTTCAAAATCTTTGTTACCATATATGTTCGCGCCACTAATTTTTTATTGTTTATGTTTATTTCAAGAACGTTATTTTTAATCTTCGGTGGTTTAAAATTAAAAGATATTTTAACAAATACAATTTGAAATATACTCGAGTGGGTGAAACTTCACCATTTTTTGTATAAAACAAAGACATTTTTAATAATATCGAAATAAAAATCGAATGTGTTTCAATTGTTTTTATCATACACGTTGTCGATGCATTTCAACTGATAGTGGAGACAAATTAATACAGTTTCTCTCGGTGACAGTTATGATTGTCTGATGGGTACCACTTGCTTACACTTGTCATGTGGATGTTGGCGGTCGTGATATTGACATTAGCCAATGGGCGGTGCTGAGTGTTCTTCCATGATGACTATTGTGACTTGATTGTAGGTAGCAGGAGAGTTTTTGAAGTGAAATTTGTTCTTCCCAGCATCATGCACTGACGAGTCTATAGCAAGACGAAACACATGTCTGCATGTCAGGAAAGCAATTTTCACACAAATATTAACTTGTATGTGTTTTCCGCACCCGGTTTTTAATCGTATTTGATTACAGCGATTTCAAAAAGTCCATGGAATAGTTTGCTCCCATATGGCAAGAGAAAACATAAGTGTTATAGTTACAAATGTCTGGAAAGTAGACAACTTTTCCTAAAGACCGAAGGTTTGACAAGATCAAGTAATATGTATAAGAAACTATAGGAAATAAATCATTAAAGGCACAAACATTCAGAAAGAAAGCTGCAGACAATGCAATTTACACCCTGAAACTACTAGCAGACATAATAATGCAGCTAAAATACTACATCAAGCGATAGCACAAAAATACGACCTCATTAATGATACATCTACATCCTATTACAAATATACACCTACAATTCTTTAAAACCAAAGATACAAACCCTATTGTGATATTACAATATAAACAGACAATCAAACTACAGCAAATAGACCAGACATCGAAATAATACAAACGAAACACATCACATACTTAATAGACATAGTTATACCCGCAGATAATAACACTAACAGCAAGCACTCAAACAAAATTGATTATTAAAAATACACACCACTGAACATGGAGCTTCAGCGTATCTGGAAACAAAAAAAAAACGTATATATAATACCCTTGATTATATCAGTTAGCGGAATTACACTCCATCAGTTCTCTAAGGTATTTCGTTCGTCCAAACTGGCTTCTGGTTAATTAATCTTCATCCTTTAGTATTAATATCCATTTAACAAAATTTGAATTAAGCTTGAATGGGCGAAACCCCATAATTTATATAAAACAAAAACATTTTGAATAATATCAAAAATATTATTAAAAATCAGTCGTGGAGAATAAAATATATGTACACATTTTTATAAGAAAAGTGAAAATTGCAGGCACATATTTCGTCCTAATGTGGACTCGTCAAAGCATAAAAGACAACGTGGAAGACCTTTGTATATTATAGTAGATTTAGATATTCGGCGATTTAAGGTCTGTTTTACTTTAATATGTATATATTTAAACTAATCTCTTACATGTTTCGGCCTTATTCAAATAAATGTAATTAAAGATAATTATTTCTTGATCTTTGTATAATTTAGTAGATTTAGATAGTCAGCGATTTAAGGTGTTTTACTTTAATATGTATATATTTAAGATAATCTCTTACGTGTTTCGGCAATTAATGCCTTTTGCAAAGAATTTTAAATTATAAATGACAGTGTATTAATGTCATATTTATATACTGTCATTTATAATTTAAAATTCTTTGAAAAAGGCATTAATTGTCGAAACATGTAAGAGATTATTTTAAATATATACATATTAAAGTAAAACAGACCTTAAATCGCCCACTATCAAAACTGACATGAGCTTTCAAAACTGACTTCTGCTTTCAACTTGACATCTACATTCAATAACTGACATCTGATTCATTAACGCTGTTACTTTATAATGCATTTCTAAATAGCTTGACCCTAGGTCTATTGTGGGTGAGTTGTTAAACCGACAGTCCGGCAAACTGTAGACTTGGGTTCGAGTCCCAACATAGACAATTTTTTCAATTAAAAATTTCGTATGATTTGCTTTGTAATTTGTAGACAGCAATGTTTACACCCCCCCTTACTTTGCAATTACATACATACTAACTTGATATTTGTAAATATTTCATATAAAAGCCGAAAAACTCCAATAATTTATCAATTGTTATATTTAATAATTGGCTAAGGAATTATTTGTATATATATATATATATATATATATATATATATATATATATAAATATATATATATATAAATATATATATATATACATATATATATATATATATATATATATATATATATATATATATATAAATCGAATAGCTCCGATAGCATACATCCCAAAAACAATTTGAAAAATACTTGAATAAAACCTCACCTTATAAAACAAAAACCTTTATAATCATATCCAAGATATTATTAAAAATTGACTATGGAAAACACAAAATAAGTGGGAGAATTGTCATCCAAGCATGTAGACACGTGTTTCGTAATACTATGGACTGTTCAGTGCATAATATTAATAATATTGTTTTGGTTTCACGCAAATATTTATTTAAGCTACTTCCATATTATATTATCAAATTATGTTGGATTATTCATTCCTAGCTAACAGACATTTAACTTTTTCACATTTAATTTAGAAAAATTTTTACGATCAATAAAAATACGGTAAGCCTATATACGTTAATTTTTTTTTGGAAATAAACTTTTAATGCCTTTTAAATAAAGAATTCTTCAACTACATTGTTTTAAAAATATTTTGATTTTAAGCATGTGTATTTAAATTCCCGAATTTTACTCGTATCAAAAATTTTCTATTACACTAATATCTTATTTAAAATTAATTTTTACTAATAATTACTATTCACAACATATTTACATTCTATTCTACTCTTACAATAATTGTTGTTTAAATTATGATATATATATTTTTTAAATTACGATGATATATTTGCTTATTTTAGGATGCGAACTTTATTTATCAATCTGTTAGTTACTTTAACTGTTTTAATTTATTATTTTATATATATTCCTTCTTTACTTTTATCTACATGATGATAGGTATAACTCTAATTTGCAATCTAGAACGCAATATTTATATACCGGCCTGGTAAGAATTTATAGATAATCGGCCTTTCCATACATTCGAGCGACACTGTTGCCTATGTAATACGTGATCTATGCGGACCTATAATATGTGTATGCTTTCTACAGGCTCCACACTCAGTTTTCCTAGACAACCTTAACTAGTCGACTGCTCTTCACCAGTATGATTATACGTATAGGTATATCTTGTGTATCAAAACTTTTGTCATACCTGCAGACTCCACGCATTATTATTTAAAAATAAAAAGGAATATTTTTACTAAATGTAATACTAATGTTCATAAACAAGCAATATTTACTATGAGCTTAATTAGAAGAATAGACTGATATATTTGATAAATTAATAAATTTCCAAAAAAATATATCACTTCAAAATGAATAAAAGAACCTGCTAAATTCGAAATATGTTTATATTTCAAAATATATATCCAACATTATAAAAATAAAATGAACTTACTTCAAAATAATGTATTAAATGTTCAAATCATAGTCTGCAAATATTACAGATTAATATTTAAACGTAAATCGAATTATACGAACTATGTATTACAGCATATTAAAAACAATTAAAAAAAATGATTATTAAATGAAATAATTTAAAACAGAACAGAAATAACAAGGAAGCCAAATAAAATTCGTAATTAACGAAAAGCAAGCACTACCTATATCAGCCAATAAAGTGCGCAATAAGATCTGCATTGGTCAACCCTAACTAGCAATAGGGTAACTACTGAATTCCCTCCGCGTAAGGGTATCGTACAATTCCACTTTTACGTGTAATATCCCTGTTATAGCCGGTAAATATTGCAATAGTGATTATGTATTTTAAGAGGCACCTTCCTACAATACATTTTTTTATTGATGACATTTATTAATGTGCTCTTTTCTCTTTATCTTTGAATTATTCTATGTAACACAAAATATTATACCATCTATTTACAATTGTAATAATTGCATGATTATTATTTCTTTTTATTTAGATGTGCTTAACTTAAATTACTATAATTTTATTCTAATATTTCATTCATCTATCTAAAGTTTATGCTAATATCATCATGTCATCATCTTCATTTATATACTTTTATTTTCTATGTAAAGAATTGAAAGAAGTACAATGATTACATGCTGCCTAGAAGTAATTAAAAATAACAAATTAATTTTGAATACCCATGTGGCATCATGTAGTTTTGTTTACTACATACACGCATGTATATATTGAAACTTAATTAAATTGCCTTGTTATTCTAATGAACAATGTGGTATTTGCGATCGTGCATTATGTCAATATATCATCTAATCAATAATACACACGTATGTGTATATACAGGGGCTCATTGGAAGAAAGAGATAACGTATGAAAAATGGAAAGATACAATTATATAAAATATAAATTAAAAAAATTGTTAGATTTAGTTAATTACAACGCGAACCCCAAAATTAAGAAAAAAACATACGCTGCAATGTTGAATTTTTCAAATATGTGTGCTCTACAGGGCATTTCACGTCCAATTTGGCAACAATCTACCTTTAACTTAAGACGTAAATGTAAATCGTGTCGAACGTACACATGTATATATACATGTAGCCATCGACAACTGACTTAATCGGAGACAGAATTGTTTTGATATTTAAAACGGACCAATAACATAAAGAGTAGGGGTACCTACTCTTTGTGATATAGCTAGTAGCACAGAAACGTGACAAATATTTCATAAACATCTTTGTAAATTTTTTTGTCGCTTAGGAGAGTTAATTTTGGAAAAATATTTTGGATTCATATTCTATATAATTACATCTTTCCATTGTTCATACATGATCTCTTCCTTTCAAGGACAGCCTGTATACCCTGTGTCCAAAAAATAATAGTAATGGCTACATTTTAACGGTTTTAATGGCGAAATATGTTGGTGAAAGATTTTATTCCTGAAATGCGAACATTTCTAAATACTCGTAATATACCACGACACTTCGTTCACTAAAATCCAAGATACGAAGCATTTAAGAGACTATAGTTTGTATGCCTCTGTAGAAAAAGTTAACAAGAAACAAGGAACTAAGATTACTGTCTATGTTAAAAACGATAAGCGTGTTATAAAGACGTTCCCAATACTTATATTCGCTAATAGAGACAATCATAAGTGATACATCCTGTCAGGATGTATAACTTATGATCCTGATGATTATTTATTTATTTAAACATCAGGCATTACAGGACATCCAGTCCCAAACCATGTCTACAATATATAAACATATAAATAGCCACATATAACTTAAGATATACAACATAAAAGAAACTCTGATTTACATCAAAGTCCATATTATTCCCATACTTAAAGAATACAGTTTTCGTGAAATGAAACACATCCACATCAAAGATTTCTGCTGAAGGAGAATATAATATATTTAGAAACAATAAAATTATTTTTGTTAAGATTTCTTAAACATTTTTTCTTTTTTAAGCAATTTTTATTTTTGGCATAGAGGTTGTAAATATATTTATTCCACCTTCAAATTGAAAAGTAACGATTTATTTCAGTTGACTGTATATCTCTAATGAACTTAATTGATATTTAATGCACTCCTTTCAAAGCCAATTATAATTTCTTTTATTGAATTCAAAAAATCTGCAGCCTATAGTCCTAAGGCAAAACCCTTCAATACTGATGAAGCAACAATGGCATTAAAGAATATTATTTCAGTAAAGTACACTCCTATATATTTTATTGAGGTATTGAAACTGCATTTAAATACAGATTGAAAAAATAGTTTCAAAATTTGCTTCATCAGATAGTTGATCAATTAGTCAATTATCTGATGATAGCAATGCTTTCTTTAAAACTAGTTCTTTGATCCACATATACCTCTATATATTGGCTAATAAATATGACTAATTTGATGTAGTAATTAACGCTACACTAATAAAAGCTTTCTTAAGGTTACTGAAATATATGCAGGTCTAAATTTTCCAAAATTGCAAGCTTCATCAAATTATATTAGTAACTATTTTGGTAACACATTTGTATGCACGATTAATTTCTTATGATTCACGCCTTAATCACTTCCATAATAGCTTTATAATACAAAAAAAATTATTGGTATCTTACTCTCATACTCTGGTATGAATTATCACTTCTATTATTTACTTACCTCAACTTGGATGCCCTTGATAGGCTTGTCGAATATTAATCTAATCCAAGTGCCATGAAGTTTATATTCTGAAACTACATTAAGACTACCCTGCCAATGACCCGGACCAGCTGATTTGTATTCGAATATGTCGGGACATGGTGATACCTGACTGTATGTGGTGACTAAGACTGAGAAAAGAACTGCCAAGACGAACAATTTAATCATCTGTAATAAAAGAAAATGTATAAATATATTTACTCCTATGTAAAACAAACGTTTCTACCACTTTTTACAAATTCAATGAATACTCATAAGTTAGTTCAAAATAAATATATTAATTGGTTACTCTAGTTGTGATTAACTAGTTCTAATAAAACAATAAATTGTTGTAAAATATATCTATAGAATAAATATTAATGAATTTCCGGGAATAAATGACAATTATGATATAGGTCGGTAAATAATTTTTTTTAATGCTTTATTTTTACAATTTTATCTTCTTTGTACTATGGATATAACGAATTAACAAATTATGCATGTCATTTGTTTACTTGACTTATAAACTAGTTCTATTTATGTCAAGTAAACAACGAATTCCAAAAAAAAAAACATTAACAATTTAAACTTAAGAGAACGGCTAAGGAAAAAACAGATAAATAGAAATAGAAATATATATATATATATATATATATATATATATATATATATATATATATATATAAGGTAAACTTAATAAGTCGGCGATTAAAGGTCTGGTTCATTACTTCAAAGTATATATATTTAAAATAACTCTACATGTTTTGGCAATGAGCCTTTGTCAAGAGAATACAAAATATAAATTTTATATTTTGTATTCTCTTGACAAAGGCATCATTGCCAAAACATGTAGAGTTATTTTAAATATATATACTTTGAAGTAATGAACCAGACCTTTAATCGCCGACTTATTAAGTTTATCTTATCATACCAAGGTCACGAAGATATTATATATATATATATATAAATATAATAACTTCGTGACCTTGGTATGATATGGTAAACCTAATCAGTAGGCGATTAAAGGTCTGTATATTACTTCAAAATATATGTATTTAAAAAACTCTACATGTTTAGGCTGTGTACGCCTTTATCAAGAGAATATTCTCTTGATAAAGGGTAAATACAGATACAAATCATTTGTTTAATTGATTTGACTAGCTTGCTTCACTAGCTTGACTGAAGACGCCTAGATGGCAGAAACATATGTCTTAAGCAGAAGTAAATGCTGAAAATACGAGGTGTATTGTCCATGTGTACAGTTACAGATATGTAAATTATTTACATGTCTGTTTCATATTGTAACAATGATTTATACGTGCATAACGTATTGTCATACATAAACACAAACTTTTTGTATGACTTTCTGGACTGATGGAACTCTTCTGAATTTTTGTACAAGTGGAGAATCAAAGTGACGATATTCCATGAACATTCCCTTGTTTTGCAAGTAATAATTATGAACCCAAGATTCGTCTCCGGTGGTGATATTCACGAGAAAATCATCTCCTTCACGTCGATACCGGTTAAGAAGTTCTTGGTAAATGTTTTTCTTTGTTCTTTCATAACATCCATTAACTGTCGCGCGACCCATTTGGCGCAAACTTTTCTGCAATTCAACGTCTGAACAATGTACTGGACTCTTTGTTGACAAATGCGTAATTGCCGAGAAATTTGTTGTGTAGTCCGGCGGTTTTCGTGAACCAGCCACTGATACAGTTCGACGTGATCTCTCTTCATCATCAAACACCTTCATTTCGCCTCTAGGACAAAGTTTTGCACGTCGAAGCCACTGGCGAACATTTTTCACATTCATACAGTCGTCATAAACAGTTTCGAAACGCCTGCAAATTTCAATGGGCGCGGATCTTTCCAGCTTTAAAAATTCTATCATGGGCCGTTGCTTGGTACGCATCTCAGAAATCGAACTCATGATAAATTACACAGTTATTCAACGGCGGAACACAGGAAAATAAAACTTTGCACGTTAAGGCGAGATACTCGAAATTACCGTTTGTAGGTTAAAACTTGTTTCTTTCCCCACTACTCGCACAATTTTGGAGACCTTATAAATCGATCCCCGATCGTACATACTTTTATCTAACATTAAGTAACTATATGAGACGTACATTATAAGTACGATTAGGATATAAACATACAGAGCCAATAATTTTCTAAAGACATTTAATCTCTGTAATTAAATGGATAAAATGTATGTGAGCCACTCCAATAAACACATTATTACGTAAATGCATACATGATATTAACAAACGAAAGCAAACATGACTGTTTGCATATACTGTAATTTATGGTAATTCAGAAGCCGATGGGTCACTCAATCAACATGAATAATTACTACGTCGTCGATCATAACAGAATTTGCTTAAAAATGTCGTAACATTTATCAAGTGGAAATACAATTTATATATGGAAATATACAGAAGCTAGAATATGCGCGAAATAAATTTGAATGCTTGATTTATAATCGCTGGTATGTTACCCATCACGCATTTACTACAATATTTTCTACAGGCAAATGTCACGTAACAAACGCTTATATTTTGGATATTAGAAGATAATAATTTAATCAATCGGGAAATTAATCATTTACATTCCGTAGTATTGGGTTTTTCAATAAAGACATAACAATCTTGTATTTAAATACAATGATCTATTAATGTCAAAACGTCGTTCGGCGTTGCTCGGCCACAGTCCATAGAAAAACTTGCTTAGTGTTAAATGACATTGACAGATATAAAATGTTTGTTTATTCTCTAGCTAAACAACGAATCAATGATATTTTATTATAATCAATCTATGACTTTAATGCCCTTGGATACACAATATTCTTCGTTATTCCATCTGGTGCATAAACAAACAGGACAGATGGTTTTCCAAATCGCGAACTTGCTACATATTGCTATGAACTTTTCCCCACTAAAATTTTGAAAAGTTATTTAATTTTATTATGAGTGAATTATTATTTTGAATATTTATATTTGACTAGCGCAGTTGGTGTAAGCCGTTTGCATTGCTGTGTACGATTTTTATAACTGTATTTTGTATACGAAGCCTACGTGCTTCATGTGGACTAAACAGACACAAATGTGCTGTGTAGTAAGAAAGGTGTGCTTATTGAAAGATAAATCTTTATCTTTGTTTTAGTAATTTCGGTTTTTGTTGTTTGATTTAATTGTGGATTGTGCTTGAGTATTTCATTACCGAGTTTATTTACGAGATTGTGAATATCGTAATTTGATTTTAACACTTTCTTACTCACCGTGTGTAAGTAATATATTCTTTAAAGATATCTTATTATATTTAAAAGAGTTAAATACTGTATTTTTCTATTATTATTATTATTATTATTATTATTATCGCTTTGAAATTTAATCTTAGTTATTTGATATAAATGACAAAGAAGGTTTTTTAAAATTTCCAATATAACAAATTTTCTGTAACTGTAAAATTTTAGTTCGCTTGGGATATCAAGGGCATATTTTTTTTCATGTGGTTGCACATGTGTTAGAGTTTGCTTCGAGTTGTCAATTTTGTTTATTATGATTTTGTTTCTTGTGGGAGAAATTAAAAAGCATCTTTGTAATTTATTAGTTTTAATTTTGTTCGGCTGTAATTAAGGAAGTTTTTTATCGTATGCTGCGGTCACTTCCATGCGATATTTTTACCTTAATAATATTGTTAAATGAGGCAATATTAATTTTTATACTTTATAAAGATTTTTTTTTTATTTTTGTATTTAAGATTCATTTAAAGTTTATTGTGTATTATTATTAAACCTTATTTCAAGAAGTTTACAAGTAACTTAAAGAAACATAATTATAACATTTGTCAATACTCTTTTACTGGCGCATTATAAATTTGTAGAAGAGAAAGACCACGTTTTCCAATTGGAACCCTGAGAGGAAAGCAGTCCCATTTTTGGAAATTAACCCGACTGAGTATCCTAGCTGGATAGATTTATTGTGAATAGTGGTATATTCAATTGCAAAACCACTATTCATAGCAATATGTACATGAGAATTGAGAATTTCCAGCTATTGTAACCACACATAGCAATTCGATAACTGTACTCGCAGACAAAAATGCATTGCTCACCGTAATGTAAAAAAAATATGATTAACAACCTTCCACACAACGTAAGGAACACACACATAATTTTATCAAAATAGATTATGTAGCTTGTAAGTCTATAAATAACTAATTAAATATTTCTGATTTTTATATATACAGATAGATTAATAAATAATCATATTTAACAATAAGTATATCTATTTACTTATGACTTATGATTAAAGACGGCAGACTATGTGCCCCACACTGTTAAATTTAATAATACACATAAGGTGTATTAGATAAAAATGTAGCTTTTACAAAATTAGGGCAACTTTTTACCAATACTGAAGATCCATTGTACAGATACAAAGAGCACTTTAACTATGCAAATATAACATCTCTCAAAGTCGAACAAACCTTCTCAGTATATAAACATATTATTATTAAATTTGACAGTTTGGGCACATAGTCTGCCGTCTTTACTTATGATGTATGATCTATCCAATTAAGCACTACAAAAAAAATTAACAATTAGATCCTTTTCTAAATTTTCTATTTTAAGTTAATATTTTCTGTAGTCCAGCAAGTGTTTGAATATGGAAAAACATCGTTCAACATCGACGGAAGCAATTCGTGCATAATACTTTAACTCTTACATGTTTCGGCAATTATGGCCTTTTTCAAAGAATTTTTTTTTAAATATGAACATTAAAAAAATTACAGTACATTATATTTTTCACTTTCATATTTTATATGTCATGTTGTCATTATATTATGATTTAAAATTAAATTACGATTTTTTCCTATAGAAATTCATATAATTTCACATATTGTTAATTTTTTAATATTCGCCGATAAAACAGAAAAAAAAGATATGATATCAACCTTCCACACAACATAAGGAACACATCAAAATCGATTATGTAGTTTGTGAGTCTATAAATAACAAATTAAATGTTTTTGATCTATATGTATTAGATTACTATCGAAATTCTGAGTCGGTGGCAATTTTAAGAGTGTCTACTCCAATTTTTGTCGTAACAATCGTCGCACCAGACAGGCTGTGCGTGCTATATTGGATAAATTTGAGTCAACATATTCACCATTGAATGTTCCGGTGCCAGTGAGACAACGTACCGGTCGGAGTACCGAAAATATCGCAGCCCTAAGTGCTTCAGTTCAAAATGAGCCAAATCAGTCGATTCCACGCCGTTCACAGGAATTTGGAATCTCTCAAACCACGCTGTAGCGAATTTTGCATAAAGATCTTACCTTACACGTTTATAAGATCAAATTAACTCAAGAAGTTAAGCCACTTAATCATTTGAAGCCCCCAGACTTCTCCGATTGGGCTCCGTAAAAGTTTGAAGAAAATCCTGAATTTTATCGAAAAATCCCCGTCAGCTGATGCTTATTTTTGGCCTAATGACTTTCTCAATAAGCAAAATATGCTTTATTGGACAGCAACAAACCCATATGTGCTTCAAGAGATTCCACTGCATCCACAAAAAGTGATCGTGTGGTGTGGATTTCATGTCGGAGGTATGACTATTTTTTCGTCGATGAAAATGATCGCCATATTACGGTCAATGGAGTTCGCTATCGTCCCATGATGGAAGACTATTTTTGACCAGAATTGGATGGACATTGGTGATATGCGGTTCCAACAAGATAGTGCTACATGCCACACAGCTGGTCAAGCAATTGATCTATTGAAGAGGAAATTCGGTAAACGTGTAATCTCAGTAAATGGTTCGGTCGAATGGCCACCTCCCTCATTAGATTTAACGCCGTTCGATTTCTTTTTATGGGTCACGTTAAGTCGTTGGTTTATGCCAACAAACCAACAACGTTAGAGAAGCTCAAAAACAATATAGAACCCGAAATTTCTGACATTCTGCCAGCTGAGATGTGTTGGCTCCAAATTGGCTCCAAACAATCGATCGCTACAAACGTGCTCACGATGGTCATATGAGCGATATCGAATTCCATACTTAAATTTAATATGTGTACTACACCTGGAATATATTTCAGCCCTATATCTCAATTATTTTGTGTATTATTTAAATACAAAATTGTTATCCTTATTGAAAAACCCGTTAGTAGCGATTAATGAAACAAATTTCAACCCGATCCTTCAAGATGCTTTCCCCCATACGGCACCTTCTTAATATATCTTCAGAACAAATTTTAAACTATATGTTTCAAAATCGCTAAATATGATACTTTAAACATTTCCTCAAGTGTCACTCATGTTGAACACGAAATTAATTCCAATTCTCGCCGTGAAATTCCATTATCAATATTCGAACGTCAGTCGGAACGAGGTTCATAATTCAAACTGCATTTATTCAGTTTCCTTAAAGTTCTCGAAATATCTTTGAACGCTAATTAGATTTTTAATATTCCACTCCAATGCCTCAAGTGAATTATGTCGACAGACATTTTTCTAGATTGCGAACAGAAACGTATTGGCGGACGCATCTTAAATTTTGCATACCTACATTAAAAAGTACAGGGGTAGGTAACTTTAATCCCTCTACAAAAAGTTCTTAAAAAATATGACAAGCCTAATAAATTAAATTACTAACAATAGACACTTGTAAATCACACTTACACATAATTTCTGAACGCAATGAGTATGAACGTTGAGGTACTACCCTTTAAAATTGTTTACACATCCAAATAACCATAATTAATGACCGTAAAGGGTTTTTAATTCGCTACATTGTACGCTAATATTCGTCCGCCATATTTACTTGGTTAATGAATAATGAAAATTATACAAAAAAAATTCCATTTAAATTTTTAAATTTTCGTTAACTTTTATAAAATTTCTTCTGTAAAATGTTATCAAATTTAAAATCACTAAATATTTACATTCTAAATACATTACCAACAAAGAAATTTTTCTGAATTACATGCGTATGAATTTATTAAAATTTCATTTCTAGAAGCACCTTTACCGCCGAAGATGTTTACATATTGAAACATGATTAATGTTTAAGCTGTTTCTCTATATTTTCCCAACCACGACTTAATTTAAATAACTAATTGCGTAGCTCAGTATAACGAATACGAGGGAACGCCGCAATAAATCATTTATTTTTACGGGAAGAAAACACAGCTAAATCGATATTCTTAGTATATAGAATTATAAATATTTATTTTCCACCTCTATTTGTTTATTACATATTGCTATGGATTTTTTCTAAAATAATATTTAAAAATAATTTAAAATAAATGTACATATTTTTTTACTTTCACTGTATTTTAAATGTTATTTAAATGTGCGAATATAAAAACTGTTTTTTTCCGAGGCCAATGTGTTCGAGAGTCTTAGAGATAAATTCATGGAGACCTGTTTAATATCTCGTACTAGAAGGTAGCTTGGTGTAATATAATTAATTATATTGAATATCGGTTAATTATTTGATTAGTGTTTTTATTGATGTATTAGATAGTTGTCAAGTTAAATTCTCGTTTGCTAATTGTTGATTAATATAGAAAAAGCATCTTCTTTGTTCTTCGTCTCCAGTTTAGTTTTTGTAAGTATTAAGTTTTTTATATCATAAAACGTTAATTAAAATTAGAAGAATATTTCTATTGTATCCAAGATTGTTATTTAAGAGATTTATTATTAGAAAGATAAATAATAAAGATTATTATTAAAATTCTATTTTAAAATTATAGTAATTAGAATTTGGTCGAGAGGAGTCAGGTTTTTTTGTACATGTTGATTGCGCATGTGTAAATTTTGAACATGTTTCAGAATTTTATTATACAGTGTGGTTCTCTGGGGAGAAATTAAAAATAAACTTTATTATTTTAGATAAGTTTGATCGGAGTAATTTAGAGGAAGTTTTTTCATTCACTCAGCTGTCAATATTACAGTGAATATATTTTGCCTCATGTATTATTGTAAAATACAGAATCTTTATACTTTATAAAGATAGATTTTTTTTTCTTTTTTTGATTTTTGTATTAAATATTCAGTTTAAATTTTACCCTGTGTTTGATTTTTATGCTAATACCTTTACTGCTCATTAATTAAAAATATAAGTGTATAAGTTTATTGTGAACTATTCACTGGCGCCAGACTTATTTTAGAAATAACGCGACTTTCGGAATTAGAACCCGAGAAGATAGAAGTCTCATTTTTGAAAATTCTCCGGCTGAGGAACCTAGTTGGGAAAACTGGTTGTGGATAGTGGAGTGCCCAATTTTACAAACCACTATTCATAGCAATATGTATATATCTATGTTTCTACATATCTACGTATCAAGTAGTAGTCAGTAATCGAATATAACAATAAAATTTCTGTCATTTAAATCAGTTCAGTATCATCGTTTATATTTTAATTAATGTTTATAATGGAGTCGATTCAAGTTTCTGTTCTGTTATTAATTAATAGTACTATAATGAAAATTAGAGAATTGGGGATATCTGAAAATTAAAAAATAAAATTTCGTAATTTTGTTTGATTTTTACACGAGATAATAACTACAAAACAAAGGATCAAACATGTAAAAAAGTATTCAATATGAAGCGGGCAAAAGAAATTTTTACTATGATTAAGTCTTAGCAAAGACTTATTCATAGTAAAAATTCCTCATATCCTTCCTCAAAATCATCAAGAAAAAAATTTCGGAAATAGAGTCTCATTTAAAGACAGACAAAAACAAGAAATGACCCATCAATGATTAAAATCTATACAAAATTCAAAAGGTTTTTAAAATATATATATATATATATATATATATATATATATATATATATATATATATTATATATAATCTATAATATATATATATATATATATTAAAATAATAGACTTTTTTATTGGTTTAGTGACCTTTAATGAATTTCAATGTTTTTCTCTACGACGTTTCGACTCTGAAATTCATTAAACGTCACTAAACCAATAAAAAAGTCTATTATTTTAATATTAAGACACGGCTAATAAAATAAATAAGAAATTTAATTCTTATTAACACTAAATATATATATATATATATATATATATATATATATATATACGTACTTTATTAGTGAATAATTAATTGAACGGGCAAGCGGCCTGTCAAATAAAAAACTCATTTATTTCACTCTCTATATTTCGTAACCATTGGTTACTTCTTCAGGAAGTCAATTAAAAAGTTAAAATTTAGCAACGACGAAACTAAACACGTTAAAATTGATTATCTACATTAAAACATTAAATTGACTAAGTAACCGCTTACCCATTCAATTAATTCACTTATATTTATATATATATATATATATATATATATATATATATATATATAATGTATAATTAATTCATCGGGTAAACGGTGGCAAATGGCTGCAAAATATAGAGGGTAAAATAAATGGTTTTTTTTTAGTTGACAGACCGCTTACCGTATGAATTAGTTATACATTATTATAGTATGGTCGATAATACTTAGAAGTCATATAATATATATATATATATATATATATATATATATATATATATATATATATAAGGCCTGTTTTACTTTGATATGTATATATTTAAAAATACCTTACCTGTTTCAACAGATAGTGACTTTTTCAAAGAAATTAAAAATATAAATGACAGTATATCAATGTCAAATCTATATATCTGTAGTTGATAAAATCAAAATATTCAAAGATACATTCAAGTTTAATAATAATAATAATTCATGCCTCAGAACTTTGGATAGCAAGACGTCAATTACGGGGGATTGGAAGCCATGAGTTATTATTATGTCTGCGTCTGTGGAACCACTTAAGATTTTAAACTGTCAGCATTCGCTTTGAACGAGAAGGAAAACCACGAAAACCCAGTCGGACAGGCCAGTCAGGGATCTAAACACAGAACTGTCAGCATAATAAGCCAGTGTACAGATATTTAAATAACATATGATAATTATATAATAACAACATATATTCATGATGGTAAATTGCAGATCGTTACATTATTAGGTTATAGTATATAATCCTTAATTTAGATTTTTTTTTATGTGACTTCTGTTATTACTTGAATTTTTTTCTTGTTTAATAATAATCATTTCCTTTATTCCCTTTTTCATTGTATGTTGTTCTTTATCGATTATATGTGTGTTTCAAAATCGAAATGGTGATCGCGTTGTAGTTTGTTTTCAAATAAAGCAGTTTTGTCTGTTTTTAAGTATTTGTGAGCTTGTATTCTTTTGTATAAATATTGTTTACTTTGCCCTATGTAGTAACTATCGCAATCGCGACATGGTATTTTATAGATGACATGTGCTTCTCGATTTTTTCTATTTTAGGTTTTAGTTTAGTGGAAAATATATGTTTAATAGTATTACTTTGTAGCTATATCATATTTTTTTAAAGTATATTTAATTTTTTCTGATAATTGTGGAACATATGGAATCGTGGTATATGTTGTTTCATTGTTTAAATTGTTATTGGTGTAGGCAGTATTGTATATTTGGTGGATTCGTTCTTTAATTGTTTGTTCTATAAGTTGTGGTGTATGGTTATTATCTGTTAAGATCGTTTAAATTTTGATGATTATAAATAATCTGACTGATAGAGCAGTAAAACTATCACACATTCAATACAGAACAGATAACATCAAGAAAATTAAAACTATCTACTAAACTATCTATCTAAAAACTAAACAGATAATAACTATCCACTTAAATTTACCTTATATCCCTTTGTATTTTTTCTTTATGTTTTATCATATTATCCGTTGTTTTGGAGGTATACTCGTTATGTTTTGCTATTGTATTAAAACAGACATCATGTATATATCTCCAGAATAATAAAAACATGAAACAGATATTAAACTGGGATATGTAGATAATGTCTTTGGTGTATTTAAAGGTACCGAAAGACAATAAAAGAATTAGTTAACTACCAACACAATAAATTACGAAATTCAATTTACAAGATAATTCGAAAACAATAATAATAAATAAAACTTTCTATCACAATCAAAAAAGAAAACAACAAATTAAGTTATGCTATATACAGAAAACCTACATAATAGATACAACAATACATGCTGGCGGAAAACAATCGTGGAAAATTAAAATGTCACCTTTCCAGGGTTTAACACATAGATTACTAAACAAACCATTAAATAATTCAGAACATAACAAAGAAATAAATATGATAAAACTTAAACAAAGAAAATACTTTTACCCCATAATTAAAGAAACAATTAACATAAAATGCCACGGCGTAAATTACACCTACCGTGAATGAACAGATAAATAGACTACTAAACAACATCGGATATAGTGAATTCAATAAAAATAATTTAGGTAACATGATAACAAAGCATGAAAGACCGAATTACAAATTTCGATAAAATGTGGTGTATGTACGGTAAAAATTGTGATGCCTTCTATATCGGAGAAGTGGTAGAAATACACATCAGGTTAAAAGAACATGAAAAAGACATAATGTAAAGAAATAAAAGGACAGGGTTTGCAGAACATTGCATAAATAATATTCACTTTTCCAATATAGAAGGCTGTAGACTACTGTACAATGTAAATAAAAGCAAAGAACTGGATTATTTAGAAATATTAGAAATAAAAAAAGCAATTTCTAAGAACGAAAATCTGATAAAAGCACAGAGAACATTTTTAAATACCCCAATAATAGACAGAATCATAAAATGGCCAAAATAGCCACTACATGCACACAAAAATACATACACAAGGTATGGCTATAAAATAACGAGACTGATGCTGTAAAATTTTTTATTTAAAATTTATACGTATTTAATTATTATCCGTTCATGGCGATTGCCGCTTCTTCTTTAACTGCTTTACCAGTCAAAAATATTGTTTCTTTTAATGCAGATTTGGCCTTGGGGAACAGATAAAAATCATATGGTGCCAGGTAAGACGAATAAAGCACCTAAAGTGTCAGTACAAATATTTTCAAAATTTTTTTGTTTTTTTTTTGTTCGATTGTGAAAATTTTTGACACCATTTTCAAACACACTTTTTGCATTCACATTTGCTTTACGCATTTTTTGTCAATTCCAATAGTTTCAGCAATCGCACGAATAGTTAACCAACTGTCAGAAAGGATCAGATTTTTCAATACTTCCATTCATTTTTGACATTGAAGAGAGTCCCGGGCGTGCGTTATCTTCAACGTCTTGTCGGCCGTCTTGGAAATGCTTAAACCACTCAAATAACCGCACACGTGATAAACATTGATTGCCATATACTTCTTTTAGCATGTGAAATTTTAAGGCAATTCGTTGCTCTATCTCTAATAGATTTTATACAAATGAAGGCAACGTCTAGATTATTGTGTCTTACAGACACAGAAGGGGCGACATTCGAACGAAAAGGGTGCACAGTACGCAGCTGTAGGTCATTCGACTTTGGCGCATACGTAGTTTGTCTGTAGTATCTGTCTTTACAACAAAACAATATTGTTAGAACAATAAAATTAAACAGTGAAACTTACCAAGTGCTGTTTTTATAATTTTTATTGAATTTATCTAAATACGAGGCGTGTTTTTTAATTAAGGTCCGTTTTGTTGTAGACACTAGTAGTTCGCGCGCATATCGCAACGATCGCATGCGTCGTGTACCGGCATGCCTCAGGAACAACTGTGCTCAGTTTCAGCTCGTAGCTAACCTGTACGGTTCTGTTCTATGCTTTCAAAATGTTTACGACTATCAACTCGCCCGCCGCGTGTGAGGTTCGGTCAGTGATACGGTTTTTGTCAGCAAGGAATCTGTCTGCTGCAGAAATTCATCGACAGATTTGCGAAGTGTACGGTGATACTGTTATCAGTGAAAGCAAAGTGCGAAAGTGGGTACGACAATTCAAAGATGGTCGTGACAACGTTCATGATGAGTACCGCTCCGGTCGCCCTTCTTTGATTAGAGACGATTTGGTGGCTTCAGTTGAAGCGAAGATTCGTGAGAACAGGCGCTTCACAATAACAGGTCTCTCAAACGAATTTCCTGACGTGTCGAGATCAGTGCTTTACAACATTGTTTCTGAACACATAAAGTTTAGGAAACTGTGCTCCCGTTGGGTCCCGAAACTCCTAACAGAGGACCACAAAAACCAACGATTTGAGTGTGCGACGAAGTTCTTAACTCGTTATAACGAGGAAGGTGACGGCTTCCTGAGGCAGATCATAACTGGAGACGAAACATGGGTTTCGCATATCACGCCCGAATCGAAGCAACAGAGCATGGAATGGAGACACACACAATCGCCTGTAAGGGTGAAGGCCAAACAGACTCTGTCCCAGCGCAAAATCATGGCGTCGGTGTTTTGGGATAGGCATGGTGTTTTGTTGGTCGACTTCATGCAACCACTATCAATGCAGAAGCATACTGCCAAACCCTGAGAAAGCTACGCAGAGCGATTCAAAACAAAAGACGCGGCATGCTGACAAAGGGAATTGTCCTTCTCCATGACAATGCAAGACCTCACACTGCAGGTCAGACCCGCGATTTATTAGACAGTTTTGGCTGGGAAGTTTTAGACCACCCACCCTACAGTCCTGATCTTGCGCCGAGCGATTACCATCTGTTCCTCCACCTCAAACGTCACCTCATTGGCAACCATTACAATGATGACGACGACGTGAAAACGGCAGTGAACTCTTGGTTATCGGAGCAGGTGGCAAGTTTTTATGAAGAGGGTATTTTAAAATTGGTTAATAGGTATGATAAGTGTTTGAACAAACTTGGCAACTATGTCGAAAAATAGAGTGAAGTATGTACTTTCTGAAAATAAATTTACTTTTTTGTAATAACCTTTTGTTGTATACTTATGTTCAAACGGACCTTACTTAAAAAACACGCTCGTACAATGTTTTACCAAGAAATCGTCTGCAATACCCATTATCAAGATCAATTTAAAAGGCAACTCATTTGTTTCATGGCATTAGCGAATTAGTAGTTGATATTGTGATGCCGCAATATGTCAGGCGACAGTCTGGCGATGACGTGCGCCGATCAAGCCCGTTGTCTCCCGGAAAAGTCTGGAAGCTCCGGATAATTCTAGATTATATATAGACTTATATAAGAACTCGAAATGGAGGGAGACAAGCATTCAACGAGCAATCGCCTTCGTGTGGATATTGTTACATAAATACTGATATATAAATTGTGAAATAAATACTGTTATTATTAGATATCAAATGTTTTTAGTGTATTTGTTTTATTATTAATATAGTGTTTTAAATTACCGTTAGTTTTATTTACAACCCAGAAAGACAAGTATTTTACAATATGTTAGATTAATATATACCACAAATAAATAATCATATATTTTCCAAATAATCACCCAATCATCCCTGACCAAAAATATTATTTTACATCCTAGGATTTTTTAAAGACACATTAAACTCGAACGTTGTTCTACAAATTTTTGTTATAAAAATTGAAAAACAATGCATTGGAACAGAACTTGTGTAATCCTGAATCTAAATTTGTTATTTTCCAATTATTTACAACTCCGAAATTCAGCTCGTAGTACCTATCAAGAGAGACAACACTTCGAATACAATAAAAAGAAACACAAGTTTAGAATTCGCCCATGGCATAACACTTTTTGAGCACTTATTAAATAATTTACTAAATAAAACACTTGGTATATTTGTTTCACAAAATGTATTTAAAATATCTCTGACATATGTTTCGACTTATTCAGTCATTCTCGAAGAGTCATGTAAACTAAGTAAAAAGTATACTCCTACCTATATTTATGAGTTATTTTTTAAAAGGTTTATTACAGCATCGATTGTGGGGGTTTTTGAAAAATCCAACTGCGTGTTTGTGACCTGTCTGTTGAGATTTATGGCTTTTTTAATTTCTAAAATTTCTAAGAAGTCAAGCCTTTTACCCTTATTACAAGAGTGTAAAAGTTTGAAATTATTAGCATTAAACAAATGAGAATTTTGAATACAGTGTTCCGCAAATCCCGTAACCATATTGCCATGTAGAATAGAACTTCTATGTTCTTTTATACGTTCTTTTATAGAGCGTCCTGATTGACCAATGTATACCGCGTCACAATCACTGCAAGTTAATTCATACACCCCTGACTTATCACGCAATTCTGTTTTTCCTTTATTGTTAACTAGAATATTTCCTAAATTGCATTTATTTACTAGGATGACATTTAAACCTAATTTATTAAGTATATTAGAAACTTTATTGCTAACCCCAGGTTATATAGTTTAGGGTGTGAAACGCTTTGTTAGTTTTTGTATAAGTATGTCCGGAGTAAAAATTTTTCTTAAGGATAGCGCGTTGTTTTTTGTAAATCATTTTGTCTAAGAATTCTGTTTTGTACCCGTTGTTTCTAGCTATAGTTTTTATGGTATGTACTTATTTTTCGAAGTTCTCATTATTTAGAGGGAAATTAATCAGTCTGTGTATGAAACTGTGAAATGCTGACATTTTTATATTCCACGATTGGTTGTAATTTGCCGGAATTACTGTATCTGTAGTAGTGGGTTTTCTAAAGATATAAAATTCAAATCGTTTCTCAACTCTTGTTAATTTTAAGTCTAAAAAGTTAATCGTTCCGTCTACCTCTTTTTCTATTGTGAATTGTATTTTATTATTAAGGGAATTTACAAAATTAAGAAATTGATCCAACTGTCTATCAGTGCCCGACCACAAGCACAAAATATGGTCTACATATCTGCCCCAAAAGGAAATGTATTTTAATAGTGGACTGCGGTTGAAATTATTAAAAAAATAACTCATAAATATAGGTAGGAGTATACTTTTTACTTAGTTTACATGACTCTTCGAGAATGACTGAATAAGTCGAAACATATGTCAGAGATATTTTAAATACATTTTGTGAAACAAATATACCAAGTGTTTTATTTAGTAAATTATTCATTAAGAATAGAAATAAAACTACGGTTTTAATCTTCACTTTTAATTATTCATTATTCATTATGTTTCACCAAGAGCCAACCGTGAATTCTATACATTACACTTATTAAATGCTTTCTAATAAGTCTTAAGCAAGCACCCAAATATTGATCTATTTTCTGCAGCTTATTAACTGACAATAGGAAGTTTGCAGTTTCATACGGTACCTACTCTTGGAGTCGTGGCTTTGTTCATGTAAAGAATACTGGAACGAATTTTTGCTTACAAATTTTGGCACATTTAAAGTGTTATTGAAGACAACGTTTATATGTCTTCCAATGAATATAGAGAAACTCTTCAGCCCAAAATTCGAAACAGATCCTTAAGAAAGTTGTCCAAATTTACAACAAACATATTTAATAGGAACGGAAAATCTGTTGAGATGGCTGTGAGCCTATTAACAGGACATTGTAAGTTGTTGGTGTTAAGTTTTCCAAGTGTTTCTGTACATTGTGATTTCCCTCCTTTAACAGTATCTCTTTCAAGTTTTTGTTACCTTCTGAAGTTGGGAATAAATCTATCTTCTATATATTAAGCGCATATATAAGAAAAGAACTAAAGAAATATTACAATCACTATCTAGTACATCAATTAGTCAAACTTGCGTTCCAAATTATGCTATATTTATATTTACTCGGCGTTTATTAGTACAGTTCGAAGTAACTGAAATATGCTTGAACGAATACCATAATTTTAAAAAGTGCAATAATAACGGGCGAAATGTCTTTGATATCAATCGATTACTGTCCCCATACTTATTCATATTAAAAATAAAAACGCTTTACATCTACTATCAGTTGACACTTCTCACGCACTAAAGCTCTCGAAATTGGAATTTTCCTTCAGACATCTTAATGCTTTTAGAAATAATTGTTTTAAACATAGAATACGCAGGCAATGTACTATTTGTTCCTAACTTTTGCTTGATTTGATTTTCTCTTTATTTCTGTATTTCCGTCTGGAAAATTATGCACATTTACCTCTCAAACATGTTATATGAAAAATACGTTTAATTATATACTTCTAAAGCTTCTATCTATTCGAGATTTTTCAGTCCTTTTAATAAGATACAACAAGTGGCAAATAAATCCCACATGAACATGCAATTTGTTTCGCCAGCAGATAAATATGAAACCTGTCAAGTGCAATTAATTATTCTCGCTTGTTTATTGGAATTGCGTTAAGCAACAGCTCGCGGCATTTTCTCGGAAGGTCTTCCCGTTATTACTGCTGTTGTTGAAAAATCGCTTTTAATATCGAGAGAAAAATAATGAGCTGTATTCACACTGTGTGATGCCGTTTTCCTTGACGCGCGATAAATTTACCTAGAATAAACTTTCGATAAAGATTAGTTAACGTTAGAATCACACTCTTATTTAAAGGTGATAATTTGCTAATAATTTTTAGGCTTTTTTTTGTTTCGATTACAATTACAATTTTAAACAACAAGAACATGATCTAAAAATCCCAAATAAAACTATAATAGGGTTAATGCAAATTATACAGTGACTCCATAAAGTATGGACACAAGCCCGTAGTAATGTTATTGTGCATTATTTGACAAAATGCAAAGATATGTCGATTAATGTTTTTTATTAGCTATATTTAAATGCTACCATATTGTTTCTTCCGTCGACCTTGAATAAGTATGACGTAATTTATAATTTTTTTAAATGTCAACCCCATTTTTTTATGGATTTTGAAAGCTTTTACAATTCTTTATTCGATGATATAAAAATTTTGGTATGTTACATTAGAAATTTTTGTTCTAAATGCAAGTTTTACTTTTCACATTTTAGTATCAAATTTATAACAAATGCTCAAAATGTTTTCCTTCATTTTGTTGACAAAATCCTAGGCGATGATAAATTCCATTTCGCACATTCTGTAATATTTCGGAAGCGATTAGTCTGGTTTCGTAGATGATGCGTTGTCGTAAAACGTCCAAATTTTCCGGTTGTGTCGCATAGACTTTTGATTTTAAGTAACCTCACAAGAAGAAGTCCAACGGGGTTAAATCTGGCGATCTAGCTGGTCATTTAATTGCTCCTCTTCTTCAAAGCCATCTGTTGAGAAGTGTATTATTGAGGTATTGCCTTACTAGTAGCGTATAGTGCGGAGGAGCACCATCCTGTTGATACCAAATTCTACGATCTGGAAAATGTGGATACTCGTTATTTTGGATGGAAAAAGAACAGCTAAAACGGACACCAATTCATTCCTCAAAAAATTCAAGTATATTTCCCCAGTCAAGTTTCCATCAAGGAAAAACGGTCCTACAATGCGATCGCCGATAATCCCTGCCCATACATTTAGTATTTGCGGGTATTGGGTATGTGTCTCTTGCATCCAATGAGGATTATCAGTCGACCAAAATCGGCAATTTTGTCTATTCACAGTGCCATTCAATGTGAAAGTAGCTTCGTCAGAAAACAAAATGTTGAAGAGAAATAGAGGGTCCTTATCACAAATTTGCATCAACCGTTCACAATATTTCAAACGGCGATCAAAATCGTTCTCAGACAACTCTTGAACTAAATTCATTTTATAGGGATGATACTTTTATTTATGCAAAAGTTTCCCAACTGCCCCTTGCTACATCAAATTCTCGACTAAGTTGCCGTGTGCTTGTGTGGGGACGTTCTTGAACTGTTGCACAACAAAATACCAACTTGAGTATCTAGAGCCGTTGATGGACGTCCACTTTTTGGTTTATGTCGAACGAATCCTTCTTCCAAAGATTTTCTGTGGATTTTACTTCCAGTTGAAAAATCGATAGGGTCCAGTTCAGGGTGCGTTTCATTAATCAACTCCGCGACTTCCCTAACATTTCGACGTCTATCTCCAAACCCAATCATCATGAGCACCTCAATGCGTTCCCGTTCAGATAAATGCATCTCAGAGAATTAATAATTAAAACACTTTACACTAACAATTAGGATTAAATAAAAATTTTGTGATTCGGATTATTTACAATCTGTCAAAAAAATTACCTTGTCACTTTGGGAATGACAGAAAGTTGAAAAATGATTACTCAAAAATTTTCTAATGTACTCTCTTGAGCAAAAAAAACGTGACACTGTTTCTGCGTGGGTTTAAATTGTGACTACTTAAGTGGCTATCTTTACTCATAATAGTAAGTCAGGAATTGTCAAAAATGTGTGTGCTATTGACATTTATTAAACATTTTAAAAATAAATGTAAATAAAAAATACTAAAAACGATAGAGAAAGATTATTTATTAAATTAAAATAATTATTACATTAAAATAATTAATATTTCGTCATTCCACCGTTATTATTAACTGCATCTAATCTTGTAGACGTTGAAGCGACAATATTTTGTACAACATTTATAGAAATTTGATGCCAAGCATTTTGAACAATCTCCCAAAATTCTTCCTGGGTAGTAGCTCTATCTCATTAATCCCCATACATTTTCAATGGGATTTAGATAGGGACTGTAGGGCTGGAAATCTCAAGTTTAAATTTCATTCTCTTGTAACCATTGTGTTACAAGATGAGACAGGCAATTGTGTTGTCCTTATAGCTTCCTTTAATGTTTTGAAAGGGTTGTGCCTAATCTCAGTAACTACTGTTTCGTCTTCTTGCGTATTCGAAATTTTGTTACATCCGGAAATTATTTTCCGATTGAAATTATCCTCTTCTACACTTCTTAATGATTTTCCATTTTTCAAACTAGTAACAAGTCTGGCTTTATCAGTTTTCGAAAGATACGGCATTTTCAATTTTGAATTAGCAACTAAGATATATAATTTGACGGAGAGTTTGAAAATGAATCAAATATCCTCCAAATTACAACGCTAAAAATAAAGGAAATTGACATAACGATTTTGACACTGTCCCGATTTTTTTGCAACGACAAAATTTTTACATCATCGAATGAAGAATTGTAAACGCTTTCAAAATCCATAAAAAATTTGGTTGGCATTTAACTTATTCAAGGTCGACGGAAAAAACAAAATGGTAGCATCTAAATATAGCTAATAAAAAACATTAATAGACCTGTCATTTTGTCAAATAATGCACAATAACGTTACTACGAGCTTGTGCCCATACTTTATAGACGCTTTGTGTATAGGTTGTATTAGTTCTGCTCAGCAATATTGTTTCGGTATTTTTATAATTTTTTATTATATGAGTGTGTGTGTTGTGTAAGTAGATAACGACTACTTTGACCATTTCATGTTGTATATTATAGGAATGTGTAAGTATTCTTTTTGTGTGTTCATCAGATTTCATTAGATTTTGTTTCTTGTATTTCCAAGTAAATGAATTTTTGACTTTTGATTATATTATATGGCAGTTTATATCCCTACACATCGGAAAATATATACCGGGTTCTTTTTTTATTATTACACATACATTTTTCCCATGTGTAACTTTAAAAATGAAAAGTATTAATGCATTAGCGGCATGGTGGGCAACCAGTTATACACTAGTGTAGGATTTATCAATAGCTTATTCTTAAAATAGTTTGCCATGGAGAGAAAAAAACATTTTTTAATGTCAAATATTTCTGAACTTTTATTCATACGTGAATCTTAAATTAAATACATTTTATTGTAAAATAGATAATTTATTTAAATCATGAATAAATACAACAAAGATGTAGCGATAATAATGAGCACCAGAAGAATAATAGTTTAAAAACGGTTAATGAGATATGACAGGCCTATACCTTGTGCAAAAACAATTTTAAATACATACTTTTAACAAATTCAAAGAAGCTTGTTGTTTTCTAAATTCTCACAAAAAAAGTCGATTTTATCAGGATTTGTTTGCAATTAATTCATATCAGACAAAGTGTCAATCCTAAATGCCATCATCATAGGTTAATTGATATACATATTTAGTAAAGTTGTCGATAAAAATGTTTAAAAAATGGACCAAGGTTTAGCCACTGCGGTACTTCCGAAGCGGAACAGAAACAGAAAGAGGTTATAGTAAACATAATTCACTGAGTTAGATACATTACATATATAAAGCTATACATTTGTGTGTATATATACATATATACAAAGCTAGCTGTGTCTAGCGCCAAAGAAAAAAGGGGTAAAAGGTATACGTAAGTAATGCCTTCGTACAAAAAATCGCGGTCCAATGTTCACGTAGTAACGAGAAAATTATTTTCATTTATTCGAGTCCAACACTGTCGCAGTTAAATATTCGGGCGGCAATACGGACTTCCACCTCTAATTCATCAGTAATTCTCTTTACCGACTAATTATATTCTTCTATCAGTATTTGTTAGTACCACACACAAATTAAATATATATATATATATGAAATGATGGTTTCTCGGGTTCTTGGCCGCGTGTGAGATGTGTCCTGAGAAGGATTGTTGTCTCGACGTTTCGACGGGATCGCACTCGTCATTTTCTAGAGTTGTTCTTTCACTTGACGCTGAAGAGTAACTCAGTTACTCTTCAGCGTCAAGTGAAGAGTAACTCAGTTACTCTTCAGCGTCAAGTGAAAGAACAACTCTAGAGAATGACGAGTGCGATCCCGTCGAAACGTCGAGACAACAATCCTTCTCAGGACACATCTCACACGCGGCCAAGAACCCGAGAAACCATCATTTCATCATACAAGCGCGAGAACATCAAAATTATCATATAGATATATATATATATATATATATATATATATATATGTATATATATATATAATAACTTCGTGACCTTGGTATGATATGGTAAACCTAATCAGTAGGCGACTAAAGGTCCGTATATTACTTCAAAATATATGTATTTAAAAAACTCTACATGTTTCGGCTGTATACGCCGAGAATACAAAATATGAATGACAGGATATAAATGTCAAGTAATTACTTGACATTTATATCCTGTCATTCATATTTTGTATTCTCTTGAAAAAGGCGTATACAGCCGAAACATGTAGAGTTTTTTAAATACATATATTTTGAAGTAATATACGGACCTTTAATCGCCTACTGATTAGGTTTACTATATATATATATATATATATATATATATATATATATATATATATATATGTGGATGTGGTTTTTTTCATACAAATGTTAATTATCCGCACAGCTGGATGGCTGACGTCGCGACGTGTTTGCGTCTACATTCTTCGGCAGGAGTAATCTTGTCAGATTGTAGAATCAACGCAACAAATTTAGCGACAATTGCATGTGAGAGGAGATTTGAATAATTGCTATTTCTCACTCCAATTAAATTCAATATATATATATATATATATATATATATATATATATGTAAATAATTCCATACAAATAAGTAAAAACCAGATATCTGTTCCATTGGACACCCCATATAATGCTTTTTGTTTTATGATGATTTACGTTTTATTGTAAACATAATAATTTTACTTTTAAAAGAAGGTTAACGTTCAAAGTATTTAATTTTAATCATGTAATTAATGCGTCATAGGTTTGTCGACATATTCGACGTAAAGGCTATTATTGATATCCACAAAGAAAACATTGCCATATGTATAGCCGAGTATTTTTATGTTGGGGCAAGAAAACAACAACATTCACTATTTATGAAAAGGAACTTATGTTAAAATTATCGTCCGGAATTTTTATCGATTTTTTTGCAGGTCAAAGATCCTAAATTACAGCTGTATTTCGGTAAATATAAAATAAACAAAGTAAAAAAAGACAAGTGAATGCACTGATTCAAGGAAATCGCCGGATTACGCAAATACAAATTGCTCGACAATTAGGCGTCACACAAGAAAGAGCCCAGTACATTGTGTAGACGTCGAATTATTGAAAAATTTGCGCCAGATGGGTCCTGCGACAATTAATGGATGTTATGAAGAACAAAGAAAAACATTTGTCAAGAACTTCTTAACCAGTATCGACGTGAATGAGATGCTTTTTTCATGATCATCACCACCGAATCTTGGGTTCATCTCCTCCTTCTTCTAATTTTAGTTTGGACGCCAGCACGTCCAGGCACTTAAGCAACAGTGACCTTTGTACCACCCCCAATAGATCACTCAGTTCCACCCTGTTAGTCTTGTGTCCACGATAAAATCCACAGTCCTCCTCAGAGGAAGTTTAGAGTACCCTCGTAGGATCCGATAGATCTCTTCTGAAATGTTTCTCTCTGAATCTTTCAGTTCCTCACAAGTACATATTATATGAAGGCTGAATCTTTCAGTTCCTCACCAGTACATATTACATGAGGGCTAGTTTTCTCCTGTTTTTCACATGTCCTACACCAGGCCTCGCTAACCAAGCCTATGCTGTACATATGCTTCTTTAAAGGACAATGTCCGGTTATTAAGCCGGTAATAATTTTAATTTATTTTTTTTTACTACGAATTAGGTTGACTGAAAACCTAGAGTCAGGCTCCACTAGTATTGTCTTAGTATGGAGTTGACCTTCCGTTAGCCTCCATTTCTTTTTATGTTTTATTTCTAGCCATAACTAGATCTGCCTCCTAGCGGAATTCTTAGCGATACCACATACAGGTTCTGGTCCTATGAAGTTACTATTGACTAGTTTATCGGATCTCATTGCCTTTAATTCCCTCATGGCCTGGTACCTACATCAATGACATAGTATTGTCTTGTGCCAGTCTATTGAGCACCTGTTTACAATGTTTCATCAGTTTAGACGTGGTAGATGGCATAATGGCTTTAGTAACTGCCTGGCTATCAGTCATTATGTTGATTTTTTTTGTTTGCGCAGCCGGCTTCCCGAATTTTCTCGACGCAGGCTGCGACTGCAAACAATTCAGCCTGCAAGACTGTCGTATTTTTCCCCAGACTTAACGATATCTTCGTTCTGGGGCACATCCCGCAACTGTTCCCCGATTGGATTGTGATCCATCCGTGTACCAGGCACCGGCACCACAATCGCTCGAGTGACATTTTCCCTGTTCCCTGGTCGGTATAAATCATCATTATGCGCCCGAGTGCAAGAGATGATGTCCTGATTCCTATCTGCACGAAAATTCAAAAGAGTGTCATCAGCGCAGAAAGTCATACTCACCATTTTCTGGGATGCAAAGGAAGCCATTCATACCAAATATCTGCCGAAGAGATCAACTATTGATTCAATAAGGTACTGCAAAGCTTTACGATCACTAAAAAAATCCTATCCGTAGAGTAAATTCGGAAAGAACAATTTTTTTCTTAGACCATGACAACGTCAGTCTGCATTGCTGCAACGAAACGATGAAGATTGTGAGGAACCTGAAATTCTCGGTTATTTCACACCCTCCTCCGTATAGTCCTAATTTGGCACCTTTAGATTTCTGATTGTTCCCAAAGTTAAAGGAGGTATTTAAATGTCAACATTTTTTATTAGATACTGAAGTTGGAAAATAAAGTTTTTTCATGGGCGGAATGAAGAAATGAATTCAGCGTTTGGAGAAACGTGTTGCACCAAATGGTGATTATACGGCAAAATAATTATCTACATTTGTAGCACAGTAAATTTATTTGAGACTGGTTTCATCATTTTGTCTTTTATTATTCTTATTTTATAGAGTTTAAAACCTTATATATCAAGCTGCCCCTGTAATTTAGTAATTACACCTTAATATAATTGTACGGGTGTTTTAATTTCATATTAAAGATTGAATCTTAAAATCTTACAAATTAAGAACTCTAAATTAGATTTTATTAACGCTATTATTTAATCGATTAATTTTACGAATGAAGTAAGTAGTTAGCAGGAAATTCAAGACCGTGTAAAAACGAACATTATGAGAATAGAAAGAGAGGCTATAGATATTTCAGCAGCTAATCTGTAATCGTTATTTAATGTATTTTTTTTGTTTCTGTCTTGGTTCGTGACTTCTTCGACTGTAGACGTTTTATCTCCAATCCTATGAAACATATTTCATCAAAAGCTGACTATTAAATTACCGTAATAAAAACTTTCTTATTTTATATTTAACGTATCATACACGATTGAAAAGATTTGATGATAAATACGCTATAAATTACATGACAAAAAAAAATAAATCACGCAGTAAAGGTATATATTTTTAAAGCATTTTTTACTGTCTTGAGAAGGATAAAACCTAAGGATAAAACATGTTTTTATTTTCTTTATTTTAGGTTAGTTTAATTTGGTTATTCAATTGTAACAGTCCATAAATGTGAATTATAGTTCAGTCATTCTGTCTGAAAATAGGCCGTGAATTAAAACGAGATCCCATCAAGCCAAATTTTTTATATGTTGTTGGGAGGGAGGGGGGGGGGTCAGGAGTGCCTAATTTGAAGTTCTCGAACGAAACCCTTGTGACTATTTTCCGCTATTTAGAAAATAAGGGTGGATTTTTGTTTCCGTTGTAACTCCGCTCCTCGTCGTTCTACGGGGAAGTTCTATGACATACTTTTTGTTCCTTTTTTTATTCTCTACAATTTGTATCATATAACATTTTCACATAACATCGTCCGTTCTCGAAATATCAGCGAAAATAGGGCAAAATTTGGGGTACGAACTTTGATCTTCATTTTGTTTTCTTCTTTATCGTCACGCATAGCGAAAAAATGTTTATTGTTAAACTTGTAGAGCACATTCGTACCTACAATTTCATATTTTTGTTTTCCCTCCATCTCCAAAATTACGAGTTCTAGCGCGCCGCAAACTCGGCTAGTCAGCACGTCCATGCGAGGTTTCCCATCTTGAAGAAAGAATAGTAAATTATGATTTTCACGATAACTTGGCTCCTCGTCATCCTATGGGAAAGTAGTATTGTTACCCTTTGTTCCTTTTTTTTATTCTTTACAATTTGTGTCATATGACTTTTTCACCTAACATCGTCCGTTGTCGAGATATCGGCGAAAATAGGACAAAATTTGGGGTACGAACTCGGTTTTAATTTTTTTCTTCTTTATCGTCACGCATAGCGAAAAAATGTTTATCGTCAAACTTGTAGAGCACGCCCGGACCTACAATTCGATATTTTTTTTCCCTCCATCTATAAAATTGCGAGTTCTAGTGCGCAGGACCATCGAAAAGAAGGAAAACATGAATATCTTTTGGATCGGAAGAAAACAAATTTGCATAATAAATTTTATACGTGCGATTCAAAATTTCACTGTCTTATTTACCTATATTGTCTTTCAATAATTCTATTCAGAACGGTGAATCCGTTACAACATATCTACACAATCGCGCAAGCTATAGAATCGAAACTTCGCACGGACTTATCGACTTTGCGGGGCGTTAGAACGCGTAATTTTAAAAATGGTGGGAAAACAAAAATATTGAATTGTTGGTACGAACGTGCTCTACAAGTTTGACGATAAACATTTTTTCGCTATGCGTGACGATAAAGAAGAAGAAAAAATGAAAACCGAGTTCGTACCCCAATTTTGTCCTATTTTCGCCGATATCTCAAGAACGGACGATGTTAGGTGAAAAAGTCATATGACACAAATTGTATAGAATAAAAATAGGAACAAAAAATAACCATACGACTTCCGCGTAGAACGATGAGAAGCCGAGTTACAACGGAAACAATAATCCACCCTTATTTTCTAAATAGCAGAAAATACTCACAAAGGTTTCGTTCGAGAACTTCAGATTAGGCACTCCTCCCCCGCCCCCCCCCCCCCCAACAACATATAAAAAATTTGGCTTGATGGAATTTCGTTTCAATTCAAATGTACATAAAGACTGGACTATTAGTGAACTAAAACACCAGGAGTTCGAAGGCAACCAAATTAGCGCTAGCTAGGCGATTTTGAAAGGGGTCCATTGTTGGACTACATGCGGCGGATATTACGTTTCGTGAAATTGCTTAGCGGATGCCAAGAAATATTACTATAGTTATTCGTTATTGGAAAGATTGTTCTCAAGAAGATAGGCAACATAGTGGAAGAGGCTCTGGACGACTTAGAAGAAAGACCGAAGGGGAAGATAGAAGACTAGGATTGCTTGTCCTTAGAGATCAACATAGTAGCTCAAAGTCTGTGGGAAATCTTTTTTTAGCAGAGATAAACCATAGATTTGTAATCGTCTAAGACTAATACTTCCTTTCACTAAACGGCATCATGCCTTCAGATTGAAATGATGCATGCATACATGGGGACGATACCGTTTATTCAAACGAATTTCGTTTTAATTTGTAACCCTATGATGGTTGTAAACGTGTAAAAGGTCAAAGAAGAGAAAGTTAGTTCATGATTTTTTCCATAGAACCTAAGACTGCGAGGATTGATAATTTTTAGTATACATGGCATAGGAAGTAGGACTCCTTTATTACTCCTTCAAGGCCCATTATTAAAGGTATATTTACGAAGTTTTAGAACCACTCGTTTTATCAAGGGCTAAATAAAGCCAAACTCCAGCAACCTGTGCCCGCCCTCACGTTGTAACTGTTACATTACTATTCCTGCAAGAAACCTACATCATTATTCTCAATGGTCCTACAGGGTTTCCAGATTTATCGCCTATAGAGTGTGTCTGGAATATCATAGGTAGAAGGGTTAGTATGCCTTACAAGTTGGTTTGATCCAGTCTCCACAGAAATTCCTCACTATAATTTTTTTATATAAAGAGTACGGATTTTTCAGTCAAAATTTAGTCATTCATTATTCTCAGCGCATGTACCTTCTGGTGATTCGATTCTTTATCACATATTATATGTTTATGAATTCACATACTGCAACAAATGTATTTTTTTTTTAGTCAGTAGACTATAATAAAAAACTATTTTGTTTTATTTCTATTTGATATTCGAAAGGATTTAGAACTTATTTTTTCTAGAACAAAAATAACAAATTCAGACAAATATTGCGGCAAATACTTGTGGAATTTCTGAATTCGTGCAAAGATTGTATTAATAACACAGGCCTGCATTTTTTCAACTCTTTGAATGTTGATTTAAAAATTTTAACTGTTTTCTAGTAATTGGGTAGCGCTGATTTCAAATCTGCTTTTATTTTTTTTGTATCACGTAAGGTTATTTTTCAAACCAGTAAAATAAAAAAATATAGAAAAAACACGATTTATTTCATTTATAAGCTAATTTTATATTATATTAAAAAATATATACACATAGAAACTATTAGAAATAGTTATTTATTCTTTATGCTTCATAAGAAAACGTTTTCGTTTTTCTGAAAACCTTCGTTTGGTTGTTTTTCTGTCATATTCAGCTAAAGGAAGATCTGAAGGTAGTTTCTGGGGCAAGCAAATTTTTTTGTTTCAACCTAGACTCCAGTACTTCAGAAAGATCTTTTGAAAGTCCCAAATCGGCTTCGGTTGGTTTTGACCTGAGGTTGATGGTTCAAAATCAGTATCCATCTGTACGGAGCCGGAAGTTGAAGAGGTTTCAATATCTTCTTCTAGTACTTTGGGAGGTATAGGTACATGATCACTGTAAAGAACTGGTCTGATAGCTGATTTAATATTGTTCGGGTACAAAATATGTTTCAAAGTTTTTCTATTATGCCCCTTAATATCACAAAGACAAAAGTAGCAATCTTCACGATGATTTTGCGGTTCTCTCCAAACCATCGGTATTCCAAAAGGAAGGCTTTTTCTATTCCCTTTGGTCCAATGTCTTAAACCTTCTTCACATACCTTACAAACAACGTGCGGTGCCCAATCATTATCTTGATCTCCTAATTTGATTTTGAAATAAGCATAAAATGCATTTTTCACAAATTCACCAATTGGTCTCTTAAACTTTTTCAAGACGAAATATCCACAAATATAACAGAAATCATCTGGTTTGTTTTTGCAACACCGGCTAGACATATTTTTAAGCAATGTTTATTTATCAAATACCACGCACAACATTAAAGACAAATTAATTTTACTTGTTTACTGATCGACACTCAGAGCTATAATGACGTAAATGACATTAAAATATACATTTTGTTTGGAGTGATAAACTTGAAATCCTTCTTCGCAGTACTAATAAAGTGAAAGCATAATAAATAGGATTTAGCAGGTAAAAATTGCCGGAAATCTTGCCCAAAATGAATACATGTAATAAAAGATTTACATCAGGTAATGAGAGCCTATTTAACAAATTTCTTTAAAACCACAACAGAAAATCATTTTTGGGTTAATACCTAGAGTTTGAAGTAGTACATTTATGTTAAAATGTATTAAAACGCCTATTATAAGATTTTTTTTATATTTTTTTCTTTTTCTTTTGTTAAAAAAAAAATCTGTGGGTGGTAGAGACCAACTGTATTTTAATTAGTTATTGCTATATAAAAACTGAGCTTAACAAACAAAAATCACGCCATCACAAATTTTATGCAGGCCTGTGTAATTGACAAAAAAAAATAGTATGTTAAATAGAAAAAACGAGTATAACCGACATATTATTCACAGCTATTTACAAATAAATTCTCAATTCAAATTTATAATGTAAATTGTTAATAATAATTTCCCCCATTAGCCTTTGAAAACTCTAAAGATTGCAATATATCAGATCTGCTTCGATTGAAGTCGTTTCAGCACACTAAGCTTAACGTTACATATATGACCACGTGCATCTTATTTAAGCCGCTTGAAATTTAAAATCCGACTGAAATTTACGAGATAAACACCAATTCAAGCAACTTGAAATATTAATTTCAATCGACTTGAAAACTAGAATTCACTAAGCTTAACGTTACATATATGACCACGTGCATCTTATTTAAGCCGCTTGAAATTTAAAATCCGACTGAAATTTACGAGATAAACACCGATTCAAGCAACTTGAAATATTAATTTCAATCGACTTGAAAACTAGAATTCACTGTTAAGCCGCTTAGAATTTGCGAAATAAACGGTTTAGCGCAATTAATTACATATTCTCGGCTGTTGTTGCAGATACTTCTTGGTGAAACATTTTAACTTCATACAGTAAATAATAAAAATAAATTAAAACACTTGGCTTGTTTCACTATGAGATTTATTTAAATTCTCTAACAATTGTTTCGGCTGTTATGCCATTCTCAAAGAGATCTATAAATCTATAGTCTTTAAGTTAGATTTATAGATCTCTTTGAGAATGGCATAACAGCCGAAACAATTGTTAGAGAATTTAAATAAATCTCATAGTGAAACAAGCCAAGTGTTTTAATTTATTTTTATTATTTACTGTATGAAATTAATTACATGTTACCAGCGTCACCATGCAATATTTTTAAAAATTAATGCCAGATTGTTTTTGTGAATACCCGTGTAATTAGCTATAATATTTAAAAATATAAAATCGAGAACACCAAAAATATAATAGCAATAAGAGGATATATATTTCAGAATAATATTCAATTATTAACGCTTGATATAACAAATAATAAAAATTGTTAAATAGCTCTATTCAAGCCAATAGATAACAATTTTAGTTACAACACAGATCATGAAAATGTACCAACACTAGGATAAAGAATAAAAGGCAAGTGCTTAATAATAAAATTGTTAAAGCACGAGTTAAGCAAGGACTAATAAAAGAAAAAATATTCCCTTGGCACTTAATAGTCGAAGTTGAAAGTTATTTATGGAATAGTTTGTTTAATCTCCCCTATCTTATCAGAAGCAATAATTGTTAAGTAATAAAGATTACATGTTGGAAAAGTCAATAAAATTTCTATCGTAAAACACGTCTATTTTCTCTCTAGTGTATAGCTATGTAAGATAAAATTACTGCTAATATCCAATATTCTTCTAATATGTATCCAATAGCTAATCAACTTTCTCCTTGCCCAGGTAACCCAGGTATCGAACACTTTTATATATTTATACTTGTTCCTAGTGTACGTTAGGTATACGCACGTGTAGTTCGTTTCAACTAATTTTAATTTGACCAAATAAGAGGTCAATACTTTTATAGCATCCCCTGCGATGAGGGCTTAATAAAACGTAAACACATCTAAGATGTGAGCTGTGTTTTGCTTTAAAAGCCCGAGTGGTATTAAATAAATTGTTCTTAAGTAAATGAGCTTGATTGGTTTATTTATATTAGTTCTAGGAATTAAATTTAATAGTCATTACTAGAGACCGGACACATGCTCACCACAGAATCTGTGAATAATCAATTATTGATGTTCACCAAATAATGCCTGCAGACATATAAACCACCTATTTATGTGTAAATTTTTTCAATACAAAAAAAAAACCTTGCAGCGACAAACAATCAAATACAGGCAATGTAGCCGAGGTTCTAATCTGTAATGTCCGAAGTCACACGAAAACATTCAACCCAGCTGCGACGCTAGGCACCCATGACCATTAAGATAGTGAAGCCATTACGGATATACAACAACTCATCAAAAACTTGTAACAGTATTTTAACTTATTAAGAACTCATATTTGTGTTTAATTAATATAAAAATATATTTATAAATGATTGCACGAATATCTATGGCCCAGGGTACCTGAATCACATTTACTTTATCGTTAGCTAATCGCGCTCTTCCACCAGGTGATGCAATAAAGGTACATACATTCTATTTAGCCACATTAAAATAAATTGAAACGAACTATAACACTATTTATTGTAAACAACGCAGATATATAATATGTAATCGAAACGCAGATGTAATTATGGGCTTATATGAAAAAACAATACATCCTAAAATAATTCACCATATTTTATTTCTTTTTAAATGGCCTCAGGGTAATTGGTTCAAATAAAAATAGGAAATGGTATGTTGTACGTCCACTGACCAATAAGACGTGATAGGGATTTATACGATGATGGGAAACTGTATCTGCACCGTACTGGTGTTTAGTTACTTCGCTTCCGCGCTGTATATAATATAGGTTAAAATAGTCAGAAGAAAACGGAAATACATACTAAAAAATAAAAGTTATTGTCTCAACGTTAACACGTTGTAAATATAAAATTTGTAAGAAAACACACCATTAGCACTATAGCCCATTAAATAATGCTTCCATAAGCCGTAAAGAACTAGTAAAATTAGCATTTAGACGTAGAATAAATGGAAATATTATTGCCTTGCTTCAAATCGATTAGCATAAGTAATAACAACCGACATTATAATTTTATATCGGAACTAATTTGCAACTTAATTAAAGTTATTTACATAATGAATGACAAATTTGGTTTACTCATATTCGAAGCATAAATCAAATTAGTAACTAAATGTTTTGTATTTAGAATTATATTGTAAATTTACCTTTGTTTATGAGCCCAATTATTCATTTCCATGCAAATTAGCCAACATTTATTATTTTACGTCGGAAATTATTAACATTGTTAAAGAGAAATCGTAATTACTATATAATACTTCTAATAATATCCATATTCACGTTACCCCCCTTTACAAAAATCTGCATTATTGACAAAATTATAAAGTATAACTTATCAAGCAAGACATGATGATTCATATCCTAAATTTGTCACTACAACCACCCAATACTTTTACCCATTTACCCTACGTATATACTCTTTTACTCTTCATAATGCAATTATCAAAGCGAACAAGAATTAAGTTCCTTTATCTACTAGCAAACGCTGAAACTGAATATTAACATAGAAATCTAATTTCACGTCCCATAAATGCATTGTTAGCAAAAGTCCTACATGAGAAACATATGAACATAGTAACAGACGTAGGAATAAATATCCGAATGACATATAAATGGCTCAGAGGAAGCTTTATGTATCCGGAAATAGAGGAATTTGCAATTGCCATTAACGATCAATTTATAAACACATGTAAATTTCAGGAATTATATCATCAAGGATTAGTACATTTGTAAGCAATAAATGCAGAAAATGGATCATATGACGTCAAAATACAAATTACTAATCGCAGTAGAGTACAGCAACCTACATAACAATGTTAGGGAAAATTATATATATTGAACCCAATCGTAAGTACAAACCTATAACTGTCACATAGCCTTGTCACAAAAACACTTCACAATCTGTAATAGAAAGGGTAATACATAAAATTTATTGGAACAACCCCATACAGACAAGACAATTCCAGCAAATCGTCCAGATAGTACTCATAGACAAAATAAATAAAATTACATATTTGATTTAAATAGAAATTTCCAGGGAGAACAATATGAAAACAAAATATTCCGACAAAATTAATAACCATTAGCTCAAAAACAAGTTGGATAAAGTAATCTTTTTATAATATCGGTCACAGAATACTTAATACTCCTTAATACTCACATAATCCTTACAATAGGTACGCGGCTACAAACTTAGTTTGTTCACCGGAACGCATTCTGTATGAAAAAACATGAAAATAATCGTAATGACTTATAATAAATACTGCATACTATTATAGCAAAACCAGCCGTGTCATACTCAATTGAAAAAAATTGAATTTAATCGATTACAGTGCCATCTATCGTGAATTGAAAAAAATATTTCGGACAAATCCTACGTACTTTTTCCAGTAGAATTCGAATCTGCAATAAAATATACGCGTTCCTGTTTAAGATTTCAAAGTTACCCTCGCCCCACCTACATAGAGGGAGAGAGAGGGACTAATTCTAGTACTAATGTATTTTCTCTATCTAATTATTAAATTTTAAATATGAGAATTTTTTCATAAACTGCTTATTTTGCAAGATATTTGAAAGTCTTAAGATAAAAAATACACCCGGTATATTAACAAAAGCAGTGAACTGTAAATCAAACTTGCCAATGTTATCGTGATAACTACAAAAAATATGAAATAATAAGATGAACAACAACAATACAAAGATGAAATTAACGGCATGTATTGCTTTCAAAATGATCATCAAACAAATTTATACTACACCACAAAGAATTGGAACAGGAGAAAACATCATTAAGAGACCATTATACTAACGTACGAATAATAAAAATAATTGGCAAATGTATAAAGTGTAGATTCTCTAAAATTCCCATGGTCAGGATATTTTATCAAATATACAGGAGCTAGAGCAAACACATTACTAAACAGAGGTCTTGGGATAAGAGGCAGAGCATAGAGTGTCCTAGCAAATATAAGGTCAAAAAAAAAATCTTGTTGAGCTGGATTGGTATTATTTGTTACGTAGATGAAACTTGATCTGACACTCACGATGCCATAAGAAAAGGTTGGATTGATGATTCACAGGTATGTTTATTAGATGTATTCCCTTCCAAAGCAAAAAGATTTATTATTTTACATGCTGGCTCTAAAAGCAGTTGGGTCAGCGAAATATTACTTTCGACAAAAAAACATAAATAATTATAATTTTGACTATCACGAGAACATGGCAGCACCATTATTTGAAGAGTGACTTCAGAAAAATTCTTACTAGTATTACCCGAAAAAGTGTCAGTATCATGGAAAATACTTTATACCATTCACGACAGGTAAAGAAGCTACCAAATTCCAGCAGTACGAAAGCAGAAATATCGGAACTTTTACAAAAAAAAGATGATATTTATTATAAAAATCCTGAATTAAGCGTTTCAGCAGTACAAAAGCAATTTCTTGTAGCGGCGGCAAAACGTAAAGCTACAGAAGAACTTAATGTACAATCTAAACGAATTATGCAGTCGCTATTAACAAAATGCGACAATAGTGAATTAACAATTGGCGATTTGAAACTAAAAATATAAAAGAATTGTTTCAAACTTTGGAAAATATGAAATCTTAAATTAGTACGAACAGAGAAAGAATTTTTGATTGTGAACGACAACAACCATTGTATAGTAATATTCTCTTGTAAGTCAAACCTGGAACATTTGTGCAAGTGCAAAAATATATTTATGGACAAAGCGTTTAGATGTTCCTCAAAATATATTGTAGAGTTATTTACCATCCATGGACAATATAACAGGCAGTATATACCCCTAGTGTTTTTTTACTCGAAGATAAAAGTTCAGAAACATATAAACTCTATTTAAAATTTGTAAGTAAAAAATGTGAAGAATTTTCGTTGCAATTTCGTCCTGCGGAGGTTGTTATCGATTTTGAAACGTCGATTACACAAAGCTGTCAGTTCCATATGGCAGAATATTAAAATAATTGGCTGCCGATTTCCTATCTCTCAAGCTCGGTGGCGAAAAATACAAGAGTTACGACTCAGAAAATACTATAAAGAAAAAACAGACATTGGCAAATATACTGTTTCGGTCAGCTTTTCTTAGATCCTAAGAATGTTGCCAACTGTTTCGTATTTGATCTACTGCCCATAATACCAGAAAACGATAAACTATAAACATTTATGGACTACCTAATGGAAACTTATATAGAAGAGGATTCAATATTTCCTCCCGAAATTTGTGTGGGACGACCTACGCATACGAATCCTTTCATTCACATCTAAATAAGAGTTTCAATTTCTACTGTTACGCTCCGCATTTAAGAATATTTTAATTTATTTTTAAATAATATATTTCTTCTTTAAATATCTCGATTTAAAATATTAAATTTAAGACATTTTTCTTCTGTATATATTCGTTTACAAAGAGAAAGCAATTCTTTTGTTATATCCTTAACCCTTAGTTTTCTACCTGACCTAATGTTACTGTGGAATTTCTTTCTATATACATTTCATTTTAGATTGTTTTAATTCAATTATACATCCCTATGGTGTTTCATATCATTAGGAAGCTTATGTCACAAGCGTTGTTTTAATAAAATATTTATGCCATCGATAGAACACCTCTTCAGGTCGCGCTTCTTATTTAATTATTATTCAAGATATCGACCCTCTCTTCGACTTAGGTCATAAAACAGACCGTTTTCAAATACCAGTTTTCTATCGACACAAAAACTATCAGTCCTATCTTCTCTTTAGAACCTTCGTGAGTTAAACAACTCATCGTGCTGTTCAAGTCCACGATGCCACGCCGCCCGGCGTCTTTCGCTTCTAAGAACCGCTCTACATATACTTGACCAGGTATATCTTCGAAGGCCACGTGACCATCATCGCCACACAAAGGTAACTCTGTTTTGTTCGATACAGAGATTATTTTATATTAATCCTAATTAATTATTAACATTTAATTTACTACTCAAGTTAACGTTCGTTTTCAGTGTATTTTGTGTTAATTTTTTTTTTATTTTTAATTTACTTATTTACCGCTCCTCGTGTACATATTACTTTTGTTTTAATTACTTTTAAATATATCAATTTCAATATCTTCTTATGTAAATATAAATACAAGCTTTAAGGACAACGCTCCTGTGTTTTATTTAGTAAGTAAGTTGTTGTATATTTATTTAAATTAACCAATATCACGCACGTCCTGGCACTTTGATGAAACTTCACCAGCACCACTAATTATTTATCTTAGAATAATTTCATTATTATTAGCACGGCACATCCACATCTCGATAACCAGCAAAGCCGCCGTTTGTAATACTACCATCCAAATATCTTTATCTTTTTAGAAGTTTTGCGCCAGTATCATACTGAAATTTATATTCAAATACAAAGTGTGAATAAATAAAGACAAGTGAAAACTCACACACAAAAATGCGAAAATTTTCTCAAGAAGAAAATCTAACAATATGATAATAAAGAACTGATGACACTGCAATATGTACAATTAGTTTCACATTATTATTCTTTTTAAGTAAGTATAGCAAGCGCCAATTAAGTTGGCGCGAGGAGGGCGTGCGTAGAAACAGTTTTTAAAAATGTCCACCCCCACTACTCAAGTAATTATCAGAATACATTTGTCATTGACTTTTGACGGAACATAATGTCTTTGCTAGGGGATCATAAAGTGATACACGCTCAGAGGTTAGAATTATCTGACATTTGATGTAAAACCAAATACAAATCTCCCCACTACTTCTAATCCTGCGCGAACTTACCCCTCCTAGCGCCAACTTAATTGGCGTTTGCTATACATAATTTTAAAAATATTAACTTGTAATTGTTCTACCATTTAAGTATTTCTTTTCTCTTCTCATTTGTAATTTTATATATTTTTCTTTTGTAATAGAATAAATTCTTAAATCTTAGCTTATTGTGTTTCTTTCTATTCAACACATAACCTACTCTGCTTGCTTGTGTTGAATATATCGAAAGTATCATAACAAAGATGTTATTTCTACAAAAACTAATATTGGAGATACACTTCTAAATTAACATAAGGATTAAGTGCTTAAAGATTATCGGACGAAACTGTACCTACTTGTAAATACCAAAAAAATCGATCCGGACGAAACTGTAACCACAGTGAAGCGCTTAGCATTATCAGAAAAAGATTAAACAAAGATTATGGGACGAAACTATATCTGCCCCTTTATGTCAGGTACTTCATAATATTGGAGTATTGTTAACATTACCAATTATTATGTATAAATGTAGTTATTACAAATGGGTAATTATAGGAAAAATCTTAATTAGAATTGTATCATCAATATCTATTTGACCCATGTGTTGTAAAACATGAAAGAATTATTTTTTTTGTTTACCGAATAATATTAAAAATAATAGGTATTTATTAATAGTTTGCTTTTATTTACAATATCGCATTATATATGCAGGAATAATATATAAAACCTCCCCCTAAAAAAAATTTTATATTTCCGCGTTTATGTATTTTAATATATTGTTGAGCATACATTTAATATCTTTTTGTACTACTTTAATTTCAAACATTTCTTATTGTTAAATACATATAAGTAAATCTACGATATAGAATTCAAACATAACATTTCATATTTTATAAATATTTAACGTTCATTTTCGAATGTTGTGATATTTGCAAATCATAAAAAAAGAATTTAGGTAGATGCTTTGATTAACTACAAAAAATATGAAATAGTAATATTAGCAACAACAATATAAAGACGAAATAAATGGCATGTATTAAGAAAAGCGACGACGTGTAAATCAAAGAATATCAGGACGATATCATTCCGAAACATTGCCTTCCAAATGACCATTAATCAAATTTCGACTACACCAGAAAAATTGGAACAGAAGAAAACATCATTAAGAGACCACTATACCTTCGTACAAATATGAAAAACAGTTGACAAATGTATATGTATAGTGTCGATTCTTTAAAATTCCAATGGTTAGGATATTTTACCAAATATACAGGAAGCTAGAGCAAACACATTACTATAATAGAGGTCTTGGGATGAGAGGCAGAGCATAGGATTGTCCTAGCAAATATAGGGTACGAAAAAAACCCACTGTGCTGAATTGGTATTATTTGTTACGTAGATGAAACTTGGTGCGACACTCACGATGCCATAAGAAAAGGTCGGATTGATGATTCACAGGTATGTTTATAAGTAAAGACGGCAGACTATGTGCCCCAGCAGTGGCGTTACGTGGAGAGTTTAACAGAATAACAGTGCGCTTACTAAAAAATTAATATATCGAATCCCTATACAAAACGTTAAGAAAAAACATAAATAACTTACCCAACATGTTTACATTGTTGCAAAAAAATGCGGATGTGCGCGATGAAAAAACTGCACCATAATATATGTTTCTGTATTAGTCTCGGAAAGGTTCGTACATAGCGCCGTATATATATGTTTATATACAGAGAAGGATTGTTCGACGTTGAGAGATGTTATATTTGCATAGTTAAAGCGCTCTTTGTATCTGTACAACGGATCTTCAGTATTGGTAAAAGGTTGCCCTAATTTTGTAAAATCTACATTTTTATCTAATACACTGTTAAATTTTTCACGGACACAATCACTTTTTTCATCTTCAAGGATATGCAGCACTAGTTTTACGTGGTCAATAATTGCTAATGAGTCCAATAAGGACAGCGCAGTGTTCTGTAATTTTTTTATTGCGTCCAGTATTGGAACGTAACTGTCGTAAATAATTTTTAAATTTGCTGCAACTTGAGGATTGTTAAATTGAACCTGGCTGAGCCGTATTGCAGCTGCTTCTTTGGCATCTAGTTGTAAAATCACTGATTTAATTTTTTCAAAATGTTTATAATAATAAAATGCTGCTTCTAACCAAGTACCCCATCGTATAAGAATTGGTTGCGCCGGCTCGGGTATATCAGGACACAGCGAATGAAATAGCCGAATCCGTTTCGGAGATTTAAGAAAAACCGCTTTCGTTGGCCCTGTCAGTTGATCCACATCAGGATAAGTTGTACGTATAGTGTTTGTTACAAGGTGTAAAGCGTGAAGCAAACATGTGACATGCAGCAGGTTTGGTAGAATCGTTTAGAGTAAGTTTGCCGTGGAACACATAACCTTGGCAGCATCGGTAACTAACATTAACTCTTGCTTCGGTAAAATCTCAAATTTGTGTAGTGTTTCTATTAATACATCATATATCGCTCTGGCAGTACACTCTTGCATTCGTTTACAAGTTAGTAAATAAGGAGGAGAAGGTCCTTGCCGAGTCAGCGTCCCTACTAGAATGGCTAGGATGGACTGTTTTTTAATATCTGTAGTTTCGTCTATTGTTAACCACAGGAATTTTTTTTACCGTATTTTTAGTACAATTTACAATTCTCTCACGCACTGACGGTACGTAATTCCGTAGCGTACTTCTTGCTGGTAATTTCCACGTAGGATTGTATTTCTTCCAAAACTGACGAAACATTGGGTGTTCCACTTTCTGCATTGGTATATTGGTCACAATTAACATCATTGTTAAATCATACACAAATTTATTAGATGATCTGCGTCCACTATTATTCGATTTATGTTTGTCACTATTTATATGTCTTTGGCACTGACTTGCTTTCCAAGTTAATAAAGTTGTTTCACAAACTAAACATTTCACTACGGTACCGTCATATATTAAATCGGGAAACCGATGTAAAAATTTCTTTACTACGTTAGCATGCAACCGAGTCGATGCATTGTTTCTAAGCACTCCCGACATTTTCAACACGATTGTGTTAACAATGTATCGCTTACAACGTCTCAACGGCAACTGAATTGATCGTCGTACGCCTCTACTCGATCCCTCCACATCACGCTACTGTTCGGGCACATAGTCTGCCGTCTTTATAATTATAAGATGTATTCACTTCCAAAGCAAAAAGATTTATTATTTTACACGCTGACTCTAAAAGCGGTTGGATCAGCGAAGTGTTACTTTGGGCAAGACACATAAATAATTATAGCCTTGACTATCACGAGGACATGACAACATCATTATTTGAAGAGTGGTTTCAGAAAAATTCTTACTAGTATTATCTGAAAAAGTGTCAGTGTCATGGAAAAAGTTCATACCATATACGACAGGTGAAGAAGCTTCCAAATTCCAGCAGTACAAAAACTGAAATATCGGAACTTTTACAAAAAAAAAATTAAAATTCCAATGGCCAGGATATTTTACCAAATATACAGGAAACTAGAGCGAACCTATTACTAAATAGAGGTCTTGGAATGAGAGGCAGAGCATAGGGTCGTCCTAACAAATATAATAAAAGAACTCGCTGAGCTAAATTTATATTAGGTTTCTCAAAATGGGGATGTACTAATATAATACACTTTATAAGCAAGGAGATTGAACAAATTTTTAGTATTTTGATTTATTGAAATATAGCCACACTACTGTTTGTTCTTAACAGAATTGGAACGTTGACTTCTTGGTATTTAACTTTCAAATTAAAATAATTGCCATAAATTTATTGCTGAAGAACTGCGTCGATCATTATAATGTTGATTACATTCGCTTTAAGTGCCACAAAGAGCCAATTAACAAGGTCGTATTCTTTATAATACGATAAGAACTATTATATAATTACATGTTTTCAATTATATTTATTGAATCGTGATTTAGAAATTTTTAAAAATAGTTTGTGCATATGGTTAGTTACTCTAATCTAATCTAAATGGAAAATATTCCATTTTCCGATATAAAAGTAAAAAGATTTTCAGCATGTACACACATTCATGTATAAATGGATTTCTATACACATGCAAATATATTCAAATGAATTTCTATTCCTGCAAACGTTACCTACATTTTCAAAGGATTTTTCATATTTCCGGTCGCATACTAGATGAAAGCTCTATTCAAATTAAGAAACGCAAGCAATCGCAATATTTCTCAAAGAAATGCTTGAACGATACATTCTGGTAACGTTGACTTGACAATGTAGTCCGATGCATAGCAGTACACTTTTCTTCCTCTTTAAAAGCACATATGTCGTTTGACAAAGAACACATTGTGGCGACATGTATTGTAAATCGAAAGTTAGAAACACTTATGATAACTAAAAATAAGTTACTGGTTTTTAAAATTGTAACGAATAAATACGTAAGTAATACTAAAATTATTAAACTACTGAAATGTTTTAATTATTCTTAATTGATTTATTACAGTATAATGATAATTATAAAATTTATTAGATTGCCCAACAAATATTCCAAAACGCACTAAATAAAATATAATGACAATACAAACAATAATAAAGTTATACTGTAGTGTTTGATAAAGAATTCCTTAACAAACATATCCACACTCGAGGAATTAAATTTCCTGCCCGAATATACAAAAGGAGCCTTTAGAAGCAGATTAGTTCTTGGGGCAGTCGTATTGATTACTTCAGTTAATCTTGACGTCAATCGTGGTACACGGAGGTCAATCCGAGAAAACAAAGACGGTGAATTAATTTTATTATTAATGATATTTATCATAAAATTGTAACTGAGTCTATGTCGCTCAATGATCAATGTAAAATCTAAACCTCGTTCAACTTCAGACTATTTTTCGCGCACCATTCATTAATAACGTTAATATGAAAATATTAAGAATTCGAATTTATTCTATTAGTAAAAATTTACGAACTATAATATAAGTGTTGAATATTATTGATGGTTGCATTAATTCGTGAACTTTGGATGGTTATTCTAATGATTTGAAATCCTTAAAGAACTGATAGAGTGTAATACTGCTAACTGATATACACCTTTAGTTCTGTTTAGCGACAAATAAAAACAGGGATGAAAGGAATGAATAATGTCTTCATACAAAAAATCGCTGTCCAATGTTTACGTAGTAACGAGAAAATGATTTTTCTTTATTCGAGTCTAGCCTCGTCGCAGTTAATATACGGGCGGCAATACGGGTAACCACGCTACAAACAACGCTGAGATGTACATTATGTATGGTCATAGTCTTCGCTGTGGCTAGGTGCGTTCACAATGGCATTCCACGCGAATATCAAATATACTGAGATGATTTTAATTAATGGCGAAACGGGATAAGGAGTTTTGCAGCAACAAAAATTGTACGCAGAACGTTTCCCGAATCGACGTCTTGCTTCGTCTAAGACAACTTCGGAATTTAGAAACAGTAAGTCCACGTTTTGAAGGTCGTGGCCCTTAAAGATCATCCAACAAGCATAAGAGATTATTTTAAATATCGTTGAAGCGGATCCCTGCGTTAAGTACGACAACCCTAGCACGGGAAGTAAATGTGTCTCAAACTACGGTTCATTAAATTTTGAAAACTAATTTGTTTCATCCGCATCACATCCAACGCGTGCAAAGGTTAACGGAATCAGATTTTCCCCACCGAATTGGCTTCTTCAGTGGTTTCAACACATAAAAATTCATCAGCCAGATCTTGCGTCAGTAATTTTCTTTACCGACGAATGATTTTGTCCTGTTCCACCTACATCGGTCTTTATCAGTACCACCACAAATTTAAAGAAAAAAAAGAATATAAATAATTAGAATTTTAATGTTGCAACTATGCAGCAAACCACGGAAGAGCGACGCCCCTCACCCCGAACAACTCCAACTGACTCAAAAATAGATCATGACTAATGTTGTCGATTGACCTGGACAGATCCAGTAAAGTACCACAAGCAATCTGTCTATTCTCCGGCGCATCCAAAATACGCTTAGTGAAGGAGTAGAAAGCAGTTTCAATTTCTCTAGATTTAACAAAGCCATGTTGGCTGTTATTTATTATAGAAGCTAGTTAAGCAACGATGGACCACAATTCCAAAAATTTTTGATAAGGAGGCAAATTAACTAATCGGTCTGTAGTTATGTAAATCATTGACATCACCTTTCTTATTACCACATTAATAGGAAGTGTAATGTTTACTGTTTCTTCCTCCTGGTTTGAAGGAAGTTCGGTATGTATCGAACGAAGTATGAGTTGAAATAATGCAATAGTTTTTGACTAACAATAATATATTTACAAATTTAGTCTTGGAGTTCCGTTAACTTAGTACCAATGCAGTATCTGGTCTTAATGCTAAAGACCGAGACAACTGGCTAATAAATAATATTTGCTCCTATTTAGATCACTGAGATCTTAGTAGGAACTGTTAGTTAGATAACTGAGACCTAAGCTAGAACTGTAGTTAACTCGTACTTGGAACTGTAGTGAGCTCTAAGAGCTCTTGTTTGGAACTGTGGTGAGCTTTAAGAGATCTTGTTTGGAACTGTTACTTCATTTACATATTTTTCGGCAAGAAAGTTTTGTTCCCGCCAGTCACAAGAGAGGGACAAAACAACGAAATCGATTATACGGAAATTTCCATACAACCATTTGTACCTTCCTTCCAAGAAAAGCATATGCTGTAGTTTCCAACGTCATAAATGTATTAAAATAAACAATATACGCCGGAAACCCTTAATTATAGAAAATAAAATAACTCTTAAAATAAAAAATATACAATACACAGGAAGTGCGTTAGAGATAACATAATAGTTCGCAGAATCGCATCGAACCAAAACTATTTAACCTATTATAATAATATAATACTTTATCTATAACAGGAAATATGTAAATAAAACTTATTCTATTATACAATACATTATGGATGGGTTAACCAGAGGGTTGTGCCTGTAATAAAATAAATAGTTTTTGTGACCGTAGAAAACAAGACAATGAATAAAGAAATGTAATACCTGACCAGGCCTAAAGTAATTGACAACATTAAATATATCCGAATTCCAAAACCTTTTCTATATACAATATTTACAATTTAAAACTAGGATTAAATACATTAACATAAATATACCTACATCTAAATGAAACTAAAAATACAAAAGTAAATCTATTTTGCCCGAACATTTACAAAAAAGAAAATTTAATAAAAAATACGCAAAGCAATCTCAGGCCGAACACTAATTTTTTGTAATATTTTCTTGTTAACGACTGTTTTAGGACTTGTGACGTAATTTGGTATTAAGCCTAGAAAATATTACAAAGGTTTTGAATCACCTAGGAGTTTCTGTTTTCTTTTCTTTTTCTGGAACGTCGCTCTCGAATCGGGACGAAGTTATCTATAGAGGACCCAAAAAGGACGTCGTGGACGTCGTCGGTGTCAGACTACGGTGTCAATTGTCTGGTTTCTGGATAACGTCGGGAAGGGTTGAGTCATCCGTTTAAAACGTCCTTCGATTGCCAATACCCATTAACAAAATATAGCGACGACCAGAGAAGAGTCCCTTTACGTGGCCTCGCTAACAACTCTTGGTCGACGGCAAACAAATGCTATTGTACTCACTATGATGCTTAACCGCCTTTGCGTGTACATACTCACAATATCATAGATTTATACTAACTCATCTTTCTTAACGGATTCATTAGCACTTTACACTTGTAAGTTAACGTGCTTTCAGTACCAGGACCGGACGAATTCTCTCATCTATCCCCTGAGGCGATCGGAACGATAGCCCGGGGAGGGGCGATACTGCTACAAAAATATCTCTATAAAACATACTCTATAGATGAAGCAAAGGAAAATTAGAGATACACGGGTCATCGAAAAATATGAAATAAAAAGAAAAATACGCATGTAACAACACATAAGAAAAATACGCATGTAACAGGGCATTGTTAATCTTCTCTGTAGCATTCTAATTTTAGTATATGTACAGCCGAAGCAAGTACTATATGAAAGTTTAGAGTTTTATTCTAATATAAAGTATGTAGTTGGTCCCATTGATACTTGATATATTCAAATTTAAATATTGTCTATTAATTTCACTGGGCAACAAATTTTAGTTTATTTGTTGTATCTTGCTTGAAAAGGGCATTTTTCTGTTAATTTTGGGTTGCTGAATACAAAAATGACAATAAAATTAACAAGCAGTTTTCAAGAAAAAGTTTTTTTTTATTTTACTTTAAAATAATATAAAATAATAAAAATAATAAAAAATTGATACGTTTACACTTTTAGTCACTAAATGCGGCGTCTTTTTGCTATTGTTTTGTGAATTGTCCCTGGAGCATCTCTAACAAGAGTCTAATAGTAGTCGGTAAAGATTTTTTTCTTCTTGGATATACCTCTGCCTTGCCCAACACGAGGTATCATGCAGAAATAACAATCATTGACATGATTTGTATGTTCTCTCCAGATCATTGGGACAGCAAACCGCATAGATCGCTTCTATAATTTAACCAGTTTCTTAGACTTGAAGCGCATTTATTACTGCACATATGTGGCGCCGAATATTTGTCTTGATCCCCTATTTTGCAACCGAAATAAAGCTGTTATGCCTGTTTTATCAATAGAATAATAGACCTGAGACGCAAAAGTAGTCCTCACCACAAACACAACAGGCGTGATCTGGATTATTCACATACTTTCGAAACATCTTACAAGTCAAATATTCGATTATACTCACTAACTGACTAACCTCTCCGCTTTGTAGCTGCTTATATACCCAAATGCTAGATTCAAGAAGATTCAAAAATTTTCTATTCTCTTCCATAATATCTGCGATAGTGGCGTTTGTCATCTGTTTGTATACAGGGGCTGTTTAGTACAAGGCAGACATGCGGTTATAGTGTTAATATATAGGGATTAGAGAATACAATCCCGCGATCCCGAATCCCGGGATCTCGGGAGCCCGGCAGGGTTTTGATCCCGTAGATCCCGGGACTGTACTAGGCTAATCTCGGGATTTTCGGGATTGCCAGCTTGCATTCCGTAATCCGTTGCGCCTTGACAATGTCCTTACCAAAAAATTAACCTTAGGTACGCCGTACGATAAAAGAACTACACAGGTACATCCCAAATAATATGTAACTTAGACTTCCCCCCCCCGGCATACTTGAATAAAATACTGTTAAAGTAATTCCCCAACGTGCCAACAGGGGAATCACCCGATCACCTCATATGATATATCGTAATATTGTTGCGAGGGATTCCCCTTCGGGGATTCCCTGTACGAAAGTATAAATACGCTTATTAGTATTTACTTTTTTTCATTTATTATTCTACCAGCGACAAGGTTACGCAGGTTACGTCATTTAAATTTGAAAGTCAATTATCTGAAAAATTTATTTGAAATGGCGGGAGACTTTGTTCAACATAAAAAAACAGTGATACGTCTTCAGCGTGGAGTTATTTTTTAGTTGCGAAAGACGGGAATAGTACTAAATGTAAGCGACGCCCTGCCATTCTCAAGACTTTGGGTGGATCGACTAAGGGATTACATACACACTTGTCATCAAAACATCCTATTTACATGGGAGGATGAACTACGTATTTTACAATGGGTTTAAGTCATCCGAGTTTGTTTCGAGTTCTGGAGTTCCTCAAGGATCTAACTTGGGCCCGCTTCTTTTATGTTATTTATTAACGACTTACTTCAGTCTTTGACGTGTTCTGGACTAGCCTATGCTGATGATTTGAAGGTTTATATGCGTATTGAGCGGCCTGATGATGCACTTCTCCTTCAGAAGAACATAGACTTGGTGTGGACGTGGTGTCAGCGTAACGGTTTGACGCTCAACATAGGAAAATGTTGCGTGGTTCGATTTTCAAAAGAAAAGATCTTTACCATTTTGATTATAACATTAATAATGAAGTTTTAACTTCTGATGGTACAATCAAAGACCTAGGAGTCATATTTGACAGCGGTTTAACATTCGTCAACCATATAATTAATATGTGCAAATCTGCTTCTGCTGTGCTTGGTTTTGTATTGCGCAGCTCCAAATATTTTTCACAACCCGCAACTATTAAGCATATCTACTGTTCATTAGTTCGAAGCAAATTGGAATACGCTTCAATAGTCTGGCATCCCATCTATATTCATCATAAACTGAATGTGGAGAGTGTTCAGCGTCGTGTTTTAAAGTATCTTACTTTTAAAACGAGTGGTGATTATCCTCCTGGAAATACTGACCATAACCTACTTCTCAGGGAACATGATTTGGTGTTGCTGGATGTCCGGCGCGAAGTAACCTGTGCTAACTTTCTACGCAGTGTTGTGCATAATAACATCGATTGTCCTTCGATACTTGGAAGACTGTGTTTTGCTGTGCCTCAGTTTACGTCTCGCAATTCTGCAACTTTTTCCTATCCCAATCCGTGTGCCGGAGTAATGCATTGGTGAGGAGTCCAATTTATCAAATGTGTAGATGTGGGAATAAATACTTTAGTGACATATTTTTTGAACCGAAGTTTAGAGTTTAAAGTTTGATTTTCTTCTTTTTCTTTTTTTTTGTATTTAAGTTAACTGTGTATTGGATATATTTTTGTTTGTTTGTTTTTGTAAATTTATTCATGTACGATACATTTTCTTTGTGCCTATATTTGGCTTTGCTGTTGGGCGCTTAATAAACTATTATTATTATTAAAACATAACATTAAGATTTTAGCTGACGTTAATCTTTTAACAGCTTCAACAAGTCAAGATTCTGAAAATCTTAACACAGCACCGCCGCCAGGTAAACGAAAATCAGACGATTTGAGACAATTGCTCTTAGCGAAATACACGGATTTACCAAAATCAGCCGTCACAATTCGAAAGCGTGTTATGAATTACAGTGAAAAAATCAGAAAGCAAGTAACTGCAGAATTAAAACATCAACGTCCAATAAACGATACATGGCTGTCAACGTCCATTGATATAAAAAAATTTGGAGCTAAGGACTCGCTCCTATTCATGGAAATATGACGGCTGAAAATTGTCTTCGTATATTGAAAGAGCGTCTAAGTAAATTTGATATTTCCCTGGAAACTGATATCGTGGCTACTGTAACCGATGGACCGAACGTTATGATAAAGGTGGGAAAGCTTGTTTGCACTGAACAACAACTGTGTCTCGCACATGGTACCAATTTGGCCGTCTGTGATGTACTTTATAAAATAAAGAATTATTTTCAAGACAGGCAAGACAGCCCTACTCAGACTCAGATAATACTATAAATGAACCAGCTGTGACTGCTGATTATATGAACGATAGCGATGATGATGACAATTTAGAATACTAAGACTGTCCAGAATCAGGTTTAATCTTAATGTCACAAAATGAACTTGAGCGAGAATACATACCAGAGTTAACGAAAGATGAAAATCCGCAAAATTGTAGTGTATTTCAAAAGATCACCATTGAAAAATGAAACAGTACTTCAAAAATATGTGAATATTGAACATGAAAAATAGATGACACTTCTTTTGGACTGTAAAACCAGGTGGAATAGTCTTTTAACCATGCTGGAACGATTTTCTCTTTTAAAAACCTGCATTCAGAAAGCTCTTATAGATCTCAATCATCCAATCCGTTTAGAAGATGCTGATTTTAACTTGGTAAATAAAATTGTTGATGTGCTGACCCCAATTAAATTAACAGTAGAAGCAATCTGTCGACGAGATGCTAAATTTATGCACAGCCGATGACGTTTTGAAATTTCTTATAACAACAGTTGTCTAGCAAAAACTCAGCACTCGCCAATAAAATGAAAACATCCTTAGTGGAACGTATAAAGCAACGACGAAATAATTATTTAACTGATGTGTTGAATTATTTACAAAATTCACGAAAAGATTATGAAAATCAGTTATTATCGGATTTGGAATGGCTTGACTTATTTCCAGTTCCTACACAGGCTTTAGTGAGGGCGCAAATAAAGAGTATTGTTAAAAGACTAAAAAGTCGAGATGACACGGAAAAGGAAGAAAGGTCAGGATCACAAACAGATTATGAGCCAAGGCAACAAACCTCCCAACCCCAATTGACACTGAAGAAGTTACAGCTGCAAATTAATAAGAGCATGGAATCCCCAGATCCTGTAGTAAAAAATGGATCGAGGTGGGTAAATAGTATTAGACGCGAAATGAGCGTGTTCGAAAATGGAGGAGTTCGTGGATATCACTTAGAATTAGCATATAAATATCTGTTGCCTATTCCTCCAACCAGTGTAGAACCTGAGCGAGCGTTTTCAGCTGCTGCTTATGTTGGGAATAAACTACGAAGCAGGCTTGGAAGTCTAACATTGGATGCTTTGATATTTCTGCGATTGTATTTTCGAAATTCTAAATGGTTTTTTTGAATTGTCTTTTTTGTTCCTTATTTTAGTATACTGTGTATTGTGTTGTGCAACAATATTAATAAATAATTTTTAATAAATTTACATAAGTCTTTTTTTTTATTTGAGCCCAATTAGAAACTACATAGTCTAATCCGGGGATTACTCCCGGGATCCCGGGATTACGCTTCAAAAATCCCGTAATCCCGGGATTGAAAAACATGCTAGGCATTGCATTCTGTAATAGGGATACATGACGTCACGTATCTCTAAAACTTAAAATAATATTGAAAAGATAAATTCTTTCTTTGGAGACTGTGGTTAAGTAAAAACTTAAAAAAGGTATATAACCCCTTACCACAATTATTAATCGTATCCTAAATACGTATTTCGACAACTATAGACTCAGTCTATACGTGGACGCGGTGTAAAGTAGTTGTTGCGTGAGCGGTTTTCTAGCTTTACTGTGCCCCATGTGCGACTTTTTAATTAGTGGTTTTTACCTACTGATGATGACAACTTAGTTGTCGAAATACGTATTTAGCATACGATTAATAATTGTGGTAAGGGGTTATATACCTTTTTTAAGTTTTTAAAAAGATAAGTTTATTTTCGGGTTTAGCACACTAAAAACAGTAAGATTTAGTCGATTTTATTTTAGATACATTTTGGCTGTTGTCCAGTGTTTTCGTTAAACATTACTTAATATTTTATTTAAAAATATAAACATGAGTGACAGAAACTAATACATCTTGTACACCACACTCCACCCCAATATACGTTGTTTATTAACATTTTTCTTTTTTTATGTATATAATTTCTGTCAAATGTACTTAAATTCTTTAAAATCAAATAACATCAATAAGATAGTTATTTTGGTGTTCGAACAGTGCCAATTCTGAAAAATGTAAAGAAACGTAACAAAATACACGTCATTTCGATACTGTTTTGTTTCATAATGAGTTCATTACGAACGCAAAATAGAAAAAGCGCGTCATTGTAACATCCAGCATTTTATTTTATAGATATTAATTAAATACATCGTAGAATAAAATATTATACACTTTGCGATTTAGAATTTCATCAAGTATTGAAATTTTCTATAATAGTTTAAAGTAACTGTAATATTATATGTATTTACTGGATCAATAGAAAGCGACATCTAATTTTCACTCAAAAAGTTTTGTGAATGAATTTTGCAATTATATTTAACATTACATGTAAAAACAATTCAGATTAGAAATTATTTTGTTTTAAAAATGACACTAAATGGAGGTAAAGTTAACTTACGTTGATGAATTCACAAACAAACACAAACAAATAAAATAATTACTCGAAAATATGAACGTCTTTGATGACTTCACAATAACAAATACTACAACATTTAAACCTTCCTTCTTTATATAATATGATGGCTGATGGCGATCGGGTTTGGTGGTACGGTCAAGGTTTTCTTTATTACAATACTGTCAGTGTGTTTTTGTTTACTTACATTTTTTTTTTCAGTAAGGCATGCCGCAATCTTCATAATTTACAATGCTTCCATAATTATTCGTTACCGAGGAACTCAAAAGTAATCTGCCGGGAATTCCCGTGCCCCAAGCGTTTATATTTTGTATTCGCTAATTGAACCTTTCATTCGTTCGTTTCATTGTTGACATAACAACGACCGGGACAAATTTCCACGAATATTTTCCGAATATGAATGATTCCACACTCCACTATAAGTACACACAGAATTGAATACCCTAGTAACGTGAAAATTAATTTGTCAATGTATCCGTGTCAATCTAGAATTGCCTACTACGATATCTCCAGACAAAAAGGTCTTCCAATATCCTGCATATACTTTGACGAGGGTCTACTTACAATTAGGCACTTTCTATTCAATTAGTTAATTTAGTTCATCATTGAGTTAGTTTCTATCGTTGTAATATACCCCATATAATGTAATTAAAAGACGATATTTGCTTTGATAGATATAAAGACAAGTTAGAATTGAACATTTGTATTTGTCTATGTAGAGGTGCTTTGTAGTATCCGTGCGTGGTAGTGTTGATTAATAATAAACCTGTTTAATTGTAATATCTAACAAATCATTACAGTTAAATAATACAGAGGCATATTTGGGGAGTATGAATCAAGTCAATAACAATAAAGTTATTATGATGTAATCCCCTTGTAAAGATGTTAATTTTAATTTCAATGCATTGTTTTAAATAATAAAAGCGCTGAAATTACTTGTTGAATTTTCTTACTTCTCAATAATAATACGATAGAAATTCTCAGCCACTAGCATTTAATTATGTTAGTGCAAATACAACATAGAAAATAATGACTCTTAGAAATAAATTTATAAATAAATAAAACACACATAAGATGTTTTAGATTTACACTTTAATAATAAAATAATGACAGCTATTTCGCTAACACAGTAGCTTCTTCAAATTCAACTTAAGACTAAAGATACATACAAGATACAGCGTTAATCAGGTAGTTGACCCAAGTTAAAATTCTAGGAACTATTACATTTATATTTTGCTTTTTGAAAACTATACCAAGTCCTACTTGTGTGAGGTTTAAGTATAAAAATATAGTATAAGCAACTAAGAAACAATATTTCAATGGGTGAACAGATCTATCAGTGGGGATGAATTCAAGACTAATTTATCGTTTAGTAACATTTCTGAGTTTTTAAGTTTATTAATTTCTAAAGACTCTAAACAATTTAGAGTCTTTAGAAATTAATAAACTTAAAAACTCAGAAATGTTACTAAACGATAAATTAGACTTGAATTCATCCCCACTGTTAAATCTGTTCACCCATTGAAATATTGTTTGTATATTTTTATACTTAAACCTCACACAAGTAGGGCATGGTATAGTTTCCAAAAAGCAAAATAAAAATGTAATAGTTCCTAGAATTTTAACTTGGGTCAACTACCTGATTAACGCTGTATCTTGTATGTATCTTTAGTCTTAAGTTGAATTTGAAGAAGCTACTGTGTTAGCGAAACAGCTGTCATTATTTTATTAATAAAGTGTAAATCTAAAACATCTTATTTGTGTTTTATTTATTTGTGATATGGATTTACATCAAGCAAAGGTCGAAACAATTAAAGAAATAAATTTATATTTAACTACTAGATGCAATCAGAAAGTAACTGATAGTTTATTTTGCTGAGAAATTTATTTACGTCTACATATATACTAGGTGGCGCAAAAATCATCACCCTATCGTAAAATGTTATAATTTTTGCAAATGGCGGCAAATGTCGGTTCTGCTTTGACAATTGTAAAGTAAACAGATACAAAATACACATCAACAAGACATGGATCGCTATACTCCTCCTCAAGAACGCGTGAATAATGGTTTCCATTTTTTTGTGGAATAATTCGTCGGTTCTTTTAAAGAGTGTAGGACAACACGAGATGCTACAAGGTCTGTCCGGCCAGAGAGAACCCGTTCTGCTGAGAATATCGCTGCGGCCAGGCGACGTGCCACGCAATTGGGCATCAATCGGCGGTCTTTACAGAGAATTTTGGTAAAAGACTTGAAGATATTCCCTTACAAAGTGCAGACAGTGAGTGTAGGACAACATGAGATGCTACCAGGTCTGTCCGGCCCGAGAGCAGCCGTTCTGCTGAGAATATCGCGGCGGCCAGGCGACGTGCCACGCAATTGGGCATCAATCGGCGGTCTTTACAGAGAATTTTGGTAAAAGACTTGAAGATGTTCCCTTACAAAGTGCAGACAGTGCATCAGTTGTTAGATGTTGACCGCCAATCGCGTGTAGCTTACGCTCAAGCCATTCAGAATCTCGACCACAAGGAAGACAACTTTTCATCGAAAATCATCATGAGCGACGAGGCCCATTTCCATCTATGTGAATATGTAAATAAGCAAAATTATCGCTTCTGAGGCACCGAAAATCCGCGTATAATCCACGAAGAACCATTACACCCGCTCAGCGTTACAGCACACCATGCAGGTGTGCTGTTTACGCTGGATGTGTCATCGGGCCTTATTTTTTCGAAAACGTCGTGGGCCAAACACGGCTTCTGTGGACGGCTAGCGCTAGAGAGTCATGCTCAACGACTTTCTCCTTCCTTAATTGGATAAATTGGGACTGGAGAATATGTGGTTCCAACAGGTCGCCTTATCTCTCGTTTTGGCGATTTGCACCGGTAAGAATCGCCCGATTTAATTGTTCCAAACTTCTTTATGTAGGGTTTTTTGAAGTCATGAATTTATGTCAACAAACCTCAGACTCCTGAAGCCCTCAAAGAGAATATCGGTCAAGAATGCGAGAACCTATCACTGGAAGTTCTGGCAAGAGTGATGTAAAATGCCATAAATCCGGCCCGTATGGTCATCCATTCTGGCGGCGGCCGCTTGGTCGATATCATTTTCTCGACTTAATGAAAAAAAAATGTAATCCATCAGATAAACATCCAAAAGCAGAACCAAAGTTTTTCATTCATAAAAAAAATTAGTGCCAAAGAACATCGGGTGACAACTTTTGCGCCACCTTGTAGATATAAATATGAATGTTTAAAAAATAAAACTAAAATGATACTTTCTTTAAATAACGTATATCTTTAATTTAATGTACATGAGACTCTTTAAAGGCTCTAGGCAGATTATTAACTAACGTCGTCTAACGTTAATGCGTAAATAATTAATAAATAAATCGACTTTTGTAAACGATGTAAATACAGTGAAATCTTCCATAAGCGGACACTGACGGGACCAGCATTTCCGTCCATAATTAAGAGTAGATTTTTTATTGGTGGAAAATAAAAATAAATACATTCATATTGCTATGAACTTTTCCCCGCAAATATTTTGAAAAGTTTAATTATTTTTGAGTGTATTATTATTTTGAATATTTGTAGATATGACTTGCGCAGTTTGAGAATGCCGTTTGATCTGCTGTGGACGATTTTTATAACTGTTTTTTTTTGTAAGCGTAGCCTGCGTGCTAGCTCTATCCAGACACAAGTGTTCAGTGAAGTAAAAAAGGTGTGTTTATTTAAAGATAAATCTGATAAAAATGTTTTTGCACTTGCTTAAATCATTACCGATTTGTTTACGAGTTTGTGTATCTCGTAATTGATTCTTAACACTTTCTTACTCATGTGTCTCAAGTATATGAATATATATTTTTTACGTAAGTAATATATTTTATAAAAGATATCTTATTTTTATATTGAACGAATTGAATATTGTAATTTTTCTATTGTATTATTATTATCGTTATGATATTTAATCTTAGTTATTTGATATAAATGACAAAGAAGGTTTTTTAAAATTTCTAGTATAAAAAACATTTCTGTAAATGTAAAATTTTAGTACGCTTGGGATATCAAGGGCATTCTTTTTTACATGTGGTTGCACATGCGTTAGAGTTTGTTTCGGTCTGTCAAATAGTTTATTTTGATTTTGTTTCTTGTGGGAGAAATTAAAAAGCATCTTTGTAATTTATTAATTTTAATTTTGATCGGAAGTCACTAAGGTTTTTGATCGCATGCTGCGGTCACTTCCATGCGTTATTTTTACCTTAATAATATTGTTAAATGAGGCAATATTAATCTTTATACTTTATAAAGATAAACATTTTTATCTTTTTTTTACTTTTGTATTAAAGTTTCATTTGAATTTTATTGTGTTTATTATTAAATTGACCTTTTTCTTTTGTGCTCATAAGTAACTCAAAGATATTATTACTATTTTTCTCAAATAAATTTTGAGTGGCGCCTAAATATTTTATTAATTCAATTGTGTTTTCCACGTTTTCCAATTGGAACCCTGAAAAGAAGGCAGTCTCATTTTGAAAGTAAACCGACTGAATATCCTAGCTGGATAGATTTGTCGTGAATGGTGGTAAATTAATTATCAAACCCACAGTTCATAGCAATATGTATTTATGTCTAGCGTTTTAACTTAATATTTAGTTTTTTGAAAAAAAAATTGTAATCTTTGTTTGGCGCTTATTGACTTGGGTTTTGTTTTAGAAGTTCGGATTGGAAAAGCGATTCAACATTTTTGAGTTTTTCAAAGGCCTTGTAGTCATTTCTTGCAAACTGTTGTAAGCTTTTTAATGCACCTATTGCCTTACGATACATTTGAATACCTTCGGTGAGATTGCCTACTAAGATGCTACTTTCATCAATTAATGCTTAACTAACATTGGATTCAATACACTCTGTCTCGATGCACACACTATTGTCAAAATCGATAAATATAACCAACCCTGCTTGACTCACTTGTAGTATTTCTTCGGCAGTGGGTAATGATTTCTGGGTAAAAAAAAAAACCTCATCTTATTTATGCCAACGGCAAATCATCATCAGAGTTACTGCTATTTAACTCAGTTTTAACAAATCCCAGTTTACAAAAACAGTTTCGCATTGATGCGGCACTAACTTTTTTCCAAGAATTTCTCATAAAATATAACGCCTCTAACACATTCATTGCTTTTGCAAGTTCCAGGTCAGTTTTTGAGCTCTCAATTAGAGACAAAAATTTTTTAATATAGAGCTGCGGTAATGCAGTTTGAATTATGCCCTGATAAGGTAATTGGCAAACAAAGGTTGTGTTAGGAGGCCGAAGTATTAAGTTGACATTTTCTAGTATAATGTGCCTGGAATGCGAAGTGACGTTATCTAAAAATAATAAAACCTTTCTCTTCTCTTCTCTTTTATCATTTTCCTATCAAATTGATACAGCCACTCCGTCATTATTTCGCGGGTTATCCAGAACTTTCGATTTGACTTCGAAATAGAGAGTAAATCCTTTACGTTGATGTTTTTAAAAGCACCAAGGTGGACTGCTTTTCCAATAACTAACATCTGCTGCTCTTCGCCAGCCATGCTCACACAAACTAAAACCGTTAATAGTTCTTTGGCTAATTTTTCACCTAACTAGTTTCTACTTTAAAAACCACGGTATTTTGCAGCAGAGCTCAATAAAAAAAAACAGTTTCGTCAGCGTTATAGATGTCCTCTGGTCTATAACCAAACAGCATGGTAGGGATTTTTTGCAAAAAATTATCGATATCTTCTAAATTAACAGAAGCCGGTTCGCCTTAAAAATGAGAACAATTACATACATAATGAAAAACTAGTGAAAGCCTAATTTCCTACCTGAAACGCATTTGAAGCTGATGTTTCTTTTTTCCATTTTTGGAGCTAGCCATCCGAAGCATTAAAATTGCGTACTCCTAATTGCTGTGCTATTTCAAGGACTTTTGTCTTTACAATAAACTCTGATATTTGAATTCTTTTATTTCTTGCTTGTGCAAACCACTCCAGGCACAGCTTGTCAACAACATACAAAAATGTAGAAACAATTCTTACAAATTTATTGCTAGACACAAACGTTTCATCAAAACAATAGGTAAAACAATACATATAAATTTATAGTTAGGCACAAACGTTTCATCAAATTTACAAAAGGTATTATCATTACCATCAAAACTAATGAACTAACAGATTCATCCAATTTAACAGGTGAAGCCTTAAACATTAAAATAAAAGCGATAGCATGTTTGAAAGTTAATAAATAAATAAACAGAGACCTATAGTTCAGAGTCTCCCCCTGTATATATCGAGAGGTGAGAGGGGTTATTCCAAAATCATCCCACCAGGATATCAATAAATTAATTCTACGAAAGAATTCCGGTAAAAGTCTCAAAAGACGTCAGCGCGAAAGTTACTTGGAATGCAAAAGTTCCATGAAATATGGAAGGTTACCTTATTAAAAGAAAACAAAGTTCAGCCTTGTTTACAAATAAAATTAAGAAGGTAAGATTAATTACAGAATATGAAAATCAAATACCCAGATAAAACTTTCGGAGTACCCCTGTATAACAGGTGTGCAAAATTTAAATATATATATATAATAGTCTGAAGGAGATTATTACACAAAAGTATTTTTAGAATTCCAATTTCGTATACGTAATTTAGATTCTGTACAGCTTATAACAAAATATATATGGTAAAATTATTGGAATAGTTCTTCGATTTATAGGAATCGAAACAGTCAAAAGGGTCCGATCTGAAGGATCTGGCCACGTTTATGTCTCAAAATTCAAAACAGGTGACAGCCAGAGAAGCTGTCGGTCAACTGGATAACTCCAGGTCCCCGGGTACTAGTTTTGATTCATATTAATAACTTAATATGAATCAAAACTAGTACCCGGGGATATTAAGTCTATCAACGGGTTTATTATTAAGTCAAGCACGTTTATCTCTGTAAATTTAAACTCGAAATAGGGAGAAATCCCTTCAAAATGTACTGTGAAAATAGGCAAAACAAACACTCTAAGTGTGTGTCTTTAAAAGTACGAAACGGCTTGGTTTGATTGTAAATTTAAATTTCTAAAGTCTAAAGAGATATTTACTTTGAGCAACAAATAACTTAAGGTCTGCAAAAATTTAAGAAAGTCTACACCTACTTTTAGCTTGGTTATCTTATTAGTTAACGACCCCACATAATACAATCCTCGTTTTCAAAGGCAAATCTCCTCCCTTCAATTCGAACAGGTCGACGCTACAACGCCATCTTGGAGTCCAATATGGTCGCGCTGCGTCCCCTCCTCTTAATCCAAAAAGGTCACGCAAGATTTAAGTGCCCCTCGAAATCAAGTTGTAGCCAACACGAGGAAGCTCCAAATCAGCGTCTTGGTGATTTAGAATGCTAGTTAGGCCCCAATTCGCAGGTTATAAAGACTCAGGTATGACGCCTTATGCCAACAATTATAAATCCAGATTAATCTTGGATGTACACGGAAAAACAACGATTAATATATCGTTAAAAAGAATCCTGAAAGTTCAAAGTACGATTTAGACAAATATTAAGAGGATAACTATATTCTTACCGCAGAAAAGAATTGTTTCACAACACAGTGACACAATCAACACTACAGCGCATCAAAAGCTTAAGACATAATGGACGCCGTGAACGGTACAGAAGGGACATGCTGGAAATACGTCATAGAAGATGCCGGCAAAATTTTAATGAAAGAAATTTAGTTTTCAAAATCTCGTAAACGATACAAGATCGCGATAAGAGTCCATCCAAACTCAAAACGTTAAATATTAAAGTCCCGAGAAAGTTGAAAATAATAAGAGTCGGCAAGTGCAGATTTCTGTCGAAGAGGTCTAACAAACGAAAAGGAGATGGCGCAATATGCGGTGGAAATATAAATGAGCAAGTAAAAATTACATAAGACAATATTAAACAGAAGAAGATGCGTCTAGATGAACTATAAATCAAAGTAAAAATTCCTACATTAATAGTTTGAATATCGGAGTAACAAATTACGAGATAGAAGTGAAAATCTTGCGAGCATGTCAGAAAGGGAATAACAAGGAGATGGCCGCTTTGCTATTGTGCATAGGCTTCCAAAATAAATTGAACGAGTGAAATTTAGTTGAAATTATCGAGGTTTGGAGGGTCTAAGCTGTTCGATAATTAGAGAATTAAGCAAATAAAATAACATTTAGCGAAAATTATAGTTTTGAAAAGGCTACGAGGGTTTAACGAAACAAAATTAGAATAAAATAGATCTAAAATAGGCAATAAGCAGAAGAATGAATTTGTATACGTAACAATTGATAAGCTCCTGTTGTGAAAAATTCATTTTTAAAACATGAGGAAACACCACGTAATTGACTTATAGAGCAAATACTGCATTAAGCAATTTGACCGTTTCGAATTTTGATGTATGTTACTTGTTTTCCATGGCCTTCCAAAAATTATCCTTTTATATTTAAGAGAATGGCGTACCGAAGCATCACTTGGAAATAACAAAAACAGGGAAAGTCGAATGTGAAATAAAAAGTTAGCAAATCATATTTTGAACTAATCAAAAAAGGCATATTTTGTAAGCCAAAAAAATCCTATGGCTTAGCTGTTTTTAAATTTCAAATGATGAATCATATCTTTAAATAATCATTATTAATTAATATCAAATATAATAATAATCAATAATTATTTTTAAAGTAGCAATTTAATGTCTACCCTTTTATTATAGATGTTTTAAAATAATTGCGGGGTAAATAATTTCATAGATGTATGGAAATGTTGGGTGAATAACCAATATTACATATGTGAATAGAATACAATCAACATCAATCTGGGTTTAATTAAAATGGATTTCATATTAATAGTTTGAACAACCGCACATTATGGCTACACTTCACATTTTCTATTGAAGGGATTGGGACAGAACATTTCCAATTTCATAAAGTAAACATCTCCCAAACGATGCAACTGAATTGAATTAATCGAACGTGATATGTTGGTTACGGATAAATAATTTTAAATTAGTCCAAATGGATTTAGAATTGATATTATAATTTCCCAACTCTTTTTTAAATTAACAAATAGTTTAATATATTATACGCAAAATAAGAATCGGAAAGAAAATTATCTTGAAATAATCATAATCAGAGAGTAATGTCTATTGTTTATAATTTCTATCAGTGATTCCCGCAAGATATATATATATATATATATATATATATATATATATATATATATATATGTATATATATATATATATATATATATATATATATATATATATATGTTTAGATAATTTCAAGATCTATCGTGGCTTAAGTGGTAAAGCAACGATCCGACAAACCGTAGACATGATTTGCTTTGTAATTTGTAGACAGCAATGTTTACATCCACATTTACTTCGCAATTACATACTAATTAGATAATATTTGTAAATATTTCATATAAAAGCCGAAAAACTCCAATAATTTATCTAATGTTATATTTAATAAACGGCTAAGAAATTATCTAAACACTTATATATATATATATATATATATATACAATATACATATATGATGTTGCTGCGTGGCCAAAATGTGTCGAAACTTTATTTGGGATAACTTGCCATCTATATGTTGCTGGGCTCTCTAAAGGACGAATGTTTAAACAAGCGTTCGACAGTCTCTTTGCTGCCGTCCTCAGGTTTCTGCTACCGTTCCTCCGAGCAATACTGCAGTGCCGTTCTAAAAACGAGGGAGATTTTTTATCTAATTTATCTTTATGACGTGCACTGATAATGCATCTGCTATTTCATGTGGCATAATCGAAGCGTTAAAACGATATTCACTAACAAGTTATACCCAAGTTCATCAAACCAGAGCTGTTCAATTTCATACTTCAAAAATATTTATTATTTTCTAAAAGAGTAAGTTTTGCTCGCTTTTCAGATCGTATGTGTATCTTAAACTTTTTGATTCTTTACTTTAAAAGGTGTGTTCAATTTCAAACTTATATTTTTAAGTATGTTTAGTAGAAAGATGTTTAACGCATTTCAATACCTGGAGAACGAACTTCAGCTGTTTATGTCGATTATTTATGTAGTAATAACACCCCTAGCACTAATATTTGCTGCTTGCTTCCATCTAAGTGTTGCGATTAAGTTTTAAAACGGTATTTATGATACCGTTTTAAAACGATATATTATGATATATATGGTTCAATTCGGTGCTGAAGAGCATCGAACAATGAAGATTTTTACGAAAACGAAAGCTATATATGGGACTATAGTTATTCTCATGCGACAGTGATTGAATCGTGGAATAAATTTCGGCAATGGAAAGGATTCACTAAAGATTCATCTCGGCCAAAATACTTCATGCTGTAGCGTCAATATGAGACGATAAGAAATTGCCTTAAGGGCAAATAGGTGTAGTAAACTTAGTAATATTTTCCAGTTATTGAGCATCAGCATATTAATAATTCATTCCGTTATTCATAGCCTTCGCTATCACATAATTGCTAGTCAGTAGATTCCATGACTGCTTACTGGTGATTAAAAGAATTTGCCATCAGCCTTATCGCTACAAACATTTGATACCCTGTCAAACAAAGCAATATCTTATCACATAAAATTAGGGCCAGTAATAATCTTGGTTACATGACAAAAACTCCAAATCCAAACATCAGGGTATGCAAAGGAAACGCACAAAATCTTCAAATGCGGGGAAATTTCAACCTTCAACATCAAGAACAATCGCCCCGGGAACCTAACCGGGAAGATTACTGCATGTTAAAGCTTGCCCATATAAAGCCAAAATACATCAAGATTTGCTTGATCGCATGCGTTTGGAAGCGTTACAACCTTTAAATGCTAACATATCAATTTGTGTTTTTCATGTGTTTGGCCCATTAAAAGCAATCGCTAGAAGGGCGACAGTTCAATTCTAACGTTAAGATAGACTTCCGTCAGAGAATTGTTCCGCAAATAGCAAGGGCAATTTTGCCTTTTTAATGCATAAATTACTTTCAGCCTCTAGACACGTTTCTAGTTTTCAGACCGACGTTAAATTTAATATAATGAATGGTATGAAATTTTGTATACTGGTACAATATTTTGTTGATTAGACCCCGTATACTCTTGTCGTTAATATCGTATTGCTGTCTTACCCCAGCAATAAGATTGTGCATGACCTTCTACATTTTTGATGATAGCAAGATTGCAAGCTGCATGTGTTGATCCAATTAGATGACGTCTTTTTGATTGTGAATTTACGTTTATCGTTTTGATATATATAAATAAGCACTCTTAAGAGTGGATGTGACGTAGTGCTAATTATCTAATTAAGTTTCCGTTTTTGGTTGATTAATTTAACATGAGCTGCAAAGATTCCACTTGGTAAATTTCGGTATCTTTTTCATTATTATTAACCCCCTTGGTTTTATGTTAATAAAGTTCAAAATCATGAACCCACTACATCTATGAATGCGCAAGAGCTTCAACTTTGTTAGAAGAAGGACATACAATACGTTATATAGCTTATTTGCTGGGCGTTAATCATTCGACAGTAAGTCGAATGTTTAGAAGATCTAGGGAAACCGTATCGCACTCGAGAAGACATGGTCAAGGTGGAAAATGACTTACAAGTGCGAGAAATGAGTTTTTTCCACTGCAAGCTTTCAGAAATAGGCGATTGACATGCACATAACTCAGTAACCAACTTGAAGCTGTCAGAAATGTCAAAGTTTTTGCTTTAACCGTAAGGAGAAGGTTGTGGGAAGTATGATTGAATAGTAGGAGGCCTGCAGTTAGACTATTACTTACCGCAGCACACAGAGTAGAAGGTTTGAGATTTACCAAAAATCATGCAGATTGGATAGTTGAAGATTGGAAGCGATTTCTGTTTTCGGACGAGACTACAATAAATTTAAAATCACTCGATTGTCACGAAAGAGTATGGCGAAAAACTGGAGAAAGATATAATGACTACACAATCTCTCAAAGAGAGCGCTTTGGTGGTGGATCAAGAATGTTCTGAGCTATTCTGAACTATTTGCTTTGACGCCTGCACAGAGTTAATCCCTAGAGAACATTATTCAGGAACATGCCTTTATGCCTTTTGCACCATTTATAGGGAACAATTTCATTTTCGTGCAGGATATTGCGAGGCCCCACATCGCTAGACAAGATCTGGAACACTTACAAAAAGTCAAGTAATGGAGTGGCCACCACGAAGTCCAGATTTAAATCCAATAGAGCACGTATGAGATACCCCAAAAGTATCAGTAAGGCGACATTTACCAGCTCCTATTAATCTCCAGGAATTGGAACAAGCCAATTTTTTCGAGTAATCCAAAGTTATATAGTGACAGTGGCAGCTCTTGATGACGTACGATGTGCGCTGCTGCACGGATGAGACTGCTTCGTTTAAGCTTTCATATATACAGAGAAGCAAGTAACCGTACCGAAATCTTCCGAAATAGTTCGAAGTAGTCTCATCCGTGCAGCAGCGCACATCGTACGTCATCAAGAGCCGCCACTGTATAATGAGCTTACGACGGAGAATACCAGTAGTTATTGGAGGTGCCACGCGTTATTAACTTTTACTCTTTTGTTCCATTTTTCGTTTTTAGAATTTTTTAAGGTTTCCAAACAATATCGTTTTGTTTCGGAACATGTAATTAAACTTAATTTATGTTTTTTTTTCATAAGTTTCCATTAGAAAAAATATAATTATATCCAGCTCAATTGTTTCTTAATGATATGGACAATTAATTCACCAATAAAACAATTTTGTAAAAATTACATGACTCAGTCGAGTGGTGTGCTAATTTTAATATATATATAGATATCCACCGATATGATATACTGGATTAGGTGCCGCACGACGCTGTACGTGTAAAGAACTGCTGGACGACGTGGTTCACTACATGAAGTTGAACTCGTGACGTCGGGCGACGGGTAGTTGTTTTCTTTGCAATTGTTGAAACGAAAACGTATCTCCCAAAGAATTCGGTAGTACGATCTACAGTTTTTATTGCAACTCAGGGATCGACTAATCACATTACTTACAAGCGATGCTACTAAATTCAGAGCTAATTAAAGGCTCGGCGAAAATGGTTGCGACGACAATAAAATTAATATCATTAAAACACTGCTTGTAAAAAAATACTTTTAAGTAAATGATATGTCACACGATATGATTTAAGTAAATGTTATAATAGTGATTTAAAACGCGACTATTAAATTATGACAATTGTTACTGGCTGGTATAATTTTCACATGTAGAAAATGTAGTTTAATAACAAGTATTATTAATAATTAACATGTAATCGTAATATACAAGTAAGTAATTACTAACTAAAGTAAATGTAATATATAAATTCCAAACAATGTTCGAAAACGATTCTCAGAAAGGTGTCGTTTACGACCAATTATGCCACACAAAAAAATGTTTTCTGTTGAAACTATATATAAAATCCCGCAATGTCTTATGAATTTGTTTAAAAATTTTAAACTTGATTTAAATATAGATAAGATTATTTAAAAAAGGATATTAAAAAATTTTTTGATGTATCTGGAGCGTAACAAGATCATAATCTAACGATTTCAACGTATTAATTGTCACGTCAACTAAAATTAAAAATAATATTGTGCAAAGTAGTGTTCTAAAAATGACGTAATAAATGGTATATTTTTTACTGTTGTACACCCGCGCATTTGACACAGTATTCGTTAAATTTAACAACCATTAACTGCGAAGACAAAACAAATAAACAATCCCGCAAACAATTCCAACATATCAATTGAACTATTTCTAATATAATCAGATACGGACAGATAAAATGCTTTTATATGTATAAATGAAATGAACGCAGCTAAATCTCAAATTCAGGATTCACGGTAATATTTGTTAGTATGGTGACGGTCAAATCAATCTGTAAAATTCAATATCTAAAAAAAAATACTCAAGGCTATGCATAAATTACTCCTTCAATTGATAATTATTCAACATTTACAGTTGTTTAATAATTAAAAGCGCAGATTATCTCCTAAAAGAAACATTAAAATAAGTTCTGTAAGCATGAAACGTTTAGAGTCGGATTTCTTATTCGTGCATCCAAAAAAGGTAAAACTAGTGTTTTGTTACTACAAAATTAAAAGGCCATTTTTCTTAACTATTTAATTTTTACAAGAAAGCCTGGACCTCATGTTTCTTTTTAACATAATTTCCACCTATATTAAGATGTTTATCGTATCATACGACTAGTTTCTGAATCCGGCCCTCAGAGAAATATGCCGCATGATTCTTCGGGATGAAATTATGTGTTTGAACATTACTTTTTTGGGTGATGTTGGATGTCTCCTGGACTGTTATGATGTCTGTGTAACATGCGCAACCTATGTTTCGTCATCAGTGGTAATTTGGGCTTAAAAATATATCCCCTTCGACACTGTACCTCTCGAAAAAAGTTTTTCATCTAAAGATATTTATTTACAGTATATACATTTATTTTGGATCTACAATGACTTATGCTAACATAAACTGCTGTTCTTTTTAAAAAATAATTGATATGATGTTATGAATGTTATGAAGAAAACTAGTAGTCTTGTTGTTGGTGAGAGGCTGTGAATTATACTGTAAGACTGTGTGCCTTATCTTGATATCTAGTTTATACTGACCTTTTCTGTTTAACAAGTAGATAAAAATATCACTACCCCTACGCTATTACAGATTAAAATAGTATTGGTAGACAGATGTATTGTTTGACGTCACAACGGAAAATTTTGCGTTATTTAAATTGCAGTAGAAATTATAGTAGAAAATACTAGATGTAATAAACCTTAGTATGCATTTCCGTGTTAGAATAATAAAATTTATTATATATATATATATATATATATTGTAGTAGGGCAAGCTTACGCATAAGAATGCCCTAGTTTTGTAAGATACAGATCATTATAGCTTGTATGTAAATGTTAGAAAATAAGAAATTTTTGGAACTGAATTCTTCATCTGTCATATCAATAAAGTTGGTTTCGCGTTTTTAATTGTTCAAAATTAATTCTCACATTTATTTATTTATATCTTTTCATTTGCCTTAGTCATTTTATTTCAATATCTTGTATTACCGAAGATATTTCAACTTAATTGATCAATAATAAATGACACATATTCTTTAGAGAAAACTCTCCATTTTCAAACTAAAAACCGCGGGAAATATCTCGACTATAAATCAGCATAGAAATGAGATTTTTATGTACATATGACAATTATTTATTTACTAGAACAATATATTTAATTTTTGTGAAGTATCTATATGGTTAGAGCAATTAAATTATCATTTTCACTAAAATTATTAGCGAGATTATATTAATACATACAAATTAGACGAATAAGAAGCTAGCATTGAGAACAAACGATAGTTAGGGTGATGTTGTAAAAAATTCCGAAAACACATCGACGTTTTATTAAGTGCCGTTCTGGAAATAAGAAGAAAAATCATTAAATAAATTAGAAAAACTATACTACGAACATATAAAAATATCACCTGTTTATCCAGCTCCTTTTTGACGCTTTTTGCGTATCTATACATCAACCAGTGCCTTATAAAACGAAAATTCCATTTCTCCGGGAATAGAATCCAGCTAGACCGAAGCTAAGCGGTGACGCCATCAGATTACCCGCCTAAACCTGTATCCTGCATTTTCGGATCTACAAGAAGACTCCAGACTAACCCATTCCCGTCTATTTCAAACTTAAGTATTACTTCAATCTCCTATAAATTTTGAATGTGTTGAATTAGTTCAATTCATAAAGTAAAACCTCTATCAAAGATTTTTTTAAAAAAGATATACCTTATAGGTACATTTAGAATTAGGATTATTTGATTAAAAACTGGAAGAATACAGTTCCTCTATTTATAGTTATTTATTTAAAAAGAAGCATTTATGTATATTAGTTAAATTTAATTCCTTAATTATCTTTGCTTAACCTAGAATTTATTTTATGTTTATATTTTCACGTGACTTGATTCATTTTTATATTATTCCTATTTTTTATATGAATCACTTACCTGCTAATCTATACATCAATAAAACCATTTATATTATTCCTTAACTCAATCGTTTCGTTTTGTTGATATTGAATTTAAAATATACCATCACATGTTATTTTATTCACCACTGCATTTGTACGTATTCTTATTGAGTCACCGAACCTACATTATAAGTGTATTTATTATTCACAACAAAAAGAGTCTCATTGTTCTTATAAGCCGGACATCTAACAGAGCCCACAAGAAATTAAACAATAAGAAGTTATTCACATGTAAAGCTGTTGAGGTTAAGTATACTTCGTTTTAAAACGATTATTTATCATTTGAATCATACACATGTAACAGATACCACGTCAAATAACTCCATCTGTATGTAATAATTGAAACCATATTTAAATAGATATTTATAATACATTTTTATAAAAATTACCTTATCAGCTTCAATATTTAATCATTTAATTTTGTAAATATCTTAAGGCCTATTTTACATTACAGCTTCACTTTAAATTCGCATAACAATATATATATATATATATATATATATATATATATATATATATATATACATATCTAAGAAAAGAGATCTTAATAATGAATATCCAACTTAAAGCCTTTTTCCACTAATGGATTTTTATGTACTTACATACTTAGGAATCGTCAGCGTATTATACATATTTACTTAACAATGACAGGATTAAGGGTCTATTGAAATCGTACACTAATGACCCCAGGCAATAAACAAAAAGATGTATAGAGCAATGGGAAACTATCATAAAGAGAAGAACAGCGTACGAATGAAGAACAACTGTATGTTCAAATTCATAATGGTTCTGAAGCTGTAACACAAGGACATTGCCAAAACTATGTTCGACAAATGGAAACATATTTAGCAGATTGCCTCAACAGAAATGAAATTTTGAACTAGACTGTTGTGTGTTTCTTAAAAGTATTGCGTTACAAACATAATATATATATATATATATATATATATATATATATATATATATATAACATTTGATAAATTATTGGAGGTTTTCGGCTTTTATATGAAATATTTACAAATATCAAGTTAGTATGTATGGAATTGCAAAGTAAGGGGGGATGTAAACATTGCTGTCTACAAATTACAAAGCAAATCATACGAAATTTTTAATTGAAAAAATGTCTATGTTGGGACTCGAACCCAAGTCTACAGCTTTCCGGGCTGTCGTCATTACCACTAGACCACAATAGACCCAGGTTCAAGTTATTCAAATTAAAAAATGTAGAGTTGAAAAATAATAAAATTGACGTACAAGAAATAAAAATGATTGATTCAACTCTACATTTTTTCCCCAGGAGAAGCAACAAATTCTGTTGCGAAATATAGGGTTATTTAATAAAGGAGTTTTTTAATTGACAGGCCGCTTACCCGAATTTAAATTAATTTTTTATATATATATATATATATATATATATATATAGTTAGTAACTTGTTATTGTCTTCTTTTTTTTTCTAATAAAATTGTGGTTCGAACTTTTTTTTGTTTTTTTAATTTATAAATTAAAAAATAGGAAAATCATTTGCAATAACTTGAAAGAGTTTTGAGAAATAGTGAAATACATTTGACAAAATAGGAAAACCAAAAGAAAAACACTGTAGATTAAAATATGCAAACATGTTTTTCGGAAATTAACTGACGCAAATAATTTCGACGATCAACATATTTGATTTTCATTGGAATTATACAAAAGATCGTTATCAACAACAATAATTTACCCTAATGGTTGTACAACGTCCTACAAGGTATTACGATAATGCACACAATACGATCCATTATAACTCTACCAATTTACTCCTCCGATATTAGTTTAGTTGCTTAATTATTTACTTGGTGATCGATATACGTTCGCAGTTCAAAAGCAGACAGTGAAATTTACATCATTCCGAACAATACCCACCTGTCGTCAGCATGTCGTTCAAACAAAGTAGCACGTGTAGCGGCCAGGACGGGCTGATTATACTGCTTACGACAGTATAGATATGAGATAAATGATGTATGCGTTTTACCAAAAATAAAAACTAAAAAAAGATGATGCGATAATGAACTAGATGTTAAGTTGATATGATATGTTGCTCTTTGGGAAAATTAAGTTGCATTACTGGCCTATTTTCAGTTGTACTTGGTGTATATCAACATTTATTCTAACGTAAGTTTTATGTCACTGTGATTGTCCATAGATATTTTATCGTGTAGATACAAGTATTTAGATATCAAATATATATATACGTACATGTATGCTTAAAATTAAATAATCTAGTATCTCTGATAACATGCATGTACTAATGCAATAAAATTGAAATATCTCTCCAAAGAGCATATTTAATTTTGCTGACTGTTATTGACTGGTAAAAATGCCTTTAATTAATATTGATCATAAATTATTCCAATAAAAAAAAAATACTAGAATCAATTCATAATTCACCTTTTATTTTTTAATTATGTAATCTTGCTGTTAAAGTTATTTCTTTTTATTCCTCTAGACTCGTAATGGAGTATACATGATATTTATGATTTTTCCTATTTTTCTTAGCCGTTCTCTTAATTATAAATGGTTAATTATTTCTTGGAAATTCAGCTTGATAATTATTCTTCAAATAAAACTACTCATTTTAACGTTTCGACTTTTATTTTGTCTTCATTAGAATTCAAACGTAGACAAAATTTTTCAATTAACAATTTGTAATTTGTAGACAGCAATGTTTACATTCACATTTACTTCGCAATTACATACTAATTTTATAATATTTGTAAATATTTCATATAAAAACCGAAAAACTTCAAGAATTTATCAATTGATATATATATATATATATATATATATATATATATATACAGGGCAATCCAAATTAAGTGTTCACCATTGGTAACTTTGTTATTATTAAAGATACAAGATTGTTTAAATTAGCAAACTAGTATTATAGTGTTAAATCTGGCGATCGGGGAGGCCACTGAATAGGACCATTTGTTCCTATCCATGAATTGTTAAAAATAGTATTTAAAATTTGATGAGTACCTCTGTAGTTGTGGGCAGGTGCGCCATCTTGCTGAAAATGCAGATTCTGTCTACTTATGAGATCAATATCGTCTAAGAAATTATTCAAAATTTCAGTCAAAAATTCTATGTACCTTTCACCAGTTAGAGTGCCCTCATAAAAGAAAGGATCAACAATCCTTGAACCAATTAAACCGCACCAAACATTAAAACTGTAACGGACTTGCGGGCGTCTTGGATGTACTAAAAGAAGATTTTCCTTTGACCAGTAATGATGATTTTTTGTATTGTACATTCCAGAATTTGAGAAATTTGATTCATCGGTCCATAAAATATAACGAAAGTTGTTTACATTTTGGCGACAAAAGTTAAGATACCAGTGGCAAAAAAACATTCTTCTCTCTGGATCCCCTGGCAAGAAAACTTGAACTGGTTTGTACTTATAAGGAATGAATTTGTGTTTCTTCAGAATCCTATGCACAGTACCGTGACTCAAATCAGATTCCTTGATAATATCTAGTATGGAATTCTCACGGTTGGCCTCAAAATATGCAAGAACTAGAATTTCCGTGGCCTCGCTTATTCTAAAAGTCCTTCTTGTTCTTGTTTTGGCAAAAACACTCTCATTGCCTCGAAATTTTCGGTACAGTCTCAGAAAAAAATTGCTCATTTGGTTGTGTTCGGAGTGGATATAATTCAGCGTAGTGTTCTTTTGCCCTCCTAGAGGATTTTCTGCACACTAAATAAGATTCTAACATATCACACTTTTCTGCATGGGTAAAAATTATTTTTTTGTCAAATTAATAACTAGCAAAATGAAATTTATGTGAAATTTATGTGAAAAAAAATTTAAGTGAAAGACTAATAAAACTGTACTAATATTTGACGTTTACTAGAAAGAATTAACGTCGTTATCATAGAAACATAGAAATGCACTTGACTTAGCTGTTTTTGTTTATTCACTATAACTCAAGTATTTCTAATCCCAGTAAAAAATTTCTTATTAGATTTTTTGTTTAAAAATTGAATTTCTAACAGAAAATGATATAATATACAGAGGTTTCCGTTTGAAAAAAACATATTTTTCGGGAAAACTCGATAACGCGCTGCTCATTTGTTTTTTTTAATTCTTCCATCTTAAAGAGCGTTAAAAGTACTACTAGTTTGCTAATTTAAACAATCTTGTATCTTTAATAATAACAAAGTTACCAATGGTGAACACTTAATTTGGATTGCCCTGTATATATATATATATAAATAATTTAAAAGAAATTATCGACCGTACTATATTGGATAAAATAAATTAAAGCGGGCAAGCGGTCTGTCAATTAAAAATCTAATCAATTTTATTGTCCGTGTACGTCACTTTTATTATTTTGTTTTGAACTCTACATTTTTATCTCCTGAGGAAGCAACAAAGTTATTGCGAAATATGGAGATAATTAATAAATGAGCTTTTAATTGACAGACCGCTTGCCCGCTTTTAATTTATTTTATAAATATATATATATTATATATATTTTATATATATATATATATATATATATATATATATATATATATATATCAATTGATAAATTATTGGAGATTTTCGCCTTTTATATGAAATATTTACAAATATCAAATTAGCATGTATGTAATTGCAAAGTAAGTGGGGATGTAAACATTGCTGTCTACAAATTAGAAAGCGAATCATACGAAACAGGCATCTGCTTTCAAATCTGAAGTTTGCTTTCATAACAGACATCTGCTTTCAAAAAGACATCTGCTTTCAAAACAGACATTTGATTTCAAAACTGACTTCTGCTTTCAACTTGACATCTACATTCAATAACTAACATCTGATTCATTAACACTGTTACTTTATAATGCATTTCTAAATAGCTTGAACCAAGGTCTATCGTGGTTTAAGTGGTAAAAGCGGCAGTCCGGCAAACTGTAGACTTGGGTTCAAGTCCTAACGTGGACAATATTTTCCAAATAAAATTTCGTATTATTTGCTTTGTAATTTGTAGACAGCAATGTTTACACCACCACTTACTTTGCAATTACGTACATACTAATTTTATATTTGTAAATATTTCATATAAAAGCCGAAAAACTCCAATAATTTATCAATTGATATATTTAATAAACAGCTAAAAACTAATCTAAACACTTATACACACATATATATATATATATATATATATATATATATATATATATATATATATATGTATATGGTAAATTCAATCAGTCGGCGATTAAAGGTCTGGTTTACTTCAAAGTATATATATTTAATACAACCCTACATGTTTCGGCAATGATGCCTTTATCAAGGATATAAAATATAAATGACAGAATACAAATGTCAAATAATTGAGTTGCTGTGGTTTAAATTATTCAAAGATACATTCCAATTGCATAATAATAAATCATGCCTTAGTATTCCAAAAACAGATAGTAAGGTGTGAACATATGTGTTGTTCGCTGCTAGCAGCTTGTGTTTTTTTCTGGGTATGAACATGTGTGTTGGTTGCTGCTGGCAGCTTGCGTCTCTCTCTGGGTGTGTGGTTTTGTGTTTGTGTGAGCGTGTAAGTGTAGGGTTTTGTATGTTGGCGCGCTCGTGCATGTGTTTAGTGACCGGTCGCGTAAATTTAGAGAGATCGGATAACCAGCCGTTGCGCACGGCTACCAACCCTGTCCCGGCAACTTCTTTACTTTTCCGTGCAGTACTTCGACGGCCCGACCCCCGCCCCATCGAGGCAAGGCGCAGACCAGCGAAGCGCACCCTGCACGGGGTTGCTCATCGCCAACCGAGGGAACACTCTTAGCGGCTACTTCGGTCGACGACGGTCACACTTTGTGCCATCTTAACGCCATCTTCGCTGGTATATATATATATATATATATATATATATATATATATATATATTATGATAAAGCGTGTAAGCTATTTTTTTTTAAATTTTATCCTGTTACTAATTAAGTATAAATGGACAATTTTGAACATCGAGCAGTGATTAAGAATATTTTAAAGAAAGGCATGTCCCTTACCGAAATCCATGATGATATGCGGGTTACACTGGGTGAGGGTTGTCCTTCGTTTACAACTGTAAGAAAATAGAGAAATGAATTTAATCATGGCAGGAGCAGCTTTGAAGATAATCGCCGCAGTGGACGGCCGAAAACAGCTACAAGTCCGGAAATGGTGGATAAAGTCCATGATTTATTGCTAAGTGACCGACGATTGATAGTGTTAGAAATAGCAGAGGCAGTCGGCATTTCAAAGGAACGAATGCTTTATGTTTTGCATGAAGAACTTGGCATGGGAAAGTTTTCGGCAAGATGGAACAAAGACGTGTTCGCTGTCAAATATCGATAAAAATTTAGAAATTTTGAACCGCACAAATTTTTGGCGTCGATTTGTTACTTAACATGGGTTCATTATTATACACCCGAATCTAATCAACATTCTCAGATGTGGAACAGACGGGGAGAACCAACTCCACAGAAGGCCCAGACGATTTTATCGGCGGGAAAGGTGATGGCATCGGTATTTTGGGATGCAAAACGAATATTGTTGATAGACTTCAAAAGGACAAGATCGTAAACGGGAATATTACGTAAATCTTCTAGATCCTTTGAAGAGAGCTATCGATGAAAAGCGTCCGGCAATGACTTAGAAGAAAGTGCTCTTGCTGTTGCTGCAAAAGAAATTAAGAATTAGAATTCGAATTAGAACCGCACACCCATATTCGCCAGACCTAACACCATCTGACTTTCATCTATTCACTAAATTAAAAGATTTTACAGGGGGCAAGAAATTCTGCGCAAATGAAGAGCAAACTTTAACAGTGGACGATTATTTTGGAAAATCACTTTCGAATCGGAATAAAGAAGCTTGAGCACAAATAGACCAAATATGTCGAATTAAGAGGAGATTATGTAGAAAAATAAAGTTTGTTTATTTAAATTATTCCTTTGTTTCTGAACGATCGCGCGAATTAATGAACCCGCCCTCGTACATATAATGAATATTACAAAATATTGAATTATTACTAGAGACCCGGACGCATTAGGCCGAAATTACGATGGACCGTATAAATAGGACTATTCATTCGGTTAACCGCACATCTGTTTTTTGTCGTTGATTTGTGACGAAATTACTCTAATTTTACAGTAAAATTCCTTTCTTCATGGGCGTGGACAGAAGCATGAGGAATTTTTATAATTTAAATTTAATTTTTAAGTTAAATTTTAATTATTAGTTTATATTCCGTAAGATAAATAAAGTACGGGGACTTAGTTTCTTTTTTTCATTATTTTAACTGTTAATTACATACTTCGTAAATTTGTAATAGATCCTGTTTAATATCGTTTCATCGAATCTACTTCTCCCAATTATTTTGACGTAAGTGACCAGTGAATTTCGTTAAGTTTCAATAACTTACGCATACATTTTTAATTTTCATTTATTTAGATCTAGAACATTGTTTAAGTTACTTTTTCAGATATGATATGGAACAACGTCGAAAATGGCATCGTGAAACAATGGCGAGTTAGATTAAAGGTCATACTGATTGCATGTCCATTGTCAGTGATTCCGAAATTTATTACAAAATCCGTAAAATATCGTCAAAAATAATTCCAAAAAAATCGCACGTAAAACGTCACTTAGCATAGCAAACACATACACAGAAATTAGACTCGTTGGAATCCGACAATTTTAACGAAGAACCCTGTGAAACTTTTATGGCGGCTAATATTCCATTAAATAAACATAACAATCCCACCTTCAAAACATTTCTCCAAAAACATACTGGTCGAAATGTTCCTGATGAATCCATCTTACGCAAGCCTTAACCAAACAAGATTGCGCAAAATTATAGCCTACTCTTCAATCAACCACAACGGATGAATATTATATTTATAAGTGCTACACGAAAGCAGTAGAACGCATTAGAAGCCATCTTTCAAAACAGTACCTATGGATAAGTGCCGACGAAACTGTCGATATATTAGGACGCTGTGTGGTAAATGTCGTACCTGGTGTACTACATTCAACTATTCCATATAACGCATATGTAATAGCAACAAAAGTTGTAAATACAGATGCGGAAACAGTATCTAAAACCGTTTACGAGAATATGCACCAAATGCTTCATTCGGACAACAGGTACAAAGAGAAAATACTTTTATTTGTAGTGATGACTATTAAAGGAAACATATTCCGGAAGTTGATAGACTTGTATCTGCTTTTAAAAAAGTTTTCAGAAAAGCAGCATTGAGAGTAATTCTTTACAGGGAAAAGCTTCCATCTTTGACACTGACTCCTCCCCCAGTAATACCTAGATGGGGAACATGATCGGAAACTACTAGTTTTTATGCAGAGATTTCGATAGTTTACAAAATTTCGCTACATGTTTAAATGACGACTCTCGAAGTATTTCTGAGTGCAAGGAACTAATACACATTTCAAATTAAAAAAATAATTTGTACTTTCTTCAGGAACACCTTGGAAGTTTGCCAAAACTAATCACTCATTTTAAAAATCAAAATCTCAAATTAAATGATGGGTTAACCGCATTAGATGTGGCTAATAATTTAACAAATATTCCTTCGGATGTGGCCTTCGGCAAAAGTTAGACGCGGTTTTTAATGGAAATCCAGATTTAATAACATTGTAGGCAATTGTGTATGGGGGCAATGCCTCAAAATCTAACTGCTAAATACGGTGAAATAAAAGAATATTTCCAATATGCACCTATAACCAGTTGCGATGTAGAAAGGACATTTTCTATCTTCAAAGTTGTATTTCATTCAAAAGGAACCAATTTTACAGAAGAGAACCTTGAGAAAGTGTTGCTAGTTAATATTAATACTCCTTTACTCAACTTGAACTACAAAATGAACAAATAAGAATGTATTTCGTATTTTATAGATCACCACCATCATCCAATTATATAAATAAGAATAAAAACTCTTTAAACATGCAAATTTTCATAGGCCTCGCGTGTCCGGTCCCTAGTTATTACAATCAAACAGGCGTAGTTTCGTTTAGTAAGACTAGGAAACTTTTCTTCAACATACCTTCCCATTGCAGATATATGTTTTCCAATTTCTATCAGTTGAAGACATAATTCGCGTTTATTAACATTTAAAGAACTCATTACATCATAATTTTAATTTACTTTAATAATAGAACTTATTTCGTTACTAACGCCAATATTCTTTAAAATTAGCAGTTTTAACACTGAGACCCCTTCTTCTACTTATGAAACCTCAAGGGGTTTTGTTAACACAATTACAAAAACAAGCTAGTTGACATACGATTTGAAGTTACTATATTTGCGGCTATCGACTTATTTGTAACTATTTAACTTAAAAAGAGAATAACAAATAAATATGGTTGTAGTTGTTGATGAAAAATATTTTTACAAAAGTATTTTTAATAATATAAAATATTATTAAAAATGGGGTGTGAAGAACACAATACAAGTTATATATTTGTGAATGTATCTCCTCTCCAGAGACGCAGATACGTATTTCACCTTTCTACAGGATCGTCGGTACGCCCCTGTTGGAGAAGAGATACATTCAACCAAACACAACTATCTTGCCATCAACCAGAAATTACTAAGACAGAGCGTGAAAGAATATTCAGCGCTGTCTACACAATAACTGCCGAACTAAGCAACGTGTTTCTATAAACGGTAACAACCATATCTATAAAAAACTGTATTATCGTGTCTTCACTACTTGTCGGGCGAACCGAATGCATATATAACAAAATAATTTGAAACATACATGAGTGGGTAAAAACCACACAAATTTGTATAATACAAAAGTATTTTTAGTAATATAAAATATTATTAAAAATGGGGTGTGAAGAACACAATACAAGTTATATATTTGTGAATGTATCTCCTCTCCAGAGACGCAGATACGTATTTCACCTTTTTACAGGATCGACGGTACGCCCCTGCTGGAGAAGAGATACATTCAACCAAACACAACTACCTTGCCATCAACCAGAAATTACTAAGACAGAGCGTGAAAGAATATTCAGCGCTGTCTACACAATAACTGCCGAACTAAGCAACGTGTTTCTATAGACGGTAACAACCATATCTATAAAAAACTGTATTATCGTGTCTTCACTACTTGTCGGGCGAACCGAACTCCAGCAGGGGCGTACCGACGATCCTGTAGAAAGTTGAAATACGTATCTGCGTCTCTGGAGAGGAGATACATTCACAAATATATAACTTGTATTGTGTTCTTCACACCCCATTTTTAATAATATTTTATATTATTAAAAATATTTTTGTATTATACAAATTGGTGTGGTTTTTACCCACTCATGTATGTTTCAAATTATTTTGCTATATACGCATTCGGTTCGCCCGACAAGTAGTGAAGATACGATAATACAGTTTTTTATAGATATGGTTGTTACCGTCTATAGAAACACGTTGCTTAGTTCGGCAGTTATTGTGTAGACAGCGCTGAATATTCTTTCACGCCCTGTCTTAGTAATTTCTGGTTGATGGCAAGGTAGTTGTGTTTGGTTGAATGTATCTCTTCTCCAGCAGGGGCGTACCGACGATCCTGTAGAAAGGTGAAATACGTATCTGCGTCTCTGGAGAGGAGATACATTCACAAATATATAACTTGTATTGTGTTCTTCACACCCCATTTTTAATAATATTTTATATTATTAAAAATACTTTTGTATTATACATATTGGTGTGGTTTTTACCCACTCATGTATGTTTCTAATTATTTTGTTAAAAATATTTTTGTTTGCCAAGAAGTTTTTGTTGGTGTACAAAAATCATTATTCCATGCAACACACCACAAGGCTGTAATAAACCGGAAAAATAATCATAATCAACCTATATCAATAATAGCACAAGTGATACGCAGATCTTTTGAGGAAAAAAATAAAATATGTTGGCGCTGCTTTATAGAAATTTGTTGTCATACCTGACTTGAAAAATTATTTTTGTATAGAAATGCATCGAAATGCAGAATGAATTTAGGTGCATTAGATAGCTAAATGCACTTGACAAAGGCAGACAAATGAGGTAGTTAAAAGTCTAGTTAAAGTATATTTATTCTTTATAAAAACATAATTACTGTAAATGGAAGTATATGTAAATGTAAAAATAATTTAAATCACACATAGCATTAATAACAACTAGAATAAATACCCTTTCCAATAATATATAACAGGCCAATAATATTTAACATTTTATTAGTTTAATTTGCAGTTCTTTTGGGGCGTAAGATTACGCTATGCTTCAACTTAAAACAAAACTTCAACCTATCTACTTTAACTTAAAAATATTTCCACGTTGAAAGTAGGAGTTCGTAAAAATTATTTTTGGCCAAGCGTTATATGCAAAGGGACCACTGTGCGCCGGTGTGATGTTACTCGAATAAACCTTTCTAGTTGTCACTGTTGATTTTCCTTTTCAGCACTTTGAATTTGTATAATAAAAATGAGGAAGCAGTCATCCTTAGCTAATATAGTCATGACCTTTCATAAGCGAATAAATTATATAGTATTATGTAGTTTCTGAAGTATATAAATAAATTAATAAACTCTGAATATAAATGTAAAGGTCTTTTTTCAATATTTAACACATCACTGAACACAATTTTTAACACTATCTTTTACATTCATAAATATCGAAGGATTTTCAAAACGATATTAAACAACATTAGATTTTAATTAGCGTGACTTTGAATTTAACATTTAAAATTACGTAATTCTTTGTAGTATAATCATATTAGATAGCAAATTTTATACTGTTTGGAAATCCCTAAACACTTTCTCGAAAATATGCATGATCTTCTTTAGTAAACTAGGAACAGATGTAAATTTTTAAATTATAACATTTATCAAATAATAATAACCGACAGATTATATAAGTAAATGATTGTGAAATAACTACGGTGATTTACAATGAATTAATTAACTTGATGAATCCCCGAACATTTAAAAAAAATGTTTACATAATAATGTAGTAAAACCAAGTGCATATTATTTAAGTAATTTGATCAAATAACAATCCTCTTGAGAATTCCGACATCAATCACATATTAAATTATTTAATTTACTTTAAGACTTAACAAGAATAGAAATATAACCCGTATATATGTTACCGTGAAAGTCCGAAAACCGGTGATAGTCGAGATATACCGGTGAATGTCAACATTCACCAAGTTACTTGGCGTATGTCCGATATATTCATCAAATATCATTATTTCTAACGTACACCGGCGAATGTCAACATTCATCATGGACTCATGGTGTATGTTTAAAAGAATTTGTTAATAAAAAGAAAACAAAATAAAACTCTATAGGTTATTATTTATTTTGATTAACACATGGAAGAAGTTTTCAAATGAACATAAAGAAATTGTTGAACTTAAAACAAACACAACAAACATAATATTAATATATCAAATAAAATGCATTTTATTTCTTGAAATGAAATTAAAAAAAACAAAGTAAATGTATGGCAACCTTATTTATTGCAACAACTTAAGCTACCATGACACTTCGAATTACACAAAAACCTATTGGTTTTACAGCTACATTTAGCCGTGGAACACTTCTTGTTGCAGTTACAGCGTGTATAGCCTTGCCCTCCGCTTTTTGAATTAGCAGAAGCTGCTTCTCTTACCGAAATTTCTTGACCTGAAATCTCATCCATGGAAATTAACTTTTCTTTGCAAGTTGCGAATTGATTACGAGTGAAAAGCTGCTTGAAGGTGCCATTTTTGTTCGCTAATTTATAAAAGTCTGTATTCTTATCCCAACAACAATGGCTAACACATTTCGGGGATCTGTACGACCACGATCGACGTCAGGGACTTTAATTCTTACGGTATCACCAATTTGGGCCGCAGGAAACTTTTTCTTTGAGGTTCGCAAAATTTTTGTTGCTTGGAGTAGTAGATTCTCTTTTGCTGCTACTCTTTTTGAATTGAATAGCTCGTGCTGCCTAGTCAGCACTTGAGATGAAGGCGTAATCGGTTGCAGATCAGTCACTGTTTGAGTTGAAGACGTGCTGGGTTGTGGATCAGTCGGCACTTCAGATGAAGACCTGTTGGTGGTAGATGAAGGTGGATTGGCTCCAATGGTATTTTGGTCATCCATATCACTTACATCTAAAACATGGTCATCAATATGGTCACTAACCAAATTTTCTTCACAAGTATTAACGTAAGCTTCTAGCTGTTCCTCGGTTTCAATGTTTGTAATTTGCTCGTTGGGGAGATATGACGATGCTATGCCTCTTTTTGGTTTAACGCCAAACAGAGCTTCATATGGACTCTGGCGTATTCCTTCATGGTAAGTTGTGTTTTTTGCGAATTGGACAAACGACAACCCTTCTGACCATTTATTTGAATCATTATCATGCATCCACGCAGTTAACATATTCTGTATGTCTTGATTGGCTCTTTCGACTGAGCCTTGTGTTTGGCTGTGACGAGGCTTTCCGTGCACTATTTTAACATCTTTCCACATAGCGCATAGTTCAGATATGACTTGGTTACTGACCTATCTGCCATTATCCGAATGCAATATAGCGGGAGTACCAAATATTAAAAAAAATTGAAGAAGGTGATATGCTACTTCTTCTGCTCTCTTGGTTTTTAACGCTCGTAACTGGACAAACTTGGTTAAGTGATCTTGGTAAACCATTATAAATTTGTAATCGCCATCGCTGTGTGATTGCAAGTCTATCAAATCGACTTGGCATCTAGAGTTTAATTCGGAACTCACCATTGGTTTTACAACAAAACCTTTTTTAGGAGCACTGTGTTTCATTTGACATTGTTGACATAAATTTAAATAGAGCATTATAACTTCATAAGTAATATTTTTGTATTTAGCTTGCAATTCTTTTAGCATTCGTGTTCTTCCTGCATGGCCTGTTCGTATGTGAGTTTCGGAAAGTATATTAAACAACTCTTCGTTTGTAACATAATACTGGATATTCGTTTCTCCTGGTTTTAATGGCACAATTAACTTTTGTTCGTCACTAACTTTTAAAATGTCAAAACGTTTTAAACGTCTGTAGTCCAAAGGGGTACTGCACTTACTTTTAGCAGAAATTACTTCAGAAGCGATTTTAGAGTACCTTTCTTGAGAAAAATAAAAACAATTGTCTTCTCGTTTATTTCTTATTAGGGTATTTAACTTTTAAAGAAATTGATCACTATTTACTGCAGTAGCCATCGAGCACAAATTATAATACCTGTTAATGATGTTTCACCTGCCACGGGTTGTCTATTAGATAAGTCTCTGCGAGAACTGTCTTTACCGATTGATCATTTGGAACTGATCTATGAATTTGAATTTAAAAGAATATATAAACAGTTTACAACCCTCTGAATTTGGGAAATCCTAGAGCTATTGTAATGAACTACGGTAATAAATGGAACAAAACTAAGAACTAAATATTCGTTTCTTAATAAACCTATTGTGAATTTGAATAGATGCAAGAAATTACAAATACCTGTGAAGGGTAAATTAAATATAGCTGGAAATTCCAGAATGAATGGTTTGCAGTGACGTGAATAATATGAATAATAAACTTATATTATAATAAATGTCCTGTCGTTTCTGACATTGACCGAAGCTTATATGTGTTTGTCGACATACACTGATGAAGGACCGAATTTATAATATAACTAATAATTGTTCGGTCTTTCACCTATTCATCTGGTGTCTGTCGACATTAACCGGTGTATGTCGACAACCACTACTTTCGGTCTTACACGGTAACATATACATACATGAGATAACTACGCAAGAATTGGAAGAGGTAATACGAAAACAGAAAAGCACCAGGATGTGACCAGATAACAACAGAGATAATCAAAGCATGAGACAAACAGGAAGGGAGTTGTTCTTGAAAATTCATAATAAAATATGGAAATAAGGGAACTTCCCAGAGAACCTAAACAGGGCATTAATAATACTAATCTATAAAAAAGGAGACAAAAGAGACTGTAACAACTACATGGGCATAACACTACTGAGTACAGTCATGAAGATATTCGAGAAAATCCTAGATGGAAGAATTAGAAAGATAGTGGAGAGTACATTAAATGAGGCGCAGAGTGGATTTAGAAAAGGAAGAAGTACACAGGATCACGTCTTCACGCTGAAACAGATAACCAAAAAAGCCATGAGTGAGAAAAAAACGTATTTCTAGCGTTCATAGACCTGGAGAAATCGTTCGACGAAACACCGAGGGAAAAAGTATTAAATATTTTAAAAGAAAGAGAAGTAAGTCTTAAAATAATAAAATTGATACAAAAAATTTACAATAACAACGTTAACACGATTATTAATAATAATATAGTCGGAAACATTTACAACTGAAAACGGTCTGAGACAAGGAGGCAGTTTAAGATCAACGCTTTCCGTAACATATATGGATGAAATAATAAAAAAATCCACAACAAAAACTAGTAAATTTAATGTTGGACACTTACAACTACAAACAGTAGACATTTCGGAGGGATCTTTCGCAGATGATGCCGTGATAATCGCTAAAAATTAAAAAGACTTACAAACGAACTTAGAAATATGGAACACAGAGCTGAAAAACCACAGAATGCGAATGAATAGAAGTAAAACAAAAATAATGACGATAGGAGATGGACCAAAAAACGTAAATATATAAATCGACTGGGTAAAACTAGCGCAAGTGAAGACTTTAAAATATCTTGGAGTGTCAATAGATGAAAAGGAATCACAAGAAGTAGAAATCAACCAGAGAATAGAGAAAACGTTAAAGCTCTATTATATGATGAACAAAAAATTCGTAAACAGCAAAGAAATTTCGCGATACACAAAAATGAAAGTATTTAAAGCGATATTTAGACCCATACGGACATTTGACTGCTAATCGTGGATTTTAAGCGAGCGGCAAAAAAGCAAGTTACAGGCTGTCGAGACGAAATACCGAAGAAGGGTGCGAGGAGTTACTGAATAAAATTAGATACGTAAAACTACGAAAAGGCCTAGAAGTAGAACCAACACTTAGATTTATAGAAAAGAGACAGCTGGGTTGGTGGGGCCACTTGCAAAAAATGAAAGAAGTACGACCAGCTAAAAGAGTGTGGGAGACAAAAATACAGAAAAACAAAAGAAGGGGTAGGCCAAAAACGCAATGGAACAGCGTAATAGCGAAAATACTGGAGAGAAATGGAGCAAAAAAGTTGCGGAAGAAAGGAAAAGATGGAAAAAATTTGTGGACGCCTAGAATAAGAAAACAGTTTCTTCCTGACACCATTATATGGTAGAAGGGAATACAGATTATATATACATATATGTATATATATATATATATATATATATATATATATATATATATTGACATTATTTATGATATTGATGTCCAAAGTTATAGAACTTTCAAAACTGACATCTGCTTTCAAAACTGACATATGCTTTCAATAACTGACATTTGCTTACAATAACATCTGCTTTCAAAACTGACATCTGCTTCCAAAACCGACTTCTACTTTCAATAATTGAAATCTGAATCATTGACACTGTCACTTTATAATGCGCACTTTATTAGCTTGAACCAAGATCTAGCGTGGCTTAATTGGTTAAAGCGATGGTCCGGCAACCGTAACTTGGGCACAAATTCCAACGTAGACAAAATTTTTCAATTAAGTTTCATATGACTTGCGTTGTAATTTGTAGACAGCAATGTGTACATTCACATTTACTTCATAATTACGTACTAATTTGATAATATTTTTAAATATTTCATATAAAAGCCGAAAAACTCCAAGAATTTATTAATTGATATATATATATATATATATATATGTGTGTGTGTGTGTGTGTGTATATATATATTTATATATACGAGTATATATATATATATATATATATATATATATATATATAATAACTTCGTGACCTTGGTATGATATGGTAAACCTAATCAGTAGGCGATTAAAGGTCTGTATATTACTTCAAAATATATGTATTTAAAAAACTCTACATGTTTCGGCTGTATACGCCTTTTTCAAGAGAATACAAAATATTCATATTTTGTATTCTCTTGAAAAAGGCGTATACAGCCGAAACATGTAGAGTTTTTTAAATACATATATTTTGAAGTAATATACAGACCTTTAATCGCCTACTGATTAGGTTTACTATATATATATATATATGTGTTTAGATAATTTCTTAGCCGTTTATTAAATATATCAATTGATAAATTATTGGAGTTTTTCGGCTTTTATATGAAATATTTACAAATATCAAGTTAGTATGTATGTAATTGCAAAGTAAGGGGGGATGTAAACATTGCTGTCTACAAATTACAAAGCAAATCATACGGAATTTTTTAATTGAAAAAATTGTCTATGTTGGGACTCGAACCCAAGTCTACAGTTTGCCGGACTGTCGGCAAACTCTGGGGAGGGATATGTTCGGACACGTTCACGAAAATATTAATAGTGAACCTGTATTTGTGTTCTTCACACCAGATTTTTAATAATATTTTATATTATTAAAAATGCCTTTGTATTATACAAAACTGGTGGGGTTTACCTACTCATGTATGTTTCAATTATTCTGATACATTACACATGCGGTTAGTCCGTAGTATGAGTGAAGACACAAACAAAATGCAGTTTCTAGAGAGATGGCTGTGCCACCTTTGGAAGGGCGTCGTTACTTCACATCGGTTATGTGGACGGGGCGAGGTACTTCGGCTGCCTGATAACAGGCAGCGCTGAATTTACTTCTACGCTCGGTCTGGATAATTTCTGTGATGTGGCAATGTGGTTCTTTTTTTGTGAATGTGTCTGAAAATATCCTTTCTCCAGCAGGGGCGTACCGATGAGCCTGTAGAAAGGCGAAATACGTATCTACGTCTCTGGGGAGGGATATGTTCGGATACGTTCACAAAAATATTAATAGTGAACCTGTATTTGTGTTCTTCACACCAGATTTTTAATAATATTTTCTATTATTAAAAATACCTTTGCATTATAAAAAATTATATGCCTCGTAAAAAGAGTCCTCTTCTAACTCTCCTTGGATGAGACAGCAAAAATCAAAGCGCCTATCATAATCCCTTTCTTTCAATGTGTGAATGATTTTTGGTTTGAATGGTTTGTATTTATTTAGTTTTAAAATTCTTGCCACTGTATCTTTACTTACATTTTGTTGCATCAACTATTTCCTTTTGCGCAATAACAGTTTTAGATTTTCTACCACAGACAGCATTACTTCAAACTGCGTATTCTCATCGGCAGCCAGCTTTTGGCGTTTTCCAGTAAAATTATTTTTAATACTTCCAGTACCCTTAAATTTATTTACTATTGAATGATTAATATTTTTAATCGGGATGTCTACTATTAAAAATAATAGCGGCTTCTCTATGTGTTTTATAATTTTCTCCCACAATCAAAACAATTTCTATTTTCTTTTCACAAGTTAATAACCCTACCATTTCTATGGGACATAAATTCTAACGCGTTCTGTAACTCACTGTCAAACATTTCTTGCTATCAACAAATCATTTGTATATCAGTGCATCCTAGATTACATGTAACTACAGTTAAATTTGCATTGATATTGTAGACAAAAAAGAAAAAATATTTTTTTCAATGCAAATGGATATAATTACATATTTGAACGTAGTTTTTAGTTCTGATCAACTTTTCTTTATAACAATTTTCGATATTGTCAAATATAAATTTTTCGATAAACCGCTTATACGACTGAAAAAAATTAATATCTGATGATTGTATTTTAGATTTTAGAACATGCAGAACTTTTTATGAAGAATAACTTTTTTCCTAAAATTAATAATAAAAAATTTTTCCATACGGTTCCAACTTAGTGAGAAAATCTGTATATGTATATACATATATTTATATTAAAATAATAGACTTTTTTATTGGTTTAGCGACCTTTAATGACTTTTAATGTTTTCTTCTACGACGTTTCGACTCTTATTATTATTGAGTCTTTTTCAAGTAACTAGAAACAAAAATTGATACAATGAAAAGTAAGAAAATATGTTTTCATTTGTGTGAGTGCATTAACAATTAAAATTAAATTAATAATAAAGTAAGGAAAAGTTAAAATGATTACATTTGTATGAATTAATTAAAAAATTTAAAAAAAATTAAAATTAAAATAACAATAACAACAATAATAAAATAACAACGAAAAACTTGTTTCCTTGGACGTAGAATCAATGTACACCAATATACATTAAACACTAGCCAAAAAAGTAATTACAGAAAAATGGAACTCCATCAAAAATTTCACAGACTTACCATTAATAGATTTCCTTGAAGCAATAGAATTAACTTTACCTTCCACATATTTTCAATTCGACAACAAATATTTCAAACAAATTGAAGGACTAGCAATGGGAGCATCTATATCCAGCGTAGTAGCCCAATTAGTATTAGAACACATCGAAGAAAATGTTATAAAATCCCTGAAAATAGAACCAACCTTTTTCAAAAGATATGTCGATGACTGCATAATGATGCTACCACAAAAGGAAATAAGCAATGTACAAAATAGTTTCAACAATTTCCACCCAAATTTAAACTTCACCATTGAAATAGAAAAAACAACTCCATAAACTACTTAGACTTAACACTAATAAAAACAAACAACAACATACAAACAAAATGGTACACTAAACCAACCACATCCGGCCGATACGTAAACTTTTATTCAAACCAACCCCTATCCCACAAAAAAAAATGTAGTAACAGCGTTAGTAGACAGAGCTTTAAATCTCACTAATCCAGTTTTCAGACCAACAGTACTGAATAAAGTAAAAACAATTTTAACAGAAAATAATTATCCACCACAATTTATACAAAAAATTATAAAACAGAGACTTAATAAAATATATAACAAAACAAACTGCCAAAACAAAAATAATAAAAAAAAACAATGAATTAACATATATCCCCACACCCTATATAACTGGATTATCCGAAAAACTAGACAATATATTTAAACCATTTAATTTTAAAATAGCACATCAAAGTGGAAAAAACCTAAAATTCCTACACACCAAACTAAAAGACTCAACACCTACACTAAAACAATCACATACAATATATAACATACCCTGCAAAGACTGTGACAAAGTATACATAGGCCAAACAAAACAGTTACTACAGGAAAGATTGAAAGGTCACAAATACGCAAAAAATCAAACTGCTTTAAAAAAACACCAAATGACACTTAAACATAATTTTGATTTTGAAAATACCAAAATAATAACAAAGCAAAAAATACAAAGGCTAGGGAGGTCTTAGAAATGATCTATATTTTCAAAAACAGCAAAACAATCAACGACAGAAACGAAATTGATGGACTTTCTAAACTCTATTACCCACTCATTAAACTATAAAAAAAACAACCAACCCCGCCCCCACACACACCAACAAAAAAATTTTTTTATTGTTTCCCATTTGTAAATACATATACTATATATCCCTTAACACATTTCCTAACCATTTTGCTATTTTTAAAACAGAATAAGAAATTCCACTTCTCCAAACAAAAGACACAGTCACACAAAATATTCGAAGCGGCTCGGTCGTTTCCCTAAAAAGGGCTCGGACAATTTCCGACGACACATGTGCACAATATGAGTGTTGAAACAATAAATCGGTGAGTTTTATGTCATTCAATGTTGCCTTACTTTATTATTACTTTATTATTATTTTAATTTAAATTTTTTAATTCATTCATACAAATGTAATCATTTTAACTTTTCCTTACTTTATTATTAATTTAATTTTAATTTTAATTGTTAATGCACTTACACAAATGCAAACATATTTTCTTACTTTTCATTGTATCAATTTTTGTTTCTAGTTACTTGAAAAAGACTCAATAATAATAAGAGTCGAAACGTCGTAGAAGAATACATTAAAAGTCATTAAAGGTCGCTAAACCAATAAAAAAGTCTATTATTTTAATATTAAGACACAGCCAATAAAATAAATAAGAAAATTAAATTCTTATAAACACTAAACATATATTTATATATACTAAACTAAATACGATTAAAATTGCGTAATGTATACATGTGTAATTAATGACAGAGATATGAAAATATCTGCTTATGATTTGCTGCTTTACACAGGAACGAAAGAGGATGTATTAATAGCATCATTAGGAATAGCTCGCGAATAAATAACAATGTGCTTCGTGAGGTATACAAATTATTGATTAAAATTTCTGCACGTGCTCCATAGATACATGTAAATATTCACTGCGATCACTTTACGATTTTCATTATTTACATTTTCCATTATTTATATTAGCAATTTTAATTGATTTGACTATTTGTTACACCGCAGCATACCAAATGTACGTATTCGTTAAAATTATGTTATCCAAAAATATACGTTATGCTCGCAAAAATCTAATCAAACTATCAAATTTCGTTTAAAATGATAATGGTTTCAGACACTAAGAAAAGACCTCAAATATTGTATCCTTGATTTTTTATTAAGAAAGAATACTTTTTAAATACGCCATTTGCAACAATATATATCCTCGATTTCCTGGGCATTAAGAGTACGAGATTTCTAATGTTCCTGATCTATATTTTCCCAAGTATCTAAAATGTATTCCCATTATTCGTCTCTATTCGTAACACGTATTCATGATATACATTTTATCATCTCGGCCCAGATATTCTCTATGGGATTTATGTCTGCACTTTTAGGAACCTATTGTAATCCTTCCACATTATTCCGATGAAACTACTGCGTAACTACATTTGCCGTATGAACAGGGCAATGATCATGTTAAAATATTAAATTATTCTAAGGAAAAGGTCAACTGGCAAATCAATTTCTAGGACACATATATAAAAAAAGCAGATGTGTGTTAAATTATAAGAAAATACAGAACACAAATATATGAAATAAAAAATGAATAAAACAAAAACTTAATCTGGACACCGCCTTTAAAAAGGCCACTATACAGGGTTTTTCACGTAACGCGTTTGTTAATAGTTTTCTATGTTAACGCCATAGGACACTTTTGAAAATTTATAGCACATAATCTGGATACTTTGTGAGTTAAAATAAAATATTTACTTATATATATTTCACTTTCGATTATAACGTAACCGATGTCATAGCCAACTTCAATATTTTAAATGGAATGTGATATTCTGTATGGCTTTTTTAGATTCATTGTAAAGTGCTATAATACTTGATATTAATGTTTCTTTTGTAAAGAATTAATCGTCTTTGAATTATTTTGATTTCTATGAAGTTTTTTGTTTTCTCAATGCACTTTTTAAAATAACATATCTAAGATCTAAGGCGTAGTTGAACTGAACTACGTCATATTTATACTAGAGACAGCGAAAGGTATAAGATTCTGAGTAACGTCCAAATATTTAATAAATCTCTTACAGGTGTTCGAAATTTATTGATTATTTAAGTAATCTTTAATTAAAGAAAAATATTTTTTTAATGGAACACCTGTAGATGAACACGCAATAGTAAATAGTACAATAGATAAACATTTTACATCATGCGGGTATAGCTTTCCCTATGCCTATCTCTCATAGTTTTAGAGTTATTAATGATTATTTTCTAAATTGAGCATTATCAAGAAAAATCGTAGCAGTAATAGCTTTGAAAAGTAAATCTGATCTGTCAAAATTGTTACAAAGTTTATTTTGTGTCTAACTGGTTTTGAGTTCTTCATAAATATGCAAGACGAATTAAATATTTATTCGAATAGAGACATTTTGAATTTATTCTACAATTATGGTGAATCTCTTCAGATTATTGAAAGAACATGTCAACTCTTTAATGAAAGATGCCCACATTTAGCAGCAATGAATAAATTTCATTCGCTTTGGTATTCAGATCAAGAAGATAGTTCCAAAACCGATTACGGGCGACGAAGGTAATGAACTCGTTGTATTGGGATATTTTCATGCGCATCCAACCAGTTTTATATCGGCGGGGTCTGCAGATTTTGGAATTTCAATACATAGGATTTTAAAGAAAAATAAAATGCATCTTTATTCTTTATAATCTGTCCAGACCTTTCGTCCAGGAGATCCTGACAGAAGAATTAAGTTTTGCGAGGTTATTATAACTAAAACACAAAAAGATCCCAATTTTTTTATCTAAAATTATCTGGACAGATTAAATGAAATTTAATCGCGAAGAGATTTTTAATAGAAAAAATTATCATCATTAGGCACAACAAAATCCACATGCCATTCGAGAAGCAAATTTTGAAGACACTTTTAGCGTGAATGTTTTAACAATGATTATACATAACCGCGTTGAATACAAAATTTCTAAAGAGAATTTAACGAGCGTTAGATATCTACAATTGTTAAGGAAGTAGTACTGCCATTTTTGAATAACCTACCATACAATCTGATACGGCAATGTTGGTTTCAAATGGATGGAGCACTCACTCACTCATATCAGGAATTAACCAATACCTTTGCGGATAGGTGGATTGACGGCAATGGACCTTGGTTCTGGTCACCTAGATCTGACTCCCCTTGATTTATATTTATGGGGTTAAATAAGAAATGAGGTTTACGCGTCTTTCGTGCAAAACAGAGAACAGCTTATAACTAGAGTAGGAGACGGTTTTCGAAACTTGAACGCTGAGCAAGTAAGAAAATCAACTACATCAGAGTAGAGAAGAAGAAATATGTTTTGTTTAGATCGGAACGGAGATCATTTTGAACATTTGTGAATATCATTCTTAGCGCATTATTTGTCTTTCATATTTTGATTTTATTGACTTTTTTTTTATTGTTAATGTATGGTTATTTTTGTTATCTCATATGATGTAAAATCTATCTTTTGTAATTTATTTTCTTTTCTCACCTTTTTGCAAAAGGTTTGGTGAACCAAAATACAATTGGTATAATTCCAAAACTATTTTGAATTCTTTTCCAAAGCTTACTACTAATAATGCTCAATTTAGAAAATAATTATTAATTATTATGAGTGATAGGCATAGGGTAACCTATACCTGTACGATGCAAAACGTTTATCTACTTACTATGGTGTGCTCATCTACGGGCATTCCATTTTTTTTTTATTAAATATTACTTAAATAATCAATAATATTACAAAATAAACCTTAATATAAAGTGTTATAGCACTTTACAAGAAATCTAAAAATAGAATAAGGCCCGGCAAGTCATAGACGTGAGTTCGAATCCTGCTTAAGGGCGAATTTTTTCAATCAAAAAATTCGAGTAATTAGCGTCATAAAATGTAGATAGCAATATTTACAATAAAGAACTTAATTGAAATTACGCAGTATTTTAATTAATGCTTGCAACAAAGAGAGCAAGTGAATGTAATATATGCAAATTTCGCTAAACTGTTTAATTCGATCGACTATAATATACTCACCATCAGCTTTTTGTCTGATACTGTAAAGCTAATTGACTCTTATTTGGACAATAGATCAGCCTATGTTTGTTACCACGAATATAATTCCAACATATTCACTGTGTCTTTTGGTGTTCCGCAAGGTCCAATCTAGGATATCTACTATTTATAATCTACATAAATGATATTTTAACTTCAATTGATTGCCGAATTCTTGCGTACTCCAATGACCTAAAAGTATTTTCAAAAAATCGCTACCCATCTTCGACTGCAAAACATTGAAGAGAAACATCGATATTATAACTGCTTGGTGCCACACAAACAAATTTCAATTAAATACTAACAAGTGTGCTATTGTCGCTTATTCCAGAAGCGAACAGCATATTTCCTAAAATTATGCTGTTGCTATTATAACATGCTGGTATTCCACAGAAACTAGTAGGTCTAGATCTAGATGTTTTATTTGATGCACGGCTAAAATTTACTGGGCACATAAAGGCAATATGAACTCTGCTTCTCGATCCTTGGGCTTCCTTATATAGACGTACAGAGGATTCTCTATCATATTTGCACGAAAACTTATTATTGTTGTGTCCGTTCTAAACTGGAACATGTCTCTGTCGCATGGTATTTCATATATATTTACCAGCACTTTGATTTGAAGAAATTTCAAAGAAGGTCTTTGAAATATCTTTCTTTCAGAACTATTGGAATACATCCACAGCGTGGTGTAGACTACAACAGTCTTGTGAGCGAGTATGGCAAGTCCTTGCCGGAACGGTGAAATATTTCTAGTGTTCTAGTGTAAACTTTTTAATAAACATTATTACAAGCAGGATTAATTCTTCTTTATTACTTGGCGGAAATACAATTTCTTGTACCAAATTACGGCACACATTCGACACCTACATCTTCGGTTCCTTATATATATATATTATTATATATATTTATGTTGCCCATATGCCTTTTATGCAACAAAGTTTTGAGCAATGACTCTATGAAACCATCGAAGCTCGAAAATCATCTAAGAAGAGGTCATCCTGATGAAATAGGTAAAGATTTGAAATATTTTGAAACATTGAAGGAAAAATATGAAAAGAGACCCACCGTGCACAGTATGTTCGCTTCAACGTCGGAAAGTAACGATAATGGCTTGCGGGCATCTTACAATATCTCATTACTTACAGCGAAATCTGGAAAATCGCACAACATTGGAGAACAGTTAATTTTACACGCTGTCGAAGAGGTTTTAAAAACTGTTCTGCACAAATCTCCATTTGACATACTCAAAAGAATTCCTTTGAGTAACAACACTGTACAAAGACGTATTGATGAAATGAACTCTGATATTGAAAGTTTCTTGTGTAATTATCTGCAAACAACTCATTTTTCTATTTAACTGGACGAGTCAACTTTACCTGGTAATGAAGCATTATTATTGGCATATGTTCGATTTGTTATGGACGAAGAAATTCATGAAGAGCTACTATTCGCGAAAACTTTGGAGACGGACACTAAAGGTGAATCAATATTTCATGTTCTGAGTGATTTTTTTAAGGAAAAATCGATTCCATTCACAAACGTTATTTCGGTGGCAACAGATGGAGTTCCTACCATGGCCGGGCGATGTCGTGGGTTTATAAGCCATCTTAAAAGAATTATACCAGAGGTAACTGCAATTCACTGTGTCATCCACCGACAACACCTAGTAGCGAAAAATTTGAGTGCTAAATTGCACCAATCGCTTCAATTTGTGATTAATGCAGTTGACAAAATAAAAAGCAATGCATGGAATACGCGTTTATTTGCACAATTGTGCGATGAAAATGATGAAGACTTCCAACGATTGCTCTTACATACTGAAGTACGCTGGTTGTCGAAAGGTGCATGTTTAACAAGATTTTTCTCACTTTTTGAATCAGTTTTAGAGTTTCTGGAAAGTAATGATCCAGATTTAAAAGAAAACCTTATCAATTTGAAAGCAGAGATCGCGTATTTGACAGATTTGTTCAAAAAATTTAATGACATTAACTTACAATTACAAGGGGCAGCCTCAATTTAATAAAAACAAAGGGTGCAATTTCAGCTTTTCTTGGCAAATTGAAATTTATGAAGCAAAATATTAGTCGGCGCGAATTTTCCCAGTTTTCAAACTTGTCACAGGTAGAATGTCTTGATGAGGATATTCTCACATATGTTCAACATTTAATTGCCCTCCATTATGACTTTAAAATCAGATTTGAAGATATTCTGACGATGGAAATACCACCATGGATCATAAATACACTTGATGAAACGGAAGTGGAGAATGTGATATTACAAGAGGAGCTACTCGAGCTTAGCACTAATGAGGAACTGAAGGTGAAATTTAAAAGAGTGTATCAAACATTTTGGCTGCAGGCAGAATTACCCGAAAAATATCCTCGACTGTGGGGAATTGCGAGAAAGCTTTTGATAGCGTTTCCCTCGTCATATCTTGTCGAGAAAAGCTTTAGTGTCGTTACAAACCTTTTAACAAAAAAAAAGGAGCAATTGAATATCACAGAACGGGGAGATTTGCGGTTATTCCTAACAAAACTGAAGCCAAATATTGATAATTTGCTGTCAATCCATCAAATACATCCCTCCCACTAAAATTATGTCTATTTTGTGATTGTCATTATAGAAGTTACGTTACGTTATTAATATTTAATTTTAATTATATTACGACTGTTATCATATTACAATGTAATATGATAACAGTAATAATTAATAGTGTAATAATTACATATTTGAATAAATACAACACAAGGAAATATACTATTTTTCTTTTTATTTTTACCACTCCGAATGGGGAGTTTTCTAAATAAAATATGTGAGAATTGATTGGTTTCTTGTGCTATGAGTAGATGTCAAAAGAGTAAAGTTGGATGGAATCACTTTTTTGATTGGCTAACTTTACTTTTTTGACATCCACTCACAGCACAATCAATTAATTAATTAATTAATTAATTAACCAATAACTCAGCCGCAACGCAAATTTCCATAGTTAGATCTAATCTTCACATTTTTTGTCGTGTTTTGGGAATATGGTAGAAATGTAGCTGCAGGGGTCCACCGGAACCAGCAAAACCTTCAAAGTGGTCTATGAGAAAAAAAAATTTGGGAGCCTCTGTTCTAGAGCTTTTCGGGAATATCTTTCAATGAGATTCAGCACGCATTAGGAAACACCCTGGCCAGCGCGTTCACCCGATGTAACTCCGCATGATTTCTTCGTATGGGGATTCGTTAAGAATCATGTTTATCTGCAAAATTTTGCAACAGATGAAGAACTGAGGGGATTAGTTCTGGAAGCATTTGCCAATATTACTCCACAAATGCTTATTGGGGGTGTTAGAATCGACGGTGAGAAGGTGCTATCTGTGCCTGGAAAATAATGGAAATCTTTTCGAACATATGCTCTAGACTTAGTTGTTTTGTTCATATTCGTTTGTTGTATTTTATTTTTTATGTCTTCTGTTAATTTAATTTGATTTGTTCTTTGTGTTTTTAAATGTAGCCATTGGATTGATATTAAATATGTAAATGAAATAAACTGTTAATGAACATAACAAATCATTTATTCTTAAAAAATTTTAAAAAATTGGTACAGGTCCGTACTAGGAATTTTCTTGATTAAGGTCGAAGAAATGACAAAACCGCAATTAAATGATAAAGTATGATAAGTCGCCATATTTAAAAAAATTAAGTTTATAATGGTTCCGCAAAGACGAAACGTTGGATTAAAAAACTAACAGCACCACCTTAAAGAGCATTAAAAGTTGCTGTGGAGAAGTGTCATTAGTTTTGCCCTAGGTCAAATACTAACGCCAGGAAAAAATAGTTTGTAAAATTGAAAAATTCTATTTTTTCAAAATTTCTCAAAAACTAAAAAATTTTTCAGGAAAATCTAAACACCAATTTCTTAGACCTTTGATTACGCAACTTTTCTCTTATTTAACTAAATCTGTATCTCTTAAGGTTTCCGAGATCCTCATAGAGGCCCTCTTTATCTCGAACATATCGTATATATTGGAAAATATTATTATTATTATTAAGCTGTTAAATCCTAATTAACAATATACTTAAGTGTCGAAAAAAATTTAAATGTAAAAACGTATGCCCAATCTTAAAAGGGATCAGTATGTATTTTTTACTTAGTCACAAAACTAATATTCTCTATTCTTACTGTTTCAGTTACATCCTATCAATTACCAATGGACACGTATATCCATTCTTCCCTTATATTAGCGATACTGGAACAAAGCCGCCCGAGAGCTGTATTTTTGGCCAGATGCTCAATATAGCAAGCGTTTTATGTACGTAACGTTGACGGTGTGTAATTTTATATACATTTAACTTCGTTTCACGTACTTACATTCGCATTTGACATTCCTAAAACAAAGGGTCCCGCATACACTCGCCGGAGCTATTCTTCTGGGACTCGTTCCCTTTTCAGAGCTAAGTACTAAACTTCTTTATGGGGCCGAAATAAGGAGAACAATGTAAAACATTATCAGCAATCTATACATCGCCATAATCTGACTGTGTATATCAATTTTATGCCTATATATTCACCACTAGGGGGCTTCAATTTGTCGATAAATTTGGACATTTAAGTTCGTGATATAATTTAAAGGGGCGCATATGTTGAATTAATATTGGTTTGATTTTATTCAGAATTTTCAAATATGTAACTTACTCACATAATGAAAAAAATATACACTGCTCAACACGTACAGCGATATTTACATAATTGAAAGAAAAAAGATTATTATATATTGTTCAGCAACTTTATTGACTAGATTTGTAATACATATATTCACAGCGTAATTCAACTAAAAAGTACAAAATTAAAAATAATTTCAAAAAGTTCTAATAAACTTAAGTTTGCAAATACGAATTTTGTTAACAACGATATAATCTTAAATTTTAAAGATGTTTAAATTTGGAAAGCAATCCTAAATATATCATCAACAGCAACTTCTTGTAATCAGTAAGACCTCCGCGATTGTTTATTACTGCCCTACTAAGGTTACGTATTGTTAAAATTAAATTGTCAATCTCTTCTTATGGTATTGCTCTCCATTCTCCTTGAAGAACCCTAAAAAGGTCTCGGGGACCGTTAATGTTATCATTTGAATTTGTAACACTCCTTTGCAACTTATCCCACAGATTCTCCAACGGATCCATATCCGGAGACTGAGCTGGCCACTCTAACAACGAAAGCTGTTGCTGTTCTAGCACATTAATTCAAGCGACTTGTGGACGCGCATTATTTCCCATGAAATTGAAATGTTCTTCTACTGCTCATGCATATGGCAAAATGACATGTAAAATGACCTGTTCTAATATGACAGCCTAAGTTTATATCTGTCATATTACGTTCAATCAAAACGAGACCTGTTCTTCCACCAATATTTATGCCAGGCCATACCATGATTGTACCACCTCTGAAAGAATGGACTTCTTGAACTGCATTCAAACGATTTACGCGTTGTGGATGCCTCCAAGCTCTAATTCTTCTTAAATCATTGTACATACTAAATCTAGACTCATCAGAGAACATTACATTATGACCATTGTTCGTTTGTCCAATTTCCGGTGATTCTGTGCCTATAAAAGACGTTCTCCGCGATTACCTCTTATTAGAGGTGGAATTCTTAAGGGTGGTCTTATTATCACGATTATAAATGTTAATCATTGATTCAAAAACCCTTGCCTTCTGTGGAAATCATCACCAGAGGGTTCTTGAAGGAGACGAATTTTATATGGATGGTATTTTCCTTTTCAAGAATTCTTTCTACTGAACGACGATAATATAATTCCTTTGTGACCAGCTCGTTTGTAAGTAAATATCCTCTACAGATATAACAATATTTTGCGCTTTAATATCATTTGTAGCAGAATTTGTAGGACAAATTCTTTGCAAATTACGAACGCCGCAAATAATATCTTTGCAAGTACCTTCTTAAAGTGTTGGTAACAACAGAACGCCGATTGGAATATAGGTATAGTATTGAAAAGGTTATATACTTCCGTCCTATCACCAGATCATCATTAATGTTTGCATTCTTTCTCTTTTATTTAATTCAGTCATTATTTGCAAACAACAATTATTTATAACACTTTTAAATGCCATAAACTGTTAGACCTCGCAATAAAATTTAAAGGTTGTAATATTCACGTTAACTTTTGTTCGACAAAAAAAAAACATTTTTCTTAATCGCCACAACAAAAGAAGAAATAAAATAAGTTTTAATACTTACAAAGATTGAATTATAAAGGTTTTTATTAGAGCGATCATACCTAAGTATCACTCAATACGATTTTGAAAATGCCGACAGATAAATAATCTAAAAATTATTTTTCGTTTGCATGTAAATCTGTAGCTAAATATTTTAGAGGTTATAATTTGTTGAAATCGTGTTATCGAGAAGAAATGTAAAAAAATACAGGGCATTCAATTTAAAAAAGTATAAGTTTAGTATATAATGAAACGGATATGCAAAATACATATCCGTAACTGTAAACAAGGACAAACACCTCGTATTTTTAGCATTTACTTCCTTTCAATACATATGTTTCAGCCATCTAGGCCTAATCGGTTGAACTAGTGAAGCAATGTATATACAAATTAATACAGATCTGTTAAACAACGGATCTGTATCTGTATCCACATTTACGCTAAAATCGTCTCCAAGCCATAACCAGTTTCGTTCTATCAGGCGACACCAATTTAATCAGTGACATCTGACGGAAGAAAGCGACTAGGCTAGAAAAGGCGATCTTCCGCTCGAATAGCAAGGCTATTACAAATAAGCGGAAAAATACGTATATTGGTGCTGTCCATTAACACACGCCATGAGGCCTAGATGGCTGAAACATATGTATTGAACAGAAGTAAATGCTAAAAATACGAGGTGTTTGCCCTTGTTTACAGTTACGGATATGTATTTTGCATATCCGTTTCATTATATAACAACGGCGTAATACGTGCAAAACGTATTGATAAATATCCCCTTTTTTGTATAAGTTTAGTACATTACATTTTTTGAACATTCTGTATATTTCAAAAATAAATCACACGATGCCTCTAATCTCTAATTTCCATATCTCAAATTTTATTATGTCTTTTTTAATTTAACACCGTATTTGTAAATCTCGGTATTATTTTCAACAATAAAATTCTCTCTATATATCATACAACCAATTACTGTTACCCCAAACACCGTCTACTGTTGACCAAAAGAGGTTTACATTATGTTAGCCTGAGGTTATATAACAACTTACCTGTAGCACTTAAAGCAGATACGCAATCCAAATATCTCTAAAACGTTTGCTTTATGAATTTGTAAGGGATCTTGAACCTTACGATTTAACCTTACGATTCTTGATAAATTTCAACATATATTTGACGTTTTCTCCTGAAAAATATTATAAGGTTGCAATGAAATTATTATTATTATCATTATTATTATTATAGGTAATAACAATAAAATTTATTAATGTAATTTGTGCTTATACTAAACCACTGATGTATCCGGTCAGCGTCTCAAGGTCGTGAGTTGTGTTTTTTTCAAAGATGGATTTTGTCAGAAGCGCTACTGCTTTTTTTGTTACACACATACAGTAATCGATATTATTGAACTAGAATAAAAGAGCAGAACTTCTAGTTTTGGTTAAATAATTCTGCGCGTACAAAAAGGATTAAAAGAATCCTGGACCTTCAAAATATGTTAAATAAACAAATCACAGAATTTTTAACAAGTGCGTTTAATCATTTGAAAATACACCCATACCTCGCTATAAGGCCGCTCTTTATACGGAATTTCGCTATAACGGCCTTTTTAAATTTTGACACTTTTTCGATTTACGGCCTAAAATGTTTCATGATATGGCCAATAGCTTGGTTGTATTTGCTTTATTTTTGTATGTATGTACATATTATTCGTAACTGAGCAAGACGTAGCGCCCACAACGAAAGAGGCTAAACGTTCCTACACTTTTATGAAACGGGACACCCCAAAATAATATTTTTCCTTTTTTAGTAAAAATGCCACCGAAACTTTCATTAAATTTGGAGATTGATGCTGCTAATAATAAAAAGAGAAGCCGAAAATCTGTCAAGCTAGAGACCAAATTAGAAGTTTTACATCGTATTGAAGCTTGTGAGAAAATTGTTCAAATTTGTAATGTAATGGGACTGGCAAAGTCTACCGTCCAAGCTATTCGTGATAGAAAAAAAGAAATTGAATTAGTTAGGTGGATTCAAGACAATAATGAACGAAGGATGCCAATGAGTCAGATGACTATCCAAGAAAAGGCCAAATGTATTTTCGAAAATTTATAGAGAGACGATAATAATGAATCTGCGAAAGATGATAAATTCGAAACAAGCCGAGGTTAGTTTAAAAAATTCAGATATCGCCACAATTTGCATAATTTAAGAATGATAGGCGAAAAAGCTAGTACCGATGATAACGCAGGCAAAGAATATCCCAACACTTTGAAAAAAGTAATAGAAAGAGATGGATACCAACCAGAACAAGTTTTTAATGTAGACGAAACATGACTCTATTGGAAGCGAATGCCTGAAAGAACTTTCATTTTCAAAATCTGAAAAGTCTGCATCTGGATATAAGGTCTCTAAAGAACGAGTAACTTTGCTTCTTAGTGCAAGCGCTGTGGGGGATTTTAAGCTAAAACCACTGTTAGTATATCATTCAGAAAATCCAAGGTGTTTTAATGGGCTGAACAAGAAACAATTGCCTGTCATTTGGAAATCCAATAAGACAGGTTTGAGGACTGGTTTAAAAATAACTTTTGGCCAGAAGTAAAAAAAATATTTAAAGGAAAAGAACTTGAGCAACAAAGTATTGCTAATTTTGAATAATGTTCCAGGGCACCTGGTTAATTTACCAGAATTATTAGAAGATGTGGAGATTGAGTACCTTCCCAAAACTACAACAGCTCTGATCCAACCAATGGATCAGGGTGCTATTGCAACTTTTAAGGCTTATTATTTACGCAGAACTTTTCGTAAACTTATTCAGCAAACCGATGGCAAATCTTCGATAAAACAATTTTGGAAAAACTACAACATCAAAGATGCCATGTCCAACATTAGCGAATCATGGAAAGACTTAAAATCGACCACAATGTACCATGTTTGGAAACAAATATGGCCAGAATGCATAAAATCTAATGAGTCTGAAGTTAATTCGCTTCCTGAAGTTCGACAAAGCATATAAAGCTTAGCAAAAGATTTTGGTTTTGAAGATTTAGAAGAAGGTGATTTGATTGACTCGCTCGATGCTGACAGAGAACCTCTTTCAAACGAGGTGCTGATCCAATTAGTAACCGAACAAACTCTTGATGAGGAGCCAGAGCCTGCTATATCCAGGCAGCTAACAGCAAAAACCTTGACAAATGCGCTTTCTTATTTCGAGAAGGGAATGGACATCCTTTTTCAAAATGATCCCGATGAAGAATGCAGCGATAAAGTATCTTGACAAGTAAACTCAGCCATTAGATGTTACAAAACGTTGCAAAAACAAGTAGAAAGGAGGGCGAAGCGGACAAAGTCGGACAAATATTTTAAGTTAAGTCATTCAACAACAACGAAAATTGACAACAGCAGTATTGTATCAGATTAAAAAAATCTTTGTATGTGAATATAATCTCTTTTGTTTTTCTTTTTTGAACTATGTAATGTGTTCATTTTATGTATGTATTCTTATTTGTTGTGTTATTTTATTTTTAAGTAAGTATATATTTTTATAAAAAATGAAAAGAATAAAATGCCTGATGAACTAAACCCTTTAAATATTATTTTTTTTAATTGGAACCGATCTGATTGAATTTGTATGTATGTATGAAAATAATTATTGATTCGTTAAACGGCTTTTCGGTAGTAGCGTGGTAGTTATAGAGAATAGACGTGTAATTTTGGCTCCGCAAGAATTTATCGAATACGAGGTTTTTGCGAGTGTAATAAAGTAATATTGTTAGTAAATAATTAGAAGTGATACACAAAGGTGTATATTTGTGAAATAGTGGAAGAGATAAGTACATTATTAAAATAAATAATATATGTTAGTGTTTGCAATAACAACAGAAAAGAGATAGAGAGAGATGTGGGCGGTGACTCGCTAAAGAGGCCAGCATCCGACAATATAAACATATGGCACAATAAAAACAAGGACTAGTAAGACATAAATAAATTTGTGGCGCACGAGCGAATTTCAAATTAGTGTGAAATAAAATCAAATAAATGTGATCCGAAAATTTTAAAATAAATATTTGAAATGGTTATACAAACATGAATTAAACGTGATTTTGTCCTTACCTGCTTTTTAACTATTAATTAAATAGCAATTAGTTAAATAAATGGTTAAATATATCAATAAGGAACAGGTCCGGCTTATAAAATATTAGGAAATATTAACGAGATAACTAGCTTAGTGGTTTGGGGGCCTGGATAGACATTGTTTGCGATGGACAGTGATGGGAGTAACACGGATGAAGGAAAAAGAAAGAGAAATAAAAAAGACGTAGCCGAAATCTTCAAAAAGAGTAAAAAGCTGACCAGAACACCAGACAAAGAAGCAAGCAGTGACGAAAGTAAATTAGATAAATTAATGGAAATGATGCGAGGATTAGTTACACAAGTGCAACACATAGAGGGAAAACAAGATAAATATATGGAAGAAATGAAAGAAATCAAATTAGAAAATGAGAAGATTAGAAAAGAAAACGAAGAACTGAAAAAAGAAATTAGAAGTGCCAAAGGAAGATTAGATAAACTCGAGGGTATGAATAGAAGAAAGAACGCAGTTATGGTAGGCTTGAAAATAGATGGGAGTGATCAAGATCAATTAAAGGTAGCGGTGGAAGATATTATCAAGAAGTACATGGAAATACAAATTGAAATTAAAGCGGTGAAACAACTGGGTCCAAAAACTTGCTTAATAGAACTGAAGAATATAGATGATAAGATAAAAATAATGAAAAATAAGGGCAAATTGAGAGGGTTTATGGAACAAAATATATACATTAACGATGACATGACAAAAGAGGAAAGAGAAATACAAGAAAAGATACGAAGAAAGGCCAAAGAAGAGAGAATGAAAGGAAAAACTGTTAAGATAGGATTCCAAAAGTTAATAGTAGAGGGAGAACAATGGAGATGGAATAGGGAAAAGGGGAATTGGAATAAGGAGGAACGAGAATTGGCACGAGAAAAGAAAATCCCAAAAATAGTGTCAAAAAACTAATAGTAAAGACTAGTGAAAATAAAGATGATGACCCGGACAAGAAAAAGGATATGATAAAGGAAAATAAACAAAATAATGATCAGTATGATAATGATGATACACAAAAAATAAAAAAGATAGAGAAAAGTAAGGATAAAGAAAGTGAAACATGGAAAATTGGTACTTGGAATATAAAGAGCATAACAGGAAAAGAAAAGGAATTAGAAAAGGAGTTTGAAGAGTTAGGAGTGGATGTATTAGCAATTACGGAAACAAAGAAAAAGGCACAGGGAGTTATTAAGACGGACAATGGTCATATTATGATGTATAGTGGTGTAGGAAAAGAAAAAAGAGCAGCTGCAGGAGTGGGATGCATTATACACAAGAAATTAGAAAACCAAATTTATAGATGGAAAGCCTGGTCAGAAAGAATATTACTAATAGAGATGAAGGAAAGAAACAGAACGAAAACAATAATAGTGGTGTACGGGCCAAACGAAGATGATACATCAGAAAATAAGAATAAATTTTGGGAAGAACTAACATTAGTGGTGGAAGACGCGAAAGGTATAATGTTTGTAGTAGGAGATTTCAACAGTAGAGTTGGCATAAGAGACGATGAATATAGTGAAGTATTGGGAACAAACGGGGAGACTGTTAGAAATAACAATGGAAAAAGAATGCTGGACTTCTGCATTATACACAACTTGGTAATAACTAACACTCTTTTCCAACACAAAGATATACACAGATATACTAGAGAAGTCAAGAGTAGGGGGGAGAGGTCCATAATTGACTACATATTAGTTGACAAAAATAACAGAAGAATTGTGAGCGACACGAAAGTAAGAAGAGGGCCGGAAATAGGAAGCGATCACTTTGTGGTTATATCAAGAATAAAAGAAAAAGTTCAAAACAAGGAAAAGCAATATATATATACACAGAAACAAGACCAAATAGAATCACTTAGAATATACAAATTAAGAAGTGAAGTCATTGCTGAAAAATTCCAGAAAAGGATAGCCGAAAGAGTAGAAAATATAGAAATTAATGGAACTATCGAAGAAATTTGGAATAGGTTTAAAGAAATAATAATAACTACAACGAAAGAGATATGTGGCGTAAGGAAAAATAAAAAGAAAAAACAAACAAAATGGTGGATAAATGAAATAAGACATCAAATTAAGATAAAGAAAAAAGCATGGAAAACATACTTAGCAGAACAAACAGTGGAAAAATACGATATATACAAAGAAGAAAGAAAAAAAGTGAAACATTTAGTAGTACAAGCAAAAAAGGAGACATGGAAAGAATTTGGGGAAAAGATGGAAAAAAACAGTAAAGAGAACCAAAAACTATTTTATAGAGTCTTGAAATCAGTAAGGAATGAAGAAAGGTCACAATCTACACATTATATACAAAATAAGAAGGGAGAGATCCTAAGCGATAGAATGAAGATTATAGAAAGGTGGAAAGAATACTTTCAGGAATTGTTAAGCGGAGGAGTGGAAAACGAGAATGCTAGTGAACAACAAATAATAGGAGATGAAGAGACAGAAGAAATAATTACCATGGACGAACTGGAAGAAGCAATACAAAAACAGAAAAATGGAAAAGCGCCAGGCTGTGACAAAATAACAGCAGAAATGATAAAAAATATAGGACAAAGAGGAAGAGAATTAATGTTGAAAATATATAACAGAATATGGAGAGAAGAGGAAATACCAAACGATTGGAAGAAGTCATTGATAGTACCAATATACAAGAATAAAGGAAATAAGAAAGAATGCAATAATTACAGAGGAATATCCCTTCTAAGTACTGCAATGAAGATTCTCGAGCAAATAATAGATAAAAGACTAAGAACAAAACTCGAAAATACGTTACATGAGTCACAAAGTGGGTTTAGAAGAGGAAGGAGCACACAAGACCAAATATTCTCTGTGAAACAAATAATACAAAAAGCCTCTAGAGAACAGAAGAAAGTGTTCTTAGCATTTATAGACTTGGAAAAAGCCTTCGATAAAGTACCAAGAGAAAGATTGTGGAATGTATTAAGAGAAAGAGGTGTCAATGGCAAAATAAGACGATTAATACAGAAAATATATAACCACAATACTAATGCTGTAATAGCTAACAATTTAGAATCTGAGATATTTAAAACAAACGAGGGACTGCGCCAAGGGGGAAGTCTGAGCCCAATGCTGTTCATTGTTTATATGGATGACATTATCAAACAGTGTGCATGTAAAAGTAAAAAGTTCAGGGTTGGACACCTTAACTTGAATGCAGTCGAAGTTTCGGATGGGGCATTCGCAGACGACATAGTAGTTATAGCCGACAATGAGGAAGATCTGAAACGTAATTTAACAACATGGAATATGACACTAAAGGACAGTGGAATGACGATGAGTAAGAGCAAAACTAAAGTAATGGTAGTGGGAGATGAACAGGTAGATACGAAAATCGTAATAGAAGGAACTGAAATAGAACAAGTGAGAACATTCCAGTACTTGGGAGTACGAATTGATGGAAGAGGGACCCAGGACGCTGAGATTAATCAAAGAATAGAAAAAACAACAAAGCTGTACCACAGCATGAGGAATAATTTCATTAACAAAAAAGAGATATCCCGAGAAACAAAACTAAAAGTATATAAGGCAATTTACCGACCCATATTAACATATGGCTGTGAATCCTGGATATTAAATAGAAGACAAAAGAATAAATTACAGGCAGTAGAAATGAAGTATTTAAGAAGAGTTAGAGGAGTTACAAGGATGGACAGAATAAGAAACTTGGAAATACGAAAAGATTTGAAAATGCAGTCAGTGTTAGAATACATTGAACAAAGACAGCTAGGATGGTGGGGACATTTATATAGAATGGAAAATACAAGACAAACAAGAAGGATATGGGAAGCAAGGATAATGAAAAATAAAAGAAGAGGAAGGCCAAGGACAACATGGAATGATGTCATAGCAGAAATACTGGGAAGGAAAGGCAAAACATGGACAGAAGCGAAGAACATGACAAGGAATAGAAATGAATGGAACACGTTTATAAAAAGCTAGAAGATAAACGCCCTACACCATTGTTATGGTAATAGGGATTTTTGGATTATATATATATATATAAACGGCTTTTCGCTTTACAGCCAACTTTTTCGGAACGTATCTAGGCCGCTAAGCGAGGTATGGATGTATTAAATAGTGGAAGTTATTATAAAGTGAAGTATAAAATAATATAGGAATATGTATAAAATTTTATATATGAAATATATTAACTTTACTGTATATGACACTGTTCAAATGGTACCAAATTCATGAATTTCGTTAACATCAATTTTAAAGATGTTTTAATTAATGTTACGTAATAGTTATTAAATATAAACTTAAAAAGAAACGGTAAATAAAATACAAATGTTCATCAAAAAACTGTTTAACTTCGTGCGAATTAAAGTGGGGTGAATCAGTGTACATGTTGGGCGAAAGTTGGACATTGATTGCGTGTAAAAATGTGCAACTAAATTGCAAATTACGCTGACAATAGAACCAAAACTATTGTTGCGCTCTCGCGATTACGTTAAATCTTAAAAATTCAGCGTATTCGTACACACTTTTTCGAGGAATACACCTTAGCGTGTTACTTTGAGGGATGACAACACACTAATTCTAGACAAATCCCCAAAAATATAGTATAACTTAATGATAAATAATTGAGACAGCGTTTAGCCCCATCATTCGTGGATAGGAACTGACCTACTTTAATTCATATTTTGAGAAATAAATGAGAAATAAATCTAGTTAGATTAAATATTCTAGTTTATTTATATATGCACCTATAAAAAGAAAAATGAGAATTAGTGTTAAATATATGTAGATTATAAAGAAATAAATAATGTTGTTTTATGTATAAGTAGGCGATAAATTAGAAAACAGCTATATTTTTGCGGATTGTATTTTTTTCTTTAAAAAAGAATTTCCTTATAAAAAGCTTCTTCTTTTGGTCCTAAATGTGTGGCTTCAAAAGTACAGCATACGACAAAAAAAAATCATTCATTAAACTTATATTTCAAACGTATTTTTAATAATATAAAATATTATTAAAAATCTGGTGTGAAGAACACAAATGCAGGTTCACTATTAATATTTTCTGTGAACGTGTCCGAATATATCCTATCCCCAGAGACGTAGATATGTATTTCACCTTTCTACAGGCTCATCGGTACGCCCCTGCTGGAGAAAGGAGATTCCCAGACACATTCACAGAAAAGAACCACATCGCCCTATCACCGTAATTATCCAGACCGAGCGCAGAAGTAAATTCGGCGCTGCCTGTTGTCAGACAGCCGAAGTACCTCGCATATTGCCCACATAATTAATGTGAAGAAACGACTCCCTTCCAAAGGTTGGCACGGCCAATCTCTCTAGAAAACTGCATTTTGTTTGTGCCTTCACTCATACTACGGCTTAACCGCATGTGTAATGTATCAGAATAATTGAAACATACATTCACAGAAAATATTAATAGTGAACTTGCATTTGTGTTCTTCACACCAGATTTTTAATAATATTTTATATTATTAAAAATACCTTTGTATTATACAAAACTGGTGGGGTTTACCTACTCATGTATGTTTCAATTATTCTGAAACTTATATTTGTTAACAGAGTAACATTAAAACATTACAAATGATATACAAAACGTGAATTTACTAAGGCCTATACAAAAATAATAAAGAACTACCTACTAGTAAAATATCTTTACCTGTCAATGTAGTACCTTTCTTCTTAGTATTGAAGCAAGGGCTTTCTCATGCTACTGTTCCAACTAACATGCCTTCAAAAGCTTTCCTCATTATAGTAGGCTGTTTTTTAAGTAATTAAGTAACCAAATATTGGTGCACATGCGAAGCTTTAGAAAACTTCAAATTCTGACAGCTGCCACACATAAATCCTAATTATAAACGCGTATATTTTTTAATTATTTTATGTTAGAGTTACAACGTAAAATATTTATTAAGAGAACTGATCAAAAATTAGGAAATAGAGTTGGGTTTATTCCACTAATCAGTGCTGACAGGATTTCCAGCAACAGTATCCTAATCTGCCAGGTACTTACGCACAACTGCAAAAACATATTCAAGCTTGTGTTATTAAATTTGGTGAAACAAGGGCAATAACCCAGAAACCTAGCGGTGGAGCACCTAGAAAACGAGCAGCAAATTTTATAGAGGATATTCGACGTCGAACTCACCCAAAAAATAAATCGAAAAACTATTACAACAAGTTCATTTGTCAGTGGGGACATATCAAATTCAAGCAGTTTCGGAACTCAAACAGATAGATTTTGTTACGAGAACACAATATTGTCTATGGTTTTTTAATAACATAAATAATAATGACATTCTCGACAAATGCTTCTTTTCGAATAAGGCTTGGTTCCATCTTTCAGGATATTTAAACAAGCAAAATATGAGAATTAGATCTGCAGAAAATCCTCATAAATTTGTGGAAATTGCGCTAGCAACCTATATTTTTTAATCAAACCTTAACTGCTGAAAGGTATCGAAATTAATTATTGGAACCGTTTATTAATAAACTTCATGATAATGAACTTATGGAAGGATATTTCCAGCAAGATAATGCACCAGCGCACAAATCTCAAAAAACAATACTTACGCAGCAGGGGTTGAGTCAGCCACTATAGCTTGCCATTCTCTTTTTCATTCACATATGTCCTATGCCGTAGTTGCGTGGGGTAACTCAGTTGAGGCCAATAATTTTTTTTTGCTTAAAAAAAGAGCAATCCGTATTTCAGTTGAAATATAATGAACATTGTAAACAATATTTTATAAATAATAGAATCATGTCCTTTTCACCCTACATTTATATATCATACTGTCCTGTATATACATAAGCACATAAATAATTTTAAAACCCATTGTGATATGCACAACTATAATACTAGGAATAAAGATCAACTGGATAGTCAGTTCTTTAGACTTACAAATACTAAAAGAAACAGTATTCAAACTGATTTGTATAATAGACTACCTTTATCGTATAAGAATAATAGCATAAACAAATTTAAAAAACAACTTCAAAGTTTAGTCGTGCAGTCACAGCAGTCATACTTATGTTTTACAAAATTATTCTTTGACACATGTATGTGTATACCCACACATGTTTTTTCCTTTTTTTCCTTTTTATACTATAATTACTGTATATTTTTACTTTTTTACTTTTTACTATTTTTTCTTATTACCGTGTAACACATAAGAAAGAAAGGAATAATAAATAGTATTGCTCAGGGGTTTCCATCCATTGTTCGGTGAATATCCAGCAATAAATTGACATTAAATATAACTTAAAGGTGGCGTAACATATACAGAAATACAATACAGAGGGAAAATACTTGATTCTGAATGTAAAGACATTGTGTAAACTTATGAAAAATGGTGTTTTAGAAATGAAACTCTTTTCAGGGTGTAACAAGCATTTAATAAACCATATTTTTTAAATTTCATCATCTTTTAACTGGTATGAAAAACAATTCTTCCCATAATTAACTAGGTTTTGAACACTTCCTTTTTGGAATCTAACCATAAATTATCACTGGGGATTGAAGCTAGTTTTCGTGTAAGATGGCAACAACATGTTTCCGTTATTTTGGATCCAATATGTAACGCCTTCCTTCATTTGTTTTGAGTTTTATCATGCGCATAAATCCAAAAAATTACATTTTCTTTTTCGTTAAACATTTAATATCTTAAATGTACACCCGAATTCATCATCTCTTCTATTTTATATAAAGATTCTACATCATTTCAATAGAAACGTCATTTTCCACGATTTTTTTTTTATATTTAGGATGTAATTTGTCTTTACGGGACAGCAAACATGTTGTTTGCGAACTGCCATATGTCGGTTACTTAGGTTTTCCTATGCTGATCTATCCGAAAGTACGACTTCAAAATGTATTTATTTTGTATTAGAATCGAAATCTAAAATTAGATATTAGTGTAAAATCACTTTAACGACAAAAGAATTGTCATAAAACTAATTTATACACTAATATCTAAATTTTTCGACCTGTCCAGAGCTGCAGAAGCTGCATTGGTCAGCTCGTAGATTCCACAAGGGAAACTTCTTCTGGGGCAGTCGTTTACTATGCGGACCATAGTTTGTGCCACATATCCACAGTTTCAGAGGCTAGTATCTGCTAGTTTCCATTTTATAGCAATGAGTTGCACCTTCCGTGGCCGGAACCTATTTAATTGAGACTATTGGCTACGTGGTAGGGTTACGGCTGGCGTCCATGGTGAACCTGTTGCGCGTTCCAATAGTGTTTTAGATTTGGGTGTCACATTTAATAACCAATTAAACTTTTCGCAACATCTGATCAACGTTATCTTATTAGCTGTCAAGTTACTTTGGCTTTATTATACCTGTCACCAAGGATTTTGATGACCTCAAAACATTAACAACTTTATAATTTTATATCTGTAGAATTAGAAATTAAATCTCTATTCCTCAATTCAGGGTGTTGTTCGAATAGGGCTAGCAATCATTCACATTGATGAGATGCTGAACTTCCGTATCCTGCCAAATCGATTTTCTAGATTTCAGTCGGGTCTTGAAGACCCGTGAAGATCATCGTGTATGTGAAGATCGATGATGTTGGAAATCTAAGCCCATTCATTCTGTGCTGCAGCGACACGTCTGATATCCGTCGGGCAGCGTTAGAAAGAATCAGTAACCATAGACTAGGAGTGGATCTAACAGTATCTGTGACGATCCTCATTGCATCGTTAAATTGAATATCTTCTAGCTTGGTGTGAAAGCTTCGGTATCAGACAGCAGCACAGTATTCAGCATAAGAATAAGTCAATGCAATGGCTACCGTTCGCGAGTTCTCCCCATTCAGCCAGCTATTCATGGAGAGCCCATGAATTGCTAGCAAATTTATGTAATACATTATTGCGGATCTTCATCTTTTGAATTCATGACCGTGCGTTTTTCTACAACAAATCTTGTTATTATTACACAGGAGTTAGCTGAAGAGGTCGATAGGGGCGATCAACTTAATGTAATATGTACTGATTTTACACGAGCTTTTGATACCATTGATCGTGTGATATTATTGCAGAAATTAAGTGCATTTGGTCTTTCTAATTAGGTTACTTCATAGTTATCTTCAGGATAGTCACAATTACGTGTATTATAATGACTTTAGATCAAAACCTTACATTTCCACCTCAAGTGTGCCGCAGGACTCTAATTTAGGACCACTGCTTTTCATAATGTTTATCAATGACCTGATAACTTCCATACCTTGTGCAGTTTTGACCTATGCAGATGGCCATAACATTTATCGTAGCATATTAAATGAACTAAACACCGCTTTTTTGTAAAACGCACTGAACGTTATAGTTCAATGGTGCACGAAAAAAAAAAAGTTCAATCTTAATATTAGCAAATGCAGTTCTGTATCTTACGCGAAGAAACATAATGCCTTGACGGCTACTTATTTCATCCATGGTGAACCTGTTGCGCGTTCCAATAGTGTTTTGGATTTGGGTGTCATATTTGATAACCAATTGAACTTTTCCCAAAATCTGATCAACGTTACCTCATCAGCTGTCAAGTCACTTGGCTTTATTATACGTGTCACCGGGGATTTCGATGACCCCAGAGCATTAACAACTTTATATTACGCATATGTGCACTCTAAGCTTAAATATGGGTCGGTTGTGTGGTATCTTTATTATACAATATAACAGCAGATAGCGAAGAAAGTGCAGAGGAGATTTTTAAGGCTTTTGTCTTTCAAATTGGATGGAGCTTTTTCCGAGCGTAATATTGACTACAATCTCTCTTACACCGGAACAACAAGGAATCGTTGAGTGCGCGTATGGAGCAAATGAGTGCTAAAATTATCAGCAACGAAATTGATTCGCCCTGTTTGCTTTCTCGAGTTAGTTTTCATGCGCCACGTGTTTCGTCAAAAAACGTTCCTACATTCTCTGTGCCTAGTGCTAGAACTAATATCGTGATGAAAGCGCCCCTTACGCATGCTTTAGTAAATCCTGATAAAGTGTTTTTGTTTTCTATTTGAATACACAAAATGCCCTTTTTTTTCTTCATGTTAGCAATATGTATCACTTTTGAATTTCAATTTAGTTGCCCTGTAATTGAATAAATCTGTTGGGTACAAATATATTATTATTATTATTTTGATTAGTTTTATAAAGGTTCTGCTTGAGTATCAAAGAGCAACATCGAATACGAACTGTTCAAAATACTTTTTCTGCATTTCCAAATAATTTAAACGTTTGATTTAATTTTTTATATTTTTCGATCTATTCTTTAAAAATATTAAATAAAATCATGCACTTAAAACAGACTGGAATTAAAAAATAGGGTATTGACTACTTAAAATAATATTTATAATTTACTAACCTACAAATTTTGATATTTTAGTACCACATAAAAGATACTTAAATAGTAATTCAAAAATGTAAACATACAAAGCGTACATAAATACGATTGTACAAAACTGCAGTAAAATGTGTAGTTGGTTTGGCAATCGGTTTCGACAAAATATGTGGTTTCAAAATGGCCGGGAGCCGAGAGAAATTCCTCGAAGTTTCAGGGTAAGACTTAATTAACGGAATCGCTCCAGGGATGTTTTATAATCCGGAAACTATTCCTACTTCCAACAAAACCAAGATACCCATCGGACAATGTGTCTTGCGGTATTCTAACTTTAACTCATTTATTTTATCGATAATGGAGAAAGGATAGTTCGTAATTTTCGTCACCATTGTACTAAACGAAATGAAGAATTTATACAATTTTCCAATCAAAATCAGGGTACCCATCACAAATAATAAGTTAAAAATATTAGTATTGATTAAAATGACTACTAGTATACTTAAATTATTAAATATATAAACGTAAATGGAACCATAATGAAATATTATAGAGAATATTAATTCAAAATTTAAGCTTTACAGAATATATGATTGTTTCGGCCTTTACTTGATGAAATTCCATTATAACTATTAAGATAAAATAAAACAAATTTTATGAATTTCACTTTTTAATTATCACTGTAACGAGTCGTTTCGCACCAACCTGGGCTTCGTCAGACATATAACTAACTTATTTACAAAATATTTTTTATATTAAACACAAGTAAACAGTAACAAGCAAAAACACATGTTTTATTTTAAAAAATAGTCAGAGGGATGGGTGGTTTTTATTACGGGATGTCTATACAAAACTTTCGCTACGGTTTATAAAAAAAAAAAAAAAAAAAATGTACTGTTCTTAAGTAATAAAACTAAAGGTTTACATTATATTACAGGGATAAAGAATTCTATGGAAAAATACAAAAATACTATACACTATGTAACTGTCTGCAAATCAAATAAATAGATTAAGTAGGGGTGAATTATTTGTTTCTAATTGATCATTTAAGATCTTGTCAGTTTTCTTTATTTTATTAATTTCCAGTGACTCTAATAAATTAAGTTTTTTGCCCTTATTTTCTATATGTAATATTTTAAATTCTTTGTTAGTAATGAATAAATTTAAAATAATTAAGAGAGATCCTACAGAAAAATTTCAACACACTCTAAAAACAGTTATAAGAAATTCTGCTAATCTTTTTAGTGAAAAGGAACAAAATAGTTTAATTATCATGAACCCTCAACCGCCAAAATTATATTCCCTTATTAAATTACATAAAGAATATCACCCGATTCGTCCGGTTGTTTCATATGTGACAGCTCCGTCCTACAAACTCTCGAAAAGGCTTATAGATATAATTATTAAATATACAGGTTTTAAACCTAAATTAAGCGTAAAAAACTCATATGCACTAATAAACAAAATCAAAGACGTTACTTTAACGTCTAACACAAAACTTATTTCCTTCGACGTTCAAAATTTATTCCCTAGTATCCCTCCAGAAAAAACGGTTATTTTAGTAAAAGATCTGCTCCATAAAAATAATGTAAATCCGTTAATTATTAATGAAATTCTTGATCTACTAAACTTATGCATAGAACAAAATTACTTTCAATTTAATGAAAACATATACACTTGTAAAGAAGGTTTAATCATGGGTAATCCCCTAATCCCGTTATTAGCTGAGATTTTTATGGATCATCTTGAAAATTCTATTTCAAAAAATCCTCTTTTTCAAAATGTATTATTTTGGTATAGATACGTAGATGACATATTACTAGGTTTCATAGGAACAAATAGACAATTAAATTTCTTATTTGATTATATAAATACATTGCATCAAAATATTAAGTTTACAATGGAACAGGAAACAAATAATAGTATTAACTTTCTCGATTTAACGATTACTAGAATTAACAATAAATGTAACTTTGCTATTTACCACAAACCGTCAACTACAGATATTTCTATACATAACACTTCTTGCCATCCGATACAACACAAATTAGCGGCTTATCACAGTCTTATACATAGATTAATAAATACTCCGTTGAACCAAACAAATTTCGAGAAAGAGTTAAATTTAATTAGACAAATAGCTATCAACAACGGATATAAAAGTAATATAATAGATAACATTTTAAATAAAAAACTCCGTACAAAAGCCATATCACAAGTTTACCCAATATTAAATAATAACACCCAAAAATTTAAAATGATCACGTTTATAGGCTCTTCAAGCACAAAAATTTGTAAATATTTAAGAAAGTTTGACATTAATACAGCGTTTAAAACTAATAACAAATTATCCAAGTTTATAAAAAACAATAAGGATTTAACAAACAACAATAAAAAGTCAGGGGTCTATGAGTTAACCTGCGGTAGTTGCCCTATGACTTATATCGGACAGACAGGCAGATCGTTTGAAGTACGCGTCAAAGAACATTTTTCTTCATTTAGAAATAATAAAAGTGACTCTTCATATGCGTCTCATATCAATTCAACGAACCACATTTTTAACAAAGAATTTAAAATATTACATATAGAAAATAAGGGCAAAAAACTTAATTTATTAGAGTCACTGGAAATTAATAAAATAAAGAAAACTGACAAGATCTTAAATGATCAATTAGAAACAAATAATTCACCCCTACTTTATTTATTTGATTTGCAGACAGTTACATAGTGTATAGTATTTTTGTATTTTTCCATAGAATTCTTTATCCCTGTAATATAATGTAAACCTTTAGTTTTATTACTTAAGAACAGTACATTTTTTTTTTTTTTTTTTTTTTATAAACCGTAGCGAAAGTTTTGTATAGACATCCCGTAATAAAAAGCACCCATCCCTCTGACTATTTTTTAAAATAAAACATGTGTTTTTGCTTGTTACTGTTTACTTGTGTTTAATATAAAAAATATTTTGTAAATAAGTTAGTTATATGTCTGACGAAGCCCAGGTTGGTGCGAAACGACTCGTTACAGTGATAATTAAAAAGTGAAATTCATAAAATTTGTTTTATTTTATCTTAATACTTTACAGAATAGACAAAAACACCATCGTTGTCTGCTTTTCTATAAAGAAAAAATCATGTGAACCATAAAATTTTCATTCAAAATTAACCATGTCTTAGATTGATTCTATTTACTAGTTTATGTGTCATTCCGCAACGTACCATTATTTTACTCAATGATTTTCGTATTTTAGTTCTTACAAAATATATCACATTAATAATTCAACTAGTCAACAAATTCGCATTTTTTTATTTTTCTTTGCAAACTATTTCTTTTATAGTTCTAACAATAGTAATAACAACAAATTTATTCTGACACGTCAGGTTTTGGAAAAAAATTTTGAAAAGTAAATGAAATAATATAAATTAAGTATGTTCATTATATGAATGTGGATGGTATTGTCCTGTTTAAAATGTTTTTCTTTTTACTTTTCTTTTATACTATTCTTCTGATACCAATGCACAACTATAATCAGAAAGCAATTCTGTAACATTATATTCTTCAATCGAAAGACCTATAGGTCTTGGTACTAGCAAGGCTTCCGAATGAGGTACTGAACGAGTAGCTGAGAGCAGACAAGCATAACTAATATTTTTCATATCTTTATTGGAAAACCCAAAAGTTTTTGTGCAGCAAAAGTAGCAATGATTCGAATGGTCCGTTTGTTCACGCCAAGTCATAGCTCTTGCAAAAAGCATTGCTTTTTTCTTACCGTTTGAGCAGCCCTTCGGAGTAACAGAAAAGCGTTCGCAGCTAATGCCTTATTGTTTAAGCCAAATTAGTGTAAATATAACTTTTCTATTACAGATGTAATATTCCGCTTATGCTCGTGGGTAGTGAATTCTCCACATACATAACAGAAACTGTTTGGTTTATTTATACACGTACGCAACATTATGAAATAAAAAGACGAGCTATCACAAACCGACTTGACATTGAATCGCAAGAGCCGTGTGTAGCTCTTTATATATCCACATAGCCAGATATCAACCAATTCTTATTTTGATTGGCTTCAGAATTCTTTATTCTTCGAAATTGTATTTCTTATATTAATAGATACAGTAAAAGTCCTAAATCATTATTAACCATTAACAAATCTTCTTTACAAGAAACTAATGAATAGGTATGAATTGCCTTATTACTTTGTTCATATAATTAATTAACAATATTTAACATAACTTCTTATAAACTATGTAACTTGTTGTTTTTAATAATGTTCCCGTCACTTAGCTCTGGTCACTTTGTTTAAATTACTTCAAAACGTTACCTTTCAAATATCTCGGTCTTGCTTAAACTTTTTTAAAAAATTTGTATCCTAAATATTTTACTTTCTAATTCTTCAATTCTAACTTGAATATATACAATACTGTTGTATTCTCTTTAATATTTTATCTTCTTTTTCGTGATCCTTTATTTTTGGATTTTATATAATTTTATTGTAACTTTTTTCTATAACAATTTTTCTATTCTTAATTCCTACTATTTTTCGTTCTCCATAAACTTGTTATTATATTCCTTTTACCAATACTATTTTCATTCTAGTTATAAATTTTCGAATCCTAATTTAATACAAATATATGTTTAACATTAATATCAGTAATATTAATGAGATTTACCTTGTTTTCCTCATTTAAACCTATTTAATTATTAAGATAATATCTTTTTTCCTCCAAATTTTCTTTTTGTTATCAAAATCAATAATTTTCCTACCTCTTTCTTCCTTTATCTAGCTACTTGTTTAATTGTTTTTCAAATATAAATATCATTAATATTTTCACCTTTCAAATTTAACAAATGTCTGTCATATTTTTTTTAAAAATAACATCTTCCTGACATTTACATCTAACCTGTACGCATTACCTGACATTTACATCTAACCTGTACGCATTATTTTTACTTTTCATATAAGACAATATTCAAGATTAAATCAAAGTTCCTTTTTATAATTAAAATTTCATAATTTTTTTAACTTGAGTTTCAAATATCTCGAAAAATAAGCAGTTCACGAACTACGGAACGGTCAATCGACGCAATACACATTACGGGAGTGTTGAAAATCCGCACTGGCTTCGCCAAGTTGCACACCAGCGCCCTTGGACTGTCAACGTGTGGTGTGGAATAATTGGGAACAAAATCGTCGGCCCCCACATTACTGAAAGCCACTTGAATGGTGAAATGTACCGCGACATTTTTAAATTTGAAATACCAGCACTACTTGACGGTAGCTTAGAATTGTGACAGAACATGTGCCAGTTTATTGAAAACGAATGCTACCTACGCGAGAAGCAGGCGCAGCGATGGCGTCTAAAGATGGTCGAAAACTAACAAACCCGTAGTCGTATCGCACAATGTCTGGGAGCTTCTATTTACTGTATATGCCAGTAGAGATGGGTGTGGGTGACCATAATTACAGATAGAAGGTAGCGCCATTCAGTTTTACCTACAGAAGCTCAGTCTGAAAACTGAGAAAAGGGATTGCGCGTTCTTCAGCGCATGCGCATACACTCTACTCAAAACACACGCTATATACTTACTAAATATTAATACAAAAATGCTGCACAAGATACTTAGAAAGAAATCTCTAAAGGCGGAAAACCAAAGGCAAAGAAAAAAATACCTAGAACCAATTAATATTGATTTATTTACTTTTTCTCGTATATATACATATATATATATATATATATATATATATATATATATATATATATATATAAGTGTTTAGATAATTTCTTAGCCGTTTATTAAATATAACAATTCATAAATTATTGGAGTTTTTCGGCTTTTATATGAAATATTTACAAATATCAAGTTAGTATGTATGTAATTGCAAAGTAAGGCGGGATGTAAACATTGCTTTGTAATTTGTAGATAGCAATGTTTACATCCCCCCTTACTTTGCATACATACTAACTTGATATTTGCAAATATTTCATATAAAAGCCGAAAAACTCCAATAATTTATCAATTGTCATATTCATACTGTATATATATTCATATATATTCATACTGTATATCAAAAAGGAAGAAAATAAATTATAACAACACGAACAATACTACAGCACAATTATGTTAAAACTAGTCCGGAAATATTAAATTCTCAACAAGTCATAAATAAATAAATCCGGTATAAGAATAAATTTAAATTACAATAGTTTTGCTTTTAAATAAACGCAGCTTTTCCTAAGGTACCCCAGAATTAACCTCACAATTTATTACAAACAGAATATAAGCGTAATAAATATTTTACAAGATACCAAAAATAATTTTATTTTAAATTCAAAAGTTATTATATCCAAAATGCATGGACATATATCGTACAATATGCAGCTGGACATGAAAAAAAAACATTTAGTTTCACAGACGGCAGTAAAAAGTTGACACAAAATTTATAGTTTAATTTAAATTAAGGAAAGGTTAATTTTATGTTTAAATGCTAAATGAAATTTATGAATCTACAAAAATGATTTTTTCTATTTTGCGTTCGAAATGAACTCATTATGAAACCCAAAAGATTTTAAGAATTTAAGTACATTTGACAGATATGATATATGTTCGTACTCTACACAAACAACGTATATTGTATACAATTGACAACAAGATATATTAGTTTCTATGTCACTCATGTTTATATTTTTAAATAAAATAATGTTAACGAAAATTAATAAATAATATGTAATATAATATACTTCGCGGACAGCAAGATTTAAATTTGACAATGTCAAGTGTCAATGTGACCAACTGCATGATTTATATAAACATTAAACTCTGAACTTCCAAATTAAATAATTGCAATTTATTAATGTAAAAAATGTAAAATAGAAAAAATAGTATACAAAAACTCGTTTCATAAGGCCTTTTGCGGCACTCGCTCTTTAGAAAACTCGCCGCTATCGCGGCTCGTTTTCTAAACTGATCTCGTGCGGCAAAATGCTACCTTATGAAACTTGCTTTTTAATATACTATTTAAGTGGAAATATAAAAAGATAGGTTGAATTTACAATGAGTCGAGCCCTAAAATGTTACGTTAAATTAATTACGACAGGTTATAGAAAATAAAAACAAAATATCAAATGAAATTAGACTATACAAATTAATATTAATCATACGAATTATTTGGTTTCATAAATAAGCCTTGTGCTTTGGAGATGAGAGTTATCATCGCCCTTTGAGAGGAGAACTCGCTATGATACGGTTTTTATTCTTTCTGGTTTGGTGGTAACCAGCTAATTTAACCCCGTTATAGTCCCATATGTTATAGGATGCATTGCCTAGATGCAGTCTTCAACAGAGAGCTTACGTTTCCGAAGATCGGATTGGAAAGCCGTTCTACACACAGTTTGGTTTAATTTATCTTCCCCAAACTTCTAAAGTCGCTACAAACAAAATTGGCTATTCCTAATAATTTTAGTCACTTCTTTGACTTGATCCACTTTATGGGAAACAACGATATGTCGAAAAGCCGTGACTATAGCTTTCTTTACTGGAGATTTGCACTACTTTGCAAGACTTAACTTGACACCACGAAGGTCGGAGCTCGAATCCCGCAATCACCCGCTGGCATAGAAACCGATAAGGAGGGTAATACAGTGTTATACGTATCGTTGAACGTATTTAAATGATTCGCCAACAAATTAAGATACCGGGACTTGACAATAAAGAAGGGAAAACTAAAAATGGAAATTGAAACGTAACACGAAGTTCAGAATCGTATGCATAGGTTCTTAGTGCGAGAAATTGAAAAAATCGAATTTAATCGATTACAGCGCCATCTATAATGAATTAAAAAAATGTTTCAGATAACGTACTTTTTCCAGTAGAATTCGAATCTGTAACAAAATATAAGAGTTCCTATTTAAGATTTCAAAGTTACCCTCGCCCCATTTACACGGAGAAAGGGAGAGGGGCTAATTCTGGCACTAATGTATCTTATTTCCTCCATTGAATTATTAAATTTTAAATGTGGGAATTTTTTCGTGAACTGCTTTTTCGAGATATTTGAAAGTTTCAAGTTAAAAATACACCCGGTATATAATCGTAAAATGCTTATTCTAATAATAATCCAGCATTTCGACAAATTTCTGAAGAAAAAATTTTATTTTCGTTGTATATCAATTACTTTCAGCCGACATCATTTTCTCATAAAAAATGTACATATTTTTTTTTAGTTTTGTCGAATCTAACTCTCTCAAATCCAGGTAATTCTTTAGATACTCTACTTCATCACTTACTTGCAAACTTAAATTACCTCACTCTTTAAATTGTACAATAAACATTATGAACGATATATCTCACCTTAAACGTGGGGAATAGGAAATAATGAGAGCGAATATATGTAATGTACTAGAATTGCTTTTATAGTACGATATCACACGCAAAATATAACTAAAGAATGAATTTCGTTTAACACAGCTACTTTCATTTGGAAGTTGTGTTCTATATCTAATGACGCATATTATAAATTGGATAAAATCACACCAACTAAATGTGGAACATTTATTTGATTACACTGAACTTCTGAACAGATGTCATAAAAGTAATTGTCTAAAATAAACGTTCCTCAGCGAAATCCGAGAAGATTTATTTGTCTGTTTTTCCAACCCTGCACCTGTGCGTCTACCAATTACGCGCGTAACCCATAATCACTACCGCATACGGACATTTACGCCGGAAACGTAGAAACAAATTCTATCCAAATTATTGATTAAACGATAAACAGCACTTGTGCCGCAATATATAACGCCATTTATCTAATTTCAGTGGGAATAACAATTTATCTGCGATACAAACAAGTGGAAATTGCAAATTCTCTCGTTGGAAACGTGATCAAACCGTCTTGGAACGTCTTTTCGCTACCACTCGGTCTTATATCTTGTTTGGGTATCAGCATTGCGGCGAACTTTCAAGAAACAAACATAATGAACATGCATTTAATTGGAGCTTTCATGACTTTTGGTATTGGAGTGATATATTTCGCAATACAGGTAGGTTTTTATGAATTACTTCCAGAGGAAATGAGAATATATCATTACATAACATTTTATTTCATCCATAAACCTATAAAGCTGTTTTATTGAGATCTACTTGAAGATACTAGAACATATTGCAATAAGTGTTCAGAAAAACTGCATCGCTTGCCCCATTCGATGTTTGGTATCGTGCGTTCAAAAAAAAAGAGCTTCAAAGTTGGCCATGAAATTTTTAGGTATGTCGTAACTTAACCGCACCGTTCTGAATTGTCGAATATTAATGTCATTACTGTCATCTAATAAAAACGATAACACGAAATTTTATTTATTCATGACAGGAAGATTATAACCTAGCAATTTTCTAACCTTGCAATTCTCTAACCTAAGCCGTGTGGCATTTTTTATGTTACTTAGAAGTCATGGCTTACTAAAGGCAGATGTTTTTTGAAAGCACGATACATAGTTTTTTTGTGTGGTTTATGTATAGCGGCCCAATGTCTTAAGCTGAAAGCTTGTCAAGACCTTAAGACCGTTTAGAATGTATATGGTTGGTGTAAAGAAACATTGATTTGACTTTCACTTCCTCAACATTTAAGAGTAACTGAAGAGGATACCAATCCTGAAAAAAATCGACCTCTTACACGCCAGCCCCAATATTCGAATCCTCAACCAACAGGACTATCCCTCTCGTTGTTCGACGCTCGTATACTTGTGCCGTTCAGTCATTAATTTAATAAATTAATAAACAAACACAGGTTCTCTTAATGGTGAACCTAGCCTATATGCAGCGATTTATTGATATATGAAAAACCTTACGACAGACAGACAGTAGCGTTCTGTTGGCAATTAGAGATTCAATTGTTACCCATATATTAAATTTATCCTGCATACAAAATATTAGCATATCCATAGATGTAGGCTTCATGTGGGGATACCTCGCTCTAAAATAATGAGTTTGTCTATAATATTTTTCTCTTAAAGTTTGTGAACTGATACTCAGAGTGTTAAAGTTTTAACAAAAAATTTACATTCGTCTCTAACTCAAAATTGAAAAACATTTTTTTACGAACTTCGCCTAACATTTTTAATTTTATTTTTTCTCTCCTACTTTGTCGATGATTCCAACGTTACATTTTATATTCAATATGGGATGTTTTTCGTCACGCGATAAATGTTGACGCTTTCTGGGCGGTGAAACTGATGTGTTACTCGGACCTGCTTGATCGCACATATTGTTTTGTCTTTAAAAATATAGATTTGATTTAGTACAGCGGTAAATAAGGCAAGAAAACGTTGACAGGTTATATTTGTATATAAAACATAACCTGTCAACTGGCCGATATTTCTAGATTATTATATTTATCAATATTGAACTTGGCTGCAGAAAAGCCTATGAAATTCTTGAAAAATAAGTAGCTTTTGGCGAGATATTTGAATCCCCTCCCTCTTATTCTGAGACAAAGATTAGTTTCTAGTAATATTTCCAACATTCCTCATAGTATTCAATCAGAAAAAAATTTTAAATTCGCCTGCGTAAGCAAGTATCCTACAAACTACTCTAAATTGTTATCCGCTTTCCACGCATTTTATTTTTGATGTTTCGGAATAAGAAGAAATCATTGGGCGCTAAATCGGGCGAATATGGGCAATGAGTCATTAATTCGATGTTTCTGTTAGTCAAAAACTCGACAGTTTGTCATGCTAGTGTCGCTTGCATTGTCATGATGAACAACGATTCGTCGGTTTATGTTGTCTTTTCTGACTTCATCGATAACTTCCGGCAAACAAATTGACGTATACCAGCCAGCATTAACTGTTTGTCGATCCTCTTATGCAACAGTTGCAACATGACCCGCTTTTCCGAAGAAACAAACAATCATTCTTTTCGAAACACTTCATGACCGCACCACTTTTGTTGATTTAGGTTCATTTTGAAACCACCATACAGTCGATTGCTGTTTAGTTTGAGGCTCATATTAATATATCCAGGATTCGTCACCTGATACAACGCTATATATTTTGAACTTAATTTGAACGACCACAATCGATTTTTTTAACATTTCCTTGCACCACTTGACACGTGCCTGTTTTTGCTTGTCTTTTAAATTTTGAGGGATCCAACGACTGGAAAGCTTTTTGCATGTAAATAATCGTGCAAAAGCGTATATATTTGTTTCGCCGCAATACCTAAGGACGCCTCTATCTCACTGTATGTCACATGTCGATCTGATAAAATCATTTCACGCACAGCATCGATATTTTCCGCAACAACACAGGTGCATGGACGGCCTTCAAGAAGATCGTCACCAAACGTTGGTCTTCCACGCTTGAATTCTGCGAACCATTTGTAAACCATAGTTTTTGATGGTGCTTCATTCCCAAATACCGAGCTAAGCTTTTCCACACATTGCTTTGGTGTCAAACCGCATCGAAAATCGTAAAAAAATCATCACTCGAAAATCACGATTCAAAATTTCCATTTTTGACACAACTATTACTTTGTTAAATTCTGTTGAGACAAAACTGTACGGCTTTAAATCGAACTGTCAACTGAATTATTGGTTAAAAATGTAAAATTTTACGAATATGATATTTATAATTGTGGAGTGCTGGCAATTCAAGGAGTACTCAATTCCGCGAATTTTAGCAGTATCCCTCGTAAAACTCTGGTCGATAAAGTAGATTTAATTAGGTTTGGAGCTCAAACTGAAACTGAAAATTAGACAATCAAAGTTATCTAATTTAATTAAAAGCTTTATCAGTGAATTATAATAGTAATAGTGACATAAAAATAGAAACGGAAACTTTGTAAATAAAATTTGAAATTTCCAAAAAATTTCCAATGTTAAAATATATAAATTATTTAAAAACCGAAGAAAATAATAATCTGAGAAAACAATATATTTTAGCTCACAACGTTTTTGTACACAATTCTCTCTGTAGCAACACTAAATTTCAATTTTCAGGCATGGATAACCCTAGCCTTTGGGAATTTAACGGACTCCATACATCGCGTGAAAAAATGGCTGGTTCTGTTCAGGATGTTCGTGGCAACGTGTCTTGTCCCACTATTTCTCATTACGTCGATATGTAGCACGGTATCCGCACAACAATTCACAGGTAATAGAAAAATATTTCTATTTCTATCCCGAAGTTGCGCGAAAGAAATAAATTTTAACCCGGTTTTTATTTCGTGGAGGAAACAATTCGACTACATTTACCCGTCGTACAAATAAAATTAATGACTATCATTATTCCTAATGAACAGTTAAATGTGGAAAGCTCCTTGTTGTAAAACATAGAACGTGTATAAATTTCAGACCCTAAAAGATGTAATAAATTCTCCTAAATATATTACTGCAAGGTAAAGTGTATGTTGAGCATAAATTCGCGTTAGATATATTATTATGTAACTGTGAATACCGTCTAAATTGTAAGACGAAATTAAACATAGTTTGAACTTGCTGAACTTAATCATTCTTGAAATTAAATTTTTGAATTTCTGCCTAATAATATAAACGGGAGAATACTGAAAAAATCTAGAAAGGCCATGCTTCTAAAAAAAATGAAATTTATTTTTATTTGATAGCTACTTTTTAATGTTTTTCGAGTTGATTGCTATTTAGTTTGTCTGATTTGCTCTAATAGTTTATTAATTATCAAAAATTTTGTGTTCACGCAAAAATAAATTTGACTAAAGAACATTGCCGGGCTTCGACTTTCACGATTTTAAATCGTCATTAGCGCCTAAACAGTGTGAAGATCGGCTTGCAAATGCATCTAGCGCGGAACTGTCCCATCTAAGGGAACAATTTATAATTGGTACAACGAATTCGAAAGAGATCGGTTTTTTCTTAGTGATGAATTTCGTGAAGATTTTTCGTTATTGATGAGAATAGGTCCGCTATTCGAGTAATGGTTGAAGAAGATCGACGGACATCATATGAATTTATTCGGGCGACATTGAGCATTGGTATAAGTCAAAACCAAAACATTTTACATCAACAATAAGACGTAAGAAAATTTTGTTGTGAGTAATCGCCTGTATATCTGGATGCCCTATACGTTAGCACTGTGGATACTCGAGCATACAGTCCTGACCTAGCACCTTGTGATTTCTTTTTGTTTCCAAAAATTAAAGATAAAATGCGTGAAATCATTTCTACGTCATCAAATGAAGCAGTGGAACATTATAAAAACCTGGTTTCTGAAATATCCCAGAGAGAGTGGCAACATTGCTTTAAGGCAGCGTTTCTCAACCTTTTTGCATTTGCGACCCAATTTTCAATCACAATTTTCATCGCGCCCCCCCTCTTCTCATTTCACTGAAATCGTAATTTTAATCTTAGTTTCTATTTAATTTAATTATATTTTGACGCTAAAGCCATCCTACGATCTTGTTAAACCTTAAAAATTACCATAAATGGGTAAATTTATTGATAGTTGGCAACACCGATCCGCTGCATTGATAAAATCAGAATCGATTGCTCTCTGTCTCACGTACACCATATCGGACATCTTCGCTGCTTCGCGAGAAATTCCGATTTGTCTCGAACATTCTAGACTGCCTGCGCGGCGTGCATAAATGCTATATCTCGTTCCACCCAGTCTCAGTCGAGTCGATTCTTATATCTGTATCTCTACCGTGAATGCGCATGTTGTGATTTGCGTGTTATCTGTAATTTAGGATATTCAAGTTCAAGTGGCAGTAGAATTATATAGTGTATGTATATGCAGAATCATGGATAATTTTTTAAGTGGGCGTAAGCAAGCATTAGACGATAGCGAAGCATCAACAAGTGCACAGACGAAAATGGTTCCGAAGATAAAAACAAGAAAATATTCTCAAGAATATTTAAATTTTGGGTTTATCAGCACTGAAGTAAATGAAGAAGAAAGGCCCCTGTGTGTCATTTGCTCAAAAATTTTGGCAGCAGACAGCATGAAACCGAACAAACTTAAACGACATTTGGAAACGCTTCATAGTGAGTACGTTGGCAAACCCCGAGATTTCTTCGAATTAAAATTAAAATCGTATGAAAAGCAAAAATCATTTTTAAAATACACTTTGTCTGTAAATGAAAAAGCTTTACTTGCCTCTTACAAAGTTTCATAGCAGATAGCCAGAAGCAAAAAACCTCACACTATTGGTGAAGAGGTTATCCTACCAGCTGCAATTGAGATTGTAGAAACTATGTTTTGGAGATAGTTTTGCCAAAGAGTTGCAGTCCATACCTCTATCAAATGATACTGTTGCCCGTCGAATTGATAATATAGCTGAAGATGTGCAACACCAGCTTTTTGGGAAATTGCGTGACAAACTTTTTTCAATTCAGCTTGATGAGGCCACAGATAGCAATAAAGACGCTCATTTAATTGCCTATGTTCGATTTTGTGATGGTCTGTCAGTAGTGGAAGAACTATTATTCTGCAAACCAATAGAACTCAAAGCAACTGCACTTGCATTATTTTCTATCTTAAATGATTTCCTAAATGAGTGGAAAAATTGCGTCGGAATATGCACTGATGGTGCTCATACAATGTCTGGAAGATTCCAAAGTGTACAAGCACTTGTGAAACAAAAATCTCCGAAGTGTATCTGGACACATAGCATGATCCACAGAGAAGCTCTGGCTTCCAAAGAAATGAGTCCTGGTCTGAATTTTGTGCTAACGACAGTGGTAACCGTAGTAAATTATATAAAAATGAGACCACTAAAATCAAGAATCTTTTCTGCACTTTGTAAAGACATGGGTGCAGTACATTCAGCGATACTGTTTTATTGCGAGGCAAGATGGTTATCACGTGGGGCACTTTTGCAACGAGTTTATGAATTAAGAGATGAAATCGACATTTTTCTAGAAGAAGAAAACCAACCGGAAGCCGAGAACTTTCGCGATTATTTATTTGTGATAAAATTGAGCTATTTGGTCGACATATTCGAGAAATAAAATACCTTGAATCTTCAACTCCAAGGAGCAAACACACATGTGTTGGATACGAGTGACAAAGTTAATGCTTTTTGTAGAAAACTAGAATTGTGGAGTAGAAATGTAAAGCAAAAAAACCTAGAAATGTTTGCAAATTTGGATGAATGTGTCAAAGCTTACAAGGCTGGAGAGCAACATATAGCAGTTATTTTGGTAACCATAGAAAATCATATAACCATGCTGGCAAAGAATTTTAAAAAGTATTTTTCTTGCTGACCTCAACTTGATAGCAAGTTGCGAGTGGGTTAGGGACTCATTTGAAAATACTCCCGGAGGTCTCTCAACTGCCGAAGAAGAAATCTTTATAGACTTCACGGCAAGTGGCGAAATAAAAAGACAGTTTCGTAATAAATCACTTTCTGAATTTTGGGCAGGGTTGGATGATGAGTTTTCTGCACTAAAATCAAGAGCACTGCGTATACTATTACCATTTTCCACATCCTAGCTTTGCGAAACCGGATTTTCTACGGTGGCTGCTTTGAAGACAAAATATAGATCACAGCTAAATATAGGAAAAGAGCTTAGAGTGTCAATTTCTAATATTAAACCTTCTTTCGAAAAACTTTGCTCTGCAAGACAGGCCCAAGGAAGTCACTAATAATTATTAATCCTGTTTTAAATTTAATATTTTTAAGTTAATTAATAAATACGTTGTATTCTATTTATAAGTGCATCATATATCAGTGTAAACGTGGAATTTGTTTTTTATTATATCAGAATGTATTTTCCTTTTCTTTGAGTAAATTGAGTGATCTTTTTACTAATGTTTTTTCTTATTTTTTCACGCCTTGCTCGCGCCCCCTTTTAGTTTTATCACGCCCCCTGCGGGGGCGCGCCCCACAGGTTGAGAAACACTGCTTTAAGGACTGATTTCATCAAATGTAAAAATGTATCAATGTTGAAGGGGAATATTTTGGAAAACAATAAAATAATTTCTTTTAAACTAATCCTTGATTGATTTTCGATACAAGGGCGACACTAAAAATATTTAGAAAATCAAACAAGGATTAGTTTAAAAGAAATTATTTTATTGTTTTTCAAAATATTCCCCTTTGACATCAATACATTTTTGCATATATGTACCGCATTTGTCAAATATCATTAGGCATACGGAATACGTATGAGTACATACGATGTATATGGAAAAGCCGATCCAATGCCGGCGAAGACCGCGACGGCTGGCAACGATTGTCTCCGATTGTTTCGCAAATACAAGTTAGCAGTAATCATTTGACTTTCGACATAGGTACTTGTAATGCTGTTGTAAAATAACATTGCAAGGGATTTGCTTTCCTTATCTCGTTCAGTAGATGCAGGAAATTTTTAAGTTGCGGTGCGTCGCATAAACAAAAGCGTAATTCTAATAAAATTAAAGAATAATCCTAATAAAATAAATGAAAAGGATTCTAAAAATTATAATTAATTATACAATACATTCAAAAATTTCTCCTTGCACAGCAAGACATTGTCAGTTATTTTTTCTCTCAAGGCAACTAGATTTTCTACTCTACCAGCTTCGTGAGGATAAACAATATTTTTTAGATATCCCTACAAAAAGAAATCATTTGGAGATAGAGCAGGAGATCGCGGTGGTCATTTAATGTTTCCTGTTCCAGTAATAAGACGGTTAGGAAAAGTATTTCCCAGAAATTCCTTTACCCTCACTGCATTATGTGCTGGACAGCCATCATGTTGAAACCAAACGATTTTCTGATTTATTCCAATGTTTTGAATGGCGGGAAGTATTTTATTTTTCAGTAATTCGAGAAACTTGTCGGCATTTAATATACCATCAATAAAATAGGGGCCTATAGAATGGTCACCTAAAATACCTGCCCAAACGTTTAGTTTTTGAGGATACTGAGTGCGATTTGCAGAATGCAGGTGTTGATTTTCCGAAGCACAATATCGAAGAACAGAGGGATTGTGCTTTCCGTGTAATGGAAAAGTTTATTCATCGGTGAAGAGAATACTTTTAACGAAATTTTCATCTCGATGTATCTTTTGCATAACGTCTTGACAAAACTCCATTCTCCGGAAATTGTCCTCGGGAAATATTTCTTGAGTTTTCGAATATTTGAAACATTTTAAACCATTACGATTCCAAATACGTGAAATAGTTGTATTACTTGTACTCAATTCCTCGGCAGCACTTCTAGTAGATATCGTGTTATCAATTTTCACAATACTACAAATTAATACACCCCGCCGTTCTCTTTCCTCAATTTTTTGTGGTGATACCTCTCTTGGTTTGCATTTCGTACAGTTATTGAGACAGAAACAAGTTTCAAATTTGTTTATAATATTATAAATTGTTTGCAAACGGTCTGCAAAAGTCAGCGCAAACAAATTCATTTACTCCATTGCAGACTTGCCAGCATAAAACCATTTTACTAACTGAAGCTTTTCAGTGGGTGTATAAATAGCCATTATACATTAATTTTATAGTACGTTTCCAAACTGTAACCGGCGCAGCTAGACTGAATGCAAAATTTCCAGTCAATCGGTATCGGAGACAATCGTCAGTCGTCGCGGTCTTCGCTGGCATTGGACTGGCTTTCTCATGTACGTATACATTGTATGTACTCATACGTTGATTCTCTATGCCTATTGATATTTAACACATACGGTATATAAATTTATATATATATATATATATATATATATATATATATATATATATATATAGGTATATATATACCTATATATATATATATATATATATATATATATTGTTATGGTTCAACCAGCACACTTATTCCAGCACTACAATAAGAAATGCAGATTATTACATATCATAAACCCATGTATAAATATTGAATTAGTGGACGTAATTGGTGAAATTAGTTTCGAGATGTGTATAAATTAATACGACGATAACTTTAAAATTGATAATTAACTCATTTTGATTTTTAAACTTACTTTTTATATTTATATTTTTCCATTTCAAATTCAAATCATACGCGCCATATTACAGGTATTTAACTTATCCACATCAAGATTTATATCGAAGCGAGTTAACCACGCCCACTAATTTAAAATTGTCTCGAACCCCGCGAATGCGATTTTTACGGTGCCTTTTTGAACTAATCTAACATTGAAAACCACATTATAAACTTTTGTAAATTCTTTAATTAATTTTTCTATTATTTTAAAATTATAACATTATGAAAGTTCATATTATATTAGATGCAAATAAAGCATAAACTTAGAGGCTTTTGCCGATATTTAACACAGGCTTTGAAAAAACAAAAGCCGAATAAAGCGGCTGATACTAAAATTTTAGAACGAATGGCCGCATTTTCTCTATCATAAAAAGTTTAATTAAAATTACTATTTAAAAATCAAGTAAATCCTACGAAAACAAGATACATTAAATACCTTGAAATCAGGCCGAACTTTTGAGAGAATAATTGGACCCGCATCACGTCGAATACAAGAAATATCGAACGAAGCATCTTTTGGAACTGGAACTACATCGTACCGACAACGCCGACATTGAACCGCTTCCGACACAGGGACTTCCATAGGAGCAGACGAATTCTGATCTATTCCTACAATTGCGAGCCCAGAAAATACATCCAAGCCTAGACACAGGAAAAATACCAGGTTCCTTTCCAGTTATTTTCCATATAACCTAGGACATCATTTAAAAGTTAATATTAAATTTATATCACATCACAATATCAAACATTATTTGCATCAAAGTATAATACATGAATTTCACCATTTCTAAACATCTATTTAAATATATATAATTATTCATTCATTCTTAATCTTTTATAAAACTTGTATATGTAACTTACCTTTGTGTGTTTATTTTTAAGTAACTTTCAATATCTATTTGCACTGTTGCATTATACATAACCTTAACTTTAGTTATTAAACACATGTGCAAAATTGCATAATACCGTTTTTTACCGTATAGTCCAGACAATACGAGCATATGTACAGATTTCTTATTCGCACGTAATAATTGTTACAGTTATCTGTTTTTTTAATTCTAATAAATTTTATTACTTTAATTTAGATTCGATCTTTTATTTGAATTGTTTGAATGTTGAGTTGTGTTTAAGTAATATACCATTTACATTGTACTTACGGGAGATACAAACAACCGACTTTGAGCCCTGTGATAGAAAATAAAGCATAAGTACTCAAGCTCTACCGAAACTAGTGGGGTATTTAACAGATAGCGTTGGATCATCTCAGTACGTTAAAACTTGGCGCCCAATTTTCAAATTCAAATCTTTTAAGTTTTACTTATATCATTCATTTTATAGTTTTAACGCTCACATTATTCTTATATTTATTTTACTTAGTACACTCCGTCGTATCGTTTCATTATATATATATATATATATATATATATATATATATATATATATATATATATATATATACCACGGCGGATATTGTAAAATTATTTACAATTTAAATTTAAATGGATTGCTATATTATTTATAAATTATTTCAATAGCCACTTAAACTACCTTTGCAGTGATATATGGTTATGTACACTTCCGACAACTAGTTTGGTTATATTGGAATTTTGGTCAAAAATTTTACAGTTGCAACGTCTGGCGTCTTAAGACGTAGGCTGAAGATGAGTATCGTGCATCGAATTATTCTTTGGATATAATTTTGGGATCTAATACTTTATATGTTTCAAGATGGGGTAATGTTAAAATATATACAGGGTGTTAAATAGGTCATCTCATTTATTGAAATTCAAACACTTCATTCTCGATTTTTTTAAATGGAACCTATTTTTCTAGATATTGTCAGCAAATTCCCTGTAAAATTACCTTCAAAATGGTACCAATAATAGAATACTTATTTACAGTATTTTCCACTTTTATGGGAAATATCTTTAATACTATTCAATATTCTGTATATCTAACATAGCTATATACATAATAAGTAATACGAAATTATTATTTTGTAAACACTTTTTGATTTCTTAATTGAACTTTATTGAACTCACCTGTTACTCGCCTCGCTCGCTCGGCTCATAATCTCAAACTCGTTCAATAAAGTATCACTTTACTGACTTGGTACATAAATAACTATTTTACATTTATAATAACAGTCAAAATTAAATTAGTAATAGTAAGGCTTGCGGTTTATTATTCCTTTGTGTGGGTAAGGGGGAAGGTCGCAAAATATTCATTTTATTTACATTTACTAATGGGGAGGTCGCGGATTTAAGAAGGATGAGAATTGCTGCTCTAGAAAATATTCCTCTAAGTTTACAACGAATCTACTGAATAGAAACAAAAAGTTGTTAAGATTATGGTATCCCTATTAACGGGGCATTATAAAATCAACAAAAATATTAATAATATGGGCTTCACAGAAGAAACGGTATGTAGATTCTGCAAAGAGAAAGAGGAAAACGCGATTCATGTACTATGCCAATGCGAAGGTTTAACAAGAACCAACAAATGGGAGACTGTTACGATTAGCATATAGAATATTTTAATCTATTTTTAATCCTATTTCTTCTTTAAAATATCTCGTTTTAAAATATATTTAACGTAAGACATTTTCACATTTGTACAACTGTACATATTCGTACAAAGAGAAGGTTTTTCTTTTGTTATATATCTTGACCGACGAGACCCTTAGTTTCTACCTGATCTAACGTTACTGTGGAATTTCTTTCTATTTTTACATTTCATTAGATTGTTGTAATTTAATTATACATCTTCTTTCATATATGATGTTTCATATTATTAGAAAGCTTATGTCACAAGGGTTATTCTAATAATATTTATGACATCGATAAAACACATCTTCAGGTCGCGCTTCTTATTTAACTATTATTCAAGATATCGACCCCTCTCTTCGATGGATCATAAAACAGACCGTTTTCTAGACCTTTTCTACCGACACAAAAACTATCAGACATCTTCTCGTTACAACTCTCGTAAGATCCACATCTTACGCGCGGTACTGTTCAAGTGCTAACCATGATTCCATGTGCCCCTGCATCTCACCGCAATTAAAAGGTAATTTTGTATTGTTCAATATATATTATTCTTTTAAGCGAATTCATATTAATTTAACTAATTAATTTCTTATTCCTCCGGCCGAACATCGCTCTACATATACTTGTCCGAGTAATTCTTCAGACCACGTGGCCGCGACTCACCAATTAACCCTTAATTTACTGCTCAATTAAACGTTCGTTTCAGAGTATTTTTTGTGTTAATTTTCAGTTACTTAATTACCGCTCCTCGTGTACATATTACTTTTGTTTTAATTACTTTGCATGAAATATACCAATTTCATTTCTTTCTTATGTAAATATAAATACAAACTTTAAGGACGCCGCTGTGTTTTATTTTATTTATTAAGTTTTTGTGTATTTATTTAAATTAACCATCATCACACACGTCCTGGACCTTTGAAGGAACTTCATCACCAGCACCATCTAATTATTGTATTACAAAATAATTTCCTTATTATTAGCCCAGCCCAAGCCGCCGTTTGTAATAAGTGTCCCCCAGACCGTTTGTAATAAGTGTCGCCCAGACCGTTTGTAATAAGACCAATATCCTAAAATGAAACTATATTTAAAAGAAACGCTCTTAAAGCTGCTAACATTAATTAAAAGAGCAGGGCTGGAGGAAATACCCTTACTAGGCATGAGGACCACAATAGATCTAGAAAGGTGGCAGTGCTAACTTTCCATTCTAAATTTGCTAAATATTTTCAAGTTTTTTTACTGCGACAAATAGACACGCAATATGCTAATTTCCGTAAAATATTCTTTCACGACATAAACATTTGATTATATCGTAAAGCGCAGTAGATTTCTCCTTAGATGTTACTAACTTTTAAATGAATTTAACTTTGTATCATCTCCCCTTTTTTATGAATATTTTACTATCGTTCTTTATTCGAGTCATTTTTGGCAAATAAGCAACTCTTTGAAACGCGTTGAGATTTCAGAAAGTCAATAACAAAAAATTTCAAGCGATCCAACAGCTGGAAACGTAGATTAAGTATAAACCGTCGTGAATCAGTCGCTTTACAAAATTCTGTCGACTTATTGCCCTAATAAATGTTTCACTCGTACACCAATCACTGCAATAACTGAAACACTAGCATCCGAATAATGTATGTACATGTATTCATTTTTAATTTACAGGTGAAAGCATCGAATATTGGACCGAAGAAGATGGGGCATTCGCATTACGGTTGACGGGTACTTTCAGCGAATGGACGGCTGTAATTTTAATGATGGTTTTCTTAGCTTCTTATTCGGTAGAATTAAAAAGTATAAAGTTTAAAGGAATATTGTTTCAAAGTGTAACATAAGCGATATCAAGTTATTTTTATTGTGTGCAAGAAAAACAATGTGATAAATAATTTATTTTCATATACAAATGAGGATTGAATAAGGACCTTTGCAATAAGATTATTCATGTGTAAGCCCCAACATTGAAATAAAAGGAAATTTTATAATGTGTGAACCAAAAAAAAAGTTTTTTAGAGTATGCCATGAATAAAATCACCTATGTCTTAATTTGATTCGACTTAGAGCTACCTGTCACTTTGCTTAATTTAATAATAGTCCAAACTAAGTAATCTATTCTAAAAATATATTTTTCAGTTTAATTATATCAGCAGATGTAATATTTCTCATAACAAAATAAATGAAAAACCTGAATAGAGTTGTTAAAAAACAAGGTCTTCAAGTAGCTTTTCGGTCCGAAAACACCATCAAAAGTCTGCTAGGTAATATCAAAGAGGAAGTTAATTTTAATTTGAAATCAGGTATACACAAAATTAATTGCGGCGATTGTAATTTAAAATATATTTTATATAAATAATTTAAATATATAAAATATATTTTAAAATATACATATAGGTAAAACGAAACGCTCAATAATAACCCGTTTTAAAGAACACATGTAACATATTAAATGTAATAGACCAGAAAAATCGAGCGTCGCAAACCATGTATTGGACATAAATATAATTTATTATTATGTTGAACAAAAAAATGTAAAATAACAAAGTAAAAGAAAAAATAATATTAAATAGGATGTGTTATATGGCCACCACCGACATCTCTGCAAAGAGAAATTCTTTTTTTAAGTGAACTAAGAACGTTTTAAAGAATTTTGGGTGTATTATTGATTTCTTATCTTACCCCAAAAAAGGTATAAAATCCCATACCACAATTAATAATCGTATCCAAAATGCGTATTTCGACAAGTAAGTAGTCATTATCAGTAGGTAAGACCACTAATCAAAGTGTTGAACTTTCTGGTTTCACGGGTAGATTTTTAAATTCATTCGCTAACCATTTGGAAATCCGTGAATGAATTTAAAAATTTACCCGTAAAACCAGAAAGTTTGTCAATTAGTAATTCCATAGAATTTGTTCAATTAAATAAATAATTAAACTGGAAGACGGGGAAATTTTAGTTTTAATTCGATGTAGCATCGGTACCTATTTCAGAAACTTTGAAATATTTAGAGAACTTGCTTTATAAGAATAAAATTTAAGCTTTAAAAGTAAAGGAATACATGAGATTGACAACTCTTTGCATGGCGCAAAGTGTTTCCAAGTTGGAGAAAAATTTTATGAACAGAATCAAGGCCCAACAAATGGGTAATCTACTTTCATAAATAATTTATTTATAAGTGAATTTGAAGTAGAATTTAAAAATAACGCTACATATTTTCCAGGAATCTGGATCAGGTATGTAGAAAACATTTTCGCGATTTTTGATACATGTAAATGTGAATTGGACATGTTTGTTAAACAGCTGAATTTAAAATTTCCCACTATTGGAAAAAGAAAACAATGATATGATACCATTAGTACATTAGTAATTAGAGATAGGCATAAAATACAAATCAATATTTTCCGGAAAGAAACCAATGTCAATAGATTCATAACCGCATATTTAAACCATAGTTTTCAATATAAGACAACTTCTTTTAATTTCTTAGTCGACCGGTTACTAAACTTTCCGTTAACAAAAGAGAGATGCGAAATAGCACTAGATTTCATTAAAAACATCGCGAAGTATAATGGCTTTGACATAGAAATAATTAATAAATAATTAGAAAAACGAATTTAAAAAGACAATTCGCGAATCCACAAGTTTGATATCTCAACGTAACAAGGAGAAAAACTACATGAGTTTATCAGACCATCCAATCATGAAAACATTAGTAGAGTTGTTAAAGAACAAGGTCTTCAAGTTGCCTTGTCGGTCTGAAAACACCATCAAAAGTTTGCTAGGTAATACCAAAGAGAAAGTTAATTTGAATTTGAAATCAGGTATATACTAAATTAATTGCGACGATTGTAATTTAAAATATACAGGGTGAGTTTTTTTGAATGTTTAGCATTGGGATCTCAGAAACTACTGGAGATAGAAACACGCTTAAATGGGGAAATATGCGCAGTTTTACGAGTTTGATTTAAAACTGCTTTTGTTTCTTCGATAACTTTCATGGCTTATTAGATATTCAAAGAAAACTAAATTTTACGATTTTCTTTAAACATGCTTAGCATCGTTAATAGTAATTTTAGAGAAAAAGTGTTCAGAAAAAAGTTTTAGATAATTTTACGCCTAATAAAACTATGTAGCTAATATTTTTTTTTCGTTCACCATTATCGAGTTATGACACAAACTTGTGTTTTTTTAAATGGCATCATTAAAAAGCTTATTTTTTGCTGATTACAATGATATAAGGTTTGATATGGTTATTTTAAAAAATAAAGAGGATATAGACATTTCTATGATTGTTCACTTTATAAGATAAAAACTTAAAAAAAAAAAGTTTGGTGTTTTGTAATTCAAAAAACGAAAAATCTGAGTTACAATAGTGCTCGTTGGAGCAGTCGAGATAAATATACTAACATTGCTTTCACGTTGAGTCACAGAAGTGAGAGCTGTTAATTTTTACTTTAAGTCAAGTTAATTGTCAAACATTGACAATTAACTATAATTAATTTAATTGTAACTTAACTATAAGCGGTGCAAACGGCCGTTAATAATAAGTTTGCATTGACTATGGAATTTTCTAACGTAGAAAAGCGTGATATGGTTGAATGTTACATTCAGTGTCAGAAAAATTCTACTAGAGCTGCTTAAGTTTATTTTGAAAATTATTTTGATCGACGTCAGCCGTCGCTACCTACTTTTAAGAGATTATGGGATAATTTAGTAGATTATGGTTCGTTCGTTAAACCAAAATCAAAAAAAGGGATGGATGAAGATAGAGAAATAAACATATTAGCAAGTGTCGCTCAGAATCCATCTACATCGACCCGACAAATTTCAACAGAAATGGCCTCCTCTCAACGCACTATTGTCAGAGTGTTGAAGAAGCATAAATTTCGTCCCTACAAATTATCAGTATCACAAACTTTACATCAAGGTGATAATATCAGACGAATAGCTTTTTGTAGATGGTTTAAAGATCAGTGTCAAAACGATCCACACTTTTCAATGAAAATATTATGGACTGATGAATCTCGTTTCACAAATTGTGGAATGTTTAATAGGCACAATGAGCACATATGGTCTCAAACAAATCCACTTCACGTTGAACATAGGAGACCACAAATTAAATTTGGGTTTAATGTTTGGTGTGGTGTTATAGGATCAACTGTTCTTCCTCCTTTTATTTTTGATGGATCACTAACTGGCAATCGTTATCTTAATTTTTTACAACAAGATTTCGAGGAAATGTTAGATAATTTAAATTTAAGAACCCGAGCAATGCTGCAATGGTTTCAACATGACGGAGCGCCTCCGCACAATCAACTGAATGTTAGAAATTATTTAAATTTGAACTTCCCTAATCAATGGACAGGACGAAATGCACCCATTGAATGGCCGGCTAGATCCCCTGATTTATCAGTTTTGGATTTTTTCTTGTGGGGTGTACTAAAGGACACAGTATACAAAAGAACATATGAAACAATGGACGATTTAAGAGAAGCTGTCTTAGTTGCTTTTAATAACATCGATAGGCGTAAAGTCCGCAATGCTACAAATTCTGTTGTGAAGAAATGCAATTTGTGTATTAATAATAATGGAGGTATCTTTGAACATTAATAATGTTGTGTGCCCTTAATAAAAGTTCTTATAGTTTTCATTTTATTACTACATAAGATTTCAAAATAAGTTTTCGTTTGGTTTGTATTTTATCAGTTCGAAATTCAATTGTTTTCCATAAAATCCATGAAAATGTCTATATCCTCTTTATTTTTTAAAATAACCATATCAAACCTTATATCATTGTAATCAGCAAAAAATAAGCTTTTAAATTATGCCAAAACCAACTATGGTTTCCATTTAAAAAAACACAAGTTTGTGTCATAACTCGATAATGGTGAACGAAAAAAAAATATTAGCTACAAAGTTTTATTTGGCATAAAATTATCTAAAACTTTTGTCTGAACACTTTTTCTCTAAAATTACTATTAACGATGGTAAGCATGTTTAAAGAAAATCGTAAAATTTAGTTTTCTTTGAATATCCAATAAGCCATGAAAGTTATCGGAGAAACAAAAGCAGTTTTAAATCAAACTCGTAAAACTGCGCATCTTTCCTCATTTAAGCGTTTTTCTATCTCCAGTAGTTTCTGAGATCCCAATGCTAAACATTCAAAAACACTCACCCTGTATATTTTAAATTACAATCGTCGCAATTAATTTAGTATATACCTGATTTCAAATTCAAATTAACTTTCTCTTTGGTATTACCTAGCAGACTTTTGATGGTGTTTTCAGACCGACAAGGCAACTTGAAGACCTTGTTCTTTAACAACTCTACTAATGTTTTCATGATTGGATGGTCTGATAAACTCATGTAGTTTTTCTCCTTGTTACGTTGAGATATCAAACTTGTGGATTCGCGAATTGTCTTTTTAAATTCGTTTTTCTAATTATTTATTAATTATTTCTATGTCAAAGCCATTATACTTCGCGATGTTTTTAATGAAATCTAGTTCTATTTCGCATCTCTCTTTTGTTAACGGAAAGTTTAGTAACCGGTATAGGTAACCCTGTATAGGTCAAACGAAACGCTCAATAATAACCCGTTTTAAAGAACACATATAACATATTTAATAGACCAGAAAAATCGAGCGTCGCGAACCATGTATGGACGCTGATCATAACGTCACGGTAAAAGGGTTAAAACTTGTCAAAAATATCGAAAACTCTGGATGCATAAGAAAACATTCATATTAAACAAAAAACATTAAAAACAAAATTAATACGTTTAACTCGGTCAACGGTCCTATCCCCTACAGTTGTGTTTTTTCATTCTAAGAAAGAAGGTGGAAAAGTTTGAGGGCGTGAGAATAAACACATGTTGTTACCGTTTTCTTAAGAGAGGTAAGTTGACGTAATTTTAGTTTGTGTATTTGTTTTAAATTCAGTGTATACGTGGACGGCGTGTAAAATTGTGCGCGATTCTATGTGTTAGCTTTACTGTGGCTCATGCTCAACACTTTGATTATTGTTTTTTTTCTACTGATTATAACAACTTAGTTGTCGAAATATGTATTTCGGATACGATTCTTAATTATGGAAATGGGTTTCATACCTTTTTTTTGAGTTTTTACTTAACTGCAGTCTCCAAAGAAAGACCTTTCTTCAATCTTGTCAGTGATCCTTTGTTTTAAATCGTCAAGATCAACACAGCTGTTCCAAAAATCGAATTCTATAAATGTGGTCATAAAAAGAAATCACATGGGGTGAAAGTCAGAAGATCATGGTAGCTAGTTAGTATCTGTATTCAGGCTAATGATGCGATCTCCAAAGAATTCCTGCATGAAAGCAATGTTTGCATTGGTAGTATGTACAGTAGTTCTATCTTTCTGAACATAGCCTTCCTGTAGCTCCTCATCATTGTGTAACATATTAACAAGAAAAAGCTAAAATTTCTACCGTTCAGCATTTATTGTTCCTAGAACGTTAAAAAAATACCATTATTGTGCCAACATAGAGTTTTAGAAATCTAATCAAATGTTTTTAAAAACTATTTTAAATTCTTCTCTGGCTAATTAGCTCCCCAAATTCCAATTATTTGCGTATGTAATAGAATCTATAAAAAAGTGTGGATTATCTGTACCCCACATTCTCGTATTTTGAGGGTTGACATACCCAGAAACACAGAAATAGGACAGTGTCATTTACCAATTTGTTTAAAAATCTTCGTAGACATTTCTCAGAGAATAAGTTCGTTCACCATCGATTTTTCTGCCATTTCTTAAATAAATCTCAGCCATATACCTACTATGCTGTTCATTCAATGCATAAGCCATTACATAATGAAAAATATGTAGAAAAAATCGAAGATATTCGCAGATTGTCAATTTAATCAATGAGTGACAGATGACATTTCATAAACTAGGTATGAATTATACTCCGACATGACTGCTATAATTATTTTTCTCGTTCATAATCTACTTGAAAAACTTTTTTTGGTTCACATATTAGTATCTGACAACCATAAAATAGATTTAATTCACATTAAATGTGAACATTTTGTTAACCTTACCAAACTACTGCAAAAACTACAGAAAATATTATGTAGCTAATATAACGAGCCATCGAAAAAAATTCATAATTTAAGTAGACTGTGAAATTGGGTTGGTACTTTAGCCACTTCCACATAATGACATTTATTATTTGACATTGAAACTATAAGTTTGTGTCAAATTTTTCAAAACTCTTATTAAGAAAATTAAATTTGTTTAGATGTAAATGGACAACATTTTCAACAACTTCTGTAGCTATATATAAATTTTGATTATGGTTTCGATATAAAATAAATTATTTGTTTTCTTTTTTGTTGTAGTATCATTTCAATGCTATAACCTTTTTTTTACAATGAAACCAAATGAAACTGTCAAGCATCAAGTAATGTGTCATTATGTGGAAGTGGCTAAAGTACCAACCCAATTTCACAGTCTACTCCAATTATGAATTTTTTCGATGGCTCGTTATTAGGGTAGAGCAAAAGTCTCCTCATTTTTTTGCATAGTAGGCTTTGATATCGATACATTGCCCATAACAATTCGAATGTTTTTATGTCATACATTTGACAACTTATTTTTCGATATCTAACCAGATTTTGCTTGAAGTATATTCGTTTATATAATTTGCGAATAAAAAATTCCCAACGTAAATGTAGAGATTTTAGCAATATTGTTGAAAATTTGGGAAGAGCGCTCCTAATGCTGTTCCTATAGAAGGTACGAATATTATCTCAAATCGTACCGCGCAAAACTGGCACAAAAAAAATCAAAAATAAACAAACCGATCTTCAAGAGTACCTACCCCGTTCAAGAAGACCCTCGACTACAGATCAAAATGTTCTTCATCAAAATGTTAAGGTAGCACCAATTTCCTCTACGCGGCAATTATCGCAAGAGCTTGTACCGTCACGATGGACTATAGGACGTCATTTTAAAAAATTGGGTAAAGTAATAGGAAATGCAGAGAAGTAATCCAATGAACTGCTTACGAACCCCTAAGATGAACGTAGTTCCGTAAAATTGGAACATGCTGTGAAAAGCGAATCGCAATCCTAACGGATCAAATCAGTGTTGAATCCGAGCTTGTAAAATAAAACTAAAGTAATGCGTTTGGTAGAAGTAGAGAATTAGTAGGATAAATATTCTTCTTTGAGCAACAGTACTAATTACCTTCTTTCCCACCGGATCAAAGTTAGACTCCCTACTGCTCAATGAACCCTCCGTAAACTAAACGAGCTCGATGGACAAGAGTTGCTACCACATCCATCATACAGTCCTGACCTGTCGCCATCAGACTATCATCTGTCTGGGTCTGGGAGCGCTCCTAATGCTGTTCCTATAGAAGGTACGAATATTATCTCAAATTGTACCGCGCAAAACTGGCACAAAAAAAATCAAAAACAAACAAACCGATCTTCAAGAGTACCTACCCCGTTCAAGAAGACCCTCGACTATAGATCAAAATGTTCTTCATCAAAATGTTAAGGTGGCACCAATTTCCTCTACGTGGATATTATCGCAAGAGCTTGTACCGTCACGATGGACTATAGGACGTCATTTTAAAAAATTGGGTAAAGTAATATGAAATGCAGAGAAGTAATCCAATGAACTGCTTACGAACCCCTAAGATGAACGTAGTTCCGTAAAATTGGAACATGCTGTGAAAAGCGAATCGCAATCCTAACGGATCAAATCAGTGTTGAATCCGAGCTTGTAAAATAAAACTAAAGTAATGCGTTTGGTAGAAGTAGAGAATTAGTAGGATAAATATTCTTCTTTGAGCAACAGTACTAATTACCTTCTTTCCCACCGGATCAAAGTTAGACTCCCTACTGCTCAATGACCCCTTCGTAAACTAAACGAGCTCGATGGACAGGAGTTGCTACCACATCCATCATACAGGCCTGACCTGTCGCCATGAGACTATCATCTGTCTGGGTCAATGGCAAAAAACCAACATAAGGGATTGCATTTATTTCCAATTGTTATTGTATTATTTGTTGCATTATATTAAAGTCTTATGGTGAAAAGCGAAATAGTATATTAAAAAACGAGTTTCATAAGGCACCATTTTGCCGCACGAGATCAGTTTAGAAAACGAGTCGCTTGCGGCGAGTTTTCTAAAGAGGGAGTGCGGCAAAAGGCCTTATGAAACGAGTTTTTTATACTATTTTTTCTATTTTGCGTTTTTTACATTAATAAATTGCTTAAATTGGAATTATTTAATTTGAAAGTTCAGAGTTTAATTTTTATATAAAGCATGCAGTTGGTCACATTGATAATTGACATTTTCAAATTTAAATCTTGCTATCCGCGAAGTATATTATATTACATATTATTTACTAATTTTCGTTAAAATTACTTGATACTTCATTTAAAAATATAAACATGAGGGACATAGAAACATATATATGTTGTTGTCAATTGTATACAAAATACGTTGTTTGTGTAAAATACGGACATATATCATATATGTCAAATGTACATAAATTCTTAAAATCAAATGACAGCAATGCTATTTATTTATGTATTCGAATAACGCCAACATTGAAAAATGAAAAAAAGCGTATCGAAATGGAGCTCATTTCGATACTGTTTTGGGTTTCATAATGAGTTCATTTCGAACGCAAAATAGAAAAACACTTTTACACCGCTCTAATATTAAAACTATTACCATATAATCTGTTAATATTTTTCTTTTAGATTTTACACTATTAGAAACATTACAAACTGCCTATAATTTGTTTTAATGGTTTTCAAGGACAAATTTTAGAAATATTGTAAATCTATAGGAAGAACGCAGTACCTGCTACAGCTCATATGTTGGTTTAGTATTGGTGTACTTACAACATGTTCTATAATTCCAACACTAGCATGAATGCATACATTTAATATATATTTATTATTTTTATATTATTATTTATTATATATTTAAATATTTGTACTTCATTTCTCTTCGTAGCATATATACATGTGAGCAGTTAAATAAATATACCATTGAGTACTGTTACTTTTTGCACTTATTGTTTTCGCTTTAGTCACTCAGTTCATCTATCATCTAACGTGGGATAGAGCTTATTATGAATTTCGATACTCTATACTGAACAATACCTACATGTGCACGAGTGATAATTACGCTAAAGTTGCTATAAAAAAAGAAAAAAGAAAAATTCTTATAAAAGTATATATTGTAAGTATAACTCTTGGCACACTAGACTTAGAAAATGTACGTTACAAGCATACCCAACATTTAACACTAGTCTTACTAGATTTAAAGAAAGTATATTACAAGCACAACCCTTGGCATATGAGACTTAGAAAAATGTATGTTGCAAGTGTAACTCTTGGCATACGGGACTGAAAGAATGTATGATGCAAGCATAGTTGGCACACTAGAACTAAAGAATGTATGTTGCAAGAATCACGCTTGAAATGCCAAACTTAAAGTGTGTATGATAACGTTCGGCATACTAGACTTCTAAAATGCATGTTGCAAGTAGACTTCACATACTACACTTCAAGAATGTATGTTGCAAGTATAATCTTGGCGTGCCAGACTTAACGAGTGTATGGTGCAAGCATAACATTCGGCATATTATACTTATAAAATGTACGTTTCGAGAACGCTTGACGCATTAGGCTTTAGGAATGTATGTTGCAAGCATAACCCTTATCGTTCCAGAATTAAAGAAAGTATGTTAAAACATAACGCTTGAAATTCGAGGCTAAAAGAATGTATGTTACAAGCATAACGCTTATCATATTAGACCTTGCAAGCATAACCATAGGCATACAAGGCTTAAGTGCAGTTTTAAGTCTTTAACTTACTGTTAAAATGATTTCCTTCGTCATAGACAATATTACTGTCTCCAGTCAGCATCACTTGTTAGATAATTCTACAACTAATTTCATGTCAGAATTGTTTGTGTGAGCAGTTGAATAAATATACTAACCACTATTATTCTTTTCCTTTCTGTCCATTCTTTAGGCCCTTACGAGTATATCTATCGTCGAGTAGAGATTATTATGAGTTTAAATACGCTACAGTGTACAATATGAACAATCGCTTTAATTAAAGTGATAAAACAAGTGCATTTTTTTAGTATTAAAAGAAAATTATTAGTTCTCACATACTTATAGTCGTATAAATATTCTGGCAAGAATTGATTGTAAAATACTTTAATCACAGGGTTATTTTAGGTTTGGTAACAAGTCGTAGTAACATTGCAATAAGGACATTTCAGTACGGTGCAGAAATGATAAAAGCGGACCAGACAAAAAAAGCAAATAATTGGACACTAAATCATCTAAATGAATCTTAAAATAACTTTCAAAAAGATAATAACAAAAGTTATAAAGAGTAGATTTTATTTATATATGAATATATATATATATATATATATATATATATATATATATATATATATATATAACAATTGATAAATTATTGGAGTTTTTCGGCTTTTATATGAAATATTTACAAATATCAAATTAGAATGTATGTAATTGCAGAGTCAGTGGGGATGTAAACATTGCTGTCTACAAATTACAAAGCAAATCATACGAAATTTTTTTATTTGAAAAATATGGTCTACGTTGGAACTCGAACCCAAGTAGCCGTAAATAGCTTGAACCTGGGTCTATTGTGGCTTAGTGGTAAAAGCGACAGCCCGGATAGCTGTAGACTTGGGTTCGAGTCCCAACGTAGACCATATGTTTCAAATAAAAAAATTTCTTATGATTTGCTTTGTAATTTGTAGACAGCAATGTTTACATCCCCACTTACTCTGCAATTACATACATTCTAATTTGATATTTGTAAATATTTCATATAAAAGCCGAAAAACTCCAATAATTTATCAATTGTTATATTTAATAAACGGCTAAGAAATTATCTAAACCCTTATATATATATATATATATATATATATATATAATATTTTCGTGCCCTTGGTATGATAAGATAAACTTAATAAGTCGGCGATTAAAGGTCTGGTTCATTACTTCAAAGTATATATATTTAAAACAACCCTACATGTTTCGGCAATGATGCCTTTGTCAAGGGAATAAAAAATATAAATGTTATTATAATGTTATTTATATTTTTTATTCCCTTGACAAAGGCATCATTGCCGAAACATGTAGGGTTGTTTTAAATATATATACTTTGAAGTAATGAACCAGACCTTTAATCGCCGACTTATTAAGTTTACCTTATATATATGTATATATATATATATATATATATATATATATATATATATATATATATATATATATATATATGTAAAACAATGAGTGTTGGGGAATCCGGCAATAAAAAACCAATAATTAGTTAATGAGAGTTCTTTATTTTTTTACCCTATATTTCGCTCTGAGGTTTAGAGCTTCTTCGGGGGTCACTTTAATAAGAAAAATACACAACTTAGCTATTTAGTCCACTAATCATAAGAAAAATTCATACTTACAAAACCATTTGTTATGAGAAAATTATACATTACAAAAAGCATAACCGTTCGATAAATTTGCCAATTGTCCCACGTGACACAAACAAACCGTCATAATTAATTTAAAAAATCTTAAAAAACTTCTACACTTTACACTATAACAAACAATTACAAAAAAGAGGAACAACGTGTAGTGAAGCAATTCCTATCATGATGCAATATTACATTTTGTCATTTAGGATATTGAAAAGGAACTGTATGGAATTTTTTAAAATTCAATGCAGTTTGTCGTTGTATGTAAACCAGATGTAAAAACATGCGTCGGAGAAAAAACCCAATGCCAAGGTTAACGAAAATTATACACCGATGTTCAAGAGTCACATGTTCAATCTTAACAATGTGCTACCTCTCAAACGGCTCACTGTCATGATTGGAATTGCAAGCAAAATCATATGAAAAATTATGGAGGGACAAATGTGTTAAATAACATTAATTGAGATAGTGTTATGTGTATTATGGTGACTTAAATTTTTTGGTATTTGAAAAGGTCAGCAAAAAAGCATATATTGCGCTTAAATTGTTAGTGTCAGATCTGAAATTCATTGTGTTGTTATTATTATGGATTTCCACCATCTCCAAAAACTCTCTACACTTTAAATTATTAACTTTCTGAAGGACCTTCACTTTCTCAAAATTAGGGGTGTGGTCGTTGTTGATCATGTGTGAGGACAAGGCACACCTGTTCTTTCCAGTCCGAATGTCACTTTTATGAGTAGTGAGTCTGGTTTTTAACCAGGTTGAAGTGTGACCTATATAAACTTGATTGCACACATTACAAAGAATGCAATACACAACATTAGACTGGAAAGACAAAGGTGTCAAGTCCCTCGCTTTACTGAAATAATTACGTACCGGATTGTAGTTGTAAAAGCCTAATTTAATTTCATCTGTGGCGAGGACGCGAGAAAGTCGCTCCGACACCCCCACAATATACGGAAGTCTGTAGTACCTGAAAGTTTTTGGTTGTCTTGTTTTGGAAATGTTAGTGTCCTGACCGTAAGCAACAGATGTGGAAAAAATAAGTTTATTAATCAAACTCTGAGGGTAACCGTTGTTAGAAAATATTCCACTCAACAAACGAAGGTTTCGTTGCAAAAAGGAAGGGTGGCATATCCTGGACACCCTCCGGGACATCACACATTATACCTATGTGTAATGACAAAAGAAAAACCCCTTTTTTCATTTACCCTTACATATAAGCATAAATATATGGTGGTGGCATAGTAGGCAACCAGTTATACACCAGTAACATTTTTCAAATTGCAAATATTTCTGTTTTTCATTCATACTTAAATCTTAGATTAAATACATTTGATTGAAAAAAACATAATTTATTTAAAGCAGTTAATTATCCCAACAGGCGTATACCTTGTGCGAAGACAATTTTAAATATTTTTAACAAATTCAAGAAGATGGATAGTATTTCTTTAAAGTTGAAATATATCTAAGATAGTAAAATTAGTATATCGAAAAAGGTAGAAAATATAACAAAAAAATGCAAATGGATTTTACCATTTTGTAAATTGTAGAACGTCCTCACATTACTTCTACTGAATTACCGAACGTGACTCACAATAAAACAAATAACACCTCGTGGCAACTTACGAATAAGTGGTTTTATAAAATGGAAAAATTTATCTTAAAAAGAAGTAGTGGGAAATTCTTGTAGGTAATAAATATGTTACTATTTTTTTAATAATCCCAATAACTTTTGGACTATACAATTATCTGACAACATAACTACTGGAATTAAAGATTGAGGAAGGGAAGACACTATGCAACAAACTTTTGGAATCCGTTAAAGCAAGGCAATTTTGATATGAAGGAGGATCAGTTACTAGAGTAGCAACTGTTTGAGACCCTCGATTTAAAAGAGATTTTCGCAGTACTGAAAATGCTACTGGGGCTACTTTTCTATAACAAGAAATGTTTAATATTATGAAGAAAATAAATCCTGAAAATAAAGAACAAATGCCTCTAATCGAAACAGACATTAGTCTACATCAAAAGTCACTTTAATTATTTGGATTTTTGCAAGAAAGAATAAGAGAAAGTAAAATCAATTACAGCCGATGTAATAATAACTAAAAGGCAATACCTCGAAAGACCAAATTCAAATCAGGACGTAGATCCTCTTTTATTTTGGAACGTAAGTTTTAAAAAAATAGGGTAATTGCATTTTTTATTTGGATTTTCTTTTAGGTAACAGGAATGGAGTTGAAACCCTTAAAACAATGTGCTAGGAAATTCTTCTGCAAGTTTAATAATAGAACAAAGATGTGCAAGACTAAAACCGAAAAATGTTAATATGATATTGTTCCTAAACAAAAATTTTAAAAATATTAATAAGTAACCTAAGTATTAATTTTATTAAAATTACATCTAACCTTTTCCTATTAACTAAAGTGTTACGCTTAGCATATAAAAATATTTTAATTTATTTTTAAATAATATATTCTTCTTTAAATATCTCGATTTAAAATATTTAACTTAGACATTTTTCTTGTATGTATTCGTGTCCAAAGAGAAAGATTTCTTTTGTTATATCTTAACCGAGACCCTTCGTTTTCTACCTGCCCGGCAACAACCGTGCTGTGGAATTTCTTTCTAGATACATTTCATTTTAAATTGTTTTAATTTAATTATACATCTTCTCTTATATATGGTGTTTCATATCATTAGAAAGCTTATGTCACAAGGGTTATTTCAATAATATTTATGCCATCGATAGAACAACTCTTCAGGTCCCGCTTCTTATTAATTAGAATTCAAGATTTCGACCCCTCTCTTCGACAGGTCATAAAAGAGACCGTTTTCAAAACCAGTGTTCTATCGATACAAACCGATCAGTCCGATCTTCTCTTTAGAACCTTCGTGAGTTAAACAACTCCTCGTGCTGTTCAAGTACACAATGCAACTCACCACGCCGTCCGGCCTCTTTCGCTTCTAAGGCCAAACATCGCTCTACATATACTTGATCAAGGTATATCTTCGAAGGCCACGTGAACATCATCGCCACACAAAGGTAACTCTGTATTGTTCGATACAGAGATTATTTTATATTAATCGTATTCAATTAACCCTTAATTTACTGCTCAATTAAACGTTCTTTTCAGAGTATTTTTGTGTTAATTTTCAGTTACTTAATTACCGCTCCTCGTGTACATATTACTTTGATTAATTACTTTTAAATATATCAATTTCAATTTCTTCTTATGTAAATATAAATACAAACTTTAAGGACAACGCTATGTGTTTTATTTATTTAGTAAGTAAGTTATATATATATATACAAAAGTATTTTTAATAATATAAAATATTATTAAAAATGGGGTGTGAAGAACACAATACAAGTTATATATTTGTGAATGTATCTCCTCTCCAGAGACGCAGATACGTATTTCACCTTTCTACAGGATCGTCGGTACGCCCCTGCTGGAGAAGAGATACATTCAACCAAACATAACTACCTTGCTATCAAACAGAAATTATTAAGACAGAGCGTGAAAGAATATTCAGCGCTGTCTACATAATAACTGCCGAACTAAGCAACGTGTTTCTATAGACGGTAACAACCATATCTATAAAAACTGTATTATCGTGTCTCCACTACTTGTCGGGCGAACCGAATGCGTATATACCAAAATAATTTGAAACATACATGAGTGGGTAAAACCACACCAATTTGTATAATACAAAAGTATTTTTAATAATATAAAATATTATTAAAAATGGGGTGTGAAGAACACAATACAAGTTATATATTTGTGAATGCTTTTGTATTATACAAATTGGTGTGGTTTTACCCACACATGTATGTTTCAAATTATTTTGTTATATATATATTTTAATTAACAATCATCACCCACGTCCTGGACCTTTGAAGAAACTTCACCAGCACCACTAATTATTTTATTTATCGTAGAATAATTTCATTATTATTAGCACGGCACATACACATCCCGATATCCAGCACAAGCCGCCGTTTGTAATAAAAGAAATAACTCAATGGGTTTCATCTTACTATCCTTTCTAACACTATTAAAGATATGCATCTTTAAACATTCAAAAGGAAATTATTTAGATTGCCATACAGAATGTACATGAAATTCTTTAAATCTATTATGGAACTGTTTGCTTTATCAGTAAAAATTATTTTATTTAAAATTTCGTTTTCATTGAACAAATTAAACATATCACAAGAATCAGTTCGTTTTACTTTGTCTTCCTCGAAAAGCTCTTGATGGTTTAATATCTTGTATGGCTTATAATTTAATTCTTTCAGCGTTTCGAACACTGAACTGTATGATACTCCAAAATGGCTTGGCTAGATGTAAAAGCGATCCTACAGATCGTTCTTCTACATAACACAGGATATTCAGCATCATGTGTTCTGTTAACACGTGATTGGTTTTGATTTATTTTTTATGGGAAGTTAGAAGACAACCATCTTCTTTGAATTTGTTAAAAATATTTTAAATTGTCTTCGCACACGGTCTTCGCGCACGCCTGTTGGGATAATTAACTGTTTTAAATAAATTATGTGTTTTTCAAAATGTATTTAATTTAAAATTTAAATATGAACTGGTGTATAACTGGTTGCCTACTATGCCACTACCATACGTTTTTGCCTATGTGTAAGGGTAAATGAAAAAAGTAGTATGAGAGTAATGTGTATATTGCAGTTTTATAGCTTTTCCTGATGAAGTCATTAATAAATGACGAAATATTGAGAAACAACATTTGAGTTTTAATGTAAACAGACCGATAACCCATATATTAAGGAATTTATATTAGTACGGTCAAGAAATTTTCTATAATTATATATATATATATATATATATATATATATATATATATATATAAATATATATAAATATATATATTGAAGTAACCTGGTGTCTGATATAAGTTATTAGTCACAATAATTGAAACATACATGAGTAGGTAAACCCCACCAGTTTACCTTTGTATACCTTTGTAAGTTATTAGTGTTATAAAAGTTAAAAATAATGATTGGGCGTCGTTATAAGATTAATATACATTTTTATAATTGTATCTCTTCGCATAATCAGCTGATTCAGTAGCAGTATACAATGCTATGTATAGATGTCACGGAAAGCATAAGATTAATAAAGAACATTTAGGTTTTCTTATCTCAGGATATAGTCGGTAGTGACATTCAGATAGGGCTGTAAAAATTATTAAAAATATTAATTTCACTGAGCATGAATAAAAAAACACCACTTTTATATTTTATATATTGAATAATTTATTCGATTTAAAAAAACTGTACACATATGGTTAATGTCTTAACTCTTTCGGTCGATTTGTGAGTTATATCTTTGTGATTAAATAAAATTAATACTAATGATGGTATAGTTATGTTTATCAATCAAACGCCAAGTAAACTAATATTATTGTTTAAAATACGCAACAAATACAGGTAAGTGAATGTATATGAATTTTAAATAGATCTGATTCTTGACTATTCTATCTTTAAACGATTATTATCTCTTAGTTAAAATCAAGATTTTAATAAAGTAATTTGTAAACGTAATAATATAGACTAAGGATAATTGCTTTTAATATAACTAAGGACCTGTGAGTTGCGGCAGGTAGGAGGAACGTAGCTTCGGCTCGGGTCTCAATATGTCGCCAGGAGGAATAATGGTTTAGGTATTTCCAACTTGGAGAAAAAGGATGATATTCTTCTATGTTTGGCACTTTGAATATATTTCCAGGTACATTTTAGCTTTATTTCGTTGTAATACTCGGTCGCTAGAATGAGCGCCCCCTTATGATGCTTTATCGAATATCTCGTAGAAAAATTAATTTTGACAGATAAATAATGTTTAAACGATGATTTTAAGTTTATGCACTTTTATTACCGGTAATTATATTGAAATTATTGTTTTAAACCAAATTTTGATGAAATATAGATGGACAAGTATATTTTTGATGCGAACGATATAAATTTCGAAAATAGACGCCAGTTGTCCTTTGTTTATTTCAAAGCCTTATTTCAAGCAAATTATCTTGATTTTTACCTTGAAATAAATGATTATTTAAGTTGAATTTTGAATGTAAAAATCGTTTAACTAGATTTATAAAATTATTTTGAGAATTTACAAGTATTAATGCATGTGCCTTAGACAGGTTATGTATGCTGCCTGTATTACAAACTGATATATTCGCAGGCTTTCCTGTTTTAAAAAATGGACGTGTCTAAACTAATGTCGATACAAATTTGAATTTAAATCAATTAAATATCTTTTTATTTTCGCGTAAATAAATTTAATGACATAAATAAATGATTAAAAATGAAAAGTAAATTTTGAATTAAAATATCCGATATTGTCGGGATATTAATTTATTAACAGTTCGACATTAATTTTCACATGTTGCATCCATATGCAGTTGTGCTGTAATAAGCCTTTACCTTATACTAATTTCCACGTTTCTCATTCCCAGGCAAAATTGACGTACACATAGTTAGAACTACTTTAATATATATATTATAATAAAATGTTAATTGATTTATAGAAGACAATAGCTTTTATTTGTTACATCTGTTATTGGAATTTCTTACAAGGTTGGAAGTCTATTATCTTTGTATTGTTTTCTAAATTTAGAGTGTCAAATCTATAATTAAATTTCAAAGTATATGACTTTCCTACATTTACCAAAACTATAAAATATGTAAATCTAGTTAATTTTGAATTTTTCGAAAGGTTATGTGTGAAGGAAAATTTATTTATAAACCAATAAGTTCATAATATTATTTAAGAATCATAATTATTGTAAATATCAAATATTTTGGAAATTCTATAACTAAGCGACCAATGAGCTTAGAGAACAGAAAAGCTGTTGGGTTGCCATAGAGAGTTATTGAAACAATTGGGAAGAATAATTTTTGCAATTTTAAAAAAAGGTTTAGTTATGTTTTAAAAGAGAATTTTTTAAAAAAAAAAAACGTTTAATCAGAAAAATTAAAATAACAAATAGTAAATCTACTTAAATTTCACATTTTTTACTTTGCATGAAAACATTTATCCGTATTTAATCAAATGGTATTGGATCACCCTGAATCAACAATGGTTTAAATGGGACAATCTCTAGAAACCAAATTATCGAATATGAAGATTATCCATTATTAAAAAGGAGACAGTATACCTTGTTTTGCTAGAGAAATAAACGCTTGAGGGATTTGGTTAGGTTCGTGACCGGTTTTCCCTGCTTGGCACAATATTCAACTGTACATCAGGTGGACCAAGATTGATCGCAGAGATTAGGCGTCCTTAGACGAGAATCTTGAAGATAGAAAGGAAATGTTGAGCTAAGTTTGCATTATACGATTCACTTCCAAAAATTTAACTTAATAAGTAAACAGACTAATATATATACTCACCGGAAGTAGATTAAAATTCTAATAATAATCATTTTTAATTATGTAAATAGGGAAGTTATATCAATTTTTTAAGCGTGGTTTGATTTACCAGAGCCTATTTTGTGTCAATATCCAAATATTTGTTATATATCTGCTGATTCATTTAATTCCTCTTATAAAAGAAATTCCACATAACCTATAAATTTTAAGATTAAGTTTTCATTAAAATTAATTATTGATCTATTGTTAATCCTGTATGTTATGTTTAATATTACCGAATCAAATATTTTTTTTTACTATAATAAGATGTTCATTTTAAATAAACGGTATTTAAGAACCTAGACAAGTTGTTTGAAATTAATTAGCTTATCATATTAATACTGAGCTAAGATACCTTTTAGTTTTCTTTGTCAGACAGAATCTTTCACGACCCTGAAGATATTAGAGTTCTCATGCACGTTTTTCTTCAAAACTAGTTTAAATATTGAACTTTCCTTACAACCAAAACACTATTTGGTTGTACATGATATGATTATTATCAACAAACGTTTATATTCATTGCACCTGCGCAGAAGTGTATCAGAATGCGGGGGTAAAAATTCGAATTTTAAATTCATTTTCTGCTTTAAAGTTTAATATTTTGTCTTTAAAAACACTTTTAGTAAACGTTTGACTTCAAAGTTTGTTTCATTTTGACGGTCCAACGTAGGACTGCTTAATTATATTACAATATATATATATATATATATATATATATATATATATATATTGTGGTAGGGCATACCCATGTACATAAGAGGCCTAAAATAAAAATACAGAATTTTTGGATTTAAAATGTTAATTTTAGAATATAAGATACTGTTGGAACTGCATTTTTCACGTGCCATATCAATAAAGTTAATTCCGCGTTTTTAATTGCTCAAATTTGAATCACGTAGTTATCTATTTTCTTGTAGTCATTTACTTAACTCATTTTCATTGACATTATAATTTTACCGAAGATATTTAACTTAATTGATTGGAAATATTTGTGACACATATTATGATTATACCTATACCTTGTTTGAATTGTATAAGGCGGGAAATATCCCTATTGTAAACAGGTATCTTGCGAAATATTGAACATTTAAAATACACTTTTGTCTATTATAAAATTAAAACTATAATTTTTGTGAAATATCTAAACGATTAGTAATAGTAATTTATTTCATTTATATAAATTATTAACGAGATTAAATAAATACAAACAAGTATTGCAAATAAGACGCCTGAAGAAAAACAACAGAGAGTTAGCTTGGGTAATCAATAAAATTTTTTTTTTAAAAAGTGTGTTCCTGAAACTAAGTGATAAAATAGTAAATAAATTATTATAATCTTACCATAAAACATATCCGACGAATCTCTTACCTACCAGGCATCGATTGACGAAGTTTACACAACCTTAAACCTGCCTGATCGTTTTTAAACGAAATTCCATTTTCCGAGGGACGCTACCAAAAATATCTACCCACGCTAAGAACGATACCAGTATATTTCCACAACCAGAGCCTTTTATCCTGAGTATAGGAATCCGAAGACCCTTCGAACATCCAGAATCCACCGTAAAACCAAATTGAGTATATATTTATTTACATCTCCTAAAATATAAAAAAATTTTTATTTAAATTTTAAAATAATCGTTGATATTTTTATATGAATACCAACAATGTTAGTATGTAATTAGTATACCTTTTAAACGGAAGAATACAGTTCCCTTATGTTATAATTGTAGTTACATAGATCAAATTTTAAAGCATTCATAATTTTATAGTCACCCTTTTTGTATATTTACCGCCATCTGGCTGGTTGTTAATGGACTACATCTATATACGTATTTTATCGTTTCCCGTAGCAGCTTAGCTGTTCGAACGATAGGTAGCCCTCCAGACAAAGTCTCTTTCGCCCGTAAGATGTCAATTATTAAATAGTTGTCTTCTTATAGGACGGAACTTGCTTGATCTATGCGGGCTATTTCAGTAAATTTAAATACAGATACAAACCAGTTGTTTATAACAGGTTTGTATTAATTTGTATACATTGCTTCACTAGCTTAACTGAGGACGCCTAGATGGCAGAAGCATATGTATTAAGCAGAAGTAAATGCTGAAAATACGAGGTGTATTGTCCATGTGCATAGTTACAGATATGTAAATTATTTACATGTTTGTTTCATATTGTTTCACTCCATTGTTTTATTTATTAAATAATACATCTGGAAGCATCACACATTGAATAACATGATTTAAACTCATATCTATATTCTATTGAACACCGAACTCGCAGTAATTTTAATATTTTCAACTAAGTGTTAAATCACCATAATAAACAGCTAGCCGGTACTTAGATTAAGATACACATAAAGTATCTTTAATTGTTTATATACATTTATTTATGTTCCGAATTTTATACATGTGACAACTGTAATATTTAAACTTAACTCCATCTATAGGTCATATTTATAACTACACTTGTGAATTTTCAAATTATTTTATTTTTCTTGGCAAATTAATTAATTACTCTTACATTGATCTCCACGTATCAACCTGGGCACCTTCAGCCGTTTATCAATATATATATATATATATATATATATATATATATATATATATATAGATAGATAGATAGATAGATAGATAGATAGATAGATAGATAGATAGATAATTATTTCGTGACCTTTGTGTGTTATGGTAGATTTAATTAGTTGGTAATTTAATGTCTGGTTTTACTTAAAAATGCATATATTTAAAACAATCTTTAAAACAAACATGTTTCGGCAAGTGATGCCTTTCTCAAAGAATTTAAAATATAAATGACACTATAAATATATGCATTTTTAACTAAAACCAGACCTTAAATCGCCAACTAATTAAATCTACCATATATATATATATATATATATATATATATATATATATATGTATATATGTATATATATATATATATATATACATTCTGTTTGATTATTCCAAACATTGTATTTATTACCTTAGTCAAAGGGATTTATTAATTACAAGTTCGGACAATTGATTTAAAAAAATATTGAACACATTAATTGAAATTTAAAAAAGCCAGCATCCTATATATGAGTTTAATAATGGCAGTAAAAGGAAAAGTTGATTGATGATGTAGCGTTGAAATATTATAAAAGCCTGGCTCTGTTAGCACCAGGGAATATTAAAACTGAAGGAAATTAATGAAGTAAAAAAACAACACACACAAATTTATACATATAACGGGCACAGATATAGAATTTGTTAAATAAAACAAAATACGCCCGACATACAGTCCAATTTGTTTTTAAAAATAAACTGAAAATAATAAATGCTATAGATGCTACACGCAAAGAAAAAGATACCAACATAATATTCCAATATTATTGTCGTGCCTTTTTATACTGTTCTTGTGTCTACCCCTGACTCTTCTACTGCTTATTTTCGCTTCCTATATATTTTTCACTTTCATACTATTCATATGTCCAAACCATGTAAGTTGTTGGTTTTCAATTCTGTCAAATATTGGTTTTACTTCTAGTTCTCCTCTAATTGTCTCCTTTCATATTTGATCTTTACGTGTCACTTTTCTAAGATATTTCATGTCAATCGATTGCATTTTGCTCTTTATCTTAATTAATGTCACCTAGCTCTCGCCGCCGCATGTTAATATTGGACGGAACACTGATTTGTATACTGACACTTTCGTTTTGTGACTTATCTCTTTTTTCCTAATGAACGACTTAGATAATAAGTGGTATAATCTTGCTGCTCTGTCTTTCTATTTGGACTCCTAAATATTTATCTATTTTTACTTGTTTTATCTTATTTTTCTATTTTAATTTCTTAATTTTCCTTGCTGATTACTAGTATTTTTGTTTATGTTCATATTTCTTTCCAAAATTATGATGTTTTTCTTTAGATCTTTTTCGCTTGGTGCGCATAGCATTAAATAATCGACAAAAACGTATTCGGACAGCGTAATTAGTCTGAGTCGTTTGCATCCTACAAATGTTTTTCTTACTTTGCCTTTGGTGTCTTTGATTACGTCGTCCATTACTTTACTTAATCCTTCCTCGAAAGCATATTTACACCTTACTGTGTAAACATGCTTCTTTATATAGAATCCAAATATGTTACTCTAGCGTACACGACCTACATACGAATTTTTGATGCTCATTATCACACTATTTATTATTTTAAATCATTTACATTATTATTAGGACGCGACATCTAGTCCGGAACGAAGCAACACAAGTCACAAGCGTCCATCTTTTAACAATTTGGCGCTTCAATGTGGTAAAATACACCATACCAAACTAGCGTTCTCGTAAGAATTTGGTGCGCCACGTTGGGTACCAAATTTATTGTTGCACGCTGCTATGGTGGTCTTCCTTTTTAGCTTTAGTTTTAGCATCACAATAAATGAAATAAGGAACAGTTGATTTATAGTGATTCTTGTGTTGCACGAAACGCAAGGCGTCGTTGTTTAATTTATTTTTTGTACTCGCTTATCAAAACCTGTCATTTCACGATTCGATTTGCGTGCGTAAAAAGTCACTTTAAACACGAGTGCGTAAAAGTAAAGTTGGTACTTCCTAGAACTTGATTAATTCAGTGACATTTTAAAATCATAAATCCCTAACCTTAATAATATGCTACCCAGTTCGTTTTTTTTCTATGAAAATAAAAGGAAACGAAATAGAAATTGTTATATTTGGAAGGTATGTAATTCAATGTCAGAACAGCAACAAATATTATTTTTTAAATTTATAGAAAACTAAAAAAAAAATTGTCAGAAGTGGGATTCGAACCCACGCCATCAGAGAGGACCAGAACGCTCGAGAACTCGTATAACGGGCAAGATAAGCATTGAGTCTGGCGCCTTAGACTGTTCGGCCATCCTGACAGATACTAGTAATATTGTTAAAAGTACTTATAAATATAAAAATTTTGAAATTATATTTATATTTTATATAAATATTATTATTGTTTATAGTTCTCGTTCAAAAAATATTGTACAAACTTCGTGCGTGAAACATTTCGCGAATTCGTGTCCATAAAGCGCTCGCCTACGGCTCGCGCTTTAAACTGGTCACTCATTCGCGAAATATGATTTCACGCACTTGGTTCGTAAATAACTATTACACCTGTGTTTATCACAATAAATTCCAACGACGTCTTATGTTTCGTGCAGCAAAAGGATCACTCTAAACCAACAGTTCCTTATTTCTTTTATTGTGACACTAAAGCTAACCAGGAATAACACTATACCTATCAAAAAGACGTGGCCATTATATTTTCTATATGTTTCAAAACCGATAAACTCCTATATACATTTATTTGTATAAAAACTGTTAGTTTTTTTTACAAGTTTTTCTGTTTAATAGATAGAATTTTCTAGTCTCTTTATTTCTAATGCTTTCGATATCTTACGCATTCAATAATGTACTAAAGTAAATGATCTACCTTATCTACGCTATCGAAACATTTCAGAAAAATCATAAGTTATCGTATTGAATACAGTTGCAATTTCGGATGCGAAAGCTCCTGCATTTTTAAAGTAGACACATATACATAAGCGCGAGCGAGTGTACATACATACATGCTCACATTTCATACGCACTATAGTCGTATGAAATTTCCATTAAAATTTACGAGGCTTTAACTTAAACTCGAATAACGATATCATGACTCTGCTCGGGAAATTGCCAATTTAAAATTTATCCTATTTACGGCACAACGATGAGATAACGAATCTAGTTTTTTTTTTTTTTTTAAATTGATGAGACCAAATTGTACTCGTATTATGGAGTTTTGATTAAATGAAGATAACAACGCAATCTTGAATAATAACTAAGTTTCTCTAAAATGAAAGCTTTCAAGCGACGTTGTCCTTTCAAAAATTAAATTATAATTTTAGTCAATACACGGTTTTAAATCGAAATATTTTTCATATGTTCTTCAATAAATTATTTATATTATGATTAACAAGAGTATAATGTTGATTATATAACTCATTTGAAATTTAGCCAATAGCAATTACAAATTTTACATAGTTACCATGTATTGATAAGTGAATATACTCTTGACGACGTGATATAACCGTTTTGGTGTTTCGCTTCCTCCAACAATATGAATTTTGTCATGGTAACAAGTGTTTTGAAGTTTGTTGATAAACGTCAAAAATATATTCAGCAATTTTCATAAGGTTTTTTTAATTTTTTCGACATGGAACGCTTTGGTATAAGCTCGGGGACCGAAATAGATAAAGAATTTGAAGATTTGGCACCGCAAAATACCGTTAAAACACATAAATATGTTTGGAAACAGTTCACCGAATTTTGTGAACAGCGAAATTATAAACTTTGTGCTCAAACTTCTGACGAACAATTAGCAAGTATTTTGAAAGATTGGGCATTCAACATGAAACGTGCAGACGGCACCAAATACAAAGAAAGTACCGCGAAAACAATTTGGAATATTTCCGCTAAACTTGTCCAGAAAAAGTTTTATGAAGAGTTTAATCGAAACAAATCCATTCAGAGGCGTAATTTTTGAAGATGCAAGAAAGGCGCGGGCAGCTAAAAGGAAGAAGTTACAAGCAATTCCTGAAAAAAGAAAAACAAGTTCAGTCGCCCTTAAAGCGGAAGAAATTAGCAAAATTGTGTCATTTTTTGACGAAAATACGCCAGACGGTTTACAAAAAAAATTCTATCAAATTTGTTCTGTGGAACTGTCGTGGCGTGGAAAGAAGCAGTCTTTTGCTTAATTGACTATTTCAAAGCAGAATGCGACAATTATGGTCAACCCACAGGACGTATTAAGTACAATACCATATTTTCAAAGACAGCACAAGGTGGCGAAAAACATACAGCTGAATCGAAATGGTTGACACCGAATAAAAATTGTGAAGATCAGTGTCCAGTACGTCTGTTGAAGAAAAAGCAAAATGTGTTAAGCAAAAGAACACCAAACATTAAAACCAATCGTCTATTTTTAACACCTAATCCTGATTGGCAGAAAACTAAAATATGGTATAAAAACTGCCCTGTAGGCCTTAATCAATTAAGTAAATGGACACGTTCAGCGGCAGAAAGTATAGGACTTGATACAAAGAAGTAAATAATATCTAATCATTCCAATCTCTCTTCCGCTGTTAACATCTTTACACAATCTGGAGCAAACTTACAAGAAATTATTAAGATAACAGGCCACTCATCATCTGAGTCTCTGAAGCCGTATCTAAAGCTTACTAATGAACACCATAGCAAGATACTTGAAAAAATGAGAAATAAACAAGATTCTGCCAAGTCTACCATCACCAGCACCTCAAATTCAACTTCTAAAGATAATACAACAAATATTTATTATAATAATTGTACTTTTAATTTCAACCAATAAAGAAATTTTGTTAGTTAATTCTTTATATAATCGTAACGAATACCACTCGAGCAAACGAAAATAATATTGTATAACCTCTTCACTCGACATATATCGCGCGTATTCGCAGAATACGTCTCATGACTCGGAAATATAATCATTATTTTCTATGCTCTTGTGATATTATAACTGATAATGAAATGTATGCATTATGATTATGTCTTTGTTTCGTTTCATTCGCTGTTTTTGGAAACTGGTTTTGACTTATACCTATGTGTGAAAATATTACTTTATGCGTTTATTTAGTAAATACGCTAGACATAGGCACTTAAAACCAAAGTATTATTTAGCCGAACTACTACAATTGAAGAATTGAAAGCCAATATCCGAAGAGAAATTACCGAAATTCCAATTGAGATGCCACGTCAAACCATGAACAATGTAAAGAAGCGGCTGCAGGAATGTTTGCGTAGAGAAAAAAGACGTCTACAAAAAAGATTTAAGTATATCAATACGTTAAGCACGTATTACGCATTTGTTACAAATGAAACAGACATGCAATATACATATCTGTAACTGTACACATGGACAATACACCTCGTATTTTCAGCATTTACTTCTGCTTAAGACACGTGTTTCTGCCATTTACTATTAGGCGTCATCAGTTAAGCTAGTGAAGTAATTAAAGCTTAAATCGCCTATAAGGTATAGCAAATTTTGTCCTATCAGGTAGCACCATATAATATAGTGATATCTGACGGACGAAAGAGACTATGCCGAAAATGGCAACCCTTCCCTTGACCGGCTATGCCGGTACAGAAGGGAAGAAAATACATATATAGGTGTAAGTCCATTAACACGATGCCAGATAGCAGTAAATATACAAAAAAGATTTAAGTATATCAATACTTTAAGCACGTATTACGCATTTGTTACAAATGAAACAGACATACAATATACATATCTGTAACTGTACACATGGACAATACACCTCGTATTTTCAGCATTTACTTCTGCTTAACACACGTGTTTCTGCCATTTACTATTAGGCTCAGTTAAGCTAGTGAAGTAATTAAAGCTTAAATCGCCTATAAGGTATAGCAAATTTTGTCCTATCAGGTAGCACCATATAATATAGTGACATCTGACGGATCAAAGAGACTATGCCGAAAATGACAGAAACACGTGTCTTAAGCAGAAGTAAATTCTGAAAATACTAGGTGTACTGTCCATGTGTACAATTACAGATATGTATATTGCATGTCTGTTTCATTTGTAACAAATGCGTAATACGTGCTTAACGTATTGATATACTTAAACCTTTTTTGTATATTTACTGCCATTTGGCATCGTGTTAATAGACTTACACCTATATACGTATTTTCTTCCCTTCTGTACCGGCATAGCCGGTCAAGGGAAGGGTTGCCATTTTCGACATAGTCTCTTTCGTCCGTCAGATGTCACTATATTATATGATGCTACCTGATAGGACAAAATTTGCTATACCTTATAGGCGATTTAAGCTTTAATTACTTCACTAGCTTAACTGATGACGCCTAATAGTAAATGGCAGAAACACGTGTCTTAGGCAGAAGTAAATGCTGAAAATACGAGGTGTATTGTCCATGTGTACAGTTACAGATATGTATATTGCATGTCTGTTGCATTTGTAAAAAGAACGTCATCTTCAAAAAATAAATTGTGCAATATGTATTCTAAAATGGCATCATTTTTACTATTAAATGACACAAATAATTTTTTTTTAATTTATTTTCATGAAATTATTTAATTTTCAAAATTTCCCGTTTCTTTGAATCACCTGTATTATCGCAGTATTTGCATCAATCTATTTAAATATTACACTGACAAGTGACATATAACTATCATTCCTACTTTTCAATATTTAACACGATGTGGTTTATAAAGAAGTTGTTTCCATATTGACCTCAGTCCCATAATTGAATTTTTCCTTAGTTTAAACTAATGTTGCAGTGAGACATAATGACAGAGAAGTACTCCAGGGTCTATGTTTTGCCAATTTTTATGTTTGTATGGTATTTTGCGGGTTTTGTTTTAGCGTATAAAAGACATTTTTTTCTTGTTTGAACTAAACGCTTAACAATCACAATAATTTTAGATACTCTGTAGGACTCTACAACAAAAATATCGTTCCATTAATGCCTTATGTCAGTGACCTTGGTGCAAAACCGCCCGAAGGTTGTATTTTCGCACAGATATTAAATATCGGCGCACTTTTAAGTAAGTACATTAAAAAGAGTGTTTATGGATTAATATTTATTTAAAAAATGTTCACCTATTATTATGTAAAGTGTATAGATCGTACCATAACTATGGAGGTCATAAAGTGTTGATTTTTCCTAAATATTATACCCAATTCTTAATTCTTTCATTACATTTTGACAGATTTAACTACATTTTCCTAAAACATATTCGTATTTTTTGACTTAAAGATTTTAACTTCCAGTTTTCTAATTTTAGGCTCGCCCGGCTACATTTCCGCTTTGAAGAAAGCTAATTTTGATGTTGAGTGAACACATGCATTGCAATTTGATGCTCGGGATAAGTGGCATTAAATTGATTGCAATATTCTTCTGGGAATAATTCCAAGAATCGTAACCACTTCTAAAATATGCCATCACACTATATGTGGTTTTCTCTACCGTGAAATGCATTTCAAATATGTAAAACTAAATCGAATCAACAATGAAATAACGTCAACGGGTACGAACACTAAGAAAACGATAATTTAAAACTAAGAAACTCGAAAAAGCCTTTTATAACACCAAAAACACAAGAAATTAATGGAACGCCTATTTCAGTCTTTTTAGCTCTCATAGTATGTGAACATACATATCAGAACTTGTATTTCATAGCTTCTGCTTATAGTTTCTGTTGTTGCTATGTCACAATTATACACTATAACCGTAAATATACAGTACCGAAATTGTAAGTCTGTTCACAGTTGTTGTGAAAATGACACTGCCGTCAAACTTATTTTAAATATAGTATATTGTTTACTGAGTAAGAAAAGCCTAACATTCCTGGACGACTGTGAAGATTGCTAAGTCGAGGCGCAAGCCGAGACTTAGCAACACAGAGTTCAGGAATGTGGCTTTTCCTACGAGGTAAACATACTATTTTTCCGCAAATCGTTTAAAATTCGACAGATATTAATTAATTTTGAAAAAATCGCGAATAATTTTATTCACAAATAAATGGTGTTTTGAAATTCGTAATATAATTAGTTGCGTTACTATGGAAACGTATTAATGTTGAATTGTCAAACTTGACGCATATAAATTTAACTGCTGGTGTTTTCGATAGCAAGACAGTGTAAAATGATAAGTGATGGTGAATTTTCCATATCTGGGACTCCTCCAGAGCTGGTTCAGGTAGTGAATACTGCTTCATTAGAATTATTGCCAAAGAAATCAAGAGAAAAGTACGAATATGTATATAAACGTTTTATGGACTATCGCAATTATGTAGAACAATAACAACTGTAACGAAATATCATTTCCTTACTGTAAGGAAATGAATATTTCCTAACAGTTAGGAAATGTTGACTTTTTCTTTAAGAAATTTTGTCAGGAATGTCAAAATTTCCTAACGATTTGCGGGAAAACATTTATTTGTTATCTGTTAGGGTATAAAACACTACCTAGGAATAAGATGCTCATAACCGAAGAAAAAAATATTATATGTGAAGCATATAATCGCTCATACAAGTTTGGCAGAAATAATGGGCCCAGCATTTAATGGGTTGCATCAAAATTTGAGCAGACGTTCCAAAAGCCTAAACCATCAAAGAGTGTTATTTTGTACGTTGTTAGCAAATTCAAAACTACTGGCAATGTTAACATACAACGAAAAAGCAAGTCAGGAAGAAAGAAAAGAGTTCGAGTAAACGAAAATCACGAACTAGTAATGCTGCAAGTCTTACAATCACCGAAAAGAAACATATGAATAACTGACTTAAAACTGGATCTAAGGAAAGAATATGTGCGTTTAATGGTCAAGGATATTGGTGGTTTTTCTTACAAAATTCAAAAGTGCCATAAACTGAACCAAAATGATAAAACACAACGTTTAGTTTACTGTGCTTGGATCCTGGGTTATACATTTATGAAGATAATGAGTTCTCGACTAATGTCTGGTTTTCAGATGAGTCCCATGTTTCACTTTCTGGTCATATTAACAGGTAGAGTTTTAAAAGCATTGAGTTTAGTTCTCCTGAGGAATTCATTAAAGCACCACTTCATGAACAAAGAGTGACCATATTGTGTGCAGTTTCTGGAAATTGGATCATCGGCCCTTGGTTCATAATTGATAATGAAGGGTGAACCGCCACCGTCAACAGTAAAAGATATCAGCAGAAACTTCTGATACCTTTTAAAGAGGACCTCAGACAATTCTGTAGATCAAGAAATCTGTTGTTGCATCGACAGTGGTTTCAGCAAGACAGTGCGATGAGTCACACCGCTGGTCAATCTTTGAAAATGATTAGAGACAATTTTGGTGTCAGAGTCATTTCCCGAACAACAGACTTTAATTTTCCTTCACATAGCCCAGACCTTACTCACCCCGATGCATAACATCTGGGGCATGATGAAAACACTAATTCTTCAAAACGATCCACCCACTACAATTCCGGAATTAAGAATGTCAATTATTCGCTTGCAATAATCTACATTTCAAAACATGGTACAAAATCTCCAACACCACCTTGAGTTGTGCGTCCAACAGAATGGTGGGCATATACACCATTATAATAGATATTAACTTCGTCAATTTTGTTCAATTAAGAGAGCAATAATTTTTTTTTCAATACTGTATATTTCTGGTCATATTGTAGTATTGGGAAAAAGCACTTACGTAGCAAACCTTTCATGCAAGAAATTAAAAACCAGCATCAAAACTGATGTTAAGAAAGCCCTGAAATGAAACAAACAATTAATCTGTTTAAATTAGGTATATTAAGAAAACCACAGGCACTGTTTCGCTACAAACGAGTTTCCTCCTTTATGAGTTCAAAGTTGTACGTTGTTAGTTAATGTAATATCTCCACCTGAAGAAGCTACTTTGTAGCAAAACAGTTGTTGTGGTTTTTTAAATATAGTGTAAATCTAAACAGATTAATTGTTTGTTTTATTTCATGATTAAAATCTATTTACATCAAGAAAAAACCGAACCAATCCAATCCAAGTTTCTACTGTATCTATAGTTTATTTTGATAACTAATTAAACTTAAGACGTGACTTTACTATGTGCTTTTGATCGAGTTTTATTTTATTTTTTAATCTAAAAGCCACAGTACCATTATAAACCGCATTTTATGTTACTTGTTTTGCATGTGCCTTAATTTTCCAAGTGCTTCTGTCCTGCGCCAATCTTTCAACCTGACGTCAACGCTTGACAAACTTCATCCACTCATCTCATTCATGGACAACATACTTTGTTTTTACCAAATATTCTGGTCTCATAAATTTCTCTCTATAATATTTCCTTCGTTCTATAGAAGTATCCAAGACTTTCTTCAAACACTCTTTGTATTGGTTTAATCTTTAATGTATCTATTACTGTCACTTCTGCAATTCCATCCGATTTTTCTTAAGAATCGCATTTCCGATACCATTATTTTTTTATTATCTCCCTTTACTACTTTACAAGATCGAATTTTTATGTATACAGGGTGTCCAGAAACTCTCCTGACAAACGAAGACCGGAGTTTCCTCAGATAATTTTAAGACAATTAAACCCAAATTCACCTAGTCCGAAAATGTTTCCTAAGGGAGCTAGAGTTCTTTGAAGATGGCACCTTGTATTTATTTTTTTTTTAATTCCTCCAGAACGCTTCTATTTAGAAAAACAAAAACTGGTATGCTTATTTATCCTCCAGAGATGAATCGATTCCATCAATTGCGAATTTCTAGTACCGGTCATAGGCGTCCGTTTTGGGTAGGTCAACGGTTATTTTAAGGCATAACTTTTTTGTCTTTAACTTTTAAGCATTTGTGACACTAGATTATTAAATTTTCAGGTATTCCAGTACTAAAAGGTACTCTTACTTTAAGTCGGTAGGATACACGGTTTTCTAGAAAAATCGATTTGTAAATTTTTCGTTTTTTCTTCATTAAAGTTCAATTTTTTATTTTTTGCAATAGTTAGCTCTGAACTGCCAACAGAAGTAAAACCTACGTTTTTCATTGTCAAATTGTTGTCAGTTCGCGAAGTTTATTTTTTCATTTTTTACTTTGTGTTATTCAAACACAACGATTTTAATTAAAAAAAAAATGGTTTTTACAAATGAGGAATACGCCGATATGCATTTAGTTTATGGCGAAATGAGGTGTAACGCTCGAGCGGCGCAACGTAGATACGTTGAAAATTTCCCAATCGTCAGCATCCCACTCACTCAACATTTACAGCTCTTCATCAACGATTAAGAGAAACAGGTTCAGTGGTCCCAAAAAATAATGAAACAGGGAGACATAATGATGTAACAGCAGAACATGAAGATGTTATTTTAATGGAAGTTGAGGAAAATCCAGAAATTAGCGTTCGAAGACTATCTGCCATGTACCCCACAATTTCAAAATCTTCCGTAGGAAATATCTTACACAAAGAAAATTTATATCCTTTTCATTTTACAAAAGTGCAAGCACTGCTAGAAGGAGATTTTCCTGCTCGCGTAGAATTCGCTAGATGGTTACAAAATCAGAAAAATCAAGATGAAGATTTCTTCAGGAACATTTTGTTTGGTGACGAAGCTACATTCTCAAAAAATGAAATTTTTAATGTACGGTCGCGGTCACATAAAAGCGACCGGCACTTTTTCCTATTGTATACATCATGTCACTTAATAATGAAAAAAGTCAAATATTATTTAATTTGTCATTAGTGTCATTACTTACAAAGCCAAAATTTATGAAAAAAAACACAAAATGTCAAATTAGTGGTCGATTTTATGTAACCGCGACCGTATATAATGCACATTATTATTCGTACGTTGGTGACAATCCCCACGTTGTTCAAGAATTTAAGCATCAGGATAGGTTTAGCATAAAAGGCTGGATAGGAGTAGTTGACGATTATCTACTTGGACCTGTGGAATTACCTGCTCGTTTAAATGGTGCTGATTACTTACGTTTCCTGCAAAATATTTTACCTGATTTGTTAGATGAGGTGCGTTTAAATATTCGGCAAAACTTATGGTTTCTACAGGACGGCTGTCCAGCCCACTTTAGCAGGAATGTACGAGACTTTCTAGATAATAACTACGAATACCATTGGATTGGAAGAGGCGGTCCAGTTGCTTGGCCAGCAAGGTCGCCGGAATTGAATCCTTGCGATTATTGTGTATGGGGATACATAAAAGCATTTGTTTATTCCGTTCTGATACAAAATCGCGCACAACTCTGGCTAAGGATACAAGATACTTGCAACGAATTTAGAAATAACTTTGGAATTTTTGCAAGAATTCGGCGTTCTCTAAGCAAAAGGGTAAACTTATGCATAGAGACTAATGGTCATCACATCGAGCAACTTTTGTAACAATCTACCTTTGATACTTGTTCTTTTTTTGTTAGTTTCGTTCCATTGTAATAAATAATTTGTTTTTAATTTATTAAATTAATTTTCATCCATGCCTTGATAGTCCAAGCCAACTTCGTCGCTAAAAATAAGTAGGTACATAATAAATTGAACTTTAATGAAGAAAAAACGAAAAATTTACAAATCGATTTTTCTAGAAAATGGTGTATCCTACCGACTTAAAGTAAGAGTACATTTTAGTACTGGAATACCTGAAAATTTAATAATCTAGTGTCACAAATGCTTAAAAGTTAAAGACAAAAAAGTTATGCCTTAAAATAACCGTTGACCTACCCAAAACGGACGCCTATGACCGGTACTAGAAATTCGCAATTGATGGAATCGATTCATCTCTGGAGGATAAATAAGCATACCAGTTTTTGTTTTTCTAAATAGAAGCGTTCTGGAGGAATTTAAAAAAAATAAATACAAGGCGCCATCTTCAAAGAACTCTAGCTCCCTTAGGAAACATTTTCGGACTAGGTCAATTTGGGTTTAATTGTCTTAAAATTATCAGAGGAAACTCCGGTCTTCGTTTGTCAGGAGAGTTTCTGGACACCTGTATATAATAATTCTTAATATTTCAGTGATTTCTGCAATGTATGTACGCTATCGACAGGTTAAACATATTTTCAAAACGTATGCCATGAGTAATTATGTAGAATTCACCAATACCGCGTCTTTATGGTTAGGTATTATCGCAGTCCTTGGAGTGACACTTATAGCGAATTTTCCGGAATCGACAATGTTTACTATGCACTTAATCGGTACCGGTATGGGTTTCGGTTTAGGAAATATGTACCTTTTCCTGCAAGTATGTAAATTACATTGTATAGTTTTTGTATTGCGTTTCTCTATGAATCAACTGTGTTTCTCCATTTGTCATTTGTAATTTCCAATTGTCAATATTTTTCAAAATTATATCAAATGCATTTCGCATTTATGAAAACACTTTTCCTATTTAACAATTGTTATCATATCATAAGTTAAAATAAGCATAAAAAATAACAACTTCATACGAATTTATTTAAATTATTAAAATATCCTTAATACACCTAACTAGCTATAATACATATTTAAGAAACAATATCCTTTATCAATGTTTGATTCCGAGCTACAGAGCCGTGGTCCAAACTAATTTCTTATGTACGCTTCGTTCACAGCTACAGTGAACATCATCAACGGAGCGGGCGATCTTTGAGGGTGATCACTAGACGACGAGAATTCAATAAGAGTAAATCCCCTCGCCGATGATGTTCACCGTAGCTGTGAACGAAACGTACGGATTGTGTGTCAAAACATCAGCTGTCCGTTCGATGCCGCGTCTGTTAACCGAAGAACAGAAAACAGCTGGGGTGAAGTGCTGTCAAAAAAACTCTATACCACTTCAACACAAGAAACTCTAAAAACGTGTACAACGTCGCTAGTTGTGATGAATTTTGGATTTACTCATACGAGCCAAAAAATAAACGCCAGCCGTATGTTTGGATGTTCCAAGGTGAAGAAAAAATTATCCGTTCTCGAAGCGCTTCCAAAAATATTGTCGCGACATTTGTTTCGAAAGTAGGCCATGTAACAATTTCTCTACGAGGTCAAAGAACTGTTACTGGCGATTGGTATACAACCATTTGTTTGCCGCAAATCATCGCTGAGCTCCGAGAAACCAGCCCACAACGACGAATCATCCTCCACCAAGATAATGCAAGTTCGCACACAGCTCGCAAAGCATTGAATTTTTTACGCAATAAAACAGCGAATTGTTAGACCATCCTCCATACAGTCCCGATCTAAGTCCCAACGATTTCTTTACCTTTCCGAAAATCAAGGACGGGCTACGTGGTCAAAGCTTCCAGTCAGAAGGAGCAGTCGGTATCTTCAAAAAACGCAATTTTGACTGTATCAACAAACGAGAGAATAACTTCTTCCCGAGTTGGTTCGAGCGAAGACAAAAGTGCAGTAATCTTCGTGGAGAATACTTTGAAGAAAAATAAAGTCTTTAAAAGCTATCTACTGTTTTACTCCAGCTCTATATGCAAAATATGAAAGACAACCCTCGTATACTGAATAAATTTTTCTTAACTGTGTTGGGTTTAACCTCTTAATGCACTCAGCCGAGTTAACTCGGAATGGCTTGTCTGGCTTTCTTCCGCGAGCACGAGTATATATCGGGCATGTTTATATTTTTCTTATGCAAAAAGATCTCACCCGAATATACATGATACAGGACCGTGACGCATTCTCGATCTACCGAGCGTCGCTGCAATTGGTTTCCCACCACTGTTTTGTTATTGGCTACTTTGGTATAGGCACCACACGGTAAAAATCGTGGTCTAGTCTGGCCACAACGTTTAGGCAAGTAAGTTGCTCTTTCGTTTACGTACGTTTTATTTTGACGTTATTCAACAAGTGTTATATTTTGGTATAGTTCCTTTCTACGAAGCGACGGTGGATAACGATTCTAGCGATGCACAGTCCGAGAAAGAAAGCTTAGAAATCAGTGAGAGCGATTCCAAACTTGAAAGTATGTCAGATGACGAAACTAGTGACGATAATGGTCTTGCAGCTGCACGACAATGGTTTCCGCTTCCTCTAAATTCTCAACCACCTCCTCAATTTCCATTTACGGAAACTCCTGGTATAGCTGCTAATATTGATCAAAATGGCAATTGTTTGGATTTCTTTGAGTTGTTCTTTGATGATTTCTTGGTTCAACATATAGCAAGTGAGACTAACAGATATGCGGCCAACAAGATACAGGGAAGAGCAAATATTTTGTGGCATGAAACAAATCCGAATGAGGTTAGAGTGTTCTTAGCTGTCACTCTTTTGCAAAGTATTGTAAGAAAACCCGAATACCGGCATTATTGGACAAAAAATCCTCTACTGCATACGCCTTTTTTTCTAAATTGTATGACTGGAAAACGATTTGAAAATATAAAACAATACTTACATTTTTCAAATAATAACGACTTTGATCCAGATAACCATCCTTGACCAAAACTAAACAAAATCTGGGATGTTTATGAAAATATAAACAATAAATTTAAAAACCTAATTACGCCGGAGAAATTAGTGACAATTGATGAGAGTCTTCTACTTCATAAAGGCCGTTTGGGATGGGTGCAGTACATACCTCTCAAGAGAGCCAGATTTGGGATAAAAACATATTTATTATGCGAATCCAAAAGTGGCTATGTATATAGTTTTATAATTTATACAGGAAAAGGTACTGTCTTAGATCGAGAATATGAAGATCTCCCCGTATCCTCCCAAATAGTCATGACGCTAATGAATCCATTATTGAACAAGGGTTACTGTCTCACGATGGACAATTTCTATAATTCTCCCCAACTGGTAGATCGTCTACTTCAAAATAAGACTGATGTATATGGAACGTTGCGACTTGCAAGGAAAGAAGTGCCTGGAGAAGTTAAAAATAAAAAGTTGAAAAAGGGAGAAATAATTGCTTGTCAGAGAGGAAAAGTATGTGTAATGAAGTGGAAGGACAAAAAGGATGTGTCTCTTATTTCTACCATTCATAACAGCTCGATGGTACAAATAGAGACGCGTAAAGGCCTACTAAATAAACCGCAAGCTGTACTAGATTACAATACAATGGGGGGTGTTGATCGGGTAGATCAACTTCTATCTTCCTATGTAGTACCAAGGAAAAGAGGAAAAAAATATTACAAAAAAATATTTTTTCACATCCTAGATCCGGCTATGTGGAACGCTTTTTTGTTATATCAAAAATGTGGCGGCCGGATGGACTCTCTTGATTTCCGTCTCAAGGTCATAGAACTAATTATTGAAAAGTATAAAACTACAAATATATCCAGAAGCGGACGTCCATCTTCAGTTCCAACACCGCTAAGATTGTCAGCACGGCATTTCCCAGATTTCATACCACCGACAGAAAAGAAGACAAACCCAACACGTCAGTGTTTTATATGCGCACTAAAAAGAAATGAAGAAAATAAAAGAATCCGTAAATAAACGAGATATATGTGTCGTGACTGTGATGTGCCTCTTTGTGTCATACCGTGTTTCAAAATTTATCACACTGTTGCAAATTTGGACTAAAAAAATATTTTTTTTTTCCCGAGTTAACTCGGTTTAGCGAAATGAAGTTAGTTTAGTTATATTTTCTTATGTCAAAATATTAAAAATTTTGGATGTTTACATAGTATTTTTTTGTATTTTCATATGTAGAACAAAATGTACTAATAAAATAATTGGTGAAGAACGGGTCGTTTTTTTTATTTTAATTGGTGCATTAAGGGGTTAATATTAAACTGATTCCAAACATCAGTAAAAGCTAGTTCACGATTTATAAAATTAATTATTAAGCCACAGACATCGTTACCAATTTTTGTATAAAACACAATTGACAAATCTGCCAAAACAGAGTCTTTTTGACAAATAGAGAAATATATTTGATAATTAGGAATTACAAATGAAAAATTTAGAAACACAAACACAACTGTTACATAGGGAAAAGCAATCGAAAAGCGCTGTATCAATCCACCAAAACATGGCGAACTTTTATCCATCTAGTTTAATATTTAATGTGCTTTTAGGCTATCTTGTCTAAGCGAATATTCTCCAAAACAGGAACCATATTCTGCATCTACTTGAGATTCGGAATAAGTATAATATCCATAATTTGCTCCATATTCTTCACAGTTTCTGGAATAATATCACTTTTCCAATACGACGGTAAGTGAATTATTGTATTACCAGAGTGATTCAAATTTGACTTGTATTTTTCTAAGTAATAACTCCCCTTGTCCCATCGCTCTCATAGCTTCTGTATTCTCGTTGAAAGAAGTTCTTTCGATTTATGACGTAGCCAACATTCCGCCACATACTTCACTTTCTCACTAGAGGCAAATTGCTTGCCTCCCAAGAACTTTTTGAGTAGCACGAAGAGATGATTGTCATTCAGAACCAAGTCCGGACCATATGGGAGTTGAGGCAGTTCCCCCTAATCCAATTTAGCCAATGTATTGTTCGTTCGATGGGCTGTATATGAGCGAGCGTTATCGTGTAGAGAAATAATGCCCTTACTTAAGAGACCACAATTTTTTGGTTGGTATCGCCAGATTCACCTTCTCAAGAAGCTCACTGTAAGCTAAATTTATCGCTTTTTTTTCATCAAGAAAATCGACATAAGTTGGTCCAATAGCGTCCCAGAATATAGTCGCTTTGCCAGCCGATGGTTGCGCTTTGAATTTTTAGGTGGAACTGAGCTTAAGCGACCTCATTTCATACTAATATTATTGCTTCCTGGGATATAATGGTATATCCAGGTCTCATCAGTTATTCCGATGCGTGACAAAAAATTATCGCCTTCATACTCTTAGCTAACCTAGAGTTCTCTGCAAACCTGAAGTCGTTTCTGCTGTTGTTCCGCGAAAAGTTGTTTTGGAACCCACCTGGCACTAACTTTACTTAGACAATAGGGCGGACAATAATGTGGACAACAGTATGAACACTACTAACATTAGCGTTTAAAATCCTAACAATTTCACCTATTGCAACTGGTCAACTATTTTGAATGTTCCCAAGATTCATAGCAGACGCTGAACAGGCAGTATACGGCAAGATCTATACGCGTTCACGACCATCCTGGAAGGATTTACACCACATAAAGAATGTTTTGAGCAATAAATACTCTTCTCAAAACTGTAGTTGAAGTCTCTGCTGAATATCAGTCGGTTTTACACCTTTATTCGATGAATATAAAACCATCTTGCAGGATCTCTTCTTTTACGTTGAGAAAAAAAAATGCAAGTCAAATTTGAATAACCCTCGTACTTATTTAGGTTTACGATTTTTAAATATCTTCAGGAAACGATGTAACAAAGTGGTCCCAAAAAGATGCTGGTTATGCTGCACACGTAGTAAGCGCATTGTCTGAATGGTCTATGGTTATGCTCACAATAACTTATCTTGCAACGTTCACCTATGAGTTTAGAAAAATTAAGATTTATACGCCAAAATTTGATATTATGAAACAAGAAATAGAACGAAAAACCGGAACTAACACCTAAATTACCGGATTTTCCAATTGTTACCTTTTATTATATTATAAAATAAATATTCATTTATGATAGGCTATCTATTCTCTGTTTTTTTTTTAATTTAGAATAGACTATGAACGAAAAAGTCATAGCAGTCACACCTAAATTAAATTTATATATGCAGTTAGAGCAGGGATGCAACGACTTATAGGGAACAGGGGCCACTTGGGAAAATTATAAGCCAAGGACGGGCCACTACAAAGAATACTTATTAACACAAATATTTTTATTTTTAAATAGTATGAATTACTACAAATGATAAAAATCAAAGAACATTCAAAAATGTTTGTTGTAATTATGTAATCGTAATATAATCTAATCATTACAATGTAATATTTTGTTTTATTATTTTGATGCATGACATTGCATTGACCTAACAATTTTGTTTATGTTTGGCTCCACATTACTTGTCGACACACGTAAAATTGCTTCCAGATTTTCATTTGCCAGACAGTTTAGATTTTTTGTTTTGTTAAGTTTCATCACTGAGAACGTTTGCTCATAAATATACGTCGATCCAAATAAGCTTGCGCATTTCAATGCATTTATTCGCAACTCTTTATAAGCGGTTTTGTCAATGCAACGGTAAAAGTTGAGTAAATTACCTTCATTAAACTTGTTTCGTAAATTATCATCATTTTGGATGTCTATCAATTCCAGCTGTATTGATTCCGGTGCATTTTCTGGTGAAATGTTGAAAGGATTGCTGAAAATGTCTAATAGAGGTTTAACTTTTTTGAAGTCTAGAAAACGATCATGAAAAGCTTGTATTAAAATATCAATTTTTTCAACATAAGCGAAATTGACATCAGTTTTATTGAATTTCTCCATAATTTTTTTGTAGTTTGGAAAATGGCTGTAATTGGCAGAACTTATTTGTGTCCTGAAAAGACTCAATTTGCATTGAAGGGACGAAACATGAGAGTATAACCGTGAAATCAATTGATCTTTGCCTTGGAGTCGCGTATTTAAGACATTCAAGTGATTTGTGATGTCTACAAGAAACGCTAAGTCACACAGCCAATCAGGGTTGTCGAGTTCGGAAACGTCCTTTTTCTTTTCCGCCAATCAAGTTAAGAAACCGCTCTAGTGACAACCCACGACTTAGCCACCTTACTTCATTGTAAAACAGGAGATCACCATATTCGCTTTCAATACCCTCGAGAAATTGTGTAAATTGTCGGTGATTTAGACCTCGTGATTTTATAAAGTTTACAGTAGGTACTACAACTTTCATCACATTTTGAAATCCCAATAATTTTGAACAGAGGGCCTCTTGATGTATAATCCAATGAAACTGCATTAATTCCTTGGTATCTATGTTTTTAGTTTGTAAATACTCTTTTATCATAGTTATTATCCCAGATTTACTTCCAACCATTGAAGGTGCTCCGTCAGTCGTAATTCCCGATAATTTCGTTAAATCCATATGTATTATAGAACATTTTTCCAGAAGAGCTTTGAGCATGTCACTCCCCTTGGTTTGACTTGTCAAAGAACTCATACCAATCAGTTCTTCACTCACTTCAAAATTTTCCGTTACATCTCGTAAAAATATTAAGAGTTGAGCAGTGGAACTTATATCTGTAGATTCGTCGAGTGCTATAGAAACTTTTCAATTTCCTAGCTAATTGCTCTTCTATATTAGCTGCTAATGTGGTAAGTCTTCTTTGTACAGTCATCCGATTTAATTGAATTTTCTCAAACCTCTTTGCATCTTTCGGACACTTTTTTTGCGGCGATATCTATACACTACTTAACAAACTCACCATCTTTAAAAGGCCGACAAGTTTTCGCTATTATTCGAGATATTTCAAAGCTAACTTCAGTAGCTGTTTCAGCATCTTGAATTGGTTTTGTAAACATAGCTTGCTGGCCTATTAGTTCCCTTTGTAAAGTGGAAATTTTTTGCGTTCGATTTTGCCGGTTAATTTGGTAAAAGTATGATGCTGGGTTTCATAATTATATTCCTTCTGAATATAAACACTACTCTTGCATATTAAACAGACACTTTTGTTATGCAATGGAATAAAAAAGTATTTTTCGGTCCAAATATCTTGAAACTGTCGATTTTGATCTTCAACCTTACGACTAGGTTTTTTACTGGGGCCTGGTTTATCCATATCAAAATTGATATTTTATTGTTACGTAGGTAGATGCCAAGTTCGAACGACGAAATATTTATTCTTCACAGATTACAATTCAAACAATATAACGTTCGGTTGTCCGTAGTTAAAACTTAACTGCCCCGATAGCGGGCGATGCGTTGTATTTATACGAGTTACCCAACATCGAGAACCTACCACGTTGTTCGGAGATAATACCGACGTGTTTCGCGAATCTTTGAGTAATCTAGTTGGTTTGACAGATTTCTAGTCTCGTAACAATATGCTTGGAACGACGAGGAGCTTACCTGTCCTACGTAGTAAACCTGAACAAGAAAGTAGTAGCTACTTAAAGGTACATATCTTACAAACAATTACAAAAGTTAGAATAAAATAAAAAGTTAAGTAATATTGATTTGAATGGATTTTTACCTACTTTTGTAGTTTTTCGAACAATTTTTAAAATTCGGCAGTGGGCCGCATGCGGCCCGCGCGCCGCTGTATGTGCATCGCTTAGTTAGAGTATTTGTGGAAATTTGGCTGTCGTATTAGTTTTACTTCTTTTATTTTACCAAACAGAATATTATAATTCCATTTACAGGATATTAACATAAGTATATACAAGAGAAAGAAAAGAGAGCAATCAAGAAATCAAATTTAAATTAGGTCATAGACATAACAAAATAACAATTAAAAGCAAAAAGTATTGATATATAGATATCAATATACTATATCTAATATTAAAAATGCTCATATCACTTAATATTTATGGAAATAAACAAAAGTATGTATACTCTGTGAAGTTAAGCAATCGATGCACGTCATTAATGATAATGATATGACGTGTCATAGCCAATAGAGCAACGCGAATTTTATGCAAAATGGAGATATTGATACTGAATTTGTAGAAGAGCATTAGAATGACAGCCCTAAGGACGCGCACAGTGCGAAATTTCTTGAGTTTGCCGGAACTTAATTATTCAAGACAGTAAAACAATTCTATTTGTTGGTTTTTAAAATTTTTAATAAAAACTAATATGTTTTATTTAAAGTTTTTGAGTTTATTTTATTATAGAACAATTTAAAAAACATACATTTTATAACAACATTTTGAACACCTATTCAGAACTAGACTCATTGCAATCGTCTGAAGACTCATTACACGGGCCTGCAAAACTTTCTATCAACACTAAAACTTCTGGCGTAGCTTCACTATGCTTGGTTTTGGGTGCTTTACGAAGACTAGCGATGTACGGATCCGACGAAATAAGCAGTCTATAAAATAAATCCGTATTTGTGACAATTCTTGACGTTTTTCTTGTAAAAAGTTCGCGATATTTTCTGCAGTCTTTGTTTCTTGCCTCCGGAGCTTCTTCAGAAAATTGTCCGATCGGAAGAATGCAAGAGGCTATAATATCCTTTCCATGACAAAGGACTTTATGCACACTTACGGGCATTGAGTACCAGAAATATTCTTTCAAATACAATTCCAAAGTTTCTCTTGCATATTCGCCGAACTTTTCTGAATCAATTTTAAGACCACAATTTAGGCACTCTAACAGCACATGAAAACTTTTGATCAATTCTAAGTTAACGACAGTTATTTCGGCAGACTTTTCGGCATTTCTAAAGAATTTCCTCGCGGTATTACCATCGTTTGTGTTTCCGGTCTGCTGTTTTGGCGTATCTATAAGCAAGCCAAGCTCCTCTTTGAATTTTTGTTGAATGTATTTTTTCTTCTCTGCAACTTTTTTTTAATTTTATGCTCCACGAGCTTGCCATGCTTTAATATCAAGTTTGTACGATATATGTAAAATACCTTATCCATGCATGGAGGGGCGATAGTCCAAGGGATAAAAAGGATTCATTTATATTTTTTTGAGGTATATCGCAGATGTTGTTCATTTCACTAGATTTAGCCACACATAAGTAGCATGTTTTTGATGATGCACAGGATGATACAGCATTGTATTCTTTACCGTCAATCATATAAAATATCATATTTGCTGTAACCTGAAATTGCTTGCCATCTACAAGTATAGTGGTTGGAGTAAGTTGAGATATTTGCTCTTTCACTTTGTTTACTTCTGAGGTAATTACACTGACTGTTTCTTTGGTAAAAACGAACTTAATGGGGCGACAGTACCGTGTAGAAGAAGAAGCAGGGTTTTTCCAAATTAGTGACTGATTATCACCATTATCATTTACAGAGCACATTTGGATTGGTACCATTGATACACTAAACATACTATCATCAGAGCTATGTTTGTCCATATACTATTGTCGATAGTTAACTTGTTCCACCCCATCACAACCCAACTTTACGATAATATTTAGTGCTTTAACGTTTGACAAAGTTCTAAGAGTCTCTTCTAGCCCTGTACAAAGCCTTGCTATGGTATGATTTATAAGCGACTGTACTGATACGTCAGCTGAAACTTCAGTTATTATTATGTCCTTTGGATAGCATAACCTCTTTGCCTCCTTTACAACATAATAAGGTGGATACAAAGTGCAACCGTGATGTTTTGCTTGATCCCGAACAATGTTCTATTGATTTGACGATAAGTTTGTATCAATAAGTAGCGCCAGAGCCTGGTCCGGAGTTAATTTTCGTGGGCTGTTTGAAGAAGACATGCGAACCATTTTGATTTTGCTTCCGCTTTCTGGAGAAGCAGATGCCAGTTGCTTGACAATCGCTGCAGAGTTTCGTTTTCCAGATTGGTATAGCTTTGTTACGGTTGCTTTGGCTAACTCGTCTTGACTACCGGACTTCAAAAGATGATGCGCTTTTCTGTTTTGCACTTTAGGATGACAATACCTAAATTCTTTTTTAGGTCTGCCTGCATTGGTCCTCGATCCACTGGGTAATGCATCCCTTACAGCATTTGCAAACTTTACATTATTTTCAAGATAAACAGCATTTTTACTCAGAAATGATGCTAAATTTCGACTGGATTCATTCTGGAAAATGTTTCATTTAAAAGAAGATCGCAAAATATCGCAGAAGATCTTTTGAGTTTTCAACAGTGGGAAAAAAACTTTAAAATGTTTTGCGTTTCAAGCTGGTATTATGTGGTATCACTTTTTAACATTTCCACTAAAGTTAAAAATGTAAATTTAACTTACTTCTTAAAAATCACTTTTTCCACGAACAAATCACACACGAGCAAGGAAAGATTTTGCAATTAATTAAATGCCAATAATTGACAATTTTCTAATAAAATACATGAAGAAAAAATCATGGCCTACTGATTTGCCATTTGTATGTACCACTCTATTAACTTTAACAAATCGAATAGCTTTCTATAGGCAGAAAGTATGATTGAATAAGTAATGCGACTTTCAGGTGCATTTTGCGGTTCTTTCGCAGGGTAAATCCCCAAACTGAGTATGAGGTTTTAGAGGCGGGGTATTTACCTAACAAAATAATAAATAATCTTATGCATTTTACGTATTTCAAAAATTGAATAAAGTTCCGCTAAACTTCCTAAATTTCGCACTGTGGGACGGTGGAAAGCAGGATGCCCGAAGATAACATGGACAAAAACATTACAAGAAGGGACTAATATGTCAGTAGCAATATTGGGATATAGGAGTATACCCGGAAATAGACAAGAATAAGGACAAACGATTTCTTCCCTATGTCCCAAAAGGGACTAATGGGTCTTACTACTACTACTATTATATATAATTTAAGTAATAAAAATACAAAATAAGAATATCCAGCAATTAACTAAATTAACAAGACTGCAGAGAATATATCGGTGATATCGGACAGCCTTTCGATTTGGACCAGTCGATTGAAGTTCAGTATAAGATCATCTAGAGGAATTAAGTTTCCAGGGTACGGATTTGGGCCAAAACTGAATGCCATGTTTCAGCGAAATTTTCTCGATTTAAAAAAATTTTCAATATCGAATTTCTACTCAAAACTTAAGGTTTTCGGGGACGCTAAAGAAGTCTGTCTGAACAATTTTCCGCTGCAAATTCGCGATTTCGTTTTTAGGATTTTTGACCTGTCCACACTTTTTCGTTCATATCTCGAGAACTAAAAGAGATAACGAATTCTGATTTCGTTATTCATAATCGCCGAATCCGAATACATAAAATGTTGGCATAAACAGCGAACATAGACACTCGCCATTTTTCTAATTTTGAAATTTTATCGCTTGTTGTTCAAAAACGTCGCGAAATCTTCAAACCGCCATAACTTCTTCCTTTCTCAAGCTCGCCGAAAATGTCATTGTGGCTTCAGCAGTGTGGCATGCAGCTCCATCTCACTGAAACCACATTTCAGGTCTTATTTTTCACATAAAACCCTATCACATTTCCCCAATTTCTCGATATCGTAGTCAAGTTACAGTGACTGCCTGGCCATTTGTATTTTCGCAGAAGATTGGTCCAATAATTTCCTATGAGGTTGCATCACACCAGACTGTCACGTTTTCAGGGTGTAATTCGTGTGGATGAATAGCCCTTTCTGCGTACTCCTAATCTCCTAATTCCATAGTTTTGCTTATTAATAAATCCAATCCATTCAATAGTGAATAAATTCGTTTCCTTCTCTGGCTAATTGTTGGAATCGGACTGCATATGCTAATCTCATTCGATAATCAGCTGGTTTCATTGCCTATACCAATTGGACAAAAGGGCAAACCATGTAAAAAGCGTTGAAGTAATGCGCGTGTTAAGACGAATTGATATGATCGTCTGCGAGTTAATGTTGTTCATTATTAAAGTCACTTACTGTTGTCTAAAACTGTAACGCATTTCGTTCATTAAGTGATAATTGTGTCGAACATTAATGAGAGTCCTCTTCAAGTTTGAAGAACTCCGACCACGCAGATACAATTATGAACTTTTTGATTTTTCCTTATACAAGCTGTCCCGTATCGCTATGTTCAAATTTTAGGAGTGTAAAGTAGACTTCATTTCAAGTAACAAAAACGCAAAACTTGTATATCCATTTTTATTTGTTTCAAAGTTACAGATCTATGAATGTGATTGTCAGATCATGAAAAAAAATGTAAACCTCAAGTCAATATAAACTAATTTTATTTAAAAAAGTTATACGATTCAATAACAGACCTGTGATTGTTAACGTCGCATAATAAAATGTTATCCTAAAATAAATAAACACGTGTCGTAGTGCATACAGTAATTTCTTGGATATCTACAAAAAAGAGTACTGGAAATTGATTTATGATAAAGAAGGTTCTTACTTATTTCGTAAGTGCTGAACCATGAATATCATACTATAAACAAATGTTCAGATAACTGTTAACGTTGCATTTTTTAATAAAGGATTACGTTACGTTTCAGTTCATACAACAGCTTATTAGTGAGTGGACACATTTTCTTTATTCAAAATGCCTTACCGATTTTCTTCTCAAGAGTATGCGGATATTCATTTTGTGTATGACTACTGTAACGGCAGTGGGCGTTAAGCAGTTATTGAATACCGACATCGGTTTCCCGATATGCGCTTTCCTCATTAGAGAACGTTTCTGGAAGTACACAGACAATTTCGGAAATGCGCACTGCGTGATTATCTTTTCGACCGAGGAGTAAATTTGCCAGCAGACTTAGAGGAAGAAGCAGTAGCTATTGTTACAAGGGATCCAACTCTCAGTGTAAGTCGAATAGCTAGACAAATAGGAGTGCCACGAACGACAGTTTAGCGAATTTTAAAACGTGAGGGCTTATATCCATATCACTATCGCAGGGGATACGGTTTGTTTGAGGCAGGCCACTATGCTCGTCTAGTTTATTCTACCTAGATATTAAGACAGTCACGGCTTCATTTTAATTTCTGCAGAACAGTGCTCTGGACAGATGAATCTACGTTCACGAGAAGTGGTGTTACAAATCTGAGAAACCTGCACAGGTGGTAATTAGAAAATCCGAAAGCTATACGCGCATATAAATTTAAATATCAATTTTCTATTAATTAACATTTGGGCGGCCCTAATCGATGACTTGTTGATTGGTCCTATCGTTCTTCCTGGGAGGTTAAATGCATACAATTACCTTCAATTTCTTATTGACGAACTGCCAGGACTTTTAGAGAATGTCCTACTGAATGTTCGACGAGATATGTGGTTTCACATGGATGGAGCACCACCACATTTCGGAATTGCTGTCCGAAATTGGGTTAACGTCAATTATCCAAGATGGATTGGTCGAGGTGGTTCGGTTGCATGGCCACGCAGATTACCCGATCTTAATCCCCTTGACTTTTATGTATGGGGTACATGAAAAATTTAGTCTACACGCAAGTTTCGAACACAAGAGAAGAGTTGTTGGATCGTATTCACCTGGCTGACAGCAAATCCGACAAAACAAGTATGAAATTTGGATAGGTACTTCTTCTGTTGGCTTACGGGCACACGACTGCATTCCACAAGGACGTGGACATTTCGAAAATATTATTAATTGAACTTTTTTAAATAAAATCAGTTTTTATTGACTTTGGGATTACATTTTTTTTTCATGATCTGACAATCACATTCATAGATCTGTAACTTTGAAACAATAAAAATGGATATACAAATTTGGCATTTTTGTTACTTGAAATGAAGTCTACTTTATACACTCCTAAAATTTGAACATAACAAAACGGGACACTATGTATATAAGCATATATAAATATATATATATATATATATATATATATATATATATATATATATATATATATTTAAATTATATTTAATATGTATTTTCCAGCGCAAAGTCATGTGTGATAGCCGTAACTGTATCGTAGCCCCCACCGTTCGTATAAGCATAATTTCTATGCACCCGCGATTCTCACAGACGCATCTCTTCTTTTTACCCAGTTTCAAACCATATAGATACCCCTGTTTGCCGTAGAAACTTTCGGTACTTACATTGAACTAAGACGACGACTGCCTCTTGCGACATTTACGTCGCTTTGGCAATCCAGATTTCTTCCAGCTTTCCGTTAGAGAAGATTCAGTAAAGCGGCACTTACGCAGCTTCTGAAGCTCTCCCGCTCTCGTTAAATCCAGTAAAGCGGTACTCACGCAGCTTCTGGACTTTCTCTCCCGTTCTTTTTAGGTCTTCACGCTTCGTAGTCCGGCCCCGTACCGCTTCCCGATGCCGGGACGCTTGCACCGGCCGATCTAAATATCCAAATACTAGTTTTGTAAGTTTTCCGTTACTTTCTATATAAATGTGACGTTAAACGATCATCCTGCTTTCCGGATCGTGTACACATACAAGAAAACCTGCTTAATGAGTTATTTCTTTGTCAAAGTAATTGTTACATTAATCCCACTTACCCAAACTATAATTACTCAGATTAATAATGTCCAGAGACCGATAAATACACTCACGATAAGAATTAGCATCTATTTGTTTTACGTGGCCAAGATATTTAATTTTCATCTTAAAATTAGTTGCCCGATTTTACTAAGTCAAGTCTAGCCCGAAAATGCTATACAAATCACACATGACCGTAAAAGTGTAAGATATAAGAAACAAATCCAGTTAATGAAGGCTGAATGTCAGATTATTAGGCAAAAAACGGTAATCTGTCTTGATGCACAAATTGTAATTTTTAAAATTGGTTGAAAAGAAAGTATAAGATTTTAGAAGATCACAGCACTGTGTGTAGAAAAACAGCCTAGAAAGAAATATCATTGCACGTAGTAATTAAGTATCTGTCTCCTTTGCTTCATAGAAAAAAGTTGAAGCAATTATACTTATTCTATGGCTGTCCTATAAAATCCTGTGAATCAAATATCGTTATTTTACATATTCTGTGTATATAATTTACCTCGTCATTAGAAATTATACATTTGCTTTGATATTAAATTATTAAATTAAGTTAGGATATAGTTCATATTAATTAAAATTAAATGTGCTCTTAAATTGGAAATACGCAAAATTTCTAAGTTGTAAATATCTTATTATGGTTAAAATATTGATTTAAAAATACGAATGTTATGGTTTATTTTATTTTTCAAGTTCACGATATCACCTCTTCTTTTATTGTTTTTTTTTCTCTTGCACAAGTTTCTTTCTCAGCTTTTTTATTTTTACATACAAATGTTTTATAACTTCGTATTATTTTGATAAATATATTTTTCTGCAATTGATGTATGATTTTATGTGAACAGCGAACAGTGTTTATTAATAAAAATTAGATTATTTCAAAATTACTTACTTTTTTATTTTAAACGTCCACTACACCTGCCTGTGAAAAAACACACAAACAAACCAGTAACCCGAAATTACCCGACTAAGCATCCCGTTAATGAGCTTAAGTTTAAGTAATGCTAGAAATAAAACTACGGTTTTAATCTTCACTTTTAATCATTACTCGTAAAACGACAATTGTTTCGCCAACACAGTGGCTTCCTCAGGTGTTTACATCTAAACAGTACGTTACAAACTAAATAAAAAATAAATAATGTATCTATAAAATCAAGAAGAATGGTATTTAAAATATTTTTAAAGAAAACTATGAATTACAAGTATTGTCGGTAGTGAAAGAATGTCTGGTCGGCCCTAACTGTATATTATAGGGTACTAAACGTGTTTACGCATAAATTTGTTTAATAACCTACATATACATTTGTGTTATCGTCTAAACAGATTTTAAGTAAACAAATTTAATAAAGGCGTGTTATTTAAATCTAATTTATCATTTAATAAAATTTGTGACTGTTTTAATTTATTGATTTCTAAACTTTCCAGTAAGTTTAATTTCTTGCCTTTATTTTCTAAATGCAGAATTTGAAAATCTTTATCGAAAGTGTGGTTTTCTTCTAATAGATGATTCGCAAAAGTAGAATCTTGTTTTTTATTTTTAAACGAAGAACAATGCTCTGCAATACGTTTTCAAACGATAAGCATTGTTCTTCGTTTAAAAATAAAAAAATAAAAAACAAGATTCTACTTTTGCGAATCATCTATTAGAAGAAAACCACACTTTCGATAAAGATTTTCAAATTCTGCGTTTAGAAAATAAAGGCAAGAAATTAAATTTACTGGAAAGTTTAGAAATCAATAAATTAAAACAGTCACAAATTTTATTAAATGTTAAATTAGATTTAAATAACTCGCCTTTATTAAATTTATTTACTTAAAATCTGTTTAGACGATAACACAAATGTATATGTAGGTTATTAAACAAATTTATGCGTAAACACGTTTAGTACCCTATAATATACAGTTAGGGCCGACCAGACATTCTTTCACTACCGACAATACTTGTAATTCATAGTTTTCTTTAAAAATATTTTAAATACCATCCTTCTTGATTTTATAGATATATTATTTATTTTTTATTTAGTTTGTAACGTACTGTTTAGAAGTAAACACCTGAGGAAGCCACTGTGTTGGCGAAACAATTGTCGTTTTACGAGTAATGATTAAAAGTGAAGATTAAAACCGTAGTTTTATTTCTATTCTTAATTATGGATCTTCATCAAGTAAATGCCGAATCAATTCAATTATTTAAGTAATGCTGTAGCTGTCATTTAGCGACTTTAAGCGCGAAAGTAGTTTAGTTCCCTTAGGAATACCAACATTATTTTTATTTATTAATTAAACTGCCTAACGCCACCTCAAGGTATCCCCGTTCACCCCGATAATAAAATGAATTAATTTTTCGATTAATTTGAAGCAATGATATCGTTCTGATCACCTTTCCAGTTATCCTAAGTACATTCTGAAAATTCTAAGAATTACTAAATGCTCAAATCCTATCGTGACCTATGACCAGCCTGTAAAATCGTATAGCTATTATCAGCTCTATATTTTCAGATAAGTTATAAGCACAGTGTAGAATATGAAATGGATTATTTTTACCTCTAGTATGAAGACACGATTAATATTTCTTCGTATATTACGTTAACGTTTTGTCACAAAATACCGCTGTAAACATTACTCCTAATTACTTTAAAAAAAATCAGTAATTCTGTTTTCTTTTATTTCTTTTAACAAAAAAAAACATATATTATATATAAACAAATGTACAATGCTATCTTTCAAAAAGAGATTTCGATTAAAATGAGTCAATAAAAATACATAAATAAATAATTTATAATGGACATTATATTTATCTTAAAATCTGTTATTTTCTGTAGACTCTTTAATTTCATCACTCGAAACTTTTATTTCGGGTTCATAAATAGTGATATGTTTAAAATCAACAGTGAAAGTTAAAATATAGGCCATGGTAGATATAGCCGTTATCCATTCAGCAATAGCACTGGTAACGTGCGCTCGGTAACCAGCATGTTGAGGTAACCACTTTGTTATGTCGTCGCCTATAAATATACTTAACTTAAAAATAAACATTAATACATTAAAATGACAGACCATCAAATACCATTAACGATAGTCCTCCAAATATCCCAGTTATATTCGAACAAATGAAAGACACTGTACTTAGTCCAATTCTTGTATAATTTATGTCCTTTGTTCCAATTTTAGGATAAATTTGCATGGATAAATATGTCTGAAAAAGAGTATCCAATTATTTAGCATACAACAGCATCTTTTCCCACAAAATTTGCTCAAATTAATTGTAAATTCTATCTTTACCAGCTTTATTTTAAATTTCTTTGTTTCTTTATGATGCACGTGTTTCGTCATAAAACGAAATCTGTTATATTGTATATATTTATATGTTAAATATAAGTAAATTTAGCATAAAAGAATTAAAGTATAACATTTCAAATTTTATAAATATTCAACGTGCATTTTCAAGTGTAAACCAATAATGTACTGTTATTAGCATATTCAAAATTAGAATATTTTCTTAGATTTGAAGAATTTACAATTTCTAATATATTTATTACCTGCTTTATAAATTAGACCGTTTCTTTACTGTCTATGGTTATTAGTAGAGCTGAGGATGTTTGCGGTATAACCATGGTTATATCATGTAACCATAGTAAATTACTATGGTTACATGATATAACCATGGTTATACCGCAAACATCCTCAGCTCTAGTTATTAGTGAACGATTTCAACCCTTAACATGGTCACCCACTGTTAATTTAATATACATAATAGGCTCACGATTCCTAAATATGTATGTACCATAAAAATCTATTATTGGAGAATGGAACAGACGGAACTACAAACTTAGATTTATGACACCTATTAATACTTAATTAGGAATTCTCTTTTATTATACTTATTTCTTAGCAAGATCTTTAAAACTATCGTAAACATTGGATATTGTTGTACGTAGATACAATTTCCAACAAGTAATAATGCAGGTAAATTCCAAAACAATAACGTCCAAACATATATGCACAATTAATTATGTAATGGTAGGGGTGATATATATTTGTATACTTATAACACAACATTCAAATTCTCAATACAAAATTCACATTCTTGACACAACACAGTACAGAACAAGACACAGAGTCTTAACAAAAACAGTAAAGAATTACGTTTAAGTTTACATTAAGTGCTACAATACGAGATTTATCTTAAAAATTAGGTTTAAATGTTTCTTGTAAAATAAATAAAATATTCAGAAAACACACCAACTATAGACCACCGGGCGGGCACTCGTTTTGAGGAACAATATACACAATTTGTGAGAAACAGAGGTCGTTTCTCTGTCAATGTTTGAGGGTGAATAAGCGCCAACGGTATGTGCACATATATACAAAACAGATTTAATATATTCGTTTATTTAAACATCTCGAAGACATGATGCTATCATCAGTAAGTGCCGTATTTCCTCAAAATAACATGTTTATCAACATGATAATTGTCGCGTTCATACTGCTCGAATAGTAACAGAATGGCTACCACAACATTACGTTACGATACTGCCCTGGTCGGCGCGTAGCCCTGATGTAAATCCCATCGAAAATGTTTTGGGGTTTAATGGTAAAACAATTAACAGAAATAATTATTTTCACCCGGGAAATGGTGAGCATTTGTCTAATACGAGATATGATGTATGAAACAGTTTCATCCCGGACTATGCCCATGATTTGGTAGATTCTTTACCCAGAAGACTGAACTTCATTATTGAAAACAATCGGGGAGCGTTAAAATATTAATTTTAATAATGTAAAATTATTTTTATATTGACATTTTGATTTAAAGTTATTGTAATAAAAACTTTTGCTCTGACTGCTTCTGCCATTAGTTTTTCCATCATATTAATAAAATATTTTCATAGATACAAACTTTCATTTTGAAAACCTGATTTTCCAAAATTTATAAAAACAATAAAAAGTGTCAACTTAGTGGTCGCTTTTATTTGGTCGCAACCGTACTTTCCAATATCGCCTACTTTATAGGCCAACTAAATAAGAATTTTATTGAAGGCCGTACCTTCGATTCATATTGGTCTCGACTTAATGAGCGAAGATTGATTGAAAGAGCAAAAAAACACATTGGGAATGTCAACGCGTATGTTATCTCGAACATATCATATTTCACGCTCGACTGTTAGTCGAACATTAACCAGAAATAATCTAAATTATCGTAAAAGAAGAGAGGCTGCAAGATACACCGCCGCTCAGTTGGAAATATTTCTAGGTGTTGCCGTGCTTTGAGACGCATTCATTTTCGTAGTAAAGTTATCGTTATGGACGATGAAAAATATTTCACGTTTTCCAACTCAGAGATCAAAGGTAAGAGATCAAAGTCAAGTTTGAAGATAAAATTTTGGTGTGGTGTGCCATATTAGAGGCTGGTGTTTCACGGCCGCATGTTGGACATGTTCGAGATAAAGCCATCAATGCAGACATTTACATACGAAAATCCCTCAAAAAGCTTGGAAATTTAATAAATAGACATTATCGCAACAACAAAATAATGTTCTGGCTTAACTTGCCTCGTGCCATTACGCCAGAAGGACAAGGTCTGGTTAGCCACAAACGGCATCAATTTTGTTCCGAAGACAGATAACCCTCCAATTGTTCCTCAGGCGAGGCCTATGGAGGAGTTTTAGTCTCATTTGAGCAGAAAGGTATATGATGGTGGTTGAGTAGTCCAAACTGAGGAACAGTTAAGACGCAAAATCTTCCAGGAAATTCGGGAAGTCGACGTTGCTACCGTCCAAAGACTGATGGGCCATGTAAGAGTAAAGTTACGTGCCATAGAAAAGCATGGGCCTTTATCCGTTATGTAAATGTTATGTTTAATTGAATTAAGACGATATAAGAATAATATTGTTGTTAAAATGTAAAAGAATAAAAGATGAAATTAAAAAATTTGACTTTTACTTTTTTCCGAAAACTTTTGACATACGTAAGTTACTTATTGACTAAGAAATTTAAAATTAGTCTAGAAAAGATAAGCTAAAAAAATATACATACCTCCAAAATTTGGTAAAGTGTTCCCGTACCAAAAGCAATGCTAGCCCCAATAATATGTACGACAAATAAATTCGTTTCTTGAAAATTGCCTACAACGCTAACTCCAATAGAGGCAATCCAACTTAGCCACAATGCAATTCTATTAAGAGAATTCAAAGAAGATTTGTAACCATAGTTATTTAAAATTTTCTGCACTTGACGATATCGAACATATGTTGTAAAGGCCACTGAAATATATACGTATACATTAAGATATTATAGCTATTTGAACTTTGTAAAGAGTTAATACAAATGTGTACCGATTCTAGATAGATACAATTTTCCTCGGCCAAAAATAACCTTCGATTTAAGAAATTCCGGCATTTGTCTCAGAGAAATTACAGTAAAATCCAGCTTTTTACCCAAAGTAAATATTAAACTAAATATAATTGAGTTTATTAAGAGACTATAACGTTAACAGTGTGTGGATTTTCAGAGTGGTTATAATTAGAGCTTGGGAAATATGCAAAATGCATGTTAAGTGCATAACGGCATATTGTGAGTATTTTTTTTAATGTAGATGCAAAATTCAATAATGAATATATGAAAGTTTCTATCCAAATGAATAAAAATTCAATTCATTTTAAAATATTTTATTGTGGACCGTAGCATTACCAGCAAAGATAACCCTTTTACCGGTAATTTGATCCCCGGTGTATTAACGATTTTGTAATGAAAATGTTTAATAGTTTTTTTAATAGTACTGTAAAAGCACACTGGACCACCATTTGTAAATATTACATTGCGATGTAAATCTCTGTTGTATATTTAAATTTCTGTTCAAAATTTGAATGTAATTTTTCCCCGTAAATTTCCGAACGTTAGCATTTCTTCATATAGTCAATGCAACAGTCTAATTACTAAACTAATGCTAACACATAAATTTTATCATATAGAACTTTGTCGGTTATTGTATGATTCATTCGATGAATGTTTTGAAAGAAGGAATCCACATACTACACAAGTTGTGCGGTCGTACTGAAGGAGTGTGTTTGTTTTTTTCAACTTAATATAACTAAATAGAAGTTGAAAATTAAGTTATTGAATCATTGACATTCTCAACAATACGTAATTTTCCCAACTGGGCATAGTGCAGTGTGAAAGTAAAAATGCCGAAACGTGCAATAGTGCGTCTATCTTGTATGCTTACGAAATTAAATTCCTGTAGTAGGAGTGGATATAAGTAACTTCTATCAGAATGTGAAACAACGAAACTGCAAGCATTGCAGTAATGAGTCCCTCAAGTTTATAAGGATGATAATCGATTAAAGCTCTATTTAGTATTTAAATTAAAAGCTGCACTTTGTTGACGACATTGTCAATACATAAAACTGCTCGAATATCTTTGAAAATTTTTTGCTGCTGACAGTGCAAAAAACTTTAAATTCTGGAGAAGATTCCGTCTCAATGTCACATTCACAAAAGGAATCGTTGAACATTCGTTGAATAATCATTTAATATTATTGGATAGGTTCTGAGGTAACAATATTCTTTTGCAATATATATCAGATAGTTTTGTTTTGTAATCTATTAAAGCATTGTGGAATATAATGAAAAAATGGTTGCAAGCTAGTCCTGGAAAATCTGAGAACACTCTGTGAAGGAAATATCCTATATGATATTTATTACATATTATTTCTTACATGATATCGTGAGCACACGCCAGAAAGACATACTTCACCATCCAGAAATGGCATACAGACGAAGGTTTGCAGGACTAAGAAATGCTGCTAAATCCTCAATTCACAAACATTTCAATGACTGCTAGGTAGCTATTGAAATGTCTGTGAATCTGCTGAAAGTTCGATGAAAAGAAATACGACAAACTTTGGAACTTCATTCATAGACGTGATTACTCTTCCAGGCTTCCCATATCTTTTTCGTACAATGAAGTAAAATGCACGAAAGCTGGTATGATGGCAAATGGATTTAGTAATTACTTTTGATCAGTATTTAGCAACTGTTTGACTCCGCTTCCAAATACCAAAAATAAATGAGAATTACTTCTTTGATATTAATAATTAATATATTTCTGGAGCTTACAGGATATCCGCATTATTATTAAAAGATATTATATATAGCCTGTTTCTCAGATGACCGATAGCTCAGTAAAATAATATCTGTTTTCAAGAATGGAAACAAGAATGGCATAGAATCTTATCACTCAATATCGTTAGAAAATAACTTCTCCAAAGTATTAAAAATAATTCTTGCTGACTGTATATATTGAGAAATTGTAAATTAATTTTAGAAAACTCTCAGCATGGATTCGTTAAAGGTAAATATATTATAACTATTATAACTAACTTGATATATATAACACAGCATGTGTTGGATACCCTTGTTGTACGCCTTCAGGTGGATCTTATTTATATCGATTTGTCTAAGGTCTTCGACAAAGTTATCAACATTGAAAATATCATCTCCATTACTTTTTATATAAACTACATTAATTAAAATGTCAGCAGATTGGCCAGCTAAACAATGATAGTGCTTGTAAAATACGACCATGACAGATAGTGCAGGTTTAGTTTTTAATTGAAATTTTTGTCAAATCATACGTATTAAGGCTCTACGCTATACCCGGCAATCCCACACTGAAATGAGTGTATTTTTCCGGCCATTTTTTGGCTTCAAATTAAAAGTTGAAAGACCGCTCGATGTATGTATGACCATGTATCAATAAAAACTAGGTAGGTATTTACGTTTTTTTCAAAATTTTTGAACGGTTTGACTTTTATCGGTAAGAAACAGAAAATCTATCCGGACAAATTGAGAGATAACCAGGCCAGCTAATGTAGTTATGAAATGTTTGTGTTGTAGGTATTTATAATATCTAGGTAGCTATACAGCCCGTTTTTGTCTAGATGTAATTGTTGTTTAGTTATCAATAAAAATAAAAGTCAAAAACAGGCAAACCGATACTCAACGTCCCCGAAAATATGCAGCCCACATTACAGCACACGTAGGTACCAGAGTAGGTACCAAGACGTCCTGCTGAGAGGGTCGAAAGATTATGTAAATTGGCTCCACAGACTTCTACCTATAACAATATTAACTTATCAACCAATAAATCGGCGTAAATATTGAAATAAATGCTGCAACTGGTTCAATGGCTAATTAAATTACCTTTTATTGAGTTTTAAGAGAATTTTGATCCATAATAATCACCGAAAATTAAGTGCGGATCGGAGACTAAACATCAAAGATGAATTTTCTAGTCATTTATATGTGAACAAACTAATTTGCAGCTAATAAATTACTGTATTTACATAAGTAAATAGTTTGTATTTAAAAAAAATTAGAATAAAAAATAATTAGAGATCTTTTTTCATAATACTTCTTATAGATTGATCTCTATGATACCTCGCGTCAATTATTTCTGGAAGCATTGCATTCATATAAAATTTTTCCAGATGTTCAATCATATGATGATTCCAGAAATCATCATTTCGTTCTATTACTATATATTTCAAATCGTGTTTAGTATAAACTACGAAATAACATTTCTCTCTTTTGGTGATGTGGAGTTGTCCCTGCACTTGATACATATAATTATCAAAAGTTTTTAGCAAAATTTTGTTACTATCATTTGCATCTAAGGTGCAATAATTAATTAATTTTTCGTTAATGGCTTCATGTATTAATTTATCACGCGCTGAATAAGGACATTTTATTTCGACAATAGAATCGAATCCAATTAATCAGTCTGGAGTGGCACCTAAACATTTTTTCTTCTCGTCAATGAACAAACCGCATGCCTCAACTTTCAAATTTGTAATTTCCATAAATTTTTGCTTGGCTCTTTCTTCATTATCTATGCCATACTGTAGAGAATGTGGTAGTTTTTTATTATTGAATCTATTAGTATACAGCATATGTTTTATTGTACTAGCCGTGTCTGCTTTTTCTCTCATTTTACAAATCTTGCCAAAGTTACTTGCCGTTAATCTTATCTGTCTCTCTTTTTCCCATTCGTTGTTATGTCTCTGATTCACCGTCCTAATTTGAACATTATGACAATCAGATAATGACAATTCATCAAGAAATTGTTTTCTCTTGCTTTCGTATTCCGGAATAGGCATGTCAGGTACCACGATTTTGCACGCTCCGTAATCCGAATCAGCACTTTGAATTCGAATTTTATTTTTTTGCTTTTCTTTTTTATTGCTTGATTTAGTTTAAGATTTTTGAATTTTTCCAAATATACACCGTTAAAATTATCCCCATTAGTTTTCTTAACAAATGTATATACAAATGTCTCTTTATTATTATAATTTATGGCTGCCGCAAAACATCTCCCTTGGTACGAGCCTCCCAGCGAAAAATTTATTCTTTTTCCTCCCACGAATTTATTCACAACAGAATTGAAGGATTCTACGGCGTTATTGTCTACGTCATAAAGTAAACTGGAGGATAAATTGGCTACTCTATTCAAAGACTGAAAAAATATATCATATAGAGCACTGCTTTTGAAATGTTTGTAATCAATAGTATTTGAATTGTTACCATTGTTACCATCTTTACTACAAAAATAGCTAGCACAGTTACTATGTTCTCCAAATATGTGGGCAGGTCCATTGAGAATATCATTTTTTAATTTTTCAATTTTTTGTTGAAAAGAAACATTTTCATTTTTGCGGTACTTTATGGCACTAACTACAGCTGCCCTAAATTTAAGAATATTCTGCCGTAAAAAAATTCGTATACACATATCTGATCGAGGAGTTTTTGAAATTGCTCGTATTTTCGTACAGAAATTTCGCAACACATGATTTCGACACTCAATTTTTTCAATAAAATATGTTGGTCCGTAAGGTTTTGCTGTTTGAATTTTTTTATATACACTACTATCCCCATCACCAATAATAGTTTTATATCGCAAATTATGCATTTCTATTGACATTCTAAACCCATCTAGAATAATAGCTGCTTCCATAGAAGTTGAAGAACTGTTCCAGTTTTGAAAACATTTATGAGACGGAACATTTTTTTATCCTTATTTTTACAAAATTTGCACATTTTATTTTTTACTCCTACGTACATAACTTTTTTACTTCTGGTCCCAATTACGCACCCAACGCCCGAGAGAGCGTTATAATTAGACTTGTAACTTCGTTTTGACCAAGCTCCATCCACTGTTACAGTTATAAAAGGTATTCCGTCGCTATCAATTTCTCCTGCTTCAATTGCCAACTTACGTTCTTCCTTTCCTGCAGCTAGCATTTCTTTTAATGCTAACTCCTCTGTATTTTTTAGCACTTTTTTTTCTATACGCGCATACGTTGCTGAAGACATTTGAGGAATGTCTAAAGCTGCGGAAAATTCTGTTAATTGTGAATGACCCGCCCCTATTGCAACAGTTCCACACACCGCTGCTTCATTTACTCCACATTTTTTATTTTCATTTTCAGTACTGAATGTATCGGTTATTCCACACATGTTGCATTTATACGTAAAAACACTTTTAAAACCAAAATGTTTTTCCGCTTTTATTTCTACATTTTGAAAAGTACAGCCAAACATATCATGTCGTATTCCTTTTAGAACAGTAAACAGATGATTTATATCAACAATCCTACGTCCAGCAAGAGTAAAATTTGCAATATTGTTTATATTTCCTGTTTCAATAAAAACCTCATCTGATATATCCGAATCAAAACTGTCGTCGCGTGCCGAATTTGTCTCAGTGAAAACAATTTCATTATCTACAATATTATCACGTTGAGACACTATTCGATTTTTTATCCGAATTTGTTTCATCAACTGTTTTCTACTTTTCCGTTTTGCAGCGGTTGTCAATCTTTTTTTGGAGTGAAGTCCCATTGTTGTTTATATTTCAAAATTACAACGGTCACCAACACTAATATCATATGGTCATATCTTTATCGAATTATATACATTTTTCCAAGTAACCAGGTGATTAACTTTAAATGACTAAGAAGGATTAGAAAGCCAGGTAATGCCGTAACCACTTTTAGAGGAAAACAAGTTAATACATTTGTTTGTCTTTTACTTTACGCAAGCATCTAAGTATTTCAATTAGGTATGTATGGGTAAAATTGTGTAGCTTTACTACACTACTTATTTTATATTAGAACCTATTAAGTTACATTTGTTATAATAATATATCTATTCTTTATCTACGATTCAAAAAATTTTAGGCGGAAATACACAGATCATCTATCTGCTGAAAACAAGGCATAAATACATCCCAAGTAGCTGATGTGTCAATAATCAAATTTGTTTGCTAATTTACATAATCCTTCGACCCTCTCAGCAGGGCGTCTTGGTGCCTAGTCTGTTGTAGTATGCTGTAATGTGGGTTGCATATTTCTGAAATGGTAATTTTTCGGGCACTAAAGTAGACCCTTAAGAGGCATATTTTTTTTACATACATACAAAGGTGGATTGAAAATAAACCGGCCTTCGTTTTAATTTATTACCAAAAATTATTAACACATTTTGTCCATGAGATTGGTGGTTTTTCAATTTCGTCATCAAAGAATGGAGTTGGTCGTGTCCCTAACCAACTACACACACACAAACGATTTCACACCTTGGTTGTCGTAAAACCAAACGATGTCCTCCTAATTTTTCTTTGAGTAACTCAAATCTGGGCTACAGTGCTGGTATTCGAGTTTTCTCCAAAAATTTGTTTCCAGTTTTTCTCGTGTCAAAGCGACTATGTGTGGTCGAGTGTAATCATAAAGAAAAATCTCACTTCGGATAGGTTTTTGACACATTTCTCGTCCACAGACTTTACAGAAATTTTCCATACTGTAAGGCACCGTTCACCTTCAATGAATTCACGGATTGCACGAATGTTCGCTTCTGTGATGCTTGCTCGGGGTTAACATGACTCTCGTTTTCTAAAAATGGTCAGCCACTTGAAATCTTTTTGTGCCTGTCGTAGACTTGGCTCCTGGAAGGGATCTTTTCATCGAACTTTGTAGTCAGTTAACACAAAATTTTAACAGGTTTGATAATGTGAGTGAGATATTTGTCAATTCAATAATCAAATACGCATTATTACCTCCATTTATGATATATTATGTAATAGAAATAAATTTAAATTGTTATTGTACCTAATGCTTTAATACTTTTGTAATTATTGCATATTCTGATTATTTCTCGTATGACAAATTATTTGATTGCACATTGTATATATTATATATAAGCTTTTCGACATTATAATTTTGCGTTAAACTCTACTTGAAGAAATATTTACAATAAATTTTCATTAATATACTAATTTTTATTTTATTTCTCTGACCATAATACATGTATATGTACCTCATTTGATGCTAGGCCATGTATAGCGAACCCAATAAACACCCCGAGATAAGCAAATAAACAGAGTTTGTGAAAGATATATATTTATGTAATTGTTCATTAAATAACCAATTTTACATTGGCCCCAACAAACAGAATACACAGCAATATGTATATTCCCGTCACTATATTTAATATTTATATTTATAGCTACTGCAGTTATAAATTTATTATATAAATGATAACACATGTAATATTGCGTCTATTACATTTGTTATGTAATATACGCACCGAATTTTTAAAAATGTAATTAACTAAACGTTGTGTAGACATTTAAATAAATATCAACAGACACAAATGATCCACGTATAATTACACAAAAAGATAAATATACAGTAGAATTCGTTTATGATGACTACGCCTATTATGACCAACTGTTTATGTCCACATTGTCCACAATTCAGTAGAAAGTTTGGTTTTCATACGAACTTACACGGAATTATAACAACTTCGCTTACATTGACGTGTTTTTACATGTTTTTAATAAAAATTGATCCGATTATAACGACGATACACGTGATATCTCATATACCAAGAAAAGTACTCGATTGGTATAAACCGTTAAATTTCTCTAGACGGGGAAGAACCGACTTCGGTCGCGCATGGTGTGCCTCGTATGTATGTGCGTACATACATACATACAAGTTATTAGTCTTTCATGAGTCCTTGAATTTTGAATCGTGGTCGAAGATTGCCTCCATTTCCACTCCGTTGTTATGTATCTCCCAGGGTTGTGATGTGTTTGTGTCTGATTAATATCGTGCGTTGTTGTGTTTGTTTTTGTGCGGTCATGTGTTTTGTATGTGCAGTCTGTGCGTCAGTCGCGTTTTTGCGTTTAAGTCGTGTGTGTTTGTTTGTTGGTCATCATCACATTTTTTTGCGTTTCAGTTGTGTGTGTGTTTAATGTGTTTTGTTGTATAGTGTTATTATTGTCTGTGTCTGTGTAACGAAGTGTTGTATTTGTTCGTTTGTTGCGTTAGTCGAGTGTAGTGTTATTAGCATATTGCCTAAGGCAAGTGCTAATTCGTCAACTGTGTTAAGTTTTGTCTTGTTTTGTCTTTGTGTCCATGGATTACTTGTTGGGGGTGGTACTGGTACGTATTTAGGTTGAGGTGTGGTTTTATTTGTAGGATTGTTTGGGTTATTGGGACAGTTTATGAAAGTGGATAGATGAGGACCACCGCAGTTTGCACACTTTGGTGGGGTTGTTTTTGTCTTAGTACATAGATGTGTCGAATGTCCGTCTCCGCATTTCATACATTTGTAGTTTATGTTGCAATTCCGTTGGTGATGTCCGAAAGTCTGGCACTTGTGGCATTGTATAATGTCAGTCCGTTTGTTTAGTTGTTCTATTTTGATTGCAAGTCCGCAGCAGTCGCGTAAGTTGTAGATTGACTTGTATTGTCTCGTCAGTTCGATTAATACAAGTGGTGCTGGTATTCCGTGTTTGCCGTTCATGCGTTTAATTTTTAAAGTCGGGTATCCTTGGTCCGTCAAGTCGTCTGTGATGTCAGTGTCTGTTATAGAGGTGGGAATGCCACGCATCACCACCTTTAGTGTCTTTTCACTTCTCAATTGAAATGTGTAATATTGAATTTGTTCGTTGTCTAGTGTGTATTTCAGTTTTCGGTAGTCTTCGTCAGTTGTCGGTTCGATGTGTATTCCTGGTTTCACCATTTTGTTTTCTACCGTGTTGATGTTATTGGATTTAAGTAAATGTCGTGTGTATGTCCATTTGTCTTTTTCGATTACAATGATTGGTGCAATTTTGTGTTTTTGTGTTATGTGTGGTGGTTTTGTCACTTACCCTGGGCGAGCTGGCTGATGTTGAACGCTGTGGAGTGGATTCGGCAGTTTCTTCTTCCATCTTTTCGTCGGTTTTGTTATCGAGGGCGTCGTAAGAATTTTTAGTTTCGATCGGTGAGATTGTTTCGTCTATTTTTGGTTTCTTCGTGAATTTCGGGTATATAAAGTCTTCTGCGGATATGATTTCAGTTTGCATCTTGTTCTGTGTTCGGTGGTGTTTTTTTTCTTCTTTGAGCGGTTCGGTGTTTTTTTCTGGAATCCTGACTTGTATTTTTGGCTGGTTTGGATCTACCATAAATATGTTTGGCGATGTCCGTAGAATGTGCTGGATATCTCGTTCGTTGAATGTTCGGTCGATTATCTCGAGTGTCTCTTCTTTTAATTCCTGTGACCAGAGGATCGTGGTGTTTGGATTAAGAATTAATTTTGTTAAAGTAACAATTCGGCCGGCCATTGCTTCCGGCTTCGTATGACGGTATAAAATCGTATGTTCTCTCAGCTGGTGTACTGCTCGCACAGACGACACGGTGAGAATGGGTTATTAGTCTAAAACATGGGGTTATAAGTAAAATAGCAAAAATTGGGCCGCAATTTTATTGGTCAATTTGAATCACGTGCTAGTTTCGTAAACTGTCCCCACAACAGATATCGCTGTTGGTGTTGTTTTTGCATAGTCGTTAACAACTAATTCTGCAATAACAGCTAATTTTCACGATTCTCGATTTGGTGTTTAGGTGTTATTGGTTATGTTATTTACTATTTTCAATATTTTTACTTATTTAATTGTTATCATTCCTTTCTTTGTTGGATATATCTAATACTACGAGTTTTTGTTATCGTTTTAATAATTTTTTGAGTCTAAAGTTCTGAAGTTTCTTTTATTTTTTTATTTATTTTTATATATATTTATAATTAGTGATTAATATTAAGGCATCTTGAAAAATATGTAAGTATAAGAATAAATTTAACGTTTACATCAGTGTATCTTCTTTAAGTCTTTTGTAGCACAATGATTCCTCATTGTACAGTTCATGGTTGTACTTCTAATAGAGGAGATACAATTTTACATAAATTTCCAAATTATGAAAAGGCACTAGATGAATTTAAGCAGTGGTTTAGATTATGTGGCAATGCAACTTTATTACAAGAAACTCCCAAATCAATACTTAGATTAAGAAGAATTTGTCATAATCATTTTGCTATGGAGGATGTAACTGGGAAAAAAATTAAAGTTGGTGTAATTCCAAAATTTAACTTGCCAGGTAAGTTAAAATGAAAACATATTTATATAAGAACCAGTTTTGATATAAATTGTTTAGATTAGTATTGTGCTTTTATGTGTTTATTATATAAGGTGAAGCAAAACTATACACTTTACATGTTTAATTTGTAGATCCTGTTTTAATTCCAAATTCTTGGGGCTTTGAAAACCTGGATTTGCCTCAGTATCAACAACAAATTAATAAAAATCTCATACAACCCAGTATTTCTGAAATGTGGGGAATACCATATACTTCTGTAGAAGAGACAGGAAGTCCAAGGGAAAAAACATTACCCAAAACCGGTTTATTACTACATACTGGTAAACGAGAAATTCAAATACTTAATTTTATCCTTATATATCTTATAGATTTTTATAATTTTTATATTTTTCCATATGGAAAAAGTGTGTAAGACAGTGTATGAACATGTTGAGCCAACTACGACAGCTATGGAAACAGAGCCATCAACCTCATTCAGTTTTGTGGAACAACCTATCTCACCTATGATGCCAGAATCATTACTTTTAGCTAATAAGAAATATGTGAAACCAAAACGGATACATTCTCCTAACGAAAATAAATGTATGACATAAATTTAAATATAAATTTGAAACAAATCATCTTAGATAAATTTGTCAAGTTGCTAGTGTATAATTATATTAAAAGATTAAATCATTTACTAATTGGAAAAGAAAGTAAAGTTTAAAAGTCTTGTGTATGATATCATGCAGAAGGATGTACTTCAACATTACAGATCAACAAGACATACATAAAATGTTTCAACCAATTATTTATATGATTTTATTTGTATCGATACTATTTTTGTTGTGCATGAAATTTGTTGAGTGTTTACTTAATTACATTTCATATTTGTCTTGTGTCTTCAATAGTAAACTATATAGCTTACAAACTACTACTACTACTACTTATTTATTACTTAATAAATTTAGTATAATAGTTTTGTAATGTTAGTAGATACACCATTAGGTACTTGTTAAAATCGCAAATTCAGTTTTATTTTCTTGTAATTTGAGATGGTTTGAATAAAATTGTTTAACTGATATTCTAATTTCATTTTCGTTGTTTATTTCGAAGTAGATGATTAATTATGTTGAATTCATTGCTTATGATTTAATCTTGGTAATTTCTTTTTAAATCATAAGCAAATTAACGTTAAAAATAATAATTAATTTTAAAACCGTAGTGCGTTTACATAGAAGAGTTTCTTTGTCCCCACGATAGATGGCGCTCTGAAGCAATCGAACAATTTTCTATTAACTTCACATTCTATTACGATAGTAATTTTCTATGGTCTAAAAGTGATTACATACATAAGTAGTTTAGTGTTTTGACGCGAAAAATAGCTTCTCGCCGTCGTAAAGCATTTACAATTGCAGAAAAAGGTGCGAACTTATACAGACTGAAAAATGGAGAATCAAACTCCTCTCTTGCAAAAAGAACTTGGCGTTGGTCATTCGACGATATCCATGATGTTCAAAAACAAAATCAAGGAATCTTTCAATTCTAATGTTTTAAAACCAAAGAGACGTAAATCAACACTGGAAAATGTTAAGCAAGCTGTGATACAATGGTTTAAAACGATGAAAAACAAAGGAATACCAATCAGCGGCCCAATACTACAGGAAAAGGCAAATTTGTTTGCAAAACAATTCAATATTATCAATTTTAATTGCACAGCAAGCTGGATTAATTGTTAAACATTGTATCGGGTAAAATTGTGGGTGAATCTTCATCTGTAGACCAAAACTCTATAACAGACTGGTTCACAAAATGTGTGTCCAAATCTACGAAAACAGTTTTCAGAAGATGACATATTTAATACGGATGAAACCGGGCTATTCTATAAATTGATGCCTGACAAAACTTTGAAGTTCAAAGCCGAGTCTTCTAATGGTGGAAAACTGGCATAGGATAGAATAATCAAAATGGTTGCAACTAACATGAGTGACACAATTAAAAAGAAACTTCTGATTATAGGAAAGTCGAAAAGACTGAGGTGTTTTAGCGGCGTTCGTTCGTTGCCAGTTGATTATAGAAGCAATCGTAAGGCATGGATGACATCAGATATTTTCGAGAAATGGATTTGAGATTGGGATCGCGACTTGATAAAGAAAAATTAAAAAAATATTACTTGTTGATAATTGCACAGCTCATTCGATAGTTACTGATTTAAAGGCCATATCGCTTGTCTTCCTTCCGCCCAACACGACATCAGTCTTACAACCTATGGATCAGGGAATTATACGAGCGCTCAAAAGCAATTTTAGGAAAATCTTGTGCTTAGAACGATAGAAAGCTTGGACGATAGTCAAGTCCTTTCTGCTGTAACGATAACAGTTTTGGATGTGTATGATGCCTGGAACAAAACTTCCCAAAGCACGATTTACAATTGTTTCAAATACACGGGATTTGTTGAAAACAGTGATGCTTCATCTTCTCAGGGTTTCACAGAGCTCGGTTTTAATAGTGAAGATGATATGCCACTGTCTGTATGTAAAAAGTTTAAATTCACAGACGCGGTTTTCAACTGAAATGTGTGAAAATTATGTTGATGTTGTTAGCGACGTCGTCACATTCGAAGAATCCACAGAGGAGAACATTGTACACAACATTTTAAATGAGCAACCAACATCAAAGTAAAAATGAAGAGGAAGAGACTGAGAAAGAAGGAACACCTAACGCAGCTGACGCGTTGAAAGCTGCACACTTGCTTTCACAATTTATTCACAGGAATATTGACAATGAAAAGTGCGATGTCTTTTTTACACAATTTTTTCTTTGCTTATAAATCTTTCTTCTTCTTACAAAAACATCTTCGTCGTCTTCGGAAGTGGAACTGCAGTTTGAGGAGGAAGTATAAAATTCATTAATATTTACTAAATTTGTCATTATAAATGACAATCCGTGTGTTATTTGTAGGTTAAATGGACATTTAAATCAGCTAGCTGCCCGCCCGGTTGCTCGGCTACATTCTATAGAAGAATCAAAACTTCCTTTGTGTTAACTGCCATTAATCGATATAAAATTTTTGTTTATTCTGTACGAATCAATGATATTTTATTATAATTAATATCCTTTGGATACACAATATTCTTCGTTATTCCATCTGGTGCATAAACAAACAGAGCAGATGGTTTCCCAATTTGCGAACATGCTACATATGCACATGAGGATTGATAATTCCCAGCTGTTGTAGTCACACATAGCAATTCGATAACTGTGCTCGCAGACAAAAACGCATTGCTCACCATAATGTTGAGATAGTTGCCATTCTGTCGAGACAATTGCTAAGAGACAACTTAAGAACAGTATACATATGTCCAGTTGAAGCCCTTGAAAACCTGGACACTTAAATTTTAAACGCTACTCAACCCAATTATTGGCGTAGAACGCAAAATGTATTGCAAAAATAGTAAATTTAAAAAAATTATTAACAAAACTGCAGATAATGTTCTGCTTTACTTATATATATATATATATATATATATATATATATATATATATATATATATATTTTATCAATACCTTATTTACCGTTAGGTGTTAAGGTTAAATACAAAAATCAAACAATTCCTTAAAGTTACAGTACATTAAATCAGTAAGTGCAGCCTATCAGAATCTATCATTATTATTTTATTCTAATTTCGTTCCATATATCCCATTCTTTCTTGTTGAGTGCCATTCTTTTCGCCTCTCTCCCTGACATTCCCTTGGCTTTCAATATGTCTTCCACTTGACTGTCCCACGAATTCCTAGGTCTACCTCTTGGTCTTCTCTGATATCTTCTTGCTTGCCATACTTTTCTTATTGTTCTCTCCTCTCCCATTCTTGCCAAGTGTCCAAACCATCTTAGTTGACTTCGTTGTATATCTTCCTTCAGCGTCCGTACTTTAAGTTCTTCCCTTATTTTGCTATTTCTTACTCTGTCTCTCTTTGTAATTCTCATTATTCCTCTTAAAAACCTCATCTCCATTGCTTGGATTTTATTTTCCATTCGTTTCGTCCATGTCCAACCTTCGCTTCCGTATATCAATACGGGCTTAAATATAGTTTTGTAAACTGAGGTCTTAGTTTTCCTTGACACTTCTCTTCTTCCCAGGAACGATTTGTTCAAGGAGTAATAAAGTGCTGATGCTGCATCTAACCTGTCATTCACTTCTGCCTCCATGGTTCCTGTTTTGTGTATTTTCACCCCTAGGTATTTAAATGTTTCTACTTGTTCTATTTTAGTGTCGTCAAGTTTTATTTGTAATTCATCATCTTTTTTTCCTATTACCATAACTTTGGTTTTCTCTGCGTTTATTTTTAAATTCTTCTTTCGCAACGCCTCTGCCCATATATCTAGATTACACTGAAGGTTGAGCTCATTTTTCGCATAAATCACCAAATCATCTGCAAATATGCTCTCTGCTATTTCTACCGGTTCCATGTTGTAGTATCCCACCTTCATTTTCTTAACTTTCATTTTCGCTTCTTTTGTTACATCATCCATTATTATATTAAATAATACTGGGCTGAGGCTGCTTTACTTAAATTTCAAAAATATAATTTCGAATATCAGAATATAAAACTTTACTTCTAAATTAGTATTTAGTTTTGATAATAGATTTTTATAGTTCTGGTAATTGCGGCATTTCAAAAAAAAACTAACTATGGAGTCCTGAAATCTGAAATTGTCATCAAAATGATTGTTGTAAATTTGACTTACACAAATTACAATCGAGTCTCAGAGTTTTCAAGGGCCACAATCGTACATATATGCATAGGAGATTTTCTTTATTTGGCGATTTAAGATCTGTTTTAATTGAATATTTATTTATTTAAAATAGTTTAACTCTTTAGTACATGTTTCAGCACTTAGGAATTTTTCAAAAAGTTTTTTTTAATATAAACATTCAATTACATATAATTATACAAAGTGACACTATACTCGCATTATATTTTGTCGTGTCATATTTTATATATCACGTTGTCATGGTTTTCATATAATAATTTAAAATTACATTACGATTTTTTCTTATAGAAATTAATGTTTCACATATTGTTAATTCTTTAATATTGCCTATAAAATTTGGGAAAATAAATATGAAAACAACCTTCCACACAACATAAGGAACATACACGCCAGATTTGATCAAAATCAATTATGTAGTTTGTGAGTCTATAGAGAACAAATGAAATGTTTTGATTTATATATAGATTAGAAGAGTAATAACTAATAAGTATTCATAATTTGATAGGTACATTTAAGAACATTCCAAACTAAGCCATTATAAGGGGATTAACGGAGAATTACCTAAATTTTAGGGATCTCTCTTTTTTGTTTTGTTTACGTGGTGCAGTTCGTATAAGTTACTTTAGGTACCAGAAATATTTGTAATAATTTATTCACTGAATTAAGTCATTAACGATTTCCTGGTGCAGTTCGTGTGCACCAGATGTTTTATCCCTTTTTTAAAGTTTTCACTAAACCACAGTCTCCAAAAAGAAAGACATTCCGAAATTTATTTATTTTCAAAACTAGATTCACTATAAACTTTGAAACTCTAAAACAGTTACATCGAGGTACATTCTGTTAATATTTACGTGTACTTACTCAAAAATGAGCCAGTATTGAACATTTGGCCGAATATACAACTTTCAGGAGAATACGTTCCTGTATCACTAATATAGGGCATAAACGGCACGACATTTTTAGAGTGAACTGCGATAAAATACCTGAAATTAAGAATTTAAAAAATGTTAACAAAAATAAAATATCCTCATACGTCACTATAAAAGTTAATGGAATCCACAAAAAAACTGTTATGGGTAATATGTAAATTTTAGTATATCCTTCCATTTTATCTAACCATGTATACACTATCTTGAAAGAAAAACTTTAAGTTATCTACTGAATTTCGAACAGTAAATATACATGCAATTCACACAGTAAGATCCATATAAAAGTATCACTTCTACTGTTAGAATAAAATTCTATAATACTTACATCAAATGCATAAGTTTGCAATACTATACGTCATAAAGTTTCGACTTTGAAGAGTTAATAAAATGGTACGTGAATGCTACCTGTCATCTTCTTCCTTCAGCAATCCACATATGTAATAATAAAGCTTTCAGAACTTTGAAAACATTAACTGAATAAAATCGTTATAATTTACTTATTAATGAAGTTATTTTTATCATTGGAAGCGAATGTGATATTAATATGGATCAGTTACACCTCATATTTGATTTAATATAGTAAAATATTACATGTGTCATTTATTTATCGGTATAATTAATCTACTATACACTGCGAGTACTCATGCTTTTAGAGCTCTAGTTGAATGACATTATTTTTGGGAGTTACCTTTTTTCCCATATTTTCTAATAATAATTAAAATTAGATTAGGTAAATTGGATATACCAGACATATATTTTTGGGGACGCAAATCTTTTATACTTTTTAATTTATGAGTTTTATTATAAATGTCAATTGAATTGCCAATAATAAACTAATCTAATTATAATTTTTATCCAATCAACTGAACTTTATAACAAATGAATGTCTTACCAAAAAGATTTATATATATATATATATATATATATATATATATATATATATATATATATAACATTTGATAAATTATTGGAGTTTTTCGGCTTTTTATATGAAATATTTACAAATATTAAATTAGATTGTATGTAATTGCAGAGTAAGTGGGGATGTAAACATTGCTGTCTACAAATTACAAAGCAAATCATACGAAATTTTTTATTTGAAAAATATGGTCTACGTTGGGATACGAGCCCAAGTCTACAGCTATCCGGGCTGTCGCCCGGATAGCTGTAGCTTTTATTTTTCAAATAAAAAATTTCGTATGATTTGCTTTGTAATTTGTAGACAGCAATGTTTACATCCCCACTTACTCTGCAATTACATACATTCTAATTTAATATTTGCAAATATTTCATATAAAAAGCCGAAAAACTCCAATAATTTATCAAATGTTATATTTAATGAACGGCTAAGAAATTATCTAAACACTTATATATATATATATATATATATATATATATATATATATATATATATATATATATATATATATATATATTATTATATTTCTGAATTATTTCAAAAGTTGGGCTGACATGTGTTATATTGCGTACGCTTTAATGTAAGGAATAAAATGTTAATTACTGTTATGACTGTTATAAATGCCCCACTAAGTTGGGATCGCCAAATGTAATGTTACGAATTGTTGATAAATAAAATTGTTTCTTACGTACGGTAAAATAAAATGAATGAATGTCATAAAAAAAATATCATGTAAAATTCAAATTGGGCTCATTCAATACTTATCTGTTTTATTATCTTCGGCTAGCTTCTTTCTCTCTTCAGGGCTAAGGTAGGTTCACTTCTCTCCACTTTTACTTTCTTTACGTAATTTATTAAGTTGGGAACGGAACAATATCTCAAGTATATTACAAAAAAACAAAGTAAAATATTGACAATTAACTTTATTAGGGATAAACGATTTTTCAAAGTTTGAGAAATTTATATTAATAATTTCGTGACACACAAGTAATATTAAGCGAGACACACTCGACGGTTGGTATTCGTACAGTATAATAATATGGTGTAAGACAGGTGCAATAATGTGTTGTCTTAGTAAAATAGTTTATAACAGTGACATGGCATCAAGTTTTACAAATACAAATAGTAGATGCCAATATTTAAATAATTTGACTAAAGATTGCAGTGATAAAATATCGGTGAAAGTAATATAAATAGTTAGTTATGGAATAACAAAGTAAAGTTCTAGAAATGTACATGCGCAAGTAAAAATGGCGCGGGAGCGTTTGTTAAAATTAGCAAAAACCTGAATCTTCGTATATGATCTCCGTTGCTTCTTGTGCCTGTGTTCTGGATACGTCTTCACAACGGGAAACGGGAGAATGTTTCTGCTACGGTCCCTCGGGATAACTTGAAATTTGTTGAAATTTCCAAGTCCGACTGCGTCTAGAGCGAATGACCGATTTCGATCGTCAACGATGGTGGTCAAGCTACGGTGAGATTTTTATGGCGGTAAAAATCTTTAAAAATTCGTAAGTCTCGGACTATTTGGTCGGCGGCTGTTAAATTTTGTCCACAGGTGGTTGGTAGGCAGATGTAACGTTTTGTAATATTAAAAATCTCTTGCACTTAATAATTTTGCTTAATTATTTTAATTATTACGGAGCACAAAAAAAACGTGACCTTTCACTGTGACGACTAATGACCGACGCTTGTTTTTTTCACTTGTTTTTAATTGCATAACTTTCCGCTAAATCGCCCCATTCTTTACTTGCATTAAATTTGTTAATATTATTAAATTAGACAATTTTACTGTGTAAAATAGTTAAAAAAATTACAATTCGATTTATAAGATAATTTTAGTTGCATAACATATGTTTTATGTGTTTACAAACACTCCGTCAATATTGGTTTTTTTCTCGGGTTATTGCACCGTTGACATTGTGGGCGGGGCTTCATCGTTCAAATGCATTTGAAAATAAATACGTTACATTTGTTTGAATAAACACGCGTTAAATATGAATTTGAAAGAAAAATGAATATAAACATTATAATAAAAAAATTAGAAAAATAAGTTAATTATTTCAAGGTGAATTTGTCGTCAAAATAACGTATTTATTCTTTGAATCAATCTTTCCCCTTCTTAATATTAACGTACAAAGTAGATATAAATATTATGGTATAAACATTATGGTTACATATATTCTTTGTTTCTTTCAGAGAGCGACTCCTTCTTGCAATGCCTCAATTTCCCCCTTGATTAAAAGATAGAGACTTATTGAGAGCTTTTAATCAACCGTATCTAGGAGTAAGACAGAAATATATAAATGCAGTATAGTGATCAATGAAAATTTAGTGAATGTGTGTGTTCACGTTAAAAATATTTCAAATTCTATAAGTAGTTCTTTATATTATTCTAGTTAATAATTCCCTATTCAGTAATTGTCATTAAATGGTTAAAGTTAATTGTTTTATTTTGTTTGTTCGGATTCTTTTGTTTGAAAACCCCTTTTTAATATTAAGTAGTTATTTTCTTCTTTCCCTTTTTTTTTTTTTTCTTATTTAATAATAATATGATTAATTTAATTAGCCTAGTCTAAATGTAAACTTGTGATTAATATAGATTATATAATACAGTAATGCAGTACTTGTTATTGTTTTACGGACTATAACATGCTTGGCTGGTTTGTTCTGGAAGTTATTTCGGCTTGTTATGTACATATATTTATATAAAAAAATTACTTTATTATTTTTTTTAAGTGTGGTAGTCTTGTAACATAGTTATGTGGTATCTACCTTTAATGTAATTTGTTTCGGGTTCAAAAAGTTCGTAGGTGTTGTTTCCAATGATTCTCTTAATCGTATAGGGACCTTGGTAAGCTTTCAGTAGCTTTCCCATTATTTTGTGTTTTAAATCTGTTACTCTTAATCTCTTAACTATGACTTGGTCTCCTACATTGTAAGTTTTATACTTTTTAGTTGCCGTATTTCTCTTTTCCTCCCATTTTCGCTTTCTAAGTGACAATCTTTCTCTGACTTCTTGTAAACGGTTACGTAAATTTATATGCTCAGAATCAGTCCATGGTCGTTGTGGTGGTTGTCCTGTGAATAACGTTATCGGACAGTGATTATGCACTGTGCTAGGTGTATTGTTTATAGTAAATTCTTTCTGTGGTAACAGTCTGGCCCATTTTCTGTGATTTTCGTCCAGTAATATACGTAAATATTTTATCGTTTCGCGTATATATCGCTCGGTAGGATTTCCTTGTGGGTAGCGGATTGATGTATAGACGGTGTGGATGTCGTGTGAGTGTAAGAACTCCTTGTGGCGATCGTTAGTAAAATAGGTAGCGTTGTCCGAAAGTATTGTTTGTGGTTTTCCATACTGTGCGAAGTAGTCCACTAAAGCTTGTAAAACGGTGTTGGTATCGCATTTCTGCGTAGGTATGAGTTTGATGAACTTAGAAAATATGTCACATATTACCAAAATGTGGCGATAACCTTTGGTGCTAGGAATAAGGTTGGATAGAAAATCAATAGATATTAACTCTAGTCTATCATATGCAGTTATATTGTGGCTTATGTTGGTGTTAGTGAAAGTTTTATCTTTGGTTATTTCGCAGAGTCGACATTGTTTTACCACGCTGTTTATTATTCGTTCGTCATTTATACAGTAGAAAGCTTCTCTGTAGAGTAACCAGCATTTTCGTGCACCTATGTGTGTGTATCTTCGGTGTATATATTCGGTTATTTCTCGGGTGTGTTGTTCGTTTGTGACGTATACAGTAGTTCTTCCTATTTGTTTTACTATGAATCGGTCCCTGATTGATATACCTTTATATTCACCTACAGTTCTTAAATGTTGTCTTATTTCATCGAAGTCTGGGCTTGATTGTATTTGTAAGATTTTTGTTTTCGAGAAAATGCCTCTCCTTTGTAGATTTATTAAGTTGATGCAAATATTCTGCCTCTTTACGTCCCCCTCCTGTCTCGTGAGTGCATCGGCCGTTACCATTTCTTTTCCAGGTTTATATTTTATTATAAACTCGTACTGTTGTATTAACAAAGTCCAACGATAAATGCGACTGTTATTAAGTTTGCAGCTCATGATGTTGACTAAAGCTTTGTGATCCGTTTCTAATACGAATGACTTTCCTATCAAATAATATCTGAGTTTCGTTAACGCAAATACGATAGCAAGCATTTCCTTCTCGGAAATCGTGTATCGAATCTCGCATGTTTTCAAAGTGCGTGAAATAAAATAAATAGGGATTTCTTGATCGTCTTTCATTTGTACTAGCTCTGCTGCAATTGTTTTGTGTGAAGCATCTGTTCGCACAACAAATGGTAGAGTGAAATCTGGGTGATGTAAACGAAGATTTTCTACAAAGTTTTCTTTTAAAGTTGTGAAGCATAATTCGCATTCAGCTGTCCAATTCCATTTCTTCCCCTTTTTGATTAGTTCCAACAAGGGTAACGTTTTCTCGCTATAGTTTGAGACAAATTTCCTATAATAATTTAACACTCCTAAAAAACTTCTTAACGTTTTTAAATTCTTCGGTCTCGCATACTCCTGAATGATATCTAACCGTGTCGGGTCTAATAAAATGTTATTCTGATTAATCACATATCCTAGATAGTTAATTTCATGTCTAAAGAATTGACATTTCGCTAAGTTAAGTTTCATTCCATGAGTTTTTAAAGTGTTAAGGATAATGTTAATATGTTGTAGGTGTTGTTCCACAGTTTCGGAAAATATAATAATGTCGTCTAGGTAATGCAAAGCGAATTCATCATATCGGTCTAGTATACGATGCAGAAAACGTATCAGAGCGGCTGGTGATGTCTTTAAACCAAATGGGCATACTCTAAACTGATATACTATTCCATTCACTAAGAAACCACAGTATTTTCTGGATTCTGGTTCTAAGTTTATTAACCAAAAAGCATTCTTTAAGTCTAATTTACTATAAATTCGTTTACTTCCGCATTTCGTTAATAAGATGTCTATGTTTTGCGGCATTTCGAATTCTGGTTTAATTCGTTTGTTCAGAGCTCTCGCGTCTAAGCATATTCTTAACGATAGGTCCTTCTTTTGAACTATTACAATAGTATTAATAAAATATGTGTTCGCTCTCTCGATAATTCCGGATTGTTCTAATCTCTCTAATTCTAAACTAACTTTGTGTTGGTAGTAGTAAGGAATCGGGTAATTCTTACTTATTAATGGGCAGTCATTGTCAATATTAATTGGATGTTCATATCCTTTTGCGAAAACAATATCGTTATTAATTAAAGTGATGTTTTCGTTTAAAATGTTAATCAATTGCGGTACGACGTTTGAATATGGTATTTCCTGTTTATCAATTATATTCGTTATATCATTTTTATTATTTATAATGTCAGTTGTCTGTAAATCCTCCTTAATCTTTACTTCTCCTTCGCCCTCGTAACTATCTCGCGTTCCTAACAAATCTGGCCTATTATTCACTCCTATATATTCATTATTTATAATATTATCATTTCCAACTCTATCAATAAACCTTTCTTCTGCTCTTCTATAGTACGGTACATTATATTCTAATAAATTATTTATTACAACTGCTAAAACTTCTTTCTTATACGTATTATATTCTTGCACTTCCTCTACGGACAAATGTTTGTTAAATGTTAAATTATTCTTTCCAAGTGATAAAATACCTTTTTCAAAATTCAATATCATTTTCAACCTGTTGATATTATCTATACCCAATATACAGTCATATTGTAACTTCTCTATTACGTAACAGTGAATTAAATAACTGATTTCGTTTATTCTTATTTCGGTATTGAGTTGCTTTGTGACAGTGCCCATTTTTTTCCGTTCGCAGTAACTATGTCGGTACCCTTGGTTTGAACAACTTGTTGTTCGTATCCCTTTATTTGTTTTGCGAGATCTTCTCTAACTAATGTAATCTCGGCTCCGGTGTCGATTAAACAATTTAATTTTATGTTGCTGAATTGTAAAATAATAATGGGTAGAGAATATACTTCATTTACGGCGTCCCCTGCGTCGTCTATGTTTAAGAATTCCTCCGGTGATTGGTAGAATTTTATGTTTTGTAACTTCCAGAGCATGTTATAGCCGTTGTCATTATTTAGTTTTGTTGGTTTGACGGTCCGGGTGTTGGGTTCAGATATGGATCGTCTTGTAAAATTGAAGTTTTTTTTTGTAGCCCCTCTATGTTCGTTCTGTCAGGTGATAACGATCGATATCGCCGGTAAGCATTATTACCTCGACCTCTTCCTCTGCTTGCGTAATGATTTATTCCGCGTCTCGATTGGTGAGTTTGTGCGCGCTGCGTGTTATAAGTATCGTTATTGTCGGGTCGGTTATTGTTATAGTTATTATTTGCCGAGTTATTCTGATAATTGTTCGGATAAGGTCGGTTATACGCATGTTGGGTATTCGGTCGATTCTGATTGTTATAATTATTATGAGGACGATTGTTGTAGTTGTTATTATGATTGTTATTCGGGTTGTATGGTCGAGAGGTTGCTGGTTGATAGCGATTGTTTTGAGCATAATTATTGGTATTGTTATTGTTCGTATAGTTGTTAAAACGTGGTATGGGGTTGGGAATGTAGTTCGGTGCTTGTGGGTTCCTAGTGTTGTTCGTCCGATTATTAGGCTGCTGTTGTTGGTTGGTTTCAGCGAAATCGTCCAGTCTTCGGAGTATCTCGATGAGGGAGTCCATGTCGGTGACCTTCTGGCAGATAATCGCCTGAGTATCCGTGAAAATAAAGTGGTTTAACAATAGGCGCGCGATCATTGATTCACTCATGTCGCTGATGTGTTTGCACTGGTTGTATACGCGAGACGCATACATCTCCCTCGTCGCTTGTCCCAATCTAAATTTCCCTGTTAACAAACGAACTTTGGCCCTGTTCTGCTGGTTTTCGTCCCAGTAGTTCTTCGTAAATAACGCAACAAATTGATCTAAAGTATGGCAATGTTCCTCTATCCTCTGAAACCATTCTTGTGCGCTATTCCGCAATGTTGCTCGCACTACTTCGATCCGGTGTTTCTCGTCCATCACGTCCTCTAAATATCGTAGTATCCCGTTTAAATACGCCATGGGGTGTACTTTGGTCATATCTCCGTCAAAATGTTGTAAGTTTTCGATTTTTATTATCGAATTACCTGTATTCATGTTATGTATAGGTGCGGTGTAAGTTCTAAGTTTATTTTCTAATTTGTGTAAGTTGTGCTGGGTTTCATTGTAGTTTTCGGTTTGTACGGTTTTCATATTATCTAGATTTAAATTCACCGCCTGTATTTCTTGATTATATATTTCTTTATTTTCATTAATCTGTGTATTAAGTTCGCGTCTTAATAGTTGGGTCTGTTCCTCATTTATTTGATTATATGTTGTTAATTTTGTATCTAACGTACAATTATTTTCGAGTATTATTTTATTTAAATCTTTGTGAAGTTCTTTATTCGCTGTATTAATTTTCGATTCGGTTATTTCGTAAATTTGTGTGGTTGAAGTTTCTAGTTGTTGTGCCCACTGTAAATTTTGCGATTTGACGGTCTCATCTAGTTTTAGGAGATACTTCAACTCATTTTGTTCCATGGCCTTTTGTGTTGCGGTGATTTCCGCAATTTGGACGTCGATATCCCCCTTAAATGTATTAAGTTTCATTTCTATGTTTGTGTTGTTTAATTCTATTTTTTCATTTATGTTAATTAGGTTAACTTCTAATCTCGTCGTAAGTTCGTTATTTAAGTTATTTAAATCTTGTTTTAGTTCGCGGTTATTAGTGTCCAGTTTGTTGTTAGTGTTATCTAATTTAGTATTTAAATCTTTATTGGCAGTATTCATGTCTTGATTATTAATATCTAATTTGTTATTTAAATCTTTGTTGTTGGTGTCCAATTTGTTATTTATATCTTGTTTCATTTCTTGCATCTGTGCCATTAACATATTGAACATGTCCATGAATTTACTGTCAGGCGAAATACTGGCTTCCCCGGAAACGGACGGTTGCGGTATTGTAATGTCCCCCTGTTCACTCCGGTCTTCTTCTACTGCGTCTTTCGGGGTCTTAGCTCTGTGTCTTGTATCCATTTTAGAGTATATTTTATTAGTTTGTAAATTATATTAATATTTGTACAGGTAGTTGTAATTATATTATAAATATGTTTGTTGTAAAATGTTGTTGTTTATAGTGTTGTTAGATTTAATGTACACACGTAAATGCAATGACAAATAACAAAATATATGTATATAAAAGAAATATGAGTCTGCACTTTAATATTTCCCTGTAACAACCTTTTGAATATCTTACCGATGGTCTCGAATACAGCAATCCCCTGAAATGCAAAACCGTGCTCTCTCTCTGAAGTTCCACAAAGACAAAATAACAAATACATAAACAAATAGTATAATATGGTAAATGCGAATACAACGGTTCTCCTTGTTTTTATTTTTTATTTTTATGGTTTATTTATTGATTCTTTGTGCCACGAAACTTTGCTACTTGAGAAAATGTTCCTTCTTAATATTTTTGACAATAGAGTGACTTTTTATTGAAATGTGGAGTAGAAGTACGCCCCAAAACGTTCGGGTGCCATATATTATATTTCTGAATTATTTCAAAAGTTGGGCTGACATGTGTTATATTGCGTACGCTTTAATGTAATGAATAAAATGTTAATTACTGTTATGACTGTTATAAATGCCCCACTAAGTTGGGATCGCCAAATGTAATGTTACGAATTGTTGATAAATAAAATTGTTTCTTACGTACGGTAAAATAAAATGAATTAATGTCATAAAAAAAATATCATGTAAAATTCAAATTGGGCTCATTCAATACTTATCTGTTTTATTATCTTCGGCTAGCTTCTTTCTCTCTTCAGGGCTAAGGTAGGTTCACTTCTCTCCACTTTTACTTTCTTTACGTAATTTATTAAGTTGGGAACGGAACAATATCTCAAGTATATTACAAAAAAACAAAGTAAAATATTGACAATTAACTTTATTAGGGATAAACGATTTTTCAAAGTTTGAGAAATTTATATTAATAATTTCGTGACACACAAGTAATATTAAGCGAGACACACTCGACGGTTGGTATTCGTACAGTATAATAATATGGTGTAAGACAGGTGCAATAATGTGTTGTCTTAGTAAAATAGTTTATAACAGTGACATGGCATCAAGTTTTACAAATACAAATAGTAGATGCCAATATTTAAATAATTTGACTAAAGATTGCAGTGATAAAATATCGGTGAAAGTAATATAAATAGTTAGTTATGGAATAACAAAGTAAAGTTCTAGAAATGTACATGCGCAAGTAAAAATGGCGCGGGAGCGTTTGTTAAAATTAGCAAAAACCTGAATCTTCGTATATGATCTCCGTTGCTTCTTGTGCCTGTGTTCTGGATACGTCTTCACAACGGGAAACGGGAGAATGTTTCTGCTACGGTCCCTCGGGATAACTTGAAATTTGTTGAAATTTCCAAGTCCGACTGCGTCTAGAGCGAATGACCGATTTCGATCGTCAACGATGGTGGTCAAGCTACGGTGAGATTTTTATGGCGGTAAAAATCTTTAAAAATTCGTAAGTCTCGGACTATTTGGTCGGCGGCTGTTAAATTTTGTCCACAGGTGGTTGGTAGGCAGATGTAACGTTTTGTAATATTAAAAATCTCTTGCACTTAATAATTTTGCTTAATTATTTTAATTATTACGGAGCACAAAAAAAACGTGACCTTTCACTGTGACGACTAATGACCGACGCTTGTTTTTTTCACTTGTTTTTAATTGCATAACTTTCCGCTAAATCGCCCCATTCTTTACTTGCATTAAATTTGTTAATATTATTAAATTAGACAATTTTACTGTGTAAAATAGTTAAAAAAATTACAATTCGATTTATAAGATAATTTTAGTTGCATAACATATGTTTTATGTGTTTACAAACACTCCGTCAATATTGGTTTTTTTCTCGGGTTATTGCACCGTTGACATTGTGGGCGGGGCTTCATCGTTCAAATGCATTTGAAAATAAATACGTTACATTTGTTTGAATAAACACGCGTTAAATATGAATTTGAAAGAAAAATGAATATAAACATTATAATAAAAAAATTAGAAAAATAAGTTAATTATTTCAAGGTGAATTTGTCGTCAAAATAACGTATTTATTCTTTGAATCAATCTTTCCCCTTCTTAATATTAACGTACAAAGTAGATATAAATATTATGGTATAAACATTATGGTTACATATATTCTTTGTTTCTTTCAGAGAGCGACTCCTTCTTGCAATGCCTCAATATATATGTATATGGTAAATTTAAGTCGGCGATTAAAGGTCTGGTTTATTACTACAAAGTATATATATTTAAAACAAACCTACATGTTTCGGCAATAATGCCCTTGTCAAGGATATAAAAAATATAAAATAATATATTTTAAATTTTTTATATCCTTGACAAGGGCATCATTGCCGAAACATGTAGCGTTGTTTTAAATATATATACTTTGAAGTAATAAACCAGACCTTTAATCGCCGATTTATTAAGTTTACCGTATCATATCAAGGTCACGAAAATATTATATAAATATATATATATATATATATAATATATATATATATATATATTTAGTGTTTAAAGAATTTTGTTTTTCTTTTTTATTTTATTGGCCGTGTTTTAATATTAAAAATAATAGATTTTTATTGGTTTTAGCGACCTTTTATTGAATTTAGATGTTTGTTTGCGACGTTTCGACTTTTATCAATTCAGTCTCTTTCAAGCATCTGGAAACAAGAATCATTACAATGAACATGAGAACTGTGTTTGTTTTGTGTGATATAACAATTGAATTAACAATTTTAAATTTAACATTATATTAAGAAATGAATTACGAATTAGGTTAGTGTTTTACGTTGAAAGTTAAATAACATTAAATTAAAATAGCTTAGAATGGTAGGGGGACATTTATGTGATTAATATCTGTATGAATTAATTGGAGACTTAACAAATATTAACAATTTTTAAGTTTAAAATTAGATTAAAGATGATTACAAATTGAGTTAACATTTAACGTTGAAACTTACATAAAATAAAAATAAGAATGGCTAAAATGAACAGGTAGGGAGACATTTAGGTGGTTAACAACTGTATGACTGATTGGAAAGTTGAATTACAATACAATACGTAAAGAGAACAAAGAAAAGTCAAATAAAACTCACATTTGTTGTTTGTTCTACACGGGTACGCATTCATGTGCCACATGTGTTTGGACATCCGGGACCAATTTTCTTAGAACGAACATGCTTGTGCGGATTTTGTAAGTGAACTAATGCTTTAGTTTGCGGGGGTTTAATTTCTGTTTTTTGGAATGAGCATGGTAGTCAGGACCGTATTTAGGGGTATAAGTTAACATTGTTATTTCTAATGGGAGCTATTTTTTCCCGTTTTTGTCTTGTGCGTGCAGGGGGGTTTTTTTTTTTATTTTTCTATTGTTTTATGAGAGGGTAATAAAGTTTTGAAAGCCCATCGATTTCGTTCCTGTCGTTGATTGTTTTGCTATTTTTGAAAATGTGTATCATTTCTAAGACCTCTCTAGCTTTTGTGTTCTTTTTTTGTGTTATTACTTTGGTGTTTTCAAAATCAAAATTATGTTTTAGTGTCAATTGGTGTTTTTTTAAAGCAGTTTGATTTTTTGCGTATTTGTGACCTTTCAATCTTTCTTGTAGTAACTGTTTTGTTTGGCCTATGTATATTTTGTCACAGTCTTTGCAGGGTATGTTGTATATTGTGTGTGATTGTTTTAGTGTAGGTGTTGAGTCTTTAAGTTTGGTGTGTAGAAATTTTAGGTTTTTACCGCTTTGGTGTGCTATTTTAAAATTAAATGGTTTGAATATGTTGTCTAATTTTTCGGATAATCCAGTTATATAGGGTGTGGGGATATATGTGAATTCATTGGTTTTTTTGTTATTGTTTTGGTTGTTTGTTTTGTTATAAATTTTATTGAGTCTAAGTTTTATAAAACTTAGACTCAATAAAATTTATAACAAAACTCTTACTCTTTACCCGCTTAGATAACATCCATCTCTCACAGCCATATGTAGCTATCGGCCTTTGCACTAATTTATAAAATTTTATCTTAGTCTTTTTAGTTATTTCCTTCTTGTTTATAAAGACCCTACTCATTACGTGATATACTTTGTTGGCTTTTCCTATTATATTATTTAGTTCCACATTTTGACTGCCTGCTCTGTCAATCATTATTCCCAGATATTGAAAGCTGTCTACTTATTCTAATGGTTCATCCTCCAGTCGTATATTTAAGTGTTTCTTTTCGTCTGATATTACCATAATTTTAGTCTTAGATTTATTCATTTTCATCCCATATTTTTCTAAAGTTTCATTCCAGATGTTCAGATTCTCTTTTAGGTCTCTTTCGTTTTTGGCAATAATCGATACATCATCTGCAAAAACGCACTACGAGATATCGATCCGTTCCAGATTTCTGTATCCCACAAACAATGGTTTAATCCTTTGCTTAGTGTACCTGATTAATTCATCCATGAAAATTACAAACAGCAGTGGGCTTAAACTTCCTCCTTGCCTTACTCCCTGTCTAGTACTACCAAAAAGGTTTAACCGAACGTATATTGTGCCCCAATAGGATAAACCGTTTGACCGCAACGGCAACCTCAATTTTCGCAGAATTACCATTTTTCGAGGTTAAAATTTTAGGTTTTCGTCCACAAACCGAGCTTAGTAGCGTATTAAATTTGGATCAATCGTACACCAAGTTTTTTTAGGCTATCCGTCGATCACCAAACATATTTAAATGCTCGTAACTGTTATGAGGTAGAGCACCATCATGCAAAAATCACATGTGTTGGCGTACGTTTAAAAACACCTTTTCAAAAATTTGGTGTACAATAATGATAATGAAATTCAAAACATTAAATGAATTTTAATATACGTAATATGGTTTATACTTTTGGAAAAGGTAAATACAGTTAATTAACTTGTAGCTATACAATTACAGAACACAAAAATACATGTATTAGAGTGGGTATTGAAAAAGCGTTCTCTAATTTTGTTTTTATTTTTAAAGTCTATTTAATATGCTTCTTTTTAAATTTATGAATGTTTCACAATAAATTATTAATCTATGTTCCTATAATATACATAAATACCATATTCAAATATCAATCTTATTATAAATAGAACATGCAAATATGCAGGCTCTCGAACTTTGGTGGTAAAGTTATGACCATAAAAATAATACATGTTTACTAATTAGTTATTAAAATAATTTATTTAATTCAAGTAAATGATTAATGAATTGAAGTTATAAAATTTTTTAAAGAATTAAAAGTAAATGTCTGTTATCATAATTAAAATACCTTTTTTTATTTTTTTTTTAACAAAACATGAAATAATATATGATCAAAAAGTCTTTGGATCGCGATAGCCATGAAGTGTAAAAACCATCTATACAATTATTTACTTCTGTACTTTGAAGTACACATAAGTCACAAACAAATTAGATTTTAGGTTATGGTAATTAGATGCATTTTATGTATATTTATAACCAGCTGACTTGAAAGTAAATGTCAAAACTAATTGAAATAAATAATTTCATAGATATCTCGTAAATTTCACGGCAATAGCGATCCAAAGACTTTTTGATCATACGATATTATCTATGAAAAAAGAATTGGAAATGAAAGAAGATCCAAAACATTTAATTTATCAAAACAGCCAAAAGAAATCAAAAATAATAACGAACCCAAAAAATCTTGTGTGCCCTTTATTCAGCTTTTATCTGTTGTGTTGAAAGGTCATTTAAACTGTCAGTACTGGCACTTATTGGTTCACAAAATGCAAGCAGAAAATATAATCCGAGCAGTAGCTTTAAACGAAGATGGACGCAGTATTCGATACATTCCTGCTGTCTTGGTGTTATCTACACTACGCGATCGTGGTTTACCATCAACAATTGTGCCAAGTCAAAGACATTTACGGTACTGCAGTTTCTGCACGAACCGTTCGCCAGAGATTGAAAGCATACAGATTGATGTCACGGAAACCTGCTGCTTGTCCACTTTTGCTCCCAGCTTATTGTTTTCAGCGACTACGATTTGCCCGTGAAGATAGACGTTGGACAATGGATCAATGGAGCTTAGTATTGTTCACGGATGAGTCTCGTTTTTGTACGCGTTCACCAGATGTACGAGAACGTGTGTGGAGAAGGCCTGATGAACGATTTTCAGCATGTTGTATATTTCCAAGAATGGCATTTGGGAGGTGGTATAATGGTTTGGGCTGGCATTTCACTGTACGCGAAAACTGAGCTTGTTCTCATTGAAAATAATATCATGACGGCTGTTAGGTACACCAACAAGAGTTTAGCTGATGACGTCGTACCATTTGCTCCATTCGTAGGTGAGAACTTTACTCTAATGCACAATAACGCGCGACATCACACCGCACGGGTGGTTTAGCAATGGACATTTACTTCGGTATCCGGATTTTTTTGTCCGCGTATATATTTAGGTATTACAATAATTTATTTATAAATGTATATATTGTGAAATACTTGTCTTTCGGAATTTATTTAAATAAAACTAACGATAATTAAAAACACTATATTAATAATAAATATACACTAAAAACACTTAAGAACTAATAACAGTATTTATTTCACAATATTTATATACCAGGACTTATTTATACAATAATATTCGCCGCCGGTCGCTGGTTGTCTGAATTCTTCCTCTCTATCAAGCGCCATTTATAGTAAATCGGTTGTCCCATTACGGTCATAGGCGCTTTCCAGAAAGCACTAGGCCGTTTGACTTCGCACAGCGGGTGACGTCAATGGATAACTTATATGTATATATATATATACATATATATATATATATATATATATATATATATATAACGGGTGTTCATTTGAAAAGTCAATCTAGTAGCGTGTGATTTACTGAGAACATTTTGAAGTATGTCGTAAATTAAAATTTACTACTTAACCTACGAAGTGGTATATTTTGACAGTTTCATACATACAAATAAATAACAAATAATAGGTATTTATTGAAAACTATAACAAATGTTGAAAATGTTGTCCTTCAAGATCGATGCACTTCAAAATCCTCCGTTCAAAATTTCTGATGATATTCTGCAACATTACTGGATTCTGTTCGATTCTCTGTAGCATATCATTCAAATTCAATATAGGTGTTCAAAATATGTTATTTTTTAGATAAGGCCACAAAAATAAGTCGCAAGGTGTTAAATCGCATGAACGTGCAAGCCAGGCAATTTCAGTATTTCGACTAATTATACGCTCATCAAAAAATTCTCTTAAATAATCCAAAGATTCTGCAGTGGAGTGACAAGGTGCTCCGTCTTGTTGGAAATATGCATTTTGAAGTTCATCATCATGCAACTGATTGACAAATGGTTGTAAAATTTCCGTACGGTACCTTTGAGCAGTTAACGTTCCCTGAAAAAATATTGGTCCAATGATTCGCCTTTGGCTTATCCCTGCCCAAATACCAATTTTCTCTGGATGTAGCGATTCTTCATTAATTACATGTGGATTTTCACTACTCCAAATTCTTGTATTTTGTGAATTTAGGTATCCCATTTTATAAAACCATGCTTCATCAGTAAAAATGACTCTTTGCAAAAGTTCTCCATTATTGTTCATATTTACAAACCAATTACAAAACTGTAGTCTACGTGGGTAATCAATTTCTAACAATTCTTGTACTGCTGTGACACGGTATGGATAAAGTTGCATATCTTTTTTTAATAACTTGTGAGTTGTACCAACAGAAAGGTTTATTTGTTGACTCAAATGTCGAACAGATGTTTGTGGTTCATTTTCCATTATTTCTTCAACACGATTGACAACTTGAGGTGTACGTTTCTTAACTGCTCCGCTGCCTGATTTTCTTAAGAGACTACCAGTTTCAGAAAAAAGTTTTAAAGTTCTATCCAAAGTATTCTTAAATTGTATATAATCTATTACAAAATGTGGAAACTCAACTTGAAATTCTACCTGCAATCTTGAACTGAATAAACTCATAAACCATCAATTTTATTACCACTTCGAAAATAAGCCTGGACTAAAAAAATTTTATGTTCTAAAGTGAAAGCCATTTTAAAACTGAGAAGCAATTTATTTAAACCAGAATCGACGCACGATTATTTTATGCACTAACTGATATTTGTGATTGACATTATCAAATGTCATTTGGATTTACGTTTACGGAACAACAAACACATATTAATATATTTGCGTCTTATTCTATCAAAATTTCAAAGTAACCTAGATTGACTTTTCAAATGAACACTTGTTATATGTTTTCTTTCAGGTTTACGAGTCAGTTTACGAGTAACCAGAAGCAGACAGTTATCGCAGACCTGACGATGGCAAATGTAATTTTGCCGAAACGTCGTCCATAAACCAGCACCGGTCTTTACAAAGACCAAACAATGGAAACGTGGAAGAAAACCCGGATTCCAGTTACAACATATATATATATATATATATATATATATATATATATATATAATAGTAATTATATTACTTTACATTCTCTATATGTTATCTCTCGCTCTCCAATATTATCATTATCAACAATAATAGTAATAAATAAAAATCAGCGAGAATAACCCATCACAAATATTATTAAAATAAATTTCCCTTATTATCTCAGACCATTAAGCACCCACACAAACATTCCAGAGGTAATCATGAAATATGAAAATTTATAATAATAATAAAATAATAATAGCAAAAGTAATTACAGACATTATCATAATCATTAATTTTTAAAATCTTGCGGGAAACGTTAACAATCTATTTAAGATTAGCATGTTCAAGATTTATGTCGTTTCGAAAGTAAAATTTTACTTGTGAGAGAGATCTTTGCGTAAATCCAGTATCCAAGAGCTTTACCTAATAATTTCAAGTTCCACAAACGTAATCGCAGTCGAAAGGAAAGAGATTTCTCCAATAAATTTAATGTCAAATTCGCTAACAACCCCGAACGAAGAAACCGTTATCTTCAATTACACCATTCCGAAGCGCGGAGAAGCCGATTTAATATTTAAGACGCTAAAAAGTTTTCGAGAATAATCGTTTGTCCTGAAACAGAAAGAGGAAAGAATGATGGTGACGCGTCGTCGGTATAAAATATAAAGATCGTTTATCTTTTGCGCCTACAATAAGTAATTATTACTTTCTACTATACTCCTATATTAAATTTGAACGCAATTTCTGAAGTCGCTGATCTTGAATACTACCTAAAATGTATTTAATTGAATAATAATTCATAGGCTTAACGGTTCTGCTCAAAACGTTAAGATGATTTAACATTTCATTATAGTAAATTAATTACAAGTTTCCAATGGATGTGCGTTGTGGAACACTGTGGAAATGCCTACTGGCATATAGGTGCGACAGTAATTTCGAACACCAGAATTGTAATAAGTTGTTGTTCGACATTGTTGCAAGAGAATAAATGTAACGTATCAAGCATTTAATAGATTTGCCTATATATTTATATATATATATATATATATATATATATATATATATATATATATATATATATTATATATTTGCCTATAAATTTAATATAAATGTAGCGTAAATTTCAAGGAAATGTATTACTGTTTTCCACAAAACGATTTAGTGAGAGTAAATAAGTATATTTACTTTTAGCATATACAGGCTGTTAATTACACATAGATATTACACAGTGAGATTCCTCGTCTGATTCTAACACGAAAAGTTCCTATAAAGTTATGGTCCCAAAATGCTTCCTTTTTGAATACACTGTTGTTTTTTTTTACCCAACAATTTTAAAATTACATGATCAAAATTTTATGCGCTGTGTAACAAGTTCCTATAAAGTACACAACAATTTTAAAATTACTGTATCAAAATGGATTTGATTGTATTTTTGAATAATGTTTGACATATTGTTTTGACGCTTGATTTGAATTGGTTTTCAGTTGGAGTTATTATGGTCAATTTTACAAATGAAGAATATGCAGACATACATTTTATATATGGGCTTGCAAATGGCAATACTTACGAAGCCAGAAGATTGTTTCAACAGTATTATCCCAATCGTGTAATACCTAATAGTAAGACATTTTCACAGTTCACCATCGTCTATGTGAAACTGCAACTTTTAACCGAGCGTACCATCTAGCAGGAGCACCTGAAGATATCAGGACTCCGGGAATTGAGGAAGCAGTTTTTAATGCTGTTGAAAATTATCGTAGTGCAAGTACAAGAAAAATAGCATCAGTATAGGCAATCACGCATGTTGTATGGAAGATCTTAAAATATTATTTATTATATCCATACTATATTCAAATGGTACAGGCTCTTCTTCCCCGTGATTTTCAATTTCGTCTAAACTGTTGTCAGTAGTTTTTACAAATGTTACATGAAAATCCCTTATTCGATCAACAAGTATTATTTTCTGGCGAAGAAAATTTTTCAAGAAATTCTATCCGGAATTTCCACAATAACCATTTGTGGGCTGAAGAACATCCACACGCAATAAGTGAACAAAATTACCAAAAACAATTTTCTGTGAACGTGTGGGCTGGCATAATGGGAGATGTTTCGATAGGGCCATTTTTCCTGCCGAGAAGACACAACGGACAATTGTATCTTGAATTTCTTCAAGAGCCAGCTCCTTGACAATATCCCACTCAACATGAGAAATGAAGGCTGGTTTATGTACGACGCTGCACCTGCACATTTTAGTATCGAAGTCCGCCGGTTTTTGAACAGAACATTCAACGATCGTTGGATAGGTCGAAGTGAACCTCAACCGTGGCCAGCTAGGTCCCCTGACCCAAACAGTCTTGATTTATTCTTTTGGGAACACCTAAAATGTTTGGTTTACAACACGCCAATAAACACAGAAGAGCTAAGAAATAGAATCGTAGCTTTATTCCAGAATATTCAAAACACCCCAGGAATATTCCAAAGGGTCCGTTAATCTATGAGAAGAATTGATGCGTGTATTCGAGCAGGAGCATCACATTTTCAACATCTTTTATAATTTCTGTTTTGAACTTTGTATACATCTTCATGTTTCTTTATTTAATATTTTCGTTAATTATCATTGTTATTAATATTAATTAATTATTGCACTACTACGATTTAATTTTTAATTCAAATAAATTGTTGTTACACCGCGTCAAATTTATGATAGGATAAAATCGAATAATTTTTATTTAATTATTCTCTAAAGTCTTTAAAGAAAATATAATAAATTGAATGATATAAATTTTCATACAATACAAATTAAGTAAGCCGCTATTATGGATTAATAAATTATCTATCTAGGGAATATTACCGACTAGTATGTTTGGTTGCATATGTGCGAGCCTCAGAATTAATTAAACACGTTTTGTTTAATCTATGAAATGATACCCACTGATCTTGTGTTATAATTGAGTATATTTCCACGTTTTATATATTTATTTTGATGTATGTGAATGTAGATCAGCCTACGATAGATAAACACAGACGAAAACCACGTGATATTACTTTTAGTGAAATAAAGCTTATAACGCACATTATGAGCGACTTTTTAGTGTTGCATATAGCCATAAATCAAACAGTGGATCGGCTCAAAGTGCTTTATTGCCTTTCAAAATATTTTCCACAAAAATTGATACACGTCTGCATTCGTTCACAGCAATTGTTAAAGTAGTTGTTTCAGTTTTCAGTTGGAACAGTCAAAATTGTCGTTTTGAAGGCATCTACTGTGAAATCGTCGTTCGTCGTCGACGATTCCATTCTTGATCTTTGAGAACTTAAAAAATCGTTGGGACTTTGGTCGGGACTATACGGAGGATGATCCAGTGGCGGCTCGTGCTAAAAATTTTAAGGTGTTCTGCAAGTTTTACAAAAAAATTTACCTTGCACGGGCAGTAAGAGGTTGTCTCCCATCGACCTTATCGTGTTTTCTTCGCCTTCCGCACTGAAGTAATGGATTTCTGGAACGATTGTCAATTGTCACACAAAAAAATAAGAGTCTCTAATATTATTGTTTTTACGTTAAACTCGCCGCACCGTAAAAATAGTTGCGAAAATATTAAATACCGATAGGTCCAACTCGCAACGGGCCATAGGCAACAATATACGTATGGAACGTAATGCGGTGTGGCAACGTGTGTACGATGCCTATATTGAGTGACTTTCTTAAAATTTAAATTTATTTTGCAGAATTATTGATTTTTTTACTTTTATCTTTTAGAAAACGTTATTGTTTTTTTATTACTTTATATGAAAAATAGTATACCATAAAAGTGTAAACAAAGACAGTATACATTGAAACGAATATTCATTCAATTGTATTGCCATGAAATTGAATTTGTCAATCGTTGTTAAATTTGTTAGAATGAATAGATATTTATATTTATCGGAAAATACTAATACTTAAAGCAAACAAATAAGGTGTAGTGTTTTGTTATAGGAATGTATAGTATCCATTTCTTCCTGCATATTGATTATGCAGCTGATGCTTTCGTAATATGCTCATATTTGTATTATTTGAACTTATACTTCGGTCGATACATACAGACTTCCTTCAAACCAGGAGGAAGCTACAGTTGCAATTAAACTATACTTCCTTTTTTTTTATTACCTACGGATATTCACAATTCCAAAATACGTTACAATGTTGCTTATTTTAGATTGTAATTAGCTGAATGCTGTCGCAAAACTGATCTCTGCATTTTTAAAAATGCCAGAATAAAATTAACCCCTGCCCTTATTATAATTTTACAAAGGAACAGACACGTACTTCAATTTCTACGAAAAACTAAGCCTACAGTTCATGTATAATACAGTGATAATGAAGACTGGAGCGTTTGTCGACCTACGAAGTTGTATTTTACTTGTTTATTGTTAATAAAAGGCTGATGGAAATATTACGTGAGATTTTGGTATCTGTATTATAATAACATCACGATAATAGTAGAAATACAAATATGAGCATATTACGAAAGCATCAGCTGCATAATCAATATGCAGGAAGAAATGGATATTATACATTCCTCATTCCTATAACAAAACACTACACCTTATTTGTTTGCTTTAAGTATTAGTATTTTCCAATAAATATAAATATTTATTCATTCTAACAAATTTAACAACGATTGACAAATTCAATTTCATGACAATACAATTGAATGAATATTCGTTTCAATGTATACTGTCTTTGTTTACACTTTTATGGTATACTATTTTTCATATAAAGTAATTTTAAGTAATAAAAAAACAATAACGTTTTCTAAAAGATAAAAGTAAAAAAATCAATAATTCTGCAAAATAAATTTAAATTTTAAGAAAGTCACTCAATATAGGCACCGTACACACGTTGCCCACCGCATTACGTTCCATACGTATATTGTTGCCGATGGCCCGTTGCGAGTTGGACCTATCGTATGCCGAATCATATCGCCTTCCGCGCTGGAATAAATGCACTGCATTTCGCTGCATTTAATGCAGCGACCAGGCCTGCTAAAATGACGCATTAGTTTTTGATAGTGATGGGTTGCTACGAAGCAAACTGCTATTTTGAAACTGCTAACTATCGTTAGCAGTTTGTAGCAGCTAACGAATATGAAAAGAAACTGCTACTTTTTGTAGCAGTTTTCCGATGTAAATATTTCTGACGTAGCAGCTCTAACGGAATAGTATATTAAAAAACAAGTTTCATAAGGCACCATTTTGCCGCACGAGATCAGTGAGCCGCGATAGCGGCGAGTTTTCTAAAGAGCGAGTGCGGCAAAAGGCCTTATGAAACGAGTTTTTTATACTATTTTTTCTATTTTGCGTTTTTTACATTAAAAAATTGCTTAAATTGGAATTATTTAATTTGAAAGTTCAGAGTTTAATTTTTATATAAAGCATGCAGTGATACTTGACATTTTCAAATTTAAATCTTGCTATCCGCGAAGTATATTATATTACATATTATTTATTAATTTTCGTTAACATTACTTGATATTTCATTTAAAAATATAAACATGAGTGACATAGAAACATATATATGTTGTTGTCAATTGTATACAACATACGTTGTTTGTGTAAAATACGGACATATATCATATCTGTCAAATGTACATAAATTCTTAAAATCAAATGACAGCAATGATATTTATTTCTGTATTCGAACAACGCCAACATTGAAAAATGAAAAAAAGTGTATCGAAATGAAGCTCATTTCGATACTGTTTTGGGTTTCATAATGAGTTCATTTCGAACGCAAAATAGAAAAAGTAATATTAAATTTTTTATGCAGCAGATTATGTATTCGTCGAGTACATAACATGCACCATAGAGTTGTAGCAGTGTTAAAAAGAATTCCGTACTGCCATAATACCAAATAATACGTACCTCTAACTTAGTATTGTAAGTATATAATGTACATATTACAATTAGTATAATTTTGTAGTAGATACTTCGGTACTTGTAATAAAATCAATGGTTTTATGACTGTTAAATATATTATTAATACCAAACTTTAGTAGCGTTTTTTTTTCATAAATTCTGTTTCACTGCGCACTCCTCTTGTTTTCTAAATGCCGTAAATTTCTTCTTTTAACTTTTAATGACTGAAGGAAAGGTACAAAGAAAATATAAGGGCTGAACTAAAAAGTTTATATAAAAATATTATTTACAGACATAAGACATAATAAAATATAATGATCAAGAAAAAAAAGTACATATAAAATATAAACCATAAATAAAAAACAATTCTAATAAAAATACAATTATACATAACTAACATTGCAATGGTTTCACATGCTTCGTGTTTGCATTTAGAAACAGTATTTGCTGTACCGTTTTTGCTTTAAGCCTGTTTCTTCTGGCCACTAATATTGTACCTGCTTTTGAAAATACTCTTTCACAAGGTACCGATGTCCCTACCACACTAAGTTTTTCCTTAGCTACCTCTGAAACAAACGGGAAAGAATATTGTTGTTGCCACCAAACTAAAGGATTTTCCGTTCGCGGTAGTAAAGGTTCCTCTAAATATCTTTGCACTTCTTCTATTGCTTTTGATTCTACTGATATGACGGATTGAAATACTTTTGACTTAATATTTTGATCCAAACGTTTAAACAGCAAACACTTTTCTTCACTTGCATCTTTGGCATTTTGACTTTTCTCAGAAGCTTCTGTTACCTTGTTTTTTATTTTGGCAGCAACTAAGTTTATCACTATTTTTTCACTATTTCAAAAGTACTTTCATCAGAAAATGCAAAATTCTTAAACCTGGGATCTAAAAATGTAGACGTTCAATCTGTAGATGTTAGAATTGGCAAATCTTTATCTATTAATGCTACAGTTGTTCTTACTACTTCTTCAAGCTCAATAAATCTTTCTAGCATATTGTAATGATTGTCTTTTTTAGGGTTCTTAAATAAAACTAACAATAACTTTAGACACACACACTATATTAATATTAAAACGTATAATAATCTAAAACTAACTATTAACAACAATAAGTACATTTATGTATTCTATATTTATGTAACTATATTTATGTATTCTTCGCGAGACTTGGGTATCGAATGTCTACATCCCTTCCTCGACGGCTTATATATCAATGGGAACGTTTGGTCTAGAATGCTCCAAATCTGTCGCGAAACCGTCCAGAGCGATGACGCGCCTCGCGTCATCGAATGAGTCATTACATTGCCCCCTTCTTAAAAATGAAGTTTCGTCCCGAAACATGTCATGCTTTGGTCTCCTCAAACGATGACGAAATCGACAGGTAGGGCCTTTGTTACATTGCGACGTCATATCGAAATAACAGTCCACGGTCTTATCTTGCCTGGATGGACAGGAATATTCAAGCTGGTAACTGCATACCAGAATTTCCATACCAGTATGTCGGAAGATTACTTCCAACATGCTCCTTACAATTCTCCAGTCCAGGCAGTCCAATCCACAACCCAATTTTGGAACTGCCAATTTCAGAATGTCTTGTTGTAACATTTGTTCGCGTAAGTGGGTCAGGGCCTCCCATAAGGCTCGATAGGTTGGCTTTAGGCTCGACAGTTCTTTCGTGACCAAATAAAATATGGGCTGTCCTTCATTTATTATTTGGAGACTCTTCCCAATTGCTGGTCCCTGCTGCCTTAGCTTTTCGATTCTGCCAAATCTCTCTTTAAATTCCCAGGCAATTCCTTTGGCCATTCGTAGATCTCGGGCTACGCAATGAGCAAGCGCGTAGTCTGGCGGCACCGTGAACAAATCCTGCTGTTTCTCGATGGTTACCCCAAATCGAGCTTTTCTCGAACCAGAATACTCTTGCATAAAGTCTTCGAAGGTTAGTTCATGGTATTGGCTATCCAATCGGCGCAAGTCAACGGTTTCGTCATTGTCTCCAGAGTATGGGGCTAATCGATTAAAATGTACGACTCTTGGCTTAGTGTGAGGTGTTCGCCTGATGCGGTATATTACATCGTTGATCCGCTTCAACACCTCGTATGGCCCCTCCCAATTCTTTTGAAGTTTTGGAGATAGGCCCCGTCGACGTTGTGGATTATACAACCAAACTCGATCGCCTTCATGGTAACCACTCTTCTCGGCGTTGATGTCATAGCTCTCTTTCATTCTGTCACTAGCATCTTGGATATTATGTCTGACTTGTTCATGGATATTATCTAGTCGTCGTCTGAGCGTGCTGACATAATCTTCTCCGGCAAGATCTTCACCAGGCTTGCTCCCAAACTTTAAATCACAGGGCAATCGGAGTTCCCTCCCGAATAGCACGTTTGCTGGTGATTGGCCTGTTGTCTCTTGAACGGAGGCCCGATACGCCATTAGAAATAATGGTAAATGTTCGTCCCAATCTCTCTGGTGTTCGGAGACCACTTTGGATAAGTGTCTGATCATGGTCTTGTTCATTCGCTCTACCATCCCATCTGATTGTGGATGCAAGGGAGTTGTTCTCGTCTTCCGTATGCCCAAATGTCCACACATCTTTTCGAATAGACTGGACTCAAAATTTCGCCCTTGATCGGAATGAAGTTCCAAGGGTACACCAAAACGGCTGACGAACTCCTTCACAATCACGTCTGCTACAGTTCCAGCTTCTTGATTTGGTAGAGCATATGCTTCAACCCATTTGGTAAAGTAATCCATGACAACTATTATGTATTTATTTCCTTTGCTGCTTTCTGGAAAAGGACCGGCGGCGTCTATGGCGATCCTTTCAAATGGGCTTCCTACATTGTATTGCCGCATGGGTGCACGTCGACGCCTCTGGGGACCATTGCTTCCGGCGCAATTTGCACACTTTCGGCACCATTCTTTCACATCTCGTGAACAATTCACCCAGTAAAATCTCTGGCGCACCTTCTCCAGTGTTTTATGGACTCCAAAATGTCCCCCAGAAGCACCATTATGGAGTTCTCGCAATACCTCTGGTATTCTTTTCTTGGGAACCACCATTTGCATCTTGCGCTCACTTCCATCGTGATTTTCGACCTCACGTCCCAGGAGATCGTCATCCATGGTTAAAGAATCCCATTGTGCCCAGTATGACTTCAATTCTCGTGAATGGGAAGCAATTTCTTGCCAGGTCGGTCTTTGCCCATTTCTTTTCCAAGCCCTGAGGACTGCAAGATCCGGATCAGCTTCTTGATCCGCGCGCAAATTGTCAGGTTGCCATTGGTCATCAACAACGGTGGTTCGAAGAGCGTTGGCCGATTTGTCTTCGATTCTGTTGCAATGTCGACAGTCTTCTGGACAGGGCCTTCTGGAAAGGGCGTCTGCATTTTGATGTTTGAGGCCTGCTCTGTGTTCAATGACAAAGTCGTACTCCTGTAGCCTCTCAATCCATCTAGCTACTTGACCCTCTGGATTCTTGAATTGCAAGAGCCACTTTAAGGCGGCATGATCAGTGCGGATCAGGAACTTCTGCCCATACAGGTACTTGTAAAAGTGCTCAATGGTCTTAACTACTGCCAATAGTTCTCTCCTGGTTACGCAGTAGTTCCTCTCTGGTTTGGACAGGGTCTTGCTGAAGTATCCAATGACCTTTTCTTGGCCATCTTGGATTTGAGAGAGCACGCCACCAATCCCGACGTTACTGGCATCCGTATCCAAAACAAACCTCCCAGATGGCAGCGGATAGTTCAAAACGGGTGCACTGATCAACGTACCTTTTAACAACTCAAAGGCCGCTTGGCATTCGTTGTTCCAATTGAATGCTCGATTTTCTGTTAGGCGAGTAAGTGGTTTTGCAATGTTGGAGAATCCAGGAACGTAGCGTCGATAATATGTGCATAATCCCAAAAAGCTTCTTAGCTGATGTTTGTCTTTGGGTACCGGCCATTTTTCCACAGCTTTTACTTTTTCTGGATCCACAGCAATTCCTTTTCCGGAAACCACATGTCCAAGGTAATTTACCTCCTTGCGGAAAAGGTGACACTTCTTTGGACTTAATCTCAGGTTGGCATCTCGCAACCTCTGGAATACTACTTCCAAATTTTTCAGGTGATCTTCAAAGGTCTTCCCTACCACAATCACATCATCGAGATATACCAGGCAGGTGTTCCAAGACAGTCCCCTTAGTACAGTGTCCATGAGTCGCTCAAAAGTAGCTGGGGCGTTACACAGTCCAAATGGCATGACTGTAAATTGCCAGAGTCCTGTACCTAAACTGAAGGCAGTCTTCTCTTTGTCATTGGGATCCATTCCCACTTGCCAATAACCGCTCTTTAAGTCGAGAGTGGAGAACCATTTTGCTCCTGCCAAGGTGTCTAGCGTATCGTCTATTCTTGGGAGAGGATAGCTGTCCTTTTTGGTCACACTATTCAAACGACGATAGTCCACACAGAATCTGGTAGATCCATCCTTCTTCCTGACAAGGACCACTGGTGAAGCCCATGGACTATTCGATGGTTCAATTACTCCTTGGCCTTCCATATCTTGTATAATTTGCTTGGCTTCCTCACGTTTTGCCAGAGGTAACCTCCTTGGTCCTTGTCGAATTGGACTTGCATCGCTGGTATTTATTTTGTGCATTACAATATTGGTTCTTCCCTTCGTACCAGTTTCAGTTTCAAAGACGTCTTCATAATGTTTGATTAGGTCCTTAACTTGACTTTGTTCCTTCTTGCTCAATCCTTGACAGGCGGAGTCGATTATCTTGGACAATTTCTCAGGAACCTGCACGAATCCATTCTTCTTCGACTCTATGCGATGAACGACGGCCGACACTGGCGAACACCACCCCAGAATAGTACCCTTCTTCAAGGAAACAGGGTAATGGTTCACATTCATTACCCTTATCGGTACAGTCTTCTGAGTCTTAACCAGCATTTTGGCAACTACTATTCCTCGGCCCACCTCGTCATCATCAGCCTTTGGTTCCAACATTGTAACATTTCCGTCCAAATAATCACCTTCCATACACGCCGTCAAAAATGTCTCACTTCTTGCATCCAGGACAACATTCTCTGCAGTAATTACTTGTACACTCCCACAATTTTTCCCATGAAGAAACAATTCCTCATTATTTATTTTTAAAGTGCCTTCTTTCATGTTTAACTGGAAGCCGTAGGTGTTCATGATGTCTAATCCCAAGATTATCTGTTCTTCTATGTCGGCTACGAGAACACGATGTCGGATTGATGTTGGTCCTATGACAAAATTGACATCTACTTCACCTTCCACAGAAGCTGCTTCTCCAGTAGCTGTCCTTAGTCTCCATTTGCTAGAAAGTAATTCTTTATTCCTGGCTATTAAATCGGGTCGTACAATGGTTTTCGTCGATCCAGTATCTAGCAAGCAAGCATAGGTTCTTCTTTCCATAATAGCATCCACATACAGGCCATTGGTTTGATTTTGCAAGGATGCGATTTGGGCAGTCCTTGGGACTTTCGGATTCTCAGCAGATTCTTTCTTGGTCCTTTTATCACATTTATTCTGGAAATGACCGTTTCTTCTGCAATTCCCGCATGGCCGCGCACTTTTATTTGATTTGATCTGATTTAGGACTTGACTAACCACCTGCTCCATGAACTCCTCATTTTCCTGTTCGTCGACAGAACAGCCACGAGCATTGTTCCGAGAGGCTTGTTTAGCAGTCTCAAACTCAAGTGCGTGCGCCAATGCATCGATCAAGGTTTTCGGTCTTGCCAACCTTAATGCTTGCTGCGTATCAATATCCCGGAGACCATCTATGAATGTCTGGACCGCTAGGTGTTCCATGAAATTATCTGGTGCCATCGGATATGCAAGTCGAACTAGACGAGCAATATCTGCCTCAAATTCCTGAAGATTCTCGCCTTTCTTCTGTGATCGATTCTTCAGTTGGGTATGGTATACTTGCTCCAAATGCGCATGGCCATATCTCATCTCCAAGCGTTTAATGAGTTGAGAATAATCTTTACGTTCCTCAGGAGGCAATGTCTGCAAAATATCACTAGCATCACCCCTCAATGCTATGACTAAAGCAGTCGCCTTCTCGGCAGAAGACCATGCGTTTGCTTCTGCGGCCGCTTCGAATTGCGTCAGGTAAGTTGCCCATGACGTCTTTCCATCAAAGGTTGGTGGCTTGATTCTGGTCCTTGAAATAGACACAAGTTCTTCTTTTATTTCGATGGGCCGCGGTATGACTTCTTTGTTGACCTGCCTGGGATCAGAATGACTCATGGCGGCGGGTAATTTCATCTCAATCATTATTGCCTCTAAAAGTCTAGAATGTTCTCCAATTTTCTCTTCTACAGCTGTGAAAACCTCTTCTTTTAACGCTTCTGATTTTTCCGCTAGTCGCTGTTCTAGAACTTTTTCGAAGTTTCTAGAATTTTCTAGTAATTTCTTTTCCAGATTTTTCTCGAGAATTCTAGCGGTTTCTAGGTTTCTTTCTTCCATCTGTGCTTGTGAATCTATTAGACGCTGTTCCAAAGTTTGCGAATTGTCTATCAATCGTTGTTCCAAACTTTTCACACTGTCCAGATTCTTCTGTTCCATTTGTTGCATTTGAGTTTGTGACTCTATTAGACGCTGTTCCAAGGTTTGCGAATTATCTATTAGTCTTTGTTCTAGAGTTTTCGCTAAGTTTCCAGAAGTTTCCAGGTTCTTCTGCTCCATTTGTTCTAGTTTCATAAACAGCGAATTCACGTCAGTATCTCCGCCTGGAACTTGAAAGACATACTTCTCTGGATCCTCGCCTTCTTGGATCAACACATTGCGAAGCCGTTGCTGGAGGATCGACTTTTTGCCAGTTGTATCCTCATCCCTCTCTTCTAATTCTCGTTTTAACTCGGACACTTTTAATTCCGCCAGTTTCATTCTGTTGGCCATCACGATATTTAAAATAACGTCTTTCCGCACTGTATATTTATTTAAACGAATACTTAATTAACACTTAATTGTCTACTTAGTTTATTATTTATTAATTAGTCCACACCTGAATACCACTGTAATGATTGTCTTTTTTAGGGTTCTTAAATAAAACTAACAATAACTTTAGACACACACACTATATTAATATTAAAACGTATAATAATCTAAAACTAACTATTAACAACAATAAGTACATTTATGTATTCTATATTTATGTAACTATATTTATGTATTCTTCGCGAGACTTGGGTATCGAATGTCTACATCCCTTCCTCGACGGCTTATATATCAATGGGAACGTTTGGTCTAGAATGCTCCAAATCTGTCGCGAAACCGTCCAGAGCGATGACGCGCCTCGCGTCATCGAATGAGTCATTACAATATAGTATGTGGAGTTCCATCGTGTGGGTACGTCTTGCCGTAATTTTTTTGGCTCTTTATTTGCCTGTTTTTGTATATCTAAAAGTTTTGCAATAGATTGTGGGCTTCTTTTAAAATGACCAACGATTGTTTTCACCTTTTCGACTAATTCATTAACTAATGTAAGTGATTTAGTTACGATAAGATTTAATGTATGAGCAAAACAGCCAAAATGCTTAAGTTGCAATTCTTCTGACAGTGCTTTTTTAATATTTGCTGCATTATCTGACACACTTAATATGATTTTTCTGTTAATTCCCCACTCTAAAAGTATACTTCTAATTTGTGTTGCCAAATTTTGACTAGTGTGGGAGGTATTTGAAACTCTACAATCTAACAGTACTGATTTCATTTCGAAGTTTTCAGATATAAAGTGAGCGGTCACAGCTAAATATTTATCATTATTAATGGAAGTCCAACAGTCTGTGGTAATTGTTAAGGCTTTTACATTATTTACCATATTTTGGATCTGGTGATAAGTTTCTTCATAAAGTGCTGGAAGAAATGTAGTGCTAATAGCTTTTCTGGTGGGCAATGAATATGATGGATTTAATAAATTAATTAGTTTCTTAAAACCTTTATCTTCCACAATACTAAATGGTTGCAAATCTAGAGTGAACAGTTCTAATAACTGGTCATCAATTTTTTTCTTAGCCCTAATATTCATTTTCCGCGGAAGCATGTAGTCAGTAATGTTTTCTTGGTACTTACTTTGTTGATTTTCAACTAACGCTTCAGGTCTATTTATTGTAGTTCTTGCTGATGTAGATGCTTGAAGCTCGGCTTCATTTAAAATAGTAGATCTTTTAGTACCAAGATTCTGTAGATTTATAAGTGGATGTTTTCTTTTTAGGTGAGTTTTCAAATTTGTAACAGAAGATTTGTATGAAAGCAGTTGTTTGCATATATTACAAACGGCTTTCTCATTTTCAATTTTAAAGAAATTCCATATTTCAGAAGTTTTCCTTTTTTCTGTTTTAGAAGCCATCTGTGTGCATATAAACTGATATGTTAGGAACTCAATTTCATAATATTTTCTCGTATACTTACATTTAAAGTGCAATTGATACTATCGCTTAATATACTTAATATATGAATTTTCTTCAAACACTGACAAGCACTATAACTTAAACTTTCAGATTGTAGTTTAGTTTATTCTAATGTTGAAGTTTGCCTGTAAGTGATAACTAAAATACTCTAATTTTTGGCTAGCCTGGTTATTTATATGAATTTTTCTGCTGGTAATACAAAAATCGATTTGTAATAAACTGATGACTAGAGCTGAGGATTTTTGCGGTAAGGCAGGACCGTATGTAGTGCATCCCCACCGGCGTATAATCAATACAAATGCAATTAAATTCTGGTATTTGAAAAATGATTATATGTATTACCTTATTATTAAAATAAACCATCCATTTTTTATTACTAATACATGAAAGAAGTTTCTGAATCGATAGTTTATAAATAGTTCTACGAATTTTGAAAAAAATGTATGGGTGTACATGCACCAGTATGTATATACTTGCCGGTAAGCGATTTCTGTATGAAAGGATTACTGTAGTAAATAGCAATAAAGAAGATATGCATTATATTTCGTTTAGAGTATCTAATTGATTTTGTTGAATGTTTCTGGACAATCGTTCTTTATTCCTTATTATCCTGGCATATGTTCTATTCCTATAACGAAAGTATAAAAAGTATCGTCTATTGTTCTGCAAACCAAATTTCTAAAAGAAAAGTATTGTGAAATGTATCAATTACTTCTTTGAGTGGATAAACACTACCTGCCTCTTATAATAAAATGTTTTCTAAACTTTAACAATAAACAAAGCGCTTAATTTTTGCATTTGCGACACTTTTGATTATACATTTGTATTTGTAACATCAGTCATCCATCACTGATGACTGAACTATTTATACCTATTTATAAACTATTTATAAATTTATAAACTACTATTTATAAACTATCGATTCAGAAACTTCTTTCATGTATTAGTAATAAAAAATGGATGGTTTATTTTAATACTAAGGTAATACATATAATCATTTTTCAAATATCAGAATTTAATTGCATTTGTATTGATTATACGCCGGTGGGGATGCACTACATACGGTCCTGCCTTACCGCAAAAATCCTCAGCTCTACTGATGACTGATGTTACAAATACAAATGTATAATCAAAAGTGTCGCAAATGCAAAAATTAAGCGCTTTGTTTATTGTTAAAGTTTAGAAAACATTTTATTATAAGAGGCAGGTAGTGTTTATCCACTCAAAGAAGTAATTGATACATTTCACAATACTTTTCTTTTAGAAATTTGGTTTGCAGAACAATAGACGATACTTCTTATTACTTTCGTTATAGGAATAGAACATATGCCAGGATAATAAGGAATAAAGAACGATTGTCCAGAAACATTCAACAAAATCAATTAGGTACTCTAAACGAAATATAATGCATATCTTCTTTATTGCTATTTACTACAGTAATACTTTCATACAGAAATCGCTTACCGGCAAGTATATGCATACTGGTGTATGTACACCCATACATTTTTTTCAAAATTCGTAGAACTATTTATAAACTATCGATTCAGAAACTTCTTTCACGTATTAGTAATAAAAAATGGATGGTTTATTTTAATACTAAGGTAATACATATAATCATTTTTCAAATACCAGAATTTAATTGCATTTGTATTGATTATAGCAAAACCAAATAACAATCAATATTGAAAAAGTCAGAAAATGTTGTAACGTTTATTAGTTATTATGTAAGACAATAAGATATTAAGAAATAGCCGTATTTAATGAAAAATGCTTTATTTAAAGTATATAGTACGTATGTTGCTATATAGGAGAAACTGCTACAAAAAGTAGCAGTTTTTTTAAACTGCTAACGAAAAGTAGCAGTAGCAGTTTGTAGCTGCTAATGAAAAATAGCAGTTTTACACATCACTAGTTTTTGACACCCGCGGGGGTAGCGGGGTGCGCGCGGGTGTTTGACAGAGCTCTGAGCGCACGCTCGTGTGGACCAGATAAGGAACAAGTGAGCGATCGCGCGAATTAGGTTGGTTATTCCACTGGTCGCCTATTGAATATTATTTGGAATTTCGGAAGCGAATATCTCGGCTTCTACTTGTCGGATTTTGATGATTGAGGTGTCAAATTGTAGGGTTTGATGTCCTCTACAGGTGATGTAGAAAAATATGCAAATTTTTTGATATACAGGGGGAGAGTTTTCATAACAATATGTTACGCTTTTATAAACATCAGAAATGTCGGAAAAATTATGTAAAAGAAAACTAGTTATAACTAATACAGGTTCGCCCGCCCAATTTTTTGGGAGCTCTGCAGCACTGCAGCGCTTATGCGCTAGCCGCCACTGGGATGATCTAATAATTCGATATTTTGCTGCTCCTACAACTCAATTGTCTTTCGAGCCGTGTGTGCGAATTCGCATTGTCGTGATACAAGATGATTCTCCGTTGTGGGTTGGTTTCTCGGAGTACGGCGATTATTTCTGCAACCAAACGCTTGTGTACCAATCCGAATTAACCGCTTTTCGATCTTGCAAAGGAATTGTAGCTACATGACATGATTTGAGACAAGTATTGCGACCATCTTTTTCGACACACTTCGCGAACGGCTAACTTTTGTCGTATTCTCTTTATCTTGAAACACCCAAACAGCGGACTGACCCTTATTTTCGGGTTCATATGAATAAATCCATGATTCATCGCTACTCACGATGCTATAGACATTTTTTGAATTCCCGTTATTGAACCAGATCAAAGTTTTTCGGCGCCACTTTGGAAAAAAAGATGCAAAATCCAAAGAGAAATTAACTTTCTCACACCAAGTTCATTATGTAGGATCGTTTGGTTTGAGGTGTTTGAAATACCCGTAGATGTTCCAGTTTCACGATAATCTGGCGGCGCACAGAGTCGATATTTTTCTGGGTGACTGCTGTTCTTGGTGGACCTGTCCTGGGATCAGAAACTAACTGAGCAAGACATTGTTGTTGAATTAATCCTCTCCGAAAATTAAAAAAATTATTGTGCGAAAATTTTTTCGACTCAATTCCATTTTTCGGCTAACTTATAAACTTTAAAAAATCACTGTGACTAAATCACTTCCTGTATCTTGATGAAACTTGAGATTTGAATTAACGAAACGAAAGATTGGAATTAATTTTGAGACCTGATGATTTATTACTGGCGCCCTCTATGAGGCTATAGGCAACACTAAAAAGACATCCCTTGTATACGGTAGTTTACCAGTATAGCATAGCACATTATTGAGCAAAAGAGCAGAAAGTACATATATTATTTTAGCTGTTTTTTTAAGATGAAAGAAACACTTGGATCATTTTGTATATAAATTATATGTATGAACTTTCCAGTTTCACTCTGCATCTAAGAATTTTATTGATTGTCGTTGTTCATGCATTTATCCTTTTTTTATACTTTTTTTGTTTTAGCAGCAATTAATGTTAATTAATTTGATGCAAGCCGATCTCGGCTTATCATTTGATTTAAAACATCGTTATTTTTGCTAACTGTAACATCGGCAAATAAAATTGTTTGGTCTGAGATATTGTAGGGAAAATAGTGTATGTAGTATAATATAAACAAAAAAGAGAAGAAAAAAATATTAATGGTAGTGAATTACTCGTGAACCCGTAATATTCCTTCTTATCTGTGAGGATACTAAGATGAATGCAGTCGAAAGCCTTTGAAGAATCACAAAATAATTCACATACGGACTGTGATCTCTCAAAAACGCTACTCGCACTGCTCGTCAATTGTATAGGTAACATCGGTAGCCGATAATTCCAATCTAAACCGATACTGCTCGTTATTAAACACACCCCTATGGCACGAATCTAAAAACGAAACTCTTTCGAATACCTCACATTCTTGTTGTAGACCCTCAATCTATCTATAACACATATCGCATATGTCAGACATTTTCATATAAAATATATTACTTGGAATCACAGTTTGACAAGCACAGCTCATCTCGAACTGTTTCTACCAGGCACAAAAGATAGGATTTCAGGATTGTAAATAAATTGTAATTTCTTAGAATATTTCTTAAAGTTTGTGCTGTAACAATTATATTTCCAAGTTCATTCTTTAAAAAATTAGAAATTGTGAAGAATGTAAATCTACTATTACAAGTGAACCAAAACCTGTACCCATAGCATTTATTATTACAATGCAAGGAATATGGCTAAACTGTGAGATTAAATTATTGTAGCAATGATTTCTATAATTAAAGATGTATATAACATTATAATAACTATAATAAATAACACAACTTCTCAATTTTTAGAATGTAATAAACATAAGGTATGTAAAATCACATTTGATTAATAAATTCGTAAAATTTATGTTCAATTACTGCAATAGAGCTAATAATGTTATATCTGAAAAGGATACCAGAAATTATGAATATGAGAGCATTTATCAAATCTGAAGAAGCAAATTTTTAAAGTCGAAATAGATTCTTACAATTATTCTTGATAATAATATGTAAATTTAGTTTATATGAAATATATATAAATAAATCATTTAATTAATATATTTTGTTTTTTTCATATATGTACTTAACTAAGTCACAAAGAAATCTGCAAAAGCTTGGAATATAACAAAGAGTAATGTCGAAACATGTGAAATTTTATGATAATTAAATTAATATAGGAATATATACATATAATATAATATTCAAATAGCGCGGGTTTGTTATTTAGTTCGGAGCTACATCACAGGGGGAGCAAAAGATTGTACAAAAATTTTCTGTGGGAGTTTGCATCTCTAGTTTTATCTATGGATTATTCCAGGGTTATACTGTCTTCATGTTGTCTGCCTGCACACAATTCGCGCGTTGTTAACAAATTGCGAAATTTACAAAAATTATTTTGACATTTAAGTTATAGGTATCATCACATCTATCGTTTTGTGCACATTTGATGGAATAAATAACATTTGCCGAACATGACAAATATATTAGACAACACAGCATAGACTACATCAATGACGTACGCACTCTTATCGTGCAAATTCTATATGAACCAGAACATTCATTATAACTATAAGGCGCAGTATCCTTCAATAGGCAAGTGTTCATCAAATAAACATCCCTGGAAGTGCTATGTTTTATGTTTTTATTAACCCCCAGCTAGGAATTACTGGTCTAGGAAGGTGTAGTTCCTTTGGAATGTTCAGCACTTCAACGCATCATGTTCGTGGTACACAGCATACCCTTTCCAGGGATACATACAAGCAAGTATACCTACGTATCGGTCAATACTTACTTTTTCTAACTGTTCCTCATAAATTGTATCCTACAACTTTATTGTTGCCTCACAGTCTTTGAATGAATTATTTATTAGTTTTACATTTATATAATCTATTCGGTCTTAATTTTATTTATATTTATGAATATTTTCTTTCTGCTTTCTACATGTCCCGAACTTTTGACATTCGGCATAAATTAGTTACATATTTTTTTCATTTATCGTGATGCTATATTTAACTAGAAATTCCACCAAAAGAAATTGCTTTTTACACCAAACGTAACAATAACATTGACGCCATGACGTTTCAACCGAACAATCTAAACAAAAAAAAATTGGTGCAGCAACTTTAATATATAAACATTTAACAATAAATTTTGTTTGACAACATGGAGCAATTTTAACGCAAGCAACGACTATAAATTTGGCGCCCAACGCAGGGCCATTTTAACATATGAGCGCTTAACATTTTGGCACCCAATGTAAGACAATTTTAATACTTGATATTTAAAAGTTTAATGCCACGACATGACACCATTTTGACACATTAGCGTTTGACAATAGATTTTTTGGTCGAATTAACGTGTGAATTTAAGAAAAAAGTTTTTATGTTCGTAGAAATTTATGGTTGAAGTTACACCCTGTAAACGTTAATTAAACAAATAAGTAGTAATGTTTCTGAATCATTCTTTATTTGATTGAAATATAACAATTCAGTTGTAAAATGATCAACAATATAGATCAAGATGATATTTATTGAATAGTAAACAAAATTTAATTCAAAAACCGCAACATAGTTCTAATTTTGGATACGTATTTCTACAAATCGTCCGTTCAACAACAGAAAAATTTATTACACTTGGCTACTTTGCTTGTTTTACTATACCTTACTAGACCTTTAATTTCTGAATTTAACCGTTCCGTTTTCGCGCAAGTAGTAACTACATCAGGGATTTTACGATTTGACGTTTCATTTATTTTAATCATTCTTTGTACCCCTGACGATAGCAACTTAGTTGGCGAAATACGTATCCAGGATTAAAACTACATTGTAGTAAGAATTTTTTTATTAAATTTTGTAGAATCAGCCAGTCTCCAATTTAATGTATAGAGTCTACACTGTTTAAATCTAGAATTTAAAAAATTTAATTTAAAAAACTTAATATTATACTTGATTCTGTGGTATCAAAATAGTAGGAAATATCGGTAATAAAGCGTTAAAACCTTCATTCACACTGCACACTCTATTTATGCCGCATTTCAATAAATACTCTGAAAACTGTAAAAGAAACAAAATCATAAATAATGGGTGGTAAAGAACTTTGCTTAATTTATACCATTTCCATTTCGGCTTCTTCGGTGCTTACGACAACGACAGCTTTATCGACATTTTCTTTCAAAAAATTCCCATGAACTCCTAGGGCCTCCGCGTTCAATTCGTCGTATTTAATACTATCCATTGGTATATTTATGCTGCCAATTACACTGCATATGGTAAATCTACAAAATTATGTGCTTGAAAATACTTTAAAAAAACACTGCAAAATACTACTGTTTAGAGTTCCTGATGTCAATAACGAAAACTTCGCTTGAAGAGTTTCGTACCAAATCTACTAAATCGGCAGTGCTAATTTTAGGACATCTACCTGTTAAACTGAAGTTGGAATCCTAAAATCGTTAAATTGGTTGCATAAACATAAATAAATGTGTAGAAAAATTACGCAAATTAATTGCAGTACACGAGACGTATTTTGCAATTAACAACGATGTATATTATGCTTCAGCTATTACCTAACTATTGCACTTACAAAATCATAGGTTTCATACAATTCGTTTTGATACTTTCTGGCAGTTATGCTCTTTGGAGTTTTTTGGTAAGTGTTGACAGAGTCTCTGACGCAGGTTTCTATATCCACATCTGGTAAATCGGAGAATAATAAAATACATTCGTTAAAACCTGAGCTCAGGAGTCTACTCCTCAGTTGTGTAAGAACCGATAGACCAATATGTAATGGAAACGACGAATCTCCTTGCAGAAGCTTATCCCAAAGATGAAATATTTTATGTAAGGGAAAAACATCTGAAATTTGAGTTTTTACAATACAAAATCAAATAATTTAGTGTAAATAACTATGTACGATATATATATATATATATATATATATATATATATATATATATATATATATACAGGGCAATCCAAATTAAGTGTTCACCATTGGTAACTTTGTTATTATTAAAGGTACAAGATTGTTTAAACTAGCAAACTAGTAGTACTTTTAACGCTCTTTAAGATGGAAGAATTTTAAAAAAAAAAAGAGCAGCGCGTTTTCGAGTTTTCCCGAAAAATATGTTTTTTTCAAATGGAAACCCCTGTATATTATATCATTTTCTGTTAGAAATTCAATTTTTAGACAAAAAATCTTATAAGAAATTTTTTACTGGGATTAAAAATACTTGAGTTATAGTGAATAAACAAAAACAGCTAAGTCAAGTGCATTTCTATGTTTCTATGAAAACGACGTTAATTCTTTCTAGTAAACGTCAAATATTAGTACAGTTTTATTAGTCTTTCACTCATAAATTTCATTTTGCAAGTTATTAATTTGACAAAAAAATGATTTCTACCCATGCAGAAAAGTGTGATATGTTAGAATCTTATTTAGTGTGCAGAAAATCCTCTCGGAGGGCAAAAGAACACTACGCTGAATTATATCCACTCCGAACACAACCAAATGAGCATTTTTTTCTGAGACTGCACCGAAAATTTAGAGGCAATGAGAGTGTTTTTGCCAAAACAAGAACAAGAAGGACTTTTATAATAAGCGAGGCCACGGAAATTCTAGTTCTTGCATATTTTGAGGCCAACCGTGAGAATTCCATACTAGATATTATCAAGGAATCTGATTTGAGTCACGGTACTGTGCATAGGATTCTGAAGAAACACAAATTCATTCCTTATAAGTACAAACCAGTTCAAGTTTTCTTGCCAGGGGATCCAGAGAGAAGAATGTTTTTTTGCCACTGGTATCTTAACTTTTGTCGCCAAAATGTAAACAACTTTCGTTATATTTTATGGACAGATGAATCAAATTTCTCAAATTCTGGAATGTACAATACAAAAAATCATCATTACTGGTCAAAGGAAAATCTTCTTTTAGTACATCCAAGACGCCCGCAAGTCCGTTACAGTTTTAATGTTTGGTGCGGTTTAATTGGTTCAAGGATTGTTGGTCCTTTCTTTTATGAGGGCACTCTAACTGGTGAAAGATACATAGAATTTTTGACTGATATTTTGAATAATTTCTTAGACGATATGGATCTCATAAGTAGACAGAATCTGCATTTTCAGCAGGATGGCGCACCTGCGCACAACTACAGAGGTACTCATCAAATTTTAAATACTATTTTTAACAATTCATGGATAGGAACAAATGGTCCTATTCAGTGGCCTCCCCGATCGCCAGATTTAACACCGCTTGATTTTTTTTATGGGGTTATTTAAAGACAGATTTATAAGCAAAGGTACGAAAACGTAAACGCCCTAAAAATTGCAGTTAGTGAAAAGATAAACCAAATAGATGGTAGGACCATACTAAAAGCAGTTCGACAAGTTCAGAAACGTGTTCAAAAATGTATTGAACAACAAGGTGGTATTTTTGAACATCTTCTATGAAAAAATAAGTGATTTTTATTTTCTTTTAATGATATGTTTATGTATAAAATAAAGTTTATAAAAATTATTTAGCTGTTTTTGTTTATACATTATAACTCAAGTGTTTTTAATCCCAGTAAAAAAGTTCTTATAAGATTTTTTGTTTAAAAATTGAATTTCTAACAGAAAATGATATAATATACAGGGGTTTCCATTTGAAAAAAACATATTTTTCGGGAAAACTCGAAAACGCGCTGCTCATTTGTTTTTTTTAATTCTTCCATCTTAAAGAGCGTTAAAAGTACTACGTTTGCTAATTTAAACAATCTTGTATCTTTAATAATAACAAAGTTACCAATGGTGAACACTTAATTTGGATTGCCCTATATATATATATATATATATATATATATATATATATATATATATATATTTATATATTTATATGTATTATTACACCAACCTAAACGATAAAAGATTCATTTTGTAATGATTTATTAATGATAAGTGGTAAAAGGAAATGCTATAAAAGTTATCCTAGTAACATTAGTCGACATTTAAAAAAAATTAATTGATGAAACTAAAAGTTTTATTTTACTAAAATATACACTTGACCCACTAATGTGCTGATGTCCAATCTCCATTGTTGTTAACTATTACTTCACCAAATTTACAACGTAATTAGTCGAAAGAGATTGACATGTTCTTATATTGCAGGAAAGCTGTTTGGTGGTATAGTTACGCGTTTCACAAAATTTTTGCTTTATGTTGACACCCCACGTTTTCAACTGGATTTCAATCTGGCGACTAGAAAGGCCATACAATAATTTGAACAGCATTTTTTATATTCCATTCGACGCACGATCCACTGCGGCATTTCGGATCATTATTCTCTTGCAATGTTCGTACCGACGTTAAAAGTCTCTTGGTATAAATTTAAACGCACACAATGATCCAAAAGCCATCCCTCACGTGCTCTTTCACTGGATGTTTTACTGTACACTTTTCAAACTGATTTGAATCTAAAGATTATACTTTCTTCTGGACGCTCATGCCCAGAAACTACTCTCGTCCGAAAATATAATTTCGACCAATCTCGCTCCATGTTATCGGACGCCTAGCAAGTTCTCACTGGCGGTTAATCTGTTCCATAAATATATCAAAGTGATTCTTATATTCTTCATTGCCAGTTCTACCAAGCTTTCTTGTCAGGTAGTTAACTAGCTTGTTTTATTGTGGTTGCACATAATCTACTTCGACCTGGGATATCATCTACTGTCTTCGTTGATCTAAATCAATTAATTCATAATCTTACGAATCCCTCAGACTTTAGTAAATATTTTGTAGAGGCATTGAGTGTAGATGTTTTTTTGGCCCTTTAGATGCACGCAAGAACTAATATTCAACTAAAAGTTTTAGCGTGCATTGAGGAGGGTGATCTTTCTACTTAACCATTGCCAAAATGGTTCCCATCACATTTTAGTTAACATGTAATTGGCCACTTTCAATTGTTATACAAACTACTAAATAATCTCTATATCTTCGCCTTAATGATTGCGTGCATTTTGCCAAATACGAGGGACAAGCTGAAATTATTGAGAAAATAAAAAACGCGGTTAATATTTTCTAGAATTTTATTTTAAATATGCTCATAATAATTCCCTTCAGCGATGATACACTTGACCATTCTTTCTTTCCTGTTTAAAAGCTCCCAACCAATCTTCTTTCGGAATACCTTTAAAATAAGCATGAACTGTGGTCTCAATCTCTTCTTCAAACGAAAACCTTCTACCACGCAGATTGCGTTTAAGACCAAAAAATAACCAAAAGTCACGCATTGCTAAATCAGGTGAGTCCAGCGGATATTCTATTACTTTTATATTTTTTACAACCAAAAACTGGAGAGTTAAAACTGTCGTATAGGACGATGCATTATCATGGTGGAGCATAATTCCCTTGTCTGGAACTCTACTGAACATTTCAGGTAAACATTTTTCGGTGTACCACTTAGCTGTAACTGTCTTTTGTCCATATAACTTAATTGCATTTACTAAGCCCGTACTTCCGAAGAATAACGCATACATAACCTTTTTCATAGCTCGTTGCTTCTTAGTAATTGTAGGAGTTTCCTCATTTTTGTGAATCCAAACACGACTCTCTTGGCGGGTCCGAAGGTCGGAAAAGGGAATATAAGTTTCGTCACCTGTCACTATTTTGGAAAAAAATTGGTGTCCGCCATTATTTCAGAACTTTTAAATTTAAAGTTTCGTGCCAAATTCTTTCACGCTCTACTTTTTGGAACTCAGGAAGATTATGAGGCACAAAACGACGTACTACTTTTTTTAAATTCAGGTAACCGTGTATGATTGTTTTAACAGCTGAGGATCCAATCTTGAGTTGATGCTCTATTACCACATAAGTGGCTTTATTGTCCTCTTCAATTATGTTTTAACAGCAGCAATGTTTTTGTCTGTAACAGCCGTATGAGGACGTCCTGTTCCTTGTTGATGCTGAACCGAATTCCTTTCGCGCTAAAATTCCTTATACCATCGGTAAATTGCAGCCTGTTCACTAAAAACTGAATTTAAACTCTCTTTGCACTCATAAGCGGTTAAACCTCTTTTAAAATCGTAATAAATTATGACTCGAAAGTACTATCGGGTTAATTCCATTTTCTTTTACTTTTAAAAAATAAGTAGCTGGGTTATAACGAACGTAACTTCAAAAACAAAACGTCAAATGACAGATAAAGAGTTCCTCTAAATAAACACTGTATGATTATTTTTCGCAGTCTACCGGTTTCCTTATTCTCAATAAATTCAGCTTATCCCTCGTAAATTAAAAAAGTTGGAAAAACGCTAGAGAAAGAAATCAGTTGGAGCGTGTGTTACTAATTGCTGTATAATAATTAGAGAACGGATGCAATTTCCATAAAACGCAATCGGCAATTGGAATTGTGTATAACGTCGCTCAGTACATCCCGGCGTAATTCAATGAAGTATTTGTTTGACTTACTCGGCCACCTGGTCTCGCTGCGATAACAATGGACAACTCTGCTATTGTATTCAGAGAATATAGTGGTTTTTAAAGTGTTTTCATGAGCGTAGATAGAAGCGGGGTTTTTATAATGTATTTTATTTATTAGTTTATATTTCGTAAGATAAATAAAGTGCTGTGAGTAAGTTTCTTGTTTTCATAGTTTTAACTGTTAATTACATCGTAATTTTTGTGATAGATCCTGTTTAATATCGTTTGATTGAATCTATTTCTACCAATTATTTCGACGTAAGTGTGCATTGAATTTCGTTCAGTTTCAATAACTTACGCACACATTTTTAGTTTTCATTTATTTAGATCTAGAGCATTGTTTAAGTTACTTTTTCAGACATGATATGAAAGAATGTCGAGAACGGCATTGTAAAACAATGGCGAGTTGGATTGACGGTCATACTGATTGTATGTCCATTGTCAGTGATTCCGAAATGTATTACAAAATCCGTAAAATATCGTCAAAAATTCGTCACTTAGGATCGCAAACACATCTGAACTCTGTAAAACTTTTATGGCGGCTAATATTCCATTAAATAAACTTAGCAATCCCACTTTAAAAAATATTTCCGAAAAAATATACTGGTCGAAATGTTCCTGATGAATCAACTTTACGCAAATATTATGTTTCTAGGTGCTATACGAGAACAGTAGAACGCATTAGAAGCCATCTTTTAAATCAATACATATGGATAAGCGCCGACGAAACGGTGGATATGTTAGGACGCTGTGTGGTAAATGTTGTAGCTGGTGTACTACATCCAACTATCCAACTTTTCAACAAATAAATATGTATTTCGTAATTTTATAGATCACCACCCGTTCGTTTTCCAATTATATAAATAAAATTAAATATTTTAGAAATACAGCCTTTCGCCAGTACTGCACTGGGCTTTGCGTCATGTGGTAAGCGTGTCCGTTCTCTAATAATAATGCATATTTAACATACGAAGTGCAGCCAAGAAATTCCCAAAATTTTAATGTGGCGGGTAGTATAGCTCTATAGCGCTATATAGTGTGGGCTACGTCTATACTAAGTCAGTCTGTCAAACGGTATAGCAATCGCCAATTAAGTTGGCGCGAGGAGGGGGTGCGCAGAAGCCGTTTTTAAAAACGTCCACCCCCACTACTCAACTAATTGTCAGAATACATTTGTCATTGACGTTTGACGGAACATAATATCTTTGCTAGGGGATCATAAAGTGATACACGCTCAGAGGTTAGAATTATCTGACATTTGATGTAAAACCAAATATAAATCTCCCCACTACTTCTAATCCTGCGCGAACTTACCCCTCCTCGCGCCAACTTAATTGGCGTTTGCTATACTTTGCTAAGTAGTAACCACCGGGTATTCTAACAAATACGGAATTTCGGGAAAGATGTGCACGTTATCTTGGTTTCATATGGCGAACTAAATATAGGATTGTTGCCAAGTCTTTGTAGCCTCTATATCTAAAAGAGTTATAATCAAACATCGAAGAAGGTTTTGGTAATGAAAAATGAGATAGTTTTTAGCGTTATTTAGCTCATATCCTTAAAAAATCTATGAATAAATATCGTTAACTATAAGAGTATGCGACATGGCACGGTGACACAGTGCACGGTACCGAGGATGCAGTAAAAATGCAAGTCATAATAATATAGTTTACAAATTTTTTTGGAAGAGAAACAAATTTTTTGGTAAGTTTTATTATTATTAATTGTTGTTTTGTTATTATTAATTGTTGAAGTAATAATTAAGTTTAATATTTTGCATAAAAAATTATAATGGCTTTTCCAAATATGCACAAATATAAATATAAAATTCCAGGTTGCGAAAATCGATATTATTTCAATATTTTTCCTGATTTAAACATTTCTTTACCCTCCTTTCTGATTATGGTAGAAAACAGGTATGATTAAACTCTATTAAATTCTGCGAATTCAAAACAAATATATGTTTGCGTGGATCATTTTGAACAACCAAATAATTTAATGTCTTCTCATTTCATCAAATTCAATTGTGAGAAGGATAGTGGACATATCTTAACTAATCTCCAATCATGTATGTCTTCTATTGAGCCTAAAAGTGCTAATATTAGTACATTGGATACGAATGAATTAGAAGATTCTTGTCGAAATATTCCGATTAATGATGAGAATGATTTTAATTATCAAGCTGTCACCTATGTACAGTGCGATCGTAAATGTCTGACGACAGTTCAAATTTACCGCCGTAGTTTTTAGTGTAATTCATATTTTGACGTTGGCTATTCTGTGGTACATCTAACAAAATCGCAGTGACATTCGTTCATATATTTGTTTGGTTCTCGTATTTTCATATTATTTCCCTACTTTTATTTTCGATATTGCTTTTGCATTTACATAAAAAAACTGTTCTTATCAGAACTATTATTCTATATTCTCCGTTATTTAGGTAAGTTTAATAGAAACCTCTAATCAATACAATTAAAATGATTGATTTTATTTTTTAAGTATTGTAGCAGCATGCCATTTACGGACGAGCAGGATGCTTTTATTCTAAAAGCACATTACCGTAGTGGGACTCTTAGAGAAGACGGTGAATGGTCATATTCATTGCAATCTTGCCTGAATCAATTTCGGGAAAATTATCCTAACCATATTGTTTCATATAAAATATTTGCGCAACATAAAGATAGGGTTATTAGCCGCTTTGAAACTAAAAATTGTATTTGTAAGGGTAAAGCTAGTGGTCAACCAACAGTCTTGACAGAAGATGTTGTTGATGATGTTAGACAACGGATTGTGGCAAGCCCAAACAAATCTATTCGAAAATTGGCTGCACAAACAGGTAAATGCATTTAATTAACGTTATTTTCATTACTAATGTTATTTATTCATTTAAGGTCTGTCATATAATACCACTAGAAAAGTTTTAGTACAAAATTTGCATAGTCATCCCTACAGAGTAACTGTTATGCAACAATTGTTCAATATTGACTATGAACGTAGAGTGCAATATTGTCAATGGTTCAATGAAAATTTAAATAATGATGATATTTTAAATGTGACATTTATGTCAGACGAGGCTTGGTTTCATTTATCAGGATATATCCATAGCCAAAATTATAGAACGTGGGCAACTGAAAATCCACATAATTATGTAGAAACCAGCTTGCATCCATTGAAAATAGGTATTTGGATAGCCATGTCAAGACGACGAGTCATTGGCCTGATATTTTTTAATGACACTATTAATGCTGAGCGATATCGTACAGAAATACTGCGAACTTTTATAAATCAATTACACGATGATGAATTGCAAACAGGATATTTTCAGCAATATGGAGCTCCACCTCATGAAGCTCATGATACATTAAAATTTCTACAACAGTATTTCGATGATAGATTAATTAGTAAGGATCGTTGGCCATCACGTTCACCTGACCTAACACCTTTAGATTTTTATCTGTTTGGTTATTTGAAAACAAAAGTTTCTCAAAATAGACCTCATTCTATAGAAGAAGTGCAAGCAGCAATTGTTAAAGAAGTTGACAATATAGATGAACAAGGGCTCCACCGCATATTCTCAAATGTTAAGAAGAGAATTAATTTATGCCTGGATGCTAATGGTGGACATTTTGAACATTTATTGTAGTGCTTTAGTTTTTTCTGAGTTAGGTTAACCATTTATAATATAACAATACTATTAAGCCACAATTCTCAAACTTAACAAGATTACTGAAAAATGCTATTATATGGTTTTCTGTAAATGACTCGTAGATAATTTTATATTTATATTTTCTTTCTAACTTACTTGTCAAATAAATGTAATAGATATATTGTATCTCTGGAACTAACTTAATATATTTTATCTTACAAATTGAGTTTTTGATTATATTTACCTTAATTATTAATGTGATGTACATTGATCTGTTTGAATAATGTAATGCATTAATTGTTAATAATAGTTACTATCTAACTTAATATTATTATCTATAGTGAGAATATTATTAATTTTGAATGAATTTAGTAGTAATAGCAATATTTAAAACACAAATTAATTTCTTATTTAATAGTGAACCCTCTAATACGAAACGCCACTGAAGAAAAATAATAGAAGCAAATTTTAAGCAGATACCAAGTGTGACCAACATTTAAAAAAAAAATGTTGGCGCTAAATTCAAACTATCCTCAATCATTTACAATCACACTGTATGTGGATTCTTCATAAAAAAAAACTTAATTTATCCGATTGTGAGGTATGTAAGTCTTCTTTATTTTCTAGTAATGTAGAACCTCATCACACATTTATAATGTTTAAGGAATCAAATCATCTTCTTAATCCCCTTTTAGTTTGGTATTATATGTTAATACCTTTTACGATAAGATGGTTGTGCCGTTAAAATCTTTTGGCCATGTAAATTCTATTCACAAGAAAATGTTGATGACTTTGCAGAAAGTTAGTTTTTCATGGTATACTTGTGTTAAATCTGATCATAAAACTTTAGTTCAAGAGCAGTGGTTAAATATATCTTTCTTCTTCTTCTTCCTATATTAGGCCTTAGGCCTGTTCTTATCCGATCTCTTTCATAGTGCTGCAGTCATGTTTGTGACGTAGACTGCCAACTATCTCGCCATCTTTTGAAGGGCCTTCCCGGTGGTCTGGTGCCCATTGGCTTTAGATCCCTTGCTGTTCGGGCTAATCTCTCGCAATCCATTCGCGTTACATGCTGGTTCCACTCCCGTCTCCTCTGTCTGCCCCACCGTACGATATCGTGTACACCACATTGATTCCGTATTTGATTGTTCGGGATTCTGTCTCAGTGTTTTCCACGCTATTGACCTCAATGTTTTCATTTCCGTCGTTCTAAGCATCCTTTTTGTTTCTGCTGTGTCGGCTGTCGTTTCTATTGAATATGCAAGCATTGATCTTATGCATGCCTTATATATGCGTACTTTCCCGTCCAGTCTCATATCTTTATTCCGCCAAATAACATCCCGAACCATAAGCCGCCCTATTAGCTTGTCTTCGAACACTGTCTCTTAGGTCTCCGCAGCTGGATATTTCTATTCCTAGATATTCGAACTTAGAAACTTGTTCGATTATCTCATCCCCAATTACGATTTTAGATAGTCTGGGCTCCCTTGCCACTACTAAAGTTTTTGTCTTAGAGGTTGATATTTGCATGTTATAGGTTTCCGCCACTGTTTTAAAAGTGTATGCCATACGCTGTAAATTGTCTTCCGTATCTGAGATCAGGACTGCGTCGTCTGCATAACACAGAATCTTTATCTGTTTTCTTCCAAGCCCGTATCCTTGTCCCACATTTTTTACTGCTCCTATAATTTTATCCATTATTAGATTAAACAGTAGTGGGCTTAGACTATCCCCCTGACGTATTCCAGATTTGATGTCTACTGCCGATGTTAGTTCGTTCTCGATCTTAATTTTAGTTTTGTTGTTTGTGTTTATGTCTTTAATTATCTCTACCAATCCACTGATCCACAGTCTGACACGATCGAAGGCCTTTGTCAAGTCTACAAAGCACATATAGGCAGGGTTGTTGTATAAATATATCTTTGAGTTTAATTATTAGGGAATTTCAGGATGACATTTGTCGATCTTCTAATGATAGATCTCTGAATCGAAACTCGAGAAAAATCAGGCAGCTGATGCATTTGTAGAAGATAAATTAGGTTCTTGGTATGTTGGCAAGTTTAGAGTTTTCTAATCTTTTGTGCATATGAAGAATTGTCCTTTTTTTATATTGCAGTTTATTCGAATTTCTGTTTATTTATTTTTATGAGTATATAGTTTATTTTGTTTTATTGCAAGAATATTGCATTTTTTTATAGATTTGTTGAATTTTAAATATTTATATGCACGTAAATACGTGTCTGTGATTTCTATATTTATAGATATATCGCACTGATGAGATCAAAAAAGATCGAAACGTGTATTTCGAGCATATTTAGAACAAAAAAAAACCTGGTAATTTAAAAATTCCGCCATCGCGGTTTTACGATGCGAATTTAATACTACGATATGAACATCAGAGGCGCTAGCGTAAGGGTCTAATTTTTAACATGGAATGTAGCACTCTTATATGACATGCTCCTTGGTAGTGACAAACAGTTTTTATGTTTACATTTGTTGAATTGTGTTTGAGTTATTCTGCGGCACTACAATGTCTGATGTGAACGAACAAAGAAAGTGCATAAAGTTCTGCTTCAGACTTGATAAAACGCTAGCAGCAGCTCTGAAAATGCTTAAACAAGCGTTTTAATGAGGATGTTTTAGGCCAGACGCAAACTCATGAGTGGTACAACCGTTTTAAAAATGGACGTGTGGCAATTAATGATGACAGGCGTCGTCCATTATCACGACCGAAGAAAGCACGTCAAGTTCGAATCAATGTTAAATCGATGTTGATTTCCTTCTTTGACGCTGCATCGTGCACAAACACGTTAACACGCGAAGAGTTCCAGCACTGCTTTCAGTCACGGACGAGTCGCTGGGATCAGTGTATTCATGCGGAAGGGTGTACTTTGACGAGATGGTAATGAATAAGTTTAAAAAACAATTTATCGTGTTTTTTTAACATTCCGAAAAAATCTGGGTAGCACTTCGTATTTCTAATACAGACTCGAAATCAATCGTAACCACAATTATTCAAAGCATACAATTGCCATTGTAAACTTTATCTAAACCAGACAGATTAAATTTTTTGAATATCCAAGCAGTTCCACAAATATTTTAATATTTGAATTGTGAAAAAGAACTCTTTTCACCAATCGTGGGAAAAGAAATCCTGATAGTCTATGTGTTAGAGTGAATGTCAGTAACAAAAAAGATTATGAAGCAAGTTCAGTTTGTAAGTCAATAAAAAACTATGGATATCCAACGTAAAAAAACCTAAGGGTTAATCCAATATTTAGTGATCAGATATGATTTATCACTAAAAACACTTGTATCACATAAAAAATACAACTTACGTGAAAACATAGTTAAAAACCACGGTATCGCAAATAGTTCAGGTATAAAATTGATATTATGAAGATGGTTTGCTAACACAGCATCGTGAAAGGCAATCAAATGCGAAAATTTGACAAGGTACTCCTGTATGATGGCCGAATTGTCCTTTAAGAAAAACTTATGCAAATACTTCGGCACGAAAGTCGATAAACACGCAAATGCTTTCGCTAAAACAAGAAAGATTTGAAATTACATACATATTTACTTCTACGCCGAAACATACCTTCGTTATTGAAATTTAAATGTAAAAACGGCGCCGTCAATGAGTCTAGACCTTGCCAATAAACATAGTTTGAGTTCTTGTCAACCCATGCCTTCAAAATTCGCTTTAATTTTTTGTGACCCTCTGCAGATGAGAGTAATTCATTATATTGGTGGCATCGTGGTATATCTACTTCAATCTGAAAATATTAAATGCAATAACTTCTATCATAATGTTATTTTCCCATTAGAAATCTCTTACTGGAAATAATCATTTTAATTCAAATATCAATATTTACTAAAAGGTAGTGCTATTGTTAAACAAGATCTATAAACATTAATCCAAACAATATAATAAATTTACGTATGTAATTTGTTTTAAGAATAGAAAGTATTCTAATTTTTTTTTCGACCATTTTTCTATTTTCCACATTTTCTTACCTGTCTGTCGGTACATGTTGACGTTTCTTTATCAATTTGTATATATTCTCTTTCATAATCGCCTTTAATGTTTAACAAAGCCATCCATATGTCGCCCCGTAAAAGTGGTGGAATGTCAATTTGTGCTTCTTTTACAATCATATCTCTCGTATAAGGATAACCCTTTAAAAAAAGGCGGTGAAAATATCTACCAACTTGTATATTAAGTAGCAAAAAATAAATTCATACATGCAATAGCTTTCGTAATAAAATGACTCTATGAAATTGATATTCTGGATCTCTTTCTCTAATAACCAAAGGTAAATCAGTCACATCATATGGAGGGGCCTCAAACTTTTGAATAATATGCGATTTGGAAAACACCAATGGATAATAACTAGTTAATGGAATATGTGCGAATCTTTGGTACAAAGCATCTAATGGAACAGGAACAATCCTTGGATCGTGTAACGTAGCTGGGTTTCTTTCTTGACCCAAAACTGTGCCATCATTTAAAATAAGACTGCAAAAAGAAATAACTTAATTTAATTCCTGAATATCAAATAAAAATTAAATCTGCCAAATCAAACGTTATTTTAAAATTTCCTAATATTTTAAAATTTCAAAAAATGGAATTTGATTTCAAGATACCTTGGAAGTGACAATATTGGTGGACTAGATCTAAGCAATCCTTGTTTTTTCAATTCTAGAAAAACATCGCCTCCCGCTAATTGCCACCAATGATAAAATTCTTTCAATGTAAAAACTTCGAACGGTGATCGAGATGACATTTGATTAGTTTCTAAAGCATTTTCCGATTTCAATAAAACATCCCTTTGTAATAATTCTTCGGTTGATGGTCTATCTTTCGCATATATTTTTAAACAATCTTCAATTAAATCTTTGAGATCCAATGGTATTGACTAGAATTTAGTTAAATAAATTAAATGTATATTAAATAATATTATATGTAAAATATTAAATACCAAATATGTTATTCAATACTAAACTTCTATTCGTTTGTATGGTAGCATCTACAAAACATATTTGCTGTAAATTATTACATTATTATTTCAACATATTAAACGAACAACATACGAAATATGAAGAAACGTTGGAAATCTGACACAATCAGAAACTAAATAAACTAATGCAATCTTGAATTTTAAATCTAACAACACATTTGAAAATGTATATTGGGCATTTTATAAGCATTACTGTTAAACAAATATATGCAAGGTGTTGCATGCTAAGTATATACGGATACTAGAATTCATTATTAGAGAGCGGACTGAAGCGATTGAATGACCAACTACCCCGATAAAACGTTGTGGAGGTATCAGGTATAGTATGCATGTTATAACAGCCCCACTATTTGCTTGCTCGATTGCATTAGTCGAGCAGATGGTGTTATTTCCGTCGTTATTGTGTCTATTCATTCATAAATTCTATTTTACAGTAGCGTGTAAGACGGAATATACATTTATATATTATTTCGTTATATTCGCTAATTTCCAAAGTGTATTCTCCTGTTTACACGCTGTTATACATGCATATACGTATATGTATTTATTGTTCTTGAGATAGTATACTTTCTATTCTCTTCTATAAGGGATTGCTTCTAGTTTCGTTTCTTTCAGTGTTATTTGGTTACAACGTTTAGTATTTTAAAAAATCCGTTTTATATTGTTATATTGTATATTTATCCTATTATTTTTTATAAATATTAAGTTTAATTTACGGAGTTAACGGACATTTTATATTTTGAATAACGTTTTAACATCTAAGAGAACTACTTTAACACAGGAACACCTTGAACAAATTTTAGTTGTTCATAGTAATGTTTTACACTTTCAATGTTTCACAGAAAATACATAGTTTAGAGTTTTGTTCTTTGTAAATTATTTTTACTCAAAATTCGATACGCAATTCGCTTGTCAGCATTACTTTTGTTTCAGCAGTAGTTGCTGCCGGTTACCAAACCCGCTCTGCTGTGCACTGACTGATATATATTAACTGGATATGCAGCTAACCACACGTATCAAATTGTTCGAAACTCACGGATCGCTTACAGAAACAAACCTATTGCGAATACAAGGCAGGCGCCTATGGGCTATGAATCAGCAATCGCTCGAGTCCGCTCTCTGTTCATTACACTAGAAAACTGGAGCAACATTATAGATTATTATTATATAGAATTATATAAGTCACGTTCGAGCTTAGAGAATTGACGAAGTGTCATTTGTAAATAATCTTAAGTCAAATTGACAAGTTGGAAGATATCTTTGCAATTTATTAGCTTTTCAATAATGTCTTTTGTATTTAACGGACAACAGAAACGGCACATGGTTGAAATTTATTTTAGAAATGGTAGTAAAATGAATAGTGAATGGGTTTATTATATCAGGGATGCATATCAGGATTTTTAGAAGAATTTGCAGATATTGCTATCCCATATGATCAGTTTTCCATATGCATTCACCGTTTTGTGCAATTATTCAGGGAAACAGGAAACGTGGATCGCAAAAAGGGCAGTGATAGGCTAACAGTTAAAAATGTTGAAGTGGCAAGGCAATTGGTAGAAGAACGACCTCAGCTTTCTCTGCGACATTTACACCAAGAATTAGAACTTTCTTATGGCACTTGCACATGAATCCTTAAGCATGATCTACATTTACACCCCTACCGCTTGCAAACGACTGATGAAATACTTCCTGTGGACAGATCGAAACGACAGGAATTTTGTCAAAGATTTATTGATCATTTTGCTGTAAATGATGAAGGCATTGAAAAGGTTATGTTTACTGATGAATTCTGGTTTCATCTCTCTAGCTACGTAAATTATCAAAACATGAGGATGTGGAGTGCAAATAATTCGCACTTCTGTATGGAAGCACCACTGCATTCACAGAAAATTGCGAGTTTGGACAGCTGCTTGTCAGAAAAGGATTATCGGACCTACATTTTATAACAGTATCCAAAAAATGCTTACACCTTTTAGGAATATTAAGCGCTGCGCGTTACAGACTGGAAATCTTGATACCATTTATAAATATGTTACACGATGATGAATTACAGGAAGGTTATTTCCAACAAGATGGAACTGTTGTACATACCTACTACCAATGAAACATGCTACACCCTGTATATTAATTGTTTTGAAATATGAAACCATAAAATAACGTTTCCTCTATTAATCCATTTACATTTTATTAAAATAAAATAGTGTGCCAAATTACAGGGGGAGATTTTTATGTAATCTACCTACCCATGAAAAGAACGACAAATGTCAATTAAAAGTCTTGTCAAGTAGTGTTCACCTTCACTTTCATAAGTATTCTAACCAAGTTGTTTCATCTTATAAACGAAACGAATTTATATATCGTATATTGTCTATTTTTAAACTAAGAGGAGTAAATGGAAAAGCCACATTTACACTGTAAAAGTTACCAAATCAATGACATTCTGAATGTTTTTTTAAATTTTCGTATTTTATTAGTTTTTCTTTATTCATTGAGCTCAAAGGCAACATTTAATTTAGCGTTATTTCCCGCTTAATTTTGAATATAAACTCTACATCAATAAAGTCACAACGTAATTAAACATTTATTAAAAATTATTTACATTAAACACAAAAATAACATAAATAAAGGATTTAAAGAAATCAAAGGCTCCGTTAACTACTTGTTACTTGCAAAAATTAAACAAAATAATCTATTCTAAATCTGAACTGTCTGAGAAAGTATCACTGTCACTATCAGCACCAATAGAAATAATAAACGGTTCGATTAGATCATCTACGATGCCATTTTTATTTCTTCCTTAATTATATGCTCAACACAACTTTTCCAATTAACATTTTGAACATTTTCGATGGCTTGCAATAACAGCCCCCTCACTTCTGTCAATTTAAATGTGATGTTCTTCGTACTTGAAGTTAATTTGCTTCATAAATTTGTACAATGACGAAGGGGACATTTGTGGTAAATCTGGACGTTTCTTTATTTACATCAAAATTTTGTCCAACGTAGGTAATTCGTTTTTATAAAAGAAAGCATGCACTATCTGCCGCACAGACTGTTTAACTACTTCATCGTATGCAGCAACATTACCAGGTCGTCCTCCATAGTGTTTAGATGCAGTAACTGTACCAGTCTCATTATACTCTTTTATAGTGCGATATACTGTCGATTGTGCAACGCCTAAAAGCAGAACATTATCAAATTGGTTACATTATTCAATCCATGAAAACTTACCCACGGTGTTACTAATTTTAGAAACAATAACAGTTTTTTTAAGATTCGGTTCATCAGTTCGCAGCTGTTTATACATATTTAAAACACATTGCTTTTCAGCAACAGATAAATGCCCTATATCTAAACGTTTCCGTTTTTTCGGAGGTGAAAATGATGCTGAACTTGTTGCAACAGTATCCATATTTATATGAATATTGAATAATTATCGATAACTACAGAAGGGTATCTTAAAGGTTTCGCAAATTCTATAAAGAACGGATTTATTTACGTTAATACAACAATACAACTGAATAGAACAACGGGAACACAACAGAAAACGAAATTTGACATGCGTTTGACATCGATAGGTCAACACGCAATTTTTGCATAACGTAATCCTACCTCTGAAGCAACCAATCACGCATAGTAATTTTGGCGCGATTAATTTAAAACGGTCCTCTTAGTTTAAAAATAGACATTAGTAAACATAAATATTATTAATTTTGTATTATATATTAAAATATAAGTATTATTCATTTTAATATTACACATTAAATATATAGAAATCATAGATTATAGTATTTAAATATAAGAGTCAGAAACAAAATTAAAACTTTCTGTATAATTATATTTTCTTATTGTATTAAGATGCAAACGTTTCACTATAAAATTTATGATACCGCGTATTACATATTTGTCATCAGATATGCATGCCGGCACTTATTTATTGTCGCATACATATTTGTCAACAGATATTCATGCCGGCACTATTTATTGCCGCATACATATTTGTCAATGTTATTCTACCAGCACTTATTTATTGCCGCATTTTCTAGATACGTTTCAAATGATATTTTATTAGTGAACTTGCCTCCACATGTATACAGTTAGATTCAAAACTATTTGCAACGTTTGCTGGTTTAGTAAGCAGAATTTACACAAGCAAGGCAGTTCTTTGTAACTTGCCGACCTTTTGTTCGTCATTTAGCCGCATGTGGCCTATTTTGTTAATTGAAGGGAAGGGTAAATTTTGCTTACAATGTTTAAAAAGTTTTTAAATAGTTCAGCGCGCGATTACAACAGGAGCAAGTCGCGAACGCAAGTCACTAAGACAAGTCGTCAGTAGCAATTCGCCACAGAACAACGTTCTTACAATACTCGTAAGAACAATGTTCAAAACAACAGTCTACATAAATTACTAACAGTCGCAAGTCTTAACATAATAACGTTCTAGACAAACAGTCGTAAGAACAATGTTCAAGACAGCAATCGACTTTTAATATCAAGAGACACCAGTCTCATATTTTATCAAAAGATAACCGTCTTTCATTATACAACAAATTTTATGTATGAATTAATGTAAACATGTAAATAAAGGTGTTATATTGGATGTGCCGCATTTCATTAATAACTGTCACCGAAGATTAAAAAATTAGTGCGTATACGGCCTTACAACCCGTGGCGGTGACTCAACATAGGAGCGACGACAAAATCCACTAGTTGCCCCAACACAAGTGGTGAAGAGCTTTCGGTTTAAAAATTTGAATACGTATCGCAATTTTAGAGAGAAATAAGGAATTAGAAAATATTTATAAACGAATATGTGGCGAAAATCAAGTAAAACTCTAGCTAAAAAAAATTCGTTAGGGGTAAAAAATTCATTGAAGGATAGTCCAAAATCTGCTAGACCTTCCGAGACAAGGAAACACAGGAGGCAATAAAGAAAATTAAAGATTTGGTGTTAGCAAATCATGGAATTAAAGTTTCGGTTGTTGCAAAAAAAGCTTCGATACGAGAAAATTTTCGAAATTTTACATGAAGATTTAAGTATGAATAAAGTGTCAGTGAGATGGATTCTCAGGCTCCTAACACTAGAACAGAAACTTGTCAAGCGAGAAGATGGTTAAGAAAATTCGGATGTGAAAACAAGACTAGGGCTTTTTTGAAAATTCTCACTGGCGATGAGATTCGGGTATATCATTGGGACCTTTCAGTGAAACAAGAGCCGTTGCAGTTGGTGTCTGTCACCAAAAAAAGCGAAAATACAGTGCTTGACAAGAAAATTTATCGCGACGATTTTCTGGGATTGCGAAGGAATTTAGTTGGTGAAGTACATGAAAATGCCTTAAAGTTTTGCTGAAAGAAATATACTACTGCACGATAATTAAAAGGTGCGAAAAACTCAAAAAATTCGCCAAGCTATCGAGGAATATGGTTACCAGAAGTTGACATCTACTCTATAGTCTGGATTTAGGACTCGGCGATTATTATCTTTGAAAAAACAATGAGGATGACGGATATTTTCTTCAAATGATTTGAAAACTATTGTTTAATTTTGAGGAATTGTAGAAAAAAAATTTGTCATTGCAGAAGCGTTCGTAAAAACGTATAGATGTTGGAGGAACATGTGCAGAATTTTGTTTTTCATTGCTCTCTTGATTTTATTTTATATCTAAGTAGATTACATAAAAATCTCCTCGCAAAAAATGTTTATTTACATTAATAAACAGCTCTTCAGTCTGCGAGATTCTTCATACGAGCATACATCAATATACATTAAAACGTATTTTTTCAAAGACATTTGTATTTGAAACTATTTAAATAAATTGAAGACAGGTGATTTTATCCACATTACATATATATATGCTGTCTATAAAATACATTACTTGATATTCTTCAAAACAATTATGTTCTCTAGCAATCCTCTCAAATATTGAACCATTTGATTGAATTAAACTCAATATTTTTCTTATTCTTTGTCCTAACTTCAAATTATTCCATAAGCGCTTGTCTAATACTAATTCACATAAAACTATACCCAAGGACCAAATATCGATTTTTGTGAAATGTAAAGATCCTTCTGTACTTTTTAAATATACTTCAGGAGGCGCGTACAATAATTGTCTGTAAATAACAATAATATAAAGTAGAAAAAAAAAAGCTTGACCCCGACGTGATTTGAACACGCAACCTTCTGATCTGGAGTCAGACGCGCTACCGTTGCGCCACGGAGTCTAATACTGTTAGTTTTCTATAATTCTTATTTCTATTTACCATAATTAATATATTTAATACTTACATTAACGGAAATGAAACTAATTTACCATGATCAGTCATATGATATAATCCATAATTGAATAACTTTACACTCTGATCTGCTTGAATCAAAATATTTTCTGCACATAAATAATGGTGTACAATATTTCTTTCATGTAATGCATGCAATCCCCAGATGATCTGCCGAGCAATTTCAATTTTGTCTTGTAATTTAAGTGCGTTCTTACCAATAAAATTAGCAAGCGGTTCTCCACAATATTGGGAAACAACAATAAGACGTTCTATACAGAAACAATTTTTAATAACCTCAAATATATAAACACAATGCTACATACCATGTTTTCCACGGATTACATCTAAATACTGGCAAAGATGTTTACACTTAATATTTTTTAATATTTGCGCTTTTCCATAAATTATAATTGAGTTTGGTGTTAGAGGAAGTCCATTACTACCACAAGTATCTGTTTTGTGTAACTTTGCAAAAAATGTTTGGGCTCCAAACTGGAGTTCTAAATTTTCTAATAAATTCGTTTGTATTCCAACTGGAGACATTATATAAAATTAATAAAAACTAAAATTATTACATACTAAAAAATATTTCTAATGTGAACTTGAACTACAGCTTTGTTTCCAACCTCAAAGAGGTTATGTTTATGATTTGATTTGTCAAATATTTAGGCTAGTCATCATAAAAGAAAAGTCAACTAAGATTTAATATAATTTATTCATAAAAATTTACATAAACGTTTTAATACCAAGGCATATGTAAAATATTTTGTATCATATTTTAGAAATTACATATTTTTAATCTTTTTCAGCAATAGCAACTAAATGTCTATCAATTGCAGCTTCACTTAACTTAGTGAATTTCGGACAATCTTTACTAACAATACCAACTTCAATTTCTGTTGGCTTGAAGTCAACAGATAATACGCTAGATAAGCATCCTATGGCTAATTGAATAGCATCATCGGGTTTTAGTTCTTGCTTTTTCTTCAATTTCTTTTCAAGGTAACTGTTTGCCTCCGTCTGTTTAGCACCAACACTAACAGCACGGTATCCACAATAATAACCAGCTGGATCAGTTTTATAAACACAAGGCCCTTTCTCTGCATCATATGCAATTATAATCATCGAACAACCTAATGGTCTCATCTCAGCATTTTGTGTATATACTTGGGATATATCAGCAATTCTTCTACATAAACTATCTATAGGCATTTCATAACCAAATTTATATTTAAACTGAGCTGCTTCATAGCGTGCTCTTTGAACTTGAGATTTACTATCTGCTACCATACCAGTCATAACACAACCGGAATTTTCAGTCAATTGAAACAAATGTGTTATAGTTTCAGAATCTATCAACTTATCAGGAATTTTTTTTTGCGTAACACATACTGCTATATCAATACATTTGAGGGCTACAGAGGTTAGGCCGGCTTGATTAATAGCCTTAAATGCATATTCCACTTGATAGAGACGGCCTTCCGGTGAAAAAATTGTGATATGACGATCGAATCCAGCACTACTACCACGGGACATTTTCACAAACTTATAAAATATCTAGTAATTATTCAATATTCGTAAATGTCTACCACTTTCTAACCAATTGAACATTCAATGAGTAAATAAAACTAACAAGATGCTGACAAGCAAAAATAATAGTATGAAAAATACGTCCAGCTATGTTAAGCGCTCAAGGAGCGCATAGTATTGTCAAATCATTCTTCAAGCAACCGCTAAAAAAAGAATTAATCTATTTTTTCATAAACTTATGTATCAATAATAAATAGAATGGTAAATATTAGATTGAGAATAAGAAGGAAAATTTAGAAAGGAATACGTAAGTTAAAATACACCAGTCATTCTGATTTCGTTTGGAAATACATTTATTTATGCAGTAATATTATATATAATTTTTCACATATTTTTACTTAGATAAATTAACTCCTATATAAAAATGTCCATATGCGGGTGACATTTTTGTCACTTTGACAGCGATAAAAACCTACATAGCTTTTTATCACCGATAAAAATGCTTCTTCCTCCGATAAAAATGCTTCTTCCTGTTACATATCTAGTAGCCCTGCATCACTTAATTTATTTTGGCAGCTGACAGGTAATAACTATTAAGTATCGTTGAACGTAAAATACGAGTCGGTTTGGGGAAATTTCAACAAATATCAAAAGATCAATACTGCAAAACACAAGAAATACAAAATCGTCAATATGGAGACAATTTAAAAAGTTTTATTCATGTCGTTAATTTATCTTGCCAAAAAACACTCGAGCTTTTCTTTCAATCGGATAAATTTCTTTTTAACTCAATATTTTTCCAATCAGTAATTTCGCTCGAAAAACTTACATTAGAAAAAATCGCTCGACTATCGTCTCGCGATTTTTTCATGTAAGTTTTTCTCGTCAAATTACTGATTGGCAAAATAATTTCGTTACAAAGAGAAATTTATCCGATAAAAAAAAAGCTCTTGTGTTTTTACTTATGATTAAAATCATTTATTCAGTGATTATGAAAATAATGTAAACATTAGTTTTTTATGCTAAATTTTTTACGCTGAACGTAATCAATTGGCGGGATAGATTTTAAATTTCACCAATAGATGCTACAATTCTGCTGAGTAATAAAAACTGTTGAGGAATTGAATTGATTCATACTTGAATGAATACATACGCTTACAAGTAAAATGTAAAAAGAAAAGTATCAATTCATAATTTTATAAGATAAAACGGAAGTATAAGATTTGACATAAAGCATACTACGAAATATGAATAATCAAAACACAAATACAACTAAATTCATAAAAACCCAAAGAATACATATATTTAAATATTTTTAATACTTTGTTTTTAAAGAAAATAGTTTTTTTTTAAATAGTTAAGTTTTATCTATGATTTAAGCTAAGTATTCATGAAATAATTCGGTGACAATTGACAAGGAAATCTGAAGTTTAGGTATTTGTAGTTGATTAATTCTTTGTTTGATTAATTGGTGAAATACTAATTTAATATGTACGGCAAACATATATGTACATTCTTAAAACAATGAAGATTAAGTATAATTATAATAAATAACGAGCAATTTCCTAACTTGCATATTAGCTTAATGGTTTCGATGAGATTTACTAGAGTTTATATTCTTCCAATATTTCTTTTTGTGGAAGTTTTGGCTTCAATTACATTAACGTACAATTCAGAACTTTTTTGGGAAAAATATTACATGTTACTTTTCAGGTTAATTATAGGCCTTTACCATGAAAAAATTGTGTCTTTTATGCCCTACATCAGCGATTTAGGTGCATATTCGCCTCACGGCTGCATTTTTTCACAGATGATAAATATAAGTTCTTTTTTAAGTAAGTATATTTATATATAACGTAAGTATATTTACGGATATTTGCAACTAATTGTCCAGGAAGATTAAACAAAAATTCGTTAACCGTCAAAGGAATTCATAAATTCTTATTGTACTTACATTGCCTTGATATGAAAACCTTTCACGAGTTTTCATTGAAATTGAAATCACAGAAAAGTGATAAATATCCTGTCAAACGCAATAGGTATAGCCGAGCAACTGATAGGTATCTATTTTTATAAAACTTCGATTGCAAATTTAAAAAATAAGAGAATAAGAGAAATAGACCCAAAATATGTCGCAATTTTTGTATCAAAATACGACTATTATACTGCTTTATCTTTAACTACCAAAAAATCCCTTAATATTCCTGAATTTTTATACAACTATAAGCCATCAGAAAAAATTTTAGGTATCAGTTATAAAATTTTTCCATTCCAATTTATTGAATATATTGCTACATATTTGGGAGTAACATTTTCAAATCTAGCATTGGAGTACGTACCTACTGAGGAAAATCTAACAGGAGGAGAACAAATAATCGCAAATGCTGATAATGTAGTTATAATAACGAAAAGAAGACATATGGAATGAAGACTAAACAAAATGCTCTAACATAAGGAAAGAAGATGTCTTCACTGAAAATATAACAAAAATAATAAAGCTTACTGGAAAAATAAAAACAGGAAAATATGAGTTCAAAAAGGTAGAGAAGTTTAAATATCTTGGAGTTACGTTATTGATCAATGACGAGAGAAAATAGAATTGAACAAAAATAAGCGAAAGAATAGTTATGGCGAACAAAGCTTGCCGTATTAAAAAAAATGAAAAGTCAAGTACTTACAATGAAAACCAAGTTAATATAAGACCAGCGATGATAAAGGCAGCTGAACACTTACAAAAAGGGATTAAGATCCTAGAATTGTAAAAAGACAGAAAATAAAATCTATAATGGGACCAGTTAAAATGAAATATGAGATTATACACGAGTTAAAACGAAAGGACAATAAAAATATAAAATAAGAATAAGCAACAACTAGACCAGAACCTATATGTGGAATCGCTAAGGATTCCGCTAAAAGGGCTAGAAAGAGAAAGAGAAATGGAGGCTAACGGAAGGTCAACTCCATACTAAAACACTACTAAGGGAGCTGGAAGCTAGGTTATCACCCAACCTAATTCGTAGTAACAAAAAAGAAATTAAAATAATTACCGGACATTGTCCTTTAAGGAAGTATCTGTACAGCATGAGCTTGGTTAGGCCAGTCCTGGTGTAGGAGATGGAGGAAACTAGCCTGTAATATGCACATGTGAGGAACTGAAGGGACCAGGACCAAAACATTTCGGAAGAGATCTATTGGATCCTACAAGAGTATTCCCCTGATAGGATAGGGCTTTTATCGAGGACACAAGACTAACAGAGTGGAACTGAGAGATCTATTTGGGGTAGTACAAAGAGCACTGTGCTCAAGCGCAAGAGAAAAGCAAGAGAATCATCGATAACATATTTAATACTGCAGTGGGAAGTAGGGTCTTTCTCGTTCTCTTCTACAGTCAAGGATGACCCAGAACAATATGAATGGAGTTTAATATTAAGAAAGGGCAATAATAGTCAATTGGAAAGGAAAAGCGCAGGACATAAAACTGGGAAGAAAGATGGGCAAAAAAACAACTAACTAACTAAAAAAAAAAAACTAACAAAAACTAGAACTAATTCACCAGAGATTAGTGGATTTAGATATTCAGAAATAACGTAACTCAATGTGGACCATTATATATTTATACCATTCTTACAATAAAACAATTTTTCGTCGTTTAAAATATGTAGGAATACAAGAAATCGACAAATTAGTATGGCATTGCCATGCCAAAACCAATGTATTATTTATTTAACGTATCGCTTAAATGGATTCAGATCTAAACAACGCTACATATACATATACTGGATGTCGGGGATTTGATACCCCATTATATTCTCAAACCAGGCCCTCTTTTCTGCGGATGGTGGAGGCGCAATATGGCATCAAATTTGTATTGTTTCTCCGAGACTTCCTATCGCTTGGTTCAGAGAAGGGCCATGGTTAAGAAACCCTGAGGCACGGATGTGAATGGTAGGAGACGCAATATAGTTTCAAATTTGTATTGTTTCTTCTAAACTACCTGTTGTTTGGTTATGAGAAGGGCCATGGTTGAGAGACCTTGAGGAACATGACTATATTTATAGTAGCCAGGAGATCCGAAGATATTGTTTGGCTGCCGAAGTTCGCTCTAGCTCATTTAGCATTACCCAGGGTGCACTGTCACAGACGTGAGCTAGTCTACACCAAAACCAATATATTTCGGAACAGACAATGTATCAACCAAAATTTTACTAATATCAACTAGACCATCAATATTGTTTTCTAAATATTTTAACAGAACTGCTTCTTATAAGAGTTGTCCCATAGAAAAAGAACCAGATAAATCAAGCAACAAAATATCTTTCAATTGGACGAAAGTTGTATAGAAAGGAAAGGTTGTATTTATTCAAAACAAATTATAATTGTTAATTTAAACGATGTAGTAACGAAATGTAAATCAACTTTATGTTGAACACTTTATACGGTAGATATATAATCGGAAATTAATCTTTTTGGAATTAATTAGAAAACCGTACATCTTATGAAAAGAAAAACAAATTCAAATCGTTGGACTACGTTTTTCAGTTATAGTTTAAAATAACTACTAAAGATAATTATTATTGTATTTTCCATTACCTCACTCATTATAATATTATATGTAGAGTGGCCCTACTCTTTCGAGTAAAAAATTAAATTTCCATATCAAAGGTTTCCTCTCTTTTGCTCGTTTCTTCATTATGGCACCGAAAGTATATTCAAAAATGATTAACTATGTACTTTTATGTTAATATTTTGGTAAACACTTTCGTAATGTAACTTCTTATGAAGCCTGAGAGACTAATACAGTAAATTTAACCTCGCATAATGTATTTACATTTACAATAAAAGCTTTTTAAATGTTTGTAACTTTTCAGTGATGATTATAGTTTACATTCGATATCGTCTAATTAAAGAAATTATTTACACCCACGGTTTAAGGCCTTTGATAGTACATACCAACTTCGGGAGTTTTGTAATAGCTATCATAGCGTGTATTGGAGTTAGTATTTTGGCGAATTTTCAAGAAACCACATTATTTATTGTGCACATTCTCGGGGCTGGCACTGCATTAATACTGGGAGCAATGTATCAAATAATACAAGTATGTATGTATTTTACTCTAAAATTTTAATACAGATAACAACGTTCTTCTTAATCAGCTTTTGCAACAAAATTTCCATAACTTTGCATTATTTTATGCAATATATTTCAGTTAAATTTAGAAATAATATAATACACAAACACGCAAATATGTATACCGTTAGTTTAGCTTTGTTTAGCTTTGTTCCAACTCGTTAAGAAAACCATACAATGACGGTCCGGAACATTTACACTGCAAAAAAAGCGTTCCAACTTAGTTTTTACCCGTACTTTGAACGATACCAAAAGTGTTCCAACTAAATTTTGATCGTACACAAACCAATCACAGTTAAAACAATTCAGATTGAACCATGTACCGTTTGTACTAACTTGCGCATTACATAACTTCATTCTGTAAGAACTACAGTTGGTAATATTAATATCACACAATATCATAGGACAGAACAAAGTTGATTATTCAATTGTTACTGTTGGCGGTATTTCAAAATAGATTGATAACTATACGATCAGAAATACGTTCCAACTTCCGCCAACTTCTTTATAATTATCACCGGTCCAAAAGCAGTGCAAAACTAACTCTTGCGCACAAAATGATCACCAAATGATACGCGTACCGTAACAAAAGAGGTAGTTGGAATAAACCTATTATGAATTATTTATAATGTGTGTTTTATAAGTCCTTTTTTTCAATAGGGAGAAACTCTGATATTATGACAGTTCATTTGACAAGTTATACTACCAATTTATTCAGTATTGTTTGACATTTCATAATGCAAAGACTTACACCCGAACAGCGTTTACAAATTGTGGACATTTATTTCCAAAATCAGTGTTCAGTAAAAAACATTCACAGAGAGCTTCGTCCAATTTACGGCATACATCATCGGCCAACTGAGACAACTATCCCCAACACAATTGAAAAATTTTGCACTCAATTTACTCTTTTGGACTCCCGTCCACCAACGAGATTGCTTAAATTGCGCACTGAAGAAAATATAGTCGCCGCTCATCCAAATTCACCGATTCGTCATCGGGCGCAAGAACTTGGCCTGTGCCCATCGACTTTGTGGAACATTTTGCGCAAGGATCTGGGCTTACATGCCTACAAGATTAAATTGGTGCAAAAATTTAAGCCAATCGACCATCGTTTTCAACGTCAGTTGGGCGCATGAAAAGTTGTGAATCTATCCACTGTTTTGCCGTCAAATTGGGTTCAGTGATGAGGCTCACCTCTGGCTCAGTGGCTTTGCGAATAAGCAAAACTGCCGCATTTGGAGCGGCAGTTGCACCGGTGACTCATCAACTACCGATGCACCTCGAAAAATTCACTGTTTGGTGCGGTTTGTGGGCCGGAGATATAATCGGGCCATACTTCTTCAAAGAATCGAAGAAGACCGAACTGTCACCGTCAATGGACACAGGTATAGAGACATGCTCAATGATTTTTTTGTTCCCAAAAGTACGTGAACATGATCTGGAGGACTTTTGGTTTTAGCAGGACGGTGAACATGCCATACTGCCCACGAAACAATCTATTTATTGAAGGAAGTGTTCAGTGATAAGATTATCTCCAGAAATGGACCTGTACACGATTTTGGTCTCTACGATCATGTGATTTGACACCTTCGGACTATTTTCTGTGGGGCTATTTGAAGTCATTGGTCTGCGGGAAAAAGCCAACAACTATTGCAGCCTTAGAAACCAACATCGAGGACATTATTCATGACATAGGGTCTCAAATGCTCTAAAAAGTAGTTACTCCAGTATAACGTACCTCAGACGCTCCCGTAGTGACCATATGCCTGAAATCACTTTCCATCGCTAATCTCATGAAACTATCTACAGATTTTTTAATCTGTAGATAGTTTCATGAGATTAGCGATGGAAAGTGGAAAAAATTATCATTTCCCCAACAGCTGAAAGGATGACGTTATTGGCGAAGTGTGTAATAACACATTTTCGAAAATATCATATCCGTGCTTTTTATGCAATTCTAGATCATCTTGATGTATCGATCACCTCGTTGCGTAAAATCGCGACCGACTTCTCTCTTATCACGGGAACAATTTTCGAGGTAAGTATTGTGTTATTGGCGAAGTGTGCAACAGCACATCTTCAAAAATATCATATCAGTGCTTTTTATGCAATTCTACATCATTTTGGCGTATCGATCGCTTCGCTGCGTAAAACCGCAACAGACTCTCTTATCACGAGAACGATTTTCGAGGTGAGGATGACGTTATTGGCGAAGTGTGCAATGGCACATCTTCGAAAATATAATATCCGTGCTTTTCATGCAATTTTAAATCATTTTGACGTATCGATGGCTTCGCTACGTGAAAGCACGACAGACTTCCCTCGTATCACGGGAACGATTTTCAAGGGAAGGATTGCATTTTTTGGCGAAGTATGTAACAGCACATCTTCGAAAATATATCCGTACTTTTAATGTAATTCTACATCATTTTGAGGTATTGATCGCATCTTTACGTCAAAGCGCGACCGATTTCTTTCTTATCGCGAGAACGATTTTCCAAGTAAGGATGGCGTTATTGGCGGAGTGTGCAACGGAACACCTTCGGAAATATCATATCCGTGCTTTTCATATAATTCTACATCATTTTGACATATCGATCGCTTCGTTGCGTGAGAGCGCGACCGACTGCTCTCTTATCACGAGAACGATTTTCGAGGTAAGAATTGCGTTATTGGCGGTTATAGGATTATAAATTGCAATAAAAAACAATTCAATTTATAATCCTACATCTCTTAAAAAACACACTTTATATAAAAGCATATAATATAAAGTGCGTTGTCGTATTGATGTCTATTGAACCAAATTATTATAATAGGTTAATGTTAATACCATTAGTCACAAATGATAAATATCTAGAAGGCTGAATTATTATTATGAACTATTATCAGCAGCGGATACTTGAGATTGCTGACTTTGTATAATATAAACAAAATGAGGGCAAAATTAATTTGAATCAACTATAATATCAAAGTATCAAAATACTATTAATGTAAATTATCTCAAGAGAGTAGGTATAGTTTTCTCTACAAAAATTGCTTTTTTTAATTTTTACCAAATTTACATATACCTATACACACAAAATTATTGTGGTGACGTACTCATATTTTCACTAACTTCAGACTCTCATATCTTGGTTAATTCTTCGCCATATTGGATCAATACGGATTAATTATGTTAGAACTATAATATCCATAATATCATGTACTAGCACTTCCAAAACTGGCATATTTATGGTATTATCGCTTATTATATTCGATGGTAACTATCAACAATCTTAGTTTTGATTTTTGTTTTAATTTCTTATTTAATTATTCAGGTGATGATATAACAAAGTGGACTTCCAAACATAAAGGATTCACATTGCATGTTGTGAGTGCGATAAGCGAATGGATAAGCGTCATATTTACAATGTTCTTTCTTCTAACTTTCGCGTACGAATTTCGAAAAATTGTGATTTACGAGCCAGAAATTGAAATAATTGGTATTGACGTTACACGAGAACCATAAGATTTTAAATGTATAATACAATATTTGTTTTTCAATACTGGCAATAGAATAGGTTTTCTTTTTAATTATATTGTTAAATGTGCTATAATCATTCCTGTAAAATAAAATTACATTTTATATGAAGTAGCATTTGATTATTTTTCTAAACAAGCATCGTTCTTATACCTGTAATGCTTTATAGGTCTGCTTTGATTTGTTGTGGACTCTTTAATATATGTGTTTAAGAAATTTTAGTTGTTCAGCAGCTAATTCAATGTTGGTATATTTCAAATTAGCATTCCATATCATTTAGCATAAGCAATGACATTACAAATAGCTGCATAAAATTAATTTTATCCTTCTCAATAAATACATCAATTAGAGTATTGAAATTTTCAAATTATCGGAAAAAGTAGTAGATATTTAGCATATAAAGGTGTCTCAATAAGAACCTGAAATTTGAATCGCTCGCCATTTTAGTGTGTCAAATGTTTATTCAAACACAACTTATATCTGTCATAGGGAAATATTAACAACATTTACAAAAATGGTACGTTGCAATTTGGAAGAACGTTTATTAATTGTGAAAACGCATTACAAAAATGGTGAAAATTTTCCAGCAATAGTTCACAAGTTGAGCAGACATTTTCATTGAAGAATGAGAGGAACCCCATCAGTCATCCTTGAAAGATCGGTTTCAATCGGTCTATAACCAGTGTTGTGCCGTGACCTGTTGAGATAATCGGTAGAATGGTTCGTGAAAATTCGGTAGATTTTTTTATCCTTAGTTTAAAATCAAACAATTATATAAAAACAATTTTAATTTCTAAAATACATATAATAATAGTTATTAATAGTATCATATAACTAATAAATATAATAAAAATGTAAATATACAATGTGTCCGGGAAAATTGGGAAATCTCTCGGATTCAGATAGAACATTAAAAAATAAGATGACAAGTTCCCATAATTTTTTTCCTAGCGGCCCTCCCTACGGAGATACGGCCTCCTAAAGAACGCCACTGGAAACCAATTTTTCTTGAATATCTTTTAAACTACTTATTATAATTTAATGAAAATTTAATATGATCTCTTAAAATACTGCCCTTAAATTTAAATTAGCTTGTTTAGTTTACCAGGGGCGGACTAGGTTGTACATTTTAATGCGACTTGACCAACGTCTAAGATAGACTGGTGGGCGATTCCAGTTAATAAGGTAACATTATTGACTTTCTTTAATGTTTTAGGAAGTTTTGTGAAAAAAAGTACTGATGCTGGTGTGAGAAGAACAGTACGTACGGTGCAATTGGAGGAAAATATTTTGGATACTGTAGGTGATACTCCTTCAATAAGCACTAGAAGATTAGCCGCGCAGCTTAATACGTCAAAAACGACAATTCATTAAGTACTTAAAGAACAGCTGTTTTACCCTTATCATCTGCAAAAAGTGCATCTACTACTTCCTGAAGATTTTCCTCGTAGAATCCAGTTCGCAAACTGGCTGTTAGATCAGCAACGAACAAACCCAAACTTCATTAGCACTATTCTTTTTACCGATGAAGCAGGGTTTAGCAAAAATGGTATTATATATTTACATAACTCGCATTTATGGGCTGATGAAAACCCTCATGCCACTGTCGTTCATCATTATCAACATCAGTCCCAATCAATTAATGTTTGGGCAGGAATAATTGGCAATTTTTTTATTGGACCATGCGTATTGCCGCCACGATTGAATGGTGAACTTTATTTACAGTTCCTTCAGAACGCTTTTCTGGATTCAATAGAGCATTTGCCACTTGCAACCCGCCAAAGCATGTATTTTATGCATGATGGGGTCCCTGGCCTCCACGGTCTCCCGACCTAACGCCAATGGATTTTCACCTGTGGGGTCATCTCAAAACCTTGGTGTATTCCTCTCCGGTTGATACTAGGGAGGAACTTTTACAGAGAATCACATTTCATTGTGATGTGATAAGAAACAATGCTGGGTTGTTGTGGCGAGTACAGCAGTCCTCTATTCGTCGTGCCCGCGAGTGTATCAGAGTTCACGGAGCCCATGTTGAACCCACTTATGAAGTTTTTAATTGATTATTTCTAATTAGCGTATTTAGGTTCAATCGTTGCAAGCTTTAGTGAGTACATTTCTAAACATAATTTTTGTTAAGGTGCCTTTCTGGGACAAAACTGCATTTCCAAGAATCTTTGTAATTTTGTCGTATTAAATAACCTAAATTAAAACTTTTTTGTTGCAGACAAAAAAAAATAAAAAACATCGTTCTTTTTAATAGAAATAAAACATTAATTCTTTTATTTTTTTTTTCCTCGAAAACGGTTAATTTTATCGACAATGAACAAGAGTACCTTTTCTTTAGCTTAATGTTCAAGGTATCCAAATTTGTTTTTTTTAACTCCTTATCATACAGGGTGTTAAAAATGTAAGCATTAAAATGTACAACCTAGTCCGCCCCTGGTAAACTAAACAAGCTAATTTAAATTTAAGGGCAGTATTTTAAGAGGTCCTTACTACTGTTTATCATATTAAATTTTCATTAAATTACAATAAGTAGTTTAAAAGTTATTCAAGAAAAATTGATTTCCAGTGGCGTCCTTTAGGAGGCCGTATCTCCGTAGGGAGGGCCGCTAGGAAAAAAATTATGGGAACTTGTCATCTTATTTTTTAATGTTCTATCTGAATCAGAGAGATTTCCCACATTTTCCCGGACACATTGTATATGAAGCACACTAACAATAACTTATATTTTTATATACATGATGTTTTATAAAACTAATGACGTTAATAATAATAATAGTTAATAAACTCTACACGTCATCAGGTATATTTTTTAATGTTTCTTCATTTATTTTCAATATTAATTTTTTGTCTATTTTAAAATCGAAACAGCTATTTTAATTTATATATGTCTTACTATGAAGAAGTCCTGTGACTGTTTCCGTGCTTAATTTAGTACGTTGTTTAGTTTTCATTAAATTGATGGAGGAAGACATTCGTTCCACATTTGCGGAAGAATGTGGTAAACACAACAAATTTTAAATAAAATTACATAATAATGGAAAGACATTCGATTCATCACCACGTTTTATTGCCCTGACACTAGCCCAGAATTCCAACATATCTGTGCTGAAATTTTGGCGTTCTGTGTAATTTCGTAATTGCCTCCATTCGCTATCTAAATTTTCAAGTTCGTCTTGTGGTATTAAATTCGGAAAAAGTAAAGCTATATCTGCTATTGAACTTATAGTTCCGCTTTTTACTATCTCGGGGTCAATGAAATTAAATTTTTTAAGTGGGTTGTTTTTTTAGTGGAAATCTAGTCGTGATTTGTGAACAACTTTCAACGTAAAAATCCAAACAACGTAGTCGCAAATATTTTATTTGTTCTGAACTCAATTTACCTTCTTCTAGATAAATTCTAACATTTGCTCCTAAATACAGATCTTCTAATGCTTGATAATTATGTGGATTTTTAAATTCAATGTTTTCTAATGCTGTAGATAATAAATACTTACGTTTTAGGAAACAGTCACAAATTGTTCGAAAAATATTGAATACACTATTATATAAAGTGTAAAGTTTTGGCGATTCTGATTGCATTTCACGATTTAGACTATTAAAGAGTGGCAAAACATAATCTAGAAATAATAGAAAGACTTTGGTTAGCGGATTATTTAAATGATCGAGTATGTTTTCAGCTGTTGAGACATCGCCATCTGCAACAGCAGTTGTAAAATATTGAGCGGATTGTATTGTTCTAGAATTCGTTTAATAGCTGAATCAACCGATAACCATCTGGTTTGGGACGGGTGTAAAATTTTGTGGATTTTAACATTGCAAAATAATTGATACTCTTGGAATTCGCTGATTCTTTTTGGACTAGAGTTGAAGTAATTAAAAATATTTCTTGTTAAGTTTTCAAGGAAATTTGGCAATTTTTCGCATGCGTATGAAGCAACTAAGTGAAATGAGTGGCAGATGCACTTCATGACAAATAAATTCGGTATATCTTTTTTTAGTAATCTTGTAACGGAATGATGCCTTCCCATCATTACATTTGCTCCTTCAGAAGCAAAGCCAATCATATTATCTTTATAAGGAACAGAATTTGAGACAAATGTATTTATAACATGATTATATAAAGTTTCCGCATTCGCACTATCTAATTTCACAAGGGCAATAAAACAGTCTCTGATTAAATTGTCTTTTGCATACCTGACGACGAGACAAAGATGTTTTATCGTTGAGCGATCTGTAGACTCGTCTATAATAAGAGAAAATTTATTATATTTAATATACTCACATATATTTTCGAAACATTCAGCACCTACGACATTTCGAACAATAGCTGTGGTTTTCTTTCTGGCGCACGATATGCCTTGAGCAATCTTTGAATCGGGACATATGTTAGCTATTAATTTTGGCAAATGATCCATTACCAAAAATGGCAAATTATGTTCTGCAATAAATGCAGACAAGCGGATCTCGGCTAAAACCAAGATAATTAAAATTATTGTAAACATGAAATAATTTAAATAATCATACCTTCGGCAATATTATTCTTTATTTGCGCCGATTCTGCCATACCTGCTGAAAATTCGGTTAAACGCGGTTGTTTGCGTATCATTCTTGCTGTATGCTTATGAATTATCGAAAGACTGTGTTTCATTAGAGAATCTTTTCCGCTAGAAATATTAATGTCTTTACTGCAGATCTTACATCTTGCAAAATTTTTTCCCTTTTTACTTCTAGAAAGCCATCTCTCAAAGTCTTCCAGCTTTTCCCAATCTTCCTTATAATTTTGGGAATATTTTATTTTTTTTGCTATATTACTTGGGCCAGCTTGTTCACAGTCACTGTTACTACCCATATTTTAACACTAGGTATATTAATTTAAAAAAAAATCAGGTGACACCTATATGTATGTGTTCTTCTAGAACCGATATAGGATACTGATTTCAAATTTTAAATGCAAAAACAGAAACAAACCCTTCACTCAAGATGCCCCACTGTTTTAAACTCAAAGAAATAAGCAAATAACCAAATAGATATCGCTTTTATTCATTATTGAATGATATGTTGTATTTCATTCATTCATTCATTTGTTCGAATGAAAAAGATTATTTCATTGTTGTAGTATTTTGAAATAATTATTTTCGGGGAATAAGTAGTTTTATTGGAAAAACAATGTTTCTTTAAGATAATTTTTAACCAGAATAGTCCCTTTATTTAGAATAAAGGGCGCTTGAGAAGCGTGCAAATAAATACTACCGACATACATAATTGTTGCCTTTGAATTCAAGCATTATATCGACTACAATCCATAGTAGCTTTTATTACTGTCCCTACTCATAAAATTGCTTGCCTGTTTTAATTTTCTATTTATTATAGTCATAGATTAAAGATGAATTCCATTATAGTAGTAATTATTATACCTACATTAAAATAAATACCCCTATAAATATTTACATTAACACGTATTATTTACATGAATATAAACAGTTTTAGCACAATTTTATTTATTTTTTCTCATTCGTTTAAAAATCGGTAGATATGATGGCTTCATCGGTAGATCGGTAGAAGTGTAGAAAAATCGGTAGATCTACCGAAAAATCGGTAGACGGAACAACACTGGTCACTCTATAACATTGCTGCTGTGAGAGCTAGTGTCGCCAACTTAGTAGAATTTCTACTAAATCTGCTAGAATGAAGTCCTAATCTAGTGACCTAATTTTTTGTCTAGTAGGTAGTAGAAAATCTGGTAGATGAATAATTTTTTTTGGTAGATTTCTGGTATATTTTTTAAACATACATTTAAATCTGACTTGAAAAAATCAAATACCACTATTTTGTCATGCTTCCATCTAGCGGTGAGTAATGAAACTCAAAGCAAGATAAACTGGAAATACATACATAAGTAACCAAACTAGGGGATTTTCAAAAGCAAGATTTAAATTAAGGAATTAGTTTGAATGTTTAAAAATCAGCGGAATAACATGAAAAAAATAGTTTATAAGAGGGAACCGCGGAAATTTTACATCATTCTCTACTTGCGTTAAGTTGCTGCAAACTTGCATTCTTTTAAATAAGCGAAAATTGTGATTTTTGGTTCTTAAATGAGTAAATAAAACATTAGTGGTAGGTCACAGATATTTTTGGCAAGTAATATTTGTTTAATTAATAGTTTTAATTAAATAGTAATATTTTCATTTTTTCGCCATCTCTTATGTGGAAATTCTAAAATTTTAGAAGTTGAGATAAATGTATTCCATTAGCTTTTGTTTTTATTAAAGAATAAAATGTCTAAACCTCAGTACACTCAGAAGTTCAGGACGGTTTGGTTAGCCAAGGCTGTTGGGACTGGAACGGAAATTCAATAGGTTTGACACTTGTCGTTAATTTCAAGAATTTCAAGCCCGTTATGGTAATGAATTTTGGCAATGGATAGTAACTACTGACGAAACGTGGATTCCTTATTTCAATCCTGAGACCAAAAGTCAATCCAAAGAACGGCGTAAACCCGAAGAAGAGCCTCCAATTAAGGCACGTGCAGTTCCGTCTGTTGGATATTGCTCACTGTATTCTGGGATTGCGAAGGGATTAATTTTATGGATTATCTGGCGAAAGGTACTACAATTAACGCAGAATATTATTCGAACTTATTATCCGGACCACTGCGGCAGGAACCTATCAGAAAACGGCCTGGGAAGTTGCATAAGCGTTCGTTATTGCAAGGCCGTACACCGCAAGAATAACGAAACATGATTTGAATGATTTACGATGGGAATTGCTGCCGCCTCCACCTTATTCACTGTAGTGATTTTCATCTGTTCTCAGATTTGAAAAACCTTTACGAGGTATTCATTTTCAGAGTTTAACTGACGTAAAACGTGCCATAAATAGGTGGATTAAGGAGACACCAAAAAAGTTCTTTGAGTTTGAGTAAGTTTCAACAAGTATCTCCTTCGTCAATTAACTATGTGTCAAAAATGACTTTTGCCCGTTACTACGATTTTAACTACCTTAGCAACGTCACAATACTAAAATGTTTAAAAATTGACTTTACATTTAACTTCAGTACTGTACCACTTTTTTTTTGCTCACGATAGTACAATGGGCAGTAAGTATTAAGTAATATGCTGTTTAATTTGCATTTAAGTAATCCCACTCGCCATTATGATCACTTTAACTTATTTCCTTATATTGTATTTTAAACAAAATAAATATCAAAAAGTGATTATTATTAGAAAGCTCTTGAAAGTAAGATGATCATGTTCGTCAAGACACTAACTTTTGAGTGGGCCACGCAGAACAAACGGCAACAAAAGAATAGTTGGACAGGTTTTTTTTTAATTTGTTTTGATATTATAATGAAGTTTCGAGATATTTATTGTACTGTCGCGGTCAATAAAAGCGGCCGGCACTTTTTCCTATTGTATACATCATTGTATACATCATTGTATACATCATGTCACTTAATAATGAAAAAAGTCAAATATTATTTAAATTGTCATTAGTGTCATTACTTACAAAGTCATAATGCCTCACTTAAATATTGCACAAAAAAGTAGTATAGTGACCCTTTTGGAAGAAGGTTGGTCAGAGAGAAGGGTAGCCGAACGATTTCAAGTGGCGAAAAGCACTGTTTATTATATAAATGCCCGATGGAATCAGACACGTTCATTAGAAAGAAAGGTGGGGACTGGTCAGCAAAAAGTTTCAACAGAGGAAGAGGACAATGATCTGATAAACTTTTTGATAAATAATCCTTTTGAAACTGCTGTGGGAGCACGACGTGCGACAAATTTTCCAGGGTCTATCAGAACGGCACGGCGTCGTATAAAAACTACATCTAACATTAGAAGTCGTGTTGCAGTGCAAAAGCCTTTTTTAACGCAAGGTAATAGAGAAGAGAGAATCGGGTTTGCGATACAATATTATATGCACGACGAAAATTTTTGGCAGAACGTAGTTTTCACGGATGAGAAAGTCTTTCAATCATATTACAACGGTCACGTAGTAGACCATATAGAGTATATAGACCACCAAACACTCGTTTTGAGGAACTATAAGTACATACATAATGTTAGAAAAAGTGGCCGTTTTTCTGTTAATGTTTGGGGGTGGATGAGTGCCAACGGTCTTGGTGTCTGCACACATGTTCAATGCATTAACATATATAGACATTCTAGAGAACATCATGCTACCATCAGTCAACGGCATGTTTCCTGAAAATAACTTTGTGTTCCAGCAGGATAATGTCGAGTTCATACCGCCCAAACAGTAACAGAATGGCTGCAACGACACAACGTAACAGTGCTGCCCTGGCCAGCGCGTAGTGCTGACCTTAATCCTATAGAGAATGTTTGGGGATTGATGTTGAAGACAATTAATAAAGGAAATAATTTTTATCCACGAAATGCTGAGCATTTATGGAATACAATTCAAGAGGTATGGAATAGTTTTACTCCAGAGTATGCCCGTAATTTGGTAGCTTCCTTACCTAGAAGACTAAACTACGTTATCGAGAACAACGGCGGAGTTTCAAAATATTAATTTTAATAAAGATTTGTAATTATTTTCGTAGTAACATTATTGATTTTACATTAAAGTTGTTGTAATAATATTTGTCACTTTGACGTTTAATTATCATATTATTTAATTTTTGCTGTCATTGCTGACAACATATATAACATTTTAAAAACCTGATTTACCAAAATTTATGAAAATAACAAAATGTCAAATTAGTGTTCGCTTTTATGTAACCGCGACCGTACCTACATTCTATATTCAATAGTTCAATAATTTTGTTTTTGTAAATATTTTTGGAACAGATTCAATTTCTAAGCTTCATTTTCATATAGCATTTATTGCAGCTGCCAAATGGGATATCGTTTTAGTTTAACATTCAGCAATTTTGCTGAATATTCAGGTTTTCTTTTTATTTCATTATTTTGGTGTGTGGGGATGGTGGTGGTATGCAGATATATTTTTTTAAATTTATGTGCATAACTAATTTTTTTGCATTTTTTTTTATCCAGCAAATGTCTCTAAAACTAGTGGTTTGATTTAAGTGTTTTTTAATTGAGACAATGTAATAATTTAATTAATAATACGACATGTATGCATTAATTATGTTGATTTATATATCAAGATTATTCTTTTGTTGCTGTTTTTTCTGCATGACCCACTCAAGAGTTAGTGCTTTGACAAACATGATCATCTTACTTTCAAGAGCGTTCTAATAATAATAACTTTTTGATATTGATTTCGTTTAAAATACAATATAAGGAAATAAGTTAAAGTGATCATAATGGCTAGTGGGATTACTTAAATGCAAATTAAACAACATATTATTTCTGTAGTATTTAATTGCCTTTAAAACCAAACTGACTCATACTATATGTTTAAATTTTCAAATTACTTATGTTAATTATGTGTTTTTATAAAAACAAACTGTTAATTCATTACTAGAGAATTAAAAATATGTTAATAATTAGTACATCTTTATTTAAAAAATATATATTAAGATACCTTTCAATTTTGTAAATATTTATATTTGGCGGCTTCCGATCAGTTAATACAGAAATTGTTGGTGATGATTTATTTTGTGCAACACAAAAGTAGTCGAAACTGGGGAAATATAACCTCAAAATGCTATTTTAAAGTATTAATTTCAATACTTTCCTTTCATTTTCGCAAAAAAAGACCCACATTTTTGAAACCAGCGAAATGTAAGCTTTCTATTTTTGTTTAGTTTGTTAATTAAAGCTGCGGTGACCATTCGGAACTCTTACCAATGTTTCTTTTTAAATATAAAGTTCAAGATATTGAGACACCTTTACATTGCAACTAATAGAAACCAGGAACAAAAATATTAGTCTTAATTTGACGGATTAAATTGGTGACTGTGGCTAAATCCACAATAGTTAATCAAATGTCTTACCACAATGTAGTTTCAATCCTTGATATGTATTTCGACAACTAAGTTCTTACCATCAACAGTAGAAAAATTAGACACTCAGAACTCTATCGTATATATTACACACCACTATACCACTGAAGAATTAATACTGCTTCCACTTTCATCAGCAGTAGAAAGTGGAAGCAGTATTTCCACTTTCTACTGCTGATGACCACATAGTTGTCAAAACATGTATCTATAACTAAAGTTACATTGTGGCAAGGCTTAACTAGACATTTAAAATAGGATACAGCAGCAATAATAATACTAGTAATCAGTATAGATACTGTCATAATTGTATAGTTATGTTTCACTGATTCAGAAAAGAATCTTATCTGAATTACTAGAAATATTGAAAGTTTAGCCATAATAACATAGACAACATATTTCTAACATCGAAACAGTGATGACTAAAACATTTAAAAACAATTAAGTTATCCCAAATGATATAAAGGATATTATTACAAAATACCAATGTTTGTTAAATAAGATCAAATTAAGTAATAATCACATTAAAAATATCAATACATATTTATTTCACAACAAAAAATTTTTACTTAAATTTTTCATAACCTCACTATATACTACAAACATTTCTTTTCAAATTCACAATTACAAATAAAATATCACTCTTCTTATATTAACCAGACAAATTCTTAACATCCAAATAAGCATAATTTAATGATGTCAACATATTGAAACAAATATATGATCACAGATTCAATATTGTTTTGTATAATGATTCGTTGTTTAAAGTGAAGTGAGAGCTCCAGGTGAATATGTTTATATTTAACAATAAATACATATTACTATTTTGCATTGGTTTATACTGTAACTCGACAAACTGGACAGAGTCTCTTTTGATTTAGCCACATACTAATACAATGTTCATGAAATGTGTGTCCACAATGCAAAACTCGTATTCTACGGAAGGTATCTATTGCATCTAGACAAATTGTACAATTTTCATCTAATGGATTCCCAGTAAATCCCCTTTCATTTCTGTAAATAAATGTTATCATCAAAATTGATCTTTTTGTAATGTTTAAAGATTAGTACACCTGGAATAATCATACCGATGACGATTGGTTTCGTTGTTAAAATAATAATAAATAGCAGAACCTATTGCTACTCCTAAGACAACTAGAAATCCCCATCCTGGGTAAGACATAATTTAGACTTCAATTGCTGTCATTCAAAGTACTCAAAAACGTTTGACGTACTTATTTTATTTTTCAACAACGATTTACTTGTGTATATTATATTTTTAAATGTTAAAGGGTGTAAAAAAAAACTATTTGGAATCTGAAATAAAAACAAATAATATAGACTATCTTCACTAATGTTTTGCAATAGGCAAAGACTAGAACCACACCAGAAGAGACCAGTAACAAGGTTTAAAAATTAATCCGTGAACTATCCTTGTTTAACAAATGCAACAGCAATTTGTAACTATCTTTGTCACATACTTGATAAGGCATTAGTGAGAGGCGCTGATAAACGCAAATCATACGCATGCGCAACGCGTCCTATCAATTTGAAATGAACATGTGGTTTCTTTGAGCGGCAATTGAGGCCATTTTGGATTTTATAATTACAAGCGTCTGTCGAGGTAGTTTGCAGTAGTTTTTTATATTATTCTTATCTTATGTAGTTATTGGTTTTATGTATAGTGTATATATTTAAAGTTACAGTTTCAGTGTAGTGTAGGATAAACTTTAGAGTAATTATTTGTTAAATATATCGAATTTGAAGCACTGGCATTGGTAAGTGGAAACATGCAGAGTTTTGTAAAAACAATCCTTTTTATATAAAATTTGTTTGTAGGTGATATAGAAAAATGGATTTCAAATGTATTGTTTGTAGTTATGGGGAGGACGAAGTAGATAAATTGCGTTACTTTCCCAACAATCTAGAAAAGTGAGTATTTGCTTATTTTTTTAAAACTTATGTAGTCTACTATACAGTTTTTTTCTGTTGTATATTTGTAATATGTTTACTGTTGACTGACATATTTTGTTGAATGTAGTTCAAGAATTTGGAAAGAGGCAATGGGAATTATCTCAACTGATTCACTCCGAAACCATAGAATTTGCAGTTGATAGTTTATGCCTGATTCCTATCAAAGCTCGCTTTTGATCTGAAACGTGATGAAGTTCCAATACTTTATTTGATGACTACTTCATCCCCAGCTCTATCACAAGTCTGCTAATATTACAGAAGAACTTGCGGGAGCAGATTTATCTGTAGCCTTAACATCTTCAGCTTCTGATAACTGCAGAGAGGTATTTGAAGAAATGCAACCCGTATCATCCAAACAACCAGATGAACTACTGTCCTTTATCAGATGCATCAGCATCAAAGTAATGTTCTTTTTATACATTGCTATTTAAACACAATATACGTAGTAAGAATTATTTTTTTTAAAGATGGGTTTTATTTCAAAGCTGCACACAAGAGTCAGTTATAATGTATCATTACATTAAAGCAATATTAAAGATGATCCACAACTTTTTGTTGTAAATGTTGAATGAATAAGCTAGATAATATGTCAAGAACATACAAAATTTAATTATACAGAAATTATATATATATATATTTTAATTTATCTTTGATATATTGATATAATTCCAATATTGACTATTCAACCTTTATCATACTTGAATTTATTAATATGCAACATATAAGAAAAGAAACTTGTTTGTAAAACATCTTACTAAAATTAAAATTTCATTGTTTTTATATCTAAAGTATATCATAATATGGCAGCTGCTTGAACACAATAAGCCGTTGGCTAGTGTATGAAGGAGCTATAAAAATATTTTTGCACAACATTGTTTAAAATTATGTTTCTTTGTAGAATATTCATTGAATGAACTGATGGTCTGAAAATAACAGCCAGGGAAAAGCTATCCTTTAATATTATAAAGAAAAAAGATCACCTAAGAAAATTGAAGAAGGAGAGTAGACGGCATGCGAGTAATATGAAGGATTTATGAAGTAAAATTTGTAGCTCTACCCTCGAGAATAACACAAGTTAACTGGAAAAAATTCAATTTGAAGCCGGAATCAATCCTCATTTATTTAGGTCTATCGATCATTGCTTGAAATGGAGGAAGAGGACAGAATTTGTATAATATCCTTTGATGAGATGGACATGAAACAACACATCCAATATGATGCTGCTGTTGACCATATAAGAGGGTTTGAAGACTTTGGACATGAAAAATCTGAGAAGTTTGCAACCAAAGCCTTGACTTGTATGGGACAAGGTCTTCGTCTAATTGATAATTATAAATTTTGTCCATGATTTGCAAATTTATATTTAGTTATTACTCATTGCACCCTATTTAGAAAGCACAACAGTTGTTATTAGTATAAGAATATTCCTATGCATACAAGCTTTAAAGTAAGAAGCATGGTGTTTAAAATTATTCTTGTAATATTTTTACTTATTACATTATTTCAGGATTCTAATTAAGTATATAAAATAATGAGTATTAAAGTTATTGAATTTCCACTTTTTACATATTCCAAAAAACGTTTTGTTGAAGAAGAAATCGGTCAAGAAGTAAACAACGATTCTATTTGTCCACAGCAATTCACTAGTCTTTTTATCGTACCAATTAACTTCCAATGTTGTATTTGGTTAAAAGTAATGGTGAGTGTACACCACCAAAGACACTCACCAAAGCACCCATTCTCTCCACTCTCATTAGTGGTTTCAGTGTTATTCTTTGGCGTTACAGTATACAAGACATATTTTCGACAAGTAATGTTATGTAAAGTTATGAATATATAATTCGCCGTAAATAAATTAGCTTGTATAAGTATATTATTCATAGGAATATTAATTTAAACAGAAGGTAGTATGTTTTGGATATTTTTATTGTACTTATATTATTGCCAAAACAAATTGATATATCTATTATCAGGATAAAATAAAACAAATTTTAATGAATTTCACTTTTTAATTGAAACTGCAAAGATCGTTTCGCTCCAACCTGAGCAGTGTCAATTAAAAAGTGAAATTCATAAAACTTGTTTTATTTTATCCTGATAATAGTTATAATGGAATTTCATCAAGTAAAGGCTGAAACAATTATATATTATATAAATCGATATATAAAATAAAAATATTAAAAAAAAATGTTTGTACTTTATGTGTACCTGTTATATATTACTTTATTGCATTATGTATTGCAACTTTTAACAAAGTAAATAACTTAATATTATGTTATATAAACATTGGACAATATTATTTTTAATTAAATTCTCAAATTACAATTAACTAGTTTAATTGTAAATAAGTAGCGTTACTGACAGTACATGCTATATAAAAAAATATGTATAACACTATAATTAATTGAGTGTGAAATTTCATACAAACTGGTTAAAATGATAGTAATTCTTCTTATCATTTTTCCAGTTTGTTTTAAATTTTCTGCTAAATTAATTACGTGTTGTACGAATTTAATATTTTAATTTACATAGTATTTATTTAAATTTAGCGCCTAAATATCGATAGTGCTGCCTCTCACTGATGCCTTATCATGTGACAAGGATATAACTATCTCTGTCTATAGTTTCGGATACTTTTTTTCCATGTAGTTGCCGGGCTCTCTCTTCTAGTCTGTGCAATTCAAACGCATAGATAGCAAAATGTAGGTAAGGTAGTAATCACCTAAGATCGCGAATGCACCATAAATATCCGTTTTCGAGTTTATTCGATCAGTGTTTACATACTATATACTTGACATAACGAAAAATTTTGTAATCATCCTGGATCTCAACAGCCAATAGTACAATAGTAGTATATTAAAACAGAATAAAACACAAGTTTCATAAAAGGCACCAATTTGTGGCACGAGTTCAGTTCAGAAAACAAGCCGCGATAGCGCGAGTTTTCTAAAAAACGAATGCGACAAAAGGCTTTATGAAACGAGTTTTTTATACTATTTTTTCTATTTTGAATTTTTTACATTAATAAATTATTTAATTAAGAGATTCCAGAGTTTTATTATTTTATAAAATATGCAGTTGAGTCCCAAAAAGACCACGAATTCTACGATGGGTTTGTTTTATCGACCGACCGTTTGCATAATATTTTTTTATGATTTCAATACGCTGTTCTTTAGAAAGTGGAGTCATTGTTCGATTTGTATAAAACACACACTAGTGTATATGCAGTTTCACTTGAAACAAAATAAATACTTTAATGCTATAATCAATTAAAATCCTATAGTCATTTTTGGAAAACCCTTTAGTACCTAATTTAAAACTGTGGATTAATATAAATTTAAAAAATGTCGGCTATGTAGGTACACAATTATGGCGGCTACGTAAATAAAAAAGTATCAAGAAATTTGTGCAGGTCGGTTAAAGTTTGATTGCGAAATTTGGGTCCCAATGGAATCCAGTGATGCAAGCGAAAATCTAGAGGTAGATGAAATTGCAAATCAAGCAATTTCTAGCATTTTGCCGGTCAAATCGAGACCCCAATATCAAAAAAAGTTTTCACAATGAAAAAATGTTTTTTTCTACGACCTAATTTACTAACGTCTTGCCCGTCACCCTCGTCGGTTTACACGTCTACTGGAAAGTTTATAACACTGTGTACTATCAAACAACTGTCGTGTTATATTTAACCTTTTTGGGCATGAGTATATAAACAGATTTTCGTGTTGTATGCGCGACGCCATTGATATAATGAAAGTAATTGTGGAGTTCTTTCATTTCAATACTAATTTTTCAATAAAGTGTTTAAATTTTATGTATTATGTTTAAACCATATGCAATGTTTACGAAATACTCTATTTCGCATATCTTGGTAGTCTTTGCAAATATGCCAAAGCTTGATTTCATTCTTATTTACTCAAATAAATTCAGAAGAAATTATGCAAACGCCAATTAAGTTGGCGCGAGGAGGGGGTGCGCAGAAAACGTTTTTAAAAACGTCTACCCCCACTACTCAAGTAATTGTCAGAATACATTTGTCATTGACGTTTGACGGAACATAATGTATTTGCTAGGGGATCATAAAGTGATATACGCTCAGAGGTTAGAATTATCTGACATTTGATGTAAAATCAAATACAAATCTCCCCACTACTTCTAATCCTGCGCGAACTTACCCCTCCTCGCGCCAACTTAATTGGCGTTTGCTATACACAATTTATTACCTTCATTCTAGTTTCTTGTTACCTAATAAATTAATTTTTAAGTACATATTGTACAAATTTGTTTGGATATACTAGAAAATTGTCTAGGAAAAAGAATAAGTATGAAATATTAAAAAAAAAACTGACCCCGACGTGATTTGAACACGCAACCTTCTGATCTGGAGTCAGACGCGCTACCGTTGCGCCACGGAGTCATTTTTTACCCGACTTCCTATAATAATCTTTATAAATAAATTTTCTTTCTAATTTTTTTTCAATTTGAAATTTAATATGATATACATAATTAAATATTGACTAAGATACATTTTATTAATAAAGTTTCGAAAATTGACCAACAATATTGAGTCACAATAATAGAACATTTTATGTACTATCGCGGCAACAAAAAATTTGCCACTTAAGATGATTTAGATTAAATCCGACTTTTCACTTGTCAGATATGTTACGTCAAAATAATTATTGATATACAAAAAATATGTCATTATGCCGCATTTAATTACTATTGAGAAAATGCAAATAATTACATTGCTTGATGAGGAATGGTCATCAAGAAGACTAATTGCTAGATTTGGAGTGACTAAAAGCACTAATTTTAATATTAAAAATAAATGTCAGCAACGAAGAACCGTAGAAAGAAACAGAAACAGGTCGTAAACCTGTTTCAAATCCAGTTGAAGACGAAAATATTATTGAATTTTTAAGAAACAATCCATTGAGTATCTACAGTTGTAAATGCAGGTAGTATAACGCAGTTTCCAGGTTGTATCCGTACAGCAAGGAATATAATCAGAAAGAACTCAAACTTAACAAAACGAGTGGCTGTCAAGAAACCATTTCTTACAGACATGAATAGGCAACAAAGGATTGGCTTCGCGTTAGAATTATTGCCCAACGACTTAAATTTTTGGGAAAATGTAATTTTTTCGGACGAAAAAGTATTTCAATCGTGCAATAATGGTCACATACGTGTCTATAGGCCGCCAAATTCTAGATTTATTGAAAAATGTACGCAAAAAGCTTATAGGAATGGTTGATTTAGTACAAATATTTGGGTTTGGATTAATGCACGTGGGCCAGGTGTTTGCTGGAATATTGAAGGAACTTCTGATAATTACACTACAATTTTAACAAATGTATTCTTGCCTTCTGTGGAAATTATGTTTCCCAATAGAAATATCATATTTCAACAAGATAATTGTCCAGTACATCCATCTAGAATTACTGATCAATAGTTTAGGGAAAACAACATAGAACGTCTACCATGGTATCCATCAAACCCAGATCTTAATCCTGTTGAAAATGTATGGGGGTACATAGTTAAAAAATTGAATGAAAACAATTTCAGGCCTCAAACTATTGAAGATTTAAATGATAAAATAGAAGAAATTTGGAATGATCTTACACCAGAATATATTTATTCTTTGATAGCTTCAATGCCCAGGTCTTTACGAAAAGTATTAGATAGCAATGGATGTATAACAAAATATTAATTTAAATCATTTACGTTGTTTTACCTGTGTATTATATGTTTTATATTATTCTTATTTCAAATAAATGCATTTGAGAGATTTCCCTTCATTGACGAGTAAATTATTTTTGACGAACTGTCAGTTTGAAAATTGACATGTATGTACTTACTTGACATGTTTACAACACTCAAAAATCGACAAAATAGCTTATAAGACGGCCATTTTTTGTTGTCACAATAGTACAGTCGTGGCCAGATAAATGTAGTAACGAGCGATCATTAAAATTTTCACTCATAGCTGGCCGTATATAAAAATGATGTCGTAGCTTTAGTCATTAAGATGTTATTTCAAACATCTGTCAGTGTCAAATATATATTTTAAAGTTTCATCAAAAGAAAAAGTAATGGCCTTTAATGATATGCATAAAGCGTTTATGGTAGAATGTTACTTCCTGACATCTCAAAAAAATTGATGGTATTTGGCAGCATGCAATAGAAAATTGCCTTGCGGAGTTTGAAGAGAGATATCCAAATACTGTTCCTAGCTATAAAACTTTCCGTGATACGCTAATGCATTGTGTAAATCTTTTTCGTCAAACAGGCAGTATTTTAAGGAAAAAAGGAAGCGGTCCTCCTCTCAAGAAAAGTCGCGGCGTAATTGAAAATGTCAGACAAATTATTAACGAATCTCCTCAAACATCTATTCGCAGAGTTTCGCAACAAGTAGGGCTTTCGTATGGAACATGTCAAAAAATTTTAAAAAAGGACTTGCACATGTATCCATATAAATTAACTTCTGTACAAAATCTATTACCTACGGATTATGAAAAAAGAACACATTTTGCCAATGGTTTATTCAAACAATGACAGACAATATTTCAAATCATACTTTTTTCACCGATGAAGCTTGGTTTTATTTGAAAGGTTATGTTAATTCGCAAAATATGCGTATGTGGTCCAGTGAAAATCCTCATTTCTACAGAGAAGTTTCTCTACATCCAGAAAAAATAGGCGTATGGGTAGGTATGAGTCGTCACCGATTAATAGGACCAATATTCTTTGAGGGCACGATAACATCGGAGAAATACCGTAACGAAATTCTCAGTTTTTTACTAATCAATTGACTAATGATGAACTCCAGGTCGGATATTTTCAACAGGATGGGGCTACATCTCACGTTACACTTGAAAATATTCAGTTTTTGCAACAATTTTATGGCGATAGGATAATAAGTAGAAATACAGCGATTCCATATACACCACGATCGTGTGATTTAACAGTCATGGATTTTTTTGTGTGGCCATATATAAAGAATATTATTTATGAAACACCAATTAATAATCTACAAGAGTTAAGACATAAAATCATAGAAAAATGTGAACACATCAATAACTCACCGCAAATACTGATCAATGTTTTCAATGCTCTACGAAATAGAGTGCGATTATGCTTGGTGGAGAATGGTCAACATTTTACACATTTTTTATAATATTCTATTACTTTGTATAAAAATTATAAATATATTTAATATAAAAGTCAGGATTTCAAATTATTTTTTAACAATCATGACGTTTGAAATTATAATGACAGATCTTCTCTAATAACTTAAGTTAGGACATACTTTTTGTGTACATGGCTTACTTGAGCGAAAATTTTAATGATCACTATGATGATGATCGTTACAAGCTTTTCTTAATAAATTTTTATGGTGTTAGTATTTTGACAATTATATGTCAAATCATTTTAAATTTTATTAAACGTCAAACATTTTTTTACGATGGCACGATAGCTAATTAATATATTAATTAATTACAAGAAGGGTACAGTATTAGGGAAATTGCGCAGCAAATGCAGTTAAATAAAACCATCGTGATGAAGGTTAAGAAAAGATGGGAGACTGATGAGAGCATAGACAGAAAGCCGGGTACTGGGCTTAAAAGAATTTCGACTGAACAGCAGAACCATAATCTAGTTCAACATCTCCGAGAACATCCTTTCGATTCAGTGAAAGTAGCAGTTGCGGAGACCATTTTTCCTGGTTCACGTGGAACTGCAAGCAGGAGAATAAGAGATAGCGACATAAGGTCGCGTGTTGCAGCCAAAAAAATTCAGGTTAGTGAAGAAAGGAAGCAATCCAGGCTTTTGTTCGCATTAAATCATATAAACAATGGACCTGAGTTTTGGGAAAATGTAGTTTTCACTGTTGAGAAAACATTTCAATCCACAAGTAATGGTTCTGTTCGTGTTTACAGACCTGGTGGTACAAGATACGAGGAGCAATATATCGAAAATTCAGATCGGCAAGGAAGATTCTCTATAAATATTTGGGGATGGATAAGTTATCACAATGTTGGAATGTGTCATAGAATAAATGGGAGATTTAATTCCCAGAATTATATTACCATCAGTCCAACATGTGTATTCTGAAAACATTTTTATATATCAGCATGACAATTACCCAGTTCATAGTGTAAACATAGTGTCGCGATGGATGGAAGAGCATAACATTGAGATTTTGCAATGGAGTGTCAAGAGTGCGGACATGAACCCAATAGAAAACGTATGGGCCGAGATGACCAAAAGTATGTCACGTATAAGATTTCAAAATCAGGACCAATTGTGGGAAGCAATTCAAAATGCTTGGCAATCTCTCATTCACAAACCAAATTATTTTAGAAGTTTTGTGGCTTCCATGCCTAGAAGGTTAAGGGCAGTAAATGATGCTGATGGCGGTCCAACAAAATAATAGCTTTTTGTTAAAAAATTTTTATTATTAAAGTTATTTTTCGTATTCCTTAATTCAATTTTAAATTTAATTTTAACTTATTAATCTTATTATTATACTTTTAACTTATATTTCTTAACTCAAACAATAATAAAGTAAATATATTCCAGTATGATCTGACATTTGATTTTATTATGACAAGTAGCTTAAGCTGAAGCTCGTCTTACAATAATAATACGAGTATATCAAATTTATGACTTATATGAAATTTAAGGTTGTACTACATTTATCTGGCCATGACTGTACATATAAATTTCTTATTAGAAATCAACATTACATTTTCCATGGATTTTATATTGGAAAATTTAACTTATATTACATATATATTTTGTTAGAATTAGTGGGATGCAGACTAGCTCGCGTTGATGGCAGAATGCTACACGTGCACCCTGGGGAAAACTCTAAGTGAGTTAGAGCGAACTTCAGAACAGACAATATCTTCTGATCTCCTAAGGCTTTTTTCGCAACGTAACATCTGGTAACAGCTGTTATTTTATAAACTAATAACCTTGCTGTTATTAAGTTATCTTTTTTTAATTTGGGATTTCCTTTGTAACTTTAACCCCCACCACAATATTATTTAAAGAATGACAGAAATCGGGAAAATGGTGTTGTTATGTTATAAATTTGTTTGGTTATGGTAAAAGTAAACAGAATCTAATCTCAGCCAAGCTAATCACAAGAAATTTAATGTGTTTTCTTTTAAATGATTTTGCTGATAATGGTTTATTCCTCATAAAGATAATGCAGTACGTTAATCAAGGACGATTAAAAATTGGGCGACATGTCCTATTACATTCGCTAAGATCCCAAAATATTCGATATGAAATTGACCATCATTTGTGGATAGCGTCCTACAGTGAGTAAATATTTTTTCAACTTTTCAGAATGAAAAAAATCTACATTTCGGAAACTTTTGAAAGTCTTAATAGTTAATGATAAATATAATATTAACCACTAAACACAGAAACGAAAATATAACCTCAAATCATCAAATGTGTAACAGGTCAATATAACCGCCTTTTTAAAAAGGTTACAAGGGTTATAACAGAGGTGACGCAATAATGACGTATTACAATCGCGTCACTTCCATATTCTCCTACATTACCTCTAATGAAAACTCTCGCGAAAATACAAAGTTTCTAAACCTTTTATAACAGGGTCATAGATGTTACGTCGCGAAAAAAAGCCTCTAGTTACTATACATGAATCTACGTACTTTAAAATCTCCCAACCATGGCTATTCTCAGGTCCAAACAACAAAAAATTTTGGAGAAACAATTGAAATTTGCCAAATTAACGCCGATGGATATAGTAGAGCTACATAGAAAGCGAAGACAAACAACGCCACAAATATTATTTAAATGTAAATCCATGTAAGCCATACGTTAAATAAATAAATAAATAAATTGGAATGAGTTAGAATATAAACAAAATCAATATTGTGATGACTCATCCAATAACGCGTCATGCCTCTGGTGTTTTCTCGAGGCCTACGGGAATGCTCTCGAAGAGTATTCACCGATATAAAAGCCGCGTCGAAGAAGGAATGGATATTCATTGAATCCTAGAGTCTCGCGCAGTACACATAAATATAGATACATAAATATAAATACATAAATGTACTTATTATTGTTAATAGTTAGTTTTATATTGTCATACGTTTTAATATTAATATAGCGTGTGTCTAAAGTTATTGTTAGTTTTATTTAAGAACCCGAAAAGACAAACTTTACAGTGGTGTCAGGTGTGGGGTAATTAATAAATAATAAACTAAGTAGACAATTAAGTGTTAATTAAGTAATCGATTAAATAAATATACAGTGCGGAAAGACGTTATTTTAAATATCGTGATGGCCAACAGAATGAAACTGACGGAATTAAAAGTGTCCGAGTTAAAACGAGAATTAGAAGAGAGGGATGAGGATACAACTGGCAAAAAGTCGATCCTGCAGCAACGGCTTCGCAATGTGTTGATCCAAGAAGGCGAGGATCCAGAGAATTATGTCTTTCAAGTTCCAGGCGGAGATGCTGACGTGAATTCGCTGTTGATAAAAATGGAACAACGATTAATAGAGAATGCGCAAATTCAAATGCAACAAATGGAGCGGAAGAATCTGGATAGTGCGAAAAATTTGGAACAGCGTCTAATGGATTCACAAACTCAAATGCAACAAATGGAACAAAGAAACCTAGAAACCGCTAGAATTCTCGAGAAAAATCTGGAAAAGAAATTACTAGAAAATTCTAGAAACTTCGAAAAAAGTCTGGAACAAGTGGAGAAAGTTCTAGAACAGCGATTGGCGGAAAAATCAGAAGCGTTAAAAGAAGAGGTTTTCATAGCTGTAGAAGAGAAAATTGGAGAACATTCTAGACTTTTAGAGGCAATAATGATTAAGATGAAATTACCCGCTACCACGGGTCATTCTGATCCCAAGCAGGTCAACGAAGAAGTCATACCGCGGCCTATCGAAATAAAAGAAGAACTTGTGGCTATTTCAAAGACCAGAATCAAGCCACCAACCTTTGATGGAAAGACGTCATGGGCAACCTACCTGACGCAATTCGAAGCGGCCGCAGAAGCAAACGCATGGTCTTCTGCCGAGAAGGCGACTGCTTTAGTAATAGCATTGAGGGGTGATGCTGGTGATATTTTGCAGACATTGCCTCCTGAGGAACGTAAAGATTATTCTCAACTCATTAAACGCTTGGAGATGAGATATGGCCATGTGCATTTGGAGCAAGTATACCATACCCAACTGAAGAATCGATCACAGAAGAAAGGCGAGAATCTTCAAGAATTTGAGGCAGATATTGCTCGTCAAGTTCGACTTGCATATCAGATGGCGCCAGATAATTTCATGAAACACCTAGCGGTCCAGACGTTCATAGATGGTCTCCGGGATATTGATACGCAGCAAGCATTAAGGTTGGCAAGACCGAAAACCTTGATCGATGCTTTGGGGTACGCACTTGAGTTTGAGACTGCTAAACAAGCCTCTCGGAACAATGCTCGTGGCTGTTCTGTCGACGAACAGGAAAATGAGGAGTTCATGGAGCAGGTGGTTAGTCAAGTCCTAAATCAGATCAAATCAAATAAAAGTGCGCGGCCATGCGGGAATTGTAGAAGAAACGGTCATATCCAGAATAAATGTGATAAAAGGACCAAGAAAGAATCCGCTGAGAATCCAAAAGTCCCAAGGACTGCCCAAATCGCATCCTTGCAAAATCAAACCAATGGCCTGTATGTGGATGCTATTATGGAAAGAAGAACCTATGCTTGCTTGCTAGATACTGGATCGACGAAAACCATTGTACGACCCGATTTAATATCCAGGAATAAAGAATTACTTTCTAGCAAATGGAGACTAAGGACAGCTACTGGAGAAGCAGCTTCTGTGGCAGGTGAAGTATATGTCAATTTTGTCATAGGACCAACATCAATCCGACATCGTGTTCTCGTAGCCGACATAGAAGAACAGATAATCTTGGGATTAGACATCATGAACACCTACGGCTTCCAGTTAAACATGAAAGAAGGCACTTTAAAAATAAATAATGAAGAATTGTTTCTTCATGGGAAAAATTGTGGGAGTGTACAAGTAATTACAGCAGAGAATGTTGTTCTGGATGCAAGAAGTGAGACATTTTTGACGGCGTGTATGGAAGGTGATTATTTGGACGGAAATGTTACAATGTTGGAACCAAAGGCTGATGATGACGAGGTGGGCCGAGGAATAGTAGTTGCCAAAATGCTGGTTAAGACTCAGAAGACTGTACCGATAAGGGTAATGAATGTGAACCATTACCCTGTTTCATTAAAGAAGGGTGCTATTCTGGGGTGGTGTTCGCCAGTGTCGGCCGTTGTTCATCGTATAGAGGCGAAGAAGAATGGATTCGTGCAGGTTCCTGAGAAATTGTCCAAGATAATCGACTCCGCCTGCCAAGGATTGAGCAAGAAGGAACAAAGTCAAGTTAAGAACCTAATCAAACATTATGAAGACGTCTTTGAAACTGAAACTGGTACGAAAGGAAGAACCAATATTGTAATGCACAAAATAAATACCGGCGATGCAAGTCCAATTCGACAAGGACCAAGAAGGTTACCACTGGCAAAACGTGAGGAAGCCAAGCAAATTATACAAGATATGGAAGGCTAAGGAGTAATTGAACCATCGAATAGCCCATAGGCTTCACCAATGGTCCTTGTCAGAAAGAAGGATGGATCTACCAGATTCTGCGTGGACTATCGTCGTTTAAATAGTGTGACCAAAAAGGACAGCTATCCTCTCCCAAGAATAGACGATACCCTAGACACCTTGGCAGGAGCAAAATGGTTCTCCACCCTCGACTTAAAGAGCGGTTATTGGCAAGTGGGAATGGATCCTAATGACAAAGAGAAGACTGCCTTCAGTTTAGGTACAGGACTCTGGCAATTTACAGTCATGCCATTTGGACTGTGTAACGCCCCAGCTACTTTTGAGCGACTCATGGACACTGTACTGAGGGGATTTTCTTGGAATACCTGCCTGGTGTATCTCGATGATGTGATTGTGGTAGGGAAGACCTTTCAAGATCACATGAAAAATTTGGAAGTAGTATTCCAGAGGTTGAGAGATGCCAACCTGAGATTAAGTCGAAAGAAGTGTCACCTTTTCCGCAAGGAGGTAAATTACCTTGGACATGTGGTTTCCAGAAAAGGAGTTGCTGTGGATCCAGAGAAAGTAAAAGCTGTGGAAAAATGGCCGGTACCCAAAGACAAACATCATCTAAGAAGCTTTTTGGTATTATGCACATATTATCGACGCTACGTTCCTGGATTCTCCAACATTGCAAAACCACTTACTCGCCTAACAGAAAATCGAGCATTCATTTGGAACAACGAATGCCAAGCGGCCTTTGAGTTGTTAAAAGGTACATTGATCAGTGCACCTGTGTTAAACTATTCACTGCCATCTGGGAGGTTTGTTCTGGATACGGATGCCAGTAACGTCGAGATTAGTGGCGTGCTCTCTCAAATCCAAGATGGACACGAAAAGGTCATTGGATACTTCAGCAAGACCCTGTCCAAACCGGAGAGGAACTACTGCGTAACCAGGGGAGAACTATTGGCAGTAGTTAAGACCATTGAGCACTTTTACAAGTACCTGTATGGGCAGAAGTTCCTGATCCGCACTGATCACGCCGCCTTAAAGTGGCTCTTGCAATTTAAGAATCCAGAGGGTCAAGTAGCTAGATGGATTGAGAGGCTACAGGAGTATGACTTCGACATTGAACACAGAGCAGGTCTCAAACATCAAAATGCAGATGCCCTTTCCAGAAGGCCCTGTTCAGAAGACTGTCGATATTGCAACCGAATCGAAGACAAATCGGCCAACGCTCTTCGAACCATCGTGGTTGATGACCAATGGCAACCTGACAATTTGCGCGCAGATCAGGAAGCTGATCCGGATCTTGCAGTCCTCAGGGCTTGGAAGAGAAATGGGCAAAGACCAACCTGGCAAGAAATTGCTCCCCATTCACGAGAATTGAAGTCATACTGGGCACAATGGGATTCCTTAACCATGGAAGACGATCTCCTGAGACATGAGGTCGAAAATCACGATGGAAGTGAGCGCAAGATGCAAATGGTGGTTCCCAAGAAAAGAATACCAGAGGTATTGCGAGAACTCCATAATGGTGCTTCTGGGGGACATTTTGGAGTCCATAAAACACTGGAGAAGGTGCGCCAGAGATTCTACTGTGTGAATTGTTCACGAGATGTGAAAGAATGGTGCCGAAAGTGTGTAAATTGCGCCGGAAGCAATGGTCCCCAGAGGCGTCGACGTGCACCCATGCGCCAATACAATGTAGGAAGCCCATTTGAAAGGATCGCCATAGATGCCGCCGGCCCTTTTCCAGAAAGCGACAAAGGAAATAAATACATAATAGTGGTCATGGATTACTTTACCAAATGGGTTGAAGCATATGCTCTACCAAATCAAGAAGCTGGAACTGTAGCAGACGTGATTGTGAAGGAGTTAGTCAGCCGTTTTGGTGTACCCTTTGAACTTCATTCCGATCAAGGGCGAAATTTTGAGTCCAGTCTATTCGAAAAGATGTGTGGACTTTTGGGCATACGGAAGACGAGAACAACTCCCTTGCATCCACAATCAGATGGGATGGTAGAGCGAATGAACAAGACCATGATCAGACACTTATCCAAAGTGGTCTCCGAACACCAGAGAGATTGGGACGAACATTTACCATTATTTCTACTGGCGTATCGGGCCTCCGTTCAAGAGACAACTGGCCAATCACCAGCAAACGTGCTATTCGGGAGGGAACTCCGATTGCCCTGCGATTTAAAGTTTGGGAGCAAGCCTGGTGAAGATCTTGCCGGAGAAGATTATGTCAGCACGCTCAGACGACGACTGGACAATATCCATGAACAAGTCAGACATAATATCCAAGATGCTAGTGACAGAATGAAGGAGAGCTATGACATCAACGCCGAGAAGAATGGTTACCATGAAGGCGATCGGGTTTGGTTATATAATCCACAACGCCGACGGAGCCTATCTCCAAAACTTCAAAAGAATTGGGAGGGACCATACGAGGTGCTGCAGCGGATCAACGATGTAATATACCGCATCAGGCAAACACCTCACACTAAGCCAAGAGTCGTACATTTTAATCGATTAGCCCCATACTCTGGAGACAATAATGACGAAACCGTTGACTTGCGCCGATTGGATAGCCAATATCAGGAACCAACCTTCGAAGACTTTATGGAAGAGTATTCTGGTTCGAAGAAAGCTCGATTTGGGGTAACCATCAAGAAAAAGCAAGATTTGTTTATGGTGCCGCCAGGCTACGCGCTTGCTCATTGCGTAGCCCGAGATCTGCGAATGGCCAAGGGAATTGCCAGGGAATTTAAAGAGAGATTTGGAAGAATCAAAAAATTAAGGCAGCAGGGACCAGCAATTGGGAAGAGTCTCCAAATACCAAATGAAGGACAGCCCATATTTTATTTGGTCACGAAAGAACTGTCGAGCCTGAAGCCAACCTATCGTGCCTTATGGGAGGCCCTGGCCCACTTACGCGAACAAATGTTACAGCAAGACATTCTGAAATTAGCAGTTCCAAAATTGGGTTGTGGATTGGACCGCCTGGACTGGAGAATTGTAAGGAGCATGTTGGAAGTAATCTTCCGAAATACTGGTATGGAAATTCTGGTATGCAGTTACCGGCTTGAATATTCCTGTCCATCCAGGCAAGATAAGACCGTGGACTGTTATTTCGATATGACGTCACAATGTAACAAAGGCCCTACCTGTCGATTTCGCCATTGGTTGAGGAACCAAAACTTGACATGTTTCGGGACGAAACTTCATTCTTAAGAAGGGGGCAATGTGATGACTCATCCTACGACGCGTAAGCGCGTCATACTAGTTTGGTGTTCTCTGGAGCGTTCCACATACGTCGAGAAAATATAAGCCACGATATAAAAGCCGTCGAAGAAGGGATGGCGGCATTCAATCCTAGAGCTCGCGCAGTACGCATAAATATAGATACATAAATATAAATACATAAATGTGCTTATTGTTAATAGTTAGTTTTATATTGTTATACGTTTTAATATTAATATAGCGTGTGCAGTGGCTCGCCGTCCATATGGGCAAGGTCGTGCAGCGCACAACGGCGCCAAGGCCTTAAAGGCGCCTACGGCCACTTGTGATAAGTTACATTTTAAAAATATTAAAAATATTTTTTTGTATGTAAACCTATTGTTTGCCTCAAATAAAAAATACCTACCAGTACTAACAAGTCTAAAGAGTTCGTCATAAATTTCAATGTTGAACTGTGGGAGAGTGGCTGGTAATTTTGGCTCAATACATATAGGGTAAAGGCGCCTATTAGTATTTCGCACGACGGCGCCGAAGATACTTGGCGCGTTACTGCTACGGCCACTTGTGATAAGTTAAATTTTAAAAATATTAAAAACATTTTTTGAAAGTTTACAACAAATCAACAAATTTACATAAAACAATTTTTACAATTATTTTAGCATTGACAGCAATAATTTTATTGTTACTTCAAAGAGTGTACTTGATATTTTGGCTCAATACATATAGGGTAAAGGCGCCTATCAGTATTTCGCACGACGGCGCCGAAGATACTTGGCGCGTTACTGAGCGTGTGTCTAAAGTTATTGTTAGTTTTATTTAAGAACCCGAAAAGACAAACTTTACAATATAAAACATATTTAATTCTTTGTTAATTAATATGGATTCTGACATGAATAATTTTATTACAAGAGATACCGCGTAGAAAAGATACAAAAGAAAATATGTAAGTGATACTGGTAGTTTGTGTCTATAGATAGAGAAAATGAATTACAGGAACTACAAATACACTATAGATACTTGTTTTATGCGTGCCTAATATTTCTCGATAATTTTATTCGATCTAGTATAGGTAATAAAAAGCAGAGTTCTTACATTAGTATTGACAGGCGATACACTAGCAGATTTAACAAAATCTACAGCAAATAGTTCATTTTCGCTTTTATTCTATCATTTCATCAATTCATCGAATTATAAATCGCAAAACATATGCTATTAAATTTCTACGAAAACATTTCAGTAAACTTAAAGTTATTTCAACGTTACGTCTTTCTTGCTGACACATTAAAGTAAACAATAAATATATTATGATCACACAAATTACAGCGATCACATAGTGACATTGTTAGTAGATATGCAGATTCATGTTTTAACTATATGCGTTAATGTTTATCTTATGATTTATGATATCATTAGGATTTATTATGGCGATTGGGAATGATTTTAATATTTTTTTAGTTGCAGCATGATTCTGCATGTGATATAATGTTCTCAACTTGTAACAAATTGATCATTCTAATCTAAACAGCTTTCTATGACTTATTGGCAAATGAAATGTTACTTTTTTATTTGATATGCTGTTTTGACATTTAATAAAGAATCTTTTCTTATTAATTTTAAAGTGTTTAGAAAGAATGCACAAAAACTTGTCTGCGTATGCAAACTGAACTCCAATTTTTAATTTCTATCTGTAGTTTATTCAAATAATTAAAATAATGGGTGTTTCAATAAGAGCGCAAGATTTGAATTGCGCGCCATGTTTGACAGTCCTAATGTCACATGATTATGACGTGGCAGATCGAAAGTTGACAGATGGGCGTTAGTAAATATGGAGCATTACACGGTAGAACAACGCGTCCTGATTGTCAAAAATTATTATGAAAATGGTGAAAGTTTAATTGCCACTATTCGTAAAGTGCGTCCAATGTTCGGTCGAAATAATGTGCCTAATTCATCTACGGTTAAACGAATAATCGAAAAATTCGAAAGTACCGGTTCGGTTAGTGATGTGAAACACACGATACGAGCTCGTAGAGGTCGTTCAGAACAAAACATCACGGCAGTTCGCGAGAGTGACAGAAAGGCCAGAGACGTCAATTCGCCATCGGACACAAGAATTGGACATTTCAACAGGCACTCTTCAGCAAATTCTCACTAAAGATTTACAGCTGCATGCCTACAAAATCCAACTGACTCAACAACTTCTGCCAGTAGACCATGAACAGCGAAGAGAATTCACCAATTGGATCCTTGAGCAACCTGCTGATTTTGCAAACAAAATCATTTTCAGTGATGAGGCCCATTTTCACCTCGATGGCTTCGTTAATAGGCAAAACTGTCGCATTTGGGGCTTAGAAAATCCACGAATGATTCATCAGAAAGCAATGCATCCACAACGGGTCACTGTACGGTGTGCATTAAGGTCTGGAGGAATAATTGGACCGTTTTTCTTCGAAAACGAAGAAGGTAATGCAGTAGCGGTGAATGGCGAACGTTATCGTGCTAAGATAACACAGTTTCTTGTGCCTCATTTGGAAGCTATTGGTCTTTACGACATGTGGTTTCGGCAGGACGGTGCCACATGTCATACCGCCCGTGAAACATTGACGATCTTGCACGAGTTTGCTCCTGGTCGTGTCATTTTCCGATTTGGTGACCAGAATTGGCCTCCACGCTGTTGCGATTTAACGCCTTTAGACTTCTGGCTGTGGAGTTATCTGAAGTCACAGGTTTATGCCAATAAGCCTGCAACCGTCGAAGCATTGAAACCCGAAATTAGACGATGTATGAATGAAATACCACTACATATATTCAATAACGTTATTGAAAATTTCGTCAAAAGGGTACGCATATGCCAGCAAAACCGTGGCGACCATTTACAAGATATTTTGTTTCATACATAATTCCCAAATGTATATTTTCTAAATCAATAAATATTTCATTACTTTGCTACAGAAAACCATGTTTTATTGAACACTGAAACCTTGCGCTCTTATTAAAACACTCTTTAGTATATTAAAACACAAGTTTCGTAAGGCACAATTTTGTCGCACGAGTTCAGTTTAGAAAGCGAGCCGCGATGGCGGCGAATTTTCTAAAGAACGAGTGCGACAAAAGGCCTTATGAAACGAGATTTTTATACTATTTTTTCTATTTTGCATTTTTAACATTAATAAATTGAAATTATTAATTTGAAAGTTCATAGTTTTATTTTTATATAAAGTTATGCATTTTGTCGCTTTGAACTTGACATTTTCAAATTTAAATATTGAAATCCGCGAAATATTAAACCTTATTTCACTGGCGCGGCTCGTGATGACGTATTTGGGGGTGCAAGTACAATGATGTGAGTGCTTCGTGTATTCTCGTGTACTAACTGTAACGTTTTCTCAGTTAACACCGAAAACACGAGGCACTCACATCATTGTACTTGCACTCCCAAATACGTCATCACGAGCCGCGCCTAAATTCACTACAAATTTTACTTCGAATTGGTTCTTCGTTCTCAAAATTACGTTCTATTTTAAATTATTATTTATCTAGTCAATAAAACAAATGAATATATTGCAGTTTGTTAAAATAGACATGTTTGGGATTAAATACAGAGTCATGCGCAGTACGATGCGAATTTCAAATTCTGGAACAGTTCAAAACTACTCGGAACTGATAGGTTCGAACAAACCTATAAGGTTTGTTATATTTATTTCTATGTTCGAACAACGCCAATACTGAAAAATGAAAAACAGTGTATCTATCGTTATTTATAATGAGTTCATTAGGAACGCGAAATAAAAAAAATATTTTTTGTTTGTCGATTCAAATAAATAAAGTTAAGTTCTTAGTTAACTAAAGAAAAGTTATATTATACAATGGATCATCTGTCATCATGTCTATTCTGCAGAAGAATAATAGTTATAGAATAATATATTATAATAGGATAATATAGAATAATCAATATTTAGAACTATTGTGTCAAGAAATCTAAGTATTTGAGACAATCTATTGGTTGTTCCCTAGACTAATTTTATATTTAATCCTCAATTTTAAATTCATGAATTGGAAATATTAAAAAATGTACCCTATCTATTACTTCATGAAAAAATCATGCGAAATCTGTAGAGGATCTTACTTGCCTACATATACTGTCATAATTGTAAGTAAACTTGCTTGGATACATAAATTTTCATTACAACGAGCCTGATACTTTGGCCAAATTTAATATATACTCGGTATAAGAAATTTTGTGTGCACCAGCCTTATTCCTCAAAACATTATACAAGCTCCCCCTAATATTTATATACAGTGATGTGCAAATGTTATTGTATAGTAATAAAATTTTGAACACGAAAATTAGGAATGAAGAGCCATTATTATTATGAAAAAAATATAACGTACTAAAGTTATACTTGTTTAAATTTAATATTTTTTTAACATTTTGGGATTCTCCTCGATAACACGATTTCAACAAATTACAACACTTGGCGTCTAAAGTATTTTTTATTTATTAATTGGTATGGAAAAGAAAATAAACTAGTCATACAAACAAAGTTAAACTTAATTTATGAAATTTTCAAAATGGGCTTCATCTACTTCCTGACACTTAAGCCAATCTGTCTGTAAATTCTCTTGTAATCCTCGCTATGTTGTCAGGTGAAATACTTCGTAACTCTTCATTAATTCTTTCAGTCAAATCTTGAAAATTTCTAGGTCAGGTAAGATACACTTTATGTTGTAGAGAGCCTCACAAGGAGCAATCTAGTGGGTTTAGATCGGGAGAACGTATGGGCCATTCAATTTCGCCTCACCTTCCAATTCTTCTGTGGGCAAATATTTGATCTAATCGATCTCGAACGATAACTGAATAATGAGGGGATGCCCCATCTTGCTGAAACCAGATGTTTTGTGGAAGTTGACCATTTTCCTCCAATGCAGGAATTATCTGGTTATTTAAAAGTTCTATCTTTGACCATTTTCTTCTAGAAAAAAGGCCCTATTATTCTGTTTCCACAAATACGGGCCCAAACGTTAAGCTTTCTAAGGTATGGCGCGTGCGCCTCTTGTATCCAGTGTGGATGACTGTATCCAATATCGACAGATATGTCTGTGAATAGTGCCATACAAATAAAAGGTTTTCTCATTCGAAAATACTATATTATTTTTATTTACAAAATTGTTATCACGATTACTAGTTTGAAAAATGGGAAATCATTAAGAAGTGTATCGGTTCAATTTAATATTGTTAAAAGTTCAGCCGCAGGAATATAAAAAAAATGGAGGGAAGAGGATAATTTAAATCGGAAAATAATTTCCGGACGTAACAAAATTTCGAATACGCAGGAAGACGAAACATTAGTTACGGAAAAAATTGGAATTTGAAATAATTTAAAATTAATGCGCGTAAAAATTAATGATAAATACGTGTTAATAAGAAGAAATTTTTGGCCCCCGCTGTCTCTCGATCTAACACCACTTGACTATGTTTGGTTATTTAAAAAATGAGGTATTTCAGAATCGCATTCATATATTATGTTTTATATTTAATAAATGTGTATCTTTACTATTATTCTACTCCAGTGTTTATCTAATCTTCTTTGATTAGTTTCATAATTAACTAATTTGTTGTTAATACAAAATAACCTAATTGAACAGAGTTTAATTGTCATTAATTTCAGTCCTTTCTCCAATGTCAATTGTGATTATTGTGAACCATAATTTTTTACCTTACGCCAATGAAACATTAAAGTAACGGTCCACAATATTTATTATGCGGCAATGACCCTTTTCGAATAGAACGGCAATTATCAATAATTTTTGCTCACACTGTATAACTTTAAAAATGTAGGTGCGCTACATTTTTTAACACTTTGTATATTTAAAAAACATTTCAAATGTTGGGTCTTCATCTTTAATTTCCCTGTCTACAATTTTATCAATCTCTTTTTTTTTAATTTAAAGGATATTTATTTACATGGTTTCACACATTTGTCCATCACTGTATATTTAAACGCTAATTTTCATAAAATTAAACAGTTTTAACACAATAGTGTCTAAGAAGAATAAGAATCAAATAAAAAGATTATCTTTTATTCTTGTGTTACATTAAACTGTTTGTCTGTCTTTTATAGAACTTTAATAAAATTTGATGATCATTTTTTAAATGTAAAAAAAAATTTAAAAAAAATAGTACATTTAAAAAACCGCTTTATATTAAAGTTTATGTACGGTCGCGGTCACATAAAAGCGACCGGCACTTTTTCCTATTGTATACATCATGTCACTTAATAATGAAAAAAGTAAAATATTATTTAATTTGTCATTAGTGTCATTACTTACAAAGCCAAAATTTATGAAAAAAAACACAAAATGTGAAATTAGTGGTCGCTTTTATGTAACCGCGACCGTACATAATATACGTTTTACATTTTACAATGAGTTTTGGAGTCAAATTTAGTTGAAAAAATGTTATGTACCCCGAATACACGTGTTTTAGATATATGTATAACAAATAATGTACAAAGTAACTATTACATATATTAATAAAAATTCTATTTTATTAAATAAGTGCATCCATTTACTCAAGAGCAATATTTGACATTTTTTTAAATTCAGTTACACTATGTACTATGTATTATTTATTACGCAATTTAATAGGTGTAAAATACAAATTCACAGGTATTCTATATTTAGCCTTTAGTTATTAACGCTAAAAACCCTAATATCAGATGTGATCGGATAGTCCGAATAGCATTGATAAGCAATAACAGTATTAATATACGCCTAATCATGTCGAATGTTATAAGTACAAGTGTGGTAAGTATACATGATTGCGGTAATAATTATCATATATATTTGGTCCTTGAAAAGTAGGTACCAAAGTACCAAGTAAGTTTGTCTCATGCAGTTGTAAGTTGTAAATAAATAGTGAATATATAATATATAATGGGTGATTTAGAATCTTATATAGAGGTATTTAATATCAATCCTATTATAATAATTTTTTCATTATTCTTTCTGAGTTATTTTGCGACAATGTATTAAAAGAAATGATATTCGACTTGACCTTTGAGGTTAGACTCAATTTATTCATTATTGTTTTCTGAATAATTTTTACATTTTTAGAAAGGAAATAGTATTTAAATTAGATTCATAGCTTTTACGAACATTTAAAAATTAATATAGCATAAATGAATTAAAATTATTTGCATATTTTCAGTGATTAGGAAGAATTATGCATGAGACCTTAAAATATCACCAGCATCTGGTAAAATAATTATATAGTGCCTTGTGTGTGATTATATAATAGTTTTTTTAATGAGTGTAATGAGTGTTGGCTTTCATCCCAAAAATAACCATATAGGTTTATTCCTTTACAACATACTAACACTGTATATACAATAGTATTGTTAATTAGTTGATTATTCATCACACATATGAAAAGTAAATGTATAAATATTTTAGGTGCTGCCAATAGTTTTAGGATTTGGTATTTTAGTTACGACAGTTGTTATTTACAAAGTTTATTTTACGGAAAAGAAGACAAAGAAATGTAAAACAAGCAATGTGAAAAAAGAGCTTGTGACATTGCAGGATTCACAAGTTAAATATGCTCTTCCACTTGTTGAAAAGGAAGAAATCAGTCATGATACTATGCGATTTAGATTTGGATTACCATCAAAAGATCATATCCTCGGTAGGTAGAATCAAATGTTACCATAAAAAAAGGAGAGAAAATGTTTAAAGAATCTGGTTATACTATCTAGTTTCTAATAATTTATGTTTTATACATAAATGATTAGTCATTCTCACTTTATCTAATCAAATATACATAGCTATAAAAATCCAGCTTTATGTATTACACAGCAGAATTAGAGTTGAAAACATCCTGTTGTTTCTTTCTACTTGAATTAGAAAAATGTTTTAATTGGGCTAATACTGTGGGGTTTTTATTAAGTTGTTTACTTAGTTAATTTGTATGCACAAGAACAGTTTTAAATCTAAGCTATATTTTGCTATATTATATTTTCAAGTAGTTGATAATCAAAATATGAAAAATATGATTCCTTTAGCACTCAATTATATGTTAAAAACTTAAGAAATTAACATTCCCGCAAGCCGACAGCAAACTACGTGTATCTACAAAGATGCGCAACCTTCATTTATATTTAATAGAATGATGAAGACCATAACAAGATTACTTGCAAAAATATTTATTAATACCAGTAAATTATGTATATACTGCCAGCCATTTTATTTGAAACTTTTTTTATGAATATAATAGAAAATCTTAGTATTTATAATATTGTTTGTCTATCTTTCCATTTATGAAATCCTTTTAATTAATGCTTTCTTCAATAGGTTTACCTGTTGGACAACATATCCAGTTATCTGCCAAAATCAATGATGAATTAGTCATTAGGTCATATACTCCAGTTTCTTCTGATGATGATCATGGTTTTGTTGATTTAGTTATTAAGGTTGGTCCATTTTATTTACTTAGGTATGTAGAAGAGCTAACTGTATGTTTGATGGAACACAGTTTCTGCACTGATTAATTTTCTTTTGTTTTTGATCTTCGAAAAAATTTTAATCACTCAATCATGTAATATTAGCAATATAATGAATAAAATGTACATAAAATAAGTTTTATAAACCATTATTTTAATAAGGTACAGTGCGCGTCATATAAAATACTTACAACTCTTATGAGCATAAAATCAGAGTTTTTATAGTTGCGTAAACGGGACAAATATATTCGTACTGTTATTAATTGTCATTGATACATACATTGTTAAGTTATTACAAGTTAAATAAGATATGTCAAATTTGATAATGTAATTGTACGCGTTTTATATGACGCGTATGGTATATTATCGGATCAAAATTTTTTGTTAGAATTTACTGTGCTAGAGATTATTGCATACAATATATCTTTTTGGATGTCTATGTTTTATTCTAATAATGCTAACACTTTTTTTATTCTGTTTGCTAGTTGCTGCTACTATCTGATTGTCAAGTAGCATTGTAACTAAGGCACTCGTTTCGAAAATTTAGTGATTTAGCAATTTCTTTATTGCCAATTTTATGGTAATTTATAGCCGACGAATGAGTTTCTACTGATAGACTGATTAGACATTTTAGAATAAATGTGTTTACTACAACAAAAAATTGATTCAGAGACATTACGCCATGAAGAAAGGCGATAACTGATCAGTTAAAGAAGTTTTTTTTAAAGAGCGTTCTTGAAAAAAAGAAACAATGTATAAATAATGGATGTAATTATATAGAATATGAACCCAAAATATTGTGAATCAATTACGACGGGCACCCCATAATTAAAAACCCCCTGAAAATTATATTATGTGCCGCCTATGAAAGCAAAATATTCAAAATGTGTATAAATAATAAATACCTCTATTAAAGTTATACACACGAATACGTTACAGAGTATGTTTACATATTGCTGTGAATTGTGCCTTTTTTATTTTGCTTATTGACTTATGTTCACAATCCACAGTAGCTCCGCCGAACTAGACTCAGATGGGTAGGCACCTTCCTTGAGCTTCTTAATCGTCAGGGTTATTCTCACGAATATCGTGGTATAAAAGAGAAATAATACAAATTAAACTCAAGAAATAAAACTAACATTAACACCACAAACATTTAATTTACATCAAAAGCAAAAAAAAAAAACTACTTTATCAAGTATAAAGTAGAATTGTGACTAAATTTCGCCGCAATATAGAGAAAAAACTCTTGTAAAATATGACTGTACAAGAGAGGAAAAAAACTTTAAACTGAATTCCGAACAAAAGTCTAAATAAATATAAACAAACTTTATTAGTCGTCATCAATTACTTTATTCCCTCAAAAAAATCAAACGTCAAAAATAGAACTTTCTCTATTTTTCGCACGCAACCAAAATTAAACAAGCGCAAGTCAAGCTTGTAACAAATAAATTTTCCCCCTTCCTACTATACTATGATAACTTAAATGAACAAAAACTATATTAAAAAAAAAAACAGTAATACGTTTTGTTAATATTTTAAATGATTACAAAAAATATTACAAATTAAATTTATAAATTTAAGAAGCTTCAAATTTCAATAGAATTATTACTACAAATATATCTATATAAATATCATATTAAAAATACATACATTTTAGTTTTGTACACGTTACGCCACAAAAACTATTATCTGAGAGATTCCAGATAGGTCAATTTATTCAAATTACAAGTTTAAAAGACTTGTAATAACCCGTTATTGAATTTTAATCACATCAAAGCACTTCAAAAATACCAAACGAAGTTATCCAAACTACATTGAACAAAATTAAGTTCTGTTCAATATTAATACAAAAAAAGACCTCCTATCTGTAAAAGGACTATCAAATCTCTAGCATGATGAAGCCACAGGAAACAGCAAGACATCCCTACCTAACATAAATAAATCAACATAATAATAATATATATATATCTGTATTATTATGACTTCCAGCTTGGCGCGGACTTCGAACATCTACATAGGCTCGTGCAATCTACAGACATGGACAAAATACATATTACAATAAATTATTATAAAAATTTTTAATTTTTAACATTATTTCCCTGGAATAAAATTTTACAAATAAATACAATAATTTTCCTATCTTCTTTAATTTCTTCTGCAGGGAAAAATTCATGACATATCCCCAAAATTATCCGAGAAAAAAGTTAGGACATTTCTAATCTTTGTTCAAGGATAATTTTCCGTACTAAACACATACGACAGTATCGCACTCTGTCATACCTCCCCGCACTAACATGTTGCATTGCTGTCCAGCAGGGTCATCCTCGTCCAGATGCTGTAGTGGAGCAGCGAACAATTACAGCATCTCCATATAAATTTTGTATAAATTTTCGAATAGCAATGTCTTATTTAACTTTAGACATTTTTATTGCTTATGTCATTTAGCTTGACATAATTTATTTATGTCATTTTGACTGGACATAATTTGAATAGGCTTCGTTACATGCATCGTAGACGAAGGAACACGCCGAAGGAACAGTCATCATCGTAGTATATTCGAGCACTTCCTCAATTTCTTGGACATGGACAAATCCAATGAATTTTCATAAATAAAAGAAAAACATAATATTAACATCTCATATACCAAATCATCATAACAATCAAATTCATAAACATTTCATTAATCCTTAATCAACAACAACAATAATAAACCCATATCATAACATTAATTTCTTCTTCCAATACATTATCTTCTTCTTGTAGTATAATTTTAATTTGTCTTATAAATCAATTCCCATAATTAATAAATTTTTATATTCGCAGATAATTTAATTTATTTTCAACTTCATCAACAATAATTTTTATTATTAAACTCATCCTGTATATTCAAACTTTGCTTAATCCTGATCATTACCTTGTCAATCTAATCCAAAACTCGTTAACCATCATAATCAAATATATTAATCATTTTCCTTTTAACATGCCAACAATTCTTTTTATAAATTTATTCATTATCACTATAATTTTATTTCAATATATATCTATATTTTTATCATAATAACTTTTTCTATAATCGTAGCTACTATAATATACTTTTTCATATAACGACGAAATTTTATATAAATACACTTTTATTTTCATTCAAATATTTATTTCATTTTCTTCTTCAATATAAATACATCATATAACTTTTTATCTCGACGAATTTTTGTAAACACATTTTTATTTTCGTATACTTTTTCTATAACCATACTTATCCAAACACTTGATCGTAGTTATTACTACCATCTCTTCTTATAATAATTTAATTTCAATATACATCCTACGTTTAAATTTATTTCAATATCAAAATCATATCCTATAACTTTTCCGAAATTTTTATATACTCTTTATTACATCGAATTCCAACTAATTATATCAAAGGCAAAATCATTATTTCTCGCATATTCATCTTTAATAGTATACAACAAATTTTTTTTATTATGTTGGGCCTATCTAAAATATCCGACTGTGAACAATTTCTGATTTATTTTTCTCGTTACCTTTATCTCTTCATTAAAATTTGATCGAGTACCTTTAAATTTAGTACCCTTGTGATTTCTGTTGTCTTGACGTTCTAAGTTAAAATTATAATTACATCTAATATCTTTATAGCGCGTCCCAGTATAATTCTTAACCTCTGATGTAATTTCCTTTCTTACATCTTTACTATTGCTGTCTATTCTCCCTGGTGAAGCCATTCTATTATTTCTATATTCGTAATTATTTGCTCTGTGAGGACTTGAATACGTATTATTATTATTACCATTTATTCTAGAATATGGATTTCTACTGATATTTCTATCTACATAATTACTCTGATATCTTTTACTATACTCCATGTCATCTAATCTTTTCAAAAGTTCAATAAACTGTTGCATATCACTAATATTCTGTTTGGCTACTGCCTGACTTATTTGTGCATCGAAATGTGTATTTAATTGACATACTAAATCTCTTTCATTAATTTTAGGTTGCAAATACTTCAAAATTTAGTGTCTTCTCATAACATAAAACTCTTGTGACTCATTACTATTGTTACTATAACTACCAAATAATAAATCCTTTCTTACTCTATTTTGCCTTGTTGTTCCCCAGAATTGACTGGTAAACCTGGCCTCGAACTCCTCCATAGTCTTCACCTCATCCGATATCATGTCCCACTAGGTCATCGCATCGTCCTTGAGACAGTTCCCTATCTTTTGAAGTTTCTTTTGGTCCCCAGGCACATCTTCTAGACTTTCTTTTATTTTCTTAAGAAAACCCATTGGATTGGTATTCGCCATACCATAAAATTTCGGCAATACTTCATTCTGAACTGGTACAGGGATGAAAGTAGGCACACTCGCTTCGTTCTTCTCTTTTTTCATTTGATCAATTTGTTTTTGCATATGCATCATCTTTTGTTCTTGCCATTCCCTCTTCTCTTTTTCTTCTAACAGTTGACCATTCAATATTCCTATATTTCGTTCCATCCTGTCCACTGTCGCTTGTAATTGTATTATCATGTCCATCATCTCTTGACCGCTGCCTTCATTGTGTCCTTCTTCATGCATGTAACTAGCATTACCCATTCTTTGTTTTAAATTTATCATACTTTCCATTTTTAAATTATATTATTTACTTATAATTTTATTAATAATTTTTTCTTCATTCGCCGTCACGTTGGGCTGCCATATAATTGTGCTGTGAATTGTGCCTTTTTTATTTTGCTTATTGACTTATGTTCACAATCCACAGTAGCTCCGCCGAACTAGACTCAGATGGGTAGGCACCTTCCTTGAGCTTCTTAATCGTCAGGGTTATTCTCACGAATATCGTGGTATAAAAGAGAAATAATACAAATTAAACTCAAGAAATAAAACTAACATTAACACCACAAACATTTAATTTACATCAAAAGCAAAAAAAAAACAACTACTTTATCAAGTATAAAGCAGAATTGTGACTAAATTTCGCCGCAATATAGAGAAAAAACTCTTGTAAAATATGACTGTACAAGAGAGGAAAAAAACTCTAAACTGAATTCCGAACAAAAGTCTAAATAAATATAAACAAACTTTATTAGCTGTCATCAATTACTTTATTCCCTCAAAAAAATCAAACGTCAGAAATAAAACTTTCTCTATTTTTCGCACGCAACCAAAATTAAACAAGCGCAAGTCAAGCTTGTAACAAATAAATTTTCCCCCCTTCCTACTATACTACGATAACTTAAATGAACAAAAACTATATTAAAAAAAAAAACAGTCTAATACGTTTTGTTAATATTTTAAATGATTACAAAAAATATTACAAATTAAATTTATAAATTTAAGAAGCTTCAAATTTCAATAGAATTATTACTACAAATATATCTATTTAAATATCATATTAAAAATACATACATTTTAGTTTTGTACACGTTACGCCACAAAAACTATTATCTGAGAGATTCCAGATAGGTCAATTTATTCAAATTACAAGTTTAAAAGACTTGTAATAACCCGTTATTGAATTTTAATCACATCAAAGCACTTCAAAAATACCAAAGGAAGTTATCCAAACTATATTAAACAAAATTAAGTTCTGTTCAATATTAATACAAAATAAGACCTCCTCTAGCATGATGAAGCCACAGGAAACAGCAAGACATCCCTACCTAACATAAATAAATCAACATAATAATAATATATATATCTGTATTATTATGACTTCCAGCTTGGCGCGGACTTCGAACATCTACATAGGCTCGTGCAATCTACAGACATGGACAAAATACATATTACAATAAATTATTATAAAAATTTTTAATTTTTAACATTATTTTTTAACATTATTTCCCTGGAATAAAATTTTACAAATAAATACAATAATTTTCCTATCTTCTTTAATTTCTTCTGCAGGGAAAAATTCATGACAATATGTACAGCTGTCGATGTTAAAGAAACTATAACATTGTTATATACGAGAAAATATCAAAAACTTCAACAACTATACTTCAAAGTACTCTCCATTCTGTGCAATATACTTGTCCCATCGTTTTGTCCATTCATCATAAACATCTCATAAACCATTTTTTGCGAGTCTATTTAGTATATCCATCACCCGTTGTTGAGCTCTAAATTCGATCTCTCAATTCTTTTTTGACTTCAGGAAACAAATGAAAGTCACATAGAGTAAGGTCAGTGTGTAGGGAGGGTGAACCATAATTACCACCATTAATTCTTCAAGTGTTCGTTGACAAATCGCTGATCTGTGGACCGGAGCATTGTCCTGATCCCGGATCCAACCGATGTCTTGATAATTTTTTTTTAAATTTTGCATTTAGGGTTACTCGAAGTAAATTAGAATAGTACTCCCCAGTTCCTGTATGTTTTCTAGGTACGGTTGAAGCCAAATAAAAGCTACCACTAGTTGACACTTTTTATAAATTTTGGTAATACAGGTTTTCAAAACCAAAGTTTATATTTATGAAAATATTTTATAATAATGACAGAAAAACTAATGGTAGCAAAAGTCAAAGCAAAAGTTTTTATTGCGACAACTTCATCAAATCAAAATGTCAATATGAAAATAATTTTACATTTATTAAAGTTAATATTTTAACGCTCCCCCATTGTTTTCAATAATGAAGTTCAGTCTTCTGGGTAAAGAATTACAAGCTTATGAGCATAGTCCGGGGTGAAACCGTTCCATACATCATGTATCGCATTCTATAAATGCTCAGCATTTCATGGGCGAAAATAATTATTTCTGTTAATTATGTTTACCATCAAACCCCAAACATTTTCCATGGGATTTATATCAGGGCTATGTGCAGGCCAGGACAATATCGTAACGTGATGTGGGCATGCAGGCAATTATCATGTTGATAAACAAAGTTATTTTCAGGAAATGCGGCACTTACTCATTGTAACATGATGTTTTCGAGAATGTTTACATAAGCCAATGCATTAAATCTGTTTTCTATATATGTGCACATATCAAGTTCGTTGGCGCTCATCCACCCCCAAACATTAACAGAGAAACGGCCACTGTTTCTCACAATTTGTGCATATTGTTCCTCAAAACGATTGTCCGGTGGTTTATAGACGCTAACGCGACCGTTGTAACATGACTGAAAAGTCTTTTCATCGGTGAATACTACGTTATTCCAAAAATTTGCATTGTGCGTGTAATGTCTTGAAGCAAACGTAATTCTTTCTTCTCTATTAGTTTAAGTTAAAAAAAGGTTTCTTAACTGCGGCACAATTTCTAAGTTCAGATGTTTTTATACGACGCCGTGACGTTTTAACGGATCCTGGAAAATTCGTCATACGCCGTGCTTCCAAAGCTGTTTCAAAAGGATTATTTCTCAAAAAAGTTTATAAGGTTATTTATCTTCTTCCTCTGCGGAAACCTTTGGCCGATCAGTCCCCACTTGTCTTTCCAAAGAATGTCTCTGATAACGTCTGCTTTTTACATAACGGAGAGTGCTTTTTGCCAGTTGAAATCAGTACGCAACCCTTCTCTCTGGCCAGCCCTCTTCCAGCAGGGTTACTATAAAAGTACGACTTGACATTAATGACATTGACATTGACATTAATGACACTGACATTGACATTAATGATTAATGGGAGCTTGAATATTATCTGTCATTTTTCATTTTCAAATGACATGATATCAATGCACAATAAGAAAAAGTACCGGTCACTTTTATATAGCCACAACCGTACAATGTGATCGTAAATAACGCCCCATTTATAAAAAAAATTAAGTGCATGATTTTAACTGTGCTTTTCTTTCAGTTTTCGCCTTCTGCGGTCTTGGCCTGCCTTTGTGCTTCCATTGGATACTTTGAGACTTTAATTCAGGGTCGTAATGATAAAAATAACTCTCGTCACATGTAGCTACATTGTTTAAAAACTGTGAATTATGGTGCAGTTGCCTTTTCCACTGCCGACAAATTGTCACTCGATTGTTCATCGGTTATCACCATAAATCTTCAAGAATAGTTTTTGAGTGGAAGACAAGTTAACAATGTCAAAAATTCGATATATGCCAACCCGACGATCATTTTGCATTAAGTCGTTAATTTCTGCATTTTTTGAATCAAACTGTGCAGTTTGACAAGGTCGAGGTTCATCTTCCACTGATTCACAACCGTCTTTGAATTTCTTATGTAACTCAAAACACTCTACATCGTGATAAACTACCATCTGGGAATGCATTTTTAATCATTTCAAAAGTTTCAGTTGGAGTTTTACTCAACCGAACACAAAATTTTATCGCATATCTTCGCCCCAATCTCATTTTTTCGATGGGTACGTCAAAACTGACAATTCAGTAATTAATAAACGTTAAAAGTTAAATCAAAGCCTACTTGAGGATAAGTACATTAGAGATGGGGATTTCATGTTCTATTCGTTGTGTTATAAAATTTTATCTGTGAAAGAAGATACAGTCTCGTAATACACTACGCAAAAAAATTGTCGCATAATTGAAAAATTTTTGGATGATAGCATTTTAAAAACTTTTAAAGTAAATATTGGGTAATCTAGTAGTAAATTGAGGTATTTGCGTGTTTATTTTTTTTTCTTGTAAAGATAATTATTAAAAAAACATTTTTTCTAGGGATAAAATAAAAACCTTACGGCTCTGTTGTCTAGAGAAAAAACAAGTTGAGATTAGGTATAATTCAGATTGACAAGTTATATTGATAACGCACGCCCACACATTACTCGTATAGTGAGACATTATTTGCAAGATGTTGAAATACCCACTTTAAACTGGCCAGCCGAAGTGCTGATCTTAATTAAATACAACATGTTTGGAATCACGTATTACGTCAAATAAACATACGAGGAATTCAGTTTCGTGACCTTCAGACACTCCTAGCGACACTTTTTACAGAGTGGGATAATATGGATCAGAATTACATAGATGACCTAATTAACAGTATGCCGCTTCGCATCGAGGCTGTGATTAGAGCAAGAGGTGGAAAAACCCGCTATTGATTTAATTATGTAACGTTTTACAAGAAACGTATTTTTTTATGTTAAAATTTATGAATACTTGAGCTTGTTTTGAGAACACCACTTGTTAAACTAGCTGTGATTAAAGCCTTTTGACTCATTATTTACTACAGTTCACTACAACATAGGTAGCTGCATTTACGAGAAAATTTTTATGCGGAGCGTATTTTGATATACCCTCGTACATTGAGGTTATTGCTAAGGTCAATAACCTTAAGTTACTTACGTACAAAATCTGCTGTTTGTTTTTTTTCGTTAGGAGACGTAGGAAGAAATATAAAATATTAATATGGATTCAGAGCGTCTACCGCTATTAAATTTACACGCAAGCACACGCTGCAATGTTTGTGAGTATAAAAACTCTAGAAGCTAACATTGCTTAGGCAGTTTTGTATGCTAAGGGTTCGATAACCTGGTATGAAACGTCAGCTGTTAAAAATGTATAATTGTGAATTGCATTTTTAAAGGAAGATGTAAGATGGGACATTTCACGTCCAATTTAGTAACAATCTACTTTTAATCGAAGACGTAAATGTAAAAAATATCGAACGTACACATGTAACGATCGACAATTGACTGAATCAGAGATGATACTTAAAACTGACGGACAATAACAAAACATCTCTTTATCAGTTTCAGTCACCATTAAGTATCGTCTTCGATACTCTTTATGATGTAGTCGGTCGCATAGTGGCGTGACAAATATTTTTTAAATAGCTTTGTATTGTTTTTCTCGCTTATGAGAGGGAATTTGTGAAAGTATTTTGGATTTATATTCTATATAATTACATCTTTCCAATTTTCATACGTTGTCTCTTTCAAAAACATCCTGTATGGTTTTCAAAATCCCCGTTAATTGGGTTGTAGTACTTGTTTTATAGAATATAATTATTTTATACGGTTTCTGGAAGTTTATGGTACAAGAGTATCTGAAAACCAATGAATTTACCTAAAAATTGTTTCCTATTTATTTCAATAACAAAATATCCATTTAATCTAAAAAATATTTTAAAATATATATAAAAATACGGGCGATTAAATAATTAACGAGCGGCAGTGAATGTACACATATTGTTAGTTATAATTTTTTGTAGGTATACTTCAAAAATGTACATCCACGCTTCTTGGAAGGCGGAAAGATGTCCCAGTATTTAAACAATCTAAAAATCGGCGACACCATAGATTTTCGAGGTCCATCTGGCCGAATTAATTACTTAGGTAATGGTAAATTTTCTATTAGGAAGCTTCGTAAGGATCCTCCGCAAACTGTCGAAGCCAACAAAGTTTCCATGATCGCTGGTGGTACAGGTATCACGCCGATGCTTCAACTCATTCGCCATATACTTAAAGACAGTTCGGACAAAACGGAATTATCTTTGCTATTCGCTAATCAAACTGAGAAAGATATTTTGGTCAGAAAGGAGCTCGAAGAGTGTAGAGATAAGCATCCAGATCAATTTAAGCTGTGGTACACCTTGGATACACCTGCAGATGGTATGTAATTATAAGTAATATTTTATTTGATGTATATGCACATCGTATCTGTTTAGATTGGAAGTACAGCTCCGGCTTTGTAACTGAAGAAATGTTACAAGAGCATTTGTTCCCGCCAGGCCCAGATACGATTGTGCTGATGTGTGGTCCACCGCCAATGATTAACTATGCTTGCATTCCAAATCTAGACAAGTTGGGATATAATAAAGACCTGTATTTCGCGTACTAAGAAACGAAAAAGAGTCATTATTAAAATCGAATGCTATTTCGATGAATTTTTTAAGTGATTAAACTTTAATATATGCACACAAATATATGTTAATCGATGCATTGTTGAGCTAATAAAAATTCTTGTTAATCACTAAATACTAGAAAATATACTAGTCTTGAAATATATAGTGTTATTTTACTTATTACAGTTTGATGATGAACCCAATTATCGACTACATTGCTGGCTGTTTTTAAGTTGATCAATAGGTTATATGTTGTTCTTTCATCAGTGTTCGAATTCTACTTTTTAATTTTTGGGTATTATCTGTGAGACAACATATTTACATAAATACAATAATACAAACTCACAAAAATTTTATACTAATGCAATTTTTATTATAAAATTTTGTTTTCTTTGATTTTGTTTCCCAAAAATGCACGTCTTGAAAAGATAATCCAAATAACAATTAATGTGGTTTTCTCAATTGGCCATGAATTTTGATGGATAGTATTCCATGCAAAGGAAGGAAACGAAGAAATGTTACCATTTTTAACATAAAAAATGTTTTCATCGTGATACAGCATCATGGTCTTTCTACAAGTAAGACAGTATTATTATCTGATCCACCTATTAACAACGTGAAGTTCAGTTTCAGGGCGACGTTGCAATGCAGAAATTTAGAATTGGAAAATGTTAAAATAATGGAAAAAATCGCTAAAATATGAAAATAATGCGAGAATTACATGTAATTATTTATTATATAAATTGTACTCATTACAGCCCAATACGTTCACAATTATATTGTGACTTTGTGCAATTTTTTTATTATGTTCTGCATTATTCTTGAACAGAATGATGCAAAAAAGAAATAGAAAATAAAGTTCTGGAATAAAAACACAAATGCTATAACTATTTTTATTTTAATAATATTAATATAAAAGTAGACAGTTTAATAGTTATAATATTAATTTTTAGAATACTTATTATAAACGTATGCTTTAACCGTAGTCCATGTTCTGCCCTTAAAAAGTTTCGGATACCTTTTCATCAACTTTATGACCTCTTCTTTCTTCGGCGCAATTTTATTTCGAATATTTTTCATAAAATACTTTTCTGTTACTTGTTTCTCTTCTTCACTCCATCCCTTTCTCACAATTTTCTGCTTCCTTGTATACTGAGAGGTTCCAATTTCATTTTTTGTACTTGTTTGATGTTCATGATGCTCAACATTAACATCATCATTGTCAGTTCCACTCCCTACCCCACCAGTTCATTATCAACCTCAATTTGATCTAAATTTTTACCTTTATTTTATCAAACTCATTTTCTTGAGAGATAAGCAAAAGTTTTGAAAATTTTGATGCTAGGACGATAGCACGAGTACGTTGACTACACTGGTTCATATTTCTTATCTTACAATTAGTTTCGTTCTGGATGCTCGGTGTTCAACACAGAAACTAGAAACTGTGCTCCAATGAAAAGAAATGCACCAAGTAGGGAATTCCCTTTTACGCGTAACAGAATACCGCATTGTTAGAAACTTGTATAGGTCATGGCTAATAACAGAAGTTTACACTAGCGATAAGAAGGGAGGGAGGGGCTTTAGTTACAAGAAAATAGTAGGCGCTCTGTTGAACGCTAAAATGGTTTATGTCTGAGTGAAAATATATTTGATGAATAGAGGCGCTCGGCTGACCGCTGAAACAATTTTTTTGTATATGATATACATCTGACCGCTGGCAGCGACTAGTGATGGCACTTCCGTGAACTATTTTTATACAAGCATCACAAAAATGTGCATCTGAACGTCCCCGAGATTTTTATGCCAAAAGCTGGTATGGACATCTAGGATTGCAGTGGCAAATTTACAGAGGCTTGCCACCGAGCGACCGTCTATCGGACGCTCGGTGACACCGGACGCTCCGTGTAATTGAAATTTTACATAGGAAGACGCTCAGTTGTACCATATATATATATATATATATATATATATATATATATATATATATATATATATATATAATATTTTCGTGACCTTGGTATGATATAGTATTAATAAGTCGGCGATTAAAGGTCTGGTTTATTACTTCAAAGTATATATATTTAAAACAACCGTACATGTTTCGGCAATGATGCCTTTGTCAAGGATTATATCACCAAACAGCACAAAACGATGGCGTATTTGAATTTTGAAAATGAAAAAGTGTGGGAGCCAACTTTACGGACCTGCTCTTCAAATGCGGATATCTCGGGAAGGGGAGGAGCACAAAATTCGTGCTCTACAGCACAAAACGATGGCATATTGGAATTTTGAAAATTCGAAAATGTGGGAGCTACCCTAAAGTTGACTCCCACTTTTCAAAAGCGAATATCTCGGGAAGGGGATAAGCACAAAATTCGTACTTTACGGCACCAAATAGCACAAAACGATGGCATATTTGAATTTTGAAAATTCGAAAAAGTGTGGGAGCCAACTTTACGGACCTGCTCTTCAAATGCGGATATCTCGGGAAGGGGATGAGCACAAAATTCGTGCTCTACGGCACAAAACAGCACAAAACGATGGCATATTGGAATTTTGAAAATTCGAAAATGTGGGAGCTACCGTAAAGTTGGCTCCCACTTTTCAAAAGCGAATATTTCGGGAAGGGGATGAGCACAAAATTCGTACTTTACGGCACAAAACGAGCACAAAACTATGGCGTATTTGAATTTTGAAAATGTGGGAGCCACCGTAAAGTTTGCTCCCAATTTTCAAACGCGAATATCTCGGGAAGGGGATGAGCACAAAATTCGTGCTTTACGGCACAAAACAGCACAAAACGATGGCGTATTTGAGTTTTGAAAATGCAAAAATGTGGGAGCCAACTTTACGGACCTGCATTTTAGGTACCTTTTTTAAGCAAAATATATACATGAATTTTATGACCAATCACAGCAAAGAATTGTTTTCGTAACCATGGAAACATGATTCAAAATTTAACAGGGTTGCAATGTTACCTAATACGTTATAAACAGTTATATATCGTAGTTGTATACCGCTGTTTATTACAAATTACCATTTACAAATTCGTTTAATTTATTGTTTTTTTTAGTTATTTTATAGGTTTTAAGAGTTTAATTAAGAGTTGTAACTCTGTTGTTTATATTTTACTTAATTAAATATTATATATATATATATATATATATATATATATATATATATATATATATTAGGGTGGCCCTTAACCATATGTAATTTTTTGAAGGTTAAAATTTTGCTGCTCCCAACCCCTGATCCTGTTCAAATGATGAAAAAAAGGGCTATGCAAAATTTCAGCTTAATCAGTTAACTTTTAGGCGACCCTCAAAGAGCTTGAAGTAATGCATATTGATTAATTCCATTACAAACATGTGTATTCTTCCCTAGCTCCTAGCTTGTCCTTTACTTCTTATTTAGAGAAATGTATGTGGAATTGTCTGGTCTTCCCAGCAATTGTTTAAAAACATTTTAAATCAAATTTCCCCAAAGTAAATTATAAAAAAAAATTTCAAAATAGCATGAAAAATTAAGACAAATTTGATTTTTAAAAATAAATCACATAACTTCGATAAGAGCAAAGCGTTTTTATTTACTACAATACTTTTGATAGAATTAAAACATAATGTAAGCGAAATAACAATAATAGTATATTATACTATAAGGGAGAGAAATGCGTTATTTTGGCAGAGGTGCAATTTGAAGCCCGAGGGCTACAATGCACCGAGGACAAAATAGCATCTCTCCCGAATGGTATATACTATTTTTTCCACGGTCTCATTAACTTAAAAACACATATTTTGTCATTATAACTCCAAAAATTATGTCGTAGTTTTAGTCATTAAGATGTTATTTCAAACATCTGTCAGTGTCAAATATATATTTTAAAGTTTCATCAAAAGAAAAAGTAATGGCCTTTAATGATATGCATAAAGCGTTTATGGTAGATTGTTACTTCCTGACATCTCATAAAATTGATGGTATGTAACATTTAATTTAAATGTCAATAAATAATTTCAATGTTATCTTTTTTTTGCATGAATCACAAACGTTCTCCATAATGTAAACTCCCTTGGGAGCATTATACTCCCTTGGGAATAATCGACTACTTCTGTTTTAATTTTGATGTCATAGAAACTGATTTCTACTCCGGACCGTGGAAAAATATTATTTTTTCATAAGTGAGGATTTAGTAGCAGTTGGGTTTTTTTACGCTCTCCGGCAACAATTTGTAATATAAATTGTTTCTCAGCTTCATCTTTTGTAAGAATGTTATTATAATCTTGAATGAGTTTGATACCTCTTTCTGCAACGTCATTCACAACAATGATGGTCTGAAGTTTTTCAATTCCACTCTTATAACCAACATCATCTTTCCATGTTGAAGGGTCTTTGTACAGAAAATCGGAGCTGATAGAAAATCTCGTGAGGAAATTTTTTGTACTAGAAGTTACAAAAGACGGAAACTTGATTTTTGAAAATGATGAAAAATCGTTTGGGCGAAGAATGTATCGCTTAAATTGATTTGTATCTTCTTCCTGTTCTTCACTTCCTTCAACCTCCAGCATAACTTGAGCCATACTTGTCTTAACATCTATTGGAACATTGTCATCAAAAAAGGAAAGAGCCACAGTTTCGGGAACTAAGTACCAGTGATGTTTTGAAATTTTTTTTGGCAGTAGCCTTACTGATTTCGGGATCAATAGCCTGATAATTTAGCAATTGATGCATGAAAAGAAAATCATGATAGGGTGCTTTAATTGCATCTGGTGACAAGAACCATGCTCGAACATACACTCGAGCAAGAAAAATACATATTCTTCTAAAGGAATTCTTCTCCCTATGAGATAATTTAAATTGATCTTGAGATAAGAATATTTTAAATGCATAGATTGCTTTTGACATCCATCTAGCATGACTACAGCTCCTGGTATATGAAACGATATGCCATTCTTTGGAATGCCTCCAAGAAAGATCATTGTTAACTCCAACAATTCTCGATAATCATCTCGCAGTTGTTTATGAGTAGCAAGCTGATCTTCAATAAAATGAATAATGGTAGAGCGGACATCACAAGGCACTTCATTTTTATCAGTTATGTAAACATTTTTGTCAATTTTAGCCCAAGTTTCTCTAAATCTTTTGAAAAGTGGCATGTCTGGACCAGTAGTCGCATCCATCAGCAAGTCGAAACAGCTTCTCAAAACTAATTCAAAAATGTGATGACGACAAGGGAGGTACAACAGGTCACGATTGAACAACTTTTCTAGATTTATGCAGGCACCATTTATTCGACCTGTGTTGCTTGCTGTAGTATCACAGCAAAATGCCTGAATTTTGTTAGTTATACTCCATTTCTCGACTGCATGGTAAACAGCCAACGCTTGCTCTTCTCCTGAAGATGTTGGGATTTCAGGCACTCCCAGCAGTTGCTCTTTGCCTTGAAAGGTGACTATTATTGCCAGTCTATCAACATTTTCTACACCTGTTAGTGCTGGGAGCAACTTTCCATCCCAGTGTAACACTAATTCTTGGCAGTTGTCTAATTTAAATTTGTTCTGGATTTCTGTGTATCTTGCTTCCCTAAATTTTCGGAGATTTTGAAAAGAAGTACGATTTATTACTAGCTTTTCAGTATCATGCCCGAAAGCTTCTGCAGCAGCCATTAATAAAAAGCGTTCAAATAAGCTTTGCCTCTAGTAGGCCATTCCTTTAAAAACGTATGATTATTAATAATTTAAATTTGCATTAGTTGTCAATTAGACAGATGCATAGTTGACAAAAATTGCTTTGTAATTTAAAATTGATTTAACATGGTTTTTACTATACAACACAAATCATTCATGCTAGAATCTTATTTTCGAAACGGACGTAAGATTGACGGACAATGGCATTTATCGAACAGCTTGACGACGAAGAAATAACACAGGGTTACTTTCAACAAGACGGAGCTAGAGCACACACAGCAGGTGAAACAATTAATATTCTGCAGCAATTTTTTCAAAATCGGTTGATAAGTTTAAACACTGAACATGAATTTCCACCAAGATCTTGTGACATTACCCCATGTGATTTCTTTTTATGGCCATTCTTAAAGAACTCGATTTATCAAGTACAGATACCTGATCCTGCAGGCCTTCAAATCAGAATTGCTGAAAGAATTAATGGAATTGACAATGCGATACTACAAAACACTTTTTCCTCCATTAGAAGAAGATGTGAGAAATGTTTCGAACAAGGTGGTGGACACTTTGAACAATTTTTATAAAATTTTGCTTGTTTGTTGGAAATAAACATATTTCATTCACTTAAAAATGTTCGTTTTATTATTTTGACATTTGTCATTTCAATCAAATATCTCATCTCATAACCAACAAAATTCCTATTAAAATTAGTAACAAGCTAAGACATAATCATAATTTCCAAGGGCTACTTTGAGGTAAAATTTATTTGAATTCTTTGTATGAAAACTGCATTTCTATCAGTAATTTTGCACCTATCAAAAACTTCAAAAAGACGAGGAGTAAAAAAATGTAATGTACCTCGACGGGCTGGATCTATGGCTGCAGTTGATGCTGTTGGTGATATCTGTTGAACGATGGTAGAATTTTCACTGTCGTCACCACTATCACTATTTTGGCTGCTTGGTGTTGAATCATCAGTTTTCACCACAACAGGTTGACAAGTAGCAAGTAGTAATTGTTGTTCCACATCTTCATAAGTACTTTTTTTCCTGACACTTTCCATTGCAGAGCGTTTTAGTGCTCTTTCTTCCTTATATTTTAGTTTTTGATCAACGCCAATCATGGAGCCCGGTCTTCCTTTTTGGCGCTGAAGAATTAAAAATTTCTTATCGTCTTCATTTTTCATCTGTTCCAAAGCATCTGAATGAGCTATGTCAAAGAGATCGTCCATTTTTTCATGAAAAGATCTCTTTTTTTCTTTTTCTTTATGTTCTTGTCAAGTTTTTCTGTAAACCTTTCCATTCATCATATAGTTTAAGTAACTTATCAATGCAGTGATCAGTTCTTTTAGAAGGATTTCGTGCTTTTTGCCAAAAGATGGAAACTTCTTGAATCACCAACGCTGCGCTTTCTTTCGTTGTAAGATTTACAACTTTCCCATTGTAGAAAAAAACTCTTAAAACCTGTTGTTTCGAAGGTAGTTTGGCTCCGACGATTTGATTGGAAATATAACCAACAATAGAGACATAAAAATATTTTCTAAACTTGTAGAATGAACTATCTGAAGAAGTTGACGCCATTTAAAAGTCTAGGAAATACATAGCACAAATAGTCAAGTCACCTTAAATCAGCAGTTCAGCAGTACAAACTATTCTGAAACCAAAATTGCAAAATCAATCAAAAATCATCATATTTAATTATAAAAGAGGATAAATAACAAAAATAATAATCATAATTATTGGATAGAATAGATGAACAAAGACTTTTATATATTTGAGAATAATATTTTGGAATAGGTATCAGAACAAGTTGGTTGAACCACTGAATACATTTTAATCAGTTGTTGTCAGTATTTCCAATGTAAAAATGGATACCTCACTATAGAATATGAAATATTTTTACTCACTTACGGAATTGAAGCTTGAATTTGGCTTATAACACTTATTAGATCAAGTACACAGCACACAAAGAATAAACATTGGTTCCGTCATTGCACTTTTAATAGGATGAATATTATCTCAACTTAGTAACACACTTAGTGACAGAATCCACACTGAATTATTACACCAAACAATAACTTCTCAAAGAATCACAAGAATATATATTGAAGAATGGCTGAAGCGCCTTTTTCTTCTACGTCTTTCCCGAATCACATCTCAAATCAGAATGAAAATAATAAACATTATAAACAAAGTATTTTTTTGAGTTCATACGAGTTCTGATGCTGCCATCTAGTGGGAACTTTATAAAGCATTTCAGTCCCTCTTCTCGAAAATTATTAATTTATACAGTAAATATTAAATAACAATAATATCTTGAAAAATAAGTTTACAGATGACAATTTCAAGAACTCATGGTCGATGAGGGCCGCCAGAATGAAGTCTGATTAAGCTAAAATTTTGCACATATCATTTTTTTGTTGATTGGAACAAGATTGGGGGTTGGGCGCTAAGCTTTTCGAAAGTTGAAAAATAAGGGCCACCCTAATATATATATATATATAGTATTAATAAGTCGGCGATTAAAGGTCTGGTTTATTACTTCAAAGTATATATATTTAAAACAACCCTACATGTTTCGGCAATGATGCCTTTGTCAAGGATATAATCCTTGACATGATGCCTTTGTCAAGGATATAATCCTTGACAAAGGCATCATTGCCGAAACATGTAGGGTTGTTTTAAATATATATACTTTGAAGTAATAAACCAGACCTTTAATCGCCGACTTATTAATACTATATATATATTCTATATATATATATATATATATATATATATATATATATATATATATTATATATATTTAATTAAGTAAAATATAAACAACAGAGTTACAACTCTTAATTAAACTCTTAAAACCTATAAAATAACTAAAAAAAACAATAAATTAAACGAATTTGTAAATGGTAATTTGTAATAAACAGCGGTATACAACTATGATATATAACTGTTTATAACGTATTAGGTAACATTGCAACCCTGTTAAATTTTGAATCATGTTTCCATGGTTACGAAAACAATTCTTTGCTGTGATTGGTCATAAAATTCATGTATATATTTTGCTAAAAAAGGTACCTAAAATGCAGGTCCGTAAAGTTGGCTCCCACATTTTTGCATTTTCAAAACTCAAATACGCCATCGTTTTGTGCTGTTTTGTGCCGTAAAGCACGAATTTTGTGCTCATCCCCTTCCCGAGATATTCGCGTTTGAAAATTGGGAGCCAACTTTACGGTGGCTCCCACATTTTCGAATTTTCAAAATTCAAATACGCCATAGTTTTGTGCTCGTTTTCTGCTGTTTTGTGCCGTAAAGTACGAATTTTTTGCTCATCCCCTTCCCGAGATATTCGCTTTTGAAAAGTGGGAGCCAACTTTACGGTAGCTCCCACATTTTCGAATTTTCAAAATTCCAATATGCCATCGTTTTGTGTCGTAAAGTACGAATTTTGTGCTCATCCCCTTCCCGAGATATTCGCTTTTGAAAAGTGGGAGCCAACTTTACGGTAGCTCCCACATTTTCGAATTTTCAAAATTCCAATATGCCATCGTTTTGTGCCGTAGAGCACGAATTTTGTCCTCATCCCCTTCCCGAGATATCCGCATTTGAAGAGCAGGTCCGTAAAGTTGGCTCCCACACTTTTTCATTTTCAAAATTAAAATACGCCATCGTTTTGTGCTGTTTGGTGCCGTAAAGCATGAATTTTGTGATCATCCCCTTCTCGAGATATTCGCGTTTGAAAATTGGGAGCCAACTTTACGGTGGTTTCCAAATTTTCGAATTTTCAAAATTTAAATACGCCATCGTTTTGTGCTGTTTGGTGCCGCAAAGCATGCATTTTGTGCTCATCCCCTTCCCGAGATATTCCGGTTTGAAAAGTAGGTCCGTAAAGTTGGTTCCGTTAATATCTCGTTAACGACTAAGCTTACGAGAATTTCTAGAGAGTACGAAAGTGTTTAGAAATGGAACATAAAAGAATTATTTTAGGAAAAATCTTAAAAATTTCTACCGGGAGTGTCACTCTTACTCTTAGCGCAAAACAGTTTTTGGCTATTGTCGCTGAAAATAGAAGGTTTTTCGTAGGCTTCCTAAGTATAGAAAAGTGTTTAGAAATAAATTTTGAATAACTTTTGTCTGAAGACTTTTTCAAAATGTTGAAAAATTTTTCATAATTTACATTCACGAAAATTTCTCAACTACTTTACACAAAGTAGTTGTTGCGTAAGCGGTGTTCTAGCTTTACTGTGCCCCATGTGCGACACCTTGATTAGTGGTTTTTACCTACTGATGATGACAACTTAGTTGTCGAAATAAGTAATTAGGATACGATTAGTAATTGTGGTAAGGGGATATATACCTTTTTAAGTTTTTACTTAACCACAGTCTCCAAAGAAAGACTTTTATCTAGGGTTAATAATTTTTGTTCGCATTTATTTGTTTTAATTTATAGTTTTCTTGTGCTATTCTTAATTGATGTCAGATAATTAGCACCCTATAATTAGCAAAATCAATAAAGTACTGGTGTTCAATTGTGTATTAAAATATCTGTTCAGTGTAAACCAGCGACAAATCAGTGCGGCTAATCTAATTTTGCTTGTAGTTACTTGCATACTGTTTTCTCGTGAAAGTGTTCGTATGCCATACGTTTCCGTAGATAGCTTCACTCGAACGAATATTTGCAAATAAATAATAGCAATATAAGTATACAAACTAATAAGTGATCCATCTCAACTGAAGAGGGTTGGCAATGGAATATTTATGATGGCATTCCTGGGTAGTTACCACACTTGTAAAGGCGCGCTCAAATGCTTTTGACAGTTCTCTCTTTGGTTAACTACTGACAATTTTTCCTTTACATATTTATATAAATAAAATTTCATTTTCAATGTTTATTATAAGACAGAATATTTCATATAGAATGTTACAATGGTTAGTACTTGAAATAAATGTAGAAATATTCATGTGCAAATGATAGATACAAATATAATTCACTAAAACAAATTTATAACAATGTATTTAATTAATAAAGTAAATGTTCAAAATGCCCACCTTCACTTTCTAAACACAAATTAACACGTTAGCAAATACTCTGTTTTTCAAGTACCCGAACAAAAAGAAGTCTAATGGGGTCAAATCTGGAGAACGAGCTGGCCAACATCTTCTACAGATGAGGCGATCATTAAAAATATTGGTCAGATGATCTATATTGATTTGTGCTGTATGTGCTGGTGCACCACCTTGTTGAAAATAGCCATTATGTAGCTCATGCTCTTCTAAATTATTAATAAAAGGCTCTAATATCTCTTCTCTATATCTAACTGCATTTATAGCATTGAAAAAGATTGGTCCAATAATACGTCATCGTGACATAGCAATCCACACTCCTATTTTGATTGGATGTAAACTTGTTTCTTGGTATACATGTGGGTTTTCAGTTGACCATGTACAATAATTTTGGCTATTGATATAACCTGTAGGCTAAAGATAAGATCCTTCCAACAGACCGTAAAATTTATATAACTTTAGATATCATTAAAGGACCTCAAAGGAACTAATTTACCATATAAACTAAGGGTTGGAAACGTACCCTTAGGTCAAATAAAAAATAAAAAATTTTTGTATATTTTTTATACGTCCAGAACACGTTAAATACAGGATAATCGTGTAAATTGTGTGTGCTCCTGTTCAAATAAAATATCGCTTTAAACTATTTATGCTATACCAATCTTCCTTTTGTTTAAATAATCTCGCAAAACGATGTTAAAAATTGTTATTTTTAGGGTCCATTTTCGCATAAAAATCGACATCATAAACGCTAGCTATTTCAGACCGCCAACTTAAACATTTACTAATAAATATTACTGTTATGATATCTATCTATAACAATTAATTTTTTCTCTACGTCAATTGTAAAAAAAACCTAGCGCCAGAGGCCACGAGTGAACCAAAGCGACGCCATAAACAGTAAACCTGCTTCCAAAATGCCCAAACACAGGGAGTAGGGGGGCAGTGACTTGCGATCGCTATTTTCAATTTTTTTTTTAATTTAAAATAATTAAAATAATGGGGTTATATCAGGCGCGGCTCGTGATGACGTATTTTGGTTTGCAGTACAATGATACGAGTGCCTCGTGTGTTTTCGGTGTTTACTAAGTAAACGTTACAGTTAGTACACGAGAATACACGAAGCACTCGGATCATTGTACTGCAAACCAAAATACGTCATCACGAGCCGCGCCTGGGTTATATACCTTTTTAAATTAAAATAATTCATATATCCAATCATTGACGTTTGGAAAAATTTACTGGAAATGGATACATAAAAATATAAATAGTAAAACTCTATGTGTTTAAGTTGGCAGTCTGGAATTTCAAACGTTTACGATAATGTCAATTTTTATGCGAAAATGGACCCTAAAATTAACAATATTTAACATCGTTTTACGAGATTATTTAAACAAAAAGAAGATTGGTATAGCATAAATAGTTTAAAGCGATATTTTATTTGAACAGTAGCACACACAATTTACACGATTATCCTGGACTTGACGTGTTCTGGACGTATTAAAAATATACAAAATGTAAGGTTACTTTTTTGTTTTATTTTTTATTTGACCTAAGGGTACGTTTCCAACCCTTAGTTTATATGGTAAATTAGTTCCTTTGAGGTCCTTTAATGATTTCTAAAGTTTTATAAATTTTACGGTCTGTTGGAAGGATCTTATCTTTAGCCCAATAATTAATTCTTTGCTCAAAATAATGAGGATATAACTGCTGTAATACTGACATTTTATATGGGTGCATATACAAATGTTTTTTAAGAGCCCTCTGCACACTTCCATATGATATACCTACAATTGTTTTTCTTATATACACATTATTTCTAGTTTTAAATTTACACAAACCTGACTGTGTAGATAATTTCCGAATAGATTTATTAGGACTGACTTGTATTCAATGCTCTATGTCAGCTATGGTGTCATCGGTCAAAACTGTTGGTGTAACTCCACGCTTTCTTTTTAAAATACTGCCTGTTTCCATGAATCGCTTCACCAATCTATCTCGATGCTGTACAAATGTATTATATACAACATTTTCATTCCCATATTCAACAATGAACTGGTTAAAGCAGGATTGTGCTGAGTACGTACATTGTCCATTTTCATCTTGCACACCACTACGAAAGTATGCCATAACAATCAAAGTATCTTGCTGCACAGAGAACGGCATCGTAAATAAACGCTACAAATATAATTTATACAACTTCTAAATAATCTTTGGTGTTGTTTACATAAATGTTTAAGTTGTAAAACTTGCTTTAAAAATAAAATAATACTTACCAATAATCTAAAGACGGATTGATAATAGTGTCTTTATTAAAAATAGATTTCGAAAAAGACGAAAACGAGAAAATATTAAATAATAAACGTGAAAAATAACAACAAAATAGCGAACGAAAAACGATAGTGAAAATTATTCATGATTGCTATCTGTTTAACATAACATTGTAATAAACTAGGGATTTCTACCGTGCCAACCCTCTTCAGTTGAGATGGATCACTCATTTTTTTCAACATTTTGAAAAAGTCTTTAGACAAAAGTTATTCAAAATTCATTTCTAAACACTTTTCTATACTTAGGAAGCCTACGAAAAACCTTCTATTTTCAGCGATAATAGCTAAAAACTTTTGCGCTAAGAGTAAAAGTGACACTTCCGGTAGAAATTTTTAAGATTTTTCCTTAAATAATTCTTGTATGTTCCATTTCTAAACACTTTCGTACTCTCTAGAAATTCTCGTAAGCTTAGTCGTTAACAAGATATTAACGGAACCAACTTTTAAAACGGGAATATCTCGGGAAGGGGATTAGCACAAAATTCATGCTTTGCGGCACCAAACAGCACAAAACAATGGCGTATTTGAATTTTGAAAATTTGGAAGCCACCGTAAAGTTGGCTCCCAATTTTCAAACGCGAATATCGCGGGAAGGGGATGAGCACAAAATTCGTGCTTTACGGCACAAAACGATGGCGTATTTGAATTTTGAAAATGAAAAAGTGTGGGAGCCAACTTTACGGACCTGCTCTTCAAGCGCGGATATCCCGGGAAGGGGATGAGCACAAAATTCGTGCTGTACGGCACAAAACAGCACAAAACGATGGCATATTGGAATTTTGAAAATTCGAAAATGTGGAAGCTACCGTAAAGTTGACTCCCACTTTTCAAACGCGAATATCTCAGGAAAGGGATGAGCACAAAATTCGTGCTTTACGGCACAAAACCGCACAAAACGAGCACAAAACGATGGCGTATTTGAATTTTGAAAATGTGAGAACCACCGTAAAGTTGGGTCCCAATATTCAAACGCGAATATCTCGGGAAGGGGATGAGCACAAAATTCGTACTTTACGGCACAAAACAGCACAAAACGATGGCGTATTTGAATTTTGAAAATTCGAAAATGTGGGAGCCACCGTAAAGTTGGCTTCCAATTTTCAAAGGCGAATATCTCGGGAAGGGGATGAGCACAAAATTCGTGCTTTACGGCACAAAACAGCACAAAACGATGACGTATTTGAATTTTGAAAATGCAAAAATGTGTGAGCCAACTTTACGGACCTCTAAAATGCATGATTATCTATAATCAGAGACTAACGAGACCGGCAACTAAGAACAAAAATTTGTCCTAGTGAAATGGAAGATCATTACGTCCTTCTCTAGTAGTTGGGCAGTCAATTATAGATGGCACTGTCCAACGATGACGCATTCACCCGCCAAAATTTAAATTTGCTTCTCTAGTTTATTGTCGTATTTATTTTTTATGTTCATACGAAATGTTTGTCTTTACATTTTCAGCAATTTCTTCATGTTTAATACATAAAGAAAAAGAACTGAAAATGTATAAACATATCGTACAAACATTTGTATTCTTCTTTAGTGGTACACTTTACTATGTTCAATGAAATAATTGGATACTTCACATAAAATTTATTTTATTATAACTACTATACAATTCTAAATAACTAAAATAATATACAATAATATAGACATACGAAAATTAATATCAATAATGGTATAAAATAGACATATTTTAAAAGTGCAATAAAAAAAACATATTTTCTTAATAAATAATTGATGATTTAATGTTTTTAATTTTTTTGTAGTATTTTCGTTCCGTAAATTCCTTACTAACCTTGTGCAGTACCAAGGAAGTCTGTTTGACAAACCATCTATTATTGAGCATCAAATAAAATGATAATGCTGTGTGGAAGTACAGGCGCGGCTCGCGATGACGTATTTGGGAGTGCAAGTACAATGATGCGAGTGCCTCGTGTGTTTTCGGTGTTTACTAAGAAAACGTTACAGTTGGAACACGAGAATACACGAAGCACTCGCATCATTGTACTTGCACTCCCAAATACGTCATCACGAGCCGCGCCTGGTGGAAGACATCCACGAAAAATCTAATTCAATCATTAAGGCAATACCTTGTCTTTTACTGTCCATTCCCTTACCTTTGGAAGATGCTTCGCACAACGAAGTTGAGGTAACAGTAATGACTGTGCACTTGATGATATTCCTGTTGAATAAATAAAATAATTAGACAGATAAAAAAAGAGGAAGAATAATTTACCTTTAAATATATCTTTGATCATTGAAGACCCATTTAAGTTTAATTTTGATATATTTTTGATGGTACAGCCTCTTTTTTGTGCACATTAATTTTAGTTTTCAAATGTGCTGCATGTTCTTTCTTTATTGCATTCACAGATGCTTTTCCTTTTTTCTTTCTTTTTACTGTTGATATATTTGCTGGCTGATGGGTAATAAGACACAAACTGAATTGCAAATAGGTGTTCTACAGGTACTGTAGGTAAATTGTAATCAATTACCTATGTATTTTCTATTGCTTGCAATGGTAATCTTTGTGGAATTTATATTTCTTCTTACAGTTGAGATTCAGAACATTTTGATATTGACATGATTGTTTGTGCTACATGTAAGGATGGTACAGCTCCAGAGTAATAATTCTAATACTTCCTATGACAAATTTTAAACCCATTACTTCCAAACCAAGTCTTGGATCAAAAACATGGACACCTAAATATTAGTTGTTTTGTTATATATTCATTATTACTGACATTTAAGGATTTCGTGGAAAATAATGTAATTTTTCCACATCTATTAATCTCCTTTGCCGCACACGATATACAAAATTTTGAAGCCATTTTCAAATAATTTATATGCTGAAAGGAAAAAGTACTTGTAGCATAATTAAAAGCGTCAATGAGATTAATTAAATATTTTTTTAAGAACTTGTTAATTTGGGGCAAACAAAGCATTTTTGAGTAAAATAATATGGCGTGGCGTATGATGAAATTTAATGTAAATCTAACTTACTTTTTCAACAGCAAAAAACACTATACCTAGTCCAGATAAAAACTGATCTGGTCAATGCTTGGTTGTATAACAAATATTTCAATAACTCAATTCAAATTTCGATATTGTATTATAATTCAGAACGATATGGAACATATCGTAAGTATCTCTAAACCAAGAAAATAACATAACCAATAAAATTGAAATTCTAGAAAATTTCAAAATTATACTCCGAACTTACACGTTTGATAGCGATTAGACACGAAGTTGAACGATTACAGTGCCCTCTTTAAATGACTGCCCAACTGGACGATAAGGATGAAAAGAGTACATATTTTCAATCAAAGATAAGGATCGAAAATCGGATTAAATTTTCGGTAGTAATACCATAAGAGCTTTGAATTTATCGATAATTTCACGAATGCTTGTTACATAGCGACGAAGACGAGTGTCAGTTTGACAAGCATTTAAATCACGACAGCCTGTACGGCTGGAGTGGTTTAATTGTCAAAGTGACACGAGTCGAAGTCGCTATGCAGGAAGTATGAGTGAAATTATCGATTTTAATTCAAAGCTCGTATGGTATTTGATTAGATTATTTTACGTAATACAAAATGAAATTTATCTAAACTCTTTATTTATTAATTCATGTATAAATTAGTACACTGAAAGGTACAATTGTTATATACATTCTGTTTTTTATTGGATGTGCTTGAATCAATATTTGCACTGTTGTAACTATTTCCTCGCATTTGATTAATAATAGTTTCATGGTGTTCTTTATCTAGTTGTAGATACGGCTTAATAGAATGCGAACTACTATGGCCAGAAATTTTAATTAATTGTTGCTCATTTACACCAGCTTTTGCTAAATTTGAGATAGCTGTCGCGCGACTGGAATGGTTACTTATTTTTTGGTTTTCTGTGTTGAAACCAGCGAGTTCAGCACTTTTCCTAAACCATTTCAAAATTTCATTTCTTCCAATAGGCATATTTTTATACCAGCTACCTTTTTTCTTATTCCACGCTGGATTGACAGTTAAAAAGAGTCTATCACTTTTTATACGAGCGTTTTCTGCCCTCTTTGAAATGAGTTTTTTAAAAAGTCTGACTGGGCAATTACTTGGTTTTACTTTGTTGGGAATCAACCATTTACTGTCAGCACATTTTTGTGCTCCACCTTGGGTAGTTTTCGTGAATATGGGATTGTACTCTATTCTTCCAGTCGGTGTATTGTATACGTTCATTTCTTCTCGGAAGTAGTGAATCAAACATGCCGCGCCTTCTCCTTCTCGCCATACCAATTCAATCGACACTATCAGGTAAAATTTCTTTTGTAGTCCATCTGGATTTCTTCATCCCAAACATTTATCATTTTTTCATATTCGTTCTTCTGTAAAGCTGCAGAACTCATTTTCCGTTTACCAGGTATCGCTTGAAGAATTCTCCTTTTGGAGTTCCTTGCGTCGCGGGCTGCTTTAAATACGATGCTCTGAAAAGGATCAATTTTTCTGTTATATTCGTTATTAACCTTCTCTTGTAGCAATTTTGCCGTGACATTCCACATCGTTTTAACAACACCTTCTTTATATTCTTCCCCATTCACCTTCCTCATATTGAAGGCCCAGTCTTTCAGAATATCTGCAAGTTCGTCTTCTGTAACATTTTGTTCGATGCTGTAGTTTTTCGCATCACAAAACTCACAAAATTGTCGCCAAATTGACGCTTTACTCTTTTTCGTATTAGCCGGTTAAGCTTGTTTTACTATTTGATCAATGTTTACAACTGATTCTTCCCCAAATCTCAGCATTGTTTTGTGACAATGAAATCAGTTTTTTGACAGAACTTTAGAAATGTCTATCCTTATTAACCGCATTTCCATAACAACGTCTAATTATTCTACTATGAAAATTATCGATAAATTACCGCTGTAATTTCGAGTTGCTTCAGTAATACGCGAATCTTATTGGTTTATATTTGTATGTGTAAAATAATCAATGATGTTGCCGTCTCGTTAGTCTCTGCCTATAATACAAATATTAAGTTTTATATCAGCGTGTGTTCTCACTCTCAGTTTTCTAGGAGGCTGTGAGTGCGTCTTAAAAGTGACAAAGATTATTGTTTAATCGTTATTTCACCGTTGTCAAGATTCACAAGAGTATTAGAAATTTTTTAAACTATTTTTTTAATTCACTTTTACTTGTAAAATTTTGCAATATTCTTTTACATTCTCCCATAATATTGCTGATGAACATTATTCAAGCAATATCCAAAATCTTCCAAGTATACGGTAATACATTTTAAGCAATAATGAATATTAGCTGTCTTATATGCAGCGATATGATCGCATCTTCCGCAGAAATATACACAACAAATTGTGGACATTTATTTCATTATTCATGTTTGATACAATGGATTGAAAGGTACGTGTTCTTATTACTGTATTATTGTATTTATACACATATATTCATTGCTTTTATTGTAGATCTAGTACTTGCCCTTAGTGCAGATGTAAAGCAACAGAAAAAAGCATTCACAGAGAATTTTTTAATATAGCAAATACTGATGGAATCACAGATGATGTCACATTACAATATAAAATGGATAACTTAGAATTTCAGATTAAATTGAAAGACAAAGATATACAAATCGGCAAAGATAAAAATAAGAAGTTAAAGGACCAGAATATGGCCTTACAGTAAATTTTGTGTTATTGAATATATAATGGAATTTCTAAAAGTCTTTTATAGAAATGAAGTAAAAGATCTAGAAAATAAACAGAGCATTTCTGAATCTGCAATGCATGCTTTAAAAGAACAAGTTACTTATTTTAAGTTGAAAGCAAAAGAAACTAGTCGCTTAAATGATGAAATTGTTCGATTAAAAGATAAATTAAAAGAATTGGAACATGTACAGCTAGTTCTAACAGGTTCAAAGAAACAAGTTAATGATATGTTGCGACACAATAAAGACGTACACTCTCTGAGTTTATTAGTGCATACATTAAAAAAGTAAAGATGTAAAAATTTACATTTAGTTGATTAACTGTAAACTTTTCTTGCTTTAGAGAATTAATGAAAACAGTTAGGAAATATAAATTATCAAATACAAATATCAAACATTTACAAAATGACAATTCTCGATATCGTAAACAAAATTCTGAAATCGGTGATGAAAATAGAAAATTGAGGTAAGTCAGAACTCATACTTTTCTATTATTTTGATTGCCGATAAACTAATTTTAGTGGAATCTCCGCAAATAATGCAACATGTGCACACATAGCTATGCGCGGTAGAAGACGCAAAAAATGTTTGTGTTCCAGAAAGGTTTGGAAGTGTTTTAGAGAAAGATTCAGATTTTTCCACATTAATCATCCAAACTTGTAAAGATGCGTCAATAGAACCATTAAGTTGTTTTAAAGATTATTTTAATTATGTAAATATAACAGGATATAAGCACATTTTTTCTCTGCAACGCACTCGGTTTGCAGAAATCACTGTGGAGACACATTTGATTTTGCAAATATTTCACAGATTTTATCCAGTTTGAGACTTCACGGAAGACGTTTAAAAAGGTCAGTGTTCCACTACTTTTAATAAATTTTTATACTGTAGTAGTAAAATTTGAATTTAAATTTGCCGCCAATATATATATATATATATTAGTTAAAAGTGTTAGGTTGGTAGTGGCAAGGAAGGAAGATACATTATGGTGAAGTTTGTTATGATTATTATGTGATCGTTATGTAACTTATGTCTAAATTTAACGAATATTAAAACATATTAAGTAAAAGCGGGAAGTTTAATTATACGTACAAAAATATGTTGGTGCCCTTCGGATTTTAACAGTAATAATTTATTACTCTAAACGAGCGAAATGCGTTCAACGTTGTCCGGCGGCGACTGACAAAGTATATATTCGCAAGAACGAGCCGCCGGTGCGATGTTAATCCAATGAACCTCTCTACAGTAGGCATATTTTTTATTAATACTAGAATGAAACAATATTATCGGTTTACTTTCGTGTATATTTGTATAATAAATAAATTACAAAAAAGCGGTATAGCCTCATAATTATTCATCTGAGCTTGTACAGAAATTACTTATTTTTTTGTAGGGAGCCAATTTTCGAAATTTAGATGATGATATTCCTACAGATTTACTTCTTTTAATTCCTATAATAGGAATAAAAAAAATTAAAAACCCTTACCACAATAGAATTTAACAATTCTATTACGTATTTCGACAACCACGTTGTCATCCTCAGTAGAAAAAACAGTGTAACACTTGAAAGCACAAAAAACACACGACACTCACTGACGCTATATTGCACGGCTTCTCGTTTAACACTAAATTTTAAAATTTTTAAAAACCTGAATACTATAGAACTTACCTTATTGGAAAAACCCTACTTAAATACGTACATGCATTAAGAGACCATTAACCGATTAATGCTTTATTCTATAGAAAGGCCCTTTAGAAAATTACACAAAGGGGACACCCTAATTTCATATACATAAAGAAACCATTATAAACCTCATCTTAAATTATATACCGTGTGCACAAAGTCGTGCGATCGATGGATATATAAGTAATGACTGGCCAACTGCAAGTATATTCGCCTTGCTTGAACACAATGAGCGACTGATAGGAATATTCAATGTGTTAGAGAGAGATTATTTGATTCGTACTTAGATCGTATGTAGAATGTGTTGGATAAAGAAATGGAACGCCCGTACAGTTAGACAGTAGAACAGATTGAATATACTCTCTCAACCCTAACCACATAAACTCGCTATTCGTCTTCGTCTTACTACATTGTGGTAGATCAATCACTCCCCGGCGTTCATACGGTATGTCATTTAGAAATTAATATTTAGTCATAATATCTGTTAAAGGCTAATGTTGTAACGAAACGAAATTTAAAAAATTACATAGAATTAAATTAATTTGATAATGGTTTTCCTATCTTTTTTTGGTTTAATAACATCTAACTGTCAATTAACTCGAATAAAGATGAACCTGGTATAGGACCCAAATCTGCATTAATTACGTTATTCCTATTTTTAAAGATAAAAATGCTCACAAAACTATCTAATTCGCGGGGGCTAGTAACGTTTTTTATTAATCTCAGACAGTCAGATGTTACGTTGTGACCTGATTCAAGACATATATAATTTAAGATGAGTTTTATAATGGCTTCTTTATGTATATTAAATTAGGGTGTCCCCTTTGCGTAATTTTCTAAAGGGCCTTTCTATAGAATAAAGCATTAATCGGTTAATGGTCTGTTAATTCATGTACGTATTTAGGTAGGGTTTTTCCAATAAGGTAAGTTCTGTAGTATTCAGGATAAAATTTTAAAATTTAGTGTTAAACGAGAAGCCGTGCAATATAGCGCTCAGTGAGTGTTGTGTGTTTTTTGTGCTTTCAAGTGTTACACTGCTTTTTCTACTGAGGATGACAACGTGGTTGTCGAAATACGTATATAGATTTGTTAAATTCTATTGTGGTAAGGGTTTTTAATTTTTTTTTATTCACTTAAAAGCCACAGTCTCCGATTTTTCAGTCCTATAATAGGCTTTGGGGATGGAAATATTCGCAAATCTTTTTCTTCAAGTTTAGTCTTTGAGATTCACAATCTTTGTGACATTCAATATCATTCCAATAAAATCTTGAAATAAATGAAATACTTACAGTAGATGCACTTCTTGACAGTTGTGATATTGAAATGGTTTTAAAGTTGGAGTTTACTGAACAAGAAAGTCCTACATTACTGGATTTTACTACCAGATAAGGAGAGTCATAATCTTTTATGGTTTGTACTTTTTCATCCTAAAATGGAAGTAATTTCTTAATAAAGTATAATTTAAGCAGTTTGGAACGGCACTTTAAAAATTAATAAATTTAAAATAGTCAATGTTTTCCAATAATTCTTTAAAAATGAACATAACTAATACAACTGTATGTGATTTAATTTTTTCTGATACTTATAATCCCGTACTAGGTTTTTTTCTACAAGGCCCTGGACTTTCATTTACGTATCTATTTAAGCTATCATTAGATATATTTATTGATGTTTCCATATTTGCAATTTTACTTTCCATGTCGCGAATCTTTTTCTTCAAGTTTAGTCTTTGATTTTCACAATCTTTGTGACATTCAATATCATTCCTATAAAATCTTGAATTACTAGTTGACACTATAAATACTAAATAATAAATTGTGGAATGTTAGAGTAATTTTTTACCACTTTAATGCGTCATTTTTGAATCAATAAAAAGTTTGAATTAATGTTATCTATGATCTTTATTTTCAAACTTGTGAAAGAATTTGAGCTATTTAATTTGAAAGGGAAACTTAAGTTTTATGAAAACACTATATATAAAAAAGGATGTAAAATTAGTTTACCGGCAATCAAAATAATAGAAAAGTATGAGTTCTGACTTACCTCAATTTTCTATTTTCATCACCGATTTCAGAATTTTGTTTACGATATCGAGAATTGTCATTTTGTAAATGTTTGATATTTGTATTTGATAATTTATATTTCCTAACTGTTTTCATTAATTCTCTAAAGCAAGAAAAGTTTACAGTTAATCAACTAAATGTAAATTTTTACATCTTTACTTTTTTAATGTATGCACTAATAAACTCAGAGAGTGTACGTCTTTATTGTGTCGCAGCATATCATTAACTTGTTTCTTTGAATCTGTTAGAACTAGCTGTACATGTTCCAATTCTTTTAATTTATCTTTTAATCGAACAATTTCATCATTTAAGCGACTAGTTTCTTTTGCTTTCAACTTAAAATAAGTAACTTGTTCTTTTAAAGCATGCATTGCAGATTCAGAAATGCTCTGTTTATTTTCTAGATCTTTTACTTCATTTCTATAAAAGACTTTTAGAAATTCCATTATATATTCAATAACACAAAATTTACTGTAAGGCCATATTCTGGTCCTTTAACTTCTTATTTTTATCTTTGCCGATTTGTATATCATTGTCTTTCAATTTAATCTGAAATTCTAAGTTATCCATTTTATATTATAATGTGACATCATCTGTGATTCCATCAGTATTTGCTATATTAAAAAATACTCTGTGAATGCTTTTTTCTGTTGCTTTACATCTGCACTGAGGGCAAGTACTAGATCCACAATAAAAGCAACGAATATATGTGTATAAATACAATAATACAGTAATAAGAATACGTACCTTTCAATCCATTGTATCAAACATGAATAATGAAATAAATGTCCACAATTTGTTGTGTATATTTCTGCGGAAGATGCGATCATATCGCTGCATATAAGGCAGCTAATATTAATTATTGCTTAAAATGTATTACCGTATACTTGGAAGATTTTTGATATTGCTTGAATAATGTTCATCAGCAATATTATGGGAGAATGTAAAAGAATATTGCAAAATTTTACAAGTAAAAGTGAATAAAAAAAAATAGTTTAAAAAATTTCTAATACTCTTGTGAATCTTAACCGGCACTGGCGGCTCGTTCTTGCGAATACATATTTTGTCGGTCGCCGCCGGACAACGTTGAACGCATTTTGCTCGTTTAGAGTAATAAATTATTACTGTTAAAAACCGAAGGGCACCAACATATTTTTGTACGTATAATTAAACTTCCCGCTTTTACTTAATATGTTTTAATATTCGTTAAATTTAGACATAAGTTACATAACGATCACGTAATAATCATAACAAACTTCACCATAATGTATCTTCCTTCCTTGCCACTACCAACCTAACACTTTTAACTAATATATATATTGGCGGTAAATTTAAATTCAAATTTTACTACTACAATATAAAAATTTATTAAAAGTAGTGGAACACTGACCTTTTTAAACGTCTTCCGTGAAGTCTCAAACTGGATAAAATCTGTGAAATATTTGCAAAATCAAATGTGTTTCCACAGTGATTTCTGCAAACCGAGTGCGTTGCAGAGAAAAAATGTGCTTATATGCTGTTATATTTACATAATTAAAATAATCTTTAAAACAACTTAATGGTTCTATTGACGACACCGAAGAATTTTCTAATTTTTATATTGCCTCCATTAGTCGATTGTTCTGAATACTTTTTAAATCTGTTTTAACAACCACGTTCTTATACCAAAATATTTGTGATAGCAAAACGCTGCCTCTAACCATGTTCTCTAACGTGTAAAAATCGACTGTGGTGGTTCAGGAATATCGGGACACAGTCCGTGAAATTGGCGATCACGTTTTGATGATTTGAGAAACAGCCATAGTACTTGCAATTAATGTATTTTCATCTGGACAACATACGAATAGTTTCTGCCACCAGATATACAGCATGGATTTTACACGTAATGTGCAATAAGTTAGCATAATCTTTTTTTGGAGACCGGCCTATAGAGAGCATGTTTGCGGCACCATCATGCACAAACATTAATATATAGCATGTTGAAAGTTCAATCTTTTCCATTGCATTTAAAACTAACTCTGAAATTATTTCGGCAGTACATTGTTGTACTAGTAAAAGTGAAGGTGACGATTGATGTAGTTCCATTGTACATATTGTAATATCTAAAGTAGGACACCCATTTTTACACATTCTATGTAACACTTATTTCACAAAACACGTCCTCATTAATTGCTTATTCGCATTTTAGTTTAGTTATGTAACTAGGCTAGCATAACATTAAGTAAGTAAGTAGGTTATTAAGTAAGTAGACATGATATATATACTGAAAACAGATCTGATCTAATCGATATAGTACATGTGAACATCGTAACATGTAATGTTATTGTTATGTATTTATTAAATGTTTTGTATTGTTTCCGAGTATATTATTTATTTTAACAATAAAACCGGCCTCTTATGAGTTCGCCTCTGAGATGAAGCCATAATGAAGACAAGGGGACATTACATGGCTATCGTACCAGTGGCTAGCTTGACGACATCACATGGCCATCCTGCCAGTCACTTCCGACATCACAGTACTGTAACATTAACTACCGAATTTGTTGTACAACATGTTGTTTCTTCCACAAATAACCAGTTTCTTATTTTTCAATTTTGATTTAATTATATGTTCAATACGTTCACGGAGAGATGGTAGAAAATTGAGTAATCTTTCGCTAGGTAACGTACCTTTCCAAAAATAACTAAATGATTTGTTTTCTGCGAACTTAAGTGGTACATTACACAATATGAAAATTACACATAAATGGAAGAAGAATGTCTTGCCTCTTATTTTGCGATTATGCATTACACTATTTATTATTGTAAACCAGTGCACTGAACGGTGTCCGGACGGCAACTGACAAAATATATATACCGTATGTGTTAAATATCATTAGGCATAGAGAATCAACGTATGAGTACATACAATGTATACGTACATGAGAAAGCCAGTCCAATGCCAGCGAAGACCGCGACGATTGACGATTGACTGGAAATTTTGCATTCAGTCTAGCTGCGGCCGTTACAGTTTGAAAGCGTACAATAAAATTAATGTACAATGGCTCTTTATACACCCACTGAAAAGCTTCAGTTAGTAAAATGGTTTTATGCTGGCAAGTCTGCAATGGAGTGCATGAATTTGTTTGCGCTGACTTTTGCAGACCGTTCTGTACCTGGCAGACAAACAATTTATATTATAAATAAATTTGAAACTTGTTTCTGTCTCAATAACTGTACGAAATGCAAACCAAGAGAGGTATCACCACAAAAGACAACGGCGGAAAGACAACGGCGGGATAACACGAGATCTACTAGAAGTGCTGCCGTGGAATTGGGTAAAAGTAACACAACTATTTCACGTATTTGGAAACGTAATGGTTTAAAATGTTTCAAATATTCAAGAAATATTTCCCGAGGACAATTTCCGGAGAATGGAGTTTTGTCAAGACGTTATGGAAAAGATACATTGAGATGAAAATTTCGTTAAAAATATTCTCTTCACCGATGAATCAACTTTTCCACTACACGGAAAGCACAATCCCTCTGTTCTTCGATATTGGGCTTCGGGAAATCAACACCGGCATTTTGCAAATCGCACTCAGTATCCTCAAAAACTAAACGTTTGGGCAGGTATTTTAGGTGACCATTCTATAGGCCCCTATTTTATTGATGGTATATTAAATGTCGACAAGTATCTCGAATTACTGAAAAATCAAATACTTCCCGCCATTCAAAACATTGGAATAAATCAGGAAATCGTTTGGTTTCAACATGATGGTTGTCCAGCACATAATGCAGTCAGGGTAAAGGAATTTCTAGGAAATACTTTTCCTGACCGTCTTATTACTGGAACAGGAAACATTAAATGGCCCCCGCGATCTCCTGCTCTATCTCTAAATGATTTCTTTTTGTGGGGATATCTAAAAAATATTGTTTATACTCATGAAGCTGGTAGAGCAGAAAATCTAGTTGCCTTGAGAGAAAAAATTTAAGAGCTAATTTCTACGACCGCCTAGGACAATGTCTTGCTGTTCAAGGAGGAATTTTCGAACCTCTTGTATAATTTATTATAATTTTTAGAATCCTTTTTTATTTATTTTATTAGGATTCTTCTTTAATTTTATTAGAATTACGCTTTTGTTTATGCGACGCACCGCAGCTTAAAAATTTCCTGCATGTATTGAAAGAAATAAGAAAAGCAAATCCCTGGCAATTCGTAAATGTTATTTTAGAACGCATTACAAGTACCTACGTCGATGGTCAAATGATTACTGCTAACTTGTATTTGCGAAACAATCGGAGACAATCTTTGCCGGCCATCGCGGTCTTCGCCGGCATTGGATCGGCTTTTCCATATACATATACATCGTATGTACTCATACGTATTCCCTATGCCTAATGATATTTGACACATTCGGTATATATATATATATATATATATATATATATATATATATATATATATATATTTGTTTAGATAATTTCTTAGCCGTTTATTAAATATAACAATTGATAAATTATTGAAGTTTTTCGGCTTTTATATGAAATATTTATAAATATCAAATTAGAATGTATGTAATTGCAGAGTAAGTGGGGATGTAAACATTGCTGTCTACAAATTACAAAGCAAATCATACGAAATTTTTTTATATGAAAAATATGGTCTACGTTGGGACTCGAACCCAAGTCTATAGCTTGCTGGGCTGTCGCTTTTACCACTAAACCACAATAGATCCAGGTTCAAGCTATTTAGAAATGCAATATAAAGTAACAGTGTTAATGAATCAGATGTCAGTTATTGAATGTAGATGTCAAGTTGAAAGCAGAAGTCAGTTGTGAAAGCTCATGTCAGTTTTGATAGCAGATGTCAGTTAGTGAAAGCAAATGTCAGTTAATGAAAGCAGATGTCTGATTTGAAAGCAGGTGTCAGTTATGAAAGCAAACGTCAGATTAGAAAGCAGATGCCTATTTTGAAAGTAGATGTGAGTTATTGAAAGCCGATGTCAGTATTTTAAGAGCAGATGTCAGATTTGAATGTTGGAAATGCTAATTATTACTCCGTAGCTATATGAGTGTTTAGATAATTTCTTAGCCGTTTATTAAATATAACAATTGATAAATTATTGGAGTTTTTCGGCTTTTATATGAAATATTTACAAATATCAAATTAGAATGTATGTAATTGCAGAGTAAGTGGGGATGTAAACATTGCTGTCTACAAATTACAAAGCAAATTATACGAAATTTTTTTATTTGAAAAATATGGTCTACGTTGGGACTCGAACCCAAGTCTACAGCTTGCCGGGCTGTCGCTTTTACAAAGAAAAAGCGAAAACTTATTTATAATAAACTTTTATATACATTTATTTAAATCAAATCTTTTATTTATCTATGTTTAGCTGATGAGAATTAAGATATTTTGTTTCACATTTCACTACCATACACTTAAGGGGAAAACATATCGACGAGGAGCCTGAAGAATCAACTTTGCTAAAATTATTCATGCTCACCAACACCTATCTGTAGCCAGGGGTAATACATGCAATTTGCGGATGATCTAGCATTGTGTATTCTATACACTGGCGCCCAATTCAAAGTATTATTCTAGTACCATTCTATTAAATAATTTTATTCTGATAAAATTATCTTTTATTATCATCATATTATTATTATATCTTTTAGATCATTCAGCTTCTTTTCATTTACGCGCACGAACGTTAGATCGTTTCGTACCTTTTCAATATATATAACGGGTGTTCAGAAACATTCGGAGTCAAAGTAGTCCTTGAAAATATGAAGTCATGTCTGATATAGATTGATACATTTACTTAATACAATTTTATAGGTTATCATACACGCAAATGTCAGTTTATGTCGAAATATATTACTTTAATATGCCATATTATGTAATATAAACTAGTCAAATAATGATTTTAGAAGGTAACAGTAATTAATTTGCAAATTTCAAATTAAGTATTTCGATATTTTAGATAATTCTTGCTGAACAATTGCACCTCTTCATGCGATAACTGGAAAAAATTACATAATCCAATTAATATGCTATTCATTCTTGTGTAATAAAGCTCATCTAATCTGTAGTAACATGTAAAAAGACAATGCAGAATTAAGAGGAAATAACTTTACAAGTAAGGGTTTTATTCATCTTATAGTGACAATAGTATCTAGTTATCGTACTAGTTTAATATATTAATATTCTACAAATTATTGTAAGAAATGGCTTAAAATAAATTTGAAACAAATAAATTGTTTTTAGAGTCTTTAGATTACAACCTTATAATAAATATCATAAATTGTAGTTGTATAAATTACCAACAATAATGACCATAATTATAAAAGATGTTGAAAATGTCCACCACCTTCTTCCAAGCATTTTACGCACCTCCTCCGAATGCTACTAAATACATTTTGCAGTATGGGACTATTTCTAATTTCACTAATTTTATTTATAATTCTGTCTTGGAGATCTATATAATCTTGCACTGGTACTTGATAAATTGAATTTTTTAGAAAAGGCCATAAATAGTAATCACACGGTGTAAGATCACAAGATCTTGGAGGAAATTCATGATCGCTGTTCAAACTAATTAAACGATTTCCAAACACTTCTTGTAACATATTCATTGTTTCCCCCTCTGTGTGAGCTCTAGCACCATCTTGTTGAAAGTATCCCAAAGCTAGTTCATCATCGCGAAGTTGATTAAAGAAAGGCAATTAGTTCAACAAACTAACTTTTTTAGTTTCTCTAATAAAGTTGTGACAACATGTAAACGTCAGCAATGAAGCAATGACGTACAATTGGACTTATGCGTTTCTACTATACTTTTTTTTTCTAAATACTTTCTATTGTGAACGATGTTTTTAATGTCTATAGTAAATTTAGGTTATGCCAACGTCACATAATATATATTTATAGCATAAGTCAAATACTTATAAATGTCAGTGACAAAAATGACATTCAAAAAGGTATTTTACTCTAAACAATTATTCGTGTCCAGAATTCCGTTCTCCTAGCTGTACATTATTGGGCTAGGTATGCAGATGACATATTGTGTATTTGGACAGGTACAGTTACACAATTAACATAATTCTTAAAATTACTCAATTTCTTAAATCACAAGATATAGTTTACAATAGAAAAAGAAGACAATAGCAAATTAAACTTTCTAGATATTACGATATACAAAAATATTAATAGATACTTGAAATATAGTATATTTAGATCGTAAGTTACTATGCATTAATCATTAGTAATTGAATTATGATTATTGTTATATTTGTAATTTAATTAGAATCACACTAACTTCGAGAGTCTATTCAAGGCGCGCGGCATAATCCGCGCGACTCAATCGAATTTATGTCGTTTTATATTCCAGATTTATTTTTGCAATTTAATTCATTGTAATACATACTTACTTTGTTTTCTATTTTGGCAGAAAGCTGATTCAAGGCAGTACGCACTTTTGTTAATGTAAATATCTGAACAGATATTTAGTTAGTCCCTTTATTTATATTTTGTGTGAAATAAAGTCCCAACCGCCTACGGACATCAACAGAATTTTTTTGGTTTTCCCCCGATTAAGATTGAGAAAATGTTTACTTTTCTAAACATGTAAAAGTAAGAAGTGTAATTGCAATACTCATCTAAAAATGAATATACTGCCAAAGTGAGATGACAGACCTGAGCAATGACAGAGGCTGCCATTTTGGTACATCAAATGTCATTAATGTTAAAAATTGATTGCAAACATAAACTATTTTATTTGTTTATATTCAGAAACAAACGTGCAATGCAATTATAATATTAAATATAATAACATTTTGTTTTTATTTAATTTTTGTGGAGATATAAAAAATATTTAAATTATTTTATATTTTGAGTAGCTTCATCCTATATCGAAAAAATTCTTTGACTTAACTGTGTGTGTAGATTTTTATTAGACAAAAAACTGTGCGATATTTCATGCCAATCTTTTTATTTCAACGTTCTTATATTTAATAACATTCTTATAATATTTTAACAAAAAAATTGTTTTTAACAATGATTAAGAAACAGTTATAGTATGAAGGATGTTTTAAATATTCTGTAGTAATACCAAAGAGCTTTGAATTTATCGATAATTTCACGAATGCTTGTTGCATAGCGACGAAGACGAGTGTCAGTTTGACAAGCATTTAAATCACGACAGCCCGTAGGGCTGGAGTGGTTTAATTGTCAAATTGACACGAGTCGAAGTCGTTATGCAGGAAGTATGACTGAAATTATCGATTTTAATTCAAAGCTCGTATGGTATTTGATTAGATTATTTTACGTAATACAAAATGAAATTTATCTAAACTCTTTCTTTATTAATTCATGTATAAATTAGTACACTGAAAGGTACAATTGTTATATACATTCTGAAACCAGTTTTTTGATAGAACTTTAGAAATGTCTATCCTTATTAACCGCATTTCCATAACAACGCCTAATTATTCTACTATGAAAATTATCGATAAATTACTGCTGTAATTTCGAGTTGCTTCAATAATACGTAATAATCAATTTAATTTTTCTAAATTTAGTTACAAACTAAAATGATAAATGCTTGTATAAAGAAAAATGGAAAGTGTAGGCTCAGTGGTCTAGGGGTATGATTCTCGCTTTGGGTGCGAGAGGTCCCGGGTTCAAATCCCGGCTGAGCCCTTTTTTTCATACATGCCAAAGAAAATATGCAAAATACATAAAAAAATACTTCCACGTCACACTAATTTTTAACATTTGGTCACACCTAAAGTATATTTTTATCTGTAATACTCCTCTCTGATCCACATAGCGGCAAAATATTTATAAATTATAAGTTTCTATCATTTAAATCCCACTTTAAATATTCATTCTAAGTAGTTGGACGGAAATCTTACAAATGGTTTACATATTTTATATGTTTATATTAACGGCTGTTAAAATAATATAAAACAAAAACATTTTTAATAATATAATATAAAATATATTTTTGTTTTATACCTATAAAATATGCTTAAAGCGTGCGTCGTTGGATTTTATGCAGTACACAGAGTTTGTTAAACATGTTTGTAAAAATAGGCTGTTGTATTCTTCTGAGACAGGTTATAATCTTTTCACGAAGTTCGTCAATGGTTTCCAGTTCGTTATCTCTAAAAACTAATTCTGTTAGCCTAGCCGAAACGTAAGAATCAGGAGGGGTGAGAGCTGGTGAGTGAGCAAGACATGGAAACTGCACCACGACAAATTAGGCAGTTTTCCAAATTCTCATGAAGCACATTTAGGAATTCTCTCGTCGTGAGATATGTAGTCCCATCCTATTGCAACGTTTGTGTACCAAGATCTCTCCAGAGAGAACTCTAAGACCTCAGGAATTGTATTTCAATCAGTTTTCTAAATCGCAACTGATATATAAGTACATACTCTTACAGAAATGCTTTCTGTTTCTTTTCTCAATAAAATAAGGAATCAGTATGTCATTAGTAGTCACTGCACACCAAATTGTTACACATTCACTATGCCTGCTTACTTAAATCTAAGAAACCGCGATATATGATGGCTGATAAATTCATTTAAATTGATGTACCTAGAATTCACCAGAAACCCATGCATTCGGAAGGAACATTGAATTATCGTGAATCATTGGAAACATTGAAGTACAATACACTAATATGTTTAGCAAGGACTTCTGTTTGAAGATTGTGAGACCTTTTGGAAGAGTTTTTCTAGATTTGCATCAATTCCAGCTGGACGACTTGTGCAGCCTTTATGTTATATCAGAAAATTGATTGGCATCCTAGTTCCAGGTAAGCGAAAATAATTCTTGACTATAAATATTCTCTCTTGCGTTGTTAGCACTATTTTGAATTTCTATTGGCATTATATTCATACAAATAAACATATTGTTGAGTTTCCCTAAGAATCATTGATAATACAAGGGACGGTACACGACACGGTATGCCAGAGTTTTCTCAAGTCTCACAATACGCATCCGAGTCGATTGTTGTGCCTCTCGGCATAAAGTCCATTAACAAAATCCTTTTTCTGCCCCCCCCCCCAAAAAAAAAACAGCTGCTATAATCTTTTGTGCTGAAAGTGTCTGTTTGGCTTCCACTCTGGTTGGTGATGAACTTTGTCGCCATTTAATTGACTGTTGCTTGGACTCGGGAGTCATGTGAGGCATCTAAGTCTCATCTCCTATAACGATGTGGTCCTAAAATTCTTCTCCTTTCTGATCGTATCGAGTCAAAAACTATAAAATACAGCTCAATCTTATTGTTTTGTGATCATCAGGAGGTAGTTTTGGAACCCACCGACAATACAATTTTCGATCTTTCAGCTTCTTCGAAACAATACTGTACAAAACATACCTAGAAATCTGTGGAAAATCAATTGATAATTTTGAAATCGTGAATCGTTGGTCTTCTCGAATTTTGTTGTCCACATCATGAACCAAATCTTCAGAAATCAGAGAAGGTCGGCCAGGGCGTGGCTCATCCTACAGATTAAGCCGTCCGGCCTTGAACATTCTCACCTATTTTCACTTTACTGTTACTGATAGCATTATCACCGTAAATTTCACAAATCTGATGGTCAATTTCTGTAATTGTCGAATTTCTTGAACTCAGGAATCAAATTACAAATCGTATCGCACAGTCGGCGGATGATTCCATTTTCTTAAACATTATAAACTTCAACAGCTTAGCACGCATACTGCAAATGACTGCTCAACGCGCGCAAAGCATGTTGGGAGCAGTCGCGCATGCGCACCGTGGCGATCGCGCGCAATTCTCACTTTAATTCACAAGCGGAACCTATTTAAAATATATCCTTCGACTTGGCATGTGCATTCTCACTGCGTCGTCTGTGCGAGCACCAGCTGAGAGAACATACTATTTTATACCGTAAATACGAAGCCGGAAGCAATGGCCGGCCGAATTGTTACTTTAACAAAGTTAATTCTTAATCCGAACACCACGATCCTCTGGTCACAGGAATTAAAAGAAGAGACACTCGAGATAATCGACAGAACATTTAATGAACGAGATATCCAGCACATCCTACGGACATCGCCAAACATATTTATGGTAGATCCAAACCAGCCAAAAATACAAGTCAGGATTCCAGAAAAAAACACCGAACCGCTCAAAGAAGAAAAAAAACAACACCGAACACAGAACAAGATGCAAACTGAAATCATATCCGCAGAAGACTTCATCTACCCGAAATTCACGAAGAAACCAAAAATAGACGAAACAATCACACCGATCGAAACTAAAAATTCTTACGACGCCCTCGACAACAAAACCGACGAAAAGATGGAAGAAGAAACTGCCGAATCCACTCCACAGCCTTCAACATCAGCCAGCTCGCCCAGGGTAAGTGACAAAACCACCACACATAACACAAAAACACAAAAAACACACAAAATCGCACCAATTATCATAATCGAAAAAGACAAATGGACATACATACGACAATTACTTAAATCAAACAGCATTAACACAGTAGAAAACAAAATGGTGAAACCAGGAATACACATCGAACCGACAACCGACGAAGACTATCGAAAACTAAAACACACACTAGACAACGAACAAATTCAATATTACACATTTCAATTGAGAAGTGAAAAGACACTAAAGGTGGTGATGCGTGGCATTCCCACCTTTATAACAGACACCGACATCACAGACGACTTGACGGACCAAGGATACCCGACTTTAAAAATTAAACGCATGAACGGCAAACACGGAATACCAGCACCACTTGTACTAATCGAACTGACGAGACAATACAAGTCAATCTTCAACTTACGCGACTGCTGCGGACTTACAATCAAAATAGAACAACTCAACAAACGGACTGACATCATACAATGCCACAAGTGCCAGACTTTCGGACATCACCAACGGAATTGCAACATAAACTACAAATGTATGAAATGCGGAGACGGACATTCGACACATCTATGTACTAAGACAAAAACAACCCCACCAAAGTGTGCAAACTGCGGTGGTCCTCATCTATCCACTTTCATAAGCTGTCCCAACAATCCGAACAATCCTACAAACAAAACCACACCTCAACCTAAATACATACCAGCACCACCCCCAACAACAAATCCATGGACACAAAGACAAAAAGACACGACGCTTAACACAAATGACGAACTAGCACTTGCCTTAGGCAATATGATAATAACACTACACTCGACAAACGCCACAAAAGAACAAATACAATACTTCGTAACACAAACACAGACAATAATAACACTCTACAATAACAAACACTAAACACACACTCAACTGAAACGCAAAAAAAAAAAAAAAAAAAAAAAACGAACACATTTGACTTAAACGCAAAAAAAAAAAGCGACTGACACACAGACTTTACACAAATACAACACACACAGGACCACACAAAAAACACAACATCCAACGATTACATCAGACTCAAACACGTCACAACCCTGGGAAATACGAAACAACGGAGTGGAAGTGGAGGCAACTTCGACCACAGAACAAAACTCAAAGACCCATGAAAAACTTGGCATGTCCATTGCTTTGGTGGATACCGTAATAAAATGTCAATTATTCGTTTTTAATTTAACACTAAATATATTATTTGTTAGTAATCAAGTGTTTATACATTGATAGCATATTGATTATAAATTTTGGATTTGCCTATAATCCCTGCTCTAGTGATGCCATCTTGTTCTATATTTAAAACATAATTATTATAATAGTTCGAATTTTAATTTAATAATTTAAAAGTTAATGTAAATATTTCCTCGATTGCAAGCACAGGTAATTTAAACGAAACATTTTCTTTTATTATATATAATGTCTTATAAAAAAATAAGTGAAAGTCTACAAAATATAAATTGTATTATATTGTTGTCTTATAATAGATCAATTTTTATTTATTTTCCGTACGCTGGATAAGCCATATAGTTGCCATATGAGCTCCCATACGAGTTACCGTATGGTGTATATCCACCGTACGAATTGTATTGTGAATAAGGATAATAATAATTTTGTCCTGGAATACAATAATAGCATGATCCATAATTTATATACTGTTGATACGTTTGATACGCACAAAGCTCATTGACCACAACGTAAAATTCTCGTAAGGCTCGTTCTTGCAGCTTTGAATCGTAAGTTTCTCTGAATATAATTGTTGGAATTCCAAAACCAGCTATATTAGTAGAGAATTTCAGAGTTCTGTTACCATGTCCAGATAACAAATTTCGACCTTCTACACCAGTGCTACATGACTGCACAGTGTCGAAACTAAGTCCAGAACTCTCGGAGCACTAGAAAATACAAAAAAACATGTACAAATATTCCGCTTCCAAATGTTTGAGAGTAATGAAAAATATTTTGGTGTAGCAATTCATTTAATATAATATAGCTAGCTTACGTAAGAAGGGATATACTATTTCTTAAAGAAATAAAAATATAGCAATAAAATAATTAAAGTAAAAATAAATCACTACACAGAGGAAATACAAACAGATATAAAACCAAACCTCTACAATACTTTAACCCTACACACTTGAATAGTGGAATTATCTTATTGCAATACGAGGGTAGAGTGAAATATTTCCGGTTTGATATATAGATGGCGATCAGAGTATCAAATAGTGTTTATTTTCTGAAGTTACGATTTGTTACGATATAATCTCCTAATTGTCATCAATTAATTTACACACAACATGTTTTCATCAGAGTTTGAAGTAAACAATTTATCAGGCGAAAAGGTTTTGTTTAAGTATGACAATACGTTAAGCACGTATAAAGCGTTTGTACAATATGAAACAAACATGTAAATAATTTACATATCTGTAACTATGCACATGGACAATACACCTCGTATTTTCAGCATTTACTTCTGCTTAATACATATGTTTCAGCCAATATAGGCGTCCTCAGTTAAGCTAATGAAGCAATTTATACAAATTAATACAAACCTGTTATAAACAACTGGTTTGTATCTGTATTTAAATTTACTGAAATAGCCCGCAAAGATCAAGCAAGTTCCGTCCTATAAGAAGACAACTATTTAATAATTGACATCTTACGGGCGAAAGATACATTGTCCGGAGGGCTACCTATCGTTCGAACAGCTATGCTGCTACGGGAAACGATAAAATACGTATATAGATGTAGTCCATTAACAACCTGCCAGATGGCGGTATATACGAAAAGGTTTTGTTTAAGTATGACAATACGTTAAGCACGTATAAAGCGTTTGTACAATATGAAACAAACATGTAAATAATTTACATATCTGTAACTATGCACATGGACAATACACCTCGTATTTTCAGCATTTACTTCTGCTTAATACATATGTTTCTGCCAATATAGGCGTCCTCAGTTAAGCTAGTGAAGCAATTTATACAAATTAATACAAACCTGTTATAAACAACTGGTTTGTATCTGTATTTAAATTTACTGAAATAGCCCGCAAAGATCAAGCAAATTCCGTCCTATAAGAAGACAACTATTTAATAATTGACATCTTACGGGCGAAAGATACATTGTCCGGAGGGCTACCTATCGTTCGAACAGCTATGCTGTTACGGGAAACGATAAAATACGTATGTAGATGTAGTCCATTAACAACCTGCCAGATGGCGGTATATACGAAAAGGTTTTGTTTAAGTATGACAATACGTTAAGCACGGACAATGTATCTTTCGCCCGTAAGATGTCAATTATTAAATAGTTGTCTTCTTATAGGACGGAACTTGCTTGATCTTTGCGGGCTATTTCAGTAAATTTAAATACAGATACAAACCAGTTGTTTATAACAGGTTTGTATTAATTTGTATAAATTGCTTCACTAGCTTAACTGAGGACGCCTATATTGGCAGAAACATATGTATTAAGCAGAAGTAAATGCTGAAAATACGAGGTGTATTGTCCATGTGCATAGTTACAGATATGTAAATTATTTACATGTTTGTTTCATATTGTATGAATTTATCAGGCGGTGAAATCTTTCAAAACGAGTATTTACGTTTTGAAAGATTTAACACCAACTGAAATAGAAATTCAGGCAAAGTCAACTTTTGGCAATGAGGCTCCTTCATTCTTAACAAAAAAAGTGGGCAGCAGTATTTAAACGTGATGGTGTATCGTCTATGAACGTCTTGGAAGGCCAAAACCGGCCATAATCACTGATATCATTGAACAAGTTCACAATGCACTGATAATATTTATACAACAAATGATTAAAGACATTTTTTATCCACCAACAGAATATTTTATTCACGATGGCGAAGCGCAACGGAGCCCGAGTGGACAAAACATTCTGCGTGTGGATAAATTGTCTTTAAATACGGAAATTAAATTAGATTAATTTTTATTAAATTTTACGGTTTAGATCAATAGATCATATACGAGAAAAGACGGCAATTTTTACGAGTACGTTACCACAGTCGCACTTTTGCTTTAGTAAACAAAGATCGGTGCGCAGAAAAAAATGTGAATTTTGAGCTTACAGCTAAGAAATGGATAGTTTTCATGAAAATACAAGCAGGAATAATGAAGACATATCAACGGATTATATCGCTAATGAAGTGGCGGCGGTGATGTAAAATTTACTGCCAGAAAAATTGAAGGGAGTTTATGAAAAGGAATAGGTACCTCGCTTTTCTAAAATGGAAAGCAATCGTCGATGAACGAGGTCGAACTTTTGGTATATTTTTCTGAAAAATAAAGAACTGCCGAAGTATCTACATAATGGTCGCCTCAGTCCATGCTAAGGGTGACGTTATCCTTGAAGGAAAATATTGATATAACTAAGTAAGTACAATTGCGGCATTGAAAAACGCGTACAACTCTTTAGGCTACATTTCGCAATATTTTAATAATGTAAATCAGTCTATGTCAGTTTTAACTTTTTTAAAACGTCAAACAAAAATTCATATAAATTACCATAATCTATATTTCTAATAAAAGTATATAGCATATAAAAAGCGTTCAAATAAGCTTTGCCTCTAGTAGGCCATTCCTTTAAAAACGTATGATTATTAATAATTTAAATTTGCATTAGTTGTTAATTAGACAGATGCATAGTTGACAAAAATTGCTTTGTAATTTAAAATTGATTTAACATGGTTTTTACTATACAACACAAATCATTCATGCTAGAATCTTATTTTCGAAACGGACGTAAGATTGACGGACAATGGCAGTATTCTTTTCAAGATTGTTTAGAAGAATTTAGAAATGAGTTCCCTAACGTCATCTTTGATTATGACAGTTTTCGGCACACAGTGACACATTCCGTTATGGTTTTCAGAGAAACAGGGAGTGTTAAACAGAAAGAAGGCGCAGGTCGGGCGAAAAAGCGTACAGAAGAGCTAGTTAATAATGTAAGAGAAATTATAAATAATGCACCAAGAACTTCCGTACGAGCATTATCACAACAAGTGGGTGTGTCAATTGGCACATGTCATACAATTTTGAAAAAGGACTTACATTTATTTCCATATCACATGACCTGTTATCAAGAAATCAAGGAAATCGACTATCCCAGAAGAATAACGTTTAGTCAGTGGTTCTTAAATAATTTTGATAATGACCTTCTTGACAAAACCTTTTTTTCTGATGAGTCATGGTTTTATCTGAATGGATATGTGAACTCACAAAATATGAGGATGTGGACTAATGAGAAACCACATAATTGTTTTGTTGAAACCGCACTTCATCCGCAGAAAATTGGTGTATGGTGTGCGATTAGTCGAAAAAGAATTATTGGCCCTATTTTTTTTAACGGAACCTTAACAGGAGAAAGGTATCGACAAGAAATTATTATGCCATTTATCGAACAGCTTGACGACGAAGAAATAACACAGGGTTACTTTCAACAAGACGGAGCTAGAGCACACACAGCAGGTGAAACAATTAATATTCTGCAGCAATTTTTTCAAAATCGGTTGATAAGTTTAAACACTGAACATGAATTTCCACCAAGATCTTGTGACATTACCCCATGTGATTTCTTTTTATGGCCATTCTTAAAGAACTCAATTTATCAAGTACAGATACCTGATCTTGCTGGGCTTCAAATCAGAATTGCTGAAAGAATTAATGGAATTGACAATGCGATACTACAAAACACTTTTTCCTCCATTAGAAGAAGATGTGAGAAATGTTTCGAACAAGGTGGTGGACACTTTGAACAATTTTTATAAAATTTTGCTTGTTTGTTGGAAATAAACATATTTCATTCACTTAAAAATGTTCGTTTTATTATTTTGACATTTGTCATTTCAATCAAATATCTCATCTCATAACCAACAAAATTGCTATTAAAATTAGTAACAAGCTAAGACTTAATCATAATTTCCAAGGGCTACTTTGAGGTAAAATTTATTTGAATTCTCTGTATAATTTAACACTTCGAATTGTGCTTTTATTAACCATGAATCTCACAGCTAATCTTCTGACTGACCATCCTTCTCCTATTAAAGTAATTATTTGTTTTTTTTGGACATCACTAATTGCGGCACCTCAATATGATTTTTATATCGCGATTAAATTGCAATATAAAATACGGTTGGCTTTTGAAAAAAAATCACAATTACACAGAAAAACTTCAAGTGTATGCGTTTTTTAATGCCGTAATTGTACCTAGATGTACAGTTAAGCTCACATAAATCTAGTATAACCTAACTTGTCAAAATTTTCTAATATTGCTTATTGTTTATTGAACTTTTTTTGAAAGACAAGTCAAGTGTCAAGTAATTTTTTAATACAATTTAGAAAACAAAAATAAACTAATACTTAATTGGTTCGCCATTTGCATCAATTACTACCCTTAACCTTCTAGGTACAGAATCAATGAGACTTCTTAAAAAATCAGGTTTTTCAACAATGTTTTCCCAGGTATTTTCAATAGATTCCCATAGTAGTTGTTCCCTATTAGTAAATCTTATACGAGATCTGTGAGTTTGTTTTGTCATTTTTTTAAATTTTATCTATATTCAAACAAATTGTGATCTTCTCCATCAGTTGATATTCTTTTAAGATCAGTTCCTCGTTTGCGACATATACTGCCTTCATTTTCACAAGTTTTTTTAACTTGTAGTACTGTAGATTTATTCAAATGAAATTCTTCTGCGACTTGTTTAATTTTACCACTTTCCAAATTTAACAAAATTTGTACTTTGTCTACTGGAGTCAGTTTTCTTGCCATTTTGGATATTAAAAAGTGACAAATGTCATTTAGACATTACAAGAATGAATTACAACAAAATAATAATATTCTTGATTTATTAGGTTTACATTCCGACGTCTGTTTCTTCAGAAACGCCCGAGGTTTTAAATACCTACAAATAATTAGAATTTTTAATAAATGTCAATTTTGACAACTAAATGAAATTTAAAAAAAATAGCCGGGACGCTTGGCAGATGTGAAACATCGAAATCGATTGTTAGTTAAAGAAGGAAATATAAAGTAAAATAAAGAAATATTTTGAGCTTATAAAAAAAATATTTTTCTTATTGTTATATAATATACAAGAAAAAATGTAATAAAACAGAGATCTTTTAATAATATATAACGGGTGTTCAGAAACATACGAAGTCAAGTGGGCTCTGAACAAAAAATCGTATATCTTTACTTAAGCATCTGATTTGTAATAATTATTAAATGTCAACTGTTATCTGTCAAAAATCAATCTATCTCAGACATGACTTCACATTTTCAAGGACTACTTTGACTTCGAATGTTTCTGAACACCCGTTACTTTGTTTTAGATTGTCACTATCACTTTCACTATCACTCATATTTAAAATCAGTAAAAAGGTGGAACGTATTCGGTTGGAAATACTTTGTTATGCTCGAAAGAACGCTCCGATTGAAATGAAAACTTGAGACGCGTACACAAGTAAAGCGACTATAGCGCGCACCGATATAGCGGCGAACGCCTAGTGTATAGCTTGTGGGGATAGTTGAGAGAGGGGGCGCTAGCATATACACGGTTATAGCATTCACCGATATACACGGACACACGGTATACGAGCTGCATAGAGAGGGAAGCGCCAGCGGTATGGCGAAGAGAGGGGAGCGCTGACTGAGCGGTCGCCCCGTGATGGCATTCAACCGCCGAGTTTACCCCCGTGGCGCGCCATTAGATGTTTCACATTAAAAAGCTAACACAAGTACACTTAAGCTCACATAAATCTTAGTATAAACCATTTTTGAATTTTTGTTTTGTTGTAATTCATTCTTGTAATGTCTAAATGACATTTGTCACTTTTTAATATCCAAAATGGCAAGAAAACTGACTCCAGTAGACAAAGTACAAATTTTGTTAAATTTGGAAAGTGGTAAAATTAAACAAAATTTGTACTTTGTCTACTGGAGTCAGTTTTCTTGCCATTTTGGATATTAAAAAGTGACAAATGTCATTTAGACATTACAAGAATTACAACAAAACAAAAATTCAAAAATGGTTTATACTAAGATTTATGTGAGCTTAACTGTACTTGTATTAGCTTTTTAATGTGAAACATCTAATGGCGCGCCACGGGGGTAAACTCGGCGGTTGAATGCCATCACGGGGCGACCGCTCAGTCAGCGCTCCCCTCTTTTCACCATACCGCTGGCGCTTCCCTCTCTATGCAGCTCGTATACCGTGTGTCCGTGTATATCAATTTTTTCAATCGGAGCGTTCTTTCGAGCATAACAAAGTATTTCCAACCGAATACGTTCCAACTTTTTACAGATTTTAAATATGAGTGATAGTGAAAGTGATAGTGACAATCTAAAACAAAGTAACGGGTGTTCAGAAACATTCGAAGTCAAAGTAGTCCTTGAAAATGTGAAGTCATGTCTGAGATAGATTGATTTTTGACAGATAACAGTTGACATTTAATAATTATTACAAATCAGATACTTAAGTAAAGATATACGATTTTTTGTTCAGAGCCCACTTGACTTCGAATGTTTCTGAACACCCGTTATATATTATTAAAAGATCTCTGTTTCATTACATTTTTTCTTGTATATTATATAACAATAAGAAAAATATTTTTTTTATAAGCTCAAAATATTTCTTTATTTTACTTTATATTTCCTTCTTTAACTAACAATCGATTTCGATGTTTCACATCTGCCAAGCGTCCCGGCTATTTTTTTTAAAATTTCATTTAGTTGTCAAAATTGACATTTATTAAAAATTCTAATTATTTGTAGGTATTTAAAACCTCGGGCGTTTCTGAAGAAACAGACGTCGGCATGTAAACCTAATAAATCAAGAATATTAGATAGGATAACATTACGATGTTTCTAATAGAGACATCAGATGAAGTGTATTTATTTACAAAGGTGAGAATTTTAGAATCTTTGTTCCAGTTCACATTAGTTCACATTAGATGAGTGACACAAGGTAAGTATTAACGACATTGAAGATAAGGATTCTGTTCTTGTAGTAAAAATTCCAAATACAAAAACAAAGAAGAAACGTATCTGTTTCGTCTTATAAACGAAATTAATTTCTATTATATATTAAATATAAGGAATTGTAGAATATAGTATTTGAACCTAATGGTCAGGTACAAAATTGAAACCTTTGTATAACTACATTTTATTATCGTATTAAAATGCAAATGTTTCCCTGAATTTCAAATTACCTTGTTTTATGAGTGAACCAGTTTGTAACTTTCAAATGCTTTATCAAACGCACGTTCACTAAATTTTGTACCATAAAATATCAGAATGAAGAATGCAAGCATCACAAACTGTGAATTTTAGTTATAGTTAATATAGAATTAAAAATCATCTGTAATGTTTGCTATTTTAGTAGACACAGTTTACAAACAAGGCGGTTCTTGGGAATTTTGCCGGCCTTTGTTGTTCGTCATCTATTTTGTTAATTGTTCCAGAGTTTACTGAAGTTAGGGGTAAATTTTGCCTACAATTCTTAAACAGTCTCAAAAGATCAGCGTGCGCGACAACAGTCGCAAGTGTCAACACAACAGTATTCAAGACAAGACTCTCAACATAACAGTGCTCTAGACAACAGTCATAAAAACATTGCTCAAGACAACAGTCTACATTTCATATTAAGAGACACCAGTCTCATTTTGATCAAAAGACAACAGTCTTGCTTTATCATCAAATCAACAATTCTTATGTATCAAATAGTATAAATTTTGTAAATAAAGGTGTTATATTGGAGTGCCGCGTTTCATTAAAAACTGTTACCGACGAGTAAATAATTAGTGCGTATACGCCTTACAACCCGTGCGCGGTGAAACAATACACAGGAGCATCAAGTCTACGTAACAAGACAGTTGCCCCACAGTATCTTTGCCGTAATCAGTGAAGGATTTGGTGTAAATGTTTTCCAACTTTACCGGAAATATAGAAACCTTCGTCCAAAAAACGTACCACATAAGAAACTTTTCATCTGCTACAGGGCCTTGAAATGTACTATACAACCTGTCTGGATAAATACTTTGTGTAAAGTACCGAAAACAAAATTGCCGAATCCGCATATATACACTGGGCATTATTTCCGACGCACTTTTGCTAGTTTACTCAGAATGCAATTCTCCTTGTGGATAACGCGCCGCCCCATTCACCAGCAACAGAACTGAGGACTAAAGATGCGATGATGTTTGTAAAATTCTTACCTCCTAATGTTACGTCCTTAATCCAACCAATACAACAAAATATTTTAAGACTTACTAAACTGTACTATAGAAACAGTTTGCTCAGTTCTATTGTATCAATGGAAGAAGGAATAACTGCAGCACTAAGATTTCACTAAAAGATGCAATCATACATTTGTCTGCGGCGTGGAAGAAACTTAGCTCAACAGTAATCGAGAAGTCTTGGAGAAACATCCTGTCAGATTTTAATGAACATAATGAGGATGCAGATGAAGATAGCATTCCACTAAGTACATTAAGGGAAAAATTAAGATGCGAAAAAGCATTGGCCCCTGATGCTATTAGGGATACAATAAATTTACTACAGGAAGTAGCTCCAGTAAGTTAATGTATAAGTGGTTTTAGAAGTCGATAGCATAATCATAAACTGCAAATTTTAGGCTGACTACACTGTTACAGATGTGGAAGATTTGGATAAGGATGAGACAGCAGACGTTCTGAAAATGTCTTCTTCAAATGAAGATGAAAATGAATGCATTGAAAAAAATTGCTATTCCGATGCAATTAAAGCATTTAATGTAGCTGTAGAATAGTCAAATTCCATAAATATAAGTGAAATCATCACATTGAAAGTTATTAAGAAAAAGCAGTTATCGCCAAAATTGCTCAAAAGATATTCAGAAAAAAATTATATTTTTTTAAATTTTAGTTCATGTATAATTGATTTAGATTTAAGTAATAAAGTTAATTTATTTAATTTCACCCTCGTTTCTATGAACACCCTCGTTAGTATGAACGACCCACTGTCGTTTTGTGTTCACACTATCGCAAGTGTACTGTATAATATTACGCAGTTCTTCACCGATATTCACTCGGCACCTAGACTACTCCAAGTGGAACCACAATATGTCAACGAAATTTGAAATACGAGTAGTTAAGTAAAAACAAATGTGCGTTATGTCAAATAAATACGTACTACATCTAAATTTTAAATAAGCTAAAGCTCCAAGACTTCTTCGCCAGTACGCCACGCCTATCTATCTGTATATTTTTACGTTAAAACATTTTGAAACGAAGTTTAAATGAATAATGTAAATACCTTGCGTAATATATTTAAATCTTCATTTTTCTTTGTATTCTCGTCAGTTGCAGTAACTTTTACATTTTGTGACATCATGCAATTAACGAATTTTACTTGTTCCATTTGATTACTGGCATATTTCAAACCGCATGCATGATACATATTTAGTGTACATTCTCTCTCTCCGTGTTGACACTGGAAAGTCCAACCCCTCTTTTCGAGCTTTTGCTGCAAAAGAAATACTAATTATTATAATTCAGTTTGTTAACTACAATCGTTTCATAGGAAACAAAGCAAGTTATACGAGGGTAGCTATTCATATATTATGAAACTAGAAACACTAGTGTTGCTGGGCGCCATTTGGTATATCTGGCATAAGAACGTTTTGTCAGAGGGGCGCTATTTGTGTTGTTCACAGTTACTTGAAAATTTCATCTCAGTAAAAAAATGGAATTAATTTGTGAAAATTTTCAAATCACTACAACTTCCGACGTAGATTATCTCAACAACAGTGCATCAATCAATTCACTTCGACTTTCGACAATGGAGGACTATCTAGAACTACTCCATATAACTGGTTTAGTGAATTCAATCGTGGCCGTCATTCGCCCACGGAAGAATTTAAAGAAAGTCGTTCAAAATCAGTTAGTGTACCAGATAAGATCGGTGTTGTTCGCGAACTATATACATATCGTAAGATTGAGGCATCCGTGGGTATTAATATGAAAACCCAGCATACGACATTGCATGAACATTTAACCCGAAGAAGATTTGTTTGTTTTGAATTACACATAATTTGGCAATCGCTTAGAAAAAGCTCGTGTCGATTGGTGTAAGAAAAAGCTCAAAAAAACAATCGTGGAGAAGAAGCACTTCGAAGCAAATGGTTGCCTGTTTTTGGTGGACAAATGGACATGTGGTGAAACGGCTAATACTAATACTGGTACGCAACCATTTGTTTGCCAGAAGCTTTTTGAGAAATAAAACGCAAAATAACTAGCGACGCAGGTCAAAACTGGTCAAAACATTGAATTGATGAGTTATCCGCCGTACAACTCCAATTTGGCACCCAATGATTTATGTTTGTTCCCAAACATGGAAAATAGCGTGGTGAACGATTTTCGACGCCAAAAGAATCAGTTTATTTGTTCAAAACCTTCTGGAAATTTTTTGGCATTTGGACTAGGAATGGATAAAGTGCTGTGAAAATTGGTTCGAACGTATACAAGAGCTCATCGATCATCACAATAGTTATTTACGTACCAAGTCTGGAAAGTAAGATTTTACTGGATGAGTAAGCAAATATCAGGACGAGTCGTAGACGAGTCCCTGGTAGCTTATGAGACCAGTCAAAGCACTTTTCGAACATGGTGCCGTTATTTTTTTTTGGTGTTTTCTTGTTAATTTTTTGTTTCACTATCACCACGATTAATCCTTTAATGATTCCTAAAGTTTTATCACTTTTACGGTCTGTTGGAAGGATCTTATCTTTAGCCTGCTTGCTTCTCTTTTTGCATCCATTGTGTTTGATTATGTTTCCGTTTGATAGTGAAGATATGCGTTTGTTATTAAAAAATTCACTTATTCTAGGACGTCTTGGAAACATTTCATTATTAAGATCGTAAATCTATCTAATCGTTTTCGTAGGAACTTACCGTTGCCTTTCCAAAAGGTACAAGTTCTAAATCAATTACTGATTTAATGCTGTCATAATATGGTACTAATTGATTGGCGAAGAAACTGACGCTATGAGGACACAATGCTTCATATAAGACCGTCACTTTGAGAGGTTTCTGTAACAAATATAATAAAAAAAATATTACAAATTTATAATAATTGAGCGACAATTAAGAAGAATTTTAACGAAAGTGATTATTTGAAGTATGTACGAGGGTGAGTCAAATTTAAACTGGACTTTTGTTTTCATACCAAGCTAATTGAGTGGAGCTGACAATCGAGCAAGGTTCTTATAGCCAGGAAGATAGGGAGGAGATTGACGCGGTTCCGCGCACTTGCAGGCATTTAGGCTCGCCGTCTGAGCAACAAGTTACACCGGCGGTAGCACAACGCATTATGAGCAGGCTTATGACGAATGAGGGTACTAAGACCATAAAAATTCTGGCACAGTTTGGTGACACAACTTTTTCACGTACTCAAGTGTATGACTGGAAAAAAAATTCAAGGATGGCCGTGAAACTGTAGAAAATGAGAGTCACAACAGGCGTCCTAGGACAGCTGTGATTGACGAAAACATTCGAGCGATTTGTGACGGTAATGTGAAGGTAATCGGCTCCGTACGATTGATGAAATCGCTAGTAAAGTACAAATAAGTCACGGTAGCGCGTATTCCATTATTACTGAGCATCTGGGTTTCAGCGAAATGTGTTCAAGATGGGTTCCAAGGCTTTTGACAAATGATCAAAAACAGATCCGAAGAGACACTAGTCAAAGACTCCTGAATCGATATCAACAAAAAACAAACAATTTTCTGCATAGAATAGTGACATATGATGAAACATGGGTTCATCACTATACACCCAAATCCAAAATGGCGAGTTGGGAGTGACGAAGGAATGGAGAACCTCGCCCTGTGAAAGCAAAAACACGTTTGTCAGCTAGGAATGTTCTTGCAACTGTCTTTTTCGATTGGAAAGGTGTTTTGCTAATTGATTTCTTACATGAAAGTCGGACTGTGAACGCTGCTTATTACTGCCAGCTCGTGGAGCAGGTAAAAGCCACCTGCAGAAACAAAAGGCGCAACCAACCAATAATAAATGTGATTTTGCTGCATGACAACGTAAGGCCTCACACGGCCACACTGGCTCGAGCTAAAATGAACCAAACCCACTGGGAAATTTTTGGAACATCCTCCCTACAGCCCAGATCTATCCTCATGTGCGACTTTCGTTTGTTGTCCGTTGAAAATGGCCGGAGACCATTTTCAGAGCGATCAAGAAGTAGGAGTTTGTGCGCAGTTGGCTGTTGACACGCACTTCTTATGAAGACGGGATCCACAAGCTTCTCAAACGCTGGAAAAAATGTGTAAAAGTTGAAGGAAGCTATGTAGGAAAACAATAAACTTGTTTTGTAATTTTATTTTGACCTAATAAATTATTAAACACAAAGTCCGGTTTAAATTTGTTTTAAAAAAGTATTGATCAGTAGAGTAACACAAGATTTGCATTTATAAAGAATACGAGCAAATCACCTTAACATTTTATTCTAAGTAAAATATGCGTTCTTCAGCCATAATAATGTTTACCTTCTAATAGTATTAATATAATAATAATAATAATAATAATCTATTCATTATCTTAACAGACGAATTAGTCCAATTATAGGCTTTTATATACGAGGTGCTACCCAGAAATTCCCAGAATTTAATATGGCGCGCGAAGACATGGTAGTACAGCTTTATAGCGCTACATGGTGTAAGCTACGTCTATACTAAGTCAGTCTCATAGAAAAAGAATACATTAAAATGGCAACTCCTTGAAGAGAGACGTGAGATAGACAAGAGCGCCGTCTTGTGATTCTGCTAGCGTAATAAATAGAAATCTTTAATTGCATTCTTTCTAGGTTCGTAGATTTACTGTTGCTGCGAAATTTGAAATATTAGTTATAGCGAATTATGCACTAAATTTTAAGTAAACATGAAATGTGTTATAAAATAACAAGATAACCTCTTTTTTATTTAGTAATTAATAGGATATCTTTTAAATAATTTGCAATTTATAATACATTCCAAGCTTATTAATTTAGTACATAATATTCCAAAATATTTTATAATAAAAAAGCGCCAACCTAAAATTAATTTATATCAGAATATAATATGCTTAATAATGTCTTTGAACTAAAATGTATGGGTAAACAATACCACAAAAATAAAAATACTATAATATTTAATAAAAAACATTTATTAAGTGTATCTGAGTAAAATATTTGTTTTATACCAATTGTCTTCGTTTAAATGCATCGACAATAGTGTATTAAAAAACAAGTTTCATAAGGCACCATTTTGCCGCACGAGATCAGTTTAGAAAACGAGCCGCGATAGCGGCGAGTTTTCTAAAGAGCGAGTGCGGCAAAAGGCCTTATGAAACGAGTTTTTTATACTATTTTTTCTATTTTGCGTTTTTTACATTAATAAATTGCTAAAATTGGAATTATTTAATTTGAAAGTTCAGAGCTTAATTTTTATATAAAGCATGCAGTTGGTCACATTGATACTTGACATTTTCAAATTTAAATCTTGCTATTCGCGAAGTATATTATATTACATATTATTTATTAATTTTCGTTAACATTACTTGATATTTCATTTAAAAATATAAACATGAGTGACATAGAAACATATATATGTTGTTGTCAATTGTATACAACATACATTGTTTGTGTAAAATACGGACATATACCATATCTGTCAAATGTACATAAATTCTTAAAATGAAATGACAGCACTGATATTTATTTCTGTATTCGAACAACGCCAACATTGAAAAATGAAAAAAGTGTATCGAAATGAAGCTCATTTCGATACTGTTTTGGGTTTCATAATGAGTTCATTTCGAACGCAAAATAGAAAAAATAGTTTTTGGTATTAATCGGTGACAAATATAAGAAAAATTAATATTGCACATACATGCTATGTGAAAAAAATACTTATATTTTATAATTTGGTACAAACTACATAATATTGTATATAAATATACAAGACAAAAAAAGATAAAATATACATAGATTTACAAATAAATGAATAAATATTATAACAAAAGAAAGGAAAACAATACATAAATTTTAAATGGATGAACGTCGCACATTGCAACGCCTGTAAGATAGGCCTAAAACAAATTGCAAAATGAAAACTTACAGTCGGTATTGTATTGTCAAATTTATAAAATATTCTTTGCAAGAGTTTGTAAATCGTAATTTATTAATACATAATACCTTTCGTTCTTTTCATAACCCCTAATGTCAACATAGATAAAATCCTATTAAATTGTCAGTTGTTGTCCTCTATAACACACTATACTAAACTACTATAACACAATTCACAAGATTTACAAAACTATATACAAAATATACAAACCCACAAATTATGCTATCATAATCGTCAGATGGCGCTGCAAGCAGTGATTTTTCGTTACATTTAACTTCCCTACCCCTGGCCAGTCTGTCAAACGGTACTTTGCTAGGTGGTCACAAACAGTTTTTATGTTTATGTTTGTTGAAGTGAGTTTCATTTATTCTGCGACACTACAATGTCTGATGCGAAAGAGCAAAGAACGTGCATCAAATTCTGCATCAAACTTGGTAAAACGGCAACGGAAACTTATAAAAATGCTTAAACATGCGTTTAGTGAGGATGGTTAGTCGCTGTTATTTTAGTCCTTTTCCATTCATCAGGAAACTTTTTCGTGCTATTATACGGTTGTAAATAATCTTGAGTAGTTCAAGCAGATAACTAATACAATTCTTAATAAGAAAATTAGAAAATACCTTGATTTTTAAAAGGTTGACGTGAAATCAACGTAGCAATTTATTTATTTGATATTCAGACAGTCATATATTTTATTTTTCCATAGAACTTCTTTACCTCCCTTTAACATAATGTAGACCCTCAGGTTTATCACTTTATTAAGTAATAAAAAGTACCCATTCCTTCAACCATTCAAAACAAAACATGTGTTTGTTACGGTACATTTATGTAAAAATATAGCCATAACTTAGTTATATGTCTGATGAAGCTCAGGTTGGAGCGAAACGGTCGTTACTGTGTAAAGTAAAGTAGTAATTTGTTTTATTTTATGCCGATAATAGTTATAATAGAATTTCATCAAGTAAAGGCTGAAACAATCCTATATTCCTTTAATTTTATTAATAAAAACAACGCAAGTTTTTGTTTTTGTTAATTTAACTAAACGTCGTATGGACAGTGCTTAAAATGTCACAATCAACAAATAAACATGTTGCCTATAAGTAGTTTTATTGTTTTTGTCTTATCTTTATTAGTAACAAATTTAACTATGCCTTTTCTCCAAAACGCTACATATTTCACAAAAATGGCATATGTATACGCTTATAAATAAATCGATCTGTAAATTTTGGATAAAGCAGTCCCTAACACCCTGTATTGATAGCATTACATTTACAATTCAATTTGATATTGTTCACTAAAACTCTTATTTAAAGTAAATATATTTTCAAGCAATAGGCCTTATCTGGGTTAAAGAAGTTGAGTTGCATAGGTACACAAATTTAGTTTATTAAAGTTATATTCAATAGGGGAGGCTGAAAACATTGGTGGATATCGACATGGATTTATACAAGGTAGGAGTACAACTGATCAAAGTTTTGTAGTAAAGGAGGTACAACAAGAAGTCACGAATATGTAGTCCGATGACGGATTTATTTATAGATTCTAAACAAGCATATGGATACGTTATAAAGGAAGAAATTTCAGAACGTTAGAATTAAAAATAAGTAAAAAAGACTTAAACATTAATAGAACAGTAACCATATATCATAATAAGCTTTAGTGCTTGGTGGTCACGAAAGACCTACTGATTTTAACAAGATACTAGGAAGGGACAATAAAAGTGACAAAAGGTTGGAAGAGAATGCAACTAAAATGGTCTTGCGTATTCACGCAGAAAAAGACAAAGTATATTGAAGGGATCGACAAAGAGTTCCAAAAAGAAAAAGACATCAGGATAAATACTTAAACTGGGAAAGTGTATCAATTCGAAGAAGATGACAAAATCTAGATATCTGTGGACTACGTTTACAAAAAAATACCTAGTATAAAAATGGAAATACAAGCCAGAATAATTGTTGGAAGTCGACGTGTAAGGGTAGTAGCAGAGGCAAATCGTATAAGCCAGTATTAAAAACTAATTATGATATACACGTGTGAAACATGGATACTGAATAAACCAGGAGAAATAAAATTGGAGGTGCGCAAACGAAAGATGCTTCGAAAGATTTTCGGAGGAGATAAATTAGACGGCAGATGATTCAAAAGACTGAAGGAACTGTAGAAAGAAACAAATATAATAGGTGTTATAAAAATACAAAAATTGCGGTGATACAAGCACAACAGGAGGAAAACAGAGAAGAGGTCGACCAAAGAGACGATAGACAACTCAATTGCAGAACGATATCAAAATATTTAAGATTACCATATGGAAAGAGAAGACGAAAAATAGGAAGTTATGGAGCAGTATTATTAACCATGACAAACATGTTAGACTGCAAAGTATATAACGGGTATTGCATCGGGTACGCAGAATTTATAAGCTATAAAGTGCCGTTATGGCCTTTGATAAAAGCCACGTTTGTGCGATGGGTGCCGCAAACATATATATGAACATACATATTTTTTTGAGTAAAATCTAACGAAAGTTAGTTCCCGCAAGAAAAAAACTCGTTTTACAGCTTAACATAAAAATAGAACTGCGTCTTGGCGTGCTTTTAACGTCAATGGATCAACAGTACGATTCATCAAGAAATCAGAAAACAAAATAAGGAATTCTGAAGCTTCAACCTCTCTATCAGGAAAAATCGTTCGTAGTTCAACACTTGAAAAAATGGAAGCTGCATTAGTATTATGGATTGAAGACCATAACCAGAAGAGAGTACCTCTAAGTGGTGCTATAGTCTGTGGGAAGCTTGGCGTCTTTACGCACATTTCAAAAAACCTGATGATGAACATACGGATGGAGGATTTCGAGCATCAGAGGATTGGTTCAATAAGTTCAAGGTGCAACAATCATTGCATAACATCAAAAATTGTTGGAGAAGCTACATTTTCTGATACATTAGCAGCAGCAACACATCCAGAAGAATTTTTAAAATTAATTGTTGGTGGCGGATACAAATCTGTACAAGTGTTCAATTCAGACGAAACTGGCCTGTTTTGGAAAAGAATGCTAAACAAAACTTTAATATTTATAAATGAAAAGTCTGCCTCCGGCTTTAAAGTAGCAATATACAGAGATACACTGCTGCTCTGTGCGTTAGGAGATTGTTTAATTAACTACAGATCGCTAAATCATCGTGCTTTACACCGGTGTTTTGGGGTGCAAACAAGAAAACGTGGATTACAAGTGTCATTTTCTGTGATTGGTTCCTGAATTGTTTTGTTCCTGAAGTTGAAACCCATTTAAAGAAAAATAATTTGGACTTTAAGGCAGTTCTATTTGTGACAATGCCTCAGGTCACCATCGTGAGCTTGAAATTATACATCTAAACATAATTAATTGATAAGGGAGACACTTGTTGAAACTCCATAACTAAATGATAGTATAAAAATGCACTGATTTTAAGTTTCAAATACTTTAATCTAACTTTCCACTACAATATCGTTTCGTCACACTGTGACTTCATCAGGTGGATGAATACATAGTGAATTTACAAATGTACAAGGTATATATACACAGCCTGGTAATTATAAATTTAATGAAAGTAGGGGGGAATTACAAATTTCTGTTTGGTCGTTTAATACTAACCCTAATTTCTTATATCTAGAAATTTCTAATGATTCTAGCAAATCTAGTTTTTTACTTTTATCTTGAATATGCAGAATTTTGAAGTTAGTATTAAAGTTGTGGTTATTCTCTATACAATGATTAGCAAAAGTTGAATCTGATTTATTATGTCTATAACAATTTTGATGTTCGGATATCCTTTGAGTGAATTTTCGTCCTGTTTGACCAATATATGACATATTACACTCACAAGTTAACTTATAGACGCCTGAACCAAGTTTTTTATCCGTTTTGTCCTTATTGTTTTTTAAAAAACTTCCAACTGTATTATTGGTTTTGTACGCTACGATAGTATTAGTGGCTTTCTTGATAAGATTACTGATTATGTCTGAAGTTTTCCCGATATACGTTAAGGAAGAATAATGTACTAAATCTTTTAATTGTTTAGGGTATATTAAAGAGCGGGTAAGTATTTTTTGTTTGTGTTGGAGGATTCTATTGATAATATTGTATGAATATCCATTATTTTTAGCAATAGTGTGTATTCTGTTTAATTCTATGTTGAAATTGTTTTTATTAAGGGATATATGTAAAAGTCTATGTATCATAGATTCATACGTGGCTAATTTGTGTTTTAACGGATGAAAGGAGGACGCATGTATTGTTGTATCTGTCTGTGTTGGTTTATGGTAAATGGAAAATTCATGTTTATTAGCGTTATGTGCTATAGTAAGATCTAGGAAATTAATTAAGCCATTCTTTTCTATTTCTAGTGTAAATTTAATATTAGGATGAACATTATTTAAATAATCAAAAAACATTTTTAATTGTCTATCCGTACCATTAAAGCAGATTAGCTAGATATTGTAGTGGAAAGTTAGATTAAAGTATTTGAAACTTAAAATCAGTGCATTTTTATACTATCATTTACATCTAAACATAATGGTGATATATTTCCCTCTAACACATCCGCCTTACTTTAACCTGTAGACTGTAGACCTTTATAATAGACCTTTAAAGTCTATTACATTACACGAACATTTAAAATCATACTGGACACCATATAATCTGATCCTGATGTGAATGTTATGCAGTGCTGGAAAAATTTGGACATAGCAAAGTGCATTGTTAACATAAAAGAACATTGCAAGAGTTAAAGCCATACACATTGAAAAAATGTGGCATTTAAACCATTACCTAAGCCTGATAATACAAATTATTATTACGTATTGTTAAACAATCTCTCATTAAAACTACTTTTATTATATTATGTACATATATTTTTTTCTTTTTATTTTGTAAACTTGGAACCAATCCATACAAATTAACATTCCGTATTCATGGTTTCTATATTCGCAGCATATTTACGGAACGTATCCACCGCGAATTAGGAGCTTTGACTGTATTATACTTATTTTTAGTTTATTAATTTATTTCATATCAAATTTCGATTAGGTTTCAACTTTCCTTTATTATTTAACCGAAAATGACTTTAAAATTTTAACTATTGATAAACGTCCACCTTATCTGCTAATTATTATTATTGTTATGTAGGCAGTAACGCGCCAAGTATCCTCGGCGCCGTCGTGCGAAATACTGATAGGCGCCTTTACCCTATATGTATTGAGCCAAAATTATCAGCCACTCTCCCGCAGTTCAACATTGAAATTTATGATGAACTCTTTAGACTTGTTAGTACTGGTAGGTATTTTTTTGTTGTAAACTTTCAAAAAATGTTTTTAATATTTTTAAAATTTAACTTATCACAAGTGGCCGTAGGCGCCTTTAAGGCCTTGGCGCCGTTGTGCGCTGCACGACCTTGCCCATATGGACGGCGCGTCACTGTATGTAGGTTACATAAAGCAAGTCACGTGACATTTTATGGTACTATAAAATCGTTGCTAAATGATCTAATAATGCTATTATCTTCTTAATTATGTTGCGCTGTTAATTAATTATTAATTTTGGCGTGCCTTTCTGTACTATTACTTTAATATTGGAGTAAAATAGGTACATACGAAATCAATGTTTTTGAAAGTTGTTAGTATTTGTGTTTCCAAAAAAAGTTTTAGACCAAAATATTTGCATCTATTTATCTGTTAAATGTGCAATAATTTCAGATTTTATAGTTGCTATTTTATTTCTTTAATTTACGACAGTCGTGTATCAAGGCCACAAATTATCAATAAGTTAAAGTTAAACTAAATTTTCTGTTGTTTTATAAATATAAATATTACGTTATATTCTAAATAAAATCTGATTACAATGTTTGTAAAATTAGGCCTATCAGGATATTTATTATCTTAAGAAGGCAAATGTCACCAATAATAATGTCAAGTCAATTTTTTGTCCCGAATTTAGCAATATATTAACGGAAATGTTTATCATATTCCATATCATTTAGTGCATGCGAAATTTTACATCCATTTATTTCAAGGATGCATCAAAATATAGAGGCCGTCTATGATGATTCTCTTTTGCTATTTAAACAAGCAATTTTGATAATGGAGAAACGTCAATTATTTATACATAAAAGAGATTTGTATATGTAAAGTTAATATTATTGTTAATTCTAAAATGAATAATTGGGCCACTCAATAGCATGTTTCTTTTGTGTTAATCAATTTAAAGTTAATTCTGTGATTTTAAAGCATTCTTCGATTTCTAATTGTTCTCTAACGAAGTACCACTAATTCGTTGGCTTGAAAATATCCTATTACACACATGTGTGATAGAAAACGGATGGAAGGACCAAGAACAGTTACCTAATAACCTTGAAAATCAATTGCGCCAGATACTGGAAAATCCGAAAAGATTAATTCTAACAAAATTCAGCTATTGTAAACGCTTATAAACTCACATTCTATCATTAGATAGTAGATTAGTGGTCTACAATTTTATATATGTATATATACGAGGTTGGATCGCTTTGCGCCACCCCTGACCCACTCACAATAAAAACTTGGCAAATATCTTACTTTTATTTTTCAACCAAGTCTCCATTAAGGTTAACACATCTTTCCCATCGATGTTCTAGCATTTCTAATGCTTCTCGAAAAAGAAGATTGTTCAACCTCTGCAAACCACTGATTTTGCACATATAACATCATTATCTGACGGAAATAGTTTACCAGGCAGTGTTCTTTAAGTTTTCGTAACAGTGGGTAATCGCTGAGGGCCAAATCTGGCGATTACGGCGGATGCTCAACTAAATCGAAGCCTGCTTGAGCTATTGCAGCTGTTGTAATGGTGGACCTGTAACTGGGTGCGTTATTCTGATGCAAGAGAACACCATTGCGTAACTTCCCCGACGTTTTTCCTTTATTAAGTCACGTAATTTGGAAATTAAATTGGCATAATAAGCACTTGTAATTGTGTCCCCCTTCTGCAGGAAATCTACTAAAATTACGCTTCCAGCATCCCAAAATATGGATAGCATGAACTTTCCTGCTGTAGGTTACATCTTGAACATTTTCGGCGGTGGTGAACCTCGATGTGTCCACTTCTTACTTTGTATTTTGGTCTCTACGTCATAATGATGGATCTAGGACTTATCCATTGTCATTAATCTTGCAAGAAAATGCTTTCATGTTTAATTCAGCTGCAATTATATTATATACCACATGGTATGAGAGACCAGTATCTTCAACTATTTGTCTAATAGTCACACGTCGATCTTGCAGCACGAGATAATGGACTTTTTTTAACAGTTCCTTGGGTAGTGACGGTTGTGGGCGCTTCACCTGCATGTTCGTCTGTACATGTCTACCACATTTAAACTCACCACGCCACCTTTTAACTATGTCATATGACACTGCAGATTTCCCTAATGTATCCTACAAATCTTGATGAATTTGAGTTGAGGTCACCTCTTTTAAACGTAAGTATTTAATCAGCGCTCGTTGCTCGACACGATCCATTTTGATACTGATATGTGACTCTCTCAATCTCAGGCGTCTACTGCAGGCAGGCTTTAACAGGTTCAGACTTGTAAGTTTCTAGCGTTAGATTATACATAGCAGTACAAAAAGGTTTAAGTATATCAATACGTTATGCACGTATTACGCATTTGTTACAAATGAAACAGACATGCAATATACATATCTGTAACTGTACACATGGACAATACACCTCGTATTTTCAACATTTACTTCTGCTTAAGACACGTGTTTCTGCCATCTATAGGCGTCATCAGTCAAGCTAGTGAAGCAATGTAATACAAATGATACAAATCTTTTTAAGAACAGATTTGTATCTGTATATACATTTAAGCTGAAATCGCCTACAAGATATAGCAAATTTCGTCCTATAAGGTGGCACTATTTAATAAGTGACATCTGACGGACGAAAGAGACTATTCCGAAAAAGGCGACCTTTCGCTTGACCAGCTATGCTGGTATATAGTCTCTTTCGTCCGTCAGATGTCACTTATTAAATAGTGCCACCTTATAGGACGAAATTTGCTATATCTTGTAGGCGATTTCAGCTTAAATGTATATACAGATACAAATCTGTTCTTAAAAAGATTTGTATCATTTGTATTACATTGCTTCACTAGCTTGACTGATGACGCCTATAGATGGCAGAAACACGTGTCTTAAGCAGAAGTAAATGCTGAAAATACGAGGTGTATTGTCCATGTGTACAGTTACAGATATGTATATTGGATGTCTGTTTCATTTGTATACATAGCAGGTTACAATGCGACGTGAAGATAAATAATTGTTTAGGTTTATAAATGGGTCAGGGGCGGAGAAAAGAGATTATCCCTAATATTAACAAACATACAAGGGCGAGTTGACTTATTCGCGCGATCGTCTAGAGTATGTCGTGAAAAAAAAATATATATCATATTTTGACAACCGATGTGTTGTCAGTTTACAGTTAGTGTTTGATAAATTTGTGACAAAACGTGATCCGTATTCAATCTTTCAAATTTTAGCCTACTACTGAATTAAGTGTACAATTGCGGCATTAAAAAACGCATATACTTGAAATTTTTCTGTGTAATAGTGATTTTTTTCAAAAGTCAACCATATTTTATATTGCAATTTAATCGCAATATAAGTAAGTCATAGTGACATGCCGCAATTAAGTGTTGTCAAAAAAAACAAATAATTACTTTAAAAGGTGAAGGATATACCCATTTATTAGAAATATAGATTACAGTAATTTATATAAATTTTCGTTTGACATTTTAAAAAAGTTAAAACTGACATACACTGATTTACATTATTAAAATATTGCGAAATGTAGCCTAAAGAGTTGTACGAGTTTAATGCCCCAATTGCGCATGGATAATTTTGAAGATTGTGCAGTGATTAAGTATCTTTTAAAGAAAAGTGGGTCCTTTACATGATATGCGAGGTACACTGGGTTGTACTTCGTATACAACCGTCAGAAAATGGCAAATAAATTTGAGCGTGACAGGAGCAGTTTAGAAGAAGGATAAAGTCCCTGATTTGTTGCTAAGTAACCCACGATTGAAAGAGTTAGAAATAGCAAAGGCACTAGGCAAAGCAACGGAAGTTTTATATTTTTCACGAAGAACTTGATATAAGAAAGCTTTTAGTAAGATAGGTGCTGCGTTTACTGACGACGGAACAAAATCGTGTTCGCTGTCAAATATCGACGAATAATTTAGAAATTTTTATACGTAACACAACAGATTTTTTGCGCCGATTTGTTACTTGTGACGAATCATGGGTTCATTATTATAAACAACAGTCGAAGATGTGAACCAAACGTGGAGATGCAACTCCAAAGAAGGCCAAGACTATCTTCAAAAGGGCAAAACCGTGAACGATAAATATTACGCAAATCTTTTAGATCGTTTAAAAACAGCTATCGTTGAAAAACGTCAAGGAGTGACTGAGAAGAAAGTGCTGTTTCACCATGATAATACACCTGCGCATTCCAGTACGGTTGGTGCAAAAAAAATTGAAGAATTAAGGTTCGAATTGGTACGGCACCTTTAATATTTACCAAACCAAGTACCATTTGACTTTCATCTATTCCCTAAATTAAAAGATTTTCTCGGAGGCAAAAAATTCTGCACAAATGAAGAGCTAACTTCAACAGTGGGCTAATATTTTGCAGGGTTAGAAGAAAATCATTTTCGAGACGGAATAAAGAAGCTTGAACACAGCTGGACCAAATGTATAGAATTAAGAGGAGATTATGTAGGAAAATAGAGTTGTGTTTATTTAAATTATTTCATTGTTTCTGTGCGATTGCGCGAATTAATCAACCCGCCCGTATATTGATAAGGATAATTGAGTCGATTTCAATTTCCACTCTGAATTCTCTTATATTGTTGAATTAAATTACTGTTACGAAAACATAATTTGGAGTACATAAAAAAAATAGCGGTTGTAAGTTAGTAACGTATCGGAACTCACTTTATTGCTTCTTCAGGCAATAGCTTATAATTGAGAGAATAAGACTTACATTGTATGATGTTTTGTGTTTAACAGGCAACTAATGTGTTAGTTTACATTACAAACATTAAAGCAGCAATTTTCTCTCATTATTTCATTAATATTTCATTAATATTTCATTAATTCATTATTAAAAGGTAGGAATTACAGGCAAAACAAGTAACAGATTAAAAGATATACTGTATAATGTCAACGATAAAACCAAAATGTCACTGTTACTTCGTTAAAATAGACAAATTAAAGAAAACTCGGGGTATATTTCTTTGTTTCTTTTAGTACCCAAATATAGAAAAACAAGTTTTTTTCATTGTTTTTGTTTTTTATTAGGGGCTAGGCGCATTAAAACAGGCCTCGTAATTATTTCAAATTTCGTTGATATTTTTTCCAAAATAATTTTGTGCGCTTTGCACTCCACATTTCGCACCTGTCTCTGTTTTTGTCATAAATGACCCAGTGTTTACCCCGGTTACCAAGGTGGATGTCATCAGGCACGCTGAAGTTGTAGTTTCTACGTTTTAGAATTGGTCCGGATTTTCGAATGCCACTTGCTGGTGTGTACGACATAAGGCCCTGACTTACGGATCGTCTGAATTCCTTTGTGGAGATATTTTCGAATAATTTAGAAAAAATTATAAATAAGTTGATAAACGCTATATCTAAAAATCCCCAAAAGAGTCGACGTCACGATTTCTGGGACCGACGATTCATTCCAACTGTACCCTGCAGTTGGTTAGCTCGATATACACCACCCATATGTTTATTATAGTCTTCTACTATTACGGGATAATTTATTCCTTCGCCATTTCTATCTTTTTTTACCCCTGTCTTCCTTAGAAGCAAGTGAACAAGTCGATTATCCATCCATTTGTAAACTCTCACATTGGTATTCGCCCCGATTCATTTTAATATTTGCCTATTTTAGGAAATACTTGTCGTTTACTGCCGATTGTTTCATATGCCAGAGTATCTTTCAATGCGAGTTCCTCAAACAATTTTATGGAAATAAAGTAATTATCCCCATAGACAATTTTATTTTTGTACCAGTTTGGTTTAGTCAACGACAAGACAACACTCTCCTAAACTAAAATTCTCAAATTCAGATTCAATATTTACGTCTTTTCCTTGGTACCAGGGACACCTTTTATATTTTTACAATCGGACACTAGATGGTGCTTTTGACATATGTAATCACTATCTTCTTAAAGTTTGATATTTGTCAATGAGAAATCTGCGATAGCTTAGAAATCGAGTCAGTAGTTTGTTGACAGTGACAGTTTAAAGATAGTGAGTTTGTAAAATAATGGAGATTACTCGAGAAGGTTTTCGTTGGATGGTTTTTTACGATTCTAACTCCACAAGAATGAATTATATCGCTACGGTCAACTTTTGGTAATAAAGCACCATCAAAGAAGACAGTTTACAATTGGTTTGCAGAATTTCGTCATGGTCGTGCCTCAGTGAGTGATGAATCACATAAAGGTCGACGAAAAACTGTTGTGATTTCAAAAAACATCGATGCTGTGCGGAAAATGATAGAACACGATCGACATGTGACTTATAGTGAGGTAGAGGCATCTCTTGGCATATCGCAGACTGCAATTCATTCCATTTTACATGAACATTTATTTGCAAAAAAAAAATATGTTCCAGATGGATTCCACATAACTTGACCGAAGCACATAAAGCAGTTCGTGTCAATTGGTGTAAAGAGATGCGCAAAAAATTCGACGTAGGAACAGCAAAATCCATATACAACATCGTCACGTGACGAAACATGGATATAAGCGTATGAGTTGGAAACCAAGCAACAATCTACTGTATGGGTGTTCCAAGATGAACCGAACTCCCCACAAAAGTTGTTCGTGCAAGCAGAGCCTCCATGAAAATGATCGCTTGTTTCTTCTGCTGTACAGGACACATCGCAATAATTCCTTTAGAGGATCGAAAAACTGTTAACGCTGAATGGTATATAGTAATTTGTTTGCCAAAAGTTATAGGCAAAAATAACACCGAAAACTATATTCTATATTCACCTGACTTGTCGCCGAATGATTTCTGTTTGTTCCCAACTGTGAATCAAAAAATGCGTGGACAGCGATTTTCAACACCTTAAGAAGCAGTCGAAGTGGAGTGGAAAAAATGTTTTGAGAACTGGTTCGTACGCATGCAAAAGTGTATTATAGACCATAAAGGCGAATATTTTGAAAAGCAATAGTTTATTCCTAAAAATTTTGTTTTCTTCCCAGATTTTGTAAAAATATAAAAGGTATACTTCAAAACTTGATATGTATGCATTTTGATCAGCTGCACACCATACTTTATAACTCGTTTTGATCGGTTCTTGGGGATTATACTGCTTGATAGCACTGCGCCTTTTAAATTGAATCATACTTTTATGACTAAAGACGGCAGCCTATGTGCCCGAACAGTAGCGTGATGTGGAGGGATCGAGTAGAGGCGTACGACGATCAATTCAGTTGCCGTTGAGACGTTGTAAGCGATACATTGTTAACACAATCGTGTCGAAAATGTCGGGAGTGCGTAGAAACAATGCATCGACTCGGTTGCATGCTAACGTAGTAAAGAAATTTTTACATCGGTTTCCCGATTTAATATATGACGGTACCGTAGTGAAATGTTTAGTTTGTGAAACAACTTTATTAACTTGGAAAGCAAGTCAGTGCCAAAGACATATAAATAGTGACAAACATAAATCGAATAATAGTGGACGCAGATCATATAATAAATTTGTGTGTGATTTAACAATAATGTTAATTGCGACCAATATACCAATGCAGAAAGTGGAACACCTAATGTTTCGTTAGTTTTGGAAGAAATACAATCCTACGTGGAAATTACCAGCAAGAAGTACGCTACGGAATTACGTACCGTCAGTGCGTGAGAGAATTGTAAATTGTACGAAAAATATAATTAACAATAGACGAAACTACAGATATTAAAAAACAGTCCATCCTAGCCATTCTAGTACGGACGCTGACTCCGCAAGGTTAGTAAATAAGGAGGAGATCCTTATTTACTAACCTGTAAACGAATGCAAGGGTGTACTGCCAGAGCGATATATGATGTATTAATAGAAACACTACACAAATTTGAGATTTTACCGAAGCAAGTGTTAATGTTAGATACCGATGCTGCCAAGGTTATGTGTTCCACGGCAAACTTACTCAAAACGATTCAACCAAACCTGCTGCATGCCACATTTTTGCTTCACGCTTTACACCTTGTAACAAACACTATACGTACAACTTATCCTGATATGGATCAACTGATAGGACAAACGCAAGCGGTTTTTCTTAAATCTCCGAAACGGATTCGGCTATTTCATTCGCTGTGTCCTGATATACCCGAGCCGCCGCAACCAATTCTTATACGATGGGGTACTTGGTTAGAAGCAGCATTTTATTATTATAAACATTTTGAAAAAATTAAATCAGTGATTTTACAACTAGATGCCAAAGAAGCAGCTGCAATACGGCTCAGCCAGGTTCAATTTAACAATCCTCAAGTTGCAGCAAATTTAAAAATTATTTACGACAGTTACGTTCCAATACTGGACGCAATAAAAAATTTACAGAACACTGCGCTGTCCTTATCGGACTCATTAGCAATTATTGACTACGTAAAACTAGTGCTGTATATTCTTGAAGATGAAAAAAGTGATTGTGTCCGTGATAAATTTAAAAGTGTATTAGATAAAAATGTAGATTTTACAAAATTAGGGCAACTTTTTACCAATACTGAAGATCCGTTGTACAGATACAAAGAGCGCTTTAACTATGCAAATATAACATCTTTAAACGTCGAACAATCCTTCTCTGTATATAAACATATATATACGTCGCTACGCACGAACCTTTCCGAGACTAATACAGAAACATATATTATGGTGCAGTTTTTTCATCGCGCACATCCGCATTTTTTTGCAACAATGTAAACATGTTGGGTAAGTTATTTATGTTTTTTCTTAACGTTTTGTATAGGGATTCGATATATTTATTTTTAAGTAAGCGCACTGTTATTCTGCTAAACTCTCCACGCAACGCCACTGCTGGGCCACATAGTCTGCCGTCTTTATTCATGACCATTACCATCATTATCATAAGGGATGGCGTTCCTCAGGATACCAAAATCATTTAATTTCAAGCGTGCCCCGAAGAGTTATCGAATGCATTCGTCCATGGCGGACCTATTCATTATTAAATAACATTTTTATTTTTTTCTATTTTATTTTGAAAATATAATTTCTTAAGTTTGATTAAATAAATATTTTGTATCAATTTTATTAAAATTGGTCAAGTCCTCTTGATGTTCCTTTTTTTTTGAACGACAGTATATGTCGAACAAGAACAAGAAAATAAAATCATGAAAGGATTTTTAATGTTTTCAATTTCTTAACCATGTCTCAACAAATTTTAAAATTGCTCTTGAAGATTTATATGTATACATACAAAAATAACTTTTTATTAGTGTTCTAACCTAACTTATGCTATTTGAGTGTACAGAACTTATTTAGAATTTATTAAAATTAATAATTTCGTAATTTTCTAACTTGACATTTACATTTCATAGAAGAAGTAGAAGTAGAAGAAGTTAATAACTGGGTGTTTGATTGTATCATCGCTTGAGCGAAAGCAACAAGAACTAGTGTGTCATCAATTGTACCTTTTTGTTAGCTCATTAACAAGATCATCCTTTTCTCCCCACATTGTTACTGAGGAACAGAAAGAATGGGTTAGACATAACAAAAAAAAACATTTACTCACGATCGGTTAGTAAATTGAATATTTCTAACCTTCAAACCGGTTAGAAAACGCGCGATTACATACCAAGGTAGGTAATAGCACTTTACCGGCTAGAGCTTATGTCACTTTCCCGGCTAGGTAATGTCATTTCAGTATTTATGAAACGTCAGTGTCATTTAAATATTCACAAATTGACGTATGTATTATACATATTAACGTGTCCACCTCTGCTCTGTGGAAAAACACCTTCGCTCACTTCTTTTGCGGCTTCTGACAATTCTTGCGGAATATTTTCATTCTCAAACATATTTGTAACAGTAATTACTTTACAACAATAATAATTTAGTATGTAATCTGCCAGAAAATATCACTATTAATTGTTATATTACCTAGCAACAGTACCTTCAAAAGCATTTGTCAAAATGCCATAAATTTAATACTATTATATTTTTGAAATTTTGTGATTTAGTAGTTTTGTGATAACGTGTGCCCTAAAGGGCTGGTCAGGATCGCTATGTGATAACGTGTGGGGCCTTAAGCCCTAAGGCAGAATCGCCATGTGATGTTAGCCTGGTCCTGAGGGCTACATCGGTGAGTCATCACGCAGATATCGTTGTCCCGTTAAATAATACACAAAGTTCGGGTAACATATAATTTAATATATAACACTTATAAACTGGATAACAATTATATACATTATGAACTAACTATCATTAAGACTGTTACTGTCTATCAGAAAGAGAGTATGAAAGTGGACATGATTCTGAATAAGAATCTGACTCTGAATAAGACTGAATATGTGAATGTCTGTCACTTACATTACTGTCGTTATATATATCCCCGATGATCCTCGTACTACTTATGGAATATACTACAAACCCTGACATACAGTTTGTGTTTGCAAACACCACGCGTTAGCGAGGTCGTATTTGTAAAACACGTTACATTTGTATTACGGGCTCGAGGCTGTGGCCTCATTGAGAGTGTTTGCATACACATAACTGCATAGCGTTATTACAGTTTATGTAATAATTAATTACTAACCGAGCGTGAGTAAAATAGCACACAAACCTCGGCGGAAAGATTCATTCCCGTCTCGAGATTAATTTTCTAATCTCTCGATGGTAATGCTACTTTCCGCCTCTGTATGTAATATACAATTCCTCGAGCAAAGGCTGATACTCATCCGTGTAAGCATTTGGTGGCACAAAGGGGTTATCTACTAGGTATTGCTTCCAAGGAATGGAACCATATCATTGATGGGATTTACTGTCAAACTCCGTTCGTTTGTGACCCTTATTCAAGAAAAAGACCGGGGGATATCATAAAATGATATTGCGGCAATATAACGTCCGTCCACATACGAGCTCGTACTGCTAACTTACAAAAGCGGCTATTCAAGTACTCGGCTGTGAGATACAACCGCCCAACCATATGCACCTTGTTTTCCTGATCTCGTTCTGTTAGATTTCAATCTCGTTTGCTCTGAATCAAACGACTTTCCAGGAATCTCCTTCAATAACGATGTTGCCCTTCAAAATTGGCTTTACGACTTTATTCGCTTCCAAACTATGGAATTTCTTCAGGCGTGGAATGAAAAACTTGACAAATCGTTGAGAGGCAATCGTAAATAATGAAGGAGAATATATTCATGATTAGTTCATGTATTTTGTTTGTTATAAAGAAATAATAAATTTTGAGTTAATTGAAACACTAAGAATATATGCAGCAACCCACTATAAGTATTTAAATTTTAAATAATTCGTCTAAATTTCTTAAATACTTTCTAATATTTAAAATCGTCAATTCTTCTAACGATAGGTTCAAGGTCACCAATAACGAAAGCAAAAATATCAAAGTTACCGCGAATTTTCTTCCGTCTGTTATTTTGTGATATTTATAGCCTTGAATGATACAGATAGGCAGAAAAATAACGTTTATAATGGATTTGTTGTGTCGTGATATCGTTAACACATTCTTAGGTCGTTTATTGATATTGTGGTTATCTGGAATTATATTTTATTGATTTACATAAGACCAGATTAAAAAAAAAACATCAATTAGCTGCCTTTGTTACCCTTACTGTTTTTGAAGTAAAATATAATTAATAGCGCTATTAAGTTTAATCTAAATGCATTCAAACCCAACAAAACTTATGTAAAATAGAAATAAAACTAGTTAAAATATTCACTTTATTAATATTAGTTATTAGTAGTAGTGAAACGACAATTATTTCACCAGCAAGTGCTGTAACTTGCTCTAGTAAGATTAGTTTTATTTCAATTTAAAATTATGAATCTTCATCAAGTAAAAGCCGAATCAATTCAAAAGTTATGTATTTTTTTATAATTTTAAGGTAAACCACTATTTAAAAATGGCTGAACATTTTATTCTGTTTAAAAATATCATAAAATAATTACTAGAATTATATGCGTTTCTTAAATTAATCTACCAATATTTTAATTCTTATTGAAACTTAAATGTTAGTTAGCGGTTTGAAACAATAAATATAAAGAAAACTGTAATAATTTAAATACTTACCGTAGTTTCTGCCGAATACGATAAATTTACTGCTAGTAGTACCAAGAAAGTGCAAAACTTCAACATTGTAACCAAAAGCTAATATCTTCGTGTAAACTTGAATGTTGTATTAAGTCTTTGTCACATAACCCTACATAAAGCACAAATTTATTAGACGAAAGTCTTATCTGGGAACATAAGGTCATCAAATAATACACACATATGCGATATGCAAAAGTAATTATAATAATATAAAATCTAAATAATGTACAATTGTTAATTCATAAATTCTTCACTAAACACTTATTGGTATAATATACTAATAAAAAAACGTAGGTATTAATTGTAGCAATGACCTCATAGAAGTCTGAAAAATTAACAATATTATTTTAATATCTCAATTTGCAATAAACATTATGAGACCCAATCAGTTTCGTAATAAAAATGAGTTTTTATTACGAAACCGTTGTATATATTAATGGATAAAAATATGTTCAACAATGAACGAAAATTAGTATATTGTGTAACGAGTGACGAAAGTAACATTTTCTTAAGCGAGAGAACAGTTTACCAAACGAGGCGAAGCCGAGTTTGGTAATGTTCGCGAGCTTAAAAAATTATTTCGACGAGTTAAACACTATACTAGTTCTACGACCTCGCCTATGGAATTATAACAAACTTTAAAAAAATTTTGTAAATAAATACTTTATTTTCAATTAAAAATTAAAACACTAACTATAGATCATATTTAAATTAGTTATGATTTAAACATTGAAACATAGAATATTTAGACCATAAGGTCATTGGCTTCAAATTTCCTCATAATTTTGCAAAATATGCAAGCAGCACAATTTCCGAATATGGATTTCAATGAATTTTATATAGACATCTTCGTATATCTTTCTCGATTTTTCTTGTAATAAGCTAGCATAGGTTTTCTCAGCTCGATTTACTATTTTTGGCGGTATATTGGGAATATTTAAATCACTTTCTGAATCAGAAATTATAAAGCTACAAATAGCACAAACTGATGTGATTTAAAAATGACGAGATATAGCAACAGCAGGCACTTAGACACAGGTGAAAATTAGTGGGTAATTTTCGTCAAGTTGCGTGATGTTCTCCCAAGTTCTCCCACTAGCGATGGAAATCAAATTTTTGCTGCAGTATTCGGTGACGAAAAATGTCTTTTTATAAAGTGTTGTTTTTTTTTTGCGCAGTACATAAGGTCTATCTAAGATATCTAACAAATTTTTAAAACACTGTAATTTTTATTTATTTTTTTTATTAATTATTTAATTCATACAGTAAAGAACTGTTTTAAGACTAAAAATGTTTAACGTATTTTATTAAGTATTATAAAGAATGTCTCAAATTGGATTTAGGATTTGTATTCTGTTACGTTGGTATCTGAACACAGGGCAAATTTACCACGGCGCCATGTGGTATGCAGTAAGACATAAATATCAAACAACTTATCCGTTACGTTTGAATACTGGGTTTATGATTCTGAAATCGTTATAAGGGTAACTCCACCGTAATCCTTGTACAGTGATGAGTACAAACGCAAGCTAGCTCCCCTTCTCCAAGATGGTTCCTAAAGACTTTTGAAGCGAGATTTCACAACACGCATCGAACGCTCAATTATTTCATCTATAAAATCCTCCTCAATTCCCATCGATTCTCTGCCCAGTGACTGTTAAGGCCACTAAACCGTATGGTCTACCAAAAATTCACAAAGCTAACTTTTCCTTACGTCCTATTATCAGCATATTAAATAATCCCACAGACTATCCAAATATCTTACTAATTTCCTCACTCCGTGTACTGGTAACAGTGAGTCCTCTATCCAAAATTTCCAACACTTTGTACAAAGGCTGAAAGAACTTGCGGTGTATCCACAGTATTTATTACTAAGTTTTGATGCCATCAAAGTAGTGATACCTGACACGATACAAATATTCACAGAAATCCTCTCCTCTGATAACTAGTCTACAGACGTGGTTCTAATGAAAACTTGCTTAACTTCTACCTATTTTCAATTCAAATGTTACTACAAACAACATTTTTATCGAGCTGAAATCTTTTGTGCCTATATTCCAAGACCGAAGTGTTGGTTTATGACACTTTTGTTATCTGGTACATGGATGTGATTCCTTAAATAAATTCCTTAAGTTCCTCAATTTCCGACGCAGTTCCATTCATTTCGCTATGCAGGTTGAGTCGCAAGGCTCCTTCCCCTTTCTAGATCTGAATCGTCATTTGGATGGTTATGTAAGAACATTCTGATTATCATCATGTATAAAAACGTGATGTCATAACCTCCTTAGTCCAAAAAGCCTACGCTATATTTGAACCTAATTCTTTATCTAAGGGAATCAACATGACCTGGTTTCTCACGAAGTGAGCATAGACCAGTATTTGTGTCTGCGGGTCTGAAAATTCCCATAATAATAATTTCCAAAAAGAAAGCTTTGATTTTAAGAGCTGAAGCAGGAAGGCTCTGCTGAGAAAGCTGGACACTAATAGCAGGGTCTCGTGTACAACGACGAATAGTATAGAGCCACACGAAATTGCAGCTGGAATTGTGGGCCTGTTTCGGAAATATCCCGATGAAGATAAGTCAATGGTGAGACGAGCAAAGACTGAGCTGAAAGAAAGACTTGCTAATGCAACTCCGAATGGGGAACTTTCAAGGCCTTAACACAATTTGAAGTAGAAAGCGCACTAAAGAAAATAAAAACTGGAAAGGTAGCTAGATTAGACAAAATATACCCCGAATTCCTGCTATACAAAATATCATAGCTAACTAAACTCTATAACGACATCATGAAAACGGGAAGGCTGTCACATGCGCAGGAAAACCAAAATAATTGCTGTACTCAAACCGGCAAAAGGGTGTGAGAGCGCTGAAGGGAATAGGCTAATAGCATATGTTACAAACTGTTCGAATGACTGCTATACAAAACAATCCCGGCGAGAGCGCTACAACATATACCCATTGAGTAGGCAGGCTTTAGGCTAAATCGGAGCTGATAGCTGATGCGAGCAGGTAATGACCCTCACGACTCACATAGAGAAGGTCTTTGAGGACACAAAGAAAAGAGTGGCGGTGTTTGTTGATTTGACCTCAGTCTGCAAATATGAAATTGCGTCAGGGACTGCTTCTTAAATTTATGAGACTTATCCACTGCAAAACACTTGCTATACTGCTTAACAACATGCTTAGTAACAGACTTTTCGAAATCCATGTACATGGAAAAGCTAACAGGGAAGTAGGCTGAATGATGGTCTCCTTCAGTGATCAGTCTTTGCACTCTTACTTTTTAATGCCTATACTGCAGACCTACCTAGCATCAATTCAAGAAAACTCACATATGGGAATGACATAGTTCTGGCATTTCACGAAGGATTTGACCAAACCTAACAAATATTTTGCAACATGACGTCTTACACCGAACATAAGGAAAACCAAGGTATTCTGCTGTCAACTAAACAATAAAGAGGGTTACTACATTCCTAAAGTGCAGTTTAGACAATAACAGCTAAGATATAATCCCTACCCAAAATATCTAGGAGTTGTCCTGGCTAGGTCCCTAACCTATAAAGAACACCTTACTAGAACAGTAGCCAAATTGAAGACCTACAAAGACGTGCTGCATAAGCTTTATGATACAGGCTGGGAGACTGACGGACCGGTCCTCCTGGCGTCTACCCTTTCCTCGTCATACAAAGTGGCTGAGTAGTACAACCCTGTTTAGATCAATAGTCTACACACCAATAAAGTTGACGAATTACATCGCCCCTGGCCTACGAAGACAGGCTGCTCTAAAAAAAGAATTAGTTTAAGTGGCCCAATGATCCGCAGCTACCTAACCATCAAGATCTCACGAAGCAAATAAAATGCCAGTGGTACGTGGTGTTCATTGTCAAAAGTGTGGATGGAAGTAAATGTGCGCAACAACTAAATGTTCTATCCGTAAATAATTTTTTCGCTTTTAGCGAATATTTGTCAAACATGAAAACACAACAATTTTAGCATGTTTATCATCAATAGAAATTAGTACGAACTTAATATATATTGCGAACTGATACCGTCTTCATTTCTTAATTACGTTTTTTTAATATGTAATATATAATCTCATAGGGTCTTTCGGTTGAATCTTCTGTGCTTGCCTTTTTGCGCGATTGCTTACTACTTGTCGATTTAACTTTTTAATGTTTTTAAGTTGATCATTAGAGACCGGACGCATCAGACCGAAATTACGAAGAACCATACAGAGCCTTCATTATTTGTTGTAACATGATACATATGCAACCAACATTACAGATTGGTACTACTCCTATACAAATATTCCTAGTTCAAAATAGTTTGACAGATGTTTTTTAATTTTATTTTAATTGAAACGTAAGTAATTTCTTGGAATAATCAAAATAAATTTTAGTTGTATGTTTATTCAATTAAAACACTAGTGTTTATTATCATTTTAATAGCATAAATTATATTTACAGTTAATAATGAAAAAATTGTCAATTTTGCGTCTGTACAAACACATTTTATGAGGAGCTAACGTACTGAAAGCTTTTTCACAATAACATATTTATAATAAATGTTGGAAATGATGACCATTTTGTTGCAAACAAATATTCACCCTACGTTTTAAATTTTCAAAAACATTATATAAATCATTCTGCATAATGTTATTTATTTCATGCACAATTGCTGCTTCTAGTTCTTGTAAATTATGTAGTCTATTTCTATATATCCTATTTTTCAAATGTCCAAATAAGTAAAAATCAAGCGGAGTAAGATCGGGAGAACGGGGTGGCCAGAAATTAAACAGTCTATCGTCGTAAAATTTTGTCAAATAGTGGTGTGCGTCTCTGGCCGTGTGAGCAGGTGCATTATCTTGTTGAAACCAGCCATTTTCTAATTCATCGTCATGCAGCTGATTAATAAATTCATTTAATATTCCTCGATATCTTGCTGCAGTAATGGTATCGTAAAAGAAAATTGGCCCAATAATTCTTCTTCTCGACATTCCCACCCATATTCCTACTTTTAAAGGATGTAATGATGTTTCTACTAGTTGGTGTGGATTTTCTGTAGCCCAAGATATATAATTTTGTGAATTTACGTATCCTGTAAGATGCACCCATGCTTCGTCACTAAAAAAAGTTAAATCTAGGTGATCATCGTTCATTCGATTATTAAACCATTCACAAAATCTAATTCGCCTATCGTAATCGACTGGATGTAACTGATGAACAACAGTAACTTTATAAGGATGCATATGTATCTTTTTTGTTAATGCTTTGTGACATGTTCCAACTGAGAGACCTACAAGAACATTTTTTTGAATGTTAACTTTGTACAATTAAAAATAAATATGAAATACCTGTTTGCTGAGATAGTTTTTTAACTGATTTATGAGGGCTATGTTCTACTCGCTGCCGAATATCATCTACAACAGCTTCAGTTAATTTGGTGGGCCTCCCAGTCGATTTCCCTTTACAAATACAATGTTTATCCTCAAAACGATGTGTTATAATATGTCTACGATGTCGAAATGAATCATAATCAAAGTCAAAATCTGGGAAGCGTTGTATAAATTGATCTATACAACTTGGAAGTGAATAACTCCAATTGCCTTCGGCATCTTGTGTAGCACTTCTATAATGGGCCACTAAAATGAATGCATCTTGTTCGACGGTAAATGCCATTTTGGAGGTTATAACCTAAAATGAAATTATTTTATTTATACATACATTCAATGTTATTAATAGATAACTAACCTTCACAAAAGTTAGAATATCTTCAATAGCTCTTCAAAGAACTGACTTTTTTAACGCGAAATAAATATACAATTAATGCAAAGAAAATCTAATTGACACAATACACGAAACGTACAAAACTATCATAACAAAACATTTGAGTTTAGGAACTTATTATGCAGGATTGCCAATCCTAATGTATGCAACAAATATTGCAACACTCACGTGGGTTACAACCTATTATGAAGGCACGGTATAAATAGTCCATAACATCGTTAAGTACAACACACAGTTATTGAATAGCACTATTCATTCGGTTAACCGCGCATCTGTTTGTTGTTGTTGAATTGTGACGCAATTACTTCAATATTACACTTAAATTCCTTCCTTCTATAATTTATTTTATTTATTAGTACGGTGAGTTAGTTTCTTTTTTTTCATTGTTCTAACTGTTAATTACCATACTATGTAATTTATCTACTTCTCCCAATTATTTTGACGTAAGGGTTGCAGTGAATTTCGTTAAGTTTCAATAACTTACACATACGTTTTTAATTTTCATATATTTAGATTTAGAACATTGCTTAAGTTACTTTTTCAGATATGATATGGAACAACGTCGAGAACGGCATCGTGAAACATTGACGAGATGGATTAAGTGTCATACTAACTGTATGTCCATTGCCAGTGATTCCGAAATTTATTGCAAAATCTGTAAAATATTGTTAAAAATTCCAAGAAATCGCACATAAAGCGTTACTTAGCATCGCAAACTCTGTGAAACTTTAATGGCGGCAAATATTCCATTAAATAAACTTAAGAAAATTAATACATTTGGCCGAGAAAGGTCGTAAATAAAATCTTTTAGAGTCCCTAGAAAATTTTTAAAAGCGGAAACAACACAATAGATATTGTTCTAAACGACCAGTTGGATCTTATATATACACCTCTTATCCAATGTGTATATAATAGTTAAGTATATAGTAGTAATTTCAAATAACATCATAAACCACCCCCATATATTTTTGTGTCATTTATAAGATCTATGTAGGCTGCAACTTTTGCAGTTTGATAATGACTAATGACATTGTATGTCGAAACCGCGGTCACTATTACATGTGAATAAAGTGGTATAACAAAGTTATTGTTTTATTTTATTTTATTATTTTGAAAATAAACTTAACAATCCTATCTTCAACACATTTCTACAAAAATATACTGATCGAAATGTTCCTGATGAATCCACCTTACGCAAATAATATGTTTCTAAGTGCCACACGAAAGCAGTAGAACGCATTAGAAGCCATCTTTCAAATCAGTATCTATGAATAAGTGCCGACGAAACTGTCGATATATTAGGACGCTGTGTGCAGAGAATTTCGATAATTTACAAAATTTCGTTACATGTTTAAATGACGATGCTTGAAGTATTTCTGAGTGCAAGGAACTAATACAAATTCCAAATTTAAAAAATCAGTTGTAATTTCGTCAGGAACACTTTGCAAATTTGCCAAAACTAATTACTTATTTCGAAAATCAAAATCTCAAATTAAATGATGGATTAACCACATTAGATGTGGCTATTAATAATTTGAAAAGTATTCCAAGTGTCTTCGGATGTGGCCTTCGGCAAAAGTTAGACGCAATTTTTAATAGAAATCCGACATTTGTGTATTGGGACAATGCCTCAAATTCTAACTGCTAAATACGCTGTATTAAAAGAATATTTCCAGTATGCACCTATAACCAGTTGTGATGTAGAAAGGACGTTTTCTATCTACAAGGATGTATTTCATTCAAAAAGAACAAATTTTACGGAAGAGAACTTTGAGAAAGTATTGCTGGTTAATATTAATACTCCTTTACTCAACTTAAACTACAAATAAAAATGTATTTCGTATTTTATAGATCACCACCCGTTTGTTCCAATTAAATAAATAAAAATAAGAACTCTTTAAAAATACAAATTTTCAATAGTACGCTCGTGGGCAATGCGTCATGGGCCTCTCGTGTCCGGTCCCTAGTGATCATGTTGCAAATCTCAACGAGAAATGAGATCTTGTGCACCCATTGTATTAATTTTTGTTTTACAAGAATGTATGGCACATCTTCAATAAATTTCGCCACTTCTTAAAACTTTATCTTTAGTAAATTTGGCAGACTTCACAACCCGTTCTTCTGTTCCACGTTCGCTAATAAGTTATTAGCGAATATTAATATTAAAATTAACACAACTAATATAATGCGAAAAATTAACACAATCACCTTTGACCAAATGCAATGTGAAACTAAGAATTATGTGCAAATTGTACCTATTTAACAATAACCTATAATTTGTAACAGTCTTCAATTTAAAGGTAGGAAAGGTAGGACTGGTAATTATGTTAATCCCTAATACAGCGTCTAGTTTAAGGGTAAGATTAAAATGTGCCAGGTACTGAGCGTCCAATTTTTGTCTGCTGGTCTGTATATAACCAGATCATTTTCATTGAAAGTGGCTTTATAATAGTAACGTATGATAGTTATATTGATATCATTAGTCCAGCTTTGTGTTAATAACCTCTACTGCTAAAGCCAGGGTTATTTTCACTATTCATATTTAATAAAATTAAAATTAAAACAATTTAAATGATCAAATAATTTAATATTATTTAAAATGTCAAAAAATGTTACCTTGACAGCTGGCTTCAAACCACTATTTTCTGATGAAAGACTTACTAAAGCATTGAATACATCCTTTCCCGAGTTAAAAAATCACTACTAATCAATGTTTCATTACACTATATCATGTAAATGAAGATTCGGTAACCCGCACTTAGGGTGTATGGTGCTGTATATAAGGCGATCACAATTATTATTATTACTAGTTTTGGGTTATTTATCTAGCATGTTCGAGTGGAGTTTAGATCTGTGTTCAAGTGTTTTAACTATTCTAAAAGGTTTCGAGCATGCGGCTAATGTCTAGTACAGTGAAAGTCATTTATAACGACGTCGCTTATAACAACAAGTTGCTTATAACGACCGACCTGTAGAGAATTGGTTGAATTTCTATATGCGACAATGTCTACCATAGTCGCTTGTAACGTCTTTCGTGAGCTCTAAGTCAGGCCGGATGTAACGACGTACGTAGGAGAAAAAAGCCCCGTGCCGAGTGTTGTTGTTCCGATTGGTCCCGTTTCTGTGATTCCCCTAATTCCCGACAGTTTTGATGCAGCAATACATACCAATTATTATATACATACATATTTGTAAGCGACCGGTGTTGTTCAAATTACGTTATTTGTTACATGTATGTATGTGTGTCAAAACAGAATGACACCTGCAAAAAGGAGAAAAGCCTTATCAATAACTCAATAAGTGACAAATTTGCAATAATTACACGCATAAAAAATGGTGAGGCTAATGTGGAGGTTGCAAAAAGCTTTGGTCTATCGCATTCCACTGTATCTACGATTTGGAAAAATCGAACAAAATTTGAAGACGCCTTCAAAAATAATGTTCAAACGAATAAGAAGTTAAGATGCTCTCAATATGATGACATAGATAAGACACTCTTGAGATGGTTCAAAGAGAAACGAAGCCAGGGTATTCCAATAACAGGGCCCATCTTACAAGCCAAAGCCAATGATTTCGGCAAACTTTTAGGACTGGAAAACTTTGAATGCTCAGAAAGTTGGATCAAACGATTCCGAAACCGTCACAATATTGTGGGTGACACTGTCTCTGGTGAATCTGCATCTGTATTCGAAAGTACAACTGATGAATGGTTGAAAAATATTTTTGCAGAGATACGTAAAAACTACACGGATGAACAGATATTTAACGCGGATGAAACCGGATTATTCTTCAAAATGACTCCTAACAAGACCCTAAAATTTAAAGGAGAGAAATGCTCTGGGGGTAAAATGTCAAAAGACAGGGTCACGGTATTGGTGGTCGCCAATATGACCGGCACCATTAAAAAAAAGCTGCTTGTGATTGGAAAATCAAACAATCCCAGGTGTTTTAAAAGCATGAAGAGACTTCCTGTCGATTACAGATCCAACAGACGTGCCTGGATGGTGTCCGAAATATTCGAGAAGTTTTTACGAGACTGGGATAAGGAGCTATGTGCGGCAAAGAAGAAAATTTTGTTGTTGGTGGATAATTGCAGCGCTCATCCTAATGTTCAGAATTTGAAGGCCATAAATTTGTGTTTTCTTCCACCAAATACAACTTCCGTTCTACAGCCTCTTGATCAAGGCATAATAAGGAACCTCAAAGTGCATTTCCGAAAGTCTTTAGTCATGAAAATGATAGAGAATGCAGATGAAAACAATGAAATAAAAATTAATATTCTAGATACCGTCATGATGATATCCACAGCATAGGATGCAGTTTCACAAAATACAATTGTTAATTGTTTTCGACATGCTGGATTTCTCCCCTCAGTGGCTATTCAAGAAGAGGATCATTTTGAAGACGAGGATAACATTCCCTTGGCACAACTGATTCGAGAAGCGTACGTCGTGGACATTGATTCAAATGTTACATTTGATGACTTTGTTGACGTTGATAAAGACTTGGCAACATGGGGAGAGCTAAATGATGAAGATTTAGTTATGAATTTAAAAGGTTTACAAACAGAAGAAGAAGCATACGAGATCGACGAAGATCAAGATGACCCTGGGATGGGATTTGAACCACCATCAACATTGGAGGCCATTAAAGCTTTGAAAATAGTGCGAAACCACATTTCATTTAATGACAAGTTGAATGAAGTTTACATTAAGAATGTCATAATATTGGAAAGGGCCTTAGAAGTGAACTATTTTTTGCAATCCAGTAATCAAACAAAAATTACTGACTTTTTTGGAAAATAATTTGTTCATGTGTATGTAATTATTTTTTGTTATTTATAACTATGTGCTATAATACAATTATCTTCATTTATAATAAAATGCATTCAGATACTTGTGTGTTGTATCTTATTCCATATTAGAAAAAAATGCATATAACGACGTCCTTATACAACGACGAAAATTGTCGGTCCCTTGGTCGTCGTTATAATCGACTTTTACTGTAATACTTTTTGCATTGCGGCTATCATTAATTTTGGCTTTGGAATCAGTTTTTCTAGGCCTTGTCTCATTTATAATTTGTCGAGCCTGTGGCTGATATTACTATACAAATAATTTTTAAGTGTATACTATTTCATTGGCATTTTAGATCCAAGGCTAAATTCGAGTACTTATTTATTTTTTTTATGCAGGTCTTATCCATATTACTATATTGGGTTGCACGGTCCTAATGGATTTTAACGTCTTTTGTTTCTGTTACTAGTTCGAGTGCGTAAATTTCTTTAAAATTTTAAGTTCCCTAGTCCGGGAAGATAAGAACGTCCCCTCGTTGTAGTAGCAGTATCATAAGTAATTTGAATTAAACTCATTTATCATAATTTTATTGATTTATTAAAAGAAAACACATTTTCGTAAAGTATGAACAACAATATCTCATCCGAGTCGTAATGAATTAGTTCCTTCAATAATTGTACGGGTATTATATACGGTATATTATACGGGTATGTGTATCCACCATAGTAATTTTGGTAAGGATAATTTTGACCAGAATTATAATAGCAATGATTCCACGAACTGTGCTGCAAACTGATAATGATCAAGAATATGATTGAGGTAGGATAAAAAATTTCTAAACCACGGACTATATTGATTAATAGAATTTTGCTCATCAAACATAATTACAGGAACATTCGCAGTCATCAAATTAGGGGCGAGAACACGTGTTCTGTCACCGTGGGCGGCTAGTAAATTTTGACCTGCTATTCCAGCTTGACATGACTTCATATCCTTGTAATTAATACCAGCTTCTGCAGAGCACTGAAAGGTATATATGCTTTTTTAACATGAATATTAACATAATTCACTGAAATACATACCTTTTGCACTGTATTTAAATCTGCACGCTCTGATGTAACTCCGTTTAATACAGTATTTCTCATCATGCAATTAACGAATTTGAGCATAACAACTTCACTGCTTGCATATTTTATACCACAGGCATGGTATATATTTTGTTGACATTCTCTAGCATCGTGCTGACAAGTGAAACTCCATTTACCACCCATAAAACTATGCTGCGAACAAATATTGTTGATTACGATCTTCGGAGATTTGAAAAATAAATTCATGTAATTACGAGGCGGATCCCAAAAGAAAGGTCTCCTATTTTTTGGGGACGTAGAGAAATTGTTTATTGTTTTATATTTATTGTCTTGTTTCCTACGGTCATAAAATTCTTTATTCAATGCAGGCATAACCTTCTTGTAAATTCATTCATTCACAGGTGTAAACCTATATAATAGCATAAGTTTTATTGTTATATTTCATTTATTGTATTTATTATAGTGAATGTTACAATTCATTATATATTCATTATTATTCATTATTCATATATTCATATTCATTATATTCATATTTTTACGATAAGGTTTAGAAATTACGATTTAATTGCATTTTTTCTGTATTCTTAGAATACTGTTCTTTATCTCTAGCCCACTTGCTGTTTATCATAATTTACGTACTCGGTATATTGCGATTAAATACCTGTAACAATTGTATTGTTTATACTTAGTATTTAGTATTTATTTCAATTGCCAGTATGACAATTAAGGGTTCATGTGCATATTGTTTATTTTAATCCATTTATGACGTTGGTAAACTACATCATATACATTTCCTTGAAGAAGAGCAAAATATTTACATCGCAACTTCATTATAATTATTGAGGTGTTTTCTCCCTCCCGGGACAAAACTTTCATTGTAAAATAAGTAAAAACAATAATCAGTTCCAACCCAGATCTCAGGGATCTCACTGCAAGAATATAATGTATTATCCAGTTTCTCAGTCTTTACTATTTAGAAAATTGAATCGATTCTGTCTTTACTTGATGTAAATCCATATCAAATGATAAAAACACACAATGTTGTATTAGATTTACACTTTATTTAATAATATTTAATAATGACTATATAACAGCTGTTTCACCGTACAACGGTTTCTTCAGATATAACAAGCGGTACTATAAAACATTTATAAAATATTTACGTTTAAGTAAAATGTTTTATAGTACCGCTTGTTATATCTGAAGAAACCGTTGTACGGTTAAACAGCTGTTATATAGTCATTATTAAATATTATTAAATAAAGTGTAAATCTAATACAACATTGTGTGTTTTTATCATTTACTATTTAGACCAGATTCATATATTTATATTAAGTTTAATAGAGCTCCAAGATTCAATTTCTTAATAATTATCTTGTAAATATATTAGTGTTAATTCAAACTTGTGTATTATTCAAAACATATATTTCGGTCAAACACATTCCGAAAATTCCTTCAAACCAGGAGTAAGAGTTATAGAAAATAAACGGTTGTTTGTATATCTAAAAAAAATGGGAGACTTTTTTTTGGGGATTGCTCTCGTACAATAGCAATTTAAGGGTTACAAAATTATAGCTCACCGATCTCAAAACTGACCACAACAAAGTGATTCTCAGTGCAGTAGTTTGTTTTTTTAGCAAGCAATGTGAATTTCGACAATATGTCATATGTTAAATGGAACATTTGATCTTATATCGATATAATTCGATAATTAAATGTGTTGATAAAGTGTAGCCCATAAGAAATGAAAAATTAGAAAATAAACAACATTGATGTAAAAATAGAACACGAAAACACAGGAAAGTGTAAAATACGAATTACTGTCATTACCAGTTTATAGTAAATAATTTATTATTGAATATTTATTCGATATTTCGCCTTCTAATAATTTTAGGAAGAAGTTTGTTTACTCCTACAAAGTATTTAATTCTGTGTCTATTGCTATAAAGTGCATGCCAAATGCATTCAGGTATTTGCGCGTCCATGCTATCGAAAAGATTAAAGAGAGTGTATAAAGTGACTTATTACTTGGACTAAGACTCTATAATTTTTCCGATTTTCTTATGGATGCTACATGGAATTGGTCTTCTTAAATTTCTGGTGACTTTACACAGTGAAGACTGGATGTCGGTGTCCGTCGTTTGATTTATTAAACGGCTGTTAATTGAAAGTTGTTTTAATTTTAGTATTTGTCTTTTCCGTTGTTGTGTTTTATCATTTAAAAACGTTTTATCAGTTGGTTGACATTTTCTCCTGACTTTTTTTTTCTTACTAAAACTCAATATCTTTTGGATGGGTAATAATAATTAATTCGTATGGAATTTCTCTAGTATTGTTCCAGGCAGAATTTTATATAATTTTTATGAAATTTTCTTCTAGAAAGTTCCTCTTTAGTTTTGTCGTTCTATTAAGATGGATTTTATTTGATACATCAACTTTAAACCATTCCCAATCAGTTGTTCTATTAGCAGGTGTAGGCGCAATTTATTTTTTTATTATATTCTCACCCAATGTCAATGTTACTGCTGAATGATCGCAGCTAATCACCTGTTTGTAAAAAGATCTTTATTTTCTACGTCATCTTCAAAAATTACGATTTCATATAACGGGTGTTCAGAAACATTCGAAGTCAAAGTAGTCCTTGAAAATATGAAGTCATGTCTGAGATAGATTGATTTTTGACAGACAACAGTTGACATCCAATAATTATTACAAATCAGATATAGCAATCGCCAATTAAGTTAAGAGTGCGCAGAAGCCGTTTTTAAAAACGTCCACTCCCACTACTCAAGTAATTGTCAGAATACGTTTGTCATTGACGTTTGACGGAACATAGGGGATCATAAAGTGATACAGGCTTAGAGGATAGAATTATCTGACATTTGATGTAAAACCAAATACAAATCTCCCCACTACTTCTGATCCTGCGCGAACTTACCCCTCCTCGCGCCAACTTAATTGGCGTTTGTTATACTTAAGTAAAGATATACGATTTTTTGTTCAGAACCCACTTGACTTCGAATGTTTCTGAACACCCGTTATTTAAAATTAAAAAATTTCTACATTTTCTATAAATTATTTTCGGATACTCCGGTGGAATTTCAAAAAGTTGCTCGCTAGATTAATCGATGAAAATATCTAAAAAAAATTTAAAAAACATACATATTTTTATCAAATAAATAGAATGGATAATAACTAGAGTTGCGCTCTTTGTCCGGAAAGCAGGGACATATTCTAGGGACAGCCGCTCGATGTGAATAGCAGCAGTGTAAGTAGTAAGGCCCGAGTTATAGTACTGTGTGGATGTACAGTTAAGCTTACATAAATCTAGTATAACCAAACTTGTCAAAATTATCAAAATTTTATAATATTGCTTAGTGTTTATCAATCTTTTTTTGAAAGACACTCCAAATGTCAAGTGATTTATTAATACAATTTAGAAAATACACATAAACTAATATTTAATTGATCCGCCACTTACATGAATTACTACCCTTAACCTTCTAGGTACAGAGTCAATAAGACTTCTTAAAAAATTAGGTTCTTCAACAATGTTTTCTCAAGTATTTTCTATAGATTCTCGTAGTTGTTCCCTATTAGTAAATCTTAAACGAGATCTATGAATTTGCTTTGTCATTCTTTTTACTTTTTCTCAAATATTCAAACAAATTGTGATCTTCTGCATCAGTTGATATTCTTTTAAGGCCAGTTCCTTGTTTGCGACATATAATTCCTTCATTTTCATATCTTTTTTTTAACTTGTAGTACTGTAGATTTGTTCAACAGAAATTCTTCTCTGGTGCGACTTTCCAAATTTAACAAAATTTGTACTTTGTCTACCAGAGTCAGTTTTCTTGCCATTTTGGATATCAAAAAGTGACAAATTCATTTTGAGGTTACAAGAATTAATTGCAACAGAACATAAATTCAAGAATGGATTTTACTAGATTTTTGTGAGCTTAACTGTACATTTCACAGATCGATAAACGTTACGCGGTAAATACATTTATTTTTAAAGCTACATTATGAGGCCCACGTTTTGTAGTAAAATAAGTAATAGACACTTACCCGCTTAAGATTCGTTATTTAATAGTGGATGAGATCGAAGAAAGAACTGCAGCATCAGATATGTTTCGACATTTGTTTTAGCGAGGCGTGTTCTCCGCGATGAAAATATGTTCTTATATGCAGAAAACTACCGTTCCACATCAAACAATGTAATATTAGCATAATTGAAATAATCTCTGAAAATATTTGACGGATATATACACGCTCCATCACATATTTGTCTTAAAGTGCTAAAATCTGATTCTTTCATTTTGCCACAACACGATGTTTTTTTTCGTTGGTCGGCTGTCCCACAATACAAAACGAGCCCCGTCCCGGATTAGTTGGGAAACTCGCTAAAGTTTCACTTATACAGATATTAGTCATTAAAATTCAAAGAAATTTTTTTTACTACATACTACAATTAATTGACATTTTAACACAACTTAAAATTAAATAATTTAGAAAACAATTACGATATTGAACAAAAAAAACAACAGAAATGATTTTTATCTTAATTAAATTGTAAAAGTCACCATTGCGTAACATCACCTTTATTTTTTAATTACGGTCTCAATTCTTCTTGGCATCGTGTTAACTAAGCCCTGACAATCTTGAGATGTAAATTTATCACAAACTTTTTGAAATTTTTTTGTAAATTCTGGGATTGTTCTTGCAGGACTGCCACGCAACCGTTTTTTCATGTTATGCCACAATGTTTCCATTGATGACAAATCAGGACTACTAGACACCAACCTTAAGAGTGGAATATCATTGTCTGAGAACTATTTCAAATCTCGTTTTGACGTATGACAACCTGCACCGTTTTGTGAGAAAATCAATTCCTCTCCGGCGTCCAAAGTATCTTCGATAGTTGGTTATAACAAATCTGTTAAAATATTTAAATATTTTGTTGTGTCGACGATCCCGTTAATAAAGTGTATTGACATTGAGCCCCATACCATAACGGAAGCTGGAAGTTTTACCTTTCTTTTTAAGCGTTCTGAAAGATACGCTTTGTATTTCTTTAGAATGATTCTACTTCGATTATCACCCACAGAAACTTCGAATCGAGTTTCATCACTCCAGTGAATTCGATTCCACTGCTCAGGAAGTCAATTTTAATGTTTTTTAGCACATTTCAATATATTTTTTGTTTGTTTTGCGGTCAGTAATGGTTTTTCTTTAGCCTAAAGAAGTAAATCCTTTTTTTGTAAATTTTTCACAGAATAGCAAAATACCTTGTTTGAATCAAATCCCAAACTTTGAGCTTCTCTATGGCATGTCGATCTTGAAACATGTTTTCCAATTGCTTCACTCCATAATATGCTGGGTTGTACGTAGTTAGTACGTCTATTTTCTCGCATTATTCTTTGTATGATGCTCTTCTGATAATGTCTGGGATTTTAGATTTTCATATATATTGAGCCTTTGTTGTAACTGAATTACTTGTTTTATACAAACGCACTGTTTCTTACACTATATAGTGGTAAAGATAATAATTCACCTATTTCTGCGTTCGATTTGACACTTTTAGATAATCTAACTATAATAGAAGTTTTTCATCAATCAGCTTGCCTCTACCCATATTTACCTTTAAACTTACTTTTAATGCTTTTGACAACCTAATGACAACTAACCACAATTGCTTTCATATAATTTTGCATAGCTACCTCGATATTTACGTAATTTCTGAACAAAATGTAAATAATTTGTAAACCTATAATATACGCAAAATTCATAAATATTGTATAATAATAGTTTTTTGTTATAAAAATTTAAACAAATAAGAGGCATATCTTTATAAAAATTATAACTAGAGATGGCATATTGATGCCACATACATAGCCAGAGATATTTCGCTCGTTATCGGGTTTGTACATCGTACATCCCTGCATTCTGAACAAAGTGCGCAACTCTAATATTAGCACAGTTATGAATTTATAGGAATATTCATTTTCATTTAGATAAATAAAGATTAGCTGAGTAAACTGAAAACAAATAATTTTATATTTTAAACATGTTTGAACCTCTTTTGACTGGGAATTGTCAACTTAATTCACCCTATTAAAAATTCATGATGAATTGGTAAAAAAGGAATGTACAAACTTACCGTTGCTTTTCCATAAGGTACAAGTTCTAAATCAACAAATGATTTAATGCTGTCATAATTCGGTACCACTTGATTAGTAATGAAGTAAATGCTATCAGGACATAATGTTTCGTACAAAATTGTCACTTTGATGTTCTTCTGAAATAAACGTTACAGTTAATATTAATTTGACGCAGGTAGTAGAAAACCTCTACTAATATCTTTACCTTCCATTATTGCTTTCTATTTCATCTGGTGTTTCGCTAATATTATTTGTTAAATTATTTATTTAAATAAATTAAATATTACTATATAACATTATATTTTGCAACAAAATAATTTAAGCAATGTGATGACTAGAGCTGAGGATGTTTGCGGTACGGCAGGACCGTATGTAGTGCATCCCCACCAGCGTATAAACACGATTCAGCGAAACACTTTAGTTAGTCGTGAACTGGCAACGTGATCGTGTGTTGTCTTGAGCTCTATTTAATAAGTATGACGGACCTGCCCAAGCCAAGAAAGCGCCCATTGTATAACGACGTGAAGAAATTTATCCGAGACTTTCCCGATTTGTATTATAATGGAGCAAAAGTGGTTTGTAAATTATGCGATAAACAGTTACTTTGCTGGGACAAATACGACTGTAAAAGACATGTTGAAAGTGTACACCACAAAGACAAAAAAAATAATGTGCTGTCTAAAACGCAATTCATTTTCGATTTATTGACAATGCTACTCGTCTGCGATATGCCAGTTCACCTGCTAGATAAAAAAGCCTTTCACGACTTTTGGAATAAATACAATTCCAACAAAAAGCTACCGTCACGGAGAACGTTACTCACCTATTTACCAATTGTGCGTGAGGACATTGAAAACAAAATGAAAGCAGTAGTAAATGATAAACAGTTATGGGTATGTGTCGACGACAGATCGAAAAAAACATTCTATTGTGAATATTATAGTGCGTGTACTAGATCCTGTCAAATCAACATTTCCCATTTTATTAGCCAGCAAAAGATTGGAAAAGTGCACTAGCGAAGTAATTACGAAGGTAGTGCTCGATACGCTACAAAAATTTCAAGTTTCAACTATTCAACTCCTGATGTTTATGAGCGATGGTGCTGCGACAATGCGTTCTGTAGGCCGTTCTCTTAAAGCAGATTGTGAGAGACTTTTGCATGTGACATGTAACTTCATGCTTTACACCTTGTGGCACAAACTATTCGGCAATGTTATCCAGAGGTGGATGCATTAATAGCAACCACAAAAAAAGTGTTTCTAAAATCTCCCAAACGAATTCGAGAGTTTTACAGTCGGTGCCCTGGTATTCCCGAACCACCAGAGCCAATCCTTACACGTTGGGGAAGTTGGTTAAAGGCGGCATTTTATTATGCCAAGTATTTCCAACAAATAAAATCTGTGGTTCTACAATTCAATCCTGCCGAAGCTGTAGCCATTAAGGAAAGCTAGAGACTCTTTCAAAACCCTTCCCTTGATGCAGATTTACAAACTATTTATAACAATCATATAGGATTGTTTAACGCAATCGAGAAATTTCAAAATACTGCATTATCGTTAGCGGAGTCACTGCAAATACTGGACGATGTACATGCCCAGCTATGCGCAGTAAATGACAACAAAAATGTTAATGTAATAGAAAAGTTCGAGAGTGTGATAAACAATGATTTTGATTTTACCAGATTAAAACAAATTAGTAATGGTGCAAGTGTAGATTCGGTTTCTATCTATAAAGATTATTTTAATTGTGCGTGTGTTACATCCGTAGATGTCGAGCGGTCTTTCTCAAAAGAGATTTATTGGTTCCTACGAGGGTATACAAATGTCCTCTGAAGAGGATAATGGCTTTTATCGAGGACACAAGATTAACAGAGTGGAACTGAGAGATCTATTGGATGCGGTACACTTAAGTGCCTGGTAAACCTTCGAAAGATGAGGATGTAGAAGAATTATCAACATTTTTAGGAAGATAGTAGCAGTCGTTTAAGAACCAAAGAAATTTAATAAATCTTCGCTGAATTTGTTTAAGTTTGTGCTTATGCAATTCGTAATGTGGGTACCAAATTAAACAACAGTATTCAAGACAATATCCGGTTAGAGAATGGAAAATGTTTTTTTTTCAGAGAAACCAACTTTCAAAATCGTCGGCAATTACGCACAATGAATCTCAAACTTCGCTGTGTGTCCTCTGAAAGATAATTTGTGATGGAATAATACACCCAGATCTTTGATACTGCAAGTGTGAATAATTGATGTGCTATTGAATTTGTAATTATAATTTATAACATTAAATCTTCTATAAAATAACAAGTCCAACTGAAGTACAAAAATCGTACTCACCATTTATCAAACGAAACGTTTTCAAGTCATCAGATTTCAAGCGATGAGATTTCAGAAACAATTTTATTCATGAATAAGATAAATAGAAATGGTGCCAAATTTTACAACGAAAATAGATATTGCTATAGGTGGCGTATTGAGTATACAGGGTTATTCAGAATAAATGTCACTAATTTAATTAGTAGATTATACTACTAAAATACATGACAATTTTGTTATTTTTTTTTTTAAATGTAAAAAAAATAATTTAAACAGATAAATTTCGAATACTACTGCCCTAGCCGATATGTGCCTTATGTATATTCCGTGTCGCTTGAAAATATGCAGATGTATTTGTTTAGATACAGTTTGTTTATAATGAATTAATTTATACATAAGTAAGTTATGAATGAGCCTCGACAAAGCAATCTGAAAAGTAGTTTTAGTTTGCCTGCCTTAATGGAAAAAAGTGCGCTTTATGTTTTGAAATAGGTTATCCATATATTAAAACAACGATACGTTGACAGGTTGAAAACAAGGCAATAAATAAACATACGGTAATTTTATAACATGATACATTTATATAATTTATACGCATGAAGCAATCATTTCACATTTGATTATTACGTAAACGCATATTATTCATTCATCAGTTTTGTTTAAATAATTCATAATAAATGTTCAAAATAATATCCCTTCGTCACAATGCAAACATCATCTCGACGAACAATAGATTTTAGAATTCGTTCGTAAGTGAACATTATTTAATTATAAATAACAAAAGAGAAACAAACAGATACAACAGCTGGCTACTTCGTGCGGTACCAAAACGGCTTTATTAAATACTTTAAATTTAAAAATAAAATTACACAGCGGACTTTCTGGATAATTTCTTTTAATTAAATATTAAATAACATGTTTAATCTAAAATTCAATTATCTAACGCTTATTCAGAATAACACTGTATATTGAAACAGTAAGCACGCAATTTATTAGGAAGAATGGCATGATCATGTCGATTATTTCCACTATATAAGTCAAAAGCTGTGTATATAACGTTCACTTGATCCTTTGCATTTAAAGTCTCAAATGCGTATTGAAACAGAACTGCTGAATTCTCTAGAGTGGATAGCTTCTCTATGTCACCGTGTTGATAACATGATATCTATATTATATAACCTTTTATATTTATATATCATTCTTTATTTTGTATACTAAGATCAGTAAGATCTATCTTATAGAAAGAATTCAAAAAGCGTGTCAAAATCATTAACAGATATATTAGGAAGTAAACCGCTTTGGAAAATACTGTAGGAAGGTCCACGTATGTACTGTTGCAATATTTGCCGGCTATAACAGAAATATCAATGAAAATGAGAGTTATGCGATATACATAAGGCCATTTCCTTGAACAAAACAAAATCTTGTTATAATGGCAAGAAATAATGTCAGTTTAAAACTGTCATTGTAAAATCTTACATCAAGAATTTGAAATATTGCTGTGCAGTAAGTTTTGAAGGAAAAGTTTCTTGTATTCGGAGGTAATTGAGAAAATTAAAGCTACAATTCGGAACAAAGATTTTTACTTATGTATTGATGAAACCACCGGTTCAAGAGAACGTTATATTGCTCATTTATTTATAGGTATTCTTAGCGACGAAATTCTGCCAAAATCTATCTCATTGCTTTTAAAGAGATAGAAAAACAAATGCACTTACAGTTGCCAGATTTGTTCATGTCTTGCTCATGCTTTAAAAAGTGTTGCTGAGAAGATTAAGAAACATTTTCCTGTTGTAAATAGTTTAATTTCCAACATGAAAAAAAATCTTCCTTAAAGCGTCTATAAGGGTTCAGTTCTATAAAGAAAAACTACCAAACACTCTTCTTCCAACTCAACATGTTATTACAAGATGGGGCACCGCTTTCTTTATTGCCAGAATTTCTGTCAACTAAAAGATCTAATTTCAGAATTGTTTGACTAATCTTCCCAATCCCTGATGTTCAGCAATTATTCGAAAACAAAGAAATAAAAGAACAATTTTCGTTTATAAAAACCAATTATAGCTTTGTTTCTAAAACAATAACACAAATGGGGAATCTAACTTGTCATTAACATGAAGTGTACAACTAGTAAAACAATCTGAGGCAGCTTTTCAAAATGTCGCAGGCTAAATGGAGGACAAAATTTTTCAAAAATTAAAAAATGTCATGGAAAAAAATTGTGGATTTCGGTTTCTTAGCCAAGTAGCCAATATTTTAGAGGGAGAATTTACTGAATCTATTGATTTGGATCCTGCAATATTAAGCAATTTTAAAAACGCCCCGATTACATCGGTTGATGTGTAAAGGAGTTTTTCCATTTATAAATTTTTATATTCAGAAAGGAGACAAATTTTTTTAATTGAGAACTTCGAAAAACATTTAGTGGTTTACTGTTTTTATAACTACCGACAACCTCCTTTGTGTAATAAAAGCATATTTAGATTTAGTTCAGTATGTAGAAAAATTAAAATGTCTGCTTATTTTTAAGTGAATGAATAAATGTATGTATTTTTTTATTTGCATATTTTGACTAAATGATTTGCATATTTATGCGCACAGTTTTGTGTTTTCCACTTCCATATTTGGGTTTCCCTAGTCATTGGTACGAATTCGGATCAGGTGACTTCATCTCCCATTAATTTTACTGATTGTAGAATTTATGTAATTAATATTTATCAGAAATAATTGTGATTTAGGTAAACTAATTGCCTATTATTGTGCATTTTTTATTTGAATAAAATTTGATTAATTGAAGATTGGAAATTTTTATTAAACCACTAGTGATGTAATGGGCTTTATTACTCAACTTAAATGAGTGCTATTGTAACGCTTATATAACACATATGTAGATAAAAATAATTAATGCCGTCAATTGGTAAACATAAATTTGAAAATGTTTTTGCAAAATGCTAGTTAAATTTAGAGTGTAGATGTATAGCTTTAAAATTTTTTATATTGAATACTTACGGCGTCACACTGGGTAAATATATTTGTCACTAGTAGTATTAAAAAAGCCCAGAACTTTGACATTGTATTGGAAAATTAGTCTTTTGGCGTATGTCAATGCCGTATAAACTATTTATTAACGTTATTCTTTATATTTATACGCAATTTTCTATTTGGGGAAAAAAATTGTCTCAGGTCATAGGGTCATCAGTGAATCAGATATGTAGGTATAATTATAATAAAAAGATTTATAATTGTCAGAAAAAAAAGTTGCGTGATTAAAAATTATAACAGTTATAATTTCGTAATATGTAAGAAATGATTATATAACTAAATCAAGACCTTGCGAAAATCAAAATATTATAAAAAATTTTTTTTTGATATCTTAATTGGCAATTAAAAACTATATATTAGTTTCAAGGTTCATGATTTTATTGGAAGAAGGAATGGGTATGTAACATGTAGTATAAGAAGTAAATAAGACGTCTTACTAAAAGATTAGTTATACTTTAATACAAATATGGAAAGGAACAGTTTTGTTAATATTTCTGTCGCAGAGATGAATATTTTATTAAATTATTAACTCCTATTAATTATGGAGTTATGGATAACAGTTTCTTGTATAATCTTCAACAAAATTATTAATACCCAACAAAATACAAAACATTTTAATTTACCATAGTGGGCAAATAGTTTAATTTTCCTTGCTTGTGATTAACCATTTGCTGTGTGACAACATTTTACTTACTCCTTGCCGAGTCTTAGTAAACAATGGATTATATTAAATACTGTTTGTTTTTATACCATTGACTTTTCTTCTTGAAAGAAATCCAGTAAACAATTAACAGCTTCGTCTCGAAACGCTAATTCATAAGATATAATATGGAAGAATTTTTTGGGAGACCGTTTGGAGTGGTTTCAGCAAATAATTGTACAGTTTTCCGGAATTCTTCATAAGTAAACGCGCTCGAACTTGTTTTTCGTTTATCCAGTGTCATTTGCAGTGATTTTCGTGTAGCGTCTCTTGCATCTCTTGCAGATTTAATTCTTATGTCATTAAGTTAATCTACTGTGACGCCAAAATCTTGATTATATTTTTCTTGGAAGATTTTGGACGTAACGATCCACATTGTCTTTACAACAGTTTCTTTGTAAAATGATCCAACTTTTTCGCGCATATTACTAGTCCAGTCTTTCAAACTAGAGTTAATTTCTTGTACAGAAATCGTTTTCTCCAGTACATAATTTCTTTGAGCAAAATTCTTGAAAATGTTTCCTATTTCCTTGTTAATTTCGGCACCTGAAGCGTTTCCAAATCGCTGCATTGCATGAAGTGTGGCAGCACTTATATTGATAAATTAGCAATTCTCTTTAGTAACTCCAAATCAGTTATTGTTAATTCTCATTGCGACAAAAACTACAGGATTTAATTGATTCATGAAATTCGTACAATAAAAATGAACCGATAATTTTTAATCAATTTGAAATCATGCACTAAATTATCGATAATTTTTTTGCACTTGTTATATTACTACCGATTATAACGGGTGTTCAGAAACATTCGAAGTCAAAGTAGTCCTTGAAAATATGAAGTCATGTCTGATATAGATTGATACATTTACTTAATACAATTTAATACAAGTAAAGATATACGATTACGATACAAGTAAAGATATACGATTTTTTGTTCAGAGCCCACTTGACTTCGAATGTTTCTGAACAGCCGATACATACAACTCATAATATATTAATTCCCTCTACTGGACTAATAAGTGATAATCACCTTTGTTCGTTTTACCACAGCAACCGGCTTTAATAGTCGATTATACATTGCAAATTGCTTGTCAGTCACATTTCCTACCTGTCATAAATTGATTCAAAATGTCGCGAGTTCGGCGAAACTTCGTTAGAAAATATTGATCAGGCAGTTAAAAATAATAAACCTCTTAATACAGTGCGGTCCAAAAATTACACTTGGTCACATTTTATTGAATTTTGCTAATTTCGATCATGCATGTTTTTTAAGTAAGTACCGTTTTGAAATTAAAAAAAGACGTGCAAAGATATCTCAATAATTTCATTTTTACATGAAAGCCTGTACCTTAATCTACTTTTCTACATAGTTTTCTTCAATATTGAGGCACTTGTCATAACGTTGTACCAGTTTATGAATACACTCCTCATAGAAGTCTGCCGCCTGACTTGTTAACCACTGCATCACAACTGTTTTGACTTCGTCATCGTCTTGAAGACGCTGGCCGCCCAGGTGATTCTTCAAGTGCAGGAACAGATGGTAGTCACTGGGCGCCAGATCAGGGCTGTACGGAGGATGATCTAGAGTTTCCCATTTAAAAGATGTGATGAGATCTTTGCTCTGATTAGCCACATGCGGACGGGCATTGTCATGCAGCAAAACGATGCCCTTGCTCAACTTGCCTCGTCTTTTGTTCTGGATTGAACAGCGCAGATTTTTCAAGGTCTCACAATAAGCTGCTGCATTGATTGTCTCATTACGAGGCAGAAATTCCACAAGCAATACTCCTTTTCTGTCCCAAAAAACTGTGCACATGATTTTCCGGGCAGAAATTGTTTGCTTAAACTTCACTTTCCCGGGTGAATCTGAATGCCGCCATTCCATGGACTGTTGCTTTGATTCAGGTGTGACGTAGGCCACCCATGTTTCATCGCCCGTAACAATTTGGCTTAAGAAATCATCACCGTCGTTGCGGTACCGCTCAAGGAAAGTCAATGCACTGCCTAAACGTTTGGTTTTGTGCACATCCGTCAACATTTTCGGTACCCAACGTGAGCACAATTTTCGGTAATTCAAGCGCTCGCTCAAAATGCCATACAAAACACTACGCGAAACATTAGGAAAGCCATCACACAAGGAGGACATCGTAAAGCGTCTGTTTTCTCTCACCTTATTGTCCACTTCCTGCACCAAACTTTCATTAACGACCGAAGGACGCCCACTCCGTTGTTCATCATGCACATTTGTGCGGCCATCTTTAAATGCTCTCAACCACTTTCTTACCATTCCATCACTCATAATGTTTTGTACGTAAACTGCACAAATCTCACGATGGATATCGATCGGTTTTAGGTCTTTAGCACTAAGAAATCTTATAACAGCCCATACTTCACAGTCGGCGGGACTCACGATTATCGGAGGCATCTTAAACACTCGGTAAACAACGTAAACAAGGTAGAATCAGACTGTAATGGCGTCAGTGCGTAGGCAAGAGATGTAGGTCCCCGGTGCGCGTACGCAGAACGCCAACCGCAGCGCTGCGGTCGCGGTGTGGAAAAACGGTACTTACTTAAAAAACATGCCTCGTATATGATCATAATAAATTCCATACACAAAATGAATGCCTGTACTGTGCCTTCGAATGACAGAAACTTTTATAATTCCTCTATTCCTCTATTCCACTATTTTATAGCCATTATTTTGTTACTGTTTCTTTTGAATTTTGGTATAGGTTTACGAAAAAGTGCGCAAGGTTTTCGGGGAGTATCATGAAAAAATAAGTTATACTTATTTGAATAGTTATTTATGCACCAAGGATATAATGAGGATGTTGATACGAGTATTCGAGGGCAACAGTTTACAAAACTGACGGCATTCGGCCCGAGGTATTGTAAATTGCCCGAGATTTGTAAACATCGAGTTATGCCTAAGGTTCACATAACGTTTTATTTTTCACTTTAAAATCAATTATTAAAATTTGCAGGAGGAATCGACATTTTTGACTGGGTTATTTTTCTGCCAACTGAACTCTGCTATGCAGAGAATTTTCGACATACTTTTGCAACCATAGATGATTTCTATCCATCATGGCTTTTAATTTAAAGCAAGTCACCTCCTTTATTTGCCAACAATGTCGCTTAACTCCTTCGGAAACAGTGACCTGTGAAGTTACTTGCACTATCAAACAGAAGGTACTCAGCTGTTCGCATTGGAATTTTACCAATTGTGTTAAGATCAACAAGTGAAGAAACACATTTGCCATTGCGATATATTAAGAAGAATCATTGCTGGTTGTCTGGTCTTAAATTTGCTTATTGCCGAATTAATGCAATCCATTCTGGCTTAATGATTGCAAATGTACGGCTGTTATCTGTCTTTGTTTGTGGAATTGTTGCAATAATTAAATTAGTTTTAAATTCTATGTCTCGCAATGACATTTTGTAAAGTTCTTCATGTCGACAGGCTCCGGAAATACCCATTATTAATACAGCCTATAAATACAGATAGTATTGTATCAATTTAAAATACAGAAAAATGGCTTTACCTTCATTAGTAGGAACAAAGTTTGGTGCTTGCAACAATAAATTTACTAATTTGTTCTTCGCTTAATACCGCTGATTTTTTAGGCTGAAAGTGTTTCGTTGCCTGTTTTAAGTATGCTATAAGTTTTGTATATTGTATATACTCGTAGTAGACTGTAATGATTTATTTGATTGTAAACTTTGAAAATAAACTATTAAACAATTTTCTAAGTAATTTTTTAACCCATAAATGGTTTTGTATCTGTCTTTCGATTTTATAAGTAATAAATTACCCATTGCAATATTGGCAGTTTCAAGAATTTCAGGAGGTGTACGTTGTATTTCAGAATTAATGTTTTAGGGGAGGTTTTAATTTTACATTCAATTTTTTAAATTTGACAAATTTTAAATTAAATGTCGTTTCAAATACTGGCAACTCAAAATTTTTGAATTAGGTAATAAAAACAGATTTGTAGTGTGTCATAAATGATAACGTATTTATTAGTATGTATTATTGAAGTATTCGTACAAAAAATATTGTACAGACTTGGTGAGTGAAACATTTTGCATATCTAGCGAATTCGTGTCCATAAAACTGGCCACTCATTCGCGAAATATGTTTTCCCGCACTTGGTTCGTAAATAACTATTACAATAAAAGCTACAGAAATTACTTTCAGCTTTTCTAGCAGACGTTGGAGTTTTTTGCGTTTTGTGTCTCTCGCAAGTCGAGCCTTCTAGAAAATGTCCCTTTTAAAGGGCTTTGTAGTCATTAAAATACTTTTTTTGTAATAATTTTGCACTAAAATTCGATATGAGTTTTACGACACTTTCTTAGTATTCCGTTCCATCCTTTTTTCACATGTTATAAACCCAATCTTGCAAGACGTTTGCTAGGTTTTCTTCTGTTCAATCTTCTGATAATGTGTATTTGCATGAATCACAAAATTCCATAAACTGACGCCATATATAACTTTCCGACCTCATAGTATTCCTGGGTTTGTTATTTTTTGTGGATTCTTCGATATTTTGTAAAGAAAATGGTCCGAACATGACATATTTATTTAATTTTTACTAAATGTAATGACTACAGATCAGTAATAATATAGATGTGTAACTTAATAATAAAATAGATCCCTATGTATAGCTTGTGGACTGGGCACCGTGCGGGAAAAGGAATAATTGTATATGCAACCAACATAGCTGTAGTTAAATTTCTATTGGGGTTATTCAAATTTTATGTATGAAGAAAAAATAGTATTTCATTCCATTAACTTCTGTATTGAAATCAGTATATGTAATTTAGTAGCCATTATATAAACTTCTTAGACATATTCAATGCAGAATTTAATCGAACGAAACATTCTTTCTCTTCATACTCTATTTAATTCTTTTCCACTTTCTCGGATATCTTCAAAATATCAATTCAAATTACAAACAAACGCAATTCGTATAAAAATATATTTAAGATCTATACTCTTATACCAGATGAATTTAAAGAAAATGCAATAGTATTTTAAAAAACTGTATTGTTTGACGTTTCGGAATACGACGCTAGCCAGTTAATCTTAATCTAAAAAAATCTACAACTATTAATAACAAAAAAAAATGCCAAAACTATAAACTATTATCCATAGCCCTAAATACTTACAGAAAAAAAACAATAAATACAACGAAAGTTTATAACTTTATAACATATAACACGGGCACGCGATTACAAAATTTAAATACGGCGAATACTAATCGACCAAGATAGCCGACATTAAATTTTTCGTTAACTTAGAGATCGCAAAAATTTCTACAATAAATTTCAAGTTCCTACCCCAGAACAACTTCTAAATGCAACACCCTTGGGATGTTTAAGTTTAGTTTAAGCATAACTAATTTCCTTCTCCTCACGTTGTTCGGATACCATATCCCGCAAAATTATACCCGGATCACCTATCAAGCTACACATCTTTATATATATACATATATATATATATATATATATATATATATATATATATATATATATATATATATATATATATATATATATATAAGAGTTTAGATAATTTCTTAGCCGTTCATTACATATATCAATTGATAAATTCAATAACTGATATCTGCTTTCAAAACAGACATCTACTTTCAAAACTGACATTTGCTTTCATAACAGACATCTGCTTTCAAAACAACCATCTGCTTTCAATATCTGACATTTGCTTTCAATAACTGAAATCTGCTATCAAAACTGACATCTGCTTCCAAAACTGACTTCTGCTTTCAATCTTGACATCTACATTCAATAACTGACATCTGAATCATTAACACTGTTACTTTATATATGCATTTCGAAATAGCTTGAACCAAGGTCTATCGTGGCTTAAGTGGTAAAGCAACAGTCCGGCAAACTGTAGACTTGGGTTCAAGTCCCAACGTAGACAATATTTTTCAATTAAAAATTTCGTATGATTTGCTTTGTAATTTGTAGACAGCAATGTTTACATCCTCACTTACTTTGCAATTACATACTAATTTGATATTTGTAAATATTTCATATAAAAGCCGAAAAACTCCAAAAATTTTCAATTGATATATATATATATATATATATATATATATATATATATATATGTGTGATTTGTGGTACTTACAGTGTTTCTTTTCTTTATAGCAGGATATTAAAGCGTAACTACGATGAGGGCTTTTTGATAAATTATTAAGTCGAGAACTTTTGTTTAAAAGCTAAATTTTGAGAAAATATAGATACCCGCAGTTTGTGTTTTAAAATTGACAGCTCGAGTGGTATATGTTAGATTATTTTTTAAATGACATATAACTTATAAAAAGAATATGTACAAAACCATCATTCCATTGAAATTTATCGGAAATACTATTGATATCCAAAACTAGAGACCATTTAATCAGTGTAATATTGTTCCTATTGGTTTGAATTTGAAAGTTTGCAAGATGTTATTGGTATAGAGAAAATGAGGGAAATAATCTTTAAAATCAGAAGAGAATATGGAAATTTGATCAAATCAAATTTTTCAAAATATCGGTTGAATATATCGCTTGTACCGTCACATTGAAAGAATTAGACTAATCTAGGTAATACAAAAGTATGTTTAATAATATAAAATATTATTAAAAATCTAGTGTGAAGAACACAATACAAGTTCATTATTAATATTTTTGTCAATATATCCTTCGCCAGAGACGCAGATACGTATTTAATCTTCCTACAGATTTGTCAGTACGCCCCTGCTGAAGAAGGATACATTAACAAAAAAAGAATAACTTCGCTCACAGAAATTATTAAGACCTCGGTCTAGGTAATTTCAAACACATTTGGATAAGGTAAAACACCGTATATTTAAAACAATTTTTTGTGGTTGGACGTGCAGACAGCATTATTTCATTCAATGACGTTTCTTTAACTTCATTGTTACATTTACTTTGACTTATTCTAATGTAATATAAAATAAAAATAATGATTCGTATAGGTTGAGACTGAGGCTTGAAGTCTGAAACAGAAACAAGAAAAACCTCTAACCAGAATATAAATTAATAAACTCTGAATACGTATTTCGGCAACTAAGTTGCCATCTTCAGTAGTACAATTTGAAAAATAGTGTTAAAAAATAGTAGAATAACGCTAGTGTTATCTCAATGGCGATTTGGTATAGAGCATATCTTTAAAGGTTGTATAGCAAACGCCAATTAAGTTGGCGCAAGGAGGGGTAAGTTCGGGCAGGATTAGAAGTAGTGGGGAGATTTATATTTGGTTTTACATCAAATGTCAGACAATTCTAACCTCTTAGCGTGTATCACTTTATGATTCCCTAGCAAAGACATTATGTTCCGTCAAACGTCAATGACAAATGTATTCTGACAATTACTTGAGTAGTGGGGGTGGACGTTTTTAAAAACGGCTTCTGCGCACCCTCTCCTCGCGCCAATTTAATTGGCGCTTGCTATACCTTAGTTAAAGACGGTACGTTTAACACTTTTTTCAGATTGTTCTACTGAAGATGGAAACTTCGTTGCCAGAATATCTATTTAGAGTTTATCAGTTTATATTGTGGTTATGGATTTTTCTTGTTCCTGTCTGTTTCGTATATGATATCGATTTCTTACTTCTTATCGAAAAGAAATAGTAATCATAAAGTGTATTTGGACGTCAATCTGAACATATTTATTCGTTTCAGATTCAGCGTTTATGTATTTACTTAATCGTGTCCACACCACTTCTTATTTATTATAATTAAAGTCGCACCATTTTCTATGTTTATATTCTGTTTACGATTCACATTACCGCCATCTACTGAGATTTCCCTGATTTGCTTATGTAGTTTAGTCTTATGTTAACGATATTTATTTGACAAAATAGTAATAAAATCTTGTTTCCGAAATTATAATTTTAGCAGCAACAATCGCAGCAGCAGCAGCATTCATCATCACTAGGTTTCGGTTTTTGCGTTGTTGTAGGCCCCTCCGTTGTAGTTTCCTTATTTATTACTTCCCAAACAACGGTCCAGAACTGGTCTAGCGATCGACTTTGTAAATCTCGGCTGTAAACGTTGTCATATATAATTGTAGGAATGAAACCGTTACTGATCAAAGTGCCAAAGCTCTTTGTTCTGTTACCGTGTGCCGCCAGTAGTAACGAACTTTCTACACTTTCGTAACACTCTAATATTTTATCGAACTGAATTTCGGCCTCTCTGGAACACTTTAAAAGAGAATATGTATTAAAGTAGAGAATATGAACATTCTATGACGAGCCTTCAAAAACATTCCGCATTAGAGGAAAGATGGTCATGCTTTTTGATATAGGTTAATGACAATGCTTTTTGATCATGGTTTATGACAGTGTACGTAATCTGTCACAAACGTATAATTTTGAATGAGCATGGCCGTCTCTAATGAAGAAGTTTTTGAAGGCACGTTAATTATGCTACGTGCTTATGAGGTGCGTACATACGAAACCTGTTTGATGGTAGCGTGACTTTCGGGCTAGCATCATTAAGATTAATAGATTTTTGATATTTGATAACTCAGGCAAAGTTACGTACAAAATCTCAAGTAAATATTTCAGACAGCTACTGTTTAATACGCTTCGAAGGCAAAGGCGTAGTTGCGAATATTTTATTATTATTGCGAATATATAAAAAAGGAATGTTGTGTGTTGATAAAACATTACTTTTGTGTAGAAAAAACACAAAAAACCAAAGACAAATTAAATAAGTATTATGGAAATTTTATCCCTTCCAAAAGTGGTGTTCGGCATAATGGTGATTTGAACTGAGCGTTTAGGCGTCCTTATAACGACCTAAGATATTTAGCTGTCGCTATCAGTTGACTAATGTGGTGTTGAAAAATCACCGATTGAAGGAGAACATAATGAAATAATATGGAATCCTCACCTTCCAGTACACAGTAACCTGTTTAATGCAGGCCTGTCGAGGCTGAAGTATATATCTCCTCTGCTACTGCTAGCAGAACAACTTATAGCAGAAAATTTCAACCCAAACGATAGATGGAGAGGGTATTGGGTAGCCTTGAAACCGGCTCAAGGGGCCCATATTACCCATCCTACTGTACCCTGACCAGAAATGGAGCTGCCTTGCCACGAATGGAATGCCACACTGTCGGGACTCATTTTATAAATGGGAACTGTCTGAGACATGCGAACGCGGAGAACCTCGCCAGATTATTCACCAAATTACAGTTGAGTGCGCCCTTACAGCATATAAAGGTGAGATGAGTGACTTCTTTGAACCCAATTGAAGCCAGTGTTGGACTGGCTCAATGGCCTCCATTTTCAAATTTAACTCTGTTCTGTGTAAGCCATACGCTAAATAAATAAATGGATTGAAAGTGCGTGAAATAACTCAGATGGTAATCATGTTAACTGTAAGTGTATACAATATCTTGCACAAATATAGATATGATGAAGTTATCGGAAAGATAGGTGCCGCGTGCGCTGTCAGACGACCAAAAATTAAAATACATGACACAACATAATATTTGACTAAATTCAAGCGCAGTCCAAATAAGTTTTTGTGGTGTTATATAACTGTGGATGATACATTGATCAATCAGTTCACGGCTGAAACGAAACGACAGCCGAAACAATGAAATTTTGATGGCAAACATGTATCTAAGCAGGCAGTAGTATTGCTGGCATTTGGTGCTCTACCTCATAAAAGTTACAAAGTGCTTGAGCATTTAAATAATACATTCGATGGCTAATGGATAAGTAGAGATGGGCCTATTGCATGGCCACCTAGATCATATGAAAGACATATGAAAAATTTAGTGTACAATAACGATAATGAAATTGAAAATATTCAATTATTGACCATACGTCTTCAAGATGGTGCAGAAACAATAAGCAGGCAAGATATCCAAGCGTGCTATAACTAGAGATCGGACACATCAGGCCGAAATTACGATGGACCATATTGTGATGACTCATCCAACAAACGCGTAGCGCGTCATACGCTCCATCATTTTCTCAATCGTTCCACATGCGTCGAGAAAATATAAGTTACGATATAAAAGCCGTCGAAGAAGGGATGGCGACATTCAATACCTGAGCTTCGCGGAGTGAACATAAATAGAGATACATAAATGTGCTTATCTAGTAATTAGTTTTTATATTGTTATTCATTTTATTATTAATATAGTGTGTGTCTAAAGTTATTGTTAGTTTTATTTAAGAACCCGAAAAGAGAAACGTTACAATATAAATAGTCTATAACATCGCTAAGTACAACATGCAGTTATTGAATAGCACTATTCATTCGGTTAACCGCATATCTGTTTTTCGTCGTTGTGTGTGTGTGCAATTACTTCAATATTACAGTTAAATTCCTTTCTTCATGGGCGTAGTTTTTATAATTTATTCTATTTATTAGCTTGTATTTCGTAAGATAAATAAAGTACGGTGGGTTAGTTTCTTTTTTTCATTGTGTTAACTGTTAATTACATTCTTCGTAATTTTTGTAATAGATCCTGTTTAATATCGTTTCATCGAATTTACTTTCAATAATTTACTCATACATTTTTAATTTTTATTAATTTAGATATAGAACATTGTTTAAGTTGCTTTTTCAAATATGATATGGAACAACGTCGAGAATGGCGAGTTGGATTAAGGGTCAAACTGATTGTATGTCCATAAAGAATTAGAATAATTAGCGTCGTAAAATGTAGAAAGCATTTATTTCATTGACATTACTTCGCGAAAATGCAATTGATTTGCACAAATTTGCAGGCTACGGGCGACAATATTAATATCTGTTTCCAATGCGATTTAAGATTTTCTCGACGATTCGAAACTTTAGTCCTTAATAGCTTAATGGTAAAAGCAGTGGTCCGGCAAACCAATGGACGTGGGTTCGAATCTTACTTAAGGGCGAATTTTTTTCGGTACAAAATTCGAATAATTAGTGCCGCAAAATGTAGAAAGCGTTTATTTCATTCACATTATTTCGCGAAAATGCAATTGATTTGCCCATATACAGTACATTATTTTTCACAAATTATTACATGATAAGCTTACGGGCTCAAGTAATTTTCAATTTTATTAACAACCCGATTAAAATTAATTGCTTGAATCTGTAAGCTAATAAGGACGACCGATTTTGGTTACTGTTTCGTTTTAAATTTATTTACGCAGTTTAAGTTAATAGCTTCTTGAGAACTAGTTTGCATTGTGAACTTGTTCTCGGGAACTAGTTCACTAAATGGAACTATTAAACCGATCTCTAACGGACAGTACACCAAAAAGAATTAAAATTGTAAGAAAGCCAAGGACTAGAAACTCCAAGTATTCGTAAATTATAATTTTATACAAAAACAATTATTTATTTAAATTTTTAATTTATTTGATTATTTTAATAAAATCTTTATGTTAGACTATACTAATTATCAGAACTTATATAAATATCTGCAGTCCCTGGCCATAATATTAGCGTTACATTAAAAATTTCACAATTAAGATTAGTTTGAGCCAATAGAATTTAGAAATATCTGTTTGTAGATAATACGATTACCTATTTTGCAGTAAAGCATTAAATTAGGAATACACTCAGGACACTTCCAATGTTAGTAATAATATAGAAGAAATTTCCTGCTAGGAACAATGCAATTATTTCGAATCTAACAGATATTATAAGCAAATGTGCCCTGTTTTTGGTTTAACAGGATGTAAATTGTTATTTTTTTAAAAATGATCTGCCACTTTTCTATTAAAAAAATTAACTCGCTCTATTGAAAATGATAAAATTATGAAATCCGTACCAATTTTTTGCTGATACACTCATATAATATTCTTTCTTATAATAAAAATAATATGCCTTAGCATACGCTAATAGATTAATGCCAATTACAGAGGAAATGAGGGGACATTTACAGGACATGACCTATTGTTACGTCCAGGCTCGCAAAGCTATTTAAAATATTTGGCTATCAATAATCACCTTAAAGGAGAAGTAAAATACCGGAAACTTTGGACAGAAAATTCTATATTCGATCCCGGGACAACCGACATGATAAGCCAGTGCGTTACCACTATGCCATGGGCCGACCTATATACGAGGGGGGACTGATATATTCTTAGCCTACTATTGAAGCAATTTAAAGTTGGGACTTATATTTTATTATTCAACATAGTTTCCTCTTAAATGAATACATTTAATATAGCGATCCTGCAACGCCCTCTTCTAAAAAAAAGATTATTCTTGGTCTGCAAACCAGCCCTCAACACCTTCTATTACCTCTGTGTAACACAAAAATTGACATGTTTTTAAACTTTTTTTAATCGAGGGAACAGATAAATGTCTGAGGAGGCTCAGTCTAATGAATGGGGCGTGTATTCCAGTAATTCCAGCCGTATATCTTGAATTGTATTCATGGTAATGTGCGATTTGTGTGCAGGGGCATTGTCCTGCAAAAACAACACACCTTTCGCTAACATGCCACGTCTTGTATTCTTAATTTTCTCTCTCAGGGTGGTTAATAATTTAGAATAAGAATCTCCAGTGACGGTTTGACACTTTTTAAGTACTCGATCATAATTATTCCACGAATGTCTCAAAAAACCGAAGCAAGAAGTTTTCCAGACGATTTTTGAACTCAAAATTTCTTAGGCCTTGAAGAACAATGATGCTTCCACTTCATCGATTGGTGTTTTGTTTCTGAGTCGTAAAAATGAACCCATACTCACAAGGCGATTCAAAACATCTGGATTTTCTTCAAAATGGGGCACAGATTGACCATGATATTTTCACTATTGCTCGTTTGTGTTCGACGTTCAAGCATTTAGAAATCCATTTTGCAGAAAATTTTTTCAGATCTAAATCGACGTAAACTATATGATTGAGCTTTTATATGAAATCTTTAGTGCCTCAGCTATATTTCTCACACCAATTCGACGGTCTGATAATATTATGTCATGAACTGCGTTAATAGTTCCGGGGGTGGGCACCGAAATCGGCCTTCCTGATCGCTTCTCAACTTCGACGGAAAGTTGTCTTCTTTTGAATGATGCAATTCAATTTTTGACAGTCGCATATAATGGGAATTGATCGCCAAGTATGTTAAGCATATCTTCGTAAATTTCCTTACCACTTAATCTCTTCAAATACAAGTATTTAATGATACCTTCATACTCCAATTTATCGATTTTCACATTTGCATTCAGCTTGCTTTTTTTCAAAATATACTGTACAGCAATACTTCAAAACACTTATAAAATATCTTTATTTCTTGCTATTATAACAAGATTTTGTTTTGTTCAAGAAAAATGGCCTAAGCTAACTAGATATCAATACCCCCTCGTACAACATATAAAATAAATATAGAATAAATTACCATTGACACAAAATTTTTAACATAAGTTATGTCAAATCTACTGCTTTGACCTTCCCGCAATAGACAGCTGGCAAAATTAACTTGGGAAGATTGATTGCTAGCATATTTTAGTGCACAGGCATGGTATTTGTTCAGTACGCATTCCACTTCTCCAAAATGGCACTGAAAATGCCATTTTCCTCCAGTATATTGTTGCTGTGAACAGAAAAATTAAAAATGTGTTAAGTTTTTATATATTGCTTATTAATGCTGTGTTTGAAGCAAATGTGCTTAGTAAAAGAAAATATGCAAAAAATGGACTGCTAGTTCGGAATTGTTTGAATAAGAATGTAAAAAAGACTTACACTAGCCTTTCCAAAAGGCACAAGTTCTAAATTGATTCTGTCCTTGATCGCATTGTAATTGGGCGCTAGCTGTTCAGTTACGAATGTTTTGCTATCCCCGCATAATGCTTCATAAAAAATTGAAACGTTTACCTTCTAAAAAAATAAGCAATCATTAGCAAGTTCTAATATATTAAGATATTCATATTAATGCATCTGATTTACATTATTACTGCATTTATTTTTTGCTTAAGTGTTAACATTTTAAGTTACATCTTTCATTTACTAAATCATTTTTAAAACTGTTCAAGTGTACCTTGAGCTATTTAGTGATGAAATTCGAACATCAGATTCGTTTTAGAAAACAAGAAGTAAGGTTTAAGGTAACACAGACAGAATAGGTAAAGATTAATAATAGCTATAACTAGCCAAGTTACTATTGTCATTCTTCATGAGCTTCTCTAACATATCGTTTTAACTCTGGCGATATATACAAGAAAATATCGGAAAATAACCAGATTGATGCTGTTGTACTAAAATGAGAAATTTATTTGGAAAACTTCAACAACTACCCTTCAAGATACTCTCCATTTTGTGCAATACACTTGCCCCATCCTTTTGTTCAGTTGTCGTAAACATCTGACGGATCATTTTTTACAGTCTATTTTAGTATACCCATCACCGCGTTGTTGAGCTCTAAATTCAACTCAAAATTTCGACCTCTCATAAACTTTTTTGATATCAGGAAACAAATGGAAGTCACATGAAGCAAGGTCAGGTGAGAGTGGAAGGTGAACCATAACTTCCACCCCCAATTCTTCAAGTGTTCGTTGACAAATAGCTGATCTATGGGCTGGAGGATTGTCGTGATACAGGATCCAACCGATGTCATAATAAAGTGTCCATTTTTTCTTTAATTTTGCCTATAAGGTTCCTTGAAGTACATTAGAATAGTACTCTCCAGTTACTATATGATCTCTAGGTACAATGTGATAATAGATAACGTCCCATTTATCAAGAAAAATTAAGTGCATTACTTTACCTGCGCCTTTCACAGTTTTCGCCTTCTGCGGTCTTAGACTACCTTTTTGCTTCCATTGCATACTTTGAGACTTTAATTCAGGATCGTAATGATAAAACCAAGCCTCGTCACATGTAACCACATTGTTTAAAAATTGTGGATTATGTTGCAGTTGCCTTTTTCACTGCCGACAAATTGTCACTCGATTTTCTTTTTGTTCATCGGTCATCACATTTGGAATCCATTTTGGCGCGACCTTTCGGAATACTAAATCTTCATGAATTTTTTGAATGGAACCTAATATGCCAATCCGTCGATCATTTTAGATCAAGTCGTTAATTTCTGCAATTTTTGAATAAATCCGTGCAGTTGGTCGTCGAGGTTCATCTTCCACTGATTCACAACCGCCTTTAAATTTATTATGCCATTCAAACGCTCTACATCGTGATAAAATATCATCTGGGTGTGCAGTTTTAATAATTTCAAAAGTTTCAATCGGAATTTTACCCAACCGAACACAAAATTTTCTCTACTTCTACTTCTCTACTTTCATTTTTTCGATTGGTAGGTCAAACACTGACAATTCAGTAATTAATTTGTAATAAACGTCAAAAGTTAAATCAAAGCCTACTTGAGGATAAGTACATTAGAGACGAAAGTTTAACGTTCTCTTCTTCGCATTAGAAAAGCGAAAATTAAACTGGAGCATCGCCCACTTATGTGATTTTACGTGAGAAATCAATTAAGTTAAATGGGGAAGCATTATTAATCTAAAACATTGTATCATGCCAAAATATTTTTGTGCGATTACATGTTTACCTTTGGGAAACTTGGCTGAACTTAAAAAAATAAGTTTTTGCAGAAAACAGTATTATTTGAAAAGTAACAGAAGCTCAAGAAAAATGCAGAGTACAATTTCGAACTGCTGTAACAGTATTAGCATTATGCTATGCACATAGTTAGATTATACATATATTGGTTAGAAGCGATCGATGTATGGAAAACCTATTATTTATGTGTTATTGCACCTCTGAAATATCATAGAAACGTTTTAATTAACAAATAATGGAGAAAGATAGCTAATAGTAAAAGTTGCGCTTCATATGGTTACGAAATTTCATCTTCAAGATTGAAATCAAGAACAAGTCTTCTGAGAAAATCAGAAACAGGAAGTAGTTTGTCACAAACCACAATGAATGTCTAGTCAACAGAGTTAAGAATGTTGGTATCATGTTAAAAAGAAAAATAGTAGTCCGTTTGGAATTCTCTTAATAGATTATGTACAAGTCTTTACAAATCTAATTTTAATGCAAGAGAACAGTTGCATTCATATGGAAAAATCTTAAGCGATTGACAGGAGATCAAATTGCTTTACATCAATTTAGGTTGAGTATGACGAATGAATTTTGGCAAAACTAAATTCTCTTGATATGGTCAAATTCTGCGTCAATATACAGTAACGTTTGTTTCCTCTGATATGAGTAATAAGTAAAGAAGTTGCAATAATGAAATGTTCCAATAAAACCTTAATTATTTTCCAAAACCATTCTGCGTAAGCCAGTAGTGTTACACAAAACAGAAATAGATTTGACTTTCAACCAAATTCTGAAGGAGAATGTTATCAACGAATGCTCAAGTTGGTTGAGAATATTTGATCAATTCTTTTATTTTTTCCATAGATCATTTTTCACATAATTTTCTCGATAGAGTCCTAGACTTGTAGACTTCTTAAATAATTAATAATAACATTGATTCGAAGGTCTGTTTTTATTCCATTTCTAGGAAAATACATTCAAACTGTATTTAAAAAATTTATACTGTATTGTGTATATATAAAAGAAATTGGTATTTAGTAAAGTACATTAAAATAAAATTATATTAAAAAATATTATATGTTCGGTATAAATAGTAAGTTAAGCACAAAAACCGCATGATTTTTAAGGAACTTACTTGTTCAGAAAGCTTCACTGTTATTAGCAGGAGAAAAACTAAATATTTCCACATTATCCAACAGAAATGTCTTCTTGTTTAAAGAGACGTTCGAACATTGGTAATATATTTTATCTATTCCTATGATGAAATTTTGTTTAAGGATGCGTATTATTAGTATAATATTATGAGGTTATCAACTAATGTCGTCAAAACTAATTTTAATATAAATAATATATAATTTTTGTGATAATACTTACTTTGTGAAACTACATATTTAATTATTTTAAATGAATTCAAATTTCGACATTTAATATTTCAAATAAGAAATTGAAGTTTTTGTTCATATTCAAAAAACATTAATTATTGTGAAATTAAAGAACCATTCTTTGTAATTTTCCCTAACTTTAACTGCATTTATATCATTGCTTGTAATTATTATTTATTAACATTCTCTCAACTTCTACAATCTCCTTCAAGAGATAAATTGAATTTTCCAAAATTGAAAGCGCTAAAATGATCTATTTTATATATTTTGTCGAAGGCGGTAATTTTTATTAATGTTACTTCATCTGTTCACTAAATTTGTTCTAAATGGGGTTGCGAGGACTACTGTTAAAATTTATGCAATCTAGTAGTTTAAGAGATTAATCTAGACATCATAGAAGGGACACCAAGTTATGGATGCACATTCGAGTATAGAAATAACTTAAGCAAAGAAAAGAGTCTTAATAGAATCGATATTATTAAAATATCTGCATCTACGACGAATCCAAGACATTTGGAAGCAGCAGCTAAGACTGATCAAACCCCAAAAATGTAAATTTTTCGCCATATGTCACACCCAAGCCTTTAGTCGAGGACTGACAAGATATTGTAATGTGAGTCATGAAATTACGTCACCTGCTTACACATTCGTGAGACATACGGAAAGCTGCGGTGAAAACACGGGAAGAATCTAGAAGTGCAAGCCCTACCATATATATATATATATATATATATATATATATATATATATATATATATATATGTATAAATATAATAACTTCGTGACCTTGGTATGATATGGTAAACCTAATCAGTAGGCGATTAAAGGTCTGTATATTACTTCAAAATATATGTATTTAAAAAACTCTACATGTTTCGGCTATATACGCCTTTTTCAAGAGAATACAAAATATGAATGACAGGATATAAATGTCGTGTGACATTTATATCCTGTCATTCATATTTTGTTTTCTCTTGAAAAAGGCGTATATAGCCGAAACATGTAGAGTTTTTTAAATACATATATTTTGAAGTAATATACAGACCTTTAGTCGCCTACTGATTAGGTTTACCATATATATGTATATATATATATATAGTGTTTATAAGAATTTAAAATTTATTTCTTATTTATTTTATTGGCCGTGTGCATAATATTAAAATAATAAGCTTCTTTTGGTTTAGCGACCTTTATTGAAATTCAATTTATTTAAATAACGACGTTTCGACTTTTTTGTATATAATTAAGTCTATTTCAAGTGATTTAGAACTGAAAAAATTACAAAACGAAAGGTAAGAATTATATTTACATTATATGAAAGAGTTAAAATTAAAATAATGATTAGAGTAAAGAAAAATAAAATTTACAATTTAAAATTTAAAGGATACAAAATTTATAAATATTCGAATGTGTCATGAAACATTTGAAATGTAAGTATTATAAATATTATTATAAGAAACAAAACACTTTACAATAAATGTTGAAATTGCCCGCCACCTTGTTCAACACATATCGCACATCTCCTAATTACTCCAAAGGTCGCATTTAAAAGACAAGCGGCAGATACTTCTTGACAAGTGTTAATAATTCTTTGTCTTAAAATGTCAACATTTTCTGGAGTTGTTAAATAAACTCGATCTTGTAGATAAGCCCACAACCAAAAATCGAGGGGCGTAAGATCCGGTGAACGCGCAGGCCACTCGATAGGACCGGATGTTCCTATCCACCAATTTACAAATTGGGTGTTCAACAAATCAGTATTTACTCTGGCGTTGTGCGCTGCAGCCCTATCTTGTTGAAAAAATATTCTATTTAAATTTGCCAAAGGTAATTTATCTAAAAAGTTTTGGAGATTTTCGTGTAATAAAGTGTAGTATTTTTCTTGATTTAAGCAACCATCTATGAAAAATGGCCCAATTAATTGATCACCTAAAATGCCACACCAAACATTTACGTTGAAACGTCTTTGAAAATTATTTTCAATTACAAATCTCGGATTGTCTGCACTCCACTGTCGATGTATATTTCTATTAAAAATACCGTTGTTGCTAAAAGTGCATTCATCAGACCAAATTATCCTTCTGTAAAAATTCGGGTCTTGTTCTAATGCATTTAAATAAAAAAGACAAAACTGGATTCTTCGGCCAGGATCATTTTGTTCTAATGCATGAACTTTTCGAGCTATGTACGGTTTAAGTTTGTGTTTTCTTAAAATACCATGAACTGTAGTTTTTGATACCCCAATATTATTCCGGAAAACGAGCACTGTACCGACGAACTGCTTGAAGGCGATTTTTATTACATTCAAAGAACACTTGTAACATGTCCGTTAATTCATTGTTATTCATTTTTAACGAAAATACGCTTTTTGTTGCGGCAAAACGTTCAAACAGGATAATACAGAAAACTTAATAAAGTCAAACTGACACTTAAGGCACATTGACATAATGCTAGTGGACTGGGCCAAGTCTACTATAATGAAAGATGAAATTTATAAAGTTTTTTTTTTATTTTTTATTATTAGGAGATGTGCGATATGTGTTAAACAAGGTGGCGGACAATTTCAACATTTATTGTAAAGTATTTTGTTTCTTATAATAATATTTATAATACTTACATTTCAAATGTTTCATGACACATTCGAATATTTATAAATAATGGAAGACAAAGATGAAATTTATAAAGTTTTTTTTTTGCAATAAACTATAATTAAAATTAAACATGTTATACATCGTTGAATTCAGAAAAAAAAATCCAATCCGAATATAGCCAAAAATATATATGTTGCCATTTAAAATAAAAAACTTGACTGTCGTTTGACATTAATGAAAACAATTGAAAACAAATAAAACACTGCTATCTTATAGTGTTTTTGATGCTATTAAATTTACTTTTTGTTTAACTAAACCGGACAATAAATAACGGAATTATGAATGTTGGCGTTTTTTACGGGACAGTCTGTATATATATGTTTGCAGAAACCTTTGGTACAAATGGCAATAAACTCATAGGACGATAAAATGTTATTTTCTCAGGTTTCTTTAGTTTTTGAAATCATTATAATCTAAGCAACTCTCCAGATATTTGGGAAATAGTTTATCTTAAATATGATAATGTATATGTACGCCAACAGTTTAAGGCATTTGATTGACAACTTCTGATGAAGTTTCTCAAAGATTCAGTCAAATTCATGGGCTCTTTTAATTTGGAGCTTTTTCATAATTACATTTTTTATTTCGGTTAGAGTTATTTGCTTTATCGGTAGGTCCATTTGAAATAACGATCCCATAAATTTCTCTATATTTGGTGGCAGATTGTTCAGAATCGAGAAGTTGATTTATATTCTTAAGGTGTGCGGCTAATATTACTGTCTTATTTTTATCACATGACTAGTGTTGAGCTTAATGATTTTAAGTAGCTTTTTATATTTTTGGTATCAGAGAGTAATGCTTTAAGTTCTTTAGAAGATTTGTTAAATTCGTTTTTATTTTGGAGTTCTAATTTGCTTCCATATTTTTCTGAGCTTCTTCCTTTTGTTATTTTTTTCTTTAACGGATAGGGGTAATTATTAATTGTATTAATATTATTTGTAGATGGGGTTGTATACAAGACTGCTGTTTGAATATCTGGTGTCAAACATTACATAATATTACTTATTTCCCACTTATTTATTATGAATTTATAGTACGAGGGTAGCACCGATTATTTCTGCGAACGCATAAAACAAAATTATATATAGTCGAAAATTATTTTTATTATTGTTTTTCAAAATATTCGCCCTTAAACTCAATGCATTTAGACATTCGATAAAACTAGTTAGCACAGCATAAATTCCACACCTCTTCAGATATTAGGTTTTTGAAGTTCTCCACTACATTTTCTGGGCTTGCAAATCATACACCATCCACGCATTTTATCCATTAGTCTTGGAAATAGAAAGAAATCTTAAGGTGCTAGGTCCGCACTATATGGCGGATGATCTAGTAATTTTAATCCGGAAGCTTTCAAAATTTAGTTTGTTCGAGGCGCAGTGTGACTTGAAGCATTGTCGGGATGAAAAACAATCTGCGATCTAGGGTGTCGTAAACGAGCCTTTTGAACAACATCTGGCAGACATACTGTCGTGTACCATTCTGCGGTAACCGTACGTTTATTTTCAAGCACACCAGCCGTGATAAGTCCTTATTTTAAGAAGAAACTGGCTACCATGTTCTTTGCTACACTTCGAGATTTTTTCACTATGACTGAACTAAGTTCTGTTGGAAATGCTCAGTGAACCGGCTGCCGTTTTGATTCCAGTTCAAATGCATATATTCAGCTTTCATCGCTAGTAATGATGTTGCAAACTACTTTAGAACTACCTCCATCATATTTCTTAAGCGTTCTTTTACGCCATTCCACTCGGTATTGTTTTTCGTCCTGTGTTAAATTATGAGGTATCCAAGGACAACAGACTTTCCTCACGCCCAAATTGTTATGTAAAATCTTGTTTATTGCAGTCAAGCCAATAGCTCCTAATAATCCTACGTGACTCGATTGTCATCGTTCTCCGTACGCCGTCTACATTTGTTTCAGTAACGGCTGAGATTGACCTCCCTTCGCGAAAATCGTCACTAAGGGAAACCTTTTGAAATTTAAATTCATTATACCAGTTGCAAACACTCCTCTGAGAAGGAGCTTGATCACCATATACAGAACGAGGTCTTGAAACACTTTGTTTTGGAGTTAAAGAACTTTTAAAATCATAGTAAATCATGGCTCTAAAATTTTTACTGCAAACCACTCGGTTTGAAATTTGGTTGCAAAATAACTGTTGCAGTTATCAAAACTAAATTCGAACTGTCAAAATAGAGAACAATAAACATTTGTTTCATAGCATGTTTGATTCTTTTGATTCAATAGAAATATTAGTTTGCAGAAATAATGAGGCCTTATGAGCGAATTAAAAAACAATTTCTAAAATAAAAATACCAAATGTTATTGAACTAATTTACTAGAAAACTTCTTCTAATATCTTAACTATATACTTAAATATAAATATTTCGTTATTTTTAAGGATATCAAGTCAGCCAATTAAGATTCTGTGACGCAAAAATAATAAAACAAAACAATAAAAATATTAAAACCAATTTTATTTATTTAAATTTATTCAATACATAAATGTACATAAAATTTTGATTATTTGAATTTCTGTTATTGTTGCCATCAGCAGACATCGTCTCCAATTACTTTACAAACGGTACCCAAAAAGTCGGTCAACGACTGATTCTGCAAGTCGGCGTCGTAAGTACCATCATAGATAATTGTAGGAATGAATGTAATTGTTGGATTTACTGCATGCGTTCTGTCACCATGTGCAGCTAACAAATCGCTTCCAGTGCCATCATTGGAGCATGTTACCATGCTTTCCCAATCCAAACCGTTAGCGTTTGCGCACTAAAAATAAAATATACTTATGGTTACTTAAACTTTGAAAAACAAATTTAATTAATCAATAGTTTCCTTATTCGTAATTTAACAGAAGAGAGTTAAATATGATAATATTAAAGTGTTTAAATTAAGGAAAGACAAATTAGAAAATTAGAGGCTTTAGATATTTCTTATATAACAAAATTTAGTACATTATCTCTAGAAGTAAAGTGGATAATCTTGGATATAATAGTAAATATGCCTTACCATATGGCTAAATATGGCCAAATTAGATTAGTCAATAAGATCTTTACTCAGAAGTAGTGAGTCATGTAATTTAAATGAAGGCCTAAAGCATATATTATTAGAGAAAATGTAACGGAACCTTCATCTTCTACTCAAATGGGAAACTTATCGCAAAGTTATTAACACAAGACAATGAGAAGTCTAGACGTCTCAGAAAGGTAAAGTATGCTAAAAGATGAGCTACATTTTTGCTCGTCTGTATTTAATCAAGCCTTACTTGAAAAAAAGCTTGATTTTTGACAGCATTTACTTCTTTCAAGAACATGAATTTCGATTATTACTTTATCTCGTATAATACTTTAAATTGTATATTTTTACAAATCCTATTCTTCTGACAATATATTTGTAATCGCAATTAATTTGACTTCTTCTTCCATTTATAACTTTTCACGAGCTTCAAGATATTTTTGTAAAATGCTTGGAAGTGTGTAGATCTTAGTAGATGACCCCGTTAAGATATTATCAAGCGAGATTTTCATTGTTTGGAAACTTAGACGACTTAATCTGAAAGAGTAATTTTAGAATAAGCGGAAACTGTCCTAAATGTCATAGATAACTAGTATAAAAAATAGTGATTATAAATAAGTACTCCGAAAACACGGATTAGTCTTCTTTAAAAAAAAAAATAGCGTTGCAAGGCTCACAACCGTCGATGCTTGAAAATACAGAAATTCGGCTTGCCAAAAAAAGCCAAGTACTTAGGAGCATAGTTTGATCAAAAGATTAGACTGATGATGGACCAGTCTCATGGTAGCCTAAAACCAAGAAAAGGTGTTGGTAGAAGGCTAAATGCCATACAAAGGTGAGCATTTTTAAGTGTCACAGGTGCCATAAAAAAAACTCCTACCACTACGAGGACTGTTCTGCAACTACGTGGACTAACACAGAGGTGGGGCGAATTCGTAGTAATCTTCTTTACCATTCTGTAGAATCGTCCTTTAGTAGGTTAAATATGACAATATAGAGAGATCTCTCAATTAGTTTGTTTTTGACACTACGCGAAAGTGAACATCTCGTGTAATTTTATAATAATGCAAAAAACTGAGTTGAGAGTAGTGTTGCAGTACTTTCACTTGAAAGGCTTAACGCCAACCGAAATCAAGGTAGTGTTCGATTCAACACCGAATTTAAGCGTAGTCGTATGAGCACAAATGATGAATCCCGTAGTGGACGTCTAAAAACTGTTCTGTTCTGGATATAATTGAAAAAAGACACTGTATCGTCTTGGATAACCTTCGAATGCGCGAGATAAGAGACATTGCAGGTATCTCAAATGACAGTGTCGCATAGAATTTGAATTGAACTGGAACTGAAAAAATATTCGGTGCGTTGGGTGCCGCGGTTACTCACACCGGAGTAAAAGCTGAATCGTTTGAGTGTTTCTCGCGACTTTTTGGTACGTTTTCGTCGTAATCAGAAGGATTTCGTACGCCGTTTCATTACCGTCTATGAGACCTAGGTCCATCATTACACTCTCGAAACCAAAGAACAATCCAAACAATTAACGAAAAAATGTTCCCCGCCACCAAAGAAGACAAAAACGGTTTTGTCAGCGGGAAAGGTTAACTGTTTTTTGGGGATTCTCATGAAATTATCTTGGTCGACTACTTAGAAAAGAGGAAAACAATAAATGGGGAGTACTGTGCCAATTTATTGCAACAATTAAGCGTCACAATCAAAGAGAAACAGCTTCATTTGGCAAAGGAGAAAGTGCTTTTCATCAGGACAACGCACCAGCCCACAAGTCTGCGATTGCAATGGCAAAAAATCATGAATTTTTATTTAAATTAGTGCCTCATTCGCCCTATTCCAAATATTTGGCTCCTAGCGATTATCATCTCTTTCCAAACCTGAACAAATGGCTAGGCGATAAGAGATTTTCGTCTAATTCCGAGGTAATCGCTGCTGTAAATAGCTATTTCGAGGACTTGGATTCATCGACCTACAATGAAGGCCATTACTTATTTAGAATATCGTTGGAATAAGTGTGTTGAGCGAGCAGGAGACTATTGAAAAATAAAATGTTATTTGTCAAAAAAACGTTTCTTTGTTAGGCCATGTAGTTTTCGAACCACCCTCGTATGCTGTAGGCGATACCGAGTTTATCACCCCTAGATATCCATATACAAGAAGAACGTGCGCAAATGTTAGATAATCGTTCTCATAAGTAAGTTTCATTGTTTTTTGTTAATTTAACGTCAACTAACCTGTTGGAGGTTATCATCATTCGAAGGATTGATGGAACCCATAATGCAATTCACAAAACTAACTTGTACAGATTGATCTGAAGTTTGACTCAATGCACAAGCATGCATCATATTTCCGTAACATTCGCTGGGACCATGTTGACATTGGAACTCCCATTGACCATCTTCTTGAGTTTGCTAAAATCGAATTTACATCTTATTTTTATTTTTTTTCCGTGTGGCTAAATAAACTTACAGTAGCTTTACCGTAAGGCACGAAGTCGACATTTATGTAATCAGCAACGGTCTCGTAATTTGGATATAGTTGTGCAGTTAGGAATCTAATGCTGTCCGGACACAGAGACTCGTAAAAGATAGACACTTGTACATCGGCCTAAATCAGAAAAAAATTATTGAATGTTCTGTGATATTTCTCATATAATTTTAGTAATTTTAGTAATAAATATTGCAAGACCTAAAACGGGTTCGTATTTTTTGACGAATTTTGACAGAAAAAATTTTGAAATACAATAATTGATTCAAATTTTAGTATTATACATCAAGTGACAATGGCATAATTAATATTTTCTGAATCTGTCTACTTGAATCATTATTTGGTTTGCTGATAAAGCTTTCTGGTAACCATTCGAACAGTCTACTGCAAAACAATATTTAGTAAGTCTAGAAGAAATTGACGAAAATTATCGTCCGTATGTAATTGAAACATCAATAATTTTGGACAAACTTCAATGGAATCTTCTAAATTATAATAATAACCAAAAACATTATCTGTTGTACATGAAAAGTATGGAAAACTATTTTTTAAAAAGTTATACATATTAGCTACAACATAGTGCATAATTTGTAAATTAAATATATCAACAACATTTTGGATCATATAATCATTACGACGTTTGAATTTATATGGTGAACTCAACCATATTGGAGTATTAACAATATTTAATAAGGGGCTCGTTGGATATTGTGAAATGAATTCCAATAACTCTTCTCCTTCACTTCCTTCTTGATGTCTTTTAGATTTTTTACTCTTTTGATTACGTCCATTATGATAGTCTGGATTGGATTGTAAAGTGGATCGGCTGGAGTTGCAAGTAAGAAATTCATTTGAATCGTAGCTTCTTTCCACCATTGATTCTTCGGAATCTGTCGCAAATTCTTCAGATCTTACAATTCCAATTTTACTAGGTGCGATCCTTTTTCGTTCGGCGACTGAATAGTACAATATCCTTCTTGGGTGTTCCATCAAATATTTTGTTGAGATTGAATAAATATTGGTTTGTGACGTCGTAGGTTCGTCTAATTCTGCGAGAATCTCGTTTGAGAGGCAATTCAGAAATTCTGGAACATCTACAATATCTGCCACTCCAGGAACAGTCATGGACAATGTGAGTGTGGTCTTCGTAACAGACCCAGATGAAGCATTCTCCTTTAAATTTTTGTTGTATACATCTAGCAAAATATCTTAGGTTTTGTTCGGAAGTAATGTCTTGCAGTACATTGTGAATAAGTTTTTTTCCTTTAAGAGCTCCACAAACTTCTCGAATGAAATTTCGGAAGATGTGGTTATTTTCAGATCCTTCATCTCCTTGGATAGCTTCCTCAGAGGCAACAAGGAAGTTCTTGCAAAATCCGCTTGCCAGTTAAATATTAGTCTTTCATGCAATGAGAGATCGACATCTCCAACCAAATTATGAGTATCGGAATTTGAAATGGATCCATCCATTTTAACTCGATTAAATTCAGAAGACATTCGCGTTGACAATTCTCCATATCTTCCTCTCCTGTTGCCACTTGATGAAGGATTGGTATTGTTTCTACTAATGTTGTCATGGTTCCTTGATGAAGAGGTCTTAAACAAAAAACTAACGGTTATAAGTCAAAGCCTCAGAATCCATTTCCCAGTCCTCAATAGTCATGGTTCGACATCGACTATGTACACTGAGTAACGTAGGTATGAAATTTATTTCAATATCGGTCGTCTCAACGATACATGTGCTGTCCGGTACCTGAACCGGCAGCAAGCACCACGTGCAATGCACGTGTTCTAAATTATGATTATGTATATACCACATAGCAGTATCATAATAATTAATTATCATTTGTTTAAATTTTGGCATGCACGGGATAACACTCAGTGTTATCCCACTGGCGATTTGGCGAAGAGCATATCTTCTAAGGTTTACCTTAGCCAAAAACGCTACGTTTAACACTCTTTTTTTCAGTTTTAAGGTTATTCTACTGAAGATGGCAACTTAGTTGCCGAAATGCGTATATAGTATTTATTGTTATATATTGTGATTAGGGTGTTTTTCTTATTTCTGTTTCATATGTTCTAATATATTTTCAACACAAGATTTTCTTGTTTTTCCAGCATAAACACTCGGACGTGTACCACATACTAATTGTAGTCTCCTGACTTTCTATTTTATGGATTTATTCTTTATTATTCCAAAATATATTAGAAATAACCAGTAAAAAAAATATTAAGACGAATCGAGTAATACTGACTATAATTCCCAATTAGACATTTCAAATATTTGTCCAAAACTAATATAATAGTAATAGAAATATGATTTCTTTAAATTTAAATTTCTTTAAAAAATGCCCGAGTAGCATTCATAGTTAATATTAACCTTTCAAAATTTGTTAAATATAAATTATAATCCAGACAAGATTTAAGTGAAAGTCAGGTGTATGTGAGGGGGGGCTCGAATTGTCTCTTAAAAGCAAATTATTACCTGCTTATGCAGAAGGCTACGGCCGAATTGTCCCTCAATAGCAGGGGTCCACCCAAAAGCAGTACAGGATTATACTTAATGAGGTATTAATTATACTAATCTTTTCTGATGCTTCTACCTTCTACCCATATTTTATATTTAGTTTCGTATTTGCACTTGACCACATCAAGTACAGTCCTTTTTAAATAACAAGAAAATCGTTTTTTTAAGGCGACTTTAATTAGATGAGAAATGCAAACAGTGATTATAATATCGGCATGGAAACCAGAGAAGTATTAAGTATTAATTTTTATTCTACAGCACTAACAATGAGTGTTCCTCACGTTTATTTTGATAATATGGTAACTTCATAAATATTATTTCAAAACAAAGTGTCATGCTAAGAATGTTATGCAATGTGTACACGTATATAAATATGTTTATAATATATTCAAATAATAATAAAATGTTTTGGTATGTTAAGGCAATTAACCCTATTCCAAGAATTTGAACAATAGTAATGATTACAGCAAAAGATAAAAGGCAACAGCAAAAGGTATATTTCTGAATTTTCACAAAAACAAATTACATTTACCTGTGTACAATTATACAGATCTAGTAATAGCCCCTAATGCTTTCTGTTTAGGTCCATTTATTTAATACACGTTAGAGCATCTGGTTCTTAACCGCTATGTAAACAGCCCGTAATTAAATCATTATCCAAACCCTTAAGTGTTTCTTACATTTTGGTGGTGTTTAGTGAAAAAGGAAAGGAAATGTTGGTGATTCAAGCATATAAGTTTTCTTTTCAAAAGAATTTGGTGGAAAATAGGAAAAGTGGACATATATTTCAAGAAAAACGTTATATAAAGTTTATGCGAAAACTTAAGTTGTTGAAGTTGTAATTATTGAATTAATGTTGGAACATAAACGGAACGTGTGAAACGGGCAGCTGTGGATGATATATGTGAATGACCGACGAAACAAAAATTAAATCTATAGACTTTAGCAACAACAGAAATCCATCGAAAACGAAAGAAATTGCATTATGCAAGATGTAAACATTTAAAAACCAAACAACTAACAACAAGAACAAGAGAAGATTTGCAAGAATCATTAAAATTACAAAAAATTAAAACTTACAAACGGGAAAATTGTATTGTCAAAAATGTTGATATTAGCAAAGTTGCAATAATTTCCTGTGAAACAAATTTGCAGTTTTGGAGTGTCAGATTTATATGTAGACGACATAATTAACTATTGCTCGGAATATTAGTTTTTACTATGCATGGACAGATGGGTGTTACATTCCCCTCGTCTTCTGTCTATTGCCAAATAAATCTGTTTCTTCTTATACACAAATGTTTATGTATGATAAAGATGAGTATAAGAAATCGAACAGTTGAAAGAAAATATCAGTCTTGAAGTTATTGATTTCGCCGAAGAAATTTATTATCATTTTAGAGTATCTAAAATAAAATAGTTACTTCGTAAAACATAAATATAGACAAAATTGGTGTTTTATGATTTTTAGTTTTATTGAAAAAGTTGACAATATTGTGATAATAGCTTTGGCAGTACATGTTTCATTATTTATTTGTATCTAAGTATTTTTTGTTAAAACAATAAATAATAGTATTATAAGTAGATATAATTCGTAACAAAAGGAAGACAACTAGATTTGTCTCCAGAGACAATTCGTACATTACAAAAATTACCTATGAACCCAGGGAGATAATTAGATTCCTAGGGTATATAGGTTAACATGTGGCATGTGGTGTTTACGTTGGACAAACAGAAAATCTTTTTTAAAAGACAAAAACTTTTTTTCTTTTGCTAATCATTTAATTAATAAGAGTCATTATTAATACAAAAGTATTCATATAGAAAATAAAAGATAAACATTTAATTTTACAAGAATGTTTAATAGGAAAAATCAAATAATGAATGACCAAACCAAACTAATGAAATCGTTTTTGCTTATCTTATTTGCGTAGATAATAAATATAATAGAACTTTATACAAATATCTAGCTGCCCAAGGATGTATTTCCTCACAATATGAATTTATTGATAGTTAGGGTATAGCTTTTGTGTAATAAATCTATTTATGAATACGTTACCCATAAAGTTTTACAAAATAAAGTAGCATTTTAATTTACTTTGAAAAATTAAAGCGAATTTGGTGAAACTGTTGTTACATATACTGACTTTCAAAAAATCCGAACATCCAGTAGGAGTTGATCAATTTTAGTAAAATTTATACATAATGTTTGTTTAATCAATCTTAAGAAAAATTATTACATTTCCAAACTAAAAATATTTAAAAATAACAATGTTATTTTATTAATGTTATTAATAAAAAGTGGGTCACCGGCGGTTATCGAATGCATAAGAATGCATTCGATAACTCATCGAGGCATGCTTGAAATTAAATGATTTATGGTATCCTGTGGTATGTGTTAACAATTTTAATAATTTATGAAAACAGCCTTTTTGATAAAATATTTACTGACTGTTTCCAACGATTTATTACAATTAATCTTTGGTATTCTAAATAAATACTATGAGTGTAGAATCAATTTTTGTTACGCAATTGGTCAAATATGTCAAACAGTTCTTGATTAGTCATTGCTTTCATTATTTAAATCTATAACATTTGTTAAAGTTATAAATAAAATAAATATATCTAAATAATCTACGCTGTTTACAAAAATACGAACTCTGTGTTTTAGTTAGCAGCAGAATAATATGTATAGAATTTTAAAACATACTTGGGTAGAGAATCCAACGAATGCAGAAAATAAAAACAGTTTAAGCAACATTGTGATTTTTACTAACGTTCACTAATGGGTACGATAAGTATCTACTGATTCTCTTTACTGACAATAAAATTTATATACCTGTGTAGCTCCTTATCTTCAAGTAGTTAAAGATACGATAAATATTAAAATGATTAGTACTAAACTATTTAAAAATTAATGTTTATGAAAATGAGTCAGTTATCGGAGCTAAACAATTGGTTATTTCAATATGTTTGCTTTCTAAACGTGTTCGTGCATTATGTGTATTTTATGGTATCTTGAGTTTACGTGTATAAAAGACAATTATACTAATTCCCTTATATTGTATTTATAGTTTTTTCCAAACGACTAAAGGATTAAAACTGTAAACTCTATTACGGGCAAGTACTTGAACACAGCGGCAGATATGTTTATATAAACGAGTGATTAGAAATATTAGAACATATTGATACCCAACCAGGATTGTATTAACACAAAATTACACAATGCACATGTATTATATATTTATATAATTATATAAAATTATGTAAGGTAAAAATATTATATAAAGCTGGTTCAATAACTCCTTAGAAAAAGATAAAAAACATTTTTTTAAATTTTTCAGCATAGTCTCCTTTTAGTCGTATACACTTTTCCCAGCGTTTCTCCTATTTTTTTAAGCCGTTCAAAAAGTAGGATCGGAAGGTCTTCAAAATAGGCATTTATTTGGGCGATGACCTCCTTGTACGATGTGAATTGTTTTCCACAGAGCCATGTTTTCAAGTTTGGTAATAAAAGAAACCCACTTGGGTCAAATCTGGCGAATCCAGTGGATGTTGTTATAATTTGGACTTTAATTCGATCATTTTTGCTATCGAAACTACGTAAGTGTAATCCCGTGCATTGTCTTTGTGGAGGAGAATTTTTATTTTGCTAAATGAGGACGTTTCTTCATGATTTCTTAGTTCAACCAGTGCAATAACGTTACATAATACTCTCTATTTTATCAATTTATCAATTTTCCAAGTAATCGATGGAGATGATTTCGCGTGCATCCCAAAACATACTGCCCATCTTCTTGTTGGCCGATTTCACTGTTTTTGTCTTCTTCGGAGTCGGATCGCCTTTAAAAACCAACTGTTTAGATTGTGCTTTGTTTCTGGAATATAGTTGTGAATCCAAATTTCATCCACAGTTATGTAGCGACATAGAAACTCGTTAGAATTGCGATGGAAAACACACGATTGCGTGTATTCTCCACTGAGAACAAACGCGGCATCTTGCCGAGATACTTTTCAATGCCAATTTTTCGTGTAAAATTGAAAACACTGTACCTTGTGAAATGCCTGTAGTGCCAACTATTTCGCGCACTTTAATTCGTCGATCACTTAAAACCATATCGTGTATTTTGGTAATCATTTCGGAGGAAATCATTTCCACTGAACGTCCCGAAAGATTATCATCTTTGCCACGTTTTAACTCATTTACTAAATTGTAAACAGTCGCAAACAGAGGAGCAGATGTGCCATGAACTTCGTCTAACTCGGCCAACAGGGAAAGTATCCAGTGTGTACTGCATACTTCGTAGTTCTGATATACCCTCAAGCAGAAAGATCTAAAATGATGTCGGTTTAAAACAGAATTGGGTGTTATTAGCTATAGAGGCGGTTTTAAAGAAGCCTTCAAAGACAACAATAATAATAGTATTATTTATAGCCCAAGAGAAGCAGATCCATAAGGTTATTAAAGTTAGGATAATACACAGTATTGTAATAACCCGATATAGTCATGTATATGCATAACACTCTCGGCAAGGCTACAACCTCGCCTTTTTAATACAAACGGTAACGTGTTATATAAACACGACCTCACTCTGTGTTTATTGCATACACAAGACTATGTGTCAGGGTTGCAGATATGTTCTAGAAACACATCAAGGATCTTCTCTAAGTATATATAGACAGTAGTTTAAGTAAGAGATAGTCATAGTCAGAGTAACAGTTACGATAGAGAGTTACAACCAGTCAGTGGTACGAACTGTGGTATACTTAATAACCACGTTCTACCCTGTCTGAGTTGAACCTAGTAATCCATGTAAATACATTGTTATCCAGTTGTAAGAGTTAAATTAATTATAGAATGTTACCCGAACTTTGTGTGTATCATTTAATACGATAAGTCGCTCAAACCTGCTATCCGATGTGGCCGCCCAAACGGCCCACATTACAGTATTAGACAATATAATATACTCACATATACAAATTATTATCTATTAAGTATTACAATTCAACGGATAAATATGTCGCGGAATAATATATCTACGTTACGTGTACAATGAACTATCGATACCATTTGCAGAATGTTTGCTCTAGCTCCAAAAAGACTAAAAGTGTTAACGTTATGCAATACCTGGCACTATGAAATTAAGTTTAGATAATTGGCCTGGTGCGTCATATTATTTCTGATAAGAGTGACCGCAAACAAAGCGCTTTGCATCTGACGCCGCTCATCCAAATCTGCAAATCCAAGAGACCGCAATACTCAACGTTCCTCTCAGGGTAGTTTTTATCCTGTATAAAACTCAAGTGCTTTTGAACTCGTTCGACTTGATTCTTACAGATATTGTAAATCGAATGCTATACGATAGAAACGTATTCCAACTTGCTAACGACGTAAGCAAAAAATAATCACCCAAAAGCAGTAAAATCAACAAAGCCTTCAGCTATTCTTATGATAAACCTAGTGCATGCAATACCGCACCATATTCATAATACTGCAAGTATCGCGGTATCGGAACTGCTGATACCGCGAAATTTGCTAAATTTCCTAATTTATGGGGGTATTAAATAAAACACTGAAAATAGGTGTTTCAGGCTCAAACCTTTCTAGTAAGCTTATAACTTCCTTTGAGGGATTCTGAAGGTATAAAAATTCGTAAGGTTTGTGCGTCGCTGCTTAATTCTTTAATAAACTTTTCAGGTAAGGCTATTTTTGGGATCTGTAATTTTTTTATTATGAAACGGAGGGTTGTTTCAGCCGTAAGCAGATTAGCATCTTGCCGACTTAACACTTCTACTGCTAACTTGATTTGTTGAAGAGCTTTGTCAATATCACTTGTAATTGTGTATTCGTCTTCTGTGATTCAATAATCAGATCCTAATTCTAAATCAATTAATATTTTAGAGGTACATGGTCTTAAATGAATAAATCTTTCTATCATTGTAGCTAAGCTACTCCAACGAGTTTTGCAGTTTAAAAGAAGATTTAGTTCCCGAAATCTTGCATAACAAAATTATGTAGTAAAGTATTTTTAGTTGGGTATTTTTTGAACAGAACTACAATTTTGCGCACTTTTTATATTTATAATTTGATGATGAAATTTCAATTATCGGTACCCATAGTTATATTAAATTCGTCCAACTTATCTTCACTATCACAATATTCTTAGTAATCATTATCGACCTCTGGGGGTGCTTCTGGTATCGTTTCATTCTTAGATTATAATATAGCGAACTACAACCCATGATCGTAGCAAAGTGGTTGAGCAGGGCCAATCGCCAAATTTTTTATATTACGCTAGCACCGTCAGTCGTTATTGAAACTATATAAACTTGTAAATCTAGACCAATTTTTCGCAATGTTTCCTTGACAATTTTTACATATAATCCAGCTGGTAAACTTCCAAGTATACGAATTAGCCCAATGTTCTAAAATACCGGTTTTCCACCAATAAATCAATGCACATTTAGTTTTCAATAATGAAAACTGTTGAATCAATTGTTTTTTCACTTCAGTGCCATATTTAATTACCATTTCTTTGACGGAATTGTGGGATTTAGGCAACATATACTTAGACTTTCCAAACAATGACCGTATATCTTTTGAAGTGACGAAAATTTGAAATAGCAATCCATCTTTAGCCATCATACGTGATACTTTCTTAGATTCAGACTCATTATTAAAATATTGTGTTAGTTTGTTTTTTTTTTGTCAATGGCTGGGATAGTTCATCTACGTGATTATCTTGGTCGATTGAAGTTGGGGTTATAGATGCTACTTCAGTGTATTGACTGCGATTAGTTGTGGCTCTTACAGCAGCACAGCCATAGTTCGAAATAGGTAGCTCGTAGGAAACGATAGTTTTAGTACCAATTCCATGCTTATTTCGTAAATGAGTATATAATTCGCTTGTCGATCTTCCACTAGTTTTAATGATAATTGTACATAGTTTACACTTCGCTGTTTGACGGTCTTCAGATCGTAAAAAATGTTTCCACACTATATTAGAACTTTTAATGTCTTTATACATAGTTGTATAAATGTATACATAGCGCAACTCAATATGTAAATATATTACTAATAACTACCTATATTGCGCTATACTTTACGCAAAACTTCGTTAATTTAAAGTTGCAAATGAACGAAGAATTGAAGATTAATGAACTGAGCTCTCGATCACTACTAGTGCGAACGAGATGTGATGACTGCAACAAGCGTAGTACTCGCTGACGGGAATTCCTCTAACGCACCGTGAATTACTAAGGGTATGTACTTACTTATGTGCGACAGTTGGTGACGGGGATTCCTCTTCGTGGCTAGTTTTTAATACCGTAAAATTCACATCTGTAATTCTCGCTTTTGCGGTATTGAAAATTAGCGCGAAATTTCGCGAAACTGCGGTAATGGTATAATGGTATGGCATGCGTTAGATAAATCCCAATTATTTAGTAGCTGAGTTAGTAGTTAATCTGAGTAATGAGTTAGCTCAGAACATGTTCTGAAAATGTTAACTTTGAGTCGAATGTAACGCCTAAATCTTTAACAGTAATTTTCTGAGACAATAGGCTACTATCAAAATTATATGAAGGGTGCCAAGAGTTTAGTGGTTTTCTATAAGATTCAGAATAACACTTGGATAAGGTTAGAGATAATTTGTTATCGATACACCAAGTTTACAGCCTATTTATATTGCTTTGTAAGAACCGGTTGTCATAGTCCACATCAATATAATGGAATATTTTTAAATCGTCCGCATTTAGCAGCAGAACAATCCAAGGAACGATGAGGTCATTAATAAAAAGTATATATAGGAGCGGGTCAAAGTTAGAGCCCTGCGGAACTCATGTAGCTACAAGATCTTTGAACAATAGCAACACCATGAGTAAGTTTATTGTTTCAGAATAGTAAAGAAAGTTTCGAAAGTGTAGTTTTTATTAAAAATCCGTCATAATAGAAAAAAGTCTGGAATTAGAGTTAATTTTGCTCTAAAATTCAACACTGAAATCAAAGACAAAATATAAAAACCATAAGACATGCAGAATATATTATCTAACGTATTTAATATGACAAAAAGTTCTTCTTGATTATTTATGATTAGAAAGAAAGAAAACTAATTTTCATTTGGAAATTATCATGGAAATTTTCAATAACATTTTTCAATTCTTGCAAATGACAATTTAGAAGAAATTTCTAACTATTGCTATGGTTTTTCCCCAATAAATAATAAAAATTTCTTAAAAATGTATGTACATTATTTTTGAACTTAAGTGTATATTTTTGAAATATTTATGTGATAAAAACTAGTTTTACATTGAAGCCGCCGCGCTTGATGTGGACGGAGAGACAACTTTAAATCTTTAGACACAGTTTACCAGTAAGACGAGAACGTTCATTTTATTTTTTAAAATAGATAATTATCTATATAATGTAACTTCGGTTTGAATTTGAGTTTATTAGTTGATGGTGGTTGTAATTCAATTCCCGTATTTTCTACGAGATTGTTGCTCTCGTAATTTTGATTTATATATTTAAAACAACGTTTTCTTGTCTATGTGTCTCACACAATTTTTTATGTAAGTAAAAATATATATATATTTTTAAAAGATATCTTATTAATTCAAAAGATTTGAATATTTTATTTCAATTGTATTAACTTTGTTATTTAAGAGATTTAGTCTTAGTTAATTGAGATAGATGACAAAGAGGATTTTTAAAATTTCTAAGTAAAAAATTTAGCCGTAAAAATTTTATACGTTTGGAATTCAAGGGCAATTTTTTTTTACATGTGAGCGCGCATGCAGTAGATTTTGTTCGAGCTGTCAAGTTTGTTTATATTTTTATATTGTTGTCTGGGGAGAAATTAAAAATAGTCTTTGTGATTTAGTTAATTTGTTCGGTTGTCATTGAGGTTTTTTGAATGCACGTAGCGGTCATTTCCGTGTGTTATTTTTACCTCTGGGTGTAATAAGTATATTATTACACAATCTTTATACTTTATAAAGATTTTTTTTTTTGTTGATTTTTGTATTAAATTTTCATTTAAATTTTATATTGTGAATATTATTTCTTATACCTTTCATCTTGCATTTTTAACTAGTAACTTAAAGAAATATTATTTTAACATTTCTCAAAAAAATTTTGAGTGGCGCCTAAGTAACAATTTTATTTTCCACGTTTCCGATTGGAACCCTGAGAAGAAAGCAGTCCCATTTTTTGGAAATAAACCGACTGAGTATCCTAGTTGGGTAGATTAGTTGTGGATGGTGGTGCAGTCAATTTTAAAACCACAATTCATAGCAATATGTTGTATTTTAGAAGGCACTTAAATTAATTCCTATAATGAGATTATATTTATAAACTAATTAATAATAATTTTTCACATAGATCAGATACAGTGATGGACAAATTTGTGGAACCATTTAAATATCTATATGTTAAATTAAAAAAGATATTGTAATAAAATTTTAGACCCGAATATTAGGGCCGAGAGTCATCATTTAAAGTATTCTTCAATATACAGAGTGTTCAAAAAAATGTAACGTATTAAAATTATACTTTTTTAAATTGAATTTAAATTTGTATTTTCTTACATTTTGGGAGTCTCCTCGATAGCACGTTTTCAAAAAACTATAAGAATTCTGGCCTAAAGTATTTTTTATTTATTAATTGGCAAGGAAAGGAACATAAGCTGGTAATACAAACAAAGTTAAACTTAATTTATGAGATTTTCGAAATGGCTGCCACCTACTTCCTGACAGTACGCTAATCTGTCTGCAAATTCTCTCACCTTGATGTCTGGTGAAATGCTTCGTGTCTCTTCATTAATTCTTTCAGCTAAATCTTGTAAATTTCTAGGTCGGGTAAGATACTTTTTCTGTTTAGATAGCACCTGAAGAAGTAATCTAGTGGATTGAGATCGGGAGAACGTGCGGCCTATTTAATTTCGTCTCTCCTTTCAATCCATTTGTGGGCAAAAGTTCGGTCTAATCGATCTCGAACGATAACTGAATAATGAGGGCGTGCTCCATTCTCTTATATCCAGTAAGGATTATTCCGTACCCAATACCGATTCTTTACAAAATTGTTATAACGATTACAAATGTTCATTATTGACTCACAAGACTCTTGCCTTCTGTCAAAATCATCAGAGAGTTCTTGAACGAGGCGAATTTTATAATGATGGTATTTTTGTTTTTTAAGAATTCTTCTTACAGAGCAACGACATGCCTTTGCGCCAGCTATTTGGAGATAAATATGGGGATTTTTCTCTACAGACATGACAATATTTTAGACCCCAAATGTTATAGTTTGTTGAAATTATGTTATATTAAGGTAAGTCGGGTGAAGATGTCAAACCGGGTAAGATGCTAAAATGCAATAGTTCGGCCGCTAACCCTCAGATGGTGTAATGGACGCTATGAATGCTGTATTACGACGAGTGTAGGTGAGCAGGGAAGTCCGGAAGTTTTCGAGGCAGTGAAGTGATTTTAAAGGTGAATTTGTGTTTAGAGCAGGTAAATAAATAGTTTCAATGCTCTGCAATTGACGTAACCAACTAGTTATCTTAGCACTTTATAATCGGTTTAAAGAAATAATAGAAAAAAGTAAAGGTTAGTGTTGATGTTTGCTACTACCACCTAGGAATTGCTGCGAAAGTTGATTTTATAATTTAGTTTGGCTTCCCCCAGCTATACGGGTAAGATGCCATAAACAATTTTTTTTCCATTTTTCTATCGATTTGCCACGGAAGTACACAAGAATATCTAATAGAGCCGAGTGGTCTGAAGAAGATCTTTCAAGGGCAGTTGCGTTACTAAAGGAGGGTGGTCGCAGTGCTAATTCCATTTCAAAAGAATTAAAAATTCCACTGCGTACACTTTTGAGGCGTTCAAGAAGTGGAAACTTTACAAAATGCAGTTTAGGTCCACCAGGCTGAATAGGAAAATAAAACGAAGAGAATTTGGTACAGTACATCAAACTGTTAGAACAATCCGGCTATGCAGCTACTCATACAGAAATTAGACGTCTAGCATTCACTTTTGCAGATGCAAACAAGATTAAACACAATTTTAATAGAGAGAAAGGTACAGCTGGATATGATTGCTTCTCTATATTAATGAAAAGACATCCCCAATTACGCCTGTGGAGCGCTCAGAGTCGGTCAATTACTAGATCATTAGGAATGTGTTGCAAAGAAGTCGATGCACATTTCCGATTACTTTGGAATACAACTTCCATACCAAGCCGCGTAAAATCTATAGCATGGACGAAACTGGGTTACTGTTAAATCACAAACCTGGGAAAGTGGTAGCCACAAAAGGAGCTAGAGATATTCAGAGGCTTACTAGCAGGGAAAAAGGGGAAACCATAAGCATTATCGCCTGCTGCAATGCGGAAGGTAGTTTTTTACCTCCATATTGTATTTTTCGAGGAACAAATAAGAAAGCAGAATTCGAGGATATTTTTAGACTGTTTGCAAACTCATTTTTTGCCACAAAAAGAGCCCGGGCCAGTGCTCCTTATCGTCGATGGGCATGTTTTCCATTGTAGTGATGTCAACGTTCTAGACATTTTGGCTAAAATCGAAATTATACTCCTATGTTTACCGAGTCATACGACCCACTGGCTCCAACCGCTATAGGTCGTTCTTCCGACCTTTAAAATGCTACTGGAACAAGGCCTGTGCATCCTGGATGCGAAATCATCCAGGAAGGAAACTTACAAGACTGCAGTTTGGGTCACTCCTGTCCGAGGCGTGGGGACGAGCTGCCTCCTATGAAAATGGACGCTCGGGCTTTGTTGCTTGCAGTATTCATAGTTATAACCCAGGTCGCATTTCCGACTATGCATTCTCCGTTTCGGATAGGGCTGCAGGAAGTACAAATCACAATCAGGTTCAAGATCCTGAATTACGACCAACTTCAACAAAACAAGATCCTGGAACGAGAGATGGAGAAGAAGTTCAGCTAGGAGAAGGTGATAATACAGGAATTGAAGCAGGAGAAGGTGGTCACGAAATAGAGCCAGAAGAAGATGGTGAAGAAATTCACGATGTTTCTACCGTAGTGACATTTTCAGAAATTTCTCCCATTCCTGTTTGCCTGGACCAAGCAAAGCACATCCTAAGAAGCAGCATGCGGAATTAATGACATCTCTTGTTAGAGCACAGAAGCGCCAAAAATTGGAGAAATGGCTAACTCAACAGGCTGCAAAGCAAAAGAAACAAGAAGACAGACAAAAGAAGCAAGAGGAAAAGGAAATGAAACAAGAACAAAAACAAAAGAAACAAAATGAGAGACAACAAAATCAGAAGGAGAAACAAAAGAAAAGAAATAATATAGAGAAGAATCGAGACTACCAAAATAGAAAAGCAAAACTGGCAAAGGAGTTATGTGAAAGCAGCAGTGATGAAGAAAGTGATAATCCGAATTTGTCCGATCATCCTTCCGACAACGCAAACAGTGACAGTGACGAATTTTGTGCCATATGTAAAGGCTATTATGGTGACAAAAATGGCCTAAAAGTAGACTGGCTCTGCTGCATTATTTGTAAGAACTGGTTGCATGAAATATGCACAACTAGGGAAAATACGTGCAATGATTGTGCAGCAATGTAATATTTTTATGTACTACTTTTGGCATCTTTACCCAATAGCAAGTAATACAGTACTGAAATATTCGGTGAAGATGCCTCAATCCCTTATGGAAGTTAGCTTGTTTACTTTGGCATCTTACCCCTATACCTCAGGGTAAGATGCCAATCGTAAAGAAACATTTTAGTTTAATGTTTTTGTATTAATCATTTTACCATTTAAATAAAATTTGTTTCTATTATAACATTCTAAACATTATATCCTTTGAATATATGTATTTGAAGTTTTTAAAATATACATACTTTTTGAATTATTCTGAAATTATGAAATTATAGGCATCTTTCCCCGACTTACCTTACGTTATATTAAAATGTAAAAAATATAGAGCGTTCAATTTAAAAAGTTATAACTTTACTACCATACATTTGTTTTGAATACTCTGTATACTTAAAAAATACTTCAAATGATCTACGAATTTCCCTGTCTAAAATGTTATTACAATATCTTTTTCAATTTAACGGATACTTACAGGGTTCCACATATTTGCCTATCACTGTATATTAGTTTATTAGACAAAATTTATAGTGTCTTAACATATGCATTTACATGAATGCATTATTCTTTGCTTTGTTGTTTTTACAATAAATCACATTGATTACAGTATAAACTTACCTGTTTGCACAAACAGAAGCTCCCAGACAATAACAAGATCAGAATCTTAAACATATTTATCTGTATTAACCTATCAACTAGTGTAGAACAAGTTTTTTTCACGGGTTAAAGGAGTTTTGTTTGTATGCTATTAATTTGAAGATGTTGAGCACTTTAAACATTTCATTATGAAGCAAAACTTGGTCGCTGCGTTATTTGAAAATGCAATATACGCACGTAAAGAAATATCTAAATATAATCGTTCCATTCTTGGAAACGCAACTAATTAGTTTTAGAGGCATACTTTAACAAATGCACTATCGCAGAAAAATAATTCATTCGATGAAACATAATTTTTAAGTGAAAAAGGACATTTTATAAAATTTGTAATAAAAATGGCATTATATTTTTAGTAAAAAATTTATTATAATATTTTTGCTTGGAAATCTATTTTAGGAACAGGTTCTAAGTTCATTGACATTAATAAAATTAATGAGATAAACGAATAGTTATTATGATATGGAAGCATAGATTCTTAGAAATAAATACATTTTCAAGACCAATTTATAAAATTTATGCCAATAAGATAAAATTTTTAGTGGAAAAATTAATTGATATTTCTATTTTAAAAATTTATTTTGGGAACGGAAGTGCCTTGATATTAATAAAAATGTTTTATATTCCATTTCTAATATATAAGAAGATAAGTTTCTAATGCGCAAATACTTCAATTAGGCATTCTGCCGTGGTGTACTGGAGAATTGCAATAGTGATTATACCGATATTAATATCGGTATGGAAACCAGAGAACTATTAAGTATTAATTTTTATTCTACAGGACTAACAATAAGTGTTCCTCACGTTTATTTTGTTAATAGGGAAATTGCATAAAGTTTATTTCAAAACAATTTTAAAACTTTACTAATAGTATGCAATATGTACGTGTATGTACTCGAATACAAGTACGTTTATTATATAATTAAATAATAATAATATTATAAATGAAGACAATTAAAAACAAAGCGGAAGTATATTGTTTTATTGCTTAGATATTAAAACGGAAATAATAATAATTTATATAGATGTATATATATGTATTAATCTTCTCCGGAATCTTCAATCTTCTTTCGTTTCATTACTATCACTTAAAAAATCCCTGATTCATACATGTGTTTTGGTAATATTTATTTTCTATAGTATGTAGCTGTACGCCGAATACAATTTCGCCAATCTTCCTGTGCGATATTCTGAGCAGCTTCCCGAATAAGATATAACGTACTTTCTCTAAATTTAACATTGCCGTTGCTACGACGAACATACTTGATCACTCATCAGTTGACTCCAGATTAATTCAATTAAATATACAATAATACGGCGGTAATTGCAAAACTATATATCCTGCGCTTGCAGCCATATTAACCACATAATATTGTTTTGGAAAGGCCCTACTTCTAGCAATTGTGCTTTTATAAAACCGTCTTCGTAATTTAAAGAATTTGATGTCAAAAATTGTGCTATTTCTGCTTTTGTACTGCTGAAGCCTGGTATTCTACTGACCTGTTTATCCTGAATCCCTAAACAACCTCTAAACGGCCAAAACGGTAATATTATTTTGAGTACGTTTCTGGTGTATAAAATTAATATATTTTGTTAAGCAATTGTTAATATAACTTCGACTGTCCACAGCTTCGCCTCTAACTCGTCCAACATAAGGTCTGCAAATGATCTGCAATTGATATCGCGCACCAAACTAAAACTTTTTCAGCAAATTTGGCCTTTTGCTTGTATTTTATATTGTCTGGACATTCTTCTACATTGGGTGTAAAAGCCGACGTTTGCTTAAATTTTGAAATGTACTTTTCATCATCTTTGTTATTTGGAAAATGAGTGTCCTAGCTAACTGATTTGACATATATTTAGGACATTTCTTTCTTTTGCGATACTCTATACCTCTTCTCTTCAGTTCTTTGGAAATTGTATCCTTGTAAACACCATAACGTCGGGAAAGTTTTCTCAATGACTGTCTAATTTTATTCTTGACACTTTCGACTAACTGGATTGCTCTTGACATTGTTTAGGCGTTAATGACGAATTAAAACCGTAAAAAATTATAGCCCAGAAATGTTCTCATTTTTGGGTGAACACAAAATCTTTAAATTATGATAATTAACAAACTATTAGAGCAAATCGAACAAACTACACGGCAATCAACTCGCAAAACATTAGAATATAGCTGTTAAATAATAACATATTTCATTTTTTTAGAAACATAGCCATTCTAGATTTTTTCAGTGTTCTACTCGTATCAAATACGTATATAGTAGGAAGTGTTAGATCATGAGAATATATAATGACATATAATGAAGTTATTGATTAAATTTGTACAACCTGTTTTTACTAAATGTATAACCGTATTTATAACTAAAGTTCTGATTTTAATGCACAAGAAATGCTTTAAATAGTCGCATAAATATATCACGTTCTTCCCAAAAATATGTCAAATATATGCTTCATTTTTACCATTTATGCATTTTTATGCATTTTTATGCACTTTATTTTTTTATGTATTTCGCTTACTGGAAATCATGGATAGATTAGTAAAACAACAAAATGTAGTCTAAATTACATTGATACATAAAATCATTTTTATTACATAATATATGATAAGAACATTGCATAATAATATGGTAAAAGATTACAATTAATAGCTATATACATATAATTCTATCGATGTTAGTTAATAACATAATAAGTTATTATGTTATTAAGCAACATCCATAGAATTATATGTATAGCTATTATTAATAACTATTCACTTTCACAACGAGATCTACTTAACTTATTATTGTAGCAATTAACAATTAAGTGCTTTCCTAGATTTTCGACACTAAAATTTTGGTTTCTTTTGCTTGAAATACTTTTATATTTTAAAAACGTTCTTTTGACTTCAACTGAAGTGAGAGGTGCATATTTTAATGACGCCAGATGTTCGGCGTTTAAATGTAAATTATTATCTTTAACAGTCGAACTTAGTGATAATGGTAAAATCTTTTATATTTCTATTAATTTTTGGAAACTATCATTTTTTGTTGTAACACTATAAAATTTATTAAGTATAACTTTACCAGTTCGATCTGGAACATTTTTCAATAAATTTTAAAATGTTGTACAATAGAAATGTACTCTAATAAAGATTTGGTCAGTCTCTAATTTTTTAATTAATTAACTTAAAAAACTATAATGGGCTAATATAAGTCAACTGATCAAGAACCTCGCGTTTTTCGAATTAGCTGAATTAGAAAAATCTAATACAATGTTTTTCATATGATTACAGTTATTCACGTGGAATATGGCTGCGTCTAACCACGTTTCCCATCGGGTAATTACCTGTTCAGATTAAAGAAGTAACTAAAGGAAACTGACCTCTAATTTGCTCGCAAACTCTATTTATTCCATGCGCTAGACTTTTGTACAAAACTTTTGAGTTTGCCTCGGTTGTAGCCATATACGCTGCCGCATCTGTGACGAAAAGAAGAATTTTGTCAGTCGACAGAATATCTGGAGGAAAGTCACGTGGATTAAATTTTTGTACAAAACTTTTGAGTTTGCCTCGGCTTTAATCATATACGCTGCCGCATCTGTGACGAAAAGAAGAATTTTGTCAGTCGGCAGAATATCTGGAGTAAACAAGTCATCAAACTTTCATTAACAAAGCGACCAATTTCTACGCTATTGGGTTTCTCTAACTCTTTCGTACTGATTAAAAAAGATTTTGCCAAAATATTTTGGTTAAGAACACCAAGTAATAAATTTGCAATATAGCGATCACGAACATCGGTCGTTTCATCAAAAATATGCGATTTTTTGTTGAAAATGTAAAAAATATTCACCTTATGCACATGAACTAAAAATACGAACTAAAGCTTAATTTTATGCAAAATATGTAATTTTTTATACCGTTAATCGCATTATTTCAGTGTAGAATGGATATATCCTCAATATTGGGGTGATATTCTTAATAATAAAAATATGTTTTTTACATAAAATCCGAAATCTATTTATAACTAATTTTATTACTCACCAAGTTTCACTGATGTTAAGTTCTTTTATTATTATCTTTATTCATTTTTGTTTCGTTAAAAGTATTTTATCACAGTTTAAGCAGGTGTTTTAAACCGATACGAATTATTAATTCCACATTTTCGACAATTTTTCCTTAATAACATTCTCGGAAAACATTCTTCCGATAATAATATCGGAAGGAGTGAATAATCAGAGACCTATAAATGCCCATCAATCTTTCAATTAGAAATTATTTGCAAGGTGTTTCGGTTATTTTGTGTTAGAATAATGTGGCTGAGGAACGTGTTATTTTCTTTGGTAATTAGCACAGCTATAATTTATACATTAGCGACGGAGAGAGTTAAAATATCGGTGTATTACGAAACTCATTGCCCATGTAGCATAAGTTTCATTAGGAAACAACTTTATCCTGTTTACTGGCTTCTTAATGATCGTATAGATGTTGAACTAATTCCATATGGAAATACCAAGGTACGTACCATGCATATGTAGATACAGATAGCATAGAATGTTTATTCCTTAATTACATTTTATTTCATTGGTTTGCATTTTTTGTCCTTTCATTTGGGGTTTGCATTAATAGAGCAACCCCCAAATAAATGAACAAAAAATATAAATTATATTTATGTAAATTAATTATAACTGGAGACTGGCAACTCGTGATTATCCTGAATTTTCACAGAACTTTTTTTGATAAGAAAAACTAAAGGTAAAAATTTGGTTTTATCGTATGGGTTTTAAGTTTGGAAACGCAAAGTTTGTTTTTAAAAAGCAATTTTTATTACTGATCGAAACAAAGGTTACAATACGACCGAAAAATTAAATTAATTCATTTCACTAGTAATTTTACAATGCTAATACTATTCATCTATCTTTTCATCGAGATAAGGCACTTACGTTTTTCTTGGGACTGCGTCATATGATGTCCATATTACTTAGGAAATAATTTTTCTTAAAATAATCAAGAAGGCGTAAACGGCCGTAACGTGCAATTTCTTTACGGCCGTTTACGGCGTTTATTTGTCAAAATTATATTTTCCTATAATATAAAATATTAATAACGTAAAATTGATTTCATTGTCAACACGTAATTATTTAAAATCACTCGCATGAAAATAAAGTATCAAATTACTGGCAGGGATAAGCACAATAATTTTTAAAATAAAGCAGATTGTTAAGTTTCAGTTTTCTTCTATATGTAGAATAATCAATATGTCGCAGTACATTTAAGTAAAATAGTTTAAAATATATGAAATGTAAAACTGATGAAAACAATGTGTAAGTAACATTTAACATATATTATTAATGCATTATTAGGTAAGATTATTTACAGGAAACACCTTGTATTATCAACAATTTATTCTGATGAAAACAGTCGAAACGTTAATATGACTATTTTTATTGATGAGTTGTATTGATGAGTAGTAATCAAACCGAACTCCAAGAAAGAATTACCATTTATATAATGATTTCCTGACCCTTTGTATATTACAGTAGATCTAATTAGTCGACGATTTAAGGTCTTTTTTACTTTAATATGTATATATTTCAAATAATCTTACATGTTTCGGCACATAATGCCTTTTTCAAAGAATTTTAAATTATAATAAAAATGATTATTATAAATGTGTATCTTACAAGAGTTGGAAATAGAAGGATAAGTTTAGTGTAAGACAACACTCGTTGTCGAAAAATCTTTTGTTTTATGGTCTAAGGTGGAGAGGGGATGAAGCTGACGATGTTTTGAATTAAGAACTAATTAAAAGTGCGAGCTAAGAGTTGCGATATCGATGAAACATATATATATATATATATATATATATATATATATATATATATATATATATATATATATATATATATATATATATGTATATATATAATGAAGAAGTTTTATGCGACGTGACATAATTATATTTGTAAACGAATGTTAGGTATGAGTTGACCGTTCACGTCCAAGTAGATGTCGAGGGGTCGATGGTAGTGCGATAACAAAAGAATGACTTTCTATTTGCAAATACGAAATATACACAGAAAATGTCTAAGTTTGAATTCATATTTTAAAATTCGAAGTATTTGAAGAAATATAATTTAAAATTAATTAAAACATTCTTATATGTATATACGAAGTGTAACATATTCAGTTAATGAAGCTATAAACATTGTTTATAGCTTCATTAATTCATATTTATTTTTATAGCGTATCACTGAAAATGGAACAACAGAATTTCATTGCAAAAGAGGATGTTATGCGTTGAAGGTCCATGCTTGTGCCTTAGTCGAACAGAACCATATGAATACCACACTGCAATTTCTTCATTGTCTAGTGGATGGCCAATATACTCCCAGCGAAGTAGATGCAGTTAGTCACTTGTTTCTTGTGATTTATTTAATACTTTTTAATTTTGTTTATTTTGTATACAGTGCGCAGCAAACTCCTCTGTTTCTTCAGAAAATATACAAATCTGTGCAGTAGGCAGTCTTTCTAATGTCCTGTTGGATAGATATGGAAATAGTACTACCCTAGATGTAGAATCTGCTCATATACCAGCTATTTCTTTTAACAACAACTATGATGATGCCGAAAGTCAAAGAGCTAGAGAGAATCTGTTGGAGACGACGTGTTCAAAGTTTATTGTTGATATACCGGAGGTTTGCTCGAATTTGATGTTCGGAAATTTAATTGAAAATGAATTATAGAGTAGAATGTATTATTCAACAACTTAATTGTATTTGTCATTATCAGTAAATAAAGTTTTATCAAAAATGAGTTTTTTTATTTACAAATTTCACCCGTTTCTTTAAAACTGCTTTTTTTGGTTGTTATTGATCATAAAATGGTATTGTACTCACAATATCACTTATAATTAGAGAACGGACACGCTTACCACATGACGCAAAGCCTGATGAAAGGCTGTATTTCTAATATGTTTAATTTTATTTATATAATTGGAAAACGAACGGGTGGTGATCTATAAAATTACGAAATACATATTTATTTGTTGAAAAGTTGTATTTATAAAGTTTTTAATTTTATTTATATAATTGGAAATCATACGGGTGGTGATCTATAAAATTACGAAATACATATGTATTTGTTGAAAAGTTGTATTTTTAAAGTTTTTAATTTTATTTCTATAATTGGAACATTTTTATTTGTTCATTTTGTCGTTCAAGTTGAGTAAAGGACTATTAATATTGACTAGCAATAGTTTCTCAAGGTTTTCTTCTGTCAATTTTGTTCTCTTTGAATTAAGTACATCCTTATAAATAGAAAACGTCCTTTCTACATCGCAACTGGTTATAGGTGCATACTGGAAATATTCTTTTATTTCTTCATATTTAGCCGTTAGATTTTGTGGAATTGTCTCCATACATAATTGCTGCAATGTAATTAAATCTGGATTTCTATTAAGAATTGCTTCAAACTTTTGCCGAAGGCCACATCCGAAGTCACTTGGAATACTTTTCAAATTATTAACAGCCACATCTAATGTGGTTAATGTCATTTAATTTGAGATTTCGATTTTCAAAATAAGTGATTAGTTTTGGCAATTTTCCAAAGTATTCGCGAAGAAAGTACAACTGATTTTTTAAATTTGGGATTCGTGTGAGCTCCTTGCACTCACCAATACTTCTAGCATCCTCCTTTAGCAGTGTTACGAAATGTTTTAGACTATCGAAATTCTCAGCATAATAACTAGCAGCTTCCAGCCATGTTCCCCATCTAGTTATTACTGGAGTGGGAAGCAGTGACAGAGATGTAAATTTTTCCCTGAAAAGAGCTACTCCCAATGGTGCTTTTCTGAAAACTTTTTTAAAAGCTGATACAAGTCTATCAACTTCCGGAAAAGTGTCTCTGATATATTCACAGATTCTGTGGAGAGCATGTGCTACACAAGTAATATGCAGCATATTAGGATATGTTTTCTTCAATAGTCTGCCTGTTTTTAACATATACGCAGCACTATCACTGACAAATAAAAGTATTTTTTCTTTGTACGTGGCATCCGAATGAAGCATTTTTTGCATATTCTCGTTAATGGCTTTAGCAACTGTTTCCGCATCAACTCTATTTATAACACTTGTTGCTATTACATATGAGTTATAGGGAATAGTTGGATGTAGTACACCAGCTACAAAATTTACTAGCGTCCTAACATGTCCACCGTTTCGTCGGCGCTTATCCATATGTATTGATTTAAAGATGGCTTCTAATGCGTTCTACTGTTCTCGTATAGCACCTAGAAACATAATATTTGCGTAAAGTTGATTCATCAGGAACATTTCGACCAGTATATTTTTTCAGAAATGTCTTCAAAATTGGATTGATCAATTTAAATAATGGAATATTAGCTGCCATAAAAGTTTCACAGAGTTCTTCGTTAAAATTGTCAGATTCCAACGGGTCAATTTTTTTTCGTGCTTTAACGATCCTACGTGACGTTTTACGGTTGATTTATTGCAATTTTTCAATAACGTTTCACACACTTCACAATAAATTTCGGAATCACTGGCAATGTACATACAATCAGTATGGCCCTCAATCCAACTCACCATTGTTTCACGATGCCATTCTCGACGCTCTTCCATTGTCTGAAAAAGTAAGAATATTCTAGATCCAAATAAACGAAATTAATTAACGAAATTTTATGCACACTTACGTGAAAATAATTGGAAGATGTTGCTTAAATGAAAAGAAAAGGAATGTACGTGCTATTTCTCTTACGAAATACGATAAACTTATTTATTTTATCTACGTACACGACACCACTGAAAACACTATATTCTCCGAATGCAATAGCTGGGTTGTCCATTGTTATCGCTGCGAGACCAGGTGTCCGAGTAAGTCAAACAAATACTTCATTGAATTACGCCGGGATGTACTGAGCGACGTTATACACAATTCCAATTGCCGATTGCGTTTTATGGAAATTGCATCCGTTCTCTACTTATAATTTAATATATAGGTTGAAAATAAACCGTAGGAACACGTACTCATAAAATTGTAGTAATTGTAACAAATATATTTATATATACGGCTTAAGAGTATATTAAAATAATGATTCGTTTGAATTTTGAATAATTTGCAAACTTTTACACTCGAAAAGTGTTTTTATTTATTGCATAATGTTTCATAGTACATATTTCAAGTTCGCACACTTTCGTTATATTTCTAATGAAGTTCTTTATCTTCAATATTGCGTTTCTGTATTTGTTACGTCATCTTTCAGTTATGTAGTAATGCTAAAATGCACAATCTCAGAACTAACGTGTGTACTACGTACACACTGTGCTAATTGGACTTCACGTAACCACGACAAAGTAACAAAAGTTTCAGTTCACCGTGTTTGTGGAATTTTCAATTCAGTCTCTTTTGCTACAATCTCTGGTTTGAGGATTTGAAAGTCGAGCCGCCATCATTACACCCCTGATAGACGCAGCTAACAGCGACCTAGTTCATCGTGTATATCAATTTCAACTACCCTTATTCGCTTTGAGTGATGAATTAATATTTTTTTGACATCTTTTTTTCCCTTAATTCCTTAACACGTAATTAATGATCATTACTTCACTTTCATTAAGGCCTAATTTCAATTTATATAGATTATCTGTAACCGAAATTCATGAATTTAGTACCATTTTAACTGTGTCAAATACAATAATATCAATACATTTCAAATTTACAATTTTATACATTCTACTAATTTCTTTTACTTTTTCAATTATGATAAACTACCATTTAATATATTTTCAAATAATTAAACGCAGTTGTTAAAATTCAGTGATTCTTTTATTTACACTTTTGAGGCAACACATTCTTAACTCTTTTGCATGAGGAAAATTAGTTATACTAAAATCAGGAGTTTTGCCTTTATTCTGGTTTAATAACATCAACTACTGTATGTACGTAACACAAACAGGCAGTGGCGCTTCTAAAAGAATTGCCTTCGAGAAAACAGCAACTTACGACCTTGACATCAACTGGCCGGAGACATCAGTTGTTTAGTATAAGCACAATATAGGTCTATAAGATATATTATTAAGCAATCTTATTGTTGTATTTATATTATATATATAATTTATTTGTTATTCACTTGCGTGCACAGAAATCGACCCCACTGTAAACTTTCGATTTTAACTATATTTAGTTTCGAATCTATTTATGAGATCAAGAAAAAGTATATGCTGCTTGAAAGACAATTTAATATGCTTTGATATGAGTTTAAATTTATCAAGTGTGCTTAACGTCTATATGCGTAGTAACCGGTAAACAAATGTAATGTATTTATGTTGTGGTTATAACGAGAATAACAAACTTGTGACAGACTGAAATTTTTGCCTTAGCAATTGAAATTTGCACACTATTCGTTTTTTCATAATTCGATTAGTTTTTAAGTGTTTTGGTTAATGCATACTACATCGCAAAAAGCCCCCCAAGTTATTGCTTTAATCGAAAATGGACTTAGTCAGCGAGCTGTTGCTTGACAACTAGATATGACACGCGCAGCTGTTCGAAGAATGACAAACGTTATGAGTAGACTGGATCCTTTCATAGATGACCTAGAACAGGCAGAAAGCGATATACAATGGATCGTGATGACTGCTTTATTGTGTCAACAACAGGAATCGTTGCCTTAATGTAGTTCAAGTGCAGTAACAGCTCCGTGAAATACGAAGAGTAGCAATTACACTGGCCTACAACCATTTTGGTGCTGGAGATTTTAGACCCGATTTTAAGTATGTCTTACATGGCGATATCAAAAATGTTACCCGTATTCTTCTGTCAGCTCTAGTTCCCGAGAAAAAAAAACACAATTCACGAAAAAATACATATTTTATTGACATTAAACATCAAGAAATTGTCTTTTGAGTGATTTTCTAGAATGAAACTGACTCGGGCAATCTCGCATGATTCTCCAGCAATAGTCAGCCATCATATGACTGTCCCACCTTCCTTGGTATCTATTCTCCATTGTTTTTAGGTCTTGGTGGAAATGTTCCCCTTGTTCTTCGCTTAGATCTCCTAAATTGTGTTGGAAATGATGTAGATGTAGACTATTGAGATAGTGTAATTTTATACTCATATTACAGCCTAAATCTTTGAATTGCACCAGCATTTCCTCTACTAGTTCTACATAGTTGTCAGCCTTATGATTTCCGAGAAAATTTTGTGCAACTGCTACAAAAGATTGCCAGGCAAGCCTCTCCACATCATTCATACAAGTCTCAAAATTAGTTGTGGTCGACGCAGATCACCCAGTTATGTTCAATATATTTTATTTTTTGTAAAAGATTTGAAATTACCTCATATTCTTCTTTTACACATGTTGAGTGAGCAATTGGAACGGGAGCATATTTATTTCCATTATGTAGAAGAACTGCTTTTAGACTTCGTTTACTACTGTAAAGAGACGCCATTCATTGGGCTGATAGATCGTTAAACCCATGAAAGCCAGCAAACCACTCACATTACAGCAACACACAATATTTTTTATCAGATGAAAAAAACTTCAATAACTTTCCCTCTCTCGTGCGATATGTAGACACTCGAACATCTGAGGAAAGACAATTTTTTTCTTTTAATCTTGACGCTAGTAACTCAGCACGTTCCTTCGAAAGATCTAAGCCTCTGATGAGGTCACTAAGCTCATTCTGCGAAAATGGCTTAGGATCTGATGTTTTTCCGCAGTATTGAAAGTCATCATCTACTTGGGAAGAAATAGGTATTTCAGCTTCATTCTCCTGAGATTGCTGCACTACCTGGTGAAAAGTTGGTATTGGAACATTTTCTGAATGAGGAACAGGTCTTTGTACTGAAAAAATATTGGGGTATTTCCATTTATGGCGATTGTTTTTGTTGATGCCCACTATATTAATCATACAAAAGTAACAGTAGTCATAATGATTTTTTTGTTCTCGCCATATCATAGGCACTCCAAACTTCAAAGACTTACGTTTCCCTCTCTCCCATTGTCGCAAATGTTCAACGCATATTTTACAAACACTATGAGGCACCCACACTTTATCTTGGTATAGAATTTCAATACCGAAGTAAGCAAAATACAAACGACGCACTGTGTTTGTAATCGATTTACGCTGATTTTTCAGTATGTATTCACCACAAACATAACAAAATATATCAGGATCGTTAACACAACGTCTGGACGTACTAGCCATAATGAAATAGTAACACAAACTTTATCGATGATATTGTAATAATGACTAGTTACGAACAAGTCCATAACAAGACCGACAACAATTCACAATGAGGGTAGTAGGTAAACTAGAGCTGATGAGTTAAAATGACGTATGTCAATATACTGTACATTACCTACTTTATCGACAATTCAAACAACCAGAGATGCACCAAAAAAAATTTTTTTTTGTAGGTCTGTGTTATCAGTGGACAGTAAGACGAAGACTAAAGGAACGTAACCTGACTTATAAAACACCTGCACTTCGTCCAAAACTTAGCGCAGCTCTTTATCAAGCACACTTGCGTTTTGCATGGGAGCATCTGAATTGGACATTAGAACAGTGGGAGTTTGATTTATTCTCAGATGAGACCAGGATATGCTTCTAGAGAGCGATTTTTCAGAATGCTGCATTGTTGAGCGAAATGCTTATGGAGGTGGTTCTTTCATGATCTGGAGTGAAATTTCTATGTGAGCACGTACCGACTCAGTTCTCATCTGTGGGCGATTAAATTCATTCTTGCATTTGGAATCCCCGTTACATTTATTTTACATTTAATGCTCCATTGCCGCTGCAAAATATTGTGTATCATTTGTGTTATTATTAAAAATTATGGCTTTAACATTTAACTATTTCTTTTTTCAATTATGAACTCCGATCAAGACAAAAAATAAACTTAAAGCTTGAAAAATCAAAAAGTTTTATTTCATACTAGACTTTAAAATGACGCATTGTTAGTTGTAATTTTACAAACACGACGAAATCACATGCCATTTTTATATCTACAGATTAAGCAAGAAAACAGTAGACTAGAGCTGCAGCAAAAATTTATTTATCAAGAGAGCTTTCTTCCTTTTGAATAGATGTTACATCATGCATTACAGATGTATTACATCCTTTCAATATCATTAATCTTTTGTAAAAATATTTTTTCGATGTCGCATAGTTAGTCCCAACAACTGTTATATGTTTGTTATTGTTCTTTTTTAAGTTTTAACCAGATTAGAAAACAAAAACAGTTATCACTCGCCAAATCTCGTCTATGAATTTCTTCGAAACAGCTTTTGTAAGCCTTGACTCCTGTTTTGATGCATTTTAAACAAATTTGTAAGACACTTTGCAGATTTTTAGACAAATAGTTTCAAGAGGAAGTATTTCTTTTGTGTAGTATTGGACTGATTATAAACAAAAACCTATATTACGAGAAATCGAAATATTTGACAAGTTTATACCTTCCTCAAACATTCTTTAGCTTTTATATATTACGTGTAATTACATGTCGTAATTAAGATCAGATTTTTAAACTGTGTTTTCTATGTCAAAATTATACCGACCGTCTATTTATGGGCATAATTTACTACCCTCGTTTTATTTGCTAATAGTAACAGTTTCCTAAAACGTGTCGAGTGACGTGTCGTTTTAAAGTATTTTTAGAAGGAATCTTTTAATGATATTAATTTTATTATGGCCACAATGCAACCCGTTGGCTGACAAGTACTCGTCCAAATATACATAGAGAAGCGCTATTCGGTGCTTATTTTGAATGCGATACCTAACCCGGTTCAAATCCACAAGCAAATATACTGCATATCGTTCCATATTTCCATTATTTGATTATTTACGGACACTCGTTAATTTCCTTCAGCCAGTCAGGTACTAATTGTTTGTTACCTGTGCATATATATTTTCCATTTATTAATTTTAATCTATGTCAAAGCTTTAATTATTTTATTAATTTCCCTTGTGTAAATATTAAATAAAACTTTCAGGACAATCTGGTTGTTTCTTTTACCTGATATCTTTATTTCAGCTTCCTACACGTTCTGGACCATTGATGCTTATCAATACACACTTTAGTCATTTCCACTTATTGATGGAACACGCGCTCCAATCATCATATTGGTGCGTAAATACGATAATACAAAAGCGTTCAAAACATGTCTGTATACGTACAGATGCGTATTTCGATCTTTTCTTAGATCTCGTCAGTGCATGCGGTGAGGCATCAATGTCAAATGTTAAGAGAACGTCTCGAGACATCTGACGGCCAAGGTAGGCATGTCGACAAGCGTTTCCCATGAGTAGCCTAGCTACTACTAAAGAAAACGTACACCGTTAAATATGTAGTGTTTGACGTGCAAGATTGTGTTTTATACTTAACAGCAGCGACTGACAATAGGTGTTTCAAAAACGTTTACTTTACTTTAGTAGTAGGTTAGCTACTCATCGAGGAACGCTTGCCGGCGTGCCTTCCTTGACCATCAGATGTATCGAGACGTTCTCTTGACATTTTATATACAAGATTGTGTTTTGTACTTAGCAGCAACGTCTGGCAATAAGTGCTTTACCACGTGCACTGGCGAGATCGTACACGTATTTGTACATTTAAGTAACCATTGCTTAAATATGTGCTGTGTATGTTCATGTATACATATATATCTCCTTAGTAATAGCTTGGCTACTCGTAGGAAGACGCTCGCTGGCGTGCCTCTCTTGGCCGTGAGATGTCTTAACCCTTTCGCGGGCAAATAATAAGTTGATGCATTTTGAAATTGTTTTTGGCAGAAATACTTTTCTTCAGCACTGATTAATAAAATTTCGGCATAACTAAGTCTTATTTTTCTTTTTTGTTTAAACAAATAGAGGTGGGAAACATATTTCCCACCGCCCGTTTAATTTACCATGTTTTAATGAGAAATAATAAATAAATAAAGTTTACAATAAAAATCAATTATGAATTTTCTGTTTAAATTTAATTTCTAACTATATAAACTTAAATAAATGAGTATGTTTACAACTTATTGTTATTTTCCATGTAATTTTTTAAAACAAATTGGCACACAAACGGGAACTTTACATTGCGTGCATGTATATGGTGTTCGTTTCTCATTCACTTTAGTGCTGCAGATGCTACACCTTCTATATGATCCTTTTTCGGGTAAGTGGGACCCGACATCTGACAGCCTAACTTCGTCAGGGACTCTTTTTTTTATTGGCCAAAAATAGAGCAGGTTTACCTCTTCTTTTTCGACTGCTGTATCCAGATATAAGCTGACGAATCAAAGCGATTCGGTATGCCAACTGATCTATGTTGGTTCGTCGAAATTTTTGGTATATAACGAAACTGTTGACAATCGCTACGTCAACCAGAAAGTAAAATATTCTATGCCGCCACTTCACTGACCTTCTTCCGATGGCGTATGCTTCCTTTTTTTGGTCGAATCGATCAACACCTCCCATGATTCTGTTGTAGACCTCTACAACTTTAGGACAGTATACAGTACTTTTAGAGCTATCTTTTTTGGTTCTTTTCACAGTGGTCACTTCTCTTGGGGACACAGCAGTGGTAAGTAGAGTGACGGGCTTATTATCTTGCCACTTCACCGCAGAAACCACCCCTCGGCATTTGAACTGAAATTCACCGCGACTCATCTTATCTTTTTTCTTCATCATTTCGGGCAAATCTTTCCGACTACTTCTTACTGTGCCAACAGAAGAAATACCTTTATTATGAAGCCTTCTCAACAAGGTAACAGAAGTGAAAAAATTGTCGAAAGCTACTAAACAATTTCTATTGGACAAATTCTCAGTCAGTTTGAGCACCACTCGTTCTCCCAGCCCAACATCTTTCTCAGTTTCTGGGACGGCACTTTTGCCCGTGTAAATATCTGAGAATCTGCAAGACACCAAACTTTATAGCCCCGTTTTATCGGATTCATCGGCATATATTGCTTGAAGCTAGAACGTCCTTTGAAGGGGATCATTGACTCATCGACAGACAATTTTGCAGAGCAATCATAAACAGAACGACATTTATTATTTAGATAGTCAATCAGCGGTCTAAGTTTATAAAGTTTATTATATTCTGGGGACTCTCGAGGAAGACAGGTCTCATTATCATTACAGTGGAGCCTTTCGGTAATTTTTTTGAACCGTTTTGAACTCGATAACATTAGAAACACCACTAACGTTCAACAATGGATCGCTGCTCCAATAATTCTCAAGTCTAGGTAACTGGCGTATCCCCATCAGAATTAGACATCCAATATATGCCTTCAATTCAGGAACGCTCAAAGGACAGCAATTTTTTACTGATTTTTGTAATGCATACAAATTAGTTTGTTCGACAATCAGAGAAAACAGGTAATCATCGAAAAATTCCATAAAGTATGACAGTTCTTTGGAAATCCCTATAGATGTATGAGGCGTAGGTGGTTGATCGAATATGACCGACAGATTTGCAAAATATTCAGAATCTTCTGTCCACTCTGAATGATCAAATTCATCTTCTTCTACTTCTGCTGATATTGGGGCAATATTATCAGATTCTTCTGCCAGACGAACTAGTTTCAAAAAAATTAAAAATGAAACATAAATAAGCTGCAGTTAGAAAATTTTCGTCATACCTGTCTTCTCTGGTTCATTTTCTACCTGATGTATATTTGGCGAAAGCTGTACGTTTGTAGAAACATCTAATTGCGGACTTGTTTCCGATATTTCATTTGGATCGTAATCTGCTGTCACAGGTGAATTTGAGTAAATGCTGTTACTACCACTTGACACTGAGGGTACAGGCGAACTTGTATAAATGTTGTTATTTCTGGTTGATTCCTTATCCAAAGCATTCAATTGCTCCTCGGCATCGGAGTCAGCTTCGTTTTCAGAATTATATTCGTCTTTCGGCAAACTGTAAAAATATTCCAAAGCTTTTTCGGCCTGTTGAGGGTCTTCAAGATTCCAAACATATTGCTTGGACATTTTTTGTTGGTGAACTACAAAGATGTACAAACTTTCAATGATTGTGGTAAATTGGGCGGTGGGAAAAATATATCCCACCAATTCAAAGTTCAATTTGAGTATGTCCATAAACAAAATTTATGGTTATTTTTTGTAACGGGTGTTCAGAAACATTCGAAGTCAAAGTAGTCCTTGAAAATATGAAGTCATGTCTGAGATAGATTGATTTTTGACAGACAACAGTTGACATTTAATAATTATTACAAATCAGATACTTAAGTAAAGATATACGATTTTTTGTTCAGAGCCCACTTGACTTCGAATGTTTCTGAACACCCGTTATGTTTGCGACCACTACATAATAGAAAAACTAAATATCGAAAGAAAAAGCTTATATACTTACTTTTCCAAAAATCACGCAAGTAAAATTAAAAAACCACCAACTGCCGACTAAAAACTGCAGAAAGTGCGCCCGCTGCGACGTACAAATGAACTTCATGGTTGTTGACAAGGCAGAATTAAGTAAATTCCTACGATTTTGTGTTTTTAAACTGTACCACTAGATGACGCCACCAAAAAAAATGGTTAATTTAGAATTCCGACGTTTGCAAGGACATTTAAAATTGGTGGGAAACATATCTCCCACCGCCCACTAAAGGGTTAAGACATTCTATTGATATTTGACGTGCAAGACTATATTTTATACTTAGAAATTAATAATTCATCATTACTTAATTTATTTATCTGATTTTTCAAACGGTCATATATTATATTTTTCCAAAGTGCAGCTCTACCTCTCTTTAACATAATGTAGACCCTTAGCTTTATCACTTTATGAACTGTATTGTATACACCGTAGTTTATAGACATTTAAGTAATAAAGACTACCCATCCCTTCTAACATTTGTTTGTTACGATATATTTATGTAGAGAAAAGTTAGTTATATGTCTGATAAAGCTCTTGTGTGAGCGATACGATCGTTACTCTGTGAAGTAAAAAGTAGTGAAATTCATTAAAATTTGTTTTATTTTATCCCGATAATAGTTAAAATGGAATTTCATCAGGTAAAGGCTGAAACAATCCTATATGGAACGATGTAATTATATAGAATATGACCCAAAAAATTGTGAGTTAATTAGGATGCGAATCCTAAAATTAAAAACAATCTGAAAATTGTATTTATGTGCCGCTTATCGATTCAAAATGTATATAGAAAATACCGCTATTGAATTTACACGTAAGCACACACTGTAATGTTTATGTTTGTAAGAATCTAGAAGATAACATTGTTTAGACCGCTTTCTACAAGAAGTGTTCGATAACCTCGTACGAAAAGCCACTTGTTAAAATTTTATACTTGCGTGTGAATTTTCAGAAGAGGATGTATTCAAAGAAGATGTGTGTTCTACGGAGCATTTCATGTCCAATTTGGTAACAATCTACCTTTAATCGAAAATGTAAATGTAAATCATATCGAACGTACACATGTGAAGATGTAACGATCGACAACTGACTGAATCGGAAACAATTGTTTCTATATTAAAAGCGGACCCACAATAATATAAAGAATAGGGGTACCTACTCTTTATATTATAGTCGGTCGCACAGTAGCGTGACAAATATTTTATAAATATCTTTGTCATTTTTGTTTCTCGCTTATAAGAGGGAATTTTGGGAAAATATTCTGAATTTATATTCTATATAATTACACCATTCGATTTGTCATACGTCGTCTCTTTTTTTCAAGGACATCCTATGTATCTAATATACAGTACAAATCTCTTCCCTATAGTCACCTACAAACGTGTATTACGTATGTGTTCGTTCGAGAAGCGAGGAGTGGGGACGCACGGAGCGATGCATACATGCCATTAGTTACAGTTTACTTGCGAAGCTGGATGGTTTGCTCAACTTTTGCGAATAGTCGGTATTCACGATGGATATTTTTACCCTTGAACAAAAAAAATATGTCGTAAAACAGTATCTTCTTGGTCGCAGCATAAGAGACATTGCACGGGTATTTCAAATTAACTTTCAACGTACCATTGCGTTTGAAACGATAAGACACATAATTAAAAATTTCGAAAAATATGGCTGTTTAAATCCGTTAAAACATACGAAGGTAAAAGTACCGCAAAATGAAGAACGTGATTTTTTTATTTGTGTTTCTGTAGAGGAGCAGCCACAATCGTCTAGCACGAAAATCGCCGAACAGCTTAACATTGCCAGCTGCACCGTTCGTAGGGTTTTGAAAAAAAATAAGTATCATTCGTATAAATTAAGGAAAACGAATGAGATTTTTAACGATGATAAATATAAACGTATGCAATTTTGCGAACAAGTCATCGAACGATGTAATAACGACGATAATTTTGTAAAAAACCTATTGTTTACTGATGAAAGTTCATTTCCTTTATATGGTCGCCATAATCCAAGCATTGCAAGATATTGGTCAAGGGAAAATAAGCATCTTGTTTATAATGCTAGAACTCAATATCCTTAAAAATTAAATGTTTGGGCTGGCCCATTGGGCAACAATATAATTGGTCCGTTTTTTATACAAGGAAACCTAAATGCAGCCAAATATTTAAGTCTCCTGCAGGATAATATAATTCCTGCTATACGAAATGTAGCAGACATAAATCTTATTTGGTTTCAGCAAGACTGTTGTCCTGCTCATAATGCTGTAATTGCCAGAGAATATTTGCGCAGCATATTTGATGACAGAGTACTAACCGGCTGGAGCGATATTCAATGGCCACCTAGATCACCTGATCTATCTCCTAATGATTTTTTTCTCTGGGGTCACCTTAAGACATCAATTTATGGGTTTCCAAATAACAGACCTAATAATGTGGAGGAATTACGGGCGAAAATAGTTGAATCTATCCTAAATATTCAACCGCAAACGATTTTAAATGTTCAGAGAAACTTTTATGACCGATTAGGACATTGATTGTTTGCATTAGGAGACCGTTTTGAGCATACAATACATTAAATAGTTTACTTTTTATTTTTTTAATTCTAGTTTTATTTATTATGTATAGAATATAGAAGTTATTATGATTTACCGCTTTATTTATTGTTATTGTTATAGGTATATCTGACATTTTTTTTAAACGTTAAAAATATTAAAATCTTCCAAAAAGTCCACACTTATTTGTGTTTATTATTACATAAAGTCCCTATTATTGACGGTAGTTCCACATTCATCGACGTTTATACTATGTATGTGCTTACTGCTTACATCCAAACTGATCTACAGTACATATGTATGTATGTATGATAAATTATCATACATACATACATACATGCTATGTGCGTCCCCACTCCTCGCTTCTCGAACGCACACATACGTAATACACGTTTGTAGGTGACTATAGGGAAGAGATTTGTACTGTATAGTAAATATATTTATATTTCTTTCGATAAGTGTTGTAATATAGGAAGTCCAATGGATGGATCTCAGACCCCACAAATAAGACCCCACAGATAGATCATTAAAATACGTTATTCAAAGAACGTTAAAATAGTAATCTGTTAATAGAAAAACTCTCAGTAATCTACGAATATTTAAGTTGCAAAATGTTGAAAATTAATTTTTTACATTTAAATCTTCACGTTTTCTTTCCAAAGTTATGCTCTATAAACGACGAATATAGATGGCGATTCCTTTGCAACATACTACAAATCGGATAGCTTTATTAATTTGTCGAGGTAGATGGGATGAATTTGTGATGGGTGATTATTTAGAAGGAGAAGAACATCAAAGAAAATGTTTCTTTAAATTGGTAGATTGGTTTTATTATTACATCACTTTAAGTTTTCGACTTTCGAATTCCTTTAGAAAAAAACATCTTACGGTAGATTATTGTAGAATATAATAATAAATTTACGTACTGCATTTTTGCATCTAAACATTGTGTATAACATACATATATAACAAATATAACATTAACTGACAACATATTTATCGTTTATAAACTACATTAAGCATGTATAACATAATAATCATTAAAGTGATAAGTATTGTCGTTTGTATGCAAAATTACACAAAGTGCTACAGTTTAGGTGGAACATGGAAGGGTGGCAACTTCGTAATTTTGGAGATTGGTATTTCACTGAGTTGTTGATCAACTGGTAATCTGGTGTCGTACAGCGACGGTGCCTGAAATATAATGCCACATGTGCCACCGATACACGCCAGAGTAAATACCCACAAGAAGAAACGATCCAGCACCATCGATACGAATTTCCAATCTTCAACTATCTGCAAGAAGAATTCATAAATACAGAAATACCTTTTGGGAATTCGTATAGTCATCTAAGATGCATGATTTAGCATTTTTATTTATACGATGTAGAATTGTCTTAGTTCATGAAATTTAAATCTGTTTAGAAAAGTAAATAATAAATTTGTTTATTATGATAGTCTAGTTCAATGAATTGGTATTTTTCAAATGTTCAAGATTAATTATAATTAATCTTGAACATATTATATATTATATTATATAATATTCATGGAGCTAAATAAACAAAACAAGTATTATACTTACTTCGTTGTCTTTGTCAGCGTCTCTTATATGTTGAGCAATAAATCTGACTCCTTCTAAAGCTGCTAAAACGTTGGAAGACAATGATTTTGGAGTAAAATTGGACGAGCACGTCACTGCAAAGATATAACAATATTACATTATTTGGAGCTAGCTGACACATATAAATCGCTTACTGGAAGAATGTGCCTTCATTTTATCGTCCTGCTCTTGATTTTGTAAGACGAAGCTTGGTTCTCTGGTAGTTATTTTGAAATCCGTCGTGAATGGATCATTCATGCCTAATCTAGAGTAATAAATTTTAAAAAAATATGGCCGTAATAATTTGCAAGTCAACAAAAGTACCATTATATAATAAATAAATCTAAACACATAAAAGCCAGGCGCGGTTCGTGATGACGTACTGTAGGGCAGTGGCGGCTCTTGATGACGTACGATGTGCGCTGCTGCACGGATGAGACTACTTTGTTTAAGCTTTCATATATACAGAGAAGCAAGTAACCGTACCGAAATCTTCCGAAATAGTTCGAAGTAGTCTCATCCGTGCAGCAGCGCACATCGTACGTCATCAAGAGCCGCCACTGCTGTAGGGGCACGTACAATGATGCGAGTGCCTGGTGTGTTTTCGGTGTTTATTAAGAAAATGCTACAGTTAGTACACGAGAATACACGAAGCACTCGCATCATTGCACGTGCCCCAACAGTACGCCATCACGGGCCGCGCCTGAATAAAAGCTATGTATAAACAAATAATGTCAAATCAATTTCAGTGTTATTATTTTTGTGGGATAAAATAGAATATAGAAAATAGAATAGAAAAAAGAAAAATTATAAATTATAAAGGAACTGTCACTCATTTTCTAATAAGCAATATTATACCATATATATAGTAAATTCAATTTGTTGGCGATTTAAGGTCTGGTTTTACTTCAATATATATATATTTAAAACAATCCTACATGTTTCGGCAAATAATGCATTTTTCAAGGAATATAAAATATAAATGACAGTATATTAATGTCATACATTTGTAGTTGCTATGGATAAAATTATTCAAAGATACATTCCAATTGAATAATAATAAATCATGCCATAGTATTCTAAAATAGATAGACAACAAAAACAGGGAAACGCAAGACATGAGTTATTATTATGTATGCGCCCGTGGAGCGTCTTAAGATGTAAAGCTGTCGGCATTCGCCTTAAACGAGAAGGACAACCACGAAAACCTACTCGGACAGCAAGACAGGAATCAAAACACGGAACTGTCAGCATGATAAGCAAATGTATAGATACTTAAATAACTTAAGATATATAATTATATAACATTATTTACCATCATAATATATGTTGCTGTTTTCGTATGATTTGCTTTGTAATTTGTAGACAGCAATGTTTACATCCCACTTACTCTGCAATTACATACATTCTATTTTGATATTTGTAAATATTTCATATAAAAGCCGAAAAACTCCAATAATTTATCAATTGTTTTATATATATATATAGTAGATTCAATTAGTTGGCGATTTAAGGTCTGGTTTTACTGTTCGGTCTGTTTTCGTATGATTTGCTTTGTAATTTGTAGACAGCAATGTTTACATCCCACTTACTCTGCAATTACATACATTCTATTTTGATATTTGTAAATATTTCATATAAAAGCCGAAAAACTCCAATAATTTATCAATTGTTTTATATATATATATATATATATATATATATATATATAAAATAATAGACTTTTTATTGGTTTAGCGACCTTTTATTGAATTATGATGTTTTATTCTACGACGTTTCGACTTTTACTATTTTTCAGTCTTTTTCAAGTATCGTTTCTTTTGGTTTTCAAAATCACGCATTCTGTGTAACATGTGTGTCGGGTACCCGAGACCTTTTTTTGTAACGAACCGATCGCACTGGTTGGAATATTCCAACCAGTGCGATCGGTTCGTTACAAAAAAAGGTCTCGGGTACCCGACACACATGTTACACAGAATGCGTGATTTTGAAAACCAAAAGAAACGATACTTGAAAAAGACTGAAAAATAGTAAAAGTCGAAACGTCGTAGAATAAAACATCATAATTCAATAAAAGGTCGCTAAACCAATAAAAAGTCTATTATTTTTAATATTAAGACACGGCCAATAAAATAAATAAGAAAAATAAAATTCTTATAAACACTAAATATATATATATATATATATATATATATATATATATATAGTAGATTCAATTAGTTGGCGATTTAAGGTCTGGTTTTACTCAAAAATGCATATATTTAAAACAATATTCTGTCATTTATATTTTAAATTCTTTGAGAAAGGCATCATTTGCCGAAATATGTAAGATTGTTTTAAATATATGCATTTTTGAATAAAATCAGACCTTAAATTGCCAACTAATTGAATCTACCATAACATACAAAGGTCACAAAATAATTATCTTTATATATATGTATATGTATATGTATATGTATATATATATGTATATGTATATGTATATGTATATGTATATGTATATGTATATGTATATGTATATGTATATATGTAAATAAGTAGACGTGGATATATATATATATATACCGAAGATAGAGGAGAACCAGCCAGTCTTGTAAATCTGACCTTATCGATATTATACATGTGCACATTGTGGCATGTATTGTAATTGTTATGTAATTATTTAATATTATTTTATATTGTTCCCGAGTGTATTATTTATTTTACCAATAAAATTGGCCTCTAATGAGTCCGCTTTGGAAACGAAGCTATAACAAGGACTAGGCGACATCACATGGCGATCCTAACATAAAACATATATAATACTTGAAATATTTAACGAATATTATCCACTTTCATGGAAAACTCTTCAAACGGTAAGTGTTTGAGCACGTTTTATAATTTATTTATTATCATTTATATTATGTGTAAACTTTTATGCGGCCGCCACTGTGAGTTGGCGCAAATTCGCCAGCCCTAATCATTATATATACACAAATATATCTCAACCATTTATTTAAATCAACGTACTTAAAATGCAAAAAAATTCACTAATCAGCAAAAAACGAATATCGAATTGCAGAATCGATTTTAATCTTAAAATGTATTATCAAAAGTATTTAACCATTTTTAACACCTTTAGAAAAGCATCGAATTTATTAAATTTCAATGAATTCATAGGAAACATTTTTTGTCCAAATTATAACGCAAATATATGTATCAGTCCACATTAAGTTTAATAGATATTTCTTTAATAATTATTTATTACTTTTAGTTATCACACTATTATTATTTCTATGAAAAATATGTTCTAAATTCCTTCAGATAAACAGTCAATACTGAAGTGAGTAAACTATCAATAATAATAATAAGACAATTTGCTAGATAGGGTTATCAATGCAAGTTATGGAACTTAATACAAATGCCATTGTTTAGAACGTTTATCGTAGTTGAGTTTCGGCTACATATGGGTAATTTGTAACAAATATATTGCAATAGCCTAGATGTGAATCATATATTATAGCAATTTGTAAACTATATGTTTTGTCAAAGAAATCTAACACAATCATGTAGAAAATTCCAAAATAAAGATTGAGAGCTTACGGGAAACGATTTTAATGAAAACAAATCAAATAGTTTACTTATTCATCGAAAATAAATATTAATATTAGTGCTATATGAAAGCTTATACATATGATTAGGTATAAACAAGAAGTCGTCTACATAAATTACAATTTGTATAATAAGATTTCTGCAAAAAAGAAATTGAGTGAAAAAAGTAAATATATTTCTGAGAAATATAATTTAAATATTAATATGAATTACTTCTAGTCTGTACTATCTATAATAATATATTATAGACCAGGCAGAGGAAGCTCTTATTACAGCCGAGCATACAGTTCACTGGCGAGGCGCTAGTCGAGGCAGTAGAATGTGTGTGAGGCAATTAATATACTTTTACCGTGTATTATATATATATATATATATATATATATATATATATATATATATTCATATTTTGTATTCTCTTGAAAAAGGCGTATACAGCCGAAACATGTAGAGTTTTTTAAATACATATATTTTGAAGTAATATACAGACCTTTAATCGCCTACTGATTAGGTTTACTATATATATATATATATATATATATATATATATATATATATATACAATTCTTTTCCCAAGCGTTTAATTAGAATATTTCTTTGAGGTTTTGTCAATCATTTTTGGGTTAGGCTCAAATGACAGATTACACATTTAATTCTCCTTATTAACGATAATGTTGGCGTTTGACGTTTTAGGTTAGTTGCGCAAATATCTGTTAGAATGAATTTGCGATACATACCAGGGAGAATATATAGGGGGAGACACTCTTCCCATGTTATTTAAATGTATTTTTTTCAGCTCCGCTCAACAATAATAACGACAAAACTGCCGCCGGACAAAATGAACTCTTTTAATATAAGTTGGTGAAGAGAATAATATGGAAATTATTATGCTCTTCAAAAAAAAAGTAATTTGACAGCATTATTCCTTTCTTATGGACCAAATTATTTGCGTAGGTGGTTGATAAAATTAATTAAAAATTTTTTCAAATATCGCGATTACTTCTGGTGGAGTTTATTGCCTCCACTTCCGATGATAAAACTCCTAAGTTTTTAAATTAAGTTTGATTTCTGCAGTGAACCAAGGTGGAAAGGTTTCCCTGTTATAAAAAGGCACTGATTTATTAATTCTTATTATAGAGCTTAGTATACAATGCATCGACGCACAAATCAACATCTTCTTAACTACACAACTCAATTCGATTTGCATAATAGATATCATTATAGAGTTTTATGTAATCAGCTTTATGAAAATTGTAACGTTGATTGTTATTAGAGGGAAATGGCTGTTGCTTTATTACAGAAGGTAATATTAACGTCACAAACAGAGAAGGATGATTAACATTTTCAGATACCAGTGGTATAAATTACCGTGGTACTGTAATGTCGAATTCAATATTGTCCAACAATCTAACGCTACTATTCAAAATAAATTGACGAAGATCCATTGCGGCAGGGAAATTATTAATAGTATTTGTTCTCGCTTATCCACGAAGAACACACAATAATCTGGAAGATTGAAGTTACCAATTAACAATATTTAACAATCCAACAGCAGTAACTCCAGGATCTCGAAAAATATACATAAATTATCACAATTCATGCTGGGAGACACTTTCTCTAGTAATGGCGTAAAATTTAAAAACGCATGTATAATTTACATCATTCGTTTTTGTTTGTCGGTGTTGCATTCCTTCAAGGCAAGGACACACTGAAAGGCGATATGTCCATTGATATTAACATTGGATTATTGTTTGTCGATGTTTGTTATAGAGCAACGATATCATTATTGTAGTTCGATAATTAATGTTCTGTTAGTGTTATTTATCTATAATTGCTAATAAATTAAAATATTTGTGTTTTACTCAGCCAGCTCAGAGCAGCTTATTCTTATAGAAATTAACAATTTTTCTGTTTTGCTATAATGGTAGCGTGTACCAAGCCGTACTATAGGTGACATTACAAAACATCTATAGTTTATATTTGATGATATTGTTTTATTTACCACCTATTGAAGTTCGTATTATACACAAATTGGCTGATACCTACAGCCCCTTACGATCTATGTCATAAAGGGCTTGTTTCAATTTAGTTTTCCTTTGATCAACGATTAAACTAAAACAGGTCAACTTTATTAAAAAAAGTCTCTACATATGCTTAATATCATATTCCTGTACCCATAACTTTATGAGAAGTTCCAAAATTGGATGCCGGGTTTAAATATCGCGTAATTACTTTGGTTGGCAACTTTGGTAATTTGATAGATGCATCTGTGATTCTTCCGATTAAAAAAATTGTATTATAAATACGGTGAAAATTTTGCTAATTGAAAGAATTCGAAAATAGATTACAAAATTTGATAAAACTACATTTCTAATGGATGCAAGACCTTGTGAGTATGAACGCAGAACAAGGCCTTGTGAGAATATTACCATGGTGTGTCGCTGTAAATCCGAGAACATCGACTTGATATCGTATACAACAAGTGAACAATTAGAAAATTTGCCTTCAGCGAATACTTACCAAGGATCTGCATCTTTAATGAAAGTAATAAAGACCAAAAATGTATATAGAGCTTCGAAAATGATATTGTACCAAACAATATTTAAGGCCTACCGTTATTTACGCTTGTGAAATATGGGTAATGAATAGGGACCAGACACGAGAGGCTGATGGCTTATCGCCCACGAGCGTACTATTAAAAATTTGTATTTTTAATTTTATTTATATAATTGGAAAACAAACGGGTGGTGATCTATAAAATACGAAATACATTCTTATTTCTTCATTTTGAAAATTGAGTAAAGTATTAATATTAACTAGTAATACTTTATCAAGGTTCACCTCTGTAAAATTTGTTCTTTTTGAATGAAATACATTCTCGTATATAGAAAACGTCCTTTCTACATCTCAACTGGTTATAGGTGTATACTGGAAATATTCCTTTATTTCATCGTATTTATCAGTTAGATTTTGAGGCATTGTCCCCATATGAAATTGCCGCAATGTTATTAATCTGGATTTCTATTAAAAACTGCGTCTAACTCTTGCCGATGGCCACATGCGAAGTTACTTGGAATATTTTTCAAATTATTAATAGCCACAGCTAATGTGGTTAATCCATCATTTAATTTGAGATTTAGATTTCCAAAATAAGTGATTAGTTTTGACAAATTTCCAAAGTGTTCATGAAGAAAGTACAACTGATTTTTAAAATTTGGAATTTGTATTAGTTCCTTGCACTCAGAAATACTTCGAGCATCGCCATTTAAACATATAACAAAATTTTGTAAACTATCGAAATTCTCTGCATAAAAACTAGCTTCTAATTATGTTCCCCATCTAGTTATTACTGGCAAGGGAGACAGTGGCAAAGATGGAAGTTTTTCCCTGTAAAGAACTACTTTCAATGGGGTTTTTCTGAAAACCTGTTTAAAAGCGGATACAAGTCTATCAACTTCTGGAATGGTGTCTCTGATATATTCACAGATTCTGTGGAGAGCATGTGCTACACAAGGAATATGCTGCATATTAGGATATGTTTCCTTTAATAGTCTACCTCATTTTAACATATATGCAGCACTGTCACTGACAAATAAAAGTATTTTTCTTTTTACCTGTCGCCCGAATGAAGCATTTGATGCATATTCTAAATGGTTTTAGCTACTGTTTCCGCATCAACTGTAACTTTTGTTGCTATTAAATATGCGTTATATGGAATTGTTGGATGTAGTACACTAACTACAACATTTACAACAAAGCGCCCTAATATATCGACAGTTTCGTCGGCACTTAGCCAGAGGTACTGATTTGAAAGATGTCTTCTAATGAGTTCCACTACAACATAATATTTGCGTAAGGTAGATTCATCAGGAACATTTCGACCGGTATATTTTTGAAAAAATGTTTTGATGGTGGGATTGTTAAGTTTATTTAATGGAATATTTGCCGCCATTAAAGTTTCACAGAGTTCTTCGTTAAAATTGTTAGATTCCAACGGGCCTAATTTCTGTGTATGCGTTTGCGATGCTAAGTGACGTTTTACGTGCTATTTCTTGGAACTTTTCAACGATATTTTACAGACTTTGCGATAAATTTCGGAATCACTGGCAATGGATATACAATCAGTTTGACCCTTAAGTTCTAGATCTAAATAAATGAAAATTAAAAAGTTATTGAAACTCAACGAAATTCAATGGATATTTACGTAAAAATAATTGTGAGAAATAGATTCGATGAATCAATATTAAACATGATCTATTACAAAAATTACGATGTAAGTAATTATGTAATTAACAGTTAGAACAATGAAAAAAAGAACTAACTCACCGTACTTTATTTATCTTACGAAATGTAAACTAATAAATAAAATAAATTATAATAACTATTCCCGCTTCTACCCATGAAGAAGAGGAATTTACTATAATGACAAAAAAACAAATTTGCGGTTAACCGAATGAATAGTGCTGTTCAATAACTACGTGTTTTACTTAGCGTTGTTACAGGCTATTTATATGGTCCATCGTAATTTCGGCCTTTCGTGTCCTGTCTCTAGTAATGAATAAAAAAGATGCAAACAAACACTCGAAATATGGCAAAGGAAAATTTTAAGGAGAATTTATAAAGAGATTTTTAATGAGAGAGACTTAAATTCTAAAATAAGTTATTTTAAGTAAACTGTATTTCATAAATATAAAGTAAAAAAATGTGTCAAGCATGTGTGTAAATCTAACATTATAAATTGTACATATCTAATTATATAAAATAAGTAGTCAGAGGGAAAAAAATAAATAAACAATAGTATTGATAGCAACGTAAGAAACGTCAAGTGGTGATAAGAAAATTGATTATTTGATAACATAAAAAAAAGTGAATTAAATAAAAATGAAATACAAATTACAGAGAGTTATTTTTAATTAAAACTAAATCTAAAAGCATTAAATATTAAGAAGTTTCATAAAAAGAATGCAAAGTGACTCAATATTGAATGGAACTGTGAAAATATGAACTTGTATTGTGTTCTGTACATCCGATTTTTAAATTAATAAAAATATTTTTGGTTTAAACAGAATTATAGAGGACCATTTACCTGTATTGCCGAAAATTAATTATTTTGACTAAGAGTAGAAGAAATATAAATGTTGCTGGGACTAGAAAGCACCATTAAGATTGTATAGAAAAAAATTAATCGAAGGAGACGAAAATTAATATAAACGGTTGGGAATTGAAGAAGTTATATTTGAAATAAGGAAACGTTAAGATATTTTTCAAGAGAGACAATTCATTAATTTAAAAAAAGGAGAAGATTGTTTAAAGGTTTTTAACAATAATCAAGATTTGGATGTAAATATTGCAGTTGACTTAAAGTAAACTTTAAAATTTTGTAGGAAATTTTTGTGACAATATTATATTGCAAACATTATTAAATTTTATACCGTTTTATTTTAGATTTGAATTTTTACTTATGTTAATTAATTTTAAAAAGAAAAGAATTCATTTCGTTGTTAAAAATCACTTAAAAAAAGAAAAAAGGTCGCTTAAATTTTTCATCCAGTCCAGAACTGCAGTAGCTGTCCTGCTCATCTGGATGCCACCAGGGAAATTTCCATGGCGGTAGCCATTTACTATGTGGGCCATAGTTCGTTCCACATTTTCGCAGTCGCAGAGGCTACATTTTAGGCTAGGTTTACATTTAAGCAGCATTGATTTGGACCTTCAGTAGTCTGTGCGGAACTTATTTAATTGAGATCGATACCTACGTGGGAGGGTTACGCCCAGCGGAGGTTCTCAAGGATTGGAAATTAAATCTCTATTCCTAAATTCAGGGTGTTGTTCGAGGTGGGCTATTCAGCTATTCAGATTGATGGAATGTTGAACTTCCGTATCCTGCCAAATCGGTCTCCTAGATTTCAGTCGAGTCCTGGGGACGTTCTCCAAATCGTCGATTATAGGAAGATTAATGTTAGAAAAAATCGGTAGCCAGAGACTAGGTGTGGATCTAACAGTACCGGTGGCGTTCCTCATTGTATCATTAAGTTGCATATTTATTGGCTTGATGTGAGAGCTTCGATACTAGACAGAAGCACAGAATTCAGCAGTCGAGTAAGCCGGTGGAATGGCTGTCGTTTGCAAGGTCTTCTCTTTCGCTCCCCATGAATTGCTGGCAAATTTATGTAATATATTATTGCGGGTCTTCACCTTCTGACTAATTTTGCAGAGGTTCTGCATGAATATCAGAGACCGCCCAGATTCTTAGGGTGGGGTTGTAGTTGATCCGATCACCACCAAATTCTACATTCAGCTCTCTGTTGGCTTTTTTGTTATACCAAACAAAGGTGTATGATTCAGATTTTGATGGGTTTGGTAGTAAGCGCCATTTCTTATAGTATTCGTCTAAAGCTTGCAGATCTTTAGCAAGTTGTATCTCCATTCTCAAATTCTTGGTTTGGGTGCATAAAACTATGACATCTACATATAGAAATTTTCGTGATTTTGTGGGTGGGAGAACATTGGTGTAAATGTTGAACATTTGAGGAGCCAGAATCGAGCCTGAGTAAGGCCTTTTTAAAAGTTTTGCCGTTACTAGTTATTTTTGACGACTGTGATCCTGCGATTGGTCAGCATATTCTGGATAAGTTTGCTTAGTTTAGCACATGGGATTGTTTTTTTTAATTTAAAATTCATTCCATTCCTCCAGACTGTGTCATATACACTAGAGAAGTCAACAAAAGCATCAGATGCTTTCAGACCCTTCTGGAAACCTCTTTCAATGCGGGTTGTTAGGGCCAAGATTTGATCACAGTAGTTCCTTCCTGTTCTAAAACCGACTTGCTCCTTAGAGACGATATTTAAGAAAAGAATAAAAGGCAGATAAGTGTAGTTGATTGGAAATTCAATTTTATTAGTAGAGAAATATGCCCTGACATTTATATTGAATTTGCTATATTGTATTGTAATATTTTTTAGAAGAAACTTGGTGATACATTTGATATCATATTAATTTTGACGCTTTCAGCATATTTAATCTTTCATAAATAATAATAAATAAATTAAATAAATTAAAACGGGCAAGCGGTCTGTCAATTAAAACTAATTTATTAATTATCTCTATATTTCGTAACGAGTTTGTTGCTTCTTCGGGAGATAAACATGTAGAGTTCAAAAAATAAAAGTGACGTATACGGACATTAAAATTGATTAGATTTGTTTAAATCTGCCAGATGTGGCAAAAATATATATAATTAAGTTGTAACAGTTTGAAATAAAATAAAATTGAAATACGGAGATTCGATAAAAATCAGACCAGAAGATATAAAACAATCAATTTAATTTTAATGTATTTCATGAGACCATTGTAAGCATTCGTAAACGTGGATGTGCGTTCTTTGGTATTGAGATTATTAGTGATTTTTCTGATAGCTAAATTTTGACATTTGAATCATTACATGTTAAACTTTGGTTTTTCTTTTGCTAAATTCTTATAAAATGTTTCGCACTTTTCGCAATAGTTTTGTTTTAGTCAAATGTAAATACAACTAAAATATGATTGCTAATTGGTATTTTAATCTATAAGATCACTTATGAATTTAATTGCAAATGTAAGTACATTTTTAAATTTTACTTTGTATGGCTAATCTGTAAATATTTTATTAGGTCTGATGAAGAAACAAATACAGTTTCGAAATATTACGTAGCAATAAAACGTTTTATTGAACTAAATTCTGTTTTTATTAACAGTGAAATTATATTTATATATATATATATATATATATATATATATATATATATATATATTGATATGCGCCCTAGATAGTGGCTGTGGTGAGATTATGAAATGTTAATGAGATAAAAGTGTAAGATAAAATTATGTATTTGAAAAGATTAGTCGGGCGCCTTAATTTATTAAATCTCACCCCAGACTGCGATATCTTTATCTCAAATAGCCAACTAGTCGGAAAGCAAGAAACTATTTTTAATAAAACTTTACTAAATGTGAGTGATCTCGGGCTCGTTGTGAGTTTTAGGTTGTTGCTTCCAAAAAAGAGAATAATGTTAATGTTGACGCTTAATATAATAACTCCTACAAATAAATATGAACAAATAAAAGATTCAAGTAAAATTAAAAATATTATGTTTATTAAATTAAAGGAAACTGTAAAAATATAACGTATTACAAATGTGATATTAACGAAACTGCATATACGCATAAACAACAAGGTGTTACTAATGTGAAAAGAGGTTATGTGTGTTAAACTAATAAATAATATGAATATAAATGTGAATACTCTTATTACAATTATGGTGAGTACCCTTTTATTGTTATCTCTAAGATATAAATAGGTTGTTTAATTAAATATAAAGATCATGACAGGATGTAATAGATTAGGTAAATAATTCGAGTATATTATTAAATAAAAGTTTAAAGAATTTAATTTTTGAAAAAAAAATAAATATTATCTGAAAACCTGTTATAATAATGATGCTGATGTATGTTTGTAGATCGTCTGTGTGAATTGGGAAGATCCTCGGTGATCCAAAAATGTTCGGGTGCAGCACAAAATGATGGCGGTGTAGGTGGCTGTTTACGCAGACGCTATCGAAGATTTTCCTCGGACTTCGTCTTCGGTGCCTAATTACTCACTGCGCTCGTTTCTGGCTGTAGAATTTCAGGTATCGTTGTTGATGTACGTTAGACTATTTTGTTGAAGTTCGGTGATGGATTCTTATATATATTTCTTCTGATTTTCTATCGTTTTCGGTGGAACTACGTCTGTGACGCTATGTTATTTGAAAGTTCGTTATTACCGAAAATTCTTGTAGTAATTCACTTGACGATCGAATTAATTAATATTCTGGATACTTTTTATCACTTTTAGCTGAATTTATAATTTAAATTTGTGTTTTATACAAGATTTCTAAGGCTTGGTCTAAAAAGATGCGTCTATTTATTTTTTGAATTCAAGGATCGAATAATTCGACAGCACTTGTCTGAATATTACCAAACACGCTATCTATTGATATCAATAATCTCGATGATTTACCCTTTTAACAATTTTATATAAAAAGAATTTGATTACTTTAGAATATCTAAATGATTTTAAAAATTATATTATAAATTACCAAGTTAGGTTAAGATAAATTCGAATGATACAAATCGCATACTGCGCATGATAAATGTAAACCTAGCGAGATGTCAATTTGTAGGCGTGTCTTACTAGTGTCGATATAATACAAAGTTGCATATGGATTTGAATATGTTTTTCGCGCTAATATTTGAAAATTTGAATATGACATAATAAAATTAGATAATGAAAGGAAAATGTATATAGAAATTTAAAGAATGAAATGATCGTTATAAAAATACATATGCACTTCGATACTACTAAGACTTAATAATATTATTTATATAACCATTATATTATAACCCTTTTTCACTTTGTATGTCTTATTCTTCCTATTTTAGATGCAGCTCTATATGGATAACATGCATCACAACAATGTCCCCGTCGAAAAAATGTCGGAATGTACAAATGAGGACATTCTTTTCGCTGAAGATGATGTAGGAAATGAAAGATAACAACCTTGTTTTTCTAAACTTATTACGTGTCGTTCGAATTAAACAATAAGAAAGAAAAATAAGTTAACACCATAATATAAAAACTTTATAAATTGTAAAAACGAAATGTTTGTTTGTGTGATGGACTTCCTTAACATTATATTAGTATACCAAAGTCTTTTCTTCCTTTTTTTTTTTTTTTAATTATCAACTATTATTCTATTGTTTCTTTGTAACTTCTCTTTATTTATTCAAGCTGTCCAAATTCAAATTATCCAGTCTAAATTAATGTTTCTTGTTTAAGTATATTTATTTGTAATTATATAAAAATAGTTTAGTTGTAGTATTCATTTAATTGATGTATTTTGCGAGCTATAACATACCTTTCAATGTAATTAATAATTTTAATGACTGTATTTATTCAATTGTATATTACTGTTCCGTTAAATAATCCTGCAACATCGAAATATGGTATCTACCCTTTATGTACCCGGTTTCTTCTTCCATTAATTCATAGGTATCGTTGCCTAAAATTCTATTAATAATATAAGGTCCTTGATATGGTTTTAAGTTAATAAGCCAAAATGCGTTCTTAAGATCTAACTTGCTGTATATGGGCTTATTACCACATTTTGTTAATAATACATCGATATTTTGCGGCATTTCGAATTCGGGTTTAATTCTTCGGTTCAATGCTCTTGCATCTAAACATATGCGTAGAGATAAGTCTTTCTTTTGGACTATTACTATCGGATTTATAAAGTAGGTATTTGACTTCTCTATTATGCCAGTCTGTTCTAATCGTTCCAGTTCCTGACTTACTTTCTGCTGATAATGATACGGAATGGGGTAATTTTTACTAATTAGTGGGTCTTCGTTATCTATTTTAATCGGATGCTGATATCCTTTTGCAAACACTACATCATTGTTAATAAGAGTAATATTATTGTATAAAATTGCTATTAAGTCGGGTATGACAGTTGTATCTGGTATCTTAGAGTTCTCTATAAAATTCTTTATATCATCATAATTATTAATTGTTTTCACTACTTGATTATCCATTCTAACTTCCATAACATCTCCTCGCTCGTGACAATCCTTCGTTCCTTGCCTAACTACCATTCTCTCTATTCCAATATTTGTATTATTAAATTCTATTATTTCTCCATCTGTTTCATTATTCCCCTCGTAATCTCTTCTATTGCACGGTTCATTATTTAATATAATATTATTTATTTCACTCGTAAGCACTTCCTTCTTATATAGGTTATAACCTTTTAACTCTTCTTCTGATAATTGTTTTTCAAATATAACTTTATTCACATCTATATTTAGTATACCATTTTCGAAATCTAAGATCATTTTGAGTTTTTTAATACTGTCAATACCTATAATACAGTCGTATTGTAGTTTATCTATTATATAGCAATGTATGATGTATTTTGATTTGTCGACTAATATTTCTGTTGATAATTGTTTTGTTACCGTCCCCATGCGTTTTCCGTTCGCTGCAATGATATCTGTCCCTTTCGTTTTTACAATGTTCTTCTCGTATCCCCGTATATTCGTAGCTTTCTCTGCCTTTAATAAAGTTATTTCCGCTCCTGTATCGATTAAGCAATATAAAAAGATATTTTCGAATTTTAATTTTACAATAGGTAAAGTATATATTTGGGTAGTTTGGTTGCCTGCATCTTCTACAGTAATGAATTCTTCCGGATGTTGATAAGTAAATATGTTCCCCTTTTAAATAATTCGATTGATAGTACCAATATTATTTTAAATAATTGTTCCTATGTAAGTTTAATTTAACCATCTGAATATGTGATGTTACCTTTTTTCTCACAGAGTATAGTATCTCTTAATTATTGTTAACTAGTGTTTGTATTTTAGCTCCAGCTATGTTTGTTTTCTCTTTAATTTTATTTATTAATTATATAACTTGTTATATGTTCATTTGTTGTATTATAGTTTTATTATGTGTTCTTTCTTTCTCTTATTAAATTGTGTTTATCATCTGTTTGTTTATGTTTAGTATACGTGTAATTATTTTAATTTATCTGTAATTATAACTCGTATCCCCGTATTCTGCTTTGTTCATCATCGTGTTTTTTAGAATGTCGATATTCTGTCATCGTATTTATTTAAATAGTTAATTTTCGACGAACTGTTTTAAAAATATTGATGCTGTTATCCTTGTGTAAAAATATCATGTTGCCTCTTCCTTGTGACATATGTAAGTTTTTGTTAATTAGTGTGTATATATTTATAATTTTTGTGTAAATGTGTATATTGGTTTTGATTTTTATACTGTATAAATTATGAAGAAAATTGTTATGATTTAAGTATTCGTATATCATTGAATTGTTTATCATGCCTTCTTTATTTATTAAGTTAGTTATCATACTATCGTGTATAGTTAAATTTGGTGAAATTAAAGTGATGTTTTGTATGTTAATTTTGTTAGTTTGTATTAAGTTGGTTGCATCATTATGATTAATATTCTTGATTTTGATATTGGAAAAATTAAAATTAATGTTATTAATCCCCGTCTTCTCTATGTTAAAATTATTATATTCCCTTTCATTGTTTATTAAGAAACTCTGGTATGCTTTGTCATTTATTTGAAATTGATTGTATAAATTATTTTTAACTTGGTATCTACGCAGTTTGTTAATATTCACGTCATGTATGACTTTGGTTGCATCAGTGTTGTTATTATTGTGAATATTGGCGTTTATCTGTCGATCTCCCCGTACTTGATTGTTTATTATTTCTTTTTGTTCTTTATTTATGTTACTTGAGTTAATTGTTGTCGTACCCTGTACCTCTTTTTGTATGTTAAATATATTAGTAATGGTTTGTTTTTGATCGGCATTTCTGAAATCTATTTTATTAGTCTGTTTATTGCAATCATATTTCAATTTGTTGGTTGTACCTAATCGTTTTGTCCATTGTAAATTTAGTAAATTAACAGTTTCATCAAGTTTAATTAAGTACTTAAGTTCGTTTTCTTCCATGTTTTTCTGAGCTGTAGAAATTTCTGCTATCTTACCCTCTAAATCTACTTTGAAAGCACTTAATTTGTTATCGATGTTTGCATTATTTATTTCAAATTTTTGATTAATATTGTTCATGTTTGTCTCTAATTTAGTTGTTAGATCACTATTCATGTTGCTTATGTCTGTTTTCATATTAGTTAGTTCTCGTTTTAAGTTTTCATTGTTAGTGTCTAATTTATTTGTTAAGTCTTTGTTATCTTGTTTTGACTCCTTATTATTTGTATCTAATTTGTTGTTCATATTTATATTGTCTTGTTTTAAGTCTTTGTTATCTTGTTTTAAATCGGTCATTTGTGTCATTAATATCTGTAACATATTCATCACCTGGCCAATGTCTGGTGAACTTACCCCTTCAGTTGTAGACGCTTGTGTCACGGGAATGTCTCCCTGTTCAACCCTATCTTCTTCAGTACTGTCCTTAACTGCTTTGGTTCTATGACGAGTATCCATTTTGATATTTATTAAATTTATAAAGTTTAATGAATTTATATAAAGATGTATCCTTTATTTTAAAAGTATGATAATAATAAATAGTTGAAAAATACAAAGTTATGTTCAAAATATGAATAATAATACTCGAGACACCGTAATTTTATTAGTGAATCAAAAGTTAAATAAAATAACGTAAGCACAAGGTGATATTTTCCCTTTCACTAACCTTTAATATGTCCTAGAATCCTCCAAAGTCGGCGATGTAGTGAAATAAAGGTAACAATCTGCTGTTATAATAGGAAAAACATGTACACACAACGACAATAATAATCTACACCTTTTTGTCTATATAATATATGAAACAATTTGAAAAGTATCAATTATTTGCAATATTTAACTTTGTAGATGAGTTATCAACAAGAAGCAACAGGCCCACGTTGTCGGCGACAATTGATAACGGCCCCCTTTACTGGGCTGTGGTGAGATTATGAAATGTTAATGAGATAAAAGTGTAAGATAAAATTATGTATTTGAAAAGATTAGTCGGGCGCCTTAATTTATTAAATCTCACCCCAGACTGCGCTATCTTTATCTCAAATAGCCAACTAGTCGGAAAGCAAGAAACTATTTTTAATAAAACTTTACTAAATGTGAGTGATCTCGGGCTCGTTGTGAGTTTTAGGTTGTTGCTTCCAAAAAAGAGAATAATGTTAATGTTGACGCTTAATATAATAACTCCTACAAATAAATATGAACAAATAAAAGATTCAAGTAAAATTAAAAATATTATGTTTATTAAATTAAAGGAAACTGTAAAAATATAACGTATTACAAATGTGATATTAACGAAACTGCATATACGCATAAACAACAAGGTGTTACTAATGTGAAAAGAGGTTATGTGTGTTAAACTAATAAATAATATGAATATAAATGTGAATACTCTTATTACAATTATGGTGAGTACCCTTTTATTGTTATCTCTAAGATATAAATAGGTTGTTTAATTAAATATAAAGATCATGACAGGATGTAATAGATTAGGTAAATAATTCGAGTATATTATTAAATAAAAGTTTAAAGAATTTAATTTTTGAAAAAAAAATAAATATTATCTGAAAACCTGTTATAATAATGATGCTGATGTATGTTTGTAGATCGTCTGTGTGAATTGGGAAGATCCTCGGTGATCCAAAAATGTTCGGGTGCAGCACAAAATGATGGCGGTGTAGGTGGCTGTTTACGCAGACGCTATCGAAGATTTTCCTCGGACTTCGTCTTCGGTGCCTAATTACTCACTGCGCTCGTTTCTGGCTGTAGAATTTCAGGTATCGTTGTTGATGTACGTTAGACTATTTTGTTGAAGTTCGGTGATGGATTCTTATATATATTTCTTCTGATTTTCTATCGTTTTCGGTGGTACTACGTCTGTGACGCTATGTTATTTGAAAGTTCGTTATTACCGAAAATTCTTGTAGTAATTCACTTGACGATCGAGTTAATTAATATTCTGGATACTTTTTATCACTTTTAGCTGAATTTATAATTTAAATTTGTGTTTTATACAAGATTTCTAAGGCTTGGTCTAAAAAGATGCGTCTATTTATTTTTTGAATTCAAGGATCGAATAATTCGACAGCACTTGTCTGAATATTACCAAACACGCTATCTATTGATATCAATAATCTCGATGATTTACCCTTTTAACAATTTTATATAAAAAGAATTTGATTACTTTAGAATATCTAAATGATTTTAAAAATTATATTATAAATTACCAAGTTAGGTTAAGATAAATTCGAATGATACAAATCGCATACTGCGCATGATAAATGTAAACCTAGCGAGATGTCAATTTGTAGGCGTGTCTTACTAGTGTCGATATAATACAAAGTTGCATATGGATTTGAATATGTTTTTCGCGCTAATATTTGAAAATTTGAATATGACATAATAAAATTAGATAATGAAAGGAAAATGTATATAGAAATTTAAAGAATGAAATGATCGTTATAAAAATACATATGCACTTCGATACTACTAAGACTTAATAATATTATTTATATAACCATTATATTATAACCCTTTTTCACTTTGTATGTCTTATTCTTCCTATTTTAGATGCAGCTCTATATGGATAACATGCATCACAACAATATATATATATATATAATATTTTCGTGACCTTGGTATGATATGGTAAATTCAATCAGTCGGCGATTAAAGGTCTGGTTTACTTCAAAGTATATATATTTAAAACAACCCTACATGTTTCGGCAATGATGCCTTTATCAAGGATATAAAATATAAACGACAGAATAAAAATGTCAAATAATTGAGTTGCTATGGTTTAAATTATTCAAAGATACATTCCAATTGATAATAATAAATTATGCCTCAGTATTCCAAAAACAGATAGCAAGGTGTGAACATATGTGTTGTTCGCTGCTAGCAGCTTGTGTCTCTTTCTGGGTATGAATTTGTGTGTTGGTTGCTGCTGGCAGCTTGCGTCTCTCTTTGGGTGTGTGGTTTTGTGAGAGCGTAAGTGTAGGGTTTTGTATGTTGGCGCGCTCGTGCGTGTGTTTAGTGACCGGTCGCGTAAATTCAGAGAGATCGGATAACCAGCCGTTGCGCAGGGCAGCCAACCCTTTCCCGGCAACTTCTTTACTTTTTCGTCGACCGAAGTAGCCGCTAAAAGTGTTCCCTCGGTTGGCAATGAGCAACTTTGTGCAGGGTTCGCTTCGCTGGTCTGCGCCTTGCCTCGATGGGGCGGGGGTCGGGCCGTCGAAGTACTGCACGAAAAAGTAAAGAAGTTGCCGAGAAAGGGTTGGCGGCCCTGCGCAACGGCTGGTTATCCGATCTCTCTAAATTTATGCGACCGGTCACTAAACACACGCACGAGCGCGCCAACATACAAAACCCTACACTTACGCTCCCACGCAAACACAAAACCACACACCCAAAGAGCGACGCAAGCTGCCAGCAGCAACAAACACACAAGTTCATACCCAGAAAGAGACACAAGCTGCTAGCAGCGAACAACACATATGTTCACACCTTGCTATCTGTTTTTGGAATACTAAGGCATAATTTATTATTATCAATTGGAATGTATCTTTGAATAATTTAAACTATAGCAACTCAATTATTTGACATTTGTGTTCTGTCATTTATATTTTATATCCTTGATAAAGGCATCATTGCCGAAACATGTAGGGTTGTTTTGAATATATATACTTTGAAGTAAACCAGACTGATTGAATTTACTATATATATATATATAGTAGATTCAATCAGTTGGCGATTTAAGGTCTGGTTTTAATTAAAAATGCATATATTTATATTTTAAATTCTTTGAGAAAGGCATCACTTGCCGAAACATGTAAGATTGTTTTAAATATATGCATTTTTAAGTAAAACCAGACATTAAATTGCCAATTGATTGAATCCACCATAACATACAAAGGTCACGCAATAATTATCTTTATATATATTGTAGTAGGTCAGCCAGCACACGTATTCCAGCACCTGCAATGGGAAAAACAGGTATACAATCAATTTAAACACCTGTACAAATAATAAATTGGTGGACGGAATTTGTGAAATAAACATCGAAATGTAAATAAATTATTACGACGATAACTTTAAAACTCATCATAAACTTATTTCGATTTAAACTCACTTTTCATATTTATATTTCCCTATTTCTTAATTCAATTTTCCGTTCATTTTAAGATTAAAACATTGTGTAAATTCACCTTCTAAATGATGTAAGTAAAGCTAAAACTACGAGATTATTACGATAAATAAATAAGGCTTTGGAATAAAAAAACAAACGCTAACGGCAGGATCTGATATAAAGTTTTCATCAAAAATGGCCACATTTTTGTCAACTTCGTAAATATAAATTAATTAAACTATTTAAAATATAAAATGTCTTACCAAGTTTTGGAGCATTCAATAAATAAAAATAAGGCCCATCTTTTGACATATAAACTGGAAGAATACCTCGACGCGAACGAATAAAATCGTCTGAAGCATCATTTGGATTTGGTTAAGCGACGATCTGTAGATCCACGCGGACGAAGGCGACGATCACCGCCAGCAATATTGGACCAGGCCGTACTTTGCTGCCTTTCGTAGAACGCATTTCTAGGACCATATCAGAACAAAGAGAACGGAAACAGGTTCACCTACAACGTAAAATCCAATAATTTTATCTTAAAAGTCTTAATTGCTCAAACAAGTTTCTATTAATAATCAATTTTACATATCAAATTTCGAGAATATATATTTAAAAGCATACATCAATTAAAACGTGAAAATTTAAAATATATTGTGCTAAAGGTAATACTATACTTACCCAAATTATATTAGTTATAAGAACTATTAAAGATTTGTTTATTCAATACTGTATAACCTAACTTTATCACTGTTTATTACATGTGCTACACTTTAATATCAATTATTGTCACATATTGCATAATATTTAATATTGAAAATACAGTTTCCTTATTTATATGATACAACTTGAAGTTACAGATACCTTATTTATTACAATAAATTTATATTTATTTATTTAATTCAATCTTTTATTTGTGTGGTGTAATTGTTATGTTTGTGCTTTAGAATATTTTTATTACTTTGTGGCTACGGATAATACACCTGACCGACTTAGAACCCTGGGATATTAATTAACATTTGTACTCAGCTCCACCGCAAATAGCTGGTTATCACATCGGAGAACAGATAGCGTTGTTTCAACTAAGGATCCTTGTATATTGGCGCCCATAATTAATATTTAAATTCATCAACAGTTTACTCTTTAAGTTTGCATTTATTCGTAAATTATATACACTGTTCTTAGTTAGAACAAACGCATCTTCAACGACTCGTTACAATATATATATATATATATGAAAAAATGTGTGAAAGTCGTTCCACCCTGGAATGTGCAGACGCCAGCGTTTCATGGTTATACCAATCATCGGTGCACCCACATCCAGAAATAGACACGACTTTCATTTCTATACTGCGTGTATATATACACGCAGTATAGAAATAATTGGTAAAACCATGAAACGCTGGCGTCTGCACATTCCAGGGTGGATACGACTTTCACACATTTTTTCATTTTCCCGTACAACCCGGTCAGTTGGCGCCGCGACGAGTTGCAGCTACATTCTTAGGCAAATGTGATTTTGTCAGGTGTAGAAATCAATGTAACGAATTAGAGCGGCATTGGCAGTAACATGAGAATTTAATGATTATTAATTCTCATTAACATTACGTTTATCACAATTAGTATATATACACGCAGTATAGAAATGAAAGTCGGGTCTATTTCTGGATGTGGGTGCACCGATGATTGGTAAAACCATGAAACGCTGGCGTCTGCACATTCCAGGTGGATACGACTTTCACACATTTTTTCATTTTCCCGTACAACCCGGTCAGTTGGCGCCGCGACGCGTTGCAGCTACATTCTTAGGCAAATGTGATTTTGTCAGGTGTAGAAATCAATGCAACGAATTAGAGCGGCATTGGCAGTAATGTGAGAATTTGATGATTATTAATTCTCATTAACATTACGTTTATCATAATTAGTATATATACACGCAGTATAGAAATGAAAGTCGTGTCTATTTCTGGATGTGGGTGCACCGATGATTGGTAAAACCATGAAACGCTGGCGTCTGCACATTCCAGGGTGGATACGACTTTCACACATTTTTCATTTTCCCGTACAACCCGGTCAGTGGGCGCCGCGACGCGTTGCAGCTACATTCTTAGGCAAATGTGATTTTGTCAGGTGTAGAAATCAATGCAACGAATTAGAGCGGCATTGGCAGTAATGTGAGAATTTAATGATTATTAATTCTCATTAACATTACGTTTATCATAATTAGTATATATACACGCAGTATAGAAATGAAAGTCGTGTCTATTTCTGGATGTGGGTGCACCGATGATTGGTAAAACCATGAAACGCTGGCGTCTGCACATTCCAGGGTGGATACGACTTTCACACATTTTTCATTTTCCCGTACAACCCGGTCAGTGGGCGCCGCGACGCGTTGCATCTACATTCTTAGGCAAATGTGATTTTGTCAGGTGTAGAAATCAATGCAACGAATTAGAGCGGCATTGGCAGTATTGTGAGAATTTAATGATTATTAATTCTTATTAACATTACGTTTATCATATATATATATATATATATATATATATATATATATATATATATATATATATATATATATATCGGAGAGTATGTATTATAACACTCAAAGAGATCCAAACATAAGATAAGTAAAAAGTCGTTTTATTTCCAATTTAAATCCGGCACTTATTTTGGACCATCTATATTAGACTACGGGCATTCCTAACGTGTAAAAAAATAGAAAGAAAAGGATAACTTACTGCATATCGACATCGTTACCATATCCTCTCGGTGGTTGATTATCGTCGTATTCCGGCAGAGAATATGTTGTCCTTCGCATGATTAATAGACGAGGCATGAATTGTAAAAATATTTTTCTAACCCATGGCGACATTTTATGAGTTGATGGAGATCTGCGGAAAACAATGCCCAAATTTTATCGAGTTAATTAAATTCTTAGGATGAGATTAAAAAATAAAAATTCTGTATTATTCAGAAAAATTTTGCTGAGATATTAATATTTAATATTTTATGGATTAAAAAAGATTTCAACCTTTTCTCATTAAATCGGCTCTGTCGTTGAATGCAATAATATTTATGATCGTTAAGAAGCAATCTCCGAGGAAGAACGAAATATTATTAGAAGTATCCTTGTTTACAATAAATATGATATAACGATTGGATATTCTCTTCATTTAATTAAAGCAATTAAATCGTAAGGTTTGTGCGAGCCAATTCGCTAATTAATTAAATTTTGGGATTCCGATTTCGTCGACAACTCGAGGATTTTTTTAATACTTGAATATGCTTAATTTGTTTCTATTAATGATTCTTTATACCATCCCCGATACTTTAATTAATTAAATTTCAATGCTTGACTGATATTTGCGAGTATTTTAGGGGAGCATGGAATCGTTAGACAAGAAATACAATTGAATTTTGAAATAGGAAATACAATTGCTGTCGGGAATATTCCTGAAAACGATGTAAAAAACACGTTAAATTAAGTAAGCGATTTTATTGTTTTTCAAAGTATAGTATTTTTTGGGATACTACCGATAAACCTAATATTAAAAAATCAAGTTTTCAAAGCAGAGTTATAAGTAGGGTAGTAATTCAATGCAATTTAAAACTATTGTTTTAAAAGAAGGAATATGGAAATTTGGAGAAAGGTACATGGGCACAGTGTGTTGCTAATCGCTTGATGGGCGACGATCCAGAGTAAAGATATCAAAAGCGTTTTAGGCCTTCAGGCTTACAAAATAGGTTTGAATAAGTTGTGGATTAATTGGTAGTTTGGTAAACAACTTCATCGATTTCAAAGTAACTGGTTTTTGACATTAATACACTGTTGCGTATGCTTGAAACAAGTGCTCGGAATCTTTCTAGGGCTGCCTTAGGCGACGAAAATCCCTCGTCACTCATTTCATTTTGATGTCTGTGGCCAAATTGAAATCTCAAGGAAATAAAAGGTCATTAATTCAACATTTTTATTTTCCGTAGACATTTTTTCTACGACGACATCAGGTCGCGTTGGCCAGGAGTTCGGGTATTTGACGACTGTAACATGCACCACATCTATATTTCAGTCGAAAACTATGTTTTTGAATCCGGTGCTGATATCGAAGTTACCTTTCACCGCCTGAAAAACAAGAGATCTTGAGGAATAGATGGCGTAGCCATCCATTCCATGGAAGCGATTGGCAAAAGGGGAAATGCATTAGATGTGATAATATCATTTTTGAATCGAAGACATATAAGGGTCAGTGTGAATAGCGGAAGGTCAGAGTTATATGATGGAGATCTTGGCGTAGTTCAAGGTTATTTCTTAGAGCTACTTACTTTTTTGTTATTTATTAATGACATGAGCGGCGCAAGTTCTAATGATCATATAATTAATTATGTGGGTGACACATCATCGCTATAGCTAGTGTTAATATAAACTATTTAGAAATGACCGTGAATCGTGTCGTAAGTGAACTAAAGACAAGAAATTCAAGGAATATATTGATCTTAAGCGAAACTAAAACTGTGAGAATAAATTTCTACTATTCGCCTAGCCAAATAACACTAAAATCTAGAAATGAGGAATCCACAAGGTTTTTTGGAATATTTATAGATCATGCTTGATTGATTTTTAACCGGGGTGTCGGAACACATGCCTATGTTTAGACAGTACGAAATTATGACGCTTGCTTGTGTTAATATATACAGTGTGGTCATAAAGTTTGGAACCAAGCTTATAACCGCATTACTTTACATTTTTAGGAAAAACGCTCGGACAGGTAAATTTTCTTTTTTAAAACGCCATCTTTTGATATACAATTTTTTTTCTATGACGTCATTGGTTTTCGAGTGATGACGTTATCAACACTTTTTTTAAATGGCAACCATATCATTTTTTTCTCGTTTTTGGTAGATCTTTATATCCACCAAATAGTGATATAAAACAATTGGTATGTTGCATCACAATTTTTTTGAAAAAATGATATAAATTTAGAAAAAAATACGAAAATTTTATTTTTGTACAAAATTAAAATTAAATTTAAAAAAGTACATCTGAACTTAAATTTATTGTATCAGTTAACGTAAATTTTCAAAATGGACCCCACCAACCTAATGACACTGTCCCAGCCGAGTGTAAACACTTCGTATACTCGCCTCAATTATGTCTGGGGATATATGTGTAAGTTCTACGCGAATTCGTTCTTTTAAATCTTCTAAATTGTTCGGTTTGTTAAAATACACTTTCGATTTCAAATAACCCCACAAAAAAAAGTCTAACGGAGTCAGGTCAGGAGAACGAGGTGGCCATTCTATGGCGCCTCTCCGTCCAATCCATTTATTGGGAAATATTTCGTCAAGATAGTGGCGAACCTCTACACCATAATGGGTAGTTGTCTACCAACCATCTTGTTGAAACCAAATATTTTGATGGGGTACATCACCATCCTCGTGATTTGGGAAAATAACAGCGAGCGCTGGAACCAGTTCAAATCTTAAAAATTCTAAATATTGCACAGCAGTCAAATTTCCTTCAAAAAAATATGGTTCTAAAATGCGTCGTCCAATCATTCCAACCCATACGTTAACTTTTCCTCTGCGCTGAGTATGACACGCTTGAGTCCAATGCGGATTGTTCTGCGACGAATATCTGCAATTATGGCGGTGAACAGATCCATTTAGGCAGAATGTAGCTTCATCTGAGAAGACGATGTTTTCCAAGAAATTTGGATTTTGGTCACAACGTAACATTACGTCTTCACAGAACTGCAGTCGACAATCTTCGTCATCCTCATGTAATTCCTGTACAAGTTGAACTTTGTAAGGACGATAGTGTTCTTTTTTAAATAAGTTGACAAATGAGTGAGCCACCTGATTGGCTGACGCAAGTTGTCTGGTGGAAACATGATGCCTTTCTTCTGCTTCTAGAAGCACATTTAATTTCACATCTTCTCCTACTTGAGGTCTACCTTGCCGTGGTCGATCTTTTACGGATTCAGTTTCGGTAAACTTTCCAACTAGTTTTGTCACCGTAGACCTGGTAATTGGAGGTCTATCAGGGTGTTCATGGTTAAACAATTCGCATGCTTCTGCATGCGTTCTTTGTCTGTCCCCATACCCAACCATAATTAAAATTTCGATTCTTTCTCGCTCAGATAAATGTGCCATTTTTTATATTAGCGAAAATTAACAATTTTTACGCAATATCTCAAAAATTTAACGTCAAAAATAGAAGTAAATAATTCAACAATGTTGTCGCCATAGAAACAATTTCAAACTAAAATTTTTGTACATAAATTGTATAAAAAGAAGCAAGAATGTCATAAAGAAATATCTTGCAAAAAAGTGCGTGTTTTTGTTTTTTTAAATTTTTGCATAGTAACATGAGTACGTGTGCTTTTGACGATCCGGTTTGTTCAAGAAGAATATTTAAGTCCTCACACAAGACAGAAGTGTGAAAAAAACTTACTTACATATTTCAGTAAATTTTGTAAGCTTAATTACTTTTTGAAATTTTGGGCGATAATTTTAATTAAGAAATGGTCTGCCACATCATGTCAATTTTTTAAATAAATTAAACTTCTTTGGCCCTTTTTTGTGAAACTATTTAATGTTAAATAAGATTTTTTAATAAGTAATTGGCCGATTGGGAAGACGAATTTCTTTTGACCTGGAGCGAATAACGCAGATTACTATTGATCGCAAAGCATTTACACTCGGCTGGGACAGTGTCAGTTGGTTGGTGGGGTCCATTTTGAAAATTTACGTTAACTGTTACAATAAATTTAAGTTCAGATGTACTTTTTTTAATTTAATTTTAATTTTGTACAAAAATAAAATTTTCGTATTTTTTTCTAAATTTATATAATTTTTTCAAAAAAATTGTGATGCAACATACCAATTGTTTTATATCACTATTTGGTGGATATAAAGATCTACCAAAAACGAGAAAAAAATAATATGGTTGCCATTTAAAGAAAGTGTTGATAACGTCATCACTCGAAAACCAATGGCGTCATAGAAAAAAATTGTATGTCAAAAGATGGCGTTTTAAAAAAGAAAATTTACCTGTCCGAGCGTTTTTCCTAAAAATGTAAAATAATGCGGTTATAAGCTTGGTTCCAAACTTTATGACCACACTGTATATAGATGCGCTGTCCATGCATTTGAGAATAAGCCGTTGCTTATCTTGAATTCTCAGAGCCATAGCTATGGAACGCGTAGTAGTTCAAATTTCAGGGTTCCTAAACATATAACAGCATCTTATGAGAGGTCATCTTATTATGCTTGTGTGTCAATATATAATCGATTTCCAGAAAACGTGAGGGCCTGCACAACTAGAAATAGCTTTAAGTGCAATCTGAGACGATACCTTGTTAACGAGTGTTTTCATAATGTCAATGAACAATGGACGTGAACCTTTGTATGCATTTTTTGTCACTGTTTAGTATATATATGTAATATGTGCTTCTGTATATTTCTTGTCTTTTGTATTAACGAGACTTATATCTGTATTTGATAGATGGGTCAATAAAATTATTATTATTACTGGATAAAAAATTAACGGTTTGACGTGCTGAATGAGAGTTATAGAACTATATATATATATATATATATAGTAAACCTAATCAGTAGGCGATTAAAGGTCTGTATATTATTTCAAAATATATGTATTTAAAAAACTCTACATGTTTCGGCTGTATACGCCTTTTTCAAGAGAATACAAAATATGAATTCATATTTTGTATTCTCTTGAAAAAGGCGTATACAGCCGAAACATGTAGAGTTTTTTAAATACATATATTTTGAAATAATATACAGACCTTTAATCGCCTACTGATTAGGTTTACCATATCATACCAAGGTCACGAAGTTATTATATATATATATATATATATATAAGTGATTAGATAATTTCTTAGCCGTTCATTAAATATATCATTTGATAAATTATTGGAGGTTTTCGGCTTTTATATGAAATATTTACAAATATCAAGTTAGTATGTAATTGCAAAGTAAGGGGGTATGCAAACATTGCTGTCTACAAATTACAAAGCAAATCATACGAAATTTTTAATTGAAAAAATGTCTATGTTGGGACTCGAACCCAAGTCTATAGCTTTCCGGGCTGTCGTCATTACCACTAGACCACAATAGACCCAGGTTCAAGTTATTCAGAAATGCATATAAAGTAACTGTGTTGATAAATCAGATGTCAGTTATTGACACTGTTACTTTATATGCATTTTTGAATAACTTGAACCTGGGTCTATTGTGGTCTAGTGGTAATGACGACAGCCCGGAAAGCTATAGACTTGGGTTCGAGTCCCAACATAGACATTTTTTCAATTAAAAATTTCGTATGGTTTGCTTTGTAATTTGTAGACAGCAATGTTTGCATACCCCCTTACTTTGCAATTACATACTAACTTGATATTTGTAAATATTTCATATAAAAGCCGAAAACCTCCAATAATTTATCAAATGTTATATATATATATATATATATATATATATATATATATATATATATATACAGTGTGTTTCACTTTTCTTAGGGACACATAAATATCTTTTTTATTTTGAAAGCAATTAATATAAAATTTTTATCAGTTGTGTAGGCCACGACAATGCACCTTTTTCTGTGAATAGAGTTTTTATAAAGTCAATATCTAGCCAACTATAATTAAAATAAGAAGTAGTGTTTCAAGTAAAGTCATGCTAGCGATTAAGAACAAAAAAGTGTTAGAAAAAGTTTTTACTAATCACTTAAGAACCCCTAATACCAAATTACGCTGAAAATTTCTCATTTTTAAATTCTTTTACATTTTTATGCTATCTCTAAATAATAGTTTCTTATTGCAATAATAAGAGTGCCATGAAGAAAGAAAATAATTTGTCAGTTCATACGTCAATTCAGTAAACAGTTTACTTCAGTTGAAACTATTGAACATTGCTGAGCAATGGCCGATAGACATTTAAGTATTGCTCAAAAAGTAGAAATTATTCGAATTGTTGGTGATTATGTACGTTTTACCCGGAGGCTGCTAGCCATATCTCGTAAACTCATGTGAGAATTATTACGATACACTGTAATATTACTGCATCGAAATGGTGTTCTCGATTGTTCAATTCTCGTTGACGTGGTTTAGCAACATTTTCAGTAGTGTTGAAAATGTTATTCATATATGCAACACTTCGATGAAGAATGGGTGGACGTTCAGGATGTCTCGCGTTAAACTCTTTAGCAGCCTCTCGGACAGAACATAATTATCACCAATAATTCGAATAATTTCTACTTTTTGCGCAATAGTTAAATGCCTATCGATAGTTACAACTGAAGTAAACTGTTGTGAATTGACGTTTAAACTGACAAATTATTTTCTTGCTTCATTGCACTCTTATTATTGCAATAACAAAGTATTATCTACAGATAGCATAAAATGTAGAAGAATTTAAAACTGAAAATTTTTTAGCGAAATTTAGTATTAGGGGTTCCTGAGTGATTTGCAAAAACTTTTCCTAATACTTTTTTGCTCTATCTTAATCGCTAGTATGACATTACTTGAAACACTACTTTTTATTTTACTTATACTTGGCTAGATATTTACTTTACAAAAACTCTATTCACACGAAAAGGTCCATTGTCGTGGTCTACACAACTGATAAAAAATTTATATTGATTGCTTTCAAAATAGAAAAGTTATTTAGGTGTCCTCATGAAAAGTGAAATACACTGTGTATATATATATATATATATATATATATATATATAGTAGATTAATTTAGTTGGTGATTTAAGGTCTGTTTTATAAAGAAATTTAAAATATAAATATATATATATATATATATATATTTTAAATTTCTTGAATAAAGGCACTATGTGCCGAAACATGTAAGTGTATTTTAAATATATACATATCAAAGTAAAACAAATATTAAATCGTCAACTAATTTAATCTACTATAACTTACAAAGGTCAAGAAATAATTATCTTTATATATATATATATATATATATATATATATATATATAACATTTGATAAATTATTGGAGTTTTTCGGCTTTTTTATATGAAATATTTACAAATATTAAATTAGAATGTATGTAATTGCAGAGTAAGTGGAGATGTAAACATTACTGTCTACAAATTACAAAGCAAATCATACGAAATTTTTTATTTTAAAAATATGGTCTACGTTGGGACTCGAACCCAAGTCTACAGCTATCCGGGCTGTCGCCTTTACCACTAGGCCACAATAGACCCAGGTTCAAGCCATATAGAAATGCATTATAAAGTAACAGTGTTAATGAATCAGATGTCAGTTATTGAATGTAGATGTCAAGCTGAAAGCAGAAGTCAGTTTTGAAAGCTCATGTCAGTTTTAATAGCAGATGTCAGTTAGTGAAAGCAAATGTCAGTTATTGAAAGCAGATGTCTGTTTTGAAAGCAGGTGTCAGTTATGAAAGCAAATGTCAGATTAGAAAGCAGATGCCTATTTTGAAATTAGATGTGAGTTACTGAAAGTAGATGTCAGTATTTTGAGAGCAGATGTCAGATTTCAAAACAGACATCTGCTTTCAATAACTGACATTTGCCTTCACTAACTGACATATGCTATCAAAACTGACATGAGCTTTCAAAACTGACTTCTGCTTTCAGCTTGACATCTACATTCAATAACTGACATCTGATTCATTAACACTGTTACTTTATAATGCATTTATATATGGCTTGAACCTGGGTCTATTGTGGCCTAGTGGTAAAGGCGACAGCCCGGATAGCTGTAGACTTGGGTTCGAGTCCCAACGTAGACCATATTTTTCAAATAAAAAATTTCGTATGATTTGCTTTGTAATTTGTAGACAGCAATGTTTACATCCCCACTTACTCTGCAATTACATACATTCTAATTTAATATTTGTAAATATTTCATATAAAAAAGCCGCAAAACTCCAATCATTTATCAAATGTTATATTTAATGAACGGCTAAGAAATTATCTAAACACATATATATATATATATATATATATATATATATATATAGATAATTATTTCTAGGCCTTTGTATATTATAGTCGATTTAGTTAGTTGACGATTTAAGGCCTGTTTTACTTTAATATGTATATATTTAAAATAATTAAAATCTTACATATTTCGGAAATTAATGACAGTATATTAATATCATATTTATATATGTGAAGTTGCCATGGATAAAATTACATTATTCAATCAATACAAATAATAATTCATGTCTCAGCATTCCCCAACAGCTTGACTCCAATTACAGGGGGCAAGCCATGAGTTATTTTATTATTAAGCTTGCGCTCGTGGAGTGACTTAAATTGTTCAGCTGTCGGCATTCGTCTAGAAAGAGAAGGAAAACAACAAAAACCTACTCGGATAGCCTAGCCCCGGATCTAAATTCCGGACTAAGCCAGTATGCATGTATTTAAATAACATGATAGATATTTACATAACAATTGAATATACTCATGATGGTAAATTGCAGATCGTTACTTTACATTATTAACTTTACATACTGCTTAGATTTTTTATGTCACTTCTGTTGTTAATTGGATTTTGTTTCTTGTTTACTATTAATCACGTTTTAAATTTCCCTTTTCATTGTGTGCTGTTCTTTATCGATTATCTGTGTGTTTTCAAAAATGTTTTCAAAAGTGTTTTCGAAATGGTGATCGCGTTGCAGGTTTGTGTGTAAATAAAGCAGTTTTGTCTGTTTAGGAGTATTTGTGGGCTTATATTCTTTTGCATAAATGTTGTTTAGTTTGGACTATGTAGAAACTACCGCAATTGTGACATGATATATATATGACATGTGTTCCTCAATTTTTTTCTATTTTAGGTTATAGTTTTGAAAATAGACGTTTATTAGTATTGCTAAGTTTATGTTGTAGCTATATCAAGTTTTTTTAAAGCATATTATTTTTTATAATTCTGGAACATATGGAATCGTGATATATGTTGTTTCATTGTTTAAATTGTTATTGGTGTCACATTCTCTATCCAGAAAAGATTACACAAAGAAAATTAAAACGATCTTAACAGATAATAACTATCCACCACAACTTATAGGACAAACAATGAAAAAAAGAATCCACCAAATATACAACACTGTAGACACCAATAACAATTTAAACACTTACTTTCAGTCCGCAGTAATGATATGTTTTAGTATTTCCTTGAATTAATGACTGCAACGTCTCTATAGGACGAAAAGTGTCAATGTAAAATCGTGTCTATTATTTAAATGCCAATGCCCAAGAGTGTCTCAATCTCACAGTTTGTGTCATGCCGACCTCGTTAAATTATTTCACGTACAACATAAACATTATTGGTAGATGTCCATGGACGCTCTCCCTGAAATTTGGCTAACTATAAACACTCAAAAGGCAAAAATGTCAGTCGTTGCATTGTTTCAGCGTTAAACCATATTTGAAATCATAAGAAATTATTGCTTGAAAATTTGTAGACAATAGTCCCATTTTAGACAAAATTTCTTTCATTTAAACATTGTTAATTATTGGTTGGAAATGTCAGATTTTATGAATATGGCAGCTGAAAAATGGGGGTGCTATTTAAACTAGTAGATATCAGAAATTTTCATAACAGACCTCGTATTATGATCTAATAAGTGCAGTATCAGTTAAGACAGAACCATGTTCATTTTCAAAACGAAGATTAAATGTTTTGAATAAGATTTTTTGTCCACTGTAGTAGTTGACAGATATTTTAATTGGGCCGTTAGTAATCGTTCCTTTCAATAAATGTGTTTTACAACTGTGTAATAAATAAATATGTTTGAATTGTTTAAATATTTTCGTAATAACAGGTTTTGAACAAATATTATTTAAACGGTTTCCAAAATTTCAGTAAGTTTACGATCGAATGTATCATATTTACGTTAATCGAGTGTTTCATGTTACATATAAGCACCTGTCAATTTAATAATTTTTTCAATTTTAGATGACGAAACGGAAGAGTGACAAAGAAGTGTGAGCGAAAAACGAAGTGGGTGCAAAAGGAAACTAAAGAATACGCATTAACACGTGAGAAATGATTAATAGACGATGGCGTACTGAAAATAATGCTTCTAGATCATTCCGTGTGTCGTAATTTTGTGTCACGTTTGCTCCAGGATGTAAAAAGCTTGATTGATGACTTCGAATTCCCTACGTGCCTATTACAAATTCATTTTATGTGCTTATATACTACCAAAAAATTACTGATAATAAACGTAATAGATACCACTTTACTAATGAATCTATGCTTGAAATATAGTAAAATATAATGACCTTAAACGATCTTGAGTACGCGGTAGCCATGAATTATAATTATGGCATAATTAAATTGGATTCGAAAATACTTTTTAGTTAATAAAATCGGATTGTTTTATAATTTGTTTTGAAACTATTTATAGACAAAATAATAATTTTGTTATTGGTTTAATATTACCATATTTAGAGTATTTTAACATACTTTTGCGCTTTATTTAGTACGGTGAATGACTACTCTCCACTTCTATTTAAAATAGAATTTATGGAAAGTTAATTCTAGTTTGTTCTGAGAGGTCTGAACATTTCAAGAGAAAACATAAGTCTTGCCGATAGTTACTAATGGATAAAAAGTGGATAACGTGTCCCAGAAACCGAAAGTTTCACCTCAGTAAACAAGATCAAGTAATGTGTACAAGAAACTATATGAAATACATAATTAATGACACAAACATTCAGCTGAAGGAGATGTAATATACCAGAATAATTGAAACATACATGAGTAGGTAAACCCCACCAGTTTTGTATAATACAAAGGTATTTTTAATAATATAAAATATTATTAAAAATCTGGTGTGAAGAACACAAATGCAGGTTCACTATTATAGTATACTATAGTAGATGTAATATACACCCAAACCATAGACCATATTACTGCAGGATGTAAAACACTAGCAGGAAGTAGGCATAATAATGCAGCTAAAGTACTACACCAAGCAATAGCACAAATATACAATCTCATTGATGATACAAATAAATACACACCTACAACAATTCTTGAAAACCATAGATACAATTGGGATATCATAATAAATACAGACAAACAAATTTAGCAAGTAGACCAGACATCGCACTTCAAGCTAAAGTTGAATACATAACATACTTAGTAGACATCGCTATAGCAGCAGACAATAACATTAACAGCAAACACTCAAACAGTATTGAAAAATCCGTACCACTGAAGATAGAACTTCAGCGTATCTGGAAACGCAAAAACGGATATACCGGGTATACTCTTTAACTTTAAACTTTCAAATATCTCGAAAAAGAAGCAATTCTTGTCCAGATTTAAAATTTAATAATTCAACGAAATAAATACATTAGTGGAAGAGTTAGTCTGTCTCTCTTTCTCCATACAGGTAAGGCGGGGGTAACTTTGAAATCTTAAATAGGAACCCGTATATTTTATTACAGATTAGAATTCTACTGGAAAAAGTACGTAGGATTTGTCTGAAACACTTTTTCAATTCGTGACAGATGGCGCTGTAATCGATGAAGTTAATTTTTTTTCAGTTTCTTGCACGGAGAACCTATCCATACGATTCTGCAATTCATTTTCAATAAAAAGAATATCACGAAAAATGACATATACAGAAAGCACTATTATCATAACCTAGAAATGGTTGTTCTTCTTCACATACTTGGTCAACGCGATTTCCTTCGCTTATGAAGTACACACTACACATGGTGAAATGATTCTTGTCTGTCTGGCACATAGTCTGCCGTCTTTACAGTCATGACTTATCGGAGTGCTTTCAAATAAAATTAACAAAATATATTTTTCTCTTAATACCATTTCTTATGTTGAAAATAATGTTTATAAAAATGTTTTTGTATGTACAATGTATGTATTTAACGTTTGTGTTATTTCTTCCATTCGTATTTTTTCTAATTCCAAAAAAATGAACGTACAAACAAAATAAATAATTTTAAGAAACAACTTATCCTACTCAGTTCAAAGAGTATTTCGAAAGTAAAAGACCTGTCTCTGTTACGCTGTTAATAGTACCTACTACACAGAATGGAGTATTTAACTGTACAAGAGAAAATTGAAATTTCTACGCTCCCAGTTTGCGGATAGGATTCGATTATGTGCTTCATTTTACCGTACTATCAAACAATTTACTATTGATGGAAGTGTTCAATCGAAAAAAAAGAGCCTTTGAACAACAGTCACCGGAGAAAATAATGAAGTCGTTCTATTAGCGCTGCAGTGCCTGCTAATAATCCTCATGTTAGCACAAGGGAATTAGCACGCGATTCTGGATTGTCCGCACTCTAGTGCTTGGAAAATTTAAAACATCAAAAATATCATCTATATCATGTGTCTTTACATCAAGATTTTCATGGTGTTGGTTTCAAAAATTGGGTAACTTTTTGTCAGTGGGCATGTGAATAATTACAACAAAACCCCAATTTTTTTCGTTACGTGTTGTTCTCCGACGAGGCGTGTTTTACAAACCACGAAACGGTTAATCAACGCAATACACATTAATGGACTGTTGAAAATCCGCACTGGCTCCGCACTGGCTCCGCCAACTTGAACACCAGCGCCCTTGGACTGTCAACGTGTGGTGTGGAATAAGTGGGAGCAAAGTCATCGGCCCCCAAATCATGGAAGGCCACTTGAATGTTGAAATATTCCGAGACATTTTGGAAAATGAACTACCAGCACTATTTGAAGATGTTCGCTGAGAAGTGCGACAGATCATGCGGTTTCAACATAATGGTTGACCAGCACACTATTCAGTGGTATCACGTAAAGTACTTGATCGTAATTTTAATGGACGCTGGATCGGTAGAGCTGGTTCAGTAAATGGGCCTGCTAGATCATCAGCTTTTACTTCGACAGATTTCTATTTATCGGGTTATCTCAAATGCAAAGTTTACGATCAAGTACCAACAACATGTGGAAATATGATTGAGTGAATCAGAAATGCTTGTGTTGAAATTCAAGAAGATACGCTTCTCAGTTGTCCACATTCATTTGAAATGCGGATAAATAAGTGCATTGAAGTCGAAGGCCATCATTTTGAGCATTTACTGTAATTGAAAGATGATGAGGCGCGGGGAAATCTAGTACTCTGATAAGTAAGAGACGAAGGAACTTACATAAATGAAGCACTCTGATACGTGAGAGGCGAGGAGACTCAGGTTAATCAAGCCCCCAAAGATGGTACTGGGTATACGCTGTTGGTGTTGGGTTACGTTAAAAGTAATTTATTCATCAGCAATTTACATTGCTACAGGTGATATTTTCGTAGTTACTGGAAATTTGTAAAATGAATAAAGTTTTTCTAAGACTAATTTTGATTATTTCCAAAGTAAACGTATTTTTTATTGCACATGTGTTGCAGAATTGTATGCATAGGTTCTCAGTGAGAGAAATTGAAAAAACTTGAATTTCATCGATATCTATCATGAATTGAAAAAAAAATGTTTCAGAAAAATCCTACGTATTTTTTCTAGTAGAATTTGAATCTGTAATAAAACATGCGGATTCCTATTTCATATTTCAAAGTTACAAAGTTAGAGAGAGGGACTAATTCTAGTACTAATGTATTTCCTCCATTTAATTATTTAATTTTAAATCTAGACATTTTTTCGTGAACTGCTTATTTTTCGAGATATTTGATAGTTTTAAGTTAAAAAATACACCCGATATAATAGCTCTAATAGTTATCATAGATTGGTTGATATTTTATGAAAATGTCCACTTGTTTACTGTATATTGGAATGCCAAATTCATTTTTGAATAAAAAGAAAAATCTATATGAATACATCTGGTATTAACAGCAAAACCAGTGTAACCTGAAAAATAATAAATGCCTATAACAAATGTGAAATATATTTAGAAATATTTGGTAATAGCAATTGTAATTTCTTACGTTCAAAATGTAAATGTAAACAACACAGCTGTCAATTCAATAAAACTTAAAATGCGTCAGAATGCACATACCTACTACGCTAAATGCATACAATTTAAAGGGACAGACGCCTGTAACAAACACGGAAGAAGCATGGGAAAGACAAAGAAAACAAAATGCGAAGGATATCTAGCAGAAGTCAGTGGATTTCTACAATTTTATACATGCAGAACTAAGTCTAGGCATAAAATTCGTAGAAATTCAAAAAGCGAAAATATATTTAATCTTGAAACAAAAATTTAAAAACCATAAATTGCCACAAATAGGAAAGTATTTATACAAAATAACTTCAAAAACGAAACAAAGAACAAATTCGTGTATATTAAATGGATTGATACGAGGGTTGAAATAAAAATAATATACAAAAATGTAGAATATTCTACAAATAAATACAGGAAGTGGGGAGAAAAATGAACGTTTTCCAAGAAGTGAAAACCCAGTCTAGAAAGGTGGAACAGGAAGGGAAATTCTTTCGACATTCATCTTTCATTCAACATTCACCATTCACTTTGATTTTGACGGTTTAAATAAACGTAGATTTATATTAAAAAGTTTATCAACAATTTATTATATGTCTACGCTTAAAATTTAAAAGCATTTTTTGATTTATAATTGTTAATATAGTATTCAATAATTTTTTTATTAAATTAGTTTAATTTATAATCGTACTGAAACTCTATTCATGTAAAAGCCTATTACAAAGAATAGGAGAAAGACTAACGTGAGTGAAATAACGCACAATGCATTCGAAATCTTTAACAAAAATCAAACATGGTATAAAGCTCTGATGATAATTAGGCTTTAGTTTAAGTTAAAGAAATGAAATATCTTAACTATAAATAAATGATTTGTGAAAATACAAATATACAATAAAAGAATTATAACAATTTACATCTTGTTGTACTATTTCTTTACATTTACATTGGATACTAGGCCTAGTTAAGTAGAACCCGAAAGATGTAGCCCTGAGATAGATAAACAATATACAGAGTCTAAAAAAAGATATAATTGAGTGACTACCGATCTGACAATCACTTACTTCATTTATTCAACAAGCAAACTAGGAAACTATATTGAAAAATGCTATGGTGTTTTGTTTTCATACATGGTCCGGGAAGGTAAAAATGTCCCCTCATAGTTACAGAAAAGAAATTGATATCACTTGGGATTTTAAAATTATATTCGGGTCATTTTGTTTAAGTTTTACGATCTTATTTCCTTTTTTTGTAGTTATGAATTACAGTTGTAAAATTATAGCTGTGATCAATGTTATTTCTTAAAATTATTACCGCAAATTTTTCCGTAATGTATAAACACACAAAATGAATTTATAATACGCACATATTGTGTGTGTAACTTGAAGTCATCAATCAAGCTTTCCTCGCCGTGGCACAAACCTGACATGAAAATTATGGAGCACAGTATAATGCCAAGGTATTATTTTCAGTACACCGCCGTCTATTAATCATTGTTCACGTGTTAATAATAAGTATTTCTTAGCTTTTCTTTTATGTTCAGCTCGTTTCTTCCTTTCATTTATCTCTCACATAATACGGTATTAGAAAAAATATTTGTCAAATACTGTCAAAATAACGAGGAAGATAAGTAGATTAAATTATACAATATGTAAAATTTGCCGCTTTATTTAACAAATGCTAGCGCAAGTCAATATACAACAATAAGACAGGAAAGAAGACACATTCCTATAAGGGCACTGATATTTGTGCCAGCGTTCGGCTCTTTTACATCAAAATTATGTTCATATGAGGGATGTCTTTTGTATTTTGCATACTGGGACATAAAGGGCGTCACTAATCAAATGTCAGTACTAAAAATTAACCACCATCTTTAATTAATCTAAGTCCAAAGTTTCAGTGCGATACATGTACAGTCGATAGCAAAGAAAAGCTTTCTAAACCTGGCTTTATTAACTTAGAAATGTCATTAGTGCTGATGTAATGATTCTATGGAATACTAAATTATTACAAGATGTTGTATTTGTTTAAAAATATATAACAAATATAAACATTAATATCTGGTAATTGAACAGTATTTATTTAAAACTTTATTATTTTCATCTACATTCTTCCATGCTGTTTGAGCTATTTCTTCCAATTCTTCTCTATTTGAGGTCTTCGATTCAATATCTTTATTTCGTTAATCATTAACCCCTACACACTTTGAATGATATTTAAATCTAGACTTCTTGGAGGAAAATCCAATACATTGATATTATTTTGTCTGAATCAAGCTTTGATTGTATTGAACGTATAGATCGGACAGTTATTTTGCTGAAAAATTACGATTTGGAAAAATAGGTCCACCGAAGGCAACATTACATTATTTAGTATGTTGACATAAGAATTTGAATTTAAATTTCCTTCTATTTCCCATAAAACAGCGGTGCCCCGAATTGAAATCTAACCACAAATATTTACTTCGAAATTTTCTGAATATACATTATTGATAAAGTTTTCTTGAAATCTATACTCTCTTGATTGGTATACATGTACCGGTCCTTTTCGTCTGTAAAAATTACATTTTTCCAAAAGTCTCTATTATGTGCCAGGTATTTAAGTGCATACCCTACACGATTTTCATTTAGATTAAGTTTTTCGCCTGTTTTATAGCACCCCAAATTAGTTTTGTTCGGGCAAAATAGATTTAATTTTGTATTTTTTAGTTTTATTTAGATGTAGGTATATTTATGTTAATATATTTAATCCTAGTTTTAAATTGTAAATATTATATATTGTATATAGAAAAGGTCTTGGAGTTCAGATATCTTTAATATTGTTAATTACTTTAGGACTGGTCAGATATTACATTTCTTCATTGTCTTATTTTCTACTGTCATAAAAATTATTTATTATATTACAGGCACAACCCCCTGGTTAATCTATCCATTATGTAAATAATGTATTTGAATAAGCATAAATATAATAGAATAAGTTTTATTGTACATATTTCCTGTTATATATTATTATAATAGGTTGAATAATTTGGTTCGAGGCGATTCTGCCAAGTATATTGTTATCTCTGTGCATTGTATATTTATTACTTTAAGAGGTATTTTATTTTCTATAATTAAGGGTTTCCGGTGTATATTGTTTATTTTAATACATTTATGACGTTGGAAACTACAGCATTACTTTTCTTGGAAGAAAGGTAAAGATAATGTTATGGAAATTTCCGTATACTCTATTCATTGTTTTCTCCCTCTCTTTGACTGGCGGGGACAAAACTTTCTTGCCGAAAAATAAGGGAATGAAGAAACAGTTCCAAACAAGATCTCTTAGAGCTCACTACAGTTACAAGTACGGTCTCTTCGAGTTAAAGCTTAGGTCTCAGTGATCTAACAAACAGTTCCTACTAAGATCTCAGTGATCTAAATAGGAGTAAATATTATTTAAAAGCCAGTTTTTCTCGGTCTTTAGTATTAAGACCAGATACTACATTTATTTAACGGAACTCCAAGATTAAACTTGTAAATATATTAGTGTAATACAAAAAATATTGTATTATTTCAACACATACATCGGTCTGCACATACCGACTTCCTTCAAACCAGGAGGAAGAAACAAGTTTCTTTAATTCTTCGTCAGGCGGTAAAAACACAATCCGGAAAATTTCTAACATCAGCTGCATTCACTGCTGAAGAAATTGGATGTTCTTGAAGTACATTAAAATTTGTGAGATGACAGTCCTGCTCAGCTGTAGATATTCTTTTGCGACCAGAACCATTAGTTCTAGACATTCTATGGTGATCTCGCCATTTTCTTACAATTTTAAAAGCTGTGCTTTTACTTATACTATTTCGTGCAGAAATTTGACGTATTTTGAAACCGTTATTTAATCTGCAATAACATTCACTTTAATATCTTCATTTATGAAAAGCATCTTTCAAATAATTTAATATCAATATTAAAGTTTCCAATTTTGATAGATTACAAGATATTGACAGATAACTTGGAAACCGCACTTACACCAAATCATTTTGAGAATGTATATTACAGAAAATGTTTTTTATCTACTTTTTTCTTTTGCTTTTGACCGTAGTATTGTAGCTAAACAAACTGTAAAAGTTGACAAGTTAGCCGAAAAATGGAATTAAGCCGTGAAAATTGTCGCGCAATTATTTTTTATAATTTTGAGTTGATTTCTGTTTGCGGTAATAAATAACTACATCAGCCAACAATTTCTGGTTGTTATGGACAATTCAAACGTGAACGGATTAGTGTTAGCGACGATCCAAAAGCAGATGCACCAAAAACGGCAGTCACTCAGGAAAATGTCGATGCTGTGCGCAAGCTTATCAACGAAGCTCGACACGTGACATATCGCGAAATTGAGCCACCATTGAGGATTTCATAGACCTGTAAAAAAATCTGGTGGATACCGTATTTGTTGACCGAAGAATAGAAAACAGCTAGGGTGAATTGGTGTCAACTCTATACCGTTTCAACGCAGGAAACTCTGAAAACGTGTTCAACATCGTGAGTGGTCATGAATCTCGGATTTACTCATACGTGCTAGAAAATAAACGCCAGTCGTCTTATTGGTTGTTCCAAGGTGAAGAAAATCCGACAAAAGTCATCTGTTCTCGAAGTGTCTCCAAAAAAAATGATCGCAACATTTGTCTCGAAAGCAGGTTATGTAGCAAAAATTTTTCTACAAGATCAAAGACCTGTTACTACTGATTGGTATACAACCATTTGTCTGGCGCAAGTCATCTCTGAGCTCCGAGAAACCAATCCACAACGACGAATCATCCTCCACCAAGACAATGCAAGTTCGCACACAGCTTGCAAGACAATTTAATTTTTAACGCAACAAAACGTCGAATTGTTAGGCCATAATCCGTACAGTCTCGACCTAAGTCTCAACGATTTCTTTACCTTTTCGAAATTCAAGGACGGACTGTGTGGTCAAAGGTTCCAGTCGTCAGAAGGAGCAGTTGATTCCTTCAAAAACGCATTTCCAACAAACGAGTGGAATAACTGCTTCCAGAGTTTGTTCGAGTGTATAAATCGTCGCGAAGAATACTTCGAAAAACAAGTTTTTAAAAGCTATATATTGTCTTATTCCAGCTCTATATGCAAAATATAAAAGACAACCCTCGTATCTTTTATAACTCATATTAAAAAGAAACGCTTACGTTTTTAATAATAGAAAAATATAGAACATATAACTTACCTAAAATGTACGTTCAATACGCAGACCGTAACCCATATAGATGACGTGACTAATATCATCGTGAAAAGGAGATATTTTCCCAAAAGAGGAACGGCTAAGGATGTCGGCGGGATGATTTCTGCCAGCAGAAGGAAAAACACTGTGAGTGACAGAAGGATAGATACGCAGAGAGTAACTTTTTCTCCGGAATCAGACGGTAAATAGAAAACTAAAACTGTAAGGAATGTGATGCCAACACAGGGGATAATAAGATTGACGGTGTAGAATAATGTTTTTCTTCTCATTGTAATTTTGAACGTTATATCTGAAAATAGAATTAATTGTAAAGTTAGTGTTACTTAAATAATTTACAGAAAGTTTATTTTTTATGGACGCATAATAATAATAATAATAATAATAATAGTAATAGTAATAATTGCTTGTGGTGAGGAATTGATGAGACAATCAATATTATTATGAAATCTCAATTATAGAAAGGAAAATAACTTTGATTTAATCTCGATTGAATAGTCTTATATGAAAAGTTAAAATCATGTTTATAGGTTAGATGTAAATGTCAGGAAGATGATATTTTTAAAAAATTCTGACAGATAACTGTTAAATTTGAAAGGCGAAAATATTAATGACGATATTTGAAAAACAATTAAATAAATTTTTATTAGCAACGAGAAAAATTTGGGCGAAAAAAGTAATAATTGTGTAAAGGGCTTAGAAAAGATACTATCTTAATTTAAATGAGAAAAAGAAAGTAAATATCATTAATAAGTTTGCTGGTATTAATGTTAAATATATATTTATAATAAATTATAAATTATCAATCGAAAAATTATAACTGGAATAAGAATTGGTAAAAGTATTGGTAAAGGAATATAATAACAAGTGTAAAAAGAGTGAAAAATAATAGGAATCAGGAATAGAGAAATTGCTATGGAAGAAGTTAAAAATAAAATGATATAAAATCCAAAAATTAAATATTACTAGAAAAGAAGATAAAATATTAAAGAGCATACAACATTAATAATCTTGCATAAATACTATTGTATTTATTAAATATAGGACTGAAGAAAAGAGAACACATATTTCAAATTTTTTAAAAATAAGTTAAACAAGACAGATATTTGAAAGGTGACGTTTTTAAAGTAATTTCAACAAAGTGTCAAGAGCTAAGTGACAGGAATATTACTAAAACAGCAGATTACATAATTTATATGAAGTTATGTTAAATATAGTTAATTTGTTATAAAAAAATAAAGCAATTCATACTTATTCAATTAATGTTTCACAAAGAAGATATAGATATGTTTTTTTTTGAATCGAAGTAACTTTCACTTGATGGAAATTTATAATTAACGAAATAAAAATAAAAAAAGCAGTATTACTTAATTTCCACTTTATTGAGATAAAATCACATAACAATTGTTTCGACATAATAAATAAAATGGCTGACTTCAGAAATGAAATATCTTTATAGTAGGCGTAGTAAGTTAGAATTAGAATTATATAAATTGCATTTATGTTTAACTAAAAATTTAAGTAATTATGAATACGTGGACTGGTGTCATTTTCATAGACATGTAACGAAGATAACTGAACATAAACTTAACACTAAGATTTGTAAATTAAGTAAGAAATTTCGTAACCTTTGCCGGCCGGTTCACGAAAAACCAACTGTCAATAGTTCCATAAAAGAGACACTAGTCATCAATCAGTCGTCTGAGAATTTTAATAGTGAAGAATTATAACTATTAGACAAAGGTCTAAAATATTGATTGCCAAGCTGGGGGGTTCCCATGGATGAGATAGTTGCGGGCATTGAGACCTCTATCAAAGATTTTGGAGATTCTGCAAATCTTTCATTAGAGAGGCCTGCACGAGTCGCATCCGTGGGAACGTTCATGAATGGAATATCATTAAAAAACTCAGAAACAAAGACTGCTTTTACTTAAAAGCAGATAAGGGGAATAAATTGGTAATTGTGGACAAAATCGACTATTCTAATCGCGTTAATCACTTAATATTGGATGGACCTTTTGTCAAATTAAACAAAAATCCCCTCCCCAAGATGATTAGAGAAACTAAAAGCGCGTTAAAAGACTGTCCACAATTAATAACTGGTCCCCTTAAATTTAAATTAAACCTAAGCAACCCTTTTGTATCTAGAATGCATTGTTTACCAAAAATTAACACACCAGGAAATTCGATGAGACCTATTGTATCGGGTATTAACTCACCGACGTACTTGATTTCAAAATGGTTGGTAAACGAGTTTAAAAATTTACCCGAGAAACCAGAAAGTTTTTGAATTCAAAATTCGTTGGAATTTATTCAAAAAATCAAAGATTATAAGCTGGAACAGGGTGAAATTTTAGTATAATTTGATGTCAGTTCATTGTTCCCTTCGGTACCTATTCCTGAAAGACTGAAATATTTAGACAGTTTATTGCTTAAGAACAATATTGAACGGGAGAAAATAAATGAATACTTGAGGTTGACAACTTTATGCATGTCTCAGAAATGCTTTCTAATTGAAGGAGAACTTCTATGAACAGCCGCATGGCACTGCAATGGGCAATTGCTTGTCTTCATTTATGGCGAACCTGTTTATGAGTCATTTTGAGATAGAGTTTAAGAGATCATCTAAATATTTCCCTAAAGTATGGATTAGGTATGTCGATGATATTTTCGCGGTTTTAAATACCAAATTGTGTAATTTGGACGATTTTTTATTAGAATTAAATTCGAAATTCCCTACAATTAAATTCACTATAGAAAAAGAAAACAATGAACAAATACCATTTTTAGATGTTTCAGTAATTAAGAATAATAATAACTTAGAAATAGATATTTACCGAAAAAACACCAAAGTGAACAAGTTTATAACCGCGGATTCAAATTATAGTTTCCAACAAAAGATGGCATCGTTTAATTTTCTTATCCACCGGTTGTTAAGTTTCCCGCTTTCAAAGGATAGATATGAAAAAGAACTTAGATTAATCAGTAGCATCGCTGCATACAATGGTTTCGATTTGAAAATAATAACCAACCTAATTAAGAAAAATAGGCTTAGGAAACTTATTTATGATACCACTAGCTTACTATCTCAAAAAGACCTAGGTGAGAAATTTGTTTGTTTACCATACCATTTAGCGTCTAGAAATCTGAACGCTATCTTCAAAAACCATTCTCTTCGAATAGCATTCAAATCATGTAACTCATTAAAATTACTTTTAAAATTGAGGTAGAACATAAATCTGGTATATATGAAATTAATTGTAACGATTGCAGCAAAAAATATATCGGCAAAACTAGACGTTCAATTTCAACTCGTTACAAGGAACATATTTCCCACTTTAGATTCAACAGACCCGAAAAATCTAGCGTTGCCCGACATATTTGGGACACAGGTCATTCTGTGCCGGCACATAACCTTAAGTTGATTAAAACTGTTAATAAATAATTATAGAGAATTAGATAGTTATGAAAGTATTTATATATATTGAAATAAGAATAAATTAATGAATTCTGACAATGGACCAAACCCTCAGTCCAGTTTGTATACCTTATTGTGGCAATAGCATTATTTTTACGCTTCATGTATTCACGCTTCACGGTTCCCTAAACTTCACGCTAGGTTTAATTAGTATATAAGTGTTTATTTCGATGTTAGGAATTTAGTGTTATCCCACTGGCGATTTGGTGAAGAGCATATCTTCTAAGTTTACCTTAGCCAAAAACGCTAGGTTTAACACTCTTTTTTTCAGTTTTTAATGTTATTCTACTGAAGATGGCAACTTAGTTGCCGAAATACGTATATAGTATTTATTGTTATATATTGTGGTTAGGGTGTTTTTCTTATTTATGTTTCATAATAAATAAAACAAAATAAATAAAGAAGCCAGTATATTTTTTATTTTTTTTTCAATTTATTTTGGTCTTTACGTTTTATGCTTGCACTCGGTAAACTTTGGCCTCTTTGGGTAATACAGTTTAGATCTTGAATAGAAAGTGAACCATTCTTCTGAGTGTAATTATTTTTTTTTTTTTCATTTTTTCATTATAGTATTCATTTAAGTTTAAATTTGTTAACATCTTGTAGGTTTAGTTTGCAATACAACTCCATCTGAGGAAGAGATTGTATGTCGAAACAATTTCATCTCAATAAATAGGAAACTAAGTAATATTGTTTTTTTTGTTTTTATTTCTTATTTCATATAGATATGTAATAATAAATTTAATATTTTTTTAAAATAGAATTAGGATTTTTTTATTGCATTAATTTAAGTAATACCTAGAATTTCGAAGAATAAAATAATTTTAGACCGTGTGTGTATTAAATATTGTTGTACCCAATGTGGTGCAACTTACATCTATTTTTATAACATTTTTGGCAAATCCAATCTGTGTAGGTTTGTAACAATATACTTGGTATATCTGTAGTAAATATGCCTTAATTAAATTATTATCATAATTGAATTAATTATTAACATGACGTTTAAGATTAAAAAATGGTATAATGTAGACAGTACAATGTTTCAATATGACTTCATCTGGATGATAAATACAAACTCAGTTACCAAAATTAGTGCTTATATACACAGGGTAATTAATTAGCTTTTTTTTTGTCAGTAGATTTTACAACGTGCCCAAGATAACAATTTTCTTACGAAAATTCTATGGTCAGATGAATCCAATTTTTCAAGGGATGGTTCCGTTGCGACCAGCACGCGTAATTTTCAGGAGAGTTTTAGTGTAAATGTTTGGGGTGGTTTATTTAACAACATACTATTTGTAAAAGTATTTGATAGGAATTTAAATGCAGAGAGGTACCATAACTTTTTCAGCACCACATTTTTTGATCTTCTGAAAGACGTTCCACTCCACCTGATGCAAGATATGCGGTATCAGCACACCTCACCGAGCAAGACAAGTGATCGAATGGAAATAAATGGATTGCTAACGGAGGTCCTATACCATGGCCACCTAGATCATCCGACTTAAATCCTTGCGATTTTTATACCGTGAAAATAACTGACCGTCTTCAATTTTTGCAGAGGATTTGAGCTGCTGTAACTCATATTAGAAAAGGTAGGGGCCAAAATTTGATCCTTATGGAATTCCAGATTATACAACTTCTAATGACTTAAAACCATTGTAAAAAACATATCCATGTCTATTGGACAAGTAAGATTTGATTGATTAACAAAAAGCAGCATTCTGTATAAGAAGCTTATGATTAATTTTATCGAAACTTTTCCGCATACGTATTTGGTAAAACTCACAAGATTAGTAATAGTCGAGCGTCCCATCAGAAAACCATGTGGAAGAGGTGATATATGGGAACGAATAAAAGGACAGATTGAGTTATATATAACTTGTTCAAAAATTTGGACAAAATTTTAAGGCATAGGTTGGGTCTGTAATTACATAATTGTAGTCTTACCCTTTTTGAAAATAGGCATCATACGCTCACGTTTCCATCTACCAGGAAAAGTTGACGTTCTACTAGTAAGGTTAATTATTTTGGTGAGTGGTTGTGAAAAATGGAGCTAAAGTCTCTCACTGCTCACTAAGATAAAAGGGGTTATTATTCAATCTCCATTTCCGACGGTAATATTGTTTCGCTTTTAAATTGGGGTTAAGCCGGTAAAATGGATTAAGGACGAGCAGAACGTTCAGAAACAGAAGACTCAAAGGTGTCATTTAAAATGTTCTAAAAACAGTTTAAAGAGTTGCTGCAAAACAATATAAAGCTGACGTAAATTAGCTTTTTTGAAATTATAAGAACTTATTTTACTACGTTTCAGACGTAGGAAATTTCATTATATCAGGAAAGGATGCAATTTATAACTATATTAATGGATAAAGCCGAATTACATGCATCCTCAGGATCTAAAGACAAATCTTCTTGGAATATTTGAAGACTATAGTTTAAGATAGGAAAAATAAGATCAAGAAGTCGGTAGCTAGTATTTAAAAGAAGCGGTTGATGCTTTCAAAATGCATGTTTTGAAGGTACCTCAATCGGAGTGGAAAAAGTGCTTCGATAATTGGCTGAAGCGCATGCAAAAGTGTATTAATCTTAATGAGAATGTTTTTGAAAACAATAAAGCCATGTACGATGATTAATTTTAGTTTCTGTTCTTTATTCCCGAAATATAAAAGGCATCCTTCGTAAAAGCTACTACATATACTGAATAACATATTAAAGACAGAAGAAATATCGTAACAATTGATAGCAGATGAAATAATTTTGGTAGAAAAATCAAATCTGAGAAATTACATAAGAAAATTATCCACCAATTAGCTTAAATTCATCCCATTGGACCTGTATCTTACTAAGAAAGTTACACATATACGGAGAGAGAAAATGGGTAGCTTCTATATTAATTGAAATAACAAATTAATTAGCCTGTTTTGTATTAAATATTCGGTTTATTTGAACAAAGGGTCTACATTACAGTTCTTAAAGCACCCTTATATCATTTTGATATGTGTATTACGCCACTAAACTAGCATATAAATTTACTAAAATTAATAATACATTAAAACTCGTGACATATAAATAAAAGCAAACCCTGAATGTTTAATCTAAAAGAACCAGCCGCTTTCGGATAGTGGAGTTGTAGTGCTAGATTAATGTTTCCGGCGCTAAAGGAAGATATTTCGCGAATAAATTTTCCGTGTTTGTTAGCGCCCGGCGGTAATATTTCACGGATGTCTTGTGGCGTGTCAAATTATGTTTTCATCTTCGGATGAATAAAGGAATAACTGCATCGAAACGGACTCGCGAAAGTTCGCGCCATTGAAGTGCGAAGGCGGGAAAATAGGGGTGGAACTTAATCTTGGTCAGAGATTGAGGAAACCTTTGCGGATAAAATATTTATTGCGACGGGTTCGATTGAGTTATTAAGGTATGGTTGCTCACAAAAGTATCTTCTTCTATAAGAGAAAATGAAGGAATTTGAGGTAATTGTTACAGTTGAAGTGGGTAAAATTAATGTTTCTCTTGAAATACATATGATTTTACAATAATAAAAGTTTTATTGAATATGTAATCTATTTTAAAAGCGACTAACTCAGATTATCTGGAAATATTCCAATTGACAAAGCAAAAAAACAAACTCAGTTGCATATTTTCTGCATATAAGCCTACAGTGGTGTTTGTTCTAATTTAAACGTTAAACACACAAGAAATGTCAAGATACTATTTGAATGAGTTTTGTATCATTTTGCAGGTTGATAATTTTTTTTTTATAAATTTACATTTGTGAAAATAAAAATGAAAGTAGAAAAACATTTTATGTTTGAAATTTTGATCGATTTTGAAAATCGGAAGAATAAAGAAGAAGTAACCTTACACCTGATTTTAAGAATGTCATTTGTGAGTCTCTAGTTAATTCAGAAACAATTCTGCTGCCACCTCTTTACATCAAATTCGAATTGAACAAACACTTCGTAAAGGCGATGAACAAAGATAGTGGTTTTCTTAGTTTAAATAACAAATTTCCTAAAATATGCTTAGCTAAAATAAAAGAGGGACTATTTGTGGGGCCCCAAATCATAAAATTAACGAAAGATGCCAGTTTTGACAATACTAGCGATTCTCAACCTTCTTAACTCCGCAACCCTCCAAATAGTGAATGTAACTAAAACTAATATTTCGCGGCCCCCATTCACCGGCCCAAAGGAATAATAACAGTAAGCTAATTATAAATGTAAAAAAATGTTTAATATTATTAATACTGGTAGCCGTAACTTTGTGGTAATTCATTTTGAAAATAATAAAATAAAATAAAACAATAACTTTGTTATACCACTTTATTCACATGTAATAGTGACCGCGGTTTCGACATACAATGTCATTATCAAACTGCAAAAGTTACAGGCCTACATAGATCTTATAAATGACACAAAAATATATGGGGGTGGTTTATGATGTTATTTAAAATTACTACTATATACTTAACTATTATATACAACATTGGAAAAGAGCTGTATATATAAGATCCAACTGGTCGTTCATAACAATATCTATTGTGTTGTTTCCGCTTTTAAAAATTTCAAGTGACTCTAAAAGTTTTAATTTACGACCTTTCTCGGCCAAATGCAATATTTTATTATGACCAAATGTATGCCTTTCTGTAATAAGATGGTTTGCGAATGTTGAATCTGTCTTCTTTAGTTTATATGACCTCATGTGTTCTTTTACCCGTATAATAAAACTTCGACCAGTCTGACCTATATATACACTTTTACAATCATTACGTCATCAGTATCATTAAGTTTTATTATGCGGTAAAAGAACACATGATGTCATATAAACTAAAGAAAACAGATTCAACATTCGCAAACCATCTTATTACAGAAAGGCATACATTTGGTCATCATAAAATATTGCATTTGGCCGAGAAAGGTCGTAAATTAAATCTTTTAGAGTCACTTGAAATTTTTAAAAGCGGAAACAACACAATAGATATTGTTCTTAACGACCAGTTGGATCTTATATATACAGCTCTTTTCCAATGTTGTATATAATAGTTAAGTATATAGTAGTAATTTTAAATAACATCATAAACCACCCCCATATATTTTTGTGTCATTTATAAGATCTATGTAGGCTTGTAACTTTTGCAGTTTGATAATGACATTGTATGTCGAAACCGCGGTCACTATTACATGTGAATAAAGTGGTATAACAAAGTTATTGTTTTATTTTATTTTATTATTTTATAATATTATAAAGTCACATTGCCCTAATTTTATAAATTAAGAAAATACCGATAGTATAAATAATTATTTATACTGTCGTATTGCATTATAATGCAATACGACTATTCCTATTATTTTATGTCTCTGCGTTTATAGCGACGGTAATGAACATGCATGTTGACGTATACAACCATGAGCAATTTACAAGGTTCAACTTGATGTGTACGTGTTGAATGAATTAATAGATGTAACAAACATGTCTCAGTTCTTATGTTTTTTGAGGTATGAATGTGATAGGGACACATCAATCAAAGAAATGTTGTTTTGCAAAACAGTACCGGGTCATGCAATAGGACTATGTCTTTTTGAAGTGTTTTATGAAGATACTAAAAACTATACTAACATAGATTGGACAAAATGTATTGCAGTATGTGGTGATGGTGCAAAGGCGCTAATATGGAAGAATTGTGGATTAATGAAAATATTAAAAGATCGTCTTATACCAAAGGAGAAATGGACGCACTGTTTCCTTCACTGACATGATCTTGTCGCAAAAAGACATGCCGGAAAATTTCAATCAAATTCATTGTGAAGCTGTAAAAATGGTTAATTTTATTAAAAACCGACCGTTACAGAACAGGCTGTTTGCTAAACTATGCGATTAAATGAACGAAAATAAAGTGAGGGAAAGTGTTAACGAGGGTATTGGAATTACGAGATGAATTAATAATATTTTTCCAGGATAAACAAACGCCATTCTCATTGTTTTTATAGAATAAGGAGTGTATGTTGTTGTTGGCTTACTTAGCCGACGTATTTTCGTATATAAACGACTTGAGTGTGAATTTACATGGACGTGATAAAAACATTTTATTAATGACAGACCGAGTCCATGCTTTTATTAAGAAGCTTGATATCTGGTTTATTTGCCTTCAAAGCAAAAATTTGGATATGTTCCCACTCACTTCAGATTATATTGAGAAAATTTTAATGAACAAGACACTATTATTCACCACAGTTTGGATCGCATGAAGATGCATTTGCGTGAGCTAGAAACTCAGTTGACGGAGTATTTCCCGGAAGATAAAAATGATTTCTCGAAGAAATGTGTACTGAATCCGTTAAGTCAAAATGTTGTTGCCGCTGTTAAGTTACGACTACTAAGTTGAGATTCGCGATCTTCTCATCGACATGTCTGCCTACAAAACTGTAATTTACATCTGAAGATTTAAATACGTTTTGGCTTGCTCGTCGAAATGAATATGGAAATTTAGTCACGGAAATATGTTATTTTTTAGATAAGGCCACAAAAAGAAGTCGCAAGGTGTTAAATCGCATGAACGTGCAGGCCAGGCAATTTCAGTATTTCGACTAATTATACGCTCATCAAAAAATTCTCTTAAATAATCCAAAGATTCTGCAGTACAGTGACAAGGTGCTCCGTCTTGTTGGAAATATGCATTTTGAAGTTCATCATCATGCAACTGATTGACAAATGGTTGTAAAATTTCCGTACCTTACCTTTGAGCAGTTAACGTTCCCTGAAAAAATATTGGTCCAATGATTCGCCTTTGGCTTATCGCTGCCCAAACACCAATTTTCTCTGGATATAGCGATTCTTCATTAATTACGTGTGGATTTTCACTACTCCAAATTCTTGTATTTTGTGAATTTAGGTATCCGGTTTTATAAAACCATGCTTCATCAGTAAAGATGACTCTTTGCGAAAGTTCTCCATTATTGTTCATATTTACAAACCAATTACAAAACTGTAGTCTACGTGGGTAATCAATTTCTAACAATTTCTGTTCTGCTGTGACACGGTATGGATAAAGTTGCATATCTTTTTTTAGTAACTTGTGAGTTGTACCAACAGAAAGGTTTATTTGTTGACTCAAATGTCGAACAGATGGTTGTGGTTCATTTTCCATTATTTCTTCAACACGATTGACAACTTGAGGTGTACGTTTCTTAACTGCTCCGCTGCCTGATTTTCTTAAGAGACTACCAGTTTCAGAAAAAAAGTTTTAAAGTTGTATCCAAAGTATTCTTAAATTGTATATAATCTATTAGAAAATGTGGAAACTCAACTTGAAATTCTACCATGCAATCTTGAACTGAATAAACACATAAACCATCAATTTTATTACCACTTCGAAAATAAGCCTGGGCTAAAAAAATTTTATGTTCTAAAGTGAAAGCCATTTTAAAACTGAGAAGCAATTTATTTAAACCAGAATCGACGCACGATTATTTTATGCACTAACTGATATTTGTGATTGACATTATCAAATGTCATTTGGATTTATGTTTACGGAACAACAAATACATACTAATATATTTGCGTCTTATTCTATCAAAATTTCAAAGTAACCTAGATTTACTTTTCAAATGAACACTTTTTACAACCATCACATTAATTTCTTTTCTTTACATGTGTACTTATTGTAAGTAAAATGTTAATAACAAATGATTTTTTCTAATAAAATTATTTTTCATTATTGTTTAGGCTATTTCGCGACCCCCTTTAATATCGCCGCGACACCCTTGGGAGTCGCGACCCCCAGGTTGAGAAATGATGCTTTAAATGAAAGTCCTTGAAAACTGTTGTAACAAAATTCCTCGGAAATAAAAAAGCTGAAAATTATTAACAGTTGGCTGATGAACTGTTGCGAAATTAGAAAGATGTGGAGCAAATATGTTACTGAAGATTTATTTTCTCCATTTTCATCAGAATTTTTGCCATACAAAATTGCTGATGCGAGCGATGAACATGATGAGGGATTTCACTAAAATATCAGTCAAATTGAATTATGCTGCAAAGGAAAATGGAGCGAAAGTATGCTTACGGACTACTACTGTTGCCTTAAAACAGACTAGCCAGCAATGAAATACAGGCGAAAGTCGAATAGGGAAATGTATTGTCAATAAATTACGTTATGTTATGGACCTATGTTATTCCTTAAAAATTAATATTTTTGAAATTTCGAAAGTGTTTTACTCAAAAACCATACATGCTGGGAAGTTTTGGAAAGCAGATTTCGGAATAAGAAAAGAAAAATTCTGTAAAAGTTTTCTTCTTTAGTTCGTATAACATCGAAAAAGTTTAATTTCGAAAATATATTTATTCATTTAACAAACACGTCACCGAAGATTTAAATAAATAAATAAAGTGTATACAGTAGGGTGGATCACTGATGTATGAGAAAAAATAAAAGTTCTCGAATCATATGCTAATAGCAATATTTTTTTGTCTTACGTTAAAACAAATAAAAATTGCTAAAAAAAAGTAAAAAAAGTCACATCTTGAGCCCGCGCCGGAGCTCCTAAGAATTAAGTATTTTTGAAAAAAAGCCATTTTTTAAATTTTAATATTTTATTTACTATTAATTATTATTAATTAAAACTGAAAACATTTTTAATTAAACTTAAAAAAAAATAAAAATTATATTAGTTATTTTTTCGTCACAAAATCTTGTTTACTGTCAAATCTGGGCATCTCTCGTCTTGATTCAAGTTTCGTCTGAATTAAACCTTCTCTTGATTTTTTATCGCATAGAGTCATGGCTGCTTCTGACACTATTTTCACAGTTCGTTCCACCGCCTGAGTATGACATGGCAACTTGGCAAAAATTAGATTGTCACTTTCTTGACACTCAACTGCCGCATTTATTTCTTCAGTAGTGATGTTTCGAAGAATTGGTGGATCGAAAAACTTTTGATTCCAATTTATAACTTCAAAGTAGTTACTTGCGTCAAAATTGATAGTCGGGACCTCAAACAGGCGAGGTTGCTTTCCAGTATGAGGTGAGCTTCGTGCTTCTTGAATTCGTCTGGCTGCCAGTTCTCTCACCGTTTTATTTTCATCCAACAACATCGATAGAAGCAAGTTTTCTGGGTGAGCAAAATAGGCGTTACGTTGAATTACGGGATCCATTACTAGTTTTAACTCTGCAGGAAGGTATCGTGAGTTTGTTACACCAATTTCCAAAAATTTTTGGACCCAGGTTTGCAAGTTGGATTTGTTTTTTTTATTTCAAACCATACTGGAGCATAAACTTTTACACAATACTCAGCTAATACTTTTAGCTGATATGGCGGGTTTGATGTAGAAATATATAAACGTAAAATTCTATTTGCTTTTGTTAGGCATCGAGCATGGGATATTTTTCCTGGAAACCTGTTAGCTAAGCCATCGTGGCAGTGTCCACTTATAAAAGATATAGTTATTTCATACAAATATTTTTGATCTGTACTTAAGCCCTCAAATTGTATTACCGGAAGCTGGCCTTCAATTCTCTCGTACTTGGCTATGGGTAGTTTTTCGCAGTTTTCTAATAAGTTGCCAATAGGACCAGCATGCGAATATGGTCCCTTGGTAACACCATCTAGTTTGTTAAATAGATGTTTTAATGGCAATTCGTTCAAATGTAGCATGCAAATAATCCATTGCAGTGGGCGCTGAAGTCTTTTTTCCAATACTCTTATTACTCCGTTAAATTTCCCAGTGTTAGTGACTGTACCATCACAACCAATTGCCATCAAATTTTCTTTATAAATTTTTTGAGACAAAAGAAGGGCAATAATTGACATTTCAATACTTTTAAAAGTACTTCGATCTGGTGTTGCATAGCCAACATAAACTGAATCTGGCTCCTTAAGAACAGATACATGTTCCTCAATAAATATTTGTCTGTATTTCTTAGCTCCCTTTTTAATAATATTAAGCGTCTTATCTTTTCGGCTGTCAAAGTATAAAACTGGTAGGTCTAGCTTCTTCTGCTTTTGAATATATTCTTTACGTACTTATTTTCTTTCCCGTCGTATTTTTGATTTATCAATTGGTTCACTGCCAGGAGATATATCTTACAATACAGAAGAAGCAATAGCAGACGCTGCTCTATCGGAAACACCGTAACGGTCACAAGTTTTTGACAACGTGGGCAAACTAAAATTTTTTTTGTTTTTTCTTTTTTTCCTTCTGCCCTTGACGTGGAAGGTAAATTAAAAGAATCATCACAAGAAGAACTGCAATTACTTACAGATAACTCCAAGTTCTGCTGTTTTGAGTTAATTTTGTCGTGACTTTTATTTACGTTTTTTTCTGTGTTTGGTGCTCGGGCTGCTCTTTTTTGCAATTTAGTTGTAAGAACTCCATCTATTCCTCCAATACGCATCTTTCTCGCCCCCTTTGGTCACTCAAAATGTCCTGATCTTCTTTGGGTACCTTATATTGCCTTGGACAGCAACAAACCTCAATTTGTTTACATTTACAGGAACAAATATCAAACAAAACTCTGCTACGTCGGAGAAAATTTTCTTTTTGATAAACGGATATTTTTTTCAACGACTTTTTGAGATTTTTGCACTTTATATGACAACCGTTTATAAGTTGTATGACTCTTGTATTTGAAACTGTAGGAAGAGACGATTTTCTCCAAACACATTCTGCCCTTTGAGCTACAAGTTTTGCAATATCTAAAAACGATGGTTCTTTGGTAGTATTCCTCGTTATTTTTAGTTGCAACCTATTCCACTCATAGCATTTCATAACATCTTCGTAAATTGGCAAAACGTTATCATTAATATCTTCTACATTTCCGAATATCGGGCAGAAATAACCTTGTCTTCTGGTTTCCATAATAACGATTAGAAGTTAAAACAGCTCAAACAAAAAAATAAACACACAACTTCACTGTCCGAGTAGTAAAACCAAACTGATCTTTTCATTATGTATTATTTTATATGTATTCTATCAAAAATATTTCCTGGAAGAAGATATACGTTTCAATGAATTAATTGCTTGTGTGTCTGAATTCTCGAGAACTTAAAAGTCGTTAGGATACAGTAATATGCTTTTCAGCAATACAATGCTATGTTGTTATGTAAAAAGGGATATGGTCGTTATATTCAAAATTTAACAAAATTCAAGATCAAAGCGCGGGCTCTTACACTAAAAATAAATTAATAATATTTAACAGGGGTCTAATGCAGACAAAAATACAACATATTTACGCTATTAGAAGTCGATACGAGAAAAAAAAATTTTTTGACCCACCCTAGTATACAGCCTTACAACATGTGCACGGTAACGCAACATCGGAGTCGTGATTCTAGTAACTGGATACAACCATAACATTGGTAAATCAAGCCCGAACAAAAAGTTACAAATTAAAAATTACCTTCTTTTGATTGCTCTTTTGTCTCGTTGTTCGCAAACTGAATCCACGTTTCTTCTCTCGTTACAATGGTTCCTAAAAAGGCTTTTCTTCCCATACTGTTGCGCTTCAAAAACTTTAGCGTAAAATTAAACCGCTGAAGTTTGCAAGCGGCTGTGAGGTGTTTGGGAACCGACCGTGCCCAAAATTTGTGGTAGGCGAATTGTACTGTAACAGTGTCATAAAATTGAGGAAAACGAGCAGAGAGCTGAAAAATTGTGATCCGACTGCACTCTCAAATCACGTTGTTCACTTCACCGATAATGACGTCTATTGCTACGGACTTCCTTACCTAATTTTCTTCATCATAGACATCTGTTGCGTCATAAAACGAAATTTGATGTATTTATAGATGTTAGATATCAGTAAATTTAGGATAAGGGGTTAAACTATAACATGACCAATTTTATAAATATTCAACGTGCATTTTCAAATTTAAACCACTGTCTAACATATTTTTATTACCATATTCAAATTATAAAACTTTCTTTTGATTCTAAGAATTTATATTTGCAAATTTATTTATTACCTACTTTATAATTTAAACCGATTTTATTATTGCCTAGGGTTATTAGTGAACGCATTCAAAAGACGATATTTAATATGACCACCCATTGTTAACTAAAGATGTATAATAGGTTCACGTTTCCTAAATAGTTATATATAATAAAATTCCATTTCTAAACAATGGAATTCAGCCGGAACTACATACTTAGACCTATAACACCTATTAACACTTAATTAATAATGATATTTTATTTATTAGTTTATTAGATTTAAGAGCCTATCGTAAACCTGGTATTGTTGCCAGTAGGTGAATTATACACAGAAAAATTACCGGTTATGACGTCAAACAATACAATGAACATGTATTTAATTATGTAATAGTTTGTAGGGGTAGTGATATATTTTTACTTACTTGTAAGACAGTACAAAACAGAACAGCATCAGCTGAATATCCAGACACACAGTCTCATATAACAGTAAAAAAAAAATAGGTTTTAAATTTACATTAAGTGTTAAATTTGGGAGATTACCTTAATAAATTAGGTGTTAAGTGTATTTTGTTCAATAAATAAAATATTCAGAAAACAAACCAAGTTTGAATATAACAGCCACCAACCAAAATAAATAACCAGCTTATACGAATGTTGAGCAGTGGGTCAAGAAACAATTTATACATGGTGATTCACGAGCCGAATACAACCCTAGCATTTGGTTCTTCGAGTGATATAATTTATGCATTTGGTCCTTCGAGAGCTGTATATAAATTATACAGACAGTTCGTCCTTTCAAAAAAAGTATCCCTAAATAGTAAATTTTTTAGATAAATAATATTCTTTCATTGCAAGTAAATAAAATATTAAATTTTACAATAATATACGATTTTACATTACTATACACTGCTTCAGATACTAAGTAATTCCAAAGCAAAACTTTCCAGTGCGACGGTTCATGAACTTTTACCCTTCAGCTAAAATTTCGAATACAATAAAGCGCTTTACGACTTTTGTTCACATTAGTATGAACTAGAGTGTGTCTTCTTTGTTTCGCATAGTCACAGAGAAATCAATGACTAATAAATTATTACTATTACAGCTATTACTATCCTGTAATATACCGAAAGCGGAAATTCATATTATGCAAAAGGCTTCAATTAAACTGGAAAATCTAGTTCAAAAGGTAAATGTACTTTGTTAAAAGTGACAATAAAACGAGTAATAATAATAACGATGAAAAGCTTACCTGAGTACGGTTCAGCGCAACACGGATAATATTCTTCGTTACGAGTTGCGGGCACGGCCAGGATATCCCATTCGACCGAAAGGTAAAATTCAGTGAGATCAATACCGAATTTTACAATGTTGCTGCCTTCTTTTTGATCTATGTGCTTAAGATCGACCTGAAAATATACCGATATTTAAACCTCTTGTTTTACTTATGGTTAAAACTAAAGTCTCTAATATATTTTTATTCTCGAATTAATTACTAGAGGTACGTAGGGAACTTGACTAATAAAGGAACTTGAATAAATTCGGTAAATTGGATTTGAATTAAAATTAGTGGGATTCTTTAAAGACTTCTGGAGCCTTTCAATCACACGCTGTGGAAATGAACACAATTTTCAAAAATAGTTGATTTTCCAAATCTCTTTTTCAACTCGTACGTTTATAGGTTAAAAAGTCTGTGCGCAAAATTTCTGCTGCGGTGATTATAGTCTTTCCAACTGAAGAAATAACTCTGACTTTCTTCTAGTTTGGCAAAATTCCATATCGCCATTTCATGTTTGGTTTTTTATTTTCAGGAAAAGGTTCTTTCCATGTTTCATGATATATTTGAGTTTATTGTTTCGGTTTTTGTTAATCTTGTATTTTTTTTTGTAATTTCATTTTTCCAAAATGATTTTGTCAGCGAAAGTGACATTTTGGTCTATAATATTTGCCGAAATATAACTTTCTCAATGCTGGTTTGCGTAACTGAAATTTCTTGGATGTCATACTCTTAAAAAGTTTTTGATGTGTGTTTGAAGTTTCTTCAAAAATATTTGTCACGCGAGACATATCCTTAAGGTGTTTCTTCTCGTGGTTTTGTTAAGTTTTGTAAGAATTGTTAATATCATTTATCTTAATTTTTAATAATCGTAAAATTAAAATGTAGAAGGAAACAATAAAAGCATAAATTTCGACGAGAAATACGCAAATTGTGGACTATTCAGGCAACTAGCAAAATTCTTTCCTGGCAAAGTATTTTAAGCTTCAGCACCGAATGCTCTATAAAAGTAAATAAACCTTGTGATTTAGAACGATCATATTTTTGTAACATATCAGCTCCAGTTCGATTAAAATCATCGAAGGCAATAATAGATCATAGATCTCTCATCAGTATCTACCGTCTCGAATATTTCTGTAAGTTTCAGCAATGTTAGAGACACCTTCATAACAAGAAATTATTAAGATAAATTCAAGATAAAAGCTGTCGTCAGTTCCTTTAGCAAAGTGCTTTTCTCACTTTGCATCAAAGATATTTTTAAAATGTACCAAATCACTGTTAATAATGCTAGTAACATAACAAAGACATAAGGTCTTTGTTACGTTACTAGCATTATTAATAGTGATTTGGTACATTTTAATAATATCTTTGACAATAGCGGTTATACTAAGAAATAATTCGAACACGTGACTTTTGGATAATCTATTCTATAATTGAGGAAAGTCGATCTATTACTGCCCAATTTTGTTGCGAAATTTTTTATTATTTTCTTTGTTTCCATTTGAAAATCTGCACCATCAATATTTTTTCGAAGAAATGCATATTCATTTTGCAGAATTAATCGCTACCAACTAGCTGATCTAATTATTGAATAATGGTTTCGGTAAGGGAAATTCGTAGACGTCCTGTGGGCACGAAATTCTCGAGGTTTTACAATTTCCTAAAAATTTCTACGTTGTTCTTGAAAGAAAAAGCCGACATACAAAAGATAGAAATATGCAATTATATACAACTAGCTGACCCGGCGAATTTTGTACCGCCTAACAGTCAATAAATGTCGTGTTAACTTTTAGCTAAACCTAATCTAGGATTTTATTAACGTAATAAAATGAATACAAAAAATTTACTAAGTTCAATAGTTTATTAGGATAATATACAGTGCTATCGCTAGTATGACTTTACTTGAAACAGTACTTTTTATTTGAATTATAGTTGGCTAGATGTTGACTTTATAAAAACTCTATTCATACAAAAAGGTGCATTGTCGTGACCTACATTGTCGTGACCTACAACTGATAAAAAATTTATATTAATTACTTTCAAAATAAAAAAGTTATTTAGATGTCCCCATGAAAAGTGAAACACACTGTATATAAAGAAAATAAAAATTCAATAAAAGTACAAAAATCAAGTATTTCAATGGCGTGTCAGCAAGACATTTGCTTTATTGAAGTTATGTATTTTGCTGCATGGGTTGCATTCTCTTCAGTGAAGGATCTTGTAATATACGACATTTTTCGTTTTGCTATCAGGCGCAAGAACAAATAAAGCGGATGGTTTGCCGACGCGTGAACATGCCACGTACAATTGACCATGAGAAAAACATGCTTTTTCTAGATTCAGACCACAAACACTCAAGGACTGGCCTTGTGATTTGTTAATCGTCATGGCGAATGCAAGATGAATCGGAAATTGAATTCGTTTAAACTCAAAGGGCATATCGGTTAGGATCATCAGAGTTCTCGGAATGAGAACTTCCTCACCTTTGAATTTTCCTTTCAGTATAGTCGCGTGAATCACATTGATCATCAGTTTTCTTATCACCAAACGCGTTCCACTGCATAGTCTTGGTTGGTTTAGATTTCGAAGCATGATGACTACCGAGCCAACCTTCAGTTGTAAATTATGCGGTAGTAAGCCAGGTACAACCAAGAAGTTTAAAAATTCAGTTGGATAGATGGTGGCTTTGTCTTCGTTTGTTACACAGTCAATAGATTTGAATGAATGCTGAGCACCAACGATTTGATTCTGAATTACTAAGTTTAAGTCATCCACACCTTTGTTCTTAGCCGCCAAAATTGCTCGCTCACTCAACCATTTGTTTTTTTTTGTGGTTAGCAATGATGTTAGGGAATACTTTGTTGATGAACTCGTCTTTCGATGAGACGAAAGTGCAAAAATTCGGAGGAAATGAAATGAATCCGCTCGATTCGTCGACAAGAACACGGCCATTACCGATAGCCAGCAATTCCTTGGAGAAATCTTCTGTAGATGGATCGTTCAGCAATGCAACTCTCATGTTTGCTGCCAGCTGAAGTTTCTTCACATAGCGCCACAGATTCGATGATTTGAGGCAAGCGTTTATTTCATCGGCAGCAGTCGATTTTAGATGACTGGCAGTGTTTGGCGGAAATCACCAGACAGTAAAATCATTGCGCCTCCAAAACATCTCGTGTCATTGCGCAGATCTTTAAATGTTCGGTCAAGTGTTTCCAATGCGCGTTTGTGCGCCATTGTGCATTCGTCCCGATGATGATTTTAGATGCTACTAAAACTTTGGCCATTGCGGAGTGCTTTGTAATGTTACAGGTCGGTTGTTCAGTAGTTTGAAGGTTTAACGTCAATTTGAACTCTGAATGAGCCGTACGGAATCCTTCTAACAATGTGGCCGCTATTCCAAAAGAAGCAACTGCTACCGCAATGTCGGATCTCACACGAACAGTGGCCAAAATCAATGACATGAGGAAGGTCTTCCCAGTTCCACCGGTGGCATCCAGGAAAAGTAAGCCACCATTTTCATCGTCAATTGCCTTCATTAATGTATCATACACTTCATACTGTTCTGAATACTCGCACAATAAGATTTATTAATAACACTCTCACAAAACAAACAAATCGACCGGTAACCTTTATATGCTTTTTTTCAAAACAAATCACAGACAACATGACGTGCATGACGTGCGTGACGTAAGCAATTGCAGAAGATGACGGAGTTTCTAACCTAATTTATTTAAAAATTAATTTTCTATATAATTTTTTTCCGTGAATTTTTCCGAAATTTTAATGGTTATTCTGCTATTCGGGGCGTAGACGAATCCAACAAATCAGAGATCATTAAAATCGGTCCACCCGTTCTTGAGTTATAAATGGGATAACTAACCCGACTTTGTTTTATGTATTAAGATATGAATTCAGAAAATTGTGAGTCAATTACACGGGAACCCTAAATTAAAAAAGCTGCTGACAATTGTATTATGTGCCGCCTATGAATTCAGAATGTCTAGAAATAATACCTCAATTGAACTTAGACACACATATAGTATAGCGTATGTATGTGTGTGTGTTACATACGTAGCGGAACAAGTAAATGTAAGAAATTCAAGATATAGTGCGACGGCAAGCTGATGTGTAAATACTTTAATTAGGCACCCTGCAGTGAGGGTCTATAGAAATGTAAACTAACTATAATATTGGCATAGAAACCAGAGAAGTATTATGTATAAATTTTTATTATAAGAACTTAATTTTACCTATACATATTATAAATTGATTAACGAATAATATCGACTTGAAACATTAGAATTTTCCTTGCATCGTTTATCGCTTTTCTTTTTTCTTGTTACGGTATAGTTATGTAAAAATATGTCCATAAGTTAGATATATGTCTGATGAAGCCCCTGTGTGAGTGAAACGATCATTGTAAAGTAAAAAGTAGTAAAATTCATTAAAATTTGTTTTATTTTATCCCGATAATAGTTATAATGAAATTTCATCAAGTAAAGACTGAAACAATCCTATACGTATACTTTTATTATTTATAATCAAATATTGACAATACGGGCCTGTAGCATGTTTCTTACATCTATTACTTTTATTGCATACCACCTGTGGTGGTGGAAACTAGCGGTTCGCACTATATCTTGGAACAGACTTTACATGTGTACACACGTAACGATCGAAACTGACTGAATCAGTAGCAGAATTGTTTCGCTAATTAACGCTACTTCTATTCTTTATGTTATAGTCGCACTTTTTGAAATGCAGTGACTGGACAAATGATTGATAGATATTTTTATCATTTCACGTTGTCTTTTTCTTTCAAGAACATCTGGTGTATCACTCAAACACTTACATCTCTAATATAGTTTCTTATCTGAATCATAATCGAATTTTATAAGAATTTTGGTAGATTTAATATATTCAATACAAAGAAATCTAAAACAGCTTGCGTAGTAGAAGCAGTACTGAACAAAGACAATTGTTATAAAGAAGGATTTCTAGACGGTTCACTCTATAATTTGGAAATAATTAATTATTGTTATATTTGTTTTAAGAAGCAAACTGCAGGACTAAATTTGAACAACCCCCATACTACGTCATTAATATTTCATATAATTTAGGTTACCGTTACAAGTATTCAATTTTGCAATTTTAATATAAAAATTAAAGTATTTGAAAGGGAGAAAAAGCTATAAAATCGATATTAATTTTGTAGAATCAATAGAAGATAAGCACCAAAATGACTTTATTAATTTTAACGAGAATATTCAAGAGCACCCGATCGTCTTTAGTGATTATTTTACCTGTAAGCCGTTGTACGTCCAGGAACCAAATTTCATTAAGCAACTTTGTTCGTCAAAAGGGAAATATTGAACGTTAATTTCGCAAGATGACTTGTATATTGAGGGTGGCTTCCATCTGACCTCCCCGTCGTACCTGAGAGTAGCTTTTGTCATAAGGGTAACTTCGTAGTTACCATCAGCGCTGTAACATAAAAATTAAAAGTTTTCGCCGCAGCAGACAATAAAACGACCTCAGGGAGTGTGTACATTTATAACTGCACACATATAATTCCCAATGATAATTCCCCTCTTGGGTTCGTTTATTGCTTGGGGAGTGGAATCCCGGAAAATTGTGATCAAATTACGTGGAGTTAATTCTAGTAAAGACCTCATAATTTTGTCTTAACGATTTTTAATAAATTCTTTTAATTACGGGAAAACTTAAATATTGTAAATTATAATATGGGAGCAGGAGCTGTCTTGTTTTTAAATAAGTGTTATTCCCCGATTATGTATATTGTGGAAATGTTTTAAATTTTCGTTTTTTTTCTGTTGCTTTTGTAGTAGCATATTTCTTTCTGTATATAATTTCTATCGGATATAAAGCGAAATGCTTGTTTCTATCACATCTGGTTTAAAATAAATATGTATTCTTTCACTATACAGGAACAAAAATATACGAGCGAGGTTAAGAGATTATTTATTATTTAACTATTTAGCCACACAGAATAGAGTTAAATTTAAAAATCAAAGCCATTGATCCAGTTCAACACGGATCCAGTCAGTGTCTTCAAAGAAGTCATTCATCTCACCTCCATATGCTGTAAAGGGACACTCAGCTGTAATATGATGAATAGTCTGGCGAGGTTCTCGGCATTCGCAAGTTGGTGTTTCAGTCAGTTCCTATTTATAGAATGAATTACGATATATACCGTGGAACGATCTTATCCTATTAAGTATCTTCCATTCGTGACGAGGCAGCTCCATTCCTGGTAAGGGTAGGATCGGTGATATGGGCTGCTTGAGCGGGTTTAAAAGCTTCCCAATACTCTCCCCATATATCATTTGGGTTAAAATTTTCTGCTAGAAGTTGTTCTGCTAGTTGTAGTGGAGGAGATCTAGATTTCACTATCGACAGACCGGCATCAGGCAGGCCAGGTTTTTCTGTCTCCGGATGGTGGGAGGTGAGGTAACAACCGGTAATTATTCTCATGGTCTCATTGAGTTTGATGTCGATCATCTTTGCGTGGCAGCTGTTTAGTCAGACTAGGGCGCAATATTCACCTACCGAATAAACAAGACTAAGAGCTGATGTTTCAAGGGTGGATGCGTTCGCGCCCCAAGCAGTACCGTAGAGTTTTTGGATTATGTTATTTTTAGTGTTAATTTTAGCGGTGTGATCTATTGTTACTCCTAGATATTTTTGGGTAAGAGTTATAACGTAGCAAGTTGTTATTGAAATACACTTGCGGCTATAGACGTGGTTGTTTATTATTGAAGTGAAAGCACAACACTTCAATTTTATTCATATTCGAGATTATTCTCCAGTCAGCAAAGTATTTTCCCTGTACGGACAGATCCTGTGAAAGTATGTTATTATATAATTCCCTCTATGGTTTTACTCTGAGATGCAAGAGCTAAGTCATCGGTATATCTAAACTTTTTTTATTTTGTGCGTGGCATGTCAAAAATAGACAGACTGAACAGGACAAGTGCAAGTACCGATCCTTGAGGCAATCCATTATTAAGATGTCTCATTTTACTCTTGCTCTCTCCTGTTATTATTTGGAAGGGCCTGTCACAAGGCATGTTGTTTAATGAAGATGCTATTCGCCTGGATGGTACTTCTTTGAAAACTATGTAGAGAAGGTTTTCTCTCCAGACCGTATCATATGCCGCAGTCAGGTTAACATACACCAGCAGTTTTTGAAACCTTGTCTCAACATGCGTTGTTAAGCTGTGTACCTGGTCAACAAAACTACGCCTGGGTCTGAACCCAACTTGTTCAATGGGAGCATGCTCCAATATCGATGGGCTAAGTCGGTTTTAAGTAATCTCTAAACATGAACTTAATAGAACTATCGGACAAAAGCTTTTAGGCAGGTTCTTGAGTTTGTTAGATTTCAGGACTGCAATTATTTTGGATTTCTTGGTTCAGTAATTAAGACACAAAAGACAAATTCTAATGAATATATTTTTCAACGTATTCTCTTTATAACTCATTTATTTCACCGATATTCACGTCTTTTTATTCCGTCAAAAAGTAACATTCATCAAACTTTTCCATATATGCGTTAGTTTTCAGCGATTACCTCCTCATTCGATATAAATCTCTTGCCTCTTGTTTAGAAAAAGGAAAAAGTCTGAAGGGAGCAATTCTGATGAATAGGCTGGATGAAGCAGCAGTTCGAAATATAATTGAAGAATTTTAGTCATTTCGCCTCTTATAGTTCTACCTTTTTGAAGACAATCGCTAAGAAGAATTTCACTGCAGTCACAAAAGGCAGTAGTCATAATCTTTCCGACCGAAAGTTTTTGCCTTCTACGAAGCACTTGTACCAGCCTCATCGTTTGTTTCGATTGTTACTTCATTTCGGATGTATAATGGTGTAGCCAGGTTTTATCAACTCTTATTATTCGATACACAAAGATCATGTTTTAACTTCGTTAAATTGAGGGATGAAATGCGTTCTCTCTCGCGATTGTCAATAAATGCTGCCCGCATCTTGTACATAATTGTTTCATGCTTAATTTATTATGCAAAATGGAAAAGCCACTGATTAAGATGAAGGGTGTGGAGCCTCTGCCACTTCGTACACTTTTCTTTGACGGTCATCTAGCACTATAGCATATATATATATATATATATATATATATATATATAGTAAACCTAATCAGTAGGCGATTAAAGGTCTGTATATTACTTCAAAATATATGTATTTAAAAAACTCTACATGTTTCTAGTTTTTTAAATACATATATTTTGAAGTAATATACAGACCTTTAATCGCCTACTGATTAGGTTTACCATATCATACCAAGGTCACGAAGTTATTATATATATATATATATATATATATATATATATAATCTAAAACCCCCTTCTACCTTTAATGGTGTAGGGTATAGTGTCAAATTTTTAACAAATTTTCTCCTCTCTTTTCTATTTCGAGCCATCACAGTAGCCTCCTTCCAGGTTTTGCCTTTGTCCGTCAGTATTTCAGCTACCATCTTATTCCATGTCTTTCTTGGCCTCCCTCTTTTTGTGTTCTTCTGTATTTTGGCTTGCCATATTTTTTTAACTAGTCTTTCTTCGTTCATTCTCTGTAGATGTCCCCACCAAGATAATTGTCTGTCTTCTATGAATCTATGTATGGACTGTATGTCAAGGTCTCTTCTTATATCTACACTTTTAATCCTATCTTTCTTTGACACTCCTCGTACTCTTCTCAAGAACCTCATTTCTACTGCTTGTATTCTACTCCTTTGTTGTTCTGTTAGTGTCCAAGATTCGCAGCCAAAAATCAACACTGGTCTGTATATTGTTTTAAAAATCTTTAGTTTTGTCTGTTTCGATATTTCTCTTTTGTTTATAAACTTAGAGTTCATTGCATAATATAGCTTATTGGCTTTTTGTACTCTATCATTAATATCTATCTCCTGTGTGCCTGTCCTCTCTATGGTTACTCCTAGGTATTGGAAATGATCTACCTGTTCTATTTTCTTTCCATCTACTTCCATATTAAGATTTTCTCTGTTCGCTTCAATCATCATTACTTTCGTCTTCGTTTTATTAATTCTCATTCCACTTTCCTTCATTATTCTATTCCAGACATTTAAGTTTATTTGTAGGTCCTTTTCGTTTTTAGCCAATATCACATCATCTGCAAATGCTCCTTCTGTTATTCGTACCGTTTGCAGTCGTAAATAACCTACATCCAGTTTTTTGTTAGTGGTTTGAATCTCTTAATTATCTCATCCATGAACACTATGAACAGCAACGGACTTAAACTTCCTCCTTGTCTCAATCCTATAGTTGTCGTGAATGTTTCTGATATCATATTGTTTTTTATAATTGCATTTATGTTATTTTTATATATATTTTGTGTCAATCTTAAAATTTTTCCACTAATACCTCTTTCGCTTAATACTTTCCATAGTTCCTGTCGTGGGACCGTGTCAAATGCTTTCTCAAGGTCTATGAATGCCATATATATATTTAATTTCTGTTGAGTTGATTTTTCGATGATTTGTTTTATTGCAAACACATGATCTTGAGTGCTTCTTCCGCTTCTAAACCCACTTTGTGATTCCTCTAATGTTTTTCTATTTTCGTTCTAATCCTTTTTTCTAGTATTTTTTCCAATATTTTTACAGTAACGTTTAGTAACGTAATACCTCGGTAGTTATTACACTCCTTCATATCTCCTTTCTTCCATATAGGTACAATCAACGCATTCTTCCACTCCTTTGGTATATATTCTTCTGTCCATATCCTGTTATAGATGTATAACAACATATCTTTGCCTTTATGTCCTACATTCTTAATCATTTCTGACGTTATCTTATCCGAGCCTGGTGCTTTTCCATTACTCAGTTCTTGGATTACTTCTTCCAATTCTCGTTTGCTTATTTCCTCCTCTGTATCTTCTTCTACTTCCTCATCTTGCTCAAGTTCTTTGGTATGTTGTCTGTCGTTCAATAGCTACCGGTCTTCTCTCCATCTCTCCATAATTTCCTTTTCCACCGTTTTTGTTTTTAATTAACTGCATATTTTGTTTCTTTTCTGTCCTTAATGTTTTTAGTGCTCTATAGAATAGTTTCTGGTTTCCCTTGAAATCTCTTTCTATTTTTTCCCAAAACTTTTCCACTGTTTCTTTTTAGATTCTGTTATTAGGTTCTTAGTTCTTTCTCTTTCTGTCTTATATACATTATATTGACTTTCCGTTTTATTTGCTAAGTAGTTTTTCCATGTTTTTTTCTTGATTCGTATTTGATTTTTAATCTCTTCTGTCCACCACGGTGTTTTATTTTCTATTGTTGTTGTAATTTACTCCACATATCTCTCTTGCCGTATCCAATATTGTATTTTTAAAACAATTTCAGGTATCTTCTATATTCAGGTTTTGAGCTTCTATATTATTACTTGTCAATTCCTTATTTATTTTTCGTTCGTATTCTTTGCGATTTCTTTTTCTCTCAATTTGTAAGATCTGATGGAGTTGTGTTGCATCTTACTCGTCCCTGTGGTACTTTGCTGATTGTGAATTTCTTTCTTTTCATTAATTTTAGAAATTACTACATAATGGTCACTGGCGATTTCGGGTTCTCTTCTTACTTTGGTGTCCGTTATTATTTTTCTGAACCTTTTTTCTATTACTACGTAGTCAATTATGGATTTCTCATTTCTGCTTTCCACCTCGCGTGTGTATTTATGTATATCTTTGTGTTGGTAAAATGTATTTGTTATTATCAGGTCATTTATTAAGCAAAAATCAAGCATTCTGCTTCCATTATTGTTTCTACTTATTTCTCCGTATTTCCCAATAACTGCTTTATACTTTCCATCTTGTAAACCAACTCTACTATTGAAGTCTCCTATCAAAATTATTCTTCCTTTAGCTTGTGCAGTGATTCCTCTTAATTCGTCCCAAAATGTATTTTTATTTATATATTTATCAGCTTCGTTTGGCCCATAAACGATTATTATCATATCTATTTGATTAGTATTTTTATTTTTCATTTCCACTATTAGTATACGTTCCGACCATGCATTCCAATTCTGTATATGTGTTTCTCGTTTTCTATGTATTAGGCGCCCCACTCCCGCTGCTGCTCTTTCCTCTTTTTTAACTCCGCTGTATATGAGTATATTATTCTTTGCAAGTTTTACTAGTCCTTTTCTTTTTTTTTCGTGTCTGTTATCCCCAGTATGTCTACTCCCAGCTCCTCAAATTCATTTTACAGTTCTACTTCTTTTCCTGTAATACTCCTAATATTCCATGTCGCTATTTTCTATATATAATTCTGTTCTTTCCGTTCTTCTTTGTTTCCTTTACAAGATCTTTTATTTCGTGTGCCTTTTCTTTGCCGGGTCATTTTCTGTGTTTCATTTATATTTTTTTTTATTATTAGTTTTTTGGCCTGTCTATTTTCTTCCTGGAGTTTTCCAGCTGATCTGTCTCTCTGTTCCAATACCATATCATATTATCAATTATTAGTCGTTGGAACCCCACTTTAGTCGTTTTTCCTCTATCATGTTCATCTCTTGCAATTTTTCTTATTTTTGTCTGGACCTCTCTTTCTTCTTTTGTCATATCGTCATTTATATATATTTTTTCTTTATGGGTTTGAAACTTACTCTTGTTTCTCATGACTGCAATTTTATCTGCCTTATTGTTAAGTTCAATCAAACATGTCTTTTCTCCTATTTTTTTCTCCCATGTTTTTATTGAGACTCCTAATTCTCTTTCTAAAAATATTTCCATTTCTTCTTTTAGTTTTCTGGGGTTATTTACATTTATTCGCAGTCCCTGAAATACTATGTTTTTTCTTCTTTTCTCTGTCTCTAATCTTTCAATTTTTCTGTTTGCTTCGCTTACCATCTTTCCCAGGTTGTCTATTTCTTGCATAGCTTTCTCGTTTATGTCCTTAAGTTGTTTTATATCATTCTTAAATTCTTTTTGTTCATTTCTAAGTTTTCTTATTTCTTCTTGTAGTATTTTCGTCTCCTCCTTGTTTGTAGATTACTCTTCTTTAATTTCTTTTATGTCGCTTGTCATGCTCTTAAGTAGTATCATAATTTCCTTCAACTGTTCCATCATAATGTCTTTTGGCATTTCTCCTTTGGTCGGCGTTCTGAATGTTTTTTTTTGTTCTTTTACATAACTCTTCTGTGTCATCTATCTTCTTTTTTCCCTCGTCTGTTAGGTGTTCATCCGAACTCATCATTAGTTAGTTATCTTTCGTAGTACTAACACAGGTTCTATATAATTTATTATTATATTTTCTTATTCTTATGTTTAGTCTGATTTTATTTTATTAATTAATTAATTATGTTCGTATATATTCTATAGCACATACCTTTTTAATTACATCTGTAGTACACATGTATTTTGGGCGACCGCAGCGTCGCTCATTAAATACACTTGTCCGGTCACGTTTAAACTTCGCTCTCCATCGTTTTATGGTTACAATCTATGGAAATTGATCTCCGTAAACACACTCCAGCTTAACTTTGATTTTATAGTTTGCTTTGTTGTTCTTCTTGTTAATTTTCCATACTCCAAAATAAGCTAAAAACAGTTTACTTTTTATTTGAATAATAGGCGTTCTTATTTTGAGAGTCGTCTCCAAAAGGAATTCTTGGGGACATGTGCCATTTGTGAATCGTTTTCGTGGTTTTCGCTAACTTTCCTCTCATAAGAGAATAAAACCTTCGTCTAATCGTCAATAGTCCAGTGTTCCACATTTCTGACAAAACGCTATCTTGTTCTCTGGTGATTAATGTTTTTTTTTGTCGCCCCCCTACTACTTAATCCAGCCTCTTTTAGACGTATTCTTACAGTTAGTAATTAATTTTTTAACATATTGCCAGTAATTCTCTTATTTCTTAGAGTGGATTGTCTAAGAAAACGATCATTCCTTGCATTTGTACAGCGTTTTCCCCCTTGACCTTTGAGAGTAAAATCCCGTCTTATTAAATCTTCTGATCAATCGACGTATCCTAGAATGCAATCTCCCTAACCTATAAGCAACATGACCCATGGAGTAACATCCAGTAAAGTGGTTGTCCATACTGCCTCTTCTACCGATAAATTCCTTTCAAGATTCATTTTTCTACTTTCTAAACCTTACTAATAACTGTCACAATACCGTAGCAATAAATGTGATATTGAAAAAATTTAATACACTTAATACACTTATTGAACATAAAAATAAATCACTTTGAATAAAAAGTGTTTTAAATACACCGTTGTCACTTTGAACAAAAGATCCCTTGAAAACGATTACATTGAATATCAGAGAAGGTCCAAAGGCTACCTGTAAGAGCATCGGTAACATCAAAAATATAATTATCTTCGATTAAAACAAAAATACAATAGTGGCACGTTAACTTTGTTCAGGAGTTTATATGTGTACGAGTACAGAAAAATAATTATTAGTTAACATATTGCATTTATAATGAGCCTAAATAAAAAAAAAAAATTGCTGTGGAAATTAGTAATACAGATGTCGAATCGATAGAATTTTAAATTAAACATTGAGAAAACCAAGAACTTTCCCGTACCCTCTACTTTGTCGTTCTTTCCAGTAAAAAGCGATTTCAAGGGTGGAATTAAAATATAAGGTTATTCTAAAGTAAGTTGCCAGTTCAAGATGGCTATATGTTCTCTACATATTCACTGTTTATAGCTTTATGCTTTTTTTTCGATATTTATTTTGTTTCGATGGTAACGGTGTCAATTTTATTTGTAAATAGTTGACGGTACGGGCTGATCCTTGAAACTCCATTTTAAAGTAAGAATTCAACCTCAGTCTTTAATTTACCCTAGAATATCGAACAAGACGGAAAACAAATATAATTCAATCACATATTGAGGAGCAATCAAGCAAAACCGGTTAAATCCATTTTACATGAAAAATAAACTAAGTATGTACTATTAGTAAGAGCAGTCGGATAAATTCATTGGTGAACCCAGAATCAAGTAAAACGCTATAGTTCCTGTTGAAACTAAAGTTCAAAATCTAGTCAATCATGCAAAACTGACAAATCCAAAGAAAATAATTTTAAATTTACTTTTCAACCAAAACTGGATAAATCCGTTTCTAAAGATACCTGCAACAGAACTATAACTGCAGTGTTATAAGTCCCTAATGAAGATGGCATCTACATGGGCACTTTGAAAAAAGCCAATATCTGTCAGTATCATTATTACTTTGAACGAAACACCACAGTTTACTCAAGAAAGAAGAAGCGATTCCAATTGAGTTAGAAGAAATTGACTTAGGTCGTAATCTTCCACATAAAAAAATAAAAACTATTCGTTACCTAATGGAACAACAATTTGGCGCTAAATGGGAGGAAGACAAAAATTTGGGCTGGTACAAAAGAATACTGAAGTCTGAAGTTGGTATGAGTCCGAATACAGTGACAGCGAAGAATGTCACCGACCGTCTCGAAGATGACCATGGCATACATATTTAAAAATCAAATCAAATTTCATATCCAAAAAATATTTTTTTGGAGTTTTAAAATAAAATTTTATTTTGGTATATTTTTCCATTGGAATGTTAAGAAACATTAATAAAACGTATACAGTAAATAATAAAGAATAAATTAACGATTAATAAAACGTTTTTATAATTTTTTTAATTGCATCTGGTAAGTAGTAATATCCAATAAATACCAATTTTTCTTTCTTTTTTCAAACAAAACTGGGTATATCAACTTCTAATCAAGGAAAACACGATAAATCTATATTATTTTTGTTAATTACCCTGGTGTGAGTGGAAAAAAATTATTGAAATTTGTCGTTTGATGTGTTGTAACAAAGCTCTATAGAATACACGGGTTACTTTTTGTTTAAATATATGAGTTTCATAAATAAACGTTTTTAACTCATATCTCGAAACTGTTTATAATGGATTTAACCGGTTTTGCCTGATTGCTCCACATATATGGGACCAACATCTGTAAAAATAGGTAAACTAATTAAAAAAGCAAATAATCAACATAAGCAACACTATTAGGAGATTGAACACACCTCAAAATAATTGGACAAATTATGAACAATAGGAAGAATTTACAAATACTAACAAGAATTTGTATCCTTTAAAATAAAAATTTAGTCTAGAAATATATTAGAAATGATAAAGACAAAATAGAAAATAAGGCGAACTCAGGGGTTTATATGTTGACGTGCGAGTGATATAATGTCTATATTGGTCAGACAGGACGTACTTCTGAACAGAGAACCAAAGAGCATGAACGAAGCTACAAAGACAAATTAAGGACTCAAATTTCGCATAATATTGTTTAGATTCAAATTATAAAATTAATAGAGATTCAAGATTTTGCTTGTACAAGACAAAGGCAAAAAATTTAATCTGTTAGAAAATATAGAAATAAATAGATATAAGAAATTAGGTTTAACTCTAAGTGAACAAACGGAATTCAATACCTCCCCTCTACTACTTATATAAAATATGTAACACACCCCCACTTACAATATACCCATGCACTTCTCTAAAAGAAATGTATGTCAAATTGTTCAGTTTATCATCACCTGATGAAGGCAAAGTTTGGCGAAACACTATTGTAGTCAGCAATAAAAACCTTTAAAACTATTCTGGTTTATTTTATTCCTTCTATTTGTCATAGACAATGCAAAACCATTGTGTATGACCTTATTGTGTATGACCTTTACGAGTTCGTATTGGCTTCATTCAGTGTTATTATGAATGCAATATCCAAATGCATTGAGAAGATTTCGTACGTTACATGGTTTGAGAAATGGACCCTTTTCTGTAAAATAATTTCGTAAGCTTGTGAACAAATTTGAGGCAACTGGTTCAGATATCGATAAAAAACGATCGGGTAGACCGAAATTAGTTAATAACGAGGTGCATACAGCTTTAATTTTACAGAAATGAGGGAAGTTAGTGAAAATTCAGCATATAATGCTTGTAGTGCTGATAATGTTGCTAGGCGTTTGGAAATGAGTTACTCTACAGTGTCGCGAATGAGGAGAAGACAGCTTCGGCTCTATCCTTATAAAATTAAAATGTTTTTTGAACTTAGAGAAAGAGACAAGCTGATTCACGTAACTTCCGCTCTGTAAATGTTAGTAGAAATTGAAAATAGCGTTGAATGGTTGGACAAAATCTTGTGGACAGATGAGGCATATTTTGAGTTAAGTGAAGCTGTTAACACACAATTGCAGGATATGATTGAATAATAATACGAATATGATTGTTCAACAAGGATTACATGATGTCAAGGTTCATGTCTATAGGACCATATTTCTATGAAGAAATCAAAAATGGACAAACGAAAACAGTAAATTCTTCAAGCTACTGCCAAATTTCGTCCACTGCTGCAAGGGACGTCTTCAGGGCTGTGCGTAGATGTTCATGGATTCGCAGTAGCTTGAAGAATTCTTCAAGCTACTGTGAATCGACGAACATCTACGTACAGCGCTGAAGATGTCCCTTGCAACAGTGGACGAAACGTTTGCAATTACACCTAATTCGACGCGGTTTCAACCCGGAAATCAAGATCTACATTTAGAAAACAGTAAATGTAAACAGACAGTGATATTTGTTGCAGGACTTCGTAAGGAATATGATATTGAAAACATTATTTATATGCAAGACGGAGTTCCACTTCACATAAAAACACTATTAATAACACAATTAGCGATCGAGTAATTAGTAGGCATTTTCCAAATAGTTGGCCTGCTAGGTCACCAGACATAAATCTGGCTGACTACTGGTTATGGGATTACCTTAAAGAAAGGGTATTTCTGAGGAATTCAAACAAGCGATATCATATGTCATTGAAAACATACCAAGGAATTCACTTTCTAATACCGTTTGTACCATAGAAGAACGACTAATACTTATTTAACTTTTTCCTATTTCTTCTGTTCTAATAAAATTTCTTTATGAACAAATTAGTGTTATTATTTATGTACATATTAAACATTTACTAAACTTATGGCCATTTAAAATTGATAACTAATTTTAAAATAACCCTTAATATAGTCTCTTTCTCTGAATTTTTAAAAATACTATAGATTCTTGTGTGGCGGAGGAAAAGTAGGGAGATTAGGTCTAAAGTTCCTGGCAACACTGAATATAACACAGGAAATGTCTGGGGTAATTATACAGAAATGAAGACTTTTATCACAATTTATTTCATTTAATTTGGATTCCTTTATACGTTAACGAAAAGACCTTTGATTGTTTCGCAAGGAAAAGGAAAAGTGCTTGCAAACCGCGGCTAACAGACAAGTCTTACCTTGTACGAACATGTCGGAGTTACGATAATTCGCTGGATAATAAAAAAGTCTTATAATATACAATATTACTCCCGAGAGAATATTTGATAATAAAATATTTTCAAATTTTCTCCAAAATGTGACTTCGCGAAAAAGTTTTAATAACGGTTTTACAACCATTACGACTATACAAATAAAAAGCATAATATGAATATATTTTTTTGTTACGCAGCGTTATTGCATACTTAATTCTTATCATAAATTTAAATAAAGTAAGTATCTACTCTTATTAAAATTGTTTATATTATGCAATTTCGCATCCTTCTAACATGTTTATATTTAAGTTAGTGAATGTTTCATATCATCCCAACTAACAATTAAAAACTCATTTTATTCAAGGACTGTTCAAGAAAGCATCTATATTAATTTAATATTATTTTGGCATTGTAAATTATTTCACAAATACTTTTTTTATATGTATTATTATTTGCTTTTCATTTCAAGAGATAAAGAAACAATAATAAAATATTTGTCTTATTATATTATATTATAAGTATTATAACTATGTATTGTACAAGCGTCGTGCTCTTGAATTTTTCTACTGTGTGTATGTATGTATAGGTTTTTATTTTGCATTTGAATCGAAAAATTATTATTTGATTATTTTAAATTAAAAATTGCTTTAATTTTTGTCTAGTTGAAACTATAGATCTAATGTTCTATCACTGTTAGTCAAGTTTTACAAAATCTATTTGAGCGTTTGTAGCACTTTAAAATGTAGCGAAGAAACTACTGAACATTGTGTAGTATTTTAATTTTATTTAATATCGAAAAAATTGGGAATTTTCTTTTAATTAATTAGAATTGTTCCAGTTTTTCGACAAACTGGTGTGCGGGACGCCAAGAGGGTGGTGGGCGACCAAAAGTCCGGACAGAAGAAGTGATTGGGAATGTTAGAGAAATAATGACTGATGCCCCTAAAACTTCAGTAAGAACTCTTGCTCAACAAACCGGGTTGTCAGTTGGTTCTTGCCATAAAGTTTTAAAAGAAGATTTACAGTTATTCCCATATCGTATAACTTGTTTGCAAGAAATCCTCGATATTGATTATCCGCGACGAGTAGTATTTTGAGAATGGTTTACAAATAATTTGAATGATGATGTCCTAGACAAAACTTTCTTTTCAGACAAAGCATGGTTTCATGTTAGTGGATATGTTAACTCGCAAAACATGAGAATGTGGAGTGATACAAAGCCCAATAATTTTTATGTTGAAGCTCCTTTACATCCTCAGAAAGTTGGTGTTTGGTGCGCTATAAGTAGAAGAAGGATTATTGGTCTAATTTTTTTTAATGGTACCTTAACTGCAGAAAGATATCGACAGGAAATTCTATTGCCTTTCATTAATCAACTTCGCGATGATGAACTAGCTTTGAAATACTTTCAACAAGATGGTGCTAGAGCTCACACAGCGGGGGAAACAATGAATATGTTACAAGAAGTGTTTGGAAATCGTTTAATTAGTTTGAACAGCGATCATGAATTTCCTCCAAGATCTTGTGATCTTACACCGTGTGATTACTATTTATGGCCTTTTTTAAAAAATTCAATTTATCAAGTACCAGTGCAAGATTATATAGATCTCCAAGACAGAATTATAAATAAAATTAGTGAAATTAGAAATAGTCCCATACTGCAAAATGTATTTAGTAGCATTCGGAGGAGGTGCCTAAAATGCTTGGAAGAAAGTGGTGGACATTTTCAACATCTTTTATAATTATGGTCATTATTGTTGGTAATTTATACAACTACAATTTATGATATTTATTATAAGGTTGTAATCTAAGGACTCTAAAAACAATTTATTTGTTTCAAATTTATTTTAAGCCATTTCTTACAATAATTTGTTGAATGTTAATATATTAAACTATTACGATAACTAGATACTATTGTCACTATAAGATGAATAAAACCTTTACTTGTAAAGTTATTTCCTCTTAATTATGCATTGTCTTTTTACATGTTACTACAGATTAGATGAGCTTTATTACACAAGAATGAATAGCATATTAATTGGATTATGTAATTTTTTCCAGTTATCGCATGAAGAGGTGCAATTGTTCATCAAGAATTCTCTAAAATATCGAAATACTTAATTTGAAATTTGCAAATTAATTACTATTACCTTCTAAAATCATTATTTGACTAGTTTATATTAATTAATATGGCATATTAAAGTAATATATTTCGACATAAACTGACATTTGCGTGTATGATAACCTATAAAATTGTATTAAGTAAATGTATCAATCTATATCAGACATGACTTCATATTTTCAAGGACTACTTTGACTTCGAATGTTTCTGAATACCCGTTATGTTTTGCGAACGAACCTTCTACTTGTCAAAAACACATGTGTATGTCTTTTTGATCATGCATCCCCTCGGTCGTTCTGTGTTGGCCGTAGTACATACTTCATTTCACAGATAGCGCCAATATTAGTTATTCGCCTGTTACGCCGTACTTTTATAGCACAGTTTCACACTAACACGGTTCGAAAATTGGGTAAAACTCTTGTACCACACGAAATGTAATAAAAACTTTTAATAGCGAACGTGATCTAATTTATTTAGGCAAAGCTACTTAAAACAGAAAAATTTAGATTTGAAAATTTTACTTATATTGAATAATGCATCCAGCCATTCGCAAGATTTAAATAACCCAAATGTCAAAATATTTTTTTTACTTTCAAATACAACTGTTTTACTTCAACCGTTAGATCAGAGAATTACAGCTACATTTAAAACTAATTACATAAGCAGATCATTACAATGGGTTTTGAACAAAGCCAATGATGAATCTATGGACGTTAGGAAGGCGTGGAAACTAAGCTCATCTATCAGAGAAATAAAACTGACGACATTATATGGTTGTTGGAAAAAACATGGCAGGAGTCAAAGTGAAAGTGAAAATCTGATCGAGCCAGCAGAAAATAGAATAGATGCAGTAGTTCCAAGGAGGGGAAGGTTTTGATGATGTGATATCCAAGAGTACTGGTGGAAGAAGAAATTGATGAAACAGGTTTGGTAGAAATGATATCTGGAAGAAGTTAAACAGTTTACTCTGCAAAGTTTAAAGAAAGGCTTAGCCGAAGAGTTAAAGTCACATTTCTTAAATGAAAAACCTAGAAATTAAAGGAGCATAAAGTTTACAAGAAAATATGAAAACCGCATAGCACCATATAACGAAATTTATAAAGACTTTTTAACTAAAAGCAAGCATGCTAAAATAACGGATTTCTTGCAAAAGGTAAAACATGAATCAATAGAAAAATTTTCAGAGGTTGAGGACATCTTGCCAAAAAGAAAACGCGCTCGCTCAATGGTGATTGGTGATGAACAAAACGACGAAGAAATAGTTTAATTCACATTAATATGTATTAAGTACTTTTTAAGAAAATTGTTTTACTAAAAATATTTATCTTAATTATGAAAATATAATAGCATGATCTTTAATTTTTTGAACCTAACGTTCTCTTTCGTACTAGTTCTTTGTTTTGTATAACGGATTCGCATAACATGGGAATTTTATGGAACCTAACTCCCGTGTTATACGGGAGTTACCTGTAAACTATGGAACATTGTGGAAAATATACCTAACAGCTACATATTTAATTTATTTTTATTTTTTTTTGATAAACCGTTAAAACAATTATTAAGACCGAAACGCTCAAAGAAACGCCAAACGGGAATAGAGATTGTCTGCCTAGACTTCAATAGACTTTCAATGGATAAAAATCCATAATTAATCTAATACAGTTTAAATCGTTAAGAAATGTAAATGATATGTGATGGAGTACCCAAATTACTTTACTTTTCTTGGGTTCTTGTCGGAACATATTTTTTTTTAGTTGTGTCAGGCATGATTAAAGACTACGTTAATATTATTATACACTTACTTATTAAATAGCACAATGTCCGGCAACCAGATATGCTCCGATGGAACGTAAAGCATTTCTACGCCGCCGTAATCCACAGGATCCCATTTTAGTTTATAATCAACCCATTTCTGAAATAAAAGAAGAATATAGAACCTACATTTTCATTGATTTTAGAATATTGTTTCTAATAAAATTTCTAACAGTATTTTAAATCTAGATTTATGTTTAGAGAATAAATAAATTTACTTTTAATCTTTATACATATCATTATTGTGATTTTTGCCCACTTGATCACATAGTTTTGCAACCAAACATACACACAAATTCAATAATAAATTCAGTGACGTATCGTTCGAATTTATATGAATGTTTCTGAAATTACATTAATTTAGCCATTAGCCAATAAGCACATAAAGTTGATGTATTGAGTTTTGAAAAGAATTATTAATCCAAAAAAAGGAGTGAGATATAACAAGAACAATTCCTAGTCCTGGCACTACTGTTACCAACTGATACTACTAATTGACATACCGTGTGTCGCATTTAAGATGAAGGCACCCCCATATTTTCGTTATTTGAAGGAATACGGATTTGAATTTTTGCAGTCATACATGTTGATGAGTCACATTTTTTAAAATACTCAACTGCAATCTAAACTTCAAGCTCAGCCTACTACAAATTTAGAAACAGGGTCAATCCTTGATATTTTTCTTCGCGTTAGAGAAAGGTCAATCCTTGATATTTTTCTTCGCGTTAGAGATACAAAAAAAAATATTAAAAAAGTTGTTCAGAATGCCATTCTAACCCCATGTACCGAGTTTCATGACAAAATTTACATTTTTATTTTTTTTTTTGGTCTATATACAAAATTACTACGTTTATTTTTCAATTTGATAATTAGAGTGCCATGGATAGTAATAATTTGACACTAGTGCTAAATGTCAGTCAGATTAATCTTCTACTGCGTTAAGTTCTAATCAGTGGTCACAGAAGTAAAATGCCATTAACATTAAGAGAAAAAATCGAAATAATCCGGTTGTTTGATGATCATGCTCGTAGTATCAGAGAAGTTGCTGCAGAGTTTAACTTGAGACATCCCAACGTGCTCCCATTACGCATGGAAAAGCAGCCGCTGTAAATGCTGTTTTCAATGAAACTGGCTGTGTTATTAAAATCTATCGTCGAATACACCCACATCTTGAAGATAACGATATATTGGCGGCAAATCAAACAAATCCATGCACGAGCCTTCGAGATTTATCGTCTCAACTAAATATTAGCAAGGATGAAATCAGAAGATGTTTCGTTCGGCACAAAATCAAGCCCTACAAACCCAATTTCTTACATACATTGAAAGAAGGTGATGATAATAAAAGATTAAACTATTGTTATTGGGTCCAAGGTAATTTTTTAAATGTCAGAATTTTCTAAAGATTATGTTTACTGATAAGGCTACATTCACCACGAATGGGGTTGTATCATCTCAAAACTGTAGATACTGGGCCAGAGATAATCCTCACTGCGTTATAAATTGTAAAAACCAATATTCCCAGAAAGTCAATGTGTGGTGTAAGATTTTAGGTGACCGAATAATTGGTCCTTTTTTTTTAATTATTCATTGAATGCTTGTCGTTTAGTTCTTCGATAGGGAATTTTGGGATGTAGTTGAAAATCTTCCTCTTAATGTGCGACAGGATATGTATTTGCAGCTAGATGGTGCAACCATCCATAATTCAAGAATTGTTCGTCAATGGTTGAACCAAACATTTCCTATGCGCTAGATTGGAAGAAACAGTCTTCTTGAACTGTGGCAAGTTTATAAAACAAGGCCCAGAAATCGAGATGAACTTTGTGCCAGAATAAGGCAAGTCTATCAAGAAATCAGAATCCCGAAACTTAGACGAGGAGCTAAACACAATCGTAAAAGAATCGAAAAATGTATTCGAATAGACGGAGGACTAGTTGAGAGAGATCACAGTTCGTAGTTAATTATTTGTATTATGAAAATGATTGCTTACTTTTTTCTAAATTTAATCAACTACCAAAATTGTTTTCCCAGAAGAATGAAATAATTATTTCTTTGTAAGTGCTTTTTATTTTACTGAAATATTTGAATACATGACACTACTAAATTGACAATGTGTTAAATTATTACTATCCATAGCACTCGAATTATCAAATTGAAAAATACATAACTTAAAAATATGACCCATCAACATGTATGACTGTACAAAAATTAAAATCTGTATTTCTTCAAATAACGAAAATATGGAGGTGTCTTCATCGTAAATGTGACAGACGGTATATGAAGTAAATATGGTGCGGTAGCCTATGAAAGTGAAATTCACTAAATTCCGGAAATCGATATCTAATATATTTAAAGAAAAATAAAATATATATTGTAATAAAAGAGGACCAATCTGTAATTTATGATATACGAGAAAACTATGTTATGCGAGTATTTAATATAGCCATGCGAGTATTTAATACAGTCCTCTCCAACATTGGAGTATCTTTGGAAACGAATTCTTATAGTCGAAAGGGGTCATATTCTTGTTTTTCAAAGTCTAGTCAGTTTTTTGAGGGTTATATTTTTGCACGTGAAACGGTGGCCATGTAAATTCTTTTTAAGGTTAAAAAATAGCACTGGTCAACAGATTTTCACTTTTTTAATTATTCTATAGCAACAAATTTTTGTTTCTTTTACAGTTCTAACAATAGTAATAACAACAAATTAATTCTGGCACGTCAGATTAAAAAAAAAATTTTGAAAAGTAAATGAAATAATATTAATTAGGTAGGTAGGTAGGTAGATTATATGGAGCTGTATGGCTCGTCCTGTTTAAAATGTTTTTTCCTTTTTACTTTCTTTTATACTGTTCTTCGGCACTTTCTGATATCAATGTTCAATGATACTCAGCAAGCATTTCACTGTAACGCTTCAGAATGCGGTACTGGACGAGTAGCAGAGGGCAGATTAGTATAGGCACTATTTTCTTATATTTGTCGGGAAGCCTGAAAGTTTTCTCAGGTCTCAGTTCTTTAGTGGAATGGCCCGTTTGTTCACCCTAAATCATGGGTCCTGTAAATGACAGCTCTTTTCTTGACTAACCCTCAGTGTATTAGCGCAGCGTGCGCAGCAAATACTGGGAGCCCATAGCTTGCCTTTGTGTTGAATGGTTTAGCCAAAATATTGAAAACATACCTTTTCTATTAAATTTTTAATATCCCGCTTATGCTGGTGAATTCTCCACATACAAAACAGAAGCCGTTTGGATTATTTATACGGGAACGCGACATTTTGAAATAAAAAGAAGTTTATCTATCACAAACCGACTTACCTACACTGAATCAAATGAGCCGTGTGTAGGCTCTTTATTAACTCACATAGCCAGATAGCTATCAATTCTAAATTTGATTGGTTCCAGAGCAAAAATTAAGTGCTCTGACGTAGAAAACCATTCAATGTTTGACAGAATAATATTTTTAAGAGAATTTCTCTTATATCAAAGTAACTTTGAAATTTACTGTATTTGTTGAAAAAGTATTTAAGAAAATATCTCAAAATTCTGACGCGATGGAGCAAATCTTAAATGGTTAGAAGAGAATTTTGTATTAGTTTGGGTAGAGAACTTATCAACGAACATTTGAAAGACGATATGATATAAAAGGACTCTCAAAGGAGCTAAAGGAGCTAAAATCAATTATTGAAAAATGACTCGGAATTTAAGCAACACAACCTCTAAAACCGGGATCTGTAAGAATCTAGAAAAGGTGTCACGTATGTGAGCGGAAAATAGACCGGAAGATAAAAACCACATGCAATGGGTGTGGTCCGTACGTCTGCAAGGACCATTTATAAAGGAAAAATTTTAAATTTTTTGCAATGAATAAAGTAGTATATATTAGAGATGGGCGAAATCGTTCCTTTTGTGGCTTCGTTCCTTCTCGTTCCATTCTGCAGATGGAACGAGTCCAGAGGATTCGTTCCGTGGAACGATTATAACAACCTCGAATTTAAATGCCGATCGGAGTTGTAAAGTCCGACAAGCATTTCGATCTAGCTTTGTTGAATCGGAATGATTGCCTGTTTGTTTTATTTAGTTATTTAAAAGCTTAAACAGAAACATGGAACCCCCTACTCATTTTAGGCCAAAACCATTAATTGTTTGTTATATCTTTGTCTTTAAATTCTAATAAGTGCAGTCACCACTACAAACCTATAAACTCAAAATCCAAAATAAACAAACGTAACATATATTTCATTACTAGTCTTTACTATTGAAACAATCGACAATTAATGGAGTAGATAAGTGCCAGAAGTTAAAATAAACATAAATAGAGAGACTCATGCATTAATGATTTGTGTACATTATGAAAAAATACGTGGACAATATATACACATAACAGTTTATATCTTAGTAAGCAAGTGGAAAACCGACAAATGGTTGACGACGTGCCGTTCTATCGTGGTTATAGATTGAATAATCTCGATGGAACGAAATAGAGGAACGACATACAGTTCCAATTTCGGATTCGTTCCAATTCGTTCCACGGATGGATTCGTTCCTATGTACCGAATCCATCCGGATGGACACATCACTAGTATATATTTATCATCAAATAATGTATTTTGAAAAACATACATATTATATAAATATACTAAATTTGCATTTGTAATGCTAATGAAGTTGTTCTTTTACGGAGAATAAAACCATATTTTGGGAAAACTAAAAATTGCAAAATATCCCTAGAAGATGTCATTATTAATTTTCTAGATTTTTTTATGCATTTATTTTTTGGACAGTTAATAATTTAATACATTTAAACATTAAATATGCTGAATTGTTATTTAACTAAAGTTAATTTTTTTTTTGAAGATGTTCTAAGATAAATGTCTATTTTATTATGTTAAACCTTACAAAAAGGTTCTATAACAATGAAAAAAATTGTTTACAAAAGGCGTGGTGTTGAAGTATCCCACCATAGTATATGTGATACTCGAAGACACGATGGTATTTGAGGGTTAAGGAACTAACCGCAAGAAGGGTGCTGCGTGTGCTTACTGTTGAGCAAATGCAAAAACATATTACAATTTGAAATGACTATATGGCTAAAGTCAAATGAAATCTAACAGAATTTTTTCGTCAATATGTCATCGTATTTGAAACCTGGATGCATTGCTATACTCCAGAATAAAAAATTCAATCAAAACAATGAATTTCTTCCTATGAACGTCCTTCGAAGAAGGCAAAAACTGCTTTTTCGGTCAGTAAGATTATGGCATGATTCTTTGGAATTTTAGAGGTGTAATATTTATTGACGATTTACAAAAGGGTGTAATAATAGACCAATATTATGCTGATGTGCTGACACGTTTTGCGACCGAACTGAAGAAAAAAACTGCTGCATTTATTCCGAAGAAAAGTGTATGTCCCATCAGCGTATTCGTCCTCCATGGCAACCACTAAATTTATCGGATTAGGATACAAACTGCTGCCTCATCCACCATATTCATCAGTTTTATGTTTCACGTTTCCAAACTTGAAAAAATGGCTTGGTGAAAAGAGATTCGGACGCATGAGGATATGATAGCTGTAACGAATGCCTATTCTGGCGAGCGATAGATTACTTTTTAGGCGACTACAAAAAAGGGCAACTCGCTGCTCTGTGTGTATAGAACTAAATGGGAATTATGTTAAAATATTTTTTCCCTAAAATAAGTATTTCATTGAAAAGTCGCCCACTCTCGTATTTGTTAGAGATTAATTTCCAATATTACTTGTCATCCTAATAATATATACTTTAAAGCCTTGTAAAGGATATACGAGGGATAAGCTGAATTTATTGAAAATAAGAAAATCTTGTAGAACGTGAAAAGCAATCATACAGCGTTTATTTAGAGTGTGATAACCTAATTAAGCAATGCAGTGTACCGTTTATCTAAGTCAAGGCGCGGGCTCGTGTGTAATGCATGTTATATCCAAACATGACCTCGCCCGACATAACGTACATACACAAGCATTCGCAAGGTACGTTACACACTTTCAACACTATTGTTTATTTAGAGTAAGGACATATAGTCGAAAAGCAGATCACTCTAACGATACATAAGACATCCCATCCGGAGTCTTATCAGAGTCAGTAGAGACACAGTTAGAGTCTCTTTCCGACTATCGTCTACATTGTTAATTATGTAATTACCATCTTGTTAAATAGTTATAAGTGTTGGTTTATTAAACTATGTTAAACCTATCATACTTGTGCATTATTTAACGCTACAACGATATCTGCGTGAAGACTCACACCGATGTGGCCCTCAGGACCAGGCTCACATCACAAGAGCAACTCTTTATCTGTCATTTGACGTTTTGGCTACAATTTACCCATGGTATACGCAGGCGCTGCTCGTGATAACGTACTGTTGGGGCACGTACAATGATGCGAGTGCTTCGTATATTCTCGTGTACTAACTCTAGCATTTTCTTGGTAAACACCGAAACCACACGAGGCACTCGCATCATTGTATGTGCCTCTACAATACGTCATCACGGGACGCGCATGAGTATAAGGGATTTGAACGCGAAAAAAATTATGTTCCGCATTAAAAAGAAACAGGGCGTCCTCCTAGGGCTGTTACCGACAAAAACATTACTAGGACAATAAAGCCACTTATTCGGTAACAGAGCATCAACTCAAGATTGGATCCACAGCTGTTAAAACAATCATAAGCGATCACCTGCATTTGAAAATGTGGTAAGTCGTTTTGTGCTTTCTGTGCTTTCTGACTTCTAAAAAGCAGAGTGTGTAAGAATTTGCCATGAAACTTTTTTAAATAATGGCTTGCACCAAATCTTTTCCAAGAAAGTGACAGGTAACGAAACTTATATTTTCTTTCGACCTTCCTACCCGCTAAGAGAATCGTGTATGGATTCATGAAAAAGGTTATGTATGCGGTATTCTTCAGAAGTACGGGCTTCATAAATGGAATTATGCTAGATGGACAAAAGACAGTTACAGCTAATTGGTACACTGAAAACTGTTTGCCTGAAGTGTTCAGTAAAGTTCCAGACAAGGGATCTACCATGATAATGCATCGTCCCATACGGCAGTTTTAACTCTCCAGTTTTTGGCAGGAAAAAATATAAAAGTAATAGAACATCCGCCATACTCACCTGATTTGATGTGTCTGGCTATTTTTTTGGTTTAAATGTAATTAGCGGGGTAGAGAGGTTTTCGTCTGAAGAAGAGATTGATACAGCAGTTCAAGCTTATTTTGAAAGGTATTCCGAAAGAAGATTAGTTGGTAGCTTTTAAGCAGTAGAAAGAAAGAATGTTAAAGTATGTAATTGCTAAAGGGAATTACTTTGAGCATATTTTAACTAAATCCTAGAAAATACTAACCGCGTTTTTATTCTCAATAATTTCAGCTTGTCCCTCGTACAGTAATTTATTGCTTTGGTGTAATCAGAATAGAATGAAATGTTTTAAAATTGCAATCTATTGCTTATCTGAAGAACACAAGCGATCCAGGTTAATAATTGCTTTAGCTCATATAAATAACGGACATTTTTAGGAAAGTGTAATTTTTTCCGATGAAAAAGTCCAGACAAGAAATAGTGGAATCGTACATGTTTATAGACTACGAGATACGAGCCTTGATAAGCGGTACATAAATAATATTTGATAATAGGGAAGACTTAAGGCAACTAATTTTAGATGTCAGAGAAGATAGTTAAGCGATAGTGTTATATTAGAAATATTGTACTTTTGATATATTTAGGGATACATTAGAAATATTGTCCATAACATTGAGGGCAGTTATTGATGCAAATAACGCCCAACCAAATATCTACTACTTTTCATAAATTTGTGTTTAACCCTTTATCAGTTCGCACTATATCAAACTATGTGTCAATTTATGAACCATGTAACCATATGGTTACAAAGTATTCTAAAGTCTTTTTCTCAGATACTCTATATGTTGACGATCCTTGGGTGGCAATACCATATGGTTACAAATATGCCTAGGTGGGGGAAATGCGGATCTAGTCGAAAGTGCGCAGCAGTTCATTTTTATGGTTACTGTTGAGGCCACGTGCGTGTTATTATTAGGTTTTGAGAAGTACCGGTACCATTATTGACAGTTTATATTGTGGATTTGTGTGATTGTGCTAGAAATTTTGATATTGGTTTCTTGGATATATAAGGTAAGATAGTTTGTTTCTGTTCTAAGTGAATGTGTATCCATATACCATTATTTTTGACTTTGATTGTGTGTAACTATATGGTTACATTGCCCATTGCAGTATACTATTTCTCACTTCGAATATGGACGAATCAGGACTGTTTGATACAATATCTCCTAATTTATTTTACGGCAAGAAGAAAGATAGACTGCCACCTCCTCCTCATTACGCCCTTGCAATATTTCACCAACTTGTTTTCCTTTGAAATAATGACGACCATAATTGAGCAAACAAATTTATACAGTACCCAACAAACCGATACTTGCATAGCCACTAATGCGAAAGAAATGACGGATTTTATATCTATTATGCTATTGATGGGTATAATAAATCTTCCTTCGTACGAAGATTATTGGGCCAGTGGATCTCGGATTGAACAGATAGCCTCTCTTATGACTGTGAAACGATTCAAATCGTTGAGGCGTAATATTCATTTCAATAATAATGAGAACGTAACCGAAGACACCAAAGACAGGTATTTCAAGATTCGACCCTTGATTGACAGTCTAAAACAAAATTTCCGAAAATATCATACTGAAAATGATTATTCTGTCGACGAAACCATGGTCGCTTACAAAGGTACGCGTGCAGGAAGTCTTCGGAAATATATCAAAAATAAGCCTCATAAATTGGGGTACAAATTTTTTGTCATCGCTGGTGTATCTGGCTATATTTTGGATTTTGTGCCATACCAAGGGGCAACTATATTCGAAACGCTTCAAGGCAGTATAAATGAACTCAGCCAAGAAGAAATTGATATGGGTTTTGGTGCCGGGATTGTCATAGCATTGTCAAAATCTCTTCACGAACCTAATAAGGCAACACTATTTTTTGATAATTATTTTTCGGGGCTCCCACTTTTCATATATCTCAAGGAGAAGTTAGGTATATATAGTCTTGGAACCATGCGCAGTAATAGAATTGCCGGTTGTCCCATCGAAACTGATAAGGTTCTACAAAAACAAGGGAGAGGAACTTTTGATTATAAATCGGATACAAAAAAAGGTGTTATAATTGTCAAATGGGTGGACAATAAAGTTGTGCTCTTGGGTAGTACCCTCTTTGGAATAGAACCAGTGGACAATGTCAAAAGATATAATAAGGCTGCTAAGGCAAAAGTTGATGTTCCATTTCCAGCTATAATAAAGCAATACAATAAACATATGGGTGGTGTTGATACTGCTAATGGGTTGATGGGATATTATAAGACTCCACATAAAACAAAAAGTTGGTATTTTGCAATATTTAGTTATCTTTTGGATATATCCGTTGTAAATGCTTGGCTGTTATATCGAATGGATTGTACCGCCAAGAAAACTAAATATATGCCTCTGAAGAACTTTAGATTGGAAATAGTAGCAGGTTTGGCTAGATGCTGTAAAGAAACCAGAAAGGGGCGACCTAGTTCTAATAACATCGAAACACCAACCATTCAGCGTCCCATTGTTGAGCGGCCAGATTTGTCATCAAGAACTGACTGTTATGGCCATTGGCCAGTACATACCAATAAAGGAAGGTGCAGGTACTGTGCAACAGGTACGAGTCGCCTGAAGTGCGAGAAATGTAACTGCAGACTTTGCCTTACCGATTCCAAAAACTGTTTTAAAGCTTTTCATAAATAATCAAGAGATATGTATTTCTTATAAATTTTGAAAATAAATATAAATTCTTATTCGAAGTTGGGGTGGTTTTAATGGCCCGTGTGACCATACGGTAACGACTTCTAAATTTGTTTTTTTATGCAACTATGAATATAAATTTACTAAAAATAGTATCAGGAATATATTTTATTCACAACGTATTAATATAATAATTTTAAAGAGAAATTTATAGCCTTGACCGATAAGGGGTAAAAAAAAGTATGTTACCATATGGTAACCAAAACTGATAAAGGGTTAAAAAGCATTCCTTTCCAATGAAAATAGTTAATTTTACCAACTTATTTATTAAGATAAAATATTTTTTAGGTTTTTTTCTGTGCTTGAAAAGCACAATCATTCCAACAAAATTTGAAAAATTGGCACTAGATCTTTACCAGCATAATTGCATCTAGAGAATTATGATGATTACATTTGACAAGTTCTTCTTCTATAACTACGGAACGATATAATTAAATTCACTATTCTAGGAAAACTTAACAATACTACTAAATTTACTTATTATAAAAACTGTTTTCTTGGAGACTATGGTCGCGTAAGAACTTAAAAAAAGGGATAAAACTCCATAGCTACCACAATTAATACCCAGTGTATACGCGGGCGTCTTGTAAAGTGTTTCGCTATTATTTGCGTTAGCTTTACTATGCCCCATACTCAACACTGTGATTATTAATTTTACCTACTGAGGAAGGCAGCTTAGTTGTCGAAATACAAGTATTAATTGTTGTGAGGAGTTTTGACTGACACAATCAAATGCTTTAGTCAAATCAAAAAATGTCGCCTTAGTTAACTTAAAATTCATTTACCGCAAGTGGTGATGTGATGATTATATGCTAAAATTATTATATCTATTATTAACAATTAAATGCTTAATTATAATTTTAAAATAATTGAGAACTAAAAAAAGTATAGAATCTGTAGTAGTGAGATACTTTTAAAGGTATCACACACTTGAAAATTAAAACGAGAATTTTCGAACAATTCGCCTCTAAATAAAATTAAATATCAAGTAACGAGTATTAATTTTCACGAAAGCTAACATGTACATTCTTCTAAACTCTAGGATGATGCTTAAGAGCACAACAGCACTTGTACTGAAACTCGAGCCGCTATTGAAATCGAATTATTTGGAATCCTCTTACAGTGTCATACGAATTCCCACATGAAGTGCTTAATTAAAAGAACATACAGCGTTGTAAAAAATCGGGATATATTTATAAAGAGCGATCAAGATAATTTGTAATCGAGTCAACCTTGAAACCGAAATTGTATGTCGTAAATACATTCGTCCTCAGTTGCATAGTTTACATTAACTGTTGTTATTTTAGCTGTCAACTGACATTTTACTTGACGTTTGTAATGTAAGTGCAGTTCAGGTAAATACATACGATTTCGGATTCAAGGTTGACTCGATTACAAATTATCTTGATCGCTCGTTATGTACATAAATAATTTTGAATAAAGCGTTATAGTAATACAGGTAAATACTATTTTTACGAAGTAAATTGTAGTTATTGTCCATTTATTTGCGGTTAATAGTATTTATTAAGAGAAAAGCAATGGTTATATTCATAACTTGAATGTTGAAGATATTGAAATGAAATCTAATACGGGAATTGTCAAAATTCAACAATTCAAGAACAAAATCCCCCGAAGATTTGTAGTTACCAGCAGTTGTAATAACGAAACCGTCAACTGGTTTAATATCTTTGAAAAGTACATCAAGTTACGCCGAATAATTTTAAAGAAACGGTTCTGTGTGCGTTATAGCCAGAAGAAATGCGTTTGACAAGTAGTGGGCAAGCATACTCATATACGGGTATTACATTTAGGAGAACTTCCAGTACTTTGCTAGCCAACAGTGGAACGTACATCTTTGCTTTAAAAAGACATGGCGGATGGAAATCCTCTGCAGTTGCAGAGGGGTATGTGGGAGACTCGTTAAATAATAAAATAGGAAAAGCTGACAGAATTTCATATGGAATCACTTGCAGCTCATCTCGAAGACCTGTTGTTAAAGACAACATAGCAAACGTCAGTATAACTGACATAGTCGACTATGACAAAGGTTAAGGTGTTATTTCTGTTTCAAATAACGAAAATAATGAAATAACTAATGAAGTTAAACATTTTGTTAACACATCTTTATTGAATATTAAAAATTGTTCCAATTGTTAAATTAATATTAATATCAATAAATAAACATGCTTCATCCATAATAATAATTTCGTCCCTAGTGACGAAAATTACCTACTAATTTTCACCTTCGTCTAGTTGCCTGCTGTCGCTGTATCTCGTCATTTTTAAATCACGTCAGTTTGTGCTGTTCATAGCTTTATCGTGATTTCTGATTCAGAAAGTGATTTAGAAATAGTAAATCAAGATGAGAAAATCGCTGCAGAAAAATTGAGAAAGAAGTATGAAGAAGTCCATGTAAAATTCATTGAATAGAGGGCTGATAATAGCGAAATTTAATATTCGGAAATCGTGCTGCTTGCATATTTTGCAAAATTGTTGGAAAATGTGAACCCATCGACCTTATCTACATATTCTATGTATACATATTCTATGTATTAATGCTTAAATCATAACTAGTTGAAATATGATCTATAGTTTTGTAATTTTTAAATTGAAAATAAAGTGTTTGTTTACATAATTTTTTTAATGCGATAGGTAAGGTCGTAGAAAAACTATAGTGTTTAACTCGTCAAATTTTTTTTTAAGCTCGCGAGTTGTTCTCTCCCTGTCATCGAAACTATTCTTGCGCTTAAAAAAATGTTACTTTCGTCACACAATATACTATTTTTGTCCATAGTTACTAGTTATTTGGTCACCCGGTTGATTTACTTTCCATTATTGTCGACTTTTTGTCAATGCATTGCCAATTTACAAAACTGGTCACGAGAAAATGTATTTTACTCCTCAGCAAAGGCCATTTTGAAAGTTAAAAACAACAAATCGTTTTATTTATTTGCTTGTTTGATATTTTGTCCTTAGTGACGAAAATTACCTGCGTCTAGTTGCCTGCTGTCGCTGTATCGCGTCATTTTTGAATCACGTCAGTTTGTGCTGTTCGTATATTATCATGATTTTTGATTCAGAAAGTGATTTAAATATTCCCAATATTTCCACCTGAAATAGTAAATCAAGCTGAGAAAATCTCTGCAGAAGAATTGAGAAAGAGGTATGAAGAAGTCCATGTAAAATTCATTGAATGGAGGGCTGAAAATAGCGAAATTTCATATTCGGAAATCGTGCTGCTTGCATATTTTGCAAAATTGTTGGAAAATTTGATACCATGGTCTACATATTCTATGTATCAATGCTTAAATTATAACTAGAGCTGAGAATGTTTGCGGTATAACCATGGTTATATCATGTAACCATAGTAATTTACTATGGTTACATGATATAACCATGGTTATACCGCAAACATCCTCAGCTCTAATTATAACTAATTGAAATATTATCAATAGTTTAGTAATTTTTAATTGAAAATAAAGTATTTGTTTACATAATTTTTTTAATGCCATAGGCGAGGTCGTAGAAAAACTATAGTGTTTAACTCGTCAAAATTTTTTTTAAGCTCGCGAGTTGTTCTCTCCCTGTCATCAAAACTATTCTTGCGCTTAAAAAAATGTTACTTTCGTCACACAATATACTATTGTTGTCCATAGTTACTAGTTATTTGGTCACCCGGTTGATTTACTTTCCATTATTGTCGACTTTTTGTCAATGTATTGTCAATTTACAAAACTGGTAACGAGAAAATGTATTTTACTCGACAGTATAGACCATTTTGAAAGTTAAAAACAACAAATCGTTTTATTTATTTGCTTGTTTGATATTTACTTTATTAAATTTTTGGTAAATTTGAATCTAAAAGTCAGGCATGTTAACATAAAGTTGCAGAATTGTTGCTAGCTTAACAAACAATTTTCAATCATTATAGTCATCCGATACTATGTGTTCATAAGGCAATGTTATCGTTACTATAATAATAATTTATTTATTTGTATTCATACTAATTAAGTGTATTTAATGTTGGGATTTTCATTTGGTGTTCTGCAAAATAGATTCCCTCTCTTAGTGTATCGTAACGTAAAAAAAGTTCAGCAAATACTGGCATAAAGAATAATCAACTTTATTAGTTTTCAATAAAATTACTTTAATTTTACTACGATTAATGCTTAAACTGTTAGAATTAAATAATTGCTTAAGATTCAACATATATTTGGAGTCAACACCGGTGATTGTCTTGTACGTATCTTCCGTTGTCATAAATGACAGAAATGATGTATCATAGTTTGCTATTAAAGATTGATTTCCGTTCGAACAGCACTGACATCGTTATAATCATAAATCAGTTTGTCGCCTTCTAGATAAGTATGATGAAAACTGTGTTCAAATGCTTAAGCCCCATAAAGTTCTTATTTACAAATTAGTTTGAATGATATATACTATCAAGTATCATCGACGAATCAAGTAGGAAGGACACCGCGAGGAATATATTTAGAATCAAACGCATTAGTAATCAAATTTTGAATGTCGAATAGTTAGATACTAGTAAATAAATTTAACTTAATAGGCGTCAATAGCTTCTCATATTTATTTTGTAATTCTATAAAACAAGTTTCTCACTTCTAAGATGATAATTCCAATAGTTAAAATATAACTTGATTAATTATTCGAAAATAAATCACTTGGCTTAGTTTCACGACTTCTTTAATTAGATATACTAACAATTGTTTCGGCTATTAGGCCATTATCAAAGAGCTATCTAAAACTAAACTTACTCTACTTAAGGTTTACTTATATACCTGTGTTTATTATGGGTGGGAGAATGTGGGTAATTGATATTTAAAATTGCATCGATATAGGGGGTACTTATGAATTCTAATTGCGTGTTTGTGATAACTCGATTTTGTTTTTGGGCTTTTTTAATTTAAAAAATCTCTAATATATTTAACTTTTTACTTTTTACTACATTATGAATGAGGTTACAGCTATTTATATCGGGTAAGTGGTTCTGGTCTATACAATGTTCTGCGAACCCTGTGTGTTTAACACTATATTTGATATCTCTAATATGTTCTGTTAACCGTTTATTAATACATCTGCCACTCTGTCCGATATAAATAGCTTCACAATTCTGGCATTTTATGGAATATACTCCTGATTTATCTAAGTTATCTATTTTATCCTTAGTATTATTCAACAATGTACCTAAATTTACTTTATTTATCCACACTGGGTTACAACCCAGATATCATCGATAAGTTGATAAAACATAAAGGAAAATACTTCAAAAAATTGTTATACCCAGAAATAAACGAATTAAAGAAACCTAGTTGGCATGTAATCACCTATATCCCTCCCATAACACAGAAAATAAACAAATTACTAAAGAAACTCAACATTAACATAGTGTGGATAAATAAAGTAAATTTAGGTACATTGTTGAATAATACTAAAGATAAAATAGATAACTTAGATAAATCAGGAGTATATTCCATAAAATGCCAGAATTGTGAAGCTATTTATATCGGACAGAGTGGCAGATGTATTAATAAACGGTTAACAGAACATATTAGAGATATAAAATATAGTGTTAAACACACAGGGTTCGCAGAACATTGTATAGACCAGAACCACTTACCCGATATAAATAGCTGTAACCTCATTCATAATGTAGTAAAAAGTGAAAAGTTAAATATATTAGAGATTTTTGAAATTAAAAAAGCCCAAAAACAAAATCGAGTTATCACAAACACGCAATTAGAATTCATAAATACCCCCTATATCGATGCAATTTTAAATATCAATTACCCACATTCTCCCACCCATAATGAACACAGGTATATAAGTTAACCTTAAGTAGAGTAACTTTAGTTTTAGATAGCTCTTTGATAATGGCCTAATAGCCGAAACAATTGTTAGTATATCTAATTAAAGAAGTCGTGAAACTAAGCCAAGTGTTTTATTTTCGAATAATTAATCAAGTTATTACAAGAATGTTTCACCAAGAAATATCTGCGAAGTCAACCAATGAAGTTAAAATATATAGTAAACTCACCTGAACTACCCACAAGTTAGTTGTCATAACTTGATTTTTTAAATTCATCTCGATTAATTGAGACAGTTTAAGCCCCAAATAAACAGTCAACGTTTCCGTGTGATTCACAACCGGTCTAATAAGTCTATTATAATTACTGAGAAGATCATCGTACAGTCTTTTAGCATCAGGATTCGCTTCCATCTGTTCAATGGCGCCTACAAATAAAACACATTTTATCAGTTTCATTAAATCTCTCACTATATATGAAATTTACCGAAGACATGTCGCAAGAATAAAATTATCATTAAGAAAATATGGTGGCACTTCAGTTCAAGAAACATGTTGTTGTTTGGAAAATGTTACGCCCACATAACCGCGACCATTTTGTCGGATGCTGAATGCTGGAGCTTTCATGGGATCGATTGCCTAGCGTCTGCTCAGTGTAACTAGTTGAGATTTTAAAAAATTCACACCAGGTTTTCTCTCGTTTAGTTTCACATAGTACATGTAAAGTACTTCATGAATATTTTCTAATATTTGAATTATTTTTTGATCAGGATTTAGTTTATAGTGAAGTACGCATTTTAATATCTGCTTTTGTCTGCTCCAATTTCTTTTATTTCTATTTATTTAATTTTATAACCTCAATTTCTAGTTTCCATCCTTTTGAATTTAATTTAAATTTAATAGGTATTATGTAGTACGAACTTTTCATTTTAAGTAAAGCATAGTTTACGAGGTAGGTAATATATTGCTCATTTTAGTATGCAAATTCGTGAAGCGAACGAAATGTCCCACTTTATTTTATACTATGGAATTATACGATATCGACTCATTTATTTATTATTAATCGACGAAAACTATTCCAATTTATAAAAAAAAAAAACATCAAAACGACCGAAACCTAGAAATATCGTGATATGCGATGGAGAACAGGTAACTACACTCGTGGACAAAGAATTACGGATACCGAAATAAATGTCTGTTGGTACAAGAAAAAATTATTTTTTTCTTTTTTTAACAAGACATGAAACATTATCTATTAAGTAAGATTAAGAAATAAAAAAAGGTACTTAACATTTATTCAATAAGAAGTCACGAAAGAGTAAATTGTGCAAAATTAAGAAATTCATTGGTCTTATCAGGTAGGTTTTACATGTACGTTTTCACACAATTTAAGCGATTAATAGTGCGTACTATCTTCACGAACTCTAATGATTTCTGACGTACGGTGTAGCAAACATTGAATGCAGTTGGCGACCTCTTCTTGTGTAATGTTTTCCCATTCCTTGCAAAGAGCTATTCGAAGATCCCGAATGGTTACCGGTTTTTATGGGTTGTCGGTGCCGGAGGCGTTGCCCTAATGAATCCCAGAGTTTTCGATAGTATTAAAGTTTGTAGCAGTAGTAGAAGCAGTACGAATAGAAGACACGACATCAGAGGAAATAGAAATACGAAGAGGTGTTCGTCAGGTGTGTATACTGTCGCCAATCCTCTTTAATCTGTACTCGGAGGACATAGTAAATAGAGCACTTGATGATCGGGACATGGGAATTAAGATAACGGCATGACAATAAATAATCTGAGGTACGCTGAGGATACAGTTATTTTAGCTGAAACACACGAGGACCTACAGACGCTAATTAACAGAATGGTCACAGTAAGCGAAGAGTATGGATTAACGCTGAACATAAGCAAAACAAAATATATGCTGATAACAAAAACAACTAAAGATAATCGTAAGATATATGTGAAGAACCAGCCTATTGAGAGAGTAAGACAATACAAATACCTGGGCACGATCATTAATGAGAACAATGACAGCTCCCAAGAAATACGAGTCAGAATAGAACAGGCGAGAAGCACCTTTACAAGGATGAAAAGGCTTTTCTGCTGCCGAGATTTAAACCTTGACTTAAAAATACGACTGATGAGATGCTATGTGCTGTCTATACTATACTATGGGATGGAGGCCTGGACGCTGAAGGTAACCGACATGAGGAGACTGGAGGCATTTGGGATGTGGGTATACCGGAGAATATTGAAGATCTCATGGGTAGAGAGAAAAACCAACGTAGAAATGATGAGACGTATGCATAAGGAGAGAGAAGTGATTCCGACAATTAAGAGAAGAAAACTGCTGTATATGGGACATGTCATGAGGGGAGAAAAATATCAAATACTACAAATAATTATGCAGGGAAAAATCCCGGGCAAGAGATCTATAGGAAGAAGACGGAATTCATGGCTGAAGAACCTTAGAGACTGGTTTGGATGCAATAATAATGAACTGTTTAGAGCTGCGGCTTCAAAAGTAAGAATTGCTATGATAATTGCCAACCTTCGAAGCGGAGACGGCACCTAAAGAAGAAAAAGATTAAAGTTTGGGCTTCGAGCTGACCATTGCAAACGGCGAAAGTTAACCGCATCCAAATATTGCTCAATCACCCGTACGGTGTGTGGTCGCGCGTTATCGTGCATTAGAGTAAATTTCTCACCCACGAACGACCGAGCAAATGGTACGACGTGATCAGCTAAACACTCGTTGATGTACCTAATAGCTATCATGGTACTATTTTCAATGAGAACAAGCTCAGTTTGCACGTACAAGGAAATTCCAGCCCCAACCCTTTATACCGCCTCCCCAAATACCATTATTGGAGATATACAATACGTTTAAAATCGTTCACCAGGTCTTCTCTACATACCAGGTCTTCTCCACACCAGGTCTTCTCCACACACGCTCTAGTCGAGGTGAACGCAGACCGAAACATCCATGAACAATACGGAGCTCCAGTGATCCATTGTCCATTGTGACAAGCAACAGGTTTCCTTGACATCAATCCGTATCCTATCAATCTTCGGGCAACGGTTCGTGCAGAAACTGAAGTACCGTAAACGTCTTCGACTTGACGAGACGCAATTGTTGATGGTAAACCATGATCGCGTAGTGTAGATAACACCATAGAACGGTCTTCTCGCCCGTTTGTGGTGCGAGGTCTGCCTGATCCTGGCTCTCTTGTATATTCTCCAGTTTGACGATGTCGCTGTATTGCGTCTAGGACGGTACTCCTGGGAATATTCAAGACAGCATCGAATATTGCGTTCATCTTCGTTCGCAGCTACTGCTCGGGGTAAATTTTCTGCTTGTATTTTGTCAGTCAATATGTGTAAGTACTGACAGTTCAAATGACCTTTCAACACGACAGATAAAAGTCGAATAAAGAGCACACCAAGATTTTTTTGGACTGGGTTCATTTTTTTAGGTTCGTTATTGTTTTTGTTATTCTTTTGGCTGTTTTGATAAATTAAATGTTTTGTATCTTCTTTAATTTCCAATTCTTATTTGATAGATAATATAGTGAAATCTCCCTTGGTCGGACACCAACAAGACCGACTGAAAGTGTTTCAAGAGGGCTGTCCGCCTAAAAGAAATACGAACAAAAAATCATTTTTTTAATGAAAACTGTAATTAAAGAAATTGGGACATTTAAAACGTATATGTATGTAAATGTTTTTAAAATAAACAAAAAACTTAAAATTTAAGGAAAAAATAAGGATTTGTTATCTTACAAAATATGTACATTGTGGTTTTCTGATATTAACGCTTGGATAAGTTCCTTACACTTAACTTTTCCTTATTGTGAACTTCAGCAATCTCAATTTTTTGTTTAAGCGTGAGAATTTTTTTTATTTGAAGCCATTTCTACATTGAATGTGTCGCCCACTGTGTCTTTTCCGCATAAACGTCAGAGTAATATTGAATCTTTGCGTGTACTTACCGAAGAATGAGAACGGTAAATCCCCGGTTTACTCGGGGAAGTCCCTCATTCAAGCCATGCAGAAACGCACGACGTAGGTTACGCTTGTACCGAAAGATTGAAGTCGGGGAATTCCCGGTTGACTCGGAAAAGTCCCTCAGTGACGGCAGGCAGCGAAGTTGCGCTCGCGATTGAGAAATACAGCAGCGACACTCGCGACAGAAAAATAAAACAAGGCGTTTATTTTTAATTTTGTATTTTGTCCGTTTAAGAAAACATTTTCTAGTGTTAGCGTCCGTTCAAGAGAATGTCCGTCCAAGAGGGAGTCAGCACAATGAAAATTATATGAGAGTCAGTCAGAACCATGAGAAACTCTTCGTCCAAGGAAGATGTCCGTGTAAGAAAGGTGTCCGCGAAGGGGAATTTCATTGTTTTCCATGTCTTGTCTTGTGAAAGGAAAACAAAAAGAAGTAATTTTAATTATGATAACAAATATTTACTTCAGTGTCCGGAATTTTTTGTCCACGAGTGTACTCAGCCTACCATATAAAAGTCCACAATATTTAATTACTAGAGTGGACCAATTCGGAGCGAAAGCAGAGGCGTGACTAACGAATTAGTTCCCGCGTGCCTCATCGTACATACAATTACTTAGTATATTGTTCACGGTCATCGTGTGTATACGTATAATAGCAGCAGGAAAGTGTATTTTGTGTATTTAATAATTTTGAAGGAGCGTACAGTAAAAAAAACCGCTATCATCAAAGTTTGTCAATAGGTTTATTGAGAACCATCCTAGTTTATCTTACAATGGGGTAAATGTAAAATGTTTAGTGTGCAATATATACCGATAGGACCAGCTCTCAACGGGCCATACCCAGCAATAAGTGGCAACAGCGAATCCCCTCTACGCGCAGTAGCTTACATTACCATACATGGCAGAGTTATGAATTTAGTAAGACTTAAACCGCGCAAGGATATAGTCGTTTGCATATTCGTTCTGTATACGTAATTTGCCCATTTCTTTCAGATATAATAAGGTCGTTATATCTCCAAGTTATTATTATTGTATTCTTAGCTGCTACGGAACAGTAATTTTAAGTAATAAAAAAACAATAACGTTTTCTAAAAGATAAAAGTAAAAAAATCAATAATTCTGCAAAATAAATTTTAATTCTAAGAAAGTCACTAAATATAGGATTCGAAAATACCGCCCTCTCTCCCCAAACAATAGCCGAGCCTATTGTAAAACTCCCGCCTCACTCCCTCGAGATTTCTAGGGGTTATTGTCTCGAAAATTCTAAACAGTTGAACTTGCAACTGTTGCAACCTTTACGTTTGCAATCTATTGCTCTCGATCATCGGACTTATGTATGCGCACGCGGAGTGGCATCGTACATACGTAGCCACATCGCATTACGTTCCATACGTATATTGTTGCGTATGGCCCGTAGCGGGTTGGACCTATCGGTATATATATATATATATATATATATATATATATAAACCATTTAACAAAATCAAATTTGCAACGCCACGTGCATAGCGCAAGACATAAAGATAGAGGCACTGGTGCCGATACAAAATATGAAGTGTTCTTATTTGATTTGTGTACAATGATGAGAAATAACTTTGGAGACGCACCTTATGTTAACAATATTTCATCGCGCTTCTCCAGATTTTCAAGTCACGGAAAACGCGTAAGACGGTAAGTTTTTTTTAATCATCTAATTACATACATTTTAGATTTTATTTTTTATACTTAGCATCGAGAACGTTTCATAATCTAGAAAAACCGTCTTACATTTTTTTTGTATCTAACATAATAACAGCACCGTTCGTGATAGTATATCTCTAGATATTAATAATGTTTCGCATGCGGGAACCAATTCGTTAGTCACGCCTCTGCTTTCGCTCCGAATTGGTCCACTCTATTAATTACAAAATTTTCTTTATTCATCTCCCTCAAAACTTACATATTTAGCAGCATGATAAAGTAATTCTGAATTAATTAAAAAAAAAAATTGCCTTTATTTACAAACCACTCTTCAATGCCACAGTGTCTTCATCGTTTGTCGAAAATTTTTGATCTTTCAAATGTTTTATGTGTTTTGGGAATAAATAATCGTCTAACGCTGCTAAACCCAGAGAATACAGCGGGTCACCAATTTCGTAAATTTTTTGCAATACAAAACTTGTGAGCAGGAGTGTTATTTTGTATCTTCGGCAAGTTTTTCGAGGTGTTTCTCAATAATTTTCTTACGTAATTTAGTTAGCAACACAGTATGATATGGTCCGGCGATTCGCAAAGTAAGTTGCGTTTGATTATTAAAAAAAGGAAGAAATTTTATTATATACAACTTAAACTTATTTTTCTACATAGTAGCCATTAAGATTGAGACATTTGTCATAGCGATGAACCAACTTTTTAAAGCCCTCTTCATAGAACTCTGTCCTGTAGCTTTTCATCGCTCTCATACTGTTGGCTCCCAAGCCTTTCCTGTTCCAAAAGACAGTGACCATGACTTTTCTCGCAGAAAAAGTTTGACGGCACTTTAAAGGTTTTCTCGTAGGCGAGTTAAAGAGACACTACTGCATTGACTATCTTTTTGTCTCAACGTTGACATAGGCGATCCAAGTTTCAACACCTGTTACGATATGCCTGAGGAGATCTTCACCTTCAACATCGTAATGTGTCAGAAAACTTAGTGCCGATCTCACTCTTTTTGTTTTATGGTCTTCGGTAAAAAGTTTTGGTACTTATAGTGAACAAAATTTGTGGTCTTCCACTCTGTTCTTCGTTATGGGCATTAGTTCGTCCTTCTCGAAAGATACGGCACCATATTCTAACCATGCTATCACTCATGACATTTTCATCATAAACACAACAAAGTTCACGCTGAATCTCAGTTCATGTTCATGTTTTTTGCCCACAGAAATCGGATGATAGAACGCAATTCACAGTCGGTGGGATTTTCAATTTCACAGATTTTCAAAGTTCACGCTGATTTTAATTTCAGTTCATGTTTTTTTGCACACAGAAATCGGATGATTGAACGCAATTCACAGTCGGTGGGATTTTCAATTGCAGCAGACATTTTAAACGATCAAAATAGTACAAAAAAATGCCTGAACTATTCCTTCGTTAGCTCTACTATACTCACCCTGAACCAGACTACATCGCAGCGTTGCGATCGCGCCGATATCCCCATTCCTCTCCTCACTAGGCGGAAAAGGAACTTACTTTACAAGTAGCTCTGAAGAAACTGAAGCGAGAATCTAGCAAACCCAGTTCTTGATACGCAATTTTTTGAGTCATGGAAAATCACAATGTTTCCATTTTCGAGAATGCTCTTTAGTTTTTGGATCGTAGTGACGGACCCACGTTTATATATATAACAACAACCCAATCCAAGAAGTTTGAAGAATCTTCTTTAAAACAGTAGTATATTTTCTTCGACCTTGCCAATCCAATGCGCTTCTGATCAGTATTCGAGCACCTCGGAATTAATTTCGCTGAAAGTTTTCTCATAAGCAACTCATGATGAATGATGTGAAACACGCGTTTATAGGAAATGCGCAATTCTTCTACAATATACTTGATCCCAATTCGTTGAATGTCTACAATCATATCATGAATAGAAATTGGCCTTCCAAAGGGGTGCTCATCTTTAACATCCTAAATTTCGCAATACAATTACTATAAAGGATACTGTTTACTTAAACTTTCTATCATATCAGCAAAAATATCTTTTTATAATAGCTCTTTCAAAAATAAATACTTAATAACTGGCCGAAATTCGCTTTTTCAAAATCTAGCTTGACAGTCATGCCATGCCGTTTTAAAAAAATCCACAATTTTATAACCATTTAACTGGCGAATGTCAAACTTCGACAATTTATTTATAAATTTTGTCTATTAGAAACCTTTAAGGCTAACTATATATGTCAATGGTCTTTAGTATGTATCAATGACTGTCATGGAAATTCAACAATATATTTATTCAAATGCAAAGTCAAAAATCTTCGAAACGATGACAACAATGCAAGAAGAAGGCTTGACACTATATAACAAGAATATATTAGTAGTTGCAAACTATAAACGCTAATACAACGTAAAGCAAAACAAGGAAGGCGCTCTTCTGCGAACAAGTTTATAGTCTCCAACCAGAAGTTTCTGGGAAACGTCTTTGAAATTGAAGTTTGGTGGTAGTTGTGCTTAGTTGTGCATTGTGCTTCAATTTCAGCAAAGGCTTACGTTTATCCAATGTTCTTTTCGAATATATGGTTTCTCGACGAATGCATGTTCACCTTAATAGATGGAATATGCCAGACATAAACGTAGAAAAGTCACTTCATAGCGAGCCTGTTAAAATTTGATATGTAATGTCTGTTACTGGGTAGGACTTATTTTGTTGAAGACGAAAACAGAAATGCTATTACTTTTAATCAGTTGTGATATATGGAATACACCATATCTGGGAGAAGATTCTGAGATCGATACGCAAGCATATTTAGTTTCCAAATCCTGTTCATTGATTTATTCTTACTGCACCATCATGTTTTTCCAAACATGTATAATAAACTTCGTAAACGTTACAAGTACTGCATAAAATGCAATGGATAGTAGATAGAGCACATTTTATATCTCAGAAATGTGGAAAATTGATTTACTTGGAGTTTAAGTTGTTGAAATTGTTGTAATTTGTATTAATAATGTCTTAGTTTTCAGTGTCTATTGCTTTGACACATGCATTAATTCAACGTAGGCACTTAATTAAACTGTTCAGTGAGGTCTTTATTCAAAAAGTAAGAATTTAAAAGCTCATATAAAGTGAAAATTATTGAAACAGTAACATAAATTTATTTTGAATTTAGTAGAAAAGGCAAGCGCTTCTTTACCGCAAATTAAACGTCGGTTTCACTGTTTTAGAGTAATTAATAAAGACGGCAGACTATGTGCCCCAGCAGTGGCGTTGCGTGGAGAGTTTAGCAGAATAACAGTGCGCTTACTTAAAAATAAATATACCGAATTTATATACAAAACGTTAAGAAAAAATATAAATAACTTACCCAACATGTTTACATTGTTGCAAAGAAATGCGGATGTGCGCGATGACAAAACTGCACCATAATATATGTTTCTGTATTAGTCTCGGAAAGTTTCGTACGTAGCGACGTATATATATGTTTATATACAGAGAAGGATTGTTCGACGTTGAGAGATGTTATATTTGCATAGTTAAAGCGCTCTTTGTATCTGTACAACGGATCTTCAGTATTGGTAAAAAGTTGCCCTAATTTTGTAAAATCTACATTTTTATCTAATACACTGTTAAATTTTTCACGGACACAATCACTTTTTTCATCTTCAAGGATATGCAGCACTAGTTTTACGTGGTCAATAATTGCTAATGAGTCCGATAAAGACAGCGCAGTGTTCTGTAATTTTTTTATTGCGTCCAGTATTGGAACGTAACTGTCGTAAATAATTTTTAAATTTGCTGCAACTTGAGGATTGTTAAATTGAACCTGGCTGAGCCGTATTGCAGCTGCTTCTTTATCATCTAGTTGTAAAATCACTAATTTAATTTTTTCAAAATGTTTATAATAATAAAATGCTGCTTCTAACCAAGTACCCCATCGTATAAGAATTGGTTGCGGCGGCTCGGGTATATCAGGACACAGCGAATGAAATAGCCGAATCCGTTTCGGAGATTTAAGAAAAACCGCTTTCGTTTGTCCTATCAGTTGATCCACATCAGGATAAGTTGTACGTATAGTGTTTGTTGCAAGGTGTAAAGCGTGAAGCAAACATGTGACATGCAGCAGGTATGGTTGAATCGTTTTGAGTAAGTTTGCCGTGGAACACATAACCTTGGCAGCATCGGTAACTAATATTAACACCTGCTTCGGTAAAATCTCAAATTTGTGTAGTGTTTCTATTAATACATCATATATCGCTCTGACAGTACAACCTTGCATTCGTTTACAGGTTAGTAAATAAGGAGGAGAAGGTCCGTGCGGAGTCAGCGTCCGTACTAGAATGGCTAGGCTGGACTGTTTTTTAATATCTGTAGTTTCGTCTATTGTTAACCACAGGAATTTTCTTTTTACCGTATTTTTCGTACAATTTACAATTCTCTCACGCACTGACGGTACGTAATTCCGTAGCGTACTTCTTGCTGGTAATTTCCACGTAGGATTGTATTTCTTCCAAAGCTGACGAAGCATTGGGTGTTCCACTTTCTGCATTGGTACATTGGTCGCAATTAACATTATTGTTAAATCACACACAAATTTATTATATGATCTGCGTCCACTATTATTCGATTTATGTTTGTCACTATTTATATGTCTTTGGCACTGACTTGCTTTCTAAGTTAATAAAGTTGTTTCACAAACTAAACATTTCACTACGGTACCGTCATATATTAAATCGGGAAACCGATGTAAAAATTTCTTTACTACGTTAGCATGCAACCGAGTCGATTCATTGTTTCTACGCACTCCCGACATTTTCAACACGATTGTGTTAACAATGTTTCGCTTACAACGTCTCAACGGCAACTGAATTGATCGTCGTACGCCTCTACTCAATCCCTCCACATCACGCTACGTTCGGGCACATAGTCTGCCGTCTTTAGTAATTAGTTAATATATTATGGGTGGGGAATTGGATGGTGAAGATGACATATAAGACACAACTAAAACGTCTAAATTAATATTTAACATCCAATGTAGTGCTAAGAACGTAGAAATATTAACACAGTTTATGTTACTTTTATGAAGGTATCCCATGACTTTTCCTGGAGCTTATATACTAATTATAAGGTTATTGTAATTATTAAACTTGGGAAAATAATATTATGCATTACACCTGTTACACATGTAACAATTCAAACAAATAAATATTCTATCCACAAACAAAACTTCTGTAAAAATCGAATTTTTCTATTTTACCATGATACACCAATATTCGAACACGCAATCTGAATTGAATGGTTCTACTGTGTCCTAGATTACGAGTCAGAACAGACAACAGAGCAACCTTTTACAGAAATTCTACTTGTGAGAAAAAACACATATCTTACATATATACAAGTCAGTCACAATAATTCCGTGACATATATCCTTGCGTTTGTCCAAGTTTAGTAATTATTTTAGATATTGCACGAACCAGGTTACACGAATTACTGAAATAATTTGTTTTTGGGATAGTCGAGATAGGGAAAAAATTAATGGCCACCGTGGAAGCTTACTTTTCTAAAGGAATGCGAATGCTTGGATATCGGTTAACTAATTATAATGAGTTATAAGTGAAATACATTGAAAAATAAAATATTTTTTTTTACCAATCGGTTTTGTTTCTTTCTAGGCTCACTAATTATTGAACCTTCCTCGTAAATTTTACCAGTATATAAAGGTAATGAACCTTTTTCTAAGCCATCTGTGATAACTAAAGTAGGACACAATCAATGTAATACTTATTTAACGAAGCACTTCCTCTTTAATTACAGCTTATTTCGACATTCTAGTTTAAGTATGTAACTAGGTTACATTAAGTAGATTATAAGTAAGTAGAGCTGATATAAATACTAAAGGCTGATGAGAACGGGTCAATCTCGTGTATCCGATCTTAATGTTATTATACAAGTGAACATCTTACTTGTAATGTTATTGTTATTTATTTAATTGAAAGTTATTTTATATTGTTCCCGAATGTGTTACTTATTCTACCCATATAACCGGCCTCTAATGAGTACGCCTCGGAACGGAGCTGTAACCAGAACCAGGGAACATCATTGAACCGACCTCACATAGCGATCCTATCAGCCACTTCTGACATCACATGGGGATTCTGCCAGGATTCGAAACTGGAATCCTTTGACACCTTGTTTCTCAACACACATCGTTGCTCAACCTGCGGGTCGCGACCTCAAAAGGGGTCGCGGAGCTATTAGAGGTGGGTCGCGAAATATCCTAAACGATTTATTAGTTTTATTTGCTTTATTGCTTTATTTACTTTTTTTGGGGGGGGGGGGGGGGGGGGGGGGGGCTCGCGGAAGCTAAGAAGCTTATCAGAAGTTCTTCTCTAAGCTTATCAGAAACAAAATCCAAGCTTGATTACCATTAATGTTTTAAGTAAGCGGTCGGCAACCATAGGCCGCGGGCCGCATGTGGTCCGTGATCTGCCGCGATGCGGCACGCAACCACGTCTCGGATATTCCATGTAAAAATATCAAAACTACTGAACTGTCTTTATTTAAGTGCACGCCAAACAATTTTTGGATTTGAGGAAAGAAATGCATATGAAAGGAAATCCGTACGCCCGCTTTCTAACCACCAGTGTGGATTTTTGACTGATTTGTTTGTCGAACTCATTCTACTTTACACACGCTTAAAAAAGCAATTTGATATGCAATATGCATTCACATATAAAGTCTTTGAGATAAAACTGAAACTGTTTATCGAGCATACTGATGGAAGAAAGATTATTTTTCTAAGTGCAAGAAAGTTGTGGAAGAAGCAGAGAGGAATTTTGAATGGCAAAATACCAATATTAAAAGTGTGTTAATGTAACTCCAAACTGAGCTTGAAAACGAGTTTGCTGATTTAAAAAATGTTCCGTAAAATGGAGCTTTTCAGATAATGTATCACGCAATTTGCAAATAAATCTGATTGATCTGCAAAGTAGTATCACATTTAAAACGGCTTTTAAGGAAACCACGAACTTGGTGGATTTCTACGTAAGCTTGCTTTCTGAGAATTACAGAGAATTGAAAAGTTTGCTCAGCAAATTATAACAATGTTTGGAAGTAAATATTTGAGTGAGCAGACTTTTCAATTCTCAATTACCGTAAAGTTCACGGTTAACTGATGCACATTTTGACGCAATACTGTGCGTCTCTACGTCTAAAATGCAAACCGACATAAAAAACTTGCAAGTCAAATGCAACCGCAAAAATCGCATTAGTTTATAATGCCTCATTACAGTGAGGCATTAGTCGTACAATAAATGTGATCGATAATGTACTGTTGTGTTTTATTTAAAAATTTTAAAATATTTGCATATAAAGTTATGACTCGACCCGCACTGATACACACGTAACATTTGTGGCCCTCTTATAACAAAAGGTTACCGAACCATGATCTCAGTTATTGTCAAAACACTATTTAATTAAGAATGAAACACAGTAACCAATAGATTACTTGACGTCGCCATAAGGTCTATTCCACTGTGACCCTAGATCTATTATGGTCCTCGTATCGCCTTAAAGTACTTTCTCTAGCCTTGTTCTTTTAATTAAACTTAGCAGCTTTGAGAACAGTTCTTTTTAAATATAATTCCAGTTTAGAATATTGATTTCCCATTCGTAGGAACCGTGTTATTGTCAAAACTTCACATTGGCATAGTATGTGAATCCTGGATTCCTCATCCTTTTGACAGAATCTACATACCGTTTCTTCTATCAAGTCCATATTATTCATATGCTTGTTGAGCTTACAGTGCCCCACTAATAGGCCTACTATTATCTTAACAGATTTTCTGTCTCTATTCAGTAGGCTCGTTGTGAACTTAGACATATCTTACATAAAGAATTGTTTTGTCTGTGTTTGGATCTGGAGAGTTCGTCCACCTTTCTCTGGATATATTTTCAGTCCGTTTTATTATAGCCGTTCTTATATTCGTTTTTGCAATGCTAAAGGAAGACTCCAGTTCTATAAAGGCTATAGACGAGCCAGTTCGTCCATTTGCTCATTAGACCTATGACCTTTGTGCCTTGAAACCTAGGATAATGTCACTTTATTGAGATTACTGTGCTTGTTTAGGGAACATACATATTCTCATACAAGTTTAGATTTAACTTGCACCTGAATCCAGTGTCTTTAATCCAGTGTCTTTAACATAGTTTAGCTGTCGGAAAAAACGGCGACGGTGAGATTTATTTCACCTTGTCCATAAATTTCTCCAACGAAATGATGTAATGCAGCATTATTAGCCAATGCAGGCATAATTAACGTAATCATGAAAATCCACTACCGAGGTAGCATTAATAAAATGTTCAATTAGACGTAGGTAGGTTATTAGGTCAGTAAGATATATTTAAAAAAAATGGAAGGTCCAAGTAACGACGTTTGAGGCTAGTTGGTTTAGAAACTCCTTGAGTGGAACTTGAGCTTACTCAAAATAATACGACACATAATGTTTATAATGTGTTATGAAATGATGAATCCTATTAAAAGATTTTGTCAAAATAAATATCATTAGCCGTCAGTGTTAGCATATAACGGGTGTTCATTTGAAAAGTCAATCTAGTAGCATGTGATTTACTGAGAACATTTTGAAGTATGTCGTAAATTAAAATTTACTACTTAACCTACGAAGTCGTATATTTTGACAGTTTCATACATACAAATAAATATCAAATGTGATTGACATTATCAAATGTCATTTGGATTTACGTTTACAACAACAAACACATACTAATATATATGCGTCTTATTCTATCAAAATTTCAAAGTAACCTAGATTGACTTTTCAAATGAACACACGTTATAATGCGAATAAAATTATATTGTAAATGTCTTTTCAGTCTTTCATTAGAATAAAAAAGTCATAGCTACCGATTTTTAATAGAATAAAGTTGGTAACCTTTCTATAATTATAATTAATAAAGTGGAATTCATAAACATTTTAATATTGATACGAATATCCTCTGTTATAACTATTAAAGAAACATTATGTGTAAGTATGATCTGTGAAGTTTCTAATTCGAAATGTTAACTGCAAGCTGATATATTATGCAGTTCTGTAACGCTTAGTAATATGATTGCATACCGTAGAACTTGAGTAACTTCTTGTGATGTGAACGCTAACTATTGACATAACTAACATTATACTGCACATAATGGTAGCATAATTGAACGGTACTCTAAGATTCCTGACTATAACATGTTCAGGTAAATGAGCTCATGCAAATGGATGCGCTTCTCGGATATCACCAACAAAATTCCGTGTTGGTATTGATCACATATAATTTAATATTGTTCGGGTTAGTAATAGCGATACAATGTTTGAAAAAGACAATCTGGATGTAAAAAGGAGGAAAAAATACTAAATTCATTATATGTATAAATTTGTTATAAATATTAATTACAAATCAAAATTGGATTAATTATGTCAATATTCAAAATTATTATATAAAACTTCTGAGGACAAGAAAAGGTAATTACTTCGGTAAACAAATTAATGTTAATAAAGGTAAATACAGTAATACAAAATATTGAAAAAATCTGTATCTTTATTTACGTTAACTATACCTCTTATATTCAAAACAGCCATCAGCGTTGTTACATTTGGCGCCCAACGTGTGCCGCCAAATATATTATAATAATCTTTGAGTCAAACGTTTACTAAAGAGTGTTTTTAAAGACAAATATTAAACTTTAAAGTAGTAAAATGAATTTAAAATTCGAATTTTTGCCCCCGCATTCTGATATACTTCTGCGCAGGTCCAGTCATTGAATATAAAAACGTTTGCAGTTATCAATCATAACAGGTACAACCAAATAGTGTTTTGGTCTTAAAGAAAGTTTGATATTTAATATAAATTTGGAGAATCAACGAACATGAATTCTCTAATATCTCCAGGGTCGTGAAGATTCTGTCTGACAAAGAAATTTAAAAGGTATGTTAGCTCAGTACTAATGATGAACTAATTGAATTCAAACGACTTGTCTTGGTTCTTAAACTCCGTTTATTTAAAGGAAAATCTTATCTTAATAAGTGAATATTTAATTAGGTACATTTAACAAAACATTCGGAATAAACAATAGTTAACAATTTATTTTTATTGAAAATTTAATTATAAAATTTAATTGTTATGTGGAATTTCTTATAGGTTAAAAAATTGAATCTACGGAAAGGAGACAAATACTAGGCTACATAAACAAATAGATTCTGATAAATCAATTGCTGAATAAATGAATTTGTATATAACCTCCCTACTTAAATGTTTTAAACAAAATGGTCATTAAAGGGATTTTTATTTACCTTCGGTAAGTAAATGTATCTGTTTACTTAAAAAAAAAATGCAAATAATAAAAACTTAGCTCAATATTCTATCACAATTATTGGTCTAGTCTCTGGAATTAAGTCTTGCTGCTGATGTACGGCTGGTATATTTTAACTTCAGGAACAACGGTCACAATCCTGGCAGATCTCGAAAGTTAGGATCACCCGATTATTCAAAGGTATACAAACTTTTCTAAATTCTGCTTTTCCAATTTACGGTCACAATCCTGGTAATATAAGGCCTTGTAATGTTTCCCAATATTTATCTAAAGCTGGTACACATTTTTTTGTGGCTCATTAATTGATAGCGGAGTATAAGATGAAAACAGTTCAAATCTTGGTAATATAAATTATACTTGTTTTTATATTAAAAAAAAAAAATTCGTTTTATCCAAAACACATTCCATTAATTCAAGTGCAAAAATTCTTTTCTCTAATTGTTTTCAATCACTCACTATAGCAATCCAACAGTTTTTCTGTTTTTGAAGCTCATTGGTCGCTTTAGTTATATAGAATTTTCCAAGATATTTGACATTTATACAATAATTTTATTCATAATTAATATATTATGAACTTATTGATTTACGATTAAATTTTCCTTCACACATAACCTTTGATATTACCAAACATTAACAATGGTATACAAAATTAACTAAATTTACATAGTTCTATAATTTTGGTAAATGTAAGAAAGTCATATACTTTTGAAATTTAATTATAGATTTGACACTCTGAATTAAGAAAACAATACAAATATAATAGACTTCCCACATTCTAAGAAATCCCAATAATAAATGTAACGAATAAAAGGTAGTGTCTTCAATAAATCAACTAACATTTTTATTATAATATGTATATATAATATATGTATATATATATATATATATATATATATATATATATATAAATTGTGGTGGGGCTAACCCATGTACGAGAGGGCCTAGAACAAAAACACAGAAGTAACATTTAAAATGTTAATTTTAGATTAAGTTTTTTTGTAAGAACTACATTTTTCACAGGAAATAGCAATAAAGTTAATTTCGCGTTTTTAATGTTCAAATTTAATCCTCACATTAATCTATTTACATGTTTTCATTTGCCATAGTCATTTTTCATCCATATTTTATTGTGTCGAAGATTTTTAACTTAATTGATTAATAATAAATAGCACACATACTTTAGGTAATACTGTACTAATTTGAATATAATGCAACGGGAAATATCCCTATTAGAAACAAGCATAAATATGAGCATTGAACATTTAAAGTATAATAATTTATAGATTAAAAATCAAAAACATAATTTTGTAAAATATCTCGACGATTTGTGTGTTTAATTTATTATTTTTACATAAAATTATGATGAGATTAAATAAATAAATGTAAGAAGAACGAATGAGAGCCAGCATTAAAAACAAAAGAGAGTTGGCGTGACCTTGGTAAAAATTCAACGAACAAGTCGACGTATTTAAAAGAGCTACTCAAAAATATTAATAAAAAGTGTAAAAAAAGTGCTAAATCAATTCCACAAGTATATCCAAAGTATCCTAAACTTACCAGGCAACGTTCGACGAAGTTAACAAACCCAAAAACCATCCTGTCCGTTTTTAAACGAATTTGAAATTTTCCCGGAGTCGCTGCACCCGCTAACCCAAGCTAAGGGGACGCATCCTGGATTTCATTCGAAGCTGAGTCCTGTATCCCGAACTTTAGAATAGCAGACCAAAACTGAATCTCCTGAACCTGCATGTATTCAGACTTAAGTATTACTTGTCCATATTCTAGAATTTTGAATTTTTAAATCGATATCATATTTTATATAATAAAAAAAAACACAATCGCAGATATTATCAAATGTATGCGTAATATGTTCATTTTAAATATTAGAATACATTTACAGTAACCGACAAATGCAGTTCTTCTGAGTTTTGTTTTCAAAGTTTAATTAAATAAATACATTTACACATGTTATTAGATAATATCGTCACTTAACCTAAAACTATTTATTTTTACCGATCACGTGACTTAATTATATGTTCATTCTAATATACTTATGTGTACCACTTACCTGATTTACGAAAACAACCATTAAACCATTTACTGTTACTTGTAACGCTCTTGTTTTATTTAATAGTTTTTTTTTATCCAACATCAACAAAACGTTATACAACGAGTTTACCATAGTTTTTTTTGGTTACTATTTTCATTGTGTTCCATTGAGGCACCGAACCCCCAATTATTATTATTACTATTATAATACCAAAAATAGAGTCTCATTGCTCCCCTAGTCGGAAGAATATCAATAATATTACTCTTTAGATTAACAATAAGAGCTGCACGAGGGAAACGATGAATAAGGTTGAGTACAATTTGTTTACACACCGTTATTTACGAACTAAGTATACGCAAGTTGACAATTATATATATATATATATATATATATAATCTGATAACCCTTTTACCGTAAGGTGTCGGGTAAGCTGTTATTCTTCGCCATGTACGAATTTCTTCCATATTTTTCTATCTTTCGCCATTCCTTTTGCTTCTTTCCAGGATTTATTCTTGTCTTTCAATATACTGCTTATTGTATCATTCCAGGTTTTTCTTGGCCTTCCCCTTTTCTTTCTTTCCTGTATTCTTGCCTCGTATACTTGCTTAGCCAGTCTTGTATTTTGCATTCTTTGGACATGTCCCCACCAACTCAATTGTCTCTTTTCTATAAACGTAAATATAGATGGGATATCCAGTCCTTCTCTTACTAGTGTATTTCTTATTCTATCTCTCCTGGTTATTCCTTTGACTCTTCTTAGATATTTCATCTCCGTTGCTTGGATTTTACTTCTGTGCTTATTCGAGAGTATCCAGGATTCACATCCGTACGTTAGGACTGGTCGGTACAACGTTTTAAAGACTTGTATTTTAGTTTTAACTGAGATTTCTGTTTTGCTAATGAAGTTTTTATTTAGTGCATGGTATAATCTTATTGTTTTTCCTATTCTATCGTTGATCTCTGCATCCTGCTGTCCTGACTCGTCTAGTATGGCCCCCAGATATCGGAACTCCTTAACTTGTTCTATTTTTGCATTGCCTATTGTAATATCAAGTTGTTCTTCTCCGATTGCCATTACTTTGGTTTTATTTATATTTATTTTCATTTGGTTTCGTTGTAACACTTCGTTCCAAACCTCCAGATTATGTTTAAGTTGTTGTGTATTTTCTGCGATTATTACTATGTCATCTGCGAATGCTCCAATATCAATTTCTACTCTACGGAGGTCCCTATAGCCAACCCACATTTTTTGGGTATAGTTATCACATTCTCTAATAATATCATCCATAAATATGTTAAAGAGCATCGGGCTTAGTCCTCCTCCCTGTCTCAGTCCCTCTTCCGTTTTGAACCCCTCAGATTTCATGTTATTTTTTATAACGAAGTTTACGTGGTTTTCATAGATGCCTTGTATTAGATTTATAATTTTTCTACTTATACCTCTATTCTCTAGGCTTTCCCAGATTTTTGTTCTTGGTACTCGGTCGAACGCTTTCTCTAAGTCTATAAATCCTAAATATGTCTTCTTTGTTTGGAGTCTTCTTTTCTCGAGTATCTGCTTTATTGTAAATATATGATCCTGGGCACTCCTTCCGGGTCTAAACCCACTTTGCGGTTCTGCAAGGTGTGGTTCTACTACTATTTTAAGTTTGTTATTTATGATTTGTTCTAAGATTTTAGTAATAGTATTAAGTAGAGTAATTCCTCTGTAGTTGTTACAGTTTTTGCAATCACCTTTTTTATATATTGGTATTAATAGTGCTATTGACCATTCATCCAGAATCTCTTCCTTTATCCATGCTTTGTTGATTATTTCCAGTAGGCATCTTCTTCCTGTTTCCCCGAGGTTTTTTATCATTTCTGATGTAATCTTATCTTCACCTGGCGATTTCCCATTCTTCAGCATTTTTATTACTACTTCCAATTCCTCCATTATTATTATTTCGTTGTTGTCTTCATTTACTTGTTTTTTCCTTACTATACTGGGCGTTATTATAGTATTACCACCTAGTAGATCTTGGAAATACTCTCTCCATCTGCTCATAATATCTAATTCGTTAGTTAAAATTACATTATTTGCATCTTTTATATGTATTTGGTCTGCGCCTTTTTCTGTTCTCAATGTCTTTAATGCTTTATAGAACAACTTTTGGTTATCTTTGCTGTTAATTTCAAGTTTGTTTCCGAAGTCCGTCCATGCTTTCTCTTTCGCCTTTATAACTAGTGTCTTAACTAGTTTCCTTTGGTGCTTATATTTCTCGTATTGAGTGGGTGTACTGTCATTCAGATATATCTTCCATTGCAGTTTTTTCTGTTTAACTTCTTCCTTTATCTCATCATTCCACCATGCTGTTTGTTTATTTAGACTTTTCCTGTTGAAGGTGCCGCATACATCAATAGCTGATTCAATCGTAATATTTTTGAAGATGTTCCAGGCTTCATTTAACTTTGTCGTCTCTATATTATCATATTCTTCTTGCATCTTTTGTTCGGTAATATTTCTATATGTCAAAGCTATATCCTTTTCTCTTAGCTTGTATGTTCTTATTGATGTATGTTCTGATTTTGTATATGTCTTTCTTTTTCGTTCTTCATTGCTTGTATTTCCTTTTATTTTAGCTGTTAATAAATAATGATCACTGTATATCTCAGCTCCTCTCCTGACTCTAACATCCATCACTTCCTGTCTTCTCTCTTTTTGCACTAATATGTAATCAATTATTGATTTTTCGTTTCTACTCTGTTGTACTCTCGTGTATTTGTGGATATTCTTATGTTGGTAAAACGAATTAGTAATAATCAAATTATTCAATTGGCAGTAATCTAGCAATCTTATACCGTTATTATTTCTAGTTTCTTCTCCATGTTTCCCTAGCATTGTCCTATATATATGATCCCGTTTCCCCACTCGACCATTGAAATCACCACACACGTATATAGCGCCCCTTGAGTTTTCTGTAGTCTCTGTGAGTTGCTCCCAAAATCTATCTTTTTTCTCAAGTGTTTCATTTTCATCTGGTCCGTATACCGATATTATTGTTCTTATTTCGGTCCTGCTGTCTCCTATTTCTATTTTCAATAATCTTTCGTTAATAGCTTCCCATGTTTTTATTCGGTTAGTTAGTCTTTTATGTATTATACAATTGACAATTATAATCATTTTAAAATTACTCCATCTATAAGGAAGTTTTATAACTACTCTTGTATATTTTTGAATTACTTTTAAATTACTCAACCTATTTCGGGTGTATTGTACAGAACAGTTTCACTATAAGTACTAAAGCCTATGTTAATTACAGCTTCTCTGTAATTTTATCATCGCTCCGCTATAATATATATATATATATATATATATATATATATATATATATATATATATATATATATGTATGTATATATGTATGTATGTACTTATATATATATATATATATATATATATATATATATATAAGTGTTTAGATAATTTCTTAGCCGTTTATTAAATATAACAATTGATAAATTATTGGAGTTTTTCTGCTTTTATATGAAATATTTACAAATATCAAATTAATGTATGTAATTGCAGAGTAAGTGGGGATGTAAACATTGATGTCTACAAATTACGAAGCAAATCATATGAAATTTGTAATTGAAAAATATTGTCTATGGTGGGACTCGAACCCAAGTCTACAGTTTGCCGGACTGTCGCATTTACCACTTAGCCACAATAGACCTAGGTTCAAGCTATTTAGAAAACCATTATAAAGTAACAGCGTTAATGAATCAGATGTCAAAACTCCAATAATTGATCAATTGTTATATATATACACAATGATAATACAGTAAAGCCCGTCAATATTGACCGTTATATAAAGGTGGCCGTAACTGTCAAGTTTTTCGTTTTTCAAGTATAGTTTAATTTTTGTTTGCTTTAAATTGTTTAGTTTAGATTTAAAAACTACAGCTTTACATGTAAGTAAAATTTGAGAAACATCCATAAAAATTTCATCATTGTTATTGGACAATAAATAATTCTGTATGTCTTTTAATTTTGCACACACTTCGCTCATACTAGATAAAATGGATTTTGGAGTTTCACATTCGTCCATGTTAGACAGGTGGCCGTGTGTGTATATGTGATGTTTGATTCTCGGTGAATTTTACTATTAAGAAGATCAATGACAAACTGAAAGCAATAGTATATTTAAAAAAAGCTTAAGCAAAATATTGCTAGACGCAGGAAATGATTGTTGGTGGTGGTAGATGTCTTCGAATGAGAGAATGTGATATTCAATATGTGAGGGAAATTAAATATCTAAGTGTGATGATTGAAAAAAACTATCTTTTAAAAATCTCCTAAATTATTTAATAAAAAAATGAGTTGATTAAACCTCATTCCATATGCATTTGTCGCCAAATGTGTTACATTAATTTCTACAATCCGCCAGTCTAAGTTTGTACTAGCTTATAGACGCAAAATGTCGTTAACCTTCGCTGGTGGATGACACGTCTATTCCGAAACGCGTTTCTTGTTTAAAGTTGTTTAATATAAATACACAGTATAGAAGTGAAAAGCCATGTCTGTTTCCGAATATCGTGCACTGACGATTTCTAATGAGAACGAAATGCTGGTTTTGCACTTTTGAGATGGTCGCGTATTTTTTAATTTATCCTAATAAAAAATAGTTTAGAAAATTAGTTTTTTGGAAAACACAGTTCCAACTTAAGTATTTGGATAAAAATTAGTACATAAAATAATAATTAACCTACATTTTGAATACTGCCCTATTAACTGGCGACTGGGACACGTATGAGTTATGAAAATCATGAAAGGGATGATGTTCTGGGTTATGATAGGTAGGTAAGGGTTCTATGTTGCAGGATTTGTAGTGACACCGTGACATAATATATTTTACTACGCTATTTCTGCTTTATAAGATTCGCAGTAGTAGGGTATATAAATACGTATATTATATATACAGCTCGATAAATTTATTTTGACCACCGAGTTTAGGATGCGCATTATTTATTATAACACTTGGGAACGAATTAGTTTTGCCCGTATTATTAGAAGTTTACCATCGATAGTAGTAGATAGTCTGAGATCGTTAATTGCGTACCTGTTGTCAGGATATTTTAAAATAACTTCAATAAACGGCAATCGGATTATAAGGGATTATACTATTATGAGTATAAAGTATTAACTACATTAATAAAGAACAGACTAACAGAACACACTGAAACAATGAATTGGGTACAGGAGGGACAGGTCTGCAATATACCTATGCAATACACGTTGTAAAACAGGTACAAGAAAAATGTGAGAAGGACGATGTAGGTAAGTATACCTTTTTTATAGATTTAATAAAAGCGTTTGATCAACTAAGAGAATATCTAGGTGAATTAAGAAGTCCATAGAAACTGACAAGACTTATTAGAGTGACAATGGATGACTTGAAAGTAATTATTAATACTGAACATAGTGTGAAAAATAACATAGTAGTGAACAGAGAAGTGCGACAAGGAGACGCATTGCCAGCACCACTGTTCATAAATTTCCTTGATAGCATTATAAAGAAAGTCGAAAATGCTGAAATAACTAATATCGAATTGGTTCAGTTCGTTTCAGAAGGCAATGATTTATCAATCATCTCAAGTATAAGACAAGATATAGAAGGAGTGGTCAAAGTAACAGAAGGGAATTCGAGAGAAGGCCTTAGGTATTAATGAAAATAAAACAAGGTATATTCAATTCAATAGACGTAAAAAGAACGACTGATAAGTTTTAAAATATTGCAATATCTCTTTGAAGAAGTAGAACCTTCTTTAGATCTGGGAACATTAACAAACAGAACCGGTGGAAGATTGTATATAAAAAGAAGAATTCAATTAGGACACACAACTTTGATCTCAAATATAACCATTAAAAGATAAAAAGTTAAGCAGAAACATTAAAATTAGCATATATAAAACAACAATAATAATAATAGTAATTAATCTACTTAGAAAAGAAAAAATCATTAATATATAACAATATAACAATGTCAGGAATGACATATATTTCTTTACATGGGATTAAATAATTTAAGGTTATTAAAGTTTTTAGATGTGTTGGTGATGTATTATTACTAGAGATCGAACACGAGATGCCCATGACTCATCGCATACGGGCGTACTATTGAAAATGTGTATTTTTAAAGAGTTTTTAATTTTATGTATATACTTGGAAAACAAACGGGTGGTGATCTATAAAATACGAAATACATTTTGATTTGTTCATTTTGTAGTTCCAGTGGAGTAAAGGTGCATTAATATTAACTAGTAATACTTTCTAAAGGTTATCTTCTGTAAAATTTGTTCTCTTTGAATGAAATACATCCTTGCAGATAGAAAACGTCCTTTCTAGATCGCAACTGGTTATAGGTGCATACTGGAAATATTCTTTTGTTCCAGCGTATTTAGCAGTTAGATTTTGGGGTATTATCCTCATACACAATAGCCACAATGTTATTAAATCTGAATTTCTATTAAAAACTGCGTCAAACTTTTGCCGAAGGCAACATTCGAAGTCATTTGGAATATTTTTAAATTATTAATAACCACATCTAATGTGGTTAATCCATCATTTAATTCGAGATTTTGATTTTCAAAATAAGTGAGTAGTTTTGGCAAATTTCCAAAGTGTTCCTGAAGAAAGTACAACCGATTTTCTAAATTTGAAATTTGTATTAGTTCCTTGCACTCAGAAATACTTCGAGCATCGTTATTTAAACATGGAATGAAATTTTGTAAACTATCGAAATTCTATGCATAAAAACTAGTAGCTTCCAACCATGTTCCCCATCTAGTTGTTACTGGAGAGTGAGGCAGTGACAAAGATTGAAGTTTTTCCCTGTAAATGGTGCTTTTCTGAAAACTTTTTTGAAAGAGGATACAAGTCTATCAACTTCCGGAAATATGTCTCTGACACGTTGACAGATTCTATGGAGAGCATGTGCTACGTAAGTAATGTGAAGCATATTAGAATATGTTTCCTTTAATAGTCTTCCTGTTTTTAACATATATGCAGCACTGTTATTGACAAACAAAAGTATTTATTCTTTGTACCTGTCGTCCGAATGAAGCATTTAGTGCATATTCTCCTAAATGGTTTTAGCTACAGTTTCCGCTTCAACAGTATTTATAACTTTTGTTGCTATTACATATGCGTTATATGAAATAGTTGGATGTAGTACACCAGTTACAACATTTACCACACAGCGTTCTAATATATCGACAGTTTCGTCGGTACTTATCCATGAAAGATGGCGACTAATGCGTTCTACTGCTTTCGTGTAGCACATAATATTTGCGTAAGATGGATTCATCAGGAACATTTCGACCAGTCTATTTTTGGAAAAATATTTTGAAGGTGGGAATGTTAAGTTTATTTAATGGAATATTTACCGCCATTAAGAGTTCACAGAGAATTTTTGTGTATGTGCTTGCGATGCTAAGTGACGCTTTACGTGCGATTTTATGCAATTTTTTAAAGATATTTTACAGACTTTGCAATAAATTTCGGAATCACTGGCAACGGACATACAATCAGTATGACCCTTAATCCAACTCGCCATTGTATTACGGTGCCATTCTCGACGTTGTTCCATATCATATCTGAAAAAGTAACTTAAACAATGTTCTAGATCTAAATAAATGAAAATGTATGCGTAAGTAATTGAAACTTAACGAAATTCAAAATAATTGGAAGAAGTAGATTAGATGAAACGATATTAAACAGGATCTATTACAAAAATTACGAAGTATGTAATTAATAGTTAAAATTATGAAAAAAAGAAACTAATTCACCGTACTTATTTATATTACAAAATATAAACTAATAAATAAAATAAATTATAAAAACTCCTCACGCTTCGATGTACGTCCATGAAAAAAGGAATTTCACTGTAATATTGAAGTAATTGCGTCACAATTCAACGACGAAAAAGAGATGTACGGTTAACCGAATGAATAGTGCTATTCAATAACTGCGTGTTGTACTTAGCAATATTATAGACTATTTATATGATCCATCGTAATTTCAGCCTGATGCGTCCGGTCTCTAATCATAACAAACAGAGAGCGTACGGTTTAATGGGCTTACCGCATCCTAAGCATCATATTCTTTTACAGGAATAATAAAGAAAAGAGTCAAGGTATATTTAATGTGTTTGTCTATTTCCTTTTATAAAATTAAACAACTAGCTTTCAACTACCTAAAAAAATATTTCCTGAGTTAAGTGATACAAAACTAAAAGAAGGCATCTTTATTGGACCTCAAATAAGAAAGCTTTTAAGGGATTCCTATTTAAAAATAAATAAATCGACAAGGAATTGGCAGGTTAGAGCTAAGTTAAGGGAGTTTTTGGTAACAAGGATATGGACTATAAAACTTGATAAATAAACTATGTCTATGAACTACAAGGATGTCGCATGTCTTTAAAGATACATTTTTTGCACTCATGTTTGCATTTTTTGCGGTAAATTCTGGTACAGTAAGTAACAAACCAGCAGAGAGATTTCACAAGGCCATCACGATAATGGAAATAGGATACTTGGCACGATGAAACCCATCTATGTCGGGCGACTACCGGCGGTTTTTAAAAAGAGATGATTATACTAAACACAAGAGAAAAAACTGAAATATTTTGTCGCTGTATGATATCTTCATGCAACATTTTATATTTTTTAGGATGATACTTAGTAAAATGTTTTAGATTTAACATGTTTCACATGTTTATTTAAATATACATTAGATTGCAAGAATACTTCTTTTTTTTTACACGACCAACAACCCCGTAGCAAAAAAGGTGTACCTGTTACATTATTTAGCATATCAATTTTGGATTCAGGACAACAAGCTGCTTTATATACACCTATTTTTATCAATGTTACTCTGAAAAAGTTTAAATTTGTTGAGACCAGTGTTCGCCAATAATTTATTCTTCAGTTGAAAATTCAATTTTCCTAACAAAACTTACTTTACCTTTTCACGATCTCCACATTATAAATAGAATGTGTTTATAACAGGAACAAATGAAGAATACACGTTAGAAAAGCTTTTTGTAAGTACTATTGCAAAAAATCTAAACGTTCAAAATGTAATTAAAAATGCACGAAAGTTTTACCAATCTAGTTTATTAAATATTTAGATCATTACCTAGAACAATTTCACCTTAATGCGGCCCTTCACAGTTTACTACACCTGTCAGATAACCCTTATAATTCGATTACTGTTAATTAGAGCAGTAACTATCTACTTCTATAGTAGCGATGCCGGTTAGTTTCCGTAAGCGTTAATAAGTTTTTTGGTATTTTCCCATTCTATTTTATTACCTTAACATATATTTTACCGAATACGGGACTGCACGTATGCCTTTCTACAATAAACGTCAATATAATTTTATCTATTCCAATTCGACTCGAGAAGTTGTTCCTTTTTACGCACAGATACATTTCTATTGCGTTATATTAAATTATATGAAATAAGGTTTTAAAGCATTAAGAAGCCTTTGAAAAATTTTTTTCGGAAGAATACAGTTCCCTTAAGTTTGAATTATAGCTACATAGATCAAATTTTTAAGCATTCATCGTTTATAAACATAACCTTCATATCAGATATAATCACGTGACTATTCATGCTAATGTATTTCTATATCTTGTATAAAACTTACCTTTTTGAATTGATTTTCTTATTAAACCAGTGATTTTTACATTTCATTCTCTTGTTTTATTCATTAAACAATATATTGGAAAGCTTTACACTTTGAATAACTTGTTTTAAAAACTCATGCTAATATTCTATCAAAACACCGAACTCGCAGAAACTTTAATATAATCACCATAACCACTCAGTTAGCCGGTACTTAGATTTAGATACACATAAAGTATTTAGCAATAAGTTTAGCACTTGAAGGAGGCCTATATAAGTTAAGTATTAATTGTTTATGTTACCTTATTTATGTTCTAAATTTTACACTTGTGTCAACCGTAAATATAAACTTAACGCCATCTATAGGTCATATTAAGAACTACACTTGTGCATATTCAAATTATATTTTTATTTGTCTGGGCAAATCAATTAATTACTTTCACTTTAATTACACGTATCAACTTAAGGCCTTTCAGCTTATATTAATTTGTCGGCCCAACGTAGGGGCTGTTACACACTGTCTTTATATCAATTTGATGAACCAAAGTGAGGCCTGTTTAACATACCAGCTTCACTATATTTTATCATTTGGTTTGGTATTTATTATACGACCATTCAGCTTATATTAATATATATATATATATATATATATATATATATATATATTTTCTTTCAGGTTTCCGCGGGTAGTAGTATGTGTTGTAACTGGATTCCGGGTTTTCTTCCGCGTTTCCATTGTTTGGTCTTTGTAAAGACCGGTACTGGTTTCTGGACGACGTTTCGGCAAAATCACATTTGCCATCTTCAGGTCTGCGATAACTGTCTGCTTCTGCTTCTGGTAACCAGAAGCAGAAGCAGACAGTTATCGCAGACCTGAAGATGGCAAATGTGATTTTGCCGAAACGTCGTCCAGAAACCAGTACCGGTCTTTACAAAGACCAAACAATGGAAACGCGGAAGAAAACCCGCTTCTGCTGTCTGCTTCTGCTTCTGGTAACCAGAAGCAGAAGCAGACAGTTATCGCAGACCTGAAGATGGCAAATGTGATTTTGCCGAAACGTCGTCCAGAAACCAGTACCGGTCTTTACAAAGACCAAACAATGGAAACGCGGAAGAAAACCCGGAATCCAGTTACAACATATATATATATGTATATATATATCGATAATTATTTCTTGACCTTAGTATGTTATGGTAGATTCAATTAGTTGTCGATTTAAGGTCTGGTTTTACTTCAATATATATAAAGCAGTTTTGTCTGTTTGAGAGTATTTGTGGGCTTGTATTCTTTTATATAAATATTGCTTAGTTTGACCTATGTAGTAACTATCGCAATCGCGACATGGTATTTCATAGATGACATGTGTTTCTCGATTTTTTTCTATTTTAAGTTTTAGTTTTGAAAATAGATGTTTATTAGTATTACTAAGTTTATATGTTGTAGTTATATCATATTTTTTAAAGTATATTTAATTTTTTCTGGTAATTGTGGAACATATGGAAGCGTGATATATGTCGTTTCATTGTTTAAATTGTTATTGGTATCTGTAGTGTTGTATATTTGGTGGATTCTTTTTTAATTGTTTGGTCTATAAGCTGTATCCACCACAACTTATAGTTATAGCTATAGTTATTATCTGTTAAGATCGTTTTAATTTTATGTTATTTTTTCTGTATTGAGTATGTGATAGTTTTACTGTTCTATCAGTCAGATTATTTACAATCATTTCATTGAATACTGGAGGTGCATTTGAGTGGTAATTCATATATCGAAAAGAAGCTGTGGGTTTATTGTACCAATTTGTATAAATAGTATCCTGTCTATTATAGCTTAAAGAAATATCAAGAAAATTAATATTGTTATTAATTTCTTCTTCAATAGTGAATTTTAATTTGTTGTTAAAATTGTTGAATTTATTTAAAAAGTAGTTTATTTTATTTGTCGGAATACATGTTATGATGTCATCTACATATCTTTTGAAACAAAACGTTATCAATTTATTAGACTTCTATCCCATTTTCTTCAATATTATGTTGAAGGTTCAGTATTAGGTTATTATGTGCATTGAAATACCTATGCAAACAATGTACCTAAAGGATAAAATAAATATTATTTATTTGTTAAAACGAAAATAATTCACAATCTGTTTCCTTATTTTCTAATGTAAGGGATCTTTACAAAATTGGAATATCTTTAGTGCTCAAATAAATAAAAGTATTACATTGTCCAGTTTAAATTTAGGTTAATTTTTTGAATTCTGAACTATGCATTATTGTAAAAACGCTTCAATATTTGAAATTACAAAATAGTAATCTGCACTGTACAAAATGTCCCATCAAAAAGCAATACATAACAGGTCGAACAAAATAACTGATATCAATCTCGTTAGTTCGCCAACATCTGCGCCAACGGATACGAGGCGTGACAAACTTTGGCAGTTTCCAATTGATGACAGTTTTCCCCGCCTGTTAATGCTTTTTTTCATTAAACTGAAATGCATTCATACTAAACGAGAGTTAAGTTTTTGTTTCGGACCAAGAAGCAAAACGTTTAAATTTCTGCATACGTTTGCGTGCTTTGTTATTATATTTTGATTTTCGTTTATTTATGTTGCGGAAAATAATCTTAAACTAATATTAATGAATTGTAAGAAATTTTTTTCAACAATACAAATACTGTAGGTGGGCTGTAAGAAAATGCTTTATTTTATTAAGATATTCACAGATTTAAATCAAACTGCTGGCCAAATGAAGTGGTCCATTTAAGCAAACTTGTCGTTTTTTTGTGTATCTTTAATAACACAGGCCTGCATTTTTAACTCTTTGAATGTTGATTTCAAAATTTTAACTGTTTTCTAGTAATTGGGTAGCGCTGATTTCAAATCTGCTTTTATTTTTTTTTGTATCACGTAAGGTTATTATTCAAACCAGTAAAATCAAAAAATATAGAAAAAACACGATTTATTTCATTTATAAGCTAGTTTTATATTATATTAAAAAAAATACAAAAGTATACACATAGAAACTATTAGAAATAGTTATTTATTCCTTATGCTTCTTAAAAAAAAGTTTTCGTTTTTCAGAAAAGCTTCGTTTGGTTGTTTTTCTGTCATATCCAGCTAAAGGAAGATCTGAAGGTAGTGTCTGGGGCAAGCAAATTTTTTTGTTTCAACCTAGACCCCAGTACTTCAGAAAGATCTTTTGAAAGTCCCAAGTCTCTTACTAAATCATTCAGTTCGGCTGGTGAAAATAGCTGAGGTTGGTTTTGACCTGAGGTTGATGGTTCAAAATCACTATCCATCTTTACGGAGCCGGAAGTTGAAGAAGTTTAAATATCTTCTTGTAGTACTTTGGGGGGGTATAGGTATAGGTACATGATCACTGTGAGGAACTGGTCTGATAGCTGATTTAATATTGTTTGGGTACAAAATATGTTTCAAAGTTTTTCTATTATGCCCCTTAATATCACAAAGACAAAAGTAGCAATCTTCATGATGATTTTGCGGTTCTCTCCAATCCATCGGTATTCCAAAAGGAAGGCTTTTTCTATTCCCTTTGGTCCAATGTCTTAAACCTTCTTCACATACCTTACAAACAACGTGCGGTGCCCAATCTTTATCTTGATCTCCTAATTTGATTTTGAAATAAGCATAATATGCATTTTTCACAAAGTCACCAATTGGTCTCTTAAACTTCTTCAAGACGAAATATCCACAAATATAACAGAAATCATCTGGTTTGTTTTTGCAACACCGGCTAGACATATTTTTAAGCAATGTTTATTTATCAAATACCACGCACAACACTAAAGACAAATTAATTTTACTTGTTTTACTGATCGACACTCAGAGCTATAATGAAGTAAATGACATTAAAATATACATTTTGTTTGGAGTGATAAACTTGAAATCCTTCTTCGCAGTACTAATAAAGTGAAAGCATAATAAATAGGATTTAGCAGGTAAAAATTCCCGGAAATCTTGTCCAAAATTAATACATGTAATAAAAGATTTACATCAGGTAATGAGAGCCTATTTAACAAATTTCTTTAAAACCACAACAGAAAATCATTCTTGGGTTAATACCTAGAATTTGAAGTAGTACATTCATTTTAAAATGTATTAAAACGCTTATTATAAGATTTTTTTATATTTTCTTCTTTTTCTTTTGTGTGTGGGTGGTAGAGACCAACTGTATTTTAATTAGTTATTGCTATATAAAAACTGAGCTTAACAAACAAAAATCACATCATCACAAATTTTATGCAGCCCTGTGTAATCTGCAAATTATTAACGCATGTTTACATTATATATCTACGCTTTAATTTAAGTTTTCATCATTTGTTATTATAAAAATTTATTTTTCAGCAATTTTAGAGAGAAATTACCGTTTTTATTTTAATATTTAATTTGGTATGTTAATGTTTGCTTTGGCCATTTTGCCCAAATCAACGTTGGTCAACGTTCATTTTTGCATACGTACTTATGGAAAATGCCGTGTTTTAGCAACGACAAATTGAATACAGTATTTCGAATGGAACAAAATGGATGGTCTAACAGAGAAGCCGCTAGATTTTTTGATGTATCACATAGTGAGATCAATCGAGCTATTGAAGGATACAATAGAACTGGTAGTGAGCAATTAACACACGGAGGTGGTCGCCAATGCAGTACAATTCTAGTGCAAGACATCTGAGTTTACTTGTGTTGCCTAATCCTGTGCAATCTTCTAGAGCGCTTAATAATACCTTACGTGACGCTGCAAATGTGGGGATATCCAGTAGAACAGTTAGAATGATGTTAAATAGGTTTAATTTACGAGCCCGGAGAAGAGCTACATGCCCTTTACTAACTAGGGACCATTGCATTGCCAGAAGACAGTTGTCTTAATATCATCGGTATTGGAATGAAGAAGATTGGAGTGGGTGCTTGTTCACTGATGAATCTCGATTCACTTTGCATCATTCAGATGGGCGAGTTTTAGTATGGAGAAGACCAGCAGAACGCTATCTTGAATGTAATATGGCACCACGTGTATCGTTTGAAGGTGGCGGTGTTATTGTATGGGGTGGCATTTCATTAAACCGGCACATCGACCATGTTGTCTTGAAAGGTCAAACCACGAATGCCGAAAGATGTAGAGATATGCGCAGTATAACAGTTGCAGTATACCCAATTGCTCAGAATTTTGAATATCGTTTCATATTAGTGGACGATAATGCAAGACCACACCTTGCAGCGATAGTCAACGATGTTTTAGAAAATCGACGCATGAGGAGAATGGTATGGCCAGCACAATCTACCAGTTGTAATTGCATAGAAAACGTATGGGATAAACTGTAACAACAGCTGCGGGCACGTCTTAACCAACCTGCGATGTTAGAGGAACTAAGCGACGCCTTACGCGAGGAGTGGAATAGAATTCCTCAAACATTTATAAATGCTCTAATTGGTAGCATGACAAGAAGATGTTTACCATGCAAGAGGTGATTGGACATCATATTAAAATTGAGTTGGCTTTATAAATTTGAGTCGTTCATTATTTATTTATTTTTTAATTTCGATATTTAGTAAAAATATTGTTGAAAACAATTGCGTTTCGAGAGTTTATAGTAAAATTGACTTAAGAACTGTTTATTGTCTTTTATTAAATACATATAAACTGTCATTTTCTGTATAGTAAAATGGAAAAATTAGAGTGGACGACTACAATTGGCAAAGAGTGTATATTGCTGGACTAACTGATAACTTTAATATTTAGCGTGATTGCCATGCATTTTCTAACAAGTGTTATATACGTTTTGGTATATATTAAATTATTAATTATAGTTTGGTGTAAAATAGAAATAAAACTAATAATTAGAACCTGAGCTTTATTAATATGCGGTTGTAAAACGACAACTGCTTCGTCAACACAGTGGCTTTGTCAGGTACGTACTAGAGCGAGCTGCAAATTCGCAACATCGGCATACAAAAATACTAAAATATTAATCTGAGAATTTACTCATATATTTGAGTAAAAATGTGTTACCCAGGTGGTAAGTCTATACTGTGTTACATTTTTTTTTGTATCGGACTATATCGTTTATCGTTGGCGTGCGTTGGTCTCGAGTGTACACAGGTGGTTGAGCGTGTGTCTTCCGCTAATCGCGTTTCTTAAAGGGTACGGCGACGATCCCTTTAAAATCTGTGAGCGTGCGTGTTGAGATCTTGGGTTATCGGACAGTGAGATAGCGTTTTTGAATTGACTTCCATTTGAAATATCGAAAGTTCTGTGGATGTCGTAGCTTTAGGGCCGCCTTATATTTTGTGTAGTTGGTCAAGAATCGTGCAAGTTGCGAATAGAACACCTGTTAAGATGGATATTTGACCTAAATCTTCTGCTGCTTTTGGCGACGACATTCTGTAGGCATGAACACACACAGTCTTCGCTATAGGCTCGCAAACATTTAAGAGGGTAAAATATCCTATTTTCTTGATACACTGGTCGTTTTAAATCTCCTAAGACATGTCTTATATGTACATTTAGAGGACTAAGCTACCGCTAAGTTGATTCTGGACCAAGAATTAAACTAGAGCTGGTGTAAATTCGGGTTCTACCGAATTCCGAAGCCGGTAATCGCCCATGTGATCGACATTTCATGAGATAGTTAGACGAACTACTAGTTTGGAATTAGATCTACACGTTCTACAGCCTCGCAAAATAAGCAGATAAGTGTTTTACATAATTTTCGAGGGTTACAAGTAATTAATATCTCAAGCCACTGAAGCACCTAGAACTGCATTTTACGTTTTATATTTAAGATTTGGCTTCTTATAGTTATTCATATATATTAATATTTGAATTATATAGTTAATTCTTACTTTTATTTAATATTCGAATGCTATAATAGTTATAAAACAATTAATAATTAACCTTAATATTTGTATTTTCTAGTTTACATAGCAATTTTCCGTCAAATTAAATAGTGTTATGTTACACAGATGCTTTTGTATATTTTTGTATGGACGATCGCGGTTATCTCCGAACATCTTTATTCGCCCGTCAGGCATATATAAATGGTAATATACAGGTCCTTTCATATTTTTATGTATTGTGATAACTTGATTGAAGTAATATGTGTATGTACTACTTTCTCAAGGTGCGGCCCCGGTCTCATTATATTGTATTAGAATAACACGACCCCGGTCCATCTAATTGCATACACAAGGTTATGAATCATAGTTGCATACTTGCACATCTTGTTGATGTTTAAGTAGTACATGGCCGAAAGAAGGATCTTCCAATGTATATAAGACGTTAGATTAAAGAACAGAGAGGTCAGTCTTAGTTAGACAGTCAGTACGACTTGTGAGTACGATATAGAACTCTCCTTTCGGCTACTGTCTTATATTTATTATGTATATAGAATATGTTATCTTGTTATAAGTGTTAACTAATTAATACAATGTTAAACCAACTTCGTACGCTTATTATTTAATTCATTCACGCTTCCACGAACCTACATAACGATGTAGCCCGCAGGACCAGGCAACATCACAGTATTGTGTATTTGTTAATATTTTTGAGAGAACACAGTTTCAATAAATATTGCTATAATATTACTTATTTATGTGAGTATTGTAGTAACTTTTTTTTTATATTACGCTTTGCTATAATGTACCCATAGCCACTACGTCATCCGTGTAACATATGACCTCTGTTTACAATTCAACACTAATTTGCGACAGCGCCCTTTCCATTTTTCTATTTTTTCTATTTTTGTAGTCAGTCATACAACAACGTTTCGAAAAGAATCCTGCCGTCTTCACTGAGACTATAGCGTGGGTACTGGCTAATTGGAGTGTATTTTTATTATCAACCTTCCCCCATTTGAGTCGTATATGGGAAAGTTACCGAAGCCAGTTTCGTCATATTTGCTTTTGCAATTTTCCTGTTGCAACTGTTATACTATAACAAAACATGTTTACAAATAAAATGTTTTTAATGAACTAAATATGCATTTTTATTATCGTTTAACAAACGGTTGCTTTAAATGAATAAATTTAACAAAGGTGAGTTATTCAAATCAGACTGATGATTAAATAAAACTTGTGATTGTTTTAATTAATGAATTTCTAAGCGTTTCAGTAAATTTAATTTTATGTCTTTATTTTATAAATATAGAACTTGAAAAATCATTATTGAATGTGTGGTTTTCTTCTATTAAATAATTGGCAAAAGTGAAATCTTGTTTTGTATTATTAAACGAAGAACGATTTTCCGCAATCTATTTTTCGAATGATCTTCCTATTTGTTCGCATCCACAGGTTAATTTAGATATTTTTAAGATATTTTAACAGAAGATGCGGTAAATATCTTATTAAATATACAAATCTCAAGCTACATCATAGTATAATAAAATCATACAAATTAATTAATAAAATCAACAATATTTAAATACTTCATAATGTAAAACTGGTATCATTTGACATTAAAAATTTATTTCCGAGTATTTCCCCAAATGAAGCCGTTAATTTAATTGACAATTTATTTATAGCTAATAACATAAACTCGGTAATTAAAAGTCTTTCTTTGGAGACTGTGGTTAAGTAAAAACTTAAAAAGGTATATAACCCCTTACCACAATTATTAATCGTATCCTAAATACATATTTCGACAACTAAGTTGTCATCATCAGTAGGTACAACCACTAATCAAGGTGTCGCACATGGGGCACAGTAACGCTGTGTAAAGTTGTTGCGTGATCAGTTGTGCTAGCTTTACCGTGCCTCATGTGCGACACCTTGATTAGTGGTTTTACCTACTGATGATGACAACTTAGTTGACGAAATACGTATTTAGGATACGATTAATAATTGTGGTAAGGGGTTATTTACCTTTTTAAGTCGGTAATTAAAGCTGAAATTTGAGATTTATTAAATATTGTTCTGAAACAAAATTTCTTCCAATTTAATAATTCAATATACACTTAGTGGAGGGCTAATAATGGGTAACTCTTTAAATCTATTACTAACAGAAATCTTCATGAACCACTTAGACTCCATCATTTTATGAGCCACTTAGAATATATGATTTTTAATAATCCGCATATTTTCTTTTAGCATAGATATGCAGCCGATATCGTTTCACCGGAATGCATAGACAATTAAACCTACTACTGAAATTCATCGATTTATTCGAATTTACTATTGAATCTGAAGTAAACAATACCATAAAATTTTTGGAACTATCAAAAAATAAACAACAAATTAGAGTTTAATATTTACAATAAAAGATCCCATAATTATAAGTAATTTGTCAACACGTCCCATAGAACACAAATTAGCAACTATTCATAGTTTCTTACATAAATTAATTAATTATTCACTATTCAAAGAAAATTATTAAAAAGAACTAAATTTAATCAACCAAATAGCAATCAATAAAAATTCCGACAGAAAAAATATTAAAAAGAAATGTCTATGGTATATCCGCACAGTTGAAATTACAACCCAGAATAGGGACGTAAATTGCATCCCCGAGCTAAACTTGATTTGAAAGATAAAATTGTAGTTATTTTCACAGTGTTGCCAAACTTTAAGGATTTATAATAAATTTGTTATTTCACCTTGCGTTATTTCAGTAAATATATTTCAGTAAATTATTTCGGTAAAAGTATAAAAAACGCGTCAAAATGGAAGAAACATTTTGTACCAGCGAAAAAGGAAAATCCTTGTTAGTGATTGACGGCTATACTTTTACCTTTCAAGAAATGTCAAAGATAGAGTGAAACGGTGGCAGTGTAGTAAACGTAGGTGTGAGGTCTTTGTAAAAGCTCAAACTACAGAAGATATAATACATAGCGGAATCGGTTTTGGATCATAATCATGAGAAGTTAACAGCAGATGTTTTTAACAGAAAATTCGTAAGTAACTCCATTAAATGCAAAGCAGTAGGTGGTATTTGTGAAAAGCCTCTCAAGCTCTTAGAGGCATTGATACCTTCACTGCAAAGGACATTGTGAGAGTGAGACAAAATATATACAATGCTAGAACTTCATAAGAATATTTCCGAATTTCATGCTGCAGTTAAATCGTCCACTATTGTGACGCATAAAAATGAATATTTCCTGCTTAAAAATGACAAAAAAATAATACTGTTATTCTTTCGTGTTTGTCAAAATTTAAAATTTGTCTCTTCTACTTCTTGTTGGTACAGTTGATGGAACTTTTGAATACTATCTTTGATTTCTTACTAAATTGTTTACCATTTTCGGTCTTAAAAACGACCATTATATACCTCTAGTACTTTGCCTTCCTTCTAATAAAACTTGTTTTACATACGAGGTGCATTCAAGTTCTAAGGCCTCCGATTTTTTTTCTAACTAACTACTCACCCGAAAACTATGAAACTGGTGTTACTTCTCGACCTAATCTCCCTGCAGACGTACACATTTTTCACAACGTCGACGCCATGATTCCATGGCCGCGGCGAAGACTTCTTTAGGAGTCTGTTTCGACCACTGGAAAATCGCTGAAGCAATAGCAGCACGGCTGGTGAATTTGCGGCCACGGACAGTGTCTTTCATTGTTGGAAACAGCCAAAAGTCACTAGGAGCCAGGTCAGGTAAGTAGGGAGCATGAGAAATCACTTCAAAGTTGTTTTCACGAAGAAACTGTTGCGTAACGTTAGCCCGATGTGCTGGTGCGTTGACTTGATGAAACAGCACACGCAGCCTTTCCCGGACGTTTTTGTTGCAGTGCAGGAAGGAACTTGTTCTTCAAAACATTTTCGTAGGATGCACCTGTCACCGTAGTGCCCTTTGGAACACACTGGGTAAGGATTACGCCCTCACTGTCCCAGAAACTGGACACCATCATTTTTTCAGCACTGGCGGTTACCCGAAATTTTTTTGGTGGCGGTGAATCTGTGTGCTTCCATTGAGCTGACTGGCGCTTTGTTTCTGGATTGAAAATGGCATACACGTCTCATTCATTGTCACAATCGACGAAAATAAAGTCCCATTCATGCCTTGGTTGCGCGTCAACATTGCTTGGCAACATGCCACACGAGAAGCCTTGTGGTCGTCCGTCAGCATTCGTGGCACCCACCTGGAGGACACTTTTCGCATTTTCAGGTCGTCATGAAGGATTGTGTGCACAGAACCCACGGAAATGCTAACACTGGAGGCGATCTGTTCAACTGTCATTCGGCGATCCCCCAAAACAAGTCTCTCCACTTTCTCGACCAAGTCGTCAGACCGGCTTGTGCGAGTCCGAGGTTGTTTCGGTTTGTTGTCACACGATGTTCTGCCTTCATTAAACTGTCGCACCCACGAACGCACTTTCGACACATCCATAACTCCATCACCACATGTCTCCTTCAACAGTCGATGAATTTCAATTGGTGTCACACCACGCAAATTCAGAAAACGAATGATTGCACGCTGTTCAAGTAAGGAAAACGTAGCCATTTTAAGTATCTAAAACAGTTCTCATTCTCGACGCTGCCGCTACAATTCGATCTGCCGTACAGTGCTGCCATCTCTGTGACGTATTGACAACGAACGCACGCTCATTTTAAAACAATGCACATGCTTCTATCTCTTTCCAGTCTGGAGAAAAAAAATCGGAGGCCTTAGAACTTGAATGCACCTCGTACTATCATGCTTTCAAAACAGGCGCGGCTCGTGATGACGTATTTGGGAGTGCAAGTACAATGATGCGAGTGCTTCGTGGATTCTCGTGTACTAACTGTAACGTTTTCTTAGTACACACCGAAAACACACGAGGCACTCGCATCAATGTACTTGCACTCCCAAATACGTCATCACGAGCCGCGCCTGTTTCAAATATATTATTGAAGAATGTGATACACTTAATTACCCATTTTCGCCGAAAATCATAACGGCCGATTTTGAAACCGCCCTTCATAAAAGTATTTGCAAAGCGTATCGAAAAGTTCTGCAATTAGGGTTAATTGTACAGTACCAAAGAAAAAACGAAAATGGAATTACCAAGTTCTTAACTTATATATTTGGATTACCATTTCTTCATCCTGAAGATGTAAGAGAAATATGTACTATTGATTTAGCAAACATTTGGCATACTGTGGACAATTACATTAGTGAAAATTTCCATTTTCCACCTCATGTTTGGGCCGAACATTCGTTATTGCTACAAAGAACAACGAATGCCTGTGAATCTTTTCATTCAAAATATAATTCTTCGTTTTATTCCGCACATCCGAATATAAACCACTTTATTAATGTGTTGTTACAATTTGAAAAAGATTAATAATGTTTTTTTAACCCCCAAGGATTCTCAAAGTTTAATAAATATGAGTTTTCTAAACGAAACATTGGATGATTTAAAAAAAGCAGTTTCATATAGATTTTGAGTTAAAATGTAAATATTTGTATAGTATTATTATTTGTATTGTATATTGTATATAATTTTTTTATCGTTGAATAAGTTTTAATAAACATCGCTATAATTTGTGGTTATTTTACAAACCAAATTGCTCAAGAAAAACTTGGCGATCTTGCTTCAATTATATACTCCGTATGCATAACTGACCATCGATCACAACTGAGCCTTATCTAGTATGGATACAATTTCGTTGTGATCTTCAACCTTCAATTCAGATAGCAATACCGTTCTCGGGATACAATTATGAATGGGGTGCTTATATTTTATAATAAGAAAAATTTAGATTACAAACACTGGCAAACCTAATCACGATATTTCAATATATTTGAATACGGTTTGTCAAAGAAATAATAATTTATCCAAATGCATCAAAAATAATGAAGATAAAACAGACAAAATTAAGAAATTTGTTTATAAGTTAACGTGTGGATGCGATAACATATATGTTCGTCAAACAGGAAGATCATTTTAAAAACGCTGAACATTGTTCTCCATTTAAAGATAAGAAACAAGATTCCAATTTGGTCAATCATTTAATAGAAGAAAACCATACATTCAATAATGATTTCCAAATTCTCCATTAAGAAAATAAAGGCATAAAATGAAATTTACTGGAAAGCTTAGAAATTAATAAATTAAAACAATCACAAATTTTACTTTACGACATCGCCTTGCAATTCGCCGATTGTAGGAGAATCTTTAAATTCTTCTGCCATCGAAGGCAGATCCTGCCGAAAAACGATTTCGTAAAAGTGGATGGATAAAAAAAATCAATTACGGATTTTCCCAGGCCAATACAAAATTTGATCACATATCTTTGCTCTTTCTACGATTTTTAGAGAAGTGAATTTGTGACAGTTGTGATTTTTGCGATATCAAAGAAGTTCTCTTAGATAATATTTTTCGATTTTTCCAATGTTCCAGCTTATCGCACAGGAGCATAGTAAATTCGGTCCTAGTCTTTGCTGAAAGACCCCCGTAGTTGAGATAATATAAAAGGTGTCCCAACAGGAACTTGGTGATTTAAATTTCACATTATTTTCAAATAAGGTAACTTAGCAACCTAATATTTGGTATATGTCATCTATAAACTTGTAAAAGTCATCATGCAACGTTTCACGACTGAAGAACGTATCCAAATTGTTCAAATTTATTATGAAAATGGTCGTTCCATTACGAACACAATTCGTCGACTACGCGTTGTTTTTCATTAGAATAATATTCCCAGCAATACGGCAATTAGAAATTTAATGGCAAAATTTGAGCGAACTGATTCTGTTCTCGATGTAAAGACACCACTACGTCCTCGTAACGTTCGGTCAGTTGAAAATATCGCTATGGTGAATGAAAGTGTTACCGAAAGTCCAAAAACTTCAATTCGTCATCGGTCACAGCAATTGGCCATCTCAAGATCATCTCTGCAACGACTTTAACAAAAGACCTTCGACTACACGCATACAAAATCCAGTTAACACAAGAATTGAAGCCCAGGGACCATCACCACCGCCGTATCTTTGCCAATTGGATTTTGGAGCAAACTGATTTTGATGACGAATTCTGTAAGCGAATCATATTCAGTGACGAAGCCCATTTTCACATAGGGGGTTACGTAAATAAACAAAACTGCCGCATTTGGTGGCGTGAAAATCCTCGAGAGATTATTGAAAAACCCATGCACCCACTACGTGTCACTGTATGGTGCGGTTTTTCGGCCAATGGTGTTCTTGGACCTTACTTTTTTGAAAATGAGAATGGAGAAGCAGAAACTGTAAATGGGGAGCGGTATCAACAGATGTTGAATAACTTTCTATGGCCTCGTTTGGAAGATATGGACCTCTACAATCTTTACTTTCAACAAGATGGGGCCACTTGTCACACTGCCAGGGAAACTCTAAATTTACTGCAGGAGAAATTCCCTCGCCGTGTGATTTCTCGTAATGGTGACGTGGATTGGCCTGCAAGATCCTGCGACATAACACCGCTGGACTTTTTCCTTTGGGGTTTCCTTAAGGATCAAGTCTACACAAATAATCCACAGACAATTGATGAATTAAAAAATAACATTCGTGCGGCTATTGGCGAGATTAACTTGCATATGTGTGATAAAGTCATTGAAAATTTTAAAAAAAGAATCGCTGTGTGCAATAGAAGTCACGGTGGACATTTATCCGATATCTTGTTCCACATATAATTTTAGGGTTTCTATTTTATGTTTACGTTAATAAATCGTTGAATTTCTAAATACTACGCATGTTATTTGGAATTTAAATCGCCAAGTTCCTGTTGGGACACCTTATAGTTTCTCCAGTCAAATAATATAAACGTCAGTTGAGTAATTGTATTTGTCATTATTTTTTTATCTGTTCTGTTTAGTGATTCAATATTTTCGTTACTTTAACCCTCGAAACTCTACGTTCTCCTAATGAAAACAGAATCATTATTTTCGTTGTCACTGTCAAGTAAAATGTTTACGGCTCGGAGATACGGTAAGTATATTTATTCGAAATGTTATCCACTTTATTACGCTGAATACAATGTGTATATATCGCTTTGTAATTCCCACTCGGTGTATACATTTTGCTGAACTTTGTAAACAAATTTCGGTGAAGTTTACGCTCAATACATTGCTTCATTTGCAAAGTACAGAGGGCGATAAAAGTGTATTGCAGTATTCTGAAATTTTGTTGCAACCGAAAATTAATTCCGGTTGAAATATTAAATTAATATTAGAGAAACGGCAATAGTTGAACATAGGAATGCATAAAAATTACTTCTGTAAAGTGCCTGATAAAAAATCATAATGCGAAGCATATGCACATAGGTTTTATGTTACAACAACGAATAAAAGACGGAAATTTGTATGACGTAAAAGTTACATGTTTGCTTCCGATTAGTTGATATTGTATAGAGATTAGTTTATATAATATTTTATTCCAAATCCACTTTTATACATTTTACAAATCCAAATGTTGCCACTGGCTTCGAAAATTAGTAAGTTTGTGCCAGAGTCTAAAAAAGATAAGTTATATATTACCAAACTATAGACAAATTTCACATAAGTATTCGAATACATACTTTATTGTACCGCGATATCATAAAGTTTCTGGGTCCAAGATGGCATTGAAATAGAAAATATATGTCTGAACTTTATCCATATTATCATACTGGTAACTTAACCTTAATTTTTGAAAATTATTTTGATAGTGTCATCGTGACATCAATAAATATGTCATTTGATTTAATAAAGATACAATAAAACAACAAGCTCAGCTTGTATTCAAAATTTTATTAATAAAAAAAGGCAAAATTAAAGCAAATGTTGAAATTGTTGTCCGTTATTTTCAATTCCCAATGTGACACGCCTTTTCATGCTGTTAAAGGCATTTTGCAGCATTGCGGGCGTTATTAAAGCACATTCGTCAATAATTCTTTGTTGCATATCTTGCAAATTAGCAACAGGAGTTTTAAATATTCTATTCTTTAGGTGAGGAAACACGAAAAAGTCCATAATTGTCAAACAAGGTGATCGTGGTGGAAACTCAACTTCCGTATGTAAACTTATGATCCGATCGTCAAAAAACTCACGAAGAAAAGCAATATTTTCTCGTGTTGTGTGTGCCGTTGCACCATCTTGTTGAAAGTATCCATATTGCAATTCATCATCATGCAACTGTTCAATAAATTCATTCAGAATGTTTCTATACCTCTCAGCATTAATTGCTAAATTAAAAAAAATAGGGCCAACAACTCTGCGGCGAGAAACTGCTAGCCAAACACCAAGTTTCGCATTATGGAGAAACGATTCAATAAAAATATGAGGATTTTCACTACTCCACATTCGAGTATTTTGGGAATTGACATACCCCGAAAGATGAAACCATGCTTCATCAGAGAAAAATGACAAATTTAGCAGGTCATCATCTTCTATTAAGTTATTTACAAACCACTGGCAGTACGCACGACGTCTAGGGTAGTCTACCGGCAAAATAGCCTGATGTGATTGCATTTTATACGGATGCATGTGTAAGTTTTTCTTTACAATTTTCTGACATGTTCCATAAGAAAGTCCAATCTCTTGAGAAAGGCGTTTCAAAGGTTTTGTGGGTTCATTTACCATACGTTGGCGAACATCATTTATAACTTGTTCCGAACGAACAGTTGGTCTACCAGTACGTGATTAATCACCCACAGAACCAGTCTCACGAAACACACCAACACAATTGGAAAGGCAATTATAAAAATCTTTGGGAATTACAGCTAACTCTGGAAAGTGCTCTCTAAAATCATCCAAACATGCACGTTGACTGTACACCCAAATTCCATCAATTCGCACTCCACTCCGAAAATAGGCTTCAATCATGTACGCTTTTTGCACTATATTGTAAACCATATTTGAATTTACTCGAATGTGCTATGTTTCAAACTCGACGTTCAAACTTGCTTTCAGCAATTCTAACACATTAATGGATGACAGATAATGTCACTGTCAAAATAATTTACAAAACAGAGTTATACCGCGATATCATAAAGTTTCTGGGTCAACGGGGGCCATGGGGTGAAAAACGTCTGGCTTAATTTATATCATCCTTTTGAGAAAAATCTGATAAAATTTTCAGGTTATGTGTCATACTGACATTAAGATTAATATATTGACAAATTTTAACGTCAGCATGACACTTAACCTGAAAATTTTATCAGATTTTTCTCAAAAGGATGATATAAATTAAGACAGACGTTTTTCACCCCATGGCCACCGTTGACCCAGAAACTTTATGATATCGCGGTAGAATATATAACAGTATTCGGTCTTTCTTATCTGTCAATCAGCATGTTTTTTTCTGTGAAATTCACAGTTACAAATTTGACAGAGATCACACAATACTTATCCAATGGTATTGATCAACGCAAGTAGTTCAATGTGATCCACACAGATTCTTTAAGGGCATTCGAGTCAAATTGAGTCAATTGAGTCAAATTAGCCTTTGCCTAGCTCTTCTTGCACTAATGGCATCTTACTTATCAGATGCAAAAGGTTACGAAGCCTGTAACGGTTATTCGTTAAATAATTGTTTGATATCGTCTGTCGTTCTGCAGGGGCTCAATCTCGGTTCTTTACTTATATATATAGTAAATTCAATTTGTTGGCGATTTAAGGTCTGGTTTTACTTCAAAATGTATATATTTAAAACAATCCTACATGTTTCGGCAAATGATGCCTTTTTCAAGGAATATAAAATACAAAATTTTATATTTTATATTCCTAGAAAAAGGCATCATTTGCCGAAACATGTAGGATTGTTTTAAATATATACATTTTGAAGTAAAACCAGACCTTAAATCGTCAACAAATTGAATTTACCATAACATACAAAGGTCACGCAGTTTCTTTTATTATTATATATAAAATTAAGTTGATTTGAATTACTATAACTTTTTCTAATTTTATACGTTTCCTAAAATATCATATCACAAAAATACAACTGAATTTTATCGTGCAAATTATTCTCCCCATTTTTATTAAAAAGTCACCATAGCGACCCAACAGCTTTTCCTCTTTTGAAGATCATTGGTAGCTTTAGTTATACAGATTTTCCAAAATATTTGACATTTCAAATATAATTTTGATCTTTGATTAATATTATAACTTATTGCTTTACAAATAATTTTACCTTCTCATATAACCTTTGACATTAGCAAATATTAACAAATGTATCTAAAATTAACTAAATTTACATTGTCCAATTACTTTTGGAAAATATAGGAAAGTCATATACTTTTAAAAATTAATAGATTTGACACTCCGTGTTAGAAAATATTCAATATAAATATGATATAGTCTTCCACCTTCTAAGAAATCTCATATCTATATATAATAATAATAGAAATTAAACTAATTAAAATCAGTACTTTCCATAAGCTAATTAACATTTTATTATAATATATATTGTAATGGGTCAAACAGCACCCGAATTCCAGCTCCTACAATGAGAAATACAGATAAACAACACATAATAAAACATAGTATAAAGATTAAATTGGCGGACGTAATTTGTGAAATTAGTATCGAAATGTAAATAAATTAATATGACGATAACTTTAAATATTTCTAATTATCTTATTTTTATTTCTTAACTTACTATTTATATTTAAATTTTTCAATTTCGTAATTCAAATTATACGCGAGAAATTACAGATATCTAATTTATCTACATCAAGATTTTGTATCGATACTAGTTAACCACGCCCACTGATTTAAAATTATTATGAACCCGCGAAAGCGATATTTACGGTACGAATTATAACACAACCTATATTGAAAAGTACATTTTAAATATTTGATGATTATTCTACCAATTTGACGATCATATTAAAACTAAAATATTATGTAAATTCATATATTAATTGATGTGGAGAAAGTAAAAACTTCGAGGCTTTTTGACTATAATTAAAATAGGCTATGGAATAAAAAAAGCCGAGAAGGGTCTGATTCTACAACAAATGGCCGTATTTTTTTGAACTTCGTAAAATTTAAATTATTTAATAAATTATAAACCAAGTATATCATACCAAATTTTCGATCATTCGATACACAAATAATTGGCCCAACTTTTGGTAAACAAATTTGGAAATTACCACGCCGAAAACAATTATCGAGCAAAGCATCATTTGGAATTGGGACTCCGACGATCAGGGAGAAACGAAGCCGTCGTTCGCAACAAACGCCGTTACCCATATTGGAGGAGCCGTACTCAGCATCTATCTTGATCACAGCGTTTCCAGTCTACCTCACAGCCAATTACATCGGAAACAGGTTCATATCCAACGTTATTCCTCAAATAAAACCTAAAAGTCAACATTTGTCTAAATAAAACTACTAAAAACAACTTAATATTTACATTAAATTTCTGAATTTTTACGTTTTAAAACATCAATTAAAAACTTGCAATCAAAACATACATATTTCTTAGGATAAAATAGTACTTACATGTATTATGTTTAATTTAAGTACAATTAAATATTTGATTATATAATATTCGCATCACCTAACCTTATAATTGTTTAAAAACACATGTGCACCATTCAGTAATTCCATTTATTGTCGTATAGCACGTAACGTTCAATTTATAGTACAGTTTCCTAATTTTTAATTCAATTTCTCTTACAGTATTCTTATTTTACATCAATAAATTTTATTTTTTTTTAATTTAACTTAATCTTTTATTTGTTATTGTTTAATTGTGGAGTTTAGCATTATAGATATACTAGTTACATTGTTACATTGTTCTTACGGGGTAATACATTCACCTACGAAGATCCTGGGATATATCTTAATTAATTTATGTGGTCTTGCTCTACAAATATTAGCTGGTTATTTATAAAGTACACAGATAGCGTTGAACAACTAAGAACTGTTAAATTTTATGGCGCCCAATATTTAAATTCAAAATCATCAACATCTAACTTATATTTCATATACAGCTTCACTGAACTATTACATTTGACGAACCAACGTGAGGCTTATATTTCATATACAGCTTCACTAAACTATTACAATATATATTTATAGTATTTGATAAGTAAGATGCCATTAGTGTAAGAAGAGCTAGGGAAAAGCTAATTTTACCCAATTTGGGCAGAAGAAAGACTGTATGATCGATATATATCGATATATGCCCTTAAAAAGTCTGGGTGGATCACAATGACCCGCTTGGGTTGATCAATAACATTGGATAAACATTGCGTGATCTCTGTCAAATTTGTAACTGTGAATTTCACAGATAAACCATGCTCAATGACAGATAAGAAAGACCGTATACTGTTATATATTTTACAACAATGCATTCGACTATATCGATCATAATATACTTCTGCCCAAATTGAGTCAAATTAACTTTTGCATAGCTCTTCTTACACTAATGGCATCTTACTTATCAGATACGAAAGGTTACGTAGCCTATAACGGTTATTCGTTTAATAACTGTTTGATATCATCTGTCGTCCTAAAGGGGTTCAATCTCGGTCCCTTACTTACTTTGATACGTATATATTTTAATAAATAAATGTAATAAATAAATATGTTTCAGCAAATAATACTCTTTTCAAAGAATTTTAAATGATAAATCATTTAAAATTGTCCGAAAAGATTTTTCAGCTACTACTTTGTATTGTATTTTAAATGCTTATATGCTTGAAAATTCTTCGCTTGAAAATCTTTTCAAATTGACCTTAGAAGTGAAAATAAACATTGTTTCTTCCTTTCGAACTTTTGAATGTAGGTTTCCACAGCTGTTGTCTATAGTATATAATAGTAGATATAGTAGTTATAGTGTTCTATCGAGGAGCAGAATACTACATCCGTGTTGAAGAAGATGACTGTACAATCAGCGAAACGTTAAGATTTAATAGAAGTCCACGGAAGCACCCGCAAGATTTATTAAGCTATTAGTCAAATTAATTTTGGATTTATATTTGTTATAGCTCTATTTCTACATGCAATACTTCATTAGCTTAACAAATCCAATTTAAATTTCAAAAAGAAATTCGTTATCTATTCCAATTAAAAACTATTCGAAGAGAGATACAAGCATGTACCCAATTTATCTTCACAAATTATGTTGCCAACACAGCCTCATCGTTATTTGCATGGAACTAAGAAGATTATTCAAACATATGTAAATTATTTACGAATATGCAAGCGGTATCACATGGCATTTATTCTAATTCAGGATTAGACGAGGGTATTGCGGAAGTATCCTTTAACACATGCGTGTAGACAAAGGTTACCGATGCGGTGTGTCGACCTCACAGTCCGACAACATGTTCTGCCAAAACTGTTGATTTCATGCAAGCCGGACTCCCGCAAAGAAATTGAATTAAACATATGAAGCTAATCCAGGCAGGGTCGACCTTTACATTAATTCGAATATACGACGCCGTTGAGAAGCAGGAATGATTAATTTAGATTATATCTTCGCACCAAATGAAAGGCATATACCTCTGTACGAAATTTTCAGAAATGTAGTCCCATCATTTAATTCCTCTGCTAGCAGTGGTCTTAATTGAAATTAAAACAAAATATTCATTCGTGATTCATGTATGGTTTTAGAGATATCTGAAAATTATTACTGAGAGCTATTCATCGGACTTAAATTATAATTAAAATAAGAAAATAATAATAAATAGTTTATGAGTAAACAACTATAATTCATTTTTTGAATAATTTCAAATCAGAGTATTTGGATAGACTTCATCTTTGGTACATTAACATTAAGGTTAGTTTACATTACTACATTTGTTATCAGGAAATATGATCCCTGCGTCATCAATATAACATTATATGATTCAAATCACTACTTCGGCGTAGTATTAAATACTGTAAATTGCAAAATGAATATTGAAACTATGATTTCGTTTCCGGACCGAATAAGTTTGTTGACACTCGGTCGAATTTTAGAATTACATATTAGTTATATTACTTTGAAATGACTAAATTGTAAACAGCAAATCAAATTAAACAAAAACACCACATGAAAAATAAAATGGACTATCAAGGATTTACAACATTTATGTCAACATATAAGATTATGTAATTCTTTAATCACTTATCACAGTGAACAAATGAATGACAAAACCAAACAGCTACAACTTGAAACCATACAATAGATCAGAGTATCGACTTTATACATATAACTATAATTACATATTCACTGTTATGACAATTTCATAAACATTATTTTATAAAAAATGTATAATTTTTGTTTAAAAAAAAATAAACAATTTAGTCCATAAAAAATACCTAATACAAAAAAAGCAAATTAGACAAACTTGTGTTCATTAAAAAACGAAATATCATCCCTACAACACCGGATAACATTAACAGCAATATAACTTTCTATGATCGTTTTAAAAATCTATCAAACGTTGCTTTTAATACAAAAGAAAAGAATCTGATATCAAAAGGATTTAAATTTAACCTGAATCCCAACATCAATGAAAAACACCTAAAAAACCTAGCGGTAGAAGCAGACTTAGCCCTAAGCAAACAGACAGATAATATTGCCAATAAATATATAACAAAGAACATTATCGAAAATTATAAACCACCCCATAATTATAACAGCGATATCAATACACTAAAATCAATAAAACAAAAAACATTAGACAACAATATTATATTTACCAAAGCAGACAAAGGCAACACCGTTGTAGCGATCCCAGAGACAGATTACATAATGAAAGTTCAAGAATTTATAAATAATAACTCCTTCACTAAACTAAAATCCGACCCCACCAATAAATATCAAAAACTACTAAAACAAACCATAAATAAGTCAGAAGCACTGATTAATAATAATTTAAGAACAAAACTAACTATTATGAACCCACAACCACCTAAATTATACGGTTTAATCAAATTACATAAAGACAATTTACCGATACGACCAGTAGTATCTTATGTAAAAGCCCCATGTAGAAATTTGTCAAAATATTTAATAAACCTTATCTTTGAACATACTAAATTCAAATCCAACTTTTCAATTAAGAATTCTCACGACTTAATAAATAAAATCTCAAATATAGATTTACCTAACAATTGTAAACTGTTATCTTTCGACGGCACTAATCTATTTACAAGTATTCCACCCCAGGACGTAATAAAAATAATCTCCTTAAATTTGAACAAAAACAAGACCAATCCCACTGTTACAATGGAACTTTTAAATTTACTAGAAATGTGTTTAAATCAAAACTATTGTCAGTTTCAACATGAATTTTATAAACAAACAGAGGGGCTAGCTATGGGAAATCCCCTAAGTTCATTACTCTCTGACATATTCTTAAATCATTTAGAAAACATAATAAGCCAACACCCGTTGTTCAAACATTGTATTTACTCGATAATATTTGTGGATGACATATTAGTTTCTTTTAACGGTACAGACAGGCAATTAAAATCTTTACATAATTACATTAACACTATTCACCCAAACATCAAATTTACCATTGAAATAGAAGAAAATAAATCCATAAACTTTTTAGATCTCACTATAACACACACAACTAAAAAACATGAATTTTCTATCTACCACAAACCTACACATACAGACACAACTATACACACACATTCGTTTCACCCCATTACACATAAATTATCTGCTTATCAATCAATGCTTCACAGACTAATTAACGTCCCGTTGAGTAAAGGAAACTTCGATATAGAATTAAATAGAATACACGTTATAGCGCTAAATAACGGTTTCACCATAAATTTAATTAATAATAATAAAAAAACTACAGAAATCTAAAACGATATCTTCAATTTACCCCACAGTAAAAAACAATAGAACATTTAGTTATAATTCTATCACATACATCGGTACAATTTCAAACAATGTAGGAAACTTAATCAAAACAAGTAAAGAAGAGACCATTTCATTCAAAACTAACAATTCCTTACAAAACGCTATAAAAAACAACAAAGATAAAACGGACAATAGATTAAACTCAGGGGTTTACAAGTTGACATGCGAAGATTGTAAAAAAGTGTATGTCGGACAGACAGGACGGACATTTGATATTAGAATGAAAGAACATGAAAGAAGCCACAGAGACAAGAAGACAGACTCAACTTTCGCTAATCATTGCCTAGAACATAATCACAAATTTAACACTAATTTTAAAACTTTGCATGTTCTAGATAAAATAAAAAACTTAATATGTTAGAAAGTTTAGAAATTAACAAATATAATAAATTAGGTATAATTTTAAATGACCAACTAGACATAAATAACTCCCCCCTACTAAACTTTAAACTCATACATGTCCACCCCCTCTTAGAATGAGATTAGTTCTGTACTTTGTATTGATATATATAAGATCTAATTGATATTTTGAATTAGTATTTTCATCCACCTGATGAAGCCACAGTGTGGTGAAACATATGTAGTGTGTTAACATTATATATATTATTTTGAAACTATACAACTGTGTTTTATTATACCAATTTAGTTACATCAAATAAATTTCAAGACAATTTTAAATATTTAAGGGCCGGCTCTACAATGCATCTGAACCCATCAATTATACCGTCGAATAACCCGAATGAGGATAAAGTTAGTTAATCTTTAGTTAAACGTTCTACAGTGCCTGATTTTAAATAAAATTTGGAATATATTGCAGTATAACTTAATACTTGTGCCAAAGCGTAGATAAGTTGAGTTTTGTCTTTTCTTATGTGAAATGATTCATTATTTACCTCTTGTACACGTGTAATAGGTATTAAAACACCACCATGTTTTTTCTCGCGTTCAAAATACTGCAACAAATTTAAAACAAGTTGTCGCGATTGTGAATGTAATGTTCTGCCATGTGTGCCATTATAGTTTTAAAAAAATTTATTTAAAAAAAATAAGTATTTATAAAAAGAAAAGAAATAACAATTCGATCAAATATCAACGAAAATATACTGTCTAATGTCAATGATTGACACTAATTAAGCGAAAATGTGCGTATTTATCACGGAGTAGGTAATAATCCCGTCTTTGTCTTACTCAAGTAAATTGCCTGAGCCGTATGTCTGTGCTAGGCAAAATTTCAAAATACATGCTTTCGTTCAAGCTATCCTTGTCATACAAGTAAGTACTGTTTGTTATTTGGATGTGGAGATTATTCCTTGAATGTCTTTGATAGAATTATACGTAAATGACGCAGGAATCATCTTTGGTGATTTTGAGCGTAGTTAATAACGAATATAGTCCATACGTCCACAAAAAGCGTGCTCTGCGCTCCGTGCAATACGCATCGTGAGAAACGTTTTTGTGTTTACATTGGTCTCGGGAGTTTTCCGATTAGTAGTGAACATGGCAGCATGTGCATTAGAGGCCACTATTGCAGCCTGCGAAATAATAGCTGCTGAAATAGTTAAAAATCATCTTGTTAGTTATCAAAAAAAATATAATAAGAAAGAAGCGAAGATGGTGGACCAGGGGTTGGATTTTGGATAGTACATTCTATAGTACAGGTTCACCTTCACACAATTTTACAAATCGAACTGTTTCTCGTTAATTTATTCTTAACGCTGCATTTGAGACACTCATTTTTGAGGTTGAGACAGCATGTGCGTCTTCTATGAAAACTTTCTACGACTGATTTTAGGCGTGAAATATTTAACATTTCTAATATCGGTCGCGGCGTGTCCTATTCGTGAGATAATCGTGCTGCACGAAAAGCTGTTTATATGAGTTGTGGAGCAAGAGTGGACAACATAAACTGCTACCTACGCAACGTACAAGCCACAAAACTGGCGAAAACTGATCTTTCTAAATTTTACCTAAACTCAATAGTCCTCTTCTATCAAAAATACAAGTCAGACGACCAGTACCACAGCTACAACTTAGTGAAGAAGGTCGTGTGATTCTTGACGAAACGGAGTTAGATTAATTGATCGACATTTATAAAGAACGTCACCGCGTTTTGTAGGCTGATTGTATAAGTGACTATACGTTACCTGGAGGACGTACATGCGATTATGTACTCACGTGGAATCAGGGTGCATCCAGGGATGTTAAATATATTAAAAGAAAGCGAACAACACCCAAATAAGAAGTAACCATATTGATTATAATCGTTTACGTTGAAAATAAAAATATAAACAATTGAAAAAATGTATCAAGCGTCAAAATATGAAAAAAAGGTGAAGTCTTGTATATACAAGGTGACATTGAAAAAAGTACAATGCATAGTACCACACGATAGAGGACCATAAAATACTAAAAAAGTTCTTATACACTAATGTCCGATCGTCTTTTGTTTTCAAGATACAAGATCTTAAAAGTTTGTTAGAAATTTTTGTTTTTTAAATTTTGTCCGATTGTGATGACATTATTGAATCAATATTACAGTATTGTAGTCTCGAGTATTATTAGAATATTATCATAGTTGGCTATGTAATTATGACACCTGTCAAATTAATATTGCCTTAATTTATTTAAGTTTGTCGTGTTCCTCATTACGTTTGTGTTTGGTTTTACTGTTTGTCTTTTTCAAAAATTAATTTTGGAAATGGTTCTCTTTACTTTTGAAGAATACAGGGACATGATTATGTGTTATAGCGAAGTTGGATCAAATTCTTCCGAAGCTTAACGTATATATCGAGAGAAATAACCATTAAGACATGTTCTTAATGTTAGAACATTTAGTGACGGGCATAGACGTTTGAGAGAAAATGACTGTTTCAAAAAATCAAAAGTTAATAGTGGGGTCACCAGAACTTATTGTACTGTTGAAAATTAAGAAGCTGTTTTGCAAATAGTAGAAAATAATCCGAGAATAAGCACCAGAAAAATAAGTTCAGCTGTACAGAATACTAACCGCGAATCAGTTAGACAAGTCGTCAAAAAACAGCTTCACCCGTTTCATTTTCAAAAAGTTCTTCACCTATTGGAACATGATTATTGATTATTTACCTCGTGTACAATATTGCGAGTGGTTGCTAAATCAAGGGCAAAGTTTTCCATCATTAATTTTGTTTACCGATGAAGCAGGTTTTAGTGGTGAAACTGTTTTGAACCCACATAACATGCACTATTTGAGTGACGAAAACTCTCATCAAACCGTAATACGGAATTACCAGTATTGCCCAATCAATTGACAGGCGAGTTCTATCGATATTTTTTGGAAAATGTACTGAACAATTTATTAGAAAATGTCCCATTGAACATTATTCAATGAATGTACTGCATGCATGACGGCGCGCCAGCTCACTTTGTCGTAGAGCAAGGGAATTTTTGCAAAGAAGATTTTGAAATAGGTGGATTGGTCGTGGAGAACCTATACCATGGCTAGCTCGTCGTCCCGACCTTAATCCTCTCGATTTTTCATTTTGGAGGTTTATGAAAACAGAAATGTATGCCGTAGAAATAACTAGTGAAGAGCAATTATGGAACAGAATTATGGAATCTGCTGATATATTCCGTAATAATCCAGGCATTTATGGAAGATGTGTCAATCATTAACACAAAGATTGGAAAAGTGTATTCAAGAACAAGGCCATCAATGTGAAGACCTTTAGAGCTAAGTTCCTTAAACATATTTTTTAAATTTAGTTGGTGTTTTATTTGTTATGTTATGTTGTTATTTTTAAAGCTCATGTCGACCATGTAGCGATTTCTTTTGTTGTGAGCTATTGAAGAGAAATAAATTTTATAATGAAGTATGTTAAGATTATTTTTTTTAATCAGCAGCACGTCAAATTTTTTATAAATTATAATAATAATTAGGTTAACAGATATTTCATGGGAAGAAATTTAAAAAAAAGTAATTTTCCAACAAACATTTAAGATCCTGTATCCTGAAAACAAAAGGCGATCGGACATTAGTATATAAGAACTTTTTTGGTATTTTATGGTCTTCTATCGCGTGGTACTATGCATTGTAGTTTTTTCAATGTCATCTTGTATATTTAAATTATGACTATTATAAACAAATGTATAAAATATTAAATTGTAGTTAAAAATTTGGCATAAAGTACGGTTCAAAATTTTTGACTGTGCTTATATATTACCATACGGTATACTATTAAAACAATAATTAATATTGAGGTCTCATGAATGTTTACAAAGGTACTATAAACTTAGTCACAATATGACTTAATTTTCCAACAAAAATATGACTCTAAATATATGGTATACTAAATAATATCTAATATTAAATGGTCGGGATGAATTTAACAGCTACTGAAATTGAAACTGACTAATTCATATTTTGGAGTCTACTACTAAATGTAACCTAAATAAAAATATTAAACAAATATCTAGCTGCTTCAAATTGTATAAACGATATAAACTAAAACCTTGCCCTTATGATATCTTGGTGGTGACGGTGTCTTTCTCTTCCCTCTCGATACTTCGCTATCCAAAGCTATGATTGGCGGCTGAAGACTACTTGAAAGGGAAATCGGTAAGTAAACGCCGATGGCAGGGACAATACGAAAATATTTTTATATATCAGTCAAAACAGAATACGGGAACAATTAATTGGAATGCTGCGTGCAAAATGGCGCCAATTCGCTTACCTCCTAAGGGTTCAAAACTCACAACCCTGACGACGTGCAATGATTCCAGTTTATATTGGGGATTAATCAATCTGAAGTGCGGTCAAATCATCCACCGAATCGGTGTAATTTATTTTTCTCCAAAAATTCACAAAACTTAACGACAATTATAAGTGACACTACACAACTCGGGCGTCGAGATCGACATACTAGCCACACCAGACGCAGTCTCGTCGAAGGGTCAGAGGGTGGCAATTCGAAATACGAAGTTGTGTTGTACGATTACATCATCCATACATCTGTTATTTGTATGACGGGGTACAATAGGAAGAAGAAAAACAAGTACAGCACGGCGTAAAACACACAATTATTATTTAAAAATGATATTATTAAACGTAACAAAGCGTAGACCACGTTCGTTATTCACTAGTAATGTAAACTTGCTTTTATGAATTGAGTTGCGCCCATATGTATTCAAATCAGACCAAAAGAAAAATATCTACCAAACTTATATCAAGTTAATTTATATTGATAAATAAAGACGGCAGACTATATGCCCAAACAGTAGCGTGATGTGGAGGGATCGAGTACAGGCGTACGACGATCAATTCAGTTGCCGTTGAGACGTTGTAAGCGATACATTGTTAACACAATCGTGTTGAAAATGTCGGGAGTGCGTAGAAACAATGCATCGACTCGGTTGCATGCTAACGTAGTAAAGAAATTTTTACATCGGTTTCCCGATTTAATATATGACGGTACCGTAGTGAAATGTTTAGTTTGTGAAACAACTTTATTAACTTGGAAAGCAAGTCAGTGCCAAAGACATATAAATAGAGACAAACAAAAATCGAATAATAGTGGACGCAGATCATATAATAAATTTGTGTGTGATTTAACAATGATGTTAATTGCGACCAACATACCAATGCAGAAAGTGGAACACCCAATGTTTCGTCAGTTTTGGAAGAAATACAATCCTACGTGGAAATTACCAGCAAGAAGTACGCTACGGAATTACGTACCGTCAGTTCGTGAGAGAATTGTAAATTGTACGAAAAATACGGTAAAAAAAATCCTGTGGTTAACAATAGACGATACTACAGATATTAAAAAACAGTCCATCCTAGCCATTCTGGTACGGACGCTGACTCCGCAAGGACCTTCTCCTCCTTATTTACTAACCTGTAAACGAATGCAAGGGTGTACTGCCAGAGCGATATATGATGTATTAATAGAAACACTACACAAATTTGAGATTTTACCGAAGCAAGTGTTAATGTTAGTTACCGATGCTGCCAAGGTTATGTGTTCCACGGCAAACTTACTCAAAACGATTAAACCAAACCTGCTGCATGTCACATGTTTGCTTCACGCTTTACACCTTGTAACAAACACTACACGTACAACTTATCCTGATGTGGATCAACTGATAGGACAAACGAAAGCGGTTTTTCTTAAATCTCCGAAACGGATTCGGCTATTTCATTCGCTGTGTCCTGATATACCCGAGCCGCCGCAACCAATTCTTATACGATGGGGTACTTGGTTAGAAGCAGCATTTTATTATTATAAACATTTTGAAAAAACTAAATCAGTGATTTTACAACTAGATGCCAAAGAAGCAGCTGCAATACGGCTCAGCCAGGTTCAATTTAACAATCCTCAAGTTACAGCAAATTAAAAATTATTTACGACAGTTACGTTCTAATACTGGACGCAATAAAAAATTTACAGAACACTGCGCTGTCCTTATCGGACTCATTAGCAATTATTGACCACGTAAAACTAGTGCTGCATATCCTTGAAGATGAAAAAAGTGATTGTGTCCGTTAAAAATTTAACAGTGTATTAGATAAAAATGTAGATTTTACAAAATTAGGGCAACTATTTACCAATACTGAAGATCCGTTGTACAGATACAAAGAGCGCTTTAACTATGCAAATATAACATCTCTAAACGTCGAACAATCCTTCTCTGTATATAAACATATATATACGTCGCTACGTACGAACCTTTCCGAGACTAATACAGAAACATATATTATGGTGCAGTTTTTTCATCGCGCACATCCGCATTTTTTTGCAACAATGTAAACATGTTGGGTAAGTTATTTATATTTTTTCTTAACGTTTTGTATAGGGATTCGATATATTTATTTTTAAGTAAGCGCACTGTTATTCTGCTAAACTCTCCACGCAACGCCACTGCTGGGGCACATAGTCTGTCGTCTTTATTGCTAAAAGTAGAAATTGACTGAATATAAGTTGTTCTAAAATTTGAAATTATTGTTACATCCTTCTGCATTATTTTTGTAATCGGCTGGTAGCAGAGAAGATGTTGGGTGTGAATTTTGGGTAGTTCGGAATATTCAGGATCTATTGTTTTGACATGGTCTATTTATTGTAGGATTAGCAAACAAGACGGTCCAATCTACAATTCTTAAGTAATTGACATACTGAGTGTGGAGCGCGTACGTTAAATGTTTTCAATATTGATTGATATTTGGTGTACAACGGGTTACGCTTGGTTGTATATTTATTGTTGTTTTGTTTTGAATATATGTTCGGAAAATCGAACAAGGCGTTTTTCTTAAGTGCCATTATAATTATATTATTATCATATAATTATTCTATGGTATACATCTATACTATTGGTGTAACAACAAATACAAATGTTTGTATTTTCTACGAATTGTTCGAAAGAAATCTCTGGGAGCGGATAGTGCTATAGGTATTAATGCTTATCATATAAGATGATCATGGTAGATGAAAAATTGTTGATTTACAACAGAATTAAGACGGAAGTAATTGCTGTACATTCCGGGTGAATCATCGCATTGTTATTTGGTGGGATATTACCAAGTATGCAGTTGTACGTCTGCATCTGAAGAGATTTAGATGTTTGCTTGATGCCTTAAATCTCGGACAATCGAACACGTGCTCAAGCGGTTGGTAGTTTTTAAATCCACGCACATCAGCGAAAATTCTCAGTATTTCGACCCTCTTCTGATTTAAGGGTATTCTCAACACCCTACAGATAGAATTATCACAAATCTTAACAATAGATAACACACCCTAAGAGGACGCACAGCTCGTAGCGTAGACTCATCAAGCGGAAGTCTTGAGTTTTAATTATGAGAGCCTTAACTTGAACCAGTTTATACTGTTTTTTTAATCGTAAAGGTAGTGCAAAACTAAAAATTAAAATTACTTCGACTCCACTCACTGGTAATTCGCTGACTTTTCCAACAAAAGTGAAGAATCACGCAACCTTGTACCCCCTAGTGCAGAGAGTCCAGAACGCATGGCCAATAAGGCCTCATCGAAGATACGAAGAGTATACATGGACCGTCCATAAACATTGTAACAAAATTTAAATAGGAGATCTTTTATCACCAACTCTAGAGTTCTGAATTTACTATCTTAAAACGTGTAGTATACCAAGACAAACGCTTAAATTAAATGGCGATAATGTTGAGTAATAGTCTAAGATATATATAAATAAATGATAATTTAAAAAAAATGAGTAAACAAACTTTCTGTAGTTTTTATGACTAATCGAAACTTTTTCTCTTCGCTGTTATACAATAAACTTCTTCATGATTTGCTATTCTATTTGAAGAATATTGCATTACTAGTGACCCAGCCGGTGAAATTTTACAGAATTTAAAGAGGAGAAAACGTACCAAAAAATAAAATACTAACTTTGGGAGTGCAACTATGATTAAAGTTATTATTAGCGGTACATGAAGTCCTGCTACCGTACAATGTAATATTGAGCTCTGGGTTTTTCACAAAAATTAATATTCGCAAAATAACATAAAAAGGAAAGAAATATAAAACATTTTCTCTGAGTGTTTAATTGTTAGTTCCAGGAAAGTGTAATATTATGCAAATGAAATTCAGTAATGTTAATGCCCTCATTTCTCGTCTTGCATTATGAGATTTCATACATCTGAGTTACATTTATATTAAATATTACGGTTATCTCGTTAATGTATTTCTATTTGTAGGGGCGGTCGAGTGTGTGTTGTGTGTGTGCGCGCGCTATCGAAAGAGGTCAAAAGAAAAATATTGTCAGAAATTATCGTTTGATGTTTATGTTTGCGTGGGCTCGATGGATACACGGAAATAAGCATTACCGAACAGGAAAGCCAATAATGCTTGATTGAATTACAAAATTTATTGTAAATATATGTTTACAAATACTTATATTTGTTAACCTTTATGGTTAGGGATTATTTACTAAAATGGAAACTTTTGGTAATAAAACAAACGTTCGCACAAAATATTTGCTTACTGTTGCGATATGCTTGGTATTATAGTTATTAGATACAAATATTGAAACTTAAAACTTCTCACACAACATTTGATTATATCATCTGAATCGATAATTTTGGTAGAACAATAATTTTGATAATACAGTGTGTTCATTGATTTTCTGCAATAGTCTGGATGAGTGTGTATCAAACATTTTATCTTACGATACACCAAAAATAAAAGAGGCTCCAGGACTATATAAATTTTAAACGATGGGTGTGGCTAAATAATACCGAAACACTGTTTGAATGTGAATAAATTAAATATCTTTTAATTTCGCGTAATTGAATTTAAAAATGAAATTGACAATGAAAAATAGAAAAATCAAAATTAAAAAAAAGTAAATCTATTTGAAATAAGCAAAATTGTCGTGATATTCATTTATTGACATCTCGATATTATTTTCACGATGTGCGTCCATCTTATCTATTTATATTGTAAGAGGTTGTTTGAATAATTCCTGCTTTGTCAGTTTCAGAGGAAAGAATACAACCCCTTGATTGAACTACAACAATATATGTATATATGTACATATATGTTTATGTACAGGGTGATTCTAAATATATGCGACAAATTTTATGGGCTGATTCCTAGGGTTATTATGATCATAAAAGTTCATATGAGTATTTGTCTTAAATGACTTAGTTTTAAAGTTGCGGCATATTTAATAGTAAATTAAAAGTTCGTAGAATAAAACGTACTAATACAACAAAATTAACTTATAAAAATTGTTGGAAATGGCCTATTTCAACAGCAATACAAATTTATATTATCCGTTGCCTTGATTAGTGAGTGCAATCAAGAATACCAGGAGTGCTTCGAATTGTCTCAAATGCTGCAACAATACGATTTCTCAGTTCATTAACATTTTCAATGGGAGTCTTATAAACTAGTGATTTAAGGTGACCCCAAATAAAAAAATCTAGAGAATTTAAGTCTGGAGATCGCGGTGGCCACGTTTGTGGACCTCCTCGCACTATCCATCGATTTGGATACGCACTGTCCAAAAAATATATTTGTAACCTTAATTGCAACGGGACTTCTTCCAACAGTGGCGGTAGCTCCTCTTCAAGAAAGCGGTATACTTCTCCATTTAAACTCATGGGCAAAAAATATGGACCTAACAAGTGGTCTTCAACAATTCCGGCCCACACATTAATAGAGAATTGATACTGATGACGGGTTTCCAATGTTTCACGTGGATTTTCTTCAGCCCATGTGTGATTATTATGAAATTAACCTCGTCGAAGTAGAATACTTGAGCTAAAAACTGAGAATTTAGTGCGATTTTCTGTTGTATCCATTGACAAAAAGCCAATCTTTGCGGGAAATTTGCTGGCAAAAGTGCCTGTACCCGCTGTATGTGATATGAATACATCAGTTGATTGTTTAATATCCTCCAAACTTTGGGGTTACTTATGTTTAAGGTAGAGGCAATTATTCTGGTGCTTATAGTAAGATGGTCCTCAATTTCATTTAGCACCATTTTTTCCACTTGTGGAGTTCTAACTGTACGGGGTGCCCGCTATCAGCCGTATGTTTTTTAAAACTTCTCATTTCACTAAGACGTTGGTGAAGACGAGCAAATATCGAATGATGTGAGATGACACGGTTCAGGTTATGAATTACCATTGGTAAGACCGTAAACAAAATGTATATCGCATGACTCAGCATTTGTGCAATTCATTTTAGAAAACTTTGACAATACATTGACCCAATAATATTGAATTGACATAAATAGATTCCCTTTAAAACGAATGTTTTTGCAGATACAGGTGTGATATTAAATCTTGTTAGTTATACTATAACAAATGAATCGTATCGTTGCAGCATTTGAGACAATTCGAAACACCCCAATATTCTTGAACGTACTCACCAATCAATGCAACGGAGGATAGAAGCTTGCATTGCAGTTGAAGGCGGTCATTTCCAATAATTTTTAAAAGTTAATTTTGTTGTACGAGGTGCATTCAAGTTCTAAGGCCTCCGATTTTTTTTCTCCAGACTGGAAAGAGATAGAAGCATGTGCATTGTTTTAAAATGAGCGTGCGTTCGTTGTCAATACGTCACAAAGATGGCAGCACTGTGCGGCAGATGGAATTGTAGCGGCAGCGTCGAGAATGAGAACTGTTTTAGATACTTAAAATGGCTACGTTTTCCTAACTTGAACAGCGTGCAATCATTCGTTTTCTGAATTTGCGTGGTGTGACACCAATTGAAATTCATCGACAGTTGAAGGAGACATGTGGTGATGGAGTTATGGATGTGTCGAAAGTGCGTTGTGGGTGCGACAGTTTAATGAAGGCAGAACATCGTGTGACAACAAATCGAAACAACCTCGGGCTCGCACAAGCCGGTCTGACGACATGATTGAGAAAGTGGAGAGACTTGTTTTGGGGGATCGCCGAATGACAGTTGAACAGATCGCCTCCAGTGTTAGCATTTCCGTGAGTTCTGTGCACACAATCCTGCATGACGACCTGAAAATGCGAAAAGTGTTCTCCAGGTGGGTGCCACGAATGCTGACGGACGACCACAAGGCTGCTCGTGTGGCATGTTGCCAAGCAATGTTGACGAGCAACCAAGGCATGAACGGGACTTTCTTTTCGTCGATTGTGACAATGGATGAGACGTGGATGCCATTTTTCAATCCAGAGACAAAGCGCCAGTCAGCTCAATGGAAGCACACAGATTCATCGCCACCAAAAAAATTTCGGGTAACCGCCAGTGCTGAAAAAATGATGGTGTCCATGTTCTGGGACAGTGAGGGCGTAATCCTTACCCATTGTGTTCCAAAGGGCACTATGGTGACAGATGCATCATACGAAAATGTTTTGAAGAACAAGTTCCTTCCTGCACTGCAATAAAAACGTCCGGGAAAGGCTGCGTGTGTTGTTTCACCAAGACAACGCACCCGCACACCGAGCTAGCGTTACGCAACAGTTTCTTCGTGAAAACAACTTTGAAGTGATTTCTCATGCTCCCTACTCATCTGACCTGGCTCCTAGTGACTTTTGGCTGTTTCCAACAATGAAAGACACTGTCCGTGGCCGAACATTCACCAGCCGTGCTGCTATTGCTTCAGCGATTTTCCAATGGCCGAAACAGACTAATAAAGAAGCCTTCGCCGCGACCATGGAATCATGGCGTCGACGTTGTGAAAAATGTGTACGTCTGCAGGGAGATTACGTCGAGAAGTAACACCAGTTTCATAGTTTTCGGGTGAGTAGTTAGTTAGAAAAAAAATCGGAGGCCTTAGAACTTGAATGCACCTCGTATTAGTACGTTTTATTATATGAACTTTTAGTTTACTATTAAACATGCCGTAACTTTCAAATTAAGCCGTTTAAGACATACATTCATATGAACTATTATGATGATAATAACCCTAGGAATCAGCTCATAAAATTTGTTATTTAGAATCACGTTGTATATATCTATATATGAACATTTGAACATCGTAGAATCTTGCAGTATTTAACATGAACGCCTGGTTTAATCGATTCGCACTAAATATGTCCCACGAGGTCGTAAAATTTCGAGTGTCCGACCCCGCTTTCATTCATATACTTTGCGATTCACGATCGCAATAGGACGGGCTTTGTTCACTGCTTGCTCATAAATTTTTAGTATTGTGTTCCTACAATGTACTTCTATACTTGAATAACTGAACGAACTTTAGAATGTACGTATTTAAAACCTCTCAATAGGAGGAAGGCAGGGAAAATGAGACGAAGCGTTATTAACAACGGAGGTTTCCTTGTTCGGTCATATATTATATAATACTGAATATAGGTGAAATGAGTCGAATGATAGATGGAAATATCAATATCTTAGAAGGTAGAAGCAATGAAACCACCAGACCAAAAATAAGATATCTACGAAAAAGAAACTTACGACTCTTAAATGATTTAATAGAAGACGTTTCACTAAAAAATTTAAGAGAAATAAGTATGTGAGGCGTTTTTTGCTTTAAATATATCTAAAACGAATTTAAAAAATATTAGACAAAGTATTATTAGTAAGAGCTAATAGCATCTTTATTAATTGCTAAAGTTTATTATCACTAAGAGATTGGAATACGTCTTAAATAAACAATCAGTGACAATTCCAATTCTATAAGGTAGATGTGAGGGCCTTCATCAAAAATAACAATAGCTTATTAACTACATACTATTTTATTTCGTTTTGTAGACCTAATAATAATGAAAATAAATTTCCGCTAATACTTCAGGTATAACAAAAAAAAAAAAAATAAAGAAACGATATAAGTATTAACATTGGTATAACTACCAGAGTGAGCCACGTTTTGTCATAACGACATGTTTGTAATTATCCTTGATCTCAGCAGCTATTAAAGCTTTTCAGTGGTGTTTTTCAAAATAATCCTCATATATATATACTAAAACTGTTGTATGTCAGGATTTCTCACGAAAATGCGCTGGTACTTGGCTGAGGCACCTCGCCTGGGTATAGGTGGTATAAGACCCAAGCTTTGTAATCTCCCAAGTCAGTCAATTTTGAAGCTAGAGCATCGCAGGTGATACCAATAGATTCCTTTTGGGCGAGATGTTCATTTTCGGTTTTGTATCTCGCTTGGTGTTTCTCGTTTTCTACATATCCCCAAAAATAAAAGTCTAGAGGTGTTATGTCAGGTGAACTAGGAGGAAAACGAACTGGGCCATCTGTGGTTATCCGACTATCTCCAAGTGTCTGCAGAAGTGTTGGAACGGTTCGATAATTATTTATGGGTAGGTGCCCTATTCTGTGGTTTTAGAATTTCTACGTATCGTTCTTCTATTAAGGTCCCGTGATAAAAATATGGACCTACAATTGTGGATCCAACCAAATCACACCAAATATTAATACTAATACCTCTCTGTGGATAACGCTGTTGAACTAATAGAGGATTTTCTCTACTCCAATAATAATTATTATTTCTATTATACATACGGCTATTTGAAAAATTTGCCTTGTCGCTCCACAATACTCCTATTACGGTCTTCAGTACATTTACGAATAAACCACAGACAGACTCTAATCTTTTACCGCCGTCACTGTCTTCTGGTTGAATTGAACTGGTTGAAATTTATACGGCGAAAATTTATGTTTCTTCAAAATTTTTGGATATTTGTAAAAGAAATACCGGTTTCCGTGATTACTGTCTTATCGAATTTCTAGAATGCATTTTAAAATACATCAACACGGCAATTTTCGTTTCTTCTATAATGATATTTGTCTTCTCTGTCCTTTTCTTGTCAAAAACATTTTCGATACTTCGAAATTGTCGATAAAGTCTTGCGGTATGACTCTCAGGAAATAATTCACCATTTTTTGACACATCAAATATGTTTCCAGCATGTAACATTTTTCAATATGTGAGAAAAACATTTTCAAAACAAGTAATAATAAATTTTTGCTATTAAGCGCATTAAAAACACGAAAAACGGTGCTTAGAAAAGCACCAACATTTGCCCAAATAAGCATTAAAAAAGTCCGAACAATGAAACAAAAGCTTTAAAACAAATACTTTAATACAATATAGGTAAGAAATCAATGTTACGAACAATTTAATTTATTAAAATAAATTACTTGTCAAATAAACAATGACTAATGAAAACTAAAAAAAAACTTCTTTAGGTGGGTAATACTGCCTTAAACTTGGTTTATATTTTATCTTTAATAGACATTTTAAACACAAGACGAAAATCATATATATATATACAATGTGTCCGGGAAAATGTGGGAAATCTCTCGGATTCAGATAGAATATTAAAAAATAAGATGATAAGTTCCCATAATTTTTTTCCTAGTGGCCCTCCCTACGGAGATACGGCCTCCTAAAGGACGCCACTGGAAATCAATTTTTCTTGAAGAACTTTTAAACTACTTATTATAATTTAATGAAAATTTAATACGATAAACAGTAGTAAGGACCTCTTAAAATACTGCCCTTAAATTTAAATTAGCTTGTTTAGTTTACCAGGGGCGGACTAGGTTGTACATTTTAATGCTTACATTTTTAACACCCTGTATGACAAGGAGTTAAAAAAAACAAATTTGGATACCTTGAACATTAAGCTAAAGAAAAGGTGTTCTTGTTAATTGTCGATAAAATGAACCGTTCTCGAGGAAAAAAAAAATAAAAAACGTGGTTCTTTTTAATAGAAATAAAACATTAATTTTTTATTTTTTTTTCCTCGAAAACGGTTCATTTTATCGACAATGAACAAGAGTACCTTTTCTTTAGCTTAATGTTTAAGGTATTCAAATTTTTTTTTTAACTCCTTATCATACAGGGTGTTAAAAATGTAAGCATTAAAATGTACAACCTAGTCCGCCCCCGGTAAACTAAACAAGCTAATTTAAATTTAAGGGTAGTATTTTAAGAGGTCCTTACTACTGTATATCATATTAAATTTTTATTAAATTATAATAAGTAGTTTAAAAGTTATTCAAGAAAAATTGATTTCCAGTGGCGTCCTTTAGGAGGCCATATCTCCGTAGGGAGGGCCGCTAGGAAAAAAATTATGAGAACTTGTCATCTTATTTTTTAATGTTCTATCTGAATCCGAGAGATTTCCCACATTTTCCCGGACACATTGTATATTTATTATCCTAACTTTACAAATCAAAAAACTATTCATGAAAACAGTTAATTATCAGATGTTGCTCTATATGTTCTACAGTAAAATTCTGCCTTCTATCACTTAAAATGTTCTTGAAGGCGGAAAAGCTTCTCTCCACTTTCACACGTGTTATAGGCGCATTTTTAAATCTAGCGATAATAATTGGATCCATATTTAAATCCGAAACGTTGTCTCCGCTTAAAATAGTGCTTATTTTGTTTAATGTTGAAAATCCCTCATTTTTTAAAAACACATCATCTGATTTTTATTTTACTTCTTGGTACTTTCGAAATGATCATTAATTATAATTATTTTTACAGATACAATGAACGATATTTCTTGCTTTTCTGAAGATATTATGGCGTGCTTTTATGTCAAATTATTTTTAATTTCTTTATTTTTGAGAACTGTTTGGCAGTCTTTCACTGACTTACCTACCGATTCGCGAAATTGGAAGACAACATTTTTAAAACTTTCAAAATTATTGGTATTGTAAATGGCAGCATCTAGCCAAGTTCCACATCTTGTCAGCACTGGTTTCGGGGGGTAATAGTATATTAGGAATTAATCTCCCTGAATAGCTGTACTCGTAAAGGCGCTTTCACAAATATTTTTTTTTCAATTGATATGTAATTCATTAACGGAAATTGCAATCGTATTGTATCATTTATTACTTGTTTAAACGTCGCTGAGCTATGTAGACAACTTGACTTCGGTTACAGCGATTATAGATATAATAAACTACTCAAAAATGAATAAGGAATTTTTACTTTTTTATATTTTTTAGATAGTATGGGTAAATATTTGTAGTGTATTATATTAGATACATAATTGTACACAACAATTTAAAATTTTCAAGTATATTTATTCAGAAAAGTCGTTAGATTACTAAGAAATGATCAAAAATGAAATAAGCAACATTTTAAACAATATCTAAAATAAACATTTTTCTGTAACAATTAATTCTAAAATCGTGTATAATGGCCACGGACATCTCTCACTGCTGTACATCTTCGGGACATACTCATAATGCAATTATTAATGTGTTCTTGTGACACTCTTCTCCAACACAGCGGTAAAATTTCCCGCAAGTGTTGCACGTTAACTGGGGGTGGATTATGTTCGTTGAGCTGTTCTTGAAGTCTGTCCCAAATGTGCTCAATTGGATTCAAGTCGGGAGACGTTGGTGGTATAGGTAGATGGTTAATATGGAGGTCATTTATTGCTTGCATTACAATTTGTGCACGATGAGGTCATGCAATATCATCAATAAGAACCATGTTTTCATCCACAGCCTCATGAAAGTCGGCCACATATTGCTGAATAATATCATCTCTGTATATGTGCCCATTGACATTGTTTTCAAAGAGATGGAGGTTCGTACGTCCATTCAAATTAATGCCCGCCCACACCATGATACCACCGCCGCCGAAAGGCACCACAGCTTTTGTAAACTCGCGTCTATAACGGTCTCCTCGAGTTCTCCAGACCCTTACTCTACGATTATCACTAAATAAGCAGAATCTGGATTCATCGGTGTATAAACCATGCTCCCATTGAAAATTTTCTGCTAGTCGTTGGTTAATCCAAGTTCTTCTAGCCATTCTATCGGCATTAGTTAATTTTGGGCATCTCACAGGCAGCTATGAAGATCCATTTCCCTCAGACGGTTTCTGATGGTTTGATCCGAAACTCTAACTCCAGTGGCGGCACGTAACTGTGTTTGCAACCATATAGCACTTCTAAACGGATTCATCCTTGTCTGAATTCGTATGTAGCGGTCTTGTCTCTGATTTGTTTTCCTCTCAGATCCACTACCGGGTCTTCTCCTTGCAGATCCTACCTGTTGGAATCTTGTTAGAGCCCTACTAACAACACTTGGAGACACATTAAAAATTGCGGCAATTTCTGCTCCAGATTGCCCTCGCTGATGCAATAACGCAATTAAATCAAAAGTTTCTTTATTTAAATGACGTCTTGGCATCGTGAAAATGTGAAATGACGTTTAAAATGAATAATACTTGTCAAAAAATGCGATTTTTATAATTTTGTATTCTAAATTAATTTAAGGTTAAAATACAAGATTCAATATTTTACCACACAGAAAAGACATTTACCAAATAAAATGTCCACAAACGACTGTGGGCCTTCTAATTTATCTATAGTTTGAGAAAATACGTTAAATTTAATCGAATTAATTAGATCTGTTAAAAAAAGATCTAATTCCCTATTCATTTTTGAGTAGTTTATTATAGCGAGAATCTGTCCGCTCGGTTAGAATTCTGTACCAATTTCACAGTTTTGTCAAGTGTTGGTGGCTATACCGACAGTATTTAGAGAATTACAGACGTATATTTACATTGTAATGCAATGCCGACGCTCAACATAAGCGTAAAAATTTTAAATAAGCACAAACAGCATAAAAAGCAGAAAAAGCATAAAAAACTTTTTTACTTAATATTCTTGATGCTATCAAGTATAATGCCTAGTAATCCGCTGTCTAGTTATAATATTATACTGGATGTTCCATTAGAAAAATATACATTTTTAAAAATAACTGGGAATCTACACGTTCAATTGTTTTTCTGTTTTCACTATCGTAATCAGCGGAAAAAACAATAAAACTTTCCTCATTTAATCGACTACGTAGTTCCTACAATAACGAAGATAGCAATGGTGAAGACGTAATTTGGATCAGCCTGTATATACGAGGATAAGCTCCTTTCAATAGATTTTATTTTGATGGATTTTATATGAGATTAGATACAATGAATGACATTATCCGTTTTTTTTTGCGGTAGATCCAATGAATCACACAATTAAACCAAATTACAGGAAAGAAATCGAATTTACATGGAATTACAGCACGAATAAAATTATTTAGTCATAAATTTACTGTAACGTAATTTATTTTAAATGAATAATTTTCGATAATTGTGCCCATGCAGACCACATTTTTGTATGCATGTAACAGAAATTATTTAAAAAGCACTAATCGACATAAAGTCGGATCTAATTGCACCACATAATGAGATTAAATTTTAATTAAAACAAACTGTATAATAAATCAGTAAGTTTAATATTCGTCGGTTGGTATTGATTCACCAAGTGCAGAGTAGGTACATTTTATCTGACATTCAATGCGAAATAGCAAATTTATGTATTATCGGTTTCGCGTAATTTATTTTAAGTACACCACACCATCATTTACATATTATTTTAATGACGAACAAAATTTAATTAAATATTGAAAAAATAAAGTATACAAACCATTGCGAAGCTTTAATGGACCGGCCACTGATTTAATTTACACCGGGAAATAAATAATTTACCATTGCATTTTTCAATGTACGGCAGTGGTAACAAAAAGGAAATATGGTTCGTATTCATTCCATTTGCTAACTAATTTCAAATAATGTGCTCCAGTTTAGTTTGCGCGAAACTAAACGACCACCATTATGTAATAATAATCGCACATTAAATCTTATAAAAGAAGAATTTCAGTCTTGCGGTTCTCCACGAAGTGACTGATGTTCTAATTACTCAATGCTCGGGAAATAAGTGAATTTCTGCTGATCAAAGGCACTTTCAGTATACAGCGAAAGAAAATAAATAATGAAAGGTAGAATTGGAATTGAGTTTAATCCGAAATCTTCAATCTTATGGTATCTAATCAACAGAAACGATATACGGTGTGTTAAATGAAGTAAATGCACACAAATAAAAAACCTAAATCGATTCATACAATAAACGAGATATAGAGTGATATATAAACTGCGCGAATAAATTAGAGGAACACTAAGAATAATAGCTGTAATGCCCTATATAGTTTTATGGGAGCGACGAATTGTTACAAGCTGGTTATATTATCGTTTATTTATCATGAAATTAATTTAATTTGTACATTTCAACCCTATCATTCCGATCATCCTGAACTAAAAGATCATGGATGTGAAACAGCTAGTGAAAAATCATTTTTGTCAATAAAATAACTACAAATTCAAAAAAAAATTAGTATGCGTTTGTCAATTATACGTCATTAAATACTAAAAGCGTAACATGAGGCACCTAAATAAATTGAAGTTGTAAGAGCCGTAACATTAATCGAAGAAGGATACAGCGTACGTCATGTTGCAAGACAATTTAATGTAAGCTCTTCTGTCATGTGCAGGGTTTGGAATCGGTACTTGGAGACAGGAAGATATGTTAGAAAAACTGGTCAAGGTCGTAAATATGCGACAATCGCTGAGCAAGACAGATACTTGCGCAACTGCGCACTTAGATGGCGCACATCTACTGCTAGAGACTTGCAGAGTGACTTTTAGAAGAGCAACGGAAAATCAAGTTTGTACGGAAACCGTACGAAAAAGGTTGCGAGAACATAATCTTAGATCGAGAAGACCAGTTCGAAAGCCACGACTGATTGCGTTTGGTGTTTGCTCAACGCCATGTAAATTCGGAGATAGAGCAGTGGTCCTCAGTGCTTTTCAGCGATAAGTCAAGATTTCGGTTGACACGTTGTGATGGACGTCTTCGAATTTGGGTGCGTATAGGTGAATGCCATCCTGAAGGAATGGTTCAGGAAGTGGACAGGTTTGGAAGAGGATCTGACATGGTGTGGGCTGGAATCTCATTTCATACTCATACAGATCTTTTTCATATACCTGGGCGAATGAATGCTGCCCAATATATTGAAGATATACTTACGAATCATGTGGTACCTACTAGAGCTCTTATAGATTCTAGATTTCTATACCAGCATGATAATGCGAGACCACATGTAACAGGTCAGACAAGACAATTCCTGGAAGAACATCAAATTCAAGTTATAGATTGGCCACCTCTTAGCCCAGAATGAAATCCGATTGAGCATATGTCGGATGAACTAGATCGGAAGCTCAGGAGACGACCTGTGGCTCCCGAAACTCTTCAGCAGCTTCTGGTGGCACATCACGAAGAATAGGTTTCCATACCCCAAGAGGGCATCCAGAGGTTGATTAAAAGTATGCCAAGGTGTCGAGCAATCATTAAATCTCGTGGAGGACATATCCGTTATTAGATTCCCTTTAAGGCTTAATTTTATTTAGTTACTTATGTCTAATTTGTTAGTTCATTAAGATTTTTTTTAGTTTATTGTATTGTTTGGCAGTGTTTGATTGTTTATTGACTTGGAGTGTTCAAATTGAACTCATTTTTTAATAAATAAACGATAATATGACCAGGTTAGAATATTTTGTTGGTTTTAGAAAACTATACAACATGTTATAACTATTTTTCCTAGTTTTGCTCTAATTTATTAGAGCAGTGTATTTTAATTCCATAAATGAGAACAATTTCACAGGTCCGCAAAAAAAAATTATTTTTTCAGCTGCGTGAGATGTTTTTGGTAAATAGTATGTTTTCTAGTCTGCTGAATCCAAAAATGAACTCCATTTCTTTTCATCACGTACGTGAAAAAAACACCATTTCATTTCAATGTACTAGACAATCTTTCTCATAATAATACGAACAATTTCTTTATGAGATGTATTTAACATTCCATGTTCATTCTGTTTGCCTATAGAACCGTTTTTTTCATCTCTTTGATACTCCGAACATGCTTCCGCTTTCCTTTTTCTGTATCCCGCTTGAGCATCCAACAGTAGCTAGGAGATTAACGTCGCCCTTCCTTGATAGCGTCAATATCACGAGCATCTTGGTTATATCTTTCATGTTGCTCTTCACAGAAGGTTTCTAAGTTTTCGAAAAAATAGCCGACATTTAAGTGTAAGAAATGAACTTTTAATCACATATTGTATCTTTGAGGTTTATACGCAGCCAACATGCGTTGTACAATGGTTTTGCATTGTTGGTCTTTAGTACGAGGAACAAGCTGAAATTGTTGAGAATAAAAAACACGGTTAATATTTTCTGGTATTTTATTTTAAATATGCTCAGAGAAATTCCCTCCAGCAATGATACACTTGTGAACTGCGGTATCAACTTCTTCTTCAGATGAAAACCTTCTACCTCGCAAATTGCATTTAAGCTCAAAAAATAGCTAAAGGTGGAGGCAGAGGTTCTGAAGGATTAGAAATTAAATCTCTGTTCCTCAATTCAGAGCTTTGTTCGAGAAGGGCTATGCAGCAATCATTCATTTATGGGGTCTAAACTTTCGTATCCAGCCAAATCGGTCTCCACTGGACGTTCTCCAAATCATCGTGTATAGGAAGATTAATGTTGTTGGTAATCTTAGCCCATTCATTCTTGTACTGCAGGGAGACGTTTGATATCCGGTAGGGTAACGTTAGAAAGAATCAGAGACTATCAGAGGTGTGGATCTAACGCTACCGGTGATTATTCTCATTGTATCATTAAGTTGTATATGTATTAGATTGGTGTGAGCGCTTCAATACCAGACAGCAGCACAGTATTCAGCAGAAGAGTAAGTAAGAGCAATGGCTGCCATTCACCCAAACTTTTTTAATTCCTTCTAAACGTTCATAACTGCTAGGATTCTGAATTATAATTGTTCAAAACCAGAAACATATTTTTAGGTCATAAAGTATTGGAATAAGAATACACCTCTGAAAATTTTACAAAAATTAAGCAATTTTCTGTTGTCAAGATCTTTTGTAATTTCATTTTCTTTCATAATATGGAAAAATATCTTTCAAACCTACAAACGATCTGTAAAACTATTTCACAAATTTATTATATTTAAGATTAAGTATATTAAATGGAATTTGATTTCTATTCTTTTCTACTTTATTACAGTCTAGATAGTCTAGTCTATTGGTATAATCGTGTTATTAAACGAGTTTGATAGTTTCTCAGAAAGCCTCACCTTTAAATAATATTTATCGTAGTGTTCGAAAATGTATATCGAAATTGATTTACGGACAGTGAAAGTACAATCTCAACAACGCGCGAAAATCTCTTCGGTAATCTAATGTTGACATAAGCTTCCTGAACTCAATTTTATGTTTAAATATTACGTTTAAGAGAACATCAAAAACTCGTAAAAAGACCTAAGATTCTTCATTTTGCAGAAGCAATATTTAAAAACTGTTACGAAGTTTATTAAATCTGTTTAAGATATTCTATGCATCTAGTGATTGTGAAAATTATTTCTGTGTATTGGCGAATGCTTGACCCACTTATAGAAAAGGAATTATTTAATTTCATTAGTTGGTGTAGAGATAAAACGTATACCCATTATAACGTAAAATTACTTCTTCCTAGGTAAAACTGGTAAAATCTGCAATTATAATTTTAAAAATCTGTTGCGCAAGACTTTTTTTTTTTAAATATTCACAAGCTCTCTTCGGGATGTTAGCTAAGATAATATTACTTCTATAATATTTTCATCACCAATAAAATTCAAGCAATTTCTGTTATACCTACGATTTCATTTCATTTTGGCTTCATTAATTTATAATTAAAGTCGATAAGAAAATATTGGTTATTACTTTGACAATATATTGACATTTATACGTGGCTCTGTTAATAACCCTGCCTTGGAGCGTTAACTATTGATAGTTGCTCCTCCAATTAAGATCTGGTTCTTGGCTTTTACAACTAGACCATAAGACGTATTTGTCATTTGCGTTTAAAGCCAACATTGACCTTTGGCATGTCAAACGATTCCACAACATCCACAATATCTTCAATAAAAGACGGTATGTACGTTATGTTAAGATTTTTTTGTAAAACATTTTGTTTCACCGTTTATTTTAGTTACTCTTAGCTAACCTAAAATTATGCTTTATTCATGTAATGCTCATGGTTTATAGTTATCGATATTTATAACTTGACACGTGACATTTTCAATATATTTGAAGACAAACTTCATTTAAATTGTGAAAATGAGAATCTACTGAATAAATGTTTGCGAAGTGATTAACGATGCCCTAGAATGTGATATTTATATTCTTGATTTTATGAAATTTTATGAAATTGTTGTGTGTGAATAATAGTGATTTGTGTGCTCCATGTTTCGCTTAAGTTTTAATGATTTATTATTAATTACTTGCCTTTAGGCTTTCGCATTTATACAAAATTTGCACGAAAAGAATGTACTGTTGATTTCGAAAAAATCTCGTACACTTAAAATTAATTGCTGTAAGCGTATCTTTTATTGTCAAACGCTGACAGCTATCACACATGACAGTGATGTTTTTGCTTTACATCTCAAATTAATAGAATGTTTATGTCAATATGCCGCCAAAATTAAATTAAATTTTGAAAGCTAGAATAGTAAAACTTGATAATGGGTGGTCTATAAGAGCAGTCGCTGGTGCTTTAAATGTTAACAAGGCTATTGTTCTTTATGCAAAAAAGTATTAGGAGCAACAACTAACACTATCTAGAAAAGATGGATCAGGGAGACACAAAATGGGGAAAAAGATACGGAGTCACTAAATTTTTTAAGGGAATCTCAATTTTCCACAGCAAAGCAAGCTAAATGCATAGCAATTATCCTGGGTCTTTATTCACCGTTAGCAAGCGAATAAAAGATTCGGAATTAAAATACAGAGCCGCCGCTAATAAACCATTTATTACCGATGAACAAAAACAGTCAAGAGTAATATTTTCTTTAAATTATGTGTACAGAGATACTGCTTTTTGTAACAAGGTAATTTTTACGGACGAGAAAGCTTTTAACCAACAAAAAATTCAAAATTGGGAGTTTACCGGTCAGAAAATAGTAAATTCGATGTGAAATATATAAATAATTTAAAGAAATCGGGACAATCCTCAGTTAATGTGTGGGGTTGAATCAGTGCAAGAAGGTCTGAGTTTAGTTTGCTGGAGGATTGATGGTAGATTTGACGTTACAAATTATTTGAATATTCTGGAAAATGTCATGTTACCTTCAGTAAACGTATTATATCGCGACAATTTTCCATATTACCACAACAATTGTGCAGTGCACACCGCAAATAATGTTAAAAATTGTCTCGGAACCCAAAATATTGAAGTTTTGCCTTGACCTGCCAATAGCTTTGGCCTAAACTCAATTGAAAACATCTGGGGATTGATTGTAAAAAGTTACACAAAAATTATTTTCAACCTAACAACAAGGAAGAGCTCTGGGAGGCTATTAATAGCACTTGGGAAGTAATAAGTGAAGAAGAAATTTTTTTAACAAATTACATCGCATCAATGCCGCGAAGACTGGAGGAAGTTATCCAAAAAAAATGGAATTTCTATAAAGAATTAGTGATACTAATTTTTTATTTACCAAAATAGATTTTTCTAAACAATAGTACATTATGTTTCTAGTAGTCAAGGCGATACATTACTGGACGACAATGTAAGTACTTGGCCGAGGCGTTAAGCCGAGGCCAACAATAATTGGAGTCCGGGAATGTGCTTTTACTACGAGGTACACATCGGAAATCGGAGTCAACATTATTATAAATTAAGAATTTTTATAAATGCATAACATATTTTCTTAACCAACTAATTGTCTATGAAATCGTTTCCGTGACGGTGACGTTTCAGTGACAGTTGCTGTGGAAAAGATCAGAGATTCATTACTTATTCTTATTATTTCGCTCTAATACCTACTTAAAAATTTTAAATGGACAGTGCTGATGATGTCCTGATGTGCGAGACACCACCGGAGTTAGTAAAAGCTGCTGAAAATGTTGTCTGCTTGTATTTATTTACTGTCTAAAATGTATAAAAAGAACCACCGATTTTCCCGGCCTAGGACGAAAAAAATCTTCCCGGACTGTTTTCTGATAGTTGCATAGCAACAGACTAAAATACTGGAAAATCTTACTTTGGGAACTGAAATTGCGCCGAGAAAGGCAATCTTGACCGATTTCAAAAAAATCATTTATTTCTTGTTAATATTTGTTTATTCCTATTGTGAAAACAAAGCGCTTGTTGAGCCAACATTACAGCAAAAAACGTCAAATTAGGCACCAAGAGCTGTACTAGATTTTTTTGAAATCAATAGTACATAAAGATTTGGTAATCATGGAATTTCATAAAATTCTATATGTTAATCAATCCGTTTCTTTTTTCGCAAGTACATAAAATATCGCATGAGTGAAGACACAGAAAAAATGCAGTTTCTAGAGACACGGCTGCGCCATCTTTAGAAGGGCATCGTTGGTTCGCATTGATTATGTGGACAGGGCGAGGTATTTCGGCTGTCTGACAACAGGCAGCGCTGAATTTACTTCTACGCTCGGTCTGGATAATTTCTGTGATATGGCGATGTGGTTCTTTTTTGTGAATGTGTCTGAAGATATCCTTTCTCCAGCAGGGGCGTACCGATGAGCCTGTAGAAAGGCGAAATACGTATCTGCGTCTCTGGGGAGGGATATGTTCGGACACGTTCACAAAAAATATTAATAGTGAACCTGTATTTGTGTTCTTCACACCAGATTTTTAATAATATTTTATATTATTAAAAATAATATTTTATATTATTAAAAATACCTTTGTATTATTAAAATTAACTTAATTATTTAATGCTATAATAGGAATAAAATCAATATTATCTTACTTAGAGATGACTAATGTTACAGACGTGTATCTTCTTAGATTGATTGCCACATTGTGAATCTTGGTGTTATCTTTATTCTAGATTTACATTTTCTAACCACATTCGAAACATCGCTAACACTTATCTAAGAGCATTAGGATTTGTTATTAGAAATACACGTCAGTACAATTCTCTAGGCATTGTCTATATGCTTTTCTGCTCTTACGTTCCAAGCTAGAATATGCCTTCTTAATTTGGTCGCCACATTTTACTTATCAAATACGTACCTTTTAACAAATTCAAACATGTCTTAAGTACCGTTTATCTTAAGCAGATTGCGTATACTCAATTTTAACCGACAGGAGCTGTTAGATATGTTCCATATTCAATCTTTGCCGCTACGACGAAATAAATCATTATAAATATCTTTTTTAACGTGCTTAGTAATAGTATTAATACTTGTGAATTAATTTTCTTATTCCAAGGCCACTATCTAGATCTAGTAATCTGTTTTACCGTCCTCATGCGAAAACGAACATTACGAGAAACTTGTCAATATTCTGAATGTGTTTTTAGTATATGTGTAACAGGGATACCGACATTCACATTTCATGGCTCATCACTACTTTCTAAATGTATGAATACCGGTTGTATCTAACCTTTGGTCACAATTATATGTATTTATGCTTTGCATATAGTTTATTGATTTATTAATGAATGTAATATACATACATGTCTTCTTTTGTTACATATCATTGTCCTGTAATTAGATTTGTTAATATGTTGGATAAATAACTACACACCCCGATCTGTAATAGAAAACGTAACACATAAAACTTACTCGGACAATCTTAGACAAGATAATTATAGCGAATCGCCTAGATATTACATTCATAGACAAAATAAATGAAATTATATACCTCCAGTTCAGCATGATATGACAGGCTGTGGTAAGTTTACAGCAGCTAATCTATTGTAAGAATTGCTGAATTGTATGACCGACATTCTAATTTTTTTTTATTAATTCACCGTATGGCAACTAAAACATTAAAACTGGTCCAAGACCAACCATTTATTTAAATCTATAATCTTAAATCTACGTACTTAATATCTAAAATTTACCCCATGGCGTCTTCTAGTTTGCTCTAATTATGCAAAATATTACACTGGTACACCATTCTTTGCTTTTAATCATTGATCACACACATACACTCAATACTCAATACACTTGGTGCTATCAAGTTTCCTATTAAGATTTTGTATAAGGAGAAGGTTAATTGTGTTGATTTAATCTAGCTTCGTGTTTCTCTGCGAATCTCCGTATTTCGCTGTCTACGTCCTCGAATCCTAGATCTCTGTGGAAGTCATTATTTCGAACGTACCAAGGTACATTAACAATATTTCGTAAAACTTCATTTTGAAATACTTGTATACTTCTAACATGTGTTACTACAGAAACAAAGGAAAATTTAGTATTTAGCAAATATCAGCTTCAAATCTCTATGAATACCTTAATAATAATAATTCATGCCCTAGCAGCATCACCCAAGATTCTAACGCCAATTACAGTGAACTATCACCTATATCACCTAACTATCACCAGTAGGCTATCACCTATTATTACGCAAATGGCCGTGATGTGACTTGATATTTGGTTGCCGTTATTCACCTTAAACGATAAAGAAACTACTAATACTTTCTCGGACAGCAAGCCGTGGATTCGATCCCGAGATCTTCGTCACGATGAACCAGTAACTTACCATTGCGCTATCGGCTGGCTGCACTTATTCTTGTATGTTGGTTGTTTTATTCCTTAGCTATCTATACAGTATTCTCCTTATATTGTTTTGGTTGTACCTAGATTTCTGGTGGTACAATAGTGAATTCAGATGTTTAGTTTGTTATTATTATGGTGTCGAGTTATCTCCCATTTCCTCAGTCTATTGCCGGGAAACGTTTTACTTAATTCACATATCTGTGAGTATGAGCTTGGTGGGACACGGCAGATGGTGTGGTGTTGGCATACAGCATAGTACGGTATTTACTACAAGTTCGATGATGTAATTTATTGTTATTGTTTTTTTCATGATTCTTTAGGTTATAGAAGTCTGTAGCAGGGTGTTTAATCAACGATCCGAATTTATTCTATTTTTAAAAATTTACGGGCTGCACTAGATTGTTCAATATTATTGATCGTTGCATGAATTCGTGGACTTTGGAAAGTAATTCTAAGACCATTGGAGAACTGATGCAGTGTAATTCCGCCAACTCATATAATAAAGAGTATTATATATACGTCTTTTTGCTTCCAAATAAGCTTTAAACTAAGTTCCATCTTCAGTGGTGTGTATTTTTCAATTTTGTTTGAGCGTTTGCTGTTAATTTTTTAGTCTGCTGGTAGAGCTATGTCTATGAAGCTATGTCTACGCAGAATCCTGTTAACTGAACTGCTATTTGTTGTAAACAAGGATATTTGTTTTCGGATATAAAAGACTAAAATTTGGCATAAGTTGCTCTGGCTGTGTGATGTATATCTGAAATTACCTGCAATACCTCATTTTGTACTGAAAAGATCTCCATATTGAAAGTGTTTGATACTTCAGTAGCAATTTTTTCAACGTCTTCACCAGAAAATGGGTAAGCCATGAAAGTTCCAATATCCGTCAGTTTCTTAATATCAGAGAAGCGTCTTTCAAATCCACTCTGAATGTTTCTTAGTTGTGTCTCGTGGTTGTAATAATTTGAGAACTTCCCCTTCTTTTCAAAACTGGAAAATTTGTTTAGTCTTTTTGTTTAACTGATTAATCAACAGCTTCAATCTATTTATTTTATAAGAATTTGTTGCGCTAACCATATCGATAATGTTTTTATTTTTTCCTTGTAGTTCAAAATTAATGATATTCAAATGATTTGTCACATCCGATAGGAAAGCTAAATCACGGAGTCATTTTTCGTGTTTAAGCATGTCAGTGTCGTCACCTCGTTTGTGAAGAAAAGAAATGATTTCAGGTAATAGTTCTTGGAATCTCTTTTCCGCGGCTAAAGGATCTTATATCTGTATAAAGAACTGAATCAGTGTGCCCGGCAGAGTTGCTAGCTTCCAATTGCACTTTGAGGAGGCGTCATTGCAAGCTTCGCGCACGGATTGAATTGACGATCTTTGTGGCAATATCATTCATATTTAGTATTTTTGAATATAGAACTCGCTGATGAAAGATGCACTGTAATGCGAAAAATGATGAGAAGTCTTCGTTAGTTCGACACAATGCAACAAACCCAATTTGATTGCCAGTCATTGATGGTGCTCCATAAGTTGTAATGGACACGAGCTTGTAAATCGGTAGCTCATATTGTATTAGAAAATTTAGGAAAACTTTGTAAATATCTCATCTGCGAGTTCTTTCTTTCAGAGGCAACAACGCTAACAATTCTTCTTTAGCCGACATCAGAAAATACCATCCGAATGAAAATACATAATTGAGCAGCATCGGTCATATCGGTGGACTCATCAAACTGCAAAGAAGAGTATGTACATTCCATAATATCATTTTTTAGTTTGGATTCCAAATCTGTGTTCATGATTTCGATACGTTTAGCAACACTTTGGCGAGATAATTTATAATATTTGTTTGATAGCAGATATAATTTCTGTTTTATTTTCAAAGTCATCAAATAATTTATTTGCCGCTTCAACAAATGTTTCTTTAACTACCGCTCCATCTTTCCTGTTTCTTGAGTTGCGACAGTATGTAGGAAATTTTAAAAGACGCGATTGTTATAGCTACTGATTATTTCGCTGGGCTAGTAAACCTGGATTGCTCTCCCTTTAAACTGCTTTTCAAATCTTTCAGCTTTCGTTTTCTTAACGCACTTTTTTGCGGGAAATCATTTTCATAATTTTTATGCATAGTTTTATAATGCCTTTCTAAGTTCCCGCGTTTGGGCAATGCCACTGACGATCGACAAACAAGACAAATACACTTATCTTTGACCATAATAATCAAAAATTCTTCCTTCCAATCGTTGTTAAAATGGTATGTTTTACTTTCTTCGCTGCACTCAATTTTGCCTTTCTAATATCACCTGTCGTTCAGATATTCAGTTATGACTGGCATAGTGTCGCGTCTTCGCGGATTTTTATATGAATCCGACTAATTTGAAAAGAATCGGGAAGGGTCGCCGAACGTTGCGCAGTTGCATAGCCTGAGACAAAGACGGCCTAGAGTTGACGTTTGAGAGAACTCGAATTTGTGGAGTGATTATTTTTTATTTTTTCGCGATCGACTCCAAAAGCTCTCGTGATTGGATCGACCGTTTGGGCACCACTGGTATATGGTGTAGATGTATCATTAATGAGGTTGAGGTTTTGTGTTATTGTTTGGTGTAATATTTTAGTTACTATGTCTACTATATATTCTGTCCTTGCTAGTGTTTTACTATGATTTATTATTATTATTATTATTATTATTATTATTATTATTATTATTATTATTATTATTATATGGATAAAAATATAAAATAACACTTGTTTTCAAACCGGAAATTATAACTGTTATTGGATTTGATTTATGCAAAATCTTGAATATTCAATATTAAAGAGTTTATCTAAATTATAAATGCATGAATAACTGTATATTCTCTGACACATAATAATTGCAAAATATGTAACAGGTCCTAGTGGAGATTTTGAATGCAGTACTTCTTCATCCCAGTCTTCACGCTATTCTTCATCCTGCCGAAGTAGTTTCAGAGTAGATAACAAAGAACCTAAAACGAATTTTCAAAGTAATTCGAAATGCTTAGACACATTTAAAAGACATAAAAAACAAGAGAACTCTAAAGGTTATTTCGAATTAAATCATATTGTCAAAACGAAACGATTAGAACCGCTTTTGCCTCAATGCAGGCGTTTTAATAGCGCCCCGGTGTTTTCCACCAGGAGACTGTCATGTAAATTGCAAAGCATCGACGAAAACGACGAGCAAGGTTTTTCTACTGATTCTTCTGCTAGTGTTTCTAAAAGTCCGAAGAAATGTCAGAAAGTAGTCGAGACCGTACCAAGAATAGATGATACAGAATTGAAAACTCCCAGATTTTATGAAGTGCCGCCTAAGAGGAAGTGTATAAGGGAGACGACTCCAGAAATAAAAGCTCCAATTAAATGTATACCACTTGAGGTCAGGAAACATGTCGATAGGTGTTGGAAAGGCGATAATAAACGAATTAAAATAGGAGATAAGGAATATATTGTAAGAAAAACTAACAAAACCGCAACGTCAAATGTTTCAGTACAAGTAGATGCTAACCTAGAGGAAGAGCTTCATTATAATAAGAACTCTAAGAAATATGAAGCAGGGGATACATCAAGTATCTCTTTCAGTAAAGAAACTATAAGTCAAGTTAATTTGCCTCAAAGTATTATCGACGATTTAGATGAAAAACCATTGGCTTTAGAACCAAACATAATTGTAATTGATACTAAGGAACAAAAAAACGATAAAAAGAGGAAGAAAAAGGATAATGTTATTGGTGACGTGTCTAGTTGCTCGGGTGATGGTTCAATAATGGATCATAAAACATCAGATACGGGCAGCTTAAATAGCATATTAAAACAATATATCGAAACGCCAAGGTATTCGATAAATTCCACTCCAACTTATATGGTATCCACTAATTATTCTGAAACTACGCTGCACAGCAGTGCGAGAAAATCTGAAATTGAATCTGCTCAAGTTTCGCCTGTAAAATATCATTCAAATACCGAGGTTATCGAGCGCGAAATAAAGACTATTAATCCGGAATCCTTAGAAACGATGAATTTTGAAGATTTTTACGAAATCGCTGATGTAAAAAGTTACAAAAGCATATTGATTGACTATTCTTCGGGTATTACGCCAACTAGGACTTTTCCTGTACATTTTGATGATCTTGAAACTCTGGAGACGAAGGACCAAAGAAGCGAAAGCACTACGTTTAAACAGAAAGCTTCGGAATTGTTAAAACTTGCTAGTAGTAGACTCAGTTTCCTTAACAAGCAATACAAAGATTCCAAAACTAGTATTGCAGGTATGTCTGCAAGCAAAAGCATAAATGCAAAAAATACTTCGCTGATTGACATGAGAAAATTTCAAACGACTGATATAAATTATTACTTAGTGGGATCTTCGTCGGAATCTTGTGTGGCTAGTGAAGAAGATAGTACAGTTCCTCCAGAAATCAGTTCCAGTGAGATACATTTAGAGAGTGAAGAAGAAGATTATTGTTGTTCGTGCTTTGGGTCGCTGCGTCTGTTGTAATTAATCTCTGCTTTATGTTAAAATGTAATTATAAGAAAAAAGTGTTCCTTTTACAAAGTATACCTATAATCATCCTATTTATAATTACGCAGATACATTCTGTAAAGTGAAAAACAATTAAATGAATGTACTTGAATACGATTTACAATAAAAATTAGAGTAAGATTTGTTTATTTACAATTTGCAAGACTTATTGTTTCTCAAAAATATTTGTTACGACGTAGCGCCAGTCCAGCTTTTCCCACCTCTCATTGTTAATCAGTTTCATTCAATTAGATGCATCGCTTACGTGTTTTATTGCACTGTTCCCTAATCATAATTTGGCTATGTTTTTACCATATTACTGGCCTTGTATTTAGTGATATATACGCTATTTATCTTAGTATGACGACAAATGGGGTGACAAGCTCGTGGAAAAGTCAACTCGAATTACTTCGATTTCCTGAGCCCTACCTTATTTGTATTCTATATTAATGATATGCCATACAATACCAGTTGTGCTGATCAAATTATTTTATATGCTTATGATACCAATGTAATAATGATTTCCGCAGATATATTAGAACTAAAGCAAAAAGCAGGACCTGTTTTCTCAAACATTAAATTCTGGATGGAAACTAAACAATTAGTAATGAATATCGATAAAACAAGCTATTTTCACAACAAAACCAAACTCTAGATATGGTACAAGTCGTAAAACATCATTATTCTCTAACATCTTCCGCCAAAGTATTAATAATTATAATTAATGAGAATTTGAAATGGATTTCTTATATTCACTTCATATGTACAAGGCTGCTATTATTTGGCAGCTATTATTTGTTCTGTACATCGATGATTTGTAAAAAAGATTATCTTGACCAACTTTTGCATATGTCGACGACTTCGAAAAATTTATACCCATGTAACTTGAATTTTCAAATGTACAATGTATGTATTTAACGTTTGTGTTATTTTTCCATTCGTATCTTTTCTAATTCCAAAAACACAAAATAAACGAACAAACGAAAGAAATAACTTTAAGAAACAACTTATTTTATTGAGTTCGAAGAATATTTCTAACAGTAAAAGACGTGTTTCTGATACGCTGTTAATGATACTTACTACAGAATGGAGTATTTAGCTGTTACACAAGAAAATTGAAATTGTTCTGGTGTATGGAGAAGCTGGCGGAAGTCTTGATAATGCTGTCTCTACGCTCAGTGTTTTCCGGATAGGATTCGGTCGCGTGCTTCATTTTTCCGTATTATCAAACAATTCACTACTGATGGAAGTATTCAACCGAAAAAAAGGACCCACCGAGCAACAGTCGCCTGAGAAAATAATGAAGTCGCTTTCTTAACTGCAGTGACTGGCTGTTAATTCTCATGTTAGCACAAGAGAAATAGCTTACGATTCTAGATTGTCCCACACCAGTGCTTGGAAAATTTTAAAACGTCATAAATTTAATCCATATCATGTGTCTTTACTTCAAAATATTTATGGCGTTGTTTTCATTTTTAACATTGGGCATGTGAACAATTACAGCAAAACCCCAATTTTTTTCGTTACGTGTTGCTCTCCGACGAGACGTCTTTCACAAACCATAGAACTGTTAATCGACGCAGTACACATTATTTGGAGTGTTGCAAATTTTTACTAGTTTCGCCAAATTCAACAACAGCGCCATTGGACTGTCAACGTGTGGTGTGGAATAATTGGGAACAAATTCATGATACCTCCACATTATTGAAGGCCATTTGAATGGTGAAATGTACCGAGACATTCTGGAAAATGAACTGCCAGCACTACTGGAAGATGTTAGCTTAGAAGTACGACAGAACATGTGGTTTCAACTATTCGGTGGTAGCATGTGAAGTATAGCAATCGCCAATTAAGTTGGTGCGAGGAGGGGGTGCGCAGAAGCCGTTTTTAAAAACGTCCACCCCCACTACTCAAGTAATTGTCAGAATACATTTGTCATTGACGTTTGACGGAACATAATGTCTTTGCTAGGGGATCATAAGTGATACACGTTCAGAGGTAAGAATTATCTGACATTTGATGTAAAACCAAATATAAATCTCCCCACTACTTCTAATCCTGCGCGTACTTACCCCTCCTCGCGCCAACTTAATTGGCGTTTGCTATACTTGATCGTAATTTCAATGGCCGCTGGATCAGTAGAGCTGGTTCAGTAAATTGGCCTGCTAGATCACAAGATTTTACTTCGTCAGATTTTTTTTAAAGGGATATTTCGAATACAAACTATACAATCAAGTACCAACAACACGTGAAAATATGATTTAGCGAATCAGAAATGCATTTGTCGGAATTCAAGAAGATACACTTCTCAGTTGTCTATCCTCAATTAAAATGCGAAAGTATATTGAAGTCGAAGGCCATCATTTTGAGGGCTTACTTTAATTGAAAGATGATGAGGCGAGGGGAAATCTAGTACTCTGATAAGTGAGAGGCGAATGGACTTACATAAATGATGCAGTCTAAAATGTGAGAGGCCAGGAGACTCAGATTAATCAAGCACTCCAGGTAGTACTACGTATATGTCGTTGTTGTTGGGTTACGCTAAAAATAATTTATTCACCAGCAATTTACATTTATACAGGTGACCTTTTCCCAGTTATTCGAAATATGTAAAATGAATAAAGTTTTTCTAAGACTAATTTTGATTATTTCCAAGGAAAACGTATTTTTTATTGTATACGTATTGGAGAATCGTATGCATACGCTCTCAGTGCGAGAAATTGTAAAAATTTCATCGATTACAGCGCCATCTATCATGAATTGAAAAGAATGTTTTAGACAAATGCTACGTACTATCGAATTCCAAAAAAGTGGTACAGTCATATTTTAATCGGTTTAAATTAGGCTGCGTGAATGTAGATATACCGTGTGCACAACGTCGTGCGATCGATGGATATATAATTAATGACTGGCCAACTGCAAGTATATTCGCCTTGCTTGAACACAATGAGCGACTGATAGGAGTATTCAATGTGTTAGAGAGAGATTATTTGATTCGTACTTAGATCGTATGTAGAATGTGTTGGATAAAGAAATGGAACGCCCGTACAGTTAGACAGTAGAACAGATTGAATATACTCTCTCAACCCTAACCACATAAACTCGCTATTCGTCTTCGTCTTACTACATTGTGGTAGATCAATCACTCCCCGGCGTTCATACGGTATATTAAATGTAAGGCGTCAAATTTAAATATTCAAATAACCTATAAGTGTCAAAGTCAAATAACATATAAGTTGATATACAGGTAGTTGTAAGTGTCAAAAATGACTTTTTCACGTTACTACGATCTCAAGTACTTTAACAACGTCACAATACTCAAATCTTTAAAAATTGACTTTACGTATAACTTCACTACTGTAACACGTTTTTTTTTTGGATTCGATAGTACCTTTTCCAGTAGAATTCGAATCTGTAATAAAATGTACAGATTCCTGTTTGACGCCCGGTTTCATAGTACTGGCTTAAAAATTCCTTTAACTAAAGTAAATTTATTTTTTTTTAAATAATTTGAAGCAATTGCGTTTCATAATGTTGTATTTGGGCAACTTTAACAAATGTGCAGTTTATTGATTTTAAAAGAAAGTTGGCAACACTAAATCTCAGAGTGAAAATAGTTACATATAAAAAGTACAAATAGAAAATTTCAAAACATTTTGACGTTTTAGTTATAACGAGCGATCATCAAAATTTTCACTCGTAGCTGGCCGTGTATATAAAAATTATGTCGTAGCTTTAGTCATTAAGATGTTATTTCAAACATCTGTCAGTGTCAAATATATATTTTAAAGTTTCATCAAAAGAAAAAGTAATGACATTTAATGATATGCATAAAGCGTTTATGGTAGAATGTTACTTCCTGACATCTTAAAAAATTGATGGTATTTGGCAGCATTCAATAGAAAATTGCCTTGCGGAGTTTGAAGAGAGATATCCAAATACTGTTCCTAGCTATAAAACTTTCCATGATACGCTAATGCATTGTGTAAATCTTTTTCGTCAAACAGGCAGTATTTTAAGGAAAAAAGGAAGCGGAAAATGTCAGACAAATTATTAACGAATCTCCTCAAACATCTACTCGCAGAGTTTCGCAACAAGTAGGGCTTTCGTATGGAACATGTCAAAAAATTTTAAAAAAGGACTTGCACATGTATCCATATAAATTAACTTCTGTACAAAATCTATTACCTACGGATTATGAAAAAAGAACACAATTTTGCCAATGGTTTATTCAAACAATGACAGACAATATTTTAAATCATACTTTTTTCACCGATGAAGCTTGGTTTTATTTGAAAGGTTATGTTAATTCGCAAAATATGCGTATGTGGTCCAGTGAAAATCCTCATTTCTACAGAGAAGTTCCTCTACATCCAGAAAAAATAGGCGTATGGGTAGGTATGAGTCGTCACCGATTAATAGGACCAATATTCTTTGAGGGCACGATAACATCGGAGAAATATCGTAACGAAATTCTCAGTGTTGTTACTAATCAATTGACTAATGATGAACTCCAGGTCGGATATTTTCAACAGGATGGGGCTACATCTCACGTTACACTTAAAAATATTCAGTTTTTGCAACAATTTTATGGCGATAGGATAATAAGTAGAAATACAGCGATTCCATATCCACCACGATCGTGTGATTTAACAGTCATGGATTTTTTTTGTGTGGCCATATATAAAGAATATTATTTATGAAACACCAATTAATAATCTACAAGAGTTAAGACATAAAATCATAGAAAAATGTGAACACATCAATAACTCACCGCAAATACTGATCAATGTTTTCAATGCTCTACGAAATATAGTGCGATTATGCTTGGTGGAGAATGGTCAACATTTTACACATTTTTTATAATATTCTATTATTTTGTATAAAAATTATAAATATATTTATTATAAAAGTCAGCATTTCAAATTATTTTTTAACAATCATTACGTTTGAAATTATAATGACAGATCTCCTCTAATAACTTAAGTTAATACATACTTTTTGTGTACATGGCTTACTTGAGCGAACATTTTAATTATCACTCGTTATAAGCAGTTATTGGTTGTCTCGTTAGCTCGCATTAGTATGGTCTTATTATCTCATAAATTAATTCTAAAATAACCAATGCCAATAATGGATGAGAACGCAATAGAAGTGAAGAAAGAACAACGAAACAGAGGCACGAATTTCACAAAAGAAGGGCTGGGTTTGCTGAATTTAATATCTAAATACTGCACATTAATAGAATGCAAGAACACAAATGCTTGTTCTTATCACCAAAAAGTAAGCTATTAGTGCGTAGCACTAACATTGTTGCATAAAACCGCAAAGTAATTAAAAGTTTTGTAGCACCGCCACTAAAATATTTGCATATGCATATAATTATCATCATAGTATAGATACATTTTTAATCAATATTTTTATGAATGCTTACTTGTTTGTTCGACTACTAATCCTATCTCTCAGATAATCTAATAATTCAAAAGCAGCCGCTTTGCTTAAACGGAATCTAACATAAAATTTTCACTTCAACTATTAAAAGTAGTTCGAGGCTTAAATACTTGCGGAAGATGGATCAAGTAAAGAATCTGTTGAGGACATGGTATTTGTTATAGGTAATTTGCAATATAACAAAACTAGAGATTATGTGTGAATCGATGACAAGTGTCAATATGCTCATGTCAATACGTTTTAAAGTTTTTTTAAACGCTAAAGTGACACCTTCGGCACCTTTAACTTAAAGTTGCGCTAAAGTGATAAATATGAGTTATGTTATGAAACGCATTTTATGTTGAAAGTACATTTTAATATTTAAAGTATTTTTAAAGTTGGTTATGAAACCGGGCGTAAGATTTCAAAGTTACGCCCGCATCACCTACATGGAAGGAGAAAGGGATTAATTCCAGCACTAATGTATTTCCTGCATATTATTAAATATTAAATCTGAACATTTTTTCGTGAACTGTTTATTTTTCGAGATATTTGAAAATTTGGAGATTTTTTGAAATACAGGTTCTAGTAGTGGATGGATAAAAATCAATAGAACTTTTACAGGACGCTAAATGGAACTTATTCGAGTGTGAATTTATAGTGGGAAGGGATATTTGATTGAAAATAATATTTAAAAAAATAAAAACAATTTACTAACCTCGCATTTTGTCCATTTTTCAAATCATGAAAAAAGGGCAATTTTCGGCTAATAGTGTCTTTCAAATTCCCTAATCTATTAAGTAAACATCACTCTTTCGTATTTTTGCTATATCAACATTCAATTTGTTTAAATAATATTGTTAAAAAGATGTGAAAAATTGCTATTTTTCTACGGCATTTTCTCGTTCAAATTGACATAACTGTAACAACAGCAGTTGCAAGCTACCAACTTAAACGTTTACATTAAAATGTTATTGACGCGATGTCTATCTATATCAATTTATTTTTTCCAATTGTCATATTTAAAGGCAGGCAATGACATAACCTGAAAAGTTGAGAGGAGGGTATTCAAGTAAAAATCATATAAATTTTAATACATATATTAAACATAACCTGAAAAGTTGAGAGGAGGGTATTCAAGTAAAAATCATATAAATTTTAATATATATATTAAACTTTATCAATCACATACACATCAATTAATATTATCACTCACAAATTTATTAGCAAATGTAAAGAAAAAATACATCCTCGTTCTAAATCTTATTTATATTTGATGATCAATTGTAAATTTAACAAAGTTATGTCGTCCATAACAAACGCCATTTTAAATTTGACAATTGGAAAAAATAAATTGATATAGATAGACATCGCTTCAGTAACATTTTAATGTAAACGTTTAAGTTGGTAGCTTAAAACTGGTGCTGTTAAAGTTATGTCAATTTGAAAATGAAAATGACGTATTAAAATAGACACTTTTTAATTACTTTTTAACAATGTTATTTAAACATATTGAATGTTAATATAGCAAAAATACTTAAGAGTGATGTTTATTTAATAGATTAGGGCATTCGAAAGATACTTTTAGCCCTAATTTGTGCGTTTGTTCGTGTATTGAAAATGGACGAAATGCTAGGTTAGTTTATTTTTTTTAATATTATTTTTCTTCCAATTTCCTTTCCCACTATAAAAAATACATTCGGAATTATCTTTCATTTCAGTTTTATGTATTAAATTTTTTACAATTTGTTAGTATCTTGTATAAGAACAATGAAATAAAAAGATATTTTTATTCATCAGTCTTGTCTGTCAAAATTGGGCGTCCCGTAGGAATCAGTTCTCCGCAGGTACTGTTTTTACTTTTTATAAATGAGTTGGAATCCTTTTTAACTTTTCTCTATTTATAAAAGGTGTCCCAACAGGAACTTGGGGATTTAAATTTCACATTATTTTCAAATAAGGTAACTTAGCAACCTAATATTTGGTATATGTCGTCTATAAACTTGTAAAAGTCATCATGCAACGCTTCACGACTGAAGAACGTATCCAAATTGTTCAAATTTATTATGAAAATGGTCGTTCCATTACGAACACAATTCGTCGACTACGCGTTGTTTTTCATCAGAATCATATTCCCAGCAATACGGCAATTAGAAATTTAATGGCAAAATTTGAGCGAACTGGTTCTGTTCTCGATGTAAAGACACCACTACGTCCTCGTAACGTTCTGTCAGTTGAAAATATCGCTATGGTGAATGAAAGTGTTACCGAAAGTCCAAAAACTTCAATTCGTCATCGGTGACAGCAATTGGCCATCTCAAGATCATCTCTGCAACGAATTTTAACAAAAGACCTTCGGCTACACGCATACAAAATCCAGTTAACACAAGAATTGAAGCCCAGGGACCATCACCACCGCCGTATCTTTGCCAATTGGATTTTGGAGCAAACTGATTTTGATGACGAATTCTGTAAGCGAATCATATTCAGTGACGAAGCCCATTTTCACATAGGGGGTTACGTAAATAAACAAAACTGCCGCATTTGGGGGCGTTAAAATCCTCGAGAGATTATTGAAAAACCCATGCACCCACTACGTGTCACTGTATGGTGCGGTTTCTCGGCCAATGGTGTTTTTGGACCTTACTTTTTTGAAAATGAGAATGGAGAAGCAGAAACTGTAAATGGGGAGCGGTATCGACAGATGTTGAATAACTTTCTATGGCCTCGTTTGGAAGATATGGACCTCAACAATCTTTATTTCAACAAGATGGGGCCACTTGTCACACTGCCAGGGAAACTCTAAATTTACTGCAGGAGAAATTCCCTCGCCGCGTGATTTCTCGTAATGGTGACGTGGATTGGCCTGCGAGATCCTGCGACATAACACCGCTCGACTTTTTCCTTTGGGGTTTCCTTAAGGATCAAGTCTACACAAATAATCCACAGACAATTGATGAATTAAAAAATAACATTCGTGCGGCTATTGGCGAGATTAACTTGCATATGTGTGATAAAGTCATTGAAAATTTTAAAAAAAGAATCGCTGTGTGCAATAGAAGTCACGGTGGACATTTATCCGATATCTTGTTCCACATATAATTTTAGGGTTTCTATTTTATGTTTACGTTAATAAATCGTTGAATTTCTAAATACTACGCATGTTATTTGGAATTTAAATCGCCAAGTTCCTGTTGGGACACCTTATATATGCCGACGATGCGGGTGCTGTGGTTTTGGGAGCTGATCCTGTGGACGTATGAAAGAAGGGAAATGTACTTCTCGATCAGCTTTACAAATGGTTTCAAAGCAATATGAATTTAGAAAAAAAACATTTTATATTTTGCTACACCATACTACCATAGAAGAAGAATTGTGGGTGCTTGCGGTGTTTTAATAAATCGCATATTATCTGTAAGTATGCTTGGTGTTCAGTTGGATGGAATTTTGAATTGGCAAGATCATTGCAAACAGTTAATCGGTATTATCAGCGTCTCTTGCCACTAAATAAGAAATCTAACAAACTCTCTAAGTATCAAAAATAATTTCTCATCTGACATATTGTGCCTAATTTTTCAGATTATAGGGCTTTAGATTTCCAGTAGGTTTCCACCAATTTTCCAAGTGATCTGCCTCTGAAATAATCTTTGTTTTTAATAATTGTAGCAAGCTTCTCAATCTTCTGAAGCATATATAAAGTTGATGAATTAGTCGATGTCTCTTTACCCCTCATGGCAATTTTTACGTTTCTCGTTTTCTATTCAATCTACTGGAAACTTGAAAACCTTGGAAGATACACTATGAACAAAATATTCAATTTGTTATTAACATTTAACTTAAAAATTATATTCAGTGATAACCCAATTATTTTTCAAGAATTCTATTTTAAGATAGCCGTTGTTAATGTGAATATCTTGAAGTTAACATTTTTAAACAAACTACATTTGACAAATACCGCGATATCATAAAGTTTCTGGGTCCAAGATGGCATTGAAATAGAAAATATATGTCTGAACTTTATCCATATTAGCATACTGGTAACTTAACCTTAATTTTTGAAAATTATTTAGATAGTGTCATCGTGACATCAATAAATATGTCATTTGATTTAATAAAGATACAATAAAACAACAAGCTCAGCTTGTATTCAAAATTTTATTAATAAAAAAAGGCAAAATTAAAGCAAATGTTGAAATTGTTGTTAGTTATTTTCAATTCCCAATGTGACACGCCTTTTCATGCTGCTAAAGGAATTTTGCAGCATTGCGGGCGTTATTAATGCACATTCGTCAATAATTCTTTGTTGCATATCTTGCAAATTAGCAACAGGAGTTTTAAATATTCTATTCTTTAGGTGAGGAAACACGAAAAACTCCATAATTATCAAACAAGGTGATCGTGGTGGAAACTCAACTTCCGTATGTAAACTTATAATCCGATCGTCAAAAAACTCACGAAGAAAAGCAATATTTTCTCGTGTTGTGTGTGCCGTTGCACCATCTTGTTGAAAGTATCCATATTGCAATTCATCATCATGCAACTGTTCAATAAATTCATTCAGAATGTTTCTATACCTCTCAACATTAATTGTGAAATTAAAAAAAATAGGGCCAACAACTCTGCGGCGAGAAACTGCTAGCCAAACACCAAGTTTCGCATTATGGAGAAACGATTCAATAAAAATATGAGGATTTTCACTACTCCAGATTCGTGTATTTTGGGAATTGACATACCCCGAAAGATGAAACCATGCTTCGTCAGAGAAAAATGACAAATTTAGCAGGTCATCATCTTCTATTAAGTTATTTGCAAACCACTGGCAGTACGCACGACGTCTAGGGTAGTCTACCGGCAAAATAGCCTGATGTGATTGCATCTTATACGGATGCATGTGTAAGTTTTTCTTTACAATTTTCTGATATGTTCCACAAGAAAGTCCAATCTCTTGAGAAAGGCGTTTCAAAGGTTTTGTGGGTTCATTTACCATACGTTGACGAACATCATTTATAACTTGTTCCGAACGAACAGTTGGTCTACCAGTACGTGATTTATGACCCACAGAACCAGTCTCACGAAACACACCAACACAATTGGAAAGGCAATTATAAAAATCTTTGGGAATTACAGCTAACTCTGGAAAGTGCTCTCTAAAATCATCCAAACATGCACGTTGACTGTACACCCAAATTCCATCAATTCGCACTCCACTCCGAAAATAGGCTTCAATCATGTACGCTTTTTGCACTATATTGTAAACCATATTTGAATTTACTCGAATGTGCTATGTTTCAAACTCGACGTTCAAACTTGCTTTCAGCAATTCTAACACATTAATGGATGACAGATAATGTCACTGTCAAAATAATTTACAAAACAGAGTTATAGTTCCTAACTTAAGTTCAGACATACAATTTATATTACAAAGCCATCTTCGTCCTAGAAACTTTATGATATCACGGTATCTATTGTATGAATACTTATACTAAAAATTATTAAATATATTTCTTCATTAAAAAATTTTACTTAATAGAAGTTAGATTAATTCAGAAATATTGTGTTACTAGTGCTAGATATTTTAAAATGTATTCAATATCAATAAATTAGTTTTAATTAGTAATTTTTATTTTATTAGATAAAGTTTAATCCTATTTTGAAATAACAAACTCTAGCCATTCCATGTTTTGTTTCTAAGTTTTATTACTGGCACAGAAATTATTGATTAATATTTGAAGAAGCCGCCGGAATAGCAACCGAACGCGCTCTCTATTGTAGATTGAACGAACTGAAACCACTACTACGCGCACGTCAAATCACATACCGAAGGTTCTTCCAAAAGCTGTCAGTTCGCAGCTGACAATCGTGCGGTCTGTCAAGCGAACTGCTGATTCTATACACCGAACGATGTACTAAGTAATAAACACGTTTAAAACTAAAGGGATAATTTCTTCTATTAAACGGCAATTGTAATATGCATCAATGTTAGTGCAATAAATAATGCTAGTAGTAATATTGTGTTTTAAATTGTGTAAGTGTTTATCGCAGACTGGTGGAAAGTGTTTTATAGAAAGTGGGTTTGTCGCTTGTGAATTTCGCAAACTATTTAATTTCGGTAAGTAATTAATCCCTTTCAGCAAAATATGTTTATGCTTGTATTATTGCTTGTTATTTGTGTTTGTGTGCGTTACGCTTCGAAGGAAAGTTAGGTTAGAAATAATTCTTGCTGTCTTCGTATGGAATGTAAACTAAGAAATCCGCTCCCTCCGTGTTCTTAATTGCTTTTGAAATGGAACGATTATGAAACCAAACCGATCGCTAAAATCCAGTAAATACATATTATAAAACAAGCAAAGGCGAAAGTAACATTTGAGATGCAAGGACACCACTCTTTCAGAACAATATGTATTTCTTTACCTATATACCCACTGACATAAATAGAAAACAATGAAGGTATTACACATAATTCTGTATTTTAATAATATATTTATGGAGATAAAATGCTTTTACAGTTGATATTAAATTAAAGAAAGAATATTTTTGTTTTAATGCTGACAATTTCTTGTTTTTTAAAAGAATTTTACGGCTTAGAACTTTCCATAAGTGCGTCCTATTGATTTTAACATTCTGTCTTAATAAATAATTAGTGAAGCTGAACAATTTTCCATGAATTTCTTTGAATAGGTAATGGCGAAAGCAATAAAGCTAGACAATTATTGCCAATTAGATTATCTTATTCTTTCTTCATAAAACGTCGATTTGGACAATTTTCTTATTCAGAAAGTAATAAGTTTAATGTAACGAATCTCTCAATTTAATATTGTTAGTAAGTACACTTTCTTCATTTAATTCCTTGTTATTAATTCAATTTTATTTAAAATACATCATGAGCATATTCCTTTCAGTTTTTTAAATAATAGGTACTGCAAAATATTTGCGATAACAATCGCAATTTGGAAAGGTTATTTAAAGGACGAAGAGAATACCCTAATCTTTAGCATCAAGAATTTTTTTCTTTGTCGATTATAAGATGTCAAAATCAAGCATACCTTAACATTTGAATATGATTACAATTTTGAAATGTTGTCGAAGTGGTAAATGCTTAAGAATAGGCGAATAAATTTGTCTATTCGTCAATAATATTTATTTTATTTTATTTTAATATCATTGGTAAATAGTTAAAAATATAAATCTTTAGAATTATGTGTACCTATGTTTACAAAAAAGGTTTAAGTATATCAATACGTTAAGCACGTATTACGCATTTGTTGCAAATGAAACAGACATGCAGTATACATATCTGTAACTGTACACATGGACAATATACCTCGTATTTTCAGCATTTACTTCTGCTTAAGACACGTGTTTCTGACATCTATAGGCGTCATCAGTCAAGCTAATGAAGCAATGTAATACAAAATAATACAAATCTATTTAAAAAACAGATTTGTATCTGTATATACATTTAAGCTTAAATCGCCCACAAGACATAGCAAATTTCGTCCTATCAGGTAGCACTATATAATAAGTGACATCTGACGGACGAAAGAGACTATGCTGAAAAAGGCATCCCTTCCCTTGACCGACCAAGCCGGTACATAAGAGAAGAAAATACGTATATAGTTGTAGTCCATTAACACGAGCCAGGTGGCAGTAAATATACAAAAAAGGTTTAAGTATATCAATACGTTAAGCACGTATTACGCATTTGCTACAAATGAAACAGACATGCAATATACATATCTGTAACTGTACACATGGACAATACACCTCGTATTTTCAGCATTTACTTCTGCTTAAGACACGTGTTTCTGCCATCTGTAGGTGTCATCAGTCAAGCTAGTGAAGCAATGTAATACAAAATAATACAAATCTATTTAAAAACAGATTGCCTTTTTCGGCATAGTCTCTTTCGTCCGTCAGATGTCACTTATTATATAGTGCTACCTGATAGGACGAAATTTGCTATGTCTTGTGGGTGATTTAAGCTTAAATGTGTATACAGATACAAATCTGTTTTTTAAATAGATTTGTATTATTTTGTATTGCATTGCTTCACTAGCTTGACTGATGACGCCTATAGATGGCAGAAACACGTGTCTTAAGCAGAAGTAAATGCTGAAAATACGAGGTGTATTGTCCATGTGTACAGTTACAGATATGTATATTGCATGTTTGTTTCATTTGTAACAAATGTGTATGTTGTATGAGATATGCAAAAAAGTTGAAGAAGATATTTTGAATTTCGAAAATGTTTTGTTAATGACTTCCGCTTGGAAACGCTTTTCTTATGATTCATATTTTTGACACTCTAGGAAGATTTTTAATTAAATCCAATGAAGATCTAAGTTTACCATTGGAAGAAAGGTATACTAGTTGATTTGAATTTATGTTTTAATAATATCGCTTTGTCAACTTCAAAGCATTGGAACACGATCGATCCTAAACAATTCTGTATTCCTAATAATATGAAATTGCATTTATGAAGTATTTGTTAAATTAGTCGGCGATTTAAGGTCTGTTTTACTTTGATATGTACCTATATATTTAAAACAATCTTACATGTTTCGAGAGATACTGCCTTTTTCAAAGAAATTTAAAATATAAATTACAGTATATCTGTAGAACACTGATTTAAAGACTTCTCCAAATCAGGATGCCAATTCATTTGTCCTGTAGCCAGCTTAAAATAATGTCATAATTGTTTAAAGTAAATTTTGCTTTCACTACGTTGGTTAAACTTTCCTTTATGTTATTACTAGCTGGCTAATCATGTACAGGATTTATTTGTTTTTAAAACAAAGTTTTCCTAGATACGTTAGTGAACACGAATGTTTTTAGTTTCTTAGTAGGTATGTACGTGTAGTAATGAGATAATACAGAATAATTAATATTTAATGGTATATTGAAGGCACGAAGATTATTAAGTTAATTATTATTGTTTCTAAAGACTGAGTTGAATAATTTTATTCGATTTGAAATAAATATACGCAAACGTTTTCTTGCGGTTTTCATAAACATCCTGGCATAAAGCTATTCAATAATAAAGTTTAAATTAAATTTGTCAATGTAAAGACGTTTAGGTATTTAATTAAGGTACAAGTTATGTAATTAGTAATAGAATGTGTTTATGTCATAGAGAATGGAATCTATAGAATTAAAATGGAATAAAGTAGAATAGTAATTTGAGAAACCGGGACATTTGTTAAGAAAGAAGTTGCTCCATTAATAGATAGTCTAAGATATCTGTAAATCTCTCTAATATGTTATTTAAATATTAGAAAGCGATTAAGTCACATCCTAATATCTTTAAATAGTTTTCAACTAAAAAGATGCATAGGTCTTGTCAAAAGTCAATCCCAAGTTATTAATTGCTTGCAATATACAAATTATTTCGAAGTTTTTTGTATGTATGAAATGCTTTCATTTTTATATAAATTTACGTATATTTAACACAAAAAAGTACATGCCCCAGAAAATAACCACGCAGAACTCCACTATAACATCCACTACTACGATAGTATCTTCGCATTTAACAAAGTTTGTTCAATTTGTAGGGTAATTGCAATGTTGATTTAGTAGGAATTCGTTTGGAAATTATTTAAATTCGAAAGTTAAATGACGGAGAATCTTATATTAGACAAAGATGCATTCAATTATTTTCCCCGCTTACTGATTGTAATTTCGAAAAAGAGAAGCGGGTATTTTCTTACGGATTATTTATATTGTATTGTTATATTTCTATTTTTTTTTTTTACATTTCGACGCAGTTGAAAATTATTTGGTGTTTAACGTGCAGATATCCTTCGACTTGTTTACAGTGATCTTGTTTACAAAATCTGTTTGTACCTATTTCTTGTCTATTCGTTTCGCTTACTTATTGAATTAGTAAGACGCTCTAATCAAAGTCATAAAAATGAGTTGTTCCATATATTAGTACATCGTACAGTATCGGTACATTAGTACAGTATCGATTTAAGGATACTTTGTATAAACAAGAATAAGTTAACGTGATTTTTTTCATGTGTTCGGCACAAAAATTGCACAATTCTCCGTTAGGTACTTACCTATTCGGTTTTGTTTTTCATCAGTTCTCTCTTATACTTTTTACACTTATTTTATGCTTTTAGGTATAGTGTTTATTCGTTGATTTCGATTAGTAGATTTATATACCTACATCTAATGAATTTTTTTATTGTTCCTTTTGAAAAATGGATTAATTCAATTTACACTTCTAAATAAAAAAACAAGCCTTATTAAATTTAGTTGTTCGATCTGTAAATTCTGAAAACACGTTTGGCTAATGTTTGAGCTGAAATTCTGTTTATTCCTCTTTAACCTTTTATTGGCAATGAGCTGAACGAATCGATCTGTAGTATTATCTTATTTCTGGTCATCCTTTCACCAACTGTCTACGGTAATGTCTCTTTGACTACGTCAGTTGCATACTGCTACCTTGAGTACAGAGCCGTTTTGTGGGTTCTCAATTTATGTCTGTTTATACTCTTATATAATATTATTTATATATTTATGGCCTCTGGTTTACTAATGAACATAGGAATCGCGAGAGTACAAAATAGTACTATATATAATAATCAAAAATGAATAATTTTATTATTATAGCGTCGTATTAGGTACTTATACGAGGTGAATTCAAGTTCTAAGGCCTCCGATTTTTTTTCTCCAGACTGGAAAGAGATAGAAGCATGTGCATTGTTTTAAAATGAGCGTGCGTTCGTTGACAATACGTCACAGAGATGGCAGCACTGTAAGGCAGATCGAATTGTAGCGGCAGCGTCGAGAATGAGAACTGTTTTAGATACTTAAAATTGCTACGTTTTATTTCTTGAACAGCGTGCAATCATTCGTTTTCTGAATTTGCGTGGTGTGACACCAATTGAAATTCATCGACAGTTGAAGGAGACATGTGGTGATGGAGTTATGGATGTGTCGAAAGTGCGTTCGTGGGTGCGACAGTTTAATGAAGGCAGAACATCGTGTGACAACAAACCGAAACAACCTCGGGGTCGCACAAGCCGGTCTGACGACATGATCGAGAAAGTGGGGAGACTTGTTTTGGAGTTGAGCAGATCGCCTCCAGTGTTAACATTTCCGTGGGTTCTGTGCACACAATCCTGCATGACGACTTGAAAATGCGAAAAGTGTCCTCCAGGTGGGTGCCACGAATGCTGACGGACGACCACAAGGCTGCGCGTGTGGCATGTTGCCAAGCAATGTTGACGCGCAACCAAGGCATGAATGGGACTTTCTTTTCGTCGATTGTGACAATGGATGAGACGTGGATGCCATTTTTCAATCCAGAAACAAAGCGCCAGTCAGCTCAATGGAAGCACACAGATTCACCGCCACCAAAAAAAATTCGGGTAACCGCCAGTGCTGGAAAAATGATGGTGTCCAAGTTCTGGGACAGTGAGGACGTAATCCTTACCCATTGTATTCCAAAGGGCACTACAGTGACAGGTGCATCCTACGAAAATGTTTTGAAGAACAAGTTCCTTCCTGCACTGCAACAAAAACGTAAAACGCTGCGCGTGTGCTGTTTCACCAAGACAACGCACCCGCATATCGGGCTAACGTTACGTAAAAGTTTCTTCGTGAAAACAACTTTGAAGTAATTTCTAATGCTCCCTACTCACCTGACCTGGCTCCTAGTGACTTTTGGCTGTTTCCAACTATGAAAGACACTGTCCGTGGCCGCACATTCACCAGCCGTGCTGCTATTGCTTCAGCGATTTTCCAGTGGTCGAAACAGACTCTTAAAGAAGCCTTCGCCGCGGCCATGGAATCATGGCGTCGACGTTGTGAAAAATGTGTACGTCTGCAGGGAGATTACGTCGAGAAGTAACACCAGTTTCATAGTTTTCGTGTGAGTAGTTAGTTAGAAAAAAAATCGGAGGCCCTAGAACTTGAATGCACCTCGTATAACAAATAATATTAACCAGTTGGGTTTTAATAATTTCCGTCAAGAGATCGAAACTTCTTACAACAAATAATGGTTTAAGTTACATTTAGAATAGTCAAATTTTATATTCTCATTTTTCTAGCTGACTTCTAATTGTGTTGTATATTACCGTAATTTACTAACTTCAAAAGTGTCGTTTTATTTACATATAAAACATAAAAATCTACCACAATACCCCACTGAAAAAATAGTTTCTTGTAGTTGGTCTCTAGTTGGATTTAATACTCGTTTTTGTTTAATGGACTACAGTTATGTATTTTTATATAATACCTACATTCAGTACAAACATATTATTTTCTGTACAACTACATTTTCCCAGTGTATAGCAACAACAAAATCTTAATAATAAAAAGAGAAAAATCTTGTTACAAAACGATTCAAAAAAATTTCACTTTTAGTTGTTTGTGAATTGAAAAGTCATGTTTCAGCTTTTATTGTGATATTTAAACTTTCTCAAACTAGCCATATGATAATAATAATTAAAATAATAATAAGCTTTTCGTCTTTTTAATGACGCAATCCATTTTTTGACAGTCGCATATAATGGGCATTGATCCCAAGTGTGGTGAGCATATCTTCGTACATTTCTTTACCACATAGCCTCTTCAAATACAAGTATTTGATGACGCCTCGATAGTCCAATTGATCGATTTTCACATTTGCATTCGACATGCTTTTTTTCAAAAATACTGCTCAGCAATACATCAACTTCTTGACGTAAGATTTTACAGTATCACTTTTAAAATGTCATTATTTCTTGCCATTATAACAAGATTTTGTTTTGTTCAAGGAAAATGGCCTAGGCCTAGATATCAATACCTCCTTGTATATACTGATACCGGCGCCCGACTTCATTAAAAGTCAGATTAAAACTCGTCGTTGCTTGTAGACCTGGGAAAATAGTGAATAAAACGTTGAAGAGGTTTATTAAAAAGCTGAAGTTATTTGACATTTGACTTTGACCTTTGAAAAATCGGCATGTCATTTAACAAGTTATGAATCGGGGAAAGTGAAAAAAATGACTGAATACACTTCACCTTCTTAAACTGGTTACATTATAAGCTTCACTCGTTATAATTAAATTGATGGTTTTATGAGCTTTCTTTTAAGTAATTTTATTAATTTACATGCGGCTGTATTTATTTATTAACAATACATGTTTACTCTGCATGTGCTAAAACTTTACAATCGTGTATAATTTTTTAATTAGCACGAACGTTTAAATACTTTTACTTTTCACAAATTGTAATAGTATAGTGTTCGTGTATAACTTATTTATCTAGCATTTATGACTCATTTATTCTAAATTCTTGCCTCAATTTTTATTGTATTGTAGCTAATATATTTTGTGTAACAGGAAAGTTGACTCTCAATGCTACTCAAGATACCGTTCCGAGATGGTAATTGTTATGTCATATATCCTTTCCTTGTTATTTGTAATAGTATAGCAAACGCCAATTAAGTTGGCGCGAGGAGGGGTAAGTTCGCGCAGGATTAGAAGTAGTGGGGAGGTTTATATTTGGTTTTACATCAAATGTCAGATAATTCTAACCTCTGAGCGTGTATCACTTTATGATCCCCTAGCAAAGACATTATGTTCCGTCAAACGTCAATGACAAATGTATTCTGACAATTACTTGAGTAGTGGGGGTGGACGTTTTTAAAAACGGCTTCTGCGCACCCCCTCCTCGCGCCAACTTAATTGGCGATTGCTATACATATATTAAAGAATCAGCGTTATAAGACAGGTCTTGTTGCACGAGTCCAAGTTTAGGGTCCTAAACGGCGAGCGCGATAAGTGTCTCGTGACACAGATTCACTGTTATATTATATTGCTAATTTGCCTCTCTTATTGACATCTTTTACACAAATAATAGTACTTTCAGAGTCTTGGAATTTTCATGGTAATACACTGTGTTATTTGAGGTCAATTTATCAATTTTCAATTGATTTACTTGTGCTTATTAAATTTAACGCAAAATGTATGATAATGTTCCATGTACGGCACCTGAAATTAGAGAAATAACTGAAAATACTAAAAAATTTTCTTTTCATTAAGTCTCTTATCAATTATGAGACTCGAAGGATGGTGCAAAGAAAATAAACTTCAGGTTGCATCAGAAAATATTTTAATTCTTTACGAGTACTTAAAAAATTTAGAATGGCCATGTGTGATTTGTTCTAATAGTTTGTTAATTATCATACGAAGGTATGATAAATCACAGCTTTATTCTATATTATTTACAAAAACATAGGAGTATTATTTTTCCACATACTCTCTCGCCCTGACAGCGCATTTTCCCAGCTTTCTTCTTCTGCTTGGTTATTGTTGAAACGCCGACCTCCAAGTACTTCTTTCAAGGGTCTAAAAGGATGAAAATCAGAAGAGGACAAGTCCCCCACAGCCTAGGCTGTCTAATTTTTGCCTTGCGACAGATTTTGTCTTCCTTTTTCGTCGCAAGGACAGCTTTGCGATATCTAGAAGCTGGCAATAATATTCCGCATTAATTATGCGTCTATCAAGGAGAAAATATACCTGAACAGCGCCAAGCCGATCAAAAATAAATAGTTACCAAAAGTTTTCCAGAGGTAACAATCTAGTCTTCCCTTTCACCCGTCTTTCTCTACTCCATACTCGCTTGCTTTGACTCGGAAGTGTAAAAATGTATCTAAGTTTCGTCACACGTTACAATTCGATTAAAAAACGCCTCCCCCTCTTACCGGAATCGATTCAACAGACGCTGACAAACCTCTAGCCGATGCAGTCACGATGTGCTGACCACTCTCGTAACTAATGCTAAGTTCCTCGGCAATATTCCAGAGCGTTATGCGCTTTTTGTCCTGCATGAGTTGTTGAACCGCCTCGATATTCGCGGCTTCGGTCGCGTTTGTCCTCAGGCGGCGATTGTGGCTTTGGATAATAAAGTTTTCACGCCCTTCAGAAAATTCCTTGTGCCATGAGAAAACACGGGTTCGTGACAAGGTGTTGCTGAACTGTACGTGTAATTTCAGTAAAATTTCCGTTGGTTTCACATCTTCCTTGGCCAAAAATTTGATAATTATCCGTTGCTCTACAGAGACATGCACTTATTGTTCGCTCATAGGTCCTAAAGTACTAAGGTGATCTGAGAGAATTCGGTCAGCGACCTGTGTTGAATTAAAAAAAAATCAGTCCCGTTTAAATTTGATATACCCTCGTAATTTAAAAATTTTATGTTCACCCGAAAATGAATTTGACTAGAGAATATTTGCGGGCTATGATTTGTTGCGATTTTAAACCTTTATTAACGCCTAAACAATGTGAAGATCGGCAATTAATTCAAAAGAGATCGTTTTTTTTCTTAGGGATGCAGTTCGTAAAGGAAGTCCAAGAAATGCTGTTATAAGAATATTTCCGCTGTTCGAGCAATGCTTGAGAAAGATTGACGGACATCATATGAATTTATTCGGACGACATTGGGCATTGGTATGAGTCAAAGCCAAAACATTTTACATCAATAGTTAAACGTGGGAAAACTTTGTTGTACGTGGATTTACACCATAACAACGCAGCAAAACTAATAACTAGAGCTGAGGATGTTTGCGGTATAACCATGGTTATATCATGTAACCATAGTAATTTACTATGGTTACATGATATAACCATGGTTATACCGCAAACATCCTCAGCTCTACTAATAACTGAGTATTTGGATGCCTTAAACATCAGCACCATGTACGCTCTGCATTCAGGTCTAACCTAGCACCTTGCGATTTCTTTTTGTTCCCAAAAATTGAAGATAAAATGTGTGGAATCACTTTTGCGTCATCAGATGATGCAGTGGAACATTATAAAGATCTGGTTTCTGAAGGAAGAGCAGCATATCTAAAGACTGGTTTCATCGAAAGCAAAAATGTATTGATGTTAAAGAGAAATATTTTCAAAACAGTAAAATCATTTAATTTTTGTTAAACTAAATTTTCTAAAAATTTTCAGTGTCGCCAATGTATTTTCAATTACAATATTCTAAATAGAAACCATCTAGTTCACCGACAATTTATTTGTTATTACTTGATGTTTAATCCACTACGTTTTTATTTCACAATTCGACTTCACATTTTACTACGTTTAAATTTTATATGAAATTTCAATTGGTTACTCTTGTAAAGTGAAATTGTTTTGATAGCGTTGTTATAGCAGCAAATTAGATTTAGATTCCATATACTGGAACATAGTTTATATGCAATTTTAAGCAGTCTAGGTGGTTTGTTATCAACCGTATGCAGGCGAAATGCCTAAAATTCCTGCTGTTTTCGAAATATGATCGCTAGGAGAGTGACGTTTTCGAAATACAAATTTTGGAATGGGTCTTTCAATATCAACCAGGCAGTTCCTGTAAAAAACTACAAAATTGGCAGTTACTGTTGATTTACCTTACATTTGAATTTTCAATAAATTTCTTAAAAACATATCTTTGTCATTTAAACAAAGTATCGAAGGTCGTTAAATACAAATGATCATGTAGCATTTAAAAATATAGAAATTTACATTTAATATTAATCACAGCAAATACATGAATTTACAGGATAATTCATGTATTTTGTATTGTTTAAATTTCAATTTAAAACAAAATTAAGTTTTTTGACTTTTACGAGAATTTGTCATAATCTTTAAAATAACACCAAAAATAATTTAATTTCATAAGTAGTATCCACACTGTATATAATTTCCGGAAATGACCACTAGATGGCACTTGCCGTATATTTCAATATGATTGTCTTAAACTTTGACATGTAGTATGATAAACACAATTGACAGAAAAACAGTCGGCTGAGTAGTTTTGTATTAATAGCATTTCAAAGAAATCAATTTAGTGAAAGAAATCGACATTTCTCGTGAACATTTTCGTGCGATTATTTTTTACGATTTTAAATGTGGCGCAACTAAACAACAATGCATCGATTGACTTAAAAGCGTGGAAGTACTAGTGTTAGTGACGAATTTCGTGAAGGTCGTCTATCAACTGCTGTTGTTCCGGCAAATATCGATGCTGTGCGACAAATGATTGAAGCAGATCGACATGCGCCTAATCGAGAGATAGAGGCATTCTTGGGCATTGGTAAAAGTCAAATACAAACGATTTTACATAAGCATTGACCAGTGAAGAAAATTTGCAGTCATTGGATTCCACAATTTAATCAAAGCTCCAAAATAGCTTGGTGCTTCTGCGCCAACGTATACCTACAGTATCGTTACATGTGGCGAAATCTGGATATATTTATACGAATCAGAAACAAAACAACAATCGATTGTTTGGATGTTCTAATGTAAACCAAAACCAACAAAAGCTGTTCGTTCACGAAGCGCTTCAAAGAAAGTGTTGGCTTTTTTCTTCCTTAAAACTGGGCCTGTTTCTACCGTTGTTCTTGAGAATTGAAAAACAGTAAACGCTGATTGGTATACAACAATTTGTTTCACAGAAGTCTTCGATGAAATCAGAAAACAACAGCAGACATCGGCGCATCATTCTTCACCACGAAAACGCCAGCTCTCACACAGCACATCAAACAGTCGATTATTTAAAGGAAAATAACATTGAATCAATAACTCATTGTCCGTATTCGTTTACCTATCACCTAGTGACTTCTTCCTGTTCCCTTTTATCAAAAACAAATTGCGCGGTGAGCGGTTTTCGACACTGGAAAAGGCCACTGAAGCATTTAAAAGGCATGTTTTTGTGATACCCACTTCAGACTGGAATAAATGTTTCGACAACTGGTTTCTTCGAATGCAAAAGTGCTTAAAACTTAAAAGCGAATATTTTTAGAAACAATAAGGTGTTTTTTTTTGTATATAATGAAACAGATATGCAAAATACATATCCGTCACTGTAAACATGGACAAACACCTCGTATTTTTAGCATTTAAGTCTGTTCAATACATATGTTTCGGCCATCTAGGCCTCATCGGTTGAACTAGTGAAGCAATGTGTATACAAATTAATACAGATCTGTTAAACAATGGATCTGTATCTGTATCTACATTTACGCTAAAATCGTCTCCAAGCTATAACCAGTTTCGTTCTATCAGGCGACACTAATTTAATCAGTGACATCTGACGGAAGAAAGCGACTAGGCCAGAAAAGGCGATCTTCCGCTCGAATAGCAATGCTATTACGTAAAGCGGAAAAATACGTATATTGGTGCTGTCCATTAACACGCGCCAGATGGCGGTAAATATACAAAAAAGGGGATATTTATCAATACGTTTTTGCCGTATTACGCAGTTGTTATATAATGAAACAGATATGCAAAATACATATCCGTCACTGTAAACATGGACAAACACCTCGTATTTTTAGCATTTACTTCTGTTCAATACATATGTTTCGGCCATCTAGGCCTCATCGGTTGAACTAGTGAAGCAATGTGTATACAAATTAATACAGATCTGTTAAACAATGGATCTGTATCTACATTTACGCTAAAATCGTCTCCAAGCTATAACCAGTTTCGTTCTATCAGGCGACACTAATTTAATCAGTGTCATCTGACGGAAGAAAGCGACTAGGCCAGAAAAGGCGATCTTCCGCTCGAATAGCAATGCTATTACGTAAAGCGGAAAAATACGTATATTGGTGCTGTCCATTAACACGCGCCAGATGGCGGTAAATATACAAAAAAGGGGATATTTATCAATACGTTTTTGCCGTATTACGCAGTTGTTATATAATGAAACAGATATGCAAAATACATATCCGTCACTGTAAACATGGACAAACACCTCGTATTTTTAGCATTTACTTCTGTTCAATACATATGTTTCGGCCATCTAGGCCTCATCGGTTGAACTAGTGAAGCAATGTGTATACAAATTAATACAGATCTGTTAAACAATGGATCTGTATCTGTATCTACATTTACGCTAAAATCGTCTCCAAGCTATAACCAGTTTCGTTCTATCAGGCGACACTAATTTAATCAGTGACATCTGACGGAAGAAAGCGACTAGGCCAGAAAAGGCGATCTTCCGCTCGAATAGCAATGCTATTACGTAAAGCGGAAAAATACGTATATTGGTGCTGTCCATTAACACGCGCCAGATGGCGGTAAATATACAAAAAAGGGGATATTTATCAATACGTTTTTGCCGTATTACGCAGTTGTTATATAATGAAACAGATATGCAAAATACATATCCGTCACTGTAAACATGGACAAACACCTCGTATTTTTAGCATTTACTTCTGTTCAATACATATGTTTCGGCCATCTAGGCCTCATCGGTTGAACTAGTGAAGCAATGTGTATACAAATTAATACAGATCTGTTAAACAATGGATCTGTATCTGTATCTACATTTACGCTAAAATCGTCTCCAAGCTATAACCAGTTTCGTTCTATCAGGCGACACTAATTTAATCAGTGACATCTGACGGAAGAAAGCGACTAGGCCAGAAAAGGCGATCTTCCGCTCGAATAGCAATGCTATTACGTAAAGCGGAAAAATACGTCTATTGGTGCTGTCCTGGTTATAGCTTGGAGACGATTTTAGCGTAAATGTAGATACAGATACAGATCCATTGTTTAACAGATCTGTATTAATTTGTATACACATTGCTTCACTAGTTCAACCGATGAGGCCTAGATGGCCGAAACATATGTATTGAACAGAAGTAAATGCTAAAAATACGAGGTGTTTGTCCATGTTTACAGTGACGGATATGTATTTTGCATATCTGTTTCATTATATAACAACTGCGTAATACGGCAAAAACGTATTGATAAATATCCCCTTTTTTGTATATTTACCGCCATCTGGCGCGTGTTAATGGACAGCACCAATATACGCATTTTTCCGCTTTACGTAATAGCATTGCTATTCGAGCGGAAGATCGCCTTTTCTGGCCTAGTCGCTTTCTTCCGTCAGATGTCACTGATTAAATTAGTGTCGCCTGATAGAACGAAACTGGTTATAGCTTGGAGACGATTTTAGCGTAAATGTAGATACAGATACAGATCCATTGTTTAACAGATCTGTATTAATTTGTATACACATTGCTTCACTAGTTCAACCGATGAGGCCTAGATGGCCGAAACATATGTATTGAACAGAAGTAAATGCTAAAAATACGAGGTGTTTGTCCATGTTTACAGTGACGGATATGTATTTTGCATATCTGTTTCATTATATAACAACTGCGTAATACGGCAAAAACGTATTGATAAATATCCCCTTTTTTGTATATTTACCGCCATCTGGCGCGTGTTAATGGACAGCACCAATATACGTATTTTTCCGCTTTACGTAATAGCATTGCTATTCGAGCGGAAGATCGCCTTTTCTGGCCTAGTCGCTTTCTTCCGTCAGATGTCACTGATTAAATTAGTGTCGCCTGATAGAACGAAACTGGTTATAGCTTGGAGACGATTTTAGCGTAAATGTAGATACAGATCCATTGTTTAACAGATCTGTATTAATTTGTATACACATTGCTTCACTAGTTCAACCGATGAGGCCTAGATGGCCGAAACATATGTATTGAACAGAAGTAAATGCTAAAAATACGAGGTGTTTGTCCATGTTTACAGTGACGGATATGTATTTTGCATATCTGTTTCATTATATAACAACTGCGTAATACGGCAAAAACGTATTGATAAATATCCCCTTTTTTGTATATTTACCGCCATCTGGCGCGTGTTAATGGACAGCACCAATATACGTATTTTTCCGCTTTACGTAATAGCATTGCTATTCGAGCGGAAGATCGCCTTTTCTGGCCTAGTCGCTTTCTTCCGTCAGATGTCACTGATTAAATTAGTGTCGCCTGATAGAACGAAACTGGTTATAGCTTGGAGACGATTTTAGCGTAAATGTAGATACAGATACAGATCCATTGTTTAACAGATCTGTATTAATTTGTATACACATTGCTTCACTAGTTCAACCGATGAGGCCTAGATGGCCGAAACATATGTATTGAACAGAAGTAAATGCTAAAAATACGAGGTGTTTGTCCATGTTTACAGTGACGGATATGTATTTTGCATATCTGTTTCATTATATAACAACTGCGTAATACGGCAAAAACGTATTGATAAATATCCCCTTTTTTGTATGTTTTTTTTTGATAAAATTTCTTTCTTTCTTCTTTTTTTTGTGTAAATTTTTAGGGTTCCCCTCGTAGAAGGCTATAAAACACGTAAATGTCACTGATATCTTCATTTCAAGTTTTGTTAATGAGATATTCTTCGAAATATTTACATAAATATTATACGTATCTTTAATTATAGTAGATAGTGTATAATGAATTTTCTTTGACAGAAATTACGTCCTCTAAAATATACGTGCGCGCAGCTAAGTAAGTATTTTTAAAGATTTGAAGGACTCTACAGTCAGCTTTATAAGAATTAAGAATTAATAGTTTTATCTATTTATCTGCATTGTTAGTTAAGATAACTTTTAATAAGTAATCAACAATAGTTATATCCTTGTTATTCGCGTTATATGCCTTACATTATCGATGCATTATAGGTGATTGTTACTAAATTTAACATAGTTGGGACTCTACCTGAAGACATGAATCGACAACAACAAAAATTTAAACTATAACACTGTACGACGTCTAACTAAAATTTATATAAATAAATGTTTATATTTGTTGAAATGTCTGTTTAACCTCTTCAGCACGTTTAAAAGTGTTAAACATGTTATTGTGATTGAATATCTTTGTAGAAGTTTCTTTCTGAGCAGATATTTTACACGCGTTTAAAAAGATATTAACATGGTTTCTTGAAATTAGTTAGGTCGATAAGTCTCAGAGAAGTAGAAAATTCCATTATTTGGATATAATGTAGAAAAATACATATTAAATATGCATCAAAACTGATATTTTTATTATGGTCGTTAAGAGTAAGGTTAAATAAACATCATTTTGGTTTCAGCACCTCACTAATGATGCTGCAAGACATGTATTAGATATTTCATGTTTATATTGGTGCTAAGTACACATATATTTTTCCTCACAAATTAAATAACAGCTTACACATACAAGATAAATGTATCATAATATCTATTTCACGTGATTTATACGATGGATAAGCTGAATTTATTGAGAATAAGGAAATCTAGTAGATAGTAAAAAAACAAATTAATGAAACAAATGAAAAGTTAGATGGACTGAAAAGTAAGGTTTTCGTTTACTAGCCTTGTTTGTCAGTTATTTTGACTCATTCCCCAAACTCAAACTTTTGCTTGCTCGACAGAGGCTTTACTTGGATGAAGAATTTATTTTGGCAAGGGAGCAGTATTTTGAGGATATTATTACAATTATGGCATAATTACACTTCACCATCGTCGGCCCAAGTGCATTGTAGTTCAAGGAGAATACATTTAAAAACAAAAGAAAACTTAAAAACCTACTAAATCATCCTTGTAAAGGTGTCAGTCAGATATGAAGTTGATTTCGGTGAATCTCCTTATAAAACCATCCTGCACATTTTTAAGCTCATTCGCGATTTCTGGAGGTATAAAGCTCAGCCATTATTTTCAATATTTTTTGAAAACAAGTGTTGCTAAGTTCACTTCATCTATAACATGAAATTCTATGCAACATTATATAATTAAGTATAACATTATTTAAGGTATTACCTTAAATAATGTTATACTGATACTATCACTAAGTTAGTTTCAGTTTTGGATAATGATTTTTAGTTAAAAGTATTTAGTGGGATATACGAAGGATAAGCAGAATTTATTGAGAATGAGAAAGTCCAGTAGACTGTGAGAAACAATCATACAGTGTTTATTTAGAGCAACTCCTTATCTGTCATTTGACGTTTTCTTGTTGAAGTTACGTTCGTTATAACTCAGCTACCTATTTTTTAAAAGTAAAAGACAATGTAATGGAGAGCACTTTCAAATCATAATTTATTATGATTTTGAAAGAGGTTTAAGCGCTTATGAGTGCAGAGAGTTTGGATTCAGTTTTTATGAACAAGCACTTTCTTTGGCTACAATTTACCAATGGTGTAACGAAATTTGAACGCGAAAGGAATTCTGTTCAGCATCAAAAAGAGCAGGGCGTGCTTCTACGGCTGTTACCGACAAAAACGTTGCTGCTGTTAAAAAAATAACTGAAGAGGACAATAATGTCACTTATACGGTAATAAAGCATCAACTCAAGATTGGATCCTCAGCTGTTAAAACAATCATACACGATCACCTGCATTAAAAAAAAGCATTTAAGTCGTTTTGTGCCGCATCATCTTCCTGACTTCCAAAAAGCAGAGCCTGTAAGAATTTGCCATGAAACTTTAAATTTCTGAAATAATGGCGGGCACTAAATTTTTTCCAAAATAATGACAGGCGACGAAACTTATATTCGTTTTTTCGACCCTCCTACACACCAAGAGGGTTGTGTATGGATTCACGAAGATGAGGAAACTCCTACATTGACTAAGAAGCAGCAAGCTATGAAGAAGGTGAAGTATGCGGTATTCGTCAAAACTACGGGCTTAGTAAATGAAATTAAGCTAGATGGACAAAAGACAGTTACAGCTAAGTTGTACACTGAAAAATGTTTGCCTGAATTGTTCAGTAGAGTTCCAGGCAAGGATATTATGCTCCACCATAGTAATGCATCGTCCCATAAGGCAGTTTCCAATTTCCAACTTTTGTCTGAACAAAATATAAAAGTAATAGAACATCCGCCGTACTCATCTGATTTAGTAATTTGTGACTTTTGGCTATTTTTTTTGGGCTTAAACGCAATTTGCGAGGCAGGGTTTTCGTCTGAAGAAGAGATTGATACCGCAGTTCACGCTTATTTTGAAGGTATTCCGAAAGAAGATTGGCTAGGAGCTTTTAAACAGTGGAAAGAAAGAATGGTCGACTGTATCATTGCCGAGGGGAATTACTTCGAGCATATTTAAAATAAAATCCTAGAAAATATTAACCATGTTTTTTATTCTCAATAATTTCACCCTTGACCCTCGTATATGTAATTCAAAATTTACTGTAAGTAGATTATATCGCCTTGACAGCTCTCTTCCGTTTGATACTTGTGCTTCCTTCGGCTCACGCATTCGGTCATGTTAATTGTCATCCGACCCGGTTGTTAGGTTAGAATTTTCTTTTAGCTTTACTTAAGTCTTCATATATTCTGAAGTTTGGCTCTTCGTGTTTACCTATATTAACTACGTTGTAGCTGTTTCTATTCTTCTCCTTCAAAAATTTATATGGTTCCCAAAAAGAACGTTTCATCTTAAAAGGAGACCAAATTGTGTGCGATTGATGGCGACTATATCTCCAACTTTGTACTTTGCAGGCACAGATCTTCGCAGGTTAGATTACTTGAGGTGGTCGTGTAAAGTCTTTTCCACTACGACCTTTTTAGATCTAGTGTGATCTTCATGCCTCGTTAGAGTACTTTCTCTAGTCATACTTTTTTAATTAAGCTTAGCAATTACGAGACCGATTCTCTAAAATATAGTTCCGTTTTAGAATATTTATGTCCCATTTGTAGGAACCGCGTTCTTGTTAAAGCTTCGCATTGGCATAGTACATAAATAGTAGTTTCCTCTTCCTCTTGGCAGAATCTACATAACGTTTCTTCTTTCAACCCCATATTATTTATATGTTCGTTAAGTTTGCAATGCCCCGTCCGTCGTAAACTTAGGTGAATATTTTCTAAAGAACTGTTTTGCCTGACTTTGACCTAGGGAGTTCTTTCATCTTTCTCTAGATATTGTTTTTTCATGCCTGTTTTAATCATTGTTTTTGCGATGCTGAAGGAAGGCTCCGTCCTATGAATGCTGTAGACGAAGCCTGTACAGGCAATCGTCTGCCTATATGCTACCTATTTCATGGTATATTGAAGCCATCTCTAGGTTTCGGGTTAGTAGACTACACATTTAAACGTTTGGCTACTCGTCGGAAAGCGGTTGCTGACGTACCTCTCTTCGCCGTCAGATGTCATTTAGCGCGCAAGATTGTGTTATGTATTATGATTAGTCGGAGCGATTGGCAATAGGGGCTTCACGTACACTGACGAGATCTAAGAAGAGATCGAAACACGTGTCTGTAACGTGTGTTCATTTGAAAAGTCAATCTAGGTTACTTTGAAATTTTGATAGAATAAGACGCAAATATATTAGTATGTGTTTGTTGTTCCGTAATCGTAAATCCAATGACATTTCATAATGTCAATCATATTTCTATGTATGAAACTGTCAAAATATACGACTTCGTAGGTTAAGTAGTAAATTTTAATTTACGACATACTTCAAAATGTTCTCAGTAAATCACATGCTACTAGATTGCGTAACCATTGCTTAAATATGGGTTGTGTATGTCCACTTATACATATACAGATATGTTTTAAAAAAATTTTGTAGTCTTTATTCTCGGTTCGGTCTTTGTATCCGCATTTGATTTTTTTCTTGACTTCGTGTATTTACTTTTTCATAAATTCGTAATTTTTTAAATCATATTGTTCTTCATATCGTCACATATACCATAAATGGTATTAATAATAATAATAAAAACTTTGTTTTTCATTTCATTATCTTCCATAAACAAAAGAAAAAAATTATAATAGTACAACAAATAACAAAATAAAACAATGCACAGCTAAAAGAAAAAATGTAAGAAGTATTTAATTAGCGCCAATTCTTTTAGATTCTCTCTTTCGGCCATTTCTTTCATAGAAAGAATATATTCTTGGAACGTTTCTATTCTTTTCATTAGTCTTCCATTGAGATTTCGATAAAGTTATGCAATTCTGATCTTAGTCACTTAGTTTTTATGCCATTCTGGCCCTGAATGAATAAATTAGCTAAACCGATCAACAACTCTTGGCGAAAATAACTTCTTCTGTATCTTCGCTTCACGTTTAAAACTAGTGTCAAAGGCTTGCGTTATTTAATTGTCATTGAAATATTGTTGTAGATGTTTGTTGCTGACGGAGATATGTATTGTGTGTTTAAAAGGATATTAACGTGATTTTTTAAAATTTTATGGAAAATTCGGTATTTCCCAGAGTAGTAGAAAATTCCATTATTTGGATATAATGTAGGAAAATATTAAATATGCATTAACAGGTACTAGTATTATTTTTGTCGTAAAGGTAAAGTTAAATAAATATCAATTCGGCGTTAGCACCTCACTAAATGATACTGCAAGTTGTATTTTTTAATTCTATTTTTATTCTTGTTTAATTTATTACCTGTTCCTAGATTTACAATTTATATTAATATTTATATACTCCAATGATTGTATTTTACCATGCCGCCATTATAACTGAAATCTCAACGGGAAAATAGAAATTAAGATTCTTTTTTAAATTACACATATGCACTGCGAAAAATAAAATAATTTAAAAATATAATATACTTTTTTTCCTTCTTCATTTTTACACAAAATAAATTTTAATTGTCTCCGAAGAAGGCATAAATAAATAGCGAAAGCTTAGCTGTTAATTGAAAGAATTTTATTAATCTTGATAAATATACATGTTTATTTATATTTATTTTCTAATTTATGTTTTAATTTTGAAATTTTGAAATTAAAACGAAAACAATGTATAATTTACATGTAAAATGTTAGACTTTTAGCTGCTACGCGTAAATATACATGCAAAAATAAATATAATAATTTAATATTATATAAAATTCAATGCCTCCTAAAACATAGAACCTCTACCATATTAAAAATTTAAAAAGGAAATAAAACATTTGATAAGAATAGATAAAAAGAATATCGGAAATAGACATCAACAAAATATACAAGATAAGAAACCTCCTCCAGCATTATTAGTACGAGATATAGGATACCAAGTGTCGTATTAAAATGCTTTTATAAATGTTACGACTATATGACCATTCTAGAGGGTCATAAATAGAGCTGAGGATGTTTGCGGTACGGCAGGACCGTATGTAGTGCATCCCCACATTTAACTATTTATCTAAATATTCTCTGAAATGATTTGCCGGATCTCATAAATTAATAGAGTGATATTTTAGTATGCACTGGATATTGTTATTATACAAAATCATAATAGCCATTTGTATTTATGGATCATAAATAATAATACGCATGTATTTGTATTTGGTTGTGAATTCAATTTAAACTTAAAACGAATCGTAATATTTTAACGACAAGCCGTCCTTACAATACATGCATTCGAGACAAAGTGTGCAACTCTACGAATAACTTCCATAATTGATCGAAAATGGACATTTTGGAGCTGAAGTAAAGCCCCTATTCTTAGAAAATTTTATTACTGTCGTTAAGAACTATTATTATAAACAACAAAGGCCTTTTATTAGTGTTGAAGTTTTAGTTTCATTGAATTTCCATGTTGTAAGTAGTCAATTGTAAAGTGTTCATTCACAATATTCTAAAACAAGGTGTAAATTTAACTAAAATCCAGGAAAACACATTCTGATAATATATTACTAGATTAGAAGCTGTGTTTATTACTATTTATTATATTATTGAATTTAATGAAGTTAGAAGTTATAAGTTATAACTTCTAACTTCATTCACCTAGTTCAAGTAGGTAGTATATATAAAATATATGCAAAATATGTGCTGCCAGGCTTTGAAAGGCTGTGTGACAAGATTTTAATAAATCGAGGTTTCTTTTGTTTTCGTAGCTTTTATTGCATTTGGTTATAAAAATAATATAATAAATAGTAATAAACACAGCTTCTAATCTAGTAATATATTATCAGAATGTGTTTTTCTGGATTTTAGTTAAATTTACACCTTGTTTTAGAATATTGTGAATGAACACTTTACAATTGACTACTTACAACATGGAAATTCAATGAAACTAAAACTTCAACACTAATAAAAGGCCTTTGTTGTTTATAATAATAGTTCTTAACGACAGTAATAAAATTTTCTAAGAATAGGGGCTTTACTTCAGCTCCAAAATGTCCATTTTCGATCAATTATGGAAGTTATTCGTAGAGTTGCACACTTTGTCTCGAATGCATGTATTGTAAGGACGGCTTGTCGTTAAAATATTACGATTCGTTTTAAGTTTAAATTGAATTCACAACCAAATACAAATACATGCGTATTATTATTTATGATCCATAAATACAAATGGCTATTATGATTTTGTATAATAACAATATCCAGTGCATACTAAAATATCACTCTATTAATTTATGAGATCCGGCAAATCATTTCAGAGAATATTTAGATAAATAGTTAAATGTGGGGATGCACTACATACGGTCCTGCCGTACCGCAAACATCCTCAGCTCTAGTCATAAATCAAACATGTAGGAGATATTCTGAATTATAGTTTGTTTTAAATGTAGAAAAGAAATGGTCGATTTTTATTTCATATCAAAAATATAACACAAATAAATAAATAAAACACATATGAGATGTTTTAGATTTACACTTTATTAATAAGATAATGACAGCTGTTTCGCTAACACAGTAGCTTCTTCAAATTCAACTTAAGACTAAAGATACATACAATATACAGCGTTAAATCAAGTAGTTTACCCAAGTTAAAATTCTAGGAACTATTACATTTATACTTATTGCTTTTTGAAAACTATACTATGTCCTACTTGTGTGAGTATAGTATAGTTTTCAAAAAGCAATAAATATAAATGTAATAGTTCCTAGAATTTTAACTTGGGTCAACTATAGCAAACGCCAATTAAGTTGGCGCGAGGAGGGGTAAGTTCGCGCATGATTAGAAGTAGTGGGGAGATTTGTATTTGGTTTTACATCAAATGTCAGATAATTCTAACCTCTAAGCGTGTATCACTTTATGATCCCCTAGCAAAGACATTATGTTCCGTTAAACATCAATGACAAATGTATTCTAACAATTACTTGAGTAGTGGCGGTGGGCGATTTTAAAAACGGCTTTTGCGCACCCCCTCCTCGCGCCAACTTAATTGGCGCTTGCTATACCTGATTTAACGCTGTATATTGTATGTATCTTTAGTTTTAAGTTGAATTTGAAGAAGCTACTGTGTTAGCGAAACAGCAGTCATTATCTTATTAATAAAGTGTAAATCTAAAACATCTTATGTGTGTTTTATTTATTTATTTGTGATATGGATTTACATCAAGCAAAGGTCGAAACAATGAAAGAATTAAAAATATAACACTTATAATTGTGAAAAGATTAAAAATATTAAAGTCGACATTACGGATATGTAGGACTGCAGGCATGAGAATTATATGTTATACAATGTAGGGAACCTTGCTGATTAATAAACTAACTAACTAAACTAATTAAGAATAGTTGTAAAACCAAAACATCCTAGTCGAAAACTGTTTTTGGCAAGAATTTTAAGGCTCGAAACTCATAGATAAACACCGGCATTCTAGGTCGGCTTGCAGTGGAGTGGACCAGCGACAGGTTCGGGAGACTCAGTTTGCCAGCGCTTGGTGTGCTAGTGTATGTAGTGCACGGACACGTGAACAGCTATCATAGTGTGAAGTTGTCTATAGACGTATTTGTGAATACGCGTAGGTATAATTTAAACTGTTTGCCTACCTAAGTGCAGGTCTTTACTCATAAACATTGGAGAGATGATTTGAAGTTTAGATTATGGAGTGGCAAGTCCAGTTGATGTTTTATGTTTCCGATGTATATACGAGGATTATTTGACGGAAAGTGGGACTCGATATGAAACAAATGATTTAGGGTATTAAGTTTTTTTTTTATAATTTTTCGACATATTTCCTTTAAACGCACATGCTGAAATTATTCAACTTTTGTAATGATCTTTCTCAAAACGCAATTAGAAAAAGTTTGGCCTTGCGGAATAAGTTAGGGAATCATTTCAAGCCACTTAGGGCTAGAATTTTGGAAATAGGGTGGATGAGATATAGCCTGACATCTAAATGATCTAATTTTTCGCAACTTGAATGGCGTAAGAGGGCGTATTATCGTGATTAAAGCGAATTTTTTCCTGGACCATTTTACGTCGTTTTTCAGAACCTGTTTTCTTAAATTTATGTGGTAAATAATATGGTGCATAACGGTTCGGCTTTTTGGAAAAGATCTATGTAAATTATCCCCTTCGAACCTTAAAAGTTAGTAGCCGCTACCTTTCCGCCGTTGGAAATGTTTTGGCTTTCTTTGGCGGAGAATTGCAGTGGTATGTTTAATGCCGAAATTCTTGCTTAGATTCAGGAACATAGAGAGATGAAGCCACGTTTCATTAACAGTAACAAATTTGCGAAAAAAAATCAGTTTGGTTCTTGTCAAATATCTTCAAATTATAACTTAATGTTAGCATTCTTTCACGAATTTGATAAAAATTCAAAATTGGTGGCGCCTTCTTCGCTGAATGCTTGGACATGGTCAATACTACGTGTAACACGCGTTCACTCAATATTCTCATGATGCTCTAGCTATCTCTTTTATGCTAAGTCTTCAAGTTGTTCAAAAAAATATCATTAATTTTATTGATAATTTCCAGAGTTATTGTAATTTTTTTGGTCCTGATTGCACATATTGTCACTTTTAAATTGCCTAATTTAACAAGTGGTGGCATTCAACGGAGCATTGTTCCTCAAAATTTGTTCCATATAAGCCAACATTTCAGATGTGTTTGGGTTTTTAAAAAATAAATATATATTGGATTGCACCCACAAAGTGCGAGTTTATGAATTCTAGAATTATTCTATTTAGACACTTTATTTGTACAGCTGTAACTTTAAAATCAAATTTTGAAAGTTAACTAAATTTCCTGTCGCCCTAAAAAAGTCGAGAGTTTTTCCAAAAGATGTTGCTATTCTTGCCAAATTATCCCCATCTATTTACGTATTAAATGCAGTAAAACCTGTCAATAACGGCCACCAAAAAAGGAAGCAATATTGGCCGTCATATAAAAATTTCACCATTGGTATTCCACAATAAATAATTCTGTATGTGTAATAATTTTGCACACACTTGGCTCACTCTACACAAAGTATATTTTTGAGTTTCATATCCGTCCACATCACTATTATCAGAGTTATGTTCTTCATAATTATTGCACAATTCCTCAACATTTTTCGTAATACTGAAGTTAGGGCTCTCTGTGTGCACATGACTATCAACAGAAGTAATAAAACTACAATTTCGTTACGAACTGTAGAAAAGAGTTGGGCAAAGCTATACGTCGTCTCCATAAAAAATTGTATCTTCTTGGATAACATCAGAGAATCTGCCCTTGGAAAAACATTTCTTAACTGTAGCAGGAGACACCTCTTTCCAAGCAGCTCTAATCAATTTAAGTGCATTGGCTAAATTTATGTATTTTTGAGAATTTAAAAAATCACATTTGCTGTCAATAAATGTTAGAAGCCTTTCACTCAAAAAACTTCGGTAAATCAATATGAAATTCTTAATTATTCCTTGATCTAAGGGCTGACAATGCGAAGTGGTGTTTGGCGGTAGGAAGACTAGTTTAACGTTTTCTAATGGAACTCTAGAATGTGACGTGGCATTATCGAAGAAAAGAAGCACTCTATTCTATTTTCGTTTTATTGTCAAATTTATGCAGCCATCTTGTCATAATTTCTATTGTTATCCAAGCATATTTGTTAGAAACCCATTGTAAGGGTAATTTGTCAACATGATTATCTTTAAACCAGCGAAGATTTTTATTTTTTCCAATTATCAATGAATCTTCTTTCTCACCTTCCATACTTGCACACAGTAAAATAGTCAAGCATTGTTTTGCTGCACAATTCACACATTTTTTAATGAAAATGTCATACTTGGTATGGCGCGGTAATATTGATCTGTTTTGTCAGCGTTATAGATATCTCGACGAGAATAATTCCTTAAAGTCGACGGTAACTTGGTTTTCCAGTCCTCTATATCGTCCAAATTAACCTTTGCGGACTTAGCACAAAATTGATTTAAAAGTTGTACTGTGTTGCTGGCAGAAGCTTTCTAACCATCCATTTTATGCTGAGAAATTTTCCATCTTTAAACTGCTTGTTGCCTCTAGTGCTTTTTGTTTAAGTAGCGGCCTAAATATTGGAATTGCTTTATTTTTAGCTTTGCAAAACCAATTGTAGACGACTTGATCAATTGCCAATTGTTTCGACTTCGGAAATGTTCGTTTTTGCACCAAGTTAGCACCTTCATCAACCATCTTTTTTAATTAATTTTTATTTTTCATAATATTGTTAATTTGTATTTTTCCAACCCCATATTTTTCGACCAACTTTCGCAAACTTAAGGCATACTTTTCACTTTTCGCGATTATATTTATTTTGTCTTTTAGCGACAAACGTTTTCTTTTTAGCGACATACTTAACGAAGAATATTTCGAATATGGAGACAACTTTAAACTAATCAAGTAACCGAAAAAAAATTTCAGGCGATCTCTGTTTGATCAAACACAAACATGCACGTATTGTGCCGGCAATTTGCTTTCGGGGCGTGTTTATGACTGAGATCGCATTCATTTCTACAAGTTGAATTTAATTATGTGTATGTACTAGGAATACATAATTATGGGCAATTTCCGACAAATACGACATAATATTGGGTATTTCTATCAATAAAAATACATCATAAATAGTTCGGCCGATATCGACAGATAAATTTCTATGAAATCAGGCCGCAAAAATTTGGGTTTATTTGGCCGAGGTCGCTTTATAAGGGTGGTTGTAAATAACGTGTTTTTGCATATGGGAATTTCCTTATAGGCAGTTCGGGGACCTTTGAAACTGTCCGTTGCCTCAGGTGGCTGCTTTAGACAGGTGGCCGTTAACACAGATTTTTACTGTATTTTTAATATTTGATATAACCAAACCATGTGTACGACAATAGTCACTGAAGGTGATTTAATATAAGTAATTTACAATTTTGTTATCAGTACACAAAAAAGTTTTATAAAAAAGTAAAAAATTTATGTTTATGTTCCAATAACCTGACATTTTCATATATGTATTTAATACTACATTTTCATAAAAGTTTTTTTTAATAAACATTGTGTATAACTTAAAAGTATTTTTTCGATGCATATAGTTTATGTAAAGAAGTCGTAAAGCTTTTTTGAAATCAACCTCTTAATATAGCTATGTATTAGCTAGTATTAGCTATGATTTTTGTATTAAAAATTTTCTGAAAATACGAAATAATAAACCGTACATCTTTCGAATTGGTTAATAGAAATAAATTAAATATCCTGTATTTTTACCGATGTTGATTAAGAAAAACCTTTTGAAGAAAACCTCTTTAATTTCGGTTATAATTATCGATAATGTATTTTTTTCTACCGCACGCTTATTGGTTTAGTCCGAAATAAGAAAACCAAGACCAACAACGCTTCGAAAGAAAATCGAATTAGGGTAACAAATCCGTCCGGATTCCTCAAATATTGGGAATGAATAAAGGCTCTCGACGGTCCCGGTTCGTTAAAATTAAGCTCCGAGACTGACCGGAAGCGGCGTAGCAGTGTAACGGGGTCGCGGAGAAAAATAAATACTTGTGGAACCGACGAAAAAGCGGCGAACGCGATAAAAATTCATTAACTTCTTCTTTTCGGATGTGCGTGTGGGTGGAAGGCAAGGAACGATACTTTTCTAAAGTGTACTTGAATGGAGAAAGGAAAAAGTAAAGTAAAGCGGTCACATGTTCACATATACAGTGCTGTTTGGTTGTAATATAAGCAAGAAATTTTGAATTAGAATCATAATTATAATTTTGTTTTGTTTGGGGATGGAATAGTTTTTGTATTGTTGAAATCATACTAACCCTTACCAGTTAACTTTTAAATATCTTTTAGTGAGAGTTGCAAGCGTGTTCGGCTCAGTTTTCTCCACTCTTTTTCGCCTGTGGATACATTTACATTTAACTGTATTTAAATAGTTATATAATGCCAACTTGAATTGTTAACTTGGAATTATTAGTATTTTATTCTGCAGCCTCCGAAGTTTTTATTGTTAACTAGTTCGTCAGTTCTATGTCCTCAACAAGCTTCAAAAATAATAATTGTGTAAGATGGATAAGATCGCGACGAAAATTTTCCTATTCCTGTTTGTCTCGTTTATTTAATGGCACTGAGCTCATAAAAACGAGAACATTATATGAGATTGACGTTGATAATATATAATAAGTGAAATATTTTATATAGGCCGTCCTTGAAAGAAAGAAAAATGTATGAAGAACGGAAAGAGGCAATTATATAGAATATAAATCCAAAAAATCAATTACAAAGTCAATTACAATGCGAACCCCAAAATAAGGAACCCACCGAAAATTTTAGTATGTGTTGCCTATGAATTCAGAATGTCTTATCTATGAAACTTACACGCTACAGCGTATGTATGGGTTACTTACGTAACAGCTGTCGATGTTATGATAACATTATCTAAACAGCTTTTTAAGCCAAGGGTTCGATAACCTCGTACGAAAAATAAGCTGTTAAAAATTTAACTTGCATGTGAATTATTAAAAGAAGATGTAAGATGTGTGCTCTACGCGGCATTTCACGTCTAATTCGGTAACAATCTACCTTTAAACGCACACGTAAATCACATCGAACCTACACATGTAACGATCGACAACTGATTGAATAGGGGACACAATTGTTTCGATACTTAAAGCCGATAAACTGCAACGTAAAGAGTAGGGTTACCTACTTTATGTTATTCTCGGTCGCACAGTGGCGAGACAAAACTTTACAAATATCTTTGCCTTTTGTTTCTCCTGTATGAGAGGGAATTTTAGGAAAATATTTTGGATTCATGTTCTATATAATTACATCTTTCCATTTCTCATACGTTGTCTCTTTTTATCAAGCTCATCCTGTATATAGTGGGGTACAATAATAGTTAATAACGTTAAATAAGTTATGGAGATACAAGAGAAACTGAATAGAGTTGTAACAGTGCTTAATATCATAAAAGATGTATTTTTTAAGCAAAAGAGGAGTGCCATAAATGGTTAAAGAAGTACCTACTTCGGTGCACAGTAACAAATACTGGATTATACAGATATACATAAAAGTAGAGTCAATGCTACTGAAATAAGATTTTTCAGAAGAATAAAGAGAAAATCGGACGTTATAGGATAAGAAATGATATATTCAGAGTGTAACGCTGTGGAACATAATACAATCGTACAACTGAGGCAATTAAATATTAAATATCTAATTAAATATTAACGAAAACTGTGTACGAAACAAAAGAATTATGAGGCAAAGTAGTGTTATAAGTTGACAATAGAGATTTTGGTGACGATGCTTCAATATAACGAAGTCTGCATTTCAAGTCTCGTTTAACGTAAAATAACATCCTAGAAAGTCAATTATTCAGATCACTCAATTGATAGATTTCGAAAATGTTGATGAAGAAGAAAGTTATTAATATAGATATTGAATATTTTTCAGTGGAAGATTTAGAAAACCTCGTTAATAAGGAAGCCAAAGAAAATGAAGACGAGATAAAGAAGTTCCTACCGAAAAAGTGCTAACAACAAAATTATAGAAAGGTGCTTCAATGATATTGAAAACGTTGTAATTTTTTTAGTGGAAATGATCCTGATTTAGGAAGAAGTGATATTAAGCGATAATTGTTAAATGCAATAAGTATAATAATGCGTAGGCAATTGTTAAACGAAATTAAAAGAAACATAAACAATCAAATTTTGATTTATATTTTAAAATTTGATTTCACTTTGTATGTAAATTGGGTGTTTATTTAATAAAACTTTTCTTGTTTTGAAAAAGATCTTTTCATTTTCTTGCATAGGAACGATTTTAATTTCTGAAAACGAAATTTTGATTAAAGAAGTAATTTTATGGAAGGCATTGTAGTCGTTAATCGCGTTATGATTATATCTGGATGAAGACAGAATGCAGTGGAAGAAAAAGTACAGAACGTGAAAGCGCAACCCAAAGAATTGTATATTTTATGGTAGAAATACTAAAGTTTAAGTAAATAAGCTCGGAACTACACCGTGCTTACTTAAACTTTAGTATTCCTACCATAAAATGTACAACCCTTCTAGTTGCGCTTTTAAACTTGTATGAATGTATATAAGCAGTGCCGCTTTTCAGAATTCGCAACCCACAAAATCTTGAATTTCTATTTGTTATTATATTCTTAGCAAGAGAATTTGTCACATATACGAGGGGAGTTTTTTATGTTATCTATCTAGCTATCAAAGAAGCGAGTTAGAAAACAAAAAAAAAAATTTTTCAATGTAAGAACCATTAACACTAACACATTTATTTTAACGTTTCTTTAATAACGCATTGCCTTCGAAAAAATTTCTTTTGGAAATTTTGCAAAATAGGTCTCCAAATTGTTTTCCATGTCGTTATTTGATAAAAATCGACGTCCTCTCAAGTGTTTTTTGAGTTTTGGAAAGAGATAATAGTCACAGAGGGCGTGGTCGGGAGTGTAGAATTTCACGAAACCGCATTCATTGATTACTGCTTGAGCAATTCGTTTGCTATGCACCCAGCTGTTGTACAGAAGCAGAGTTTTATGAGCAAAATTGTGGCGCCTTTTTTCGCGTATACCGTGTTCAAGTTTTTAATTGCGTCTTTGTTGACATTTCTCGTTATAGTAGTCCCTTTTGGCATGTACTCAATTAAGAGTAACTGTGGTCATTACTTTGTATAAAATTGCATTTTTGCCTTCTTGGGCGCTGGACAGCCCTTATAAACCCATTGCATGGACTTTTGTTTCGTGGAAGGGTCCAAGTGGTGTACCCAAGTTTGATCCCCAGTTGAAATTATATATAAGAAGTTTTCATCTTGAGATAAAACAGTTAAATTCTCTTCAAATTCTCTTGTCGTCTACACAATTTTTGTTCGGGACTTAGAAGCCTAGGAATCCATCGTGCTGACGCTTTGCTTTCCAAATCTTCGCGTAGAATTTTAAAAACCCTGGTTTCTGATATTCCTATTTCTCTAGCTTTCTCTAGCAATAACTGGAACTTTTACTCGGCGGTCAGTCAACACCAATTCTTAAACTTCGTTGATGATTTTTTCAGTTCGTGCTTCCAGAGGTCTTCCACCCTTTGGGTCATCATGAATGGATTCTCTACCCAATTTGAACTGCTTACACCAAAATTTAACTTGGAAATAGGAAAAGAAAATAGGACAGGCTATCTTTCCCATAGACTGTCACCATTGTCTTGTGAATATTCTTCGAGTTACTGCCTTGTTTTGATAAAAATTTCATGAAGCTTCTGTGTTCAAGTTTTAAATTACTCATCTTCTCTTCATTAAACGAATGTAAAAGTAACAAATATTAAGCAAAACTTATAAAATGTTACAGAAACTTTAAGTAAGAAAATCGTCACGATAGCATATTGTTTTCATAGCTAGGTAGATAACATGAAAAACTCTCCTCGCATGAGGGCGGATTGATGTATTAGGTTTCCAGCTCTATAAAAGAAGAATAAGAAAAGACAACATAATGAAACTTTTCTCAAAATGAAATTTATTTTACTACCAATCTAGATAATTATTTTTTCATATAATCACCATTTAGTGTAACACATTTCGCGAAACTCTGAATCCATTTGTTCATTCCGTACATGAAAGCACTTTGTTGTTTACTGTTGATACAATTGCGAACAGCAGCCCGAACTTCAGTATCTGTTGACCTTTCAATATCTCCTTCAACTTTGGGAACAACCAGAAATCTGAGAGTGCCAACTTAGTACTGTATGGAGCATACAAAATAACTGATAATTTCAGGCTTGTCTCTGTTTTATTCATTTTGTTGTTGCAATGCGGTCTGATGTTATCGTGGTGCAAGAAAAATTCGTTCTTTCCAGCCTTACTCTACTAATACGATTCCTTAATGATCCTAAAGGGTTGCAATATCTTATTGGATTAATAGCTGATTGCTTCGGCGCACATTTAGTATGAATGACTTCTTTTGCATATCAGAAAATGGCGAGCAGAACTTTCTGCACTGATGGAACTCTTTTGAACTTTCGTATACACGGAGGATCAGGAGGACGATATTTCATTGAATGCCGCTTGTTTTCGGCGTCATAATGATGAACCAAAAATTCGTCCCCGGTGGTGATGTTCATGAGAAAATCATCTCCTTCATGTCGATACTGGTTAAGATGAACTTTATAACAAATGTCTTTTTCTTTGTTCTTTTATGACATCCGGTAATTGTAACGGGACTCATTTAGCGTTTTTTTTCTCTATAATTCAGCGTCTGAACAATTCTTCTCTATTTTGACTAATGCCCAATTGTCGAGTAATTTGTTTTCGCGTAATACGGCGATTTTCTTGAATTAGGTGCATTAATTTGTCTTAGAGTATTCTCATGGGTTACTGATACTGGTCGACTAGATCGATTTTCGTCAAACACCTTCATTTCGCCCCTATGACAGAATTTTTCACGTCGAACTCACTGGCAAACATTCTTGACATCCACACAATCGTTGCCATAAACAGTTTTCAAACGCCTGTAAATGTAGATGGGTACGCAAGCTTCCAGCGTCAAAAATTCTATCATGGATCGTTGCTTGGTATGCAACGACAGTACACACTTGGTATACAACGAGATACTCGAAGTTACTGTTTGCAGGTTAGAACTTGTTTATAGCCCCACTACTCATACAATGGCGTTGTTGGAGGCCTTATATATCAATTCGCCCTCGTATATTGAAAATCATATCTGAATGTGTCGAAGTGGATATTTACGCAGACGAATTATAGTTTGCCATTCTTTCGATTCCTGTTACTTGAACTTTGTTTGTAGAGTTAATTAGGTGTAGAAAGAAGGCTTCTTAAGTGGGAACTACGCTTCTTAGAGCGTGAATGGAGCAAACGAAATTAAAAGAGAACTATATAGGCGAGCCTTCTCGCAAGGCAAGAAAATAAATGTGTTAAAGTGACCGTAAAGTATAACTCGGGAAAAGTTTACTGTGAGAGAAGTTTTTGAAATTTCGGATTTTCCATTGTGCGTCTTGATCTTTGTCTGCTTTTTCTGTCGTCAAAAGAAAAATGGAGAAAAATACTCTCAACTACATTTATTCATTCTCGACTCAGTAACAGATACGAATTAAAAGTTTCGAGCTTAAAATTATTTTGTGTTTGCCTCTTGCCGTTGGAATTTTTTAAAATAAAATTAATCATTTGAAAAACAATTTGAAACATGTTTGAGTGGGTAAAACCTCACCATTTTTTTGTATAAAACAAAAACATTTTTAATAATATCGAAATATTACTAAAAATCCGGTGCGGAGAAAACAATACAAGTTAGCATTTGTGTGAAAATTTCTTTGTCTTACACTTGACATGTGGACGGCAGTGGTTTATTTGGAGTTCGTGATACTGAATCCACCAAAATTTTGGAATGGATGCCCGAGAATGGTTTAGAAACTTTTATGACAATATCTTAGATATTTAAGACATCCCTAACATTTTTCGGAAAGTTCAATCCTAACAATAAAACCTGGAAAGTCTTCGGAAGATCCTGGAAGCTACAGACCTATTGCTCACTTATCTGTGTGCTATAAACTTCTAGAATGTCTTATCTATAATAGAATAGCACCCACCGTCGACCAGATTATTAATAAGTAGCAAGCTCGTTTCAGAAAGGGAAGGAACAGCTGCAAACAGGTTTTAGCGTTAACGACGCACACTGGCGCAAGTTTTCAGAAGAGCCTGAAAACATGCGCTTCTTTTGTCGAACTCTCCAATGCCTATGGTAAAGTCTGAAAAAATTGAATAATTTTTAAATTCGAAAAAATCATACCATGTGCTAAATTAAGGAAACTTATCCAGAATATGCTGAGCAATCGCCGAATCGTAGTCTGGCTAAACAATCGAGCTCGTAATGACAAAACCTTGACAAATGGCCTTCCTCTAAGATAGGTTCCCGCTCCTCTAATGTTCAGCATTTACACCAATGATCTCCCACCCTCAAAATCACGAAAACTTTTATATGCATATGACTTGCCTCTATGTTCCCAAACCAAGAATTTAGAGGCTGGAGAATTACAACTTGCTACAGATCTGTTAGCTTTAGCCAAATATTATAAGAAATGGCTCTTACAACCAAATCCTTCAAAATCTGAATCATGTGCCTTTCATTTGTGTAATAAGGATGCCAACAGAGAGCTGGATATGTAATTTGGTGGTAGTCGGATTAACCACAACCCCAACTCTAAATATCTGGGCGTAACGTTAGAACGGTATCTGACATTCAAGCAGCACCTCTATAAAACTAGTTAAAAGATGAAGACCCGCAATAATATATTACATAAACTTGCCAGCAATGATTGGGAGCGAATGAGAAGACCTTGCAAACGGCAGCCATTGCACTAGATTACTCTCCTGCTGAATACTGCGCTGCTGTCTGGGATCGAAGCTCTCACAGCAAGTTAATAGATAGTCAACTGGACGATGCCATGGGGATCGCCACTGGTACTGGTAGATCTACAACTAATCTTTGGTAACTTGTGAGTTGTACCAACAGAAAGGTTTATTTGTTGACTCAAATGTCGAATAGATGTTTGTGGTTCATTTTCCATTATTTCTTCAACACGATTGACAACTTGAAGTGTACGTTTCTTAACTGCCTGATTTTCTTAAGAGACTACCAGTTTCAGAAAAAAGTTTTAAGGTTCTATCCAAAGTATTCTTAAATTGTATATAATCTATTACAAAATGTGGAAACTCAACTTGAAATTCTACCATGCAATCTTAAACTCAATAAATCCATAAACCATCAATTTTATTACCACTTCGAAAATAAGCCTAGACTAAAAAAAATTTATGGTCTAAAGTGAAAGCCATTTTAAAACTGAGAAGCAATTTATTTAAACCAGAATCGACGCACGATTATTTTATGCACTACTGATATTTGTGAGTGACATTATCAAATGTCATTTGGATTTACGTTTACGGAACAACAAACACATTCTAATATATTTGCGTCTTATTCTATCAAAATTTCAAAGTAACCTAGATTGACTTTTCAAATGAACACACGTTACAGTAATACCTAATTTTTGATTGTTCTTCTCATACGAAATAAATAAATCATTAAATGTCAATGAGGTATCTTTCGTGACTTGACTGTCCTACTCCATAATCAACTGATGAGTCGACCAAGATGAAACACGATGTAAAATAAAAAAAAAGTGAATGTTGCAAACGAGTTTACTGTTTTCCAAGGCTTTCATTTTTGACATCAATACACTTTTGTATATGCTCGACTCAATTTGCGAAGCATTTTTTCAATTTGACGTGCTGAGTGAGAGCTGGTCTTGTAATGATGATGAATAATTTGCCGATTTCGATTATTTTTTATTTAACCAATGACGGTACATTATCAACTTAAGTGACGTCAACAGACGTCGATGGATGACCTTCACAAAATCCGCGGTGCTTGATATTCGGCAAACCAACTTTTTTGGATGGCCCTGAACCAGAATATTGATTCAAAATTTCGAAATTTTACGAATATGGCAGTTGGAAACGCGGCCACCACTTAATCTACAAATTCAAAAATGGAATACGTCGAGCTCCAGTCTACAGACGGCTATCCCAAAAATAAAATTGGGACGTTTAGAGGACCCTTAGGAAATCAATTTATCCTAATAAAGTTTTTGGCGCTGAGGCACCGGTATTCTAAAAGAAAATAAAATCCTTTCAAAATGAACACTAATCCTCTAATGTTACGTTTTCGTTCAAATACAGAGAAACATATATTTTTTGACCATTATATGGTACTCTTGATTTATACTAATGCCATTTACATTTATATTTTCTGTATATTCGCCACAATTAATCGGTAATTGTGTAAATAAACGCAATTGGAAATTTGGCTGTCAAATCGAATGATTATGTCAACGGATGTAAGCAAAAGTTTACTACAGAACCACCAACTTTTGTGTAACAATATTGATATTACTGTTCGGGTATAACACATAAATACATAAAAACAGTAAAATGTTTCCATAAATAGGTTGGTGGTTCTGTAGCAAACCTTTTTTTACATCAGTTGAAATAATCATTCGATTTGATAGCCTTATTCCCTTATTGCGTTTATTTACACAATTAACGATTGATTAAGGCTAATAAATAGAAAACAAAAATGCAAGTGGCATTAGTATAAATCAAGAATACGATATAATGGCCAATAAATAGATGTTTCATGTGTATTTGGGCGAAAACGTAACGTTAAACGATAGTGTTCATTTTTAATATATTTTATTTTTTTAGAATAACGGTGCCCCAGCGCCAGAAAATTTATTAGGATAAATTGGTTCCCTAAGGGTCCTCTAAACGTCCCAATTTTTATTTTTAGGATACCCGTCCGTAGACTAGCGCTCCACGTTACCCATTTTCATTATGTGGGACAGATTGTATGACAAAATTGAATAATGAAAAAATTTTACATAGTCCGTTATAGTTAGAATATTGTGTGTGTGTGTGTGTGTGACTGTCAAATAACTTTTATAAATTATGAAACTCAATAGTTTATTCATGTACTGAGATAGTTCTAAACAGTTTGGATAAAATAAACGCCTGCCAATTCGTTGAATTTAACTAGGCCAACTTTAAAATATACTTGTATGCATGAGGGACGCTGTATTAATGTTGAGTCTAGCAAGTAAAAACGGTAAATTCTGAAAATTTTAATATACTATTTCCATTCGGAGAAATCTATTTCTCTTTTAAAGGCTTCGACTGTATCATTGGTCAAATTAAAGCGCATTTCCCGCAATTTGTTCCTGATGTGTAGAAATAAAATGAAATCGTGGGGCGTTAGGTGAAGGTGTAATGGATAGTGCTCCAATATTCGGAGTTACAGTATGGTGAATAATCAGGTATCTTTTCAAAAATTTTTTGGACAAACAGATCGTAATTTGCCATTTAAAATTGACAACAGTATAATCATGTCATATGGTTGATAAGAAGTTAGCCATAAAATCTTGTTATGACTTCTATTACGAATAACTTTCGTTAGAATAGATTGATTTTGAAAGGCTCAAACCGCCGACAGTTGCTTTTTTTTTTGTTATATGGATGATTTAATTTTTGTCGTTTGTTATGTTATTAACCAGTTAGCTGATTCAAAAACAAAACATGATAAACCGTACTAGTTTACACGATTCGACTTTTGAGTTGATATTAAATTCTAAGACATCGAATGAGTTCATAATTTCAATCTCCTGCAAGACAATATTCATCATTAACATTACTGGAGCGAACAATAACATGATTCATGTTGTATAAAAAAGCAATGTTTGTTGTTTTATGTTCTATACGAAGCTAAGTCTTCAAAGCTTCTCGGCCTAAACAAAATTAATTATACCACTATTTTACGGCAGCTAGTGAACATGGTGTACTATTTAACACTTTTTCAAGTCTGCAAAACATTCTTATCGCTTAATTTTACCCTTGAAGTTGTACCGCTAGATAATGCCCTTTATTAAATTTTACAATTTTGTATTCAATTCAAATGTGTATGACTTCAAACTATCACAATATTCTTCTGATCTGTTACTTTTCTTAAACTCACAAAAAGTGCAATGCAAAAGTTACGGGAACATTTTTACCACATAAATCACAACTTATTGGCTGACTTCATATTGAGAGAATGCCGTCGTATATTTTTGATGAATACCTATACAAACATCTACATTTTAACCCTGGAATGGTACGTTGGTGTCGCCTATGACACAGCTACACTTTATCTCTTTCCCAAACGCATAATTGAAGAGAGAAGTTCTGTTCTGTTTTTCGTATCGATAGCAATTGGTTGTGTCACATACGACTCCAGAATACCATTCTTGATATTATTTTTTTAATTTACAAAATATGGCTTCCACTAGTAAAGCATTGACTCAAGCAGAGTTAGAGGATATTATACGTTCTTACGAGAGAGGCGAAACAGATTTGGACAATATTGTTCCAGAAATAGTGAGCGACGACAGTGTATCTGAAGATGAGGAACTTTTAGACAGTGAGCATTCAGATACTTTTTCTGTCGAGTCTAGCAGTGAGGGAGAAGAGTCCGAGGAAGAATCTGTTACACGTCGAAAGGCAATTTATGGAAAAAATGGTTACAAATGGTATAAATCACCATTTTTTTCAAAAAATAGCCGTACAGTGCAAAAGAACATTGTGCTTCGATTACCAGGGCCAAAGTCAAACGCATTAAAAGCTTCAGATGAGATTGAAGCATGGAAGTTATTTTTCACCGACGAAATGATTAATTGTATTATTCAACACACAAACCAAGAAAAGCAAGACAAATATGCTCCAAATATGCTAATAATCAAAGCTTTATAGGGTGTACTAATAGACAAGAAATATTGGCCTTATTCGGGCTGTTGTATATGAGTGGGGTTCTAAAAACAAGTTCTCTAAGTACTTCTGATTTATGGTCCAGACAATATGGATTACCCATTTTTAGAGCAACCATGTCACGAAAACGTTTTGAGTTTTTAATTAATTGTCTTCGCTTTGATGACAAAAATACCAGACAAGAGCGCATGATAAATTTGCACCTATCAGATTTCTGTGGGATAAATTTATTGAAAAGTGTTCAGAAAATTATACACCTGGCGCATATGTAACTGTAGACGAACAACTTCTTGGTTTTAGAGGAAGATGTCCATTCTAAATCTATATTCCAAATAAGCCGGATAAATACGGCATAAAAATTGTTATGATGTGCGACTCTAAAACATTTTACATGCTTTCTGCTATTCCATATATTGCAAAAGAAAGAAGAACTAGTTCTGAAACTTTACCTACTCAATATGTCCTGAAACTGTGTGAAAGCATATATGGAACAAACCGGAATGTTACCATGGATAACTGGTTCTCGTCCTCGGATTTGGCAAATAAATTATTGGAAAAGAAACTAACCATGGTACGAACGTTACGTAAAAATAAAGCAGATATTCCGCCAACTTTCTTGAAGAAAAAGCTACTGTTCCTAGCTCTGATTTTGCTTACGACGAAAATAAAACTATGGTTTCGTTTTCACCTAAAAAGAATAAAATAGTTTTGTTGTTGTCAACTTTTCACACTTATGGCGAAATTGAAGACGAAACTAAAAAACCCGAAATCATTCTATTTAATAATTCGACGAAAGGTGGTGTAGATACATATGATCAATTGTGTCACTCAAAAACCGTGTCACGAAAAACCCGTCGATGGCCCTTACGTGTATTTTATGGAATGATGGATGGAATTGGAATCAATGCTTATGTTATCTATAACGCCAACAAACAAAAACAAAATAGTGCTTATAAATACATCCCAAGAAGACAATTTCTTTAAAACTTAGGCATGCAATTGATCAAACCACAATTGGAAAGCAGACTGAATGTGCCAACAATATCCAGATATTTACGTCTACTAATTCAGGATATTTTAGGTGTGGAAGAAAAGAATCCTAGTTTGGAAAAAAGAAATCAACCTGTCGGTCAGAAACGTTGTCATATTTGCCCTAGAAATGCCAACAGAAAAGCTCGAGAACTATGTGTGAGATGCGGTGAACACATTTGTGCTGAACACAGAAGGCCTATTTGTCCTCCCTGCAGTGAAGAACTGTAATTAGGATTTTTGTGAGAATAACTGTTTTATATTTTTGTACCATTTTACTTTTTATAATAAAATTAATGTAAAATGTTTTTATTTTGAACGATAACTATATAAAAGTTAAAGATATACTAGAAAATAACGATACCATTCTAGGGTTAATAATAAAAACATAGTAGCCAAAGTATAATCGTAAATTTGGAACTACGTATCCTCAGTATTAAAAAAGGTAGAGGAATATTAGAGGTATGAAAATAACAACCCAGTACATACTTCTTGAATGTACTGATTAGATATTTGAAATTAATTACTCATTAAATTAACGTATCCTATAGAAATTCTTGTGTTGTCTAGTTTTCCTTTTCTTCGCCAAACTAAATACATATCTTGCGTCTTGTAATAGTAAATTATAATTGATATCGGCAGGGCTTTGATCTTAAAGTTCATATTCTGAAGTGTTGGATTTAATGCAGACGGTTTTATTGATCTTATTACGTTTTCTGATTAGTCTTGTTGCGTGAAACTTTATACGGCGGATTTAAATTAAATCTTGTATACGTGAACTTTAATTTTCTTCTATTGGCATTCTTGAATCGAAAGTTCTATTTAATAGGAGATTGTTGTTGTTGACCTTTACACAACCAACACGCTCTTGTATAAATTACATTTATAAATATTTATCCACTGGCGGATATCAAAGCCAATTGTAGTTATCTTATCGCTGTTGTCGAGGGTTTTTCCTTATTGTAGTCAAGTGAACTGGCGTTTGGACTAATGTTTTTGTTGCACGTTTGACTGTAAATTTAATGGCTTAGTTTGTCAAAATTATGGTGCAGTTAATAGGAGCGTTTTTCGATTTGTGTATGTGATAATTTTTATTGTATTTGTGTTTAAAAAAGATCAAACCTTTAATGTACCATTTAACCTAATGCAATAATATATGTAATATACACAGACTGTTCCTTATTTATATGCGAATATTTAAATTTGTGACTCCACATGAAAAATAAATGATAGTTTGCCTTATAAACTATGGTCCAAAAATGTTCCGTTGCGAAAATACAGGGTGTTGGAAAATGGTAGTCTTCCAAAATATAAATTATTTGTTAAATTTGAAACATAAGAGCTGTCCTGGGTTGATATCCTGTAATGTATCATTCCAGGGCAACTAGGTTTATTGCGAAATTGTATTCGTCAACATTAATTGTTTCGGACAATTCAACGATTTTTATATTTTAACTAAAAAGACAGCGCATTCCAGGAAAACAACTCTTATGCTTCAAATTGAACGGGGAATTAAAAAATAATTTATATTTAAGAAAAAAACATAGGCGTACCATTTTTCTTCAAAAATATAAAAGCATGTGCCCGCACGTACGTCACTGTTAAAGCAAATTCCTTTTTTTTAAATATGCACCTTTATTAACAGTCGCTACTGATTAAATTTAACTCAAATATCTCAAGCAGTTTCGAAAACATTAATTTCCATTTTTTCCTAAAATTTGAACAGCCTGTATTTTCGTAAAGTAATATTTTTGGACCACAGTTTATAAAACAAACTATCATTTATTTTTTATGTAGACTCACGCCCTTAAATAATCGCATATCAAGGCTGTCCTTAAAATAAGAATAACGTATTAAAAATAAAAAGATTAAATGATCTAGAATACCTATATGCCCAAAATATTTTCCGAAAATTCCCGCTACTATTTCCGCGATTATAAAAGACGATACCTTAAAGTTTAACGACAATAATAAAGAAATAGTTTTGTTATTGTCCATCTCGCTTTAAGTTTCGTTCATTTGCCGATCGCTATGTACGTTCGATACAATTTTTTGATTAAAGAAAGATTGTTACATATAGAACATTAAATGCCCGTAGAGCACACATTTTATATCTTCTTTGAAAAATTCATCGAACCCTTAACATGCATAGCTGTCTACACAATGTTATTTTCTAGTTTTTATAACATAAACATTGCATTCAATAGCAGTATTTGTTTATAGATATTCTAAAACCATTATATTTGTTACTTCTCGTAACAAAAAAAAGACATTTAGGTAATTTACGTGATACACATTTTTTTAATTTTTATTAGTTTACTTCAATGACCTTACCAAATAGCAATGTAATAGTTTTTATAATATAGACAGCTGTTACGTATTTATTTATTTCAATCATTGATATTAATTTATGTTACTGCCTTCCAAATTTTGTACATTCTTGCTTAATCAAGGTTTTCAAGGGGTATTTTAAGTACACTTTACGAAGTAGCCAATAATTATTTTTAGTTAAAGGATTAAATTCAATTAAAACTAAAAACACGTATTTATTTTCATATATATTATGATTGCATGCATGTCTTCAATGTGCTGTGTTATTGTTGCATTAAATCTAGTTATTTTTAAAACCAACTATTAACAATTATATCAGATGTAATTTCGTGCGTATTTTTTTTTAATTGAAATTCCAGAATTTATATTTCCATATTTGAAACATAAGTAATTAAATCATCTTTTATTTATGATAAAATTTACTAAAGACTGCATTTTAAAAAGTAATTAATGTCCGAGATATACGAACATTCTTTTCCGTATCTACTTTACGTAAATATGGACTTCAAAGAAGGCATTTAATTATTCCGAATATTTTTTTGTATGTCATATCTAAATGCATTTCACTGCTGTGAAGTTTTTATCTAATAATGCAAACGTCGTTTTCTATCTACCTTTAAATGTATCGATAATATTAGCAGTTTGCCACTTGCTATTACGTGCAAATATTTTCTGTTGTATCGTAAAGAGTCGACTATTCTAAAGCTTACTTTCATGTCACACTCCAATTCACATGTCAAGCAAAAATAGTACCGGCATGAACAATAATTATATTTATAACTTTTCCTTTGACGTGTGCATGTATTGTTGATATTATTGTGTAAGCTATTTATTGTGTGTAGCAACTGGTACCTTAATTCAAAAAGAGCATGAAGTTTTACGATATACTGTTTCAATATAGAACATTTTGTTCAATTATAATTTGATTTTATGACGCGAATGATGTCGTTACCAAATTAAAATTGGTATTCCTTTTTTGTTTGCCTGTTAGAATTTTACACAATGCATTGTGAATTGCATTGTTATACAGCCCATTGCAATGGGCTGTGTAACACAGCCCAATAGACATTTTGGTGTCAGCGATTTATACCTACTGTTTCTAGATAAGTTTTGAGTGCAGAATTCAAAATAGCCGTCAAGTCTATTAGATCTAGTTTTTATATACGCTACATTGGCTTCTCGTACAATGAAACCATCTTATTTTAAAGTTATGTACAACTATTACTGTTTGCTCCAAATGCCGCTGAAAAAAAAAACAAAAAATACAAAGTAAGCTATTTGGTTCACATTATTAGTATTTAGCGTATGGCCTACTGCAAGTAATAGACAAATAGTTATTTTTTATACAAGACGATAAAATTGTATTTTATTGGCGAGCAGAAACTGTTAATTCAGGAGTGGTGAAATCACGAGTGAATTAATTTTCGCGAGTCGATAATGAAATTTTATCGTCGTGTGGAAAATTCTATTTTTTTATAGCAGATATTACAGAAAAAAACATCAATTCTTGTTTATTAAAAATTTAATTAATTAACGAAGTTTAAAATCACAATAGCAAGAACCAGTGGCGGCTCGGGGTGGTTCACATAGGGAGTGCATAATTTCAAAATTAAAAAGTGTAATACAAAAACGCTTACCCAATCCTTATAAATTTCACCGACGTACTGTTCCAGACAGGTACTGTTCATTGTAGAGTTTGTTTTGAGGGAATAGTAAATATTACACTACACAGTTTAATTACATCTGACGATAAACGAAGTCCATTTTACGTGTCTTTGACTTGCAGAACAGTTCTATAACTTTTTCATTAAAGTTTGGGAAATCATTTATACATTCTTTTTCACAAGATAACATAGTAAGGGCATTTAATCTCTCTTCTTTCATTGTATTTCTCAGGAAAGTTTTTATTCTCTTCAGCCGTGAAAACTGGCGCTCCGCTTCGGACGTTGTCATTGGGATTGTATTGACAATTTTTAAAAGCTTAACAACTTCATTAAAGATGCCGCTTAATCCATCCAGCAGAAGACCTAGCAGACCTACAGCACCGACTTCTATATTTTACCTAAATTCTTCTCTAGAATATAGAACGCTTAATTCAGTTCGTAGTCTGCTTTCATTGAGGCATGGATAAAATTTTACTGCTTCTTTAAGGCAATCTTCCGGAATTTTTCTTGAAAAGAGGAGAACTGTTTAAAAGAAATTAAGTTTGCTAATATTAATTGCCCTGTATACCGAAATCTAGTTTTTATTTCTAGCAAAATAATATCGCACACTTCAATAGTTTCCCTCCTTCTTTGACTACCATCAGTTACTCTTCGCCGCTTTGATGGTCGAGGAGTCAGTTCTGGGTCATTTTGTTTAACCAACTGATTATCTGTGTCAGCGATTTCGGTTTGAATTTTTCCAATAGCGCGTTCAAAATTATCTAAATTATTCTTGATTTTTAATGCATCTGTATTGACATTTTGTAATTGATTAAACAATATGTCCACATGTGGCATAATTTTATGAAAGAAAGTTAACCAATAGATAAAATTTTCCTCCTCTAAAATTCGCAAATTGGGACCAGCTTGATGAATGGTAGTTTGTAAACTAGCTTCTCCCTCGATTTGTTCTAGAGCTTCAATTATTTCTTCTCGGTGCTCATATATTGTATTCACTGTCCTAGAATTGATGTTCCATCTTATTTTTGAAGGACGAGGTAAGCTTTTTCTCTGAAGGAATTCTTCCAATCTTGCAGCTCGTTGTGGTGAAGTGGAGAAAAATGTACATAATCCCGTCAGATTGGCAAAAAAAGTTCTGCAATTACTACAGCTCGATGTAGCATGTGACATAATTAGATTTGTCTGATGTGCATAACAATGTACAAAATTAGCCCTTGGATACTGGTCTTGGACATGTCTTTGCACGCCGTTAATAGCACCACTCATGACTGCTGCCCCATCATAGCTCTGTGCAATCAGTTTTTCTGGGTCATCAACAAGCAAACTAATTTCGTTAAGGATGGAGGCAGATAAAGAATTAGCATCATGTCCACTAGGCAGAAGAAATTTCCAAAATCTTTCGACCGGTCTCGCGTTCACAATATATCTTAAAACAACCACCAACTCAAACTGATTGGACACATCTGTGGTTTCATCAGCTACCACAGATATGAAGTCGGTTGCTTTAATTTCACTGGCAACTTGTTCATGATACACGTTCAAAATTATTTATTTTCTAAACATAATTGAGCCATCGGCCGTTTAAGATTTTTTACTGCGATTTTTTCACCATACATTAACCGCGAAAACGTGTTCTCTAAAGCAGAGACGGAATTCATTTTACAACGGCCGTGAGCAGACTGGACCACTTGCTCAGACGCTATGTATTATACGACATTGAAGTAGGGCAAAATACAGTTCTCCCCACCTTCAATGTAATGTTAATGGCTTAACGGAGCAAGAGTTGGGCTTTGCTCATTATATCTGTGACGACGATCGGTGCATGTACGTTGTTAGCGTGCCACGTTCCTCGTCAATAACTATGAATACATAATATACATAATAGATAAATACTTTCGCAGTTAGTCGCCGCTTAGTTTGTTTTGTTTCATAATTCAAGGGGGTGCAATTGCTCACTTGCTCTCATTAAAGAGCCGCCACTGGCAGGAACTACTATTGGTGATGGATTACTATGGTGTTTGTTTATTGTTTGAAAAAATATTTGTTTCGTTTAAACTATACAAGCATTTGCTCTAAACGAAATAGCTATTAAATGGATGAAGAAATGAGTGCGGTGGAGAATTGCAGAAAACATCAAGGACCTGAGTGAAAATGTGCTTGTGGCATATTTTATAATAAATCAAAACAAGTCAAGCTATCAACATTATGGTCCTACTATTTCATACTAAAATGTACATTGTTGGTTAATGAAAACTGTGACATTTCACAGTAAGTAACAGGTGTTAGCTAAGTAAGCTGTCAAATATATGTGATTAATTCTCAGATATAGCAGGTTAACTGCATTTTTGAAGAAAATGACTGAGGGATGCAAGCCAAAAAATTCAAAAATCTTGGAGTCCGAAGATGTTATTAAATTTCTGACAGTAGCTGCAGATGATGACTATTTACTTATTGTAATTTAAGTAAAAATAGGAAAAACTAAAGTATTTTGTCTACCCTTGCTGTTAAAATTCTACTTTATCTACCCTTGCGGTTAAAATACTACTTTATCGACGCAAAATGATAGATCAAATAACATTTTAACATTTGCTATAGAAAAAAAAAACACTTATACACTATGTTGGTGAAATACAAACAAATACACAGTGTCAAAAATTCTGGTCATTTGGTTGCTGTGACAACGATCTGGTATATAATCAACCATTCTTTCCTTTTTCTTTCCCAAGTATAAAGCTAGAATAAAGCTTTTAGGGACTGACTGCCAGCACTCTAGTTCATTTAACGTTACCCAGGGTGCACCGCGAGGAGGCGAACTTTATTTCACTAAGTAATATATTCATCACTTGGCATTTAAAAATTTTCTTTTATACAACTTTCTATCATGGAGAGTCTCGCTGAAGACTCCATCAAAGTCTGCTGTGGCTATTCTATCTTTCTTGATATCGATCTTTCATAGTTTTAGTGTCCTGATGGAATCTCGCCTCCTGTTCTTCACTGAAATTACTTAGGTTTTCTGGAAACCGATCTAAGTGGTTGTGAAGGTAATGAACTTTTATACTCATGTTACAATCGAGAACATTAAAATTGGAAAGCATATTTTCCACTAATTCTATGTAATTTTCCAAAAGAGAAAATATACTACTTGATAAATAAACACCAAGCATTATATTTAATCTCGTTCATTGATGCGGTAAAGTGTGGATCTTTAATAACCTGACTTATCCGAGGATCATAAAATATTTCGGCTTTGAGTTTTCTGTGTTAATCTCAGGAAATTTATCTGTCAAGTAGTCAAAATGAAGCCCATCGCGATTTAAAGCCTTCATACATTGCTTCATAAGCCCCAACTTGATATGTAAGTGTGGAAATAAGATTTTATCTCTCGCAACCAAAAGTTTGTTCATTACGTTTTGTTTTCCACGAATAATGACATTTCTTAAAGGTAATTTTGCGTTAATCTATTAACCCAGTACTAGTCGTTAGCTTTGCTCTCCGAAAGATATAAAAACAAGGATTTTGTATATTCACTTTGCTGCCAAAAGAGGAAGTTTACATTTTTAGATTGGATTTTAGGTGTCATGGGCAATACTAAGTAACTCAAACTAGCTTATTAGATTCTAATTTTAGATACGAAATTTCAATTTTGGCTTTTAAAGAGATTATTATTTCATCATTTTTGGATTTTATCAGAACTAAAATCAATTAGTCAGTATTTCAAAAACTAGATCTGCTAGGAAAAGTCATTTTGCACATCAAAAATTTCAAAAAACACTTCCAATACAAAAATTTCATTTTGTTAAGTTGTGTAATCTTTGAACTTTAGTTGTTATATATGAGATTATTAATTCCTGTTAATTATATTATTCCGTTAGTAAAATTAGGTTACTGTAACAAATGAAATTATTTAACAGACTTCTAAAGTTATTCATTTTTATTGATTATTGATTTAGATTACTTATACTATCCCTAGTGTCTGTTTCAATGCGACTTTTCAGATTTGTTGTGGTCTTCAGGTTTCAGAGTACATGCTTTAGCCCTATTTCTTTAATAAGACCTAAGAGCTACAAGAGAAAAACTTCCGTCTCATTATCTTGAGTTTTCTGGCTCCCTGCTTTTGTATGATGAAATCGGCTTTGACCTTTCGATTAGGCCTGTTTCATCAACCCCTGCACTTTAGTCTTGTAAATTCTATCTACCTGGAAATCAGGAACCTCTATATCGGGCATCGGATCCACTTTCTCTACGATATTGACCGTTACAACCTTATGTATTTACTTTGGTAGATGACCCTAGTTTATCTTTGTCTTCCTGGCCCGATTTACTCATATACTTTTAGTCTTAGCTAGACCTAATACCTTCGAGAGACATGCTTCCTTAATTTATATTTGCATGCGGCAGGATTCCATCGTAAAACCTGTTATGTTGTTGTTTTAGGAATGTGTAATTAAATCATTGTGGTAGAAATTAGAACTTACTTCAAATGCAATTAATTCTTAGATTTTAGTAGTTTGCTGCTATTGTATTATGTTCTTATCCAATAATTTTTTGAATTAAAAAATAATGTCCTACAAATGCAACTGCATTTAAAGATCTTATGTTCAATTAATTTCTATGAATTACGTTTTTTAAATCTTAAATGTTATTTTCATTTAGTTCTACAGTGTTTTACAGCGAACTGTTTGTAACTGGTACAGTCTAACATGAGAGAAGAGGAGATTCAGATTTAAACATACTAAGTGGGTATTACGTAAAATGAAATAAATTTCTCAAGGCAACTTTTTAAGATTGCGCTAATATTCTTCTTTTTTATAATCCTAGGTGTTCAGATGTAGAGAAACTTTTAGGTAAAGGTCATACTGTGAATTATGAAAATTGGAATATCAACTTTAAATAGACTTTTGTCTGCGTAAACTGTATACTTTAGCATATTTTTATCGTAAACGCGTATACCTATTTACCTTGACATTTTAATTTATTAATAGGCAGCACTTACGATTAAGATTAACATTGATCTCATTGGATTTTGATAATGTTCTTGTTTTCCGTGTAATCCTTTCGGATTGATAAGAATCGATGGATGTGACTTTCACATTTGTCACATACAGTTTCCTCAAGCGTTAGGTATATGTGTATAACTGGATTGTCACGCAATCTCAGGTTTATTGGTGCGTTTTAAATGTGTTATAAAACGTGAATCCGAATAATGAATCCGAGAAAACTAGGAAAAGTGCTTTTATTTTTTAAAGGAAATAAATTGTATGGCTTACATGTTGACGTCACAATGTAACAAGTTTTTTTTTATTGCTACTTAGAAAGTTTTATGTTTATTAATAATTCTATAAAACATGATAAAATTATTCCATTCACAGTAGAGGAGAATTATATTAATTAGTTGAAGAACAGATGGTATGAAATGCGAGTACGTAATTAATTTCTAAAACTACCACATTTCGTTTAAATTTTGAGTAAATTTACTCATTAGGGTCTTAATTTTAGTCTTGTGTAATTCTAGCTTTGATAAGTACAATGACTAAAGGAAGGAGGATTTTTAATATAATATTTTTTTATGGCTGTATTTACTGTAATTAGAGCCATCTACTCTTATTTTGAAGTATGCGTTTTTCGCAACTACCTATTCTCTTATTTCTAAGAAGAATTGATTGGATACTAGATCGAGAGTCTATAGTGGATGTTATATTAATTCAATGCTTTGCTCATTTAAATACTTCTCTACATACAATCGCTTGAATGATTGTACATAGGAAGTATTTAAATGATGTTTGCCTGCCTTCCTTTTTGAACTATTTAAGACAATCATACCGTAATCGGAATTGGCCATATTATATCATCTAGAACATGTTCGGTGATATGAAAACGTTTACATTAATATCTTTTTTTCTAATTTGTTCCAATAAAAACGGTATTAAAACATTGAAAACAATGTCTTTATAATCTGTAAACATAATAATAGGTTTTTATTGTCCTACAGCAAAGACTAATCACAGGACAAAATTATAAGTTAAATCCATAGATACATAAAAGAGAAAAAGAAGTAAGTTATCTGAATTGATTAATAGAGTCAACAAATATGTGATTATAATGCAAATTAGTAGCTCGTCACATCGTTGTTAGTGGTGATGACTGCAGCATGTTGGTTCTCGAAAACGGGATGGAAAAAGTACATGAATAACGGGAACATAATCTAGGAACCATGAAATTAAAGGCAGATTGGAGAAAAGGACAATTAATGAAGCCATTAACCAGTTTCCATTCAAAACGGGCTCCATGCCTTTCCCGGCGATAACTTAAAGCATTCATGTCATTCTCGGTCAGAAGGGTCATATAATCAATCCCGCGAAAAGGGTACACGCCATCGTTCCTAAAGGATAAAAACTTGAGGAAGCGTCGCTGAATCTTCTCTGCCGGAAGCTGGAGATAAACATAGTGTGGCGACCATACTTACTCCAATTTACTTAGGACTAGACTATAGAAAAGACTCTTAAAAACACGGACATCATTAAAGAATTTACAAGAACGCAGAACAAAACCCAGATTACGAGAAGCAGTCATACACAAATTGAGAATATAAGAAAAAGAGCAGCGACTATCAAAATACACTCCGAGATCTGTCACTATTTCAACTCTAGAAATCCCTACCACGTAATGTATACGCTAACTCAACTGTATTTACTTTTGTACAATATATAACATGGCAACATTTGCTTATATTTAGATTTAAACTAAATTTTGAACACCATGTACTTTTACTGTGCCTAAATCGTGCTGTAGTTGAAGCACATCGTCCAGGGAATGGACAGTAGCGTAGATTTTTAAATCATCTGCCTAAGTTAAAACCGAGCATGATAAGGAAGCGAGTAGGTCATTAATATACAGTACAGAAAGCAGTGGCCCCAGAGTAGAGCCCTGTGGCACACCAGAAATTGGAATAAAAGTAGGAGATATAAACCCAGTATAAAATACATAGTTACACCTGTTATTCAAATAGGCACAAAGTAATTGCAACAGTGCACGACTGAATCCAAATACGGATAGTTTATATAAAAGTACACCGTGATGAATACCGAATGCGCTACTAAAACCAGAATAAATAACGCCCACTTGACCTTGCTGATCCAATTCCTGGCAAATGTATTGTGTGAGACCTACGAGGTTAGTAACCATTGATCTACCTCGACCACAGCCGTATTGATATGGTGAGATCAATAGTTTAAAATTATTATATATATATATATATATATATATATATATAGTAGATTAAATTAGTTGGCGATCTAAGGTCTGCTTTTACTTCAAAATGTATATATTTACTTAATGAAGATCCATAATTTAAAATATAAATAAAACTAGTGACTAAAATCTTAACTTTTTTAATACGTAATCGTAAATCAACAATTGTTTCGCCTGCACAGTAGCTTCGTCAGGTACTTACAGCTAAAGAGTACGTTACAAACAAGTCTGGGGCTTAAGTATTTAGCTCAAGATTTACATGCAAACGAAATAAGAACTTTTATATTTTCAAAATCATAAGTATTGCTCGATACTTACGTATGATACTTTATATAAATTTAATTAGAGTTTATCAATATAATAACTAAATAAACTACTTACCAGGTCAAATTTCATCTGCAAAATTTAATTACTTATATGTAACTATATCTTAACTTTACGATCACATAGTATTACTATCACAATGAATCTAAGATGAGAAACTTTACTGCGCACTAGGCAACTCAACTTACTCTTCACATTTATTTTGCAATTTTTATATACTATTTGATTGAACAGATTATCTGCTAAAAACTATTTAAGACAATATTAATACATTAAGAAGTCGTTTATTTCTTAACAAAACATTAATCTGTCCAATGTATTCTTTAGTACATTTGCCATACCCCGTTTCTGTTGTCTAACTATTTTTAGAATACTAAGGCATGATTTATTATTATTAAACTGGAATGTATCTTTGAATCATTTTATCCATGACAACTACAAATGTATAAGTATGACATTAATTTACTGTCATTTATATTTTAAATTCTTTGAAAAAGGCATCATATGCCGAAACATGTAAGATTATTTTAAATATATACATTTTGAAGTAAAACCAGACCTTAAATCGCCAACTAATTGTATCTACCATAACATACAAAGGTCACGAAATAATTATCTATATATATATATACATGTTTCACTTTTCATGGGGACACCTAAATAATTTTTTATTTTGAAAACAATTAATACAAAATTTTAATAGTTGTGTAGGCCACGACAGCGCACCTTTTTCTATAAATAGAGTTTTTATAAAGTCAATGTAAATAGAATAAATGTAGTCAATGCCAACTATAATTAAAATAAAAAGTAGTGTTTCAAGTAAAATCACACTAGCGATTAAGATAGAGCAAAAAAGTATTAGGAAAAGTTTTTACAAATCACTCAAGAACCCCTAATAAAAAATTTTGCTAAAAATTTTTCATTTTTAAATTTTTCTACATTTTTATGCTACCCCTGTAGATAATAGTTTGTTAGTGCAATAATAAGAGCGCCATGAAGCAAGAAAATAATTTGTCAGTTCAAACGTCAATTCACTAGACAGTTTATTTCAATTGTAACTATTGTACTTTGCTGAGCAATGGCCGATAGATATTTAAGTATTGCTCAAACAGTAGAAATTATTCGAATTGTACCTATATATATATATATATATATATATATATATATATATATATATATAAGGCAAACTTAATAAGTCGGCGATTAAAGGTCTAGTTCATTACTTCAAAGTATATATATTTAAAATAACTCTACATGTTTCGGCAATGATGCCTTTGTCAAGAGAATACAAAATATAAATGTCAAATAATTAAGTTGCTATGGTTTAAATTATTCAAAGATACTTTCCAAATAATAATAATAGATCATGCCTTAGTATTCCAAAAAATAGATAGCAAGGTGTGAACATATGTGTTGTTCGCTGCCAGAAGCTTGTGCCTCTTTCTGGGTATGAACCTGTGTGTTGGTTGCTGCTGGCAGCTTGCGTCTCTCTCTGGGTGTGTGATTTTGTATTTGTGTGACCGCGTAAGTGTAGGGTTTTGTATGTCTACTGGGTTGTAGCCTAGCATATGCGCTACAAAACTCTAGGGGGGTCTGCCCGATGGGCAGTCAGGTGCCATTCCGCCTTTCCAGCAGGAGTGAGGAACCAAGCTACGCGGCGCAAATCACGGCGCCGCGCAATGCACACACCACTAGGACCGGTCCTGGGCGGCAACCTGGCTAGGCTGCTGTTAACAGCACACACACGTTCGACGTGTGTGCATTGCCCCCGCTTCTGCGGAAATCGTTAAGATGGCACAAAGTGTGACCGTCGTCGACTGAGGTAGCCACTAAGAGTGTTCCCTCGGTTGGCGATGAGCAACCCCGTGCAGGGTGCGCTTCGCTGGTCTGCGCCTTGCCTCGTTGGGGCGGGGGTCGGGCCGTCGAAGTACTGCTCGGAAAAGTAAAGAAGTTGCCGGGAAAGGGTTGGCGGCCCTACGCAACCGCTGGTTATCCGATCTCTCTTAATTTACGCGACCGGTCACTAAACACACGCACGAGCGCACTAACATACAAAACCCTACACTTACGCGGTCACACAAATACAAAATCACACACCCAGAGAGAGACGCAAGCTGCCAGCAGCAACCAACACACAGGTTCATACCCAGAAAGAGACACAAGCTTCTGGCAGCGAACAACACATATGTTCACACCTTGCTATCTATATTTCTATTTTTCTTGCTATCTATAATTCTATTTTTTGGAATACTAAGGCATGATCTATTATTATTATTGGAATGTATCTTTGAATAATTTAAACCATAGCAACTTAATTGTTTGACATTTATATTGTCATTTATATTTTGTATTCTCTTGACAAAGGCATCATTGCCGAAACATGTAGAGTTATTTTAAATATATATACTTTGAAGTAATGAACTAGACCTTTAATCGCCGACTTATTAAGTTTGCCTTATCATACCAAGGTCACGAAGATATTATATATATATATATATATATATATATATATATATATTATATATTTGCATTTGTATGAATGAATTAAAATTAAAAATAAAATAATGAAATTAAAGTAGGGAAAATTAAGAGATACACAACTTTATAAGATCTATTTGATAGAATAAATAAATACTTTAACAGGGTTGAGATCTTTCCCAAATCAACACTATCCTAAATGCAAAAGTTAGTACTGGCAGATACTAACGACCTAGTTCGATATATTTTTAGAGGTTCTGAATAAATTGTTTAATTAATTATGGCAAAATTTGAAATTCTTAAATAATAATACTTTATTCGTTAAAAGATCGTAAAATATATATAGACTTTGTTAGTGGTATAGTCTGCGCTAGTGTTTTTGTAACAAAAAAAATTGAAAAAGAGTCCCAAGATACAAAAAAATATGAATAACATCAAATATTCAAGACCGGTTATATGTATATCCTGGCTTTCAAACGAAGGAACTCACGAGTCTTGGGGTGCGGAATGAGTACATACAAATATGCTTATTTGCTGTAAAAAAGATCTTGTTTCTGCAAAAAGAAAATGCAATATTTTATATATAAATACAAGAGGCATTATTTTTAGTTGGTAGAACTCGATTTTGCAACGAGATGACAATGATAGAATTATATTAATAACCTAACAACAGAAATTTAACTGAAATTATATGTAAATAGTTATTCTTACTAGAGTAAAAAGCAGATTTATAATTTCAATTTATTCATATGCACACCATTTTATTTATACATATTATACTATGTGTTACCGTTCGTTATTATAAGGAGTGGCCCAGAAAAAAAGTTTTCAGAGTATGCCATGGATTAAATCAGTTATGTCTTAGATTGATTAAGTGATCTAACCTACAATTCGTACTATTAGTAATAGGTTAAATCGTAACTTGTCAATTTGACTTATGATTATTTACAAATGACACTTCGTCAATTCTCTAAGCTCAGGCGTGACTTATATGTCTATCTCATTCGCTCACGGCTTACCTAGGAAACAAATTTTGTGGCTCGCTTGGTACCATGTCTTCAAAATTTTTCCCTGATTAATGATGGCCGTTCTTATTCATAACCTTTGGTAATAGTGCATGCACGCACTAATTACTTTGACAGTTTGTATGTCACCAGTATATGTGCAAAAATTAAAAATTTAAGTTTATTAAAAATTTTTATTATATTAGTTAAATTTAAAAGATAATGGTACTAAAAGTTATGCTGAAAGTGTCCATTATTTTGAAGACAAAGTCGAACTCTACGCCTCATGTTCTCAAAATCATTTACCAGGGGTTGTGGGGTTATGTTAGCACAGGAATCCCTAATAGCATTGCGAAATTCTGCGATTGTGTAATGTCTGGTGTTACAAATGGTATTCTTTAAATATGGAAAAATAAAATAATTTAAAATTGTCAATTGTCGTCAAAAAATTGTTGCAAAAAGGCTATTGTATTTAGAGATTTGTGTGCCGGTGTATTATCTTGCTAAAAAAAATCCTTCATAAGTTCGTCATCATGAAGTTCATTAATAGAAGGTTGTAATAATTCATTTTTGTATAATTCATCTCCTTGAAACCGCTAGCCAGACGCCTATTTTTTGTGGATGTAATAAAGTTTCCATGAATTCGTGAGGGTTTTCCGCCGACCGCATTCTCATATTTTGCTCGTTTAAATAGCCAGAAAAATGGAACCAAGCCTCTTCAGAAAAAAAGCATTTGTCGAGAATGTTGTCATTATATATGTTATGATTAAAGACGGCAGACTATGTGCCAGACAGACAAGAATCATTTCACCATGTGTACTAAATATTATTTTGGATACTATAATATAAATATGTTTTGAAGGTGCTTCTGTTATTGCCAATAATACCACTTTTTCTTTAGAATAAATGTTTTGTTCATTGTTAGAAAAACGAAATAATGTTTTTTTTTTATTTTGATTTAGAACTGTAAAATATATGTTCAAATTCTGTTATCTCTTTGATAAATGCATGTATGGAAATATTTACGAAACTACTAAATATATGTTTTTCTGCTCCGATATGTAAACAAAGCGAGAGGAATGAAAATTAATATTTTGTACTAATGGTGAAATGATTCTTGTCACCATGCACCGGACGCATAGTCTGGCGTCTTTAGACTTATGTTGTAAAAACTATTGTCAATACTGAAACCAGTTCTAAAGTAACTTCGTTTATAAACTTTTTGTGTGGTAACTCTAAGATGCTAATAATAAAATAATACAATAAAATATAATGTTTCCTTTACTGACAGCTGTTACAATTTAAAGTACAATTTAAAAGTATCGCAGTGTCGTCAATATTGCTAAAGAAAATACTTTCAAAAAACAGCTTACTCTAATGAGGAAAGTTTTTGGCGGCATGGCACAAGAAATATGTACGAAGTGGATTGATATATAAGGTCTCCAACTCTACAAAATAAGAGAAGACAAAACAATGAAACCAGTCTCAAAATAAAGTAAATTTATTGCATTACCGATGTACATAATTATTTTTTCGCATAATCAACATTTAGTGCAACTCATTTCTGCAAACGCTTAACGGCAGCCCGAACTTCAGTGTCCGATGAAAAATGTTGACCTTTCAATATTTCCTTTAATTTTGGGAACAACCAAAAATCTGAAGATGCCAAATCAGGACTGTACTTATGGTGCGAAAGGACGGTGAATTTAAGGCTGAGCGTATACTGAGATATAGTCGACACAGGTGACGCAGTACAGCTCAGGACATATTTTTGTAGCATATATAATTTCTAATTCTCGCGTATAGTGACGAGATGGGTGCGTCCAGTCGCGTCTGTTTGCCCTGTACTGAACTGCTCTGTATTGTCCTGGACTGCTCGGTATTATCCTGAACTATGTGTCAGTATATGCCTAGCCTAAGGCTCGGCACTGCCTTTATCGTTTCGTTGCTGTAATTGCGGTTTGACGTTGTGGTGCAAGGAAAGATTTGGTTTTTCCGGCCTTACTCTACAGATACGATTCTTTAGTGATCGTAAAGCAGTACTTTATTGAATTAATCGTTCATCCCTTCAGCAAATATTCGGTATGAATGACTTTCTTTGCATCACAGAACATGGTGAGCATAACTTTCTGCGCTGGTGAAACTTTTGAATTTTCGTCCTCGTGGAGAATCAGGACGATATTCCCTCGACTGCATTCAAGCGCCTGTAAATTTCAATGGACATGTAACCTTCCAGCGTTAACAATTCTATCACGCATAGTTACTTGGCACGCTTCTCGGAAATCGAACTCATGATAAATGACATTTTTACTCAACGGTGTACATGAGAATGACACTTTGCATGCAAGAACGAGATACTCGAAATTACTGTTTGCAGGTTAGAACTTACTTCTATCCCCACTACGCATACGTTGTGGGCGATCTTATATCTTGTATAGGATTTCCAACAATCCTTGAAAGAAAAAAACAACATATGCAAAATGGAAATATGTAACTACATATATAGAATATGAATCCGAAATATTTTCCCCTAACTTCCCTTCACAAAGATAAAGATATCAATGCATTTCAAGGAGTGCATAATATAAAAAGTAGGGGTAGAGATAACTAGCAAACAATTGTGCCCGTGGTTGTCAGTTTCGATCGTTACATGTGAATGTTTCGGCTATATCTTACATAACGCATGAACGTTCATGCGTTGTGTAAGACATAGCCGAAACATCATGAAACATGTATGATTTACATTTACGGTGAAACCGGTGGAAATGCTCGTCGGTGTTGTTACATATATAGGGAGCGCTTTCTAAATTGCCGAGCCCCATCTTACACGTATATAATGGATGTCATGTTTTAAGTACGAGAAACAGGTAGATTGTTACCAAATTACGAAAGTTGCGGACATGAAAGGCCTCGTAAAGCACAGATCTTATTTCTATTTTTAATGCAATAAAATAATTTTTTACTAATTTCTTAATAATTCCCTTGCATTTAAAATAAAAATTTGTAAATTAGCAGATGATATTTTTGTAGATAATATATTGAACCCTTAGCATACAAAATTGTTATCTTGTAGAGTTTTTATAACATCGACAGCTGTCTAAACAATGTTATCATTTAGAGTTTTTGTAACATAAACATTACAGCCTATATTTGCGGGTAAATTCAATCAGTGGTGGTTCTTTATGACGTACGATGTAAGCTGCTTCACAGATCAGACTGCTTCGTTAAGCTATCATATACAAAGAAGCAAGTAGCTGCCACCGAAATTGTCCGAAATTATTCGAAGCAGTATCATCCGTGCAGCAACTTACATCGTACCTCATCAAGAACTACCACCGAATTCAGTAGAGGTATTTGAATCCATAGGCGGGACATAATACAATGTTGAGGGGTTTTTAATTTTGGGGTTGGCGTCGTAATTAACTTTAAATTTTTGGGATTCATATTCTATATAATTGTATCTTTCCATTTTTCATACGTTGTCTTTTCCTTTCAAGAACACCCGGTATATCAATCCGCCCTCATATAACGAATACTTGCTACTAGTAATTATACTGGACGAACCTATTGTACATATTTTATATAGGATCGGTCTCAGAATGCTGGACGAACACCGTTAGACATCTGTTATATTTTATTTAATATTGTTGATATTGCCATATTTTCCTTTTAGAACGGAGATATAACGTAAAAATGATATTACTTTACACTTATAAAGAGAAGTAAAGAGGTTAATTGTATCAAAAGTAGTTGAAATGTTGTTTTGTGATACTTTCTGTTCGTGAGAGTTTGGAAAGAAGCTAAACTTTTGATTTTTGCCAAAAGATAAAAGCGACTGAAGAGAATATCCTAATGTACAGTACAAATACGAGAATTATCAAACTGATTAATGTAGACAGCTTCAAAGAGCAAGAAAGTTAACTTATCGTTCAACTTAAAGTATTTTATCTGCCATTTATTTAAATATTAATTTTTTTCTCAGACTCCGTCTTTCAAAATTGCAATTAATTTGTAGGAAATATCTTCTGTAATATGAAATATTAAACACAAAAATTGTATTAATTTCTGGGCGAGTCCAGAACTGCGACTATTTTAAAATGAAAATTACAGAAAGTGTATATAAAAAAAGAGAAAGGTTTACAGCGTACAAACTCTAATGGCATATAAAACAGCAATAATCTGTTAATGTAACATTAAAAGGAGCTACTGTTTTCGTATCACTCTCATAATTGAAATGCAAGTCTACTAGTTTTAGTGGACTTAATCTCAATTATTAATCATTATTCTTCACAATACTCTAATTGGACCGGTTGTGTTTTAATTAATACCGCTTTTTTAGTGTCGTTACGTGGATTGTGTCGTTAATTTTGTTTATTGCTGGGTATTTTTATGTATAACGTTTATTTCACCACACACATTTCTAAACACATAAAATGTCATTGACTGTAAAACATGTTGCGGGAATTATCCAGAATGCTAGCCTAACTTAAACACAAATCATAAATACGTAATTATTAAAATATTCTTATTCCAGTTTTTAATTTATCCAATTTATTGAAATTCGATGACGAATGTGAAACAATAGGTTTAGAAAGAGAATTCAAAACTGTTGTAAATTGTCTTACGTCCAAGTAATTCTTTCTCTATTTTTTAAGTAAAATAAAATATTAATACGATCACGTGTGGCCCCAAAATTTTCGGAAAAATTTTAGATTTTCTCAAAACTGTTTTACTTTATAAACTATATATTACAACATTAACAATAAATGCAACAATAGACACTTAATTTTCAAATTATTAAATCTTCGATAGTCTTCAGTTTTCTTCTTACTTCTCCCATCATTCTCTGGACAACATCAGGATCAATTTCTCGCATTTTTGTGAAAAATTGGACGTCGTAATTGGTCTTCATATGCAGCTTCCCATCCATTTTCATACACTTCTCTGGTGAATATTCACAAAAATTCCTTTGTTGCCCGAGCCTGAGGTGCATTGAGAGGATTGGCTAATTTAGAAACAAAGTTTATGTGGTTTGCGTTATACCAGTCTCTAATAACTCGTAAGCTAGATCAGGCCAAAACATGATATCATCATTAAATCATCACCATGATGTGTATTTAAAAACTCAAGCACTCTAAAATTTTGTCCTCAAATTTGGATTTACCTTTGATTTTGACATTGTCTGGTGTGTCGTCAGTATAAAAACCGTCGCTTACCTTCATCTCTGAATGGAACAAGATGAAATATTTCTAATCATCCATTACAATCAGTTTATTGACAAAATGGATGCGCCTTAGCGCACGACAATAGCTGGGTATTCTTTCTAACTAGGGCGCAGTATATTTTATTGCTTTCCTTCATTTTCGAAACACCACGTTATTTCGGGAAATGGTTCGAAAAACAGTGCTCTTTGAAACGCCGAATCTTCGACCTGTTTTACGCTCCAACGCTGCCCTTAACGGCTTCAAGCATTCTTTGTTTCCTGACTTAGCTCAAAATTCTTGGTCGACCACTTTTGGGCAAATTAACGCAGGGTAGTCCCTCTTCACATTCCTTTATGGTTTGATAAATTGTTGATAAAGAAATATCTTGTTCACGATAAATGGAAACAATATCACGCTTGGGCATTCGCCCAACTAGTTTGTAAATTCCTTTACGAATATCTAGTTTAAATGACATTTTGCTGAACCAAATCACAAATACTGTCATAATTAGGGGAAGTTATTTGTGACATATGACTTCCAGCGACAACTTAACCAAACGTCATTTAGTACATTACTACAAATCATCTAAATTGCAAAAACTTTGGAACCATACGTTATATGTATGTTCATTAGGGTAGGGTTATGATTTTGTAACTTTTTGTGAAATAATTAATTTCCTGTGTCATAAATCGATGAACTTTTGCTCAGGAATAATGAAAAAGGGTTTTATTCCGCTTAATTTTTGGAGGACACCCACAACTATAAATTTTTGAAATGATATATAAACAAAGTTGAGTTCTGATTGAAAGGTATAGCCGCCGTTCTCGATGAATTCAATTTATTGAAGAGTATAAAGATGATTGTAACGGACATGACGAATGTGAACACTGAGCGAAGGATTGGGACTGTCACTCAGTTACAAACACTTTCTTCTCAAAGAAACCTGCAACAACACAATGAATTGGTTGTCAACATCATGTGCTTGGCAGAGCTCTTGGCCTAGTTAGAAATAACACTGAATTAACACTGAGCCCAATATTGACTATCCGTTTATCCTGTAGCTTCTAAAGAAATACGAACACCTCAGGATGAATTTTAAGAATGGCAGAGAAGTGATTTACTGAAGCAGCAGCATGGCGTGATGATATGAAGTTTCTCTTTCATTTAACTCGAGTTTTCCGCTTTTTTGAAAAATGGAGTACCTACTTCCTGAAGCGCATTATCAGAAAATGCCTAATTTAAGTAATGCAAAATGGAATTCCCGAGCAATACTAGCTCTTTTGGCATTTATTCTTCTACCAGCGAGAAGAGACTCGCTACTCGATATTTGTAGATGCATTTCTCACATGTTAGTGAAAAATAAAAAGCATTAGATGTTGAATCTAAGCTATGTGGCGGAAGTATGAAAATATACCAGCCGAATCGTGGCTTGTTTTAACGGTTCGAGTGAATGAGCGTTATTCTGAATCAACACAACACCGTTAGGCACGGCATTTATTGCTTCTCTTCTTGGCATAAAATCGACTAGAAGGATACTTTTTCAATTCCAAAAACCATTGCCTTGACATTTCTTGTGTTTAGAGATTGTTAACATTTTTTAGTTTTATTGGGCATCGAAAATAAAGCTATTGCATTGACTGTCGCGTTGTCTCTGGTATTGCATACCAGACTTACGTCTTGTCATCAGTAACAATATGGTCATTCCTCTTCTTCTTGTTCGTAACAAGCAAGAAAATCAAATGTAGCTTTTATTTGTTTTTACTTGTGTCCATTCGACAAAATCGGGGTATATACTTTTTTGTAGCCTAGTTATGACGTAGAGAATTTCAAATTTCAAGAACCAATGAAAGAAAATTAAGCGTAAAACATCCAAATTCTTGAATTTTTTCATCAATTTAGTCTAGAATTGTTAAGTCACCCCAGAAGACCGACCTGATCGTTCTTCATTGTGAATGTTCTATCGTAGGCTATTAACCGCCGTTTTCGAACTGAATCTTCTTCAATAACGTTACTATACATTTTATCTGCCTATATATTTCAATAGGGCGAACTATTTTTGCGTTAAAAAAATGAATTATATTATGAATCTTCCACTTGGCGAGATAACTGATTACATTTCAAAGACATCAGGTTATAAGCAAATGTCAGATGCAGCTTTCTATCTAGTTACAACCGGAGTAATTAAAGGGAGAGATCATGCATTTGACAGCGCGGTAATGTTAATGTGCTGTGTCAATTTGAAATGTTTTTACTTTTTGGATGACCCTCATAGATAAAGAACAAATCATTTTTATAAGTTCTTGAAATCCTAATGACAATTTCATGGAGCAATTTAAATATATTTTTATTAAGAAAACATAACAACCTTTAATAGGAAATATCGAAAGACAAACATGATAGGGTAATCGTTTGATTGATTATTTATGTCTTTTCACTAACATATTTATTCATATGTATATCGAGAAACAATTACTTTTATTGACTTTTTCTTTTCTTGTTTAATTTGGTTATTTCTAAGAACAATTAAGTAGAGGTCAAGGAGTTTTTGTTTATATCTAAGCATTTAATTTACTAAATTGCAAAATGGATTCTGCCTAAAAAAAGAAGAGCATTATTAAGCTCAAAATCAATAAAGCCAGCAAGTAGTTTCACTATTATAACTAGTTTTATTATTAGTTATTATATAACTATTTTATAAAATAACAAAAGAAGAATCTTTATGAAAGTCACTATTTACGATAGTTTATAAGAAACTACTGTTACCTACTTAAAAATCGAAGTAATATATATATATATATATATATATATATATATATATACATATATATATATATATATATATATATATATATATATATATGTATATAGATATATTTTAATAACAGATAAATATTCTAATAATAGAACGTAATAATAATTGCTAATTTATAATTTTAAAAATAATGTAGTTGTATAATAGCAGAATATAAAATATACGAGGGCGATTCATAAGTAAGATCCTTTTAGTTATTAAAAAAACTCCAATATATGAAGAGGTTATTATATTATATATATATTATATACAACTTAATGCTACTACTTTCAACTATTTTTCTATATAGTTGCCATTTAGATCGAGATATTGGTTATAAGGATGAACCAACTTTTTAATGCCCTCTTCATAGAAATCTGCCCCCTCTGAATTAAGTCATTCTGTAACACTGTCCTGCAGCTCTTCATCGCTCTCAAACTGTTAGCACCCAAGCCTTTCTAGTCACAGAAGACAGTGTCCATGACTTTTCTTGTAGAAACAGTTGACGGTACTTTCAAGGTAGGCGGCTTAGGGCGACCCCACTGCATTGACTGTTATTTCGTCTCAACGTTGAGATAGGCGACCCAAATCTCATCACCGCTACGATATGCCTGGGGAAATCTTCACCTTCAACAATGTAACATGTCAGAAAAGTTAGTGCGGATCCCATTCTCCTTGTTTTATGGTCTACGGTAAGAAGTTTTGGCGCCCATCGTGAACAAAATTTGTGGTATCTTAAATGTTCAGTAACAAATTCATACATAACTGTACTTGAAATTTTACAGAAAAAGGCACTTTTTACGAATTTTTTTCTTCGACATTACCAACAAAGATAATGAAAAATTAAAAATACTTATTGGTTCTCATTTACAATAGGTTCATTATATTACCCACAAGTGCGTTCGTCACAACACTTGGTCTTCCACTCCGTTCTTTATCATGGACATTAGTTCGTCCTTCTCGATCTTCTAACGGTACTGTCACCCATGACATTTTCACCATAAACAGAACAGAGTTCACGATGAATCTCAGCAGCCTCCATGTTCTTTGCACACAGAAATCGGATAACAGCACTCAATTCACGGTCGGCGGGATTTTAAATTGCAGCAGCCATTTGAAATGATTAAAATATCACAAAAGAATGTCCGAACTTTTCTCTCACTAGCACTGCCAGACTCACACTGAACCAGATTACGTCGCAGCATTGCGATCGCGCAGATATTGGGGATATCTGCGCGATCGCAGTGCTGCGCTTACTAGGCGGAAACGGAACTTACTTTACGAATCGCCCTTCTAACATAAATATACTTAAAAAAACTAAATCACTATTCTCAAGAAACCAAAGAGAATTAAATAAATAAGTCTCTTAAATAACTGAATAACGATTTTAGTTGTTATGCTTTATATTATTTCAGAAGTGATCGGGAAGTCATTGATCAATGACAAAATTGAAAAGTCGACACTACCTTAAATTATATTTAAAAAATACCACAAATAATATAATAATAATTTTTTTTAGAATATTAAAATACATATACTTCATGTTGGAAAGAGACCATTTTAAATATTTGCTCTTGCATTTGATCAATTTTTACACAGATCGAGTTCCATTAATTTTGTGTAATACTTGTACGAGGGATGTTTCCAAAGTTCTGGGAATTTAGCTATAAATTTTTTTTATTTTGTCGATTTTCATCAATATTACAATATAGTTTTTCAACATAATCGCTATTTAATTGAATACAAATGAATTACATTTTCCAAACGATAAATAATTTTTTTTAAGTGGTCCTCATAGAACTTTTTCGGTGTCACCCCAGTCCACCTATTTATGGCACGTTTTACGTTACGTCAGTTAAACTCTCAAAACGAACGTAAAGGTTTTAGAAAATCTGGGAATAGATGAAAATCACTAGGTGCGAGATCCGGTGAATAAGGTGAATGCGGAAGCAATTCCCATCGTAAATCGTTCAAAATATCCTTCGTTTTTCTTGCGGTGTGCGGTCTTGCATTATCCTGTTGGAATAAAGGACATTTATGCAACTTCCCAGGGGTCCGGATAATAAGTTCGAATAATATTTTGCGTTAATTGTAGTATTTTTTGCCAGATAATTCTTAAAAATAACCCCTTCGCAATCCCAGAATACAGTAAGCATTACCTCTCCAACAGACGGAACTGCACGAGCCTTAATTCTTCGGGTTTTCGCTATTCTTTGGATTAACTTTTCTGAAGATTGGAATAAGGAATCCACGTTGTGTCAGTGGTTATAATCCGATCCCAAAATTCATCACCGTAACGGGCAACAGCTCTTGAAGTTGACGACAAGTGTCAGACCTATTAAGTTTCTGTTCCGGTCCCAACAGCCTTGGCACCCAGCGGGTTGAAATCCTGCTTATTCCCAAACAATATGTAAGATCTCAAAAACTTTTGTGCCCATTCCTAGGCGTACAACTAATTTGAGAAATAGTCATTCGTCTGTCCTCTTTCAATAGGTTCTCCACGGCAGTATTTACCGACGTGCTCGGGCGTCCACTGCGTGGATCGTCTTCTAATGATATACAGTATTTTTAGATACTGCAGACTCACCAAACACTTTTGCAGACCTTTAATAATTTCTCAAGTTTTCCACAGTTTTCTTTTTCGACAAAAAGAAAATTATTGCTCTTTGAGATTTAGCTGCGTCTTCCATAGTTACACAAACAGTGCTATAAAAATGCATCTAAATCGGTCGAACACTTGAATCGAATTGAACGATATTGCACTGGATAACTACATAAACATGTCAAGACTTGTCCAACACCAATATCATTGCCTATAAGTTCTGCGTAATTTAATTAGAGCACAATTCCCAGAGTTTTGGAAACATCCCTTGTACATATCAAATTCAAAGGACGTTATTTTAAATGGTGATAAGCAGCTAAATATTGTAGTGGTATTCTTTTATATATAAAGTTATATAATATTTTTTAAGGATTCAAAAATTAGTTTCTAATCTATCTAATATTTAACAAAGTAATTTGAGTAGGTAGAACCACATCAAGTTTTGTATTAAACAAAAAAATTATTAATCATATAAAATATTATTAAAAATCGGGTGTGGAAAACAGATTACAAGTTAATATACCTAACCTGCAGAGATAGTTTCACACAAATGTGAAGTAGTATTGTGTTCTTCACACCCGCTTTTTAATAATATTTTATATTAAAAATATTTTTGTTTTATATAAAATTTGATTAGGTTTTACCTACTCAAGTATGTTGCAAATTACCTTGATATACGAGCGTATATCAGATATAAACGAGACTGATTTTTTTAAACTATTAATGCTTTATTGAACAAGGTTAATACAAATGTACTATTTTTCTACATAATCTCCCGCCCGCGCAATACATTTTTCCCAACGGATTGCAAGCTTTTTAATCCCGTTATCGTAAAAACTTTTAGGCCGGTCACACAGCCACTGGAGCACAAATGTCTCTACCGCTTGGTCGCTGTCGAAACGCTGGCCTCCAAGAGCTTCTTTTAGAGGTCCAAACAAATGGTAGTCACAGGGTGACAAGTCTGGACTGTAAGCAGGATGTTCCAAGATTTCCCAGCCGAATTGTTCCACTTTTTGCCTCGTAATGTTTGCCGAATGTGGTCTGGCGTTGTCGTGAAGGAGAATGACATTTTTAACGGATTGTGTCTTTCTTTTTCGTCGTAAAGGCAATTTTGCGGCATCCAAAACGTCGCAATAATATTGGGCATTAATTGTGCGGCGATCATGAAGAAAATCAAGCCTCAGTATTGGCTTTGGTAACGCTCGTCCGTGGGCGTCGAACGTGGCTCTGGTTTTCAACTTTCTCCCGGCCTCCAGAAAATTGTTTATGCCATGCAAACACGCGAGGTCGTGAAAGGGTGTTCTCCCCGAACTGTGCGTGCAATCTGCGTAAAATGTCTGTTGGATTCACCCCCTCATTGGTCAAAAACTTAATAATTATCCGCTGCTCCACGAAAACGTGCACTGCTTGCTCACTCATGGTCACTGCACTACTGAACGGTCTCGACGGAATTTCAGACGTTGCTCTCCCCACCCTAAGTGCTTTGTCTACATAGCCACCTACTTCGCCGATTCAAAAAACTTTTGTACGAGTCATTAAAAAATCAGTCTCGTTTATATCTGATATACCCTCGTATACGCTATTTACTGTGTGCAATATAGAATGGAGGTAAGTTAATAACTTTTATAATATGGTAAGAGTATTATTACTGTGAAAGTATCTCTCCAGTGATGGGCACTGATAATTCTATAGTAAGATTAAACACATGTCGGCGTATCTGGAGAGGTACAGTCGCTTGCAATAAAACTGCGTACAAGTCTTATGCCAATTTCCATGTTTTTTCGATGTATTGAAATATACTTTTTAATATGAGGTTAGGAATATCATAGTAGTGTGAACTTGACAGTATAATTTTACATGTTTAATATAAGTAATATATATTTTCAAATGTAACAAACATATATAATTAAAAAATAATAGGTAACAATCTATATTAATATCTAATACAAGCTCCTTCTCTTGCTGTAACTTTCGTTAATCTGTTTGGTATTGATCGTATTAAATTTCTTGTTAACTCTAAATTTTGTTGCAACTCTTCCCAAAACATTTCTATAGTTTCCCATAACTGCTCTTTATTTTGTGGTTGAAAATTAGGTCTATGCAATCTTTCAGTTAACAGTCCCAAAATATTTTCAATTGGATTTAAATCTGGACTATATGATGGCCAAAATAAGACTTCCATATTATTATTACCAAAGCATTCCTGTATTATATATGCTGTATGCACAAGACAATTGTCATGTTGATATATAAAATTTTTATTTTGAACGTTTCTCCACGACAAGGTTTTTTACGTGTTCAACACAATATTTTGCTGTGTACGTGGCCTACCAGAACTTTTGCCTTTTAACACACAGATGCTGTAGCTCGAAACGTCTCCATCACTAGACAAATGTGATGATATAAAGCGGTATTATCCACAACTCTATTAGGAAACTGTAAATATATGTCGCTTACATTCCGCGTAGAAATATTGCCATTCTCCATTAAGAAATTGTGCACTTCGGAAATATGCTTCAACAATAAAAATATTTTCTTGTGTACACTATTTAGTAGTATTGTTTATTAAGTAAAAAAAAATATTTTTAAGAAAAAATTATATAGCTTGTCATAAAATGACAAATGTCAAAATGAAGTACTAGTTACTCAGTGCCTACTGAGACGAAGTTCTTTTTAAAACACGTTATATAATAAATCTAACGCAATATCATTGCAAGTGAGTGTACTTTCACGCAAATATGAACTTGTATTGTGTTCTCCACACCCGATTTTTAATATTTTATTATATTAATATTTTATCTGATATTTATTACGATCTCAAACAATTCACTTATATTTTATTAAATATTTTTTCCATCATTTTAGGGATACCTTTACTAGTTCCTATGGTATAGTATCATTCTGCATTCGTTTCTGATTTTGCAATTTTATTGGATTACGAGTTTTATTAATTTTGGTGTTTCAGGAACGGCCTCTAGCTGCATGTTGTCGGTTTCTCTCATTAAATCATTCGTTGTAGAATTATATTAATAGGCTAGGTCAACAGACTGTTAGATTTATTGTTTCATGTATACGAAACTTTATATATGCACTGCAGACAAGGTAATATTAGGTTGTCACAATTATTATAAATTCGCGTATAAACTGTTTGAAGTAAGAGTGGGTCATGAATTGGTGGGTGGACATCTTGACGTACTATATTATAATAATATGTAGCTATTTAATTAAAGAAAGTGGTATCTATTTTCATATTTGTATGTAGAAATTTCGAAGATATACAATGTGATTACAGTTTTTATAAGTTTAAGTTTATTATATTTGAATAATGGCCTTGAGAAACGTTTTTTATAATACGTGTAGAGTTCATTTTGGTTTTGTGAAAGTTTGATGGTACGATGATTGCTTTCCTAAATAGCTATATCGCAGTTTTGTTTCAGCTGTTGTTGTATGATTCGTCCAGATTTATTACGTTTTAAATATCTCAAGTTAGAAATCAATGGATATGTTTATACTAAATATATTAATATGTGAACTTTTTGGTTTATTTTGTGCTAGAGAACACATACCTACAATAGTGTCGTGCAATTCCGAAATACTCAGTATAAATGCCTAAGGAACGCCTTTGTATATGAAATAGGCGACATTTTTTTTCTATTATGTCTTTTTCTTGATGTACGATCTGAATTTTTGAACATTGCAATCAATTTCGAATATTTATTATTCCTTATAAAATTACTGAAACAATCCTGATTAAACGCGGCGTATGTCCAATCAGCGTGGACGTGTTATGAACAAATAAATATTGCGTAACTTGCAATACCAAAATTCATTAAATGTTAATGTTTCAGTTAATAACCGGAATTGCGACCGAATTAGCAGAATTTACTAATATGTATTACAATACATACCAATTGTCCTCTAATAACTATGCTGGGAACGTTTGGAATTATACGTGTTTGGAATAATAAAACTTTTGTCGAAGATGTTTCTAATACCAACACAGCAAGGTCAAGATCATGAGTGTTTATAAGTCATTGAAACTTTCTACTTATTCCATAGATACCAATTAAATTGTCGTCAACAATAATAATGTGATACTTTTTAAATAATATATAAATAATAGCTGATATCAATAACTTTATGTTGTATTATTTTAATTTTATTTAAAATGTTAACAAAACATGTGGGTATTTTTTATTTCAAGGCAAAAGTATAGAGAATTACAGGGAATATATTTATGCATTGCATTGTTATAGAGGTACCACATACATACGAGGTGTGTAAATAAAGTTACGTGGCTGACAGGATGGGTACATGTAAATTGCCTCCCGAGATAATGAGCAACTATTAATAATACATAGTTAAATTGGTAAATTGTGTCCCGGTCGATAAATAATAAAACCAAAATAGTTAATTAAAATTTTGAATTTATTGGAAAAAATGTAGAATACAAACTAAACAAAAATATATAATACATAAATTATAAGATGTAACATAAACCTTAAATCTACAATTACTTAAATATTAAAATTATACTTAAATAAACAAAAAATGTTCAATCTCTAAAAATAGTTAATTAAAATACACAATGGAAAGAAATACATTTAATGAAGTGTATTCTGCTTATCTCGTTTTTTTTATAAGACTCGATCATTTTTGCAATGAATCTTTTGCAATTTTTTACTTTCGCGTTATGAATTTTAGCAGTTAAATGCACACTCTGTAATTTAACGTAAGTTTCTGTTTGGAATTCTTTAAGCTTTTCTATAAATACAAAAATATTTGGATGAGCTTTGTAGAAGGAATCGCTAAAATGTTTATGGAACGATTCACAAGCATTGGTAGTGCGAGTGAGTTCCGCTGAATCTTCAGCCCAAAGATGTGGAGGAAATAAAGAGTTCTCTGATACATAATTGTCTATTAAATAATCAGAATATTTTCGAATATTTTCCAAATCCGGTGCAATAGCTAGTAAATCAAATACAAAACAATCGCTAACTTCATCAGGTTTTAAAAAAGCAAGGGCGAGTGTCATTCGTAACCATTTTCCGATTTCAGAGCTTTCATCTTTATATGAAGAAGTCAAGCCGTATTCTTGGATTTTGCGATACCAAGATTGTGAAAGATGAAATCGGCAACCAATTATCTTTGCTAACGGCCAAGTTTGTTGAACAGCCTTGTGGATACCTTTTTCAAAATCAATTACAACCTCCAAAATGTCTACTTTTATATGATTATTTTTAAAGCTATCCGTAATTAAATGAAATAATTTTAAATATGTCTCTATTTGTTTATCAGGCAACAACGAAAATATTAATGGAATATAATGTCCATTGTAATACTCATGAATAGTGAACAATTGACAAAAGAACTGGGCGCAATAATTAAAGGTACCGTCCAAATAAATTCGTGTCACCTTTTCAAAACACTGGATATTTGATTTACAACAAAATACAACTATTTTGTCAATTTTACTATTAGTAAGCATAAAAGGTTCACCTTTACATGTTTCAATTGTGATCTCCTCCAGAATTCTGAAACAATCTTCAATGCTCTTCGGCAATGCAGGCTGCCCTTTCCGACGAGCGTTGTAAAGATTTCTTCTAATACAAGCTACATCAACCGTGGTAACCTTTTGTTCTATCTGAGCGTCATGACTATGTTTCTGAATATGTTTTGTAACAACTGTATTGTTGTCGACTTCGCCCAGGGTAAGAAGGAACGATTTGCACGTTTTCTTTGTACAAGTCCACCGTTTTTCACCACTTTCTAAACATTTTTGGAAACCATATTTATACTTGTTTAAAAGTAATAACTGTTTTCCCCTTTCACTAAAGATAATACTGGGATTCATGTTGGAAAACTTTAAAAATCTTAACCAAATGAATTTAGAAATCTAACTGATAAATATTCTTCACCAACATGCTGTCTTATATACATAAGAAGACCGATAATAAGGTAATTAACAGATAATTACAACAGATCATTAAGATTAATCCTCTATGACAAAGGCATTAGCAATAATATTAATACGAGTAACTTAAAAAGTAACTTAAAAATAATCCATCCTAAATGATTACAAACGTTTGGGAGGCAATATACCTAATTATAAGACGGATTAAATCCGACCCTTTCTCTTACTACCTGCGTGGAGGCAATTTACCAACACCCGGCAGGATAGCGTTCAATCTAGCAACACTGTTGCCTTTCATTTTGGCGGAGAGGCGGATCAATTTCTGATGCGTCTTTAGTACAAGTTTGAATTCTGTAGTCAGATTTTTCCAGTTTCTACACGTGCAAAGTAAATAGCATGCGGCGTAGAGTAATCATTACCAAAATAATTTGAGATTCGTATTGAAACATTGTATATCTTTACATACATATATTAACACTCTCGAAAGTTTAGATACATACTTAAATTTATGAAACTATAAAAACAATTCAGAAAATTAAACCAAATTTTTTTAATTTTATTAAAGATATACAAAGGGAACTGCAAAAGCTTTGTAACAGGACTTTAATTTCACAATCCTTCGAAATAATTTCCACCACATTTTATGCACTTGTGGAGACCAGTCATCAAACTAACTCTTCCACATTTATTTTGAAAAATGAGTATATTCGTCATCCCGCGGCTGAGAAGATCTTCGTCGTTGGAAAACTTCCTCCCTCTTGGCCGTTCCTTCACACAACACCGCAAAATTGTATGGAGCTAGCGATGGATGTTCCCAGTATTCAGCCCGGTTCTTTCAAACACTTGGTACAGACGTTGAGGTTATTTACCAGAGTGTTGTCGTGTTGGAAAAACCTATCTAGATGGTTTAGAGCGATGACGAATGTCATCACGTACAATAACTCATTTCGCGACAACTATCTTGTGTTTCCATTCCATATGTTTTAAAATTCATTTCGCGGTAAAGAAGAGGACCACCATTTTCTTTTTTTAACGAATCAAGACTTTCGTACAGTGACGGAAGCTAGACTTTGTTCTATGTTGTAGCGGACACGTCATAGTAATAAAGTTAGGTTTCATCACCTGTCAAGATGTCGTTATCATAGCAATATGTAACGCGTTCTGACATCTGCTCGATGGTTAAGGCATGAAGTAGGTACCCAGACATAAAGACTACATTATCGTGCTTCGATTCGAATCTCAAACTCTTTTGGGAATTATTACTCTACCTCATATACAATTTACTTTGCACGTGTAGAAACTTGTTCCCATAAATGTGTAGCAATTTGATATTTTTTTTTTTTTTCAGTTATTACATGTATGCATCACATTATCATGTTTTGCTTTTGACTGATATTATTTAAAGTTAACATTTGTTTTTCTTTATTCTATGTATGTGAAAGTATTTCTCCAGTGGTGGCGTACTGATGATTCTGTAGTAAGATTAAATACGTGTCTACGTTTCTGGAGAGATAATGTCACAAATATATGAACTTGTATTGTGTTCTTCACACCAGATTTTGAATAATATTTTCTATTATTAAAAATATTTTTGTTTTATATAGATTTTTAAAAAGAACGCAAGAATAGATAGAGAAAAGAGTAACACAATTCAAACACAACGATCAACATCAAACAGTAATGAGAGGTAAACAAACACAAATATAAACATGAGAAATGTCGCCAATTTCGAAATATTTAGATGTTCTAACCTAGGGATTTTGATTCAGCCAACTACAGTCATTTGATTTAGCTCACGATGTGTTTGTATATCGGCAAAAGTATTTTACAAGTTTAATCCATTGTGAATATACCCGATTTCTGTGTATATAGTTTATTTAATTGACGTTTTCATGTTACGCATACCAAATTTATCAAAATACACTCATTCAAAGAGAATTTGTTTCCAGTGGCGTTGATGTGAATTAAATTTCCGCTTATTTGCTCGTTCCCAATTCGTAAAACTAAGTAATAAAGTAAATTATTTTCGAATCAAAACAATACGAACGTTGTACATCACGACTGAATAGAATGTAGGTATCATGGGAACTATCGTTGTTTATCGATTACGCGTTTATAGATCCACCCGGTGTTGATTTACATTTTTTAAATGTTATCTATTGCGAATGACACAAGTGGATAAAAACCTGAATAAATGTAACTTTTATCGACCTTGACCATTAATGCGTCACTAACATTACAATGTGAACTTTAATAAACTTTTGTATAATTGCTTTTCAATCTTTCGTTTATATTGAAGGTAGTATTAAATTCAATTAAAATGTTTGTAGCTTATACGTTTTTTTAAGTTGTTGTACCTTAATTATTTTTGTAATACTTTATCATAACAAGAAACTTTTTTATACATCTTAGGGACTTGTGTCCGTTATATTGTTAAGCTATTTATATAATGAATAAAAAAAAAATTAAAAACCCTTACCACAATAAAATTTAACAATTCTATATACGTATTTCGACAACCACGTTGTCATCCTCAGTAGAAAAAGCAGTGTAACACTTGAAAGCACAAAAAACACACAACACTCACTGAGCGCTATATGGCGTCATATAGCGCCAGGCTCATTTTCGAAGTGGTATTAAAATTGATGGTTTATGGGTTTATTCAGTTCAAGATTGCATGGTAGAATTTCAAGTTGAGTTTCCACATTTTGTAATAGATTATATACAATTTAAGAATAATTTGGATAGAACTTTAAAACTTTTTTCTGAAACTGGTAGTCTCTTAAGAAAATCAGGCAGCGGAGCAGTTAAAAAACGTACACCTCAAGTTATCAATCGTGTTGAAGAAATAATGGAAAATGAACCACAAACATCTGTTCGACATTTGAGTCAACAAATAAACCTTTCTGTTGGTACAACTCACAAGTTATTAAAAAAAGATATGCAACTTTATCCATACCGTGTCACAGCAGTACAAGAATTGTTAGAAATTTATTACCCATGTAGACTCCAGTTTTGTAATTGGTTTGTAAATATGAACAATAATGGAGAACTTTCGCAAAGAGTCATCTTTACTGATGAAGCATGGTTGTATAAAACGGGATATCTAAATTCACAAAATACAAGAATTTGGAGTAGTGAAAATCCACATGTAATTAATGAAGAATCGTTACATCCAGAGAAAATTGGTGTTTGGGCAGCGATAAGCCAAAGGCGAATCATTGGACCAATTTTTTTCAGGGAACGTTAACTGGTCAAAGGTACCGTACGGAAATTTAACAACCATTTGTCAATCAGTTGCATGATGATGAACTACAAAATGCATGTTTCCAACAAGACGGAGTACCTTGTCACTGTACTGCAGAATCTTTGGATTATTTAAAAAAATTTTTTGATGAGCATATAATTAGTCGAAATACTGAAATTGCCTGGCCTACACGTTCATGCGATTTAACACCTTGCGACTTCTTTTTGTGACCTTATCTAAAAAATAACATATTTCGGACACCTATATTGAATTTGAATGATATGCTACAGAGAATCGAACAGAAATGCATGGAAATTAATAACAATCTAGTAATGTTGCAGATTATCATCAGAAATTTTGAACGGAGGATTTTAAAGTGCATTGATCTTGAAGGACAACATTTTCAACATTTGTTATAGTTTTCAATAAATACCTATTATTTGTTATTTATTTGTATGTATGAAACTGTCAAAATATACGACTTCGTAGGTTAAGTAGTAAATTTTAATTTACGACATACTTCAAAATGTTCTCAGTAAATCACATGCTATTAGATTGACTTTTCAAATGAACACTTGTTATAGTCTAATACAAAAATACAGAAATATAAAAATAAGTAAGTCAAGCGAAAAGACACTAAACCGATGAGCTAGGTTAAGGCTCTACGCTATACCCGGCAATCCCACACTGAAATGAGTATATTTTTCCGGCCATTTTTTGGCTTCAAATTAAAAGTTGAAAGACCGCTCGATGTATGTATGACCATGTATCAATAAAAACTAGGTAGGTATTTACGTTTTTTTCAAAATTTTTGAACGGTTTGACTTTTATCGGTAAGAAACAGAAAATCTATCCGGACAAATTGAGAGATAACCAGGCCAGCTAATGTAGTTATGAAATGTGTGTGTTGTAGGTATTTATAATATCTAGGTAGCTATAGAGCCCGTTTTTGTCTAGATGTAATTGTTGTTTAGTTATCAATAAAAATAAAAGTCAAAAACAGGCAACCCGATACTCAACGTCCCCGAAAATATGCAGCCCACATTACAGCACACGTAGGTACCAAGACGTCCTGCTGAGAGGGTCGAAGGATTATGTAAATTGGCTCCACAGGCTTCTACCTATAACAATATTAACTTATCAACCAATAAATCGGCGTAAATATTGAAATAAATGCTGCAACTGGTTCAATGGCTAATTAAATTACCTTTTATTCAGTTTTAAGAGAATTTTGATCCATAATAATCACCGAAAATTAAGTGCGGATCGGAGACTAAACATCAAAGATGAATTTTCTAGTCATTTATATGTGAACAAACTAATTTGCAGCTAATAAATTACTGTATTTACATAAGTAAATAGTTTGTATTTAAAAAAAATTAGAATAAAAAATAATTAGAGATCTTTTTTCATAATACTTCTTATAGATTGATCTCTATGATACCTCGCGTCAATTATTTCTGGAAGCATTGCATTCATATAAAATTTTTCCAGATGTTCAATCATATGATGATTCCAGAAATCATCATTTCGTTCTATTACTATATATTTCAAATCGTGTTTAGTATAAACTACGAAATAACATTTCTCTTTTTTGGTGATGTGGAGTTGTCCCTGCACTTGATACATATAATTATCAAAAGTTTTTAGCAAAATTTTGTTACTATCATTTGCATCTAAGGTGCAATAATTAATTAATTTTTCGTTAATGGCTTCATGTATTAATTTATCACGCGAATGAATTCGAATTTTATTTTTTTTGCTTTTCTTTTTTATTGCTTGATTTAGTTTAAGATTTTTGAATTTTTCCAAATATACACCGTTAAAATTATCCCCATTAGTTTTCTTAACAAATGTATATACAAATGTCTCTTTATTATTATAATTTATGGCTGCCGCAAAACATCTCCCTTGGTACGAGCCTCCCAGCGAAAAATTTATTCTTTTTCCTCCCACGAATTTATTCACAACAGAATTGAAGGATTCTACGGCGTTATTGTCTACGTCATAAAGTAAACTGGAGGATAAATTGGCTACTCTATTCAAAGACTGAAAAAATATATCATATAGAGCACTGCTTTTGAAATGTTTGTAATCAATAGTATTTGAATTGTTACCATTGTTACCATCTTTACTACAAAAATAGCTAGCACAGTTACTATGTTCTCCAAATATGTGGGCAGGTCCATTGAGAATATCATTTTTTAAGTTTTCAATTTTTTGTTGAAAAGAAACATTTTCATTTTTGCGGTACTTTATGGCACTAACTACAGCTGCCCTAAATTTAAGAATATTCTGCCGTAAAAAATTTCGTATACACATATCTGATCGAGGAGTTTTTGAAATTTCTCGTATTTTCGTACAGAAATTTCGCAACACATGATTTCGACACTCAATTTTTTCAATAAAATATGTTGGTCCGTAAGGTTTTGCTGTTTGAATTTTTTTATATACACTACTATCCCCATCACCAATAATAGTTTTATATCGCAAATTATGCATTTCTATTGACATTCTAAACCCATCTAGAATAGCTGCTTCCATAGAAGTTGAAGAACTGTTCCAGTTTTGAAAATATTTATGAGGAACATTTATGAGGAACATTTTTTTTATCCTTATTTTTACAAAATTTGCACATTTTATTTTTTACTCCTACGTACATAACTTTTTTACTTCTGGTCCCAATTACGCACCCAACGCCCGAGAGAGCGTTATAATTAGACTTGTAACTTCGTTTTGACCAAGCTCCATCCACTATTACAGTTATAAAAGGTATTCCGTCGCTATCAATTTCTCCTGCTTCAATTGCCAACTTACGTTCTTCCTTTCCTGCAGCTAGCATTTCTTTTAATGCTAACTCCTCTGTATTTTTTAGCACTTTTTTTCTATACGCGCATACGTTGCTGAAGACATTTGAGGAATGTCTAAAGCTGCGGAAAATTCTGTTAATTGTGAATGACCCGCCCCTACTGCAACAGTTCCACACACCGCTGCTTCATTTACTCCACATTTTTTATTTTCATTTTCAGTACTGAATGTATCGGTTATTCCACACATGTTGCATTTATACGTAAAAACACTTTTAAAACCAAAATGTTTTTCCGCTTTTATTTCTACATTTTGAAAAGTACAGCCAAACATATCATGTCGTATTCCTTTTAGAACAGTAAACAGATGATTTATATCAACAATCCTACGTCCAGTAAGAGTAAAATTTGCAATATTGTTTATATTTCCTGTTTCAATAAAAACCTCATCTGATATATCCGAATCAAAACTGTCGTCGCGTGCCGAATTTGTCTCAGTGAAAACAATTTCATTATCTACAATATTATCACGTTGAGACACTATACGATTTTTTATCCGAATTTGTTTCATCAACTGTTTTCTACTTTTCCGTTTTGCAGCGGTTGTCAATCTTTTTTGGGAGTGAAGTCCCATTGTTGTTTATATTTCAAAATTACAACGGTCACCAACACTAATATCATATGGTCATATCGTTATCGAATTATATACATTTTTCCAAGTAACCAGGTGATTAACTTTAAACGACTAAGAAGGATTAGAAAGCCAGGTAATGCCGTAACCACTTTTAGAGGAAAACAAGTTAATATATTTGTTTGTCTTTTACTTTACACAAGCATCTAAGTATTTCAATTAGGTATGTATGGGTAAAATTGTGTAGCTTTACTACACTACTTATTTTATATTAGAACCTATTAAGTTACATTTGTTATAATAATACATCTATTCTTTATCTACGATTCAAAAAATTTTAGGCGGAAATACACAGATCATCTATCTGCTGAAAACAAGGCATAAATAAATCCCAAGTAGCTGATGTGTCAATAATCAAATTTGTTTGCTAATTTACATAATCCTTCGACCCTCTCAGCAGGGCGTCTTGGTGCCTAGTCTGTTGTAGTATGCTGTAATGTGGGTTGCATATTTCTGAAATGGTAATTTTTCGGGCACTAAAGTAGACCCTTAACGAAGGAAAAGAAGGAAAGAAGGAACACAAATGAACTGCAGTAATGATTAAAATATATCCAAAAAGTAAATATAAAACGATTAGATAAACTAAATATTCAAATACAAACTCAAATATTGATAATTCTCGCACAATATCAATATTATAATTCTTATATTCGTTATAAATACACGCATTGACAGGACGCCAGACAAGATACCTGTCAGCAGGTTGAGAGTTGTGGTTGAGAGAAATACCTACAAAAATATGGCGGATATCGCACATCCGTATGAAATTTTGTTTAGCGCGGGAAGAGGGAGTGTCGCTTCTGTATGTTCTCTGAAAATACACTAGTAGATTATCTTCTGAGATGGATTTTGTATTTTTCTTTGTTCTCCAGTCCATAATAGTTATTTATGTAATAAGGATCATAAAGACAATCATTACGGTACTAGCCGTGAATATTATCAGAAGAAGCGTTAGCCGAGTCTGATAACATGGCGTGTACTGTAATAATTGTATAAAATATAAAATTTTGTATTTTTGAATTCAAAAAAATAGTGAGTAACCTGTGCTTTACAAAGCACATTTTTTCTTAGAAGTTATAAATATAGTTTATCCACAATCACATTATAATAAGGGTATTATCCACACTTATTAAGCATATAAAGTGATCTATTATCAATTAGTGAAATAACATAAAAATATAGACTTAAATCAATCAAATTTAATTTTCTTATTTACACAACATTTATATTAATAGACATTTCGTTTTACGCTTTTTCATATTTCACTTCGTTTCTGTTAATAGCAAGCCTGTAGTTGAAATAATTCTTGGAACAAATTATGGATATCTCCTCTTCTGAGGAACGACATGAACTAGAAGAATCTTGGATTTTCCTTGCAATCCCAAGTTTTTGAGATACAGAGTCTTTAATATAGCTAGCTCTCTGTCAAAGGAGAGCTCTTTAACCTACCATGCTGCTCGATGGTTGTAAGGTCAGCACCTTTATTAGCCAATAAAGTTGTAGAACTACTATATACTGTGCACTATAAGCTTCCGAGTTAGCCAAGTTTAAAAACCATGCACCTTTTGATGGAACTTTTGCCAATGTGTTGATTCCAACAGGCTAAGAAGTACATTTTTCATTCTTATAACATAAAAAGAATTTGTTTTGCGATAAGGTCTTGGTATCTGGTATCAATACAAGTAGATACGCGTCAGTGTCGATAGGCACCGGACACTGCCATTATTAGTGCAACCTAAAATATTTCAAAATTGATTAATTAATACATATTGTCTAAAAAATTAAGAGTTGTTACCTTAATCATCAAATGTTCTTTATCGCAAGCTTTAGTCAAAAATTCTTCAGTCTGCACTATTTCCAAAACTGCAGATTTTTTCGTCCTGTATCCTTTCGATTGACTCCTTGGAAAACAAGTGAGCTTACTATTTTTTCCAATATCTACATTTTTATAGACTTTTATAACAGCCTTCAGCATTGAATACTTCGACCACATGGATGAAATTGCATTTTTTTTTCAAATTTAAGAAATACGATAGTATGACTTCATTTATTATCATTACCTGCCGTTTCTCTCTTCATTCGTTTAATACGGCAAACGCTTTTTCATAATGTTCTCTGAATTTCACAAGCAATAATTGGAAAGTTGCTTCTTGAGCTTCCTCAAGAAATACTAAAGGAACACAATCACTTTCTTGCATGTTTCAAAATTTCAATACGAATATACGAAAATACGAATATTTTTTAATTAAATTTTGAATAATTCCATTCCATTAATGTGGCGATTGTGGATAAAACGTTGTATTGCATGCGTGTTTTTAAGAAATTTTATCCACTTAAGAAAATTAAACGTTCGGACTGGCGTTTTCTCGTTTAAACATTCTTGCGTGGATAAAAGATTATCTAAATCACTTATAGAATAAATAACTATGATTTATAGTTAAATCAAATTGTTGAAATAGTCCTTAATGAAACTCATTATGGTACTAGGACTTTTTGGATTTCATTATGGTATTAGGACCATAATTAACTTACTTACGTCACTATAATAAAATAATATAAATGTGTCATTATAACATACAAGCAGATGAAAGTCTTATAAGATATTCCGTAAGATGCTTTGGATTTTTCGGGAATCAAACTTGATGTAGATGTTTTAGCAGTTTCTCTTATTTCAGGCGGGGTGCAGTTCGCACCGCTATCACTACTGTTATTAATATCGATTATAAGTTATTCCTATTTATTAGTATTACACACACTTTATAAAAAAAAACCTTGATTTAAACAACATGTGACAGGACGCGATATTATTTATATAAATTATTGTGTCCGAGTAGTCATGGTTACCTACAAGCATCAAATAATATGGTTTCAAAAATTGTTATATACCGCATGTGTCAAATATCATTAGGCATAGGGAATACGTATGAGTACATACGATGTATATCTATATGGAAAATGCCGGCGAAAACCGCGACGGCCGGCAACGAGTGTCTCCGATTGTTTCGCAAATACAAGTTAGCAGTAATCATTTGACCATCGACATAGGTACTTGTAATGCGTAACATTTACGAATTGCAAGGAATTTGCTTTTCTTATTCTTTCAGTAGATGCAGGAAATTTTTAAGCTGCGATGCGTCGCATAAACAAAAGCGTAATTCTAATAAAATTAAAAAATATTCCTAAAAAATAAATAAAATAGGATTCTAAACATTATAATAAATTATACAAGAGGTTCAAAAATTCCTCCTTGCACAGCAAGACATTGTCCTAGGCGGTCGTAGAAATTAGCTCTTACATTTGCTAACATGTCGGCAGTTAATGGATTCGCAGCCTCAGTTATTTTTTCTCTCAAGGCAACTTGATTTTCTGCTCTACCAGCTTCATGAGTATAAACAATATTTTCTAGATATCCCCACAAAAAGAAGTCATTTGGAGATAGAGCAGGAGATCGCGGGGGCCATTTAATGTTTCCTGTTCCAGTAATAAGACGGTCAGGAAAAGTATTTCCTAGAAATTCCTTTACCCTCACTGCATTATGTGCTGGACAGCCATCATTTTGAAACCAAACGATTTCCTGATTTATTCCAATGTTTTGAATGGCGGGAAGTATTTGATTTTTCAGTAATTCGAGATACTTGTCGGCATTTAATATACCATCAATAAAATAGAGGCCTATAGAATGGTCACCTAAAATACCTGCCCAAACGTTTAGTTTTTGAGGATACTGAGTGCGATTTTCAAAATGCCGGTGTTGATTTTCCGAAGCCCAATATCGAAGAACAGAGGGATTGTGCTTTCCGTGTAGTGGAAAAGTTGATTCATCGATGAAGAGAATATTTTTTAACGAAATTTTCATCTCGATGTATATTTTCCATAACGTCTTGACAAAACTCCATTCTCCGGAAATTGTCCTCGGGAAATATTTTTTGAGTTTTCGAATATTTGAAACATTTTAAACCATTACGTTTCCAAATACGTGATATAGTTCTGTTACTTATACCTAATTCCTCGGCAGCACTTCTGTTATCAATTTCCACAATACTACAAATTAATACATCCTGCCGTTCTCTTTCCTCAATTTTTTGTGGTGATACCTCACCTCTCTTGGTTTGCATTTCGTACAGTTAATGAGACAGAAACAAGTTTCAAATTTATTTATAATATTATAAATTGTTTGTCTGCAAGGTACAGAACGGTCTGCAAAAGTCAGCGCAAACAAATTCATGTACTCCATTGCAGACTTGCCAGCATAAAACCATTTTAGTAACTGAAGCTTTTCAGTGGGTGTATAAAGAGCCATTATACATAAATTTTATTGTACGCTTTCAAACTGTAACGGCCGCAGCTAGACTGAATGCAAAATTTCCAGTCAATCGGTATCGGAGACAATCGTCAGTCGTCGCGGTCTTCGCTGGCTTTGGACTGGCTTTCTCTTGTACGTATACATTGTATGTACTACTCATACGTTGATTCTCTATGCCTAATGATATTTAACACATACGGTATAATGCAATTTTGGGTTTACATAATGCAATTATGATGAACACATAGTTTACTTATAACATTGTACTTAACAACTATAACTGAATCGGTTAATAATGCATACATAATTAACCAAAAAAAAATAAATAATTGACGTTTTATTTAATAGTCGTAGATAAAAATAGATTATTTACTGACCAATCCAGTTTCCTCTATACTTCTGCTATTTTGCGGTATTGGTCTAAGGAAAATAAACGTATGATTTATGATGCACGAACGCAAAGTCCGCAAAAGGTTAGTGTTCGGACGGGAATTTTAGAGGACAATTTGTCATTGAAGGAAATTGAAACTTACAAGATATTTACTTATTTTGCAGAGCAGTATCGTATTTTGTGTGCAAAACATATGGAGTATCCATAAATTACGTTTGATTTCAGATGGATGGATGCCCTGCTTGTAATGCTGCAATTGACAATATTTAAAGAGTATATTTTCTACCAGAGTAATAAATGGCTGAGCACTATTTGCTGGGAGGTTATGTATAATAGTCCAATGTCAATTTACTATTATCAGAACAATTAAGCTGATTTAACTGCAAACACTGATTATTGCATACTAAATAATACAACCACAGACATTGCAGAAATTTTGTCGATAGATTAGGATCTCGCGCTTTTCAGGTGATCGTTTAGCACAGGGGTTCTCAAAGTTTTGCTTGGGTGGATCAAATTGTAAATTCCAAAATATTTGGCGGGCCAAATTCCAAAAATGTTTTTAGAAAAGCAATAATATATTTGTGATTAATGTATTTATTAATTTTTAATTACAAAAATATTTATATATTATACGGCTATTATTACTAGAGACCGGATACGAAAGGCCCATGACTCATCGCCCACGGGCGTACTATTAAAAAATTGTATTTTTAAAGAGTTTTTAATTTTATTTATATAATTGGAAAACAAACGGGTGGTGATCTATAAAATACGAAATACATTTGTATTTGTTCATTTTGTAGTTCAAGTTGAGTAAAGGAGTATTAATATTAACTAGCAATACTTACTCAAGGTTCTCTTCTGTAAAATTTGTTCCCTCTAGAAAACGCCTTTCTACATCGCAATTGGTTATAGGTGCATACTGGAAATACTCTTTTATTTCAGCGTATTTAGCAGTTAGATTTTGAAGCATTGTCCCCATACACAATTGCCACAATGTTATTAAATCTGGATTTCTATTAAAAACTGCGTGTAACTTTTGCCGAAGGTCACATCCGAAGTCACTGGGAATATTTTTCAAATTAGTTCAAATTATTTTTCAAATTATTTTGCAACGATGTCCTTGACGTTGAAATAATTTCCACGAATAGCTTACGTTAATGAGGAGCGTTGAATGTTTTTGTTTTTCATGTTTTCAATTTATTTTTTTGCGCCAAAAAGAAATGACACGCAATTAGCTTTAAATTGCGAGGGATAACACCTTTGTAATAATCCTGTTTTTATTGCCAATTTTGATTAGATTTTTGTAAAGAAAGCATCAACATAAAGAAATGTAATACAACCCGCGTTTTGATCTAGTAATCTCAATATATATGATTGTTTCAGCCTTTACTTGATGAAATTCCATTATAACCATTATCAGGATTAAATAGAACAAATTTTAATGAATTTCACTTTTTAATTTACACCGTAACGATCGTTTGGCTCCAACCTGAGCTTCATCAGACATATAACTAACTTATGTACAAATTTTAACACAAATGTACCTTAACAAACACATATTTTGTTTTGAATAGTTGAAGGAATCGGTACTTTTTATTACTAAAATGTCTATGCACAAAACTTTCACTGCGGTTTATACAATACTGTTCTTAAGTAATAAAGCATTATGTTAACAGGGAGGTAAAGAAGTTCTATGGAAAAATACAATATATGACTGTCTGAATATCAAATAAATAAATTAAGTAAGGGTGAATTATTAGTTTCTAATTGATCATTGAGGATCTTGTCGGTTTTCTTTAATTTATTCATTTGAAGTGACTAAAATTAAGTTTTTTACGCTTATTTTCTACGTGTAATATTTTAAATTCTTTGTTAAAATTGGGGTTTGTTAAATTAATATGAGACGCATATTTCTAAATGAAGAAAAATGTTCATTGATGCGTATTTCAAACGATCTGCCTGTCTGTCCGATATACGTCATGGGGCAACTACCGCAAGTTAACTCATAGGCTTCTGACTTTTTATTGTTATTTGTTAAATCTTATTGTTTTTTATAAATTTGGATAACTTGTTGTTAGTTCTATACGCTGTATTAACGTCAAACTTTCTTAAATATTTTCAAATTTTTTGTGCTTGAAGAGCCTATAAATGTGATCATTTTAAATTTTTGGGTGTTATTATTATTTAATATTGGGTAAACTTGTGATATGGCTTTTGTAAGGAGTTTTTTATTTAAGATGTTATCTATTATATTACATTTATATCCATTGTTGATAGCTATTTGTTTAATTAAATTTAACTCTTTCTCGAAATTTGTTTGGTTCAACGGAGTATTGATTAATCTATGTATAAGACTGTGATAAGCCGCTAATTTGTGTTGTATCGGATGGCAAGAAGTGTTATGAATAGTTATATCTGTATTTGACGGTTTGTGGTAAATTGCAAAGTTACATTTGTTGTTAATTCTAGTAATCGTTAAATCGAGAAAGTTAATACTATTATTTGTTTCCTGTTCCATTGTAAACTTGATATTGTGATGCAATGTATTAATATAATCAAATAATAAATTTAATTATCTCTTTGTTCCTGTGAAACGTAGTAATATATCATCCACGTATCTGTACCAAAATAATACATTTTGGGAAAAAGGATTTTTTTAAATAGAATTTTCAAGATGATCCATAAAAATCTCAGCTAATAACGGAGTTAGGGGATTACCTATAATTAAACCTTCTTTGCAAGTGTATATGTTTTCATTAAATTGAAAGTAATTTTGTTCTATGCATATGCAATGGCCCACAGTTTAGAGGATATTGAACAATCGTCTGTTGTATCCATATCACACACAAGGGGTCAGGCACTTTTGCCAGCAGATTTTCCGCAAATATTGCTTTTATGTTAATGTATACAACAGACGATCGCACTAAATCCTCAGTTTTTGGCTCAAGTATCCTACATCGACGAGGCTGATTTCTCCCGACATGCTATTATGAATTTTCATAATAATCACACGTGGGCCGAAGAAAACCCACACGAAACATTGGAAATCTGACATCAACATCAATTCTCTGTTAATGTGTGGGTCGAAATTGTTGGAGATCATTTGATAGGTTCATATTTTTTTATGGAGAAATATAGCGACGTTTTCTTGAAGAGGAGCTAGCACTACTGTTGGAAGAGGTGTTTGCATTTTCGTCACCAAGGTAAGAAAAGTGATAATCGGACATGCATTTTCGTCACCGTCCTGAAAAGCAGACGTTACTTACACATGCATTTTCGTCACCGACCATTTTCTTATCTTATTAAGTAGGTACTTAGCAATTGAAAATGAAACGAAACAATTTATATAAAACAAGGTTGTTTATTCAAATATATATACATAGGTACAGAGCTATATAAAAAATATGTAAAACATTATTTGATGTAAAATAACAATGATATGAGAGACATTTAACTAGATGTAACCTGCTTATTTCATTGTTTTGGTATTATGTAAGCATAGACTCAATAAATTGCTGCCTTTTTTTAACTTTACGATTGTGAATTTTTGTAGGCATATGCAAACTTTGTATTTTAATATAGGTATCTATTTGAAATTCCTTCAATTTTTCTATAAAAACAAATAAATTTGGATGATCCTTGTATAACGACTTGTTAAAATGTTTATGGAAGGATTCACACGCATTTGTTGTTCTAGTTAAGGTAGCTGAATGCTCTACCCAGATTGAAGGCGGAAAAAGTGATTCGTCAGAGATGTACGTATCAACCAAATAATCAGCATATTTAACTAGTCGGTCGTCTTGTGGCATATTTGGTATTAAATCAAAGGCAAAGCATTCACCTACCTCTTCTGGACGTAGGTACATAAGCGAAACCCGGCCCTCCTAGCTTAAAGGAGTAATCCGTAATTAAGCACTTTGGTGACGAAAATGCATGTGTCATAAATGCCCCAACTATTGCGCACGGTTTATCTACCTGGTCGGTGACGAGAATGCATGTACCCGTTGGAAGAAGTCCCCCAATTAAGATTACAAATGTATTTTATGCACGATGATGCTCCCGCACATTTCAGTTTAGTTGCTCGTGAGGTTTTGAATGATGCGTATCCAAATCGGTGGATAGAGCCAGGAGATCCACAACCATGGCCTTCGCGATCTCGAGACTTAAATTCTCGATTTTTTTTCTCTGGGGTCACCCTAATTACTGGTTTATGCGACTGCCATTGAAAATGTTGATGAACTGAGAAATTGTATTGTTGCAGGATTTCGGACAATTCGAAACACTCCCGGCATTCTTGCACTCACCAATCAATGCAACGAAGGATAAAAGCTTGCCTTGCAGTTGCAGGCTGCCATTTCCAACAATTTCTGTAGGTTAACTTTGTTATATTAGTGCGTTTTATTGTATGAACTTTCAATTTACTATTAAACAGCCCGTAACTTTAAAACTAAGCCTTTCAAGACATACATTTTTACGAACTTTTAAGATCCTAATACCTCCAGGAATCAGTCCATAAACTTTATCGCATATATTTAGAATCACCTTGTATACAATTCAGTAAGCAAAAGCGAGTATTAAATCCAACTACACACAACATCAAAAGTCTTGGACCCTCTCTATAAAAAGGAAATGAATGGTGTATTAGTATTTCTAAGTACTTATCAAAGTAGGTACATCGTATGGGGAAAAAAAAAGAACCAATCACGTTTGATGATAACACACGTGTGATTTATTGTCAATTGATAAAGAAAATTGTCAGTTTTGTTGCATTTGTAGTCAAACGATTTTCGTGATTAGTGTTTCTGAAGAAAGTACAACTGATTTTTTTAATTTGGAAGTTGTATTAGTTCCTTGCACTCAGAAATACTTAGAGCATCGTCATTTAAACATGTAACAAAATTTTGTAAACTATTGAAATTCTCTGCATAGAAACTAGTAGCTTCCAACCATGATGCCCATCTAGTTATTACTGGAGAGGGGGCAGTAACAAAGATGGAAGTTTTTCCCTGTGAAGAACTACTCTCAATGGTGCTTTTCTGAAAACTTTTTTAAAAGCGGATACAAGTCTATATCAACTTCCGGCAAGGTGTCTCTGATATATTCACAGATTCTGTGGAGAGCATGTGCTATACAAGTGATATGCAGCATATTAGAATATGTTTCCTTTAATAGTCTGCCTGTTTTTAACATATATACAGCACTGTCACTGACAAATAAAAGTATTTTTTCTTTGTACCTGTCGTCCGAATGAAGCATTTGGTTTATATTCACGTAATTGTTTTAGCTACTGTTTCCGCATCAACTGTATTTATAACTTTTGTTGCTATTACATATGCATTATATGGAATAGTTGGTGGTAGTACACCAGGTACAACATTTACCAAACGTCCTAATATATCGACAGTTTCGTCGGCACTTATCCATAGCCACTGATTTGCCATTAAAGTTTCACAGAATTCTTCGTTAAAATTGTCAGATTCCAACGCGTCTAATTTCTGTGTATGTGTTTACGATGCTAAGTGACGTTTTACGTGCGATTTCTTTGAATTTTTACCGATATTTTATAGACTTTGCAATAAGTTTTGGAATCACTGGCAGTGGACATACAATCAGTTTGTTGTTTCACGTTGCCATTCTCGATAAATGTATGCGAAGTTTTTCTCGTAAGTTATTGAAACTTAACGAAATTGGACTGGACACTTACGTGTATATGTAATTTACAGTTAAAGCAATGAAAAAAAGAAACTAACTCGCCGTGCTTTATTTATCTTACGAAATATAAACTAATAAATAAAACAAATTAAAAAAAAATCCCCACGTTTCTATCTACGCCCATGAAGAAAGGAAATTAAGTATAATATTGTTGTTTCTGCGTTTCTGTGTTTCTGCCATCTATAGGCGTCGTCAGTCAAGCTAGTGAAGCAATATAATACAAATGATACAAATCTTTTTAAGAACAGATTTGTATCTGTATATACATTTACGCTGAAATCGCCTACAAGATATAGCAAATTTCGTCCTATAAGGTGCCACTATTTAATAAGTGACATCTGACGGACGAAAGGGACTATGCCGAAAAAGGCGACCTTTCGCTTGACCAGCTATGCTGGTACAAAAGCGAAAAAATACGTATAAGTGTAGTCCATTAACACGACCCAGATGGCGGTAAATATACAAAAAGGTTTAGTATATCAATACGTTATGCACGTATTACGCATTTGTTACAAATGAAACAGACATGCAATATATACATATCTGTAACTGTACACATGGACAATACACTTCGTATTTTCAGCATTTACTTCTGCTTAAGACACGTGTTTCTGCCATCTATAGATCTATAGATGCCATCTATAGATGGCAGAAACACGTGTCTTAAGCAGAAGTAAATGCTGAAAATACAAGGTGTATTGTCCATGTGTACAGTTACAGATATGTATATATTGCATGTCTGTTTCATTTGTAACAAATGCGTAAACGTGCATAACGTATTGATATACTAAATCTTTTTGTATATTTACCGCCATCTGGCTCGTGTTAATGGACTACACTTATACGTATTTTTTCGCTTTTGTACCAGCATAGCTGGTTAAGCGAAAGGTCGCCTTTTTCGGCATAGTCTCTTTCGTCCGTCAGATGTCACTTATTAAATAGTGCCACCTTATAGGACGAAATTTGCTATATCTTGTAGGCGATTTCAGCGTAAATGTATATACAGATAAAAATCTGTTCTTAAAAAGATTTGTATCATTTGTATTACATTGCTTCACTAGCTTGACTGACGACGCCTATAGATGGCAGAAACACGTGTCTTAAGCAGAAGTAAATGCGAAAAATACGAGGTGTATTGTCCATGTGTACAGTTGCAGATATGTATATATTGCATGTCTGTTTCATTTGTAACAAATGCGTAATACGTACATAACGTATTGATATACTAAACCTTTTTGTATACCGCCTGATTCTGAGCAAACGCAACGATCCGAACGTATGAATATTTCTCCCGCTTCGAATACAATTCCCCTGAACGCGTTTAGCCAATCACAAACCAGTCTGTCGCGCAACCATTTAACAACTAATGTCACAAATTAGTGTCACCACTGTCACCCTATACGGAGTCTCTTAAGCGTTTGAATAGTGAAAATAAGAAATTAAAAAAGAAAATAGACATTACTGGTTCTGTACAAAATTTAAAACCATTATTCCCAAATCGCAGAGTTCCTAATGATACGTTCATTTTAGTATGCGCTGCAATAGAACTAAATTCAAATTTGACAGTTAGCGATATTTCCAACGATTTAGGCATATGCTGCTCTTCCGTTAACCGCATACTAAAATTAAATGGTTTTCGTAATTATAAATATTCCAAACATCATCAATTATTTTACGGCGATGAGTTTAAACGGATGAATTTCCGTTATTATATAATTAATTTCTCATTATGAACAATTTATTTTATTATCTGTAAGAGTAAATTTTTCTTAACATTACTAGAATTTAATTTAGTTTTTATTTATTGCAGAAGTTTATTTAGTTTACTATGAACAGTTTTTGTGACCTTTATTATTAAAATTTAATTTATTAAATCTCTTGATGCCTTATTTGCAATTTTCTTAACCGCTTATTAATAATTTCATTACGCTTTGTAGAATAACGTATTGCAATTTACTCATTACCATAACACAGGACTAAACAATTTATAGTCCTTTAATAGTAATTTGGTAATCAGATAATTTTTCTTACGCGGCTCCATAATATGTAAGTATGTATGATATATGACATTGATGTTGACACGCCTACAGCATTCAGGGGAATTGTATTCGAAGCGGGAGAAATATTCGTACATTCAGGCCGTTGCGTTTGCTCAGAATTAGGCGGTATAATATTGAAGTAAGTGCGGTTAAGCTAATGAATAGTGCTATTCAATAACTGCGTGTTGTACTTAGCGTTGTTGTAGACTATTTATATGGTCCATCTTAATTTCGGCATCTCGAGTCCGGTCCCTCATTATTACGTTAACTATGAAATAAAATTAAAAAAGTACAAAAAACGATGAGTGCATGCGTAATAAATAAAATAAATTGAAAAAAAATATAAAAAAATTGAATTAAGTAGAATGTGATGTGTGCACTTATTTTTTTAAATTATATCATTGAAGTTTGGTTTCATTTGGCTAGAATGTATTCTTAATATTGCTTTCAAATGTTTATGCGTTAGTGTCGATCTCAACTTTGACTTATTAACTGCCATGATTGAAAAAGTTTTTTCGCAGATATATGTACTTTTATATTTCAAATAATATTTGTTGTGTATGCTTGCGTAATTTGGGAAAACCCTGTTGGGATAATCCTGTATGAAAGAAAGCCTATCAAGGAATTGTTTTGGTAGCTACTCTTGCTTCTGTATTTTCTTGCAATTCTATGAATTCGAATTGTTTGTCTTCGGACATATTTTTAGGATCGTAGTGAAATGAATTTGGAAATAAAATAAAATCTTCCTTATTACCTTCAAACTCAATAAAACTCTATCAAAATAATTTAAGAAGTCTTGTATAATTAGTTACTGATTCAACATTTTCTTTTGCTAATATTGTATTTGTTTAAAAATGATATAAGTTTCTAAATTGAAGTTGTTCTTGTAATAATATAAAATTTCGTTTTGTAGCTTTTACTTAACCAGGAGAATCGAACATATATTTACTATTATCTTGTAATTTTAGATTTAATTCATTCGTAATTAGTTACATCAGTCAGAATAGAAAGAGGAGCAAATTTTATGGAATTTTCTAGCAATTGTTTCGAAATATCCTCAGCGATGTTTCAAATTCTACGAGTAATAGTCATTTTCGTAGAATCAATTGAATGATCTTGCTGATAATTTGTTTTCATATGATTCTTTGAAGTCACAAAAATAAAGTTGGTTAGTAGATTAGTATTTGGCTTAAATTGGCTTGAACTGAACTATTTTTAAATCTAATATAAAAATAATATTTTTAAATTTTTTATAAAAATACAAATTATTTTGTAAAATTAAGATCTTTGATCTTAAATCGCGGCCGCTTTTCAGCAGTTTGAGCACTGCATTTGGCCAACGGTACGAACCCTTGGTTTAGAAAATCTGTTCTAATCAAATTATTCGGATTGTTATTCAGTTATTTTTCTTTAAGAGAATTTTTTATTTGATTCTCTTTGGTTTCTTGACAAGATTTATTTAGTTTTTAGAAGTGTTTTTATTTTATATTTTATATTCTGCTATAAAATATAAAATTAAATTTGTATGTGTGTATGTACATAATTTGTCCTGCATTATTTAATTAAATGCTGCACAATTTTGTTGTGATATAACATCCTGATTACATTACATGCCACTAAATAATGTAATAAATTGTTTCCTGTGTTATTATTAAATATATTTAGCTATATACAGGACTCCGAAGTACTGATTGGATGGCTTTCAAAACATATTGTTTGCATGAGCGTTTATTTACCTGGAATATGTACTTTCCACGTCTAACTGTGATGCATTATTTCAAAATTGTATTAGTTATTAAAGCATCTATAAATATGACCCACTTACGAAATATTAGAAACCTCAAATTCACCTATCGATTTTATTTATATTTCCCGTTCTTGAATTTATGTACATTACAAAAATGTTTTTAAAATTGAGTGTAATTGAGTAGACATTTGGTTTAGAATTTTAAAAATAACACAAGTTTACAAATTCCGGTCAACTTTTGGATCAGAGCAGATGAGAACAAATCTTGACGTTATTTGAGGTGCTGAATTCAAATCCGGGTTTCGTTTTTCAAAATTGATTCTACTTTGTGAGTTCGCGCATGTTGGCAGCACTGCGCTATCATAATGGCAGTCAGCTGTTGGCGTCGCTAGAAACAATATTTAATTTGTATTTTTAAAGTTTTTTTTTGAATCCAAAACGTGTGAAAATGCAAAGACAGAATTGTAAAGTTGATTCAAAGTGTTTTTGTTGTGTTTGCGGATGTTATATGATCAGAAAAAGTGGCAAAGTTATTACTAATGTGATCAGAAATGCATATTTTTATTATTTTGGTTTCTCTGTATCAAACACTCACAAGCCGTGGGTACCGAAATTTTGTAACGCGTGTAGCACAATATTATACAAGTGGTCACGCGGTAAAAACGTATGTTTTTCATTTTCATTGCCAATGTTATGGAGAGAGCCGAAAAATCATGTACATGATTGTTACTTTTGCTTGATGAATGTCGTCGGTGTAAATGCAAAAAAAAACTATCAAAATATAAATATCCTGAAGTATCATCAGTGTCTAAGCCAGTTCCCCGTGCGAGCAATGATCCTTTGCCAATTTGCAAATTACATGGAAACTTGTAGTTCATCACCGACGAACAGTGGAAGCGATTTTAACATGGAGGAAAAACATTTAGTTTCGCAAAGTGAACTCAATGATTTGGTTCGTGATTTGAATTTATCGAAACAAAAATCAGAATTGCTCGCATCACGGATGCAGGAGTGGAAATATCTTGACACTCAAACAAAAGTCACTGTATATAGAACCAGAAATGAGGCGCTTTTACCGTTTTTCAAAAAAGAGGAGAATATATGCTTCTGCTATGACATCAACGGTTTGTTTGATGCGATGAATAACACCATACGATGTAAATGAATGGCGTTTGTTCATAGATGGTTCAAAATACAACCTGAAAGCTGCTCTGCTACACAATGGAAATATAAAACCATCAATTCCGATTGCTCATGCAGTACAAACGAAGGAATGCTACGATACAATATGTAAAATTTTTACCAAGATAAAATATAAAGAGCATCAATGGAAAATTTGTGGCGATTTGAAGGTTTGAAAATAAATTACAATTCAATTTTAAAGAATAAATTATTTATATACTATTCCTACAGGTTATTGGTCTCTTGATGGGGATGCAATCTGGTTTTACCAAATTTTGCTGTTTTTTGTGTCTGTGGGATAGCCGTGCAACTGACCAACATTATGTGAAAAAAGATTGGCCAAGCCGTACTAATTATGAACTAGGAAAACAAAACGTCTATTCTATACCACTTGTGAACCCACAGAACATTTTCTTGCCACCTCTCCACATAAAGCTTGGCCTTATCAAAAACTTTGTCAAAGCGCTCGACCGTGAAGGACCGGCTTTTGAGTACTTGACCAAGTTATTTCCCAAGTTGTCGTACGCCAAAATCAAATAGGGAATATTTGTCAGACCTGATATTAGAAAATTAATGGCCGACAGAAACTTTACAAAATGTTTAACGCCCAATGAAGCAGCAGCATGGGTATCATTTCAAGATGTTGTTCACAACTTTCTCGGTAACCGCAAATCCCCGGATTTCAAGCAGATAATGGACAGTTTGTTGCAAAATTATTGCAAGATTGGAGCTCGAATGTCTCTCAAAATACATTTTCTGCATTCCCATCTCGAATTTTTTCCTGAAAACTTGGGTGATACAAGCGACGAGCAAGGAGAGCGACTACACCAAGATTTGGCGAAAATCGAAAAACGATACCAAGGATTTTGGGACGAGGGCATGATGAGCGACTACTCTTGGACTTTAATGTGTGAAACAGATCCCAAACAGTACAAGCGACTCAGTTCGACTGCTCTTCATTTCTAATTTAACACTTTTAATGAATAAAATGGAGATTAATTGTCAAAAATTGTAAAAATTGTGTTTATTTAATATCTCGAAAACTAGAACCAAAATCAAAAAACGGAGTGCAGATTCGGATTAAGCGCCCCAAATAACCATAGAAACAGCTTTTAGTTGCTTAGATCCAAAACCGTGTATACTTGTGTAATTAATAAGGACGTCCAGTCCAATGTCGAATACATAATTGAAACAAATATATTTGATTTTCTATGTGTTTATGGAAGATGTAATAGGTTTGCCAATAAGGACGATATGTAAAATTAAATAAAATACATAATATTTGAGATAAAAGTAAAACCTTTTCTTCATTTTGTAGTGCAACTTATGACAATTATGTTTTGAATACCACGTTTGCAGAATTGAATTTTTGCAATAAATCAGGTGTAATTTCATTAACGTCGATATCGATGTTCAATTTCAAAGCGTGTCTAGTTCGAGGTTTGTTGGCAAACACCAACAACTTCAAACATCCCAACAAAAACAAATTCAGTTGTGTTAAATCACAACAGTTTGGAGGCCAATTAACAGTTCTGTTTCTGGAGATTACAGGCTCATCAAAGTTTTCTCCCAATAACTCCATAGTGGCATTGGCAAAATGTGGTGTTGCCCGATCTTGTTGGAAAAATATGTCTTGCAAATCAATTTCATTCAATTTTTGGGCACAAAAAATCTGTTAACATTGATCGATAGCGCTCACCATTCACTGTTACTGCATATTCATTTGCATTTCCAAAAAAAGGTTCGATGATGCCACCATGCCATAATCTACACGAAACTAATTTTTTCTGGATGAAGATTACCTTCACACCAAAAAAACGACAATTTTGTTTGTTAACAAAACGAAGGAGCGGATTTTAGTAGTGTTGAATCCAGCTCTGCTTTGATTTCGGCTGGTGTTAAGCCTTTCAAATGAAAGTACTTTATCACTGCTCTCAACTCCATTATTACAAAATCACGTGAGATGTTCACTTTGGCATACAGTCGAAAACCTATTAAAGAATGATTCTACAGAATGGTAAAGAAGATTCCTGCAAATTCGCGCCATCTCTGTGTTAGGCCACGTAGTTCCGAACAATTCTCCTAAGTCTGCACATTTTTAAAATGTGCAGTAAGTAATAGCAAGGCTGTCAACTCAAACATACTGCTATGAATAGTGGTTTGTAGATTTAATGCGCCACCATCCACAACTAGTTTACCCAACTAGGTTACTCAGCCGGTTGATTTCCAAATATGAGACATCTAACGTCACGGGTTCCAATAAGGAAAGTCGTGACTGTGAAATATACTAGGCGCCAGTGAAAAGTTTACAATATGTTTTATATTTATATTATATAAGTTACTTATTTTTAATTCATTAACGGTAACGGCCAGAACACAAAAATTAAACACAGGATAAAATCCAATTGAATCTTTAATACAAAAAATCAAAAAAAGAAAAAAAAGACTATCTCTATAAAGTATAAATATTATGTATTTTACAATAATACATGAGGTAAAATATATTCACTGTAATATTGACAGCTGCGTGAATGAAAAAACTTTCTCTTAATTACTCCGATCAAACTTATCTAAAAATAATAAAGTTTATTTTTAATTTCTCCCCAGAGAACCATACTGTATAATCAAATTTGATACACGACCAAAATTTACACATGCGCAAATAACATGTACAAAAAATCCCTTGAATCCCGTCGAACAAACTTTTCAATTTATAATTATTACAAAGAAATGTTAATAATAATCTTTATTATTTATTTCTAATAATTAAGACAATTTCCTACTTGTTCCAAAACAATAGAACTACAATTAATATAATCTGATTTTTAAATTTATGTCGACATAAAAAAAAATTATTCTACTTACAATTTGGAGACTTACGAGAACAGTTGTTTAATCTTTTAAAATCATCAAATTACGAGAATGAAAATCTCTAAAATATATCGGGAATTGAATATCAAAATACAAACAACTAATTAACAATTCAAATCAACCCGAACTAATTTAAATATATAATATATATTTCAACTTTTATTCAACAAATATTTAACACAACTGTCTCCTTTAATAGCAGATCTTCGTCTCTCTGAATTGTATTGGGCCTCAAGAACACATCGGCCTCGAATAAAACTAGTTTTTATATTCGCACATGAAATTTAAAACATATCGGATATACGCATATATCCAAAAATAATGTACATTTATTTTAAATTATTTTTAAAATATTATTTTTAGAAAAAATCCATAGCAATATGTATGCATCATTTATGAGCAAATGTATGTTCTCAGATCGTTGATTCACCCGGTGTGTGACGTAAACTTGCAAAATAAAAAATAAATTGTCAAATGTACATGCAAGCAGTTTCCAGTTGTGAATTCGTAAGTTGACTCCTTTATGTTTAGTTATATCTCGTCTTAATTTGTTTATTTTTGTTTTATTTCTCTTCTTATTATGAGCAAGTGTAGCAGTGAGTGTGTCTGCACATTATTTCCCCAGAGTCCCACCTCCAGGTATTTATTTTACAAAAGTTTGAACACGTACCTACTAGACCACCACGGTCCTATTTGTTCATTAAGTACCTAATTAGGTACCTAATTAGAAATGGGCATCTTCAATTATAGATTTCTTATAAGAAAAGTTTTAGTGAGAACTGTATACATATAATTATGTGAACAAGCAATTTGATATTATATAGATATAATTATCAAGAGAATTTTGGCAAACAATTAATGATATCGAAAACTCAAAAATATTATCAGTTATCATCACCTGCTTAAGCCAAAGTTTGGCGAAACAATATCGTAGTGCATGTTATAAGTACAATAAATTATTTGAAACAATTTTTAGTTAATTATTAAAGTTCAAAAATATTTCTTTATACAAACCAGCAACCTTAGTAAAACCAGCAATTCTATGACTGCCACACTAATTTAATTTGTACAGATTGTACGGATGCTCGAACAACTTCATTTGCGACACACTTTGTGCGTAACACCATCGCGTAATAACCTTTGATGTAACTATAATGTGGACTCGTTGCTTCGAGCTTTGTCGCGGAACGTAACAGTATTCACCTCAAAGGTTCCGCTCACACAGGTGTTTTTATTTATGAATTATTAATATTTTCTGTCCAATTATTTACATTGGGAAAAATTCTATTCCAAACATTTTTATTACAATGACTAACTTGTATATAAGCAATTCTTCAAGAACTTCTGTTCTTTCGAAAATTTGTAACGTCTAATTAAAGACTAGCTTTATAATATTACGTTATTTGAATTTGAATTTTTAAACGACAAAAGTAATTTTTATGCTGTCAATGTTAGGGTTTCTTTTTTTTGTATACTTTCCTTTGGAAAGTCTGTTCTTTGTAAATTTAACCTAATGGATTATGTGACGCGCAAAAAATATTAAAGAACTTATATTCAAAGGCCACCGTGTCCCGTTCAATTGATTCTTGCTTTTCGTGGTCCATTTCCAGTTCATTAATTTGAGATTCGGTTATGTTATATCAACGGTTTATTCTGAAAAAGGGAGAAAGGAAAAGAGAAACGATGTGAGAAGGGGTGGTAGTGTGGAAGGTCAATTGCTTCAAGTCCCGTTTTCCCTTTATTTGTTGACTGAAGAATAAACCCTAATAAGGACGTATGTAGGATCCCTATGTTTTGCTTTGTGTGTGTATTTCTGTGTTTAAAAAATAAATAGTGAAAGCCAAATTTGTGGAACCTCTAAGTTTTTTTAAGTTTATAAGAGGTAAGTGCCATATGTTTTCGGCCTGACAGAAAAAAATAAGAGTTTTGAAAATTTTATCATTTTTAAATTAGTAGAAAGACTTTGGACAAATGCCTGTTTTGGATTAAGCAGCGTTCTATCTTTCTATATTTTTGGTTTTGTATGATCTGTATTCACCAACGTTACATTTAATAATAGATTTTTCTGCCTTCTGTACGAAACTCTTATATTTGTTAAATAACTATATCTCTATAGGATAATATCATTTTGTTCAATTAATATGTTGTTTCGTGTGCGTTTTTCTCACCTGAATCCTAGTTTCTTTAGAATTCTGGGATGTAATGCCATTTTGTTCAATTAATATGTTGTTTCATGTTTCATGTGTTAATACGTTGTTTTTCTCATTTTAAATTTTAGTTTCTTTAGGATTTTATAAAGTGATGGTCATTTTATAACAGGCGAACTTGCATCTCCTAATGTCATTTCGTTCAATTAATATGTTATTTCGTGTACGTTCTCTTCACTTGAATCCTAGTTTTTTTAGGGTTATCCAAAGTGATGATCATTTTCTAGAAGGCAAATTGGCACTGCCTGATGTCATTTTGTTCAGTTAATATGTTGTTTCGACGCGTTTTCAACACTTGAGTCCTAGTTTCTTCAGTCTTTTCCATAGTAATGTTCATTTTATGGGAGGCAAACTGGCGTTTCCTAATATAATTTCTTTCAATTAACATGTTGCCTCATATGCGTTTTTCTCATTTGAATCCTAGTTTCTTTCGGATTTTCCAAAGTGATGTTCATTTTATAGGAGGCAAACTAGCATCTCCTCTAATAACCTAGAATACAGACAGTATAAATTATGTTCTAAAAGATCAATTTATTCATGTAGAAAATGTAATGTGTGCCTTTGCATCCAGAATGCTTTTAACCTTTTCATAAATAATTAAATTTTTATTCTAAAATAACTTTAAATATAACATTTTGTTGTTTTTCGTAAAATATAGAATGTTTTGAGTTATAAAATAATATTCTTTTTGTTTACCAGTAGGTAGTAATAGCGCTAAGAGGAAGCTTTAGTTACATGCATACTAGGGCCATATGCTTGAAGAGCAATTTTTTTAATTATTTTTTTCAGCATTTCTGAATTATCTGAAAATTATTTCTTATAAAAAAAATATTTTACAAAACATTTTTGGTTCTGAGCGCTAATAGGTTAAATTAAGTATATTAAATGATAAAAACACACAATATTGTATTAGATTTACACTTTATAAAGTGTAAATCTAATACAACATTGTGTGTGTTTTTATCATTTGATATGGATTTACATCAAGTAAAGGCAGAATCGATTCAATTTAAGTATATTAGCTTTCAAAATTTATAAATTAATCAGTAAATTCGTATGTTTACGATATCCTCCATTGTATGTATAGTATTAGTACAAATATTAATGATAACAAAGTCCATTTCCTAATTTCTTCGTTTAAATAAACATGAAAGGTAGCGACTGTATTTTTTGCATATTTAACAGGAATGCTGCCTTCATTTCACTTCCAAAGAAAATAATTGAAAATGTTTTATTGCAATTACAAGTGAAACTATTTTCGTTTAGAAAATAAGTACAAAATCAATAAACTACGTTTTATTAGCGTCGGATGATTTAAATATTGTGTCTTAATTATTTTTAATTAGATTTCAAATTTTCGATTCATTTAGTCTATGAAATGCCGCTCTAAAAATATCCCCTCTTTAGGTAATCGTTGTTCTTCAAATTATGTTCTTTAAAAAAAAAATAAATTCCAAAAAACTTTTCCATTCATGCAACGTAAATTAACGATAAAACTTGATGTTTAACAATTCCGTACTCAATTAACTCCTACCTTGTCCAAACAATGATTTAGTTTCTCGCGACATTGTTAAACTCAATCGATTTCGGTAATCGAATTTAGAATAGAAGGTCAACAATTCATTGCCCTTGTAAACATTCTCGCAATAAATACGCGCAGGATACACGCTTTTGCTTGTCTTTCATTGTTGTAGATTAATTATTACAATTATTAGATAAGTATGACAGATAAGTGGCTTTTCCTTTTGTAAATGCCTTTATAGAGGATAATATGAGTATATTATAAGAATATAATGCTAGTATTTATGTTATCGTAATATTTAGTTAAGCATATTCAAGAGAGACATGTTTAGTGTTTTCGTATTGGGATATGTAGACACTCACTATAAATTCACTATATAATTAATATTAAATGTTTAAAGGAAGCTAAGAAAAGTAGTATTCTTTTATTTTTATACGTACAGAGCTGAAAATAACTAAAGTATAGCTTAAAAGTGGGCGATTATCTGCTAACAAAAAACGCGCAGGGGATAACTGGGGATATGGTCAGGCAGAAAGGCCATTCCCCTATTGCGCGTTTCAAATTTTAGTTGAATATTAGCCGATAGTAATTAAAATTATTACCGGCTTAATAACCGGTACTTTGTCCTTTAAGAAAGAAATATGTACAGCATGGGTTTGGTTAGCGAACCCTGGTATAGGAGCTGTTAAAAACAGGAAACTTGCCTTCATGTAATATGTACTCGTGAGGAACTGGAAGAATTCGGACAGAAACGGAGGTACGCAAATTTATTCGGAGCAGGGTAGTGGCTTATCGGGAACGACTAATAGAGTGGAACTGAGAGATCTGTTGGGGGTGATACGAAGAGTATTGTGCTCAAGTGCCTGGACTTCCTAGCGTCCAACTCAATGAACCAGAAGCAGAAGAAGAAAAGTTTTTATGCGCAGTAGATATAAAAACAAGTTTCAGGGTCTACATGGTTTTGGGTTTAGGCGGACCTTGACTTTAACCCATAATCTTAGAAACCCATCAGACCTTCGTAAATATTTTGTATCTGCATTTTCACTCATTTTTGGTCCTTTGGGATGCACTCACAAGAAAACTCATTTTGAAAAGCTTGGATTAACACTGCAAGATAGACAAGCAAACCTGGGAAAAAATAATCAGTTCGATGTCTTATGCAAGAGCAACGTTATTATTCAGTGCATTAACAAAACAATTGCTATCAGAAAATCAACGCGAAAAGAGTTTTGTTTGGCACGCAGTAACATGAAGTGACACGAGAGCAATTTTTGGACCTGGATGACCAGAGAAGTATTGGTCCCACATACAAATTGGCTTGTAGAACTTATAGTAAAACACCTAGTGAAAGTACAAGTGTGGTGTTTTAATATGCTGGGTTTTGTATTATTATGTATGTGTTTACTGGGAACCTGTGAAAGCAATTTTTTGAATATCTTGTTCGTGTATCAAGTTTGAAATGTGATGATTCTGGGAGTTGTTGTTTTAAAAGTAATTAGTGCTTAAGTAACTGCTGGCTGTCTCCTGGTCTTAACAAGATGGTATCCACAAGTTCACAAATCCAGCCCCTAAATTGACCAAACAAGTTATCAAAAAATCCTTTGTGAATCAGTGGGCCAAGCGGCGTTATTGTAAACGAAAACGTTTTTTGTTGGTAAACAATTTTTAAAATTATGCGCGTACTTGTGTTTTCGATTTTTCAATGGCCGAAGGGCATTATCTGTACCAGGTTCTGTGTTAAAAAAATGTTAAAAAAAGCATTCGACGACGACGCTTCTGCTCAAATACAAGCTAGTGACTGGTTTGAACGTTTCAAAAATTGCCTATTGATGACAATGAAAGTGCCAGATGACATCAACTGGTATTACACCAGAACATACAGGGTTAGCGCTGAATAGCGCTCAAGTTATGCCAATCTGAAGAACACGTATAAATGTCTGAAATAAACTGAAAATTAAAAAAGAATTTTTTTGTAATTCATCAAAAATTTCCAATTATTAGGGCTAAAGTGTAGCTAAAGTCGGTCCATATCTGTTTTTATTCTATATTTATCCAAATACAGCTGTAATTCGAGTTCATTGACCTGCAAAAAATCGATGAAGTTCCTAGTCATTGTTAGATGATAACAGTTCATATTCATCAAAATAGTAAATGTCGATATTTTCATATCAAAACATTATTCCCACACATATCATGGATTTTTTTTTGTGGATATCAATAATAGCCTTTACGTCGAATATGTCGACAAACCTATGCCGCATTTAATTCTTGTGACTAAAATTAAATGAACGTAAAACAACGTATTTAAAATAATTGTTTAAAATAATTATTTTAAATATGTCCACATTGATTGTACTGCGTTTTATCTGTTTATATGTTTGTAAACAACAATTTTAAAATTTGACAATGCTAATACATAAATTCATACACACAAGGGACGTCCACAAAAGGAATCTCAACATACAACAGAAGTAACACAACTTGAAGAACACAGTTCATTGATAAAGGCGCAAGTTCTCCGAAACATGTATGAAAAATTTAAAAAAACTAACCAAGTCTTTTATGCTTGACCTAAAAAACGCCCAAAAAAACTCCGCAGAAATTATATATATATATATATACCGGGTGTATTATGAAAAACCTTTCGTGCTGTAACTTTTTTATTTTTTATCCGAATGTAATAAATTATACGTCGAACTAAATCGTTTTAAAAACACTGTAACGTGATCCGCTTTGAATTTTTTTTAACACTTTGTTTTAGACAGACAGCTGCAAACTGTGTTTTTTTAAATTGCACTATATTTTTTTTTTCCTTATTCAAATATATTACTTTTTCTGAATATAAAACTGTAAACAACGATATCCTTGTATAAAAAAAAACGAGAAATTGTAGTTTTTTTTAAGTTCCATTTATTCTGTTTTTTCCGAACACAGAGATTTCTTAAATGCGTTTTAAATACTCTATTTCATTTTATTACCAGCAGATGTGTGTACCTTTTAAAATCACTTACATTCAATACTATATAGCCCATAAAGGATTACAAACCAATGTTATCAGTGAGCGGTGGGTCAACAACAACATTTACAGTGTTTATTTTAAAAATTTAAAAATCAAGCAGTCATATTGAACGATAAAAGTGCACTCCAAATTTTCGAAGAGAGTTGTGACATCTGTCAGTCACACATTCATTATAACATTTTCAACGATTTATTTCTAAATTTTGTTATTGAAATGGATAATGGCGAATGTGTGGATGCGATTCAAGCATATTTTGAATGCGGAACAAATTCTGCAGCTGCTTTGCGACTTTATGGAAATCGTTTTCCTGACAGACTGCGTCCAAGTGCCGATAAGTTTGGAAGGCTCGTGCGAAATTTACGAAATTTTGGATCATTCAAAAGACCGAAAATAAACACACGTGTAATTCAAGATCAAAATTTAGAATTAAGTGTCTTGCTCTATGTGGAAGAAAACCCTAATACGTCTACGCGAGAAATTGCTCACTACATGCAGGTATCACATTCTACAGTTCAGTACATTCTGAAGAAGCACAAGTTCTTTCCTTATAAACCTCGGAAGGTGCATGCTCTCGGTGAACACGACCCTCAACGAAGGGTTCAATTCTGCACGGTTTTCATGAATAAACTAAGGGAAGATCCAATTTTTTATCGTCGTGTGTTGTGGTCAGATGAATGCACTTTTGGGAAAAATGGTGTATTCAACAGAAATAATCATCGCCATTGGAGCACTGAAAATAACCATGTTGTGATGCAACACAATTTTCAAAATCGGTTCAGTGTAAATGTATGGTGTGGCATTTTAGGCGATAGAGTAGTAGAACCTTATTTTGTGGAGGGTAATCTAAACCAAGAAAAGTATAATAATTTGTTACGCAATGAATTAGGCGATTATTTAGATGAGTTGCCACTTGCTGAGTTAAACAGGGTGGTGTTCCAACGGGACGGTGCCACACCCCATAATGCACGAATGAATACTGATTTTCTAAATCATTATTTTGGCGTCAGATGGATGGGCACTTACGGACCTATTCGATGGCCTGCTATATCGCCAGATCTGAATCCACTGGATTTCTTTCTGTGGTCTTACATTCAAGATCATGTCTATTTGACTCCACCTGATACCAGAGATGATTTAGTAAGAAGGATAGTACAAGTATGTCATGAAATACCACCAAATCTTATATTAAACGCAGCAGTTGGAGTTAATAGAAGGTGTCAAATGTGTCTGGAACAAAATGGGGCCAATTTTGAACATTTGATTCATTAAAATATATGATAGCTTGATTTCTGTAAATTTCGTAGTTTTTTTTAATAATAATAAATTTGTCACTCAATTTAATGGAGGTGTCTTCAGGAAATAAATGTTTATTAGAATAAGTAAAAAAAAATATGTAGTACAATTTAAAAAAAAAAAATTGTGTGTCAAAAACGAAATGTCAAAAAATTTTTTTTATAAAAAACAGGTTACAGTGCTTTAAAAACGATTTAGTTTGACATATCATTCATTAAAATCAGATAAGGAAGCTACAGCCCCAAAGATTTTTCATAATACACCCGGTACATATATATATATATATACATACTATTTTCTAAATTCCTGGGAATGAAGTAATTTTAATAGGTGGGTGCATTCTCCTAAGATTTACTATGAATTTTAATGTATAGAGAAACGGAGTTTTAAAGGAAAATTAAGTATCTTCCAAAATATTAAAGATGGATATAGGACATACTTGATAAAAAAGATTGCTGCTAAAGCATTTAATATAACTATTTAAAAAAATATAGGGCGTTCTATTAAACATGCACGAGATTTTTTTGGCGCAAATTTCCTTCAATTTATTCCACCTTCACGAACACCCAGTATACATTAGAACAATTTCCGTACAAAAGAATCTCATGGTACGTACACCTTGTGCAAACGCTATACCAATTTATTTTATTTTAAGTAATGGCACTCTCGAATTATTGGCACTTAAAGACGCACAGAAATGCCACTTATTGTTTTTAATTCCAAATATTTTTCAAGTTATTGGCTCTATCTACTAAATATCCTTAATTAAATTATTCAAAATTTAACGTAAGAAATCAGAAATTAGACTTATATACAGGCCATTGAATTAAAAAAAAACGTATCTTTTTTGTGCCAGTGATTTACGGAACATTCTTTATAATAGTTGACTGAACGGGCTGATACTTGTTGAAACTCCATTTTAAAGTAATAAAATAAATCCGAGTAGTTTACCTTTGAACAGAGAACCAAGGAGCATGAAAGAAGCTATAAAGACAAAAAGACAGACTCAACTTTCCCAAACCATTGTTTAGATTCAAATCATAAATTTAATAGTGAATTCAAGATCCTGCATGTACCAGAAAAGGCAGAAAACTTAATCTGTTAGAAAATATAGAAATAAATAGATATAGGACATTAGATTTAACTCTAAATGAACAAATAGAATTCAATATCTTCCATCTACTACTTATATAAAATATGTAACTTACCCCAACTTAGAATATACCCATACACTTCTGTAAAAGAAATAGGTATATGTAAAATTGTTCGGTTTATTATCACCTGATGAAGCCAAAGTTTGTCGAAACAGTATTGTAGTGAACAATAAAAAACTTTGAAACCATTCTGATAGGTTTTATTAGTTCATTCTGTATAAGTCTACGCATTTTTAAAATGAGCAGCAATAACAACTCTATCAAGTTCAGCATACGAATTTTTTGTTACATTCACCATTTATGAGCATGTGTACCTTGTCAGATCGTTGATTCACACGGTATGTCTTAATTAATATAATTTATGTACTTTTTCGTGTTAAAAGTATACCATGGCCATCGAAAGTTTCTTATTCGCAACTCATATTAGTCTATTGTATTTAAAAAAATGGTTTTATGAATACTGTGTTAATAAATGTACATTAGATATGTAGAATTTATTTATTTATTGCTATCATGTGATCGAGCATGCTTCTGCGGTTTTATTTATGTTCGATGTAATGAGTTGTTTAATCTTGTTGGCATTCGTCAGGTGCGCGTGTTTATGTACATCACATTAAACAGATTTGCGTCAGTTTATTCATAAATTTTATCGCGACATGATCCTTTTATTCATTACTATTTCAATTTTTAAATTGTGTATCGAATCAATTGTGATTCCGGGCATGTTTATTTTATGGATTTTAACTAGGATCGCAAACCGCAGACACATATTGCAAATTATCTATAGCATTTGAAGAAAATGTGTTACATAAACGGACTGTGTAGAAGTGATTTAAACAATTTTCTTCTGGCGATGAATCACAAAAAAATACACATTGGACAGGCAGACCTTCCTTAATCGATAACGAATAGTTTCGAGTGACAAGCAGTTCTTACATACCGTATGAACGCCCGGGAGTGATTGATCTACCACAATGTAGTAAGACGAAGACGAATAGCGAGTTTATGTGGTTAGGGTTGAGAGAGGTATATTCAATCTGTTCTACTGTCTAACTGTACGGGCGTTCCATTTCTTTATCCAACACATTTTACATACGATCTAAGTACGAATCAAATAATCACTCTCTAACACATTGAATATTCCTATCAGTCGCTCATTGTGTTCAAGCAAGGCGAATATACTTGCAGTTGGCCAGTCATTACTTATATATCCATCGATCGCACGACGTTGTGCACACGGTATACTGTGCTTTACCTTTCATGAGGACAACTAAATAACTTTTTTGTTTTGAAAGCAATCAATATTCAATTTTCATCAGTTGTATAGGCACCGGTAATACATTTTTTGGATAAACAGGGTTTTTATTAAATCAACATCTAGCCAACGATGAATAAACAAATTTGCATTTCAAGTAGTAGTAGCGATTAAAATAGAGGAAAAAGTATTAGAAAGGTTGTTAGAAATCATTCAAAAATACAATATTTCATTTTTAAACATTTTTATGCCCTCAGTAGGTAACAATAGTTATTTATGTACCTAGGTTCGTAAGTACAGCTTTATGGTCGAGAATACGTTTGCAAACCGAGACCCGTAGGGTCGGCTGTACTGTACGAACCGTGGTGCATATGAGATTTTTCGTCATACCTACGTTTTTTTTTATAGACGAATTTTGATGATTTTGCACTTTACTTTTATTATATGTATACACAATAGTAACATCAAGTCAGGAATGTTTGTCGTATCTATGGTAACCATGTTTGCGGCAATATAAATTTATATTTTTGATAAATGTCAAAGTACATGCAATATATTCTCAAAAGTTTTTGCTTTTAAATAAACTTTATAAATATGGATCAAATAGAGATGGAGGCTATTATAGCTTGTACTGAAATTTTGCTAGAGAAGTCTTGAAGATATCTTACAATTTCCTAAATTGAAAGGATTTTTGAAGCATAAAAGTGATGGTTTTAGACAGTCTAAAACTATCGGCAACATTATTAGTAGATTCAGGAATTGATGTTCTTAGTCTGAAAAGATACGGCGCATGGAAATATTCCACCGTGGCAGAAAGATCTAATTGTTCGTTTACATTTAATATTACAAAGTGATAAGTTTTTGTACAAGATTCTACTTTTACTAGTTATGTGTTTTTGTTAATTCAAATTATGTTTTAAATAAATTTGTTATAAATGTTCTAAATATTGCTATTATTTACCTAGGGTCGTAATGAAATATTACAGCCCGCTACCATAGCAACTGTCAATACGGTATGTAAAGTGTCACTTACGTTTCAAAAAAAGGTGTCATAACTGTTTACTTACGCGGTAGGTATGACGAAATAGTTATTTAAGTAATAAGGGAGGTAAGTAAGATTTACCAGTCGAGGACGAGTTTGCGTCCGAGGGCTTGCCCGAGGACTTGCAATAGAGTTCGAGACTGATAAATGTTACCTCCCGAATTGCTTATAACATTTTTCCCACTCCCCAGACAATAAAATCCTCAAAAATTAAATGTAATGATAAACAGTAACGGCGAACAACCTCGGAATTTAATAAATTAAACACATCTGAAACGTTACTAGACAGTTTCTACATACAATTGATTATAAACACAAATAAAACGAAATTTGACAATTCAATAGTGTCAAATGAAACCACGGAATTAAGTGTTGCTGATAAAGTAGGTGATAATAACATTGAATTATCAAGAAATATAAATACATATCCCAATTTTGTTAATAATGTTACTAATTGTACAAACTGTAATATTACCATAAATATAAATTAATAGAACACGTGTTTTGATGCACTTTTTTTCCCTAGAGGACGTAAGTAAATTACTTACGCCCCGTTGTCATAACAATCACAGTCATTTCAGTAAAACCAACTTAGAAACAATGTATTAATGGTATGCTTACTATAAGGGGAGTGGGAAAAATTTGTTATTGCAATAATAAGAATACCATGAGAAGAAAACAATTCGAAAACTTTATTCAACTTTAAAGAACAACCAAATTTAACCACAACCTAACGAATAATATTTTAAATGAATCACCTTGAAGATTCCAATCCGATTTTGTAATTCGGTACAACTCGTCTTAATACGAGTATATCTGGAGAAATTTCTTGGCAGGCTTGTCGGATTCTCTAACACAGTTCCCGTATCTTTTGAGGTTTACATGCATCCACATTTTTAGTAATTTCCCAAACAAAAAAGTCGAGTTGTGTAATGTCAGCCGATCTCGAAGTCCACAAATATAAAATATTGTATACCTTATCTATAGATTTTTTTATAGATTAACATATTAGAAAGATGTTTGTTGGGTTTTATGAAAGAAACAAAAACAAAATTATTAAAAAATGTCATAAGAATCGAATAGATTCATTAGCTTTGTGAAAATGTTGGCACTTTACTATTCGACAGTTATAATGCTGGCATATGGAAATTTCATCATGGCGCTGTATAGTGTGTAGCAACATTTACAAATCATGCAAATTTATTATGAAAACAAGCGATAAGTTACTAGTACACTAAGAAAACTTCTACCACTTTTTGGACGCAGAGCGTGCAATGCAAAAGTTTGAAACAGTTGGTGTGCTGGGGTTATTGACAAATCAAGAATCCGGTATCGGCATAAAGGCCGTTCCGAGGAAATATTGCTTGGGTAAGTGACATGGGGGAGCAAACACATCAATTCGTCGGTGTGCACAGCAATTAGCTCTTGCATAAAGATCTGCATTTAAATGCGTACAAAATCCAACTAACGCAAGAACTTAAAGAAATGGACGACCAGAAATGTCGTACATTTGTGAACTAGGGTTTAGGGAACACAGAAGTTGATGCTGATTTTTACATGAAAAACTAATATTGAGCGATGAAGCTCACTTCCACTGATGCGGCTTTGTGAATTTCCAAAATCGTCGTATATGGGGTAGCCAAAACCCACATGTTATTCAAAAGCAATGCATCCCCAAAAATGCACTTTTCGGTGTGCATTATGGGTTGGGGGAATCATTGGCCCTTACATTTTTGAGGATGAAAACGACAACGCTATCTCTGTCAATGATTTACGCTATCCGGAAATGCTAAACGACTTTTTTTCAATCTAGTCAATAATTTGGACGTGAATGACATGTAGATTCAACAAGATAGAGCCACGTGTCCCGCAGCACCCGATACAATTACTTTAGTTCACACCAACTTTCTTGGCCGTGTTATCTTTCAGAGAGGCGACATCGACTGGCCACCCAGGTCTTATTCTCTAACCTCACTAGACTTTTTCTTGTGGGGTTATCTGAAGGAAAGGGTTTACGGTAATAAACTTGCTATGCTTCCAGATTAAAATTCTCATCAGGCGTGCAATTGTTGAAATAGAGCATTATGAAAAATTTTACTAAAAGAATGGCGTCATATCAGCGAAGTCGTAGAGAGTATTTGGCTGAAATAGTTTTTCATATATAATTGCTGAATTTGTACTTTAAAATGATAGCAAGGAAATTATAATTTATCCAATATTTTGTTTTTTTTTCGAAACCCGAAATCTGGAAGTTCACTTTGGATCAGCCTTTATATTCAAGTTCAGAAAAATATTTCTTTATTTTAAGATATCAATCATGGAACAACTTAAAAAATACGGAAAGAATACATCTAAAGTTTTAGAAGAATATGTCGATGAAAAAATATGGGAAAGAACGCTAGAATGTTTATTGGCTTTCAATTACCAACCCAGTTGCTTAGGTTTGGCTCGGTAATAAAGGCCGCATAGAAACTCTTTGAGCAGTCTACCACCTAATAAGATCTTGTGTTACCACTCGCTGTTGAACACGAACGACAACGTTTCAATTGTTGAAGAAAGGCTCCAGTGAAATATTGTGTGGTGTAGGATTGTCTTCGGTACCGAATCTAGATTCTGTTTGGAGTTGCTTGAGGGCTGTCTGGTAGTTCGACGAAGGCGTGGAAAGAACCGCTATCTGCTGGAGTATGGTATGGAGCGCTCTTACCCACGAGAGGAGTTCCCCATGTGGTGTTCATCAAAGTTACTCTTACCGCCCAGCGTTATTTAGAAGAAAATCCTTTAACCTTATCTTCATTTTGATCTTCAGAGACTAGATGCTCAAATTTTTTCAAAAACAAATGCTTGTTCTCATGTGACATTGGCTATTTATTGAAATCCGTACCACACCGCGTTAAAAAGTTCTTTGTGTGTTTTATTATTCATTACCCTTCAACATATATCTGTTACCAAATAATAATTATCGAAATATAATAAAGTAGTACGAAGTGTTGCAATTTCTGTGAAAATGAATTCGTAATGTGTTTGAGACTAAACTTGCTTGAATGAATTTTCATCTTTATTTTGTTTAATATCTTGTTAATGTTAATAAAATATAATTCGTGATGTTTCATATTCTTTGGCTTTCATTTCCAATCTTCATTACATAACAAATAATGTCGCAGTGCAGAATTTTCGTGTGACTAATTTACAAGATACGATTTTAAGCAGCATTCTCCATTATAGAGGCTCTATAATTAGAATAACATTGTATTTGTTTAGAATAGCTATTGCATAATACACTGTACGTGGTATTATATTTGGTTATAGAATCTGTTCCACTCATATATAATTATAAAACTGTTAAACATAAAAAGTAGAAAAAATTCGAAATTCTCAGTGAAATTTTTAATTTTTACAGTAGCGCTAACTACATAATAATTATTGCTGTAAAAAGATTTCAAATAGCACACAGATTTTGCATAATGGAGAATTAGAATGATAACTATGTAAATTATTTTTGTTATCTTTTGTTGTTTTGTAGAAAAACTTTAATGAAATTATGACTAAAAACAAAAATAAAAATAAATTAAATTTTCATTATGAGTTAATTTTTTTGGAATCATAAAATTTTGGCTCACTATCTTTCGTATAAAAGTCAGGATATGTACAGTAATTTAACTACATAAATTCCTATGTAGTACAGATATTAAAGGATATATTTCTCCATTCCAATTTGTTTCCCTACATTGATAAAGGGAAGCTCTCTTATTTTAATGTATAATTTCCGTGTTTCGGATTAAATAAATGTTACGTAATAGAAACAGTAGCAGGCTAACACCAGATCTAAATTGGCCATTAATTGAACGTCACCTGGACTTCGTTCGGCTACTGCCAGGACAGTGTACCGACATTAGTAGGATAATTGGCATGTTCTGCATGTCAGTGAGACAGAGGATATCCGTTTGTTTAGCCTGCGCCTGATGGTAGGTTATAATTACATCCGGATGAATATCCAATTTCAATTTTGGCTTTGCGAAGGCAGGTGATCCCTGCTGTTGTACAACAATGTTTAATCATATTATGTAATGGAAAAATGCAAAAAATATTAATGTCTGAAGAATAGATTAGAATTCTTTTTAATTATAGATCAGAAATTATATACATATTATATACCGGGTGGGGCACATAAAGTGTTACAGAGCAATAGCACTCAAACGATTAATCATATCGAAACATGTTTCAGACAAAAGTTTCAGTGTTCGGGAAGGCGGTCATACTGGGCCACCCAGTTTTTTGATCGGTGTAGGCGTAGAAGCTACGTGAATGTCAACTCCAATTTTTTAAATGGAACCATGTATTTTCTTTTCAATAACATTATTACAGATTTTAGACGAATTCAGCGACCTACAACACAAGGTCATTCTAGTCACGCAAAGTATGAAAATAGTCGAAAAATCGAAAAATATCGGAATAATCAGCATCAACTGTCAACGCATTCGGCTGTCAGTTAGTCACGCATTACCTTCTATTGTGAGTACATCGGATCGCGAAAATGAACGATTATCAAGAATATTTTGATATGTTAATGGTGCTGGGGGAATGCCGCAAACATTACAGAAACGCTGAGCAGTTGTACGCGGCTCGTTATCCGGACAGACAACAAAAATCGCACATGGCATTTAAGCGATTAGCTGACCGTTTCTGTCGCTTCGGTACAATGAAACAAACACGAGCCAAACGTCGACCGATTGTTGATGAAAATGCGGCTGCTATCTTAGCTTTTACTGCACAAAATCCCCATGCGGGTACCAGGCAAATGGAAAGAGAGAGTGAAATTAGTCGGCGATCTGTATTAAGAATTGGCCTCAACACAAATTACATCCGTATTGTATGTCACTGCATCAGGATTTGTACGGCAATGATTTCCAAAATCGCGGCAATTTCTGTAACTGGATCCGTCGAAAAATGGACACGGATGTTTCATTTTTGAGTCATGTGCTTTTTTCTGACGAAGCTAACTTCACAAATACGGGAAATGTGAATAGACATAACATGCATTACTGGGCAAATGCGAATCCTCGATGGACGAGAACTGTACGATATCAACATCCGTGGTCCGTTAATTGTTGGGCCGGCATTGTCGGCGATCACGTCATTGGTCCACATTTTTTTGAAGGTCACTTAAGTGGGCAAGTTTACGCAAACTTTCTGCAAAACGTACTGCCCGAATTACTGGAAGACGTGCCCTTGCTAGTTCGCATAAACATGTGGATGCAACACGACGGTGCACCATCCCATTATGCTCTATGTGCAAGACAAGTGATGAATGAGATTTATGGTGAAAAATGGATAGGACGAGGCGCTACTGTTGCTTGGCCACCTCGTTCGCCAGATCTAACACTAATGGATTACTTTTTCTGGGGTTTTGTCAAAGGACACGTAATGGCGGAAGCACCTACCACGCCTGACGACATGAGAGAAAGAATACGCCGAGCATGTACCGAAATTACACCACAAATGTTGGCTAACGTTAGACGGTCGTTTCCTCGGAGAATTAACCACTGCTTACAAGCGGAGGGTGGTCACTTCGAGCATCTTCTGTAGGTAGACCCAAACCAAAGTTAGTGGATCCTTTGATGCTGATTATTCCGATATTTTTCGATTTTTCGACTATTTTCATACTTTGCGTGACTAGAATGACCTTGTGTTGTAGGTCGCTGAATTCGTCTTAAAATCTGTAATAATGTTATTGAAAAGAAAATACATGGTTCCATTTAAAAAATTGGAGTTGACATTCACGTAGCTTCTACGCCTACACCGATAAAAAAAACTGGGTGGCCCAGTATGACCGCCTTCCCGAACACTGAAACTTTTGTCTGAAACATTTTTCGATATGATTAATCGTTTGAGTGCTATTGCTCTGTAACACTTTATGTGCCCCGCCCTGTATAGTTAGACAAAAGAAAAATTTAAGAATTTATTTACACAACCTTAGGTATATATTTTTGCAAGACTCTAAATTCCGAAGCTTTATATCAGGAAATTATTCGGTTTTTATTTATCAAATAAAGTGTATATAATTAGAGAAATAATACAAGAGATTATAAAGAAATTTAATGATTTATTGAAATTATTCCTGATGTAAATAATTGACGGTATGTATGCAAACAATAAAATATATACAAATATCAAAACATTAACATTATGTTCTATCCAATATAGATTTCAAATGTGAGATTTAAAACATATCCACACAGGAGTCTTTATACAGTGTCTTTCTAAATTAGTTATATATACATAACATTTAATTGCAAAGAAATTTTACATTTTATTGAACTGAATAATAAAGCAAACAATTCAGTACCTAAAGCTTTAAGTTTCATTTACAAATGTTCAATATGACTTCACCTTGTAAAACGGCATATGTCTAATCTATAAGTGAGAATTCGTCCAAAATTGTTCGTATCATATCACAGTCAATGGTAGCAACTGCTTCTGTTATCCGAACCTGCAATTCAGGAAGAGGTGGAACATGAACTTAGCTTTTAACGTAGACCCACACACAGAAATGCAATGGTGTTAGATCAGGGAATCTCGGCGGTCAAGCTATAGCTCCACTACGTCCAATACAGGTTACGACACGTTGCAGCTTCGTGGAGGTGCACTAGCCTGTTGAAAAATAAATCTGTTCATGTATTCTTGCATTCGTGGCATGAGATAATTTTCGTATCATAACATATCAAGCCAAGTATCCTGAGTAACAGTTTTCTCGATGAAAAGGAATGAACCTTACACTTGAGTAGAAAGTGCACAAAAGACATTTAACTCAGCCGATTCCCTTACATGTTCGACTATTTCAAATGGTTTTGAAGCACCCCATATTCGTACATTATGGCTGTATACATTTCCACTTATATGGAATGTTGACTAATAACTAAATACAATTTGAACAAGAAATTTGTCATCGTTTTCCATTCACTATAACATTTCAACACAAGCACAGAGAGTGTTGCGTGCTTATCTTGGTTGGCAGACGGTTTCTCATGACATGTGACTTACAAGATTGTGTGTAATTAACAGCGCCGCAAAGAATTTGCTGTGCTTCTCGTACACTGGCGAAAACTTGGATGAATTCGAAACATGAGTAACCAATGCAAAATAAGTATACGTTATTTACATCCACGTGTACATATACACATGTGTTTTTAACATTTTTGTATTACTGCATTTTAAACATCGACATGCTATCTTTTACATGGTATTATGAAACCAGTCATTCTGTTTATATAACAGTATGTTTTTCGTTTAAATCCATAGGTGTTGGCATTGGCAATGCTTCCGAATAAGGTACTGGTCGTCTAGCAGGTGAAAAGTTGAGATAAGTAATCTTATTTTTTGTTCCTGCTGACCTGATCATTTTCATACATCAAAATCAGTAGCCGATGAAGCGGCACGTTTATCTGCGCCAAATCATAGGACGTGTACATGGCATCGTAACATTCTTACCGTTTAAACAGTTTCACTAAGTAGCAGCTTATCGTATACAGCAACTATGAGGAGCTCATGACTTGTGCTGATTTCTAATTTTTAAATCAAAGTACTGATAACACGCTTTATCTACAAAATGTGGTATTTCTCTTATACTGAGGAATACTAAACTCTCCGCACACACAACAAATACTATTGGGAATATTTACACACTTTCGCGACGTTGTTACATCATAAATTCGACTATCTCATATTGATTTAATTTGGGGTGGATAACCTGTAGCTAGCTTTTTATATACTGGCATAACACAGAACTATTAATTCTTTAATTTAATTAGTAGTAGAGCGAATGGGTGCGTGGCTGAATGCATATGACGTAGCAAATATGTTGAAACATGTTCAAACTTTATTAGGCAGTCCAATATCCCTTGCTAAAATAAATTATATGCTGGCACCTGAGATTATATTTACAGCTAAGTTGATTATATCTATACAAGGCGGTTTTTCAGCCCGAATTGTTTGCAGTCGCATATGTAAACAGAAAAATCGCCATAATGGCAATAGTCAGGCGACTATTAAAACTCTTATGGGGTCAACTACCAGGTCGAAATTAGTAAAACATTGCAAGCAAGTCCTCAACAGACTGGCACAAGTCAATGCTGTTGCACTGATATGGATGACCAAGGAAGGTTCTAAGAGGGATTTCATAGAACCAGAACCTGTATGTAGAATCGCTAAGGATTTCGCTAGAAGGTAGTTCTGGTTATGACTAGAAACAAAACATAAATGGAAATGGAGAATAATGGAAGGTCAACTCCATACTAAAACACTACTAACGGAGCTGGTCGCTAGGCTTTCAGCCTAATTCGTAGTAATAAAAAAAATATATTATTACCGGATTAATAACCCAGATGTCGTCCTTTAAGGAAGCATCTGTACAGCGTGGGCTTGGTTAGTGAGCCCTAGTGTAGGAGATGTAAAAGTAGTCGGAAACTAGCCTTCATGTAATAAGCACTTGCGGGAAACTGAATGAGCTCAGACAGAAATACTTCGGAAGTGATCTATTGGATCCTACGAGAGTACTCGAATTTCCCCTGAGGAGGTTAGTGGCTTTTAGCGAGGACATAAGACTACCAGAGTGTAACTGAGAGATCTACTGAGAGTGGTACAAAGAGCACTGTTATCAAGTGCCTGGACTTATTGGTGTTCAACTCAAAGACCCAGAAGAAGAATAGTGGACGAAACATCGGCCAAGAAGGAAACAGTGCCAAGAACGAGGTTCCATTCCCGACCCAATCTTGGACAAGGACCGTGGAAGCCAGTAAGCTAGGTTAACGTAGATAGTGTATTGTGTGATTTGAATTATAAATTCATAATTTAACAAAGATTTTTTAGAATTTACGTTCTGTTTTACAGTTTTTTTAGTATATTAAAATTTAACATACTTTTAGCAAAAAATATTTAACCAAATATTTTAAAATCCTAATGTGATGGAGTAATTTTGAAACTAGTTTCAGAATTAGAGCGCTAAAACGCATTAATATACAAGTCGTTCCTGAAATAAAGAGACAACGTACGAAAAATGGAAAGATGCAATTATATAGAATATAAATCTAAAATATTGTGAGCCAATTGCGACGCAAACCCCAATTAAAAATCCCTGAAAATTGTATCATGTTTCGCATGTGAATTCAAAATATTCAGAATGTGTATAAATAATAACTACCTCGATTGAAGTCAAACACACACATACGCTACAGCGTATGTTTACATAGGTAACAGCTGTCGATGTTTTAAAAGCAACATTGTTGTATGCTAAGGTCAATAACCTCGTACAAAATCAGCAGTTTATATACTCAAGTGAATTATTAAATATTAAATGTGTGTGACATTAATTTGCAAACCCATTTTCAAAATTATACTAAAAGTAATTTATGGACTCTTAGAACTGACATAATTTCATGTATATTATGTGAATGTCTTTATTGTTACGAGAAGTAAGAAATATGAAATATTAATCTCGATTCAGAATGCCGCTATTGAATTTACAGGCTACAATGTTTATTTTGTTAAAACGCTAACAGATAACATTGTGGTTTTTGGAGTTTTGTATGGTAAGGGTTCGATAACCTGGTACGAAAGTTAGCTGTTGACGATGTATTAGAGGAGCATGTAAGATGTGTACTCTACTGGCATTTAACCTCCTATTTGGTAACAATCTATCTTTAATCTAAGACGTAATTGTAAATCGTATCGAACGTACATAACGATCGACAACTGAACGAAACCTAAAGCGGGACCGACAACAGAAAAAACTATATAAAAAACTTTAAGATATCGTTTATATACTTTTTATGATATAGTCGGCGCACAATGGCGTGACAAACATTTTTTAAATATCATTTCTCTTTTTTGTTCTCGCTTGTGGGAAGGAATTTTTGGAAGATATTTTGGATTCACATTCTATATACCATTACATTTTACATTACATATACATATACATTACATCTTACCATTTTTCATACGCTGTCTTTTTATTTCAAGGACACCCGGTATAAGAAAAGAAACGTTGACCATTATAGTTTCATGTTATACTGTCCGACTTTTAGTTTGAGAAACTGTATATTCTTTTTCAATTTTTATTTATTTATTTTTATTTGTTTTATTATTTTGATAATCTACAATTAAGTTATGTTTCTGGTTTTTGCACGTTAACATACTTGAATTGTAAAGGAACTAAATCTAAAATTTACATACGATTATGTCACAGCGATGTACGATTATTATTATTATTATAACACTTGCATGTGAAGTGCACAAAAACCAAACTTTAGTCTAGTTAGTTAGACTTTTTAACAGTCGCTGCATCTCAATTATCAAACAGAGAGGCAGTTCTTCTATTGTCAAGTATATAAAAGCATTGTCAAATTGAGCAGTCATGTTTTGCGTGCAGAAGAAAGAAAGGTCTCGTTTGTTACGCAAATTGTATGTAAATGAGACGGTATACAATGACGAGGTATTTCACAATATGCAATATCTCATTCCAGTATGTCACTTGTTATATTTCTCATTATTGTTTGGTTTACTCTTAGATATTAATTTACGTTGTATAATGAGAAAGGAACAATAAATATTTACCTTTTGCACTCATTTGCTGTTTCATTGCCTCATTTGGAAATTTAGTACTTTTTTGCTATTTGAATAATATTGGCTTTGGACGTATATATTAGCTTGACCTACTATAATTTTCAGTGAACTACATACATTACTTTGCAATTCTGGAAACAAGTTTATATATTAAAAATTTTAAATATAAGAGAAGTGTACATAATAATGTAAAAATATGAAAAAAAATTCTATAATTTCACATAGTTACATAAATGATAGACGAAATCCAGTATTACTTTCCAGTTATATAACTGGAAGGAACTCGAAGGAAATCAGAGTCTGTATAATATTTTTTCTTCTAATTCAGAATATCTATTCGAAAATATTCCACTACGTCACATCATTGTTAAAAGTTATAAATGTATTTATTGTATCATTTGCTGGTTGACAGCTCAGTGGCAAGTCACTGGCATATCATGTCGGCGTTTCGGGATCGAATCCGAGACCTTTATCCAGGGATTTTTTCATGGTTTTCGTTCTCCTTTAAGGTGAATCTTAAGTTGTCCCACAGGCGCAAACATAATAGTAAATCATAGCTTGCTAATGTCTCTGTAATTGGCGTTAAGGTGTTGGACTGCCAGATTTCTTTATATTACTTTAGTAAACATGGCTAGCAATGTTTTTTAAATTTCTGCAACAAATTAACATTGTTTAGTTGAAGATTGGCTAAAAAGAGACACTTTCATTCTAGGGTAGCTAGTCTTGTTAGGTATCATCAAGTTATCTCTTTTACTTGTAAGACTTGGAACTTTAATTCTGTGCAAGTTTTAGATTGAAATGGGGAACACTTTTTCGAAATTAAACGAAGCTAAATTAAAGGAGGAGATATTTTTTAGACTTTTAGACTCTAGAAAGATATACGAGGGCGATTTGTAAAGTAAGTTCTGTTTGATTACTAAAAAAATTACTAATACATGAAGAGGTTTCTATTATACACAACTTAAAGCTACTACTTTCTGCCAGTTTTCTAGTTGCCATTTAAATTGAGACATTTGTCATAGCAATGAACCAGCTTTTTAATGCCCTATTCATAGAACACTGCTTCTTTGTGAATTAAGGCATGCTGTAACACTGTCTTGTAGCTCTTCATCGCTCTCAAAGCGCTGGCTCTTAAGTCTTTCTTGTCCTAAAATGACCCATGACCTTTCTTGCAGAAAAAGTTTCAGAGCACATTAAAGGTTTTCTCTAAGACGAGTTAGAGTGACCCCAATGCATTGACTGTCTTTTCGTTTCAACGTTGACACGTAACGGTTCAAAAAGTCTCGATCCCATTCTCTTGTAAAACTGTACGTGAAATTTGAGGGAAGAAGGCACACGATTTTCACAAATTTTTTCTTCGACATTAACCACATGTTCGTTCGTCACAACAGTTGGTCTTTCGCTGCGTTCTTCATCATGGACATTGGTTTGCCCTTCTGGAAAGATACGGCACCCTCTTCTAACCATACTGCCACTAATGACGTTTTCACCATAAACAGAGCAATGTTTACGATGGATCTCAGCAGCCTTTATGTTTTTTTGCACACAAAAATCGATTGACATCAGACAATTCACAGTCGACGGGATTTTTAATTGAAGCAGCCATTTTAAACGATCAAAATAGCACGAAAGAATGTCCGAACGATTCACCCACTATCACTGCTAGATTCACACTGAACTAGACGTTGCGATCGCGCCGATATTCCATTCCTCTGCTCATTAGGTGACAACGGAACTTTATGAATCACACTGGTATATCAGAAAATTATTAAGCGATGATATATTTCATAATGCATTGAACTATAAGGAAGTAGAAACGCACAATTCATTCAAAGACATAACAGAAGACTTGCTTTGAAACGAGAAATCTGAAAATAGGGAAATTGAAATGGTAAAACGGATGTCACAGATACGTGTTAGAAATATGGAAGATTTATAGGACTAAGTTTTAAATATTTGGGAAAACAGGGCTACATTGAAACTTAGTCCTATCGATCCCTAGAAGACCAAATGCAGTTATGATTGCAAATGGGGGCCCAATAAAAAGTATTTTTAAATTTTTGTTTTGTTAATTTTCTTTTAAAAAGTATTCTTGCTTAATAAAAATTGTTAATTGACTAGTATTAATTAAACCAAACAAAATTTAATAATTTGACTATTTGACGGGTTTTGGTTGTACTTGATTTATGTGATTAAAACTGTACCTAAAACAAATCATTCTGTTTTATATGAAAAATGTTCGATGACAACATGTCTGGTTAAATTTTCGGTAATTTTTTTTTTATTTAGATCTGGTAACCCTACTTCTGCTACCAAAGGCCAGTTCGCAATTGACTTGCTGCAACAAATTGCAACATATTTTTTAAATAGCTTTGATGATTCGACTACAATTGCCATCTTTTCTTTTGTTAGTTTTGGCGCCATTGCTATTTTATGCACAACTCTTATAATTTAAATCAATAATATCCTAAGATCTATCCATATTTTATTGAATTACATAATGGCCCCATTTATCTGTTATCCCCGCTGTTTGAGAAAACTTACTTCCTATTCGCTTTCATGGGCACGTATATCGAAAACGTTACTTTTAACCATTATTTAAATTGGAATTTTAAGAGCGCATTCCTCCGTGTATAACATTGTAACATGCGAACCGAGAAATCGAAAGGGCCCTTGTTCTCGCAGCATTCGACATTAGGAGGGCGACGCTTTGAACATATAGGGAGATGCGATAAATTCGTGTCTAAAAGCCGTCGCCTAACAACCATTAATTCAATGAAATCTAGTAGGCTTCGTGTGTATTAACTTGTACGTATGTGTATATTATATTAGTTAGCACAGCTTATATTGCCAAGTACTTGCTCAAGGTCACGCTTTCTCTTAATAGCATTTGCATAAAACGGTGATAATTTTTGCTGTTCGTATTTAACCAAATCGTCATTGCAAGACCAGTTTTTTAACGTCGAAATATAGGTTACGTTCTCTAACGTGTAAAGCGATTTTGTCCATGTTTAAGTGTATTATATACGTTGAATGACCTCTAAATATTACTTATTCTCTCTTTAAAGCCATCGACATAGTTTACATTGCAATTTAAAAAAAAAACAAAAGCAAGCTGTTGAAAGAGTTTAAACTCCTAAATGGTTAAACGAGCACATTTATTTTTCCCTTACAGTAACGCAAATTTTGTTAATTTCGATTTAATTTTCAATTGATGCCACAAGCTGTAATGCAATACAAGATTGAAATGATAATTAGTCTGGTAACGAAGCAGACTTTTTATACTGGGTTATCCATTTTGTGGTTCCGAAAGTAAATGTAAATGAAACACAATTCTGATTGAGATTTCGATCAAATTTTTATTTTAATATATTCTTTGGACATTGCCATTATGTGTGGAATACCACATCTGTCAAATGTCCGTCAAGGGACATCCTACAGGACTGGATCCTATTGAGGTAGTTTTTGATGAGTTGTGGGACAATAGGTTGGCCATAACTTAGCGGATGTTCGTTTTCAAAGCGTCAAGAATTTGGGAATTGTCCGCATAAACACGATCCTTTGAGAACCTTGAGAAAGTATTGCTAGTTAATATTAATACTCCTTTATTCAACCTAAACTACAAAATGAACAAATAAAAATGTATTTCGTATTTTATAGATAACGATAGATTTTATAGTGACTTCGGATGTGACCCTTCGGAAAAAGTTAGACGGAGTTTTTAATAGAAATCCAGATTTAATAACATTGCGGCAATTGTGTATGGGGACAGTGCCTCAAAATCTAAGTGCTAAATACGCTGAAATAAAAGAATATTTCCAGTATGCGCCTATAACCAGTTGCGACGTAGAAAGGACGTTTTCTATCTACAAGGATGTATTTCATTCAAACATAACAAATTTTACAGAAGAGAACCTTGAGAAAGTATTACTAGTATATTGCTAATATTAATACTGCTTTACTCAACTTAAACTACAAAATGAACAAATAAAAATGTATTTCGTATTTTATAGATCACCACCCGTTTGTTTTCCAATTATATAAATAAAATTAAAACTCTTTAAAAATACAAATTTTCAATAGTACGCCCGTGGGCCATGACTCATCGGCCTCTTGTGTCCGGGCTCTAATCATAACTACTGATGAGACCTATATACACGATTATATCCCAGAAAACAACAATGTTAGTATGTAATAACGGCACTCAAACTCACTTCTCCTAAACATTCAAAACACAACCACCGACTAGCAAAGTGATGGCGACTGTATTCTGGGCCAATTTACGTCGATTTTCCCGAAAATAGAAAAACTATTAATTCAGATAATTATAGTGAACTTCTTGGAAATGTAAGTTGGCTACACAAACAAAGCTTTTAAGCTAGGACGTTAGATAACATTCACCCACATACACCCCATCTAACGAACAATGCATTAGGTAAATTGGGTTGGAAAGTATTATCTCACCTCCTATTTAGTCCGGATTTGACCTCGAGTAACGATCATTTGTTTGGATCAGTCAAAAAGTTCTTGGGAAGCAAGCGATTTGCCTGACTATATATGTCAAATTTTGTGGATATTATAGTCGAAGAAATGCGGGCACCAGTTAAAAATTACTCGATTCCAGATACTTTTCTAGCAGCCTTCGAATACTGCATATTTATAGTTGAATTGTTATGAAATGGATATAAATAAACATGTAAAAAAAATATCGTTAATGAGAAAAAAATTAAATATTATCAAACACTTTGAATAAACTGTGCTTATCTAATGTAAAAAAATGTGTTAAGTGTTTGTGAAAATGGTTGTAAAAACAAATTTTTTTCCAAAATAGTGACAGGTGATGAAACTTATATTCCCTTTTTTGACCTTCCTACCCGCCAAGAGAGTCATGTATGGATCCACGAAGATGAGGAAACTCCTACAATGACTAAGAAGCAGCGAGCCATGAAAAAGTTTATAATGCGGTATTCTTCAGAAGAACGAGCTTAGCAAATCCAATTAAGCTAGATGGACAAGAGACAATTATAGCTAAGTGGTACACTGAAAATGTTTGCCCAAAGTGTTCAGTGGCGTTTCCGACAAGGGAATTATGCTCCACCATGATAATGCATCGTCCCTTACGGCAGTTTTGACTCTCCCAGTTTTTGGCTTCTGAAGAAGAGATTGATACCGTAGTTCTAGCTTATTTTGAAGTCATTCGGAAAGAAGATTGGTTAGGAGCTTTTAATCAGTGGAAAGAAAGAATGGTCAAGTGTATCATTGCTGAGAGGAATTAGTTTGGACATATTTAAAATAAAATCCTAGAATATATTAACCGTGTTTTTTATTCTCAATAATTTCAGCTTGTCCCTCGTATTAATTAATTTTTCTATAAAAGAAGACAAGAAAAAGGCAGAAATATAAAATTTAGAAGTTCGGAAATTAAATTTCCGATAAAAAAACTCACATACACTGAGATATATATTATACTTATAATTTGATTGCATTATTTTTGACAACCAACTTCATAATTTCATGTCACATATTATTTTTGACGTATCCAACGTGTGACAAAGAAAACTTCTTCCATTCACAACTTCATTATTTTATTATTGACGCATACAACGTGAGGCGTATTTGCAATAAATTTTACTTAATCTTTGTTATATTTTTGTTGCCAACGTGTTGCAACTTGCGAGTATATCATAATAATATATATGTATACATAAAAAACTTCCAACTAAAATCTTATTTTATGACACTTGATTAATTTTGTAGGAATAATTTTTGTATTTTATGACAATATCTGCTTCCGTATAATTAAACATATTCGCGTGTAAAAATGCTGTTATTAGACTCTAGGTTTTCAGGATACAGTTTGTACAAATGTCCCGCGGCACGCACCTAAACACCTTTTTTTTGTGTATCCGTCACAATGATTTACGTTTATTCGTTCCCTATATCTTTACGACGTGTCATTAGAGAGGTCTCTTTACTACATAAAAGAACGCTTTTAATAGTTGCGGCCGTTACTCGCTTGTTTATAATTGAATGTTTCGTTTAGTTTCATGGATTCCTATTGTTACCAGTGTAATCTTTTGATAATAATTTCGGATAAGGAAAAAAATTCGTTGTAATTATACAAACCTTGTTGCCCTGTGCAGACGTTTTTAGATTGCCCAAATTTTTTTCTCCGCAGATAATTTCGCTAAATCACGCGATTACGTTTTCCCTTTTAGTTTTCGCATTCATATGTGAGCCAATTTCAGCTGAAATGGCGCTTTTTTTTTTGATGAAATCGTTATGTGCGCAGATAGCTATGTAAGAGGAAAAAAAAACAGAATCCACGGGAAAATACGTGTGAACTCGACAGATGCGGTACGTTCTTTGGCAGTTAATTAATGTAGACCATAATTACGCTGATATTTAGTGACATGCTACGTGTCCTCGTGGAACAACTGCTAATGTAAAACAAATTTTCACGTTTTAAACTTTTTGTCACAAAAAAAATGTAAATGAAAAATATTAGATTTTCTTCCATTTCGCAATTAAAGTTGAGTTCATGCGAGCTGAATTCATTTTTAATATTTACTGAAATCGAATCAGAACTATCAAAAATTTAGTTTACTATGTAAATTAGAAAAGTTATTGAAATCGTGGGTATATTACACGGGTCGACCAATTTTTTTTTTAAATCTTTCTTCGGAAACTATGTACAATTTTCGTTTGTTTCATAGTTCTAGCAATAGTAATAACTAGAGTTGTTATTTTTCCCCACATTCCAGTCCTTCTTAATACAAGTTAATATGTACATGTGCTTTCAATATACATAGCGTACTGATATATATCTACATACTGATATATGTATTTATAAACATCACAAGTTCAACCGCGTGGTGTCGAGTTTTAAGATTAACTAGAATATAAACATCTGGCCAACATACGTGACCTAACACAATGCATACAATAAATTTGCTTATCTTCATATTCGCAATATTTTTTTTTGTAACTGGGTGCGTCTCCTAAAAAAAGCTTTTCGATAATATCTCTTACAATAAGTAATTTCTTTCTTAATACTTAAATATTATCCAACTATGTATATTGACAAAAATGCTGAGTTGTAATTTCATACGAACACGTGTTCTTTGTAAAACCCGATGTGTTTTGATAACGTTCGTATGTATATATTAACTTCTACTGAGTAGGATTTCGAAATGTGAGGAAAATCTGACAACTCTAGGAATAACTTTTTTCTGGCACGTTAAGTTTTGAAAAGAAAATATTGAAAAGTAAATGAAATTAGGTATGTACATTATATGGAGCTGTAGGGGTGTCATCCTGTTTAAAATGGATTTCTTTTTACCTTTCTTTTATACTGTTCTTCGGCATATTCTGATATTAATGTCCATCAATAATCAGCAATCATTTTACATACACTGTAACATAATACACTGTATTACACTGTAACATAATATTCGTTACTCGAAACAACTATGGGTTCTGGACTTCTAAATGAGGTACTGAACGAGTAGCAAATGGTAGACTAGCATAACTAATGTTTTTCTTATTATTGTTGGAAAAACCGAAAGTTTTCGTGCAGCGAATGGTCTGTTTGTTTACGCTAAATCGTAAGTGTTGCAAATGACATAGCGCTTTTCTTACCGTTTGACCAGCCCCGCTGAGTAACAGCATATCGTACAGAGCAAATGCTGGGGGCCTATGGCCTGTCTTGATATTTAATGGTTTAGCCAAAATAGTGAAAATATAACTTTTCTATTAACGGTGTAATATTTCGCTTATGCTGGTGGCTAGTGAATTCTCCACATACCTAATAGAAATTGTGTGGATTATTTATACACGTAGGCGACATTATGAAATAAAAATACGATCGGCTATCACAAACCGACTTACAGTGAATCGAAAGAGCCGTGTCTAGCTCTTTATATACCCACACAGCCATATATCTATCAATTCTTAATGTGATTGGTTCCAGAGCAAAAATAGACATCGTTTAAGTGCTTTGACATAGGAAACATACAAGGACATGTTCAGACATGTCCACTCAATGTTTGACATAATAATATTCTTAGTAGTATCTTTCTTATATGAAAGTAACTCTAAAATTTTGTAAAATTTAATGCGTTTTTCAAAAAAATATATGTCAAAATCATGTTCAGGAGAAGAAATTATTGATTCATGCTTTCGTTCTTCCACGATTCTTTGTATTACCGCCAATAAACTTTTCACTTCCGTTGAATCAATCCTGTATCCTTTATGATAGCCACTATCCTGCTCAGGCGATGTTTGAGTACTCTCGAAAATTCAAATAGATCCTTGTCAAAGTGCTTCTGTCTAAATATATTAAGTTACTTACAAGTACATATGTTCTACACCAATGTTTGCCGGACATACTCATGTTGTATATAAATTTTTTCGAGGACGAGGCGGTGATTATTTTAATTTCTGTCTGCTGGTAGATGTTATGTTTGTCTTATTAGACTGTTAAGAATCAGGGGTATAACATAAGAGTCTAGATTGCCTCTGGGGTGTACAGAAGTTTCTGACTTTAAATAATTTTGACGAGCGATCCATGCTGTACCCTGGTGATATTAATATTGTGGCACTTCATCAATGCAAATAAGCTGGATGTATGCTGAATAAAATCAAGAAGAAAAATGGGCTGATATATGTACATATCTATATAAATTCACTAATATTTGGGTTATCGGTTTGTTTACTTTAAAAATCAAATGTTTATTCTCCATATTTCGCCATTTATTAATGACTTCATCAGGAGATGCCAGAAACTTGAAATACACACTTTACTCTTATACTAATACATATATTGAAAAAGAAAACTTACAACTAGAGTTAAGCGTCGACAGTCTTATTTATAAATTTACACACATTTATATCCAGCAATCCACAAATAAAAAACTTGAATGTTGCATTTCACAACAACAAAAATTAATCCGTTCGTTACAAATAGTTTCTGTCATTTTTTAAACAAAACATTGTTAGCTGAATACACCTTCTTAAATATCACGAACTTTTTGAACATCTTGAACGCTACTATTTTTACGAGGGACAGTCGAGAAATTTCGGGAATCTGGCAACGCTGTTTAGATAAATAATGCATGTGCACTGGAATACTGCAATATGTTAAAATATGAGGTTTTTGTCTGATTGTAAAAATATCAGCCAATTTGTGCTGAGTGCAGTTTCAAAGTTTCTTAATCGGAATTAACTCGTGAAAATGTGTTCACTATGATTTATTATAATTTTGTTGTGGTTTAACCCAATACCAGTGGATAGAACGTATAATTCGACGACGATGGTAATGAAGTGTCATCAAAGACAACGGTATATTGCTGGTTTCAAGAATTCAAGTGTGGTCGTACGTCGTCGTGTCAGGGCCAAGCAATGGAAGAACCTCCTGCAACATCTGTTGTTGCGGAAAATACGATGCTGTACGTCGAATGATTGAATAAGATCGTCATGTAACCTATGATGAGATTCCTGCACATTTTTGAGAAATCGATACATCCAATTTTGCATACTCCTTTAGCCGCGAGGAAACTAAACATGTCTATGACATCATTACAGTTGATGTTACAGTTAAGTTATGAACCGGAAACAAAACAACAATCGGCAGTTTAGGTGTCTCAAAATAAACTTCTGACAACAAAAGTTGTTCGCCCGCACTGCACTTCTAAACAAATGATTGCGTGTTTCATAGCAAAATCTGGTCATGTTGCCACGATTATTCTGGAGAATCGTTGAACTCTAAATGCGGAATGGTATACAATAATTTGCTTGCCCGAAGTTGTTGATGAATGGCAAGAAGGCAACCCTAAACGTGCAATCATACTTCATCATGATAATGCAACTCAATTACCGCTCGCAAAATAGTCGATTATTTCCGAAGTAAGGACATCGAATTAATGGGCTATACAGTCTTGATTTGGTGCCAAGTGATATTTTACGTTTCCGTCAATCGAAAAGATTGCCGTTCTTCCTGTTCAGTGATGGCCACTGCATTCAAGTCACAGAGTAGAATGGCGTAAATGTTTCAATGATTGGTTCGAACGAATTAAAATGTGCATAGAATTCAATCGTAAATATTTCGAAAAACAATAAAACCCCTTATAAAGCGCAACTGACTGATTGTATCCATTGTAAAATTCATACAATAGTGTTTTAAATTAATTTATAGGTAGCCATATTCCTAATTTATAAACACAGCACTAAGGACTGCATTATGAATTTTGCTCGTTTTTTCGCAATTTTTTTCTGTGTAATTTTGTTTTAGATGTAATTTTGCATTCATTTTAATTTTGTTTCCTCTAATTTTGCACTGTAGTTAAACTCGTAAAATAAGCTAGTACTCTAAATAAAGATAACCGTTCTCTAAGAATTTATTGGTAAAATTTAATGTTCAACCTTTTTTATATAAGAAATATTTAGAATATTTCTGTCTTCAAAAATTAGTACCTATTCTTAACGTTTATATTTAAAAAGGGAATTGGGATAATAATATTGGTACATTTACTTACTTTAGTATATGTTCAGTTACATGTAAATTTCTCCAGAATATATTTGAGAAATACCTTTACTTAAAACTTACATTTTGTATTATACTAGTACAATGGAAATTACAACGTTCTCGTTTTCAGGAAGCTCTCTTTATGTAAATGGTACTCGTTATCTCGAATAAAAGAATGTGAACGAAATACTATTGTCCGTAAGGAATTGTTTGTTCTTCACTTTAAACTACTTCAGCAGGACTATTGATCTAGGCCAGTTTACGCCTGCGAGAGCTTTTGTTTTGTTCCTTCGGAGTTGGTGAAGTTTACAACGTTATCCTTTCAGCGCTGTCGTTTCGTGTTCTTGGGTTTTCTATTGTTTACAGTTTAAAGGAGACACTCTTTCCCTGCATTAGTTTGTTTGAAAGAGTATCGGTTGCATAGCCGCGATGCGATTTTCATTTTATGTGAAGTGTTTTATGTCTACTTTGTTTTTGGAGGGATTAAGTTAATGTTATGATGCAAGATAATCTTTTAAATGCAATGCAGACGTTATAAAATGTGGATTTAAGCTAAATATTGGAAAACTTATTCCTTGTAAAGGTATTGCAGTCAGTCGTTAACGATCTAAAAGGATTGTTTTATATAGAAGGTAAATTCTTTGAGCACTGTTACTGTGTTTTATAATTGTAATTTGCAACTTTGTTTTTAATTTATCTAAAATATTTATAATCTTTAACGCAATTAAAATACATAATCTAACAGTTTTATTACTTTATCGCTGTAATCAGTATTCCAATGTTAAACATGTAAATTATAAATTATAATTTATAAACATTCCGATTGAAACAATAATAAATTACTAAATATTTCTCTATGTTATCAATTATAGAGACTGTCTGGGATGACTTAAAATATAGTTATAAGCCTTAAACATATTTACATTCTTTCAACGTCACAAAACTTTGTAGGAGCAAATTTAAATTTCTTAATAAAATGTTGTTATAAATATAATTCAATTGAACAGTCGCCATTTAAAGCCTCATGAATTCTTTTTTAAGGCCCACATTTTTTATATAATTGTACAAATCGTTAACATTAACAGACACCTTTCATTTATAAATTTTATTTTGTTTTGTTTACAGTAAAAACAGATTCTCGCAATAACGGTCCTTTAGTTTCCAAATTTGTTATTGCAGCTGCAATATAAAAAAAAATTTCAATAGCTACTGAACAGTCGGAACTAAAATCTGAAATTACCTCTTTTATTCCTTTATAATTTGTTGAAATAAAATTTACAGCTTTTTGTCAGGTACTCCACTTAGTTTCCATAGGTTCTGGGCACAATAAGTAAATTTTAATTATTCGATATATTATATCATAGTTAGATACGAAGGTAGCACCAATTATTTTTGCAAACTAACAAAACAGAATGTTGTAGTCCAAAAATTATTTTTATTATTGTTTTTCGAAATATACACCTTTAAACTCGATCCATTTAGACATTAGATAAAACCAGTTATCATAGCATAAACTCTACTCTTCTTGAGTCACTTCAAATGTAAGGTATTTGAAGCTCTCCACTGCATCTTCTGGGCTTGCAAATCGTACACCACGCATTTTATCCTTTAGCCTTGGAAATAGAAAGAAATCTGATGGTGCCAGGTCTGGACTATATGGCGGATGATCTAGTAATTTTAATCCGGAACCTTTAAAAAATTCGTTTGTTTGACGCGCAGTGTGACTTGAAGCATTGTCGTGATGAAGGACAATCTTCGATCTAGGGCGTCGTCAACGAGCCTTTTGAACAACACCTGGCAGACATACTATCGTGTGCCATTCTGCGGTAACCGAACGTTTGTTTTCACACAACTGTTGTGATAGGTACTGATTTTGAGAAGAAACTGGCTACCATTTTCTTTCCAAAACTTGATGTTGTAAACTATTTCAGACCTCCCTTCATTATATTTCTTAGCGTTTTTTTACACCATTCCACTCCGGTATTGTCTTTGTTCCTGTGATAAATTATGAGGTATCTAACGAAAACAGACTTTCCTCACACCCAAATTATTATGTAAGATCTTGTTTATTGCAGTCGTGCCAATACCCAAGGTGCTCATTATAAACCTATACGTGACTCGATTGTCGTCTTTGAAATTTAAATTCGTTGTACCAGTTGTAAACACTCTTCTGAGAAGGAGCTTGATCACCATATGCAGCGCGAAGTCGTAAAACACTTTGTTTTGGAGTTAAAGAACTTTTAACATCGTGGTAAATCGTGGCTCTAAAATTTTCTCTCCTTAAATGCATTTTTACTGCAGACCACTCGGTTTGAAATTAGCTTGCAAAATAACTGTTGCAGTTATCAAAACTAAATTGGTCAAACTGTCAAAATACAAAACAATAAGCATTTCTTGCAACATGTTAGCATGTTTGATTCCTTTGATTCAATAGAAATATTCGTTTGCAGAAATAATCGGTGCTACACCCTCGTATATGGTTTGTCGCTATTATATGGGATTGCAGGATACTCGTATAGTGTATCAAGCCTTTATTATAGTAACCCAGAACATAGGAAACCCTTACAATATCTTCTTTTTATAGTCGTTTTATTTCTGTTTCAGGATAGTGCTATTATTTTGCACAGGATTTGTATCGTATGCACGTAAAAAGATCATACTGCAATTTATATCAGTAACTGAAATAGATAAAGTTTGTGCTCACAAACAAGATTTCTCAATTTTTTTTGGTCAAATAAATAGTGTACACATGTGTCTGTTAGTCAGTCATATACGAACTTATCCTCATAACCTGTCGTACTTAAAAAGGGATACATGATTTTTGTATAGCATTTAAGGAAAGACAAGCAGAATAACTGGAAAGGTAAAGAAGTTAAATAAATAAATTTATTACATAATTTTAAAGTGAGGTCTTCCATTGGAGACTGTGACTAAGTAAAAACTTAAAAAATGTGTAAAACCACTTACTAATTTAATATTAGTATTCTATATATGTATTTTGACAACTAAGTTGTCATTTCCATAACAACGTTGAGCGTGGGGCATAGTAAAGGTGACATACACTTGATAAAGTATTTCTTTACAGTTAGTATTGCTCAATGTGCGAACTGCCAATTGTACTTTATTTCTTTCTAACACACATAAATACGCGTTGTAATACTACACACGTTAGTCATTTTAAGGTATTCTTATGTCTTAGATTTGGCATTGGACCGAAAAGAAATACTTTTTGAACTACACAAGGATCGCCAAACACTTTACTTTGCGTTATGGCCTTACTATGACCCATGTTGGCTTTACATTTTATTATATCCTTAATTTGACAATTCAAAATTCGTCAGTGATGGGTATATTAAAATATGGGTATATTTAATCTTAATCCTATAGCAGTGCACTGCTCCTTGAAAAACTTATCAATAGGTACAATGGAAAACTGAATTTAAGAAATGTTTGATAATTATCTGCAGTTCACACTTCATATACTGACACAAATTTTTACGCTTCCGTATGCGATCGCGTCACTATTACGAATTCCATTTGATGGCGTTATGCTACATGCTTATTAGAAGCAAGTTTGAATATGGTTCTTTTATTACCCATTCTATTTTCGTGAAGTTTGTATCTTCCTAGAGGTAATTTCTATACTGCACTCCTAAAAAAAACGTAATATACAACCCCTAACCGAGCGCAGAGTGCTAGATTTTTGTCTAGGCTGGTTGACGGCCTTTTTATCACAAATTTGCTTTGCTTTTTGTTCTAAGTTCATACAATTATTTTTCTGTACTTTGCTTATTCATAAACCTAACCCTTTGAAGGAAGTCCTCTTGATGCACATTATGGAAAATGATGATAAACACTTGGCAGATGTAATTCATTAATTTGTTGCATTTTCGTCGTACTTCGTAAAATTGAATTTCCAAACCGCATTACATTTTTTTCTTTTACATTGTGTATATTTAGTTTTATGTACGAGGGCCACCTTTTATATTTTTACAAAATCTGGGAAGAAAACAAAATTTTGGGAACAAACTTTTAGTGTTTTTCAAAATATTCACCTTGCATGCGTACGAACCAGTTCTCAAAACATTTTTTCCACTCTGAAGGTTGTATCTCAGAAACATGGTTTTCAAGGGCTTCAACTGCTTCTTGAGGTGTTGAAAATCGCTGTCCACGCATTTTTTGTTTCACAGTTGAGACATAATTTCAACACTTTTCTCCTCCAAATAGTCAACTGTTAGACGTGCTGAATAGGAACTCGCATTGTCGTGATGAAGAATAATGCGACGTTTTCGGTTGTTCTGCCTGATTTCGTCTATAACTTTTGGCAAACAAATTACAGTATACCATTCAGCGTTAACAGTTTTTCGATCCTCTAAAGGAATTGTTACGATGTGTCCTGTACAGCCGAAGAATCAAGCGATCATTTTCTTGGAAGTGCTCCTTGCACGAACAACTTTTGTGGGGTTCGGTTCGTCTTGGAACACCCATACAGTAGATAGTTGCTTGATTTCCGGCTCATACGCATATATCCATGTCCCGGCACCTGTGACGATGTTGTATACGGATTTTGCGGTTCCTACGTCGAATTTCTTGCGCATCTCTTTACATCTTTTGACACGAGCTGGTTTCTGTGCTTCGGTCAAGTTATGTGGAATCCATGTAGAACATATTTTTTTTATAAATAAATGTTCATGTAAAATCGAATGAATTGCAGTCTGCAATATACCAAGAGATGCCTCTACCTCACTGTAAGTTATATGTCGATCGTGTTCTATCATTTTCCGCACTGCATCTATGTTTTTTTGGAGTCACAACAAATTTTGGTCGACCTTTACGTGACTCATTAGTCACTGAGGCACGACCATAACGAAATTTTGCAAACCAATTGGACACTGTCTTCTCTGATGGTGCTTCATTACCAAAAGTTGGCCGAAGCGATATAATGCATTCTTGTGGAGTTAGGCCTTTTTTTATAATCGTAAAAAATCATCTAACGAAAACCTTCACGAGTAATCCCCATTATTTTACAAACTCACTGTCTTAAAACTGTCACTGTTAACAAATTACTGACTCAATTTCTAGGCTATCGCGGATTTCTCATTGACAAATGTCAAACTTTAAAAGAAAATAGTAATTACATATGTCAAAAGCACCATCTAGTGGTCGATTGTAAAAATATAAAATATGTGCCTCGTGTATTTCAAAATGCGCGCGACTAGAAAGAAGTGGTAGAACTGAGACATAGAAGAACTGTCGAACAAGTCGAACAATAGCGTCATTGCTGCAATGTTGAGTTTTACCATTATTATTGTGAAAACACCAAACATACATATAATCATAGCCATTATTAGTGTAACCAACAAATAAAGCTTGTAAAAGCGACGGCAGTTTAAATTCTATTAAAAAAGTAAAACACTACAGTCAAATAATTTATAAAGGATCGCATACGTCTGGAAATGCAGGCCATTTCCCTAGAAATGATCAACTATTCTATTCGTAGCTTCCAAGACAGATTCCATTATTGCCAAGAAACAAATGGCCAACATTTTGAGCACTTGTGGTAGTGAAGAAACTGTTAATTAGTTTATTGTTTTAGTCATTATTTTTGTAAATTAATGTATGTGTTCAACAATTATATTTTATGTCTTCGAAAAATTTTTTTGGAAATTTCCTTAGTAATGTGTTACGTTACTAGTATTTTTGAAAAGTGTAAGAAATTAGCTTTACTGTGATATGTCACTCAACCTATGTTGCTATTTAAAAAAATTAAAGATGGCGACGGTACGGTCAGATAAATTTGGAATGTCCTCCAGAAAATGCAGAATTCAATCCAATTCATTATTCTACATTTGTAATTACAAGTTCATTCGTTAAAAAATACTTTTTGGTTACCCGGTATATGCAGCATATTCTTTTATATGTTCTGTATGTGTGTTTTCTCTTGTGTAGTAAAGATGTTTATTAATAGAAGACCATAAGCGTAAAAATTTATTAGTATTACACTCGAAAATGTGGAAATGAAGAATCCTTAATAAGGTAGTAGAAGATAATAAAATATTATTATATTTTATTTATGCCGCGACATTATTTCTGTATTTTTTTTATCTTGACCCACCGCTCAGGGAGCGTAACTTCCATATAAACTTTTCTTATATTGTTTGGTGGCAGTTACATTGAAACTTAACTGTGCTTTTTGGACTATTTTATTTATTTAACCCTTAAACTAAATTTATCAAGGCAAGCTCCGCAATTTTATCACTTAATGTTAAGATGAGACTGGTGTTTCTTGAAACTAAGATCAGATGTTTCTCTTGACGATAAAATAAGACTAATGTTCATGACATATAAATTTTCAAAATTCCCAGTTTCTGGTAAATTGTGCATACTGCAATAATAAACTTTGCAAATGTTGGACAACCTATATTAGTAGTATACTAGTTCTAAAGCTAAGTATAAAGTTTATCATTGCTGCATTGTTCAAAATGGAATTTATTGTTTCCAGTGAACTTGGATTTAAGAAAAGATATGAAGCTCACAAATTGTGTTTTGTAAGGTTCCCTGATAAAGTAAGATAGAGTACAAACTCTCTAATGAAACGATTAATAAAATTTCGCAAATATAAAAGGTGCGCCTTCTTAAAATATGAATAAAATTTTACAATCCAAATACTGATGTAGAATTCAGTTGTATACAATAGTTTCAACTATTGTCAAGTGAACATTGTATATTGACATCTAAAATTGGGAATATCTTTAAATTCTATATCTTACATTTAATTATATTTAACATGTATACAAATGGAGATTTCGTTTTAAAGCGACACAATTTCATTAAACAAACCCTTCGAAAAGAACTTTTTGAATATTATTTTGAATGATATTCAAAAACTTCCTTAAAATTGTTTGTCATAAATATTGGCAACCTTAATCATACAAGATGTAACTAATTTTTAAGTCACTGTTGATTTCAAATATTAAAAAGAATTCATTTTTATCTTTTTATACATTACGTACGCTGTAATTTTCAATTCATTAAAAACAAATGAAATTGAAAATTCAAGAAATACTTTTAAGATTATCTTTTTAGGATATAACTTCTCGGAAAATGTAAAAGGAAATATAATCGAGTGTCCGTGTGCCAACTCTTTCAGAAACCGCAAATTTACTCTTCAAACGGAGTACTTAATAGAAATGAGATGGCAAAAAGTTCAACCAATTTGTTAATATTAGACTGAACACGAAATGCTACAATGTTCCTTCGAAAACACGATGTGATGTTTATTGTGCAAAGGATCGTCTGCAAATTAGAAAAAAATTATAATTGAAACGTTCAAATTAAACGTTTGTTGATGGAATCATGCAAATAGCACGTGGAAAATCGGCCAAGCAAACGGGGCGATTTTTATCGTTGCTTAATGGCCTCTACTTTACTTATAACTCACGTTATCAAAGTAGTGGAAAAAACCGTCGTTCAGACAAATCGATATTCGCTAGCTTCAACTTATTTCATTGTTGAACAAATAACCACCGACTCTCTCCATATATTACTGATATTTCTTCTTTTCTTTCTTTTATATTCATATGTTTCTTAAGAATTGTATTCTAGATTTAGTTAGATTATGATGAATATGATAATTTTAATAACGAAAACTCAACACGAAGAATACATTTATGACGATGTAATCCAGCAAGATTATGTCTTGGAACATATGAATTACATTAGCATGAAATATTTTATATTATATACAGGCTGCCCTTGAAATAAAAAGATAGCGTATGAAAAATTGAAAATTTAATTATATGGAATACATATCCAACATTTTGTGAGTCAATTACTCCAAAATTAAAAATTGTATTATGTGACCCCTATGTATTCAAAAGATTCAGAATGTAAATACCTCTATTGAACTTACGCACACGCATACGTTTACATACGCAACAGCTGTCGATATTATAAAAACAATTACATTGTTGTAGGCTAAGGTCAGTACCTTCAATCAAAATCGGTTGTTTGTACAATCAAGTAAATGATTAAAAATTTAAAAAATATGTATTGTGAACTTTTTTTTTGTCATGAAAAGTAGCAAATATAAAATTTATATTTATATGGATATAAAAAGACCGCTATTGTAAACACAAGCTACATTGTTTATGTTTATAAAATCGTTATAGTAAGCGAAATAATCAATATTCTAATACGAGGTGTTCCACTGGGGTCAATACAAGGTCCTCTGCTCTTTATAATTTACGTGAATGATCTGCCTTACAACATATCATTAGGAAAAGTTTACCTAGTTTACGGATGATACATCCATATTGGTACGAGCCCAGAAAATGGGAGAGGTGTGTGTTTATTTGGAGGTGGCATTAATGGAAGCAGGCGACTGGTTTGGCAGTAATCTCCTGAAACTCAATAAAAATAAAACAGCAGTTATCACTTAACACAAAAGGAATATTAAATGAGAACAAAGAGAGTATTAAATTTCTGGGCCTACAACTTGCAAATAACATGAATTGGGATTGCAGTGTAGAAAATCTGTGTCACCACCTTGCTTCAGCTGGTTATTCCATTCGAAGGATAAAACAGGTAGCAACATATGAAGCAGCTAGAACGTCCTACTTTTCCAATTTTCATAGTGGGGCTAGATATGGTATCCTAATGAGGGATTTGTCGGGTGCAGTTGAGTCCGTGATTAAAATTCAAAAGAGTACCATTGGAGCTCTTAGTAGTGTGTCCAACAAAACCAGCTCTGTGTCCACAATACATCCCAAAGGTTCTCCTTAAATGGTGATTTTTATAATTATCTCAGAATTCAAAATAACATAGTGTTACCTTACCATCGTTTACAAAAAAGCCAAATGAGTACAAATTATTTAGCCATAAAAATTTACGACAAAATGCCCAATGGAATTGTAGGCCTGTACCGTGGACAATTTAAAACGAAAGTCAAAGACATATTGTTAAAGGAGTATTTTTGCTCGATAAACGAGTTTTTAAATCATCAATTTTTTAATGTGTGTTTCTTCTTTTATTGTTATTTTGCATTTACATTTTATACTCAATATTTCACTATGACGTGTATATATATATATGTATATATATATATATATATATATATATATATATATATATATATATATATATATATATATATAATATTTTCGTGACCTTGGTATGATATGGTAAATTCAATCAGTTGGCGATTAAAGGTCTGGTTTACTTCAAAGTATATATATTTAAAACAACCCTACATGTATCGGCAATGATGCCTTTATCAAGGATATAAAATATAAAACTCCAAGAATTTATCAATTGATTAATATATATCTACTTATATATCTATATATATATATATTTGTGATGAGGCGAACCATGTATATGAGGGACCTAGAGCAAAGATACAGCATTAATATTTTGAATTGTAAATTTAGTATAAGTTTTGTTTGTTAGAACTGCATTTTTCACATGCCATATCAATAAAGTTAATACCGCGTTTTTAATTTATCAATTTAGTATCACATAATTATTGTTTTTCTTGTAACCATTCAAGTTAGTCATTTTCATTTACATTTTTATTTTACCGAAGATATTTAACTTAATTGATTGGAATTATATGTCATATGATGATCATAACTGTACCTATTTTAAATTCAAATAAGGCGGGAATTATCCCAAAACGAAAATAGGTAATTAGCAGAAATTGTACATTCAAAATAAACTTTTATCCATTGTAAAATTAATACAATAATTTTAATAAAATGTCAAAACGATTGATTCTAGTAATTTATTTTATTTTGAGTAATTTATTGTCGAGATTAAATAAGTATAAACAACATTGAGAATAAGATGCCTGAAAGAATTAACAAAAAAACAATAGAGAGTCCGCTTGGGTAATTAAAAATTGGTACAACGCGTCTAACGTTTTAAAAAGTGTATAAAGGAATAAAGTGATATAAAACCAAAAATAAATTAACGAAACCTTACCAAAAAGATATCCTATAAGTTCCCGATTCACTAGCATCGTTTTTACGGAAGGTTACCTGCAACTGCACCCGCTAAGCACCGATAACCAAACTCCAATTTCCGAAGGACGCCAACCCGAATTCAGAACCAAAACCAGTTTTTTCCTGCACCTGAACCCGTTATTCCTGTGAACCAAGACTCGAACATCCAACAGCCACACCAGCATCAAAATTGAGTATTTATTTTTAAATCTCCTAAAATATAAAATTATATTTGTTACATTGCGAAAAAGATCGTTTATATTTCATTTAAATTCTTTAAATATTAGCCTTTTGATCACTATACAGTTTATACAGAAAAATACAGTTCTTTTTACTTTGAATTTGTGTTACATAATTAAATATTTGAGTTATAAAAATTTCATAACAACATTAACCTTACTTTTCTATTATATCGAATCACGTGACTTTTAATGCAAATGTAATACTAAATAGTATTTTAACTTACCTGTTATGCTTTGAGAATCCAATTAAACTAGTGATATTTACCATTTATCCTCTTGTTTTATTTTTTTTAACAACTTTGGAAAATCATTCACTTTGCATATCTTAGTTTAAACTAATAACTGTTTTCTATCAATGCACCGAACCCGCATCAACATTAATCTTGTTCACGATAACCTGAGCTAGTCGTAGTGTGATTAAGATACCCATAAAATACTCAGTAATTACTTTAGCACGTAAAAGAGGCGAAAAAGAAGTTAAGTATACATTTTTTTTTATTATTGTATTCAAGTTCATAAGTTACATATATGACAACTGTAAAAATACAACTTCAACGCCATCTCTATAACCCTTCTTTAACTCCGTACGTGTGAATATTCAAATAATTTGTATTTTTCAAAGTAATCAATTAATTTATTTTACTTCAAATTACACTTATTCAATTAAGGCTAAATTGCCCATTAACAATTTGGCTCGACCCAACGTAGGGGCTGTTACAACTGGCTTTTTACAATTTAGACGACCAAACGCAAAGGCCATTTAACATACCAGCTCCGCTATATGTAATTGATAAATTTTGGATTATTTATTTATACGACCTCATAAATTGCCCATTAACAATTTGGTCAGCCCAACAGTGGAGCAAATTGCCTTTTAACAATTTGACGAACCAACTTGGGGCCTATTTTACATTACAGCTTCACTGTAAATTTTTTATCTGGTTTTATTTTAAAAATCAGCTTCACTTTATTTTATCATTTAGCTTTGTAGTTATAATAAGGCCCTAATTGCCTTTTAACAATATATATATATATATATATATATATATATTGTAGTGGTACAACCAGCTCAGGTATTCCAGCACCTACAATGGAAAGTACAGGTACACAATCAATAAAAACACCTGTATAAACAATAAATTGGTGGACGGAATTTGTGAAACTAACATCGAAATGTAAATAAATTAATACGACGATAACTTTAAAATTCATCATTATCTTATTTTGATTTTAACTAATTTTTTATATTTTAATTTCATTTTTTCATTATTCGAATTATACGCGCGAAACAACAGGTATTTAATTTATCAACATCAGGTTTATATCGACGCTAGATAACCACGCCCACCAATTCAAAATTATATGAACCCCGCTAAAGCAAACTTTACGGTAGAAAACATTACTAAATTTATATTCAAATCATATTTTAGGTTAATGTAAAATATTAAATTAATTTTCCCTTTATGTTAAAATCAAAACATTGTATAAACTCACATTTTAAATTGATGTAATTAAACTAAAATTACGAGATTATTTCGATATAGAAATAAGGCTTTGGAATAAAAAATAAAACGCGATCGGCGTCATCTGATATAAAACTTTCAACATAAATGGCCGTTTTTGAGTGTACTTCCTTAAAATAAATTTTTAAAAACATCTTTAAAGTGAAAATCTCCTACCTAGTGTTGAATCATTCGATAACCAAATTAAAGGCCCACCTTTTGAAGAAAAAATCTCAAGAATACCTCAACGCAAACGTGAGATATCGTCCTAAGCATCATTTGAAGCAGAGAGCAGGGCAAGCCAACGATTTACACCACTCAACTCGACGAACTCCGCCAAAGACGGTGAACGAGGCCGTGCTTCCTGGTCTACCGCATATCCACATATTGAGAAGTATATCAGATCTAGGAGATCAACATCAGGTTCACCTACAACGTTTATTCCAAATTATTTAATTTTAAAAGTTATAATTGCTCAAATTAATCGCTACAAATTATTATTTCATGTATCAAATTCAATTTTAAAGTAAGCATCAATTTAAAGCGTTGAATTTTACAGATATTTAGCTACAAATAAGCTGATACTCACCAAAATAATATAAGATATAAAAACTATTAAATATTTGTTTATTTTATCTCGTACACATAACCTCATCACCATTTCCCACATGTGCACTTATTAATTTCAATTTTTGTCACAACTTGTATAATTTATATAATATTAAATACAGTTTCCTATTTTTATCTCTCAATTTTGTTGTTACAGTTTTCTTATTTTTGTGATATTAAATTTTTATTTATTTATCTAATTCAATCTTTTATTTGTGAAGTGTGATTGTTGTGTTTGAGTGGAGAATACACTGATTGGTTTGTAGCTGCAAATAATACACCTGACCGACCGTGAACCCTGAGATTATTAAAAATTAACTTTTACACTCAAGCTCTACCGCAATTAGCTAGTTATATTAAAAAGGGTCAGATAGCGTTGATTCGACTAAGGATATTTGTATATTGGCGCCCACATTTTAAATTTAAAATCATTAACCTTTCATTCTTTTAGATTTTCAATTTTTATAATTAATTCATATACTATATTCTTAGTTAAATCCTACTCAGCGTATCGATTGGTACTTTACATTTGACGCCCGAACGTGAAGGCCAAGTATTATCCTGCAGTTATAAAAATAGTGCTCAACCAACTTTTACACAGACAGATATTTGTTTAAAAAAATTTGTGAACTGTATTAGGTATTTATGTGTATTGTGTTGTGTATCTGATTTGTCCATTGTATAGCTAAATCAATATCACATTTTACGAGGGAACCTCAACTTTAACCGGGATATTCAGGAATAAAAGGTTAGTGAAAGGGAAAATCAACTTGTGGGTATTTATTGTTTTCAATTCTTGCCAATTTATATTAATTTTGTGTGGCATATAACTATTCTGATTAATATCTAAATTCATACTTCTTTAATATCAATTATAATAATTCTTATCAATTTTTCAAAAAAAAAAATAATAAATTCTTTCTTATACTATAACAAATAAATTAACATTAACATGGACACCAGACATCGATCAAAGGCAACAAAAGATAATGTTGATGAGGACAGGTCCGAGCAAGGAGATATTCCAGTAGCTCAAACATCCGGATCTGAAGTGGTAAGTTCTCCAGAGGATAGCCAGGTAATGAAAATGTTAAACGCTCTAATGTTACAAATGAATCAAATAACTAATAAAATAGAAACCACTAATAATGAATTGAAAAATAATAACATTGACATGAATAACAAACTAGATGCTAATAACCTTGACTTAACTAATAAAATAGAAACCACTAATAATGAATTGAAAAATAATAACATTGACATGAATAACAAACTAGATTTTACAAATAATAAATTGGATATAACGACCAAAAACCTAAAACAAGATAACATTGATTTAAAACAAGAATTAAATAACTTGAGTAGTAATTTAATAACTAAATTAGAAACCAACATGCAACACATTAATGAAAAATTCGAACTTAACAACGCCAATATAGACAACAAATTAAGTGCTTTTAAAATCGATCTGGAGGGAAAAATAGCAGAAATCTCCATCGCACAAAAAGTTATGGAGGAAAATGAGTTAAAATATTTAATTAAACTGGACGAAACAGTCAATCTTCTAAATTCACAGTGGGCAAAACGATTAGGCAAAACCAACAAAATAGAATCCAATAACATTGAAAAACGATTAGACTTAAATAACATAATAGGATCTAGTTACAACAACATAAGCAAGAACTTAGATATCACAAAAAACATAATAGAAGCTAAACGCAATAAACAAAATAACAAGATAGATTTCAAAAATGCCGATCAAAAACCAACCAATAATAAAACAATTAATACACATAAAGAGGTACTGGATAAGAATACAATCAATAATATGCACAATATTAATAATAAGGAGACAACTAAGATAATACAAAATCATAATACTAACATACCGCTTAGAAGAAAAACTAAACCCGATTTTCCTAATCAATTTTTAATAAACGACAAAGAATATCAGAACTTTTTAATAAACAATGCAAGGGAGAATAATAACTTTAACATAGGGAAGACGGGGATTAATAACGTTAATATTAACTTATCCCATATTAACATCAAGAATATTAATCATAATTATGCAGCCAACAACACACAATCAAAAATCACGTACATACAAAACATAGCTTTAATTTCAACAAACTTAATTATACATGATAACACAAATAAAATATTAAATAAAGAAGGCATGATAAACAACTCTGTAATATATGAATACGTAAATAATAACAATTTCCTTAATAATTTATCCAATATAAAAATCAATACTAATATACACATTCACACAAAAATTATAAATACATACTCACTAATTAACAAAAACCTCCATAAATCTCAAGGTAGAGGCAACATGATATTTCTACACAGGGATAACAACATTGATATCTTTAAAATAGTTCGTCGAAAAATAAATATTTAAAAAATACGATGACAGAATCTCGATGTTCTAATACACACGATGATGAACAAAGCAGAATACGGGGATACGAGTTATAATTACAGATAAATTAAAACAATTACACTAAGATTAAACATAAACAAAGAGATGATAAACACAATTTAATACGAAAGAAAGAACACAATATGATACAATAAATGAACATATAACAAGTCAAATAATAATGTATAAATTAAAGAGAAAACAAACATAACTGGAGCTCAAATATATCTACTAAATATCTATAATTAAGAGTTATATATTCTGAGAAAAAGAAGGTAACATCACATATTCAGATGATGAAAATAAATTACAATAGAACAATTATTTAAAATAATATTGGTATTATCAATAGAGTTTAAAAGGGGAACCAATTCACTTATAAACATGCGAAAGGTAAATAATGAAAGTTTAAACGTATTAGTATTGAAAAAGAGAGAGTATGATTGAATAAATAATAAAGGAGTGTAGATATGACATAAGAGGGACTAGATAAAGATTTTAAAGTTAGAAGGACTTAATATATAATAGGGGTGTATAGAATTATATGAAAATAAATGAATTATTATTATTATGAAAATATTAAAATATAGACAAAAGTGTCTTCTTATAAGGTAGAAAATATATATTACTGAATGGCATTTTACGATAAGAGAAGTGAAGGTGAATGTAACGTCTTGTATGTATAATGAAAGTATTATTTATTATGGAAGCTAAAGCTTAGATCAGTATATCAATTATAATTAAAGATTAAGAATAACCAGTTATAAAAAGAATTATTAAGCATGTACCATCAATGAAAGAAATAAACAAAATACCCTAACAATTATAACACTACAGTCAAATACCAGAATATTTAATGTAATTAGTACATGAAGTATATAACACCAATTTTTAAACACAGAGAAAAGCCCAGTATTACAACTATGTTACAGATCGAACAACAATACATTATAAAGTATAACACTAATAAAGAAAGATTTAACTAACACAAAAATATTACTAATACATATATACAAACTAAATATAAGAAACCTTATTAAAAGATATATAATAATGCTATTAAAATGTATGGAATATGTAACATTTATAAAGATATATTAAAACATAAAGGAAGTTAATAAACAAAACGAATACAGAAAGTATAATGAATATAAAGACAAATATTATAAAAAGAAACGAGATTTTTAAAATAAATAATCATGATTTACAATTAAAAAAAAAAAGAGTTTGAAGTGAATAATAAATAATTTATATATTAGAAAAGAGAATTACATAATAATTATTATTTTGTTCCAAGTTGAATTTGTTTATTTGTTTTTTTTTTTAAATATGTTGACACATGATGAGGGAGATAAACAAGTTGATGTTCTTAATTCATTTTCCATATCTGGGAAAAGAAATAACTTCAGTACATTCGTTTTTCTTTTGACGGGGATAATGTAGTGGTACAACCAGCTCAGGTATTCCAGCACCTACAATGGAAAGTACAGGTACACAATCAATAAAAACACCTGTATAAACAATAAATTGGTGGACGGAATTTGTGAAACTAACATCGAAATGTAAATAAATTAATACGACGATAACTTTAAAATTCATCATTATCTTATTTTGATTTTAACTAATTTTTTATATTTTAATTTCATTTTTTCATTATTCGAATTATACGCGCGAAACAACAGGTATTTAATTTATCAACATCAGGTTTATATCGACGCTAGATAACCACGCCCACCAATTCAAAATTATATGAACCCCGCTAAAGCAAACTTTACGGTAGAAAACATTACTAAATTTATATTCAAATCATATTTTAGGTTAATGTAAAATATTAAATTAATTTTCCCTTTATGTTAAAATCAAAACATTGTATAAACTCACATTTTAAATTGATGTAATTAAACTAAAATTACGAGATTATTTCGATATAGAAATAAGGCTTTGGAATAAAAAATAAAACGCGATCGGCGTCATCTGATATAAAACTTTCAACATAAATGGCCGTTTTTGAGTGTACTTCCTTAAAATAAATTTTTAAAAACATCTTTAAAGTGAAAATCTCCTACCTAGTGTTGAATCATTCGATAACCAAATTAAAGGCCCACCTTTTGAAGAAAAAATCTCAAGAATACCTCAACGCAAACGTGAGATATCGTCCTAAGCATCATTTGAAGCAGAGAGCAGGGCAAGCCAACGATTTACACCACTCAACTCGACGAACTCCGCCAAAGACGGTGAACGAGGCCGTGCTTCCTGGTCTACCGCATATCCACATATTGAGAAGTATATCAGATCTAGGAGATCAACATCAGGTTCACCTACAACGTTTATTCCAAATTATTTAATTTTAAAAGTTATAATTGCTCAAATTAATCGCTACAAATTATTATTTCATGTATCAAATTCAATTTTAAAGTAAGCATCAATTTAAAGCGTTGAATTTTACAGATATTTAGCTACAAATAAGCTGATACTCACCAAAATAATATAAGATATAAAAACTATTAAATATTTGTTTATTTTATCTCGTACACATAACCTCATCACCATTTCCCACATGTGCACTTATTAATTTCAATTTTTGTCACAACTTGTATAATTTATATAATATTAAATACAGTTTCCTATTTTTATCTCTCAATTTTGTTGTTACAGTTTTCTTATTTTTGTGATATTAAATTTTTATTTATTTATCTAATTCAATCTTTTATTTGTGAAGTGTGATTGTTGTGTTTGAGTGGAGAATACACTGATTGGTTTGTAGCTGCAAATAATACACCTGACCGACCGTGAACCCTGAGATTATTAAAAATTAACTTTTACACTCAAGCTCTACCGCAATTAGCTAGTTATATTAAAAAGGGTCAGATAGCGTTGATTCGACTAAGGATATTTGTATATTGGCGCCCACATTTTAAATTTAAAATCATTAACCTTTCATTCTTTTAGATTTTCAATTTTTATAATTAATTCATATACTATATTCTTAGTTAAATCCTACTCAGCGTATCGATTGGTACTTTACAATATATATATATATATATATATATATATATATATATATATATATATATATATTTAGTGTTAATAAGATTTAAATTTCTTATTTATTTTATTGGCCGTGTCTTAATATTAAAATAATAGACTTTTTTATTGGTTTAGCGACCTTTAATGAATTTCAATGTTTTTCTCTACGACGTTTCGACTCTTTTTATTATTGAGTCTTTTTCAAGTGACGATTTATTCCGTTTTAAAACACACGTGTACATGTGTGGTCGGGCTTGCCCGAGACCTTTCCATGGTCGACCGCGTTCCCCAGAATATTTTGTGTGAAGTCACACAAAATATTGCACATGTGGCTTTCTTTTTAGATGAGGTTGTCCTGTTTTAAAATGTAAGTTCGAAATAACTAAGTGTACGTCCGTTGACATTAGTTTTATTAATTTACAATATTACAAACATATGAGTAATTTCTCCAAAAAAAACAAGTTCCCATTTGTAAGTATTAATTTCTTTTGTTAATAAGTACTAAATTTATGTCCATCTACTCTTAAAGTGATCCCCTGAGGAAGCATACGAATTCGATGCGAAATATTGGGTTAACAAAATTAAAAACTGAATTAATAGTTTAATTTTGCCGGATTCCCCCCAAAAAAACGACTATCCCTTCCATATATATATAATAGTATATTATATACCCAGGGACTAAAGTGCAGCATTTAATCCCGCGAGTGAAGACCACTCAAGGAACTTTAGCACTTTAGTCTCGTGGTGTATTATCACCAAAGTTGATAATTGAAAATTATGAGCGTTATTGCAAATTTTAAATATGCGAGTTTTCCATGAAGTTCATCATAGTTATGGTGACAACAAGCAATTTTTTTGCAAAAGTTGCAAAAATTAATGGCAAGATTTTGACCTAGAAGAAGACCTACTGCGTTCAAAATCTCGTAAAATTTACGAGCAACAAGATGAAATGTTTTTGAAATGGTGCCATGAAAGAAAAGTAATTGATTTTAAAGAAGACACTTTTCTGGTATTTTTTAATGAAAAGGCAAAAAGATTGTGCTTCTACGATTTGGAACCACTATTCAATGTTAAGAACCATGCTTAACGTGGAACATAATATAGCAAGAAAATTATTGCCGACAACATTTTTGGAGTTGACTAAATATCAAGCTCTTCTACGCCAGATCCAGGACCCTCCTACCAACCCCAACGACCTACCTCATCATGTGGAATTACATGAAACATCGTTGATAAAACAATAGACCATTATTTGTTAATTACACTACTATCAATCAATATGTCTCAAAAATTGTAATAGAAATTTGTAGGCCTTCTAGTTGTTTGTTAAATGTTCTGACTTCGATTTGTACAAAAGTTTACTGGTAATGTATGAGTTTGTTCTATATATTGTGCCACACCAACCTATTATTGAATCAAACCAATATGTTTTGATTCATGAATGTGTTATGAAATGTATTGAAGATTGAATTCTTTTTTCAGTTAGTTGTCGCTTCTCCGAATTAGTTGACACACTAATCTGTATATCTACGATATTCTCTCTGCAAAGAGAAAATATATTCGAACGTTGATATATATTTCTTGAGAAAAATGTTCTTGCCCTCCGTACATCAAATATTGTTAGTGCTATAAGTGCTTACAACATAACTGAGACGTCCAGTCGTGCTCCAATAAATCCAGATTTATTTGATGCATATAATACGTTACGCTGACAGAAGCGGAATTACGACGCCGCATCGATAAGTACGCAGGCATTTGTTTATGCATCCATGCCTTAAATCAACCGGCATACAACAAGTAGGAAAACCCAGTAAGGGACACATAATCTATAATGGAAAAAAGTCAGAGTTTGCAAATTATGTTTTGGGGTAAACTTATTGCATATGTCGATTCATATCTACAAAATTATATATGTATGTTTAAGGTTGAATAACATTTTTTTCCCAGAAAATTCAAATTAAATCAACTAAATATTTTTTAATTTCAGCTGCATGCTGTCGTAAATTAAATACCTATAATTGTAACAAATTAAAGTAAGTAACTGAATTAATTAGTTAAGCGAAAATATAAGAAAAGTTCAGTAAATAGGTTACAAAAGAATAGCTAAAATAAATTTTCTCTCTCCCCTTATAGTAAGCATACCGTTTAATACATTACTTCTATGGACGGATGTTGGTTTTATCGAAATGACTGTGGTTGTTAATGACAACAGATCGTAAGTGACTTACTTACATCCTGTAGGGAAAAAAGTGCATCAGAACATGTGCTCTATTAATTTATATTTTTATGGTAATATTACAGTTTGTACAATTAGTAACATTATTAACAAAATTGGACTATTTATTTACATTTCTTAATAAGTTAATGTTATTATCTCCCACTTTATCAGCAACACTTAATTCCGCAGTTACGTCTCAGATATATATAATATTAAATTCAGAGGTTATTCATCGTTACCGTTTATCATAATTACATTTAATTTTTGAGTATTTTATTGTCTGGGGAGTGGGAAAAATGTTATAAGCAATTCGAGATGTAACATTTACGAGTCTCGAACTCTATTTCAAATCCTCGGACGCAAACTAGTCCTCGACTAATAAATATTACTTCCCTTTCTTATAACTAAATAATTATTGACTATGACATTTATCCCCTTGTGAACCATTTTCATTTTTCAACATAATCTTCACCAAAATACTATGATACATTTATTCCATTGTTTTATTAATGGACTTGGACTGCTGTCTCAACCACATACATGTCTCACGTGAAATATCTTCTCCGGCGAAATGTCGACTGCCAAGCTGTAATTCAAAAACAGCAAATAAGCGAAAGTTAGTTACCTGGGGCTAAGTCAGTTCTATAAGGTGCATGTTGAACGAATTATTAGTTGAATTAATTAGTGGTGTCGTTAGGGGTCATGGAAGAATACTCCTCTAGTCAGTGTTCTTCGATTTGTAGACAGAAGGTGGAACAGTACTTGACAGTAATGTAAGGTGAGACTTTGAAAATGGTCTAGCAGCCCGCTTTCATAATCTAAGAATATTGTCACCATAATATTTCCTGCTGATGGCATAACTTTGAATTTTTTAGTTTTGATGTCCCGTATCGTTATGTTCAAATTTTAGGAGTGTAAAGTAGGCTTAATTTCAAGTAACAAAAAAACGCAAAACCTGTATATTCATTTTTATTTGTCAAAGTTACAGATCTACGAATGTGATTGTCAGATCATGAAAAAAAATGTAATCCTAAAGTCAATAAAAACTGATTTTATTTAAAAAAGTTCAATTAATAATATTTTCGAAATGTCCACCTCCTTGTTGAATACAGGCTTGTGCCCGTAAGCCAACAGAAGAAGTACTTATCCGAATTTCATACTTGTTTTGTCGGATTTGTTCGGCAGCCAGGTGGATACGATGCAACAATTTTTCTCTTGTGTTCGAAACTTGCGTGTAGACTAAATTTTTAATGTACTTCCATAAATAAAAGTCAAGGGGATTAAGATGCGAAATGTTGTGGTGCCCCATCCATGTGAAACCACAGGTCTCGTCGAACATTCAGTGGGACATCCTCTAAAAGACTTGGCAGTTCGTCGTTGCCGTTACAGTAGTAGTACAAGAAATTGAAGGTAATTGTCCGCATTTAACCTCCCAGGAAGAACGACAGAACCAACAAGTCATTGATTAGGGCCGCCCAAACGTTAATAGAAAATTCATGTTGAAATTTAGATGGGCGGATAGCTTTGGGCTTTTCTGATGACCACCTGTGCAGGTTTCTCAGATTTGTAACACCACTTCTCGTGAACGTAGATTCATCTGTCCAGAGAACTGTTCTGCAGAAATTAATATCGAGGTGGAATAAACTAGACGAGCATAGTGGTCTGCCTCAAGCAAACCGAGTCCCCTGCGATATTGATATGGATATAAGCCCTCACGTTTTAAAATTCGCCAAACTGTCGTTCGTGGCACTCCTAGTTGTCTAGCGATTCGACGTACACTGAGAGTTGGATCCTTTGTAAAAATAGCTACTGCTTCTTCCTCTAAGTCTGCTGACAAATTTACTCTTCGGTCGAAAAGATAATCACGCAGTCCGCATTCCCGAAATTGTCTGTGTATTTCCACAAACGTTATGTAATGAGGAATGAGCCTATCAGGAAACCGATGTCTGTATTCAATAACTGCTTAACGTGTACTGCCGTTACAGTAGCGATACACAAAATGCATGTCCGCATACTCTTGAGAAGAAAATCGGTAAGGCATTTTGAATGAAGAAAACGTGTCCGCTCACTAATAAGCTGTTGTATGAACTGAAACGTAATGTAATCCTTTATTAAAAAATGCAACGTTGACAGTCATCTGAACATTTGTTTATTGTATGATATTCATGGTTCAGCACTTACGAAATAAGTAAGAACCTTCTTTATCATAAATCAATTTCCAGTACTCTTTTTTATAGATCACCAAGAAATTACTGTATGCACTACGACACGTGTTTATTTATTTTAGGATAACATGTTATTATGCGACGTTAACAATCATAGGCCTGTTATTGAATCGTATAACTTTTTTTAAATAAAATCAGTTTGTATTGACTTTAGGATTACATTTTTTTTAATGATCTGACAATCACATGCTGCCAGGTCTTTTAGAGGATGTCCCACTGAATGTTCGACGAGACATGTGGTTTCACATGGATGGAGCACCACCACATTTCGGAATTGCTGTCCGAAATTGGGTTAACGTCAATTATCTAAGATGGATTGGTCGAGGTGGTCCTCTTGCATGGCCACCCAGATCACCCGATCTTAATCCCCTTGACTTTTATTTATGGGGGTACATGAAAGAATTAGTCTACGCGCAAGTTTCGAACACAAGAGAAGAGGTGTTGGATCGTATTCACCTGGCTGCCGAGCAAATCCGACAAAGCAAGTATGAAATTCAGATAAGTACTTCTTCTGTTGGCTTACGGGCACAAGCCTGCATTCAACAAGGAGGTGGACATTTTCAAAATATTAATTGAACTTTTTTAAATAAAATTACATTTTTTTTATGATCTGACAATCACATTCATAGATCTGTAACTTTGAAACAAATAAAAATGGATATACAAGTTTTGCGTTTTTGTTATTTGAAATGAAGTCTACTTTACACTCCTAAAATTTGAACATAACGCTACGGGACACTTGTATACAGTATAATCATTTGAAGATAATAATAATTTCTTTATTTATTACCCAACATAATTATAATTTCATTTACAGGATAAAATCAAACTAAAATAGTAAATCATACACATTACTACATAACATAAGTACTATTAGAAACAAAAAAAGTATTATAAAGACTTAACTTCCTAAATATAAACAATATAAAGAAGCCTTTTTAGGCACACAATATTCAAGCTAATAATATATATGAATATAAACAAAAGTCTGCACAAGTGATTAAAACTAATAAAAATAAAAAACAAGAACATCTAGGAATTACTATACATACATACTGCAACGAATATATATCGCAGAAGTTATAGAGAAGCCGTTTAAAGGTCAACAAATCACAGAAATGTATATCCATTTCAGAAGAAACCTGATTGAAGTTGCTGCTCATAACGTAAACAGGAGTCCTGACTAATACATTGGTTCGAGGAAAAGGAAGATAGAAAGTACGGGAAGGACGTGTCAAGAATAGTGCGATAATAAAATTAATGTTGGATAATAGCGTTGTGCAGTCAACTTGGTTGTGAAGAAGCCTATGAAGGAAGTTGAGGCTGGCTACAAAACGTCTAAAGGAGAGAGAAGGCACGTTGAAGCGAGAAAGGAGTTGAGTGTGATCAAAGCCCCTGTCGAGATAGACGCCGTCCACCTTGTGCCACATGTATTTAAAAAATCGCCACTGAACTTGCTCAGGCAGACGTTTTTGTGCTTGATAAAATGGATAACATATCAAGCTGGCATATTCCAAACGTGATCTCACTAATGAGTTAAATAAGGAAGTCAATAAGCTGACGTTACAAAATTCGCCACAATTGCGGATAATAAATCCCAGAGTTTGTGTGGCCTGCTTAGACACATTGCTGATAAGCTCATTGAAAGTCAGTTTCACATCGAAAGCAACGCCCAAGTCTTTAATTGATACAACACGGGATATATTTATATCCCCAAGTTGGTAATTAAAGTGCATAACGTTAAGTCTTTTCGTGAAAGATAAAATCTTAGACTTAACGGGGTTCAAAGGTAAATTGTTATCTTTTCACCAAGTTTGTATATTAACCAGATCGGCCTGAAGTCGAAGGCAGTCTCACGAGTCGGAGACTCTAGAAAACAACTTCAAGTCGTCGACAAAGAAAAGGTTATTAGACTCGAGCTGGTCTGAGATATCGTTAATGAAAATAATTAAAAGCAGTGGACCTAAGTTAGAGCCTTGCGGAACTCCCGAAGTGACAATGTATGGTGTTGATAAATATCCGTTGTAAAATACACGGTGAGGCCTATTATGTAGGTATAATAATAATAAGATGATTTAATTTTATAATTTGAAGAGGTTAATGAAGTAATATAATTTCTTTTGTACATATTTAAAATAAAAATGCGGCTTACATTATAAATAAAGCAAAGAATTTCATGTATACAGTGTGTCCACGGATATGGTGCAAACTTGTACAACAAAGAACGTTGATTAAAATTATTTTATGTTTTATTTTTTATTATAAATATTTCTGGATATAAAATAATTTTATAATAAACTGGTTAGAAAATTCTTTATTATAAATATAAGATTTTATGAAATATTTTTTAATGTATATAAGTTCGAATGTGATAAGAAACAACAAATAATTTATTCAACTTAACCCCCATCTACTTCCACACAATTTTCGACTCTATACCTAAATTCTCTGTAAACGCTCCTGAATGTTCTCATATTAGTCTTACTTATTACTGTTCGTATTTTATTTTTAATGCTTAAAATTATTAACATTATTAACACTTAATCAAGTAAATTCGTTGTTGCAATGTAAACATGTTTGTGATCGTTCGTGATTGCAAATGTCATGTCACTTAAATCTGAAACTGAAAAATAATTAAATGTCATCAATTGTAATCAACAATAATTCGAACTTAGTTAAATTTTTGAAATTAAGCAAACACGTTTTCAACATTTATATGCATACAGAAGGTAACCATTGCCATTCATTATGATTTCTAATGGTTTTAAGGCAACCAAAACCCTCAAATAGGTTGAATTGAATTTGATCGGCATGATTAGTAGAAGATATATTGACAAGACGAAACAGATGTCTAATCTGGCTTATAGGTTTCCGCTTGATCGAAAGCCTATAATAAATCCTCATGATTTATTCTGGGATTCCAGACCGGAATCTTGTCTTTGGTATTGCTTACTTCTTAGCAGACGTCTCTAACGCACCGAAACTGATTCAGTGCACTAATCAGTAGTATAATTCATGAACATGTTCCTTGAAAAGCAAACGAAACGTGGCCAATAAGGACGCAGTTCCAAGAACGCGATTTCAGTCCTGAATCCTAGAAGCAATCACGAAACAGATGTTTATTTGAAAAATAATAATAGACAAAGCTCGAGTCAGAACAAGATCTAGCATTGTAAGTGACAAGTCAAAATTAGGTATTCTTTTCATTAGTATTTATATCTTGAGAAGAAATAATTAATCGATCTTTCTTATGACACAGAGGAAGGTTGTGAAACGATTTAAATGTATAATCTTCACCTTATTTCATTACAGCAGTACATCTGAAAATATTTAAATTATTTGATTATTAAAAAAATTTGGTTGAAATATTTGGTCATAAATGACGATAAGTATCTCATTTAGTTGCTAGGGAGATGTAATTAAAAGTTCTCCTTTCTTCTGATACAGACCGAAATTAACGTCATGGAATCAATTAAATAAGGTGAAGTGGGGTAAGATCGTAAACGGGGCAAGAGCGAAACTTATAGAAACCTAGAATAAAGTAATATGAACACAACGCCGCAGATGGCGTACCATTTTTCTATGTACTTCCCCTATTTAAGCAAGTAGTAAGTGAACAACTCATATGAGGTGCACACTTAACATTGTGGTTACCACCAAAGTGCCGTGGTTTTTAATGAAATATTTTGTTCTGTGCGATTATTTTTGGTAAGTATGAAAGAACATTGATTAAAATGTATGTTAAATAAACAAATTCAATCGATTCTTTGACATATATTAAGAAAAACACTACTCCGGTCTTGCCTTGAAAATATTGATACACGGAGCAAGTGAGGACTACTCAGCATGGTAAGCCCGCGCTAGTCTGCACATGCTTCATTTCTTATTCTGTAATTCTTCATAGATGTTATTCTGTAATTTTTAATAGCCGCCATGGTTTGAAACTATATTAGAAAAACGAATCGGGATGATTATACAAAACAGTCCTTGGATGAGGCGTTAGATCTGATTAGGACAGGAGCTACAAATGCCTACCGTGTTAACAAAAAGTACAAAATTCTACTACTACAATTACCGATCGCTTGAAAGGAAAACGTGCTGTGAAATCAAAATCACTTGGGAGAAGCCCTGCTATTTCAATCAAAACCGAAAAACGTCTTGCTGAACGTCTTTTGACAATGGAAAAGGGCGGTTTTGGATTGTCCAGACGTGAGGTGCTGGAGCTGGTTGGCCAGTTTGTAAATGCCAGCAAACTCAAAACCCCGTTTAAAGACGGTATCCCTGGCGAAGATTGGTTTCTTGGCTTTAAAATGAGAAACAATTTATCAATAAAGAAACCACAAAGTGTTGAGATCGCCCGTAAAAAATGTTGCAATCCTTTTGTAATTGACGAGTATTTTACGTTACTGGAAGATAAGATACAGGACCTCGGATTGGAGAACAATCCGTCAAGAATTTGGAACCTGGATGAATCTAGTTTCTGTACAGATCCGTCAAAAACAAAAGTAGTTGGCGGTAAAAACTTGCCATGCACTCGCACAGTTACTGCTCCTGGAAGAGAGAACATTACGGTTATAATGGCAGCTTCTGCTTCGGGAAGAAAAGTTTCACCATTTATTATTTTTAAAGGAAAAAATATCTGGGATCGGTGGTAACGACCAGAAAATACTGTATATCCTGAAACAACTAATGCGGGAACTACCAATGGATGGATGGAGACAACGGTATTCGAAAATAATTTTTCAAAGCTTTTTTTGAAAATTTTTGAAAGCTATTGGGCCTGGCCGCCCGGTTTTATTAATATATGATGTCATGCCACTCATGTAAGTATCAGATTGATAGAAATGGCTACCGAAGCAAATGCGTCTTCAATATTAAATGTCAAATGAAGCTTCCAAAAGGAGAATTTTCGAAAATGATTGGGAAAATTTGGCAGGATTTAAATGAGGATATCATCAAGAATGGTTTCAAAAAAACTGGAATTTGTCCATTTTCTGTAGTTCCAGACTCCATGTTCAGCGCTATTTCTCTGAAACAATGGAAGAAGCTACACGGAAAAGAAAAAAAAGTTCATACTGAAATGGATGAGAACCAGGACCCAAATGTTTTGTTAATTAAAGAAGGAGTTTTTTATTTACCAATACTCTTCGATTATCCTGACGTTGCTAAGGGCCGTGTTTGTAAATATCATGGTTGACTGGTTTGATTTTCGCGTTCTGTTATAAATAAAATAGATGAAATGTCAAACAATATGCTAACACAAGCGGCGAAAGCCCGTGAATGTTTGGTTCCGGTGAAATCCAAAGCTGCTTACACTAAAGTGTATGAAGACTTTCAAGAGTGGAGAAGAGAAAATTTGGTGAATGGTGTCGACGAAAATATTTTGCTAGCGTTTTTTGAAGATTTGGTATTTTGCTATAATTTTTTTAATTTTTGACGTATGACTAATTTATTCTATCCGTAGTCGCATAAATATTCACCAAACACGTTGTGGCCAAAATTATCGATGCTAAGGTCAATGTTACATTTAAAGGAAAAAATTAATGTTAAAATGTTTGATGAAGTAGAAGCATTTGTGAAAAATAAAAATAAAGGATACGTTCCTAAAAAATCAGAGGTGTAGTCCCGAGAACAGCTCAAAAAATTCTTGCGAGAAGCTCCTAAAGAAATTTTTTTAATGTATAAGGTAAAAATTTCATTGTGATTCTCCTCTGTTGAATAGATTGTTTCAACCGTAATTTTAAAGGTCGCTTTAATTATGGAAATCTTTGGCGCCTGCAGAACGAACGAATTGGTGAATATGCTCTCTTCCGATATCGAAGATCGTGGGTCGGTGATCGTGATCAACGTTTCAAAGACGAAGAATGATGTAAATAGGAAATTTACAATTATTGAAGAAGAAGATCTGGGTGCTGTTCGTTTGGTGAGAGAATATTCGGCGTTGCGTCCGCAAGGTGTTCTTAGGTTCTTCGTGGCTTATCGAAATAAGAAGTGTACTCTTCAGTCGGTCGGCAAAAAACCTTCGGAAAGATTCCGAGTAAGGTTGCTGAATGGTTGGCTTTGGATAATTCGAAGGCGTATACAGGCCATTGTGGAAGACGAACATCCGCGACTTTGGTGGCCGATGCGGGAGCCTCAATGACTACACTAAAGAGACACGGTGGTTGGAAAAGTTCGTCTGTTGCGGAAGGCTATCTGGCTGACAGTATGTTGCAGAAAAATAAGGTAGCAAAGATGATAGCGGGTGTGGAGGGAGAGCCATCTGCAGCATCTGTTACGATTCCTGGTGTGTCGATGACGAATTGCGAACAAGATTCTTCATCGTTTGTATCTGGTTGTAATCGCTTAAGCGGAAGGTTTGAGAATTGCAATTTTTATTTTGGTTCTGAAAAGTAGTGTTACTAATGCAAAAACTTTCTTAGTTCATTTGTTGCTTTAATTAGAAAATAAAACATTTCTGATTATTTTTGTTGCTTCAATTAAAAATTATAACATTTTTATGGTGAAATGTGACGTTTCATATTTCCCTTGGGACAATATGAGCGTTTCCTATATCCCTTGGGAAATATAAGTGTGTTATGATATATCGTAACCAAGGCAGTATTATTCAATATTGTTTCAATCGGAAAAAAAGCATTTTGTAGCTGGTTTGTTGAACAATTCCGATCTTGCCCCATAGCATAAGAAAGAGTAGTTGACATTTTTACAATTTTCTATAAAATCAAAAATATTCAAATAAAATTGGCGTTTATATCAATGTTAATTAAAGAGTAAAAACTGAGTTATTTATTAATATCTATGAATGTTTAGTAATTATAAAACGAATTAAAGATATTTCGGTTGAAAATCAAACTTACGAAAAACTGGCCCGCAGTTACCCCACTCCACCTTATATCATTTTCACCTTAACAGCCTTTGCTAGAACTTGTCAGAACTAGCCAAAATTTAATTTAAATATGTATACTGAGGATGAGGGACAGTAGAAGTTAGTTTTAAGAGCAATTAAAAATGAATTTATTAAAAATTTACATACTTAAGGTGCTTTGTCTTATTATTTTACACTTTCAATTGGTGGTAATTTTATCTAACAATTCAGGCATGTGGAAGATATTTATAAGTCAATAATTTTAGGAACAAAAGACAATTGCATCAAAATTTAAACTAGCACTCTTGAAAGAAAGAGTCAGTGCCACTCGATTTAGTTTAACGTTTATTATTTTGTTATAAAATATAACTAAATATTTTTAAATATATAAATGCTCTTTTGCTCAAGCAACACCACTATAACGAAACCACAGACTACATTAGATACTTATTTTCCTCAAAAATAATCGTAATGGACCTCGTGCTCTTAACACGAGACACACACGATACTTTATGCATTTTACATTACGTTTATTTCTTGCCGTCGTGGTTTTCACGTTCCACAAGCAGAACACGGAAATGCGATACACGAAATACGTTTTTATTTGGGTCGAAATTTTACTCCGGCAATGGCGTTTTTATATTCCCTTGAGTACATTAAACAGAAGGTCCTGCGGCGCATTCGGAATTGCATTATTTGACGTAAAACCCTGATCGACTCAAATACCGGATGTGTGCATTTGTACAACGGAACCGACGAGAGCGATATAGTGTTTAGTTCCTCTTTTTGGGTTTGACCCGTAGTAGAATATTCTACTTTGTTCTGTAGATATCCGATCGAATTTAATATATGATCTTATGGACCTTAATAGCAATTATGATTCTGTTTAATGTTCAACATTGCATATGCAGTTTGTTCTAAATGATATATTTGTAATTCAATTATTTGAAATGGGGTCATCATGTTCATAAGTTGTCCAAATATCTCATACTCAGGCATAGTATATCGAGTGGCAACTTGTATAAGAAAAAGTGGTTTCTGTACAACAATGTTTACGACTTGTGTTTATTTGAAGAAAAAGCAATTTCGTGTGCTAATTAAACATTTTTAACGTGTAAAAACCATTAAAGAAACTGAAGAGAATCTACATAAATATGATGAATCTGCTCTATCTGATTATATTGGAACAGCTGATTTAATTGATATATTTATAGTAGAATATATTAGGCGTTAGCCCATATGCGCTAGTCAAACTTTATCTTCATTTCCAGAACTTTGCTACTAATTATTATTAAAGACGTGTCTAATATTTGCTCTTTTGTTCACCTATCCTAGTTTCTAGATTAATTTAATTCTACACCGCCTCTTTTATCTATTTTTTATCTTAATTTTATTTCATTTTCCGTTTATTTTTTTTTCTCTTTTTTTGTTCCTTTTTTACCATTTATTTATTTACTTAAACAACAAAATTCCAATCATCGTCCATTCCACAAACATAGTTTGGTGTTTCAGAAATTCCCAGGGAATTTAACTTCTTAGCAAGAGAACCATGTCCCGTCAAAAAGCTAGTTAACTCATACGAGTACGAGAGAGGAAGATCCTTCAATCCGACTTCAGTGATTCAACCTTATGTAACCCTGCCTTTTGGTGTTTTGTCCCATCTGCCTTGCTAATCAACATATATCCATATATCCTCTTCTTTAATGGCTACTCCAGTAATTTTCTTTCTTCTCTAGTCCTCATCGTTGGTCCAAGTTCAATTCCGTATTTGTTTATAGGCGGCTCCTTTCTGATATAGTAGGTCAGCAAACACTTCATCACTTGTAAATTCGGAGACAGAAATCCAACCAGAACTTTGAAAGCATCATTCGATACCGAGTGGCATGCCCTCGTTACTGACAGCAAAAATGGCCTTTGTTGTGCTCTTAACGTACTCAAGACATGTTGATTAGAGGATCTCTGACCCGAAGCAGTGTCACAATAAGTAAATATAGGAATATCCAAACCCTTGTAAATACTCACCATATGATGATGTTTCTTAGATCTCATTCTCCTAACATCACGCGCCAAAATTTTCCAGTCAAGGCCTTCAGATTATCCCTAGCATCCCTAGCATGTGACAAGAAAGCCAGCATCTAGTATCACTCCCAAATATTTCACAGTATGGTTCCATTTAAGTGTCCTCCCCGAAACTCTCACTGTAGGTAGTATACTTCTATCCAGCTTTCCCTTAAGTACTACTCCCACTGTTTTATCACTAGATAATACCATTTTGTTTTGTTTGGCCCAGTCATCAACACGACTCAGTATCAATGAAAACTTACTCTCCAGATCTGCCCGACTATTATTAGGTATTATATCGGAACGGAAGATACCGGGCATCCGGCACTTTCATTTACAATAACGTCTCTAGAAATGATTAATAAAGTCCATACCATTTTAGAGAGTGACCGTCTACTAAAATGGGGTGAGATAGCTAACGCTATAAACATCTCCATCAAATCGGTACACAATATTTTGCATCAACATTTAAACACGATACAGATTATTCGCAAGATGCCTGTCGCGCTTGCTTACTCTTGAGCAAATGAGAATTCTTATTACAGCTACAAATGATTGTCTAGTTAAGTTAAATAGTCCCAAGATATTTTTTTCGTTGATATGTCTCTCTCCGTAGATTAAATCCGGAAAAATAATCTCATTTATTTAGAAAAAAAGTTTTGTTCCATGAGGTTATGGTGCCCTCTCTCTCATTTGCCAAATTTGTCCAATTAGGTTACGAAATGCTGCCTCCTTCACCATTTTCACTAGATCTGGCTCCGAGTAATTTTTTCTTGTTTTCAAACTTAAAGAGAAAAATAGCTTAGTGGAAAGAGATTCAGGCTATGTGTCGGAGAGGTGAATGTCTATTTCTATGAACCGAAATTTCGATGAAAAAAAAAATTCTAAACATGCTGTGCTAAGCGTATAGAATTGAAAGGGAATTATGTTGAAAAATAAAATATATTCTTTACTCTAAGCTAAATATGTCGTTGAGTAGTTGCTTCGGCTATGTTCATCGTTTGCTGAATTTAGGTAATCCGACGTTCCGGCAGTTAATCTACTGCCTGTTCCGGCAGTTAATCTACTGCCGGTTCCGGCAGTTACTCTACTGTCGTCTTCAGGGTAGCTCTGAGAGGGACTGTTCCTTGCCAAACTCATAGTTTGACGTATATGCTTTCTCAATTTTTTAGCGAAATGTACTCGTGCGAGATTCGAACCTGGTCTGAAAATTCCAAACTTTTCTGAATCAAACACACTAACCACTTAGTTATTGGGGGGACAGAATATTGTTTCTTAGAACTTGTATTTAAGCTACATATACCTACGCAGAATATGATGCGCAGTAGGCTCATATGTTTCTGCGCGATATCTTATGCACAATGTGATTATTCCGTTTATTCTCCGTTTCCGAGGGTATTGTTCTTATGTGTACATTTTATCTAATCAGCGGTAGCCAGATGTTCTTGATTTCCAGGCTTGGTGTACTTATGGCGTTTGGTGTTGTGACCATATATGCTGTCTCTTTCTTTTCGTTTGGTGGTCTTCTTTTGCCAGGATTGCGGCATTAGTCCATATAATTCTGTGACCTTCCCAGGCATGTTTAGCTAGGCGCAATTTGTCTGTTTCCCCTATTTGGATCTTTTTTTATGTTCTTTGATCTTGACTTGTAGGTGTCTGCCTGTTTCTCCGATGCAAGTTCTTCCATGTTCACGTGGTACTGCGTATATACAGCTCTTCCTCCGACAGCTAAGTGGCTAGTGTGCTTCATTGAGAAAAGTTTTGAAATTTTCAAACCAGTTTCGAATCTCACACGAGTACATTTCGCCAAAAAATTTGGAAGGCATATACGTCAGACTATGAGGTTAGGAAGGAACAGCCTTTTTCAGGGCTACCATGAAGACGGCAGTAGGTTAACTGCCAAAATACCATGACCTAAATCAAATTAACGATGGAAATAGCCCAACCAACTACTCAACTAATCATCCATCCTCAACAATCTCTCGTCATGACTAAATATTTCATTCAAAAATTATTCTTTCATTGAATCACTCTCGCGCAAATAGGCATAGAAATGTGCTCAATTCTTGCAAAGACCTGTATAATTAAAGGCAATAATTTGATGCTTTACTAACTATTTTACGGTGCAATGCCTAGGCAGTAGTCCATAATGTTGCGCTAGTCCCTAATTTTTACTAGGATTTTTTTTAATCAATATCTTACAATACTACATATTTTAATTTAATTAATATTTTGCCATAAGGAAGTAAAGAAATAACGATGTAATATTGAGTTGATATTAATCGAAGACTGGTTTTTGGACAAGCGAAAATGCGTGTAATATTTTTCAAGTTATTAAATATTACCATATTTAAAACTACCCGTTCTTTATTTTAATTATGTTTTGGTGTTAAAAAAATATTTTCAACACAGGGAATTATTATGGACGACGCGTAGAAAATCAGTGCGCTTCTTATGTTGCGCTTATACTCCTGTTCTCGCAAAACACATCCATACCGAACACCGGTCAATAACATCGTTCCATCGCACAGTTGTAAAAGTGCAAACAAATAAATCCAGAGTGAAAGTTTTACCGCTCGGTCGGTTCGAAGTCGTACTCGGGACAGTAAAAAAAAAAAAAACAAAGAATAACCTTTCAAGCGTCCCACCATTCGTTCGTTTTAAACGCAGAACGAATAACGTTTTATCTGCATACGTACTATATTGAAAGTTGTAAAAGTTAGAAGGGTCTAAGTGGTGGAACTGGTAAACATGTATTACGCAATATATAACATAAATATATATACTGCGTGATACGCTTTGATCGCAACACCACCTTTGGCTTTACAATTCAAGCAGAACTATGATATATTGAGCTATTTCTCTCCTTGTTAACAATACTTGATTAAAATTACAGTAATTTTCTTTTGGTTTTCCTCTTTTGTCAAATGTATTTCACTATTTCTCAAAACTTTCACATCTTAATTAAAGAGGGTGCTGTGTATGTCAAATTATTTTCCCTTTTGTCAAAAGTATTTCCCTAATTGTCAAAACTATATCACATTGTTATTACATGTATGTAAGCATGAATGCTGAAAGAAGTCAAAATAACAATATCTCGAACGAGGTACGTGCTTTAATAATTCAGAGGAATGAACGATGGTAGTTCGCCAGTCCAGATAGGACGATAATTTAATGTTTTACCGAATACTGTAAGAAAAATTTGCAAGACTTACAAAATAACAAACCAGATGAAAAAAAGAATTGTTGGGCATCGTCTAAATAAATTTTCTTGAGATAAGTAAGAAAGAATTGATTAGGGATGCACTTTAACACTAAAACAAATAAAAACCAAATTGTTAGATGAAAATCCACAACTAGAGGTGAGCACATCAACCATTGACAGAGCGACAAAGGCACTTCACTATTCTGTAAAACGCGTTTGCTTTCTGCCGGAAAGGGGTAACGCGCCAGATATTATCTAAAGTAGGTTTGATTATGCCGTCCTGAATACAGGAATAATGATTCATAGAGAAAAAATATATTTTATTGATGAATTTGGGATTCAAGTGAATTCTAAAAGATCTTATGGAAGATTACCCAAAAATAGTAGAACCAACAAAGATAAGGCCCAATTAAGAGGCTATATTTATTCGATTGCTGCTGCAGTGTGTATTATTATTATATTTATTCATCACTCAAGACAGGCCTTACTATGTAGAACACTTAAAATGTGCATATGTTGTCATGGACAACGTCCGATTTCAAAGAAAAGATGAAATTTAACAACTGATCAGAGCTCATGGACATATACCAGTATTTCAGCGCTCATACAGTCCTTTTTTTAAACCCAATTGAAGAGCTGTTTAACCAACGGCAAACTATCATAAAGAGAACAACTGTATGTTCAAATTCATCATGCTTCTGAGGCTGTAACAAGGACATTGCCAAAACTATGTTCGATATATGGAAACATATTTAGGAGATTGCCTCAACAGAAATGAAATTTTGAACTAGACTGTAGTTTTTTAACAGTATTGCGTTACAATTTTGCGTTACATTACCTTTCTGCTTTTTCTAATAAAATTGTGTCTCGAACATTTTTTTTTTGTTTTTTAATTTATAAATTAAAAAAGGATAATCATTTGCAATAACGTGAAAGAGTTTTGACAAATAGTGAATTTCATTCGATATACATATTAATGTCAAAACGACGTATGTGGGAAATAGTTTTGAGAAATAGTGAAATACATTTCACAAAATAGGAAAACCTAAAAAAACACTGTATATAAGCTTATATTCTTATATTGAAGGGGATTAAAAGGAGTAATACCCTTAGGAGGCGAAAGTATTCCTAGTTCAATTGTTAGGGCTAATCTTCTATGGAAAAATGCTAAAAAAAAAAGAAATGAAAGAGAAAATTTCACAAGTAATAAATAAAATTATCACCTACCGTAACCTTATTGTTACTGGAAAAGCATGAAGCACTAAATAAGTTCCTTCTCGTGTAATATCACGTCGTCATTTGTATATAATTATAAGGGCAATCAAAGTTCCAAGTGTGAATAAGTATTAATTATAAAAATGGAATCATTTAATTAGGCCAATCATGGTGATTATTGCTCCGAAGGCGCCTAAAATAGGTCAAGGACTTACGTCGACGGGGTGGTAGGGGTGGTTTTTGTGTCTAGACATTAAACTTCGCTAGAGTATAGGTTTCTTAACACAGCAAAAACATAAAATTGAATAATACTTACAGCTGATTCTAGATTTAATAATAAAATTTCTGTTAAGATTAAAATGTTAACTATAATAATAGATAGAGAAGATGAAGAAGATCGTACGTAAGTGATTAAGTGACAGAAAAGTAAAATTTTGGCCACTGGTACAATGTGAATAAAGCGTCATCCAAGTGATATTGTAAATATTCCTCGGACCATAGATCGATGAGCATCGGTGTAACAACTAAAATTATATATACCGGGTGTATTATGAAAAACCTTTGGGGCTGTAGCTTCCTTATATTTTATCTGATTTTAATGAATGATATGTCAACTAAATCGTTATTAAAGAACTGTAACCTGTTTTCTAAAAAAAAATTTTTTTGACATTTCGTTTTTGACAGACAGTAGTCAATTTTTTTTTTAAATTGTACTACATATTTTTTTTTACTTATTCTAATAAACATTTATTTCCTGAAGACACCTCCATTAAATCGAGTGACAAATTTTTTATTATTAAAAAAAAACTACGAAATTTACAGAAATCAAGCTATCATATATTTTAATGAATCAAATGTTCGAAATTGGCCCCATTTTGTTCCAGACACATTTGACACCTTCTATTAACTCCAACTGCTGCGTTTAATATAAGATTTGGTGGTATTTCATGACATACTTGTACTATCCTTCTTACTAAATCATCTCTGGTATCAGGTGGAGTCAAATAGACATGATCTTGAATGTAAGACCACAGAAAGAAATCCAGTGGATTCAGATCTGGCGATCTAGCACGCCATCGAATAGGTCCGTAAGTGCCCATCCATCTGACGCCAAAATAATTATTTAGAAAATCAGTATTCATTCGTACATTATGGGATGTGGCACCGTCCTGTTGGAACACCACCCTGTTTAACTCAGCAAGTGGCAACTCATCTAAATAATCGCCTAATTCATTTCGTAACAAAATTATTATACTTTTCTTGGTTTAGATTACCCTCCACAAAAAAAGGCCCTACTACTTTATCGCCTAAAAGGCCACACCATACATTTACACTGAACCGATTTTGAAAATTGTGTTTCATCACAACATGGTTATTTTCAGTGCTCCAATGGCGATGATTATTTCTGTTGAATACACCATTTTTCCCAAAAGTGCATTCATCTGACCACAACACACGACGATAAAAAATTGGATCTTCCCTTAGTTTATTCATGAAAACCGTGCAGAATTGAACCCTTCGTTGAGGGTCGTTTTCACCGAGAGCATGCACCTTCCGTGGTTTATAAGGAAAGAACTTGTGCTTCTTCAGAATGTACTGAACTGTAGAATGTGATACCTGCATGTAGTGAGCAATTTCTCGCGTAGACGTATTAGGGTTTTATTCCACATAGAGCAAGACACTTAATTCTAAATTTTGATCTTGAATTACACGTGCGTTTATTTTCGGTTTTTTGAATGATCCAAAATTTCGTAAATTTCGCACGAGCCTTCCAAACTTATCGGCACTTGGACGCAGTCTGTTAGGAAAACGATTTCCATAAAGTCGCAAAGCAGCTGCAGAATTTGTTCCGCATTCAAAATATGCTTGAATCGCATCCACACATTCGCCATTATCCATTTCAATAAAAAAATTTAGAAATAAATCGTTGAAAATGTTATAATGAATGTGTGACTGACAGATGTCACAGCTCTCTTCGAAAATTTGGAATGCACTTTTATCGTTCAATATGACTGCTTGATTTTTAAATTTTTAAAATAAACACTGTAAATGTTGTTGTTGACCCACCGCTCACTGATAACATTGGTTTGTAATCCTTTATGGGCTATATAGTATTGAATGTAAGTGATTTTAAAAGGTACACACATTTGCTGGTAATAAAATGAAATAGAGTATTTAAAATGCATTTAAGAAATCTCTGTGTTCGGAAAAACCAGAATAAATCGAACTAAAAAAAAAACCTTCAATTTCTCGATTTTTTTTTCATGTTCATATTGTTTACAGTTTCATATTCTGAAAAAGTAATATATTTGAATAAGGAAAAAAAAGTATAGTGCAATTTAAAAAAACACAGTTTGCAGCTGTCTGTCAAAAACAAAGTGTAAAAAAAAATTCAAAGCGGATCACGTTACAGTGTTTTTAAAACGATTTAGTTCGATGTATAATTTATTACATTCGGATAAAAAATAACAAAGTTACAGCACGAAAGGTTTTTCATAATACACCCGGTATATATATATATATATTTATATATATATATTTATATATATTTATATATATATATATATAAGTAGACAAAGAGATATATATATATATATATATATATATATATATATATATATATACGAAACCAGAATAAAGTTTTGAAAACAAAACTTTATTGGGACATGATAAAAATACAAAGGCTTAAAATTATTTTTCTACGTAATTTCCTGATATCGTCATGAAAACATTGTCTCCCTTCAGAGCTTCTTTCATCGGTCCAAACAGGTGGTAGTCGCAGGACGATAAGTCCAGGCTAAATCGGTTAAAATGCCATTGGCACACTTCCACATGATTTCGTTTTTGATTTTCGGTGAGAAGCCGAGGTACCCACCTTGCGGACACTTTTTGAAACCCGAGGTCGTCAGTAAGGATCGTTAGAGCACTGCCAAAGCTGATTCCCACCTAAGAAGCTATTTCAGCTCCTGTTAAGCGTCGGTCGTCCTCTAGAAGGCGGCGGCAGTACTAATGTTCTCTTCTGTCATGCTGGTTCTTGGTCGACATTGGTGACCTTTTCAACTGTTTCTTGCCCTTCTAAAAATTGTTTGTGCCATGATTACCCTTGTGTCTTTTTAAGCGTATTTTCCCCGAACTGTGCCTGAAGTCTTCTCAAAATTTCTGATAGTTTTACGCCAAGCAATTTAACTACAATTCGTTGCACAACGGACGACGGTACTTCTTGGTCAGACATTGCGATAGTTACTGAGCACGCGGTAGTGTGGCGTTCTATAGCGGTGCAAAGTCCTCTAGGCATCTCCGCCAGTGAACGTCAGACGCCACGTCCCTCTTTGTTCACCTCACTATCGGTACGAATTCCTATTTATATTTGATTCACCCAAGTATATATATATATATATATATTTTCATACAGTAAATAATAAAAATAAATTAAAACACTTGGCTTGTTTCACTATGAGATTTATTTAAATACTCTAACAATTGTTTCGGCTGTTATGCCATTCTCAAAGAGATCTATAAATCTAACTTAAAGACTATCGCACTTGTTCTTATATGTTGTCTGTTCTTGTGTGTAGTGGGGGTGGTATTATATTGTGTATTACGGTGTCTATAAAGGGTGTATTGGCATATTCTATCTGTGTGTTGGTGATTAATAGATTTTGTTTTTTCGCTATTTTAATTTCTAATATTTCTAGGAGGTCCAATCTCTTGCTTTTTGTGATATTGTGTATTAATTCGCAGTTATCTATATCGGGGAAGTGGTTGAGTTCTATACAGTGTTCGGCAAAGCCTGTGTTTTTCTCACTATATAAAATTGACTTTTTGTGTTCTTTAACTCTGTTTTTAATGGCTCGTCCACTTTGGCCGATATAGATAGCTTCACAGTCTTTACATTTTAATTTATAAACACCTGATTGGTCCATTTTATCTCTTTTATCTTTGTTGTTGCTAATCATTGTTCCTAAATTTGTTTTATTTACCCAGCTTATTTTGATATCTAATCCTTTTACTATTCTGTTTATTTTATTAGTGAGTTGTGGTATGTATGTAATTTTGTGCCATCTTTGTATATTTTCTGTTATTTTCGGGTATACAAAGATGGCACAAAATTACATACATACCACAACTCACTAATAAAATAAACAGAATAGTAAAAGGATTAGATATCAAAATAAGCTGGGTAAATAAAACAAATTTAGGAACAATGATTAGCAACAACAAAGATAAAAGAGATAAAATGGACCAATCAGGTGTTTATAAATTAAAATGTAAAGACTGTGAAGCTATCTATATCGGCCAAAGTGGACGAGCCATTAAAAACAGAGTTAAAGAACACAAAAAGTCAATTTTATATAGTGAGAAAAACACAGGCTTTGCCGAACACTGTATAGAACTCAACCACTTCCCCGATATAGATAACTGCGAATTAATACACAATATCACAAAAAGCAAGAGATTGGACCTCCTAGAAATATTAGAAATTAAAATAGCGAAAAAACAAAATCTATTAATCACCAACACACAGATAGAATATGCCAATACACCCTTTATAGACACCGTAATACACAATATAATACCACCCCCACTACACACAAGAACAGACAACATATAAGAACAAGTGCGATAGTCTTTAAGTTAGATTTATAGATCTCTTTGAGAATGGCATAACAGCCGAAACAATTGTTAGAGTATTTAAATAAATCTCATAGTGAAACAAGCCAAGTGTTTTAATTTATTTTTATTATTTACTGTATGAAGTTAAAATGTTTCACCAAGAAGTATCTGCAACAACAGCCGAGAATATATATATATATATATATATATATATATATATAGATAATTATTTCGTGACCTTTGTATGTTATGTTAGATTTAATTAGTTGTCGATTTAAGGTCTGGTTTTACATAAAAATGCATATATTTAAAGCAATCTTACATGTTTCGGCAAATGATGCCTTTCTCAAAGAATTTAAAATATAAATGACAGTATATTAATGTTATACTTATACATTTGTAGTTGTCATGGATAAAATTATTCAAAGATACATCCAGTTTAATAATAATAAACCATGCCTTAGTATTCAAAAAATAGTTAGACAAAAAAAAACGGGGAATGGCAAGGCATAAGTTATTATTATGTATGCGCCCGTGGAGCGGCTTAAGATGTTAAGCTGTCGACATTCGCCTTAAACGAGAAGGAAAACCACGAAAACCTGTCAGAAAACTGTCAGCATGATAAGCAAATGTACAGATATTTAAATAAAACATAAGCTATGTATTTATATAACAGCAGCATATATTATGATGGTAAGCCGTTGCGTAGGGCCGCCAACCCTTTCCCGGGGGTCGGGCCGTCGAAGTACTGCTCGGAAAAGTAAAGAAGTTGCCGGGCAAGGGTTGGCGGCCCTACGCAACGGCTGGTTATCCGATCTCTCTAAATTTACGCGACCGGTCACTAAACACACGCACGAGCGCACTAACATACAAAACCCTACACTTACGCGGTCACACAAATACAAAATCACACACCCAGAGAGAGACGCAAGCAACCAAGACACAAATTCATACCCAGAAAGAGACACAAGTTGCTGGCAGCGAACAACACATATGTTCACACCTTGCTATCTATTTTTTGGAATTCTAAGGCATGATTTATTATTATTATTGGAATGTATCTTTGAATAATTTAAACCATAGCAACTCAATTATTTGACATTTATATTCTGTCATTTATATTTTTTATTCCCTTGACAAAGGCATCATTGCCGACACATTTAGGGTTGTTTTAAATATATATACTTTGAAGTAATGAACCAGACCTTTAATCGCCGACTTATTAAGTTTACCTTACATATATATATATATATATATATATATATATATATATATATATATATAATTAGACCAGGAGTCTTTGCCGTTAGAACATGTGTGGAAGGGATAGTCGTTTTTTTGGGGAAATTCAGCAAAATTAAACTATATTAATTAAGTCAGTTCTTTATTTTTTAGCCCAATATTTCGCATCGAATTCGAATGCTTCCTCAGAGGATCACTTTAAGAGTAGATGGACATAAATTTATTACTTATTAACAAAAGAAATTAATACTTACAAATGTGAACTTGTTTTTTCTGGAGAAATTACTCATATGTTTGTAATATTGTAAATTAATAAAACTAATGTCAACGGACGTACACTTAGTTGTTTCGAAATTACATTTAAAAAAACACAGGACAACCACATTTAAAAAGAAAGCCACATGTGCAATATTGACGAACAAAAGAATTAATCGTACACACACATGTTCTTGTCACAAAGTTAATACTTAAAATGTTAGAGGATGATTTTTTTTTGGATTTCAGGTATGTAACATCGAATTTGAAAAAGTTACTATTCATAATCAAGGTCACAAATTTTATACACTGGTGTGCGAAAGTCAATGTGGCTATTCTTCAGAATGTGTCGTCTCACAGAATTTTACATTAGAAAAGAAAAAAAAAACAAAAACGTGTTATATAATTAATAAATGAGCAAAAACTGAGGAAGACCAATGTGTTAAACGGTAACAGATAAGTTATTTTGTGTGGTTTCTTATTTAGAGTTTATTGTTAGCAAGTAAGCATAATTTGCACTTAGATTGTTCGTATCAGATCTGAATTTCATCGAATTAGCGTTGTTATTGATCTCTACCATTTCCAAAAACTCTCTACACTTTAAGTTGTTTACAGTCTGAAGGACTTTAACATTATTAAAATTAGGTGTGTGATCATTGTTAATCATATGTGAAGACAAGGCGCATCTTCTCTTACCAGTCCGAATGTCACTCTTGTGCGTGGCGAGTCTAGTTTTTAGCCAAGTGGAGGTATGACCTATGTACACCTGACTGCATTCATTGCAAGGAATGCAATACACAACGTTGGATCGGAAGGGCAAAGGCGTCAAGTCTTTGGTTTTACTAAAAAAGTTTCGTACTGGGTTGTAATTATAAAAACCTAATCTAATTTCCTCTATGGAGAGCACACGAGAGAGCCGTTCCGATACACCAACAATGTAGGGAAGTTTGTAATATTCATATATCGAAAAGAAGCTGTGGGTTTGTTGTAGTAATTTGTATAAATAGTACCCTGTCTATCATAGTCGCCCGACGGGCGCAGAGATAATAATAACTCATGGCTTGCCAATTCACCGTAATCGACGTCTTGCTGTTGAAAGTTCTGAGGCATAAATTATTATTATTAAACTTGAATGTATCTCTGAATATTTATCCATGGCAGCTACAGATATATAAGTATGACATTGATATACTGTCATTTATATTTTTAATTTCTCTGAAAAATGTACTATGTGTCGAAACATGTAAGATTATTTTAAATATATACATACTCAAATTCACTTTTTTTGCTATAGCGCCCGAAGTACGTTAAATATTCAAAGCTAGTGTATAGGGTTTGATACAACTTTACCTCTGGAGTATTTGATCCCATTTAACCAAATCTCTATCTCTCATAATAAGCGAGATCCCCATGTTGAGAATGAATCTGTGGACAGACTGTATATATATAAAGATATATGTATGTATGTATGTATGTATGTATGTATATATGTATTAGGAAAAACGAATTGTAGTTGTTATTTGAATGAAAATATATCTACTATCAATGTAATATCATTAGCGTGTAGCTTTTTATTTTACTTGCTTATAGTGTTTCAATACAAGTCAGTTTTAGATGAAGATGGATATTAAACTGTCGAAAAAGGTGTTCTTTTGTAGTGTACCATATTGCATTAAAGATCTTATTTTAATATTTCATATTAGCAAAGAACCTAGAAAATGATAAGGGCCACGAAGCGAGGAAACAGTTCAATATTAAAAAATATCCAAGGTAATTGAAATAAGATAATAAGGGATTAAAGGGATTAACTAGTGTGACAGACATTGACTTTTTATCGGTAATAGGAATATGCGAGTAGTACTCTACTGACACTGTTAAAAGCATCAATTTTTTATTAAATTTTCTCTATGCCCGGGCTGAATTTTATGAAGTAATGTTTTACATCGATGGATATAAAAAGAAGTAACTCCATAAAAATCCGGAACGGTTAGAACATTTTGTTGGAAATGCAGTGTGAGCGTATAGCTACAATTGTAACATATCGTCAGCTTCCAACTGGCGTAGCATCAATTGAAAACTAAGAGAGCTTTATTAAATCATGTCAGCGCGTGGAGAGATTGAATTTTAATTGAGTAGCAGCGGCTAATAGCCTGTGTTGCTGTTAAAATAGAATATATTCACAATTTACGAGCTTGTATATTGTTGATGTTATTAAAAAGGAACTATTATATGAACGAGAGTTAATTATTTGCTACTAATACTAGTCTCGACTTCTCTTCTTACGAAATTCCAGGAAAGTCGTAGGAAATGTTAGTTGAGAACAGGCATTAATTTTATTCCTAAATATTTTGTCAATCAATTAATTCTAAGCACAATAATTGCATACTTCATTGAATTTAGTATTGAAATTTTCTTAGAATATTGTATAATCAGTATGTTCTCTGTAATAATATTCGATAAATTCGCGCCCGCGGAAACGTGTACATTCGGTCGATTTATAAATTGATTACAGGCAAACTCAATTTTCACTTACACCTTTACACCATTAATGATTCGTCTACTTGAGGGCTATTAGCGCCCCCTGTTAACTTTTGCATTATACTCTCTAATTGATTCAAATTCCCCCGTTTGCGGTTTATTCTTTAAAATCGCCCTGGGTGATACCATGCCAGTGTTAACTAGCGCTTTCTATACAGCAATATATAACGTTAATTTTAAGTAGTTGCTTTTAAAATAGAACAATTTGTGAAATTATAGGATTAATGAGTTGAAAAATTTGTAGATATGCATGTATATTGTTATGAAATCATTATTGAAGGAGGTTTTAAATGTTAATAATGAGAATGAAATATTTTAAATGTAAAAAAAAAATTGGTGAATGATGTGACATTGTCAAATGTATTAGTTAAAGTATTTAGGAAATTGTTTTGATATACTATAAGTAGTCGGCACTTTTGGCAAAGAAAAAAGAAGAGTGTTATTGATTAATGATAGCAACGGAAAATTTTGAGAAGAATAGATATTAAAAATTCTGGAAAAGCTGATAAAAGGGAAAATTGTCTAGCAGAATTTATTGCATATAATGAAATAGAAAAAATAAATGTGTTAAACATTAATGTGAAAGAAAAAAATGAAGATATATTAAAGTTAAACAAGGAAGTGATAAACGACGAGTATTATAGTTAATGAAGAAGATATAAACGATAATTATTAATGAGACAAGCAGAAACAAATGAAGTTTATAAAGGTTAATAAAAAGATGCATAAAAAACCAGCAAGAAAATTGTGTTAAATAAGGAAGAAACAAACGAAGGTTATAGAAAGATAATTAAAGAAGTTTCAAGATAGAAAAATATTGTGATGAGAAGTGTATAATATATAGGAAGTTCCAATAACTAAAAAAGAAAAATAACAGAAAATATTGGCAGGAGTCAAATTGGCAGATAGGATATTTACGAAGTCGACAGGTTTTTAATAGTTATAAGGAAGTTTTTGTTAGAATAGTATATTAGTAATAAATATTTCATATTCATTAGTTGGTCAATAATAAAAACTGAAAGATAAAAGGCTAATAAATTTGGTATACATTTAAATATAGATTTTTTTCATTGTTATTTTGTAGTATAGAAACCGACAATTTCGCATTAAAATAAAACCCTGAGTTTTTGAATTAATTTGCACGTTAATAGTATATTAATAAAACAAGTTTCATAAGGCACCATTTTGCCGCACGAGATCAATTTAGAAAACGAGCCGCGATAGCGGCGAGTTTTCTAAAGAGCGACAATTTAAATTTTTTGAAAAAGGCATCATTAGCCGAAACATGTAAGATTGTTTTAAATATATACATTTTGAAGTAAAACCAGATCTTAAATCGCCAACTAATGAATCTACCATATATATATGTATATATATATATATATATATATATATATATATATATATATATATATATATATATATATAGTATTTTCGTGACCTCGGTATGATAAGGTAAACTTAATTAGTCGGCGATTAAAGGTCTGGTTATTACTTCAAAGTGTATATATTTAAAATAATCCTACATGTTTCGGCAATGATGCCTTTGTCAAGGATATAAAAAATATAAATGTTGATTTATATTTTTTATATCCTTGACAAAGGCATCATTGCCGAAACATGTAGGATTATTTTAAATATATACACTTTGAAGTAATAACCAGACCTTTAATCGCCGACTAATTAAGTTTACCTTATATATATATATATATATATATATATATATATATATGTATATTCAATTACATCGAATAGTAGTTTACATGAAATGAGAAAGAAGGAAATTGAATGAAATAGTATAGATATATAATTTAAAACCCCCTTCCACCTTTAATGGTGTGGGGTATAGTGTCTAATTTTTAACAAATTTCCTCCACTCTTTTCTATTTCGAGCCATCACAGTAGCCTCCTTCCAGGTTTTGCCTCTGTCCGTCAGTATTTCAGCTACCGTCTTATTCCATGTCTTTCTTGGCCTTCCTCTTTTTGTCTTCTTCTGTATTTTGGCTTGCCATATTTTTTTATCTAGTCTTTCTTCGTTCATTCTCTGTAGATGTCTCCACCAAGATAATTGTCTGTCTTCTATAAATCTATGTATGGACTGTATGTCAAGGTCTCTTGTTATATCTACACTTTTAATCCTTTCTTTCTTTGACACTCCTCGTACTCTTCTCAAGAACCTCATTTCTACTGCTTGTATACTACTTCTTTGTTGTTCTGTTAGTGTCCAAGATTCGCAGCCAAAAGTCAACACTGGTCTATATATTGTTTTAAAAATCTTTAGTTTGGTCTGTTTCGATATTTCTCTTTTGTTTATAAACTTAGAGTTCATTGCATAATATAGCTTATTGGCTTTTTGTACTCTATCATTAATATCTATCTCCTGTGTGCCTGTCTTCTCTATGGTTACTCCTAGGTATTGGAAATGATCTACCTGTTCTATTTTCTTTCCATCTACTTCTATATTAAATTAAGATTTTCACTGTTCGCTCCAATCATCATTATTTTCGTCTTCGTTTTATTAATTCTCATTCCACTTTCCTTCATTATTCTATTCCAGACATTTAAGTTTATTTGTAGGTCCTTTTCGTTTTTAGCCAATATCACGACATCATCTGCAAATGCTCCTTCGGTTATTCGTACCTTTTGCAGTCGTAAATAACCTACATCCAGTTTTTTTGTTAGTGGTTTGCATCTCTTAATTATCTCATCCATGAACACTATGAACAGCAACGGACTTAAGCTTCCTCCTTGTCTCAATCCTATAGTTGTCGTGAATGTTTCTGATATCATATTGTTTTTTATAATTGCATTTATGTTATTTTGATATATCTTTTGTGTCAATCTTAAAATTTTTCCACTGATACCTCTTTCGCTTAATACTTTCCATAGTTCCTGTCGTGGGACCCTGTCAAATGCTTTCTCAAGGTCTATGAATGCCATATATATATTTAATTTCTGTTGAGTTGATTTTTCGATGATTTTATTGCAAACACATGATCTTGAGTGCTTCTTCCGCTTCTAAACCCACTTTGTGATTCCTCTAATGTTTTTTCTATTTTCGCTCTAATCCTTTTTCTATTATTTTTTCCAATATTTTTACAGTAACGTTTAGTAATGAAAATGAATGAAAGTGAATGAAATAGTACTAAAATATATTAAATATCTAATAAGTAATTTTTATTGTGAGCAACAAGTTTTAATAATGCGTTTATCATCCTATTAACTCTTCAAAATTAACAGGTCTGAACTTATTAGCCGTAAATAAGCATACCTTAGTCTTATAACAGCAGCGGCAGCGTACATTTCAGGATTAATAATAATAGTCCCCGTAATTAGCCTTGCAGGCCCTTGGGGTAGTAACTTGTAGCAACGGTAGGCTTGTTACAACTTAAGCCGTTTGGTACAACTGAGATGGTAACGTGGCTAGCGCTATGCACCGGCCGGCTATTATTGCCCTAGAGTTTTACTTCAGGGTATTCATTTTTGTCAGTCGAGCTGGCACCGAAAAAAAAGGATTCGAACCCGGTTCATCAGATTCATGGTCTAGTAATTTACTCACTAGACCAGCACGGTCCTCACATTTCAGAATTAAATTATAAATTTATCAACTTTGAAATGAAGGGATCGAAAGTGTATATTCGATACATAATGTTGTGGGAGTTTAAGTAGGGAAAACTGCTATGGGGAAATCTAACAAATATACCGTGTTTATGGTGAAGAAGTCATAATTGACCAGCAAGTAAGTTGGTAGTTTCGTTTGCTTTTGATGATGAAGCTTTAAAATTATTGGTGGAATGGAATTCACGGTAAAATACCTACGAATTATATTATATGTTAAACACAATTCAACCACGCAATTCACTATATGCCGCCATTTAGAAAAAGATAGAGAAAACCAACAAGTCGAGTAATTAAATTCTGCGTACTTTTACTGATAAATTAACTCCTATATAAAAATGCCCATTTGATGGTGACATTTTTGTCACTTTGACAGCGATAAAAAGCTACATAGCGTTTTATCACCGATAAAAATGCTTCTTCTTCAAAATTGAATTACATATCTAGTAGCCCTGCATCACTTAATTTATTTTGGCAGCTGACAGGTAATAACTAATTAAGTATCGTTGAACGTAAAATGTATGAGTCGGTTTGGGGAAATTTCAACAAATATCAAAAGATCAATACCGAGATACACAAGAAATACAAGATCGTCAATATGGAGACAATTTAAAAAGTTTTATTCATGTCGTTAATTTATCTTGCCAAAAAACACTCGAGCTTTTCTTTCACGGATAAATTTCTTTTTAACTCAAAATTTTTCCAATCAGTAATTTTGCCCGAAAAACTTACATTAGACAAAATCGCTCGACCTTTCGGTCTCGCGATTTTTTCATGTAAGTTTTTCTCGTCAAATTACTGATTGGCAAAATAATTTCGTTACAAAGAGAAATTTATCCGATAAAAAAAAAGCTCTTGTGTTTTTACCTATGAAAAATAACAAAATGTATCGTTTATTATGGCGACAAGTCTTCTTTCATAAAAGAGTTTCTTCAACATATTGTACGAGATTATCAAAAATGGATCAGATACGATAATGTTCAACCCAAAAGGCAGTATAAACTCGAGTGCAACACTGGTGTAATATATTAGATATCTGAAATCAGGTTGTATGTAAGAAGTCATGTTTATATAGGTACATATTTAACTTGTAAAAATTACCATATACGGGTTTTTCGGCACAGAGATTTCATTTTTGATATTTTGTTTTTAAAGCACATTTCTTTAAGATGACTTCCTCTACAAAATTTTAGACATTCATTGTTCCTGAATACAATAAGTTGGAAATGTAACCGTGGTAACCAGGATATTTCTTTTGAGTGTAAATTAAATAAAAGTAATTAAATATTTACCAAGTTGAAGACGAAATAACTATTGTAAATAAAGTAAGGTTAGCCGAATCCATATTTATCGATATTTAAAATTTAAAATGTAAATGACAGTATATCAATCTAACGGGTGTTCAGAAACATTCGAACTCAAGTGGGCTCTGAACAAAAAATCGTATATCAGAATCTAATATCGAAGATACTAATTTGATAACCTATAAAATTGTATTAAGTAAATGTATCAATCTATCTCAGACATGACTTCATATTTTCAAGGCCTACTTTGACTTCGAATGTTTCTGAACACCCGTTATATAGATATGTCAAGAATTTTCCAGTCTCATTTAAAGTTTCAAATAGTAGAAAATATACACTTTTCAATTTAGGTTTATTAAGTAATAATTTTCTTAGTTTATAATCAACAAATTTCAGTAAAAATAAATACATTTTGTGTGATTAAAAATTATATACTGTTATAATTGTTACGTAGCGACATCTATTAGCAGTTCACATAAGTTTGATCGTAATGTTCTTAGTTATGCTGACGATTTTAAAATATACACCGACATTCGAGTCACGAAAAAATACAAAATGACTTGCTTGCTGTTAATAACTGGTATATAATTATTCACACTATAGTAAATATTTCTAAATGTGCGGTTGTTCCTTATACGAGCTTCCATACCAATATATTTCTAGGGCTACAACTACTCGTAGCCAGGGCTTTCTTTATGATGACCGAATCAATGTTTCCAAATCATATTTCGACCATTTCCTTTTCTACAACTAAGTCAATTGGCTTCGTTGAAGGGTGATGGATAGACCTCACAGATGTAGAAATTGTAACTACCCTGTTTTATTCACTCTTGAGAATTCAATTAGAATATGCATAAGTTCTACGATTTTATATCCATACTACGCTTTTCAGAAATTCATGATTCTGAAAGGAAAGGAGATTTCTCAAATATTTTTATATAGAATCCGATGGTGTTGTATCTAGCTCACGGATCTGATTACATCGGATTAATAAATAATAATAATTTTCAAATCGTTTACCGATAGTTGTGCGTTATGTACCTATAAAATTATGGTATATTGTACTATATATTGTATTTTTATCATTTGTATTAGTTTATTTATCTCTATTTAGTTATAGCAAAATGATTTAAAATTTATGTATTACGTGTCTTAGTTACTGGTTAACGCTCTTCAACACATATACTCGTAATTTATCAGTATTAGCAATTTATTTAGATTTAAGGCATAAATTTTGCGTTTCCCTATTTGGGATTTATTTAGCTTGACAGCGCTCCAACTGGTAGTTAAGAGTGCTTTGGAATGAAAGTATTTGACGGATTCCAGATTTAGCGCCTCTTCATTTAATTAAAGTTACTCGGTGATGTATGTGAATATGTTCTTTGTTGGGTTCTCATTTCACGTATCTTCTTTTGTATAATTGTAATTAATTTTCAAGTTCTAGTTAATATATACGACGGCAGTTTGATAATAAATGTGGTAGAAATGTGAACACGTTCTTCTTTTTTTTTGGAAAATATATTAAATTTTTTAACATATGAGGTGTGGCTATAAGATAACGAGACAGATGCTGCTACAGGCAAATTACGTATGGGCCAAAGTCGTATGAACGACAGGTGTGTAATGTGAGTCCCTTTCTTTCGATTGCCACGCCCCGTGTCTGTAGACATAATAGTCTGGCCGTGGCCTTCGTTTGTAAAAGATCTATTCTTTTGTTTTGCCAGAGAAATGATAAATGTTTTAGTAGTCTTGAAATTTCTTGAGAAACTTGGAAAAACCGCTGCTGAGACTTATCTTTTATTAAAAGATGTATATGACAATGAATATTTATCACGGGCGCGGGAATTTGAGCGGTTTAAGTGTTTCCAAGATGAACGAGAAGACGTTGAAGATGACAAATGCTCGGGACGCGTTAAAAACGGATGAAAATTTTAAGAAATTGGTCCGAAATCTGATCCAATCTGACCCTGGGTTAACTATTCGTGCGATTGTTGAAACTGTAGGAATTCAGAAAGAATAACACATTTTACATAAGAGTTCAAACATGTGAAAAGTGTATACGAAACAATCGAACAAAAAGAAGCTCGTGAAGGTATTTGATACTTTAAGTGCCATTGAAAATGACTCAAACTTCTTGGAAATTTTGGTTTTTCACCTATGATCTAGAAAGTAAACGTTAATCAGTGCATTGGAAGAACCCAACTTTACCAGAGGTAAACAAGCGCAAATTAGAAAACAATAATTTAAAGCTATCATGATTGTCTTTTTCTATATCCATGGGACTGTGTGCCATAAGTGGGTTCTTGAAGATGAAACTGGTAATCAGCATTACTACCTTGAGATTTCTGTTCAACTCCGCGAGAAAATCAGTCTATCAAGACTTCTCTAGTCAAGTGTAGCATTCCCGTGTGAGATCATCCGCCTCATTCGTATGACCTGCCCCATATGAATTTTATCTGTTCCCCAAGGTCAAGGTGTATTAAAAGGAACAAGATTTCAGACCATTGAAGCTGTGAAAGAAAAAATAGAACTTGAATGAGCTCACAGAAGAAGACTTCTAGCACTTTTTTGCATAAATTCGAATGGAGCGGTGCAGGAATAGTTTTACAGTATCGGTATGTTCTCTTTATTTTATAGCCATGCCATGTAGAGCCATATTATATACTTAGTTCGACACGTTTCTAGTTTTCAGTTTCGTCGGAAAAGTAATTTTCCGACGATTTATGCATTATTGACGGCAGCGTTGGTCAAATTATTCTACAATAATATTTTCTCGCCGAGTAAAATTTTTAAAGTTTCAGAATTCGAATCAAGCCAAATCAGGACGTATAGGACGTGCGAATTAATTTGAACCCTACTTTGTGTAACTTTACTATTGCAACTCTTTGCTGATATTATTGCTTTATCTGGTCCACGACAATTCCTTGATAAGCAAATTCAAAAAACAGTTACCATAAACTCTCACCAGAAGAGAAAGCGTCCGTGTTTTGGCGCATTTTCACTAAGATACTAGTACAATCCTCGTTTAATTCACGCATATGAATCAATGCAAATGGTACTGAGCATAGCCAAACTATCGCTAAAGCATTAAAGTGTCCTTACGAGTACGTTCTTGGCCGACCGTCAACAATTCCGCTACATATCGTGCACTTAGCTTTTTCATGCAATTTTGCCTGTTGGATACTGTGCATTTGTTCAGTTTAATTATCAACAGTCTTAGCAGTTTCGCGCAGATTAGCTCGGCAATCTTTCATAACAATTCCATTAATTTTAACTATGGTATTCGTGTAGGGACCTCAATTGGGGATCTAGAGTGCACTTCACCTTTAACACATATTCGATCACGGCTAAACTCGTTGATTCAAAAATAAACACTCCTCAGCGATATTTTAGCCAATTTTTTATAAACTTTTCACCCACTTTAAATGTTTTATCGCTGTTAGTAATTCATGTTTATGTATTGTAATAGAATCTACTGCATTTCACGCTTCAAATGTATGAAGATTGGTCGTCAAAAATGTCTAATGAACATACGAGGTGTGCTACCCGGAACTTGAATGTGGCGCGCGAAGAGATGGCAGTACAGATTTATAGCGCTAGATGGTGTGAGCTACGTCTACATTCAGTCAGTCCTTTAACCGGTACTTTGCTAGGCGGTGACAAACAGTTTTTGTGTTAATATTTGTTGTTGTGTCTGAGTTATTCTACGACACTACAGTGTTTGATGGGAAAGAGTAAAGGATGTGCATCAAATTCTGCTTCAAACTTGGTAAAACGGCAGCGGAATCTCTGAAAATGCTTAACTAGCGTTTGGTGAGGATGCTCTGCGCCAAACGCAAACTTATGAGTAGTAAAATTGTTTTAAAAATAGACGTGTGTAGGTTTATAATGAGTGTTCTGGTCGTCCATCGTCGGAAAAAGACACACTTTTACCATATTTTGTGGCAAAAGTGCGTGATGCTATTCTGCAAGACTGAGGAAGAATCCATGATATTTGTAACATTGTCGTCTTGTCGTACGATGTTTCTCAGCGTATTCTGTCCGGCGAACACAACATGCTGCCTATTACTGCGAAGTTTCTGCCAAGGACGATTTTATTGCCATATTCTTCGGCGACCAAGAGTATACATTCGACGAAAGCGGCCAATTGTTGCCCCAAGTGGCGCAACAACTCGTGGATTCTACATCACGACAATGCAGGAACCCACACATCACTTGTGCGTCAGTTTCTAGCTTCAACGAAGACGGCAGTACGACCCCACTCCCCTGATATTGTCCCTTGTGGCTTATTCCTGGTTCTGAAGCAGGCAAATCGCAGGCAGTGTTGAATACATTAACACGCGAAGACTTCCAACACTGCTTCCAGTCACGGACAAGTCGCTGGGATAGGTGTATTCATGCGGAACGAAAATTCTTTAAAGAAGATGGCAGTGAATAAGTTGTAAGAACAATTTATTGTTTTTTTTCACATTCCGGGAAAATCTGGGTAGGACTTTTTCGTAATTGAGCTATAAGCACTTGAAGCACTGTGCAGATTTACGCTTGAGTTTTCCCTTATTTTGTGTTGGATAATAAAAATGCACTTTTAACTATAAAAATTCTTTATTGCATCCAACGTTTGATATATTTAATTTTGATTCGTATTAATGTTTGAACTCTTGCTCGTTACTGATGTGTTGTGGTTCGAATAAATGTTTCTTATTTATTGTTGGGATGAGACTCTGATGCTTACTGTTTCTAAAAATACTACAATCAGGCAAAATTTGCTATTACCCCCACAAACTATTGTATAACTAATAATGCGAACCGTATCGATTGTACGGCCAGATGATGACATAATTCGAGGCAATTTTGAAGGTCTTGGTATCGGCTAGCAATAATACCCGGCAATATACTTTTAAACTATGCTAATTAACTTCTAATCTTAAACCTAAGTACAAAGTTTATATTATATTCTATTCTTTTAATCAACTTTATTGCTGTTCATTTAAGAAACATGAAATCATGAATAGCTAGGGAGACTAAAAACTGGGTATTGAATACCTTCAATAATTAAATAATAAATCAAGGTAGAAATAGTCTAATAAAAAGGGTAATACACTTGTAAATGTAAAGGATATCGCCTCTTAGAATAGAGGTAAAGGTTTACAATTTAGATAAGATAATTCAAATGTCGGTATACAGAGTGTTAATTTGAAGCGAATATTATTTAATTCTAAATAGGTAAATTACGCATATATATCAAGAAAAAGAAACAAAAACAAACAAAAATCATTGCTCTTGACACTACTCATGAAGGTAATTCGTACGTTTTTGTTAATTTGGTCAAACTATTCACAGTCCTGCTTCGCGTTACAATTTCCTTGTTATGTAGTATATAAACAACAAAACAAACAGTGATTTGCAAGTTCTCCTAACGTAGTGGATGTTTGCTATTTTAAAGATTATTAAAATAGATTTTACCGCTGGGTAATCATAAGCAAAAGAAAATATGCAACTGCGAAATTGTCTGCGAAGTCTTGCTAAATTCAAACATCTAAACTTTAGGTATTATTGGCATCAAATTGAAAATTATTTAGGAATATGAAAGTACCCTTAGTAAAACGTAATACTAATATATAAACTCATAAAGTTTGCAAAGAAAAAAGCTTATTATTTAATGTACTGTAAAGTATTAATTCAAATACGTCTATTTTTGTAAAAATATTTTACAAATTACTAATTTTATTAATCTACTTATTGAGATGTACTTCCAAACAAGTGCTTATTTCAACTTAGTACTCGCTTCGACCTTTCATTTGCCAGTGTCGTAAATGAGATACCAGCCAACACGAATCCAAGCCCGTTTCCATCTTGAAAATTTGATATGCTCCCTATCTTATTTGGTTAGTTTGTATTAGGGACGACAGTCACCCTTCGTACCCACATTAAACATAATGTTCTTGTACGCGGCCGGCTTCCAAAGTACGCACGTTAAGTATTCATTTAAAGCACATGAAGTCGGTGTGTAAATTGGAGACGGCAACGATGACGTAACGCGACGAAATTTGATATAATCAGGAGCTAGGATCTTCAGCAAGTATCTAACAGATAGATACTTATTTTCGCGAAATACCTTCTTATTAGAACATTTCAATATGTTCTAATGTGAACACGTGTATTCATGGTTGGTGGATTCTTGAATTTTGGAAGACTTACAGAAATTACATAAAGACTGTATACAGGGTGTCATAGAATCACTATTAAAACTATTTTAAAAATAATCTTAATGACAACAGGAAATAATTAATTTAAGGAGCATTTTATTAGAAATAATACTGCACCAAACTTTATAAAAATTGTTCAAAGTAACGACCGCCATTTTCGATAGTTCTAACGATGTGCAATCGACTGCCGAATTCTTTGAAGTAGCTGCGGACGTTTACGAATATTATCAAACGCTAGAATAATCCGAACCACTAACTCTTCTTCTGTATTAACAGGTGTCATAAACCAGTGATTTAATATGACCACAAATACAAAAATCAACAGGAGTCATATCTCGTGAACGTGCAGGCCAAGAAATCGGCCCTTCCGACTTTTCCGATCCATCCATTTGGAAATTGTGCATTTAGATAATTGCGGCAATTTAATCCAAAGTGTGCTGGTAATGCCGGAAAACAATATTTCTTCGAGTATTAAGTGGGATATTTTCAAGCAATTCTGGTAAAGTATCTTCCAGAAAAATCCTATACACATGGCCATCTAACCGTGCAGGCAGTGAATATGGTCCCATTGCATAATAGTCAACAATCCCAGTCCAAATATTAACAGAAAACTTACATTGATGATGTAACATGCGAATGGCGTGAGGATTTTCTTCGCTCCAAATGTGATTATTGTGTGTATTAAAATAGCTATGCCTTGTAAAACATGCCTCTTCAGTCCATAATATGCTCCTAGGAAATCTTGGTTCGGTTGTTAATTTTGTTCAAGTACCATTCGGAAAATTGAATTCTGTTGGGATAGCCAGCTGGAATTAAGGTTTTCACTTTCTGAATGTGAAACGGATGCTTCTGTATTCCTTCAATACCCTCCATACAGATGTGTGACTTGTATGCATCGCATGGGCAATGGCACGAGTGCTTGTTTCCGGGTTATTTTCAAATTGTTGCAGAACTTCGTCCTCAAAATTATCATTTCAGACAGTACGATTGGCTTCCGAATCTATTCTTTACTTGAAATTCACCAGTATCTCGAATACGCTTGAAAATGATGTATGCCAGGGAATGTGACGCTGAAAATGCTGCTCCGCATAAATTCGCCTTGCTTCGTTAACATTGCCGTATGCTGCTCCGTAGGCAAGATGCCTGTCTGCTAATTCAATATTTGTAAAATGATGCATTTTCAATCAAACACTAATATATAAAAATTAATTTGTGACACGTAAAATTACAATTAAGAACACTTCTCTAATAAGGAATAATTTGTGAGAAACGTAAAATGACAACTACTAAAATGGTTGTGGTTTTTCAAAGTTTGCTATGATTCAATTTTTACTTTGTGTACCGCCGGGAAAGTTCTGGGGTGACTGCCGATTTTTTTCATTTTATTCTGTGACACTGTATAATATTGGTTTAATCGAATTTCACCATATTTAATTTTACGATAAACTGATGTATTTAATATTTTTGCTTACCGCGTCTAATATATATTAAAATGTTAGGAAAATTAAAAACTGGAAAAAATTAAGGAAAAAAGTGATATAAATGTAAGAATGTTGACTTCGATTCTGTTGAAAATCTATGTAATATAGGTAAATAGATAAATTCGAGGTACTTCTTTTAGTATAAGAGAGCGTTTTTCGGTCATCGAGCAGGTGTAATTAAACTCTGACACCATGAATATTAAACTTATTTAACAATACACGTCAAAGTTAAAAAAAAATATTATAAAATAGTATATTAAAAAACGAGTTTCATAAGGCACCATTTTGGTCTTATGGAACGAGTTTTTTATACTATTTTTTTCTATTTTGCGTTTTTTACATTAATAAATTGCTTAAATTGGAATTATTTAATTTGAAAGTTCAGAGTTTAATTTTTATATAAAGCATGCAGTTGGTCACATTGATACTTGACATTTTCAAATTTAAATCTTGCTATCCGCTAAGTATATTATATTACATATTATTTATTAATTTTCGTTAACATTACTTGATATTTCATTTAAAAATATAAACATGAGTGACATAGAAACATATATATGTTGTTGTCAATTGTATACAACATACGTTGTTTGTGTAAAATACGAACATATATCATATCTGTCAAATGTACATAAATTCTTAAAATCATATGACAGCAATGATATTTATTTCTGTATTCGAACAACGCCAACATTGAAAAATGTAAAAAAGTGTGTCGTAATAGAGCTCATTTCGATACTGTTTTTGGTTTCATAATGAGTTCATTTCGAACGCAAAATAGAAAATATAATTTTATTAGAACAGATGTTCAAAACGATCACCTAACTGAAAAGCGCAATATACTCATTTGCATTCATGTTTCGCATGCAATGATCAATATTTCGTAGTTAAATCAGCGGTTGTACGAACTCTGTGTTCTGAAAACAGTAAATAAACGGTTCTACATAAGTCTAGAAGAAAAAGCCTTTGGCACTAAATTAGGTGACCTAGCAGGTCAACGAATAGCGCTGCAACCAATTATAAATCTGGTATCAAATATATTGTTTGATTTATTGTCGCACAATTGCAACGTTATTAGCTGGGCATCCATTCTGATGAAGCCAAACGTCATTTATGAAAATATTTGGTATACTATGTACACAAGGTATGATACTATTCTGCTAAAGAAGTAAATATGTGAGTTTAAATTTACTTCAGTGTCAAAGCGTCCAATGATATGATCTCCTAAAAGTCCTCTTCAAATATTGGAATTTTGTGCGAATTACGGAACGCTTTCGAAGATAGACTGAATTTATATGGTCTTAGGAAGACAGATAGCTTCATAGTTAATTAACAGAACACATTTTGTGCAGATAAAGTTTACAAACTTCTTAGGGCAGACAACAATGGCTAAATCATTTTGTACCAATGATGCATGGTTTTCCTCAGGGATTTAGAAACCTTTGTTATTTTCAATTATATATTGATAATATTCTTTTATTTCTCTTAAAAACTTAAAGAACAATGTACGTGGACGATGCGTCTCTTTTAGTTCACTCTAATGATGAGAGTGCTAAATTAATAAACGAATTACTTAACGTTCTTTCTGCCTGGTTTGCTAATAATAAGTTGACTCTAAGTCTGGAGAAAACTAAGTATTTAGTGTTCCATACTAGACAAAGATAAGTCAACAAAAATGTATTCTCGGTAACAACACTAAGCTCTTGTGAATCATCTGCACGTTTTCTCGGAATTCATGTAGGTAATCTGTAATGGAAAGAGCACTGTGATAATTTAACGAGAATTATTTCAGGCAAGGCATTCTTGTTTCGATGGCTGAGCATTTATTAAAAAATACATTAATAAATGCATATCATGCAGATGTATATTCGCAATTTCAAGATGATGTTTTTTTCTGCGATGCCTCCACTCTAGCAAACGAGGTATTTTTATCTTAAAAAATGATTTTAAGGTGTATTATTAGAGCTAACTTTACAGACTCGTGCAGACCTACTATGTTCCAAAAGATGCATTTGCTTCCGTCGGCTTGTATATATATTTTAGAAACAGTAAATAACATTGCTAAAAGCAGAGATAAATTTGAACGATATAAAACTTTTTATTTACAGTTTCTTTACAAGGGAATTATCCAGACTTTTTTATTTAGTTGGATAATTATTCTATTTTAAGTTTTTTTTTCATATATATGAATGAGTTAGGCGTATTGCTTATACTTTATGTACTATGGCATCAATAAACTATTATTAGTGTTGAAGGATAAATATAAATTACATCTATAACTGAAAAACACAACAACTTAATCTGTAGACAAAATTTCTGCGAACATTCGAGAATGTCTGAGGTATTATCTAGCGCAAGCAGTGATCAATGTTCGTAGTTAAATCATCAGCAGAACAAGCTCTGTTGATCTGAAATCTGTAAACACATAGATGATTTTACATAACTCCATAAGAAAAAATCGTTTGGGACTAAATTAGGCGACTTAGCAAACGAATAGTGCTTCTACCAGTTATCACTCTGGCGTCAAATACACTATTTTTAAATATTATCGCACAATTGTATCATTATTAGTTGGTCATTCATCCTGATGAAGCCAAACGTCATTTGCGGAAATATGTGGTATACTTTGCACACAAGATACGATAGCACAGAAGATACGTGATTTTATATTTCTTTCAATGACAGAGAGTCTAATGGTATGGTCCCCTAAAAGTGCTGTCTTTGGACTAATACCATAGAATAGCAGAATTACGATGACTATGTAGTGTAGATGGAAATCGGATTCGTTAGTAAATAATATATTTTTAACAAAATCTTCGTCATTGTTGCAACCTTTCTAAAACTGCTTCACGCCTTTCGTATTTACAACTGGAAAATATTTAATTTTACTTTACAAAACTAAGGCCTTTCGTATTTGCCATTGGAAAATATTTAATTTTACTTTGCTAGCCTGTAAGAACAGTATTTATTTTTTTTGACCCTATGAACGATGTTGTCTGAGACGGTAAGTTACTCAGCAAAAATTTACTCAGCAATTTTGGTGATACATAATTGGAGTTGTCCTTCTACTGTAGCACAAATAGCACAAATAAGAGTATCTCGTCCTTCCTTTTGTGAAATTCTCTTCTGTTTATGTTGTTGTGGCCATAAGCAACCACAGCTGTCAAAATTATTAATGTGACGCACTGTCTCATACGCTATGGTTTTCTAAATTCTGTTTGAAATGAACCTGCAATTTGTGTGATTGACTGACCAAGATGATGGACATTTAATAACAAATTACTTTTCTTGAAGCACAAACATTTGCATAGCAAGATATAAAATCAGTGTCTACGGAAATAATAGTAAATGTGCCAAAAAGAGAAACACACAACTGTTAACAACTGAAAATACTAGAATTACTACAAAATGTGACACTACAATAGATGCATTTCATTCGGCAGCCAGTACGGAATACAGGTTGCATTGCCAACATGTGTTTAGCAAGCCGTAAGCGCGTCCCTCTTGTTCCAGATATTACCGACTATTATAGGACTATGGCTCATACCGTATATATCAATTACAATATATTAATGCACCCGAATCTGTTATCTTTTCGTTTAATTGAGGTAATATTTAGTATCTTTATACTTCACTCGAAATGATCTATTTATTTAATTTTGTAGAATGACATGAACGATACAAATTATGTAGTTGAAGAAAGTTTGCTTATTAAAACATTTCTATATTGTAAACTTTCAAAATTCTTTTAATAAGGGTTTCTAAAATATCTATTAAATTATTTGATGCTCTCTTTTAAGTGCTTCTGGAATTTTTATTTTTTTTTTTATTAAATCTGGGGAAGATATTTATGGAACTCAGATAGTATAGAAGCAATAAATTTCGAAACATTATGTCACGCCTTTGCGAAAGCTAATTCCATACATTAAAAATACATTACGATCGCATTTTCGCAAATATCACAAAGTTATGTCAAGAAAGGAACGTACACATTTCCATAGCTGATACATATTAGAAAATATCTTTATGATGTAAATATTTTTATACCCGCGTATTTACGACATAATGCTATTTAAAAAGCGCAAAAATATTACACTTATCTCGTCGCTATTTGCCCCATGACACTTCTGTCGCATTTTTTCCATTAAAAAATCCCTCCGCCCATATAAAATTCACAAAAGAATTACGTATCAGTATATTACCCAAAACTCGCTCGATTACGCATACGATCACCAGAGGGAGCGAGCAGCCTGGCACGTATACGCGCGCCTTTTACTGTAATGACCTTTCCTTTTTTTCCGGATTTTTATATGGACCTAAGTTCGTGACACGTCGCATGTAAATTTAATACCATTTTTAGAGAGATCCCACGGTGCCTCTGGAACGGTCTCATGCGTCGATCCGTCGCCCAGGACGCTATTGAGTAAATTTATTATTTAGGATGGTGGCATGTACGTTGCCTCAATACTGAAGCACATAGTTCTCCAAACCGACGCTAAATGCATCGTGACTAACGGATGGTGGTAAATGGGGAAGAGATGTTTACAGAAGCTTTAAAATTCGAATGTAATGAGGAAATAGTGCCACCGGTAGGCGTTAGGGTCTCGCCTGCTCGCCCTAGAGGTAAACGCTACAAGAGGTCGCTCCTGTTGCCATCGTGTATGGCACGGTGACGCATTGTGAGCTCTAGAGTGGAAAAAGTAAAATAAACAGAACCATGGGATAAGATCAACATGAAAACGGAGTATGTGTTGCTTCTTTTTCTGTTCTGTTTAATGTATCTAGTGTGTGTATAAATTGCGCTTCATGAGTTTTGATTATACGTACAAACGAAAATATACATATACAAATATGGAAATTTAAAAGCAATATATATTTTATGCAAAATTAGTACAATTATTTTGTCGGAGTATTTCTGAAGTCTACAGATTGATTAAACTTTTAATAAAGATCTAAAATTTATAATACACAAAACTAAAAAAAATTACGTTATTTTTTACGGAAACTTATCACACGAATTTTTATAATAACAATTTTATTTCGAAAGTAAAAACAGTTTTGTGTTAAAATTTTTGTCTTGTCGCAATTCTATAGTTCGTGTCGTAAAGAAGGCTATCCCGCGGATGTCGGCAACTATAGACCTACAAAGGTATTTTTAATAATATAAAATATTATTAAAAATCTGGTGTGAAGAACACAAATACAGGTTCACTATTAATATTTTTGTGAACGTGTCCGAACATATCCCTCCCCAGAGACGTAGATACGTATTTTGCCTTTCTACAGGCTCATCGGTACGCCCCTGCTGGAGAAAGGATATCTTCAGACACATTCACAAAAAAGAACCACATCGCCACATCACAGAAATTATCCAGACCGAGCGTAGAAGTAAATTCAGCGCTGCCTGTTTTCAGACAGCCGAAGTACCTCGCCCTGTCCACATAACCTTCCATATTATATATAATAATATTTTATATTATTAAAAATACCTTTGTATTATACAAAACTGGTGGGGTTTACCTACTCATGTATGTTTCAATTATTCTGATACTTTACACATGCGGTTAGTCCGTATGAGTGTATGAGTATGAGTGAAGACACAAACAAAATGCAGTTTCTAGAGAAATGGCTGTGCCACCTTTGGAAGGGCGTCGTTACTTCACATTGGTTATGTGGACGGGGCGAAGTACTTCGGCTGTCTGACAACAGGCAGCGCTGAATTTACTTCTACGCCCGGTATCTCGAAGACGGCTATGGCTTTTCACTTCTGTGAAAGTGAAAAGCCATATCCGTCTTCGAGATAGCGTACATTGATAAGCTCCAATAAGAGCGAAACGCGTCTGTACGTTCCGTTGATGGACGTGGCTTTTCAGCAATTTTTAATTATCCTAATAACCAGGAAGATCAGAGTCGCGACGAGGTGTGTTCTACATACTTGTACAAACTTGGTTTGTCGGATTGTAGTTATGAACGAATCACATAAGGCGACATTTACATGTAAGAATGAGATTTAATATTCATTAATTCTCATTTGCAGTAAGTTCAGAATGTTAACTAGTTACTCTGTTGTAAACGGAATTTGTTGCACCTCAATGCAATTTTTTAAGCATTTTTTTCCTTCATTTGACATTAGCCTTTTCTTGAACTTTGATTAAATTGTGCGGAATTCAATGAGTATAAAGCTTTTTCACAGTTAAATGCTCATGCCAGATCTGACGTCTTTGTTTCATGTCATGAATGCCTAAATATTACGATATGTTACATGTATCAATTATGTTATAGCATCGACGTTTTTTGCAACAGCAGAAGTTAGTAGACGCTTTATCACTGAGATTTTTACGTCCACGTTTGAATTCTCCATTTGTAAACAATGACATTTGGTGGTACTTTCTTTCCAACAGCCGGATGAAGTCGCCCGATGTATTGTTAACTCACACATGAAATCGTACAAAAGCGTCATTCGCCTTTGTTCAGAAAAAAAAATCTTTTTTATACCACATTTTTAAAACAATGCACAAATAAAACTTCTTTTTGATCTGTCAATGGATGTTGTTTAAATCATACTCTCAATTTTCAGCTGTGCCATCTAGTAGTGGTTTCTCAAAACTTTCGCGGCAACCAAAAAAAAGTTACTTCGATTATGAATTTTTTCCTTTTAATTGATCCAGTTTTTATAATTTTGGGTTACCATGTGACTCTGTAGTACATCAGTCATAGATTTATAAACGATTAGAAGTTATATGTAACTCCTTTTTATTTATACAGTTTTAGTGTAAGAAATACAAAAGAGTAGATGATATCCTTCGATTAATAATTCTCTTTTAATATTTTGATGAAGTTGCCAACAACCGAAAATCGTAAATAACACTTACAAATAAGATTTATCAGCGAGTACGTTCCATATAAATTCGCATTCCCATACCTTTCCTGCAACACAACTGGCCATTGTCCGTTCAAGGAGACGTTTGTTCTGAATTAATGGATTATTTTGAGATTCGATTGCTCCAAGACCCGAAACGGTTACAAAAGCTTACTAAACTGGATATTATCCCCGCATCTTAGTACACAAAGTGCGCCCAGGAATTGAATCTGGCGGATTAAATGCGGTTCGTTCGCCTGGGGTTGAATGGAGATTCTGGTTTAATTAAGAACTGGGGACGAAACAGACCCGAAATTCGGTTCTGTTCTAGTTTTATTCTTGATGTCGTCGACGATCGACAATCGTATTAGGAGGTTATCGATGTACTAATTGTATTACCATGATTTATGTTGTTTCGAAATAACAGGATGAGAGTTTCGAAATTATTAAATTGAAGCCATGATCATCTATGTATAATACCGCGAATATGCTTTGAACGCAAGATGTAAATTGATTTTATGCTTAGTAAATATGCATAGGTTTATTAAGCTTTAGACCTTTTACAAACATTTATAGAGTGCAATTGATATAAAGTACATATTATAGTAACATTGGTTAACACAATTTACTAAGCTGGTAAGAGACTGGTTGTTCTAATTCTAATGCATGTTCCTGGGACAGTTATATTACCAATTATTAATTGGTAAATAATTTTACAACAGAACAATAAAATCTTGGAAACACATCCCTTGGTTAAATCTTATCTATTTTATCTCCTTTACACATAAAACCGGAGCTAGTGAAGAAAAACTGAAGAAGATGCGTCTTCAGATTTTTCTATTATTGACATTAAATTAGCGGAGTATTCATTCGGTCTCAAATCAGGTAATAACTGCGTGACTTTGTACTTGATACCAATGATAAACATAACCAACTAATAAAATGAAAATCATTCAAAGATTGCTACAAAAGCAACAACTTAGACTACTGAACATCGCTTAAAATGTAAAAGATTTTTATCTAAACGCAATAATACATACATGTAACAATCTATATACGCTCAAATTGATATGTAGCGCATAAAAAAATCATATTGAGGACAATCAACGTTCGAGCGCGTGTTTCGGGCCACCATTACCCTTATCAGCGTATGACGAGCAACATCACCAGCGCCCTGAATCGATTTGCCGCATGTGCCAAACTTGTACGACATATACCCATAAAAGAATATCTCACGGCATCTACCGGCCAAGAAGGACAGCGTCTGGTGGTTTATGTCGGCAGGTATTTGCACATTTTGATGCACCTCCTTCTATATAAATCGTCGCCAGGCGTTGGCGTTCTTGTATTATCGCATTTGTGTTAGCTGTTGATGTTAGTAAACATCGATATGCTATATTTTACATGCTTCTTATAATGACTTGGTTCTTCTAAATTTGGGTGTGAATATACATAGAGGTACCATCCTAACACATTTTAGAAAGAAGAAGAAGAAGAAAAGGTAGTGTTTTTCAGATCATGAAAGAAAATAGTAATTTCTTAGTAAAGATAAAACGCATGTCACAATTTATAAAAAAAAAAAACTAGGATAAAAATCATTCTAAAATCTGTAAATCTGAAGGCGGTATAAGAAGTCGGATTTAATTATAATATTTAGCGTAAAAATAATAATTACTAAAACATTTGGTGAATTATTTCATTACGAATCAAGTAATAATTTGAATTAATCTCCTTCAAGGTACTTTCCTCGGCCAGCGATACACTTATCCTAACGTTGATTCCATGATTCTAAGCATTTCTAGAAGGCTTCTTCAGGAAAGGACCTTCAGGTGCTCCATCGTGGCTCTCTCAATGTCGGGGATGATGTCAAAACGTTTTCCTTTTGCCACAGCTTTTATTTCTGGAAAGAATCAGAAGTCGCATGATGCTAAATCCGGAGAGTAAGGCGGATGTGGACAGACAGGAATATTTTTTCGGCCAAAAACTCGCGGATCAGAAGCGAGGTATGGCGTGGCACATTGTAATGAGGACTATAGAAAGAAAGAATGAGCATGACCTTAACGCTCGACTCTGATTCACATGCCTTGTTAGAGCAAGGAGAGCTACTCGTTTCCCATTGGGAACTCTGAATTTTTATCTCAGAGTCATAGTCGTACGCTCAACTTTCATGTCCAGTTATAATTTTTGAGAGATCCTTCAATTCCGCACAAATCGACGCACGATATCCCCTCTGTTCGTCAGTGAAAAGTCTGGAAACAAACTTCGCACTCACTCGTCTTCTCTTAAAATGATTTGCACGCATGCGTACAAGGTGTTCAGTTCAGAAAGCTTTCAAATAGTCAATCACCTGTTTAAGCGAACCAGTTTCGCCATTTCTTGCAGGTTTTCGTTTGTTTTTGAGGTCGAAGAACGTCCCGATCTTTCCTCGTCTTTAAGCACCTAAGTTTCGCTTTTAAATCTCTCTTACTACTTGCAAACAGTCTTCAGGATCACCACATTATCGTTATACACTGAGTTTAACATTTCATGGGCTTCTTTGGAACTTTTTGCAACTTAAAACAATAGTCAATGTTAACGCGTTGTTTGAAATCCATGATGCGCAAACAGACACTTTTAACACGATCTCACTCGTCCGGCAAGTCATAACTTGTTCTAATGTGGCACTGACTGTCTCAACGAATCAGACTATCGGAATTATTATTTCATATAAATGTATATTGTAACCACTAAGTAAATAATCATTCAAGATGGATGAAATACTCTTGGACTAGTAAAAAAACTCTTTAGTTATTTATTTTTCAGAACTAATACTTATTTTAACTGGCAAGCTTTCACAGTCGTGTCCATGATTTCTTTTGGGATTCCGGACTAAAACCACGTCCTTGGCATTGCCCAAGATGGAAGCAATGTCAAGGACGCGATTTTGCTCAGAAGAAATCTCTAACATTTAGGTTTGTATATTTAAGTATGGACTTCAATAACTGATACATGTATATATAGTTGTTTTCTTCTAGAAAATGTTGGTTTTATTTATGTTAAATGCGCTGACTACATCAGGTTGTTGTTTTATATTGTTCAAAGCAACAGTGGCCAATCTTTTCGACCGGTGGGCCAAATTACGCTAATCACTGTACTTGCCGAACCAGAGTCTGATAACCTATAGAAACAGGATAATTTAAGTGATGAAGTTATTAATTTGAATTTTAGTAAAGTTTTGTGTCTGAGTAGAAGGTTCGCGGAACATAAGTAATTGCTTGACCAGCCGCTAGTTAGCCAGTACTGGGTTAAAATTTTTATAGTACCTATTAAAAAATAACATCGAGTAATGTTACATTCTAGATGATTAACATGCCCTGTATCTAACAGCTAAAGTACATAAGTAAGGCATTTTAAAAACGTAACGACTTAAAATTTACTATCGCATTATGTATAATTGTTATTGGAAAATATGTATTTTATACATCATGTTTTTATTAAACGTAATGTTATATCTGGGACAACAAAGTCAGTGTCACAGAGTGATTGCTGCATTAGATTGGATCATGGTCAACCCTTTTACCGTATTGCTAAATATTAGCTAATTGATTATATTTGGTAATTTTGTATGTGGTGAAAGTTCAAATTTTTATGTACGTTAAACAGGTAGCGCGTATTATATTGAAAAAAAAGTTTGAAGGTCTAAAACTTCGAGCAAAATTTTTCTGTTTTGAAAAAATTCTAGGTTAAGCAATCGTATCTGTCTAATGAAGTAATAAATTTATCCATGAACGCGGAAATAGCGTTTAGATTTACGATTCATTATCTAAATATTCTTTTGTCAGAAATTTATTCTAGTAATCGTAGAGTTTATAATTCGAAGTCAATGACGCGTCTTGCGGAAGGAGCTGATATGTTACAAGAATATGATTATGATATTTATTTGTTAAACATTTTTCTTTTACACTTTTATTCATATGTACTTCAATTGTACTTTAAATTGACTCTTTTAAATACTGTATTTGACCTTTTACATAATTATAACATGATGTTACATCTACATTTACATATTACTCTTAGTTTAAAATTATAACAAGTTTTTTTTCCAAATTTATTTACAATCTCTATAAAGATTGTAACCGGTGAAAAACATCATCAATTTACCTGTGATTTTTGGATAGAATAAAAGAGAGCCGATCAGGGAAGTCGTAAGTTCCGTTTTGATAAGCAAAGTAGCCTGCTTTAAAATTGTTGAAATTAATGCTAATCCAGTTGTTGAACAATGTTGTCGGAAATTTCCATCGCAGATTGTTGAAATGCATAGAAGGTGGTCAACATTTTCAGGAATTAATATAATATTTAGTTAAATAAACTGAATAATGATATTTACATTGAGTTTTGAATGTTTCTCATTTTGATCTATGAAAGGTGTAAGACACGTCAAACTATTTTACAAATTTCATATGCTACTTGATGACGCTTTTAAATGAATGCCGAATATAATAGTAAATTCTGTGCTTGAAATACAATGTAGGAAACCGCCGGTTGACAGATTCATGTACAGTTTAATTTAAGAAAAATATGTATTTTATGGTGTTTCTAAGACAATTAAAATCTTGTAAGCGAATCAGTAGAATTGAATCGTGTGAGTCTATGCTTTCTGATAGAACAAGTCGGCAGAGTGGTCACCAGAGAATTGGGTTGATTACTCATATATTTTGGATAAACTTGATTTCGTGTTTCACAGTATTTATTTTCAGGTCATGGGATATCATGTTATATCTAAGATCCTAAGGAGAATTGGTAATCATGAGGAATACTTGTGATTGAAAGCTTTCTAATATCTCAATGTTAGAGATGGAATCAGTCCTCCAGAACAGTATTCTATCATTATAAATGGGGTTTTAATGATATTTTACACACATATTAGACAAGAATTTTGTTCTCCAGGGACAGGTTGCATTTTTGACCAATTAACCAGTACGGTCCACTAAGTTTGAGACGTAGCTGGTTCTTGTTATTATATGCTTTCTTCGTGTCAATCTTCACTTAAGGTGCATTCCTAGATATTTGGCGTCCTTATTTTGCGGTAGAGAGTATTTATTTAATGCACTGTAGTACAGTAATCCTTTCGGGCGGCAAATGTTCCACCAACATTATTTTCCTTAACTCTGATCTGTCATTTCCTTAAGTAGTCTTGACTTTTATTCGAATTTGTCTGCAATAACAACAAAACATATAACAAGTAAAAATTATTTTCCAATTACAATCGCTGATATATCATTTTCTGCCAACCCATCCCAAATTAATTTTTTTTTGTTTCAATCTCTTTTTTTTTCATTTAACGTCAAGTAAATTTTCATAGTTTTTGTACTTAATTCTTTTCGATATTGAGTTCCCGTTTCTTCTTATAAATTTTGAAAGTCTTGGATAAAGCAGGAGCCTGATTGCGATTTTTTATAAATAAATTGAATTTAAAATAAAATACGTGATAGGAGATAATTCTGACATAAATGACGATCTATTTCAAAATTATTTTGAAAAACAAAAAAAAAAATCAAGTTTATTCTTTACGGTGCCGCGTCACTGCTCCGCACTAGTTGAATTTCTTTCATATATAGTCACCCGCCCCCGCACCTCATTCCATTAATTATAATGTTCTTTCGGAGGACCTCAAGATTTATCAGTAAATACAAATGTTTGTAAATATAAATTAAAGAACAAATTATTACTAGGACAAATGTCCTTACCTGATGCAACTATGACAAGTAAAAATTATTCCTAAATGAATGAGTTATATATTTTGTAATATTTAGTTTAGATGGTGTTCCCTTTCCTTTCTTCTTCATACCTTTATTTGTCTTTTTCATTTTTACATGTTTCGTTGAATTTTTTATATGAAGCATATTTCTTATATGCAGTTAAATTACTATCTAGTTTAATTAGATATACTAATTACAGATTACGAAGTAGATACAACAGCTTAGCTGGACTCAGTCAAATAAATTCCTTTATTATTATTATTATTCATTTTTACAAGGTTAAACATCTAAAAGAATTATATATAGGTACATATCTTTTTAGAAATTAATATATACGGGGATGTCTCTTATGTTTTGCATACTGGAACATAGAGGGCGCCACTAATCAAATGTCAGTACTAAAAATTAACCTCCATCTTTAGTTAGCGTATATCCAAAGTTTCAGTGTGATACTAGTAGTGTTGTAGCTATAACTAACTGTCAAAGTTGACAAGTTAGTCGAAAAATGGAATTAAGCCGTGAAAATTCTCGCGCATTAATTTTTAATAATTTTCGAAGGCAATTATCTCAACAAGAATGCATCGCCGAGTTGGTTTCTGTTTTCGGTAATGAAGCACCACATCAATCAAGAATTTCTTGTTGGTGTGAAGAATTCAAACGTGGACGAATTAGTCTTAGCGACGATCCAAGCAGGTACACAAAAACAGCAGTTACTCAGGAAAACGTTGATGTTGTGCGCAAGCTCATCAACGAAGATCGCCATGTGACATATCGCGAAATTGAGGCATCATTTAAAAAATTTTGCACAAAGAATAGAGTGTTAAAAAATGAGCTTCCCGTTGGATACCGCATCTGTTGACCGAAGAACAGAAAATCGCTAGGGCAAATTGGTGTCAAAAAACTCTATAGCGCTTCAACACAGGAAACTCTAAAAACGTTTACAACATCGTGAGTGGCGGTGAATCTTGGATTTACTCATACGAGCCAGAAAATAAACGCCAGTGGTTACTTGGGGTTCCAAGGCGAAGAACAGCCGACAAAAGTCACCGTTCTCGAAGTGTCTCCGAAAAGATGGCCGCGACATTTGTCTCGAAAGCAGGTTATCTAGCAACAATTTCTCTCAATTTGCCGCAAGTCATCGCTGCTCGAGAAACGAACCCACAACGACAAATCAGCCTCCACCAATACAATGCAAGATGACACACAGCTCGCAAGACAATTTTTAACGCAACAAAATGTCTATTTGTTAGACCATCCTCCGTACCTTGCCAACCTAAGTCCCAACTAACTCTTTACCTTTCCGAAAATCGAAGACAGACTACCTTGTCAAAGGTTCCAATCGTCAGAATGAGCAGTCGATGCCTTGAAAAACGCAATCTTGACTGTACCAACAAACGAATGGAATAATTGCTTCCAGAGTTGGTTCGAGCGCATACAAAAGTGCATTAATCTTCGTGGAGAATAGTTTAGAAAACAATAACGTCTTTAAAAGCTATCTACTGTTTTATTCCAGCTCTATATGCAAAAATAAAAAACTACTCTCGTATCAAGAGTTTCCATTGCATACTAGTAAAGTATAACTTTGATATAATTCTTTTAGTTTGGTCATTCTTTTCGCCAAATTCATTTAGTAAATTTTGGCAGTTGCTGCCATTATAATTGTGTTTTTATAGGAGTAGATTTTACAGTATTTTAAATTTTAGTGGTTTTTTAAAATTTTATACGTTTTTCATATTATAATTATATTTTTTCCAAATAAATTGTTGAACATTATATTTTATTCTGAAAATTTTATTAATTTTTGTCAAAATATTCTACTTTTGCATTCGAGGAAACCAGTTTTCAAAACATCTTTCCATGTTTGCGGCCGTATTTAAGGGCGAAGTAAAACTCTCATCCTGTATCTTATCTTTGAGTGACGGGTAAGAATAAAAAGAAATCGTTGGGTCCTAGATCAGAACATAGTTGTAGACCCATAAGTTGAGAGTTTTGCTTGTTTAAATAGTTCTGTATTCAAATAGCGATGTGCAGTCAAAGACTCTAGGTAAATTAGTAGCCATATTTTTTCACAAATATTGTAAAAACAGTCTAATTTTGGAAAATCCCAATAGTCGACTCCTGCCGTCTTTCGGTGTCGTATGAATTGCTGTTTGTTACAACGTTATGAGTCAGGTGAGAGGACCTACGGGTAAAAGTACCATCTGTTTTTCGAGTTAGTGTTAAGTTCTTAAATATTCAGGGAGTTCAAGATGGTTCTGATTCCTTTCACGAGGTTACTTGAATCGAGTAAACAGTAGTGTAATCATATATCTCTATTTTGTGAATTAGAACCACAATGTTTTGTTGTCAGTGAAAGCTGTTTCTGGACCATATATAACGTGTGTTCATTTGAAAAGTCAATCAATCTAGGTTACTTTGAAATTTTGATAGAATAAGACGCATATATATCGAGCGATCAAGATAATGTGTAATCGAGTCAACCTTGAATCCGAAATCGTATGTATTTACTTGAACCGCACTTACATTACAAACGTCAAGTAAAATGTCAGTTGACAGCTAAAATAACAACAGTTAATGTAAACTATGCAACTGAGGACGAATGTATTTACGACATACAATTTCGGTTTCAAGGTTGACTCGATTACAAATTATCTTGATCGCTCGATATTAGTATGTGATTGTTGTTCCGTAAACGTAAATCCAAATGACATTTGATAATGTCAATCACATTTGTTATTTATTTGTATGTATGAAACTGTCAAAATAAACGACTTTGTAGGTTAAGTAGTAAATTTTAATTTACGACATACTTCAAAATGTTCTCAGTAAATCACATGCTACTAGATTGACTTTTCAAATGAACACGCGTTATATAGATCCTTCAAAAATTCATGGCCGAAACAAAACGCATTATTCCAATGTGTTACGGTAGATGATTCCTGTTAGTTAATGTTCCAAGCTGTAGAAAATATATGCAATTTAAATTGTTTTATGTTTAAACGCTACAGTATTTTATTTAATTATCAGTTTTATTAAACTCACAAATTATGAAATTATAAACTTTATAATGACATTTTTATCAATATATCATTGTTTATGGTTGGCTTGGTATTTGGAAAATATCCTTCGTGTCATAATATTTATTAAAAAAAATTAATAAAATGTTATTGTTTTATTTGTCACACATTTTTACCAGCAAAAAAATTACATGATTCTACTGATTTTATTATCCTTGAATTGCCTGTAATAATTTAGATAAATATGTATTTGTTTTGTTTACAGGTAAGAGAAGATTTTCTGCCACCAAAGTATAAGTCATATTAGTGCATTATTTCAAGTGTTCCATTTAAATAACTTCGTTTACAATACTACGTCTCTAGAACCTCATCTACATATACGTAAGTTTACATTTTACATTAACATGCAAATTACAAATTCTTTATGCTCGTGAGACTAGAAATATTCTTCGTAATTTGACCAAATTGATTACAATGCAATTATAATGACCTAGTTTGCGTATAATATTTTTTAAATATACGGACTGAGGCATTGAAGATATTTTTCTGAATGTTCTCACCAATCATACCAGGTGTATATTTTAACTAGAAATATCTCGATAAATAAGCAGATCACGAAAAAATGTCCAAATTTAAAATTTAAAAATTAAATAGAGAAAATACTTTAGTGCTAGAATTAATCCCTCTCTCTCCCTCTATGTAGGTAAGGCGCGGGTAAATTTGAAATCTTAAATAGGAACCTGTGTATTTTATTACAGATTCGAATTCTGCTGGCAAAAATACGTAGGATTTGTCTGAAACATTTTTTTAAATTCACGATAGATTGCGTTGTAATTGATGAAATTATTTTTTCTTCAATTTCTCGTACTGAGAACCTATACATATGATAATGCAATACGTGTGCAATAAATAGAATACCTCGAAAAATGATTTATCATGAATAAAGACGGCAGACTATGTGCCCACACTGTAAAATTTAATATAATATAATAAATTTAATATATACGAGTATATATGTTTATATACTGAAAAGGATTGTTCGACGTTGAGAAATGTTATATTTGCATAGTTAAAGCGCTCTTTGTATCTGTACAATGGATCTTCAGTATTGGTAAAAAGGATGTTATATTTGCATAGTTAAAGCGCTCTTTGTATCTGTACAATGGATCTTCAGGATTGGTAAAAAGTTGCCCTAATTTTGTAAAATCTACATTTTTATCTAATACACCTTATGTGTATTATTTATTAAATTTAATAGTGTGGGCACATAGTCTGCCGTCTTTAATCATGAAAGTACTATTATCATAATCCAGGAACGGGCGTCCTTTTGCACATACTTGGTCAACGCGATCACCTGCAGGTGATTAGTTTGATCAAATCTTACATCATAAAAAATTCCGGAAAAAGGATCTGCTCGATGGTCGTTCACCAGGCTTTGTATGGCAACCAAACTTTTTTAGATAGGTTTTTACAATTTTTCTTCGAAATTCTAATTGAGTTAGTTTATTGCCAGAGTTTCTGTGCAATCTCCCTGCGTTCTAGATAACAACATCAATTAGCCATGTGAATAAACACTACCACCATTTTTTCCTCGTAAAGCAATTCTGTATCTTGATATGTTCTCGTCCATCAAATCCGTGCCTCCTATTGCAGCTTTATATTTTCCTATGACATGTGGCCTTTGGATTTGAATATTTTTCTTCTGTACTTGAGAATAGCGCTTAACCTGTACAGTAAGAGAAACTCCATCAGAAGTAGATGCGACGGTTATATTATTATCGGCCCACCTGACCAACATAAAACCGTTGGTTTTGTCAATACTGAATTCCTATGTCCTTCATACTTTCTTTTTCATGACAGCTTTTGACGATATACGACAAGTTCTTAGTATACGATTGTCTCGAGTGGTTCCTGTGGTTCTATAGCCTAAACTTTTTATGTGTCTAAGGAGAGTGAAATCGGTAAAGAGATGATCAAAATATAAAGAATGTGTCAATTTTCTCTTGGTTTCCGGCAATTCATTGAGCATCGTAGCAAAAGGTGCTGCCACTTTACCAAATGTCGCTTTTTAATTCTGATTCGCCTTAGGATCATTTCCCTGATAAATAATAAAGTTGAGAAGGTATCCGTTTTTTTTTTGTGTTAACACTGGAGTGTTAACACAAAAAAAAACGGATACCTTTTGTTCGTTAGGGGTAAACCCATAAGATTTGCGTATACGGTATGGATACCGTATACGCAAATCTTATGGGTTTACCCCTAACAAACTGCTTGCAGGAGTGCCTGCCAAAGTACTTGACCATGGATTCATCGCAGTTTAGTTCACCTTCAGATCCAAAGTAACGAAGGAACTTTTTTTGTAGTATGTTAATCAGTGGTCGCTAGTTTGATAGTTTGTCAGATTGATCAAGATTACTATTGTCAGCACAGTGAAGATACCTATAAAGCGATCTTTTCTCATAGCTTGACTTACCAATTTATTTCCCATATCTTCATCAGTATCCCAGTAATATTTTTTTTCTGGAAGAGTGTTATAGCCTGCCAAAATCGAAATTGCAAGGATTGCATATCTTCGTTTGTGATGTGCGGATTTGGACGATTTCTAAATCGAGCATATTTTTTTGACTCAGAAACTAAAAACGATATGGTGTCGTTGTCTAAAAACAACTTCAAATGCGGCAGTAAGGCTTTTGAAAATTTCATAATCCTGTTTTGGAAAATTTGCACCTTCGCCACTCCATCTCTTGTATTCTCACTTGCATTCCTGATGAAATATCTTGATTGGTGTTTAGCAAATCTTCTGGCTCATTATCACGGAATTGTATTTTAGCACCAGCAGTCATTTGTCTTCTGGAAAAATTGTCAACTAATTCCCCGGTTCATCATCGGCAGAATCTTCATCTGTAAGTTGACTGCAATCTGGTGATTCGGTATATATATTTTCAACATTCAAATCCTGGGAATAGGCCTTTTGTAAAGCCTCTTCTAATGTTAAACACTAATGTTAACCACTGTTAACCAATGTTAAACACTAATGTTAAACACCAAAATTTGGTAAAGTATGAAGAAATTGTTTTTGTATTTGTAGTTATAGAAAACTAAGTAACCGTGTTTAGATACATTGACAAAGCTAACATAAAAATTCCAGACGTTGAAAATGATAACCGTTTACGTTATAAATACTTACACCAGCTTCAATACAGTTTTTAGCCAATCAGAACCACGTGCCCTACTATTTAGGTTATATTCGCTATAATAAGCAGCTTAGCAGCAAAAATGACAAACCATGACACACGCAATGAGAAATAATATTCTCACCGACACGTTTTACATTGCCATATGGCAACGCCAGTCTTTGATGGGTTAAGCTCATATTCTAAAAAACTTTCCATTACTTTCGTTAGTACATCTTGCTCCTCAGTATCTTTTCTTCGTCCTTCTATAATTCTCCAAACGAACCAATCTGTCGTCTACTTCTTCGACCCTTATCTTTAATTGCTCATTTTCTTTAATTAGTGTTTCCTATTCTTTCTTTAATTCTTTTATTTCTTCCCTGTATTTCCACTGCTCCTCTTTTAATACCTTTACATCTTTTGTTAGCGCGTCCAAGGTCTTGCGCAGCCCCTCCATGCTGATCATTTCAATATTTTCCTCCGTACTCTTTTGGGCTTTTAACGGTAATCTCTCTATTTTTCTGCTTTTGTTAAAAGCTTTTCCTTTATCTTGGTCCTCACTCGTATTCTTTCTCTTTATTTCATTTGTAGAAGATTCTTCGGCGTCCACAATTATTTTCATTTATAATAACTGTCCGCAATTGTACCTCACTGTGAGTTCACAGTCAAATCTATTATAACCACCTCTTCTAGCTTGTTACAATCCCTTTGTTATCTTATCCGTCTCTGTATCTCTATATTCATCTATTTACTAAAATCTAACGTTTCAAGCTGACGATCCTGTAGATTCTCTAGTTCTGATTACTGTTTTTATTACTACTTTTAATTTTACTTTGGCCATTTCTCGTGATTGCGGCCCTGGCGTATACTACCAACCAAACCCTTTTTGTATGTCCCCGACAGAGAACAATTAGCGATAAAAACTTCGCCCGGATCGACTCCTCTGTGGTTTAGTTTCTCTCCACGTTCTTTTATCGTTTAATAAAGAAGTTATTAAATAAGTTACCGCTTGTTTTATCTCACCTATGTTAGCGGATTCACTTATACTCTCGATTGCCTCAACATTATGTAAAACAAATGCACTAACCCCCCCAAATTTAAGTTTAACTTCCTAATACAAACCAGGGCACAACTTTCTTACCCTTACTTATACTAAATAATCTATAAATATATACTAATTAATTTTTTTTATTTTCACTTTCTTATTTTAAAAATTATACTCCTTCCATAGGAACCGGATTGCTTTTCGAAATTCTCCTAAAGTTTATATGGTACTTTATTCAAATGGCATAAAAAAGTTAAGAAAGCTTTGCAAAAATCACTTTAGTTTATCGAAATATTCATCTTCAATAGATATCCAATGATTTCCACGTTACAGTAATGCATAAAATTACTTTTTTATATCTCTGATTGCAAAGATGTTGAAACTGCTAATTCTTGACCGTTAACAATGTATAGAGTTTGCAAAACCCTTCAGTAAAGCAAGCTAGTAGACAGTGTTAATCGCTGTAGAACTTGGAAGGAATTCTTTGTGGAGAATCCTTCTTGTAATTTAAATTCTTGGTTTCTGCAGACGATATTTTTTGGTTTCATCTCTTCATCTGATGACCGCCATTAAGCACTTTGAAGTTTTGTTTCTGAATTGTATTGAGAATACCACATCTCACCTCTCTCTTGTATTCTAATGATACCTAATCCAGTATAATTTTTGTTTATCCCTCAATCGAAGTGGAACGAACATTGAATTTAGCTAACCAACTTTTTTAAGTTCCATTATTATAAATTTCATTGAAGATTTATTTTAAATTTTGGTTCAATTGATAACTTGGAACGTTTATTATAAGCTACATCATGTCTGCCTTCTTTGAAGCATCGGTGCCACTTGGAAACATGTGTTTGTAGTAAACAACTATATTTATAAGTGAGTTTCAACGTTCAGTACCAGTGTTACAGTTTTTAATACAGAGCTTAATGTTAATTCTTTGTTTTTTATTTCTTTTTTTTTTTTGCGGTGACATACAAACTGCTGTCACTTAAATGTCATGCAATTTTACAAATTATTTAAAGCTAATTTCGTTAAAATAGAGCAATTTATATTATTTTCAGGACAGAGGGACATTGATTCTAATAGACTTAGCAGACAGCAGTTTGTATGTCACCGCAAAAAAAGAAATAAAAAAACAAAGAATCAACATTAAGCTCTGTATTAAAAACTGTAACACTGGTACAGAACGTTGAAAATCACTTATAAAGATAGTTGTTTACTACAAACACATGTTTCTAAGTGGCACCGATGATTCAAAGAAGGCAGAGATGATGCAGCTTATAATAAACGTTCCAAGTGATCAATTGAACCAAAATTTAGACACCAATATTTTTAGATTTGCAATAACTTCTGTATATGTAATATGTTGAAATATATATACATTGAAATAAATATTAGTTTTAATGATTTTTTGCTATTACCACTGATTAATATTCTAACTACATAGCGTTGGAATAACTAAATAAAACCCGCCAATTGTAATGAATTCTACTGAATATTTATATTATCGTTTATTACATTGGGTGAAAATTCTTTCGGCATATTTTTTACGGTTAATCAAATAAGTTATTCACAAATAACGTCTTGACAGGAGACGTATTGAATATTCGCGTAATTACATCGTTGGAAGTCCAGTTCAACATTCGAGCAAAACAAACAATTGCTAATCAACCTCTGGTACCTTTCATTTACATGATATTTGCTGCTAATTAATTGTTAATGCTGTTATTAGTTGCGCTTGATTGGTTTGGTTGTTTTCCTTTCATGCCTGTCCATTTCCCTAAATTTACGCGGTCGCTAGGGTTCTTAATTTATGGACCATATTTACCTGTTCGCCTAACTGAATTAAAGGGTCTGTTGGAGGGTCTTAAATAAGAAAGCAGAACCTCGTCCGGTTTATATACTATTGTGATGCATTATTTTGACAAAAAATTAAATTTTTCCAATGCATATATTTTTTATTTATTTTACGTTTCATTTTATGTATAGTATATTTCAAATTATTAGAAACGCCTAAAGGTTTGGATAATGTCTATTTACACAACGATTAGAAGCTGCTATAGGGACTTCTGGAATAATTTTAAAAATTGTCAAATATGACATTCAACAAGAAAAACGAAAAGCGATTAAGAATCCTCAAGAAAAATTCCATTGTGACAAGTTATTATATTAGTCAAGCAATTTATAATATGTTTAGACAAAATCAAGTTCTTATAATAAAAATTTATACTCCTCTGGTATCCATGTCAATATTATAATGACTTTTTGCATTTCTCTAGACCCTCACCGTAGGGTAATTAAAATATTTACACAACGGAAAGGTAATGGACTATATGTAATTTAACAAATTTAATTAATTAATTTTGATTAAATTTTAGTGTTATAGTATTGCTAAATGTTGTAAATTCATCAAAATTACCAAGAAATTAATATATAGTTTATAAATGTTGGAATTGTTCGAAGACTGAAATTAATATTTTATTACTGTAATTTAATAATAAAAATTAGTACATTTTACAGAAATGATGTACAATCAAGGGATTTTGTAGCGACTCACGATTCAAACGTTATGGCCTTACGCACGTATTTGAAACATTTGTGAAATAACTGGTCGATTGTAATTACGGATCATAACCGCGAGGTAAAAATTTATAAGGATTCTAAAATTATTTTATTTACAATCGTCTATTCACTTTGCTCTTTATATTGAGAAATTATGCCTATAATAATTCTGAAGTACGTTTCGTAAACGGATGTTCTGTCATATTTTCTTAAAAAATAAATTTAATGAAATAACTAATAATATTATTAGACTTAATATATAATTTCTGTTTATTAGCGAAAATTGCTTTATTTCCCATTAACAACATGCATATACAATGTAAATTAACAAAATCATTCTTTGAATTATCTTAATACAATTTTATAATTATATGAAATCTGAAAAAGCAAAATGCTTGTTGGCAAATGGTCAAATCATTTTAGAAAATAAACAAAATTATTAAACGATTGGCAATTACTTTTACATTACTAAATTACATTGAATTTTCTTCAGAAGTATTAAGGGTTGTAAGAAATAAGTATAATCCCGCTTTTATTTCTTACCTGCTAATGTAAATAAATGACATTTAATTGACATACAGGCTGATTCATTTTCGGCCCTCACCATGGGATCTCTCTTATTATTGGAGATAGAGTATAGGTTTAAATTTGGCAAAGTTGTTAAATTTTGTGTTTGTTATAAATCCGTAAAGAAAATAGACCTGTGACAAATGACCTTCGTTATTTAAATAAAAAACGCGAAAGCCCCATTTTCTTCTTTTACCTGTAGCACCTACATTTGGCCTTGTAGAGAAAAAATAAAAACACATCCTTGTGGCCATTTCTAAACCTCTATCCAGTGGTGTACTCTAACTTTTTATACGACGTTTCGTTTCTTTCTGGCCATCATCAACTATCTAATTTCTTATAGGCGCCATATTGGATTTAGACATCTTCAGAAAGAGTTTTTTTTCTGATTTCAACCATGAACCACCTGCTGACTATAGTTTTTGACATTAGGTTTTATTTGAAAGAATAAATTATAAGATTAAATAAGGTAGCCTTTGGAATTTCAATCTGTCAAACATTTCATTTATTGTTCATTAATAATACAAAAATGTCATACACTAACGAAGAGAAACGAGATATGATAAGTATTTTTTATTCTTCGAAACGAAATTCAACAGTAGTGAGTACAAGATAACAAAAACATTAATAAAAATACATAGAAAAGTAAACAATAAACAATTACAGTAAATGTTCAATTGTCTGGCCATCTTCGGTAATGCACAATTGGGCACGCCTTCTGGCATTTTGTACTGCCTTTTGTATAGTTCTTCTAGGAACTGCATCGAAGGCATTTTGAAGTCTGTCTCGTAATTCTTCAATGTTTTGTGGCGCATCTACTTTATAAATATTATTTTTAACATATCCCCATAAAAAAAAATCTAGCGAACTTAAATCAGGTGATCTCGCAGGCCATTCAACAACTCCCCTATTTCCAATCCAACGGTTTGCAAACTCTTGGTTTAAGAAATTTCTAACAACAGCTGCATTGTGTGCTGGTGCGCCATCTTGTTGCCACCATAAATATTGTAATTGATTTAATGGGATATTGTCGTCAAGATAGTCAGATACGTATGTAAGTAAAATGTTTAAATATCTTTCTCCATTTAAATGTTCTTCATACATAACTGGTCCTAAGAGACGATTTGCCAAAATACCCATCCAAACGTTTATTCCAAAACGATGTTGTGGTCTTCTAGCCCTGTTTTGTCGGGGATTTCGTACTGCCCAATAGTGCTCCGTATTTCTGTTGAACACTCCAGAATTTGTAAATTTTGTATCATCTGACCAGATGATTTTGCTTAAAAAATTTTCGTCATTTTCTGTCCTTCCCATTAACCAATTACAATATTCTAGCCTTCTCAAATTATCTCCAGGCAGTAAAGAGTGACTAACATGGATCCTGTATGGTTTAAACCTACTTTTATGTAAAGTTCTCCGAACTCTGGACTGGCACAAATTTAATTCTGACGCTACTTCGCGTGTAGAAATTGATGGATTATTATTTATCTATAAAAATACAAGATTAACATGAAATTTGAAAACAGGCTTTTAATTTACCATTTGTAAAATATCTTGTCGATTTTCATTTAAATTCCTGTTGTCTTACGCGGCTTAGTAAACGATCCATTCTCTATCAAATTTCTGTCGAGATCTAGAAAAATGGTACGATGAGGCTGTTGTCGTTCTGGATATAATTGTAGATATCTTGTACTCGCTACTGTTGAATTTCGGTTCGAAGAATAAAAAATACTTATCATATCTCGTTTCTCTTCGTTAGTGTATGACATTTTTGTATTATTAATGAACAATAAATGAAATGTTTGACAGATTGAAATTCCATGGCTACCTTATTTAATCTTATAATTTATTCTTTCAAATAAAACCTAATGTCAAAAACTTTAGTCAGCATGTGGTACATGGTTGAAATCAGAAAAAAAAACTCTTTCTGAAGATGTCTAAATCCAATATGGCGCCTTTAAGAAATTAGATAGTTGATGATGGCCAGAAAGAAACGAAACGTCGTATAAAAATTTAGAGTACACCACTGGATAGAGGTTTAGAAATGACCACAAGAATGTGTTTTCATTTTTTCTCTACAAGGCCAAATGTCGGTGCTACAGGTAAAAGAAGAAAATGGGGCTTTCGCGTTTTTTTTTTAAATAACGAAGGTCATTTGTCACAGGTCTATTTTCTTTACGGATTTATAACAAACACAAAATTTAACAACTTTGCCAAATTTAAACCTATACTCTATCTCCAGTAATAAGAGAGATCCCCATGGTGAGGGCCGAAAATGAATCAGCCTGTATAATTGATGAAATAAAATTTCAATTTGAGTTCAAATTAAAGTTAATAAAAATAATAATTGTAATACAGAAACTGTAACAGTCTTTAGATCTATAGCTAAAGGTTAAGCATGAAATGGGGGTACGACTAATTGATATCATAATGTAATTATAAAGAAAGAGTATTACGATTTCTGTATTACAATTATCATCACCTGACGAAGCTCTAGCAGAGAGAAACGAACGTAGTGAATTTTAATAAAATTACAATTTGGACTCAAAGTGAAATTTTATTTCATCAATTATATATTATTATGGAGTCTCAACACGCATCTCCCTCGTCAATTAATCAATTAAACAAAGTACAAAATATTTTGGATTACAACTTAGTGCAACTACAAATCATAAGTAAAGACTTTTGACGCAATGTCGAGTATCCCTCTTATAGTCCAAATGTTTTATAAAAATGGCGATTATGTAGAAAAATAACATGTATTAAAATTTTTGTTGATTGTCACAGTATATTACAAAAAAGATATAGTATACATTTGTAAGTATTCTATTTGTTTTTGAATACGATACAAATGACAATTTTTCGTATTAATTTTTTAGCTACGTCATGTGAAACATCTATTAACACAAATTACAATATCGTGATCGTGAGTGATTATTATCATTTTAGCAAGGGAGGCACAAACAACACTTTCTTTCTTTTAAATACTATAAATCGTACTCAAGAAAAGAATAAGTGAACTACTAAATAGTCAAAATTCAATAGAAGTGACCTTGTTAAGTTCTTTTATAATTTCCATGCTTCAAGGAATCGTATGTTGTCTGTGTGAAGGCGGGGTTGTATCCTTTTAATCAAGCTATATATTATATTAGGTGATTAAAGGTCTTTGTTTATGTTCGTTATTCGAGTTATTTAGTCTTGTTGGTGCTTGTGTTTAGGCGTATACTATTAAACAGACTTGCGTTAGATTATTGGTAAATTTTGTTGTGGCATAATCTTTTGATGTGCGATTGTTTAATTTTGGAAACATTTGTTGAACCAAACCAGTATGCTTAGTTTTTAAATTTAAATTCGGGTCAAAAGCTGCATAAGCAGCTTGTAAGATATGCTCTGAACTTGGAAAGGTGTGTTCAAACAATGGACTGTCCAGAAACAGTTTTTCCGATGATGTGCGGCCTGTCTCGCTCAAGCAACAAAATTCGCGAAAACTGGTCTTACTAAATTTCCTGAATTCAATAGTCCTCCTCGGGCTTACGTTTCATGGGCGGGTTGCTGTTGAACCTACAAGTCAGCCAGCTAGTACCACGGACGCAGCTCAGTGAACACGGCGTGGGTTTCTTGACGAAACGTTGTTAATCTTTACTGATCTATCGCCACCGAGTTGTAAAAGTGGCAATACGTTATGCGCAGGACGTACTTGCGATAACGTACCCACGTAAGGCTCAGGTATGCTAAACTACAATACAAAATAAAAATAAATACAACAAATAATAAGTAACAAGATTTATTGTGAACGCTGGTCGTATATAACAGAAAAATGCGATCTAGCAAAATGTATTACGTAACAAAGTATAACGATGGGTGAAGCCCTGTATATATGTATTTAAATTATTGCCATATTACCATATACCATTTTATTATGGTAAATTATTACCACAATAAAAGAATACACCGAAGTTAAGTACTGACAATTTATACATAAAAATTCAAAGTAGGTAATAAATGTACCAAAATGTTTAAGCGTGCCGGTATATTTAACCAGACTGTATATATGATAACGAAGAAGGTATACATATACATGGGATCTCGGGTATTCGTTCACAAGCAAAAGACAACCTTATATACGAAAGTTGCTATTGCATCAAATATGACGTTAAACATTTGTACAACTAAAGAAAAACATCAACACAAAGATTCAATACAAAGTAGTGACTGTAAAAATGGTGTAAACAATAAGACATAATTAAACGTTCAAAAGGATTATAAATATCTAGGACAAATTCAACAAATTGACAATTTTTACGTAGTTATGAATATACGAGGGTGGAGCAATAAATACCCGTGTTAGGAAAGAAGACGCAAGTTTTTCACAAATTTTTTAATTTTTCAACGTAATAACCTTTTAGTACAATACACTTTTCCCAACGTTTCTGCCATTTCTTTAACACCTCCAAAAAATACGATTTGTCAAACTCTGCAAAATACGCTTCTGTCTCGACGATAACCTCCTCGTTTGAGCTGAATCTTTTTCCCCCGAGCCACGTTTTCATGTTGGGGAACAGAAAGAGGTCGCGGGGAGCCAAGTCAGGCGAGTACGGTGGGTGCGGCAGCAATTCGTAGTGCAGTTCATGCAACTTTGCCGCGACAATTCTGGATGAATGTGCTGGTGCATTATCGTGGTGAAACAGCACTTTTTTCTTAGCCAAATGGGGCCGTGTCTCCTTCAATTTTATATCGAATCGGTCCAATAATTCACTGTAGTACTGCCCCGTGACCGTTCTTCCTTTCTGCAAAAAGTCTATGAAGATTATTCCGTTGGAATCCCAAAAAATCGTGGCCATGACCTTTCCGGCCGATGGGACCGTCTTTGCCTTCTTCGGAGCAGATTCACCCCGAAAAATCCATTGTTTTGACTGTCGCTTGGACTCTGGCGTATAATAGTGGATCCAGGTTTCATCAACGGTGACGACTCGACGCAAAAACTCCTGCGAATTTCTCTTAAAGAGGTCCAAACACTGCTTCGACATTGACAACCGTATCCGCTTGTTGTCCACCGTAAGCAATCGCGGCACTCATCGGGCCGACACCTTTCTCACTATAACTTTTTGGATAACTCATCATGTAAAATATTAATTGCCGTTCCATACGACACGCCTACGGCCTCCTTCGCCTACTTCGCGCACTTTCGTTCGGCGATCAGCGAGAATCATGTCGTGAACCTTTTCAACGATTTCCTTGGTAACCACGTCTGCCGGGCGGCCTGGGCGCTCCTCATCAAAAACAGATGTACGACCACGTTTAAATTCGTTGAACCAATATCTTACGGTTGTCATAGATGGTGAAGGGTCCCCATAGACAGCATCCAACTTCGCTTTTATTTCTTCGCATGTTTTTCCATCCAAAAATAAAAAGCGAATTACGGATCGATATTGCTCTTTTTCCATTTTATCGAGAACCACAAAACACTTGTGATACAACTGGCTGCCAAATAAAAACTAACCTATGAATCAGTCTGAAATTTATTATGGTGTTGTCTGACAGATGGTTGTACACGACGGTAATGCCAACTTCCCTAAGCAGCGCCACTATATGAATATACAATGTGTCCGGGAAAATGTGGGAAATCTCTCGGATTCAGATAGAACATTAAAAAATAAGATGACAAGTTCCCATAATTTTTTTCCTAGCGGCCCTCCCTACGGAGATACGGCCTCCTAAAAGACGCCACTGGAAATCAATTTTTCTTTAATAACTTTTAAACTACTTATTATAATTTAATGAAAATTTAATATGATAAACAGTAGTAAGGACCTCTTAAAATACTGCCCTTAAATTTAAATTAGCTTGTTTAGTTTACCAGGGGCGGACTAGGTTGTACATTTTAATGCTTACATTTTTAACACCCTGTATGATAAGGAGTTAAAAAAAACAAATTTGGATACCTTGAACATTAAGCTAAAGAAAAGGTACTCTTGTTCATTGTCGATAAAATGAACCGTTTTCGAGGAAAAAAAAATAAAAGAATTAATGTTTTATTTCTATTAAAAAGAACCATGTTTTTTATTTTTTTTGTCTGCAACAAAGTGTGATACAAAAGTCATTCCAGGAACAAAAAAGTTTTAGTTTAGGTTATTTAATACGACAAAATTACAAAGATTCTTAAAAATGCAGTTTTGTCCCAGAAAGGCACCTTAACAAAAATTATGTTTAGAAATGTACTCACTAAAGCTTGCAACGATTGAACCTAAGTACGCTAATTAGAAATAATCAATTAAAAACTTCATAAGTGGGTTCAACATGGGCTCCGTGAAATCTGATATACTCGCGGGCACGACGAATAGAGGACTGCTGTACTCGCCACATCAACCCAGCATTGTTTCTTATCACATCACAATGAAATGTGATTCTCTGTAAAAGTTCCTCCCTAGTATCAACCGGAGAGGAATACACCAAGGTTTTGAGATGACCCCACAGGTGAAAATCCATTGGCGTTAGGTCGGGAGACCGTGGAGGCCAGGCAATGGGACCTCCTCTGCCTATCCAACGGTTTGGATAGACGTTATTCAGGTGGTCGCGTACAGAAACGCTAAAATGAGGTGGGGCCACATCATGCATAAAATACATGCTTTGGCGGGTTGCAAGTGGCAAATGCTCTATTGAATCCAGAAAAGCGTTCTGAAGGAACTGTAAATAAAGTTCACCATTCAATCGTGGTGGCAATACGCATGGTCCAATCAAAAAATTGCCAATTATTCCTGCCCAAACATTAATTGATTGGAACTGATGTTGATAATGATGAACGACAGTGGCATGAGGGTTTTCATCAGCCCATACATGCGAGTTATGTAAATTTACAATACCATTTTTGGTAAACCCTGCTTCATCGGTAAAAAGAATAGTGCTAATGAAGTTTGGGTTTGTTCGTTGCTGATCTAACAGCCAGTTTGCGAACTGGATTCTACGAGGAAAATCTTCAGGAAGTAGTAGATGCACTTTTTGCAGATGATAAGGGTAAAACAACTGTTCTTTAAGTACTTCATGAATTGTCGTTTTTATTAAGCTGCGCGGCTAATCTTCGAGTGCTTATTGAAGGAGTATCACCTACAGTATCCAAAATATTTTCCTCCAATTGCACCGTACGTACTGTTCTTCTCACACCAGCATCAGTACTTTTTTTCGCAAAACTTCCTAAAACATTAAAGAAAGTCAATAATGTTACCTTATTAACTGAAATCGCCCACCAGTCTCTCTTAGACGTTGGTCAAGTCGCTGAAATGTTTTCTGATTTGGAATATTGCGATTAGGATATCTTTTTTCATACAACCTTCTTGCTTCCAAAGCATTGCAAGATGCAAGACCGTACATAAGATGTATATCTGCATACTCACTAAATGTGAATCCCATTATCAAATTAAATTTACCAAGATATTCAAAATTACAATAAATTAATATCGAAATAAAGGATCAACGTGTTAACAATATGAAAGATTACAAGATTTAAAATTTACACGTCAATGCAAGATATTTATTAATTCGTGGGTACCATAGTAACGTTTGTAAAAACAATGCGTTTTTTAGTATTGAAAACAGTTTTATTTCAGACTTTTGTATCACACTTTGTTGCAGACAAAAAAAAATAAAAAACATGGTTCTTTTTAATAGAAATAAAACATTTATTCTTTTATTTTTTTCCTCGAAAACGGTTCATTTTATCGACAATGAACAAGAGTACCTTTTCTTTAGCTTAATGTTCAAGGTATCCAAATTTGTTTTTTTTTAACTCCTTATCATACAGGGTGTTAAAAATGTGAGCATTAAAATGTACAACCTAGTCCGCCCCTGGTATACTAAACAAGCTAATTTAAATTTATGGGCAGTATTTTAAGAGGTCCTTACTACTGTTTATCATATTAAATTTTCATTAAATTATAATAAGTAGTTTAAAAGTTATTCAAGAAAAATTGATTTCCAGTGACGTCCTTTAGGAGGCCGTATCTCCGTAGGGAGGGCCGCTAGGAAAAAAATTATGGTAACTTGTCATCTTATTTTTTAATGTTCTATCTGAATCTGAGAGATTTCCCACATTTTCTCGGACACATTGTATATACGTTATTATTAATATATGTAAAACAAATGAAAAGTTTATAGAACTATTAATTGAATAATCAAACGAAAATGTAACCTTCAGATTATAGATGTAGGTCGACGCCAACTCCACTCCAATGACGATTCTTCCGCTTTCCTTCGATATCACGTAGGGCAATTTATTCCTTCAAACGTTATTCTCGTTCTGATGAATGTTAATTATAGGCCGGTACCGACAACACATAACAATAGAAGCCGGTAAACAAGGCCAGTACCAAAAAGCCGGTAGCAAAAGCGAAATACGTAAATGAATACACAAGAATGTCGTAAAGAAAATGGTGGAATTGCATTACTCACTTGCTGTTGGTTAAGGGCCGAATATAACATCAGCGTAGGCGATGGCGCTAATCCAATAGGATATTGGTTTTAATTAAACAAACGTGTGTATGACACAAAATCCGCCTATTTCGGTGTATATTCGAACACTTTACGGTACCTCCTTACACAATGATCAAACAGTAGTAATACATAAGCACGTACGCACGTAGGTGACATGCTAAACGGAAGTGTGCAAAACTAGACGCGGATTCCCAAATGGGTCAGAGGAGGAAACGCTTCGCTCTATGATATTTAGTTGCACGATTGCGTCATACAAAGATCTGCTATCTTTCCCACGGATTTCATTCTCATACAGGTGTAACCGAAATAATAAACGTAACAGATGAATCACTTGAAAATTGCACTACCTTTGGATAGACCTTACTTAATTGAGAACGAGTTTCGATATACTACTCAACCAAATTTTCAATTAACTTTTAAAGATCACCTATATATGTCCGCTTATATGTCCACTTATATAGTGGCGAAATAATTTAGCTACATTTGCAACAATTGAGAAAATCATTTATGAATGCTGTATGTATATATTCTTTTGTGATATAAAAACACGCCTTTCTCATAATGGTTGCTTATTTCTGAAGAAAAATGTACCCTTTACTGTAATCAAAAGCAAACTCATTATTTACTATCAAGTGGTCCAGAATCGTGTACTTCAAAAACCTCCTGAAAGTTTTGGTTTGTATATAGTGGATACAGTCGGTATTGTCTACTACGAGTATCTCGATCAGAGTCGTCCATTATAGTGGAGATTTCCATGCAACCATGTGTAAATGATGAGTTACTCCGGAAAAAATAGTCGGGATTAATTAACCGCCAGAAAGTGTTTTTATTGGAGGATAATATACGGAAACACTTTGCAAGACACTGGAAAATATTTCTTCATTCGAATGAGGGATTTTGCCTCACTTTCTGTACTCTCCGCAACATTTTTCTGACTTACTATCACACTTTCTTGAACATTTCTCCCACTTACTATCACATCACCCTTTCTTGGCACTGTGTAATCAATCATATGTGTAGTAGAAGATTTTGCAACGAAGAAGACAAACCAGAATTTGGCAGATTTTCCATAAAAATTGGATTTGAGGAAATATTACGAAAATTACACTATAATGACTAAAATTATTCCTGAAAATTACTACTGCTATTTAATTGTTAATATATAAGATTGTATCACCATTTTTGGTTACCTGATACTTTAGCAATATTTACGTAGCAACCAATTCCGTTCTCTACTTTATTTGTCCTTTCCTTAGACATCCATAACAAAGAAAATTTGATCATTTGTACATACATATAATCTCTTTATGTGTCAAAGTTTGTTATTATCCCCAAAAAGATTCAATTAAGTTTAATTAACATATAAGGCAAGTGACACAAGGAAAATGAGAAAGCAGTACCTAATTTCAAAGAATTGACAAAAGTTTGTCTTGTGGAATCTTGTATATTATTATCACAAAAAATTGCAATCAGAATGCCAAAGCAGTCAACTAAACTTCTTAATGGCGGCTTAGAAACCATTAAATGTCCTTTGCTCTAAGAGATTTCCTTATTCAACAAAAACTGCGAAATCTGGCGGTTGCGTCGAAACTATGTACTACGAAACATATCTTTACCCAAATATAGCGGCCATTATATAGTCCTGTTTATATCCCGGAAGTCAAACATAATTTTCGATTGGATTCACTTTAATGCGAGTCCCACGGTCAAGATTAAGGACTAAGGGACGGCGCGGTTGCGACATTTTATCGTTTCGGGAACGAAACTATAAAGATACCAACCAATTATCCTCTTCCTATAATTGCGTCTGGAATAACTGGACGCCTGCATTACGGGTATTTATATAAGTGTCCGGTCGTTTAAAGGAGCAAAGACCGTAGGAGAGCGTCAAGAGTAAGTTGTTGCGGTAAATGGAACCCGACCCCCTTTTAAACTCGATCTATGAACTACGAAGATAAATTCCGGGCCGGTAACCTACTGAATACCGAACTGCCTTAGTTCTACGAAAGACAGTTTTAATGCTACTGTCTTATCGTGCTTCTACTAACTATGAGTGGGTAAAATAATAAAGTAGCTTCGGCAATGTTTAGCGTAGAGATACTGGATGGTAAACTGAAATTTTTAAACCTAATTAAAGAATTTACGCAAACTACAATAACACTGATTTACAAATTTTAAGTGTTTTTTAATCGTTCGAAATAAAATATAGTTTTTCGAAGTTGCTTTTTTATGCTAATTTTAAATTTGCTAATATTTGCTAGCCAGTGCGTAAATTTTTTACATATTTAATAGAGCTAAATTTAAGTTTTTTGAAATACTTCAGGAGAAAGAAGAAAATTCAATATTTGCTGACTTTTTGAAGTGAAATTCTCAAATATTACAAAATAAATCAGTATAATTTTTAACATTGACGGAGTATTTGAATAAAAGTAAGATATTTCCAATTCATTTTCCTACTACAGTCTCTTTCTGCGGACTATGAAACTATGAAATCGAAGAGGATTTGAACGCTTAGAAAAGGTATAAAACCCCTTACCACAATTAAAAATAGTATCCTAAACACGTATTTTGACAACTAAGTTGTCATCATCAGTAGGTAAAGCCACTAATAACAGTATTGAACATGGAGCACAGTAAAACTAACACAAAAAATCGCGTACCACTTTACAAGGCGTCCACGTATACACTGGATTTAAAACAAACAAACTAAAATTACGTCAACTAACCGCTCTTCAGAAATGGCGCCCATGTGTTTATTCTCGCGCTCTCAACTTTTTCTACCTCTTTTCTAAGAATGAAAAGAGACAACTATATGGGTTAGGACCGTTGTCTGAGTTGAAAGTATTAATTTTGTTTAACACTTCTACCGTGATGTGAAAATCAGTATCTAATCCACGACTAAGATTTTTCTGGTCTATTATATATAATATGCGATAAATGTTCTTTGAAACGGCTTATTATTGGGCGTTTCGTTTGACCTATACCAGATTTAAAATTCAAGTTTACTTTATCTTTGGTATTACCTAAAAGACATTTGATTGTGTTTTCGGACCGAAAGCAACTTGGAGATCTTAACAACTTCATGTTTTTCGTAATTTGATGGTATGGTAAACACATGTACTTTTTGTCATGATTATGTTGAGGTAACAAGCATGTGTACTCGGGAATTGTCTTTTTTAAATTAGTCTTTCTAATTACTAATTATAATTTACTAATTATTTCTATATCAAAGCCATTATTCTTCACGGTGTTTTTAATGCAATCTCGTTCTTTTTCGTATCTCTCTTTTGTTAACGGAAAGTTTAGAAATCGATTGACTAAGAAATTTAAAGAAGCTGTCTTTTGTTGAAAACTATGATGTGAATTGACGGTGATAAAGCTATTGACATCGGTTTCTTTTCGGAAAATATCAACTACTATTTTATGCTTATTTCTAATTACCAATGGATCTAATAATGGTATCCATTCTTTTCCATTTCAACCGTACATTTAATAGTCGGAAATTTCAAATTTTGCTGTTTAACGAACATTTCAATTTTACGTGTATCAAAAATCGCGAAAATGTCATCTTCGCATCTGATCCAAACTCTTGGAAAATATTTAGCGTTATTTTTAAATTCTACTTCAAATTGATAATAATTGATAATAATTTAACTATGAAAGGAGATATACAATTATCCATTGCTGTGCCTTGTTTCTATTCATGCAATTTCCCTCCGTACAACTTGAAAATGTATTCCTTGTATTTTTTGACTATTGACGGTTCAATGTTTTTCTTCTGAAGCAATTACATCTTATATATAGTACAAAAGTCGTACTTTGTATAATAATCTGTCTGTGTTTAATAATTTGAATTTATTATTATTGATAAAATAGAAATACAACTAATAATTAAAATCTTCACTTTATGAATATTAGTTCGTGAAACGACAATTGTTTCGATAGCACAGTGACCTCATCAGGTACTCACTAGCCTAGTAAGTACCCGATGAAGCCACTTCAACTATTCAAAGCGGTACATTTATGTAAAGATATGTCCATAAGTTAGTTATATGTCTTACGAAGCTCTTGTGGAGCGAAGCGATCGTCAAATTTTATGTTCACATTTAACTAATTGTGATATGTATTACCACATGTTAACTTCTAAAGTATCTCACATATCAAAAATTTTTAAAATCTACCACAATACTATACTACAAAGAAATTATTTCCAACTACAGTTGTAGTGTATATTTCCACAACACATTCAGTTCAAGTACTTTGTTCTCTGTATAACTAAATTTTTCTCTGTGTAGTGTCTTAATGTGAAAAAGTTTGATTTTATATCAAGATTTCTGGTTCCTTTTAGACAGAGGGTGCATTAGTCATTTTGTTAAAAGATGTCGTGATATCATCGTGCACATATATATTTCAATAAATACGATGATGACGAAGTTACAATATGTAATTGTTGAAAGACTGAAACGCAAGGACCTCTTAACTTCGTGCCCGTTATACATATAAACAGTTTCTTTTCTGGCACATCGGGTTTTGGAAAAATATATTGAAAAGTAAATGAAATAATATTGTTAGTTATGTACATTATATGGAGCTGTGTGATACAGTCTTGCTTAAAATGTTTTTCTTTTATACTGGTCTTCGACACTTTCTAATACGAATGTCCAACAATAATCAGCAAGTACTTGAAGCTAGAAGTTTCCATTCTTATATTTCTGCTTTAGTTTTTGACAAATTCGGTTCTCGAATAAGATCATTTAATTCTGATTTATTAGGTGTGGTCCTTCCTTTTCAGATGGCAGATATTCATAATCGCTGGTCGGTAACTTGGCACTTGTTTCTTCTGGTTCTGTAACATTATATTCTTCACTGGAAATGCCTATGGGTCTTGGTCCTGGCAAGGCTTCCGAATGAGGTACTGGATGAGTAGCAGAGGGCAAACTAGCATAACCAATATTTTTCCTACTTTTGTTGAAAAACCCAAAAGTTTTCGTGCAGCAAAAGTAGCAATAAGTCGAATGGTCCCCAAATTCACGCCAAATCATAGGTCTTGCAAATGGCATAACGATTATCTTACCGTCTTAAGCCAAAATAGTGAAAATATAACTTTTCTATTAAAGGTGTAATATGCCGCTTATGCTAGTGGGTAGTGAATTATCCACATACAAAACAGAAATTGTCTGGATTATTTATATACGTACGAGATATTATTAAATAAAAGTACGTTCAGCTATCATATACACTGTTCCGGTTTCCCGGAAATATTTATAATAATCTTATATAATCTTATTTTTTACCTTTAGTTTCCTTATTAATATCATGTGATTTAATGTATGTTTGTTTTTGGACGCACCTGTATATTCGCATACATATCCATATAATGTGCACAAAGGTTTTTAACTAGAATTATTTTAGAATAAGATATGCAAATCTCGTTAACATTTGTATTACAGCCTTTATACTGCAAGGCCTTCGAAGGTAATTATCCCCTAATTTTAGCAGAAGGGAATTTGTGTAGCTTGCTTTGAAAGGTCCGATCCGTTTATAGCCATGGGTCATAAGAGAAATTGTTGTATCGATACATTTTTATTACGGTCATTTTATTATGCCTTGTAAAGATATTGCAATAATTATTTGTTCTCGGTTTAAAGTTTGGAAATGCCAAAAAATACGTAGTCAATTCATCTGAGAGATATTGTTGCAATATCTACTATGAACGTTACTTACACCAACCCCCTTTGATAAGGGTGGGGACCATTTTTTCGCCCAGACAAAGTAAGGTAAGAAAAAGCAGTGTATTCGAGAAGTTCACCAGGGCAAGACATAACATGTCTTGGTCTTTAACGCAAAAACGAGAAATTAACTTAGCAATTGTTATGTATCAAGTGTATTAATCTCGTAATAAATAAATCCGTATACCTATTTACATGCGAGTATTATTTTCAACAAAAACAAAAAAGTGAAAAATCCAGCGTAAATCGTTCATGGTCCTTCAAGAGCCGAATGTTTTTATTTTTATAAAAACAAAAAAAGACAACCACATACGACACGGGGCAGCATCACAATCGATCCAAAGGTGTCAGCATCAATCAATCGAGACATTAGAAGTACGCATCTTCTTAGGACACCGGGCAGCATCAGATTGGATCCAATCGTGTCATCGCTAACAACAAACAATCAGTAAGTCCACTCATATTATCCATACTATATCCTTTTATTGGCCTTCTATTTGCTACAAACATGGCAAATTACGAGAATTTAGTGCGAAAACGTGGCGGCGTAAAGAGCCAAATGACACGTTTTTCAATAATTTAGCGAATATAAACACACTAACACTAACTATCAATACTTATTCAGAATTAGAAGCTCGCATTGAAAACTTTTCAAAACTTTGGGATGCATTCAATAATATTCAAGATGAAATCGATGGGTTGGTAGAAAATGTCTCTACTCAAGAGAATGAACGCGAGGAGTTCGAAACACAATATTATCAGATTTTAGGTTCTGCTCGCGCTCTACTAAAACAATATGATATTCAACAATCACAACCTTCAAATAACGCCACGAAAAATGTAATATTGCCGTCAATCAACCTCCCTCAATTTGATGGTACATATGAAAAATGGTATAACTTCCGCGATACCTTTAAAAGCTTAATACATACGAATAAATCTATAAACGACATACAAAAATTTCATTACTTACGCATGTCTTTAAAGGGTGACGCCGCACACGTTATACAATCCTTAGAGACGTCAGAAAACAATTATAACATTGCTTGGGACTTATTAAACAAAAGGTTTGAAAACAAACGATTAATAATCTACAATCATATTCATGCGTTATTCAACTTAAGGGTTATTAGTCGCGAATCATATACATCCCTTCGTGAATTATTAGACGATATGTTAAAGCATTTGCGAGCTTTAGAAAATCTAGATCAACCGGTAAAATCATGGGATGCCTTAATCATTTATCTAATGTCAAGCAAATTAGATTTACAATCCAAACGCGAATGGGAAGCTTCAGTAGCATACAAGACTAACGAAACGCCCTCTTTAGAAGACTTTGTGAATTTTTTAACTAACCGATGTAATTTGCTTGAGACAATACGGCCAAATAATTACAATCAAGCTGTGAAGGCTCAAGCAAACAAGACAAATAGCCTTACACTGATCGAACGTATAGTTAAATGTTCATTTTGTAATTCCGATCACTTTATTACTGCATGCAATGCTATCATGAAGCTTTCTGTTAATGAAAGAATTTCTGAGGTAAAGAGAAAACAACTATGTTTAAATTGCCTTAAAAAGGGGCACCTAATGAACAACTGTAAATCTAAGTCGTCTTGTAAACAATGCAATAAAAGGCATCATACACTTATCCATATCGAACGGCAACAAAATGCTAATCCTGAACCAACTTCTTCCAATCAAAATACAGCCGAAATAAGTATAGTCAACCACTCAGTATCAAGGCGGTCATCGCAAATATTATTATCAACTGCATGTGTTTTTATTAAAGAATTAAATGGTTCATGGATAAAATGTAGAGCCTTGTTAGATAGCGGATCGCAATCTAATTTCATTACTAGTGACTTATGCAACAAGCTTAAACTGTCATGTACACGTATACAGTCAACAGTATTAGGCATCAATCAAGCAGCTATAAATTTAACGCAAAAAACAGATTTACTTGTACGATCATTAGATAATGCATTTGAGATTGAACTAGATTGTTTAGTAATTTCAAAAATCACTGAAAATCTGCCCAACTGTTCGTTCGATATTTCTTTATTAAATATTCCGAGTAACATTAAATTAGCCGATCCTACATTCAATCAAGAGGGTAACATCGATATATTACTTGGCGTGGGTGTATTTTGGAATTTATTATGTGTAGGTCAAATCAAACTTGGCACAAATCAGCCTATTTTACACAAGACCAAGTTGGGTTGGGTAATATCGGGACCGCTACCGCTTCCGTTAAACCGCAATAACAACTTCACTTGCAATCTGAGTGTCAATTTAGAGAAACAAGTAGAAAAATTTTGGTTATTAGAAAATTGCGATCAAACAAGCAGTAATTCTTATGCCAAAGACGGCAATTGTGAAACACATTTTATTAACACTTTCAGGCGCGACAATATTTCAGGTAAATTTGTTGTAAGTATTCCATTTACACCGGATAAGCGTAACTTGGGTAGTTCTCGACAACTAGCCGTGAAACGTTTTTATTCAATGGAAAGGCGTTTAAATCGTGATACCGATCTGCGATCTGAATACATTAAATTTATGAACGAATACGAATCATTGGGCCATATGACGCTAGTAAGAGACTGGATCAGTCAGCCTATTATTTTCCACATCACCCCGTAATTAAGGCATCTAGCACCACCACAAAAACGCGGATAGTATTCGATGGTTCCGCGCCAACAACAACAGGTCTTTCACTTAATGACGTACAAATGGTCGGCCCGGTAATTCAAAACGATCTGTTTACTATACTTCTACGCTTTAGGCGACACTTTTACGCAATAACCGCGGACGTAGAAAAAATGTATCGGCAGGTTTTAATAAGCGAACCTGATCACAAATATCACAGGATTCTCTGGAGAGCAAAACCTTCCGATCACTTAAAATGTTACGAATTGCAAACAGTCACGTACGGCACAGCATCGGCGTCCTTTTTAGCAACCAGATGTCTCAAACAATTAGCAATCGAATTTGCCTCTCAATACCCTAACGTTTGCGAGATTATTAACAATGATTTTTACGTTGACGACTTATTAACCGGCGCTGAGTCCATTCGTGAAATTAATGAATTAAAAAACAAACTCACTTTAATTCTAAGCTCTGCAGGTTTTAATTTACGAAAATGGGTTTGCAATTTTCAGGACAGTTCGGGAAATTCTGACAATTTAAAGTTAGTAAACTTGGGGGAAGATTCAGAAACGAAAACATTGGGCATCTCGTGGTCTCCTGTTTTAGATGGTTTTAAATACGAAATAATGAATTTAAAAGAGCAAAAACACGTCTCAAAAAGAAACATACTCTCCATTACGGCAAATCCCAATCAATATTCATTAACAAATGATGCAAAACTTCCTGAAGCTCGAAAACAAGTAACCGTATCAGCTCAATTAGTTGAAAACGATATATTTTACAAATTTTCTTCTTTGAATAAACTTCAAAGGGTAATAGCTTGGTGTCTGCGTTTTCAATCTAATTGTCAAACAAATGTCGCAAGTCGAAATTATGGCCCATTGACCGTAAGGGAATTACAATTAGCCATAATCTGTTAATAAAAATTGCTCAGAAGGAGTGTTTTTCTCTCGAAATAAGAGCACTTAAAGAGCGAAGCTATCATACATTTAAGGGAAATCTATTAACACTTAATCCCTTCTTAGATAGCGACAACATAATGCATGTCGGTGGCCGAATTAAACAATCGGAGTTCAACTTTGACAAAAAACATCCCATTATATTGCCTAAAAATCACATGCTAACCGAATTAATAATAACTAATGAGCATTTGAGACTTCTACATTGCGGACCGCGAGGGGTTTTGTATTCACTTCGGCAGCGATACTGGCCTATTTCAGGTACTTGCTTAACAAAAAAAATAGTACGACGCTGCATTACTTGTTTTAAAACTAATTCTCAGCAACCGCAACACATAATGGGAAATTTACCAAGTTACCGCGTTTCGCCACAACCTGTACTTTTTAACTGTGGCATAGATTATGCCGGGCCTTTTCTATTAAAGGAAAAGAAGTATCGCAATACTAAATTTATCAAGGGGTACGTATGTTTATTTATTTGTTTAGCTACAAAGGCAATACACCTAGAACTAGTAAGCGACTTGACAACCCAGGCCTTCTTGTCTACACTAAGACGCTTCATATCCCGACGCGGCAAGCCGGAAAATTTATACTCCGATAATGCTACTAATTTCATTGGCGCAATGGGCGAATTGAAAGAAATTTATAAATTTTTAAATAATAAGGATACCCGGCAATGTATTGTTAATTCGACGTCTGAGGAGGGTATAACGTGGCATTTCATTCCTCCGCGCTCACCTCATTTTGGAGGATTATGGGAGGCCGGAATTAAGTCTGTGAAATCACATTTAAAGCGAGTCGTTGGCAATAATTCTCTTCATTTTGAAGATTTTTGCACATTATTAACACAAATAGAGGCCATCCTAAACTCTCGACCCTTATCACCTTTATCTGATGACCCTACTGATTTAAATCCTCTCACTCCCGCTCACTTTCTGATTGGTAGACCTATAACTTGTATTCCGGAGACAAATTTATTAGAAGCCAGCGAGAATCGTCTATCACATTATCAACATCTGCAACGGATGTCTCAACATTTTTGGGCCCGTTGGAGCAAAGAATATGTAACGGAACTACAAACAAGATCAAGGTGGTCTATGCATTCCACGGAAGTTATTCATAATGGAAGTTTAGTATTGCTTCGTGAAACTAATCAGCCCCCTTTGCGATGGAAGCTTGGCCGAGTGCAAGAACTTCATCCAGGACAGGACGGTATAGTGAGAGTTGTGACCGTCAAAACAGCGGATTGTGTAACTAAACGTGCCATCAAACAACTGTGCATTTTGCCTCTACCCAATGCATGAGATTGAACTCTATTACATTTTGAACTTTGAAATGTATTCAATACCTTTCAAGGGGGCCGGCATGTTCCGGTTTCGGAAATATTTATAATAATCTTATATAATCTTATTTTTTACCTTTAGTTTCCTTATTAATATCATGTGATTTAATGTATGTTTGTTTTTGGACGCACCTGTATATTCGCATACATATCCATATAATGTGCACAAAGGTTTTTAACTAGAATTATTTTAGAATAAGATATGCAAATCTCGTTAACATTTGTATTACAGCCTTTATACTGCAAGGCCTTCGAAGGTAATTATCCCCTAAGTTTAGCAGAAGGGAATTTGTGTAGCTTGCTTTGAAAGGTCCGATCCGTTTATAGCCATGGGTCATAAGAGAAATTGTTGTATCGATACATTTTTATTACGGTCATTTTATTATGCCTTGTAAAGATATTGCAATAATTATTTGTTCTCGGTTTAAAGTATGGAAATGCCAAAAAATACGTAGTCAATTCATCTGAGAGATATTGTTGCAATATCTACTATGAACGTTACTTACACCAACCCCCTTTGATAAGGGTGGGGACCATTTTTTCGCCCAGACAAAGTAAGGTAAGAAAAAGCAGTGTATTCGAGAAGTTCACCAGGGCAAGACATAACATGTCTTGGTCTTTAACGCAAAAACGAGAAATTAACTTAGCAATTGTTATGTATCAAGTGTATTAATCTCGTAATAAATAAATCCGTATACCTATTTACATGCGAGTATTATTTTCAACAAAAACAAAAAAGTGAAAAATCCAGCGTAAATCGTTCATACACTTACACTGAATCGAAAGAACTGTGCATAGCTCTCTATATACCCACATAGCCAGATATCTACCAATTCTGAATTTAATTGGTTCTAGATCAAAAAGGGACGTGGTTTAAGTGCTCTGACGTAGGAAACATATAAGGACATCTATATAGCACTCAATTTTCGACAGAACAATATTTTTAGTAGCATCTTTCTTATATAAAAGTTATAAAAAACTTAAATGCGTGAAAAAAACTATTTAAGAAAACTGCACGTATTGGTGTATAAGAAAGACAAGCTGTAATTAGAAGCTTTTCAAAGAAATTTTAAATTGCGGAATAAGCATTGACATTGTTGCTGATATTTATGTCACTTATTCTTATGAAACAAGTGTACCTATACTCGAGGCCCGATAAGTTCCAATGCACATCATCAAGAAATCGTGAGGTCAAATATTACACGGTTGCGGAATACACATCTCGCGTTCAAACCTAATCTAACATACTAATGTAGCCTATATAACTTCTATTATTATATATACTTTACTTATTATGATATATCAGATTAGCACTACAGAATTTAGTAAGAAGCATCTGACAATATGTAAAAATGTTCGATCAGACTACAAAAACTAAATATATCTCGACTTAAGGAAAGTTAGGTTTTATTTGTAATATTTTATATTTTGATACTCTACGAACTGTCAACATTCCAAAATAGCCGAACCAATGACAACCGGCATCCTCGCGGTTCATCAAATTTCTTTCGGAATAGTCAATAACAGCAACGTAAAAGGGCTGCGATATCGGAAATGTAATAATTAAGTAATTAATTATTTTTTTCTAACATTTTTACTATAACATAACGACCGTTTGTATTAAAAAACAAATGTTGCATTATCCATTGAAATTTCATTTAATTATTAACTATTATGTCATAATTAGAGCAGACCAATTTCCGTGCGCGCCATGAGCGCCGGTATGGGAGTGTAATTCGTAATATATTAGAATATGCGATAGAATAGGGACGCAACATGAGCTTGTTACCGATATAAATATAGAAGTAGAGACATTTATTCTATCAGAAATAATTAAATATACATTTGGTTTTCTGCTATTAAAGTAATATGCATAAAAACACGAAAATAAGAATAGTACATATTATAGCAGCATTGTACCTATAAATAAAATAATAATAATAATGAAAAGAAATAAAATAAATAAAATCGTATATTAAGTCCGGGAAATCCATAATAAACTTATTCACTTCGTCTGACAACGGTCGTTTTCTCGATTTATGTGTTGACGACATTTTATTACGTATGCTTACACTTACATGCAGTCTAAGCAAGTACCAAACACATACTGAATTCCTTTTATTAGTTCTGATGCAATACAATCATCCTCACATCGGCGCACATGGCGCGCATGGAAATTGGTCTGCTCTAGTCATAATTATATCTTAATATAAAATATTTTAATTTGTTTGTGTGGTCGCATTGCATATTTATGATGTCACTTGATTATATGTTTGACGTCACGTCAATGACGTGTATTAGAACCTATCGTGCCTCGACTATACATACTTCAAAATCTAGGAGTTATAATCTAGCTTGTGGGCTTCCCCGGTCGTTGTTCATGATTGCTTCTGAGATTCCGTGCTGGAACTTCATCCTTGGCACTGGTTCCTTCCTGGCTTAGCTAGGAATCATACTAGAAACTTTAAATTGCCTTTCAGTTCAAGAACATAAATAAAAAATTGAAAATATTTTCCCAAAATGTTGATTCTATTATGAAAATGTTTAAAGCAATAAACATGAAACCTCACGAAGTATATATGTTACACGCAAAAAATATTATTATAAGCCTTTATACATTTTACATAGCACATTCTATATCGGCTAATTTTAACGAAATTTATTACTAATTCGTGACTTTGAAGATTGATTAATTCAGAAATTAAGTTATATCTCAGCGACATTTTTTCGTTTTTATTAAAATATTATTACAGTTCAACACAATCTAGAAATGTTGTGTTTAAAATTTCATCTTTAAAATAGCTCTGAACGTATACGTCATAACACTGAGGGTAAGTAACCGCGCGCATATTGAATGTAAATGTCTCTATTTTAGTGGCGATAAAAAGATACTTGCGCAAAGTAATTCCGGTTATTGGCACTGGTTCAGTCGAAAAACCAGCGGAAACTTGTAAAGTACTTCACCCTCAGATAGATATTTCCAACTACACAGTCTGACTAAATTGAATCGCCAACACAAGAGAGGGAGCAAAAAAAGAATAACGTAAGCTCTGTGAGCCGGCCAGAAGGAGCCTAATTTATTTTAATGGGTGGGAGAGTATAATTCGCTTTTTGTCGGTTCAAATTAATTAGCGTTGACGGTTTTTGTGCGTAGGACGCTAGGGGGTGAAATCGAGGACCGGCGATCTTAACGCGCCATTCGAATCGGCGATAGTAGTTAATGATTTGCGTTAATCTTCACACCCTCCAATTTGATAATTTGGCGAGATTAACAGCGGAAGATGGCCAATTTAATCGAAGGCGGTTCCCGAAATTTTCCTCCCTTTTTTTTCTACTCTAATACGATTTACTTGCTGTAGCCTATTTGTGAAAGACTTAAAAGAAGAAACTTAAAGACATGGATGTAGGGAGAAATGTTATTTCTTAACTATTCATATATGCTCGTATAGTTAAGATCCATATGTAGGTCACTACATAACTTTAATTTTACCGAAGATAATTGTGACGAAAATAGCGAAAAATGTTAGGGCAAACCAAAATTCTCTTTAACAAAAAAATGCTTAAATTAATAATATTGTAAACAATATTATCCACTATTAGCGGGATAAAATAAAACAAATTTTAATGAATTTCACTACTTTTTAATTCACAAAGTAACAATCGTTTCACTCACACAGGAGCTTCGTCAGACATATAACTAACTTATGAACATAACATTTCTTTACATAAATATACCGTAACAAACACATATTTTGGATAGTTAAGGGATAGATAGTCTTTATGATATTATCCACAAAATGGTTTTATATCTAGAAATATAAGAAAAAGTATTTGAATGAGTTCTTGGAAAAAGTTGATTTAAAGGAGAATTTATATTGACTCTCAAACAAATTACAGACAAAATATTGATATAGAAGAGAGAAGTAAGAGCGAAATATATTTAACGTTTTTAGAAAGCGTTCGCCCATCTAGCAATATATAGTTGAACTTGGAAGAAAAAGGAGTCAAATAGAATCGAATGCAAGCAATCAAAAACTTATACACATCTAATATTAAAAACATTAGAACTCGAATACATATTGTTATGGATTTTTCCCTAATTAATATTTAAAATTTATTTAAAATGAATGTACAATTATTTTTGAATTGTAGTGTATATTTTTGAAAATGTATTTTAATGTGCGTGAGCAAAAACCTAACCTGTATTATTGAAGGTCGGCTTTATGTGAAAGCCATTGCGGGTGATGTTGAGGGGCAGACTAAGTTATGCCTATACACAAGAACGTTGCATTTCTCAAAAAAATTTATATATTTATATATTTAATTAAATTCGGGTTTTGATTGTGTTAATTGGTTGATGTATCTTTTATTCAATTCCCGTATATTGTTAGAGAGTTGCTATTCTCGTAATTTTGATGTTTTAAGATTTAACAACTGGTCTTGTGAGTCTCCTTAAAAACTGTAAGTTTTTTTGTATTTTATGGATGTAGAACGCATTTTTATTCTACAAAAATCTTCAATCAGAACTATTTTTAAATTAAAGTACCGAGATTCTTGGCAACCAATATTTATAGATAAGAAAATACTCACGTTGTCATCAATTTATGTGTTATTTGCAAGAACAAATTATAATTAATTTTTCCAGAAAAAGTTGACCACTCTCATAATACTTGCACACGTATCTAATTCCACCAAAAACAAAACTGACAAAAGTGCAAAAAAGTCTAGTCTTTCAGTGTATAAAAATCTACAATCACATTCCCTACACATAAAAGACAAACCTCATCAAATATTTAAACAGCTACTAAAGACACACTTGCTCGAGAGAGCACTGTATTCAGCGGACGATTTATTTTGGGAAGATATAACAACAATTTAAATTTTAGTTATTATGTGTCAATGTTTGTCATTTCCTAGCGTATATTTGTTATTTACTTATTTGTTATTCACTATTATATACTTATTTATGTATTTGACATATTTTTTATATTTGACATGTTCTATGCCCTTTTCCTGATGGAACGAAATATATTATTATTATTATTATTACTAACAAAAAACACGATAAAAAGTAAGGCATTACGATAGAATTGTTAAAAAGCCGCTTTTATGTAAATAAAATAAAATGAAACTGTTAGCCGCAACATACAAATTGCAAAATAAAATGTTGGGAATAAACTACTAGACAGATGAGTTCGAATTTTAGATTTCGAAGACAAATTGTTCCGAAAAATGTTTATGTGACCAGTGTATGACTATTCCCCGTTTTCTTTACTTCTAGATGAAATCTCTGATAGCTCCATTCAAGATAAATATATCGCATTGATAAAATATGAATTTCTTCACCAAAAATTATATTTCTATATCCGGTAAATAAATATCTAATTATTTTTAATTTCCATATCCGGTAAATAAATATCTAATGGATCATGCTATCGTATGAAGTGACAACGTTGTTTAATACAAACACCGGCAAATTTAAAGGAACATACATAAAATTTGATTATCCTCTCTATAGTATACATACATATCGTTAATGTTGCTCAAGTAATTTCCTAATACGAAGTTAGGTGGAGTAATTGAAATTTGTTTTGCAAAGGTTGTATTATGTGAATCCTGTTTTTCTCTTATATATAGGGCAAAATGCACCACTAACTCCGTGCGTGCTCCAATAACATACCATAATTGAACCTTCGCAAAAAAATAGAGTAGTAATATAATTAAATAGTGCATTTTGTTCTCTTTGGCTCTTTCTCTACCGTCAATTGAATTTACACTGAAGCGGCTCTCGTCCGTTAGCGTAGATGCAACCAGACACATTAGAAAATTCTACGAAATTGATAGCATGTATACTAATATTATGTAATGTTTAAGATTCAAGAGAAAGGCGGTCACATTTTCGAGTTAAAATTTTAATAAATATCTAACTTCTTCAGCATTTCTTATTTTGTAATAATACAAAGATGGATCACTTTGCTCCACCCCTTACCCACTCACACCAAAAACTTGGCAAATATCTTATTTTTATTTTTCAAGATAGTCTCCGTTCAGGTTAACACATTTTTTCCATCAATGTTCTAGCATTTTGAATGCTTCTCGAAAAAAAGATTGTTCAACCTCTGCAAATCACTGATTTACCATACATATCACATCATTATCTGACGGAAATCGTTTACCACGCAAGTGTTCTTTACGTTTTCGAAACAGTCGGTAATCGCTGGGTGCCAAATCTAGCAAATATGGCGGATGCTCAACTAATTCGAAGCTTGCTTGAGCTATTGCAATAGCGGATCTGTGACTGGGTGCGTCATCCTCATGAAAGAGAACATCTTTGCGCAACTTCCCCCGACGTTTTTCAAGTCACGAAATTTTAGAAGTAAATTGGCATAATAAGCACCTGTAATTGTGCCTCCCATCCGCAGCAAATCTACTAAAATGACACCTTCAGAATTCCAAAATTCCCTGCTGAAGGTTGTATCTTGAATTTTAGGCGGTAGTGAACTTTGATGTGTCTCTACATCATAATAATGGATCTAGGACTTATCCATTGTCACTAATCTTGCAACAAAATTTTCTTCGTCGTGTCTATACCGCGCTAAAAGACGACTGCAAATGCCTTTTCGAGTTTGCTTATGTGCATTTGTTAACATTCGTGGTATCTATCTTGCAAACTTGGCTGTATTTATATTATATACCACATAGTATGAGAGACCAGTATCATCAACTATTTGTCTAATAGTCACACGTGGATCTTGCAACACGAGATCATGGACCTTTTTAACAGTTTCTTGGGTAGGTTGAGGGCGCTTCACCTGCATGTTCGTCTGTACACGACTGTGTACCACATTTAAACTTATGGCACCACCTTTTAACTTTGTCATATTATACTGCAGGTTCCCCAAATGTATCCACCAAATTTTGATGAATTTAAGTTTGGGTAATTTCGTTTAAACGTAAGTATTTAATCACCGCTCGTTGCACGGCGAGATCCATTTTGATACTGATATGTGACTCTCTCGACCTCGGGTGTCTACTGTAGGCATGCTTTAACAAGTTTAGACGTGTAAGTTTCTAACTTTAGTCTATACATAGCAGGTTACAATGCGACGTGAAGATAAATAATTGTTTCGGTTTATAAATGGGCCCGGGATGGAGCAAAGGGATCAGCCCTCGTATTTCTTACACGTTATAAATAGCTTTATTAATTAAAACTTATAATTTGATTTGTATTCTGTCATACAAACTATAATTAAGGGTACAAATTTTGTCTCAGGGGTAGTGCAGATATTGATAAATTATAAGAAGAAACATCTATCATGTAAGATTTAAGACATGATGATTTCACCAAGAATCATCACGTCTTGTTGATTGCTGTAAAATTATCTAAAGTTTAATTCAAATTCAATATTTTGTATTAATTTTTGGATTAAGCAATAAATTCATTAACTAAGTTAAGCCAACATTGGTACAATAGTTACGCTCCGCGCATAAGAATATTTTAATAATTTATTTTTAAATAATATATTTCGTCTTTAAATATCTCGATTTAAAATATTTAAATAAGACATTTTTCTTCTGTATATATTCGTTTACAAAGAGAAAGCATTTCTTTTGTTATATCCTTAACCCGTGGACTACGTGACCCGGCAACAACCGTAATGTGGAATTTCTATATACATTTCATTTTATATTGTTTTAATTTAATTATATACATCTTCCTTTATATGTTGTGTTCATATCATTAGAAAGCTTATGTCACAAGGGTTATTAATATTAATAAGGGTTAATAATATTTATGCCATCGATAGAACATCTCTTCAGGCCGCGCTACTTATTAATTATTATTCAAGATATCGACCCTCTCTTCGACTTAGGTCATAAAACAGATCGTTTTCAAAAACCAGTGTTCTATCGACACAAAACGATCAGTCCGATCTTCTCTTTAGAACCTTCGTGAGTAAAACAACTCGTCGTGGTGTTCAAGTACACAATGCAACTCACAACGCCGTCCGGCCTCTTTCGCTTCTAAGGTATTTCTTGTTCCTCCGGCCAAACATCGCTCTGTATATCTGTCCAGGTATATGACGCACCACGTGGCCGCCCATCGCCGCAAATCAAAGGTAACTCTGTATTGTTCGATACAGAGATTATTTTATATTAATCGTAATTAATTAACATTAATTTACTACTCAATTTAACGTTCGTTTTCAGTGTATTTTGTGTTAATTTTCAATTACTTATTTACCGCTCCTCGTGTATATATTACTTTTGTTTAATTACTTTTAAATATATCAATTTCAATTTCTTTCTTATGTAAATATAAATACAAACTTTAAGGACAATGCTCCTGTGATTTATTTAGTAAGTAGTTGTTGTATATTTATTTAAATTAACCAATATCACGCACGTCCTGGCCCTTTGATGATACTTCACCAGCACCATTAATTATTTTATTATCGAATAATTTCATTATTATTAGCACGGCACATCTACATCCCGATATCCAGCAAAGCCGCCGTTTGTAATATTATGGAATGCAATAAATATAATTAGCATGTGTAAATTTTTCAAACAATATCCCTAAAATACCAAACAATTGAGGAAGCAGAGCGATATATCAGAAAAAATGTTTATAATACAATGAACAAAGGGGTGATTATGATATTAGCGTACGAAACTTGGTGTTGGATGAAATGCAGTCGTCGACAGAGGAATTGCTTCCTTAATTGTTCGTTTTTATTGTACACTTCTACTCACTCTACTCCTACAATCGAGTATTTATTATTTTTTGTTTGATTTGGAATTTATGTTGATTTATTAGGTAACAATGTTCAAATATATTTAAAGAGAAACATTTGTTTTGTTATTTTTGAATGCTTGATATTACTAAAAACAAATCGGTTTAGATTTTGTAATAATCACAATCTACGTTATAAATAAATAATATTATCTGGTTTTAAAAAAAAATATGAAAATCTAAGGCTCTTGTCAGAGAAACTAAAATATCTGTACTGTTGTTAAGGTAAAGAACACAGGAAAGTATTACATGAATAATAATTATAATAACAATAAAAATAATAATAATTCACGCCTTAGCATCCCCCAACAGCTTGACGCCAATTACAGGAAGCATTGGCAGGCCATGAGTTATTATTACGCCCGCCCTCGTGAAGCGACTTAAGATATTTAGCTGTCGGTATTCACCTTAAACGAGAAGGGAAATTGCGCAAACCTTCTCGAACAGTAAGCGCTGGTTTCGAGTCAATTGGTCCGCCAAAGTTTTACTAACTTTGTGTTAAGATCATATATTGACGCCCGTGGAGCAACTTAAGATGCTTAGCGTCGGCATTTACTTTTAACGAGAAGGAAAACCACGAAAATATTTTCGAATAACCCAGACCTGGATCCGATCCCGGGACCCTCGGCATGATAAGCCAGTGCGTTACCATTAGGCTCTGGGGTTATTTAAAATCTAAAATTTCTTTTAATAAACCTAAAAACATTGACGCGTTAAAGGGGAAAATTCGACAAGAAATGCGCACAATCACCCCGGAAACGGTAAATATTCAACAAGCGTTTGTGTCTAGATTAGGACATTGCCTTGCCGTTAACGGACAGCAACCTGAACATTTAATTTGATTTTTGTTTCATTTTTCAAAAATATTTTATTAAATTTTAATGTTTTGTTTCATTTAAATACATTTTTGTTGAATATGACATTTACTTATGAACCGATTTTAAACAACTTTTTTTTTGTTTTTAGCATAAAAATGCTATCAAATGAGGTATCACATGGAGTATTTTGCTATTTGAATTTCTAAAGTTAGGGTGCTAGCGCTTAGGGATTGACTGGTGGAGGGTTGAAAATTACATCTTTATAATACAAAGGTATTTTTAATAATATAAAATATTATTAAAAGTCTGGTGTGAAGAACACAAATACAGGTTCACTATTAATATTTTTGTGAACGTGTCCGAACATATCCCTCCCCAGAGACGTAGATACGTATTTCCCCTTTCTAGAGGCTCATCGGTACGCCCCTGCTGGAGAAAGGATATCTTCAGACACATTTACAAAAAAGAACCACATCGCCACATCACAGAAATTATCCAGACCGGGCGTAGAAGTAAATTCAGCGCTGCCTGTTGTCAGACAGCCGAAGTACTTCGCCCAGTCCACATAACCAATGTGAAGTAACGACGCCCTTCCAAAGGTGGCACAGCCATCTCTCTAGAATCTGCATTTTGTTTGTGTCTTCATTCATACTACTGACTAACCGCATGGGTAATGTATCAGAATAATTGAAACATACATGAGAAAGTAAACCCCACCAGTTTTTGTATAATACAAAGGTATTTTTAATAATATAAAATATTATTAAGAATCTGGTGTGAAGAACACAAATACAGGTTCACTATTAAGATTTTTGTGAACGTGTCCGAACATATCCCTCCCCAGAGACGTAGATACGTATTTCGCCTTTCTAGAGGCTCATCGGTACGCCCCTGCTGGAGAAAGGATATCTTCAGACACATTCACAAAAAAGAACCACATCGCCACATCACAGAAATTATACATACCGGGCGTAAAAGTAAATTCAGCGCTGCCTGTTGTCAGACAGCCGAAGTACTTCGCCCAGTCCACATAACCAATGTGAAGTAACGACGCCCTTCCAAAGGTGGCACAGCCATCTCTCTAGAATCTGCATTTTGTTTGGGTCTTCATTCATACTACGGACTAACCGCATGTGTAATGTATCGGCGAAACCAAATCCTATCTGTTGGTTGAAAGATAATGATCTGCCTGACGTGGCCACACAGCAAATTTTTCCGCAAACAAATTTTTCAAATTACCGTGACAAGTCACCTGTAGCAATGTTCGAGCTTTTTTTGAACCATGATGTAATACAACTACTCCTTGAAGAGAGTAATAGATATGCACTATTCAAGAATTGTCCAGATCCCAAAATAACACATGAAGAAATGAAATGCTTCTTAGCAATTCTTATTGTATCTGGATATGACAAAAAACCGTCAAAGAAAAGTTACTGGGAAACTGGAGAAGATTTACGCAACACGGCTGTTTAGAATTCCATGCGTCGAGATCGATTTATACAGATCATGAGGTTTTTGCATTGTGCAGATAACACTAAACTAACAGTAACGGATAAAATGACCAAACCGCGACCCTTGATAAATGTAATAAAAAAAACTTTCTTAAATATTATATACCAGATCGTGAAATTGCATATGATGAAAGTATGATTGAGTACTTTGGACGCCACGGACGTAAACAGTACATCCGTGGCAAGCCAATTCGTTTTGGCTACAAGGTCTGGTACATCAATTCAAAAAGTGGCTATCTTATCAATTTTGAGATATATCAGGGATGCATACCTAATTCTAAGCCAGAACACCAAAAAGAGTTTGGTAAAGCGACAGCTCCGCTTCTACAACTAATCGATGATTTACCACAGGAACACAAATATAAGCCTTTCAGGTTTTATTTTGACAATTTATTTACATCAATAAAGATCCTTTATCACCTGAAAGAAAAAGGATATGAGGCAACTGGAACGATTAGGGAGAATCGGTTACCAAAAAATTTTTCTATCCAACCTGTGAAACAAATGAAGAAAACAAAACGAGGAACGTATGACTATGCTTTGACAACAGATAAAAATGTGGTAGTTACCCGTTGGATGGACAATTCGGTGGTTACTGTAGCATCTACAGTGCATGGGGTTGCTCCAGTATCAAATGCAAGTCGCTATTCGGCTTCTGAGAAAAAAAAAAATTGGCATTCCAAGACCTAACTGTATTGGCAAATACAATGAATTTATGGGAGGGACAGATCAAATGGACTCAAACATTAACGTTTATATAGAATTTCAATCAGGGGTAAGAAGTGGTGGTGGTCGATTTTTACATGGTTAATTGATGCCTGGTTACAAAACGCCAGGATTTTATACAGAAAGCAAAACCCTGCTACATCACAACTGAATTTCCGACGAGAAATAGCACAGGTCTATTTAAAAAAATTTCAAAACTCACCGAAATCGGCTGGGCGGCCATCCACATATTCATCAGACAGCAGAGTTTCTCCTGACATTAGGTATGACCACATTGATCATATTGTTGAATATATACCGAACAATAAGCGAAGGCGTTGCGCTGGCAATCATACAACGTCCAGTGCTGTAAGAACTCAATGTCGCAAATGCGGTGTAGGACTGTGCATTACTTGTTTTGGTAAATATCACAAGCAAAATTAAAGCTTTTGTTACAAATTTTGCAGAAAAAATAAATATACATTTCAGTTGCAAATGTTTTATTTTATATACCATATGGTACTAGTGTGCCATATATGGCACAGCCCATATTTTTTTTTCTAAACTTTTCAGCTTAAAAAAATTATCCAAATGCAATAATTAAACAGCTAAAGACACAGAAATACACATTTGTTTATTAAATTTCGGAAATAAAAATATTCAGTACCGAATGGGTTAATATTATGCTACATTAAAAAATATAGGATTTCACAAAAAAAAGTTAACATTCCAAGGACCTACAAGGCGATAACAATATTCAAAATTATCTACGTCATTCTATAGACATTGAGAGGTGAAGCAACTTTCATTTCAAACATTTATTCGTAAATTTACCGGGTGAGGAGTTACAGTCTGTAAACTAAAATCAGGGACACCGGTATACTCAAATTTAGCAATTGCAAAGGATTGCCGGGTTTAGCCAGTACTTTATGAAGTCAGTGAATATTTGCTTAACTATTTTTTTGTTCCAGATAGGTGTTGTAAAATTCGTATATATCAATTTCGTATACAGCATTGTCAGGAATTCGAATAAATTTGAATCCTTCACTTAATAAACCGGGCGTTTGATTCATTTGCTTTTTTTCTCTAATAAGAAAGAAAGGAGAAATCCCACAACAATGAAAAACAGTGAGACTGGTTTCTTCTTTCGTTTTTCGATTTCTTTGAATCCCTTTCAAAAATCTGACCGGTCGCAACTCGAGTTCTCCCTGAGAGGGCTGCGCGAATGATGTACCGCTGGGAACTACTCTTTTCAGTATACAGGAAATCTACAGAGAGTCGTTAAACGTCGTGGGAACGCACGGTGACAAAACACAATGCCGAACAATGGACTAGATCTGAAAACGGCGAAGTAGAATAGGGCGGAACATTAGAGTAACCTTAAAGAGCGAAATATGGAAAATGGCAAATTACATCGGCGCTGCGGTATTCGATTACCGTCTTAATTAAAAAGCGGCTTTTGTTGTAGATTATTTATTGACTTAGTACGGACATCGATTTTAATTTACATTGAATACAACATCTACAGTGATTTATAAAAATAATGCCTCTTAATGCTTGTGTTTTTTAGATTGAAATGTTGGCTTATTTTTTTTTTAATAATAAACCATAGGGTAACCCTTCAATTCAACACGAATAAAAAATTTCTGATTTTCTTACCAGAACATTTCAACATAAACCACTAACTGTCCCAACAAGCCAAATAACCCTGTAAACAAAACCACACCCAAACCAAATTACATACCAGGTAGCGGAATATAAACATTAAACAAAACCTAATTTAAAAAATCTAAAATTTTTTTGCAGTGGTACTTTCACAATCTATCCAAATAATTTCTGCCATATTTTAGGCACTTGTCCATTCTATGAAACTAGTCATCAAACCAATTCCCCAATGTTCCTTCCGAAAGTTGAACACACTCATCATCTCACGCACTAAAACCATAGTCATCGTTGGAAAACTTCTCCGATTTCAATCTGGTCTTCATAGTGGGAAGCAGCGCAAAGTCACATGGAACGAGATATGAGCTGTAGGCTATATGTTTCAGTACCACAGCCAGGTCCCTGATAAATATTCGGTACAAACGTTGGAGCGACAGACTGCCGAGTCATAGTGGAAAAAAACTTGTGTATGTTTCGAGCGAGGCCGAATGTTTCTGAACGCTTTAGCAAATTTGGATAGGCTTCGACGTATCATTTCACGGTGACTGCTTTTGGATTTTTAGCACCACCCGGTTCACAACTCCTCTCGCCGTAAAGGAGAAGGCCACCATTTTCTTCTTATTGAATTAAAATTTCCGTACAGACACAGTCATACTTTCATATTTAAAAAGCCAATATATTTGCTTTAATAGGAATGTAATAGTAGTAAAACCGTCTCTTGTTAAAATGTTGACATACGCAAGATATTGCACTTTTAAACTTCCCGAGTATCTTCCGGCGCTATGAAATGCCACCTTCTCGGCTAAGGCACGAGATACCCGAAGGGAACAAACATTCTTCACTAGAAGATGCAGAATTATGCAACATGCCAATTCATGAACGCTTAGACATTCTACTATCTAACTTAATGGATATCTGACTCGAGCACTTTTCTGATAGAATTAATATTCTTCTAGGTAACGGATGAAGTGAGACATCGTGACCTAGAAGCATCTTCTAAGCAGAAGTTTTATCTCCTTCCCTTCTACCGCCTGAATGCGGTCGTACGATATAGACAGTAATCTTCTATACTCTATCCGCCCAACAGAAAAAGTGCAAAAAACGCGTGATCAGCTCGTGATCACAAAAACTAGCTCTTTGATTGGCTAGCTAAAATTAAAGAAAAGTTATTTACAAACGATTGATATTTCAGCGATTTAGCTACATAACCTAACTTTGTCAGCTGTCAGCTAAGTTGTTTACTTAGAATTTTGCCGTGACTTTGAAACTATGTGCATTTTATTTTTTATCGTAAAATTAATCTTGCTGTAGATAATAGCGTGCTATCGATAATCTGTGCCTAGCTGAAATTAATTTCATTAGAAATGACAGAATCACCACCGAAAAAGCATAAAAGCAAGCATTTTTCCGCAAATGAAAAATAATTCGTAAAATATATACAAAATACGCAAATTTCAACAGCCACATGAACAGAAAACAAGAATTGAATACACAGCAGAAGCAGCAGGGATATCACAATAAAGTGTTTATAGTAGATACTTTAGTAGATGTATTTATTTTTTTTTTTTTTAATTTATTGTCTATTTCCTTTGAATAATAAACAAAATTAGGTAAAAACTTTTATTTTCACAGTGTACATGCAATATATTAGCTAAATAAATATTTGCACATGTAATTATTAGAAAATCCTGAATAAATTATTAGATCTACTTTTTAAATTCAATAAATTCAAAGATAATAAATTTTTTTCATAATGGTACTTTAGCTGTATTCAACCATCAATATTTTCTAAATATTCGTACATATGGAAAAAGTGTGTGCTCATGTCAATAAAGTACCTATGTACATTTAGGCACTTGATTTTCAACAATTTAACACTTATTAAATCTTCATACATAAATTTGGAGTGCTTCAATTTTCATTACGTATAAGTGACAAACTCTTTCATGTTTTGTATTTAAAATATATAGTACCCTATTTATTTATCTTCTGAGGCTAAGAATTTATCAATATTTGAAAGCCTCAATATTTTCTCGTTCACTTTATTATTGCTTTTGTTTCCTCCATGCTGAACATAATTCTTTCTATTCTTCATGTCTATAACAAACGTAATCTTGTTATTTTTAAACCGTAGCATAACATACCGTTTTTAGTACTATTTCGGCAGAGAAATACAAAAATATCTCCTATAGAAAACTTTTACTGTACTTTTACTGCCTATTCAGAAAAAGTGGACTTTTTCTGCCTAGGCAGAAAAAGTTAAATGAACTGGTAATTAAAATTGACAATGACATTAGGTAAACACAGAATGATGGAGTTTTAAATAAAAAAAATTACACAAAATTGATTTTATTACATTGCAATTACAAACTACAACAGGAAATTTTTACTTGTTAGAAATATTTATTGGGAATTGTGAACAATTCTTTAACAAAATTGAACTCTCTCCACTTCCCTCCTTTTTCGTAAAATTAACTATATTATGATCCACACTACTTCATGCTCCGGAAACGCCTGAAAATATTTAATTGCTGATGTTCGACTTATTGGCTAGCGAGTCCTTGATATAGCCCTCCGCGACCGCGGAAGACTTCCATCCCCCATGTTGCTTCAACTTTGTTATGTCCCCACCAGAATGCACCAGCAACGTGGCCGAAGTTCTGCGAAAGCAATGCCCAGTATACTCATTCGCATGGGCTAGTTCCAGAAAAGTAGCAATTTCTCCTGGCATTTTACCGAATTTGTGAATGTCAATGAATTGTTGATATACTTCACCGTCGCATACTTATAGAAGAAACGCCGATTATTCAAATTTGAGGGTCTGGAGGTTGCATATTTTCTGTAAACGCTTAAATATTCCATTACTACAAAAGATCTTGATTTTTTGGTTTTAGTATTTGGTACCATAATTAGCAATTTGTCGCCCATACCATATATATCATCCGTTTTCATTTGCAAAAGCTGATCACATCTACAAGCCCCAGCGACTGCAACAATAAGTACAATCTAAAATATAAATTGAAAAATATTTCCTTAATCCATAATAGATAATTTTCAGTATATTCCTATCTTAATGCTCAAATACAGTTCATCTGGGCCCTCTTTCTTGATTTCTTCTCTTCGAAAAACTCGGGATTTCCTTACATGGATACCATCTGACTGCCGTTTCAAAAAAGCTCGTAACTACATATATTTTACCAAATCAATGTTATTTTTTATGGTCAGGGTAGCTTTCAACATCGAATAGGCAGACCATAACGTTGGAGCTTCCATTTTATTTGATAGGTCATAAAAATAGGCAATCAGCACATTTTCAGAGAAAGATCCTACATTTTTCTTCTGTCTATATTCCATGAAGCTGCTGTGAGTTCATATACAGTTCTTGACTTATCTGGCAATAGATTCAATTCCACATCTCGCGCCAGGTCTCTTATCCTCAGTGTTAATGGTAATAACTCATCCTCACTTTCAATTAGATCCATTTCGAACAGTTACTTGACAATTTTTTGAAATTGAGAATGAGTTTAAAATAAACAAACAATTCAACAAACATCATCAGCGGCAAACATAAAAACGAAGAGCCAGTTACCTTTGTTAAAATAATTTAATTATTTGAATATTGATATTGAAACGCAATTAATAAATATAAAAAAAGACGATTTTGCGTGAAACTGGAATAGATTCGGAGAAAAAAGTATGTTTCACACGGCAGAAAAGCAGATTTAATGCATTGACTGGTTTCCTAGCCTCAGCTACGCCTCAGCTATGAAACACCAGCCGTGGCATTAAATCTTGTGCTTTTCTGCTTACAAAAAACAAATAACTGTTAATAGTTTGCTTTCTCAAGTGTCAGAAAATAACACCGGTACAGCGACATCTATCGTCTACGAAATCAGCGAGTATTTTCATTCGTTCGTTTAAAACCGGTTTGACACGCGCTTGTGCCGTGATCACTCTATCTATTTGGTGAACAGACCATAGTGTAGAAGCCATTTGCTCCAAATACTGATAAATATTAAATTCACGTAAATTCACGAACATAGCAGTCACAACGTGTAATAAACATGTTCGCCACATTGAAAGACGTTTGTAGTGCCCTTTCTATGACATTTTTCGATATATTTGCCTTGTCGATCCAAATTATTATTAAGTATTGGGACTTGTGTATTTCCCAGTTTTAGAATTCTATTGTCTGTCTTTTCAGTTGGATCATAAAAATCATTGGGTCCAAGCTAAACAGCAGATTGCAATATACGTCCCTCCTTTTTCAGTTTAACAATAATTGCCACACGTTAACGTTACCACGTGTTATCGTCGACAACCTATTCGTTTTGCGTATTTGCGTAGCTACAATAATCCTTGTGCTTAAAGGTCACCAGCTCGCCAGAGATTGTAGATGGCTTCCTGCTCTTTTGTTCATTATGAACATTGGCTCTGCTTTCGAAGAATACACTGTATCATTTGGTTACATTCTGTCAATTCATAATGTTACCGTAAAGACCAACAATGTGAAGGTGAATATTTTCTAGATGATATTTAACGAGGTTTTGGATTAACGCCACCGTTTGAAAAGCTTGTTGTATAAGCCAAGCGATTAGAAGAGATTAACAGTAAAAGTAATTTACTGACATTAGATTTTTTCATGTAATGTACCTAGATTGCGGACACGCTACGTAATGCGGCCTATAGTAATATTCTAATTAGCTTCTAAGCAAGTGTATATATTGATTCTATTATGCTTTCGTCTAGTTAGAGCCGGTTCGATTAGTTTTGACAACCAACATCTTAAGTCTAGTAAGTGAATTCAATATATCTAATATTGCTTCTTTGTTTGTGGCAAAGTAAGCTTATAACAACTAGTGATCCCTTAATAACAAGAACGTTGTTTATTTATCAGATAAATTTGCATTAAATTGTGACACCAACTAATAGAGGTCATATTTCTACAATTAGATGAACTAATATTCAAATCATGAACAACAGAACAGGTCGTGATTTATTGCGTATTCTACTTCACAAATATTTCGTGACTCGATACTATTTTTCTCTTAGCTTTTGCGAATTTCGTTTAGTTCGTATTAGAGCTGCGCGTACATTTATTTTCTTTCAATTTCCATTACGCTATTTACGATACTCACTTGTAAAAATCGAACCGACAGCTGCTGGAAGCATCGACGGTGCATGTACGGATGTTCCGGATCTCCCGATTTCATAGCGCCACTTTGCGAAAGTTCTATGAAGAAATTTATCCGCGCCATCTAGCCGGCAGCGACTGGAACAAAATTGGCACATACATTCCGGCCGTCCTTCGAGATCGGCCTATTTATCAATGTCCGTGTTGAAATATTCCGATGCAACAATACCGGGCGAAGTGATGTTGTTCACGATACGGCGTACTTTCGGAAAATGGATATTTCAAATCTATATAAAGAAGGGGTGGAGAATATCAAGAGTTTTAGTTCGAAACAGCGGGGCGAAAAAAGAATTTTTAAGAGAAAGATCGGAGTCGCAGAAGAAGAAATGATAAGTGGTAAAAGTTTATTGGCATACTATATACTGCAACAGTGATACAAAAGTGCGGGATGCATTTGACAGTTGCGATTTGTTGTAGTTTTTAAAGTCGGTTATTTTTACGAACAAAGAAGCTGGCCTTTCTATTTCGTTGAAAATGTATATGCTTACTGGTAGATTGTAAAAGAACTCTATTTCTTTCCTGTATTCGACGAATTGATGGTGATAAAAATACTCTCGATCGATTTGATTAAGACCCTTTCAAATCCTTTCTTCTCGTACCTATATATATATATATATATATATATATATATATATATATATATATATATATGTATATAGTAAACCTAATCAGTAGGCGATTAAAGGTCTGTATATTACTTCAAAATATATGTATTTAAAAAACTCTACATGTTTCGGCAGTACGCCTTTATCAAGAGGATACAAAATATAAATGACAGGATATAAATGTCAAGTAATTAAGTTGCTATGGTTTAAATTATTCAAAGATACATTCTAGTAATAATAATAAATCATGCCTTAGTATTCCAAAAAATAGATAGCAAGGTGTGAACATATGTGTTGTTCGCTGCTAGCAATTTGTGTCTCTTTCTGGGTATGAACTTGTGTGTTGGTTGCTACTTTCAGCTTGCGTCTCTCTATGGGTATGTGGTTTTGTGTGAGAGCGTAAGTGTAGGGTTTTGTATGTCGGTGCGTTCGTGCGTGTGTTTAGTGACCGGTCGCGTGAATTTAGAGAGGTCGGATAACCAGCCGTTGCGTAGGGCCGCCAACCCTTTCCCGGCAACTTCTTTACAATTCCGTGCAGTACTTCGACGGCCTGACCCCCGCCCCAACGAGGCAAGGCGCAGACCAGCGAAGCGCACCCTGTACGGGGTTGCTCATTGCTAACCAAGGGAACACTCTTAGTGGCTACGTCGGTCGACGATGGTCACACTTGTGCCATCTTAACGTTTTCCGCCGAAGCGGAGGCATAGCACACACTTCGAACGTGTGTGTGCTGTTAACGGCAGCCTAGCCAGGTTGCCGCCCAGGACCGGTCCTAGTGGTGTGTGCATTGCACACACTCGCCTACTGATTAGGTTTACCATATCATACCAAGGTCACGAAGTTATTATATATATATATATATATATATATATATATATATAAATATATATATATAATTATTTCGTGACCTTAGTATGATATGGTAAATTCAATCAGTTGGCGATTTAAGGTATGGCTTTACTTTAAAGTATATATATTTAAAACAACCCTACATGTTTCGGCAATGATGCCTTTATCAAGGATATAAAATATAAATGACAGTATACAAATGTCATATAATTGAGTTGCTATCGATAAAATTATTCAAAGATACAGTCCAATACTGTCATTTATATCCTCTTATCCTCTGCTGACCGGTATGACCGTTATTTGTTTTGACTGTTGTCTTATTCACTGGGGTGAAAATACTTTCTGTCACTAAAAACGCTTTATCAAACAGGCATATTCTGTGATATTTTACTAATGCAATCATTAGAGACCGGATGCGTCAGGCCGAAATTACGATGGACCATATAAATAGTCTATAACATCGCTAAGTACAACACGCAGTTATTGAAGCACTATTCATTCGGTTAGCCGCACATCTTTTTTTTGTCGTTGAATTGTGACCCAATTACTTCAATATTACACTTAAATTATTTTCTTCAAGGGTGGAGACAGAAGCGTGAGGAGTTTCTATAATTTATTTTATTTATTAGTTAATATTTCGTAAGTTAAATAAAGTACGGTGAGTTAGTCTTTTCTTTCATTGTTATAACTGTACCTATGGATAAGTGAAGACGAAACTGTCGATATATTAGGGCGCTGTGTAGTAAATGTTGTAGCTGGTGTACTACATCCGACTATTCCATATACCACATATGTGATAGCAACAAAAGTTATAAATACAGTTGATGCGGAAACAGTAACTAAAACCATATATGAGAATATGCACAAAATGTTTTACTCGGACGACAGATACAAAGAAAAAATAATTTGATTTGTTAGTGACAGTGCTGCATATATGTTAAAAACAGACAGACTGTTAAAGGAAGCACATCCTAATATGCTGCATATTACTTGCGTAGCACATGCTCTCCACAGAATCTGAATCAGAGACACCTTTCCGGAAGTCTATAAGCTTGTATCCGCTTTTAAAAGGGTTTTCAGAAAAACACCATTGAGAGTTGCTCTTTACAGTGAAAAACTTCCATCTTTATCACTGCCTCCCTCTTCAGTAATAACTAGATGGGGAATATGGTTGGGAGCTACTAGCTTTTATGCAGAGAGTTTCGATAGTTTACAGAATTTATTTACTTGCTTAAATGACGATGCTCGAAGTATTTCTAAGTGCAAGGAACTAATACAAATTCCAAATTTAAAAAAATAGTTGTACTTTCTTTAGGAACACTTTGGAAATTTTCCAAATCTAATTACTCATTTTGAAAATCAAAATCTCAAATTAAATGTTGGATTAACCACATTAGACGTGACTGTTAATAATTTTAAAAATACTTCGGATGTGGCCTTCGGAAAAAGTTTGGCGCAGTTTTTAATAGAAATCCAGATTTAATAAAAATCTAACTGCTAAGTACTTCGAAATAAAAGAATATTTCCAGGATGCACCTTAGGTAGAAAGAATGTTTCCTATCTACAAGAATGTATTTCATTCAAAGAGAACAAATTTTACAGAAGAGAACCTTGGGAAAGTATTGCTAGTTAATACTCCTTTACTCAACTTGAACTAAAAAATGAACAAATAAAAATGTATTTCGTATTTTAAGATCACCACCCGTTTGTTTTCCAATTATATAGATAAAATTACAAACTCTTTAAAAATACAAATTTTGAATAGTACGCCCATGGGCGATGAGTCATGGGTCATGGGTCTCTCGTGTCCGGTCCCTAGTAATAATTTACCTACAATAAGCAATTTTCTTGAGAATATATAATTCTTTTGTTTTTGAACATAGTGGATACCGTATGCGTGGTAACGTAATTTATTTGCCGCTTTTTGTGTACCCTCAAAGGTTATTGTTATTGTGCTGCTAAGTTACGCAAACTCTGTGTTACGCAATATAAGTTACCTATACCTCTTCTAGTTTTGCCTCTACTTGCCATTTTAGATTCAGGATCGTCAGGATACTTCTTTGAAAATAGATTTTCACAATAAATACCTAGGTAAATGCCTCCCTCGTATTGTGTTGAAAATAGCTGTTATACAGCTGTTATTTTGGCACATCTGTTGCTTAATTAACTTTGTAATGCGTTGTCTATTTAGACTAGAGAGTATTGTAATGTCATATATTGGCACATCGAACCCTTTATAATAAAACGAATTTATTCTTTTAATGCATAGAATACATGATAAAACCAAGAGAAAGAACTTAATGTAAAAAAATTATGTATTTAAACACGACTATTTTCATTTCCTCTTGTGTTGACACATACATTAAAATTTAATTGAGAGAGCTCGCTATGTTTTTATTAACTTGCGCAGGTATACGAAAATGTAATTAAGTTATCATACCCTAAACCAACAAAAGCATAAAATTATTCCACGTCTTTAGCACGCATGCTGACATAGTCTTATAGACTGGTACGTACCGGTACACTCTGTCCTAATGAACTCATGAGGCTTATATTGTGTCGGTACTATTAGTTTCTTGTATATAATGAGTTTTGTCAAGCTTATAAGGTAGATCTTGAATATGAAAACTGTATGCAACACACATAAATTCCCAGAAAATAACTAATTCACTTAATTAGAGACGATGGAAATAATTTTTTAATGGCTATTATAAACGTGCTTATATTATATGGTATGCCTTAGAACATTGTTAAGCACATATTTTGTGACATGTAAATTTTTTAATGTATTTCAGCACTCTAGAAACAAATTAAAAACAGAAATTGCCTTATCACTCATAGGCCTTTATATTTTGCCAGTATGCAACATATGCCAATTGGACCATTTTGTTTGTCAAGAAAAGTTCATTCCTGTCTATTATATACAAGAAGTATTCACCCAAATCAGATATTGGGCATTACCAGGCATTTACCGGCATATGCAGTTAATGCATTTTTTATGTTATGCCGCGAAACGTCGTTAGTAATGTGTTTGTGTTCTACAGACTTTATTCATGTTTGTTACTGTACTTTGATTGACTGTGAATTAACCAAGTAAGTACAATGCCTTACGCAGTGTGTAAATAATGTCAACAGTTTTTGTTATGTCTGTGGGAAAGTAACTTTTAGATCGCAAAATCACACTTTCACCGAATTTGACAGCTTACTAACTTTGTTTTGGAGTTAAAGTAGGAAATCAAGATAAGTCGTGGGCCTTTTACATATGTTGTAAGACTTATGTAATATTATTAATAGGTTTATTGAAAGGTACAAAATGTAAAATGCGTTTCAGTACCAATGCTGTGGAGAGAACTGAAAGAATGTTACTTTCGCCTCACTAACATACTGGGCATCGGGCCGAAGTCTAAGCAACCACCGATGTCCGAAAAGCAGTATCTCAATTGATCATTAGCTGTGCGACTCGTCATAGTGAAGAACTTCCCATCCCAAAACTACCAGAACCTTGGAGTTTGGATGAAGAAGAACTTGAATGGTATTTCCAACTGATGATATGCAATTCGCAAAGGAAGTCAACCATGGGTCCTAGTTTGTTTGCTGATTACTGCTGGAAATATTCGGTTTGCTCCAGAAACAAGATATTGCTGTTAAATATACGCAACGACATTAAGAAAATACTACTAGGCTGACCCGCCGCTTATATCTAACTTGTACAACCAATGCCCATGAGAGAAATATGTCATGACATCTGCCGGACAATAGAAGCGGTTTCAGTGGGTAGCTAAGCACAAGAAGGATACTCTATGCGTTAAAATGTGTGGGTCACTATTCGTAGCCTAGATGACTCCATGTAAAAAATAGTATATCGATGTTTAACTATCAGCAAGTGTATAAATGAAAAGATACGTATACTGGGTTAGGCAAATGAATGGATCCATTCGAATATCTTTGATATGGCTACTTATATTCGAATCAGATTTCCGATTTAGCTTGAAACAATGTTAAGTTTTTTATTTTAAATGAAACATCCTGTATATTTTTACGAGTTTCAATAGAGCTCTACTCTAGGAGTTCAGCACTAATAAAGTTTGGCACTCTTTTGGTCAACAACGACAAAGATATTTAATTAAAGCTGATATTTTAAAATAATCGTTATGTTTAGTAAGCTATGGAATTAGAATTTAGTGCTTGGCTTAAATTGTTAGAATTAACTTTCTAGACGTTCAAGTATTAATAATGGGTCAATTAACTGAAAAAGAACGTACTGAAATTCTGATGATGATTGGTTTGGTGACCGCGTCAGAACTCATGCAGAAGTTTGCGATTTATTTAACAATTTGCATCAAGATTGGCATTCAATATCACGAACTGTCATTGGTAAAGGTTTGAGAAGGTATAACTTGACCGGAAATGTTAGAAATTTACCGAAAAGCGGGCGACCATAAGTCGAAATTAATGAAGTTCTTGCTCAAGATATTGCTATATCATTAGAAGAATTACAAGTTGCCGATAATTAGCCAGCACAGAAAAAGCACGAAAAATATCATCCGTCTAAACCACATTTAGTGCAAGAATTATTGGACGGGGATTATGATCGTAGAATTGAATTTTGCGAAAGTGTGATGGAGACTTGCAAGAATGACCTATATTTTAAATACAATTTGCTATTTTCCGACGAGGCTACGTTTTGTTCGAATGGTGCTGTTAATCGCCATAACTATCGATATTGGTCAATAGATAATCATCATTGGATGCTAGAAACGCATACACAACATCCGCAGAAATTAAACATTTGAGCTGGTATTTTCAGGAACCGTATTATTGGCCCTTTTTTCATTCATGGTACACTAACCGGACGGATATTTAGATCTTTTGCGTGATCTGGTTGTTCCTGACATTGAGGAAGCCAATTGGATTGGTCGTAGATGATTCATTGAATAACCCCCACGGTCTGCAGATTTAAATCTCCTAGATTTTTCCTGTGGAGTTGTTTAAAATCTGTGGTTTATATTAGAAGACCGCATAATCTGGACGAGGCACGGCAAGGAATAATTGAGGAAGTACAATTAATTCGTGAAGAGGATTTGGCAAATGTCATTCCAGAATTTGTTCACAGACTTGCATGTTGTTAAGAAATGAACGGTCATCATTTTGAAAACTTTCTTAACTGATATTAATTTTGTTTATTTTTTTTTTTTTGTTAATTTTTCTTCTCAATAAAATTTACATTATTAGATTTAATTAGTTATCTATGTGTCCTCGTTAAACAAAAGGGTACCAAACTTTATTATTACTGAACTCCTAGAGCAGAGCTCTACTGAAATTCGTAAAAATATACAGGTTGTTTTGTTTTAATGAAGAAGTTCGTTTCCGGCTAATTCGGATATAAATATATTCATCGAATCCCCAATCAACATTTAATTAATTCTTATTAAAATCTAAGCAGCCGTATCAAAGATATTCGAATGGATCCATACATTTGCCTAACACTGTTCTTTAAAAGATATATGTATATCTTATTATATGGTTCCGTCATTTGGTCTCCGCATTATCATGTGGATATAAAGAAGCTTGAGTCGGTTCAGCACAAGTTTATTCGTTATTTGGCCTATAAGAATGGTATGACCATGTCTTATTTTGATCATACTTATGCTGATAAGGCCAGACTTTTTAATCTTCCTTTTGTTAAATCTCTTCATTCTTACAATGATTTATACTTTTTAAAGCGTATGATTAAATATTATTAATTGTATACAAATTAGTGGTCTCTTTACTGAACGTTTAATTTCCAATAATATCAGAAGTTCTAATGAACTTGTTGAGTTCAACTTTTGTCAGAACGTTAATTGGTACTCGTCTGTTTGTGGGCTGGGAAGGATGTGGAATAGACTACCATCATCTATTCGCAATGAAAATTTTATCTCTTCTTTTAAACGTTCATCGAGAGATCGCATCTGCGAGTTTCTTTAATTTTGTGAGACTGCAATTTACGCTTTCTACTTTTTATATGTTAAATTTTGTTATAACTTTGTTCTGTAAGGGTCTTTGGCCCGTTGATCTTTAAATAAATAAATATATCTTCACACAGATAAACAATGCATTGGAGACTTCACCTGTCCGTATGTTAACGTTGAGGAGCAGAAAGGAATAGTCGTGAAGAATCGATTATAATTCCTTCGATTTAAAACTGAAATTTTCTAATATCAATTCATTAATAAATATAATCTTTTGTGGCATTGCCACTTCAACTAGCTCATCATCTTCAAGGGATTCCTTGTCTCAAACGGGAACATTTTGCCCACTTTTCTACAGTAGAACATAAAGAAGATAAATCACCATAAACTTCGTCTAAACGTTGTTTAATTATTAGGCGTATTCCCTTCCTTTGTTAAAAATTAACGACCCTGCGGTATGTAATATTTGTTGTCTGAGACATTTTTATGCGCTAGTGACTTTACGTGATTGCAGATTGATAACTATTGCTTGTAGAACATTACTACGAGCGTAAACTTAGCACATGTGCAACTACAGTTTGAACACGTTTGAACACGTCAATACACGTGGATCCCTAAATCACACGATATGTCACATATTGGTCCATATTGTTGCTGCAACAGAGATTGATAGATAATCTTCACAAAATTCATAACTTAAATTCTGCAAACTTCTTGGATAGAGTGTACTTGATGGTGCTTTATGTCAAACCACCAGATGAAGCCAGTCAAGGTTTTTTCCCTAACCCTCTTAGAATACCGCATAAAATCATCGTTCGAAATTGTTTATGAGAAAATTTTAATTTTTTCCCTAACCTTTAAAAACATGCACAGATCATATTGTAACGTTTGTCTTTTCAGGTTCTTAAATAAAACTAACAATAACTTTAGACACACACTATATTAATAATAAAATGAATAACAATATAAAAACTAATTACTAAATAAGAACATTTATGTATCTGTATTTATGTTCACTACGCGAAGCTCAGGTATTGAATGTCATCATCCCTTCTTCGACGGCTTTTATATCGTGACTTATATTTTTCTCGACGCATGTGGAACACTCCAGAGACTACCAGACCAGTATGACGCGCTACGCGTCTTTGGATGAGTCATCACAATATGTATTTAAGTTACCTTTTGATTATGCCATTATGCCATAAAAATTTTCGCAACAAGCTATATACATAATTATATCCAAAGCAGTTTGTTTACAGGTACTGTTAGGGCTTAATAAGTTGTCCTATTTCATCAAAAATGCATTCAATGTGAAATTGTTTTATAACGGGTTGAAGTAATTTTTACACATTAAAGAATTAATTAAAATTTGAATGAATTGAAACAGTATATTGTATACGTTTGCAAGTAGCAAGACGTTTGCAGTAGCAAGAACACTTACTCTGACTATCAACGAAGAATGAAATTATAGAGTTTGTTTGAGAAGTTCTAAGCTATATACCATAATCCCTAGAGCAACACCCTACTCCTGTAGTTTATTTATTGACTTTACGAAATTCCTTATAGAGATAAAAGATAAAATGAAAATAGAAGTATCAGAATAATTGAAACATACATGAGTAGGTAAACCCCACCAGTTTTGTATAATACAAAGGTATTTTTAATAATATAAAATATTATTAAAAACCTGGTGTGAAGAACACAAATACAGGTTCACTATTAATATTTTTGTGAACTTGTCCGAAAATATCTTTCCCCAGAGACGTAGATACGTATTTCACCTTTCTACAGGCTCATCGGTACGCCCCTGCTGGGGAAAGAATATTTCCAGACACATTCACAAAAAGGAACCATATCACCACATCACCGTAATTATCCAGACTGGGCGTAGAAGTAAATTCAGCGCTGCCTGTTGTCAGACAACCGAAGTACCTCGCCCCGTCCACATAACCAATGTGAAGTAACGACGCCTTTCCAAAGGTGGCACAGTCATCCCTCTAGAAACTGTATTTTGTTTGTGTCTTCACTCATACTACGGACTAACCGCATGTGTAATGTATCAGAATAATTGAAACATACATGAGTAGGTAAACCCCACCAGTTTTGTATAATACAAAGGTATCTTTAATAATATAAAATATTATTAAAAACCTGGTGTGAAGAACACAAATACAGGTTCACTATTAATATTTTTGTGAACGTGTCCGAAAATATCTTTCCCCAGAGACGTAGATACGTATTTCACCTTTCTACAGGCTCATCGGTCGGCCCTGCTGGAGAAAGAATATTTCCAGACACATTCACAAAAAAGAACCATATCACCACATCACCGTAATTATCCAGACCGGGCGTAGAAGTAAATTCAGCGCTGCCTGTTGTCAGACAACCGAAGTACCTCGCCCCGTCCACTTAACCAATGTGAAGTAACGACGCCTTTCCAAAGGTGGCACAGTCATCCCTCTAGAAACTGTATTTTGTTTGTGTCTTCACTCATACTACGGACTAACCGCATGTGTAATGTATCAGAATAATTGAAACATACATGAGTAGGTAAACCCCACCAGTTTTGTATAATACAAAGGTATTTTTAATAATATAAAATATTATTAAAAACCTGGTGTGAAGAACACAAATACAGTATTTGTGTTCTTCACACCAGGTTTTTAATAATATTTTATATTATTAAAAATACCTTTGAAAATAGAAGTGTCAAAAAATACCGAGTTTTTAACATCCAAATACATACATACTACATTTTAGTACAAATAGTATTGGAAATTATAATGCGAATAACTGTTATGAAAATGATTTCTTTATTTCAAAATTGCAAGGAATTTTTGTTAAATCTTGTTACACTTAGAGATTCTGTAATTTGTGAACAAGAAATTCTAAACAGCATTATGCTCTTAAGCTACGTATATATGATGTCAATATGTTAATAAGATTTTAAGATTATAACGGCGATTCGCTCGTACGAAACTATTTCTCAATTAATGCAGTTTCAGAACTAACTTGCATCGGTTTCACTATTAGATTCGAACTTAATTATCCGTAATATAGCAAAGCGCTTTGATGTTAAAATTACCAATTGATTGGAATCATACGCTTCCTATTATTCGAGTTTTATGTCTTCTTGTACACTCAAGTCTTATAGTAATAACTTTTTGAATTCCCAAAGTGTTTTATGAATATATTAACATAATTCACGCCATGCGGCACTGAATAGGCAGACCTTCTTGAGCAGTCAGGGTGGATGGAGTTCGTGGCTCGGGCGACTCTAATACACCAAAGGCAAATTAAGTACCGAAATGAGTTCGCAAATTACGGAATATCGAGTGGATATTACCCTGCTGTCAATACTGAATGATCGTAATGAAATTTAATGTACGTTTCGCAGCTATCCAGAAAGTTTTCGTGGAAAATAAACAATTTCGAAGGGGAAGATTAAAGGGAGAAATAACCAAACCGATTCAGTAAGTGTTAAATTTAAAATTCTCGAATGTTGATGTTTTCAAATCAAAATAAATTGTAATATTCGTATATTAAAAGTTTATATAGTAGTGGGTACACATGAAACAAATGAATAAAAAAAAATTGCAGTAAAGGTCCTAAGTAGTAAATAATTAGTTTTCTCTAGACTTAGAAGATTATGTGGATATTGCTTTCTACATTTTACGACGCTAATTATTCGAATTTGAATAGAAAAAATCAAATAATTGGCATCTCAAAATGTAGAAAGCAATATTCACATTCACATTACTTCGCGAAAATGCAATTAATTTGCAACAATGCCGACTACAGCCAAAAATATTAATACGGTAGAGACTCGATAATCCGGAGAGCGATAATCTGGATATTTTGATAGTCCGGATTGACACCAAGGTTAAATTATGTACCTTGTAATCCGGACGGCATGATTCGATAATCCGGATTTGCGATCGTTACGTAGCATGGTTGTCAGTTCTATCGGTTCTAACTTGTCTGAACGTGTCTCGGAACGCAAACGCATTATTTATCTCATTTATATTTTGATTATTTGACGGCGAACTTGTTTTAGATTAGTGTGTAGTGCAGAATGGCAAAACGTAAACATCTTACTTTCACTATAAAACAAAAGTGTGAAATATTAGACAAACTAAAAGATGGTGTTGGTGGAAAATCACTTGCCCTGCAGTACGGTGTCGGAATGTCTACCATTTCCGATGTAAGAAAAAATGAGGGTAAAATACGGAGGTAAGATTAGTTTATTTTGGAATAAGCCTTTTGATGATGAGATTTACTTATAAATGATTTAGATTTATTATAATTTGCCATTCTGGGCCAGGCTGTCGTATAACCTTACATCAATCAGAATATCCGGGGATGGAAAGAGAATTGTATTTCCGGTTTACTCAACAACTAAGCAATCATATTCCTATTTCGTTTGAAATGCTAGGTGCAAAAACGCGACAATTTTACCAAAATATTTATAGAAAAGATAACTTTGTTGCAAGCAGAGGTCGCCTTCTTAATTAAAAAAAAAATTATGAATCTGCTGTAGCTCCCTTTGTTGCCAAACTAAGGCAAGTAATGGAAGCTCACGACCTTCTAGCATGTCAAATCTATAATGCTGACGAGTCCGCCCTCTTTTTCAAGTTATTTCCTGAAAAAACTTTGGTTCGCAGCAACGAAACAATGGTGCCCGGCAGAAAATCAAGCAAAGAACGAATCACGTTTCTAGCTTGCACAAATGGTTATGGTACCCAAAAACTTCGGCTTCTTGTTATTGGTAAAGCAAAAAATCCAAGGGCATTCAAGAACAAAACTTTACCTGTGGAATACGTCTCTACTGGTCATTTTTAAAAAACCACCATCCTCCTTAAAAAGCCTTACTGTTCTTTGGTAATGCACCATGTCACTGCTCCGAAGAGGAATTGATTAGTAAAGATGGAAAAATACTCACTTTGTTTTTACTACCAAACTGTACAGCTTTGATACAACCGATGAATCAAAATGCAATCAAATTAACAAAGTTAAATAACAAAAAAGGCCTTTTAGCGCATATTCTTTCACTACTCGAAGACGAAGATGATGTCGGTAAATGCATTAATTTGCAGTTTGTTTACATTCAAAAATACATGGTTACAATTCATGGCAAAAAGTGACAACTAACTCTTTAGAAAAGTGTTGGCACAAACTTTTATCAGGCAATTTTCCCAATTATGATCCAGATGATCTGATTCCTCTAAGCTTATTACAAAGGAAATGGCAGCAAATAGGGCAAGGCTATCAAGAAATTTCAAACATGCTGACACAAATTGATGGCGAGATTCCTACAAGTAATGAAATGAATGAATTGGTGGAAAATGTAGAAAATGTCATAGAGGATGTCGATCCTAAGGTTGAGATATCCAGCAAAAAAAAAACAAGCACGTGGATGCAATAAAATATTTTGCATTGGGATTTCAATGGGCTGAAGAAAATAATATTGGCATTGGAGATACTCTTACACTAAAAAATATTTAAGAGAAAGCTGTAGTTAAAAACATTCTTCAATTATTTCACTTCAAAAACAAAGCAAAATCTCGGACTATTTTAAATAATCTACATATTGCTATGGATTTTTCCTAAAATAATAATTTAATATTATTTAATATAATTGTACATTATTTTTGGAGATATGTGTATATCCGATATGTTTTAAAATGTATTTAAATGTGCAAAGATAAAAAACTTGTTTTACCGAGGTCGATAGAATGTGAAAGTTGAGGCCTATTGAGGGGGAGACGTGTTTAATATCTTGTAGTAGAAGGTTGCTTTTAATGAAATATAATTAAATATATTTAATTAAACCGGTTAATTGTTTGAAAAGTGTTTGATTGATGTAGTAGAGTTGTAGAGATTAATTCTCGTTATTGTTTTTGATATCAATAAGCACCTTCTTTGTCTCCAGTAATTTTGTAAGTTGATATTTTTTTATGAATTCATAAAATTTTAATTAAAATTATAAGAATATTTCTATTGTATTCAAGATTGTTATTTAAGAGATTTATTATTAGAAAGATAAATAATAAAGATTACTATTAAATTTCTATGTTAAAATTATAGTAATTAGAATTTGTTCGAGAGGAGTCAGGGTTGTTTTTTTGTACATGTTAGTTTGCGCATGTGTAAATTTTGATCGTGTATCAGATTTGATTATACAGTGTGGTTCTCTGGGGAGAAATTAAAAATAAACTTTATTATTTTAGATAAGTTTGATCGGAGTAATTAAGAGGAAGTTTTTTCATTCACTCAGCTGTCAATATTACAGTGAATATATTTTACCTCATGTATTATTGTAAAATACAAAATCTTTATACTTTATAAAGATAGATTTTTTTTTCTTTTTTATTTTTTGTGTTAAATATTCAGTTTGATTTTATTCTGTGTTTAAATTTTGTGTTCTGGCCTTTACTGCTCAATAATAAAAAAAAATTAAGTAACTCATAAAAAAATAAGTATATAAATTATCGTGAACTTTTCACTGGCGCCTAGTATATTTCGTAGAAACAGTCACGACTTTCCGATTGGAACCCGAGAAGTTAGAAGTCTCATATTTGGAAATTAACCGGCTGAGTAACCTAGTTGGGTAAACTAGTTGTGGATGGTGGCGCATTAACTCTACAAACCACTATTCATAGCAATATGTAATATGTCGATTTATCTATTATACTTATATTCTTTCTTACATTATACAAACATAATGTTTTTTTTGAAGATTTTGAGAATAAAATGGATTTGCTTATTTTCATGCCGTTAGTACAGAAATATCACCTTCATATGGGATAACTTGTTTAAATCATTTATAGACAGTGGCGGACGAGGTAATAAGGTTACCATATGTTGAATATAAAAATCATTATACTAATGATTAAAATTAAATTGACTTCAAAATATTCATAATATAACAAAGTATAATACAAAGGTATTTTTAATAATATAAAATATTATTAAAAATCTTGTGTGAAGTGAATCTGGTGGGGTTTACCTACTCATGTATGTTTCAATTATTCTGATACATTACACATGCGGTTAGTCCATAGTATGAGTGAAGACATAAACAAAATGCAGTTTGTAGAGAGATGGCTGTGCCACCTTTGGAAGGGCGTCGTTAATTCACATTGGTTATGTGGACGGGGCGAGGTACTTCGGCTGTCTGACAACAGGCAGCGCTGAATTTACTTCTACGCTCGGTCTGGATAATTTCTGTGATGTGGCGGTATGGTTCTTTTTTTGTGAATGTGTCTGAAGATATCCTTTCTCCAGCAGGGGCGTACCGATGAGCCTGTAGAAAGGCGAAATACGTATCTACGTCTCTGGGGAGGGATATGTTCGGACACGTTCACAAAAATATTAATAGTGAACCTGTATTTGTGTTCTTCACACCTGATTTTTAATAATATTTTATATTATTAAAAATACCTTTGTATTATACAAAACTGGTGGGGCTTACCTACTCATGTATGTTTCAATTATTCTGATACAAAACAAAGTATATTCTAGTAAGAGAATGCAGCCCATCGTTGACAAAATTCGATACCTAATAATTAGAGCGGATTCCGAAATAAGTATTCCCCTCTAGACTCAGTGCACAGAATAACTAATACTGTTGAGACAGCATTGGAAGAGGAAATAGTTTGTTCTGCAGTTTTTCTTAACGTAGCTCAGGTCTTCTATAGGGGAGGATGAGTGACTGTACCGAAAGTTCAAAACACTTTCTCCTCAATCAATATACGAACATATTAAAATCTTACTTAACCTACTTAACACTTTAGAATTAAGGAAAAAGTAAAGGAATTCTTACTCTAAACTCATCTGAGGTGCTGAAGCTAGGAGGTGTTCTGTGTGCGGTCCTGCTGCTGCTCTACGCCTGTAATCTATCAGTGTCAGATCTCAATACAGTAGCCACCTGCGTCGATAACGCTGACATAGTTGTAGGCAGAGACAATGAAGAAACGGCAAAAAGTCTGCAAATAGCCATGACGAAATGTGGAAGATAAAAAGAAGCCAAATAATCAACTCATTCATTTTACGAAACACATCCCTGCAACTATGAATGGACAGATAGTACTATACATTAACACACCCCTATACATCGGTATGATATTTGACACCATACTTCGCTGGAAATTGAGGAGGTCTTCGCGATAGAAAAATGTGTTGGCTCTTAGGACGAAGTTCTGCTTTATTTATTCATTACAAGCTATTACCTTATAAGGAAATATCGAAACCAACTTGGTTTATAGGTCTGGGGTTGTACCAAGAAGAGTAATATTAAATCAAACTTTCAAAAATAAGGAGCTAAGAGACAACGTCGTACATTAGCAATTACGACATGTATAATGATTTAAAAATAGATTTTTTGGACAGTGTGATCAAGACCTTTACAGGAAGCCATGAAGAAATATTCTTGCAGCACATGAATGTAGAAGTAATCCAGCTCCTCGACAACGTAGACTTAGTAAGGAAGTTAAAGAAAAAGAAGCCCTTTGAGCTTGTGTATAGTGCTTGTGACAAAAACAGAGCCAGTGCTTGCACGAAAGTGAACTAACGGACGCTGACTTTTAGACTGAAATAATTAGTATTTTAAGAATAGTAATAGGTTATTTATTAATATTCGACTAGATCATAACATTAATTTTACAGGGCTATCGCTGAATAGCGACAAAACTATGTGAATCTAAAGAATACGTATAAATGTATAACTGTAAATCAAAAAAGAAATATATTTGTAATTCATCAAAAATTTCCAAATTTTCAGGGCCAAAATGTAGTTAAAGTCGGTCCCTGTCTTGTTTATTATATATTTACTGAAATATAGCGGCAATTCAAGGTCATTGATCTGCAAAGAAATCGACAAAATTCCTAAACTTATTTTGACGATAGATTTAACAATAACTTTCTATTCATAAGAATAGTGAATGTTTGTTGTTTTCTTACCAAAGGATTTATGTCCGCACATAAGGTGTTTCATTGAATATCAATATTATACATGTCTATTATATGTGCAAGATGTATCCGCCCAAATCAGATATTATTGTGCATTAGTTGGCATTTACCGACATATGAAATTGCTGCATTTTCTATGTCGTGCCGCGAAAAGTAATTTCTAACGTGTTTTTTTCTACATACCTTGATTTATGTTTAGTACCGGTAGTGTGATTGACTGAATTAACTCGTAAGTATAATGCCTAGACAGTGTGTAAATAATGCCAACAGCTTTTGTTGTGTTTGGGGAAGTAACTTTCAAATTGCAAAAACGTACTTTCACCGAAGTTGTACGACGAGCTTATGAACTTTATTTCGAAGTTAAAGTAGGAGATCAAGAAAAGTAATGGCCCCTTACATATGTTATAAGACTTGTAACATTTTAACAGGTTGGTTAAAATGTACAAAATGTAAAATGCGCTTCGCATCATCAATGGTATTTAGAAAGAGCCAAAAGACCATAACGTAGATTGTTGCTTTTGCCTCACTAGCATCCTAGCATACTAGGTATCGGTCCGATGGCCAACATACTGTGCAGTATCCCAATTTACCATCAACTTTATGGCCCGTCGAACATAGTGAAGAACTTCCTATTATAAAACCACCAGAATCTTGGAGTTTGGTCGAAGAAGAACTTAAATATAACAAATTGTTTCAAAAGTCTTTAAAAATTCACTTTCTGGATGCTCGCCTTGATTTCTTTCCGGAAAATTTGGACGCCATATGTGATGAACATGGGGAACGGTTCTTTCAAGACGTTGTAACTACGAAAAAACAATACCGAGGCAAGTGGATTACTGTCGGACATTAGTCTCGTGTGCTCCAGAGACAAACAATATCACCGCAAAACATACACAGAAACATTTTATCTAGCGTTGATATATTTTAGTAGAATGCACAAACAGCACTTCATAGCAAAGTGTGGGTGATATCACAAAAAAAAGTTGATTTTTGTTTACCAGTGTTATCGATTCTTGCGGTGCATCGATTTTATTTTCTTTAGACAAAAAATGCATTTATGGTGTAAATTCCTTAATTAAAGTAAATTAACAGAAACACTGTTTAGTATTAAAAGAAATATATCATTTTAAAGTAATTCACCTAATCTCGTATCTTGTTTTAACTTTTAGTGGTAACATCAATGCAGTTTATCACCCTAGTTGAATCACAAACCAAGGGCATTTATTCACACCTAGTATGTTAAGTATCTTTAAGACCTGTCTTCAAACATGAAGTTTATGATATCTGTCATTACCTGGACTATGTTAGTGATAACGTATTTATACTTAAAATAAATCTCTTGTAATAAAGAGGGAGATATACGCGCCTATATGTTACATTTATGTATAGTAAGATTAAAAATATTTTAAAATGACTGCAATTAACACTAAGCGGTTAATATAGAGTTCCTGGTGTGAGTTTACCTGTGGGACATGAAACATTTAGAAATAGTATTTGTCTATCAGGAGTGTATTCCGAAAATTGTAAAGCGGGAACAGGTGCTGTTTTAAATAATCAATATTGAAAATACTAATCATTCAAGTTTATAATATATATGAACATATTATTGGGAGATAATGATACAAGTATATCTTCTGTAAAAGATTAAAAATCCACTTTATTCACAAGCTTGCTTCACAAGCCCATGGCCACCAGATTATCATCGACACTATGTATTATATGAACACGAATAATTAATATGCCTTACACCAGCTACCTATAATAAGTAGTGCATAGGTACTACTGTTAACAAAGTAATATCAAAACATTTATTACTTTTTAAGTCTAGAGGATTTAGTATAGAGTATAGAGATAAACGGCAAATTCATAATCAAGGTAAACAATACATTTGGAACAACATATTTAAGAACTACTTAATGAATTTCATAATAAAAGATCAATTAATTGGATCATTGCTTGATACATATTTCTATACATTCCCGTCCCTTTTAGTCTACCCAGAAACTAATAGACTAATTAGTTTATTAAATGTAAAGGAGAATATTGTAAAATTGGGCTTAAGAATATTCTACCTTAATGCGATCCTGCTGTATTTACAATTACTATTTACAGATTCCATTCGGGTAATCTTTAAAATCTCATTACCTTTATACAAGTCATTTTAAATTATCTTGACGAGAACTATAGTTTCTTTTTGGAAGGATCTGCATGGCTTTAATATCCTTACATCAATTCTGATATCGAATACTAAATAGTAAATAATAAAAATAAGAAAAAATAAACAGATACATGAAAAATGAGGAAATAAGAGTGAATTAAAACTTTATTTAATTTCCGTGTTTATATAAACGTGGTGGTATTGTTTTGTCATGCTTTATGTATATGGCTTGCACTGATATAAATTAAATTACATTAAAATCTAGGGTCTTTCATAAATTAATTGTATGCTAGCTAATGAATTCTAAAATAAATTCGTTGTAGAATGTTTTAATAAGCAAATATCATTTGAATTCGATATAAACAATAAGAAACTTAATATAAACTAAAATATACTATATGATCAAATAAATTTACCCTCTAGTTAATCTTGAAATTATTTACTCAAAATATCATGTTGGCAGTTACAAATAAAATATATCTACTGTATTGGTTCATTGACACTCAAAAATATTTACAATAAATCATAAAGTCTTCATTATCGAATCATATTTTAGAAATAATGTAAAATTGAAAATAGAAAATGGTCGTACTCTTTGGAGCCATATATAAAAGAATTTCGGACAGAATTTCCACCACAGCCTTTAGAACAAACAATTAAAAAAAGAACACACCAAATATACAACACTGCAAATACCAATAACAATTTAAAATATTACTGTCATAGGTTAAAAATACAATGAGCCTCACTACGATGTGATCCCATTATATAACGGATGATTATGTAGTGGGATTGGCGCTATCTGTGATTGGTTCATATATAAGTTAGATGTATTTGTGTGTGTTTAGGAGAACATTTTAGCGGAGGAATGATTAGAAATCCTGGTTTTCGGGTGCCTTGACCGATCGTTCCTTAGCTTGAATCGCAGACTGTTAGGGTGCAAACACTAAAATAAATAGCATTTTCGTATATATTAACACGTTTCCTGGCTAAACGACACTTTTGTACAGAAAAAGGATGCTGATACTAATGTCAGAACTATACAATACATACCAAAGAATTTTCGTATGTTAATGGAATATAACAAATAACTTTTCCAGTATATTCTCTAATCAATTACATGCCGAAAGTTGTAAGAATAATGTTAAGGTTACAGTAGAATTAAGTATTCTCAGCGTTCTAATTTTACACTTGTATCTACACACTTATTTCCATATGATTAGTAGACGAGATACGCCCACGAAGTCTGAAACTTCGATATACACATAACTTTGTTATATATTAATGTAAATTTGTTTTGAAGCTCGACGATTTACATCACTTATTGTATTATATGTTGTTCTAGCGAAGTTCGTTAATTAATCTTTGTATACGTTGTTTCAAAAATGTCCTGAAATTGCGAAAATTAATTGAAACTAATTACTGCTGTATTTTAATAATTGTCACGTTGTCAAGGTTAAATTCATGAAACTTGTTAAAGAATAATTACATACATTAGAATTCCGAAAAAATATGCTTTTTTTGGTCAAAATTTACGAAATTGATGTTTTTTTTGGTTCTACTATTCTCAACTCTCAGACACCCACCAGTAAAGTCACCAAGGAGGCTATTCATTCATTATAAATTAGCAAGGCTATGTAGGATTCAGTGAAACCAATGTGAAATAAAATAAAAATAGTATGATCATACCCTGGTCCACATTATCAAACTTTTTTTTTTGTTAGAGACCATAACTATGTAGAAATTTCTGGTCTACATAGGATCCATGAGCGTATGGCGATCCTAGAATTCATTGAATCCTAAAGCATCCTATCTCAACCATGGTGACGGATTTCTTCTACACAATAGCTCGCAAATTCTGCTATCTAAAGAACTTCATTGAAAACATAATATTTCAATAACCTGGATCAACTGCCATTTGGCCCTGAGTGTAAATAATGTTTTTATACCTTCCTGATGTTTCCTAAACTCTTCAAAAAATCTATTCCAAAAGAGAAAATAGTTGTTAAGCTTCAAATTTGAAGAATATTCCAGATGTAGAAGCAATTTGAATTGTAGTTGATGCAATCTTGCTGTCATAACTGTTGACTGGTGTTGTTGGTATATTGTATTCGAAAGCGAATATTTTGCCTTTGTTAAATGGGGTCGTTTTTGTATTATTGCATCATTTGAGTTTTCCAATAATCCACAATAACATTCTCCAGTAACTGATAGTTCTTTCTCAAGATAGTTGATGATCAATATCCCATGTATGTGCCAAAATATGGTGATTATAATTTTGCCAGCTTACTGTTGTGTTTTTAGTGGCTTTCGTCGACTTTGAGTAGGTTCCGCCCACTGTACATATTGTTTCTCAGGTTCATCGATCATTCATCATTACATACTGGTACCTGGAAAAACAATCTTGTCTCTGATACAGTTACCTATCGATGGATAAAATATGTTTTAGCCATCTTTAGTATGTCCAAACATTGCTATGAATTGATTACGCGTTTGTATTTTTAAGCCTACACACGTATTTTGTTGGATTATTTTTTTGTGTATGGTAATGTACATGCAAAATATTTTTTGGACGCCCTTTAGAGATGTTTAGGATGTTGGTAATCTTACTAAACTTCCCTTTACAACATCGATATCTGCACGTATCGGGACTGACGTGGTTTTCATACATTTTTCATTATCCGCACAAACTGGATGGTTGACGTCACGACGTGTTGCGTGTACATTTTTCGGCAGGAGTAATCTTGCCAGATTGTAAAACCAACGCAACAAATTAAGCGACATTTGCATGTGAGATGAGATTTGAATAATTATCAATTCTCACATGCAATAAGTTCAATATAATTCGTATATATACACGAAAGTATACAAATGAAAATCATATCTGTGTCTGAATATCGTGTGCTGATTATCTGTAATAATAGTGAAATATCTATATCTACACGTTTAGGGAGAGATGTGGTTTTCATACATTTTTTTAATTTTGATTGTTGCTCTTCGTTCCAACATCCAACTAGCAAAATTTCTGCATTGCCGATAGTCCGTTTCCTTAAGTTTTTGAGTTAACTGAATTTTGCAGGCACGAAAATGGAAGTCCTTATTTTCAATCCATTCCATATTTTGACTTACAGCATTAATTTTCATCCATATGAACCAAATCAACACATCTGACTCAAATTCATTACTGATAAAATAGAATTGTATTTAAAAGTAAACTGCTTTAACATTATGGTTGTATTCTAGATATTCTAAATTTTATAACATTTTTTGTTAATTAACTAAAATTAGCTATATTTGTTAAAATGAATAATAAAATATCAAGAACAGCATAATTATGAATAAAATTTTCCGTGACATCAATCGTTTATCTATCTCATGATATGTAGGTTATGTATTTATTCAATGAATCAAAATATTCAACAACAAATCGTGCCAGCCTGAATATAGAACACAAATGTATTTATTTACTATAAAAGCTTATTTAATATAGAAGAACCATGGCAAATTTAAAATGATCAATGCCTTCAAATAATATTTTAAAATGTACTCATAGAAGACCGGAATAAAATTCAGACTGCATATTGTAAAAATTAGCACAACCTATGATTTTCATTCGTTAAGAAAAAGAACTGATAAATCTTACTCATGTTTCATAATGTTAAAACAGTCATGAATCATCACTGTGTTTTAACATTATTTTATTTAGGCTTATACTGAGATGCTGTACTAAAATGTTGACAATTATATCTGCTTTTATTTACTTCTAATAAATGCTTTTTTCCCTATGTCTGAGATTGACCTTGAACAACTACATCCAATGCAAGACCTTTTGTAAGAAAAATTTTCTAGATTTTGATAAAAAAATAAATTGAAATTTTTAATTAATTTATTTCAAAACAATAATAAAACAAGCAATTCAATATATAATGTTCAAGAAGAGGAAATACAAAAACTGAATTTATACTTAGAATTTTATAAGCAATAATTATGAATTTCATGATTTAAAAGTTACAGAAAGAAATAACACTAAAATAATTGTTTTAAAATGTTTCATTAGGATTTATAATAATTGGCTGAATACCCACGTCTGCCAAGTCTCGGTTATACCATTTACTAATCCAATTATTTATATGTCGAACACAATTTTTGCAGGTATTTGCTTTAATGTTTGGTTCCACATGTTCAATACTTTGTATCTTCATAACCATCCCTACCAATGTTTTTATCATAATAACCCTTTGCTGCAGCTCAAAAAAAGTTCAATGGCATTAAATTCACAGTAGTATGGAGGTAATCTTAATACTTCATGTCCATTATCTGTTAAAATTTCATCAATTAAATACCGTTTCCCACGTTTGTTTCTCCTAACTAAATCCAATAATTCATATTTTGTCAATTCACATGAGAAACTTATATTATTGCTGGATAACCAGTCCATTATTTCCTATTTTCTCGATACAGTATTAGGAATTTTATTTAATACTACACTATGGTATGGTGAATTATTTGGTAAATGTGGCGTAAATTGTGTTCTAATCCATTTCTCAAACTTGTGACTGTTCATTTCAATATGATAATACTTTGCCTTGGTTTTCGATGCAAATATTAAACTTGTGCCTTTAATAAAGCATGTAAAATAATAAAACTTTTATCATCATAACCTTCTGGTTTTTGAACACTTTTCGTAGATGCATCTTGCCAAGATTTCAATAACACTGGTTTTGGAGAATTTGATTTTAAATTATCTGTATACTTCCGCAAAAAAAATGCTTCGATAAAGGGCTATATCATGCTTTTCCACTAATGTTCGTCTGTTGCCTTCCTTTTTGAGCTTTATACCGATATCTTTTCACAAAATGGATAAGAAAGATTTGCCAATATCGATTATGGCTTTGGCATTTAATTCTTGTTTTAACGTCAACAGAGTAACATGTTTATTAAATAATTTCAAACATATTAAAATTGTGAATCATTAATGAAATAAAAACATACCCTATACATGTTATAATTAGTGTTTCGTACCTCTATCTTTGAAGATGCAAATCGCAAATCTGCAGTTTTAAGTTTGGCACGTGATCTTTCCTTACCAGGTCAAGAAAGTTTTGGGTTTTGTCCCTTACGTTCTCAAATATTTCTGACTGTTTGTTTGGAGATCTGAAGAGCAGCTGCAGCTCTCTGCAAAATTCAAACCTTTATTATGATTTCAAAATACGTTAAAATAAATACTTCAAAAGCTGCATTGTATTTATCAGAGGTGCTTGATTTAGTTTCTCTGTTTCAAAAAATTACAATACAAGTTACTGGGATTGTGAATTCAGAGGTTTTCCAGGCATATCTGTAATAAATGTAAATTATTAACCTATAACCAATAAATGACTTAATGATAAGAACACTTACTGAAAATGAATTAAAGATAGTTCTTTGTGTTCTGAAAAGAACAATTATTTGCTAGTTGGAAATAAAATTAATTAGAAAAGCAATAAAACGAAAATAAATCAAAGTACGATGTCAAACGTCATTATTCGACTATCGTAGTGCAGGGGTGCCATGGCGGCCGGCGGGCCGATTACCGCATATTATCTCTATCTATTTTATTGGTCTTACGACGAAGACAATCTCACATTTTCGTTCCAGTTTTATCCTTGTTTAATCATCTTAGTCTTTGAACGAAATGAGAATACATACATTGCAGGTACCCATCTTCGTGATAACGCCACGCAACCAATGACGTGAGTCAAAACATCGAGTGGACAGATAGTATATAAGCTTCTACGTAATAAACTTCTTAACGCATTCTCACTGCGCCGTCTGTTCGAGCAGTACACCAGCTGAGAAAACATACGACTTTATACCGTCATACGAAGCCGGAAGCAATGGCCGGCCGAATTGTTACTTTAACAAAATTAATACTCAATCCAAACACCACGATCCACTGGTCACAGGAATTAAAAGAAGAGACATTCGAGATAATCGACCGAACGTTCAACGAACGAGATATCCAGCACATTCTACGGACATCGCCAAACATATTTATGGTAGATCCAAACCAGCCAAAAATACAAGTCAGGATTCCAGAAAAAAACACCGAACCGCTCAAAGAAGAAAAAAAACACCACCGAACACAGAACAAGATGCAAACTGAAATCATATCCGCAGAAGACTTTATATACCCGAAATTCACGAAGAAACCAAAAATAGACGAAACAACCTCACCTATCGAAACTAAAAATTCTTACGACGCCCTAGAAAACAAAACTGAAGAAAAAATGGAAGAAGAAACTTCCGAATTCACTCCACAGCCTTCAACATCAACTAGCTCGCCCAGGGTAAGTGACAAAACCAACATAACACAAACACTAAAACACAAAAACCACACAAAATTGCACCAATAATAGTAACCGAAAAAGACAAATGGACACACATACGACACTTACTTAAATCAAATAACATTAATACAGTAGAAAACAAAATGGTGAAACCAGGAATACACATCGAACCGACAACTGACGAAGACTACCGAAAACTCAAACACACACTAGACAATGAACAAATACAATATTACACTTTTCAATTGAGAAGCGAAAAGACATTAAAGGTGGTGATGCGTGGCATTCCTACCTTTATAACAGATACTGACATTACAGACGACTTGACTGACCAAGGATACCCGACTTTAAAAATTAAACGGATGAACGGCAAACACGGCATACCTGCACCACTGGCATTAATCGAACTGACGAGACAGTACAAGTCAATTTACAACTTACGCGACTGCTGCGGACTTGCAATCAAAATAGAACCCTTAAATAAACGGACAGACATTATAAAATGCCACAAATGCCAGATATTCGGACATCATCAAAAAAACTGTTACATTAACTACAAATGCATGAAATGCGGCGACGGACACTCGACACACTTATGTACAAAGACAAAAACAACCCCACCAAAGTGTGCAAACTGCGGTGGTCCTCACCTATCCACATTCATCAACTGTCCTAACAATCCAAACAACCCTGCAAACAAAACCGCACCCAAACCTAAATACATACCAGCACCACCCCCAACAACTAATCCCTGGACTCAAAGACAAAACAAAACAACACCGAACACAGTTGACGAATTAGCACTTGCCTTAGGCAATATGCTAATAACACTAAACTCGACAAACGCTACAAAAGAACAGATACAATACTTCGTAAAACAAACACAGACAATAATAACACTCTACAATAACAAACATTAAACACACACACAACTGAAACGCAAAAAAAAAAAAAAATGAGATGATGACCAGCAAACGAACACATATGACTTAAACGCAAAAAAGCAACTGACACACAGACTTTACACAAACACAATACACACAGGACCGCACAAAAAACACAACAACGCACGATTTAATCAGACTCAAACACGTCACAACGCTGGGATATACGAAACAACGGAGTGGATATGGAGGCAACTTCGACCACAAGTCAAAATTCAACGACCCATACAACTTCTTAGAGTAATGCTTAATTCTTGACATCGTCGTGGCATTGAGGCTGGTGGGTCATCTACTACAGTCTTTCGTACACCGGCGATAGATTCATCAGAACGTGCATCTTTTCGTCTGCCTGTATGAAGTTTGTCTCGAACAGATTCAGTATCTTCAAAATTTTCAACTAAATTTCAAAGTGCCTAGCTCAGTAGGACGACTCGAAGCCCCAAAAATACGACGAATTCTGCGATGGGTTTGTTTAATTTGTTGTTAATTTGTTTAATAAATTTTGTATAAACAATATCTCAATCTAGTATTTCTATTATTTTATGTCCTTCATTTAATCTCTGTATATTCACTTTCAGTTTCTTATGAATGACTTATTATGGTCTCAAGAAATTCTTATTTCTATGTGATAGCTCGTCACAATTAAATGTTGTGGTGTTTTCCCTTGGAAATGAATAACGATAAGTACAATTCAAAATTTATACTTTTAGGATATAGTAAAAATTTCGCTTTATTCGACTATGTTTTTGCTTCACAATACTTTTCCAGTTTGTTCTTTTTTGGACTAGTTTTCTCTAGTTTTGACTTGCTCCTTTTGCAAGACTTCTTTTACCACTTGTGTCAATGTCTACATTGGCGGTGTCTTTTTGTTGTCTCAGGTATTTGCCATGCACTTTTTCCACTTTTATCCCATTCTTTTCAAAAGTATTAGTCATTGCATTCTTCTTGCTTCAATAAAGGCGTTGATGGCTGATTTATTGTACGAGTATATACAATTCCCTATTCGTTTTTCTTTCCTAGCGAACTGTACTTATTTTCAATCAAATAGTTCTCTTATTTTAATCTTTTTTCCAATTTTCATATACGTTCATCACTCCAGGTTATTCCACTTTTTGTTCAGTGTAATCTTTGACGGTCGGGACTTGGAACATTGATTTATAATTCTATTAATTCTTCCCTTTTCACATTTATAAGTTATTGAAACTCCTAAGTATATATAACGCTTTCTATTATACATGCCTTGTGTTTGTTTCTTCATTTCATAAATTTTAATTTTTCTGTTTTTATTTTAATTATTTTATCCTCATTTTTCCATTAGGTTTATTATACATTCTTTTAATATTTTTAGATTTTAATATACCGGGTGCGGCAATAGTGTGTCGGCGGAGCTTAGCATGAAAACTAATAAAGTTGTAACAATGAAATTTTACGTACACATGTAGTATGCTACAGTGCATTTTCTAATTTTATTTATATATTTACAGGGTTTTCCAAATTTCCGCAATCACTTTCAATTTTTTTTTTTAAATAGATTGCTATACTTTCTTGTTATTATGATGATAGCCACCCAAATTATCTTTGCAATGATATATGATAATGTGCACTTACAACTGTTAGTTTTGGTTTTATTGCAAATTTTGTTAAAATCTTGACAGTTGCAGCGTCTAACATTTTAAGTCTTAGCCTGAAAATGGGTGCAGTGCCTCACGTAACTTTTTTGTTACCAATTTATGGACTAACACGTTATATGTTTTGAGGGTGAACAACGTGACAACATATACAGAGTGTTAAATATGTCGTGCCAAAGTTATCGAAGTTTAAAGGCTATTTTCTCTTTTTTTTTAAATTGAACCTATAATTTTTTTATTAGTCAGCAAATTCCTTGTAAAATTGCCGTTAAAATGATACCACTAACATAGTACTTATTTCTAGTATTTTCGAAGTTATAACCCTTTAATGGGATATACCTATGTTTATATTATTCAATAAGCGGTGCATCTAATAGTTGGTTGGCCATGAAATGATATCAAACAAAGTAACTTTTACAAACACCTGTTTCTTAATTCTTTATTATTAGTTTTAGAATTACATTTTGTAATTTTTCAATAATAAAACAAAATTAATTTAAAATGTGTTCAAATATATTTCCATTCTGTTCTACACATGCTCTTAATCGCCTCTGCATCGACAGACTTACATTTTGAGCCATGTTGTTTTCACTTAATTGAAGAAAAGTGTTTCGGATTCGTTGCTGCATGTTCTCTGCCGTTGTAGGAGGTGTTTCGTAAACTATATTTTTTTACAGTAGGTCACAGAAAAAAATCACAAGGGGTTAGATCTGGTGACCGCGGTGGCCAGCTTATAAAGCTTCCTCTCCCAATCCACCTATTGGTGAATACCCTATCTAAATGTGTTCTTGCAGCAGCATCGTAATGTGCAGGTGCACCATCATGTTGGTACCACAATCTCCTTATGACGTTATCTGGTAGGTCTTCTAACAGCAATGGTAAATTATTTTGTAGGAAATTTATGTAGATTTCACAATTTAAAGTATTATTAAAAAAGAATGGACCTACAATAGTGTTTCCTATGATGCCTCCCCAGGTGTTAATACTCCAGTTTTGTTGGTATAAAATGGGTTGCACAAAATGAGGGTTTCTAGTGTCATAATAATGATAATTTTTCTGTTTGTTATTCCACAATTAGCAAATGTTGCTTCATCTGTGAAAAGCACATGATCTAGAAAATTTAGATCTTGTCGTAATTGGAAAAGTAGCCATTCACAGTAAACAAGTCTCCTTTAAAAATCCGTTTGTAATAAGCCTTGATGATTTTGAATTTTGAAAGGGTGAAATTTATGTTTTTTTAAAATCCTTCTTACAGCAGTGACTTCTATTCCGTGTTCTTTCGAAATTATCCTTGTAGATACGCGCGGATTTTCCACAACGGACTGGACGACTGTCACTTCATTATCTTCTGTAACCATAGACTTAGTTCTTTCATGTTTGACATAATTCACTGAACCCGTCCGAAGAAACCTTGTCAACAAATTTTCAAAAGTCTTAATATCTGGTGCTCTTCGGTGAGGATACTCCATAGCATATGTTCTTGATGCTAAAAGTGGATTTCTATTGCTAGCGCCAAGAACAAATACCATGTCTATTAGCTCCTCTTTCGAAAAATTCATTGTAGAAAAACACAACTATAAACTATTACGGTATGGAAATAAAAAATAATGACAACAAAACGATATAACTGACAACAAGATAACAACTAATAACGAACAAACGGAAATTGATAATTAACTAGCCGAACTTAAATTATAACAATTAAACGCGATTACAGTAAAGAGAAACTATTGAAAAACACTTTATATGGAAATTTTAAGTAGATATTTGACGTTTGGTTACATAGCAATTTTTCCTTAATATCATTTCATGGCCAACCACCCAACTATTAGATGCAGCACCGCATATTGAATATTATAAACATAGGTATATCGCATTAAAGGGTTATAACTTCGAAAATACTAGAAATAAGTAATATGTTATTGATACCATTTTAACGGCAATTTTACAAGGAATTTGCTGACTAATAAAAAAATTATAGGTTCAATTTAAAAAAAAAAGAGAAAATAGCTTTTAAACTTCGATAACTTTGGCACGACATATTTAACACTCTGTATATGTTGCCACGTGGTTCACCCTCAAAACATATAACGTGTTAGTCCATAAATTGGTAACAAAAAAGTTACGTGAGGCACTGCACCCATTTTCAGGCTAAGACTTAAAATGTTAGACGCTGCAACTGTCAAGATTTTAACAAAATTTGCAATAAAACCAAAACTAACAGTTGTAAGTGCACATTGTCATATATCATTGCAAAGATAATTTTGGTGGCTATCATCATAATAACAAGAAAGTATAGCAATCTATTAAAAAAAAAAATTGAAAGTGATTGCGGAAATTTGGAACACCCTGTAAATATACCTATAAATAAAATTAGAAAATGCACTGTAGCATACTACATGTGTACGTAAAATTTCATTGTTACAACTTTATTAGTTTTCATGCTAAGCTCCGCCGACACACTATTGCCGCACCCGGTATATTACTAACTGAAAGTAGCGAACTAACGTAGTTCCTCCTATTTAACGCAATTATACATCCTAGTAGCTGTAAAGTCGTAATAAATTCAAGTTTTTCTTTTGCGTTTGTTTCGAGAGATCAAAGACTAACACAATATCACATGATCAAACAGAATGACCTAAAGCTTACGCTCTGTAACTACTACTAAAACCGTCGTTCTTGTTTCAATTGATTATTATTAAAGTCTGTAACTCACGTACATACATACATAGTGCTATGAACTTTTCCCCACAAATATTTAATTATTTATGAGTGAATTATTATTTTGAATATGTGTTTTTGACTAGTGCAGTAGGAGCAAGCCGTTTTGCTTTGCTTTGTTTTGCTTTATAACTGTGTTTTTTATATGGAGCAAGCGGTTTTGCTGTAGGGAGACGAACATGTACTCTGGGTGTAGAAAGACGTGTTTATTATAAGATAAATCTTTATCTTTGTTAAGTAACTTCGTGATTTTTGATTTATCAGTGGTTGGTGTTTGATTTCATTACCGATATTTTTATACGAGCTAGTTGATCTGGTTATTGTTAATTTTATAAGCTTTCTACCTCAGGTGTCTCGAGAAAATATATATATATTTTTTTTATTTACGTAAGTAAATTATATTTAAAGATATCTTAATATTATTATTATTATCATTATTTTTAATGTATTGAATTTTGTATTTTTCCATTGTGTTAATTTTGATATATATATTTTATTCTTAGTCATTTGATTTAAATGACAAAGAGCGTTTTTTAAAGTTTCTAAAATAGAAAATGTTTCTATAACTAGAAAATTTTGTTCGCTTGGGATATCAAGGGCATATTTTTTCATGTGATTGCACATGCGTTAAAGTTTGGTTCGGGCTATCATTTCAGTTTGTTTATTTTTGTTTCTTGTGGGAGAAATTAAAAAGCATCTTTGTAATTTATTAGTTTTAATTTTGATCGGAAGTCATTAAAGGAAGTTTTTATCGCATGTAGCTGTCATTTTCATGCGATATTTTTACCTTAATAATATTGTTTAATGACGCAATATTAATCTTTATACTTCATAAAGATATTTTTTTTTTTAATTTTGTATTAAAGTTTCATTTCAAGTTAACTGTGTGTATTTTTTAAATTTATCCTTTTTCGTTTGTGCTAATAAGTAACTTAAAGACATAATTACTATTTCTCAAATCAATTTTGAGTGGCGCTCAAATATTTTACTAATACAATTGTGTTTTCCACTTTTCCGTTTGGAACCCTATGGGAAAAGCAGTCTCATCTTGAAAATTAACCGACTGAATATCCAAGCTGGACAGATTGGTGGTGAATAGTGGTATTATCAAATTCAAAACCACTATTCATAGCAATATGTATATGCGTGGCTATTGTTTTGTTAACAGCCATTGTAACGGCAGACTTGGAAAATTGTGCGATGGTTCGCTACGAAACTTTTGCGAGAAAGCTTTTGTTAACATTGATATTAATTAATGTTAAATGTGTACTTAGTTTCTCTTGTGAGAACCTCTCTTATTAATTATTGAATGTACCTGAAGTTTACGTGAAATTGATGCTTATTTATTCAGTTTAACAGGTGTATGTATTTTTTTTTAAGAATGGAAACACACTCGTGGACAAAAAATTCTGAACACCGAAGTAAATGTTAGTACAAGAAACATTATCTAAACATTTATGAGAAATAAAAATGGTTTATTCAATAAGAAAAAATCACGAAACAGTAACTTGTTCATAATTAACAAATTCATTGGTCTTATCGGCTAAGTTTTACATCTACGTTTTCACACAATTTAAGCAACTAATAGTGTGTACTATCTCCATAAATGCTAATGACTTCTGCCATAGGGCGTGGTAAATTTGAATGCAGTCAGCGACCTCTTCTTTTGCAATGTTTTCTCATTCCTCACGAACTATTCGAAGATCTCGAATGATTAAGGGTATGGGTTGTCGATGCCGAACACGTCGCCTTAATGAATCCCAGAGATTTTAGATAGAATTCAAGTCGGAGCTTCAAGCTGACCATTGCAAACGGCGTATGTTAACCGCATCCAAATATTGCTCAACCACCTCTGCGGTGTGAGGTCGCGCATTATCGTGTATTAGAGTTAAATTCTCACGTACGAATGGAGCAAATGGTATGACGTGATCAGCTAAGCATTCGTTGATGTACCCAATAGCCGTGATCGTACCATTTTTAATGATAACAAGCTCAGTTTTTGCATACGGGGAAATGCCAGCCCAAACCGTTATAGCGTCTCCCCAAATGCCATTCTTGGAGATATACAACACGTTCAAAATCTTTCACCCGACCTTCTCTTGTAATCGCTAAACACGATGAGCTGGAAGCAAAAGTGGACAAGCAGCAGGTTTCCTTGACATCAATCCTTATTCCTTCAATCTTCGGTGAACGGTTTGTGCAGAAACTGTAGTACCGACACAATTGTTGATGGTAAACCACAATCGCATAGTGTAGATGATACCATAAAACGGTTTCTCGACCTTTTGTGCTGGCCTTCTTGTGTATTCGCCAGTTTGACGATGTCGCTGTATTGCGTCTTGGACGGTACTCCTTGGGAATATTCAATACAGCAGCGATGTATCGAATATTGCGTCCATCTTCGTTCAAAGCTATTGCTCGGGCTACATTTTCTGCTTGCATTTTGTCAACCAATAAGTGTCGGTACTTACAGTTCAAATGACTTTGCAACACAACAGATAATAGCTGAATAAAGAGCACACCAGTGATTTTTTTGGGTTGGGTTGGATTTTTGGATTCGTCATTATTTTTGCTTTTCTTGGCTATTTTGCCAAGAAAAGAAAATGTTTTGTATCTTCTTTAGTTTCCAATTTTATGTCATTGATAATATTTCATGTCTTGTGAAAAAAAACAAAAAAAAAGGAATTTTGAGTATGATAACATCTACATCAGTGTCGGAAATTTTTTGTCCACGAGTGTACTTATTTTTATTCAACGTTTTATCGTTTTATTTTATCTTCACAACAAATCTTCACGATTAGCTACCAACTTTAATACGAGTGATAAGCAGAATTTATTGATAATAAACAAATCTAGTAGACTGTGAAAAACAATCATACAGTGTTTATTTAGAACAACTTTTTATCTGTCATTTGACCGTTTTGTTGTTGAAGTTACGTTCGCTATAACTCTTATTTCTTAAAAGTAAAAGAAGTAAAAAAAAATAACCAGATATCACTTTCGAATAATAATTTATTACGATTTTAAAAGAGGTTTAAGCGCTTATGAGAGTAACGGAGTTTAGTAAACAAACACCTTCCTTGGCTACAATTTACCGATGGTATAAGCATTTTGAACGCCAAAGGAATTCTGTGTAAGAATTCGCCATGAAACTTTAAATTTCTTAAATAATAGTGGGCTCGAAATTTTTTTCAAAATAGTGACTGGTGACGAAACTTACATCCCTTTTTCAACCTTTCTACCCGCCAAGAGAGACGTGTATGGATTCACGAAGATGAGGAAACTTCTACAATGACTAAGAAAGAACGAGCTATGAAAAAGGTTATGTATGCGGTATTCTTCAGAAGTAAGGGCTTAGTAAATGCAATTAATCTAATGGACAAAAGCACAGCTAAGTGATACACTGAAAAACTTGCCTGAAGTGTTGAGTAGTGTTCCAGATAAGGGAATTATGCTCCGCCATGATAATCCATTGTCCCATACGGAAACAGTCTGAGCAGATGCATTATTCTGAAGAAAAAGCACTCGTTTCTTCTTTAAGTAGGATTTTTGCATGCATATTATTCCCCTGTTAGTATTTTGCCTTTTAAAAGACTATAGATTAGAAAGAGTTCACAGTAGTCCCATACCTTTCTAATGATGTCTAAAATGCGTTTTAATTCACGCTTGTGAATCACAGTTAACAAACGCGCCACCCATCTTGTTCATACTTAATTCATGAGGCAAAAACGAAACCATTAATCCAAATGAGATGTGCAGTGTCTTTGCTATTTCATGCATTCTTATTTTATGGTCGGCTAGCACTAGATCATGTACTTTTTAATCATGTCTGGAGTACGCACGTTTTTTTGGCATCCATGTTGATCATCAAACATAGTGATCCGACCAAGTTTAAATTCGGCTCTCCATCTCTTCTCCATCGTATCGTGGTTGCAACCGATATAGGGTGCTTCTTGTGAACAGACTCCATCTCAGCTTTGATTTCATAGCTTGTTTTGTTCTTTAAAATTAAGAACTTTATCTCTTATCGGTATTCCACTTTTTCCAAGCTTCGAAACACACTAAAAATGCTTTACTTTCTATTCAAATAACAAGCATATTTACGATCGAAATGAACTAACTTGAAAAATAGATATATTATGTTTAGTCCTGCCTCCTTCGTGAGGCTTACTAATTACTGACTCGTCCCCCTAATTGCCAGTGAATACAGCTTTATTTAGGAAATGTAATTTTTCCTCAAGAAAATCAGAAATACAGTTATTGGTAATTGGATTTAGCTAAGGAAAACAGTAGTCAAACAATTTACTTGAAGTAAAAACACTTTAATGCAATTATATGGCGCAAGATAAGGGTAGTGGCAGACAAACCTGCATTTTGAAATAACTAAGAAATAAACGGACGAGTAGTTAAAAATTTTATTATTATCATCTTATTCTACGTTAAAAAGCATTGAATAATACAATTTTAATGTTTAAAAATAACACCAGTAAGATATCGTCCATCTTGATAGAGCATCTGTTGAGAGATTCTTTCTACTTTGCGAGGGATTCGTGCCTTCAGTTCTCCAAGAGTACGTTCTTGGAAGACTTTACTCTTTAAGTACCCCCATAACAGGAAATCGCACGATGTGAGTTCGGATGAACGGGAAGGCCACAAATCATTCCGTTCCCGAATAGCACCCGATTCGCAAAAAATCGTTGAGAATATCCATTCTCACGCGGGCTGTGTGGCTTATAGCTCCATCTTGTTGGCTTTGGCGAATAGGGATTAACTCTGTGCAGGCGTCAAAAGTAATATCTTCCCAGAACATTCTTGATTCACCATCAAAGGGCTACCTTTGAGAAATTGTGATATCTTCCTTCAGTTCTTCGCCATACTCTTCCGCGACTATCTGGTGATTTTACACTTACTCTAGTCTTGTCCGCAAGCAAAACTTGCTTCCAATCTTCAACCGTCCAATCTGCGTAATTGCTGACAATTCTCAAACATTCAGCTCTGTGTGCGGCGGTAAGCCATGGCCGAACTACAGCCCCCCCCCTACTATTCAATCTTTCCTCAACAGATGAAACAGAAACTCTGACATTTCTGACCGCTTCCATCTGGTTACTGACTTCTGTGCTTGTTATTCGCCTATTTCTGAAAGCTTGCAATTGCAAAAACGAGCATCTCGCATTTCTGAATCATTTTATATCTTGGCCATATCTTCATATCTTCTCGAGGGCGATTCGGTTTCCTAGATCTTCTAACTATTCGACTGCCTGTCAAATGATTAACGCCCAGAAACTTAGCTATGTAACGCATTATACGTTCTTCTTCTAAAAGTCGTAGCTCTTACACATTCATCATTAGTTAAATGATGTGGTCGGTTGACTATTTTGAATTTAAGCTATACTAACTTACATTCTATACATGCAAAAATTACCAAATTCGTAATTAAACCTTAAATGATGCTAGAACGGTAACTTCAACAACTCAAGAAAATCTGTTTATTAAAGCTTGACATTAACCTTCTGCTTTTTTGATCAGAAATGTCAAAATTACTTTGCAGTGAGATAACTACTGGATTATGTTTTGATAAAATCTTTTTTTTTAAATACTAAAATCATAAAAAATATATTAGTGGTGCGTTAATTTCGAGCATGAGTTTATATATATGAACTTGATGAATGAAAAAGTATATACGAGGGAAGATCAGTAAGTACCCGTGTTTGAAGACAGGTGGCGCTGCTGAGGGAAGTTGGCATTACCGTCGTGTACTGCCATCTGTCGGACAACACCATAATAAATTTCAGACTGATTCATAGGTTAGTTTTTATTTGGCAGCCAGTTGTATCACACATGTTTCGTGTTTCTCGATAAAATGGAAAAAGAGCAATATCGATCCGTAATTCGCTTTTTATTTTTGGATGGAAAAACATGCGAAGAAATAAAAGCGAAGTTGGATGCTGTCTATGGGGACCCTTCACCATCTATGACAACCGTAAGATATTGGTTCAACGAATTTAAACGTGGTCGTACATCTGTTTTTGATAAGGAGCGCCCAGGCAGCCCGGCAGACGTGGTTACCGAGGAAATCGTTGAAAAGGTCCACGACATGATTCTCCCTGATCGCCGAACGAAAGTGCGCGAAGTAGCAGAGGCCGTAGGCGTGTCGTACGGAACGGCAATTAATATTTTACATGATAAGTTATCGGTGAGAAAGGTGTCGGCCCGATGGGTGCCGCGATTGCTTACGGTGGACAACAAGCGGATACGGTTGTCAATGTCGAAGCAGTGTTTGGACCTCTTTAAGAGAAATTCGCAGGGGTTTTTGCGTCGAGTCGTCACCGTTGATGAAACCTGGATCCATTATTATACGCCAGAGTCGAAGCGACAGTTAAAACAATGGATTTTTCGGGGTGAATCTGCTCCGAAGAAGGCAAAGACGGTCCCATCGGCCGGAAAGGTCATGGCCACGATTTTTTGTAATTCCAACGGAATAATCCTCATGGACTTTTTGCAGAAAGGAAGAACGGTCACGGGGCAGTACTACAGTGAATTATTGGACCGATTCGATATAAAATTGAAGGAGACACGGCCCTATTTGGCTAAGAAAAAAGTGCTGTTTCACCACGATAATGCACCAGCACATTCATCCAGAATTGTCGCGGCAAAGTTGCATGAACTGCACTACGAATTGCTGCCGCACCCACCGTACTCGCCTGACTTGGCTCCCTGCGACTTCTTTCTGTTCCCCAACATGAAAACGTGGCTCGGTGGAAAAAGATTCAGCTCAAACGAGGAGGTTATCGTCGAGGCAGAAGCGTATTTTGCAGAGTTTGACAAATTGTATTTTTTGGAGGGGTTAAAGAAATGGCAGAAACGTTGGGAAAAGTGTATTGTACTAAAAGGTGATTACGTTGAAAAATAAATAAAAAATTTGTGAAAAACTTGCGTCTTCTTTCCTAACACGGGTATTTATTGATCCACCCTCGTATATATATAGAAGGCTACAATTCTATATCGTAAAATTAAAACCTTTACAGGTGAATGTATTTTCTTTCACTTTCACCAGATGTATTGTAAAAGTGTAAATTACATAATGTATTTAAAACAATAGCAAGTATAGCTTCTCAAACACATCAAATATTTTAAATTTTGTTTAGATACACTACATATGTGTAGTTTTAGTAGTTATATAACGTATGATCAAAAAGTCTTTGGATCGCTATTGCCGTGGAATTTACGAGATATCTATAAAATTATTTATTTCAATTAGTTTTTTGACAATTCTTTCAATGGAGACTGTGGTTAAATAATAATTTAAAAAGGTATATAACCCCTTACCACAATTATTAGTCGTATCCTAAATACGTATTTCGACAACTAAGTTGTCATCATCAGTAGGTAAAAACTACTAATTAAAAGTCACACACCCAGTCTTTACAGGGTTGCAGTGTATAGTAGTTGTGCGGAAGCGTTTATTTTACTTTACTGTGCCCCATGTGTGATTTTTAATTAGTAGTTTTTACCTACTGATGATGACAACTTAGTTGTCGAAATACGTATTTAGGATAATTGTGGTAAGGGGTTATATACCTTTTTAAATTAGTTTTTTGACATTTACTTGACAACTTTCAAGTCAGCTGTTATAAAATATACATAAAATGCAACTAATTACCATAACCTAAAATCTATTTTACTTGTGACTTATGTGTACTTCAAAGTAAAGAAGTAAATAATTCTATAGATGGTTTTTACACTTCATGGCTATCGCGATCCAAAGACTTTTTGATCATACGTTACATAGTTTCATTTCTTTCTCTTCTTCGTAGGTAATAAATATAATTCTTCTGCGTCCTTGGTCAGAGTAATAGTAATTCAGAGAAGGATCCAAATACATTTGTGTCTATGAGCCACTTGTTGTCGCCAACAAAGATAAGTACATAGAACGGCTAATTTTGAAGGAAATTTAGTGAGTTCGTTTTCTACGGAAATATTGCTACAGTCGTAAAATTTGCATGCAATTCCCTATTTCTCTCTTTTTCTTCTAAAGTTGTTAGTGTAATGACTAACATTTTCTCTAAGTGTGCCGAACCTTCGATACATTCCGTTTAAAAAGGATATTAGGCCAAGGTTAGTCAGGTGCGCGCAATGAATCGTTATAGTTTTCTGTTATTAATTCTGATATTATAACAGCATGTTGCTATTAATTATGCACATAAAAAGTATTTTTGAAATGTTTGTAATTCAATCGAGCCTATAAATAGTTCTCTTAGCCTATAAAACTCGTAGCATTATAGGTCAATATGTTTCCTATTATATGTGATTATCCTTTATTAGTATTGCCCCGGTTTCATTATTTATTGTTTTACATGTAACATATCCGTAGCCTTGTAAACAAGCAAATTTATGTAAACGCAAAATATAGTATCAAAAAATTTGATCAATTTAAATAAAATTTATACATAATGTTTTTTCAATCAAACTTAAGAAATGATTATATTGTCAAACTAAAATATTAAAAAATAACAATGTTATTTAATAATCAGTGTGTCCGCCGCGGATCCTTATGCATTCGATAACTCTTCGAGGCATGCTTGAAATTTAATGATTTATGGTATTCTGGGGAATATCATCCCAGGCTTCTTAAATTCGGCGACGAAGACTGAGTGGGATATTTGGTTGTTGGGGTAAAGTACCCACATCCCACACATGTTCGATGGGTGACAAGTCTGCGGAGCGAGAAAGCCATGGTAGCAGGATCACAGCAGCGTACTGCAGGCTGTTGCACTGCCATACAGCAAGGTTTACTACAAGGTTCTTACGTTCTTACAAAAAATAACGTGACCCTGCTACCATGGTCTTCTCGCTCCCCAGACTTGTTACAAATCGAACATGTGTGGGATATGATTGGTACTCGACTAAGTAATTTACTCCAACCACCAAATAACCTACTTGACCGTCACCGAATTTGAGAAGCTTGGTATGGCATTCCCCAGGATACCATAAGTCATTTAGTTTCAAGCATGCCTCGAAGAGTTATCGAATACATAAGACACCACGGCGGACCCACTCATTATTCAATAACATTGTTATTTTGTAATATTTTAGTTTTTAAATATAATCATATCTTAAGTTTGATTAAATAAAAATTATGTATAAATTTTATTGAAATTGATCAACTCCTACTGGGTGTTCAGATTTTTTAGAAAGTCAGTATAGAATGAACACGTAATTGTTTCGCGCATATTTAGAAGAATTTTGTAATATAAAATGTTATAAATGAAATGTTATTGAACTACGTAATTCTCCCATCAGCATTAAAGAAATTATTGACAAAGATTTCCTAATCTCGGAGTTATAAGATTTAATGCAACAAGATCTTCGAAGAAATATATTGATTTCAGATGTCTTATTTATTTTGTGAAAGTAATTGAATGATCCATTCATTGCCAAAGCCAAGTACATATTGGTTTCGCTAATTCAATGTAGGATTTCGGCAAAGTAAAATTACATGACGTGATAGGAATTCTAACCAGAACTTGTGCATAATATTGTTGAGAGATGAATAGAAGTATGTAATAAAATGAAGGTCCAATGCAAGGAGATCGCTTAGGTTATAACTTTGAGTATTAGATTTTGGAGAATAGATAATCATTAAATGTAGTAGCAGTAAAAGTGCTTCCATAGATATGTTAAGTGGTTAATTTTTCTGCACGATCATATAAAGCTAATGTAGGTATGACCTTGAACTAATGTATTTTCTAGCCATGGAATACTAGTTGCGCATGTGGATAATGGATTTTAAATACTTGAATGTAAATGTCGGTTACAAAACAGTATTTATATATGCTCTATTTTCGAGTAATCAAATTATCTAGCTGGCGACATCGTTAGTATGGATTTCACAATTAACATGTACCTATAACAAAAAGTGAAAGTATAATGGACTGGAATAGATAACAAGTGTTCATTTGAAAAGTCAATCTAGTAGCATGTGATTTACTGAGAACATTTTGAAGTATGTCCTAAATTAAAATTTACTGCTTAACCTACGAAGTCGTATATTTTGACAGTTTCATACATACAAATAAATAACAAATAATAGGTATTTATTGAAAACTATAACAAATGTTAAAAATGTTGTCCTTCAAGATCAATGCACTTTAAAATCCTCCGTTAAAAATTTCTGATGATATTCTGCAACATTACTGGATTGTTATTAATTTCCATGCATTTCTGTTCGATTCTCTGTAGCATATCATTCAAATTCAATATAGGTGTTCGAAATATGTTATTTTTTAGATAAGGCCACAAAAAGAAGTCGCAAGGTGTTAAATCACATGAACAGGCAATTTCAGTATTTCGACTAATTATACGCCCATAAAAAAATTCTCTTAAATAATCCAAAGATTCTGCAGTACAGTGACAAGGTGCTCCGTCTTGCTGGAAATATGCATTTTGAAGTTCATCATCATGCAACTGATTGACAAATGGTTGTAAAATTTCCGTACGGTACCTTTGAGCAGTTAACGTTCCCTGAAAAAATATTGGTCCAATGATTCGCCTTTGGCTTATCGCTGCCCAAACACCAATTTTCTCTGGATGTAGCGATTCTTCATTAATTACATGTGGATTTTCACTAATCCAAATTCTTGTATTTTGTGAATTTAGGTATCCCATTTTATAAAACCATGCTTCATCATTAAAGATGACTCTTTGCGAAAGTTCTCCATTATTGTTCATATTTACAAACCAATTACAAAACTGTAGTCTACGTAGGTAATCATTTTCTAACAATTCTGCTGTGACACGGTATGGATAAAGTTGCATATCTTTTTTTAATAGCTTGTGAGTTGTACCAACAGCAAGGTTTATTTGTTGACTCAAATGTCGAACAGATGTTTTTGGTTCATTTTCCATTATTTCTTAAATTGTATATAATCTATTACAAAATGTGGAAACTCAACTTGAAATTCTACCATGCAATCTTGAACTGAATAAACCCATAAACCATCAATTTTATTGCCACTTCGAAAATAAGCCTGGACTAAAAAAATTTTATGTTCTAAAGTGAAAGCCATTTTAAAACTGAGAAGCAATTTATTTAAACCAGAATCGACGCACGATTATTTTATGCACTAACTGATATTTGTGATTGACATTATCAAATATCATTTGGATTTACGTTTACGCAACAACAAACACATATTAATATATTTGCGTCTTACTCTATCAAAATTTCAAAGTAACCTATATTGACTTTTCAAATGAACACTTGTTATGTTATAAGCGTTGGAAATAAGTATTTGTGCCAACTTACAGCAAAATGATAGAAGGATAGTGGTCTTATATTAACTGATGACACTGAAAGTAAGGTTGGAGTATTCAGAAAATGCAGATTATGAAAACGTTACTGTGTATCTTTCCCTCATATTCATAATGATATATGCGAGTGAATATTGGTTTAAGCAAATTTATTTATTATAAATCCAACTTAACACACACCACTTTAATCTAATTCAATTTATAATATTACCATAACTAAGCAAATAAAGAATGATTATACACTTGGGTGTAGGTTTCCGCGATTGTTTGCTAAATGTAGATCTCGGCTTCCGGGTTGGAACCGCGTCGAGTTAGGTGTAATTGCCAATGTTTCGTCCACTGTTACTTCCACGTACCTCCAATTCCGCGACAAGTTCTATGAACAAGTGTCGGGAGCTGCTATGGATTTCTCCTTATCCGCGGTTGTCGCTGACATATTTATGGAAGCGCTCGAACAGTCTTAAGTTCCTTTCACTTAAAACCAAAATGTTGGTTTAGATATGTAGACGATACGTTCGTCATCCGACCGCATGGGCGGCAGTCCATAGATGCGTTTCTACTTTTCCTAAACTCCCTGCACCGTGACATTCGCTTTACCATGGAGGTGGAATCAGACGGAAGTCTCCCGTTTTTAGATGTCTTAATGACCCGCAACATCAATGACAAAATGGGCCACACGGTTTACAGGAAACTGACTCACACGGACAGTTACCTGAATGGGCTTTCTCATCATCACCCGGCACACAAACAAGCAGTCATTAATACTCTTGTACATCGTGCGTTTTCTGTCCTAGAAATTAGGGCTCTAACCTCTTAACTTAAGCATATTTCTAACACCCAACTCCAGAATACTTATAACGCTCACGACATAGACCGTACAATAGTTAATCGTCGTAACCCCAAACCACGGAGCGAACCCGGTCCTAATATAACCGCCTTCTTACCGTATATCCAAGGTATCACCGATCATATAGGAAAGGTTCTACATAGAAATATAAATCAAAACCGTCTTTAGAACCCATTCTAAAGTTTCAGACCTCTTACACTCGGTTAGAAACAAAATATCTCTTCTCCAAGTACAAGGAGTGTATCGCATTTCGTGTTCGTGTGGCAGTGTTACATCCAACGTTGCAAACTCTATTGAATTCAACTACGAAATCCCACACCCATACGACGCATGCGATTGGCTCATTGTCTCCAGCCAATAGCAGGCCACCATCTGACCCGGTCCCCCCTATATAAGTTGTGGTGGTCTCTGTCCTAACATTCTTCAAGCTACTCCGAATCGACGAACATCTACATACAGCCCTGAGGATGTCTCTTGTAACAGTGGACGAAACGTTGACAATTAGGCCTAACTCGACATGGTTCCAACCCGAAAACCGAGATCTACAATGATTATACACTTTTTGTATGAATGAATAACTTGAGGTATATGCATTTTTACTAGAAATAATTTCTAGGATTAATAAACATAATCTTATATTCTCCTATACCGTATGAACGCCCGGGAGTGATTGATCTACCACAATGTAGTAAGACGAATAGCGAGTTTATGTGGTTAGGGTTGAGAGAGTATATTCAGTCTGTCTAACTGTACGGGCGTTCCCTTTCTTTATCCAACACATTCTACATACGATCTAAGTACGAATCAAATAATCTCTCTCTAACACATTGAATATCCCTATCAGTCGCTCAAAATGTTCAAGCAAGGCGTCCGATATATTTAATCGGAAAACAAGCTTGCGCACTATGTAGGTTATTTTGTATAATCATCGAACGCTATCGACTGGTGATCCAGTTGCTCCTTGTCATCCGTAGGTAGAGTACGTATAGTTGCTGTAGGTATAATAATAATCGTCGGGAATTCCCGCATTTTTTTAAATTAAAAATGAATGTTCTTTTATTTAATAATTAATATTTGTTACCAATAAAGGTATTTAGTTAAATTTAATATTTTATAGGTAGTTTATTTAAGGAAACCATTTATTTATACTGGTAAACACTTTATTTATATTCTTGCAAGAATCGTTATTGTTTTGAAATTTTATGCTATTACAGAATACTTTTTATTTTAATTTTTTTCAATAAGAGTTACGGTTTTGTTTCATAATTTTATATTATTTATGTGTTTTCATTTGAATAAGAATTTTTTAAGTTCAAGCCACGAAGCTATGATGAAACTTATCATTGAATATTTAGCAATGAAAATTTCTGATGCTTCGCCGGTAAGAATTATTATTATGCAGTAAACAAAAACTCTGCACTTTACGGCGAATTGTATTTTATGATACTTTCAACTATATTATATCATTTTATTTAAATTTAAATGTTAAATTTAAAGTATTATGGCCGAAGAGACATAAACAAAAGTATCCGTTATTGTAGGGACGTTGACAGCCGGCATATGACTAATAGTGCGAAAAGCAACGGTGTAGTCGGATAAAATATCCAAATTCGTACATTAACCATAAATAATATACTACAAATAATTTTGTAGTTTGTTAAACAATTAGTTATTAATTTGGAATATTTATTTTGATACATCATTTATTAATAAACAGCCATAACGCTTTCTTAGTTCACCACAATTAAATACGCCCTGTAGGAGATTAACGTATGTAGCCCCTCCCACTTGCAGTTGGCCAGTCATTACTTATATATCCATCGATCGCTCGACGTTGTGCACACGGTATACATATACTTGGCGTCTGCAGTGAAAGAAGGATTAGTAAACTTATCCACTAGGAGTGAGTTTTTTTTTACTTGAAAGCATCATTCCATTTAAATATGCATCTAGATCTCTTTTCCTTTATTATAGAATAATTTATATTTTTATTTATATTTTACATCTTAGAGTAAATTGTATTTCAAATTAATTTAATTTTTGTTGTACTTGTTAGTATTTGTGCACATGCAATAACCTCTTTGTATACAAGGTGATAAAAAATTCGAGCTTTATTTTTAACTGAAAATAGTACACACTACCTACCCATGTTTATCATTTATAACCTTCTAAAGTACGTTATAAACAGACTATCTGTATTTTATAAGATTATGATTGTAATATACATATTCATAATCGTTGGTAACCCATTTTATCTTTTTACCAATAAAACCTCAAATGTAATATGTATATGAACTATAGAGCTTTGTATTTAATTTTAAGAAATATGGTTATTTAACTAGAAAACATTATGTTAATTTATATTAATGAATTTTTTTATAATTATGATGTATTAACTTTATATAATAGACTTTTATTTTCCAGATTGCACAATACATTTTATACGCAAAGGCGAACAAATTCTGATTGTATTTTAAATTTACGAATCGTTAGTACGACTTTGCATATTAACGAACAAATTTTTCGTGAACAGTTAGCTCCATCCTATAGGAGCTAAACGTACTATATTTTGGTATAACTCGTTATTGTGAATTAAATTTTGTTTACGCTGTTGCAGAGAATTTTTAAAAGAGTTGTTAAGCTTTATTTTTAATTAAATACTGATGGTACTGCGGGTGCGGGGCAGTTCTCGTAAATTTTTAAAGCAGTCAGCATCACTAAACACGCTTCATACATATATGGCATTGACTCCTTTATACTTATCATCAATAACTGTTTTTTAATTTTACAACGCATTCTTTGGTTGCATTTTCTTGACAATTTTATTTTATTCTTAACTTTATTATCACGGATTAATTTAATTGGAATAATTTTTCAACTAACGCAATATATACTCGTACAAGCTGAAATTATAAAACTTGTATGAAAACGAAAGGTCGTAGAATACTTCAAAGCTTATTGCGTATAAAGAAATAATTTAAAATTAATTTTATCGTTTTGTAGACGTATTTTAGAATATTGTAATTTTAAATTAAATTCATACATAGTTGCTATATATTTACGGAAATAGTTGAGAGCATCTGACGAGGGTGTTGCAGATTCCATTGGAAACCAGCAACGTAAACGTGCTTATTTAAATTAGTTATTCAATTTAGAATGTAATTAAATTCTTTTAATTTACATTTTCATACGAAAATAGCTTGTTCGTGTTCCGATAGTGCTGCAGATCCCATTACATGTCTTGTAAACCGCGTATGCTTGTTTTGTAACAAGTATTGTCATTAATGTCCTGTTGAGTCTATTGTTAATATACAGGAGCGACTCGGGAATAGTCAATTTTTGCATTGAGCAGTACATGGTCAATTTTACGAGAAAATAATTGATTAAAAAAAACAGGCTATGTAATTCCATTAAAGAATATTATCTCAGAAATTATGTCTGTAAGGTGACGAACATTTTCTTGAATACAAATTTGAAGTCTTTCCTTGAACTTGATATCCACTCTTTCAAGAAGGTTCGATGTTGTCTATCTCATGTTGTATTGCAGCTTTCAACTTATTCAGTGTTCTCGGTTTCTCCAGATAAACAAGCGACTTGAGGTAGCTCCATAGGAAGAAGCCGCAGGTTGAAAAGTTTGGCGCGTGAGGAAGCCACAAAACATCGCCGAAACTGGAAATCACTCGTTCCAGAAACAAAGCTCGGACAGCTGCCATCGAAGCTCTTGCTGTGTGGGCGTTGGCCCCATCTTGTTGGTACCACAAATTATGCCCACCAAACCATAATTTTTGCGCTATCTAGAAGGCGTTCATTGAACTGACTGGGATTGTGTGTTGTCCAATATCGGCAGTTTAGTTTCTTTAAATCACCATTTAGGTAAAAATGCACTACATCAATCATGATGATCACCTCATTTTGGTTTTCCTCCAAAACGGTTTGCATAGTTTCTGTGAACGCAAGTCTCTGGGTAGTCACCTTCATTGAGTTTCTTATATCATCTAAATCTCAATAAGGATTAAATTCTAGATCTTTATGGAGAATGCGTCTGTGTGTTCATTAAGTTGCAGTTTTGCAGAATGACGACATGTCGAACGACCAGGACTTCTCAGAATGGCCCGTCTCACTCTTTCCACATTCTTTGGGATAAGGACACTTCTCTGTGGGCCTGGAGATTTCTTTTTCATTACGGTTCCTCTGGTTCTGAAGCCGGTTTCCCAACGCATAATGGTTTTGTAAGATGGAACATTTCTGTTACGCTCGATGTTTATATGACGTCGGAATTCTGCTGTACCTTGACAACTGATTTGCCCATTCTGACCTACGTGTTATATAGGTATAATCTGTGTAGACGCAGCGATTATATAACATATGCACCGCTCCCCCACCACTTCTCAGCTACTTATACGTATTCCCCTACGTTAATCATAGGAATATACAATACATAGTATAGTATGTGTGCTTGTCAGTGCTTGTTGGCATCATATGCGTATATAGTATAAGTATAATTTAATGAAAAATTTTAAGTAAAATAAAAAGCTTTCTTGTAAGCAAAACAATACGAATAAATTCCTTGTTATAAACAATAGAAAACAAAATTTTAATTCATCGTAAAAGCAAACCAAATTTAGTTTGTTATGCATAGATGAAAATCTTCAGATTTTTTATCTAGATGGATTATTTAAATAATGGGCGCAAAAATGTCTCCGCATTTAGCCAAACAGTATCCCAATCTGCTGTAATAACTATTTCGAACTGTATTTAATATTTCGGGAGTGATGCTGTTTGTATTATGCGGTATTATATACTACAACTCGAGTGATACTACGTCAACGTCGGACTGGGGTATCGGGGAAACGATGGACAAATATAGTAAGTGTAATAGGGAATTAGACACGCCCCCATCCTTGCTTCACCACAGATTATGCCAGTATGCGAAAATGCCATGTTCTAACCTCCACAACGCCATGTTGGATACTGACTAAGTTAATGGCGAACCTAGTAGAGTTGAAGGATAGTTCCTCCACTTCTCTATCACCTACCCTTTCAGAGTACTATCAAAATTAAAAATTGACTATTCCCGAGTCGCACCCTGTAAGCCAACAAGTATAAGTATACCAATATTGATCATTCAAAGCGTGATCGTAGAATGCAGTAAATCGTCCTGGATGATTGATGTCTTCTATGCTCAGTTTGATATAATTAGAACCTCAATTATACATTAAAAACTTGAGATAATAATAAGTGAAGCTCTTTTTTAATTGCTTGTGTCTCAATATTGTATTAAGACTCATTTCTGAATAAGTCCCGCATCCCACGTTCTAAACCTATGTTGTACTAAATACATTGTTTACGCTTTAATATTTTTATATATTATCAATTAATTGAAGGTGACGATTGACGTGGTTCAGTGATACGTACCATAACATTAATAACCAATTTTTTTTTACAATGTGTTGTTTGGTCCACAAATAATCGCAGTTTCTTATTTTTCAATTCGGATTTAATCATATGTTCAATACGTTCACGGAGAGATATAATTTTTCCGTCTAGATGATGTTCCTTTACCGTAGCGCTTCCAAAATGAGCGAAATGATTCGTTGTCTACTAACTTAAACAGTACATTACACAATATGAAAATTACACATAAATGAAATAATTCGCTACTTTTTTTGTGATTATGCATTACATTATTTACGTGTCTTTTGCAGTGAAATTTCCTTGCAGGCATTAGCGGTATATCACACACTCTACACATTATTATACTGGCATTGTACATTAAATCCGGAAATCCCTTTATCAATGTATTAAGTACGTTGTAAAACGGTCTCTTTCTGGCTATTTGTAACATAAAATTATTATCTATGTCTAAACCAGCGAAGTGCACCGAACGGTGTTCGGACGGCGACTGACAATATATATATATATATATGTATATATATATATACAGATATATATATATATATATACATATATATATATATATATATACTGTATGACATGGAAACTGCAACACCAAGAAGGGGTGCGAATTTTTTGACCAAACTTGGTAGAAACGTGTAACTATTCAAAGGCAATAATTGATTAAAATTTCAAAGAAAAAAACAAAAGACTAACACTATTTAAAATAATTTTTATTAATAATGTGTCGAGCCGCCCCTATTAGTTACACACTCCCTCACTCTTCGTGGCATTGATTCGACTAGGTGGTCGATATCCTCTTGGGGTATGGAGCCCCAAGCAACCTGTAATTCATGCTGGAGAGCTATTAGTGTCTGCGGGGGATTGGCTAAATTCATAAGTTTTCGTCCCATAATGTCCCACACATGTTCTATTGGCGAGAGGTCGGGGGATTTGGGTGGCCATGGCAAGATATTGACATGAGCCTCTTCGAAGCGATTTATAGAAATTCTCGCTACGTGGGGAGGGGCATTATCCTGCTGGAAAAGTGGGTCTTCGAGCATTTGAAGATATGGAAGAATATGGGGTTCTACCACCTCATCAATGTAACGCTGGGCGTTCATGGTGGCTTGGATGAACACCAACTGAGACCTACTCCCATATGCTATAGCACCCCATACCATAACACCCACTGCTCGATGCACATGAGTTTCAACGGAAAACTGAATATCACTACGTTCCCCACGTCTTCGTCTGACCCTCATACGGCCATCATGCATCCCTAGACAAAATCGTGATTCATCACTAAACACCACCTTCTGCCACTCCACGATCCACTGCATTGGCAATCTACACCACTCCAAACGTTGCTGTCGGTGTTGAGCCGTAAGTGGTAACACAAGATGTGGACGATAAGATTGTAAACTGAAACCCCTAATTCGGCGATAAACGGTTCGAAGAGTTACTGGACGACCTTGACTACCTAACCACACGTCAGCAATTGATCTGGCACTGAAGAACCTGTCTCTTAGTGCCATTAGGCGAAGGCGGCTGTCCTGTATCCCATTAGTTCTTCTTCGGCCTCCGGTTCCTCTTCGGCGTCTTTCCTGACCCTCCCTAGTCCATGATTGATAACAGCGCATAATGGTGGATTGGTTCCGGTTAAGGCGATTTGCAATTGCCCTTTATGAAAAACCACCTTCTCGCAAACCAACAATTCGACCTCTGTCGAATTCGCTTAATTGGCGATAATTTCCACGTTGCCGCACTCTAGGCATAATAAAACTCTCTAAACACGTTAAACAAAGGTATAATAAGACAAAACCGTTGAAATAAATTTGAAACAAACAATAAATACACCACACATTAATGTCAGCGAAAACTGAATGAAGTGTCAGATGTGCCATGACCACTTGATATATCGCAACAAAATTTTAATCAATTATTACGTTTGACTAGTTATACGTTTCTTCCAAGTTTGGTCAAAAAATTCGCACCACTTCTTGGTGTTGCAGTTTCCATGTCATTGAGCATATATATATATATGCGTTAAGACGAGCCACCAGTGGGATGTTATACGAATAAATCTCTCTAATAACCTGTACGTTATATCTTCAAAAATTGAAACCTTTCTTTAATCAAGATGTATATTCAGGAAGTAGAAAAAGTAAATACTCAGTATGTTGTTGATTTAGTAGTTTCAGCAAAAAATTACCGTACCGTTTTCCTTTATTGTACAATAGCAATCGAATTGCAGGTAAAGAAAATCACTTAAGTGCCTTATCAGGTAATTACTTTCAGGTAATAATACAAAGTGTATTTCACTTCATTGTCTAAGCCAAAACGTTCCAAATCAAATATAACGCAGAGAGCGAGTGCTAGATTAAAAGCGAACGAAGGCAAGTCCAACGGAAAACGCTTTATTAAGTGAATACGAGGTCCAACGTTGACTTTTTCCTAAACAAACACGCCTATTGTTCTGGGCGAGTGTAATGAAGTTGGCCTTGGTTTCTGTCTAAATTGAATTAATCTTATCTGAAATACGCAGGCTTTTTCTTTCCCTTTGGGGGACCGGATATCATGCAACAAAGCAATAGAATTCAGGGAAACTTATTACACTGCTTTCTGTCCATGACGAAGGGCAGAGAGGAAATTTAGTTCGTAACACCGGAGCCGTAAGTATTCGTTTTATTTTATGTGGGGCGCAATTTGGTGCATGTACGATACCTGTGTTTTAAAGTAGATTTTTGATACTATACCATTTCAGAAGAAAATTTAATACAGAAAGACATTTTTCTAAATTCAGTAACTAATCGATGTAACGATTTGAAAATAAAAGATCATTACTAATTTATTTTAGGGTCTACAAAAAAGAACGCAAAACTTTCATGAATAACTTTTATTATATTAGACTTGCGTTAACAACATACGAGGCATACTCTGAAATTATTGAGACAAGGGAAAACTAAAAGTAAAATGGATATTACATTTTTTTGCGAGATTAGAGAATCATTTCTAGAGCAGGCCAATTTCCGTGCGCGCCATGAGCGCCGGTATGGGAGTGTAATTCGTAATATATTAGAATATGCGGTAGAATAGGGACGCAACATGAGCTTGTTACCGATATAAGTATAGAAGTAGAGACATTTATTCTATCAGAAATAATTAAATATACATTTGGTTTTCTGCTATTAAAGTAATATGCAGAAACACACGAAAAATAAGAATAGTACATTTTATAGCAGCGTTGTATGTACCTATAAACAAAATGGAAAATGTATGGAATCTGTGATGGTGTGCACGACAGAGGATTTAAAAAAAACACTTACCGTTTTAAGCGTCTTCCAAGGATTGACAAACTGGAGAAACTCGATTGTATATTTTCAACATCAGGTGCGTTTCTAAGGTTATTTCTGAAAAACATGTCCGCCTCGAGGAAAAAATATGTTTATATTCGGAAAACGAGCGTTCTACATCTAGTGATGTTATATTCGCATAATCAAAATACTTTTTTAAGCAACTTAACGCATCTGTAGACGTGCCCTCACAAATATGTGTTAAGGTGTAAAAATCTGCATTTCTGTCTAAAACACTTTCAAATTTAATTAGAACACTTTCACTTTTTGCGTCTTCTACAGCACACAGTTGTGCGTCAGCATCTTTAGCGATTGTCAGTGATTCCCCTAACGACAGCGACGAATTTTCTAATTTTGTAATTGCTTCTTCTAGTCCCAAGTAATTCTCACGAATACTTTTAAATTCATTTTAATCTGGGCATCTTGAAATTTTTTCTGGCTTGTATTGATAGCTGCACTTTCTTTCGGATCGAATGATAAAACCACGTCCTTAATTTTTTCAAAATGTTCGTAATAGTAAAACCTCGCCCGTAACCATGTACCCCAACGTGTCAGAAGCGGCTGTGGTAGCTCAGGGGTATGGGGACACAATTCGTGAAATTTCCAAATACGTTTTGGAGATTTCAAGAATACTGCCTTTGTACTCGATATTAAAGCATTTACCTCTGGATAACATCTATGAACCTGTTCTGCCACAAGGTGTAGAGCATGGAGTTTACAAATAATATGTAAGAAGTTAGGACAATATTTTCTAAGAGACCGGCCTACAGAACACATGGTTGCAGCACCATCGGTCATAAACATTAATACTTGGTCTTTCGAAAGTTTAAATTTTTCCAAAGTATCTAATAGCACCTTTTTTCGGCATTACATTGTTCTAGTCGTCTGGATGCTAATAAAATAAAAGACGTTGGTTGATGTAGTTCCATATTACGCGCCATCACATTAACTACAGATTGTTTTTTGCTGTCAGTTGTTTCATCCACACATAACCGCAGTTTTTTATTTTTCCGTTCGGCTTTGATTTTATTTTCAACCTGTTTACGCACCGATGGTAAATTCCTTCGTAACGTTGTCGTGCTCGGTAATGTTTGATTCGCGTATTTATTCAAAAATGAAATAAATGAATCATTACTTAACAAGGTAAACGGCAGTGTACACACAATAATAGTTACACATAGTTCATGTATAAACTGTTGTCGTTTAATTTTGTTATTATTGTGTTTCGAACTGCATACGTGTTCTTTACAAAGTGTTTTTGACCAATACATTAGATATGTATTGCACACTAAACATTTAATTTTTGAGCCATCGTATATTAAGTCCGGGAAATCCATAATAAACTTATTCACTTCGTCTGATCACGGTCGTTTTCTCGATTTATGTGTCGACGACATTTTATTACGTATGCGTACACTTACATGCAGTCTAAGCAAGTACCAAACACATACTGAATGCTTTTTATTAGTTCTGATGCAATACAATCATCCTCACATCGGCGCACATGGCGCGCACGGAAATTGGTCTGCTCTAATCATTACTGTAGGGTCTACCAATAGGAACATGAGATCTTTAAAAGTACATTACCTTCATTTTGTAAATGAGATTGACATCTATCAGTGTGCATCTTAGGTAGTAAAGTTAACCTTTTAATCATGACGAAGTATATGCCACAACAACGTTTGGAAATTGTAAAAATTTATTACAAAAATACGGAATCAGTTCGAGCTACGTACAGAGCAATACGCCATATTTTTGGCCATTATAATCGGCCTAGTGAACAAGTGCAATTATCAATCGTTTCGACACAAACTTTACTTTGCTCGAGCAAAAGCCATGCGTTCGTGTAAGAATCGTCCGTAGTATTAATAATATCGCTGCTGTGGAAGCCAGTATTGCTGAAAACTCGAATTTGTCGGTGTTGCATCGTTCTCAAGCATTGGGACTTTCTTCAATGACAACAACTGTATTTTACGTAAAAATTTAAGACTACACCCTTACAAAATTGCTCTCACACAAGAATTAGAGCTGGCTGACCATCGCATGCCTCATGTGTTCTCAAATTTGGTATTGGAGCAGCTGGAAACTGATGCCGATTTCGGTAAGAAAATCATGTTTAGTGACGAGGCTCATTTTTGGATGAATGGGTTCGTTAATAAGTAAAATATGCGCTATTGGGTAGCCGAAAACCCAGAAGTGATTAAAGATAAATGTCTTCATCCACAGAAAGTGATTGTTTGGTGCGGCTTGTGGTCTCGAAGCATTATTGGACCATATTTTTTTCAAAATGAGGAAGGAAATGCTGTCACAGTGAATGGAGAGAGATATCGAGCAATAATAAGAAACTTTTTGTGACCGGAATTGGAACAACTGGATGTGGAGGAGTTGTGGTTTCAACGGGATGGTGCCACATCCCACGCTGCAAATGAAGCAATCGCCTCATTGGAAGAAATGTTTGGTGGTTCAGTAATCTCACGAAATGGACCTTTCAATTGGCCAGCTCATTCGTGTGATTTAACTCCTATGGATTTTTTCCTATGGGGTTATGTAAAATCATTGGTTTACTCCAATACACCTCAAACGACTGACGACTTGAAAACAAACATCAAACGGGAAGTTCGTCAAATTCAGCTGGATTTACTGGAAAAGTAATTGAAAATTGGACTCAGCGATTGCGTGCCTGCACACGAGGAAGAGGTGGACATTTACACGATGTCTTATTTAGAACATAAATGGTACTCTCTAAGCTTATAATATATATAAAAAAATTAGCATTATACCTTACACATTAAGTTTTTAAGCCCCTATTGGTAGACGCTTTAGTTACATATTGTGATACGAGGCATGTCTTCATTAAGTTTTTAAGCCCTATTGGTAGACGCTTTAGTTACATATTGTGATACGAGGGATGTCTTTTTAGTGTTGCATATAGCCATACAATCAAGCAGTAGATCGGCTCACCATGCTTTACTGCTTTTTAAAATATTTGCCACACAAATCGATGCACTCCCGCGTTCGTTCAAACCAATTGTTGAAGCGGTTATTCCAGTCTTCAGTTGGGACAGTGAAAATTTCTGTTTCGAAGGCATCTACTGCTTTTATGATCTAATAATTCGATATTTTGTTGCTCCAAAAACTCAATTGTTTTTCGGGCTGTGTGTGAACTCGCATTGTCATAATGCAGGATGATTCGCTGTCGTGGGTTAGTTTCTCGGAGCAGGACGATTATTTCTGGTAAACAAACGGTTGTGTACGAATCCGCATTAACCGTTCTTCGACCTTGCAAAAGTAGCTACATACCTGATTTTGAGACAAACTTTTTTCGACATATTTCGCGAACGTATAACTTTTGCACGAAATCTCTTCAATTTGAAACACCTAAACAGTGGACTGACGTTTATTTTCGAATTCATAGGAATAAATCCATAATTCATGGCCATTCACGATGCTATAGATGTTTTTTGAGTTTCCGTTATTGAACCGGCATAAAGTTTTTGAACATTAATTAACTCGAGTCGACTTATGCTCTTCGGTTAAAAGATGCGGAATCCAACTGGAAACTAATTTTCTCGCACTTAGTTTATTATGTAGGATCGTTTGGATAGAGGTCTTTGAAATACCCATGGATGTTTCAATTTCACGACATGTTACATGTCTATCTTCCTTAATCAGGCGGCGCACAACATCAATGTTCTTCCGGGTGACTTCTATTCTTAGTGGACCTGTCTTGGAATCATCGCTGATACTAGTGTGTCCACGTTGTAATTCACGGTATCTACGTCAAATTGTTGACAGATGTAGTGCTTCATCATCAAAAACAGCAACCAACTCAACAAGACATTGTTGTTGAGTTAATCTTTTCCGAAAGTTGGAAAAATTATTGCGCAAAAATTCTATGGACACAATTCTATTTTGCGGCCAACTTATAAATCCAAAAAATTCATTAAGACTAAATCTCCTGCCGTATCTTGATGACTTTAGATTTAGGTTAATGAAAGATTGAAATTAATATTGGCAGCTGACAGTTTATATTACTAGCGCTCTCTATTAGGCTATATATAGCACTAAAAAGACATCCCTCGTATCTATTCCGAGGTCTTGTTTTCTCCCAAAAGCTTTTGTTACTACAACTGTCGTGATGGAGCATAATTTTTTTTATTTTCAGGCCTTACAGAATTTCAGACGGGCAATGGAAGGTGCTTCTGGACTTCATGATAATGTTTTGTCTTTTCTAGTTTAATAGCCTTCACAAATACTGTACTTCTAAAGAAAACAGTATGTATGATTGTTTTCAATCGGACGGTTTGTCACGTTAGATTAGCCCAAACTGTTCCAAACGCTTCCACAATAAACAATTCTCACAGTCATTAATAATATGAGTTTTTATAGTAAAAATATTTTTTTGTTTCTTTGCAAAACGGTTCTCTATAGATGCTATAAGTTCGTCATCGTCCCTAAATTTTGTCACCCTAAGTGTTTTCTTTAATATTTGGAAACAAAAGGCAGTCACTGGGTGCTAAATCTGGACTATCAAATGGGTGTTCAATTTCTTCAATGCCACAATCAGCAAGAGCAACCGTATGGAACTACCTAGCATGTGCAAGAAATATTTGTAGAGTATCTTCGGTACACAACATTTCACGACAACTAGACACTATTCAGCTATCTGATGTCTCTGCGTTAATGTCTTTCAGTAAGATCATATGTAGTGCAGCTTTTGCAAGCACTAAAAACTCAGAAATTATAATATTGATTTTGTAAAATCATTGCAAAATTCTAGCTGCGGTTGAAGGTGGACGAGTTCGCTAAAAATTGAATTTTTAGTGACGAGTGTTTCATGTACGCGTAGTAAAGTATACATCATAAGTTTTATAACGTATAACTTTGAGAAATTAAAAATGATCGTAAAAAGATAGAACATTTCCGTTTTCTCCTGAAAAGTTAATATGTTTTGTAGTATTTCTTTCCTAAAGTGCAAGGACATTTTTCTTTCCGTAGGCAACTGTTAATAATACTCTATATCTAGATTTAACAATGGCTAATGCTAGCGTTACTTCATTTTTTAAATTGTAGGCTTTTGTATTGCACGTGTTTTTTATTTTTCCGCAATGTCTAATATCAGTAGGCCTAATTTTAAGTAGCCTAGAGTTATTAGTTTAATTAAAATAGCGGTAAGGTAAGAATGTGTACGAAGTCTGAGATGATGGAATGTATATAACTAGGATATCATTGCAATACTGAGGCTTGTTGTGCAGTTAAGCTACAAAGCACTTATGATTAGCATTTGTAAGAAATCTTATTATACGATTTTTTTTAATGAGCCTTCTTATTTGTGTGTTACTAATTTGTGAATAATCTTGTATATACAAGGATTGTTCGGAAACTACGTGGCCTAACACAGAGATGGCGTTAATTCACAGGAATTTTCTTTGCTATTCTGTAGAATCATCCTTTAGTAGGTTAAATATAACATTACAGAGCGAGCTGCCAATTAGTCTATTTTTGACAGTAAGCTAAAATGAACGTCTCGTGTGATTTTGTAATAATTGAAACAACTGAGTTGAGAGCAGTGATAAACTACTTTCATTTGAAAGGCTTAACACCAAGCGAAATCAGAGCACAGCTGGATTCGACACTATTAGGATCCGATCCTTCGTATTCAATGGTTAAAAACTGGGTTGCCGAATTTAAACGTCGTCGTATGAGCACAAATGATGAAGCCCGTTATGGACGTCCAAAAACTGATACTGCCCCGAATATAATTGAAAAAGTCCACTGTATCGTCTCGAATAGTCGTCGAGTAAAAATACGCGAGATTGCAGACATTGTAGGTATCTCAAATGACAGTGTGCACAGAATTTTAACAGAAGAATTGAAAAATATTCGGCGCGTTGGGTGCCGCGGTTATTCACACCGGAGCAAAAACTGAATCGTTTGAGTGTTTCTCGCTACCTTTCGGCACGTTTTCGCCGCAATCAAAATAACCTTGTACGCCGTTTCATTATCGTCGATGATATCTGAGTCCACCATTACACTCTCGAAACTACACTTCAAATGTTAAGAACACCATATGGAGATAATGCTTTGTCTTCAGCATAAATTTTCAGATGAGAACACCGCACCAGACGGCCGTCCACATCGAAAACCCATAAAAGCTTGTCGAAGGCGCGTTCTATGTTAGCACGAGACAGTTAACCGTTAACAGTCAGGATGAATGCATATGAGGTAAGCATGATACTGTTCATCGAATTTTGGCAGAGGAACTAAGCATGAGAAAAATTTGTACGAAGCCCAAGAACTTGCTTAATGAACAAAAAGAAAATCGCTTATCCGTTAGACCAAAACTGTTAGATCGCTTGACAACCGAACCCAAGTTCATACACTGAGTAATAACTGAGGACAAATCATGAGCATTTGAATATGATCTTGAAACAAAAGGACAAAGCGCGAAGTGGAACACACCATCACACCATGACCGAAGAAAGCTCGCATGAGCAAATCTCGAATCAAGTCCATCTTTATCATCCTCTTTGATTGTTGTGAAATTGTCCACAAAGAATTCGTATCGCATGGCCTGACAGTGTATCAAATCTTTTATCGCGAGGTTTTTAAACGCTTGCGGTAAAGGATTTTGCGTGTGCGACTTGATATTGTCAGCACTTGGATCTTGTATCACGATAACGGTCATATCTTATTGTTATGAGATAATTTTTGGCAGATACAAACATTCCAGTACTCTCACACCCAGCCTACAGTCCAAACATGACTCCGTGTGATTACTATAGCAGAACAATAGACAACATCTAAACAGTCACGACGCAGGCTCCAAACAGCCTAAAGGAGCAAGACTTCCAGAATTGTTACCAGGAATGAAGAAATTGCTGGAGATGCTCGGTGAATTCCCAAGGAACATATTTTGAAGGGGACCATCTGAAATTGTAGATACATTCAATAAAGAAACTTTAGAATAGACATTCTCATTACTTTTCCGACATACCCTGTATAGTCGCAGTTGTTTAACAAAGGTGTTAAAAGACTATTTTGTGTGACAATAAGTTGTTTAATATCTTACTCATTGCTCAGTTCTGCGGTTTGTGACTTGTAATTATGTTTGTGTTATCTTGCATGCGACACTTTTATTACTGAACCATATAACAGGGTAATTCATATTCATGTAATTGTAGCTGTACACATATCTAACTTAGTGGTCTAAATTGATAGTTGGCTGCTAAAGGACTTTGAAATACACAACGTATAATTCTAGAAAATACATATATGTATAACAGTTTCCAATTGAAAACAAACTCGTGAATGTAATTTACAACGGAAATTTTTGCTTATTGTTAGATAAATATCTTCTATTGTTACGTGGCACGGGGCACTAGATAAGTATTAGCAAAGGAGCGAGTGCCAATAACAGTATCGCCATCGTTATGAAGTTGCAGGTCGATAAAAGGGGAATTCTCGTAAATAAATTATCGAATTCGGTCGAAAATCTTACGGGCGAGTTGACTGATAAACATTGGCCTGTACTTTAAATTTGCGGAGCGATTAAATCCCTAATTTATCTTCACCGGTGATAATGTACCTACCCATTCTGTATTCCACTTTTTACAACCGACAACTGGTTCGGTTTTTAATACATTCCCAGAGGATCTTTGGTTCAAAACCTTAGTTATTCATTAATAAGAGATATTTAATACTAAGTTATTTAGAGTGTAGTACCCTTTTCTGCAATAGATATTCGAATGGTGCAAATGTGTTTTCCTTTTTTGTTATGTATTCAATAGCAACAAGTACTAGAAATGCAGCTCAATATATTGGATGGCTTATTGCTATTAGAAACAACACCCTATTTGTTCCCCCACATTATTTGTGAAATGACACCTTAGTGAGAAAGCGCGTCATTGGCCTATGTAGAGTGTGGTAGCAACTCCATCCATTTAATTACTGTAGCTCGAAAAGAAAAACGCCTGTAAGCGCTCTAGAGTATACGATTTCCGTCTACCAATGGGGGAGCTCTTTCTCGTAAAATTACAGACATCTGAGTCAATTGTTCGCAGTAGAATTCGGTGTTCGTTGGCCATCTTCAATTAACAGTACTTTTGATGATAGTACTTTCGTAATTCCAATTTTATAACAAATTCAGTGTACTGACCTTAGTTTAAACATTGATTTGGTTTGCTAGCCTTATTAAGATGAATCAATTTTTCATCACGAATTGTGATTCTTTGGAGGAAACATTCATCTTAGAGGTTAGAAACCATTTCACTGCACAAGCTGTTGCTCTAGCTCTGTCGTTAAATCGTAAGATACCCTTCTGCATTATTTGTTTTGCCTTACCTAACTTTCGACAGCGATGACCTATAGTTCCTTGTGAAGGCCTAAGCTCTTGAAATAATAATCGCGTATTGGTTGTCAGAGCGGCCTCAGTCAGTAAGTACTTTTACGAAAGGTCCCCTGAGGCGCGATATTCCTGAATTTCAGCAATATATTGTCCGAATTTTAAATATTAGCGCAATATTTCCAGAATGTCTACACTTGTTTTGGAGTATGGTTAATGCGCAAACGTTGTATATGAAAAAAAATTAAATAATATGGTAACAATTATTTACACAAAATATTTAGAATATATACAAATACGTCTAGACTTCATATAATACGTGTACATATTGCTATGAATAGTGATTTGTATATTTAATGCGCCACCATCCACAACTAATTTACCCAACTAGGTTACTCAGCCGGTAAATTTTCAAAATATGAGACTTGTAACTTCTCGGGTTCCAATCGGAAAGTCGTGATGTTTCTACAAAATATACTAGGTGCCAGTAAAAAGTTTACAAAATGTTTTATATTTATTATTTTATGAGTTTATTATTTTTTTATTAATAGCAGTAGTGGCCAGAACACAAAAATTAAACACAGGATAAAATCAAACTGAATCTTTAATACAAAAAAAAAATCTATCTTTATAAAGTATAAAGATATTGTATCATTCAAAATACATGAGGTAAAATATATTCACTGTAATATTGACAGCTGAGTGAATGAAAAAACTTCCTCTTAATGACTCCGATCAAACTTATCTAAAAATAATAAAGTTTATTTTTAATTTCTCCCCAGAAAAACACACTGTATAATCAAATCCTGAAACACGTTAAAATTACAGATGCGCAATAAACATGTCCAAAAAATCCTGAATCCTCTCGAACAAATTCTAATTATAATATTAATATAGAAATGTTAATAATAAACTATATTATCTATATTTTTAAATTAAATCTCTTAATTACATGTATAAACTTCAATACAATTGAAATACACTTTTAAACGCTTTTTGTACTAAGACGTCTTAAGAATATAATTTTACTTGCATAAAAAATATGGAGACGGGCAAGAAGGTGCTTATAACTTTTTATACATCAAAAACTATTACGAGAATTTATCTCTACAACTCTCTAATACATCAATAAAAACACTTGATCAAACAATTAACTGATTTAATTCAATATAATTAATTATCTCACACCAAGCTACCTTCAAGTACAAGCTATTAAACTGGTCTCCCAGAATTTTTCACGGCCTCTCCACATGAGAACGATACCGAAAAACAAGTTTTTATCTCACACATGAAATTTTAAAACATATCGGATATACACATTAATCCAAAAATAATAGTACATTTATTTTAAATATTTTTAATATTACGAGGTGCATTCAAGTCCTAAGGCCTCCGACCTAACTACTCACCCGAAAACTATGAAACTGGTGTTACTTCTCGCCGTAATCTCCCTGCAAACGTACACATTTTTCACAACGTCGACGCCATGATTCCATGGCCGCGGCGAAGGCTTCTTTAGGAGTCTGTTTCGACCACTGGAAAATCGCTGAAGCAATAGTAGCACGGCTGGTGAATGTGCGGCCACGGACAGTGTCTTTCATTGTTGGAAACAGCCAAAAGTCACTACGAGCCAGGTCAGGTGAGTAGGGAGCATGAGAAATCACTTCAAAGTTGTTTTCACGAAGAAACTGTTGCATAACGTTAGCCCGATGTGCGTGTGCGTTGTCTTGGTGAAACAGCACACGCGCAGCCTTTCCCGGACGTTTTTGTTGCAGTGCAGGAATGAACTTGTTCTTCAAAACATTTTCGTAGAATGCACCTGTCACCGTAGTGCCCTTTGGAACAATGGATTACGCCCTCACTGTCCCAGAACATGGACACCATAATTTTTTCAGCACTGGCGGTTACCCGAAATTTTTTTGGTGGCGGTGAATCTGTGTGCTTCCATTGAGCTGACTGGCGCTTTGTTTCTGGATTGAAAAATGGCATCCACGTCTCATCCATTGTCACAATCGACGAAAAGAAAGTCCCATTCATGCCTTGGTTGCGCGTCAACATTGCTTGGCAACATGCCACACGAGCAGCCTTATGGTCGTCCGTCAGCATTCGTGGCACCCACCTGGAGGACACTTTTCGCATTTTCAGGTCGCCATGCAGGATTGTGTGCACAGAACCCACGGAAATGCTAACACTGGAGGCGATCTGTTCAACTGTCATTCGGCGATCCCCAAAACAAGTCTCTCCACTTTCTCGATCATGTCGTCAGACCGGCTTGTGCGAGCCCGAGGTTGTTTCGGTTTGTTGTCACACGATGTTCTGCCTTCATTAAACTGTCGCACCCACGAACGCACTTTCGACACATCCATAACTCCATCACCACATCTCTCCTTCAACTGTCGATGAATTTCAATTGGTGTCACACCACGCAAATTCAGAAAACGAATGATTGCACGCTGTTCAAGTAAGGAAAACGTAGCCATTTTAAGTATCTAAAACAGTTCTCATTCTCGACGCTGCCGCTACAATTCCATCTGCCGTACAGTGCTGCCATCTCTGTGACGTATTGACAACGAACGCACGCTCATTTTAAAACAATGCACATGCTTCTATCTCTTTCCAGTCTGGAGAAAAAAAATCGGAGGCCTTAGAACTTGAATGCACCTCGTATTTTAGAAAAAATCCATAGCAATATGTATGTGGAAAGTTCTTTGACTGTTGAACCTAAACGGTGATTTATCAATATAAATGTCATTATAACATTTTCCTTTTATCTCCTGTGAGTTTAACGAAGGCCAAACATATTGTTATGTAAGAGGAGTATTGATATATTTTTAGTCTACTATTGAAACGATTAGTTGGGACTATTTTAGAATATTTTATTATTCTATTTAGTCTCTTAAACTAACACACTCAATACAGCGATCCTGCAACGCCTTTAACCCTTCAACAAAAAAAAAGATTCTTCTTGATTTACCTCCACAGCTACAATAGAATATTATATAGTCGGGTGGGTGTTCCAGTAATTCGAACCCTAGATCGCAAATTGAATTCATGATAATGCGCGATGTGTGTGCAGAGGCATTGTCTTGCACCTTTCGTTAACATGCCACGCCTTGTTTTCTGAATTTTCTCTCAGGGTAGGTAGTAATTTATAACATGAATTTCCAGTGACGGTCTGGTCCTTTTTTAGATAATCGATTATAATTATACCACGGATATCCCAAAAAACTGAAGCAAGAATTTTTCCAGCGGATTTTTGAACTCGAAACTTTTTAGGCTTTGGAGAACCATGATGCTTCTTCCACTCCATCGATTACTGTTTTGTTTCTGAGCCGTCAAAATTGATCCATGTTTCATCCATAGTCACAAGACGGTTCAAAAAATCTGGATCTCTTTAAAAACGGGCACAGATTGACCGTGATGCTTTGCACTCTGGCTCGTTTGTGTTCGGCGTTTTTTCATATTTAAATCGACGTGAACTATGTGATGGACGCGTTCATATGAAATCTTTAGTAACTCAGCTATATGTTTCAGCCCAATTCGACGGTCTGATAATATCATGAACTGCGTCAATATTTTCTGAGGTGGACACCGAAATCGCTCTTCCTGGTCGCTTCTCATCTTCAACGGAAAGCTTTCCTCTTTTGCATGACGCAATTCAATTTTCGACCGTCTTATAGGATGGACATTAATCGCCAAATGTGTTAAGCATATCTTCGTAAATTTTCTTACCACTTAACCTCTTCAAATACAAGTATTCGATACTCCAATTTATCGATTTTCACATTTGCATTCAACATGCTTTATTTCAAAATTTCCTGCACAGCGATACTTCAACTTCTCGACGTAAGAATTTATAGTGACACTTTTAAAATTTCATTGTTTGTTGCCATTATAACAATATTCTATTTTGTTCAAGGAAAATGACTTAGGCTAACTAGATATCAATACCCCCTCGTATAACGCGAACAGTTTTTTGCACCGCTTACTATAAAGTGCAGGGTATAAAAGTAACAGCATCTAGTTAGTTGATGTAAGAGGAAAAATGCAGATCGAAATGCGGTTTCATAATTTCAATAATTTGATCATCTTAAATAATAATTAATAACGCAACGTTTAAAGGTAAATACCAGGTATTTATCATCTTCTGATGAATCTACAGTATGACGAACATATTGCTATGAATAGTGAGTTCGTAGTTGAATGGACCACTATTCACCACAACACTGTCCAACTTTGATGCTCAATCGGTTAACTTCTTTAATGAGACAGCTTTCCTCTCCGGGTTTCCAATAGGAAAACGTGGTATTATACTCTTACAACATTTAATATGGCGCCAGTAACGAGTATAAACGAAAGTGTTAATTATAATTTAAAATCACAATTCTCAAATGACACTTTATTATAAAAAAATAAAATAAAAAAAAATTGATTTTATAGAGTGTAAAGAACTGTGTATAACAATAACACAAAGAGGTAAAATAATTTGCTGGTATTGACAGCTAAGCGAATTCAAACGTCCTCTAATGAATCGCGAACAAAATTAATACTAATAAATTCCAAAGATACCTTTTTCTGTCACCCCAGAATAAACAAACTCAAATGTAAACAGACAAATCTGTCAGACCAAACAAATCTCTAACGCATGTCCAGATACCACACGTACAAAAACTCCAACCTTGAAAATCTGAAACGTTCTAGAATTTAACGTTACAAAAAAAATTTACTAGAAACGAAAAACTATCTTTGTCATCTATTTTAACTAATATTAAAATATATAAAAATTCATACAATCAATTATACAAAAGTAAATGCATACAATAAAGAAATAATTTGATTCAATATAATGTAAAAGAAAACTTACGTAGTTTTTATTTTTATAACCTTGAGAACACGTGAAGTAAGAGATTAATTAAATCAAAAATACGAAGTATACAAACTCGTATAAATTCGGTAATGAATTAAGCAAGCACAAACACTATTAATTCAAAAACAAAAACCGAAATTACATGAAATAAAGATAAAAAAGTTTTATCTTCAAATATGCGACTCTCTTACTTGGATATCATGACGTGTCTGCGGATATAGCATGGCCAAACGCCGAACTACAACCCTAATCAAAACTAAATCAAAATAAAACAGTTCAATACAAAATCTGTAATCATAAATAATTTCACAAAACATACAGAGTCATCGAAAATATGGTTTAATCAAAAATAAAGTTTTCTTCACAATGTTGCGGGGAAAAGTCCATAGCAATATGTAGTGTTTATATTATATCTTTTGAAACTTAAACCTTGTGTTATTAATTATTGTAATAAAGTTTCAACACATATCTTCTCAATCAGTAACTACTTGAATAATACTTATAAACTATTTAATTTGAGAATGCAGGATAGTTTTTGAGAATTCCAAAATCATTTCCAACATTTTATTATCAAATATGTGATATTATTAGCGTATAAGAAACAAAACATTATCCTCTATAAAACATCAAAATGTTAACACCGTTTTATATAATAATAAATATAATTTGTTTCAAAAGGAACAAACGTAAACATGTTTCAAGTTTTAATTAACCTGTCATTAGTACTAAAAATAATATATACCTAACAAAGGCAAACCTTGAATTATATGTATATACAATTAGACTTGGCATTACAATACAGAAATAGTCGCTAGGTAGAATTAACAAAATCTACTTCTGCACAATTTGTAGAGTTTCAATGCAAATTTTGTTACGGTTTGATAAACTATATACAAGGTGCAAATTTATATAGTGATATTTATTGTGTATATCTTACAATTAAAGCCGGAGCATAAATGCTACTTTCTCAAATCAAAATTAATCATATTTTAGGAACGTTTATTTAATACAATTTAGTTGCATTCACTTAATAAAAACAATTGATGGAAATTTAAGAATATATTTATGTACTTTATTATATGAACAAGCAATTAGGCTACTTTTTAATAGTGTACTATTTCAGAAAAAGAGACTCAATTAACAAGTAAAAAAGCGGGAAACAAAGAAGGACGATAGTTGAAAAGGATACCATTAGAGTAGCAGGAAGTTTTTTTTTATAAAAATAATAAAGTGTGTTTTTTATAGAGGTATAGAACTTTGAAATGGAATAAAACAAAGATGAATTTTTTAAATTGACATGAAATTTACTTTATTCGAAAGATAATCTTCTGGCATTATAATTTAAATATGACTTCTGGCATATGACCGCCATGCCTGGCTCCGACGTAGTCTAATCTGGAGGTCCAATTTTCGATGACTTTTTCCAACATTTGTGGCCGTATATCGGCAATAACGCGGCGAATGTTGTCCTCCAAGTGGTCAATCGTTTCGGGCTTATCGGCGTAGACTAGCGACTTCACATGTCCCCACAGAAAATAGTCTAGCGGCGTTAAATCGCACGATCTTGGAGGCCAATTCACGGGTCCGAAACGTGAAACTATGCGGTTACCAAACGTTTCCTTCAATAAATCAATTGTGGCACGAGCTGTGTGAAATGTTGCGCCGTCTTGTTGAAACCACAGCTCCTGCACATCATGGTTATTCAATTGATGAACGAAAAAGTCAGTAAGCATGGCTCTATAGCGGTCACCATTGACTGTAACGTTCTGACCAGCATCGTTTTTAAAGAAGTACGGACCAATGATTCCACCAGCCCATAAAGCACACCAAACAGTCAGTTTTTCTGGATGTAACGGTGTCTCAACATACACTTGAGGATTACCATCACTCTAGATACGGCAGTTTTGTTTATTGACGTATCCATTCAAACAAAAGTGAGCTTCATCGCTAAACAAAATTCACTTATGAAAATCGGGATCAACGGCAATCTTGTTTTGGGCCCATTCACCGAATCTACGCCTTGCTAGGTGATCGTGTGGCTTCAATTCTTGCACGAGTTGGATTTTGTAAGCACGCAAACCAAGATCTTTCCGCAAAATCTTCCATAAAGTGAATGGACACATATCCAATTCCTGTGCACGATGGCGAATAGACTGATTCGGGTCTTCCTCTACGCTACGCTCTACAGCAGCAATGACTTGAGTTCTGTACGCACTGTACGATGTCTCTGTGGATGCGTATTATCATTTAGAGTAAACTTGGTGCGAAAACGTTCCATAGTTAATCGAATTAATTGCTCTGATGGACGATTATGTTGACCGTAAAATGGACGTAGTGCGCGATACGTATTTCGAACAGAACCATGATTTTCAAAATAAATTTGCACAATTTGGAAGCCTTGTTCAGGCGTCAGTCTATTCATGTTGAAATGCCAAACCAAACTAAACATAAATCACTTGACGGCTGACAAAATGGCCGCCAGTTAAAAAACCTCTATAAAAAACACCCGTTAGAATCATCATCCTCCCAACCTGAAACTTAAAAAAAAAATACAGGAGAAGTTGAAGAAATCATTTGCGCAATGATCAGAAACAGTAAACAGAGTACTTTGAAAGCAGTTGCTACTACCTCTAAATATTTGTACCGAATCTCTATGCAGTTAAAAATCAAATCAAATATCTACTATGAATATTTAATCTGATTTTGAGCTTTAAAACTATTCGTCTCATATATGTATTTTTAATAGTTATACCATAAGTATAATGAGTATAAATATTTAGAAGTTGTAACTAGTGATTTGATCATTACATTCATTTGATCATACTTGTGATCTTCAACTTCTCCGGTATCTTTTCTCAAAGTTTGAAGCAAGCAAAATTAGAATTCTATTATTTTTGAAAAGAAAAAGTTTTTTTTTAATAAGCGAAATTGTTTTCTATTAAGAAATTCGAATAATTAGCATCGTAGAATGTAGAAAGCATATTTACATTACTTCGCGAAAATAGAATAAATTTGCTACTTAAGTAATTATAATAATTGCCACTGCAATTAATACTGCTAAGTTTTTATTTATTTAACCAAAGTGTCGAGGAATGTTGACTGCATATTCATTGCTACACAATAAATGATTATTTGGCAGCATTTCCATAAGATTCACGCATAATATAATTGTAACTATTACATATTGTTTGACGTTTTCCAACATGTTATCGTGCTGTATCTATATTTTCTTGTATTCTGCTGTACGAAGCATGTCTTCGAAATAAAGTGATTATTATTATTATTATTATTATTATTATTATTATTATTATTATTATTATTATTATTATTATTATTATAATATACTCAATAATTTGTATAGAAAAGGCTAAATATCATACGTTTCTGATTTCACTTGATAATTCATTTTCTTTCCTTTTTCGTTTTCACTTTTAGATGTCTTGCCAGAGGTATATGGAAGTTAATTATTTCTCGGAATCAAACAGATGTCCTGTCTTGTCACAACCATCGTTGAATTTCTATCCTCCAAATTATAAGACGTATAAGCCTCGGCAGCTACTTAATGAAGAGTCCTTCCTTATGTTAATTTCATAATAAATAAACTTGAAAATAGCTTTAAGTAGTCTTAAAAAAGCCGTCTATAATCTAGAGCTTTGCGACATTCCATATTTTAACAATGCAATCCTAATAATTTATATTATTTAATTTTGTTATGTTTCATTTTCATTTTCGTTAATTATTTTCGTTTTATATACAGCATAATATTATTACAAATACTTGGGAAAATAAACTATACTCTATATTTTAAATAATACAACTGGAGCAAAACGTCGCAAGGTATCAGATTGCCACGACTGAAAACTTGTTTATTTAGACTGCACAATTTGAACATGTTTCGTCATGCCGCAGGATTACCTATTTATTACTAATGACCTTCTACAGATTTGATTCAATTGAAAATATTCAACTCTTATATTTATATTCATGTGAACAATTTTGCGATTCCTTAGTAACAGCAGCATTGTAAATTGCGTCAAGCCGATCATATTACCTTTACCAGCTGTTACGCTTCGCGCATATTAAAGAATTAATTTTTATATATACGTGGATTCTAAAAACTTTCTAAAATTATCTCCAGACAACCTTTACAACAAATGGATATTTCCAACGAAAAATTTCTCTTTTTTTCGACAAATTGTCCGTAATGAATTAAGATTGGATTTTCAAGAGAGTTCAACCTATTTGCGAAACACGCTTGTTTTTTATTTTTTGGCAAATTTATTATTTAATGCTATACATTTTTTTAAGTTTATTTTTATTCTAAACTTTATATCAAATCAAAAAAAAAATAAAGCAGTAGATAATGGTATAATATTTAATTCTTGTTTGTACTCTCTATGTTGTCAACGTGTTGTTACTATTAACAAATAAATTTATTAGATCCACACGAAAGTTCTACTTTCTTAAATAGAAAACAAGCACCAGTTATTCCGGTGTTTTTAAGAAATTGCAGATATTAAATGTATTGATTGATAGGATGTAGATATCTTTCCATCTAAAATAAAGATCATTTATATAATCGGATATTGGGCCTAGTTTGGATCACCAGTTATTCCGGTGTTTTTAAGAAATTGCAGATATTAAATGTATTGATTGATAGGATGTAGATATCTTTCCATCTAAAATAAAGATCATTTATATAATCGGATATTGGGCCTAGTTTGGATATATAATAATGATAATAATAATATTTACTACCCAGCAGATTTCTTGATCAACAGGAAAATACAATACAGTTTTCTTTTGAGTCAAATGACCAAATTCAAAACATACGATTCACTTAAAATTACAATCGTGTATAATATTACAGCGCGTATTTATGTGTATTAGAAAGAGATAAAGTACAATTTACGGTTCACATTTGGGCAGTGCGAACTGCAAAAGAACACGTTATGAACTGTGCTGTAAATAGAATTCAACATAGATATGCATAATAAATAGAGCAGACCAATTTCCGTGCGCGCCATGAGCGCCGATATGGGAGTGTAATTCGTAATATATTAGAATATGCGATAGAATAGGGACGCAACATGAGCTTGTTACCGATATAAGTATAGAAGTAGAGACTTTTATTCTATCAGAAATAATTAAATATACATTTGGTTTTCTGATATTAAAGTAATATGCATAAACACACGAAAAATAAGAATAGTACACATATTATAACAGCGTTGTATATACCTATAAATAAAATGGAAAATGTTTGAAATCAGTGATTGTGTGCACGACAGAGGATTTAAAAAAAACACTTACCGTTTTAAGCGTCTTCCAAGGATTGACAAACTAGAGAAACTCGATTGTATATTTTCAACATCGGGTGCGTTTCTAAGGTTATTTCTGAAAAACATGTCCGCCGCGAGGAAAAAATATGGTTATATTCGGAAAACGAGCGATCTACATCTAGTGATGTTATATTCGCATAATCAAAATATTTTTTTAAGCAACTTAACGCATCTGTAGACGGGCCCTCACGAATACGTGTAAGGTGTCAAAATCTGCATTTCTGTCTAAAACACTTTCAAATTTAATTAGAACACTTTCACTTTTTGCGTCTTCTACAGCACGCAGTTGTGCGTGAACATCTTTAACGATGTGCAGTGATTCCTCTAACGACAGCGACGAATTTTCTAATTTTGTTATTGCTTCTTCTAGTCCCAAGTAATTCTGACGAATACTTTGTAAATCCATTTTAATCTGGGTATCTTGAAAAATTTTTCTGGCTTGTATTGATAGCTACACTTTCTTTCGGATCGATTGCTAAAAACACGTCCTTATTTTTTTCAAAATGTTCATGATAGTAAAACCCCGCGCGTAACCATGTACCCCAACGTGTCAGAATCGGCTGTGGTGGCTCAGGGGTATGGCGACACAATTCGTGAAATTTCCGAATACGTTTTGGAGATTTCAAGAATACTGCCTTTGTACTCGATATTAAAGCATCTACCTCTGAATAACATCCACGAACCTGTTCTGCCACAAGGTGTAGAGCATGGAGTTTACAAATAATATGTAACAAGTTAGGACAATATTTTCTAAGAGACCGGCCTACAGAACACATGGTTGCAGCACCATCGGTCATAAACATTAGTACTTGGTCTTTCGAAAGTTTAAATTTTTCCAAAGTATCTAATAGCACTTCTGAAATTTTTTCGGCATTACATTGTTCTAGTCGTCTGGATGCTAATAAAATTGAAGACGTGGTTGATGTGGTTCCATATTACGCGCCATCACATTAACTATAGATTATTTTTTGCTGTCAGTTGTTTCGTCCACACATAACCACAGTTTTTTATTTTTCAGTTCGGCTTTGATTTTATTTTCAACCTGTTAACGCACCGATGGTAAATTCCTTCGTAACGTTGTCGTGCTCGGTAATGTTTGATTCGCGTATTTATTCCAAAATGAAATAAATGAATCATTACTTAACAAGGTAAACGGCAGTGTACACACAATCATAATTACACTTAGTTCATGTATAAACTGTTGTCGATTAATTTTGTTAATATTGTGCTTCGAACTGCTTACGCGTTCTTTACAATGTGTTTTTGACCAACACATTAGATATGTATTGCACACTAAACATTTAATTTTTGAGCCATCGTATATTAAGGCCGGGAAATCCATAATAAACTTATTCACTTCGTCGGACAACGGTCGTTTTCTCGATCTATGTGTCGACGACATTTTGTTACGTATGCTTACACTTACATGCAGTCTAAGCAAGTACCAAACACATACTGAATGCTCTTTATTAGTTCTGATGCAATACAATCATCCTCACATCGGCGCACATGGCGCGCACGGAAGATGGTCTGCTCTAATAATAAATATACAATAATAAAATAAAAAAGAAATTAAGTAATATAGTTGATTGTAAAAGAGGAGAAATCATCTTTTAAAAATTTGGTAAGATGTTGAGAGTAAGTAAAATAATCAGTGCATAATTTATTCGCGTTTCTTGTCATATGACTGAGGACTGCCTTGGCGAAGATGTTTAGTCTGTATGGTGATCATTCGTTCGAGTAGACTGTGATATTTACAGATAAAAGTAGATTCGGAAGAAGTATACTATGTATTTGGTGGTCAACAGCGTCGGTTTTACTATGAGTTTTTGCACCAATTAAACTAGAATAACTAGCACACTCGAGATGCGTATGCAATAAATTAGAAAGTTCAAAACATAGATTAAGTTTTATTAAGCAGAATCCCCAATATCTAGCTATAAAATTAATGAAAAATTACCAGATAATCACAAACTAATTTCATACACGAGATTGATGCCACTGTTAAAACAATAAAAACTATACTGTTTTAGACCATGTAACATAATTTAAGCGATCAAGCAGAAGTTATTAAAAAAGTGAGTAAATCTTCACCCTTATAAATAAATATTTTTGATTCCGTATGCAAATTAATTTGGAAATGTGTCCGTGGGATACTTCTGATGTACTAAGAATTGATAGAGATAATCCAATAAAAACGTTCATTACCTATAACAAATTTAATATTTTAAGAAATAACACTGGCAGACTGGCAAAAAATTTTTGTAACATAAAGCAGAATAGCATATTCTAGTAGAATGAACCTATCTAAATATGAAAATGGACAAGAAAAAATTACTTAAGGCTTTCTTGTTACATTAGGCAAACTACATGTAGAATGGTACCTTGAAAAAATGATTTAACAAGTTTTTTATTCCTATATATCGACTATATTTATAGTTTATATTAAGTTGACATCTAAGAAGAAAGCAAACTTCAAAAATATTTATTTGGAACACACTAATTCTATTTTTTCCTTTTATGGGGGGGTCGCATCTTCTCTCTTTTGAAACCAACAGTAATCACCCATTATGGCCGAATCCCATCGTCCTTGGTACCGAATTTCCATTGTCCTTATATGTTGATGGAGTCTTTTACCCTGACAGCGCCCAAATTCGTAGGAAAAAATAAGCGATTTGTATTAACCTAAAAGTTCATTAACTAGTTTTTCGTAGTTGGCATCCATATTGTTGCCTAAAAATCCCCTTACTACACTTACAAATGAGTTCTAAGCTGTTAGTTCTCGCGTGATGAGTTTTTCTATTAAATTAACAGTGTCCAGCAATTTTCTAATTTGTGATCTAATAAAAATGCCTTCTTTTAATTTGGCGTCACTTAACTTGGAAAAGACTTGCCTTAGGTACTTAAGTCCTTCATCCTCTATATTCATTGCCTTCACAAAGTTTTTCATCAGTCCAAGTTTAATGTGAAGAGTGGGAAAAAGAACATTTTGTCAGTCTACAAGGGGCACATACTTAACATTTTGAGTTCTCGGTTGAAATTCACCCGGGAATGATACCATGGGAACTGCAAAAGATATACTTTTTCTCTTCCCTTTCATCCACTGTGTCTATGATACGTTACAGCTGACACAGCACACATGGGGAGCCTACTACTTCTTTTGGTCTCCAGTTGAAACGCCAAAATACATGAAATAGGCTTTTTTCACATTTTCAGAAAATGGTCTAGGTTGTGACTTCACCAGACATTCTCCACAAATATAACAAAACTTGTCAGGAGAAATTTTGCAACGGTGGCGCGTCTCCCTTGCCATTGTCGTCGTTGAAAAAGCTTTTTTAACTACACACAACCAACCACTCACTTTAAAATGCACCGCTTTTAAATGACCCCTCTTAAAATTTATTACCTGCCAATATAAAAGGGTCTAATGAGCCCATTGAAAACTGGACGTATTAGGGCTTTATGAATATCTTTTTTACTATTAGATAGGTATTAGCATTGTGAAAATGATGGGCTGAACTGTGTTACAAAAATCGTGTCGATAGTTATGTTATTTGTGCTCCTAAAGTTATGAACATTGAAATATACAGGATGATAAAAAAATTGGAGCTTTATATTTAACTGAAAATAGTACACACAAAATAATGACAAATGAGGAAAATGTGATAAAAGTTGTAAAGTAACAGATATTCACACAGGAACACCTCCTAGAGCAAATCTTCGAAGTTACCGCTTCCTGCTCGAATACAACCTTGCTCTCGCCGTATCCACGAGTTATAACGCGCTCGGATATCCTGCCTGCTTATTGTGTCTGCAGCATCTGGAAGACGTATGGTCAAAAATTGAATGTTTTCAATTTTATTATCATTATTGGACACCAAATTTTTCATATGTCCATAAAAGTCCATCGGGTTTAAGTGGGTGATCTAGGTGGCCATGCAATAGTTAAGTCTTGCTAAGCGTTACGTAACCTTGCGGCTGCTTATAGTACTGCAGGTGAAGACATTAAACACAGGTTTTTTGTATTTATAAAGTGCATATGTTGAAATTTTATTTTAGAATCGGCTTTGTTTTAAATTAATATACTATAGACATTACTTCTAAAGTGAGTAAGGATAATAATTCGTATTGCTCTGTACCCGGATGGAAGTAATTTGCAAAAAGGAATCCAGAATTAATCTTTCATAAATTTCCTGTTGTTAAAAAAAACAGTATCTTTTGAAAATAAATTGAGGATTCGAAATTAAAATCATATACTTAGTAATCATATCAAAATACTTTATCTATTGCATTTACCTAGTACACCATATTAATACAGCTGATATATGTTTACACTTGCCACTGTTTCCAGCTTTACAATTGCACGACATGCTTTTAACAGTCACATTTTTTTTAGCATTCAATTCTCATATTTCATGGGGATTTTAAACACAAAATTATAGAATTAATACACTTTTCAAAAGTCTATACTTATTGGAAGTAGAAACAAATATATATCCACTGGAAAACATGTATTGTATCTAGTTACAAGTCAGGTAAAAGCAGGTAAACACGTGATAATAACCAATAAATACCTATGTACCTAGACGAAAATTAAAATTAATGTCTTCACCAATAGTTCACAATTTTTCTACCATGGCGCTGCGATCTTAAAAATTTATCCCTATAGGCCCACCTCTACCTAACCATTGGTCACCAAATGTATTATTTAAATAAATTCTTTCAATGGAGACTGGTTAAATAAAATTTTTTTTTTTTTTTTTAAAAAGGTATATAACCCCTTACCACAATTATTAGTCGTATCCTAAATACGTATTTCGACAACTAAGTTGTCATCATCAGTAGGTAAAAACTACTAATTAAAAGTCACACATGGGGCACAGTAAAGTAAAAAACGCTTCCGCACAACTACTATACACTGCAACCCTGTAAAGACTGGCTCAGTCTTTACAGGGTTGCAGTGTATAGTAGTTGTGCGGAAGCGTTTTTTACTTTACTGTGCCCCATGTGTGACTTTTAATTAGTAGTTTTTACCTACTGATGATGACAACTTAGTTGTCGAAATACGTATTTAGGATACGACTAATAATTGTGGTAAGGGGTTATATACCTTTTTTAAATTATTATTTAAATGCTCACGCACTTCGTAACTGTTATGAGGTGGAGCACAATCATGCAAAAACCACATGTGTTGACGCACGTTTAAAGGCACCTCTTCTAAAACTTCTGGTAAATTGTTTCGTAAAAACATTAAATAATTTCTGACATGTAAACGATGTTGTAAAATAAATGGGCCGATGAGACTACCATTAACAATTCCTGTCCATAGGATAATAGAAAGCCTGTGTTTAAAATTGATTCGGCGAATAGTGTGTGGGGTTTTCATATCCCACAGTCTTTAAAGTGTAAGTTTTGTGCAATTTTTCTTCATTTGTCATTATTTTGTGTACTATTCTCCGTTAAAAATAAAGCTCCAATTTTTATCACCCTGCATATATGCTTGCAAATCTACGAAATTATTAAGGATATTTGTTTAATGATGCTTTATGAAAAATTGTGAAATTTTAATAGAGAACATTTTCGGGCGATAATTTTCTAATTAGAACAAACATGGATTAAACCAAACCTAAGGTTTTAACAAACTGAATGTACTTAGTATGTCATCATCATTAGTTATTGTGAAACTATGGGTTAATTATCTTCATTTCCGTCATAAATCTTCAAGCATTAGCTACGTACGAGGCATCCAAAAATAGCGGAAGTCACCGATTGCTCAACAACTTTTACACTACATTTAAGAGGAGGCAGCTGCCTGTTGAGTTTTTCAAATTTATTCTGCACCAGTAAAAGCTGCTGGCGAAAAAAGCCTTAACAAAAGGATGATTGCTAATGTCCTCGATTTGACTAGGAATGTTGCAACTTTAACTCCATAGCAGGACAGTTTTATTTACGTATACATATTATATTACTATATTAGTCATTATTTACGTAGCACAATTTGGATAAGATTGCTGAAATAACGGTTTAACGCAAACTTTACACACTAATCTTGCATCGTCATAATATAAATCCGGAAATTTACCGATATAATTTTTTACATTATCAAGCTATGGTTGTTTTTTGCGCTTCTACACACCCGATATAATATGACCTCATTTAAAACGCGTTTGAATGTAACGGTTAAACGTTCGACTATCTCCCGTCGAAACCCAAGATGAACTAAAACAAAATGTGACTGCTTCGCTTTATGCATTGCGCGTGGTCATAGGTAATGAATTCAATCCTGATATGCAGACACGCTGGCCATCTTTAATCATGATACGGTCAATTCTGAATAGTACACTACAGCATGCTTGGCGAAGGTCCTTCAAAAGACCTGCGATAATATATCATAAGGAAGATGCATACTATATAATGCTTGCTCACATACCGCTGCTTTAACTTCGAACTATTTAAAGAAACCAACCACTGAATCACTCTGTCACCCGCCATATACTCCTGATTTATAATAAGATCTATTTCTTTCAATCAATAAAGTTGTTAATACTTTTAAAGAAGTAATAAAAAACATATCTCCAAAAAACATGAAAAACTGGTTTCTTTGAGATACTTTGACAAAATGCAATCAAATTTTCAGAATAAAATATTATGTATTAAATTAATCATTAGGAAAACATTCCTCATATTATAGTTGCAGATTAATTTAATTACTAAGTTAATTTGTTTATTGTTTACACCGCTAGCAGGTAAGTAGTGCTTTCCAAAAAGGTGTATGTGAGGTCAGTTCTCATTGTCATAGAACTGTAATAGAAACTAAAGTAATAAAGTCGTTTATAATTTGAATGAACTATAACTAAGTCTAATCTGTGGTTTACAACCATGTAATAAAATTTTTTACATCGCTTTTAGTGTTCTTATCAATTTTTACGCCCAAATTGCTCGCATGATATCGGAAATATACTCGTAAAGGTAAATACGAATCGATATTGTATATTACTATCAATATCGTGTTATTAGACCCAAATACGTTTTTAATTGGTAAATTTGCAATCTCGATATGAAATTTGTGTATGTTGAATAAACATTCCTTTGTACAGCCAAGTAACAAAATAGTTTGTTCTTGCAACAATACCATTGCTCCATGTACCGTTCATTAATTTTTAAGCAATATATTTTCGGCTGTGTAATCGAATGCCGTTGTATTACATTTATTAGTAAACATTTCAATTGAAAAAGTATTTTTAAAACGATTTCAAAGCTTTCCGGGTCGAATAACATTTTAGATACAAGTAGCGATTCCGAAGCTATGCTTTTTTGTTTCAACGATCGAAAATGTGTAGTGTACATTGTAGCCGAATGCCGAAAGAATGTATTATTGCTGCATAATGGTGTACGGGCACGTCCGTTATGGCCCAATTGGAATATTTTTTTACCCTTTGATGTTATCGTTTATCGGAGCCCCACGCACGAAATCGCGCTCGAACGTTGTACGGGCCGAATTCTCACCCTCAGATAAATTGCTTTCCACGTTTCCAGATCATATATTATGTTCTACATGGAAATCAATGGGTTTTCGCCGATTTGATCCCGGGCTCTCCTAACTTTTTATTGCGCTTAATAATAGTGTCCAAATAAAAGGGTTGATTTGATAGAACTGCAATATTTTGATTAATAATCCTGGAATTGCATGTGCGCGTTTGAGTTTGATATTACATAATTCAGCTATCCATAAAAGTTTGTTCAGTTTTCAATTTTTAATGCCAGGGAAACGTAAATGTTAAATGTATTCTGAGATTTCGAAAACATCTGTTCTTAATTTATCGATTTCCATATTTTTATAGAATATGTGATTAACTCGTAGCAGGCGTGTAAATAAAGTATTGAAACTGGTAGCGCTGTGTTCAATCCGGTAACACTGTTGGTTTCCTCTTTGACGAATAGGCAGCTCAATATTTAATGAATCTTCAACACTGTAGAGTCTGTTGCTGATTCGTAGCAATTCTTTTCGTGAACTATATCCTCACACAACTTTAATAGGTTTTGGCCAATGAATTGAGGAGGAAGAAAATCTGTGGGGAAATAGTTCTGAAAAATTTTTGGCAGGATGAAAAAACAACAGGATGGAAACATGTCTTGACATTTTGGAGCGGATTACTTATGACGAGTCTTGGCTTTCTTTAATACTACAGGAAACGCAACGCTTAAGGCAGGAATGACACACTTCAGCCTCACCATGGCCATGAGAGTCAGAATCAGCAAATCGAAGATCAAAAGCATGCTGATTTGCTTTATTGATAGGGACAATCCCCTATAGGAAATTTATGCGTCAAGATAAATAATATTAGTCTTTATAATAATAATAATAATAATAATAGTCTTTATTATCCAACAGATACAAAAATACACCTAAAGGATAGTATAAAATTTAAAAAAACAATAAACATATTGCTATGAATAGTGGTTTGTAGAATAAATGTGCCATCATCCACAACTAATCTTCCCAACTAGGATACTCAGACGGTTGATTTCCAAAAATTGAGACTTCTTACTTCTCGGATTCCAATCGGAAAGACGTGGAACTGCAATGTTATTTGGACGCCAGTAAATAGTTCACGATATGTTTTAAATTTATTTTATATAAGTTACTTATTTTAATAAATGAGCAGTAAAGTTATAGCAAGAATAAAACACAGGATAAAATTTAAACTGAATCTTTAATACAAAAAAAATCTAAAGTATAAAGATAATGTATTTACAATATACTCGAGGTAAAATATATCCACTGTAAATTGACAGCTAAGTGGATGAAAAAACTTCCTCTAATGACTCCGATCAAACTTATCTAAAAATAATAAAGTTTATTTTTAATTTCTCCCCAGAGAACCACTCTCTATAATCAAATATATTGATACACGATCAAAATTTTTACACATGCGCAAACTAACATATACAAAAAACAACCTTGAATCCCGTCGAATAAATTTTCAATTTATAATTATTACAAAGAAATGTTAATAATAATCTTTATTAAATGTAGGTGTAGGTTTCCGCGGTCGTTCTCTAGATGTAGATCTCGGTTTCCGGGTTGGAACCGCGTCGAGTTAGGCGTAATTGCCAACGTTTCTTCCACTGTTTCAAGGGACATCTTCAGGGCTGTACGCAGATGTTCGTCGTTTCGCAGTAGCTTGAGGAATGCCATGACAGAGACTGGTACAACTTATATAGGGGGGACCGGGTCAGATAGTGGCCTGCTTTGCCTGGGGACAATGAGCCAATGGCATGCGTCGTATGGGCGTTGTGATTCTTAGTAGAGTTCAGTAGAGTTTGCCACGTTGGATGGAACGTATAGCCATCGTCTCTATTGAGATTGCGGGGATGTTTGTAAATTTCAATAGATTCACGGATTTTCCTAGGGAAATAATGCGATTCACGGGACAGAAGCTTAACATCTTTGAATAGAATTTGATGACCGGAGTTGAGTTTGTGTTCTGCCAGCGCTGAACCGGCTATATGTAACAGTCTAGTACAACGTTCATGTTCGGACTCACGCACGCCGACTGGTCGCTTAGTTTCGCCAATTCGTGTGGCATTGTGTACATTGGCGAAACTAAGCGGCCAGTCAGCGTGCGTGTGTCCGTACATGAACGTTGTACTAGACTGTTACATATGGTAACTTAGTAATAGACTTTAAAATGGTATATCGCTTTTCTATTTACAAGCATAAAATGTTAATTAATAGGACTTTTTTCTACTTAAGTTAGATCTATATATAAATTTATATTTATATGAGAAATTTTGTAGTAAAACACATAAACAAATTTAGTTCAATACCTTCTTCAAAACTATTCTGATTTCCAACTGATTAGTTCTAGTTTCTGCGATCAGCCATGGACCACTGGTCGTACGAATTGAAATATTCTCCGATACATAGAAAGCTGGTCACGAACCAAACATATTTCCTAGGCGTCGATCCTCCAGTAAAATTAAGGTGAACTATCTCCTTCAGACAATGGATAAACTTGCTTATAGGTTATAGGGATCCTCGAAGTAGCCCATAAACATCCTATTTTGACTCAGGTTAATCCGATACGGTTGAATTAGTAACGGGTAATGGTGTTCTCTCAAAATAAAACGTGAAATAAGTGATTTGTTCTCAATAAAGCAGCTCTCAATAAGAGAGCGTGAAAAACGAATGATGAAAGGTATATAACGACCTTTTAAAGTGTTATTATTTGGAGATCCTCCGTACCAATCGTAAGTAAACTCTTCAAAATTCCAATATCGGTTGAATCACTGTATTTTTAATTTATAAAATCGTATAACAAAAAAATAAGTTGATTTTACAGTTGTAGTATAAATTATACTTGATTTAAAAGTTTTAAAAAATTCTCTTTTCAAAACACATCTGAACAATTCAAGTGCAAAAATTCTTCTTCCAAATTTTATCAACATGAAACCATAGTGACCTCTCGCATTTTTCACTTTTTGAAAATTATAGGTAGATATATAGAATTTTCAAAATATTCTGACATTTAAATTTAATTTCGATATCTGTTAAATATTTAGACTTATTGTTTAAAATTCACTTTCCCTTTCACATATAGCCTTTTTAGATTGACAAAAATGTTAAAAAGTCAATGTAGTTATTATCGACAAGTAATACAATTAAAACATTATCACGTGAACATAAACTTCTAAAACTTTTTAAGAAATCTTGCATATATAAAAGAATAATAATAATATGATTAATCTAGTATAAATATTCAATTTTCCATATGAGAGAATTAATATTCTATTATATATTATATATATATATATATATATATATATATATATATATATATATATATCGCCTACTGATTAGGTTTACTATATATATATATATATATATATATATATATATATATATATATATATATATATATATTTAAGAGAAGCTGTGAAGATCTTAATATGTATAGAATGATAAATGTAATGAAAGTTAAAGTAAATAGATTTGAATTGATAATTTGGCGCCTTTTGATATTAAAATATATTTAGATCAACGCTATCTATGTTCTTTATATTCCAACTAGCAGTCGTGAGCATGTAGTACTTAGAATATTGACTTCTCAGGATCTTCGTCAATAGAATGTGACTGTTTACTTCTTTGTATGTTGTTTAAATAGATAAATCTAATTTGAAATAACTCCTACAACTTAGCACTAATAAATAAAAGAGTGAATTAGGTAATAAAAATAAAGTAATTTATTGAAATAAATAGGAAACTGCAATGCGCACAAATAAATGTGTCTAGCGACAAATAATATTAACTACTATACTATAATGCACGTGTGTTTAATACTTAAAAGGTTATGTGTAGTAAAGTTTTTTTATTTGAAAAATATGGTCTACGTTGGGACTCGTAGACCATATTTTTCAAATAAAAAAATTTCGTATGATTTGCTTTGTAATTTGTAGACAGCAATATTTACATCACCACTTACTCTGCAATTACATACATTCTAATTTGATATTTGTAAATATTTCATATAAAAGCCGAAAAACCCCAATAATTTATCAATTGTTATATTTAATAAACGGCTAAGAAATTATCCAAACACTCATATAGCTATGGAGTAATAATTAGCATTTCCAACATTCAAATCTGACATCTGCTCTCAAAATACTGACATCTGCTTTCAATAACTCACATCTACTTTCAAAATAGGCATCTGCTTTCTAATCTGACGTTTGCTTTCATAACTGACACCTACTTTCAAATCAGACATCTGCTTTCATTAACTGACATTTGCTTTCACTAACTGACATCTGCTATCAAAACTGACATGAGCTTTCAAAACTGACTTCCGCTTTCAACTTGACATCTACATTCAATAACTGACATCTGATTCATTAACACTGTTACTTTATAATGCATTTATAAATAGCTTGAACCTGGGTCTATTGTGGCTTAGTGGTAAAAGCGACAGCCCGGCAAGCTGTAGACTTGGGTTCGAGTCCCAACGTAGACCATATTTTTCAAATAAAAAAAATTTCGTATGATTTGCTTTGTAATTTGTAGACAGCAATGTTTACATCCCCACTTACTCTGCAATTACATACATTCTAATTTAATATTTGTAAATATTTCATATAAAAGCCGAAAAACTCCAATAATTTATCAATTGTTATATTTAATAAACGGCTAAGAAATTATCTAAACACTTATATATATATATATATATATATATATATATATATATATATATATATATATATATATATAGACATTTTTTAATAGAATTTAATAGGTGCAAAAAATCCCTCTTTATGTTTGTAGAAACATATTTTACATAACAGCCACCACTGCTTTTGGTGGTGAAACATATTTTTAACTTTGACGGATAACGTGTGTGCTTCTTTATTCATGAAACTGTAAAGTGAGGTGACTTCAGTACGACGTAAACTCTTGTAAAATGTTAACGATGAAACGACGTCTGACATTGCCAGCGCGGCGTCATCGTGTTGTGTGCTCTCGTCCATTTGCATGATACATAGTTTAGTTTTATTTCAGCCATAAAACTCTTAACGCAATCGCCTCCTTTTACGAAACAAGATTAACGATAAAAGACGTCACATTATGTCTCGAAGCGCTTCTGTAAAAGAGGAACTTCGCACTTTGATAAACGACCTTTAAATAAATATAATGCAATGAAAACAATCGTTTTATGAAAAGTTTATTGTGTATAGACGGAAAATAAGTAAAAGTAGATGGAAACTTTCGAAGAATACGAACCTTATGTTCTACTATGTCGCTTGTGATTTATTGTTTTTCCATTTTATCCAAAATTCTCTCGCATGGCAGCCGGCTTTGACGATTTTTTCCCTTTTCAATCATATCTCGAGTTTCCTGTCGAAGTTCCGAATATTTGTATAGAAATTATTCAAGCATATTTTCACGATGTATATAGAATGCCCAAAGTTTTCGTATATAGTACTCCGAAATGAGATTTTAATATACCGGATTATTGTTCGTGTACATCGGATAGTTTACGAATTATTGTCTCTAATATTATAGTTTTGAATCGACAAATGAAAAAAAAAGTTTCAGAATACGGGTTGCTTATGGAATTTATTTTAAATCAAATAGGAGTGCATATGAGTATTAAAAGTGCCCGAAACTTACATATTTATGGTCAATGTAATTATAAAAGGACACTAGTTACATCTAGTTTATATGAAACAAAAATATTTTTAATAATATTATATATTTAAAATACTATTTAATATTACAACAGTTATTAAGACATGGTAAGAATATGGGAAGAGTGTTATTACGGTGAAAGTATCTCTCCAGTAGTGCGTACTGATGATTCTGTAGTAGGTTAAAATACGTGTCTGCATATCTGGAGAGATACTTTCACACAAATATGAATTTGTATTTGTGTTCTCCACACCCGATTTTTAATAATACACATTTTATATTATTAAAATTTTTTTATACAAAATCTGGTGAGGTTCCACCTACTCAAGTAAGTTTCAAATTACTTTGTTAGATATAGTTTGTCCATACGGCATAACAACATAGTTAGCATTTCTAAATACAATGTGTTTCAAAACGAACTTCATCTTAGTAGGCATTGAGTAACTAGTACATACTTGCAAATTATTATAAGCCACTTGCCTTTTATTTATAACTATTTATCTAATATCATTTTGACATTTGTTATTTTGTGACTAGCAATATAATTTTTTTTACAAATATTTTTTTTTCCTTAATAAACAATACTTCTAAATAATGTACACATTGCAAGAAAGTATTTTTATTGTTGAAGCATATTTCCGAAGTGCACAATTTCTTAAAGGAGAATGGTAATAATCCTACGTGGAATGTAAACGACAGTTTCACTTGCAGTTTCCTAATAGAGTTGTGGATAATACCGCTTTAAAGATCACATTTGTCTAGTCATGGAGAAGTTTGGGGCTACAGGATCTGTGTCAAAACGCAAAAGTTTTGGTAGGCCACGGACACAGCAAAATATTGTTGAACACGTAGAAAACCATGTTGGAGAAAATCCATATATATCAGTTCGTCGCTCATATCTTCTAGTACCGTTCATAGAATTTTGAAGCGTCGTTTACATATTGCTATGAATAGTGGTTTGTTGATTTAATGCGCCACCATCCACAACTAGTTTACCCAACTAGGTTACTCAGCCGGTTGATTTCCAAATATGAGACTTCTTACTCCTCGGGTTCCAATAAGGAAAGTCGTGACCAGTCGCGCCAGTGAAAAATTCACGATAATTTATATACTTATTTTTTGACGAGTTACTTATTTTTAATTAAACAGCAGTAAAGGCCAGAACACAAAATTAAACACAGGATAAAATTTAAACTGAATATTTAAAACAAAAAATAAAAAAGAAAAAAAAATATATCTTTATAAAGTATAAAGATTATGTATTTTACAATAATACATGAGGTAAAGAGGTAAAATATATCCACTGTAATATTGACAGCTAAGTGAATAAAAAAACTTCCTCTTTATTAACTCCGGTCAAACTTATTTAAAAATAATAAAGTTTATTTTTTAATTTCTCCCAAGAGAACCACACTGTATAATCAAATCTGATACACGATCAAAATTACACATGCGCAATAACATGTACAAAAAATCTGAATCCCGTCGAACAAACTTTTCAATTTATAATTATCACAAAGAAATGTTAAATGTTAAATGTTAAAATAATAATCTTTATTATTTATTTCTAATAATTAAGACAATTTCCTACTTGTTCCAAAACAATAGAACTACAATTAATATAATCTGATTTTTAAATTTATGTCGACATAAAAAAATTATTCTACTTACAATTTGGAGACTTACGAGAACAGTTGTTTAATATTTTAAAATCATCAAATTACGAGAATAAAAATCTCTAAAATATATCTGGAAATGAATATCAAAATACAAACAACTAATTAACACATTCAAATCAACCCGAACTAATTTAAATATATAATATATATTTCAATACACACAACTGTCTCGTTTAATAGCAGATCTTCGTCTCCCTTATTTCACCAAGGCCTCTCGGTCAGAGCGCCCTCGAATAACAAGTTTTTATAACACGTTAAATTTAAAGCATTTTCAATATACATACAGTGAAAGTCAAAAATAATTGTACATTTATTTTAAATAATTTTTAATATTATTTTAGAAAAAATCCATAGCAATATGTATCCATACAAAGTATCGTTTTTCTACAGATCTTACCTAGCGATTACGCTACTAGGCTTAATTATTACAACTTCTTTCAAGAAAATTTAAATAATGACGAAATTTTTGATCCAAGTTTTTTTACTGATGAAGCATGGTCTCATTTAAGTGGGTTTGTAAATAAACAAAATTACAGAACATGGTCTATAAACAATTCAAACAATCACATCGAAGTTCCTTTACATGCTGTTAAAGTTGGAGTATGGTGAGCTGCATCTCGTCGTAGAAAAATAGGATCAATATTTTTTCACAATAACATTAATAGCCAACGATACCGAGAACAGTTATTAACACAATTTTTAACTCAAGTGCAACGAGACGAATTCAATAGGGGTTACTTCTAGCAAGATGTGGCTACTGCAAATACAACTCGTGAAAATTTAGCACTTTTAGAATATTACTTCCCTAATCGAGGTATAAGTAGAGGTGTTTTGCCAGTAAGGCCACCAGATCTTACACCGTTAGATTTTTCTATTTTCGGATTGCTAAAACATTAAGTACCTATATAAGACAAGAATGAATATCTTAAATGACTTGATGAATACAATTACAATTAAATGTGATGAAATAACACCAAATGTATTGCAGAATATTTTTGACAACATGAAACGTCGTATTGCATTATGCATTCAACAGAATTGTGACTATTTTGAACACTTGTTATAAATTATAATAATTAAAATTTCTACAAATCAGTTCTTTACGTTGGTTGTTTGATTAATATCCCATATTTAAAGTTTTCTTATTAAATAAATTAATAATCTAATTGTACTTGTTATTAATTTCATCATCATATCTCTCGATGATAAATTTTGACATAATTTATAGAAGAAATTCATGGACAAATAGATGTAATTCTTTTTGAAACGCGTTGTTTTTATTCCCTTCATTTTATATATAAAATATTTATATTCACATTACTTCACGGAAATGCAACTAATTTGCAACAAATGCCGACTACAGGCAAAAATATTAACATCTGTTTCCTTAATGTAACTTAAATCTTAGCGATGTATTCGGAACCGTCTATTACCGTATTACAAAATACAGTTCCTGACATGTTTGGTTTTTTTTCAATTTTTAGATAAACTTCTTACATAATGTATTACCCCTTAAGAATTCACTGAAAATTTATTGATAAGAAAATGCATAAACAAGTTTAATATAAAAAAAAAAATTAAAAAGTATGCTCTACTTACAAGAAGTATTCCAATCAGTAACTGTAAAATTTCAATATTCTTATATAACTTAGTAAAGCCTCACTTTTTAACTTTGATTCGTAAGCTAAGGATTTTTTTATTTTAAACACCTTCCGCATAGCGTAATCTCATTCCTTATTTCAATAACTTTTCTTCGAAGAGTTTCGAAAATGAATCACCACAATATATGTAGTAAGATTTTTTTGTATGGTATGTGCAGACTGGTCCAATGTCTTGAGCGAAAATCTTTCCGAAATCCTAGGATCGCGTACAGTGTATATGGTATTTGTAAAGTATTCCATGGCTTTTATATACTACAACTCTTCACCGTAGGAGGGCAAAAATTTTCATTTGATTTTTATTTACACATCTAATGGTAACTGCAAAGGATACCAATCCCGTAAAAAACCGACCTCCACACACAGAGTGTCGAACCTTCGACCAACGAAAGTTCCATTGCTGTTGTCCGATACTCTTACCACAGAGCCGTTCAGATTGTGACTATAATTTCTCTATTGAATCGCAAAGTGGCGCATCTTGTGTTTATAATATTATAATATAATATATTCTCAGCATGCTTTAAAGAATTTTATTAGAGATACAAATCTTGATTAATTTACGACTGCACATAATGCGCTAATAGTGAGAATTATATTATTAAACCTTTCATGTCAAAGGAACCTTTTTAATTTTCAAAAAAGAATATCGTCTAAAAAAGATGCTGCGCTGCAGAATTCTCCAATATATGTACTTCTTTCAATAATTATAAGTCAATATGAAAAAAATGCTCTGGTAGATTTATGTGTCTCATCTCTCAATGACAAATAAGCCGAGTAATCCGATAATGTTTTTATAATAATAATCCGATGAGAGTTTATTTATTTGATTTCGAAATGGTTAGCAAAAAAAATTCCAAAATTTATTCAGAAATTTATCATTTACAACAGATTTAACTCAAGGATTGGGTAATACTGAACTCGTCGTGATAAAATGCACATTTCTTGCAAATTGTTTATGGGATTCCAGAATATTACGTGAAAATCTTGAGAAGCAGTATCTAGAATCTACTTATTTATGAACCTATACTTTTAAAACGGTCTGAGAAAAATTGCTGTAAATAATTCATAGTGTGTGGTGAAGCAAATTTCTGTTGGAAATAACCATTAATTAATTCTGTTATCCAACTGATTTATAAATGACACTAAAATATTGGTCCAATAATTTGCTGCCTTGACATTGCTACCCAATCGCCAATTTTAACTGGCTACATTGATTGAATTGTGCGGATTATCTGCTGACCAAGTTCTATATTTTGCGAATTAACATAACCAGGCAGGTGAAACCATGCTTTATCGAAATAGAAAATAATATTTTACTGGTCAATGTTATTATGCAGACGATCATTATAGCACTGACAAAACTGAATTCGTTGTAAAAATCAGGTGGGTGAATTTGATAAACAATTGACAATGTATGTGGGTGCAAATGTAGCTGTTTTTTCAGGTTCTTACGAGGAGATTTATAGAAAAGTTCTAAGATGGATGTAGGAAAGGTTAAAAGACCAACTTGTAATGTGGAGCTTACCTAGAATAGATGATGTACAAAAATATGACAATTTTGTTCAATAATTTGATTCACATTTTCCAAAATATTGGATTTAAGAAAAGTGGGTCGGCCACCAGTGAGCAGCGAAAAGTAGCGATATTCAATTTATTCTTCTGGATATATTTCGATAAATTGAACATAAGCCACCTGCTTGGAATATATCCAAGTATTTTGCCAGCAGCTTCCAAAATAAGCCATTCAAATAAATGTATTTTACCTGTCAATAAAGATCATTTTGAAAGTAAAGACAATAAATTGTTTTATTTATTGTTTAATTTTTACTTTGTAAAATTTTTGACAAATATTAGTTTAAAAACCAGTACATTAAATTGTAGTACAGCCCTTAAAAAAACATATCAAACAAACAAAATACACTTTCAATTTCGATGAAACCGCAATAATTACATCTGAAAAAACAACAAAGCAGAAAATATACTAGAAAGCATCCACATACAAAAAATATAAATTCAATTAACGACCGTACAGATTTAAATATCTTGTGAGCAATATACCTACCCATTATACGAGCCATCGAAAAAATTCATAATTGGAATAGACTGTGAAATTGTGTTGGTACTTTAGCCACTTCCACATAATGACATTTATTATTTGACATTGAAACTATATGTTTGTGTCAAATTTTTCAAAACTCTTATTAAGAAAATTAAATTGATTTAAAAAAATGGTATTCAACATAGAACAAAAAGCAAAAATTATCGAATGTTACTTCCGTACAGGTGTGAAAGTAAATGGCGAGTGGCAGTATTCAATTACGGAATCCATGGCTGATTTTAGTGAAAAACATCCTGAATTAGTGTTTGACTACAATTATTTTTACAATGTTTTGACAAATTGTGTAAAGTTATTCAGAGAGACTGCTAGCGTCGGTCGAAAAACTGGAAGTGGACGACCATCTAAACGTACAGCTGATACTATTGAAGCCCTTCAGCATATTATTGATGAAAATCCAAAAACATCCATTTCAGTAGTGACCCAACAAACAAATTTATCTTATGGTACGTGCCAATTCATTCTTAAAAAAGTCTTACATTGTCATCCATACAAGCTGCAATGTTTTCATGAACTTTATCCAGTGGATTATTTAAGACGAGTGGAATTTTGTCAATGGTTTCAAAATAATCTACACAATCAGGATACCCTTAACACAGTTTTTTTCACGGATGAGGCCTGGTTTTATCTTTCTGGATATGTTAATTCACAGAATATGAGGTGTTGGTCCTCCGAAAATCCTCATTTTTTTGTTGAAAAAACAGTGCGTTGCCAAAAAGTTGGTGTTTGGGTTGGAATATGTCGAAGAAGATTGGTGGGTCCCATTTTTTTTGAAGATACACTTACTGCTGCACGATATCGCAATGAGATACTCGGCTCATTCATAAATCAACTCGATGATGAGGAATTACAAAATGGGTATTTCCAACAAGATTCTGCAACAGCACATACGATCATGAAACACTTCAATATCTCAAAAAAAATTTTAACAGAATAATAAGCAGGAACACTGAAATCCCATATCTAACTAGGTCTTGCGATTTAAACATATGTGATTTTTTCGTATGGCCATACATAAAAAATTCCATTTATTCAACGCCATTTCATAATCTGGAACAACTGAGTATTCGCATAACAGAAAAGTGTGAAGAGATCAACAACTCACCGCAAATGCTGCATAAGTTTTTGCTGGATTGCGGAGAAGAGTTGGTTTGTGTTTAGATGTAAATGGACAACAGTTTCAACAACTTCTGTAGCTATATGTAAATTTTGATTATGATTTCGATATTAAATAAATTATTTGTTTTCTTTTTTGGTGTAGTATCATTTCAATGCCATAACCTTTTTTTACAATGAAACCAAATGAAACTGTCAAGCATCAAGTAATGTGTCATTATGTGGAAGTGGCTAAAGTACCAATCCAATTTCACAGTCTACTCCAATTATGAATTTTTTCGATGGCTCGTTATAAAGATATAATAACAATATAAACGTCACAAAAATAAAATAAAAAAGCAGATGCCCGAGAACATTAACCCTCCACCCTCCCCGCAAAGGGTTGGGAAGGCTAACATTCCTTCCAACCGTCAAAATAAACAAACGGCCGAAAATATATTACCTGCAAATACAAAAAGTTTAGTTTTATTTAGAAATTCAAACAAATACGTCGCAATGTATTAACACCAACAATACTTGATGTAAGTAGATTTATTATAATATTATCTCTTACCTTTTTTTACATTTAAGTAAATTTTAGTTTTTGGAAAAGATACTATATATAGTATAAAAACGCCAAAATAAATATTGTTCTAATTACCCGGCCGCTACTCCCAAAAAATATTACTTTTTTCTCGTATATATATTTTCTCCTTAAATTTGTGGTGGTACTGACAAATACCAATGTACACGAAACAGGACAAAACAATTCGTGGTAAAGAGAATTAATTCTGTGTTTAAACCATTCACAGAAGACAACTCGGCGGGGAATATCTAATTCCATTATCCTTTGCACGTGTTCGATATGATACGGGTAAAGTAAATTAGTTTAAAAAATTTGATGCACCATTGTTTCTAGCGGTGGATTTTCGTATTGCCGCCCGTATATATATTAAGTGTGACAGGACCGGACTCGAATAAAGAAAATCATTTTCTTGTTACTACCTGAAGATCGGACCCCGATTTTTTGGATGAAGGCATTACTCATGTGTATCTTTTGTCCCTTTTTTATTTGTCGCTATACTAAACTAAGGCTGTACATATGGCTAGAGATATTACTGGAGGGTTTCACTAATGAGGCATATATATTAGAATTATTTATGAAATTATCTAATCCGTCAATTTGACGAGTTCCGTAGAAGGAGATGTACTATACACAGTTCTTAAAACTTAGAAGCATAGAGGAATATAAGCGTTTGTGTAAATTCTTTGAATGAAGTTATTCACTAACGGCAAAAGTTGGTGAGAAATAATGCATGGTTCTTACAAAATTTTAAATCCATCAAATTAACGGGTGCCATAAATCTAGTATTAGTTTGCTTTATATACACATATTTCAAAAGGCTAAAGTATTTTTCCGAGGCTTTCGTTACTCCTTAGATTTCAACGCTGCCGAAGAGTACAGAAAAGAGCGGAGAAATCTAATCCTCGTTTTCATATTTAACCCTCAATTTTAAGATTCTTATGAAAGCGGTTCTTGTCGTCTTTGTTCGACACCTTATCTCTGACGAATAAACGCTTCGACTATTAATCGTTCTCCCGGGGTAAGTAATATTTTAACTTTTTCAATTATCGTTTTACAAATAATTGGTTTCGTGATATAAAGTTTCTGCTTGCCACCATATACGCGTTAGCAAATATTATGTCGTTAATTATTTTCTTCAAGTAATTTCTATAATAAAATCAATGTTGATAAAGTTTTTAGTATTTATATATATTTTTAATGTGTTTATTACATTTTAGTTTCATTTCATTTAATTTAAGTTTCGACTTTGAAAAAATATGTTAATTTAAGGAACTGTTAAAGTCGAAAAATGCTAGTACTTATAGTTCTTCCTTTCCTTATTGACTCAACTACTTTTGTTTTAGTTACGAGGTCGCATTATCCTTTGTATATAATTCCCTGTGAACCACATTCTTCGGCATCTACGCCTGGTATACTTTGTATTTAACACAACGGAAGCTCTTCGATAACTAATTTAGTTCAGATTAAATTATCCCTCCTATTATTCCTATTATAAACTCCCCGTTTAACAATTAAATTTCCCTGCAAAAATTAACAGACCTTTGCCGATCCCGGAAACTTTTTTTTCTATCCGGATTCCATTCAACTTTTCTCATATAACAAAGCGACTGATTATCGGTGGTTTATTTTTGCGGTGCCGAGAAGCGACCCGAACAGAATTATAACCCAATTAAAAATATTGCATCGTCAAGGACTTTCTGGAAAGTTCCGTCAGCCCTAGCGAAATTTAATAGATGTTGATTTCAGATATAAAAGTTTCTTTCTTTATTCTAGAGAAATAATTTAAAATTTAGGTCCGGCCAGATCAGCGCTGTCCCGCGGTGGATGAAGAAGTGCCACTTGAATTAATTACAAAAAATGTTGTAAAGGAAGAATTTAATTCAAAGTTGATATAGCAAAAATATGTAATGGAGAAACCTCGTTATAATAAAGTTTTTAGTGAGATGGAACTAACTGAGGTCGGATGAAGTTTAAAGTGTTGAATATTAAGGAGATAAAAAATTGCAATAAAGTCGTGCACTTAAATTTATGTTCTATTTCAATTTTAAGATATTTATTATAACCAGGAGTCGTATCAAATAATTCTGTTTGAAGCAGGCTTTACAAGTGGTTTTACTCTTGGGCGACCTTATAATCCAAGAAATTATAAAACTCTATAATAAACAAAGTAAAGTAAATATTTTTCAAGTAAATCTTTTTATTACCTCTGTTTTGATGTAAAAGTAGCAAACTTCAGCTTCACTCACATGTGTTTGCGTAACCGTGATGGATTATCAAACAAAATTTATTAAATGATGCATTTTTCTAATTCGAAACCAAAAGCACAACATAGGACGATCAGCTTCTCATGAATATTTAGAATAGATTATATACAAATACGTCTAAACTTCATGTAATACGTGTTCTTTGACAGTGACGCCTTAATTTTTCTTCTAGTTTTCCTTTAATTTACTGTCGAGTCCCGGTATCTTAATTTGCCAGTCATTTAAATTCGTTCAACAGGTATGTATATCGCTATTTGTGTTTAAATTTGGTAACTGTATCACCCCCCTATCGTTTTCTATGCAAGCGGGTGATTGAGATTCGACATTCAACCTTCGTGGTATCTAATTGGGTCTTATTAAGTAGTGCAGATCTTCAAAAAAAAGAAGCTAGAATCACAGCTCTTCGACGTATAGTTTTATCGCATTAAGCGGATCAAGTCTTAGAAGTGATTATATATTTATGGAATTGCCGATTTCGTCTGTAGCAAATTTAGTAGTTTGGGAAAGTTAATTAAAACCAAACTGTAACTATAGCGGCGTTCTGGTCCGATCTTCGGGAAGAATAGGCTTTCTGGCGAAGACTTCGTACAGGCACTACATCCCTCTATCATCTGGGGTTACCACGTTGTTAATTATCTGGTTACCACCAAGCCAGACAAAAACCGTAAATTAGCGAGTGTTTTCTCTCAAGGACGAACACCAAAGGGCATTACGTACGTTAGGGAAACAAGTAATTCATACTATTATTTTTATTTTGTACTAGTTTAATTATATTTAATAATTTTGCTTTTGTTCTCGATTTCCTTTCATAATTAATTAACATAATATTTTAAAGCTTGACTAATTTCAATTTCAATTGATCGTTATATTTAAAATTACAGCCAGTTTTCTAGAGTTATATATATTAATAACATTTAAACGTAAAAATTATCTTTTCCTGTAATTGCATTAAATTTTAAATTTCGATTCATTTTTGCATAAATATATATTTCTGTAATACATTTCTTTTACTGCCAAATTTTTGCCGTATGTGAAACTAAATGTTTTTTTGACGTGCACAGCTGCATATCGTATGAACCATAAAAACAAGGCTGTACGTTAAATGTCGATGTATTCTGGAAAATATATTTGTATTTAAATAAAATTTATATTTGGTTATCATGAAAAATAATTATTGGTTGGTTTGACTTTAGCAAATATTAATAATTGTATCTAAATTAACTAAATTTACATTGTCCAATTATTTTGGAAAATATAGGAAAGTCATATACTTTTAAAAACTTAATAATAGATTTGACACTCTATGTTAGCAAATATTCAATATAAATATGATCATAGTCTTCCACCTTCTAAGAAATCTCATGCCTATATAGTAATAGTAGAAATGTAATAAATTAAAACTAGTGCTTTCCATAAGCTACTTAACATATTCCAGATATATATATATATATATATATATATATAAATGTAATATTTTCGTGACCTTGGTATGATAAGGTAAACTTAATAAGTCGGCGATTAATATTTTTTATTCCCTTGACAAAGGTATCATTGCCGAAACATGTAGGTTTGTTTTAAATATATATACTTTGAAGTAATGAACCAGACCTTTAATCGCCGACTTATTAAGTTTACCTTATATATATATATATATATATATATATATATATATATATATATATATATATATATATATATTGTAATAATCTTTGAGTCAAACGTTGGTAACAGCAAAAATATTCAATAATTTAGCAGCCCCACGTTGGACCGTCAAAATGTAATAATCTTTTGATACAAACGTTTACTAAAAAGTATTTTTAAAAACAAAATATACTTTAAAGCAGTAAAATGTATTTAAAATTCGAATTTTTTACCCCCGCATTCTGATATACTTCTGCGCAGGTCCAATACTTGAATATAAACGTTTACAGTTAACAATCATTACCTATACAACCAAATAGTACTTTGATTTTAAGAGAAAGTTTAATATTTAATATAATTTGGAGAAACAACGAACATGAGTTCTCTAATATCTCCAAGGTCGTGAAGATTCTGTCTGACAAAGAAATTAAAAGGTATGTTAGCTCAGTATTAATGTGATAAACTTATTGAATTCAAACAACTTGTCTTGGTTCTTAAATTCCGTTTATTAAAAGGAAAATCTTATTATAAGTGAATATTTAATTTGGCAATATTTAACAAAACATTCGGAATAAACAATAGATTAGCAATTTATTTTTATTGAAAATTTAAATTATAAAATTTAATGGTTATGTGGAATTTCTTTTAGGTGAAAAATTGAATCTACGGTGATGAGACAAAAACTAGGCTACATAAACAAATAGATTCTGATAAATCAAATTGCTGAATAAATGAATTTGTATATAACCTCCCTACTTACAATGTTTTAAGACAAAATGGTCATTAAAGGGATCTTTATTTGCTTTCGGTAAGTAAATATATCTGTTTACTTAAAAAAAATGCAAATAATAAAAACTTAGCTCAATATTCTATCACAATTATCCGTCTAGTCTCTGGAATTAGGTCTTGTTTCCCTGACGTACGGCTGGTATATTTTAACTTCAGGAACAACGGTCACAATCCTGGCAGATCTCGTAGGTTAGGATCCCCCGATTATTCAAAGGTATACAAACTTTTCTAAATTCTGCTTTTCTAATTTATGAACACAATCCTGGTAATATAAGGCCTTGTAATGTTTCCCAATATTTATCTAAAGCTGGTACACATCTTTTGTGGCTCATTAATTGATAGCGGAGTATAAGATGAAAACAGTTCAAATCTTGGTAATATAAATTATACTTGTTTTTTATATTTTTCCAAAAAAATTCGTTTTATTCAAAACACATTCCATTAATTCAAGTGCAAAAATTCTTCTCTGTAATTGTTTTCAATAACTCACTATGGCAACCCAACAGCTTTTCTGTTTTTGAAGCTCATTGGTCGCTTTAGTTATATAGAATTTTCCAAAATATTTGACATTTATACTATAATTTTGATTTTTAATTAATTAATATTATGAACTTATTGGTTTACAATTAAATTTTCCTTCACATAACACATAACCTTTTATATTACCAAACATTAACAATAGTATACAAAATTAACTAGATTTACATCGTTCTATAATTTTGGTGAATGTAAGAAAGTCATATACTTTTGAAATTTAATCATAGATCCGACACTCTAAGTTAAAAAAAAACAATACAAATATAATAGACTTCCAACCTTCTAAGAAATCCCCATAACAGAAATGTAACGAATTAAAACTAGTGTCTTCAATAAATCAATCATTTTTATTATAATATATATATCTGGAATGTATCTTTGAATAATTTTATCCATAGCAACTACAAATGTATGACATTAATATACTGTCATTTATATTTTATATTCCCTGAAAAAGGCATCATTTGCATTCAATTTGTTGGCGATTTAAGGTCTGGTTTTACTTCAAAATGTATATATAAAACAATCCTATATGTTTCGGCAAATGATGCTAAATATTCAATTCATATAGATAAGATTTTCTTAATAAACAGAGTCTAAGCTACCAAAGCAAGTCGTTTGTGTGTACGATAAGTTAATAAAATATCATATTAACCTACATCCACCGAGATATATACAACTGACATACCTTCTTGCCAAATAAGAATCTTCCACGACCCTTGAGATATTTAGAGAGCTCATGTTCATTATTTTTTCTAATTTCATTAAACATCAGCTATTATTTAAAACAAAATACTATTTTGATTTGATCGTTAACTTCGAACGTTTACCATCTATTAATTATTGATCCTGCGCAGAAATATATGTATTAATGCATGTGTAAATTCGAATTTAAATTCATTTTATATCTTCAAATTGAACATTTTACCTTTAAAACTTTCTTTAGTTGACGTTTAAGAGATAAATAGATCGAACTTAATGATTATATAAATAGAGAGCGATAATAGACACCACATAAGTTCTAGGTGGTGATTCAAATTGGCAATTACATTTACAAATTATTTATTTAATTAGTGGAGCATATTATATTATATTATGGCACTCCAACGTTTGGCTCATATAATAGTATAATATATATAAATATATATATATATATATATATATATATATATATATATATATATATATATATAATTGAAACGAAATTATCGACCGTGATATATTATAAAAAATTAATTTAAATTCGGGTAAGCGGTCAATTAAGAGAAAAGACTCCTTTATTAAATAACCCTATATTTCGCAACACACTTTGTCGCTTCTTCTGGGGTAACTACAAGATTAATGAGAAAAATAACAAAAAATAAATAAGAGTATAAAACAGTAGTAAAAACACTTACAAAATGTAGAGTTGAAAAATAATAAAATTGACGTACAAAATATAAAAATGATTAGATATAAAAAATAAAGTAACTATAGAAACAAGCCTTGAAAAATTAAAAAAAAAACATGTATATGAAAAGTTAAAACATGAAAAATAAAAAATATAATGCAATATAAATTAAAACAACATATGGACCAAATAACAAAACGATTTAAGATCGTCAACTAACAGTCAGACCCAGTATATTAAAATAAATTATACTAAGATCATTAGTATCAGATCTATAATTTATGTTATTTGTGTCTCTGTTGATGTGGACCATTTCTAAAAATATTCTTTTTTTATGGATATTTTCAACGTCTAGGATCTTAACGTCAACAAAATTGAAAGTATGGTCACGATCAAGTGCCTGGTCCACCAATGCACAAGATCTCTTACCAATACGGACATCACTTTTATGCTGAGTAATGCGCTGTGTTAGCCACTGTGATGTCTGACCTATATAAACGCCACAACAATCCGAACATGCTATCCTGTAGACAACATGACTATTTAAAAAGAAAGGTGTTATGTCTTTGATCTTACTATACAACTTCTTCAAGGTATGGGTGTTGTATTTAGCAATTTTAATGTTATTAAATTGTTTAAAATGTGATACAATTGTATGAGTAAGACCGCCAATGTATAGGATTTTGTATTTGTGTGACCGCGCAAGTGTATGGTTTTGTATGTTAGTACGCTCGTGCGTGTGTTTAGTGACCGGTCGCGTAAATTTAGAGAGATCGGATAACCAGCCGTTGCGTAGGGCCGCCAACCCTTTCCCGGCAACTTCTTTACTTTTCCGAGCAGGAAATCGTTAAGATGGCACAAGGTGTGACCGTCGTCGACTGAGGTAGCCACTAAGAGTGTTCCGTCGAAGTACTGCTCGGAAAAGTAAAGAAGTTGCCGGGAAAGGGTTGGCGGCCCTACGCAACGGTTGGTTATCCGATCTCTCTAAATTTACGCGACCGGTCACTAAACACACGCACTAACACACAAAACCCTACACTTACGCGGTCACACAAATACAAAGTCACACACCCAGAGAGAGACGCAAGCTGCCAGCAGCAACCTACACACAGGTTCATACCCAGAAAGAGACACAAGCTGCTGGCAGCGAACAACACATATGTTCACACCTTGCTATCTATTTTTTGGAATACTAAGGCATGACTTATTATTATTATTGGAATGTATCTTTGAATAATTTAAACCATAGCAACTCAATTATTTGACATTTATATTCTGTCATTTATATTTTTTATTCCCTTGACAAAGGCATCATTGCCGAAACATGTAGGGTTGTTTTAAATATATATACTTTGAAGTAATGAACCAGACCTTTAATCGCCGACTTATTAAGTTTACCTTATATATATATATATATATATATATATATATATATATATATATATATATCTGACGTGAATATACGAATTTGTTTTCAAGTTTTTTCTTTGCCTATGGCTTTTTTCCTTTAGCAACTTTTTTCGGGCTTCAGGTGTACTATGCAGCATTTTAGTATTAGAATTTCGTAAGTATTTAGCGTTTGTTTTGTGTAGTCTGTATGCGCAGGCGCCGATGGACGCGCTATCCCTTTTCTCAGTTTTCAAACTGAGCTTCCGCAAGCAAAACTGAGTGGCGCTGCCTTCTTTCTTTTATTTTAGTCACCCACATCCGTCTTCACTGACTAAGGGAATACGCAATAAATATAAGCTCCCAGACATTGTGCGATACGGATTTTGTTTATATTTCGACTATATTCAGACGCCGTCGCTGCGCCTGCTTCTCCCGTGGGTAGCAGAGTTGAACCTAAACGGTGCTTTATCAATATAAATGTGATTATTATAACATTTTTCTTTTGTCTCCTCTGAGTTTAACAAAGGCCAAATATATAGCTATGTGCAAGGAGTATTGATTGACAGTCTCCTCTTAAATTAATACACTTAATACAGCAATCCTGCAACGCCTTTAACCATTCTAAAAAAATAGAATCTTCTTGGTCTGCAAACGAGCCCTCCACAGCTTCTATTACCTCGTCGTTACACAAAAATTGACGTCCTTTTGAACTTTTTTTTACTCGAGGAAACAGATAATAGTCTGAGGGGGCTAAGTCTGGCAAATAGGGCGTTCCAGTAATTCGAACAGTATGTCCCGATTTGTATTCAGGGTAATACGTGATTTGTGTGCAGGGGCATTGTCCTGCAAAAACGACAGACCTTGAGCTAACATGCAACGTCTTGTATCCTTAATTTTCTTTCTCAGGGTGTTAGATAATAAGATAAGGGTTAGTAATTTAGAATAAGGATCTCTAGTGATGGTCTGATCCTTTTTTAGGTAATCGATCATAATTATTCCACGGATATTCAAAAAGCTGAAGCAAGAACTTTTCCAGCAGACTTTTGAACTCGAAACATCTTAGGCCTTGGATACCATAATGTTTGCACTCCATCAATTGCTGTTTTGCTTGTGGGTCATAAAAATGCACCCATGTTTCATGCATAGTCACAAGACGGCTCGAAAAATTTAGATCTTCTTCAAAACGGGCACAGATTGACTGTAATGCTTTTACTCTTGCTCGTTTGTGTTCGGCGTTCAAGCATTTAGGAATCCATTTTGCAGAATTTCTTTTCATAACTATCTAAATCGTCGTGCCAAATCAGAACTGTGTGGAGGGTACCAAACTACCGCGAATTCCAGGCTCGTCCCTGTCTTCATCAGTTTGTTGCTGCAATGCTGTCTGGCGTTGTCGTTGTGCAAGAGAAAAATCTTTCTTTTTCGCTTTTTTACTTTTCGATTGCGATCCTTTACTGATCGTAAACTTTTGCAATATCTTATTGAATCAATCAATGTAATTGACTTCCTTTACATCCCAGAAAATGGTGAGTATGACTTTCTGCGCTGACGAAACTCCTTCAAATTTTCGTATATGTGGAGAATCTGGACGATGGTATTCCATTGATGCGATTGTTTTCGAGGTCAAAATGTTGAACCCAAGATTCGCCTCTGGTTGTTTATGTTATGTTTATGAGAAAGTCATCTTCGTACGCGTCTCAGAAATCGAACTAATGTTAAATGACACTATTATACACCGTCGTTTGGTAGAAAAATAAAGCATGTTTATACGATATACTTGAAGTTACTGTTTGTAGGTTAGAACTTGTTTCTATTCCCACTACTTACACAAATGGCGTTGTTTGAGGTCTTAGATATGAATTTGCCCTCGTATGTTTGCCACACCGCAATGTATCCATGCAATTAAATTGTTGTGTTTTTTTTTGTTGTCAGTATTGGACATACATTAGCCTTGTAGATCTTAATTTCATATTCAACATTAGATATTTGTTTTTTCGGGCAATATCTTTGAGATAACCTGATATTTATACTACCTCTTATATTTCTTGTCTGAGTTACGCGTAATTTACGGTCTCTATAGTCTCTAGAGCAATATCTTTGAGATAACCTGATATTTATACTACCTCTTACAGTCCTTGTCTAAGTTACGCGTAATTTACGGTCTCTAGAGTATTTATGACACATTTTTTTAAATATATTACCTTTGTTTTTTGTTGAAGTATAGTGTTGAAATATATGCAGCTGATTCCAATGATAGTCTCCTAAATATGTTTTGAGGATAGCGTCGTCTACATAATATACTATTCCTAAACATGAATAAATCAGGAGGATTGGTGCAGCATATTCTTTATCAAACACAAAAACTTAAACTATCACAATTGGCTTCAAGCCTAGGATTTTTTTTTACTGCATACACAATTAATTGAACATTTTAACAAAACCTAAAATTACGTAATTTTGAATACAATAATGATATTGTAAAGAAACGAAAAAAATCATTTTTATCTTAATTAAATTGTAAAAATTACTTGACAATCTTTAGATGTAAATTTATCCCAAATTTATTGCTATTCTTTTTGTTTCTGGGATTGTTCTTGCAGGACTGGCACGCAACTGTTTTTGCATGTTGTGCCACAATGTTTCTATTGGTGACTAATCAGCACCACTGACACCCACTCTAAGAGTGGAATATTATTGTCTGAGAACCATTCAAAAGCTCGTTTTGACGTATGACAACCTGCACCGTCTTGTTGGAAAATAAATTCCTCTCCAGCGTCCAAAGCATCTTCCATAGTTGGTAATAACGGATCTGTTAAATTAATTAAATATTTTTCTGTATTGACGATCTCATCAATAAAGTCTAGTTTTCCGACGCCTTTTTTGCCGACATTGACAGAAGCATAACAGAAGCTGGAAATTTTATCTTCTCTTTTAAGTATTTTGGATGATACGCTTCGTGTTTCTGCCGAAGGAGTCTGCTTCGACTATCACCCACAGAAACTTCGAATCGAGATTCATCACTCCAGTGAATTCAATTCCACTGTTCATTTCAATATATTTTTTTTTTGTTTTACTGTCAGTTATGGTTTTTATTTAGCCTAAAGAAATAAACAATTTTTTTGTAAATTTTTCACATGTCGATCTTGAAACATGTTTTCCAATAGCTTCACTCCATAATATGCTGAGTTGTCCGTAGTTAGCACGTCCATTTTTCCGAATTTTATTAATGTCTGTGATTTTCTTATATATCGAGCCTTTGGTGCAACTGAATTACTTATTTTATACAAACGCACTTTGTTTCTTACACTATATCGTGATAAAGATAATAATTCACATATTTCTGCGTTCGATTTGCCACTGTTAAATAACTTAACTATAATAGATCGAAGTTTTTCATAATCAGCTTGCCTCTACCAATATTAACCCTTAAACTCATTTTTAATGTTTTTGACAACCTAATGACAACCAACCGCAATTGCTTTCATATTATTTCTCCTCGATATTTACCTAATTTCTGAACAAAATGTAAATAATTTGTAAACCCATAAAATACGCAAAATTCAGTGTAATGTATAATTTAGTTTTTTGTTATAAAAATTTAAAAACACGGTACATATCTTTGTCAAGATTATAATAAATCAATATTGAGATTAATACGTATGCATAAATTCAATAAACTTTACTGTTTTTTAAAAATGTTGGAAATTTTGGAGAGTGGGCCAACTGATACGGGACGAGGCTTGTAAAGTGTCTTCCAACAGGGACTTCCGAACTTTGACAGTTGATAACGGTCATCTTGTTGAAGCTACATCTGTCAAATTAGTTGTCATTTATTCAGTCTGTTTTGCCAAATCACCCTGGATGGATATAGTATTCAACAACACGTGCAAATAATAAAATTGTTTTTTCAAAATGGGTGTTCTGTTCGGGCAACGTACCGCGCGCTTCGCCCATTTTACGGTCGCCATAATCGTCCTACCGAGAGGACTATTCGCAATGTGGTGGATAAATTTGAGTCCACTGGTTCAGTAAACGATCAACCAACACCATTACGTCGACGAAACGCAAGATCTGCCGAAAACATCGCCGCTGTCCTTGAGAGTGTGCAGGAGAATCCGAGGCAGTCGATTTCGCGTCGCTCACAAGAACTCGACCTTTCGCAGACCACAACTTGGCGAATTTTGCGTCGGGACTTGGGCCTGCACCCGTACAAAATTCAAATGACCCAGGAACTGAATGTAAACGACCATAGACAACGACGTGTGTTCGCTGAATGGGCTCTGGAGCAGTTGGAAACTGACCCTAATTTTCATCGAAAAAGCATCTTCAGCGATGAGGCCCATTTCTGGATGAATGGGTACGTTAACAAACAAAATTGTCGAATTTGGGACGATACCAATCCACATGAGGTCCAAGAGCGTCCAATGCATCCGGAAAAAGTCACTGTTAGGTGTGGATTTTGGGCTGGCGGCGTCATCGGTCCATATTTCTTTGAGAACGACGTTGGCCAGGCCATCAGTTTCAACGGCGAGCGCTATAGGTCGATGATTACCAACTTCTTTTGGCCTGAATTGGATGATCTTGACACTGTGGTTTCAACAGGACGGCGCTACGTGCCACACAGCTCATGCCACATTGGATATTCTGCACGAGCGATTTGAGGGCATGGTCATCTCACGTGGAGGTGTTGTGAACTGGCCACCGAGATCGTGCGATTTGACCCCGTTAGACTTTTTCTTGTGGGGTTTTCTTAAGTCGCAGGTGTATGCGAATAAGCTACAAACAACAGCGGTCCTCAGAGCCAACATAACCCATGCCATCGGTCAAATTCAGCCTGATTTATGCGCCAGAGTCATGGAAAATTGGACATTTCGGATGCGCTCCACCCAGAGAAGCCGTGGCGGACATTTGAACGATGTTATATTCCACACATAATGGCATCAATAGGTCTTTCAAACGAATAAAAAATTTCGATGATATCTCACACACACTTTGTTTTATTTAAATTTAAAGATAGGAAGCGCTTAATGAAAGACCCGCTAGTTTGCAATTTTACTATTGAACAAAAATTTGCAAGAAATAGTATTTAAATCTTTCAGAAATAATTTCAATTTATTTTATAAGAGAAAATTTAAAAAAATAATAATTCGTGGATGATAAAGTAAACAAATTACCATAACAGCTTTAGAAATCCAGATTCTACATCGTAAGTTTAATGTGAATAAGCTTTGAAAAGAAATACCGAAGTATTATTTCGGTTAGCGCAATTATGCACTCAAATGCAAATGTACGAATTAATTTTCCTATCTAGAAATAACGAAATATTAAGTTTCTTTTTCAACCATCAAGCCGAAAGCAAATTTCTAAATCTCAATTGCTCCTTCTTCGGAGCAAACCAAATAATACAACGTATTTCTTCAATTCATATTCTTCCTCCAAATGTAAAGTTTTGATAAAGTAAAAATAACACAGGCTGCTTTCAGTAATTTCTTCCAATGTAAATCTCCACGCTCCGCAAGAGGACACCAAGCGGTTCAAAAGAGAAAGCGAATGATACTTTTTCTCGCTCCTACCGTATCTTTGTGCAGGGCGAAAAGATATATTCCGGACGGAAAATTTAATTCGACCCATGCATATTCATAAATATATGAATAAGAAATGAACGTAAATATTTAGCATAAATTAACTTTCATTGTTGTTAACGCAACTCGCGTTTTTTTATTGTGAAACACAAAAGAGTTGAGTGCGGTTGGGCAAATTGTATACAATTATTTCGCGGACGTAGCGACAAAGGTATAATACCGTACCCGTACGTATTATATGTACAGAATTCCGAGTTGTTGAACGGATGCTGGAAAAAGGCAAACAGCTGAACGAACGCCCAGACACAAAAGAATAATATGACAGGTAAATACATACACAAATTCGGAATGTATATATATGTACGTGGGGTGTATAGAGGTTGAATCCAAGTAATAACGAGATCCTATTGTTGCCATACAACACGTGGTATATAGTTATTATGTACAATCTCCAGAGAAGTTTTTCTTAATTATTTACCTTCACCTTCTCAGAATCTTCATCAAGATCCAGGGAAATAACAGATAATATTTTATACTCAGTAGCAACTAATGATGAAAAATACACTACCGCTCATAAGTATTTACTCACCTCTGATTATATATAGAACAAATTATTCCTTGACGTCTAAAAATAAAAAAAATAATAGATTTACGTGTCATATTTGCAGCCCTCTTTATTATACGAAGGATGTTTCTAAAGTTTTGGGAATTGTGCTTTAATTAAATCACTCAGAACTTATAGGCAATGCTATTGGCGATAGATAAGTCTTGACATGTTTATGCAGCTATCCAGTGCAATATCGTTCGGTCTGATTCAGGTGTTCGGCCGATATAGACGCATTTTCGTGGCACCGTTTGTGTAACCATGGAAGACGTGGCTAAATCTCAAACAACAATCATTTTCTTTTTGTGGAAAGAAGATGTAAAAACTTCAGAAGCTAATAAACACCTGCAAAGAGTGCTTGGTAAGTCTACAGAATCTAAAAGTGCTGTATTGCTACCAACGCGGCGTAAAAAAAAGTGACGTGTGATAAGGAGAGATCGCTCGCTGATCCTCTCTGGTCTGAACCTACCTGTTGTTCAATGTCCCCAGGAAGGACTCTGCCGGCTAACTCGTGATTAGGAGAACGTCGCGGATTCCAGGCAGCGTGAAACGGGCGCCACCGTTATTCACCACCTGCAGAGAAACAGCTATAACGGGAGCAGGCGGGACCTGGTAGCTCCAACTATCACCAGAGGGTCAGCCCCTTATCACTTGTTGTTATACAAGAAACTTTGCCAGACTCAAAACTTGAGGGATGGGTAGAGATCAAAGACAAAATTCAACAATTCTTACAAATTTATTGCTAGACACAGACGTTTCGACAAAATACAATAAGATAAAAATCAATACTTACAAATTAATGAACTAACAGATACAACCAATTTAAAAGGTGAAGCCTTAAACAATATAAAAAAAAAGTGAAAACAATTTCGAAAGTTAAAGATAAAATAAACAGAGACCGAAAGTTCGGAGCCTCCCCCTGTATATCTCGAGAGGTGAGAGGGGTTATTCCAAAGTCATTCCTCGAGGATAACAATAAATTTACTACTACGCAAGAATACCTGTAAAAGCCTCAAAAGACGTCAGCGCGAAAGTTACTTGGAATGCAAAAGTTCCAAAAAAAATAAATATGGAAGGTTACCTTATTAAAAGAAAACAAAGTTTCGCCTTGTTTACAAATAACATTAAGAAGGTAAGATTAATTACAGAATTTGAAAATCAAAACACCCAGATAGAACTTTTGGAGTACCCCCTGTATAACAGGTGTGCAAAATTTAAATATATATAATTGTCTGAAGGAGTCTATTAAACAAAAGATATTTTTAGAATTCCAATTTCGTATACGTAATTCAGATTCTGTACAGTTTTAACAGAATATATAAAGTAAAATTATTAGAATCGTTCTTCGATTTATAGGAATCGGAACAGTCAAAAGGGGTCCGATCAGAAGGATCTGGCCACGTTTATGTCTCAAAAATTTAATACAGGTAACAGCCAGTGAAGCTGACGGTCAACCGGAGTTACAAATATGAATCAAGCTAGTACCCGGGGTAATTTAAGCCTGTCAACGGGTTTATAATTAAGACAAGCACGTTTATCTCTGTAAATTTAAACTCGAAATAGGGAAAATTCCCTTCAAAATGTACAGTGAAAAATAGGCAAAACAAACACACAAAGTGTGTGTCTTAAAAGTACGAAACGGCTTGGTTTGATTGTAAATATAAAATTTCTAAAGTCTAAAGAGTTATTTACATTAAGCTACAAATATCTTAAGGTCTGCAAAAAAAATAGGAAAGTCTACACCTACTTTTTAGTTTTGTTAACTTAAAAGTTAACGTCCCCACATATAACAATCCTCGTTTTCTAAGGCAAATCTCCTCCCTTTAATTCGAACGGGACAACGCTACAACGCCATCTTGGAGTCCAATATGGTCGCGCCGCGTCCTCTCCTCTTAATCCAAAAAGGCCACGCAAGATTTAAGTGCCCTTCGAAATCAAGTTGTGGCCAACATAAGGAAGCTTCAAATCAGCGTCTTGGTGATTTAGAATGCTAGTTAGGCCCCAATTCGCAGGTTATAATGACTCAGGTATGACGCCTTACGCCAACTGATATAAATCCAAATTAATCTTGGATGTTCAAAGAAAAACAACGATAAATATATCGTTAAAAAGAATCCTGAAAGTTCAAAATACGATTTAGACAGATATTAAGATGATAACTATATTCTTACCGCAGATAAATTGATTCACGACACAAGAGTCACAATCAACGCCACAGCGCAACAAAAGCTTAATGCATAATGGCCGCCGTAGACGGTTCAGAAGGAACATGCCGGAAATACGTCATAGAAGATGCCGGCAATATTTTAATGAAGGAAATTTAGTTTTCAAAATCTCGGAAACGATACAAGATCGCAATTAGTGTCCGTCCAAACTCAAAACGTTAAATAAAAATGTCCAGCGAAAGTTGTAAATATAAAAGTCGGCAGGTGCAGATTTCTGTCGAAGAGGTCAAACAAACGAAAAAGGAGATGGCGCGATAAGCGGTGGTATTTAATTTAGCTGGTTAAAAATTACATAAAACAATATAAAACAAAATAATGTGAGTCTAGATGATTTATAATTCATAGTAAAAATTCCTACACTAAAAGATTGAATATCGGAGAAACAATTTACGAGATAGAAGTGAAAAACTAGCGAGCATGACAGATCGGAAAATTACATGACGTAGGCCGGTTTGTTAATGTACATAGTTTTCCAAAATAAATAGAACGAATGAAAATAGGTTGAAAATATCGAAGTTTGAAGAGTCTAAGCTGATCGATAATTAGAGAATTAAGCATAAAAATATCATTTAGCGAAGATTATTAGTTTTGAATAGGCTACGAGGGTTTAAAGAAAACAAGATTAGAATAAACTTGATCTAAAATAGGCAATAAGGAGGAGAATGATTTTGTATACGTGACAGTATATCGTTTTAAAAGTGGTTGTGCATCATTAGAAGACGATCTACGCAATGGTGCCCGAACACGTCGGTAAATGAAAGACACATTAGTGCCGTGTAGAACCTACTGAAAAAGGACAGACAAATGACTATTTCTCATTTCTCACTAGTTCATGAGATCTTACATGATTGTTTGGGCGTAAGCAAGGTTTCAGCACGCTGGGTCAAGGCTGTTGGGACCGGAACAGAAACTCAGTAGTTCTGACACTTGTCGTCAACTTCAAGAGCTATTAGCCTGTTACGGTGATGAATTTTGACAACGGAAGTCAATCCAAAGAGTGGCGTAAACCCGAAGAAGGGCCTCCACTTAAAGCGCTTGCAGTTCCGTCTGTTAGACAGGTAATGCTTACTGTATTCTGGGATTGCGAAGGTATTATTTTTATGGATTATCTGGTGAAAGGTACTACAAATAACTCTAACTTATTATCCGTACCACCGCGCCAGGTACTTATCAAAAAACGGCCTGGGAAATTGCGTAAACGTCCGTTATTGAGACAGGATAATGAGAGACCGCACACCGCAAGAAAAACGAAGGATGTTTTCAACGATTTCCAATGTAAATTTCTTCTTTATCCACTTATTCACCGAATTTCGCACCGAGTGAATTTTATCTGTTCCCAGATTTGAAAAAACCTTTGCAAAACCTAATGTTTTGAGAGTTTAACTCACGAAAAACATAATAAATAAGTGTATTGAGGAGACAGCGAAAAAGTTCTTTGAGGATGGCTTAAAAAATTAATTTATCGTTAAGATAAATGTATTCAATTAAATGGCGATTATGTTGAAAAACAACATTGTAATATTGATGAAAATTGACAAAATAAAAAAATTATATCTAAATTCCCAGAACCCAGAAACATCCCTCGTATATGTTCGTTCCCAGGTTTTCTTGGCTGTAATTGGCGTAGAGTTGCTTAAATGGATTTTCGCATAATGTGAAAAATTTAGAGAAAAAACGAAACATTTGTTGTGAACATATTGTAAAAATATCTAGTACAATTGTAGTTCAATAAACAAAAACGAATATTAAATCCAACCAGAGTAAAAGTACTAGAAACTATTTTTTGCAGTTTCGTATTGTGGTGGATTTTAGAATCGCTTTTACATGAATATAACGCCGAACAATTATAAATATAACAATACTTTCGAAGTTAACATGTTGTGGCAATTCATAACAAAATTAATTGTCAAATACAGATATGTGAATATCAAATTTGAACATTGTTAAAATAATACAAAACATTATTCGTTGAATGAGGAATAATATACATTCGATCTTTGTCGATGGAGATTATTAAAATCGGAACAATTAGTATTGTTTGTTATACGTATATAATATGATGATGTAGTAATGATATTATTTATTTTTAATAATAATATATACGTATTATTTTGTACATCACCAACGATTCCTATGCCGATTGGTAAATCAGAGGTAATTTAACTGTAATAATATTATATACCAATACAAAAATAACACTGCAGCTCGGTGCGTGCATTCGACCCCTCGCCACCGAACGGTAGAAAGAGGGATACAGATGAAAGGAAGCAAAATTTTGATATATTTTACTATTTTATACCTCACTAACTTTAACAATTCTTACGTCGTTTAGTATATTTTTTTACCACAACTGCATTGTGCAATCACTTAAAACCACAATAATTAATACTCGTTTCCTAAATACATTACCTAAAATGATTAATGACACTAAAGACGCGTTGAAAAAATGTCCAATATTAATAACTTCCATCCAAAAAGCTAAACTTAAACGTTAATAATCCGTTAGTTCCGAGATTGTATTGTTTGCCTAAGATACATAACCCATGTAACTCGATGAGACCAATCATTTCATGTATCAACTCACCGACATACTTGATTTCCAAATGGTTAGTGAATTAATTAGAAAAAAAAATTATCCGTTAAACCAGAAAGTTTGTCAGCTGGAAATTCCTTAGAAATTGTTCAATTAATTAAAGATTGTGAACTGAAAGAGGGGCAGATTTTAGTTTCATTAGATGTAACGTCATAAAGCGATGTAACCTATTCCAGAAACTTTGAAATATTTAGAGGACTTGCTTTTTAAGAATAAAACTGAATCTTTCAATGTCAAGGAATACATGCGATTCATGGCGCAAAATTGTTTCCAAGTTGCAGAAAATTTTATGAACAGAAACAAAGCACAGCAATGGATAATTGCCTATCTTCTGTCATAGCTAATTTATTTATGGGGCAATTTGCAGCAGAATTTAAAAATAACGCTAAATATTTTCCAAGAGTTTGGATCATATACGTAGATGACATTTTCGCGATTTTCGGTACACATAAACGTGAATTGAACATGTTCGGTAAACATGTAGATTTGGAAAAAGAATGATAGGATTCCATTTTTAGATACATTAGTAATGACAAATAAGCACAAAATAGAAATTGATATTTTCTTGAAAGAAACCATTGTCAATAAATTTATCACAACAGATTCAAATCACAGTTTTCAGCAAAAAATTTCTTCTTCTAATTTCTTAGTCAATCGGTTACTAAAGTTTCCGTTAACAAAAGAGAGATGCGAAAAAGAACTAGATTTCATTAAAAACATCCCGAGGTATAATGGCTTGGACATAGAAATAATTAATAAATTAATTGTTAAGATTAATCAAAAAAAAATCGCGAGTCCACATGTTTGATACCTCATGAGAAAAAGTACACGTGTTTACCATACCATCCAATTACGAAAAACATTAATACAGTAGTTAAAGAACGAGTCCTCCAAGCTTCTTTCGGTATGAAAATAATTAAAAGTCTTCTAGGTAATACCAAAGATAAAGTAAATTTGAATGTTAAATCTGGAATATACGAAATTAATTGCGGCTATTGTAAATTGAATTTGTATATAGGTCAAACTAAACGCTCAATAATAACCCGTTTTAAAGAACATGTATCGCATATTAAATTTAATAGATCTTTAATAGATAGTCTAGCGTCGCAAACCTTGTATTGGATACGGATCATAGCATCACGGTTGAAGAGATAAAACTTGTTAAAAATATAACTAAACCCAGATAGCTCGATATATATGAATTCGGACAACGGTCCTATCCCATATATTTGTCTCTTTTCATTCTTAAAAAAGCAGTAGAAAAGTTGAGGGTGTGAGAATAAACACATGTGTGCCGCTTCTGAAAAGGAGTAAGTTGATGTAATTTTAGTTTGGTTGGTGTGTTTAAATCCAGTATATTATGCATGGATGCTTTGTAAAGTGGTGCGCAATTCCTTGTGTTCAACACTTTTATTAGTGGTTTCACTTAGTGATCATGACAACTTAGTTGTCGAAATACGTATTTAGGATACGATTATTAATTGTGGTAAGGGTTTTAATAACTGTTGAGTTTTTACTTAACCACCATCTCCAAAGAAAGATTCAATAATGTTATATTTTTATTACACTGTACAAGCATCGTTTGTAGGATCGCATAGTACAATTGTAAGTAACCTCTACTATATATTTTGAAAACAGATGAAAAACACATCAAAAACACATTTGGTTTAGAGGAGAATCATACAACCTCCGTTCCTGAAGCGAGTGATATTCAGCTCGATTATTACTCGTTCCAGAATAAGATGCTATATAAATGCATCATTGACCATTATTACAGTTATACAGGATCTTCCTAAATTAATTATTCAGAAATAACATTTAATTGTGAAGAAAGTATAAATTTTATTCAACTGAATAATAAAGGAAACAATTCAGCAAAACTTCAAGTTTTATTTACAAATGTTCAATATGACTTCCTTCTTATGACGCGGAATATATCTAATCTGTAAGTGTATTTGTCCCAAATTTTACGTGTCGTGGTTATTGGTTGTAAATGCTTCTGTTATCCGAACTTGCAATTCATTTAGACTTGCAGGAAGAGGTGGAACATAAACTTTATCTTTAACGTATCTCCACACACAGAAATCCAATGTAATCAGATCAGGATATTTCAGCGGCCAAGCTATCGCTCGACTACGTCCAATCCAAGTTACGGTGCGATTGAGATAAGATGTAACCTCGCGGAGATGCACCATCCTGTTGAAAAATAAACTACCCGTTTATGTCTTCTTGCAATTGCGGAATTAGGTAATTTTCCAACTTATCAAGATAAGTAACCGCAGTTACAGATTTCTCGATGAAAACAATGAACCATACACGTTTGAGTAGAGCTCGGTGCATAAAAGATATTTAACTTGGGCGAATCTCTTACATGTTCGACTATCCCAGTTAACTGAAGCACACCATATTCGTACATTATGGCGGTTTACTTTTCCACTTACATGAAATATATATGAAATATAGCCTCATAACTAAACACAATTTGATCAAGAAAATTGTCATCGTTCTCCATTCTGTCAAACATTTCAACACAAAATTCAAGTCGTTTTTCTTTGTCAGTATCACTTAAAGCTTGTGTTAACTGTATTAGACGTGTTCTTAAGATTCTCCTCTCACTGCTTATGGAATGTTTTGTTCTGAACTGACAAGTACAAGTGATTTTTTGAGCTGTGAATGCAGATCTCGCGCCCTTGTTCGATTGTCTCTTCTACAATTCGAGGCTTACCCTGATCCTTTGCCCTGTGTCCTACACAACCAGTTTCAATAAACTGATTATATCATGCAGTAATTGTTGATCGTTGTGGCGGTTGCTTGAGGTATTTGGCCCTGAATTTCCATTTGACGGAAATGGCCGATCGTTATTCATGAAACAATAAGCACGCACCTGAATATGACTCAATGATAACTGACCAAATTATGGCGTAGCAGAGTGGTGCATGCGTACTCTAGCAGGCGTATAGTGATCTTGAGGATGTGACGGAACTATTAAAGCTCACTAGATCTTGCAGACTACAGCCAGTTCCACAGCTCTAGAGGTATAATTTTGTGTAACTAATTTAAGAAAACCCTGTACAATTACGAGTAGCTTTGTCTGTACGAAATAATAGTTATTTATGTATTAAGGGCATAATTAGGAGATTATGGCACTAGGGAAAGTTTAAAGCCCGACGAAGGAGGGCTTTTAATTTCCCGAAGGCCATAATTGGCAATAATGCCCATGGTACATACAACGTTTTATTCGATTTTAGTTTCCAAAACATTAAAAAATTTTTATTGCTTTGTACAACAAATATGTTGCTTTACGTTCTAAATATGTCAAAATTGACAATTTGATGTTAATTAATGTTGTATACTGATGTTTGTTTTAATTATTAATCCAATTGTTGCCTAACAATTTTTGATTGACTTGTGCCGTAAAGATCAATTTTTGATTGATCTGTGCCATAATGACCATTTTATGCCCACATTTGGGTGCTTATAGACAAGATTATGCTTCTAAAATCGAATAAAATAATTTATGTAGTTTTAAACAAAACAAAAAAAAAACTTCAATTCAACTCAGGCGTATTTATGGAAAAATTTTTTGTTTTAAATTTTTAAGTAATAGTAAATCACTATCCATGTATCATCTTTCTTCAATACGTAACCAAAGATGTCATAAAACTGGAAAAATATAGCCTTTCATCACAAAGCGATTTATTGATTTTTCAATATTTCTTCTTTTTTTCAGATTTCTTGCACCATACTTTATCATAATTGTTGTGCGTATAAAAATTCATAAAATAATCTAGAAAATATTCTTGAAACAGTGCATACTTTCAGTATAAAAGTTTCGCAACTTCTTTATTATAGGACCTACTTCAATTACATCCGTATTATTGTATCTAATTTATTTTCTTCTCTAGACGCTTCTTCTATTATATTGTTTCGTATTCGATAGAGTCTCCCACAGAAAATTTAATTGAAGCGCTCGTCAGATACATAAAAATCATGTTTATGTTTTTTTAATGGCCTACTAAAATTAAATTACAGTTGTATTGGTTATTCGATTTAATGCGATTGCTAGTAAAAATAAAAAAAATTTTTGTCAAAAATTTTACTGAATACAGTATCTGGGAAGTATTTCTCAAATAAAAAACAATTTTCTAAGCAATAAAATAAACTTTAAATTTGGAAAACAAAAAAAAAAACAGAAAAACAAGTTAATGTTATGTTATATTTTCAATCTGAAAACGACAGTTCTGATTCATTTAGACGAAACATAAATGTAAAACTTATAATAATACTGTCTAGATACTGGGTAGTATTATTTAAATAAAAGACAATTTTCTGAGCAACAATAAAAAAGCTTTAATTCGAAAAAAATTTCAAGAAAACGAAAAATACGTTAATGTCGTGTCAAATGTTTAATTTGAAAACGACAGTTCTGATTCATTCACATGAAGCGAGAATGCATAACTTATATAAATATTATTTAAAAATTATCACTTGCTGCCGACAAACTTAATTGAATCACATATTTAATCGATATAAATTATATTATCCTTTAAATTATATATGCTTTTCGACAGGCATAAAAGAACATGAAAGAAACTTAAAAATACAAGAAACAGATTTTACTTACGCAAACATTGTATAGAACATAAACGTAAGTTTCATCTAAAGAAAAAGGTATAAAATCGCTTACCACAATTAGTAATTGTATGCTAAATATGTATTTCGACAACTAAGTTGCCATCATCAGTAGGTAATACCACTAATAAAACTGTCCAACATTGGTCACAGTATAGTAACACATAGAAAAGTGAACAATTTTACACGGCGCGCGACGTCCACGTATGCACTGACTTTAAAATACAAATACAAACTAAAATGATCTCAAGTTATCTTCAGTAAGAAAACGGCAACGCCATTCTCACGCCCTCGACTTTTCCACCTACTTTTCTAAGAACGGAAAAAGACAAATGTATGGAATGGGACCGTTGTCCGTGTTAAACGTATTAATTTTGTTTTTAACGATATGAATGCTTTTGTATGCGTCGAGATATCAGGCGTTGTTGATCTTTTTACCAGTTTTAACCGTTTTATAGTGACGCACAGTGCGAAATTTAGGAAGTTTAGCGGAACTTTATTCAATTTTTGAAATACGTAAAATGCATAAGATTATTTATTATTTTGTTAGGTAAATACCCCGCCTCTAAAACCTCATACTCAGTTTGTGGATTTACCCTGCGAAAGAACCGCAAAATGCACCTGAAATTCGCATTACTTATTCAATCATACTTTTTGCCTATAGAAAGCTATTCGATTTGTTAAAGTTAATAGAGTGGTACATAGAAATGGCAAATCAGTAGGCCACGATTTTTTCTTCATGTATTTTATTAGAAAATTGTCAATTATTGGCATTTAATTAATTGCAAAAATCTTTCCTTGCTCGTATGTGATTTGTTCGTGGAAAAAGTGATTTTTAAGAAGTAAGTTAAATTTACATTTTTAACTTTAGTGGAGATTTTAAAAAGTGATACCACATAATACCAGCTTGAAACGCACAACATTTTAAAGTTTCTTTTTTCCCTCTGTTGAAAACTCAAAAGATCTGCGATATTTTGCGATCTTCTTTTAAATGAAACATTTTCCAGAATGACTTTGCAAGTTTCATATAACTGTATATCCCAAAAGTGGAAGGAAGAACCGACATCGGACGCCATCATTGGTTTTGTTTTGGAAAAAATAGGCTCACCAATGTTAAGATCTGATGCTCTTTGCAGTTTAAAGGCAACTCTTCGCGCACTGGTTTGTAAAATACGAAAGAGGTGGAGGGAATCCAGTCGAAATTTAGCATTATTTCTGAATAAAAATGCTGTCTGGCTTGAAAATAATGTAAAGTTTTCAAATGCTGTAAGGGATGCATTGCCCAGTGGATCGAGGACCAATGCAGGCAGACCTAAAAAAGAATTTAGGTATTGTCATCCCAAAGTGCAAAACAGAAAAGTGCATCATCTTTTGAAGTCTGGTAGTCAAGACGAGTTAGCCAAAGCAACCGTAACAAAGCTATACCAATCTGGAAAACAAAACTCTGCAGCGATTGTCAAGGAACTGGCATCTGCTTCACCAGAAAGGGGAAGCAAAATCAAAATGGCTCGCATGTCTTCTTTAAACAGCCCACGAAAATTAACTCCGGACCAGGCTCTGGTGCTACTTATTTATGCAAACTTATCGTCAAATCAATAAAACATTGTTCGGGATCAAGCAAAACATCACGGTTGCACTTTGTATCCACCTTATTATGTTGCAAAGGAGGCAAAGAGGTTATGCTATCCAAAGGACATAATAATAACTGAAGTTTCAGCTGAAGTATCAGTTCAGTCGCTTATAAATCATACCATAGCAAGACTTTGTACAGAGCTAGAACAAACACTTAGAACTTTGTCAAACGTTAAAGCACTAAATATTATCGTAAAGTGGGGTTGTGATGGGGCGGAACAAGTTAACGATCGACAAAAGTATATGGACAAACATAGCTCTGATGATAGTATGTTTAGTGTATCAATGGTACCAATCCAAATGTGCTCCGTAAATGATAATGGTGATAATCAGTCACTAATTTGGAAAAGCCCTGCTGCTTCTTCCACACGTACATCGCTAGTCTACGTAAAGCACCCAAAACCAAGCATACAAGTTACGCCAGAAGTTTTAGTGTTGTTAGAAAGATTTGCAGGCCCGTGTAATGATTGCGAGTCTTCAGACGATTGCAATGAGTCTAGTTCTGAATAGGTGTTCAAAATGTTGTTATAAAATGTATGTTTTTTTAAATGTTCTATAATGAAAAACACAAATAAACTCAAAAACTTTAAATAAAACATATTAATTTTTATTAAACATTTAAAAAACCAACAAACGGAACTGTTTTACTGTTTTGAATAATTAAGTTCCGGTAAACTCAAGAAATTTCGCACTGTGTGACGCTGTGATCTGCGTCCAGTACATGGTTAGAGAAGCTTGATTTTTCTGGTCTATTAAATTTAATATGAGATATTTGTTCCCTAAAACGGGTTATTTTTGAACGTTTCGTTTGACCTATATATTTAAAATTACAATCGCCGCAATAATTTCGTATATACCTGATTTCAAATTCAAATTAACTTTATCTTTGGTATTGCCTAGGAGACTTTTGTTATTGTTTTCGGACCGAAAAGCAACCTGGTAACCTTGTTCTTTAACAACTCCTTTAATATGTTTCGTGATTAGATGGTATGGTAAACACATGTACTTTTTCTCCCGGTTACGTAGAGATAACAAATTTGTGGATTCGCGGATTGTCTCTTTTAAATTAGTTTTTCTAATTAATTTATTAATTATTTCTATGTCAAAACCATTATACCTCGCGATGTTTTTAATCAAATCTAATTTCTACCGTGAATTTAATAGTCGGAAATTTTAAATTTAGTTGTTTAAAGATCATGTCCAATTCACACCTCTGTGTATCAAAAATCACGAAAATGTCATCTACGCACCTGATCCAGACTCTTGGAAAATATCTAGGGTTATTTTAAAATTCTACTTCAAATTGACTCATAAATAAATTAGCTATGAAGAGTTGTAGAAATATTTTATGAACACAAACAAGGCACAACAATTGGTAGTTACCTATCTCCTTACGGTCTCTATATTATAATTATCATCACTTGATGAATCTCTAGTTAATTTTAATAAAATTATAATTTGAACTCAAAGTGATATTTTATTTCATCAACTATATATTATTATGGTGTTTCATCAAGTATCTCCTTCGTCAATTAATCATTTAAACGTATTTTGTCAAAAGGTTGTAACGAGCCATCGAAAAAATTCATAATTGGAGTAGACTGTGAAATTGGGTTGGTACTTTAGCCACTTCACATAATGACACATTACTTGCTGCTTGACAGTTTCATTTAAAAAAAAGGTTATGGGATTGAAATGATACTACAACAAAAAAGAAAACAAATAATTTATTTAATATCGAAATCATAATCAAAATTTACATATAGCTACAGAAGTTGTTGAAAATGACGATTTACATCTAAATAAATTTAATTTTCTTAATAAGAGTTTTGAAAAATTTGACAAACTTATAGTTTCAATGTCAAATAATAAATGTCATTATGTGGAAGTGGCTAAAGTACCAACCCAATTTCACAGTCTACTCCAATTATGAATTTTTTCAATGGCTCGTTATATTGCTTTACTTGTCTCAACATAAAGAGGATGGCTCTCGTATATACGATGTTTGAACTAAATTAAAAAAGGTTGAAGTTCTAGAAAATAATTACATTACGGATAATACATAACCTCCATTTTACGAGTATCGACAGAATGTACAAATTTATTGAAGCAACTGATTTCAAGAAAATTCCAATACAATCCTGCAAGTCAATTGGTTTCAATGTGAACTTTCAGCAAACTTGAAATTCTGTCTTAATTTTTAAGATGTTTGTCTAACACAATGACTATCTTAAAGTTTATTATAGATGCCGTGTTTTTCCTATGGAATGAGTTTAAATAGTAAGTAAAATATATGACTATATAACAGAAAAAATATTTATACAGTCTCAAAAAAGGCATGGAAAGAAAAGACAAACAGTCAGCGACAAAGAGAGTAAGTGAAGCGAAAGGGTGTAGAATTACCGTGATAAATCGGGATTAACGGCACGTATAAAAATTTACGGCATATATATCGGAGACTTTTATACCGTAAAATGGAAGCGGTGAAAATGCCGTTTTAACTTTTGCCCCTCTACCAATTTTGTAGCGATGCTTTCACAAGGCTATATCCAGCTATATTCAGATAATCCTTACTAATATTACAATAACTGTTTCTCATTTCCAATACCATATTTACACGCGGAAATAAATATCAATATCCGTCAATTAATAGTATGTTCTGTATTCCTGTTCTTTACATTTTTCGTAGCGTTGTAAAGATTAATTTACGTTTTTATTAATATTTTCCTTATAAATAAAAATTTTTCAGGCATCTTATACATCGTTGAAAAGCACATTTTGAGGACTACCTAACAAACCCAAAATCAAATATGGCCGCCATATGAAAAACAAAAGATAGTGGTGATAACTTAAAAACAAATGACAATCGGAGGTTTCTGTTTGTATCAAATAATTTGTTTTAAAAAAGTGTCTGAACAATGTAAAACTTTAAAAGAGGTCAGACTAAGCGTTATCGAGTTATTGAGGAATAACGAAATCGGCAAATTTTTGATTTTTCAAAATACTTAACAAAACTTCGGTTTTATAAATATAAACATCGCCACCTTTAAACACAATAGGGGCATTCTCGTAATATACATGAAATTTTAGTCAGATTTTTAAACTGTGTTTGTATATGAAGTAACACACATCTTAATTTTTAATTATTTACGTGAACGTATAAAAACTAATTTTGTACGAGGTATTGACCTTAGCGTATAGGATTTTATAACTTTTGTAACATTAACAGCTGTTACGTATGTAAACATACGGTGTGTGTGTAACTTCAATAGAGGTGCAAATTTATATTCTGAATATTTTGAATTGATAGGTGGAATATGCTTTATTTTTAAGAGATTTTTACTCTCTTGCAAATTACTTTGTATATATGCAAGATAGTTGTTTTGATTAAGAAACCAGTTATATACTTTTAATTCAGGACGCAATTCCCTTGTAAAAGTTGAGGTAAACATTTTTCAGTGTACTCCTTATCTCCAACAGTTTCTGTTTCAACAGTTTTATCATGTTTTTTTTTTTCTTAATAGATCCCCTCTTGTCGCACATCGTTGTTGGCTGTTCTTCCTCTAATATTCTAACTTTGTTTCTGTATTTTGAGAACACACTATTATAACAATGTCAGGTTTCATCACCTGTGTCTATGGAATTTAAATCAGGAGAGACCATTCAATTCGATTTCGTCTTTGCTGATTTATGAAAATTATCACATGCGCATGCATGTCTCCTGAATAGACCTGTAAGTTATTTGTTGGTGTTGCTCAATTAATCTTACTACTGCAACTATATTTACCGGAGTCATCAGAGCGAGATTCATTGTCTAGTTTATGAAATCGTTTAATATAATCTTTAAAGAACAATCATAATTGTTACTAATTTTCGAAAATGACAATGTTGATACTATTACTGGCGAACATTTAATATTTGCTAACGATTTACAATACAAATTTATAGTTTCTTGAGTTTAAACGGTTTATACTGTTAAATGAATTTAATAAATGCATACGGATGTCCTCACAAGAAAGAAGAATATTACTAATGAGTGAGTTAATTTAAATGACGATACAACATTAACATGTATAAATTCCCTCTTTATTTTTTTTATACCAAAATTTATTACTAAGGACATAATGCGAACACATAGAAATGCAGACAATGCCATGGCATACAATTATGAATTACGTAAGTTCGCGGGTCTATACGACTACACATGGAAACTTAAATGCATTATATAATAGAATAGCCATTATATTGTACACACGTACAAGCATATATCGTTATATATATATATACATGTATATATATATATATATATATATACATGTATATATATATATATATTGATGTGGACGCAACATGTGAAAATTAATGTCAAACTGTTAATAAATTAATATCCCGACAATTTCTTATATTTTACAGATAATTATATTTAATTTAATATTTACTTTTCATTCTTAATCATTTATTAGATTCATTAAATTCATTTGCGCGAAGATAAAAAAGATATGTAATTTATTAATATTCAAAATTGTATAGACATTAAGTTAGACACGCCCATTACTTAAACAGAAAAGAGCGCAAATCTATCAATATGTAATACATGCTGCATACATAAGCTACTGTCAAAGGTAGATGCATCAACACTTGTAAATTCTTAAAATAATTTTATAAACGATTTTTATATTCAAAATGCAATTTACGTAATAATTTATTTCAAAAGCCCCCCAAATCCACATTCACACAGTCATCTCCACCATATTTCTCAAGTTATTTCCTGTTTACTTTTATAATAAAAACTGTATACCGTACAGGAAGGTGTTCGTTAAAATAGATATGCACTGTTGCAATATTTGCCCGCTGTAACAGAGATATAAATAAAAGTAGAAGAGTGCGATACATCTACCTAGACGGTAGAAAATGTAGCCTCAGTGCCCCTTCTATTTCTTACAAGAAAAGTCCTCCTCCTCCCTCCAGCCCTTCAAAAAGAAGTAGTTAAATGTCCTAAATCGACATTCACACAGGCACCTCCACCATAACCGAAATTGTAGATTACGAAATACCACGATCATTCTCTACCTCTTTTTTGGTGTTGGCTAACTAGTACTTACATGGATTAATAAAGCAATATTTTTTAAGTAATTCCCTATATATTTCTCAAGTTATTTTTCTATTTACTGTTACAATCAAAACTGTATACCGAGCTGGAAAATATTACAGGAAGGTGCTCATTAAAATACACATGCACTGTTGCAATATTTGGCCGCTACAACAGAAATGTAAATAAAAGTGGAAGTCGTGGGTACACGTGCCTAGACGAGGCTCAGAAATAACCGTAATGCTAGTTAGGGAGGACCGCTGTAAATTTTATTCACCCGTTAGTCGGTACATTATAGACTGATATAGAGTACACTGTTTTTTTCATTCATTCCGAACTTTATTGGGTTTCCTTGTTATTCCTGTTGTATTTTAAACTTATTAAATATTTAAAATTTTGTTATTATTTATTATTTTTCGGATCGATTCAGCTTTGATGAAATCCTCCACCTGAGGAAGCTACTTTGTAGGGAAACAGCTATTGTGTTTTTTCTCAAATATAGTGTAAATCTAAACAGATTAATTATTTGTTTCATTTCAAGATAAAAAAAATGTTATTTATTATTTTTATTAATATCTCATATTTACAATCTAAAATAGCTTCGTTTTAATTGTTCTTAATATGTTGTTATACACTAAGGAATAGGAAAGTATAAACAATTAAAAGTGATAGTATGTAATATTTTTTTAGGAATGAATCCTTATTTCCTTTACATAGACACCATAACACATTTGTTACCAATTAGTGGTCAGCCAATAAAAAATACCATTACGCACACCATACCCTAGGAAACTTGTACGTGTGGACCGGTATTTTGGGTAACCACATTATTGGACCATTTTTTTATTGATAGAAATTCGACGGCGCGAAAATATTTGCACATGTTAAATAATTTTATTATTTTTGATGTTCTTCTTAATATGAATTACGATAATGGATTGTTTCAGCAGGACAATTGCGCTGGACGTGCTATGAAAACCATAAAACGCTGTAAAAACGCTTTTAAATATTTACACATTTCCTAACCGCCTTTTCTTTAATAGTAGACTTCAATTGAGTCCTAGACCTCCAGATTTGACACCGTTCGACTTTTTATTGTGGTATTACTTTAAGATAAAACGATCACGTTTGATAAGATCTCGCGTGTACGGTAAGAATTTCGACATCGATTAGCACATCGTCAAGAACAATTTGAATATCTCCTATGGTACTTTTTTTGCAATCAAATAAGTTTAATTGCGACTTATTTTAATGTGTATGTAGTTCGCATAATTTGATTTTGAAACCATCTGTTTGTTTAAACTTTTAAAGATTAGTAAAGTAATTTCGGTTTAATATTAGAATATTTATTTTGAAAAATCTTTTTTATTTGTTTTTTGGTGAGATACCAGTTTATTTGTCTAACTAAACTGATGGCGAATATATTTTACTTATGAACAGTAGTATTACATTTAGTAGTCGAGGGTTCGAATCTTGAGACCGGCTGTGAGAGATCGATTTTTTCGTAAGCGGTATCCTCCCTTAATCACCCTTAAATGTTGAAGAAGTGAAAGTCAAATCAACATTTCCACCCTCTTACGGCGAGGCGGTCTAGTAACGAAGCCATGGAACACTTTACTCACACCATATTCACGCTAATCGATTCTAAAATTGCCATTGGACCGCTATACATATGCTACAAAAAAATGATTGTTCAAGTCTGTTGATAGGATAAAAATTGACATACAACTCTTACCTGTACGTATAATTATGTTGGTATCGAGCAGTTAATTACTTGAGGTTGTTTAGCGAAATTGATTGTGATCCCAAAGAAAGCATAATATGGATTTTTTCTAAAATAATATTTAAAAATAATTTAAAATAAATGTACATTATTTTTGGATATATGTGTATATCCGATATGTTTTAAATTTCATGTGTCAGATAAAAACTAGTTTTTTTTCAAGGCCTATGTGTTCGAGAGCCCTAAAGTATAATTCTAGGAGACGAAGATTTGCTGTATAACGAGAAAGTTTTTTTTGAGATATATATAATATATATATGTAGTTAATTTAGTTCGGGTTGTTTTTGATAGTGTTCATTTGTTGTTGGTATTTATATTTAATTCCCGATATTTCTACGAGATTGTTATTCTCGTAATTTTGATATAGTATTTGATTAAACAACTTTTTCTCGTAAACGTGTCTCCAGTAAATTTTTTATGTAACTAAAATTGTATTCATAAGACGTCTTAGTTCAAAAAGTTTTAAGAGTGTATTTCAATTATATTCAAATAATTAGTTAAGAGTCTTAATTATTAGAAATAAATAATAAAGATTATTATTAACATTTTTATATTAAAATTATAATTGAAAAGTTTGTTCGAGAGGATTTAGGGTTTTTTTGTACATGTTGATTGCGCATGTGCAAATTTTGAGCGTGTATCAGTATTTTATTATACAGTGTGGTTCTCTGGGAAGAAATTAAAAATAAACTTTATTATTTTTAGATAAGTTTGATCGGAGTCATTAAGAGGAAGTTTTTTCATTCACTCAGCTGTCAATATTACAGTGAATATTTTTACCTCATGTATTTTGTTTGATACAGATATCTTTATACTTTATAAAGCTAAATATTTTTTTCTTTTCTTATTTTTGTATTAAAGATTCAGTTTGATTTTATCCTGTGTTTAATTTTTGTGTACTGGCCATTACTGCTAATTTATAAAAAAATAAGTAGGTAACTCATAAAATAATAAATATAAAACATTTTGTGAACTTTTTATTGGCGCTTAAATAACTTTGTAGAAACAGTCACGATTTTCCGATTGGAACACGAGAAGTTAGAAGTCTCATATTTTGAAAATTCACCGGCCTAGTTGGGTAAATTAGTTGTGGATGGTGGCGCAGTATATCTACAAACCACTATTAATAGCATCAGCATGCATCATAGGGTCCACGTACACCAGGTACTACATATGCCTATTACAAACGACAACGATATACGGAAAGAGCTATCATCCATAAATTCTTGCCAGGTCGATTTATTATAATATATACCTATATTCGTTATCAGAGAGCGGACTCGAGCGATTGCTGATTAATAGCCCATAGGCGTCTGCCTTGTATTCACAATAGGTTTGTTTCTTTAACCGATCCGTAAGTTTCGAACAATTTGATAGGTGTGGCCACATAACCTACATAAGTAGCTACAGATACATATTGCTGTGAACTGTGTTTTTGCTTATAAGGTCAGTCCACTGTTCATCCACAATATTTCCCTGCTATTTCAGTCGAAGCTTCAGCTTGCTTGAGATATCTTGCTCCCAGGCTTTACCTCTTTTTCTCGAGTGAAAATGTGGACAAATTAAAGAGTCAAAGAAAAGTCACATTTATACTTAACTATTTTATTAAAAAATTTAAAAAAAAATACTCTTTGCAAAGTGTAAAGAGGGCTAATGCAATATAGAACAAAAGCTTGGAGGAAAAAGTTTGTGTGATAAAAGACACGCGCACAAAGAAAAAGCCTCCTGTGAATCGCGAGCAAAATATAAATCTAATAGATTGTTAGGAAAATTCTCAAATTTAAAATCTAAATTATAAACCCCTAACTTCAAACGTAAATAGACTAAACGTCAACTCTCCCCTCCTACCTGACTTTAAAAACTTCTAGAATAACGTGACAAAAAAAACTCCCTCATTTTCTTAGCTATCTATATTATAAGCTAATATAGAAATAATTCAAAATTACAAATAGGCACAAAATATCTTCAAATTATAAAGAAATAGAATTCATATAAAACAATTGTAAAACGTACTTACGTACGCAACACTTTTTATAAAGAAAAAAACTAAAGCGAGAGATATCAAATATAATGTGAATTAAACCAAAAATACGACATAATCACCACTCGTAATGCGTAAATGAAATGTTAATTACAGATCAAAACCACACAAAACCAAAATAAATCCGATTTTAAATCAAATATCTACTTGAAGTAAAAAATGAAGTTTTTTACCCCAACCGTACCATGTAACGAACTTGATATCTCTGTCTTCCAAACCGGCAAAATATTCGGACATCGGACACATCCAGTGCAAAATAATACCGCAAGTCGGAACAACTTCCGATACAATAATAACTATACAGTCCCGGTCATTACAATAAATCCAATAAACCTGTAACAATACTTTGATATAAAACAAATGTACATGTTTAATAAATGTAATAAAATCTCTAATTGTTAATAATAATTCTTCGGGGAAAAATCCACAATAATATGTATCTGTGAATTCACAACAGAGCGAATGTAATAAACAGTTTGGTAACCGGCAGCGACTACTGCTGAAGCAAAAGTAATGTTGCGTATCGAATTTTGAATAAAATAATTTACAAAGAACAAAACTCAAAACTATGTATAATAAATACTATGAACAGAAAGATATGGACTAAAAAGAAGAAACGGAACTACTCTAAAAAAATAAATTATTATTATAGGATAAATATACAATATAACAATATAAAACGGATTTTTTTAAATACTAAAAGTTGTAACCAAATAACACTGAAAGAAACGAAACCAGAAACAATCCCTTGTAGAAGAGAAAAGAAAATATATTACCTCAAGAACAATAAATACATATATAACAGCAAGTTAATACGAGAATACACTTTGGAAATTAGCGGATATAATTTTTTAAGCGATTATTTGAACGGTCTAACGAAATAATATATAAATGTATATTCCTTACACGTTACTGTAAATTAGAATTACGAATAAATAGACGCAATGTGTTATTCATAAGACGGAAAAACACCAGCTGCTCGAGGAATGCAATCGAGCAAGCAAATAGTGGGGCTGTTATAAGATAACATGCATACTATACGTGAGACCGCCACAAGGTTTTATCGGGGCAATTAGTCATTTAATCGCTTCAGTCCGCTCTCTGTTCATTATATCGGATATTTTAGTATTTTTAGGGACACAAAAGGATTTCTAATTCATTTATGCTCCAACATTTAAAAATAGAAAAAACTAATATCTTTATTCCATGTAAAGTATTGACTAAATACCAGTAACTTTTGTATTTAGATTGCATGTTAGCCTTTATAGGACAAAAAGAAAAGGTTTTAAGCAAAAAATTGATTGTATTCGTGTGTTTATTCTCCATATTTTCGTGCTTCTTTTAATGCAACAAAAAATATCTATGTAAAAATACAATCATGACACAAAGTTTTCCAATTACAAGTTTTCTCATTAAACGAAATAAAATCTGATAAACCTAAAATAGTTCGATGTATCATGGATATTTCTCTCTGTCTATTCGCCATAAATATTCAGGATATATTTTTCTAATAAAAAAATACAAATATATTTTTAGAGAGAAAAGTAAATTATAATATAATAAGAAATAAATATAAATAAATAATTATCAAACTCTAAACGATCGTCTCTAAATACATATCTTAAACCATTAATATTTATTTTTGCGGCATTTCTGCTGAGGAGATAAGAGAACTCTAGACCAGAAATGCCGATAAAACATTTTTTCTATTTTGCATTCGAAATGAACTCATTATGAAACCCAGAACAGTATCGAAATGAGCTCCATTTCGATACGCTTTTTTTCATTTTTCAGTGTTGGCGTTGTTCGAACACATAAATAAATATCATTGCTGTCATTTGATTTTAAGAATTTAAGTACATTTGAAACATATGATATATGTTTGTACTCTACACAAACAACGTATATTGTATACAATTGATAACAAGATATATTAGTTTCTAAGTCACTCATGTTTATATTTTTAAATAAAATATCAAGTAATGTTAACGAAAATTAATAAATAATATGTAATATAATATACTTCGCGGATAGCAAGATTTAAATTTGACAATGTCAAGTATCAATGTGACCAACTGCATACTTTATATAAAAATTAAACTCTGAACTTCCAAATTAAATAATTCCAATTTATTAATGTAAAAAATGCAAAATAGAAAAAATAGTATAAAAAACTCGTTTCATAAGGCCTTTTGCCGCACTCGTTCTTTAGAAAACTCGCCGCTATCGCGGCTCGTTTTCTTAACTGATCTCGTGCGGCAAAATGGTGCCTTATGAAACTAGTTCTTAATATACTATTCTGTGTTTATTGTATAACAAGCGTCAAATAAGATGGCGATAGGAGAGGATGAGCAGAAGCCGTTTTTATAAACGTCCACGTTATATATTTTACTCTGATAAATTATTAATTAATTAAGTGATAGATGTATAGTTTACGCCACCTATGGTATCTTGCAAATTGATGTAAAACTAAATGCAAATCTCCCCAATACTTCTAATCCTGCGCGAACTTACCCCTCCGCTCGCCAACTTATCTTGTGCTTGCTATACCAATCTAAGCTTTAACAACCTACTTTACTACTACTTCGTGACTCAGTATCCCAAGAGGAATCATTATAAGTGGAAACGTTCTTTGCGAGTGGTCAGAATGTTTATTGCTGTGTCTGCTTGTGTTTGCGATTTGTCAATGGCCGATTTGAGGGAACAGCGTATTTAAATCAAGTTCTGTTTTAAACTCGGTAAGATTGTCACAGAAACATACAAAATGTTAAAGAAAGCGTTCGGGGACGAGGCTTCGTGCGAAACACAAGTTTATAACTAGTTTATATGTTTCAAAAATTGTTGAACAATTAGTTAGTGACGATGACCGCTCCTACGACTATCAACCAACTAACTAGAGTTTAGAGGCCTAAATGGGAAAAACCTCCCTTTTTCTGGCATTATTTTAATGCGGCATATCCTATACGGACCTCTGGAATAAATAAAACTACCCCTGGCGAAGACATATCCTGACACCTTGGTCGCAGCTGGCGACGGATTTGGCTTCTCAGTGTCGAATAGACGACGAAAATCGGCAATCTTTGGAGAGTTCTATATTGTCCGTGGTAACTTCTATTTCCCGCTGTTGGGCCCTAGCTGCCGACCTGTGGGCGAATTTCAAATAATTGAGGCGAAGAAACAAATGAACTCATATGATTTTCTTAATTGCTATTATATTTGTCATTTCTAACACTATTTACCGTTTTGAAGCATGGATATTCATAATTTACCTAACTTCTGATTTAATAATAAATTATCTGTTCAAACTAAAATTTTAGTTACCGTTTCGAATTTAAATATTCAATCCTATTTGGAGGAATTGTGTTACATATATTTTGTAAGATATTTGAAATTTAATTACGATTTGGAATTACGATTTATATTTGAATATATATTTAAATTTTGGTGGTTATTAATTTTAACGTCATATATCTTTTTTTCCTGTATTTTATTTTAAATTTATATTCATATTGGTAAATACGTACTATTTTAAGTAAAACCTCTTGCCATATTAAAAATTTAACTTTTTTTTTCACGCCAGCCAACATTTTACGAGACTTGCAAAAGCGTGGTATGTTCTGGAATTTAACAACTATAACTTACGTATAGTTGTTAAATTCTTGAAAAATATATTTGATTTAAAATTTTGAATTACACGGATGAATATTATTATGTGTTTACCTGATTGTATTACTGTGTACAGTTTTCTCTAAGGATCCATAGAAAAGGCTTAATTAATTAAAATTTTGTAATCTAGTCAAATGTCGCAATGTTAGTTTTCAAATTTTTCGTAATAATTCTATGCAGGCTGTCCGGGAAAATGTGAGAAATCTCTCGGATCCAAATAGAACATGAAAAAATAAGATGATAAGTTCCCATAAATGTTTTTCCTACAGGCCCTTCCTACGGAGATATGCGTCCCTGAAGCGTGCCACTGGAAATTGTTTTTTCTTGATTTTTTTTTAAAAGTACTTAATATACACGCAGTGGTGTCCCAGGAGGTACCTTAACAAAATTATTGAAATATTTCATAAGGGGGTTCAACATGGGCTCCGTGAAGTCTGATACACTCGCGGGCACGACGAATTAAGGACTGTTGTACCCGCAACAATAACCCAGCCGTGGTTCTTATTGCATCACAATGAAACGTGATTCTCTGTAGTGTCGACCGGAGTGGAATACACCAATTTTTTGAGGTGTCCCCACACGTAAAAATCCAACGGAGTTAGGTTGGAAGATCGAGGAGGCCAGGCAATAGGTCCTCCTCTACCTATCGTATCTAACGGTTTGGATTGATGTTATTCAGGTGATCCCGCACACGAATGCTGAAATGAGGTGGTGCGCCATCGTGCATGAAGAACATGTTTTGACGGGTTTCAAGTGGTAAGTGCTCTACTAAATCTCGACAAGCGTTCTGAAGGAACTCGAAATAAAGTTGTTCATTCAATCGTTCTGGCAATACGAATGGTCCAATCAAAATATTGTCAATGATTCCTGTCCAAATATTAATTGACTGGAACTGACGGTGATGATGCGAAACAATAGTGGCATGAGTATTTTCGTCAGCCCATACATGTGTGTTGTGTAAATTGGTGATACCATTTTTGGTAAACCTTGCTTCATCCGTAAAAAGAATAATACTCATCAAGTTTACATTATTTCATTGCTAATGCAATACCAAGTTCGCAAACTGCATTCTACGAGGATAATCTTCAGAAATCAGTTCGTGTATTTTTTGCAAATGATATGGCTATAACGGCTGTTCACGAAGAACTTGTACTATTGTTTTCGAAATATTAAACTGTGCTGATAATTGTTGAGTGCTCGTTGATGGATTGTCATTTACAGCATTAAAATATGTTCCTCTAATCGCGGTGTACGTACGGTTCTTCTCACACCTGCATCATTACTATTTTTTTCCAAATTTGACTAAAATTATGAAGAAAATCAATAATATGTATTACATTATTAACTGGAATCGCTCACCATTCTCCCTTAGACGTTGGTCAACTCGTTGAAATGTCTTCTGGTTTGGTAGAGTACGATTAGGAAATCTTTCGTGATGTAATCTTCTGGTTTCTAAAGCATTGCAGGACGCAAGACCGTACATCTGATACATATCTGCATACTCAATAAACGTGTATTATATTTAAAAAAATTCAGGCAAAACCTATTTCCGGCGGCGTCCTTCAGGGACGCATATCTCCGTAGGAAGGGCCTGTAGGAAAAAAAATTATAGGAACTTGTCATCTTATTTTTTCATGTTCTAACTACATCCGAGAGATTTCCCACATTTTCCCAGACACCCTGTATATATTTTGAAATATTTAGTTTTATGTGCTCTCATAGCATGTATTTTTTAGTTTCTTTAGAAAAGTACCCTTTCTTTTTTGTTAATAATACTGTAATTTGTGACTGCACTATAGTCACAGTGCACCCAGTGCAAAACATCAAACGTTTGCAAGTGCTAATGCGCTCCGATCGTCGACTAACCATTCGGATGTTCTCTGTAGAACTAGGTATAAACAAGGAAACGGTGCACCAGATGTCACAATGATTTTCCAGGATTTCGGTGAGAGCATACAATACGAATGTGTAAGATAGTTTAAGAACGTATAAGATAACTTCCCTCTGCTAATTTTTGTTTTCTCTTTCTAAACTCTCTTACTATTATCTAAGGTTTATTATAGTCCAGAATTTGTTAACAAATATTAGATTATATATCCATTAAATTGACGTTTAATATGGGCTCAAATTAGATATCCTTACATCAAGCAGATTTTGATTTTATTAACGTATTTAAGTTTCACACGAACACTATCTGTATTACCTATTAAACTGTCGACAGTGTCAACATATACTCATAGACCTAGGATCAGTATAAATTGTGAATTATGAATATATAAAACAAACGGCATAAATTACACCACCCGATACGGAACCGAGCGCCAAAACAAACTTAAAATTTATAAATCAAACCCGAGGCCGTGCGATAACAGTAATAAATCCTGGCGAGAACAGCCAGTACGAATTCACAATTACGGTTATTGTAATATTAGTCGGGATTATCGGGCGTCCCTTAAAGCGAATTTAGCAATTCGGTCACGTCACGACCTGAAATAGGATTTGACTTGTTTTTCTCTTCGGCAGTTTTCCTTATATGTTAATTTTTATTTTCTGCACACGGAGTGGGTCGCGCGAAATTTACGCAGTCGTAAAGAAAATATTTTAAATTCCCGCGTAGAATATTTGCTTGATTTACGTATGTAGTCATATAGTATTATTTGGTAAGAAATTATGTCTATACAATCTGGTAAAAGATTGTCAGATATTTTACTCAATTATGGTACTGGTGGCAACAAATAGAAAACTCTTAGTCGATATGCGCCGATAACTGTCTGACCTATAGTCGATTTTTACCAATGATCTTCCACCCACAAAATCACGAAAATATCTATATGCAGATGACCTGGTTTTATGTATCCAAACCAAAAATTTAGAGGATGGAGAATTACAACTTGCTGAAGATTTGCGAGCTTTAGATAAATATTATAAGAAATGGCGCTTACAACAAAATTGTTCAAAATTCGAATCATGTGCTTTTCATTTGTATCATAAAGAAGCCAACAGTGAACTAAATGTCGAATTTGATGGGAGTCAGATCAACCACAACCCGTACCCTAAATACCTGGGTGTAATGTTAGACCGGTCACTGACATTTAAGCAGCACTATAAATCTAGTCAAAATATGAAGACCCGCAATAGTATATTACATGAACTTGCAAGGACTTCTTGGAGAGCGAATGACAGCCATTGCAATGGCTTATTCTCCTGCAAAATTCTGTGCTGCTGTCTGGTATCGAAGCTCTCATACCAGGCTAGTAGATATTCAATTTAAGGATACAAAGAGGACTGCCAACGGTACTGTTAGATCCACTCCTAGTTTCTGGTTACAGATTCTTTCCAACATTGCCCCACTGGATATCAGACGTCTTACTGCTGCACAGAATGAATGAGCTAAGATTTCCAACAACCAACACTCCAACAATCTTCCTATACACGATGATTTGGATTGCGTCCTCAGGACCCTACTGAAATTTATAAGACCGTTTTGGCTGGACATGGAAGTTCAGCATCTCATCAATGTGAATGATTGCTGGATAGCCCTCCCCAAATAAAACCCTGAATTGAGGAATAGAGATTTAATTTCTAATCCTTCAGATCCTCTGCCAGGCGTAACTAGGAGGAAACTAGGAGATACTAGCCTATGCGACTGCGAAAATGTGGAACAAACTATGGCCCACATAGTAAACGACTACCCCAGAAAAAGTTTAGTCCTTTTCGCATCCACGAGCTCAGCAAGGCAACTCCTATACCTCTGTACTGGTTGAAAAAATTAGATATTAGCGTATAAATTAGTTTTATGACCCTATTTTGTTATACAAGCGATTTATACACCAACATTTAATTTTCGATTTCACTTTTCATACGAAATAAATAAATAAGTCGATTTTCTGTTTTGAAATTAAAAATTAGATTTTTGGATTTTGAGAGAAGTGTGCTTAGAAATGAACGGTGAACGAATCTAGAGCAATTTCCTTATTATACTTTGAATTATCTTTTGTTGTACGTACATATATTGTCATCAGAAAGAAGACTTTTTTATTTGTGTCCACCAGTACTGTAATTGGCTAAAATATTTGACAACCTTTTTTGAAAATTTAATATAAGAATTTCTTAAATGGATACTGCCTCTGCATTTTTGAAGACGATGAGTAAATGGAAGACGCATGTTTTTCTGAAATTAAGCCAAAAAGCATTTATACATATATTACACAAGCCAACAAATTTTTTTTTTCCTTGGTGCCGAGAAACTGACAACTGATTTTGGATATATTTAATGTGTTAATTCCAAATATATCTGGTCTTTTTTCGTAGCAGCTTTAGTTTTTGAGATCCATTCCGTTTTCGTAACAAGCAAAAATAATGAAATAATGGTATCTTTGCACCAAATATCCTTGTTTTTTTTCGTTTTCGGGACAACAGAACTAAAGACCAGCACTGGGTTAACAAAAATTGAGCCTTATGAAACGTCATGGATACAGGAAAAGAAAACGTAATCAACAAACCTTTCGTTGCGAGAGAGAAAATCATATTTCCACCGTTGCGTATCAAGTTGGGACTTATAAATCAATTTGTGTAGGCCTTAAATCGATATGGCCTTTGCTTTTGGTACTGAATACGTAAATTTCCCAAGCCTAGCATGGAAAAATTGAATAAAGATGGCCCTCGAATAACACGGTTTAGAAAAAATCACTTACCTACCACAGAAATGAACGAGATTGAATCTAATGCTTGATTTTCATCTGTTCAAATAGTATAAAATTTTCGTGGCAATCATAAAGCAGCGATTTACACAGAATCAGTGAAATATATGCTTTTCAAATTTAATATTCTTGATTGAAACATGAGCATAAAACTTCAATACCTCCGCAACCACTTAGATCAATTCCCACAAAAACTAGATGATTGCAGTGAAGAACAGGGTGAAGAAGATTAAAGAAGATGTGATACACACATGATGGCCGATTACCGTTGGAGTCGGCAGCGAGACTGTCCTACTGAACTCCATGCTAGAAAATCGTATACAAGATTCTTTTTAGTAATAAGCCATAAATACATATTTATATCTACTTTGTGAATTAAATACCTTACTCTTTATTATTTGTTTTTTATGAGACTTTGTCGAAGATCTGGCACTTATAACCTGAAAAGTACATGAATTAAAAAGAAGATGATTTTTTTCTAAAAGAGGTCAATGTGCGTACCTCGAAAACTAGATCTTATGGACTAAATCTGACAGTTGCTTTGTATTCTACACCTAAAAATTACCTAGAAACAGTTAAAAAAGGGCAGGCACCAAAATGTGTGTTGGGTTGTATTATTGATCACTAAGCCAACTAAATTATTATTGAGGATAAAGAATAATTAGATGGGGTTAGCATAGTGGATGTTCGATAATGTTAACGTTACACATTTTCCTTAGCGGAGCTAGTTTTCAGCGAAGCTGGAGATTTAGTTGACTTTAATCTCAAAATTTACGGCAGCTATATGGGAAGAGGTATGGTCTCGATGGGGTATTGAGCTGTTTACTCTCAGACTTTAGAAAAATTCAAATAGGTAGCGTTTTAATTTTCTAGTCTAATAGCATTCACTAACTTCAGTAAGCATAAGTGTTTGTAACTGTAAACTAAAGAAAAAATTATTGCTAGAACAGAGATGCTATGATAAGTAAAAATTGTTTCCTAAATGAATGAGTTATAAATATTTTGTAATATTTAGTACACATGTGTTCCCTTTCCTTCCCTCGACTCTTCCTACCTCTATGTGTCTGTTTCCTTCTATATTTTTTAATAATGTTTTGTTGTAAGCATATTTCTTGTATGACGTTAAATACTATCTAGTTTAATTAAATATATGTAATTACGGATTACGGAGTAGAACAGCTTAGCTGAACTCTAATAAAGTCCTTATTATTAGTGTTATTCATTTTTACAAGGTTAAATATCTGAAAAAATTATATACACATATCTTTTTAGAAATTAATATATTTCAAGAGGTTCTATTGCAACCTAGTAAAGTATAATTTTTTTAGTTTGTTCATTCTTTTCGCCAAATTAATTTAGTAAATTTTAACAGTTGTGGCCATTGTAATTAGTTTTTAAATGTGTTTTTATAAGTATAGATTTAAAGTAGTTTTAATTTTCTAGCGATTTCATCTTGTACAATATTTTTCCAAATGAATTGTTGAACATTATATTTTATTTTGAAAATTTTGTTGCTTTTTCTTAAAATATTTCACTTTTGCATTCAAAAAAGAAAAGAACACATTTTAAAACATTTTTCCATGTTTGTGAATGTATGTTATTATTTAGTGTCGATGTATTTAAATGGTCGAAGTATAATGCCCACCTGTATCTTACCTTTGACAGACATATAGGAATAAAAAGAAATCGTTGGATGCTAGATCGGACCTTTGGTGTAGACCCATAAGTTGAGAGTTTTGCTTGTTTAAACAGCTCTGTATGTACAAATGGTGATTTTCAGTCAAAGACTCTAGGAAAGTTGGCAGCCATATCTTTTCACGAATAATTCTTTTTAAAACATCTCATTTTGGAAGACCCCACCAGCCAACTGCTGCCTTCTTTCGGTATCATATCTATATATCCAACTCTTGCTGTCTATTGCAATGTTATGAGTCAGTTGGATAAAAAGTGCGACAATTGCTTTGGGCCAATTGATACGATCTGTTTTCGAATTAGTGATAAGTTATACAATATCTAGCGAGTGTAATATGGTGCTGATTCCTTTCACGAGGAATCGAGTAAACAGTAGTTTAATCATTTTTCTCTATTATGTTAATTAGTACCACAATGTTGTTTCTGGGCGCCATATATAATGTCGATCCTTCAAAAATTCACGGCCGAAGCAAAATTATTAATTCCAATGTTTTATGGTAGATGATTAGCATTTCTGTTGTTTGATGCTGTAGAAAATATATGCAATTTAAATGATTATATGTTTAAAAGCTACAACATTTTATTTAACTACCACTTTTGTTAAACTAACAAATGATGAAACTGAAAACTTCATAATCACAGTTTTATCAACAAATCATTTTTTTGGCTTGGCTTGGTAGTTGGAAAACATCCTTTGAGCCATTGTATTTATTATTAAATTTTAATAAAATGTTTTTGTTTTTTCATGTAGAAAAAAAATATATACCTAATTCTACTGATTTTATTATTCTTTAATTGCCTGTAATAATTTAGATTAATATATATTTGTTTTGTTTACAGGTAAGAGAAGATTCCATTTTCTGCCACGAAATTATAAGCCCAATTTCTGCATTTTTTCAAGTGCTCCACTTAAATAACTTCGTTTATAATACTACGTCTATACAACCTCGTCTACATATACATGTAAGTTTAGATTTTACATTAACATGCAAATTACAAATTCTTTATGTTCGTGAGACTAGAACTATTTTTCGTAATTTCATGAAATTGATTACCATGCACTAATTACACATGCTGTCCTGTAAATAAAAAGACAACATATGAAAAATGGAATGATGTAATTATATAGAATATGAACCGAAAATATTGTGGGTCAATTAGGACGCGAACCCCCAAATTAAAAATCCCTTGAAAAATGTATCATGTTCCGCATATGAATTCAAAATATTCAGAATATGTATAAATAATATATACCTCTATTGAAGTTATACAAACATACACTATAGCGTATGTTTACGTAGCTAACAGCTCTCGATGTTAAAAAACTATATCGTTGTATGCTGAGATCAATAACCTCGTACAATTATGAAAAATTAAGCAGCTATTGAATTTACAGGCTGCAATGTTAATGTATATAAAAGCGCTAGAAGATAACATTGTGTATAAGCTTTATATGGTAAGTGTTCGATAATCTCGTAAAAGTCAACTGTTAAAAATTTATGTCAATTTTTAAAGATGATATATTTAAAGAATATGTAAGATGTGCGGTCTACTGGCATTTAACGTCCTAGTTGGTAACAATCTATCTTTAATCGAGGACGTAAATGTAAATCGTATCGAACGTGCGTAACGATAGACAACTAGACGAAACTTAATGTGAAATCGACAATATCAAAACTATTCCTTTTGTTATTCTGGGTCAGATATCGTCTCGGATACTTTTTATTTTAAAGTCAGTCGCCAGTGGCCTAACAAAAATTCTTTAAATACCTTTTTTTCTCGCTTACAAGCAAAAAATTTGCGAAAATAATTTGGATTTATATTCGATATAATGACATATTTCCATTTTTCATACGTCGTCTCTTTGTTTCAAGGACACCCGGTATATTTCTGGACAAATATAGTTTCGGCAGATAATCCAAATGTAATACATTTCCCATTTCCAAGTCTTTTCTAAAACAGTAATTGTGACGGGCGAGGGTAATTTTTGTGTATGATTTTGCTTAGTAAAAAATGTAAATAACATTTTGTTTGCGGAATGAAATTTCTGCCTCGAATACTAATGGTAGAAAAACGCCTGGGTGATGATTGTACGTTAAGAGCAAGTCCATCTAAAGAATATTATACTTCCATCGAACGACTTCAATATTTTCAATGTAGGTTTCATCTCCTGCTATAATTTTAATTATCTAGTAACAATTGCTATTAGAAAACGGAAGGATTGTTGACTTTCAGACTTTCAACTTTTTGCTATTTCGGTAGCAATCGGTAGCATGGAATTGAAACAACATGAAAATTTTTTTCAACACTAAGCTCTTCGTGTAGAAATCTACATATTGCTATGAATAATGGTTTGAAGGTTTAGCACGCCACCATCCACAACTAGTTTTCTCAACTAGGTTTCTCAGCCGGTGGATTTTCAAATATGAGACTTCTAACTTCTCGGGTTCCAATAAGGAAAGTCGTGTCTGTAAATTATGTTAGGCGCCAGTGAAATGTTCACAAAAATTTATTTACTTATATATTGGTATGAAAATAAAACAAAATCAGGATAAAATTTAAACTGAATATCTAATACAAAAATAAAAAAAAAATCTATCTTTACAAAATATAAAGATGTTGTATTTTACAAAAATACATGAGGTAAAAACATTCACTGTAAAATTGACAGCTAAATGAATGGAAAACTTCCTCTTAATGACTCCGATCAAACTTATCTAAAAATAATCAAGTTTACTATTAATTTCTTCCCCAGAGAACCACACTGTATAATCAAATTCTGATACACGTACAAAAACTTACACGTGTGCAATCGACACGCAGAAAAAACCCTGATTCCCGTCGAACAAACTTTTCAATTATAATTATTACAAAGAAATGTTAATAGTAAGCTTTATTATTTATATTTCTAATAATTAAATCTCTTAATTAACAAACTTGGATACAATAGAAATATTCTTATAGTTTTAATTTATGTTTTATGATATCATAAAAAAATATCTACTTACAAAAATTACTGGAGACTGACAAGAAGGTGCTTATTCTATATTAATCATCAAATAACTTACGAGAATTTGACTCTATAACTCTCTAATACATCAATAAATCACTTATCAAACAATTAACCGAATTAATTCAATATAATTAATTATATCACACCAAGCTACCTTCTAGTTCAAGTTATCATTTTGGTCTCCCAGAATTACTTCAACTTTCACATCAAATCGACCTCGGATAAAACCAGTTTTTATCTTCGCACATTTAAATAACATTTTCAATATACACTTGTATCCAAAATAATTGTACATTTTTAAAATAATTATTTTTAATTAAAAATCTATAGCAATATGTACGAGGGATGTCTTTTATGTTTTGCATACTGAGACAGAGAGAGCGCCACTAATCAAATGTCAATACTAAAAATTAACCTCCATCTTTAGTTAGCCTCAATACAAAGTTTCAGTGTGATGCGTGTAGTGTTGTAGCTACAACGAATTGTCAAAGTTGAAAAGTTAGTCGAAAAATGGAATTAAGCCGTGACAAATTTCACGTAATCATTTTTTTATAATTTTCGAAGACAATTATCTCAACAAGAATGCCTAGCCGAGTTGCTTTCTGTTTTCGGTAATGAGACACCACATCAGTCAATAATTTCTTGTTGGTATGGAGAATTCAAACCTGGACGAATTAGTCTTAGCAACAAACTAAGAGCGGGTGCACGTAAAATGGTAGTTCGTCAACGAAGTTCGACAAGTGACATATCGCGAAATTGCGGCATGATTGGGGATTTTAAAGACCTCAATTCAACCTCATTGCATGAAGAATTGTGTAAAAAATTAGTTTCACTTTGGATACCGCATCTGTTGACCGAAGAATAGAAAACAGCTAGGGTAAATTGGTGTCAAAAACTCTATACCGCTTCAACGCAGAAAACGCAGGGTACAAAATCGTGAGTGGTGATGAATCTTTGATTTAGTCATACGAGCCGGAAAATAAACGCCAGTCGTGTGTTTGGGTGTTTCAAGTTGAAGAAAAGCCGACAAAAGTTATCCCTTCTTGAAGTGTCTTCAAAAAGAAGGTCGCCACATTTGTCTCGAAAGCAGGTCATGTAGCAACAATTTCTCTACAAGATCAAAAAACTGTTACTGCCTAGTGGGTATACAACCATGTGATTACCGCAAGTCATCGCTGAGCTCCGAGAAACTAATCCACAACGACGAATCATCCTCTACCAAGACAATGCAAGTTCACAGACAGCTCGCAAGAATTTTTAACACAACAAAACGTCGAATTGTAAGACCATCCTCCGTACAGTCCCGACCTACGTCCCAGCTACAAGGTGGCGCAAAATTAATCATCCAATTTTGTTTTTGAATAACTTTTTTAGTAAATTAAAATTTTGAGTGGTGAAAATCTTTATTTGGACCTTTACAAATTTTTCTGTTAATTGGAAAATATGATATCCGCCAAGTGGCTGCCGCCAGTATTGATACACATTTGTGCCCGTTTTATCGCATCTTCCATAACTTTCCGCACGATTTCTGGTGATAACTGTTCGCATTCCTGTCGAATTTTCTCCTTAAGGGCTGCGATTGTCTGAGGCTTGTTGGCATAAACCCGCGACTTCAAGAAGCCCCAAAGAAAGAAGTCTGGGATGGTTAAATCGGGCGATATTACTGGCCATGCCAAATCGCCAAAACGGGAGATTACGTGACCAGGAAATGCTTCCTTCACAATATCCATTGTGGCTCCTGCTGTGTGTGCGGTTGCACCGTCTTGTTGAAACCACATGTTCACCAAGCCCCGCTCATTCAATTCTGGCAGTAAGAAGTCGTTTATCATGGCCCTGTAGCGTTCGTCATTAACAGTAACCGTATTGCCGATGGCGTCCTCAAAAAAATACGGACAAATCACTCCTCCCGCGTGAACACCGCACCACAAAGTAGCCTTGAGTGGATGTAACAGCTTTTCGTGCATCACACGCGGATTTTCAGTGCCCCAGAAACGAAGATTTTGTGTATTGACGTAACCGCTTAAATGAAAATGCGCCTCGTCGCTCATGATGATTTTCGACTGAAAATCGTTCACTTCGTTTTTGAGATTGAGGATGGCTCTACAGTAATTCACACGCGACTGAAGGTCAGCAGGCATTAACTGATGCACTGTTTGCACTTTGTATGGGAACATGTGTAAGTCTTTCACTAAAATTCGCTGTAGGGTCCGTCTGCTGACGCCCAATTGCGTGGCACGTCGTCTGGTTGATGTTTCTTCGTTCTCAACAACATCAGCAGCCACAGCCGCGATATTCTCGACAGAACGACCAGTCCGGTGGCGGCCACGCCCTGGAAGATCTCTTGTGGTTCCAGTCTGTTCGAGTCGAGCAGCTAAGCGGCGTAATATTTGTCCAGTTGGCGCGACACGAATAGGAAATCGACGACGAAATTCACGCTGCGCTAACACCACCGACCGATTATTGGTAAAAAATATCGACACAATTATTCCGCGCTCTTGCGGAGTATAGCGCTCCATTGTTTATCTGTTTGTATTCTGCAGCTGTCTAGTTCACAAATGTCAAATATGATTGACGTACGACACCATTTGCAAAAGTTATAACATCTTCCGACAGGGTGATTAATTTTGCGCCACCTATTAGTTATTTACCTTTCCGAAAGTCAAAGACGGGCTGCGTCGTCAAATGTTCCAGTCGCCAGAAGGAACAGTCGATGCCTTCAAAAAAGAAATTTTGACTGCATCAAAAAACGAGTGGAATAACTGCTTCCAGAGTTGGTTCGAGCGCAAACAAAAATGCATAAATCTTCGTGGAGAATACTTAGAAAAACGATAAAGTCTTTAAAACCCATCTTGTTATTTATTCTAGCTCTGCATGCAAAATATAAGAGATAACCCTCGTATTGCTATAGATTCAATATCAATGACTCTAAAATTTGACTGACGTCGTCTTTTATTATTATTTTACTGATGTAGGCCACATTTTCTGGGGTAAATGGTGCAGAAAATATTTTTTATATTAGTTATCACACAACTTTATAATTATAAAATATCAACGCGAGTTAGTCCTCTCGTGCCAACGCCGTGAATCGTAACATTCAAGTGTACAGGACTATTAAAATAGTATTAACGTATAATATGTGACGTATATCACTGAGGCTGTTGTATATTAGTAACTTCGGTGTACTTCCTGTGGTGGATCATCGTGATCTTCACTACTTCAAGAAAGTGAAAGTTCACTAGTAAATCTAGCAATAGGTAGTTGTTGGGTCTATCTATTAGTTTTCTGTTCATGTCATAGCTCAGTATGGCTACCGCGATTTGATATAAACAAGAAGTTACTAGATAGAAATGGAAATTAACTGACTCCTCCGACATTTTATTTATTTTTTGTCTAGGGATTTTAAATATACAAAATTTCGAAATGAATAAATTTCAATTGATCTCTTCTCCTTTATCTTTCTCCACAAATAATAGTTGTATAAGGTAGATTTCTATTGCATTTTGTTACAGATTGACATAATAATTCTTTATAAAGTAATGTAGTAATAGCAATATTCATTGAATAATTTTTTACCTTTTTAACGTCAGAAAAAGGGATCTTCAATTTTCGACATGAATTCGCAGTTAATTTCTGACGTTCCAATCTAAATAAATTGCATTTCGCGGAGCTCAAATATCCGTCACTCATGATTTCCCTCTTTTACGAAAACAACCTTTTCCGTTTCACTTGACGATAACGGTGTAGCAACAGCTGAAGCGAGCACAACTCCAGTAAAATGGAAAGCTATAGCATTCGTCCATTCGTTTGCAATCTTGACGATGAGCTGATACGTGAACAAAGGCTTCCTCGTAATAATAAACATCAGATTTTGTTCGTATTTGCAAACAATGGACGACATGAATTCCACATGGGAAATATATTTTTAATAAAGATTTATTTCCCTTAGCTGTTCCTCGCTTTGCCATCTTATTTTTCTCCCCATAATTTTCCTTTTATGACTACATATATATTTTATATGCAGTCATAAAATTTAACTCAGTAATTTACATAATACACGTGTTGCATGTACGTTTTAAAATCTATTTACGTAATGAAGTGTGTCAATGCGCCTTTTGCAAAGAATTATTAAGTTATCTTCCAAATTTAGTATTGCACATTTTCTTGATTAAAAATAGTATTCAAAATACCAAAAAAATCTTCAAGATATTAACTCACTTGGAGGGATGTATAATGAGATGTGTGAGTACGTATACCATTCATAAAAATATACATAATTATACGAGGGTGGATCCCAATGGGCTTGGTTAGCGAGCTCTAGTGTAGAAGATGTGAAAAACAGGAGGAAATTAGCCTTCATGTAATATGCACGTGTGAGGAACTGAAGGAACTCAGACAGAAATATTTCGGAAGAAATCTATTGGATCCTTCGAGTGTACTCAAACTTCCCCTGAGGAGGATAGTGGCTTTTATCGAGGACACAAGACTAACAGAGTGGAACTGAGAGATCTGGGGATAGTACAAAGAGCAGTGTGCTCAAGTGCCTGGACGTGCTGGCGTCCAACCCAAAACAGAAGAAGAAGAAGAGGGTGAATCCCTTTGCTCCACCGCTGAGCCACTCACAATATAAAATTCATATCTTTTATTTTTGAACATAGTCTCCATTAAGGTTAACACACTTTTCTCATCGATGTTCTAGCATTTCAAATCTTCTCGGAAAAGAGATTGTTCGATTTACTGATTTACCGCACATATCACGTCATTAGCCGACGGAAATCGTTTACCTCACAAGTGTTCTTTAACTTTTGGAAACAGTCGGTAATCTCTGGGGGCCAAATCTGGCGAATATGGTGGATACTCAACTAATTCGAAGCCTGCTTGAGCTATTGCAGCTGTTGCAATAGCGGACCTGTAACTGGGTGCGTTATTCTGCTACAAGAAAACACCGTTGAGCAACTTCCCTCGACGTTCCTATTTTATCAAGTCACGTAATTTGGGAATTAAATTGGCATAAAAAGCACCTGTAAATATGGCCCTCTTCTGTAGGTAAACTATTAAAATTACGCCTTCAGCATACCAAAATACGGATACATGACGTTTCCTAGCAGAAGGTTGCATTTTGAATTTTTTCGGCGGTGGCAAACCTCGATGTGTCCACTACTTACTTTGTATTTTAATCTCTACATCATAGTGATAGATCCAGGACTCAACCATTGTGGACTAATCTTGCAAATTTTTCTTGAAAATTTTCTTTGTTGTGTCTATACTACGTTAAAACACAACTGCAAATGTCTTTTCGAGTTTGCTTGTGGCATCTGTTAACATTCGTGGTACCTATCTTCCAGACAATTTTTTCATGTTCAATTCGGCTGTAATTATATTATATACCACATGGTATGAGAGACTAATAGTCTAATAATAGTCTAATAGTCACACGTTGATCTTGCAGCACGAGATCGTAGACCTTCTAGCAGTTTCTTTGGTAGTGATGGTTGTGGGTGCTCCACCTTCACGTTCGTATGTACACGACCACATTTACTCACTACACCACCTTTTAACTGTAAACGTAAGTATTTGATCACCGCTCGTTGCTCGACACGATCCATTTTGATATTGATATGTAACTCTCTCAACCTCGGGCGTCTACTCTAGGCACGCTTTAACATGTTCGTACTAACGCTAGAAGCTGGTAAGTTTGTAGCGTTAGTCTATACATAGTAGGTTACAATGCGAGGTGAAGATAAATAGTTGTTTTGATTTATAAATGGGTCAGGGGCGGAGCAAAGGGATTAACCCTCGTATATATATGTATGCATGTACGTATGTTAATTATTAGAATATATTTACCACCTAGAATCGATAAGATAAAACATTTATTACCGTATTTAAGGATAATTCAGCACTAATATAGAAATTTGATTGCGAAAAGCTGACAGAGATTATATAATAATTACCTGCAAGGTATAAGTAGATGACAAATACCGATTTTTCTAGTAGAAAAATACAGTAGGAGTGTGTAAGTGATAACGAAACCTGTCATTTTATGCAGTAGAAATGAAATCATATAAAAATTAAATCATAAATTATGAAGTAATAGTATCTGACGCTAACATATATCAACAGATCTTGTGGAAAATTAAATTATGAAATAATTGTATCTGATATACTATATATCACATTTTTTGCATCGTTGGTCTATATGAAGATCGTCGTGTGCGCTTATATGAAAGAAAGATTCATTAAGTTTTTTTTTACTTTCTTCTCGTCCTGTCTCTTCTTATGCTTGGACTTTTTTCGTCTAAAAATTCTTTTTATCGGATGTTTTATCTTCCGGTCCGACCACTAACATGGACCTATCGATTCCGGCGATTTCGCTTCTTCTTTCTTCTGTCGATCCGCGTTGGAATTTTTTTTTGCGTAAAGGCGCACATGCCCCCAGACTTTACGCCCACTCTTAGTTTGATAAAAGCATCGGTGATTTTTTCGCCGGGTCCATTTATCTTCTCGGACACGTATCGATACAAATTTTCCAAATTATGAATGGCTTCGATTTATAACTGACTCAGAAATGTCCGCAACGGTTTGTTCTTGATTTGGAAAACATTTCATCTGGGAATCGGGAGACGATAGGTCGGCGTTTAAAAGGAAAACAACTAAAACACTCTCCGAGAATAATTACGCCATCAATAAGACGTGTATTTTGTAAAAAAGGATCGGACATTCTGAATATTAATGGGTTGTGAAAATGAAAAATTATCGTATATATAAAATCACATGAGCTGTAACTACAAAATATATTTTACAGAACGAATGAACAAATATAAAAGTACTCCAATGGTAGTGAGTTTGTTAAATATATATATTAAATAAAAACTTATTAAGTGGAACTAATTTATTTCTAATTTCATCATTAGAGATTTCATCACTTAAAAAATCTCTAAATATGCACTTATGATGTGCATTTATTTATTATGTTTTAGGAAATTAAAATTCATTTGTCGTATTTACAAATTGTATATTTATTTATTACAATAAATAACCATATATTTCTTTAAATTTTCCATAGTTAAATTATGTCTACGATCTGTAAGTATATGTTTATATTGGGAAAATGTTCTTTCAACATCGTAAGATGTGATCGGTGCATTCTTAAAACTAGATATTAATGAGGGGCTTATATTAATGTCTTCATTAAAATTGCAATTAATTACATTATTTATAGATTTTAATGTAACAAAACCTCCATTTTTGCTTAGAATTGCGGCTAATTTTTCTATAATTCTTTTTCCAGTCAATCCGTTGACTTTTCCAATTTTCTCTTCAATATCATTTACAATGCCAACACCATCATTTAAAGATAAATTTCTATCTTCTAATCTAGTAATTGCCTGCTCAATTATCGCAAAATTAGATTTAATATATGATAGCTGATTTTGCATTGTCGAATTATTGAAAATTACGTTATACTTTTCTATGGCAAGAATGGTTGCTGAATCAAATTGAGTTACAACATTTTTGATGCCTTCGTAATTATCGGCAAGAAACACAGCACATTTAAGCCATGTTCCCCATCTTGTTAAGATAGGTTCTGGTGGCAATGGAATGCCGGGAAGCATTTCGTTATATAATTGCACTCGTAAGGGTGCTTTTAAACATACTTTTTTGATATTACTAATTAAATTATTTACATCAGGAAACTCTAATCTAACTTTTTCAGCAACCCTATTTAAACCATGAGCCAAACAAGTACAATGGATTAAATGGGGAAAAAAAATTTTCAGACTTTGAGCTGATTTTAACATATACGAAGCGGCGTCAGTTACCATTAACAGAAATTTTTCAAAAGGTACTTTGTCGGGTAAAAAGAAATTCGCTAAGGACTCATTAATAAACCTGGCTATGGTAACATGATTTGTTTTCTCCAAATTACCTACATTAATTAAATGTCTTTTAGATTGAGTTGAACCATTTAAGGTTCCAATAATCAAATTAGCAACCTGACGGCCCTTCGTGTCAGTAGTTTCATCAACAGAGACCCAAAGATTTTGGTTTTTCAACTCCTTTCTAATACCATCGGTAACATCTTCATAAATTTCGTTGATTTATTTCTTGCGTAGAGTTGAGGAACTGGGTACATAAATGGGTTTATCATCGACTTTGCAATATGTTTTCAGGAATTCTTGAAATATCGGATTGTCCAATTTATGTAAAGGAATATTACAACCCACAAAAAGATTACACAAATCTTTGGAAAATGCTTCTTGTGGATTCTTCGAATTATTGAGAAAACTTTCCTCCAAAAGTTGCTGCCGCGGTTTATTCAAATTTTCAGAAACCCTGTTCTGATGAAATGTGCTCAAATGTTGCACTACTTGAAATTTCTTCTGGCAGGTAATCTGTGTAACAAATATATATTTTTAACATTCAGTTATAATAATTATTATTAATTACTATATTACTACAAAAACTAGAAAAATAAATTGTCTGGTTTTGTAAAGTTCTCCAGTTGTTTAAATTTGATTGATTTTGGTTATTTTGGTGTTTATGACAAAGAAATATTACAAAGATATATTAAAATTAAACATATCTAATAATAATTTATTATGAAATTGTTTCATTATATTTATGAACACAAAAAAAAATTCTCAAAATTGTAGAACTTGTTATTGACAAAATATTTCAAAATTCAACTTAACCTTTTGTCGCAGAGTGTGCACAAAACACCTTCTTCGTCAATAATTTTTAGTGCACTGCAATCACTTATCCAATTTTTTATTAGAGATGACTTCGCTTTAGCTATCTTCGGCATTTTCAAAAATTTTTAATTCACATTTGTTTCACCAAATAGTACAGACCTTAACACGTTTACGAATGAACAAACTATGAAGGAAATTATTTCTTTTTCTTATATTAATATGTATGAGTCGTTGAATTTTATTTTGTGGTCGAAGATTGCCTCCATTTCCACTCCATTGTTTCGCATCTCCCAGGGTTGTGATGTGTTTGAGCCTGATTAGTAATCGTGCGTTGTTGTGTTTTTTGTGCGGTCATGTGTTTTGTATGTGCAGTCTGTGCGTCAGTCGCGTTTTTGCGTTTAAGTCATGTGTGTTTGTTTGTTGGTCATCATCACATTTTTTTTTTGCGTTTCAGTTGTGTGTGTGTTTAATGTGTTTTATTGTAAAGTGTTATTATTGTCTGTGTTTGTTTTACAAAGTATTGTATTTGTTCGTTTGTTGCGTTTGTCGAGTGTAATGTTATTAGCATATTGCCTAAGGCAAGTGCTAATTCGTCAACTGTGTTAAGTGTTGTTTTGTTTTGTCTTTGAGTCCAGGAATTAGTTGTTGGGGGTGGTGCTGGTATGTACTTAGGTTTGGGTGTGGTTTTGTTTGTTGGGTTGTTTGGATTGTTTGGATAGTTGATGAATGTGGATAAGTGTGGGCCACCGAAGTTTGCACACTTTGGAGGGGTTGTTTTTGTCTTGGTACATAAGTGTGTCGAATGTCCGTCTCCGCATTTCATGCATTTGTAGTTAACGTTGCAGTTTCTTTGGTGATGTCCGAAAGTCTGGCACTTGTGGCATTGTATAATGTCTGTCCGTTTGTTTAGTTGTTCGATTTTTATTGTGAGTCCGCAGCAGTCGTGTATGTTGTGTATAGATTTGTACTGTCTCGTCAGTTCGATTAATACTAGTGGTGCCGGTATGCCTTGTTTGCCGTTCATCCTTTTAATTTTGATTGTCGGGTAGCCTTTGTCCGTCAAGTCGTCTGTAATGTCAGTTTCGGTGATAAAGGTAGGAATGCCTCGCATAACTACCTTTAATGTCTTTTCGCTTCTCAATTGAAACGTGTAAAATTGAATTTGTTCGTTGTCAAGTATGTGTTTAAGTTTTCGGTAGTCTTCGTCAGTTGTCGGTTCGATATGTATTCCTGGTTTTACGATTTTGCTTTGTACTGTGTTAATGCTGTGTGTTTTGAGTATGTTTCGTATGTGTGACCATTTGTCTTTTTCGGTTATGATAATTGGTGCGATTTTGTGTGTTTTTTTTGGTTCAGTTTTTGTGTTTTGTGTAGTGTATGTCTTATCACTTACCCTGGGAGTGCTGTTGTATGAAGTTGACGGTTGTGGAGTGATTTCGGTTTCTTCTTCCATTTTTTCCTCGGTGATTGTTTTTGCGAGGACACTGTATGCGTTTTTTGTTTCTATAGGTGTATTTGCGTGATCTGTTTTTTTGTTTTTTTGCCGTTTTCTTCGCCATTTTAAAAACGTTTTGGAGTTGGACGTTGATTATGTGATCCGAGTTGTTGTCGGGCGGGTTTGCCGGGCTTGTATCTTCTTCTTCTTCATTTTCTTCGGGCGATACTAATAATTCTATTTTACACGTTGGCTGGTCGGGATCGACGATGAATATCTGCGGTTGCCTTTGTAGAAGGTTTTGGATATCTTCTTCGTCGGTTGTTTGGCTAATGATAATTTCTGCGTCTTGTCGTTGCTGCGGCGTACATCTTCTTTTGAAGTTATTCTTTAGAGTTAGATTCGTTATGGTTTTGGTGATATATCTTCCGTCCATTTCTTCCGGGTTCGTATTGACGTTTTATCGTCGTAGATGCACTCAACTGCGATGTTGCGAGAACAGATATCGCAGTGAGAATGATTATATTGATATTAGTCGTACAGTATAATATACCTGCATTAATACCTACATTTCTGAAAAGGATTTCTTACGTAAGTTCTAATTGCCCTGTAAACCGATTATCAGTACAGTTAAATCCTATTTTTGGGAAAGTCCATCTCATTATTAATGAGATGGACTTTTAATGAGTCATTAATGCAAAGTTGAAGGAATGCTAATCCCTTCACGTTTACACAAACAAATTAAATATCTTTAAATATCAGATTTTATTATGGTTCTTATGAAAATGGCGAATATATGCATAAATATGCAAAATAATTATGAAATATGTACGTGCATATGCAGTTATGGTAAAGTGTCCAAATATGCATTGTATGCACTAAAAAAAAATGGTAAAAACGTATTCTGAGGGTGGAAAATGGATAAGTTCACAGTACAGAAGGAATATACCAAAAAACAACAAATATGCATTTTGCATCCAGTCTCTATTCATCATTTAGCACCTATTTAGCAGATTTGATAAAAATGGGTTTTCCTGTTTTTAGCTTTGATTAAATACATAGTAATGTGTTTGATACGTTTCATGCACGAAATTAAATATTTTCATTTCACATTACCATTTAATGTATATGCTTTTATGATTGCTGTAATGGTTTTAGTATATTAATAAAACAAATCTACATATATAATAATTTTATATCTATGCCAAAAATACATAAATTATTACAATGAAAAGATAGTATACCGATGTTAATGATATCAAGTGTGTAAATACAATAATACAAAAATCTTAAAAGCATATCTGCATATATATACATGGACATACATAACGCATATTTAAGTAATGGTTACTTCAACGTATAGATACGTATTTCGATCTCCTCTTAGATCTCATCAGTACGCGCGGTGAGGCATCCATTGTCAGTCGCCGCTGCTAAGTATAAAACGTTTACAAGATATCTCGAGGCGAGATCGTTTCGAGACATCTGACTGCCGAGAAACACGCCGACAAGCATTTTACCACTAGTAAAGTATACGTTTGAATGTGTAGTCCACTAACTCGTAGCATAGACAGCTCCAATACACCATGAAAAGATAGCATATCAATGTTAGTAGCAAGTGTGTAAATACAACAATACAAAAATTTTAAAAAATTATCTGTATGTCTATACATAAGCATATACAATGCATATTTAAGTAGTGGTTACTTCAACTTACATACGTCGATGGTGAAACACCTAATGCCTGTTGCTGTCGCGAAATATAAAAGACAATCTTGCGCGTCAAATGTCAAGAGAACGAACCGGCGAACCGGTCGTCAGATGTCTCGAGACATTCTGTTGACATTTAACGCGCTAAATTGCTTTATATTTAGCGGCACCAATTGGCAATTGGTGCTTCATTGCGTCCACCTACAAGCTCTAAGAGGAGATAGAAAGGCATGTTTGTACGTTGAAGTAACCATTGCACAAATATACGTTGTGCACACATATCTATACACATTAAAAAAACGTTTTTAACGTTTTTGTGTTATTGTATTTACGATTTACGAGGGCGGTTCAAATATGATCGAGACAAATACTCTGACACGTTTGTTTATTATCGAAAAAATTTACAGTTTTTCTAGGTACATCCCCTCACTGGTTACACATTTTTTTCCACCTCTCCGCAAGCTTTTTGATGCCGGTGTCGAAGAATTCCTTGGGCAACTCGGACAGCCATGTGCGCACGAACTCCTCTACCTCGTCGTCGGTGTTGAATCTTTGACCTCCGAAAGCTTCTTTCAGTGGTCCAAACATATGGTAGTCGCAGGGTGATCAATCCGGACTGTAGGGGGGGTGTTCCAGTACCTCCCACCCCAATTCCGATATTGTATCGAGCGTGAGACGCGCGGTATGAGGGCGCGCGTTATCCTGGAGAAGAATCGCACTTCGCTCTGGAATACTCCTCCGTTTCAAGCGATAAGCGGGTTTCACGTGTGTTTTCAGAAGGTCAGAGTAGTATGCAGCATTGATGGAACGTTGTGTGTGCAGGAAGTCGGCGTACAGCACGCCCCGCCGGTCCCAGAACACTGTACACATAACTTTACCCGCGGACCTGGTTGTCTTCACTTTGACTGGCGCCCCTTCCTCCTTCTTCCTCCACTCTTTAGATGACACCTTGCTTTCGGGACTGTAATAGTGTACCCATGTCTCGTCTGTAGTGAAGATCGCGTTAAAAAACCGTCCCCCTCCGCCTCGTATCGCGTCAGCAAACGGCGACAAACTTCCAACCGCGTGAATTTTTGCTCGAAGTTCAACAGTTTGGGAACCCATCGCGCCGTTATTTTGCGATATTGAAGGTGTTCGTGGATGATAGACTCTACACTACCAATACTGATGCCGAGTTCAGCCGAAATGTCTCGAACATTCATCCTACGGTCCTCCAAAATGAGTTGTTCTACGCAGCGAATGTTGTCTGGTGTGATGCTGGTTGGCGGTCGACGATCATGCGGCTCATTCTCGACGGTTTCGCGGCCATCTTTGAACGCTTTGGCCCATTTAAACACAGCAGCCCTACTCAGACACTCACTACCGAACTAATTTTGCAACCGCCGAAAAATTTCCGTGTTTTTAACGCCTTCCCTCACTAAAAAACGAATGACAATACGTTGTGCAACGGGGGTCGGCACTTGACGTTCACTCATGGTCGTAGCACGCGCTTAAACATACGTTCGCGACGAAAACTATGCCACACTGTTCGTAAGTGACCCAGCTATCACATACTCAAGCCGCGACATTCAAAATATACATGCGCGCCACCTACAGCGTTTGTCTCCATCATATTTGACTCGTAAGTCACTAAAACTTTTTAACTGCGTTTAGGATTAATGATAAGTAGTAATCGGTCCCACGATCTGCTGTTAACTTAATTTAGTTGGACATTGATGATTGAAATTCTTAAGTTTGAAATTACGAAATTCAATTTTGATTTTTAATTCTACACTCATGATTTTAGTTTCTTGATTAATTTAATATACTTTTTATTTGAGTAGGTTTTTCAATCTATTTCCAGTCCTTGACCCCTATTGAAATACTAAAAGGGAGATGATAATTGAGCTAAAATGTAACCGCCACTATAATAGTGGGAAGATGTAGAAAGAGAAAGACCGAATAAAGCATAGTTTGGGGCTGCTAAGGAAGAGCCAGCTAGGCTTGAAATTGAGTTCATAACGAAAGTAGTAAGAGTATATTTGGAACAAAATAGCTTAAAAAATTCAAACCAAGACTTGAGCGCCCTGTAAAGTTGCTTTGCATACAGTTTCAAAATGTTTCTTTTCTGTCACATTACCAAATTCAAAGCATGCGATTCACTTAAAATAACAAACGTGTATAGATTGTATAGATTTGTGTGTGTTAGAAGATAAAGTATAATTTGCGGTTCATACCTGTGCAGAACGAACTGCAAAGAAACACTTTATCTACTGTACATATTACTATGTATTTTACTCAAATTACATATGAGCAATGGAAGAGTAAGAAAAATTGAATGACGTTCAGCATGTCACTGAAACATGCAAGTGAGAGAAGTTTTTTTACGTGATATTAATATGCTACCGGCAAACACTATATATAATCATGTATATATATTCAATAAACTTAAATAATTTTAAAAATAATCTAAACTATAATATAAAAATTAAATAAAAAGAATATTTATGTTCAAACAGAATTTCCTTAATCTAGGTAATCATAAGAGTGAAAATATATCATATCAATGTTAATAATAACAAGTGTTCATTTGAAAAGTCAATCTAGTAGCATGTGATTTACTGAGAACATTTTGAAGTATGTCGTAAATTAAAATTTACAACTTAACCTACGAAGTCGTATATTTTGACAGTTTCATACATACAAATAAATAACAAATAATAGGTATTTATTGAAAACTATAACAAATATTGAAAATGTCCTTCAAGATCAATGCACTTTAAAATCCTCCGTTCAAAATTTCTGATGATATTCTGCAACATTACTGGATTGTTATTAATTTCCATGCATTTCTGTTCGATTCTCTGTACCATATCATTCAAATTCAATATAGGTGTTCGAAATATGTTATTTTTTAGATAAGGCCATAAAAAGAAGTCGCAAGGTGTTAAATCGCATGAACGTGCAGGCCAGGCAATTTCAGTATTTCGACTAATCATACACTCATCAAAAAATTCTCTTAAATAATTCAAAGATTCTGCAGTATAGTGACAAGGTGCTCCGTCTTGTTGGAAATATGCATTTTGTAGTTCATCATCATGCAACTGATTGACAAATGGTTGTAAAATTTGAGCAGTTAACGTTACCTGAAAAAATATTGGTCCAATGATTCGCCTTTGGCTTATCGCTGCCCAAACACCAATTTTCTCTGGATGTAGCGATTCTTCATTAATTATATGTGGATTTTCACTACTCCAAATTCTTGTATTTTGTGAATTTAGGTATCCCGTTTTATAAAACCATGCTTCATCAGTAAAGATGACTCTTTGCGAAAGTTCTCCATTATTGTTCATATTTACAAACCAATTACAAAACTGTAGTCTACGTGGGTAATCAATTTCTAACAATTCTTGTACTGCCGTGACACGGTATGGATAAAGTTGCATATCTTTTTTTAATAACTTGTGAGTTGTACCAACAGAAAGGTTTATTTGTTGATTCAAATGTCGAACAAATGTTTGTGGTTCATTTTCCATTATTTCTTCAACACGATTGACAATTTGAGGTGTACGTTTCTTAACTGCCTCAGCTGCCTGATTTTCTTAAGAGACTAACAGTTTCAGAAAAAAGTTTAAAGTTCTATCCAAATTATTCTTAAATTGTATATAATCTATTACAAAATGTGGAAACTCAACTTGAAATTCTACCATCCAATCTTGAACTGAATAAACCCATAAACCATCAATTTTATTACCACTTCGAAAATAAGCCTGGACTAAAAAAATTTTATTTTCTAAAGTGAAAGCCATTTTAAAACTGAGAAGCAATTTATTTAAACCAGAATCGACGCACGATTATTTTATGCACTAACTGATATTTGTGATTGACATTATCATTATCATGTCATTTGGATTTACGTTTACGGAGCAACAAACACATACTAATATATATGCGTCTTATTCTATCAAAATTTCAAAGTAACCTATGTTGATTTTTCAAATGAACACACGTTATGTAAAACAATCAACATCAAGATTAAAGTTGAAACTGACAATCAGCTGACAATGTTTGGCATTAATAATTTTTATTTGTAAATGGTTTAATAGTGCACTTTTTTCAAATACATACTAGTGATCTCTATGTTATTCTTACGGCCTCCATATGACCTTTTCATCTGTACTTTCTGGATCCAGTCATCATAATTACTTAATAGATTTTTTAACAAAATAGTGTTTTCAGTATACATAAATTTTCTTTGGCATTTTTTTAAATATTACTCTATTTCAACTGGTCTACTCAAACTACAAAAAGAATATATTTGGACAACTAACGTTCATAACATGTAACAAATTGTTAATATTACTTCTCAACGTTCTATTATTTATGAGATGTAGATGAAGTTAATGTTGTACAGATTTTTTTCACAAACTTATGATTTAAACAGATAACATTAATGCATCATAAATTTTTTATTTACAGATTATCCGAATCACTAATTTATTAGTAAAAAATATTTCTATATTGAATGTAATGTAATAATGATTAAATCGTTGAGAATTATTCAGAAAAATACGTACGGCTACTTAAACATTAAAATATTAAACAAAAAATTGAGTTGAATACCAAAAGGAATTCGTTAACCATTTACGGCGTTTAAATATGATATGCTGGATTAAAGGGCAGCAACCATGTTAAAAAAAAACAACAATTGCTTACCGTACTTCAAAAAACATGAAAAACAATTAAAATGCAAACTTTTAACATGTAAAAGCATAAAATACATGATTGTTTAGTGAAACTTTTAGATTTTAATGTACCGTGATGTATTATTTTTTTAAGGAGACGTGATTATGAAGCAGAATTAATAATTTGTTTAGTCCTGTTTTAATTAGAATCTGATCGAATTAAAATATTTCATGTTCTGGGGATTTGTATAAATTTCCAAGTATTTGTTTGTTTTCATCGCTGTAACCTAAATTACGAATTCTCATTTTCTCACACAGAAGACCACACACATTTATAAAATATAATTTCTTCTATAATTTAGTGAGTTGTACCAACAGAAAGGTTTATTTGTTGACTCAAATGTCGAACAGATGTTTGTGGTTCATTTTCCATTATTTCTTCAACACGATTGACAACTTGAGGTGTACGTTTCTTAAATTATTTACTGTTAATTATTATCTCATTACGACATTTCGGTTAGATTGGTGCATATTATTTTTCTTTTAATTTAAACTTTTAAAAAAATTTAAATTTTTTAATTTAATTAAAAAAATTAATTTAATTCATATGGAATTTGAGGTGAAAGGTAAAAGGTATTGTTGATTAAAAATTGGAGTGTTTTAACGAAAATATTGTAATTACTAGGGCTGGCGAATTTGCGCCAACAGCCAGTGGCGGCCGCATAAAAGATTTATAAAACGTGCTCAAACACCGTATTAAGAATCTTCCGTGAAATCACAATATGGATAACATCTGCTAAATATCTAAATATTCCATTCATTAGATATGTTTTCACAGTTCTTTAAGTCAAGCTAGTACGTCGTGCGGAATAAATGTTTTTTAATGCCGAAAACGACCGTTCTACTTCTAGTGATGTTATATTTGCATATTTAAAATAATCTCTGAAACAACGTAATGAATCTTTAGACGCACTTTCACAAATTTGTCTTAATATTACAAATCGAAATCTTTGTCTTGAACAAACCTCTAATGAGATCGAAGCATTTTGTAATTTTTCTATTTCCACAGCCAATCCGAAGTAATTGTTGCAAATAGTTTCTAAATCACTTTTAACCTGAGCATCTTTAAATATTACAAAGTAGACATTGACTTTTTGAAGGTTAATATTATATTGTAAATTCTCATTACCGGTAGTATCGTAGATAGTAAATATTTTCATATCATCAGCATAGACAAGAAGATGTCACAATAACGATGTCAATAAAAATGTCAATAAAAAGGATGAAGAGCAAAGGTGCTAGGTTAGACCCCTGCGGGACAGCCGATACAGGTACGTACTTGTAGGATGAAACCACTATGAACGACGTAATTCACTTTGTTGGTCAGATATGGACTTATAGGGAAAGGACTATAGCCAAATGCACTTAATTAATTTTATAAGATCCTGTGATAGCTTCTTTCACGAAATTTTTTAAACCAACAGTGGAATTTTAGATTGTCATCAGTACCATGTTTTTTTTTTACAGAATTCGATATTTTTTCTTCAATTGAAACCCATAAGTACGCAGTGTTTTATCCACAATTCTCTTGTAACCAATTGTTAAAACTTCCAATATAAAAACACACATGTTTATTAAATTTCACAGGAACATCATATAAAATCTCTAGTGGATATTTATTACCTAGATTATTATGAAACAGTTTATCAATACTTGGTGTAAAGATGACATTAATTTATTAGTAGACTTCAGAGTTTACAGAAAAGAAAACACATTTTTCATAATCAAAATAATAGGTTTAAATAAACTCCTACAGAAGGCTTAAATACCATTTAAAATCACGGGAGCTGATAAACGTTTCGTTGTTATGGCTTCATCACATCACATCGCATTGAGTAAGAAGAAGTTACATCGCATATATTACACCAAGCTGTTATATGTCAATTTTTTTTGGAGGTTGAGACTTTGTAGTATATTCTGGGATTCATATTTATCCTTTCCAAAAGGTTGTTTTTAGTCAAAAAATACAAAAAATACTTCAATTTTTAATTTTATCTTATCCGTCAAAGTATCCTAGAATTGTGCTTTAGTTTTATTTAAATCTTCCTCAACTGAACACCTTAAAACATTATTGTCGGCTACATTTTCGAGCTTCCTATAAGGTTAACTTTCAGCTAATTCATCTACTCCATGGAAATTATGGAACCAACGTTGAAGAATTTATTCATATATGATAGCCTCACTATAAACTCTCTATCAGCTGCAAAAAAATTCGAGCGCACCATTTTTTCCATGTGATAAATAAATGTTTCAACTAAATAGGTGTTATTCTTATTAATAATCACTGTTCAATAAATTTTTATTTTCTTAATTTTTCGTTAGAAACTATTTACAATTTTCGTTTCTTTTATAGTTCAATAATAGAACCTAATAACAACAAATTTATTCAGGCACTTCAGATTTTAGGGAAAATCCGTATTAATTAGGTACGTACATTATATGGAATTGTATGGTATCGTCCTGTTTAAAGTATTTTTCTTTTTACTTTGCTTTTATACTGTGCTTCGGTACTTTCTGATATCAATGTCTAACAATAATCAGCAAGAATATCATGACTCACTTCGCCAAGGTTCGAGGGAAAGAAGTCCAGATGCGTGTGCAAAAAATGTATTTTAAGGCTCACGTTACAGCCCAATTTATGATAATTCCTAAGAAGTTCATTAACAAGTGCTATATAATTGTCGAACTTCCTGTTTCCTAGAAAATTGTGGTTCTCATTTCTAAAAGCATTCCAAGCAACACGCTCCAAGTCACTTAAGGTTTTTGCAAATTTTTGCTTAAGGTATTGGAATCCACGGCCATCTTTATCCATTTTATTCTCGAAATTTTTCATTAAACTCAATTTTATGTGTAATGACGGTAGAACTATTTTATCATGTTTAACATATGACTTATTAAGTATATTTTTTTGTCCAGGAATGTACTGAGCTAACCAGTCTTTATCAATGTAGTGGGAATTTCTAGTTCTACTATTCCGCTCACAAAGAATTCAGCAATTATTTTGTATACCCTAGTTCTAAACTGAGTAGAATTAGTACCACTTTGAGGTCTGTGCTGAAATACCATTTGTACATTTTGGAATTCATTCTATCTAGGAGAAAAGTCATATTTTCATACGTTTCTAAAGTGAATTACATGGCCAAGGGGATGGACGGATAATTGTTTCCTATGTGAAGAAGGACAGCTTTCAAAGTTAATTTCGAAGCATCGATAAAAAGACGGGATGGTGTTGGTGATCTAATTAGAACATCAAATTGTCGACATTATTGCAGTATGAAAGACCCTCGTCTTTCATACTGCAATAATCGACGATTACGATACACAAAAATATGTTTGTATGAAGCTAACAGTTTTCATCCTTCGAGTTTGATCCTAGTATTTCTGCTTTATTTTTTAACAAATTTAGGTCTCAAATAAAATCGCTAAATTCTAACTGATTTATTAGATGTGGCCCATCTTCTTCAGATGAGAAATCTGGTCGATAACTTGCTTCTTCTGATTCTGTAACATCATATTCCTCATTCAAAACACCTATGGGTATTGGTATTGGCAAGGTTTCCGAATGAGGTACTGGGCGAGTAGCAAAGGACAGACAAGCATAACTAATATATTTTTTATTTTGGTTGGGAAACCCGAAAGTTTTCGTGTAGCAAAAGTAGCAATCAGTCGAATGGTCCGTTTGTTCACGCCAAATCATAGGTCTTGCAAATGGCATTGCGCTTTCTTACCGTTTGACTAGCCCCTCAGAGTAACAGCACAGCGTGCGCAGCGAATGCTAGGAGCTTATGCCTTGTCTAGGTACAACGGTTAAGCCAAAATAGCGAAAATATAACTTTTCTATTAAAGGTGTAATATTTAGTTTATACTGGTGGGGTTAGTGAATTCTCCACATACAGAAACTCTTTGGATTATTTATGCACAGACGCGGTACTCGAAAGAGCCATTAGTTGCTCCTTATATACCAATTCTTAATTTGATTGGTTCCAGAGGAAAAATGGGCGTGACCTAAGTGCTCTGACGTAGGAAACGTGCAAGGGCACGTTCGGACATGTTCACTCAATGTTCGACAGAACAATACTTTTAGTAGTATCTTTCTTATATAAAAGGAACTTTGAAATTTTGTAAAATTTAAAACGTTTTTTTAAAAAACCATTCAAGAAAATATCTCTAAATCATGACTTGATAGAGCAAACTTTAAATCAGATTCAGAATCAGCATGAGAAAAGACATAAGCTACACGTATTAATGTATAAGGAAATCAATCTGTGTTGGTCAGTGTAATTTTGTGTTTTTATCACATATTTTGTAGAATATTGCGTAGTATTTCACCAGTATCTCACCATGGAAACTATATTTCACATCCGTTGACTTAACATGTTTATACACCAACGTGTGTTGGGTTGTCTATATTGGGTATTGGGTTGGCAACAGTAAATATTTTTGCCTTTTTTTATTTAGTTGATAGAACCATTTATTTTTTATTCAGTGTAAAATATAAAATTGAAGTATTTCTTTTATTATTTAAAATTAAAATTAATAGTAGATGACACACGGTCTGGCTTGGTGTGTACACTGTTGGAGAAAAGTGACGAGCACAGCCTGTATAATCTGAAGAAGTGGTTCTAACGCAATGGAATTTGGTATGGAAGTAGTACTAATTTACCCTCACCTGGAGAGCGGCGCAGTCCTGCTGGGAAGGGATGCATTAATAGCGGGAGTATCCCCCGCGAGCGGCGCGTACCATCGCTACAGGACGAGGCATGGAGTCAATAAAGTCGTTGTATTGGTAGCGGGAGGAATGTGCAACATGCTGCTTCAACTCGCCTCCATAGCTCCTCAACGTTGCCCGGGGGCGCCGGATAACGTTGAAGTCCCGACTGATCATATCCCAGACATGTTCGATCGGATTGAGATCTGGAGAACGTGCCGGCCATGGAAGCATCCGTATATGGTTCTCTTCCCCAAAGGTCTGGGCAACATGTGCAGTATGCAGTCGGGCGTTGTCGTGCATATATAGAAGACGTGGGCGCCGTCGAACGTAGGGAAGCACAACGGGTCGTAGCACCTCATCTACGTAGCGGCGAGCCGTCATCGTATGCTGTATATGCAGCAGACGTGTACGTCCACCATCTGTAATAGCACCCCATACCATAATGTCCTGCTGGCGGTGGATAGGGCGTGGTTGGATGCACCCCTCGAGGTGACGCTCACCACGTCTGAGATGAATCAAAATACGCGCGTCACCGGTTTTCAATTCGAATCTTGATTCGTCGGAAAACAAAATGTGCCTTCACTCAATAACCCTCAAATGTCTAGCCTCCACCCACTGGCGCCGTGTATGGCGGTGCTCGCGAGTCAGTGGAAACCGCTGCAACGCACAGCGCGATCGCAGTCCACTTTCTAGCAAACGCCCCCGTACAGTTTGCGTCGTGAGTACGCCTTCCCTTCCTGTTGGCCAAACGGCTCCAAGTGGCCTTGAGGAAGACGTAGACGACTCTAAAGCGCTGTGCACAAGTGCCCGATTCTCGCGTGCTGTGCTCGCGCGGGGCCGTCCCGCTCGCGGCTGAAGGCGCGTACGTCCTTGCTCAATCCATTCTCGATATGCCCGCTGTACTGCCGATAGTAACCGCTCGAGACGGCGCGTGCTATCACGGAAGGATACTCCTGTCATGTGCATCCCCACAACCATTCTTCGCTCAAACTCACTCAGATAACGCGAACTGCTTTCCATCACGAAGTACGACTACAACTACCCGTTTCCACCACACTAACAATAACCGGTTTCTCCTTCCCCGCATCGGTCTCCATGGAGACAACATATTGCAGCTGTCGGAGGCACTCAGTAAAAAATGCAGTTATAGAAAAGTCAAAGCTCGTCTAGAAGAAACCAATGCTCCGCTAAATCTACGCATTTATCTTGACAGGTTCAGATTATACAGTGTGTGCTCGTCACTTTTTTCCATCAGTGTATATATTACGCGCTGGTACACACAGTAAGTAGTCATATAACAATAATAGATAATTCGGGAAAGGATGATGGTAATCAATCTTTATTGACATTTTTTTTTAATATTTGCAAACGTACTGTAATCTGTGTTTCATTCGGAAGAGATTACCATGTTCTTACAAAAGTAATCACCAATATCGCTGAGAAGGCAAGTCGAATTTCATTGTCGTAACGTTTCTGGCAATGGAATTTTTTCTCTTATGATTGAACTTAATATACCCTATAGATATGCGTTTCGGAAAATACGTTCTTCATTTTTGATAAGCTCTTTCTTTCCCTTATCCCTTATAACAAAACGAACGGAATATTCGTGGGTGTGACAATCTCGTTTTTTTCGATATTGCATGTCTGACAAAATAAATCATCACTCGTGGAGACAGCGACCGAAAGTAGTTGCGTATGAAGCAGATAAATCATCGCAAATAGGCTATTCCATCGCGGAGAGGGTGAAAAAATCGAGCAAATATAACATATAATATAAATTTCCACTTCGCCTCCTTAGCGTGGCGTATATCAAGTGATATTTACATAATCCGGAGGATAATAATGGAGAAGATATTTGTTATAATTTAGTGAACCTTCATAAAATAATTTATAAGCGATTAAATGTAAAATATATAGTCTGTATAATAATAAACGCAGGCCAATTTGCCATGAAGGGAAGGTTTATGAAAGTGGAACTGAACGTAGGTAGAATTATGTTTCCTTTAATACGCTTAGTTAGTTTTACTCCTAGAACCAATGAACAATCCAAACAATGTCAAAAATAGGTTCTCCGCCACCAAAGAAGACAAAAACGATTTTCTCAGCAGGAAAGGTTATGACAACTGTTTTTTGTAATTCTCATGGAATTATCGGTCGACTACTTAGAAAAGAAGAAAATAAAAACTGGGGAGTATTATGCCAATTTGTTGCAACAATTAAGCCGCAAAATCAGAGAGAAACGGCCTCATTTGACAAGAAAGAAAGTGGGTTTCCCATTAGGATAACGCGCTTGCCCAGTCTGGGATTGCATTGGCAAAAATTCATGAATTTGGATTTAAATTAGTGTGTCATTCGCCATATTCCACAGATTTAGCTCTCAGCGATTAGCATCTCTTTCCAAACCTGAAAAAATGTCTCGGCGCTAAGACATTTTTGTCTAATTCCGAGGTAATCGTTGCTGTAAATAGTTATTTCGAGGGCTTGGATTCATCGACCTACAATGAAGGCATTACTAATTTTGAATATCGTTGGAATAAGTGTGTTGAGGGAGCAAGAGACTATTGAAAAATAAAATGTTTTTAGTCAAAAAAACTTAGCCACGTAGCTTCCGAACCACCCTCGTATAACGAACCGTTCTATTCCCTTAAAATGGATCCAGATTTAAAAAAATACGTCGTTTCTTCGTTTAATACCTCAGGAAGATTTTATTTTATTCATATCAGTGTAGCGACATCTGTTGCTTTATACCTACTTGTTATTTAAAAACTGCAAGAATTTTGAATAAAGCCTGTATTACATTTTCTTAAAAATTGAGGGAATCTGGAGAAAAACTGGAACTGGAAAAAAATATATTTGGAATTAGCATAGGTCAATGTTTTTGTGGTCTGGTAGTCGATAGCGTAGTAGTAGATCGTGCCAGCAGGTGGTCCCGGGATCGAATTTCAGGCGCTTGTTGTCCGCAAAGGTTTTCGTGGTTTTCCTGCTCGTTTAATAAGGTAAATACCGACAGCCAAATACCTTAATGCCGGCAGCCAAATACCTTGAGTCGCTCCACGGGCGCAGACGTAATAATAACTAACTCACGACCTATTAAATTCCCTCAAATCCTACAATATCTCTTTCACATTACAGCACATTTAAAAGTAATCGAAAATTAAATTCGTCGTTTTGAAATCTAGAAAACTCGTTTTAGAACTGTATAATTATGACACAAATAAATTTCGAAAATGAATACTAATTTTATCATTAGACTGGTTATTTCATTTTGACACGTTGTAATTGGACATTATCAAGACTTCAACCTCACTAGAATTATATGTTCGGAAGTGGACAAATTTTCAAATTTATTACCAGCATTTTTTCCTTGTCTGCACTAGATCCATACTCATGAATTATTAATTACTCGATTTGTGAAATAACGGAGGTATTATTAGGTAACTCTATCATGCATACATACTACTATGCATTATGCAACCCGTATTTAATTATTTTGAATTTTCCAAAGTAAAAAAGTTGATAATCGAATCCGACTGTATTTGTTTTATTAATTGGCGTAAACATATTTAGTTTTAACATTGCATTATCGAACAGCTGTATTTATACAAATAATTGATATTCCAAAACCGATCTATTATAATGGAATATATCGCAAATTCAATTTATTCAAATTCAAATTAAAGCATAATTCATTTTATTTGTTTTAATGAATCTTTCAAACATAGTATCTAATAAAGTTTGCAATATTAAAACCAGTTTAGCTTAAATTTTGGCGTAATAATGCCGGTGAAACAATATAATAATAAATAGAAAATTAAATATTCTACTACATTATTACAATGTACATTACAGTGTTATCCCACTGGCGATTTGGTGAAGAGCATATCTTCTAAGGTTTACCTTAGCTAAAAACGCTACGTTTAACATTTTTTCAGTTTTTAAGGTTATTCTACTGAAGATGGCAACTTAGTTGCCGAAAGACGTATACAGTATTTATTGATATATATTGTTGTTAGGGTGTTTTTCTTATTTCTGTTTCAGATTACAAGCCACAGTCTCCACCAATTTCGGATACTACATTATTATAAAATATTTTAGTTGGCACAAAAAAATGTAGTGCTGCACTATACTTTATAGGAAAAGGTATACTAATTATGCTATATGAATGTATGTGATAGTGAAAGTGGGCTATACTTTTAAGTTCTAGTTTTCAACAATTATCATAAATGTTATATACGTGGGTAATTTTAAGACAGAGTAACTTTTCAATTAAATACGACTTACTACCCAGAAATTCACGGAATTTGAATGTGTCGCGCGAAGGGATGGTAGTACACTTCTATAGCAGTAGATGGTGTAATCTATGTCTATACTAAATCAGTCTGCCAAACGGTACTTTGCTAGGTGGTGACAAACAGTTTCTGTATTAATATTTGTTGAGTTGTGTTTGAATTATTCTACAACATTACAATGTCTGATGTGAAGGAGCTGGCTGCATAAAATTCTGCTTCAAACTTGACAAAACGACAGCGGAAACCAGAAATGCTTAATCAAGCGTTTCGTGTGGATGCTTTAGGCCAGACGCAAACTTACGAGTAATACAACCGTTTTAAAAATGAACGTGTGGCTGTTGATGTTGACGAGCGTTCGGATCGTCCATCGACGGAAATTACACCACAAAATGTAGCAAAAGAGCGCGATGCTATCCTGCAAGATCGAAGGAGAACCCATGACATTTGTAAAATTGTGAGCTTGTCGTACGGCGTTTGTCAGCGTATTCTGTCCGGCTACTTAACATGCGTCGTATTGCTACGAAGCTTGTGCCGAAGTTACTTCCTTGTTGTGCGTCAGTATCTAACCTCAACGAAGATGCACTTTCATCTTCGTCTCCCCAGATTTTGCTCCTTGTGACTTGTACCTGCTCAAGGGGCGCCGTTTTAAGACGATTGAAGAGATCCAGACCGAATCGCAGACAGTGTTGAACACGTTAACACGCGAGGACTTCCAGCACTGCTTCCAGTCATGGACAAGTCGCTGAGATCAGTGTATTCACACGAAAAGAAAGTACCTTGAAGAGCACCTATTTTAAGATAAAAAATATATTTTATTTTCTAACATAATTCCCATCCCATTCTGTCCACTGTCAAAAGAGTAATTTTTCGGAAGCTCCCAAAAATAGGTATTCATTGCCTATTTTTATCGCGTCCTCATTTGTACCGAACGTGTTTCTACCAAACCATTTTTTCAAGATTCTGAACAAGAAAGAATCACTCCGAACAAAATCTGACGAATACGGCGAATGAAGCAGCAATTCGTATCTGAATTTAGCGGCAGCAATAGCGGATGAATGAGGGTGCGTTATGCCGATGAAACAAAACTTTTTTTCTGAATGGACGCGGTCGTTTTTTCTTCAGGTCGGCATCAAAATGTGTCAGTACATCAACACAATATTGGCCAGTTATTGTACTTCCTCTTTATAAATAGTCAATAAAGATTACACCTCTGGAATCCCAAAAAATCGTGGTCAATATCTAGTTGGCTGAAAAGCTGTTTTTTTTATACTTCGGAGCGCATTCATCAGAAAAAATCTATGGTTTTGACTGTATTTTTATCTCTGGAGATGACAAAAATTCTCTTGGATTTCGTTTGAACTCAGACATATAACCATTTGAAATTGTAACACGAGTTTGCATTTGATCAGCAGTAAGCAAACGCGATAATCATTCTTACATTTTTCATATTCAAATGTTGATGCAAAATATTAAGTACCCGTTCGCTTGGGATGTCTACGACATTAACTATCGCGCACTTATTTATTCGGCAGTCGTTACATTTTTTTAATATTTAATCTTTAATTTATCTATTTGTGAAGAAGATGCTGTAATTGAAAGTCCCGGAAGTATAGCCTTTTTGGTGCTCATAATATAATATAAATAAATAAATAAGGAATTGAGCTTGGACTAACGATTAGAGTAGAATAGAGAAGAAACAAAATTACTGGAGGAGCAATTAAAGGAGACGATATATGTTGATTGGTAAGGTAGATGAGATAAAACATCAAAAGACAGGATTCCTCTCCCCTGCTCGTTCGAGTTGACTAATTTTTGACGGGACATGGTTCTTTTGCTAGGAAGTTAAATTCCCTAGGAATCAGAAACGTCAAACTGTGTATGTGGAATGGTCGACGATTGGTTTCATATTGCGCTTCAGTGCGAGAACTATTCTGGAATTAGATTGCCTCTCCGACTGGTCGCGTTAAGGTCGCTTGGGCTTTTCTTCGAGATAATCTTGCGCAGTTGACAGTGCTTGCTATGCTCATTTGAGCCAGAAGGAAAGAAATATTTTACTTTAAACGATTCTAAAGACTTCTACCTGACAGATTTTGGCGAAATTTTGACAGGCTTCTCAAATCGCTAATATACACAACATGATGAAAGTATTGCTAACTATTGAAAAGTTTGTCTCTCAAATCATCCCCGTATCTCATTTAGAAAGAAAATCTTTATCGTGTAATAAGTACAGGCTGGCCCATAAGTCGCGGCGGCGTTTTAGTTAATTAATACTTCCTTAATTCTTAACATTTTTAATCATTTATGGCTTATAAAAAAGAACAAATCTTGGAGATTATTTCAAATTATGAACGAAAGATAACATCTTATAAATATCTTTTTCGACTTCGCACTGATGAGTTCTTTCGATGGCATGATTCATAACTAAAGACGGCAGACTATGTGCCCGAACAATAGCGTGATGTGGAGGGATCGAGTAGAGGCGTACGACGATCAATTCAGTTGCCGTTGAGACGTTGTAAGCGATACATTGTTAACACAATCGTGTTGAAAATGTCGGGAGTGCGTAGAAACAATGCATCGACTCGGTTGCATGCTAACGTAGTAAAGAAATTTTTACATCGGTTTCCCGATTTAATATATTACGGTACCGTAGTGAAATGTTTAGTTTGTGAAACAACTTTATTAACTTGGAAAGCAAGTCAGTGCCAAAGACATAAATAGTGACAAACATAAAACGAATAATAGTGGACGCAGATCATATAATAAATTTGTGTGTGATTTAACAATGATATTAATTGCGACCAATATACCAATGCAGAAAGTGGAACACCCAATGTTTCGTCAGTTTTGGAAGAAATACAATCCTACGTGGAAATTACCAGCAAGAAGTACGCTACGGAATTACGTACCGTCAGTGCGTGAGAGAATTGCTAATTGTACGAAAAATACGGTAAAAAAAATTCCTGTGGTTAACAATAGACGAAACTACAGATATTAAAAAACAGTCCATCCTAGCCATTCTAGGTCGGACGCTGACTCCGCAAGGACGTTCTCCTCCTTATTTACTAACCTGTAAACGAATGCAAGGGTGTACTACCAGAGCGATATATGATGTATTAATAGAAACACTACACAAATTTGAGATTTTACCGAAGCAAGTGTTAATGTTAGTTACCGATGCTGCCAAGGTTATGTGTTCCACGGCAAACTTACTCAAAACGATTCAACCAAACCTGCTGCATGTCACATGTTTGCTTCACGCTGATGTGGATCAACTGATAGGACAAACTAAAGCGGTTTTTCTTAAATCTCCGAAACGGATTCGGCTATTTCATTCGCTGTGTCCTGATATACCCGAGCCGCCGCAACCAATTCTTATACGATGGGGTACTTGGTTAGAAGCAGCATTTTATTATTACAGACATTTTGAAAAAGTTAAATCAGTGATTTTACAACTAGATGCCAAAGAAGCAGCTGCAATACGGCTCAGCCAGGTTCAATTTAACAATCCTCAAGTTGCAGCAAATTTAAAAATTATTTACGACAATTACGTTCCAATACTGGACGCAATAAAAAATTTACAGCACACTGCGCTGTCCTTATCGTACTCATTAACAATTATTGACCACGTAAAACTAGTGCTGCATATCCTTGAAAATGAAAAAAGTTATTGTGTCCGTGAAAAATTTAACAGTGTATTAGATAAAAATGTAGATTTTACAAAATTAGGGCAACTTTTTACCAATACTGAAGATCCGTTGTACAGATACAAAGAGCGCTTTAACTATGCAAATATAACATCTCTGAACGTCGAACAATCCTTCTCTGTATATAATCATATATATACGTCGCTACGTACGAACCTTTCCGAGACTAATACAGAAACATATATTATGGTGCAGTTTTTTCATCGCGCACATCCGCATTTTTTTGCAACAATGTAAACATGTTGGGTAAGTTATTTATGTTTTTTATTAACGTTTTGTATAGGGATTCGATATATTTATTTGTAAGTAAGCGCACTGTTATTCTGCTAAACTCTCCACGCAACGCTACTTCTGGGGCACATAGTCTGCCGTCTTTATTCATAACAGCTGTTAGTGTCTGTGGCTGCAGTGCCCTAATTTCTACAGGAATGTTTTCCTTTAGTTGTGAATTTTTGTCTGAGGTTAACGAACACTCATTCTTTCAAATAACTCCAAAAAAGAAGTCAGGGACCGTGAGATCTGGCGACCGCAGGGGCCAATCCACTGCACATCTTTTCTAAATTATTCGTTCGCCAAAAATGGCCCTTAAAACTTGCACCGTGCCTTCTGCTGTATGGCACGTCGCACCATTTTGCTGAAACCACATTCCAGGTCTATTTTCCACTGCAGGTTTTACAAAATTATCAAGCATTGGCCGATATTATTCTCCATTTACGGTCACTGCATCACCATTATCATTATGGAGAAAAAAACAGTCCGATTTTGTCTTGAGATGTCACTCCATACCAAACCGTGCATTTGAGAGGGTGTAATTCATGCTGGTGTATGACTGTAGGATTTCCAGTGCTCCAAATTCTACAGTTTTGTTTATTTACAAATCCATTAAGGTGGAAATGAGCTTTATGGGACACAATGACAGGTAAATGAACTCGTTTTCTTCCCTTGCCAATTGTTGAAATCGGACGGCATTGTTTAGCCGTCGTTGATAATCCGGTTTTATTTCCTGCAACATTTGAATTTTGTATGGGAAAAGATGTAAACCCTATAAAATCTACTGCAGTGAGGTACGAGAGATGTTAAGTTACATAGCTCGTCAACGCGTCAACGTCTCTAGTTCTTCTTCGATACTCTCTCTCACACGATCCACGTTTACTTCTGGTCTAGCTTTGCGTGTTCTCCGGGTACTTGGTCAGTTACTGAACGTTGTTGTTGGAAATAATTCATTAAGACGAATCATTGATTCCGAAGGTGCAACTCTAAAGTTAAAATGTTGACGATATGCGCGCTGCTTTCAATGTAAAACTGAACGATTCTGGTGCGTGGTAAGGTACTGAATTTTTCCATTGCCACTTTTTCAAACTACTGAGTACGATTTCGAAACAAAAAAAAAATGGAAAGTTATTAATTAAAAAAGTTATCAAAAGTCCAAACCACGTCGTGACTTATGGGCCAGCTGGTATATAAGTGTACAGTCTTATATATTTATTGTACGATAGAGATTCTCTATGTAAAGATATAAAGATGCGGAAATCTCTGCATGTGTATGTGTATATCTTGAATAAACAACTTATTTCCAAATTATCTAAGCTTTTTTTGCGTACTTCATTATTATGGGCGTCAAGTTCACTCTGTGCATAGCTCATAGTCTGTACCCGTGGTTTTCTAATTTTACCACGGCCGTAGAAAGTGGGAAATGTATCCATGAAAGCAGAATTTATCTGTAATCAGTGTTATCGAGAGATATTTAATATTTTCTTATTTACAGCGTTTTTTGTTGTTCCTTCAACTAATGTATTATGTTACAGGAAAAACAATATTATAAAAAATACTACATATTATTGATAACGAGATTACATTCCCAAAATCAAATTCCAAGCCTTCAAAAGTTTCCTCAAAAGTACGAAATTATAAAGTGAATTAATTTCCATTTTTACACCTTCGTCCTTAATGTTTTCACCAGGTTTCATTTTCTAAAACGAAAGTATTTTCACTAATAATTAAAACGAAGAGTTTTCCATTAAACACAACTGTATATTTGTATAACTGGAAAAGTGAGATTGTCCAATCGAACAGCGGTCACGGTTCGTGAAGTTCTCGTGTTACGTTACATACATACATACTTTTATTCATTGGGAAGTCGAAAACGATATTCGATCAGTTGGCACATCCGTTGAAATGCTACACTTCATTTCATATTTACCCGTTTCCAAAAAAAACCTTATCGTGCGCACATTTCAAAACGAATTGCTTCGGTTTCATATTTCCAAATGTATTCCCTTTTTACGACGTGTATATATATCTTTTTATGTATGCTATATGTAGACGTTCTTGCGTGTATATATCGAGTAAGCTTATACGTGTGCAACATATAATAATAAACTTTTGCCATATCTTTTAGGGTTTTACCAATTTTTTCCCTCAATCGCATTTTCGTGCAATGTCAAGCGCACGAAAATAGAATAAACTTCGAAACGTGAATGAGTCAATCATTGCAAATGTTTAAAAGTTATTAGGTCTAAATTTAACTGGGAAACAAACTAATGCTCCTAACAATGATTATGTAGAAGAAAGTGACATTTTAGCGCGTTTCTATCTATGAGATATTCTCGAAGGAATTTAATAGGTGTCATTGCTTAAATCACTACCGTAATTGCAATATAAGGAAAGTTAGTATCGTATATACAATTAACGTATAATGCGTACAGGTAGGTATGTGGTAATAACTACAATGCAGGCATAATATACAATCTTGAGTAATATGCAATATATGACAAACAACACCATGCGATTAATAAATTCTTGTGATAGTTTAATAGCATTTCAAATTTGATATCTATTTCATGAAATAATGTGTGAAATTTAAATTAAACTTAATAAACAACTGCTAAATGAAAAATATGGGCAACATTGATTCCTGGAAAGAATATTTTGGATATTTCAAAAATTTGAAACCAAAATACATAAATATAAAAATTACTATTAAAGAAATACGTTATATTCTTGCTCATTTATCAAGTACTCGATAGAGTTTCGCTGCCATATACATGTATGTAGAAGGGAATCTTATTATGTGACTATGTACCACAAAATACTTTGTCACATTGGAAAATAAACAAATATCATTATCAGCTCCTTGAATTTACAAGTATGTACGGGGAAATATCAGAAAATAACGAGACGTGCTGTAGTACAAAAATGAAACATTTATTTAGAATACTATCCTTCAAAATACTCTCCATTCTGTGCAATATTTTTTCGATGGGTACGTCACTTGTTCCATCGTTTTGCCCATTTGTCGTAAACATCTGAGGAACCATCTTTTCCCATCCGGGTATGCAGTTTTAATCATTTCAAAAGTTTTAGTTGGAGTTTTACCCAACCGAACACAAAATTTTATCGTATATCTTTGCTCCACACTTATTTTTTCAATGGATACGTTAAGCACTGACAATTCAGTTATTAATTTGGAATAAACGTCAAAATAAAGCTAAATCAAAGCCTACTTGAGAATAAACACATTAGAGATGAGGGTTTTATGTTCTATTCTTTGTGATATAAAATTCTACTTGTGAAACAAGTTATAGCACCAGTCTTATATTTTGATATACCCTCGTATGTGCAAAAATGTATGGAATAAATTTTAGAATATTGTCTATACCCAAACAATTTCTAATAAAATAGGAATAATTAAAAAAATTATGGAGACGACAATATATGTTTACAAAATGAGTACGTTAGAAAGAATCGCTGAAGTAACAGAGATCAAGAGCGTCGAGTGTTAGTTAAATACGAGGCTGGATTGATATATTAGGTCTTCAACTTTATAAAATAAGAATATGAAAAGAGAAAATAATGAAACATATACCATATAACGGGTGTTGATTTGAAAAATCAATCTAGTAGCATGTGATTTACTGAGAACATTTTGAAGTATGTCGTAAATTAAAATTTACTACTTAACCTACGAAGTCGTATATTTTGACAGTTTCATACATACAAATAAATAACAAATGAGATTGACATTATCAAATGTCATTTGGATTTACGTTTACGGAACAACAAACACATACAATAATACTAATACTAATATATATGCGTCTTATTCTATCAAAATTTCAAAGTAACCTAGATTGACTTTTCAAATGAACACACGTTATATATACTGTACTCTTTCTTGACTAATGTCTTATTGCAGAGCAATTTGGTTTTGCGTAATCGGGCGATTACCTTGAATCAAAGGCAAGTGAATGCACTAGAATTCACTTGTCTTTGATTCTTCTGATGCGTCACTGATACTGGCCGATCTGAACGCTTTTTGTCAAACACCTTCATTTCGCCTCTATGACAAAGTTTTCCACGTCAAATCCACTGGCGAACATCCTTCACATCCATACAATCGTTGTCATGAACAGCTTTCAAACGTCTGTAAATTTCGATAGGCACGTAACCTTCCAACGATAAAAATTCTATCAAGGATCGTTGCTTGGTATTCACTCAGAAATCGGACACTATTACTCAACGACGGTACACAGAAAAATCAATCTTTGCATGCTAAGACGAGATATTCGAAATTACCGTTTGCAGGTTTAGAACTTGGTTTTATCCCCTCTATTCACACAATGGCGTTGTTGGAGATCTTATATATCAGTCCAGCCCCGTATATTCATGAATTATAAGATTCGAATGAAGCTTTTGTATAAATACATTAGTTGTGTCTTTTTACGATACAATTAATGTAGTTATGTCCCTAATAGATGTACTTTAAACAATTGCTTTGCGATGACAGCTGGTCAGATGTATTAAATTTTAATAATTTAGAGGAACAATATAAAAATGTTATCAGTAAAATAAATTATAATTTTCAAAAAGCGTTTCCAACAAAACGTAAAGTATTAACAAATAAAAAGAGAGGAAATAATTTCATCAAAACGGTTTAAAGAATTGTACATTATGACTTTGAGATAACTACATTAAAATTTATTATAATATAAAGCGGTATATAGAGAAGTTAGGAGGAAAGCAAAGTTAAGGTACTATAACAATATAATAGTCTCTTCTATGAATAAAATCAAGGTAGTTCAGAAAATAATTCAAGAAAATGCAAATAAGGAAAATGCAAAAAAATGTGAAAACGACTTTATTTTGTCTGTAAATGGCAAGGAGGAGGAATGTAGAGATCCGCTGGGGTAGCTAATTGTTGTGAGTATTTCAGTACAGTTACAAATAATTAAATTAATGAGTATAGAATATAGACTTATCTCATATAAAACAAAATGATAAAACAGTTTTCTTGTTTCCAAGTGATGAAGATGAGATTCGAAATGTTGTGACTGGACTTAATATTAATACGTATTCATCGGGACAGGATAGTATTAGCACGGTTCTCTTAAAGAGGTGTTGGATAGAATTATTATTGCACTAATAAATAACTGTTTCAGTAAGGGTTCATTCATCAGTGACTTAAAAGTTGCAAAAGTAATTCCAGTTTTCAAATCGGGATCCAGACACCTTGTAAGTAACTACAGAACTATTTCCCTGTTGAGCGTATTTTCCAAAATTATAGAAAAAATAGTAGCTAATATATTTACAAAATTCCTAGAGCAAAATAATATTTTGAATAAATGACAATTTGGTTTTCGTAAAAGACGTTCAACTATATCCGCAATAACAGCATTCTTGGATGATGTGTACAACAACATAGAGACAGGACGGTCACGTGTCATGTGTGAGTATTTGTAAACTTGGGTAAAGCATTTGATTTAGTAAATCACAAAATTTTATTGGAAAAATTAGCTCGATATGATGCTAAATGAATTCATTATACCAGTGTTATACAGTGGTTTTTGATGGTCCTTTAACGTGAAAAGTCGAAACGAGTTGATCATTGTACTCTTGTTGAGATAATATACGATATAATATATATAGATATAAATAGTACGAAAATTTTGACGTGGTAATTCAATTTTTTGACAGATGAAACCGTAAACAATACAAATAGCGTCCGTATGACAAAATGTTCTTGAGTATATATATCGTCAAAGAATGTTAATCTTTACGATGGATGTCTAGTTGGCAGTTCCGGATACCTTCGTATTATACTAGGGTACGTAAATTTACGTCTAAACATTGAAGTTATCCAATGTATCAGAATGAAACAGATTTGCCTATTTGTCTAAGTAAGTAAGTATGAAATAGCATAGTAATTTCCTTCCCCTTACATTTAGACGCAAGTAGGGACGCATATAGTGCAACTGCACATCTGTCTATTCTATTTATGTATTGAATATCTCTCTTAACCTCTCTTATTATTCGAACCAATAGCATGTGTGTAAAGGGAATTGTAATTGGGGTTCAACTATTGGGTATTAAAGACTATTATTATTAAGAGAGTAAAGTGTATATCGACCTCTTCTAAACCTAGCCTTCCAATGTCATTAAATGCATTTAGGTACCCTGGCATACTAAATTTCATTCACTGTCATCGCCAGTAAGCAGGCGACTGTACAAAAAAGCTGACTATAGTTACACACTACTGCCAATTCTGCTGTTGTAACATTAAGGTATTTGTTGACTTCTCCATACGCTATAGTATAAGTTTTAAATTTTAGAAATTGCATTATTCATTCTTCAGAATATAATAAAATTGTGAATGTGATAGTGAATTTATTAATAAATTAAATATACTGACTTCCAAAAAATTCGAACACCCAGTAGGAGGCATGCTTGAAATTAAATGATTTATGGTATTCTGGGGAATGTCATCCCAGGCTTCTTGAATTCGGTGACGATCAAGTAGGTTATTTGGTGGTTTGGGTAAATTACCCAGTCGAGCATCAATCATATCCCACACATGTTCGATTGGTGACAAGTCTGAGGGGCAAGAAAGTCATAGTAACAGGGTGACGTTATTTTCTCGTAAGAACCTTACATTAACTCTTGCTGTATGAGGACGTGCGTTGTCTTGTTGGAAAAAGGGGTTGAATTAACCTTCGTAGGTATGACAGTACAACAGGCTGCAGTATGTTTTGTATGTAATTATTTGCATTCAAATTCTGTGAATAAAAACTAGAGGTGACCTGCTGCCGTATATTATCGCACTTCATACCTTCACCCCCGGTGTAAGAGCCGTATGTCCTCCCACAGCAAATTCTAAGTTTCTGCATTCTCCAAGGAAGCGTCTTACTTTTCTGGAACCATCGTGGACCCACCGACAGAATCGGGACTCGTCAGAGAACACAACACGATTTCATTCACCATCTCAATTTCAACTTGTGTTACACCACCCAATCCACTGATTTGTCCCAATGGAGCCCAAAAGTGTGTATTCGGCGATATATCGTTGCCATAGAGGCTCTTTGTTGTAACATACCCAACAAAGCATTTTCAATTTACCGGGTTGTGGAAACTCTGTCTTGTAAAGCTGCAATCCTCAAATGACGATCTTCCCATGCTGTAGTTGCTCGAGGTCATGTGGATCCATGACAATGCTTATGGATTTCATCTTCAGATCACCTGGACCAACACTGTTGGCACGCTGCGTCCCATGCGATCGGAAATTTGTCATATTGAAAAACTGACTTCTCGCATACCGACTATGCATACCGCATATGATTGTAATTGTTACGTAAACTTCGCCTAGACATAGTGGACTTAGTAAATTGAGAACAAATCGCTTTCAAATATTTCTTCAATATGAAGGAAACGCATATTTAAAAACGCAATTTTTTGATGAAACAAAATTTTAAAAATTGTACACCTGCTAAATTTTTTTACCCATACTGTTATCATTTCTTATCAGAAACAAAACAAAGTAAAACGAAAATCAGTACCTATGTGTAAGTCGTGACTATGTACGTTTTGAACGGTTTCGTTGTATACTGTGTTATGTATATTTGTACATCAACATTTCATCAACGTTTCTAAATTTTGTACGATACTCAGAGCGTTAATTAAAATTGAAACAATATACGCGTATCCAAAGTGTATTAATAAAGTGACAAAGAGCGGGAATGGGCTATAATTACTTACAAGTAACATCGCAGGTTGGTATCTGTAGCGTTTAATATAAATACCTCACAGACATGTGTACAAGTATACCAATATACGGGACAGGTACCTCTGGATATATTGAGCTAAATTAAACACACTATCAGAATCATTATTAATCATTTAAATGATAAAGGTGTATGTATGAATTAATATATTGCTCATTCATATCAATTATATCGCAATAATTACTTGTTCCTATAGGAATGTATGCTTTGTAATTAGTAAGCAAAATGCTGTGCGGTGTTTTAAACTAGGGTTTTCGATGTTCAATTTAGATTAGGATTGGATAGAGTCAAAATTATACCCGGAGTGTAATTAGTTTGGATGTAGGTATGTATTTTCGTGATTGATATTTAAATAATTCAACAAACAGGATGTTAATTTAGCAACTAATGTTTGACATAATTAAAAAAATGTGTTATAATCAATATCATTTATACACATTTACAAAGAGGATTGCAGAACACAACTAGAACAGTTTTGCGTAACATCTGTGTGTCACATATACTAATCAAAGTAATTTAACAAATTTTTAATATAATGCTCTTGGTCAACACAATTTTCGGAAGTGGTGGGGTGTTGAATTATATCTTGATTTTATTAATTCTATGTAACAAATTTTCTATAAAATTTTTTTTTAAGTGTATAATAATTTCGATATTTTTGTATTCACAACCTTATATTGAAAGAGTTAATTTTTGTCCGGCGGCAGTTTTGTCGTTATTATTATACGGCGGAGCTGTAAAAAGTACATTTAAATAACTCGGGAAGAATGTCTCTCTCTCCCTCTATGTATTCTCTCTGGTATGTATTGTCAATTCATTCTGACAGACATTTGCGCGACTAACCTAAAACATCAAACGCTAACTTTTCATTAATAAAGAGAATTAAATGTATAATCTGTCATTTGAGCCTAACCTAAAAATGAATTACAAAATCTCAAAGAAATATTCTTATTAAACGCTTGAAAAAGTAGTATATAAAACGCGGCAGCGAAAGCATATTCATTGCCTCACACACATTCTACTGCCGCGGCTAACGCCTCGGCAGTGAATTGTATGCTATAATATACTATTTTAATAATATCGAAATATTATTACAAATTGGGCGTGGTAGTAAGGGAGTTATTTTAGTGAATTTCGTCTATCACAGCATCGTGCATTCACAAGTCCATAGCTAAACGAAACACATGTCTGCATGTTTGTATAGCAATTTTCACACAAATATGAACTTGTATTGTGTTCTCCACATCCGAATTTTAATATCATGTCGATATTATTAAACATGTTTTCGTTTAATACAAAAAATGATGAGGTTTCATCTGCTCAAGTATGTTTAAAATTGGTTTTGTAATATACGTTGTCGAAGCTGCTTGATTTATAGTGGAGGCACATTAATTCAGTTTACGTCGGTTACAGCTGTGATTGACCGATGGAAACCACTTGCTTTGTCTCACACTTATCATGTGGACAGCAATGGTTGACTTGGCGTTCTTGATATTGACATTAGTCAATGAATGGCACTGAGTGTTCTTGCATGCTATCTTTTACGACTTGATTGTATGCAGTAAGAGAGTATTGTAGTGAATTTTGTCTATCCCAGCATCAAGCGCTGACGAGCCTATTACAAGGCGAAATACGTGTCTGCATGTCTGGATAGCAATTTTCGCAGAAACGTGAAATTGTATTGTGTTCTTCCCACCCGACTTTTAATAATACGAGGACGGGTTGACTTATTCGCGCGATCACATAGAGTAGGCCGTGACATAAACAAAATACACATCACATTTTGACAACCGAAGTCTTTTCAATTTATTGTTCGTGTTTGATAAATTTGTGATAAAGCGTGTTTCATAAGCAATTTTTTAAATTTTACTTTGCTACTGATAAGTGTAAATGGATAATTTTCGATAAATATTAATATTATAAAAAGGGACAGTTAGTCTATGAATCTAATGAGAAATGGAAATTAACGGAAGGTCAACTCCATACCAAAACACTACTAAGCGAGCTGGACGGAAGGTTTTCGGCCAACTTAATTCGTAGTAACAAAAAAGAAATTAAAATAATTACCGGCTTACTAACCGGACATTGTCCTTTAACGAAACATCTGGTGTAGAAGATGTAAAAAACAGGAGGAAACTAGCCTTCATGTAATATGCACGTGTGAGGAACTGAAGGAACTCAGACAGAAATATTTCGGGAGAGATATATTGGATTCTACGAATGTACTCAAATTTACCCGGAGGAGGATAGTGGCCTTTATCGAGGACACAAGACGAACAGAGTGGAACTGAGAGATGTATTGGGGATTGTACAAAGAGCAGTGTGCTCAAGTGCCTGGAAGTGCTGGTGTCCAACCCAAAACCGAAGAAGAACAAGCAATTTTTTTAATTTTACCCTGCTGATAATAAGTGTAAATGCATAATTTTCGATAAATATTAATATTACAAAAAGGAACAGTTAGTTATGAATCTGATGAGCCTGGTTCAAACGCTGGTCTAACCCATAATATCATTGGTCTTTTTTCGCTCCCAGCTCGACTCAGGCTGACAAAAATGAGTACCTTGAGGTAAAACTCTGGGGTAATAATAGGTGGTCAGTGCGTAGCGCTAACCACGTTACCATCTTAGCGTATCGAACAGCTCAAGTTGTAACAAGCCTACCATATTGCTACCCCAAAGGTTTGCAAGGGTAGTTACGGGGCTATTATTATTATTAATCCGATGGTGGTTCAATAATTCCTTGGAAAGATAGAACATAGTATAGTCTCGTTTTAGCTGTATACACTTTTCCCAGTGTTTCTCCAACTTTTTGATGCCGTCCAAAAAGTAGGATTTCGGAAGGTCCTTAAAATAGGCATTGTTTGGGCGACGACCTCCTCGTTCGACGTGAATCGTTTTCCGCCGAGACATTTTTTCAAGTTTGGGAATTAAAATAGTCACTGGGAGCCAAATATGGCTAATACGATGGACGTTGTAATAATTTGAACTTTAATTCCATGATTTTCGCCATCGAAACTGCGCAAGTATGCACCCGTGCATTGTCTTGGTGGAGGAGAATTTTTTTCTTTGCCAAATGAGGACGTTTCTCCTTGATTTCTTCGCTCAACCGGTTCAATAACGCTGCACAATACTCTCCATTTATCGTTTATCTATGTTCCAAGTAATCCATTTAGATGATTCCGTGTGCATCCCAAAACACACTGGTCATCTTGGTTTGTTTCTGAAGTATAGTAGTGTATCCATGTTTTGTCCACAGTTATGTAGCGATGTAGAAACTCGTCAAGATTGCGACGGTAAACTGCCAACCAGCCTCTGATTCGATCACACGATTGCGTGTATTCTGCACTGAGAGCAAATGCGGCACCCATCTTGCTGAGATTTTTTTAAAACCCAATTTTTCATGTAAAATTGAAAACACTGTACCTTGTGATATGCCTGTGGCCTATTTCGCGCACTTTGATTCGTCGATCACACAAAACCATATCGTGGATTTTGTCAATTATTTCGGAGGAAGTCATTTCCACTAGACGCCCCGAACGATGTTCATCTATTGTGAATGTACGGCCACGTTTAAACTCATTTACCGAATTCTAAACAGTTGCAAACACAGAAGCAGATATGCCATGAACTTCATCTAACTCAGCTTTGATCCCTGTCGGTGTTAAATCTTTTAAATAAAAGTGTTTAATCACTTCACCAAACTCATGTTTTTCCATTTTTCTAAATAAAGCAAAGTTTGACAGCCGTCTAATGACAAATGACGCTTATTAAATGCAGATTTTTGTCATATTACTAGTGCGATTTCTTGGATTTTCTAAGGAGTTGTTGAAGCATCCTCGTATTATAAAAATATATAATTTATATATATATATATATTTTAATAACTTTCTCCAAAATGTGCTGCTACTATGCTGTATATTTTTTATTATTGTGTTGCTAATTGTTTCAAAAGTGCGTTCTTTCTAAAGTAAAATTATGAATAGATTGAAATCTATTCTAATAAATATTTTGGTAAATATGTAATCATACAATACTTTCTTCTTTTGTAAGGACTGTGTTTTGCTATTATACAGAATGAATACTTCTATCATATGGCGAGGAAGTTCAGTGATTAATGAGAAAAGATGAACTGGGAAATTCCAACTTTTTGCCAAAAAATCATTTTATTGGTCAATGTAACTTCTTGTAACTGATTGCCTATATTCTAGTGTCCCTTCATTCGTTAAGGAAAGTATACTATATTCTATGTACTATTTGCTACGTAGTAGTACAATACAATGTCATCTAAACTAATATTATAAAGAGGAAACATTTGTGTTTTTGTATGTATGTTTATAATGTTTTCACACAAAAACTACTGGACCGATTTCAAAAATTCTTTCACCATTTGAAAGCTGCATTTTCACTGAGTGACATAGGCTATATAACATTTTCAAAAAAAAAGGGATCCACAATAAAAATGCATTAATGTAACCCAAGGTGTGAAAAAATTAGTCACAAAAAATCTGTCATCGCGTACGCTGTGGAAACTATTGTTGATAGAACAAAAAAATGTTCTACAGTATTATAGAACGTATTAATATCTACAAAAAAGTCCGCGAAACCATATGTCCAACTACTGTAGTTATGCCACTATAACTACTTTTTTACATTTTAAAAGTTAATAAAAATGCCGACAATAATCAAACCATATTATCCACACCTCTGTATTATTCCTTATTCTATTAAATGATATTTTATTAAAGACCATTTCAATACCAGTAAAATACTTTTTAAATTATTAGAATCGGACATTCCATTCAAAAGATATAACGAATTTAAAAATGTCAATCTAAAGAAAATACATAATGTTATAATATAATGTAGTAGTATAGCGATGGCCATATTCATTTTGTTTGTAATAAATTGACAATCGAAAAATTATAACTGGAATAAGAATAGTATTGGCAGAAGGAATTTAATAACAAGTTCAATGAGAATGAAAAGTAATAGGAAACAGGCACAGAGAAGCTGTTATAGAAAGAAATTAAACATAAAGTGATATAAAATCCAAAAATGAAGGATCACAAGAAAGGAAGATTAAATATTTAAGAGAATACACTCACTATTGTATTTATTCAAGGTAGGATCGAAGAAAAGAGAACGTATACGATACAAATTTTATTAAAAGAATTTAAATAACACTGAGATATTTGAAAGGTGACGTTTTTGAAGTAATATCAACAATGTGTCAAAAGCCAAGTGACAGGAACATTATTAAAATAGCGGGTTACATTGTTTATAAGTTATGTTTAAAGACGGCAGACTATGTGCCCACACTGTTACATTTAATAAATAATACACATAAGTGTATTAGATAAAAATGTAGATTTTACAAAATTAGGACAACTTTTTACCAATACTGAAGATCCATTGTACAGATGCAAAGAGCGCTTTAACTATGCAAATATAACATCCTTTTTACCAATACTGAAGATCCATTGTACAGATACAAAGAGCGCTTTAACTATGCAAATATAACATCTCTCAACGTCGAACAATCCTTCTCAGTATATAAACATATATATATATATATTAAATTTATTATATTATATTAAATTTTACATTGTGGGCACATAGTCTGCCGTCTTTAGTTATGTTAAATAACTAAATGGACTAAACAAAAAATGTAATCAATTCATCAGCTTTACAATTAAAAAAATAATATTTTTGTCAAAAACATTTTTTTTCCTTTAACTTCACATAGCCACAGCAACGCAATTGGATGATTTGTTTTCCAAGTGAATTTATATTTACTATAATACATTTATCTCTTTTCTCATTCATTTCATTTCAGATTGAGTCACAGCGAAGCGTGGTCGGGCTTAGTTAGTAAGTAATAAAATAATCTGTTCCTAATCTCTAATCCTAATTTGCTTTTTGAAACTATTTTAAGGTGAGTAATGATAAATTCTGATTTTGGTCTTGCCACTGAATTAAATAGCGTTAATGATAGTATAAGTTTCAATTGAAAGCGTAGTCGAGTTAGCAGACTTGTTTTGGACGAAAATCAACACATTTTAGAATGAGGTAATAAGGAGGAAACAGAAAATTACCGATGATTTATAATTTCATTTCGTACAATTAAAATGTAAATACGCCTCTCTTTCTACACACATAGTAAGGAAGAATTCGTTAAAAATGATGCACTCGAAGTTGTATGTTATACAAATAAACAATATTCGTACCACTCTCGCTGAACAAATAATTAGATTTTTAGATAATTGACGCGGAAATAAAATGAATACCAATATACGCTTACGCTACCTTCATAACTCATTTTCAAATGCCACACAACCATGTAAGTTAATGAGAATTACTGATGCGACGAAAGGCGAATATTGAATTTAGCGCGAACGTATAACACGCGGAAGCCGTTATTTTATGATACATTAGAATTTATGTGAGTTATAGTGGAAATTTAGTATTTATCATGTTTCGCGTCTTTAATAATAACAATATATCATAGACAGGAATGTAAAGCGACAGAAAATTATGGCTAGAGTAAAATAGGAAATAAGATGGCACACACAAACTATACTCACTTGACGATAACCTAACAACTAAATTACCTTCTATGACGTTTTGGTGTTTATTGCGCTCCTAATGTCCTTAAATCCTCGAACATATCAACGAGAATACGTATTTTTAGCAAAAGTGGGTTAGGAATGGCGTGTCGGAAAGAGATTTTCCAAAAGTAGTCGCAATTCACGTATCACTTGATTTTGTGCGTAAATGGGATATAGGGTGAAATTGTCCGGGCCTTTGTGTGAGGTATTGAAATCATTTTTAGAATTTACAAAATATAAGAGAATCGAATTGCGTTAAGATTACGAATTGCTTCCATGCATAATGGAGTTGATTATAATAGGAAATAAAAAACGACAGAACTATAAAAACGCCGTTCTCTTTGAAAAAGAATCCCGAATCGAAACTCTACCATAAATTATTACTTATGACGTCCGTTATTTTCTTTTAATTTTAATATATGTAGTGTTTAAATAGTTAATTGACGAAGGAGATACTCTGAAACTTCATTATAACGCTAAGAAATAAGTAATTAAACTTCTAGTTTCAAAAATTATTTTATTGTAAGTACACTACAAAATTGTTTCGCCATACAATGGCTTCATCAGGTGGATGAAGTACTGAATATATACAATACAAGTTTGAATATTTATGTAAAAATTATTGGGGAAATGGTGGTGGAAAAATTTTACAATCTTAAATTTAGTAGAGGGGAGTTGTTTAAATCTAGTAGGTCATTTAAAGCTAATCCTAAACTATTGTATCTAATAATTTCTAAGTTTTCTAACAAGTTAAGTTTTTACTTTTTTCTTGAATGTGTAAAATTTTGAAATCTATATTAAATCTATGATTGATATCTATACAATGACTTGCGAAAATTGAATCTGTTTTCATTTCTTTATGACTTCTCTCGTGTTCTTTCATCCTAATTTTGAATGTCCTCCCCGTTTGTCCTATGTATACCTTATTACAATCTTCGCATGTTAACTTATATACACCAGAGTTTGATTCTTTGTCTATTTTATCTTTGTTGTTTATTAATAATGTTCTGTATAGTATTGTCTGTTTTAAATGATATATGTTCGTAATTAAGTTTTTTAATGAAAGTACCAATTTCTTCCGAAATTTTTCCTAAGTAAGTGATTGAATTGTAGGAATTAATTATCTTGTATTTTAATTTTGGGTAAACTAAGGAAAGGGTTTTAGATTTTTGTTGGCTATTCAGGATTTTATTGATAATATTTATAGAGTAACTATTGTTTAATGCTATTGTGTATATTCTATTTAGTTCGAGGTCGAAATTACTTTTACTCATAGGTACATGAATTAATCTATACACCATTGATTGGTATGCTGATAATTTGTGTGTTATAGGATGAAAAGAATTAGCGTGTATTGTGGTGTCTGTATGTGTTGGTTTATGGTATATAGCGAACTCGTGTTTATTAGTTTTGTGTGATATGGTTAAATCTAGAAAATTAATGCTTTTATTTATTTCTGTTTCTATAGTAAAATTTATTTTGGGGTGAATAGTGTTGATATAATTATGTAATTTGTTCACTAGTATCCTGCTCCAGGAGGTAATAGATTTAATCACTTTACAACTAGAACGTAGAAACACGAACATTGTCACAAAGACCGAAATTTTACAGCTCTTAGAAGCGTGCCTGGAACAAACTTATTTTCAATTTAAAAAGGAATTTTATAAACAAACAGAGGGTCTAGCAATGGAGAACCCACTAAGCCCCTTATTAGCAGAAATTTTCATGAATAATTTAGAAACTAAAATTAGTACACATCCCTTGTTTGGTAATTGTGTATATTGGTTTAGGTATGTTGACGACATATTAATTTGCTTTAACGGTGCAGATAGACAATTAAAATCTTTACATAATTATATCAACACTATTCACCCCAAAATAAATTTTACTATAGAAACAGAAATAAATAAAAGCATTAATTTTCTAGATTTCACCATATCACACAAAACTAATAAACACGAGTTCGCTATGTACCATAAACTAACACATAGAGACACCACAATACACGCTAATTCTTTTCATCCTATAACACACAAATTATCAGCATACCAATCAATGGTGTATAGATTAATTCATGTACCTATGAGTAAAAGTAATTTCGACCTCGAACTAAATAGAATATACACAATAGCATTAAACAATGGTTACTCTATAAATATTATCAATAACATCCTGAATAGCCAACAAAAATCTAAAGCCCTTTCATTAGTTTACCCAAAATTAAAATACAAGATAATTAATTCCTACAATTCAATCACTTACTTAGGAAAAATTTCGGAAAAAATTGGTACTCTCATTAAAAAACTTAATAACGAACATATATAATTTAAAACAGACAATACTATACAGAACATTATTAAAAACAACAAAGATAAAATAGACAATTCGCAAGTTATTGTATAGATATCAATCATAGATTTAATATAGATTTCAAAATGTTACACATTCAAGAAAAAAATAAAAAACTTAACTTGTTAGAAAACTTAGAAATTAATAGATACAATACTTTAGGATTAGCTTTAAATGACCAACTAGATTTAAACAACTCCCCTCTACTAAATTTAAGATTCTAAAGTTTTCCCACCACCATTTCCCCAATAATTTTCACATAAATATTCAAACTTGTATTGTACATATTCAGTATTTCATCCACCTCATGAAGCCATTGTATGGCGAAACAATATTGTAGTGTATTTACAATAAAAGAATTTTTTAAACTAGAAGTTTAATTACTTATTTCTTAGCGGTAGTGTTTAGTTTTCATTAGAATTAACTTCATTTGAACAGAAGGCAGAAGAAGTCTTTGAAGCGCCTTGTATGTACAACTAGTGGTGTTTATCTTTCGCATGGAACTGATTGCAAATTTCTTCTGCACGTATACATCTTGAAGAAGAGAGATAATCACGGGTTGAATTTTTACAAAAATTGGTCTGTAATGTGATTGATTTTCTTGTACTATCGTATGGAACCTGCTAACCTCCGCTAATGTATATATTTATAAACGTCAACGCGATATGTTGCCCAACTATTTCCTTTTTATTTATTTAATAAAAGCACTTAAATCTATTTCACAAAGCAAGCGTCATAATTATTAATATTAAACTTCTTGAACTATTTTACTGTTGATGTCTTGATGAACTTCAACTGATTTTTATACTTTCTTGTCTTGATTATATCCATGAGAATCAAACAAATTTGACTAAAAATAAAGACCGGTACCACTTTAAAAAAATACCAGAAATGGAAGAAACTTCATCACTGCATTTTATAATATAAACAAAACGCAATTAAGCACGAATCATTTGGGTATTAAATTATAAAATATTTAATAAAAGTGGACCGTAGCAGTTGTACAACTCGGTTATGATATAACTCGGAAATTTTCCGAAGTTACCGATTCCTGGTAAATTCTGCCTACAGCTATAATAAACGTTCCAAAGGTTTAACAATCTACCTTTAAAACTATCTTATTTAAATACTAGTTTTAAATCCTAAATACAAGGTTTAGAATTCAATGCAACGAATTAGAGCGGCATTGGCAGTAATGTGAGAATTTAATGATTATTAATTCTCATTAACATTACGTTTATCATAATTAGTATATATGCACGCAGTATAGAAATGAAAGTCGTGTCTATTTCTGGATGTAGATGCACCGATGATTGGTAAAACCATGAAACGCTGGCGTCTGCACATTCCAGGGTGGATACGACTTTCACGCATTTTTTCATATATATATATATATATATATATATACATAATCGCCGACTTATTAAGTTTACCTTATCATACCAAGGTCACGAAAATATTATATATATATATATATATATATATATATATATATATATATATATATATATATAAATTTATATATTGCTGCAACCCGTGAGAAGAGAAAGGAAATAATACTGAAAAATTATATTTCATCACAGGTTGAATAGAAAAATATCTAAATTAAATTCATTTATTTATTGTTACAAAACTCGGCTATGAGACTCTAAAACTTCTTTAAAAATATCTCTAGATCATGTGATTGGTACCTAGGAAGCTAAATACAGATCTATAATTTTAATTTATTGTAATTTTATACAAACTCAAGTTATTTAACCTGACATCTATGATAATACTAGGTACTTTTATAATAAGCCAGTAATAAAGTTATTTACTAGGTTTATTTTTATCATTACCTTATCAATAATTACGCTTGATAGAACGACGTTGAAATAAAAGCAACACTTCTTAAGAAACATACAAAAATAATATTTGTTAGTGGGTAAATAAACATAGGAAAAATCAGGTCTGGATGTAAATATGCAATTAGGATTAAGTAAAAGTAGGTACTACATATCTAAAATAACAATATTAACAATTAGTGTAAGTTCTGTGTTGGAATTCTTCGGAATAGGAGATAGGGAAAATCTTCTCGGTTTTCTTAAAAACTGGTCTTGATTAAGGGCTGGATCTTCAGGATAAATTAATATACTTCTTCAAGTATCAAAAATGAGGTAATCTTCTTAAAAAATCGGTTTTTAATCTAAATTATCAATAGTCGCCATATTGGTTTTTGAAATTGAAAATTATGCTTTCTCGAAAAATTAATTAAATACGTTGTCGAAGTCGATAAAATTGAGAAGAATGAATGGCTAATGTTTAAGGCTAACTTTTGTAAATATTATGTAACACTTTTAGTCGTTAATTATTAAATTATCACGAATTTAAGAAATTTCAGGATGCCTAAGATGCTTCTAACTTTTGAAAAATGGCTTCCGTAACTTATGGGATGTCGACAATTGCGTTGCCAATCTATTCGACTGCAAGGCTATAATCCTGTTGTGTTACAAATTAGTGCTTTTTCAAGGTTTATTATTAACATTTGTTATAGATAGAAACCTTATAATAAATGATTAAAAGTCTATATATGTTTTCCGTGAACCGTTTAAGTAAACTAAAATAAACTACACTGCGCCTTTCAGAAGTTACTTTCTTTGTCTTTTCAAAGTTTAAATTAGTTAATTGAATGTCTTCTATCTTAATTAAAATTGCGACAAGTAGTTAAGTAATTTTAGTAAGAATTCTGAAAATAATATTGTTAGGAAACCTTACCTTGGGTATATACGAATAACTTCTTTTTAGGGTGTTTTTTTTTAATTATTAATTAAAGAATGAATTTTAATTGTTATTGATTATGTATTTCATAATAGTAATCGACAAAAATCGGTGCTTCTTTTTTAGTCTGTATACATTTTCCGTAATTTGCCAGATTCACTGCTAATTTTATTCACCACAACTACCACTAACGATGATCTCTAACGGAAATGCATAATGCCGAAATGGGATTTCCGAGTCTTCCTTTTTTTGCCGTCTTTTCTTTTCGCTCGCTCCCTGGGTCTTTTAATCTAATTAGGTCCGGTAAGCTGTCACACTTAATCGAATTATTCCACCGTGAAAAGAAACCCAGAAAATGGTTCTGCTAAGAGTGTCGTGGCTGTGGCGGTGGTAGTGTCATTGCCACTGACCGAGTTATCCGCTATGGTGTTATAACCACTCTGACTGCCGAGAAAAAGGGACAATTTTTAATTTGTATAATGGAATAGGTGAGGGTAAAGTTTCGAGGTAAAAATTTTATCCGGCTTAATATCTCTTTCTTTATGGATTCTCGGCGAGTAACTTGATAATTTTTAATTGCATATAAATGATTACAAAAAAAAGTGAGGAAGCTTTTTATCATAGTTAAACCGCAAAATAACATTAAGAAATATATAACTTACTATTAAATTGGTAATTTATTTATAAACACTTCTGCATAAAAAGAACATCCTTGCGTTTAGCCTACTTTCAATTCAGGAAAAACTCTGATTACATAGATACGAGGAAAGTACTTTTGTCTGATTGCGTAGACGAAAAGCTTCGATTTCCGAAATTCAGCCAAATGGTTCTTTTTCCAAAGTGAAACAACGACCAAATATGTATATTCTTTTCGAAGTTAAAGGATAATCAGAAGACACACATTGCGTGGTTAAGCGAATATACGAGGTGTGGCTATAAAATAAAGAATGATACTGTAAAACTTTTTGTTTTAAATTTATACATATTTAATTATTATCCAATATACACCCCTCCTCTATCCCTGTACCGCTCAATTAAAATTTTCCATTGTAAAAAACAGTGCTGTAAGTCTTCTTCTGTGAGCTCGCGTGCTGTATTTTCTTTCATAGCTTCAATGGTCTGAAATGCTTCTTTTAATGTAGATTTGATCTTGGAGAACAGATAAAAGTCACACAGTGCTAGGTCAGGCGAATACGGTGGATGGTTTAACACTGGGATATTATACTTGGTTAGAAACGTTGTATAGAATTGCGTTAAAATTTGGCTGAAGAACCATCTAAGGAGTTACGCTGGAGTTTTCACTTGTTTTTTTGTTGAATAATAAAAATATACTTTTAACTATAATTCTTTATTGAATCCAACGTTTCTTGTATATAATTTTAATTTGTATTAGTGTTTGAACTCTTGCTCGTTGATGTGTTGTGGTTCGAATCAACGTTTCTCACTTCTTGTTAGGCTGAGCTTTATTCTTACTTGTTGTTTTGATGAGAGTTTTGTTCTTACAGTTTATAAATACTACGACAGGCAAAATTTGCCATTAAATAAATAAGATTATGAAATTAAAAACAGGGTATTAATGCATTCTGGAATTTAATCATAAATAAAGGTGGAAATAGTCTCATAAAAAGGGCAATAAGCTTATAAATACAACAGATATCGATCCTTAAACTTTCAATATATAGGGTGTCAATTTGAAACGAACATTATTTAATGCTAAATAATTAAACTATACATATATTTGAGGAAAATAAACAAAAACACACAAAAATTATTGTTCTCACACTTATGCAATGTACGCCGGTCCGTTGTTCTGATGTAGAACTCATGACTTTTTTTCTGATTTTCTCTCGGGGTTGAGCAACAACCTCAAGATAATAATGCTGATTAACATTTTATCTTCAGGAACCAAGTTAAGGTACACAATACCATGACTTAGAATTTTTAACGACGTTGGGCTCTTCCATTGCATTGGCTGACGCTTAGTTTCCGGATCATAGGTGAAAAACCAAGATGCATCACATGTTATCACTCTTTTCCAGAAGTTTACAAATATTTTGCGAGCTTCTTTTGGTTCGATTGTGAAAATTTTCGCCACCACTTTCACATAAATTTCTTGCATGTGTAAATTTTTATGTAAAATTTAACTGTATCTAGTGATGAAAAGCAACGGTTTTACATGAATTCGAGACATACATCTTTCAGTGGCGAGCAATCTGAACACATGCAGTCAGCAAAACAGGAAAAAAAATTCGATGCACTTCATGAAAGTGCAAATCATAGCATTTTCACCAAACCTAAAAAAATAGCTCTGCGATAAGTGGTTTTCGTCTAATTCCGAGGTAAACGAAGCTATAGTAGCTATTATATGAAGCAGCTAAGTAGCTATTTCGAGGATTTGGATTTATCGACCTACAATGAAGGCATTACTAATTTGGAATATCGTTGGAATAAGTTTGTTGAGCGAGCAGGAGACTATATAGAGAAATATAAAATGTTTTTTTGTAAAAAAAAAATCGCGTTTTCTTTACGTAGTCTCCTTCACGTAGTTTCCAAACCACCCTTGTATATTAGTCATCGATTCGAACTCCGTCGAAGTTAGAGAGGAATGCAAATTTTCTTTGACACTAGTGTGAGAGAACTGAATGGATACGATACGATAAGAATTAGATTGCGTTGATCAACTGAAATAAGAACATCGCATAGGCACCTATACATTTATTTCTTGTCTTACAACAGTATTTCTTGTCTTACAACATTCATGTTCCTATATTTAGGATGAATTTTCACACGTGCGACTGAAGTATAGTCATTAGAGCAATTTATTAATAGTGCGCTTGCGTCAAGAAGAGATATCTAATAACTAGAGACCGGACACATCGAGATGAAATGGACGTCATTACGACGGACGATATAAATAGTCTACAACATCTGTAAGTACATCACGCAGTTGTTGAATAGCACTATTCATTCGGTTAACTGCACATCTATTTTTTGTGTGCGGTTAACCGAAAGAATAGTGCTATTCAATAACTGCGTGGTGTACTTACAGATGTTGTAGATGATTTATATTGTCCGTTGTAATGACGTCATTTCAGCCCGTTGTGTCCGGTCTCTACTAATAACACTTACGCTGACGTAGAGGTTATTCTAGCACAACAATTCGTTTGAGTAATATCTTCGCATGCTATATGTTTTTCCAAAATCAATTATTAGTCACCTGAATAAAAATTAGGGATCTTAAAATTTATTATAACGGAATTTCTTAGCGTGGGTTCGCGGTACAATTCCAGAATAGACAGATTTCAACAATAGCTACAATACGTCACACAGCCCAGCAACTAGAAAGCAATTTTACGTTATTAAATAGTAGAAATGGAACTGATCAACCACGAAATGTTATTAATAACAATAACTTAAAAATATACATATGCGCTTTGCAGAACCGACATTATCGTCGCTACAAATTGCAGTATGGTTTAACATAAATTATGTATGTTGTCAATGTTTGCAAAATTAATAGAAAAAAAAACATAAATTTCGAACTTTTAAATATAGTACTGCACAAGATATGTTTAAATGATTTTTTTCAGAGAATTCAGTTCCGTGAAGTTATGACTAATAAATAGACGCACAGTTTTTAAAAAAGTATAGTATTTGAAGACAAATCGTCATTTCTCTTACGCGGTAGATATAATCCGGCTATTGCTAGATATTGGATGATGAATTTGAGAAAAAAACATTCTTACGCAAAAGCAGTGTCCTCACCAGGTTAAAATATGGGCAAGCGTTTTAAATACTTATATTGTAGGTCCATTTATCATAATCGGGATTAAGCCCGGCTTGCTGTACTTAGAAATATTACAAAATCAAATTATTCCTGGAATTCAACCAATGTCTAATATCGAAGACATCTGGAATTAGCAAGATGGCAGCCCAGCTCATAATACCCGCATAGCACAAAACTTTTTAAACAATTCATTTCAAAATCGTTGTTCGGTGCACAGGGCTCAATTTGTTATCCTGCGTTATCGAAAACTTTGGGAATATTTAAATAATTCAATATGCTGTAAAAAAGTAGCGCAACCCACTAATTTAGAAAAATTACAGGCAAAAATTGCTCAGTTATCTTCAAGAATTACGGTAGAAACATTAGATAATGTCAGAACCTCATTATATAATCAACTGGGCTTTTGGTTAGCACGGTAAAGCACTCGTATTTTTTCAATGTTGTGTTAATGTATTTATAAGGTATCTGGTAATGGTATATCAATCTTACGTACAAAGAATTTTATTTATATTTTGTACTGTCTATACGAGGGAAGTCCAGAAAGTAGTACCCGTTTACATATAATTAAAAGAACAATGAAGCAAAATAAATAGTAATTTTATTAAATGAATACATTTACTCATTTTTCTATGTAGTCGCCGTCATTGTTGAAACATTTGTCGTATCATGAAACCAATTTGTTTTCGCTTTCCTCGTAAACCTCTACCGCCAAATTATCCAGCCAATGCTGTACACCTTCTTTTAAGTCCATCACTTTGGAAACGTTCTCCTGACAAGAAATGAACAAGTGAAAGTCACTTGGAGCCAAGTCGAGGCCACGTGTCTGCATTCGCCGCTTCTGGTTTTGGATGGCCCTACACAGCTTCTGAAGTGTTTCACAGTATGCGTCCGCATCGATGGTCGTTCCTTGGGGCATGAAATTAACCAACAACATACCTTTTCGGTTCCAAAACACTGAGACCATAACGTTTTTTGTGGAAAAAGATTGCTTAAACTGGCGCGGCCTTGTTGGTGATCCTGGATAATGCTACTCCATGGTCTTGCGTTTTGTCTCATGTGTGAAATGGCGTACCCCGGTTTCATCCCCAGTCACAATTTGGCGAAGGAATGCATCGCCCTGTTGCTCGGAACGAGTCAAAAACGACAACGCTGTGCCCACGCGATTGCTCTTGTGCTCGTCGGTATGCATTTTGGAAAATTTTATTTGTAATTCGGATAGTCCGTCACGATTTCATGGAGCAGTGATGGTAAAATTTGAGCAAATTGCTTACTCATTTCATTTCATTTCAAATTGTACGCGCCGATCTTCCATGATTAAATCATCGACACGTTTTTTCATGTCGTCGGTAATAAGGGAAGGGCGATTTGACCGCTCTTCATCGTGCACATTATCTCTTCCCTCTACGAAATTTCGAATCCAGCGCCTAACAGATGACATCCATTTTTCTCGTAAAGTATACCTCAGTAATCCTCATGAATTTCGCTTGGGTCGACGTTTTCTGCATTCAAAAAAACGGATCGCAATTCGCATTTTGTGGGATTTTCTATCATATGCTCCATTGTAAGCAGTCACAAAACTCACACCACATGAATTCGAACTCTTTCTCTCCGTAAAGTTACGATGTCACTGTTGACACCTGCGTGACTTTGCTTTTAGTTGAATCAGTAGCGCCATCTGTATAAGTAAAAGGGCACTACTTTCTGGGCTTCCCTTGTAATACAATATTTTGGGGGTTTCGCCGTGTTGTCGTAATTTCAATCGACGATTCACTGTCTATACCGGCAGATTCTTTAGGATCTGGTGTATCAGACTAATTCGCTTCGTTGTCGTTCTTCCTTATATAGAGTTTTTCAATAGAATGCTAAGTGATTTTCTTTGGCCTATATTGGACAATATGAACATAGACAATTTTTGATTTCCAGCAGGATGGCGGTACGAGCCACAACTGGTCTCCCAGATCCTGCGATTTAACTCCAGTAGACTTTTTCTTTGGGGCTATGTGAAGGAAAGAGTCTACATTATGCCCCGCAAAGAATTCCAGCTCTTAAAGCCAATATTCGAGCTATTATTCGCCAAATAGTTTCAGTTGTGCGAAAACGTCATGCAAAACTTTCTCAAAAGAATGACCATTTGCAGATAAAGTCGAGGTGGGCATTTACTGGACGTTTTATTGGAAAACCTTTATATGGTATTGATTCACTGATGGGTAACCGTTTTGCTCCATTGGTCGTGACGGATTCTCGTAGTAGCCTTTTTAAGGTGTTGGTGAGTCTGTAGCCGTCCTCGCGGTTGAACTTAGTGCTTGTTAAAAACTAATTTGCAAAATTTATCCAAATTTTTATTAGATTACTCATAAGCATAACAATAACAGCCACATAAGAATAAATTTCAATGCGCAAGTATTAGTCCATCTACATAGAAAACAGAGTCAATCACATGCGTTCATAAAAACCTGTTTACAGACGTGCATTGTATCCGCACCTGACGAAATATATTGAAAATAATTGAAGATGAAATATGGATATTTTTTTTGCTTTATGTCTAATAGAATAGTTAATAATACATTGATTATTCTTTATTTTGTTTGAAATAAAAATAAATTCTATCGTTATGTATTCTCGTCTTATATTTTACGGTTTACTGCATTGCAATTGGCTATTAAGATAGTGTTCGCCTTTCAAACTTTATGTTTAACGAAATATAAGGTACTGTATATACTACGTTTAAATACGCATACTATATGTTTCCAATTTACTCTCATTTCCACGCTCCAGTTCTGCACATTGCACCTATGAAATATTACCCTGGTGAAAATGCATTGAATTTTTGTAACATACAAAAGTAGATATATAATCTTTTGCATTCTGACAGTAAAACATAGCCATTAGCACGTATTATTGACTATCAGATAAGCCGCTATACCACGCCACTGGGTAATTAACAGTCCCAGATGTTTTTGGTGATAAAACAAAATGTATGTGATTTCATCCGCGTTTGGCGTAGAGCAACCGTAAATTAGTCATACAAAAGCCTAAAATTTTTACAACAATCGTAACACGCATGCACGCTATACATATTCATATTTCTTTGTTGTTATGACCACTTCATTTGACGTTGTTTATGTTTGGGTCTATTTTTTATGAACGTGTTGATAGTTGGGTTTGATAATTCAAGAAAATTATAGGACAGGATTAAAGAAAATTTACATATAGAATTTTATAATTGCTAGCGAGAAGTATACATGGATGTAAAAAATTAAGAAGGGCAAATGCAAGTTTTATAAACAGAAGTACCTACTTCTGTTTATATATATATATATATATATATATATATGGTAAACCTAATCAGTAGGCGATTAAAGGTCTGTATATTACTTCAAAATATATGTATTCATGTTTCGGCTATATACGCCTTTTTCAAGAGAATACAAAATATGAATGACCTGGTTTGCCAGTTTTTTCCTAATTTTCATATATTCCTTGAGGATTTTCTGGTTTTCATCGTTTATATGATTGTAAATTTCATGGTGTAATTGTTCCATTTGGTTAGCACTACACGCCTTGTGCTAGGTATAAATATAATAACTTCGTGACCTTGGTATCATATGGTAAACCTAATCAGTAGGCGATCAGTAGGTCATTCATATTTTGTATTCTCTTGAAAAAGGCGTATATAGCCGAAACATGAATACATATATTTTGAAGTAATATACAGACCTTTAATCGCCTACTGATTAGGTTTACCATATGATACCAAGGTCACGAAGTTATTATATATATATATATATATATATAGTTGATTTATATATTCGGCGATTTAAGGTCTGCTTTACTTTAATATGTTTTTAAAATAATCTCTTACATGTTTCGGTAAATATTACCTTTATCAAAGAATTATAAATGACAGTATATTAATGTCAAAGTTATATAAGTGATGTAGTCATGGTAAGAGTATATTCATAAATATATTCAATTCAAATAATAATAATTCATGACACAGTTTGACGTTAAATACAAAGGGAATGGTAAGTCAGGATTTATTATTTAACGTCAATCTGTGTCATGAATTATTTGCCGATGGTTTGCCATAAAATAATAGTTCCCTGTGCGTGGCAATATATTTGTACTAATGGAGGAAAATATTAAAAAAAAATTGTGAACTATGGCGATAAATAATATATTTCTAACAAAAATAATTTCAAATATACTAGAATGTGTAAAACGGTATTGGTATAGAAACGAAAACATTCTTAATGCACCCATGAGCCTATACTAGGATAAAACACGTGTCTGCAATTTTCATACAATGTATTGGGTTGTGACCCTTGATTTTTAATAATATTCTTGATGTCATTAAAAATGTTCTTTTTCCAAGTGTCCAGAAAAGGTAGGGGGTTTTTATATATGCGCCGTCCATATAACGGCGCAGTTTGGAGGGCCAGAGTAAGAATAGGTTGTTGCGCTGCTCTTTGGAGATATAGCAGCCATGGAAGTGTATCAGGGAGACCGTCGGACTTTTTGCGTACACGCCTATTATCGTAATGGTGATTCGATAGTCACAGCTCAACGTTTATATATTGCAGAATTAAACGAACGAAATGCACCGAAGGACGATACCATCAGAAAATGGATTAGAATGTTCGAAAATACCGATTCGACTGTAAAAATTGTCGAACAAGGTCGCCCGCACTCTGTTCGAAGCCAACAAATGATTGCAGAAGTGAGAGTTTCAGTGCATGAAAATCCGTCTCAATCAGTTCACAAACACAGTCAAGAACTTAACGTTAAAATATCGTCATTGCACAAGATTCTGAAGCACCTTACAGCCTACAAAATTAAGTTTGTTCAAAACCTGAACGTTACCGACTATCCTCTCCGGCTAAATTTAGCAAACGAAATGCTTCAACGTTTCCCAACGTACGAAAAGATTCTGTTTCGTGACATAGAGAACTTTTACTTAATTGATTATTTCTTATGGGGGGATACTTTAAAGAGAAAGTGTATGCAAACAAACCACGAACTCTACTGCAATTAAAGCACAATATCCGCACTGAAATGGCTGCTGTTTCCAGAGAGCTGTGTAGACGAATGGCGGCTAATTTCCGTGTTCCCGTTAGAGGAGTGCCAGCAGCGGCAGGGTCAACATTTGGCACTTAATTTTCCAAAACTTTGTCTAAAGATTAAAAATTAAAAAAAAAACATTTTTCTGACTTGCAGTGCTTTTTTTATTGAATTTACATACCTTGTACAATTAGTGAAATTTTAGCAGTTCTAATAAATTTCAAATTGTTTTTGTTATGTATTTTGCGGAAGTTTTTGGACTTATACTGGAGATACATTAATGCAGCTTCCCCTTTGTTACGACTGTGCTCATCTGTTGGAAACCACTTACCAAGTCTTACACTTGCATTGATTGGGTTAGCCAATGGTAGCCTATTAGCTAATGGGCAGCGCTGATTTTCCTCCATGTAATCTGTTATGCCATAGGTAGTCATTTTTGCGAATTTTTTTCTTCGACGCCATGCATTTATGAATCCATAGTAGGCTCAATCACGTCTCTGCATGTATAGATGGTAACATCCACACAAATATGTACTTGCATTGTGTTCTCCACACACGACTGTTAATAATACTTTTGATATTATTAAAACTGTTTTGTGTTTAAATTTTTATACAAATTTTATTTTCCAAATATACACATGCATTTTCTAATCAACTTAATTTTTAAAATGCACAGCTTATAGTAAGCACAACTTTTTCTTATTTATATAAATCTAATTCGTAGCATTTAAAAGAACTATTTGCTCTATTGTGAAAACATTATTTGCAAGCCGTTAATGTATTACAAGCTTAACACACACATACACACGCATATGTACACACACCCCATAAAGTGGTTTGTTTACAAAGAAAATAGGATTTTCTCCACCAATAAATCCTCTCAATTCCAAGCGGAAGTGATTTTCAAATAAGCTATGACCAATTTGGACTAAAATAACTTGACACCCGGACGAAAACAAACAGAATTCCATTTAAAACGCAGCATTCGAATTCGGTCGAACCGGACGCTACATTGAGTTCAATTTTAATACGCACCGCGGTAGTAACCTAGGCGAAATGTTAATGCCAATACATTTGAAACGGATTAAACAAAATCCGTTGGAATCTATTGTGTGGGTATGTGTGTGAATGTACTTTTGCTTTCCCGCACGGTATTAATACGTAATACATACCAAAGTATGTGGCAGCGATCCTGTTGGAAAATTAAAATTCTATTCTGCTCAGGGAGGATTTACTTAATACGAATGCAAAAAATGCTAATTATAAGTGCAACAACATAAAAACTTCGCGCAATTCTAAGGATTGTGGCAAAAAAAAGTTTTACACAGTTTTCAACATTTGGTTAAAATGAATAAAAGAAAATAATACAAAATAATACAAATCTGTATAAAAACAAATTTGTATCTGTATATGCATGGACACACAGTACGTATTTACCAGCTTTTGCTTCAACTACCAGACGCATGCGTTTCTGTGTAACCACTTTGTCAATGATAGATTTACGAAGCAAAAGACTGTAGTACACTTGCGGTCATGTAGTAAGTTTTGTCCTATCCGAAGACAACAGATAACCTCTTGCCATCTGACGGACAAAACCGACCACGCCGGTGCAAAGTGTTCTTCTCGAATAGCGAAGCTATTACTGATAAAGAAGAAAAATACGCATATTACTGTGAGTCCATTAACTCGTCAGAAACGCATGCGTCTGGTAGTTGAAGCAAAAGCTGGTAAATACGTACTGTGTGTCCATGCATATACAGATACAAATTTGTTTTTATACAGATTTGTATTATTTTGTATCAAAGCTTGATGTGAATTATCGCATCGACATGCAATCTATTTTTTGCTATACTACGCCACCTGGCGACGAGTTAATGGACTCACAGTAATATGCGTATTTTTCTTCTTTATCAGTAATAGCTTCGCTATTCGAGAAGAACACTTTGCACCGGCGTGGTCGGTTTTGTCCGTCAGATGGCAAGAGGTTATCTGTTGTCTTCGGATAGGACAAAACTTACTACATGACCGCAAGTGTACTACAGTCTTTTGCTTCGTAAATCTATCATTGACAAAGTGGTTACACAGAAACGCATGCGTCTGGTAGTTGAAGCAAAAGCTGGTAAATACGTACTGTGTGTCCATGCATATTTTTTTTTTGCAAATTTGTTTTTATACAGATTTGTATTATTTTGTATCAAAGCTTGATGTGAATTATCGCATCGACATGCAATCTATTTTTTGCTATACTACGCCACCTGGCGACGAGTTAATGGACTCACAGTAATATGCGTATTTTTCTTCTTTATCAGTAATAGCTTCGCTATTCGAGAAGAACACTTTGCACCGGCGTGGTCGGTTTTGTCCGTCAGATGGCAAGAGGTTATCTGTTGTCTTCGGATAGGACAAAACTTACTACATGACCGCAAGTGTACTACAGTCTTTTGCTTCGTAAATCTATCATTGACAAAGTGGTTACACAGAAACGCATGCGTCTGGTAGTTGAAGCAAAAGCTGGTAAATACGTACTGTGTGTCCATGCATATTTTTTTTTTGCAAATTTGTTTTTATACAGATTTGTATTATTTTGTATCAAAGCTTGATGTGAATTATCGCATCGACATGCAATCTATTTTTTGCCATACTACACCACCTGGCGACGAGTTAATGGACTCACAGTAATATGCGTATTTTTCTTCTTTATCAGTAATAGCTTCGCTATTCGAGAAGAACACTTTGCACCGGCGTGGTCGGTTTTGTCCGTCAGATGGCAAGAGGTTATCTGTTGTCTTCGGATAGGACAAAACTTACTACATCACCGCAAGTGTATACAGTCTTTTGCTTCGTAAATCTATCATTGACAAAGTGGTTACACAGAAACGCATGCGTCTGGTAGTTGAAGCAAAAGCTGGTAAATACGTACAGTGTGTCCATGCATATACAGATACAAATTTGTTTTTATACAGATTTGTATTATTTTGTATCAAAGCTTGATGTGAATTATCGCATCGACATGCAATCTATTTTTTGCAAAAGAAAATAAGGCGATTTGACAAAAATTGACTTTTCAAGATAATTCTTATTCTCTGGTAAAAACTATATTTTGTTTTTCAACAATATTCTACCCTAATTCCTTCTAAACCTAGCGACTTTCTACTTTTCTTAAGATGTCTAAAAGGTAATATATCTTTCGGAAACTCGTCAAAATAGTTATCGGTTTTGGCTATCGCCTCGGCATTTGTCCCGAATTGTTGTCTACCAAGCAATTTTTTTTCAACTTTGGAGCCCGAAAAATCACTAGGAGTCAGATCTGATGAATATGGTGGATGAGGTAGCAATTTAAATTTTAATTCAACAAATTTGGGCCTTGCCTTTGCGGGCGTGTTATCCTGATGAAACAAAATTTTCTTCTGAATAAATACGGTCGTTTTTTCTTAAGTTCAGCATCGAAACCTATCAGCATATCAGCATAATATAAATCTGAAGAATAGCCTTCCTTAGGGATCGATTCGAGCTCTTCTAATGTTTAACAGTTTAACATTTACACTAATAATCTTCCACCCACAAACTCATGAAAATTGCAGTATACAGATGACCTGCCTTTATGCACTCACACCAAGAATTTAGAGGATGGAGAATTACAAATTATTGAATATTAGATTAGATGAATATTATAAGAAATGGGGCTTACAACTAAACTCTTTTAAATTAGAATCATGTGCCTTTGATCTGTATAAAAAGAAGCAAACAGAGAGCTAAATGTTGAATTTGGTGGTAGCCGGATCAAACACAACTCTCACTCTAAATATCTGGGCGTAACGTTAGATCGGTCTCTGACATTCAAGCAGCGCCACTATAAAACTAATCAAGAGGTGAAGACCCACAATAATTTACTACATAAACTTGATAGCAATTCATGGAGAGCGAATGGAGCGACCTTGCGAAAGGCAGTCATCGCACTGGCTTACTCTCCTGCTGAATACTGTGCAGCTGTCTGTTATCGAAGCTCTTACACCAAATTAGTAGATATTCAACTTAACGATACAATGAGGATCGTCATCTGCACTCTTAGATCCCCACTCCTAGTCTCTGGTTTCCTCTTCTTCCTAATATTGCCAAGCCGGATATCTATTGAGTGAATATTTCAACATATTAGCATTTATATATAAATAAGTAACTCAACGATTTTCGATACGAAATCTATTAAATCTTTATCATTGTATGTAGTTTTTTTTACGTTTCGAATTTTAGATTTTAACAAAGAAAAAAATCTATAAGCACGTTTCCATAGTGTTCATAAACTTATCAAATATGCGCAATCATGAGAACAGGTGGCATTTTGTCAAAAATTCAAAGTTAACGACACGGCATGCTCCTTTTTTATAAACTTTAAGTCTACTTTTATGCAGTTCACGTGTTTACAAAGCAATATATCGTTGACGAAGCTCCTGACTGCCATTCGAAGAGCGACTTCCTTAACGTATACATATATATTCACTAGTATCTTGTCGAAAGGCAAATTTGATGAAGTCCCATTACATTCACGGCACACATCACATTTTAAACGGATAAAGTCGTAAAAGAACTCGCTAGGTGATAAGGAAGAAACCAAATTTTCCATCGCGTGCGTGCCTAGAAGGGGGAGGTAGTGGGTTCCTTTGTCACTGACACACACGCGAAATTTGCTTTTCTCCTCAGCCTTAGACCGCTCTTTCATTCTTAGAATTCTGTCTTTTTCCCATGGTCGGGTGTGGATGTATCCGAGTAGACATTGGAACTGTAAATTTCCGGGAAATTTCGTAACCATTCGAATCACCCATTCCCCGGTGATTCGAATCCCGGTGATTGTGTCTGTGTTTGTGTGTAATAAAAACACCCGGTTTGCATGATTTAGGGCGTGCAAAATAAGTTGCTGGTTATCAAGTGAAGGGTATCCATAAATCAAAACCGGTCGTAGCTCAACACCGCCAGATACAATATAGGTTACGCGATGTTAGATGGTCCCTGAAAGCACGACGAAGAAATAATCGATGCCCCATAAAATTCCGCCATGACATATAAATTACAAATTTAATTTTAATATAATGTGAAGTTAATGTTGCTCTAAAACAGACTTTGATTATGACATTCGGTATACGAGATAATCATTTTAGATCAATAAATTTTAAACCATTTAAAATGTTCAGTTTATGTTTTCTGTATATTAGATATTTCCACTGTAATGATGTATACAAGGAGCATTTGAAAATTTCTAAAAATAAAATAAAAAACAGTATATAGTTCTGCGATTTTTTTTTCATTTTCGACATATTTCCGTTAGGAGCAACGCCATTTGATTTTCCAGAGACGAGAAATATTTTTAGTTGTAGAAAATGGTAAAAATATTAACATTTATAATTGTTTCAGCCTTTACTTGATGAAATTCCATTATAACTATTATCAGGATAAAATAAAACAAATTTTAATGAATTTCACTTTTTAAATGACACTGCAACGATCGTTTCGCTCCAACCTGAGCTTCATCAGACATATAACTAACTTATTTACAAATTTTTTAACACAAGTATACGGTAACAAACACATGTTTTATTTTAAATATTTGAAGGAATGGGTACTTTTTATTACTAAAATGTCTATTCACAAAACTTTCACTTCGGTTTATACAATACTGTTCTTAAGTAATAAAACTAGGGGTTTACATTATATTACACGGAGGTAAAGAAATTCTATGGAAAAAACAATATGTGACTGTCTGAGTATCAAATAAATAAATTAAGTAAGGGTGAATTATTTGTTTCTAATTGATCATTTAACATCTTGTCGGTTTTCTTTAATTTATTAATTTCAAGTGACTCTAATAAATTATGTTTTTTGCCCTTATTTTCTACGTGTAATATTTTAAATTCTTTGTTAAAATTGTGGTTCGTTGAATTAATATGAGACGCATATGAAGAGTCACGTTCATTATTTCTAAATGAAGAAAAATGCTCTTTGATGCGTATTTCAAACGATCTACCTGTCTGTCCGATATACGTCATAGGGCAACTACCGTAGGTTAACTCATAGACTCCTGACTTTTTATTGTTGTTTGTTAAATCTTTATTGTTTTTTATAAATTTAGATAAATTGTTGTTAGTTCTATACGCTGTATTAATGTCAAACTTTCTTAAATATTTACAAATTTTTGTGCATGAAGAGCCTATAAACGTGATCATTTTAAATTTTTGGGTGTTATTATTTAATATTGGGTAAACTTGTGATATGGCTTTTGTAAGGAGTTTTTTATTTAAAATGTTATCTATTATATTACTTTTATATCCATTGTTGGTAGCTATTTGTTTGATTAAATTTAACTCTTTCTCAAAATTTGTTTGGTTCAACGGAGTATTGATTAATCTATGTATAAGACTGTGATAAGCCGCTAATTTGTGTTGTATCGGATGGCAAGAAGTGTTACGAATAGTTATGTCTGTAGTTGACGGTTTGTGGTAAATTGCAAAGTTAGATTTGTTGTTAATTCTAGTAATCGTTAAATCGAGAAAGTTAATACTATTATTTGTTTCCTGTTCCATTGTAAACTTAATATTGTGATGCAATGTATGAATATAATCAAATAATAAATTTAATTGTCTCTTTGTTCCTATGAAACCTAGTAATATATCATCTACGTATCTGTACCAAAATAATACATTTTGAAAAAGAGGATTTTTTGAAATAGAATTTTCAAGATGATCCATAAAAATCTCAGCTAATAACGGACTTAGGGGATTACCCATAATTAAACCTTCTTTGCAAGTGTATATGTTTTCATTAAATTGAAAGTAATTTTGTTCTTTGCATATGTTTAGTAAATCAAGAATTTCATTAATAATTATTGGATTTACATTATTTTTATGGAGAAGATCTTTTACTAAAATAACCGTTTTTTCTGGAGGGATACTAGGGAATAAATTTTGAACGTCAAAGGAAATGAGTTTTGTGTTAGACGTTAAAGTAAAGTCTTTGATTTTGTTTATTAGTACATATGAGTTTTTTACGCTTAATTTAGGTTTAAATCCTGTATATTTAATAATGATATCTATAAGCCTTTTCGAGAGTTAAAGAAAACCGACAAGATCTTAAATGATCAATTAGAAACAAATAATTCACCCTTACTTAATTTATTTATTTGATACTCAGACAGTCACATATTGTATTTTTCCATAGAATTTCTTTACCTCCCTGTAATATAATGTAAACCCCTAGTTTTATTACTTAAGAACAGTATTGTGTAAACCGAAGTGAAAGTTTTGTGAATAGACATTTTAGTAATAAAAAGTATCCATTCCTTCAAATATTTAAAATAAAACATGTGTTTGTTACCGTATACTTGTGTTAAAAAATTTGTAAATAAGTTAGTTATAAGTAGAGCTGAGGATGTTTGCGGTACGGCAGGACCGTATGTAGTGCATCCCCACATTTAACTATTTATCTAAATATTCTCTGAAATGATTTGCCGGATCTCATAAATTAATAGAGTGATATTTTAGTATGCACTGGATATTGTTATTATACAAAATCATAATAGCCATTTGTATTTATGGATCATAAATAATAATACGCATGTATTTGTATTTGGTTGTGAATTCAATTTAAACTTAAAACGAATCGTAATATTTTAACGACAAGCCGTCCTTACAATACATGCATTCGAGACAAAGTGTGCAACTCTACGAATAACTTCCATAATTGTTCGAAATGGACATTTTGGAGCTGAAGTAAAGCCCCTATTCTTAGAAAATTTTATTACTGTCGTTAAGAACTATTATTATAAACAACAAAGGCCTTTTATTAGTGTTGAAGTTTTAGTTTCATTGAATTTCCATGTTGTAAGTAGTCAATTGTAAACTGTTCATTCACAATATTCTAAAACAAGGTGTAAATTTAACTAAAATCCAGAAAAACACATTCTGATAATATATTACTAGATTAGAAGCTGTGTTTATTACTATAGCACATATTTTGCATATATTTTATATATACTACCTAGTTCAAGTAGGTAGTATATATAAAATATATGCAAAATATGTGCTGCCAGGCTTTGAAAGGCTGTGTGACAAGATTTTAATAAATCGAGGTTTCTTTTGTTTTCGTAGCTTTTATTGCATTTGGTTATAAAAATAATATAATAAATAGTAATAAACACAGCTTCTAATCTAGTAATATATTATCAGAATCTGTTTTCTGGATTTTAGTTAAATTTACACCTTGTTTTAGAATATTGTGAATGAACACTTTACAATTGACTACTTACAACATGGAAATTCAATGAAACTAAAACTTCAACACTAATAAAAGGCCTTTGTTGTTTATAATTAAAGACGGCAGACTATGTGCCCGAACACTAAGTAAACTAACTGCCTCGGTATACGTATTTATATGATCGTCTCTTTGTTCTTTTCTGCATTTTTTTTTATTTTGCCAACGCCAATAAAAAATTCAAAACATTTTAATAAATACAATTTTATAAATACAATATTTTGAAAATATAAAGCATTTATTAATGCATACATATATATAACAATAACATCATGCGTTTGAAATTCGTTTACGTTAGACAACCTAAATAAACACACATATATGTATGGATGTTTTTATTGATTGTTAAATATAAAAAAAAAACGCAGAAAAGAACAAAGAGACGATCATATAAATACATATACCGAGGCAGTTAGTTTACTTAGTGTTCGGGCACATAGTCTGCCGTCTTTATTTATAATAATAGTTCTTAACGACAGTAATAAAATTTTCTAAGAATAGGGGCTTTACTTGAGCTCCAAAATGTCCATTTTCGATCAATTATGGAAGTTATTCGTAGAGTTGCACACTTTGTCTCGAATGCATGTATTGTAAGGACGGCTTGTCGTTAAAATATTACGATTCGTTTTAAGTTTAAATTGAATTCACAACCAAATACAAATACATGCGTATTATTATTTATGATCCATAAATACAAATGGCTATTATGATTTTGTATAATAACAATATCCAGTGCATACTAAAATATCACTCTATTAATTTATGAGATCCGGCAAATCATTTCAGAGAATATTTAGATAAATAGTTAAATGTGGGGATGCACTACATACGGTCCTGCCGTACCGCAAACATCCTCAGCTCTAGTTATAAGTCTGATGAAGCTCAAGTTGGAGCGAAACGATCGTTGCAGTGTCAATTAAAAAGTGAAATTCATTAAAATTTGTTTTATTTTATCCTGATAATAGAAAATATTAACAATAACGATGGAATAAAAAAGGAGAACACGTCGGCGAATCGTACCGTAATTCGTAAATTATTGCTGTAGAAACGACATTCGTAAAGAGAAGATGATTTACCTTAATAAAGAATGATGAAACTTTTACTAAATTTTCACTGTCGACGTTTGCTTCATTTATAAAATTGTCAGATTCGCTCGACGGAAAATTTAATTATAATAAAAAGCGATTCTACCGCTTTTATTTCCCATACGAAACAAAATGATTTTACTGACATACGTAAAAAGTACACGTGGTAAATACGACACATTAACCGCGTGTACTTGACTTATAGTGAACGACATATCAAACATTTTTTAAAGATTGCTTAGCAGAATTAACACTTCATAAATCAATCTCCCACCAACAAATGAGCCTCTAATTTGCTTTAAATAAAGCCATTCTGGTTATCTTATTATTGAATTTTGTTTATAACATTTCTTAGTCGAGCTGTACTATTCATATTCAGTTATAATTTATTTGACATAAGTGTGACTGTGTGATTTTGAACGATGTTTTATTTATGGTTACATTAAATAGATTTAAGTGGACTTTTTAAACACGCATTATAATTTACATCGTTTTTGGTAACTTTTTCCATACCCTTTGTTTGGTTTTAAGTTTAAATAAAATGTACTTGTAGTTTAAAGTTTAAATGATTCCATTGAGCTCCTTAAGAGATAATTAGAATTTATGTACTTTTTAGAACAGACAGAGTACGTGGCGTGTTCTAACTTATATTTATTCCTGCTTCGATGCTTATTTACTACTTAGATTAGCAAAAAAAAATAATTAAATGACATTGACTTTAACTAAAAGGTGTACAAATAATAAACAGACTACTACAGTAAAAGTCGATTATAACGACGACCAAGGGACCGACAATTTTCGTCGTTATATAAGGACGTCGTTACATGCATTTTTTTCTAATATGTAATAAGTAGAGCTGAGGATGTTTGCGGTACGGCAGGACCGTATGTAGTGCATCCCCACCAGCGTATAAACACGATGCAGCGAAACACTTTAGTTAGTCGTGAACTGGCAACGTGATCGTGTGTTGTCTTGAGCTCTATTTAATAAGTATGACGGACGTGCCCAAGCCAAGAAAGCGCCCATTGTATAACGACGTGAAGAAATTTATCCGAGACTTTCCCGATTTGTATTATAATGGAGCAAAAGTGGTTTGTAAATTATGCGATAAACAGTTACTTTGCTGGGACAAATACGACTGTAAAAGACATGTTGAAAGAGTACACCACAAAGACAAAAAAAATAATGTGCTGTCTAAAACGCAATTCATTTTCGATTTATTGACAATGCTACTCGTCTGCGATGTGCCAGTTCACCTGCTAGATAAAAAAGCCCTTCACGACTTTTGGAATAAATACAATTCCAACATAAAGCTACCGTCACGGAGAACGTTACTCACCTATTTACCAATTGTGCGTGAGGACATTGAAAACAGAATTAAAGCAGTAGTAAATGATAAACACTTATGGGTATGTGTCGACAAAACGACAGATCGAAAAAAACATTCTATTGTGAATATTATAGTGCGTGTACTAGATCCTGTCAAATCAACATTTCCCATTTTATTAGCCAGCAAAAGATTGGAAAAGTGCACTAGCGAAGTAATTACGAAGGTAGTGCTCGATACGCTACAAAAATTTCAAGTTTCAACTAATCAACTCCTGATGTTTATGAGCGATGGTGCTGCGACAATGCGTTCTGTAGGCCGTTCTCTTAAAGCAGATTGTGAGAGACTTTTGCATGTGACATGTAAAGTTCATGCTTTACACCTTGTGGCACAAACTATTCGGCAATGTTATCCAGAGCTGGATGCATTAATAGCAACCACAAAAAAAGTGTTTCTAAAATCTCCCAAACGAATTCGAAAGTTTCACAGTCGGTGCCCTGGTATTCCCGAACCACCAGAGCCAATCCTTACACGTTGGGGAAGTTGGTTAAAGGCGGCATTTTATTATGCCAAGTATTTCCAACAAATAAAATCTGTGGTTCTACAATTCAATCCTGCCGAAGCTGTAGCCATTAAGGAAAGCCAGAGACTCTTTCAAAACCCTTCCCTTGATGCAGATTTACAAACTATTTATAACAATCATATAGGATTGTTTAACGCAATCGAGAAATTTCAAAATACTGCATTATCGTTAGCGGAGTCACTGCAAATACTGGACGATGTACACGCCCAGCTATGCGCAGTAAATGACAACAAAAATGTTAATGTAATAGAAAAGTTCGAGAGTGTGATAAACAATGATTTTGATTTTACCAGATTAAAACAAATTAGTAATGGTGCAAGTGTAGATTCGGTTTCTATCTATAAAGATTATTTTAATTGTGCGTGTGTTACATCCGTAGATGTCGAGCGGTCTTTCTCAAAATATAAAAAAATTTATTCATCACGGCGTACATCGCTCACCGCTACAAATATGGAAACGTATCTAATGCTACAAACTTACTGCAAGTCTTATCCACTTGGCGCTATGCTATAATAATCGTAAATAAGGTAAGTGTGTTATTTATATACAGTACCCATAACTGACATACCTAAGTGATATAAATAGCGAATGCATGTAAAGTAATAAAATCACGCATGCATCACCGATCGAAACAAGGTCATTATATTCGTGCGTTTAACAGAATACTATCCTGGCACACCGCAAACATCCCCAGCTCTAGTAATAAGGTACAACACACAAGTATCTGAATGCATTTTATTATAAATGAAGATAATTGTATTATAGCACATAGTTATAAATAACAAAAAACAATTACATACACATGAACAAATTATTTTCCAAAAAAGTCAGTAATTTTTGTTGGACTACTGGATTGCAAAAAATAGTTCACTTTTAAGGCCCTTTCCAATATTATGACATTCTTAATGTAAACTTCATTCAACTTGTCATTAAATGAAATGTGGTTTTGCACTTTTTCAAAGCTTTAATGGCCTCCAATGTTGATGGTGGTTCGAATTCCATCCCAGGGTCATCTTGATCTTCATCGATCTCGTATGCTTCTTCTTCTGTTTGTAAACCTTTTAAATTCATAACTAAATCTTCATCATTTAGCTCTCCCCATGTTGCCAAGTCTTTATCAACGTCAACAAAGTCATCAAATGTAACATTTGAATCAGTGTCCACGACGTACGCTTCTCGAATCAGTTGTGCCAAGGGAAAGTTATCCTCGTCTTCAAAATGATCCTCTTCTTGAATAGCCACTGAGGGGAGAAATCCAGGATGTCGAAAACAATTAACAATTGTATTTTGTGAAACTGCATCCCATGCTGTGGATATCATCATGACGGTATCTAGAATATTAATTTTTATTTCATTGTTTTCATCTGCATTCTCTATCATTTTCATGACTAAAGTCTTTCGGAAATGCACTTTGAGGTTCCTTATTATGCCTTGATCTACAGACTGTAGAACGGAAGTTGTATTTGGTGGGAGAAAACACAAATTTATGGCCTTCAAATTCTGAACATTAGGATGAGCGCTGCAATTATCCACCAACAACAAAATTTTCTTCTTTGCCGCACATAGCTCCTTATCCCAGTCTCGTAAAAACTTCTCGAATATTTCGAACACCATCCAGGCACGTCTGTTGGATCTGTAATCGACAGGAAGTCTCTTCATGCTTTTAAAACACCTGGGATTGTTTGATTTTCCAATCACAAGCAGCTTTTTTTTAATGGTGCCGGTCATATTGGCGACCACCAATACCGTGACCCTGTCTTTTAACATTTTACCCTCAGAGCGTTTCTCTCCTTTAAATTTTAGGGTCTTGTTAGGAGTCATTTTGAAGAATAATCCGGTTTCATCCGCGTTAAATATCTGTTCATCCGTGTAGTTTTTACGTATCTCTGCAAAAACATTTTTCAACCATTCATCAGTTGTACTTTCGGATACAGATGAAGATTCACCAGAGACAGTGCCACCCACAATATTGTGACGGTTTCGGAATCGTTTGATCCAACTTTCTGAGCATTCAAAGTTTTCCAGTCCTAAAAGTTTGCCGAAATCATTGGCTTTGGCTTGTAAGATGGGCCCTGTTATTGGAATACCCTGGCTTCGTTTCTCTTAGAACCATCTCAAGAGTCTTATCTATGTCATCATATTGAGAGCATCTTAACTTCTTATTCGTTTGAACATTATTTTTGAAGGCGTCTTCAAATTTTGTTCGATTTTTCCAAATCGTAGATACAGTGGAATGCGATAGACTAAAGCTTTTTGCAACCTCCACATTAGCCTTACCATTTTTTATGCTTGTAATTATTGCAAATTTGTCACTTATTGATAAGGCTTTTCTCTTTTTTGCAGGTGTCATTCTGTTTTGACACACATACATACATGTAACAAATAACGTAATTTGAACAACACCGGTCGCTTACAAATATGTATGTATATAGTAATTGGTATGTATTGCTGCATCAAAACTGTCGGGAATTAGGGGAATCCTAGAAACGGGACCAATCGGAACAACAACACTCGGCACGGGGCTTTTTTCTCCTACGTACGTCGTTACATCCGGCCTGACTTAGAGCTCCCGAAAGACGTTACAAGCGACTTCGTCGCTAATAGCGACGACGTTATACACGACTATGGTAGACATTGTCGCATATAGAAATTCAACCAATTCTCTACAGGTCGGTCGTTATAAGCAACTTGTTATAAGCGACGTCGTTATAAATGACTTTCACTGTACTTACTTTATATACAATCTCATTTTTGCTTATCTTTGAGTAAATAACTTCTCAGGCCAATTTAGGGTATTAAAGATACAATAGACATCGAAACACCCTTTTTAATACACTAAATATAACGAACATAAATGACAGCGTTCAAAATGGAATCTGAAACGCTCTGTTTAACAATGTATGACGGTATATGCGATAAATAAAATAGAATGGCAAAATTAGCAACTAATTTAACTTAACAAACAAACAATAAACTCGAATTATAAATTAATACAAACTAAATGGAGATTATATAAGTTGATTTAGATATGTTTAGTTACCTAAAATTATCAATAACGAACTCTTTTATTGTTCATTTATGCACTTATACACATTCCTCAAAACGATATATTTTCAGTTATCTGAAATATGGCGTAAATAGCTCGCTCCTAATATCCAGCCTCCGCGTCGAATGTAGAGAATGTTATAGAGAGCAGCGTGAGGTGATTTCTTCTTCTTCGAAGTAGTTGTCAGGCCAACTGAGGTGTAAACGAAATATTTCTGCATAATAGCTGTAATAATATTAAGCATAAAATGCTAATGCACGAAAGCTCTATCTCGAACGAAATCAAAGAAAAAATGACCCGACCCTGGTAAATTTAGTATTCCTTTATAACTCTACTGAAGCATAATGGTGGGAGTTCTAGATACGATTATGCATACTGTAACTCAGAAGTCAGTTTGTTATCAACTTGCGCGAAGCTTGTGGCTTAATCAAATCACGAATTAACAGATATTGTCTTACTGTACATTGAAATAAGTGGAAATGTCAGAGCTATTAGGTGTATTTAATTGTAGTACTTTCGGACGAAAAAATATTCCAGTCAAGCCACGACAGTTTTGTGAATGTGTACCGCCCAAGAAACACAAGATGTGATGAATGATATGTGTCTCCAAAAGCACTCTCCAAAACTCTTCAAAAGCACTCCAAAAATAGTCCATAATACTTTAACTACGGATGGTATATAGAAGACTATTCTAGGAGTTAAACCCTTTTTTCAAATTAGTTTCTGGTGAATCAAGTAATAAGTTATTTAATTTTCATAGAAATGAGTACACAAACTATTGTCAATTTGAAAAATTAGATTTGCTTAGAATTTCTTGCATTATCGTTGACGAATAATAGGGAAATAAATTGCGTTCTGATATGGAAACTAGTTCAAAAACGTTTGGTGACAAATCAGAAGGTGAAATTGATGCAGTTACTCAGACAAATAATCCATTAAATACTAACAAAACAGGAGATTATGTATCAAGGCAATTTACAGATTCCTGGACAGAAAAAAATTACAAATTGGAGGCATCCACATCTTCTGTTGAAATTAACACTATATTGAATTGTTGGGCGTGTAATATGAAAAAAGGGAATGGTACAGATTACAAGGAAGGAGTTATAAAACATAACTGGAACATTAACGCTAAATTAGTCCAGGAGTTATACTTCGATAAGTGAAAAATTGCGATCAATTCGTTCAGCGATGTAGCTTTTAAATCTGCCAGAGAAGCTAGAGATGCAAAGCGAGGGGAATTACAAATGCGCGCAGAGAAACGAATAAAAAGTGCAGGAACTATTACCCAAGAATATATTACTAATACTCTACTTACTTTTGATGAAGATACCCGGGAAGGGGCTCAAAAAAATTTTTTTAATAGTTTCCTTTGAACTGGCATCGCGGGGTGCAGAATGAGCACAATGCTTAACGAGTTTTTTAAAGGAAGAATTGAGCAATGATGGTTTGCCCACTGGTAGAATAAAATATAATAGCATATTTTCAAAAACGTTTGTTCAAGCAAATGGTTAATTGAAAACAAAGGAAACTGTAATTTATATCCTGTAAGGTACTTACATGTCACTGTCGATTAGTTGAATTGTTTTATTTAAATATTTGTTTTTATTTAGACTGTGCAACAAATTAATTTCCAAAGAGGAGGAAATATTAAGACCAACCGAATGTTTCTAACACCAACTGATGAAAATCAGTGGGCAGAGCAATGTAAACTCTATTAAAAGTTATGTACAGTTAGATAGTGAACATCATCAGCATATTATTGGTCAAATAAGAAAAAATTCAATGAAGACTGAAATTACTGCTTCGACTGTCAGTACTAGTTCTGTTGCTCTTGCCGAAAAAATCGAGAACAAAAGTCTTTCTAAAGGAAGCCTTCTGTAAAACTGTAGTAAAATTAGCGTTTTTAATTGCCATTTTTTATATATAAAAATTGACTTCATTATTACTTTATATAATAAAAATAAATACTTTTTAGTAATTTTTCAGTAAAATACTCATTTTGACCACTAGTGTAATATACCCGATAGATTTCTACGCATCCAAATACATTGTATGTCGATTTAGCGTTGCTAACATTGTTATAAATACAGGCAATGTAATTCAATACTTAGTTGCTTAATTGTCACTATATCCAGAAGAGAAAATCATGCTAAAATATTCCACAACACAAAATCTTTATTAGTGGATTTATGAAAATAAATTAACGCCAGTGGATTCACACGCATCGACCACCGAAATTGTATACATACAATAACATTAAATTAGATAATACACTTGCTTTATACTTTACTCTTCGTAGTAGAGAAACCGCCAGAGTTAATTAATTACAGAACAAGTGAAGTTGACACGGGATACCAGTAGGATGATATAAAAGGAATGTAGGACCTCTGCCTCGAACAATATTTTAATAATTAATGTAGCTCCGCCCAAAGGGCCCGAGACATTACTTTGTAGTAGTGCTTCTACGAGGAAACGTGTTTTATATCCGTGGTCACATAGGTTTCACAGAGATTGTGCAGTCACATATACAAGATAAATTATAAAGTGTGTTTGTGTAACAGCAAGGAATAACGTAATAATTACATATAAACCAACGTTTTATTTCGTAATTTGTGCTGATTTAAGAGACATAATTCTTCTTTTGTCCTCCTATTTATTTGTATACATTTTTTTGTAAATTAAATGAATGCATAAATCGTCAGACTGGTTGATTATTTAATTTATAGAAAACTTTTTTTTGGATACTACATTTTTTTGTAAATTAAATGAATGCATAAATCATCAGACTGGTTGATTATTTAATTTCTAGAAAACTTTTTTTCAATAAACCAAAAGTAGTTTTAAAATTTAGAACGCGGTATAAAGATTTTTTTCTTTTTGGTAGCTTAATTACTAATTTTTGGTTTGCTTCTTGTTTCGGTCTTTGAAATTACTAAAGAAAATTTAATTACGTTTTTAAGTCCTAAATAATTTTCGTTTGCAATAATTAATACTATCTATACATAACACCATATTTCAACAAAAGGAAGGAAACAGATTTCTAAATACATAACTTTAAGGTAGAACAACGTGCATTTTTAATTATATGTGAAATTTAATTTAATTGCTACAATATAGCTTTAAATCCGGGGCACGTATTTAAACAACAAAGTTGTCATCAGCAGCAGTAGAGGAATTAGTACTAAACCTGGCAGGGTTTGAAAAACGACTGAAGACAACTGTGGTGCATGTTGACCTAACTGCGGCATATGATACAGTCTAAAGAGAAGGCCTTCTCTACAAATTTCTCAACGTGGTAGCCGAATAGCACTTTTATTGAACAACATGCTTTGCGATAGGCCCTTCCAAATAATAACAGGAGAGAGCAAGGGCAAAATGAGACATCTAATAATGGATTACCTCCAGGCCACACACAAAGTCTAAAAAGTTTGGAAGGAGAATATAATTGAATTGATTCAGCTTTTACTTTATGAATATCCATAATTTAAAATAGAAATAAAACTAATGGTTAAAATATTTTTAATACGTAATTGTAAAACGAAAATTGCTTTGCCAACTCAAGTACCTACAACTGTAAATACCTGATGAAACCACTGTGCTGGCGAAACAATTATCGTTTTACAACAGTGGCTTTATCAGGTACTTACAGCTATAAGTACCTGATGAAGCCACTGTGCTGGCGAAACAATTGTCGTTTTGCGAATTACGTATTAAAAAGTGAATATTTTAAACATTAGTTTTATTTCTATTAATAATAATATACTAGGGATAACAATGGATCTAATACTCTCATATAAAAAAACATCTAGAAATAACATAATCCGCAAGCTCTGCGGTACTGCTTGGGGTGCGAACGCATCACCCTTAAAATGTCAGCTCTTAGCCTTGTTTACTCGGTAGCTGAATACTGCGATTTAATCTGGCTAAACAGCTGCCAAGCAAAGAAGATCTACATCAAATGAGATCATCAGAATAATTAGCGGTTGTTTAAAACTACACCTCTACTCTCCCCGTTCTAAGCCATGTCGTACCTCCCTTCCTCCGGAGACAGGAAAGCCTGGTAAGAAAATATAATGAAGTAATAACGAAATCCCCACCCCCAGTACACAATAATCTGTCTGAAGCCGGGTTGTCGAGACTGAAGTCTAGATCTCCTTCACTACTGCTAGCAAAACAACTTATAGCAGAAAATTTCAACCCCAACGATAGATGGAGAGAGTATTGGTCAGCGTTGAAACGCGCTCAAGCAGCCCATGTCGTACCCTTGGAATAGAACTGCCTCGCCACGAATGGAAGGCACTCAATAGAATAAGCACGGCATTTGTTGTTACTCATTCTATAAATAGGAACTGACTGAGATACCGACTTGCGAATGCAGAGAACCTTGCCACTTTTGCCATACTATTCATTATATTATAGCTGAGTGCCCCCTTACAAAATATGCAGGTGAGATGAATGACATCTTTGAAGCCACTGACTCCGTGTTGGACTGGATCAATGGCCATGATTTTAAAATTTAACTTTATTCTGTGTAGATTTATATTGTATTATGTATGTGCTAAGTTAGAAATATGTGGTGGAAAATCCATCGATTCAATAATTTGTTTGTTTAAATAGTCTATTGTTCGAGAGGTGGTATTTACGAGGGTATATCAGATATAAACGAGACTGATTTTTTTAAACTATTAATGCTTTATTGAACAAGGTTAATACAAATGTACTATTTTTCTACATAATCTCCCGCCCGCGCAATACATTTTTCCCAACGGATTGGAAGCTTTTTAATCCCGTTATCGTAAAAACTTCTAGGACGGTCACACAGCCACTGGAGCACAAATGTACCGCTTGGTCGCTGTCGAAACGCTGGCCTCCAAGAGCTTCTTTTAGAAGTCCAAACAAATGGTAGTCACAGGGTGACAAGTCTGGACTGTAAGCAGGATGTTCCAAGATTTCCCAGCCGAATTGTTCCACTTTTTGCCTCGTAATGTTTGCCGAATGTGGTCTGGCGTTGTCGTGAAGGAGAATTACATTTTTAACGGGTTGCGTCTTTCTTTTTCGTCGTAAAGACAATTTTGCGGCATCCAAAAGGTCGCAATAATATTGGGCATTAATTGTGCGGCGATCATGAAGAAAATCAGGCCTCAATGTTGGCTTCGGTAACGCTCGTCCGTGGGCTGGTTTTCAACTTTCTCCCGGCCTCCAGAAAATTGTTTATGCCATGCAAACACGCGAGGTCGTGAAAGGGTGTTCTCCCCGAACTGTGCATGCAATCTGCGTAAAATGTCTGTTGGATTCACCCCCTCATTGGTCAAAAACTTAATAATTATCCGCTGCTCCACGGAAACGTGCACTGCTTGCTCACTCATGGTCACTGCACTATTGAACGGTCTCGACGGAATTTCAGACGTTGCTCTCCCCACCCTAAGTGCTTTGTCTACATAGCCACCTACTTCGCCGATTCAAAAAACTTTTGTAAGAGTCATTAAAAAATCAGTCTCGTTTATATCTGATATACCCTCGTAGATGAGCACAGTGTCTTTCATTTAGTTGATTATCTAGTATGTTTTGAGGAAAATATAAACTGGCGGATAAAAAAACTGATTCATATTATTTACATTTAATTAATGTTAATTAATAACATTTTAAGTATATTTACATGGTGTGAATTGGGTTTGTGAATTTGTAGGTTATACGAGGGTTACCTTTTATATTTTTACAAAATCTTGGAAGAAGACAAATTTTTGACAACAAACTATTTTATTGATTTTAAAAATATTCGCCTTTATGGTCTATACACTCGTACGAACCAATTCTCAAAACATTTTTCCCACTCTGAAGGTTGTATCTCAGATACATGGTTTTCAAAGGCTTCGACTGCTTCTTGATGTGTTGAAAATCGCTGTCCACGCATTTTTTGTTTCACAGTTAGTAACAAAAAGAAATCATTCGGCGACAAGTCAGGTGAATATGGACAATGAGACATTATTTCAACACTCTTCTCCTGCAAATAGTCAAGTGTTAGACGTGATGTAGGGGAACTCGCATTGTCGTGATGAAGAATAATGCGACGTGTTCGGTTGTTCTTCCTGATTTCGTCTATAACTTTGACAAACAAATTACTGTATACCATTCAGCGTTAACAGTTTTTTGACCCTCTAAAGGAATTGTTGCGATGTGTCCTGCACAGCAGAAGAAACAAGCGATAATTTTCTTGGAAGTGCTCTTTGCACGAACAGCTTTTGTGGGGTTCGGTTTGTCTTGTAATACCCATACAGTATATTGCTGCTTGTTTTCCGGCTCATACGCATATATCCATGTTTCGTCACCTGTGACGATGTTGTATACGGATTTTGCGGTTCCTCGTCGAATTTTTTGCGCATCTCTTTACACCAATTGACACGGGCTGCTTTCAGTGCTTCGGTCAAATTATGCGAAATCCATCTGGAACATATTTTTTTTACAAATAAATGTTCATGTAAAATCGAATAAATTGCAGTCTGCAATATGTTGAGAGATGCCTCTACCTCATTGTAAGTCACATATCGATAGTGTTCTATCATTTTCCGCATAGCATCGATGTTTCAACCATGACAAAATTCTGCAAACCAATTGTAACTGTCTTCTCTGATGATGCTTCATTACCAAAAGTTGAACGAAGCGACATAATGCATTCTTGTGGAGTTAGGCCTTTTTTTATAATCGTAAAAGATCAAGCAACTAAAAACCTTCACGAGTAATCGCCATTATTTTACAAACTCCGTCTTAAAACTGTCACTGTCAACAAACTAATTACTCAATTTTTAAGCTATCGCGGATTTCTCATTGACAAATGTCAAACTTTAAGAATATAGTGATTACATAACGTGTGTTCATTTGCAAAGTCAATCTAGGTTACTTTGAAATTTTGATAGAATAAGACGCATATATATTAGTATGTGTTTGTTGTTCCGTAAACGTAAATCCAAATGACATTTGATAATGTCAATCACATTTGTTATTTATTTGTATGTATGAAACTGTCAAAATATACGACTTCGTAGGTTAAGTAGTAAATTTTATTTACGACATACTTCAAAATGTTCTCAGTAAATCACATGTTACTAGATTGACTTTTCAAATGAACTGTCAAAAGCACCATCTAGTGGTCCATTGTAAAAATATAATAGGTGTCCCTCGTACCTATTTCATTTAAGTAGACCATCGTAGTTATTACATGACCATTATAACAGCTTTAATAATTTTTTTTTTTAATATAGCAAAGATCGTTTTATAAAGCAAGAAAGAGTGGATTAGTTTTTTGGTCGCCAGTTTACAATTTACGAATTTATTCGAGAACAACTTTTGTTAAAATAGATTCATTTCAAAAGATATAAACAACCTACTGCTCCTTTTCGGGTGAGTAATGTATGAATACATCCACCTTTAGTCGCTCATTATAACGTTACAAACCAAGCGAGAGAATAAGCTGACAGGACGAACGGGAGCTACTTTGCACTAGTTGATGTGATTATATCGTTTGATATGGTATCAAGTTATAGAATATACAACGATTGCACAGCTTCTGTACATACAAATGATAACGAAACATGGTGACGGTTGCTTTCACACCAATGGCCAGAGTTGCTTTGAATCACATGAACTGTAAAACGTTTCTCGTGTTGTATGTGTAGAGTCGTCAGTGACAGCTGCTTTTGGACGCTTATTCTTTAAAGACTGACTTTCAAAATTATACCAGCGTTTTACAGTAGCTAATAATAATCATTGACTATTGAACAATTTTTTTTTGCTTATCGAAACATTTCTTCTGATTCAATCCACGCCTAAATTTGTATAAAATTATTTTTGTCTCCCGAAAATGATTTTGTCATAGAAATATTCAATTCGAATGATTCATTTATAGTTACGTATATCTACATTATATAATATAAGTGCAATATTCATTGCTGTCCCGTAAATCAGCATGATTTTATTCGTGGCCCTTCCACTTTGACAAATTTGTGAAGCATTTTTTAAGTTTTAAGTAAGGTTCTGGATGGATATGTGTGATCAGGTAGATTTACACTGATTTGCTTGCATTTAACACTATTAGCCATGAATTCATATTTAAAAATGATATTTGCTATGTATCTTTAACAGCTGTAGATCTTATGACTTCAATACTGGATGCTTATTTGATTCCAAATTGTACAAATGTCTTTTAGACCACAGCTAGAAACTGTCTGTGTATTCACATGTGAAGCCTTTAGCTTAATAGTGCGTGTTTTTTATATAAGTACAAATGTTTTTGTTTTAAACAAACACGGAGTTATTTAAGATATAGTGTTATGCTTTTGTCGTCAACAAAATGGATTATAAAGCTGTTGTATGGTATTACTTATTTGCCTCCCTCTAGATGATTGGAATTTATCCGACAATAAAATTAGTAAAATTAGTCAGGGAGATTTGCTTCATCATTACCACATGCCTTCGTATTTGGACAGGTTAGGGCAGTATGTTGCTTTCTTATGAATTTTCCTAATTAATAAGACCGACTGCCCCTTCTTACTGTCAAGAATATCTTTCTGTGTGCCACGCCTTAATTCAAGATTTACCTGTATTGCTCGTGTATCTATGCTTAGAACCAGAAGGTTTACTTGTCAGTATTATGTGCAGTAATAAATTCTTCGAGGGTTTTTTCAATTGTTTTTTATAGTAATTATTTTTTTATGTAATCTCTTGAGGATTACGTAAATACATAGGTCTAGTGTGTAGGACTAGACTATGAATCTGATGAACCGGCTTTAAACTCTGGTCTAGCCAATAATATCGATAGCGTTTTTTCGATCCCAGCTCAACTCAAGCTCCCAAAAAATGAGTACCTGGAGGTAATTCTAGGGTGTTATTCACATTAACATTCTAGTGTGCCGAACGGTTAAATTCGTAACGAACTCACCATATTACTACCTCAAGGAGCTGCAAGGCCTGTTGCGGGGACTAATATCATTATATAATCCCTTATGTTAGTTATTATACTTAACTTATTTGTAGAAAGGTTCATTCGAATAACACCCCATTGGCGTAACATCCCACAAGCGAACGTTGTCCAGCGGCGACTGAAAAAATATCAATACGTGTGTCTGTACAATGTTACTCGAATGAACCTCTCTACTTATTTTATTTTGTTTTTTTTTAAATTATCTACCCTTTTATTAAGTTATTTATATAGGATTTTTCAATAAACGTGTCCTATCTTTAAACTGAAATAAATACAACAAAATTTTAAGTTAGAGAGTTAATTTTTATTTTGTTGAAAGCTTGGTACGTGATATTAATGTGGTATATGATTTCATACATATGCGCTCCACGACCCCGCTCAAACTCAGCATTCGATGAACCCAATTTTTTGTCACTTTTTCTAACATTTGTGGCCTTATGTTGTTAATGACACGAATAACATCACAATCAATTGTGGCTGGTTTGTCGACATAGACATTGTTACTTGACATTTCTTCACAGACGTCACGTCGCAAGATCTTGATGACCAATTGACAAGACCATTGCAAGAAATTATTGTATAATTGAATTGGATCGCAATAAATTTATTGTTTCTGTTGCTGTATGGCTTCGGAACGGAGTGGAATCGTTAAATTTGGATCATCGCGAACATTCAGCAGCTATATTAGCTTCAGTTCTGGCATTTCTTTGCCTCACTGTCACTGACGCATCAATAGAAGATAAATTACGTTCAAATCTTTGAATAATTTGACCAATAGCACATCCACTAGGTCAATTATGAACACCGTAAAAATCAAGAAATGCTTTATAAGTTTCACGAACTGATTATTGATTTGCATAACAAATTTGAACGATTTGTGAACGTTGTTGACTTATGTAAAGATTCACGATGATTTGTCAAACTTTTCTAAAAACAAATGTCAAAAAACGCTATCAGAGAAAATAACAAAAATGGCCGGTATGATAGTCCAAAGATAGGGCACCCCTATTAAAAAACCCGTTACATTAACTACAATTTTTATTTTTATTTATCATGACTACAAATTAATACATATATGTTATAAACATATCTGAATCTGCGCAGGTGTATTTAATGGACTACACAATTATTCGTATTTCCTTCCCTTCATTAGTGGCGGCCTAGCCGTTTTCGAGAAATCATTAATACCGGCGAGCCTCTCTTGTCCGTCAGATGTCAGGGGAATATCTCTTGTCAGCTAAGGGTATAAGGTTGTGCTTATTTTTGTGGGAGCAAATCTTAAAACGTCACTTAATAACTGCACTGACGAGATCATTAGAACGAAACGCATGTGTCTGTAGTTGGAGTGACCATTGGTTAAATACGTTGTGTACATGTATACAGAGACAAATATGTTTTTAACATATTTTTATTGATTTCTACTCAGAATTACTAGATGTGGTTACACGTCGATATGCCATTTTTTGGGATATTGAGCCATCTGGCTACAAAGTATTCATTCAAGAGAAAGCGCTCATACCGGCAAGCCTCTCTTATTCGTCAGATGTCAGTAGAATATCTCTAGTCAGCTGACCGTATAAGGTTGTGTTTATCTTGCGGGGCCGAATCTTATGACGTCACTTCATAATTGCACTGAGGAGATAGTTAGATCGAAACGCATATGTCTGTAAACATATTTATGTTAACTTGTACTCACAAATACTTGATGTGGTTACACATCAATATGCTATTTTTTGTTTCATTTATCATATTTAATATTAGGTATATTTATTATATTTGCGGTCTGTAGTTGGAGATATTTCTGTTCGACATTAAAACCTTTTCATTATTAATAGTTTTTTAATTTGTCACTGTTATTAAACTTAAATGAAAATAAAGGCCAATATTCTTCGTATTATAATACTTTTATATATGATACTACATCATTTTAGATTAAGAATTCTCGAATTTTATGAGCACCTATATCAATCCAGTCGTTAAAGAACATTTCTCCGTTCCACATAGTCCTTTTGTGAATATTGTAGCGCTACAGTAGCCCTTAATATAGTATATCATAAGATTTTGTCAAATCCACATGGCTCGTTTCCATTTCTAAAGCTCGGAATTTTTCTGCGTTCATTACTTAATTAATGACGTAACAATTCTGTTTTTCCTGGTACCGGAAACGTATTGTATACATTATAGTCCAATTAGCAATTCACTCCAAAGGACGAAGACTGCCTCACTTCTTTATTTCGTCTCTTACATAACGCGTACGTGTTACTTCATCTCGCAGTGGTGAACAAGGAAATATTACACGCTGCCATAACTTGTTCTAATTTAGTGAGACCTTATTCCGGTGTTCCGTTCCCTGAATTACGTATGAAAATGCGGTGTCATATTACAGAATTTGCTTAATTTACCCTGTCGGAGGACCCACAGGGATACAGACGTAATCTATGTTTCTGCAGTTGTTTGTGAACAATTTTGTTGGCGTGCAACGAAACTATATTATATGTCTAACCTATTTATCGATTCTGTACCTGTCCAATAAAACTTCTATCTTATTATGTATGTATGAGGTGCCATATGTCCTAAGCAAAATAAAGTTTTGACAATTATATAATTTTTGTTTTCCAATATAATTTTCATAATTTTAATACATTTATTATAACAATTAAAATAACGAGAAACGCCTTTTATATTTCGCGAATTGGTAATCCTGGGGCTGCCATTTGACAACCGATGTCTCTATTGTAAAGTTCGACATTTTTGATAGAATACTTACTCAAAACGTTTTTACGTACAGGTGCTATTGGTGTTGTTTACGTAACTTCAAAATTCCTCTCGGCCTAAAAATGGAATTAATTCGTGAATATTTCCGTGCGATTATTTTTTCTTAACTTTTGACGTGAATTCGTTCAACAACGTGCATCGATGAACTTAATTCCACTTTTGGCGACGAATCACAATAAAAAAACCAGCCTATATCGGTGGTATACTGAATTCCATCGTGGCCTTGCTTCGCTCCCTGACGAATTTCGTAAAAGTCGTCCAAAACCGGTTGATGTTCCAAAAAACATTGCTGCTTTGCGTGAACTGATATTGCAAGATTATTATGTGACCTATCGTGAGATAGAGGTATCCTTGAGCATTAGTGGGCCCAGCATACACTCAATTTTGCATGAACATTTGGCGGTCAAAAAAAATTGTTCGCGTTGGATCCCATATAATTTAACAATAGCTTAAAAAAAGGTTCGTGTCGAATGGTCGAAAGAAATGCTAAAAAAGTACGATCAAAACACGTCTGTGATATCGTAACAGCTAACGAATCTTGGATCTACGCATATGAGCCAAAATTAAACAGCTGTCAACTGTATGGGTCTTTCAAGATGAGCCAAACCCAACAAAAGTTGTTCCCGTACAAAGCACTTCGGAAGCAAATGATCGCTTGTGGCAACTGTACCATTAGTATAACGTCGAACGGTCGATTCTGCTTGGTACACAAGCATTTGCTTGACAGAAGTATTCGGAAAAATAGGGGAAACCAACCGTCGAAGACTGAACATTCTCCACCAAGGCAATGCGTGCTCTCACACATCGGCTCAATGAGTCATCCGCCATACAGCCCTGATATGGCACCCAATGACTTCTTTTTATTCACACAAATCAAAAATAAATTACAGGGTCAACGTTTTGCGACGTCTGAAGAAGCGGCTGATGCTTTTAAAAGGCATATTTTAAAGGTACTTCAATCGAAGTGCAAAAAGTGCTTCGACAATTGGTTCAAACGCATGCAAACGTGTATAAAGCCATGTATAAAACGATGATGAATTTTAGTTTCTCTTCTCTATTCCCGAAATATAAGAGGCATTCTCGTAATAATTTAATATTCATGTAAAAATAGTCTGATATTTCCTCCTTAAAATGTTGCATTCCGCTGTTTGCAACTTAATATAGTCATGAACTAGATGTCCCCTAAGATCTTTTTTTGAATAGGAAAATTAATTATCACTAGGAGCCACATCAGGACTATTTGGTGATATGTTAAATTTCTTGAAAGTAGCATCTGCGAATTGCAATTGCGAAACTGCAGCTCTACACAGCAGGCAGCATCTTTTCACAATTTTTCTCAGCGTTTCTCGCGAATATTGTTAAAATTTGTGTAATAAACAACCATAATACTTGCTATTGGCTGATGTATTGTGACTTTTCAAGTCAATCAGTGATAGGTCGTTATAATCCCAAAATATTGTGACCATGATCTTTCTCATTGATTGAACAACAGTTTTAGTCTTTATGGATAAGGTCCATCTGGTCGCCCTTATTCCACCGATATTTTTTAGATAGATAATCTGAAGTCCTTCCGTAAATTTATGGCAAATAAGAGGAACATCTCTAGAATATATCGCTATGATATATTTCTGTGATGATTAACGATGATCATATTTTAAATAGTAGATGTTTTTGCTATTTCTTTCTCAAATGTTTTTCATTCCTTACTTCATTAAATTTTATTTCTGTTTGACATTCAAAAATATTATTATTATCATTATACTGCATAAACTTCATTATTATTATCACTTCCTAAAAGCTATTTAACCAATGTGCATAAATGCTCCGAAACAATATTTTCATATATAGTACTGTTTTTCAATTTTTTCAATTTCAGTTTTCAATTAACTATTTTATATCGGATTTCGACTACTTATTTAACCCGGGTTCAATGGACCCGAAACGATTTCTAACCATTGTTTTATCGTACTTATGGTTTGGCTAATTTACTGGTATTAATAGACTTTTTAAGTAAAAGTTATAGCTTTAAAATTTTGACAAAAAGAAAAGATTTTAGAAAGAATGGTTAGAAAGATAAACCTTTCTTGGCATTCCCCGATGTATACAGAAAGGGGAAATCCCTTTATCATGCGTATTTTGGAGACTTTACGTGCTTCAGCATATTTATAGCCGCACGTCGTGAACAATGCTTTAGTGCTTGTCGAATCTGTGTAGTGTTACTTTGTTACTGTGAATAAGACAAAATTTATATTTTGTTCAGTTGTGATGTGCGATTTTATATCTTAGCATCATTTTTTATCAATTGTCAGGTAGTTATTTCTGAATGTTTTAATTTCTACTTTGCGTTTTACTCATTACGGAAAATGGATCGACGATGGAGAGGTAGATGCAGTCGAAGATTCTGCTGACGGCAGCGATGATGATCACAACAGAAATCCGGCTGGAGCTAATTCTTTTATCAAAGAACAAACAAGTTGTTTGGTACCAAGATCCTATTTTACCTAATCACGAAAGAAAACCACGACACAATATTTTCCGAGAACGTTCAGGCCCAACACGTTTTGGAAATCACGAGATCGATACATCTGCTTCTTCTTTTTTGATTTATTTTTGTAAACCTCTTCTTGAAATTATCCTAAAGTGGACGAATGAAGAAAGAGAGATTGTTTTCGCCAAAATTTGATAAAAATGGATGTCCAAGAATAGAAGAAATTTATTGGAGTTTTGATACCAATAGGTGTATACAAATCTTATAATGAGGACGTAACAGAACTTTGGAGCAAAAACAATGGTCGAAAAATCTTTGGTGCTATTGTCGCTCGAAATAGATTTCTAAATATACTTCGTGTACTTAGATTCGACGATGCAGCGGAAAGACGAAGAAAAGAAATACCGATAAAATAGCACCAATACGGGAATGCTTTGAGTTATGGAATACTTATTTGCGAGATGTGTATGTACCAAATTTGTGTGTGCCAGTGGATGAACAGCTTGGTAACTTTCAGAAGCAGATGTCCCTTTAAACAATATGTTCCATCAAAGCCTGGACTATATGGAATAAAATTTTGGGCCATTTGTGATAGTGTAGCAATCTATGCATGTAAACTGGAAATTTATCCTGTAAATCAGGGAGAGGAAAGAGGCAAGAATCAAGGCGAAAAGGTTGTGAAACGTTTAGTAGAAGAAATTGAAAACTCTGAAAGGAATGTCAGCTGCGACAATTTCTTTTCTTCGTACAATCTTGCAAAGTATTTGTCATCAGAAAACCTAACATTAGTTGGTACGATCCGTAAAAATAAGCCTGAATTGCCATCTTCATTTGTTTATCCAAAAAGTTGTCAAGTGTTTTCCACACAGTTTGGTTTTACAGACGATGCGATGATTATTTCGTATTTCCCAAAGAATCGCAAGCTTGTAACGTTTCTGAATACTCTGCACAGTGAGAAAAATGTTGATAATGGCCAAAAAAGAAATTTCAGGTAATCCTGGACTACAATAAAGCAAAATGTGGCGTAAACAACATGGACAAAATGACACGATCATACACCGTGAAAAGGATGACGAAGAGGTGGCCTCTTGCAGTTTTTTATAACACGATAGACATCAGCGCCATGAACGCATACATACTTTGGAAGCGCTTGAAATCTAATTCAGCTTTTGATTTGAAATAGACAAGAAGAAGCTGAAGCATCTACTAGTTTTGAGATTCCAAGAAAGAAGAAGGGATGTGATGTTTGTCCATCTTCAAAAGACATAAAAAGAAGATCAACTTGTGCAAGTTGTAAAACCAGTGTATGTGGTCAACACTCAGTATTTATTCGTAAGAGATGCGTTTAACCCACTTTTACTTTTATGTAAGTCATTTATATATTTTATTTTACAATATTTATGTCTTATTATTATTACTGCTTCGGTTTATGCTAATGGTCTTTTGGTCTGTTGAATAAAATAAAAGTCAAATATAATAATGCTTACGCTATATTGAATTCAAAATAATCGCCGAATATTAGCTTAAACCCAGCATATAGTAATACGAGCTGTAAGTAGTGATAGGCCGTTTTCCTGGTAGTCCTAGGGTTAATGTGTGTTTAATATGAAATTTTACGTAAAGTATTGATTATTTAATATTACCGCTTGTTTCATTATAATTTAATTTACACTTTATATTGTAAATATTAAAGTACTTGATTTTTTTTGTTCAAAGCTTATACAACATTGAGAAATATCTACCATCTCAATTTCAAAACAGTTAACTATCAAGAACTATTATAATGTATGCAAATGATAGGTAATCTGCAACACAATTATGTTATCGAAAGTGGTTTCCAAAGGGAAAAGAAGAAGCTTCAGGCTAAATCATTTTATACTTACGTTTTCTTTTTGTACTGGCGACCGAAAACGCCTGCTGCAGCAGGACTTTAAATGACTTATCGATTACCGAAAGGATGGAGTTAGTAAACTTGAGACTGAAAACTGAGTGTAGGTTAAGGCACATTCTGTTCATCCCAAGACGGTCTGCACCCCATCTTGCTAACATAAATGTAGTTTAAACTTGGAATCTAATTTAGTTCAGCGTTGTTGATGCGGTTTCGGTCCCAATTCTCTTTCTCGCTCCGCTTCTATATAGGAAGTTACAATGAACGTCCAGAGACTCATAATATCGAATCACGCTCGATTTTGATGAGAAGTAGGAAAAATATCATCTAGGCATATATTCCGACGCCTTGTCAAATTTTCAGAAGCGTTTTCCCTCGTCAAATGACTCGCCAATATGAACCGAGATCATAAGAAATTATCAATGAACCGTGATAGGAATCGTATTATGGGACAGGACATCTATGATTTTAAATTACATTATGAACATTGTATAAATTCAGAATCTGTCTTGGATCCCAATTATTAGTATGGGATTGGACAGGTGAATAACGTAGATTAATTCGTTTTGACAAACAGTGATGTCGCTTTTTTTAATATACGATTTTCATACAATACATACCTATACAATATACAATTTTAAATATTTTCAACAAATTCAAACAAGATGTTTGTTTTCTAAATTCCCACAAAAGAAGATAAATTAAAATCACGTGTTAACAGAATACATGAAGCTGAATATCCTGTGTTATGTAGAAGAGCGGTCTGTAGGATCGCTTTTAGATGTAGCCAGGCCATTTTGGAGTATCGTACAGTTCGGTGTTCAAAACGCTGAAAGAATTAAAATATAAGCCATACAAGATATCAAACCATCAAGAGCTTTTCGAGGAAGATAAAGTGAAACGAACTGATTTTTGTAATATAATGTTTTATATAATAATTATATTTAATTATATAATTTGTTAAATGAAAACGAAATTTTAAATAAAATAATTTTTACTGATAAAGCAAACAGTTCCATAATAGCTTTAAAGAGTTTCATGTACATTCTGTATGGCGATCTAAATAATTTCCCTTTGAATGTTTAAACATGCATATCTTTAATTATAGTTAGAAAGCATATTGCAACTTGGAGACCTTGTTCTTTAACAACTCTATTAATGTTTTTTGAGATAGGATGGTATGGTATGGTAAACACATGTACTTTTTCTCCTGGTTACGTTGAGATATCAAACTTGTGAATTCGCGAATTGTCGTTTTTAAATTCGTTTTTCTAATTAATTTATCAATTATTTCTATGTCAAAGCCATTATATCTCGCGATGTTTTAATGAAATCTAGTTCTATTTCGTATCTCTCTTTTGTTAACGGAAAGTTTAGGAACCAATTGACTAAGAAACTAAAAGAAGCTGTCTTATCTTGAAAACTATGGCTTGAATCCGCGGCGATGAATCTATTGACATTGGTTTTTTTTCCGGAAAATATCAGTTTCTATTTTATGCTTATTTCTAATTACTAAAAATGGTATCCTATTGTTTTCCTTTTCCGCCGTGAATTTAATAGTCGGAAATTTCAAAATTTAACTGTTTAACGAACATGTCCAATTCATATTTCCATGTATCAAAAATCGCGAAATGTCATCTACGTACCTGATCCAGACTCTTGGAAAATATTTAGCGTTATTTTTAAATTCTATTTCAAATTGACTCATAAATAAATTAGCTATGAAAAGAAATAAACAATTACCCATTGTTGAACCTTGTTTCTGTTCATAAAATTTTTCCCCAACTTGTAAACAGTTTGGCGCCATGCAGAGAGTTGTTAATCTCATATATTCCTTTACTTTTAAAGGTTCAATGTTACAACAAATAAAACTATTTAATAATCTAATTGATCGTATCAAACGCTGTTTCGAACTTGATGAGTATATTTATTGAATTAAATTATTTGAACAATCATAATTATCCCATTGCTTATTTTCTATCAAAACTCGAGACTGAAAAACCAATTTTTAAAATAAATAAGTCTTGTATAAAATCTTTAATACCAGCATCGACTATTTTCTCAATTATTAAACTTTAGGTGTTTTCTGTCTAAAGACTAGTATATTTTTTAATATTTATTAATAAGTAGGAAGTTATACTTAATGGTAGTTACTATATATTAATCTTTGAACTTAGTTGTATAAGTAGAAGGATAAATACATTTCAATTTTTTCTTTAATAGTTTGAAAGTTGAAATTATCCTTTTCGTAGTTTCTAGGGCTGAGTACATATTTCGAAGCATTTTTTGCCCTTTCTCCTCTACCACGATTAATTTCCTGATATGTAAGTTAAATTCTTCGTTTTTACCTAGAACTCGAGGAGACAGAACCAGATTCTCACCAAACCCACTGAATATTTACGATACCGAAAGTTTGTTACATATTTTATGAAAATGAAATTTCTTAGAAACGTTCGTGCAACATCAGTTATTCTGCTCGTGCATGCTGTTATTAAAATATCCAGACGTTTCTAAATTGAGTACGTGGTCATAACACGGTAAATTTCTAATGTAACAAAACGAGGAATATTCTCTTGTCGCACGTTTGCCTTAATTTGAAATGAGATATTGCTGTAGAAATGCAGAAAACTAAAACCAGGCTGATATAGTTCTAATTTATTCAGTTCTGGAGGACATAATGTACGTGTCTTTTTTTGCCTTCCTTCAAATTGAAATTAACTTGTATTCGAATTCAGTTATTGGAAAACAATTCCAATGTATGTATTCATTTCATACAAAGGTATTTGAATGAGATTAAATTAAAAATATTATAAATGACATTTTGACAAGACTACCTTCGTTCAAAATATTAAATTTACGAAGTATTGATCGTAATATTAAATTTGGCAACTACTTACCTTATAAAAGGATTTGTTTGATAACTTTGCATTCCACATCGCGCGAATACTAACGTTACTAATTGTAACGCGTCTTCAAAAACTTTCCTCATTGTAGTAGGCTGTTTCTTAAGTAATTATGTAATCAAAGATTGGTGCACATGCGAAGCATTAGAAGAATCAAATTTTGAGAGTTGTCATACATAAATTCAAATTATAAACGCTTATATTTTTTAAATTATTTTATTATAATATTAGAGTTACAACAAAAACTATTTATTATTCAAAGTTACTATAGAGCTGTACAAAAATTGGAAAATGGAGATTGGGTTTATTCCACTAATCAGTGCTTACAGGATTTCCGGTAACAGTATCCTAATCTGCTACTTACTTACGCACAATTGCAAAAACATATTCAAGCTTGTGTTATTAAATTTGGTGAAGCATGGGCAATAACTCGTAAACATGGCGGAGGAGCATGTAGAAACCGAACGGCAAATTGCCCAGAGGATATTCGACGTCAAATGGACAACTCACCCAAAAAAATCAATCGCAAAACTATCACTAGTTCGTTTGTCAGTGGGAACATGTCATACTGTTTTAAAAAAGGACTTAGGCGCTTTCCATATAAAATTTAAGTAGTTTCAGAACTTAAACAGGTAGATTTTGTTACGAGAATAGAGTATTGTCTATGGTTTTTGAAAAACATAAATAATAATGACATTCTCGACAAATACTTCTTTTCGGATGAGGCTTTACTCCATCTTTCAAGATATTTAAACAAGCAAAATATGAGATTTTGGTCTGCAGAAGACCCTCATGAATTTGTGGAAACTACGCTACATCCACAAGAAATAGGCGTCTGGCTAGCAGTTTCAAGAAGATGAATTATTTGGTCTATATTTTTTATTCAAACCATAACTGCTGAAATATATCGAAATGAATTATTAGAAAATTAGAGCCGTTTGTTAAACCGTAAATCTCAAATTTAGACTCGTCAGTCCACAACACTTTATTCCAGTCTTCTACTTATCCAATGCTGATGTTCGCCAGCCCAATTTATTCGCATTCTTTTGTTTTGTAAACGTAGCAGCGGCTACATCTTTATTCGTCCATGAAGACAGGTTTTCTGCAAGCGACGTTTTACAGTAGAAAAGAGTTTTTCGTCTGTTGTGTTTGTTAGTAACTCCTATGGCAAGCTCTTCAGTCGCTCTTGGTCTCCTCTTTCTTTTTTTATGCTATACTTATGTCATACTTACGGAAGGATATTTCCAGCAAGACAATGCACAAGCACACAAATCTCGAGAAACAATAATTTTTTTCCAAAAAATTTTCGATACAAGAATTATTAGTTTTCCTCCAAAATCTCTAGATTTCACAAACTATACTATTTTATTTTTCAATATTTAAAGAATACCATTTTGAAGACCAGACATCACATAATCGAAGAGCTTCGTAATGGTATTGTGAATTCTTGTGCTGACATAATCAAAAAAATATTAAGTATGACTTTGAAATCGTGAGGCGTAGAGTTTGTCTTCAAAATGGTCAACATTATCAACACTTCTTTAGTATTATTTTCTTTTAATTTTGACTATGACAATTACTAATTATTACACACATTGACATGACATAACCAAACTATCAATTATACGTTTGTGACAGAATACGTGTACTGTCACCAACCATTAAAAAAAAGCATGGCTGTCTCTAATGAGGAAAGTTTTTGAAGGCACGTTATACTAGGTGCTATCAAAAAATTGCCTGAATTGCACCGGTCTCCGCGTATCCGAGGACATGTAACAAATGTACTGCATTTATGGATACGCGGTAATTTTACCCATCTTTGTTAGTAATTAGATGGCAGTAACATAGTCCCATACAGAGATTAACAGTTGAAAGACTAGGAAGTTAACATACCGAAATCTGAAACACGACTACAGGACTTGACTTCTAGCAGGAGGTACTAAAGTGAAATGGCGCTATATTTAAATACTTTGAATATAAATTTTTAATTAAAATGATATTAACTTTTAATACAAAGATAAAAAGCATTGACCAACGTACACTATTTGCACTAAAGACTTTATAATTTGGTCCTTTCTAAACCTGAATACGTCTCTGTTGTTTATATACCGGCAACTCGGTTTGGAGAAAATTCAAAGAAGGCTTTTGAAATATCTTTCTTTTAGAACTAGTGGGTTATATCTACAGCCTGGTGAATGTTTGGAAAATGTTTCTAGTGCCAATTTTTTATTAAAATTATTACGAACAGAATTTATTCTCTTTCATTACTTGGCCAAATTACGACTACATTTTAGGTTCCTTATGGGAGAACTAATATTATGGCTAAACTTCCACTTGCCCATATGACGAAAAACACAATTAAGTATTATATGTATCCCTTTGTTAAAATTAATTCTTTCACAATCATTAACAACACATACGTTCGTTAAAAATAAAGCATCATCCAGTCAGGAAGAGATCATATCCACGGTGTCCTCAGTAAGGAAATGTAGTAGTCGGCCCAGTTGATGTACATATGAAAAAGAAAAGAAGTAATCTCCAATCTATTTACTATTCTATTATTAGCGTGTGATTCCTGAATGGTTATTTGAATTTATGTTTAGTTAAGTTTAGTTCAAATCCAGAGAATTTTTCTGTATTTACAGAGCTTTATTTAACATAAAAATAAGTGAAATTCAAAACATAGAAGCGTGATAAAATTCTTGCCGAAAGAAGAAGAAATGGCAAAAATATTGAAGACGATCCAAGATACAGGGCAGATACGAAGTCACCTGAGTGCCAAATTGTACGATGAAATAAGCATAAAAAGCTACAAAGCGTTCGGAAGCGTTTTGAAACTTTTAGATTTTCGTTTTATTTTTTATTATTTTTTTATTAAATGAAAATACCAATACATGAAGAAGTTTTTAGTATACACAACTTAAAGCTACTACTTTCAGCTATTTTTCTACACAGTTCCCTCTTTATAGAACTTTACCGCCTGTGAATTAAGCCATACTGTAACACTGTCCTGCAGCTCTTCATCGCTCTCAAACCGTTGGCTCCCTAGCCATTCTTGTCCCAAAAGACAGTGACCATGACTTTTCTCGCATACAAAGTTTGACGGCACTTTCAGGTTTCCTCGTAGGCTAGTTAGAGCGACCATACTGCATTATCTTTTATTCTCAACGTTGACATATGCACCCAAGTCTCATCACGTGTTAGAAAAAATAGTGCCGATCCTATTCTCTTTGGTTTATTGTCTTCGGTAAAGAAGTTTTGGCACCCATCGTGAACAGAATTTGTGGTAACTTAAAGGTTAAATAACAATCTCGTACAAAACTGTACGTGAAATTTTAGGGAAAAAGGCACTCAGTTCTGTGATTGGGAATGGCCGATTTTCACGAATTTTTTCTTCCGACATTACCCATAATTCGTTTGTCACAGTAGTTGGTCTTCCACTTCGATCTTCATCATGGATATTAGTTCGTCGTTCTTAAAAGGTATGGCACCACCTTCTAACCATACTGCCACTCATTACATTATCACCATAAACAGAACAAAGTTCACCATGAATTTCAGCAGCCTTCATGTTTTTTGCAGACAGAAATCGCAAATCAGCGTCGGTGGGATTTTCAATTGCAGGAGCCATTTTAAGCGGCCAAAATAACACAAAATAATGTCCGAACGATTCTCTCACTAACACTGCCAGACGCATACTGAACCAGACTACACCACAACGCTGCGAGCTCGCCGATATCTCCATTACTCTGCTCACTAAGCGAAAACGGAACTTACTTTACGAATCGCCTTCGTATGATTCAATTAATTCACAGAGATACACGTCGAAACTTTATTAATATAAGCACTAATAAAACGCAAATCTTAAAGTTTCAAAATAATGTATTATTGACACTGCATATGTGATGATGATAGAGAAGATATCTTTCATCCGCCTGATAAAACTACAGTTGGGAAGACACGATACATTTGAAAGCTTAACATTACGTTTTAATTTACTAAAGAAAACACTCGGTATATTTGTTTCACAAAATAATATTTTGTGAAACAAATATACCGAGTGTTTTCTTTAGTAAATTATTCATTATGTTTCACCAAGAGCCAACCGTGGGTTCCATACATTATATTTACGTTTTATTAGTGATTATTAGAGAACGGACATTCTTACCACATGACTCGGCGTAATTCAATGAAGTATTTGTTAGTCTTACCCGGCCATCTGGTCCGGTACGATTACAATGGACAACAAAGCTATTGTATTCGGAGGATATATTCCATTAAACGCAATCCGCAATTGGAAATGTTTATAAACTTCGCTGAGTACATCCCGACGTAATACAATGAAGTATTTGTGTTTGTCTTTCTCGGCCACCTGATTTTCGCAGCGTTAACAATGGACAACGGCTATTGTATTCGGAGAACTTAGTCATGTGGTAAGAATGTCCGTTCTCTAGTGATTATATATTATTCATATATTAAATAAATTACTAGCATTTTCTTTTTGATCTCTTAATCGTATGATATCTTCATCGAACTAATTCACGGAAGATAATAATTCATCCTGAGTTCAAACTCCGAGATACCATGTTTTATCACGTCTGGTTATCCATTTACCTACTTGTTCAGTATATCTACCGTGATGGACGATTGCAGTTCCTTATCATCCGGAATTAATTGGAGCGCAAATTGGACCGGAATAAATGGACGGACTCCCTCGCTCTGCTCCAGTCGTAATGGAAACACCATTCGCGTAATAAGATTGCCGTTGTGTTGTCGATTAGAATGGCGGAACACGTACGTGCACTTTGATACGGAGACACTCTGTCTTTCGCAAAACGGCGTCAGCTTCCATTTTAATAACGAGCTCTGTTTAGAATGGAAATGCCGCGTTTAAGGGCTTTTATCCGTTTCTCCGGAAAAGGCGAACGTTTCTAAAAGAAAAAGAAAAAACAAGAAAACACAAAGTGCGAAGATGTGACGCATTTATTCCACGAGAATTTTGCCTCCATGATTAGACAGGATATACCAAATCGTAATTTTTAAGTAAACGGCAGATTGCTGGTGGAATGCCTCACTTGCTTAGCATAGAAAACGCAGTGGGATGAAAAATATAATAGAAATAAATAGTAAAAGTATGTAGAAGCCCTAATACTATAGATCGTTCCAACCTTCGTATTCAGTATGGGATATAATAGCAACTTTTATCTCTTACTATCCTTAGTTGCTGTCATTAACGCTATCTTCACTTACGGTTGCTATGTTGCAACTTATTGACATATGTTGTCGGCATCGACAACAGTATCTATCTGCCTATTAAAATCAACTGTCAACCGTCATCGTCCTACTTTTAAAATATTTCGTTAAATTGTTAATTTGTTTATATAGTTGTACAATTGTTATTTTCAGAAGTGATGATTGTAAATGTTTTCAATTATTTCAATAAATCAATGAATGTGAGTTCTGCCGTTCAAGAAGCAAGTAAAGCTTTGGGTATCTCAGACCGTGCAATATATCATGTAAAACAGGACGAACTGGTTTATTATCAAGTCCAAAAAAAACTAAAAAAAGGAAAGGCATACAACTAAATGATCGACTACATACATATGATGAGAACACGCAAGCAGCTATTCGACGTAAAGTGCATGGTTTTTTTATACAGAATATACCACCTACATTAAATACAATTCTTGCTGCTGTCAATGCTGATGATGAACTTCCTAACTTCAGTCGAACAACTTTACATAGATTGTTTCGAATTTAAAAAAGTAGGACGAAATATAATATAAAAAGATATAAATATAAATGGAAAAATATACGTATTAGTATGATTCCAGTTCTTTTTGTTACAGAAGTGGAAACTATTATTTCTTACAGGATCATCATCGTTTTTAATTTAATATTGCATAACACCCCAATATCGAAGTAAATATTCACTGTACGTTGCATAAATATCGTTCATATGTATATTTGTTTAGAAATGTGTGTAGTATTGTTAATAAATATTGAAATACAGCTATTTCCCTTGTAGTATTCTTTCCTATAATTTTACGTGCAGCGAATTCGCTATGCACTCTGTTAAAATTTAATTACTTTAATAAAATAATAAGCAAAATGTCATATGAATCATTTTGCACCTTCAACGTCAAAAAACGTAAATAAAGGTTATGATTTGATCGCATGAAATGTCAAATAATTAACCGGAAATGGTAATGTACAGCTGATTGGATGATTTGCCAACCATGAAACAAATTCCCATAAGACGTATACTGAATACGGAGGTTGGAACGATCGATAGTATTAATCTAGTAATCAAACATAGTATTTGCATTAAAACAAATACATTAATTTTTTTAAATGTACTATTTCTTAAACTTTTGGGAAGTGAAAAAGATGCACCTACAGACTCAAAGAAGTTTAGAAATTTTGATATTTTTAAAAATTAGGACGTGCGAGATATTCGAGAGACTCACTTTACCAGCGCTTACTAATGCTATATATATTTAGTACATGGATACAGGAATAACTGTCATAATGTAAAGTTGTTTATAGACGTATTTACGAATATGCGTAGGTGTAATTCGACCGGAAAGAATTTTTCTAAATAAGACACACTTTTATTTCAGTAAAGCCAACGCAGTGACGCCGCTGCTCGCCTAACCAACTGCCGGTCTTTAATCATGATTGTTTCATATTTGTTACGTCACGTCGAAGGGACATTAACGTTGTCGTCAATTTTCCTTTTGTGTTTAAGAATGTTGCGGAAAAATCTGTTAATTAAACTTTTGATGCATTTCTGTTTCTCATGCGAGTGATGTCTTTTTAGTTTTGCATATAGTCTCATAGGGTGCGCCAGTAATAATAAAAGCTCAGATGTCGAAATTAATCTCAATCTTTCGTTAATCTAAATCTAAAGTTTCATCAAGATACGGCAAGTGATTTAATCGTAGTGAATTTTTAAAGTTTATAAGTTGGAAAAAGAAATGGAATTAAAGAAAATTTTCGCGCAATGTCTTTTTACAACTTTGGGAGAGGATAAACGGAACAGCAATGTATTGCTGAATTGGTTTCTGTTTTTTGAGATGAAACACCATATCAATCGACAATTTCATGTTAGTAATGTGAAGTCCAACGTGGATGCACCAGCATCAATGGCGATTCCAGGACAGGTTCGTCAAGAACAGCAGTCACCCAGAAAAACATCGATACTGTGCACCGCCTGATTAAGGAAGGTAGACATGCGACATTGTGAAATTGATACACCCATGGGTATTTCAAAGACCTCATTCCAAACGATTCTACATGATGGACTGGGTGTGAAAAAGTTAGTTTCTCGTTGGATTCCGCATCTTTTGACCGACGAGCAAAAATATGCTCGCGTTAATGTGCGGCAAAAGCTTTAAGCCGGTTTAACAACTGAAACTCAAAAAAAAAGTCTATAGCATCGTGAGTGGCGATGAATCATGTATTTATTCCTATGAACCTGAACATAAACGTAAGTTTTTTATTGGGGTGTTTCAAGATGAAGAGAATTCGACAAAAGTTATCTGTTCGCGAAGTGTGTCGAAATTGACGGTCTGGAATTTCTGGAACCTTCTCACAAGTTATGAATGCATTAACACTACTTCAACTAGGTATATTACAATTACAATTAACTATTTATTATGTTTAATGTAATACTAACCACTAATATAGTTTTCCCTCTTTATTGTTCAATTATATTTTTAATAGTAATAATAATAATAGTAGATATATATATATATATATATATATATATATATATATATATATTTATATATATATATATATATATATATATATATATTTATATATAAGTGTTTAGATAATTTCTTAGCCGTTCTTAGCAATACTGACATCTACTTTCAGTAACTCACATCTAATTTCAAAATAGGCATCTGCTTCTAATCTGTCGTTTGCTTTCATAACTGACACCTGCTTTCAAAACAGACATCTGCTTTCAATAACTGACATTTGCTTTCACTAACTGACATCTGCTATCAAAACTGACATGAGCTTTCAAAACTGTCTTCTGCTTTCAGCTTGACATCTACATTCAATAACTGACATCTGATTCATTAACACTGTTACTTTATAATGCATTTCTATATGGCTTGAACCTGGGTCTATTGTGGCCTAGTGGTAAAGGCGACAGCCCGGAGCTGTAGACTTGGGTTCGAGTCCCAACGTAGACTATATTTTTCAAATAAAAAAATTTCGTATGATTTGCTTTGTAATTTGTAGACAGCAATGTTTACATCCCCACTTACTCTGCAATTACATACATTCTAATTTAATATTTGTAAATATTTCATATATAAAAAGCCGAAAAACTCCAATAATTTATCAAATGTTATATATATATATATATATATATATATATATATATATATATATATATAGATGAATTTCAGTAATACTGTATATAAGCATAGAATATGTCAAAAACTCTATAAATCTACATATAACTAAATAAATACAATAATAACTATTTAATTAAACTGTTATGTAATGTTCATTAACCAAAGAGAAAACTTAGTTTTAGCCATAGACTAGTAAAAATTCCATCGAATACTGTACTAATTATGGAAGTGAATATCTTAATACATAAAACAAAGTCGGGTTAGTTACACCATTTATAACTCAAGAACGGCTGGACCGATTTTAATGATCTCTGATTTGTTGGATTCGTCTCCGCCCCGAATAGCAGAATAGCTATTAAAATATCGGAAAAATTCACGGAAAAAATTATACAGAAAATGAATTTTTAAATAAATTAGGTTAGGAACTCCATCTTCCGCAATTGACAGCTTATGTCACGCACGCTTATAGCTTATTTGTAATGATTGATAATTGATCATCATCATTGCAAATCAGTGACATAAAAGTGTAAATTTTGTTTGTTTCATGTTGTCTGTGATTTGTTTTGAAAAAAGCATATTAAAGTTACCGACCGATTTGTTTGTTTTGTGCGAGTGTTAATAAATCTTATTGTGCGCGTATTATTATTAACGATTCCGCAACCCAGAAGATCTAATCTTTCCCAACAAAGTCGTAATACAATTAGGCTTTGGAACATTGCGTATCAATTCACTGAAGAAGAAAGAGAAATTTCTGCAAGAGAGAGAAGAACGCTGCATAATACAAGGATAACATGTCAGAAAACATTTTACATCGAATTCGTGTCAGTTCAAGAAATCACGATCTTGAGGTGACTGAGGATATGCATAAGCAGGCTTTGCTCTTAATCAATGACATGTGTTATCTCATGTGCGGCAGTTTGTTAGCCAGGTAAGAAATGCCAGCGCCGAATGACACATTTAATCGAGAATTGAAACGTGAGCGTGAATATGATCTACACGAATTAGACAATTCAGTTCAAACGAATATACCCCTGTTGAACCCCCAACAGAAGAAAGTGTATGATACATTAATAAAGGGCAATTGATGATGGAAATGGTGGCTTATTTTTCATGACGAAAAATGTCGTATATCACAAGATCTTTCACTGAAGAGAATCAACCGAGTGCAACCCATGCAGCAAAATACATAGCTTCAATAAAGCAAATGTCTTGCTGATGTAACAGTCCTCATTTGCCCCTAACATTTGTTCGTTATATTAATAATGTCCTGGGCTTCGAGGGATTCGAGAGTGCTGTACAAACGATAACTTTGGCGCTGAAAATACTTAAATGCCGCAGTTATCCTAAATATTGAGATATAGATTAATTAGATTATTGAGTAGTTGACTTATTCAATTACCGCTTGTTGGGCGCCAAGAGGATTACCCCTTCTAAGGTATAATTGAATTTATAATTTATAATAATTGCTCTCAAAGCGTGTATGAAAACTAGGTGAAATGAGATGAATCCCTCTTTTTTACTTTAGTTATTTCAATCAATTCCTTTTGATTTATCTGCTTTTCCAATGAGGTTTATATTACATGATTTGAAAGGAAACAAAATGAAAACAAAATATACTTATATATTGGTAAAAAGAAAACTTATTAATTTACATATAATTACTACAAATTTCCTTATGATTACTACGAAATGTTTACTATATACTAACATACATATGGGACGAGATACAGTAAGTTTGACATAGATTTGAACTGTTTCGTCTGATCAGATTGATAAACAGTATTAATAAAGACTAATCTTTATATCGCTGCACTAATGGCCATGTCACTTTATAGTTTATTCTCTGCTTCTGGAGTGATGCACTTGTTCACTGTATTTGCACTCTTTCTTCACGCCTCAGGGTGCCTGTAATTTCAGACAAAAGCCCTGATGTATTAAGCGTGAGGATTCACTTTTAAACCAATAACTCCACTTGTGGACAATTGATACTTTTTTCTACACTGTGTACTTTTTGTACTTAAGTACACAAAATGCGGTAAATACTTTCTTTATTTGTAATTTTACGCGTCCACACGTTTGACCGCTTCGTGACTTAGAAGCAAGTACTTTTATTGCAGTATTCCCTCACTTTATCATCACGTTAAGGGTAGCACGTCCGACTCGGTCGACTGACTTGAGTCGAGTCTCCTACTTTCGTTTTCCTTGGTTCGTTCTAACTCCTCTTTTCTTTCGGTGAATCCCCAGCTTACTTATAAAATTCTGGATCGTTCTGGTTGCTTGCATTATGTAATGCAGTGACTCTGACGATTCGTGTATGTGACACTAGGCTATTCTAATAGAGTTTATTATGGCTAACTATACACATTGAACTATACAAAATGATGATTTGGCATAAAAGGAACTGAGTGAACTACGCATTTGATATTATTGCGAAATGTTTTGCAATAATACTTAATGGCGGGAAAAGCATTAAAATTTATAATATGTGACTTTTTATTTCAAATAAATTAAATTTTAATATTCTTTAAAATTTTACCGATTGATAGAAATGTCTTTAAATAAGATGAGCGTAATGTGTCCCATTACACTGACACGCCATTGAAATACTTGATTTTTGTTCATTTATTGAATTTTTATTTTCTTTATATACCTAGGTATATTATCCTAATAAACTATTGAACTTAATAAATTTTTTGTATTCATTTTATTACGTTAATAAAATCCTAAACTAAGTTTAGCTAAAAGTTAACACGACATTTATTACTGTTAGGCGGTACGAAGTTCGCCGGGTCAGCTAGTTTTAAATAAACGAAAATCTTTATTTAAACTGAGTCACGAGATCTTTTTGTGTTTTCGGGTAGATTTTTTGTGATCTCTACATCAATTTTCCCATCATGTTTCTCGCCAAATCTTCTCAATTCACTTTCCATTGTAATCTAAAATGATTTCTAACAGTTTTAACAAACTTGTTGAGAGAAATTTACGTGGGACGCTTTTTGACGCTTATGATATTTATGAAACTTATCGCATATTATTAATTGTCATTTCAGTAACGTAATCATGAATGGTTCGATTGAAAAATTATTTAATTTGCGTGAAACCGTGTTTGAAGTATTTGATACATTAAATAGTTCTCCGAATACGATTCGTATTCAATGTTATTCAAATCATTTTCGCGGTGGTGTCACTGATGTCAATGGGGCTTTCTAATTCGGCCCCTAGCAAGCACTCGTCAAATTCATTTGACATTCGTAGCACCACCACAAAAATAATCGGCATAGCAGAACGTATATTTTATATAATGGTACTTCAAAATGTATTTTTTTTATTTTGCGTTCGAAATGAACTCATTATGAAACCCAAAACAGTATCGAAATGAGCTTCATTTCGATACGCTTTTTTTCATTCTTCAATGTTGGCGTAGTTCGAACACAGAAATAAATATCATTGCTCATTTGATTTTAAGAATTTAAGTACATTTGACAGATATGATATATGTTCCTACTCTACACAAACAACGTATATTGTATACAATTGACAACAAGATATATTAGTTTCCAAGTCACTCATGTTTATATTTTTAAATAAAAAATTAAGTAATGTTAACGAAAATTAATAAATAATATGTAATATAATATACTTCGCAGATAGCAAGATTTAAATTTGACCATGTCAAGTATCAATGTGACCAACTGCATGCTTTATATAAAAATTAAACTCTGAACAACCAAATTAAATAATTCCAATTTATTAATGTAAAAAATTCAAAATAGAAAAAATAGTATAAAAAACTCGTTTCATAAGACCTTTTGCCGCACTCGTTCTTTAGAAAACTCGCCGCTATCGCGGCTCGTTTTCTAAACTGATCTCGTGCGGCAAAATGGTGCCTTATAAAGCTTGTTTTTTAATATACTATTTTGAACGAAGTGTTTGCACCATTAATTGAAACAATTAATTGAGGATGTGCTGTGAATATGTCACTGTATTTATTCTCTTCTTTGATGGCATGTTGGACTGCATTAGACCACGCTTATGCCGAAATGGCCTACCTCTATTTCTCTTGAATTAGATGAACAACATTGAATAACTGCTTTAACATTTAGATTGAACGATTGCAGAAGTGTATCATATTTTTGTGGAAAATATTTTGAATGGCAGTAAAGCACTTTCGGCTGATCACTGTTTGATTTTGTGGCTATATGCAACGCTAAAAGGACATATTTCGTATATCTCATATTAGTTACTACTGTTTCATTACTTTTTGCAACAAAAATTTTATTTTCTATTCACATTGCTTACAAATGACTGACAGGGAGTCGAGAAAGTGTAGCCATACAGTTAAGTTACTCTTGCTTTATTTTTATGTAATAAGTATTAGTTCTACAGTTATTAATTTTATTCTATTTTAGAGGGCTCATCTATATACACTGCTTTTCGAAATGGATCGGTAATTACGTGCAAATTTGAAAACTCTTATAGATTATTGTATATATCGTACATGTTAAATTAATGTGCAATAAGTTTGCTTTTAAAATCAAATTTCACCGGTGTGATAAATTTGATTCCATTTTTTAACTTCGTAATTTATCTCAATAAGTCAAAAAATTAAAGCGAAAATTTGTCAGAAGGAGAGAAAATTTGTATTCCCCGGTGCACGTAGACAGTGACGGTGACACAAACAGTCGCTCGGCGCAGGGGCCGTACTAATTCATGCCGCTGATTTTTCATCGGCAAAGCTGCACACACGTCACGCTTGAATGACATAAATACCATGGAACAATACTTGTCCCAGTCGACGAGAACTCCGGTTCATTGTCAATCCATAGAATAAATCACTAACGAAATCGTTTTGAAAATTAGCACCAGCAGCGTTAGTAATACCACTACGCCACCGCCAGCACAGGCAGATGGTGATAAATTAAGATTTTCCCTTTTCATGTCAGCAAGTGGGATCCGTGACGATTCCGTCGACTGAAGAAGGAGGATGGGTCGAGAGTGGGCGTTGGGGTGGTGGTAAGGGCGGTGCGGTTGGTAGTAAAAGGAAGAGGGGATCTCCAAATTCACACGGGACACGCACAAGTTCGTATCACCAAGTGCAAGCTTATTTATCATCGATGACGTTGGGCCATTGTCGTCTTTTTTACTTTGGCGCGTCGAGATAGGATTTTTTCGTCGGCAGAGCTAAGGAGGTGTCATAAATAACAGTCTCACACGTCTCGAGATTAGGTGACTGCTGTTTTGGGCCCTCCGTTCTTTCATATACACACTAATAATTTTCACAGCAATAGGAAGAAAAGACTTGCTTCGTCGTTGTGGTATATGAAAGAAAATTTAAACTACAATTTAATTTTATTACAATTGAATAAAATGTTTACATGACTATATGGAATTTTGTACAACATTCTTAAGTAAAATATATGATGAAGCGAGGAGATTAATGAACCTTTAATTATTTTTTAAATAAACTTTGTACAATACATTGAATTCTTATGATCTTTATCATGATCGTCGTTCTCTAAATATTGAGCTGAATAATATGATATACAGAATATCCTCGAAATAAAGAGAACGTATGAAAATGGAAAGATGTAATTATATAGAATATAAATCCAAAATATTGTGAGTCAATCACGACGCGACCCCCTGATAATTCCATTATGTGGTGCCGCCTATCAATTCAAAATATTCAGGCCGTGTATAAATAATAAATATCTTTATTGAAATTATACACATACATAGGCTAGAGTGTATGTTTACATATATAGCAGCTGTCGATATTATAAAAACTATAACATTGTTGTATGTTGTCATATATGAGGGTAGATCAAAATATAACGAGACTGGTGTTATAACATCTTTTACAACTAGAATTTTATAACACAAAGAATAGAACATGGAACTCTCATCTCTAATATACTCGTACTTATCCTCATGTAGGCTTTGATTGAATTTTCAATTACTGAATTGTCAGTGTTCGACGTACCCATCGAAAAAATGAAAGTGGAGCAAGATATGCGATAAAATTTTGTGTTCGGTTGGGCAAAACTCCAACTGAAACTTTTGGAATGATTAAAACTGCAGACCTAGATGATAGTTTATCACGATGTAGAGTGTTTGAGTTGCATAAGAAATTCAAAAACAGTTGCGAATCAGTGAAAGATGAACCTCGATGCGGGCGACCACCAATTGCGCTGATTGACTCAAAAATTGCAAAAATTAACGACTTGATCCAAAATGATCGTCGGATTGGCATATATCTAATTTCTGATATTGATTGTTAATTTGTCCTATGGTTCCACTCAAAAAATTATTCAGAATTATTGAAGATTTAGGGTACCGAAAGCTCGCGGTAAAATGGATTCCAAAAGTGATGATCGATGAACAAAAGCGAATCGAATAATAATTTGTCGGCAGTGAAAGAGGCAACTGCAACATAATCTATAGCTTTTAAACAATGTGGTTACATGTGACAAGAGTTCGTTTTATCATTACGACCCTGAATTAAAGTTTCAAAGTTTGCAATAGAAGCACAAGGCATTTCAAGACCGCAGACGGCGAAAACTTGGAAAAGCGCCGGGAAAATGATGCACTTATTTTTTTTTTATAAATGGGGCGTTATTTATGATCACATTGTACCTAGAGAACATATACTAACTGGAGAGTACTCTTCTAATATACTTCGAGGAATCCTAAAGGCAAAATTAAAGAAGAAAATGGCCCCTTTATCAAGACATCGGTTGGATTCTGTATCACGACTATACTCCCGCCCACAGATCAACGATTTATCAACGAACACTTGAGGAATTGGGGATAGAAATTATTGTTCAATCTCTGTATTCACCTGACTTTGCTCCATGTGACTTGAATTTGTTTCCGGAAGTAAGAAAAAAAAAATTTGTGTTCAATTTAGAGCTCAACAACGCGGTAATGGGTATAACAAATAGACTCTCAAAAATTAATTTCTCACATATTTAAGGCAAATGGACAAAACGATGGGACAAGTACGATACTTATCCTCATGTAGGCTTTGATTGAATTTTCTAATTACTGAATTGTCAGTGTTCGACGTACCCATCGAAAAAATGAAAGTGGAGCAAAGATATGCGATAAAATTTTGTGTTCGGTTTGGTAAAACTCCAACTGAAACTTTTGGAATGATTAAAACTGCAGACCTAGATGATAGTTTATCACGATGTAGAGTGTTTGAGTTGCATAATCAATTCAAAAACAGTTGCGAATCAGTGAAAGATGAACCTCGATGCGGGCGACCACCAATTGCGCTGATTGACTCAAAAATTGCAAAAATTAACGACTCGATCCAAAATGATCGTTGGATTGGCATATATCTAATTTCTGACATTGATTGTTAATTTGTCCTATGGTTCCACTCAAAAAATTATTCAGAATTATTGAAGATTTAGGGTACCGAAAGCTCGCGGTAAAATGGATTCCAAAAGTGATGATCGATGAGCGAATCGAATGATAATTTGTCGGCAGTGAAAGAGGCAACTGCAACATAATCTATAGCTTTTAAACAATGTGGTTACATGTGACAAGAGTTGGTTTTATCATTACGACCCTGAATTAAAGTTTCAAAGTTTACAATAGAAGCACAAGGCATTTCAAGACCGCAGACGGCGAAAACTTGGAAAAGCGCCGGGAAAATGATGCACTTATTTTTTTTTTATAAATGGGGCGTTATTTATGATCACATTGTACCTAGAGAACATATACTAACTGGAGAGTACTCTTCTAATATACTTCGAGGAATCCTAAAGGCAAAATTAAAGAAGAAAATGGCCCCTTTATCAAGACATCGGTTGGATTCTGTATCACGACTATACTCCCGCCCACAGATCAACGATTTATCAACGAACACTTGAGGAATTGGGGATAGAAATTATTGTTCAATCTCTGTACTCACCTGACTTTGCTCCATGTGACTTGAATTTGTTTCCGGAAGTAAAAAAAAAAATTTGAGTTCAATTTAGAGCTCAACAACGCGGTAATGGGTATAACAAATAGACTCTCAAAAATTAATTTCTCACATATTTAAGGCAAATGGACGAAACGATGGGACAAGTATATTGCACAGAATGGAAAGTACTTTGAAGGATAGTTGTTGAAGTTTTGTAAGTGAATATTTCATTTTTTTGCTACAGTACCAGTCTCGTTATTTTCTGATATTTCCTCATACCTTCAAGTGATTTATTAAAAATTTCATGTGTATTACTTGAATGTTTTCTCTTCTTGTGAAAAGTAAATAATACAAAATATTAATATGAACTGAGAATGTCTACAAAAAGGGCTATTCAATTTACACGCAAAATGTTTATGTTTATAAAAATTCTGGAAGATAACATTGTTTGGACAACTTTGTATGCTACAGATTTGATAACCTGACACGAAAAGTCAACTGTTAAACATTCATACTTGTGAATTTTTAAAGGAAGATGTATTAAAAGAAGAAGATGTAAGAGTAAGCTGGGGAATTCACGTCCAATTTGGTAATCGATGACGCAAATGTAAATCGTACCAAACGTATATACACATGTACCGATCGACAACTGACTAAATCAGAAACTATACTTAAAGCAAGAACGACGACAACAAAACTACTCTTTTTGCTACTGTTGGTCAGCATTAAGATCGTCTTCGATACTTTATACTGTAGTCATTCGCACAGTGGCGTGATAAATATATTTTAAATATCTTTGTTATTTTTTTCTCGCTTATTAGTGGGAATTTTGGGAAAATATTTTAGATTTATGTTGTATATAATTACTAGGCTCGGCAAAGAGAGGCAAGTTTAAGCTTAATAAGGTTGGTACTCTTTTCAAACAACAACAGCCATCTATACGTTGGGTCGGGTACTTCTGGCTTATGTTAGCATAGCCATTTAATATAGAAATTATTAACAGTAGATTTTTATTCCTACCTATGCAAAATCGAATTTGATGAATAGCATATGAATTCGAAGTATTTTGTAATTTTTAAAAGTAATTAATTCTTGTAACGTTAAAATGACATTTGTCACTTTTTTATATCCAAAATGGCAAGAAAACTGACTCTGGCAGACAAAGTACAAATTTTGTTAAATTTGGAAAGTTGCACCATTAAACAAGTCGCAGAAGAATTTCATTTGAACAAATCTACAATGCTACAAGTTAAAAAAAGTTGGGAAAATGAAGGCAGTATATGTCGTAAACGAGGATAAGAATATCAACTGATATAGATTACAATTTGTTTGAATATTTGAGAGAAAATCAAAAGATAAAAAAGCAAATTCATAGATCTCGTATAAGATCTACTAGTAGGGAACAATTATGGAAATCTATTGAAAATACCTGGGAAAACATTGTTAAAAAACCTAGTTTTTTAAGAAGCCTCATTGATTTTGTACCTAGAAGGTTAAGGACAGTAATTGATGCGAATGGCGGATCAATTAAGTATTAGTTTATTGTGTTTTCTAAATTGTATTAAAAAATTGCTTGACATTTGACTTGTCTTTCAAAAAAAGTTTAAGAATCACTAAGTAAAGTAGAAAATTTTGATAATTTTGACAAGTTAGGTTATACTAGATTTATGTGAGCTTAACTGGATATATGTATTAAAAAGTGATGAGAAGTACCCGACCCGACGTACAGACGGCTGTTGAAAAGAATGACTATTGTAGGAAGTACTAACCTGATAAAGCTTAATCTTGGCGCTCTTTGCCGAATCTAATAATTACTCTTACCATTTTTCATACGTAGTCTGTTTATTTAAAGGACACCCGGTATAACATTTTATTCTGAAAATTTTAGTATACGTTTGCAAAGTGTTATTCATCACTGTCAAAAAAAATATATTCGAAAAAATGTATTCAGAACATTTTTTCCATGCTTGTGGAGATATGAGGGTTGCTATTAAGCGAGCCACAAAATTTGCGTCCTAGGTAGGCCATGAACAAATGAGATAGACATTTAAGTCACGTCTGAGCTTAGAAAATTGACGCAGTGTTGTTTGTAAATAATCATAAGTCAAATTGTTACGATTTAACCTATTACTAATAGTGCGACATGTAAGTTAAATCACTTAATCAACCTAAGACATATCTGATTTAATCCATGGAATACTTTGAAAACTTTTTTGTGGCTCACTCAATATATATGTTTACGAAATAACAAACAAACACAAATATGTATCAATGAAAATGGTTTTACTGTTATTCAAAATATTCTGCCTGATGATTGATGCATTTTTTCATATGTTTGAACCAATTTTCACAGCACTTTTTCCGCTTCGAATGAGGTATTTCCAAAACATACTTGTTAAACGCATCAACTGCTTCTTCTTTTGTCAAAAATTGTTGACGACGCAGTTTATTTTTCACGTACGGCAATAAAATGAAATAATTTAATGCCAATGCAGGACTGTACGGCGGATAATGTATCAATTCTATGTTTTAACTGGTCAAATATTTAGTTGTTTGAGCCAATGTGTAAGAAGTCGCATTGTCATGGCGAAGAATGATCCTGCTTCGCTAGTTATTTTTTCTTATTTCTCCAAAGACTTCTACCACACAAATGATTGTGTACCATTCACAAAACACGATCCTACGATCCTCTAGTGACATTGTAGCTGCATGTACATTTTCTCCTCAAAAAACAGGCGAATGCCTGCTTCAAAGTGCTTCTTGCGCCAACAACTTTTGTTGGTCTGACTGGTAGGCTTTCTAGGTCGTTGTTCACGCTTGCTGTTGGGATCCTTGACAATGCTTCCTTCTTGGCTGTCGTTTCCTCCTTAATTGCAAGGGACGTGCTCAGGGCTGCTACTACTATCGCTATGCACTGAACGTTTCAGTACATTAATTTGATTTTGATTCTTCCCATGCCTTACGGTATTTGGTGGCTTTTCTTAAAACACCTTCATTTCGTCTCTATGACAGATTTTTGCACGTCAAGCCTACTGGCAAATATTTATCACATCCATACAATCGTTGCCATAAACAGATTTCAAGCGCCTGTAAACTTCGATGGGCGCGCTACCTTATTGCGTTAAAAATTCTATCACTGATCGGTCCTTGGTATGCATCTCAGAAATCGACCTCATGATAAATGACACTGTTACTCAACGACAATACACAGGAAAATGAAACTTTGCATGCTAAGAGGTGATGCTCGAAATTATCGTTTCCAGGTCAGAACTTATTTCTATCGCCACAACTCGCACAATGGCATTGTTGAAGACCTTATATATTAATCCTCCCTCATAACTTTGTTATCTTTCGAAAAGTCACTATATCATTGAACAGACCTCGTAAATGAGATGCTCAGTATTTCCAGTTATTGAAAACTTAATTTTTCGGACACTAAATGGAATTTGACTACATTTCCTTGTTACAAATCGTAAAGAAAAGTATCTCTTTTCTTTATAACAAACAACCATTTCTTTATAGCAACAAAATTATTCATTATTTTTTGGAACAAATATTAAACATACAACTATTAACGTTAGTGAAACTTATACTTGTACACTGGTGTAATTGTAAATCATTAAATGATAGTAACGATTTTGAAAAAATCTCGTTATAAACTCCTCCACTTGATGTAGAAAATGAGTCGCTATATGCAGAAGCCAACTGTAATTCAGTAGGTTTTAAGACAAAATCTGATGAATTCTGGCATCCATAGCCTGACGATGATGACTGATTAAAAATCATTTGCAAAGTCGTCATTCTATTGTTAATTGTTTATTCTATATATCCTTCTGCGTTCGTGTTTGATCGCCATCCTCCATGACTTTTGAGCCTCCTGATGTCTGCTCCACCCGCAGCAAGAAAAGTAGTTGACGCTTGACGTAGGCAGTGTCCAGTGTAACCGTCTGGATCGGGTAGTATCAAATAATTGGTAATTTTCTTCGGCATCTTGTAGAAACTGTGAATCTCCACAGGTTGATTGTACTGTACATTTATTGTTCATATAAAATATGAAGAATCATCAGTGATTCATATGTTTTGGACACAAGCTTACATACCTCCTGTACAACTCAACTTCGTCAATTCCTCTCATTTCCGTTATAACGGTGAATATGCGCTTCTTCCTTATCTTAGTATAATGCAGGGTGTCCCCTAAAATAGAGCTGGTATCCATGATATCCTCCACATTTAATTTTCTTAGCTCCTCACTACTACATGTACCATACAGACCGAAAATTAACGCCACTTTAAACAGCAAAAGTATCGTCAAGCACCTTTGTCAAAAATGTCGACACATTATACTGTGATAGGATTTTTGATTTTTTTACATCACATCCTTTACTTTGGCGCTTTAAATATAACTATAACTTCCCATAATTCGATATATAAACGTTTCCTTTCAGTCTCAACGTACTTTTCAACATGAAGTATGTTGGCCATAGCGTGGACGATTTCAGCCTGTAATCAAATATAAAGATAAAACTAAAAAAAATATAAACGAATTCAAGAAAATTAACCTTTTCGTGAAAAAAAGCAAGCGTAATTTCTTCATCGATATCCCTTACATTCATTCTCATATTTATCTCGTGATTTCGAGGGTAATGAACTAGTAACAACTTCAAGCGCTAATGCCGATATTTTAGGACGATTTACATTATTTATTTCCATTTTCATAAAATTTCACGCGAGCACACTTGACAAAATTTTTGTTTACTTTTTTTCATTTAGTTGCCGCATTGATGGTAACGGTAATTTTATTACTGCGCTTGTTATGTATTTTTCAAATCTATATATACAAGGTGTGTATAAATTGGCGGACCCACTACACGTGGCGACATTCTTGGTCAAATTTTGAGTTAAAAGTCCTAATCCTAAAACGATGTATCAGGCTTCCTTTGTCTTCAGAATGAATTTGGCAGTAGTAATGTATTTGACTAGAACAACATTAGGCTGCCTACTTATTGTTTTACAACGTTGTCAGATGTATTTTTCGTCAAAATAAGATAATAATCAAATATTAAAAACAAACTTTAAAATCAAAAAGGAAACTTTAACGAAATGATAATAACAACAATTCTTCTTTCTTCTAAATTGTAGCTCTTTCTGTCAACAAATATCGAATAATAATGCTTATTTCAAGACTGAAAGTCAGAACTTTAGGAACCTCGTGCAAAGATATGGAGCATGGTACAACATTTTCGTATTAGGATTTTGGACTCCGAATGTAACGAAGAACATCGCCGCGTGTAGTGGGTCCGCCAATTTATACACACTTGTATATAAATCAAAAATATTTCGTTTGTTATTTATGGATGCACAAACTACATAATCAATTTTGATAAAATTTTGTGCATCTGTTCCTTATAGTGTGTGGAAGGAAGTATTAAAGAATTAACAATATGTGAAATTACATGAATTACTATAGGAAAAAATGGTAATGTAATTTTAAATCATTATATAAAAACTATGACAATGTGGAATATAAGATATGACAGCACAAAATATACTGTCATATTTTATAATTATATGCAATTGAATGTTCATATTTTTTTTAAAAAATTTGTTGTCAAAGGCCATAAGTGCCGGAACATATAAGAGTTAAAATATCTTAAATAAATAAATATTCAATTAAAACAGATCTTAAATCTCCAAATAAAGAAAATGTCTTATGCATATATGTTGCGGCTCTTAAAAACTCAGACACTCGATTTTGAATGTCAAAAATTTTAATATCAATTTTAATATCAATATCACATTTGACAAATCTATAGTCAGTTTATTTTTTAAAATGCCGCAATTATCAGAATTACAAAAATCTATTATGAAAACTAAATACTAATTTTGAAGTAAAGTTTTGTGTTCTGATATTAAAAATGATATTTTTGAAATTTGAGTAAAGCAGGACACTGTCAACGGTTTTATTCATTATTTTTTTAAATTTAGTATTTTTGAAATACATTTTTCATTCTACGCCAATAATTGGTTTGAGTAGCGTTTAAAAAAAGTTTACACTGCCTAAAATGTTTTTGTATTTAGGTGTCTGGGTTTTCAATGGCCACAACTGCACATATATATATACATATATATATATATATATATATATATATATATATATATATGTATGCTGTTTTCAAGTTGTCACTTAGCAATTGTATTGACAGAATGGCAGTTTCCTCGACATTACGGTGAGCAATGCATTTTTGTATGCGAGCACAGTTATCTAATTGCTATGCGTGATTACAACAGCTGGAAATCTTCATGTATACATATATGTAGCATGTTCGCAAATTGGGAAACAATTTGCTCTATTTGTTTATGCACCAGTTGGAATAACGAAGAATATTTCTGTTTATATTCTGTATATTTCTGTTAATGGCAGTTAACGCAAAGGAAGTTTTAATTTTTCTATAGAATATGACTGAGCAACGCCGAGCTACAAACAGCTAGTAATTTATAAAATGTATATAATCCACTGAGTGTCCGAAAAAATTTTATGTATTATTCTTAAAGAAAAGAAAGTGTTTCTTTACTCATCGCGTTTCTAAACTCGGCTACGCCTCGATTAGAAAGATCGCTCTCGATTCGTTAAGAATAGCAATACTTTTCTTTACTTATAATTAGAGCAGACCAATTTCCGTGCGCGCCATGTGAGTCGATGTGAGGATGATTGTATTGAACTAATAAAAAGCATTCAGTATGTGTTTGGTACTTGCTTAGACTGCATAAAAGTGTACGCATACGTAATAAAATGTCGTCGACACATAAATCGAGAAAACGACCGCTATCAGACGAAGTGAATAAGTTTATTATGGATTTCCCGGACTTAATATACGATGACTCAAAAATTATATGTTTAGAGTGCGTACATATCTAATGTGTTGGTCAAGAACATATTGTAAAGAACACGTAAGCATTTGTGTGTTTGTGCATATTATTTTAATAGCAGAAAACCAAATGTATATTTAATTATTTCTGATAGAATAAATGTCTCTTACGAATTACACTCCCATACCGGCGCTCATGGCGCGCACGGAAATTAGTCTGCTCTACTTATAATACAAATAACTTAATAGTTATTCGTAAATGATCGTTCAATATTTTTTATTACTCTTTAGTTGATATAGACTATTTGATTTGCATATTTTAATTTGATAACTACTAACTTTAAATGTCCTAATTACAAGAAATATTTTATTGGCACTGCGACATGATTTTCGTTTTTGTGGCATGGCCATTTTCATTTAAATTAAAATGCGCTTCATGTATATACAAAATTCATGCGTCGTTTGCGTCAAATAAATTTGGAAAACGGAAATTTATAGCTTTTATGCGTCCGGGTTGACGGGGTAAATTGTAACGGCGACAAACTCATTCGTTTCTCCACTGCTTCGGTTTCTTGCTTTCTCCCATCAACTCACACCAACGGCAAATATTATGTTTGTTATTAAATCATCGGGATTCGGGAATATATTTAAATGTTAATACGTGACTGTTCGGCGTGGGTAAAACGCGACGAAAATTTCGCGATTTTGGAGTTCGAAAGTTAGTCCCGAGTGTGAATATTGAAAAGACCAAAATTTCCAATTGCGGTATGGAACTTCATGCCCGTCCTTAGGGGTTTTGTTGGAAAATTTTAGACATTCGCAGAGGATTTTTACTTCCTATAATACGAGGATGGTATGATAAATACCGATGTCAAGGAATACAGCGCAACGCCAGGAGGGTTTGGATTGAACACGTTCACAATTCCTGCTGCCTACTCATGAAACAAGTCAAATGTGAAACGATCATTGAAGCACATTGGAATCTTTTCAATATCTAGTCTAAACACGAAGCAAGCAAGTAGCTTTTTTCGACGCAACCCAATTTGTTTCATAAAACACGTGGTTCTTCTAACATAAGCCAGTTGTAAACTGTGATTTTAAAAATCCGTTTTCGTTTTTTTGCAGTTGCTGATTGATTACCGGTATTAGGTAGGCTGTGATTAATGAAAGTTTGTTATATTTTTCAAGGTATATAATTAATTTATTAATTATATACTGGTTCAACTTAATCGTGTAGGTTAATTCAAATAGACCCAACATTTTTCCTAGATTTTTCAATGATGTCGTTATTCTTCTTGCAGTTAGTAAACTTTTTCTGTGGCGAAAAAATTATTTTCTAGGATTTTCATAATGTCTGATTTTATTGGTGTAGAATGAGTATAAAATTTCTCACTTTACTCCTCCAAAAGTACTTATGTTTACATCTTTTTTTTTTTTAATTTCGTTAATTTTAAGAGGAAATTGAGTGTTCTTCGGTATCGTCTTCAATAGATTTGCGGTTTGTAGTCGTTTGGGGTTCTCAGGTGCAATGAATATCTTTTTCCTTATTACCATACACAGCGTTTCCCGAAAGTAATGGATAAATTCTATAAAATGGTTGTAAAAATGTTTTAGAGAAATTAAAAAAATATGTTTTTGAAAAATAAAACAAAAATTAAGTTAAATGTTAAACGTTAACGGCGCGGCAATATCCTAATCTACCGACAAACGCTTGTTGAATGTTATCTACCATTTCCGGGGTGTTTGCGTGCATTTCCTGTCGAATTTTCTACTTTAACTCGTCAATGTTTTTAGGTCTATTAAAATAAATTTTAGATTTTAAATAATACCACAGGAAATAATTCGGAGATTTTGCCGGCCATTCCATATGCCTGCGTCTATCTAGCAACCGATTAGGAAATCTTTGGTCGAGATATTCTCGTACTGGCCGTGCACAATGAGGAGGCGCACCATCGTGCTGTAACCTAATTCTGGGATCAGGTGAATTAGGATCTTCTGCATTAGGAAACAGTACCGATGAGGCCGTAATTAATTCAAATTGGAGGAAGTCGAGATACTGTTCACCAGTCAGCGTTCCGTCAAAAAACTATGGTCCAAGAATTCGATTACCCACTATCGCAGCCCACACGTTAACCTTTTAGGGATATTGTGTATTCGTCTCCATCATCCATTTTGGATTTTCAACCGCCCAATAACGGCAATTTTGCTTACTGACAGTGTCATTTAAACAAAATGTTGCCTCATCAGAAAAGAGAATATTTCTAATGAATGCGAGATTTGCATGGGAGGGTTCCATCATTGTCTTGCAAAATTGCGTTTATCGCTCAAAATCATCTGACAGCACTTTGTAGAGATACAAATTTTCCCTATGAAGCAATCTGTAACAATGTATTTTTTGGCGTATTAAGATGTGAAGCGACTCCCACGGGGATTGAATGTGGTTTTTACTGCACCATTGACAAGTCTATCTTCATTTAAAGTCAATGGACGTCCGACCTTAGATTTATCTCGTACATATGCAAGTGCAGCAAGATCACAAAATTTGTTCTCAATTCGACTTACCGTTGATTGCGATATTGAAGGAAGGTTTGGGTGAGTTTCACTGAACAAAGTAAGAACTTTTTCATGCGTCCGAATTCTATCTCCATACTCAATCATCATTAGAATTACCATTGTTGCCTTCTTATTTCTCGAGTCGTTAAACAAGTAACACACACTTCGTTGAAATCCACTTCGTAATGTCAATAAATTGTATTTGGCATTTAACTACAAACGATTTGTAATTGTTTTTATCATTTATACCAACGCTTGCACGGATATTGGCACTTTCATTTGAATACATTTTATGAATACGTCAGTTATTTATCAACATATTTTAATAAACTTTTTTAATTGTTTTTAGCATAAAAAATGCTATCAAACGAGATATCACAAGGAGTACTTTAAATGTTTAATGTTGGGGTTGCTAGCGCTTGAAGGGTGGTGGTAGAAAATTACATCTTTAAATGAAGATTTTAAAATAAAAATCGACGTGTCTGTTATTTTCGGGAAACACTGTATATGCATAAGGAAGTATTTCCTTAAAATTTGTGAAGAATATAAGAATTTCATTTTTGTAAAGCCTAACTTACTATATATACTTACTATATATATCGTTTAGAGTAAGTATTAAATTAAGTATCTGATTTGTAATTGAGCGGGACTTCTTGAACCTATATAGTCGCTTAGTCTATTCTGTATGTGCTATTGTATTCTTCGTTTTAACAGAGCTGCTAGAATTTCGTAGACTGAATCCAGTAAAGCAATACCTCTGTAATTAAATCGTTTGTACTACTTTTTGTAACGAGCCATCGAAAAAATTCATAATTGGAGTAGACTGTGAAATTGGGTTGGTACTTTAGCCACTTCCACATAATGACACATTACTTGATGCTTGACAGTTTCATTAGGTTTCGTTGTAAATAAAGGTAATGGCATTGAAATGATACTACAACAAAAAAGAAAACAAATAATTTATTTAATATCGAAATCATAATCAAAATTTACATATAGCTACAGAAGTTGTTGAAAATGTTGTCCATTTACATCTAAACACAAACCAACTCTTCTCCGCAATCCAGCAAAACTTTATGCAGCATTTGCGGTGAGTTGTTGATCTCTTCACACTTTTCTGTTATGCGGGGCTTCAATATTATCAGCTGTACGTTTAGATGGCCGTCCACTTCCAGTTTTTCGACCGACGCTACCAGTCTCTCTGAATAACTTTACACAATTTGTCAAAACATTGTAAAAATTATTGTAGTCAAACACTAATGCAGGATGTTCTTCACTAAAATCAGCCATGCATTCCGTAATTGAATACTGCCACTCGCCATTTACTTTCACACCTGTGCGGAAGTAACATTCGGTAATTTTTGCTTTTTGTTCTATGTTGAATACCATTTTTTAAATAAATTTAATTTTCTTAATAAGAGTTTTGAAAAATTTGACACAAACTTATAGTTTCAATGTCAAATAATAAATGTCATTATGTGGAAGTGGCTAAAGTATTAACCCAATTTTATAGTCTTCTCCAATTATGAATTTTTTCGATGGCTCGTTATATTGCATATATAAATATATATATATATATATATATATATATATATATATATATATAAATATATATATATATATATATATATATATATATATATCTATATATATATATATATCTTGACCTTTGTATATTATAGTAGATTTAGATATTCGGCGATTTAAGGTCTGTTTTAGTTTAGTATGTATATATTTAAAATAATCTCTTACATGTTTCGGTAAATATTACCTATATCAAAGAATTATACGTCATTTATAATTTTTGATAAAGGTAATATTTACTTACCGAAACATGTAAGAGATTATTTTAAATATATACATACTAAAATAAAACAGACCTTAAATCGCCGAATATCTAAATCTACTATATATATAGTTTTATTCTAGATTTTTTTTATAATTGTTAACGCACGGAATATGAAAAGTATATAATGGATCAAAAAGTATTTGATTTGTTATTGAAAGTTTTTACGCAAGTTGTAGTAGTTATATTATTATTGACCCTGTAATAATAAAATTCCGTTACTAAGTAATTATTTTCATGGTAAATAAAATAACTTTAAAACAATATTAAAAACCGAATCGAAATCATATTTATTTAAATAATGTCCTTAGGAGTTATATGTTTACGTGACATAGATTTATTTAATACTATGTGCATGTTGTTTGGTCGTGTATATAAACCACCGCCTCGAACGAATGTGCATTAATAAAGAGCACAAAGAGTACAAAACCAATATTTATTCGATTCTTCTTGCATAAATGTTTCACAATATATATACGTCAATAACTGCAAATAAGAATTGAACTTTATTAACATTTTTATACCGGTGTAATTTTTAACTTGAAACTTTCTAATATCTCGAAAAATAAGCAGTTTACGAAAAAATGTTCAGATTTAAAATTTAATAATTAAATGGAGGAAATACATTAATTCTATAATTAGTCCCTCTCTCTCCCTCCATGTAGGTGGAGCGAGGGTAACTAACGAAATCTTAAATAGAAATCCGTGTATTTTATTCACGATAGATGGCGCTGTAATCGATGAAATTCAATTTTTTTTTTCAATTTTTCCAACTGAGAATCTATATATATGATTCTGCAACACGTGTGCAATAAAAAATGCGTTTTATTTGTAATAAAAATTAGTCTTAGAAAAACTTTATTCATTTTACAAATTTCAAATAACTGGAAAATGGCACCTGTAGAAATGTAAATTGCTGGTGAATAAATTACTTTTAGCGTAACCCAACAACAAGGGCGTATACGTAGTACCACATTGAGGAGCTTGATTAACCTGAGTCTCCTCGCCTCCCACGTATCAGGGTTCTTCATTTATGTAAGTCGCTTCGCTTCTCACTTATCAGAGTGCTAGATTTCCCCTCACTTCATCATCTTTCAATTAAAGTAAGTGCTCACGATGATAGTCTTCAATGCACTTCTTGATCCCCATTTCAATTGAGAAGTGTATCTTCTTGAATTTCAGCACAAGCATTTCCGATTCCATATGACTTTGTTCCCAATTATTACACACCACACGTTGACAGTCCAAGGGCGTTGTTGTTTAACTAGGCGAAGCTAGTGCAGATTTTCAACACCCGATTTTGGAAATCCACTCCATGAAGATCCTAATATAAAGATATTATGATATGGATGGGTGGGACAATCCAGAATGGCAAGCTATTTCTCTTGTACTAACATGAGACTTATCAGCCACTGCAGTTAATACAACGACTTCATTATTTTCTCCGGTGACTGTTGCTCGATGAGTCCCTTTTTTCGGTTGAACACTTCCATCAGTAGTAAATTGTTTGCTAGTACGGTAACATGAAGCACTTGACCGAATCCAATCCGGAAAACCCTGAGTGTAGAGATTGACGGCATTATCAAGACTTCTACCAGCTTCTCCGTACATCAGAACCTTTTCAATTTTCTCTTGTACAATTAAATACTCCATTCTGTAGTAGGTACTATTGACAGCGTAACAGAAACAGGTCTTCTACTTTTCGAAATATTCTTCGAATTGAGTAAAATATGTTGTTTCTTAAAATTATTTCTTTCTTTTGTATGTTTCTTTTGTGTTTTTGGATTAGAAAAAATACGAATGGAAGAAATAACACTAAAGTTAAATGCATACATTGTACATTGAAAAACATTTTTATCACAATTATTTTCACCATAAGAAATGATATTAATCAAAAAAATACAATTTTTTTTTTTATTTCAAAGGTCTTTCAAAGGATTAGACATGAAGGATGCCCGTTCTTGAGTTATGATAATAGTACTTTCTGGATAAGTAATTTTTCGTGATATTGTTTTTATTGAAAACGAATTGCAGAACCGTATGCATAGGTTCTCAGTGTGAGAAATTGAAAATAATTGAATTTCATCGATTACAGCGCCATCTATTATGAATTGAGAAAAAATGTTTCAGACAAATCCAACGTACTTTTATCAGTAGAATTAGAATCTGTAATAAAATATACGGTTTCCTATTTAAGATTTCAAAGTTACTTCCGCCCCACATACACGGTGGGAGAGACAGGGACTAATTCTAGCACTAATGTATTTCCTCCACTGAATTATTAAATTTTCGATGTGGACATTTTTTCTTGAACTGCTTAGTTTTCTAGATATTTGAAAGTTTCAAGTTAAAAATCCAACGCTATAATCGATTCACTAATTACTAACAGTTTTGCACTGAATTAAAAGGCTAAACAATAGTTTTTCGCGAATACCTCACGAATACTACTTTTGCTATAGCTATTTGTATTACATAAAAAAATTTTACGAATTCATAACTTAAATAATTATCAAAGAAAAAGACACCTATTTACTCCAGAACTGTTTGTAACTTAAGATGCAAGGTTATTGGATAGTACGAGGTGCATTCAAGTTCTAAGACCTCCGATTTTTTTTCTCCAGACTGGAAAGAGATAGAAGCAGGTGCATTGTTTTAAAATGCGCGTGCGTTCGTTGTCAATACGTCACAGAGATGGCAGCACTGTACGGCAGATGGAATTGTAGCGGCAGCGTCGAGAATGAGAACTGTTTTAGATACTTAAAATGGCTACGTTTTCCTTACTTGAACAGCGTGCAATCATTCTTTTTCTGAATTTGCGTGGTGTGACACCAATTGAAATTCATCGACAGTTGAAGGAGACATGTGGTGATGGAGTTATGGATGTGTCGAAAGTGCGTTCGTGGGTGCGACAGTTTAATGAAGGCAGAACATCGTGTGACAACAAACCGAAACAACCTCGGGCTCACACAAGCCGGTCTGACGACATGATCGAGAAAGTGGAGAGACTTGTTTTGGGGGATCGCCGAATGACAGTTGAACAGATCGCCTCCAGTGTTAGCATTTCCGTGGGTTCTGTGCACACAATCCTGCATGACGACCTGAAAATGCGAAAAGTGTCCTCCAGGTAGGTGCCACGAATGCTGACGGACGACCACAAGGCTGCTCGTGTGGCATGTTGCCAAGCAATGTTGACGCACAACCAAGGCATGAATGGGACTTTCTTTTCGTCGATTGTGACAATGGATGAGACGTGGATGCCATTTTTCAATCCAGAAACAAAGCGCCAGTTAGCTCAATGGAAGCACACAGATTCACCGCCACAAAAAAAAATTCGGGTAACCGCCAGTGCTGAAAAAATGATGGTGTCCATGTTCTGGGACAGTGAGGGCGTAATCCTTACCCATTGTGTTCCAAAGGGCACTACGGTGACAGGTGCATCCTACGAAAATGTTTTGAAGAACAAGTTCCTTCCTCCACTGCATCAAAAACATCCGGGAAAGGCTGCGCGTGTGCTGTTTCACCAAGACAACGCACCCGCACATCGGGCTAACGTTACGCAACAGTTTCTTCGTGAAAACAACTTTGAAGTGATTTCTCATGCTCCCTACTCACCTGACCTGACTCCTAGTGACTTTTGGCTGTTTCCAACAATGAAAGACACTATCCGTGGCCGCACATTCACCAGCCCTGCTGCTATTGCTTCAGCGATTTTCCAGTGGTCGAAACAGACTCCTAAAGAAGCCTTCGCCGCGGCCATGGAATCATGGCGTCGACATTGTGAAAAATGTGTACGTCTGCAGGGAGATTACGTCGAGAAGTAACACCAGTTTCATAGTTTTCGGGTGAGTAGTTAGTTAGAAAAAAAATCGGAGGCCTTAGAACTTGAATGCACCTCGTAGAGCTTGTGGATTTCATTTTTTACATCTTCTTCCACACTTTTCTATCTTGCATCAGTTGCTCTGCGTTCCGTCACCTCAGTCCCTTTATTTCGACTGCTAATCTCACTTCCTTTTTTTATTGCTTTCTATGTCTTTGTTTAGATTTTCTTCTTATTTATTTATTTCGTATTAATCCTTTTTGTCAAAGTGACATTTGTAATAACACCTATTAGCCTTATAGTAGTTATTTCTCGATTTATCGTTTTGAGTTGTATACTAGTTTATTAATTTATTAGTTTGCTTGTTATGCTTTCCTTTTCACCTGTTTTTTTAAAATTTTTTATAATTAAATGTCGACGCGACAATATTGTTGTTTTTTTCTTCTTTTTGGTTAGTTTTAGTTCTGTTAGTGGGTGTAAGTGTAGACTACCTCGTCGTGGTACACCTTGGGCCACGTTAGTTAGCTCAACGGCAAAAAATCCACAAGCTTAGAGAAGCAATATTTAACGATATTGGTTTTCTTCTTAACTCATTCACCTCAAATGCTGTTCTTGACATTCTGTTATCCTTTATCCTAGACACTTGCCCAAACCACTGAAGTTTATTCTGTTATATAGATTTTTCTACTGGTATGACATTCAGTTGTTATTTGAAGGTTGTACTCCTTATTTTATCCTTCTTTATTTTAGTTTAAATGTTTCTAAATAGCCCAGTTTCTCTCCTATTAAACCTACTTATTCTTCCTTTTTTAAAATGATGAAAGATACATACGGAAATATAGTCACGAAACAGACGGAAATAATGGAAAGATGGACAGAGTAGTTTAAAGATTAGTTAGAAGAAAATAACAGTGAACAAGAAGAAGAAAAGATTTTGAATACATAGGTACTAACTCAGGAAGAAATCGAAACACATAATATAACAGAAGAAGTAACAAGTGATAGAATAAAGATAACGAAATTAACCTTTATGTGACAGATTTAAATATTAATCTTTTTTGTGTTTAAACTTGCTGAGCTTGGAAATTCTGTGACATCTCTAAACTTATTTTAGATTACATTTTATTATATATACTTCGTTATTTAGATTTAATTTTTAATGAAAAAATGGCATCCGAAATTATTACAACCTCTAAGACCGGTATGGGTGGGTACCCGGGTACCTCCATTTAAAATTATATATGGATGGATGTGAAAGAACAAAAGTAGCATTTTTACATTTTTTTATTTATATATGTTATAAAAAAGCTGTATAAAAAGAACGAAAATAAATAATAATAGAATTAAACTGCCTGTTGGTTACAGGTATCGCATACGGCCTTAGTAACAGAATGCTCATTACAAACTGGTTTTGAACAAGAATTACATGCTTTTCGCGTTTTTCTTTGTCTGTGATTCAATTACCGGCTAATGTAACATTTTCCAACTACCAAAATACGCCCAGAAGTATCTGGAGATGATTGATCTCTGACTGCTGTAACGACTGGTTGTGTAATTTGGCGTCCTAGAACCATTTCTAGTGATGTACGTGTAAAATGATTGCCCAAAATTCTTGGAATACTGCTTCGAGTTAGTACAGCAGACATGCATAACTCGTTTGCAAGATCTTTCAAAAATCTCCGTCGTCGGTCGGTTGATGTAAGCCTAGGATTGTGCTCCGTGTAAATTATGTATGCACTCAGTGCAGCAAGGTCGACCATATTGTAAAAAAATGCTAGGGGCCAAGGATTTGTTCTACGCTTTACTGTATACTCTGATAACATTTTATCCATCGTGTCGACGCCGCCTTTGGTTTTATTATAATATTTAATAATTTCGGGTTTTGCAGTACCAGTATGTTCTACTTTGCCTGTTGTATGCATTGATGATAATAGGATCACAGATTTGTTCTTTTTGGGAACATACGAACATATAATTGCTCTTTTAGTAAATACAAAATTAGTGGAATTTATAACTTTACTTTTATTGGATTGCATATAGGAAGGAAGAAAAGTTTTATTTTTTCGAACGGTTCCTACTAAAGTTAAGTTCCAAGAATTTAGGTTATGAGCCAACTGTAAACTTGTGAAAAAGTTGTCTGTCGTTATATTTCTTCCAGAACCTTTATATTTAGTAACTAAATCAAGAACTGTACGCTCTCCAATATTCACTTGCCGTTCACCGTCTGGTGGTTTTCCAGTATAAATTTTACCTTGTAAAGGATAAGCATTTGCCGCATCACAAGCCCAACAAATTTTTATCCCATACTTTGCCGGTTTTGAAGGAATGTATTGGGTAAATTTTGTATGTCCTCTATAAGGAAAAAATTGCTCATCGACCGTTATGCATGCAGACGGCTTATAGTTGTTTTCTAAATTACTATTTAGCATTATCTATACATCACGAATTGGAGCAGCTTTGTCACTTTTAGATCGTTCAGCACGTGTATTCTGGTTATCAAAACGAATAAATCGTGAAAACATTTTGAAGCGATCACGAGACATAGCCGCACGAATAAGAGGTAAGGATTCAAGTTTCCACATTTCAGATATATGTTCCTTTTTAGATTTATGTACACCAGCTGCAATTAGGATTCCAAAAAATGCATCGAATTCCTCTTCAGTAAATGCCTTGAAAACCTTTCGTGGTGGTGGTTGCCGCTTAGAATCTTTGTACATTTGAGCTTGTTTTTCATTATAATCTCCAGTTACTTGTGTGCCTTTTCTGTTAGTTTCCCTTAAAATTATGGTACAAATTTCATTGGACATGATAGATTTAAAAGTTTCTTTAGCAGTATATAATGCACTAAAACTTGGTGCGCCACATTTTTCGCGCAAGATATTTCGGCTAATTGTCTGCGCTTGTGGTAATGGAGTATTAGTCCAATGAGTTCCATCTTTAGCAACTAAAACAGTAGGCTGTGCAGGGAAAAATAATAAAATTTGCACTTGTTATTACCAAAAACACTAAAAATATTTAGTATGTACTGTAGCGAATAAATTATATACGAGCACTTCGAAAAATGGACGGTTACTGATTTTCAGACATGTGTAGTCTTGTTCATAACAGCGCAGTTTATGTCTCCCCACCACTGTCTCCCGTATATGTATAGCTGCAACGTATATACAACGTGGGGTACCCGGGTACCTACGTCGTCATTAGAAGGTGTTATTTTTCCCAGTGACATAAAGGTTAAGTAAATCATGAAGTTGCCACGAAATAACTGCGGAAATAATAAAATACGAGTGTGAAGAAGGAAAAAAAAAGTTACTGCTCATGATTAACCAGTTCAGACGAAAGAAAGAAAGCTGCTTCAATAGATTGGCAAACAGAGATAATATACCAAATATATGTATAATAAAGGAAACTGTAAAGTGCCATACATATTAGTAGTATTACTCTGAGAACTACTGTTGGAAAACTGGAGGCAATGATCCTAGAAACTACATTGACAAATTAGAACAACCAAGAGAATAAAATAAGCTCAGTGTTGTCAGGCTTGAGGAAAAAGGATACACAGGATTTATATATTGGATAATTGTCAAAAACAAGGAATCTTATGAAAAGCATAAATTCCTAATGATGAGAAATTTAATGGATAGTCTACCAAGACCAATGATGGAGATTAGAAAATACCATAGAGAAGCAACATCAACAATAATATTGCCCGCAACTGTATAAATATAGGGCTTCTTAAAATTTGCAACAAATTATACACAAATTTTGTTGCAGATTTTTTCAGCAAATATTCAATTTAAACAGCAGCTATCCAAAATATTTATAATTAAGTGAATGCAAACATTAATATAGTGTTTTATATAAATATTATAAAGAAATAAAATCAACATTCTCGTCCCATATCTTTTGCCTTGAAATTTGTAATATGATAAATTGAGACTATAATTTAATTGAAATATATCCTTCAATTGTATCTAATTGCTACATTTAATTCTATCTAATTGAAAATTTACGTAATTTGAATTTAAATACGAATTTGTAATTATTTTTTTTGTTTCAGGTGAGTCTATATAATTAATCCCATTATTAACCTAATTGGTAAGTGACTTCGACACTAATATATCGTAGCATACGAGACATACATTCGATACATTCGATAGAGTTGTGATCACCTGAATTACATTACAGCTCATGAATTTTCATGTTGCTCCACCATCTCGTCACAAATTTTGCATTAAAGATACTAAACTAATACAACCATAAATCAGATATACTAAAAACATATTTTAAGTATAATTAGGCTCCTTTTCGTAAATTCCCGTATCTTTGAAGAGATATAATTTTAAAGTATAGAGATAAAAGGAAAAATTGAAGCGGGAGAAAGTTTAACCCGTTATTAAATTGAAAATTTAATAAGATGAGCAAAATATTAAGTGATCTAATGTGAATCGGGTAGTTTTCGGGAATTAATAAAACGTACGTCCAGTTGGTGCTTAAACTGAGCCACTGATGCGTCCGGCCAACTATCCACTAGGGTAGTGGATCGGTTTTTCAAGGTGGTAGTTGATATTATTAAATCAAAATAAAGACAGAACTCCTAGTTTTAGTATAATGACTTTTACTCTTACAAAAAGGTAAGGATACTTTATCTCCAAAATTTATCAAATAAAAGATCACAAATTTTTTAGCAAGTGCTTTTAATAGTTAGAAATATGTATAGAATTGATTGAAGTTATTATATAAGAAGCAATTTCAACGTTTCGACATTTTATTGTCTTATTAATTAATTAAAATGATTAATTATATAGTAGGCGGGTAGATGATTTCTGAGTGTATAATTATAAGTAATAATATAGGAATTAATATAAGCTATGTGTTACTATATTATTATTTAAAATTTTACACTTACAGAAATTATGTATTGTTGGTTGCCATCATGCCATTTTGGTAGATCTTTCTCTCAAAAACTCCTCCGTTGCCGCAATAAGTTCTTCATCCTACTGAAACTTCTTTTCCAGCAAGGAATGGTTTGAGTTTGAGGAATAAGTGAAAATTATTTGGACCTAGATCCGGCACAAAAGGTGGATGAAATCTCGATCGATACAATTTTTCTTGAACAACTTGACTGGTGTGACAAAGCGAGTTCCAGGTCGTTTTCCAGAAACTGTTTTCTTCAATTTATCTAGTAGAGCAGCGAAATACGTTGCAAAATAATCGTTGCAAAATAATCTTCGAAACCAGCTCCTTCAAATCCCAAAGAGTCGTAACCATTACCTTACCCGCCCATGGAAGAAATGTCTCGCTTTTCTTTCAGACATGACGCGCTCACTTTTAAGAATGCCCTTTGGACATAACAACACGAAACTAAATCTCTTTAACTATATGCTGCAAATCTTCTCAGAAAAACGTGGTTGTTGCTTGAAATTTTTAAATAATCGAACGACCTTCTCATGCTTTCTCATTTGATCACAATTCAAGATTCCCTGCACTCACCTTGTTGATGGTTTAATCATACTTATGTCTCCTTAATGTCAAAACTGTCGTTCAAAACATTATCATTAATTATGGTGATTTCACACCATATTAGCACATTTAAATTGCGCAGCCTAGCGGCATATTGTGGCTTTTGAAGAAACATTGTCACCCAATGTTTGTCACAACCAGCCAAAATTTCGGATTTATTTAGTCCTTTGAAAAAAATGCATTGAATTACATCGCAAATTACGAGTTTATGCATTTTAGAATTCACACACTTTATTCACACTGCTCTAACTTTAATTAAAATTAGAAATGAACCAACCCTCCTCTGTCACCATAAAAAATGTAGAATTAATGTATAATGCTAAATTTCACCCAAAGATTGAGTAATAGTCGAGTCTTACTTCCCACCAAGTCGTCCTCCTAAATTTTTTATCATATCAATTACATTTTCTCGGTCGCAGTATGTTTGGTGTAGCATGGGTAGACCATTAAACCAAAATTCTATTGTATTTAGGGTCAAGCACAGCAACGAAAGCGTTATGATTTGGGGCTGTATATTATCGTCCGGAGTGGAAGAAATTATTTGAAAATGATAATCCGTCTTATTTTTCTCATCAGAATTATGCACATTCTCACCGATCTCACTGGTTTATTAGTCTTAAAAAACGTTAAACTTTTGGAGTGATTGGCATCGCGTTCAAAGCTATCCCGATTAAGAATTTATAGTTTATTTCAAAAGGCAATGTTCCATTATTGCTTCTAGGATTACGGGTTGGATCCGCGGCCTTGGCGCTCTTCATTCCGACGTTTCGTCCGCTGTTGCAAGGGGCATCGTCGGGGTTGCTACTACTGTTCGTGTAGTGAAACTGAGTTTCAGTTTGGATGAAACGTCGGGAAAGAAGGAATAAGTGCCAAGGATGCGGTTTCAACTCGGAATCGCAGAAGTCATAGACAACAACCGTGGGAGCCTACAAGCAGTATTCCATCTTATTAACAATATTAGGAAAGAAATTTCGAGAGAAATAGGACGCCATGTCTGCTGATAGTCATGTGAAACTCATATCGACAGTATCCAATCACATAAAGTAAGTGCAACTTAATATTAAAATTTATAAATAAATAATTATTTTTTCAATAACCTATACGAAATGGTGATATTTCGAATTTTCTTACAGTTGTTGAAGCTTCAATTATTGTCACAAGGACTAAAAAAATATTTTCACAAAGGCTAAAAAACTAAGATACCTATTTAAATAAGTACTAAATCAAAATTGAAGGTACACTTTTTGTTTACCGCCAATTGATACCATCGCAAAAATGTAATAACTAGATTTACTATATTATAATATTAAATGTTTCTTATGTGATTTATTGCGTTTTAAAATGGTTATAGAAAAAAATAGTATATTACAAACGGGGCAAAATGAAGATTTTAGCTCTTACTTTAACCTTTTCCCTTGTTTCACCCGGGAAAACACTTCGAAGTTCCAGCTAAAAGCTCCTATTTTTGACCATAATATAATAAATAACAATTAATGTTTTTTTTTTATTAATGCGATTTACTATATTATTGTAAATTATTCCATAGGCTGATACTAAATTACGAAAATAAAGTTTTACAATAGTTACTAGAAACTTGAGATGACGTTTTTATCTTACTTGAAAACATGAAAACAAAAGACTAGAGCATCAATAAAAATGTATTTTCTCATTTTGTTTCCTTGCTTTTGAATACAGGTTTTACACCGTTTCAATAACAACTTTAATCATCGTAAAAATATTCTTTTTGTTTCTGCAAAATGGTTCTCTACTGTTGCTATAAATAAGTTCGTCATCGTCCCTAAATTTTGTCCACCTAAGTGCCTTTTGAAATACGGAAACATTGGGTGCTAAATTTGCTCTATAAGGCGGGTGTTTAATTTCTCCAAAGCCACAGTCAGCAAGAGTATTTTTTGAAAATCATGATTTGTGCACTGGTGCACAAGACACCTTGCGCGTTCTTTCACTTTAATAGAATCTCTGAGATGATGCATCAAGCTTTCATAATGCCCTCCATTTATCGTACTATCATTATTCAGATAATCAATTTGACAGTCCCAAAAAACAATTGCCATTATATTCCCTGCACAAGACCTGAGTTTAAACTTCTTGGGGTGGCTCGAGCCTTTAGCATGCCACTGCCTCGACTCTTGCTTCGATTCTGGATTATAACAGTGGACACAAGTTTTATCTCCAGTGACAAATCGGTCGATAATTAAATCTAGATCATTGACACACAGCGCTAAGTATTGTTCACAGGTGTCTACCCGGACACGCATTTGCAGTGGCGAAAGCATTCATGAAACGCACATTGCACTAACTTTTTTTATTCCATGGTATTCGTGTAGAATTCTAAAGACCGCAGTTTTTGAAACGTCTAGTAAACCTGCTAATTGTTGCTTCTTTAACCTCGCATCTTTCAGTACCAAACATTTGGATTTTTCAACATCTTAAGTTATCACATTATTAGGGCGACCTAGGGATATCCATTCACGACCATGTTTAAATAATTTTTACTACTAGCAAATAGTTGACTTGGAAGGACAATATTTCAAGGTATGCACCAACATTTCTTGAAGAATTATTTTTGGACCTTTTCCTTATTTTGTGAGAAACTTTATATTGGATTTTTCTTTTGATATGAAATCAATGCACGACAACACAAGCTAACATCTAATAAAATTAATAATGTTGAAAATGCTTTGTAAATCGCCACACAAGTTACCAAGGCAGGTGTGATTTTAAAAAATCTTAATGGGACATTGCATTAAAATTTAAAACTGTTTTGTCCGGCAAGATGAAAACGGCCCCTCGTTCATGTTAAAATCTCTTTGGTCATTAAGGTAGCAGGCACGAGTTAATAGAATTGTACAAAATAACCGCTTTCAGAGAAAAAAACGCTTTGATAAAATACGTTCAGGTGAAAAGACAGAATAGTTTTCGATTAATGAAAATGTCAGGTTTTATACAACCTGACATCAAACAATATTAAATTGAAACAAAAAATGTTTGTCACAGGTTGACAAAACACTATTAAACTTGATCTCCAACTCATTCAAACCAGGAGATTACAAACCACACACTACTACATCCGCATTAAAATAGATTCAACCTTTACGCTTTTTTGCATTAGATATTTGTAATCTCGTTTGCAGATGTAATTTGCTAAAGGTGAAAATCGTTATATGCAACGCCCGCTGGAATTTACATTAATTACAAACTCGCAAGTTATTGTGTTGTTTATACGTGTTCCATAATACGAGGATGTATTGATATATTACCTTGCTATTGAAAAAATTTAAAGAATATTTTATTTTCCAACATAGTCTTTAACCCTTCCAAAAACAAAAAGATTTTTCTCGGTCTGCAAACCAGCCCTCTACAGTTTCTATTGCCTCTTCGTTACACACAACTTGATGTCCTTTTAAACTGTTTTCCAATAGAGGAGGAGATAATAGTCTGAGGAGGTTAAGTCTTGGGAATAGGGTGTGTGTTCCAGTAATCCAAACCTTAGATCCCGGACTGTATTCATTGCCCTGCAAAAACAACACACCTTTCGCTAACATGTCTTGTTTCCTTAATTTTCTCTCTCAGGTTGGTTAGTAATTTAGATTAAGAATCTCCAGTAATAGTCTGGCCTTTTTTTTAGGTAGTCGATCATAATTATTTCTAGGATATCCCAAAAAAAACTGAAGAAAGAATTTTTCCAGCGGATTTTTGAACTCGAAATTTCTTAGGCCTTGGAGAATCGTGATGCATCTACTCCATCGATTACTGTTTTGTTTCTGGGTCGTAAAAATTGACTCATGTTTCATACATAGTCACAAGACGGTTTAAAAAATCTGGATCTCCTTCAAAACGGGCACAGATTGACCGTGATTCTTTCACTCTTGCTTCGTTTGTGTTCGGCGTTCAAGCATTTAAGAATCCATTTCACAGAATTGTTTCATATCTAAATCATCGTGAACTATATGATAGTGTCTTAACTATATGTTTCAGTCCAATTCGACGGTCTTATAATATCATGCCATACACTGCGTCATTATTTTCGGGGTGGACACAGAAATCGGTCTTCTTGGTCGCTTCTCATCTTCACCGGAAAGTTTTCGTCTTTTGAATGACACAATCCAATTTTTGACAGTTGCATATTATGGGCATTGATCGCCAAGTGTGTTAAGTATATCTTCGTAAATTTCCTTATTACATAACTTCTTCAAATACAACTATTTGATGATGTCTCGATATTCCAATTTATCAATTTTCACATTTGCATTCGACATGTTTTCTTTCAAAATTTACTGCACAGCAATACTTCAACTTCTTGATGTAAGATTTTACAGAGACACTTTTAAAATGTCATTATTTATTGCCATTATCACAAGATTTTATGTTGTTCAAGGAAAATGGCCTAGGCTAGATATCAATACCCCCTCGTGTTTTACCTTATTCATTATCAACTTATCAGTTATCAGTAACCGTATTGCATTGTTATATACTCTTTATACTTGTATACTGGCAGAATATTGACATCGATTTATTAAATTGTATGTATGTATGTTTCTAGTTACTAATTTTATATAAGCGGGAAATTCAATTGATAATTTGTAAGTAACACCCATACTTATATTTGCATTTCACTATAATCTAAAAAGTCATTAACTTTTAATATATTAATTTTGGTCATTTTATCTTCTGGTGTCGTAAGGTTTTTTCTTGACCTTGCAAAACGAAATTACTTATTAAAATTCCGTAAACTTTCACAGCCGGTTTCCGTGTGGTCGTTATAATCAACATCTCGTTGTTTATACTACTAGTTTCTTCAGGACAGACTATCAGACCTTCTGGTCATAGGCTTTGAAAACTTATTGAAGTTATAATGCATGTATTCGAGTCAAAGGTGATTACACTGTATGTATAGAAAAACTGAGACTATAAAAAAGAGAGATTTAGGATTTTAGGTTTAATTTGATTTACTGTCGATTGTGGCCTTTTTCCAAGAACACAGCATTATATCATATATTATAGCTAAGGCACTAAAGATTTAATATGAACGCGTCCATCATTTAGTTCACCTTAATTTAGATATGAAAAAAATTCTGCAAAATGGATTCTTAAATGCTTGAATACTGAACACAAACGAGCAATATTGGTCAATCTGTGCCCCTTTTGAAGGGGATCCAGATTTTTTGACTATAGATGAAACATGGGTCAATTTTTAGGACCGAGAAACAAAACAGCAATCGATGGAGTAGAAGCATCATGGTTCTCCTAGCCCTAAGAAGTTTTGAGTTCAAAAATCCGCTGAAAGGGTTCTTACTTCATTATTTCCAAGGTTTCGTCGTCTGGTGTTATACACTAGATGAAACGACCCATTGAGAAAGCGATTCTTTTTGGATCAAATTGTGAGGAAGCCAAAAGGAACAATGTTTACATACTTTCAAGTGTTTGTGTAAGATGACAAGACCAATATTCTTTTCGGTGACAGTTCTTTTGGCTAAGTATCTCGAAACACATCATCAGTCGACCGCATTGAAATTCATTGTACCACCGGTAGCTAAAGAGCTTGATTTCCTCAAAACATTGCTCACGGCTTATGCCACATTTAAAATAGTAAAATATCATAATTCTTTAATGCTCTTTGTTCAATTCCATGATTTTTTGTGTAAATTATTACCTTTGTAGTTTAAAAATACTCAAGTATATTTTTGCAATTACTAAGCTTGTAAATAACCATGTTAAAATGTCAAACAAAATTATTGGTTTGCTATTGAAGCTCAACGGAAAGAAAACAGAATTCGTATTACGTTAAGAACTATTGGATTTAGTAAATTGTTCAACTTTCCAAACCTTCTTTTTTCATTCTTTTAAATTTTTATTTTGTGCTTGATATATAAGCTCCGGATTGAAATCGTATCTGCCTCACAATTATTAAACGAGAATGTATTTCGGTCGCAGAACAGTCGAACCTCCCCCCCATCCCCGCGCTTCTCTACTTAGCCGGAAACAGAAACATGCCAATTAATGGAGGAACTGGCGTTTTGACAGCTTTCGTAACGAATTACCGACGAAGACGACCTTGGCCTTTTCGTGCCGCTCGTCATCTGGTTAATTCGCCGTCAACCAGATTCGTCGGGCTCACTGTCCGATGTAACTTAACTGGTGAAATATTCAGGCGTTTCTGAATAGCAGCAGCGACGCAATAGGAAAAAAAGTTAATTAGTTGACGATGATTGATATTTCAGTGTGTACATTTATCACTAAAGTTTGAGTAGGTAATGAAAGGAGGAGTTTATTTGGTCCGGTCAATTATCCGTTATATTATTATTAACGAGTTCTTTGTTCCGTACGACCTGCTACGAAGTGTTCGAGTGATTTTTCTTGGAATATGAATAATGAGACAATAGCTCATTACGAAGGTATTACGTGTGTTAATCATGCGTGATTGACAGTTTACATGAACTCTTTGATCAATACCAATCTACCCATAGCCGTAAACTATAAATAAAACTTGTATGCTACTACTTTCTTGTTATCCATTATTGTATAAACAAATTATCTCTCTGTAAACATGGATGTTAGTTAATTTCACACTTTAATTAGAAATACTGTGACGCAAAGATTGATTTTAGAAATATTTTTTCACGTATAAAAGCTTGAAAAAATTTATCTATCTATCTATCTATCTATATACATATATACCGTATGTCCCCGGATTGAGTTTACAAGAGGAAAAAAATTTTTATATTTGATTTTACAAAAAAGTTCTAAAGGAATAAAATTTTTTGCTTAATTTCAAATAACCAAATATGTAATTAGAATTACGAAACTGTCAAACCCCTATTTAGAATTACAAATTTTTATTTTTTATTTTCAATCACAACAATAAAAAAATAATTAGGCTAGAAACAATAATGTTTAAAACTATTCTATTAATTCGCCACCCCTTTCAGCACACAATTCGACTCTATGCCGCAGTTCCTTGTAACTGTTGGGAATTTCTTCAAGCGTCAAGGATGCAACAGCATCTCTAATGCGATTTTTTAATACTTCCACATTGTTAGGCAAGTTGTCCGTGTAGACTAGTTGCTTTAACCGTCCCCACAAATAAAAATCTAAAATAGTTAAGTCAGGGCTTCTTGGAGGCCACAAAACAGGACCATTCCAGCCAATCCAATTATTTTCGAATTTTTTATTGAGCCAGGCAGCTACGATGCGCGAACGGTGGGCCGGACAACCATCCTGTTGAAAATACATCCTCTGCCGATAAGCAAGTGGGAGTTCACTTAAACCATCCCAGAAAAAATTGCTCAACATTTCCAAATAATTATGCTGATTTACATTAGCATCAAAAAAATATGGCCCTATTATTCCATGATAAGAAACAGCACACCACACGTTTACCTTAACAAAGTATTGACGTTTTGATGCAATTCTAAAGTGAGGATTAGTATCACTCCAATAACGAACATGTTGTGACAAAACGGTACCAAACGGTTGCTAGAAAAAGTTGCTTCATCGGAAAATACAATGCTTTTGTAAAAATTTTGGTTCTCCATTATTTCATCTCCCATCCACATGCAAAAATAAAGACGCTTCTCACCAGCTCCCGGTTCTAACGTATGATTAAAAATCGGTTTATAGGGGTATAATTTACGTTCCTTCAAAACTCTTTGAATATGGGATTTGCTCATATTCAGTTGAAGCGCCCGTCTCCGCAATGAAAGTTTAGGATTATCTTGCACCGAATCCAAAATTAAAACTGTAGTAGCATCATCTTCATCACGTACTATTTTCTTTTTCTTTAAATTCAGAACAGAACCAGTTTCCAAAAAATTTTCACCAACTTCCTTATACCCATACGGGAAACAGTTACTTCGGGAAATTTTGTATTAAATTCTTCAGCAATACGACGATAGCTCTTTTCCCCAATACCGTAACATTGTATTAAATATATTTTTTGTGATAACGTTAACATTTTCACCAAAACTTACAGAATTACAGTTTGAAGTTATTTTTGACAAATAAATTAGTGTATGACATTTTCAAGTCAAAGGCTTCTACCATTAAAAAATAATAGATGTACTGCGATGAAAAAAATTAAAAAAAAATTTTTTTAGAACATAGATAAGTGGTACTGAAATTCTAATTACAAATTTGGTCATTTGAAATTAAGCAAAAAATTTTATTCTTTTAGCACTTTTTTGTAAAATCAAAAATAAATTTTTTTTTCCTCTTGTAAACTCAATCCGGGGACATACGGTATATATATATATATATATATATATATATATATATATATATATATATATATATATATGAACTTCATGTGTATGAGAATTAATAATTATTAAATCTCATTTTACATGCGATTGTCGCTATAATTTGTTGCATTTAATTCTACAATTCGGCAAATCACTTTTGCCCTAGATTGTAGACGCAACAAGCCGCGACATCAACTGTACAAGTTGTCAGTACAAATGAAAAATTTTTGTGAAAAACTTATCTGCGCGGAATGTGCATATATCGATATTTCACTGTTTTTTACAGATCATCAGTGCACCTTACCGAAGACAGACATGTTATTCACTTCTATACTACGTGTATGAAGTTCATTACAGTTCGTATATATACTATAGAAGTGAATAACATGTCTGTCTTCGGTAAGGTGCACTGATGATCTGTAAAAAACAGTGAAATATCGATATATGCACATTCCGCGCAGATAAGTTTTTCACAAAAATTTTTCATTTGTACTGACAACTTGTACAGTTGATGTCGCGGCTTGTTGCGTCTACAATCTAGGGCAAAAGTGATTTGCCGAATTGTAGAATTAAATGCAACAAATTATAGCGACAATCGCATGTAAAATGAGATTTAATAATTATTTATAATTTAATTTATAATTTATTAACTATTTTAATGTTATGCTAATTAATAAATTAACTTTAACTTATTGCCGCGAAGATTTTGGATTTATAAAACCAACTATGTTTTATTTCATTTGTGAACAAATTACTGTAAGGTTTGTTATTTTCATGATTTCTGTGAACATCATATTCTAAATTTGTAATTGAGATTACGTGAGTGGGTTTTATTATTATTTTATCTTTTATATTATACTAGAAACCATTGTATAATTTCCTAGAATATTTGATTTATGCTATTACAAAATTTCTTATGGGAGTCTTGACGACGAAAAACAAGATCATTGATTATTATTTTTTGACTGATTGAAAAGGTTTTTTTATCTGCATTATAAAAATATAGTCTTTTTTATTAATATCCCATGAATATTCAACATATTAAATGATGATGGACATTAATTAATTACAAGGAAGTGGTATAATAATATACACTGGATATATTTACCATATAAGAAGAATATAGATAAAGGGGATTGTGGAAGAATTATTTTACGTTAATGCAACGCTCATAAAGAAGATTCTGGATTCCTTGTTGGATGGTTTTGAAATAAGAACACTTTATCAAGATTCTAACTTTGAACATAACCTTATGGTATACTCTACAAATTTGGATTATAAGCATATCAGCGACTAGGATATTATCCAGCAATTTAAATCAAGCATCTGACAACTAACCTTGATGTTCCAGTTGGAAATATTTCTGTGAATTTCGTCCAAAGAACATGATGATATTGTGAACTTCAAAATTTAACGTATCCATCAGGTATTTTAGTGAAAATTGTAACTTATGTGTTTGTAAAAGATATAACATTACTTGTAGACTCATATCTAAATATTATTTACTCACGTTATTTCAAATGTCATGTCACATTGCTTTAAAATGTCAGTTTTGATTGTAATATTTTGAAATCTTGAATCTTGTTTAACTTAGACCATGACATACGTTTAGTTTATCTAGTATTTTGAATAAGCAACCTATTTCTTTTGGTTGATCGAAGGTTTGCATATATTAGTATTATATGACGAATTTTTTTTCTTTTAATTTTAAATGTCTCACATAATGATTTTTGTATCTTGTAATAATCGGCATAATATTATTTAAATATATTTTAATACATACATTTGACTTTTACGTTTTATTTCATGTATTTTTAAGTGTTTGTCTGTGTATCGAGAACTTACTTCGAGACCCTAGAGATTGAGTAGTTTTCAGGCTTAATAAATATATTAACCTCTCTTATTTTATATTATTATATTATTGTCACCAGAACGTGAGGCTTTTCTCTGCTCAGCTTCACCGTATTATATCACTATATATATATATAATATATATATATATATATATATATATATATATATATATATATAATAGATTTAATTTGTTGGCGATTTAAGGTCTGGTTTTACTTCAACATGTATATATTTATATGTATATATTATGCATTTTTAAGTAAAACCAGACCTTAAATCGCTAACTAATAAACTACCATAACATACAAAGGTCACGAAATAATTATCTTTATATATATATATATATATATATATATATATAGTATTTTCGTGACCTTGGTATGATAAGGTAAACTTAATTAGTCGGCGATTAAAGGTCCGGTTATTAGTAATAACCGGACCTTTAATAGAGGACTTAGAGGTGAGCCCATTGCTAGACCTTCTGTTTGTTTGTAGAATTTGTTGTTAAATGTAAAGTAACTTTGGTTGGTGATTAAGTCCGTTAGAGATATGATTTCGTGTATAACAACCGGAACTACATAAATTCAATCCATTCTAATATCAATTTTACAGTAGAAATAGAAGAGAATAACAGTATTAACTTCCTGGATTTAAAATTAAACAAATTAGATCAGAGTTTAAAATTTGATATATATCGTAAACCTACTTTCACTGATTGCATTATTCCCAAAGATTCGCTACACCCTAAGACACACAAACATTCAATTTTTAATTCAATGATACATAGAGCATTAAATATTCCTTCGTCTAATGAATCTTTTGTCCGTGAAATCAATACTATAAAACAAATAGCGGTAAACAATAGTTATAAAAGTAGCGTAATTGACAGTATACTAAAGAAAAAACAGTTACAAGTGGCCCTTAGTTTAGTATATCCTAAAGATAGTGCTAATTTGAAACAATTTGTCTCGTTAACTTACTTCGGTAAAATAAGCGAGCAAATTGGAAATATAATTTCAAAAAATAATAGTAATGTTAGTATAGCTTACAAACCATAAGTAAAAACAAGTAATTTAATTTTTAACGCAAAACCAAAAACAGATATCAATAATAAATCAGGAGTGTACAAATTATATTGTAATGATTGTAAAAGTGTATATATAGGTCAGACTGGTCGAAGTTTTATTATACGGGTAAAAGAACACATGAGGTCATATAAACTAAAAAAAAAACAGATTCTACATTCGCAAACCATCTTATTATAGAAAGGCATACATTTGGTCATCATAAAATATTGCATTTGGCCGAGAAGGGTCGTAAATTAAATCTTTTAGAGTCACTTTTTAAAAGTGGAAATAACACAATAGATATTGTTCTTAACGACCAGTTAGATCTTAAATATATACCCCTTTTCCAATGTTGTATATAATAGTTACGTATATAGTAGTAATTTTAAGTAACATCATAAACCACCCCATATATTTTTGTGTCATTTATAAGATCTATGTAGGCCTGTAACTTTTGCAGTTCGATAATGACATTGTATGTCGAAACCGCGGTGACTATTACATGTGAATAAAGTGGTAGAACAAAGTTATTGTTTTATTTTATTTTTATTTTCAAAATGAATTACCACAAAGTTACGGCTACCAGTATTAATTTCCTATTCACTCTAATCGATTTTAGTACGCCGGACATTTCAAGTTCTATTTAAATAGGTATGTAGTAGCGATACAATCTGCTGTATCTAGAGACAAATATTGCAATGTAGTTTGTGGTATTACTGTCGTATGGAGAGACGACACTAATCGAATGGAAAACGTGGGACCAATTACGACTTAATCTACATACGAGAACTTCACGACGATACGAATCTCACCGGGGCTCTATATATTCTACTCCTAATAAATAAGACAAACCTTCCGCGAAACTTGACAAGTTCAGTGTAAATCAGTTGGGGAGAGTCGGTGGAATGAGATTAAGACGTCCGAGTTACAAGATTCCCATGTCGCCAGCGAATTGGCCAATAAATAACGCTCCACGCAATAAACGAGCGACTAGAAGGAATAATTTTGAATTCTTATCACGTATGTGCATATGTAGGAAATCTCAGCTGTTGCCAAAGCGTAAATATAGCGCAAGGATTCAAAATATGTATGTTAAAACGCATGAATATTGAAGTATAAAGAATACTAAAATTGTATAAATTATCTTAATTATTGTGAAGCATATGAAATATTAGTTCTTCGTTTTGTGGTCAAATATTTGTGAATATGCACAAATTTGCATTGTAAATGATTCAGATGTACTGCATGTTTCAAAATTAACTATTTCTTTCAAATATTTCTTAATATTTTCAATAACTGATACCAATGCCAGTGAAATACGAATTATAATGCGATTAAAATTAAGAGACAGTACCACTACACTGTTCTGATCTCAACTCGGAATACAAACAGAGTTTGTTTTCACAAATACATGAAGAGGTTTTTATTATATAGGTACCACTTAAAGATACTACTTTCAGCTATTTTTGTACATAATTACCATTATGATTGAGACAATTGTCATAGCGATAAACCAGCCTTTTAATGCACTCTTCATAGAACTCTGCCGCCTGTAAATTAAGCCATGCTGTAACACTGTTCTGCAACTCTATCGCTCTCAAATCGTTCGCTTCCAAGATTTCTTTTCCCAAAAGATACTGACCATGACTTTTCCCGCAGAAGAAGTTTGATGGCACTTTAAAAGTTTCCTCGTAGGCAAGTTAGAGCGACCCCACTGCATTGACTGTCTTTTCGTCTCAACGTTGACATAGGCGACCAGAGTACGATATGCCAGAGGAAGTCTTCACTTTTAACATTGTCACGTGTAAGAAAACTTAGTGCCGATCCCATGCTCTTTGTTTTATGGTTTTTGGTAAGAAGTCTTGGCACCCATCTTGAACAAAATTTGTGGTAACCTAAATGTTCACTAACAACCTCGTACAAAACTGTACGCGAAATATGAGGGAAAAAGGCACTCAGTTCTGTGATTGTGAATCGCCGATTTCCACGAATTTTTTCTTCGGTATTTCCCACAAGTTTGTTCGTCACAACATTTAGTTTTCCACTCAGTTTATCATCGTGGATATTAGTTCGTCCTTCTCGAAAGATACGGCACCATTTTCTAACCATGCTATTATTCGTGACATTTTCACCATTAACAGAACAAAAAAATTCACGATGAATCTCAGCAGCCTTTACGTACTTTGCACACAGAAATCAGATAACAACATGCAATTCAGTGAGCGGGATTTTCAATTGTAGCAGCCATTTTAGACGACCAAAAAAGCACAAAAGAATGTCCGAACGATTCTCTCGCTAGCACTGCTAGGCTCATACTGAACCAGACTACACCGTAGTGCTGCGTTCGCACCAATGTCTCCACTCCTCTGCTCACTAGGCGGAAACGGAACTTATTTTCCGAATCGCCCTCGTGTTAGATATCTAAACCTCATTTTAGTACTACAGCATTGCATTTCACAGACGTAAAATAATTCGTTGACAGTAATAATAATATAAATCTACGCCTTGAAATTCCCGAACAACTTAACGCCAATTACAGGGGGCATCAGCGGACCATGAGTTATTATTACGTCGCCATCCACCTTAGACGAGAAAAAAAATCACAAAAGCCTTCCTGGACAGCGGCACCGACTTCAGACCTGAGACTCTTTAAATAAGATATTTGTTGGTAGAGATAGATACAATTTAGAATAAAGACGAATTATTATTATTATTTTTCGTGAAAGTTTGTTTTTAATATTTGTTTATTAACTTATTTTAATAAAAAACGCATCTGATAACTTTGTAAAACAATAAGTAGCCACAAGTAAGTAGCCTAATGTTGTTCCAGTCAAATGCATTACTACTGTCAAAGTTTGGCACTTATGTACTTACCTACTTCATTCGACTTGCTTATTTTTCTGTAATCTCAATTTTGTAAATAATAATGACATTAATTTCTGTTTAACTAAATGAAATTTAGGCAAAGCTAAACAGTAACTGACTATAAAATAAATGGAAAACTTATTAATCCCAGATATGAAAATGTTATGTAAAGCTAGATTTATGTGTTGAAATATTAGTCAAGTCTATAGTTCTACACGGGAAGATATCTAAATTCGTGAAAAGTACTAATAAGATACAGTTATAAGATATATACACTTATCTGCAAAGGTAGGTACAGTTGCAGAAGGGTCCTTATTCCGAATCTGTTCGGAATTAATTCGCATCTGTACTCGAACGGGCTACCTACCAGGTGTAGCGGAAGGCATTAACTCGTTCGTCCTTACTTAGGCAGTATTAGTTCGTTCCTTGATTATTCGTAGCTAGCCAGTTCCTTAATTGACGATACGCAATGGACATTAGCATTGCCACAGTATAAACGTAAACAGTAATAGCACTAACTCAAATTATTGAAATAAAATAGGAACTCGCGCATTCCAAACCGCATGCATTTCTTTCCTTTATTAAATGCAGGTTGCAACTGAGATATATAGTAATTAAGGAAGATAAACCAGACAGCTTATTCAAAAAGTCAAACAGTTTGATATCCCTTACGCTTACTGTAGCTCATGTTTAAGAGAGAAAGAGAACATGCCGAACATGCGCAAATACTTGCGCGAATGACGGTTTTATTTCAGAAGATCGAAGGTGAAGACTACAAGAAGCGATCTTACTGCTTACGTTTATACCTTTAAACATGAATAAGCGATATACGCAAAAATGGGTGCTTACCGTTTTAAGATGGATACAGGTCATAGACAAACTTGTAATGCGATCTTCTGTGTGCGGTTACATACAACGAAATGTTGGACCGAACTACTAATAGCTGCTGGCAGACAGTGAAATCCCTCTAGAAGAGGTTTTTATGGGCAAACTATCACAAAATCACCACAATACAAACTCCCTTTCGACAAACACACACAGCGTCGATAAAATGTCTGGATCGACAGTAAAGCCTATGGCATCGTTAGATAGCAACAATGGGATCAATTCGCAGATATGAAGTCGAGTGTCGCTTGACGGATAACTACAATAGACCACGATATATGAACTCATATATGTGCCGATATGTACTCGAATAAAAGAGAACGTAACAAACAGTAAATTTAAAATCATGGCTCTGGTTTATATTTATAAATAATTAACTTATGTATATCGATCGAAATAGGATGGTATTGTTACTTTAAGGGATTGGTTTTAATATTGAATATTTGTGTTTACATAAATTTTTTCCTTCAGAATTACTCTAAAACAATATTTATTGACTATGAAATAAGTGCGAATGAAGTACTCCGTAATGTATAATCGATAAAAATATGAACCAATTGCACCTAAGCGTGAGAAATTTAAAATTTCTCCCGATTATATCTATACCGAATAGCTATCAATCCCTTTTCCCAATTCAGTTTATCGTAAACACGTCTGCGAGAGATTATTGATGATGGAAAATAAATTGTGCCATGGATAGATGGATAGTCATTACTGTTGCAGAGTTAATGTAGTTTTGAACGTGCTTTTTACATTATTTTATTTTAAATAACAATTTTTTATTATAATATTGTTTTAAAATAACTATATCTCTTCCAAATGTCTAGGTTCTTGTCTTCAATAAATGGAAATTTGTTACCAGTAAATAATACGTTATATTCTGCTTTTATTCAATCTAAACAAAATTAGGTCTAAAGCCTCTGCACATAAATTGTCTTTGACTGACATGGCTAAACTGTGATAGGTATATATATAGACAATTCTTTTATTTGAAAAGAATATAATTGTAACAAGGTAATTCAAAGAAATGTACAATTTTTCATTGCTAAATTTATTCGCGGAGAAAATGTATTTTATATAATGTAATCCATTTCGAATAGCGTACCTTATCAAAACATAAAAGTCAAGTATCGGAAATTCGAAAAGGATCGTCACGCACTGTCAGAAGATATATAAACTTCCCTCCCGAATATGGACCGTTTAAAGAGCGTTTTGGCAGCCATAATTACCTCTATGACCCATAAAACATCTCTCAGTAAAATTTTATTTACTCCCAACTGTTATTGGGGTTGTTCGGTCGCGGGCATCGTAAAAATACGTTGATATGTCTTCATTTACAGGTACATCCGTTCTCATTACTTAGTCGGATCCATTAGCAAATACTGCGAACTGGCAATAAAACGGATAGTACTCTTTGTGGTTGCCATTGCTATATTTGAATTGATTGTTGATATTTAAAATTTGAATTGTAAATTGGTAACCATTTGGAATATTGTTAGGTAATTTTTCATAATGAAATACGCTAATACTAGTTAAGCTGTAAAGACTTTTGCATTAGAAATAAATATAATGAATTGATATATTGATTTATTGACCGAATAAGAATATGAATTTTTAAGTAGGCACGTATGAAATACTGGATTTTATGAGAAAAACTTAGGGCTATTTAGTTTCTAAAAAGCAAATTTTTATAATTAAAATAATCTGTATCCTTCGAATGCACGTTTGCCTATGACAAATAGGTGTAAAAATACCAGTTAAAGAAACCTGAATTTCTGGAATGCATGATAGTTTTAATGTCATTTTTAAGTTCATCTTCATTAATACAGGTGTTACAAAATTCGCGGACAAGGACTATGGGATAACATCAGAAACTTATACGAATGTTCTTTTACCATTTTTTTAATCTGAATGATATTTTTTTAATTTTAGAAAATTTAAAAATGAACAATTATACATGTAATCTTTTTTGTTATTACACATTTAAAAACTTACGAAACACTTTTGAACATTTATTCGAATTGTCTTCCGGCAGCAGCTACACATGCTACAGCACGCCTTGCTATTGCTTTAATGGCGTAACGGCGTTGCGTAACATTTACGATGTTACGCAGTTTTTTCATTCATTACCATCGTCTCAGGTGTTTGCTAAACTAACGATTTCAAAATACCCCACATAAGGTGACAGATCTGGTGATCGAGGTAACGAAGGTATCGGACCACCCCTACCAATCCAACGGGCATGGAAAGTATTGTCCAAGAAATTCCGTACAATTCGTGCAAAGTGGGGTGTGATGTCCCCTGGTCCTCGTTACCGCTTCATCTGCGAGGCGGGCTAATTAGAGATCGGTTTTGTTTTATTGATGTAATAAATAATACACTCGGAAACAATAAAATAACATTTAATAAATAATTTTTTAAGTAAAAATACCAAGTACATAACAGTAAACAGAAGAACTATATTACTAAAATATGGAAAAAATTAATAAAGATGACATAGAAATTATCGAAAGTGCCCACCATTTACATGTACACAATGATTTACACGAAGAAGAAAATTAAAATGTACTCTCTGCATAACTTCTTCATCAACTTAAAATTAACATTATTTTTTGCAGCTTAAATACGTTGCCATAGTTATTCGCTATTATCTACAGATCTCATGTAAACTGTGGACTTAAAATGTCCCCACAAAAAGGAATCCTTTGAGGTTAAGTCTGGTGAACGTGGTGGCTAATTTATAGAGGCGTCATTATCTCTACCTATCCATTTGTTTTGGTACTGTTGATTTAAGTGGTTTCGAACATTTAATTAAAAATGTTGTGGGCCTGATGAAGAAGTTTGCACTTTCAAAAATTTTCCATGACATCTTTAATAATTATTTGCATGGTTTAGTAACATGTTTTTTCTGTTTACTGTTACTTTTATTAAAATACAAATTTCACAAAAACCATGACAGTCTTACAAACAGTACCTTTTCTGTAGTAAATAAGTTATACAATCTAAATTTGATATTTAAACCCATCTTCTTTCATTGGCGTAGAAATTTGAAATGCGCAATTATTAACAAATCAAAGCTCTGCGCCTATGGAATGATTTCTCAAAATTTTGACATGTTTTTTTATCTCATAAAACTATGTCAACGTACCAAATTTCAGCAAATTCTCGTCACCCGTTTTATATTTATAATAAGAAAACGGTTTCAGAAGCGTAATTTCAGCGTTGTAAAGCGCCCAAAGTAAGCAACTTTGTAATAAGGTAAGTTGTTTTAAATCGGTATATTTTAGTGTAAGAAATATGGAATAATTTTTTATAAAGGCCTTTTACAGACATTTGTATATTTAACTATTAAAGAGGCCATTTATTAAAGACGGCATTCATTAGTGAAGTAGGTTGGGAGATAATGAATGCTCTACCAACGATATAAGAAATATCTATATTATCAATAATGGATAAGAGAAAACTGAGCTATAAAGAACAATAAAATTTCTTTACACAAAATCTGAACATTCATTTTTTTTTGTATTTTTATTAAAGCAGAAACAAATTACGAGGAATCTTTCCAATGTTTTGGGAATTTAGCTATAATTATTTTATTTTGTCAATTTTTATCAATATTAAAATGTATTTTTTCAACATAATTGCCATTTCATTAAATACATTTATCTCAACGATAGATTAATTTTTCTTAAGCCGTCCTCAAAGAACTTGGTGTCTCCTCAATCCACCTATTTATGTCACGTTTTACGTCAGTTAAACTCTCAAAATGAACCGTTTCAAATCTGGGAACAGACGAAAATTACTCGATGCGAGATCCGGTGAACAAAATGGATGCGGAAGCAATTTCCATCGTAAATCGTTGAAAACATACTTCATTTTTCTTTCGATGTGCAGTCATGTATCTCCTGTTCCAATAACATACGCTTATGCAATTTCCCAGGCCGTTTTCTGATAAGTGCCTACCGCAGTGGTCCAGATAATAAGTTCGAATAATATTCTGCGTTAATAGTAGTACATTACACCAGATAATCCATAAAAATAATCCCTTCGCAATCTCAGAATACAGTAAACATTATCTTTCAACAGACGGAACTGCACGTGCCTTAAGTGGAGGCCCTTCTTCGGGTTTACGCCATTCTTTGGATTTACTTTTGGTCTCAGGATTGAAATAATGAGTCCACGTTTCATCAGTGGTTATCATCGGCTGCCAAAATTCATCACCGTAACGGACTAACAGCTCTTGAAGTTGACGACAAGTGTCAGACCTATTGAGTTTCTGTTCCGGTCCCAACAGCCTTGGCACCCAGCGGGCTGAAACCTTGTTTACGCATAAACAATCATGTAAGATCTCATGAACTTGTCGTGTAGGTACTCCTAGGCGTACGCTAATTTGAGAAATAGTTATTCGTCTGTCCTCTTCCAGTAGGTTCTCCATGGTAGTAATGTTCCTTTCATTTACCGACCTGCTTCACCAAATAGTGAAATAAAACAATTGGTATGTTGCATCACAATAAATTTAGAAAAAAATTCGAAAATTTTATTTTTGTACAATTTTAAAATTAAATTAAAAAAAATACATCTGAACTTAAATTTATTGTAACAGTTAACGTAAATTTTCAAAATGGACCTCACCAACCAACTGACACTGTCCCAGCCGAGTGTAAACACTTCGTATACTCGCCTCAATTATGTCTGGGGATACTTGTGTAAGTTCTACGCTAATTCGTTCTTTTAAATCTTCTAAATTGTTCGGTTTGTTAAAATACACTTTCTATTTCAAATAACCCCACAAAAAAAAGCCTAACGGAGTCAGGTCAGGAGAACGAGGTGGCCATTCTATGGCGCCTCTCCGTCGTCCAATCCATTTATTGGGAAATATTTCGTCAAGATAGTGGCGAACCTCTACACCAAAATGGGGAGGCGCCCCATCTTGGATGGGGTACATCACCATTCTCGTGATTTGGGAAAATAACAGTGAGCGCTGGAACCAGTTCAAATCTTAAAAATTCTAAATATTGCACAGCAGTCAAATTTCCTTCAAAAAAATATGGTCCTAAAATGCGTCGTCCAATCATTTCAACCCATACGTTAACTTTTCCTCTGCACTGAGTATGACACGCTTGAGTCCAATGCGGATTGTTCTGCGACCAATATCTGCAATTACGGCGGTGAACAGATCCATTTAGGCAGAACGTAGCTTCATCTGAGAAGACGATGTTTTCCAAGAAATTTGAATTTTGGTCACAACGTAACATTACATCTTCATAGAACTGCAGTCGACGATTTTCGTCATCCTCATGTAATTCCTGTACAAGTTGAACTTTGTAAGGACGATAGTGTTCTTTTTTAAATAAGTTGACGACAAATGAGTGAGCCACTTGATTGGCTAACGCAAGTTGTCTGGTGGAAACATGATGCCTTTCTTCTGCTTCTAGAAGCACATTTAATTTCACATCTTCTCCTACTTGAGGTCTAGCTTGCGGTGGTCGATCTTTTACGGATCCAGTTTCGGTAAACTTTCGAACTAGTTTTGTCACCGTACACCTGGTAATTGGAGGTCTATCAGGGTGTTCATGGTTAAACAATTCGCATGCTCTGCATGCGTTCTTTGTCTGTCCCCATACCCAACCATAATTAAAATTTCGATTCTTTCTCGCTTAGATAAATGTGCCATTTTTTATATTAGCGAAAATGAACAATTTTTACGCAATATCTCAAAAATTTAACGTAAAAAATAGAAGTAAATAATTCAACAATGTTGTTGCCATAGAAACAATTTCAAACTAAAATTTTTTGTACATAAATTGTATAAAAAGAAGCAAGAATGTCATAAAGAAATATCTTGCAAAAAAGTGCGTGTTTTTGTTTTTGTAAATTTTTTGCATAGTAACATGAGTACATGTGCTTTTGACGATCCGGTTTGTTCAAGAAGAATATTTAAGTCCTCACACAAGACAGAAGTGTGAAAAAAACTTACTTACATATTTCAGTAAATTTTGTAAGCTTAATTAGTTTTTGAAATCTTCAATTTTTGGGCGATAATTTTAATTAAGAAATGGTCTGCCACATCATCATGTCAATTTTTTAAATAAATTAAACTTCTTTGGCCCTTTTTTGTGAAACTATTTAATGTTAAATAAGATTTTTTAATAAGTAATTGGCCGATTGGGAAGACGAATTTCTTTTGACCTGGAGCGAATAACGCAGATTACTATTGATCGCAAAGCATTTACACTCGGCTGGGACAGTGTCAGTTGGTTGGTGGGGTCCATTTTGAAAATTTACGTTAACTGTTACAATAAATTTAAGTTCAGATGTATTTTTTTTAATTTAATTTTAATTTTGTACAAAAATAAAATTTTCGTATTTTTTTCTAAATTTATATCATTTTTTCAAAAAAATTGTGATACAACATACCAATTGTTTTATTTCACTATTTGTTGGATATAAAGATCTACCAAAAACGAGAAAAAAATAATATGGTTGCCATTTAAAGAAAGTGTTGATAACGTCGTCACTCGAAAACCAATGACGTCATAGAAAAATATTGTATGTCAAAAGATGGCGTTTTAAAAAAGAAAATTTACCTGTCCGAGCGTTTTTCCAAAAAATGTAAAATAATGCGGTTATAAGCTTGGTTCCAAGCTTTATGACCACACTGTATATAAATTTCTCTATACTCATATTTTTATTGCATGAACATTTATTAACATAAGGAAACATATTGTTTTGTTTTGTATCTTGGGTACAATCGAAGCTTTCGAATAAAGATTAGTGATCAACACTTGCCAGTCTCTTCGAAACAATGACGTATGTATTTTTTATTTTTATAATTAGAAAAGCAGACAGTTTTTAAATTCAAGCTGCGAACATTTTTCGTGTTTTCGTTCCTTTCGGACGATTCGGGCGGAATGAACTACCTTCCTATTCCCTAATGATGAAAGTCCTCTTCTAACGCTTCAACATCTCTCTTTTCATTTTTCGCCCTTGGCAAATATTGGCGTGAACGCCTACCGCATATAAATGCCGGTTTGTCCTTTCTTCTCACGACAAGGTCAGCTTTGATTTGCCTTTGCTGTTTCGTCGTGCTCTGCCAACCGCCGCTGTTGCAAAATTACGTCGCCTTCGGAAATTTCGTCCGATGTCTCTTCTTCTTATATTCGTTACCGCATTTACGTTTGGAATATTTCTGTAGCCGAAATGTATTTATCGGTAAGTCCGTCCTCTTAAAGGTCGACCGAGTGAGCAAAGAGGAAACGTCTCCGAATCTGTTTAGAAGAAGGTTGTTTTTTTTCGCGCTAACCTGGGACTACCGAGTCCGTGAATGTGAACGTTTGGCGTTATCGTGTTGCATTCGTTTTGCGCTCTGGTGAGGATTCGATTTTCTGGAAAGGCTACTTGGATAAAATGCCACTTGTTAGTGGAAAATTGACGGTAGAAAGTTAACCAGTGTAATTTTTTGTGTTTTTCACCGAACATTTTATACAATTATATGTAATAGCTCTACTACATCGATCGGTAGATCATCAAAATAAAAAAAGTCTCTTAAAATTAAAAGAGGTATTTAAAAAGGTCTCTTAGACACCTTACATTATTAAATCCTTATTTTGAAAGATTAATATTATCAAAAGTATTTTTAATAATATATAATATTATTAAAAATGGGGTGTGAAGAACACAATACAAGTTCATATGTATTTTTGAATGTATCTTCTCCAAAGACGTAGATACGTATTTCACATTTCTACATGATTATCAATACGCCCTTGTTGGAGAAGCCGACAAGTAGTGAAGACACGATAATACAGTTTTTTATAGATACGGTGGTTACCGACTATAAAAAACACCCTGCTAGTTCTGCGGTTATTATACAGACAGCGCTGAATATTCCTTCACGCTCTGTCTTAATAATATCTGCGAGATAGCAAGGTAGTTATGTTTTGTTGAATGTGTCTCTTCTCCAACAGGGGCGTATTGATAATCATGTAGAAATGTGAAATACGTATCTACGTCTTTGGAGAAGATACATTCAAAAATACATATGAACTTGTATTTTGTTCTTCACACCCCATTTTGAATAATATTATATATTATTAAAAATACTTTTGTATTATACAAAATTGGTAGGTGTTACTTACTCAAGTATGTTTCAAATTATGTTGTTATATACGTATTCGGTTCATGCCGACAAGTAGTTAAGACACGATAATACAGCTTTTATAGATACGGTGGTTACCGACTATAAAAAACACCCGGCTAGTTCTGCGGTTATTATATAGACAGCGCTGAATATTCCTTAACGCTCTGTCTTACTAATATCTGCGAGATAGCAAGGTAGTTATGTTTTGTTGAATGTGTCTCTTCTCCAACAGGGGCGTATTGATAATCATGTAGAAATGTGAAATACGTATCTACGTCTTTGGAGAAGATACATTCAAAAATACATATGAACTTGTATTGTGTTCTTCACACCCCATTTTTAATAATATTATATATTATTAAAAATACTTTTGTATTATACAAAATTGGTAGGTGTTACTCAAATATGTTTCACATTATGTTGTTATTAATATTATCGATATCGCTTACATAAAATGTATGTTATTTTATTTATTTATATTATTCAACAAGATGATGCAATACAGATGGAGAAACAGTTCTAATGTTGATAAATATTTTTCCAAGGAAATTAATTTCAACACTTGCTTGATTTTGATTTGTCGGTTAGTGATTATTCTTTATAGGGTTACTAGAAAAGCATATATTTACACAAACCACACGTTTTCTGTTAATTGAAGAACAATGGTCGAAAAGAATAAAAAAATATATTGTTAATCCTATTAAATATACTATTTCCTTACGAAACATGTGACAATTATTCACTTCTTCCTCTTTGTGCTATTATATTGAGTTATGGTAAAGCTTTCTCAATTTTTCCAAAATTGTTCGTCTCCAAGTTATGCGTGGTCTATCTCTCGTTTTCATTCTCTGTGGATTCCATTATAGAACTGGGACAAAAAATTTTCACTGATCTTCTTAGTGTCTGTGTCCTAGCTTGGCCACTATATACCTAATATGTTTCTAAGGCATCTGTTAAGGTGGGACTTGAAATTTTGTTTTACTGTAGCTGAATTCATTCAATGTTCCGAGCCGTCTAAAAGAACTAGGTTACCTTTATGCGGAATCATATACCGTTCTCTTGAGTAAAACCTTTAGATTAAGACCTATTTTATTCAAGAAGATGGAAGAAGATTCAAGCGGATTAATTTTAACTGCACAGCAATACCATGACATGGCATGGCATAGACAATGTTAAAATGTTGAACAAACAAAAATTTCACGAACTTTGACAAAGGAACTATGGCAAATAGTACAAAAGAAAATACTTTATTCCAGTTTTTTACATTTATTTTTCGACATAGTCTACTTTTAATTCGATACACTTGTTCCAACGATGTTCAAGTCGTTTAAGGTCTTCACTATAATAGGTCGAATCAAACGCCGCAAAATAATCATTTGTTGCTGTAATCGCTTTCCACCTAGCCGTTTTTTCAAGTTGGGACGCAAGAAAAAGTCAGATGGAGCTAAATCTGGACTGTAAGGTGCATGGCGAAATATTTCTAATTGCAAATTCAAATAATTTTGTCGCGACAATGTTCGATGTGTGAGCCGGTGCGTTGTCATGATGAAACAAAACTTTCTTTCGTGCCAAATGCTATCGTTTTTCCTTTAATTTTTCACTCAGCTGGTCCAATAACGACGCGTAGTACTCGCCTGTAATTGTTTTGCCCTTTCGCAGATAATCTATAAATACAGCACCACGAACATTCTAAAATACGGTGACCATAACGTTGTTAACTGATGGAACCACTTTCTTGGGTCCACTGCAACCGGCTTCTACCCATTGTTTGGATTGAACTTTTGTTTCGGGAGAATAGTGGTGTATCTACGTTTGGTCAACGGTAATATATCGGTGCAATAATTCGGAGGAATTGTGCTTAAAAACGGTCAAACAGTACTCAGAAGTTGTTATGCGCATTCGTTTCTGGTTCACACTTAGCAGACGCGGCACCCACCTTGCTGAAAGCTTTCTCATACCCAAGTGTTCATGTAAGTTATGACCAACACGTTCTTTAGATATACTTATAGTGTCTGCTATCTCACGCACCTTTAATCGACGATCATTTAAAACAAGATCATGAACTTTGGTGATCATTTCGTCAATGGTAGCCTCTTCCGGACGTCCTGCTCTTGGTTTCATCTTCGGTGCTCATACGGTCACGTTTACATTCATTGACCCAGAAACAAACTGTCTTAAAGGATGGCGCAGATTCGCCGTGAACATTATCCAACACTTCTTTAATTTTTTTGTTTTTTTCCCGACGATATGGAAGTGTTTAATCACAGCACGAAATTTTCTTGCGTCCATATTTACAAAACGACGTAACACACTTACAACTGTAAAAGACAACGGACGCAACGTTTTTGGCTCAAGCTTTTACAGCTGTCTTCTAACATATGATAGATTTGACAGATGACACGCGTACGTAGATTATCGCGCCATCTCTGTGGTAGTTATCTCAATTATCAAACCGCCCTCGTACCTAAATACCTAGTGGCCAAATTACAATAACGAATTGGTACTCCCAATGCACCATAAATTGAAAATATAGCATTTAACTCTTAAAGATAATTTCAAAACTTAACAATTTGGACTATCCTCTTATATTTACCTTATTGGCAGGAAGTGAAACTCGACTTCTAAAAACGTAGCATAATATTTTAATTCCGCCATCTTCTTTTTCTGACGACAGGCGAAATTTGGTTAATTTCTGACAAAAGACCAAAGATTTGTCACCAAGGAAATAGTCATAAATAATCATAAACATCCTGAGTATGTCGATTGAACACGTACATCAATATTTTAGATGCGAAAGGAATTGTTTAACAAGAAGAAATGTGATAATCTCAATAGTGGACACATCATGGTAGCGCTTTTCGAAATAAAACTAAGACATTTGCATCAGCAGATAAAGTAACGAAAACTCCTTTTACATCACGACAGCACACCTCCTCAAATCAGTCAGGTTTGGCCAGATCTAGCACACTTGTTCCTCAGAATCATAGATTTCGATCTGATGAAAAACTTGGGGAAACCAAGCAGTATTTCGAGAATTTTGAGGTCGTTACAAAAATGACATATTGGTACTTCAATATAGTTGGCTCAAGTGTGTGAAGTTGAAGGAGAATATGTTTAAAAAATAATGGAAAGCTTAATGCCCTAATATATTTATTTCTTTTCAAGTCTTACTTCACACCAGATTATTCTTGCATCGCAACAAAGTATTTATATCTTTGAAAAATAGTATTTAAGCTATTGCTGCTCATTGCAAGAAATATGTTGATAAGCGGATAGAAATAATTTTGATTGAAAAACAATTGCTTTCTGGAAACTAAATGTTTTTAAATTAAACAAATCATTAAATCTGACATTTTCTATACACCAACGTAACCTTAGTTGATTTGTGAAGAGTATTTACAGTGGTATGATAGGCTAAAATAGAAATTGACAAATAATAGCCAATACTGATATATTGGAGAGTTTAATATTTATCTAGTTATTTGCCTCTGATTTATTTTCAATTTAAATTTAATGTATTATCTAGATTTATGCGAATAATTAAAAATTATCGTGAAATAATACAATTATTAGTTTTAAACTAACTGAATATGAATATTTGGAAATGCTATCCAATTAATATTGTACATGCAATTATAATAAAAACGTATCCGTTCAAATAGTTGTCGTAAAACTATATCATATGTATTCAATAATATAGAATAACCTAAATGAATTTCCTACATTGCGTATCCTATACAATATATGTAATAGTTAATTGACGAAGGAGATACTTGTTGAAATTTCATTATAACGCTAAGAAATAAGTAATTAAACTTCTAGTTTCAAAAATTCTTTTATTGTAAATACCACTACAATATTGTTTCGCCATACAATGGCTTCATCAGGTGGATGAAATACTGAATATGTACAATACAAGTTTGAATATTTATGTGAAAATTATTGGGGACATGGTGGTGGAAAAATTTTTACAATCTTAAATTTAGTAGAGGCGAGTTGTTTAAATCTAGTTGGTCATTTAAAGCTAATCCTAAACTATTGTATCTATTAATTTCTAAGTTTTCTAACAGGTTCGGTTTTTTTCTTTTTTCTTGAATGTGTAAAATTTTGAAATCTTTATTAAATCCATGATTGATATCTATACAATGACTTGCGAAAGTTGAATCTGTTTTCTTTTCTTTATGGCTTCCCTCGTGTTCTTTCATCCTAATTTTGAATGTCCTCCCCGTTTGTTCTATGTATACCTTATTACAATCTTCGCATGTTAACTTATATACACCAGAGTTTTCGCGTGTTGGTTTATTTGATATTTTTTATCGCATGGTATCTGCAATGGAAAAAAACAAAAATTAAAATATCAAAGCAATAATATCAATACTTAGATCTAAATCCCTAACAAATAAGTTCAAAATATTAAACGAAAACGCCACGAGTGTCCAAATGGTGCGAAATCGGTCGATATACCTAGGGTTCGGTATAAAAAATTAAGTTAATACTGACAGGGCAAAACTGTACAATTCTCTGTATTTTCATTGTGTATGTCCCTCAAAAAGAATGTAACTTGCTATTAACTTTTTTTTTGTTTCTAAAAAAAATAATAGATGTCGACCGATTTAGCACCACCTCTATATTAAATATTCAAAAATTATACTTACAATTTTAACGCACGCAGAACAGTAGACTTTTCCCATATCTATACGTAGTTCTTGCCAAAGATTTACGTTATTCAAAATTCTTTTAATTATGCACAATATGCTATTTATTAGATATATATGCAAATATTTAAAAAAATGCGTATATGTAATATATGCGCTTTGCATATTTGGGTTGCATTACTAATGAGTAGAGCAGACCAATTTCCGTGCGCGCCATGTGCGCCGATGTGAGGATGATTGTATTGCATCAGAACTAATAAAAAGCATTAAGTATGTGTTTGGTACTTACTTAGACTGCATGTAAGTGTAAGCATACGTAATAAAATGTCGTCAACACATCAATCGAGAAAACGGCCGTTGTTAGACGAACTGAATAAGTTTATTATGAATTTCCCGGACTTAATATACGATTTTATTTATTTTTATGATTATTTTATTTATAGGTACATACAACGCTGCTATAATATGTACTATTCTTATTTTTCGTGTGTTTATGCATATTACTTTAACAGCAGAAAACCAAATGTATATTTAATTATTTCTGATAGAATAAATGTCTCTATTTCTATACTTATATCGGTTTAATTGAATCGGCCGATACTTGCTGGAAATCCATTATATGTAAATGGGATTTAAGTAAAACACTTATATTAATTTCCAGTATATATACTGGAAATTAATATAAGTGTTTTACTTAAATCCCATTTACTTATATCGGTATCAAGCTCATGTTGCGTCCCTATTCTATCGCATATTCTAATATATTACGAATTACACTCCCACACCGGCGTTCATGGCGCGCACGGAAATTGGTCTGCTCTACTAATGAGTAAAGACCTAAAGTCCGCTAGTTGTTTATAGGGGTATTTACGAATACGCGAAGGTTTAATTCGAATGGAAAACATTTTTCTAAATAACACTCACTTTTATTTCAGTAAAACCAACGCAGTAACTCCACTGCTTGCCTATTTAAGGGCGGTCTTTAGTAATAAGACAGCAATTCGAAATGTAACTCGATTAATTTAATGGTTATAATTGCAGACGAATGAGCTAAGTCATTGTTATGGTAAAACAACAGTTTCTTCTTCGTCAAATGTAGCCGTTATTTCTTTTATTCAGCATCGAAATGGTCCAATAAATTAACATGTTTCTTCTTCGTCAAATGTAGCCGTTATTTCTTTTATTCAGCATCGAAATGGTCCAATAAATTAACATATGATCATTATTTTCTTTTTCAAATAATCGATATAGATTGTGCCGTATGAATCTCAAAACATAGTAACCATAGCCTTTCCGATAGATGGAACCATTTTTCCTTTTTTAGTGTTCGTTCACTAAAGAAAGTCCACCTTTCGGCAGTTTTTTCACTTCTGCCTATTGTACAACGGAGTTTGATAGCAAGTTCATTTTGTTGAGCACATTAAATCAGCTACGACGTTGGCTACTAGGCTGTTGGGTTTCATTATCCGTAATTCAAAATCCTTCACCAACATTACTACACTCAAAACTTTATGTTACTCATACGTCAGATCGAGATTAGATTATACAATTTTGATGTGGTAACGTCACTATGATGTCCGGAGGAAATTCAACGTCGATTTCTCAAGTATTTGTATTTTAAAACTGAGGGCACATATCATACAAAAGGTTACGACAATGATTCGTTACTACGTATTGCTATGAATAGTGGGTTAGTAGTGAGATTCACACCAACTCTGTCCAGCTTAAATACTCAGTCGGTTACTTGCTTTAAATGGGACTGCTTTCCTCTCCGGGTTTCCAATGGAAAACGTGGAAAAATAATTGTATTAATACCACAAACAGGCGCCACACAAAATTTATTTGTGAATATTGTTAGTTTTACTGAAGTTACTGTGATGCACACAAATAACAAGGTTTAAATTCAAAAACACAATGAATTTTAAATGAAATTTTATTACAATATTAAAAAAAAAGAAAAAAAAATGTCTTTATGAAATATAAAGACCAATATTGCATCAATAAGCAATATTCTTAAGGCAAAAATATTATATGAATATTGACTAGGCTATATAATAAAAAATCCTTATTGACTCCGATCAAAGTTAAGAACTAATAAATTACAAAGGCGTGTTTCAAATTTCTCCCACAATACAAAACGTAAACAAACTAGATGTGACAGACCGAACTAACCTCTATGCATGTGTGAACCACATGAAAAAATTATATATGCCCTTGACTCCAACGTGCAAAATTTTATCGTTAAAGAAACTTTTTTACTTAGAAATTTTTAAAATACGTTCTTTGTCATCTAATACAACTATTAAGATTAAATATAAATATATATAACAAAATTCAAACAAATAATGATAATAATGATAATTAGTAATAATATAATTACTTACATCAATGAAAAAGAAATTTCTTTTTTTCTACACGAGACACTTGAGTTGGAAAACCATATAAAAATCACCACGAGAAAAACAAACTCGTAAAAATAACGGTATTGAAATCAATCACAACAACCAAATTAAATCAAATCACGAAGTTAATTACTTAAGATAAAATATAAAGATTTATATCTTATAAAATACGGGTTCACAACTCTGATAACAGTTAGTGTCTGAAGCGGATATCGTAACCGACATGCCACCACACAAATCAAAATAAATCAGTTCAAAATAAACTCTGCATTCATAAATAATAAATTTATACACTGGCTTCCAAAAATTTAGTTCAATATAAAATAATGTTTTTTAAAAAGTTTGCGGGGAAAAATCAATCCACAGCAGTATGTATGGAATGTATGGACATCTGTGGAGACAAGATATAAACTGAACTGTGTAATTTTTTTATATAATCTAGTATACAACAACATTAATTGCATTGACTTGGTTTTACAGTTGTCTTTTCTTGTGCCTCCCACTTCTTTGAGACAGCAAATTACTTTCTTTCTTCACACGGCTACATCAAACATAGTTTACGCATCTCCCGTTTTCGCCAGGTGTAGCAATTTCAATGAGATCTCTGACACATGTTATTTAAATGTTATGCACTTACTGAAGTCATTAAGATTGTTATGTTGCGGTTTTTGTAGAACTTTTTTTTTCAACTTGTGTTTGTGTTTGTAAAATATGTCTATTATTATAATTTTTTTTTGATGAATTTCGATTGTATTATTGAGTCATAATTTACTTTATTAGAAAGTGTTTATCATATTTGTCTTTCTGGGTTCTTTTAAATAAAACTAACGGTAATTTGAACACACACTATATTAACAACAAACGCACTAAAAGTAACAATTTAAATACTAATAACTAATAATAATATTTATTTCACAACATTTATATAATATCACTTGACGGCCATTACTCGTTGAATTCAATTCAATCTTTTTTGAGTGCTATTTATATTCAAGGGAAAACTCTCGCAGTTCGATTTCCTGGATCCATCTGCACCGACGCTTTTTTAGACGGTTCTATGGCGTGTGATACCTCTTGCCTAACGTATCGTCGGATGACTCACATCACAATAATATATATTTGTCCTGTTATTGGAATATGTAATTCTGTTGGACAGTAAATATATAAATAATGTTGTCTACTATTATATAGCACCGCTCACTTTGGATTGCGTTTGTATATTCATATTGAGACATTGTGTTGAAACTGTCACACGATTTCGTTTTTAGTCATCCGCCCTATCTTGTCGACAACTTATTCGTATCCAGACATTTGTGCAACATATTAAATACATGTTCTGTAGAGATGCTTACAACGTGATATTTATTGACGATATTTCAACACCATACCATGGACTTACTTAATTATTTCGTCTCTGTAAACCAAGGATCTGTGTACTCAACATTATCAGTACTCCTATAATCACAGCGAAATGCTCTGTAAATTTTTTTTTAGCTTATCTTCTTTATTTTTTGTTTTTTCAGAACAAAAAGTAATATTTTATCAATACACGAAATTCCTTTTTGTCATATTCACCATAAATTAATAACTCATAGATTTTGAAGAGTGCGATTATTGTTTTCTATTTTATATATTTACTTAAAATTTAATTTTTAACTATGCTAGAGTTAATAAAATGCACAAAAAACACTTAAAATAAACCACGTGTTAGAATGTCCTAAAACAGACTGTACTGCTTCTTTTCGAAGAAAATCACTACAGATTAAAAAAAAAAAACTAAATGTAAATATTTCATTTAAAACTAATGATAACATGGGTAAGATTATCAAAAATAATAAAGGAAGGACTTAAAAAAAGTGATATCTCCGGAATCTATGAGATGAAGTGCGGAAGTTGACAAAAATTCTACGTCATTTGACGAAGGACTAAATGAACACATTAGATGTTTTTATAATAAAAAAGAAACATATTCACATTATATTGTTAGAAATTAAACATGATTTCGAACCCAACTACAAAATCCTGCATATACGAAATGAAAGTGTCCTTTTTATAATCTAAATGTTTTAAAAACTACTTATTATTAAATAATAAATTTGATGTATCTAACTCCTCACTTTTAAATTTGTTCATTGTTAGCAAAGACTACCCTCACTAATTTTATCTACAATACGAAAATGTTTAAATTTATCTATCCTCTAAATTCAGTTAGTATTATATACTGTGCGTCACTGTATGAACGAAACATGACGTATTTTTATTAAATATTTTTTAATAATCAAGCACGTATTTTATTTCAGTGTTCGTGTGCATTGTATTACAGGGTTGGCCATTTAAGGTTGCGGTTTTTGAAACATTAATTTTAAAAAAATGATTTATTAGTGCAATTAAACAACAAGATCTGCGGTTTAATAAATCAGGTTTTCGAAGTGAGAGCCTTGAGCAACGATAACATTTCGCAGCCTCTTCTCAAATTCTCCACAAACAGCCTGAAGTGTGGCGTACGGTATCGCTTCTATTCGGTGCCGTATTGCCATTTCAAGGTCTTCCAGGGTGTCTATACCATCGCGATATACCGTATCTTTTAATGATCCCCACAGGTAGAAATCGCAAAGATTGAGGTCTGGACTATATGGTGGCCATGTTATCCCTCCGCCTGTAAATTGTTGAGCGTCAAGACCAATGATTCTGTTACCGAAATGTTCTTCAAGAATGTTAAAAACTTCTTCCGTGCGATGCGGACGAGCCCCGTCTTGCATAAACCATGCATTCTTCACCATATTTAATCCATGCGCCACGGGAATAAAAGACTCATTAAGCATTTCACAATATTTTTGCGAAGTAACGGTTCCATTGACAATCACGGGACCGATAATTCCTGCCGACGAGATAGCACACCATACATTCAACCGTCGAGGGTGAAGAAGACGAACAATTGCTAGATGTGGATTTTCTGTCCCCCAATGTCTCCAATTTTGCTTATTCACATAACCGGATACATCGAAATGTGACTCATCCGACCACCGCACTCGTTCCAGTGACATGCTGCCATTTTCAATGCGTTCGATGATTTCGTTCGCAAAATTGTAGCGTCGCTCCATATCAAACGGTCTCAACGGCTGTCGATCTGGATTTTGTATGCTTTCATCTTTAGATCTTGCTTTAGGATCCGCCTTAGTGTTGTACGGGGTATTTCAAGTTCTTGAGATGCTCTTGAGGTCGATGTTGAAGGTTGAGCTGTAAAGTGCTCCCGTACTCGTTCTATGGTTTCCGGTACCCGGATGGTCTTTTGACGTTCTCTAACAGTTGATCTTTCGTCTGCCGCAGATGCTGTTGCTTCAAATTTCACTACAATCCTAAGATATTGTCGGATTAGTAGACATGGAAACACGATAACGAATACTTTGTTACTTTTCAAAATTCCTCTTTTTTTCCTTACCTTTTTATAGTGTTTTCCGTTGGTGCGTTATTTCTCCCGAATAGAGTACGCAAGTGTCTTGCCGTAGCTGCAAAAGATTCCCCATTTCTATAATAATATTTTATTAATTCCACACGCACTTCCGTTGGATACGACGCCATCTTGAAAACTGACAAGGCAAATTTTTCATATATTTATTGTAAACCGCGCTTGGCCCTCTAGTGTAAAAAATATATATTATATTAATTTCTATATATACAAGGGAATAGCGCGATTTTTAAAACCGCAACATTAAATGGCCAACCCGTTATATAGTAATAACAACAAGTAATAACAAACTATGTCTGCCAGAGTTATCAGATGTCTGAACCATATTAGTCTTGATAATTGTAGCACCCTCTATCGAAAACTCACGGTACCACGATATTTATTCTGCACCATTATACCAGTGCCACAAAAGAAGATGAATTGCATTGTTCCAATTTAGTTCAGTGTTCAAGTGATCTGTATTTAATTTTATTTGTGCTTGTACAGTGTGAAGGTGATGGTAAAATTTCATTGGCAAATTGAAAGGATTTCTGACTCGGCTAAGAAAAATGTTTTTAATGTTTGCTTCTTGAATGTATTTCTACATTGTTGATATAATAGTTTTAAGTCATTTCTCAATTCGCTACAGACGCATGGAGTCATTCGCGTGGCCACAAATTAATAGATATAAATACTATATAAGTAACGTTTGTTCATTTGAAAAGTCAATCTAGGTTACTTTGAAATTTTGATAGAATAAGACGCAAATATATTAGTTGTTCCGTAAACGTAAATCCAAATGACATTTGATAATGTCAATCACAAGTATCAGTTAGTGCATAAAATAATCCTGCGTCGATTCTGGTTTAAATAAATTGCTTCTCAGTTTTAAAATGGCTTTCACTTTAGAACATAAAATTTTTTTAGTCCAGGCTTATTTTCGAAGTGGTAATAAAATTGATGGTTTATGGGTTTATTCAGTTGAAGATTGCATGGTAGAATTTCAAGTTGAGTTTCAACATTTTGTAATAGATTATATACAATTTAATAATACTTTGGATAGAACTTTAAAACTTTTTTCTGAAACTGGTAGTCTCTTAAGAAAATCAGGCAGGGGAGCAGTTAAGAAACGTACACCTCAAGTTGTCAATCGTGTAGAAGAAATAATGGAAAATGAACCACAAACATCTGTTCGACATTTGAGTCAACAAATAAACCTTTCTGTTGGTACAACTCACAAGTTATTAAAAAAATATATGCAACTTTATCCATACCGTGTCACAGCAGTACAAGAATTCTTAGAAATTGATTGCCCACGTAGACTACAGTTTTGTAATTGGTTTGTAAATATGAACAATAATGGAGAACTTTCGTAAAGAGTCATGTTTACTGATCAAGCATGGTTTTATAAAACGGGATACTTAAATTCACAAAATACAAGAATTTGGAGTAGTGAAAATCCACATGTAATTAATGAAGAATCGCTACATCTAGAGACATCTGGTGTTTGGGCAGCGATAAGCCAAAGGCAAATCATTGGACCAATATTTTTTCAGGGAACGTTAACTGCTCAAAGGTACCGCACAGAAATTTTACAACCATTTGTCAATCAGTTGCATGATGATGAACTTCAAAATGCATATTTCCAACAAGACGGAGTACCTTGTCACTGTACTGCAGAATCTTTGGATTATTGAAGAGAATTTTTTGATGTGCGTATAATTAGTCGAAATACTGAAATTGCCTGGCCTGCACGTTCATGCGATTTAACACATTGCGACTTCCTTTAGTGGCCTTATCTAAAAAATAACATATTTCGAACATCTATATTGAATTTGATTGATATGCTACAGAGAATCGAACAGAAATGCATGGAAATTAATAACAATCCAGTAATGTTGCAGAATATCATCAGAAATTTTGAACGTAGGATTTTAAAGTGCATAGAGCTTGAAGGACAACATTTTCAACATTTGTTATAGTTTTCAATAAATACCTATTATTTGTTATTTATTTGTATGTATGAAACTGTCAAAATATACGACTTCGGTGAAGTAGTAAATTTATATTTACGACATACTTCAAAATGTTCTCAGTAAATCACATGCTACTAGTTTGACTTTTCAAATGAACACTTGTTATATCGGTTATATTCTTTAACTTGGAACTTTCAAATAACTCGAAAAATAAGCAGTTCACGAAAAAGTGTCCAGATTTAAATTTAATAATTCAGTGGAGGAAATACAGTAGTGCTAAAATTATCCCCCTCTCTCCCTCCATGTAGGTGGGGCGGGGGTAACTTTGATGTCTTAAATAGGAACCCGTATATTTTATTACAGATTCGAATTCTGCTGGAAAAAATACGTAGGATTTGTCTGAAACATTTTTTTCAATTCATGATAGATGGCGCTATAATCGATGAAATTCAATTTTTTGCAATTCAATTTCCCGGACTTAAAACCTAAGCATACGATCCAGTGGTTCTTCCATTACTGGAAGCATCATCAAAAATCATTTTAAATTAACTCCTTCAGAACCTTCGTCGCACGTCTTTGGATATCTTCAATCATATCAAAGCGGTGGCCTTTCATTGGAGTTTTCACAAAGCAGAATGCATCCATTCTTTGCCAATTCTAGTCTCACACGAGTCGGGCGAGTAGAACATCATGGTAGAAGGCACTGCTAACAGTCCTGCGGCACAGGCTCTCTAAGAATCACGCCCCTAATGTCAAAAAACAAATTACCATTATTTTGATTGGAGACCGCGATAGTCTGTCTTGTATTGACGCTTTTCTCCTTGATCTACCTACTGCTTGCTCTGCCTCCGAGTTTCGGGGTCATACATGAACACCCAATTTTCGTCTCCTATGAGAATGGTTTCCATCCAAGCTCGCCTCCGTTTTGGATGCGTTCAAGGATATCCCGACAAATCAACAAACGCAGTTATTTTTGCTCCATTGTGAGTGTCTTCCGAACGCGTTTAGCACACAACATCCACGTCTTCAAATCATTGTGTAACATCTAGCGCACTGTCTCCTTGTTTGTGCCTAGCCTTTACAGATAACATCCGAATGGTTAGTCGACGGTCGGAGTGCACAGCACGTGCGAACGTTTGTTGTTTTGATCTGTGTGCACTGTGACTGGTGTCCCTTGTCTTTCGTCGCCTTTCACAGGTTCACGACCGGGTTTAAATCGTGCTGTCCACTTGTAAACACGTACCTGTGATAGATACTCATTGCCGTAAACATTTTCCAATTTAGTTAAAATTTGCGACGATTTTTCCTGATTTCATTAATAATAATTTGATAACTCCTTGCTCCATTTGATTATCGCACATTTTGCCGACGTGCAATCATTACACAGTCAACTTTGAAACTGTCTATAACAAGTAAAACGCGTTCTATGACATCGCAACCTTGCAGACATGCGCAAAAACTGTGGAATTTTAGTAATTAGTCATAACGAAGTCGCACGTATTTAAGAAATTTGTTCCCAGGCGAGATTCGCACTCATTAGTAGTCCTTTTCCAGGCAAATGCGCTAGTCACGCTAATGCGCTAGTATCGAGGAATCTGTAATTTATAATTTCCTATATTTCCAATAAACACAATAATTCTTTGTTTGCTATTAATAACTCCATAGTATATATTTTAAATATTAGGCATTAATCTCAGAAATATTATGGTCATAATTTTGACAAAAAAAAAACATATGGAAACTAAATCACATTGGCTACGTTTTGTACTTAATAAATTCAGTAAATAAATCAGATATCTATTCAGTAGGTTTTCTTTTATTAACGCTCGAAGTAGTGCTCTAGCTTGATGGAAATTGCATTTCCGAAAGGAGAACCCGACCAGAATGCATTAGAGGCTTTCTACACCAAAAGCGCAATCTTAAGAAGATTAAAAAAGAGAACGTCTACGTATTCTTCCATGTCAAAACTTAAAAAACCAGATCTGTAGAGAGGAGAGGAGTGCGTCGGATGAACGGTTTAGACGTTATTAGACGTCGACGTCAATCCGGAACGTCGGCGGGACCAGGTGACCTGGAAACATCAACCGCAAAACCGCACAGCACTGGAATTTTCTTTGGCCATTACGAACAAGTCGGTAAAGTGATTTAGCGCCGATCTCTGTAATCTATCATTTGACTCTACGCCCGTTGAACAATTATCCCATTTCCTGCATGCCTCTGCATAAATTACGGCTACCAGAGTTTCAGTTAACTAGCATTTGTACGCGGCTTGCAGTTCGTAGACAAAAACACATATAATGAGGAACGTAAGCATATTTAACACTGATAAATGCAGAAAACTTTTTAATTATGATAGAATACTTTTGGTACCATTCACATCTCATTGATTGCGGGTAATTCGTAATTTTAATAGGTTTTTTAATAGCCTATTTGCCCAGTACAGAAGGGAAATGCATATATTAAGAATATTTAACATTGATATATCATTTACAAGCAACGTTTAGAAATAAAAGGAAGTAATAAGAACAAAATGTATGTTATAGTGAGAATGTTGCTTGTCAGGACCTCTTCCATTAACAGCGGTGGCATTATAATTTCGAATTTGCAGGATAAGAATTTTTATAGACTCCATATCCATCAATAATGTAGAATAAGCATTTTTGATATAACAGATGACCAAAAACTTCATGTGGGTTAAGTTTAGGTTTGAATTAATTGTTTAATCTTGTTGGTACATATGGAACGTGACTGTATATGTTAAACAGACTAGCGTCAGTGTAATTATCAATTATTAAGTTGCAAAGGCATGTCGCAGGCTATGCACCGCATTTGAAAAAGATTGAATTTATTAAATGAACGGACTACGCTTAAATAGTTTAAAAATTTTCTTCTGATGGTAAATCATTGGAATCAAGCAGACCTTCCTTAATTAATAACCAAATGTTCCGAGATTCTATTCAACTAAATTCTCAACAAATGCCTTTGAAACCCTCACATGCTCACATATATTCTAATATGCGGTTAAACCTGACAAAATAGAAGCCACATGTCTAAACAGATTGCTACAACCTTCAAGGACATTTATTCTTAACTTCTTTCACTTTATGAAATAAGTGATAAGCAAAATATTGGAATAAAAAAATACAGGCCTTTAAACAGTTCTAAATAGAAACCATTATCTTGATCTGGGAAAGTTTGAGTATTCTCGCGGACTTTAAATCGAGGGCCGTTTGATATAATAGCGACTTTTCAAAGGTTGGCAACACTTTCGCTACGGTGACTATGTTACTGACTTCTGCCAGGTTTCAGATGTCTACAGTCAAAATTTCAAACAAATCTGAGAGATTGATTGTGTTTTATTCTGATATAAAGAAAATTGTTTTCGTTATTCTGGGCGTGACAAATATGGAGCAAAAAAGATTTCTGAGTGTTAGTTAAACATGTTTTACGTGGAAAAATAATTAAAGAAACCATGGAAAAGTTACGTAAATATGATAGTGAATGTACTCCGTCCCATGGAATGATTGGTGAGTGCTTTTCTGCTTTTAAAAGTGAGCATATGATGCTACCCACATAAAGTGCAAGCAATATAAATCGCGAAAACTGGCTTTGATAATTTTCGAGAAACAGTAGTCTTCCCAGGACGTACGAGGGTAGCAGCGACTATTTCTGCAAACTAATAAAACAAAATATTTTAGTCAAAAATGATTTTCATTATTGTTTTTCAAAATATTCGTCCTTAAATTCAATGCATTTAGATCGATAAAACCAGTTATCATAGCATAAATTCTACTCTTCTTGAGTTCCTTCAGATATAAGCTCTCCATTGCATCTTCTGGGCTTGCAAATCGTACACCACGCATTTTATCCTTTAGGCTTGGAAATAGAAAGAAATCTGAAAGTTCCAGATCCGGACTATATGGCGGATGATCTAGTAATTTTAATCCGGAAGCTTTGAAAAATTCGTTTGTTTGACGTACAGCGTGACTTGAAGCATTGTCGTGATGAAAGACTATCTCCGATCCAGGGCCTTTTGAACAACATCTGGCAGACATATTGTCGTGTACTATTCTGCGGTAACCGTACGTTTATTTTCAAGAACAACTGTTGTGATGGGTCCTGGTTTTGAGAAGAAATTGGCTACCATTTTCTTTCCAACACTTTGTGATTTTTTCACTTTAACTGGTTTAAGTTCTGTTGGAAACACCCATTGCGCCGACTGCCGTTTTGATTCCGGTTCAAATGCATATATCCAACTTTCATCACCAGTAATGTTGTAAACTGCTTTAGATCTACCTCCATAATATTTCTTGAGCGTTTTTTTACGCCATTCCACTGGGTATTGTTTTTGTTCCTGTGTTGTGAGGTATCTAACGACAACAGAATTTCCTCACACCTAAATTATTATGTAAAATCTTGTTTATTGCAGTTATGCCAATTAAATCATTCTTCGTACGGCGTCTACATTTATTTCAGAAACGGATGAGATTGGCCTTCCTTCGCGAAAATCGTCACTAAGTGAAATCCTTTGAAATTTAAATTCGTTATACCAGTTGTAAACACTCCTCTGAGAAGGAGCTTGATCACCAAATGCAACACGTTGTTTTTATCATAGTAAATCATTGTTCTATAATTTTCTCTCGTTAAATGCATTTTTACTGCATTCGGTTTGAAATTAGCTTGTAAAATAACTGTTGGAGTTAGCAAAACTAAATCCAAACTGTCAAAATGGAAAACAATAAACAGTTGTTTCATAACATGTTTGATTCCTTTGATTCAATAGAAATATTAGTTTGCAGAAATAATCGGTGTTACCATCGTACCTTGGTATTAAACATACAAGCTACGTGCGAGTACCAACGGCTTAGTCTCAGTGAAGACAGCGGGGTTCTTTACGCAATGTTGTTAACTTGACTGTATCTATATTTAAAAAGGGCGCCACCGCGAATTAAAGGCTGCTTGTAATAATGGATCTACATTATGCGGAGAATATATATGCGATAACGTACCCACATAGAGCCAGGCTACTTCCAAGGAAGCTATAACTACAGAGTAAGAACCAAACGACACACAAAATAGCGTGTAACAATATTTATTTTGAACATTTGTGTATACGAACGACAAGCTAAATTTATTGAGAATATGAAAATCTAGTAGACTATGAGAAAAAATTATACAGTGTTTATTTAGAGAAACTCTTTATCTGTAATTTGACGTTTAGTTGTTGAAGTTACGTTCGTTATAGCTCAACTACTTATTTTTTAAAAGTAAAACAAAATGGAATTAACCAGAGAGCACTTTAGAATAATAATTTATTATGACTTTAAAAGAAGTTTAAGTGCTTATGAGTGCAAAGAGAGTTTAGATTCAGTTTTTAGTGAACAAGCACCTTCCTTGGTTACAACTTACCGATGGTATAAGGAATTAGAATGTAAAAGGAATTCTGTACGGCATCAAAAAGAGGCAGAGTGCCCTGCTACGGCTGTTACTAACAAAAACATTGATGCTGTTAAAAAAATAATTAAAGAGAACAATAAAGTTTCTTATGCATCAACTCCAGTTTGGATCCTCAGTTGTTAAAACAATCATTCACGATCACCTGCATTAAAAAAAAGTGGTAAGTCGTTTTGTGCCGCGTCACTTTTCTGACTTCCAAAAAGCAGAGCGTGTAAGAATTTGCCATGGAACTTTAAACTTCTTTAATAATGGCGGGCATCAATTTTTTCCGAAATAGGTACAGGTGAGGAAACTTACATTTCCTTTTTCGACCTTCCCACCCGCCAAGAGAGTCGCGTGTGGATTCACGAAGATGATGAAACTCCTACAATGACTAAGAAGCGGCGAGCTATGAAAAAGGTTATGAATCCTCTAGTTTTGGGCTGGAATATTCGCCGTACTCATCTGATTTAGCAATGTATGACTTTTGGCTATTTTTTGGGCTTAAACGCAATTTGCGGGGTAGAAGGTTTTCGTCTGAAGAAGAGATTGATACCGCAGTTCACGCTTATCTTGAAGGTATTCCGAAAGAAGATTTGTTGGGAGCTTTTAAACAGTGGAAAGAAAGAATGGTCAAGTGTATTATTACTGAAGGGAATTACTTTTAGCACATTTAAAAAATAAAATCTAGAAAATATTAACCGTGTTTTTTATTCTCAATAATTTTAGCTTAGCCGTTTATATAATAAACTACATACTCAAAAATGAATAAGGAATTTTTACTTTTTCGTATTTTTTAGATAGTATGGGTAAATATTTGTAGTGTATTATATTAGATACATAATTGTACACAACAATTTAAAATTTTCAAGTATATTTATTCAGAAAAATCGTTAGATTACTAAGAAATGATCAAAAATGAAATAAGCAACATTTTTAATAATTGCTAAAATAACATTTTTCTGTAACAATTAATTCTAAAATCGTGTATAATGGCCACGGACATCTCTCACTGCTGTACATCTTCGGGGCATACTCATAATGCAATTATTAATGTGTTCTTGTGACACTCTTCTCCAACACAGCGGTAAAATTTCCCGCAAGTGTTGCACGTTAACTGGGGGTGGATTATGTTCGTTGAGCTGTTCTTGAAGTCTGTCCCAAATGTGCTCAATTGGATTCAAGTCGGGAGACGTTGGTGGTAAAGGTAGATGGTTAATATGGAGGTCATTTATTGCTTGCATTACAATTTGTGCACGATGAGGTCTTGCATTATCATCAATAAAAACCATGTTTTCATCCACAGCATCACGAAAGTCGGCCACATATTGCTGAATAATGTCATCTCTGTATATGTGTCCATTGACATTGTTTTCAAAGAGATGGAGGTTCGTACGTCCATTCAAACTAATGCCCGCCCACACCATGATACCGCCGCCGCCAAAAGGCACCACAGCTTTTGCAAACTCGCGTCTATAACGGTCTCCTCGAGTTCTCCAGACCCTTACTCCACGATTATCACTAAATAAGCAGAATCTGGATTCATCGGTGTATAAACCATGCTCCCATTGAAAATTTTCTGCTAGTCGTTGGTTAACCCAAGTTCTTCTAGCCATTCTATTGGCATTAGTTAATTTTGGGCGTCTCACAGGCCTGCAGCTATGAAGATCCATTTCCCTCAGACGGTTTCTGATGGTTTGATCCGAAACTCTAACTCCAGTGGCGGCACGTAACTGTGTTTGCAACCATACAGCACTTCTAAACGGATTCATCCTTGTCTGAATTCGTATGTAGCGGTCTTGTCTCTGATTTGTTTTCCTCTCAGATCCACTACCGGGTCTTCTCCTTGCAGATCCTACCTGTTGAAATCTTGTTAGAGCCCTACTAACAACACTTGGGGACACATTAAAAATTGCGGCAATTTCTGCTCCAGATTGCCCTCGCTGATGCAATAACGCAATTAAATCAAAGTTTCTTTATTTAAATGACGTCTTGGCATCGTGAAAATGTGAAATGACGTTTAAAATGAATAATACTTGTCAAAAAATGCGATTTTTATAATTTTGTAGGTATGCTAAATTAATTTAAGATTAAAATACAAGATTCAATATTTTATCACACAGAAAAGACATTTACCAAATAAAATGTCCACAAACGACTGTGGGCCTTCTAATTTATCTATAGTTTGAGAAAATACGTTAAATTTAATCGAATTAATCAGATCTGTTAAAAAAAGATCTAATTCCCTATTCATTTTTGAGTAGTTTATATCAATTGATAAATTCTTGGAGTTTTTCGGCTTTTATGTGAAATAAACTCCAAGAATTTATCAATTGATATATATATATATATATATATATATATATATATATATATAATAACTTCGTGACCTTGGTATGATATGGTAAACCTAATCAGTAGGCGATTAAAGGTCTGTATATTAATACAAAGGTATTTTTAATAATATAAAATATTATTAAAAATCTGGTGGTCTGTATATTACTTCAAAATATATGTATTTAAAAAACTCTACATGTTTCGGCGGTACGCCTTTATCAAGAGGATACAAAATATAAATGACAGGATATAAATGTCAAGTAATTAAGTTGCTATGGTTTAAATTATCCAAAGATACATTCTAGTAATAATAATAATTGCTATCTATTTTTTGGAATACTAAGGCATGATTTATTATTAGAGCTGAGGATGTTTGCGGTATAACCATGGTTAGATCATGTAACCATAGTAATTTACTATGGTTACATGATATAACCATGGTTATACCGCAAACATCCTCAGCTCTATTTATTATTATTACTAGAATGTATCTTTGGATAATTTAAACCATAGCAACTTAATTACTTGACATTTATATCCAGTCATTTATATTTTGTATCCTCTTGATAAAGGCGTACCGCCGAAACATGTAGAGTTTTTTAAATACATATATTTTGAAGTAATATACAGACCTTTAATCGCCTACTGATTAGGTTTACTATATATATATATATATATATATATATATATATATATATATATATATATATATTATTAATAAATTATCAAAACAGATTGTATATATTTATCAAAATAATATTAAATGTATGAAACCTGTGAACGTGTCTGTAGATGTTGACAAGCGGTATATTAAATTTGAATTAATTAAAGAAGAATAGACGTCTGCCGAAGATCTTTGAAGGCGTTAACAAAAAAGATACAAGCATAAATATGAAACGTATACAAAAAAACATATTAGTAATAGTATCATATGAGTAAAACCTCAATTATTTGTATAAAAACAAATTTAATTAATCAATTAATTGATATCAACATCAATTCCACACCTGTACACAAGTACATATTTAGGGGAAAAATGCCATCCAGATAAGCAGAGACGTATTTCGTCATAGTATTGACTCATTAACTCATTAGTGCATGATTCGGATAGACAAGTATCATATTAAAACTACTTCATCGCATACAGTCAAGGCGTAAAAGGCAGTATGAACGATAATTCTGTGTAAGATAATCGTGGGGTTCACACGAGTCTATGATAGACCAAAATACGTATCGGCGCAATTTTTACACCAATATGTACTTATGCTTCTTCATAAGAGATTTTTTAATAAAATTTTTGATATTTTTAAAAATGCCTTTGTTTTAACAATCAGTCCTTAATGATTGTCAATATTTTGAAATAACTGTTCTATCTTCTGGTTCCGCAAAATATCAAATTTTGGCTAGGTTTAGAATACAGTTTGGAAATAATTCTTTGTCAAAGACGCAGTTCTATGAATGATGTAAAGCATATTGAGGAAAAGAAGGTGGTAAATTTGTGGTATTCGTTACGCCCTCAAACTTCCAAGAACGACGCTATTATTCAAAAAGTTAGCGACCTTATCCTGTCCAATTCTTCTATAATTGTACAGCATAAATAGCATAACGTAATCAAATAAGGAAGAACTTCTTTTGCTCTCTTAGATTTAGTTATAATATAATTTAATAAAGTGCATCTATGCATGCATTTATTGGAAATACAATATATTTTCAATTATTATTTAGAATTACATGAAATTAACGAAATGTGAGTTTAAAGAAAAATAACAACTCTAAAATTAATAATTGTGGTATAAAGTTACAAAATAATACAAATCTGTATAAAAACAAATTTGTATCTGTATATGCATGGACACACAGTACGTATTTTCCAGCGTTTGCTTCAACTACCAGACGCATGCGTTTCTGTGTAACCACTTTGTCAATGATAGGTTTACGAAGACAAACGACTGTAGGTACACTTGCGGTCATGTAGCAAGTTTTGTCCTATCCGAAGACATCAGATAACCTCATGCCATCTGACAGACAAAACCGACCACGCCGGTGCAAAGTGTTTCTTCTCGAATAGCTAAGCTATTACAGGAAAAGAAAAAATACGCATATTACTGTGAGTCCATTAACTCGTCGCCAGGTGGCGTAGTATAGCAAAAACAAATTGCATGTCGATGCGACAATTCACATCAAGCTTTGATACGAAATAATACAAATCTGTATAAAAACAAATTTATATCTGTATATGCATGGACACACAGTACGTATTTACCAGCGTTAGCTTCAACTACCAGACGCATGCGTTTCTGTGTAACCACTTTGTCAATGGTAGGTTTACGAAGACAAACGACTGTTGGTACACTTGCGGTCATGTAGCAAGTTTTGTCCTATCCGAAGACATCAGGTAATCTCATGCCATCTGACGGACAAAACCGACCACGCCGGTGCAAAGTGTTTCTTCTCGAATAGCTAAGCTATTACAGGAAAAGAAAAAATACTCATATTACTGTGAGTCCATTAACTCGTCGCCAGGTGGCGTAGTATATCAAAAACAAATTGCATGTCGACGCGACAATTCACATCAAGCTTTGATACAAAATAATACAAATCTGTATAAAAACAAATACACATACAAATTTGTTTTTATACAGATTCGTATTATTTTGTATCAAAGCTTGATGGGAATTGTCGCATCGACATGCAATTTGTTTTTGCTATTCTACGCCACCTGGCGACGAGTTAATGAACTCACAGTAATATGCTTATTTTTTCTTTTCCTGTAATAGCTTAGCTATTCGAGAAGAAACACTTTGCACCGGCGTGGTCGGTTTTGTCCGTCGGTTTTGTCCGCCAGGTGGCGTAGTATAGCAAAAACAAATTGCATGTCGATGCGACAATTCACATCAAGCTTTGATACAAAATAATACAAATCTGTATAAAAACAAATTTATATCTGTATATGCATGGACACACAGTACGTATTTACCAGCGTTAGCTTCAACTACCAGACGCATGCGTTTCTGTGTAACCACTTTGTCAATGGTAGGTTTACGAAGACAAACGATTGTTGGTACACTTGCGGTCATGTAGCAAGTTTTGTCCTATCCGAAGACATCAGATAACCTCATGCCATCTGACGGACAAAACCGACCACGCCGGTGCAAAGTGTTTCTTCTCGAATAGCTAAGCTATTACAGGAAAAGAAAAAATACTCATATTACTGTGAGTCCATTAACTCGTCGCCAGGTGGCGTAGTATATCAAAAACAAATTGCATGTCGACGCGACAATTCACATCAAGCTTTGATACAAAATAATACAAATCTGTATAAAAACAAATACAGATACAAATTTTTTTTTATACAGATTCGTATTATTTTGTATCAAAGCTTGATGTGAATTGTCGCATCGACATGCAATTTGTTTTTGCTATTCTACGCCACCTGGCGACGAGTTAATGAACTCACAGTAATATGCTTATTTTTTCTTTTCCTGTAATAGCTTAGCTATTCGAGAAGAAACACTTTGCACCGGCGTGGTCGGTTTTGTCCGTCAGATGGCATGAGGTTATCTGATGTCTTCGGATAGGACAAAACTTGCTACATGACCGCAAGTGTACCTACAGGCGTTTGTCTTCGTAAACCTATCATTGACAAGGTGGTTACACAGAAACGCTTGCGTCTGGTAGTTGAAGCAAACGCTGGTAAATACGTACTGTGTGTCCATGCATATACAGATACAAATTTGTTTTTATACAGATTTGTATTATTTTGTATAAAAGCTTGATGTGAATTGTCGTATAAAGTTAGTAGAATAGAAATAGAGGATGCACAACATGTGTTGGTCATTTGGTAAGAATGCTAAGAAGAAGAAAGGAGGAAAATCAAAGGGAAACACACGTGCATTTCAGCACTAGCCAATAACAGAGGCGAAAAAATGAGTAAAATTTTTTAATTAACTCTGAGATACCTTCAAACATAGAAAATTACTATTTTACTAGTATAAATATCATAAATAGCATGTTAATTGTTGACAAAATTTTCTTTTATCATACAAATCTTAATATTTTTTTAATTAAATTAGATAAAACTTGATTCAAATCACTTAATACATGTTCAGTTCTATTATTTTTTTCTAATGTTAAGCGGTGAGTACAAAATAATCAGACGACATACGATCTTATCCGAAATCTTATATGACGACGCAATTCCTTAGAGTAAAGTTCTTTGCTGATCCCTTAGCGTACGTAAATCCTTTTAAGCAACGTTCCTGCTGCCCTCATACACATACAACAAAGCACGTTCCTGCTGCCCTCATACACATACAACAAAGCAACCCCCAGAGTTCGAACCAGTGACACCATTAATGTTAATTTAATGCACCAATGGTACCGCTGTGCAGGCCTCTCTGTTCCGCATAACTTACAATTAACCCCATAATCGAATGTACTAAGTTGAAAACATTCGCGAAACAGCTTCGCCTCTTTTAGTGAAAATTTCGTTTACATAACCAGATGTAGATATAATAATGAAAGACCCCTGAGGATAACGTACGGAAGTTTATAGATTATGTAGATCCGAATACAAAGGGCAATTAAGCTGTACTTACTTTTCTATACATAGATTGGATCGAGATACTTGTTAAATATTCAGGATCTCTCGTCTTCGTCTTTTAGTACACCATAAAGGACACAAATGTGACGTTGTTACTTTGCTAAACGCCTACACCAATATGCAAAGTGAAACCTTAAGTCTCTCTTTATTATAGTTTTGGTGTAGGTTTGAAAGTGTAATCATGGGATTACTGGAGTCGAAATATTAAAGCTTAGGCTAATTAATGAGTAATAGCACGAATTCTAGTATTTATTACTATTTAAAAACGTCTCGTATTAAAATGTTTCTTTCTTAGTATATCAATTCAAGAGCAGCTTTAAATTGGTTTCTATAACTTCTTGATTATATGTAGAGTGAAAACATTTAGAGAATAGCACATACGTCACAATGCGCTATGAACATATTAGGGTTAGGCGAGTTCATTCTATCCCATCTGATCCCGTTTTAAGGGTGTTTGTATAACAGTTGCGTGCCTATTACAATTAAGTTATATTTGGGTTTATGTTTTATTGTTGCTTCTTTGAATTTAGTAAATTATCGTTATTTAAATAATTGTCGCGGCATTGGACGTTCTGTTACTCTTATTAAATTTTTTGTAAAACAAATTTAAAAAATGGAACAATTTGTTACTTTTTTATACCACATATATATACTGGTATTAACATACATGTATTACAACACTGTTATTGTTTTTATTGCATATGTATTGTAATATTTCTTGGCAAAAATTAAATTTTCTAAATAATTTCATCTTACAGATGTCAACTTGTATTAATTATAACAATATACTCTCTAGACAACATGAAATATTTATATGTATCTTTATTGTAGCTTGGAATAAGCCAATATCTATTTCAAATTATAATACATAATTCTGATTTGATAAATGTAAAATAAACTTTATCTGCTACGCTGTCTAAAATAAGAAAGTTTATGAAGCGAAAAATTAATTTTATTTAAATTATACTAGCAGCAATATTCCTAACGAGGTAGATTTAAAGACTCACATTAATACTTCTGTAAATAATAATAATAATAATAATAATAATAAAGAATCTTAAGTATACCCCAACAGAAAGAGAGATGGAAAAATAAATCTTTGCATGGCAAGTATCCGTTAACAATTGGATCTGAAAATTTTGACACCTCAGCGTCGCAGGCATGGCTGTATACAGGTAACCTGTTTGCAGAAACAGAGGGATTCATAGCCGCCATCCAAGATCAAGTAATTCCAACACGTTCCTATAGGAAAAAAATTCTTAAGGAGAATTTATCTGACATTAAATGTCGTGTATGCGCAGATAAGGAAGAAACAATTGATCATTTGATGGCAGGATGCTCTGTACTTGCCCCCAAACAATATCTCGAGAGGCACAACAGGGTTGCAAAAATATTACACCAACTGCTCAGACAGAAGCACTTGTCGTATTCTGAAAATGTCCCGTATTATGAATATGAAGCACCTTCAGTTTGCGAGGACGAAAATTGTCGATTATATTGGAATCGCCAAATAATCACAGATAAAACAATTCCCAACAATATTCCAGATATAATACTGACACTGAAGAAGGACAAGGTAACGTACATCATTGACATTGCTGTTCCGTTGGCAAAAAACACTGCAAGGAACTATAGTGAGAAGGTAAATAAATATTTACCTCTCAGCGACGAAATCAAGAGTATGTGGAAGATGGACAAGGTCCTAATAGTCCCAATTGTTATTGGCGCAACTGGAGAAATTCCACAGAAATTACACAAGTCCATAAATACTTTGGATCTCTACCAAAAACTTTATTTAAAAATGCAAAAAAGTGTCTTGTTAGACACGGCTGCAATAATACGTCGCGTGCTGAACTGAAATTGAAGCGCGCGAACGCGGCCAACGTGGCCGGGAGGCGAAATGACGGAACGGGTGGGGTGCTGATGTGGTCCTCTACTGGGTGGTAGCCTAGCATATGCGCTACCAAACTCTAGGGGGGTCTGCCCGATGGGCGGGCAGGTGCCATTCCGCCTTTCCAGCAGGGGAGAGAGGAACCAAGCTACGCGGCGCAAAACACGGCGCCGCGCAATGCACACACCACTAGGGTCGGTCCTGGGCGGCAACCTTGCCAGGCTGGCGTTAACAGCACACACACGCTCGACGTGTGTGCAGTGCCCCCGCAATGGCGGAAAACGTTAAGATGGCACAAAGTGTGACCGTCGTCGACCAAAGTAGCCGCTAAGAGTGTTCCATTGGTTGGCGATGAGCAACCCCGTGCAGGCTGCGCTTCGCGTGTCTGGGCCTTGCCTCGATGGGGCGGGGGTCGGGCCGTCGAAGTACTGCATGGAAAAGTAAAGAAGTTGCCGGGAAAGGGTTGGCGGCCCTGCGCAACGGCTGGTTCTCCGATCTCTCAAAATTAGCGCGACGGGACACTAAACACATGCACGAGTGCGCTAAAATACAACACCCCTACACTTGCGCGCTCGCACAAACACAAAACCACACACCCAGAGAGAGAAGCAAGCTGCCAGCAGCGGACAACACGTAAGTTGACACCCTGAAAGTACTGGTAAGTATCTACTATAATCAATATTCATATAAAAATAATGAATGCTAGATAACTATGCCACCCATCTTGTTCGAATGAACCGATGGGGTTAGATAATGGCAACCAAGAGCGAATAGTTCTTGTGAGTGAAAGAGATAATAATAATAATAATAATAATAATAATAATGAGAAATCTAGATATACTATAGGATTATCGAAAGAAAATATGCAGAAATTACTTCCTTTTTAGTAAAATTTATCGAAATATTTAAATAGTACTTAAACTGTATAATGTTTTCAAAAATTACATACTAAATCTAAATTTATCATTTCTAATAATTGTACAAAATAATTGGTTAAATTAATCTTGTTTTATATTTTAGATTTCAACTTCTTACCATTGGGTTTAAAGTTTCACTACAAATGTTATCAAATCAACAATGATTTTACATTTGGTTTGTAGGCCTCTGCGGTCTATGATTCCTTCTTGGATTCTGGGCTGGAACCACGTTCCTAGTTTCCTTCCCAACGGACACGTTTCGCTCACTGTTGTAAGGAACATCTTAAGTGGATATACAATAGCGAACGAAACCCAAAATCCAAGAAGCAATCTATGATTTTACTGAAATATTTCTTTTTTAAAGCATTATAAACTGCTTATAAATATAGTATACCGCGTGTCCTCGAAAGAATAAAAAACGAACGTATGAACAATGGAAAGATCCAATTATACAGGGTTAGTTAAAAGTATGGAGACGGCGATTTATTGTCGTTAATATTCATTTTAGGGAATTATGTTCAATATAAAAGTTTGTTAAGATATTTTGATCTACATTTGAGAATATTTGAATTTTTTTTCTTCAATTGTTTTTTTAGATACGCCTGTCCGCGCATTTTTTTTTAAATGGGAACTGGTAAATTTTGCTCTACCATTCGATAGAGAATTTTTTTCTCTTTACAATAATATTTTTGTATTTTTAAAATTCATTCGAATAACTTTTTTACAATAAAAATTAAACAAATTATTAACAAAGTAAACAAAGCAAAGAAAAATCCGTCGTCTGCAAAAGTCAAAAGTTAATACAATTGATCTACTTTTATGACGACAGGAAATTATTCATTACGCATTTGTTCGTCAAGAAGAGATCGTCACTGGAAGCTTTTATTTAAAGTTTTTTGGAACGCCTATGGAAGAGGATTCGCCCATGCGGTCTGAATATTCAAAGCTAAGTTTGAAGTTGGTTCCTGCTTCGTGATAATGTATCAGTTCACAAGACTATAGTTATACAATAATATTTGTCTAGAAAACGTGCGCGTGTCCTAAATCACCCACCAAATTTGCAAGATTAGTCTCTTTGCTAATACTTTCTTTTATAAAACTGAAGTCACCGTTGAAAGGGCGGCTCTTTGAGGATGATGACGATTTCAAAAGTACTGTGACATTTACTCTTTAGAACATACCACAACAAAATATGCAGAGGTCGTTCGAGTCGTTGTTCAATCATATTACTTGTTGAATCAATTCAGAAGGAATAAAATACATGTACTATTCAATTGCCTTGTATAGGTATATTTTATAATATGAACTGTCTCATTATTTATTTAATGGATTCTCGCTTCTGTTCTGATGTGTCTTCAAGCTAAAATTATCTGGATTTGTTTTCCAAACTATGACTTTTATCTCCAAGTTGAACAAACATAGTTAAGTTAATTGTGGTAAAATACAAAATTAATGATTCCTTTATGAACGATATTTACTCGTTTAGTTATTTTCTTTTAATACTTTATTTCACCGTAGATTTTATTAAATTATTAAGTAAGTATAAAAATATTAGGATCATATATAATATTTTATTACTAGAGATAAATAAACTACAGTGAAAATGTTTCTTATCCCAGCAATATCCATTAAAAGAGTTAGAAAAAGCGATACTGGAAATGATAAATCTACCGTTGTTCACTCTAACAAAGACTATCGCTCGTGTTCTGGGAAACCTAAAGATAAAATTATCTAAGAAACGTTATGAAACACCCAAATAAATTGTTTAGAGTGTGAGAAGGTTTTGCAGATAATCTATGTATTACCGAAGGAATCTTCCTATTTTGTTAACCTTCTAGTATATAAAAAAAAGTGATCGTACTATATTTCATCGTGCATCTAAACAATCACAGTTACAATTATGGATACGACAGAGCTTTATCGATTCTTATGTACAGATAGTGAACTAGGCATTTTGCCAATTCCCTCTAATACTCTGTCCAATATATAGCTATAAAAAATAAGTATATATTTCCTACGTGTTTTCACTGAATAGCTTATTCAATGTTATATGGTTATGTTCTTGAACATTTAGGATTCTTTCTGTTTTTCAACACACCTACATTCATGCTTCCTTAGAAAATCTCATTTATAGTGTTTCCAGAAATATACCGTTGACTTTTAAGCAAAATTTAAATCCTATTCATTGCACCGTAATTAATGCAGTATTAGGTCTAGCCCTAACAGAAAGAGAGACATTAGTGCACCAGGATCGGTCTTAGTGTATTTTCTTGCTAAGAAGCGTTGTGATGGTTATTCTCGATAATAATTCTGCAATTAAAAATCGAAGTTCGGTATAACATGATGTTAAAGGTTAGTATTATATTAATTTTATTGCCCATTTCTTCAATATTTATAGATCGATAATGATATCTAAGTAATGTAACTGCAGTAACCAAACAACTACTAAGAATTGACTTGTCGACATTGAAATAAATTAATTGAAATGGTGAAGTAAAACCTACTAGGGCGTTTGGAATGTTTTCGGCTTGAAAATACAAGATTATTGAGATTTTAATACTACATATCAGTATAATAGGATAATTCCAAAACGCTCTAAAAATTAATTTTAATTACTATTAAAATAAAGTTTTTAATATAATAGTTTATTAAGATTATCAAGACTAAAACAAAATATTACTATTTGAAATTTTTGTACTTTACTGTTTATGGTTGGCATTTGACTGTCACAGTTATGCAATATTGGCAGGCGATATCTGTTATTATTTGTAATAATATTGTCATATAAAAATATTTGTATGGAATACATGGAATACTGCCGTGTACTTTGTTTTTGGTATATACCGGGTGTATTTTTTAACTTGAAACTTTCAAATATCTCGAAAAATAAACAGTTCACGAAAAATGTCCAGATTCAACCCTAGGACTATCAGGGAAACGGCCTATCGCTACATACCGCGCGGGTCCATTGGACCCGTATTACTATATGCTTGGTTTAAGCAAATATTCGATAAGTAAGCGTTTATTTCGAATTCAATATAGCGTAAGCATTATTATGTTTGACTTTTATTTTATTCAACATAAGAAATGACCATTAAAATAAACCGAAGCAGTAATAATAATAAGACATAAATATTGTAAAATAAAATATACTTACATAAAAGTAAAAGTGGGTTAAACACATTTCTTACATATAACTACCGAGTGTTCACCGCACACATTGGTTTTACAACGTGCACAAGTTGTTCTTGTTTGTCTGTCTTTTGAAGATGGACAAACATCACATCTCTTCTTCTTTCTTGGAATCTCAGAGCTAGTAGATGCTTCAGCTTCTTCTTCTGCTTCTGGGTTTTCGTGGTCCTTGTATTCTGCTAGCTCCTTTCCTAGCTCAATTAGAAAGTTTCTTCTCTTTTTCAAATCAAAACCTGAATTAGGTTTCAAGGGCTTCCATGTATGCGTTCATGGCGCTGATGTCTATCATGTTATAAAAAACTACAAGAGGTCATCTCTTCGTCATCCTTTTCACGGTGTATGATCGTGTCATTTTGTCCATGTTCTCTGCCCCACCTTATGTTTTATTGTAGTTCAGGATTATCTGAGGTTTCTTTTTCTGGCCATTATCAACATTTTTCTCACTGTGCAGAGTACTCGGCAACGTTACAAGCTAGCGTTTCTTTGGGAAATACGAAATAATCATCGCATCTTCTGTAAAACCAAACTGTGTGGAAAACACTTGACGTTTTTCTGGATCAATAAATGAAGATTTCAATTCAGACTTATTTTTACGGATCGTAACAACTAAAGTACCAACAAAGTAAAGAAATTGTCGCTGGTGACATTCTTTCTAGAGTTTTAAATTTCTTCAACTAAACGTTTTACAACCTTTTCGCCTTGATTCTTGTCTCTTTCCTCTCCCTGCTTTCCAGGATAAATTTCCAGATTCCATGAATAGGTTGTTACACTGTCTCAAATGGCCGAAAATTTTATTCCATATCATCCAGGTTTTGATGGAATATATTGTCTAAAGGGACATCTAGCACTGAAAGTTACAAGCTGTTCATCAACCGTCATACACCAATTTGGTACTTACGCATCTCGCAAATAAGTATTCCATAACTCAAAGCATTCCCGCATTAGTGCTATTTTGTCGCCACTCCTTTTTCTTCGTCTTTCCGATGCATCGTCGAATCTAAGTACACGAAGTATATTTAGAAATCTATTTCGAGCGACAATAGCACCAAAGATTTTTCGACCATTGTTTTTGCTCCAAAGTTGTGTTACGTCCTCGTTATAAGATTTGTATAGACCTATTAGTATCAAAACTCTAATAAATTTCTTTAAATCTTGGACATCCATTTTTATCAAATTTTTCCGAAAACAATCTCTCCTTCTTCATTCGTCCACTTTAGGATAATTTCAAGAAGAGGTTTACGAAAATAAAACAAAAAGGAAGAAGCAGGTGTATCGATCTCGCGATTTCCAAAACGTGTTGGGCCTGAACGTTCTCGTAAATATTGTGTCGTGGTTGTCTTCCGTGATGAGGTAAAATAGGATCTTGGTACCAAATAACTTGTTTGTTCCTTGATAAAAGAATTAGCCGGATTTCTGTTGTGATCATCATCGCTGCTGTCAGCAGAATCTTCGTTATCTGATTCTTCTACTGTGCTTGTATCACCTCCATCGATGAGGCCTTCGACTGCATGTCTACCTCTCCATCGTCGTCTGAAGCTTCATATCCACTATTGTATTCAACGTTACTTATTTCGGCTACTATCGCCTCTAGCTGTTGTTGTGTAAGGTGTTCCTTATTTCTACTATTCATTTTCCGTAATGAGTAAAACGCAAAGTAGAAAATAGCCGCAATAACAGATTCAGAAATAACTACCTGACAATTGATAAAAAATTATGCTAAAATATCAAATCGCACATCACAACTGAACAAAATATAAAATTTGACTTATTCTCAGTAACAAAATAACACTACACAGATTCGGCAAGCACTAATGCATTGTTCACGACGTGCGACTATAAATATGCTGAAACACCTAAAGTCCCCAAAATCCGCATAATAAAGGGTTTTCCCCTTTCTGCATACATCGGGGAATGCCTAGAAAGGGTTATCAGCAGCGGGGCAGTCCGGAATTTATAAGCGAACCACATGAATGTAAGTTTTTCGAGTAAAATTACTGATTGGCAAAATTTAGAGTTAAAAAGAAATTTATCCGTGAAAGAAAAGCTCCTGTGTTTTTTGGCAAGATGAATTAACGATATGAATAAAACTCTTTTTTAAACTGTCTCCATATTGACGATCTTGTATTTCTTGTGGATTGCGATATTGATTTTTTGATATTTGTTGTATTTTCTCCAGTTGAAATTTCCCCAAACCGACTCATGTTACACATTACATATTACACAGCTGCTAAAATAAATTAAATGATGCCCAGCTACTAGCTACTATATGTAATACAGTTTTGAAGAACAACCATTTTTATCGGTGATAGAGAGCTAGTATCAATCCATTCGATGTTTTGACTTACGCCATTAATTTTCATCCATTGTATTTAGAAGTAAACTGTTTCAAGATTATGTTTATATTCTAAATATTCTAAATTTTATAACATTTTTTAATTCATTGGCTAAAATTTGCTATATTTATTAAAATAAATTTTAATAAAATGTCAAGAACGGCATGGTTATGAATGAAATTTTCCGTGAAGTCAATCATTCATCTCATATGTATTTATTCAAAGAACCAAAATATTCAACAACAAATCGTGTCAGTCTGAATAGAGAACACATAAAGTGTATTTATTTACTATAAGAGCTTATTTAATATAGAAGAACCATGGCAAATTTAAAATGATCAAATCTCCTTCACATAATATTTTAAGATGCACTAATTGGCGCAAATAGAAGACCGGAATAAAATTCAGCCTGCATATTGCAAAGATTAGCACAACCTATGAAGTTCATTCGTTACGAAAAATAAGTGAGAAGTCCTACTCATGTTTCATGGCAGTGTTTTAACATTATTTTAATTAGGCTTATATTTAGATGCTGTGTAAAATTTTGACAATTTCATCTGCTTTTATTTACTTTTAATAAATGCTTTTTTCTATGTCTGAGTTTGATCTTGAGCAACAATATCTAATGCACCACCTTTTGTAAGTAAGCAATAAACTAAAATTTTTCTAGTGTATTTTTAGAAAAAAAAACTTGAAATTTGTAATTAATTTATTTCAAAACAATAACAAACAATTAAATATATAACTTTCAAGAAGAGTATAATAAATACTTCAAAAGCTGCATTTATATTTAACAGGGGTGCTTAATTTAGTTTCTCTCTTTCAAAAAAGTTTAACATATTCAATACAAGTTGCTGGGATTGTGAATTCAAAGGAGGTTTTCTATGCATATCTTTAATGAATGTAAATTCTCAACCTATAACCAATAAATAACTTAGTGAAAAGAATACTGTAAATGTATTAAAAATTGTTCTTTGTGTTATGAAAAATCAATTATTTGCTAGAGAGAATGAAAATCAATTAGAAAAGCAATAAAATGAAAATAAACCAAAGTAAGATGTCAAACGTCAAAATTTAATTATTGGACTATCGTAGTACAGGGGAGTCATGGCGGGCGGATGACCGCATGTTATCTCTGTCTATCATATTGGTCTTACGGCGAAAACAATCCCACATTTTCGTTTGAGTCTTTTATCCTTTTTTAACCATTTGGCTTTGAATGAAATGGCAATGCATACATTGTAAGTGCCTATGTCCGTGATACCGCCACGCAACTAATGACGTGAGTCAAAACATCAAGTGAACAGATACGATGAAGCTTTTTATCACTCCCAAAGTGACAAAAATGTCATCATCAAATTGGCATTTTTATATAAGAGTTAATGTATCTTTATAAACTTTATTTTTATAAAGCTGGAAATATAAATAGTAAAAATATTTACATTTTAACGAGAATTATGTTAAGTTGCGTAGAAAGTAGACCTTTGGAACAGTTTGAACAGAACTTGAACTAAACATACACCGTATATTTGCAGAAAACATTAGAACAAAATTAAACAGCAAAACGGAAGTGGGCCGACCGCAAGTCACCCGTGTGTTGGTTACAAATTGCTCATCGACGAAATATGTAAATTAAATGTATCAAAATAATATCAAATTAGTCGGGTCTCCGGTCAGTCCGGTCGTTGATGGCCACTTTCCTCGGACAGTTTTGATTAAATTTTGTCTATCGCATTTATCATTTAGACGAAACCGTCGGTAAGGGCACACCCCGTAACGCAATACCTTCTGAGTGAGCGGAGATGGTAAGTAACTGGACCTATGGTCGAACACAACTCCGGAATAATTTATAGTGGTCGGTCGAAGTCTCTTCCCTGTTTAAAATTCAAATTTACCCGTCCGTTAGTCAAGAGCCACGTGTATTATATATGGTGCCGAAATTGCAGCACCGCGTCGAGAGCTGTTCCTGTTTTGTCATCCTGAATTATGGAAGTCATTACGATTTTCCTTTAAGAGATTTACATATCAATGGGCAGCTGGTCTAGAGAGTTATCGAAGGTGTTTATTTGAAAGACAATTTTTTTGACATTAAATGTCAATTAAGAAATAAAACATGTAAACTATTAGCAGCCTACAAATATAAATAAATGAAAAATTCCGCCAATTTTAATTTATATTTAACGTTATTTTGTTGAAATTACGATTTTTATTTAATTCTTTTGATAAATATTAGAATCCGAACAATTAGAATGAAATAAAAATGAAATACAATGATTTGAAAGTTTCAAAGTTTTATTGTAGATTTCAACTACAACGTTGTTTTACCGCACTGCAGCTACATCAGATGAATGAATAATGGTAAATTTACAATAGCACAAGTTATTATAACGGGTTCTTTTTTATTATTACACAAACATTTTTCCTGTGTAATTAAAAAAGAAATTGTCAATGCATTAGCGACATAGTAGGCAAGCAGTTATACACCAACGAAGAATTTACCTATAGCTTAAGTCTTAAATTAGTTTGCCTAAGAGAAAAACAGTTTATGTCAAAAATTTTTGAATTTTTATTCATACATGAATTTTAAATTAAATACACTTTATTTGAAAAGTAGATAATTTATTGAAATCATGAATAAGTACAACAAAGATGAAAAGGTAGCAATGATAATGTGGTACCAGAAGAATAATAGTTTAGGGATGGTCAGAGACATATTTTCCGTGAATTATCCTGACAGGACTATACTTTGTGCGAAAATAGTTTTAAATATTTTTAACAAATTGAAAATTGCTTTCTAAAGTCCCGCAAAAAAATCTCATTACTTTAGTTACTTTAATTGAACGTAACAGTTATTATTACATTGAAAGGTTTATATTGCCAAATTGCAAGGATATATTAAAGTAGAATCGTAGTTGATAATTCTAGTTAATTATACTTTGAAAGTTAACTGATAATGAAAACTGTATTTAGTGTTAATATTTAATAGAGTTAGGTATATCAATAATTGTAAATGGAACTGATGCAAGTGAATGCTAGGTAATTAATAATTAATCATATTATAGATATTTAATTTTCAAATTGAAGTTTAGAAAAGGCATTTTTAAATTGCTATATATAAAATTAAATGACATTAACTAACTTCCTTGATGAAAATGTAAACAGCATATATCTATAGCGACATTATTGAAAAAATCAATTGATGTCATCTTTAGTAAAAAAATATGGACAGAAAGTTTAATATTTTAATTAAACATTGGATATTAAAATTATAACATTGGTAAACGTGGATGTGCGTTCCTTGGTATTGACGTACATCCACGTTAACCAATACTTACAATGGTCTCATGAAATGTATAACTGTGAAACAATCATGGAATTGTCCAATAACGATCCAAATTTTTTAAACAACATCGTATTTTCTGAAGAAGCTACATTTTGCCTAAATGGATTTGTAAATAGGCATAACTGCCGTTATTGGGTGACTGAGAATCCACATTGGATGCGAGAAAATCATACGCAGCATCGCCACAAACTTAATGTGTGGACTGGCATTGTTGGGCAACGAATCATAGGTCCGTACTTCTTGGAACGCAACCTAAATGGTGATGGTTACTTACATTTATTGCGTAACCATATTGTACCAGATCTGTTGATTTTATTTCCTAACGACAATCAACCAAGCATACCAAACCGTAATCTATGGTTTCAACAAGATGGAGCACCACCACATTATGCTATTAATGTTCGACAGTATTTAGACACAATTTTTCCCGATCGTTGGATTGGACGTCGGGGTTTTATTGATTGACCCGCTAGGTCTCCCGATTTAAATCCATTGGATTTCTCTCTTTGGGGACACTTGAAGTCGCAAGTATACAAGGAGAAACCTAGAAACCTAGAGGATTTGATAGCAAAAATTACTCGTGAGATACAAGCCATACCACCTAATAGTTTACAAAATACAATTCGTCATTTTTGGGAACGTTTAGGACACTGTCAGGTCGTAGAAGGACGTCACTTTGAACATTTAATTTAATTTTGTAGTTTGTTTACTTTTATTAAATTTGATTTTTTTCTCTATATTTTTATTATCTAACCCCATGAAAATAGTACGCATTCATATTCAGAATTATTCGACTGATGCGTTACTTTTGTCCAACCCTGTATATATATATATATATATATATATATATATATATATATATTGTTATGGGACAAGGCATACTCATATTCCAGCACCTATGATGGGAAATACAAAATATTCAATTAGTAAATTCAGCATAAAAAGTGTCAAACAAGCGAGGTTAATATGTTAAATTAGTATCGAAATGTATATAAATTAAATTGACGACAATATTGTATTCTTTAAATTAACAAATTTCTATTTCTTTAATTACTTTTATATTTACTATTTCAATTTCATAATTCAAATCTAAGCGCGAAATCAATGAGATCTAATTTATCTACATCCATATTTGTATCGATACTAGTTAAACACGCCCACTTATTTTCAAAGCTAACTAACCCGCGAAACCAATATTTACTATGCGCATAACACAGAATTTAGCATAAGAAAATATATTTACCAAACGTTAAAATTAACCTATAAATTTTATCATCTAAGGAAAATAATAATATTATCTATTTTATGTCTGCAAAAGTAATTAGTAAAAGTAATACTGCGAGATTATTTGTAATTATTATACTAGGCTTTGAAGATAAACAAACGATATCGGCATCTTTGACTTGAAATCTAAAGAGCATATAGACGCATTTTCGATCAACTTATTAGAAAAATTTATATTAAAGTGTTAAAACCAGTGAAATCATCAAGAATATAATTTAAAAACGTCTTTTCTGAAATTTCTTTAATACACATAGATGTATTGCGACACATCTCTCGAAAAATTATCTTTAAAAATATTAAATACAAGTGAAAACCTCAAAATTAGTTACACTAATCGTAAATTGGATATTTTCTACATCAACGAAGAACAAACCTCAAGTCCATCACTTGACAGTGGCCGTAAAATCGCACGAGCATCATAGGAATACTGAGTCCGAAGAAATTGACGAACGCGTCACCCAACAAGCAACGCCTAACGCCGCCAAGGAATTGGGAGATCCCGCACTCGCATCGTCCGCTGAGACTTCTACTAGACTGGAGATTCGCATCAGTAACACTTATCAACAGGTTCACTATCACCACATACTACAACGAAGCCGTCATTATTAAAAATTTACATAAAATTAAATTAATTATTAATAGAAAAACCTCGAATCTTACTTTTATTAACATCCACATCACACTGTTTATAACATCCCGTAGTATATTTTACCATCATCATAATAATAATCTTAGAAGTACTTACTCGTTTATAATTGATAATTCTAGTAATTTTGTACATGTTTGTAATTGTTAACTGCTCATAACCTATTTCACTTTACTTATACACGTGCACATCTTTTAAAGTTTATTTTTATCAACGTTAGATCCAATTTATTGCTCACATTACAGTTTTCTTTTTTATTTGTCAATAAACAGATTATTTTTATTTATTCTCACTCTTTAATTTGTTAGAGTTAAGTTGTAGGAGTTATTTCTCTTTAGTATTATTTAATTAAGCACCATACGAAGATTTAAACAGCCTCCACTCGCGAAGATCCTGAGATAATATTAATTTTTATAGATTCCATGCACCCGATGACTAGTTGGCACATTAAAGTAAAGATAGCGTTGTTTGAAGTATATTTATTATATATAAAAGGCGCCCAATTAATAGTTTCAATTAAATCATTTAAAACATTCATTTACCTTTTACAATTCATATTACATTTATATTTAAATACACCGCTATCGCTTTAGTACAATATATATATATATATATATATATATATATATATATATATTATATATATATATATATATATATATATATATATATATATATATATTATATATATATATATATATTATGGTAAATTCAGTCAGTTGGCGATTATATATATTATGCATATATTTGTGCATTTGACATAAAAATATTGCTTTTGTTATTCCTAAGCTTCCATTAATAATTTTCATTTAGAAGTAGATAACGATACTGATAGATGAGTGTGGTCCCTTCCCGCCTACGTATCTACTAAGCGTTTGCTATACATCTTGGCCAAAGATTAATATCAACCTCGTATCTCGGAGTCAACGATTTATTTCTAGTCTTGACATTCTTTTATAGTCTCTGCAACCTATTTGCTTCTCTAACACAAGAATATATATCTGACACATTGACGTTAATTATCCTTTTATGACCACAGCGAGCCTATTTTATAGTTTTCTCATTTCCTATTATGTTTATATTTAGTTGACTACTGGTCGGCGTATATTTACTGTGGACAGCTTAGTATACTTTACGTAAAATCTGTATTTTGTACACTTAATTTTTTTTATTGCACATGTAATGTAGTATTAATATATTTTTTTCGATATAAATATAAAAAAATAACGGTATCAGTTTTTGTGTGACCACCTTCTTCTACTCGCTTCAAATTTTAGAATATTATTTTCTTTAATGTTGTCTTTTTTTAATATAGTCAACCTTTTTTTTTTAACTTTCAGTACCCTTTTGGGATTTTTTGCGATCAAAATAGTCCAAAAATAGGCTCATGCACACCACTGCTCATAGCACTCCACTGACTTGTTTCTGATTTAAATAGTTTTCTATTGATTTGAAGACATCTTCGGAATTATTACCTTCTTGTAAGATTGATTATTAAACGATATCTAGAAGGTATAGTATATTTCTTAGTATAAACCGATATTGTTTCTCTGCGAGCTTGCCCTCTATTTTAACAATGCCACCGACACCTTCCGACGAGATATACGAGATATTGTCGGGCCCATGCTTCAGAGTTGCACACGTAGAGAGGGTTCCAGGAAAAATTGACTCACGCCCCTTCTTACGTACAAATTAAAGTGAAATAATAAAATTATTCGTGGGTTCACAGCTTGTTTCCAATAAACATTTCCGCATCTTTAGTAATCCTTCGTATATTTTCATCATTTTGGTTTATTACCTCATCTTAAAAGTGATTTTTTAACAACTGCATATCCTCGAAGCACGGATTTCTTTAAACATCGCCTTAATGGAGTATGCAAAGTTTCCCATAGTTCTTTTAAATCTCGCGTTATTTCTGCACTAACTTTTCTCTGATGTCGCAGCCATTTAAAAATTTAAAAATGTACACCTTCCGAAAGCTTTTTCATTTGTCTAGTTATTGGTTCTCCTTTCACTACCTATTTAATTGATTTTTTCATAATGTGCCGAAAACTTAAACAAGTTCGCTTCGGTAGACTTGGAATATTAGTTTGACTGAAACCTTTTTATAGAGATAATACACAAAATGGACAATATAAAACAATGCCTTTCGAAGAGACCGACGTACTCTGTTTCCCTCGAGATAAGTACCAGTTATTATTAAATTATTTATTTTCACAAATCACAATTGAATACATTTGGTAAAAATTTATATAGGTAAAATTCTTTCAAAACCTTTAAGTTACATAGCCAATATTCGTCTCTTTCAATTACAAAGAGACAGTCTGATTTGATATCCATATAAAAAAAAAGTATTGCAAAGCAATTTTTTTTCTTCTCCAAATCAACAGATATCTGTAAGAAAATATTATTACAAAAGTTAACAAAAATTATTTTTCTTTGTATATATGGTCTATCAATTGGGGCAAGTTAAAAATACTTAATGTGTAAGATACAATGCTAATTTTTGTATATATTATAAGGTTAGATGTGCCATTTATGTTCGAAATAGGACATCATGTAAATGTCCAGCTCTTCCTCGTGTGCAGGCAGGCAATCGCTAAATCCAATTTTCAGATACTTTTACCAATAAATCCTGCTGAATTTGACGAATTTCCCGTTCGATGTTTGTTTTCAAGTCGTCAATCGTTTGAGGTATGTTGGAGTAAACCAATGATTTCACATACCCCATTGAAAAAAATCCATACGAGGTAAATCACACGAAGAAACTGGCCAATTGAAAGGTCTATTTCGGGAGATGATTGAACCATCGAACTTTTCTTCCAATAAGGCGATTCCTTCATTTGCAATGTGGTATGTGGCACCATCCTGTTGAAACCACATCCACTTGTTCCAATTCCGGACACAAAAAGTTTCTTATTATTGCTCGATATCTCTCTCCAGTCACCGCGACGGCATTTCATTCCTCATTTTGAAAAGATATAATCCAATAATGCCTCAAGACCACAAGCCGCACCAAACAGTCACTTTCTATGGATGAGGACCTTTATCTTTAACCACCTGTGGGTTTTCGGCTGCCCAATAACGCATATTTTGCTTATTAACGAACCCATCCATCCAAAAATAAGCCTTGTTACTAAACATTATTTTCTTCCCAAAATCGGTATCATTTTTCAGCTGCTCCAATGCTCAATCTGACGCGTGAGATGGTCAGCCAGCTTCAATTCTTGTGTGAGAACAATTTTGTAAGGGTATACTCTTAAATCCTTCCGTAAAGTACGCCACGTTGTCATTGCAAAAAGCCCCAATGCCCGAGAACGACGCAACATCGACAAATTCGAGTTTTCAGCTGCACTGACATCCACAGCAGCGATATTTTCATTACTTACAGGCGATTCTTACACGAGCGCGTGGCTTTTGGTCGACCAAACTTAAGTGTGTTTCGAAACGATTGGTAATTATATAAATCGCTTGTTCACTAGGCCGATTATGACGGCCAAAAATATGGCGTAATGCTCTGTACGTAGCCCGAACTGATTAAATTTTTGTAATAAATTTTTACAATTTCCAAACATTGTTGTGGCGTATACTTCGTCATCATTAAAAGGTTAACTTTACTACCTAAAATGCACACTAACAGATGTCAATTACATTTACAAAGTGAAGGCAATCTACGTTAAAAGATCTCATGTTCTTATTAGTAGATTCTTTACCTCGACATTATAAATTTATTTCTTCTTGCTTGCATGCACTTGAATCTTCAACAATGCAAGAGTAGCATTATGGATGAAGGTCATCAAGAACCACGAGAGGGTCGATCGAGTTCCTTCTCCTGGTTCTTGAACAATTTTAAAATAATAAATAGAACTTTATTAATCGATTGGCTGCCATGATCTAGAAAAAAAAATTGATTGAGTTTGAAGTCAAATTTGAGGTTATGCGAACTTTTATTGAATTTAAAAAAAATGCAAGCAATCATTAAAGTTTTACAGGAAAAATATGTGGTATATTAGTAATGGGCAACTTCAGAAATATTATACGTACCGTCACATCTGCCAATTACTGTTATATTCAGTGTACTTTATCTTTTTCTAATCTCTTATGGGAATTTCTAATGTAAATGGGTTTTATTTGCATCCAGTCCCATTAAAAATTGCGGTTATAACGCATAAATGAGCATATAGGAATATTATTGACCTTCAATAAAATTTCGAGAAGAATCCTTTCTGCGTGTTCCTACTTAAATCTTAAGAAAATTTGAAGTGTTCCAAATTTATTAAAAATTTCTTGAAATCTAAAATAATGACCGAGTTCCTGTGTTATGCTAGTTTTTGTTATAACTGTGCTATTAATGAAATTTCCATAAAATACGGATGTGCCGTTTATTATACCGCCTAATTCTGAGCAAACGCAACGATGCGAATGTATGAATATTTCTCCCGCTTCGAATACAAATCCCCTGAACGCGTTTAGCCAATCACAAAACAGTCTGTCGCGCAGCGATTTGACAATTAATGTCACAAATTAGTGTCACCACTGTCACCCTATACGGTGTCTCTTAAGCGTTTGAATAGTGATAATGCCGCGTTATACACTAGAAGAGAAAGCCGAAATGATGAAATGGTACCACGCTGATAATTCTTATCAAAGAATATGTGACTTATTTGCCGGAGTTCCTAATGATACGTTCATTTTAGTATGCGCTGCAATAGAACTAAATTCAAATTTGACACATAGCGATATTTCCAACGATTTAGGCATATGCTGCTCTTCCGTTAACCGCATACTAAAATTAAATGGTTTTCGTAATTATAAATATTCCAAACATCATCAATTATTTTACGGTGATGAGTTTAAACGGATGAATTTCCGTTATTATATAATAAATTTCTCATTATGAACAATTTATTTTATTATCTGTAAGAGTAAATTTTTCTTTACATTACTAGAATTTAATTTAGTTTTTATTTATTTCTGAAGTTTATTTAGTTTACTATGAATAGTTTTTGTTACCTTTATTATTAAAATTTAATTTATTAAATCTCTTGATGCCTTATTTGCAATTTTCTTAACCGCTTATTAATAATTTTATTACGCTTTGTGGGACCATCGTCAGTATAACGTATTGCAATTTATTTATTATAAAATCATTACAATAACACAGGACTAAACAATTTATAGTCCTTTAATAGTCATTTGGTAATCAGATAATTTTTCTTACGCGGTTCCATAATATGTAAGTATGTATGACATATGACATCGATGTTGACACGCCTACAGCATTCAGGGGAATTCTATTTGGAGCGGGAGAAATATTCATACATTCGCATCGTTGCGTTTGCTCAGAATTAGGCGGTATATACATAGTTGTATATTTATATTCTTTTCAAAAAAAATATCTATCGATGTATTCAACGGTTTGTTTTCTCAATTGAGCATTAGCATTTATAAATTAGCATTTATAAATTATGTTTTTATATCTAATATATTTCATTTTAAAATACCTATCACCATTCATCACATACTGAATCGCGTAGTCATTTATGGAAATTCGTTGATTATAAACTATACTTGGTAACAAAAAAATTTAAATTACCAATTAATGAATACCAAAAGTTAATTAATCCATACAAAAAACAAGAATCCTGTTTATGATATATTTTCTATTCTAGCGGAGAATATAATGCTAATGTACAAAATGAATATGATTATTGATCCCAAAACCATAAAACTACGAGCAAGCAAAAAATTACTGCACGTGATATAGAAAACACGTGTGTTTTTATGGCCGCAAATGGTGTAAAAGAATTTGATTAATAAAATATGTTTCTATTAAAAATAATTATAGGCTGTATTCAGACAGGAAAACATTACTGGATAATAAAGTAGATGCGGAAACAGAAACCTTTAACGACATGCTATTAGAATAAATAGTACATTCGTATAAGCTAAAACACACAAACATTAACTTGATGTATCTATAATAATAAGATTTACATTTGCTCTTTATCACTACTATAACCATTAGTATTGGAATAACACTATTTTAAGTACGAGGGAAATTCCCTTAATATTAAGTTTTTTTAATCCCAAGCTTAATTTTACAATCTGTTACATACGTACGTACTACTACGATCGAAAAATAAGGGACAAGTCTTAACACATAAATTCGTCATATTTTTACATTGTAAGTCTGATTTCAAATACAAACTGACGTTGGTGACATTTCATAAATTGGCAAATATCATTTTATCATGAAGTAGACTTTACAATGTACAAAAATAAGTGTTCCTTAAATTACGATCGCAACCGTACATAAGAGTAAGCAATTTGTGAGACGTCAGTAAATTAACATACAAAGATATTATCCAGTGATAATAACCCTCTCGCTCGTCAAATTGGCTCATATATATGGCTATATATATGGTAGATTAATTAGTTGGCGATTTAAGGTCTGGTTTTACTTCAAAATGTATATATTTAAAACAATCTTACATGTTTCGGCAGATGATGCCTTTTTCAAAGAAATGAAAATATAAAATCATACATACAAAGAAAAATTTTTAGATGGTCAACTAACCGCCAAACCTAGTATATTAAAATGAATTATACTCGGTTTGGCGGTTAGTTGACCATCTAAAATTTTGTTGTTGTTTGGTCCTTGTATTGTTAAATTTATAGTACATTGTTTTTTGGTTTTGATATTCTTTTGATATCAATTTTTTGCTATATGTTTCGTTTTATATTTTTAATTTTACATGTTTTAACTTTTACATATACATGTTTTTTAAAGGTTGATGTGACATTTAATGTCCGTGTACGTCACTTTCATTTTTGAACTTTACATTCTGTGAGTATTTTACTATTTCTTTATACACTAATTTATTTAATGTCTTTTTTTTTCATTAATCTTGTAGTATCTCTAGAAGAAGCAACAAACTCGTTGCAAAATATGGTGATAATAAATAAATGAGTTTTAATTAACAGACCGCTGGCCCGTTTTTAATTTATTTTAACTAATATAGTACGGTCAATAATTTCTTTTAAGTTATATATACATATATATAGTAAATTAAATTAGTCGGCGATTTAAGGTCTGGTTTACTTTGATATGTATATATTTAAAGCAATCTTACATACTTCAGCACTGTGTCTTTTTCAAAGAAATTAGAAATATATATGATAGTATATCAATGTCAAACTTATATATCTGTCATGGATAAAATTAAAATATTCAAAGATACATTCAAGTTTAATAATAATAATTCATGGTTCAAAGAACTGGACAGCAAAAGGTCAATTACGGGGATTGGTAAGCCATGAGTCATTATTATGTTTGCGCCCGTTGAGCGACTTAAAATTTTAAGCTGTCGGCATTCGCCTTAAACGAGCAGGAAACTCACGAAAACCTAAGTCAGGGATCTAAACACGGAACTGCCAGCATGAAAGCCAGTGTACAGATATTGAAATAACATATGATAGATAATTATAAAATAACAACATATATTCATGATGGTAAATTGCAGGCCGTTATATTATTAGGTTATAGTATATACTGCCTAGATTTTGTAGAATAAAGCAGTTTTGTCTGTTTTGGAGTATTTGTTGGCAAAATTGCTTTATTTGCACACAAACTACAGCGCGATCGCCATTTCGATTTTGAAAACGCACATATAATCGATAAAGAACAGCACACAATGAAAAGGGAAATTAAGGAAATGATTAATATTAAACAAGAAAAAAATTCAATTAACAACAGATGTGATATAAAAAATCTAAGCAGTATATACTATAACCTAATAATTTAACGGTCTGCAATTTGCAATCATGAATATATGTTGGTATTATATAATTATTTATCATATGTTATTTAAATATCTGTACACTAGCTTATCATGCTGGAATTTCCGTGTTTAGATCCCTGACTGGGCTCTCCGAGTAGGTTTTCGTTGTTTTTCTTCTCGTTCAAGGCGAATGCCGACAGTTTAAAATCTTAAGTCGTTCCACGGGTGCGGACATAATATTAGCTCTTGGCTTGCCAATCCCCCATAATTGACGTTTTGCTGTCTAGAGTTCTGAATTATTATTATTATTAAACTTGAATGTATTTTGAAAATTTTAATTTTGTCCATAACAACTACAGATATATAAGTTTGACAATAATATACTGTCATATATATTTTTAATTTCTTTGAAAAAGACACTATGTTTCGAAACATGTAAGATTGCTATAAATAAATACATATCAAAGTAAACCAGGCCTTAAATCGCCGACTAATTTAATTTACTATATATATGTATCGTGCGTTCAAAAAAAACCTGCCTCTAGTGAGCCGTGATTTTTAAGGAAAATCAAAAAGCATGTCGTAACTTTACTAACATGAATTTCTTAAGACGTCTGTCATTTAGAGTAGCTGTCATACTCTAAATGACAGACATCTTTAGAAAATTGTAAGGTTATAAAATTACGAGATTAATAGCTAGGTTATAATCTTCCTGTCATGAATAAATAAAATTCCTTGTTATCGTTTTTATTAGATGACACTAATGACGTGAACATTTGATAATTCAGAACGGTGCAGTTAAGTTACGACATACCTATAAATTTCATGGCTAACTCTGAGGCTGTTTTTTTTTGAACGAACGATATATATAACTTAAAAGAAATTATTGACTATATATAAAATATAAAAATTTTTATATTTTGTATTCCCTTGCCGAAACATGTAGGGTTGTTTTAAATATATATACTTTGAAGTAATGAACCAGACCTTTAATCGCCGACTTATTAAGTTTACCTTATATATATATATATATATATATATATATATATATATATATATAGTTGATTAAATTAGTCGGCGATTTAAGGCCTGTTTTACTTTGATATGTATATATTTAAAATAATCTTACCTGTTTCGGCACGTAGTGCCTTTTTCAAAGCAATTAAAAATATAAATGATACATTTCTTGGCTAATATAAATTTACAATTATGATTCAGAAGTGCATAAATTGCAACACGTGTTTTATTCAGTACTGAAATCAATAACAAATTATCACCAAAACAGTAGCAGTAAATGTTATTTGACCACCCATTCTCACTTCCCGTTCACATCTGTTTGGTCAAATTTATGAACTTTTGACCGAAACATTATCCATTGTAGAAATATCTGAGCAAGCCACTGTATGACGAAGAAAATGTTAAGTAGTGTACAGTAATTAAAAAATAAAAAATTAATAAAAATGCTTATTACTTACTAATGGATACAAATAACTGACATTTGCTTCAAATTGTTAGTCGTAAGCACCACCTCTTAGGCAGAAAAGCAGTGACGTCACTGCGTTGGTTTTGGTGAAACAAAAGTGGGGTTATTTATCGTTCGAATTACACCTACTTGTATTCGTAAATATGTCTATAAACAACTTCACACTATCATATATGTTCATGTACTACATACATATAGCACACGAAGCCTGGTAAATTGAGTCTCCTGAACCTCACGGTTGTCCGCGCCTCCGCGAGCCGACCGAGAATGGCGGTGTTTTCTCATTAGTTACTTTAATAAGTTCAAAATTTTTTGTTTAAATAAATAGTGAAAGATGTTCTAAATAAACCTTTTATAACAACATTCACTGCCCACATAAAATTGGTGCCATGAAACTTAATACTACAATACGTCTTTATTCCACATACAACAAATTTTATTATGTAAAAGTAGATTATTATTAGAGAACGGACACGCTTACCACTCAGTGCAGTACTGGCGAAAGGCTGTATTTCTAAAATATTTAATTTTATTTATATAATTGGAAAACATACGGGTGGTGATCTATAAAATTACGAAATACATATTTATTTGTTGAAAAGTTGTATTTATAAAGTTTTTAATTTTATTTATATAATTGGGAAACAAACGGGTGGTGATCTATAAAATTACGAAATACATATGCATTTGTTGAAAAGTTGTATTTTTAAAGTTTTTAATTTTATTTCTATAATTGGAACATTTTTATTTGTTCATTTTGTCGTTCAAGTTGAGTAAAGGAGTATATTAATATTGACTAGCAATAGTTTCTCAAGGTTTTCTTCTGTCAATTTTGTTCTCTTTGAATTAAGTACATCCTTATAAATAGAAAACGTCCTTTCTACATCGCAACTGGTTATAGGTGCATACTGGAAATATTCTTTTATTTCTTCATATTTAGCCGTTAGATTTTGTGGAATTGTCTCTATACATAATTGCTGAAATGTAATTAAATCTGGATTTCTATTAAGAATTGCTTCAAACTTTTGCCGAAGGCCACATCCGAAGTCACTTGGAATACTTTTCAAATTATTAACAGCCACATCTAATGTGGTTTCGATTTTCAAAATAAGTGATTAGTTTTGGCAATTTTCCAAAATGTTCGTGAAGAAAGTACAACTGATTTTTTAAATTTGGGATTTGTGTGAGCTCCTTGCACTCACCAATACTTCTAGCATCCTCCTTTAGCAGTGTTACGAAATGTTCTAGACTATCGAAATTCTCAGCATAATAACTAGTAGCTTCCAGCCATGTTCCCCATCTAGTTATTACTGGAGTGGGAGGCAGTGACAGAGATGGAAATTTTTCCCTGAAAAGAGCTTCTCTCAATGGTGCTTTTCTGAAAAGTTTTTTAAAAGCTGATACAAGTCTATCAACTTCCGGAAAAGTGTCTCTGATATATTCACAGGTTCTGTGGAGAGCATGTGCTACACAAGTAATATGCAGCATATTAGGATGTTTTCTTCAATAGTCTGCCTGTTTTTAACATATACGCAGCACTATCACTGACAAATAAAAGTATTTTTTCTTTGTACGTGGCGTCCGAATGAAGCATTTTTTGCATATTCTCCTTAATGGTTTCAGCAACTGTTTCCGCATCAACTCTATTTATAACACTTGTTGCTATTACATATGAGTTATAGGGAATAGTTGGATGTAGTACACCAGCTACCATTTACCACACAGCGTCCTAACATATCCACCGTTTCGTCGGCGCTTTTCCATATGCATTGACTTAAAAGATGGTTTCTAATGCGTTCTCGCTGTTCTCGTTTAGCACCTAGAAACATATTTGCGTAAGTTGATTCATCAGGAACATTTCGACCAGTATATTTTTGAAGAAATATTTTTAAAGTGGGGTTGCTAAGTTTATTTAATGGAATATTAGCCGCCATAAAAGTTTTACAGAGTTCAGATGTGTTTGCGATCCTAAGTGACGAATTTTTGACGATATTTTACGGATTTTGTAATAAATTTCGGAATCACTGACAATGGACATACAATCAGTATGACCGTCAATCCAACTCGCCATTCTTTTACAATGCCGTTCTCGACATTCTTCCATATCATGTCTGAAAAAGTAACGTAAACAATGCTCTAGATCTAAATAAATGAAAACTAAAAATGTGTGCGTAAGTTATTGAAACTGAACGAAATTCAATGCACACTCTTACGTCGAAATAATTGGTAGAAATAGATTCAATCAAACGATATTAAACAGGATCTATCACAAAAATTACGATGTAATTAACAGGTTAAAACTATGAAAATAAGAAAGTTATTCACAGCACTTTATTTATCTTACGAAATATAAACTAATAAATAAAATACATACATTATAAAAACCCCACTTCTATCTACGCTCATGAAAACACATTAAAAAGCACTATATTCTCGGAATACAATAGCTGGCTTGTCCATTGTTATCGCGGCGAGACCAGGTGTCCGATGAAGTCAAACAAATACTTCTTTGAATTACGCCGGGATGTACTGAGCGACGTTATACACAATTCCAATTGCCGATTGCGTTTTATGGAAATTGCGTCCGTTCTCTAATTATTATTCACCAAGGTATCTAATTTAATTTATATTTCCATACTTGTTTAATGTAATACGTAGACATCAATTTCATTCTTACGTAAATTTGTTATAAATTCCAGTGTTTAAAAACATTGACTTGTTTATTTTAAATTTGTTGTTTAATTATGTTGTTTATTTCAAATTGTTTACAGTTGATGTTTATTTTTGATCTGCTAGAGAAATATATTTTTTGTTATTTTGGCTGCTTTCATTTGAAACCAAAACATTGAATAAACGAAAATTTACTCTGAGATAAGAGTAATTTATTATCAGGATAAAATAAAACAAATTTTAATGAATTTCACTGTTTAAATTATTCGAGAGATAAGAGATTCGAAGTAAGCCCATAAGTAGTGACCAGGTTAAATTTTACTCGATTTTTCCATTTATCTCCATTTTTGTACACTCTATCCCACCCTCTCGGCCACATCGAATGATTAGCTCGTAATTAAAATTGAAATTCATTAAAATTTGTTTTATTTTATCCTTATAATAGTTATAATGGAATTTCATCAAGTAAAGGCTGAAACAATTATATATAAGAGTAATTTGCTAATTTAGTTTCGAGAGCCGCAGGACTAATTTAAAATCAGAGTCCGAACATAAAATGATTTTCATTTAAAAGTATATTCCTTGAAAAAGAACATTATACAAACATACGTACACCCATAATTGAGTTTAGTAAATGTACTAGGTATTGCAATAAACATGCAAACATTTTCGCTGTGGAGTATAATGATTATTGACAAGGTCAATAAGATTGACAAGAAACCCTAATCGAGTTTACGTGTATTGTACTAATTTGGCTCCATTATATCTGCAAAACAAAACAAAGATACATGACAGTTATTTTGTCTGTTCCATTCCAGTTTTTGTCCAGGGCATGAAAAATTCAGGAAACGTCAACTTTTACATAAATTATTCTGGGCTTTTTATTTCTCCAGAGATTCGAAGTAAGCCCATAAATAGCGACCAGGTTAAATTTTACTCGATTTTTCCATTTATCCCCATTTTTGTACACTCTATCCCACCCTCTCGGCCACATCGAATGATTAGCTCGTAAATGGTGAAATGGCAGTGGCAGACGCGTTTTTGTCATAAACCGATAATGGCGTAAAGTATCCTCGAAAGTCACCCAACGAATATTGCATTACTACAACCGTACGGATACTGCCGTAGAGAATAGAGCTCGCAAGAGAATATACCGGTGCGCACATCGCGTGAAATTAAATCTCGGTCGAATGGGATGTTAATGTGTTCAGGGTCTTCACTAATGCTAGTGCAGCCTTTGAATTACAAGTACGGCGTCCTTCACATATATACATGCATTCACGTCTTGGCTAGGACAGTCATCAATGCAGTATCTAGCTGTTATTAGTGTAGTTTGCGCGCAGGACTGATAAAAGCGTCGTTCATTGTCCAAGTTAATTAACAGTGATTATATTGTCCAAAATTTATGAAACTCTTTTGTCCGATTTTCTATTTTTATCAGAAATTTGATATAAAATCTTTGAATTAACATATCGTTTCACTAGTATACAAGGGGCTATTGTAAAACGCCACAATTTTTCAATACAAAATTTTATTTATTTAACCTAATCTCCATTACCATTAAATCGGGAATCCGACAAGGGGATAGCCTTAGCGCACTGCTGTTCAACCTAATAATGGACGAAATATTTAAAAGCGCCGAAACAAATGGAATAGGATATCGGTTGTGATGCAACAGGATAAAGACACTATGCTACGCAGACGATGCAGTAATCATTGGAGGAAACGAAGACGATGGTATATAAATTTACAAATACTGCAGAAAGCTACAATATGAAAATATCAACAGAGATACTAAAGGTATGGTAGCAGCAAGAGAGCCGACAAAATGTAATATAATAATTGAAGACAAATGTGTAGAACAAATAATGACAATCGAATACCTAGGCGTAGAAATATTCAGTTACGGTAATCTAAACGAAGGGACACGTAAACAGGTTAATATAGCGGCGAAAGTTTCAAGATGCCTGAAGGATACCTGAAGGATGTGGTGTGGAGAAACAAACACGGCATTTATAAAGTAAAGTCCGCATCGATAAAACGTACGTAACGTATGCAGTCGAAGCAAGGACCGATACCGCTAAAACCAAAAGAATTCTGAGAACAACAGAAATGAGAACATTACGATCTATCACAGGAAATACACTAAGAAATAGAATACGGAGCAATCTCGGCAAAGAAGAAGAGAATGGAACCAGCACGCAATGAACGGAGAAAGAGTAGTAAAAATTGCAAGAGATGGAAAACAACCAGAAACACGACAAGGATAGCTGGCAATCGACGTCCCAAGAAAATGCACTGTAATAAAAGGTCATGGCCTAACATTAGCATAAGAAGAAGAAGAAGAACCTAATCCTCTTTGAAACTTACACATTTATTAGAAATTTCATAAACTAATTTTAAGCCCTTTAACAAAATTCTTTATCTTGATCTGCAAGGCACTTTTCAACGGCACATACGACTTCATTTTATCGAGAATCTTTTACCTTTCAAATGTTTTTTTTTTGTGTTTTGGGAATAAACAATAGTCTGACGGTGGTAAATTCGGAGAAAGAACGGGTGGTCAAACAATTCAATGCTAATTTATTCAATTTCTTGCAGTGCGTAAGGGCGTTGTTTCGTAAAAAGAGCATACATTTGGAAAGCTTTTCGCGGCGTTTATTTACAACTTTCATAATAATTTAGTTAGCAACTTAGTATATTGGGCTTTAGAAATACTTCTACCCTTTTCCAAATAATCTTTCATAATTACCCCATCGTTGTCCCACAGAAACTGAAGCAAGAATCTTGCAGGCTAATTTTTGAATTTTTGGGTTGTAGTTAACTAGAAGGCGTAAATTCCCTGGATTGTTTCTTAGTTTCTGGATTATAGTGATGGACACACGTTTCATCCTTAGTAATAAGCCGGTCAAAAAACTTTGCATAATCTTCTTCAAAACGGCTGCAGATTTTCTTCGGCGCTATCAATTGGATGCGCTGCTGATCAGCATTGAATTCGTCGATCTTCTAGAGTACCCCAAAATAGATAGTGTCAGATTCAGACTCGCCGTTTAAGCCGGTTAAGCCAAATCTACTTCCAGACTGGCATTCTTTTAAATTTTGGGATAAAGAGAAATGGCTATGAACAAAGTTGAAACGTAGCCCAAACTTGTTTGCTTGGGCAATTAATGATAACTGGGCTGTTGCAATGTCGCGGTGAAAGAAAATTGTTTTTCTTTGCCAAATATCGTCATTTGCTTGATTTGGACACCCAATTTGGTTTTGCCTTTCTCAAAATAATTAGCGAATACTAGCTATATACATCCAAAACAAGACTAGTCATTACCTTCCAAGGCAATGAAATTTTCTACACGGCTGCGCTGTCTTGGGTGTGTAGTGATAAGTTCAGGTCTCATCAACACTCCATGGCGAAAAAAATCAGAGAGACTACGTTGAGAAATTTTCAAACGCTGCTTGCTTTGAAACATTCAGTCTTTAGTGGTTTTGTTCGATTACTGGCACCGATCGAATTGAGAGCTTTTTGACATATAAATGGTTCTGTAAGGCGTATAAACAATGTTCAATAGTTACCGCGCCTTAATGTGATGATCACTTGGCAATATATTGTGAACTTCTTCAATGAAGCCATTCATTGTAAGCGATTTTGGTCTTCCGGAACGCTCATCATCTTGAATTAATGTACGACTACGTTTAAATTATACTTGCCTCTATTTTGTTGTTAGACTCAAAGTAGTATCAGTGCCAAGAGTTGATTTCCTCTGAATATTTATTTCAGTTGGTGTTAATTCATTAAAAACGAAATATTTAATATCATCTTTTCTATTTCAGGAAATATACAAATGTTGGTTTCCTTCAAATTAGGTTGAAAATTTGTTGAATGTACATTAATTAATAACAATTGATAAATCTGATGATAGCATATTGTACCTTCAGAAAATAACGAGTGTTATTTTCTGTAGAGAATGCTACACTTTATTCTCGTATCTTGCAACAAAAAATAAATAAAATACAGAATTGTAAGGCGACATTATCCTAAGTAAATACAAAGATATAGTGAAACAGAAGGTTTTTAATAATATCCAAAGCTATATAAGCACTAGCCTAAATAGCATAAAATAAGTTAAAGAGAAAGAAGTTTACACCTATGTAAATACAGAAAAATCATTCTATTTACTTATAAATAGAATGGCTTTTCCCTGAGGTTTACTTTATACCAAGTAGGCACTGTAAAATTTCGTTATCATCTAGCCAGCTAGAACTTCATCTTCTCGAAAAATGGGTTCGAATATTTGAAAATACCGGCTCGACTGTTAAAATTGTCAATCAAGGTCGCTCACGGTCTGTTCGGAGCCAACAAACGATTGAAGAAGTGAGAGTTTCAGTGTGCGTGAAAATTCGTCTCAATCAGTTCGCAAACGAATCAAGAACTTAATATTAAAAAAATGGTGTTGCACAAGATTCTGAAGCAAGATTTACAACTTATAGCCTACAAAATTCAGTTTGTTCGAAACCTGAACGTTACCGACTATCCTCTGCGGCTAAATTTTGCAAACTAAATGCTTTAACGTGTCCCAGCGTTCGAAAACATTATGTTTAGTGACAAAGTGATCTTTTCCTGAAATGATTATTTCTTATGGGGATACCTTAAAGAGAAAAGTATGCAAACAAACAACGAACTCTACTGTAATTAAACCACAATATTCGCATTAAATGGCCGCTGTTTCCATAGAGATGTATAGACGCGTGGCAATTAATTTCCGTATTCGATTAGAGGATTGCCACAAGCGCGAGGGTCTACATTTGAACATAATCTTTGGCACTTAATTTTACAAAATTTTGTCTAAAGATTAAAAATAAAAAAATATTTTTTGTGTTTGTTACAATGTGTATAGGTTGGTATAATTTTGGTAATTGTTGTAATTATACTTCAGTACACATGGACGCTTTATAGGATTTACGCTTGCTTTTGTCGGTGTCAAGCGCGTGATGGATTAAAATTTCGGGAACTTTGGATACTATCTCGTATTAGTCAAATCGACTGTGTAAGTTTATAGAAATCCATCTTGTTACAATATCTATTTTCCATTTGTGTCCTGAAAATGAATTCGCGACTTATACACCAATACTTATTTCGTTATTTTCGTTTTGTTAACGTATGTAGCAGATCGTTTTTGGTCAACAGTTGTATTTATAAACTTAATGTGAATAATGTAACGTATGATTTGTTTCACTAAATTTTATTAAATTTCTTCAATAATATTGCTTCGGTATGTTCTGCCGCTCTTAGTAAACTCTTCTAGAATGGTCTCAAAGATCAGTGTTACAAAACTTTAGTGAAACTATTAGGTATATTTATCATACTTTTACTTTTTTTTACAAATCATGTAATTGCATAATACTTGTAAATGGGTTATTTATTTTTAAAAGAACATGATATAATACTGTTAAAAAAGGAATACAAATTTATTACGAACGTGGAACTTTATTACGAATGTGTAAAAATATATCCATAAGTTAGTTATATGTCTCATGAAGATCAGGTTGGAGCGAAACGATCGTTACTGTGTAAAGTAAAGTGTAGGGAAATTCATTAAAATTTATTTTATTTTATCCCGATAATAGTTATAATGGAATTTCATCAAGTAAAGGCTGAAAGAATCCTATATTTTTTGTGTCTTTTTTCGATCGTTAGAAAATAACACTGGCCTACAACCATTTTGGTGTTGGAGATTTTAGACCCGATTTTAAGTATGTCTTACATGGCGATATGAAAAATGTTACTCGTTTTCTTCTGTCAGCTCTAGTTCCCGAGAAAAAAAAAACACAATTCACGAAAAAATATATATTTTATTGACATTAAACATCAAGAAATTGTCTTTTGAGTGATTTTCTAGAATGAAACTGACTCGGACAATCTCGCATGATTCCCCAGCAATAGTCAGCCATCATATGACTGTCCCACCTTCCTTGGTATCTATTCTCCATTGTTTTTAGGTCTTGGTGGAAACGTTCCCCTTGTTCTTCGCTTAGATCTCCTAAATTGTGTTGGAAATTATGTAGATGACTATTGAGATAGTGTAATTTTATACTCATATTACAGCCTAAATCTTTGAATCTTTGAATTTTGTGCAACTGCTACAAAAGATTGCCAGGCAAGCCTCTCCACATCATTCATACAAGTCTCAAAATTAGTTGTGTCTTTCATCAATTTACGTATTTGAGGTCCATCAAAGATACCTGCTTTTAGTTTTTCAGTACTTAAACCAGGAAATTTGTGAGAAATAAACTGGAAACATTGACCATTTCTATCGAGAGCCTAACAAATTGCTTCATTAGCCCTAATTTTATATGCAATGGCGGAAGAATGATTTTTTCTCTTGAAACTAAGGGTTCATTTATAACATTTCTTTCCCCAACAACAAGAGCATCTCTCACAGGCCAATTTTTTGCAGTCCAATGACGTGATTTAGCTCGACTGTCCCAGAGACATATAAAACATGGGTATTTAGTATAACCACTCTGTTGACACAATAAAAAATTAACCATCTTCAAGTCGACGCAGATCACCCAGTTATGTTCAATATATTTTATTTTTTGTAAAAGATTTGAAATTACCTCATATTCTTCTTTTACACATGTTGAGTGAGCAATTGGAACGGGAGCATATTTATTTCCATTATGTAGAAGAACTGCTTTTAGACTTCGTTTACTACTGTCAATAAATAGACGCCATTCATTGGGCTGATAGATCGTTAAACCCATAAAAGCCAGCAAACCACTCACATTACAGCAATACCCAAAAATTTCATCTGATGAAAAAAACTTCAATAACTTTCCCTCTCTCGTGCGATATGTAGACACTCGAACATCTGAGGAAAGACATTTTTTTTCTTTTAATCTTGACGCTAGTAACTCGAAGCACGTTCCTTCGAAAGATCTAAGTCTCTGATGAGGTCACTAAGCTCATTCTGCGAAAATGGCTTAGGATCTGATGTTTTTCCGCAGTATTGAAAGTCATCATCTATTTGGGAAGAAATAGGTATTTCAGCTTCATCCTCCTGAGATTGCTGCACTACCTGGTGAAAAGTTGGTATTGGAACATTTTCTGAATGAGGAACAGGTCTTTGTACTGAAGAAATATTGGGGTATTTCCATTTATGGCGATTGTTTTTGTTGATGTCCACTATATTAATCATACAAAAGTAACAGTCGTCATAATGATTTTTTCGTTCTCGCCATATCATAGGCACTCCAAATTTCAAAGACTTACGTTTCCCTCTCTCCCATTGTCGCAAATGTTCAACGCATATTTTACAAACACTATGAGGCATCCACACTTTATCTTGGTGTAGAATTTCAATACCGAAGTAAGCAAAATACAAACGACGCACTGTGTTTGTAATCGATTTACGCTGATTTTTCAGTATGTATTCACCACAAACATAACAAAATATATCAGGATCGTTAACACAACGTCTGGACGTACTAGCCATAATGAAATAGTAACACAAACTTTATCGATGATATTGTAATAATGACTAGTTACGAACAAGACCATAAGAAGACCGACAACAATTCACAATGAGGGTAGTAGGTAAACTAGAGCTGATGAGTTAAAATGACGTATGTCAATATACTGTACATTACCTACTTTATCGACAATTCAAACAAACAGAGATGCACCAAAAAAAAAAAATTTTTGTAGGCCTGTGTAATCTACCGAAAACTTATTTAACAATAAGTAAATAATACCATGAAATGATAAAACTATTAAATATTCGAATAGCTATTTCAGTACATTAGCCTATCACTGACCACTTTCTGACGTATTTGAATTATTTAATTGGGTTTTTTTCATTTCCAAAACTATTTAGTTTATTTCAATTACTTTTGTAAGTATTACTATTGTTCTTTCTTCAGTGGAGAACAATCAATTTATTTTTAACTATATTTATTGGTTAAAATGTAAACGATTGTAATGACTAATGATAACCAAATTGTTAATACTATATTAGGAGAATGGAAAGTGAGTGATATCGTGCGAGTGAGAATCTCGAAAATTTCACGAACAAACGATAGACACTTTCCAGCGAGTTTTATACAGTATTTTTCCTATCTATACTCAAAAAATTTTTTTATTGCAAAAATATTTCGCAGCTTCAAGTACTTTTGGTGATGTACATTCCCAATCTATAAACGAATCGTGCTCTATATCCATCGTTTTCTACAAAGCCAATAATAGTATAACATAAAAACCCATGGAAAGTGTTATAAACTTACCAAAATCCGTTCGTAGCTCACAATTTGCCGAAAGTTTTTGACCTTTCTCTTGCTTCGGGTCGCTCGTTTCAGATGAACAAAATAGAAACGTACTTGATAAAAGTGAATTATTACGTTATAACCGTGCTTTATAATAACGTACGGGTTTTTGACAGATAAATTAAATTATCAACTACTCAATTGTCTGAAATCTTTCTTATAGTGTCGTAAGAAAAGATTCTACTATGACATCAATACTTGAATGTAAACACATATTAATAACTAACGAAAGTGGACTGAGTAAGAAATAGCACAACCAAGAGAATGGATGTACTATTTCCTACCCCGTTACAGTGAAATTCAAATCAATTTGTAAGTAACAAAGCCATTTAGTTACAGTTCATTTTTGAACTGGAAAAATGAAAAACTCACTTGGCATATTGACAAAAACTTGAGACAAAGACTACATCCCCAGTATATGACGTGAAGCGCCCTCGTCTACTAGTCTGGATATGTGCCAATACCTCGACCGTGAAAATAAACGTTTTTCCGCAACGGATTTCATTAGAGGAACGTACATCGTTATAATATGTTTCTGTCTTATTTTTCCTGTCAAAATCCTGATACTTACGATTTCGTTCCAGGATGAGCAACGAATGAAATTAGTAACATTTTCCGCACGACATGTGTGAATATATCATTAGTATCACTTTTGTCCTGTACATATACGTACGTTTGTTGCAATATCCCGTTTCCCGGAAATAATTCGGTTTAGCTTTCATCGTAGGACCGACTCAACTTCCTCGTTTTTAGAAATTCTCGTCACGCAAAAGAGGGTTCGTCATTTTGTAAATTTTTCACGTCAACTTTACTACCTGAAAACCTACTCCGAGCGAGGGATTAAATTTCTACGTTGGCTTATTCGTCTGAGGTTTCGAGTTGGATGTTTTTTTATAAAAACGCTATTTATATTTTTATCAAAATGTTTTCGCAACTTATGTAGGTGGTTTCGTAGGTAGTTTTTCTTCAATTTATTCTCAAGTTTTTATTAACAAGGAACCAGTAATATTCATTTTGACATTCTACAAGTAATAATCAATGAAAATGTGTTGCTATTTTTCTTAACGGTTTCAACTAATCAACTTTACCCGTTAGGATAGTGAACATTTGTTTTCCATAATTAATTATTGAAAATCGCCTTGTTTATACGAGGGGTATACTGAAAATTTCAGGAAAATCATAAATAAAATAAAATGTTAACAGATTGAAATACTTTATTGTTTTTCGAAATAATCACCCTTAAGTAATTTTTCCATTCGTATAAACAAATTAGTATAGCATTTATTCTACTCAGATGGTATGTTTGAAATTTGTGTTTCATACGCCCCGCCAGCCTCTTCAAGTAACCAAAATCTTTGTCCACACATTTTACTTTTAATTTTGGGGAATACTAATATTTTTATTAAAAAAAAAGAAAAAAGAAAAAATCTTAATCAAATATTAAGATAGCTAATTGCATTAATAAACAAAAAGCAGGAGGGAAAAGGATTGTGAGATAAGTGACACGCTCGGCAATGAAAAACCTCCAATTATACCCGAACAAAAATCAACTAATTAAATAGTATGGAACACTTTCAATTTCAAAAGTTTACTTTAACCCCAAAATTCAAACGTCAAACAGATATATAAACTGTTATCACGCGTGTCTAAAACCAGATCATGCGCACATAAACATGAATATAAATTTCCCTCCAAATCCTGACTTCAACAGATAGCTTAGACGTGAATAAAAAAATCCCTCATCAAAAAATATGAAAATTTTCCTTGCTATCAAATAACACACTATCAAACATATCAAGATTAAATCTAATCAATAATGAATATAACTCTAACAATCAATGCATTGAAATATTAAATTTTTAATATAACTTACGTTTTTAAATATATAAAAACTATATTTGAAACACACATGGCAGATAAAAGTAAAATTAATCAAAATTAACGAGTCAAAACCCTCGTTAATAACCCGTAATGAAATCAAATCACCATCAACTAATTTACAAACAATAAACGTGATATTAATCAAAAATCTATAGTTAATTAACTATACCATTAAAATTAACTGTCTCTACCAATATTCTATGTGTGTCTGGAGGTTACACCCCTCTAACCTCTTATCCGAAGAGACGGAGATATACATATATAATCAAAAGAATCGGTCCAACATCAAAATAAAATCATTTTCAAAATATATAAAAATATCCTGCAAAAATAAATGTACATAAATAAAATATATTATTCAAAATTATCTTCGGGGAAAAAAACACTACAATATGTCACATGTTGATCAAACTTAATCATTTTACAAACGGCATCGATATTTGCGCAACAACAGCTGTTGATGGTCGACCTTCACGCAATTCATCACTGAGATTATCACGTCCAAGTTTGAACTCTTGAAACCAGTGATATATTGTAGTTTTAGATAGTGCTTTACTACCAAACCTGGAATTAATCCGCTGGACACATTCTTGTTGACTTAAACCACTTCAAAAATAATAGTAAATCATCACACGATAGTGTTCTCTAACTTCTAACTGTCACCGTAAAAAAACAAGTTGATATTTCTTGGTTCTGTCACTTGTTTTCACTTCCATAAATGTGAAGGTAGCCTAATTTGTATAAATAATTGGTCAGGTACCAACTATACTGCTGGTTCCCGAAATTTTCAGTGGTCCCTCGTAATCGTGAGTTAAATGAGAATTACATGAAATCATTCAAAAATTGGGAAAATATTTATTTATGATGCAGTTCGCGTACTAGGAAAAGTATTATAATATTAATAATTTGTTTTTATTGTTCAACAGATTAAATATTCATAGAAAGAACAACCAATTAACGAAATACCAGAGAATAAATTAATTATTTATATAGCAAAAAAGATAAAAAAAAATTATATAATAATTATTATATTTCATACACATATTAACAGATATTTAAAAAAGGTATAACAAACCCCTTACCACAATTAATATTTATATTCTAAATACATATTTCGACAACCAAGTTGTCATCCTCAGTTGCTTTCCTCAGTACTTAGTTACTCCTCTTCAGAAATTGCACACATGTTTTTGTTCACCAGCTAAAATCACAGAATTAAGGTAGTTTCATGCAATAATTGACAGCGATGATTGCTAAGATTGCAATGGGTCGAGATGATTGGCTGCAATGTTTGAAAACCTACATATTTATAAGGCGAGATCATTTTTAATGATAATTTTAGCTTTACTTAATTAAATAAATAATTATAATTCAAAGCTGTTATAATTTTGTCTGTTTCTGAAAACCACTTAATATCTGTAACAGAACGTACAAGTTAAAAGTTTCGTGGACTACTATCTCCACACAGTACTGAATATTCAGTATTTCTGGTGTTATAAAAATTCTGTTCCAACCTGCTAAAAATGTTGCTTTTGGAAAATATTTTATACTTTATCTTGTGCCTTCGCCTTTTTAAAGGTTGACTATCATCATGATGATCTATATTTTTGACTTCGCAGCCTTAAGCAGGTCAATGAAGCTATATTTATGTAGCTATTATCGTATGTTACTTAACCAAGAGATGCGTCTCCTTCGTTTACTTGTCTTACCAAGTATTTTTCCTTTCATAATATTTTGCAAGAATAAATATCTTTGCCCTCTTATTACATGTCCTAAATATTGTAACTTCCTTATTTTAACTATATTTAAAAGTTTCCTCCCTCCCAATTTTTCTGCAGACTTCATTGTTTGTCACTTCTTCTAGACAACTTATTTTTAACATCTTTCTATAGGCCCAGATTTTCAATGTTTTCAATCGGTCACCGATATTTCTCTTAAAGTCCAGGTCTTCATTCCACAAAATGCAATGGAAACCACATGACATTTTAACATTCGGAGTCGAGGTTCTAATTTAAGCTCTGTTGCATAAAGCATTTTTCATTTTATTGAATACGTTCCTAGGTTGACTACTCCTAGATCGAGTCTCTCTTATTTTCGTTTACATATTTGTGGTCAAATATTTATATTTTTTGACTTTCGCTACTTGTTTTCTTCTTATCCATGAACTATCCTGCCTTTGTTGTAATTTTGCGATTCTCATAAATTTGATTTTTTTTTTGCTATTCATTGTTACACCTTGTTCTTTGCTAGCTTCTACTTAATACAAAATCCTCTATTAGGTATCGCCTACTTTCAAAAATTCACTGCAAGATCAAGAAATGGCGAAATTAAACAAATTTGTGATAAACGAGAACTATGTTATATGCAATTTTAATTCCTAAAAATAACGTCATTCAAGTGACCCCCTTTGGCTGCAATGCATTCTTAAAGCGTGCTCCTGAAATTTTGCATTACTCTTTCTAACATTGGACGATTAATCGCACGAATTTCTTCTCGAATGGCTTCTTTAAGATCTTGAAGACTTTTTGCTTAAGATACCCCCAAAGGAAGGATATATTGTAGTTTTAGATAGTGCTTTACTACCAAACCTGGAATTAATCCGCTGGACACATTCTTGTTGACTTAAACCACTTCAAAAATAATAGTAAATCATCACACGATAGTGTTCTCTTGTTAAATTCATGTTGTTACACTATCGCTAACTTCTAACTGTCACCGTAAAAAAACAAGTTGATATTTCTTGGTTCTGTCACTTGTTTTCACTTTCATAAATGTGAAGTTAGCCTAATTTGTATAAATAATTGGTCAGGTACCAACTATACTGCTGGTTCCCGAAATTTTCAGTGGTCCCTCGTAATCGTGAGTTAAATGAGAATTACATGAAATCATTCAAAAATTGGGAAAATATTTATTTATGATGCAGTTCGCGTACTAGGAAAAGTATTATAATATTAATAATTTGTTTTTATTGTTCAACAGATTAAATATTCATAGAAAGAACAACCAATTAACGAAATACCAGAGAATAAATTAATTATTTATATAGCAAAAAAGATTTAAAAAAATGATATAATAATTATTATATTTCATACACATATTGACAGATATTTAAAAAAGGTATAACAAACCCCTTACCACAATTAATATTTATATTCTAAATACATATTTCGACAACCAAGTTGTCATCCTCAGTTGCTTTCCTCAGTACTTAGTTACTCCTCTTCAGAAATTGCACACATGTTTTTGTTCACCAGCTAAAATCACAGAATTAAGGTAGTTTCATGCAATAATTGACAGCGATGATTGCTAAGATTGCAATGGGTCGAGATGATTGGCTGCAATGTTTGAAAACCTACATATTTATAAGGCGAGATCATTTTTAATGATAATTTTAGCTTTACTTAATTAAATAAATAATTATAATTCAAAGCTGTTATAATTTTGTCTGTTTCTGAAAACCACTTAATATCTGTAACAGAACGTACAAGTTAAAAGTTTCGTGGACTACTATCTCCACACAGTACTGAATATTCAGTATTTCTGGTGTTATAAAAATTCTGTTCCAACCTGCTAAAAATGTTGCTTTTGGAAAATATTTTATACTTTATCTTGTGCCTTCGCCTTTTTAAAGGTTGACTATCATCATGATGATCTATATTTTTGACTTCGCAGCCTTAAGCAGGTCAATGAAGCTATATTTATGTAGCTATTATCGTATGTTACTTAACCAAGAGATGCGTCTCCTTCGTTTACTTGTCTTACCAAGTATTTTTCCTTTCATAATATTTTGCAAGAATAAATATCTTTGCCCTCTTATTACATGTCCTAAATATTGTAACTTCCTTATTTTAACTATATTTAAAAGTTTCCTCCCTCCCAATTTTTCTGCAGACTTCATTGTTTGTCACTTCTTCTAGACAACTTATTTTTAACATCTTTCTATAGGCCCAGATTTTCAATGTTTTCAATCGGTCACCGATATTTCTCTTAAAGTCCAGGTCTTCATTCCACAAAATGCAATGGAAACCACATGACATTTTAACATTCGGAGTCGAGGTTCTAATTTAAGCTCTGTTGCATAAAGCATTTTTCATTTTATTGAATACGTTCCTAGGTTGACTACTCCTAGATCGAGTCTCTCTTATTTTCGTTTACATATTTGTTGTCAAATATTTATATTTTTTGACTTTCGCTACTTGTTTTCTTCTTATCCATGAACTATCCTGCCTTTGTTGTAATTTTGCGATTCTCATAAATTTGATTTTTTTTTGCTATTCATTGTTACACCTTGTTCTTTGCTAGCTTCTACTTAATACAAAATCCTCTATTAGGTATCGCCTACTTTCAAAAATTCACTGCAAGATCAAGAAATGGCGAAATTAAACAAATTTGTGATAAACGAGAACTATGTTATATGCAATTTTAATTCCTAAAAATAACGTCGTTCAAGTGACCCCCTTTGGCTGCAATGCATTCTTAAAGCGTGCTCCTGAAATTTTGCATTACTCTTTCTAACATTGGACGATTAATCGCACGAATTTCTTCTCGAATGGCTTCTTTAAGATCTTGAAGACTTTTTGCTTAAGATACCCCCAAAGGAAGAAATCTGGCGCAGTCAGGTTGGGGGATCCTGCCGGCCATGGTAGGTCTCCAAACCTTGAGATTAATCTGTTCGGAAATATTCCCTGCAACGCAATCAAATTTCGCCTTGCTGTATGTGGTGTGGCACCATCTTCTTGGAAGTAAATGTTTCTTTGTCTTAGTCTACGTAGTTTATGCCATAACAATGTTTCTAACATGAAAATGTAAAGCTCCATGATGACTGTAACCGCTTCCTCGTTTTCCTTGAAGAAATACGGCCCTACTATTCCAAATGATGAAACACACCATACAGTGTTACACCTTTTCATCATGAAGCGGTTTTTCGTGTATTTGTTGTGTGTCTTCAGCCGCCCAATAACGGCAGTTTTGCTTGTTTACTCTTCCACTGACATTAAAATGCGCTTCTTCGGACATAAGCAAAGAATTAACCGCATTTTGATCTTGATTCAAAATTTGCAACACATTCCTGTAGAAAGTCTTTCGGGCATCTCGGCCACCATCTTGCAACTTATCAACGACTTGGATTTTCTAGGGGCGAAAGTGTAATGTATCATGTAAAATTATCGGCAGACTCGTTTCAGTAATTTGCAAATGTTTTTTGCAGAATGCAACGGACTTCGTTGAAGTGCTTGCCTGACGCGTTCAATATTTACGAGTGTCCTCACTGTCCGTACTCTTCCAGTATATTTTGATGAAACATCCTCTATTTCATCAAGATCCCTTACCCACCTCAAAATAGTTTTTCTCCTAGAAATTTGTCCGTGTCTTGCTACGTTGAATTCTTGAAAGTTTACGCAATTGATTGATTTGTATTTAAACTCTTAACAGCAAAACTCTTTGATTAATTGGAAGTCTGTCCATTTTACATAGAACTGCATCTATTGCGTTACAATTTGACAACTAACAATTAACATATAATATTAGCCACAGCCACCTATTTAAAATAGGTCATACCTATTGAAGGACCAGAAATATACTTGGTCCTAGTGAAAGACCATTTTTGTTGTATACGAAATTATCAACATATATAGCCAGCATTGAAATGTTTTTTTTTCTCTGTTATCTTGATATGATATTTAACAGTAGTCAAAGCGAGAAAGAATTTGAATGAATTTTGAGACAGGCGCCTCTAAGTAACACGTCGTAACTCTTGTCGTTAGTATGCCCTTTCTGTAGAAGAGATACAATCAGCTGCATATTTAAAGGAAAAACGATCTTTTTTCCAATAAAGTTGAACAGGACTAGTATAGATATGAAGATATATATGTCCGTGTTCTTCGATATGCTGGCGTACCCGTTTAGATGGGATTTTTGATTTAATAATCAAGGAGCTGTGTGGTAAGATGTAGGGTCGAAACCGGTTCGTTATCTCAAATATGATAAATTACAGACGGGCCCGCGAAAATTAAGTCAGATTTCTACATGGCGTGATGTGGCTGTAGTTGCCGACGAAAAAGTGCTTACCGCATCCGGCACTTTTCCCTTCCTTTTTTTACCCGGTGCGTTTCCCTTGAGGTCGGAGGTCGTCTTGAACCGGGCTCCAGCTTAATTATTGCTGTTCTTAATTACTTTTTATAGATACCGCGCTGTGCACACCAGGCAGACGCTCGGCTTAATGCCGCGGTTCAGAATTTTTAATTAGGATTTTTGCTTACATTCGGGATGACTTGAATTATAATGTGGAAAGATATATGAACAGATACGCATGTACGCCACACGACTGTTTTTTGTTGGTAAGATATTAGATTATTTCCTTATACAGTCAGAATTTTTCGTTTTTTTTTCAAATTTTAATAACAATAATAATAGTAATAATTGTAATTTACGCCTTAGCATAAGTTTATGAAAAACATAAATATTTACGCAAATGCATTAATATACGAGAGTAGTCTGAAAACTAAAACAAGCAGTACAAAAGAAGTTACTTTATTCTAGTTTTTTACATTTATTTTTCGACATAGTTGAATTTTAATTCGATGCACGTGTTTCAACGATGTTCAATTCGTTTAAGGTCTTCACTTTAATAGGTTGAATCAAACGCCGCAAAATAGTCATTTGTTGCTGCAATCACCTCCTTATTAGATGAAAATCGTTTTCCACTTAGCAATTTTTTCAAGTTGGGAAGCAAGAAAAAGTCAGATGGAGCTAAATCTGGACTGTAAGGTACATGAGAAAGTATTTCGAATTGCAATTCAAATAATTTTGTCGCGACAATGTTCAATGCATGAGCCGGTGCGTTGTCATGATGAAACAAAACTTTCTTTCATGCCAAATGCGGTCGTTTTTCCTTTGATTTTTTACTCAACTGGTCCAATAGCAACGCGTAATACTCGCCTGTAAATGTTTTGCCCTTTTGCAGATAATCTATAAAGACAACACTACGAGCATCCCAAAATATGGTAGCCATAACCTTGTTAGCTGATGGAACCACTTTTGCTTTCTTTGCTGCAATGCAACCGTCTTCTACATATTGTTTGCATTGAACTTTTATTTCGGGGGTATAGTGGCGTATCCATATTTCGTCAGCGGTAATATATCGGCGCAAAAATTCCGAGTGATTACGCTTAAACGCGGTAAAACAGTACCCAGAAGTTGTTACGCGCATTCGTTTCTGGTCCACACTTAGCACACGCGGCACCCACCTTGCTGAGATCTTTCTCATACTCAAGTGTTCATGTAAGATATGACCAATACGTTCTTTAGATCTACCTATAGTGTCTGCTATCTCTCGGAACTTTAATTGACAATCATTTTAAAACAAGATCATGAACTTTGGTGATCATTCCGTCAGTGGTAGGCTCTTTTGGGCGCCCTGTGCTCTTGGTTCATCTTCGGTGCTCTTACGGCCATGTTTAAATTCATTCACTCAGAAACAAACTTTTTAAATGATGGCGCAGATTCGCCATATACATTATCCCACTCTTCTTTAACTTCTTTAGGTTTTTACCCGGCGATTTTTGTCCATATTTACAAAACGACGTAACACCTTTACTTTAAACAACTATAAGACACAATGGACGTAACTTTTTTGGCTCAAACTTTTACAGTTGTCTTCTAACATAGAATAAATTTTACAGATGACATGCATACGTAGATTATCGCGCAATCTCTGTGTTAGTTACCTCAATTGTCAGACCCTCCCCCGTGTATAAGGTTTGCAACAACATGCAAAGTTTCCTGTGTACCTTTGTTTAGTAACAGTATAATTTATCGTGAGTTCGATTTCTGAGATGCGTACCAAGCAACGATCCGGAATAGAATTTCTAAAGCTGGAAGGTTGCGCGCCCATTAAAATTTAGAAGCTCTTGAAAGCTGTTTATAGCAACGATTGTATGTACGTGAGGACTGTTTGTTAGTAGATTTAATGTTTAAGACTCTGTCATAGAGGCGAAATGAAGGCGTTTGACGAAAAGCGGGTCGACCACAATTAGTAACACATGAGAAGAATCAAAGACAAGTAAATGCATTGATTTAGGCTAATCGCCAAATTACGCAAAATCCAAATTGCTCGACAATTAGGCATTAGTTAAAAAAGAGATGTTGTTCAAATGGGTTTCACGAAAATTAACACGAACAAACAAAGAAAGAATTTTTGTCCAGAACTTTTTATAGTCAGTATCGACGTGAAGGAGATTCAGGAGTTTCATCAACGCAAAAAGTCATGCTGACCATTGTCTGGGATGCAAAGAGGATGCCAAAAGGATCACTGTTCATTCGATAAGATTCTGTAAAACTTTACGATCACTAAAGAATCGTATCCGCAGAGTAGGGCCGGAAAGAATGATTTTTTTTGCAACACGACAATTCCAGACCGCATTACAGTAACGAAGCGATGAAGACAGTGACGAGCCTGAAATTCACGGTCGCTTCGCACCCTCCTTACAGTTCTGGTTTTTGGCATTTTCAGATTTCTGGTTGTTCCCAAAGTTGAAAGTAGTATTCAGAGGTCAACTTTTTCATCAACTGGATCTGGATCAATAGTAAACGAGAAAGTTTTTTTCACGAATCAAATGATGAAGTGCTTTCAGCGTTTGGAGAAATGTGTTGCACTAAATGGTGATTATGAACAAAAATAATTAAGAACAAGTAATACAATAAATCATGATTTGGCTTTTCTTATTCTTAATTTATAGAGCTGGAGACCTTATATATCAATCCGCCCTCGTTAATTTTAATTTTATAGACTCTTTGGAAATTCACGCTAATGCATTAATCGCTTGTTCTATTCTTAGATAGGCGGATGATATTAAAATATTCACCGAAATTTCTTCTGTAAATGATATTCATATACTTCAACAGTCTGGATGTGGTGGTGGTTTGGATCAAAAAATTTAAACTTAAACTTAATATTGCCATGTTTTGAGTAGTCTCTTACACTCGTTCTCCCTCGCCTTTTGGTATGCCTTGTGTGCCTGCGATTCTCTTGGTTTGGACCGCATCCATCGCATATTCCTCAAATTCATGTTTACCGTCTCGAATCGATGGAAGTTATCAGAAAGGAGGCATTCCTCAAGATGAATTATTATCTAGTCATCACTTGTTGTCCAACAGTGCACGAAAGGTTGCTATATGTGAAAAGCTCCTACGGAAACTAATAAATAATGTATTTTATTATCCCTTTCTATTGGATAGAATGTGTTTTTTATAGCTCAGATCAACTCCAGACATTCCAGTAACTTTGCTGTTCCATTTCCAAGATCCAACCTGATGAAGCATCAGTTTATACTTTCTTCAGGCTTGGAAATAAATAGAGTATATTTCGTTAATAATAATATTACCATTCTTTATTTTCTTTTATATGATCAGTCATTTTATTAATAATTGTACCTTTTTAGTATTACGTTACTTATTTTTTTTCCTTTGTTACTTTTGAGACACTTTTATTTCAATTATTTATACTTTTCGTTTTTATTATTGTAAACTAATTTGTGAATGTTATCCTATAATTAGGCCCTGGTCTGTTGGGTAACAAAGAATTAAAGAAGATTATTATTATTAAACACTATGAGTATGACTCTCCTTAAAGCAAGCTCCTGTCTCAAATGCTTCAGTCTTTTCAAGGACATTTCTACAGTTATAATAAAAATCACTAATTTTTACTGATGCGTCATTATATTATTGTTATGAATCAGACTGATGCTACAAAGTCAAATTAAAGTCAAATATTAAAACGTGAATTGTCAGAATTAACATTCGTATTTATCAGGATTTGTAATTCCGAAAAATGTTAAATTTACATCATTTATTTGTAAAAATATTATACGGACTAGGTTGTACATTTTAATGCTTACATTTTTAACACCCTGTATGATAAGGAGTTAAAAAAACAAATTTGGATACCTTGAACATTAAGCTATAGAAAAGGTACTCTTGTTCATTGTCGATAAAATAAGCCGTTTTCGAGGAAAAAAAATAAAAGAATTAATGTTTTATTGCTATTAAAAAGAACCATGTTTTTTATTTTTTTTTGTCTGCAACAAAGTGTTATACAAAAGTCATTCCAGGAACAAAAAAGTTTTAGTTTAGGTTATTTAATACGACAAAATTACAAAGATTCTTAGAAATGCAGTTTTGTCCCAGAAAGGCACCTTAACAAAAATTATGATTAGAAATGTACTCACTAAAGCTTGCTACGATTGAACCTAAATACGCTAATTAGAAATAATCAATTAAAAACTTCATAAGTAGGTTCAACATGGGCTCCGTGAACTCTGATACACTCGCGGGCACGACGAATAGAGGACTGCTGTACTCGCCACATCAACCCAGCATTGTTTCTTATCTCATCACAATGAAATGTGATTCTCTGTAAAAGTTCCTCCCGAGTATCAACCGGAGAGGAATACACCAAGGTTTTGAGATGACCCCACAGGTGAAAATCCATTGGCGTTAGGTCGGGAGACCGTTTAGGCCAGGCAATGGGACCTCCTCTGCCTATCCAACGGTTTGGATAGACGTTATTCAGGTGGTCGCGTACAGCAACTCTAAAATGAGGTGGGGCCCCATCATGCATAAAATACATGCAAGTGGAAAATGCTGTATTGAATCCAGAAAAGCGTTCTGAAGGAACTGTAAATAAAGTTCACCATTCAATCGTGGCGGCAATACGCATGGTCCAATCAAAAAATTGCCAATTATTCCTGCCCAAACATTAATTGATTGGAACTGATGTTGATAATGATGAACTACTGTGGCATGAGGGTTTTCATCAGCCCATACATGCGAGTTATGTAAATTTACAATACCATTTTTGGTGAACCCTGCTTCATCGGTAAAAAGAATTGTGCTAATGAAGTTTGGGTTTGTTCGTTGCTGATCTAACAGTCAGTTTGCGAACTGGATTCTACGAAGGAAAATCTTCAGGAAGTAGTAGATGCACTTTTTGCAGATGATAAGGGTAAAACAACTGTTCTTTAAGTACTTCTTGAATTGTCGTTTTTGACGTATTAAGCTGCGCGGCTAATCTTCGAGTGCTTATTGAAGGAGTATCACCTACAGTATCCAAAATATTTTCCTCCAATTGCACCGTACGTACTGTTCTTCTCACACCAGCATCAGTACTTTTTTTCGCAAAACTTCCTAAAACATTAAAGAAAGTCAATAATGTTACCATATTAACTGGAATCGCCCACCAGTCTCTCTTAGACGTTGGTCAAGTTGCTGAAATGTTTTCTGATTTGGAATATTGCGATTAGGATATCTTCCTTCATACAACCTTCTTGCTTCCAAAGCATTGCAAGATGCAAGACGGTACATAAGATGCATATCTGCATACTCACTAAATGTGTATCCCATTATCAAATTAAATTTACCAAGATATTCAAAATTCAATAAATTAATATCGAAGTAAAGGATCAACGTGTTAACAATATGAAAGATTACAAGATTTAAAATTTACACGTCAATGCAAGATATTAATTAATTCGTGGGTACCATAGTAACGTGTGTAAAAACAATGCGTTTTTTAGTACTGAGAAAAGTTTCATTTCAGACTTTTGTATCACACTTTGTTGCAGACAAAAAAGAATTAAAAACATGGTTCTTTTTAATAGAAATAAAACATTAATTTTTTATTTTTTTTTCCTCGAAAACGGTTCATTTTATCGACAATGAACAAGAGTACCTTTTCTTTAGCTTAATGTTCAAGGTATCCAAATTTGTTTTTTTAACTCCTTATCATACAGGGTGTTAAAAATGTAAGCATTAAAATGTACAACCTAGTCCGTCTCTGGTAAACTAAACATGCTAATTTAAATTTAAGGGCAGTATTTTAAGAGGTCCTTACTACTATTTATCATATTAAATTTTCATTAAATTATAATAAGTAGTTTAAAAGTTATTCAAGAAAAATTGATATCCAGTGGCGTCCTTTAGGAGGCCGTATCTCCGTAGGGAGGGCCGCAAGGAAAAAAATTATGGGAACTTGTCATCTTATTTTTTAATGTTCTATCTGAATCCGAGAGATTCCCCACATTTTCCCGGACACATTGTATATATATATATATATATATATATATATATATATATATATATATAGGGCAATGTTCGTATGTGTGTCCAGTCCATTATAGACTAAAAAACTACTGGATCGATTGACCCGCTGTATTTTGCAAAATGATATATATATATATATATATATATATATATATATATATAAGGTAAACTTAATAAGTCGGCGATTAAAGGTCTGGTTCATTACTTCAAAGTATATATATTTAAAACAACCCTACATGTTTCGGCAATGATGCCTTTGTCAAGGGAATAAAAAATATAAATGACAGAATATAAATGTCAAATAATTGAGTTGCTATGGTTTAAATTATTCAAAGATACATTCCAATAATAATAATAAGTCATGCCTTAGTATTCCAAAAATAGATAGCAAGGTGTGAACATATGTGTTTTTCGCTGCCAGCAGCTTGTGTCTCTTTCTGGGTATGAACCTGTGTGTTGGTTGCTGCTGGCAGCTTGCGTCTCTCTCTGTGTGTGTGATTTTGTATTTGTGTGACCGCGTAAGTGTAGGGTTTTGTATGTTAGTGCGCTCGTGCGTGTGTTTAGTGACCGGTCGCGGCCCGACCCCCGCCCCAACGAGGCAAGGCGCAGACCAGCGAAGCGCACCCTGCACGGGGTTGCTCATCACCAACCGAGGGAACACTCTTAGTGGCTACCTCAGTCGACGATGGTCACACTTTGTGCCATCTTTGCTTTTGCGGAAATCGTTAAGATGGCACAAAGTGTGACCGTCGTCGACTGAGGTAGCCACTAAGAGTGTTATATATATATATATATATATATATATATATATATATATATATATATATATATATAAAACAATTGATAAATTATTGGAGTTTTTCGGGTTTTGTATGAAATATTTACAAATATCAAATTAGAATGTATGTAATTGTGGCTAAGTGGTAAAAGCGACAGTCCAGCAAACTGTACACTTGAGTTCGAGTCCCAAAATAGACAATATTTTTCAATTAAAAATTTCGTATGATTTGCTTTGTAATTTGTAGACAGCAATGTTTACATCCCCTCTTACTTTGCAATTACATACTAATTTGATATTTGTAAATATTTCATATAAAAGCCGAAAATCTCCAAGAATTTATCAATTGGTATATCTAATGAACGCTAAGAAATTATCTAAACATTTATATATATACATATATATATATATATATATATATATATATATACATATATATACATATATATACATATATATATATATATATATATATATATATATATATACATATATATATATATATATATATATATATACGAGGCAGGTTGATTTATTTGTACGATCGCCTAGGGAGAACGTGAAATAAAAAATACACATCACGTTAACAACCGATGCCTTGTCTGTCAGTTTCCTGTTAGTGTTTGATAAATTTGTAATAAAGCGTGCTTCGTATGTAATTTTTTAAATTTTATTCTGCTATCAATTAAGTGTTAATGGATAATTTTGAACATCGTGCACTGATTAAGTATCTTTTAAAGAAAAGCATGTCCCTTACCGAAATCCATGTTGATATGTGAGATATACCAGGTAAGAGTTCTCCTTCATATACAACCGTCAGAAAATGGGGAAATGAATTTAAGCATGGCAGCAGAAACTTAGAAGATGATCTCCGCAGTAGACGTCCGAAAACAGCTACAAGTCCAGAAATGGTGGATAAAGTCCATGATATGTTTCTACATGATCGACGACTGAAAACGTTAGAAATAGCAGAGATAGTGGGCATTACAAAGGAACACTTTGTACGAAGAACCTTATCCGGCAAGATGGGTGCCGCATTTACTGGCGGAACAATGACATGTTCGCTGTTAAATATCGATGAATAATGTAGAAATTTTGAAACGCAACGCAACAGATTTTTTGCAGCGATTTGTTACATCTAACGAAATATGGATTCATTATTATACAGCCAAATCTAAACAACAGTCGAAAATGTGGACCAAACGAGGAGGATCCACTCCAAAGGAGCCCAAGACAGTTTTATCGGTGGGAAAGGTGATGGCATCGGTATTTTGGGATGCAAAAGGAATATTGTTGATAGAAAATCTTCAAAAGAGTGTATAATATTACGCAAATCTTCTAGATCGTTAGAAGACACCGCCTGCTGAAAGGCGTCCAGGAATTATTAAGAAGAAAGTGCTCTTTTACCTTGATAATGCAGCTGTATATTCCAATACGGTTACTACAAAATAAAAATTGAAGAATTAAGGTGCGAATTAGTACCGCACCGCAAATACACCTCTTAGACTTCTTAATTAAAACATCTAAACTTATTTTGCTCATATTCCTTTTTCCTCTTATTTTTTTTTCTGTATTATTTCTCTATAAAAGTTAATATTCTTCCGTTATTATTTAATAGTACACTATTACAATATATTTATATTTACAGGAAATGTAATTGCCTGTTTACTTGAACTATGCATCTTAAACCAGTATATTTATCTCGAAGATATCTCTTTTATATTCAAAATAAATGTAATATTGACATCGATAATCGAAGCAAATTCGAAGAAAATATTGTTATTCCTCCTTCCAGAAGGAACAAAAAAAAATCAAATTTTCCCGAAAAAATGAAGTTACGGCCAATGAAATTTTATCGGGATATTATCCAAAGAGCTCGGGAAATCGGTTTTTGCTTTTCCCACACCGCGATCGACGGGTGGCAGCGTACCCTTTCGCTCGTTATCTGTCAGTAATTCGATGGCGAATTTTAGGGTCAACAACATTAACTGAGCTTTATACTTGCACATTTATGTCCTCCGATATAGTGGAATCAGGTTAGATTAACAAATCATCCTTAACGCGCTGTGTTCGGCGATGATGCAAATTCTGACGATTCGATGACCTATTTATTTATTTATGACTATGTCGACTTCGCCCGATATCTGCCGAACACTTCGTATTCAGTAATTGTTCGTAAATTGTTGATTGTTTTGCATGAGAGAAGGCAAAATGGGGAAAAAAACAAGGTTTTGCTTTTACCAACTTTTGTTCGTAAATGCGCCCTTACCAGTGTGCATATACCGGAAATTATTAGTATAAGCTAAATTACGTAAATATTTAAAAAGCTTCTCAGAAAATTTCAGCTTTCCGCAGATAAGAACCTGTTATTTTAACCAGAAACTGGAAGAAAATTTACTTACGTTTCAATTGAAAATTCGTTTAGATATAAATATTTAATTTCGGCTTTTATTAGTACCAACAACATATACTACCAACACAATCAGAGAAAAGAATGCAGATAAAATTTAGGTCAGCGAAAATTCTTATTTCTTCAACTCGATTTACTTAGTAGGAAACCAATATGTACAAGAAGCACTTTAAAATGATTCAAATACAAGGAAACTAGATAAGCCAGACGCATAAAATTTTAGGAGGGGTTAAAGTAGTTCCTTTCCTTATTGATGCAGTTTTCAAGCCGCATCCATAGATAGAAGGCGTTATTACAATGCTTTTTCGAAATTGAATTATGAAATTCTCTATCGCAACTGATTGTTGGGGATTATGTGGTTGGATTTGACACTTCTTCGAATCACGGGTCGTAAATCTGTGATGACTAGTTTTAATTGAATTATTCGCCGTTGATTTCGAGTTGTGAATGAGAACGTCTTTCCTCGCTCAGTGCTTCGCAAAATAACACTCGTTGAATGCACAATACTCTTTAATTATTAAATAAAAGAAGACAATATTACATAAATCAAGCAGAACATATAAAATTCTTAAATCTAGTGACGGTTGAAGCTGCGCTGAATGGCACCTGTGATCTAGTGGGCAAATCTTAGCAAACTTCTACTTTAATTTTCTAAAATGTTAGCGAGGTACAGAAATTGCAGTCATAAGACTCCAACTTATTTCTTATGATTGGTCGAAACAGGATAAGTACATAAGTTTACATAAACTTGACATCGCTACATTATGTATAAAAGTAGGTATGGACAAATAGCTGGGTCAGGTACATACTGTTTGACCTAGACTCGACCTTGGTTAAATTGTTTGGCCGAAATACTATTATACAAAGCAGACCATTGAAAATATGACCATAATGAAATTGTATCATGTCCGTTTGGTATAACGGGCAACTACGTGTTTATAACAATAGGCGGCAAGCCTTCAATTTAAATATAACAATGCTAAACTATGGTGCGCCTGAATACTTGGCGACCATAACGGGTATACCTTAAATTAAAAGCGATATAAATAGAAGAAGGCCTGAATACACAACTGTAAAAGAAATGATAAATACGTATTTCAAAGCACATTTTCTAGGAAGGATGAACCAAAGCATAATTCTGAGATACATAGCTAATGCAGACCGTGCTTTGAACAACACTTATTGTATAAAGTAAGTAAAAATACGTCATAAAATTATGTATGACGTTGCCATAAATATTAATAACGGAGAATGCCGTGACCCCTTTGAATAGAGTATATAATTTTCATATGATAAGGAAATTTTACCTAAATAAAATTCAATATTTAAATCCTTAAAACTTATTGATTAAAAACGTCCAGATTTCTGGGCATGCCGACTTCCTTGAAATGGTATGCAATATCTTTTCAATATGACTTAAATTCGACACAGATTCATCTGAAATGAAACGGTGATCACGTATTTTTTTTTATATAAAGAACTTCCAGATTTCACACACTGTGAGGTAGAAATTTTCACGTGAAAATACTAAGCGTCTTATTCTCAGGCCTAGAAGAATGCTAGTCAGGTAATGTTGCATATACCAACGTATCATAGAAGTTTTCTCTCTTTTTTTAATTTAACAACTGTGAATCAAACAGCAATGTTAATTTGTTCATCTAACGCTGCTTTTTGACATTATAGATGATCACTGTCAAAAAGGAGCGTTCAATGAAAAAAGCTCATAATATGCTTTCTTGGATGAGTTGACGCACACTAAGTAGAGGAATGGTTAAAAAATAAAGTAACGAAAGTTCTCGTGAACAAACTTTATTCCAGCGGCAGATATACCGATACATAGTACTTGAAACTGGTACATTGCTATTCAAAATCTTCATGCCCGTCCAAACATTTGTTCCAACGGTAAACTAAGGCATTGTAGACAGCATAGAAGAAATCTTTGTCAAATTCATGAGGTCATGCTTTGACGGCTATTTGAATTTTCGAACCTGTTGGCCAGTGCCGATCATACCGATTCTGCTGAATCAGATCTTCAATACCTCGCAATTGCCAATTGTGGTGATCTTCTCAAACATCTGTTCTACTATTTTCTAGCTCAGTCCACCAAATTCACACCTATTTCCGTAACATTACATTAGCACCGTACACCTGAACAAGTTATTGATGAATTTCATTTCTTACTATATTTCCATACGCGCAGACATTTGAATAAGATAATGACACTTGTGAAAGCTGTTATATTATTTTTTGAACCATCCTCATAATTGCAAAGTTTCTTGATTAATTGTTTTTTCAGTGTTCCTTTGGTTGATTCGGAGCCCAACTAGAAATATTTTTTAACATTAGCTATTCCTGAAGGATACGTTGCTACTGTATTAGGAATTACGTCTATCGTTTAGCAGGTGTACAAGTCTTCGTCTGTTATCATTTAGCGGACACATTTTCTGAAGTAACAGCTGAAGCAGCCTTTCATAAATGTTTATCGCAGTATTATAAACTACTGTCCTTGCAAAATATCATAAACTTCCTATCGATAGTTTCTCATAAACTTTTTTCGTCTCATGTGGAATGTAACTATTGCCTATATTGCTTTTCAAATACATAAACTTTAGAAACATAAAATGTCATTATCGTTCCCGTTCAAACTCCATAACTTGTAACATTGAAGGGTATTTTATAGTTACCAGAGGAACTAATAAAACTCCCGGGATAAAACTGCTACTCGAATGTTTACAGTATATCGAATTTTAATTCGTGGTCTTCACTGAGATTAACGTATCTTAATAATTTCAGAATGTTTTTCGTATATTTACCCAAATGCATGGAATATATTTTATCGACCGCGTTCTTTTTCTTAATTTAGTACCCCTTTAAGAAATATTTCTTGGGCTTGGTAGCAATTATTCTATGCGCTATAATTTCTGCATTGTGCCATTTTTTTCCTTAATGCAAATTTAACTGAATTAATTTAACTGAAGCATCAATTAATTGTTTTTATTATATAAAGATAATTTTCGATTTAATTTGTGTAATATATTTTTTTTTATAGCTACGCTTGTGAGCAATTTTATTTCACATCTGAGTAATATATTTTCTGTACATATAGTGTGAACAAATCTTGTAGATATATTTTGTATTAATTTTCCGTAAGTTAAACCTTACGCTATTGAACCTTTGATAGTGTAATAGTAATTATTGCATTAAAGATCTTTGATAAATTATTATGCAATTTCTAGATTAAGGTTCTTAGTTAATTTAATTGTTTTCCATATTGATCAAATCATTTCAGATTTTAACTTTATTTTTTTTTATTAAATCTTGTGATATTATTTTCTTGGAATTTATCTAAAACACCTGCTTTTATGTGCATATAGTTTAACTTCACATTTTAGTCAATTTATTGTCCGCACTTTAAATTATTTCATTCATGTATTATACTGGGTGAGTATTTCACTCATGACCAGGCATTACTTGGTTTTTTTGCAAATTAATATCATTAACATATTGTAATCACCTATTAGGTCAATAATACATAATTTTCTTTTTGTTCAATTCTAAATGAATTTTGCTGTTTTACATTTTAATATTTTATTGTTGCTCAAAGAAAATATTCATCTTACCGTATTTTGACATTTTGATTTACATTACTTTTGTTGTTCGATTTATTATTAATAAATCCTGATTGTTATTGTTTTGAACTTGGTTGTTTTACTAGTATAGCAACGATAAACGTAGTTACCTAGAGTTATTCAATTTACTATCGGCAGAGTCTGTGTTTCCTGTTACGGCTAAAGGTATAAACATTGTGGCAACCTTTATGATATAAGGTATCCCCATTGACTCGCCTCTGGTCTTTAGCCGAAAGATCTCCGGAGCAATCATGTATTGAGGTAAATTGGGTAAGTCATAAGTAGAGACCGGACACATCGGGTTGAAATGACGTCGTCATTACGACGGACTATATAAATGGTCTATAACATCTGTAAGTACATCACGCAGTTATTGAATGCAATATTTATCTGACTAGCGCGCACATCTGCTTTCATCGAGAATTGCGACGTTTTTTGTTGGATATTTACAGATTTCTGTTTTCATGGGCGTAGATAAAAGCGTGTGGAGTTTTAATAATTTAGTCTATTTAGATTATATTTCGTAAGATAAATAAAGTGCTGTGAATAAGTTTCTTGTTTTCATAGTTTTAAATGTTAATTACATCGTAATTTTTGTCATAGATCCTGTTTAATATCGATTGATTGAATCTACTTCGCCTAATTATTTCGACGTCAGTGTGCATTGAATTTCGTTCAGTTTCAATAACTTACGCATACATTTTTAGTTTTCATTTATTTAGATCTAGAGCATTGTTTAAGTTACTTTTTCAGATATGATATGGAAGAACGTCGAGAACGGCATCGTAAAACAATGGTGAGTTGGATTGACGGTCATACTGATTGTATGTCCATTATCTGTGATTCCGAAATTTCTTGCAAAATCTGTAAAATATCGTTAAAAAATTCCATGAAATCGCACGTACAACGTCACTTAGCATCGCAAACACAGGCACAGAAGTTGGAACCGTTGGAATCTGACAATTTTAACGAAGAACTCTGTGAAACTTTTATGGCGGCTAATATTTCAATAAATAAACTTAACAATCCCACTTTAAAAATATTTCTCCAAAAATGTACTGCTCGAACTGATGAATCCACCTTACGCAAATATTATGTTTCTAAATGCTACATGAAAGCAGTAGAACGCATTAGAAGCCATCTTTCTAATCAGTACCTCTGGATAAGTGCCGACGAAACTGTCGATATATTAGGACGCTGTGTGCTAAATGTTGTAGCTGATGTACTTTTATTTGTAAGTGACAGTGTTGCATATATGTTAAAAAACAGGCAGACTATTAAAGGAAACATATCCTAATATGCTGTAAAATTACTTATGTAGCATATGCTCTCCACAGAATCTGTGAATATATCAGAGACATCTTTCCAGAACTTGATAGACTTGTATCCGCTTTTAAAAAAGTTTTCAGAAAAGCACCATTGGGAGCAGCTCTTTACAGGGAATAACTGCCATCTTTGTCACTGCCTCTCTCTCCAGTAATAACTAGATGGGGGACATGGTTGAAGCTACTAGTTTTTACGCAGAGAATTTCGACAGTTTGCAAAATTTCGTTGCATGTTTAAATGACGATGCTCGGAGTGCTTCTGAGTGCAAGGAACTAACACAAATTCCACATCTAAAAAATCAGTTGTACTTTCTTCAGGAACACTTTGGATATTTGCCAAAACTAATCACTTATTTTGAAAATCGAAATCTCATATTAAATGATTGGTTAACCACATTAGATGTGACCATTAAATATTTGAAAAGTATTCCAAGTGACTTCGGATGTGGCCTTCGGCAAAAGTTAGACGCAGTGTTTAATAGAAATCCAGATTTAATAACATTGTGGCAATTGTGTATGGGGACAATGCCACAACATCTAACTGCAAAATACGCGGAAATAAAAGAATATTTCCAGTATGCGCCTATAACCAGTTGCGATGTAGAAAGGACGTTTTATTTATATTTACAAGAATGTATTTCATGCAAGGACAACAAATTTTACAGAAGAGAACCTTGAGAAATTGTTGCTAGTTAATATTAATACTCCTTTTCAACTTGAATTACAAAAGGAACAAATAAAAATGTATTTCGTGTTTTGTAGCCGTATATAGGTATACCTGTTTGATTATTATAAGTATAATTATATAAATAAAATAAAAAACTTTAAAAATACAAATGTTCAATAGAACGCTCGTGGGCGGTGAGTCATCAACCTCTCGTCTCCGGTCTCTAGGCATAAGCACTAGGTATTACGTATGTGTGTATTGTGTTAGATTTTCACAAAATTCAAATTATTTAAAAAACCTTAAGGTTTAGGTATTATACACCTCATTAAAGCAGACACTTATTTTAATCGGAGAATACAAAAATGCAATACTATAAGTGGGGTTCGCTTTAAAAAAACACAACTTTTAACACTGTTAGGGCTTTTGGAACAGCTTGTATAATATGAAAATAATTTTGAAAAGAAACCATAATAGACCCCCATATATTCCAAAAGGGAAGCTTTTTGAAAGTTAAATATTTTAGCCACAATATTCCGTGCCGTTTAGCGTGAATAACACTGATTTGAAAAAAAATGTTTTTGTTTTCTCTCTTTAACTTAGAACGCTGCCTCGTAGTAAGTCCTGAACCTACCGTTAATTTTTTAAATTATTGGTCCCTTAACGTCCTCAAACACGTTTCCCATTGTTAGAACAAATATATTTAAGACCTTTCGTAATTATTATAAATCAATACCTTTTTCCAAATATAATTTAAGAAAATTGTTAATTTTACGAACACAAATTGATAAAGTTCATAAACGAATTTCTATTAAAATCGATGGTCGTGTATTTCGAACTATGCATTTTAATTTATACATAATTTGACGTAAGTTATTCAGTTCGTGTTTCGTTTTGAAATTAATTTAATCTCAGTAACGCCGGCGTGTTTATTAAGATTGCGACTCTTCTACCACTTTCGGATTTTGTATGTCTCCCAGAGAACTTTCTTAGGTTCAGCGTCTAACATCGTCCGCATACAGAGCGAACCAACTACTCAACCAAGATGGGCTTTTTATCTTTCCCGGTGCGATCTTATTAAATTAAGGGATGTCGTGGGTGCGCTTTCTCCGTGAAGGGGGACAGAGGGGAGTGTGTTGCCTTTAGATCCTTCTTGCACACGATGATAAAGTGAACAATCTGGGAGAATCGGCCCAGATCGCTCCTCAAGCCCTTACTCAGCATAATCGAAAGTTCACGAACCGCTTTATCACTAAAATAAGCTCGGTGCGGATAATATCTGCGAGGGTGATTCCGCTTAAGGGTTATACTAAATTTGAATTTTTAAAGAGATTGCCCCTTACGAATATACGTAAAAATTTATCCGTTAAAATGCGCGGTGTCAAGATGAAAGAACGTGCACGAGAAGAGGAGAATATGAACAGTCGGTATAAAAATAAAGTAATTATGTCGCGGATAAAACATTCACTTAATGGGCTCGGAGAAATAAATAACGCGGGATGGAAACAAAAGGCGAAGGCTTTGATTTGATTAGATTTTTATTGGTAAATTAAAGAGTCGCTGTTTTCGTAAAGCTTAATGATGTTGCCAACGAGAAGGAAACGTCCGATATAATGACTCCCAGAAAGAATTTCCAATATAAATGCAAAATCCCTTGAAAAAAAAATTGTCGGGAAGCAAAGCGATTTGATTTATTTGGCTTTACTATATCTAGACATGATATATTTTCTCGGCTGTTTTATTTCCAAATGAAAGACGACTAGAAAGAATATTACAAGTTTAACCATAATGGAAATACTGTTACCTTTCATATTTGTTTTGTGTCATAAATATTATATAATTTGTCATTCTACCTACCGTTAGTTCTTGTTCTTACTTACATATTTGAATTAATCAGTGATTCCTCTTTTAAAAATTAGCTTAATTAACATATGAGATGAATTTTTAACTGCATATGCAGATAACATTTCTGTTATAACTACAGATAGATAAACACCTATATCCGAATTAATAAACTATATTAATTAATTAATAAACTCTAATTATAGAATTTACGTATAAAACTTTCTTATTTGCTAGTTTGCAATGTTGTAAAATTGTGTGTTAAACAGTTTTGAATAGAGTAAAATTAGCTGCAAAATTTACTATCTTGTTTCTTCTTCTTCAAAAGTTATTATTTGTTGTGTTTATGTCTTTATTTTTGACCTTTTTCATTTTATAATTATCCAGAAGCTACTATATTCCTTAAATGTCAGTAATTCGTATTAGCATTTAACGAATTATTACTTATTATTTTAGAGAAATATGGATATTGTTAGAAAGAGCAAATCATGGGAAGTTTATTGATAAATACAAATTTGACAGTGAGGTTAGGTCACACAATCTTAAAGTTACCTCCATATCACTGAATGCTCGATAAAAAATGGTACGGGTTCAAATAAAAAAATCTTATTACAACGAACAATACCACTTCCAAAGTGATATACTGTCTTTAATAGACAGACTATATGATCAAGTTTAGCGCAAACAATAAACTAATTACATGATCTTCTAAAAAAAAGATGTATGCTAAGGTGTACATATCTGTGTAAAATAGAATAGTAGAATTCTCCCCTTTACATCTAGGCACTCGCGTAAATAGGGATTATATGAAGAATAAATGTAGATAGTAAAATAGCATTGTAGTAGATCTTGTGCTAATGAAATTTTTCTGAATTAGTTTTTATATTTGAAAAGAGACCCACAGGCTTTAGGCTTAAGGTTCACTGTGCACAATATTATACACAAGTCTGAATCTACCGCTTGCCTAAAAAAGTGTCGGCGACAATGCCGATGCATGTGCAATTCGTATAAAAGAAGAACGTGAACGTGGGGAAAGACAACTTTGTGCTTTAATGCATTTAAATCAACCTTGTTCGAGTACTCAACTTTCTGTCGAAGTTAATGTAATTCCTCGATGAGTTCAGAATATTTTTAAACAAAATAAGTATAAGCGTCACAAAATACAGACAACTCAGGAGTTATTACTAGGGACCGGACACGAGAGGCCGATGACTCATCGCCCACGGGCGTACTATTAAAAATTTGTATTTTCAAAGAGTTTTTAATTTTATTTATATAATTGGAAGACAAACGGATGGTGATCTATAAAATACGAAATACATTTTTATTTGTTCATTTTGTATTTCAAGTTGAGTAAAGGAGCATTAATATTAACTAGCAATACTTTCTCAAGATTCTCTTCTGTACAATTTGTTTTCTTCGAATGAAATACATCCTTGTAGGTAGAAAACGTCCTTTCTACATCGCAACTGGTTATAGGTGCATACTGGAAATATTCTTTTATTTCCTCGTATTTTGCAGTTAGATGTTGTGGCATTGTCCCCATACACAATGCCGCAATGTTATTAAATCTGGATTTCTATTAAACACTGCGTCTAACTTTTGCTGAAGGCCAAATCCGAAATCACTTGGAATACTTTTTAAATTATTAATAGCCACATCTAATGTCTTTAAACCATCATTTAACTTGAGATTTCGATTTTCAAAATAAGTGTTTAGTTTTGGTAAATTTTCAGTGTTCTTGAAGAAAGTACAACTGATTTTTTTAAATGTGGAATTTGTGTTAGTTTCTTGCACTCAGAAATACTCCGAGCATCGTCATTTAAACACGCAACGAAACTTTGTAATCTATCGAAATTCTCTGCATAAAAACTAGTAACTTCCAATCATGTCCCCAATCTAGTTATTACTGGAGAGCGATGCAGTGACAAAGATGGCAGTTTTTCCCTGTAAAGAGCTACTCTCAATGGTGCTTTTCTGAAAACTTTTTTAAAAGCGGATACAAGTCTATCAACTTCTGGAAAGGTGTCCCTGATATATTCACAGATTCTGTGAAGAGCATGTGCTACACAAGTAATTATGCCGCATATTAGGATATGTTTCCTTTAATAGTCTACCTGTTTCTAACATATATGCAGGCACTGTCACTTACAAATAAAATTACTTTCTCTTTGTACCTATCGTCCGAATGAAGTATTTTTTGAATATTCTCGTTAGTGGTTTTAGCAACTGTTTCCGCATCAACTGTATTTATAACTTTTGTTGCTATTACATATACGTTATATAGAATAGTTGAATGTAGTACACCAGCTACAACATTTACCACACAGCGTCCTAATATATCGACAGTTTCGTCGGCACTTATCCAGAGGTACTGATATGAAAGATGGCTTCTAATGCGTTCTACTGCTTTCGTGTGGCATTTAGGAACATAATATTTGCCTAAGGTGGATTTATCAGGAACATTTCGACCAGTATATTTTTGGAGAAAGGTTTTGAAGTTGGGATTATTAAATTTATTTAATGGAATATTTGCCGCCATTAAAGTTTCACAGAGTTCTTCGTTAGGTTGTCAGATTTCAACTGATCTACTTTCTGTGTATGTGTTTGCGATGCTAAGTGGCATTTTACGTGCTATTTCTTGGAATTGTTCAACGATATTTTACAGACTTCGCAATAAATTTCGGAATCGCTGGCAATGGACATACAATCAGTATGACCGTCTATCCAACTCGCCATTATTTTACGATGCCGTTCCCGACGTTCTTCCATATCATATCTGAAAAAATAACTCAAACAATGCTCTAGATCTAAATAAATGAAAACTAAAAATGTTTGCGTAAGTTATTGAAACTGAACAAAATTCAATACACACTTACGTCGAAGTAATTGGGAGAAGTAGATTCAATCAAACGATATTAAACAGGATCTATCACAAAAATACCGGTGTAATTAATAATTAAAACTATGAAAACAAGAAGCTAACTCACAGAACTTTATTTATCTTACGAAATATAATCTAAATAGACTAAATTATAAAAACTCCACACGCTTCTATCTACGCCCACGATAACAGAAATTTAACTGTAAATACCCAACAAAAAACGTCGCAATTCTCGATGAAAGCAGATGTTCGCGCTAGCCAGATTAATAGTGCATTCAATAACTGCGTGATGTACTTACAGATGTTATAGACTATTTATATCGTCCGTCGTAATGACGACGTCATTTAAACCCGATGTGTCCGGTCTCTAGTTATCATACACTTAAAAAGGATTGTAACGCTCGGTATTATCAACTGATATTAAAGGTAGTTTTAATTAAAAGACATTTAAATTAATCTCCCTTAAATTAGAGGGTCTGTATTATGAAATGAATTTAAGCAGCATTTAACTAAATGTGATATTTACGAAGGTTGCTAATAATTTTGGAACAAAATATACCAATTTAGCACATTTGAGTCACCTGAGGTTGTAGACTTGTTGAACTAATAAATCAAAAAGTAAACAATATTTACCAGTTACATCAATATATTAGAAATATTTGTAAGAAATTAAAAATTCATACAACAATGAAATTCTCTTTAAAAAATCGTAATAAATTTTGAAAATAATTTAATATTAGTTCTTATTTGCTACATAAAACACTTCTTCTGCTTCAACCAAAATGTTTTCCTCAACTGGAGAGGCTTATTCCTATTAATTGCAATGTTATTCAATACGCCCAGTACCAACGCTTATAATATTAAGTATGTAGAAAATATATAGCCTATCCTATAGTGGATGTAAGTACATAGAAGTTTCGAGGTTAGGTAAGTACGAGTATATCTGAATACATCTTAAACACAGAAATAGGTGCAAAAATGCATGTATATATATATATATATATATATATATATATATATATATATATATATATATATATGAAATGAATTTAAGCAGCATTTAACTAAATGTGATATTTACGAAGGTTGCTAATAATTTTGGAACAAAATATACCAATTTAGCACATTTGAGTCACCTGAGGTTGTAGACTTGTTGAACTAATAAATCAAAAAGTAAACAATATTTACCAGTTACATCAATATATTAGAAATATTTGTAAGAAATTAAAAATTCATACAACAATGAATATATATATATATATATATATATATATATATATATATATATATATATATAAGTGTTTTAGATAATTTCTTAGCCGTTTATTAAATATAACAATTGATAAATTATTGGAGTTTTTCGGCTTTTATATGAAATATTTACAAATATCAAATTAGAATGTATGTAATTGCAGAGTAAGTGGGGATGTAAACATTGCTGTCTACAAATTACAAAGCAAATCATACGAAATTTTTTATTTGAAAAATATGGTCTACGTTGGGGCTCGAACCCAAGTCTACAGCTTGCCGGGCTGTCGTTTTTACCACTAAAGCACAATAGACCCAGGTTCAAGCTATTTAGAAATGCATTATAAAGTAACAGTGTTAATGAATCAGATGTCAGCTATTGAATGTAGATGTCAAGTTGAAGGGAGAAGTCAGTTTTGAAAGCTCATGTCAGTTTTGATAGCAGATGTCAGTTAGTGAAAGCAAATGTCAGTTAATGAAAGCAGATGTCTGATTTGAAAGTAGGTGTCAGTTATGAAAGCAAACGTTAGATTAGAAAACAGATGCCTATTTTGAACGTAGATGTGAGTTATTGAAAGCAGATGTCAGTATTTTGAGAGCAGATGTCAGATTTGACATCTGCTCTCAAAATACTGACATCTGCTTTCAATAACACATCTACGTTCAAAATAGGCATCTGCTTTCTAATCTGTCAGAGTCAGATCTGATATCTGCTCTCAAAATACTGACATCTGCTTTCAATAACTCACATCTACGTTCAAAATAGGCATCTGCTTTCTAATCTGACGTTTGCTTTCTAATCTGACGTTTGCTTTCATAACTAACACCTGCTTTCAAATCAGACATCTGCTTTCATTAACTGACATTTGCTTTCACTAACTGACATCTGCTATCAAAACTGACATGAGCTTTCAAAACTGACTTCTGCCTTCAACATTCAATAACTGACATCTGATTCATTAACACTGTTACTTTATAATGCATTTCTAAATAGTTTGAACTTGGGTCTATTGTGGTTTAGTGGTAAAAACGACAGCCCGGCAAGCTGTAGACTTGGGTTCGAGTCCCAACGTAGACCATTTTTTTCAAATAAAAAATTTCGTATGATTTGCTTTGTAATTAGTAGACAGCAATGTTTACATCCCCACTTACTCTGCAATTACATACATTCTAATTTGATATTTGTAAATATTTCATATAAAAGCCGAAAAACTCCAATAATTTATCAATTGTTATATATATATATAACAAATATATATAAATCTTCCCAATAAAAGTCGAAACGTCGTAGAATAAAACATCAAAATTCAATAAAAGGTCGCTAAACCAATAAAAAGTCTATTATTTTTAATATATATATATATATATATATATATATATATATATATATATATATATATTAATATATATATATATATATATATATATATATATATATATATTAAAAATAATAGACTTTTTATTGGTTTAGCGACCTTTTATTGAATTTTGATGTTTTATTCTACGACGTTTCGACTTTTATTATTATTCAGTCTTTTTCAAGTAACGTTTTTTTTTGGTTTTCAATATTCAGCTTACAATATTCCAACCAGTGCGATCGGTTCGTTATAAAACAAGGTCTCGGATGTCCCCGACAACACATGTTACACGGAATGCGTGCTTTTGAAAACCAAAAAAAAACGTTACTTGAACAATACTGAATAATAATAAAAGTCGAAACGTCGTAGAATAAAACATCAAAATTCAATAAAAGGTCGCTAAACCAATAAAAAGTCTATTATTTTTAATATTAAATATATATATATATATATATATAGTAAACCTAATCAGTAGGCGATTAAAGGTCTGTATATTACTTCAAAATATATGTATTTAAAAAACTCTACATGTTTCGGCTATATACGCCTTTTTCAAGAGAATACAAAATATGAAAACATTCATATTTTGTATTCTCTTGAAAAAGGCGTATATAGCCGAAACATGTAGAGTTTTTTAAATACATATATTTTGAAGTAATATACAGACCTTTAATCGCCTACTGATTAGGTTTACCATATCATACCAAGGTCACGAAGTTATTATATATATATATATATATATATATATATATATATATATATATATATACATAAATACGCATGCGTTAATTCTCCTTTTAATTCTTGAGTAGTCAAACTTAGGCATTTAAGTTTAAATGCGAGTTAAATGTTCGTTTAAACATGTTGATAATACACTTGCGTTACTTTTAAATGCCATTTAATATAAATTTCCTTTTAAATACGTTGATAATACCGGCCGTAAATGTTTCAAAAATTTGAAAAAAGCTAAAAACGGCCTGTTACTATAAATTCTGAATATAAATAATATTTCAATGTTTATATTTGTAATATGAAACAGACGGATATTAAATTTCGAAACTGTAGTTAAAAGCAGTCATATTTGGTTTTGATGTTATTTACCTGACGTTGCAAATGGATAACTCACCGTGCTTCCAATACATTCAAAGTTGAATAGCGATAAAATTACATTTTTAAAATATGGTTAATAACATATTTAGTTTTGTTATTATTAGTTATGCATAACTAGCTTTTTCAAATTGCATTCCTAAAAATTCCATAAAAGTTATTTATTATTAAAAATGTTTTAAAAGGCTAATGATACAATACAAAATGAAACCAGTAAAAATTTGATAAATAATAAAATATTATTTATGCAATGTGTTTTGTAAATATTTACTAACTTAATCTTAACTATTAGTATATACTTAAGATCATTCGAATAACATTACGTTAAAATGTATTTCGTACAAGTGCTTGATTCCTAGGAACATGTTAATAGCCACTGTCGTCTAAATACACTTAACCGTCGGTATACAAAGGAAGTGAATTTCCTCGTACAATTTCCAACGGTTACAAAAGGCGAACACTTATTTCCTGCTCCGATGGAGAGAAACTCCTCAAGGACAATTACTCACCAAGAAACGAAACTAATCGCCGGGCACAATAATTGAAGTGCCGACTAAGACCGAGCTGAAAGGATTTCATATCCTTAGCGGTTTTCTACTACAATTGATTCACTCACCAAAACAGGGAAGCATTAGCGCCTTTTGTTCGAGAATATGGTCGCCTTATTGGGTTGAATTGTTTTGAATTACCACGTTCGAAGATAAAAATAATAGAGGTTGATAGCAGTTACTGCTCTTGATGTCGATGTTTAATTTAAAATTAAAATAATTAAATTAGCTTGTAATAAAATACTACGCAAAATATTAACTTACCCTATTTTCAAACTTGTGTCTGTCTAACTTATAAATTAGATGTCTTAAATCGGATGTCAGAACAACGGTTGGCATCTAAATTAAGTTCAAACAATTAAAACTAATTTTATTGATAGTATAAATCAAACGTGGGCAACCTTTATTGTTTCCTGGAGACAAATTATCGTTCACTTAGTGAGTTAAGGGCCAAACTACATGATTTTACTAAGTACATCAAACAAAAGGAATTATAATTACTGCGTTTTATTTCATATATTAGTAATGTGCTCATGTAATATTTTTCTCTATTATTTTATTTTCATATAGTAATAATAATATATTTTTTATCTATCAACCATTTCTACATTTAAAGGACAATACAATAGTAAGCTACAGCGTCAAAATGAAACTGTAATCTATAAGAAGAAAAAGTAAATTAAAATAAAATGATCGCAACAAAGTAATTTGAAACATACTCGAGTAAGTAAAACCTCACCAAATTTTGTATAAAACAAAAAGTTTTAATAATATAAAATACAAGGTGGCGCGCAGCCGACTGATACATTTTGTTTTTTGCTTCCTGTTAAAGTGACACTGCAAACAAAACTTTGCTTTTCGCAACCGTTAGTGTAAGTTTTGAAGTTAATGTTTAGTAAGTATAATGGAGCATAATGGAGGATAGTTCATCGTGCAGTGGTAGTTCGATTTTATTATGAGACTAAATCCATTACACAGACAAAACGCAATTTCAACGGTATTTCGGTGTTCAACCGCGTGCAGCATTACCTTCACGGAATACAATATTGTCATGGGTTTAGTAAATTGGAAAATACGGGTAGTTTATTTAATTTAAAACACGGTGCTATACGAAGAATTTGCATCATTACGAATATTGGAAGAGTTAGAGCATCAGTTCAACAAAGTCCTCGGCGTTCAACACGGCGCAGATCAGAGGCTCTTGGGATCTTGAGAAGAAGCATGCAACGAATTTTTCATGTAGAACAGTTTCATCCTTATAAGCTTCAGATAATCCAGAAACTTTTTCTGCAGGATATAATAAACAGCATAACATTTTGTAACAGAATGTTGGAAATTCTAAACGAAAATCCAGACAGATAAATTTGATATTTATGATTGATAAAGCAAGCTAATTTTGATCTGTCGGACTGTGTCAATAAACAAAATAGGTATTATTGGTCCCAATGCAATCCCCGACAAATCCACGAAACATTTGCTAAAAGTTACGGTTTGGTGTGGCATTGGAACGTTTGGAGTGGTGGGACCATATTTTTATGAAAACGAAAACGAACAAGCTGTCTCAGTCATCTCTCAACGTTACATCGATATGTTACAAAATTTTGTGCAGGTGGAGCTAAGAAGAATGAGTATAAATCGAGCAGAAATTTATTACCAACAAGACAGTGCTACTGCCCATACTTCTTGTGTAAGTATACAAGCTTTTAGACAGATGCTCGGCCATATTTCGCAATGCGGAAATTGTGTGCCTACCAAGATCACCAGACTTATCTGCTTTGGATTTATTCTTGTGGGGCTATTCAAAGCAACTTGTGCATAAGAGTTATCAAGAGTTATTTTATTATATAAGGTATTAACAGCTTTGTGAATCGCTTGCATCAATGTATCGACAATGATGATAATATTTAAAAAATAAAATTTGGTGTCTTTTTAACTATACGAGGGTTGTCTTTGATATTTTGCATATAGAGCTGGAATATAACAGTAGATAGCTTTTAAGGACTTTTGACTATTGTTTCTCGAAGTATTCTCCATGAAGATTAATGCCCTTTTGCATGTACTCGAACAAACTCTGAAAGCAGTTATACCACTCGTTTGTTGGTACAGTCAAAATTGCGTTTTTGAAGGCATCGACTGCTCCTTCTAACGACTGGAACCTTTGACCACGCAGTTGATCTGACATTTTCGGAAAGGTAAAGAAATCGTTGAGACTTAGGTCGGGACTGTACGAAGGATGGTCTAACAATTCGACGTTTTATAGCGTTAAAAATTCAATTGTCTTGCGAGATGTGTGCGAACTTGCATTGCCTTGGTGGAGGATGATTCGTCGTTGTGGGTTGATTTCTTGAAGTTCGGCGATGACTTGCAGCAAACAAATGGTTGTATACCAATCGGCAGTAACAGTTCTTTGATCTTGTTGAGAAATTGTTGATACATGACCTGCTTTCGAGACAAATGTCGCGACCATCTTTATGACACTTCAAGAACGGATAGCTTTTGTCGGCTTTTCTTCACCTTCGAACACCCAACAAATGACTGGCGTTTATTTCCCGGCTCGTATGAGTAAATCCAAGATTCATCACTACTCACAATATTGTACACGTTCTTAGAGTTTCCTGCGTTGAAACCGTATAGAGTTTTTTAAATCCAATTCACCCTAGCTGTTTTCTGTTCTTCGGTCAACCGATGTGGTGTCCAACGGGAAACTATTTTTTTACACACAATTCTTCATGCAAAATTTTTTGAATCGAAGCCTTTGAAATCCGTAATGATGCCTCATTTTCGCGATATGCCACATTTCGATCTTTGTTGATGAGGTTGCGCACAGCATCGACGTTTTCCTGAGTGACTGCCGTTTTTGATGCACTTGCTCTTGGACCGTCGCTGAGATTAATCCATCGACGTTTGAATTCTCCATACCAACGAGAAATTGTTGACTGATGCGGTGCTTCATTACCGAAAACAGAAACAAACTCGGCGAGGTATTCTTGTTGAAATAATGTCTTCTAAGATTATAAAAAATTATTGCGGGATAATTTTCACGGTTTAATTCCATTTTTCGACTGACTTGTCAACTTTGACAGTTCTTTCTAGCTACAACAATACACGTATCGCACTGAAACTTTGGATTTAGCCTAACTAAAGATGGAGGTTAATTTTTAGTACTGACATTTGACTAGTGGCGCCCTCTATGTTCCAGTGTGCAAAACATAAAATACATCCCTGTATGATGGAATGGCCCGTAAATTTAATCTTTTGCTAATTTACATAGTCTATTCTTCCAGTGGCAGTGTGAACGTTATCATGATCCAGTATAGCTTCAGTTTGCAAGATTTTGACGTATCTTATGAAGAATTTTGGTTATGTACATTGAAGTACGCATTCATATTTGATTGTTATGTAACCATCCTGACTTATACTTTAACATGTTACGGCTTTTCTCTCCAAATTTTTTTTGTTAAATTAATAAATCTTTCTGTAAATATGGTGAAAAGATTTGCAGGCAAAACACGTCAGGGTGACTTTGCACCAATCGACGGGATATCATCATACGCAGACGGCTTAAAATCACTTAGAAGAGGCATGTTAGGCCATAAGTTATTATTAGGGCAGCGCCCGTGGAGTAACTTTAGGTATTTGGTGGTCGGTATTAATCTTAAACGATAAGAAAAATCACAAAAACCTTTTCAGATAGTAGGCAGCGGATTCGCTTCTGATATTGCCGGCACGATAAGTCAGTGTTGACCACTCCAGTATCGCCCGGCTTAATTGGCTAAGAAGGCATCAATCGTATTTGAATCTAATCGATTTTAAACACAAATTTTATCGGTTTGTTGCAGTTTTCTGCAGGGAAGTGAATTTGTATTATCTACTCGTTGGATGCTAATGCTGTTATTTACACATAAATATTGAAAGTGACTGTTTTTACTCTCCTTTCAGTATCCTCCACAAATATTACTATTGATAAAGTTTGCTTTTTCTTATCTTTTCGTATCTTACATTGACTTAATTAACTATTTCTAAAATATATTACATTAATAAATAATTAATTATATTTGTATTGTATGTATATTTGTATTATTGTATTTTCTCAATCACTTTATTTGGTAATCTTTTATGATCTTCTACGGTTATTATATTTTAAAATTTTACTAATTCTTCAGAATATCTGCACTTCGCTTACTTTCAAAACTCGTGTCTTCGGCTGATATTTGGTCTTTAAAAATTTGAACAGATCAGTCACAAATTGAGAAATGTTGAATGACTTAATACGGAGCAGCGTCGGTTTCTTCATAGTGCTTGCTTTTCACCGGCTTGTATATTGTAAACCTCCGGTTTATTTACGCAATAAAATTTCTATTAGAACGGACGTACATTATCTTAACCTAAGATTCAGGAGCTTGGTGACTATGCCTAAACATAAACATCTATTTATCCGAACGATCGTTTACATACCAGATAACTAAAGTACATAACTGTCTTCCTACTTTAAAATGACATTGCATAAGTACCTATCTAAGAGATGTTACATGGAATGACTTCTACTAATTCTCCTTTGCGGTTGCTTTGGAGCATCAATTATGTTATTGATACATCTTGTTCCTTGAGTTTGACGGAGATGATATGGCAAGGTATAAGTATCGGGCATAAAAGCAAGCAACTTGTGTCTTACTTTTATCTCGTTTGTATCTTATGTGCTAATGTAATCCTTTTTTCTCTTGTGCGTATGTGTTAAGTTAATCAACATCGACTTGGCCTTTTGTTTATTTCAATAAAGGTTATTTATTATTATTATTACTTGTCAAAAAATTTTAAGCAAAATATAGTGAAGGCCTGCATATCCGGATCAATTAAAGTTGGCTCGATCCGGATTAGTGAAACATCCGGATTACTGGAGCTTTATTGGAATGATTAAACAAAAGGAAAAATAGTCAAAAAACGTATTCGATTATGTTTCCATTAAAACTAAACAGCACTAAAAATTCTAATACAGGTTTTATAAATAAAGTATCGTAAAATCGCACTTAAAGTAAAAATTTATTTTTAAAAATCTGATATTTTCGTCTGACGAATACTTCCCTGCTTCGATTCCATTGCACGCTGCCGTAGCATTCGCCCATTTTATCTAATTGCAAATGGTTTTCATCGCCATCTATCCATTCATAAATTTCAGTGACGTTAGGTTGTTTATTGGCAGTGCTAATTTGCCGCAACATATTTCCAATTACTATATAAATGATAATCTATAATTTTTGTTGACCGTCATAAATTTTTCTCCAACACTTCCTTATTGCGTTAGCTGACAATTTTTCCCAAGCACGGCAAGTAAAATCACGACATCTTTCAAATTTATCATCTTAAGAGCCCTTGAAATGTCTTTCTCCTCCGAAGATAAAACCTGGACCAAGAGGCTTTTTCGATAATGCATTTGGTGGGTTGTATAAGAGCGGTAAAGTTCGGTAGCATGAACATGGTTATCATTTGTCCATCATTATTGGTTAGTTGCGTGTCTCCGATGCGTGGCTTGGACCATTGTCGAGTAACAGTATAGCGTTTCCATTAAGATTATTCTCCACTTGAAACTGTCTTACTTGTACAACGATAGATCAGCGAAACCATTTAACGAATAGGGAGGAAGCCATACAGGCATTTTTTTGTTGAGGCATATTCTACTAGGAGTTTAGGACATTTCTTAAAAGCTCTGGGATTTCTTGCTTTTCCAATGACCATCATTTTGACTTTATGCGTATCATGCAAGAAATATTACTCTCCCTTTCGAAGTTTTTTACTCTATGGAAGTTACTTGTTTGGCATACACCAATATTCGATCAGGTAGAAGTTTCCAATGCAGATTCATCTGCATTGTATACTTATCCTCGTAGGAGCTCCATCTCGTTCATTTTTCTAGCGAATTTTTGTAAAAATGGTTGGACGACAGATGAATCACTGGACAGTTTCTCTTCAACCTCCTTCAAAGGACGAATTCCACGTCTTTTTATAAACCTTCTCACCCACCCTGTGTTTGAAACGAAATTGTCATTGTAATATTTGGGGTAAACTTTAAGCGTTCTTTCTCTTAAAATATTGGTTGTGATAGTGGCATATCTTTCACGTTGAAGCTGAAACCATTTGTACAGTTCATTCTCCATTTCCGGATATTCTGGCTTTTTCAGATTTTCTATTCTCGTTGGAGTTGATACACATTCAGAAATATAACTGTAAATAGAAAAACCCATCACCCTGAATATTCTGTTAAGAGCAAAACACTAACTCCATTATTTTCTCCTTATTCTTTTTCACATCAGAAATTGTGGATGTACCAACATCGTATCTCTCAGCGAATGCTTTCCCACTTACACCACTATTTAGCTTTTGCAATATGTCCTTTTTCTCGAAGAGAGTTAAAGTTTTATGCGCCATTTTCGGTGCTATGACGATGATTAAAAGTGAATAAAGATTTACTTTTTATTCAACACTTGCCTACCGGGAATGCCCGTGTTATTCCATAACACGCAAAACAATGTCCGGATTAGAAAGTCAATGGTAGTTCCGAATTACAAGACCCTTAATGTTAAATCTGCTTACTTTGATTTTGTGCGGATTACAAAGGCATCCGGATTTTAAGGCATTCGGATTTGCGGGGCTTTACTGTATTTATAAACAATGAATTTCTTCCTATCGTTGCTTGAATCAATCAATTGGTTAAGTTCTTCATTAATTCCTCTTCACAGCATAAAACGACTCGAAATTACCAATTCCTAAGTTACTCCTTAGGTTTTGGTTATTTTCGTTGACCGCGATTCTACATTACTGATGCCACTCATGATATCAGCTTTTTTTTACAGAATGTTTTGATCGGCAACCATTGATGATATTTGACCAGTTACTCAGAAAAAATTACTCGTATATGACACCATCTATAATAAACCGCTGGTGGTCGTCAGCAATAATTCTTCCACGAACAAAGTCATTTTTCAAAATGTCAAAATGTGTAAAACCCGTCGAAAGACACTCATCCAAAATCACACCGCGTCGCAGGCATTTCTTTAAATTTAGTGTTTTTGTCTTCGAGCGTATTCGTATTAAGATTTATAAGCGTCAATGGTGGAATAAATTTGGTTTTTCTAAAACTTAACATTCAATACGGCGCATCGTACAAAATAACTATTCTTCTTAATGTTTCAGAGAGGAAGCGAAAAGTTTCCACTGTTTTCATCGCACTTAGCATTTTCCAAGAGCAACTAATTGTAAATTTGTGTACATCCGGGGCCACGGTGCGGCGGGAGGGTTGTTTTGTGTAAGAGGGTTCTCTCGCTCGTGTTTTGAATGCGTTATGTTTTGGAGGCACGACATACTTCCGAAATTGAATTAAAGTTCTCAAAAACATTTCTTTCTGTGTCTTGCTCGCGACACACAGAATGTGGGACATTTAACAGACACTCGAGCTTTAATATTCAGGAAGTGTTCACTAATGAGGACAAAATATTATAAAATTGCCGTCACGTTTACCTTGACAGGCGGAAATTTTACAAACGTGTCTCCAATTAATGTGATTTATGGATATTAAGGCAGTCTTCTCTGAATGAATAATGTTGTGAATTGGTAATTTCTTTTATGTATAAGATTATGGTTCTATCTAAAAAAAGAAAGAAAAAAAATAGATTCTTAATATGAATTCTATTTCGGTTTACATAAACTATAAATTGTTAATTTTTCTTTTATATTCACGAATATATACTATCGGCTATAAATCAAGAATAATGTATATTGATGACACCGTCAACTTGCTTCACTGATTGTAAGCGGACTGTTGACTCGTTTCTGGAAAATTTAACAATAATTCTATGATTGCTTCTGTGTATTAAATTGCGAGGGGAAGTTTTTGATTTAATCGATCTAGGCATGAAAACAATGATAAATGGCAATGATTTTTACGTTGAAATTGAAAGAGAAATTGAAGGTGGTGGTATGAATAGTGAAGAACAAGTGATTTAAAACACATAAGTGTTCTAGAATGTTTAAATAAAAGAATGTCCCAAATATTACCCATAAGAGAATGATGGTTGTGTATGGCGAGAATTCCCAATTACATTATCTAGAATTTTCACCAGATGATTCAATATCTAGTAATAATCTACTAGAGACCAGAACAAAGAAAACGATGAACGAAATTGAAGGCTTAGTTTTGACAGATCGTTGAGTTAAAGTTTTGATTATTGCAAAAGGAAATTGAGATATCAGAGACAGCAGTTTTGAAAATTTTGCGTGAAGATTTAGGAGTAACTAAAGTGTCCGCAAGATATATTCTCAGGCTCTCTCACACCAAAACAGAAACTTTTTAGGCCAGTATGCTAGAAAAAATTGGATGCATTAAAACTAGACTGGGTCTTTTTTGGGAAATTATCATTCACATTGAAACCTGGATATATCACTGGAACACCCCGACGTGCCCAGAGTCAATATGGTTTGTGTATAAAAGCCCTCTGCTAACCAGCGATTGCTATATTTTTCCTAACTTGAAAACTAATTTACTAGAGCAGACAGTTTTTTCATAGATGACTTGAAAACTGCTATTAATGATTATTTCGAGGAGTTATCGATACAATTTCTTGAAGGAATCTCGTTGGAAATCGTTCCAGAAATCTTGGAATAAGTGCATAGACATTTAGGAAATAATATGTACTACTTCTTTCATATCTAGGTTACATAAAAATCTCCCTTCCTTTCAAGATCTCCAGTCGTTTTATAGTGTCCATTAATACATTTTTTTAATTACATTTGTATTTAAGCCAGTATGTGGAGTTATTAATGTGAGCATTTGAAATAAAATTACGAATAAAAATATCTTGCGTTCATATTGAAGGAGTACGTGTAATACGGAGCGATGATTGGTATTTTATCATCTATGAAGAAGCAGAAAAAAAGCTATTAGTCCTTGTTCATATCATGTGATTTCAGTGAAAAACTATCAAAATCTTTTAAATCGGTCAAGTATGAATGATGACTTCACACGTGTAATGTGTACAATAAGTAAGACAAAACCTGGGTCATCGATATTGTCTTACGTTTGTCTCGAACGAAGAAGTGTTGTGTTTTGCAGAAATGGTCGATTTATCATTAAAGTAAAAATTTTTCCTATAATTTGTACTTAACTTAACAAAAAGGAAAACCTACATGAAATAATGAAGCGTAAATGTAGAGTGATTATATCGAAGACTGCTTGAATGGAGGAGTTATAGGAATAAAAATTTAATATATTTACATATATTAAGGAAGAAAAATACTGACACGTGGGCAAATAACAACATTGACGACACTACGCCACAATAATGTGCTCGTACGTCTGGTAACTTATTATTTAAAAAGTTTTTCCAAGGCATAATGCAAATGTTTCCACATTTGTCTGATTTAGTATTTGCTTATCACATTCAGTCTACTTATATGTGGCAGTAAATCTTTATTGATGAGGTACTGTTTCATTCCCGTTCTTGTTGCATGTAACCTTGTACATACATATCCTTCAACTATTATGCAAATCCAAATCATAACATATTGATATCTAGTTAGCCAGGCCATTTTCCTTGAACAAAACAAAATCTTGTTATTATGGCAAGAAATAATGACATTTTAAAAGTGTCTCTGTGAAATCTTACGTTAAAAAGTTGAAGTATTGCTGTGCAATAAATTTTGAAAGAAAGCATGTCGAATGCAAATGTGAAAATCGATAAATTTGAGTATCGAGGCATCATGAAATACTTGTATTTGAGGAGGTTAAGTGGTAAGGAAATTAACATACTTGGTGATTAATTCCCATCATATGCCACTGTCAAAAATTGGATTGCGTCATTCAAACTTTCCGTTAAAGATGAGAAGTCGATTTCGGACGGTCGATTTTTGCTGAAACATATCACTGAGGCACTAAAGGTTGCATATGAATGCGTCCATTATACAGTTCACGTCGATTTAGATATGAAAAAAATTCTGCATTCTAATATGCATTCGAAATGCTTGAACGCCGAATACAAACGAGCAAGAGTGAAAGCATCACGGTCAATCTGTGCCCGTTTTGAAGGAGATTCAGATTTTTTGAACCGTCTTGTGACTATGGATGAAACATGGGTCCATTTTTACGACACAGAAACAAAACAGTGGAGTGGAAGCATCATGGTTCTCCAAGGCATAAGAAGTTTCTAATTCAAAAATCTGCTGGAAAAGTTCTTGCTTCAGTTTTTTGGAATATCCGTGGAATAATTATGATCGATTACCTAAACAAGGGTCAGACCATCACTGGAGATTCATATTCTAAGTTACTAACCACCCTGAGAGAGAATATTAACGAAACAAGACGTGACATGTTGTCTTTGCAGGACAATATGTAATAACTCAGTACATGGCCATGTGCATGTGTAACACTTTAGCAAGGCGATAGCCTCGGCTTTAATACGAAACATTAGTGTATTATATAAACACGGCCTTACTCCATATTTACTACGTACACAAGGCTATGCATCAGGGTTATATACTTGCTTCTAGAACAACTTGTAAGTGACACAAGGATCTTCTTAGGTATATAAGGTAATAGATTAAGTTAGAGAGGGACAGTCACAACTAGTCAGTGGTACGAACTGTGGATACGTCATAGTACCCCGTTCTACCCCTGTCTTAGTTAATATAATCTTTATGTATATATCTTTGTAAATACGTCTGTTAACTATGTTTTAAGTGTTAATTAATTATAGTATGAGAACCAAACTCCGTACTTGTATTATTTGATTCTTCACCCTGCCACGAACCTGCACAACAATGTGGTTGCTCAAACGGCCCACATTACATGGCGATCCTTGCCAGCCCCTTAGGGCATAGGACATTACATGGCGATCCTGATTTAAGGCGATGCTGCCTTAGGGCATAAGGCCCCACATTACAAATACCCCGACACACAAATCGCGCATTTCCATGAATACAATTTGGGATCTAGGATTCGAATGACTGGAACACCCACCCTATTCCACAGGCTTAGCCCCCTCAGACTATTATTTTTTTCCTCGATTGAAAAAAGTTTAAAAAGACGTCAATTTTTGTGTAACGAAGAGGTAATAGACGCTGTGGAGGGCTGGTTTGCAGACCAAGAAAAATCTTTTTCTTTAGAAGGGTTAAAGGCGTTGCAGGATCGCTGTATTAAGTGTATTAATTTAAAAAGAGACTATGTTGAATAATAAAGAAACAATTTAAAGTACCAACTTTAAATTGTTTCAATAGTAGGCTAGAATATATCAACACACCCTCGTATTATGAATGTTTAACTGTTTTGACTTCAAGTAGCCTTTACTTGATGGAAATTCGTAATTGATGAAATAAAATTGAAAAAATACAATATCACTTTAATTTTTCCACTTTATTGGTAAAATATCATTACAATTGTTCCGACACACAGTGTCTTCCTTAGATAGAGTTGTATTACAAACTAAACCAACAAATCTAAACTTAAGCGAATACTATAATTAAGAAATACTTAGAAGGATTTTTTTTTTTGGATTTTTTGGACGAGTTGTCCATTCGACGTCGAGTATCCTGTATGCAATTTGCTGTTCGTTTTCTAGGTGTTCCACGGCCAGGTTAACGAGTTATTGCCCCTGTTTGACCAAATTTAATAACAAAAGCTTGAATGTGTTTTTGCTGTTGTGCGTAAGTAACTGGCAGATTAGGATACTGTTGCCAGAAATCCTGTAAGCATTGATTAGTGGAACAAACCTAACCTCCATTTTCTAATTTTTGGTCAGTATCTATAGTATCTTTGAATAATTTATGTTGTAACTCTAACATTACAATAAAATAATTAAAAAACTATGAGCGTGTATAATTTGAATTAATGTGTGATAACTGTCAGAATTTGCAGTTTTCTAAAGCTTCGCATGTGCACCAATGTTAGATTACTTAATTACTTAAAAAAAGCCTACTATAATGAGGGAAGTTTTGGAAGGCACGTTAATTGCTTGCTAGATCTTCCTACAGCGTTCGACACTATAGATAATAAACTACTTTTAATCTAACTCGAGCGTTATATCATAGGCGGTTCTGCCCTCTACTGATGTGAATTTTATCTAACTAACAGATCGCAATTAGTGTGTTCAAATATCAATGGTAATAATATTTCGTCGGATGAAGTAATGATAAAGATAGGTGTGTTCCGCAAGGCAGTATACTTGGCCCTATATTATTCCCTCTGTATTTTAACGATATCTATTACCTTCGTCATGACTGTATTAATATTACCATTCAGAATAACTCCACCAGACATAAACTAGTTACTGCAATCCGAGACACTATTTTCAAAATAGATACAAGTACATAAGTACACTATAGAATTTTTCTGTTATTTAATTGTAAACCATATACTTGAAACCAATCTTTTGTAGTTTTTAAGCCAGATTCTTCAAGATTGGTCTAATGACTCTATTAAAAAAAACAATCTTGTGAAATTTGTATAATTGTCGTTCGGCACATTTCCAAACTAGCACATAAATCATTAACGTAAATAACAAAAAAGGATTGGTCCTAACTTTGAACCTTGCGGTACACCTGCTTCATATCTGAGAGGTAAGATAAAAATACGTTCGAAGGCTCCCCTCTTTCTCTGTGATACTGAAGTTTATCTAAGCTTGTATGTAGACACAATAAAAAGCCTTAGTCAAATCCAATAGTACCGCAGACGTTGAAAGATGTTAATCGAATCCAACGATAACAGAATCAATTAGATGACAGCTTGTATGGTGCATTTATGTTTTAGAAACTTGTATTGGCAAAAACAAGACAATTTACCAAAAATCAATTTCTTCATAAATTATAGACATATGTATTGGTAATATTTAAATGTTTCTATAATTTCCTGGCTCGTTACTAAATATTATCATTTAAGCACCTATAAAATAATCTTGCTAAGGATTCTGGTATAAGTAAAGGTAATGTATGTTAGCTAATGTATGACTTTTGCACAGTTCTGTATGATAGATTCCAATAATCGAGATATGGAAGTAGATAAAGCATTTGTATAAATTATTAACCATTTACGGATCATATTAATTTCATAAATAGATACAATCATAAATTGTCGAATATGTAGTGACCCTCGTTAGTATCTGTGTAAATTTTATGTTTTGTTTCTAAAATTTTAAGACTATCTAAAATTTAAATAGTTTTAAATAAGGATTGCGATTAAGTTGATAAATAATTACAAAAATCAATTCCTTTATGGATGAACCACATATATTCTCTTTAAAGGGAACTTATATTAGATACATTTTTCTGTAAATGCAATTTATGAGAGAATTAAATAATTCTGTGGCATATGGTCATAATAAAAGCCAGTTTACATAGTACTGTTATTTATATTGTTATTGTAATGCTCCAAATAACAATACGCATATATATTTACAGTGAATGGGGGCATATCTGTCCGTGTAATACTATACAGGCAGGAAAATAGAATCTCAATGACATAATTTTACCAAATGCGACAATTTGATATTTTCCTAATGTGCTCAGTTTAGTGGAAACGCAGCCGCAAAGTGAACCTAGCGCAACATTTCCCCTTCACGCAATAACACTTTCGCGAATTAAAATGTATCGGTCTGGTTCTTTAACATTTCCGAACACAGTAAAGCTGCATTCACCCAGGTATTAGACAACGCGTTCTCTATATACGTACACCAAGAAGCATTTAAGTGTAATAGTCGGCTTGTTTCCTGGAACATTGCTCGGAAAGTTACTAAGTTATACCAAAATATATATTATGCAAGCTTTTCGCGGATGCACAATTGGAATGTTTCATAAATTTTAGTGTTTAATGTTCCGCGAGAGGTTTTGGACGTGATCATCTCACTTTACTCCAAATAGTTCGAGGGTCTTCTTTGCGAATTTCACCGAATTTGCATTTGCTTTGAATTATGTGGGTCGTGCAAAATCCCGGACGGGGGTTTTAATTAGTAATCGCGATTGTGAATAGCAAAATGCACACGGTTGCAACCGATACGCTAGGAAGAATTAAACAATTCGAAACTTCCTTTATTACGGTGTTGTTAAAGTTTATAATTTATTCATCGCAACGTGATTTCAATGAAAGGCTTTATCGCTTCATAACTTCTTATTAATTAATACATAATTTCTAATTTAGCATAACTAATGGTTTTATTTATAAGTTATTTTTGTTTCTTCCACCGTGTCTAATATATTCTCATTTTTGCGCATTCATAACTTTTGTTTTCTTACTTTTACGTACTTGATCCCAAGTTTTTTACCATTATAAGGCAGGTGGAGTTGAGTTGCGTGTCGTGTTATATATTTTTCCCTTCATTCCACTCTATCTTCCGTCAATTGCTTAATTCCTTCCCATGTAATGCCCCTTTTTTCCACTTCTTATAATAATAGGCAAGGCATGACTCCTCAAATGAATCTCGATGTGATTAGTAGGTTTTCATTAAACAAACTTAATTTAAACTATATATAAATTAAATTAGTAACGGATACAAACCAGTACTTGTCTATAAGAAGTACTACGAGGGATAAGCTGAATTTATTTAGAATAAGAAACTCTAGTAGACTGTGAAAAACAATCGCACAATTCGCATCTTATACAAGATCCAAAGATACCACAAATTGCGACCACCTAAAAAAATTAAAATAAATTTTTAATGTCCGGTGGATCTTTAAAGAAATTCCGCAAATCGTCTTTCATGAATACATAAACCTTTTTTGTTACGTCATTCTTACTAATTGCCGTCATGAATGCATGCATTTTCGCAAATGATTTTTCATCAAACCCTTTGTTTATCCGCAACATACTTTGCAATTTCGAATAGATAGCCCACATCGGCGAGGCCTTGTACTGCTTTGATATTTCCTGAAAGTAAGCAAGTATAACTCGTTTATTTATAACTGTAGCCTGTTGCTCTTCCAACCATTTGATAGATCTGTCGTACTCATATTTATATGCGGTTTCCGACTTTTGCGATATTACTTACATTACTTAAATAATCAATTTTAAAACTCATCATTACACACCAATAACCCAATAACTGTTATGTGACAGATTGGTTACAAATAAATTTTTAGCTTACTCATTTCCATGGCAGTCAAAAGTATACTGATGTCACATTATATTCACCAATTTTACATTATTAGTTCGTATTTCTATTTGTAGTATTGAAACCAATAAAACATGATTTTACGAGAGTAAGGTGAAAAATTGTCGGCCTGACAATGAAAGAGTGCGATTTTCAGTTAAAAAATGATTTTATTTTTCTACATAATCTCTCTTGACTTCAACACACTTGGTCCAGCGTTTCTCCATCAGTATTCCTTCCCGGAAGTGAGAGTCTGGAAGATTGTGAAAATATCCAACTACGGCCCTCTCAACTTCTTCATTGGACGTGAAGCGCTTCTCAGGAACAGATGAAAGTCTGAGGGTGCCAAATCAGGAGAATAGGGGGGTAAATAATACCCAAAATCCCGCAGTTTTCCCATTGCCAACGCACTTTTGTGAGCATGTGCGTTGGCTTGGTGAAACATGATTTTTTTTCTTTTTCAAGCCAGGTCTCTTCTCGCGAATTTTGGCATCTAGCTGGTTAAGAAGGTTGGAGTAATATTCGCATGTAATTGTTCTGCCTTTTTCAAGGTAATCAATTAACAGGATCCCTTTCGCATCCCAAACACACTGGCCATGACCTTTCCGGCAGATGCGATCGACTTCGCTTTCTTTGGCGCTGATCCACCAGCTTCCATCCACTACTTCCACTGCTATTTTCTTTCTGGCGTGTAGTGGTGGACCCATTCCTCATCCATGGTAATAAATCGCCGCACAAAATCAGTCGGATCCCTATTGAATCGGTCCAAACATTGCTGCGAAAGTCGTTTGCTCATTTTCTTTTGATCGGCATTCAGCAAATGCGGCACCCACTTTGCGCAGAACTTTTGCATCCGTAATTCTTCGTGCAAGATGTTTCGCACTCTTTTTTCAGATGTCCTCACGGCCTCAGCTACCTCACTCACCTTCACACGCCTATAGTCCAACACGATATCGCGCACCTTTTAGATGATTTCCGGTGTGGTTGCTGTTTTTGACCGTCCTTCACGTGGGTCATCTTCGAGGGACGTGCGACCACGTTTCAAATCAGCTCCCTACTTTTTAACGATTGACATTGAAGGAGCAGAGTCCCCATAAACGTTTGTCAACTTCGGATGAATTTACTTAGGGGTTAATCCATCCAAATCGAAGAATTTTATGACCGCACGATATTCAAGTTCATCCATTTTAACGAAAAACACGCAAGACGTCTACTGCGAAAATTTTTGTAAACAAACTACTTGACAGAACAAGTTTGAACTTGTCATACGAACTAATGACAGGTGCACCCAGGCAGGAATCATAAATTTTCGCTGATTGGAGCGCCATATTGTCAGACCGAGAATTTTTCACCTTACCCTCGTAAAATGCACCAATAAAAAAAATTGTGTATGGAAGGTATTCGTGGATAACTTATAATTATAACACATGCTATATCAGAATAATTGAAACATACATGAGTAGGTAAACCCCACCAGTTTTATATAATACGAGTACAAAGGTATTTTTAATAATATATGTTGTCTGACAACAGGCAGCGCTGAATTTACTTCTACTCCCGGTCTGGATAATTACGGTGATGTGGTGATGTGGTTTTTTTTTGTGAATGTGTCTGGAAATATTCTTTCTCCAGCAGGGGCGTACCGATGAGCCTGTAGAAATGCGAAATACGTATCTACGTCTCTGGGAGAGATATTTTGGGACACGTTCACAAAAATATTAGTAGTGAACCTGTATTTGTGTTCTTCACACCAGGTTTTGAATAATATTTTATATTATTAAAAATACCTTTGTATTACACATGCTATATTTCAAGCACTTCAGCTCCACCGCCGTGCTTGAAAATTCGCACGTGTTTTAATGACGTTAATATATAGTCATACTTTAATATACCATCTAATCCCTTTTCTATGCACTAGTTATTAGTAGAGCAGACCAATTTCCGTGCGCGCCATGAGTGCCGGTATGGGAGTGTACTTCGTAATATATTAGAATATGCGATAAAATATGGACGCAACATGAGCTTGTTACCGATATAAATATAGAAGTAGAGACATTTATTCTATCAGAAATATTTAAATATACATTTGGTTTTCTGCTATTAAAGTAATATGCGTAAACACACGAAAAATAAGAATAGTATATATTATAGCAGCGTTATATGTACCTATAAATAAAATGGAAAATGTATGAAATCAGTGATTGTGTGCACGACAGAGGATTTAAAAAAACACTTACCGTTTTAAGCGTCTTCCAATGATTGACAAACTGGAGAAACTCGATTGTATATTTTCAACATCAGGTGCGTTTCTAAGGCTATTTCTGAAAAACATGTCCGCCGTGAGGAAAACATATGTTTATATTCTGAAAACGAGCGTTCTACATCTAGTGATGTTATATTCGCATAATCAAAATACTTTTTTAAGCAACTTAACGCATCTGTAGACGTGCCCTCACAAATACGTGTTAAGGTGTCAAAATCTGCAATTCTGTCTAAAACACTTTCAAATTTAATTAGAACACTTTCACTTTTTGCGTCTTCTACAGCACACAGTTGTGCGTGAACATCTTTAACGATTTGCAGTGATTCCTCTAACGACAGCGACGAATTTTCTAATTTTGTTATTGCTTCTTCTCGTCCCAAGTAATTCTCACGAATACTTTGTAAATCCATTTTAATCTGGGCATCTTGAAATTTTTTCTGGCTTGTATTGATAGCTGCACTTTCTTTCGGATCGAATGATAAAACCACGTCCTTAATTTTTTCAAAATGTTCATGATAGTAAAATCCCGCCCGTAACCATGTACCCCAACGTGTCAGAATCGGCTGTGGTGGCTCAGGGGTATGGGGATACAATTCGTGAAATTTCCGAATACGTTTTGGAGATTTCAGGAATACTGCCTTTGTAGTCGATATTAAAGCATCTACCTCTGGATAACATCTGGATAAAGAATATTTTGAATATTTTCTTAATGGTTTTAGCAACTGTTTCCGCATGAACTGTATTTATAACTTTTGTTGCTATTACATATGCTTTATATGGAATAGTTGGATGTAGTTCACAAGCTACAACATTTACCACACAGAGTCCTAATATATCGATAGTTTCGTCGGCACTTATCCAGAGGTACTGATTTGAAAGATGGCTTCTAATGCGTTCTACAGCTTTCATGTAGCACTTATAAAAAACATAATATTTGCGTAAGGTGAATTCATCAGGAACATTTCGACCGGTATATTTTTGGAGAAATATTTTTAAAGTGGGATTGTTAAATTTATTTAATGGAATATTAGCCGCCATAAAAGTTTCACAGAGTTCTTCGTTAAAATTATCTGATTCCAACGGTTCCTATTTCTGTGCATGTGTTTGCGATGGTAAGTGACGTTTTACGTGCGATTTCTTAGAATTTTTTAACGAAATTTCATAGACTTTGCAATAAATTTCGGAATCACTGGCAATGAACATACAATCAGTTTGACCCTTAATCCAACTCGCCATTGTTTCACGATGCCATTCTCGACGTTGTTCCATATCATGTCTGAAAAAGTAACTTAAACAAGGTTGTAGATCTAAATAAATGAAAATGAAAAATGTATGCGTAAATTATTGAAACTTAACGAAATTCGCTGTACACTTACGTCAAAATAATTAGGAGTAGTATATTTAATGAAACGATATTAAACAGGATCTATTACAAAAAAATTACAAAGTATGTAACTATGTAATTAACACTTAAAACGATGAAAAAAAGAAAGTAATTCAGCGTGCTTTATTTACTTACGAAATATAAACTAAAAAATAAAATAAATTAATAAAAACTCCTCACGATTGTATCTGCGCCGATGAACAAAAGAATTTAACTGTAACATTGAAGTAATTGCGTCACAATTCAACGACAAAAAACAGATGTGCACTTAACCGAATGAGTAGTGCTATTCAATAACTGGGTGTTGTACTTAGCGTTGTTATAGACTATTTATATGGTCCATCGTAATTTCGGCCTGATTCGTCGGGTCTCTAATACAAGGTGGCGCAAAACAAACTCCATTATTTCAGCGTGTGACTGGCAGGACTGATAGTATGATTGGAATTTAATATACCTGTCAGTGTAAACGTCATATCGTGCCGTTTCATTGGGCTAATAGCAATGGAACGGTGGTCAAGTGAACAACGTGCTACAACAGTAAAACTATATTACGAAACACAATCTATCATACAAACACAACGACACTTTCGGAATAGGTTTCAAGTTCCAAGACGTGGACGGATTCCCACTAGTAAAACAATATTGAGTTGGATTCATAAATTTGCCAGAACCGGCAGCGTTTTAGACGAAAAACATGGTAGACCAAGGAGTGTACGCACCCAACAAAATGTAGAGAGAGTTAGAGAAGCAGTCCAAGCAGCTCCACGTTTATCGGTATGAAGACAGGCGTTAGAGTTAGGACTTTCACGAAGAAGTACCCAAAGAATTATGCGCGAGTTAAAATTGCATTCTTATAAACTACAAATAGTGCAAAAATTACATCCTCAGGACAGACAACCGGCACGTTCGCCGGATTTAACAGTGCCAGGTTTTTTCTTGTGGGGGTATTTGAAGCAGCAGGTATTTCGCCATCGCTACGATACCCTTCAAGAATTAAAAGAAGCATTCGGAACGAAATACGCTTAATAAATCAAGAGCTTCTTAATAGAGTGTTCGAAAACTTTATAAATCGTTTAAGGCAATGTGCTGCCAACAACGGAAGCCATCTTACAGATGTAATATTCAGAACTTAAAACTGCATTACCAGGGCTTGAGAAATGTTTAGTTATTTCCTTTCTAACTTGTTCATAAATATAAAATATATTTGTGTAAAATAGTGGAGTTTGTTTTGCGCCACCTTGTATTTAAAATACATGTCTCGCATTTTTCGTTCGATAAAATTTAAATTTTACATTAAAAAATGAACAGGGTTTCTCAATTATGTTGTTTTCTAAAGCGTCTATAAAAAATAAATATGTATTTTTTAGCACTACTTGAATATCATTAATATTACTAATTATATTTCATAGAGATGATCGTAGTGAGAAACATACGTTTCTAAAAGCAAGGACGTATACGTTATTCCATGTAGCGGGTATTCACGTAATTGAGATATAATTATGACTTTACCTCCATACAATTGTTACCTCACGCTATGAAATAACGCTATATACATTCAGCAGTAAACACTATTGAGAGAAAATTACGAACGCGTAATTTCCTGTACTTATTCCTTTACGAAGGACATAACACTATCCATAATACAATTGCTGCAAAATATGCGTGATATATTTATTATATCTACATATTTTTGGTGCCGTTATTGTTTGTATTGTGGAAAATCGAACATTTTATATCTTCCCAACAAGCACAAACAATATTTCCGTATAATAATAACAATATTGGTTGAACATTAGGCGTCTCTCCGTTACAAGTGCTTTTAACACATGTAGGATCGCGTTCTTGCCACCTTGCAGAAACACACGTTATGTTTTCTCATATCAGGAGAACGTGTGGTTTTTGTTTCGTTATTTTTGTCTTATTTTTCCGTTTTGTTGCAGGCAGTCGCTTGAACGACCCATGAACAAGGAAACAACAGTCACCCTTTTCACCATCCAGAAATCAGCTTCTTCTACGCCGATCGTTCCCCTTTTTTTCTCTCGAGATCAGTGAACGAAATATAGTCGCTCGTATTTTAGATATGGTTTTGTTGAAATTGCTCAGTCTGTTCGTATGTTTTTGCGCGATCGGAATTGCGGAAGGCGCTGTTAGAAAACCACCATTATATAACAACGAGTTTGCCGTTCATATTCCCGATGGAAAGGAGTCAGCCGACGAAATCGCCTCCAAACACGGATTCATCAATCGTGGACAGGTAAGTCTATTTACTACTTTCTTATAACTTAGTTTACATATATGGTGAATTATTAGACATAATATCTCTAAAGCTCGAGAATCCTGCAAGATTTTTGTGTCATACTAAAATATGAATCTTAACTCTGACAAATTCCTAACGCCATTATACATTGCTTTTAAACATCAAACGGCGAAGATAAATTTTACGTTTGAATTTAAAGTACACTCCTGATACGAGGAGGGTCTCCAACAATTCCATTGTGGGTAGTAGGAACAGAAACAAGTCTGACCTAAAAACAGTAATTTCGAGTATCTCGTCTTAGCATGCAAAGCTTCATATTACCTTATAGCGTGGTTGAGTAACAGTGTCATTTATCATGTATTCAATTTCTAAGATGCGTACCGAGCAACGATCAGTGATAGAATTTTTAACGCTGGAAGGTTGCGCACCCACCTAATCTTGAGTTTATCATTATAACCCCAAAGACAACTGATAGTCAATGGGATATCGTCGCCCTGATTCTCCACGTGCACTGAAATCCGATTTTCATGAATGCCGAATGTCATGTTCAACATTTTTTTAGACGCAAAGGGAGTCATTCATACGAAATCTGACGAAGGGATTAACATTTTATTTAATAACATACTACATAACATTACGATGACTAAAGAATCGTATCCGTGGAGTAAGGCCAGAAAAAAATCTTTTTTTCTGGCCTTACTCTACTTGAAACACGACAACGCCAGACCGCATTACGGAAATGAACCGGCGAAGACAGTAATTTGCCTAAAATTAATAGTTGTTTCACACCCTCTGTACAGTCCTGATTTACCATCTTCAGATTTCAGGTTGTTCCCAAGTTATTAGAGGTTAATACAAGAAAGTAAACAACAGTAAACAAGAAAGTTTTTCATGAATGGAACAAAGCATTTGGAGAAATGTGTTGGACTAAATGATGATTATGTGGAAAAATAATGATGTACAGTCGGCGCCCAAGCAATCGGGACAAGTGGTATAACATAATTGTATCTAATTTTGACACATAAAGTGACACTTTTCAAGACTGTATGACGTTAGGAAACGCTTTACTTTTCGCAACTAGTTACGTAATGAGAAATATTTCGTAACCAGTGATGAAAAATTCATTTTATCACCAGTTAATAAAGACAACACAGAATAGAGGAACATTTAATGACACAAACTGGTTGAATCTTCATTTTATGCATTATAAACATTTATGGATACAATGTGAACAATTGGTGTGGTTAATTCCTGCAGACTTAGAATTCACGGCAGTTGCTCTAATTTCGTGATGCATAACTGAAGCTGCATTTAAGCTTGATTCACCAATAATATCAGTAGCAATCCTTTTCTTATTTTCTATAGAATTCTCTACATAACCCTTCGTTACAGTATTTGACTTCCAGTCTCTATGTCGCGTAACCATAAAAATATCCGCACTAGAATCTACCCAAAAAGGTAGCCGACGACCTTCTGAAGCAGTGTCCGGTAAATAAGAAAGGATTTGGTAGTTTCAAAAACTGAGCAATACTCTTCGGTAGATTACCGATTGCATTAACGCCAACTAGCTGTACGCCGCATTTACCATTATTATATACGACGAAAAGCCTCTCGTGTTTAATGTTTTGTGGACGCAGAGGAATATACTTTCTAATAAGATCAAGAAAATTTTGCCCTTCAATATTTCCTTGTGTGACCACAAACTCATGCGTTACTTTTGTTTTTGTAATAGGGATTTTTGTTACAAAATGCGAAAACTCGTCTAAAATATCACATTTTCGACAAGCAGCTATTCCAACGATCAATGCGACCTTTGTCATTAAATATGTTTTATCCTCAGCTTCTGTCATAAACCGGGAGACAACGAAATATTTAGCTAATAAAAGTAAATATTTATACTTAAATTAACAAACATCTGTCAAATTAAATGAATTATTATTAGAGCTGAGGATGTTTGCGGTATAACCATGGTTATATCATGTAACCATAGTAAATTACTATGGTTACATGATATAACCATGGTTATACCGCAAACATCCTCAGCTCTAATTATTATCAATAGCATCAAAACTGTCATTACTAATTTAATACGACTTATGTTGGGTGGCGTTTATAAGGAAATTAGTTATGGCGTTTAATGTCAGATCAACTGGAAAATTATAAAACTATGTTTTGGTCAAAATTAGATAAGATCTTGTATGCAACACGTTATGCAATGTTATTTTTGCTGAAATCGGCCAAGATTGCTTACTTTCTCAGCGTAATTTCAGTTCCCAAAGTAAGCTTTTCCAGTATTTTAGCCCGTTGCTATGCAACTATCAGAAAACAGTCCGAGAAGATTTTTTTCGTCTTAGTCCGGGAAAGTCGGTAGCTTTCCCGTACCGGTGGTTTTTTATATACATTTTAGACAGTAAATAAATACACGCAGAGAATATTTTCACCAGCTTTTACTAACTCCGGTGGTGTCCCGCACATCAGGACATCATCAGCACTGTCCATTTAAAATTTTTAAGTAGGTAAATAGGTATTAAAGCGAAATAATAAGTAATTAATCTCTGACCTTTTCCACAGCAACTGCCACTCAAACGTCACCGTCACGGATACGATTTCATAGGCAATTAGATGGCAATGAAAATATGTTATGCATTTATAAAAATTCTTTAATTTATAATAATGTTGATTCCGATTTCAGAAAAAATAGTATTTGTACCTCGTAGTAAAAGCACATTCCCGGGCTCCAATGCTTGTTGGCCTCGGCTTAACGCCTCGGCCAACAATTTACATTGTCGCCCGGGAATGTATCGCTTTTACTAGTAGATACACAATGTACTATTGTGTAACTCATATCATGTTGCAGGATCTCGCTCGCTACGCTCGCTCGTCATGCAAATATTCCATTTCGTTACACAAAATAGCCCATTTCATAACTGGTTACATAAATAGCTATTGTGTATCTTCTATCGTACGTATAAACAGGACGTATACTGTTGCTATGATTTTCAATATATTTATAGTATTATGTCAGTATTGAGTGTATCAGTGTTTCTTAGAATTTATCAGGGCACATCACGCTAATGAAATAACGAAGGCAAAAATACTTCAGGGACCTCAAGATGGATGGGTCTACACGACAATTAGCCATTGAGTTCAACGTAGGCAAAAGTACTGTACGTAGAATATTACAAAAAAAAGGAGACAGCAGCATACATTAAGTAGACAATTAGGAAGAGGGCGTAAAAAAATATCTACGCGGTAGCAGGATGAAGCGCTTGTAAATTTTAAGAAGAGGCAATTCATTCGAGTTCGCAAGCAGTGCAATAGAGGCAGTGAATTTTACTGGTAGCGTTAGAACTGCACAAAAAAAGATTAAAAGCTAGCCAATTAAGAAATATTCAACTGCAAACAAATCGTTCTTAACAGAGCAAAACCGGCAGCAAAGATAAGAATTTACAAATGAATTTATTATTATTAATAGAAATGCTCCATTTTGGAATACTGTCGTGTTTAGTGACGAACAGATGTTTCAATCTTGTTATAGTGACCGTGTTTATCGACCAGTGAATAGACGTTATAATGAGAGATACGTGCACGAAGTACACAGAAACGGTTCTTTTGGAGTCAATATGAGGGTGTGGATTAGTTCCATGGATCCTGGAATTTGTTGAAATATTGGGGAGCGATTAAGTGCAACAGCTTACGTTGACATTTTGGAGAATATAATGCTACCGTCGGTACAACAATTATATCGAGGCTTCACTTTTCATCACGATAACTCTCTAATTCATACTGCCAATGTGGTTCGGACTAGGTTATCAAATAATATTAGTGTTTTAATATGGTCCTCCATGAGTCCAGATCTAAACCCTATTGAAAGTATTTGGGGATTCTTGGTGAAAAAAATTAATAAAAATGATTTTCATCCTAGGAATTATGACGAACTTCTTGATAACATTTTACATCATTGGGAAAATCTAAATCCGAATGTTGTAGCAGATGTAATATATTCTATGCCACATCGATTAGAAGCAGTGATTGCCGAAAATGGATCAATAACAAGATATTAAATGCTTTTTAAATGTGCCTATTAATAACTCATTTCTTGCTTGTGTTATATAATAAACATTTTTGTCCTCGAGTAAAAATATTCATCATTTGTCTATTTTGTTGTTACTGATTACTGATTACATTAAAACTAATCATCAAATCTAGACGCGGCTATATTTTTTTTATTGTTGTAGTATTACCTATATCTAGCACATGCCTATGTCACACAAAATTCAAAGTTTACTAATGCTTACTAACAGCTATAATTATAACACAACAATTTCACTGTCCTGATTTCTAGGGCGCCGACTGTACATTGGTAGTACAATAAAGTTACTTTATTTCGAGACTGGTATCATAATTTAGTTTCTTCTTATTATTTTACTGAGTTGGAAACCTTATATATCTATCCGCCCTAGTATAACATGTTATGTCTCTTTATCCTCTTTTTGTAGAATACAATGGAAAGAAAATAATCTCGTGGCGTTTATACCATGGTTATAACAAGCTTTATGCTGCATTTTCTCTTAGTTCTTGAATGATTATTTCATTTCTACCGCTTTTACAGTTTACATTTTGTATGTTCAATTAAATTTAAGTCATTACTTCTGGGAAGGAATCTTACTCATCAGTGCTGTTATCTACCTTACCTATCACATTTTGAATGACGTATAATAATATAATAATAATAAATTTTTTGAAGTATTTTTGTTCCATCAAATGTAATTAAGGTTTGCTACAGGATCTGCAACAATATATTGCAAATTTACTATGCATAAACTTAGTCTGTAATGTAATTACGAATAGAAATGACCATGAATACATTCCTGCGTAGAGTTCGATAATCTGATACCGTACTTGCTTTTCAAACATCAGTAAAACTATATACGTGGACGTTATGCGAGATCTTATCATACGAAATCCGCAATTTATTCAATTAAGTTTACTATTATTATGGTAGTTATTTGGATAAAATCTTTTCGTTTAATTTCATCGCAGTAACGTAACGTTTATTGTATCGTTCGGTTTCCGTCGCCATCATCCAGATAAATTTCTTAATCTAAAACGGAGTCTAGTCTCTTCCAGTCTCTCTTCTCTTTCTCTGTCTACGTTCCTTTGTTTCGTATCGTACCACCTGATCCCTTCTCTTCTCTTCCTAGCGTTGTCCTTATCAACATCGAAACCGAACAAATAGCTAGATGCCCATAAATCTGTTCAGCGAATCTCATTCCGAACGATTCGCAGACAGTAGACAACGTAAAATCCCTGCAAATGTTCTTTTATGAACGTTCCTATTAGATTACGAAAATATATGACCCGCTTCCGAAAATATGTATTGCCGTAATCGCATTATTTTCTTCTGTGTATATTTCCTGTGTACCTATGTGCATTTTACGGATACGGATCCGTCCTAACGGCTCGTTGGTCAACCTTACATTTAGTCTATTATCTCTATCCGTTCATCATGGCATCGGATTAAATCTCGTAAAATTTTCCGATCCGTTTTTATTTTGGTACTGTTTGATTAATTTTTTGAAATTTACATATTAATTGTTGAAATTCGCTGGTCTTCCGTGAATACAGCTGTGCTTTCCGATGCTACTAATTAAATTTTTGATGTACATGATATTCAAAAACTACAGATAAAATTTTCGATTAATATTTTATAGTGTACTTTAAGAGCACATTTATGCAAGAAAACGCTTTTTTTTTTCAAAGTAATCACTTGTTTTATATATAGATCTCAGACAACAACAATTTGTCCTCGAGCGGTAAGTCCATTACCGTTTTTGATACTTAATATGCTATTAATACTAATTAAGATTAAATTTATCTATATGTATAGATATGTTAACAAAAAGGATGGCAATCTAAAGAGCCGATTTGGGACGGTATTTTACTTACGCGCAGGCCTCGTTCATTAATAATAAGCTTTATCAATCAGTTTACCCGTTTGTTTAGTAAACATTTGTGTGTTCGATATGAACACCCAATATCCCTTACTAGAAGTATTTAAATATAAAATTGTACTAATTCTTGTGTTTTGTTTTCAGTATGTTTTCTTAAGGAAAAAAATTAATGCATAAAAGTATATTTAAAGTATATATATATATATATATATATATATATATATATATATATATGAACTTCATGTGTATGAGAATTAATAATTATTAAATCTCATTTTACTTGCGATTGTCGCTATAATTTGTTGCATTAAATTCTAAAATTCGGCAAATCACTTTTGCTCTAGATTGTAGACGCAACAAGCCGCGACGTCAACTGTACAAGTTGTCAGTACAAATGAAAAATTTGTAACAAATTATAGCGACAATCGCATGTATAATGAGATTTAATAATTATTAATTCTCATACACATGAAGTTCATTACAGTTCGTATATATACACGAAGTATAGAAGTGAATATCATGTCTGTCTTCGGATAAGGTGCACTGATGATCTGTAAAAACAGTGAAATGTCGATATATGACCATTCCGCGCAGATAAGTTTTCACAAAAATTTTTCATATATATATATATATATATATATATATATATATATAACAATTGATAAATTATTGGAGTTTTTCGACTTTTATATGAAATATTTACAAATATCAAGTTAGAATGTATGTAATTGCAAAGTAAGTGGGGATGTAAACATTGCTGTCTACAAATTACAAAGCAAATCATACGAAATTTTTAATTGAAAAATATTGTCTATGTTGGGACTCGAACCCAAGTCTACAGTTTGCCGGACTGTCGCTTTTACCATATATATATATATATATATATATATATATATATATATATATATATATATATATATTAATTTCTATTGTTAATAAGTAATAAATTAATGTCCATCTACTCTTAAAGTGATCCTCTGAGCAAGCACTCGAATTCAGTGCGAAATATTGGGCTAAAAATAAAGAACTGACTTAATTAATAGAGTTTAATTTTGCTGGACTCCCCCAAAAAAAACCCTTTCATATATATTCATTACTATATATATATATATATAGTAAATTAAATCAGTTGGCGATTAAAGGTCTGATTTAATTTACCATATCATACCAAGGTCACGAAAATTTATATATATATATATATATATATATATATATATATATATATATATATATGGTAAACCTAATCAGTAGGCGATTAAAGGTCTGTATATTACTTCAAAATATATGTATTTAAAAAAACTCTACATGTTTCGGCTGTATACGCCTTTTTCAAGAGAATACAAAATATGAATGAATCGCCTACTGATTAGGTTTACCATATCATACCAAGGTCACGAAGTTATTATATTTATATATATATATATATATAAATATGTTTTAGATAATTTCTTAGCCGTTTATTAAATATAACAATTGATAAATTATTGGAGTTTTTCGGCTTTTAAAAGCCGAAAAACTCCAATAATTTATCAATTGTTATATATATATATATATATATATATATATATATATATATACAATTATTTCGTAACCTTTGTATGTTATGATAAATTCATTTTGTTGGCGATTTAAGGTCTGGTTTTACTTCAAAATATATATATTTAAAACAATCCTACATGTTTCGGCAAATTATGCCTTTTTTATTTTATATTCCTTGAAAAGGGCGTCATTTGCCGAAACATGTAGGATTGTTTTAAATATATATATATTTTGAAGTAAAACCAGCCCTTAAATCGCCAAAAAATTGAATTTACCATATATATATATATATATATATATATATATATATATATATATATATATATATAATATTTAAATTAGAATGTTATTTGGCGAAGTAATGTGAAACTGTACATATTGCTATCTAACAATTACAACGCTAATTATTCGAAATTTTTATTGAAAAATTTCGTCTTTAGGTGGGACTCGAACCAACGACCTTTAGTTCTCCAGACTACGGCTCTATCCTCTGAGCTACTAAGGACTTGCGTCCGAGTTTGTTAGAATGTCTTAAGTTACTTATTATGGAACAGATAATAATTTTCTCTCGTCGGTGAATTTGCTAAATTTTCATCCATTAGCTAACAATTATATATGATATATATTGCCTGCTGCCTGGTGGAATGCAGAGTTAACCAATTTAAGGAAAGAAACTCGCCGGTCATTTGATAGGGCGAAGAAAACAGGTAATTGGGAAGCTTACAAGGCTCTCCTCAATAAATACAATGATAAAATCAAAGAGAGCAAAGGAAGGCCTGGAGAAAATTCTGTGAGGATGTCGAAGATGTTCCTGACATGACCAGAATTAACAGAATTCTCAAAAAAGATCCTTCGAACGCAATTAGATCTAGATCTAGAGATCTAGATCTGGGGGCACACTTTCCAGGTTCGGAGCGTATTGATGATTGTGATACCAGTCAAGCTGTCACCTCTTGGAGGGCGACTAGGAATGATTGGGAGATATCAAACGAGATCTTCAAGCCCCATTTAATTAGCTGGCCGATAGGATCGTTTGAACCATATGATCCGCATGACCAGACGAAGTGTTCGCCAAGCTTCTTCAAGAGGGAATTTGTGAAATTATGTGACCTTTATTGGAGATATTCAGGTCTAGTCATGCTATGGGTCATATCCCTAGGGCATGGAGAGAAACTAGGGTAGTGTTTATTCCGAAGCCCGGAAATATAACATATACCCACCCTAAATCATTTAGACCAATTAGTCTTACCTCTTTTATGTTGAAGACTATGGAAAAAATTATATATTTAAATATTAAAGACTCTAGATAGATCTCCTCTACACCCACTGCAATGGGCATACCAGATGGGAAAATCAGGTGAGGATGCCCTGAGTAGCCTGGTGAGAGGGCTCGAAAGGAGCCTACACTACAAGGAAATTGCACTTGCAGTCTTCTTAGACATAGAGGGAGCTTTCGATAACACCTCGACGTCTTCTATTAGTCGATCCTTAAGAGATCGAAAAATAAAAAGCACCACATGCAACTGGGTTCATGACATGCTGCGTACCAGAGTAGTTCATGCCTACATTCAAAACAAAACGATCTCCATGAGGACAACAAAAGGGTGTCCTCAAGGAGGTGTATTGTCACCGCTACTATGAAGTCTAGTATTGGATAATCTCCTCAGGACATTAAATGACCAAGGAATGTGGACGCAGGGGTTCGCCGATGACATTATCATAGTGTCCCAGGGGAAATTCTCGGGCACAGTGGCGAGCATCATGCGAAATGCTCTGCGAATTGTAGACAGATGGTGCCTCGAGGAAGGATTACCTGTCAATCCTCAAAAAACCAAGTTGGTAACCTTTACCAACATGAGAAAACTAAATGATCTGGGCAGCGTAATGCTGTTTGGGCAAGAGTTAGAACTAACCAATGAAGTGAAGTATCTAGGCATAACACTTGATGCGAAACTGAATTGGAGCAGACACCTAGTCAAAGTGGCAGACAGGGCGGCGCAGCTCTTCTAGAGATGTAGAAGGGCTGTTGGCAAGACCTGGGGACTAAAACCAAATTTGGTACACTGGTTGTACACAGTAGTAATAAGACCAACGATTACCTATGGAGCAGTTGTCTGGTGGATTAGGACGGAGCGGACATCGTCGGTGGGGCTCCTCACGACTCTCCAGCGACAGGCCCTGTTGGGAATCACGGGAGCTATGAACAGCACGGGAACCGCTTCCATGGAGACCTTCGTGGGTCTCCCTCCGCTGGGACTATTTGTAAAGACGTAGGCAATGGCTGCGATACTGAGGCTGAAGACCAATGACGTATGGTGTCCTAATAAGTTTGTAGGGAGCCATACAAATATCACAGGAACTATACTGGAAGAGCCGATATTTCAAATGCCGGCGGACAGTATGGCACCTGAAATTATGTTTACAGCTAAGCTGAACATATTTATACCGACCAGGGAACAGGCAAAAAGTCGCTCGAGCGATTGTGGTGCCGGCACGTGGTACGCCAATGGATCATAATCTAGTCAGGGGGCAGGTGCAGGCATATGCAGAATGTGCCCTGGAAGGCAGATATCGATATGTCTGGGGAAATATACCACGGTTTTCCAGGCCGAATTGTTTGCAGTCGCAGCCTGCGCCGAGGAAATTCGGGATAGTCAGGCGGATATTAAAGCCATTATGAACCCATCTACCAGGTCTAAGCTGGTGAAATATTGTAAACAGGTCCTCAATAAACTGGCACTGGCGCATATATATATATATATATATATATATATATATATATAAAACTTACAAGAAGTAGTGACCGTCCTAGTTTGCTTCTTTAGGAGATGCTATAGGATTAATGAACAAGAACTTGAATAAATTAATGTCTACATACGCAATAGCAAAATACTCACAGAATGTGGAGTTAAAAAGTGACGTACATAAACATACTAAAATTGATTAAATTTAAATTTAAATCAATAAGGTTACTATAGATACATGGTTTCACAGAAAAAGGAAAGAAACAACATATAGCCAAAAACTAAAGTCACAAGAATATCAATACAAAAAAAACATACACTATAAATTTAACAATACGAGGACCAATTAACAAACATTTTTAGGTGGTCAACTAACCGCCAAACCCAATATATTGAAATAAATTATACTTAGTCCATTCGTATCAGATCTATAATTAACGTTATTTGTGTCTCTGTTAATGTGTACCTTCTAAAAAGTTTCTTTTTTATGATTAATTTCAACGTCTAAGATCTTAACGTCGACAAAATTATATGTATGCACCTTTATTTTTAAATATTCAGGCTGTCTACAGGATACCATTTTCGGATTGTTGTGGCGTTTATATAGGTCAGACATCACAGCGTATCACAAAGCATAAAAGTGACTAAGGGTGTATATACATTAATGTAACTATTCTAATAACGAACACAGAATGAAATTCTTTAAAAAAATGTATAATGTTATTTCTATTTCTATTTCTATAATGCTATTCTAATAACGAACACAGAATGAAATTCTTTAAAAAAATGTATAATGTTTAATATTATTCTGTATTACATACAGCTAATGCAATTTATTTCTATTATTGGTGCAGTGATGAGGATACGTTTGTTGTGACGCAAGCTTCTCATTATTAATTATTTTACTTAATAATTCCGCTACCGTTTTAAAACTTTTTCGATTACCCATTCCCGTTCCGTATAAAAAGCCAAAAAAAGGACATATCGGAATGAAATTGGTATCATATCCCAGTGGGAAACCGGAATCGGAATGATAGCCAGGTAAGCATGGCAAAAATGTAGATGGAACACAACTATCTCCGCGCTTCCTCGCACCCCACTCCAAATATGCCAATATTGATGTTCAGATGAACAAACGGAATTTTAATAAAGGTAATTTTCCGCAGTCATAAAGGTACAGATTCCCTATTGCAATTTCCCAATTAACTAGTTCATTGTGACATATTTTCATACTACCTTTTGTACCACATTGTGAAATGTGAAATGTCCATTATTACATTTTAGGGCACAATTTGATACTGCGTAGTCGTGTTTTAAACGCCTTGATAAAAGGTTCAAAATTACCTTTTGTGAAGGATTGGATGAAATAATAACACTACGAAACATTTGAAACTTATTAAATGTATTTTTTTTATTAAATTTTCTTTGTATTCCTATTACTTTTCATTGCTTGACAATAAATCTAAATTAAGTAATACACAAATCGTGTTGTTAAAATCGAATTACTTTGTGTTGAGAAATGTCCTGATTACACAAAAGTGTCGTTATCTAATTCTTTATTACATGCTCACTTCATAAATTATAGTAAAACCTAGAAAGAAGCAGATTCTATATGTTTAATCTATGCAGTGCAATGAGAATATTAATAATATTTACTGTTCTGCTACTAAGGCTTTTGAGATCTTTAGTGAGGAAGACTACGCAGTTAACTAATCTAATTACTTTAAAATTCTGGTTTGTAGCACAATCGCTTTGTAGAAGAAAATTGGAATATGATCCAGTCATTGCGTATCCCTTTAACATACACTAACAATTAAGCCTCCAATGACCTCAGAAGTATTTTTTGAAACACCCTTCATTCAAGTCAGTTTGATTTTATCCATTACGAAATGTGAGTTTTGTAGCTCTGCTTTAACTCTTACTCTTGAACAGTAGACAGTATCTTCTTGTTTTTATAGCTTAGCTATACCAAATGGATTTTGCTATTCCTACTCGTTTATCTGATACTTTTCTTCTGCCACGACCCAAATCTATATCCTAAAACAAATCTTCCTTATGTCTCTGATAGTAGACGCCGAGTTCATGGTGGCTTGTTTTAGAATCGGCCTTCATAGAATTAATTTATTTTGACAAGTATAAGTTTCTCATATTTTAAAAAGGCAATTTTGTGTGGGAAAAGTGATAGCCACGGTTTTCTGGAACATGAAGGGGAATCTCTTAATTGGGTATACACCAAAAGGAATTACACTGATGAGTAATGTCGACAAAAACACAATTAAGAACTTGAACACGGCTATACGGTAAAAAAAAACGCACACTTTTGCTCAGTCAATTCTGCTTCTACACAACAACTGCGCACAAATTGTTCAAGTGTAATCAATGAATGCGGCTTTGAGGAATTACAACATCCAGCCTACAGTCCCGACTTCGTCCCCTGTGACTATTATCTCTTTCAAAAACTAAAAAAAACACCTAGAGAAGGCGTCGATTTTTATCGAATAACGACGTGGAAAACGCTGTAGGGTCGTATTTCGCGGAATTATCAAAATAATTTTTTTTGGAGGCATGGCGTAATTAAAGAAACGTTGGAATAAGTGTGTTAGTGTTAATGGTTCTTACGTTGAAAAATATATTTTTTTCTAACTTAGTTTTTTCCATAGGCAGATATAAGCTCCCCTCGTATTGTAAATGTATTGGGGAAAACAACTACATAATTATTTATTTATTTTGTATTTGTAGTCAACTTAGATATTGTTTTTAGACAATAAATGCAACTACTCTTCTAAAATTTATTAATCATTTTTAACATTTTTTATATAACACAAGACCTTAAAGATCTTTTAAATGTGAAACAGATTTCTGCACAATTCTTTTTTTTAGCCAAAAACTTAAGTTATTGTTTTAACTTCTATACTACAATTTTATTCAATTGTGTTGACAATTATTTTAATTTTTAGAGGTGGTTGAATGAATGGCACTTAACAATACAGCTAGGTTATGGACATAAACATATTGAACTTCATTCAGAAACATTTTCATCTTCTGTGTCGGAGGGAAGCAAGAAGTGATATAAAGCACTTCACTGATCTCCATATGACAGTAGGTAGTAAACTCTACTTCTCTGAGGTCTAAGATTTACAACAAAATGTTGCTCCATAGTCCGGGTTTTTCAGTCCTCTTCAAATATCGTCTGCTTTTTTTCTTTCTGTTTTATTTTGTTCCATGAGTAGCCCTGCTTTGTTAGTTCCTTATGCAAGTTACTTCCCCTTGTATCTTTGAATTTGCCAATTTTCCTTGAATGCTGTATTTGAATGCTTGTTGCTTCAAATTTCTCTGTCGTTTTCTTATTATATGTTCTAACCATTCTCACGTTTTCGACTCTGACCAGAGATTAACTTAGATGATTATGTTTTCATTTTTAATGTTTACGATAATATTACTTCAAAACTTTCTTATGTAAACATCATCCAAATAGTATAGTTCAGTTTCACCTAAGAAAACTCTAAACTAAAAATAAAAATTGACGGTTCCCAGGGTTTTTCTGAGAAGCTTCCCTTTTAATTTCTATTTAATTTATCCGCTGCTTAGCGAATGCACTCTATATATAAGTGTTTCTTGGGAATGGCGGCCGGGTAATTAATATCGTAAGTATATTTAATTTAACATTACTTTCACCATTCTAACATCTAAATAAATAACGTGCCTTCAAAAACTTTCCTCACTAGAGACGGCCGTGCTTTTTTTTAAGTTGGTGACAGTACATGTATTCTGTCACAAACGTATAATTTTGATAATTTGATTGCCATGTAAATTTGTGTGATAATTATGTATGGCAACTGTCAGAATTTGAAGTTTTCTAAAGTTTCGCATGTGCACCATTCTTTGATTACTTAATTACTTTAAAAATAGCCTACTACTGAAGGCACGTTATTTCAGTTCTGCAAAAGACTATATAGAACCGAAACGTAAACATAAATTAAATATTGCTCTAATTGCCCAGCCGCCATTCCCAAGAAACACTTATTTTTTATCTGTTGTATATATATATATATATATATATATATATATATATATATATATATAGATAGATAGATAATTATATCTTGATCTTAGTATGTTACGATAGATTCAATTGAATCTACTATATGTGTATATATATATATATATATATATATATATATATATATATATATATATATATATATATATATATATATATATATATGTCTGTCGAATTAGGGAGATATCCAATTCCTTGTTTAGAAAATAACTACTGTGTAAAGGTCCTCATACTTGAATTTTTTAAAAATAAGCTCGTGACCTCATTGATCAATAACAGAGATTTTCAAGTGTCGAAATAATTCCGAAGGCCGACGGGGCATCGAGCTGACGCGCGTCGCACTCTTTACAAGGAGGAAATTAAATTTAAAAAGTCAGATTTTAAAAAACTTGTCGCTTTATTATCGAAATCGGTTTGATACATTTAAATTGAAAACGTCAGAATCGAAATCCCTTATCGTTTCGGCCGAAGTAATTGAAATTGCGAACCGTCGGATAACATTAAATTTACATTTATTTCTAATACACACACACGCATGATTTTTGGCCGGCAGTTCAAACACTGTACAAAAAAATATACTCTTACTATTTGTTGACATTTTCAATAAATATTACACTTTCGAAAAAGGTACTATATATATAGTACCGAAACGTCATCATAAATTAAATATTGTTTTAATTACCCGCTACTCCCAAGAAGCATTTACTTTTTATCTTGTGTATATACGAGTATGCCTATTTATCTATCTATCTATCTATGTATTGTAGTGTTCTTGTCTTTCTGCACTATATTGACAATAAAAACGGTATACACTAAATAAACAACTTAAAACTAGAACTAACTAAACAATATTTATTTACACAAAATTTGTATCAATGTTTGTTTATTGCAATATCAACTCGCCTACTATCCGTTGAATGAATTAAATCCCTCTCAAGTGTTATTTATATTCACGGGAAAACTTCTAGCATATTCGGGAACCTCTGTCTAGATTTTTCCCGATGCGTTGACATCTTTCGAGATGATGCCAGGCCTAACGCATCGTCGGATGATTCATCACATTGCCCTCTTCTTCAAACTGGCTCCCTCAAACGATGACGAAATCGACAGGTAGGGCCTTTGTTACATTGCGACGTCATATCAAAATAACAGTCCGGCCTGGGTATAAAGGAATATGCAAGCCTGCAACCGCATACCAAAATTTCCATAGCAGTATTTCGGAATATATATATATATATATATATATATATATATATATATATATATATGGTAAATTCAATTTGTTGGCGCTTTAAGGTCTGGTTTTACTTCAAAATGTACATATTTAAAACAATCCTACATGTTTCGGCAAATGATGCCTTTTTCAAGGAATATAAAATATAAATGAAATATAAATGTCATACGTATACATTTGTAGTTACTATGGATAAAATTATTCAAAAATACATTGCAATATAATAATAATAATAATAAATCATGCCTTAGTATTCTAAAATATACTGTCATTTATATTTTATATTCCTTGAAAAAGGCATCATTTGCCGAAACATGTAGGTTTGTTTAAAATATATACTTTTTGAAGTAAAACCAGACCTTAGATCGTCAACAAATTGAATTTACCATAACATACAAAGGTCACGAAATAATTATCTATATATATATATATATATATATATATATATATATATATATATATATGCGTTTTAACTGGATTCCGGGCTTTTTCCGCGTTTCCACTGTTTGGTGTTCGTAAAGACCGGTGCTGGTTTCTGGACGACGTTTTGGCAAAATCACATTTGCCATTTTCAGGTCTGCGATAACTGTCTGCTTCTGCTTACTCGTAAACTGACGTAGTCGGGTTTAGGATGGTGGTTATATACCCGATTAGCGTTCTGGTTGGTTACACTTGGTTAAGTGTGTGCGCGGCTCCGTGTCGTTAGGGCCTGTAGCTGGAGTGTACTGGCTGGGGAGCGGTGTAGGTGTTTTTATTTGTTGTTGACAACTTCTTTGCTTAATACTGGTTTCTATGCGGTTGGTAGCCACAGGGTATCATCTCGTGAATTTAAATTGTCCGGACGTTTCTCAATTTCGATAGCTTCCCTGATTATTCTGGTTTTCATATGTTCTATGTTCGCTAATAATTTGGTATTGCTGAAGTCTATCGTGTGGGACGTTTCCTTTGCATGCTGAGCCAAAGATGAAGTTTTATCGTCTTTTCTTACGGAGTTTTTGTGTTCATCTCTTCTTACGTTTACCCTTCTGTTTGTTTGGTCGATGTACGTCTTCTCACAATTAAGGCATGGAATTTCATAAACTCCCTGGTTTTCTAAAGGTATTCTTGTTTTCGGATTCCGCAGGATTGTGCTGATTTTTTCTGTCTGCCTATCTGCAGACAGAAAAAAGGCGGACAGAAAAATCAGCACAGTCCTTCGGAATCCAAAAACAAGAATACCTTTAGAAAACCAGGGAGTTTATGAAATTCCATGCCTTAATTGTGAGAAGACGTACTTCGGCCAAACAAACAGAAGGGTAAACGTAAGAAGATATGAACACCAAAACTCCGTAAGAAAAGACGAGAAAACTTCATCTTTGGCTCAGCATGCAAAGGAAACGTCCCGCACGATAGACTTCAGCAATACCAAATTATTAGCGAAGATAGAACATATGAAAACCAGAATAATCAGGGTACCTATCGACATTGAGAAACGTCCGGACAATTTAAATTCACGAGATGATACCCAGAGGCTACCAACAACATGGAAACCAGTATTAAGCAAAGAAGTTATCAACAACAAACAAAAACACCTACACCGCAACCCAGCCAGTACACTCCAGCTACAGGCCCAACGACACGGAGCCGCGCACACACTCAACCAAGTGTAACCAACCAGAACGCTAATCGGGTATATAACCACTATCCTAAACCCGACTACGTCAGTTTACGAGTAAGCAAAAGCAGACAGTTATCGCAGACCTGAAGATGGCAACTGTGATTTTTCCGAAACGTCGTACAGAAACCAGCACCGGTCTTTACGAAGACCAAACAGTGGAAACGCGGATGAAACCCGGAATTAAGTTAAAACGCATACTACTACCCGCGGAAACCTAAAAGAAAACCTATATATATATATATATATATATAACATTTGACATATAACATAATTTTTCAAATGTTATATTTAATGAACGGCTAAGAAATTATCTAATCACTTATATATATATATATATATGAACTTCATGTGTATGAGAATTAATAATTATTAAATCTCATTTTACATGCGATTGTCGCTATAATTTGTTGCATTTAATTCTACAATTCGGCAAATCACTTTTGCCCTAGATTGTAGACGCAACAAGCCGCGACATCAACTGTACAAGTTGTCAGCACAAATGAAAAATTTTGTGAAAAACTTATCTGCGCGGAATGTGCATATATCGATATTTCACTGTTTTTTACAGATCATCAGTGCACCTTACCGAAGACAGACATGATATTCACTTCTATACTACGTGTATATATACGAACTGTAATGAACTTCATGTGTATGAGAATTAATAATTATTAAATCTCATTTTACATGCGATTGTCGCTATAATTTGTTGCATTTAATTATAGCGACAATCGCATGTAAAATGAGATTTAATAATTATTAATTCTCATACACATGAAGTTCATTACAGTTCGTATATATACACGTAGTATAGAAGTGAATATCATGTCTGTCTTCGGTAAGGTGCACTGATGATCTGTAAAAAACAGTGAAATATCGATATATGCACATTCCGCGCAGATAAGTTTTTCACAAAATTTTTCATTTGTGCTGACAACTTGGACAGTTGATGTCGCGGCTTGTTGCGTCTACAATCTAGGGCAAAAGTGATTTGCCGAATTGTAGAATTAAATGCAACAAATTATAGCGACAATCGCATGTAAAATGAGATTTAATAATTATTAATTCTCATACACATGAAATTTCATTACAGTTCGTATATATACACGTAGTATAGAAGTGAATATCATGTCTGTCTTCGGTAAGGTGCACTGATGATCTGTAAAAAACAGTGAAATATCGATATATGCACATTCCGCGCAGATAAGTTTTTCACAAAATTTTTCATATATATATATATATATATATATATGATAAACGTAATGCTAATGAGAACTCATTTTTATTGAATTCTCACATACATGCCATTGCCGCCCTAATTCGTTGCATCAATTTCTACACATGACAAAATCACCTTTGTCTAAGAATGTAGCTGCAACGTGTCACGGCGTCAACCGTCCAGGTTGTCCGGGAAAATGAAAAAATGTGTGAAAGCCGTATCCATCCGGGATGTGCAGACGTCGACGTCTGCACATATATTATATATATATATATATATATATATATATATATATATATATATATATATATATATATATATATATATATATATATATATATAGTAAACCTAATCAGTAGGCGATTAAAGGTCTGTATATTACTTCAAAATATATGTATTTAAAAAACTCTACATGTTTCGGCTGTGTACGCCTTTATCAAGAGAATACAAAATATGAATCTACATATTCATGATCATCTATGATTCATATTTTGTATTCTCTTGATAAAGGCGTACACAGCCGAAACATGTAAAGTTTTTTAAATACATATATTTTGAAGTAATATACAGACCTTTAATCGCCTACTGATTAGGTTTACCATATCATACCAAGGTCACGAAGTTATTATATTTATATATATATATATATATATATATATATATATGAAGTGTTTTTTAAGTATTGTTCCGCGTGTGAATTTGACTCTGAGAAGTGAAGAATCTCTACTTCGACGTTTCTACGGAATCACACTCGTCTTCATCTGGAGCAGGCTGGCATTTAATGCGCTGCAATCGAGTGCTTTATATGAGTCCTTTTAATTTTGTTTCGTGGTCGAAGTTGCCTCCATTTCCACTCCATTGTTTCGTATCTCCCAGGGTTGTGACGTGTTTGAGTCTGATTAATAATTAACCGTGTGTTGTTGTGTTTTTGTGCGGTCCTGTGTTGTGTGTGTGTAGTCTGTGTGTTCGTCGCTTTTTTACGTTTAAGTGACTGGTCATCGGTCTTTTGCGTTTTAGTCATGTGTGTGTTTACTGTTTATTGTTGTAAAGAGTAATTATTTTCTGTGTTTGCGTTACAAAGTATTGTATCTGTTGTGTTGTTGCGTTTGTAGAGTGTAATGTTATTAGCATATTGCCTAAGGCAAGTGCTAATTCGTCAATTGTGTTTGCTGTTGTGTTATTTTATTTTTGTGTCCAGGGGTTAGTTGTTGGGGGTGGTGCTGGTATGTAATTGGGTTTGGGTGAGGTTTTGTTTACAGGGTTATTTGGGTTGTTAGGACAGTTAAGGAAAGTAGATAAGTGAGGACCACCGCAGTTTGCACACTTTGGTGGCGTTGTTTTGGGTTTTGTACTTAGGTGTGTTGAGTCTTCGTCTCCGCATTTCATACATTTGTAGTGTACGTTACAGTGTCTTTGTTGATGTCCGAAATTCTGACATTTGTGGCATTGCATTATGTCTGTCCGTCTGTTTAATGGTTCGATTTTAATTGTGAGTCCGCAGCAGTCGTGTATGTTATAAATTGATTTATAATGTCTCGTCAGTTCGATTAAAACAAGTTGTGCAGGTATGCCGTATTTACCGTTCATTCGTTTGATTTTTATTGTCGGGTAGCCTTGGTCAGTCAAGTCGTTTGTAATGTCTGTGTCAGTGATAAAGGTAGGAATGCCTCGCATAACTACCTTTAGTGTTTTTTCGCTTCGTAATTGAAACGTGTAAAATTGAATGTGTTCTGTGTTGGGTATGTGTTTAAGTGTGCGGTAGTCTTCGTCAGTTTTCGGTTCGATGTGAATGCCAGGTTTCACAAGTTTGTTTTTTACGGTGTTAATGTTATGTGTTTTAAGTAATTGTCGTATATGTGCCCATTTGTCTTTGTCTGTTATTATGATTGGTGCGATTTTGTGTTGTGTATTGCGTGTTTCGGTGTTTTGTGTTGTGTTTATTTTGTCACTTACCCTGGGTGTACTGTATGATGTTGACGGTTGTGGATTGAGTTCAGTTGCTTCTTGTTCCATCATTTCCTCGGTGTTGGTTTCGAGGGGACTGTAGGAATTTTTTATTTCGATTGGTGTAGTTGTTTGGTCTGTTTTCATCTTCTTTGTAAATTTAGGGTAGATGAAGTCTTCAGTTTTCTTTTCTTGATGTTTCTTGATTTGTATTTGTTGGTGTTTTTCTTCTTTGGTCGGTTCGGGGTCTGTTATTTTTACTTGTATCTTCGGTTGATCCGGGTCTACAATGAATAATCTCGGTGATGTCCGTAGAAGTTCTTGAACGCCACTTTCGCTGTGTGTTTCATCGATTATATCCTGTGTTTGTTGAAGTAATTCAGGCGACCAGAGTTCAACGATGTTGGGATTCAGTTTTAGGTTCGTTATAGTAATAATTCGCCCGGCCATTGCTTCCGGCTTCGTTAGACGTTGTATCGTCGTCGGTGCTCTCAAATGCGATGCTGCTATAACAGAGATCGCAGTGAGAATCGATGCAGTGACAATCGACTGCACGACCTGTAATATATTATCGCCCCCCTCTCTGTTTCAGTGGTGGGCCTTCGACGCTTCGTCGTTACGGGCGGGTACGATGTTTCGATATCTTTTAGCGTCCAAAGTGTTGGCAAAAATTGAGTTTCCAAGATTACTCATAATATACGTTTACAATAAATATAAATTTTAATTTTATTTATGCCTTGATATTTATATTATTGTTGTTCATGAAATTTTTATATAATTGTGATAAAACACAATATCATAATACAATATGATGTAATATCACGATACAATATGAAATAATTTCTCTTCTCTTTGTTGACGATTTAAAGATATTTTGTACCGTCGAACCTATTGAAAATTGCGCGCCATTACGATACGATTGGGGCATGGCATATTTCTTTATACATCTGTAAGACATATTCCAGGAAACATATTACTTTTACTGATAATTGTGATATCATTGACGAAGAACTTCATTGTTGTGTCATACATAAAGATCTGGGTATTGTATTTGTCAGGAAATGTACTTATACCAACACATAGCACAAACCGTTGGTAATACCTATCGCATTTTTGTTTATATACAGAAACTGTTTAAAATTACTGTAGGCTGCTTTTTTGAGAACCAAATTCGAATACAATATTCGAATAAAAATTGGTGTAGTTTCTTGTAATGCAGTATGATTTAATCGGTACAATGAAGATTTTTAAAATTCCTAATGTATTTAGAAGATGGAACTTGTACAGAACGTCGTAGGTATTATGGCATAGGTTTGACATAAAAGAGGCACAAAACTTATAGTACTAATTTTTTATAGAATTTATTACACAATAGCATCGATTGTCTCTATCTGTCAAATAAACTTTCCTGGACCAAATTTGAATTCGGGACTGCATGATGCATTTTACAGTTCAACAAGAAGATCAAATCTAATGAACTCACAAATTTCTCGCATTTGCAATAACTTCAATTTTATTGCACATGCCATGTAATACGTGCTGGGAATCATTAATGCAAATATGTAGTTTAATGTAAATACTGCAATAGCTTAGATTTACGAATTTATGTTTTGCTATAGTTTAATATTTAAGAATATTTATATTTAATTTCCTTTATAATGTACAAAAATATGTTAATATATACACACTTGTAGAAAGAAAAAAGCTAGCTCTAGTGTTTTAATGAAAAACGTTATCGACAATGTACCGTATTTCTCCCCTATGTGTTGTATTTTTAACTCCTTTGTACTACAACTGGATAGTGACGGCAGGTTAGAATTAACAGCGTAGATTGTTTCGGGAAAGAATTCCGTAGAAATTCCTCTATTTCAAAGTCCTGATTGAAAATTTGTACGTGGTTTCAAGTAACTGACAGCTTTTAACGCTTTGATTGATAGTTTGTTCTATTTCAGAGGTTCTTTTTACGTGCTTTTCAATGGAATTTGTTTCTAAATAAATGAGAAATAGTGGAAGCGACTAATTTATGTAACACGGTAGGATCAAATTGCATTTAAAAAATGTAGTCTTTTAAAGAGAACGTGCATTATTAAAACAAGCTATCAACAAATGAAGGAATTTTGTCTTAATAAAGTTAATATAGTCTTAGCTTTTATCACTAAATAATAATTAATAGCTGCAATTTTTTTATTGTAAAAAATTGTAAAGAAAAATAATAAAGGCAATATCGCTAACATTTAACTAATTGATTATTTAAGTTCGTTACCAATGTGTAAAAACCTGTCGAAATAGTAAAATCCTGAAAGTGGCCTTACTTGTTAGGACATAGCAAAAGTATTTTATATACAGTAAATAAGAATTAATCAATAAACAAAATAATTTCTTCTTCTTCTTCACTTCACGTCTTAGGTTTTATTCCCGTTACGGCACCCATCTTTTACGGGGGTTTCTTACATTTCCTTTTCCGTGGCATTTATAGTATTTTGCTTTAAATTGGAGCCTCTCGCAATTCATTGTCTAGGTGTTCGTGGAATATTGATAGGTCTTCTCTTATGTCTTGATTTCTTACTCTATCCAACTTTGCGCAACCTTTAACTCTTCTGAGGAATTTCATTTCTTCATTTGTATACGGCTTTCTTGCTTCTTCATGGTAATCCAAGTCTCGCTTCCATATAGAATTGTTCTATATATTTACGGCATCCAAGTATTATGTCGCATCTAAGATATTTAAAGTATCATAGGGTCTTGTCGTTGATTACAATTTTGGTCTTTATTTGTCCGTTTCCAATAAAAGCCATAGTTGTAGTCTTTTCAATTGAGATAACCACGTCAAATTTAGAGCTTATTCGGTTTAGTAAATGTATTTCACGTTGTAGATCGGTTTCATTGTTCGTCATAATTACTGCGTAAAGAGCAAGCCATATAGAAAGCATGGCTATATGGCTTGAACCTGGGTCTATTGTGGCCTAGTGGTAAAGGCGACAGCCCGGATAGCTGTAGACTTGGGTTCGAGTCCCAACGTAGACCATATTTTTCAAATAAAAAAAATTTCGTATGATTTGCTTTGTAATTTGTAGACAGCAATGTTTACATCCCCACTTACTCTGCAATTACATACATTCTAATCTAATATTTGTAAATATTTCATATAAAAAAAGCCGAAAAACTCCAATAATTTATCAAATGTTATATATATATATATATATATATATATATATATATATATATATATATATAAATATATATATTTATAATTTAAAATAAATTATCTACCGTACTATATTGGTTAAAATAAATTAAAAACTCTACATTTTTATCTCCCGAAGAAGCAACAAACTCGTTGCGAAATATGGAGATAACTAATAAATGAGTTTAGACAGACCGCTTGCCCGTTTTTATTTTATTTTAACCTATATATAATATATATATATATATTGAAATAGATAATTATTTCTTGACCTTTGTATGTTATAGTAGATTCATTTAGTCGGCAATTTAAGGTCTATGTTACCTTAATATGTATATATTTAAAATAATCCTACATGTTTCGACAAATAATGTCTTTTTCAAAGAATTTTAAAAAAAGTAGTATATTAATGTCAATTTACATATCTGCAGTTGTCATGGATAAAACCAAATTATTCAAAGCTAGCAAAGATACATTCAAATCTAATAATAAAAATGAATACCTTACCACTCTCCAATAGTTAAACGACAGAATAGTTGGCAAGCCATGAGTTATTATTGTCTGCGCCCGAGGGGCGACTTAAGATGTAAAGCTGTCGGCATTCGCCTGGAATGAGAAGGAAAACCACGAAACCCTACTCGGACAGCTTAATCAGGGATCTAAGCACGGAACTGCCAGCATAATAAGCGAGTGTACAGATATTTAAATAACACATGATATATATTTATATAACAACATATATTCATGTTGGTAAATTGCAGATTATTACTTTATATTATTAGGTAATAGTATATAATGCTTAAATTTTTTATATCACTTCTGTTGTCAATTGAATTTTTTTCCTGTTTAATACTAATCATTTCTTTAGTTTCCCTTTTCATTGTGTGTTGTTCTTTACCGATTATCTGTATGTTTTCAAAATCGACATGACTTGACTGTATCTTTGGATAATTTGGTTTTATCCATGACAAGTTCAGATATATAAATTGACATTAATATATTGATATTTATATTTTAAAATTCTTTGAAAAAGACATTATTTATCGAAACATTATTTTAAATATATACAAATTAAAATAACAGACCTTAAATCGCCGACTAATTGACGAATCTACTATATATATATATTGTTGTGAGTCAATTTTCTTAATTAATTAATTATTTTCTTATTAGATATCTGTTTCAAGAATGTTATATCTTGAATGTTCAGATTTGTGAAGTATTACTTTATAGTAAGAATTGTGTAATTTTAATATAGGTTCATAATTGGTTTTGAAATCATGATACCATATAATATTGTATGTATATTTAATTTATGGTTATGTATTACTTATTAGTAAATTTACTTCGACTTATCTTCACGAGGATTTTGGATTTTTAAAACCAACTATGTTCTATCTTTCTTTTGAGCAAATATCTGTAAATTTTGTTATTTGTTTGACTTATGTGAACTTCATTTACAAGATTTGTAATTGAGATTACGTGAGTGGATTTTCTTATAATATTATCTTTTAAATTATTTTAGTAACCTTTGTATAAATTTCGCAGAATATCTGATTTATACTTATACAAAATTTCTGATGGGAGTCTTGACGACGAAAAACAGAATAATTATTATTATTTTTCTGACGGATATAAAAAATATTTTTATCTGCATTTTATTAATTTAATTTTATCATTATTCCGATTATATACCGTATATTATATGTTTATGGACATTTATTGTACATAAAGAAGTGATATAATAAGTACTCTGGATGTATTATCCATATAAGGAGAACATAGATATGCATGTGTTTACTGAAGAATAGATTTTTATGAAAGGAACGCTCTTAAAGAAGAAATCATATTTCCTTTGAATTATTTTGGTATAAGAACGTCTCTTCAGGAACTTTGACTGAACATAACCTGGTGGGAGATTCTGCAAAATTGTATCATAAGCATCGCAGCGACTAGGATAGTATCCAGTAGTTTGAATTAAGCAATCGACAGCCAATCTTGATGTTCTGGTTGAAAACTTTCCTGAGAACTTCTTCCAAAGAACTTAATGAAATTGTTGACTTCAAAATTTAATGTATTTATCAGGTATTTTTGTGAAAATTGTGATTTATAAATTTGTTAAAGATATAACATTACTTGAAGTCACTTATCTATACAACATTAACTCACGTCATCTCAAACGTCATTTTACTTGGTTTTAAATGTCAGATTTGGTAATTATATTTGAAAATTTTTAAACTTATTATATTTTGATTGATTTAATCTATATCTTGTGATAATCAATATAACATTATTTAAATATATTTCTTTACATAAATTTGACTTTTCTGTTTTATTTCATGTATTAGTAGATGTCTGTCTGTGTATCGAGAACTTGCTTCGAGACCCTTGAGATTGAGTAGTTTTCAGGCTTAATATATATATATTTATTTCTTATATTTAACATTATTGCATTAGTGTCATGAGAACGTGAGGCTTTTCTCTGCTCAGCCTCTCACCTTTATATCATTTGGGCAGCAACGTGGGGCTGTTGTCACCATTATATCAATATATATATATATATATATATATATATATATATATATATATATATTGTAATGATGCAAGGCATACACATTGAGCTGCATCTGAAATGGGAAAAATAAGATATACAAAGTAAGAAAAGGGTAATAAAAAGGTTATGTAAGTGATATTACCAAGTATTAGTAGTGTCGAAGTGCATACGAATTTTAATAACGACAACATTATTTTCTTAAATTTCTATATTTATATTTCTTTCATTAATTTCTTTTTTATTATTTCTAATTCAAATTTCATATATTAGCGCGAAAAACACATATTCAAATTCATATGCATTTTTAATTTATATCGACGCTAGTAAGCCACGCCTACAAATTGACATCTGGCAAATGTAAATATTTATCGTGCGCAGTACTCAATTTGTAACATTAAGTTTTACATTAACCTAACTTGTTAATTTATTAAATAATTTTTAAAATCTGTAAGAATAGTAATATTAGTCAAATTCCATCTATGTAAAAATGTTAATAAGGTAAAACATCGAGACTTTTTGGCATCATTAGATAGCTAAGTTTGGTAAAACAGACAAGCGCTATCGGCATCATCATCTTTTGAAATTTATAAAATAGTAGACGCATTTTTTTGACCGATCCTTAGAAATTCTTATATATCATTAATTAAAATCGCTAATATAGTAAAAAGTAATTAAAAGTATCCTGCCTTTAAATAAACACGATCGACAAGAGAAATTCTTCAAGAAATTTCGATTTTTAACGTATTTACGTACAACAAAGCGTCATAGACGTAATTTCACGATAATCGCAAGAAATTCTAAAGAAATATTGTCAAGAAACAGTCACCGAACATCTACGGAATTGATTATCGTTCATCTACATCGATACCTGTAATCCAACAGCTAGATAAGAACGCAGGGAGAAATTAGGCATCAGAGACCAAGACCGAAGAAAATCTTCGAAAGCGTCATCGCAAACAGCCACCCACGCCGTCAACAATTCGAACAGCAATCGGACTTTTTTCGATCGCCGAGAATCATCCCATTTGATGCGTACGTTCTACAAAATAAACATCAGGATTATTATAATCACAGGTTACAGATAAAACGTATTTATTTTTCAAAATTTTTAATTCTTTAAACTTATAAACCAATAAAATTCTCGATTTTGTTTACCTAACCTAAACGTCCTATACTTGTATTAATATTTCATAAACAACCAATTTAAACGTAGGAATAGTAATTAATAAGGTACTTACCATTATCGTTATAAGATTATTTATATTGTTATCCATATTTTTATAAGTTAAAACACACATAACCACCTTATTTTCTTAAGTAACACCTTGTTGTCTTTCTTATATGTAGTTTCGTTAATTTCACCTTTGCTATACATGTTATTTTATTACAGTTTTCTTTTATAGCAATAAACTTAATATTTTTATTATCATATCAATCTTTTATTTGTCTATATTTAATTGTAGGAGTTATTTCTTTAAGCCTTAACATTAATAGTTTACTTTTATGGAAGCAACAACATATATCTAACGAAGAGCCTGAGATTTCACATTTAATTAAGCTTTTTAATTTAGTTTCATGCGATCCGACTAGTTGGCAATTTAGAACACAGATAGAGCAGTTTGAGGAGTTATATAAAGGCGCCCATCTTTTAATTTCAAAATTAATATTTTTTGAACTCGTTCATTATATTTATTATCACCTCCTCAGCGCTTCTCATCATTTGGCGCAACAACGTGGAGGCCAGATTGCTTCTTTTAAATAACTCGACTACAACATAAATTAGGACAAATAATTGCTTCATTCAAAATTATTTTACATATATAATTTAGACGAAAGGTGTATGTTATTACTGCAGTTGTGTGTAGAATTGTGTACCTATTTTTCCTATAGTACAGCTGATTTGTACCTACAATTCTTCACATCCCAGACTTTGAAGGAGTTACGGATATAGTAAAGGTTAGTGAAGGGGAAATATCACCTTGTATGTACGTTGTTTTATTTAACTTTTGTCCACTTATATTATTACTGTGTCTCGAATATTGTTTATACATATTTAAATCATAAATTTCTACTTATCAAATATTCATTATTATAATTCTATTAACAATTAAAGAAAAATATCAATATAAACTCTTTGCATAATATTAATTCAATCAATATTAATATGGACACCAGACACAGGACAAAAGCAGTAAAGGACACTACAGAAGAAGACAGGGCAGAACAGGGAGACATTCCGGTTGCACAAACTTCCACAGCTGAAGAGGTAAGTTCACCAGATAATAGTCAGGTGATGATGAACATGCTACAGACAATAATGACACAAATGAATGATTTAAAACAAGATAACAAGGACTTAAAACAAGAACTAACTAATAGTAATAATAAATTAGATAATACTAATAATAAAATAGATACAAATAACGATAACTTAAAACAAGACATAACTAATCTGAGTACTGACTTATCGGCAAAATTAGAAGCTAACACGAAAAAAATTAATGAAAGATTTGAACTCAATAATGCTCATATAGACAACAAATTAAGTGCTTTCAAGGTAGATTTAGAGGGTAAAATAGCTGAGATTTCTACAGCTCAGAAAAAGATGGAGGAGAACGAGCTGAAATACCTAATAAAACTAGATGAAACCGTTAACTTACAGAACTTACATTGGGCAAAACAGTTAGAGGCTACAACAAACGAAATACATAACAATACCGAACAGAGACTAATAACTACAACTAAAAATATACAACAAAATGTAGACAAATTGATTTCAGAGAATAACACTATATTTAATACAAAATTGACTAATTTTAACAAAATAAATGTAGACAATACTGAACAATTAAAAATAACGTTAAACCAAGATATTAATACTCAAATAAGGCAATGCAAAGATCATAATAACCAAGAAATAAACACAGTTAGACAAAATTTAGATGCTATAATCACTACCAATAATGATAATTACACTAACACGCAAGCTAACATTAAACAATTAGAAAATAAAATTAGAAATTATTTTACATCAACAAATTACAATAATACTAACAATAACTCTATTAAGATAGAAAATCTACATCATTTCGACGGGGACATTACAAAAGTACACCCCATGACGTACCTTAGCTGTTTATTACGTTATTTAGAGGATGTTTCTGAGGAGAAACATAAAATGGAGGTTATTCGTGTAACTTTACGTTAAAGTGCACAAGAGTGGTTTCAAAGAATTGAGGACCATTGCAATTCTCTTGACCAGTTCGTTACACTCTTCACAAAAAATTACTGGGATGAAACGCAGCAAAATCGAGCAAAAATACGGTTATTGACAGGTAAATATAGATTAGGACAAGTTTCTCGTGAAACATACGCCTCTCGCATATACAATCAGTGTAAGCACTTGAATGATATAGACGAATCAATGATTGCCAGGCAACTCCTGAATCATTTTATCTACACTGATACTCAAGCGATAATATGTCAAAGGGTGACTAATATGGATTCACTTATAGACATATTAAGAAGGTTAGATGATTTTACGGAAAATAACCATCAGCCACAACACATTTATCGCAATCCCAATAATCGCAATTATCCGTCTCAAAATTTAAATAACAATAACAACCATCAAATGAATTCACCACCTCAAAGATACAATAATTCTAACTATAATAACAGAAATCAAAATACTTCAAGACCGTACAACAATTATAACAATTATAATAATAATTACAGCCCTAATGTAAATAATGACCGCAATCAACTAAATAACCCACCGAATAGACAAAATTTTAACTTCCAGCCGACAAGATACAATAACAATAATAATTATTTTAATCACAATAATCGCTCAACGGATCACCAACAAAATAATAATAATTCGAATAATTATTCTAATCAACAAGGACGAGGATATAACCATATACGAAATCGTGGTCGTGGTCAAATAAATCATTTTAGTAGACGTCACCGATCTGTGTCGCCTATACGTACAAACATGGAGGAGGTATTAAAAAAAACGTCAATTTCACAAGTGGACCTCTATACCGACCCAATACCAGGTCCGTCAACACGCCAGAATTGAGAACACCAAACGACTATAGCATACCATTTAAGATAGATACTATTACTTTTTATCAAAATCCGGAAGAATTCATTAATGTAGAAGATGCAGGCAACCAAACTATCCAAACATATACATTACCCATTGTAAAATTAAAATTTAAAAATATCTTTTTATATTGCTTAATTGATACAGGAGCAGAAATCACTTTATTGAAAGCAGAGAAAGCTAAAAACATACGGGGATACGAGAAGAACATTATAAAAACCAAAGGGACAGACATCATTGCTGCGAACGGAAAACGTATGGGGACGGTAACAAAACAATTATCTACGGAAATATTCATCAACAAATCAAAATACATCATACATTGCTATATAATTGACAAACTACAATACGACTGTATAATAGGTATTGACAGCATTAAAAGTCTCAGAATGATCTTAGATTTTGAAAATGGTATACTTAATATAGATGATCATAAAGTAATATTTGAGAAACAATTGTCAGACGAAGAATTAAAAGGTTATAACCTATATAAGAAGGAAGTGCTTATGAGAGAAATTAATAATATTATGTTAAATAAAGAACCGTGCTATAGAAGAGATTATGAGGGGAATAATGTTACAGAAGGAAAAATAATTGAATTTGATAATACTAATATTGGAATAGAGAGAATGGAAGTTATGCAAGGAACGAAGAATAGTCACGAGGGAGGAGATGTAGTCGAGATTAGAATGGATAACCAAATAAATAATACAATAAATAATTTTGAAGATATAAAGAATTTTATAGAGAACTCAAATATACCATATACAACAGTCATAGCAGACTTAATAGCAATCTTACATAACAATATCACATTAATTAATAATGATGTAGTGTTCGCAAAAGGATATCAGCATCCGATAAATATAGATAACGAAGATCCATTAATAAGCAAAAATTACCCCATCCCGTATCATTATCAACAAAAAGTGAGTCAGGAACTGGAAAGACTAGAACAGACTGGCATAATAGAGAAGTCTAATACCTACTTTATTAATCCTATAGTGATAGTCCAAAAGAAAGACTTATCTCTACGGATTTGTTTAGATGCAAGAGCTTTGAATCGAAGAATCAAACCCGAATTCGAAATGCCGCAAAATATAGATGTATTGTTAACAAAATGTGGTAATAAGCCCATTTACAGCAAATTAGATCTCAAGAATGCATTTTGGCTTATCAACTTAGAACCTGAATCGAGAAAATATTGTGGTTTTCTTGTGAATGGTATTGTTTATCAATTTAGAGTGTGCCCATTTGGCTTAAAAACATCGCCAGCCGCCCTTATTAGATTTCTACATAAAATATTGGATAAATACAACGAATTCGCATTACACTATCTTGATGATATAATAATATTTTCCGAGAGTGTAGAACAGCATTTACAGCACCTGAATATAATTCTTAACACTTTAACAACGGAAGGTATGAAATTAAACCTATTAAAATGTCAATTTTTCCGTCAAGAAATAAATTACCTTGGCTATGTGATAAATAAAGAAAACATCTTACTAGATCCAACACGCCTTGATGAAATTAAGAATTACACCAGACCAAAGAACCTAAAAACACTACGAGGATTCTTAGGTGTATTGAACTACTATCGCAAATTCATTTCCCACTATAGTGAAAGAACTATACCTTTATTGGAGCTTTTGAAGAAAGGAAAGAAATGGACATGGACTTCAGAATATGAAAATTGCTTCATTCAGTTAAAAGAAAGTTTTGTTGAGAATTTAAAACTTCACCACCCAGATTTTACATTGCCATTTGTGGTCAGAACTGATGCATCACATCAAACCATCGCCGCAGAACTAGTACAAATTAAAGACAACATCGAAACGCCTATCTATTTCATTTCTAGAACACTTAAAGCCTGTGAAACTAGATATACAATATCAGAAAAGGAAATGTTAGCTATAGTATTTGCTTTAACAAAGTTAAGATATTATCTCATTGGTAAAAGTTTTACACTTGAAACAGACCATAAAGCTTTAGTTAATATTATGAGTTGTAAACTAAATAATAGCCGCATATATAGGTGGACACTGCTCATACAACAGTATGAATTCAATATTGTTTACAAACCAGGGAAAGAAATGATTACAGCGGATGCTCTAACCAGACAAGACGGGGATGTAAAACGACAAAATATCTGTATAAATTTGGTACAACTTCAAAAACAGGGAATATTTTCTAACAACAAACTATTATCAATACAATCAGGTCCAGAATTCATGGAGATACATCAACACTTGAGGGAAACAGGAACTTACAAAGGCATGTCACTAAGAGATAATTTTATTGTAAAGCAAATAGGTAAGAACATTGTTTATGTCACAAATGAGAAACATACGAGGGAAATAACTGACTATTTACATTATACCTACACACATATAGGAGCTCGAAAATGCTGGCTACTGTTCAGAGAAGCGTTCTATTGTATTAACGACGAGAGAATCATTAAAAGCGTTATCAAGCACTGCCGAACATGTGAACTTGCGAAGGATAAGAATTATACCAACACAAATATCAGCCACAACATTGTAACGTACGATAATTTAGAACTTATATCTATAGATTTTCTTACCAATTTAATACCAAGTACGAAAGGCTATAAAAATATACTTGTGATTTGCGATATCTTTTCCAAATTTATTAAATTAATTCCCACACAGAAATGCAACACTAATACTGTACTACAAGCATTAACAGACTATTTCTTACAATATGGCAAACCGTTAGCAATTTTATCCGATCACGCGACGTATTTTACTAGTGACAGATACAAGGACTTTTTACACTCACACAATATACGTACTTATTATACATCAATACGTTATCCACAGGGCAATCCGACAGAACGATATATACGTGAAACTCTAAAATATCTAAGAATTCTCTTAAATGATAACCACAATAAATGGGCCAAATATTTACAACAAATAGAATTCACCTTAAACAATACACCCAGTACGGTTCATAACTATTGTCCCATAACTATTTTTACTGGACAACCACCGCAAAGACCATGGACAGATCCAGAAGCCATTAACTTCAACGAACGACTAATGGAAGTGAGAGAGAAATTGTTGACTAAGAAAATTAAATGGGAAAGGAAGAGGAACACCGTTGATAAAAAATATAAGACATATAATCTAGATGATAGAGTTATAGTTAAAAGTTTAAGAGTTTCTAATCTTAAAAATAAAATAATGGGAAAACTGCTCAAACCTTATCAAGGACCATATATTATTAACAGAATCCTAGGCAATAACACTTACGAATTGAAGGAAGAAGAAACCGGATATATAAAGGGTAGATATCATATCACGATGTTGCAAGATTACGCATCAGAACAATAGATTACAATTGAATATGAATATAGTCTTAAAAATTATTAATATTATTGAAAGGTATGTTATAGCTCGTAAATTAAAAGATTATAATAACAATAACTAATAAATTATACAAAAACTATAAATATAAACAAAGACAACATTACTATTAAGATAAATAACAATTAAATAAACTAAAACTTATACTAAAAAAGGAACAAGAAACTAAAGATTTAAAAGATCATATGTACAATTAAAAAAAAAAGAGGAATTTAATAGTGCAATTAAACATTTCTTGAATATTAGTTATATAAAATAGAAGAAGTTATTCCTGTTAATAGATTAATACATTTTTTTATAATCTTTACTCATTATTCTTAAATTCGTTGACACATATAATAAGATTAGTATAGCAAGGTCGTTATTTTCCATTTCATGTATCTAGTTAGGGAAAAGAATATCCTCATTTGTACATTCAGACATTTTTTCCACGGGGATAATGTAATGATGCAAGGCATACACATTGAGCTGCATCTGAAATGGGAAAAATAAGATATACAAAGTAAGAAAAGGGTAATAAAAAGGTTATGTAAGTGATATTACCAAGTATTAGTAGTGTCGAAGTGCATACGAATTTTAATAACGACAACATTATTTTCTTAAATTTCTATATTTATATTTCTTTCATTAATTTCTTTTTTATTATTTCTAATTCAAATTTCATATATTAGCGCGAAAAACACATATTCAAATTCATATGCATTTTTAATTTATATCGACGCTAGTAAGCCACGCCTACAAATTGACATCTGGCAAATGTAAATATTTATCGTGCGCAGTACTCAATTTGTAACATTAAGTTTTACATTAACCTAACTTGTTAATTTATTAAATAATTTTTAAAATCTGTAAGAATAGTAATATTAGTCAAATTCCATCTATGTAAAAATGTTAATAAGGTAAAACATCGAGACTTTTTGGCATCATTAGATAGCTAAGTTTGGTAAAACAGACAAGCGCTATCGGCATCATCATCTTTTGAAATTTATAAAATAGTAGACGCATTTTTTTGACCGATCCTTAGAAATTCTTATATATCATTAATTAAAATCGTTAATATAGTAAAAAGTAATTAAAAGTATCCTGCCTTTAAATAAACACGATCGACAAGAGAAATTCTTCAAGAAATTTCGATTTTTAACGTATTTACGTACAACAAAGCGTCATAGACGTAATTTCACGATAATCGCAAGAAATTCTAAAGAAATATTGTCAAGAAACAGTCACCGAACATCTACGGAATTGATTATCGTTCATCTACATCGATACCTGTAATCCAACAGCTAGATAAGAACGCAGGGAGAAATTAGGCATCAGAGACCAAGACCGAAGAAAATCTTCGAAAGCGTCATCGCAAACAGCCACCCACGCCGTCAACAATTCGAACAGCAATCGGACTTTTTTCGATCGCCGAGAATCATCCCATTTGATGCGTACGTTCTACAAAATAAACATCAGGATTATTATAATCACAGGTTACAGATAAAACGTATTTATTTTTAAAAAATTTTTAATTCTTTAAACTTATAAACGAATAAAATTCTCGATTTTGTTTACCTAACCTAAACGTCCTATACTTGTATTAAAATTTAATAAACAACCAATTTAAACGTAGAAATAGTAATTTAAAGGTACTTACCATTATCGTTAAAAGATTATTTATATTGTTATCCATATTTTTATAAGTTAAAACACACATAACCACCTTATTTTCTTAAGTAACACCTTGTTGTCTTTCTTATATGTAGTTTCGTTAATTTCACCTTTGCAATACATGTTATTTTATTACAGTTTTCTTTTATAGCAATAAACTTAATATTTTTATTATCATATCAATCTTTTATTTGTCTATATTTAATTGTAGGAGTTATTTCTTTAAGCCTTAACATTAATAGTTTACTTTTATGGAAGCAACAACATATATCTAACGAAGAGCCTGAGATTTCACATTTAATTAAGCTTTTTAATTTAGTTTCATGCGATCCGACTAGTTGGCAATTTAAAACACAGATCGAGCAGTTTGAGGAGTTTTATAAAGGCGCCCATCTTTTAATTTTAAAATTAATATTTTTTGAACTCGTTCATTATATTTATTATCACCTCCTCAGCGCTTCTCATCATTATATACATATATATATATGGTAAACCTAATCAGTAGGCGATTAAAGGTCTGTATATTACTTCAAAATATATGTATTTAAAAAACTCTACATGTTTCGGCTGTGTACGCCTTTATCAAGAGAATACAAAATATGAATGACAGGATATAAATGTCAAGTAATTAAGTTGCTATGGTTTAAATTATTCAAAGATACATTCTAGTAATAATAAAACTTCTTATTACACATGCTCAGTGAGTTTATTGGCATCCGCCTATTATTGAAATATATATATATATATATATGTATATATATATAGATATATAATATTTTCGTGACCTTGGTATGATATGGTAAACTTAATAAGTCGGCAATTAAAGGTCTGGTCTATTACTTCAAAGTATATATATTTAAAACAACCCTACATGTTTCGGCAATGATGCCTTTGTCAAGGATATAAAAAATATTTTTTATCTCCTTGACAAAGGTATCATTGCCGAAACATGTAGGGTTGTTTTAAATATATATACTTTGAAGTAATAGACCAGACCTTTAATCGCCGACTTATTAAGTTTACTATATATATATATATATATATATATATATATATATATATATATACAGAGCAATCCAAATTAAGTGTTCACCATTGGTAACTTTGTTATTATTAAAGATACAAGATTGTTTAAATTAGCAAACTAGTAGTACTTTTAACGCTCTTTAAGATGGAAGAATTAAAAAAAAACAAATGAGCAGCGCATTTTCGAGTTTTCCCGAAAAATATGTTTTTTTCAAATGGAAACCCCTCTATATTATATCATTTTCTGTTAGAAATTCAATTTTTAAACAAAAAATCTTATAAGAACTTTTTTACTGGGATTAAAAACACTTGAGTTATAATGTATAAACAAAAACAGCTAAATAATTTTTATAAACTTTATTTTATACATAAACATATCATTAAAAGAAAATAAAAATCACTGATTTTTTCATAGAAGATGTTCAAAAATACCACCTTGTTGTTCAATACATTTTTGAACACGTTTCTGAACTTGTCGAACTGCTTTTAGTATGGTCCTACCATCTATTTGGTTTATCTTTTCACTAACTGCAATTTTTAGGGCGTTTACGTTTTCGTACCTTTGCTTATAAATCTCTGTCTTTAAATAACCCCATAAAAAAAATCAAGCGGTGTTAAATCTGGCGATCGGGGAGGCCACTGAATAGGACCATTTGTTCCTATCCATGAATTGTTAAAAATAGTATTTAAAATTTGATGAGTACCTCTGTAGTTGTGCGCAGGTGCGCCATCCTGCTGAAAATGCAGATTCTGTCTACTTATGAGATCAATATCGTCTAAGAAATTATTCAAAATTTCAGTCAAAACTTCTATGTACCTTTCACCAGTTAGAGTGCCCTCATAAAAGAAAGGACCAACAATCCTTGAACCAATTAAACCGCACCAAACATTAAAACTGTAACGGACTTGCGGGCGTCTTGGATGTACTAAAAGAAGATTTTCCTTTGATCAGCAATGATGATTTTCTGTATTGTACATTCCAGAATTTGAGAAATTTGATTCATCGGTCCATAAAATATAACGAAAGTTGTTTACATTTTGGCGACAAAAGTTAAGATACCAGTGGCAAAAAAACATTCTTCTCTCTGGATCCCCAGGCAAGAAAACTTGAACTGGTTTGTACTTATAAGGAATGAATTTGTGTTTCTTCAGAATCCTATGCACAGTACCGTGACTCAAATCAGATTCCTTGATAATATCTAGTATAGAATTCTCACGGTTGGCCTCAAAATATGCAAGAACTAGAATTTCCGTGGCCTCGCTTATTATAAAAGTCCTTCTTGTTCTTGTTTTGGCAAAAACACTCTCATTGCCTCTAAATTTTCGGTGCAGTCTCAGAAAAAATTGCTCATTTGGTTGTGTTCGGAGTGGATATAATTCAGCGTAGTGTTCTTTTGCCCTCCTAGAGGATTTTCTGCACACTAAATAAGATTCTAACATATCACACTTTTCTGCATGGGTAAAAATCATTTTTTTGTCAAATTAATAACTAGCAAAATGAAATTTATGAGTGAAAGACTAATAAAACTGTACTAATATTTAACGTTTACTAGAAAGAATTAACGTCGTTATCATAGAAACATAGAAATGCACTTGACTTAGCTGTTTTTAAGAATTGCTGAAAAAAACAAGTCAATCAACGGGAAACGTACAGACGCGTTTCGTTCTGGTTGGAACTCTTCAATGCACGGCATTCCTCGAAGACGGACATTGCTTTTCATTTCTATACTTTCTGTATATATAGTTAACATTTGGAACTTACTGCAAGTGAGAATTAATGAATATTAAATCTCATTCTTACATGTAAATGTCGACTTATGTGATGCGTTCATAACTACAATCCGACAAACTAAGTTTGTACCAGTATGCAGAACACACCCTTTCGCGACAACGAACTTCCTGGTAATAATTATTTCGTGACCTTTGTATGTTATGGCGATTTAAGGCCTGGTTTTACTTAAAAATGCATATATTTAACCCTTGAGACCTGATTTTTTTTTCTACTATAGAAAAATCTTTTTTTGACTGATTTGCGGTCTTAGGTAACTCTGTAAGCCATGTGTGTTCTGCATACTGGTACAAACTTAGTTTGTCGGATTGTAGTTATGAACGCATCACATAAGTCGACATTTACATGTAAGAATGAGATTTAATATTCATTAATTCTCACTTGCAGTAAGTTCCAAATGTTAGCTGTTTTTGTTTATTCACTATAACTCAAGTGTTTTTAATCCCAGTAAAAAATTTCTTATAAGATTTTTTGTTTAAAAATTGAATTTCTAACAGAAAATGATATAATATACAGGGGTTTCCGTTTGAAAAAAACATATTTTTCGGGAAAACTCGAAAACGCGCTGCTCTTTTTTTTTTTAATTCTTCCATCTTAAAGAGCGTTAAAAGTACTACTAGTTTGCTAATTTAAGCAATCTTGTATCTTTAATAATAACAAAGTTACCAATGGTGAACACTTAATTTGGATTGCCCTGTATATATATATATATATATATATATATATATATATACCATTTGATCAATCTTGGAATTTCGGCTATATTCAATATTTAAATTAAAATGTTATATCGCGTAATGTGAACTGTAAATATTACTATCTACAATTACAACGCTAATTATTCAAAATTTTTATTGAAAAAATTTCGTCCTTAGGTGGGACTCGAACCCCTTTCGAATAATTAGCGTTGTAATTATAGATAACAATATTTACAGTTCACTTCGCGAAATAACATTCTAATTTAAATATTTAGTGTATCTAGTTCCGGTTAAATTCTTTACACAGTAATGAAACCCTATCATACATATTTAGTTAACAATGGGTGCTCAGATTAAATATCGTTTCGTGATTGCGTTGACTCATAACCCTAAGCAATAAAACAAGCGGTCTGGTGTATAAAGTAATAAGTAAATTTGGAAAAGAATGCCGATTATTAATAACCCTAGGTAATAAAACAAGTCGTCTATATTATAAAGTAGGTAATAAATAAATTTATAAATATCAAAGATACCATTTTCTTAGAATTTAAAAAAGCTTTACCAATTTGATTGTGCTAATAAGAGTATGTTATACAGTGGTTTAAACTTTAAAATGCACGTTAAATATTTTATAAAATTGAAAATGTTTATGTTTGAATTCTATATCCTAGATTTACTTATATTTAACCATTAAAAATGTTTGAAATTAAAATATTATGAAAGGATATTAAATGTATCCTCAACAAAGGGCTATTCAATTTTCATAACAATCACCTGTGGACAGATCAAAATCCCCGGGCAGGCAACGAATCGTAAATTGTTGTGGTGAAATTAGGACTTCAGGAATTTTCGAAAGGATGCGCCAATCTTTCATAAGGAAGTGCGAAGGGTGCTTAGAAATAAACAGTGAATATGTACAGCAATTTATTTATATATCCGATAACATTGTTAACACCCTGTATTTTTCGTATTTCTTCTCTTTTTAAAATAAATTGTGTTAGGCTTAATATAAGTTTCTTTATAACAGGTGGTCTTTAACAGTTGAGTTAAGAATGTCTAATATAAAATTTTGACAGCATTATTTGTAAGAAAAATAGAACCAAAATTAAATGCAGTATCGGCTAGTTTAGAAGTTGAAAAATACTAAACGAAAATAATATTACAAAATATTTATATTTCCTGCCTTAAAGAACGAATGACCGGGCTTTTACACTAACTATAGCATTCAGCGTCGACGTCTTAAATATATTTAAAACAAAAGAATATATAACGGCATGCTGAAAACAAGTAATAGGATAATTTTTTAAAAAAAGACCAAAAGACCTACATGTTCATGCCCTACTTTTCTTATGTAAAGTAATTATGTGAACACGCTTCTGTTTACAGTAAGGCGCCTATCCAATGAAAAGATCACTACATGAAGGCCATAAAAAGAGATGTGCAAACTGTGCATGCAACATAAAGGGATTTCATTAATTCCTATATTGCCATCACGCTTCGGCTTATAAATTTCGTGCTCCCTGAACCAGTTATCGGATTAATGTTCCGAAGAACACAGCACGGATAGAGAACAGTGAACTAACCATTGTTACGACAAAACAGTGTTGTTCCCGAAGTTACTTTCTAGTATGTTGCGTTGTGGTATGTCGGGTTGGGAATAGGTAACCATCGGAAAGTCGCAGCCATCACGAGCAGACAATGGCGGTTGAGCAAACAGTCCTCAGGCGAAAAATGCTGACTGGAGGAAGGGGCGAAGAGAATAAGGGCGATAATAACTGTATTTAGTTGTATTTGTTTGCACAAAGGTTTGTCGTATATTTGGGGATAGAGAACCGCAACATGATACACATGTACTCTTTATATATCGCTTGGTCTACATGTACATATTTTAACCAACGTGCTTTACAGAGTCAATCAAAATTCGTAATATATTGTTAATGTACATTCCAATATTGTTCGGTAATAGCTGAGATTTCTATCGTTAAAACTTAATAAAACGTAAAACTCTACAGATTATATGTTCAATATATTTTATATTTATAACAATTATTTATTAATTTTTATTTGGCTCTGGATTAAGTTTACAGTCTACGTTTTAATTTATCCATCAATGAAACTCAAGATAATACAAATGTTGATGAAATGAGTTAATATTATGTACATAAGTTTATTTATTTCATCTTCTTTCACATTCTTTGATTTCCCGGCCTCATTTCAGTCTGAAAAATGAAACTTTACAGCATTAAAATACTTTACCGGACTATAATTTTCACAAGATTTTTTTCAGTTTTATATAAACAAAATACATTAAATATTACATTCTCATTGACTGTTTTCACTTGGTTTATTCATTTCCACTGATTAAATGACCCAAATTCTTTTTTATATCGGTTTGCCGACTTGACGTTAGCGAGGTTTGCCGACTTGACGTTAACGATGTAAAATTATGATTCACAACTTAGTGATTTTTGTAACATTTAAAAAATAATTCCAAGTCTTTTCAAACGAAATTGCTCATAGCATGAAATAAAACTTTGTACGATATACGTCCGGCAAAAGATTTTCCACATTACTCTCCAAAAAAAGGTAATACTCGTCCGTGTAATCTGATATTGGTCATTTAGTCCAGTAAAGAAGATGTCTTCTGTTATGAATTGCTTTCAAGGAATGTAACCATCACTGTAGAAATTTACAGGCTGGAACTCTCAACTCTGTCGGCTTGAGGTCGTAACTAAAGAAAAAAAAACGATAAGACATCATCAAGTCATTTCGCAGCACGATAACGCTGGCCCTCATACTGCTAACATTACAAAAGCGACTATTCAAGAACTCGGCTATAACTACGTTATTTACCTCAAAATTGTCTTGACAACGTCTTCACTCGTATATCACTAGATTTCTTTAGCTGTGGAATCGAAATATTGACCAGATCGTAGGGAGACAATCGTAAATAATGACGGAGAATATATGCTCGATTAGTTTATGTATTTTGTTCTTCTACAGATCCTTCAATGTACCCTTCAGCTGTACTTGAAGACTTCCATCCGCAGTGCCGTTTTAATCCAAGAATATCTTCACATTGGCTAACAATGTACACGAAATGAGTGACCTGTATACTCAGAAGGATTTTCCAATTTCAAATAGGTAGCTATTTTTAACGGCTAACTATCAATTGTTCCTTTTCCTATTGCTTGGTTCGTACATTTTCCGTTTCGATAATTTAAAAAAAGATTTAATAACTTGGTTCTACTCGGTCGAAGGTTTACGTATTTCTGGAATATATCTAAGTAGCTAACTCCTACATTTGATTCGTTAAAAACAACAAATGATCATTGAATGTTAGTCTTCTTTTGAGGAATTTTGACATTAATTATTTTGTGACGTTTCTTTATACCTTCAATTTTCATATTGTACAATTCCTTACTTCTACACGCACCAGCAATTCCACGTATCATTCCTACGTAAAAAATGAAAAAAATATTAATGTACAAAATATTTTATTGAATAAATTTACCTTATGTACCAGAAGTGTTTCGTCTGGTGCCTCAAGTAAAAACTAATACATGAAAACATTAGCTTCCTTTGGTCGATATACCACATTGTTTTTTTTTTCGGGAAAGCTATTGACGTATTAAACTTCGATATATCAAGAGAATCGTAGAGAAAAATTGTGGATTTTAACATGAAATATTCTGCCCACAGACTTCCTGAATCTTTCAATTTCTCTCTTCGTATCACAAAGTATGCCACCAACCATTCTTCATATATATTTCTGCTTTTCTCGGTACACCAGCGTTTAAAAAGATTATAGGTACTTTGATAGCGTTCCTTAGATTTTTAGGGAATGAGAGCAGAACACTACATTCCAAGCGTATTTTGTTTTATTTTCAGAATCGCTAGTATTATTAATTTTGTTGCAATTAACGCTATTTATTACTCGTTATTGCTACACAAAAATTCTACTTTCATAAAAAAATTAGGATGACAGTAAACTGTTTACGAATTTCTATACCAACCCACAAATTGATATCATGGGAATATGATTTGAAGGTTTATATAGAAATGACATTAGCAATACTTGTAATTATGGTAGTATTAAATAACTTATACTTCAATCGCACAGAAAACGTCATAAGCATTACGAACGGTAAGGAAATATTGAAACCAGACAACAATTTTAGTCCACGCTTCGCTCCTTCTCCAGTTGTCCTCAATCGGTAAAAGTTCCTTACTGTTCTTGATATGGGAGCTAAAACGTTGAGTATTATGTGTTGTAAAACAACATATCAGGTTGATGCATAAGTTCATAGAGCTTGTATTGAACTCAAAATTGATTAATTTTTTAAAGCACAAAATTCATAAACTAATCGAGCATATATTCTCCGTCATTATTTACGATTGTCTCCCTACGATCTGGTCAATATTTCGATTCCACAGCTAAAGAAATCTAGTGATATACGAGTGAAGACGTTGTCAAGACAATTTTGAGGTAAATATCGTAGTTATAACCGAGTTCTTGAATAGTCGCTTTTGTAATGTTAGCAGTATGAGGGCCAGCGTTATCGTGCTGCGAAATGACTTGATGATGTCTTATCGTTTTTTTTCTTTAGTTACGACCTCAAGCCGACAGAGTTGAGAGTTGCAGGCTGTAAATTTCTACAGTGATGGTTACATTCCTTGAAAGCAATTCATAGCAGAAGACACCTTCTTTACTGGACTAAATGCCCAATATCAGCTTACACGGACGAGTATTACCTTTTTTTGCTTTTTGATGTGAATCATCTAATAGCGCGTCACGGGGGTAAACTCGGCTCTTGAATGCCATCACGGGATCACAGAACGACCGCTCAGTCAGCGCTTCGCTCTCTTCGCCATACCGCTGGCGTTCCCCTCTCCCTGCTGCGCTTATACCATGTGTTCGTGTATACCAGTGAACGCTATAACCTATGAGTTTGCTGACGTCTCTTCTCTCCGCTATTCCTACAAGCTATACAATAGGCATTCGCCGCTATTACGTGTGTGTGTGTGTGTCCATTGGTGCACGCTATAGTCTCTTTACTTGTGTACACGGCATCGTCTCAAGTTTTTATTTCAATCGCTCCGATGGAAATGAATACGTTGCAACTTTTTATTGATTTTAAATATGAGTGATAGTGAAAGTAACAGTGATAGTGACAATCTAAGAAAAAGTATATATTATTAAAGGATCTCTGTTTTATTATATTTTTTCCTGTATATTATATAACAAACAATAATAAAAATATATTTTTTTTATAAACTCGAAAAATAAATATTTATTTTATATTCCTTTCTTTAAATAACAATCGATTTCGATGTTTCAGATCTGCCAGGCGTCCCGTAACGGCTTAATTTTTTTTTTTTGTTAGAGGTCAGCCGTTCTTTTCTGTTCTCGAACATGAAGGCACCATTTCTTCGCCACTATAAAATGGGATAAACACGGTCGATGTTATTGACGAGCTATCAAATACGCACAGATTCTCGCTGGTTTCACTCAAAACATGCAGCAACTGAGCACCCAATTTTAGAACATTTTGTTCATGGCACTCTCATTCTAGAAACTAAAAATAGCTACGACCTTATCCTTTTATCACTTGGTAGAACATACATTTATTTTATGCATAAAATAGGACGTACGTATATTTACTATTAGATACTGAAAAGAAGGATTTACTTTTTTATCTTATAAGGCACTGTAGAAATACAAATAGTACTTTGACATATTCTCAATCAAAGTACGATAAAAGTGAGTTTTTATAAGTTCTTAAAATCCACATAGTTTTAAAAGCAGATACGAAACCCAGTCTTCCATAATATATGTGTTACGAGAAGAAAAAGAAACTGTCACGTAAAGAAAAGGTTACATTAGATAGATGTGACTCGCGTATGTGCATACATTATGTACGAAACCTAATGTGAAAAGTACTTATTTGTGCAAACATTGGAAATTAATGTATTCGTGGTAAATGGAGTCAATAAAACCACTTGAAATATCTAATAAGGCAAACGTCACACATTTTATAGTAGTAATCATTCTTTCTATAATCTTATAAACATTTTAAGATCGAAATTGTTTTCTGGATAGTTTTCGATAAGCTATTATACTAGTATTTAATTTATATTTAGTATTAGCTATGTGTTTATATAAAACTACCAATTCTTATTACTCAATGAGTTTCAACTTAATATTTCCAGACCGATGTTTTTAATGTTATTGTTCTCACCTCGATATGTTTATTGATATTATATTCATTAAATTTAATTTTAGAACGCTTTTAAGTTAAGTTTTGGCAAGTACTTTTTGAATATTTTATTTAAGATGCGATCTAATTTTATTTTTATTTACTATTAGTTTCCTAATATCATTTGTTAACTAAAACCTAAACTTATAAAGAAAATAAATTAAACGATTTATGTTTAATTTAAACATTTTGAGAACAAAAATAGTACTCACGGCAGCGTACACGTATATACAACAGATCTCGTACAGAATCGAAGTAATACCACAGCAACAAGAATGGTAACCCAAATTATTGAAATAAAATGGTAACTCGCGCATCCCAATGCACATGTCCCAATGTATTCCTTTCCTTTATTAAATGCAGGTTGCAAGTGAGATAAATAATAACCAACTGGATGGCTTATTCAAAAAGTCAAACAGTCTGATATCCCTTATGTTTACTGTAGCACATGTTTAAGAGAGAAAGAGAACATGCGGTTCTTTTTCAAAAGATCAAAGCTGCCAACACGGAGTGCTCTTACTGCTTTAAGTTTATACTGTAGTAATACTGAAGATTGTTTCACCACCACCGCCCCACCACTTACTGTCGAACCTACACCACTGCCTGTTGGCGCTACTAGCCAGCTCTAGTGATAAGTTTATGTCCTTTTTATTTCCATTTCATAGCGCCAATTTCTATCAATATTATTGATAAAATCCGTTTTATTTGTAATCTTCTTTGAATATACCATTCTAACGAGTTCCATACATTTTCTATCAGATTAAAATTTATACAACATTCCAGGCTAATCCATTACGTGCAGAGTTTCGGCAGTTAGGAAATCCCTTATAGGTTTGCCTTTATAGCAAGGAACATTGTTATAAATAAAGATGTAAGGTTTGTCTGCATTTAGAAATAATACAGGGTATAAATGAAATTCCCCAACGTACGCTAATATGTAATAGATGCGTGAGACAGCAATTCAAATCTATAAAAAAATGTATTTTACGAAACTTTAATTTTTGCGGAAATTTATGGATCCAAACTTATCAAATACGATCCTATATTCAGATTTACTCTAGATAAATAGAAATTATATGTCGTGAATTCAACAAACAAGTAGCATTTATTTGTTCAAGTTCACCAAAACTTAAACCAAAACGTCTTTTTGTGAAAAGTTTTATAGACATGTATTCATTCATAAATTTTCTTATGCATCAGCTGTTCTGTTGTTATTTATAAGTAGGTCAATGGCCTGACCTGTAATATCCCGAGAAAAATATAATATCTAGTTTCTTTCAAAATTTAATGCGGTATAAGGGTGATATGGAATTTGTAATTTAGTTGTCTTAATATTAAATTCAAGCGGAGAAATAATAAATTACTTTTGTAATTTTAATTGAATGTTCATATTTTTTCCCATGTTCTATTTGCCACTTCTTTAAAGAGAATTTCTTTGCCTAAAAAGGGCAGATTTGTGTGAAATAAAGGAGAAATGCTTAAAGAAGATGTTCAATGTGGGTGCCATTTGCGTAAATGCAAGCTTCTAACCGATCGGTAACTTTCGAAGTACACATGTTAACACGGTCCAGTTCTCACGAATATGAGTCGCAGCATGGCGTTCATAACTTGGACGCAATGTACCGTGATCTCGCAATCCGTACACGGATTGTAAAACTAAATCATTTGATGGACATCTTTTGTTCGGAAACCGCCCTCCTTAAATACGTCCATTTTCGTCGGCATAGTTAAACGATATCTGTTAATTCATGATTCGAATGAGCCATACTTTACGGAAGTTGATAACTTCTGACTTACAGTATGCATCATCATCATCGCATATACAACTTCAACTTTACGCTTCAGTAGAAGTATCGTTGCAGTTGTAAAGGAATACTAAATTTATCAGTCGGGTCGAGCTGCGTGCATTAATTAAATATTCTCTTTCTTTGATTTCGTTCGGGATAAAGTTTTTGTGCATTCGCATTCTATGCTTAATATTATTACAGCTATTGCATATTAAAGTATGTCGACATATTTCGTTTTAACCCTGTATATAGGGTAACAAAATTCTATTTTACTATTGTTGTTCTATTGTACCGTCTACAAAAAACAATGGTTCGGGTCTTTACGCTGTGACTAGGATCATATCGTTATAGACAGTGAGTACTGTATTATTCTTGATTTGCAATCTTCCTTGAAACGTTCAGAAGCAGATCTCTTGACAAAGTGAGACCTTTCTATGACGACCTCAATTTTTAAGACTCATCGCGAAATACACGATTATTTGGAGAGTATCCCTAAGATCCGACTGAAATCTAGGTGATCGGTTTGACTGATTACAGAAGTTTAGTACCCCATCAATGTGAGTGATTACAGGATAGCCTTCCTCGAACGAAACCTGAATTGAGGAATGGAGATTTAATTTTTAATCTTTCACGACCTCTGCCGGACGTAGCCCTCTCATTGAGGCAATGGTCTCAATTAAGTAGGTTCCACACAGGCCACGGAAGATGCAACTCAATGCTGCATAAATGCAAACTAGCAGATACTAGTTAGCTTCCGCGACTGGGGAACAAAGTATGGTCCACATAGTAAACTACTGCCCCGGAAAAGTTTTCCGGTGGCATTCACTAGCAGCATTGGACTGGGTGAAAAATTTAGATATTAGTGCATAAATTATTTTTTAGGACCCACTTTTTCTCATAAAAGTGATCTATACTCTGATATCTAATGTTCATTTCTTTTCGCTTCTCACACGAAATAAATAAATCTATAAAAAAGCAAGATAACTTAAAAATTGATTGGTAATGTGCTAAAAATATGAAATGACAAAAAATTAATTTTACCTTTTGCTAATATTTTACTGAATAGTCTTTATGTTGTCAAGTCCAATTGTTATCTGCTTGTTTCGCTCTTTTGGTTTCGTTTTTTTTTAGCAGGGTGTCCACATTTCAATCCAACTTCATATAGAACACGTCTTCGGTGTTTTCTTTGTAATATGTTTATGACATTTTCTTATAAAATGCGGTGAACTTCTTAATGATAAAAAAAGCAATATTGATTAGTGAGTTCAAAAATTTGGCGATTGTAGTGCCTTGAAATTTGTCTGTTTTATGAGGTGCTACTCGGAAACTCCTGGAATTTGAATATGAATGGTACTACAGCTCTACAACGCTAGGTGGTGTGATTTGCGTCTATACAAAGTCAGTTTGTCACACGGTACTTGTGGTAAGCTAAGTGGTAACAAACAGTTCCCGTGTCTAAATTTATATTTGAGCTATTCTGAGACACTACAATGTCTGTTATGAAAGAGTAAATAACATGCATTAATTTCTGCTTCAAACTTGGCAAACCGGCAGCGCAAACTCTGAAAATGCTCAAACATGCGTTAGGGTTAATTTAATAGACTTCTTCCTTCATTTGTCAACTATGATCTGAGTATTTGTGTTTTGTTCAAATGCCAAAGTGACGGAATTTATCGGAAGTTCTCAAATTTTTATCATTCAAAGCTTACTAGATTTAACTTGCTCGTAGATTGAATTGTATTTGAAGCGATATAGGTTTGAAACAGTGGCTGGAAATAGTTTAGTGGTAACTCCTTCAAAAAAGTAATTATTATAATCCAACATTAGCAGTTTAAATTAATTAAAAGTCGTTTTAATGAATTTAATTAAATATAAAGTTAATGTAACTATTGTTGTTCTTTCTGTTGCGTTAATTGGATGAGTATGTGCACTCTTTTTTTTAATGGTGTGTATAGCGGGTCAGTGTCTTAAGCTAAAAGCTTGTCAAATACTCCAGGACCGCTTAGAGTGCATATGGTGTGTATAAACAGTGCCATGGCTTTGTTACTACACCTACTCGCCCCAAGAGAGTAGAAATGTTGATTTAAATTTCACTTCCTGAAAATTTAAAGGCAACTGGAGAGAATACCGATACCGAAAAAGCCGAGCTCTTCTCACATGCCGGCCCCGAGATGCGAAACCTCGGTCAACAGAGCTCTCATCACTCCCGTTCTCCGACGCTCTTACTACTTACGCCGTTCAGACGTAACTTGAAACTTATATCACATATTATTGTGTTCATACTATGTAATTACTATTTGGATGTATTACTTTTTGTATTAATAAATAATAATTATTAGTAACAATTAGAGTGCGAAAATTCGGTCGGTGCTTCATAAGGCGCGCGCCGGGAACGTAGAAGGGGTTTCATCGCCTGATATGTACATACGGATGTATGTATATATGTAGTGCAGTGTGCATCTAGTTTATCTGTATTACAGTATATTATATGTTGTATAGAAGTATGTCGCAGTTACATATTAGGTCGAAAAAACAACCATTATCTAACACAGTAAAGAACTTTATTTGTGAATTTCCGGATTTAATGTACGATGGCGTAAAAACGAAATGCTTAATTTGCGATAAACGGCTAATGTGCTGGACGAAATATGACTGCAAAAGTCACTTGGGTAGTGGGCAACACAAAAAAAAAGAAAAACTGACTTACGATCGAATGGGCCGTTTCTATTCGATTTATGTTTAACACTGATGATGTACAATCTACCGTTTCGTTTATTAGATAACGAATCATTTTACTCCTGCTGGAATAAATACGCGAACTGTAAATTACCCAGTTTTTATACCATCTGCTCGCGAACGTATTGAAAACAGAATTGCATCGGAATTGAAAAATAAAAAACTGCTTATGTGTGGACGAAACGACGGACTATAGAAAAATTCTACCTATTAATGTCATAGTTCGTAGAATGGAAGCACGTAAACCGTCATCTTCAATCCTACTAGCTTCGACAAGAGTACAAGAATGTACTCCCGAAGTCATTTAAAAATGGTGTTAAATACACTGAAAAAAATTTTAACTTTCCTGAGACCAACTCTTAATGTTTATAACTGATGGCGCCGCAACTATGCATGTTGTAGGTCGACTTTACATGCTACGTTTAAAATTCATGGGTTGCATCTTGTGGTAGATACGATTCGACACTGATATCCAGAGATAAATGATTTGATAGCGCACACAAAAGCAGTATTCCTAAAATCCCCTAAACGTATTCGAGAATTCCACAGACAATGTCCCAACATGCCCGAACCTCCACAGCCGATTCTTCCTGGAGAACATGATTAAAGGCAGCATCTTATTATTTTCTGCATTTCCAAAAAATTAAGTTTGTAGTTTCACAATTTGATCCCCAAAAAGCAACTGCCATCAAGGAAAGTCAAAAGAAATTCAAAAATGCTCAAGTTGAAGCAGATTTACATATAGTTTTTAAGAATTATAAAGGAATAATTGATGTAATTGATTAACTAGAAAATACTGCGTTGCTACTAGTGGATTCACTGCAAATACTCGAAACTATACAAACACAGCTACATGCTATCAGCGATAACGAAAATATTAGTGTTGTAGCCAAAATAGATAGTTTGCTAAAGAAAGCCGCAGATTTTATAACATTAAAACAAATTTGTAGTGATGGTGAGTGATAAATCGTTTTAAAAATAGACTTGTATCGGTTAATGATGATGAGTGTTCCGGTCGCCCATTGATGGAAAAGACGCCACAAAATGTGGCAAAAGTGCGTGATGCTGTCCTATAACACCGAAGGACAACAATCTACGACATCTGTAACATTGTCGACTTGTCGCACGACGTTTGTCATTCTATCCGGCAAACTCAACATGCGGCGTATTGCTGTGAAGTTTGTGGCAAGGTTACTCAGCATTGAACAAAAACGACAACGTGTTCATGTGTGCACAGAGCTGAAAGAAATTGCCGAAAGGGATGTGATCTTTAGTACCGCAAGCAATACTGGCGACAAATCATGGATATACGGTTATGTTCCGAAATAAAGCTACAGTAATCGTAGTGGAAGATGCCTTCGCTACCACGACTGAAGAAAGCACCGCAAGTTCGAAACAATGTGAAGTCGATGTTCATTTGCTTCCTTGATGGGAATACTACCCTGTTTCTAAATAAGCGCAAATTTTGCCTTTCTCTCTCTCGTGGTGTCCTTTTTTCACCGATAATAAAATCTTATTCAATAAATTTGAACTATCACGGAGAAATACGTTCTCACACCATATATTTTCAAGCCCCAGGTCTCACCTATATACATATATCGTTCAAAAGTAGCGATTTTCAAAAATAGTTTTACTTTTTTGGTATTTGTATATAGGTATTTAGTTTTAATTAATAACATGACACAATTTAGAACAATGTTTTCATTGCCATTGACATTTATAGCAAAACTTACATAAATAAAATTTTTTAAACGCGTTCAAAAATATTAGCGTTATCCTGAAAATTATCGTCCTTGTCAGGCACTTCACGCGATCGCCTATTCAGACAGTCGATTTCAAAGTAGTTGCCAGTCACACGAGGCTAAGTGGTCGGAAGATGTATTCGAAAACTCGAACTGACATCCTCAGAAACTTTTACATCCGAAGGGGATGTACGTACGTTATGTTGTGAAATCCTAGATGTATATTGAGTTCACCGTCAAAGAAGATCACAAAACTTTACGGTTCTGTTTCCTTTTTTTTCCATCCATCCTTTACCTTCTTCCTTTGATTTCGACCGCGTATTTCTTTAAACGCGAAAAGACAGATGGAGTATACAAGAAGTTGTAATCGATCTTGGACTTCCCACGGGACTGTTCCGAATGGGATTTTGCGATATTTTTTGGTGGCGATATAATGACATGAAATTTCTCGGGAACGTCAGTTCAATTTGATAGGGATGTAATATATGTACATTTCGAATATTCGCCATATCGCCGCCGCTTATACTATTTCCAATATCTAATAAATTTTTATAAACATTTATGAATATATACATACATATATATTAGAATGAATTTCTTAATTTTATTGGCCGTATTATACAACAAAACAAAACGTAAAAGTTTCTTTGCCTGTCAATTAAAACAATATTTAATACATAGTTACGAGTTGATAGTAAGTATGTATACTGCCTTCTTCAAACTATAATTTTTTAATTCAAATTAGTAAAAGTTCAATGTTTATGTTGATTTACCTAGGTACATTAAATACTATTCTATTAAAATAAAAGTTGCACTTTATATTACATCTTAAAATTATATGCAGTAGTGCATGTTGTCAGCCTGCATTCTAAACTTTTAATGTGTGTAATGTCATTGACTATAGAAAAGATGAATATAGTTTATTCTTTCTCTTCTGACCTTTGTATATTATAGTAGATTTTGTTATTTGGCGATTTAAGGTCTGTTTTATTTCAATATGTATATATTTAAAATAATTTAATTCTTACATGCTTCGGAAATTATTGCCTTTTTCAAAGAGTTTTAAATTATAAAAAATGACAGTATATTACTGACATGTTTATATATGTGAAGTTGTCGTGGTTTGGTTAGATTTTTATGTCGCTTCTGTTGATAATTTAATTTTTTCCTTGCTTAATATTAATAATTTCCTTAATTTCTCTTTTCATTGTGTGTTGTTCTTTACCGATTATCTGTGTTTTCAAAATCGAAATGGTGATCGCGCTGCAGTTTGTGTGTAAATAAAGCGGCTTTGTCTGTTTTGGAGTATTTGTGGGCTTGTATTCTTTTGTATAAATATTGTTCAGTCTGACCTATGTAGTAACTATCGCAGTTGCGACTTGGTATTCTATAGATGATATGAGATGACGGGAGCTCTTTCACGCGGATCGTCATCTACAGATTTACGCTCCTCCTTAAACCGCTTCGCTCATTCATACACGCGCGTTTTCGATATGCACTCGTCTCAGTACACCGCCTTCAATTTTCGAATGACTTTTGAGGGTTTTCCGCCAGATTTCACTAATAATTGAATCATAACACATTGCTTGTAATGTGGGTCACTCACACACGTTGACGACGCCACTAAAAAAGTTACTTTCAAAAAACATACATAAAACACAAACCAAACGTACTATCGACTTCAAACTTCGACTGGAACTAAAGGAAAGTCCCCTCTTTCAAGACATATGTTACGAACAGTGTTGCGAGTTCCCGAGGTATAACTAAATTCACGGAACTTAATGGCCACACCTTTAATACTCAATTAAACTCATTTTGCACTTTATATGAAGAGTTTGTATTTGGACAACCAAAGTGTGAATGGTTTCATAGTGTCGACTTCAAAACGAGAAGAATGGTTCTTTGTTTAGTTGGGGTTCGCTTTCTTATGCCGATCCAGAAAACTTGAAACTTAATGAGGATATTACGCGAAAAAGAATAAAAATATTACAGAGAATTCAACACGAGTTTTGCATCTAAAAGATGAAGATTTTATGCTTTAGAATAGTAACGTGTGAAATATTTTCCAATATTTTGGTTTTAAAAATATTATACTACCCTTTTTCTGATATTTCATTTGGAATATGCCTCCATCGGTTGGAATTCTCGTTACTTATAGAAGACAACTGGAATTGGTACCTACAGTATAAGTTGGTAAAATTTATTTGGCTTCGTCTCGACGGCATTTAATTTGCCTTCCCTTAATTTTCGGCGTATGCCTATAAGCAATTTTTTGAATATGTATAAAACTGTGTTTAATTTCGTTGATTATCGTATGCTGCTTAAAATGTTAACTTTTCGAAACCCGTAATTTGCGGCTTGTAATTGTGACACGTTTTATTTGACATTTTCATGTGTAAACGTACCTTTGAAGTCAGCTATTTAGATTACTTCATTCCTGTTTACCCTTTCGATTGTACCTGTTGGGTTGAGTAAGTGTATAGGTTTGTTTTTCTAAACCTCTATCTATCTTTCACCTTGCATTTCGTCTTCTACCGTTTTACTTCTTCCATCCATGTCCTTCTTGTGCTTTCCGTCCATATCTATTATATATATATATATATATATACCATATATATTTATATATATATATATATATATATATATATATATATATATATATACTCAATATTTTGTCTCCTTCCATATTATTATTCTTTATATACCGCCTTATATTTCGATTACAAATTTCGAATCTTTTTTGGAATTATTTGAAGTAGTTTTCAACTTTCCTAATTTAATCATCATAGGCGACTTCAATTTTCTCAGTTTAACCTCAATACGGATAATGATACTAAATCGATACTTGTAACATCTTTTGTGGACATGTGCAACCTTACTCAGTACAACAGCATTACTAATTTTAACAACAAATTGACAGATCTCGTCTTATCTGACATGGAGTGCGAAGTCATACGCGACGGTTCACCATTAGTTCCCGAGGACACTCACCATCCTCCTTGTTTAATTATTTATACTTCCATTTTCGCAGATACGTCGGCCAACTTTCCCACTAACAATAAGAAGTCTTTCAACTTTTGCAAAGCAAATTTTCCTCTTTTGTATGATGCGCTATTGTGTTTTAATTGGGACTTTTTGGACAATGCCTCAGATGTTGATAGCATGTGTAAAGTTTTCTACGATGCTTTATATTCTGTATTCGAAAAATACTCCGACTTATGTAAATTGCCCCCGATGTTTTCCTAAATGGTATACTCCCGAAATAATTTATAACCTAAAATTAAAATATAAATACTTTAGCATTTTAAAAGCAAATATCTGAGAGCATTAGTTAGGAAACAACTATCTTCAGCTTATAAGGGTTATCTTGCAAATACAGAAAGTATGCTTAGAGACAATCCCAGACAATTGTGTTTTTACGTTGGTGAAAGGAAAAATAGAAATCGTATTTTGGGTCGAATGCAGCTCTCGGGGGTCAGTTTTGAGGATTCTCAATCTATAGCCAACGCATTTGCTGATCATTTTAAGAACGTCTATAATACACCATCTACGACTAATAACATAGATCTTCTATCAACCAATTTAATGCTTCTCCATAAGCATCGCTTATCGGATGATGATGTGCTGCTCAGCACTAAGATGCTTAGAGATAAATTTACTTCGGGAGATGATAAAATTCCAGCTTTTGTTGTGAGGAACTATGGAAACGTGTTTGCTACACCATTAGCGAAGATATTTAATTTGGTTCTCCCAACATCTACTTTTCCCGCTATTTGGAGGAGTACTAAAATTGTTCCCGTCATAAAAACTGGTGATACTTCAGACAGTACCAACTATCGTCCTATTGCCATTATATCGAACTTCGCGAAAATTGTTATAATTGCACTATACCAAATAGTATACCCTCTTATAAAGACTGCACTATCACCGAATCAACATGGCTCTTCATGAAGAAGCGATCTACTGTCTCCAACCTTGCAGTATTTTATCAATACATTGCTGACGTGTTGGATTGCGCGTCACAGATTGATGTCATATATACTGACTTTGACAAGGCATTTGATCGAGTGGATCACACTATCTTGCCAGCTAAATTGGTGAGTAAATCGCTGGTTGACTTTTTAGCTTCGTACCGACATAATACGTCTCAACGTGTATTCTACAACTGATATTCATAAACACCTTACATTGCTACTTAACTTAGGTCCACTGCTTTTTATTATTTTCATTAACGATCTCTCAGACCATATCGAGTCTAATAACCTTTGCTTTGCCGACGATTTGAAGTTGTTTTCTCGAGTCTCCGACTCGTGAGACTGCCATCGACTTCAGGCCGATCTGGTTAATATATAAACTTGGTGCAAAGATAACAATTTACCTTTGAACCCCGTCAAGTGTAAGATTTTATCTTTCACGAAAAGACTTAACGTTATGCACTTTAATTACCAACTTGGGGATATAAATATATCCCGTGTTGAATCAATTAAAGACTTGGGCGTTACCTTCGATATGAAACTGACCTTGACTAAGCAGGCCACACAAACTCTTGGATTTATTATCCGTACCTGTGGTGAATTTTCTAACGTGAACGTATTGACTCCCTTATTTAACCCAGTCAGATCACGTTTGGAATATGCCAGCTTGATATCGTATCCATTTTATCAAGCACAAAAACGTCTACCTGAGCAAGTTCAGCCACGATTTTTGAAATACATGTGGCTTAATGTGGACTGCGTCTTTCTCCATAAGGGCTTTGATCAAATTCGACTCCTTTCTCGCTTCAACGTGCCTTCTCTCTCCTTTAGACGTTTTGTAGCAAGCTTCAACTTCCTTCATAGGCTTCTTCACAACGAAGTTGACTGCTCAACGCTACTATCTTACTTTAATTTTCTTGTCCCACTATTCTTCACATGTCCTTCCCGTACTTTGTACCTCCCTTTTCCTCGAGCCAACGTGTAGGTTAGGTCTTCTATCTATGTTATGAGCAGCAACTTCAATCAGGTTTTTTCTCATGTGGATAGACATTTCTCTACCTTCAAAGGGCTTCTTTAAGACACCTGCGATATTTAATCGTTCTAGTATTTATCTTGCTTTAATTAATTGCTAGATGCTCTTGTTATTTGTTTTTATTACTTTTGAACACATTAGATTTTTGTTTATATTCATATATCTCATTAGTTTTAATATTGTTTATTGTTTTATACTTTTTTAAATTTTTTTATATTTACAGGAAATCATTTCTTTCTTTTGTTACTAATAGTACTTATGTGTGTATATGTTTCACAGTTTATTTCTATTTTATCCTGTAAGTGGAATTATAATTCTGTTGGTTAAAAAAAGAATAAATAAATATCATTCTTCAATTCGTTTGCATATTGGTTGCATTGGTTTTGTTTCAACTTTTCTCTGAAGACAGTTTCGTATTTTGTCCTTCTCTCCTCTATTTTTTAAAGTACCTCATTCTAGTACTTTTTCGTTTCTAAGTCCATGTCTCCGATCCAATGGTAAAAATTGGGGTTACTACTTTCTTAACTATTTCTGTCTTTATTACTTTTGAAATTTCAGTTTTGTCAGGATTCGTTTTTTTTTTATTAGGTGAACAATCTTCTGTATGTCTTCTTCTAATTTTCCGTCATGTGATATCTAACTGTACTAACTGATCATCTAACTTTATCTGGTTAGTCGTCTTCTTACTATTTATATAATGTGTTCTAATTTTGACGTTATGTCGCTTTAACGTGTTTAAACTGTGTTTAATTTCGTTGATTATCGTATGCTGCTTAAAATGTTAACTTTTCGAAACCCGTAATTTGCGGCTTGTAATTGTGACACGTTTTATTTGACATTTTCATGTGTAAACGTACCTTTGAAGTCAGCTATTTAGATTACTTCATTCCTGTTTACCCTTTCGATTGTAAGACCTGTTGGGTTGAGTAAGTGTATAGGTTTGTTTTTCTAAACCTCTATCTATCTTTCACCTTGCATTTCGTTTTCTACCGTTTTACTTCTTCCATCCATGTCCTTCTTGTGCTTTCCGTCCATATCTATTATATATATATATATATACCATATATATTTATATATATATATATATATATATATATATATATATATATATATATATATATATATACTCAATATTTTGTCTCCTTCCATATTATTATTCTTTATATACCGCCTTATATTTCGATTACAAATTTCGAATCTTTTTTGGAATTATTTGAAGAAGTAGTTTTCAACTTTCCTAATTTAATCATCATAGGCGACTTCAATTTTCTCAGTTTAACCTCAATACGGATAATGATACTAAATCGATACTTGTAACATCTTTTGTGGACATGTGCAACCTTACTCAGTACAACAGCATTACTAATTTTAACATCAAATTGACAGATCTCGTCTTATCTGACATGGAGTGCGAAGTCATACGCGACGGTTCACCATTAGTTCCCGAGGACACTCACCATCCTCCTTGTTTAATTATTTATACTTCCATTTTCGCAGATACGTCGGCGAACTTTCCCACTAACAATAAGAAGTCTTTCAACTTTTGCAAAGCAAATTTTCCTCTTTTGTATGATGCCCTATTGTGTTTTAATTGGGACTTTTTGGACAATGCCTCAGATGTTGATAGCATGTGTAAAGTTTTCTACGATGCTTTATATTCTGTATTCGAAAAATACTCCGACTTATGTAAATTGCCCCCGATGTTTTCCTAAATGGTATACTCCCGAAATAATTTATAACCTAAAATTAAAATATAAATACTTTAGCATTTTAAAAGCAAATATCTGAGAGCATTAGTTAGGAAACAACTATCTTCAGCTTATAAGGGTTATCTTGCAAATACAGAAAGTATGCTTAGAGACAATCCCAGACAATTGTGTTTTTACGTTGGTGAAAGGAAAAATAGAAATCGTATTTTGGGTCGAATGCAGCTCTCGGGGGTCAGTTTTGAGGATTCTCAATCTATAGCCAACGCATTTGCTGATCATTTTAAGAACGTCTATAATACACCATCTACGACTAATAACATAGATCTTCTATCAACCAATTTAATGCTTCTCCATAAGCATCGCTTATCGGATGATGATGTGCTGCTCAGCACTAAGATGCTTAGAGATAAATTTACTTCGGGAGATGATAAAATTCCAGCTTTTGTTGTGAGGAACTATGGAAACGTGTTTGCTACACCATTAGCGAAGATATTTAATTTGGTTCTCCCAACATCTACTTTTCCCGCTATTTGGAGGAGTACTAAAATTATTCCCGTCATAAAAACTGGTGATACTTCAGACAGTACCAACTATCGTCCTATTGCCATTATATCGAACTTCGCGAAAATTGTTATAATTGCACTATACCAAATAGTATACCCTCTTATAAAGACTGCACTATCACCGAATCAACATGGCTCTTCATGAAGAAGCGATCTACTGTCTCCAACCTTGCAGTATTTTATCAATACATTGCTGACGTGTTGGATTGCGCGTCACAGATTGATGTCATATATACTGACTTTGACAAGGCATTTGATCGAGTGGATCACGCTATCTTGCCAGCTAAATTGGTGAGTAAATCGCTGGTTGACTTTTTAGCTTCGTACCGACATAATACGTCTCAACGTGTATTCTACAACTGATATTCATAAACACCTTACATTGCTACTTAACTTAGGTCCACTGCTTTTTATTATTTTCATTAACGATCTCTCAGACCATATCGAGTCTAATAACCTTTGCTTTGCCGACGATTTGAAGTTGTTTTCTCGAGTCTCCGACTCGTGAGACTGCCATCGACTTCAGGCCGATCTGGTTAATATATAAACTTGGTGCAAAGATAACAATTTACCTTTGAACCCCGTCAAGTGTAAGATTTTATCTTTCACGAAAAGACTTAACGTTATGCACTTTAATTACCAACTTGGGGATATAAATATATCCCGTGTTGAATCAATTAAAGACTTGGGCGTTACCTTCGATATGAAACTGACCTTGAATGAGCATATCAGCAATATGTCTAAGCAGGCCACACAAACTCTTGGATTTATTATCCGTACCTGTGGTGAATTTTCTAACGTGAACGTATTGACTCCCTTATTTAACCCAGTCAGATCACGTTTGGAATATGCCAGCTTGATATCGTATCCATTTTATCAAGCACAAAAACGTCTACCTGAGCAAGTTCAGCCACGATTTTTGAAATACATGTGGCTTAATGTGGACTGCGTCTTTCTCCATAGGGGCTTTGATCAAATTCGACTCCTTTCTCGCTTCAACGTGCCTTCTCTCTCCTTTAGACGTTTTGTAGCAAGCTTCAACTTCCTTCATAGGCTTCTTCACAACGAAGTTGACTGCTCAACGCTACTATCTTACTTTAATTTTCTTGTCCCACTATTCTTCACATGTCCTTCCCGTACTTTGTACCTCCCTTTTCCTCGAGCCAACGTGTAGGTTAGGTCTTCTATCTATGTTATGAGCAGCAACTTCAATCAGGTTTTTTTCTCATGTGGATAGACATTTCTCTACCTTCAAAGGGCTTCTTTAAGACACCTGCGATATTTAATCGTTCTAGTATTTATCTTGCTTTAATTAATTGCTAGATGCTCTTGTTATTTGTTTTTATTACTTTTGAACACATTAGATTTTTGTTTATATTCATATATCTCATTAGTTTTAATATTGTTTATTGTTTTATACTTTTTTAAATTTTTTTATATTTACAGGAAATAATTTCTTTCTTTTGTTACTAATAGTACTTATGTGTGTATATGTTTCACAGTTTATTTCTATTTTATCCTGTAAGTGGAATTATAATTCTGTTGGTTAAAAAAAGAATAAATAAATATCATTCTTCAATTCGTTTGCATATTGGTTGCATTGGTTTTGTTTCAACTTTTCTCTGAAGACAGTTTCGTATTTTGTCCTTCTCTCCTCTATTTTTTAAAGTACCTCATTCTAGTACTTTTTCGTTTCTAAGTCCATGTCTCCGATCCAATGGTAAAAATTGGGGTTACTACTTTCTTAACTATTTCTGTCTTTATTACTTTTGAAATTTCAGTTTTGTCAGGATTCGTTTTTTTTTTATTAGGTGAACAATCTTCTGTATGTCTTCTTCTAATTTTCCGTCATGTGATATCTAACTGTACTAACTGATCATCTAACTTTATCTGGTTAGTCGTCTTCTTACTATTTATATAATGTGTTCTAATTTTGACGTTATGTCGCTTTAACGAAAACAATTGCTGCTCTCGCTTACAATAATAATTATATGTAATTATATCATTTAATAAACATATAGAATATACTCTTATTTTTATCAGAAGTATCCCGGGACCTGTTATTTATTATATATAATAATATACGAGATATACTGGGTGTCCTTGAAATAAAATAACGTGAGAAAAATAGAAATCTCTTTTTATATAGAATATAAATCCAAAATATTTTCCCAAAATTCCCTCTCATAAACGAGAGGAAAAAAATTACAAAAATACTTTAAAAAATTTTGCCACGCCACTATGCGGTCGACTATATTGTAAAAGACGATATCTTAAAGTTGACAGACAAAAACAAAAAAATTGTTTTGTTGTTGTCCATCTCATTTAGGTGCTACGTAAGTATTCGCTGTAGCGTATACGTGTGTGAGGTATTTATTATTTATACACATTATGAATATTTCGAATTCATAGGCGTCACGTAATATAATTGTCAGGGTGTTTTTAATTTCGGGGTTCGCGTCGTAATTGACTCAGAATATTTTAGATTTATGTTCTATATAATTACATCTTTACATTTATCATACGTTTTCTCTTTATTTCAAACAGCCTTTATGACACTCGCACATTTCTCGATAGCATTGTGATAGCAGATCCCCTTCCAAATCTAACTATAGCATCACAAAATCTGCAGTACAATATGGAGAAGAGTTGGGAGTGATTTAAAAAAGAGCGAATAAAGACTATCGAAACTAAATCAGTATATCTAACCTTCACAATAAGTCAAACATATATCCTAAAATAAAGCCGAAACCGTCTCTAGTATAAGAAATTTATAAAGTTAACGTCATGTATTATTAGAATTGCTTTCAATTGTGTTATTATATATTGTAGATACTTTAATATTTTAAATTTAATTAATATAGTTCGAACAAATATGAACGGTAGTATAGTGTAAGAAAAGTAAACGAATTTATCTAGTTATCACTCACTATTACATAAACTTTTCAGTTATTTAGATTCATTTCTTTCATAATATATTATAGCAGTATAGTAGTAGTTCGTAGATTAGTACGAGAATTCTCACATTTCGATGCGACAATATGTCGAAAGCCGGCTTATTTATGGCTTACATCTCGTCCCGTTCTCGGCCCGAATCCGCGATTCTGCACGCCTGTCTGGCCAGTAATTTAATCTTCTCCATATTTCAACAGTAATTGTATCACAAAGGACCAAGGGATTATTATGAAAATTACAATACCACAATAATGCGAAATCTCCCAGTATGTTGTTGAAGGAATGATATTACTACGGTTTTAGACCAGTCACAATTCATTAGATCCGAAACTATTTGGTAAATGAAATTGTTAATTCAGACATACGACAGATAGACGCCATTGTTTGTTATTCAATGTGTACATGGCTAGGTAAATTTGATTTAGTTGCTATCGTACAGTCGCAATATTAGTTCATGTAATTATAGACAGACTATTAGTTACTATTAAGTTATTGAAATGGGATTTAAAAATATTAAGAAAAAATGGGTGCACTAAGTCAAGACATTATCATAAAGTTATTGAACGCCCTGCATTTTTTACATTTTAAGTTTCTCCCCGATAACACCATTTCAACAAACTATAACACTTGGCGACTAAACTATTTAGCTTGAGATTTACATGGAAACGAAAATCAGAATTCTTAGAATATTTATCTCTCGGTATTTTCAAAATCATAAGTATTGCTTGATACAATTTCTTTCATTTTTTCTTTTGTTGTGGCGATTTAAAAAATTGTTTTTTTGTCGAAAAAAAGTTAACGTGAATATTACAATGTTTAAATTTTATCAGGTCTAGTAGTTCGTGGCATTTAAAGGTGTCCATAAATAATCGTTGTTTCTTAATAATGGTTGAATTAAATGAAAGAGAAAGAATACAAATATTAATGATGATCGGTTTTGGCGATAGCATAAGAACTCATCAGTAAGTATGTAACATTTTTAATACTATACATCCCAATCGGCAGCCAATTTCGCGTTATATTATTACCAAAAGTTTAAGAAGGTACAATATGAATGTCGGTATTCGCAACCTGCAAAGAATTTGTCATACAAATTCTGCTACCAATGATATTAAAGCGCAAGATATTGCCATATTTGCAGAGGAAAATTTCCATTTATCTACAAACAAGCTGGCGCAAAGGCATGATTTCTCGGGCAAATTATTCAATGAGACCTATTATATTGGATATTAACTCATCGACGTACTTGATTTCGAAATGGTTGGTAAACGAGTTTAAAAATTTGCCCGAAAAACTAGACAATTTCCCAATTCAAAATTAGTTTATTCAAAAAATCAAAGATCGTAAGCTAGAACCGGCCGAAATTTTAGTATCATTCGATCCATCTCGTTAATTGTTCCCTTCGGTACTTGTTCCTAAAATATTGAAATATTTAAACAGTTTTTTTTGGTTAAGAATAATATTGAACGCGAGAAAATAAATAAATACTTGAGAAACAGACATGCAATATACACATCTGTAACTGTACACATGGACAATACACACCGTATTTTCAGCATTTACTTCTGCTTAAGACACGTGTTTCTGCCATTTACTATTAGGCGTCATCAGTTAAGCTAGTTAAGTAATTAAAGCTTAAATCGCCTATAAGGTATAGCAGATTTTGTCCTATCAGGTAGCACCATATAATATAGTGACATCTGACGGACGAAAGAGACTATGCCGAAAATGGCAACCTTCCCTTGACCGGCTATGCCGGTACAGAAGGGAAGAAAATACGTATATAGGTGTAAGTCCATTAACACGATGCCAGATGGCAGTAAATATACAAAAAGGGTTTAAGTATATCAATACGTTAAGCACGTATTACGCATTTGTTACAAATGATTTTGAATTTTTTTTTTGCACTTTCACGGTTTTACAGAAAATACATAGTTTTGAGTTTTGTTGTTTGTAAATTATTTTTATTCAAAATTTAATACACAATTTGTTTGTCAGCGTTGCTTTTGTTTCAGCAGTAGTTTCTGTCGGTTACCAAACAGTTTATTACATTCGCTCTGTTGTCCATTGACAGATACATATTAACTGCATATTGCAGTGGAATTTGCTTTTGATTACTTATTAATCTTTTTTGTTCACACTACAACTTATGCTTCCAGCTGTTCAGTCTTGTAGATTCCTTGAGCTCACTTCTCTCGGGTCGATCTTCGCAGATAAGGGCCAGGTTATATTTGAAGTAAAACAATAAACATTAATAAAAGACACATCTAGCTAGTTTACAATATTTAATAAAATAAAAAAAAGAAAAAAAAATCCCTTTACCGAATGTACAGGGAGCTAAAGCAAATTAACAGTAGCTTAGGAGGAAAGACTCTTTATGAATATGACTCGCACAAAGAGAAAAACCCCCTGTGACTCTCGAACAAACATAAAATTAATAAATAATTGAGAAATTTGTCAAGTTTGACCTCTACTTTAACCCCTACAACTCAAATGTCAACAACTACAAAGTTATCGAAACCGCGTAACAGTCTTACAGTCATGCGCAAATAAAACACGACAAAATCAACCCACAACTAATAAAAAAAATCCAACCTGAATTTAAAACGTTCTAGAATATTATCTTGAAGAAAAAACTCCACTAACTAAAAAACATGACAACTTTCTCTAGTATTCATATACTACTTTAAATATCAAAATTATCACAAATTATACACAAAATTATAAACATAAGCAAAATAATCGTAGTATCAATTATATAAATTAAATGTTTTTATAGAACTTACATCGATCTAAGCACTGATAACACAAAAACTACGTGAGAGATACCATACTTTATTTAATTCAACAACTAGATCACCAACTCTCGTAAAAATCGAAATAACGTTACATGCACAGGAATAAATGCATAAACTACAAATAAAAACCCGACTTTACTTAAAAACAGAGAATAAAAATGAACTTCTTATACTCTACAACCAGTTACTTTGCTAGTCCTGATATCTCTAACTAAATTTACCGCGAAAAATTCCTACATCTAATTTAATAGTACCAATACTGCCCGCATCCATACGTTTAAACTAATAAACATACAGAGTCAGTCAAAAATACAATTACAAATATAATAAATATCAATAAAATTCAAATGTTGTTCAAAATTTTAATCTTCCATCTTTTTCTCTCTCTCTCTGGATGGAAAAATCCACGACAATATGTAGGTATGTGCCACTTATGCAGTAACCACACGTATTAAATTGTTCGAATCTCACGGATTGCTTACAGAAACAAACCTATTGCGAATACAAGGCAGACACATATGGGCTATGAACGAGCGATTGATGAGTCATAGCCTATGACTCATCAATCGCTCGTTCTCTGCTAATTAGGAAACATGGGCGTAAAAAAAACTAATTCATGATACCACGAGTTTACTACCTTCAAAATATCAAAGTGTTCAGTTTTGTTGTTTACCGTATCACTCAATTTCTAGAAATGTTTGTTAGATAAGTGGGATTTAAATCGTGTAACTTACGATAAATTTAAGTAGTATGTAGGGGTTTTTTGTTTTTATGTCAAGAATTTAGTGTTATCTTATTGGTTATTTGGTGAAAAGCATATCTTCAAAAGTTGTACCTTAACCAAAGATGCTACGTTTAGGACTAACTTTCTTTTGCAGATTGTTCAACTAAAGATGGCAACTTAGTTGCGTAGATAGAATTTATTCACATATTTTGTGGTTAGGGATTTTACTTGTTTCTGTCTGTTGCATAAATTAAATTTAACTTTGTTTGTATGACCAGTTTATTATTATATATTACCTTTTCCTTACCAATTAATAAATAAAAAATATTTTCGACCCCAAGTGTTATACTTTATTCAAATTGTGTTATCGAAGAGAATCCCAAAATGTAAAAAAAAACACAGGCTATTCAATTTAGAAAGGTATAAATTTAGTACGTTACATTTTTTGAACACTCCTTATATTTAAAAAATACTTCAAATGACGGGTCCTCATCCCTTATTTTTGTGTCTAAAATTTTATTACAATATCTTGTTCATTGTTAATTTAACAGATACTTACATAACAGATTGAGAGATTATCCATCTCTGTATATTGGAGATTTTTTTTGTATAACATTAAAGATTAAGAAGAAAGACCGCAATGTAATCGAAAATACTTCATTGTCGTTAACTACGAATTGATTTGTGCCTAAAGCTGAACTGATTAAATAGAGCTTCAAATAAATTTACCTATTTATTTATTTCCATTTGCTGTTATAAATTGAATAGCCTTTTATTCTAAAATCCACAACACTCAAATTCCCATTCTCTGCCAATTCCTTAACTCACATTTCAAGATGAAAATTCCAATCTCTACACTAGAACAGGAAATTTGCATTACGTTTTTCAGATTGGCAACGTTTCACATAGATGAGATTCCAAGAAATACGACAAACAGAAGCACATCAGAGATTGAAAGTCTTTTCATGTGTTTCCGCGGATAAACGTACGTATCAGTTACTTGGACATTTTCTTCGGCAAAAACACTACCCAGTAAGTATCTTACAAAGCATCAACAACGTTGTATGCGCATTCTGTCGGCTTTGTACAGGAAAATTGTTAAGTGAAACGCGAACAGAGTTCCTACCCGTCAGATGCATTACACCCACCAAGTTTGTATGCATGTTTGTAGGAAACAATGCGACAACTAAATACCCCATAATGCATTGTCATGATGGTGTTGACAAAAGCGATTGACAAATGAACGTTAAAGATTATTTGTCCTAAATTACGTAATTTCAACCAAAAATCTACGAACGAATTAACGGGCAGGCTCACTTTAAGTGACTGCTTTAAATTATAGCGAAAGTAAAAAGAGAAATTTTAAATTCCGATCAGGTAAAGCTAAAAGGTCCTAAGATTAGCACATTCTAGTAATAATATTGTTTTGTAACAATCACCATGGTGGCATATTTTAAAAGGATGTCATTGCTAACACTACTACTCTTTTTTGAAATATTATGAAATCTTCATATTTCATTCAACGGTTTCTCCGTAAAATAATAATGAATTTTGAAAATTTTGTATTCGCGTTCTCTTATTATAATACGTACTTTGTTTAGATTCAGATTAGGCAAGTCAAAATTACGCAGCTTACACAAAGTGCAATGTAGTCCTTTTCTTATTGATTGAGCTAAATACGAGGAACCAACTGAAATTATTAAAAATAAAAAGCATGGTTAATCTTTTCTAGGATTATATTTTAAATATGTTCAAACTAATTCACTTCAGCCATGATTACTTGATCATTCTTTCTTTCCACTGTTTAAAGGGTCCCAACCAATATTATTTCGGAATACTTATAAAATAAGCGTGAACTGCGGTATCAATATTTTCTTCTACCCCGAAAATTGCGTTTAAGCTAAAAAATAGCCAATAGTCACACATTGCTAAATCAGGTGAGTCCAACGGATGTTCTATTACTTTTATGTTTTCCAGCCAAACATTGGAGAGTTTAAACTGCCGTATGGGACGATGATTTATCATGGTGGTGCATAATTCCCTTGTCTGGAACTCTACTGAACACTTCAAGCAAACATTTTTCAGTATACTACTTAGCTGTAATTGTCTTTTGCCCATCTAGCTTAATTGCATTTTCTAAGCCTGTACTTCTGAAGAATACCGCATACATACTCTTTTTCGTAGCTCGCTGCTTCTTAGACATTGTAGGAGTTTCCTCATCTTTGTGAACCCATACACGACTGTCTTGGCGAGTAGGTAGGTCGAAAAAGGGAATAGAAGTTTCGTCGTAAATATTAAATACATTAATCTTTTTTTATAAAATGGTAAAAACAATACTAAATTTATTTTAAAATCGTTTACCGAAACTATTTGGCATTCAAGACTAATAAAAGTATGGAAGTTACTGTGAAACTCACTACTGTAATTACAACAACGAAATTAATGAATGTCTAAAACAAAGAAAATATAGCTTAATGCGAAATATCGTAATATAACATACAATCGAAGAGTTTACTGGAGGTTTAAGACAAAAGACAAAATGACTTGATTCTTAATGTTTCGTGTAGCTAAATTTTATTAGGACACGATGAAAGTTTTTGAGTTATAATAAATCAGATGTAACGGCGAAATTACTATAAAAACTACCCTACTGCTTGCCTTGTTTCTTTATTGCGTGAGGATCATCTACTGCAATGGAGGCGTTACACGTGGTTCTCGAAGTCATTTCCGTAACACGTTATCTTTGAAGTGATTTTCAGAAGATTCTCCACTTCCGTTGATTCGACAACTCATATAGGGAATCTCAGCTGTCAAATATATATTAAACTCATAACTAAAACTTTGTAGATGATAATTATTCATTAAAAATAGCGAATCACGAAGATGGAGCCACAGAAGGTCACAAAGAAAATTAGTAGGAAAATTTACTCGCCCAGTTCGAAGGGCAACTTCGGCCTAATCAATATCGTCTACCCAAATATAAAATTGTGGGACATTAAACTCGGTATGTCATCGTATAAGCCACCTGTTTCACATTTTCTCGATATCAAATTTCACAACGACACCCCAGTCAAAGGGTCTACTGCACTGACCCAAGAACTAACCGAAATTGATCGAGGTCAACGACACCCAATTTCTATAAGTTTCCGTAAGTCGCGCAGGCTTATAACACAGCGATATCGCTGCGGATATACACACCAGTATACATCCAACGCCAGGATATTGTAACACGGTTGTATACGAAGGACAACCCTCATCCAATGTATCTCGCAAATCATCATGGATTTCCGTAAAGGACATGCCTTTATTTAAAAAAAATACTTAATCACTGCACGATGATCAAAATGATCAATTTACACTTAATTAGAAGTTAAATTTAAAAAAATGCCTATGAAACATGGTTTGTCACAAATTTATCAAAAACGAACAGTAAACTGACAAGGCACTGGTTGTTAAAATATGATGTTTATTTTTTTTATTTCACGGCATACTCTAGGCCCTAGGGGATCACGCGAATAAGTTAGTCCGTCCTCGTATGTCTTCTAGAAATATTTTAAATTATAATTTTTATCATAATTTCTTGGTGCCTATGCGTAAAACCATTTATTTACCAATATGCTTATGATGTTGTTAGTTCATCTATTGACTTCTAAAATTAAGAAAAAGGCAGACTATCAATTATTCACAAACTTTGATTTCATCTACATATATCGAAATATCATATTCATATGTCACCTAAAATAAATATTACCCGTTATGACATTAACTAACACTCTAACCTGCGCAAACACGCAAATGCAGTCACAAATAAATTCAAGAAACATCCTACAAATTTATACATACATGTTGGCTACATCGCAGTTAATTATTAGTACCTTCTGTCTATCTATAATTCGGTTAATAAGCGTGAAAGCAACTGAGCTGGAAATCGCAAATTAATAATAGTTCCGGAAATTCTCTCCTGAAACACCGTTGTTCGTTGGCGGTTAAATATAGCCTTATTCCTGTAGAGCAAACTGCATAGCTTCGGTCCTCCGCACCTGACAACCAACTTCATTAAATAAATTTCCACAACACCACTTTCCCATAAATAACACGGGCGCCTTAAACCGATAATTATACGGCGTAGTCTCTAGTTTGAGTGAACTACCGCCATTTCTACGACGACGACGTCCGTTTATTCCACTGCATTCAGAGACTCAATCTTCGGTCTGGGTTCGTTTGTTTACTTGGGTGAACTTCGAAGGGAAACATGTGAGCGTGGTTATATTCCCGCTGCCACTTTTGCATGCAAAAGAGATACAACATCCAGTCCAGTGGCAGTCGGATAAAGGAAATATGTTACCTTTATAAATAACATTTCGAACTGAATGAGGATGATTGGTTAGTTCGCCCCTGATACTACGCTCTTTTATGATCGCTTTGCTTCCGGTCGTTTTGTTTCTGCGTCTGCTAGTTTTGATTCTGGCGATCGTTACAGATCATGTTGTTTATTGCTGCCCGATATTGCAATTACATGAGAATGACAATTTATGAGTACTACTTGAATTTCCTAGGAGGATACATATTGATGATATATGCATGAATTTTATTCGAAATTTATTCAGTAGAATAGTTCAGTTCGCATGGAATAGCGAGGCTATTTAAATTTCTATGGTTATTTACAATTTAAATAAGTAATTTTGAATAAAGTAAGAATAAATTCATTCCAAGAGATAATTAAAGTGAATCTATGCAAACATCTTTATTAAGTTGGAGACTGAAAAGCAGTAGGAGCAGTAGGATATTTTTCTGCTTCCCGATCTGGAAGAATAACGTTGCAAAAACCAAAGATGTAGGTACAGGTAAGTCGAAAGCAATTCTTGTGAAATGCTTGAGAGGGTATGAATTTCATTGTAATGATCTTACTATTAAAAATGTTAGATCATCTATATATTGATTTTCAACGATGATAATAATAAAGCAAAATAAATTCTATTTGCTTTACTAACAAAAATTAAACAGATTTGAAAAGTTGGATGGCAGGGAACAAAGAAAAGAGAAATATCCAAAAAGAACTGGAACTAAAAAATGGAAGACAGGAAAGGAATTTAAAGACAAGGGGAATAACATTGAATGGCTAACAACAGGGCGAAGAACATTAAGGACTGGAAACTTTCCTGCAAAAATTTCAAACTAATCCACAGCATATACAGGTGCTCTTGAAATCAAGAGGCAACCTATGATAAATAGAAAGATGCAATTACAGTGGATCCCGCTATTCGCGGGGGTTGCGTTCCATGAAAACACCGCGAACATTGTATTCACGAATATCGGGGTACAAGAAAAAATAGGTATGTTTGTACGTATAAACTACAAGGATGTATGTATGTAATCGGCACAAATAGATATACAGACATATATAAGAGCCAAATGCGGTTTGTGAACTTTTAAAGAAATAATTGGACAAGGGAAATACCGAAACTTTAGGGGAACTATATAACGAGAAATGTCAGTAAAAGCACAATCGCGAGTAAGCGAATTCGCAAATGTAGGGGTGCGAATAGCGGAGGTCCACTGTATATAGAACATAAATCTAAAATATTGAGTCAATTATGACGCGAACCCTGAAATTTAAAATAAATTAAAAAATAACTCAGAATATATATAAAAAATAAATACCTCATACACACATACGCTACAGCGTATGTTTACATACGTAACAGCTGAATGAGATGGACAATAACAAAACTATTCTTGTTGTTATTGTTGGTTAACTGTAAGAAATCGTCTTTTATAATATAGACGATCGCACAGTAGCGTGGCAAAAATTTTTTAAATATCTGTAATTTCTTTTTCTCGCTTATAAAGGGGAATTTTGGAAAAATATTTAGAATTTATATTCCATATAATTACATCTCTCCATTTTTCATACGTTGTCTTTTTATTTCAAGGACACCCGTCTGTTGTTGAAAGAAAGAGACAACGTATGAAAAATGGAAAGATATAATAATATAGAATATAAATTCTAAATATTGTCAATTACAACGCGAACTCCAAAATTAAAAATTCTCTGAAGATTGTATTATGTGCCGCCAATGAATTCAAAATATTCAGAATGTATTTAAATCATAAATATCTCTATTGCAGTTACTCATACACATACACTCTACATGCACTATACTAAGGTCAAAAACCTCAATCTATTAACCTACAAAATCAGCTTCATTTATACTAAGGTCAATAACCTCAATCTATTAACCTACAAAATCAGCTTCATTCCATGTGTATTACGTGAATGTCGTTTTTATTAGGAGAAAAAGCAAATATAACATATTAATATGGATTCAGGATGACAATAATACTGCTATTGAATTTACAGGCAAACACATGCTGAAATGTTTATGTTTATAGACACTCTAGAAGATAACATTGTGTAGACAGATTTGTATGGAAAAGTTAGCTGTTGAAAGATTATACTTGTATGTGAATTTTTAAAAGAAGATGTGGGCATTTTACTTCTAATTTACGTCTACCTTTTAATCGAAGATGTAAATGTAAATGATATCCAATATACACATGTACCGATCGACAACTGACTGAATCGGAGATGACTTAAAACTCACTGTTATTGTCGATCACCTTTAAGTATCGTCTTCGATACTCTTTATGATATAATCGGTCGCAGAGTGGCCTGATAAATATTTTTTAAATATATTTATCTATCTTGTATTTTTTTCTTGAATTGGAGTTAGATTGTGGAGAATCCAACGGTATCAAAGCTTATGTATCTTCAAATGTGTCTGCAAGATGGTGTTAATTGCCTTCACACCAATCTTTAAGGTCTTTTGAACACTCCTTATAGGAACATGCCGCCGCTTTTCAAGCGTGTCCTAAACAGGACCAATATTCTTTTCGGTAACAGCCGTTTTTAGTTTAGGAACTGGAAGTGTAATTTAAAGAAATTCAACTTCGTATAAATTCATTGTACCACCGCTTTACGGTTGCGAAGACATGACTTGTCACCAAATATCCGATTGAATTCCTTAAAATATTCCTTACGGATTAAGATACGCTTGGAATTGTAAAAAATCGCATCTCTATTTTGCTCTTTGTTTATTTCAATGAGTTCTTGTACAAATGATTAAACGATTGTTTTTAAAATTAAAAATGCTAAAATATATTTTTCAACTATTACTGTCATTAAGCTAGTAAATAACTAGGTTAAAAGATCAAACAAAAATTGTAGAAAAATATCAGGGCCAACTAGAGAGGGTTAGTAGAAAGCGAATAGCATTTCCATATTCATAGAATAAACGATAGTTTGCCGAGTAAAATTTTCATAATAAAAATTACAAAAATTTCAAAAATTGAAATAATTAAAGTTTTATAAAATTGTTGTATCTTACAATTGTGAAGCTATAATTCACAATTTTCAAAATTTTTGGTTTTCATATTCAAATATCACTTATACGAAGAGAGTTTCAAATTAACGAGCAAAGAGGACAACTATATTGGTTTGATGTATAATGTAATTACCTTAACCAATACATGAACAAACACGAGAAATTCAATATTGTTATGCCACTCGGTATTTATGTGTTACGTAATATGTAGTATCCGGTTAGTACAGTCCATGCCTTTAATAGAAAGGGAGATATCAATATTACTTAATTTACAAACAGTGTCACCGTTCATTTACAAATATATACGTATATAATGCAGCTTATATGCACCGGTAATACTTGTTTTATAAGTTCATAATGTAATCTCATTTATGACATTTTAATCTAGAGTTACCTTTTGCGTGCTTTGCGATTTTCCGACGTTTTATTTTTCTATAGACATCGCATATATGATCTACCTGATACATTTTGATAAAGGCATATTAATGGATAAACATAATCAACTCAGTAAATATTAGCTGATTGTATAAATTATATTTTCATGCAAACGTGACATTATATTTTTTGAATTTTTATGGCGAGCGTGTGTCTATCTACTTATGCAAACTTAATTTGACGTAAAATATGCTTAATACACTTTTATGGCTAAAAAAGTTTTAAATATACCCTAATGCATTCTAAGAAATAATTTTTGCGATTATCTACATAAAATAGGGACCAAATTAAAACAGAGCCTTATATTTGAAATTTTTATTAAGCACGTATAGCAAAAGAGATTATAATTTTGGAAAAGAAATTACAGGATAGTAGCTTTGAATGTTCGGTATTTTCACTTCTGGCTTTTATGACCGCTCGCATTCAGTTTCGCCTGGATTCAATTACCCTCCATTTATGAACCTGGCCTAAATTATCCTACTCCACCCGGAAGATATTTTTTAGTCCATGCAGGTCTATTCGGTCAACATTTTGTGTCCGTATTATTCTGTGAAGATGTTCCCACACATTGTTGATAGGATTAATGTCCGGATTTACAGCAGGCCAATCTAGAACTGGAATGCCAACTTCATTAAGGTATTCCTAGACGATTATTGCTACATGCGGCCATGCACTATCATGCATTAACACGAATTCCTCTAAAATGTCTGTTATATACCTGGTGCCAGTCATTGTACCTCTGTTTACTGGTGCAAACTCTGTACGACCTGCCTCCCCAAACTATGATAGAGCCACCACTGAAATTAGGCGTAGATTGTATTGGGAATAGTGGTCACCGTCTCGGCTGTATACTGGTAAACGTCTATCAGAGGTGTAAAGACCAAATTTTGACTCATATGTGAAGAGTACATTGGTCCAGTCATTAATTTCTCAATTGATATGTTACTCGAGTATTTCTGACTCCAGCTAAGTCGTTCTGTCTTGCACTTGTATGCCTCCGACGTAATGTTAGATAGTGGCCAGCTTGGGGAGTGGTACAGCTTGGACGACCTGGTACCGGTGTTCTTCCGTAATTACCTGTTTCGCTATGTCTGGTTGATGTCTTAGGAACACTTGACTGATTGATTATTCATCACATTAGCAACGTATATTTGAGATCGTTCATCTTCGATTAATGGACCTACTCTAGCACTTGTTCTGAAGTTAAGTTAGTCATTTTACTTGTACAAACGTTAGCGCAGAACTGTAACAGCGCACATTAAAATTACGAAAGAAATTAGGATGCAAAACCTTATTATCGCTGAACTCCAAGAGCTCTATTGAAATTCGTAAAAATATAGAGGCTGGTTCATTTAGAATAAAAAAGTTGATATTTTTTCCGGCTAAACCGGATGTCTGATTCGGATATAAATATACTCATCGAATCCCTGATTTACATTTAATTAAACGTCTATTAAAATCTAAGTAGCCATATCAAAAATATTCGAATGGATCCATACATTTGCCTAATCCTGTATACCTGTATAAGCTAACTGAAAAGCAAAAAAAAATAGTATCAGAATAATTGAAACATACATGAGTAGGTAAACCCCACCAGTTTTGTATAATACAAAGGTATTTTTAATAATATAAAATATTATTAACACACCAGATTTTTATCTTTTATAAGATTGGTTCTCGCAGTCGGGATGTTGACAACGTCAAAATTGCAGGTAGTACGAGTCGGTAAATTTAGATTTATTTGCGTGAGTAGCAAAGAGGCGCCGATCCTTTGTGTTAGAAGATTACATAAAAACTTTGCACTATAATCCTCTCGACGACGACGGGATAGTGATATAAAATTATGCTGAGCCAGTAAATGCAGATAGTCGATACCACGGGCAAGGTAAATGCCGCCAATTCTATACGACAAGTATTTTAAGAATCTCCTCTGAACACGTTCGACCAAGATTTGCTGGTGTAGATAATGCAGATACCAGACGACAGATGCATATTCTAACCTGCACCGAACAAGGGCCATAGTATAGTCCCTTAATACAGTTCATGTTGGAAAAATTGCGACACGATATCACAAAAGAAAACGAGAGGCCTGCTACCAGAAGACCAGATGCTGGATATGTGCTTGGTAAACGTAAGATCATCATCGAAGAGTACCCCCAAATCCCTAAACAAGGTCTTTCTAGCAACCGACTCAGAGCCAGTCGTGTAGTGAAATGTAACTAGTTTAGAACACCTAATATAAGAAACAACGGCGCATTTTTTTACATTTAAAACAATTTTATTTACGTGTTGCACCAGTTCCGAATCCTGTCGAAGTCAGCTTGGTGCTCAATACGAAGTTGTTGATAATACTGAAAATCTTCAAATCATTGGCATACCCCAGAAATTCACAACCAAGGTCATCCATCAGGTCATTTATATATATGTATGCTAAAATGTAAGGGACCGAAATTGGACCACTGTGGGACGCCGGACAATATCAGAAAGTTATTAGAAGATACTTATCAGTATGTAGTTCGCAATATTTGACTTGTCAACTTTTTTTAAACACTGGCACAAGTTTACTAATTTTCCAAGCCTGTGGGACTGTCGATGTCTGGGACATCAACCTAAACAGAACACACAGTGGATACGACAGCACAGACGCACAGCAAGAAACTCGGACAACCATCATCACCGCAAGTCATGTCGGATTTTAGCTTATAAGCACTGCACATCACACCATTTTCGTCAATACAACCAATATTAAAAGAGAGGTTGTTGCTAATTAATTTTGCGGGCAAAGATATATTTATTTGGTAAAGAAAACTAAAGAGAATTCAAGTGCAAATGCGCTAATAATATACAAATGTTGGGTGAGTTCCCCATTGCCACGAAAAATGAGTCCAGGTATTCTAGAACAAGATTGTTTGTTGTTAATAAATGTCCAAAATATTTTCGGGTTGGTTACGATCTTTGACTCAGTCTGTCTCTGATAGTGATTAGTGATAGGTAAGAATAGAGAACAAGACAGTGAGGATAAGCGAGGTTTATATTAGTTTTGTATAGTGAGCCAGTATGCCACATTTTGTCAAAGGCCTGACTGATGTCGACAGATGCTGCTGAGCATTATCTTTTAGAATTTAACCGTTGATTATTTTGTTGAATTTGTTCAACAGTGCTATGCTTAATACTGAAGCCAAATTGATAGTCTGGTATAATACCATTTGCCTTAATTACTGTTAACAGTCCCGTAATATACCTTAAGTAGTAAGTATCTTTCATTAAGAATCACTCATAGATTCATCCTATCTGCCTTGATAACACCATAATGAAGTCACCTAAACTTGGAAGAAAAAGGTCAAGATGAGAATATATAAAATGAATTTTCAACAACATCTTTGAATAATATCATTGCTGCAAGTTATTTAGAATTCAATTTATTTGAGATCTACGAGGGGTCGTTTTTATATTCCCGAACTAGACATTTTTCAATTTTAATATAAGTGTTTTATTATCATACATGCCTTGGTAACGACTTTGACAATTTACAAAACAATTGCATCAGTATTAGTTCCAATATCTGTCAGTTTGTGTTGTCACGTATCAAAATGCACAAACTTGAATATTGAGCAGTTATAAAATTCTTGACAAATCAAGAAAAATCTCCAAAATTTATTGGTGAAGAAATGTTCGCTGTATACGGGGATGATTGTCCTTCAAAGTCGACTATTTTGCGAATGGTCAAAATTGTTTAAACATGGCGACGATTCACTGGATGGGGATCCCCGTCCAGGTCGGCCTGTTGACGTAATCACCTCCGAAGTCATTGAAAAAATCAAGTTTTTGGTACTAGAGGATACAAGATTAAACAAGCGATAATTAGCAGCTTCATCAGAAGTTTCAGAAAGCACCGTTTTTTTAAATTCTACACGAACACCTTGGAATCACAAAAGTTAATGCCAGATGGGTTCCGCGAATACTTTCGCCATTCCAAATGCGTGTGCGGATGGAGACGTGTGAACAATTTTTGGCACTTTGTGGAGACGAACCAGGTTTACTTATCAATCGACTTGTCACCGTAGATGAGACCTGGATCCATCATTTTGATCCTGAGTCAAAACAAGAATCAATGCAGTGGCATATTAAGAGTTCTAGCCCCCCCAGGAAGTTTAAAGTCACCCCTTCCACAGGAAAAATAATGGCAACGATTTTTTGGGATTATCAGGGAATATTAATTATTGATTATCAACACAAGGGTAGTACGTTGTTTCCTAATCTCAAAAGAACTCTAAGGGGAACAAAATTTATGGACGATGACGAACTTATAGCGGCCGATGAAATGTATTTTGCAGACAAACCTAAGGAACTTTTTTATAATGGATTAGAGATGTTATTAAAACGATGTAATACTTTTGTATACAATGGGGCTATATTGAATGCTAGGGGGCTATGTTGAAAAATACATTTTTATTGCTGTTCGAAACTTTTTTTTCATGCCTAGTCCGGGAATATAAAAACGACCCCTCGTAGTTATTCAATAATTCTCTAATTTACCTAGACAATAAATATTATCTCATTTAATTTAACTTTTCTTAATCAGTGAAAAACTGGTATAAATACTTAAAACCTTTCTCATGTTAATCTAATTCTTTCACTAAATTCTTGATAAACTCAACTTTATATGTGAAGTGATATTGATTGGATACTACTGTCCTATAAAACAGTTTCTTTTTGTAATGGGATATTTTGGAATAGATATTCTAATTTAACATGAGAAATACTATACAAAACACCTACATCTCAAAATTGACTAGTGTAAATAGCCTCAATGTATTTTCTTAAAAGAATTCATTAATGTAACGTTTTTGTTTTGTATGCTACTGATTTGCTCTTTCCAAAAGAACTTACACAAATCCCAACTCTAAAACTGAGTATGTACAAAGCCTCTCATTTCTTTGCAAGCATTTACCTTTCCAGCAGGAGTTCTTATTCAAGACCTATCAAATATAAAACGACATTTTCACATCAGATTTATTTACCGTAAAAAATATTCCGGAGTTTTATGTTCATTGAGTGGCGTAAATTTTCAAATCGCAACAACTAACCTACTAGGGCCATTTGCCATTTTTTTTTGTGTTGAGGGAGGGAGAAAAAGTTGGTGTAGGAAAGTAGCTCGCCCTCTTTATCGGCTTATTCGGCAAATATTTTCGACATCATTACCCGTTCATAAAGTACTTGGAGGGCTGCTTTTTCCTCTCTTCTTCTCTCTCTTTTCATCTCTACCTCCTTGTTTCCCTATCTCTCCTGCAGTGATTCAATTTTGAGACACTCGTTCCGGCCGACAGTATAAAAGGGGGGAGAGGTAAAACGCGTCTTTCATTTCATTTAAACCCCGAAGTAGTATTTTTTTGTGTTTTCTGCTGACTAAGAATTCCTTTTATGTATTTCCTACTTTTCCGTCAGCCTGCACCTGAAAGTTTTTAAAATTGAAATAATTACCGGCTACCCAGCGAACTAATAACTTTTAAAGAAAGCGATTGACGAAGCATTTTGGAAAAGTTATAAGGCTTTTAATTTTTCAAGATTGTAAATTCGAATAGAGAAAATATAAGGTACTTTGAAACTCGTTTAATGTAGTCATTAATATTATTTCAGCAAAATTGAACTGAGTATAATACATAACCACAAACATTAATTTAGAATTACGAAACGTTTGCCAAAACTCATTTAACTATGAATTTTCCGTTGATAGCTATTAATGGTAATAAGAAATAATGAAGTGTAAATGGATTTTATTTTGTCTTAAAAAATTTTAATAAAATTTACATAATCAATTATTATTATTGTGTTTACTATTATTCTTACATGTTAACATAGATAATATAATAATAATGATACCAAATGCACATAAAGAAATATATAACACTAAAAATGAGATATACAAGATATTTAAAAGTAAATGAAATTTAAAAAAAATTACTAGTGCGATATATATTTCTCCACTCTTTCACTTAGCTTTTGCAAATCGATGTCAATTTTGGTATTTGCACATCGTAATTCGTGTTGCAGGTTAGCATCCGTTAAGTTTGAGGGTGCTTTGTGTTTGGTCAATTTCATTTTTGAAAAAAAAACGATTCGCAGGTGTAAGTTGAACCAAAAGCTTTTTGTGCCAAATTTCTCAAATTGGAAAATGTCTCTTTTATGACGTAAGTGTTATAAAAATCTATTTTTGATTCTGGTGTTTCAAAAATGTGTTTTAATTCAACATTGCGCTGTAAGTCAACTAGTTCCATTTGGAGATATTCGGTGGCCGACTCGATTTCAACATGAAACGGAGATGAATATATTTCAAAAATTGTATGTGTCTAACTCTAGATTACTGAATCGGCTTTCAAAAGCAGCTGTAGATTTTCTTATTTCTTTTGCGTATTTGATGTAATTGTCACATTTTTGTTTCTTAAAGTCTTTCAACAACGGAAAGTGATGCCCGCTATTACTTTTCAATTGCGATTCAAATAAGAACAATTTCTTCTGAAATGTAATGATATATTTAATTCATTGAGTTTTTCAACAATATCCACTAAAAAGCATAAATCATCATTTCTTAATTCTGGTACAGGTCTTTGCTTGTCATTCATAAACAAGTCAATTCCTTCTCATAAAACCGCTGTAAACATATTCCACGACTTAACCATCTGACTTACCTGAAGTATACAACTTATATATATATTCATATATATATATATATATCTATATTCAGAATCTAATTCTTTCAGGAATTCTTTAAATTGTCCATGCGGAAGTGCATATGATCGAATGTATTCACTGTTCTTATAACTGCTTGCATAATATGATTCATCTATAATGCTTGGGCACATAAATTTTAACAAACAGTATATAAAATAAATATATTTTATAAATCTGTGATGAATCTCGCGGGCCGGAAAAATTTCCAAGGCGGGCCGCGAGTTGGCCACCCCTGTACAAAAGTAAAAATAAAATTATTATTCTTACATACTGAACAATATTTGAATTTAAAACAATTTTATAGTCTACCAAACTACATGTATGTACTGATTCAGTAAATATCCTATTTTCGATTATGTACTTCACTTAAATCCTACCATATTTTATGTTCAAACAAACAAAAAAAAATCAATCCTTGCCATCCTCCATCGTTAATTAATCACTTATGTTGTGATACACGCCGGATTCACCATATCAACATCATCACATTTTGAAGCGTTCCTCTATACTGAAAATGCGTATTCAATTTGAACGCGTCATTTTCCACTTCATTACTGTCCGACGTCGTAAATCTACGCCCGACACTGCCGGAATTATCAGAGCGCCCCTTTTTTGCTGTTACACCCCATCTCGGCGAACAAGCAATTCCACTCCAGAATACTTTCTATGCACAATGAGGAGTGCATCGAAGGGAACGACGCGAATTCAATGGAGAGACATAATGAAGTGTATATTACTGAATAGAAAATGTACACAAAATATGGATGTATGTATTATTCATCGCCCTTGCGGTTTGCGCATCTTCTTCCTCGTCGAAGATGATTTTATTGATTTACACGACAAATATATTCCATTGCAACCACATATATGGGATGGAAGATAATGCATTTTGTGTATTCTAACATTGTTGTTGTAGATTTTCGGCATCTAGATTCTGTCATGTGTCAAATTTCTTGTTGGTTTAGGATTCGCAAACACACTTTACTTTAGCCGAATGGTTTAGACGGTACTATTTTTATAACAATGTTAAATCCTTATTTTTCAGTAATCGAAGCTCCAGTTTGGATATGTTTTCACCACTTTTAATACATTATTTCTCAGCATTAAATATAGGAAATATAATTAAGAACATTAGCACTAAGAAATACACTAACGTACTGACTCCTGATCAACAGCAGTTTTGTGTTAATAACTCCAGTAAAAATAAATACAAAATTGATGGAACTGTTATCTAGAACGTTAGTTAGGTTGTGTAAGTTGGCCCTCCCACGTGGGAGGGCTAACTTATTAAAAGATGGACGCTTATGGTTTGTGTTGATTTGTTCCGAGCTAGTTATAGCGTCCTAACAATAATAAAGGTGTCCCAATAGGAAGTTCGGCATTTCCTTTTTAAATAAAACCAACAATTTTAGAAAAATAACATGATTGTATATTTTATCAAAAAATAGAGGCATGGCAGTTATGATCTAAAAATAATGTTCTGCAAATGGGCTGCTTCTACAGATGATAATTCTTTGCGTAAAATCGTCAAGAAATTATTGACACAATTGCGGTTCAATTTCACCAATAACTTAACCAATATTTTGCTTTAAGTCATTAATCGTCCGAGGATTGTTAGAATAGACTTTGTCTTTGAAAAACCCACAAAAGAAGAAGTCGATGAGGGTCAGATCGCATGATCTTGAAGGCCAATGAATATCACCATTTCCAGAAATGAAGAGGCTGAGAAAACTTGTCCGTAACAAATCCAAAGTTTCCCTCGCCATATGGCACGTAGTGACATCTTGTTGAAAGAACATATCGTTGAACTGCATATTATCCAATTGGGCCATAAAAAATATCTCAATATATTGCGATAACGTTCTCCATTAACATTTATCCCTTCACCCCCATTTTCTTGAAAAAATGGTCCTATAACTCCTTCAACCCAAATGCACACCACATGGTTACAAAAAGAGGATGTAATGTTTCTTCAATCACACGAGGATTTTCACTTCCTCACATTCTACAATTTTGTTTATTAACATAACCTCCGAGGTGGAAGTGAGCTTCATCGAAAAAGATAATTTTATTGCAAAATTTTGCATTATTTGTAACTTTTAAGATTAAATTAGCAAACATATGGCGATGCCCATGGTCTATGAGCTTTGACGCTTGCGTTATTTAAATTTTATACGCGCGCAAGGTCAGATCTTTGGTCAACATTCAATGCAAAGAGCTTTTCTTTATGCTTAGCTGTTGACATCGATGACGAACTGAGGTTTTGGAACTTTCGACAACATGGTTACGTACTCAGCGACATTTTCATTGGATCGAGCTATGCGTGGACGAATTGGTGCCTTTAAATCAACAACCGATCTAGAACTCTAAAATTTTCGAATAATTGGGAATTACGTTGTCACTTGGCCCATGATTACGCCCAAACATTAAACGAATTATATTCACACAAGAACGCGAAATTTCGTAATAAATTTGCACAATTCTAACACGTACTGCCATCGTAAAACGATTCATGATTAAATTGCCGAGTATGTCGATGCCATATGCGAGATTTAAAATGTCTAGGTTAAGCCGTTTAAAAATGGCGCCTAAATTTAAATCTCGAAGTACATAATGGGTACAGCCTTTATAAATTATTTAAAATAATAAATAATGTGATGATGAGCCTCAAAGGTCCAGGAGATGTGTAGTATGCTGAAATAAATGTTTATTAAATACAACTTATTAACATGAAAGAAATTACGATTTGAAATATATTAAAATAATTAAACGAAACCTATATACAGGCTGAATCATTTTCGGCCCTCACCATGGGGATCTCGCTTATTATTGGAGATAGAGTATAGGTTTAAATTTGGCAAAGTTGTTAAATTTTGTATTTGTTATAAATCCGTAAAGAAAATAGGCCTGTGACAAATGACCTTCGTTATTTAAAAAAAAACTTGAAAACCCCATTTTCTTCTTTTACCCGTAGCACCGACATTTGGACTTCTAGAGAAAATATAAAAACACATCCTTTTGGCAATTTCTAAACCTCTATCCAGTAGTGTACTCTGAATTTTTATACGACGTTTCGTTTCTTTCTGGCCATCATCAACTATCTAATTTCTTATAGGCGCCATATTGGATTTAGACATCTTCAGAAAGAGTTCTTTTTTCTGATTTCAACCATGTACCACATGCTGACTATAGTTTTTGACATTAGGTTTTATTTGAAAGAATAAATTATAAGATTAAATAAGGTAGCCATGGAATTTCAATCTGTCAAACATTTCATTTATTGTTCATTAATAATACAAAAATGTCATACACTAACGAAGAGAAACGAGATATGATAAGTATTTTTTATTCTTCGAACCGAAATTCAACAGTAACGAGTACAAGATATCTACAATTATATCCAGAACGACAACAGCCTCATCGTACCATTTTTCTAGATCTCGACAGAAATTTGGTCGAGAATGGATCGTTTACTAAGCCGCGTAATGGTCAAGACAACCGGAATTTAAATGAAAATCGACAAGATATTTTACAAATGGGAAATTAAAAGCGTGTTTTCAAATTTCATGTTAATCTTGTATTTTTATAGATAAATAATAATCCATCAATTTCTACACACAAAGTAGCGTCAGAATTAAATTTGTGCCAGTCCAGAGTTTGGAGAACTTTACATAAAAGTAGGTTTAAACCATAGAGGATCCATGTTAGTCACTCTTTACTGCCTGGAGATAATTTGGGAATACTAGAATATTGTAATTGGTTAATGGGAAGGATAGAAAATGACGAACATTTTTTAAGCAAAATCATCTGGTCAGATGAAACAAAATTTACAAATTCTGGAATGTTCAACAGAAATACGGAGCACTATTGGGCAGTACAAAATCCCCGACAAAACAGGGCTAGAAGACCACAACATCGTTTTGGAATAAACGTTTGGATGGGTATTTTGGCAAATCGTCTCTTAGGACCAGTTATGTATGAAGAACATTTAAATGGAGAAAGATATTTAAACATTTTACGTACATACGTATCTGACTATCTTGACGACAATATCCTATTAAATCAATTACAATATTTATGGTGGCAACAAGATGGCGCACCAGCACACAATGCAGCTGTTAGAAATTTCTTAAATCAAGAGTTTGCAAACCGTTGGATTGGAAATAGGGGAGTTGTTGAATGGCCTGCGAGATCACCTGATTTAAGTCCGCTAGATTTTTTTTTATGGGGATATGTTAAAAATAATATTTATAAATTAGATGCGCCACAAAACATTGAAGAATTACGAGACAGACTTCAGAATGCCTTCGATGCAGTTCCTAGAAGAACTATACAAAGGGCAGTACAAAATGCCAGAAGGCGTGCCCAATTGTGCATTACCGAAGATGGCCAGATAATTGAACATTTACTGTAATTGTTTATTGTTTACTTTTCTATGTATTTTTATTAATGTTTTTGTTATCTTGTACTCGCTACTGTTGAATTTCGTTTCAAAGAATAAAAAATACTTATCATATCTCGTTTCTCTTCTTTAGTGTATGACATTTTTGTATTATTAATGAACAATAAATGAAATGTTTGACAGATTGAAATTCCAAAGGCTACCTTATTTAATCTTATAATTTATTCTTTCAAATAAAACCCAATGTCAAAAACTATAGTCAGCATGTGGTACATGGTTGAAATCAGAAAAAAAAACTCTTTCTGAAGATGTCTAAATCCAATATGGCGCCTATAAGAAATTAGATAGTTGATGATGGCCAGAAAGAAACGAAACGTCGTATAAAAATTTAGAGTACACCACTGGATAGAGGTTTAGAAATGTCCACAAGAATGTGTTTTTATTTTTTCTCTACAAGGCCAAATGTCGGTGCTACAGGTAAAAGAAGAAAATGGGGTTTTTGCGTTTTATTTTTAAATAACGAATGTCATTTGTCACAGGTCTATTTTCTTTACGGATTTATAACAAACACAAAATTTGACAACTTTGCCAAATTTAAACCTATACTCTATCTCCAATAATAAGCGAGATCCCCATGGTGAGTGCCGAAAATGAATCAGCCTGTATACAACGAACGAGGAATAAGTATTGAAAAAATAACACGTAATAAATACATACTGAAAAGAAAGTTATTATTTCGTAAATTAATGCGAATGTAAAAATAACATCTGTATCAAACAATACAGAGGTTACCTTGTTGGTTGAATAGTGTCACGATCGGACACGTGGTAGAAAACAAAAGGAATGCTGGACGAGGCTTCACTGTGTATGCTTAGACAAGCACGTGGAGAGTGAGTTGTTACCTCAGGAAAAGTTAGGCACCAAGAGGGAGTTTACAGTAAACAAAAAGGTTGAAAGGTAATTGAGAAATTATCGTTTAATGATCTAATTTAACGACAACCAATTTTATTGAAACTGCAGAGGTTTTATATGGACGCTATGTTACCTATATTCGCACGGAATGGGAAAGGTTGAGAGCCGTCACACGCGAATTTTAATGTTTTCACGAAAAAATATTATAAGAAAGTAATATATAAATGAATTTATTTCTGTAAGTAGATTGTTTAGCAATTTTTATTATTTTTTATTTAATACTAGCTATTAGAAGGAACACTATCATTTCATTATGATTGTGTGTTTGCATTATGTTACAAAATTTTTCCAATATATTACGATATTTCAGAGAAGATGATCCAATTTATTAATTTACTTCGATACTTTATTTGTAAGTCTTCTGCAGAAAATTTGTTTTCTCTTGGGTACCAATATTGCTGTCAGCAAATCTGCAATGGTTTTTACATATATGAATGTTTTATTAACTATAAAGCATGTCAAGGGAATATGGTAGAGCTTTTGTGCTATAAATATTTCTTCGCATATATATTTAATTTTTTTTTAAGTATTTTTGTTTTTAAGTTAGCTTCTTTATTATTATTGTTATATCTTATACTTTCAACTTGTTCTTCAGAAAAACACTGAATTTAGAAAATGATTTAGGGCTTACATTAATCACTTTCGTTGAAATATTTTATATTACTCTTTGTAAATCATGTTACAATATTAATTAGTTTCGATGTATATACCGTATGTCCCCGGATTGAGTTTACAATAGGAAAAAAAAATTATTTTTGATTTTACCAAAAAGTGCTAAAGGAATAAAATTTTTTGCTTAATTTCAAATGACCAAATCTGTAATTAGAATTTCAGTACCACTTATCTATGTACTAAAAAAATTTTTTTTTAATTTTTTTCATCGCAGTACATCTATTATTTCTTAATGGTAGATGCCTTTGATGTAATGTGCGCCGTTTGTGCAACACATTGTTGTGCAGGTTCGTGGCAGGGTGAATAATCAAACAATACAAGTACGAAGTTTGTTTAACATACTATAATTAATTAACACTTAAAAATGGTTAACAGTCGTATTTACAAAGATATATACATAATAATTATATCAACTAAGACAGGGGTAGAAAGGGGTACTATGACGTATCCACAGTTCGTACCACTGACTAGTTGCGACTATATCCTCTCTACTTAATCTATTACCTTATATACCTAAGAAGATCCTTGTGTTACTTACAAGTTGTTCTAGATGCAAGTGTATAACCCTGGTGCATAGCCTTGTGTATGTAGTAAATATGGAGTAAGGCCGTGTTTATATAATACACTAACGTTTCGTATTAAAGTCGAGGCTATCGCCTTGCTAAAGTGTTACATGCACATGACCATGTACTGAGTTATTACATTGACTTGAAAATGTCATACACTAATTTATTTGTCAAAAATAACTTCAAACTGTAATTCTGTTAGTTTTGGTGAATATGTTAACGTTATCACAAAAAATATATTTAATACAATATTACGGTATTGGGGAAAAGAGCTATCGTCGTATTAGTGAAGAATTTAATACAAAATTTCCCGAAGTAACTGTTTCCCGTATGGGTATAAGGAAGTTGGTGAAAAAATTTTTGGAAACTGGTTCTGTTCTGAATTTAAAGAAAAAGAAAATAGTACGTGATGAAGATGATGCTACTACAGTTTTAATTTTGGATTCGATGCAAGATAATCCTAAACTTTCATTGCGGAGACGGGCGCTTCAACTGAATATGAGCAAATCCCATATTCAAAGAGTTTTGAAGGAACCGTAAATTATACCCCTATAAACCGATTTTTAATCATACGTTAGAACCGGGAGATGATGAGAAGCGTCTTTATTTTTGCATGTGGATTGGAGATGAAATAATGGAGAACCAAAATTTTCACAAAAGCATTGTATTTTCCGATGAAGCAACTTTTTCTAGCAATGGTACCGTTTCGTCACAACATGTTCGTTATTGGAGTGATACTAATCTTAGAATTGCATCAAAACGTCAATACTTTGTTAAGGTAAACGTGTGGTGTGCTGTTTCTTATCATGGAATAATAGGGCCATATTTTTTTATGCTAATGTAAATCAGCATAATTATTTGGAAATGTTGAGCAATTTTTTCTGGGATGGTTTAAGTGAACTCCCACTTCCTTATCGACAGAGGATGTATTTTCAACAGAATGGTTGTCCGGCCCACCGTTCGCGCATCGTAGCTGCCTGGCTCAATCAAAAATTCGAAAATAATTGGATTGGCTGGAATGGTCCTGTTTTGTGGCCTCCAAGAAGCCCTGACTTAACTATTTTAGATATTTATTTGTGGGGACGGTTAAAGCAACTAGTCTACATGGACAACTTGCCTAACAATGTGGATGTATTAAAAAATCGCATTAGAGATGCTGTTGCATCCTTGACGCTTGAAGAAATTCGCAACAGTTACAAGGAACTGCGGCTTAGAGTCGAATTGTGTGCTGAAAGGGGTGGCGAATTAATAGAATAGTTTTAAACATTATTGTTTCTAACCTAATTATTTTTTTATTGTTGTGATTGAAAATAAAAAATAAAAATTTGTAATTCTAAATAGGGGTTTTTGCAGTTTCGTAATTCTAATTACAGATTTGGTCATTTGAAATTAAGCAACAAATTTTATTCCTTTAGCACTTTTTTGTCAAATCAAAAATAAAAATTTTTTTCCTCTTGTAAACTCAATCCGGGGACATACGGTAGATAAAACAGAATAATTGAAACATACATGAGTGGATAAAACCTCACCAATTTTGTATAATACAAAAGTATTTTTAATAATATAAAATATTATTAAAAATCTGGTGTGAAGAACCCAAATACAAGTTCAATATTAATATTTTTTGTGATCGTGTCCAAACATATCCTACCCAGAGACGCAGATACGTATTTCATCTTTCTACATTTCATCAGTATGCCCCTGCTAGAGAAAGAATATCTTCAGACACATTCACCAAAAAAGAACGACTTCGCTATCTCACAGAAATTATTGTTTTTACATCTGTTTCACATATAGCGACAAACTGCATTGAATTTTAAATAAATTCCATGCAGTTCCTTTTTAACATCCGAAATGACAGAGTGTAATGTTGCATCATGAGTGAATTGCTTCACTACACGTTGCTCTACTTTGTTTTTAGATGTGTTTGTTATAATGTAAAGTATAATAGTTTTTTAAAGAGTTTTTAAATTAATTATGACGTTTTGTTTGTGTCACTTAGGACAATTGACAAATTTTTCGACCTAATGGTTTTTGGAATGTATCATTTTCTCATAACAAATAGTTCACTTTTGTGAGTATAATTTTTCTTATAATTGGTAGACTAAATAGCTAAGTTGTGTATATTTTTTCTTATTAAAGTGACCTCCGAAGAAGCTCTAAACCTCAGAGCGAAATATAGGGTAAAAAAATAAAGAACTCTCATTAATAATTAATGGTTTTTATTGCCGGATTCCCCAACACTCATTGTTTTACATATTTGTTTTAGCGGCATAGACTCCTTGTCTACATATATATATATATATATATATATATATATATATATATATATATATATATATATATATATATATATATATATATATATATAGATGAAGAAAGTATTCACGAAATAAAAAAGTTTCAAGAAAGATTTAGTTAGACTATAACCGCGCAAATGTCTCAAATGTCAAATAAATTAATTTTTTAATCTATAACTGTTCCCTGTGACAAAATTACCGGATACTGAAAACTAACTAATTCCTAGTGATCGTGATGAGGACGTAGATACTACGACATCACTCCATTATGTGATTTCTTCAACAATTTTCTTGTTTAATAAAATTAAAATATTGTATACAAAATGTGATGTAGAACACGAATGAAATAAAGTGAGCGTTATTACAACAAAGCTTGCATTCGTCGCATTCTAATTACTTTTATAAGTAGGACTTACAAGAGTTGAATTATGCAAATGTCGTTACGGATATGTATTTTCGTAAAATCATGCGAATATTCTCAATTTAAAATACAAAGCGATCCTTTGTTAATTTAAAATTTTGATCTTATTTTATATTGCAGAATATTCTTACAAGCATATCTGAAAATGAATTAGAACTAACTATAGAATAGAATACGTAGCAGTTATAATTAATCTTTTAGAATGACATAATTAACAAAGTCTATAATACGGTGGCGTTGGTAACTAGCGTAAAATATATTATGCATGTCTGAAATTAGATCTGTGTAGTAAATTAGTCTAGGTCTGCGCGTTGGGACCAAGCAATGCTTCATTCGTGGGATGTCTGTTGACATTCCAGATATATCCGCTCGTCCGCTATATTGACGGGAATCGTCTAATAATGTAGTACGTGATTGCCAATCGACAGTCTGCGTTCCAAAGCAATTTGTTTGTTGAATTAGCATAATTTCGACTAATAACAAATAATAAGAAATCTTGTTCTTTTGTAAAGTAAATATAATTTATGCAAATTCAAAATAAATTAGGTTAGATTTGATTTCTATACTTTTTCAAGCATTGAGTGTAGTCTTACTCTTAGTCTTGTAACTAAGTAAAGTTACATAACGTTTTTAAGTAATTAAGTAATTAAAGATTGGTGCACATGCGAAGCTTTAGAAATCTTCAAATTCTGACAGTTGTCATACATAATTAAAATTATAAACGCTTATATTTTTTTAATTATTTTATTTAGTTACAACACAAAATATTTATTATTCAAAGCTACTATAGAACTGGCCAAAAATGAAGACAATGGAGGTTGAGTTTATTCCACTAATCAATGCTTACAGGATTTCCACCAACAGTATCCTAATCTGCCAGTTATTTAGGCACAACTGCAAAAATATATTTAAGCTTGTGTTATTAAATTTAGTGAAACACGGGCAATAACTCGTGGAGCACCTAGAAATCGAACAACAAATTGCATAGAGAATATTCGACGTCGTATGGACAACTCACCCAAAAAATCAATCGCAAAACTATTACAACAAATTCATTTGTCAGTGGAAACATGTCATACTATTTTAAAAAATGACTTAAAGGTGTTTCTATATAAAATTCAATCAGTTTCGGAACTCAAACAGGTAAATTTTGTTACGGGAACACAGTATTGTGTTCCCGTAATTTCTGGACAAATTCTTCTTTTCGGATGAGGCTTGGTTCCATCTTTCAGGATATTTAAACAAACAAAATATGATAATTTGGTCTGCAGAAAACCCTCATAAATTTGTGTGAAACTACGTTACATCCACAAAAAATGGGCGTATGGCTAGTAGTTTCAAGAAGACAAATTATTGGGCCTATATTTTTTAATCAAACCATAACTACTGAAAATATCGAAGTGAATTATTAGAGCCGTTTATTAATGAAGTTCATGTTGATGAATTAGCATGTGAAAAATTTAGCTTTAAAAAAGTACTTTCTCTTCAAATAGTCTATACTACACCACAACATAAAAAAATATTCAACCAATTACATTTAAAAAAATTATACTTAAAAGATGATTCAGATTGTAAGTTACTTAAAATTTTGCTGAATTGTTTGCTTTATTTTTTAGTTCAATAAAATGTATACTTTCTTTGCAATTAAATGTTATTTCTGTATAACTAATTTTATAACTCATACAAAAAAAAAGTATGAAGATGATATCAATGCAAAATTCAAAGGAAGAAGCATAATACGATACTAAAATTATAATTATTTATCCTATGTATATAAGAAAATATGTAAATACAGAAAAAAAAATGTTAATGTAAAATCAGTTATAAATAAATGTATTATGAAATCTTCTTAGAAAAAATTTAAGGATGTATGTAAATTTAAGATTTTTACATTTCTGGATAGTTATATAGGAATTAATAAATTAATATGTTGTCCCATAGTTTAAGAAATATCTATAACCCAAAATAAATCTAAATCAAATAATAACTGAAGGGGACATGTAATAGTTAAGTAGAAATTAATTAGAGAATAATAAAATATAGGATCGGTAACAAAATAAATATCCTAAATATAATTATATTAGAAAGGTATAAGATTGTAATAAATATAAAATGTGTTGTAGTGTTGTATAAATGTTTAGGTATAATCAATAGAGACCGGACACGAGAGGTTGATGACTCATCGCCCACGAGCGAACATTTGTATTGAACATTTGTATTTTTAAAGTTTTTAATTTTATTTATATAATTGGAAAACAAACGGGTGGTGATCTATAAAATACGAAATACATTTTTACTTGTTCATTTTGTAGTTCATGTTGAGTAAAAGAGTATTAATATTTACTAGCAATACTTTCTCAAGGTTCTCTTCTGTAAAATTTGTTCTATTTGAATGAAATACATCCTTGTAAATAGAAAATGTCCTTTCTACATCGCAACTGGTTATAGGTGTATACTGGAAATATTCTTTTATTTCCGCGTATTTTGCAGTTAGATGTTGTGGCATTGTCCACATACACAATTGCCGCAATGTTATTAAATCTGGATTTCTATTAAACGCTGCGTCTAACTTTTGCCGAAGGCCACATCCGAAGTCACTTGGAATATTTCTAAAATTATTAATAAACACATCTAATGTCGTTAAACCATGATTTAATTTCGATTTTCTAAATAAGTGATTAGTTTTGGCACATTTCCAAATTGTTCCTGAAGAAAGTACAACTAATTTTTGAAATATGGAATTTGTGTTAGTTCCTTGCACTCAGAAATACTCCGAGCATTGCCATTTAAACATGCAACGAAATTTTGTAAACTATCGAAATTATCTGCACAAAAACTAGTCGCTTCCAACCATGTCCCCCATTCTGTGGAGAGCATGTGCTACACAAGTAATATGCAGCGTATTAGGATTTGTTTCCTTTAATAGTCTGCCTGTTTTTAATATATATGCAGCACTGTCACTTACAAATAAAAGTACCTTTTCTTTGTACTTGTCGTCCGAATAAAGAATATTTTGAATATTTTCGTTAATGGTTTTAGCAACTGTTTCCGCATCAACTGTATTTATAACTTTTGTTGCTATTACATATGCGTTATATGGAATAGTTGGATGTAGTACACCAGCTACAACATTAACCACACAGCGTCCTAATATATCGATAGTTTCGTCGGCACTTATCCAGAGGTACTGATTTGAAAGATGGCTTCTAATGCGTTCTACAGCTTTCGTGTAGCACTTATAAAAAACATAATATTTGCGTAAGGTGGATTCATCAGGAACATTTCGACCGGTATATTTTTGGAGAAATATTTTTAAAGTTCGATTGTTAAATTTATTTAATGGAATATTAGCCGCCATAAAAGTTTCACAGAGTTCTTCGTTAAAATTATCTGATTCCAACGGTTCCAATTTCTGTGCATGTGTTTGCGATGCTAAGTGACGTTTTACGTGCGATTTCTTGGAATTTTTTAACGATATTTTACAAACTTTGCAATAAATTTCGGAATCACTGACAATGGACATGCAATCACTATGAGCGTCAATCCAACTCGCCATTATTTTACGATGCCGTTCTCGACGTTCTTCCATATCATATCTGAAAAAGGAACTTAAACAATGCTCTAGATCTAAAGAAATGAAAAGTAAAAATGTATGCGTAAGTTATTGAAACTGAACGAAATTCAATGCACACTTACGTCGAAATAATTGGGAGAAGTAGATTCAATCAAGCGATATTAAACAGGATCTATCACAAAAATTACGATGTAATTAACAGTTAAAACTACGAAAACAAGAAACTAACTCACAGCACTTTATTTTTCCTACGAAATATAATCTGAATAGACTAAATTATGAAACCCCACACGCTTCTAACTATGCTCATGAAAACAGAAATTTAACCGTAAGTATCCAACAATAAACGTCGCAATTCTCGATAAAAACAGGTGTGCGCGCTAGCCAGATCAATTGCGCATTCAATAACTGCGTGATGTACTTACAGATGTTGTAGACTATTTATATCGTCTGTCGTATTGACGACGTCATACCAACATGATGTGTCCGGTCTCTAATAATCAAATATATTTATCTGTCAAAAAAATTTCAAATAGATAAAACTTCATATATGTTAACGTTTATCAAAATATAAGTATTTAAAGGTGTTAAAATATAAAATAAACCAGATTATCAAGGATCTGTAAAAGACAATGGAGTCGTAAGAAAAAGCTACTTTTATTTATTAAATATAAACATAAAACAATTTGGAAATATTATACAGAAAATAATGGGCGACATATATCAATAAAGATATATGAGAAAAGAATTTATATCTAATGTGTAAGTGAATTTTGCCCAAATTTTACGCATTATATCACTGTCAATAGCTGCTTCTGTGGCCCGAACTCGCAATTAATTTTGACTTGCAGGTTGAGGTGGAACATACATACATACAACTTTATCTTTAAAGTAGCCTTTCGCACAGAATTCCAATGGGGTCCAGATTAGGTGATCTTGGCGGCCAAACTGTCATTCCACTACGTCCAGTCCAGATTACGTGCGATTGAGGTAAGATGTATCCTCATGATGAAAATGCGGAGATGCACCATCCTGTTCAAAAATTAACTGTCTGTTCATTTCTTCCTGGAATTGAGACATCTTCTAACATATAAATATACGTATTCCCAGTTACACTTTTCTCTGTGAAAAATAAAAGACCATACACTTGAGTAGTGCACAAAAAAACATTTAACTCGACTCTCACATGTTCAACTATCCCAAATGGCTTCGAAGCACCTCATATTCATACATTATGGCGGTTTACTTTATCGCTTACATAGACTGTAGCCTCATCACTGAACACAATTTGATCAAGAAAATTATCATTGTTCTCAATTCCGTCAAACATTTCAACACAAAATTCAAGTCGTCTTTCTTTATCAGTATCACTTAAAGCTTTCAGCAACAGTATTCTGTATGGTTTAAATTGCATACATGTTCTTAAAATTCTCCAAATTGTTGACTGGGAATGTTTAGTTCTAAGCTAGCACGTGCAAGTGATTTCTTTGGACTTCGAACGTAGTTCTCGTGCACTTGTTCGATTGTCTATTCTGCATCTTGAGGCTTATCCTGATCTTTTGTCCTGTGTTCTACAAAACCAGTTTCAATAAACTGATTATATCATGCAATAATTGTCGGTCGTCGTGGTAGTTGCTTGTGACATTTGGTCTTAAATTTCCGTTGAACAGAAGTGGCTGATTGCGATTCATGAAACAACAAATGCCCACCTGAATAAGACTAATTAAATGGTGACATTGAAATGTGATGCGCGCGTACTCCAGTAGGCTTGTAGTGAACTTGAAAACATGCCAACAAAATCCGCAATACTAAAAAAATAATGCTGAAAAGAAAGCTACACAGGCTTTCAAGCTACAAAATTAATGACTAAAATAAACAAATATACCATATGCAAGTACCATATGCAAAATAATTAACTGGAAGAATAGCAATTATAAATGATATACTATGGAATAAAAACGTAAATTGAATCTAACTAAAGGAAACTACGATGTTTAAAGAATATACCTGAATTACAATGATTGAATTAACTAGTAGTACTACGTATGAAAACAAAATATTACTAAAACAATTACGCTATACTGTAAAAGAATAATAATAAAAGAAATCGACACATAACAAGCCATAATTTACTCTATCAAAGTAATTCTTTTTTCAGACACTACAGTAGTCGAAATCGACACATAACACGCTCATAATTTACTCTATCAAAGTAATTCTTTTTTCAGACACTACATTAAAACTTTATATATATTTTATATATAAAGTTTTAATGTAGTGTCTGAAAAAAGAATTACTTTGATAGAGTAAATTATGGCTTGTTATGTGTCGATTTCGACTACTGTATTCTTTTACAGTATAGCGTAATTGTTTTAGTAATATTTTGTTTTCATACGTAGTACTACTAGTTAATTCAATCATTGTAATTCAGGTATATTCTTTAAACATCGTAGTTTCCTTTAGTTAGATTCAATTTACGTTTTTATTCCACAGTATATCATTTATAATTGCTATTCTTCCAGTTAATTATTTTGCATATGGTACTTGCATATGGTATATTTGTTTATTTTAGTCATTAATTTTGTAGCTTGAAAGCCTGTGTAGCTTTCTTTTCAGCATTATTTTTTTAGTATTGCGGATTTTGTTGGCATGTTTTCAAGTAGTTCAAGTAGTAGGTTATACTTTTGTAGAACTAACTTAGGAAGATCCTGTATTGTACTAAATTGTACGTAGCATTACGTTGAAAACATACCCAGAAATAAATTACTATAATAGCTATATTAAAGTAAATAAAGAGTAGGGACCTCTGACGCTACTTGCTGGCCCTCAAATGGGTTTTCAAGGCTGCACGTTTCATAGTACATAATTGTACGTAACATCATTAAACGTTTTATAAATCCAATTTGAAAATGGTAAATCTCTGCTGTGATAGAACTTACACTAAAAGTTTTCAAAGACCATCTATAGTTTTTCTTTCATTTCCAATGAATTTGTTTTAACACACTTCCTTCTATGGTTTTTTTCAAAAAAATAAACAGCAAATTTATATTTATTGTTTAACAAAATATTAGCCTGAGTTGTAGCAGGTGTATATAATACCGAAACAATGAAAATCATTGCAAAACTTGCTTTATAATTACTAAAGTTTAGTTATTGATCTTTCGATCGCTGAATTTTGAACGCACATTGCACGAACGCTTATAAGGCTTACTATTATTATAGGGTAGCCTACATATAATACCTCAGCAATTATTACGATACCAATAAACTTTCAACATATGAATTTATAATTTATTAACGCAGCATTTTCACATGTTAAACCAATGCCTCGTAAAGACATCAAATCCGAAAAAAAATGTTGTGGGGCATGCTTGGATAAGCGGAATAATTTATGCTCTTCCAGTTGGACAGATGACATACGGTCGGATATTGCTGTCTGGTTGTTAAACCGTTGCACGGTTTGTTTGACCGCATTGATGTTGGTTCGGTAGCATGTCACCCTTATCTCTAACAATCTGTTGTGATATACATACATATGTATATGTATGCGTGTATATGTAGTATTACGTAGGAAAAGAAATACGCCTGTTTCATCCTTGCTTGTAATGTTGACAAATAACTTAATTATTTAAATAATTCAATTAATTAAATTTTGCATTCAGAGCGTTTACTAACCTTATATACGAGAGAAGTTTGACGGGAGAGTGACTTTTTAATGAAATAATTACTTTAGAGTAAAAAATATTTTCTTCCAAGCGTATAATAATTTCGATATTGTACTGTTCACAACCTTATATTGAAAGAGTTCATTTTTGTTCTGCAATTTGTTTGTATTATTGTACGGCGGAGCTGAAAAAAATACACTTAGATAACGTAGAAAGAATGGCTCCCTCTATGTATTCTCCCTGGTATATATCATAAATTAATTCTGACAGATATTTGCTCAACTAACCTAAAACGTCAAACACAAACGTGAACTTGAAAAAAGTAGCATAAATAAACGGCAGCGAAAGCATATTTATTGCCCCGCACATATTCTACTGCCTCAGCTAGCGCCTCGGCAGTGAACTATATGCTCGACTATAATAAGAGCTTCCTCTGCCTGGTCTATAATATACTATTACTTTTAAACTATCCAATTCACTTACCTTAGTGACTTTACAAGCTCGTCAAAATAGGCATTCGTTGCTGTTATCACTTCCTCATTTGTCCCGAATCCCTTTCCACCAAACCTTTCTTTCAAATTTAGGATCAAGAAAAAAATACTCGAACCCAGATAATATGTTTTGGTGGTTTCAATATGTGATTGTGGTGCTTTATTCTGATGAAGCAAAACCTTTTTTTAATAAATGGGGTCGTTTCTTCTTTAGTTCGACATCAAAACATGTCGGAACATAAGCTTAATCTTGGTCAGTTATTGTACTTCCCTTCTGTAAATAGTTAATAAAGATTATGTCCTTATAACCTCATGAAATCGCGGCCATAATCTTATTGGCGGAAAAATGTTTCTGCCTTCTTCGGAAAACGTTCAGTAAAAGAAATCCATAGCTTTAAACGTGTATTTGTGTCTGGAGTGTAGTGATGTATTTAGGACATATTGACGAAAAATTCTCTTGTATTTCGTTTGAATTTTGTCATACAACCATTTGTAATTGTAACACGAATTCGCATTTACTCAACAGTAAGCAAACGTGGCACCCTTTATGAAAAATATGAAAAAGCTAACCGCTAGTTAGGTTTTTCATATTTAGATGTTGATGCAAAATATTGTGCTCCTTTTCGGTTGATGTTACGGCACAAAACCATAGATAGTTTACCTTAAACTGTCGTCATGGCGAAAGTATCGCCAACTTTTCTAAAGTCAGTCTCCCACCAAATAGCGTATCTTCTTGCAAATTAATTGCATTTTTGCGAAGTAATGTGAATGAATTAAAAAATTATTGATTTCTATATTTTACGACGCTAATTTTTCGATTTTTTTATTGAAAAAATGCGCCCTTAGGTGGGATTTGAACCCACGTCCATGGTTTGCCGGACCATTGCTCTGCCATTTGAGCTATTATGGACTGTGGTGCCGAATACATCGGGAAGCCTTAACTTACATTAAGCAAATAGCCTAGTGGCAGGGCAATGGTCCGGCAAATTATGGACGTGTGTTCGAATCCTGCTTAAATGCAATTTTTTCATTAAAAAAATTGAATAATTAACGTCGTAAAATGTAGAAAGCAATATTTAATTCGTGTTCTTTTATTTTTTCTTTTGTCTTAACAATGTAACACTAAAAGTTGCTTTTTTATTATTTTTGTGTTAAATTTTTGTTTAAATTCATCTGAATGCTGACGAAGTGGAGAAAATATATTTGCATATTTATTGCTGAACCTCAATGATAACAACCGTGCCACCTAATTGTAATAAGACTCATATTTGCAGACGCAAACCAGAAATTTTTCCAGTCTGTACGTGTCTAGACACATAATCCTAGCATTCGATATATTTTTCAATTCAAAAATAACATTTCAGAGGAAAATTGCCTGAATAATATTTGCGATTTATATTATTATTGAAATATTTTTTCAGTAATGTAATATTTCATTGCGATCAAATGAAATGTATAATAGAAACAGAACATCAAAGTCGACAAAAAAGCTTGAAAAGAAAAAAAGTGAATACACAATATTTTTTTATGTATGTATAGATACGTCCTTTACTGATACAAATTTATCATCAATTCAATTCAATTAGCTTATTGCACGATACAAATACAAGCACTATTAGCAAATTAAATTTTTTTTTAAACTTCGAAATAAGCAATACCCTAGAGTTGTTATTTTTCCCCACATTCTAGAGCCCTATTCAATAAAAATTAATACGTACAAATGTTTTCAATATACATTGGCCTTTTGTAAAGAGGGCGTGTCCGTAAGAAATTATAACTCAACGAGAGATAAAAAACGCATACCTAAAATGCATGAAATTGGAAAAAAGCTTGCACCATTAGATAGTTTCTACATTTGTCTCGGTAAGCAATGTTCGCCGTGGAGAGAAAATGTTCTTATAATTTGAGAAAGAAATTTGGATAGAGCATATCTGACTTCGACAGACAGTCTGATCCACTCTCGTTTGTCGCCTGGATGTAATGTGCGACTGTAAGTTCTTCTATAGTGGTTCCGCCTTCTGATGAGTTCAACCAAATCTCTAGGAAGAGAAAGATCGTTCGACATCTACAGATGTATCACACGCATAATTAAAATAATCTCATCATCGTCATCTATATTGTAGTAATGTTTTCACTTCGTCCACTATTTGTACCGACTCCACTAACGACAACCGAATATTTTGCAATCGTTCAATAGCATCAAATAATCCTTGATAGTTATTGTTAATAGTTTTTAAGTCTGTTTCAACGGAGGTATCTTGAAATCTTCTCTGAGTTTCCTTAACAGCTTCAGCTCCGTTTGGATTGAATTGCAGAATAACAGATTTAATTTACGGGAAATACTTAGAATAGTAAAAAGTTGCCTTCAGCCATGTTCCCCACCGTGTAAGAACTGGCTCAGGTAGTTCGGGAATATCGGGGCATCCTCTGTGAAATTCTCGAATTCTTTTTGGAGATTTGAGAAACACTGTTTTAGTACTTACTATTCATATATGCGCCTTAGGAGAACGTTTGCGTCTTGTTTGTGCAACAAGATGTAAAGTATGAGCATGTAAAAGTTGTTCACACTCTTGTTTTAGGGACCTACACAACGAATTATTGCGGCGCCATCGCTCTTAAACATCAACAGTTGATTAGTCGAAACCTGAAATTGTTCTAGCGTATCCACTGCGCCAATGTACTTTTCAAATCTTTTGCTAGCTATAGTCTATTTTTAAACTAAGAGGAGCGTTTTAAATTAATCGCGCCAAAATTACTACGCGTGATTGGTTGCTTCAGAGGTAGGATTACGTTATGCAAAAATTGCGTGTTGACCTATCGATGTCAAACGGTCGCCCATCCACGTACCGACCCCGGCCGATGCTGTTTGACCTCGGTGATCGGACGAGAACCGGTCTTTTCAGCGTGCTATGGCCGTTGCCAATTAATTTTATTTCTACTGGTAATATTAACTATACTTTCAAACAATTTTATATAAATTTGCATAATTATATATAAAATTAAGCGGGATAACGCTAAATTAAATATTGCCTTTGAGCTCAATGAATAAAGAAAATCTAATAAAATACGAAAATTTAAAAAAACATTCAGAATGTCATTGATTTGGTAACTTTTACAGTGTAAATGTGGCTTTTCCATTTACTCCTCTTAGTTTAAAAATAGACCATAGTAAGATCGAAAATCTTGGTTTATGAGGTTCCACCACACGTACTACAACATGTAGAATATAATTTTTCTATCGATCTGCCGTTTCGTAGACAAATAACCACAGTTCTTTTTACTTTACATCGGCTTTGATCTTGTTGATGATGTCTTGGCGTACAGTAGGTAGATAAGCTATTAATGTACCCCGGGAAGGTAGCTACCAGTTGTAATTGTATTTATTCCAGAAGTCTCGAAACGTTTGCTTATCCAGCACGTGAACTGACTAATCATGTAGTTAACTACAGATATATAAGAATGACATTAATATACTGTCATTTATATTTTAAATTTCTTAAATAAGGCATCATATGCCGAAACATGTAAGATTGTTTTAAATATATACATATTGAAGTAAAACCAAACCTTAAATCGCCAACTAATTGAATCTACTACATATATAGATTCATTTAAATATTATTTGAATAATTTCATTATTTATCTTTTTATTAAGTTATTTAGGCCTCCTGCGTGACCGGTAATGTTATCAAATTGCTGTTGTTCTTTCTATGTTCGTTGTAACAATGATTAAACGAATTCTTTCTAACATTATATTTAGGAAAGTGATTTCAAAACTAAGCGTAAATTTTTTTGTAAGAATTCTTATATACATGTACATATACACACACAATAACAAGAAACACCAATCTGGAAAACAATACGGTTTTCATGCTAAAAAATTCATAAACCTTAGTAATAAAATATATATGTATATATATACGTATATATATATATATATATATATATATATATATATATATATATCTTTCGAGAGAAGAAAAAAAGAAGAAAACGAAATGCCGAAATAGAGTTAAATTTCATTCTAAATAAAACACAAAACATCTTCGTTAGATATTAATACGTTTCATCTTATTGCGTTGTCTTCCTTTTTCTCTTCCCGTCTTTCACTTTTTTCTCTCGATTTTGTCTCGAGTAATTACTGCGTTCAAATTGTGGCTTTAACAAACACAAACAAGACCAACTCGCCGGCCTCAGCAGCTTTGTCGTGGCTTCCTTAATTATCCACGTCATTAAGGAAAAGCGAAATCTTTTGTTTCTTGCAATTTCGAATTTCTTTCAGTTATACAACTCCCTGGAATTATTCAATTTTCAAGCGAATGGCTGGATTTTAAGAAAATGATTTTAACGACTTTAGATCTGTGACGTATAACGGATTGATGGGTTTATTAAAGATTTTGATGGCTTATTCTTTCAAGTTATTCCATCAACTTATTCTAGATCTTTTAAATTAAATAATACTTAAAGAAAAATCACTGAGAATATAATCAGTAATAACAAAGAAGGAATCTATAAGAAATAATTTTTCGGAACCCGAACAGTAATTTTTAAATTAGACTTTTTCATAGACTAGATTTTTAAATTTAATGATTTTATTTCAATGTGGACAACTTTCTATTTCATTTTCATAATACTCATTTGGTTTATTTGCGTATGTATGTCTAAAGTCCATAAGGAGTTTTTTTGTCTATTTTTTTATGTACAGTTATTAATCATCATTATATTTAATCCGATTATTACTTGGAAATTTTGAACACCACCACACAGTCATTTCTAGCCGCTTTCTCACCTTTGCACTTCCTCAATGCAATTTGCTAGTAATTTTGGGAAGAGGGTGATTAGTTATTATATGACAAGCGTTATCAGTATAAACATGTATAGTATTAAGCCGCATTTCACATTATGTAATGTGTAATGCGGCTTACGCGTTGATATACTACATTTCTTTGGTATTTTGCCGCCATCTGATGACGAGTTAATGGAGTACACCAATATACCTATTTTTTCTCCTTTATGTATAGAAAATCGCTATTATCGGCCTAGTCTCTTCTGTCCGTCAGAGAATTTTATCTGGTGCCATCTGATAGAACAAAATTTAATATTTGTTTCAAAGGATGCCAGACCGATGACGTCGTAAGAGAGAAACACGTGTCTTTGGCTGTGTGTGACCGTTGGTAAAATACCAAGTGTATTTCCATGTATACAGACACAGAATATGTATGCATATATATATATATATATATATATATATATATATATATATATATAAATTGAGGCATTGCAAGAAGGGTTTCTTTTCTCTGAAAGAAACAAAGAATACTTGTAACCATAATATTTGTATCTAATATGTACTTCAATACCAAGAAGGGGAAAGATTGATTCAAAGTATAAATACGTTATTTTGACGACAAACTTGCTTTGAAATAATTAACTTATTTTTCTATTTTTTTAAAATGTTTACTTTCAATTTTTTTATTCAAATTAATATTCAACGCGTGTTTATTCAAACAAATGTAACGTATTTATTTTCAAATGTATTTGAACAATTAAGCCCCGCCCACAATTCTAACGGTGCAATAACCCGAAAATAAACCGATATTGCCAGAGTGTTTGTAAACACATAAACATATGTTATTCAACCAAAGTTATTTTATAAATCAAATTGTAATTTTTTTTACTGTTTTACTCTGTAAAAATGTCTAAAATAATAATATTCGAAAAGATAATGCAAGTAAAGAAGGGGGCGATTTTGCGGGAAGTTATGCAATTAAAAACAAGTGAAAAAGTAAGCGTCGGTAATTAGTCGTCACTGAGAGGTCACGCTTTTTGTGCTCCGAATTAATTAAAACAAATTGGTGAAATTATTAAGTTCTGGAGAGTTTTGAGTCTACACAACGTTACTCACACCTACGATCTACCTGTAGACAAAGTTTACCATCTGCCGACCAATTAGTTCACGAATTACGAATTTTTAAAGTTTCAATACGTTAATTACCCGCCATAAGTTTCACCGTGCAACGACCAGCATCTTGGTACGCTTGAAACCGGTCATCCGAGCAAGCCGCCGTCGGACTTGGAGATTCTAAAAAACTCAAGTCATCCCGAGGGACCATCGCAGAAATATTATCCAGTTTCCCGTTGTGAAAACCAGCAGAACACAGGAGCAGGAAGCAACGGAAGCTATATCCGAAGACTCAGGTTTTTGCTAACTTTAACAATATTTTACGCGCCATTTTTACTTGCTCATATACTTTTCTAGAATTTTCTTTGTTTATTCCATAACGAACTATTTACTTTGCTTTCACCGATATTATATCACTGTAATTTTTATTCCACTTATTTAAATATTAGGATCCACTGTTTGTAATTTTAAAAACTTGATTCTATGTTACTTTTATAAACTCTTTTAATAAAACAACACCTAATTGCACTTGTCGTACACCATATTGTTAGACTATAAGAATACCAACCGTTGAGTGTGTCTCCCGTATTGTTATTTGTGTGTCACGAAAATTGTTAATATAAATTCTAAAACTTTGCGAGATAATTTTTTATTAATAAAGTTAATTGTCAATATTTTTCTTTGGTTTTCTTTGTAATATACTTGAGATATTGTTCCGATCCCAATTAAATAAACTACGTACATAAAGTCAAAGTGGAGAGAGGTGAACCTACCTTAACCCTGAAGAAATTAAAGAAGCTAGCCGACGACGAAAATAACCAAAAACAGATAAGTATTGAACGAGCCCGATTTAAATAAACTTTTTATTATACAACAATTCACAGTTATATAACATTCATTCTTTTATATACATACGTTTTTATATATATTAACAATTCGCAACATTACATATAGAGCCCAACGTTTTGGGGCGTTCATAAATATAACCTCATATCATAAACACATTACAGATATATTAGATCACGCTCGACACATTACAATATATATATATATCATTTGCAACAATTGCTTAATGCGGCTTATGCATTAATATACGATAATTCTTTGGTATGTATTGTATAGTTCTGACATTAGTATCAGCATCCTTTTTCTGTACAAAAGTGTCGTATAGCCAGGAAACGTGTTAATGTATACGAAAATGCTATTTATTTTAGTGTTTGCAGCCTAACAGTCTGCGATTCAAGCGAAGGAACGATCGGTCAAGGCACCCGAAAACCAGGATTTCTAATCATTCCTCCGCTAAAATGTTCTCCTAAACACACACAAATACATCTAACTTATATATGAACCAATCACAGATAGCGCCAATCCCACTACACAATCATCCGTTATATAATGGGATCACATCGTAGTGAGGCTCATTGTATTTTTAACCTATGACAGTAATATTTTTTATAGTCATTTTTTATTATTTAAAATTATTTAAAAATGGCAGTAATTGCCGAAACATGTAAGAATTTGATTATTTTAAATATATACATATTAAAGTAAAACAAACCTTAAATTGCCTACTAACTAAATCTCTTATATATATACAGTAAAAACGCGCGAGGTAGGAATATATAGCAATAAGGGAATATAGTGGGGATGTAAGTTGGTTGGTCGCAAGATAGGTCGGCTGTCACGTTCACTTATCACTTATGTCAATTGTGTTATTTTGAAGTCTGTCAAGTCTGTCAAATCGCACCCCACTTACTTCCCCTATAGTAAAGAGCCAATCACATAATTTTGTATATTCGTAGTAAGCTCGTTTTTATTATAGATTCAATTAGTCGGCGATTAAATGTCTGTTTTACTTTAATATGTATATATTTAAAATAATCTTACATGTTTCGGCACATAATGGCTTTATCAAAGAAATTAAAAATATAAATGACAGTATATTAATGTCATATATCTGTAGTTGTCATGGATAAAATTAAAATATTCAAGGATACATTCAAATTTAATAATAATAATTCATGCCTCAGCATTCTCATCAGCTAGATGTAAATTACAGGTAATTGGCAAGCCATGAGTTATTATTATGTTTGCGCCTGTGGAGCGACATAAGATGTTAAGCTGTCGGTATTCGCCTTGTACGAGAAGGAAAACCATGAAAACCTACTCGGACAGCCTAGTCATTGATCTAAACTTACAGCATGATAAGCTAGTGTATAGATATTTAAATAACATATGATAGAAATATATATAATAACAACATATATTCGTGATGGTAAATTGCCGATCGTTGCATTATTAGGGTATAGTATATACTACTTAGATTTTTTATATTACTTCTGTTGCAAATTGAATTTTTTTCTTGTTTAATATTAATCAATTCTTTAATTTCCCTTTTCATTGTGTGTTGTTCTTTATCGATTATCTGTGTGTTTTCAAAGTCGAAGTTGTGACCTCGTTGTAATGTGTGTGTAAATAAAGCAGTTTTGTCTGTTTTGGAGTATTTGCGGGCTTGTATTCTTTTGTACAAATATTGTTTAGTTTGGCCTATGTATGTAGTAACTATCGCAATCGCGCCATAGTATTTATAGATGACATGTGTTTCTCGATTTTTTTCTATTTTAGGTTTTAGTTTTGAAAATAGATTTTTATTAGTATTGCTACTAAGTTTATATGTTGTAGTGATATCATATATTTTTAAAGCGTATTAATTTTTTCTGATAATTGTGGAACATATGGAATCGTGATATATGTTGTTTCATTGTTTAAATTGTTATTGGTATTTGCAGTGTTGTATATTTGGTGTGTCCTTTTTTTAATTGTTTGTTCTATAGGCTGTGGTGGAAATTCTGTCCGAAATTCTTTTATATATGTACAGTAGATAGTACAGTAGATATATTTTATTTGTAACTGCCAACATGATATTTCGAATAAATAATTTCAAGGTTAACTAGAGGGTAAATTTATTTGATCATATAGTATATTTTAGTTTATATTGAATTTCTTATTGTTTATATCGAATTCAAATGATATTTGCTTATTAAAACATTCTACAACGAATTTATTTTAGAATGCATTAGCTAGCATACAATTAATTTATGAAAGACCCTAGATTTTAATGTAATTTAATTTATATCAGTGCAAGCCATGTACATAAAGCATGACAAAACAATACCACCACGTTTATATAAACACGGAAATGAAATAAAGTTTTCCTTGCGTGGAACTTCGCTGCGTACTCATTAATATTTCACACCGTGAATAAAACATTTTTCTTCATCCAAACTTGGAAATAGTCGTTATTGGGAAATAGCTGTTCATCATTATATATACTCCAATAACAATAACAGTGACTCGTCAAACTTCGAAGAGAGGTTGTTACAAGAAAGCGGCCGAATACTCATCTAGATGGCGAGCGTCATCTTTGTGTCGCTCCAACTTCTAATTTCAAACAATAGACGTTGTCGCAGTAACCGCATCTCGTCGACAATGGTTCACCATTATCAATGTCTTCAGCTCGGCAAACTTTCGGGTAACAAGTCGGAGTCGCTATCGATAAAGACTTCCGCACCTGTATGTATGTATGTGTACAGGCTTCCGCGGCGCGTCTAAAATCGTCTTGTGTAACATTAAATTTTCAAACTCGAATGTAAATTCTGGTCCCCATCGCTTACGTCATCTTCATTTTACTCCATCTCCTTGCCCCAAAAATTCCCACCCGCCGAAACTTGCACCGTATCATTAAATATACAACTAATAAATAAAGTTTAAATTTTGCTCAAGTAAAATCCGGCTTAACTTTCGCAATAAATAATAGCCTGCTACCTCCTTTTGCCTGGTATTTAAACATATTTTAAACATGATATTTGTAAGAAGTTTGAACAGGAGTTTTCCTTTCATTAAAGTGTAAATTGCAACAAGGGCCACGAATATGAATATTCCGCACGGTAATGGTGTATGGTAAGCGTGTAACAGGATGTGGAAATCTCCGTCTAAAGCGGTGGCAATATACCGTTGAAAGAGTTGAACGAGGGTGGGATATTTGGAAAGAACTTCGCCTCGAGCTTAATTTAACACAAATTTCTTTTTCTCCTCGTCCCTCATTACGCATTTTTTGGAGTTAATTTATCACGGAGAATCGTACAAGATAAAATATTTGCAAATTTATATTTAAATTTCGCACGAAAGAAGTCTTAGGTATATTAAACACCTTCCACGAAAGAATTTATTTTTTCTTTCTTCGCCCGTCTAATTTTTAGAATGTCTTGCCTCTGCACTGCTTCAATTTTACGACATGCGTTTAGTAAATTGTGACTGTAATACTATTGTAATTTTTATGGCATGACTAGCTTGCAAGTTTTTACTTTCAGCAATCAGGCAATACCCTACACCTACACCTTTGACATTCTGTAAGTATTTAGATTTTCAATTGTCAAATTCCTTTATTAGTTGCGTTGACTGGAAAAACAATATAATTAATTAAAGTCCACTCTAATAAGATAATATACAAGAAAGGTAGTAGAAACGATCTTAAGAGTTACAGGCCTATTGCTATTATATCCAAGATTTCTAAAATATTTGGAAAAATAATGGATTTTAGAACCCAAAATGTTATTGAAAAGCACTAGTTGTTAAATTATAACCAGAATAGATATATTAGCGGCAAGCCTACATTGAGAGCAACATACCAAATGCTCAGAGAAATAATTATCGGTTTAAATAATAAAGAAGTGACTACATGTGTGTTTATGAACTTGTCAAAGGCATTCGATAGTGTTCATCATGGTATCCCTTTGAAGAAGTTGGAGGTTATCGGTTACTATGGTATACCACAAAAATGAATACAGTCGTATTTGGCACATAGAATGTGTTATGACGACTCGGGAGGACCAATACGATCGACATGGCCTAACATCAAGCGCAGTGTGCCACAGGGGTCTATTGTGGGACCATTGTTTTTTCTCCTTTATGTCAATGATTTACCACGTGTTATAAATAGCTTACTATTCTTGTACGCAGAGGGGGTAGGGATCAGGCTGTGGACATATTGGAGTCAAGTATGGAAGTTTTGGATGGGTGGTTTACACGGCACCATCTAAAACTAAATGTAAACAAAGCGTCTTTGTTAAATTTTAATAATCTAACTGAGAGCCTAGAATTTCATCATGGGAAAGAAACACAAGTTTCGACGAGATCATGTTTTTAGGGTTGAAACTGGACGGTGGATTGACGTGGCGTCCGCACATCGACGAACTTGTAATAAACTTCAAAGTAATAAGTTGGGTGTGGTATTAGCGTTTACCATGTATACGTGTAATCGTGACTGCAATATGGTATTATCTTCTGGGGTAATGCGATAGACATAAAACGTATTTTAATTCTACAAAAATCTTCAATCAGAGCTATTTTAAAATTAAACCACCGAAATTCTTGCAAACCAATATTTATAGATAAGAAAATACTTACGTTATCATCAATTTATGTGTTAGAGTGCGCGCTTAAGAACTTGCGTACATATCTAATTTCACCACGAACGAAACTGACTAAAGTGCAAAAAAATGTAGACATATTCCCAACACCATAAAAGATAAGCCTCATAATAAAGACGGCAGACTATCTGCCAGACAGACAAGAATAATTTCACCATGTGTACTAAATATTGTTTTGGATACTCTAATATAAATATGTTTTGAAGGTGCATCTGTTATTGACAATAATACCACTTTTTCTTTAGAATAAATGCTTCGTTCATTGTTAGAAATACAAAATATTGTTTTTTTTTTTTGATTCAGAACTGTAAAATATATGTTCAAATTATGTTATCTCTTTGATAAATGCATGTATGGAAATATTTAGGAAACTAAATATAAACTATAACTAGAGAACGGACGCAATTTCCATAAAACGCAATCGGCAATTGGAATTGTGTATAACGTCGCTCAGTACATCCCGGCGTAATTCAATGAAGTATTTGTCTGACTTACTCGAACACCTGGTCTCGCCGCGATAACAATGGACAAGCCAGCTATTGTATTCCGAGAATATAGTGCTTTTTAAAGTGTTTTCTTGAGCGTAGTTAGAAGTGGGGTTTTTATAATGTATGTATTTTAATTGAATTGATTCGGCATTTACTTGATGAAGATCCATAATTAAGAATAGAAATAAAACTACGGTTTTAATCTTCACTTTTAATCATTACTCGTAAAACGACAATTGTTTCACCAACACAGTGGCTTCCTCAGGTGTTTACATCTAAACAGTACGCTACAAACTAAATAAAAAATAAATAATATATCTATAAAATCAAGAAGGATGGTATTTAAAATATTTTTAATGAAATCTATGAATTACAAGTGTTGTCGGTAGTGAAAGAATGTGGCACATCTGGTCGGCCCTAACTGTATATTATAGGGTACTAAACGTGTTTACGCATAAATTTGTTTAATAACCTACATATACATTTGTATTATCGTCTAAACAGATTTTAAGTAAATAAATTTAATAAAGGCGAGTTATTTAAATCTAATTTATCATTTAATAAAATTTGTGACTGTTTTAATTTATTGATTTCTAAACTTTCCAGTAAATTTAGTTTCTTGCCTTTATTTTCTAAATGTAGAATTTGAAAATCTTTATCGAAAGTGTGGTTTTCTTCTAATAGATGATTCGCAAAAGTAGAATCTTGTTTTTTATTTTTAAACGAAGAACAATGCTCAGCAATGCGTTTTTTAAATAAGTTTTTCTATATGTTAATGTGTGGATGCGGTAAGATATATGTCGGTCAAACAGGAAGATCGTTTGAAAAACGCATTGCTGAGCATTGTTCTTCGTTTAAAAATAAAAAACAAGATTCTATTTTTGCGAATCATCTATTAGAAGAATAGATAAGAGATAAAGATTTTCAAATTCTGCATTTAGAAAACAAAGGCAAGAAATTAAATTTACTGGAAAGTTTAGAAATCAATAAATTAAAACAGTCACAAATTTTATTAAATGATAAATTAGATTTAAATAACTCGCCTTTATTAAATTTATTTACTTAAAATCTGTTTAGACGATAATACAAATGTATATGTAGGTTATTAAACAAATTTATGCGTAAACACGTTTAGTACCCTATAATATACAGTTAGGGCCGACCAAATGTGCCACATTCTTTCACTACCGACAACACTTGTAATTCATAGATTTCTTTAAAAATATTTTAAATACCATCCTTCTTGATTTTATAGATATATTATTTATTTTTTATTTAGTTTGTAACGTACTGTTTAGATGTAAACACCTGAGCAAGCCACCGTGTTGGCGAAACAATTGTCGTTTTACGAGTAATGATTAAAAGTGAAGATTAAAACCGTAGTTTTATTTGTATTTATTTTATTTATTAGTTTATATTTCGTAAGATAAATAAAGTGCTGTGAGTAAGTTTCTTGTTTTCATAGTTTTAACTGTTAATTACATCGTAATTTTTGTGATAGATCGCGTTTAATATCGTTTGATTGAATCTATTTCTACCAATTATTTCGACGTAAGAGTGTGCATTGAATTTCGTTCAGTTTCAATAACTTACGCACACATTTTTAGTTTTCATTTATTTAGATCTAGAGCATTGTTTAAGTTACTTTTTCGGACATGATATGGAAGAATGTCGAGAACGGCATTGTAAAACAATGGCGAGTTGGATTGACGGTCATACTGATTGTATGTCCATTGTCAGTGATTCCGAAATTTATTACAAAATCCGTAAAATATCGTCAAAAATTTGTCACTTAGGATCGCAAACACATCTGAACTCTGTAAAACTTTTATGGCGGCTAATATTCCATTAAATAAACTTAGCAACCCCACATTAAAAATATTTCTTCAAAAATATACTGGTCGAAATGTTCCTGATGAATCAACTTACACAAATATTATGTTTCTAGGTGCTATACGAGAACAGTAGAACGCATTAGAAGCCATCTTTTAAATCAATACATATGGATAAGCGCCGACGAAACGGTGGATATGTTAGGACGCTGTGTGGTAAATGTTGTAGCTGGTGTACTACATCCAACTATTCCCTATAACTCATATGTAATAGCAACAAGTGTTATAAATAGAGTTGATACGGAAACAGTTGCTGAAACCATTAAGGAGAATATGCAAAAAATGCTTCATTCGGACGCCACGTCCAAAGAAAAAATACTTTTATTTGTCAGTGATAGTGCTGCGTATATGTTAAAAACAGGCAGACTATTGAAGAAAACATATCCTAATATGCTGCATATTACTTGTGTAGCACATGCTCTCCACAGAATCTGTGAATATATCAGAGACACTTTTCAGGAAGTTGATAGACTTGTATCAGCTTTTAAAAAAGTTTTCAGAAAAGCACCATTGAGAGTAGCTCTTTTCAGGGAAAAAATTCCATCTCTGTCACTGCCTCCCACTCCTGTAATAACTAGATGGGGAACATGGCTGGAGGCTACTAGTTATTATGCTGAGAATTTCGATAGTCTAAAACATTTCGTAGCACTGCTAAAGGAGGATGCTAGAAGTATTGGTGAGTGCAAGGAGCTCACACAAATCCAAAATTGAAAAAATCAGTTGTACTTTCTTCACGAACATTTTGGAAAATTGCCAAAACTAATCACTTATTTTGAAAATCGAAATCTCAAATTAAATGACGGATTAACCACATTAGATGTGGCTGTTAATAATTTGAAAAGTATTCCAAGTGACTTCGGATGTGGCCTTCGGCAAAAGTTTGAAGCAATTCTTAGTAGAAATCCAGATTTAATTACATTGCAGCAATTATATATGGAGACAATTCCACAAAATCTAACGGCTAAATATTAAAAGAATATTTCCAGTATGCACCTATAACCAGTTGCGATGTAGAAAGGACGTTTTCTATTTATAAGGATGTACTTAATTCAAAGAGAACAAAATTGACAGAAGAAAACCTTGAGAAACTATTGCTAGTCAATATTAATACTCCTTTACTCAACTTGAACGACAAAATGAACAAATAAAAATGTTCCAATTATAGAAATAAAATTAAAAACTTTAAAAATACAACTTTTCAACAAATACATATGTATTTCGTAATTTTATAGATCACCACCCGTTTGTTTTCCAATTATATAAATAAAATTAAATATTTTAGAAATACAGCCTTTCGCCAGTACTGCACTGAGTGGTAAGCGTGTCCGTTCTCTAACTATAACTATAACTACTAAATATATGTTTTTCTGCTCCGATATGTAAACAAAGCGAGAGGAATGAAAAATAATATTTAGTACAGATGGTGAAATGATTCTTGTCACCATGCACCGGGCACATAGTCTGCCGTCTTTAGTCATAAAATATTTAAACAGCTACTAAAGACACACTTCGAGAGAGTACTGTATACAGTGCAAGATTTCTTTCTGGAAGACATAAGAACAAATTAAATTTTAATTATATATGTCTCAATGTTGGTCATTTCCTACCGTATATAGTTATACACTATTTTATATTTGACATGTTTCTTATATTTGACAGGAAGTTGATGAAACGAAATATATTATTATTAAGTATCGTCGCCCCAACTGTATTGATGCGGTATTTACATTTTATATCACACGAACTACGAAAGTGGAGACTTGATATTAACCATGTGAAACTAAATGATTAAGAAACTGAAATCCTTTCCTCTTCTATACGAGCGAGAGCTTTATGAAGTTCCCAAACTTCTTAGCTCTTTGTATTGCCTTTAAGGTAACCAGAACTTATTTTCAACTTTCTTAATAGTTTATTAAATTTCAATGTGGATAAAACATAAAAATCATAATTTAATAACGAAAACTTTGTCTTTCTCTGCCGTTATCAAATATTTTTGGTAATATCAATTGTTTGCATTACCTTAAAATTTCATGTTAATAATGTAATTCGTATATGTATTTATTTTGTTCCTTCAATACAAAACAAGACTTCCGCAAAATGACCGAAATTTAATTGCGACCACAATCTCAAATTGTTAGAATAGCAGCTAGTGCAAATCAATTGCATTTTCGCAAAGTGATGCGAATAAAACAAATGTTTTCTACATTATTTGACGCTAATTATTGGAATTTTTTATACTGCAAAAAAATTCGCCCTTATGCAGGATTCGAACCTACGTCCTTTGGTTTGCTGGACCACGCTCTTAGCAGTTAGTATTAATACCATATGAGCAAAGTCTTTTATACATACTTTAGAAAACCATGAAGCTTTTTTCGTCAAACCTAAGCTAGCAGTGTAAATGATCTTTTTTTTTGATAAATAATTGCTTATGAACATTTAGGTCGAAAAATAAAAAGTTTAATAATAAGGAATAGCTACAATAATGTTCGAAGTGAGCTCCTCCATTTCCGATAAATGTAAAATCTGGTTTTCAAGTGAGTGACCCTGTTTCATGGGATTCCCCAACAGATTGGCAGATCGGCAAACTGATACACATTGCTCCAAAATTTTACTCGGACGGTATGGCCATTCCCCATTTTGTAGATTGCCACCATTTCGAATGTAGCTTTCGAAAATAAAAACTTTGTGATTTATTGTGTCAATAAACCTACGTTACCAGAGAACATTTTTATCTTTATAAAATTCATTATATAAAATATTCATTTTGCTTCTTTTGAGAATCGGAAACGAAAAGTGGTAACTGGGTGCTAAGACTATATGGTGGGTGTTCAATCTCTTCAATGCCACAATCGGTAAGAGTAGCTTTTGAAAGTCTTGACTTGTGTACTGGCGCATTGTCGTAGAGTAACAAGACATCTTGCATAAGTTTCCCGCGTCGTTTCACTTGCTTCAGTAATATTAAAACGAGTGAAGCCCTGTGTATAATTAATTTAAAGTGTATACTAATTTAAATAAATACATAATTGCTGAACATCAACATAATTTACTTATAGCTTCCAAATGGCAAAAACAGATGACTATAACTTGCGTATGATACGGTATAAGACCAGACAGTATGTCTATTATAAGTACTAAACAAAAAAGGTAAGAAAAGAATACAATCAAATGATAAACTTACACGCAAGGCCTTGGGTACTCGTTCATAAACGAAATTGAATCTTATATACGTAAACTAAGGGCTACTTATTCTATGACGCTATTAAAATAAAGTAAAAACAACTGAAATGCACTCTTATGCACGAAATCCTTAAAGAACTTGAACAAATGTTTATTTAATCTAAATAGCATCATCGTAAATATTAAATACAATCGGTATAAACAATACTAAAGTCTTAAATGGTCAAAATAAATTATTCTGTGCGAAGACAATAGAAAACAAAACTAAATTAATGTGATCTCTATTACTATAACCTTCGAACAAAGTAGTTAACAAATGTCTAAAGCAAAGAAGATATAATATAATGTGAGTAACTTAATATAATATACGAACAAAGAGATTACTGGATGGTTAAGACAAATGGCAGAATAAATTAATGATTCTTAATATTTCATGTCGGTAATTTTCTTAGAGCACGATGCAAGTTTTTGCCTTACACCTTACAGCTTGCTACTTACACCCTACAGCTTGCTACTACAGCTTGCTACTATTGCTCGAGGTTACCCAGCTGCTATGGTGTTGTTTCCGTTTCACACGTGGTCCTCGAAGTGATTTCCAGCACCTGTGCTCCAATACCTTTCTCCAAAAGATTCTCCACTTTCGTTCATTTAACAACGCGTATGGCATATATCAGGAGCCAAATAGTTATAAAGCTCATAACGAAAATCTTACAGATGTTACTAATGCATTAGAATTGTCAAAACACGAAGATTGAAACACATAGAAAGTTAGCGGGAACATTACTCACCCACAGATGTTCGATGGGGTTAATTAATCTCCGGTCTAGATAATAACGTCAATTCAATCAAATAAAATTACACAAACACTGTATGCCGCCCTGTAAGCTACCTATTTCAGTGTAAATTTTCTCGATAAGAAAGCCAACTAGCGGTCCAGAAGCAAAAGAAAACAATTGATCTGATCGGGGTACTAGACGATAGTGTGTTCGAGGTCATACACTAAAATTCTAATGAATTATGATCATAGAACAGCGATACCGCTACGGATATATACCGGTATACATCATCCGCCAAGATATTGCAACAATAATAAAAATTAAATTATATTTTTAAACTCCGAAGAAGATGACGACTTCTTTGTAATTATTTATTTTTGCTACTCCATTTTATTCAGTTTTAAATTGAACGTATTCTTTAACATTACTAGAATAAGTATGTATATTCACGATAATGAAAGTTTATAGGTTCGGAAGGTATACGCTGCATTATATATACATTCGCGCGTAGGTATACATTTTAATGTTTTACAAAGAATTGCAATGTTATTACGTACATGTTCTTTTTCGATCTTCTTTAACATTGGCACTTAATTTCATTCAATTCTAAAAGCCTTATCAAAATAAAATTGCATATTTTCATAACGAATTACAATCTGAATTGAATTTCCATATATATCTCGCCGAGAAGGAGATTTTCCACGAGGGACTATATTAATGTAATTTTAAAAATTGTTTATGTTGATTTGCCTTTTGTACATTTTACAAAGAGATGTGAATATTATTAAATCTGTCGTATACCATTTTCTATTTTCGTTCTCACTTCTTTATCGTCATTTACATCTCTTCCCCCGCATTATCTTTCTCTGTTTTCACTGTTTTAACTGCTATTCTTATCGCCTCCAGGATATTGTCAAATTATACTCCAGTTTAATTTTATATCCCATGCAGATCGGAAATATTAAATGTTAACGGTGTTGTACTCGGAGTTGTAAATTTGCTTGTCGGTTCTGACAAAATTTTCGTCGATTAATCATTCCATACTGTAACAGTTATTGTACGAGAACATATCAAAATATAACGAAACTGGTGCTATAACTTCTTTCACAATTAGAATTTTATAACACAAAGAATAGTAACGAGCCATCGAAAAAATTCATAATTGGAGTAGACTGTGAAATTGGGTTGGTACTTTAGCCACTTCCGCATAATGACATTTATTATTTGACATTGAAACTATAAGTTTGTGTCAAATTTTACAAATTTAAAAAGTTAGAGTTGGTTTGTGTTTAGATGTAAATGGACAACATTTTCAACAACTTCTGTAGCTATATGTATATTTTGATTATGATTTCGATATTAAATAAATTATTTGTTTTCTTTTTTGTTGTAGTATCATTTCAATGCCATAACCTTTTTTTACAATGAAACTAAATGAAACTGTCAAGCATCAAGTAATGTGTCATTATATGGAAGTGGCTAAAGTACCAACCCAATTTCATAGTCTACTCCAATTATGAATTTTTTCGGTGGCTCGTTATATGAAGTCCCTTTCTCTAGTGTACTTATGCTCTAGTAGACTTTGATTTAACTTTCGTCGTTTATTACTAATTAATTACTGAATTGTCAGTGTCTATTAGAAACATAGAAAAAATTAGAGTGGAGCAACAATATGTGATAAAATTTTGCGTTCGGTTGGGTAAAACTCCAATTGGACTTTTGAAATGATTAAAGCTGCATACCCAGATGATTGCTTATCACGATGTAGACGGGTTTTTTGAGTGGCATAAGAAATTAAAAGACAGTTATGAGTCAGTGGAGGATGAACTTCGACTATTATCGGGATAAAATAAAACAAATTTGAATGAATTTCACTACTTTTTACTTTACACAGTAACGATCGTTTCGCTCCAACCTGAGCTTCATCAGACATATGACTAACTTATGGATATATCTTTACACAAATGTACCGTAACAAACACATGTTTTGTTTTGAATAGTTGAATGAATGGGTACTATTTATTACTTAAATGTCTATGTGCATAGACATTTAAATAGTAAAAAGAACCCATTCCCTCAGCTGTTAGATTATTGACGAGGATACGTACTAAAAATATGTTTAAACAGAGACTGAAAACTAGTTTAAAATTTCAGATAATTTTAATAATTATCGTTAATTAAAATCATTTAAAACGTTAAACTATTTATTGAATATACAGGGTGCGGCAGGGAAACTTGCTGATTTGAAAAGTCAATAAAAGAAAAAGTACTTCATATATCGATTTAATTCTTTTTTTATCGTATAGTACACATTCTGAATTTTTGTTTTAAGTGGTTTTAAAAATGACATCGGCCAAATGGCGGCCCTCATTAGTGATACACTGATCTACCCTTGATTTGAAGTTGCGCTCCACTCTTTCCAGCATATCGACGGGAATGTTGGCGATGGCTTGGCGGATGTTGTCCTTCAGGTGTTGCAGGGTCCGGGGTTTGTCGTTGTAAACGATGGATTTAAGATATCCCCATAAAAAAAATCGCTGGGTGTCAAGTCGGGGGAGCGCGGCGATCACGGTACGTCACCCCTCAAGGATATAAGGCGCTCGTGGAAGTGTTCCCTCAAAAGCTCCATCGAAGTTCTCGCTGTGTGCGCCGTGGCTCCGTCCTGCTGGAACCATACGTCCCCAAGTTCCATTTCTTCAAGTTGTGGAAGAAAAAATGTCTCAATCATTTCTCTGTAGCGAACTGCATTCACAGTAACAGCGCGTTCATCTTCCTCGAAAAAATGAGGCCCAATTATTGCAACTCTCGACAATGCACACCACAGTAACACGTTCACAATGAAGTGGCATCTCATGAAGTTCGCGGGGATTGACATCACTCCAATACCGCATGTTTTGTTTGTTAACACAGCCGGAAAGGTGAAAATGGGCCCCATCACTAAAAAACACGAGAGCGTCGTCTGGCAAGTTACTGAGCGCTTCACATGCAGTTTGGCGAGAAGCGAAATCGCGTTCACTCAACTGTTGGACCACAGCAAGTTTGTAGAGATGAAACTGGAGTTCGTTGTGAAGAATTCGTCTCACTGTGCGATCAGAAATCCCCAGCAGCGTGTTTACGCGCCGAACGCCGGGGAGAGCTCACCCTTTCGACGTTTTCTGGAGTTCTGGATGTCCGTTGACCTCCTGGGCCTTTTTTTGCAACACTCCCACTTTCCCTGAATGTGTCCACCCACGAATCAATCGATTGCCGGCCAGGAGCGGGACCCGCGGGATGAATATTGAACTGACTTCGGAAGGCACGTTGGGTGGCGACCACCGAATGACCGTTGGAAAAGTAGGCCTCGACGGCGAACGAACGCTGTTCCTTAGTCCAACGCATGACGACAACTGGCTTGTGGGGTAACAAAACTTCAGAACCCCCCTCTTTCTAATGAGACCCTCCCCACCCCTTTCTGACCACGCCTCGCTCATTGGCGTCCAATTCAAATCAACAAGTTTCCCTGCCGCACCCTGTATATTTTTTGGTAAATCGGCCGCGAAGTTACCAATTCGCGGTCCGCGAAATATAATTTCGCGGACTGTTGTCATTTTAATTGTAAATACGTTGTGATGAAGTACCGGAAATTGAATTAACAATTTCATTTTTATTTTCTATAGAACCACCATGGCGCTTAAGAGCTGATATTGTAGCACCGCTGTTCGCAAGGGGAGTAGCAGAGCTCCTCCTAAAACAAAGGCCTGTATATAGTAAATGGTGAATGTAGTCAATGGTTATTTTTATTAACTCATCATGTATCATGTTTCCTGATACTCCCATAACTAAAACTATTTATCAGACGAACAGTAAATTTAACAATTTATAAGAGAACTTTGTTTATATCAAAGCAATAAATTTTGGTCGCCAATGTCATTCTTTGACAAAATGTAAATTGCTGTATTGGTCATAATGGTAATAATCTATAATTTAATCTGTCACATGTTAATAAAATTTATAAGTCCTAGACGAGCTGCTACGGTAGCTTTAGATAGTCGAGTTTCTATTAAGGAAGCAATCCTTACTTTGTTAAAATAGGATATTGAGACTATATTAAAAATAATTCAAGAAAACAAGAATTTGACAAACTGCAAATTTATATTGACATTTCATTAACAATGTATATAATCAATCTGGGCAAAAATCTACATTGTGAAATTTCCTCAAATTTTACAATGACATTAACGACCAAAATTTATTGCTCGCAACTGTACCTTCCACAGTAAATATTTTCAATCATCAGCGTTTTTAAAAAATAACTTAATCTGATTCAGTGTTAACACTTTTGACTTTTTGGCCTTATAACTGACTGCTTTTGTCTTCAGAAAAGGGACCAACTTTCCTTACGTCAATCTCTTCTTTTATATTGCAATGTTTTTGTCTTTTTGCGGGTTCTAAATAAAACTAACGGTAATTTAAACACACACTATATTGGAAATAAAAACGGTATACACTAAATAAACAACTTAAAACTACAACTAACTAAACAATATTTATTTAACAAAATTTATATTAATGTTTATTTATTACAATATCAACTCGACTCGGCGACTACCCGTTGAATGGAATGAACCACTCTCGAGTGTTATTTATATTCACGGGAAAACTTCTAGCATCTTCGGGAATGTCTGTCTAGATTTTTCCTGATGCATCGACATCTTTGGACATGATTCGAGGCCTGACGCATCGTCGGATGATTCATCACAATATTAAAAATGCCATTTAAGCATTGAATACGAACTTCATAAGCTCGAACTTTTTAAAGTCTCCGATTTTTCCAAGAAATGTGCCAGTAATACGTTTTCGAACACAGTTTTGACATTCTTGTTGTTGCACCAGACTTTAAACTCTTTGTAATATTTTTCGTATTGCCTCTTAGATTTTTCCAGTATTAAGTTAGAAACTACGGAATTGGAAGCACTTCTTATTTCCGGAGGAGTTCCAGATATCATTATCACTTTCAGGAGATTCAAACATTTTACGACTTATTTTTACAACTATTAAGTATTTGTATTTTATTGTGTTCCTCTCATTTCTATGGGAACGCATGTAAAGCAAGTAAGCCACTTTTGAATTTAGCACTAAAAGTATTAAATTGTGTCTCAATTTAAATAAAATAGATTGAACAATTTACACGGTTGCCCAAAAAATGTTGTGTATATCTTGTCCGCCAAAACCTTTAACGTACCTGAGACTGTCCTGCCTTTGCCGCAAATGGCTTCCGTGACAATTTCTCTCTTTGTACGTTGAAGTGTGTTTGCTGCTTTTATATACAAATAACTATGTAGTTAAATTGCTGGGAATCTTAAGATACACTTTAATTAAAAAAGATTTTTGAGAAAACTTAACTGAAAGTTAGAGATTGTCTCTTTTTATATTTCTAATATTTTGCTATTTTACTTAATAATTTCCTTATTGTTACAGGTATGACGAATCTCCATATATATTAGAAAATTTGATAAAATGAGCGTAAGGTAAGTCTTTAAAATTGTTGTTTGTATTGGATTTATTATGTTAACCGAAGAAAAGGGTTGTTTCTCGTCCACACATAAATAGAATGAAATAAAAAATAAAACTTTGATATAAATAATATTAATGACAACGTTGTTAATATAGTGACGATGATGTTTTGTTTATGCGATAACTAAGCATGCCCATTTGGGAGCAAATGCTGTATCGCAATGGAAGGGGATTCGGTTGCACACGCATATATTATATATACAAATTTTCCAATAGCGGTGCTAACGGCCCATAGCGATTAATCATATTATTCTAAAATATCGATGAGCACACTGATACGCATACCTATAAATGAATAATAGCAAATAATAAATAAAGTTATAAATTTATAAAACGTGCCGGAATACTTACCGTTTTAAACGTCTATAGATAACGCGAACACAAATACCATTTTTTCTCCGTATATGCTTTACACTATTCACGTGCCTTTGACAGTTATATTTTGTTGTACAAAAGAGCGGTATTTCACAAACTTAACATTTTATTGTAGTACCAGCGTAAACTAAATCTGAAAATCTACCTATTAATTTATGTGCTTCGTGGTAGAAGGGCCTCTTTATAGCTTTCGACATTGTTTTATTATTTTTTACTTTACACGAAATAACTGTACTATATCACAGCCGACTTGAGACTGGACACATACCGGAAACATATCTACATATAAAATATAATACATGTGCGTGCAACCTAATTCCCTTCCACTGCGACACTGCGTTTGCTCCCAAATGGACATCCTGATCGATAAAAATTATATTCGTTTTTAAATACTCACAGAGCTTCTCTAAACTTAGTATCAGATTTATAAATCTTGCTCAAGGCGCTGCTGATACTCGAGCCCGTGTTGGGAGACTTTTGCGTAGTATAAACCAACTTCAAGCATTCGCCGTTGCTCAGAACAGACATCTGATCTTGGCCTCAAGGTCCTGTTAGGGTTACTTTGAGCACGCGTTTGACATGAAAGTTGGTTTCAAAACACGTTAGTCATAACCTTATTTTGTCAGTAAACAAAATATTTAAAGATTTTACAGAGTATATTGACATCGTAATAGAGGAAATATTTAAAATCCATTAGAATTTGTTAATGTGAATGAATTTCGGGCTTGTTATCGATTTCATTAAGATACGGTGATAAATATGCTTCTTCCATTTATGATAGAAGGCGAAAACATGATAAGATTAGTAAATACAAAAGCGTGATAATTCTGTATTTTTGCAATTAATTGTATCTGGTGATTGTTGTTTGACGGCCTGGATCGAATCATATTTTATCGTAATCCTATAAGAGTAAGATTTAAGAGAAAATGAAGACAAAGAAAATATTGTAACTGAAGTGTCAGTTGTTGGAAATGCTGATCTTGCTAAACATAGTTTAGATTTTTGGAGACACTTCATTCAATTATATTTTGTACAATACGTTGGAATTAATCATGTAAATTTGTATCAAAAACATATAAGTGGTGTATATTGTATTAGACTCTATTGTTTGTCTGTACATAATACATTATGATAATAAAACAGGATTTTACCTCTTATATCTTTACAAAAACAAGCGTTTACGCAAAAAAAATAGTCCCCTTCCAACAAAACAATTTTTTACTCTAGAATTTATTTTTTCGATAAAGTAGTTCTGCTTCTTATGATAAAAAAATGCTTTTTTTAATTAATGTTGTTCCTGGAAAATACATTAAACAAAAATATATACAAAATGTTTGCTATTACAGTAATTTCATTGAGCAAAATAATGAAATTGAAACCTTGACTAAATCTGCTTGTTCTCCAAAAGCACAAAATTTAAGTGTACATTAGTAGTAACACATTGAAAAATGCATTAATCAGCCACAAATTGTTATAAAGCAATGCACAAGTACATATTACTTTCAAATTATGCCGGCCCATTCCCTTTTGGAAATGGGCCGGCAGTGGAAATAAGGACATCGCAGTGGTCGTGGACTATTTTACTAAATGGGTCGACGTCTATGCTCTACCAAATCAAGAGGCCGGAACTGTAGCGGACGTTATTGTAAAAGAGTTCGTCAGCCATTTTGGTGTATCCCTGGAACTCCATTCAGATCAAGGGCAAAATTTCGAATCCAGTCTTTTCGAAAAGATGTGTGGACCTTTTTGCATTCGAAAGACAAAAACAACTCCAGAACTTCAGAAGAATTGGGAGGGGCCATACGAGGCGTTGAAGCGCATTAACAATGTAATTTACCGCGTAAGGCAAACACCTTATAGTAAGCCCAGAGTCGTGCATTTTAATTGATTAGCTCCATATTTGTAGATAGAAACGACCAAATCGCTGACTTGCGCTAATTAGATAGCTACTACAAAGAAACAACTTTCGAAGACCTCATAGAGGAGTACTCTGGTTCTAGACAAGTTAGATTTGTAGTGACTATCGAGAAACAGCAATACTTGTTTATTGTGTCAAATTACGCGTTCGCTTATTGCGCAGCCCGAGACCTGTCTAGAGGAATTTCCAAAAAGAGAAATTCAGCAGAAGCAAATAATTAAGGCAAGAAGGACCGGCGATCGGGAAGAGTCTCCAAATAATAAACAAAGAACAATTAATTTTTTATTTAGTCACGAAAGAGCTGTCAAGCCTGAAGCCAACCTATCGTGCCTTATGTGCGGCCCTGATTTATTTGCGCGAACAAATGTTATAAGATATTTTGAAATTAGCAATACCAAAACACCAAACCACAACCCAGTGGTTTGAACCGTCTGGATTGGAGAATTGTTAGAAGTGATGTTCCAACATACTGATATGGAAATTCTGGCCTGCATTTACTGGCCTGAATATTCCCTTCTGACCAGACAAGATAAGAACGTGAACTGCTACTTCCATAGTACGTCGGAATGCAACAAATGCCCTAATTATAGATTTGATCATCGCTTGATGGAATCAAAAGATGGCTTATTTCGGGGCTAAACTTTTTCTTTAAAGAGAGGGCAATGTAATGTGCCTCATGTGATGGTGACCTTATCGATAACGTTACTAGCTATGCACGTCAGAATGTGCATAGCCACAAGAGACTAGAGAGTGAACCTTCAAGAACCCTGAGGCGTGCATAAGCAGTCCACATGAAACCTCCCTGATTTCAAATGTTAATTGTACGGGAGCTATGAGTCCTAGAGATTTGCGGCTTACGGTATCTTGAAAAGCAGCACAACAAGTTTACTTTGCTGCAAACGTTTATTTGTCCGTAAAAGTTACAGTTTTGTCTATATATGCACTTCGGTATGGGTTACGTTCGTAGCTCTCAGAATGTCCAGTCGATAGTCAATTTTAATCCATGCATTGCGCAGCATGTCCGGAGTGACTGAATTGACGACTTCCATAATTTTGTGGCGGAGATCGCAAGCATCGCGTATAAGTGTAGCGTACACCATATTTTTGACATATCCCAACAGGAAGAAATCCAGAGGAGTTATGACGAGATCGCGGTGGCCAAGCAGTGGGACCATCTCGTCCGATCCATCGCTGCGGAAATGTTTCGTCTAAGGAATTACAAACGTCTGTAACCCAGTGCGGTAGGGTGGTGCCCTACCGCATTGCTGGAATATCACATTTGGCTGCAAAGGAAGTAGCTGTAGAAAAGCAAAATGTTCAAGCATGTCAAGATAAATGGGGCTAGTTATGTTTTTTCCATAAAGAAAAATGGTCCAATATTCTGTCCCGCATCGAACACACCACACATTCACTTTGTCACTATCCCTGGCATGTTCCCGAAAAACGTTAGGTTGTTCTGAATCTCAAATACGAACGTTGTCACGATTAAACCTTCCAGATGTGTGGAATGTTGATTCATCACTGAATATCACATTCTATAGGTATTTTTCACCGTTATCGATCCGGTCCAGGATTTTAATAGTAAAGTTTTTGCGTATTGGTATGTCTCCGGGCTGTAACGCCTGAAGGATTTATACTTTCTAGGTATACATACGTAGTCCTTTATACAGCACCTTATGGACTGTTGACCGTAGAATGTTCAATTCCCTTGACGCTTTACGAATTGACGTTGTTAGGCTTCTATTGAAAGCCCCTCTAATTTCAACAGTTTCCTCAGACATGGGTTTCTTCCTCGAGCCAGGCTGTCGGTTAATACTACATGTGGCCAGAAATTTGTCAAACCATGCCTTAATTGTTTTTACGTATGGTGGTTCCCGTCTGAACGTTCTTTGGAAAATCCTTTGGACGACAATTGATGATTTCGTTTCAGCGTACCATATCACGCACTTTGCTCTCTTTTGTGTTGTTGTCATTTTTGCTTGTTAGTCACCGCTTGCAATAAAATAATGGCAATTACATGACAAACAAAAACTTGCAGCAAAATAAACTTATGTTGCTATTCATGATACCGCAAACCGCAAATCTCTAGGACTCAGTTTCCGTACAATTAACATTTGAAATAATAGTATATAAATATTGTTATTAAAGTTAATTATTTGTTAGGTGTTATTTAGTGCATTTTTTATAGCTATTATTATTATACCGTGTGTTTTATTAAACGAACCAAATAGAAGTATTATCACAGCATATTTCCTATTATAATTAATTAATACAATTTAATGTGTTTTTCAAACGAATGTAATGTAGGAACATAATCTTTTATCATCAAAGAAAATTTGCAGAAAAAAAGGTTAAATTCGACCAAAAAGTTTGTTTCATGGTAGTAAATTTGCGGTAAAAGTTATTTTGACAGACAAAAGGGACAAAACTTGCTAAATTCGCCAACTTTACATGCTTGAGGTGGACGTCTAACGAGAACGCCCAAAGTTCGTTTTATAAAACGAAACTCGCGCTTGAGCAAAAATCGCCTATAAGGAGTACTTACATAAGTTTCTGTTTTACGTAAAGTAAGGTTTCAACTATAAATATGGACATTAGGGAACAGGTAGAGCTTGTGTAAGTACGAATTATTAGAAGAGACAATTTTCTGAACAAATAAAAGTAAATATTTCTTGCGATAAAGAACAACTATCTAACTAAATACTTTTTTAATACCTAAGTTAATCTTGCTTTAATCTACAGAGAAGATGTCACTGAGACGTACTTCTTTTTACTAATAATATACAGGGTTGTCGGTGAATAATGCCAAAGCTACGCGAATCTGAAGAATACGTATAAATCTCTAACTGAAAATAAAAAAAGAAATTTCTTTGTTATTCATCAAAACTTTCCAAATTTTTGGGGTCAAAATGTAGTTAAAGTCGATTCATATCTTTGTTTATTTTATATTTACCAAAATACAGCTGCAAGTCACGTTCATTGATCTGCAAAAAAAATCGATAAAATTCCTAGACATTATTAGACGATAACGTTTCACAATAGGTTCCTATTAATACAATATAGTGAATGTTGTTGTTTTCTTACCAAAAGTTTATATAATATAGTCAGGCGCACATATGGTGTTCTAATTGCGATGTTTTTTTGTTGCTATCAATAATAGCCTTTACCTCGAATATGTCGACAACCCTATAGCTCATTTTCATTAATGTAATTATAGTTAAATAGTTTGAACGCTAAACTTTTTTTTAAATAAAATTATTATGTTTATAAATAATAATAAAATATATCATAAAACAGATATCATTAATTGTTAGCTTTATGTAGCGTGTCTACGGGACAACTGACTTTTAATTATTTGTATGCAATTATATATATATATATATATATAACATACAAAACACAAACACTGTAACACACAAAACACCTAAAATAGCACCGATCATAATCACAGAGAAAGACAAATGGACTCAATTACGAAGTGAAAGGACACTAAAAATAGTTATGCGAGGAATTCCTGCCTTTATCACTGACACAGACATAACAGACGACCTGACTGACCAAGGCCACCCGACACTAAAAATCAAACGTATGAACGGAAAACACGGCAAACCTGCACCACTTGTACTAAGCGAACTGACGAGACAATACAAATCAATTTATAACATACACGACTGCTGCGGACTTTCAATTAATATCGAACCACTTAACACACGGACAGACATAATACAATGCCACAAATGCCAGACTTTTGGACATCAACAAAGACATTGCAACGTACACTACAAATGCATGAAATGCGGCGACTCGCACTCAACACACTTATGCACAAAACTTAAAACAACGCGACCAAAGTGTGCAAACTGCAGTGGTCCCCACATATCAACATTTCTCAGCTTCCCTAACAACCCTGACAACAAAACCACACCCAAATACATCCCAGCAACACCCCCAACAACTAACCCCTGGATACAAAAGCGAAACAACACAACACCAAACACAATTGACGAACTCGCACTTGCCCTAGACAAAATGCTAATTACACTTCACTCTACAAACGCAACAACACAAAAGATACAAGACTTCGTAACACAAACAGAGAAAATAATCACACTTTACAACAACAAACAATAAACACACACAAATAATACATGAGAAAATTAATACTGGTAGCCGTAACTTTGTGGTAATTCATTTTGAAAATAATAAATTAAATAAAATAAAACAATAACTTTGTTTTACCACTTTATTCACATGTAATAGTGACCGCGGTTTCGAAATACAATGTCATTCTCGAACTGCAAAAGTTACAGGCCTACATAGATCTTATAAATGACACAAAAATTTATGGGGGTGCTTTATGATGTTATTTTAAAATTACTACTATATACGTAACTATTATATACAACATTGGATAAGAGGTGTATATATAAGATCTAACTGGTCGTTAAGAACAATATCTATTGTGTTATTTCCGCTTTTAAAAATTTCAAGTGATTCTAAAAGATTTAAGGGTTAAGAGAAGGGTCGTAAATTAAATCTTTTAGAGTCACTTGAAATTTTTAACACAATAGATATTGTTCTTAACTACCAGTTAGATCTTATATATACACCTCTTTTCCAATGTTGTATATAATAGTTACGTATATAGTAGTAATTTTAAAATAACACCATAAACCACCCCCATATATTTTTGTGTCATTTATAAGATCTATGTAGGCCTGTAACTTTTGCAGTTCGAGAATGACATTGTATGTCGAAACCGCGGTCACTATTAGATGTGAATAAAGTGGTAAAACAAAGTTATTGTTTTATTTTATTTAATTTATTATTTTCAAAATAATACATGACTTAAACGCAAAACACACAGACACACGCGCAGCAAATGACCGTACTACACACAAGACTATACGATTAATTATTAATCAGACACAAACACATCACAAGCTTGGGAAATACGAAACAATGGTGTGGAAATGGAGTTTACTTCGACCACAAGATAAAATCAAATGACCCATGAAAAAGTATTATGATTTTCGTGCTCGCGAACGTCCGCGACTGGACATTCGCTGCACGATGCCTGTATCTGTGATTGTATCCGTCCCGTGGCACCCAATGGTTTCCATGTCGGTGGTAAACACTGTGCATCGTCCCGTTTGTTCGTGCTTTCAGGTCTTTTGTTGATTTTTATGGCTTCACGTATTGTTCTTGTTCGTATATTTGTACTATTCATTGAAGTTTTGGTATTTTCAAAATCTATTGTATGTCGAGTCTGTATTACATGTTGTGCTAATGATGACGCGGTTGTTCGATTCTTATTGCGACCTTTTGTTCTTTTGCTCTGACACTTATTCGACTGTTAGTTTGTCCAACATATTGCTATGAATTGTGATCTTGAAATTTGCTTATTCACAATTCACGACAAATCTATCCAGCTAGGATACTCAGTCGGTTTAATTTAAAAAAAAATGGGTCTGCTTTCCTCTCAGGGTTCCAATCGGAAAAGTGGTTGTCTCTTCTACAAAATTTATAATGCGCCAATAAAAGAGTATTGACAAATGTTACAATTATATTTCTTTAAGTTACTTGTAAACTTCTTGAAATAAGGTTAAATAATAATAAACACAATAAAATTTAAATGAAACTTTGTAAAGTATAAAGATTAATATTGCCTCATTTAACAATATTATAAAGGTAAAAATAACGCATGGAAATGACAGCTGCATGCGATCAAAAACCTTTGTGATAGCCGATCAAAATTAAAAATAATAAATTACAAAGAAACTTTTTAATTTCTCCCTAGAGATCAAAATAAACAAACTATACTTGACAGACCGAAACAAACTCTAACGCATGTGCAACCACATGTAACAAAAAAATGCCCTTGATATACCAACGTATAGCAAACGCCAATTAAGTTGGCGCGAGGAGGGGTAAGTTCGCGCAGGATTAGAAGTAGTGGGGAGATTTATATTTGGCTTTACATCAAATGTCAGATAATTCTAACCTCTCAACGTGTATCACTTATGATCCCCTAGCAAAGACATTATGTTCCGTCAAACGTCAATGACAAATGTATTCTGACAATTACTTGAGTAGTGGGGGTGGACGTTTTTAAAAACGGCTTCTGCGCACCCCCTCCTCGCGCCAACTTAATTGGCGATTGCTGTACTAAATTTTACATTAACAGATTTTTTTACTAGAAATTTTAAAAACCTTCTTTGTTATTTATATCAAATAACTAAGACTAAAACTCAATAGGATAAGAATAATACTATTAGAAAATACAGTATTTAACTCTTTTAAATATAATACATATACAGACTGTCCCGTAAAAAACGCCAACATTCATAATTCCGTTATTTATTGTCCGGTTTTATTTAAACAAAAAGTAAATTTAATAGCATCAAAAACACTATAAGATAGCAGTGTTTTATTTGTTTTCAATTGTTTTCATGAATGTCAAACGACAGTCAAGTTTTTTATTTTAAATGGCAACATATATATTTTTGGCTATATTCGGATTGTATTTTTTTTTCTGAATTCAACGATGTATAACATCGTTTATTTTTGATAAACGTTTATTGCAAAAAAAAACTTTATTAATTTCATCTTTGTCTTCCATTATTTATAAATATTCGAATGTGTCATGAAACATTTGAAATGTAAGTATGTATTATAAATATTATTATAAGAAACAAAACACTTTACAATAAATGTTGAAAATGCCCGCCACCTTGTTTAACACATATCGCACATCTCCTAATAATAAAAAATAAAAAATAAACTTTATAAATTTCATCTTTCATTATAGTAGACTTGGCCCAGTCCACTAGCATTATGTCAATGTGCCTTAAGTGTCAGTTTGACTTTATTAAGTTTTCTGTATTATCCTGTTTGAACGTTTTGCGGCAACAAAAAGCGTATTTTCGTTAAAAATGAATAACAATGAATTAACGGACATGTTACAAGTGTTCTTTGAATGTAATAAAAATCGCCTTGAAGCAGTTCGTCGGTACAGTGCTCGTTTTCCGGACAGAGAAGTTCCAGGTTCGAAAATATTTCAGAGAATTGAAAAGAATTTAAGAAATTATGGATCATTTACCAAACCAAAAACACAAAAACGGAAATTCTCCGAAGATAAGAAATTAGATGTTCTTGCAGTACAGCAAAATCCACGAACTTCGATTCGCGAAATTGCACATAGTATTGGGGTATCAAAAACTACAGTTCATGGTATTTTAAGAAAACACAAACTTAAACCGTACATAGCTCGAAAAGTTCATGCATTAGAACAAAATGATCCTGGCCGAAGAATCCCGTTTTGTCGTTTTTATTTAAATGCATTAGAACAAGACCCGAATTTTTACAGAAGGATAATTTGGTCTGATGAATGCACTTTTAGCAACAACGGTATTTTTAATAGAAACATACATCGACAGTGGAGTGCAGACAATCCGAGATTTGTAATTGAAAATAATTTTCAAAGACGTTTCAACGTAAATGTTTGGTGTGGCATTTTAGGTGATCAATTAATTGGGCCATTTTTCATAGATGGTTGCTTAAATCAAGAAAAATACTACACTTTATTACACGAAAATCTCCAAAACTTTTTAGATGAATTACCTTTGGCAAATTTAAATAGAATATTTTTTCAACAAGATGGGGCTCCCGCGCACAACGCCAGAGTAAATACTGATTTGTTGAACACCCAATTTGGAAATAGGTGGATAGGAACATCCGGTCCTATCGAGTGGCCTGCGCGCTCACCGGATCTTACGCCCCTCGATTTTTGGTTGTGGGCTTATCTACAAGATCGAGTTTATTAACAACTCCAGAAAATGCTGACATTTTAAGACAAAGAATTATTAACACTTGTCAAGAAGTACCTGCCGCTTGTCTTTTAAATGCGACCTTAGGAGTAATTAGGAGATGTGCGATATCTGTTGAACAAGGTGGCGGGCAATTTCAACATTTATTGTAAAGTGTTTTGTTTCTTATAATAATATTTATAATACTTACATTTCCAATGTTTCATGACACATTCGAATATTTATAAATAATGGAAGGCAAAGATGAAATTTATAAAGTTTTTTTTTTGCAATAAACGTTTATCAAAAATAAACATGTTATACATCGTTGAATTCAGAAAAAAAAAATACAATCCGAATATAGCCAAAAATATATATGTTGCCATTTAAAATAAAAAACTTGACTGTCGTTTGACATTAATGAAAACAATTGAAAACAAATAAAACACTGCTATCTTATAGTGTTTTTGATGCTATTAAATTTACTTTTTGTTTAAATAAAACCGGACAATAAATAACGGAATTATGAATGTTGGCGTTTTTTACGGGACAGTCTGTATATTACTTACGTAAAAAATATATTCAAGACACATGAGTAAGAAAGTGTAAAATATAACAATTACGAGATAAACAAACTCGTTAAATAGCGGTAATGAAATTAACACAGCACCAACCACAATTAAATCAATAAATCAAAAAATAAACCCGAAGTTACTTAATAAAAAGATAAAGAATAATCTTTTTATAAACACGACTTTCTTATCTCACATTACACTTGTCTCTGAGGATACAGCAAGCACGCAGGCTTCGCATAAAAAAATACAGTATTAAAAATCGTCCACAGCAGAACAAACGGCTTGCTCCAACTGCGCAAGTCAAATATTTTTTAAATATTTATTGGGAAAAGTCCACAGCACTATGTTTGTGTGTAGTTCTTGCAAGGAAATTCATATACACCTTGATTTTTTAAGTGCATCTTCTTTCGGAGTATCTAGCACTTCACGTATTTTTCGGTTCGTTGTAAATATTGTCTTTATATCGTGTTTCTTTTATATTTCACTCCCTTTTTCATCGCTATAAAAAACTAAGGTTGTATATGGCACCACCTAGGTGTGAGGTTCATACCGTTTGATAATTTATTTTAGATTACTTTCTAATAAAACAAAATAAAAATTTGAGAAAACTAATATTCAATTTTCAGCATCATGGACAATATTATTTTAATGTTGAGTCTAATGCTGTTTTATTTTGGAAACTTTCTAATATCTTCTCAAAATACTTCCTATTATAAATGTGCGTTGAAAGCATCGGCAATTTCATTAGTGGAAGAAAAACGCATTCTCTGCTGATCATCTTTGACGTGCACAAGTAAGAAAGGGATCGTTGTGTGCTAAATCAGGACTGTATGGTTCCATGACCCATCATGTTATCTCATTTATATAATTCGTTATTGAAACAGCGGTATGTGAGCAAACTTCATTATGCAGTATGAATCTATCTTTTTGTTGATTATCACGAATCTTTTGAAAAAATTCGAGTAAGCTCGCCATAATGTACAATTTAGAATTCACCATACATTAATCATTGAAGGCTCTAATTGCAATATTAGATACCGCAGAAATTAGCGACAATCTTCTTGTTACCATTTTTTCACAAAGAACTTTCGTTAAAGCAGATTCATTTTGGAAGACTTCAAAAACTCTAACAGCTGACTGTTGCTTTTCTTCAGGATCATATAAATTAATGAACAAGTGAGAAGTTCCTTGCATAAAGTGAGCGAGAGTGACTGTGTACCATTTGACCTGATATTTCTTTTGTGTTAGTGTTAAATTATGGAGAATATAATGCACATAGCTTTCGTACAACCAAATTATTGGCGAAAATTTTGATCACTTTCACTCCAATATCCAAAGTTGCTTAAATCGCACGAACATACCGACTTTTCTCTATTATGTCGCGTACAATCACAGTGTTTTCGTAGGTGACCCCTGTTTTAGAAGTTCTGTAAAAAGGCGACCCTTCAAAGATTTATAACCAAATCTAAATATACTTTATTAATGTTTATCAGTAGCTAGTGGACACTATTAAATATTTTCTTCAGTTACTAAAACATTCTTGCCAGCGATCCACATTCCTACTTTGCTACATGATTTTTCGTGGCGGCATTCAATTTAAATAATTCTAATTTTTAAGCGCCACCATCTTTTCTCTCTGTCACATTGTTAAACTCACAAAATGAAACTGACGCAATTACATTTGTATCGATAAATCACCACCCATTGGTTAGGCTCGACATTAAGACACGATCCATACCAAATCCGCATTGGAGACAATCAAGGCACGGACACATGTTTCGGGTTATCATTGCTCATCACTGTGCGACGTGAAAATCATCGTTTCCCTGAATCGGTTCGTCGCATATGCCAAACTTGTACGATACATGCCTATGAGATATCTACTCACCAAGAACGGCAAGACCTAGCGACTATTTCCGTAACCGGCTAAGCTTCCAGAAGGAAAGTCTATGCGTCAAATGTTTATCCACTACTCGTATCCTAGATGGCGCCAGTATACTCTATGAAATATAGCATATTGATATTTATTAATATCAAATGAACAAACACAATAATACATGTTAAAGCATCTGTAAATGCTTCGGTGATGAATAATTTCAGGATATCGGTGACTTTCACATGGTAAGCTGATGAGACTAAGAGTAGTCCGATACAAGTCTCCGTACGTTTATCATCTCGAATGTGAATTTGATATTAGTTGTTTATCAATTTGGGCGTATCGGACATGTTTTAACATGTATTTTACATCGTATTTCTACACTTGATGTTAATAAACATCGACATGATATATTTTACATTTTATATTAAGTATAAAATGTAAAATATATCATGTCAATTTGATTAAATCCTAAACGCATAAAATTTAGATTGTCATGCTAATGAAACATATGTTGTTTTAATCTGCTTCGTATAATAAAAAATTTTACTCAATCTTTTAACAAATTACGCAAAAAAATTCTTTCCAACACAAAACATTTTAAAACAATTTACGCTTGATAATTCTATTTAGTCGTCCACGGGTGTTACGTTATTAAAATGCATTTTCTTTATTGATCGTGACAATACCTCTAAGCGAGATATAGACGTCACGATTATTCGCAAATTTAAAGTTTGCTGATGCATATGCACAGGCGACAGAAGAGAAAATCAACTTTTGAAGTTAAAACGTGCGGGCATGTACCTACATGTGATAATAGAAGTAAAGTTGAATACTGTGGTGATTGCAATAAATTGCGTTAGTAAAATTTATTCTAGCAGCAGCATAAGTCTGTAGGTTTTATTTAATCATATTTCACCAAATAAAGTGAGTTTTCTTATCGGGAAAGAAAGAAGAACCTATACTATCTGCAGATAAAACTATATTTTTGGCCGCAACTCAAAATAATACCTACCTATGCTCTAAATCAGCGATGCACATACCGCGGCCTCGATATTTATGCGGCCCGCCAACGAATTTTAAAAATTGTTCGAAAAACTACAAGTATGTAAAAATCCTATCTTTAAGTACCTACTACTTTCTTGTTCAGGTTTACTACGTAGGACAGGTATGTTCCTCGTCGTTCCAAGCATATTGTTACGTGACTAGAAATCTGTCGAACCAACTAGATTACTCGAAGATTCGCGAAACACGTCGGTATTATCCCCGAACAATGTGGTAGGTTCTCGATGTTAGGTAGCTCTTATAAATACAACACATCGCCCGCTATCGGGGCAAATAAGTTTTAACTACGGACAAGCGAACGTTATATTCTTTGAATTGTAATCTGTGAAGAATAAATATTTCGTCGTTCGAACTTGGCATCTACCTACGTAACAATATAATACCAATTTTGATATGGATAAACCAGGCCCCAGTAGAAAACGTAGTCGTAAGGTTGAAGATGAAAATCGACAGTTTCAAGATATTTGGACCGAAAAATACTTTTTTATTTCATCGCATAACAAAAGCGTCTGTTTAATATGCAAGAGTAGTGTTTTTATTCCAAAGGAATATAATGTGAAAAGGCATTATGAAGCCCAGCATCATACTTTTACTAAATTAACCAGCGAAAATCGAACGCAAAAAATTTGCACTTTACAAAGGGAACTAATAGGCCAGCAAGCTATGTTTACAAAACCAATTCAAGACGCTGAAATAGTTACTGAAGTTAGCTTTGAAATATCTCCAATAATAGCGAAAACTTGTCGGCCTTTTAAAGATGGTGAGTTTGTTAAGCAGTGTTTAGATATCGCAGCAAAAAAAAATGTATCCAAAAGATGCAAAGAGGTTTGAGAAAATACAACTAAATCGGATGACTGTTCAAAGAAGACTTACCACATTAGCAGCTAATATAGAAGAGCAATTAGCTACAAAATCGAAAAGTTTTGAGTATTTTTCTATAGCACTCAACGAATCTACAGATATAAGTTCCACTGTTCAACTCTTAATATTTTTACGAGGTGTAACGCAAAATTTTGAAGTGAGTGAAGAACTTATTGGTATGAGTTCTTTGACAAGTCAAACCAAGGGGAGTGACATGCTCAAAGCTCTTCTGGAAAAATATTCTATAATGGATTTGGATTTAACAAAATTATCTGGAATTACGACTGACGGAACACATTCAATTGTTAGAAGTAAATAACTATGTTAAAAGAGTATTTACAATCTAAAAACATAGATACCAAGGAATTAATGCAGTTTCATTGCATTATACATCAAGAGGCCCTTTGTTCAAAATTATTGGGATTTGAAAATGCGATGAAAGTTGTAGTACCTACTGTAAACTTTATAAAATCACGAGGTCTCAATCACCGACAATTCACACAATTTCTCGAGGATATTGAAAATATGGTGATCTCCTGTTTTACACTGAAGTAAGGTGGCTAAGTCGTGGGTTGTCACTAGAGCGGTTTCTTAACTTGATTGAAGAAATCAAAATATTTCTGGCGGAAAAGAAAAGGACGTCTCGGGACTCGACAACCCTGATTGGCTGTGTGACTTAGCGTTTCTTGTAGACATCACAAATCACTTGAATGTCTTAAATACGCGACTCCAAGTCATAGATCAATTGATTTCGCAGTTATACTCTCATGTTTCGTCCTTTCAATGCAAATTGAGTCTTTTCAGGACACAAATCAATTCAGCCAATTACAGCCATTTTCCGAACTACAAAAAAATTATGGAGAAATTCAATAAAACTGATGTCAATTTCGCTTATGTTGAAAAAATTTATATTTTAATACAAGCTTTTCATGATCTTTTCTAGACTTCAAAAAAGTTAAACCTCTATTAGACATTGTCAGCAATCCTTTCAACATTTCACCCGAAAATGCACCGGAATCAATACAGCTGGCATTGATGGACATGCAAAATGATGATAATTTAAGAAACAAGTTTAATGAAGGTAATTTACTCAACTTTTACCGTTGCGTTGACAAAACCGCTTATAAAGAGTTGCGAATAAATGCATTGAAATGCGCAAGCTTATTTGAATCGACGTATATTTGTGAGCAAACGTTTTCAGTGATGAAACTTAACAAAAAAAAAAAAATCGGAATCGGAATCGGAAAAATCGGAATGGCAAATGAAAATCTGGAAGCAATTTTACGTGTGGCGACAAGTAATGTGGAGCCAAACATAAACAAAATTGTTAGGTCAATGCAATGTCATGCATCAAAATAATAAAACATGAAATATTACATTGTAATGATTAGATTACATTACGATTACATAATTACAACAAACATTTTTGAATGTTCTTTTATTTTTATCATTTGTAGTAATTCATACTATTTAAAAATAAAAATATTTGTGTTAATAAGTATTCTTTGTAGTGGCCCGTCCTTGCCTTATAATTTTCCCGAGTGGCCCCTGTTCCCTATAAGTCTGTGCATCCGTGCTCTAAATTTTAAAGAAGATACTTCAAAAAGTTCAATTCTATTCTAATTTATATAGTTATTTTTATATTAAGTGCGCAAAGCAAAGGTTTTCTATGCATATTAGGTTTTTGGTCGAGACCGTTAGGTCCAGACAAAAAATACATTCGAAATTTAAAAATAAACATGAAGAAACATATCCTAATATGCTGCATATTACTGGTGTAGCACATGCTCTTCACAGAATCTATGAATATATCAGAGACACCTTTCCGGAAGTTGATAGACTTGTATCCGCTTTTAAAAAGGTTTTCAGAAAAGCACCATTGAGAGTAGTTATTTACAGGGAAAAACTTCCATCTTTGTCACTGCCCTCCTCTCCAGTAACAACTAGATGGAGAACATGGTTGGAAGCTACTAGTTTTTATGCAGAGAATTTCGATAGTTTACAAAATTTCGTTACATGTTTAAATGACGAAGCTGGAAGTAATTCTGAGTGCAAGGAACTAACACAAATTCCACATTTAAAAAATCAATTGTTCTTTCTTCAGGAACACTTCTAAAATTTGCAAAGCTAATCACTTATTTCGAAAATCAAAATCTCAAATTCAATGATGGAGTAACCACATTAAATGTGGGTATTAATAATTTGAAAAATATTCCAAGTGACTTCGGATGTAGCCTTCGCCAAAAGTTTAACGAATTTTTTAATAGGAATCCAAATTTAATAACATTTCGGCATTTGAAAAGAGGACAATGCCTCAAAATCTAACTGCTAAATACACTGAAATAAAAGTGTGTGATGTAGAAAAGACGTCCTCTACAAGAATGTAATTCATTCAAAGAGAACAAATTTTACAGAAAGTGTAACTTTAATTTTTTATAACAAAATAAGTATGTTGACTTGTAATTGTCTATTATAATTGCATCAATAAAATTTTCTTCTTAGTTTATTCTGAATTTTAGAAATGTTTTGTTTTCACTAGGGCGCGAAAATTTGTTTTTAACTGTGAAAAAAGTGCGAGTTTTGCGCACTAAAATTTATGCGTAAGCACCTATTTTTTGAACAATTGTAGAATAAACTTATTAATGGTAAAACAATGCATATAAATACATGTACTTTTCTTATTAAAGATCCATTTTTAAACAAAAGTTTCTTACGAAACTTGTAATAAATCATATTTTATTCTGAAATATGAAACGCCGTATTATTATATTATTATTTATCCATTTTAGAGGTTAGTATAACTAAATGTGTTTTGATCAAAATTTAAGCCTCATGTTCAACAAGCAGCATCGAAATCTTATAGTCAACCGAGGCAAACCAAATTCTCTAAATTTAATCGAAGGACATCCCAGAGCAGCTGCGATTAGATGAAGGGGGGGTCCGACTTAATCCGGAACAAAAGGCCGCCGAAATTGGAAAGGAAGACCTCGAAAAAGTCCCCCACGGGCTCGTAAACTCGGCCCTAAAAACAAGGCAAAAAGATTTCGCTCGTCCCTGCCGGAAAAAGAAAGTTTTTTTCTGTTCCTTTTTCCGCTAAAAGGATTTTAGATACGCGTTAACAAAAAATGTCGAACAAGATTGATGCGACGATAAGGATGCTAACAACGTACGCGTTATTATTCTGTAATAAAATATTTGGTCTTTTCTTTTATAGAAAAGCTTCCACCAGTATGTTATTTTGTTAAAATTAATCGATATTTTATTGCGTGATTATTGTTTATGATAATAAGCAATTCTTTCGCTTGGTTTACTTTTAAGAAAAATAAATTTATTTTGTTGTATTCTAATCAACTTCAGTACATTCTACGTGAAACCCAAGTGTCTATAACTAAAAAGATCATGAAATAAATTAAATACCTACTGGTTGAATTTTTTTTAAGCTATCTAGTACTCTACTAATCATTAAGAGCGCAATATTTAATTTTGTAATAAAATTAATCATATATTCAAAAATTTTTATTATTTTTCACACTGCGGTTAAGTGTGAAACACAATATCGAACAAATGTGCACCGCGACTCTGCCGGCATGCTCTTGCTCTTTTTACGAAGTTCTCGATGACTTTTGCGCATAATTGTGGTTCGATTTCGCCAATAACACGTCTAATCTCCGCCTTCAGCTCAGGAATTCTTCGTGGATTGTTGGCATATACACGAGATTTCACGTTGCCCTAAAGAAAGAAATCACACGGGGCCAAATCGCATGAGCGTGGGGCCAATTCCGTCCAGAAAATTTTTCTATCAACAAATCTATTGTTTCGCGCGCCATGTGACAGGTTGCCCCGTCCTGTTGAAAACTGATTCCTTGGATATCCATTCCATCCAATAGTAGCCGCTAAAACTCCCTCAGTTTGTTGCGATAGCGTACGCCATTCACTGTTACTGCTTGTTCATCACCATTTTCGAAAAAGTAGGGCTCTATTATTCCACCAGCCCAGAATCCACACCAGACAGTAACTCGTTCTGCATGCAATGACTTTCCATGAATCACTAGAGGATTCTCCTCGCCTCAAATCCGACAATATTTATTGTTCACGTACCCAATTTAACAAATGCTCGACGCTGCCCATGATCTTCTGGCTTGAGTTCTTGTAACAATTGCATCTTATACGCGTGCATATGCAGATCTTTGGTGAGTATTCAGTGCAGGGTGCTTCTCGAAATGTCTAACTGTTGAGAATTACGACAAATCAATATTTTTGGATTTTCGGTAACATTTTCACGCACTACTGCAATATTCTCGAGAGATAGGGTGATACGACAACGTACGGCTACTTTCCTGTTAACAGTCGAACTAGTTTCCTCAAATTTATATTAATATTTGAACTGTTAACTGATTTGGTGCATTATGTAGACCGAAAATTCCACGAAGTCTGCAAACTGTTTCCTCCTAACATTCTCCATACTTATAATGCGTTTTCACAACAATAACGCGTTGTTCCGCCGTATAATGCTCCATGGCTAATGCTACAATGCAAATCGCAAGAATGACAAATCAAGGATATTATAGTTTCAGTGCAGCCAACCTAACTAAATGAACGTAGGTCATATTTTAAATCTTGCAATATTAATGGGACACCCATTAGATTAATTTATTTACTAAAGATGTATGTTTTAAACGTCCCTCATCTTTCGCAATGCTTTCTTCTGAGCGGCATGTAAAATACGAAAAAACTCTCTGAAAAACACAATATTTCAAAAAGAAATTGATGTGAGTAAAATGTTTTGATATATACTGTAATTTTGAAATAAAATATTGTATAGAAAGCCTGGTCGTTGTTTCATTTTGAAATCAGACAGGTTTATCTGGCAAACTGTGTATACAATATATTCCAGGTACTAAGAAAAACGTACAATTACTACGATTTTGGAAATATTTCGCTAAAGTGGTCTTGGCTTTTTCTAACCGTCAGTTTAGTAATATGGAACTTTAAAAAAATTTAAAAGAAGATACACAGGTTTATTCTTTAACTGTAACGTATGCAACATAAGTTTTGAGAAAAAAGTTTTGACGAGGAATGTTATTACCAAAGATGGTCCAAACTAGTTACCACTAGGCTAGAAAAGATGCTCGTTTGTTAGTTACTATGATGACATGTTAGATTTGTCAGAAATAGTTTTGAAAGATATCATACAAGATTGAAATACGAAAGTCTATATATAATTCAGTTGGACGAGTACCTAAACGCGAGATTGTTAACATTTTTCGAGACCAAAATATTGGACTGTCAACCATTTACTGCACAATTAAGGAATGTGAAGAAGGTATGCCATGCATGAATTTACCGAAAAGTGGACGACCTCCAGTTTTGGCCCCACATGAATGAAGTAAACAGACACGTCCAATCTGCTGAAGATAGAGTTGGGACGTCTACGCGCACTTTAAGCCGTGTAGATTTGGTATTGTGCATAAGACTGTTGGTAGAATTTTGACTAAAAATGGATTAAAATATTTAAAAAAAAGGAAATGTCTCAAATACACCGCAACCCAGCTACAGAGAATTCCCAGATACTGCCGAGCATTAAGGCGTCAACATTTTATTGGCAACAGAGTTATTGTTTTCGACGATGAGAAATATCCATACATTATCCAATTCGGAAATAAAAGGTAACGATGGTTTTTACACGTTCAATATTGCAAATTGTCCTGACAACGTAAAATTCAAACCGAAAGCGAAATTTGCCGACAAGATTGTGGTCGGGCGGGCTATTTCTCAAGCAGGAATTTCAAGACCTTACGTTGGGATAGTTAAAGGTGAAGCTGTGGATGCAAACGTCTATATTTGCAAATGTCTATCTAAATTGATAAATTTCATTAATGCTCATCATCAAAATCATGATGTAATATTCTGGCCCGATCTGCTTTCATGCCATAACGTGAATTATGTACCTAAGGATGACAATCCCCCCAACGTACCCCAGGCGCGCCCCATTGAGGAATTTTGGGCACAGCTGAGCAAGAAAGTTTGTGACAAGGGTTGGGAAGGCCAAAATAAAGCACAGTTATGGGCCAGAATATTCCAGAAGATCCGAGAAGTGAATATAAACGTCGTCCAGCGAATGATGGAGAGAATTCTACCAAAATTGCGCGCCATTAAGGATCATGAGCCCTTATCAGTTTTATGAATTTAGTTTTTATGACGCAATAGTGTGTAATAATTTCCCAATGTTTATGTTTTAATAAAATTTTTACTACTAATCGATTTTTACCTTTGATTTTTTTCTCAAAACTTATGTTCCATACGTTATTTGAATCAAAATTATAATATTAGCTTAAATTAGTATCTGGTCATAGCACCATTTATAGAAGTTACTTCGTTTAATCATCTAGGCATAGAATGGACAAGATTGTGCGTTAAATATTCACTTTCGGATAAAGCTTCCCACACATAAATCTTCTGCATTATGAAGCGTGACATTTAATTTAGAAATTCTTTTTACCATGCGGCCCCATATATTTTCAATTGGATTAAGGTCGGCACTTTTGACACGATGCGAAAGCGTTTCAATATTATTATTAGCAAACCAATCTCTAATAATATTAGCGGTATGCACTGAGCAATTGTCCTGCATATATATAAAATAGTTTTCAGGATATATCTGGGGAACTAAGAAAAGCATCACATATTCACATATGCGTAGGTAAGTCTTGCGAATTAAACCTGTCTCCAATACACCAGTAAATTCCAAGACCATGAAAACAAAACCATGCCCACATATTCACCGCGATTTTTCCACTTCTTTGATTATGACTAATGTATCTCTCATCAAATCATGTTCTTTGAGGTCTATAAATACGAACGTGTCCATCATTTGTATTTTGGAAAATTTTTTCATCCGTAAATACAATATTTTCCCAAAACTGTCGTTCCCTATAACTGTAATTTAAAGCATACATCAGTCGAGATTGCTTGTCTTCGTCGTGAGAAGGCTATTTTCTTTGCAGCAGCATAATTAAATAATTCTGAATTTATAATTCACCGGCATACTACAGTTTGCGATCCTGGAAAATTTGTTTCTACGATTGCATCCGTGCTTGTTTTAAATGGATTCTCTTGCAAGTGTCTGATAATGTTATCTTCTGCGGCCCTAGAAATTCTTGGACGGCCAGGAGTAGCTCTTCTCTCTAATTCCCAAAGACGTTTAATTTTAAGAATAGGACTCATATTGAGATTAAATTCACTTGCAACTACCCTAATTAACCAACCTCTAGTTTTGCGATAATGCGAGCTCTAATCAATTCTGCTGTCGTTCAAGAGGTTCAAGTTTCAAATATTGCAGTGTTAGTTTTGTTTTCAAATGTAATTTTCAAGTGTTTATTAGTGAGTTACTAGTTACAATTATGTGAAAATTAATTAATCAGACTACCAACGCTTAACTCTAGCTGTAAGTTTCTGTTTGTATATATTAGTGTAAGTGTAAATTATGTATTACAATTTTACAGTATCTCCTGACGAAGTCTTATTAAATGACGAAATATTGAGAATGAACATCTGAGTTTTAATATAAACAGACCAATAACCCAAATATTAGTGAATTTATATTAGTACGGTCAAGAAAATTCTATAATTATATATATATATATATATATATATATATATATATATATATATATATGTATTGATATAAAACGCTAATAACAGCCCCACGTTGGTTCGATAAATGATATAAAACGCTGTGGCTGGTAAAACTAAGACCAATGAGAATATAAACTTAGAAAAATAATTAATAAAAGTTAATCTTTATGATTTAAAATTCAAAAATTGGGCGCCATAAGTTTATATAGTTCTTAGTTTGTTCAACGCTATCTGTGATCTTGTAAAATAACCAACTAACTGCGGTAGAGCTTGAGTACATAAATTAATTAAAATCTCTAGGATCTTCGTCGGTTTGGTGTATTATCCGTAGGTACAATGTAATTAGTGTATTAATTAAGCTCAAACTCAACAATTACACAACACAAATAAAAGATTGAATTAATAAAATAAATTAAAATTTATTGAAATAAATAAGAAAACTGTAACTACAATTGAATTAAAGAAATAAGGAAACTGTATTATAAAAAGAATATTACGTGCTATGTGACAATAATAGGAAATAATATGTTGCACATGTGTTCATAAGTGATAAGGTTAGGTTATACGAAAATTATATAAACAAATATTTAATGGTTCTTAAATTAAACATAATATAGGTAAGTATTGTTTTATCTTAGGCAACATGTATGTTGAAATTGCACGTTTTAATTGATGTTTATAATAATGTATAATTCCGAAATTTAATATGAATATTATGTTGTTTATAGTGATTTTAATTTAAGCAATTGTTGACTTTTAGGTAATATATGTGGAATAAACGGAGGATGTGAACCTGTTTCCGATGTTCTAGGATCTGATGTAGTTCTGGAAACACTGTGATCGGAATAGATGCAGAGTACGGCTTGCTCCAATATTTCTGGCGGCGTTGGATGTGTTCAACGGCTTTGGGTTCTCGGATCGACGGTATCCCAATTTCAAAAAGATGCTTCGCTCGATTATTCTTGTTTACGTCGTGGTATTCTTCAAATTTATATATCAAAAGTTAGGCCTATTATTTGTTTATCGATTGATCGAAAATTTGGTATGATAATTTTATTTATAATATTTTAAATAATTAAAATTTCACGAAGTTAATAAAATACGGCCATTTGCTGTAAAAAGTTTATATCAGACGCCGTTCTTCGGCTTTTTTATTCCACAGCCTATTTTAATTATCGACAAAAGCCTCGAAGTTTTCGCTTTACTTGCATCAATTAAAATATGAATTTGCATAATGTTTTAGTCTTAATGTGATCTGAAAGTTAGTTAAATAATTTACAAATACCTAAAATGTAGTTTTCAATATAAAATTAGTTATAAATTGTACCGTTAAGATCGCTTTCGCGGGGTTCATGATAATTTTAAATTAGTGGGCGTGGTTAACTAGCATCGATATAAATCTGATATAGATAAATTAAATACCTGAAATTTCGCGCGAATAATTTGAATTATGAAATTGAAAAATTTAAATATAAAAAGTAAGTTAAAAAACAAAATAAGTAAATTATAAATTTTAAAGTTATCGTCATATTAATTTATTTACATTTCGATACTAATTTCACAAATTACGTCCACCAATTTAATATTTATACAGGTGTTTTTCTATGTGTACATAATCTGTATTTCCTATTGTAGAGCTGGAATACGGGTGCTGGTTGAACCACTACATTATATATATATATATATATATATATATATATATATATATATACGTATGTAAATGTATTTATACAGGGTGGGGAAAAAGTACTGTATATCGCTTGCAACTTTTTAATGAGCAATTTAATTAAAAAATTTCTTATACAAAGATGATTCATATAGTATTTGACATCACTTGGTAGCATTCGTTTTTTTTTTGAGTTGACTATTTTAATGCAAAGCCAACTAACTTTTTTTTCTTAAATAGCGTCATATATTTTTTTTGGCATATTTAAGACGTTTTTTGTGAATGTAATGATATGCAATTTATAAGGGATTGTATAAGAAAATTTTCAAGAAAGTGGTCAAAAACTTCATTATTGTGAAATTATGAAACTTTAATGAAACGAACAACAAAAACCATTGTTAAAATGTAGTGTTACTGTAATGTACAAACAAAAACTTTGAGTTAATTTAAAAACTAGAAAAAAAGGAACTTGAGAAAATTAATTGTTTAAGTGGTCAAAATAGGCACCATTTACTGCCAAAGAATGACCTAGTCGGTCTCTAAACCCCTGCAATACATTTTGGAGTTGAAGGAATTGATGAAAGGCTGTTGACTTCAGTCTGAATTCTAAGCTGTAAATTCTCGAGATTAGTGGATCGAGTTCAGTAGACTTCAGTCTTTAAACGGCCCCACATAAAAAAGAGGATTTAAATCTGGAGACCTAGCAGGCTATTCGATAGGACCTCTTCTACCAATCCACCTGCCAAGAAACACCTTATTTAAGTACTCTCTTACTACTGCTCCCAAATTAGGTGCAGCACATATCATTATTTGAAACTAGAGTTGGGGTTGAAATTTTGGTATTCTCCGCAACATCTAATAATACGTTCAGAGCCTTATCTCCGTCATTTACTGTTCTTGATCGGCCGGTTTATGAAGCGTGTTTAACGTTAAACCGTTTTGCAATACAGTTGTTTGGTTTAATCGAAATCCGCTCAGGATACTTATTATTAAATAAATTTTGTACATCAGCCTGCGTACGTTTCTTACCAACCATAATCAAAACTTCAATTCGTTCTTTTTGTGATAATTTCGCCATTTTTTACATAAATTAACGTTTTACAACAGAATAAATGTCAAAATTTTATCGAATGACGCGTGATTGTCAAGTTTTTTCATATTATATCATGTTGACATTTAAAAACAGAATAATTTATTAAATCAAGACAACTGAGCTGCCACTAGGAATCATAAAGGTTTTTGACCATTTTCTTGACAATTGCCTTTCAAATATATAATAATAATATCCTTTGAATATGAAAAAAAATACATGACCGCCATTTAAGAAAAAGAAAATTAGTTGGCCTTGCATTAAAATAGTGAACTCAAAAAAAACAAATGCTACCAATTGATGCCATATATAATATGAACCATCTTTTGTATAAGAAATTTTTCAATTAAATTGCTCATTCAAAAGATACAAGTGATATAAAGTACTTTTTCCTAAAATGTGGGCATCACTGTTTTAAACAATGTGTAATATTCAAATATTTTAAAAGGAGTAGCTTATTGATTTATAACACGCATAGTACGTAAGCATGTTGACTATTAAAATGAACTGATGATGTGTTATATATAAACACCAGCTTATGTTTGTGTAACGTTTTTCTTTATTTTTTGAAAAAAAACAACCAATCTGTAGATACTTTGTTTCATTTTTATGCCATAAATTCTTCCAACGGTGACTTTTAATATCCGCCGGTGCTACGCTCGAATAAAAATTCAATATTTTCCGTAAATATTGATACGAGCCTTGTTTACCATGCGTGCGCGAATGTGGATTTGTCAAAAGGACATTATATCGTTAAATGTGTGCTGTTACACTTTTTCTATTTTTTTCCTTCTATACGTACTCTTTTAATATCGACTAAATTGAAAAATAACACAAAACATTATTTATAAAACCTGATAATGTACATTAGCAATTTTTCACAGAGAACGTACCCTGTGCTGTGATCAAAGTAATAGTATCCCGGAAATAATACCACAACTGTTTTTCACTGATGTATAGATATAATTAAATTGATTGGTTATTTTTTTGACCCTTTCGCTAATACATTTTGTTACACAAGTTAAAAATTCATTTGGTAGTATAAAGCCCTAAAAGCTACTTCATTTAGAGTCTAATGTAACTTGGATTGCCACGCTTTTCCAAATTGGCAAATTTATCTGTACCTCCACTTGTGTACATGATAATAATAATAATGGAACTTCAGCGTATCTGGAAACAAAAAAAACATATTGCTGTGATTTTCAAAATAGAACTTCAGTGTATCTGGAAACAAAAAAACGTATTGCTGTGATTTTCAAAATGAGCGCCAATTATTAAATATGAATCGTCAATTATTAAACATGAATCATCATACACACATATTTTTTTTTTATTTTAGACTCTTAAAATTACTCTCAGGGTTTTTGTTTCACAAAAAGGGTTCCTTGCAACTAGGCCTAGCATCTAATGTAATAAGGAGAGAAATATCACGATAGCATGTTAAGTTTAATACATTTATTATTCACACTTTGCATATACATTAATTTTTAAATGTGTTAAATATCATCATTTATATTTTCTTTGTTAATAAAACATGCAAATCTTATATCTGGTCAAAATAGACTCATATCGATATATCTAAAATATATGACTTTGAAGATCTTGTTAGATTTCAATAAATCTTCCAAAATACAGCTGCGTATTGCTCTAGACCAGTGGTCTTCTACTTTACAAAATACTAAAGTATGGACAGAGATTTTATTTAAAATTAAGAAGTTGTAAAGTTTATGGACTTGGTAGTTTTATAAACTGATAATATTACAAAAGAGAAATGTGTTATTTCATATTCACATAGCGAGACTTTACCCTACCACATAAAATAGTCAATAACACACAATTTATCTTAATTAATATTTCAAATATTTAATAATAGTTTTAACTTTGAGTTAAAAAAAACAGATATCCTTTAGATGTTCGTGAGAACTTACTCTACTTACAATTTAAGAGATATCTGTGTTATATCTTCTGTTTTAAAACAGAAATTCAAATTATACACGATCAAATAAATGTACAGTAATTTTATATATAATTTATTTTAATGAATTTCAAAGACTTGAATACTTTTATTACATTATAGACCCGTTGAATTCATTATTATATGATACAACGTAAAATAATAATTCTCTTTAAATTAAAAATATAAAAATCATTTACAAAGCAAATTTTTATTTGTGACCACCGCTTTTAGATGGCATTTCGGTAAGTGTCCTTTTCTTGAGAAATTTTCTATATATACCACCTGTGACGTCAATCCTCAAATGCATTTTTAAGTTATAATTAGACTGCGGAACCGGCGCTATCCCATATCGGGTGTGATTCATCGGTGCCAACAGTGTAGAATCGATCAACTTGACAGTATATATGAATGTCATACCGCGATGGTGTTGATAAAAGTTGTCTGTTTGTACGTCTTTCAATGCAAACAGACTGAGTGTAAAATATATTTCGCCAGTGTCGCAATAAAGCCAATTAAATGTATATACGGAAATTTATTTTTAGGAAAATAAATAAAACACTGAAGTTAAATGAATTTAAATTAACTTCAATTGAAATTAATTCAAGATATATATATTTATATATATATATATATATATATATATATATATATATATATATATATAATGTAACGTTTCTAAATTGGTTAATATTTAAGAATGTTTATTATCGTTATAAAGGCCCCAAAAGTTGGGCTGACAAAATGTAATATTACGAATTGTTAATATATAAAAAAAAACGTATGTACATAAACGAATGAATGTTATATAACTGTGAATTGTTGTATAAGAAAATGTTATAAAAAGTGATATACAATTCAAATCGGGCTCGTTCAATACTTATCTTTTTTTTTGTTATTTTCGTCGTCGGCTAGCTTCTTTAATTTCTTCAGGGTTAAGGTAGGTTCACCTCTCTCCACTTTGACTTTATGTACGTAGTTTATTTAATTGGGATCGGAACAATATCTCAAGTATATTACAAAGAAAACCAAAGTAAAATATTGACAATTAACTTTATTAATAAAAAATTATCTAGCAAAGTTTGGAATTTATATTAACAATTTTCGTGACACACAAATAACAATACGGGAGATACACTCAACGGTTGGTATTCTTATAGTCTAACGATATGGTGTACGACAAGTGCAATTAGGTGTTGTTTTATCAAAAGAGTTTACAAAAGTAACATAGAATCAAGTTTTTAAAATTACAAACAGTGGATTCTAATATTTAAATAAGTGGAATAAAAATTACAGTGATATAATATCGGTGAAAGCAAAGTAAATAGTTAGTTATGGAATAAACAAAGAAAATTCTAGAAAAGTATATGAGCAAGTAAAAATGGCGCGTAAAATATGGTTAAAGTTAGCAAAAACCTGAGTCTTCGGATATAGCTTCCGTTGCTTCCTGCTCCGGTGTTCTGCTGGTTTTCACAACGGGAAACTGGATAATATTTCTGCGATGGTCCCTCGGGATGACTTGAGTTTTTTGAAATCTCCAAGTCCGACGGCGGCTTGCTCGGATGACCGGTTTCGAGCGTACCAAGATGCTGGTCGTTGCACGGTGAAACTTATGGCGGGTAATTAACGTATTGAAACTTTAAAAATTCGTAATTCTTGAACTAATTGGTCGGCAGATGGTAAACTTTGTCTACAGGTAGATCGTAGGTGTGAGTAACGTTGTGTAGACTCAAAAATCTCCAGAACTTAATAATTTCACCAATTTGTTGTAATTAATTCGGAGCACAAAAAACGTGACCTCTCACTGTGACGACTAATTACCGACGCTTACTTTTTCACTTGTTTTTAATTGCATAGCTTCCCGCAAAATCGCCCCCTTCTTTACTTGCATTATCTTTTCGAATATTATTATTTTAGACATTTTTACAGAGTAAAACAGTAAAAAAAATTACAATTTGATTTATAAAATAACTTTGGTTGAATAACATATGTTTATGTGTTTACAAACACTCTGGCAATATCGGTTTATTTTCGGGTTATTGCACCGTTAGAATTGTGTGCGGGGCTTAATTGTTCAAATACATTTGAAAATAAATACGTTACATTTGTTTGAATAAACACGCGTTAAATATTAATTTGAATTAAAAATTGAAAGTAAACATTATAATAAAAATAGAAAAATAAGTTAATTATTTCAAAGCAAGTTTGTCGTCAAAATAACGTATTTATACCTTGAATCAATCTTTCCCCTTCTTGGTATTAAAGTACATATTAGATATAAATATTATGGTTACAAATATTCTTTGTTTCGTTCAGAGAAAAGAAACCCTTCTTGCAATGCCTCAATATATATACAAAACTCATTTACTTTATACAGTCAAAAAAATCAAAATATTGAAAAAGTAATTAATTATTACAATCAACTAAACTTTGTTCTGTAAAGTGCGTTCTTTTATTGGACAGTATGTCTTTAAATATAGAAAAACTTCGCTCAACATCAGAGCTAGTGAGTGGGGCATAGAAATAATAATCTTTAATTTTAATATATCCACCGATTTCCGTATTTTGAACATTACCAAAAAAACCTTTCAGAACATTAAAATGAGGGCTACGAGCGAATATTGCATCAATCTTATTATTAACGAAACCGACTCTGTCTCTGCGCCTGCATGAGTCATTAGAGGATAGCGTCTGTTCCGCAGTCTATTTATAATATACTCTTCTAATGATATTCCATATTTAAAAACTTTTGTTCTTATATTGATTTACGTTTTCTTTATATTTCTTTCTAACAGTGTTTAATGTTTAAATATGTTTTTGTCTTAATTTTCAAGTGTTCCGTTATTCTCAAAATCGCATGCTATCTGCTTTCTTTCATTTATTCTGTCCTTCTCTAGCGTCCGACGCTTTGTCTTCTTTTACAATTCACGCCTCCATATTATAGATTCACACCTCATATCTTTCTTCTCTTATCGATTAATTGACTGTCCTTTCTTATCTTCTGATTGACGTATTTTTCTTTCATTGTAATTTGAAATATATCTAACCTATGGTACTGGACTAAATTTGACAGTTGTATTGTTTACAATATTTAAACGAATACATTTATTTCTAATGGATGCACAAAAATCATATTAGACTCTATTTTGTGAACTATAAAGCCTTTTGAATTATTTTGACTGGTATTGGTATTCTATGCAGATTAATAAATTTTAATAATACACATTTTAAAACGAATGGCATGCTTGTTCTTATAGATAAGTACTACAAAATGTCAATTTTAAGATGCATATTCTATCATGAATAGTTTATTATAAAATTGTTACTGTCTTTTAGGATATTCTGATTTATGGTGTACATCAAATTATAATATGTATTTAATATTTTAAAACATTAATGGATGTTTTGTTCGACATTTCACGTACTTCGTAAACAACGCTTATGTATTTAAGAAATTTGCAAAATTCAAGTAGTGATTATGAAATTTACAGCAGGATCAAAAAAATTTCCAATCACAGAACAAAATGTAACTATTACTATTATTATTAGGATATTATAAGTATTATATATAATATCCTTTTATATAATCGGTAGGTATAGCATGATCTAAATTTTAAGTTATTAACATTTATAAACTAAAAGTAAAGAGATATAATAATCTACATGTCATTTAACATTCAATATAATTTTACTAAATATACACAGATGTGCTTTTCTTAAAACGATCTGTATTGTTCTATATTAAAACTTTTTACAGAAAATAACGAGGAACTCTACATAAAATAAACATTAGATTTGTTATATCGATGCCCATATAGGGTGTATTCAAAATTTACCCGTTTTAAATTTTTCATTGCTGTTTTAAGGTCTATTTTGTTTTTCAAATTATCTCGCTTAGAAAAGAACACAGCGTTATGTATTCTTCGTTATATCATTTACAAGGAATTACGCTCTTATCAGTTCTCTAAGGGTCTCAAATAATTAGAATTACCATCCAAATTCCACGAATGAATGTATCGATTAATAATACTTAATACATGTAGTATAGTGCGTAAATTTTTACAAGTAGATTAAATTCGAATGGCGATTAAACACCCCGATGTAGACTTCTAAAATCTCAAGAATCATGGAAATTATAAAAAAAATAATAACAATAAATTATATCATGGAACTTGTAATAAATAACGTTATATTATATACCAACACGGCAACTTCAGCCGCCTACCGTCAAGCTCATATCCATATGTGGGTAGCATAAACTATTTCCCGGCTGTAGGCTGAGGAAGTACGAGATAACTAGACGCCATAATAATAATATTCTTTATTGTCTAGCAGGATCTAAGAAATTTCCAATCACAGAACAAAATATAACTTAAATGAATGAATTCAGTGTAACTAAATACAACGTATTTCTTTCTCGATAGCGTGCATCACAGTTAAGTGCATTAAAAAATCGGCTTTGAACGTTTTCCACAACCATCAAATGCAGGTAATGAGAATATCATATAATTATACAATCTACTTCATAATAAAAATATAATTAAAATATTTGAATGTCAACGGATTCCGAAATTGACTAAAACATGCCAAAGAATCCCAAAAATTGAATATCAGTAGTACACATATTATAAATATGAGTAGTAAATCGTTTTGATGTGTCAAATAAAACACCTAGATCCCTAACATCATCCATTCTGAAAATTGAAAAATTATTCGGAGCATATGGGAATAGACATTACAATTCCTTGTAATCGTTCAACTGCGAAACTGTAGAATAACACCCTACAATCCAAGAGCACAACAAGATCTTTAATAAAACTATTAAATAATAATGGTCCTAGAGTAGATCCCTGATGAATGCCTCACGATGACGTATACTGCCTGGACTTAAAGCCATTGTAGTAGATGTAACCAGATTTGTGGCTCAAATAAGAAGATTGTGTAAGAAGATGTAAATTATTCGCGAAACCGAAAGCATCCAACTTGGTTAATAGCATACAATGATTAATGGAAACAAATGCTTTGATAAAATCAGTATAAATTACATTTACTTGTACTCGAGTATCTAATGCTTCACTGACATATTCCGTTATTTTGGCCTAATTCAATGAAGCCATTTACAATTTCTACTGTACTTACCTTAAAATGTAAAATATCTGAGATTTCTTTTGATGGAACTTCTGACATATTGATTGTATAGTATAACCTTGAAACTGTATACAAAACACTACGAGGATGGTTTGCAAACTACGTGGCCTAACAAAGAAAACCCAAGTTTGTTTGATAAAAAATATTTTATTTTGCAGCAAAGTCTCCTGCTCGCTCAACACTTATGCCAACGATATTCCAAATTAGGAATGCCTTCATTGTAGGTCGATGAATCCAAGTCCTCGAAATAGCTATTTACAGCAGCAATTACCGCGGAATTATACAAAAATCTCTTATCGCCGAGCCATTTTTTCAGGTTTGGATAGGGATGATAATTGCTGGGAGCAAAATCTTGAGAATACGGTGAATGAGGCACTAATTCAAATCCCAATTCATGAATTTTTGCCGCTGCAATCGCAGACTTGTGGGCAGGTGCGTTATCCCTCTCTTCTTTGCCAAATGATACCGTCTGTCTTTGATTTTGTCGCTTAATTGTTGCAAAACAATTGGCATAATACTCTCCATTTATTATTGTTCCCTTTTCTAAGTAGTCGATCAAGATAATTTCGCGAGAATCCCAAAAAACAGTTGCCATAATCTTTCGTGCTGACAAAGCTGTTTTTGCCCTCTTTGGTGGCGGAGATTCCTTTTTGGTACATTGGATTGTTCCTTGTTTTCGGGAGGATAATGATGGATTCAGGTTTCATCGACGAAAATGAAACGGCTTACAAAGTCCTTCTGATTGCGGCGAAAACGTGCCGAAAGGTCGCGCGAAACACTCAAACGATTCAGTTTTTTGTTCCGGTGTGGGTAACCGCGGCACCCGACGCGCCGAATATTTTTTTTCATTTCCAATTTTTCAGTTAAAATTCCACTATATTCCACTAAATGTCCACTATGGGGTTTAACATTTGTGCTCATACGCCCACGCTTAAATTCGGCAACCCAGTTTTTAACCATTGAAAACGAAGGAACGGATTCTAGTACTGTTGAATCCAGCTCTGCTTTAATTTCGGTCGGTGTTAAGCCTTTCACATGAAAGTAATTGATCACTGTCCTTAACTCAGTTTTTTCCATTATTACAAAATTACACAACACGTTCATATCGCTCTGTGCTGTCATATTTAACCTATTAAAGGATGATTCTACAGAATAGTAAATAAGATTCCTGCGAATTCGCATCATCTCCGTGTTAGGCCACGTTGTTTCCGAACAATCGTTGTATAATAAAAGTTATAATTAAAAACACACTTACGAAAGTTTTAGTCAATGTAAATGAACTAAGAACAATTCCACCTTAATGTGACGCTTCACGATTTACCCCAGATATTTACGAGTCTCTGTCAGACAGCCCTCTATTACGGTTTATTGGAGTTATTTTTAGATATCACAGTCAGATCCATACATGTCTACGCCATAGACGAAAGAGCGATTTCTTTTCTATCTAATGCAGTTTTTACACTATTTGATTCATATTCTATTTAACGTCAGAAATTTAATGTGTTCAGACTATTTGAATTGAGCGGCCTAATATTTAATTTAATTTGATTTTAAAGAAATAGAACAGCACCCCTTCTCATTTGTTTTTGTGTCTGATTGTGTAAGTACTCACACCTAATTAAAAATAAAATTTGTCGCGCTATTTATGGTGCTAAATTGACGATTTTTTTATATGTTCAGATTTATATACCTATAATAACAAAGTGTTTAATACTCATTTGCGTTTTCAAAGCCTTTTGTATATGCTATTTTAATTTCAGCAAAAACCAAATGTAGCAAAGACCTTAATTACTTACGAGGAGTGGCCATTTTTTGGTCCACTAAATTCTATATTTTCTTGTGTTTTTACGTTTACTTCATATTTCCTTTTCCTTCTGCGGCAATAAAACCAACAAATTGAATGATTATAATTTAGAGAATTGGAATATATTTGGTCCATTGTTTTCACCATAATAAACAATGAAAAGTCAACGGTGATATCTGAAATGACGTTTCATTTGACACACGACACTTTAACAATACAGGCAAGAATCAAAACGTGTAAACAGAAAAAAATTTCATCGATGAACTTGGAGATTTGATTTGACAAATTAGATCATGTAAACGTAAAATTGTGGGATAACGTATGGGCCCAAAGTTTTCGGAAAAATTTTAGATGATTTGTAGTTGTACTAAATGACGTTTGATTAAATTGTCGCTGGAAGACATATTGCAGTGAACTTTTCCCCGAAGAAGAATTATATTGAACTTATATTGTATTTATGACATTTATTTAAATTGTACTCTGATTTTATATTGTATGTTTAAATGTGTAAATTTTGGGATTATTGTTTTGTCCGGGTTTGTATATTTATGATTGCATCGGAAGTTGTTCCGACTTGCGGTATTATTTTGAACTGGAGATGTCCGATGTCTGCATATTTTGCCGGTTTAGAAGAGAGATATCAACTTCGTTGCTTTGCATAGTCGAGTGTAAAAAACATCATTTTTTACATTCATGTAGAATTGATTTAAAGTCGGGTTTATTTGTTTTAGAGTGTTTTATATGTATTTAACTTTCATATACGTTTTCTTACGAGTGGTTTTGATCTCGTATATTTTTTAATTGATATAATATTTGGTATCTCTCGCCTTAGTTATTTTTTATGTGTAAAAGTGTTACGTCGATGTAAGTACTTCACACATTTGATTTATATAAATTTTTGTTTTCCATATAATTCTTTGATATTTGTGCTCATCTGTAAATTTTTTTCATTATTTTGATAGTAGAGTATTATATGGATATTTAAGAAAATTATCATGTTTTCGTGAGGGAGTTTTTTATGTCAGGATATTCTAGAACATTCTATTCAGGTTGGAGGGGAGATTTGTCATAGGAGGTTTTTCTCTGTGTGCGTGTTTTTTATCCCACAGACTGTTTCCTCCCAGCTACTGTTAATCAGGCTTTAGCTCCCTTTTATTTGACTTTGTATTAATGCCATTTTGAACTTTATTTTCCACTTTCTTGCTCGCACGACAGCAAGACCTCGAGGGAAGGAGGTTTCAAGCAGTAGTATCCACCACTGAGGTTATCCGGACAATTGTCGTGAGCTGACCTAATAAGCAAAGGCAGAGTTCACTGCAATATGTCACAATTAACTTGTTTTAATTACGACAGTTTAATTTTTGTGATCTGCTTCAGGAAAATGTCTTATAAGATAGATATTTCTAAAGGAATTTACAATCTAATTGGGCGAATGCCCAAGCGTGATATTGTTGCCATTTATCGCGAACAAGATATTTCTTTATCAACAATTTACTAAACTATAAAGAAATGTGAAAAGGGAATACCATGCGTTAATTTACCCAAAAGTGGTCGACCAAGAATTTTGAGCCAAGTGACTGAACGAAGAATGCTTGAAGTTGTTAAGGACAGAGCTGGAGCTTCACAGCGAAAAATAGGGCGAAGATTCGGTGTTTCAAAGACCAGGTGCGGCTCATGATAATGTACTGTGCTTCGTGTATTCCCGTGTACAAACTGTAGCGTTATCTTAGTAATCATCAAAAACACACGAGGCGCTCGCATAATTATACGTGTCCCCACAGTACATCATCATGAGCCGCGCCTTTCAAAAACCACTGTTTTTCGAACAATTTCCCGTAATAACGTGGTGTTTCGAAAACGAAGGAAAGGACCAAAATATACCGCAGCCCAGTTAGAAAGAATACCTAGGTGTTGTCGTGCGCTAAGGCGCATCCATTTTGTCAATAAACTGATTGTAATAAATGATGAGAAGTATTTCACCTTGTCCCATTCAGAGATGAAAGAAAGCGACGGTTTTTATGTCGACGACATAGAAAACATATGAGACAATGTAAAATTCAAAAGTAAATCCAAGTTTGAAGACAAAATTTTCGTGTGATATGCTATTTATGAGGCCGGATTTATTCACAGCCGTATTGCTCGTGTTCGAGGAGAAGCCCTAACTGCACAACTCTACATTCAAAGATGCCTTTCTCAACTGCTTCTGTTTTTAAATACACGTCATGGCAATGTTGATATCATGTTTTGACCTGGTCTAGCTTCATCCATATCAGCATGGCTTTGTCAATAGGCGGTCATCCATCACTAATTTGTGTCAGGTTACTCAACTGATTTTAAGCGCGTTAGACTCTAGAACACAGGTCGAGGTTCTATATACCGACTTCTCTGAGCTGTTCGATCATTCGATCATTCATTGATCCCAATAAACTTAGGTACTGTGGCTTTGATTACTCGATGATTAGATTCTTCCAATATTACCTTTCCCAGCGAGCAGTATGTTTTTTACAATAGTTATTCGTCAACCGATTGTATAGCTACTTTCGGTGTATCGCAAGAAAATTTCTGGAAGTAAATGAAATAGTTCATAGTACTTATGTAATTCCATTCACTTCCTTTTTTAGCATTAAAATGTCTTCAACAATTTTATTTCCCTTGATGTTTTCATAAAATGTTGTTATTATCGATCAAAAAATATAAAGAGATTATGTGAGCATGTTTTTTTATAACTCGACCTTATTAAAAGTTTCATTAAAAAATTTTAATTTTATTCATAATAAGAGGGAAAAACAGAAACGTTCACAGTTCTGTTTGAAACTGATAACAATTTCTGCTGGAAAAATAAGCGAAAGACATTCCTCCGGGTATACTTATCCAAAAAAAATATCCACCACCTCACTCGGACGATAAAGTATCTAATTTAAGCGAAACAGATATGGAAATTATCCGTGCCGACTCCTCTCGCCCCTTCAGACACCGCCTTTTTGCCATTTTGCCGTTTTCCCACCGACGGCTACGACCACCTCAGCGCAGTCATCTGACTGGCCCATCTCGCATAATCTCGTATAAATCTCCGTGAATTTATTGGGCGGCAAAATTAGCTTTCCTTTTCTGTAAAACGTAATAGAAAAAACAATTGACTGTCAAATAAGGCAGGCCAGCGCGGATTTATTTCCTTTTTAAATTGAGCACATAAAGCTTGCACTCTTGACAGGCACTTTCTGTATTCCCCAAAAAAAAAACGCCAACGTTAGACGGAGAAGATCCGAAAGTAGGGAGGGGGTAGTGTAGTCAACCAGAGTGGTTGTGAACACTGAAAAACCTAAAAAAAGGACAGTCGAATTTTATTTGTCGCTCGATCTTCACTTGTCGTCGACTCTAAATTTAGAATGACGCGTCTTTTTTTTTGCTGTCGAAACTGCTTGGGCATTATACGTTGAATTTATAGCAGAACCCTTTATTACTCTTTTACGAAGGGATTTCTTACAAAGTTGAGTTGTCTTTATTGAGAAAACTTAATTAAATCAACGAGATCGCCAGACAAAAAAAAATCGGATGTCATCAAAGAGTGTTTCCTTTTAATTTATATAACTGGACTAATTAGATTTTTGTATTGAGCTGCTTCTTCTTTTTATCTTTGTTTTTTTATATGGAAATTCCTAAAAATCCTCCAAACTTTTTTTTCTTTTCGAAAATTGTTTTCTTAAATCACGTCTGTGTAAATTTGAAATTATGAAACATATATGCATATTTTTAATAAATTTTATTACTGCAAATATAAAAAACAAATTATGTTTTCCAAATCCTCTCATAGTTTTTATAGCAATAATTCTCCTACATCAATATGGGTAGACATCAATTTTGCTGAAGTTCGAAAGAAAATAAATGAGAGGTATATTTCAGAAATAACAAACTTACGGAACCTAGAACAGATATAAATATGTTCGCCGGAAATTTGATAAAAAGAGACCGGAAAAAGTCTTGTAAGAGATAGTAAGAAAGGATAATGGTTACCTCGGAGGAAATGACATCCCCTAATGGGAAGTTCAACAGCTGAAAGGTGTGGAGGAAGATAATGGAACAAGTGAAAATCTGCAAGAGATTAATTAGTTGTTGAAAAGAGAAGAATGCTTTATTAAATTGATATGCAATATTTGTCCAATACTTCTGTCGTTCATGAACATTTTCCTGAACACATTTCGACTACCTTCTATTCTCCTAACCATAAAGATCAAATTTAAAGCATATATAGGTATGGTCACAGGAAATTTGACGCAGTATAGATCATATAAAGCGATTACACCGTAGAAAATGAATTCCCCAAATGGGAGGTTGAACGGCCGAAAGGTGTTGAGGAAGGTAGTGGAACAAGTGAAGATCTGCATGAGATTAGTAATTATTAAATTGTAACCATTTTGTCCAATATTCCTGTAGAGCATGAAAATGTTTTTGAACACATTTCAACTACCTTTTACTCTGTCAGCTATGAAAGTCAATGTCATTTTTCTTCAAGAAAACCCACTCATAAAGACACAGGGAAATTAAAAAGAAACGAAAATGCATGCGACCAAATTCTCGTAATACTAATGGCATGCAGCATCATAACTTATAATTAAATATTTTTGAAAATCGAGAATGAAGAATTATTATATAAGAAGCATGAGTTTTGAAAACTCATGAGCTTTTGTTAATGCTTTGTTAGAGACTCCTACAAAGTCTGTTATTGTTGAAAATCTTCTGATACTGTCGATTAAGCTGCCGTTTTAACAGCATAATTCATAATTAAGACAACTAAAAAATTTGAAACAAAGAGAAATTCCCAGACGACAAATCAAAATCCTGCGAAGATTACAGCATAATTTCGAAAATTTCGTCTTTCTACAAACACTGTTAAAAGTTGGCATTTTGACACGGCTACCTTCAATTAAATATTCGATTTTATAGCGTAGCGTGTTAAAAGTAAATTGACATGACAGTTTGTCAAAAATGACAAAAATTTCGAACATATATCAAAGTGATTTTTATTAATAAATGAAAATTACATTTTCCTTGGATAATTAATATTAAATTTACAGTAAATCTAATATCGCTTCATTAGCGGCTTCAATTATTGCACTCGGTATAACTTCATTTTCTTTATTAAAACACGAACTCTTCTTTTGTATAAATTGTGACAACTTAATTTGATGTGATTTAATGGTTGTGTCAAAACATATGCATAAGCTGTCAGATTTTATTTATGCATTTTCGTTACATTTTTTATAAAAATTTTGTAACAAAAATTGTGTTTGTAGAAAAAATAGTGTACAATACACGTGTTAAAAATGCTATTTTATTTTGCTTGTGCCGCAATCCTTTTTACTCGCAAAATAAAATCGCACTTTTAACACTTGTATCGTAAATAACTATGGGTGTAAAATGGTCCACTTTGATTTGACATTCACATCTTCAACATTTAAGAGTAACTGAAGAGGATGCCGATCTCGAAAAAAACATCTCATATACTGGTCCCGGGAATTGAACCCTCGACGAATACCACTTGCGCTGTTTAGCCGTTAAATGAGAAATCATACTTGAAAGTTTCAACAGCTTGAAGCCCATTAAACTAGTCATTAGCAGGCCATGAGTTATGCCTGTGCCCGTGGAGCGACTATAAATATTTGGCTGTTGGCAATCACCTTAAACGAAAAGGAAAGCTACGAAAACCTTCTCGGGCAGCAAGCTGTGGATTCGATCCCGGTACCCCCGGCACGATAAGCCAGTGATTTATCACTGTAATATGGCCGACATTTTGCAAGAAATGTTTAATACTTGCAACAAATTTTTATATTTTAATTGTTGGTTCGTGTTCACGTTATAATGTGAAACTGTATTGTGCATTCAAAAAGTACGACGCCAACTTCCAAAATGGAACTATACACTAATTCACGTCTAAACACCATATTTAACTATTATTACCTTTCACTAAAGGTAAAACGGTGAGATACATGTTTGTACGTATATGGTGATTTAGTCTTTTTGGCTGCACAGGAATATATCGGTATGTTCTACTGTCCAAAACATTGACTCGGTGGCATACAAAATTTGATTCTACAATTCTGCAGACCATTCGTGATTCATTTTATAGCATAATAGTTTGCAGCCATGAAAAAGCAGTTTATGAATGACGATGCAGACTTCAAGCTGTTGCTCACTTAAATATCTTCGCACACGCACCCACATGATGGGGTAGGTGTAACTGCACAGACTTGTATACACAGAGATTTCAGGGCTGAACTTGTACAGAGCCTCACTAGTGCTAATAAATGTAAAACACTGTTCAAGGACGTAGTTTCACTGCATCTCTATCATCCAGTGCACGTTTTTATAATGTGGGTCACATAAATGAAAGAAATCGTGAAAATTGGAGAAGACTTTGCAGAGTATGCAAAAGTGCAACTGTGTTCATGTGCAATAAGTGTGGAATTCCATTACATTCACACTGCTTCAAAGACTACCATAACAAATAATTGTAATGTTTTTTTGTGCATATAATCCCATGTCGCATTAAATAAACGTTTAGTCTTTAAAACATTTGCGTTTTTCCTGAAATATCTAATAGTGGTCTTAAATGGATTAAGATGTTTAAGGTTTATGGTGCGTGCTCTATCATTCTTGAAATAGTTGTTATTGATTAAGATATTGGTGACATGGTTAATTTCTTTGAAAAGAAATTAGTTTCAGATATAGAAGGGTCTGTGTAGGGATTTGCTACTAATTTGCTGTTAACGGAATGTCATAAAAAACCATCAGAATGACAAAGCATTGAAACGTTCAACCTCTAAAGTGCAATGAACGAAACTGTGTTGGGAATTTAGGAACTTAAGGAATTTATTTAAGAAATCACGTTCATGTGGCGAGATAACCAAGGTGTTGTCGATATATCTCGGCGCCACATATCTCGCCCATCTTTAAACACCACACCACATTATCGGCCCCTATTTCTGTCAAGAACGGCAACCCCTGCTGTTTACTGAACGACATACCGTGTAGCGGTACATACATCGGCGAGACAAAGCGTTCGGTAAGCTCTCGTGTTGCTGAATACAAGCTTTGTACTACATCGCTGGGTGTAACTGGGTCTGCACTTGCTGAACATAGATTGGAAACTAGATACCAAATTTAATTTAAATCTGCTCAAGTTTCTACTAGGTCGACTTCGTCATCAGGCTGATTATCAGAGGATAGATTATTTCTATAGTGTCAGGTATGATATTAGAACGCTGTGCTTAACTGGATCTGCACTTGATAAACATAAGTTCAAAATTGAACACCAAATTCAATTTCAATCTAATTCTATCCCGCAACTCCGCGTAAAATACGTGAATATATAGAAATCCCAATGTATCGAAATAATATCAACTGTGAAGACTTATACTCTCTACACTCTACACAATATCTGGAAAGCCCTTCTATTTCAAAAAGTCATAATTGTGACGCTCAGTAAAGTCGGAACAGCTCGTAACAATTGGTGTACCTAATTTGCCATATTTTTCTAATAATTTTAATTTTTAACATCTCATAGATATTTCCAACTACATTCCTTAATGAAATTCATTTTATACAAATTATAATCAAAACAGTAAAAAAATTCAAGATTTTATTTTATGAAAATCATGTAGGTGGAAGGGCTTTCGTAAAATATTGTTTTTATTCCTTATGTCAAATTTAAATTCGAGACAAAACGTTTTTTGCATTGTCAGGCTTTTTTTGAATTAAAATGTCCTCTCGTCATGGATCGTTTAAAGCATCGTTAAAAATTCTTCCCTGTGTGTCAGTCGGATAAAATCGCCTGAATCCCATTCAGAATAATAAATCAATTTAATAAAGTACTGAAATAACGTTTAACGTGGTTAAAAGCCATTTCGCTTTAGCGATCGTCAAACCGATATATAGAACGAATGTATTTTATACATACATGCATATATACATACATACATGCATACTTCCATACATACATATCAATACGTCTTATAAGAGAATGTATTCGAAATCAGCAGTGAAAATCCTGTCAATTTAACTCGAACAAGTTTTCACTTTGATAAAACGAAAAAATGCCAATGAAAAGTATGCTTTTTATGAGTACCAGCAAATAAAATAGAAAGCAATTTTGCATACAAGATATCTCGTAAAACCTTGCACCTCTTTCGTTCGAATTCCTTAAAACGTACATAAGAATAATCAATAGACCTATAAAGATAATTTTTGCTTTTCCTAGACCTTGTAATATTAGTTTTATAGGGCGTTGTCTGAACATAAATCAATTCTACGCTAATCAATTCTTTAGCGTAAGAGGTTTATTCGAGCAATATCCCACCAGCGGCTCGTCCTAGCGCGTACATATATTTTGCCAGTCTCCGTCCGAATACCTTTCAGTGTACTTCGCTGGTTTACCTGCACCTGAAGGCAGACATTTGCACGGATGCGAACGGCGCGTGTAGCATTTTGTAACTTCACACGATTGTGACTTATTGTTGCGGCGGCATCGAGAATGCATTGAATCAACTCTTCTCGAGTTTGCACCCTAACCTGGTACACGATGTTTTTCATCCACCCCTAGATGCAGTAATCTAGGAGGTTAAATCTGGCGATCTGGCAGGCCAGTTGACTGGGCCTCCGCGACCAATCCTTCGATGGGGGAATTGCTGATTCAGATGAGCTATTACCTCATGGTAGAAGGTGTGCAGGCGCCGCGTCATGTTGGACGTACATGTGGCGTCTTATTTTTAGAGGAACATCTTCAAGAAGCTGCGGTAACTCGTAAAAAGTGAAGGTACATCCCACCACTCGCCCACTCGGCTTCACTATGAAGCGTCTCGAAAATTTGTTACAACTCCTTAATTATGGATGACATCCAATTATTATATTTACATTTTTTGGTCCACATAACACGAAGAATCACCTCCATAAACCGGGGGAAGACCTAATAATACATGTAAATGGGATTTAAGTAAAACACTTATACTAATTTCCAGTACATATTACACTTTATTATATATATTAATAAATAGATGACATGTTTCGCTACGATGTAGCTTCTTCGGATCTTATATTACTACTGAACACGCTCTTCACAAATGTATGGCTTTTTTCTAAACTATTTCAATGGGTTGCACTTGTCTACATTAGAATCGTCTCTTATCGATATATCGTCTAAAGTTATTGTTATTTTAATATTTAATGAAACCAGTTTAAAAGTGGGGAATTATTAAGGTCGAATTGGTCATTTAACAATATATCTGCATATTTAGCTTTATTTATTTATATTTATACGCCCGGTCTGGATAATTTCTGTGATATGGCGATGTGGTTCTTTTTTGTGAATGTGTCTGAAGATATTCATTCTCCAGCAGGGGCGTACCGATGAGCCTGTAGAAAGGCGAAATACGTATCTACGTCTCTGGGGAGGGATATGTTCGGACACGTTCAAAAAAATATTAATAGTGAACCTGTATTTGTGTTCTTCACACCAGATTTTTAATAATATTTTATATTATTAAAAATACCTTTGTATTATACAAAACTGGTGGGGTTTACCTACTAATGTATGTTTCAATTATTCTGATATAAACACATAATCCATTATGCAATTTATGTCATATTAATATTACATTCAACATTATAATATTATTTCAATAAAAAAGTAAATAATACAATAGGAAATGTGAAATTAAAAAAAAAAAAAAAGTGGCTACGCTATTTTGGTAATGTTAGGTTCAAGTTTAGTTAAATAAGTCTCAAACCTCCTCTTTGGCTTATCTGTAATCGGTTTCGTGATTTTTTTAATATATGCGTTACTGTGCTAAAACCCTTTTCTACTAAATACGATGAAAGAAATGCCATGATGGGTAATTTTTTCTTTCCACAGAAGAGGGTATTGATGACGAAAACGGATCCAAAAATATCAATCACATTGATTAAATATTATATTAGCTTCATAGTAATTTTGTAGCTCAGTAAACTGGTCTTTCAAATTTCGACTGACACTTTCTACATCTGATGAAAATTGATTAATTATCCAATCTGGTGTTACAAGTTCAATCGAAAATGAATCAGCCTGTGTATATACAGGCTGATTCATTTTCGGCCCTCACCTTGGGGATCTCGCTTATTATTGGAGATAGAGTATAGGTTTAAATTTGGCAAAGTTGTTAAATTTTGTGTTTGTTATAAATCCGTAAATAAAATAGACCTGTGACAAATGACCTTCGTTATTTAAAAAAAAAAACGCGAAAACCCCATTCTCTTCTTTTACCTGTAGCACCGACATTTGGCCTACTACTGTTGAATTTCGTTTCGAAGAATAAAAAATACTTATCATATCTCGTTTCTCTTCGTTAGTGTATGACATTTTTGTATTATTAATGAACAATAAATGAAATGTTTGACAGATTGAAATTCCAAAGGCTACCTTATTTAATCTTATAATTTATTCTTTCAAATAAAACCTAATGTCAAAAACTATAGTCAGGATGTGGTACATGGTTGAAATCAGAAAAAAAAACTCTTTCTGAAGATGTCTAAATCCAATATGGCGCCTATAAGAAATTAAATAGTTGATGATGGCCAGAAAGAAACGAAACGTCGTATAAAAATTTAGAGTACACCACTGGATAGAGGTTTAGAAATGGTCAAAAGGATGTGTTTTTATATTTTCTCTACAAGGCCAAATGTCGGTGCTACAGGTAAAAGAAGAAAATGGGGTTTTCGCGTTTTTTTTTAAATAACGAAGGTCATTTGTCACAGGTCTATTTTCTTTACGGATTTATAACAAACACAAAATTTAACAACTTTGCCAAATTTAAACCTATACTCTATCTCCAATAATAAGAGAGATCCCCATGGTGAGGGCCGAAAATGAATCAGCCTGAGTATATATATATATATATATATACGCGCGAGGACGAGCCACCGGTGCCATGTTACTCGAATGAACCTTTATTTATCATATAAAAATTGACAAACAGAGACACAGTGATGAATTTAAAAAAAATATATTTTTGCGCAATGCCGTTTTAATATTTTCTTTATAATTTTGGTCAGAATAACAATGTATGAGAACAACAGTTTATCATTGGTACATCAAATTTTGAAGAAAAACATATCCCAAAAATAATTTTTGAAAAGATCGTTTAGGAATTGCAATTTTTCCAGAGAATACCTGTCACCCCGTGGAGAAAGGGAACACAATGAAATTCATTATAGCAAGTAGTAGTATTAATAGGTGGGAATAAAGTGCAGCGTTTATCTATTGATAAATTTCATTAGGAACTTTATTTGAAGGTGGTTAGTACAAGACGTTTCTATTAGTAAACATATACTTCCCAATAGTATGACAGTAGGGACTAACAAGTTGGGTCACATATTTACTCGAATATTTGTGCAATGTCTCTTATTTTAAAGTCACCATAATTATATTAACCTTGTTTGCTTTTATGTATACCGTTGTTAGTCTGCAACTTAGTTTAGTACATACCTGAAGAAGCCATTGTGTAAGGGAAACAATTCTCGCATTAAGATTGTATTTTAATAAAGTGACGACTAAACTATTAAAAGTTTTATTTCCATTATAAATAACAGCTTTTGACCATACTACAATTTAAATAAAGGAAACGTTTCGCTAGTTTGGGATTATGTAAACATATAAAAAAGTTATTGTGGTAAATGATAAAACGATTTGTTTCAACTTTATTCAACTTTTTCTAAAACTATCCCAAAACATTTGTTAGCCTTGTACTTTAAAGCCTGTATATTCAATTAAATTCTTATTATTTTCAGCAAAGTCCATTTTATATCAGCAAAAATATTGCTGGCCGATATAAATAATGCAACATGTCTTAACGAAATTGAATCAGAAGAACTTGATATATTTATTATGTATAAATTAATTTACATATTGATTGATGTTGTAAACGAACAAATTTTGATAAAAGTGTCAGAAAAAAGAAGTTAAATTGTCCGTAAAAACATTTCTTTGAATGTCTTTTGCTTATTCGTTTAAAAAGAACTCTTCAATATGACGCAGCATGTTTATTCTTCAAGCAAAAATCGTTTTTGGATTTAATACATTTCCTTTTTTTATTTTCGTCCTAACGTTTCTCTTTTAATTAAAAAAAATGGAAGTTTTAACATCCCGGCAAACAGTGTTACTACACCCTCTTTATACCGTTTTCTTTACAGTTTCTTTTATTACAAGCTTGCGATACAAAATAACATTATTTTCGATGGTTCGCAAACATTTTCAATGGTGTATCAAAAGGATTCGTTTTTCTTTATGTGTTATAGGCATTTGTCATCAAAAATAGGAAAAATGTGGAATATTTTCTTTGGCGCAGCAATCAATTTATAGAAAGAGTTTTAAATAATTTATAATTTTTGTTTGTATAATTACACTTTGCTTCTAAACCCGCAGTTATTCTGTTTGCCACCTTCTTGATTGCTTCGCATTAAAACCTTAAGAAAAGGTAAGAAACCCCTTACCACATTCATATTTGTATCCTAAATACGTATTTCGACAACTGAGTTATTATTTTCAGTAGGCAAAAATAACAGTGTTTAATGTAGGATACAATAAGGCTAACACAAAGTTCGTCAACTATTTTACAAGGTGTCCACGTATACATTGGGTTTTAAGGGACTTAAATTAAGGCCACTTACGCCTCTCAAAAAATGACATGTATTCGTTCTTATAACCTCTCCTTTTATATATTCTAAGAAATCGTACAAGCAGGTATATGGAATTGGATCCTTACCGGAGTTGCTATATTTTTGCTTTTAATCATACGAATGATTTCATAGGTGTCCAGTTCCCACGGATTGACTGAAAGACTACCTCGCACGTATTCATTCTTATCTTCTTCTGCATTCTAGCAATAATGTAAGATTTTTAATATATTTCATACATTCTCTATCAGTTCTAAATCCGGAGTTATCTGACCATTCGAAAAACGATCATTTAAAGTACAAGGGGAGTTTTTTATGTTATCTGCCTAGCTTTGAAAGAAACGAGTTAGAAAACAAAAAAAGAATTTTCAACGTAAGAACCATTAACACTAACACATTTATTCTAACGTTTCTTTAATAACACTGCGCCTTTGAAAAAAAATTCCTTCGGTAATTCCACAAAATACGACTCCACAACGTTTTCTACGTTGTATGCACTGCCTTATGCACTTTGCAGTTGTCGTCCAGAAACAGAGTTTTCTGAGCAAAATCGTGGGAACTTTTTACACGTACAGCCGTGCTCAAATTGCTAATTGTGTCTTCGTATCCATTTTCCATTATTGTAATCCATTTTGGCACATCTCCTCCACGTCTCAGAAAACTGTGGCCATTGCTTTTCGCGCAGAAAATTGCATTTTTTCCTTTTTTGGCGGTGGAGAAGATCCCTAGTATCCCTCCAGAAAAAACGGTTATTTTAGTAAAATATCATAAAAATAATGTAAATCCTATAATTATTAATGAAATTCTTGATTTACTAAACATATGCATAGAACAAAATTACTTTCAATTTAATGAAAACATATACACTTGCAAAGAAGGTTTAATCATGGGTAATCCTCTAAGTCCGTTATTAGCTGAGATTTTTATGGATCATCTTGAAAATTCTATTTCAAAAAATCCTCTTTTTCAAAATGTATTATTTTGGTACAGTTACGTAGATGATATATTACTAGGTTTCATAGGAACAAAGAGACAATTAAATTTATTATTTGATTATATTAATACATTGCATCACAATATTAAGTTTACAATGGAACAGGAAACAAATAATAGTATTAACTTTCTCGATTTAACGATTACTAGAATTAACAACAAATGTAACTTTGCAATTTACCACAAACCGTCAACTACAGACATAACTATTCATAACACTTCTTGCCATCCGATACAACACAAATTAGCGGCTTATCACAGTCTTATACATAAGTTAATCAATACTCCGTTGAACCAAACAAATTTTGAGAAAGAGTTAAATTTAATTAAACAAATAGCTATCAACAATGGATATAAAAGTAATATAATAGATAACATTTTAAATAAAAAACTCCTTACAAAAGCCATATCACAAGTTTACCCAATATTAAATAATAACACCCAAAAATTTAAAATGATCACGTTTATAGGCTCTTCAAGCACAAAAATTTGTAAATATTTAAGAAAGTTTGACATTAATACAGCGTATAGAACTAACAACAATTTATCCAAATTTATAAAAAACAATAAAGATTTAACAAACAACAATAAAAAGTCAGGAGTCTATGAGTTAACCTGCGGTAGTTGCCCTATGACGTATATCGGACAGACAGGTAGATCGTTTGAAATACGCATCAAAGAGCATTCTTCTTCATTTAGAAATAATAAAAGTGACTCTTCATATGCGTCTCAAAGTAATTCAACGAACCACAATTTTAACAGAGAATTTAAAATATTACACGTAGAAAATAAGGGCAAAAAACTTAATTTATTAGAGTCACTTGAAATTAATAAATTAAAGAAAACCGACAAGATCTTAAATGATCAATTAGAAACAAATAATTCACCCTTACTTAATTTATTTATTTGATACTCAGACAGTCACATATTGTATTTTTCCATATAATTGCTTTACCTCCCTGTAATATAATGTAAACCCCTAGTTTTATTACTTAAAAACAGTATTGTATAAACCGAAGTGAAAGTTTTGTGAATAGACATTTTAGTAATAAAAAGTACCCATTCCTTCAAATATTTAAAATAAAACATGTGTTTGTTACCGTATATTTGTGTTAAAAAATTTGTAAATAAGTTAGTTATATGTAGAGCTGAGGATTTTTGCGGTAAGGCAGGACCGTATGTAGTGCATCCTCCACCGGCGTATAATCAATACAAATGCAATTAAATTCTGGTATTTGAAAAATGATTATATGTATTACCTTAGTATTAAAATAAACCATCCATTTTTTATTACTAATACATGAAAGAAGTTTCTGAATCGATAGTTTATAAATAGTTCTACGAATTTTGAAAAAAATGTATGGGTGTACATGCACCAGTATGCATATACTTGCCGGTAAGCGATTTCTGTATGAAAGGATTACTGTAGTAAATAGCAATAAAGAAGATATGCATTATATTTCGTTTAGAGTACCTAATTGATTTTGTTGAATGTTTCTGGACAATCGTTCTTTTTCCTTATTATCCTGGCATATGTTCTATTCCTATAACGAAAGTATAAAAAGTATCGTCTATTGTTCTGCAAACCAAATTTCTAAAAGAAAAGTATTGTGAAATGTATCAATTACTTCTTTGAGTGGATAAACACTACCTGCCTCTTATAATAAAATGTTTTCTAAACTTTAACAATAAACAAAGCGCTTAATTTTTGCATTTGCGACACTTTTGATTATATATTTGTATTTGTAACATCAGTCATCAGTGACTTTTCTTTTAGAAATTTGGTTTGCAGAACAATAGACGATACTTTTTATACTTTCGTTATAGGAATAGAACATATGCCAGGATAATAAGGAATAAAGAACGATTGTCCAGAAACATTCAACAAAATCAATTAGGTACTCTAAACGAAATATAATGCATATCTTCTTTATTGCTATTTACTACAGTAATCCTTTCATACAGAAATCGCTTACCGGCAAGTATATGCATACTGGTGCATGTACACCCATACATTTTTTTCAAAATTCGTAGAACTATTTATAAACTATCGATTCAGAAACTTCTTTCATGTATTAGTAATAAAAAATGGATGGTTTATTTTAATACTAAGGTAATACATATAATCATTTTTCAAATACCAGAATTTAATTGCATTTGTATTGATTATACGCCGGTGGGGATGCACTACATACGGTCCTGCCTTACCGCAAAAATCCTCAGCTCTAGTTATATGTCTGATGAAGCTCAGGTTGGAGCGAAACGATCGTCGCAGTGTCAATTAAAAAGTGAAATCCATTAAAATTTGTTTTATTTTATCCTGATAATAGTTATAATGGAATTTCATCAAGTAAAGGCTGAAACAATTATATATTGGTTTGAAAGGTGCATTTTTTTGCTCCTGTTCATATAATCTTCAAGTAAATTAGATACGATCTTCTACGGTTTCTCTTTTACCGCATTGCACTCTCGTTCTTAGCAACAATTTGAATAAAAATTGTTACGTTTTTCAATCAGTTAGGTACTCTACGGTTCAAATATAGCGAACTTCTCTCAGTCTGGTTATTATCCCGCTTAGTTACAATTTGGCGAACTCCTTTACTGGAAAGTTGATGATATGCCATTACAATATCAATAATTTAACGACCAGCAGTTTTTTTTCTTTTTACCACACTGATGTGATGTACTAGTTTCGGAGATAGTTTCCTATTCCTAGCATATCCACGGATTTGTCATAAAAACTACAAGAACTTTGTTTATTCAATTTTTTTATTGCCATTTGCCCACATGTATCTTTAAGTATTTTTCAGTATAATTGCTGTTTAAATTTAAACATTTGCCGTAACCTGGTAAGTTTGTGTATGCCATTATTTATGAAATTTGCGTCCGTTTTATCCGAGCTCTAACTATTTTTTTTACTTTTTCTTCTCGGCTGTATCGCCGCCATACTAAAAATATCTTAGAGTCGTGAAAAATATGGTGGTAATCATTCTGTACAAATCCACGCTATTGAGAATGGGTAATCAAAAATTTACTATTTAAATTTGTTGAAGAGTAATTGTAAGAAAGTAACCGCTTGTAGTAATTGTTGCTAAAAAATTTTGGAATTATTAGGACCTAACTTTTTATTTGTCATAGCCCTTCAGAGTTTTGGTTTTGCAGCACAGTGAGCAATTATTGTGTGTTTCCTTGCTTTGCATAATTCATGAGTACAATGCCATTTCTGTCCCAGAACACGGTACATATGGCTTTTCTGTTCAAAAGTTTCTGTATGGCTTTTTGTTCGTCGGCGATCCACTACGCACCATTGCATCGATTGCCACTTACTTTCTGGTAGGACATAAGCAATTCAGTCACCGGTGTTGACAACCGTACACCGGTGTTGTAGCGCTCAAAAAATTCTATTTGCTTTACCATATTTTCCTGAGTTTCGGTACACATCTTGCGCATAATTTGCGATAATACAATTTTTTTGTTACAATTTCTTGTAACAGAGATTTTAAAATTTGTGGAAAGTGAATCGAGTTTAGTGCTGACGTAAAAAAATGACAGAACAGATTTTTCCAAACAAAACAAAGTGACATAACCTCGCTTTCTATTTTACATTTTTAATGAGCGTTTTGATTGTAATTTTTGTTTAAAGTTGACTTAATTGCGTACACGAAAATTATTTTGAAAATGGTAATGCGTTTCGCATGTAACCATTACAGTCAACAGAAAAATGTAAATATTTACATTCCTTAGACATAAATCTAAACAATAAGTGGATTACAAATATTGAGTAAAATAACATTGGAAAGCTTAGAATTACAATAAATATTAAAAAAAAATTAGGGGATCGAATCGAGTACCAACACAAGTGTCGCTAATTTGCTGCTTCCACTTTGTAAACGCTGATAAGGAAAATATTTCCTCTATATTTAGTGGTATTACACAAGTTAAAAGTATGTTAGAAGTGGGTGTATTCAAAGAAGTACAGATAGCAATAAAAAAAAAGTGTATTTGGGTATTTCAAGTATGTGCATCACAACTAATCTGTAATTTCCCTTAATTACTGAAGTATTTGATGAAAATTTTCTGCATAAATAGTATGCAGAAGAAATTTCAATGATGTCCATATATATAAATAACATTTCCTTTTTCCTGTTAGAGCAACCAGTGGAATATTCACAATTTTTATTTATGTCCAGTATATTGTTTTTATAAAATGGAATGATCAGTTTTCTTCACATCTTCAGTTATTGAAACGTTTCGATATTTATAATTACACTTAATTTAAACTATTGTCATGTTAAATTAATCAATTTGGAGATACATCAATAAAATTACGACAGTCCAAACAAGTTTTAAATTTGTAATCATTTAAAATTCTTTTCATGCAATTTCTTCATGTTAATGTCATAAAATGGTGAAATTTTGATTACCAGTAATTTTAAACATATATAAAACTTAGAAGAGCATTGGAAAAATTCACTACTTGATAATTTTTTAAACAGTGATTCTGTATATCTATTTATTTTTATACTAGAGAGAATGTGATGAAAGATACACTCTAAAAACGAAATCAGAGAAAATATTTAATAGCTTAATATAATAAAAAAGCTTGTTGTGAAATGTCGCCTACTTGACAGTAAGGTTATGTGTCTTTGTTTTGTTGGGAAAAAGTAATATATATAACGTTGCCATTTGTTTCGTCTTTGTGACGACACACTAAACGAGTCAATTCAAACATTGTAAACCGTTTATTCTCAAAAATTCTCTTATCTACTTGTTGAAGAAAATTCTCAATTTCTAATAATGACCTCCGGCTTTTTTCTTGATGGTGCATATTTATCCCACCTTCGTTAAACTGTCTGCATCTGACTGCATCACCTTTTTAGCATACCTTCATTAGTTTCATTTGTATCACAAAGTTAACAAATTGGTCCATAAATTTCCGCAGCCCAACTTGCATTTAAAAATTTGATCGCTGAGCATATCTTACAACTGGATCACTTTTGAATGACTATTCTTTTTAACACAAGTCAAACATAAATATCATGCTTATATTTTGACGTTAGCAACGAAGTTGTTTAGCGTGCATTTGCCTCACTAGCGCCATCTTCTTGAAAGATATTGGCGATCGGATAGTTTTAGTTTAGTTTAGTTTGTGGTATGCGTCGTATTTACACATTAATAAGAAACATTTCTTTGTGGTATTTCGTATTGTGTATACATTTCTGCCTTAGAAAATACAATCTAATTTTTGTATCCGGAAGAAATGCCTCTTTTCCCCATTGTGCCTATTTAGATTATTATTTTCGACGTAAAATTTAATAAGGTTTATAATTAACACATATTTACAGCCAATATACAATATTTTGTAATAATGTTAATAAATTACAATATGCTCATTTGTATAAATGAAAAACAAAATTGCCTTTGTCCCAGGATAGTTTTTAATTAGTACATTTAAAAGCAAGTTTTCTGCAAAGACGACGACGACACTAATGACTGCCTTCTTTTAAAGAACGATGTAAGCACGCGTGAGTAAGTTTCAATATTACTAAAGGACTGAGGTAAGTATTTAATTAAGCTTGCCGGATAAAAAGACGACGTAGCTAATGCCTACTGCCGAGCTTAACTTTGTCACTTCTATTTCACAGAATTTTCCGTTTCCTGCCTCTATCTCGCTCACCGCGTTCGAGGCAAGGAGATCCTTTTAAATTTTTTAACTGGGTAACTCGCGCGAGTTAATTTTATTGCCAATTAGATGAGTAGCTCACTGTGACACAGTATTTATTACAGGCAGTGCGTGACGTCTACTATAAACTCAAATAAAACCTTTCCCGAGGTGGGTTTGCTTTAACACTTTGACTCAATTGTTTCCTTCTGTGTATGAAAAAAGCAAGAACGCGAGTCTTGAAAACGATTAACATGAATCTAAAAACGATTTAATCTTCAAAATACATATGTTTTTTAATTTTACTAGAATTTTTGATAAAAGTTGTCGACCTGACGGTTGTTAATATTAACAAAACGTCAAATGCAAAACGGTTCAGCAGACGATTAAGTATGAGTGTGAAAAAATGTTGGTTAGTCGAAAAAATCTTAAGAAAAGAAAACGTCTCCTTACTATACCGAGTGTATTTTTTAAGTTGAAGCTTTCAATTATCTTGAAAAATAAGCATTGCGGTCATCAATGAAATAAAATGCACGTAGAAAGTCCGTGTAAATAATGTCAAGCTGAGCTATTTCCTGAGACATGAGTGACGACCGAACTCGCTTTGTCTACATAACCAATGCAGAACTAACGAAGTGTTTCCAGAGATGGCACTGCCTTATCTCTAGAAACTGTATTTTGTTTATGTCTTCACTCATACTTACGGAATAACCGTAATATTAATATTAACTTGTATTGGTGTTCTTCACACCAGATTTTTAATAATATTTTATATTATTAAAAATACTTTATAAATAAACATTTCAAAAACATTTGCGAAAGTAGAGATAACGGCAACAGGTCTATAATTATGAATTTTGGAACTATCGGGCTTCTTAAAAATTGGTGTAATTCTAATAATTTACCAAGAGTCGGGAAACACGGACGTTCGAATAGAAAAATATTGAATAAGGGATCAGCGAAAATATAGGCACAATCTTTCACTAAAAAACAAAGAATACCATCATCGTCAGTATCTCACATGTTTTTTAGTCCCTTAATAGTATGGATAACCTCGGCTGGTAAAACAGATTGTAAACATAGAAGTGATAAATTAAATGTTAAGTCAAGCAAGGTAGAATCTGCAGATTTTTACAAGAAAACATTAGAAAAAGTTGTTTCAAAAGCGTTGACAATACAAGCTGAATCATTGTACTGAATAATAGAATTATAAAGTCGGGAAGTCGGCAATTCTAGTAACACTTTCTTGATGCGACCAAAGTGCCAGAAGGACATTTTGTTATAAAAATCCTGAACAGCCGTTTTGACAAAGTAGAGTTTATAATAATCTGCCTTGTAAAAATTGTATCTAACATTGCTGTTGTAAGGAAAATAGTTTGTTGAAAAGGCTTTGCATTAAATATTGTAATGTCCAGAGCAGGGTGATGAATATCTTCGGCAATTAACCGAGGATATTCATCTTCGGCTTCGGTCATTTAATAAACTAATAATTTATTAAACGACCAATTAGAAACAAATAGTTCCCCATTATTAAATATTTTTTCATAAATTTTATTCTTTAGTTTTTTATTTTGTACTTTACACAACAGATGATTAATAATTAGTAATACCTCCCACTCTTTATAATTTGTGGCTTACTATATAGATGTACCTACCTACCTTTAATATTGTATACATTTCTGATGAAGCCACTGCGGTAAGCGAAACAATTGTCAAGTTTTATATACATTAAATCGAAAAAAATCTAACAGTGTTGTTACTTAGTAATGAATACGTAGAGGAATATATATATATATATATATATATATATATATATTAAAAATAATAGACTTTTTATTGGTTTAGCGACCTTTTATTGAATTATGATGTTTTATTCTACGACGTTTCGACTTTTGTTATTTTCAGTCTTTTTCAAGTATCGTTTCTTTTGGTTTTCAAAATCACGCATTCTGTGTAACATGTGTGTCGGGTACCCGAGACCTTTTTTTGTAACGAACCGATCGCACTGGTTGGAGTATTGTAAGTCGCTAAACCAATAAAAAGTCTATTATTTTTAATATTAAGACACGGCCAATAAAATAAATAAGAAAAATAAAATTCTTATAAACACTAAATATATATATATATATATATATATATATATATATATATATCTTGGTCACGTTATTAAGCTTGGAAAAGAAAACCAGCATGCAGAAATCATTAGACGAATCAGGCTCGCCTGGATAGCTTTCGGCAAGTTGAGACACGTACTTAGAAATAAGGAAATCCCAATAAACCTAAAAACTAACACATGTGTTCTGCCAGTCCAAACCTACGGACTTGAAACTATAAGCCTGACCAAGGCTTCCGCCAATAAACTCAGAACATCACAAAGAGCCATGGAAAGGAGCATGCTTGGTTTTTCATTAAGAGATAGGATCAGGTGCGAAGATATCAGAAAAAGAACGAAGATAAGAGACGTTATATGGGAAATAGCAAAAATGAAATGGGCGTGGGCCGGACACATAGCTAGACAAACCGAGGATAGATGGCCACACAAAATCACGGAATGGAGACCAAGACAAACAAAGGAGGTGTGAGACGCCCTGCAAAGAGATGGGTGGATGATATCAGAAGCGTAGCGGGAAGGCGATGGGTCCATACTGCACAAGATAGAGACGAGTGGATAAGATTGAGAGAGACCTACGTCCAGGAGTGGACGGATACAGGTTGAGAAAGAAGAAGAAGAATGAATACTGTGGGTTTTTATCAAGTAAAGACCGAATCAATCCAATAGAAGCGATGTTAATAAAATTCACAGCAACATGGACTCGTTTAAATATAAATTTAAACGAGTCCATGTTGCTGTGAATTTTATTAACATCGCTTCTATTGGATTGATTCGGTCTTTACTTGATAAAAACCCACAGTATTCATAAAATATATGTTTATGGACTTAATAAATAATTCAAAATATATTTATTATAACATACTCTGCTCAAAATCGTACAGGGATATTTACATAATTAAAATAAAAAAGATTATTAGATATTATCAAGCAACTTTATTGACCAAATTTGTAATTCAACTAAAAAAGTACAAAATTAAAAGTAAATTCAAAAAGTTCTAATAAACTTAAGTTTGCAAATACGAATTTTGTTAACAACGATATAATCTTAAATCTTAAAGATCTTTAAATTTGGAAAGCAATCCTAAACATATCATAAAAACAACTTCTAGTAATCAGTATAACCTCTACGATTGTTTATTACTGCCCTAATACGGTTACGTATTGTTAACATTAAATTGTCAATCTCCTCCTGTGGCATTGCTCTCCATTCTCCTCGAAGAACTCTAAAAAGGTCTCGAGGACCATTAATGTGATCATTTGAATTTGTAACCCTCCTTGTAGCTGATCCCACAGATGCTGAAACGGATTCATATCTGGTGACTGAGCTGGCCACTCTAACAACGAAATGTGTCTAGCCCATTCTAGCACATTCATTACAATTCGAGCCACATGTGGACGCTCATTATCTTGCATGAAATTGAAATTTTCTCCTACAGCTCCTGGATATAGCACAACGACAGGTAAAATGACCTGTTCCACATAAACTTGAGCTGTCATATTACGTTCAATTAAAACGGGATCTGTTCTTCCACCAATACTTATGCCAGCCCATACCATGATTGTACAACCTCAGAAATAATGCACTTCTTGAACTACAGACAAACGATTTACGCGTCCTGGCTGGTTCCAAACTCGAATTATTCTTGAATCATTGTACATACAAAATCTAGACTCATCAGAGAACATTACATATGACCATTGTTCGTTTGTCCAATTTCGGTGATCCTGTGCCCATAAAAGACGTTCTCCGCGATTACCTCTTGTTAGAGGTGGAACTCTTAAAGGTCGTCTTGATCTTAAATGTACCTCATGTAACCTATTGCGAATAGTTTGGTCGCTAATCAGTATTTCATCAGTGTTTAGTTAAACTGATTTTGTATCTGCCGAGCTGTACAGGTTGATTACATCGGGCAATAATTTGGACGTAACGGTCTTGTGGTGCCGTTATAATCCGACCGTTACCACGATGTTGATTACGTACTTCCCTATAGCGGTGCCATAAGCGACTTATGGCGCTTTATGTAACTTGAAATTCGGCTGCAACTTCAGCCTGGTGCTGCCCAGCTTGCAACATGCCAATAGCACATAACCTTTCTTCGCGCGGTAATGCCGCTTTTACATTGATAAAACTTCTCAAATTATACACAAAACTTAATATTTTTAAACTCTGCAGTAAGAAATGACGCTACAATAAAGTTGACAACTAATAAATATATGTTGCAAACAAAACACAATCGGTCCATTGATAGCAAGTTAATATGATAAAACCTTTGTGCATATTATTTTTGCTCAAAATATTTATATCCAATATGATATTCTTTTTTAACATTTTATTTTAAAAATTATCCCTGTACGGTTTTGAACAGTGTTTTTAAATTTTAAATAAACGATGAAAACGAGTTAGCAAAATAAGAGCGGCATTTTTATACGTTAAGGATATTAAAACGAAATCCAAACAATGAATAGGAGGCATATCTGGTAACAATTTTCACGCATTAAATTATCGGAATAATTGAAATGGTAAATATAAAGGCGTCGTTCAAAATCAATAACGAACAAAGCCAAGTGTCAATGTCCATAACATTATGGCCATTTGAATATATGCATTCCTGGAAGTGAGTCCTGAGATTATGCATAGCACTTTGTGAGACACTTCCATGGGAATTGCAGTCATTTCTTCTCAAATCCTCGTTTTCAACTCAGCGATTGTCATTGGGCGAATGATGTACTCTTTGCTTTTGAGATGGCCCCCTCAAGAAAAAATCGAAAAACCTAGTGATCTTGGGTGAAATGAATGTCGCGAAACTGTGTAATTACGGGTTTGCCAAAAAGTGACGAACGGCTGTCATCGACGGCGGGCAGTATGGGCCGTTGCTCTATTTTACTGGAACAAAGCTCACGATGATCGAGAAAGTTTCAAGGATGTTCAGCTACAGAAGCTTCCAGCATATGAGCATATCGTTCGGACGTTCTGTCGTTGCATTCTCTTTCTTATCCTGAAAGAAGTAAGGCCCAATCACACCTCGCGTTGATACAGCACACCAAACTATTGTAACCTTTGGCTGTGTAATAATTCTTCGTGTAATTGAGGACGGTTGTCAGCTGCTCAATACCTACAATTTTGCTTGTTTACATACCCGTTGATATGGAAATGAGCTTCATCCGACATAATAAGGTTGTCAATAAAATTGAGATCGTCATTAATCTTTTCAATCATTTTTTCACAGAATTGTTGCCGCGTCACGTAGTCTAATTGTTGTAGTCTCTGTACAACTTGAATTTTATCAGGGCGAAACTTCAAATCACTCTTGAGTACTCGGTCGTGTCGCGGACGGTTGTTTTGTCTAGATCCAATGCTGCTGCGTGTTTCTTTGCCGATCGTCGTGGGCTCCTTGCAAATGAGGCCCAACCTGCTTCAATGTCTCCTGGGTGTTCTGTGAGTTCGTTGACCTCCTGGTAGTTTCTGTATCAGAGCTGAACTGATCTCCTCGAAATTCTTAACCCATTTATTGATGGCGTGGCAGGATAAAATACGACCATGTCATCTTACATTGTAATGAAGTCGAAATTTCCGTTGAGCAGCAGTAACACTGTCACCATTCTTGTAAAATGCCTTCACGACAAGTGGACGTTGTAACCCTATCCATGGGTCTATACTAAATGGCAGGTAGTTGTACAAAGACGGACACCACTCCCATCTTTGTACCATCTCCTCAGAATTGTCACTTTTACTTTTTCTAAATGTCCTGTTTAAACTTTATTAGATTTTTGTTCCTTTGTAAATACTATATATCAAAATATTTCAAATACATTTACATTGCAATAGTACTTATTATTTAGCAGACTATATCCTACGATATATCCCAATCGAATGATTTGAACAACAAGCTTTTTAACATTTCCTTCTAGTCTTTTTCTTATTTAGATTTAGTTTTGAATCCATCGAGTACATTCTGTTACGGATCTATTTTGATAATATACTTTCAAATCGCAATTCAGTGAAAAGTTTTTTGTTAAAACGCCAAACTTACTGAAGCCTTTTTGTATTAGTAATGCTACATTGAAAATCGCCTTTCCTGGTTGGCGTTCACCCATTAAAAGTGCAAATCCAATCATTTACCAGAGATTTAACGCGTAAGAACCATCCCAAACGAATTGAAATAGCCCGAAAATGAAAAAGGGTATTTCCAAAGGATTTATTAACGGAGATCAAATGCTTTACGCAAAAGATTTACGTTACGAGTTTACCGGTAAGTGTACGTTCGCCGTAAATAACATTATACTGATCAAAATATATAATTAAAAAAAATATTATTAACCGAAGAATATGTATTATAATAAATTCCAAAGTCAAAAGAAATATTTTATATAAAAAGCTGCTTTATAAATTGAAGTAATTTGATGCATCATACGAGCTCCGTTTGACGACACGGTGCCTTCGATAAAGAGGACTAAGATCGTTAGAACCAATACCAATTTTTTGACATTCGATATCTTTAACAAAAATTACATACAAAATTTCAAGTATATATAATAAACAGTTATTGTTTCACACGTCTCGAAAGCAAATAAGTTCCCTAGTTTTTTTCGAATATGGAAAAATAGAATTTTGTCAATTAATACCACTTATTATGTGAAAAAAAACATTAAAATAGCCAAAGAAAAGTTTTACAAGAATTTTGTCCTTTCATATAGAATAACTCAAAACTAGTAAGTTGCGTTTCGTTGAACACAAATGACTTTAACCGCCCAACCCATTCGCTTACAGTGATCATTCAGGAAATTATTAACAAAACCCGTGATATGGTGTTGAAAGTTTACCGATTGAAGGTGTGTGAAATAACCTAGATTGTACATAACTTTACTGAGAACGCGTATTTAATATCTTGCACGAATATTTGAATCTGAAAAAGCGATTGGCAAGTGATGCGGTGTTTATTGCCAGACAACCAAATATGAAAATGCGTTGCAATTTCGACGCACTGTTTGAATAAGTACAAATACAGTTCAATTTTGGGCAATTTTGCGGAGTTATACAACTGTGGACGAAAAACATGGATCTATCACCCCACCCCAAAAATTTAAAAAACGGTCGAAGCAATGCTTTGCTGTTGGGAAACTGACACCAAAGAAGGCAGAAGTAGTTCTGTTACCCGAAAAGATCACTATTACAGTGTTAATCGAGTGTTTGAAAAGGGTGGAACGATCACATATTATGCTATATTATTGCTAATTTATTATATCATCTTAATGTTGTATTAGAGAAAAATGACTGGTCAACATATTTTCATTTTTTTTTTAATTTTTCTGTAGAAACAATGTACAATTTTCGTTACTTTTATAATTCTAACAATAGTAATAACAACAAATTTATTCTGGCCTGTCATGTTTTGGAATAAAATATTTACAAGTAAATGAAATAATATTAATTAGGTATGTACACTATATCGAGCTGTATGGTATCGTCTTGTTTAAAATGTTTTTCTCTTTACTACACTTTTATACTGTTCTTCGGCACCTTCTTATATCAATGTTCAACAATAATCAGCAAGCATTTCGCTGTTCCACTGTAGCATCATATCCTTAACTCAAAACAGTTATGGGTCTTGGTATGGGCAAGGCTTCTGAATGTGGTACTGGACGATTAGCAGAGAGTAGATTAGCATAACTAGTAATTTTCATTTTTGTTGAAAGATCCGAATGTTTTCGTGCAGCAAAAGTAGCAATCAGTCGAATGGTGTGGTTTTTCACGCCAAATCATAGTGTAATAACGCTATGCAGTTATGTATATGCAAACACTCTCAATGAGGCCACAGCCTCGTAATACAAATGTAACGTGTTTTACAAATACGACCTCGCTAACGCGTGCTGTTTGCATACACAAACTACATGTCAGGGTTTGTATTATATTCCATAAGTAGTACGAGGATCATCTGGGATATATATAACGACAGTAATGTAAGTGACAGACATTCACATATTCAGTCTTATTCAGAGTCAGATTCTTATTCAGAATCATGTCCACTTTCATACTCTCTTTCCGATAGACAGTAACAGTCTTAATGATAGTTAGTTCATAATGTATATAATTGTTATCCAGTTTATAAGTGTTATATATTAAATTATATGTTACCCGAACTTTGTGTATTATTTAACGGGACAACGATATCTGCGTGAAGACTCACCGATGTAGCCCTCAGGACCAGGCTAACATCACATGGCGTCCTGCCACGAACTTGCACAAACAGGCTAACATCACATGGCGTCCTGCCACGAACTTGCACAAACGGCCTAACATCACATGGCGATTCTGCCTTAGGGCTTAAGGCCCCACCGTTATCACATGGCGATTCTGCCTTAGGGCTTAAGGCCCCACCGTTATCACATGCCGATCCTCCAGGCACTTAGGGCCTAAGGCCCACGTTATCACATAGCGATCCTGACCAGCCCTTTAGGGCACAGGTTATCACAATAGGCCTTGCAAACGGCATAGCGCTCAGCATGCTCAGCAAATGCTGGGAGCCCATGGCATCCCATGGCATCTTGATGTTTAATGCTTAAGCCAAAATAGTGAAAGTATGACTTTTCTATTAAAGGTCTAATATTCTGCTTATGTTATTGCTTGGATTATTTATACACGTACGCAACAATATGAATTAAGAACACATTCAGGTATCGCAAACCGACTTACATTGAATCGAAAGAGCCATCGGTAGCTCGTTATATACCCACATAGTCAGATATCTACCAATTCTTAATTTGATTGGATCCAGAGCAAGAAATGAGCGTGGTTTAAGTGCTCTGGCGTAGGAAACATGCAAGAACATGTTCAGACATGTGCACTTAATGTTCGACAAAACAATATTTTACAATATTTCTTTCTTATATGAAAGTAACTTTCAAACGTTGTAAAATTTAATGCATTTTTAAAAAAAAAACTATTTAAGAAAATATCTCAAAATCCTGGCGTTATGGAGCAAATTTTAAATCAGATTCAGAATCAGCATGACAAAAGACATTAACTGTATTGGTGTATAATAAATCCAAATTGTGTTGACCAGTGTAATTATTACACCAGCTTATTCACCTGCAATTATATCTGCTAAGTTGGTTTAATAAAAATTTCTGTCAATGTTTAGAATATTGCTAGCCTAGATGTGGTGAACTGTAAAACTAGCATGTCGAAAAATAAAACGATTTTTATACAAACAATAGTTTTATATTTAAGTCGCGTTTCTGCTAAATATCTCTTGTCATACGTAATCTATATTTTCTGCAGAACGAACAACTACAGGAAATACTTTACATGAGGCGCCTTCAATTAAAAACAACGACTAATAAGTATAAATATCACACAGCTTAATCCAGAAAGCTTTTAAGGGTTGAGTTGTTTAGTTCCCTCTACTTTCCTTCTCCTCACCTGCACGGAACTTATTTCAGTTCATAATTACACGTTCTCTCCGGTCCCCTTGTTACTTCCTCCTGTTTCTCTCTTTTCAGTAGTCTGTCATCCTCCATTCTAATGATGTATCCGTACCACCTTAGCTACTCTTTCTCAATTGTTGTTATTTTTAAGTTTTCTCTAAATATTACACCTTTTATCTGATCTTTCCTTTTTTTCCCTCAATCTTTCTCAGGAATCACATTTTCTTACTACTAATTTTGTTTCACTGCCTTGAGTATTTTTTGTTACCCAAAAACTTTATTATAGTATAGGGTTATTCATTTCGTGGTAAAATTTAATTAAAAATAAGTGTACATAATTTTTGGATATTTGTGTATATCCGATATGTTATTTAATGTGCGTAGTATCTACGCACATAGTAGCACATAGTAGTTTATAAAAACTTGATTTTTGGAGGTCGACTTGATGTGAAAGCGATAGAGAGATGTTGAGGGGGAGACGTAGTTTTACCCCAAGACAAGAACGTTGTATTTCTTTGAAAAAAAATATATATATATATACATATATATTGTTATGATACAAGACGTACCCTTAGAGCAGCAACTGAAATGGGAAAAATAGGTTACTCAACATCACGAATATTTATGTAAACAAGGTTATGAAACGGAATTAGCAAGTTTTAGTAGTGTCGAAATGTATACGAATTTATATAACGATAATATTACAATTTTAAATTAGTATATTTCTTTTTCTTTCATTAATTTCATTTATATTATTTTCAATTCAATATTCAAATCTTAGCGCGAAAGTAACAATATTTAAATTCATATACATCTATACATTATATCGACGCTAGTAAGACACGCCCACTAATCGACATCTTCCGAAATGTAAATATTTATCGTGCGCAATTTACGCAATAATATTAAGATTGACATAAAAATTAGGTTAGAATTTGTTAAATAATTTTTAAATCTAGATAATATATTATGTATAGTTAAAATATGTCTTAGAAATTAGTTTTAAAGGAAAAACTTCGAGACTATTTAGAGATTAAATAAATAGGCTTTGATTAAAAAAACAGTCGCTATCGGCATCATCTTATGTAAAATTCATAAACGCATAAGACGTATTTTTCGATTCTCAATTAGAAAATTCTAAATTTAATCAATTTTAAAATATACAAACAGTGCTAAAGTGAAATTAGATAACCTGAGAAAGACTGGTAGTAAATTACAAGCGAGATTTTGGCAAATAACCGAATTTCTGCGAATAAACGCCAAATAAAGCGTTAAACGATTAATTTCGTTATCAAGTACACGAAAATACCCAAAATATATATCTAAGAAGGACTACAGGCCATTTACTACTTGGAGGAGTGTTAGATCAAGCAAATACCTCAAGTCCAACAGCAATACCAGGTCATAGAGAGATTCTAGCAGACTTATTTCGAGTCCGAGGAAAACTTCGAGAGCGTCATCAAAACTTCCCGCACAGGCCGCCAACATCGGAGAGCGTTCGGGGTAACTTACATCAGCAATTCTCGACAACATAGCCGCTTAGAACCTACAAGCAGAATCACAGGTTAACTATATCTACGGTACTAATAAATATCGTCTTTAATTTATTTCTTTAAAAATTGAATCACACAAATAAATAAAGATTCTCGAATTTTTTTACCTTTTTCCAGATATCATTTCAAAAATATGACTTTCCTAAATAATATATTTATTTTACTCTGTACACATAATTAAAAGGTACTTACCTACGTATTAGAGATTGTTCATATAATTTTAGTACACATTTATTATAAAATAACAACACACATAACCTTGTCAATTGTACACCTTGTTATAATACGCATATATAGTTCACATTCCACTTAAGCTTTTATATTTGTACTTGTTATTACAGTTTTCCTCTTTTAATACAATAAATATATTTTGTTTATATTGATATAAATCTTTTATTGATGTAGATACAGTTGTAGAAGTTATTTCTTTTGATTATCGTTTATTTAAATTACTTATAAGAAAGCAACTACTTTTAGTCACGACGAGCCTGAGATATATCATTCATTTAAACATTTATACACAGATTTCATGCACCCTGAGACTAGTTGGCAAGCAAAAACAGAGATTGCGTACATTGAGAAGTGTATCACATTTAATAAGGCGCCCAATTATTATTTTTAAAATTTATTTAACTTATCACTTCTCGCTCAACATAAATACTATATCCTTTTATAATTAACAGCATCTATTGACCAACTTCATTATATATATATATATATATATATATATATATATATATATATATTTAATTTAATTCGGGATGACTTGATTGTGTTAATTAGTTGATGGTATTTTTTATTCAATTCCCGTATATTGTCGAGAGTTGTATTCTCGTAATTTGTTGGTTTTAAGATTAAACAACGTGTCTTGTAAGTCTCCTAAAACTGGAAGTTTTTTTGTTTATGATATCATAAAACTTTGATTAATATAGTAAGAATATTTATATTTTATTCAATATTGTTATTTAAGAGTTTTATTATTAGTAAGAATAAATAATAAAGAGTATTATTAAACTTCTACATAAAAAAATTATAATTGTAAAAGTTTGCTCGTTGGTTTCAAGGGTATTTTTTTTGTATGCGTTTGATGATCGCGCATGTGTTAGATTTTGAACGTGTTTTATATTTGATTATACAGTGTGGTTCTCTGGGGAGAAATTAAGAACACACTTTATTATTTTTTAGATAAGTTGATCGGAAGTAATTAAGAGGAAGTTTTAATTCACTTAGCTGTCATATTCAGTGAATTGTTTTACCTCAGGAATTGTTGAATAATACAATATCTTTATACTTTATAAAGATAGTTTTTTTTTTTGTATTAAATATTCAGTTTAAATTTTATCCTGTCTTTGATTTTGTGCTAATACCTTTACCGCTGTTTAATTAAAAATAAGTAACTTATATAATATAAATAAACTTGTGAGAACTATTCACTGGCGCCAGGCTTATTTTAGAAAGACCACGTATTTCCTTTTTGGAACCCTGAAAAGTAAGAAGTCCCATTTTTTTTTGGAAATCAACCGGCTGAGTATCCTAGTTGGGAGGTTTAGTTGTGGATGGTGGCACAATTAAATTCAATAAACCACTATTCATAGCAATATGTTTAGTTTAAGGTGTGCCATTTTACAATATGGATCGTTTAATAACTGCTGAACATGTTAAAATAGTGAAAACTTACTACAGAAATGATGATTTTTAGTAGGTACGTTTCATGCATTACGAGGAGATTATGATCGACATAAGCGTCCATCTGAAAGCACTATAGGCAAAACTGTGAAAAAATTTGATGAAACTGGATCTGTAGCAGATATGTTGGGACCTAGACATTATCGAAACGCACGTTCGAACGCAAATATTGCTGCTGTTAGTGAAAGTGTTGAAGAAGACCCAAATTTATCCATTACAAGGAGCTCACAGCATTTGGGTCACTATGGCGTATTTTGCATTTGGATTTACATCTCTACCCGTATACAATTCAGCTAACTCAAGAACTGAAACCGGCTTACCATGCAATGCGTAGAACATCGCTGATTGGGTGCTCGAACAACGTTCGAACAGCCTTTGGATGACGATTTTTCGCATCGAATTTTCTTCCGTGACGAGGCTCATGTTTCGCTTGGTGGATATGTCAACAAACAAAATTATCGCATCTGAGGCAGTTAAAATTCACAAGTACCTATCGAAAGAACATTGCATCCACAAAATGTCACGGTATGGTGTGGCATTTGGTCTGGAGGTGTGATAGGCCCGTACTTTTTTGAAAATGACGAAGGTGTCAATTCTGATTGCTACAGCTACATGATTACCAATATTTTTTTTGGCGTGGAATTGAAGATATGAATGTTGCAGATATGTGATTTCAACACACACCACCCAAGTCACACAACACGTGTCCCCGTCTTGACTTTGTTGCGCGAGAAATTTCTCGGACTTGTAATTACACGTTTTGGTGATGTGAAGTGGCCACCAAGATCTGGCGATTTGTCACCGTTGGATTTTTTTTGTGTGGTTATGCTAAGGATCGTGTTTATGCGGACAATCCTCGAACTCTTGACATTTTGGAGGCGAACATCCGCCAAGTTATTGCCGATCTATTGCCGGCTATGTACCGACAAGTCATCGAAAATTACCTCAAAAGGCTCCAGTCCTGTAAGATGTCTGGTGGAGAACATTTGACTGATGTTGAATTCCAAAAATAATGGCAATGTCCAAACAATAAAAATTTGATCGAAATCTCAATCGGAATTGTGTTTCATTTACATTTACTTTCGGAACCACAAACTGGATAACCCAGTATTATATATATTATATATTTTCCTTTTTGTACAGTAATTCACGCCTTTCAGTTTCCTACATTATTTCTTGTACTTATTTGGTTTTTATGCTTATATACTTTTCCTATGCGGAATTCTCTAATTTCATGTTAATGCCATATTTATTTTTTATAGGTGCTGATGGAAAATATTCATATTTGTTTGTCAATCTCGAAAAATTTCTACATCCTTTACATAAGATATTTTAGAAATTTATATATTCTTCGTATATGTGCTAATTTTTTCAATAATGTTCAGCTTTATTCCATATCAAGTTGAAAAGAAGAGGACTCAAATCTCTGCTTCGTGCCTATTATGCTTGAAAATAGAACTGATTTTGAAACAGTCTAGATTTGAATTCGTGCATTATCCCGAAGATCAAGTAGTATTGTATTATGCAGTTGATCTAAAGGGCTGCGTAGTGTTCGTTTTAGCTTTTTGACGATAATCGATCATATACTTTGATCATGAATGTATGATCTTTGCCTTCTTCGAATTTCTTGTACCAGCCTCTGTTCATAGTTTTGATCATTGCTTCATTTCAAGTGCATATAGTGTCTCCAGGTTTCACCAATCGCTAGTATTAGATGCCAAAGTCCTTCGGCTCACATCTTAACTTGGCTAAATTGAGGGCTGAAATGCATTCCCGTTTACGTTTCTGGTTAGCAAATCTTATGCACAATTTTTTCATACTCAATTCATTATGCAAAATGACACTGCTAATCAAGATGAGATGTATAGCACTTTTTTAATCATGTCTAGAGTGCACACACCATTTGACCGTCAACTGCATTATTCATCAAGTACACTGTTCCAGCCACGTTTTAACTCAGCTGTGCATTATTAGAAACGATGGAGATTCGTCCCCATAAACAGACTCCAGTTCAGATTTGATTTCATAGTTTGATGTTTCCTTTAGAACTAAAAATTTAGACACTGATCGGTACTCCATTTTTTCCATATTTCAAAACAAGCTAAAAACAGTTCACCTTCTACTCAAAGAACAAGCGTGAGGTTCACTAATAACTGATCTACCCTCGCGTATAATTTTCATAGTTTTCACGTTGTCTTCTTTATACAATCATCTTCATTATGGTATTATCTCTCCTTCAGTGTCTTCCATATAATATTTTCTTTCTTGATACAAAGGAAATCCATTTTCTGTATGAAAATATTATTCTGAACTTCTGTCGTTACGGAAATAATTTGGTGATTCTTCCAAGCTTTTCTGTTGTTATTCGCAACTTTACTTCTAAGATTTGCAAATTTTTCGAATCGAATATCCCAGTGTAACTTATCTAGAACTAATGCAGATATATTAGATTATTACCTTGAGAAACTCTCTTGCCTCGCACTGCCTAATTCTTTATTTCGCATTGCGCTTCCTTCATTTATACTGTTTCTCATTTCAGACATCATCTTCATCACTTCATCACAACCTCATCTTACTTTATGAGCATTATTTGATCAGAGTTTCCTTATTTTAGTCAAAATCACTTACCATTACATTTTTTAAATACCTCGCAAAGGATCCAGTTTTATGTAAATATTGCTTTTTAATTATTCGAACTTTTTTTTAATTGAAAAAATTCGCCTTTAAGAATAATTCCCTACGTCCATGGTTTTCCGGATTATTGCTCTACTACTGAGCTATTAAGGACTGTGGTTCCGAATACATTGGAAAGCATTAAGTTACATTAAGGAAACGAATGTTAATATTATTTAACTGTAGTCGGCACTTGTTGCAATTTAATTGCATTTTCGCGAAGTAATGTGAACGTAAATATTGTTTTGTACATTTTACGATGCTAATTATTTGAATTTTTTTTAAATAAAAAATTCGCTCTTAAGCAGGATTCGAACCCACGTCAATGATTTGTCGGATCATTGCTCTGCTACTGAGCTATTAAGGACTTTGGTTTCGAATACATTGACTTGGGTTCGAATCCTGCTTAAGGGCGTATTTTTACAATAAAAAAATTCCAATTTTTAGTGTCGTAAAATGTAGAAAGCAATATTTACATTCACATTCCTTCGCGAAAATTCAATTAATTTGATTCAGATGTATGTTCATTTTTATAAAATCTTTTGCTATTTTTCCCTTTTCTATATTTACATGTCGTAATCTCCTAAACTTGTTGTTGTAAGATATTTATTTCCTACAATTTTCTTTTTATTTGAATAATCCTCACCGATTCTCAATATCCATTTGTCCTCTCTTCGTATCTTGATATTTTATTTTGTTTCGTCTAATATTATATGTTTTTATTACTACTTTTGTTTTCTGTTTGAGCTTCTGTTCTATCTGCTGTCTATTACATTCTTGCTAGTTAATAGTCACTCCTTACTTCGTTTTTTCTTTTTACCTACACACATTGTTTTATATTTGTGCATTAATTAGGAAACACTGTTATTCTTCGCTCATGGAGTTTTTCGTTGCAATTTCAGTATGCACTTCATAATAATATTAATAAAAAGATATTATATTGCAAGCAATTAAATCACCCAGAAGCATAATTTTAGCTATCCCCACGAAAACCTTCTAAATATATTTATTTCAAATGTATGATTTCAATAGCTGTGTTCTTAGTATTTCGTTTATCGGCAATGATGTATCCGGGTGATGTTATAAATATTCGGAATGCAGATCGATCTGGGCCGTAGCGAGGTTCTATTAATCCTAAAGACGTTTAATATAAATATTGCATGTATTTTTTTTGTCTCTTGTTTCTAAGATATCTGTATCACCATCCAAAACGCTCTCCACAATCAGCAATAGAACTAAAACTTGCGCACATAATTGATGAAGGAAGTTTAATGCGGTACTTATTCTGTTTAAAGAAACAATAGAATATCTTGTCGCGTATTCAATCTAGTAACTAGTTGATTAAAAAATCATTAATTTTTAAATTATATTCTTATAAATATAAATCGCTTATAATTAAACGCACCACTATAGTATATATGTGTATCTATAATGAACTTCGCAATATAATATTCAGGCACAACTACCATTTATTTTTGTTTCTACCATGATACATATCATTAGACCAAAAGTGCCTTGGTTAGACGCGATATTCCAGCTTTGGGCCCAATAATCAGTTTTGCGAAACTGAAACTCGCAGAGTAAGCGTAAAACTTGCATTTTACGACAGTCCCACAAAGCTCTCTGGCGAGCTGAGTTATCCATATCATCGGTACCTCTGGGCGCTACACGACTTTCGGTTTGCGTTAGTTCGATTGCAATTCGTTGAGTTGAACTAGGTTTTCGGCCACAGGAAATAGGTCCTGCGGTCCCATTATACTAATCGTTCAGCGGAGAATGGTAAAGACAACTGCGTTTTGAATTATTAAACATCGAAGTTGGATATATAGGATATTTAAAGGAATACACAAAAGAAGAAAGAGAAAATGATTGTATCTTTGTTTGTATTACTATTTGCCTTGATGTGTTAAAATAATCTGTGCCAAGTCATTTTTTTTATTATGCCTATAACTCAGCTAATAAAAAATTCTATAAAATTAATATTTAAAGAACAAGATAAATAAGAATAGAATAACTGAAAATTTGATGGTAAATAAAAAAGTAAAGGCAATTCTCATACGCATTTACTTCCACAGACATATTGCTGTGATATCTCAGCATAATACAAATTAATCGAAGAAAAATAAGAATAAATGAGAGCAAACGTATCTAGAACGGGTTGTGTAGTAAGTACACCTGTCTAGTAAGCAATGTAAATAAATTCTATGGTTAAATTCAATGAATCCTAGGTTATGACGCACAAGCTACAATTTAATTAATAAAGTTTAAACCTACGTATCAAATAAAAATGCAAAAAGATATATTAAGATTGTTTTAGTATCTAAAATCCAGTATTTGTAAAGCAACTTGCAGACGCATTACATAAAATCCAATACTTTATAAAATAACTTGTTAACACAATGTATGATAAGTAGAGCTGAGGATTTTTGCGGTACGGCAAGACCGTATGTAGTGCATCCCCATATATTCATAACTTATGAATATATAATTCGCCTATTGTAAATAAATTAGCTTGTATAAATATATTATTCATAGGAATATTAATTTAAACAGAAGGTAGTATGTTTTGGATATTTGTATTGTACTTATATTATTGCCAAAACAAATTGATGTATAAAATAAAAATATTTAAAAAAAAATGTTTGTACTTTATGTGTACCTGTTATATATTACTTTATTGCATTATGTATTGCAACTTTTAACAAAGTAAATAACTTAATATTATGTTATATAAACATTGGACAATATTATTTTTAATTAAATTCTCAAATTACAATTAACTAGTTTAATTGTAAATAAGTAGCGTTACTGACAATACATGCTATATAAAAAAATATGTATAACTGTAATTAATTTAGTGTGAAATTTCATACAAACTGGTTAAAATGATAGTAATTCTTCTTATCATTTTTCCAGTTTGTATTAAATTTTCTGCTAAATTAATTACGTGTTATACGAATTTAATATTTTAATTTACATAGTATTTATTTAAATTTAGCGCCTAAATATCGATAGTGCTGCCTCTCACTGATGCCTTATCATGTGACAAGGATATAACTATCTCTGTCTATAGTTTCGGATACTTTATTCGATATTTAGGCGCTAAATTTAAATAAATACTATGTAAATTAAAATATTAAATTCGTATAACACGTAATTAATTTAGCAGAAAATTTAATACAAACTGGAAAAATGATAAGAAGAATTACTATCATTTTAACCAGTTTGTATGAAATTTCACACTAAATTAATTACAGTTATACATATTTTTTTATATAGCATGTATTGTCAGTAACGCTACTTATTTACAATTAAACTAGTTAATTGTAATTTGAGAATTTAATTAAAAATAATATTGTCCAATGTTTATATAACATAATATTAAGTTATTTACTTTGTTAAAAGTTGCAATACATAATCAATAAAGTAATATATAACAGGTACACATAAAGTACAAACATTTTTTTTTAAATATTTTTATTTAATACATCAATTTGTTTTGGCAATAATATAAGTACAATACAAATATCCAAAACATACTACCTTCTGTTTAAATTAATATTCCTATGAATAATATATTTATACAAGCTAATTTATTTACAATAGGCGAATTATATATTCATAAGTTATGAATATATGGGGATGCACTACATACGGTCCTGCCGTACCGCAAAAATCCTCAGCTCTAATGATAAGTCCATAAGTCATATAAAATCACATAAATTTTAGTAAAACCTATAGCTTAAATTCCATTCGCAAACAGCCTAGAATCAAATAAATATAAATATAAAGCATTTTGTAACAATAATACATTAAATACTATTTAAAGCAACGTCTGATATGAAAACATAATGAAGGAATGTTGAATAAACAACAAGTTAGACGAAGTAAATTCAACAGGCACGAAGAACGATCCCTTAAGGAAAACGAAGTCCAAAGACAAGGCGAGCGTTGTCGATGTCTCGCAGCAAGCAGCAGAACCTGAAGAAAGAAAAGGAATAAAACGAACAAACAAAATTAATGTCGAAACTTACAAAATGAGGGAACCTGATTTGGCAAAAGAATTTGAACCGACGAAAATTAAAAATTTAAAATATCATACTACGGTAAATGGAAAATATAATTATAAAAAAGCAAGCAGAAAATACATGTTTATATATTACTTAACAAAATATAAGCCACTGAATGAGAAAAATTGACATTATACGCGCAAATTTGAAAACAAAATCAACGTGGATGCTGGAAAAGCTCATGTGATGAGGACTACATAAAGGACGAACTACAGCAGGAGGAGGAGATCAACGGGAATTTTGAACTTGTTCAGACGCTCTAAATTTGACGGCGATAAACGGTAAACGTAGAACTATTTTCTTTTAAACAATTTGATGTTTTAAAACAATTTTAATTTTAACGAACTTTAAATTTTATGTTCACGTCTTATATTAATGTAAATATAAATCATTACGATATTAAAAGTAATAATTAATTCTAATTTTCACTAAGCAAAACTTTTATTTTATTCGGAGTAACGAATTTAATACTAGAAAATATATCTATTTTTACGGAAAACGAGATATATATAAACTTTATAAACAAGAATTTGACAATTTATACGAAGAGTAAAGGTCAGCGTAAGTACTAAGTTCATACAATAATTTGAATTCTATAAAACACAATTAATAATTTCCAAAAATTATATGAATAATTAATTTAGAATATTAATTGTAAATTCAGTATTTCAATAAGCATTTATGAAAGATGTCTGGCATTGTAGCGTAGGGTTGAGATCCACAAACAATCTGCAGACTGGTCATAATTTTGGAATAAACATTCAAAATAAAAGCTTAGGATGTAAATAGAATAATATACAGTGTGGATATAAACGTTATGCTATGTAGAGTTACCTTCTACAGCGCATACGGTTAATAACACACTTTGTTTAAATAAAAGAGGATTGATCAGTAAATTCCAAAAAGTCCATATACAAAAATTTGAGATATGAGGGTCAAACAAAACACTGTGAACCATTGTATAGCATTGGTACAGATCCCCGAAGCTAAACGAGACATTCAAGTGTGATAATTTTGAAAGATTCTATAATGAATCAGGTCGGACTTCAAAATTATATTAGTTTATTAATAATTTATATGTAAAAAACTATGACTATAATTAGGATTAAATTAGAACGTCAATATTTCAAAAATTTTCCTCATTAGAGACGGCCATGCTTTTTTTTTAATTGTTGTTGACAGTGCACGTATCTATCACAAACGTATAATTTAATAGTTTGGTTAGGTTATTTATGTGACATGTATTTGAATTTACGTATGACAACTGTCAGAATTTGAAATTTTCTAAAGCTTCACATGTGCACTATTCTTTGATTACTAAATTACTTCAAAAATAGCCTACTATAATAAAGAAGTTTTTAAAGGCACGTTATGTATTATCGACTTATTATATCATTTCTCTTAAAGTGTACACATTGGCTACTAGGCCTAGTTAAGAAGAACCTAGTTAATACCTCTGACATAAGCACATAAAACAAAAAAGTCTAGAAAAAAGTGAAACCTCACAGCAATATGTTACATTTTTACATAATACCCCTGCATTTAAGGTTCTTTATCCCTTCCGAAGAAAAGGTTTTCGGTTGCTGTCAAAACTAAATCCGCATCGCTTACTAGACTTTACAACTCGAGCTGAACGTACGACCACGTATTGTCTCCTTTAGAAGGCCGAGGATGCGTAATCGAACACCAGCAAGTCCTGGAATATAAACGCGGCAGCAATTCAAATCCAAACCCTTGCGTAGCCTCTATTACTGCTGTTATCGTGTGTGCCTTTACATTGTCGTGAAGCATTAACACTCATTTGGACAAGAGTCCTAGTTGTTTGTAACAAACTGTGGATTTCAGGTACTTTTACAAAAGCACAATGCGTTGCACTGTTTACAGTTTCACCATGTTCTTGAAACACTATGAGTATAGGTCACTTAGTATTCCAAAGAGGATTGATTTTTTCTTGGGAAAAGAGAGCAGATGTTTCCAATACATGTTTTGTTTCTTACTCATTAGTTAGTCGTTGCGAACTCATATTTAGTCGCCTTCGATGATGCGTTTTTTGTAGCGTTAAAAGAATCCTGTTACAATATTTAGTCTTCATGAATTACTGTGGGCGACTAGCTACTTTTTGTCTCTTGCATAAGAATGGTATGACACATCAGCCCTTTCGTGATGTTTTTTCCGCGTAATTTCAAAATGTCTTTTATGTTCTAAATTTACCATTTATGCATCATAGTAGATCTAATCGGTTGAGCAATGAATGATATACAAATTGCTGTGTAGTTTGATTCTGAAATGGGCTCTAATTTCATCAATACGTGAATCGATACACAACGCATATATATTGTCAGACTCTTATAGTTTGCACTGCTCTCAGGGTTAGTTTTCGGGTACTTTGTAACTAGGCCTAGCATTCGATTTAAGAAGGGCAAAAAATAAAACTCAAGATATTAAATTTAATACTTTTATTGTTCATACCACGTTATACACACATGAATACTGAACATGAAAAACATTATTAATTATTTATTTATTATTTTGAAAAGGAAACGTAACATATACATCTTTGTGTATGATTAAAAATAAACATATAAACAACTTTCAAGGTCTTATTCAGATTTTTATAAATCCCGTAATCACGCTTGTGTATTATCTCGGTTCCGGAAATGTATACTCTTCATGACAGAACGTGTTAAATTTAATTTACAAACAACAAAGCTTATGGATTCAAAATTTTTCCGATGCTGCTGTAGTATGTAAACAAAAGTGTGCTATTTAATATCCACATGACGAGAAATGATCCCTACCACATGAGATAGCTATCGTCACACTATAAGTTTAATTTAAATTTCTTAAATAATAAATCTTTAATCACAAATTAAAAACCCAGATATCTTCAGATACTCGTGAGACCTACTCTCTACTTACAATCTAAAGTGTCTGTGTTTTTTCTGTTATGCAACAGGGATTATAAATTTACTATTAATTAATCCATATACGTTCAATTTTAATTCTTTATTTATGAACTTCAAATTTTTACCGTATTCCGTACTCTATACCGACTCGTTATATATAGGGTGAGTCGTGAGGAATCGAGCAAACTCAAGGAGTGTATTCTACTGGTGAAAGTAATGTAAAAAAACTCAAATGTTGTTATCCGATTTTTATTTGTTTTCGAGTTATAGCGTAATTAAAAATGTAGATTTAGTATACCATGTTTATGTATGTATTCGTAAAAATAGTGAAACCACGGTAGCAATTCATTATAGGGAAGTCTTCCTAGCTGAAGCGCTACCTGTTCGTGGTTTTCCGAACTAGCGGTAGTGACATTGAAAGCAGTCGAGAAATAGTGTAGAGTGGTTTGTATGCCTAATGCGTCTTATGTCACTACCTCTAGTTCATCGTTGATATAGTGAGGGCGCTGTCATCATAAAAAATGTTCCGTGTACGTTGGAGTAAATTATAACATTGTGTTCGGGTATCGTGACATTGACTTGACGTTTGTACGACTATAGAGTAACAAACTAAAATGCCACACACTTATTCTAATTTAGAATATGCTAATATGGTGTTTGTTTATGGATTTTGTGATAGGAATGCTACAGCTGCTGCTAATGAATATCGTCAACGGTTTCCACATCACAGACATCCTAATAAAACTGTATTTATTAGTGTATTCAACACATTGTGCGCGACCGGAAAGCTTCCCAGTGTAGCATAATATCTGAACGAGGCAGTCGACAACAATTACAAGAAGTAGAAGATATTCTGGATGTAGTAGAAGAAGACGCAACTACCAGCTCACGGAGAATTAGTATTCAATTGGGCATTCCACAAACGAGGGTGATAAAAACACTCCACGAGCATGGCTTACGTTCGTACCATGTACAAAGAGTACAGCACCTACAACGAGATGATAATCGTAGACGTATGGAATTTTGTCGATGGATAAATGATAATCCTCGTTTTGTATCGCGTATACTGTTTACGGATGAAGCGACATTCACCCGTGACGATATTAATAATTGTCATAACCAGCATGTATGGTCAGACGAAAATCCAAACGCAACAGTCGAAAGTAACTTTCAACATAAATTTTCGGTAAACGTGTGGGGTGGTATGATCGATGGTTTTTTAATTGGTCCTTACATTTTTGAGAATCGCCTCACGGGAGACACCTATTTACATTTTTTGGAAAACTAACTGCACGGACTGCTAGAGGATGTTCCCATAAACATCAGAATCCAAATCTGCTACCAGCACGATGGAGCGCCTGCACATTACGCTCGTGCAGTCAGGCAACATTTGGCTGAAAGGTTTCCAGGGAGTTGGCTTGGACGTGGTAGTCACATTGGTTGGCCTCCTAGGTCTCCAGACCTCACGCCACTCGATTATTGTTTATGGGGCTGGTTAAAAAATGAAGTGTATCAAGTAAAAGTGGACACTCGTGAAGCACTAATTCAACGGATTATGAATGCTGCTGACAATATCGAACATCAACCTGACGCAATCAGTAACGCAACCAGCGCCATTGGTAGACGATGTAAAAAATGTTTTGAAATGAATGGCGGTATTTTTGAAAATATATTATAAAGAACGATAATACCAATAAAATACAAAAACTTCAATGGATGAAATTTTGTTTATTTTTAATTACGTTATAACTCGAAAACAAATAAAAATCGGATAGCAACATTTGAGTTTTTACATTACTTTCACCTGTAGAATACACTCCTACAGTTTGGTCGATTCTTCACGACTCACCCTTATATTATCGAACTCATCGTGATACATGTTCATCGTTTAAAGATAAAATTAAATTAATGATTAATTCAAACGAAATAAAAATATGTATTCTGAGTGAGTAATTCATCTTAAAGTGTATGAATTATTTATTTAAAAGATGGCTAAAAGTAAATTGTGATTATGATTTACTAAAATAAATTCTGACTACTGCTTTCAATAGTTTCGAAAACCTTCTTCCTTTTCAATGCAATTTTCCTTATATATACGCCTAGTGACGTCAACACCTTTTTCAGACGTAAAGTAGTCTTCTTAAGCCCATTTTTCAAAGTTATGTTTTATATTTCAAAACTCCTGTTCTTTCGTTAATTTCTAATGTTTTGTTACATCTAAAAGCCAATCAGATCCATCCTATCATGCAAATGTCATAATATGTAAGGTTTCTTTAAATTACATAAAATATTTAATAAAAATATCACATTTCTATCGTGCATGTTACATTTTTATTCTGTTCGTATTATTGTACATTCTCTCATTCTTTAAGACCACTAGGCAAATACTTATATTTAAGTCGAAAAATCTCTCTCTTTCAAAAGTATTATTCTGTTCTTTCTTTCGTTCGACATCATGTATCTGATGATACATAACCTCCGAATACAGAACAGAATTTGACGTTTGTATTGTTTACATCGCCTTGAAATGGATATATAACTTCTTAATAGGCAACAAATACAATATAACTTTTATTTAAACTTTGTAAAGTCTTCCGAAGTTCTGTCAATATTTTGGATCCTTTATCAATTAATTACACCTGCTTTAAATGAATATTGAACATGAGGTATTTTGTACAGGTAGGTATAACAAAATTTCATTTTAAGAAACTATTCATTTTATATATATATATATATATATATATATATATATATATATATATATTGTTGTAGGGCAATTAACCCACATATCAAATTCTTCTGCTTATAAGATAACAGATCCGAGAATGTTATATCTGAAAAATAATGTATTGTGAGATTATTGAATAGCTAAATTTTTGTATATTAATGTAAAACCATAGTTGGATTTAGAAATATTGATATCGATAAACATTGTAAATTATATTCAATCTATTTTGATTACTCGCTCTTTATTTAAATATCTTTATATTTTTCCGCGAAGATCTAGGTTTTCTAAATCTGATTATAGTTATATTCTTTGTTATACATATATTTCTTTTAATATTGTAATATCTTTTATTGTTCCTTGGATATTATCATTTCTAAATTTGTAATTTGAAATACGTGAGTAGATTTTATCAGCATGACGTTTAGCTGTCAGAATTATTTTCATTACTAAATTATATATTTTATTTATAAAAGTAACATTCAAAATTATTCTTTATTTTAAATTTGTCATAGTTGTCTTTAATATAATTTTCGAGATCATTGTACAAATTCCTAAGAAAATCTGATTTATGGAAATACAAATTTGTCTTATGGGAGCCGGGACAACGAAAAACAATATTATTGATTGAGAAGTCTTTTTGCATGCAGTTGAAAAATTAAGTGATATTTTGGAATTCCTCTACGAAATTATTCTTATAATAACTTATAACAACGTGTTAATTACCAAAAAGTGGATAATTTATTATTACTTGACATATTTACCTTGCGAGAAGATTTTGTTCGTGTGTGGAGATCAAGGGGACCTATTAATCTTCACTATTTTGATTCCTTTTATATATTAATCTATCTTCGTTTGTGCAGTTTTATTAAAGAAGCTACTGGATTTATCTTTTGGAAATTTTGGACAAGATACACTCTGGAAAACGTATATACACATAACCATGCTGTTTACTTCATGCAAGAGGACTATTTGCGAGTCTACAACAAGATTATCTATCAGACGTTCGAGATAAGGATATCGTAACCTGCCTTTGCTGTATCTGTTGGTTTTCTACGGAACATTTTACATGTTAGAAGACTCGTGATTTGACATTTCCATTTGTACTTAAAGTGACAGGTATTTTGTAAAGATTGTTTACCTTAATTATATTAAAGATATAACTTTTCTCGAGATCAGATACCAAATTTCTAAATATACTCACGACATTTCAAAGTATTTATACAACTTTTATATATTATATCTTGTTTTATAATTGGAAAAGGACATCAGTTGATTTCTAAAATATATTATAATTATTATTAACCTAGTCGTTTTATTGTATGTACTCATGTGTAGCTTTCTGTACGTCCGGAACCTACCTTTGACCCTGAGATAAGCAGTTGTCATCTCAGATTTTCTTTTATATACATAATATTTGAGCTAGCATAATACAGGGTATTCTTTCTAAATTTATTTATATTTTTCATTAATAAATTTTCTTATTTTCTATACCGTGTCAGCGTTATTACATTATTGTCACCACAACGTGGGGCAGCTTTCCGAATTTTTACAATATTGTAACGTTTGTCTTTACGGGTTCTTAAATAAAACTAACAATAACTTTAGACACACACACTATATTAATATTTAAAACGTATAACAATATAAAACTAACTATTAACAACAATAAGTACATTTATGTATTCTATATTTATGTAACTATATTTATGTGTACTTCGCGAGACTGTAGGATTCAATGAATGTTCATCCCTTCTTCGACGCGGCTTTTATATCGGTGAATACTCCTTCTAGAGCCTTCACGTAGGCCTCGCGAAAACATCCAGAGGGATGACGCATCTCGCGTCAGCGGATGAGTCATTACATTGCCCCCTTCTTAAAAATGAAGTTTCGTCCCGAAACATGTCATGCTTTGGTCTCCTCAAACGATGACGAAATCTACAGGTAGGGCCTTTGTTACATTGCGACGTCATATCGAAATAACAGTCCACGGTCTTATCTTGCCTGGATGGACAGGAATATTCAAGCTGGTAACTGCATACCAGAATTTCCATACCAGTATGTCGGAAGATTACTTCCAACATGCTCCTTACAATTCTCCAGTCCAGGCGGTCCAATCCACAACCCAATTTTGGAACTGCTAATTTCAGAATGTCTTGCTGTAACATTTGTTCGCGTAAGTGGGTCAGGGCCTCCCATAAGGCTCGATAGGTTGGCTTTAGGCTCGACAGTTCTTTCGTGACCAAATAAAATATGGGCTGTCCTTCATTTATTATTTGGAGACTCTTCCCAATTGCTGGTCCCTGCTGCCTTAGCCTTTCGATTCTGCCAAATCTCTCTTTAAATTCCCAGGCAATTCCTTTGGCCATTCGTAGATCTCGGGCTACGCAATGAGCAAGCGCGTAGTCTGGCGGCACCGTGAACAAATCCTGCTGTTTCTCGATGGTTACCCCAAATCGAGCTTTTCTCGAACCAGAATACTCTTGCATAAAGTCTTCGAAGGTTAGTTCATGGTATTGGCTATCCAATCGGCGCAAGTCAATGGTTTCGTCATTGTCTCCAGAGTATGGGCTAATCGATTAAAATGTACGACTCTTGGCTTAGTGTGAGGTGTTCGCCTGATGCGGTATATTACATCGTTGATCCGCTTCAACACCTCGTATGGCCCCTCCCAATTCTTTTGAAGTTTTGGAGATAGGCCCCGTCGACGTTGTGGATTATACAACCAAACCCGATCGCCTTCATGGTAACCACTCTTCTCGGCGTTGATGTCATAGCTCTCTTTCATTCTGTCACTAGCATCTTGGATATTATGTCTGACTTGTTCATGGATATTATCTAGTCGTCGTCTGAGCGTGCTGACATAATCTTCTCCGGCAAGATCATCACCAGGCTTGCTCCCAAACTTTAAATCACAGGGCAATCGGAGTTCCCTCCCGAACAGCACGTTGGCTGGTGATTGGCCTGTTGTCTCTTGAACGGAGGCCCGATACGCCATTAGAAATAATGGTAAATGTTCGTCCCAATCTCTCTGGTGTTCGGAGACCACTTTGGATAAGTGTCTGATCATGGTCTTGTTCATTCGCTCTACCATCCCATCTGATTGTGGATGCAAGGGAGTTGTTCTCGTCTTCCGTATGCCCAAAAGTCCACACATCTTTTCGAATAGACTGGACTCAAAATTTCGCCCTTGATCGGAATGAAGTTCCAAGGGTACACCAAAACGGCTGACGAACTCCTTCACAATCATGGCTGCTACAGTTCCAGCTTCTTGATTTGGTAGAGCATATGCTTCAACCCATTTGGTAAAGTAATCCATGACCACTATTATGTATTTATTTCCTTTGCTGCTTTCTGGAAAAGGACCGGCGGCGTCTATGGCGATCCTTTCAAATGGGCTTCCTACATTGTATTGGCGCATGGGTGCACGTCGACGCCTCTGGGGACCATTGCTTCCGGCGCAATTAGCACACTTTCGGCACCATTCTTTCACATCTCGTGAACAATTCACCCAGTAAAATCTCTGGCGCACCTTCTCCAGTGTTTTATGGACTCCAAAATGTCCCCCAGAAGCACCATTATAGAGTTCTCGCAATACCTTTGGTATTCTTTTCTTGGGAACCACCATTTGCATCTTCCGCTCGCTTCCATCGTGATTTTCGACCTCACGTCTCAGGAGATCGTCTTCTATGGTTAAAGAATCCCATTGTGCCCAGTATGACTTCAATTCTCGTGAATGGGGAGCAATTTCTTGCCAGGTCGGTCTTTGCCCATTTCTTTTCCAAGCCCTGAGGACTGCAAGATCCGGATCAGCTTCTTGATCCGCGCGCAAATTGTCAGGTTGCCATTGGTCATCAACAACGGTGGTTCGAAGAGCGTTGGCCGATTTGTCTTCGATTCTGTTGCAATGTCGACAGTCTTCTGGAAACGGCATCTGCATTTTGATGTTTGAGGCCTGCTCTGTGTTCAATGACAAAGTCGTACTCCTGTAGCCTCTCAATTCATCTAGCTACTTGACCCTCTGGATTCTTAAATTGCAAGAGCCACTTTAAGGCGGCATGATCAGTGCGGATCAGGAACTTCTGCCCATACAGGTACTTGTAAAAGTGCTCAATGGTCTTAACTACTGCCAATAGTTCTCTCCTGGTTACGCAGTAGTTCCTCTCTGGTTTGGACAGGGTCTTGCTGAAGTATCCAATGACCTTTTCTTGTCCATCTTGGATTTGAGAGAGCACGCCACCAATCCCGACGTTACTGGCATCCGTATCCAAACCAAACCTCCCAGATGGCAGCGGATAGTTCAAAACGGGTGCACTGATCAACGTACCTTTTAACAACTCAAAGGCCGCTTGGCATTCGTTGTTCCAAATGAATGCTCGATTTTCTGTTAGGCGAGTAAGTGGTTTTGCAATGTTGGAGAATCCAGGAACGTAGCGTCGATAATATGTGCATAATCCCAAAAAGCTTCTTAGCTGATGTTTGTCTTTGGGTACCGGCCATTTTTCCACAGCTTTTACTTTTTCTGGATCCACAGCAATTCCTTTTCCGGAAACCACATGTCCAAGGTAATTTACCTCCTTGCGGAAAAGGTGACACTTCTTTGGACTTAATCTCAGGTTGGCATCTCGCAACCTCTGGAATACTACTTCCAAATTTTTCATGTGATCTTCAAAGGTCTTCCCTACCACAATCACATCATCGAGATATACCAGGCAGGTATTCCAAGACAATCCCCTCAGTACAGTGTCCATGAGTCGCTCAAAAGTAGCTGGGGCGTTACACAGTCCAAATGGCATGACTGTAAATTGCCAGAGTCCTGTACCTAAACTGAAGGCAGTCTTCTCTTTGTCATTGGGATCCATTCCCACTTGCCAATAACCGCTCTTTAAGTCGAGAGTGGAGAACCATTTTGCTCCTGCCAAGGTGTCTAGCGTATCGTCTATTCTTGGGAGAGGATAGCTGTCCTTTTTGGTCACACTATTCAAACGACGATAGTCCACACAGAATCTGGTAGATCCATCCTTCTTCCTGACAAGGACCACTGGTGAAGCCCATGTACTATTCGATGGTTCAATTACTCCTTGGCCTTCCATATCTTGTATAATTTGCTTGGCTTCCTCACGTTTTGCCAGTGGTAACCTTCTTGGTCCTTGTCGAATTGGACTTGCATCGCCGGTATTTATTTTGTGCATTACAATATTTGTTCTGCCCTTCGTACCAGTTTCAGTTTCAAAGACGTCTTCATAATGTATGATTAGGTCCTTAACTTGACTTTGTTCCTTCTTGCTCAATCCTTGACAGGCGGAGTCGATTATCTTGGACAATTTCTCAGAAACCTGCACGAATCCATTTTTCTTCGCCTCTATATGATGAACGACGGCCGACACTGGTGAACACCACCCCAAAATAGTACCCTTCTTCAATGAAACAGGGTAATGGTTCACATTCATTACCCTTATCGGTACAGTCTTCTGAGTCTTAACCAGCATTTTGGCAACTACTATTCCTCGACCCACCTCGTCATCATCAGCCTTTGGTTCCAACATTGTAACATTTCCGTCCAAATAATCACCTTCCATACACGCCGTCAAAAATGTCTCACTTCTTGCATCCAGAACAACATTCTCTGAAGTAATTACTTGTACATTCCCACAATCTTTCCCATGAAGAAACAATTCCTCATTATTTATTTTTAAAGTGTCTTCTTTCATGTTTAACTGGAAGCCGTAGGTGTTCATGATGTCTAATCCCAAGATTATCTGTTCTTCTATGTTGGCTACGAGAACACGATGTCGGATTGATGTTGGTCCTATGACAAAATTGACATCTACTTCACCTTCCACAGAAGCTGCTTCTCCAGTAGCTGTCCTTAGTCTCCATTTGCTCGAAAGTAATTCTTTATTCCTGGATATTAAATCGGGTCGTATAATGGTTTTCGTCGATCCAGTATCTAGCAAGCAAGCATAGGTTCTTCTTTCCATAATAGCGTCCACATACAGGCCATTGGTTTGATTTTGCAAGGATGCGATTTGGGCAGTCCTTGGGACTTTCGGATTCTCAGCAGATTCTTTCTTGGTCCTTTTATCACATTTATTCTGGATATGACCGTTTCTTCTACAATTCCCGCATGGCCGCGCACTTTTATTTGAATTGATCTGATTTAGGACTTGACTAACCACCTGCTCCATGAACTCCTCATTTTCTTGTTCGTCAACAGTGCAGATACGAGCATGGTTCCGAGAGGCTCGTTTTGCAGTCTCAAACTCAAGCGCGTGCACCAAAGCATCGATCAAGGTTTTCGGTCTTGCCAACCTTAATGCTTGCTGCGTATCAATATCCCGGAGACCATCTGTGAACGTCTGGACAGCTAGGTGTTCCATGAAATTATCTGGCGCCATCGGATATGCAAGTCGAACTAGACGAGCAATATCTGCCTCAAATTCCTGAAGATTCTCGCCTTTCTTCTGTGATCGATTCTTCAGTTGGGTATGGTATACTTGCTCCAAATGCGCATGGCCATATCTCATCTCCAAGCGTTTAATGAGTTGAGAATAGTCTTTACGTTCCTCAGGAGGCAATGTCTGCAAAATATCACTAGCATCACCCCTCAATGCTATGACTAAAGCAGTCGCCTTCTCGGCAGAAGACCATGCGTTTGCTTCTGCGGCCGCTTCGAATTGCGTCAGGTAAGTTGCCCATGACGTCTTTCCATCAAAGTTTGGTGGCTTGATTCTGGTCTTTGAAATAGTCACAAATTCTTCTTTTATTTCGATGGGCCCCGGTATGACTTCTTCGTTGAACTGCTTGGGATCAGAATGACTCGTGGTGGCGGGTAATTTCATCTCAATCATTATTGCCTCTAAAAGTCTAGAATGTTCTCCAATTTTCTCTTCTACAGCTATGAAAACCTCTTCTTTTAACGCTTCTGATTTTTCCGCTAATCGCTGTTCTAGAACTTTCTCCACTTGTTCCAGACTTTTTTCGAAGTTTCTAGAATTTTCTAGTAATTTCTTTTCCAGATTTTTCTCGAGGATTCTAGCGGTTTCTAGGTTTCTTTGTTCCATTTGTTGCATTTGTACTTGCGAATCTATTAGACGCTGTTCCATATTTTTCGCACTATCCAGATTCTTCTGTTCCATTTGTTCTAGAGTTTTTGCTAAATTTCCAGAAGCTTCCAGGCTTTTCTGCTCCATTTTAGTTTGTGCATCTATTATTCGTTGTTCCATATTTTTCGCACTATCCAGATTCTTCTGTTCCATTTGTTCTAGAGTTTTCGCTAAGTTTCCAGAAGTTTCCAGGTTCTTCTGCTCCATTTGTTGCATTTGAGTTTGTGAATCTATTAGACGCTGTTCCAAGGTTTGCGAATTATCTATTAGTCTTTGTTCTAGAGTTTTCGCTAAGTTTCCAGAAGTTTCCAGGTTCTTCTGCTCCATTTGTTGCATTTGAATTTGCGCATTCTCTATTAATCGTTGTTCCATGTTTTTCGCACTATCCAGATTATTCTGTTCCATTTGCTTCATTTGAATTAACAGCAAATTCACGTCAGCATCTCCGCCTGGAACTTGAAAGACATAATTCTCTGGATCCTCGCCTTCTTGGATCAACACATTGCGAAGCCGTTGCTGGAGGATCGACTTTTTGCCAGTTGTATCCTCATCCCTCTCTTCTAATTCTCGTTTTAACTCGGACACTTTCAATTCCGTGAGTTTCATTCTATTAGCCATCACGATATTTAAAATAACGTCTTTCCGCACTGTATATTTATTTAAACGAATACTTAATTAACACTTAATTGTCTACTTAGTTTATTATTTATTAATTAGTCCACACCTGAATACCACTGTAACGTTTGTCTTTACGGGTTCTTAAATAAAACTAACAATAACTTTAGACACACACACTATATTAATATTTAAAACGTATAACAATATAAAACTAACTATTAACAGCAATAAGTACATTTATGTATGCTATATTTATGTAACTATATTTATGTGTACTTCGCGAGACTGTAGGATTCAATGAATGTTCATCCCTTCTTCGACGCGGCTTTTATATCGGTGAATACTCCTTCTAGAGCCTTCACGTAGGCCTCGCTAAAACATCCAGAGGGATGACGCATCTCGCGTCAGCGGATGAGTCATTACAATATATATATATATATTATATATATATATATATATATATATATATATATATATATATATATATTATATATATATATATATATATATATATATATATATTTCATTTTAAGTGACTATATTGCGTTTGTTGCAAAGTTTCTATTGCCTTTTCAGGCCATTCCTGTTCATTGTATAACATTGTATTGTTGGAATATATGTTTGCTTTCTTCTATTTCCAATAAGAACCTCTTTTTCTGAGATTAAACGTACTTTTAAAATACAAAATGGGCAATGGTTATTTCATAAAAAGAAACCTACTGGTTATAAATATTGGTCATGAAATTATGCTACGGTAAATGGTCTTTATATCCTTTTCAAATTTGTTCTGTTATGTAATGCATGTTTTTAATTCTAAATTTTAATATTTATAAAACTAAATCGTAATATAAACGATAACCTATTGACATTTAATTGATGAATACAAAAATTGCCATGTAACACAGATGCATTTTTAAAAACAGTCTATTTGGTTACATCGTATGCCTAATGCAATGGTATAATTAAAAATTTCTATACGTAATAACATTATATTTGTTCTTTCGATAGATGTTATACAGCGTGCATACAAAATACAGCCGTTTCAAATATGTTTCTGCTCTAATTCATTTATTTAATTTATCATCTCAAAGGTGGAAAACATAGTAATATCTTGTGTTAACTTTAGTCCGTAAACACCTCAAAGCATTCGTGATCTAATTCTTAGAATCTATGGTACTCAATATAAATTATGCATCTTTGCATTTTGTAATAACCAACAGCATTCGATTACATACAGATTTAAAATAAAAATCGATCAGAATATTAGTCACATATGAGATTTTGGCTTCTCTCAATTTATTAATATGTGTTTGGAGAATATACGAGTACAATGTGTAGGTGGTTTTATTAACAGAATTAGGAGATTAGTATCTTAGTTCGAAAAAGTACACGTCAATATAGATTATGTCGGTTCATTAGATGGCCATATGTACCTATTAAATAAACATTACATGGTAATTGCCCAATATTATCTGCTTGAAACATGATATTGCCCATCATAGATATGTTAATGAAAGCATTTATCGTCGATGTATATTATTGCCGAAGTAAATTATCTCAAATTGTATCACAACTCAAATTCTATGCAATCAGTTATCTACATACATTTGTAGTTCCATTTCAAAACTAGAATTAGGGATCAGCGATGTATCACAACTAGGTGTCATTTACTTGAATTATTCAACATTTTTCTTTATGAAATTGACCATTAACCAACGTCATTTCTCTCTTAAGTATTTGAACCTTACTTGAAATAGAATGTCAATTCTAATCAGTATTTTTAAATATATATACGATAAAGTAACTATATTCTTAAACAAATTCATTTAGATATTAGTTTCCAGATATCAATTATGATTAGAGCTGGCCAGTTTATTTCGTGTGTAGTACAAAAAAAATGTAGAAATAGCTATATTTTCAGGTTTTATTGTGTTCATCTGTAAAAAAACATGTTCCACATTTTACTTTCTACTTTTATATGTAATGAGTAGAGCAGACCAATTTTTGTGCGCGCCATGAGCGCCGGTATGGGAGTATAATTCGTAATATATTAGAAAATGGACGCAACATGAGCTTGTTACCGATATAAGTATAGACATAGACATAGAGACATTTATTCTATCAGAAATAATTAAATATACATTTGGTCTTCTGCTATTAAAGTAATATGCATAAACACACCAAAAATAAGAATATTACATATTATAGCAGCGTTGTATGTACCTATAAATAAAATAGAAAATGTATGAAATCAGTGATTGTGTGCACGACAGAGGATTTAAAAAAACACTTGCCGTTTTAAGCGTCCATAATAAACTTATTCACTTCGTCTGACAACCGTCGTCTTCTCGATTTATGTGTCGACGACATTTTATAACGTTTGCTTACACTTACATACAGCCTAAGCAAGTACCAAACACATACTGAATGATTTTTATTAGTTCTGATGCAATATAATTATCCTCACATCGGCGCACATGGCACGGACGGAAATTTGTCTGTTCTAGTAATGAGTGACTATAAATGATTGGAAATTTTGTTCTTAAGCTGACAAATTTATGTTGATATATATATATATATATATATATATATATATATATACATTTATATGAATAAAATTACATATTTATTTCAAAGAAACTACAGTTTCAAATTAAATATTAATTTTTATTATAACAAGTTATTAATTCTTATTCAAGAAAGTAAATTACTTGGTTGCAACACTCGAAATTAGTATAAAGAAATGATTTTATTCATAAAAGGAAAGAATTTCTCGAACTAAGAATATAATTTATTGTTTTTTTCAAGAAATTAAATTACCTTAAGCAACAAAATACTTTCTAGCTCATATACAGGGTTCGAACGAAATATTCCGACATTTTGAAATATATAATAGCTGTAATAATATTAAGCATAAAATGCCTATGCACGAAAACTCTATCTCGAACGAGATCAAAGAAAAAAAAATTTAATTCATGCGCGTAGCTGGACCCGACCCTGATAAACTTAGTATTCCTTTATAACTGCAGTGCTATCCCTACCGAAGCATAATAGTGAAAGTTGTAGATGCGATGATGCATACTGTAAGTCAGAAGTTTGTCTGTTATCAACTTCTGTGAAGTATGGCCTATCCTAATCACGAATTAACAGATATCGTCTTACTATACGGTGAAGAAGATGGAAACGTTAGAGCTACAAGACGTATTTATGATGGGCTGTTTCCGAGCCGAAGATGTCCATCAAATGATTTAATTTTATAAACAGTGTAGAGATTGAGAGATTGCGATATATTGCATCCAATTTATGAAGGCCATGGCTGTGAAAACGACCTTCGGCAACGTATTTCAGCCGTGTTAAATTGTGTACTTAGAAAGTTTACCGATCGGTTAGAAGCTTGTATTTACGCAAATGGTATCAACATCGAACATCTCTTTTAAGCATTCTACCTGTTTTACACAAATCTGCCCTTTTTAGGGCATAGAATATTTCAGCCGTGTTAAATTGTGTACTTAGAAAGTTTACCGATCGGTTAGAAGCTTGTATTTACGCAAATGGTATCAACATCGAACATCTCTTTTAAGCATTCTACCTGTTTTACACAAATCTGCCCTTTTTAGGGCATAGACATTGTCATTAAGAAAAGTGGCAAATAGAAGACAGAAAAAAAAAACATTCAATTAAAAATTACAAATGTAATTTATTATTTCTCGGCGTGAATTTAATACAAAGACAATTAAATTACAAATTCCATATCACCATAAAACGGTTATAACGTTTAAAATTTTTAAAGAAACTCGATATTAAATTTTTTTCGGAATATTACGAAGGTCCCACCATTGACCTACTTGTAAATAACAACAGAACAGCTGATGCATCTAGGAAATGAATGATTACATATTTATAAACTTATCTTACAAAGTCGTTACTGAAATGTGAAGGGGATGTTTTGGTGAACTTAAAAAAATAAATGCCTATTCGTTTGTTGGATCTACAACATGTAAACATATAATTTCTACTTATTTAGATTCAATCTGAATACAGGACCGTATTTGAAAAGTTTGTGTTAAATTTCCGCAAAAACTAAAGTTTCGATAGATTAAATGTTTTATAGATTTGAATTGCTCTTTTACGTATCTATTATAATGTGTGAGCCAGTTTTTCAGAGTATGCCATGAATAAAATCACTTATGTCTTAATTTGATTCGACCGAGAGCTACCCTTCACTTTGTTTAATTTAATAATAGTTCAGACTAAATAACCTCTTTTATAAATATATTTATCAATTTAATTATATCAGCAGATGTAATACCTCTCATTACAAAATAAATTATAAACATTTTTAAAGCTAAATATGATTTATTACTATGTTGGGCAAAAAAATATAGAATTACAAAATAAAGCAAAAGTGATATTAAATAGGTGTTAAATGTGTTATACGACCACCACCCACATCTCTGCAGAGGGTAATTCTTTTTTTAAGAGAACTAAGAACGTTTTAAGAAATTTTTGGTGTATTAGTGATTTCTTCAAACTTGTTAGCGATCCTTTGTTTTACATCACCAAGATCAATAATGGGTGTTTCAAAAATCTAATTCTTTAAATGTGACCATAAAATGAAATCACATTGTGTTAAGTCACAAGATCATGATGGCCAGATATTATCTGCATTTAATTTAATCAATGACAAATGACATTTCACAAAACTAGGTATGGATTATAGTCCGACATGGCTACTATAGCCATCTTTTTCGTTCATAGTCTACCTGAAAAACTTTTTTTGGCTCACATATTATATTAGCTTACTAATGCAGCGATCTCTAAGAATTTCTGCATGAAGCAATCCATCCTGGTGATAATAGCCTTCCTGTAGCTCATCATCGTGTAGCATGTTAACAGATGGAGCGGCTAAAATTTCTAACTGGTACCATTCAGCATTTATTGTTCCTAAAAAGTAAGAAATAAAAAAAATTACATTATTGTGCCAACATAGTGTTTTAGAAATTAAATGAAATGCTTTTAAAAACTATTTTTAACATACCTTCAAAAAATATACTTCCAATAAAGCTTCTCTGGCTAATAGCTGCCGGAACTCGAATTTTTTGCGAATCTATCTATAACAAAAATCTCCACTCCACATTCTTATATTTTGAGACTTGACATACCTGGAGAGGTGGAACCACGATTCGTCTGTAAAAATAACTTTTGACAACGCTTCATCGTTATTGTTGAATTGTTCAATAAATCGTTCTTGTCTTCGTGTCCTATCAACAGGAAGTATCTCATATGTTACTTGTACACGGTAAGGATGCATATGTAGATCATTTTTAAGGATATGTCTACAGGTACCGTAAGAAAGATTTAATTCTTGCCGTAAATGTCGTACAGAAGTGTGTGGACGTTCTTCAACTACTTGCCTTACCGCTTCGACAGTAATTTTATTTCTGACCATTTGTCTACCACTTCCGCTTTTACGATTCACACATCCTGTTTATCTGAATAAATTCCCAAAACGATGAATGAAAACACAGAAATGCTCACATGGGACAGCGTCATTTACAAATTCGTTTAAAAAATCTTCGTAGAAATCTCTCAGAGAATAAGTCCATTCACCATAAATTTTTCCGTCATTTCTTAAATAAAAGTCAACCGTATATCTCTTTTGCTGTTCTTAAATACACAAGCCATTGTTTAATGATAAATTTGTAAGAATAAACGAAGATATTCGCAGATTGTTTGTCAATTTAATCAATGACAAATGACATTTCACTAAGTTCACTAGACTAGGTATTGATTATAGTCCGGCATTGTTACTATAGTTATGTTTCTCGTTCATAGTCTACTTGAAAACTTTTTTCGCTCGCATATTATATTAGTGTACGTCGAAATATTTCATTTACAGCCTGTAAAAGAACGAAAATTACTTGATTCGAGTAATTCTTATTTGACTTTCGTAATTTGTTTGCCATGTGCATATCTGTTTAGGGATGACAAGAAGTCCTCGATGTTCATCGGTAGTTGCTTATAACGAGCCATCGAAAAAATTCATAATTGGAGTAGACTGTGAAATTGGGTTGGTACTTTAGCCACTTCCACATATTGACACATTACTTGATACTTGACAGTTTCATTTGGTTTCATTGTAAAAAAAAACGTTATGGCATTGAAATGATACTACAACAAAAAAGAAAACAAATAATTTATTTAATATCGAAATCATAATCAAAATTTACATATAGCTACAGAAGTTGTTGAAAATGTTGTCCATTTACATCTAAATAAATTTAATTTTCTTAATAAGAGTTTTGAAAAATTTGACACAAACTTATAGTTTCAATGTCAAATAATAAATGTAATTATGTGGAAGTGGCTAAAGTACCAACCCAATTTCACAGTCTACTCCAATTATGAATTTTTTCGATGGCTCGTTATAACTTTTCAGGCACTGAAAAGAAAACTAGTAATTTTAAAATGTTTAGGAGGAGCTTGAAACTCTACTTAATATCCAAACGATATTATACAATAAGAGAATTCTTTTCTGACGATTAGTGATTGTATTTAATTGTTTTTTTTTATTCTTATATTTTAGCGATTATTGCACTTTTATAATATTTAATTTGTTTTTATATTATACTAGAGACCGGACGCATCGAGCCGAAATGACGATGAACCATAAACAGTCTATAACATCGTTAAGTACAACACGCAGTTATTGAATAACACTATGCATTCGGTTAACCGCACATCTGTTTTTTATCGTCGAATTGTGACGCAATTACTTCAATATTGTAGTTAAATTTCTTTCTTCATGGGCGTAGATATCGTGAGGAGTTTTTCAAAATTATTTTTTTTATTAGTTTATATTTCGTAATATAAATAAAGTACTTATTTTAACTGTTAATTACATAGTGAATTTCGTTAAGTTTTAATAACTTACGCATACATTTTTCATTTTCATTTATTTAGATCTAGAACATTGTTTAAGTTACTTTTTCATATTTGATATGGAACAAGGTCGAGAATAGCATCGTGAAACAATGGCGAGTTGGATTAAGGGTCATACTGATTGTACGAGTATGTCCATTGCCAGTGATTCCGAAATTTATTCCAAGTCTGTAAAATAAGTGTGCATCGAATTTCGTTCAGTTTCAATAACTTACGCATACATTTTTACTTTTCATTTATTTAGATCTAGAGCATTGTTTAAGTTACTTTTTCAGATATGATATGGAAGAACGTCGAGAACGGCATCGTAAAATAATGGCGAGTTGGATTGACGCTCACAGTGATTGCATGTCCATTGTCAGTGATTCCGAAATTGATTGCAAAGTTTGTAAAATATCGTTAAAAAATTCCAAGAGGTCGCACGTAAAACGTCACTTAGCATCGCATACACATACACAGAAATTAGACCCGTTGGAATCTGACAATTTTAACGAAGAACTTTGTAGAACTTTAATGGCGGCAAATATCCCATTAAATAAACTTGACAACCACACTTTCGAAACATTTCTCCAAAAATATACTGGTCGAAATGTTCCTGATGAATCCACCGTACGCAAATATTATGTTCCTACGTGCAACACGAAAGCAGTAGAACGCATTAGAAGCCATCTTTCAAATCAGTACGTATGGATAAGTGCCGACGAAACTGTCGATATATTAAGACACTGTGTGGTAAATGTTGTAGCTGGTGTACTACATCCAACTATTCCATATAACGCATATGTAATAGCAACAGCAGTTATAAATGCAGTTGATGCGGAAACAGTAGCTAAAACCATTTACGAGAATATGCACCTAATGCTTCATTCGGACGACAGGTACAAAGAAAAAATAATTTTATTTGTCAGTGACAGTGCTGCATATATGTTAAAAATAAGCAGACTATTAAAGAAAACATATCCTAATATGTTGCATATTACTTGTGTACCACATGCTCTCCACCGAATCTGTGAATATATCAGAGACATCTTTTCGCAAATTGATAGATTTGTATCCGCATTTAAAAGAGTTTCCAGAAAAGCACCATTGAGAGTAGCTCTTTGCAGGAAAAACTTCCATCTTTGTCACTGCCTCCCTCTTCAGTAATAATTAGATGGGGAACATTCTAAGCTACTAGTTTTTATGCAGAGAGTTTAGATAGCTTACAAAATTTCGTTACATGTTTAAATGACAATGCTCGAAGTATTTCGGAGTGCAACGAACTAATACAAATTCCAAATTTAAAAAATGTTGTACTTTCTTCAGGAACACTCTGAAGATTTGGCAAAACTAATGACTTATTTTAAAAATCAAAATCTCAAATTAAATGATGGATTAACCACATTAGAAATTTAAATACAAATTAAAAAACAAGAAAGATACGATTTATATTAACGATGATTTAACAAAAGGATAAAGAGAAAAAGGAAAGCAAATAAGAAATATAGCAAAAAAGGAGAGAAGTGAAGGCAGAATAGTTAAAATTGGTTACAACAAATTGGTCATAGAAGGAAAGGAATGGAGATGGAATAATAATTTAGAAAGGCTTGAAATAGTGACACCAAAAAACTAACAATGAATGAAGATGGAGATCTAATGGAGATAACCATGAAGATGGAGCAATGGAGATAACGGACATGGCAACGGACACGGTAAAGAGAACAGTTAGAGAAATGGAAGATATCAGAACGGTAAACAAAAAGAAAACAGTTAAAAATACAAAACTTAGAGTTAGCACGTGGAACGTAAGAACAATGTTAGTGGTAGGAAAAATGCAGGAAGTAGCAAAGGAATTGGAAAGATATAGAATAGACATAGCTGCAGTACAAGCGATTCGATGGGAAGGGCAAGGAAGACTAGATAGAGAGGGTTTTTCCATACTATATTCAGGCTATGAAAAGCAAGGTCACAAGGGAGTAGCATTGATGATTCTAGGAAAACTAAGAAAAAAGGTAATGGAATTTAGACCAATAAATGAAAACTTAGCTTACAAAACCACTTAAATTGTCGTTATTAAATATATACGCGCCGACGGAAATGGCAGACGAAAAAGTAAATGTCAAGTTTTACGAAAGGGTGGAACAGGAGATTGAAAAATACCGAGGGAGGATTATTGTCTTGGGCGATTTCAACGCACAGATAGGAAAGGAAGAATATAATAAACAAGTACCAGGAACATATGCAATACATAGTAAAACAAATGACAACGGGCATCGATGACTAACCTGAACATTATTAGTACTAAACACGAACACCCGAAATGGCATAAGGTAGCATGGAATTCACCAGACCAGAAAACACAAACGCAAATCGATCACATATTGGTCAATAAACGGAAACAGTCGTCAATATTGGGTGTAAGAACGTATAGAGGAGCTTGTGCGGACTCGGACCATTTCATGGTGACAGCGATGGTAAAATTGAAAATTAAAAGCGGGAATGGCAATGAAAAAGAAGGAAAATAATTGGAACATAGAAGAGTTAAGTAACGGGAGAACGAGGGAAGAATACAGAGAAGAAATAGAGAGGCAGTTAAGAAAGGAGAGTAGTAATGGGGACGATTTAGAAGCAAGATGGAATACTATTAAGCAATATATCAATGGAGCAGCAGAAAAATGCATGAGAAGAAAAGGAAAGAGCAAACGGAACGAATGGTATAATGATCTCTGTCAGAAAAGGTTAGTAGCGAAAGTGGAAGCAAGAAACAAATGGTTAAGATTCCTTGCTTAAGATCAGGAGAAGAATATGAAAAAATAAGGGAAAGATTGCAAAAAAGCTTTACGAAAATGTAAAAGGGAGTGGATGGACAATGAGATGAAAACCATCGAGGAAGAAAATAAGAAAAAGAATACCAAGCAATATTACCAAAAAATCAACGAGCATAACAGACCATATAAACATAAAGTAAGTGGCATAAGGGACAGAGAAGGCAAAGTAGCTGAAAGCGAGGAACAATATAAGGAAGTATGGGTAAATTATTTCAAAGACCTACTTAACGACAACCAATACGATGGGAGAACACTTGGGGATCATGACGATGAAATTGTAGTGCAACATTAGAAGAAGTGAAAGAAGTAATAAAAGCTAGTAGAAATGGAAAAGCACCCGGAAAAGACGGTATAAATAATGAATTATTGAAATACGGGGGAAATGATATGCAGGAATACATATACGCACTGATACGGAAAATATGGACTGAAGAAAAGATGCCAAAGGACTGGAAATCAGGACAAATAGTGACCCTGCACAAGAAGGGAGACCAGCAAAACTGCAAAAACTATAGAGGAATCACGCTTTTAAGCACTACGTACAAGATCCCATCATCCATAATACAGAGAAGATTAGCAAATACAACGGAAAAAACGCATTGGACAGTATCAGTATGGTTTCAGAAGTGGAAAATCGACTATAGACGCGGTGCATAACATAAAGCAAATACTAGAAAGAGCATATGAATTATAGTATGGGATTAGAATTCCTGTTTATAGACTTTCAACAGGCATTTGATAATATTAGAAGGGGAAAGCTTATATCAGTAATGAGGGGACTTTAAGTGCCAGCGAAACTAAGAAGGCTTGTGGTGATGACCTTAAAATCCACAAGAGTTAGTGTGAAAACAGCGAAAGGCATAACAAATGAATTTGAAACAAATAAAGGTGTCAGGCAGGGCGACTCCTTGTCCGCGACGTTATTCAATCTGGCTCTGGAACATCTGACAAGGAAAATAAACAAGGATACGCTAAGAACACGAGGAAGCCAGGTGGTTGCTTATGCGGATGATGTAGTAGTCATAACAAAAAGGAGAGAGATAATGGTCGAAATAGTACAAGAAATAATTAAAGAAGGGGAGAAATTAGGTCTTATAATTAATGAAACAAAGACGAAGTTCATGAGCGTTGGAAAAAGGGGCAAAGAAAACAAAAGTATGCAAATAAAAAATTTTACATTTGAGGAGGTCGAAAAATTCAAATATCTGGGAATTATGATATCAAGCGATGGACATAGAGATGCTGAAATAAAAGAAAAAATTATGGCAACAAGCAGAGCCTTTTATGCCAATAAGAAATTGTTAAAGGACAGAAATCTTTCTAAAAAGAATGAATTAAAAATATATAACACGATAATAAGACCAGTACTAATGTATTCGGCAGAAACGATGACAATGACCAAGAAGGACGAAGAAAATCTAAGAATACTCGAAAGGAAAATATTAAGAACAATAATGGGACCAATAAAGATAACGGACAATGAATTTAGAATAAAAACAAATGATGAGCTGCAACAACAAATCAAAGGAGAAGATATTGTAAAAAAAATAAAACAGCATAGAATAAAATGGTTGGGGCACGTATGGTGGGCGGAAGAAGAATTCGTAATCAAACTACTATTGAGCTGGAAGCCGGGAGGAAAAAAGAGAAGAGGTAGACCGAGATCCAAATGGCTAGAGGAGGTAGTGGAAAATTTACGAGGAGCAGGCGTTAACAACTGGCAGGAAAAGACAAAGAACAGAAAACTCTGGAAGGAAATATGCCAGAAGATATGAAGAGTTAGGATGGGGACCGATCCACCCCGAAAATGAGGATTTAGAAAGCTTCCCGAAGCTGCTATGCCCTCTTATGGGGTGTTTTGGCCATTATATATATATAGCGAGGTTCAAACTCGATTAAGCAATGTTTTTTGTGGGTAAATAAAAAAATACGCAATAAATTTTAGTATGACCGGTTTTATTATAAAGGTGGGCTCAATACAATTTGTTTACATCATCAGTGGAATATGATATCGCGCAAATATTTGCCTTTTTCTTTGATGCAAAGTTGGGCTCGCTTTTTGGAATTTTCCATGACTTTTTTCAATGTTTCGGCCAATATGGCAGCGATTTCTCGTCGAATATTACGTTTGAGCGCTTCGAGAGTCTTTGGCTGGTCAGCATACACCTTTCCCTTCAAATATCCCCACAAAAAAAGTCCAGTGGCGTCAGGTCAGGTGAACGCGGCGGCCAGAAGAAATCACCATTTTCTGACACTAAACGGCCTGGGAACATTTCGTTCAACAATTCGATGGTTAGACGAGATGTATGAGCCGTAGCACCATCCTGCTGGAACCAGTGGTCTTCCAGGCCGTTGTTCTCGATCTCTGGACGCAACAAATCGTTCACCATAGCCCGATAACGGACACCATTCACCGAAATTGCTTCGCCATCGTCATCTTCGAAAAAGAACGGCCCAATGATGCAATCCGAGCACATTCCGCACCAAACTGTCACTCGTTTATCATGAAGAGGCTGCTCACGCTATTGTTCTGGATTTGTGTCGCCCCAAATACGACAATTCTGTTTGTTTACGTTGCCATTCAAGTCAAAATGTGCTTTGTCGCTAATGATGATTTTGTTCCAAAAATCATCTTCACTTCTCTCCAAATTTCGCATCGTTTTAGCGTATTCCAATCGTCTGGGGTAGTCTCCCGGCATCAGTTCGTGCACCATTTGTATTTTGTACGAGAACAACTTTAAATCATACCGTAAGATGCGTCGCATTGACGATTTACTGATGCCCAAAGTCTGAGCATGGCGCGAAGTCGACACATTTCGGCTCTCAGCTAAAAGATCCTGTGCGATGGCGATGTTTGTGTTCGACCGTGCTCTGCGCTATATAGTGCCACGCAACACATTACTTAGCACACCACTGGACTTGAATTTTGAATATAATGCTCGAATTGTATTCGGATTAGGTGCTTTTTTTCCAGGAAATTTTACACGAAATTTACGTTGAGTCAAAATAATTGACTTCTGATTTTCAATGTATAATTCTACGATATCAGAACGCTCGGTTAGTGTGTACTGAGACATGGTGAAAATTCTACTGAAGTCTAGTTTCTAAAATGCCATACATTTCGGTGCTGTTACTAAACCTGTCAAAATTAAGACCGGTTCACATAGCTTAATCGAGTTTGAACTATAACCACATTAGATGTGCCTATAAATAATTTGAAAAATATTCCAAGTGGATGTGGCCTTCGGCAAAAGTTAGACACAGTTTTTAATATAAATCCAGATTTAACAACATTGCGGCAATTGAGTGACAGTACCTCAAAATCTAACTGCTAAATACGCTGAAATAAAAGAATATTTCCGGTATGCACCTATAACCAGTTGCAATGTAGAAAGGACGTTTTCTATCTACAAGGATGTATTTCATTCAAGGAGAACAAATTTTGCAGAAGATCACCTTGACAAAGTATGACTAGTTAATATTAATACTCCTTTACTCAACTTGAACAGCAAAATGAACAAATAAAAATGTATTTCGTATTTTTTAGATCACCACCCGTTTGTTTTCCAATTATATACATAAAATTAAAAATTTTTTAGAAATACAAATTTTCAATAGTACGCTCGTGGACGATGAGTCATGGGCCTCTCGTGTCCGGTCCCTTATAACTGATGTTTCACATCCATGTAAATGGCTATAGTGATTTAAAATATTATTATTATTTAATTATTTCTGGTCTTTAATTCTTTTATCATGTTACAGATAGTTTGACGCATCAAATCCATAAAAAAACATAAAAAAAAAGAAACTTTTTCATTGTAAAATATGTTTGAAATAAAATTTATGTATTTCCTTTTTTAATATTCTTTTTTAAATTTTTAGACTTAAGCCCCCTCACCCCTTTCATAAAAACACGAACAAAATATTTTAGAAGCAATTCCCATAATTTTTTTTGTTTATATGTCATTGGATACGTGTCGGCTGGAGATGACATGATTATTAAACTTAACAATACCCATATTTCCAGAAATACTGAATTTTTTTGCAGTGCTCTTTTCTTGAAAAGTAATCATCAATGTTATTATAATATTGTGTAAGCAAACATTTCTTTTTTTTTTAGAAAGAGCTCATATATTTCCCTTAAAAAAACTTAAAGACACGAAGACTCAGATGGGTATGAAGTATTTAATAACATTCATAAGAAATAACCTTACATCCAATATAACCCGTGGTTGTACAATAAGAACCGACGCGTTATTGTTATCGTCCTCCTTTTTTCTCTTTCTCCTTCCAATTCACATCGTCCTATTTAAACTCCTGGATGAAAACAATCAAGTGAAAGCCGAGAATTTATGAGCAGCTTTGTTGAACTGAATTAGGTTTTTAGTATTGCGCAATTCGTTTCCTTTCAGATAAATATGTAACCATTACGGTTTAAATTAACCGCGGCTCGCCCGGCAAATGGAATCAGGACCGCATATGTTGGAATGCCGAGCGCCGAGGAGGACGGGCGTGTAGAGCAAAGAGTCGGACGAGTATTTTTATCTTCCCGGTTCTCACACGCACATAACCTCGAATACCGAGCGAGAACTTCACGGGTCGCCGGTGGCGTCCTCATTTGTACTGTTCTTGCATCGACCCAAAAAATGAACACTCGAGATTACATTATTTGATATAACGCGTCGCGATTATTTTCGTTGCCCTACGGTGATAGCCATGGAAACTTCTGAAAACTGTCACCGATTATCTGAAAAAGGGACCGCCCGACAGCTGAGAGAAATGTTTTGCCTCTATGCTTTCATAATCTTCCCATTACATTGTAAGCTAATAATAACGATGCGATAATAGACAAAAACATGTTTTTAGAGTTTCATAATCCAGATTAGTTACGTAAAAGCTAGCCACACAAGTTGGACATTTGGCGAAAATTAAAGCGTTATGGTTTGGACATTACCTCTGGTTGAAATAACTTTTTCTTGATAAAAATAACAAAGATTTTATAACAAATTTTCAAGCAATAGGAAAAAGACTATGTACAAATCGGTTGTTTTTATGATTGAGGTATTGAAGTGAATATTTTTTACCTAAATTATCAGGACTGCCACTTGTTACTAGCAGAATGTATTCAAGTCTATGTAAATCGCTTTTTTTCCACGTGATATTTTCATCTTTTATTTTAAATTCTATTCTCCGCACCCGATTTTTTATAATATTTTGTATTAAAAATATTTTTGTTTCATAAAAGATTATATTAATTATTGACAAAAGAAAATAAAACGTCATGTAGGAAAAAACAGCATTTCCGATATATGCTTTTGTATATATTTGTCAATTGAACTTCACTATTTGTCAAATGACTTTCCAATTATTTTATTGTATAGGCTTGCTTTATCAAATAACTTGCGGTTCTATCAAATAATCTTCTTTATTTGTCAATTTTGTTTCATGTGTGCAAAGATTTGCATTACTACAATGTAAAATAATAACAATAATAGTCAGAGAAGGAATAATAACAAGATATGCAACAAAGCACCCAAATTAATCATTAATTCTTTGCATAATGGTGCTACGGTGTAGTACAATAGTTTCAAATTTTGCCGAATTCAAGTAGAAAAATATTTGCAACATATAGAAGAACTAATAATTTAGCAAGAGTGCAAGACATCGGCAACAAAAATATTAAATGCTCGAAAAGAACAGATTTATGAGTTGGTCACTATGGCCACTTCTTCGATATACCGGTTATCTTGAAATAGAAGGATAAATGATAAATGGAAAGATGTAATTATGTAGAATATAAATCAAAAATATTGTGACTCAATTATGACGTGAACCCCGAAATTTAAAAATCCCAGAAAATTCTATGAGGTAACGCCTATGAATTCAAAATATTCAGAATGTGTATAAATAATAAATGCCTCACACGCACATACGCTATAGCGTATGTTTACATACGTAACAGCTGGATGAGATGGACAAAAGCAAAAATATTATTTATGTTATTGTCGGTAAACTTTAAGATATCGTCTCTGATACTTTCAATAATCGAACAGTGGCGTGATAAAATTTTTTTAAATATCTTTGTCATTTGTTTTTCTCGCTTATGAGAGGGAATTTTGAGAAAATATTTTGGATGTATATTCTACATAATTGCATCTTTCCATTTGTCTTTATATTTCAATGACATCTTGTATATCACTATCTACAGTAGATAGGGCACCTAAGAACTTTCATTATTCTGTTAAAAAAATGTCATTTGTTTCTGAAAGAAGAAATAAGCTTTGATTACGCCGTGCTGTATAACGGAATTATGTTGGAAAAAGAAAAGTTTTCTTCATTGACGAATACCGAATACAAGTAGGTATATTCTCGGAATTATTCTATTGTTGCCACAATGAACATAAATTTCTTGTATTTGTTTCAAATTCAAGATGTGCTCTTTAATGGACTACACTTTTCTGAATTTCTCACTTCAATTCAACATTTATATAACGACTGTGTAGAAGGGACTGATATTGTTATGGGCAATGTAAGATTCCATAGAAACGAGGAAGTTTTGGCACTCGTTAGAGGTCATGACCATTATCTTCTGCTTACTTCAGTTTACAGCCCTTTTCTAAATCCAATAGAAACTTATTCAACCAGTGGAAGCAGGTGATGAGAAGAACACAGCCAACGAGTGGAAATTAATTATATGAGGCAGTACGTAAAGCATCTGAGCGTGTAAGTCCACGAAATTGTTGGAAATTATGTTCAACACATGGAGTCATTTCTTTACAAAGAAATGAAATTTTGAATTATGTTTATATTAGGTACATAGATGTTACACTGTTTTTGTATTTAAGGCAAAATAAATTTCTCACTTTAGTGTGTAAATTGCTTTGTTGTTTATAAAATATAAGAAGTATACATACACAAAAGCAAGAAAACTAATTGATATAAAGGGAAAATAATTCGACAAAAAGAGAATTACATTTGACAACTGCAGCTGACGTTTAAAAAACTGAAAACTAATTTAAAAAATAGTGAAACGCAATTGCCAAAGCGGAAAAGCAAACGAAAATGACCGTTTCGTAGAGCACGGAAATGGCTTTTCAATTTATAAGGTCATTTTGACATATACGTTTCTCAAGGTTCAGGAAGACCATCGAATTTTGATTATGATTGCCTGAACGCTTTAATTGATGATGCCAATCAACTCTGAAATTGGCCCTCATAATGGACTGTAACCAACCGACTATAATATGATATTTGCGTTTCATGAGCAAAGTTCAAGAACATATACAAAGGTGTACAAATTTAATTGTCCAACATTGTTGTTGTCCAACATTGTTTCTGGTGGCGAAAACTGGTGTCTTCAAGCTAACATCAAGAACAGAAAGGAACGGTTTACCTTAACAAAAAAGCAACACCTCGAGTAAAAGATGTTACACATCCACGTATGCTTAGTGCATCTGGCGGGACAAAAGAAAGCGTCATCTACTATTAATAGTTTTCGAAGTATCAAATAGCAATTATCTTAAAGCACGATAACCCCGGCACTCATACTGCTAACATTTACTGCTGCAAGCGGTTATTCATAAAATCTCTTAGAAGGCATCTGCTGTCTTCTCCTGACGTCGCTTCGTCAGATATGTTTCGGTTTCTATCAAACAACAGTCCAAGAATCTCCTTTAATAATGACTTCGCCCTTCAAAATTGGTTTGGCGACATCTTCCCTGCCAAACTACTGAATTTCTTCAAGCATGGAATCGAGAAATTGCAAGATAATTTGGAGGCAAACGTAAATATGGAGGGAATATATTCTTGATTAGTTGTACTTCATGTCAAACAAATAATAAATTAGGAGTTCAATAAAAACGCTGCGAACTAATACATCAATCTGTTAGTTAATAATTAAGATTTACTGTAAGTATGAGAGAGCACTTTTAGGTTCGCGGAGTGGGGGTGTAGAATGGTAGTGGGAGATCTCTTAATGCCCTAACATGTACAGAGGCTCACTATTAGTATAAATATAAAGTTTTATCATAATTTAGATGCGTAGTGTATCGCGCCGTCATAAATTACCTAATAATGGAAGATGCTCGACTAAATAAGATACAACTCGTAGGAATTATTGAAGTATCTGATATAACCATTTTTTAAATCCTTATCCGGGTGCCGAGAAAGCTTACGCCGCTGTAAAAACAACACTTGCTTCCAAATATTCACATGTTTTGTAGTTCTTTTTCGCTTCCTGCTACTATTGCAATATTGTCCGCAAAACACTAATCACCTCTACATTTCTGTAGCCCACAAACATTGGTTTTACCCTTTTGCTACTATTGCAATATTGTCCGCAAAACATTAATCACCTCTACATTTCTGTAGCCCACAAACATTGGTTTTACCCTTTTTTGAGTCTTGTTAATCAATTTATCTATAAAGATAATAAACAACAGTGGACTCAAGCTTCTCCATGTCTCACTCCTTCGTTAGTATGAAATTCCTCGGACATCAAACTTCCCTTAATTACACAGTTTCTCGTTCTTCTGTATAGCCATTTCGTTATTCTAATTAATTTTAGTTTGACTTTTCTTTAAACATTCTCATATTTTTGTTCCAAAGGCTTTTTCCATGTCCAAAAATGCTAAGTAGGCTTTTTTTGATCTTGGCAAAATTCTGTTAATAATTTCTTTTAATGTAAATATATGATCTTGGGTACTCTTATTTTCCTGGAATCCACTTTGTATGTCGACCAACGTTGGTTTTATTTGTTTTCTTAACTTTTTTTAATTATGTTTTTTTGCTGTACTCAATAGTGTTATACCTCTGTAATTACTACAATCTTTGTTATCGCCCTTTTTTTGTAGTGGAAGAATCATTCCTATTCCCAATCCTTTGGAATTTGTTCATTACGGATTCTGAGTAGTATTCCTTTTTCTCCCATGTTTTTTATCATTTCTGCAGTAAATCTATCACTTCGTGGTTCCCTGCCCTTCTTTAGTTGTTTTATAGCTTCTATCAACTCCTCTTTTGTTATCCTTTGGTCTTCCTTTTGGATAGATTGTTTTCATTCCTGTAAGTCTTGATTTTTAAAAATTTGTTCTTCTGTTACTAGGTCAACATTAAGCAATCTCTAGAAATGTTGTTTCCAGTGTTTCTTAATATCTGTTTCATTTGTTAGTATTTCTCCTGATCGTTTTTAACTGTTAGATTATAAATGTTTGTTTATAAGTGTTTTTCTCTTTTCTCTTTTCCTAACTTATTTCCAAAATCTTCCCATGTTTTTTGTTTCGACTGTTTGACTAAGTTTTTCACTTTTGTTCTTTGTTCTTTATATAACTCGTCGCTTTTTTTTCGTCTTTTCTCTATGCCATCCATTTTTTCTTTTTACTTTTTCTTTCTGCTTAATTTCTTCTCTCCACCAGGCCGTTTGTTTTTTTGTATTTATTCTGTTTGCTTGTACCACATACTTTACGCGCTGCTTCAATAATAATAGTTTTAAATACCTTCAATAATGTATGGAACATAAGTTTTGAGAAAAAAATCAAAGCTAAAAATCGATTACTAGTAAAAATTTGATTAAAACATAAATATTAGGAAATTATTATATACTATTGCATCATACAAAAACTAAATTCACAAAACTGATAACGGCCCATGGTCCTCAATGGCGCGGAATTTTGATAGAATTCTCCCTATCATTCTCTGCACGACGTTTATATTCACTTCTCGGATCTTCTGGAATATTCTGGCCCGTAACTGTGCTTCATTTTGGGCTTCCCAGCTCTTGCCATAAACTTTCGTGCTCAGTAGTTCCCAAAATTCCATTATAGGGCACGCCTGGGGTACGTTGGGGGGATTGTATGCCTTAGGCACATAATTCACGTTATGTTCAGTTAACCAGTTCTGAGTGCTTTTAGCATAATAGCATGCAGCCAGATCGGGCCAGAATATTACATCATCATTTGGATGATGAGCATTAATGAAATTTATCAATTTTCGAATATAGACGTTTGCATCCACTGCTTCACCTCTAAGCCTCTCAACGTAAGGTCTTGAAATTCCTTCCTGAGAAATGCGCACCAGACCATAATCATGTCGGCAAATTTCGCTTTCGCTTTGAATTTCACGCTATCGAGATAATTTGCAATATTGGACGTGTAAAAACCATCGTTACCCTTTATTTCCGAATTGGATAATATGAAATACTTCTCATCGTCTAAAACAATAACTCCGTTGCCAATAAAATGTTGACGCCTTAATGTTCGACAGCATCTGGGGATTCTCTCTAGCTGGGCTGCGGTGCATTTGGGACATTTACTTCTTTTTCGATATCCTAATCCATTTTTAGTCAAAATTCTGCCAACAGTTCTATGCGCAATTCCAAATTTACGGCCTAAAGTGTGCGTAGACGTCCTAACTCTGTCTTGAGCAGATTGGATGACTCTGTTTACTTCATGTGGGGCCAAAACTGGAGGTCGTCCACTTTTCGGTACATTCATGCATGGCATACCTTCTTCACATTTCTTTATTGTGCGGTATATGGCTGACAGTCCAATATTTTGGTCTCGAAAAATGTTAACAATCTCGCGTTTAGGTACCCGTCCAACTAAATTATATATAGACTTTCGTATTTCAATCTTGTATGATATCTTTCAAAACTATTTTTGATAAATCCGACATGTCATCATAGTAACTAACAAACGAGCATCTTTTCTAGCCCAGTGGTAACTAGCTTGGACCATTTTTCGTAATAACATTCCTCATCAAAACTTTTTCTCAAAACTTATGTTCCATACGTTATCCGTATTGCCTATTATTTTCTGTACGTTTGCTAGCTTTTTATTTATTTATTCTTTGTAGCTGTTTGCCAATATTTTGTCTTGTAATCTGTAAGATTTTACCACTTGAGTATACCTTTTAGTTTGCTTTGTTGTTCTATTCTTGTTAGCTTCTTCATCTTTTGTCTTTATTTGTTCTACTACGAGATAATGGTCACTATGTATTTCGTAACCTTTTTTAACTCTAACATTACGTATTATCGACTTGTTTTCTCGTTCTACAAGACTCCATTTAGTAGTACAGTATATACGTAGTAGTATAAAAGAGGCGTTACAATCGGCCGGAAAACCCATAGCAACATTTTATTGGGATTCAGAAGGAATCCTGTTAATAGTTTAGAAGATAGGGGCAGTTCTATAACTGGAGAATATACTACGCTTCAATCCTGGAGCGGTTAAGAGAAATCATTAAAGAGAAAATAATGGGAAAATTGGCCAAAGATGTCCTGCACGACAATGCTTCCATCCACAAGAGTCATGTTGCACTGACTACCCTATTGTAGGCTTCGATATTTTTAATCACCCACCTAATAGTCCAGATCTCGCTCCGATTGATTTCTACATGTTCCCCTGAATTGAATTGAAAAATAATTGGGTTTCAAGAAATTTACGGGCGGTGGAGAAGTAAAAGGCACAGTTATTGCGTACTTTTCAGACAAAGATAAAACATTTTTTATGAAGGCATACACAAGCTAATTGAGAGATCTGGAAAATGTATTAGGGTTGCCGGTGAATATATTGAAAAATTATTTTTTTTATTTTATTTTCTCTCCTCTTCCCTAATTCCACGAACTTAAAAACGCTCCCTCGTAGTTACGTCAGTTTAATATGTATTCACCCGATTTATTGTCAGCTTCTTCAAAAGTTTATTACTTTTTTGATATTAACTTGAAATTGATGAGTTCGTCAATAACAATGAAAGTAATAAAGTAAAACATAGGTTAAATGGAAAGCGCAAAATGCCGTTATTATAAAGTTAAAAGAGCGTAGTCGCAAATAGGTGAAATGGGTAACATTATGGCGTGCTGGCAATCATTCATCGAGATCTGTCTGTAATTGAAGTTTTAATATGAAACAACATAAAGCTCGATATTACATTTTCCGTCAATATGCCAACGCTGAGAGTAGAAGACTCGCAATATTTTATTGTTGCAATGTACGGCTGCAATTTTCATTTGTGCGGATAAGTGATGCATTAGTGTAGTATTTCTGGATGCTAGTAAACATATGGAACTAGTCATATGACAGTTCTGAAATTCATGCTTCAATGATTTTAAGATTGTCGATGTGAATTTGATATTATTCCACCAATAATTTTTGAATAAATTTCTAAAAAAATATCTATCTTTGATTGAAGTTACTATTTTCCACTATAGTACGTTCGATAAATAGGAGGAGTAATTTAAATCAACCGCAAAAAAGTATGGATTTTGATTGGCTTCTAAACAACCCGCATTACAATATATAATTACCAGCTTTTGTAATAGCTGGGAATTATATGCACACGGAAACTGTATTATATGCGCATATATGTTTCCAAAATTCGACGAAAATATGCAGAACTTTTATTAAAATATGCAAATATATATATATATATATATATATATATATATATATATATATTAAAATAATAGATTTTTTATTGGTTTAGCGACCTTTAATGAATTTCAATGTTTTTCTCTACGACGTTTCGACTCTTTATATTATTAAGTCTTTTTGAAGTGACTAGAAACAAAAAATTAATATAACGAAATGTAAGAAAATATGTTTACATTTGTATGAATGAATTAAAAATTAAAATTAAAATAATGATAAAGTAAGGAAAATTAAAATTAATATATATATATATATATATATATATATATATATATATATATATTTGCCTTTGTATAGTATTATAAACATTTACAATTAAATGTTTTTCTAAATTCCCAACTAAAAATTATCTTTTGCGATCCGTCAATAATAGCTTGTATGCTGAAAATCTTCGCTCAGTAATTAGAGCATACTTATATTTGCAGATAATTGATGGACTCATCCCAATAGTTTCATCGCAGTTTCCTTGCAATACACTGGATATCCTACTAAGCTGATTAAAGCCCTCGTTTTTCTCTAAAACTTGTGTTAATTTAATTTTGAACCGTTCTATTTTTATACTTCTCATATTAGAAATTTTATTCTTGAAACTTTAAATCAATTCTATCGATTCACTGGGTTCAGAATCTTGAGTTTCAAGTTTTCGTAGTGTTTCACTAATAAACCATAGTTTGCTTTGATAAAGGCTAACTCTTGGCGCATTTGCGGTTTATTGTTTATTTAGTATATCTTTGCAATCTGCAATTGCTATTGAGCCGTTTGAAAAAGAGAGAATGAATTCTATTATATGTCCAAAGGTATCTGCATAAAATACAGCGACATCAAGCCACGTGCCTCATCTTGTTCTTATGGGTTGTGGTGGCAGTGCCAGACCAGATAACTTATCTTTGTATGCTTGAAACTTCAACAGTACTTTAATAAATACTTTTTTTGTCAAATTGATCAATGAATTAATATTTGGAAATGTGCAACGTATTTCTTCTGCTACTCTCTTAACAGCATGGGCCAAACAGATGACGTGCATCAGATTCGGGTAAAAAAATCTTCAAATTCTGTGTTGACTACACCTTATATAGTAGCAACCGATAACATCAGTAATAGATATAATAAAACACAGTTGTATAGTTTCAAAATAATATATATGCACTACATATGTTTCACCACACTGTGGCTTCATCAGGTGGATGAATATACTAGAGTATATTCATCCACCTGATGAAGCCACAGTGTGGTGAAACATATGTAGTGCATATATATTATTTTGAAACTATACAACTGTGTTTTATTATATCTATATAATGAAGTTTCAACAAGTATCTCCTTCGTCGATTATTAACATCAGTAATACCTTGTCACTTGGAACGGCATTCGGCAAATAATACCTAGCTAAACTATCGTTTATAAATCTTGTTAAGTTAAGTTATTTGTTTTCTCCAATTCTTCTATATCAATTAAAAAGGATTGGCCGGCGCAATTTTCATTTAAAATGCCAATCAATAAGCAGGCAATATAGCGTCCACAACAGTCTGTTGTGTCATCGACTACGAAATAAATATAATTTTCACCTATTATTTCCTTAATTTTAATAATTCTTTCCTGAAACAATAGATTATATATATTTGCTTGTAGTTGAGCAACTAGGAACTTACAGTTTCGTATACTTCTCCAAAAAAATTTTTAACGTTGAATTATCCAACTTTGAAAGTGTAATGTTTGCATTTAAGAAGGCGATTGCCATTGTGTACACAAAATTCAGGATAATCTTTTATCCAGATCGACAAATGTGAATATGATTTCGACGTAACAAAAATAACAACGTAAAATTACGTGTACATATACCTTCGAGAACTAACTAAACACAAATGGCATATGACTGACCTATAAGTCAACCTCATTGCTCGTAGATTCATTGAACTTTCCCGACTTGATAAACACAAATCTGTTAATTCCCGCTGTACGGAAATGCTCATGCAGACTATTAGTGTAATTTTGATATATTATGAATAAATGGTTTTATATATTTTTTACGGGGCGCTTTAAAAATAAATAATAAAATATGAACAAATATGCAATTTTATATGAAATATGCTCAGACCAGTATTTGTATGTAAGATATGCAAAACAAAATCAGACGCAAATAAACATATCATAAATAAAAAATATGCATTTTCATATAATTCCTGTTTGACTCATTACAAACTATAAATAGCCGTAGCGGAAGTTCCCATGATTCCATAACTTCTAATATATTTATTCAAGATTCAACCTGCCAAAACATTTCGTTAATTTAATATTTGTTATATTATGTTTGTCATCGTCCTGACCATTTATTATTTAACAATTAGTTTTTTTAATAACTGAGGTAAAGTTTAAAAAACAATCAACAACCAGGTCCAAGTACTTCAACACTTTCACCGCCGAGAAAGTGTTCATATTGCTCATATTGGACATTTATCTTTAGACGAAAAAAATTATATTTTGAATACATTTAAAATGTTCTCCGAATAAGATATCTACTGCAATTGCATCTAGTTTTTCAGACACATTAAGTAAATTTGTCCTTTATTAATTTTTTTCATTTTTTTAATGGTTAGTGACAGTGCACCTAATCTGTCACAAACGTATAATTTTGAGAGTTTTGTTGGGTTATATAAATGTGGGTAATAATAATTAGTAATTTGGTTTTTGTAAAAATATTTATTACAATAGTCAAAATTAAAAGAAAATAATATTAATGCAGATGTTGGAAATGTTGACCATTATTTTGAAGACAAAGCTGAATTCTACGCTTCGTGCTTTTAAAGCCATTTATTAGGATTTCTTGGTTATTTCAGCACAAGAATTGACAAAAGCATTACCAAGCTTTTCGATTTTACGATGTCTGGTCTTGAAAAAGGTATTCTTTAAATATGTGAAAACAAAATAGCCTGAGATTGTCAAATCTAGAGATCTTGGAAGAAAATTAATAATTCATGTTTCGAAAAAGTCTTGCAAAAAGATATTGTTTCTCGAGATTTGTGCGCTGGTACATTATCTTGCTGGAAATATCTTTCCGTAAGTTCATCATCATGGATCTTCCCGGGCCACCTCGGCGACACTTTTTCCACGGTGTGTTGGCGTGACTTAGCGCGCCTGGAAAACCGCCTTTAGAGATTCGAGTATGTGAGCTAATAGTAATGGAATAAAATAAAATCATAAAAATTGTTCAGTTTCGATTTTTCCCAAAATTATGTTCTATATTTCAAAGTTGCTTCATTTTAAGGAGTAACAGTAAACGCATCTTAAATCAATGATTGTATCTAATAAATCTAAGTTATAAATTGTGTATCTCTCTCCAATGAAGTCTGAAATTATTCCGAAACGTTAGAAAGCATTTAAGGAGAGTTTAATTTTTTATTTTTACTCTTTACATAGGTAATGTTGTCTTGGATTAAACGATTCTACTCGTTTCTACTGGTAATCGCGATAGTGAGTTTGTGTTAACTGTTTGTACTTTAACATTATACAGGTAGTTTGTCTTCTTGATATACAGGCTTAGTATAAAGTCCCGTAATGGTAGTATAAATTCGTTTTTCCAGAAGTAATTTCTTTGAAATTTATTATTGATATATAGTTAAAAATTATGAATTTACTCATGACATTCATATTTATTTTCTATTTCCGGTTTGACTGGAAATGCTTCCTATTATATATATTTTTAATGGAACACACTATATATTGATGCAATTTCGGAAAGAGAATTAAAAACTACATTCAGAAATGTAAAAAGTTTTTTCTTTATCCTAAAGAAATTAACAGAAAAATTAAAAAAAGAAAATTAGTTAACGTGAAATAATAAAAAAGTATTAATAAATAGATTTACAGACTACAATAAATGTTGAAATTGTGCACTTGGCAGTGACATAATCTATCAACATTTTGTTCATACATTTTGTCTTAGTGAATTATGTAAAACTTGCCGTCTGATACTGTTGATTTCTTCAGTTATTCGTCCCTCTAATTCTTCTAGATTATTTGGTCTATTTTTGTACACTTGACATTTCAAGTGAGCCCACAAGAAGAAATCAAGTGGCGATAAGTCAGGGGAACGGCCTGGCCATTCGATCGCTCCTCTGCGTGCAGGAAATACCTCGCTCAGATAGTCATGAACATCACGCGCAAAATGTGGCGGACCCCCATCCTGTTGGAACCAAATAGTCGTTTGGTAGATTAAGTCCATTTGGATTTGGAAATACCGCTGTAATTGCTGGTACGATATCATTCCGCAATAAATTTAAATATCTGTTACCATTTACAGTTTCTCTTATGAAAAAATGGCCTATTATTTGATTTCCCAGTATATCAGCCCACACATTCACTTTTTGTGGGTGCAGCGTATGGGCTTCTTCTATCCAGCGAGTATTTTCTGTTGACCAGTAACGACAGTTGTGCCTGTTGACCGAACCATTGAGACAAAACGTTGCTTCATCGGAAAAGACTATTTGATTTATAAAATTTGGCTGATCTGTGATTAATGGTGTCATTATTTCGCAAAAATGTAGTCTGCGATCTGTATCATCTTCCAACAATTCATGAACATTTTATACGGTTTCAGTTTAGGGGAATGGAGGATTTTTTCGGCAGATTTTTGAGAAATGTTATGAATTTGTCCTAATTCCGTTGTCGCCACATGACTATTTTCTTGTATTGAAAGTAAAATATTCAAACAGGTGTGTTCAACAGTTGCTGTTCTTGGACGTCCAGTTCTTGGCAAATCATTTATTGGCGAAATGTTTCGTTCCTCTGAATTGTTCGGCCCACTGTACTTTTACTGATTTGGCGATAGAGATAAACAGAATTGAATAAAACTTCATCATACGAACGTTGACGATCACCATATCCACGCATTATCAAAATTTCAATTCGCTCAGATTCTGTTAGTTTTAATGCCATTTTAAATATTTATAATTAGTCCATATAACTGACGCTAATAAATTTTCACAACAATCTGACAGATTAGAGTAAAATGCTTGCTTTCAAACATAACTTGGATTTGCTTTAATTTTTTTAGATAATTTTCTGGTAATTTCTTTAGGAAAAAGAATTTTTTTTTGATATATCTGAATGCAGTTTTTAGTTTACCTTCCGAAATTGCAACAATATACATGGTGTTCTATTTAAAAAAATATAGTAGGAAGCATTTCCGGTCAAACCGGGAATAGAAAATAAATTTGAATGTCATGAGTAAAGTCGTAATTTTTAACTATATATATATACAGTCTGGTCATAAAGTTTGGAACCAAGCTTATAACCGCATTATTTTACATTTTTCGGAAAAACGCTCGGACAGGTAAATTTTCTTTTTTAAAACGCCATCTTTTGACATACAATTTTTTTCTATGACGTCATTGGTTTTCGAGTGATGACGTTATCAACACTTTCTTTAAATGGCAACCATATTATTTTTTTCTCGTTTTTGGTAGATCTTTATATCCACCAAATAGTGATATAAAAAAATTGGTATATTGCATCACAATTTTTTTGAAAAAATGATATAAATTTAGAAAAAAATACGAAAATTTTATTTTTGTCCAAAATTAAAATTAAATTCAAAAAAATACATCTGAACTTAAATTTATTGTAACAGTTAACGTAAATTTTCAAAATGGACCCCTCACCAACCAACTGACACTGTCCCAGCCGAGTGTAAACACTTCGTATACTCGCCTCAATTATGTCTGGGGATATTTGTGTAAGTTCTACGCGAATTCGTTCTTTTAAATCTTCTAAATTGTTCGGTTTGTTAAAATACACTTTCGATTTCAAATAACCCCACAAAAAAAGTCTAACGGAGTCAGGTCAGGAGAACGAGGTGGCCATTCTATTTAAATGTTTTTCTAAATTCCCAACTAAAAATTATCTTTTGCGATCCGTCAATAATAGCTTGTATGCTGAAAATCTTCGCTCAGTAATTAGAGCATACTTATATTTGCAGATAATTGATGGACTCATCCCAATAGTTTCATCGCAGTTTCCTTGCAATACACTGGATATCCTACTAAGCTGATTAAAGCCCTCGTTTTTCTCTAAAACTTGTGTTAATTTAATTTTGAACCGTTCTATTTTTATACTTCTCATATTAGAAATTTTATTCTTGAAACTTTAAATCAATTCTATCGATTCACTGGGTTCAGAATCTTGAGTTTCAAGTTTTCGTAGTGTTTCACTAATAAACCATAGTTTGCTTTGATAAAGGCTAACTCTTGGCGCATTTGCGGTTTATTGTTTATTTAGTATATCTTTGCAATCTGCAATTACTATTGAGCCGTTTGAAAAAGAGAGAATGAATTCTATTATATGTCCAAAGGTATCTGCATAAAATACAGCGACATCAAGCCACGTGCCTCATCTTGTTCTTATGGGTTGTGGTGGCAGTGCCAGACCAGATAACTTATCTTTGTATGCTTGAAACTTCAACAGTACTTTAATAAATACTTTTTTTGTCAAATTGATCAATGAATTAATATTTGGAAATGTGCAACGTATTTCTTCTGCTACTCTCTTAACAGCATGGGCCAAACAGATGACGTGCATCAGATTCGGGTAAAAAAATCTTCAAATTCTGTGTTGACTACACCTTATATAGTAGCAACCGATAACATCAGTAATACCTTGTCACTTGGAACGGCATTCGGCAAATAATACCTAGCTAAACTATCGTTTATAAATCTTGTTAAGTTAAGTTATTTGTTTTCTCCAATTCTTCTATATCAATTAAAAAGGATTGGCCGGCGCAATTTTCATTTAAAATGCCAATCAATAAGCAGGCAATATAGCGTCCACAACAGTCTGTTGTGTCATCGACTACGAAATAAATATAATTTTCACCTATTATTTCCTTAATTTTAATAATTCTTTCCTGAAACAATAGATTATATATATTTGCTTGTAGTTGAGCAACTAGGAACTTACAGTTTCGTATACTTCTCCAAAAAAATTTTTAACGTTGAATTATCCAACTTTGAAAGTGTAATGTTTGCATTTAAGAAGGCGATTGCCATTGTGTACACAAAATTCAGGATAATCTTTTATCCAGATCGACAAATGTGAATATGATTTCGACGTAACAAAAATAACAACGTAAAATTACGTGTACATATACCTTCGAGAACTAACTAAACACAAATGGCATATGACTGACCTATAAGTCAACCTCATTGCTCGTAGATTCATTGAACTTTCCCGACTTGATAAACACAAATCTGTTAATTCCCGCTGTACGGAAATGCTCATGCAGACTATTAGTGTAATTTTGATATATTATGAATAAATGGTTTTATATATTTTTTACGGGGCGCTTTAAAAATAAATAATAAAATATGAACAAATATGCAATTTTATATGAAATATGCTCAGACCAGTATTTGTATGTAAGATATGCAAAACAAAATCAGACGCAAATAAACATATCATAAATAAAAAATATGCATTTTCATATAATTCCTGTTTGACTCATTACAAACTATAAATAGCCGTAGCGGAAGTTCCCATGATTCCATAACTTCTAATATATTTATTCAAGATTCAACCTGCCAAAACATTTCGTTAATTTAATATTTGTTATATTATGTTTGTCATCGTCCTGACCATTTATTATTTAACAATTAGTTTTTTTAATAACTGAGGTAAAGTTTAAAAAACAATCAACAACCAGGTCCAAGTACTTCAACACTTTCACCGCCGAGAAAGTGTTCATATTGCTCATATTGGACATTTATCTTTAGACGAAAAAAATTATATTTTGAATACATTTAAAATGTTCTCCGAATAAGATATCTACTGCAATTGCATCTAGTTTTTCAGACACATTAAGTAAATTTGTCCTTTATTAATTTTTTTCATTTTTTTAATGGTTAGTGACAGTGCACCTAATCTGTCACAAACGTATAATTTTGAGAGTTTTGTTGGGTTATATAAATGTGGGTAATAATAATTAGTAATTTGGTTTTTGTAAAAATATTTATTACAATAGTCAAAATTAAAAGAAAATAATATTAATGCAGATGTTGGAAATGTTGACCATTATTTTGAAGACAAAGCTGAATTCTACGCTTCGTGCTTTTAAAGCCATTTATTAGGATTTCTTGGTTATTTCAGCACAAGAATTGACAAAAGCATTACCAAGCTTTTCGATTTTACGATGTCTGGTCTTGAAAAAGGTATTCTTTAAATATGTGAAAACAAAATAGCCTGAGATTGTCAAATCTAGAGATCTTGGAAGAAAATTAATAATTCATGTTTCGAAAAAGTCTTGCAAAAAGATATTGTTTCTCGAGATTTGTGCGCTGGTACATTATCTTGCTGGAAATATCTTTCCGTAAGTTCATCATCATGAAGTTGATTCATAAACGGCTCTAATAATTCATTTCGATATCTCTCAGCAGTTATGATTTTATTAAAAAATTTAGGCCCAATAATTCGTCTTCTTGAAATTGCTAGCCAAACACCTATTTTTGTGGATGATCGTAATTTCCACAAATTCATGAGGGTGTTCTTCAGACCAAATTCTCATATTTGGTTTATTAAATATCCTGAAAGATGGAACCAAGCCCCATCCGAAAAGAAGTATTTGTCGAATGTCATTATTATTTATGTTATTCAAAAACCATAGACCATACTGTGTTCTCGTAACAAAATCTATCTGTTTGATTTCCGAAACTGCTTGAATTTTATATGCAAACAACGTTAAGTTATTTTTTAAAGTAGTATGACATCTTCCCACTGACATATGAACTTGTTGTGATTGATTTTTTGGGTGAGTTGTCAATTCAACATCGCATATCCTCTATGAAAGTTGCTGTTTGTTTTCTAGGTACTCCACCGCCAGATTTACGCCAGAATTATTGCCCCTGTTTCACCAAATTTAATAACCCAAGCTTGAATATGTATTTGGTGTGTGCCAGTTATGCGTAAGTAACTTGCAGATTAGCATACTGTTGCAGGAAAGCTTGTAAGCACTGATTGGTGGAATAAACCAATCTACATTTTCTAATTTTTGGCCAGTTCTATAGTAACTTTGAATAATAAATATTTTATATTGTAACTCTAACATTATAATAAAATAATTTAAAAAATATAAGAATTTACAATTCGAATTTATGCTTGAAAACTGTACGAATTTTTGAAGTTTTCTAAAGCTGGCATGTGCACCAATCTTTCATTACGTAATTACTTAATAAGCAGCCTATGATAATGAGGAAATTTTTGAATATAATTATTCCTTGCAAATATCGAGTTGTCAAAGACTGTAAAGAAAAACGGGAGAAACTTCCTCATTCGAAGGTCGGCCCAGGCCGACCTTCGATATTGAAAAATTTTGATGACTGTTAAAAACTCTGCACGTCGAATAGTATACAATTTCTTCTTCAGAAACGAACTTCAAAACTTGAATAAAATTATGGCAGAAATGTATACTCATAATTATATACCAAAAACGAATCGTGCAACGTTATACGAATTTTTAAAATCCATCAACTTCAAGTTTGTTTTAGAAACTGTTTCTAATTGTAATTTATATTAACTGACTTTTCTCAGGAAATCATTGTTAGTAGAAAGAGATGAAATTATTAAATGGAGAAGAAAATACGTGACCACAATTAGACAATATAGAAGAGAAGGTAGACCAATATTTTATTTAGACCAGATGTGGATAAATAAAGGATATTCAAAAGAAGTGTGGATCGATAGAAAAGTTTTCAGTGCAAAACAAGCTATCGTTGAAGGATTGTCTAGTGGATTAAAAAAATCAACAAGAAAACGGCGCCGACTAATTATCCTTCATATAGATTTGGATGTGGGACTTCTTAATAATGGATTGTTAATATTTGAAGGCAGGAAAACAGCTGATTATTGCGAAGATATTAACAGTATTGTTTTCTAAAAGTAGTTTGGAAACATGCTACCTACTTTACCTGAAAATGCTATAATTGTTATGGACAATGCGTCATATCATTTAAGAAAGAAGATTTAGAATTGGTACCTGCTGAACCATTATATCTAGTGCAACTTCATAAAAATCTGTTTAGTACATATGCTGTTAATGAAATAGCAGTAAATGCAAATAGAAATGTTTTAAGATTACCACCATGCCATTGCCAATTAAATCCAATAGAACTGATATGGACACAAATATAAGGAAAGGTTGCTTCTAAAAACCCAACTTCTAAACTAACAGATGTGCGTGAGCTATTTTTTACTGCTACAACGGAAAAATGGAAGAAATTTATTGATGATATAATAAAGAAAAAATAGAAATGTGTAAAGTAGATGGATTAATGGATGACCTGCTAGAACCTTTCATTATTGCTTTTGGAAATAGTGAGAGTGAAAATGATTTATTAGATAGTGTATGAATTTAATTATAATTTTTGCATTAACTTTTGTATTCTTTCATCTACTATTCGTTATAATTTTACGCCTGTTTTATGTTTATTATTATTGTTCTATACTTTGTATAAATCCCTTGTTTTTATCATACTTATTTATCAAAGAAGAAATTAAAAATATAATCCACCATATAATTAAATATTATTAAAGATCATATTATTTTATTGACTACTAAACTCTGTGTGTGGCACCCATAAATTTGCGTTAATATAAACATCAATTTATTGAAATAGAGAAATGATTTATTTTTAATTTGCTCAAGAATTTATTACAAAAATATTTACTTGTTCTCTATAGCAAATTAATTATATTAATATATGATATTATATGATCTTATTAAATCACGTCGAATCTAAAACGCATATATAAATTTCGATGGATATATGGATTATTTGTAAAAAAAGACATGACAGAAATGAAATAAAATTACTTGGTAGGTATTTCTTCACTAAAGAAATAAATACTATGATACACCTAAAATTGTAGGTTATAAATGTTCATTTCATCAAATTCATGTCAATTTTGACATCATTTACTATCTATTTCTTTTCTCTCATGTGAAACTGGTAACTTCCGCTACTTTGAAATTACAATATTACAAGTTAGATATATATGAAAAACAATTATAAACCAAACACTTCGAGATGTAACACTATTATTTTATCTTCTTCTATTACCGAAAAGCATGCTAAAAATCGAAAATCATCGTAACTTTAGAGGGCGCTTTTCTGCACAAAAAATAGTTCTGAGCATGGCGCATTAAATTTTTTCTTAATAGAATAATCTTGTTCATTCTTCATTTACTTATACATTTTACATTGTAGATGTTTAAAATAAATAAGTTAAATATCTTGCCTTAGAACGGGATGGCATTTTTATCCTTGTTATTTTTACATGATATTTGTTGATTTAAGAAACGCAAGCAACTCAATATATACAGACCATTATTAAGTTGACCAATCGTTTAGGTAGATGCCGACATTCATGTATTCACAAACTTCTTGATCCCCTAATAAGAATGTGTGTGTGTCTGTATCTCAGATTCAGATCAAAATATGCAACTATCAATCCGCATCACATTTCCGACAGAAAAGAGATTGAATCGGATTTCCTTCCCTTTACATCTCATCGCTAACAGCCGCCGGCTCAGAACAAAAAGATTTGAAAAATGCCGACGTCGAAGTTATGGAAGACGATTTGTACGAGAGATCCGCTTTGAAGGTTTCGATAAAATTACCCATTTCTGGCAGAGCACTAAGTGCACGTTCCTTTTATCTTACGACATGTTTCAAGAGAAAAACGCAGCAAAATCGATTCTTATTGACGGAGTGACAAATTTTATATATTTATCAACACATCTTTGTATAATGTATAATGGATCAGGATTTGAAACACGTTTCTTATCGAATATGAATTTGTTATTGAGTTACGAATATACGAGTAGAAGAAGAAAAAGTAAAAGTCTTGACTTTTTCTAAATTTAAACAACTAAAGGGATTACTCGGTTTCCAGATTTTTTGTTTGTTTTTTATGTTAAATACATATTTCCAACAAGGAACGATAAGAGATTTTTGTATAATTATTTAGAAACAATATTTATAAAAGTAGCAGACTTAACATGTTACAACCCTATAGAATTTACCCCTAGAGAATTAGAATTGTTATAGAAGATTCACGAATGGCTCAATTGATATACGAGGGGGAGTCAATATATAAGTCGCAGAATGGGTTAGAGGTAATAATAATCAAAGTAACTTCCTGAAATTTATTTCACTTTTATACATAATCACCAATCACTATGTACATTCAGACACTTATCTCATCTCTTTACGAGTTCTTGAAAGCCGGCTGCAAAGAAGTCTTTTGGTTGCTGTCGTAGCAAAAGAGTAACCCCTTGGATTACGGCATCATCAGTTTCAAAATTACGGCCACCGAAATGATTTTTTAGAAGCCCGAACAGATGAAAATCACTGAGGGCGCTACGTCGGGACTGTACGGTGGATGTTCCAAGCCATCCCAACGAAAAATTCGTAACAGCTCCTGCGTTACTCCTGATGTGTCAGGGCGAGCATTGTCATCCAGAAGAAGCACTCCCCTTTATCAGGAGTCTAGGGTGCTTGCGGCGAATGAGAGAGAAAGAGTTTGATTTTGAACGTGGCGATGTACCTGAATTAATTATAGACCTCAACAAAGATTTTTCCGATGAACATTGTTTCTCCGACATGAACTTAGATTATTTTTTTTTAAATTACGTTAGCATATGTTTTAATCTGTAGAGTAAAATTACTTTCGGATGAGACTCGCGCAGAAACACATTTTAGTAATTAGAAAGAGAGCCACCTCATAAATGAGAGAAACAGCTAGTAGTATAAATCCGTGTACTATACGAGCCACAATCGTTTATCGATTATTTGTCAGTCGACACCAGGCATTTGATCTGTGTGTTTCGTAGTGGTCTTGTACGTACATTGCTCCCGCTGCCGACTGCTGCGACTGCTCAATGTTTTTAAGGTGCTCAGTATTTTTGTAATGTCATCGCTCGCGCATCTTCAGTCTCATCCGAAAGTAATTTTACTCTAACAATGGATACTGTTGGAAGTATGTATGTACAAACTTGCCACATTCAATACCACAGTATATTTAGGTTTTATAGTATACTAATTTCTCATATAATTTTTAAGTCCCAATATTACATATCCCCATTTATGAATAAACACCAGGACTTGAATCTTATGAATCATTCACGCTTAATCTCCATCTTTCGTAAAATATGTTATTGTCTTCTTGAGCAATAATTAATAAACTATTCATTAATTATTAAATAAAAGTAAACGTAGATGTAGGTTTCCGCGGTCGTTTTCTAAATGTATATCCCGGTTTCCGGGTTGGAACCGCGTCGAATTAGGCGTAATTGCCAACATTTCGTCCACTGTTACATCTTCAGGGCTGTACGTAAATGTTCTTGAAGAATTCTTCAGGCTGCTACGAATTAACGAACATATATGTAAAGCCCTGAAGATGTCCCTTATAACAGTGGACGATACGTTGGCAATTACGCCGAACTCGATGCAGTTCCAACCCGGAAACCGAGGTCTACAAATAAATGAAAGTGTTAGTTAATTATGGTTCAATGCTATCCATAATCCTACTTAACTTTAAATTGTTATCAAATATATTGCGCGCCTTTGATGTCAAATTCATAATCTTATTGCTGCATCAAAAGACATCATTTTTTTATCAATTTCTCTGTTTCTCTGTTTTCGAAGTTCTTCGAGCATTATTCACATTTTCTTTTTATATTTCTGTGTTCTGCATTTTATATGAATCCTATAAGTTTATTACTTGTTTTGATTTTCAATCCAATATATTTTTAGTTCTTCATTATACTTTTATTATAATGCATTAACCCATATAATTTTTATTCCTTCATTTTCTAAAAGTATTTATTACAAAGAATATAAAATAAGAATAGAAATTTTTATATTTTATATTCTTTGAGAAAGGCATCACTTGCCGCAAAATGTAAGATTGTTTTAAATAATTGCATTTTTGAGTAAAACCAGACCTTAAATCGCCAACTAATTAAATCTACCATAACATACAAAGGTCATGAAATAATTATCTATCTATCTATATATATATATTAAATCGCTAACAAATTGAATTTACCATAACATACAAAGTTCACGAAATAATTATCTTTACATATATATATATTTATATATACAGGTTGGTCCTTAATTTCTTCGAGAAATTTTAGGGTGCGATTCCTTGGGTAATCTCGAGAGAAATAGTACCTATAAACATTTGTCCTAAAGTTTTCCGTTGTAGAGATACAGGCTGATTAATTTTTCACCCAAAAAATTTTTATTTCAAAAATTTAGAAATCGATTTAGGGAACTGTTGTGTTGGTTGTCATGTTTACAGCATTTATTTGTACTTACGTAACTGTCATAAGTATTGTCAAACAATAATTAATTTGAAAGTTCGTACCTACAAATCTTTTTTTGTAATTATGGTGAATTATACAAATGCTGAAATGGCATATGCATTTTGTGTACGGTCTAGCTAATGGAAATAGTTATGAAGCAAGGCGTATTTACCAACAAAAATATCCTCGACGACTTGTACCTTGTGCGGAAACCTTCAGTAATATTCACCGTCGTCTAGCAGAAACTGGTACATTTGAGAGAAACAAAAATACTCCTGGAAGACCTCAAACTAAAAGAACACCCGATTTAGAGGAAGCTGTTCTGCAGATAATCGATGAACATCCAGAAACCTGTACAAGAAAGATTGGTGTAACGGTAAACGCAAGCCATCAAATCATCTTAAGGATATTACACGATCAACAATTGTATCCTTTCCATATTCAGAGAGTACAGGCTCTTCTTCCGCGTGACTTCCCGCAACGCTTAGTCCTTTGTGATTGGTTCCGACAAAAAATTGCCCAAAATGCACAATTTCTAACCTACATTCTATTTACTGACGAGGCGAACTTCTCCAGAAATGGTATTAGGGATTTCCACAACAACCATTTATAGTCAGATGAAAATCCGCATGCCATAAGGAGATGCACTTTCAAGAGCAATTTTCCTTAAATGTATGGGCGGGGATAATTAATAATTATTTAATTGGCCCCTTTTTCCTTCCTATATGACTTAATGGTGCATCATATCGGCTATTTCTTGAAAACGAGTTGCCTGGCCTTTTAGAAGATATTCCACTTTTGATCCGAAATGAACTTTGGTTTATGCATGACGGCGCTCCAGCACAGTTTAGTTTACAAGCTAGGCAATTTTTAAATAGGACATATCAGAATAGATGGATAGATCGAGGAGTGGAAGTTCCAAATCAGCCGTGGCCTCCAAGTCACCTGATTTGAACCCTCTAGACTTCTTTCTGTGGGGACATTTAAAATTCCTTGTTTATACTTCGCCAACTCAAGATCTCGATGACCTAAGAAATCGCATAATTGTTGGATGCGAAACAATTCGAAACACTCCCGGACTTCTTCAGCGTGCGAGTATGCAATTGAATAGGAGGATAGAAGCCTTTAGGGTTTATTGTACCTTTAGGGTTTATTGTAACCGTTTCTTAAATTTTTGAAATAAATTTTTTTTTTTTTAAATTAAACAGCCTGTATCTCTACAACGGAAAACTTTAGGACACATGTTTATAGGAACTATTTCTCTCGAGATAACCCAAGGAATCGCACCCTAAAACTTCTCGCCGAACTTAAGGACCACTCTGTATATATATATATATATATATATATATATATATATATATATATATATATATATATATATATATGCGATGAAATTTTGTGTTCGGTTGGGAAAAACTCCAACTGAAACTTTTAAAATGATTAAAACTGCATACCCAGATGATAGTTTATAACAATGAGAGTGACAATAGAGTGGCATAAGAAATTCAAAGATGGTTGTGAATCAGTGGATGATCAACCTCGACGCGGGCGACCACCAACTGCACGGATTGATTCAAAATTACAGAGATTAAAGACTTGATCCAAAATAATCGGCGGATTTGCATATATCTAATTTCTGGCATTGTTAATTTGTCTTATGGTTCCACTCAAAAAATTATTCATGAAAATTTAGGTTACCGAAAGGTCGCTGTAAAATGGATTCCAAAAATGATGACCGATGAACAAAAAGGTAATCGATTTGTCTGCAGTCGAAAAGGCAACTACAACATAATCCACAGTTTTTAAACAATGTGGTTACATGTGTCGAGACTTGGTTTTATCATTACGACTTGAATTACAGTCTCAACGTATGCAATGGAAGCACAAAGGCTGTCCAAGGCCGTGGAAGGCGTAGAAGGTGAAAGAAGGCAAAGGTTTGGTGAAGGTGTAAAGTGATTGACATAATTTTTCTTAATAAATGGGGCGTTATTCATAATCACATTGTACCTAGAGAACATACAGTAATTGGAGAGTACTATTGTAATGTACTTCGAGGAACCCTAACGGCAAAATTAAAGAAAAAACGACCGCTTTATCAAGACATCGGTTGGATTCTGCGTTACGACAATACTCCGGCCCACAGACCAGCGATTTGTCAACGAGCATTTGAAGAATTGGGGGTGTAAATTATGGTTCACCCTCTACTCACCCGACATTGCTCCACGTGGCTTCCATTTGTGTTTCCTGATGTCAAAAAAGAATTCAGAGGTCGAAAATTTGAGTCGAATTTACTCAATATACTCTCAAGAAATGGTTTCTCAGATGTTTATGATAAGTGGAGAAAACGGTGGGTCAAGTGTATTGCACAGAATGGAGAGTACTTTGTAGGATAGTTGTTGAAGTTTTCTAAATAAATGTTTTATTTTTGTACTACAATACCAGTCTCGTTATTTTCTGATATTTCCTCGTATTTTATTATTAATCAATTTAGAAAATGGGTTATGTATATGTGTAAACAAGATTGTCATCACTTAAAATGATAACAGCGCATGACATGGCGTAATAAATTAACTATGATGTGAATCAACTGCTAAATAAATTTCACTTGATACTTAAGCGTTATCAGCAATAACATTATAAACGCAGAACAATAAATATCTGAAATATAGGAATATAATACATAGCTATAGAAAATAATACAGTAAACATCTAGACTAAATTACTTAGATTGTGATTGTATTTATTGCATTAAGTATCTGCAAAATATTATACAAAAGTAATACCGTATTAGGGGAGGAAACACTTTTTTAAATTTTGTTCCTTATTTCTCAACATAATCATGTCTTAGCTCGTTACACTTAGCGTGCCCACTTTCCAACTTTTTAAGGCATCTAAAAATATATAATTTGTCGAGATCTGCAAAATATGATTCCTGACTGTATTATTAAGGATTGTCGTTATGCTTTGAGCAACCACTTGTGTTTAATCTGATTCTGTTTGAGAAGAAATATCCTAGAAATTGTCTCGAATAGTGCTCATTTTTAAATCCGTAGATAAAGTAATATTATAAGCTATCGTCCTGTGGTCACAGTGTATAATACTTGTTGGAAGTAATCCTGTTTGAGCCTGTATATGCTCAAATGATTAGTAAACTATCTCTCGCACAATATTAATTTATTGAAGAAAGATCAACAGTTACAAACTCACGTACACATGTTCAAGGTTTCAAGTTCACACAGTTTACCCGGATTTCCAAAAGCCATTGATCGAGTACTCTATCACATGATTTTGTATAAATTGCAGCATTTCTTTGGAATTTTTGATAATATTACTGACATTCTTCGTTTGTATCTGAATGAACGTATGTAGAATACATAGGTTTTGAGTCTCAATGTTACGAGAAATATTTGAAATGTTTCCGGCCTTTTTAACAAAAATACATATTTCGAAGCAAAACTAAATTTATTTTTCGACGTAATCTCCATGCAACCCGATACATTTGGACCAACGTTTTTCCCATACCTTCAAACCGCCAGAAAAAAAAATTATCCAGACCTCAAAAATATCGGTTTACAGCGTCTTCAACCTCAGAATTTGACCCATATTTTTTTTCGCCGAGATATTTTTTCAAATTAAGAAACAGGAAAAGTTGCTGGGAGCCATACCTGGCGAGTAAGATGGATGCGGAAGCAATTCAAACTGCAATTTGTTCAATTTTGACATTGCAACCATGCACGTGTGTGAACCCGAGCGTTCTCTTGGAGAAACAGGATTTCCTTTTTTGCCAAATGTTTACGTTTTTTCATAATTGTGGCCTTCAATTTTTCTAGCAGTGCAGCGCAGTACGATCCGTTGATTGATCTTTGCAAGATAGTCGACAAGAATTATTCCTCCCAAAAAACTGTCACCATCACTTTTCCTACAGAGAGAAAGGCCTTTGCCTTGTTCGGAGTTCGTTCTACAACCGTATTCCACTGCATTGACTGCTGTTTGATCTCGGGCGTATGGTGGTGTATCCAGGTTTCAGCCACATTTATCAATCGCCGCAAAAATTCCTCCGGGTTTTTTTTATACAGGCTACTACACCCCGTCCGACATGTCCGTCCGTATGCGCTTTTGGTCGATCGTCAACAAATGTGGCATCCATCGCACGGATAATTTTCTCATATCTAAATCTCGATGTAAAATCTTGTGAACCCGCTCAGATGATATCCCAGAAGCCTTAGCTATATCCGTAACACTCAATCGACGATCTACAATCACAGTTTCATGCACTAAATCGACCATTTTCTCGGTTGTAGCAGTTTTCGGACGCCCGGAACGTTTCTCTAAATGCTCGTACGACCATATTTGTACTCGTCTATCCAATCTTTCGTCGTTGTAAATGAAGGGGAAGCTTCACCGTATACAGAGTCTAACTCATCTTTTATTCTTTTTCCCTTTCAAATCAAGGAATGTTGCGCGATACTCAAGTATCGCCGTTACTGAACGACATTGTAAACTCACAACTTTAGGAGCGTACCATAGACAAACTAATGATCAGTACTACTTGCAATTTTGACAGTTTACATATGTCGAGGCCATCTGTTGGATGGCGAAAGAATTTTTTTCCTACAATTACTTTATGTCGGTAAGGCCGAAAACATTTCAAATATTTTCATCAAGGTAGCTAAAAAGAGGCTGTCATAGAACTACTTGCTCTATGCAGATGATTTAAAAATTGATCATCAAATAGATAGCTTAGATGATGCCCTGCACTACAGACTGATCTGGCAACCTTTAGTAATTAGAGTGACGAGAATTATTTATCGTTGAATGGTACGATGTGTAAAGAGAATACTATTCCATTCGTTTATAGTTTATACAGTATAACAATAGAATACTGTAAAAGTTTTAAAGATCTTGCCTTATTTAACACGAAGCTGATATTTAACAGCTACGTCCTGGAGATATGTAAACAGGAAATTAAGTAGCAATGCGCTTGTTATAATATATAATGCGTTTGTTCGAATGAACCTGGAATACTGTTCAATTTCATGGAATCCAGGCTGTATACTCTATATAAAATTACTAGAGAGGATTCAATAGAAAGGGTTAGGATTGTATACTACCGTGAGTATTCTGTTTCTACAGCACAAGCGAGTATTATCTCATTTACTAATCGAGGAAATATGTCCCAAATTATGTTTTTTTTTTAGATTAATTGTCGGTGATACGTTTGCATCAAATTTATTTGTTGTTTAAATATAAATGTTTGCTACGACGCTGAACGTCAAGCTTACTAACCTAATAAAAAAAAGTACTAGGTACAACAAAAAAGAAACACAGATTGGAGCAGACCCGGTCTCGGGCGACTAAAATAGCCCACCCTCCCGTTTCTGCGAACATCCAACGGCCCACCCGGCTTCTGAGGCTGCCTCAGCCCAGGGGGTGGGAAGACCCAGAGGTAAGAGCAATGAAATACTAAATAGGTGGTCAAGGGCGCCACCGAATTTTATGCCGCTGGACGTCGCAAATTCGGAAACAAGGTATTGGAAAGAAAAAATTTCAGTTTTTAAAAAAAGAAACCGGCAAGTCGCGCTCGGGCAGGGGCCAATCTCGCCGACCGAAACCAGTTCCACTCCTGAGGATCAAGAAACAAACTTCGTGGCTACAACTATACCCTATTTATTGATATGACCAATATAATAATTAAATAAGAGATTATGTAGTATAATGAGAGAATTTTTATGAGATACAATTATAATTTTAACATTTATAAGGTGGCAGATGGCCTTATCAGTAACAATTAAAAAAGAAACACTGGAACAGTGAGCTTAAAATGATTATTTCGCCCTGTAAAAAAAATAAATAAGTATTCCTTTTTTTTATCGGTTCACAAATTAACTTGAATACAATAATCCACTAACTAAATCTATCTTAATTAAGAAATTTTGTTTAATGAGTAAATTCTCTCAAAGTTACCCTCGTATGTTTTAAATATTTGCAACGCATAAAACAAAAAATAGTTAAAATAAAAATACGTAAATAAAAATATTCTAACATTAAATTTCGTTAAACTCTTCGTGAAGCGATCGAGAAAATATTAAAAAAAAAGAAGAGACAGAAAAACTAGTCGAACGAAACAGGTTATTTCTTAGGGAAACACCTGTGCGAATATTAAGGCTGACCAAAAGCTAATTAAGAATAATTGTACGACAAAGGAACAAATAATAAAAAATAATATCGATTTGATAATTAACAGCTAGAGAGGCTTATCTGTATGGGTCCGGCGACTGCTGAGGCGTTTCCCCTAGATGAAGCGTCACAAACGGGACAGAACGAGGTGGTATTGTTCGCCCCTAGATCGGACCACCTAAATTAAGAAATTAAACAACAAAATAAACAAAAGAACATGAAGAGAAACTCAAATACGTGCCGAAACGAGACTTTCGATGGAATTGCTAGATAGTATTAGTTGGTTGTCAACGGGTTCTCTCAAAAATCACTTAAATCCTCTTAGAGAGATATGGCTCAGCGATAATGGTATTGTCTATGAATTAAATCCAGCATGGGGCCGTAATTCATAATAAAATTTCACTTAAGCCATATTCATAGACAATATTGAGGACTCGTGACAACTGCCCAGGAGCGGCAATAATTTACGTCTGTGTACGGGGAGAGAGTGTCGTACTTCCAAAAAACAAGAACCGGAGTACGAGAAAAAAGAAATACTTGAAAGAAACCAAATATATGATACAAATAAACGACGATCGATACCTATACAGGTAGATTCGCTAGAAATGGAGCAAAATATAATAAAGAGAATGCAAATTTACAACAAAATAAACGTTACGATGCGTTGAGCGTTACGGACACGTAACATGTTCCTAGAATAAACATTCGAATTAATGCGACATTTCATCTATCATTAGTGGAATGCGACACTGTTTTCAGTCGCCTGTGAAGTCCATGTGTCTCTATCCCTTTTAGATTTTATGTATTTGTATGCTCTGTATAAGTCCTCTTTTTGTTACAGAAAATTTATTTTAGTTTAAATTATTATTTAGTTCGTCTCTCTAGTATATATGTATATGTTCGGATAGGTATATATGGCTGGATAATAAATTATTATTATTGCAGGTGAAGCATCAATTCCCAGCGTAACCTCGTAGATCAGTTTTTCTGTGCGTAATAGCGAGCGAGTGTGTTGCTACAAGACTTGTTTTCCTTCGACAAATTGGAACGTTTTCTATTAAATCCATTATCGATTCACTAGAGCAGCATAGTATTGACCGGTGATTTTCTTCGCTTCTCTAAATTGTCAATAAAGAATATGCTTTGCGAATCCTAAGAACTTCTTATTCCGACGCGACCGTTCTCAACTACTTACTACCTACATCATTGGTGTAGGTTTACCGGCTTCATTTTTGACATTCAATAATAGACACGTGTTAACAACGGTCGCATAATGTCGTAGAATGATGAAATTGTTTTGAATCCATCTCGTCGTTTTTTCATGCCCACATCTTTGTAAAAGATATTTTTTACATGTTTGATTGATATATTTATATCAGCTATTTATCTCATCATAACCCGGCGGTTTTTAATGCCATGAATTTTGTTGACGATGTCATAGTCACTTCAATTAGACAGACTAGGTGCTCTTCATCAAGAACATACGTCCACATGCAACTTATCCTTGATTTCCTCACACATCGTCCCACGCACAAAAAGAATCGAATAACCGATACTGTTTTTTTTTATATGATTTTGACAATCGTAATCGTTCACTTTTAACAGTCGTCAAAACAAACACTACTGATAAATCCGTCTAAACTTTTGACAATTGTTGCTTAAAGGTTGATTCTAAAAGAAGGTATATAAGTTTGGAATTCATAACGTCAAAAACTGATATTTGTCATCCTACTCTTGTACTATTGTATGCAAAATAAAGGCAGCTGGAATTAATTGTTTGAGTTGGTTTATTTGCTAATAACAGGCGCCTAGGATGTTTTGCAAAAGCTAAAATAGCTTTAAAATAGCAGATTTAAACAATAATATGCAAAAGATAAATAAATATGAACTTAATTAAGATAAAAAAGGTTCTGTCTAATAATTAAATAATCATTACAGATATAATTGTAACAGTAATTCATGCCATAGTCTAATTGCAGAGGAAATTGGCGGATCGTATTATGCTATTTGGCTGTCGGCATTCACCTTAATGAGAAGAAGAGCCTTATTGGACAGCACGCCTTGGATTTTATCACAGGACCTACCTCATGATATCGGCTGTCCATTATTATTAATAATTCATGAAAATATTAAATACAATATAATACATAAATTAAAATACTCGTATTTAAAAACAAGTTTTGGAAATAAAATACATTTAAGAGCGTTAAACATTTTCCAGGTACGCTGTGACTACCCGTATTTTTTTAAACTTAGGCCTATAAATTCTGATTTATCACCATATTCTGAGCATTTTGATAAAACTTTCTTGATTTCCCCTTTAAATATTTCTCCCCAAAAATTTCGTTGTATAATATTAGAACAAACAGTCAAGGTGTACATTTGAGGGTATTATATATGTCCCTGGGAGTTGCCAATCTTGTAACACCTTCTATGCCCACTCCCCTTCTGCAATAAAACTTGAATTTTGAAATAAAAAATCAAAATAGATTTTTACACAAGGTGTTTCAAAAAGAACTTCATCTCAGTAGGCACTGAGTAACTAGTACTTGCAATTATTATAAGCCACTTTTTAGCCTTTTATTTATAACTATTTATCTAGTCATTTTGACAATTGTTATTTTGTGACTAGCAATATAATTTTTTCTTACAAATATTTTTTTTTTACTTAATAAACAATACTACTAAATAATGTACATTATGCAAGAAAATATTTTTATTATTGAAGCATATTTCCGAAGTGCACAATTTCTTAACGGAGAATGGCAATACTCCTACGCGGAATGTAAGCGTTTCCTTATAATTTCACTTGCAGTTTCCTTATAGAGTTGTAGATAATACTGCTTTGCATCACATTCGTCTAGTCGTGGAGAAGTTTCGGGCTACAGGATCTGTGTTAAAAGGCAAAATGACTTGATAAATACAATTACAATTAAATGTATTGAAATGACACCAAATGTAACGGGTGTTTATTTGGAAAGTCAATCTAGTAGCATGTGATTTACTGAGAACATTTTGAAGTATGTCGTAAATTAAAATTTACTACTTAACCTACGAAGTCGTATATTTTGACAGTTTCATACATACAAATAAATAACAAATGTGATTGACATTATCAAATGTCATTTGGATTTACGTTTACGGAACAACAAACACATACTAATATACCGTGAGGTTTTTATAACACCGTACATAGCCCCTATGTTCGATTTTATTTGTCCCATGTCAACGCATGGGCAGTTATGCAACTAACATTACTCCTATTAGATTTCTACATAAACAATTTTATCGATAACTGTCAAAGTCGTGACAAGATAGAATAATTCATACAATGTATTATAAAGACGAAAAAATTGAATTTATAAATTTGTATCAAGCTGGAAACAGTATTAGAGGTATACGAGATCTGTTTGCTGCAAAGTATCCCGACAGACCAATACCGGCTCTATCAACCATCCACACAATTATTAAAACATTTAATAGGGATGGTTGTATAAGAAGCACACACAAAAAGAAAAATAAACCTTCCCATGTACTTACCGAAGAACTAAAATTAAATGTTTTATGTTTCATCGAAGAAAGTCCAATAACCGCAACAAATAAGATTGCACAGCACTTTAACATTTCAAAAACGTTTGTACGTTGAATTTTTAAAATGTATAAATACAAAGCTTGCAAATTTAGTAATCACCAAGAACTCTTCCCTGAAGATAAAATCAAACGCATAGATTTTTATGAAACCTTATTTAACATAATTAATGAAAATGACAACATTTTAACAAAAATATTGTTTACCGATGAGGCGTCTTTCTTTAAATGGTTCAGTAAACTCTCAAAATTTTCGGTATGTATAAAAAGTATTTTTTTCAATAAAATCTAATTAATTCGTTTCTATTGCCCTTTTAGGTATTGGTCACGGACTAAAGATCATCGTCAAAATTTAACACATACGCAATATAATGCACGGCAGGCAATTTGGGCAGGTATCATTGGTACTGCACTTGCAGGACCATACTTCATTGACGGAAATCTCAATTCAACCAAATTCTAAGAATTGCTGAGAACACGAATTGTTCCTCGAATTCAAGATTTCAATATTGAAAATCCCTGGTTCCAGATGGATGGAGCCCCAGCACATTCTACTGCAGCTATTTCACACTTTTTGAATATAACTTTTCCTGATAAATGGATAGGCAGGTTTGGTCCGATAATTTGGCCGGCCCGTTCACCAGATTTATCGCCTAACGATTATTTTCTTTGGGGATACCTGAAATCAAAAATGTATAACAAAATAAATATAACGAATATTGAAGACTTAAAAACTCGCATACTTACAGCATTTCAGGAATTGCAAACCAAACCTCCTTTTTTATCAAACTGTTTGCAAGAATTTCATAATAGACTTGCATATTGTATGGAATGCGAAGGTGGACATTTCGAACATTTGTTAAAACGTTGATACTCTTCCTTAGATATAATGTTGCTTTTTTATTCACTATTTAATGAGATCTTTTAATTTTATTTGAAAAATAAAAGGTGATTTATTTACGAGGTTATGCTAATAGTAGTATCATCGAGATTAGTATAGTATGTATACGCCGCATGTTTGCAATAGGAGTAATGTTAGTTGCATAACTGCCCATGCGTTGACATGGGACAAATAAAATCGAACATAGGGGCTATGTACGGTGTTATAAAAACCTCACGGTATATGCGTCTTATTCTATCAAAATTTCAAAGTAACCTAGATTGACTTTTCAAATTGCAGAATATTTTTTACAACATAAACGTCGTATTGCATTATGCATTGAACTGAATGGTGACCATTTTTGAACACTTGTTATAAATTATAATAATTAAAATTTCTACAAACTAGTTATTTACCTTGGTTGTTTACCCCATCTTTAAAGTTTTCTTATTAAATAAATTAATAATCTAATTGTATTTGTTATTCATTTCATCACCATATCTCTCGATGATAAATTTTGACAGTGACAGATAAATAACCTTCATACCATTTAATCTATATCCACATTCCAAGAAAGCAGAAGATCATAAATTATAGGCGAAATTAATGGACAACTAGATGTAATTCTTTTTGAAACACGTTGTATGTAATAAATAAAGGCCGAATTATGCTTTTTTTAATAAAATAATTCAATTAAAAAAATCATATATTGCATATAATCTGAGCCTGAGTGAGTAAAAAGATTAAAATATTACAAATTCGCTTAATACAAAAATATATTTCAGTTTCATAACAAAAGAACGTGCCATTGAAGCGCGTTATAAGTTATATACAACAACTTTGTCTCTTTAATTCAAAGTCTGATGCATCAACGAAAACAAGTCTTAAAAGCAGATCAATTAGTTCGTCCAATTTGATAATCACTTAGTTTAATATGTATTATGTGGATGATCTTGGCGTCCCGGGTAGATGATATAGTTGGACACGGATTTTGAATACGCAAGGGTTGATTATTTAGGCGGCCAATTCCACTAATCAAATAATACCGCCCTTCCGTTTCCGGAACAAATTGTCCTCCACGACATACTTTAGCTTAGCTCACATATCAAATGCGGAACTAAGATGTTGTTACTAGTATCTCGTTTATGGTGTTCGTTTAACTTAATTAGTTTAGGATCCGGACTCTCTTGTACGGTCCTCAAGTGCATCAGAATTACAATCCCAGTTGCTGTTCCTTTGTACTGTATTATTAGATTTTCATGCCAAGAAGTTGCTTCAATTCTAAATTGATTCATTTAATAGTTTTCTTTTAATAAACTAAATAATACTATTTGTAATTATAATACAACTAATACTGGAAAAAGTAATACTAATACTGGAAAAGTAAGTAAGTTAGAAAAAGTAGTTAGTAGTTAGTACGTTATAACCTAGAGAAAATTTCACTTTGTTTGTCAAGATTTTAAGCCATATTTTTGTAAAAATGTGGCTTAAAATCTTGACAAACAAATTTAAATTTTCTCTAATTTTCTTGTGAATGGTTTTTAATACATAATTAAAATATAACTCCCCATGTTTTAGTATAAAATATTTTAAATTCAATTTACATATATTTTTTTGTATGTATCGGGAGAGTAGACAGAAAATACTGGACCAGTAATTCCCTAATAATAAATCAGAATATATTGAAGTGGAAATGACAATTTATTAAAAACTTGAAATTTTAATGAAATTCATTTAAAACCTTTTTTCTTCTTTCCTTTTCTTAAGACTCCCAAACATTAAACCCCAAGATACAATTCACAATAGAAAATGAAGAAGATATCAAATTAATTTTTTTAGACATTACCATATACAAAAACAATAATAATCTATAAAGACGCTAGACTATGTGCCCCAGCAGTGGCGTTGCGTGGAGAGTTTAGCAGAATAACAGTGCGCTTACTTAAAAATAAATATATCAAATCCCTATACAAAACGTTAAAAAAAAAAATAACTTACCCAACATGTTTACATTGTTGCAAAAAAATTCGGATGTGCGCGATGAAAAAACTGCACCATAATATATGTTTCTGTATTAGTCTCGGAAAGGTTCGTACGTAGCTACGTATATATATATATATATATATATATATATATATATATATATATATATATATATATGTTTATATACAGAGAAGGATTGTTCGACGTTGAGAGATGTTATATTTGCATAGTTAAAGCGCTCTTTGTATCTGTACAACGGATCTTCACTATTGGTAAAAAGTTGCCCTAATTTTGTAAAATCTACATTTTTATCTAATACACTGTTAAATTTTTAACGGACACAATCACTTTTTTCATCTTCAAGAATATGCAGCACTAGTTTTACGTGGTCAATAATTGCTAATGAGTCCGATAAGGACAGCGCAGTGTTCTGTAAATTTTTTATTGCATCCAGTATTGGAACGTAACTGTCGTAAATAATTTTTAAATTTGCTGCAACTTGAGGATTGTTAAATTGAACCTGGCTGAGCCGTATTTCAGCTGCTTCTTTGGCATCTAGTTGTAAAATCACTGATTTAATTTTTTCAAAATGTTTGTAATAATAAAATGCTGCTTCTAACCAAGTACCCCATCGTATAAGAATTGGTTGCGGCGGCTCGGGTATATCAGGACACAGCGAATGAAATAGCCGAATCCGTTTCGGAGATTTAAGAAAAACCGCTTTCGTTTGTCCTATCAGTTGATCCACATCAGGATAAGTTGTACGTATAGTGTTTGTTACAAGGTGTAAAGCGTGAAGCAAACATGTGACATGCAGCAGGTTTGGTTGAATCGTTTTGAGTAAGTTTGCTGTTTCCAGGTTAGTAAATAAGGAGGAGAAGGTCCTTGCGGAGTCAGCGTCCGTACTAGAATGGCTAGGATGGACTGTTTTTTAGTATCTGTAGTTTCGTCTATTGTTAACCACAGGAATTTTTTTTTACCGTATTTTTCGTACAATTTACAATTCTCTCACGCACTGACGGTACGTAATTCCGTAGCGTACTTCTTGCTGGTAATTTCCACGTAGGATTGTATTTCTTCCAAAACTGACGAAACATTGGGTGTTCCACTTTCTGCATTGGTGTATTGGTCGCAATTAACATCATTGTTAAATCACACACAAATTTATTATATGATCTGCGTCCACTACTATTCGATTTACGTTTGTCACTATTTATATGTCTTTGGCACTGACTTGCTTTCCAAGTTAATAAAGTTGTTTCACAAACTAAACATTTCACTACGGTATAATATTAAATCGGGAAACCGATGTAAAAATTTCTTTACTACGTTAGCATGCAACCGAGTCGATGCATTGTTTCTACGCACTCCCGACATTTTCAACACGATTGTGTTAACAATGTATCGCTTACAACGTCTCAACGGCAACTGAATTGATCGTCGTACGCCTCTACTAGATCCCTCCACATCACGCTACTGTTCGGGCACATAGTCTACCGTCTTTAATAATCTATCATACAAAATTTACAGAAAACCAATATTTGCAGATAATATAATACACGCGAACACAAAACAGTCGAGTAAAATAAAAATGTCAACATTTCATAGTTCTATACATAGAGCACCCACATACCTTTAAATACGGATGCCTTTAACGAAGAAATAATCTATATTAAAAAAAATATCCGAAAATAACTGATATAAGCCCAATATGATAGATAAAATGGTAGAACAAAAAGAACAAAAGAATATTCAGAAAAAATCTTATACCCGGAAATAAAAGAATAAATAAAACCATTTGGTAAGCAATAACATATACCCCTCTATCACAGACAAAGTAAACAAAATATTAAGAAAATTAGACATTAAAATTATATATATCAGTAAGACAAAATTAGGTATATTGAATAACAGCAAAGATAAAATTGGTAAACTAGAAAAATCTGGAGTATATAAAATTAAATGTCAAGGCAGTGAAGCTATATATATATATATCGTGTGTAAAGGAGGTAATAAAACGACACTGCTGCGCAAGACGCGTCCTCGCCGCTTTACTTCTCCGATATGTTTATTGAATGTACAGTGTAACATTTGATTGGGTAGGTATAGGTCAGCATAAGGATAGGTTAGATGTAGGTGTGGTATACATATAAGTATATGTATACGCAACGTGTTTCATATATGAGAGGTCGTGCAGCGCAGATAATAATGATAAAAATACACAAATACTGTACAATAAATAATAAATCAAAATATTCAGAGAAAGCAAACGCATAACTCCACCAAACCGAAAGAAAAATCTGTGTATTTATAAATAGCACAAACCTGTGATTGCATTCATAATTAAATTCCGGTGATGTACAAATGCTATATCAAGGAAAATATAAACAAATGAAAAAAAATTTAAACTATGCTAACGCAACTAAATCAAATTCTGCACTTGAAAAGGAAATTATAAATATTCTGAGAAAGTGGACGCATAATTCCGTCAAAGAAAAGAAAAAATTCTGTGTATCTATTAGTAAATTGCATAAACCTGTAATATGGATTTCAGGTGAAAAGGTACTGATGCACAACCGCTACATCGAAAAAAATTAAAAGTTTGCTAACTAACAAAATAAAAACGCATTCTATGTATCATACCATAGAAGAATAAACAAATGAGTTAAATAATTTTTTTTTGATCGTGTATACTTTGCCGTTACAATCGATGTTCTACGTATAATTACTCTGCACATCTATCGTCAACGTATCTGATCAGACTGAGCACACACACGCCTGGCGCCTGGTGCTATAACCGTCCCTTCTCTCTTATTTAGTGTACTGGTGGGGTATAGTTTGCCTCCCTGTCGTTCTCTTACGCCAGTTCCATACGGTATTGGTCAAAGTGGAGGATGCATTAAACAACGTATATGAGAACATGTAAGAGACGTGAAATATAGCATTAAAAATACAGGTTTCTCGGAACACTGTATTGAGTAAAACCATTTTCCGGATATAAATATCTGAAATTTAGTACATAATGCAATACAAAGTAAAAGATTAGATTTATTAGAAATGCTAGAAATTAAAAAAGCCCAGAAACAAAATGTAATGTCACTTTTATACAGCTAGAAGTTATAAACATCCCCATCATAGACACCATTATAAACATCAGCTAACCACCACTTCATTACAAAACTAGGTATATAAGTTACACTGTTACGTAGATTAAGTTAGTTGTAAGAAACTCTTTGAGAATGGCATAACAACCGAAACATATATGTTAGAAAAATATAATCAAATTTGTGAAATATGCCAAGTGTGTTATTCCTACCAAGTACATAAATAATTAAACTTTTTGAGACGAATTTTATATTGAAACATTCAGAATATTGTTAATTTGAAAATGAGAGTGTAGAAGAGATAAATATTATCAAATACAAGTTTTCTTCCATCAAGATAACGCGGCCTCTCATTCGTCCGCTACTCTAATCGCTAAATTTGTCGAATTATGACACGAATTGTTGCTTCATCCACCATATTTACCAGTTCTGCCTGTGAATAATTTTTTCTTGTTTCCAAACTTTAAAGAAATGTCTTGATGGATAGTGATTCGAGACAAATAAGAAGGTGATAGCCGCAACGAATGCCTGTTTTGACCAGCTTCCGAAGGAATACACACTTTATACTTTAAAAAATTGGAAAGTTTCTGGGCTAAGTAGATTGTTTCAAAAAGAAATAAAAATATTTGTGCCACCTTCTTGTGTTGTCTTAAACATGCATATTTGTCTATTTAACAACATTTCCCAAGCTTTTTCGCCTTTTAGACATCTTCTTTTTGTAAAACTATAGTCGTGTTACTTACTCCAGAAATTTAAATTCTCCTGTTAGTTGCGTCAGAAAATGTAAGAACATTTTTTTTACCGTTTTACATTATTCGACATGGTTCAAGCACTTACAGCAACCATTGTCATGAGAAGGCAAAAGATTTTCTTCATCCATTTTTTTTTACTTACGGTCGTACAATCTGTACATATGAACGGCTCCGAAATATCTCTGTAAAATATTATCATGGCTGGTGGTACATATTGCTATGTATTCTATTGGATAAGGACAGAGGATCAAACACACGAACGCTTAAATGCAGGAATGCGATCCCTCACAAATTGACGCCAATTTCAAATTTAAACATATCTAGAGGTATAGTAAGATGAGTTGTTGTTAACTTGTAAATTTCATTTTATGAATATGCATATGTAGTTCAAATAACTTTTTCTATATGCTCCACTTTATTAATGCATACATGGAAGCGTTTTGAGCAGTTTAAATGTAGGTAATTTTACAGACAAAGTTTGTAGACATATCAGAACATATTCAGTTACTAAAATATGATTTACTTTTATTAAAAAATAAGAACATAAAAAATTATAATTTATATGACTTAACAATTACTATTATAATTAAATAATACTAATAATAAATTTATAAACGTTATGTAATCTATATAAATAAAATAATTGTGGATTGTCATTGTATATTATCTCAATATGATGAGAATTTGTTTTTAATATCATTACTTTCTTTAGCACTAGGCTTTGATATTTGTTTTGTCATAAAACTAAATTTATTATATTGTATAGGTATATGTTAGATATAAGTACATCTAGGATAAAGAATTCAACTAAAACATTTCCAATTTTATAAATATTCAACCTGCGTTTTCAAGTTTAAACCGCTCTATAGACGTAATTTTATTATCATATTCAAATTATAGAAACTTCTTTAGATTCTAAGAAACGGCATCTTTTACAATTTCAATGTTATTACTTCATAATTTAGACCGCTTGTTTTATTATCTAGTTATCAGTGATCAATAGACGATGTGTAATCTGACCCTTTATTGTTAAGCTCATGTTTCCTAAATATGTGCAATAAATTCCGTTACGAAACAAGGAAATTTATCCGGAACTACATACTTAGATTTACAACACCAACTAATGCTTAATTAGTAATGATATTTTATTATTTGTCTATTAGTAAGATTAGATTTTTAAGACCTTATCGTAAACCTTTGTATTGTTGCCAGTCACTACCATTTCTTCGAATTGATGACAGCAATTTTACCCATCTGTGATGTCAGCCAATACAATGTAGAACCAATACGCCCTTTTAAGTATCTAATAGTTCGTAGGGGTAGTGGTATAATTTTATCTACTTGCAATACAGTACAGAACAGTATCAATAACATCAAACACTAACAACAATAGACAACAGTATTATATTAACATCCAGAGACATACAGTCTCATCTCATCAGTATCAATCAGAGTCTTGGAATAGCAACAACGCCAGTCTGAATTAACGGTAAAAAATTTAAGCTTTAAGTTTAACATTAGGTGTTTCATTTGTGAGATTACCCTAATCAATCAGGCTTAAGCGTTTTTTGTTAAATAAATAAAAACACCAAAAGTTTCAATGTAACTGCCACCAAACAAAATAAATAACCAGCTTACAATTTGCACATAGAATTGGACATGTGCAGATAATGAGTAACGTAGGTGCCACATATTTTGAATCAAAACGTGAGAGGAATATAAACGAAAATTTCAGGTTGTTTCGATTCAAGCTGGTTTCTTGTCAATGGTTACATTTGGCTTCACTGCTATGTATGTACCTGAACATATATGGCAATCGCGCCACTGAGCAATTCATATGGTAGCCCTTCCCCAAAGAAAGCCAAGACATTTCTATGGCCGAGTGAGGTAATGAATACGATTTTTGTAAATTAAAGAGCATAATTTTCAAACTATTTTTCAAAGGGTTAAACCGTTAATTAGACGAATTGACGAAATCAATTTCTGAAAAATGTTCTGGAATGGCCCATGAAAATTCTCCTTCATCACGGCAACACATTTTCTAGCAGCAGTCAAGATGTTCCTGAAAAATTGGATCAATCGAGATTTCACTTTGTGTCTCATCCACCATATAGACCCTAGATCTGTCACCAAACGTGACTTCTACTTATTCCCCAAACTCAGAATCCTATATCCTAGTACGTTGAAGTTCCTTTTTTCAAATTTAACGTACTAGTAATATATTCGAAAATAATAGAAAACTTAACCCATTATTGTCCGCCGTACTCACTTGAGTACACCTTATTTTTAATACATTGTGCCATCTAGGAAGTCAATATGTAACTTCTTATTGTAGAAACCGTATGAAACATTTACCTTTTTTCTAGTCTGCTGAGGGGTTAGAATTATTTTACATTAGTAACTGTTATATGCTTCAGTAAACGTGCTGTGCTCGTTCATTTTCAGACAAAATGGGAGGTATGTGTTTTATTTATTCATTTATTTTTGTAGTTCTTAGATTTGATAGAATTTTATGCATGATTTGTCAACCAATATACTAATAACTCCGATTACATGATTAGAAAGTTGTATAAATTGGTTTTAGTTGAAATATTGCCATGTATACTTTGTTGTACTCATTTGAGTACAGTGGGCACATGTAACCTATTTTTTATATATGGGCACATGTAACCTATTTTTTATATATTTTTGCTTTAGATCCTGTTACGATCTCTACCTGTAGTTTTTACGGTCGGAAACGTTTTGAGAATCTCGCCAGTGCTGCAGATTCAATTGAAGTAGCAAGCAGCAATAGCAAAATTGATGTCGTAATCATACCACCAAATCCTGACATACTAACGGATACAGAAGAATACGACGATGATGATTTAGATTGTACAGAAATTCCTCAAGACATTCCTGGAGCAGTCGAGCTGTTTGTGTCAGAAAGCGACGACGGTTTTGCGTGGGACAGTAGTGATGATGAAACCCTTCATGTGCTGCAGCAAAAACTACGCGGCGGCATTCAGAAGCAAGGAAAGACAAAAACATTGGATGTCAATGAGGAACAACCTGTTTGGCTAAAAAGTAACTGTATGTATTCAGATCATGAATTTTTGAATATTACAAATGGTGTAGAGTTACGGCAAGAAATAGTTGCAAAGTATATAGAAAAATTAAATCCGAAAGAAATATTTGAAACGATGTTTGATAGTACTGTAATTCAACATATAGTTGATCAAAGTATAATATATGCACAGCAAAGTAATAGAGATGGTTTTCATACATCGTGTGATGAGATACGGGCATACATTGGTATACTGTTATTGACCGGTTATCATAAACTGCCTCGAGAAAGGATGTATTGGGGATTGGATGAGGATGTAAGAATCGATTGTATTTTGCGTTGTTTACCTAAAAATAGATTCGTGGAAATCAAGCGCAATTTGCATTTAGCTGACAATTCAAATGCAACATCTAGCCGTGACAAAATGTATAAAGTCAGGCCTCTAATGAATCTTCTAAACAGAAACTTTCAACAGTGGGGTCTTCCATAAAGATTTATCTATCGATGAGGCAATGATAAAATATTTTGGCCACCATCCAGCAAAGCAATTCATCAGAGGAAAGCCCGTAAGATTTGGGTTCAAGGATTGGATGCTTTGCAGTAGTACAGGCTATTGTTACAAATTCGATACATACTGCGGTAAAGATCAATCGCCCGATGTTAGAAAGCAGCCGCTTGGACCACAGGTTGTGCTTTCGCTTTTGCAAGTGGTTGATGTTCCAAGCGATCATGTAATATTCTTCGACAATTACTTTACGAGTTATGAGTTACTAACAAAATTGCGGCAACTAGGATACAAAGCCACTGGAACTGTTAGAGAGCAGAGATTGAAAAAGTGTCCACTACAGCCTCACAAGGAAATGGCAACAGTTGGAGAGATCCAGTTACGATTATCAGTTCGATCAAAAAAACGAAATCCTTGCGGTTAGATGGAAAGACAACAGTATCTGTACAATGACCACCAATTATGACACAATTGAACCGATGGCTAAAGTAAAACGGTGGTCTAAAATTCAGAAGGGGAAGATTGATTTGAACCAGCCCCATTTATTTCAGTCTTATAATAAGGGCATGGGTGGAGTAGATCTCGTTGATCAATCTGTCAGTACATATCGTATAGCGATTAGATCTGAAAAATGGTGGTGGCCGCTTTTTACGCACATGATAAATTTGGCTATGACCAACGCTTGGAGGCTGCATGTAATGTTTTTGGAAGAAAAAATGGATCAACTCTGTTTCACTCGTTACGTAACGCGACATTATCTTAGATTATCAAATAGAGCTCAGCCATCAAGGAACAAACCATCTATACCATCAAGCATAGCGACAGACAGTTTGGGTCATTTTCCAAAAAAAATTAGAAAATCAATTACGTTGTGTAATGTGCCACGCTCGCATTCGTTGGTGCTGCAAAAAATGTCAAGTAACATTATGTATTGAAAGAGAGTGTATTGAAAATTTTCATGTTCGTTGAGTCCATTGTACTCATTTAAGTACACCCTTGTAACTTTGGAAAAATAAACTTTGTTTTAGAAATAATCGATTTTTTTGGTTACTAAGATTAATAAGAACAAAATATATAAAGTACAATAAATAAATATTAGAACTAGCCGGTTGGACACTAATGGGTTAATACCCTAACTCATTTGTTTCACTTAGAGTCTCACTTGCTTTGGGTAAGATCTTTTGGCATATTCTAGGACTGTCATCGATGTATTCGAAATATTACGTTGCCGACTCCCTTAAAAGTATCATCTAAAACCATCATTGAACCGACATTCCTGTTTATATTTTTTCGACTCAGAATACAAAAAATATTACGTTTATGTTAAAGTGATTAATTAGTTATTACAATTTCTTTCATTATATTAGACCCTATATTTTCTTCGACATATTTAATCTTCAATTTTATTTTATAGTAATTTGTCTTTAATAAGTTAAAATAAGAACCAGCAAAAGTAATTTTCACATTTTGAATTGTTTTTTTGTCTTGTGTTCTTTCGTGCACTTGTGAAAAAAGAACACTTTTAAGCATACAATGCAGTACACACATTTTAAGCATACAATGCAGTACTTGACTTACGTGGGAACCATTAGTTTGAATGTTGATATATAATTTGAATTTCGACTTACTTCGAATCATATGAAATAATACTGCTAGATTTCTAGCTGTACGCTTACTCGGTTAAATTAATACTAACGTCACATGTTGTGTATAAATTTACATGTATGTGAATTTATTAGTACTGTATATACAGAAACCATTCGGTGGGCGATGTTTGTTTTACCTTCGCTTCGTTTACTACCTAATACCACACGAACCTAATACATTCCAGTAAATATATGTACATAATGGTTAGTTTAGATATGTAAATATTATTCTGGAGTAAAAATAGATAACTAAATTATAGCATGTAGATAATTTCTCTTACAATTATGATCTTATTGGAAACGAAGGCGGTTCCATGGAAGAGTGACTTTTTAAAGGTTGGCAACACTTTCGCTATGGTGATTACGTTGCTTACTTCCGCCATGCATCTTGTGTCTACTGTTCAAATTTGAAACAAATCTCACAGATAAATTGTGTTTTATACTCATTTAAAGAAATAGGTTCTCGTTGTTATGAAAAAAAATTCCAAGTGTTAATTCCACATTATTTTTTATGTGGAAAACAATTAAAGAAACTGAGGAAAAGTTACGCAAATATTAACGGGAATATGCTCCGCCCCATGAAATAATTTGTGGTTTTCCGCTTTTAAAAGTGCCCATACGAACACGGATGAAACAGACCGTCCCGAACAGTCATTCACTGTAGCTACTCAAGAAATAATTAACACGAGCGATTGGCTGAATTTATTGAGAATAAGAAAATTTAGTAGACTGTTAAAAACAATTATACAGTGTTTATTTGGGGCAACTCTTTATCTAGCAATTTGCGTTTGTTTTGAAGTTACGTTCGTTATAACTAGAGACCGGACACATCGGGCTGGAATGACGTCATTACGACGTAATATAAATAGTCTACAACATCTGTAAGTACAGTATCCGCCAGAATAAACAGTACCGAAACTTAGGGTGTTATGGAGTTACTTAGATAATATGCATTTGTCATTATTGAGTTAATTGTCATTAGTCGAAATATCAGTGTTACGCTGCAGTTGAATTTGAATTGAAAATGCTTCTAACTACGGCAGAAAAAGTGTTTTTGGTAGAACATTATTTTCGCTCATACGAAAATCGTCGCAATGAAAGTCCAAGCTTACAGCAGGTGTCAGTAAGATATCGATAACAGTTTAATAAAGTAGCCCCCAGTAAAAGTATGATGTTAGCTGTTGTTGAGAAATTTCGTCGCACTGGTAGTGTATAGGTATTGTGTCAATGTAAAGGTTCTTCAGGTCAGCGAAAAACAGTGTACCAACGAAAACGTAGAACGTGTTTTGACCAAGTTGTGCGCTGACCGAAAAGAAGCCTTGTAAGAACTGCATGTAAACTTAACATCAGTGAAAAATCTACACGTTGACTGTTCAAATCAATTGGTGGTTATCCATACCGTATTCAAGTCGTACGACTAAACGCTGCGGACAAACGCGCAAGGGAAATTTACAGTGGTCCCATATTGAGCTAATACGAGCATCACGAATTCTTGAAAAATATATGGTTTTCAGACGAGAGTCATGTTCATCTTAACAGCTTTATTAATCGACAAACTCGATTCCTTGGATTTGAGCATACTGATGTTCTTGTAAAGAAACCAATGTTTGATTTACCATTTGGTGCGCGGTCTCTGTTCATGGGATAATTGGTCCATATTTCGTTGAAGACTATAATCAGAATCCACTTACTGGCAGCCAAGATCGTTACAGAGAGAACATTTGCGAGATTTACAGAATTTTTGGCATGCTCGAAATCTATTGGCGTGCACACAAGGGTTTCAATAAGATGGTCAACGCGCCATACAGCTGCGCGCGCACTAAACTTACTCCGTCAGCATTTTGAAGATAGAATAATTTCCTGGAGAACAGACTTCGAATATCCTTCTCATTTACCGGATCTGACGCCACCTGATGCATACATTTGGGGTATGATGAAAAACAAAATATTTCACTTAGAAAATCTGCCGGAGAATATTGCAGAACTAGGAGAAAGAATACAAACATTTTTCCGACAGTTACATCAACCACTTTTTTTATGTTCAGTGACTTACAAAATTTATATGAAGCTTGTTTGGGTCAGAATGGTGAACATTTTTAACATTTAAATATAAAAAAATTAAAAAGTAAATATAATTTTTATTTCCGGTTCTGTTTATTCTGGCGGATACTGTACTTCACGCAGTTATTGAATAGCACTATTCATTCGGTTAACCGCACACAAAAAATAGATGCGCAGTTAACCGAATGAATAGTGCTATTCAACAACTGCGTGATGTACTTACAAATGTTGTAGACTATTTATATCGTACGTCGTAATGATGTCCATTTCATCCCGATGTCTCCGGTCTCTAGTTATAACTCAACTACTTATTTTTTAAAAGTAAAAGAAAATGGAATTAACCAGAAAGCACTTTCGAATCATAATTTATTATGATTTTAAAAGAGGTTTAACCGCTTATGAGTAAAAAGACAGTTTCGATTCAGTTCTTAGTGAACAAGCACTTTCCATGGCTGCAATCTACCCATGGTATAAGGAATTTGAACGCGAAAGGAACTCTGTTCAGCATCAAAAAGGAGCGGCGCGTCCTCCTACGGCTGGTACTGACAAAAACATTGCTGCTGTTAAAAAGTCATTGAAGAGAGCAATAAAGCCACTTATGCAGTAGTAGAGCATCAAGACAAAATATACTTTTCAGCTGTTAAAACAATCACGCACGATCACCTGCATTAAAAAATAGTGGTAAGTCGTTTTGTGGCGCATCACCTTTCTTACTTACAAAAAGCAGAGTGAGTAAGAATTTCCTATGAAACCTTAAATTTCTTAAATAATAGCGGTCATCAATTTTTTTCCAAAATAGTGACAGCTGACAAAATTTATATTCCTTTTTTCGACCTTCCTACCCGCCAAGAGGGTCGTGTATGGATTCACGAAGATGAGGAAACTCCTACAATGACCAAGAAGCAGCGATCTATGGAAAAGGTTATGTATGCGGTATTCTTCAGAAGTACGGGCTTAGTAAATGCAATTAAGCTAGATTGACAAAAGACAGATAAGTGGTACACTGAAAAATGTTTGCCTGAAGTGTTCAGTAGAGTTCCAGACAAGGGAATTATGCTCCACCATGATAATGCATCATCCCATACGGCAGTTTTAACTCTCCAGTTTTTGTCTGGAAAAACTATAAAGGTAATAGAACATCCTCCGTACTCAATTGATTTAGCAATATGTAACTTTTGCATAATTTTTGGGACTTAAATGCAATTTGTGGGGTACAAGGTTTTCGTCTGAAGAAAATATTGATACCGCAGTTCAAGGTTATTTTCAAGGTATGCCGAAATAAGTTTGGCTTGGAACAGTGGAAAGAAAAAATGGTCAAGTTTATCATTGCCGAAGGGAATTACTTTGAGCATATTTAAAATAAAACCCAAGAAACTATTAACCGTGTTTTTTATTCTTAATCATTTAAACTTGTACCTCGTAACTGTAGATGAAACTCAAATACATTCTTATACTCCACAAATAAAAATAAAGTTGAAGCTATGGCTTTTTCCTGGGAAACATACCCTCAAGAAAGCAAAAACTGTTTTTTTTCAGCCGAGAAGTCATGGTCACAGTTTTTTTAGGATTCCACAGATGTTATCTTTTTTGATTATTTAAAAAAGGGAAAAACGATAACTGGCCAATATTATGCTAATTTGCCGACAAGTTTTAATGCAGAACTTAAAAAAAACGACCGCATTTGTTGCAAAAAAACTGTTGCTCCATCACGATAATGCCTCTTCCCATTCGTCCGCTGTTGCTACAACAAAATTGGTCGAATTGCGATACGCATTGCTGCCTCATCCGTCTTATTCGCCAGATCTGGTTCTGAATGATTTCTTTTCATTTCTAAATTTAAGAGAATTGCTCGGTGGAAGAGGATTTTGGACAAATGAAGAGGTTATATCCGACACAAATGCATATTTTGGAAAGTTACCAAAAGATTATTTTTTGGATGGTTTGAAAAAATTGCAAACTCGCTAAATGTGTAGACTTTCAAGGGGATTATGTCGAAAAATAAAATATATTTTTTTCCCTAAAATATGTATTTTATTAAAAAGTCACTCTCTCGTTAAACCCCCTCGAATGTAAATTATGAAAAAATTAGGAAAGGTGTGCGTATATTTAATTAGGAAATGAATGGATTACTTATTTCATTTTTCCATGTTTAATTTAAAATTGATTTATAATTAGTTTATTTCTGCGATTTACGATAAAAATTTATTTGAAGCTAAACCACGAAAGCTTAGCAACTTACTTTATAAAATATTCTTTAAGCAAAAGAAATTGCCAATTCCAGTTCCCATTCATTTAATAAATACCAACTACCTATATTATAAATAAATATTAATTAGACAACGGGAGGTTAAGATATAAGAATTCTTTTCGACACACGACAACTACAAGAGTTCAGCAAAGATTGTTAAAGTAACTTTCGTTTCAGTATACTAGCGAATATCCTATCCTCTTCGAGGTCTAGATTACATGACTGCTTCGTGGGTATAATTTTCAATGGTTTTCATCTAGAGGAAAGATACTTTGTGCACAATTTTTAATTAAACTAATCAATATTTTAGCTGATTCTCCTCTAATTTTGTCACAAGCTAACTTTCATGATCCACGGGGTTCAAGTCGAAGTAGTGACTTCTTTTAGAGTTAGAACAAACGTTTTATGTAAAGCTCCTTTAACTCGTATGTTAGTGTCTTTTTGCTTCTATTGCTCTTTTTACTTTTTTTGTGATATATATTTTTTGTTCTATAATAGAATTCTGTTGAACAAATAAAGATTATTATTATTAGTATTTATTTCTATTATTGGCATAAAATAAAATACATTTTAATAATAATTTTAATGAATTTCACTACTTTTTACATTACACAGTAGCGGTCGGTTCATCAGACATATAAGTAATTTATGGACGTATCTTTACATAAATGTACCGACAACAACAATAACCTCGATTGATAATGTTTCTCCTTATAGTAAGAAACAATGAGTATATCCAAGAGTGATGCAATTATAAATAGAAAACAATTAATTACCATACGGAAGTTCTATCTTTATATCGAACCATCCAAAAATAATGTGACAGGTGACTACAATAGTGCAGGTAGGAAAAAACAACCCGTTACAAAGACAGAGTTAGACAGAGTTAAACAGAGTTAGATGAACTGAAGAATGCGTCTAATAATAAATCATGTTAATAAAACGACTATCACTAACAAAAATATTACGTAATAACTATAAAGGAATAACATCATGTTGTGCTACCTCGATACCACGTATCTTGATGCCAGCTTGTATTAGTTGGTACAAAGCTATTTTAGCAGACATTATCCGTGAACCGTTTCGCTTAATTTATAAGGTTAAATCTTTTAATAGGCCCCCAAACAAAACAGCAATTTGCTGTTGAAATCTAACAAAATAAATCTACTCTAACAAAAGTTAGTCGTGAAAAGTCCATAATAAGTCACGAATTTTTTCAAATTTGGTGCTGTGTACCTAAATTCTTAAAAAATCCCCGATAATAAACCAAATTGGAAAGCCATGCTGCATCATAATAATGTTTGTCCACATTCTAGTGGACTATTGAATAAAGAAAACACTGAGTTGAAGCGTCGTCCCGAGCTGCACTCATTCATTTCTTTTTATTCTCGCATATCAAACAAGAGATACGGAAGATGAAGTAATGGATTAAGGAGACAGAAACAATATTTTGCAACATTATTTTTCGATTGCAATTCATTAACTGTAATGGGGTTTACTTTAAAAAACGTAATAATTTCAAAATAAAATACAATTTTCTACAAAATTGAGCTTCTCCTTTCTTCTTTTGGTTCTTTGGGTTGGACGGCAGTAAGTCCAGTCACTAGAGCGCAGTGCTCTTTGTACCACCCCCAATAGATCTATCAGGTCCACTGTGTTAGCCTTGTGTCCTCGATAAAAGCCACTATTCTCCTCAGAGGAAATTTGAGTACCCTCATAGGATCCGATAAATCTCTTCCAAAATATATCTGTCTGAGTCCCTTCAATTCCTCACAAGTGCGTGTTACATGAAGGCTAGATTCCTCCTGTTTTTCACGTCTCCTATCCGGTTATCAAGCCGGTAATAATTTTAATTTATTTTTTATTACTACGAATTAGGTTGGCTGAAAGCTTAACATCCAGCTCCTTTGGTAGTGTCTTGGTATGAACTTGTTCTTCCATTAGCCTCCATTTCTTTTATGTTCTAGCTATAACCAGATCTCCCTTCTAGCGGAGATCCTTGTCGATTCCACATAGAGGTTCGGCTCCTATGAAGTTCCTTTTAAAACCCTCCTTGGCCAGTTAGTCGGCTCTCATTTTCTTTAATCTCATGTGCAGGCACCAATATCAGTGATACAGTATTGTCAATTGAGGACCTGTTTACAATTCTTCTACAGTTTGGATCTGGTAGGTGGATTCATAATGACTTTAATGGCTGCCTGACTATTAGTCATTGTGTTGACTTTTTATTTGCACAGCCGGCTTTCCGAATTTCCGCGGCGCAAGCTGCGACTGCAAACAATTCCGCCTGGAAAACCGTCGCATGTTCGTGTGGATATATTATTAATATTGAGCTCAACATTAAAAGTACATTCCTCTGTATGTAAGTTATCAAATCTAAATTACTATTGATAAAGTAAAGTACAGACAACAGGAAAAAAAAACAGAAAAATTCCTAAAGGACGAAAAGGGAGAAAACCTCAATCCTTAGAACGTGAGTGATGTGATAGATATTTTATTAGGTCCCTTCCCCAAAATTCTTTTGAATCTTTGGTAATATTTTCTACAGATTTTTCTATAACTTGTATAGGTGTGGATTGTTAAACTCTTTTTATTACATCATTTTTCAGTATTCTGTTCCCATTTATAAGTGGATAACTTCAATTACAAAAAGGAATAATACAATTGTAATAAATCTTCAGCCCGTGATCGATTAATAAAAAGAATAGGTAGCACTTAACAATAACTAACGGAATGTAAACGTATTTACATTTATTTATGTACATATTTATGCCTACGCTGGTAAGTTCACGACGATTACTGGTCGAATGAATCATCCGTTGCTTGAATGTTTATAAACTCATTGTGCCTTTCTAGATTCTTCGGTGTCTAGACTATTCTAGAAAGTCTCATGACGTGCACAGCCGGTGACCTCGTCGCTTAGGTCACCGGCTGAGGTAACGCCGCATGACTCACATCACAATATATACAAACTAATGTTATTTATATTTAGTTTTAGTGCAAAAAGAATTGTTTAATACAACTGGCAGTTCTCTAAATCAAGCAATACTATTAATTCCCAAGTGTTGCTTTTAGACATTGTATATTTCAGACAAATGCGACATGTACTTTCATATATGAAAGGAAATAAATATACCAAAAACAAATAACATCTGTGTACGCAGTCGTTAATAGATTTGAACATCCCATCTCCGTAATGAAGTCGTACATACAACCACGAATACAAGCGTACCAATGTAAGTAAATATTCACCCCTTGGCAGGGAAGAGAATATTGATTAATGTCGCGCGTGATTGTCACCTGTGCAACCGGACGATTATTTTAAGGATTAAACCGTAACATGGAATGCGGTTAAAGTGTAATCGCAGTTGCCAGGAACATGTAAATCAGTTTTAGTCAGATACAATGCAAGCACAATGACCGTACACAATACAAAACGGGCCTCGCTACCTACTATTGGCGACAAATTACGTGAAATTAAGCACACAGATGTGTAATCAGACTGGTAAGCAGGAAGGAAACTCCGCAGCCGAGTCGACTGTGAAATTGGTTTGACTGTGCAATTGCTACCTGGCACGTTTCTTCAAGATAAAATGACTCACCCGTGTTTCCACTTTCTCTAATGTTGCAAGGAAACTTCCAGGAAATGTACCTTTCGCACATTAAAGGGTATGTATATTTTAGTAATGATTTGTAAAGAAAGTAATTTTTAAACTAATTCTAATTAATAAAGCAGGACAAAGCAATGGATTCGCGCAGTAACGTACAGCTTCGCTGGGTACGCCGAAGAGGTGCGATTATATACTGACTTTCAAAAAAATTCGAACACCCAGTAGGAGTTGATCAACTTTAATAAAATTTAAACATAAATTTAATCATTAGTGTGGCCCTACGGTTTCTTACGCATTATATAACTCTTCGGGGCATGCTTCAAATTAATAATATAATGCATAAATGATTTATGCATCCCGGAGAATGTCATCCAGGCTTCTTGAATTCGGTCAAGTATATTATTTGGTGATCGGGGTAAATTACCAAGTTATTACCAAGATTTTACTACGTTTGAAAAACAAGAAACGTCTCCGAGCTGATAAAAGGACGTTTGATGAAAAGAAGAGTACTCTATCGCTAGCATCGGTTCTGACCAGTCTAGAAATTTACTTTTACCATAAAAATTTTGACATAATTGTTAATTTTTGAAACATTTTTAAATTTTATTTTCTTTATTCTAAGCGTTAATTTTTGATACGAATTATTAATTTATTTATATCTTAAATATCGAATAAGATGTATCACGAAGAGTTCAATAATTTATATTAGGAACAAAGGTCTGTATAAGTAACACGGCGCACAGTAATTTGAAGTTTATGCATTTAGAATCAACATTTCAAGCATATATATATATATATATATATATATATATATATATATATATATATAACAACGTAGACCATATTTTTCAAATAAAAAAATTACGTATGATTTGCTTTGTAATTTGTAGACAGCAATGTTTACATCCCCACTTACTCTGCAATTACATACATTCTAATTTGATATTTGTAAATATTTCATATAAAAGCCGAAAAACTCCAATAATTTATCAATTGTAATATTTAATAAACGGCTAAGAAATTATCTAAACACTTATATATATATATATATATATATATATATATATATATATATATGTATATATATATATATATATATATATATATATATATAGCGTGTGTATAAATTATCGCAAAAGCTACACGCAGCGACATTCTTCGTTCGGTTCTGAATAAAAAATCTTAATGTGAAAATGTCGCAACATGCTTCGTTAGTTTTCACGGGGTTCTTGAAGTTCAGACTTTTAGTGCGTAACTAACCTTTGCTCTTCGATATCTGTTAATAGAGATAGATGCAATTTAGTTTAAAGAAAAAATTTTTACTAGTATTATTTCGTAAACGTTTCCTTTTTGATTTAAAAGCTTGTTTCTAACATTTATTCATTAACGTACTTCCACGAAAAACACATTTGGCAACGTTGTAGAACAATAAGTTTGTATTTCAAAGTGAGTTCAATCAAAATCATTACTGTCAAATTTTGACATTTACGAATTTACGAAGCATGATACGACATTTTAACATTAAGATTTTTTATTCAGAACGAACGAAAAATGTCGCTACGTGTAGCTTTTGCGACAATTTATACACACCTTTTATAATAAATTTGTAATGAATTAATATAGGTAATTGCAATCTTTGTAATTGAATGTTAATGCGTGATATCCGAGTCACACATAGGAACAATGATTCTGCAAATGATACGATATCTGCTTATTTTAATTGTGATCAAAATTTATAAATTAGGGGTCTGATTAAAAATTTTCATAGTGTGCAGATATGTTTCATTCTGTGGGGCATAATTTTCATTAAATGAATATTGAATAACACACTTCTTTTAGTACAAAAATAGTAAATTCAAAAGATCTATAACGTTTATATTTTATTGTATTAAACAAAACACCTTGTGGCATAGCTTAGTGTTTGGAGGGTGTTGATCCTCTAGACTAAGTGAAATACACAAGTGTGCTGACTTAAAGATTGATAAAAATCTGAAAAGAATTTCAAAGTTATTCGTGTGTATTCCTGACGATCCTCATAATTTTATATGATGGTAATTTGGTTTAGGCAAATCAATGAGATTATAATATATTTGAATATATAATTTTATAAATATATGTAATGTTTTAAACAATAAACGAATTTAATTTGATATGTTGTTGTATTATTTCTTTGAGTTTACATTTGATGCTCTACCTAGTTACGAAGAACCCGAAAGCAAAACCTGAGACCTATATTTTTTCAAAGAGTCAGAAGATGTATATGTGTGTAGGATAACTAACATTCAATACTTGGAGACCGATATATTAAAGTTGTACTGCACAGCAATTTGTACGTTTGGAGTTGGTACTTGCAGTGTCCGTTTTGGCAATTAGGAAATTATATATCCGCATATAATTTTCCCAACATTGTCAGACGCTAAACTGAAACAAAGAATTTTGTTGGCCCTGATATAAGAAAATTAGTGAAGGATGAAGAATGATAAAAAAAATTGAGTTCGAAGCATGGAAATCTCTGAAGGAGGTGGTGAAAAAGTTCTTAGGGAGCAATAAAAACCCTGATTATAGAGAAATGATGACGAATATTATTGCAAATTTTGGCTTAATGGGCTGTTCTATGAGCATGAAAGATTTCCTGAATTCGCACATTGATTAATTTCCGGAATATTTAGGAGTCGTTATCGAAGCGCGAGGTGAAAGATTTCACCAATATTTGAAAGATGTGGAAAAGAGGTGTCCTGGAAGGTGAAATACAAACATATTGTTGGAATATTGTTGACTGTTGAGGCGAGATGAGCCAAACCGAAAATTTAAGAGAAAATCTCAAAATAGAAGCTTCGGAGAAAAAAGGACAAAGCTTCACAAAGATAAGTGATATGTTCACGCAATAGACAAATAATCGTTTATCGAATTTCAATTTTTAATTTCTAGAATTAAATATTTCTTTAATATATATATTTTTTCTAAGTAAAGTAGAAAAACTGAATACATGTTCGTAATCCGCCCGTCAAAATATTTCAGAATCAGTCATCAAATCCAAAAGGAAGTGTCATGGCTTAAATTTACAGGCCCGTGAATTATCTTTACATGGCGTTTTGTTATTTTTGAACTTGATTATTTATATTTCAACCTCAGGCCAAATAAGACAACAAAATTTAAATTATAGTAATAATACACTGCAACTTTACCTCGAAGCTGCCGCAGCGGAAGCGTCGGAAGCTGGTCGAGATAAAAAAAAATAACTGTAGTTGTATTGCGCAAAGTATGGGAGCTTCTATTTATTATATATGCCCTTAGTCAGTGGAGACACGTGTGGGTGACTAAACAAAAGTTAGAAGGTAGCGCCACTCAATTTTGCTTACGGAAGCTCAGCCTGAAAGCTGAGAAAGAGATTGCGCGATCTTCGGCGCATGCACATACAACCTACTCAACTCACCCTGTATATCTTGACTTACTAAGTACCTACGTACTAATCTCCAAAGTTGCGGCCCAGGATACCTGAGAAGAAATTAAGACGGGGTGTGCCAAGGCAAAAAAAAAACTTATAACCAAGTAATTCGTATATTCACGAGAAAGAATGATAATAATTTAAAAAAATTATTATAATTAATTTAATTAATTGTCTGTATATATATATATATATATATATATATATATATATATATATATAGTAAACCTAATCAGTAGGCGATTAAAGGTCTGTATATTACTTCAAAATATATGTATTTAAAAAACTCTACATGTTTCGGCTGTATACGCCTTTATCAAGAGAATACAAAATATGAATGACAGGATATAAATGTCAAGTAATTGACATTTATATCCTGTCATTCATATTTTGTATTCTCTTGATAAAGGCGTATACAGCCGAAACATGTAGAGTTTTTTAAATACATATATTTTGAAGTAATATACAGACCTTTAATCGCCTACTGATTAGGTTTACCATATCATACCAAGGTCACGAAGTTATTATATTTATATATATATATATATATATATATATACGAATTGACTAAATTCATACCTAGAAATAAAATTACTCAATTGGATTTACAGCCGGTATAATACTGTAACAAAAAAATATGTATATAACTCTATATAAAATTCAAATGTAGTTATCGCCAAAGGTGCAAACAGTACAGTATACTAAATATTTCGAAAGCTGAATGTAATGATAGATAGAAGGAAAATAATTAATTTATTAAGTTAATTACAAGTTAAATCCCGCAGATTTGTTTTTACGGTACCATAGATTCAAACTCGCAAAAATTTTATAACGATAAAGCGGTAGTAAAAATATCTTATACAAAATGCTAATGACTTAAGTCTAAAAAAAAAAAAATTATTATTTTACAAAAAGGCGTCTCTCGAACACCTGCTTATATACCTGTGAAAAGCCAGTACATCTGGTGGTACAAAAAAAAAGATCGTGACTGCAGGCGATATATCTATAAAATTTATCGATAACTATATATATTTTAAAAATTTAGATTTTAATATCAAGTAGGTGAATTAATAATTTGGCATTAACAAGACTAATTAGATATCTAGTATGCCCAAAGATTGACTGAGAACAAAATTAATGTTACAAAAAGGAATTTTAAGTTATACTCAAAAAAGTTAAAGTGGTTAGGGCAAAGTATGAAAGCGATAAATATATATATATATATATATATATATCTATATATGTATATATATATGTATATATATATATATATATATATATAAATTATAAGTCCAAATCTAAATTATACAATAATTGAAAAAAAAACGAGTTACTTGGTTCATTAATACTGATCTCGTCCTCGAAGGTAGTAATTAATTCCTCAGAGTGTTCGGGGAATTAGTCTACCATCAATCGCCCTAGATTGCCAGACTACAGTATTCGAAACCTTTTCAACCGGAAGCTAGTTTTTATTTCCCTTTTCAGAAACGAGAATGGAGCGCCAAACAAAACCAAAGTTGGGATAACTTTCCTCAACTTACACCAGTCGTAAACGCAAATTGGCTATTTCCACAATTATATCACACCCTCTGACATAATCCGTAATCAGATGTGTGAGTTTAACTTCCAATACGGAGATCTATGATCGTTATCTTTATGCGACTTACTACTGTCAAAGTCTGTCTGCTTCTCCCTCAATCTCAAGCGCGGTCCAGCGAGAGGGGTTACATAGTTCCAAATTTAACCTCAGGGAGAGGGACAAGTATCCGAATGAAAGTATTCAAAATTTAACGAAGTTAATAAAGATACCGCGACTCGTCAATAAAGAAATGAAGACTATTCATCGATATTAAAGAAAGGGAAAATTAAGGCGTAACAACACAAATGAAATGAGTTATTTTCATAAGAAAATGCATGTTCACATTTCTTGACGAATGTACCAATAGAGCTGAGCAAGATATAAGTTAACGTTTAAATTTACTAATTACTGAAATCAATAATAAATATAGATCTACAAATCTATGTCATTATGTCTATTTTGTCATTGTTATTATATATTTTCGATTCATGAGTCGAGATGACAGCAGCTGAAATAAGTCCACTTACAGACTCTACAACGCGGATCCTATCCAGAAATAGTAGGAAAGCAAACTATTGTCGCTAAATCCGACGATATTTACATATGATTTGAAATTAATTACGAGTTTCTGCATTCATATTTATCCAAAGACTAAACTCCGCAATAGTTACTCGTTTATATTTGACCACGCTAATGTATCCTGGAAGGCCCCTAAAATTTGTACATAATTTAAGCCGTGTTAGGCGGCGTACCGACGGGAATTAATATGTTATATCGTTGCTGCGTTGTCTGCAAATTCTAAACCGGGATTAGGTGTGAATTTAGGTAAAGTTTAAAGCGCCGTTGTGCTACCGGGAAATTCACAGTGTGAAATGATACCACAAAACCAGAACTTGTGAGGAAATATTGAGTGAATCAAATATAATTGAAATAATAATAATAGCGTATATGTACATACATACTGGGTTCCTTTTTTGTCCTTACGCATACATGGCCTTATGTGTAAAGCTAAAAAAATAAAATTCAATGCATTGGTGACATAGTAGGCAACCAGTTATACTTATACACCAGTGACGTATTTTTCTAAATGTCAGATATTTCTGAACTTAAATTAAATACATTTTATTGAAAAATAGATAATTTATTTAAAACAGTTAATTATCGTAACATTAATTATCGTATTCCTTGTGCGAAGACAACTTTAAAAAATTTTTAACAAATTCAAAGAAGATAGATAGTATTTCTTTAAAGATGAAATATGTCTAAGATAATAAAATTAGTGTATAAAAAAAGGTAGAAAATATAAAAGCGTCGATAACAAAAAAGTACAAATAGATTTTTACCATTTTATGAGATTGCAGAACGTTCTCACATTACTTCTAATGAAATACCGAACATAACCCACGTATTAGGGGTATTTCAGAACACGATAAAAACAAATAACTCCTCGTGTTATCTTATGAATAAGTGGTTTTATAAAATGGAGGAATGTATCTTAAAAACCAGTAGTGGGAAATTCTTGTAGGAAATAAATATGTTACTATTTCTTTAATAATCACAACTTTTGCACTCTACAATTATCTGACAGCATCACAACTGGAATTAAATATTGAGGAAGGGAAGACGTTATGCAACAAACTTTTGGAATCTGTTAAAGCAATGCTATTTTCATATGATGAACGATCAGTTACTAGAGTAGCAACTGTTTTAGACCCTCTATTTAAAAGAGAAGATTTTCATATTACTGAAAATGGGGCTACTTCTTTTCTAGAACAAGAACTGTTTAATATTATGAAGAAAATAGATCCTGAGAATAAAGAACAATTGCCTGTAATCGAAACAGACTTTAGTCCACATCGAAAATGATTTGGATTTTTGCAAGAAAGAATAAGAGAAAGTAAAATCAATTGCAGCTGATTACAGCTCTATTACATTCGAGGGTTAGTTTAAAAAAAGGGGTAATTTGTATTTTTATTTAGATTTACTTTTAGGTAACAGGAATGGAGCTGAAACATTTAGAACAATGTGCTAGGAAATACTTATGTATTCCAGCGAGTTCAGCAGAAAGTGAAAGAGTATTTAGTACAGCTCGTTTAATAATAGAACAAAGTCATGAAAAAATATTAATAAGTAAGCTAAGTATTTATTTTATTAAAATTACACCCAACCTTTTTCTATTAGCTAAAGAAATAACTCAATGTGTTTCATCTTACTATGCTCACTAACTATTAAAGATATGAATGTTTAAGCATTAAAAGTGAAATTATTTAGATTGCCATACAGAATGTACATGAAACTCTTTAAATCTACTACGGAACTGTTTGCTTTATCAGTAAAAAATATTTTATTTAAAATTTCTTAAACATTATATCACTAAAATCAGTTCGTTTTACTTTATCTTCCTTCAAAAGCTTTTGGTGATTTGATATCTTGTATGGCTTTTATTTGAATTCTTTCAATAACCGAACTGTACGATACTCCAAAATGACCTGGCTACATCTAAAAGCGATTCTACATAACACAGAATATTCAGCTTCATGTGTTCTGTTAACACGTGATTGGTTTTATTTTTTTTTGTGGGAATTTAGAAAACAACCATCTTCTTTGAATTTGTTAAAAATATTTAAAATTGTCTTCTTCAATCTATTCTTCAATAAAATATATTTAATTTAAGTATGAATGAAAAATCAGAAATATTTTACAATTGGATAAACTAGTCACTGGTGTATAGCTGGTTGACTACTATACCACCAATGCATTAACTTTTATTTTTTTAGCACCACACAGAGGGAGATGTACAGGGTTATTCATTATAAATGTCCCAGCCCTTACCATAGTTATTATTGCATAAATTAAAAAAAAATTGAAATAAAAGTTGTGTGGTTATAAACTAATTTTATTATAACGTTAACAAAAGTACAGTGGCGTGCGTAGTTTAGGGGACACAAAAAATAATTGTTTTTTTTAAATGAGACACCCTGTATATTATTAAATTTTTGAAAAGATCTTTTCCTTCTGATTTCAAAAATATACCATATCATACCCCTGTCTTACACCGTTCTTAAGTTATTAAATAAAAGTTTTGTATCTACGAATGAGTTTTGATCAACATTTAATTAAATCAATATTTATAGTAACTGGTTTAATTTGCTATATTTATCCTTTAATAACATAAGAACGGTGTAAGACAGGGGTATGATATGGTATATTTTTGAAATCAGAAGAAAAAGATCTTTACAAAAATTTTATAATATACAGGGTGTCTCATTTAAAAAAAAAACAATTATTTTTTGTGTCCCCTAAACTACGCACGCCACTGTACTTTTGTTAACGTTATAATAAAATTAGTCTATAACCATACAACTTTTATTTCAAATTTTTTTTCTTTTATGCAATAATAACTATGGTAAGGGCTGGGACATTTATAATGAATAACCCTGTACCTATGTGTAATGATAAAAAAGAATCCAGTATGTATACTGTGAGAGAAAAATTTTTCTCAATTAAGATAATTCGTGCCCTGATAAGTTTACATAATATTAAAAATGGTAATTCATTCGAAATTTGCTAATTTATTTTAGATGTATCTTATACAAGACATGAAGTACGAGGTGTACGAGGCGCCAAAGTCTACGGCCAACAGCAGTCCATCGTGAACCCGTTTCTTTCGATTGCCGCTCCTCCCCTATTTGTTTTTTTCTGAAAAATTATAAGTGTTTTAGTAAAGTTTTAGTAAGATGGACGAGAAGACGTTGAAGATGGCGCACGCCCGCAACGCTCCCTCTCGTCAAAAACGGATGAAAATATCGAAGAAATCGCTGATCTGATCTAACCGTCTGTTAACTTTCGTGCGATTGCTAAAGCTGTAGGAATTGACAAAGAATTCGTAAAACAAATTTTACATAAAAATTTAAACATGCACTAAGAGTGTGTTAAAGTGATGCTGAAAATTCTACACATTGTCTGTCAAGACGTTTCTGGCTAAGTATAACATCCCAGTGTTAGATCATCTACCTTAGTCGCCTAACTTGGCACTATGTGACTTTTATATCTGTCCTCCAGGGTCAAATCTGCATTAAAAGGAAGATTTCAGACCGTTAAAGCTGTGAAAGAAAAAGCGGCACTTGTCATAAACGAGCTCACAGAGGAACACTTCCAGTACTAGAGCTTACTGAATGAGAATTAATTACTATTAAATCTCACGTTACATACAAATGTTGTGTATGACTATTTACATGGTCCATCATAATTTCATGATGCATCCGATTTCTAATAAAGTTCTTTCGAGTAACATTCCGCGCTCAACATTGCCCAACGGCGACTGACAAAATATATATACGCGCACTCGTACGATGTTACTCGAATGAACCTTTCTAGTAATAATTACTCTTTTATTATTATTTTTCTTTCATGTCATTACAATCAAGGTTCATGCAATATTTGTGTATGTATCTACTTACAGCATTGTATATGCCCTGTAACAGGCATCATATATTGCTGAGCAATAAACAATAATATTATTATTATCTGCAACTATGACAAACATACTTTGAACGCGTCTGTAGATATATAAGTCTGTCAAGTCGAGGACATATGGCGCTTACCTTGTACCTATTTTTTCATGCCAATATAATAAACAAACACAAACCACCAGAGTGAACTATACTATATAAATTCTAAAACATATTTTATTGGTTGTTTATTTCAAATACAAAATTTACATTCATAAGAATTATATATGCACAGGTTTTCACAGTAATGTGAATAACCACTCCACATATACCTTTAATATTACAAATTTTGCTATTATGTAATTAATAACAGAATATAAGTGAAATATATAAATATATACAATTCATGTTGATGATGACTCAATATTATATAATTAAATAATTAGACTAATGAAGCGCAAATAATAATAATTGTAGGTATAAGTCTAATTAATCCGTTTTATAAACATAGATTGGTTTCGGCAAATACCACGGGAACTATTTGATAAATTGCCTGGTGGTTCGTTATTAAGCTTCGATTTTATAATAATGCATCATCTATCGAAAATGGAAAATTACCTATTCCATAGTAATGTTTTTTCATGCACATCAAATTAATGTAATGATTTTAATTTGCTAGTGTGGCTAGATATTAATTATAATATAATTACTTGAATAATTAACACTTATTTTAATTTAGTATCCTTGAATCTATTTTAGTTCTTTTATTGTGACTGTCAAATTTTCGCTGGGGAGCAATTCCATCAGTGCATTATTGAATAACAATACCGAAAAAAGTGAACTAATTATTATTAAAAGCATTTTTTAATTATATAAACAAAATTAAGGTAGGAATAACATTAATTGAAACAATCATCCATACAAAGAACCTATACATCACAAATTTAATAATTCTTTAAAAATTATAAATTGACGCTTATAGTCCGTTACACCTACAACAAGTAACTGACTAACTGAAAATTTCTAAAAGAAAAACAAACAGTATACTATAATATCGATATGGCGTTTGACAATTAGAATATCCGGGCTTGTTTATCGTTGCTATGGTAACGCGGGTAAGACTCTGTTTTATTGGCGGAGCGCAGGGAATAATGAGACATAACGTTATCATTATTCCCTGCATTGCGTCAATAAGAACGGTCATATTTCATTATTCCCTGCGGGAATTATGAGTCCCATTATTAACTAATAATTACTAATATAATACCTACTTTATTGTTTAGTCGTAGATAAAATAAATTATTGTGGTTTGTTGCAGTAGTTGGTTGCACAAAGCAATTGTACTAAAATAGTATAATTACTTGTGATAAGAAATATACTACGCGGCGTATGAATTCTTAATTTGATGTACAAAAATAGTACTATGTATATAACATAATAATCTGTTAATGACCCAAACGAACCGACCCAAAGTGTAATTTTTTGTTTGTCTTTTGTTCAACCATCCAAAAACTGACCACGGTAGTGTCTGTTTGACTATGTCAATTGATATACTGTTACCTTGACTACAGTTCCGTATTGTCTACTGTCAATTGTATAATATTATTACATTGATTTACCTATCGACGTAGGAAGCATTAGATTATAAAATAGAACTAGATATAATAATCAAAAACAAACAATTTTATAATAACAGCATCGTATTAGATACTTATAACAAACAATACTAATTGTTTCAATATTAATTACCTGCTTTAACAAAGATTCAATGCCTATTGTTTATCATACAACAAATAATGATTTATGGTATTTTTAGAACGGTCAAATTTGATATTCTTATATCTTTATTTGATTGCTAGTTGTGTATTATACTAGATATGTATTACTACAAAATCGCTTTTGTTTACTGAACTACAGTTGGAGTCTACATTTTTACATTGTGTTCACTACAAATATTTTGTTCTTTGTACAACTACATTTTTCTCAGTGTGCCAACTACGGAATATCTGAAAAATCTAAAACTATAACGGTGCTGAAACAAATTGGTGGGCTTAGCCCCACACTTTGTGTAATATTCAGGGATGGTGTTATCCAGAAATGTAACCAGCACACAAAGAGCTTATGCGTGGAACGTAAATATTTGCAAGGAATATAAATATCCGAATGTGCATTTGCAGAGGGGCGGAAACAGTGTACATCTACAAAAAATGTCTAATTGTTTGGAAAATAATTTCAGGGGAGAGCAGCATGAAAATAAATAACATGGTAGAAGAAGATCAATATGGCATGAATATATATCTAGACGGAGTCCATATCGAACACGTGTAGGCTTGAGAATATTTGGGGGTTTTAAAAGAAGACACAGGAAAGCAAGACATAGAAATCAATAAAAGAATTGAAGAGGCAATGGAAATATATTGAACCTTAAACAAAAAAGAAGTGTCAAAGAAAACAAAATTAAATATATAACAATCAATATACAGGCCAATTCTAACATAAAATTATAAGACAGTAGACAAGTAAAATAGAAGCCACCGACATGAAGTACTTTAGACGGATGAATTCATTATTATAAGAACCATTTTTTTTTTCTTATAGACAAAATTGAACACAGAAGAATGACGTTCATTGAGACAATTATCGATACAAATAAAGTATACGTCACAGATTGAATAATTCTCTAAAAATGTGAAGTCATGTGAAATAATAAAAAGGAAAGAAAACGTTATCGAAATATACCGATACTCATCATATAATAATGAAATAAAAATAACATAAAATTTAAGTAATTAAATCTCTAGAAAGACAACCTCGACTCTCTTTGTCCTTATTTAGAACATTAATTTAATAGTGTCTGTATACTTCCGGATGAAATATATTTCTAGTAGAAAATTTCTTTGGAATTTATTGTATTTAACATCCAGCACTACAAACTCAAAAGAATGACACCATGAGCTGTGGTAATGTTATTTGCCGTACTATTTTTTTTAGTTTCTACAAGATTTACCTTATGCAGCCAATTATCGCAATAATTATATTTAATTATGTAAATGCCTAACGAATTGTCTTGCATTTGACTTTGCAAAACTATCTGTAAAGTTTCTTGGCAAGAAGTATCGATTATGTTATATGTTAAATCTTTGAACAGATTTAGAATTGTTTATTGTTATATTTACTTTGTTTGAAAATTAGAGTTGCAGATTAGAATTATTGATACAACAAATAATGAGATGAAGAGGATACCTATGTCTAGGTTAACGCATAAGAGGACCATCCCGTATTAGGGTTTATGGATTAAGCAAAATTCATAAACTGGGTAATCCGCTTCGCGCAGTTGAAATAATAATTAATAATTTTTAACAACTTTCTTGGTAATACTTTGTCTTGGCTTTTTTCGATGTTTTCTCTTTATTAATCAATATTACACTTGACATTTTTAGAACTAACTTGTAATTTTTGCCATTTGCTCCATATCACAAGAAGAATACAATTTCATTTAATTACACATATTTCAGTGACAATCATGAACTTTCACTAAAACTAAAGGCCTGTGTCTAACCATTCCATGACATGAAAAATAAATTTAATCCTTACTTTAAGACAACATGCATTTTATATTTTGATTACCATTTCAAAAATTTAAATTTATTAATGACAGTTCTTGTTATATACTCACACTTTTGTTTTATAGGATCATGTTTTTTGCACTGCTTAAATAATAATGCAGCTTTTTTTATTGTGGACTGTATTTGTTGTATATCACAACTAAACTTTACAAGTGAGTCAAGCTCACTTGTAATGTTTCTTATTAGTAGTAATGACTGGTAATGACTTACTCTTGTTCCCTCACACACTGCTTGTCGGTATAACAGACCTCTCTCAACGGCGGAGAAATTAAAATTAAAATTGACTTGAATAGTCCCTAAAGCAAATTCCTATCCGAATTCATTATTTTGCGAAATACTATTCCACATTACCCAAAGTAACAATCTTGTTTCTCTTGTTAATAAATATGTATCAGATTCTGCTTAGAATATACAAAATAACACCCTTAAGAAAATTACCTTCAAAATGCAATATAAACCCAATGTACAAAGAAAATCTAAAATAGAAATAAAACTTGTGTTCAAATCTCCACTTTTTAATATTTAACCCTAGAAGGTATACCAAAATAACACACTTGAAAACGTATACTTGGGGTCACCAGTTACCCCAGAAATTAATTTTGGAAAAATAAACGAAACTTTTTTGAAAACGTTTATTTAGTGAAGCCAATAGCAACTTTAAGTATTTCTCTTACAGTTTAGACAAATATCAGTACGGTGTTCGTTACATACATTGTTGGAACACATATAACATACAACTCTGCATTTTCGATCACGTGAACGAGGACATACATAACATCTTGACGATTTCAGTTTTTTTGGCCCTGGACCGAGCTGTTCCTCTTCTGGAATATGTGTTAGTCCCAGTACTTCTCGTATTTCACTTTGCAGTTTACCGGATATCTTTTTGGAGAGCCTACTTTCCATCCAAGATTTAGCTAGTTGCAGTCCGAGTGATTGCAAAAATTTATTTCGGGTAACTTTGCTAGCGTTACCCGACACATTATATAACACAAAGGCATTTATCCCGGCTTGATCAAGCATCCCATAGAAATATCTAAGTGGCCACCTTCTTGTTTTCCTGGATACGGTGTAATTGTGAGCTGATCGAATGTGTCCACTCCAACTTTGGTGGAGTTGTAAAACTCAATAATTTCTGGTTTCTTCGAAACCTCATTAACATTCTTGTCAGCGTGCATGGTCGAGATTAGTGTGACAGATTTATTTCTCTTTGGTGTAAACGAAACCAACGTCAAATTGTCTGAGAAAGCAAATTCGGAAGTTAGTACGGGTTTGTTTCTAGAAGGTAAAAAAGAAGGTGGTATTTCTCTTTTATTATGTCTTATTGTTCCCACGATTGTTAGACCTTTGTTGCTAAGCATTTCTTTGGCTAATGGAACAGACGTAAACCAGTTATCCATTGTAATGTTTCTATTTGTTCCATGAATAGATTTGGATAACCCTTTCACTAAATACATTGGAACAGATTCGTTGGTTGGATTGGTGTTTTTTCCAATGTATGGAATAGCACTTATCATGTAATATGTACGCGAATCACACATACATACAACCTTAATTCCGTATTTGTCAGGTTTAGATCCTATATATACACGAAACGGGCATTTGCCCCTAAAACCAAGTAGCTGCTCATCTATAGTTAAGTAGCAGTGAGGAGAGTAACTCTTTGTACAATTTTCTATAAAATCCTCCCATATTTGCCTTATCGGTGAAAATTTGTCTTCACGATTTCTTTTTTCTTTATCGTCAAATCTTAGACAATTCAATAAGAATTTGAAACGTATTGCAGGCATAATGCATCTATATATTAGAGGTCCTTGTGAAGAAAACATTTGTTCTACAGATAAATGTGCATCTTTTCGAGCACCAGCTATGTACAAAAGGCCTAATAGGGCATAAATTTCTACATTATCTGTAGGATGTACGTATTTCGTACCTGGTTGGTATTTGACACTTTGTCTTTCTATTTCTTCATTTGTATGAGTTATAATTTCATTTAAAATTGTAGCAGTGAATAAAATGGCCCAAGCATCTATTTCTGTGGTAATTACACGTGCACTCTTTATTCCAGGTACCTTTACCATGATGTTTCCTGAAGGCGTTCTGCTTTTTGCAGGTTCTCGTGAACTCCATGCAAAACCATTTCTGCCCTTCAAAATTCCTTCACGTTGAAGTGGACGTTCTTCAAACTCATCATCTTCAGAAGATGTGTCATCGTTGTGTTCCGACAACCACCTCGTCCTCACTGTCACTTTCTGCAAAATTGTCTTCAATATCGCTTTCTGCTTCATCGTACCATTGTAAGACAGTTTTTTCAAAGTCCGGATCTAGAGCACTAACATGTTTCACAAATATTCTATAACACAAAATTACAAACAGTATTATTTCACAATACGCAAACGCATCCTGGGGTCACTCACAACCCCAAATAATTTTTTTGAGAAAACGATAACCGGCAATGTAAGGTTCACTGCACGTGTTTATACTATTCACAATCGACTAACCTTACCTAAATTATCAGCGCCACCAAGCGCGAAATAAGAATATAAGTGGGAAAATTCAATTCTGTTAGGGTCACTCGTAAACCCGGTATACCTTCTAGGGTTAATCGTAACACGACAATTGTTTCGCCAGCACAGTGGCTTCTGCAGGTACTTACAGCTAAAGAGTACATTACAAGCTTTGTTTGTAGTTTGTAACGTACTCTTAAGCTATAAGTACCTGAGGAAGCCACTGTGCTGGCGAAACAATTGTCATGTTACGATTGAATATTAAAAAGTAAAGATTTGAACCGTAGCTTTATTTCTATTTTAAATTATGAATCTTCATCAAATAAAAGCCGACTCAATTGAGTTATTAAAAAAATCGATATACACTGTCGTTTACGAACAAAATTAACTCTACAATAATTTTGAAAATATTAGAATCAGTAATTATCCTGTCCTTTATGGATACTTCTCCAAAGTCGCATACGGGATTCATGGTATAATATTTTCAAGACATTAGTGCCTTCATGTCATTATGACATCTATACACTGTTGTGAAATTTATTATTTAATAATATGCAAGTTGTGTCATCGTGTACAACGAATTTAGTGTCGTCAAAAACCTACCTCATTAGTGACGGACATGCTCATTCAAAATTATACGTTTGTGACAGATTACGTGCACTGTCACCAACCATTATCAAAAAGCATGGCCGTCTCTAATGAAGAAACCTTTTGAAGGTGACGGTATAATTTAATTAATATTTTAATATGATGATAAATTTGCTTTACAAACACATTTACTTATTTTTCATTTTTTAAAAGTAAGTAAATGCGCGTACAGTGTGTCGACAATGCCAGTGTATCATTTAGAACGCAGACAATGTAAACGTGGTATGAAATGTTTAAATTATACATGTTCCAGAATATTTTGTGCATTTTATATTTGTCCTATATTGAAAATAGTATTGTTAATGTTTGTAACTTTAAATAATACACTTTTATATATTTATTTATTGTTTATTATATAAACTATTTTACATTTTAATATTTATAAACCACACACAAACACAACTTAACAACAACTCTTCTTTATGTCTTATCATCATTTTTTTCTTGTTGGTTCAGTACTACCAACTTTGTATTCTTAATAATACCTACTTAATAATACATAACTAAAAGTAAACAAAAGTAACTAATATTTAACACGCCTCCTTACTTTTGGGTGACTTTTAATAAAAATCTAAATTTATAATGTTTTTGCTTACTCAAAGACTTTGTAAATATGTCAGCAATGTTATCCTGACTATCAATTTTAACAATATCAATAGTCTTATTTAAGTAATTTTCATTTACATAATGGTAATGAGTTTCTATATGTTTTGAATTCTTTGATAAATTTCCATATTTAGATATAACTACTGCACCAGAATTGTCTTCATACAAATTTATAGGCTTGTTGAATTTAATATTAAATGATTCTAAGATACCCTTCATAAAAATTACTTCTGTAACAGCTTCTGATAATGCTACATATTCCGCATGTGTACTTGACTTTGTTACAGAGTTCTGTTTGCGTGATCTCCAATAAACTGAGTTCCCAAATAATCTAATTACAAATCCTGATGTTGATCTTCTATCATTTATGTCGCCTGCCCAATCAGCATCAACGTAACAATCCATTATATTAATATTTTCATTTTTCAAATAAGTTAATTTATAATCTTTTGTTTTATATAAATATTTTAAAATTCTCAATGCATATTTGAAATGCTCCTGATTATAACTTGATTGGAATCTACTTAAATAATTTACACAAAATGATATATCAGGTCTGGTGCCTGTTGCAATATATAACAATTCTCCTATTAAATTTCTAAATTTAATATTATCTTCTACTATTTTACTTGTCATTAAATTTAAATTTATTTCCATAGGCGTATCATATAGTTTTGAATTTTTTATTTGATATTTTTGTGCTAAAGATTCAATGTAACTTTTCTGATCTAAAGTCATTTCTACATCATTATATTCAATGTTAATTCCTATATAACTTTTTACTTTGCCCAAATCTTTAATGTTAAATTTACTCGCTAACTTAATTTTAACTTGTTCTATTTGTCTTTTATTTTTACTACATATTAATAAATCATCAACAAATAATAAAATATATATTGAATCATTACCTGAATTTTTAACATATAAACAGTAGTCGTAATTATTTCTTTTAAATCCTAATTGAGTAATATAATTATTAAAATGTTCATACCATGCACGTGGGCTTTCTTTTAGACCATACAAAGCTTTTTTTAATTTATACACTTGGTTAATTCCCTTTTCGTATCCTTCAGGTTGTTTAACGTATACTTCGGATTCTATCTTGCTGTTCAAAAACGCTGTTTCTACGTCCATTTGATCAATGTTTAAATTGTACCTACAACAATATGCTAATAATAGTTTTAACGTTTGCATTTTTGCCACTGGTGAATATGTATGTTCAATTAATTCTTGCTGTTGAAAACCTCTTACAACTAATCGAGCCTTGTAACTGTCATTGCTTTTCCGTTTGTATAACCATTTCACATCTAATATATTTTTATCTTCTGGTTGTTGTACCAAATCCCATGTGTAATTTTGTTGAATACTTCTTATTTCGTTATCCATTGCATTTTTCCAATTTATGGAATCTATACTTCTCATCGCCTCCTTAAATGTTTGCGGTACTGTCGCATTGCAATAATTTACATATATAATATAATCATCAAGTTTTGAAGGAAGTTTTCTTTGTCGTTGAGGCCTTTTTAAATCCACTTCCTCGTTAGTATCATCTAAACTTTCATCATCTTCATCTGGACCCTTTTCATTTTGCTCATTGTTAACCAACTCAATGCATTTAACTTCTTCTTCAATAATTTCTACATGTCGTGCAATCTTTATTTTATCATTTACAAGTATACGATATCCCACATCTGTATACCCTAATAATATGCCTGCTTCAGCTTTTTTATCCCATTTTGATGCTCGTTTCTCCTCAGGTATACGAACGAAAACTTTGCTCCCGTACAGTCGTAAATTTTTTACACTAGGTTTTTCATTAAAAAATATCTCATAAGGAGTTTTCTGTTCAGTAGTGTTTGCTAATGTTCTGTTATGTAAATATGCAGCCGTTCTAACACATTCCGGCCAATATTTAATATCCACCTTTGCCTCAGCTCGTAAGCACCGAGCTATATTCATAATTGTTTGATTAAAACGTTCAGCTGTTCCATTTAGCTGATGCACGTATGGTGGGCACGGGTTTAGATATATTCCTTTTTCACGGATAAAGTTATAAATTTTTGAGTTCATATATTCTGTTCCATTATCACATCTTAATTCTTGTATATTTTTACCAGTTAAATTTTGAACAAGATTTACGTATTCTACCAGACAATCGTAAACTTGTGTTTTTGATTTCATGGTGTACACTTTTGCTAGTTTGCTATAATCATCTATAAATGATAGAAAGTACATTTCTCCCTGATTTCCTTTTGTTGTGTGTGGGCCATTTACATCTGTGTGAATTATTTGTAAAATGTCCTCTGCTCTCTTACGGTTATTTCCAAAAGGTAAATTTTTCATTTTATTTTCAATACACACCGCACATTTTAAATAATCACCCTCTAACTTTTCCGGAATTCCTTCTATTAGTTGTTTTGTACATAGAACATTTAAGTAATTAAAATTTACATGTCCTAACATTCGATGCCATTTTTCTTTTAATGTTAATTTATTTTCACTACATGTTGTATTTGCAAATGCTGATCTGTTATTATTGTCAATAAAACTTTTCATTTCATACAGATTTTCCTTTTTGATTGCTATGGCTATTAATTCACTGTTCATATTATAAATTTTTGAAATATTTCCATAAGAAATAATTTTATTATTGTTTGTAATTTTTGAATAACTTAATAAATTTGTTTTCATATCTTTTACATAAAATACATTATTCAAATTTATGACCACTTGTTTATTGTACACAGGAAATGAAGCTTTTATTTGACCAATTTTTGTCGCTAGCAATATGCGACCGTCTCCCACTTTTACATTCACTGGTGTTTTTAATGTCACAAAACTTTCAAAATAAATGTCATTGTTTATAATATGATCGGTACAACCACTGTCTAATAACCAGTTTATTTCATTTGGATTGACGATGCAAGTTTCACTTATTGTTGAAGTATTTGCTGTCACATAAAAGTTATTACATTCACTATTATTTCTACTTTCTGAATTTTGATGCCCACTGTAATTTCCATGTCCCCTATTTTGATAACCACGATAATTTCCACGTCCTGCATTTTGATAACCACTAAAATTTCCACGTCCTGCATTTTGATAACCACTAAAATTTCCACGTACATTTTGATATCCACGATAGTTTCCATAATTTCCACGTCCTAAATTTTGATAATGACCACGGCCACCACGATTGAAATTATTATGTTGCCCTTGAAAACTTGTTTGATATTTTTGTTGACAGTTCCTTTGAATGTGACCTACTTTACCACATCCATAACAACCTTGATTCCGTTGTGATGTCGAACCCGCTGCAAATGCATTTGATTTTGTATTTTTTTCTTTATCTTCACCATTGTCACTTTTGTCATTCATAAATTTTAACTTGATTTTCGTTTTTAAATATTCTACATTTCTTTCTTCTTTGGGTAAAACATCAATTAAATCACCCAGGTGGCTAAATGATTTTGGGAGTGCTCTTAACATATAATTTAACTTTTCATCCTCGTTGATTTTTGATCCAGCCGCTTTCAATTCATTTGTTGCTTTTTCAAATTTGTTAAAAAAATTTTCGGGGTCATCTTCTTCCTTTAATTTGATATTTTCTAAATTGCTTCTACAGATCATTTGTAATGCTGTCGATTCTTTGTTGTAAATTTCATCCAATTTTTTAATAATTTCAAAGGCGGTTTCCTGTTCACTAATTAATTCTAATTGTTTATTTGAGATAGCGCTATATATGTAGTTCGTTGCTTTGATGTCCATTTGTTCCCATTCATTTGCATTCTCAGTTGCAGTCCTTTCTCTTTCAGTTACTATTTTACATTTTTTAAATTGCAAAAATTTTAATATTCGTAGCTTCCATTTTGTATAATCGGAACCATCAAAGATCGGTACTGTTACATCATCTATTTTTATATACGTCGCCATTTTTGTTATATTAAATTTTTTGTTTTAACTTTTAACACTTTTATATATTTTTAATAACTACGCTCTGCTACCATGTTAATGTTTGTAACTTTAAATAATACACTTTTATATATTTATTTATTGTTTATTATATAAACTATTTTACATTTTAATATTTATAAACCACACACAAACACAACTTAACAACAACTCTTCTTTATGTCTTATCATCATTTTTTTCTTGTTGGTTCAGTACTACCAACTTTGTATTCTTAATAATACCTACTTAATAATACATAACTAAAAGTAAACAAAAGTAACTAATATTTAACAAGTATAAATCACATTAGTGATATTCCTAATATTTTTATTCCATTATTTTATGATCAGTCCTGGTATATTCACCTTGTTTCTGAAAAAATTCTAAATAGGAGCGTGTTTTTCCTACACTTTTTTTGTTCTTTTTACATGACTCATACGCAACTGTTCTTGCTATTTTACACAATCCTACGTTACTGTTCGCTGTGATTCAGTTTACTTGATTTAACGTGTTGTCTTAATTTATTGTTTTTAAAGAACTATTCAGTCTGTGATATATATTTTCTTTGGATCGATGTTTGTCTCTATGAAGATCATTCGTTATCGAGTCCATACATGATTTCATTTTGTCTGTAAGTAAAAAATGAATTTTATTTTATTTATGTTTTAATATTTATGATTTAATATAAACATTTTTCTGTCTTGTTATTCAATAATTCCCTGGAGAATCTTGAATCCCCAAGCAAAAATTAATTCAATGCTTTTTATATCCTTTGCCTAGAAGAATGCTAGAGTTGAAATAAGCGTTAATTATTCTTCTTAAGCAATTATTCATCTTAAACACAACCTTTTTGTATATTCATCTTAAGGTTAGGTAGTACACTATTATTTCCACTCCTTTTATATTAAGTATTGATTGTAAAGACAATGCATATATGGAATAGCACCATGAAGTACAATCAAATATTCTAGTTTCCATTTGTTTTAATATATAACGAAACCGTATGTTTATAAAATTGTACATGGTGTTCATTATTCCCTAAAGAATTGTTTTAACTTAATTATATAATTTTTATTCTTACTCTTTTGACCATTTCTATATTAATGTTCATTGTTTAATATTTTTAGACAATAACGTTTTACACTATTAGACAAACATGTTAAAAGCATATCTGTATGTGTACACAACGCATATTTATTACTAGGGACTGGACACAAGAGGCCGATGATTTTATTTTATTCCATAGTATTTTTTAGATTTATGTTTATTGTTCACATCGTATTGTATTAGAATCACAATTTTGAGGTCAAGTAAACCTGCAATATTTCCAATTTCAATTTTAAGGTTTTTTTTTAATAAGAGTTGATGACAGTTTTCTACTTGTTGTAAATCTAATAATGTATTTCCAAATGCTTTAACAAATTCTCCATTTTACTCTTTTATAATTTAGCATAAAAGTGTTAAGAGAAAAAATATTTTGTATAATATAGAGGTTATGCTCTCATTGTTGACAGAGAACATGTGTTTTTAGATTACAAATTTTCGCGACAGTCTTTACATCGGTGGCCATATTTTTAACGCATATTGGTGTCTTCCGATATTGAACTTACTCTACAGCATGGCTTAATTAACAGGCAGCAGATTTCTGTGCAGAGGAGCTGTTTCATCGCTATGACAAATCTGTCAATTTTAATGGCAACTATGTAAAAACATACCTGAAAGAATTGGTTTTAAATTGTGTATAATAAAAACTTCTTCATGCGTTGGTGTTTTTTCTAATAACCAAACGGAATTTACTTTACAAATCGCCCTCGTATTTGACACGATAAATTTATTACTTATTTCCTAACGTTATATTGAAGTTTCAACAAGTATCCTCTTAGTCAATGAACGATTTGAAATAAAGACATTTCCATAATTTTGTAATATATATATATATATATATATATATATATATATATATATATATATAGTGTTTATAAGAATTTTATTTTTCTTATTTATTTTATTGGCCGTGTCTTAATATTAAAAATAATAGACTTTTTATTGGTTTAGCGACCTTTTATTGAATTATGATGTTTTATTCTACGACGTTTCGACTTTTATTATTTTTCAGTCTTTTTCAAGTATCTAGAAACAAGAATTAATACAATGAGAACATGAGAACTGTGTTTGCTTTTGTGAGATTGAATTAACAATTAAATTAACAATTAAAATTAAAATTAGATTAAAGACTGAATTACCAATTAGATTAACAATTAAAGTTAAAATTTAAAATTAGATTAATAATGAGTAAGGACAATTAAAGTGATTACATCTGTATAAATGAATAGAAAATTTGAATTAAACTACAATACAGTAAGGTAAATAGAAACAAGAATTACTACACTGAAAACGTGAGAGTTGTGTTTGCTTTTGTGAGACTGAATTAACAATTAAATTGACAATTAGAATTAAAATTAGATTAAAGACTGAATTACCAATTAAATTAACAATTAAAGTTAAAATTTAAAATTAGGTTAATAATGAGTAAGAATAAATTACAGTGGTTAAATCTGTATAAATGAATGAGATGTTAAACTTTTGATGTTAAACTACATTACATGAACAATGAATGTACAAAACTCACCGTTTCTTTTGGTTTTCAAAATCACGCATTCTGTGTAACATGTGTATCGGGGGCCCGAGACCTTTTTTTGTAACGAACCGATCGCACTGGTTGGAATATTGTAAGTGTTTGTGGCTTTATTAAGAGAGGTTAATTTCTGTTCTGTTTTTGGAATTTAGCAAATTGATCAGGACCGTGTTTAGGGGTATGTAGTAAAAGTATTTACAAATGGGAACTGATAAAAAGTTTTTTTTGTTTTTTTGGTTTGTGTTTGTGTGTGCGGGGGGGGGGGGGTTGATTTTATCTATTGTTTAATCAGTGGGTAATAGAGTTTAGACAGTCCATCAATTTCGTTCCTGTCGTTTATTGTTCTGCTGTTTTTGAAAATGTGGATCATTTCTAAGACCTCCCTAGCTTTTGTATTCTTTTTCTGTGTTATTACTTTGGTGTTATCAAAATCAAAATTATGTTTTAGTGTCAATTGGTGTTTTTTTAAAGCAGTTTGATTTTTTGCGTATTTGTGACCTTTCAGTGTAGTAATTCTTGTTTCTATTTACCTTACTGTATTGTAGTTTAATTCAAATTTTCTATTCATTTATACAGATGTAATCACTTTAATTGTCCTTACTCATTATTAATCTAATTTTAAATTTTAACTTTAATTGTTAATCTAATTGGTAATTCAGTCTTTAATCTAATTTTAATTTTAATTGTTAATTTAATTGTTAATTCAATCTCACAAAAGCAAACACAGTTCTCATGTTCTCATTATATTAATTCTTGTTTCTAGATACTTGAAAAAGACTGAAAAATAATAAAAGTCGAAACGTCGTAGAATAAAACATCATAATTCAATAAAAGGTCGCTAAACCAATAAAAAGTCTATTATTTTTAATATATATATATATATATATATATATATATATACATATATAATAACTTCGTGACCTTGGTATGATATGGTAAACTTAATTACTTGACATTTATATCCTGTCATTCATATTTTGTATTCTCTTGAAAAAGGCGTATACAGCCGAAACATGTAGAGTTTTTTAAATACATATATTTTGGAGTAATATACAGACCTTTAATCGCCTACTGATTAGGTTTACTATATATATATATATATATATATATAACAAGTGTTCATTTGAAAAGTCAATCTAGTAGCATGTGATTTATTGAGAAAATTATTTTGAAGTATGTCGTAAATTAAAATTTACTACTTAACCTACGAAGTCGTATATTTTGACAGTTTCATACATACAAATAAATAACAAATAATAGGTATTTATTGAAAACTATAACAAATGTTGAAAATGTTGTCCTTCAAGATCAATGCACTTTAAAATCCTCCGTTCAAAATTTCTGATGATATTCTGCAACATTACTGGATTGTTATTAATTTCCATGCATTTCTGTTCGATTCTCTGTAGCATATCATTCAAATTCAATATAGGTGTTCGAAATATGTTATTTTTTAGATAAGGCCACAAAAAGAAGTCGCAAGGTGTTAAATCGCATGAACGTGCTGGCCAGGCAATTTCAGTATTTCGACTAATTAATACGCTCATCAAAAATTCTCTTAAACAATCCAAAGATTCTGCAGTACAGTGACAAGGTGCTCCGTCTTGTTCGAAATATGCATTTTGAAGTTCATCATCACGCAACTGAGTGACAAATGGTTGTAAAATTTGCGTACGGTACCTTTGAGCATTTAACGTTCCCTGAAAAAATATTGGTCCAATGATTCGCCTTTGGCTTATCGCTGCCCAAACACCAATATTCTCTGGATGTAGCGATTCTTCTTTAATTACATGTGGATTTTGGCTACTCCAAATTCTTGTATTTTGTGAATTTATTTATCCCGTTTTATAAAACCATGCTTCATCAGTAAAGGTGACTCTTTGCGAAAGTTCTCCATTATTGTTCATATTTACAAACCAATTACAAAACTGTAGTCTACGTGGGTAATCAATTTCTAACAATTCTTGTACTGCTGTGACACGGTATGGATAAAGTTGCATATCTTTTTTTAAACTTGTGAGTTGTACCAACAGAAACGTTTATTTGTTGATTCAAATGTCGAACAGATGTTTGTGGTTCATTTTCCATTATTTCTTCAACACGATTGACAACTTGAGGTGTACGTTTCTTAACTGCTCCGCTGCCTGATTTTCTTAAGAGACTACCAGTTTCAGAAAAAAGTTTTAAAGTTCTATCCAAAGTATTCTTAAATTGTATATAATCTATTACAAAATGTGGAAACTCAACTTGAAATTCTACCATGCAATCTTGAACTGAATAAACCCATAAACCATCAATTTTATTACCACTTCGAAAATAAGCCTGAACTAAAAAAATGTTATGTTCTAAAGTGAAAGCCATTTTAAAACAGAGGAGCAATTTATTTAAACCAGAATCGACCCACGATTATTTTATGCACTAACTGATATTTGTGATTGACATTATCAAATGTCATTTGGATTTACGTTTACGGAACAACAAACACATACTAATATATATGCGTCTTGTTCTATCAAAATTTCAAAGTAACCTAGATTGACTTTTCAAATGAACACGCGTTATAGAGGTTATGCTCTCATTGTTGACACAGAACATGTGTTTTTAGATTACAAATTTTCGCGACGGTCTTTACATCGGTGGCCATATTGTTAGCGCATTTTGGTGTCTTCCGATATTAAACTTACCATACAGAATAGCTTAATTCACAGGCAGCAGATTTCTGTGCAGAGGACATTAAAAAGGTGTTTCATCGCTATGACAAATGTGTCAATCTTAATGGCAACTATATAAAAAAATAGCTGAAAGTATTGGCTTTAAATTGTGTATAATAAAAACCTCTTCATGCATTGGTAGTTTTTTTAATAACCAAACGGAATTTACTTTATGAATCGCCCTCGTATTTGAAACGATAAATTTATTACTTATTTCCTAACGTTATATTGAAGTTTCAACAAGTATCCTCTTAGTCAATGAACGATTTGAAATAAAGACATTTCTATAATTTTGTTATGTAATTAATGTTAATTTATATTCTTATTTACATGTTATACAATTATATATATATATATATATATTTTTCAATTGTTATATATATATAACAATATATGTATATATATATATTTTTCAATTGTTATATATATATAACAATATATGTATATATATATATATCTATTTGGTACACTATGTGATTTGAACTTTTGCTTCACCCAACGTATAATTCATATCATAATTTATTTTGTCTGAAAATATAATCTTTGGATCAGTGAAACCTATAAATTTTGGCTAATCATTATATACACTTTTAATCTTTAGATACGAAATCGAGGAGCGCGCTTTCTAATCTATATATATATAAAATACAAAAAATGTTTGTTTGTCCTTTATAGACTCTGAAACTATCCAACCGATGTGATCCAAACCGATTTCATTAGAAAGGTAATAGTCCAGATTAGGTTTACGGCTATATATCTTATTGCTAATTCAAGTGGGCTTAGCCCCTCCCACATAAATTGAATAACATCATATATCTCGACTATTGTGATAGCAAGAGTTTTGAAACATTGCAATAGTACATATTGCTGTGAACTGTGTTTTTGCTTATAAGGTCAGTCCACTGTATTTCCCTGCTCTTCACAAAGTGTGAAGAGGGCTAAAGTATCATTAAACAATAGCTTGGAGGAAAAAGTCTGTGCGATAAAAAACACGCACACAAAGAAAGGCCTCCAGTGAAACGCGAGCAAAAGTATATATCTAATAGATTGTTAAGAAAATTCTCAAATTCAAAATCTAATTTATAACCCCAAAATCAATTCGTAAAAAGACTAAACGTCAAACTCGTAATTTACTTTACTCGTGCGAACTTAACACAAGTACAAAAATCTCCCCTCCAACCTGACTTTCAAAAACTTCAAGAATATCCTGACAAAAAACTCCCTCATAAAAAAATATGTTAATTTTCTTAACTATCTATATTATAAGCTCATATAAAAATAATTCAAAATTACAAATAGGCACAAAATATCTTCAAATTATAAAGAATAGAATTTATATAAAACAATTGTAAAAAGTACTTACGTACGCAACACTTTTTTATTCAGAAAAAACTAAAGCGAGAGATATCAAATATAATATGAATTAAATCAAAAATACGAGATCACTACCACTCGTAATGCGTAAATGAAATATTAATTACACATCAAAAGCACTCAAGACAAAATAAACCGAAGTTAAATCAAATATACTTAGAAGTAAAAAATGATGTTTTTTACCCCCAACTGTACAATGCAACGAACCTGATATCTCTCTCTCCCAAACCGACAAAGTATGCGGACATCGGGCACATCCAGTTCAAAATAATACCGCAAGTCGGACAACTTCCGATACAATAACAACTATACAATCCCGGTCATTACAATAAATCCAATAAACCTGTAAATATACTTTGACATAAAACAAATGTGCATGTTTAATAAATGTAATAAAATCTCTAATTGTTCATAATAATTCTTCGGGGAAAAATCCACAATAATATGTTACTAATGTGAGTAATCAGGACAAAAATGGATGGGATCGGACAAGTGGGCAATTGTTTATCCGCTAGCATTAAGATAAAAAGGTTAATAAATAAACAAAATTTTCTTTTTTTCAAACACACGCATTTCATTTTTTTTAGCGTAGTAGCACACGCCGGGCATCCGCTAGTATTTACACTATTTTAAAACCCTGACTAACATCCCTGAAGCCAGTATTGAATGCGAGTTTTGTACGAGCGTTCATGCGGTTCCCCATATGCTCCTATTGCAAAAGTCTAGCACTGTTCACTGTCGTCACGTTTCCCACTAATCACGGCATACTCTGTTGTTGCAGGTCGGAAGCTTGAAGGGTTACTACTTGTTCGAGCATAACCACGTCCACAAGCGTTCTCTCCAGGCCAACGACTTCTACCACAGGTCGCTGATAAAGGAACCTCAGGTTAGTAATGATTTCGTTTGCGCCGCGGTCACGGTCTTTATACCATCGCGGTAATATCACGTGTCTGCCTACGTTCCGCAGTTCGTGCGATACGTTGATTGTATTGTGTCGGGCATTATGTATTGTGTACTGCTTTATCTCGAAAGCTTTCGTTAGTACAGTTTCGTGTACACAGGATCACTCTTTGAAATGAAACTCGAGCAGTACTTATAAATTTCATGACCTGTACGTAATACAAATTATACTTGGGATCCATCATTTCAAGTACTTTTTTTAGTTTTTAATGTAATATGAGAGATTGAAGCTATACTAAAAGCATCGTACAAGAAAGGAATGTTAACAATTAACGGTTTTTATCAGTTAAGGTTGCTTGACCTATTTCAACGCTTGAATAAATTGTGATAATTCAAAGCAATTATTTCTATTTCTACTCATATATCAATAATATTTAAAGTAAAAATAAAGTACTCATTACTCTACAGATTCAGTTTATTATAATCATTTGTTTCACGGCGACCATATTTGCTTAATAGGACTTTATAATTTAACTAATTCCTCGGTTATCTTTTACAAAGTTATTCCACTGCTACATAGTTCAACCAAATTAGTTGATAGCATTATAATTAATGTGTCAACTAAAAAATGTTCTGGAGGTAAAAAGAATAGCAAATTTTATACAAATTAAGTTTATATTTCCAATTTACAAAAGATGATGTACTAGCGTTTCGATCATTATGTTATTGAAAAATCTATTGAAATAAATGCATGATGTTTCAAAAATAAAAAATCAAATTGGTGCAAGTGTTTAGATAATTTCTTAGTGGTTCATTAAATATATCAATTGATAAATTCTTGGAGTTTTTCGGCTTTTATATTGTTAATATTTCATATAAAAGCCGAAAAACTCCAAGAAATTATCAATTGATATATATATATATACCGGGTGTATTATGAAAAACCTTTGGGGCTGTAGCTTCCTTATATTTTATCTGATTTTAATGAATGATATGTCAAACTAAATCGTTTTTAAAGCACTGTAACCTGGTTTAAAAAAAAAAAAAATTTACATTTCGTTTTTGACAGACGGTAGTAAATTTTTTTTTTTTTAATTGTACTACATATTTTTTTTTACTTATTCTAATAAACATTTATTTCCTGAAGACACCTCCATTAAATTGAGTGACAAATTTATTATTATTAAAAAAAAACTACGAAATTTACAGAAATCAAGCTATCATATATTTTAATGAATCAAATGTTCGAAATTGGCCCCATTCACTATATAGCCCATAAAGGATTACAAACCAATGTTATCAGTGAGCGGTGGGTCAACAACAACATTTACAGTGTTTATTTTAAAAATTTAAAAATAAAGCAGTCATATTGAACGATAAAAGTGCATTCCAAATTTTCGAAGAGAGCTGTGACATCTGTCAGTCACACATTCATTATAACATTTTCAACGATTTATTTCTAAATTTTGTTATTGAAAAGGATAATGGCGAATGTGTGGATGCGATTCAAGCATATTTTGAATGCGGAACAAATTCTGCCGCTGCTTTGCGACTTTATGGAAATCGTTTTCCTGACAGACTGCGTCCAAGTGCCGATAAGTTTGGAAGGCTCGTGCAATATATACGAAATTTTGGATCATTCAAAAAACCGAAAATAAACGCTCGTGTAATTCAAGATCAAAATCTAGAATTAAGTGTCTTGCTCTATGTGGAAGAAAACCCTAATACGTCTACGCGAGAAATTGCTCACTACATGCAGGTATCACATTCTACAGTGCAGTACATTCTGAAGAAGCACAAGTTCTTTCCTTATAAACCACGGAAGGTGCATGCTCTCGGTGAAAACGACCCTCAACGAAGGGTTCAATTCTGCACGGTTTTCATGAATAAACTAAGGGAAGATCCAATTTTTTACCGTCGTGTGTTGTGGTCAGATGAATGCACTTTTGGGAAAAATGGTGTATTCAACAGAAATAATCATCGCCATTGGAGCACTGAAAATAACCATGTTGTGATGCAACACAATTTTCAAAATCGGTTCAATGTAAATGTATGGTGTGGCATTTTAGGCGCTAGAGTAGTAGGGCCTTTTTTTGTGGAGGGTAATCTAAACCAAGAAAAGTATAATAATTTGTTACGCAATGAATTAGGCGATTATTTAGATGAGTTGCCACTTGCTGAGTTAAACAGGGTGGTGTTCTAACAGAACGGTGCCACACCCCATAATGCACGAATGAATACTGATTTTCTAAATAATTATTTTGGCGTCAGATGGATGGGCACTTACGGACCTATTCGATGGCCTGCTAGATCGCCAGATCTGAATCCACTGGATTTCTTTCTGTGGTCTTACATTCAAGATCATATCTATTTGACTCCACCTGATACCAGAGATGATTTAGTAAGAAGGATAGTACAAGTATGTCATGAAATACCACCAAATCTTATATTAAACGCATCAGTTGGAGTTAATAGAAGGTGTCAAATGTGTCTGGAACAAAATGGGGCCAATTTCGAACATTTGATTCATTAAAATGTATGATAGCTTGATTTCTGTAAATTTCGTAGTTTTTTTTTAATAATAATAAATTTGTCACTCAATTTAATGGAGGTGTCTTCAGGGAATAAATGTTTATTAGAATAAGTAAAAAAAAATATGTAGTACAATTAAAAAAAAAATTTACTACTGTCTGTCAAAAACGAAATGTCAAATTTTTTTTTTTTTTAAACCAGGTTACAGTGCTTTAAAAACGATTTAGTTTGACATATCATTCATTAAAATCAAATAAAATATAAGGAAGCTACGGCCCAGAGGTTTTTCATAATACGCCCGGTATATATATATATATATATATATATATATGAAAAATGTGTGAAAGTCATATTCATCTGGAATGTGCAGATGCCGACATTTCATAGTTTTTACTAATCATCAGTACTCCTTATCCAGAAATACATACGACTTTAATTTCTATACTGCGTGTATATGTATATGCAAATGATGAAAAACGCAATGTTAATGAGAATTAATAATTACTAAATTCCCACATTACATGCAACTGACGCTCTAATTTGTTGCATTAATTTCTACAAATGACAAAATCACATTTGCCTGAGAATGTAGCTACAACGCGTCACTGCGCCAACCGTCCAGGTTGTCCGGGCAAATGAAAAATGTGTGAAAGCCATATCCATCTGGAATGTGCAGATGCCGACATTTCATAGTTTTTACTATCATCAGTACACCTTATCCAGAAATAGATACGACTTTCATTTCTATACTGTGTGTATATATGCAAATGATGAAAAACGCAATGTTAATGAGAATTAATAATTACAAAATTAATAATTATTAATTCTCATTAACATTGCGTTTTTCATATATATATATATATATATATATATATATATATCTCGCATGATGGCGGATTGATATATATATATATATATATATATATATATATATATATATATATATATGGACTACAACTCCATAAAATAAGAATAAGAAAAAATAGAATAATGAAACCAGACTCAAAATGAAGAAAATTCATTGTAAACTCAGCCATAAAATTTGTCATACCATTTTGACGTTTAAGGAAATTTTAACTAAATTTACACATCATGAACCAGACATTCAGGTTTGGAGGTTATTATGATGCAAATGTATACTATCTGGCTTGTATTAAATGCGGAATTTAAACATAAGCGCAATTTCAGAGCTTGTGGCATTGTGTTGAGTGTTTGGTGTTTTATGTTGAAAACTGCTTTTTGTGTATATGATTTTATATGAAATTGAAAAAATATAAAATGAACAAAGTACCGCAACATAATATTTTAAATAAGCTGTAAGTAGAACTGAATAAAGAAAACTGAGAAACTATTTGACATACACTAACTTTTAGTAATCAGTATTTTATTTTACTACCATTTTTTCTAATTATTTCTTCCAAACGGCATACCATAGACAAGATTAAGTTTTCTATATGTATCCTATCTAAACTTTCTCAACATTCAATAATTTTTTGCCATAGTACGTCCTCGTTATCGGACCCGAAATTACTATTATATATATTTTTTGTCATCCTTCCCCACAAATTTTTCATGGGATTTAGATCCAAACTATTTGTTGGCCAAGGTATCAGCTCCATATGGTTTTCTTGAAAACAGCTCTTACCAGCAAGACTTGCTGAACAGTTATCCTATAGAAATACAAAGTTTTCATGTGTATTATTTGCGTATGGTAACGTAATATGTTTAATAACATTTACATATATCTCCTATCTAAGTGTCGGAAGAACAATGCCTTGTGTTGTACATCGTGGCACGGGTGTTTCAGTGATGCAATCGTGTGACGAAACTTCGTAGATCGAAGCGCTTCCCCTCTGACCTTTTTTTTGCGGGTTCGCGCTTGGTTTTTGACTTCACTTGACGTTAATATCGCGACCACTGCGTTAATGCATGCGCAAGTGCCACTTGTAGTTATCGTAAGTTTTGTGAGTTTTGAGGATAATTACACCGACTCGGTGGATAATGTGGGCGCACTTGAATTAAGTAATCCCAAGATAGCCTTGGATAATTGCACGTCGTCTGGGTCGTGATTTATCGTGCTCCCTAAACATATAAGAGGTAAGGGACGCCAGTTTGTACGCAGCATTCCAATTCATTGTTCTTGCATTTCTTTTTTGCTAATATATAATATAATATCGTAAAGTCCCCGTCACCGGCTTCCAATTAATGACTACGATCACATGCAACCTTTAGTAGTCGCTGATATCAGTTGGAGTTGCCGAGTAGTACCTAGCTTGGGTAGCTAGGTACCGAAGTAACAGAGAAACGGGAAGAGATACCATCATCACCGAGATATCATCGGTATACACGTCAAAAGCTACGTTCCTGTTTATAATTATACTATTTGAAGTAGCTAGATATTTTTCTCTAACATTTTTATTTAGTTTACATTTAGTAGGATAATACAAAATATTAATCAGTCAGTTTCAACTTTATTACCTGCTAATTAATTTCGAACATTTAATAATAATAATTATTTAGTACATTAAAATTAAGTCATATTGTGCCTAAGTTTATAATACTCTTGTAGGCGTTCTTGAGATCTCAGTAAACGTAGATATATTATTTTCTTATTTTGCTATATAGTATACCGTATGTTAATATACAGGGCTTCACCTTTTTCATTATATTTTGACACTTAATATGTTTCTCTCTTGTTTGTATTTTTTATTTTCGTCGCAACCGCATATAATAAATATTGTTACTTCTTATTTTTTGTTGTTCGTTTTCTTTTAATATATGTAGCTTTCTTGGATGTAACCTGGTTTTACGTGGGTACGTTATCGCATGTACGTCTTCCGCGTAACGTATATTCACTTATACAAGCGCCATTTTTAAATATCGATCAATTAGTTTAACAAAGTTTCGTCAAGAATCTCATGCCGTCTTCCCCGAGCTGTGTCCGTGGTACTGGTCGGCTGAATTGTATTTTTAACGTTTTGCGCGTAGCACCTTCTTGACAAAGATATCACAACAAGTACACAAAAACTAATTAATTACTAATGCTAATGATAACAGTACTCGACTAGTTAATAGATTTTAACAGGCTATATTTCAACAACACGACTGATAGAAGGTATCTGAAGATAGATTCAGAATCAGTGATGTGACGTTAGCAAGCAACACTTGAGAAATGTTATGTAATAAAGAAAAAATTGTTTTTTTTGTGCGGTGTTATAGATAAATTCAAGCTAACAAAGAAAACATTCATGAACCATATTGCTGCTCTTTCAAAATTTTATTAATATCTGTCACTTCATCATTTACCAAAAAAAATTATTATTAAACATAAAAAAGTATTATAAAAACCGCACCATTATTACATGTAGATTTTCTTTATAAACCACAATAAAATACTTAAAACAAAATTACACAAGTACTCGGTGTGTTCATTTTTTTTTGTATATGTTATAACTGTGCCAACCCGTAAAATTTTTCATAACTCAAATATTGGGTCAAAAATATTAAAGAACAGAGGAAAGATATTGGCATTTTCATTACAAGTTGGCCGACCCAGACGTGACGACAATAAAGGCAACGTTAAAGTTGCGTGCCAACATAGAAGCCCAAAATATTTACACCGTAATACGCATAAAATGCGGTACATAACAGAGGATAAAGCACTTTAGCAAAGTACGGTGAAAAATATTAAGCGGTAAAAAATTCAGTTCACGCACTTTGATATGCCGCCGAGTGTATTTTGGAATTGTTAGAGTAGAATGAAGAATATAAATACAAGATGTTGCCAACATTTTTATTGCCATTTTAAAAGTCCTTTCGACAATCATTTCCTTTCTACCTCGATTGTTAGTCATTTTCGATTGTATCAAATTTCTAATGTCTTGCTTAAAATTACACTACTGCACATAATTATTTATCCATCTCTCTTTTTATTAGTTCTTTCACAAATTCTATTGCGGAAATCAAAGCGACTTTTTAAACAGCTTATAGTCATTTGGTTAAAGCTAAAATAAGAAAAATCCAATTTAAAATGATCACCGTTTACATTTTCTAGGCTTTCAAACAACAGGACTAATTATCTAATAGTAACAGCATTTTGTCCATTGGTACCTTACTGTTATCGGTATTTTTGGTCCACCATTAATAGCAAAATGAGTTTAGATTTGGGCTAGAGTCAATTTTCGAACACAATAACCTCCGATGCGTTATTCCTACATCTCGTGACCAACCTTTATATTTTTTTAAATAATACTCGTACTTAACTATTTGGTAACACTAACATGGCCTTAGGATAAATTTCGGCCTCAATTTTAATATTTTTTCCACAAAAATTAAATCATAATCTATACATTACACTTTTGCAACACTATTCTCTATTTGAAAAGTCCTAGCGTAAATTCTACTATCTTTCTCTTTCTGCGACTGTGAAAATTTTCTCATCTATAAGAAAATATTTTCATATCCGTTGATCGAGTATCTTTCGATTTCATTCTGTGATTACTCTTGTAAAAGCTTCTTTTTCTTTCCTAAATATTCGACAATATTATCTAATTCTTACATCCGCTAACTATATTTTCTCGTTTTAATATATATTATCTATTTCATCAACGGTCTCAGTTCGTTATCATTAGCCTTTTTTAGACATATTATACTTCGATGTTTCTTTCAAAGATGTTAATTTGTTCTTCTTCTAATCGACTGCATAATTCGCTACTAATCTGATTTGTTCTATAGATATTAAATTTAGGATTTTGAATTGCCACTATCACTAATATTCTGTCCCAATCATTCCGCATTTTTCTTTCTCTTTCCAGATTTTTTTCTATCATGTTGTGTATTTTCTTATGCAATTCTCTTCCTTCTCGGGAACACGAATATAGGATAGAATTTGGTAGCTACGGCGCGCACAGGCGCAGCGATGGTCCGAATCAAAACGAAATCCGTCGTCGTATCGCACAATAGTCTGGGAGCTTCTATTTACGGTGTATGCCCCGTTAGTCAGTGGAGACGGCTACGGGTGACTAAAAATAAGTAGATAGCGTCACTCCGTTTTGCTATGGAAGCTCAGTCTGATAACGGAGAAAAGGGATTGCGCGATCTTAGGCACATGCGCATACATACTATAAAAATACAAACGCTAATTACAAAACGAAACGACAAAATGCTGCACAGGATACCTGTAATCAAACTCCAACCTGCTAAAGAGAGAATAAAACAAAATAAGCGAAGGTAAATAGAAAACTCGAAAAAAGTTTACTCGTATGTTCCATAATAATAAAACCAAATTCTGTTCAAAATAATAGAATAAAATGAAACAGATATCCTGTATATGGGTCACACTGTATATGCAAATAAATTTGAAATTTTTAACAAGAAAAGAAATTAAAGGGTGATTACAATTGAACTGAAAGTCATCTACAGTAATATGAGTATAAGAAAAATAGGATAAATTTCAAAATAAAAGTGAATATTACGCTAATAAAAAAAACTAAAAGACATCAATAGTCTAGATTACAGATATAGACATGAAATAAATTAGTCTTTCCTATGGTGCCAAACGAAAGCTTTACAGTATAGTAATTAAGCAATTATACACAAAATAAAATTGACTTACGTGTATTTCGAAAATTTATAACACAAATTATAATCTATATTATATTAAGTACCAAGCCCACATGTAGATCGTTTTCTTGTTTATACTAAGCGATGGCCAAGTACAGATGGTTCACACAAAAAAAAGTTACAGACAAGAAAAATTCTCATGTTAAAAATGAATTTAGAATATTCTTATAGATTGTAAAATTATAAAAGCGGTAAAAAGAATTAGAAAATTTTACGATAAAAATTAATATATATATATATATATAACACCAGAGCAAATAAAGTTGAAATCAAATGGAAAATAAATTACAAGTAACTACAAATATATATATCCAAGTGTAATATTAATTGACGAAACGTTACTAAAAATTTTAATTTGGACAGCAAATAATTTAAGACTCGAAAGTTAGAGAATATATGATTTGTTTAAATCTTCACAACGATATTTAGAGAGACAAAATTTATACCAAAATCATATGAGTTGTCCTTCGGCCTAATACATACATACATTCATGTAACACAGTATATGGTTTTTATCAAATGCCACAGGAAGTCGCCTCAAGTAACAATTAACAATAAACTGTCATTACCTCAAACTGCGTTAAATACTCATGCCTCCATCTAGATAATAAACTCACATGTAAAGAACATATACGAAAGAAGATAAAGCAGCTAGACACCGAATTTTACAAGCACTATTGGTTACTAGGAAGAAAATCTCAACTTTCACTTCCAAACAAGCTGCTATCTTATAATGTTATCCTAAAACCGGTATGGACCTATGTAATACAGCTTTGAGGAACGCATGCCAGATTAAATATTGTCATCCTTGAGAGATTTGAATTTATTTCGTCACAAATAAGGATATTTGTCGAGACCTAGGAATGCCTTCAGTAGCGAGAAGACTCAAACACAGGACGTCATCGGACTTATCGCTGGACTATTTAAAAATTGAACAAAATTTTTATCAGTTTCTTTGACATAAGAACATTGTAATAAAAACTGCAGAGTTGTATTTACTGGAATATTTCTGTTTACTCTTTGTAATTTATAATAATATTGCATAATAAACAAAAAAACACTTTTCGCATGTCAGTAATTATAAATATCAAAATCGCTCGTCAAAAATATTAGAATAGATTCTGTCCTCTTGACTATAACCAAGGGCAGAATAGCTCAAACATATAATTCTATCTTTGTAGAGGTCTTGTAATATCTAGCTGGTCCGCAGAAAAACAGATTTACTGCAGAACCTCGTGGTCAACTTTATCACTAAAATGACTGTCTTGTTTGTATTCAATCGGGTTTATAAATTGTACATGTACATAAAGACTGGGCATTTTCGACAGGTGTTTTTTAAATTACATGTTATTTTAACATTGGCAACACTAACGTTCTCAGAATATTGACAGATTTTTAATGACTTGCCAAAGCGAATGTTGTGTTACTGAAACAGGGCGAATTTTGGAAAGAGGAGAAACTGAACTTATGACAGATCTCTTAATCTCAGTAGTCTGAGGAGAATTCTGCATAAAATCCTCAAAGTGATCACCATCTTCGTTATTGCGTTTCTTCTTCGGTTATACAACTGCTGGAAAATGACGTCGGTTTTGTTAAAAAATAATCTTTTCGGATAAGGCACATTCTCATCTCGGTGGCTATGTAAAATAAGCAAAACTGCGGTATTTGGGGTAGTTGGGAAAAACCAACACATAGTCGTGCTGAAGTCACTGTATCCTCACCGAGTGACTTTGGACTGGTTTTTGGAATAACGGCATTATTGGCCCAGTTTTCTTTGCTACATATGGCGCGCGCAGGCACAGCAATGGCATCTGAAGATGGTCAAAATCAAAACAAAACCAGTAATCGTACCGCACAATAGTCTGAGAGCTTCTATTCATTGTGTATGCCCTTAGTCAATGGAGACGGGTGTGGGTGACTAAAATAAAAGATGGTAGGTAGCGCCACTCGGTTTTACTTACGGAAGCTCAAATCTGAAAACGGAGAAAAAGGATTGCGCGATTTTTGCCGCATACGCAAACAGACTACAAAAATACAAACGCTAAATACTAAACAAAACAACAAAATGCTGCACAGGATATCTGCAACCTGAAAATAAATGTTCAAACTCCAACTTTCTAAGGATAGAAAAAAAACGAAGGTAACGAAAAGGCTGGACAACAGTTAATCGTCTATTAACAAACTTCTGTTCAAAACAAAGAAACTAATACAACATGCCCCTGTATATGGGTCACACCGTATATGTAAAAATATGGAATTTTGAACATGTAATAAAAAAAAATGGAAGGGTGATTATAAATGAAATGTAACTAATCTTACCATATAATGAATGCAAAAAAATTTAAGATAAATTTCCAAAAGAATTATGAATTATATCGCAGAAAAAAATAAAATGTCTGGCATCTAAATTACAGATTAATTAAATAAATTAGTCTTTTCTATGATACCAATGAGAAAATTCTGCAGTATAGTAATTAAGCAATTATACAAATAATAAAATTATTTTACGTGTATTTCAAAAATTTATAAATCAAATAAAATTTTTATATTGTATTAAGTGCACATGCACGACTTGCAGACAGGTTTTTTTATTTATACCAGCGACGGCCGAGGACAGATGTTCACACAGAGATTTCCAGGTGGATGTTGGTTTCTGCCTTCAAAAATCGGTATCGGAATATACGATGGATTCTCGTCAATTCGAGATTCAAAAATAAACGTCGGTGCCTAGATTACAACTTCCGGAGGGTTTACCGCGTTCTTGCAAAAAGAAGGTTTTTTTTACTTTTACACGTCTAAATCTCACACGGAACGATATCAGCAATTTCTAAATTGTGTTACGTTCTACGTTCTTTTCCGCAATGCGATTTAGATGCCGGGAAAATGTCGTGTCTACCTCCAACAGCCGGTCTCGGAATATACGATGGTTTATGCTCAATTTGAGATTTAAAAACTTATTGAGGTTGCAGAAAATAGTCGGCGGTGCCTAGCTTACAACCTGCAGAGGGATTTAATTGTTCCGCTAGTGCATACTAGAAATGTCGCCAAAACTCATGTAGAAAAAAAAGTTTATTTCTCCCATCTTTCTTCAAAATCTCACACGGGACGGTATCGGCAATTTCTGAATTATGTACGTTCTACGTTCTTATCCGCAATTTGCGATCTTTATCTAAATACGTAGAATTACGTAAAACTTAATTCTCTCAAGAATGTAAATTGCACTTAGTACAATCAACCGATTTTATTTACGGCTGAAGCACGAATCTCTAACTCAAGCATCGAATATATCCAGGCAGTAGGGTGGTACTCGTGGCGAAAACAGTATACCTGGTGATAAAACGTTAAATATTAAAAAGGATGCAATTCTAAAACGTTAAATATTAAAAAGGATGCAATTCTAAAACGTAACAAATTTCATATTCTTATATAATTGTAATCTTGGTAATTTCGTATTGAGTAGAGCCCATTGGAATTTTAAGCTTGAAGTCTGACAAAGCTTCAAGTTAGGATGTCGAAATTGCTGAACTTATTACTATATCTCGTGGCTATGAGAAAGAAGAATAATCAACATTTTTTCATTTTTAAGAGTAGCTATTATGTGCCCTTGTAATTTAAAGGAATTTGAGATTTTTTAAACTGTTGTAAAGGGCTTCATCTTTTTAGTGGGCTTATTGGAATATTTTTAGTTAAAAAAATAATTTCTTAGAGCAAATTATGCAAATATTGAATTTTTTTTATAAGACAACAACATTTTTTTTAATAATATAAAAATATTATGAAAAATCGATGTGAAGAACACAATACAAGTTTATATTTGTATGAAGGTATCTTTCCAGCAATGCAGACACGTGCTTCATCTTACTATAGTATCATCAGTATATGCTGTTGGAGAGATATATTCACCATAAATAATACTCTTACTACATTATTACAAAAGTTATTTTGTATCTTAATAATACAACGTAGAAGAACATTTGGCACCGCACATTGACTAATATCAACATTACGAACACCAAAACAGCCATCCCTGTCTTGATAATAAGTGTAAGACTTAGCCGGGAGTTTCCATCTGACGGACACAGTCGCAACTTGCGAAAACTGTATTAATTTGCTTCCACCCTACATCGGACACATGGATGTTTCAAATTATTTTGCTGAAATTTCTAACTTAAATATCTGACCTTGAAACACATAAGAAATGTGTCTTAAATGTAATATTATTTAAATTATTTCACGTCGTAGTTTTATGTAATTCCGTGAAGCTCCTTTACCATTATTTTCAGTAAAAATGTTTAATTTAGTCTCATTCCTAGTGGATAATTTAATTAGGGACAATAGTTTACCTCTGATGTTATTGAAAAAAAAAAACATCCATAATTTCTTCGCCCCATACACGCGTAAATTTAGCGTAGTAATGTGTTCGAGGTTTGCGGGAGGGATTTTCTTTCCCTTCGTGCTCTTCGCTACACTTACTTGATAGTATGCGCCCTCTCACCTGCACGCCCACCATTACTGTGCGCTCTTTGCAACTCGCGCTTTCCATTTTGCACTCTTTTTTCTGACTTGATACGAAACCCGTCATAAATCACTTCAACGCCTCCTATCTCTGCCAGAAGTTAACCGCACACATTCAATTTAATTTACTTTTTTTAATCTTCCAGAATAATCAATTTTAGATGATAATACTTCTAAAAATATCGCAATTATGGCAATAAATATCTAAAAGAAAAAACGACAAATTTGCCAAATTATAAACAAAAAGGAAATCTCAATATAAGAGTGTACTACATACAATGTTAGTCTGAAATGTTTTGAGCCTATATAGAAACCAGTATTTTTCAGGTCAAATGTAGTTTTATTTTTCAACATAGTTCTCTTTTTAAGTCTATACACTTTTTCCAGCGAATAGGCGTTTAGGTATGTGATGGCCTCCTCGTTCGATGAAATCTTTATCCCCCAAGTGAAACTTTAACCTTAGGCAACAGGAAAAGGTTGCTGATGGCAAAATCTGGTGAATACGGTGGGTGGTCAATCAATTCTAAGTGCAATTCACGAATTTCGACTATTATGTTCGCCGAAGTGTGAGCTGGTGCGCTGTCTTGATGAAACAGTACTTTTTCCTTCTTCAAATACGGCAGTTTTTTGCAATTTCTGCCTTAAGATTATCAAATAATGGTGAGTAATATTCCCCTATTATTGTTTTAGCTTTTCCAAAATAGTAGAACACAATTCCGTGACTTTCCTAAAATACAGTCGCCATTACATTCCGGCCGGCGGAACCGTCTTCACCGTTTTTTTGGAGCGGGTTCACTCTTTGCAGCCCATTGTTTTGATTGTTCTTTCGTCTCAGGAGTGTAGTGGTGAATCCAAGTTTCATATACAGTTATGAATCGGCGCAAGAACCTGACTTGTTTCGTTTAAACTGCTCCTACAGGGCAGGGCTTTGAAAATGTTCATTCGAATTCGTTTTTGGTCCGAAGTGAGCAAGTACGGCACCAAATATGCGGATAGCTTTCGCATGTGCAATTTTTCATATATGACAAACACGTTTTTTCGATATGTACATAATGGCTTCTGCTATCTGTCAGACCTTGGTTCGGCGGTTGTCTAGTATCATCTGGTGAACATTTTAAATATTATTGGTGGTGGTGGTGGTCACATTCGTTGGGCGTCTCGAACGCTCATCATCAGCCAAGCTAGTACCACCACGTTTATATTCAACTGGCCATCTTTTCACGGAGGCAAATGATGGAGCAGAATCCCCGTAAACAGCGTCCAACTCAGTCTTAGTTTGCGCAGTCGTATTGCCTTTCAAATGCAATGCAAGTGCAATCATGACATTCGATTTTTCCATTTTTACAAAAATATTGACATCGACTGACACTAACGACTGTTACACAATAGATTCTTCAAAATGGTTAACGTTTTCACAAGTATCCTTCAAAGCATATACGATTGTAGTACCAGAATGGTCTTGATGAGTAACCCCATCTTCATGTTGAGGCTCAATAAATTTCTGACTACGCTCGTAAATGTAGGTATAATATTTAAAAACTGTATTCAAAATAAGCATCATTACGGAGTAAGTGGCAATATACCGGGTTCTTATTTTATCATTACACATACATCGAGCTAAAAAAATAAATGTCAATGCATTGGTGGCACAGTAAGCAACCAGTTATACACCAGTGGAATTTTTCTAAATGTCAAATATTTCTGGATTTTTTATTCATACATAAATCTTAAATTAAATACGCTCTTTTGAAAAATAGCTAATTTATTTAAAACAGTTAATTATCCTTTTGCGGACGACCAAGTAGTTATTGCACAAGATAAACATGACATGGAATATATGAGCCGAAAGCTCATCGAAGAATACGGAAAATGGGGCCTGGATGTTAATATAGCAAAAACAGAATATATGTGCATAGGCGGACAGCAAGAAGACCTACACCTAGCAATGGGACAGATCATCAAACATTGCAATATATACAAATACCTAGAAATGAAAATATCCAAGGATGGGACACTAGATGAGGCAATATCAGACAGAAATATACAGGGAAGAAGAGCTACCTCCATGCTGAACAGTATTCTGTGGGACAAGACCATTACAAAAGAAAATAAAAAAAGGATTTACAACTCCATCGTGAAAAGTATATTAACATATAGCTCAGAGGTGTGGCCGATAAAAGAAAAAACAAAAAGAAAGATAAAAGCCACAGAAATGGACTTCTGGAGAAGAGCGGCAGGAAAATCCCGGAGAGATAGAGTCCCAAATGAAACCATTAGACAAGAAATGGGAATACAACATGACATTATAGATGACATTATAACCAAACAGCTAATATGGTATGGGCACGTCCAAAGAATGCCAGAACACAGAATCCCAAAGAAAGTGCTAAACTGGAACCCCCAAGGAAACCGAAAACTAGGAAGACCGCGCAGAAGCTGGAGAGACGGAGTGGATAAAGAAATTCGAGAGACGGATCTGGAGGAGGGCCTATGGATGAACAGAGGGGAATGGCGATTAGGAATCGGAAGACGTAAAACGTTGTAACCCGATATATATATATATATATAATATATATAATATATAATGTGCGACGACAATATTTTTAACAAATTCACAGAAGATGGATGGATGGTATTTCTTTAAGGATGAAAGATAGTAAAATTAGTGTATAAAAAAAAAGGTAGAAAATATGAAGCGTTAATAACAAAACAGTACAAATAGGTTTTACCATTTTATGAGATTGTAGCATTGTAGAATGTTCTCACATTAGGTACATCATACTTCTAACGAATTACCGAACGTAACCCACGTATTTGGGGCATTTTAGTAACACGATAACAACAAATAACACCTCGTGGTATCTTACGAATAAGTGGTTTTATAAAATGAAGAAATTTATCTTAAAAAATAGTATTGGGAAATTCTTGTGGGTAATAAATATGTTATATCTTTAATAATCAAAATAACTTTTGGACAGTACAACTATCTGAGAGCATCACTACTGGAATTAAAGATTGAAGAATGGAAGACATTATGCAACAAACTGTTGGAATCTGTTAAAGCAAGGCTATTTACATATGAAGAACGATCAGTCATTAGAGTAGCAACTGATTTTGACCCTCGATTTAAATGAGAAGGTTTTCGTAGTACTGAAAATGTTACTGGGGCTGCTTCTTTTCTAGAACAAGAAATGTGTAATATTATGAAAAAAATAGATCCTGAAAATAAAGAACAAATGCTTGTAATCGAAACAGACATTAGTCCACATCAAAAGTCACTTTCATTATTTGGATTTTTGCAAGAAAGAATAAAAGAGAAAGTAAAATCAATTACAGCTGATGTAATAATAACTAAAAGGCAATACCTCGAAAGGTCAAATTCAAATCAGGACGTAGATCCTCTTTTATTTTGCTAGGTAATTTTAAAAAAGGAAGTGTAATTGCATTTATTATTTCAATTTTCTTTTAGGTAACAGGAACGGAGCTGAAACGCTTAGAATAATGTGCTAGAAAATACTTCTGTATTCTAGTAAGTTCAGCAGAAAATGAAAGAGTGTTTACTATAGCTCGTTTAATAATAGAACAAAGGCGTGCAAGACTAAAACCGAAAAATGTTAATATGATAATGTCATAAATAAAAATTTAAAAAATACTAATACCTAAGTAACCTAAGTATTTATTTTTATTAAAATTACACCCAACCTTTTCCTATTAGCTAAAAAAATAACTAAATGGGTTTTATCTTACTATGCTTTCTAAATATTAAAGATATGCATGTTTAAGCATTCAAAGGGAAACTATTTAGATTGCCATACAGAATGTATATGAAACTCTTTAAATCTGTTACGGAACTGTTTGCTTTATCAGCAAAAATTATTTTATCTAAAATTTCTTCGTTTTCATTTAACAAACATTATATCACAAAAATCAGGTTGTTTTACTTTATCTTCCTCAAAAATCTTTTGCTGGTTTTATATCTTGTACGGCTTATATTTGAATTCTTCCAGTGTTTTCAACACTGAACTATACGATACTCCAAAATGCCTGGCTATATTTAAAAGCGATCCTATAGACCGATCTTCTATATAACACGGGAGATTCAGCTTCATGTTCTCTGTTAACACGTGGTTGGTTTTATTTATTTTTGTGGGAATTTAGAAAACATCATCTTTGAATTTGGTAAAAATATTTAGAATTGTCTTCGCATAAAGTCTACGCCCTGTTAGGATAATTAACTGTTGTAATGATCTATTTTTCAAGAAAATGTATTTATACAAAGGTATTTTTAATAATATAAAATATTATTAAAAACCTGGTATGAAGAACACAAATACAGGTTCACTATTAATATTTTTGTGAACGTGTCCGAAAATATCTTTCCCCAGAGACGTAGATTCGTATTTCACCTTTCTACAGGCTCATCGGTACGCCCCTGCTGGAGAAAGAATATTTCCAGACACATTCACAAAAAAGGACCACATCACCACATCACCGTAATTATCCAGACCGGGCGTAGAAGTAAATTCAGCGCTGCCTGTTGTCAGACAACCGAAGTACCTCGCCCCGTCCACATAACCAATGTGAAGTAACGACGCCTTTCCAAACGTGGCACAGTCATCCCTCTAGAAACTGTATTTTGTTTGTGTCTTCACTCATACTACGGACTAACCCCAAAATGTATTTAATTTAAGTATGAATGAAAAATCAGAAATATTCGACAATTATTGGAAAAATCGCCACTCTTATATAACTAGTTGCCTACTATGCCACACATATTTTTTTAGCTCTACACATAGGGCGATGTATGTGTAATGATAAAAAAGAACCCGGTATATACCAGAATTATATACTACATATTCATTTCAATGTCCTTGTAGTTTATATTTAATAGTTTATTAAAAAAAGTTTTTGTTGATATTTTTCGGCATCATGAAGAAAACAGGGATTCTGTTATAGATATGGATGCTAAAGTCAGTTAGTGATAGAGACTAGAGGTGCTTTCTGAAAATGTTTTAAATAAAAAGACATAGTACAACAAACATCAATTGAAAGTGCGTACAATGTAATATACAAGCATCTATTACTGAAGAAACTTCAGAGTACATTTTTACATACTATACATGTTACTACTGTTTTTCAAACTTGACCAGAAATATAAAATCAATTCATATGAGTTGATTAACCTTGGATCTATCAAACTTCGTTCTACAGAGATGCAATTAAAATAACGAATTGTAAAGGTAAGCTCGAAAACACAGAAGGGGAGAATAGTTCCATTAGTTGGCAAAGTGGTAGTAATCGCTTTTCAAGACGCGAAAGGGGCAATATTAACAAATTACCTTGGAAAGGACAAAGCAGTCAATAACAAGGTTTATACGAAAATCCATCACTTCACTCGATAGACTCCATTTGATATGTAAAGCATATTAATTCCATCTACTTTTGCTACTTTCTAATTTGTTTTAGCCGTCTTCTTTTCCTTCTTGTTTCAGCGCCACATCTTAATACTGATTGGTAACTTTTTCTTATAATTCAAAATATACATATTGCTATGAATAGTGGTTTGAGAATTGAGCACGCCACTATCCACAACTAGTTTTCCCAACTAGGTTACTCAGCCGGAGAATTTTCAAATATGAGACTTCTAACTTCTCGGGTTCCAATTCGGAAAGTCGTGTTATTTCTAAAATAAGTCTGGCACCAGTGAATAGTTCACAATAATTTATTTACATATTTATATATATTAAGCTTGAACAGCAATGCAGGTATGAAAATAAAACAAAAGCAGGATAAAATTTAAACTGAATATTTAATACAAAAATAAAAAAAAGAAAAAAAATCTATCTTTATAACGTATAAAGATTCTGTATTTTACAATAATACATGAGGTAAAAATATTCACTGTAATATTGACAGCTGAGAGAATGAAAAAACTTCCTCTTAATGACTCCGATCAAACTTATCTAAAAATAATAAAGTTTGTTTTTAATTTCTCCCCAGAAAAACACTCTGTATAATAAGATACTGATACACGATCCAAATCTACGCATTCGCAATCATCAAGCACAAGAGAAAATACCCTTGACTCCAATCAACCAATATTTTACAATTATAATTTTTTTACATAGAATTTTAATAATAGTCTTTATTATATATCTTCTTACTAATTAAGACTCTTAACTACTTATTTTAATACAATTGGAATACACTTCTAAAAGCTTTTGTACTAAGACGTCTTATGAATATAATTTTACTTACATAAAAAAATATAGAGGCGGACAAGAAGGTGCTTATAACTTTTCATACATCAAAAGCTATTACGAGAATTTATCTCTACAACTCTAATACATCAATCAAACACTTTTAGTCAAATAATTAACCGATTTAATCAATATAATTAATTACATCACACCAAGCTACCTTCTAGTACGAGATATTAAATTCGTCTCCCTGAATTTATCTAGGCCTCTTGAACACATAGGCCTTGAAAAACAAGTTTTTAATCACACGTTAAATTCTAAAACATTTTCAAAAATATACAACTTATCCCACAAAATATGTACATTCATTTTCAATTATTTTTAAATATTATTTTAGAAAAAATCCATAGCAATATGTTCCGGCTAAGCCAACCTTTGCATTTTGCTTTCACAATTCTAATTGTGAATAACATCAACACTATGTAACAACAACAAACCGATTCGAGACCGAACGAAACCACGACCATAAAAAGAGCCATTTGCAACAAAAGCCAAAAACCAAACGTTTTCGGGTTTTAGGAAAGAACACATGGAAACAATTTTTGCAACTGACACACAAATCGGCGAAATATTAAGAATCCTTACAACAAAACTATCGTTAGAAAGTCGGGGTTGTATGAAGTACTCTGCGGAGATTGTAATAAAACGTACATTGGCCAAACCAACAGCGGTTAGAGCGTGACCTCGATGAAACGTCGAAAAATAAGTCGTCGGCAGGACAGAAATCACACGTGGTAATGAACGTGAGAAACTACATTCTCAAGTATATTTATACAATACCTCTAAACGTTTTCCTTTTGACTCCTTTTACTCTCTTTTTAAGTACTTAAGTACATCGTTCCTTGTTGTACTTTGTTTTCCAAATATCATGATTCCAAAATCATGACGCTTTTGACTTCTTTGAAAAGATTTCGTTTTCATGCCTTATCTGTTATTGCTTTTTTTGCAAATTTATCATATTCTTATTAGATATCGTAAGCTAACAAGATCAATTGTTAAATTTACTGGAAGTCACATTTAAAATTGAATGCACTTTAATCTCAACTACGTATTACTAAATCAACATTTTACAGTCATGCAGTTCAGGATTATTTTGCGTGTATACTATATGATAGATATTTAAGTTTTTTCAACATTTACATCATTAAACTGTAATTCAAAATGTTTAGTAAATGTATTAGAAATGTTTTTGTACACATAATGCTTTTACATTTTGATTTCAGTATTTGCCATAGTAAATGCCTTTCATTTCCCAAGAAATTTTCTCTATTTCAGCTAGAGTAGATATTAATTTCTCTAAGCCGTACGCTGCTGAAAACGTTCTCAAATGCATTTCACGTACGCGTTCCATCCTTAGATATATGGATTTTAATATGAAAGTTAGTGTCTGATGTGTATTTTAATGCAAATGAAGCTGGCATAATCACTAATAGCTGGTAGATTAACACGTACGGCAACTCGTTCCAGCACGTTCGTAATATATCTTGCAGAATATGTAAAGATGCGCATCGAAATGCAAAATACACATCAAGGTTGAGCTAGATGAAAAAAGAAATTCTATCGCGCAGTTTAATTAAATTTTGAGCTTCTTTGGCGTTCTTCTAATTAAACTAATTAGAGATTTTCGTTTAATTCAAGTGTATGTATTTACTTCATTTCATATTGCATTAAATATTTCTGCTTCCTTAACATATCTTCTCTTGCATAAATTTACTTGCTTTGAATTATTTAATGTTTTCAAATGGACGTATTAATGGCGGCAGGTATTCGATGCTAATTTTATGATTTATTAATCCCTAAATTAAAAATAAATTATAAAAATAATTTTGCATGTAAATTACAAACGCAATTAGTAAATGGAAAGAAATAATTGAAGTTTATCTGTTTTTATGTAAATACCTTCGCCAATTTATTCAGAAAAGGCAGAAAATTTGAAAATTTAATATCCTCTCAAAAGCATAATTTATATACATTAAACATTAAAAATACATCTTTTTAAATAATTCGGAGTAAAATTATATTTAATCTAAAATTTCATTTGGTCTTGAGTATACTAATTTATGAATAATTTATTAATAAGTTAAAAACTTCTGCTATTTACTCTTAGGCTTAAACATTGAAAATATTTTCTGTGCTTCGTAATGTAATTAGTTACAAACTACTAAATTGATTTTTCTTAATTTAAAAGTTAATATAGTTGTAAAAATTGCAAAAGAAAAAGTTATTATTTACGGAAAGTAATTAAAATTGATATTTAAATATTATTTCAAATTTAATATGCACTTTTAATTTAGATTTATTCAAATTTAAAAAAAAAAGATAAATAAATAATTTCAATTAATTAATAAGAACGTATTTCAGTTGGGTCAGAAAGCAATTATCATTGTATTAGATGGTCAGAGGGGGGATTAAGGCGACCGTTCAGTTGGGCCGGAGACTTTTAATCCTTTAAGACTTTAGGGATACGCCTACCTATTAGAACATTTAATAAACAAACATTTGCAAATTATTTTTCATCAAAGCAACCAAAGCTTTGTAACAGTTAACATGGATCAAAGTGCTGAGTTATTTGTAACAGTTAATATGGATTAAAGTACGGAGTTAATGTTGAGTGAAAAAGGACACGTTGTTGATTAGGATTAGGATTAGTTGTTGGCGGCTACAAATTTTCAAAGGCCAACGAAACGAAATGCGGAAAAATTCGTTGGAAGTGCTGTAATCGCAAATGTTTAGCTCGAATATATACTTCTGTGCATAATAAAACTGATGTGCTTGAAGTGAAAGAAACTCATTCTCACGGTGCTGTTCAAAATTTAGCTAGACAAATAATTAGCAATGCCGCAAAAAGGAAAGCTTGCGACGATATTTCTGAAAAACCTGCCAAAATAATTAATTGTGAACTAAGAAGCCACTCATGTAATTCTGAAGTCTTCACCCAAGATATCAGTTGCATTCGACGAAACATTTATATTGCTCGCCGGAAAAGTCAACCCACAATTCCGAAAAATCGAGAAGAAGTTATAAACTACTTATCTGAATTAGAACTGAAAACTGATAAAGAAGAAAAATTTTTACTGAATGTGAATAAAAATAAAGAAATTATTATTTTCTCTTGTTTTACAAATTTAAACTTTTTATGTCAAGTTGACACTATCTATGTTGATGGAACGTTTAAATATTGTACCAAATTTTTTTATCAGATGTTTACTCTGCACGGTTTTAAGAATGGACATTATATTCCATTGGTATTTGCGTTACTCCCAAATAAAAATCAAGCAACCCATTACAATTTTCTGTTAGAATTAATAGAAAAGTGCACTCAATTCGGTCTGATTCTTGAACCCAACAAAATAGTGGTAGATTTTGAAAGTGCAATTCATAAAGCTTGTGTTGCTGTTTGGAATAATGTAATCATTGTAGGCTGCAGGTTTCACTTATGCCAGAGTTGGTATAGGAAAATACAACAATTGGGTTTATGTAAAGAATATAAAGACAATAATTCTGTTGTAGGAAAATATTTAAAATTGTATTTTGGCATACAATTTCTAGATCCTCAACAAGTTGTTGATTTTTTTAATGAAGAATTATATTACTTAATTCCAGACAATGATTCTAGAATCATAGAATTTAGAAATTATTTATTTGAAAACTATATTTCAGAAACTGCAACATTTCCTCCAAGTGCATGGGCTTCTAATTCAAATTATTTATATAGAACCACAAATAACTGTGAATCATTTCATGCAAAGTTTAAAGGTCACTTTTATAATACTCATCCCAATATTTTTTTCTTTACACAAGTTTTATTATCATACCAAACTGAAATCTATATCAAAATAAGAACTGCTAATATATATACAAAGAAAATGAGGAAAGACACTCGTAATAAAGTAGAGCACATTAATAATAAAATTTGTGATTACATGCATGGTAGAATAAGTCGTTTTACGTTTGTAAAATCTGTTTGTTTTAATTATTTACCTGTATGATATGCGTATATATAAGTATGTTAATTTGTTTCAGAATAAAATTGTAAATAAATATTTGGTTTCTTTTTCTTAACATTAAATTGATATTATGATGTTTTGTGTTTTCCTTAAACAAACAAAAATAAGGTAATTAGGTATATATTTTTAAAAAATTTAACTGTGTATTATTAAATTTGACAGTGTGGGCACATAGTCTGCCGTCTTTAGTAATAACACAGATATATACATGGAATCACTCGATATTTTTCAAAATTCTATGTTCTATAACTAAATAGTACACAAACACATTAAAAATTGAACAAAACGTAAAGGAAAAACCAAAAATCGCAAACAATACAATTGAAAAACTAACACCAACGCAAGGAATTTAATTAACGGAAACTTGAAATAATAATTGGTATTTCCACCTCGGGCTCATATTACGGCTGCCATCCCCCTAGGGAAAGACTCAATAAGGCCCCTGATATAGTCCTGACCCACCTGGATCAATTCTTCAGTGACCGCTGCTTCTAGCTCTTCTAGCGTTTTTGGTCGAACTTGTCTGGTTCGTAGTGTCCACCCAATATTGTCCCAGACATGCTCTATTGGATTCATGCCCGGGATTCTTGCTGGTCGTTCCAAAACACGTTATTTAGGTAATTTTTTACAATGTTGGCGATGTGGGGGGGGGGGGGCGAGCGTTATCATGCATTAAACGAAAATTCGGCCGTATAAGGTACAAATTGAACCCCATAAGTGGCTCTAAGATAATCCTAATGTACCTGTCAGAGGTCAGGTCATAGAGCCATTATGAATATCCCCCAAATACGTCTTAGCCTTGCTCGGAGATACACCTCCCAATATCATAATCGAACCACCTCCTAAATTTGTTGTTTTCCTGAAGTTGCCCTGACTGAAGCGCTCACCATCTCATCTATATACCGGTAGGCGTCTATCTGATGAGAACAGCAGGCAATAGCTAGACTCGTCTGTAATCAGAATGTTAACCCAATCTTTAGCGGTCCAATCACGATGATCTCTCGCAAATTGTAGTCTGTGAACTCGGTGTTCTCTAATGAATATGAGTTCCTTTGGCCGGTATTTTTGCATGTATTCCTTGTTCTTTAAGTCGGTTCCTTACCGTCGGACACGTAACATTTACATTGCGAACGGTAAGGAGCTCGTTTTTTTTGTCTTGCAGTGTAATGCCTTATTCGAAAGGCTGTAAGTTGTAAAAAGTGATCGTCTTTGGCCGTAATTGCTTGTCCTGGTCTCCTGTTATATCTCCCAGTTTCTTTGTACCTGCGCACCAGTTGAGAAAATGTCGATTGTCGTACATCTAACAATCTACCAACGTATCTTTGACATCTACCATCGTTAATCGTTAATTAATGAAATGGCTAGGACAATTAATTCGTGACTCGAATTACGTGCATTGCGCATTGGGAGACTGTCATTTTTCTTTACCAAACTAGGCAAGAGGTTTCTTCACGGAAACACATGATAAATGTTAAAAGAAAAAAATGTAGTTTTAAACTTACCAATTTTTGAAAGAAATGAAAAACTTAATTTGAACTAAGTGTGTGACAATGTCATAAAATCAAAACAAACAAACACTATGGCAACAATAAGGTCATTCCATTTTTTTTTTTTTTGCTGTGTCAATTTAATGAGCAATTAAATGCAAAATGTGGTGTATAGTTTCATATTAACATATATGAATTATAGTTCAAAAGAAGCTAGATCTTGCATTAAGTAAGAATGTAATAAATTTCAACGAGTATTTGGTAAATATATGAATAAAAACTAAGGTTGCCAAGTATTTAAAATTGCCGCTATAAATAATGGAAATTTCTTAAAAATTGATTTATTTATATTTCCAAATATTATAAATAGAAGAAGTTGTCGAAAATATTATATTATTCCATATATCTGCTTATCAATTTCTTGCTTTTAATTTGTATTCATATTGAATAATGGATACTTTGAAAATAATAAGAAAATAATCTTTCTTTAAGTACAATCCAACCACTTAACCAATCTCCATTCAAATAAAGAATATTATTACCCTTCCCGCTTTACTTAGAAGTTATGAATTGGTGACTATCTCCAAAAAGATTTCTTCAAAATAAGATACTAAGAGTATATGAGGGCGACCTGAAATGTTTCCGGAATCGACAAAAAAACACGGTATTGGTGTGGTTTTAAATTTTTATATCATATTTTACATCAATACACTTTTCAAACGGTGCTTCAGTCTCTTCAAGCTGTCGGAAAAGTAGGATGTTTCGAGGTCTCCAAAATAGTTTGGGAATAGGAAAGAGTCGCTGGGGGAGTCGCTAGGTCCGGTGAATATAGAGGATGAGAGACTAATTCGTAGCGCAACTCATTCAAATTGGACACGACGATGCGGGATGAATGAGCCGGAGCATTGCCGTTGTGGAAAAGCACTTTTTTCAGCTGCAAACGAGGCCGTTTCTCCTTCAAAGTTGCATCGAAACGGGTCAGTAAGTAGCTGTAGTAATGCCCGGTGATCGTTCTTCCCTTCTGCAGACAGTCGATGAGGATCACACCTTGGGAATCCCAAAAAATGGTCGCCATGACCTTTCCGGCCGATGGAACGGTCTTTGCTTTCTTCGGAGCCGATTCACCCGGAAAAGTCTACTGCTTCGACTGTTCCTTGGTCTCCGGTATGTAGTGGTGAATCCAAGTCTCATCCACGGTTACGAAACGCATCCCTAAGATTGCGTTGGATCCTGGCCAGACACTCCTCCGAAACGGTCACCCGATTTGTTTTTTTCTCCGGTGTGAGCAAACGCGGTACCCATCGCGCCGAAAGCTTTTTCATACCCAAAATTTCGTGTAGGATGGCCAACTCGTTCTTCTGAGATGCCTATTGCCTCTGCTATCTCTTTCAGCTTCAATCGGCGATCGGCTAGCACAACATCATGAATCTTGTCGACCATTTTATCCTTGGTAGCAGTTTTTGAGCGGCTACTGCGTGGTTAGTCACTTGTGCTTGTGCGGCCACGTTTGAACTCGCTCACCCAGAAGCTGATGGTCGAAAATAATGGAGTAGATCCGCCATGAACCTCTAGCGAAATATTTCGAATTTCCGTGGGCGTTTTTCCAGCCATCCAGAAGTGTTTTATCACTGCACGAAATTCGATTTTATCCATTTTTGCGAAACCGCCTGACTTGCTACACAAAACACTCTTAAACAACAACAATTGACAGTAGACATCTGAAATTTTGACTATAGCCATAAAAAAGGTTGCCCTTGCCGACCAATGAATCCACTTCAACCTTCGTGCGTCATCTCTTGTCGATTCCGGTAACATTTCAGGTCGCCCTCGTATAAGAAGTTCCGTGTATACATGTATTTTTCTAACCTAATTATTATTTAAAAATAGTATTAAAAAAATTATTTAATATATTAAATATATTTCTAAATATTTGCTAAAAACAATAGGCCTAGAAGCCTATAATTAAAATAAATTATTATACTCGTTAAAAAATATTTTATTTATATTAAGATTTTGCTAAATTCCTAAATTATATAATTTTTCCCCCTGAATTGATACTCTTCACGTAAAAAAACGTATATTTTTTGTATTTTCAGTTTTTAATGTTACGTAAAATAAAGAGAGATATATTAAAAAGATATATATAATTTTCACAATAACTTATATACAAATAAAAGTTTAATATTTGCTATTTTTCTTGTTTGTTTATTAATGGTTACTTTATGGGAATTAAAAACATACGAAAGATACTTACCATTACATTTTAACTTGTATATTTTGAACCATCCCTAAGACATTAATATTTTTGCATCTCATTGTTTCTATGTGAACTAAACCGTTGGTTTAAAATAAATTATATAAAAAAATACAGCCACATGTTAATTGAGGTTATGATATTGTGTACCTTATATGAATTTTGGCGTGTTAATTAAAATATGCTTAATATCTATTACTATTAGAGTTATCATTAGTAAATATACATTGACCAGATTTGTTATACGAGGTGCTACTCAGAAATTCTCGGAATTTGAATGCAGCGCGCGAAGGGATGGTAGGTGCTAGACGGTGTGAGCTGCGTCTATACAACGGTACTTTGCTAGGTGGTGGGAAACAGTTTTCGTGTTTATATTTGTGTGTTTAAGTTATTCTGCGACACTACAATGTCTGATGTGAAAGACCAAAGAACGTGCATCGAATTCAGCTGCAATCTTGGTAAAACGGCAGCGGAATCTCTGAAAATGCTTTAAACAAGCCTTTCCCGCCTTGTCACACGGCATTTGTCAGCGTATTCTATCCGACGAATTCAACATGCGGCATATTGCTGCGAACTTTGTGCCAAGGTTACTCAGTATTTAACAAAAATGCCACCGTGTTCATGTGCGCACAGAGCTGAAAGGGATGCGAACTTCAGCACCAAAATCATTATTGGCGACGAATGGATGTACGCGTATAATCCCGTAACAATGCAGTAGTTTTCAGAGTATTGATGACTTTCCAGGTGATTCTGGAGAAGAAGATTATGCCCAAAAAAGTAAAAATGTATAGAACACTAAGCAGCAACTACCAGAAAGTGAAATGTTAGAAGGAGAAATAGAAAATTTCTATTTATCAAATGATGAAAAGACCAAATGGAAAAAAGTAGATTATGCGCAGACGTGAGAACACGGTCCTTTTTATATATTTACCTCGACCAAAAAATTAACGGAAATTTCAATCTTCAGTTTATTCTTGGATGAAAATACGCATACCACAAGGTAAATAACTATTTATATTGATAAAACAGGTAGCGATTTTTGTAGGAAGAGGCATACTAAGCACACTAAATTAGGGCATTTGTTGGTTTACTTTACCTAATAGAATCCTTTAGATGCTCACGGAAGAATTTACAATAACTAGGGGACGATTTGAAGGTAATATACTATTTGTCTAAAAGTGAAAATTCGTTCAGTTTTTCTTGCTCGGAAAGATGTTGACGAATCAGATCCAAACAGAAAGGTAATGGAGCGTTTCACTGGTACTTTACCAAATGGACCTTACAAATAAACCTTTATTTATAGTAAATGTGTATATAAATGGTGTTCATTTGAAAAGTCAATCTAGGTAACTTTGAAATTTTGATAGAATAAGACGCATATATATTAGTATGTGTTTGTTGTTCCGTAAACGTAAATCCAAATGACATTTAATAATGTCAATCACATTTGTTATTTATTTGTTTGTATGAAACTGTCAAAATATACGACTTCGTAGGTTAAGTAGTAAATTTTAATATACGACACTTCAAAATGTTCTCAGTAAATCACATGCTACTAGATTGACTTTTCAAATGAACACCCGTTATGTTAGTATACTCAGTTTACTTCTATTAAAAGTGTTTTCTGAATAATGAACAATACAATGCGTTTTCATTTGAGCGATTGACATAATGATCGCATTTTTATGGAAAATATAAGCAAACTTTTATGCTATAAATGATATGCTTATCGATATGTCCGCCATAAGAATTTTAGTCTATTTGGTTTTTCGTTTTTCATTACTAATAGAATTTTCACAGATTTTTATGGTTCTAACCACACTGTACACCATCAGAATAAGTTGCGTGACACTTGCATTGCATAGATCCGTAATACCACTATCTTACAGCAATACGTGTAGGAGAAGTTGTGTAGGAAATCTCATAAGAAATGAGAAGGTCGATGTCTCGACGAACGCGTTTCCTATACCGTTGCGTCACTTAACTCGTGTATTTCTGATTATGGAAGCAATATAGGGAAGAAACAAACCGGCGCTAACAAAAAGCGACATCCCGTCGACGCTAATGTATATGTAATGTACATACGTATCATTACCCCAGCGGTATCAGCGACATGCTGTGGAGAGTAAGGACGACTTTCCGTTTTTAATGAATTTTGTGGATTCTTGGTGCATTTCTGTACTGATCTTTTCCTAGTTTTTCCGCACTGTTCGTCCTTTTTTTTACGAGATAAGAATGATATTAATGGTAGTATGGTAAAAAAATCTATATAGTTATTTCAAGCGTGTCGGAGGATTTTTATAAATTTTTTTAATATATTCAACACTAATCAAACAACTTGGAAGAATGTTGACACTTGCAATACTTCTGATAAATACTATTATATGCGTATTAGTGATGTCGAAAAAGTAACTATTCGGGATATTAGTACCATTCGTTACTAATTTTCATAACTACCTTTTGGTACATATCGTAACACATTTGATTACTTTCGGTACATATCATTATATTCATTTGATTACTTTCGCTACATATCGTTACACTCGTATTTCATTACTTTTGTACATATCGTTACGTTCGGACATATGCATTATACAGGGTTGGCCATTTAATTTTGCGATTTTTGAAGTCATATTAAACATACAAAACATTAATTTAAAAAAAATGATTTATTTGTGCAATTAAACAACAAGATCTGCGGTTTAATAAATCAGGTTTTCGAAGTGAGAGCCTCGAGCAACGATAACATTTCGCAGCCTCTTCTCAAATTCTCCACAAACTGCCTGAAGTGTGGCGTACGGTATCGCTTCTATTCGCTGCCGTAATTGCCATTTCAAGGTCATCCAGGGTGTCTATACCATCGCGATATACTTTTAATGATCCCCACAGGTATAAATCGCAAGGATTGAGATCTGGACTATATGGTGGCCATGTTATCCCTCCGCCTGTAAACTGTTGAGCGTCAAGACCAATGATTCTGTTACCGAAATGTTCTTCAAGAATGTTGAAAACTTCTTCCGTGCGATGCGGTCGAGCCCCGTATTGCATAAACCATGCATTCTCCACCATATTTAATCCATGCGCCACGGGAATAAAAGACTCATTAAGCATTTCACAATATTTTTGCGAAGTAACGGTTCCATTGACAATCACGGGACCGATAATTCCTGCCGACGAGATAGCACACCTTACAGTCAACCGTCGAGGGTGAAGAGGACGAACAATTGCTAGATGTGGATTTTCTGTCCCCCAATGTCTCCAATTTTGCTTATTCACATAACCGGATACATCGAAATGTGACTCATCCGACCACCACACTCGTTCCAATGACATGCTGCCATTTTCAATCGTTCGCAAAATTGTAGCGTCGCTCCATATCAAACGGTCTCAACGGCTGATCGATCTGGATTTTGTATCTTTTCATCTTTAGATCTTGCTTTAGGATCCGCCTTAGTGTTGTACGGGGTATTTCAAGTTCTTGAGATGCTCTTGAGGTCGATGTTGAAGGTTGAGCTGTAAAGTGCTCCCGTACTCGTTCTATGGTTTCCGATACCCGGATGGTCTTTTGACGTTCTCTAACAGTTAATCTTTCGTCTGCCGCAGATGCTGTTGCTTCAAATTTCACTACAATCCTAAGATATTGTCGGATTAGTAGACATGGAAACACGATAACGAATACTTTGTTACTTTTCTAAATTTATCTTTTTTTCCTTACCTTTTTATAGTGTTTTCCGTTGGTGCGTTATTTCTCCCGAATAGAGTACACAAGTGTCTTGCCGTAGCTGCAAAAGATTCCCCATTTCTATAAAAATATTTTATTAATTCCACACGCACTTCCGTTGGATACGACGCCATCTTGAAAACTAACAAGGCAAATTTTTCATATATTTATTGGAAACCGCGCTTGGCCCTCTACTGTAAAAAATATATATTATATTAATTTCTATATATAAAAGGGAATAGCGCGATTTTTAAAACCGCAACATTAAATGGCCAATCCGTTATGTATATACTATAAATCTACGGGTACAAGATTCATTGATTATCTTATAGCATACTTCTTAAATATAAACATAGAATTTTGCAATCCAATTTACTTGCGTAATTATAAAATCCAGATTTATAGAATGTGCAGCCAATTTAGTTTATTATAAGCAAATAAATTTCAAATAAGCTGATCATGTTTACCAGTGATTATTTTCACATAAATACAAAACTGTAACATAGACAAATATGATAAACAATTTGGATTTAAAATATAATTTGATTTAAGATCAGGCGTGTCGTTAGAAATTTTGTTGGGGAAAGTTAGAAATACTCTTTTAATTGTCTATTTTTAGCCAGTATTTCTCCCCCCAATTGGTGTACTTCATCAGGGTAAAGTAATTAAGTTGTACCTAATGTAACACATTATATAATATCTACACAATAAAAACAATAATAATAATATATCTATTTATTTATTTCATAAACATACAAAGTGTATACAACAGATCACAAAAAAATAGAGAAAAAAGAAAATATAAAAGAAAAAAGCCAAACAAATGAACGACAATTATTGATTATACATTATGAAAAGAAATTTTAAAAATTTGCAAACCAGTTAAATGAACAAACAATGTATAAGTACTGAAAGCAAACCTACAAACTATGTGTAAATACTGAAAACAAAAATATGAGAGGCGAAACGGTATACTCATCTATGTGAGAGATATGAGAAATACTTCTCCAGAGAATAAAACATGTGCTCTTTTAATAACGTTTCCTGATCGAAATACAGCAACAGATTTTTTGAATGTTATAACATGCGGCAGGTAATTACGTATATATTCGTACGCCTGCGTTGATAGGGTTCATGTTTACGATAGTCAAGGTACTGCACGGTTGACGTAAATCGTGTCTATTTATAGTGTTGTCAGAGTGGATGTCAGCGTTTCTTTTAAAATTATTAGAGTTTTCGTAGATGTAACAGCATAGTCCCAGAATGTAGATACAACAAGGAGGTAATAACCTAAATGTTTAAAAATTGGTCGTCACGATTCCGTATAACGAGCACCAACAACATCTCTCACTGCTCTTTTTTGGTCAGAAACACATCTCACGCAGAAGCCGAAGCGCCCTACAATGCCACATCATACTGCAGCCTAGAATTAATTTCTGCATAGTATAGTGACAGCAGCACTTGTATTGGGACATATTGTCGAATAAAATAGATTCTGGAGGATATTTTTTTTGACAGCTGCATACAGTGGTTACACCAGATTAAGGTGTCCTGGATAGTCTCTCAGAAACCTCGTATTGTCACTTCGGTCCAACATGCGACCGTCCAACCGAAGGGCAAGATTACAAACAACTTGTGGTCTGGTATGGAAATGCAAATATTTTGTTTTGTCGAAGCTCAATGACAATCGATTTTCAGAGAACCAATCACAATGAATTTGTAATAAATTAATTGCATTTACAGTATTATTGGCAGAGTTCAGTAGGAGCAAAGATATATCATCTGCATAAATCGTCAGTGATACATCAGAGAGAAATGATGCAATGTTATGGATATATAGATTAAATAGGACAGGTTCAAGAACAGAGCCTTGCGGTATTCCATTGATAACAGGCAAAGAGTGGGACCGTACGCATATTATATTAGAGTTTCTATCTGTAAAGTGTAACTTGGCAACTGCGTTCTATCTGTTAAGTAACTATAGATCAAATTAGCGGTGCAACCTTTGATTCCGTATATATCCACTTTATCTAGCAGTGTGTCATGCTGCACGCTGTCGATGACCTTTTGGTGTTTCACGATTATTGATTTGATCCATTAAAGTTGCGTAAAAGTTAATTAAAGCAGTTGCAGTGTATTCCCCTTTTCTAAATTCATGTTGAGATTTTATAATAATTTCAAATTTATCCATATTTGCATTCAAGCGATCAAGCATTCAATATTCAAAAATCTTTGGCAGTGATGAAATTAAGGCAACCGGTCTATAGAGACAGAATCAACATCACCCCTTTTATAAACAGGAACTATAGCAGAAGTCTTGAGAAATATTCTTACAAAAATATACTTACGAATTGAACTAATGTGAGGAAAGGTTTTACGACTGCATTACTATAATAAGTAAAGTGCTGGAAAATACAATGATGTTAAAAGATGAAAAGGTTAAACATATTTTTTTATCCTTCATTAGTCAACATAATTTTTTTAGTTTACACTTTATATGTTGTTACATGCTGTCGCAAAACATTTATATGTAATGTAGTAAAGCTTATTTTCCTGTTTGCCTATATTTTTTTATATTTCATCCGACATTATATGCGATATATTACAATAAATATATTATAATACAATTTGTACAACTGTATTTAACTATTAACTTTTGTTGCTATTACATATGCGTTATATGATATGGAATAGTTGAATCTAGTACAACAGCTACAACATTTACCACACAGCGTCCTAATATATCGACAATTTCGTCGGCACTTATCCATAGAATTCGATTTGAAAAATGGCTTCTACTGCATTCTACTGCTTTCGTGTAGCACCTAGAAACATAATATTTGCGTAAGGTGGATTCATCAGAAACATTTCGACCAGTATATTTTTGGAGAAATGTTTTGAAGGTGGGAAGTTTATTTAATGGAATATTTGCCGCCATTAAAGTTTCACATAGTTCTTCGTTAAATTTGTCTGATTCCAACGGGTCTAATATCAGTGTATGTGTTTGCGATGCTAAGTGACGTTTTACGTGCTATTTATTGGAATTTTTTAAAGATATTTTACAGACTTTGCAATAAATTTCGAAATCACTGGCAAAGAACATACAACCAATATGACCCTTAATCCAGTTTGCCATTGCTTCACGATGCCATTCTCGACGTTGTTCCATATCATATCTGACAAAAGTAAATTAAACAATGTTATAGATCTAAACAAATGAAAATTATAAATGTATACGTAAGTTATTGAAAGACCAAAGAAAAAATAATTGGGAGAAGTAGATTCGATGAAACGATATTAAACAGGATCTATTACAAAAATTAGGGAGTGTGGTAATTAACAGTTAAAACAATGAAAAAAAGAAACTAACTCACCTTTTTTTATTTGGCTTACGAAATATTAACTTCTCTTCTTCTTTCTCTTTCCTTAAGACTTAGTCTTGTTTCTTGTACTATTTTCAATTTTGTTCAGCCTCTTGGGAAGCAGATGTCCAGCTCTCGCACCATCTCTTGGGAGGTCGGCCTGGAGGTCTCCTTGAGTTCGGTTTTTCGTTCTTTGACCATTTTGCCCATCGATCCCCCGTCATTCGGTCGACGTGGTCTCGCCAGTATCTTCGTCTATTTCTCGTGAATTGCACCACGTCTTGAATTTTAAGGTCTGTTCGTATATCCCTGCTTCTTACATGATCTCTCGCTTACTCCTCTGATATTCCTTAAGGTCCTCATCTCCGTTGCTCTCATCATGCTCTTCGTTTTTGTTGTGTTCGCTCGGGTTTCCACTGCGTATGTAATCACCGGTCTTACGGCTGTTTTATATATGCGGACTTTACTTTCGGTGGACATGTATTTATTCCTTCATATGAGGTCCCTTAGGTAGCCAGAAATTCTTGAGGCTTTATTCATTTGTGTTCTGACTTCCTGTTGTAAGTTTTTGGAGCTTGTTATCTCGACTCCCAGGTACGTGCATCGCATACATTATCGGATGGGTTTGTCATCTACAGCCAGTTTACATCTAGTGGGTTATTTTGCTATGACCATTGATTCTGTCTTCTCCACTGATATCTGCATGTTAAGGTTCTTTGCTTTTGTTTGGAACCGATATAGCAGTCGCTGAAGATCGTCCTCGTTATCCGCCATCAGGATTGCGTCGTTAGCGTAGCACAGTATCCGCATCGATTCCTGTCCCATTCTATATCCTCCATCCACTTCTTTTACGCCGTTGATTATTTGATCCATGATGAGGTTGAATAGTACTGGGCTCAGGCTATCCCCCTGGCGTATGCCCGTCAGTAACGGTACTTGTTCTGTGAGTCCCTTTGGTGTTTTGATCTTGGTTGTATTACCTTTACTGAGGTCTTTTATTATGTTAATGTACGACAAGGGTATCTTGTTTTGCTGGAGTATATCTATGATGTCGGCTATTTGTACTCTATCAAACGCTTTTTTGAGATCCACAAAGCAGAGAAACAGCGGCTTGTTGTATTCTAGGGATTTTTCGATCATTTGTCTAAGGATGAAGATTGCGTCAATTGTCGATCTATTTTGTCTGAAGCCTTGTTGTTCTTCGTTTATTGCTATTCTCTTCATTATCTTTGTTGCAATGATTTTTCTAAAGAGCTTGCTTATGCTAGGTAGGAGAGATATCATTCTGTAATTTTCCGGATCGTTCTTATTTCCCTTTTTGTAGATAGGTATTGTGATGTTGTTTTTCCAATCATTAGGCACTTTTTGGGTCGAGATTATTTTTTGGAATAATAATGTGATTGCTGTTTCCAATTCAGGCCCCCCGTATTTGAGCATTTCATTTACGAATTGGTCTGGGGCGGGGGGCCTTCCGGTTTTTCGATTTTATTAGTGCCTCATGTACATCTTCCCGTGTTATGTTGTCCTCTTCAAGGAGTTGTTCTGTGTAGGTGTTGTCTTCATCCTCTCCATTGTCGTCTGTCCGCGTTTCATACAAGCCCTTTACATATATTTTCTCATTATCCTGGGGTAATGATGTTTATTTGTACTTCTTCGTTTACCGCTCTTTTCCTGTTCCTCAGTGTGTTCCAGATCCTTATCTGTCCTCCGTACAGGTCATGTTCCATGTCGGTAGAAAATTTTTCCCAGTATGTCTTCTTTATTTCCTTTATGGCATCATTCACTCTGTTTCTGATCGTTTTGTATCTTTGGTATTCCTCTGCTGTTCTTCTGCTCCTATAGCTGACGTAGGCTTCTTTCTTTTGCTCTGCCAGCGTTTTCACTTCGTCTGTAACTAATAAATAAAATCAATATAGAAACTCCTCACGCTTCTATTTACGCCCTTGATGAAAGGAATTTAAGTGTAATATTAAAGTAATTGCATTACAATTAAACGACAAAGAACAGATGTGCGGTTAACTGAATCAGTAGTGCTATTCAATAACTGCGTGTTGTACTTAGCGATGTTATAGACTATTTATATTGGCCATCGTAATTTCGGCCTGATGCGTCCTGTCTGTAATAATAATAAGTGTCGACAATTTCGTCGGCACTTATCCATAGAATTCGATTTGAAAAATGGCTTCTAATGCATTCTACTGCTTTCGTGTAGCACCTAGAAACATAATATTTGCGTAAGGTGGATTCATCAGAAACATTTCGACCAGTATATTTTTGGAGAAATGTTTTGAAGGTGGGAAGTTTATTTAATGGAATATTTGCCGCCATTAAAGTTTCACATAGTTCTTCGTTAAATTTGTCTGATTCCAACGGGTCTAATATCAGTGTATGTGTTTGCGATGCTAAGTGACGTTTTACGTGCTATTTATTGGAATTTTTTAAAGATATTTTACAGACTTTGCAATAAATTTCGAAATCACTGGCAAAGAACATACAACCAATATGACCCTTAATCCAGTTTGCCATTGCTTCACGATGCCATTCTCGACGTTGTTCCATATCATATCTGACAAAAGTAAATTAAACAATGTTATAGATCTAAACAAATGAAAATTATAAATGTATACGTAAGTTATTGAAAGACCAAAGAAAAAATAATTGGGAGAAGTAGATTCGATGAAACGATATTAAACAGGATCTATTACAAAAATTAGGGAGTGTGGTAATTAACAGTTAAAACAATGAAAAAAAGAAACTAACTCACCTTTTTTTATTTGGCTTACGAAATATTAACTTCTCTTCTTCTTTCTCTTTCCTTAAGACTTAGTCTTGTTTCTTGTACTATTTTCAATTTTGTTCAGCCTCTTGGGAAGCAGATGTCCAGCTCTCGCACCATCTCTTGGGAGGTCGGCCTGGAGGTCTCCTTGAGTTCGGTTTTTCGTTCTTTGACCATTTTGCCCATCGATCCCCCGTCATTCGGTCGACGTGGTCTCGCCAGTATCTTCGTCTATTTCTCGTGAATTGCACCACGTCTTGAATTTTAAGGTCTGTTCGTATATCCCTGCTTCTTACATGATCTCTCGCTTACTCCTCTGATATTCCTTAAGGTCCTCATCTCCGTTGCTCTCATCATGCTCTTCGTTTTTGTTGTGTTCGCTCGGGTTTCCACTGCGTATGTAATCACCGGTCTTACGGCTGTTTTATATATGCGGACTTTACTTTCGGTGGACATGTATTTATTCCTTCATATGAGGTCCCTTAGGTAGCCAGAAATTCTTGAGGCTTTATTCATTTGTGTTCTGACTTCCTGTTGTAAGTTTTTGGAGCTTGTTATCTCGACTCCCAGGTACGTGCATCGCATACATTATCGGATGGGTTTGTCATCTACAGCCAGTTTACATCTAGTGGGTTATTTTGCTATGACCATTGATTCTGTCTTCTCCACTGATATCTGCATGTTAAGGTTCTTTGCTTTTGTTTGGAACCGATATAGCAGTCGCTGAAGATCGTCCTCGTTATCCGCCATCAGGATTGCGTCGTTAGCGTAGCACAGTATCCGCATCGATTCCTGTCCCATTCTATATCCTCCATCCACTTCTTTTACGCCGTTGATTATTTGATCCATGATGAGGTTGAATAGTACTGGGCTCAGGCTATCCCCCTGGCGTATGCCCGTCAGTAACGGTACTTGTTCTGTGAGTCCCTTTGGTGTTTTGATCTTGGTTGTATTACCTTTACTGAGGTCTTTTATTATGTTAATGTACGACACGGGTATCTTGTTTTGCTGGAGTATATCTATGATGTCGGCTATTTGTACTCTATCAAACGCTTTTTTGAGATCCACAAAGCAGAGAAACAGCGGCTTGTTGTATTCTAGGGATTTTTCGATCATTTGTCTAAGGATGAAGATTGCGTCAATTGTCGATCTATTTTGTCTGAAGCCTTGTTGTTCTTCGTTTATTGCTATTCTCTTCATTATCTTTGTTGCAATGATTTTTCTAAAGAGCTTGCTTATGCTAGGTAGGAGAGATATCATTCTGTAATTTTCCGGATCGTTCTTATTTCCCTTTTTGTAGATAGGTATTGTGATGTTGTTTTTCCAATCATTAGGCACTTTTTGGGTCGAGATTATTTTTTGGAATAATAATGTGATTGCTGTTTCCAATTCAGGCCCCCCGTATTTGAGCATTTCATTTACGAATTGGTCTGGGGCGGGGGGCCTTCCGGTTTTTCGATTTTATTAGTGCCTCATGTACATCTTCCCGTGTTATGTTGTCCTCTTCAAGGAGTTGTTCTGTGTAGGTGTTGTCTTCATCCTCTCCATTGTCGTCTGTCCGCGTTTCATACAAGCCCTTTACATATATTTTCCCATTATCCTGGGGTAATGATGTTTATTTGTACTTCTTCGTTTACCGCTCTTTTCCTGTTCCTCAGTGTGTTCCAGATCCTTATCTGTCCTCCGTACAGGTCATGTTCCATGTCGGTAGAAAATTTTTCCCAGTATGTCTTCTTTATTTCCTTTATGGCATCATTCACTCTGTTTCTGATCGTTTTGTATCTTTGGTATTCCTCTGCTGTTCTTCTGCTCCTATAGCTGACGTAGGCTTCTTTCTTTTGCTCTGCCAGCGTTTTCACTTCGTCTGTAACTAATAAATAAAATCAATATAGAAACTCCTCACGCTTCTATTTACGCCCTTGATGAAAGGAATTTAAGTGTAATATTAAAGTAATTGCATTACAATTAAACGACAAAGAACAGATGTGCGGTTAACTGAATCAGTAGTGCTATTCAATAACTGCGTGTTGTACTTAGCGATGTTATAGACTATTTATATTGGCCATCGTAATTTCGGCCTGATGCGTCCTGTCTGTAATAATAAGGTTGAGAAGATGAATACCGGCGCCGAACGTTAAACTCGTACTTATGTAAAATGAATATGTATATGAATCAAAGTTCAAAGTAATCAAAGTAATGAAAAAAGTAGTGAATACATTTAACAATTACTTAGCGTTAGAGTAACGAATAGTAACGATTACTTAGAAGTACCAAAAATCGACATCTCTAAGTGAGCATAGAATGTGTGTTATTTATTTACAGTTAATTTTCCATTTGTAAAATATATAAATAGCTCTTTATTAAAACACACATAATTTAAATTGGATATTTTTATGTACACCTCGGTAGAGCTTTCATTAAACTTCCCTAATTAAAATTAATGAGCATACAGGAATTCTTACAATTATAAGAATTTTCTAGGAAACGGTCCAATTAGTATCAAACAAAAGATTGTTTACATATGAACATAATAAGTTTTAACAAGTAATGGCCTACGCTATAGATTAACAAAAAAACATGTGACGTATTTTAAATTAATAGTAGTAATAAGAATAGTACTATATTTTTGCTTGACTGAAGATTTCAGCTTAAACAACTAATACTAATAAATAAAACAAACTTAAGATGTTTTAGATTTACACTTATTAATAAAATAATGACAGCTGTTTCGCTAACACAGTAGCTTCTTCAAATTCAACTTAAGACTAAAGATACTTACAAGATACAGTTTTAGAGAATGAGCACGAATTTAATTTACAATTCGACACCATACATGTAGAAAATAAAGGTAGAAAACTAAATTGTTTAGAATCTTTAGAAATTAATAAACTTAAAAACTCAGAAATGTTACTAAACGATAAATTAGACTTGAATTCATCCCCACTGTTAAATCTGTTCACCCATTGAAATATTGTTTCTTAGTTGCTTATACTATATTTTTATACTTAAACCTCACACAAGTAGGACATGGTATAGTTTTCAAAAAGCAAAATATAAATGTAATAGTTCCTAGAATTTTAACTTGGGTCAACTACCTGATTAACACTGTATCTTGTATGTATCTTTAGTCTTAAGTTGAATTTGAAGAAGCTACTGCGTTAGCGAAACAGCTGTCATTATTTTATTAATAAAGTGTAAATCTAAAACATCTTAAGTGTGTTTTATTTATTAGTGATATGGATTTACATCAAGCAAAGGTCGAAACAATTAAAGAATCTAAACAACTAATACTTGAATAGTGTCCACATTTTCGATATTATTATTTCTCAGGTAAACATTTCACGCGAAAGAACCACTTTTTGACAAGAAAAATTAGCCATATATATTCAACCCTATAAAATAAGATCAAGGAAAGACAAAGTAACGAAATCAGTCTCAAAATTAAATAAATTTATTGTACTACCAACGTACATAATTATTTTTCCACATAGTTACTATTTAGTGCCACATATTTCTCCAAAAGCTGAATCAATTTCTTCATTCCGTCCATGAAAAAACTTTCTTGTTTACTGTTGATCCAATTGAGAAGAGTAGATCGAACTTCAATATCTGATGAAAAATATTGACCTTTCAATACTTCCATCAATTTTAGGAACAATCAGAAATCTGAAGATGCCAAATCAGAACTGTGCGGGAGGTGCGAAATAATCGTGAATTTCAGGCTCGTTACTGCGTTGGTGCAATGTAGTCTGACGTTGTCGTGATGCTAGAAAAAATTCGTTCTCCCGGCCTTACTCTAAGGATACGATTCTTTAGTGATCGTAAAGTTTCGCAATATCTAATTGAATTAATCGTTGATCTCTTCGGCAGATATTCGGCGTAAATAACACCCTTTGAATCTAAGAAAGTGTTGAGCAACTGCGTTGGTAGAATTCTATTGAATTTTCGTACACGCGGAGAATCAGGACGATAATGTTCCATTGACAGTCGTTTGTTTTCGGGTTAATAATGATGAACTCAAGATTCGCTTCCGGTGGTGATCTTCATGAGAAAATCATTTCCTTCACGCCGATATTGTCTAAGAAGTTCTTGACAAATGGTTTCTCTTTATTCTTGCTTGACATCCGTTAATTATCGCTGGACCCTTTTGGCGCAAATTTTTCTGTAACTGAATGTTTGAATAATGTACTGGTACTGTTTCTTGATTCAAGTAATTTGCGTTTGCATAATCCGGCGATTTCCTTGAATCAGTGTCTTTGATTCTTCTTCTTTTCATGCGCCACTGATACTGGTCGACCTGATCGCTTTTCGTCAAACTTTCATTTCGCCTTTATAAGAGATTTTGAATATCTAAAACCCACTGACAAACATTCTTTACATCCACACAATGCCATACGCAACCTTCAAAAGTTTCTAAATTTCGATGGGCGCGCAACATTTCAGCGTTAAAAATTCTATCAAGAATTGTTGTTTGGTAAGCATTTCAGAAATCGAACTCATGATAGATAACACTATCTCTCAGCGACGAGACACAGTTAAATGAAACTTTGCATCCTAAGACTAGATACTAGAAACTACAGTTTGCGTGTAGAACTTATTTATATCCCCACTACTCACATAATGGCGTTGTTGGAAACCTTATATATCAATCTGCCCTCATAGATACCAGTGCGAGAGGAAATGTAAAATTTTCTTGACGTGCGGTTGAAGGCGCCGTTGCGATGGTGAAAATTAATTAACTACTTCGTTATCATTGTCATCCAAAAATAACATTTTTCTTTAAATTTTTTTCGAGAATATCAAAGCCAAGGCTGAGGAAACAATATAGCATTTTCGAAAAATTAGCTGACAATTTATATTTTTTCATCACTCAAGCTTGTCTTTCGTATGTTTTGGTTTCAAAAAAAATTGTTTTTTTCCCTGCTATCTTTCAGGATCATAAAAGTACCATCTGACAGATCCAAGTGAAAGCCAAGTGTTGGTCGACACTTTTCAGCAGGTAACTAGAGAGCTTTTAAAGACTTTATTGTTTTTCTAAGTATTCTCCACGAAGATTAATGCACTTTTGCATGAGTTTGAACCAACTCTGGAAGCAGTTATTCCACTCGTTTGTTGGTACAGTCAAAATTGCGTTTTTGAAGGCATCAACTCCTTTGGCCCTTTGGCCAGGCAGTCCGTCCTTTCGGAAAGGTATAGAAATCGTTGGGACTTCGGTTGGAACTGTACGGAGGATGGTTTTAATAATTCGACGTTTTGTTGCGATGAAAATTCAATTGTCTTGCAAGCTGTCTGCGAACTTGCATTGTCTTGGTGGGGAATAATTCGTCATTATGGGTTGGTTTCTCGGAGCTAAGCGATCACTTGCGGCAAACAAATGGTTGTAAAACCAGTTGGCAGTAACAGTTCTTTGATCTTGGAGAGAAATTTTGGATAGATGACCTGCTCTCGAAACAAGTGCCGCGACCATCTTTTTAGTGACACTTCGAGAACGGACGGCTTTTGCTGCCTTTTCTTGAAACACCCAAACAGACGACGGCGTTTATTTTCTGGTTCGTATGAGTAAATCCAAGAATCCACGGTATCCAAGGAGAAACTATGTTTGTACACACAATTCTTCACGCAAAATTTTTTGGATTGAGGTCTTTGAAATCACCAGTGATTGTTCAATTTCGCAATATGTCACATGTCGATCTTCGTTGATGAACTTGCGCACAGCATTGAGGTTTTCCTGAGTGACTGTCGTTTTTGATGCACCTGTCCTTGAATCGTCGTTAAAACTAATCCGTCCACATTTAAATTTTCAATCCCAACGAGAAATTGTTGACTGATGTGGTGCTTCATTATCGAAAACAGTAACCAACTTGGCGAGGTATTCTTGTTGAGATAATTGTCTTCGAAAATTATGAAAAATTATTGCGCGGAAATTTTTACGGTTTAATTCAATTTTTCTACTAATTGGCAACTTTGACAGTTCCGTTCAGCTACAACACTACATGTATCGCACTGAAACTTTGGATTTAGGCTTATTAAAAACGGAGGTTCATTTTTTGTACTGACATTTGATTAGTAGCGCCCTCTATGTCCCAGTATGCAAAATATAAAAGACATCCCTCGTAATGCCGTTAACATCAAACGGATACGCAATATGTTATAACACCTAAATATGAAAAGCTAACCCCAAGATGAACGTTGCGTTTGCCTAGTGCTCAGCGAATGTTAATTCGTGTTACAATTTTAAGTGACTCTATCGTCAAATTCGAATGAAATCCAAGAGAATTTCTTCGTTGAAACGTCAGCGTATATGAAATCTTGATATATCTCCATACTCCAGAGATAACAACACAGTTGAAGCAAAGGATTTCTTCTGATGAATGTAGCCAAAGAAGGCAATAGGAACAGTTTTTCCGAACAATACGATTTAGATCATGATTTTTTGGAATTCCAGAGACATAAACTTTAATGACTCTGTACGGAACGGAAGCACATTAACTGCTCAATACTGCACGATAAACAAAATTACTAACACGCTTCGATGCCAAATTGAAGAAAAAACTATTGCGTTTATTCAGAGAAAAGTTTTGTTTCATCAAGACAACGCCCCTTATCACTCATCCGCTATAGCAATCGCTAAATTTATCGAATTAAGTTACAAATTGCTGCTTGATGTACCATATTCACCAGATCTGATTCCCAGTGATTTTTTCTTTATTTTAAACTTGAAACTGATGCTAATTTTGACGGTCTTCCGAAAAGTTATTTTTAGAAGGCTTAGAAAATTGAGAAGTCGCCAAGTTAAGTATATTGGATGGAAATTATTTTGAAAAATATAATATATTTTTTACCTGAAATAAGTATTTCAAATTTCTTGTATATACATAAATTATACAGAAAGTGCAATGTTATGTAAATATTTAACATCAAAATTATGCTGCGTAAATACTATATCTTCAACAAAACAAATTTTCACCATCCACAAAAGTGTGTTAATTATCTTAATTTTTAGCACCTGTCTGTTTTTAACAATTTCGGAGCGTTTCGTAGATCACACTGAAATGAGCAACATTAGCCCGGCAGACCGTCATATCTCATGGTAAAAATTGTTTCATTTTTCTTCCTTCCTTCTGCTAGATGTCCCTAACATTTTCCTTAATCTCTTCTTCTTTCCATTTTTCTCGTCTCATCATTATTTTCTCCATTTTCCCATCTCGTCCCTTTACCGTAGGGCAGCACTCCGGTCGAAAAACGGGTACATTAATATCTACCTACCAACCAGCGGAGAACCGGAAAATGTTTACAATTTCCCGCAAAACGGCCCCCATAAATTTCACTTTTCCCACGAAACTCCGAGAAAAATAACATTATTTCAATCCATCATCAACTTTTCCGGTTCCCTGCTGGCGCGCCATCTCGCAATTAATTGAGTAATTAGAATATTTGCGCCGAAGACAGGTTAAGCACGGGGTGTGCTTTTTTGCGACGGTCGATAATAAGTTGGGATTCATTAGTTACAGGGAAATTTTTGACATCACCTAGGCTCCGGGTTTAGTGTAAAATATTTTTGGATTAGATGAGAACATTAAAGTGATGTTATAAAATAGTTAATGATCCTTCTCGATCCTTTAGGATAATTACTTGTAATCAGCTAATGACTGTGTAATAGATTATAATGAAACTTTCATGACATGTTTGGAAATTGAATTAGTTGTCATCTACTCTTCCCTTCAACTATATATTATGTATACCATACCTGAGATTTCTTCTTTGTTAAATTTGTTCATTTTGTTCTGCTATAGATTCCTTTAAAAATAAAAAATATTTTAACTTTTCTTTTTATGCAGACAATGAAATTATTTCATGAAACATACCCTCTATACAAAAAAAAAAGAAATTTTCGAATATAGAAGCAATTAGTAACATTATCTCTTTTTTCTGTTCTTTTCGCTATCGAAAGTGTTAACCTTTATTAGCATTATATATGCTGTTTATGATATTTATTCTATTAGAAAGCGAATTATAGTAAGAAGAGTGGGTTTTGATGAGTTATCGAAAAAAGAGTTTCAAACAGGAGTTGTGATTAGTTTTTTGCGCTAAACTTGGTAAAAATTTTAGAAAAACGCATTAAATGTATCTACAGCCTAGAATTGGTATCTTGTACGAGTGTATGAGTGGTTTAATTGCGCTTAAGGTGGCCGTGAGAAACTAGAAGAGGACAAACTGTCCAGTCGTCCAAAAATTGTATAGAAGATACTTAATATCCAATTAGTGAAAATAAAAAAATTAAATTGTCCCTGAGATTGATTGAAGACGAACTAAGAATTTCAAAGTCATGTGTTTACAATATTTTGATCGGGAGTTTGTGCGTTCGTAAATCAAAATGGTGATTTGTTTCCCGCAAATTAACTGATGATCAACAATTATATGAAGTTGAGAACTGTGAAGCCTTTTCAAAATCGCCGGTAACGTTTCAAACTTAATTCTAGCCATAGCTACTGTAATTAAACGTATAGTTTCGAATATGAATCCGAATCAAAACGTCAAGGTGCTCAAAAACTCCTAAATAAGTCAAAAGAAAAGACAATCCGGATATATAAAAGTTTCACCTGGCCAAATGGTCAACGACATTTACTCAAAGTTTTGAGGCGATTGTTAACTAGACTTCGTCAGTTACGACATGAATATCGGGATGCAAGCTATGACATTTTCGGGATCGAATTTTTTAATGAATGAGTACTTTAGTGCATATGAAACGTGTTTTTTTATGCCTTTTTTTCACAATTAGCTTTGTTTATGTATTTCTTAAGAGAAAATGAGAAGAAACTTGATAATTTAGGGAAATTTTATGGCAGTTGGTAACGCCCGCATATCTTTAGAATAAAATTCAATTTTTTTAATTTAAATGACTTAATTTAATTAAAATCAAAAAACGTTAGTTTCTCTTCATAATAAAATATTTGTTACTGTATTGTAAATATAATTACCCTATAACAAAATGCTTGTTAATTGTCAGTTTGATCATAACCTTATACCTACCTCATAGACGTAGTATGACCAACTTAAAACTGAATCCGCTAAATATTTCATGCTTTAATTATTTATAAAAGCACTCATTTTGAGTGCTTTAATAGGTCTCTTAGCAACGCTAATTGCAAAATAGTATATTAAAACAAGTTTCATAAGGCACCATCTTATTGCACGAGTTCAGTTTCTAAAGAACGATTGCGACAAAAGGCTGCACGAAACGAGTTTTTTGTACTTAGTTTTCTGTTTTTTACATTAATAAACTAAAATTATTTAATTTGAAAGATCAGAGTTTTATTTTTATATAAAGTATGCAGTTGGTCACTTGATTCTTGACATTTTCAAATTTAAATATGTATTGCTATCCGCGATATATTATTTATTAATTTTCGTTAACATTACTTGCTGATATTTTATTTCAAAATACAAACAAGAGTGACCTAGAAAGTAATATATCTTGTTGTCTATTGTATACAATATACGTTGTTTGTGTAGCATTTGTCTTTTCTACGTAGATCATTTCTGTCAAATGTACTTCAAGTCTTAAAATCAAATGGCAGCAATGATATTTATTTCTGTGTTCGAACAACGTGTTAGCCCTTAAACTGTATAGGTAACAAAAACCACAGTGGAAATTAGGACAATGCCCTAATTCCGCCCCTGCTCTACAAAGGCCCCCGAGAAACTCACCGGCCAGCTCAGAAATTAAATGCGGAAGCGTCGTCACAACGCATAGATAGTTAAATGGGCACCACTACGTTCGGTCTGGCGAGTTCACTGGTCAACGTAGAATCACCCTTGGGCCATAAGGGCTTAAGAGTACTATAAAGGTGTTCGTATACCTGGTTAACCGTGTCGCTAAGTCTAACACTTTTGCTCATAAGGACTTACAGAAATAAAACACTAACAACGGTATATAACAATATCAACAATATTTATTAAGGAAAATAATAAAGTGTGACAACATATTATTTGCACCAAATAGACTTAATAGTGAGTTAAACACCCTGTATCAACAGGTCAGAGATTAATTCAACAAAATAGTTTTACGTTATAGAATAAAAAAAAATCAATATGAACTTCGTGTATTATGATTTAAAGTTTGCATAAGTAGTTCCTCAAAGCTTTGACGTACCTTACAACAATTATGCTACACTCAGTATATGTAAAATTATATGTATGAATAATAATTTAAAAAAATGGAGCAATACTCTATATGGTGAAATTGATTTCTAATAAGGTGATTAATTTATTTAAACAATTTTAGATATAAAAAAAAACACATCAGAATTCGATACTGATTAATAAAAATGAATAAAATTTACACAAATCTCTCACTTTTAATCCAATCTATATATATGAGGTTGATATTATATTTATATAAAAAAAATATTATAGAAATTTATATTAAGAAAATGATTATGCTAGTTGTAAAAAAAGAAGAACTGTAAATTTACAGGGTTGCAAGATCGCAAATATTATTACACAAAATGGTGGGTCGAACACCATGCGGTCTTCCCAAAAAAAATAATATAACAATTATCTAGAACTCGGTCTCAAGAGAATAATATGCTACGGACACTACCTTGTCTTAGTTGTCCTTGTATCCAATTAAGAGATTTTCCCGGGCACCAGTTATCAGATGATCAAGGATGCGTATTTCGGCGGAGATGCTGACAAAGATCGATATATCTCGCAGAAAATATCGCTGCAACTTTCCCTTATTCGATACAAAAAAATAGCTTTTCAGTAGCCTGCACTAGCAGCCCTAAATAAATGAGAAAAGAAAAGAATAAATGGAAGATCCCAAAGTAATATTAAAAAGCAGAGACCAATGCCGTGATAAAATTACAGCCGTCCCCTTATCTAGAAACTCACCTAAAGCAACACGTGGTCATGAAAACTTCCAAAACCGAGGAACAATCCCCGAATAAAGACACTACACCAGTGAATTTAATTAACAAAGTCAAGTTTGACCAAATCCTGCACAAGTAGAAAGTAACACTATAAAAATTACAAAAATTAACTTCAAGTTTTCAAACAACTGACTACTTCTTCGGAGCTTGAACAGTAAAGAAAGAGGATCTTCCTAACGAATGTACGACTATTTATTCGGGAAGAAAACTACGTCATAGTAACGAAAACTATTCTGGATGGAATATTTGAAGGAAAGGAAGATAATTACCCAAATACCCTGACAAGGTTAAAGAGTAAATGAGAAGCTAGCAAACAAAAATTCGGTAATTAATTGGCAGCAATAAAGGATAATTAGCCAATTTAAAATTATACCAACCGTCAAGCGATCTATAATCGGAAGTTAAACTAAGTTGCGCGAAGATGTCGCTCTGAGCAAATGAAAATGAGAACCCAAAATTAAGTTTAAAAAAAGGATATTCAATAAATTAAAGCATCCTAATAGATTTACAAAATTCTAATAAAAAATACCACAATGACTTGTGCAGTTTAATTTTAATTGTTTAAGAAGCAACAAAAATCGAAATATCAATTCAAATAAACGAAGCATGAATTCGCATAAAATTTCCGAAATGTCAAACTGCGCCGAAGTATATAAAAATAATCCGGTTAAGAATAAAATGGATATAGAGACTTCCAAAATATTTGAACATACAAAATAATATGAAGATATTAAAGTTTGAAATAGCCTATGATGATCGATAATTAGTAGTTAAAGTAAATAAAGTTATATTAAACGATAATAGTGATAATTTAGAATAGCCTATGATGACCTAAAGTTAGCAATAAATGTAATTAACTCCTTAAAAATACCCAAATGGTATAAGGATCATTTTTCGAGCGTAACAAACGCCAACATTGAAAAATGAAAAAATACGTATCGAAATGAAGCTCATTTTTCATAATGAGTTCATTATGAACGTAAAATAGAAAAACTCATTTAACGAATTCGTTGTTAGTGCCTAATACTGAGAAAAAGTATTTCAGTTAAAATAAATGAGTTGAATAAATATAAGTACTCTGTATTTTATTTTGAGTTAAGTAAGTTCGGCTTCTTTAACATTTTGATAATTCTGTATTTTATAGAAAAAGTTTAGAACCTTTATATAAAAAGTTCAACCTTTTATTCGAGACAATCACATGTGTGTGTGCGTGTGTGTGTGTGCTAATTTTATTTACGACATGTGGCAAATATTATTTTTCATGTATGAAGTAGACTTATTTATGAAGCGTGACATCTATGGGCACCCCAAGAAATACGTTTATTTTCGTTTTTGTTTTATTTATAATACCAGACACTCGGGGCGAGGGAAGAAAATAAATACAAACAGAACAAAACATACAAAGGAAGAACAACTTCTGAAAATTAAATCACATCTTACAGTTATTCCCGACTGGATTTATTTGTACGGTTTTTGCGTGCCCGTTGGCAGTCAACAACTTTTTACGGCGTTGCAAACTGAATTCATATATTCGCTGTAGCCCCCGGGGCGAACAGTGCAGCCAACGACAACGCCATGTAGGGATTTTCGCGCGTACTTGAACTGTATTGCTTTGGCATTGCTCCAAAGGAAAAAAAACAAAGGAGCAAAATCTGCGGCTTTGTCGCTAAAACCCAGCTTAATGCAACGAATTCGGTTAGGTCTGTGTACATGCAAGATTAATTAAGGCAATTACGTGAATCGAGCCGAATGGACTACTAGAAAATTAACTTTTAACTTATAATTAATACGAGTTTAAATTTGCTATATCTTATTTTACAAACTCAGAGCTTTAACGGTGTATTTAGTTGTGCACTAAAGTAGTCGCAGAGCGCTCACGATACTGGCAAACCAAGGAACATAATGACAATGTGAGATTTGTTAAACAAAATATAATTCCTTATGTGTTTCAAATTATATTATACAAAGGTAGTCTTATAAATGTGCCTATTAAACATGGTTTTCATAATTTCATTTTTCAAGATTGTCTCTATTGGGATCTACATATCTCATCCAGTAAGTTTCCAACTTCTTCATTCCGTTGCAAAAGTAGTTTTTCTTAAAATCTGTGAAATATCATCACTGATGACATATCATTATTTAACGAGAATATCTTTCTGTTAAACTAATTCTTTCAAGTTTGCAATCAAGAAAAGTTGAACAGATACGAATCAAGAATTTTAGACTTTAATTCATACAATTTTGGTATTACTACTGGAATTTCTGTATGGTGTGTTGCCTTGATAAAAGAGCACTTTTTATGTGCCGTATTTGTTTAATATTTTCTTTCAAACGGTCCAATAAGGTAGCACAATAGACGCTAGTTATTGTTTTTGCGTGCACCAATTAATCAACTAAAATAATTTCTTGGAAATATCAAACTAAAATAGATATAATCTTCTTAGCTGATAAAATTGTCCTTGGCTTCATTATCGTATTTTCACCAATCAACTGTTTCGATTGTTGTTTCAACTAAGCTTTATAATAGTAATAGATCCACACTTCGTTGCGGCTATAAATAGATACAAAATGTCCGAAGGATTACAGATTCTTGAAAGATGCAATAAATATTAAAAAAACACCATATTATTTCGATAGAAACAAACAAGGTGTTCAAATAACGGGTTTTCCAAAAGGGCCGCTCGAACTTCGACAGTGTATAGCGACATGTTAGTGAAGATACAGCTGTAAAATTTGGAGGTTATAGTAACTAATGTTGGGCAAATCACCCTGCAAGATACAGTATTGAGCAACGGGTGCAAATCATTAAACTTTCCTTACCAAAATGAGTGCTTAGTTTGAGCTACGTTCCGTGCGCTACCTGATTTTTATGATGCACAAAATCGTCCTGTTGAGTCGACCATTCGTCCTTTGGTGAAGATATTCGGATCTAGTGGTTCAGCAAACAATCAAACAACATCCGTATGGCGTCGAAACCTGAGGTCTGCAGAAAACATTGCTGCAGTGAACGAGAGTGTGAAGGATAACCCGAGGCTGTCAATTCCTCGTCGTGGGCTTTTGCAGACATCAATTTAGCGAATTTTGTGTCAAGACTTGGCCTGCGCCCGTACAAAATTCAATTTACCCAGAAGCTGAAGGTAACAAACAAGAAAATTATATTCTCTAAGTGATTCACGGGAGTAAGTGTAATTCAGTTCCATAGTTGAGTCGTTTGTATTTGTTTTGCTTGAGATAGCCGACAATGTGTAGAGCTAACAGAGCTAAAGCAGTTATTCAAGATCATCGTTGAATTTACAGTATGGGATATTGTATACACATTGAATAAAAGTATTCAAAATGCAAATGAAATTAATATTATTATTAGTATTAATAGAATTATTAGTATTAATAGTATAATCAATTCGTTATCCAAAACTGTGTGCACGTTGGATTCCGAGACTGTTAACAGCACAAGCAGACTCGCTTGAACATCACGAATTCGCTACTGACACGATATAGAAAAGCTAGAGATAACTTTCTAGAATCTATTGTGGCTACTAATGAAGTCTGGGTACACCATTTTACTTCCACCATTGGTCTTCGAAGCAAAAGAAAGAAAAGCCAGATAAAAACAAGAAAATACCCTAACCCCAATACAAATCAATAAATTATAAATTCTTATTTTGGCAACTAAGTTGCTACTTTCAGTAGAACAAACCCAAAAAGAAAATAGTGCTAATCGTAGCGTCTTTAGCTAAGGTATAATCTGGGATATTACTGAATGTTTTCCCAAAGACGCTACGTTTAGCACATTTTATTTTTCAGTTTGTTCTAATCAAGATGACAACTTAATTCCGAAATATGTATTTAGAGTTTCTTGATTTTTCTTGATTTCTTGATATCATGTTTCAGATTTCAGGCCACGGCCTCCACTAGTTCGGAAAGAAAAGTCAATTGTTTCATCACAGCAAATTATAGCTACAACGGACGATATACACAGAATACTACCCAGACTTGCTAGAAGACTCACTAAAAACTGACAATAGCGAGAAATTTTACAGAATACGTCCTCATGGCGCTGCGATGGCCTTAATTCAAATACTGAGGTGTACTCTTTCCCCGCGCCTGTCTTATAGTCAGATGTCGCTAACTAGGTGTTTGCACCTTTAAAAGAATTATTGGAAAAAAAAGTTTCACTCAAATGAAGTTGTCAAAGCACTAGATTTTTTTAAGAATACGGAATCTCTTTGTACCATGGTGATAGTATAGTGATAGTGTAATTAAGTGGTGAGAAACTATATTGAAAAATAGTAGTTTTAGTTTCGTTCGTTAATTTCTTTACAATTATTTACAATTTTGACATTCCTAATCGTTTCAATACAACTTTTTAGTGGGCATTAATTAAATATTTTATATGGAAATATACATAACATGTAGCATCCCATAATTTAGAATTTTAACAATGTGTTTGCTAAATTATCAAACGAAATAGAAGGAATCAACCAAAACTTTCAAGAATTCAATGTCTACCCTTCGACGTGGCTAGAAAATTCGCTTGTTGTACTAAAAATACCATCCGCTAGAGCAATTGACTATAAAAGTAAATTAAATTACTCCATAGACGATTCCGTGAGCGGTTGAATTTTGGAAAAACAGGGGCGTAGTGGAGTGAAGACGGCAGTTTAGGTCACTGGGGGAGAACAACGGGTCCCTTCGTATGGTAATTTTGTGTAATTGTATTCATCTCGGGCCTGATTTACTTGTTTACGAGCTTATCTCTCCAGGGGCAAAGGATTGCGTAATTGGCATCAGACTGGACCATATTTCCATGCCAATCAGCAATTTTTTCTCCATAAAGAAGATCGTAAATGAATTTACGAGCCATATTTTATGATAAATCTGTGCTATTTATATAAGCCTCTCCTTGTCATTTTAATGTATCTGAATTTAGGTGTATATTTGTTCGAGAGTTCAAATTACAATAGAAAAACTAGATGGCGCAGTTAGTTTCCTCTTCTGCCTCTCTGTCTTTTTATATTCGAATATCTTTATGTACATATTGTTATGTTCTTTCTAAGAATATAAACATGAGACAATTTTTAGAATATAAGTATAAATAAATCAGTGAATCAACCTTAGAGTAGTTAAAAAAATGTCCTTAATAGTTTATTTAAATCTTGTCGAAAAAATATGATATAATAATAATTGTGTAATTATAAATACTAGGTGGCGCAAGATGTTATAACTTTTGCAAATGGCGTCGTACGTCAATCATATTTGACATTTGTGAACTAGACAGCTGCATAATACAAACAGACAAACAATGGAGCGCTATACTCCGCAAGAGCGTGGAATAATTGTGTCGATTTTTTTTAACAATAATCGGTCGGTGGTGTTAGCGCAGCGTGAATTTCGTCGTCGATTTCCTAATCGTGTCGCGCCAACTGGACAAACATTACGCCGCTTAACTGCTCGACTCGAACATGACTGGAACCACAAGAGATCTTCCAAGGCGTGGCCTCCACCGGACTGGTCGTCCTGTCATGAATATCGCGGCTGTGCCTGCTGATGTTGCTGAGATCGAAGAAACATCAACCAGACGACGTGCCACGCAATTGGGCGTCAGCAGACGAACCCTACAGCGAATTTTAGTGAAAGACTTACACATGTTCCCATACAATGTGCAAACAGTGCATCAGTTAATGCCTGCTGACCTTCAGTCGCGTGTGAATTACTGTAGAGCCATCCTCAATCTCAACAAAGAAGTGAACGATTTTCAGTCGAAAATCATCATGAGCGACGAGGCGCATTTTCATTTAAGCGGTTACGTCAATAAGCAAAATCTTCGTTTCTGGGGCACTGAAAATCCGCGTGTGATGCAAGAAAAGCCGTTACATCCACTCAAGGCTACTGTGTGGTGCGGTGTTCACGCGGGAGGAGTGATTGGACCGTATTTTTTTAAGGGCGCCATCGGCAATACGGTTACTATTAATGGCGAACGCTACAGGGCCATGATAAACGACTTCTTACTGCCAGAATTGAATGAGCGGGGCTTGGTGAACATGTGGTTTCAACAAGACGGTGCAACCGCACACACAGCAGGAGCCACAATGGATATTGTGAAGGAAGCATTTCCTGGTCGCGCAATCTCCCGTTTTGGCGATTTGGCATGGCCAGCAAGATCGCCCGATTTAACCATCCCAGACTTCTATCTTTGGGGCTTCTTGAAGTCGCGGGTTTATGCCAACAAGCCTCAGATAATCGCAGTCCTAAAGGAGAATATTCGACAGGAATGCGAACAGTTATCACCAGAAATCGTGCGGAAAGTTATGGAAGATGCGATAAAACGGGCACAAATATGTATCAATACTGGCGGCAGCCACTTGGCGGATATCATATTTTCCAATTTACAGAAAAAATTGTAAAGGTCCAAATAAAGATTTTCACCACTCAAACATTTTCTTTAATTTACTTAAAAAGTTATTCAAAAACAAAATTGGATGATTAATTTTGCGCCACCTTGTATATTAAATAAAACAAACCTTACTTGTGTGTTGGTATATGTGTTGAAATATCCAATCTTCTACACTAATAAAACTTTTCAAGCACTTTTTTCTGCCAAATAGGTAATTGAAATCTTTTTATTTATCTTTTCTTATTAATAATTTAAATCTTTTGAACTCCCCATTCTTCTATGTAATTGAAAAAAATATCTGTTGTATTGTTATATGTTTTCATCTAGAACGCTTCTCCATAATATTTTATGATATTTATCTTCTTCTGTTTTATAATATTCTTAATTACAAATAGCAATTTCTGTATTTTAGCTAGGACGGAGTTATATATAAGATCCCCAACTTTATAAAATAAGAATAAGAAAAAACAAAACAATGAAAAGTAGTCTCAAAATGAAGTAAATTTATTGTACTGCGCCTCTACATAATTATTTTTCCACATAATTATTATTTAGTGCAACACATTTCTCCAAACGCTGAATTCACTTCTTCATTCCTTCCACGAAAAACCATTCCTATTTACTGTTGATCCAATTGCGAATAGGAGGTGCAACTTCAGTGACTGCTGAAAAATGTTACCTTGAATACCTTTTTCAACTTTGGAAACAACCAGAAATTTGAAGGTACCATCAAGATTCTACGTAGAGTACGAAGCAACCGTGTTCAGACTCAAATTTCAGGCTCATCTTTATTGTTTCGTGACTACCATGCGGTCTAGACGCTAGACCGCATGGTAGTCACGAAACAATAAAGATGAGCCTGAAATTTGAGCAAGAAAAAATTGTTCTTGCCAGTGATCGTAAAATTTCGCAGTATCTATTTATCTTTACATCCAAAAAAATGGTGAGCATGACTTTCTGCGCTGATGTAACTCCTTTGAATTTTCGTACACGTTGAGAAACAGGACGACGAGATTCCATAAACTGCTGCTTGTTTTCGTGGTCATAATAATGAACCCAAGAGTCGTCCCCGGTGGAGATATTCATGAGAAAATCATCGCCTTCACGTCCATATTGGTTAAAGGGTTTTTAAGAAATGTTTTTCCTCTGTTCTTTAGTAGCATCCGTTGTTGTTACGGAACCGATCTAGCGCAATTTTTTCTGTAATTTATCATCTGAACAATGTATTGGACTCTTTCTTGAATACCTATTTGCTGAGCAATTTACTTTTGTGTAATCCGGCGATTTCATTGAATCAGTGCATTCACTTGTCTTTGATTCCTCTCATACGTCACTAATACTGGTGAACCTAATTGCCTTTAGTCAAACACCTTTATTTCCCCTCTATAGATAGAGCTTTGCACACGAACCCAACGGCGAACAATTTCCATATCCATACAAACGTTGCCATAAACAGTTTTCAAACATGAATTTCAATGGTCTAGCAGCCTTCCAGCGTTAAAAATTCTATTACGGATCGTCGCTTGGTACGCATCTCAGTAATCGAATTCATAATCAATGACACCGTAACTCAACGACTGTACACAAATTTTGCATGCTAAGACGAAGTTTTTCAGGACCTGTTTTCTCTCCCACTACTAACAAAATGGCATTCTTGGAGACATTATATAGCAATCCAACCGTAAATACGTATACTCATGATTTTACTTAATTTTACAACAAAGTTCCTTAATGTAACATCTTAAGACTATACCGATGAAAAAACTATATACAACTATATACAAGGCGATAAAAAAATTGGGACTTTATTTTTAACTGAAAATTGTACACACAAAATAATTACAAATAAAAAAATTGTAAAGTAACAGAGATATTCACACTTATGCGAGCAACACAGGATCACCTCCTCCTAAAGCAAATGTTCGAAGTTACAGCCTCCTGCTGGAATACACGCTTGCGCCCGGATATCTTACCTGCTTATTGTGTCTGCAGCATCTTGAAGACTTATGGTCAATAATTGAATGTTTTAAATTTCATATCGCGGTTGTACAACCAATTTTTCATATGTCTCCATACATAAAAGTCCATCGGGTTCAAGTCGGGTGATATAAGTGGCCATGCAATAGGCCCACCTCTACCTATCCATCGGTCACCAAACGTATTATTTAAATGCTCACGCACCTCGTAACTTTTATGAGGTGGAGTACCATTATGCAAAAACCACATGTTAACACCGCATGTTTTTCCTGTGTTGCTCACATAAGTGTGAATATCTCTGTTAATTTACAATTTTTATCAAAATTTTTTTTTATATTTCATGCCACTATTTTGTGTATACTATTTTCAGTTAAAAATAAAGCTCCAATTTTTTATCTCCCTGTATACGCGCGCCTGTGTGATGTTACTCATATGAATCTCTACTAATCTTCTTTGTATATACTATGCATTTCCATGCTCAAACTATAAAATAAATTATTAGTAATTTCAAATATTTAGACATCTACAAATGTGGTATTTAGATCATTTGTGCTAGCAAAATAATTTGTCTGTATTGCATTCATGAAAATCCAAAATTTATTAATTTTGAAAATTTTAGAAACACAGAAATAAGAAAAATCCCTAACCGCAATATAAATCAATAAACTCTAAATACGTGTTCCGGCAACTAAGTTGCCATCTTCAGTAGTACTATCTGAAAAAGAAAATAGTGTTGAACCTATCGTCTTTGACTAAAGTATAGCCTTTGACGATATGCTCTTAATTAAATCACTATTTTTCTTTTTCAGATAGCTCTACTGAAGATGGCAACTTAATTGCCAATATACGTATTTGGAGTTTATTGATTTATATTATGGTTAGGGATTTTTTTTGTTTTTGTCTGTTTCAAGTTTCATGTCACGATCTCCACCAATTCGGATTTAAAATTTTTGATGTATTTTTATAATAGTTTTAATAAAATATGCCTAAGCTAGAGCCATTGTATTCATATCTTACATAGTTAAACACTTTAATTAATCATGTTGTCAATATTATACTACTTCAATCATTTACAAATTTATAAAGTTTATTTTAAAAGTAAACACAACTTTCACACAAATAGCTGTTTTTTTTTTTTTTGAGGGGTAGAGGAATTTTGTGTAATCCCTAAATGGCTTTTTCTTATTCAATACAGGAAAAGTTTAGTGTATTTTATCATTCTCTGAATGTGTCAAACTTCCTAATGATTTGTTTCCATATTCTGAATAACGAAAGGTAAATGGATTAAGTTCTATGAAGTTTGCGATTGGTTTCCCTTGGGTGAGTTTCAAAAGTGATGTCGACCGTTTTCGGTTGTGTACTACCGAGATTTCCCTTTTGCATGTCGCGGTGAAATTTTTCGGATCCAACTGAGTGACGATTCGTGTTGTTTGATAAAGGTTTAACTTTTGTGAAAAAAAGTACTTTTCCTAAGTGTATATGTGTAACTTTCGATAGTTCACAGGAAGCACTACAGTGATTTAACTGTCAGCGTAATAGGAATTTTTCATTTCTTTGAAGTGTATCGGATATTCACCAAATATGCAGTGGAGCTTTAAAACTTAACATATTAATCCTAAATTATCAAGTTTTATCTAAGTATTCCATATACGAGGGGGTATCTAGTTAGCCTAGGCAATTTTCCTTGAACAAATCAAAACCTTATTATAATGGCAATAAATAATGACATTTTAAAAATTACGTCAAGAAGTTGAAGTATTGCTGTGCAGTAAATTTTGAAAGAAAGCATGGCGAATGCAAATGTGAAAATCGACTATCGAGGCATCATCGTTGAAGAGTATAAGTAAGTAAATTTACCAAGATATGATTAATAGACTCGGCAATCAATACCCATCATATGCGACGGTCAAAAATTGGATTGCGTCATTCAATAGAGGGAAATTTTCCGTTTAAGATAACAAGCGACCAGGAAGACCGATTTCGGTGTCCACCCCCGAAAATATTAACGCAGTTCATGACATGATTTTATCAGACCGTCGAATTGGGCTGAAACATATAAGCTGAGGCACTAAAGATTTCATACGAACGCGTCCATAATATAGTTCACGTCGATTTAGATATCAAAAAAATTTCGGTAAATTGGATTCCTAAATGCTTGAACGCCGAAAACAAACAAGCAAGAGGGATCCAGATTTCTTGAACCGTCTTGTGATTATGGAGGAATCATGGGTCCACTCTTACGACGCAGAAACAAAACAGCAACCGATGGAGTGGAAGCATCATGGTTTTCCAAGGCCTAAGAAGTTTCGAGTTCAAAAATCCGCTGGAAAAGTTCTTGCTTCAGTTTCTTGTGATATCCGTGGAATAATTATCATTGACTGCCTAAAAAGGGCCAGACTATCACTGAAGATCTTTATTCTAAATCACTAACCATCCTGATAGAGAAAATTAAGGAAACAAGACCCGAAAGGTGTGTTGTTTTTGCAAGACAATGCTCCTACACGAATCGCGCATTACCATAAATACAACTCGGAATCTAGGGATCGAATAACTGGAACTCACGCCTTAGCCCCCTTAGACTATTATCTGTTCCCTTGATTGGAAAAACGTTGAAAAGGACGTCAATAAGCCCAGGTCGCTGAGTCGCTTTTTTTTCTTATTTCTTCAAAGACTTCTGGCGAACATATGGTTCTTTACCATTCTACCATTCTACTAGTGGCACTCCGGCCACATGTCCTTTTTTATCAAAAAGCAGGCGACCATTTACTTCTGGAGCGAACAACTTTCGTTGGGTTTTGCTCATCTTAGGACACTCACGCTATCGACTGGTGGTTGATTTTGGGCTCATATGCATAGATCCAAGACTCGTGACCTGCGTAAATGTTATACACGGCTTTGGATACACCACGATTGTATTATTTAAGCGCTTCTTTGCACCAATCGATACGAGCCTATTTTGAACAATCATCAGAGTATGTATGATCTAACGTGAGCAAATGTGGTTCTCGGCTAAATGTCCATGCAATATAAATGCATAAACTTGAATATCGAGCAGTTATAAAATTCTTGACAAAAGAAGGAAAATCTATAAAAAATTATTCGTGAAGAAATGTTGGCTGTATACGGGGATGATTGTCCTTCAAAGTCGACTATTTGCGAATGGTCAAAATTGTTTAAACATGGCCGAGAGTCACTGGAAGATGATCCCCATCCAGGTCGCCCTGTTGACGTGATCACCTCCGATGTTATTGAAAAGCCAAGTGTTTGGTATTAGACTATGCAAGATTAAAGAAGTGACAATTACTAGGAGTTTCAGAAAGCACGATTTTCAGAATTGTACACGAATACCTTGGAATGACAAAAGTTAGTGCCGGATGAGTTCCGCGAATGCTTTCACCATTCCAAATGCGTGTGCGGATGGAGATATGTGAACAATTTTTTGCGCTTTGTAGAGACGAACCAGGTTTAATTATCAATCTACTTGGCACCGCAGATGAGACCTGGGTCCATCATTTTGACTCTGAGTCAAAACAAGAATCAATGAATGCAGTGGCATAGTTAGAAACTTTTTTTTCATGCCTAGTCCGAAAATATAAAAACGACCCCTCGTACTTTTAATTCAATGCTAATAATACAAAAATTTGCTATCTCATGTCAGTCAATAAATTTAATATAGTTTCCAAATCTATCTACTTAATCATCATTAAAAAGTAGTTGCGTTAGCTTGAGTATTTTCGTTTGCAATTGATAAAGAAAATAACATTTAACATTAGTCGTCTTTTTATTTACAGTACTATCCCATAAATACCTTCATTCAATTTTATATTATTGGATTTTGTTTCTGGTAATAGCTTTTAGAAGTCAAAAACACCGTTTTCCCTTCTCTGTAAATAAAAGCATGTTTTCCGATCATCTTAAAACGAATATGTATGCAAAACTTCCGGGATTCCGTAGGTGAATTACCTACACTATGGGCCGTTGAAGGAGCATCATTCTAAGGACATTTTGCAGTTGATAAAACACAGAGAAGATTCCGTAAGCAAATTTGATTTGAACGGCTTTTGTTGGTGTTGTTTGGAGCGCAATGGAATCGCGATCTCCGTGTTTCTATCGCTTTAGAGCCGTTGAAGAGAATTTAATCCCTTCTTTTTTTCTCTCCCTATTGTTCTTCTTCCCGCTATACGTCCCGTTCTGTTCTGAATCTTATTAAGTGTCTTTTATGCTCATTTTGAACGATTTATGTTATCTTTTCATTTTAATTTCCTTCAAAAGAGTACCGTAAATATATTTTAAAGGTATTTAATTCTTGGATTTTCGAATGAAACCATAGCTATAACTGTGTACTGATTACAAATTTATATTTTATTTGATTTAGGAAAATATGATTTTATTCACGTTATTTCCATTTATATAACGAGCGATCAAGATAATTTGTAATCGAGTCAACCTTGAATCCGAAATCGTATGTATTTACTTGAACTGCACTTACATTACAAACGTCAAGTAAAATGTCAGTTGACAGCTAAAATAACAACAGTTAATGTAAACTATGCAACTGAAGACGAATGTATTTACGACATACAATTTCGGTTTCAAGGTTGACTCGATTACAAATTATCCTGATCGCTCTTTACAAATATTTAACTTATTGAAAATTGGTATATATATATTGTGGTAGGGCAGGCCTGCGCATAAGGATGCCCTAGTTTTGTAAAATACAGATCGTTTTAGTTTAGTATGTTAATATTAGAAATTAAGATATTTTTGGAACTGCATTTTTCACCTGTCACATCAATAAAGTTACTTTCGCGTTTATAATTTCTAAAATTTAAATCTCATATTTATTTATTTACTTGTATTCATTTGTCATAGTCATTTTATCTCAATATTATGTATTACCGAAAACATTTTAACTTAATTGATCGATAATAAATGTCACATATTCGTTAGGGAAAACTGTATTTATTCAAACTGAATATAGCGGGAAAAATCTCAATCAAAAATTAGCATAATATGGAATTACTAACATTCACATGGCAATTATTTATATACTAAAATGAAAAATATAATTTTTGTAAAATATCTATATGGTTATGGTAATTAAATTGTCTTTTTCACTAATATTTTTTACGAGATTATATAAATACATACAAATTAGACTAATAAGAAGCCTGCATTAAAAACAAAGGAGAGTTAGCATCATGTTGTTGAAGATTCCAAAAACACGCCGACGTATTAAAAAAGTACTGTTCTGAAATTGAGAAAAAAAAACATAAAATAAAGTAGAAAAATCATATTAAGGATATATTCAACACATCACCTACTTATCCAGCCCCGTTTGACGTATTTTTTTGTATCCATACACCTTCCTGTGCGTTATAAAACCGAAAATCCATTTTACCGGGGACGCCATCCAGCTAACCGAAGCGTGGGCAGAGACTCCGTTGTCCCAGCCTTGTATCCTGAATTTTGGAATAACAAGAAGACTCCTAACTATCCGAATCCCGTCGATTTCCAATTTAAGTATTATTTATATCTCCTAAAAATTTTGAATATTTTGAATAAGTTTAATTCATAATAAAAAAACTTACTATCTAGACATTTATAAAGATATGCCTTATAAGTATATTTAAAATTAGTATTCTTTATTATAAATTAGAAGAATACAGTTCCTTTTGTTTATAGTTGTTTTAAAAATAGTTTAAGTAAATTAATACAATTTAATTTACTATCTTAGATAAGCTTAACTTAACCTAAAATTTATGGTATTCATATTATCACGTGACTTGATTCAAATTAATATAAATCCTATTTTCATGTCAAGCACTTACCTATTAATTAATACTTCCATTAAACCATCTACATAATTCTTTTACACTCGTTTTATTTAGTAGATTTTGCATTTAATATAGACAATTAAGTATTATCTTGTTTACCATTTTTCGCACGTATTCTTATTGAGTACCGAACCTACATAGTAAGTGTGTTAGATGCACAACCAAGAATCTCATTGTTCTATAAGCCGGACACTTAACATAAATTATTGCCCACAAACAATAACAATAAGTTGTTATACAAGTGAAAAGCTGTTGAGGTTAAGTATACTTCGTTTTATGTACGATTGTTTACTATTAGAACTATACGCATGTAACAGATATAACGTTTTAAACAACTCCATCTGTAAGTACTATTTAAAATCACATTTGAATAAATATTTTAAATTTTATTTTTAAAAATTACCTGACCAGCTTCATTATATTTAACCATTTCATTTTGTATTTATTTATCATTAGGCCCATCAGTAACACTTTAATATATATATATATATATATATATATATATATATATATATATATATATATTATCATGATTCTTATGTGGTATATATTCAAATTTATATTCTTATCTTCAAGTATGTTTAGATTATTAGTTGATTATATTTAGTTAACAGTTTCTTTTCACATTTTTCTGAACAATGTACTATCACGGCAGTTAAATTTCGCACGATTTGTTACCAAGTTACTTTGCTTTTTGAATATTTACCTACTGCAAATTTGACTTTTTGTGTCAATCTTGACATTCATAATATTCTGGCGTATCACTAAAGTAAAAAAACTTAATATAAACTTGAAAAAAATTGCTTTATTTTAAATACAAAAACAGTTAGAAAAATCAGTGTTTTTAATATTTTGGGGAGCCCTCATGGCTATTTAAAAGATTTCGTTATCTTTTGGGCAAAGAAGTGATTAATGGTTTGGAATTATCTAGTTGAAATGCAAATATTACGATGTCTATACAGTGACAAATATTGCACTGACAGTACTGACAGTCATGACAAATTCTAAGCATTGAGTAAGCCACTGGATAAAGTCACATCAATACACGAAAAGTGAACCTTGCCAAATTTAACGGCGGGAAAAGTACCTACGTTACAGTGCAAGATAAATACGTAAGAAGTATTTGTATTTTCTATACGTCAGTTAAGTTGACAGACATTGTGAGTTTGTTTGAATCACTAATTTTAAAATATTTGGTTTTAAAAAAATATAAGGAAAATTATGCCAGAGTATCTATTAGACACTAAAGTCTAATCTTGACAATATAAATATCACATAATGAGATAAATTATAATAGTATATTATACTATAAGGGAGAGAAATGCGTTATTTTGGCAGAGGTGCAATTTGAACAATGCAATTGGTACAATGCACCGAGGACAAAATAGCATCTCTCCCGAATGGTATATACTATTTTTTCCACGGCCTCATTAACTTAAAAACACATATTTTGTCATTATGAAGTAAGTAGCACCAGAATTATTGTATTCGGATTTGAGCATTTATTTAGTAGTCGTTGAGTTGTCATAACTACAAAATAAACAAACAAAAAGAATTGTCAAATTAAGGTGCTAGTTTGGTTTAGTTTAAAGTTTGTTTAGTGCACAATGAATAATTGTGAGTCGGAAGAGATTGTGGAGGCTGCATATATTGCAATAAGCAATTTGCTGCCTACGAAGTCAAGATCTTTATACGATATAGCCTACAATCGGTTCAAAAAGTGGTGCGCCGAGTGGTCGCTGAGGGTTATGTCGAGAACTCCATTAAAAATAAGACCAAAATTGCTAATCAGGTTTTAGTAGGTACCACTACTAGGGCAATCACAAAAACTGTAAATGTAAGCGAAAGTAATATTCCTTCTGATATTAATTTTGAAAATTGTACAAATGTAACATTTAATTTAAATGTCAATAAATAATTTCAATGTTATCTTTTTTTTGCATGAATCACATACGTTCTCCATAATGTAAACTCCCTTGGGAGCATTATTATATACTCCCTTGGGAATAATCGACTACTTCTGTTTTAATTTTGATGTCATAGAAACTGATTTCTACTCCCGACCGTGGAAAAAAAGTTTATGTATATCATTGCAAAGTCAGTACAAATATTTATATTAGTGAAGGCTTACTTATATTTGAAAATTTAAAAAACAGACATTCAAAAATTAATATGGAGATATTATTATTATAAATTTTCTCTGAAAAGATTCAGAGAGAGTTTGAGTTACAAGAGCCTTAAAAATACGCAATATAACGTAAAATAATAAATAAAACATATTAGAAGATACTACTCGCATATATGGATTAATCATAATTAATCATTAAAAAATATAAGTGACCGAATATATATTGGATCCGAAGAAACTGCCGTATCTAATACCAGAATCATAATAGACGTCCATTTTAAGATCTGTCACTAGTTGTCTCACGAAAAGGAATTTCGAACAAGTGCTGGCTACTATATCCAGTTCCATCCTGTGGAAGATAATACTCTCTATCATAACACCAAACAGTGGAAACGCGGAAGAAAACCCGGAATCCAGTTAAAACACACACACATATATATATATATATATATATATATATATATATATATATATAAGCGTTAACAGGCCATTACGCCCATAGCTTAGAAGTTCCTCTCCATTCCTCTCGACTTCTGGCCTTCGCCCTCCAGTCCTGTATATTCATTTCCCGTAAGTTATTTTCGACAACTTGCAGCCACCTAATCCTTGGTCGCTATGGTCCTGGTGGTTATTTTTGGTTCTTGGTACAGCTGCAGTAGCTCGTTGTTATTTCGTCTTTCCCACCCATCTTCCGTCGTTTGTCCACAAAAAATCCTCCTGAGCATCTTCCTTTCCCATGCCTCCAGTTTTTCACTCTCTGCACTGTTCATATCCCACGTTTCGCATGCATATACTACTGTTGGTCGTAGAATCGTCTCAAACAAACGTATATTCTCTTTTCTAGACACATTTTTCGATTTGAATAGTAATTTTAACAATTACTACCTAAAAAAAGCGAGCATCTATATAAAAAGGTGAAGTAGTGATTCGAAGGACAGTCAAATATTTGCTAAAGCTATACGTCTACATTTTCTTTTCTGCTCATGGTTTTGGAAATTTATCGTATTCACTGAGAATCTGACTGGCTCTAGGATGATCGAGTTTTATAAAAAGTATGATAAAATGCTTTATTGTTTAAACAACCACGACCCAAAAAATGATAACAGGCTTAATAAGCGAGCATTGTCCTTTAAGGAAACATATTGCAGTGGAATGTGCTTTTGATTGCTTATTAATTAATTTTTTTATTCTCACTACAACTTATGCTGCCGGCTGTACAGTCTAGTAGATTCCACGAACTCCCATCTCACGGATCGTTCTTCTCAGAATAGGGCCAGGTTATGTTAGAAGTAAAACAATAAATGTCAATAAAAGTCACGGTTAGCTAATTTACAATTTTTAATCAAAAAAAAAATCAAAAAAAATCCCTTTACCGAATGTATAGGGTGCTAAAGCAACATTAACAGTAGCATTAGGAGGAAATACTCTTTGTGAATATGACTCGCACACAGAGAAAAACCCCCTGTGACTCTCGAACAAATCTAAAATTAATAAATAATGGAGAAATTTGTCAAGTTTGACCTCTACTTTAACCCCTACAATATCAAATGTCAAAAACAACAAAGTTTTCAAAACCCGCGTAACTTGGCTTACAGTCATGCGCAAAATAAAACACGACAAAGTCAACCCACAACAAAAAAAAATCCAACCTGAATTTAAAACGTTCTAGACTATTATCTTTAAGAAAAAACTCCACTAAAAAAAAAACATGGCAATTTTCTCTAATACTCATATACGATTTTAAATATGAAAATTATCACACATAATACATAAAATATAATAATAAAAAATAAACTTAGTATCAATTATATAAATTAAATATTTTTATCGAACTTACATAGATCTATGCACTGATAACACAAAAAAACTACGTGAGAGATATCATACTTATTAGATCACACCAAGATCACAAACTCTCGCAACAATCGAAATAACATTACATGCACCTGAATAAAATGCATAAACAAAAATAAAACCCGATATTACTAAAACAGAGAATAAAAATGAACTTCTTATCCTCTAGCAACCCGGTCACTTTAGAAGTTTAGATATCTCTGCCCAATTTACCGCGAAAAATTCCTACATCTACTTCAATAGTACCACAACTGTCCACGTCCATACGTTTAAACTAATAAACATACAGAGTCAGTCAAAAATATAATTACAAATATAATAAATATTAATAAACTTCAATTATTGTACATAATTTAAATCTTCCCTCTTTTCTCTCTCTCTGGATAGAAAAATCCATCACAATATGTACAGCATGGGCTTGTGTAGAATATGTGAAAAACAGGAGGAAGCTAGACTTCATGTAATATGCGCTTGTCAGTAACTGATACGACTCAGAAACATTTCGGAAGAGATCTATTGGATTCTACGAAGGTACTCAAATTTCCCTTGAGGAGGATAGTGGCTTTTATCGAGGACACAAAACTGACAGAGTGATCTATTGGGAGAGATTTATTGGGGGTGGTACAAAGAGCACTAAGCTCAAGTGTCTGGACTTACTAGCGTCTAACCCAAAGAACCAAAGGAAGAACAAGAAGAATCACGACCCAATACAGGAGATTAATAAAATACTGGAGATGTAGGTGTACCCACAATATCACCATCATGGACTGACGCTTTCAGAGTCGAGACGCAAATCAATTAGAAAACGTGTTGGGAGTAATTAAGCAAAAAATTTCTAGGGTAGAAGCTAAGCTAATATATATAGATAATTATTTCGTGACCTTTGTATGTTATGGTAAATCGCCAACAAATTGAATTTACCTATATATATATATATATATATAGGACAGACAGGAAAATAAAAGACATTTTGCCTAATACAAAGGACAAGATAGAACTAGAAAACCAAGGGGTCTACGAAATACCGTGCTATGAATGCGAACAAACATACATAGGGCATACTAACCGTAAAACCAGCGTACGGAGGGAAGAACACAGAAATGCGGTAGCTAAAAAAGAATCAACATCATCCCTAGCTAAGCATGTGCTACATACAGGACACACTATCGACTTTGACGGTACAAAAACTATAGCACGCAGTACGAGGTTAACGTACAGGATTATAAGAGAAGCAATAGAAATTGAGAAACGGCAAAACTGTATGAACAAACGTGACGACGGACAGCGTTTGCCTGACACATGGAAGTCGGCCTTGCTCAACAGGCAGATTACACACAAGCGACGTAATGAGAACAACTTGCCACAGCCCAGTCATACTAACTCGGACCGAACGCAAACCGATCGACCAATAGTCGAAAGCGACAGAACAACCGACGGACCAATCACGAGGAGTCAGACACGCGTCCCCACTACGACGGGACCATATAATACGAGCGGCACAGGAAATCAACGCACTCTTGAAGTTACCATTGCAACGAGAAGATCCTCTAGAAAAAGGTGAAAGTGATGTCACCGAAACGTCAGGAAGAAAGTTGTCCTTCTCAGGACGAAATCATCCAAACGCGGCGAAATATCCCGAAGAACAACGCTTCATATATATATATATATATATATATATATATATATATATATATATATATATATACATATATTTGTTTCTATCACGTAAAAGATTTTTGACAATTTAGTAACAAAGTATTACCAAGATATGCACAAATCTGTACATAACTATAGTTTCAGACACGGTTTATAACTTTATACCCCTGTATTCGTAATCGTATTAAATATTTGTCCTAAGTACGAGTGAGTAAATATTTGTGCGGAGAGTTCACTCAACCACATGTGGTACATTCCTAAGGCAATTACAATATTAGTGCCAACACCTTCGTGAACTCTAATTGTGTTAGGTTACTTTAGCATAACAAGCAAAAAGTGTATAAACAGTAAATTTCACGATTTGTTTTGCTCAAAACTTGCTCAAAAAATAACGGTATCATAGTCGGTCCTCAAATTAGAAAATTGGTTTTGGACAGTTACTTTAAAACTACTATGACCACCATTGAAGGAAAGTCTGGATTGCTTTCGAAAGTGTAATGGAAAATTTTCTAGGAAATCATAAATCACAGGATTATGAAAAAGTTGTTGAAAACGAGCTGCAAAAGTTTCGCGATTTAGGTTGCAGTATGAGTATCAAAATTCACTTTTTGTATGCCCATCTTGTTTTCTTTCCCGAAATTTTTTCCCCCAAATGAACGAAGAACAAGGAAAAAAGTTCCATCAGGATATAAAGAACTACCAGTGAAGGTGAAATACAAAAATGATGACCGGCAACTGTTGGTGTTTAAAAAGAAACATCTCTGTACATAAAAGAAAGAACGATTAAACGGTCTTTTTAAACAAAGAGAGAACGATCTTATTAATAAAAGTTTCAGAATTTCGATTAATAGTATTTAGTATTGATGTCTTTTTTTTTGTATATTAAAATGTAAAAGTGTCAATTTATCATTACTAAATACAATATAGTACCTAGTACTATCATAAATACTGTTTTTAGGCATAAATCACAAGTGCTGTGACAACATAAAATAAACAAAAGACGGATATTTACTGTTAGTTGACATTCCCGCTATTCAAGTGTGTGCAAATTTTAAAAATAAAATACAGTTTGATAATGGAATGGGGAGGCACAGAGAACCGTGTTGCTGTAATTGATTTGCATGAGTGTGGTATGGACAAATCTTCAATTTTCAAAACGTTGCAGCCACAGAGAATCACTTGTATGTTCGTATACCGGCCATAAAATTATACGACGACACCGGTAATGTTTAATATCGTCAAAGAACAGGAAGACCTCGCACTGTTAGAACTTAACAAGCGATTAAAGCAGTAAATGCGCGAATTAGGCGTAATTCATTAAGGAAACAAAAAGTGATGAGCCACGAAACGAAAATATCGACCCAATCAATGTCGCGCATCATAAATCAAGCAAGAGCATATAAAAGATACACGGGACATCTTCTTACCGATGACTTAAAAAGGAAACGGAAAAAAAATCGCAAAATATTCTGCCGTGATACGCGAATAAATATCAGCCAATCACAGATGAAAATATCTTCACTGTTGCAGAATCTTTTAAAAATAAAATGACAGGATTTATTATTTTATTTCTCCGGATGGCCTTCTTCTAGTCCGGACCTTAATCTCTTAGATTAAAAATTATGATCGGATTTAGAGAATATGGTGTCCTTTAAAAGACATCAGAATTTGGAGTCTGTGAAGCAATCCTTAAAGCACGCAGTGACAAATTTCCCAATGGAAAACGTACGTGCTGCAATAGATGCATGGCCGGAGCGCAGAGTGAAGTCCTGTATTAAGGCAAATGAAGGGCATTTTGAATAATGTGTTGAAATATTTGTTACATATTTAATGTAAGGTATTTTTAATAATATAAAATATTATTAAAAATCTGGTGTGAAGAACACAAGTACAGGTGCACTATTAATATTTTTTGTGAACGTGTCCGAACATATCCCTCCCCAGAGACGCGGATACGTATTTCGCCTTTCTACAAACTCATCGGTACGCCCCTTCTGGAGAAAGGATATCTTCAGACATATTCACAAAAAAGCCAGACCGAGCGTAGAAGTAAATTCAGCGCTGCCTCTTGTCAGACAGCCAAAGTACCTCGCCCTATCCACATAACCAATGCGAATCAACGACGCCCTTCCAAAGGTGGCACAGCCGTCACTCTAGAAACTGTATTTTGTTTGTGTCTTCACTCATACTACGGACTAACCGCATGTGTAATGTATCAGAATAATTGAAACATACATGAGTGGGTAAAACCCCACGAGTTTTGTATAATACAAAGGTATTTTTAATAATATAAAATATTATTAAAATTCTGGTGTGAAGAACACAAATACAGGTTCACTATTAATATTTTTTTTAACGTGTCCGAACATATCCCTTCCCAGAGACGCAGATACGTATTTCGCCTTTCTACAGGCTCATCGGTACGCCCCTGCTAGAGAAAGGATATCTTCAGACACATTCACAAAAAAGAACCACATCGCCATATCACAGAAATTATCCAGACCGAGCGTAGAAGTAAATTCAGCACTGCCTGTTGTTAGACAGCCAAAGTACCTCGCCCTGTCCACATAACCAATGCGAACCAACGACGCCCTTCCAAAAGTGGCACAGCCGTCTCTCTAGAAACTGTATTTTGTTTGTGTCTTCGGACACGCATTGGTTATGTTCAGTCTGATAATTTCTGTGATATGGCGATGTGGTTCTTTTTTGTGAATGTGTCTGAAGATATCCTTTCTCCAGCAGGGGCGTACCGATGAGCCTGTATAAAGGCGAAATACGTATCTGCGTCTCTGAGGAGGGATATGTTCGGACACGTTTACAAAAAATATTAATAGTGAACCTGTATTTGAGTTCTTCACACCAGATTTTTAATAATATTTTATATTATTAAAATTACCTTTGTATTATACAAAACTGGTGGGGTTTTACCCACTCATGTATGTTTCGATTATTCTGATTCTTATTTATTGGTCAATAAATGCTGTAAAAATTGTTATGAAATCTTTTCTTGTTTCTATTTTACAACTAAAAATTCATGTAACAGTTTTTATGATACTACTAGGTATTATACATTTACTTCGTAATTTTCGTTGTATCTGGATGTGATACGAAAAAATTTCAAGCATATTTGAAATCAAAACAACGATTGTTGTTGAGTGAATATCGCATATTAAAATTCAAACCCCAGCAAACAAACTTAACTTGTAAACTAATGTAATTTATTAAATTTGTTCAAGGCCCATGGCAAACATTCATACTTTTCAGATGAAATTAAAGTTACCGCTGATGTATATTTAACGAATTATTTAAGAATTGAAGTTTGAAGAAAAGCGGTTTCAGTTTTTCTTTGTTTATGTCTTTACTCTATATCATTATCCTATAATTTAGCTACTGATGATTAAGTTATTTTTGATTACATAGTTCAGTTTCATATGGCTGTAAATATTTTTCTCTTGATGTGACCGTAATAAAAAGTGCGTCAGTTGTTTGATCTTAAAAATAATATTTCCCTACTTTTTTGCAATTTATTCTGCGAAAATGACATAATTCTGATTTATAAGTTATTCTATTTACTTTATAGATAACACAGAACCATATATTTTTTTATTTACTTTATAATTAACCGATTCTGACTATAATTTTTTATTACTATTACGTGTGTCGCTACAGTAATTTCCGATTACTGTTTGTTTTTTCAGGTTGTCCTGCGCCACCTGCGCTTCAGTATTTTTTAATTACCGTTACACGTTCGTTATGCAAACAAAATCAATACCGTTGCTATCCACGTTTTAGCTACATTCGCCCTGTGCTTGAAAACAGTAACTGGCTTTCATTTCATTCCTCATACTCGTAATTATTACAGAGAGAAATATATTTCCTCGACATAATTAATTGTTGTTGCCCATGGGAAACACTTTAAATTAATTACGTTTTTTTCATTTGTATATAATTTTTTTTTGTATTTTATTTGTCTTAATTTCTGCGATCTTTAACGAAAGAAAGTACCATGTGAGCAAGAATTAGTTAGATAAGGGACGGCCATGATTGGGAGGGCTGTCTTTGATAGGTTCAGCTTGTTGTTGCCAATTAGATGCTAGTTTTGATTTGAGGTAGTTGTAATTATATTGGTTATGTTAGCTAATCAGCTTGTAAAATAAAACTAAGTTATTAAAGTATGGGTTTGTTTTCAATTTATTACATTATATGTTGAAAATGGCCAACATTCTCATGCAAACATACATTTACACGTCTATTCATGTTTTCAAATGTATTTCGGAGCATTTATTGTGTGATATATTAGCACATTCTTCAACTATTCAGTTTCGCAACTCAGGAATTGTGTGAACTGGTATCTTAAAAATTATGTTTTTCAAATGGGGAAAAACGAAATAATCTAGGATATTCAAATCCCGTGATCTTGGCGGGAATTCAGGTTCACAACGTAAACTGATCAAACGATTATCAAAAAATTTTCGTAAATAAGCGATAGATTGCGAAGTTGTATGAGAAGGGCACCATCATGTTGGAAATATCCCTGTTGAAGACGAGCGTCTTCGTGAAGTTGGTTTATGTAGGGGTATAAGATGTTGTCCGGATAACTTTGCGCATTGATGGTTCCTTCAAAGAATAGGAGTATCAATCGTTTGCAAGAAACACCAATCCATAACCCAACTTTTTGGGAATTCAACGGAGAAATATGTGAGGATTTTGTGCACTTTACAACCTCATGGTTTGTAAATTGATATACCCTGACACGTCATTTTTGTGCAGTAAATGTTAGGAGAAACATTAGCAATATAACACGCGCCTGTCATAATTATGGACCGCACACGAGAGGCTTATACTCACCACCATTGAAAATTTGTGTTTTTAAACTTTTTAATTTTATTTATATAATTGGACGACAAACGAGTGGTGATCTATAAAATACGAAATATATTATTTGTTCATTTTGTAGTTCAAGTTCGTCTAGTTATTACTGTAGAGGGAGGCAGTGACAAAGATGGCAGTTTTTCCCTGTAAAGAGCTACTCACAATGGTGCTTTTCTGAAAACTTTTTTAAAAGCGGATACAAGTCTATTAATTTCCGGAAAGGTGTCTGATATATTTACAGATTCTGTGAAGAGCATGTGCTACACAAGTAATATGCAGCATATTAGTATATGTTTGCTTTAATAGTCTGTCTGTTTTTAAAATATATGCAGCACTGTCACTGACAAATAAAAGTATTTTTTCTTTGTACTTGTCGTCCGAAGCATTTGGTGCATATTCTCGTAAATGGTTTTAACTACTATTTCCGCATCGACTGTATTTATAACTTTTGTTGCTATTACATATGCGTTATATGGAATAGCTAGATGTAGTACACCAGTTACAACATTTACCACACAGCGTCCTAATATATCGCCAGTTTCGTCGGCACTTATCCATAGGTACTGATTTGAAAGATGGCGTCTAATGCATTCTACTGCTTTCGTGTAGCACTTAAAATATTTGCGTAAGGTGGATTTATCAGGAACATCTCGACCAGTATATTTTGAAGGTGGGATTGTTAAGTTTATTTAATGAAATATTTGTCGCCATTAAAGTTTCACAGAGTTCTTCGTTAAACTTGTCCGATTCAAACTGGTCTAATTTCTGTGTATGTGTTTGCGATGCTAAGTGACGTTCTCCGTGCGATTTCTTGGAATTTTTTGACGATATCTCATAAATTGCAATAAATATCGGAATCACTGGCAATGGACCCTTATTCCAACTCGTCATTGTTTCACGATGCCATTCTCGATCTTGTTCCATATCATATCTGAAAAGTAACTTAAACAATGTTCTGGATCTAAATAAATGAAAATTAAAAATGTACGCGTAAGTTATTGAAATTTAACCAAATTCACTGGACACTTACGAAAATAATTGGGAGAAGTAGATGAAACGATATTAAACAGGATCTATTACAAAAATTAGGAAGTGTGTAATTAATTAACAGTTAAAACAATGAAAAGAAGAAATTAACTCACCGTACTTTATTTATCTTACTAAATATAAATTAATAAATAAAATAAATTATAAAAACCCCTCACACTTCTATCTACGCCCATGAAGAAAGGAATTTAACTCATACATTAAAGTAATTGCGTCACAATTCAGCGACAAAAAACAGATGTGCGGTTAATCGAATGAATAGTACTATTCAATAAGTCTTGTTGTACTTGTTATAGACTATTTATATGGTCCATCATAATTTCAGCATGATGCGACCGGTCTCTAATTATGATCAGACGGTAACAATTCATAAAAAAACCTGCATCTTTTAAGAAATAAACCAATGTCCTCCCTCAAAATTGTCCTGCATGAACTATAAGATACAGGAACTTACTGTGTAAGTCTTCGTAAAGATGTTGGTGCTTCATTATTAATCTCTCAAACATTTTCAATAGTCTCGGCTGTACGGATCGTTGGCCGGCCACCACCGTTCTTATGTGTTACGCTTCCTGTTTCTCTGAACGCATACAATTCCGGACCACATTGAAAAAGTCAGCTTATAAGAACACAAGATCAGGAAACTGTTATTGAAATTCAACCAGGCAAGCTCGTGTACTGTATATCCATTCCCCATTTTCAAGATTTCCATTACGAAAATAAAATTCAATGATGAATCACTTATGTAATTGCGAGAGACTGACATTTAAATGATCTCGAATAAAACTTCAGATCGAAACTGACATTTAATTCATATCAAATAAAAATTCAAATCGAAGCTGACATCCAGCCAACATGTAGAAACAACAACACGCTGAACCTATCAAAGACAGTGATCCTCTCAAGCATGCCCATCCCTTATCTAAACAATTTTTCCTCATATGATATATGTTTACCATTAATGTTCTAAAGGTAATATAAAATAGAAAATTTTATTACCACTAAAACATAAAAAGGACGAAGTTATATTTACAACGTTATAAATCATATTAACGACATTACTTACATTTGAATAAAAATGTTATTTCTTGGGAGTATTAATGATGAATCTGCAGTTTATATCCCAATATTCTGAAATACTGTTAGTTTTTTCGACCGATCCTCTGAAGCTGGTCGTCTCGGCAATAAAATTTCAAGAAAACATCTGCGACAGTTCTATCCCTCAAACCTAAACCGAGCCAGTAAGTATTCAGTGTCCGTGGGACTTAAAGGGACTCCGTGAATAAATTGCAACCATAAATACACATTATTCAGGGCACGCTCGTTTAACTTTTTGGCTCGCGGACCGCCTCTTTTTTTATAATGAAATTAATTGCGCGACCTCGGTGCCGCAGGAAAAAAATATACTGCCTTCGATATTCTGGACCGTGTACCGGTTTTCCTACTCTTTACGATAATTTTATTCATTTGATTTGCCTTAACGACCCGGCTTAGATTAAGTGCCTCTGTTTGGAAGTTTTAAACGTATTCGCGTGTGTGCTCGCCGTCCGATTTAGCCCCCTTTTATGTGTTTATTAAAACTTCCGCTTTACCGTATTTACGGAGGAACAGTGCGAATCTCGTACTAAATACACGTGTACTTTCATTATTATTTTTTCGCTAATTACACTATTCCGCTAACTTACTAACTTATACTATTACTCAATACATTTTATTTTCTTTCGTTTTATTCTTCGAAAAATAATAAACGGATTATCAAGTTTTCGCTCAAAAGAAAAAATAATAGAAATATGTTAAAACATATCTATAACTGTGTATTTATCCAACGGTCATTTCAACCGCAGAAATATGGGTTTCGATTTAAATGATCTAATCAGTGCGGGTTCACGAAGTGACGTTCCATGCTTCGCTTCCGCAAGTAACCACAATTTTATTCCGTCAGGTGATAATAGATATCTCGCGACCTCTGACGGACAAGAGGGTTTCGCCGGTATAAGCGTTTCCTCTCAAATGGCTACACCATTACAGGGGAGAAAAAGACACGTATAATTGTGTAGTCCATTAACTCCAAGCCAGAGGGCTCTACTACTAAAAAATCGATGTGTAAACACATGAAGCTTATACAAATTAATAAAAATATGTTAAAACATATCTGTATCTGTACACATAAGAGGGTGGTCTGAAAACTAAGATAAGTAGTACAAAGGAAAATACTTTATTTCAGTTTTTTACATTCATTTTTCGACATACTCCCCTTCTAATTCGATGCACTCATTCCAACGATGTTCAAGTCGTTTAAGACTTTCACTATAATAGGTCGAATCAAACACCGCAGAATAATCATTTGTTGCTGCAATCACCTTCCCATTAGATGAAAATCATTTTCCACCTCGACATTTTTTCAAGTTGGGAAACAGAAAAAAGTCAGATGGAGCTAAATCTGGACTGTAAGGTGCATGACGAACTATTTCGAATCGAGATTCAAGTAATTTTGTCGCGACAATGTTCGATGCATGAGCCGGTGCGTTGTCATGATGAAATAAAATCTTCTTTCGTGCCAAATGCTTCGTTTTTCCTTTAGTTTTTCACTCAGCTGGTCCAATAACGACGTGTAGTACTCGCCTGTAATTGCTTTGCCCTTTTGCAGATAATCTATAAAGATAACACCACGAGCATCCCAAAATATGGTGGCCATAACCTTGTTAGCCGATGAAACCACTTTCTTCGGTGCACTGCAACCGGCTTCTGCCCATTGTTTTGATTGAACTTTCGCCAATGGTAATATATCGGGGCAAAAATTCCGAAGAATTATGTTTAAAAACGGTCAAACAGTACTCAGAAGTTGTTACGCGCATTCATTTCTGATACACACTTAGCAGAGCCGGCACCCACCCATGAATGCTTTCTCATACCCAAGTGTTCATGTAAGATATGACCAATACGTTCTTTTGATGTACCTATAGTATCTGCTACCTCACGCACCTTTAATCAACGATCATTTAAAACAAGATAATTGGTGATCATTTCGTCAGTGGTAGCCTCTTTCGGACGTCCAGCTCTTGGTTCATCTTCGGTGCTCCTACGGCCCCGTTTAAATTCATTCAAGCAAACTGTTTTAAATGATGGCGCAGATTCACCGTGAATATTATCCAACTCTTAATTTCTTTGTGTTTTTCCCGGCGATATGGAAGTATTTAATCACAGCTTGAAATTCTCTTTTATCCATATTTACAAAGCGCCGTAATACGCTTACTTTAAACGACTGTAAGAGACAACTGACGCAACGTTTTTAGCTCAAACTTTTACAACTGTCTTCGAACATATGATTTGAGAGATGTCACGCATACGTAGATGATCGCGCCATATCTGTGTTTGTTACCTCAATTATCAGACCCCCCTCGTAGACATACATCACATATTTATCCAATGGTCACTTAAACCGCAGACCCATACGTTTCGATCTAAATTGTCTTATCAGTGTGGGTTCACGAAGTGATGTCTTATGGTTCGCTCTCACAAGTAATCACAATCTTATCCTGCCAGGATAAGGTCCTTGTAACTTTTTTTGTACTATTTCTTGCTAACGCTTCGTAATTGTCTATTTGCCTGCTTCCTAAGAAATTGATAAAGACTAATATAATTTCCTTCCATGCTATTTTTTCTGCTTTCTCTATAGGACATGTTTCAAGAGCAACATCTTTATTATATATTACTTTTCACTTGTCTATTATTTGTTATTTATATATGTGATACGAAATATATAAAGAAGGTCGTAACGCTCAATAATATAATAAGCGGACGTTATTTAATGCCTGCTTATAACAAATATTCAAAAAAAGGAATAAGAGACGTTTTTAACTGGAACATTTAATACTAAGAGTAATATTTACAACATTTAATACTAATTTACTAAATAAAACATTTGGTATATTTGTTTCACAAAATGTATTTAAAATATCTCTGACATATGTTCCGACTTATTCAGTCATTCTCGAAGAGTCATGTAAACTAAGTAAAAAGTATACTCCTACCAATATTTATGAGTTATTTTTTAAAAAGGTTTATTACAGCATCGATTGTGGGGGTGTTTGAAAAATCCAACTGCGTGTTTGTGACCTGTCTGTTGAGATTTATGGCTTTTTTAATTTCTGAAATTTCTAAGAAGTCAAGCCTTTTAGAAAGCCTTCTTAGAAATTTTAGAAATTAAAAAAGCCATAAATCTCAACAGACAGGTCACAAACACGCAGTTGGATTTTTCAAACACCCCCACAATCGATGCTGTAATAAACCTTTTTAAAAAATAACTCATAAATATTGGTAGGAGTATACTTTTTACTTAGTTTACATGACTCTTCGAGAATGACTGAATAAGTCGAAACATATGTCAGAGATATTTTAAATACATTTTGTGAAACAAATATACCAAGTGTTTTATTTAGTAAATTATTCATTATGTATCACCAAGAGCCAACCGTGAATTCTATACATTATATTTAATACTAATTACACAACACAAAATACACCATTGCATAAATACCACATTATTTGGAATCTTTAAAATTGAAAGAGCAATTAGAAAATTGGCGCTGAAAACGACATTACCTGTTTTTGAATTCCATTGGGAACTTTGACTATAATGAGTTGGAACTGAATAATTCTGACTATAAGATACACAAAAATATGCATTCAGTTCTCAAAAAGAAAAAATAGTAAAATCGCTATTTTACTATTGGTTTACTCACCAATTCCTGAATATATCTCATTAGAACTGTCTCATTGACAGTTTTTATCGAATTTTTTGATGCCCAATCCTCAAAATTTTCATACTCCCTCTTGTTCAACGATCTCGATTTCTTGGATAATAATTAAGCATTGGCTTTTTCAGTTCTCTCTGCGACTATATTAGGAACTCGTTCACTCATAGTAACAAATTTATGAAAGCCGTTCTACCTCACACGCGTCACTAACTTTAACTAACATGTTTTACTGATATACGGTTATTTATATTTTAAATTTCTTTGAGAAAGGCACTATGTGTCGAAACATGGAAGATTGTTTTAAATATATATACATATCAAAGTAAAACAGACCTTAAATCGCCGACTAATTTAATCTGCTATATATATAAAGATAATTGACTTCTTGACCTTTGTATGTTAAGGAGATTAAATTAGTCGGCGATTTAAGGTCTGATTTACTTTGATATGTATATATTTAAAGTAATCTTCCATCTTTCGATACATAGTGTCTTTTCAAAGAAATTAAAAATATATATGACAGTATGTCAATCTCAAACTTATATATTTGTAATTATCATGGATAAAATTAAAATATTCAAAGATACATTCAAGTTTAATAATAATAATTCATGGTTCAGAACACTAGACAGCAAAACGTCAATTACGGGGATTGGCAAGCCATGAGTCATTTATTATGTCTGCGCCCGCCCGTGGAGCCACTTAAGATTTTAAGCTGTCGGCATTCGCCTTGAACGAGAAGGAAAACCACGAAAACCTACTCGGACAGCCCAGTCAGGGATCTAAACACGGAACTGCCAGCATAATAAGCCAGTGTACAGATATTTAAATAACATATGATAGATAATTATATAATAACAACGAATATTCATGACGGTAAAATGTTATTGTATATATATTGATTAGATTTTTTATATCACTTCTGTTGTTAATTGAATTGTTTTCTTGTTTAATAATAATCATTTCTTTAATTTCCCTTTTCATTGTGTATATATACATATACATATATATATATATATATATATATATATATATATATATATATTAATAGGTAATCTTATTCTCTCTCTTACTGTATTTTTTTATTTCAATTTACTACTATTTCCGTTCTATATGTTCATTTACCTAATTATATTGTATCAAATACCTGTTACTCTTTCGAAGTTCAACTTTTTCAATTTTGTTTTTATTCACAAAAACTAATCTTGTTTGAGTGTTTTTTGGTTGCTTGTAGTAAATATTTTCAATATATTTTTGCTCTAATATAGATCTTCCTCTTTACGTGGGGATAAAATATTGTGGGCTGGTATTGCTATTGCATTTCTACTGTAACTGCGGTAGTTTTTGGGAAGACAAACTAGAAAGAACGTGAAAAAGACTTGGTAGAGAATCACATGCAAGACAAAAACTAAATGCTGAAAGACATAAATTAACTCAAGATTGAGCAAATTTTGTCAAAGAAGATCTATTATATATGTATTTATAGTAATTGAACTACTCAAGTTTTTAGAATATTCATGTGGTCAATAAGGTAATAAATATTTAATAATTTCAATCGAAAAAGTTACTACTGTTACATTTTAACAATAGCTTGTAGAAGCGACCATTAAATTACATATTGTATTGTAATAAATTTACAACCGTTAAAATGTCTAATAACAATTTCTAACAGTTCACAGGTTCCAAAACCATACATATCGTATATGTAGTTCGAAATGGTTGTACGCATACCGCTCACGTAACCTCAAAAAACATTATATCGGTCTTTTCGTCGGAATCATGAGTTATGTACGGTCAAAAGTTATTCTGAAATATATATCCCGCACGTATACTACAAATGTAATAAATTTCCCCGCTGAATGGGCCACGGTTAGCGTAAAAAGAAGTAAAAGAGGAGGAATTGACGGCACCTCCGCCGGAAAGGAAAAGTTTATGTCGCTATAGAATCTTCGTACCGAAAACTTTGTTCGACGGGAATCGATAAGAATCTGTATATATGTAATATATATATATATATATATATATATATATATATATATATATATATATATATATAGTAAACCTAATCAGTAGGCGATTAAAGGTCTGTATATTACTTCAAAATATATGTATTTAAAAAACTCTACATGTTTCGGCTGTATACGCCTTTTTCAAGAGAATACAAAATATTTACAATATATTTTGTATTCTCTTGAAAAAGGCGTATACAGCCGAAACATGTAGAGTTTTTTAAATACATATATTTTGAAGTAATATACAGACCTTTAATCGCCTACTGATTAGGTTTACCATATCATACCAAGGTCACGAAGTTATTATATATATATATATATATATACATATATACATATATATATATATATATATATATATATATATATATATATATATAACAATTGATAAATTATTGGAGGTTTTCGGCTTTTATATGAAATATTTACAAATATCAAGTGAGTATGTATGTAATTGCAAAGTAAGGGGGGTGTAAACATTGCTGTCTACAAATTACAAAGCAAATCATACGAAATTTTTAATTGAAAAAATGTCTATGTTGGGACTCGAACCCAAGTCTACAGCTAGCCGGGCTGTCGTCATTACCACTAGACCACAATAGACCCAGGTTCAAGTAAGCGGCTAAGAAATTATCTAATCACTCATATATATATATATATATATATATATATATATATATATATATACAATATATACTCTTGTATTGTAACGGTGATCTCGCTTCTCGTTGAGAGAACACTGCTAAACAGCACGAAGGGATCCGAAAGTTTATTCTACGTGAATAGTTAGTAGGATAAAAATTCATCATTCAAATCTGAAAATTATTGGACGTTGTTTTGCAGTATATACTATCTGAACGTGGTCGCTAGTAATCCTTAAAAATGTTAAATACCTGCAAATTTATTGCATTTTCGCGAAGTAATGTAAATGTAAATATGCTTTCTACATTTTACGAGGCTAATTATTCGAATTTTTTAATAGAAAAAAATTTGCCCTTAAGCAGGCTTTGAACCCACATCCATGGCTTGCCGGACCATTGCTTTAACCACTAAGCTATTAAGGACTGTAAATTCGAATCATTGTGGGAAGGCCTTAAGTCACATTAAGGAAACAGATGATAGTACGCTCATAGTCGGCAGTTGTAAATTTATTTAAGTCTTTCGCACAGCTTCTGTTTTGAAAGAAACTACTCATTTTCTATGAGAATTATACCTAGTAATTGAGAAAACATTTTTAGATTATTTAATTACCGCGCTAATTATATTGAAAATCACAATTCCGTTAGAACATCCAGTGTAATATCTACTAAAACCACACTAATGATTGCATTCAATGAATATTCTGATCTTATTAGACATAATCCACGTACAATAAATTTTTATTATTCTGAACAGTAAGTAAGATATATTGTTGCATTTGCACACAAAATACTTCAACATCTGTAGTGCTCGAGTCTATTGAGGCTGATGCTGCTTAGAGAATTTTGCTCGATTTTCGAACCAATTTAAATTCGTCTGGATTACTTATACAGTGGAAAAGTGACGCCATTCATACTCATACACGAACGTATATGAATTTTTATTGTTACATTAAATTATATCTTATTTGCAGATGTTTGAAAGGTATACGGACTAGCTTGCAACATGAAATGTAAAAAAAAGAACTTAATTACAAGTGAAATATACGTGAATATACAGTGTTAATAAAAGTATGGAACCCCTAAGTACCTCTGCAACGGTTCATGCTTTTTAAATATAATTAGGTATACCTTTGCAAACACATTCAAGCATTCTAAAAATAATATCAGATTTGCTGGGTCACTTCCGGTTATATCGAAAATAGACATCCAATTTGTTATTTTAAATGGAACAGTTGTATATTTTTTACATTTTTGAATGCCATGTTAAATTCTGGATACAGTAAACCTCCACATTTTTATTGAGACTAAAAACATTACTTCAAGAAAATCAGTTTTCATTAGTAACATCATAAGTCGTGAATGAGCTGGTAAAATATCTAAATTAAAAACAAGTCCTTTAAACTCGGGAATTTAACAATCTATTTATTTTAACAAAAAAGACAATGATTTTCTGACTAGATTCAATGCTCAAACCCTCATTTTCATACTTTAATTGAAGATAAAATGCCTGATGGGGAAAAATTTCCGGAAAAAGAAACAAAAAAAAGATATTTTATCGAAAAAGAAACAATTTATTGTTTCTCAAGATATTCGCCTTTAAGTTTTAAGCACTTCTGCATTCAAAGAAACCAGTTGTCAAAACAGTTATTCCAATCTAAAGTGAGTATCTCAGAAACATGCTTTTTAAATCCATCAACAGCCTCTTCCTGTATCGAAAACCGCTCACCACCCAATTTGTTCTACGCAAAAGGCAAGTGGAAGAAGTCATAAGGTGATGAGTCAGGCGAATACGGACAATGAGTCATTAATTCAATGTTATTCTCCCTTAAATAATTGACTGTTCGATGTACTGTCTTAGAGCTAGCGTTGTCGTGGTGAAGGATGCTATGCCTATGTCTGTTGTTGCATACCAATCAGCGTTTACTATTTTTTTCGATTCTCGAGGACAAGGTAGCAACAGGCCGTTTTCTTCCGCAAAACTACAGAAGAAAAAATCAATCACTTTTTTTGAAGCGCTTCGTAAACGAACAGCTTTTGTTGGTTTTAGTTCACTTTGGAATACCCAAACAATCGACTTTTGCTTTGTTTCTGGTTCGTATGAATATAACCAGGTTTCGTCAGCTGTTACGATACTATACAGTAAAAACGCGCTTACTGCGAATATATAGCAATAGGGGAATAGAGTGGGGATTTAATTTGGTTTGTCGCAAGATAGGTCGGCTGTCACGTTCACTTATGTCAGTTGTGTTATTTTGAAGTCTGTCAAATTGATTAATCGCCCCCACTTCTCCTATCGTAAAGCACCAATCAGATAATTTTGTATATTCGCAGTAAGCGCGTTTTTACTGTATACGTTGGTAGAAATACCACGATTGAATTTTTTAAGCATTTTTTTTAGACCAACTCACACGAGCCAATTTTTCAGCTTTAGTTTAATTGTGTGGAATCCAACACTGCAAAGTTTATTTACTACTAAATGCTCATGTAAAATCGTTTGTATTTGACTTTTGCCAATGCCCAAGGATGGCTTTATCACCAGCAATATGTTACATGTTGATCTGCTTGAATCATTTTTCGCACAACATTGATGTTTGCCGGAACAACAGCAGTTGATAGAGGACCTTTACGAAATTCGTCATTGGCACTAGTACGTCCACGCTTAAATTCTGCAAACTAGTCATGAACTGTGGATTTGGATGGTGCATCATCACCAAAAGCACAATGAAGTCGATCTATGCATTGTTGTTGAGTTAAGCCACATTTAAAATCGTAAAAATCATCACACGAAAATGTTCATGAGAAATGTCCACTTTTTCAATAAATTGATTTCTTTAAAACGCTATTAATACAAAACTACACAGCTAACTGTTTTTCTGTCAATGATGTTTATCATACTAAATGTCAAAGTTTAAGACAATCATATTTAAATATATAGCAGTGCTATCTGGTGGTCATTTTCGGAAAGGTGTCTCTGAGGAAACATATCCAAATGTGCTGCATATTACTTGTGTAGCACATGCTCCCCACAGTGTTTGTGAATATACCAAAGACACCTTTCCGGAAGTTGATAGACTTGTATCCGCTTTTAAATAAGTTTTCACAAAAGCACCATTGAGAGTAGCTCTTTACAAGGAAAACCTTCCATCTTTGTCAGTGCCTCCCTCTCCAGTAATAACTAGATGGGGAACATGGTTAGAAGCTACCATTTTTTATGCAGAGAATTTCGATAGTTTACAAAATTTCGTTGCATGTTTAAATGACGATGCTCGGAGTATTTCTGAGTGCAAGGAACTAATACAAATTCCAAATTTAAAAAATCAGTTCTACTTTCTTCAGGAACACTTTGGAAATTTGCCAAAACTAATCACTTATTTTGAATATCAAAGTCTCAAATTAAATGATGGATTGACCACATTTGATGTGGCTATTAATAATTTGAAAAATACTCCAGGTGACTTCGGATGTGGCCTTCGGTAAAAGTTAGACGCACTTTTTAATAAAAATTCAGATTTAATAACATTCCGGAAATTGTGTATGGAGATAATGCCTTAAAATCTAACTCAATCACAATCAAAGAGAACAAATTTTACAGAGAAAAGCCTTGAGAAAGTATTGTTAGTTAATATTAATACTCCGTCACTCAACTTGAACTACAAAATGAACAAATAAAAATGTATTTCGTATTTTATAGATCACCATACGTTTGTTTTCCAATTATATAAATAAAATTAAAAACTCTTTAGAAATACAAATTTTCAATAGTACGCCCTTGGATGATGATTCACCGGCCTCTCGTGTCCGGTCCCTAAGATATCTGTAACAAGGGTAGATCCTATTACTTAGAATTATATTTTTAACTACTGCCTCTGGAAAGAAAATCCTATTTTTTATAAATTTTCACGAGTTTTACTGAAGTTATTTGTATGTTGCCGTATAGCATTTATATTATTTAGAAAAATATATTATTTAGTTAAGGTTGAATATGTAGTAAAACTCGCTGAATTATTCAATCCTTCAATATTAACAATTAACAAACTTAACTGTAGATATCTAATATTTATTAAGTAAAAGAAAATATCTACTATTGTAAATCAAGATGACGACACCTTTCTGGAATAATTGTACATGGGACGTTCAAGACCGGATATTGTTACTGTGCAGATAAATATTTGAATACATAGTTTTAGAACAAGGCGCCATTCTAGAATTTGTTCATTTTCCCTTTGGAATTATTCCAAATGGTTCACAGAAAGACCAAAATTTACGTAACTTATTATTTACATATGTTAAGATTTTAAGCACTCTCTGGCGTAAGTTTGAATTACTTTAAATATCTTTTAAATTTGCGCCGAACATTTTATAATAAGAAGCAAATAAGTCAATAATGACAAGTTCACGTTATACATACGCGAAAAAATTATAAATAATAAAAGTTTATTGCAATTCTGACCCTTAGTCAAAGCTTTATCCAGCGATAGACGTGAAAATAATATGGTATCTGCTTTTGGGAGAATGCGGCCGAAGGATCAAAATTATGTTGAGGATTGATGCACCAATGTTACGGTTGTATCCGGTTTCTGGCGGTGATGCCCCAACGTCAGTTACTAGAATCACGGCCCCTATGTTCATTCAGCGTGCACAGGTTGTAAGACTGTACACACTTTACTTTCTAAATCTTCAGTGACTGTTTGTTAAATGAATAAATGTACATTCATCTAAATATAGTTATTTACACTATATACATTTATTTTGGATCTACAATGACTTATACTAATATAAACTGCTGTTGAGACTGTTGTCTCTTCTTAAAAAATGATTGTTATGATATTACGAAGAAGACTGTGTATCTTATACTGATGTTGATACTGTGTTTGAGTTCACACTGTAAGACTGTGCGTCTTATACTGATGTTGAGTTTGTACTGTTTTATTCTGTACTGTTTTGCAAGTAAGTAAAAATATACCACTACCCCCAGCTATTACAGATCAAAAGCGTATTAGTTGAACATTGTATTGCTTGACGTCATAACGGAGAATTTTATTTAATTCCTGGAAATTATACCTATAAGCAATAATAGATAGGTCTTTTGTTCGGTAATGGATTTTTATAGTACATACATATTTAGGAATCGTGAGCCTATTATACATATTTAGTTCACAATGGGGGTCATATTAAATATAGTCGTTGAATACGTTCACTAATAACCCTAGGCAATAAAAGAAGACGTCTGATGTATAAAGCAATAAATAAATTTGGAAAAAGATGCCGATTATTCATAATCCCAGGTAATAAAACGAGGGGTATAAATTACGAAGTAGGTAATAAATAGATGTAGATCTCGGTTTCTGGGTTGGAACCGCGTCGAGTTAGGCGTAATTGCCAACGTTTCGTCCACTGTTTCAAGGGACATCTTCAGGGCTGTACGTAGATGTTTCGACGCGGTTCCAACCCGGAAACCGAGATCTACATCCAGAGAACGACCGCGGAAACTTACACCTACATTTAGGTAATAAATAGATTTGGATAGCCCTTTCTTAGAATTTAAATAAAGCTTTACCATTTGAATGTGATAATAAAGGTTATGTTATACAGTGATTTACACTCGAAAATGAACGTTAAATATCTATAAAATTGGAAATATTTGTGTTTGAATTCTATATCCTAGATCTACTTATATTTAGCAATAAAAAATTTTTAAAATTAAAGTCTTACAAAAAGTTCGTAAATGTATCCTCAACAAATATATTTACTATTGCAAAATGAGGGCATCTAGTGTAGGTCAGGAATTATTTGAAGAAGATTTAAGTTTTAGTGAATAAGTAATCGACTTAAAGAATATGCAAATTTTGATAAACATATCCTCTTCACTGTGAAGTAACAATAGAATTAGTAACCAAAACACACATTACTGAACTTCTCCAAATCTTGGCTGGTATTTAGAAAGATACAACATAATATATAAAACTCAACGCTTAAACTTGAATTATTGAAATTCAAATTTTAGACTGGATTTCCAAGAAAATAAATTTTGAATTAGTTCATGTATAGAATTTTATATCCAAATAAAGCATTTTCTGTTCCACAAATTTTTGAAGATCTTGTGTGAGTCAAGAATTATTTGGAGAAGATTTAGATCGAAGATATAAATTTTAGTGAATAAGGAATCGACTTGAGGAATATGCAAATTTCGATAAACATATCCTCTTCACTTTTGAAGCAACAGTAAAATTATCAAGCATAACTCACATGACTCGACTTCACATAATCTTGGCTGGTATCTAGAAGGACGCAGAACATTATAAGTAACTTAACGCTAAAACATAAATTATTGAAATTTAAGTTTTTGAACCGCAATTTCTTGAAAGAAAATTTTAATTTAAATAATTCTTAGCATTTTATTTCCGAGTAAAACAGATATATCCCGTAACACCGTGTGTTACTATTTTCTTAATAATACCTTCTCTAACTTCCCTAACTTTCCCTGCCAGGGCTCCCAGTATCGGTAGTCCAAGAAGGTTTTCGTGGTTTTCTTTCTTGTTTAAGGTGAATGCCGACGGCTTTTTAAGTCGCTCCACAGACGCTGGCGTAATACTAACTCATGGTCGTCCAATGCCCTCTGAAATTAGCGTTACGTTGTTGGGGGATGCTTAGACATAAATTATTATTGTTATTATTATTATCATTATTAATATTACTATTATTATTATTAAAGTAAAGTGTGAGAAATGAATTTCATAATCGTCTTAGATATTGTCAATGATATAAGGTCGTCATTTTGAACATTTAGTGTAAATACAATTGTAACATTGTTATTTCTGTGCTTTTCTTTTTAGTTTTTAGCCGATTTTTCTCAAAAAATTACCGAATTTGACCATTTTAATTTATATAACGGTAACTAACTTTGGGCAAAATAAACTCGGGCCGGAGAATATTTATATTTATATTTATATTTATATTTATATTTATATTTATATTTATATTTATATTTATATTTATATTTATATTTATATTTATATTTATATTTATATTTATATTTATATTTATATTTATAAGATTTACCCAGAATTGACCCTTGTTGATGACCTGGAGAACAGATAATGCAAATAAATGGTCACATGTTTGCGCATGCTCATCTTCGTTCTCTCGTTCTTTGCTGGGTCAACATACATTTTAGTGAATGAGAGGTGCAGACGTATTTAGTGACCAGTTGAATGCAAGACAAAATGGTGCTCACGATAAAACAGTCTATGTTCATTGTCGAGTGTCACGCAAAGTACAATTCGGGGAAACGTATGCGGAACTGTTTGCGCCAGAGTTTAAGAATGCAAGTGTTTTGACAAAACCTCCAGCAAAGTGTTCAATGCAAGACTTAGTGCAAAAATGGCGCAAAACGGGCTCTGTAGACAATAAAAACCGTAACTAACCGAAAAGAGGTCGCACACCAGAAAATGTTGGTAGAGTAAGGAAAAGTCTGGAACAAACCCCGACGATTTCGCAGCGCAGTTTATCTACGCAAGTAGGGATTAAGAGATCGTCGTGTCGAAACATTATCAAAAGGGATCTGAATCAAAAATGATCAATTCCGCGTAAATCTTATAAAATCTTATAAATATAGATAAATTTTATAAATATTTTCCGGGCCGGTTTTATTACGCCCAACCCTGTATATTCATTTTCCCAGTTTAACGAGTTTTTAGTAATCTAACTTTGGAACACTTTTTCTCAGTTTTTTTTTCAAAAATAACATATTGAAAATTTTATAGGTAGTGTTGAAAACGGAATAAATAGTATTACCGAAATCGATAAAGAAAAATATCGATTATCATTTAAAAAAAATATCGATCACGTCATAACATGAAAAATAAATGATATTAGAAACTGAAGATATGCTGGAAGTATTTACTATAGTTAAAATCGCTATATTCCCTTGAGATTTTTCCAAAAAAATAATTATTATCGAAGTTAGCGAATTTATTTAAGTATTTGTACGTAAGTCAACGCCAACACATCTTAAAGCAAGATTACGATTTTTTTTAGTACTATGTAGACAAATATAACAAAGCGAAATCGTTAACAGCGGATCTTTAATCTACTTATTTACCAGTCGGATTTTATTCCGAACATTAGCTTCAAAACTCAAATGTCAACGAAAAGCAAAACAGTACTTCCAATAAATCCAGCAATAAGAAAAGAAAAAGCCGCCATAACGAACAGTAACTAAGGCCGCTCTTTCCTATTTTGAAACTGTTTTATATAAACAGAAAACAAATTGTAAGGGTATTATTTGGATTGATTTCTTCTGAAATTATATAGAGATGTCAATTGCTTCTTATCAAGAATCAAGTTGTTTAATCGCTTTTGTACAGGGTTATTCATGATAACAAAATAATTTGAAACATACATGAGTGGATAAAAACCACACCAATTTGTATAATACAAAAGTATTTTTAATAATATAAAATATTATTAAAAATGGGGTGTGAAGAACACAATACAAGTTATATATTTGTGAATGTATCTCCTCTCCAGAGACACAGATACGTATTTCACCTTTCTACAGGATCGTCGGTATGCCGCTACTGGAGAAGAGATACATTCAACCAAACATAACTACCTTGCTATCAACCAGAAGTTATTAAGACAGAGCGTGAAAGAATATTCAGCGCTGTCTACATAATAACTGCCGAACTAAGCAACGTGTTTTTCTATAGACGGTAACAACCATATCTTTAAAAAAATTGTATTATCGTGTCTTCACTACTTGTCGGGCGAACCGAATGCCTATATAACAAAATAATTTGAAACATACATGAGTGGGTAAAAACCACACCAATTTGTATAATACAAAAGTATTTTTAATAATATAAAATATTATTAAAAATGGGGTGTGAAGAACACAATACAAGTTATATATTTGTGAATGTATCTCCTCTCCAGAGACGCAGATACGTATTTCACCTTTCTACAGGATCGTCGGTACGCCCCTGCTGGAGAAGAGATACATTCAACCAAACATAAACTACCTTGCTATCAACCAGAAATTATTAAGACAAAGCCTGAAAGAATATTCAGCGCTGTGTACATAATAACTGCCGAACTAAGCAACGTGTTTCTATAGACGGTAACAACCATATCTATAGAAAACTGTATTATCGTGTCTTCACTACTTGTCGGGCGAACCGAATGCGTATATAACAAAATAATTTGAAACATACATGAGTGGGTAAAAACCACACCGTCTATAGAAACACGTTGCTTAGTTCGGCAGTTATTATGTAGACAGCGCTGAATATTCTTTCACGCTCTGTCTTAATAATTTCTGGTTGATAGCAAGGTAGTTATGTTTGGTTGAATGTATCTCTTCTCCAGCAGGGGCGTACCGACGATCCTGTAGAAAGGTGAAATACGTATCTGCGTCTCTGGAGAGGAGATACATTCACAAATATATAACTTGTATTGTGTTCTTCACACCCCATTTTTAATAATATTTTATATTATTAAAAATACTTTTGTATTATTCATGATAAATTACCCACTCTTTATCATCGTTATTATTGCATATAGAAAAAATATTTGAATTAAAAGCTGGGTGGCTGAATTTGAATTTTTTAACATGTCATCATAAACGCAGTGGCAGGCAGATTCAATGGAATACACAAAAAATTTAATGGAAAACCCTATATATTATTAAATTTTTCTAGTGATCTTTTTTTTCTGGTTTCAAAAAATACCAATGATGTATCTTAAACCGTTTTCCAGTTATTAAATGTCGAATATCGTAGTGTAATTATGGAAATGTTAACATTATTAAAGTAAACTATGAAAATGATAACTATTATGTTTGAAGACATTTCCTTAATAAAATAGTGAGAATGGTTCGCAAGGAGGATGAAAAAGGTCAAATGTTTTATTCAAAATAAAAAAGATTAATTATTTATTATAAATTTGAATTCAAATAATGAATAAATTAATGTTCGATATGCAAATCAATTGCATTTTCGCGAAGTGATATGAATGAAATAAATGTACGACGCTAATTATTCGAATTTTTTTTTGTTCGATATGTCCACACCGTTATTTTCAATACATAATTGATAACGTCTTCTTAAATTTATAAATGTATTGGACACGGTTTCATTATTAACATTTAGATTCTTTATTTCAAGTCGAATCCTGTTTTTCATGACCTGAATACTATGGTTATTTTTATTATTATTGACGTTATCTTTTAAAAATCACAAGAAAATGAATTTGTAGGGGTCAAGTAACGACTATTAGGTGTTATTCCCTATCCATACCGGGAATACATTATTCAAATGATCTCAAATTCGTAGGGTACTATGTGGAGTTGCTCCATCTTGCATCCAAATCATGCCAAATTCGGCCTCCGAAAAATTCTGTATAAAAATATTTTCGGCTCCTGGGATAATTCTTTCAAGATAGGTAGCTGTATTTAAGTTATGTTATAATCATCAAAATATAGGCTAAACAATTTTGTTGCGGAAAATCCCACACCAAACACAGATTTTCTTCTCTGTTGTATTTGTTTTATCTAGACCTTCGATTTTTTCTATTAAAAACTCCTGTAGCGGAAAAGGATTTACTATTGGTGGCGCTGAACAATAGTTTAAAAAAATTGACAAATGAAGCAGAAAGTGTCAACCAACACTACAACGATATTTCTCACGCCACAAATGAAATATTTCACAACAAATATTAGCATTTTCACAATTATGACATAAAAACTATTTAAATTAAAATTAGAAAAAAATATTAATCAACATCGTGCTAATAATTTTGTTTTTAGTGTGTTTTTTTGTGTAGTCAAAATATAGCATTCAGAGACGATAAAAATATAGAAAGAATTGAAACATAGTACCCTTGTCATGGTTTCCGTATTGAAATTGCTATTGAATATGCAAATCACGGAGACAGACACATGTAACATCAAAAAATTCAGGAATGGGTAGAGTATTAAGATAATGTAAATTCTATAGGACGCAATGGCCTACAAAAATTTTTGCAAGCATTCAATTGTACTCTTCAAGATTTTAGAGAAAGCACGTAGCAGTTCGTAAGTGCTTTAATTTTATTGGCTGGTGATTTCCACCAAGCTCTAACAATTATACCACGTTTTCCACCAGTCGATAAACTCAACACATGTCTCAAATTCTATGTCACAATGTTTCAAAAATTAGCATTGCCCACGAATTTATATGTTTAAGTTCAACAAGACGCATCCGTTGCCCGGTTCTCCAAGCAACTGATTGATTTTGGTTATGGCCAAATTGAAGTCAATCCATCCGCGAATAGTATTACATTACCAACAGATTACTGCATTATTACGCAAACAATTGACGAATTGGTCCACAGCGTTTTCTCAAATATCGTACGCATTTTCAGAAATCATCCATGACTAAGCGAATGGGCAATTTGGCAACCAAAAACAAAAACCATGCAATAAAACCGGCCATTCGAAATCAGATATCTGGCAATTCAAGAATACTACTAGAGTGGCACGTTTCGACATTGATTGGTAAACCAATCATTCTGCTTAGAAATATCGATCCGCCACATTTTTGCAACGGTACTAGACTTGCAGACATACAATTGATGAGCAACATCATCGAAACCACAATATTGAATGGCAAATATAAACAAGATGCGGTACTGCCAATAGATACGACATTTTAATCCAAAACACTAGTTTCTAATTCGACTCGCCTTCGCAGTGACGATCAATAAAGCACAGGGACAATCGCTTCAAGTCTATGAATTGAATTTACAAAATTTCTCATGTGGACGGCAGATTTATTTTTCTGAAATCGGTCAAGATTGCCTACTTTCTCGGCGCAATTGCAGATCCCAAAATAAGCTATTCTAATTATTTTAGTCCGTTACTAAGCAACCATCAGAAAATAGTCCGGGAAAGTTTTTCTTCGTCCTAAACCGGGAAAGTCGTTAGCTTTCCCGTACCAGTTTTTTATATACATTTTAGACAGTAAATAAATACACGCAGACAACATTTTCAGCAGCTTTTACTAACCACGGTGGTGTCCCGCACACCAGGACATCATCATCACTATCCACTTCAATTTTTTTAAGCGATAAGTAGGTATTAAATCTAAATAATAAGTAATGAATCTTTGACCCTTTGCATAACAACAAACAAACAGTGATTGTCAAGGAAACGATTTCATAGGCAATTAGATGGTAATGAAAAATTGTCGTCCGGGAATGTATCACTTTTACTACTAGATACACAAATTGTGTACGCATCTGATGGCCAAATCAGAAATATGGTCTACCCAAAGGCATTACAATAACTAGAATTACTTTAAATTTAGGGCAAAAATAAAATATCATATTGCAATAATCGTTTAATAAATATATAGGTACATACATAAAAAACATATCTGGCTAGCGATTTGCCTCTAATGAGAAAGCGAAGAATGCGTCGCAAAAGTGGCCGCGTCGTCAACCCAAAGAATTTTTTTCGACTAGAATACAGAAGCTACTATGAAAAATGGAAAGATGTAATTATATAGAGTATAAATCCAAAATATTTTCCCAAGATTCCTCTCATAAGCGAGAGAAAAAGTGACAAAGATATTAAAAAAAAAATGCATCTTTACTGACCTTGTATTAAATTTCTTACACCAATATTTGTGTATTAAAATTTTATCGACAACATTTTCTATCATACATTCAATAACGTTTGAATATGTACAGGCACAATGCAAGTGAATTTTTACGGTGTCATACCGGGTGTCCCTGAAATAAAAATACAACGTATGAAAAATGGAAAGATGTAATTATATATGTAATATAAATCCAATATATTTTCCAAAAGTTGCCTCTCATAAGCGATAAAACATTTTTGTCACGCCTCTATGCGATCGATTATATTATAAAATACGATATCTTAAAGTTAACCGACAATAACAAAAAGAATAGTTTTGTTATTGTCCATCTCATCCACCTGTTACGTATGTAAACATACGCTGCAGCGTATGTGTGTGTGAGGTATTTATTATTTATACACACTCTGAATATTTTGAATTCATAGGCGTCACGTAATACAATTTTCAGGGTGTTTTTAATTTCGGGGTTCGTAATTGACTCACAATATTTTAGATTTATGTTCTAGATAATTTTCCATTTATCATTCGTTGTCTCTTTATTTCAAGGACAGTATAAGATGAATTTGTAGTGTGTATTCCGGTTTTTTTATAGTTGTATCATTTATCTTAACAGGCGCGTTCTACAGGTAGCTTACCGCCGAGATTAGGACACGCCTACAATGAATCGCCATATCATACCTACATTAAGTTTCACTAAAACATTGGTTCTTAGTTACAATTGTTTTTAACAAGCTAATAATTTATTTTGTACTTTTTAATTTTTTTTTTTAAATTGTACAATGATAATAATAAAAAAAAAACAAAAGTATAAAGAAATTTGGAAAAATTGTGGTTTAACTAAAGTAATTTTTCTATTTTAGAGATATACTTAAAATTTCAACTTCCTATCTTTTATCGTTTCTTTTATCCATGTAAAACAAACTCCAGATAGCGAGCAAACCGCCTTAAGTTAGACTAGACAAACTTATTTTGTCATTGATTCTGTACATTATGATTTTGGTGGAAGAACAGGGAGCGATCATTCTCTGGCGTCCATCTGAACCAGGCCTTAAGGTTTCAGCACTTTTTTTGTTCATTGTACTCATGTATGTGATGAGCAAGACCTTTTGTGTTAAAATAAAGGATATTATTATTATTAATTAATACAGAAAAAGGGTTGTAAAATACACCAGAATACAACCTTACATCCTATAGGGTAGGAAATTTTATACTCTTTTATTTAAAAAATTGTAACTAAATAAATTCCCCCATAAGGAGATTTCTTTATGTATAAGAAAATAATTTATCAAACAGCCTGTATTACAATTAATTTGAACTATTTCGTTTCTGTACGATGTTACATCAAAAGGTCAGAACTCTTTCACCCGACATAGTCGGGTAAGAGTAGTCAAGACACTACTACCATTTATAAAAGTCGAGTCCATCATCAGGCTCGTAGTCAATCCGTTATTTATCGACTTCTTTCGATTCGCTCCAAACCCACTGCGTCCTTCGACGTCGTCGTAATCACTGGCCTCGAAAACGTTTTCCTTTACATTAAACATAAATAAGCCATAAAAACTCCGTCTAATGATTAATTTTCATTTGCCTGCGGAGCAGGACGAACGCGAAATTTATCAGAATTGACAGCTAGTCCATTTATCAGTATTAACTCAAATTAGGAGTAACTAATCATGCGAATTGTACTACCGCCCCAATCGAGGGACACTGTAGAGATCAAGAGAAACAACGAGACGAAGACGGGTGGCTAGGCAGCAGGGCGACGCTACCAATTAAATATTGTAATGCGTCAGTTCGCATCGATCGTTTACACAAAGGACAGGATAAACGCGAGACAAAAACAAATAAAATATCACTTGATGTACACGAGATCCTTTTGAAAAATAAATTTTCCATAAACCAAAGCTACGAAAATTATGTATTTTCAAATATTTGTACTAAAAAAATACATTGTGAATTAGCTAAGTGGCAACGTTTTACTTTGGTGATTCCAAAGATATCACTAGGGACCGGACACGGGAGGCCAATCACTCATCGCCCGCAGGCGTACTATTGAAAATTTGTATTTTTAAAGAGTTTCTATTTTTATTTATATAATTGGAAAACAAACGGGTGGTGATCTATAAAATAGGAAATGCTTTTTTATTTGTTCATTTTGTAGTTCAAGTTGAGTAAAGGAGTATTAATATTAACTAACTATACTTTCTCAAGGTTCTCTTCTGTAAAATATGTTCTCTTTGAATGAAATGCATCCTTGTTGATAGAAAACATCCTTTCTACATCGCAACTGGCTATAGGTGCATACTGGAAATGTTCTTTTATTTCAGCGTATTTAGCAGTTAGATTTTGAGCAATTGTTCCCGTACACAATTTCCGCGATGTTATTAAATCTGGATTTCTATTAAATCTGCGTCTAGCTTTTGCCGAAGGCCACATCCAAAGTCACTTGGAATATTTTTCAAATTATTAATAGCCACATCTAATGTGGTTAATCCATTATCTAATATAAGATTTCTATTTTCAAAATAAGTGATTAGTTTCGGAAAATTTCCGAAGTGTTCCTGAAGAAAATACAACTGATCGTTTCAATTTGGAATTTGTATTAGTTCCTCGCACTGAAACGGGTCTAATTTCTTTGTATATTTAAAAAAGGTATATAACCCCTTACCACAATTATTAGTCGTATCCTAAATACGTATTTCGACAACTAAGTTGTCATCATCAGTAGGTAAAAACTACTAATTAAAAGTCGCACATGGGGCACAGTAAAGTAAAAAAAAAATACTTTACTGTGCCCCATGTGCGACTTTTAATTAGTAGTTTTTACCTACTGATGATGACAACTTAGTTGTCAAAATACGTATTTAGGATACGACTAATAATTGTGGTAAGGGGTTATATACCTTTTTTAAATTTTAATTTAACCACAGTCTCCATTGAAAGAATTTTCTTTGTATATGTTTGCGATGTTAATTGACGTTTTGCGTGCGATTTCTTGGAACTTTTTAAAGATATTTTACAAACTTTGCCATAAATTTCGGAATTACCGACAATGGGCATACAATCAGTAGGACCCTTAATCCAACTGGCCATTGTTTCACGACGTTGTTCGATATCATATCTGAAAAAGTAATGTAAAGAATGTTCTAGATCTAAGCAAATGAAAATTAAAAATTTACGCGTAAGTTATTGAAACTTAATAAAATTCATTGGACACTTCCGTCAAAATAATTTGGAGAACTAGATTCGATGAAACGATATTAAGCAGCATCTATTACAAAATTACGAAGTATGTAATTAACAGTTAAAACAATGAAAAAAAGATTGTAACTCACCGTACTTTATTTATCTTACGTGGTCCATCGTAATTTCGGCCTGATGCTTCCAATCTCTAGATATCACTCTTCTAAATCTAATTCATACAGAAATGATTGAAATAGTGAATAAACCAAAATATATTCAAAGAAATTAGGCATTATGTTGGTCACCAACCTAAAATCGTAAGTTATGATTGTCATTAAAAAGGCGAACAAAGTTTTTACCCATAAACAATGACTGGCATAGTTCAAACGCACCCTCAGTGTAAATTTTCGGAAGAATAAACACAATAAGTTGATTCTAGTAAATCTAGGTTAAAACTCCTTGCGATACAAGCCAACAATTGTTACCTTACAGTAAAACAAAAATGTTAAAAAACGTATCTCTATGTGTACACATGGATATACACAACGCATACTTATTTGGTATGGTGAGACTTCTACGTACAAACACATGTTTCGATCTCATCCTAGTTCTCGTCATTGTACGAGGAGAAGAAGCAAATGCTTACGTTGTTGCTAATATAAGCACAAACTTATACGTCACATGTTGCGAGAAAGCATCTCAAGACATCTGACGGCCAAAAGAGTCAGGCTGGCGCCGGTGTTCGTGGGTAGTTCAGTTACTTGAAGAAAACTATACGTTTAAATGTTTAACCCGCTACTTGTAGTCTAGATACCAATATACCATGTTAAAAATAGCATATCGATTGTTCAACTAAGATCAAATATAAAATACGGTAATACAAAAACATATCCGTACACGAGGTGTAGCAATTCAATTCTCGGATTCGTACAAAATACAAGAACACAATTGAAGTAATACAAAAATGTTTTATATTTATTCGAAATAATATCCAGTCACATTAATACACTTATTGCAACATGCTAAAAAATTTTGAAAGCAGACAACAAATGCAACCAAAGAAATGTGGTTACATTTTTCTGAATATCTTTCTTGAAATCGATTCTCTCTGAGGACAATTTTCACTGTAGGAAAGAGGAAAAAATCCGCTGTTGCCAGGTCCAGTGAATAGGGTGGAGTATTAGTCTAAACAACTCCCACGTTCGCAAAATGTGACGGTTCATTGGCATATAGCAAAAACCAACGTCCCTTTTCTAGATATTGTTGTCGTACTCGATGAGTGCAGTAATCTCTGCATCACTTGAAGGTAGTATGCACCAGTAACTGTTTGTCCTTTCGGTAAAAATTCTTTAAGGATTACACTCTGACTATCCAAAGCCGTAATCAGCATGACTTTTATTCTGGATTTTTGCAAACAAAGCTTATTGGGTCTTGGTGATGTGATGTCGCGACAACTCTTCTACGGTTTTGCTCATCCGTAAGATTATGTGGCACGAACTTTGCACAAATCTTCCTCTTTGCCAAATCTTCATGAAATATTTCTCGAATCGTGTCCTTATTCGTGTTTAACAATTCTGCCATCATTCGAAGAGTCATTTGTCGATCTCGTGCCACAAGTTCACGTACTTTTGTAACCGTACCTGCATTTGGGCAGACCAACGGACGTATAGTTCTGGCGTCATCTTGTACACTCTCACGTTCATCTTTAAATCACTTAAACCACTTAAACACAGTAGTATGATTTAAGGTTTTATCACCCTACACAGATTTCAACATCTCGTAAGATTCCATTATGACTTACAGAAACACGATGTGTGCGCTGTTTCATCTTCGCTTGACCGGTATCTATTGGTGAGACTGTGAACTATTACATGCTGTTTTATTTTTGGTTCTATGTCACGTGACTCCTATTACTAAGTATGTTACTGAGTTAGAATGCGTTGTGTATATCCATGTGCACCTACTTAGTTACGTTTTTTAACAATTTTGTATTACTGTATTTTACACTTAATGTTAGTTAAACATCGCTATGCTATCTTTTAAATTTTTACCTTGTTACAGTGGATTAATATACTGTAAGAAGCATGTAAACCTTGATTAATTTTTGAAATCTAGTTATTTAAAACCACTACGTTCCGCCTTTCCACAAAGGTACGTGTGTCAACAACCTCACCATGAAAGCATATGAAATTTTATAGTACATAGTAATTCAAACTTTGCTCCAGATGCATTGCTTGCATATAAGTCAGAAACTTGGTTAACAATATTTATTTAACTTCTCAAACTACGTAACTTATTATAAAATCTTTCCCGTTCAAAAGTTCATACGAGATTATAAGATCATCCAATATTTATTAGACTAATTCATTTTCTTTGTTAAAATCCGAGATTTCGTTGGAGAAATAAACAGAGAATTCCCTTCAGAATACTCTTTCCATTAAATATGATTTTCGGTAATTCTGGTACACAGGAACAAAAACATTTTATACTGCACTGTCGCGTTTTCGACTGCCAAATAAATCTCCGGTTTATATTTTCTAGGAAATGTGTTTCGGTGACGTGGCGACAGTAGCAGACGTTGTAATTGAAAAAGTAATTTCCTGCATTGGGGAGTAAAAGGAAAAGTTATCAATAAAACGGTCGGAAGTAGTTTTTAATGGATTACGTGGGAAATTTTAAAAGTGAATATTTCTGAAAGAATTTTTAAATTAGCGAAGGGCCAAATTAACATAGATATTAATAGACGCTTTCGGCATACCTTTTCGCGCACTTTCTGAATCAGTTTCATTTTTTTTAAGTATTAAAATGCAATGTTTTCATATACGAGGATAATTTGATAGGAGAACGACTTTTGAAAAGTTAACAATACTTGCCATGATGAGTACATTGTTAATTTTTGAAGTCTATTGTCAGAATTTTGCTCAAATCAGATAAATAAGTTTTGATAATTGTTTAAAGTAAACTATTTGTTGTTTCTGTATTAAAATGGAGAAAAAATAATTCCGTTTGTTAATCATTATTTTTATGTAGAAGAAACTTAGGAAAAATTACATAAATCTTATGATGAATTGGCTCCTGCCCAAGAAATTATTAGTAACTGACCCACTGCTTTCAAAAGTGGTTACATAAACGTAGAAGTAACTTTCCAGAAAGGATAAATAAGAAAAGTTCATCCATATTCGTATATGTACACAATATTTTGCATCAACATTTAAACATGAGAAAATGTGTGACTGACATAGGCTAAGTTCAAACGAAGCCCAAGAGAATTTTTTCATTAATATATCAACGTCGATGAAACCTAGATGCATTACTATACGTCAAAGACAAAAATACAATCATGACGATGGATTTCGTCTGATGAACGTTCTCAGTAGAAAGCAAAAACCGTTTTCTCGGCCTGTTGAGAATACAATTAATAAATATCCTTTTGTAATATTTTAGTTTAAAACATTTTTTATTGTTAAATATAAATAAATCCAGGAAATCGAATTGAAACATAATATTTCTAATTTTAGAAATAATTAACGTTCATTTTCGTTTTTAAACAACCTTGCAACATAATTTTATTATCCTCTTCAAATTGTAAATTTACTCTCTTTAAATTCTAAGAACCACAGCATCTTTTACATTTACAAATTCATTTATTGCTTTATACATTAGACCACTCGTTTTATTACATAATCTAATAATATTATACAATGAACGAAGGGTTTAATCTGTATATTCGTTTTTTTGATCGCGTTTCCTGAATATATATAATAAGTTTAATTACTTTAACAAGGGACTTACTTACTTTAACACGGAACTACATACGAGGAGGTATTGATATATTCTTAGCCTACTAATGAATTTAAAGTTGGGACTATTTTATTATTCAACATAGTCACCTCTTAATACAGCGATCCCGCAACGCCTTTAACCCTTCTAAAAAAAGATTATTCTTGGTGTGCAAACCAACCGCTCATAGCTTCTTCGTTAAAATTGCCGTCCTTTTAAGCTTTTTTTCAATCGAGGGAACAGATAATATTCTGAGAGGGCTAAGTCTGTGGAACAGGGCGGGTGTTCCAGTAATTCAAATCCTAGATCCCAAATTGTATTCACAGTAATGCACGATTTGTGTGGAGGGGCATTGTCCTGCAAAAAAACCCACGTTTCGCTAACATGCCACATCTTGTTTCCTTAATTTTCTCTCTCAGGGTGGTTAGTAATTTAGAATAAGAATCTCTCTCCAGTGATTGGTCTGACCCCTTTTTTAGATAATCGATCATAATTATTCTACAGATATCCCAAAAAAATTGCAGCAAGAACTTTTCCAGCGGATTTTTGAAATCGAAACTTCTTAGGCCTCGGAAACCATGATACTTCCCTCGATTGCTGTTTTGTTTCTGGGTCGTAGAAATAAACCAATGAATCATCCATAGTTACAAGACGGTTCAAAAAATTTGGATCTCCTTCAAAACGGTCACACATTGACCGTGATGCTTTCACTCATGTTCGTTTGTGTTCGGCGTTCAAGCATTTATGAATCCATTTTACAGAATTTTTTTCTTATCTTAATCGACGTGAACTATATGATGAACGGGTTCATATGAAATCTTTAGTGCCTCAGCTATATGTGTTTCAGCCTAATTCGATAGTCTGATAATATCGAGTCATGAACTACGTCAATATTTTCGGGGGTGGACACCGAAATCGTTCTTCCTTATTTATTAGTTAAGATTAGAATTTTAGGAGTCTATCGTAAGCCTTAGGTTTTGTTGCCTGTAGGTATAATTTCCACGAATTAATATCATAGAAACATCCCCGCTGTGATGTCAAACAATACAATGTTCACCGATCTCAACGCCTATGCCACGAAAGGAATGCATAGAAATATTGTTTTGTTAATATGTTTAGCGCCATATGCATTCTGCTCAATGTCTTCTGTCGTATCAAATCTTTTCGGAAAAAGAAAAAAGTCGCAAGGGGCAAATCGGGTGAGCACGCAGAATGAGGAAGAGAGGTCATGTAGTTTTTCACCGAAAAATTGTTGTATCATGAATTGTAATAAATCGTTGGTGACCTTCAGCTTAGCAATAGCATCAAATAATATTATTGTTATGTTGATTTTTATTTATAACAACAAAAAGCCAAAGATTACTATACGAGGGCTGTTCTCTTTCCGCTGAGCTTATCTAGTAGGCGTTGATATTTTGCGGCAAATTTTGTTTGACAATTTCAATCTAGTTGTTTACAAGTTTAGTTACAGTGAAAGTCGTCAAATGTACCTGATTGCTTGTAAGTTACATAAGTTTAAAGTCATCCTTTCACAAATAAGTCATGGAACTGAACAAGTATTATCGAGGTGTGATTTTCACAGTTTCAATCGTAGCTGGAGGATAGACGTACTGTTAATTCAGAATGGTACACTACAGTTTGTTTGTCTTAGGTTCTCTAAAATGTTCGCGAAAATCGTCCAAGAGGAAGGATCATCTTGCATCAAGATAACGCTCGGGCCCACAGTGCCGCTCGAACAACTAAGTATTTGGGTCATTCGCCGTATAGTCCAGACCTAGCATCTAATGACTTCTTATTTCCGCGGGTAAAGGATAAATTACGGGGTTTACGTTTTACATCGGCCGAAGAAGCGGTTGATGCCATTAAAAATGAAACAAACAAACTACAGCCAGATGATTGGAGAAAATATTTTCCGGATTGGTTTTCACGGATGCAAAAATGCATTGATTGTGGAGGAGAATACTTTAAAAAATTATAACTAAATGTTTTTTGTAAATAAATTGTGTTTTACTTTACCAGGCTCATCGGAAAGAGAACACCCCTCACAGTCCGAGCTCTATTGCTTTTCATTCTCTAATTCAATATTTCGCTGTTCTAAACGCGATGTTGTTCCTGAAATTATGTCGCAAAAGGACTTACTTCGAATTTTCGCTTTTAGTTACAATACCATAGCATGTGACTCAGAATTAATCTTACTAAAGGTTGGACTAAAAACTCTTTCACCATTTAAATTTAAAAAAGAAATTAATATTATAAAACGATTACTAATTCAAAAGTTTCTAAACTAAAGTATTTTCTCAGAAGGCGTGTTTTTTTGTTGGAGACGATACAACCTTAAACCAATCAAAGTCAGTAAGTGATATTTTTGGTTTAAATTACACAAATATATCCATCTTTCATCTTCGATGAGCCAAGTATTTAAACGTGCTTTGCATCAATAGATTCCATTTGCCTTTTGAACTAGTATTAATTTGCACAGTATTGAATAGCGGAGAAATTTCATTATAAATTATTCCATACATATTATTAGATGGAATTATTTGCTTTCTATTAGATTACTGGAGTTTTGCGAAGAGACACTCAACGAGTTTTCTCAATATTACTTCCAATTTTTTTGTTAGTCGATCTCAGTAAAGCTCGTCCTTCAAAAACTCGTAATTTCTTACTGTATTAAAATGTCTGTATTGGAATTTACGTCAAAACCTTTTTTTTAATTAAAGCAGTAGCTAATTATGAACGTAGACATACTTTGTCGATTTTAATACCTTTAATTCGTATTTCATAATGACAATTTGTATAGAACGTCTGAATATTAACTTTAGCGAACAACATAAAGCAGTTCGTCAAGTTATTACAAAGCAATAAATCTGTAGAGTTATTAGGTACTCGAAGAATGAAATAGCAACCCCTTTCAGTGTTCAAATTACATAGTCCGTTTTCTATAGCTTTATTTGTAGCAAACGTATTTAAACTTATTAAATAATATCGAATTCACCTAACTTTTGCTTTACAATCGAACTTTAGAGATTTCTGAAAAGCCCGGAAGTCATAATTGAAAAAGTTATTTAATAAACTTTCGTGAAATGATTATTACGGCACCTAGAAGTAAAATTAAGTCCAGAAATATTGTCACGCGTTGATTAAATAGCTGTACGTACAACAGCATGATATGACTCTGAGCTGGAAAACTCATCTTCAGAAATTATTTATTAAACTAAATGCCTCACATCATTAATTCCAGACTTCCATAAAGATACCGATTTTTGTTACACAGTACATGCTTAAAAAAGTACAAAATGAATATTAATGCCATCGATTTTTCTTCTACATTTAATGACACATTCTAAATAACACGTCGTATGATATGAAAGCGTATCTTTTTTTATTAGCTACGTGAACATAAAACTAAAAACAATACTGGTCACTAAGGTTTTTATTAAGGTTGAACGATGATTAATGTAACATAAGGAAGAAATTGGGAAATATTAATACAATAATAAGCAATCCAAAATCCTTTTTGCCTTCATTATTTCTCTTATCCCTAGTCCCATATTCCCTAATCAATGTGGGATTCTAGATTTAATTTTTGTTTGGTCTCCATTTCTTCCACTGTTTTTTTTCTTCTTCCTAGTGCTATCGCTTTTCTTATTACTTTTCCTTTCCTCATACCTATATCACTCATTCTTTCAGTCTAAGTCTTCCTCGATCTAGCCCTTCTGTTCCTCCCATCAATTCATCCACTATTTTTATATCAACCTTTCATAGTTCATTTTCACCAGATGTTCAAAACAATTTAAACTACCTATTTCACATTATTTTCAATATTTGTTGTTGCTCCAGCTATTTTTTTTCTCTTCATTACAGTCTATTGTGCTTAGATACTTCTAACATTTATAGATTATTCATATTTTTGTTACAATAACTAAGTTTCACCACATCCATATGTTAACTTAGGTGATTATTTTATAAATTCTAAACTTAGCTTTCTTGAAAATAAAGAAGACATTATATTACTATTGGTATTTTGAAGGTTTAAAAGAAAAGGGAATGTAGAATTGGAGAACTAAACCAAAAAATGGTAAAAAGTGTAGAAAGGTCATAAATAGAGACTGGAAAATATGAATTAAAAGGTTTACCAAATATGCATGCAATATGCATTTATTTATTATGTTTTAGGAAATTAGAATTAATTTGTCGTATTTACAAATTATATATTTATTTATTACAATAAGTAACCATATGTTTTTTTAAATTTTCCATAGCTAAATTATGTTGACAGTCTGTAAATAAATGTTTATATTAGGAAAATGTTCTTTCAACATCGCAAGATGTGGTCGCTGCATTCTTAAAACTAAGTATTAATGAGGGGGTTATATTAATGTCTTCATTAAAATTGCCATTAATTATATTATTTATCGATTTTAATGTAGCAAAACCTCCATTTTTTACTTAGAATTTCAGATAATTTTTCTTTAATTTTTTCTCAGTTAATCCATTGACTTCTCCAATTTTCTCTTCAATATCATTTACAATGCCAATACTATCATTTAAAGATAATTTTCTATCTTATAATAAATGATAGCTGATCTTTTGTTGTCGAATTATTGAAAATTAGTCAGTTACCATTAATAGAACTTTTTCAAAAGGTACTTTGTCGGGTAAAAAGAAGAAATTAGCTAAGGACTCATTAACAAACCTGGCTATGGTAACATGATTTGTATTGTTTAAATTACCTACATTAATTAAATCTCCTGAACCATTTAAGATTCCAATAATCAAATTACCAACCTGACAGCCCTTCGTGTCGGTGGTTTCATCAACAGAGATCCAAAGATATTGGTTTTTCAACTCTTCTCTAATAACATTCTGGTAACATCTTCATAAATGTCATTGACGTATTTCTCGCATAGAAATGAGTAAATAAATTGATTTATCATCGACTTTGCAATGAGTTTTCAGGAAGTCTTGAAATATCGGATTGTCCAATTTATATAAAGGAATATTATAACCCAGAAAATCTTTGGAAAATTCTTGTGGATTCTTCGAAATATTGAGAAAACTTCTCCAAAATTTACTGCCGCGGTTTATTAGAATTTTCAGAAACCCTGTTCTGATGAGAAGTTGTTTTCAAATGTTGCACTACTTGAAATTTCTTCTGGCAGGTAATCTGTGTAACAAATATATATTTTTAGCATTCAATTATAATAAGTTTTATTAATAATTACTATTTTGCTACAAAAACTACAACAATGAATTGTCTTTTTTTGTAAAGTTCTCCAGTTGTTTAAACTATAATTTGATTGAGTTTGCTTATAATGGTGTTTATGACAAAGAAATTCCAAAGATGTATTAGTTTCAAAGAACATAAAATTAAACAAGTCTAATAATAATTTATTATGAAATTGGTTCATTATGGATACGAAAAAAATTCTCAAAATTATAGAACTTATTGACAAAATATTTCGAAATGCAACTTACCCTTTTGTCACAGAGTGTGCATAAAGCACTTTCTTTGTCAATAATTTTTAGTGCAATGCAATTTTTTATTAGAAACGATTTCATTTTGGTTATCTTCGGCGTTTTCAAAAATTTAAAATTCACTTTTGTTTCACCAAATAGCAAAGATTTCTTTTTCTTATATTGATATTAGTCATACCTGCATTCATACCTACATTTCTAAAAAAGGCTTTTTACCTAAGTTCTAATTGCTCTGTAATCCGATTATCAGTACAGTTAAATCTTATTTTTGGGAAAGTCCATATCATTAATGCAAAGTTGAAGAAATGCTAATCCCTTCAGGATTGCAAAAAAAGTTAAATATATCATTAGATATCAGATTTTATTATAGTTCTTATGAAAATGGGGAATATATGCATAAATATGCAAAATAATTATGAAATATGCACGTCCATATGAACTTATGGTAAAGTGTTCAAATATGCATTATATGCACTAAAAAATTGTAAAAAAACGTATTCTTAGGGTGGGAAATGGAAGTATGGAAGAACTATACCAAAAAAACAAAAATATGCATTTTGCATCAAATCCAGTCTCTAGCCATCAAACTACAAGTCTAAAAGTCCTGTGACACCATTTAATATATTAATCCGATAATGGAGACTTTACCTTTCAGTTCTAATAAACCATGCTGCTTTCATAAAAGAAACTTTTGACAACCTTAAATTTCTACTAGAATGGATGAGGTTGAACGACTGAACTTGAAACTTGTGTTCTATATTACACAAATTTATGTTATATTTAGAGAACGGATGCAATTTCCATAAAACGCAATCGGCAATTGGAATTGTGTATAACGTCGCTCAGTACATCCCGGCGTAATTCAATGAAGTATTTCTTTGACTTACTCGGCCACCTGGTCTCGCTGCGATAACAATGGACAACTGAGCTATTGTATTCGGAGAATATAGTGTTTTTTAAAGTGTTTTCATGAGCGTAGATAGAAGCGGGGTTTTTATAATGTATTTTATTTATTAGTTTATATTTCGTAAGATAAATAAAGTGCTGTGAGTAAGTTTCTTGTTTTCATAGTTTTAACTGTTAATTACATTGTAATTTTTGTGATAGATCCTGTTTAATATCGTTTGATTGAATCTATTTCTACCAATTATTTCGACGTAAGTGTGCATTGAATTTCGTTAAGTTTCAATAACTTACGTACACATTTTTAGTTTTCATTTATTTAGATCTAGAGCATTGTTTAAGTTACTTTTTCAGACATGATATGGAATAATGTCGAGAACGGCATTGTAAAACAATGGCGAGTTGGATTGACGGTCATACTGATTGTATGATTGTATTGTCAGTGATTCCGAAATTTATTACAAAATCCGTAAAATATCGTCAAAAATTCGTCACTTAGGATCGCAAACACATCTGAACTCTGTAAAACTTTTATGGCGGCTAATATTCCATTAAATAAACTTAGCAATCCCACTTTAAAAATATTTCTTCAAAAATATACTGGTCGAAATGTTCCTGATGAATCAACTTTACGCAAATATTATGTTTCTAGGTGCTATACGAGAACAGTAGAACGCATTAGAAGCCATCTTTTAAATCAATACATATGGATAAGCGCCGACGAAACGGTGGATATGTTAGGAGGCTGTGTGGTAAATGTTGTAGCTGATGTACTACTTCCAACTATTCCCTATAACTCATATGTAATAGCAACAAGTGTTATAAATAGAGTTGATGCGGAAATAGTTGCTGAAACCATTGAGGAGAATATGCAAAAAATGCTTCATTCAGACGCCACGTACAAAGAAAAAATACTTATATTTGTCAGTGATAGTGCTGTGTATATGTTAAAAACAGGCAGACTATTGAAGAAAACATATCCTAATATGCTGCATATTACTTGTGTAGCACATGCTCTCCACAGAATCTGTGAATATATCAGAGACACTTTTCCGGAAGTTGATAGACTTGTATCAGCTTTTAAAAAAGTTTTCAGAAAAGCACCATTGAGAGTAGCTCTTTTCAGGGAAAAATTTCCATCTCTGTCACTGCCTCCCACTCCAGTAATAACTAGATTGGGAACATGGCTGGAAGCTACTAGTTATTATGCTGAGAATTTCGATAGTCTAAAACATTTCGTAACACTGCTAAAGGACGATGCTAGAAGTATTGGTGAGTGCAAGGAGTTCACACAAATCCCAAATTTAAAAAATCAGTTGTACTTTCTTCACGAACACTTTGGAAAATTGCCAAAACTAATCACTTATTTTGAAAATCGAAATCTCAAATTAAATGACGGATTAACCACATTAGATGTGGCTGTTAATAATTTGAAAAGTATTCCAAGTGACTTCGGATGTGGCCTTCGGCAAAAGTTTGAAGCAATTCTTAATAGAAATCCAGATTTAATTACATTGCAGCAATTATGTATGGAGACAATTCCACAAAATCTAACGGCTAAATATGAAGAAATAAAAGAATATTTCCAGTATGCACCTATAACCAGTTGCGATATAGAAAGGACGTTTTCTATTTATGAGGATGTACTTAATTCAAAGAGAACAAAATTGACAGAAGAAAACCTTGAGAAACTATTGCTAGTCAATATTAATTAATACTCCTTTACTCAACTTGAACGACAAAATGAACAAATAAAAATGTTCCAATTATAGAAATAAAATTAAAAACTTTAAAAATACAACTTTTCAACAAAAACATATTTATTTCGTAATTTTATAGATCACCACCCGTTTGTTTTACAATTATATAAATAAAATTAATTAATAAATATGTATTTCGTAATTTTAGATAGATAGATCACCACCCGTATGTTTTCCAATTATATAAATAAAATTTAAAACTTTATAAATACAACTTTTCAACAAATAAATATGTATTTCGTAATTTTATAGATCACCACCCGTTCGTTTTCCAATTATATAAATAAAATTAAATATTTTAGAAATACAGCCTTTCGCCAGTACTGCACTGGGCTTTGCGTCATGTGGTAAGCGTGTCCGTTCTTTAGTTATATTACTACTATATTCTCTTTAGCTGTATGTACCTGAGGAAGCCACTGTGCTGGCGAAACAATTGTCGTGTTACGATTAAATATTAAAAAATGAAGATTTGAACCTTAGTTTTATTTCTATTTTAAATTAATGATCTTCATCAAGCAAAAGCCTATTCAATTCAACTATTGATCGTTTCTTGATAAATTCAATAAACGAAATAAAGTCAGTGAAATATAGAATTTGACCGAGTCGAATATTTTATCACGGAATATAGATTCAAATAGTTTAAAGAAATTAGATATAATTGAGATCTGTCGGTAATTAAATACATTATTTTCCGGTTTTTAAAACGGGACACGTACAAGAAATTTTCCAAACATTGGGCATTTCAGATAATTTTAAAATCTTATTAAGTAAATAAAAGGAAGGTTTTTACGAAAGTTTATAGCAAAAATTGAGAGAAAACCTCTCCCCCTTTTAAACACTATTCTATAAGAAAGTTACAGGAAATTTTCGTCAAATTAAACTACGAAATCGTCCATCGACGTCATCGAAACACGATACATAAACTTTCTTGTTGACAGTACTTGACGAGCATTCCTTTCAGCGATATCCAAACTTGCAGCCCATTGCCGTACGTCACTTACGTTAAACTTAATACATTAATCTCAATGAAGCACTCGACGTCATAATAATTAATAATATCAATTACAATGGCTTAAATATATTGAGCTGTATTCATTAGTAGTGAGCTGAAGTGCACAACTGTGTACATGGCGTTAATGTGCCCTTATACACGTGACAAGAACATGCAACATCGATGGCGTTTATGATTTACGACTACAAATACGAATGCATTAACGCATTGTACGCGATAGATTTTGGATCTGATGCGACTGCCTTGTCGACGATATTTACCTATATCGAGTGGTTACATGATAGAGGCTTCGAACTTTCATTTCGCTAAGTTGAACTCGTGATATCCGCCAATATCAACTACGGAGTGATTTTTCTCTTAATTTCAGACATCTCCAAAATTATTGAGAGGACCATGATTTCCTACTAGCCTCCATACATTTCTCTTTTTAATATTGCGACAACGATTAATACAATTTCTATAAAATAGAGAGCTCCTAGAAAATGCATTAGCCGTTTTATTTTTCTAACGGTAGGGGATGTGACCAAAGAAAAAGTTTATTACACGATAGTCCTATTGTAGCAATATTATTATTTTCATAAATTAAAGTCTGTGGCAATAAAACATTAGATTTTAAAATCAAAATTACAGCGCCATATCTACGAGTAATCGAATTTTGACTAAACTTAGCATTGGCACTTCATTCTAAAAGACTTTTCGGAGGGTCGACTTGTAGTCGCGGAGATGTATTCAATCCATTTATAGGATTTTGTTTCTGATTTTTTCGTTTATAGATTCTTTTCTCAAGTGCAGATTTACGAAAAACGTGCAATTATTATTCCTTGGAACAAAATATAAATGTAACATAAATGACTTTTAGCTTAAATAATTGCCGCTTTTTTAAACTTAATTACTTAATTTTACTTTTTTACTTAATTTTATTACATCTTATTACCATTGCGGTTGGCACTAGATGTATTCCTTGCGGAGTCCTACTTAATCTCGCGAGGGGCATTTGACGGTAGAGAAATTTCAAATTAATTTCTAAATTCGACTCTGTGAGGTTAGGGGCATAGTTTTAGAGTGGCTTAAATAGACAACAAACAGTAAAATAATAATAACAGTTATAATAATATATAACAATATCTCTAACCCTGTATAATTTTATTTATTTCAATATATTAAACAGAATGTTACTTATTTATTAACAGAATTATTTCTTGTATAGGTTATCTTTAGAATGTATGTTTTTCCGCGTGTCTGATAATGTAATATTGTGACATTTTATAAATATTTGAAAGTGCGACTAGCGAGTCTAACAATATTGTTGATGTGACAAGAATATTGCAGATTTAGTTTGATGGATTTTTCGTAGAAGAGACATTGTCCGGCGAGACCAAAATTAATGGGGAACGAAGAAAATATTGCCGACGGACCATCACAAAGTTCGCTCTAAAAACGTCGACGATAGACCATCATAGAACACCTGAGAGTAAAATTCACGCGCGGATCAAAGTCTAGTCCATACGAAAGATTAGCTACATACGTTGGTCTCTGTGTAATAGGCTATCGCATGAAAAATAACGTATATATTGTTCCCAGTGTTAGTGAATCTGTACTAGAAGCGCTTAATTCGTGTGTTAACTAATCAAATACATCTCACCAACTAAGAGTGTTTAAGTTCTTATAAACTTTAGAATCATCAACTGATAATTCTATACACTTTTCCAAAGAGTAGAAAAGTATATACCAGTGCGTATATTATGCCGACTACAGAAGACAAGGTTACGAAATGATAGTCGAAGCGAAGGCTGGATGTAAATTATTGGCCCTGTTCATATAAGTGCATATATATATTTTGTGTAATAGGTATGTACAATATACATATACGAGAAAATATCAGAAAATAACGAGACTGGTGCTATAATACAAAAAAGAAACATTTATTTAGAAAACTTCAACAAGTATCCTTCAAAGTACTCTCCATTCTATGCAAATACACTTATCTCATCGTTTGTTCACTTGTCATAAACTTCTAAGAAACTATTTTTCGAAAGTCTATTTAGTATACCTATCACCGCATTGTTGAGCTCTATATTCGTCTCAAATTTTAGACCTCTCAATGCATTTCTGACTTCAAGAAACAAATGAAAGTCACATGGAGCTAGGTTAAGTGAGTAAAGAGGATAAACCATAATTTTCACCCCCAATTCTTCAAGTGCTCGTTGACAAATCGCTACTGTGTGGACCGGAGCATTGTCGTGATGTAGGATCCAACCGATGTCTTGATAAAGCGGCCGTTTTTTCTTTAATTTTGCCTTTAGGGTTCCTCGAAGTACATTAGAATAGTACTCTTCAGTTACTGTATGTTCTCCAAGTACAATGTGACCATGAATAATGCCCCATTTATCAACTAAAATTAAGTGCATCACTTTACCCGACGCTTTTCAAAGTTTTAGCCTTCCGCGGTCTTGGACTGCCTTTGTGCTTCCATCGCATACTTTGAGACTGTAATTCAGGGTTGTGATTAATCCACGTCATCACTAGCACAACGTGTAGTACAGACTGGACATACAATAGATTTTGAAAATACCCAAACTTCAATGAATAGTACAAATATACGAACAAGAACAATACGTGACGCCATAGAAATCAACAAAAGGCCTGAAAACATGAACAAACGGGACGATGCACAACGTTTACCACCGACATGGAAACCATTGGTTACTAAGGTACGAATACAATCACCGATACAGGCATCGTGCAGCGAATGTCAAGTCGCGGATGTTCGTCAGCAGGAAAATCATAGTACTGGGCCGGTCACCCGAAGCCTCTCAACATTAAGTGCCTACACGAACCGTCGCCGAAACATAGTGCCCGCTCGTAACGACGAACCGTCGAATGTACCACCACTTGAAACAGAAAGGGAACGAAGCGATTGTACATAATAGACCATACACTCGATCGCAGCACATTCAACCGCAACCTGCTCCAGATGAAGACGAATGAGATTTTGTTGAAACGTAGAGATAGAACCAAATATACATGCGGATTTATACCCATGAAACCACGTCGATATATATTGTACAATATTTGTCTCTCTGGGTTCTTTTAAATAAAACTACCGGTAATTTAAACACACACTATATTAACAACAAAACGCACTAAATAACAATTTCAAAACTAATAATAGGAGGATTTATTTCACAATATGTATTTATATAATATCACACGACGGTGATTACTCGTTGAATGCCTGGTCTCCCTTCCGAACGGTATATATATATATGGTCCGGCATGCCGTTTCATGCATATTCTTTCCGTGTTTTTCCCGAAGCTTCCCGTACGTCTCTTGAATGTGTAAGCGGGTGACGTAATTTCATGACATTACAATATAGTGTTTCTTGGAATTTAGCTTTAGTTCAATATTTTTTTTAAATAAATACACTTATTTTAACGTTTCGGCATTTTATTGTTCTTTAGAAAAATTATTAATTATAAAGTAGAGTCTGTAACGGTAAAATTTTAAATAATAATATAGTAATTAATTTAAGCCCCCATACTTACAATTTGAACACTTAATTTTTACAGTTTTGTCTATTATTACAACAAATTATAGATGTGGTCTGTTTACATTAACATTTAAAATAGAACTTTAAACGAACTGAATTTTGAAAGACATAATGCTTGTATTTATTTTTAATAGTCCGTATAGCGATATTTTTAAATTAAAATTCTAAAGTCATTGTTTAACTGTTTGAAGAACGTAAAAATAGATAAAATTTCACTTAATTTCAGTTTTAGTATGTTTAAAAGAAAATTACCCATAAATATTCGAAATATTACCACGTTGAAATACTGCGACATACTTTTAAATGTCGAAAAGTCTTGGGCAATAATTAAACGACACAAGATATTCATTTTGTAAAGCTTCCTTAAAACTTCAGTGAACATAAGAGCCTGCTGAAATTCGTACACATTAAATCGATACATACAGTGTTTAAATTAAAAATTCGTTTACGAAGAAGGATACCTCTAATGAGTAAGAGTGTGCATGTCAGTTATGTGACATATATCACAGTAACGTTAAGAAGTGCTTGCTTTTAAATATTTCAAATCGTGCCTTTTATGAAAACCAAATTCTATATGAGGTATCAAGAACAGTATAACATTAAGCTCGTTGTTAAGCTTTATATTGCGGAAATACTAATGTCCCTGTGGCGTGTTCAATATCGCTAGCCTCTTAATTCGATTAAATCCCACGAAAATAAGAGAACAAAAAGAAAATCGTTATTATGTAACATTTAAGTCCTTATCGGACCCAATTTTGCGTAAAATCTGCCGTCGCATTGCTGAATATTTAGTAATGTATGTAACGTGCGTCTAATTGGAATTCATAAAGCATAACTTTTGTATCAAACTCAACAAGCAAGTTTTGTTTCACTTGTATTTATATGTAAATTGCTTACGTGTTCTTTTAGGAAAGCTTTCTGATAAAGCCTGAGCATTCATCTTACAAATTCTTCGTAGTCTACTTTTGCGCTTGTGGATTAGTGTGATGGAAATACAATAATTACAGACAGATAAATGGGAATTCATCCCATAAGGAAGTTTAATTCGTTTATAAATAAGTTTTATATAAATCATATTGTACTGATTTATTTATTTTTTTGTATTCTGTTGTAAGTTTAGACCAAAATTCGTTTCTTCAAAATAATTATATAGCAGTTGGGTTCTTCAACAAGAGCGCTAACTTTAAGAAAAACAAGGAATTTGTTAGAAATACAAGCTAATTAGTAAATGTCTACAAAGAAGTTTACATATATGAATCCGTTGAACTCAATTTTCCAATACCTCTTAACACAAATCGGCTCGAACGTCAGCAATGGCTCGTCCAATATAGACTTTCGAGGCGTCTAAAGTTGCTGGCTAGTTTGTTTGCATAGACCTGTAAGTTAAAATAGCCCCAGAGAAAAAAGTCTAGATACGATCAATCACATGAGCGACGTAGCCAGTAAAAGGTCCATGGCTGAAGATAACTTTCTCATTAAATTTGTCTTTCAAATAATTGATTATGGAATGCACACTAAAGTCTCAGCTTTTCATTATTTAAAAGTTGCTAATGAATAACCTGTAGATTAGCATCACTCCAGATTTGGCAATTCTGCTTATCAACAAAACAATTTAACCAAACATGTACCGCATCACTTGAGATTATTTTCTTATAAAATTAAGGATCAACTCTGAGTTTTTGTAAAGTGAAATCTCTGAAAATTCTGCGCATCCTATCATCTGTAGTCTTGATTTCTTGTGTAAGTGAAATCTTGTATGCACGTAGACGAATATCTTTACGAAGAATTCACCACAAAGTCGTCTGGGAAATCTGTAATTGCTGACTTAACACAATTGGATCATTTCCAGCACTCTCTCATATTGCAGCAATTCTCTTTACTTCTTGGATTTTTTTTCACTGGCAAAATTTTGGAGAGAAAATATCGATTCAAACTTTTACACAAGTCTTTGAATTGTCATTTTATTTGGATGATGATGGCGACCGAAAATTGGTCTTTATAAATGTAAAAAATTATTTAATATTATCACATTTCACTAATTTTATATATTAAGAAAATACCGAGAATATAAAAAATGTAATACGACAATTCCTATTATTTCATGTCACTGCATTTATAGCGACGGGTATGAAAATGCACGTATAATGTGTACATTTAGGCTGGGTCACATATGTATGGAGAAAAAAAAAATTTAATTTTTTTTATGGGCACGGTGACAAAAAGATGCCATATTATAAGTGTTATTAGGTTACGAAGTTTGGTAGCAATTGGAGTTAATCTTCTGCCTCCGGTTTAATGTTGAATCTTTCAAAAATGTACTTAAAAAAGAACTTAAAGCATGATATATAAAATTACTCTAATTAAGTTTATTATTTGGAAAAGTTAGAAATCAATTGTAATTATATTTATTTAGAGAAAAAAAGCATGACAAATTTTTTTTTACAATAGTGCAAGAAAGGGTAATCATAAAAATAATGAATATAATGAGTTTATTTTGTGACAAAATCCTTTTTGCTATCGAATTTCGGCATTAATTTTCTTGATTCTATCTGCGTTTTGAGGACACCTTCTCTTGTTGTTTTGTTGCACAAAGTTGATGATGCTTCACTTACAGCTTTGACTGCTCTTTCTACCGATTGGGTGTGACAGGGAAGGTGTAATAGCTCAATTCCTCCATTGTTTTCTTCTTCAATAAACAGTCGAAGATTTTATTCATTTACAGATTTTAATATAGGTGGTTCAGTGATAGTTTCTTCCCAATTCAAAAGGTCAAAATATCATGATGCATTAAAGTTTATCGTTGGTATCTGAAAAAACCGTAATTGCTTTGATGTTGCTGATCTACTTTTCAAAATTCGATGGACAGCTAATTCACGAATGTCTTGCTGGGGATCTGTCAACATTGCAAGTATTAAGTTTTCAGGGTGTGCAAAATAACTGTTTCTTTGAATTACTGGGTCAACAACGGCTTTCAAAGTTGTGAATGTAAGTGAATGTGTCTGAGAATATCCTTTCTCCAACAGGGGCTTACCGACGAGCCTGTAGAAAGGCGAAATACGAATCTACGTCTCTGGGGAGGGATGTGTTCGGACACGTTCACAAAAAATATTACTAGTGAACCTGTATTTGTGTTCTTGTGTTCACACCAGATTTTTAATAATAAGTTGGTAATATATTATCTTTCAAATTACATAAAACACCAAACAAAGGACACCTCCAACTATTTCTGGTACGCTCCATTTCTCAAATGATAAAATAAACAAATAAATGACAGCACTTTACTGTGATAACCTGATTTGGTAATGTTTGTATTACTTGATGTAGTCAAGGTGCGGCCCTGGTCTTATTTGTATTGTATTCAAAAACATGACCTCGGTCCATCTGTTTTATTAGACACAAGCGTTCTCAATTACAAGTTGCACACTTGCACCTCTTGTTGATAGTTAAGTAAGGACATAGTCAAAAGGAGGGCACTCTAATGTATATAAGACGTTCTATCAGAGAATAAGAGATTAGACATAGTTAGATAGACAGTACGACATAGCGAGTGCGAGATAGAACTCTCCTTTCGACTACTGTCCTATTAATAATTATGTATATAGTAAATGTTACATCTTTATAAGTGTTATTTAATTATACGATGTTAAACCAACTTTATCTGCTTATTATTTAATACATCAACGCATCTGCGTACCAACGCAGCGATGTAGCCCCCGCAGGACCGGGCTACATTACATTACAACGCAACACTAATTATTTTAACGATGGCGGCACACTTGTCTCATCTAACTCCGTGTTGTAAGAAATAAAGATTGTACAGGGATTTCCCTATTTTGTTTTTGCCTTGAACAGTTTAGATAACATAAACAAAAGCAGCACGTTTTTTAGTTTTTGTAATATATAAAAAAGCAGAATTTTATATTATTATTCCTTTTAATGACTTATTTGTCCGTATTAAGGTTCAATTAGACGTGCCATAGCCGTAACCAAAATTCAATTAATATCTACGGTTACGGCTATGGCATTGCGGCATGTTACCAAAATCGAAAACATTGTAGCACATACGATTGGTTTTATATGGTTACGGCTGTGGCACGTCTAATTGAACCTTTAGACTGAATCAGTGCTGTATATCGCTACCTTAATATAGAAATGCCCTAACTCTTTTTTTAAATCGAGGGTTTTGCATGTTTCGATAGATGATCTTCTAATATATCGAAATATCCAAAAGAAAAACTCGATTTGTAAAAAATTGAGTTAGGGACTTTCTATATTAAGGTAGCGATATGTAAATGCGTGTTCTGCGTACGGAAAATTTAACAGTGTGAATCCACATTGTAAAAGTACAGTTTTATATCGGGATTACCTCTATATACCGATACTTAGAATTATTTTGCATAAAACTTGTATAGATATGTAACTTAAAAAGTATTATTAAAGTGATGTCAAAAATCTACTTTTTCTGAAATTTCTATCGCTATCCGGAGGCAGTAAAACTTTAAATAATGCAATAAAATTTTATATGCAGATTAGCTATACCATTTATCACCTTTTTATCACTGAGCCTCTCAAGAAATGAAGAAACAAATTTTTTGACCCAGCCTAGTACATACATGAGCAATTTACAAGTTCCAATTTTATGTGAACGTGCTTTTTTTGTAATTCGGTCTCCTTTTATAATACCCGCTGTGAGAGGTTATTTGAACATGCACATGGATGCATTTGAACAAGTCATGCTGTCACCAGTATAAAGTTTCGAATGCGAAGCGTGGCCGTGGTGCTTTTATTTTAGTGTGCGGTCAACCGTGAAACTTTTTTTAATTTCTTATGCGAAATGGATAAATTTGTGAAACAGTGAAGTGAGAGTGAATTGGTTGGTTTTACATCATTGGATGGAAAGCCACAGTGCGTTGTTTGCTTTCAAGTTCTCTTCGATGAAAGCATGAAGCCATCAAAACTAATCATCGATAAAATATCGATTCAAACTTTTACACAAGTCTTTGAAATGTCATTTTATTTGGATGATGATGGCGACCGAAAATTGGTCTTAATTTACACAAAGGAGCAAAGGAGGACGAAATATGTTTCGATAAGCTAAGTTTCCTATCAAAAACGATTCCTAAATCCTTAACAGAGGTTCTACTTTGAGCAGCAAAATTGTTGACAGAATAGTTATATTCCATCGATCTGCTAATAAAAGACACGAAATAGCAATTTTCAATGTTCAACCTCAGAGTATCCTCGAGCGCCACTCAATAATATTAAGATTCGCTCGAAGAACGTCTGCATCACTTGCACTAGCTATAATGTATTTTTATATCATCAACATAAGCGAATATTACGTACTTTATCAAAGTTATTAAATTGTGTATAAATATATTGAACAACGAAGGTCCCAGGTTAGATCCCTGAGGCACTCCAGATGTTGAAATATATGTGTTTAAAGCCATTGAAACTGATTTAATTGAGTCTTTTCTGTAAGCAAGAGTTCATAAGCATCTATAAAGATATACTAAAATCTAATGAGCTCATCTTTGACCTAAGCACTAGTAAAAATATTTTTGTAAAAATGCTTCGTGTTTTTCTAACATATCCCAAAATTTATCGAGTTCTTATTTTATAATGTTTGGATACTGTTAGCGTCAATATTATGTCATGTAATATTTGACATATATCTGACAATACTTTACAAGCTTTAACTGTTACTTTTAATAATTGATAAAGCTCAACATTAATTATTATTAATTAATAATAAAAACAACTACATCTACTATTAAAAAATATGTTTGTTGCTTAATTAACTGTCTCAACTGTATATGAAAGTAATTTACAAAATAAAATTAATTCTCAATTCGAAATGAATTCTGCAAAATACGAGGCCAAGAGTCATCAAACAATGGGTATAATAAAGGCAGTGTTCATGACGTTGTTTTAACATTCTGTTTTTTTAAATTATTCTATAAGTGGTACATAATTGAAATCTATTTCCGCTGAAAATTTCCTGTAAATATAAATGATCGCGAATTAAAATGCTAATAGAGTCGATTGCCGGTCTGTTGAGTTTTCTATTAATTTATACGAATTCAAAAACAGATAGATAACGAGATATTTTTGTTTTCATTTGCTTTCATCGTTATTGTTTTTGACAGGCAAAGCGGTAAACAAAAATTACTTTGTAAATTTTTAATTTAATAATATAAATATAATTGATTGTAATTACATATGGATTTTGTATATTGAGGATTTATAAAATATTATTTTATATTGACAAGGACAGATAAATACAATTTCATGTTAAAGCTTTAAATTGGAATTAAAAATTTTCAATTTTTCATATTTATAGAAGAAACACGGTGATTAACTTATATCATCTCGGTATAGTTAATTGACGAAGGAGATACTTGTTGAAACTTCATTATAACGCTAAGAAATAAGTAATTAAACTTCTAGTTTCAAAAATTCTTTTATTGTAAATACCACTACAATATTGTTTCGCCATACAATGGCTTCATCAGGTGGATGAAATACTGAATAGTATTTCATCCACCTGATGAAGCCATTGTATGGCGAAACAATATTGTAGTGGTATTTACAATAAAATAATTTTTGAAACTAGAAGTTTAATTACTTATTTCTTAGCGTCATCTCTGTATATTCGAATAGTATAAGATAGTATATAATTCGATTAGTATAAGAAATAATATGGATTAACATCTATAACATTATCTCATTATTTAATCCTATTCCATTTCTTCTTTCCTTATACGAGGTGTGATCAAAAAATACGGTGAATGATTTTTAATATAAGTCTTTCACGATAACAGACGACTTACGTGATAAATGATAGAAAACATGGTTGACAAATCTACATTGCTTTGAGCCAGCTATTGTTAGTAAATAATCTATGAGTTTAGGTTTAAGTCATTTTGAAATATTTACTGCTATTAATATGCTTTATTTATTATATATTTATATATACAAAAAAAAAATACAACAAAATGAAAATGCATATGTGAATTTATTTATTTTAGACTACATATACAAAAATAATACACAGATAATTTATGCACATATTAGAGATGAAAGAGCTTGTAACATTGTGATAAACATATGATATAAATAAAAATAACACAATATTAATGTGAAACACTGGTTTTATTCTGTATTTACGCTGTCTTCAAAATCAGAATCACTTTCGTTTATTATAAATGGTAATATGTCTTGCCCATCGAAACCCACTTCCCTATTCCACCATTTTTTAATTTCCTTTTCGCAATGGTTAATGCTGTTATCCAAAATGTCTGGGGTTACTTAGTTTAATGCCTCGTTCCATAATCTTACACATTCTTCTTCTTTCCTACCATATTTTTCTATATTATTTTTGTAATATATTTTTATTATACCGCATATGAGTTCTACGGGGTTAAATATACCATGGTAGGGTGGAAATCGAAGAACCGCATGCCTACGTTTTTATTTTTAATAGCACAATGATAACTTGTATTATCTAAAACAATTGTGGAGTTTTTTCTAAATTCATAAGAAGATGATGACCAGTATAATAAATTGTCCCTGTTCATGTCACCGTGGTAATTCAGATGCTACCTATTTGTTGTAAATATTAATTCAGGAATAAATCCATTAGAATTACCTGCATGTAAATACAATGTATCTATAACAAGATAAATACCCATTACGTACCAATATTATTCTGAGTAATATATTGTACTTTTACCACCCACTTTTGTAGCTTTGACGGTTTTTATTTATTCATTTTACCAAGATTTGCAAATAGTTTCATCTTGGAGTACCCAGACTTCATCGAGAAAAACAAACTTACGTAAATGTTCATGTTTCTTACGAATATATTGTTGCAAGAATGTAACACGTTTTAACATAATATGTGGGAGTTTCATTAATGCTCGCTTTGGACCATCCTTCTTGTAATAAAACCTATTCTATGTAATATTTTCCGTAAAGATGTACGTATTACTATCAGAAAAAAATCATTTCCTTCGAAGGTATTATTCAAAGATGAAATCACAATATGCTGTAATTAATTGAAATATTTATTTTATAAGTATATGTACTAAATTACTTTAAACTTACTGTTTTTTGTACATGTCATAAACTGTGTTTCTGATTGCACATTAATGAAAACCATGAATATCTATGCGTATTTTTAGTCCGTTTTCGCTTTCGACTAGATGGATGAATCCCCATTTTTGACGCAGATGATATTTTATTTACTGTTGCAATATTGATATTTGAAGCACTTGCTACTCTCTGTAATAAAAAATATTCGTATTAAAACGTTTATAATAGAAAATATTATCTGTGGAACAGCAGAAAGCGCGAGTATTGAATGCCCTATTATTATCGCGTTCTATTTCGAAACACTCGATCGATGATCGAATTATTTCTTTTGCTTGTTTACCTAACGGTCTAGGCATGATTTAGTTGTGAAAACAACTGATCTTAGATATAATATCGATATATAAATAAAATGAAATAGGAACTTATAAATATCAACTGGTTCTGAACAACTTATTCGAATGACATTTGACAGAATCCAAGCTGGCAACCATTTCTAGTTCTTGTAACATAATATATTCACTTAATCGAGAGAATTAATAGGATTATTAGGTATTATTGTAATTTAAATGTTACTTGGGTTTATCACATGACTCGTCTATTGTCGTGAAAGACCTATAGCAGTAACTACTGACGCTATAGTTATTCGAAATAATAAATCCTATAGACTGATTCCTTGAGGCAGTCAGCAACACGTTAGAACAAGTTCTGACTTGGCAGTGGGCTTTTAGAGCTGTTTACCGTGTCTGTTGCGCATCATGGAATTCGAATAATACGTCAATATGAAGGTTTGTTTTAAGTTGCGAAAATGTAGCAAACAAGCCCATGAAATGTTAAAATCAATGTATGGCGATAATTTGGTGCCTCTGAAGACTATTTACAAGTTGGTATGAACGATTTAAAAACACAGATTGGTAGTTTGGAGAAGAGCAACCGTCGGGACGTCCTTCGACCTCAAAAACTGGTGAAAAGATGCAAAAAGTGGCAAAAATGGTTCTTTAAAACGAGTAAGTGCGAAATTTGTTCCCAGACTTTCGACTGACGAACAGAAGGAATATCGTGTGTCAGTGCACGGAATTGAAGGATCAACTTGATGCAGATCCAGACTTTATGACAAAAATTATAACTGACGATGAAAGTTGGGTGTATGACTATGACCCTGATTCAAAAATTCCGATTCGAAAACAAGTGGCTCTTTTCGCCCTAAGAAGGCACCATCAGTCAAAGTCCAACGTTAAGGTCATGCTCATTGTTTTTCTTTATAGTGAGGCCATAGTGCGATCAGAGTTCGTTCCAAAGGTAACCTATTGTAAACTCCAAATATTTTAAGGGCGTAGTGCAACGTTCGCGAAACGATGTATGGAGAAAATAACCAACAAAATCGGGTCAATGGGTTCCTCTTTCATCAACGCGCTATGCCATACCTCACTTCTGATTCGCGAGTTTTTTTCCAAAAAAAAAGACTCCGAATTTAGTAGCACCATGCGACTGGCTCTTCCCAAAAATAAAAACCATGTTAAAAGTAAAACGTTTTGAGATCATTCCCGAAATTTAGAGGTCCACGATGGAGCAGCTGAAGGCCTTTCCGATAGAAGCCTTCCAGAAATGCTTCGAATCATAGAATTAACGTCGGGATAAGTTCATCGCTAGCCCAACATTAATTCAAATTTGAAGTTAGCTTGTTACTTTATTCGTAATAAAATTAGTCACCGTATTTTTTGATTACACCTCGTATTTACCTAGAGAATATCGTTACACTGTATGTGTAATATTGATTTTTAAAAAAATATAATTTTTAAAACACTGTCGAACCAATATGCGACGGTGATTTGACGGAAGAGAGACTTTTCGATGAAATTCTGATTTTAGGGTAAAAATATATTTTATTTTTCAACATATATCCAATTTAATTCTATGCACTTAGACCTCAACGACTTTCCAATTTTTTTTAGCTAATATAAAAAAAAATTATTGGGAAGGTCGTCAAAAATAGGCATTCGTTGTTTCTATCATCTCCTCATCGATCCCGTATTCCTTTCCACCAAATCATTTTTTGAAGTGTTGGAACACGAAACCATTACGAACCAGGTGAATCTGGTGAATTTGGTTGACACCATCATTTATAGTCCGATTCAATATCGAATTATAAATGATCAATTTTGTTGTGTTCTCTAACAAGTAAATTTATATTATCCAAGTATTATTATACAATAATTTTCAATGTCTATATGTTTTCTATTTCCACATTTTAATGTGTCCTAAATTCATATGTTTTCATTTGTTTTTCATCTAACAAGGGATCAAATAAATTCGGAGTTGAAGTAGGTTGTGCATAAGAAAACGTATCTTCTAACTTAAACATTTCTAATATCAACATACATGCATACATATTTGTCAGTGTTAACATTTAACATCTGGTTGTTAACGCTGACATTTCACATAACTTTAAACTTATTTCAGCGGTTGTAAAATTAAATTATATTTTTGATATAGTTATTTAATTTTGAAATGGTTTTCGCCAAAAATCATAGAATTTTTATGGTTGAATCATATTTGCGAAATGCGAAAAATTGACGAGCAGTGGCCTTGGTGGAATTTCAACTTAATTGAAATTCATTGTAATTGAAAAGCAGAACCGCAAATTTGGTTCTGCTTTTCAATTACAATGAATTTCAAGACACTCTTCGACGCTGCATTAATCTCTTTAGAGAGACAGGTAGTGTGAAGCGTAAACAAGGTAGTGGTCGACCAAAAAAAAACGTAATTGATAACTAAAGAGAACTAATGGATGAAACCCCAGGAGCTTCAATTCGGGTACTGTCACAACAAACTAACCTTTCATTTGGCACTTCCCAGAAAATATTAAAGAATAATCTACACTTATTAACAAATCTATCCAGTTGACTATCACCAAAGATTAAAATTTTGTCAATGGTTTTTAAATCATTTCGACGATGACCTTCTAGGCAAAACTTACATTTCAGATGAAGCATGGTTTCTTCTTAATGGGTATGTTAATTCGCAGAATATGAGAATTTGGAGTACTGAAAAACCCAACAATTTTTTTGTTGAGAGTGCTGCTTACCCTTAAAAAGTTTGTGTTTGGTGGGAGAAGAATTATTACATAGGACAACAATTATTGGTCCAATTTTTTTTTTGGTGGAGCTATAAATGCGCAAAGATATCAACAAGAAATTTTGATGCCGTTTGTTGACCAACTTAATGTAAATGAGTTAACACTAAGATATTTTCCGCAAGACGGAGTTAGACGACACAGCACATAATACAATTAACATATTATCAATTTTTTTGACAATCGCTTGATTAGCCTGAATAGCGAAATCTAATTTCCTCCAAGATCTTGCTATATCACTCTATACAATTTCTTTTTATGGTCTATTTTAAAAAATTCCAGATTTGGCACACCTTCAAATACAAATTACACAAAAAATTAATGAAATCAATGAACATTATAATATTTTAACCAGTGTTTTTGAAAGCTTTAGAAGGAGATGTGCAAAATGTATTGTGGTGGACAATTTCACCATGTAAAATGTGTTTGTTAATTCCTAAAATTACATACCTAATTTTCTAGTTTATAAATAAATACCTATTGTGTTACAATATAAACGTTTTATTTCGCTAGATATTTGACTTTTGAATGAACAAAATTTATAAATTTACAATTAAGTATGTTGATATTACAAATGCTTAAGCTGGAAAATACCTTTTTTTCGTGCAAAACCTACTTCGACTCCAGATTTATTTGATCGCCAATTAGGTTAAAAGGCATCTAACCAACATATAAGCGTATGACGGAACTTATTTTTGCTTAACAAATAAAATCATATTCAAATCAAAATTATAAATTCCTTGGTCAAATTATGTCTTAATAATAATTAATTACTTTTTAATTCTATGTTACAATTATATGACCACAAAATTTAACGAACCGATATTCTGGGTACATAATAATTTTTCAATTAAAAGCTCCATGTTTGCCCGCGATTATACGCATTACCTAACGACGTAACAATCCTAATTGCTTATCAATATTTGTCATTACTCGACAAAATATGAACCCGTACGTAAATAAACGAATTACTTCCTATTAACCACTTCTTGTCACTGGCCCTTTCTATTTATTATCGAAAATGATTCTTTACGCGTTCACTCACCCGTGCTTTCGTCTTGTATATTTACATTATTGTTCACGCGAGGCAGTCATTATTCTCGTGGCACATCCAGGCGGTTTACTTTGTCGATTGTATCTTAATAACCCTCACGTACTGACGCATAACTTAACAGATAAGAAATCACTTTCGGATGATTTATATGTTTTAATTTCCATTTGAAACGCATACTTCTGTTATGGCAGTATACTAAGTGAGATGACTTGATCTTTGTCAAAATTTCTTGCTGTTAACTTAATTTATAGTGTGCACATTAAGAAAAGCGCTATATTTGCAAACATAATCGAAAATCATGTTGAATATTTCGGTCAAGAAAATGCAGTGTTACAGTTTAAAAGTTTTCTTCGATGTTGCTTCATAAAAGTGAATGACTTCCGTTTTCTGGTATGTCAATGAAATATTACTCATCGATTTCCTTCTGAGAGGCGAAACCATCACCGGAGCATACTATATCAACCTCTTAGACCGTCTGACAATTTGTCTTCGAGAGAAACGACTCGGTTTAAGCTAGAAGAAAATTCTCTATCATGATGACAATGCTCTCGCCCATACCAGCGGTGTTGCAAGTAAAAAACTGGCGGATCTTCGGTTTGAAATCGTTAGTCAACCGCCTTAATCGCCAAATTTGGCACTTTCTGACTTCCACCTATTTACAAACTTGAAGAAATTTTTGGGTGGAATGAGATTCCACTCTGATGACGAAGTTAAATCAGGTGTAACCGAGTATTTTGACGAACTCGAAGAAGATCATTTCAGGAAATTTAGAAGCTGGAACATCGTTTGGCCAATTACGTAGACTTAAGAGGGGACTATGTTGAGAAATAATAAAATAAAATTTTCATAAATAATTGGTTTTCATTCCCATTCGCACCATTTCTCGTCTCACCGTCGTATATTCTTGGTTCATGACATTTGTTCCATTAGAAACAGCGTTATGGTGCCAAGAGTATGTTTCAACCAACATTCAGAAAATAAGTCAAATAAAGAGCTGCCGTTAACTTACTTTAAACTTATAACAGTTTTTCTGAAACTGGTCAAAAGCTTCAAAGAGCCTACCGTGACGAATGTTTATCTCGTACTTAAGTTTACGAGTGGGTTAAGTCATTTTAGCTTGTTTAATTGCACAAAACAAAAGTCGATTTCGTCCGCAAGTTTGCTTGAAAATGAATTGGCAATTCCAAAATTATCTGTGAATAATATTTTGAGTTTGTACTTTTGCAAAATGAATTCGCGATTTGTTTGTCGATCACCAAAAAATATATAATATTGAACATTTCAAGGATGATTCGTAAGGACTTAAATTTCCTTGAAATGATCGTTACTGGTGACGAAATGTGGTCTTTTGAATCTGAGCTCGAAATAAAGCACCAGACTGCTAAATGAAAATCACTAGAAGACTGCCATCCATAAGAAAGTCACTTGCAAAAATCAAGGTAAAGACAATACTGACATGTTTGTACGATTCGAAGATCATTATCCCCAAAGAATTCATTCAGGCCGGTCAATTGATCAATGAGGAATTTTATCGAGAAATTTTTAAGTTGTTAATAGCGAGAATTCGCCACTTATAGCTAAATATTCTATGAATTGACCGTTAGAATACATTTTTTGAGTAAAAGCCAACTGTGGGCTTTAAATTATTCTCAGTATTCACCTAATTTAGAATTCTGTGACTCCCTTCTCTTTCTCTGACTGAATTAGTCGATAAAGGGCACAATCCAAAACATTCAAGGTGTTGACCACGAATATCCCAAAAAATACGGTATAGAAAAACGTATCTTTATTTAACCTGAGCGATAATTGAGATCGGTTTTATTTTCTATCGAAAGTTTAGTTTCTTTTTGACACTGTATTTTTTAAAAATAAATATATTGCTATGAATTTTACTAGCTATAGCTAAAATATATATAATTGTTGTGTGGGCTGTCACTCACGCATATATCTCTACTCTAAAATATTCTATGTATATTTTAGGGTTATTATTTGGTTCTTAGGACCTAGGTTTAGCATCCAATGTCAATTCAAAGAAAGGATACAAGATGTTAAGTGTTAAAAATACTTTTATTGTATAATATTTTAAATATATGTAAATCATGTATTCTAAGTCTTAATATATATTCTGTGGTTTTACCTAAACCTAATTACCATTATAAAATAAACATAGGAATTGTATAGAACACATATAGCTTTGAAGTCTCTCTTAGATTCAGATAGAATCTCCACACTTGAGTGTCTCACCTAGCCTAGCGGATCTTGACCCTCCAAACGCTAAAATATGAATGTTCGTGACTCTACTGATAAGTTTATTATAAACAAAGTGTGTTACTGAACGTGAGTTGCGGAAAACTATATTGTTTATTTCATCTCCATTCTCTGAATATTTGGTTGTTAATAACAAAATGATGTACATTTGCTGAGGTCCTTTGCGGAAAACGAATCCCTGCGCAGTTACTACGATATCTTACATAAATGTTTTATTACAATGTTTAATTTACTTTAAAATAATTCGAATTAATTATCCATATATGTATCGAAAATGTTTGATTCGAATTTAAGACTTTAAGACTTTCCTCGAACATCCCCCTTATACAAGTTATTTCTGATTTAATAAATGAAATTTATTCAAAACAAAAGCAAATAAAGATAATATAATGAAATTCTTTATTAATCAAAATTAAAAATATTCTAATATTATAAACGTAAATAAAATATAAGCTCAATTTTTTTAATTATCTATTCCGCCTAATCAAGACTGTAGCTCGCGTTCGAATCCTGTTTTCGTTGATTTCATACTTTATATATATATAAACTTTAGTTCCCATACCCTTTTTTCGGGTACGCTAAATTTTCACGTTCTCAATCTGTATTAAATGTTGATTTTCTTACATTTTCATATCTTCTTATATTTCAACCCTCGTATTGTATTATTCCAATATATACAAATGCATTTCCACTTATTCTTTTTCACTCCGTTTTTCTATGTTTTTTTCTACCTTCGTCGTAATTAATTATTCCCGAAATTAAATTATCAAAGTTAAAATTTCTTTTCGACAAATTATGTTTAAGCATAATTTGTTGCCGGCGTTCTAAATTCAAAATCGGGCTTTGTGATTGGTTAAAAATGTGGAACGCTTCACGATTTTGCGTGTCATTCCTAACCTCACATTTCGTGTATATCTTTTTTTTTTGCTGTGTTTAGAATTCTTTTATTTTCTTCTACAGGTCCTACGTATTAATAACTGTTATTGTATACTTTGAAACTTCTATTATTATAATGGATTTATTTTATAACCTGCTGAATCTATTTTATTTGAATTTTTCTTTGTTAAAAATATCATCTCATATGCATTGATATAAACAGATGTAAGCTACCGTTTATTGCCATAATGCACTTCAAACATATTTTTTCTATTTTGCGTTCGAAATGAACTCATTATGAAACCCAAAACAGTATCGAAATGAGCTTCATTTCGATACACTTTTTTTCATTTTTCAATGTTGGCGTTGTTCGAATACAGAAATAAATATTATTGCTGTCATTTGATTTTAAGAATTTATATACATTTGACAGATATGATATATGTCCGTATTTTACACAAATAACGTATGTTGTATACAATTGACAACAACATATATATGTTTCTATGTCACTCATGTTTATATTTTTAAATGAAATATCATGTAATTTTAACGAAAATTAGTAAATAATATGTAATATAATATACTTCGCGGATAGCAAGATTTAAATTTGAAAATGTCAAGTATCAATGTGACCAACTGCATGCTTTATATAAAAATTAAACTCTGAACTTTCAAATTAAATAATTCCAATTTAAGCAATTTATTAATGTAAAAAACGCAAAATAGAAAAAATAGTATAAAAAACTCGTTTCATAAGGCCATTTGCCGCACTCGCTCTTTAGAAAACTCGCCGCTGTCGCGGCTCGTTTTCTAAACTGATCTCGTGCGGCAAAATGGTGCCTTATGAAACTTGTTTTTTAATATACTATTCTATGTCACTCATGTTTATATTTTTAAATTAAATATCAAGTAATGTTAACGAAAATTAATAAATAATATGTAATATAATATACTTCGCGGATAGCAAGATTTCAATTTTAAATGTCAAGTATCAATGTGACCAACTGCATGCTTTATATAAAAATTAAACTCTGAACTTTCCAATTAAATAATTCCAATTTAAGCAATTTATTAATGTAAAAAACGCAAAATAGAAAAAATAGTATAGAAAACTCGTTTCATAAGGCCTTTTGCCGCCCTCGCTCTTTAGAAAACTCGCCGCTATCGCGGCTCGTTTTCTAAACTTATCTCGTGCGGCAAAATGGTGCCTTATAAAACTTGTTTTTTAATATACTAATTTGCACTTGCTACAGTTATTTAAGATTACTAGATTTTCCCGAAATTGATGTCTTTTTGTGCAGTTTATTTATCTTATAAATGAACCATAAATTGTAAATGTTATATCATGAAGCACTGAAGTTTGCATAATATACCTGCAAGTTACATGACAAATACAGGATCTAATATACTAAAATGACTTAAATATTCCTTTTATAAAAACATGGCACGTTTGCATGAGTTTTCCTTTAATGAGATTATAACAATAGAATAGTAACCTTAAATTTATTGCATCGAATTTAATATTGCATCACATATTATACGAGGGTAGTTCGGAAACTACTAACACAGAAAACATAAATGTTCTTGACAACAGACACTTTATTTTTAAATGTAGTCTCCTGCTCGCTCAACACACGTATTCCAACGATATTTCAAATTAGTAATGCTTTCATTGTAGGTCATGAATCCAAGTCCTCCAAACAGACATTTACAGCAGCGATTACCTCGGAATTAAACGAAAATCTCTTACTGCCGAACAATTTCGTCAGGTTTGGAAAAATATGATAATCGTTGGGATCCAAATCTGGGGAATAGGGCGAACAAGGCACTAATTCAAATCCAAATTCATTAATTTTTGCCATTACAATCGCAGAATTGTGGGCAAGTGAAGTGCGTTATCCTAATGGAAAAGCACTTTTTTCTTTGCCAAATCAGGCCATTTCTCTTTGATTTTGACGCTTAATTGTTGAAACAAATTAGCATAACACTCTCCATTTATTGGTTCTCTCTTTTCTATGTAGGCGACCAGGATAATTCCATGAGAATCCCAAGAAACAGTTGCCATAACCTTTCCTACTGACAAAACCGTTTTTGCCTTTTTTGGTGGCGGAGTGTCTATTTTTGTGCATTGTTTGGATTGTTCTTTTGTTTCGTGAGTATAATAGTGGACCCCGGTTTTATCGAAGAAAATGAAACGGCGTACAAAGTCCTTCTGATTGCGGCGAAAACGTGCCAAAATGTCGTGAGAAACCCTCAAACGATTCAGTTTTTGCTCAGGTGTGAATAACCGAGGCACCCAACGCGCAGAATATTTTTTCTTTCCAAATTCTTCAGTTAGAATTCTGTGCACACTATCATTTGAGGTACCTACAATGTCTGCTATTTCGCGCACGTTTACTCGACGGTCATCTACGACGACACAGTGGACTTTCTCAATCATATCCGGAACAATAACAGTTTTTGGACATCCACTACGGGGTTCATCATTTGTGTTCAGACGACCTCGCTTAAATTCGGCAACCTAGTTTTTAACTATTGAAAACGAAGGAGTGGATTCTAATAGTGTTTAATCCAGCTCTGCTTTGATTTCGGTTGATGTTAAGCCTTTCAAATGCAAATACTTTATCACCGCTGTCAACTCAATTTTCTCCATTATTACAAAAACGTACTAATTGACAGATCGCCTTGTACTGTAATATTTAGTCTATTAAAAGATGATTCTACGGAATGGCAAAGAAGATTCCTGCGAATTTGCGCCATCTCTTTGTTAGGTCACGTAATTTCCGAATAATTCTCGTACGGGTGCACTCAAAGCGCAAATCGTTTTGCCCACGTTTTGTTCCTATTTTTAATTTATTTAACTACTACCGTAGTAAAAATACACAGCAATATGTGGAAAGTATAAGAAGATTGTTTTGTGGTTGCGTTGCATATACGAGAGCAAGCTGAAAAATTATCGGCCTAACACAGAGATGGCGTTCCAATCAGCGAAAATTTATGATTCCTGTCTGGGTGCACCTGCCATTAGTTCATATGACAAGTTTCAACTTGTTCTGTCAAGTAGTTTGTTTACACGAATTTTCACAGTAGACGACTGCGTGTTTTTCGTTAAAATGGATAAACTTGAATATCGTGCAGTCAAGATTCTTCGTTTTGGATGGGTTAACCCCTAAAGAAATTCATCTGAAGTTGATAAAAGTTTAAGGGAACTCTGCTCCTTCAATGTCAACTGTTAAAAGTGGGCAGCTGGTTTTAAACGTGGTCGCACGTCTCTGGAAGATGACCCACGTGAAAGACGGCCAAAAACCGCAACCATACCGGAAACCATCGAAAAGGTGCACGATATCGTGTTGGACGATAGGCGTATGAAGGTGAGTGAGATAGCTGAAGCCGTGGGTATATCAGAAGAAAGAGTGCGAAACATCTTGCACGAAGAATTAGGGATGCGAAAACTCTGCGCAAAGTGCCGCATTTGCTGAATGCCGATCAATAGCAAATGCGCAAACGACTTTTGTAGCAATGTTTGGACCGATTCAATAGGGATCCGACCGATTTTGTGCGGCAATTTATTACCATGGATGAATCATGGATCCACCACTACACGCCAGAAACGAAACAGCAGTCGAAGCAGTGGGTGGAAGTCGGTGGTTCAACGCCAAAGAAAGCGAAGTCGGTCGCGTCTGTTGGAAAGGTCATGGCCAGTGTGTTTTGGGATGCAAAATGGATCCTGTTAATTGATTACCTTGAAAAACGCAGAACATTGACAGGCGAATATTACTCCAACCTTCTTGACCAGCTGGATGCCAAGATTCGCGAGAAAAGGCCTGGCTTGAAGAAGAAAAAATCATGTTTCACCCGGACAACGCACCTGCTCACAAAAGTGCGTTGGCAATGGGGTATTATTTGCTCGATCACCCTCGGTCCTCCTATTCTCCTGATTTGGCACCCCCAGACTTTCATCTGTTCCCAAACTTGAAAAAATTTGTTTCTGGAAAACGCTTCTCGTCCAATGAAGAAGTTGAGGGGGTCGTAGATGAATATTTTCACAGCCTTTCAGACTCTCACTTCCGGGAAGGAATACTGATGTTAGAGCAACGCTGGACCAAGTAGATTGAGAGTCAAGGGAGATTAGGTAGAAAAATAAAATAATTTTTTATATGAAAATCGCAGTCTTTCATTGTCAAACAGAGAATTTTTCACCTTACCCTCGTAAGTAACCTGTACATTTATCGTAGGCAAACAATAATCACGTATTTTTTTTTAACATCAATGAGGATTTCCATTTAGATTATTTGCCCACATTCTCTGAAATTAAACCGTACGAATCGTATTCCCCATTCTTTCTTTTAATTTAGAGATACCATAATACAGGAAAGCTAATACAGCTTTGTTCTGTTTGTTCGGTATAAGTTAGATTGTTACGTCATGCGGATATTTTTATAATACCAGTTCTCTAGCTTTTACTACTGCACTTTAATTATATACGTTTATAATTTTAGATTTCAATTTAGATTGTGTCGCTACGTCATAAATATGTTAATACATTGTGGTTCCGCAACGGATATGCACTTACCCATATATGCATGTAACATAGAGAATATATGGACGTATGTGCATATCTCCCGTACTTGCCCCGTCACTCTCAAGAGACAAAAGTTTAAATAGAACTTTCGTAACGAACGTGTGTCAGAGACACTATTCGATATTTCTATTTGGTCGGTCTAAACGTAATTGTAATTAAATTTAGTTTTGATGCAAGCTACAATTATGTCATGACAAAAATACGTCCGTTTACAAAATTTGCAATGTTGAAGTGTTTACGGTCAGATGGCATTAGATGCGTTTGATCGACGTGACAAAAACAGACGATATCATTAATTTCGCTGAATATACGAGAGAAATTTTATGAATAATGCATAAAGCACTGCAGAATATATGACGACGAGAATGACTTATAAGAATTATAAGAAAGGGCTCTTTAACTTCAAAGTTCTTCTTATACCGTCAGTGACTCTAAAACATCTTCCATGTATATTTTTGTTAGCAAGAAAGTAATTTCGGTTCTGGTTTTTGTTTGAATGACGTCTGTCAATGTTATGATTTTTCCTTTTAACATTTGATACCTGCTACCTTTAGTTTACATATTTTGCTTTTTTATTTCCGTACGACTAAGAAAGCTTCTAAGGTATATGAAAGATTTGTGGCGTTTATGTAATCGATTGCTTAACAGAACAGAATACGCGTGTTAATATTAGCTTAAAAAATTAAATTCGGAAGATTTTTTACTCGACCAACTGTATTTAATGATTACCAAAACAAAGCCGTATTTGCATCGAATCTTAAAACAACAATTCAATATCACGTAAAATGAACTCATTAATAAGCTCGATATTTGGCTTTTACTTGAATTGAAAGAGATTCGCTTAACACAACAAATAAATGTTTGCAATATGCAATTAAATATACTCTTTCGTGAAGCGAGTTATCGGCGATAAAGAAAAATGGATTGTCTGTTGTAACATTAATCCAAAACGATCACGAGCTAAGCATAATGAACCAGCACAAACAACACCGAAAGCTGAATTGGATCAAAAGAGATAATGCTCTCAATTTAGTGGTGTTTTAAGTCGCTTCCAAGGAACCAAAGGATTAACTCAGATGTTTTCTGTCAGCAACTAACTGGAGGAACCAATCAAGGTAAATCCACTAGCATTGGCAATTCGCAAAGAACTATTGTCCTATTATGACCACGCTAAACCATACATATCTTTGGCGACTCGTGAAATCGTATTTGCTCTTGGTCAGGAAGTGATGTCACATCTACCATATAGCCCTGATATTGCGTCATCTGTATAGCATTTATTTAGAAGTTTGTGAAACTTTTTGAATGCTAAAACTTTAATTAATAATGACTCCGCTGCATACGTATCTTGTACGTCATTGTTCGGAAAGTATCTAACCACTAAGGTGAGATTTTAACGAAACAAACATGTGAATGTCTTTTGGGACTAAGAAAGTCTATAAGGCGGATATTCAAGAAACTACCACCCGAATTATTAAATTTTTTTCTGAAATAATCGCGGCGTATGAAGTTTGGCATTATCGTGATGAAAGAAGGCTCGTCTAGTTAGTAGACCTATAGTAGCATTTGCTGAGAATTCCATAACACAGTATCATTTTTTTATTAAATGTAGGCATATGTATAATTAATAAATCAATCTGAAGCAAATTGTCGTACCATAACAGTTTCTATATGCTGACTTTCCTTCGTAAATTCATATGGCATAGCCTTACATTTGTGGCGAAAAGACAGTATATCGGAGTACTAATTTTCCGTTCAGCTACTCACTTCTATAAATTTAAATCAAACGATAACGAACATTTTATTTTTAAGTTTTAATGTAGAAAACTCTATTCAAATTTTCAGAAATAATAAAAGTGTACGGAAAACCTTCAATTGTACCGTAAAAAAATCCACCAAAATATTTATATACATTTATATATATATATATATAATAACTTCGTGACCTTGGTATGATATGGTAAACCTAATCAGTAGGCGATTAAAGGTCTGTATATTACTTCAAAATATATGTATTTAAAAAACTCTACATGTTTCGGCTATATACGCCTTTTTCAAGAGAATACAAAATATGAATGACAGGATATAAATGTCAAGTAATTAAGTTGCTATGGTTTAAATTATTCAAAGATACATTCTAGTAATAATAATAAATCATGCCTTAGTATTCCAAAAAATAGATAACAAGGTGTGAAAATATGTGTTGTTCGCTGCTAGCAATTTGTGTCTCCTTCTGGGTATGAACTTGTGTGTTGGTTGCTGCTGGCAGCTTGCGTCTCTCTATGGGTGTGTGGTTTTGTGTGAGAGCGTAAGTGTAGGGTTTTGTATGTCGGTGCGTTCGTGCGTGTGTTTAGTGATCGGTCGCATGAATTTAGAGAGGTCGGATAACCAGCCGTTGCGTAATATACAGACCTTTAATCGCCTACTGATTAGGTTTACCATATATATATATATATATATATATATATATATATATAAATATAATATTTTCGTGACCTTGGTATGATAAGGTAAACTTAATAAGTCGGCGATTAAAGGTCTGGTTCATTACTTCAAGGTATATATATTTAAAACAACCCTACATGTTTCGGCAATGATGCCTTTGTCAAGGGAATAAAAAATATAAAAATATATATTCTGTCATTTATATTTTTTATTCCCTTGACCTTACCTTATATATATATATATATATATATATATATATATATATATATATATATATATATATATATATATATATATATATATGTGTGTGTGTGTGTTGTAACTGGATTCCGGGTTTTCTTCCATGTTTTCACTGTATATATATATATATATATATATATATATATATATATATATATATATATATATATTGTAATGAGGCTAACCCATGTACATAGAGGGCCTAGAACAAAAATACAGAATTAATATTTAAATTGTTAATTTAGAATAAGTCATTGTTAGAACTGCATTTTTCTCATGCCATATCAATAAAGTTAATACCGCGTTTTTAATTTATCAAATTTGTATCACATAATTATTGAATTTCTTATAACCATTCACCTTAGTCATTTTCATATACATTTTTATTTCCCCGAAGATATTTAACTTAATTGATTGGAATTATATGTCACACATTATGGTTATAGCTGTACCTATTTTGAATCAGATAAGGCGGGAATTATCCCCAAATGTAAATAGGTATTTAGCGGAAATTGAACATTTAAAATAAACTTTTATCCATTGTAAAATTAATACAATAATTTAGGTGAAATGTCAAAACGATTAGTAGTAGTAATCTATTTTATTTTGAGAAAATTATTGACGAGATTAAATAAATATAAACAACATTAAAAATAAGATGCCTGGAGAATTAACAAAAACAATAGAGAGTTAGCTGGTGTAATTAAATATGGTACAGCGCGTCTAATTTTGATAAAAGTGTGTGAAGGAATAAAGTGATAAAAATCTAAAATAAATTAGCTAAACCTTACCAAAAAGATATCCTATAAGTTCCCGAACCACTAGCATCGTTTTTACGAAGGTTACCTCATCCTGAACCCGCTGAGCACTGATAACCAAAACTCCAATTTCTAAAGGACGCTAACCAGAATTTTGAACAAAACCAGCTATTCTTCTACACCTGAACCCGCTTTTCCTGTGCATCAAGATCCGAATAACCATCATCCATACAGAAAAACAACCAGCATCAAAATTGAGTATTTATTTAATAATCTCTTAAAATATAAAATTTTTATAAGTTACATTTTGAAAAAGATCGTTTATATTTCATTTAAATTCCTAAAATGTTAGCATTTGATCACTATACAGTTTAGTACCGAAAAATACAGTTCTTTTTAAATTTGAATTTGTGTTACCTAATTTAAATATTTGAGTTATGACTATTTCATTAGAACATTTAACCTTACTTTTATATTATATCCAATCACGTGACTTTTCATGCAAATGTTATATTATATGGTATTTAAACTTACCTTCTATGCATTGAGAATCTGAATAAACCAGTGATATTTACAATTCATCCACTTGTTTTATTCTTCTTTCAACTTTGGAAGATCATTCACTTAGTATAACTTAGTTTAAACGAATAACTATCTTCTATCAATACACCGAACCTACATTTACGTTAATCTTGTTCACCATAATCTGAGCTAGCCACATCTTGTTTAAGATACCCATAATATACTTAGTAATAGGTTTTGCACGTAAAGGAGGCAGATTAAGTTAAGTATAAACTGTTTATATTATTGTATTCATGTTCAAATAAATTTCACCTGTGTCAACTGTATAAATATAACTTTAACGCCATCTATAAATCACATTTATAACTCCGTACGTGTATATTCAAATAATTTGTATTTTTCAAAGTAATCAATTAATTTATTTTACTTTAAATTATAATCAATAAATTTTGTATAATAATGTATCTTTGAATAATTTAAACCATAGCAAGTCAATTATTTGACATTTGTGTTCTGTCATTTATATTTTATATCCTTGATAAAGGCATCATTGCCGAAACATGTAGGGTTGTTTTAAATATATATACTTTGAAGTAAACCAGACCTTTAATCGCCGACTGATTGAATTTACTATATATATATATATATATATATATATATATATATATATATATATGTGTGTGTATATGTGTGTGTGTTGTAACTGGATTCCGGGTTTTCTTCCATGTTTCCACTGTATGGACTTCGTAAAGACCGGTGCTGGTTTCTGGACAACGTTTCGTCCAGAAACCAGCACTGGTCTTTACGAAGTCCAAACAGTGGAAACGCGGAAGAAAACCCGGAATCCAGTTACAACACATACTACTACCCGCGGAAACCTAAAAGAAAACATATATATATAATCTAAAACCTTGTTTACTCTAAGGTGTAAGGTTGTGACATGTTGTTATATAGAGTATACAAATAAATTTTGACCATTCTTTCTTATTCTTTCATGAAATTCGAGCATCAGTCCATGTCTTTCCTCTTTTCTTCAAAATTACTGCTATTTCATCATTCCAGGTTTTCTTAGGTCTTCCTTTTACTCGTCTGTGCTGAACTCTGGCGTCCCATAAGCGTTTGACATGGCTGCTATCATTCACACGGTTTAAATGCCCAAACCATTTCAATTGATTTCTTTCAATAACATCAATGATTGATTCTACACCGAGGTCTTCTCGTATTGTGTCGTTCCTTTGTCTATCTAGTCTCGTTATTCCTTTCACCGCTCTTAAATACTTCATCTATGGCTTGTATTTTATTTTCCAAAGATTTGTTCAACACCCAGCTTTCACTACCATAGTTAAAAATTGGCTTAAATACAGTTTTATACATAGTCATTTTTGTATGCCTATTTATTTCCTCTTTCCTGGTAAAAGTTTTGTTGAGGCTGTGATATATACGTGCAGCATTAGATATGCTTTCGTTGACTTCGATTTCCATATCTCCATCTTTTCCTATTAACACACTTAAGTGCTTGAAGACATTGTTCTATTTTTTCTTCATTTATTTCTATATTAATTGTTTTGTCTTCCTTTCCTATTACCATCACTTTAGTTTTATTTGTATTTATTTTCTTTTTCTTTAGCTCCGTGTCCCATATTTTTAAAGTTTTATTTAACTAATTGAGTGCAGATTGTATTTCGATTTAATATAGAAACAAAATATCCTCAGCCTTTGTCTTTTCATTATTGGTTTATTATTACCTCCTTAGAACAAGTAAAATATAACGTACGATTGAAGAACACGTAAAGTTCACTCCTTCTCTGAATTTTTAGTTACTCGATCCACCTTCTTTCTAAATAAAAATATATTTGGCTATTTTTGACTTTGAAATTCCATTCCCATGAATGAATTGATTGTGCGATTCCAGAATCGTCGTTAAGCTCTTCTTCGACGATAGTTTACTCCCTTCTATTCAAAGCCATTCCTTACAAAGCGCCACGTACAAGATAAATATCGACCTAGTACTGTATACTTTAAATTTTGTTTATATACGCGGAAACATTTAATAAACACTCGAGACTTCCCGTTAGATGCACTTGGCGGTTCCCGAAAGACCTAAATGATTCAAAAGTGTATGCAACTGGATCAGTTTTATAGAATTTTTAAAATATTTTTTTAAATTCACTCTTTCTTTTTCAATATCCCATCAAAGAATAGGACACCTATGTGGAAAGTATTATCAGAAAAATTATTCAAAGTAAGTTCTAATTAAAATTTTAATCAAGCAGTTTAGACTCATCCCATTTCCTCCTTGCTATTTACGTATTAAATTGCTTTATTGACAAGTTAATTTACGCGAGCCTTTTTAAATAGAATTATTTAACCAAATCATTTCAATAGAACGATGTGAATTCATGAAGATTTTAGCGTAATATTTGCGGTTAGGTTACTTTGTACATACTAACATTTCATTTAATTCCGATAATTTTAATTATATAAATAATTAAGTGGTTAAACATAAAAGTTTGTAAATAGATATCTCTAAGGAGACTCATCCCTTACTATTTTATCGTGTAATAACAAAAATAGATTTCATTAAGGAAATAAAAAAAGTTTCGATATCCGAAGGAAAAGAGATTCAATTAAAACTTACCTTATTACTACGGCCGTAACAACTTCGCTTCTATCGCGTTTCCTTTCGACTTCAATCAAATTAACATTGTGAGATGAGATGGGATTGGTTTAAGCAACCTCTTAACGTGAATACCTTAACAGCTTTTTCCACATGGCATTGATATGCTTTCATTTATTCGTTAGCAAACATATTTCACAGTCTATTAACGGCGGGAAATAAACAAAATTTTAGACGAAATACAAAATGTCAAATTAATAATATATTTTTATTAATTATTCCTCCTGTAACTATGAATTTTAGCTATTTGCTTATGTAAGACGAACAGGAATAAAAAGATTAAGGCCTTTTTATCCATGAAAGTTGTTTTCGAACTTTAGGACACATACACAGGTTGTTCTAATCTTTTAATCATTTGAAAAATAATGGATAAATGTGTATTTTTAATACACTCGCGGACAAAAAATTCCGGACACTGAAATAAATATCTGTTAGTACAAGAAAAATTTATTTTTTTCTTTTTTCTTAACAAGACATGAAATACTATCTACAAAGTAAGAATCAGAAATAAAAAAAGGTTTAACACTTTATTGGATAAGATGTCACGAAACAGTAAATTGTTGAAAATTAATAAATTCATGGGTCCTATCGGCTAGGTTTTACATGTACGTTTTCACACAATTTAGTGATTAATAGTGCGTGCTGCCTTTACGAACTCTAATGGCTTGTACCATACAGCGTGGTAAACTTTCGACCTCTTCTCATGTAATATTTTCGCATTTCTCACGAAGAGCTATCCGAAGATCCCGAATGTTTACTGGTATGGGTTAACACGTCACCGTAATGAATCCCAGAGAATTTCGATAGGATTCAAGTCCGGGCTTCGAGCTGGCCATTGCCAACAACAAATGTTAACCGCATCCAAATATTGCTCAACCACCCGTGCAATGCGGTGTGAGGTCACGTTAGAGAAAATTTCTCACCTGCGAATGAAGCAAATGGCACGACGTGATACACTAAATACTCGTTGTACCTAACAGCTGTCGTGGTACTATTTTCAATGAGAACAAGCTCAGTTTTCGCGTACGGTGAAATGCTAGCCCAAACCATTATACCGCCTCCCCATGTGCCATTCTTGTAAATATACATACAGCATGCTGAAAATCGTTCACCAGGCCTTCTCCACACACGTTCTCGTCCATCTGGTGAACGGAGGCAAAAACTAGACTCATCCGCGAACTATACGGAACTCCATTGATCCATTGTCTAATATCTATGTTCACGGAAAAAACGTACAGTTCGTGCAAAAACTGCAGTACCGTAAACGTCTTCGACTTGGCGAGACACAATTGTTGATGGTAAACCATGATCGCGTAGTGTAGGTATGTGATCTTATTGGAGACATATATTTCCAATAGTCCATATAGTATACTTAGAGCGACCCGCAAGAATTAAGTAGAACCCTCGCTACTTAATATTAGTAATAACAATTTCATCAGTTACAATGTTTGCTTGCAGAAATGATCCTAAGAATATTTACTAAAGTTTTATTGACACTACGAGGTCTTCAACTATTTAACTATTAATATATGCAAGAGCATTTCTGTACTCTTTACTTTGGATCATATATCTTAAACGGAAAAATCGGTCATTCCTATTTATTAATCACTTCTTTTATAATTGATATTTACATTGTAACTGCGAGACCATTTGTTCCCATAATTTTGCATTTAATTTAACAAACTTCCGAACGTCTTAAAAGTTGATTGGAATGAATCCCTCTAATATGATATCAATAGTACTTATATGTCTGCTATCGGAAGGACATTTCTTGAAATACTTCTACTACCAATTAATTTGCTACTATTCTAGAAAAATGTATCAAACTTATTCTCCTTAATCAGTTTAGTTCTCTTATTAATAAAAAAGATGCAGCTGTACAAAATTATTAATTTATTTAGCAATAAAATTGACTATATCTCAATTACAAATATTACCAGAAAGTCTATTATCATTAATACATGAAGATTGTATATTCATCTATATCAAGTAGAGGTAGAACTGGGCTACGTTGGGCTTAGAAGTTGAATTTTTAAAACAATCGGGGAATATGCAGTGAAGTCGTAATAGATATAGAATAATTTTCATCGAAATAATATACCTCCTTTTTTTGGCTTATTTTTAAGTACATGTTATTTTGAAATAACCATAGAATGTTTAGGTAAATTATCACAGCATAGGTCAAGCTATACTATGATGTAAAGTATTAATAGCCATGGCATTGCTAAAATCACTCTCTCAAGCAACCGTCGTGTTAAAGTGTGAGGGATTTCAAACATTCTTTCCTCTTCTAAGAAGAGGAGATAGTTTTACATTTTTTGACATTTAATGACTAATTGTTGTTGGTTGAACCATGGCGAAATGGCGTTTATATATGCTTATAGGTGAACATAAGCATGTCGAGAGATTATTGGAAAGTCAAGTTGTAGGTATTCATCAAACAAAAGAAATTTATAAAAAGTGAAAGAAGAAGATGGGGGGGGGGGCATGTCATTACCTTGCGGAACACAGGAAGAAACTAAAAATTGAGATCTACTGGAGTCAATGCATACAATCAGGATGCGATTCGATAGAAAAAAACTTGAATTATGGCCAGAGTTCACTAATAATGCCATAGGCTTTAATAAAGCAAAAAGTCATAGTCAACTCAATCGAAGACATCGCTAAGATCCATGTGAATTTAGTCAACTTGAAGACTCTTCTGTTGATAAACAAGTAAATTAGTTTTGGCGTTTTTGCCTTGAATAAATCCATGCTCTTCTGGAATAATTATATACGAATACGTGGCTCAAGCTTTTCCGCAACTACAGAGTTCAATACTTTACCCGAAACAGGCAACTCACTAATAGGACGATAATTAGAGACATCCGAACGATCACCTAATTTAAACAAAAGCAGTACAAAAGCAGTTTTTCATTTATTAGGAAACACGTCTAAGCTAATACGAAAATTAAATAAAAGAGGCCAAAACTGGGCAACCTTAGAGATGAATAACAAAATTTCGAAAAGTAAGGTAGTCCGGACCATAAAAATTTAACTTATCGAAAACAATGTCAGGATTTACGTCAATACTAGATGCAATAATAGAATTATTATGATATATAGAATTGAATACTGGAATCGAATTTTCGAAGCGGCGGTAGGTACGCTAAATAAACTAAAAACTGATTCCCTGAAATAATATATAGATTAATAGACAACTACTTCTTTTGTATATCCTGTTAATTGATTTGTTTCTGGTGGACAAATACATTTTATTATAAAATAGCAGCGTGGCCACTACAAAACTTCATTATCAATACTACTGAGGTGCAAATTTGAAAAATATATAAATAAATAAATTTAAATTTTTGAGTTTAATTCAATGTACTTATCTACCTGCATTTGTAAAATGTAAAATTAATGTGATTTTAGGAATTTATTTAAGCGTCCACACTAACACGAACAATAGTGTAGGTATATTATTCATATTTAAAAAGGGAGTAATCCGCTTTGTAAAAACCGCTTCGTTATAAAGAATACCTAACACTATCCATTTGGACTAGTCTAGGTACTCGCTAGTTCAACGTGTGAATGATATTTTTTGCATTAGCTCCTATGCTTTTCAAAATTAATGCTACATGAGAGCGAGCATACAAAAACTACATTCTTTTCCAACGAAAAAAAGAAGCAAAAACATCAAAGAGACGGCATTATGTGTGCGTCTGGAAATATTCTCACGTACACGTCAAGTCGGTTTACATCACTGAGTGAATATCTACATACATGACGATGTGGCGAACGTTTTCTCTGTTACAGAAGAAAAATTTATTTTATAGATAAACATAATTTTCATAAATCCCTAATGAGGATAGAAAACTTTCCTTTAGAAAGTGGCTAAGATTAATAAGGGTTGTTTGAAAAATTCATAATTTGATCTAATTGTTCTAGGCATTCTTGATTGGGGCACATTTTCACAATAAATACCGCTCCCCCTTTCAGACTTCTACATCATCTTGTCTTAAGTTCTTGTTACATAATAATTAATTTAAGAAATTATATGAACTTTTTTAATTCCAAGTTATAATTTACGTAATATTTACATACAAGATATATTAAATAAGAGGACGGATTCATATACCGGCTTATCATTACACATAAGCACATAATGCATTGCGTAGGGATAATTGTATGGTGGCATAGGAGGCAACCAGTTATACACCCACCAGTGACGTATTTGGACGTATTTTTCCAATTGTAAAGTATTTATGATTTTTCAATTTTGTGCGAAGACAATTTTAAATATTTTTAACAAATTCAAATAAAATGGTTTTCTAAATTCACACAAAAAATAATAAAACTAATCACGTGTTAACAGAACACATGAAGCTGAATATCCTGTGTTATGTAGAAGAACGGTCTGTAGGATAACGTTTAGTTGCAGCCAGGTATTTTGGAGTATCGTACAGTTCGGTGTTCAGAACCCTGAAAGAATTAAAATATAAGCCATACAGCATATCAAACCACCAAGAACTTTTCGAGGAATATAAAATAAAACGAACTGCTTTTCTGATATAATATTTAATTTGTTAAATGAAAACGAAGAAATTTTAAATAAAATAATTTTTACTGATAAAGCAAACAGTTCCATAACATATTCAAAGAGTTTCATTTACATTCTGTATGGCAATCTAAATAATTTCCCTTTGAATGCTTAAACATGCATATCTTTAATAGTAAGAAAGCATAGTAAGATTAAAATCATTGAGTTATTTCTTTAGCTAATAGGAAAAGTTTGGGTGTAATTTTAATAAAATAAATACTTAGATACTTATTAATATTGTAAAGTATTGTCTTTTCGGATTCTTAAATAAAACTAACGGTAACGTAGACACACACTATATTATATATTATATATTATATATTATATATTATATATTATATATTATATATTATATATTATATATTATATATTATATATTATATATTATATATTATATATTATATATTATATATTATATATTATATATTATATATTATATATTATATATTATATATTATATATTATATATTATATATTATATATTATATATTATGTATTAGGTAATTAGTTCAAAGCATCATCCGCCTTCAGGGCGTCTAATTTTCCAAACATTACTCACAAACGGTAATGCCAAAACTAAAAATTAAAAGTTATTCCGCTATACCCACTGGCAACTCGCTGACCTACAGAACAAAAGTGAACAAGATAACACATAATTCTTGAACTCCCTACTACCAATATTCCAGAATTCATTACCGATAACACGTTATCAAAGATGTGAAGAGTATACATGGACTGACCAAAATATTGGAACCCCGTTACAATATTTTTATAATTCTATAAACTAAGAATAAGAAAAGACGGACTAATAACACCAGTCTCAAAATGAAGTATATTTATTGTACTATTAAGGTAATGGGTTATCCATTTCATGGTTTCAAAACTGTAGGGCTGTCATTTGACAGGTGTCAAATATTTATGTCAACCGGAGCGTCAAATTTTAGTTGAATGTTTGCCATTTACAAAAACGCATAATAACAGAAAGACGTGTTAAAATTGCTAAAACCTACTGCAAAAGTGGATATTCAAAGACAGCCACGTTTCGCGCAATTAGTAACCATTTTAGCCATCATAAGCGTCCTACTGTGCAAGCAATTGGCAAGATAGTGAAAAAAATTGTAGAAACGGGAACCGTGTTAGTTCAGAGGCATGTGAATTATCGTAATGTATGCTTATTGTTGATCCAATTGTGAACAGCAGTCCGAACTTCAGTGTCCGATGAAAACTTTTGGCCTTTCAATACCTGCTTCAAGTTTCGGAACAACCAGAAATCTGAAGGTGCGAAATCAGGAGTGTACGGAGGGTGTTAAACAACCATAAATTTCAAGCTCGTCGCTTCGTCGTTTCGCTGCTGCAATACGGTCTGGCGTTCTCGTAGTGCAATAAAAAATTCATTCCTTCCGGCCCTACTCTTTGCAGTATCTTATTGAATTAATGGTTGTTCACTTCAGCAGATATTCGATACGATTACTGATGGAAGTAAATTGAATTTTGGTACACGAAAAATTCTTCACATCCATACAATTAAGCTCCTGTAAATTTCGATGGGTGCGTAACCTGCCAACGTTAAAAACTCTTATCACAGATCGTTGCTTAGCAATCGAACTCATGATAAATGACACTGTTACTCAACGACGGTACACAGGAAAATAAAACTTTGGATGCTAAGACGAGATATTAAAAATTATCGTTTGCAGGTTAGAACTTGTTTATATTCCCACTATTCACAAAATGGCGTTTTTGAAGCCCTTATATATTAATCCACTTGCGTAATTGATCATAGAAACAGTTTCATAGCAATTTCAATTAATAACTTACAAATATTTTTCATTTAAATGACGGAATATTTTTATTCTCCATTTATTCGAATATATTATTTGATTGAATTAATAAAAAGGAAATAAAATTTAACATGTTTTTGTTATTAGATTTCACGATAGTGTTAATTTTAGATTGTATATTTCTCTTCATGAATGGTATTATCCTGCGTATTCTCATAGCTTTTTAGCACATTTCAACGTTTCGCGATTCTTGCTGTCAGTTTCTTCGAAACTTAAAAACAGATTTATCCTCTTTATATGTATTTTCCTTGTTCTACGAATCGTGAATTTTACGGCCCACTTGAGCGTGACTTTAATGTGTACCGAAATGTGAATATTGCGTTTTGTTGATCTCGATAGGCTCTTCCTTCAGATATTATCAAACCTGGGATGGGAGGAAGAAGTTACAGTAATCAAGGAACCATAAAATTTACGCTCCGCTGAACTGGAAAATTCACACCTTCGTATATCAAAATCTTTATAAATTGTCCGTTTTTCTGAAGAAAAATATTCTCATTCTGAATCTTTTAACTTCTTCGAGCATCCTGATACCATCGGTTGTCATTCATTTAATTTTCATACCATTATATGCTCTTATGATATATTTTGCGCAACACAGTCTCTCCTATGGTGTAAATTTTAGTTATTTTATTCGTTTTATAGATACTAAAATTATCCAAAAATATTTCGAAAGTATAAAAATATTCTCAGTTTTAATCATTTAGTTAATTATCGAGCATGACAATACTTGTGGTTGTCATTAATTGGATTTCCATATTATAAAATTCTTTAAGGTACGTCTTGTATAACACAGTGTGATCTATAAAGCGTATAAAAGGTATATTGGGTTCATTGTATCTATTTTAAATCTTTCGAGTGTTGAGCATCATTTTATATATCGTAAGTAAATATAGTCCAAAATTCTTCAAAACAAGAAAAATATTCTAGCTTTTAATTAGCCGGTTGAATTTAATACGGCATAGAAGAGGGAGTTCTCTTTCATGCTCGCCTTCTTCTTCTTTTTCTCTGTTTTGGGGTGGACGCCACCACGTCCAGGCACTTGAGCACACGGCTTTTTGTACTATCCCCAATAGATCTCTCAATTCCACTCTGTTAGTCTTGTGTCCTCGATAAAAGCCACTATCCTCCTCAGGGGAAGTTTGAGTACACTCGAAGGATCCAATAGATCTCTCCCGAAATATTTCTGTCTGAGTTTCTTCAGTTCCTCACACGTGCATATTACATGAAGGCTAGTTTCCTCCTGTTTTTCACATCTCCTACACCAGGGCTCGCTAACCAAGCCCATGGTGTACAAATGCTTCCTTAAAGGACAATATCCGGTTATTAACCCGGTAATTATTTTAATTTCTTTTTTGCTACTACGAATTAGGTTGGCTGAAAACTTCCCGTCCAGCCCCCTTAGTAGTGTTTTGGTATGGAGTTGACCTTCCGTTAACCTCCATTTATTTTGATGTTCTTTTTCTAGCCCTAACCAAATCTCCCTTTTAGCGGAATCCTTAGTGATTCCACATACAGGTTCTGGTCCTATGAAGTTCCTATTAGTACCTTCTTTGGCCAGTTTGTCGGCTATCTCATTGCCTTTAATTCCCTCATGTCCTGTCACCCATATCAGCGACCCTGTATTGTCTTGTGCTGGTTATAGAGGACCTGTTTATAATATTTCACCAAATTAGACCTGGTAGATGGGTTCATAATGGCTTTAATAGCCGCCTGACTATCAGTCATTATGTTAATTTTTTTGCTTGCGCAGCCGGCTTCTCGAATTTCATCGGCGCAGCCTGCGACGGCTAACAATTCGGCCTGGAAAACTGTAGCATGTTTCCCCAGACATATCGATATCTTCCTTCCAGGGCACATTCCGTATATGCCTGCACCTGCCCCCTGACTAGTTTGTGATCCATCAGCTTACCAGGTGCCGGCACCACAATCGATCGAGCGACTTTTTGCCTATTCCCTGATCGGTATAAGTATGTTCACCTTAGCTGTAAACATAATTTCAGGTGCCATACTGTCCACCGGCATTTGAAATATCGGCTCTTCCAGTATAGTTCCTGTGATGTCTGTATGGCTCCCTACAACCTTATTAGGACACCATACGTCCTTGGCCTTCAGCCTCAGTGTCGCAGCCATTGCATAGTTCCAGCGGAGGGAGACCCACAATGGCCTCCATGGAAGCGGTTCCCGTGCTGTTCATAGCTCCCGTGATTCCCAACAGGGCCTGTCGCTGGAGAGTCGTGAGGAGCCCCATCGACGATGTCCGCTCCGTCCTCCTCCACCAGACAACTGCCCCATAGGTAATCGTTGGTCTTATTACTGCTGTGTACAACCAGTGTACCACATTTGGTCTTAGTCCCCAAGTCTTGCCAACAGCTCTTCTGCATCTCCAGAAGAGCTGCGCCGCCCTGTCTGCCACATTGGCTAGGTGTCTGCTCCAATTCAGTTTCGCATCAAGTGTTATGCCTAGATACTTCACTTCATTGGTTAGTTCTAACTCTTGTCCAAACAGCTTTATGCTGCCCAGATCATTTAGTTTTCTCATGTTGGTAAAGGCTACCAACTTGGTTTTTTGAGGATTGGCAGTTAATCCCTCCTCAAGGCACCATCTTTCTACAATTCGCAGAGCATTTCGCATGATGCTCGCCACTGTCCCCGGGAATTTCCCCTGGGACACTATGACAATGTCATCGGCGAACCCCTGCGTCCATATTCCCTGGTCATTTAATGTCCTGAGCAGATTATCCACTACTAGACTCCATAGTAGTGGTGACAATACGCATCCTTGAGGACACCCTTTTGTTGTCCTCATGGAGATCGTTTTGTTTTGCATTTGGGCATGAACTGCTCTGCTACGCAGCATGTTATGAACCCAGTTGCATGTGGTGTTTTTATTTTTCGATCTCTTAAAGATCGAATAATAGAGGACATCGAGGTGTTATCGAAAGCTCCCTCTATGTCTAAGAAGACTGCAAGTGCAATTTCCTTGTAGTGTAGGCTCCTTTCGAGCCCTCTCACCAGGCTATGCAGGGCACCCTCACCTGATTTTCCCATCTGGTATGCCCATTGCAGTGGGTGTAGAGGAGATCTATCCAGAGCCCCTTCTTTAATATTTAAATATATCATTTTTTCCATAGTCTGCAACATAAAAGAGGTAAGACTAATTGGTCTAAATGATTTAGGGTGGGTATATGTTGCTTTTCCGGGCTTCGGAATAAACACTACCCTAGTTTCTCTCCATGCCCTAGGGATATAACCCATAGCATGGCTAGACCTGAATATCTCCAATAGAGGACCCATAATTTCACCAATTCCCTCTTGAAGGAGCTTGGGAAGCACTCCGTCTGGTCCTGCGGATTTATATGGTTCAAACGATCCTATCGCCCATCTAATTAAATGGGGCTTGAAGATCTCGTTTGATTTCTCCCAATCATTCCTAGTCGCCCTCCAAGAGGTGACGTGACCACTTGATTGGTATTACAATCATTCATACGCTCCGAACCTGGAAAGTGTACCCCCACAAGATACTCTAAAGTCTCTTCCACGGTAATGGTATACCTCCCGTCCGATTTTTGTATAGATCTAAATGCGTTGGAAGGATCTTTTTTGAGAATTCTGTTTATTCTGGCCATGTCAGGAACACCTTCGATGTCCTCACAGACTTTTCTCCAGGCTTTCCTTTTGCTCTCTTTGATTTTATCATTGTATTTATTGAGGAGAGCCTTGTAGGCTTCCCAATTACCTGTTTTCTTCGCCCTATTAAATGACCGGCGAGTTTCTTTCCTTAAATTGGTTAACTTGGTTAACTTCATAGCAGAAAATAATGGTCCGTTGCAACCAGTCAACAGCCAACTCCAGCTCTTCCACATTCCCTATTCTAACAGGGATATTTCGGGTCGCAGCTAACAGGTGTTCCTTGTAAGAGCCCCAGTCTGTTCTCTTGGGATCCCTGTATAGTCTGGGTTCCGTTAAATCTGTACATAGTTCATAGCGGACATAAGCATGATCAGTGAGCGACGGCTCGTCGGATACATGCCACCCCCTTCAATATCCCGCATTCCCAACGTACATAGGGTTATATCTATAACTGATTCCCCCCCTTGATGTCTTAAATGTCGGCTTATCACCTTGATTCAGACAGTCAAGTTCAGTACCACAGAGATAGTTAAAGAGAGACTTACCCCTATAATTGTTATCCTTGCTGCCCCACGACTTATGATGAGCATTGGTATCTGCGCCGATAATCAATTCCAGATTGTACTTACTGGTATATGCCACCAAGGCCTCAAGATCAGGCCCTGGTAGCTCTGGAGAGTCAATGGGTAGGTATAGAGACGCAATTGTCGTCTCTAATATCCCCCCATCAACACTCAGTCTGATCCTGGCTGGCGTCATATCCCCACTGCATAGCTCCATGATAGACATCACGTCCAGGTCGTCTCAAGTTCTAATTTTAGTGTCTGGGACACCAACTAACAGCTTCCTTCCCCTAATATTTAGTCCTCCCACCTTACCTCTACATATCCATGGCTCTTGGATGAGGAGGATATCGATATTTTCAGCCAGTGTTCTTTGACAAAGTGCCGCTGTGGCTGTTTTCTTATGTTGAAGATTTGTTTGAAGAATCTTCAACATTTTGACCCTTAGAGGTTGATGCCTGAGGTTCTTCTAGAGTACCCTCATGCTGCATCACCGGTTTCTGGTCTTTTTTGTTTCGAGGGTTACAAAGCTAGCCCTCTGAAAGCGATAGTAAGGTCTCCAATCAGTCCTCACCAACGTTTCCTCAGACTCCTTGTCAATCCGAAGGCCCACATGTATGCCTTTTTCGGAAGACCTGGAACTGAGGGTAATCCATCGGTCCACTTTAAGCCCTGGATTTAGCCTCGAGTCTTTTCAAGCCCACTGTCAGATCCTCTTTTTTAGTCTCTGGCAGAAATGCTAAAACTCGTTGCTGTTTTGGCAGCTCCTCGCTCTTCACGAGTTTCCAAACAGTTTCCTTTTCCAAGTAATTTCTCGTAGTGTTGTACGAGTCTTCATCTGCACAGATGACTCCATAGTAGCCATTCATAAGACGGGAGGATTCAAACCTCGGCGCCTTCCGTGCCCTATCTATGACCATCATCAGGGCCTCTTGTATAGCTCCTACATTTCCCTCAGTCACTAAACTGACCGGGAAATCTTTAGGAACTATTGCAGCCTTAATACCCTTAAGAGCTGCTTTGTAACTCACGCCCGAAGTAGAAAACTTCGTGCGCTTAGTTACTTTATCCTCAGGAGTGCCCCTAGCCGACACGGTTCGCTTAACGGCCCCTGTTGACTTAGGTTCTCCCTGAGGTTCTTTTTGGGAAAGGGGGAGCCTTATTTGAACATTGGGCATTCGTTTCAATTTTCTTCACAATTGAATCCTCTTTTCAGATTATCTCTTCAATGAAAAGCCTTGGGAAAAGTTGTCTGCAGGAATCTATTTTAAAACTATTGTCACTCATGCTAAGATCATTAAAACATCGTTGAAACAATCCCTTATTTAGGTGAAGCGCTTGAATTTCGGAAATAGAAAAAGTCAGATCGAATTGAATTTTGAGAACCAGGAACGTACATGATTGAACGGATAGATTTTGCGGACAGAAATGTTTGCACGAGAATAGCAGAATGACTGGGAGCATTGTCGTCCAAAGGAGACGAGTTCTTCGCTTGGTGAGACTCTGGTTTACTATTTTAACTCATTTTCGCCCTCTCTCTGCAGCGCGTATACTGTGTATGCGTGTATATCGGTGAACGCTATAACCTGTCTATGCTGGCACCCCTCTCTCCGCTATCCCTGTAAACTATACTCTAGGCATTCGCCACTTTTACGTGTGTGTGTGTGTGTGTGTGTGTGTGTGTGTATCGGTGCATGCTATTGTCGCTTTACTTGTGTGTACGGCATCGTCTCAAGTTTTCATTTCAATCGGAGCGACCTTTCGAGCATAACAAAGTATTTCTAACCGAATACTTTGCAACTTTGTTATTACAACAGTATCTAGTTACTCCCTGTCCCAAATCTATACTCACCAATGTAAATCTCAGTATAAACAGCATGATTAATTATAATAAATTTCAAATACTATTAATAATTTGCTACGGTTTCGTCGTCGTGCCATTAGGCGCTTATGGATAGCGTAGAAAAGAAAGGAGAGAAAAAAAAGGAAAACAAGACTTCGGAGTCTATGGTTGCCTCACCTACCCGCTCCTGCCAACATCTAGTGGCCCACCAGGCTACTATGAAGCCTCCGTTCAGGGGTTGGGGTAAGATACCCGAAGGTACAAAAAAAAACAATGGTGGAAAAGGGCGCCACCGAATTTGGCACCGCTAGACGCCACAAATTCGGAAATCACGATACTAAAATAATGGCATGCCACGCGGCGGGTAAATGGCACAATCAAGTCGTCCGAAACGATAAAGTAGAAAAAAAAGAAAAGTTCGGACGCCTGGCCAATTACTACAAATTTTTATTAAAATAGTAGGCGTTAAGGTGCTACCCTGTATATATAAAATAAAATTGATATAAAAAATGAAAAGGAAAAAATAGCGTGGCTTTGCTGATTAACCCTTGTCAAACTACGTATTTATCAAGTTCACAAATAGTGAGCGTGAGCCTAAATGCTAAATTATAAACCGGATCTTTAGAGCAGACCCTCTATACTCTAGAGGCTTATCGATATTATTAGATAAAACTAAAGTTAAAATTTACAAACTCGAATATGGGCATAAATTGAACAAGATAACGATTAACTAAAGTTCTACAATATTTTAAATATAAATGAATGAAGGATTTAATTTAAACAGAACAAATAGAGCAAATATATTTATAAATTTAAAAGCATAAATTTTAGAAAAACAGTAAACCAAATTTTATGCTTACTTCTAGGTGAAATACGTTTTGCGCAAATAGAGAAAAAAATTTGCGAAAGAACACGTTGAATTTATCCGCAAAGGTCGTTCTCTTTTGATAACCAAAAAAAACTTACATGAACGAAACTTTACGTTATATTTTATAAATGGGATAATTTTAAACTTTGAAATATAACAACAAAAAAATGTTGCTTTGAATAATTGAATAATAACTAAGATTATGAATAAATTACGTAGAATAAAAAAAGAAACTTGGTTATGAATAGAGAATGAGTAAATATGAAAATTTCTATACCTTAAAAAAAAGTTTAAACAGTAATTATTGACTAAAATTATGAAATTGATCCTGTAAATCGTGTTCGTAGCGTTTATCAAAATGGACAAATTTTGAGCAGTAGTAATAAAGGATTTAGATACATCTGAGAGAAAACAAAAAAAAAACAATAAGTAAATAGAAACTCTTAGCTCTGTGTCCAAACGTCGGAAGTGATGCGGTCCTAATTTTCGCCGATTATTGGTTTGATGTCGCCGGAATCGATGTAGTGGATCTTCGGCAATCCGTTCAAAAACTGGGGAACGTCAGTAGCCCACAGGAAAGAAAAACTTATGTGTCGTTGATGGAAAACCAGCCCCTCTCGTCACCGTAAAGAAATGCCTTTACGGGTGATTGGTACTTCCAATAAAAAATACGTGGTGCTTAATAAAACCCTTAATGCAGGAGGGCGACAATATCGATACTCTAAATTAAGCGATAATTAAAGCCCTATAGATAAGCAATCACGTGATGAATGGGAGCGGGAATTCATCGACGGTATCACCACTGATGATATCGATATCGGTCTTACATCTCCGACAAGTACGTGATTTACTATAACAGATGCTGAATGTAGTTTCACGCCTTGCGTTTTATGTAGAGAATACGCAAGTCCTTCGTCCTTTTCTGGCAGAATGTTTGCGTCTGTTTTTAACATATCGTAACGGCAGATGCACCTCACTCAATGCTGGTTAATACATCATTGGCGGTGTTCCGAAGAAAATAGCTGAATTATATACCGGTCATTCCTTTCGTCGCAACGATGCAATATGCAGCAACGATGATTGAGAATGTTGGCGGAAATATATTGACATTTAAACGTACGGATTGATGGAAATCTAGTGTGATTACTGAAAGTTACGTGGAGGACTCAGTAAACAATAAAATTAAAAATTCCAAACAAATGTTGCTCAAGAATGAACTAACAAATGCTATACCTTAAATATCAGCACAATCTGTAGATGGTTTCGTGGCAAGTGAATCGGCATCTTGTTTGATATACATAATATTCAGAGAAATCATAATTGTACCATTATTTTCAATGTAAATTAGAGTAATAATAATAAATAAAGTTTAATTTTCAAGTGTCGTATTACAATAACTTATAAAACTTGTAAAGTAACTTTTCGTTCTGTTAAATTAAATGACTACGAGTGAATAACAAATGAAATATATTTTTTATCCTAAAGTATTTCATAGAAGTCAGTCTCTCGTCAAATCACTCACAGTATGCGTAAATAGACATGAAAAGATAATGTTAAACTGTTGAAGCTTAGATATTACATTTATGTCTAAGAGTTGATATAAGTCCATATTTCAATCTCCAGTCCAGTTTAACACCAAATTTATTTAAACGTACGTTTAGATATTGCCGTATTTCTTCTCTTTTCACATTAAGTAATTGTTGTACCGTTTTGATTAATAATAATTACATTATACCAAATTGTAAGCTATCATTATTATTACCAGGCGGCCTTCTTGGCGTGACGTGCCCTGATTACAAATACGACTACTTCGCTCTGTGATGAAATTAAAGCTAACGGCCTAATACCTCGCATCTAGATGCGGATCCTGCTTTCATTCCCAGAGGGCGGCTTCAGGTTCTCTAGATGAACTGAACTAATTCTGTTCCCGACGAATTCTTATTATTATTATTATTATTATTACTATTACAACTGCTGTTATCTACCACAGTAGCTACTCTAAAGCCATGAATATTCCGCTGAACGTTTTTCCATACTTTTAATGTAACATATTCTCAACGAGTACGTGCTTAATCTACAATCGCGGTGTGTGTAGTAAATTGAAAATTTTCACAGGGAGAAATTATCTTTCAAAATATTTATTATGTTCCCTATTTTTCACATAATTTATACTTGTACTTATCTAGGAATTAAATTGATAACATTTTTTATTTTTGTTTCAGGTGAGCGCTTTCATTTGAATCAGCTACTCGTGTTTTTTGGTGTAAGTAATTGACTATTTTAAATAGGTACTCGTTTCAGTTTTTGTTATTTAAAAATTAATTTTCAACTCAAGTCATGTTTGACATGCATTAACATACACAATAAGTATCCGCTAAATTAAAAAGATATTTTATAATTAATAATATTTATTACAAAATCTATTTATTATAAAATAATTATTGTAATAAAGTTTTAGACGCGGAAATTAGAGACAAAGAGCCATTATTTTAAGTATTTTTTTTAAATATATACAGGGTGTCCAGAAACTCTCCTGACAAACGAAGACCGGAGATTCCTCTGATAATTTTAAGACAATTAAACCCAAATTCACCTAGTCCGAACTCTAGAGTTCTTTGAAGATGGCGCCTTGTATTTATTTTTTTTTTAAATTCCTCCAGAACGCTTCTATTTAGAAAAACAAAAACTGGTATGCTTATTTATCCTCCAGAGGTGAATCGATTCCATCAATTGCGAATTTCTAGTACCGGTCATAGGCGTCCGTTTTGGGTAGGTCAACGGTTATTTTAAGGCATAACTTTTTTGTCTTTAACTTTTAAGCATTTGTGACACTAGATTATTAAATTTTCAGGTATTCCAGTACTAAAATGTACTATTACTTTAAGTCGGTAGGATACACCGTTTTCTAGAAAAATCGATTTGTAAATTTTTCGTTTTTTCTTCATTAAAGTTCAATTTATTATGTACCTACGTATTTTTAGGCTTGGACTATCAAGGCATGGATGAAAATTAATTTAATAAATTAAAACAAATTATTTATTACAATGGAACGAAACTAACAAAAAAAGAAAAAGTATCAAAGGTAGATTGTTACAAAAGTTGCTCGATGTGATGACCATTAGTCTCTATGCATAAGTTTACCCTTTTGCTTAGAGAACGCCGAATTCTTGCAAAAATTCCAAAGTTATTTTTAAATTCGTTGCAAGCATCTTGTATCCTTAGCTAGAGTTGTTGTGCGCGAGAGTGCGCGATTTTGTATCGGAACGGAATAAACAAATGCTTTTATGTATCCCCAAACACAATAATCGCAAGGATTCAAATCCGGCGACCTTGCTGGCCAAGCAACTGGACCGTCTCTTCCAATCCAATGGTCTTCGTAGTTATTATCTAGAAAGTCTCGTACATTCCTGCTAAAGTGGGCCGGACAGCCGTCCTGTAGAAACCATAGGTTTTGCCGAATATTTAAACGCACCTCATCTAACAAATCAGGTAAAATATTTTGCAGGAAATGTAAGTAATCAGCACCATTTAAACGAGCAGATAATTCCACAAGTCCAAGTAGATAATCGTCAACTACTCCTATCCAGACGTTTATGCTAAACCTATGCTGATGCTTAAATTCTTGAACAACGTGGGGATTGTCACCAACGTACGAATAATAATGTGCATTATGTACATTAAAAATTCCATTTTTTGAGAATGTAGCTTCGTCACCAAACAAAATGTTCCTGGAGAAATCTTCATCTTGATTTTTCTGATTTTGTAACCATCTAGCGAATTCTACGCGAGCAGGAAAATCTCCTTCTAGCAGTGCTTGCACCTTTGTAAAATGAAAAGGATATAAATTTTCTTTGTGTAAGATATTTCCTATGGAAGATTTTGAAATTGTGGGGTACATGGCAGATAGTCTTCGAACGCTAATTTCTGGATTTTCCTCAACTTCCATTAAAATAACATCTTCATGTTCTGCTGTTACATCATTATGTCTCCCTGTTTCATTATTTTTTGGGACCACTGAACCTGTTTCTCTTAATCATTGATGAAGAGCTGTAAATGTTGAGTGAGTGGGATGCTAACGATTGGGAAATTTTTCAGCGTATCTACGTTGTGCCGCTCGAGCGTTACACCTCATTTCGCCATAAACAAAATGCATATCGGCGAATTCCTCATTAGTAAAAACCATTTTTTTTTAAATTGAAATCGTTGTGTTTGAATAACACAAAGTAAAAAATGAAAAGATAAACTTCGCGAACTGACAACAATTTGACAATGAAAAACGTAGGTTTTACTTCTGTTGGCAGTTCAGAGCTAACTATTGCAAAATATAAAAAATTGAACTTTAATGAAGAAAAAACGAAAAATTTACAAATCGATTTTTCTAGAAAATGGTGTATCCTACCGACTTAAAGTAAGAGTACCTTTTAGTACTGGAATACCTGAAAATTTAATAATCTAGTGTCACAAATGCTTAAAAGTTAAAAACAAAAAAGTTATGCCTTAAAATAACCGTTGACCTACCCAAAATGGACGCCTATGACCGGTACTAGAAATTCGCAATTGATGAAATCGATTCATCTCTGGAGGATAAATAAGCATACGAGTTTTTGTTTTTCTAAATAGAAGCGTTCTGGAGGAATTTAAAAATAAATAAATACAAGGCGCCATCTTCAAAGAACTCTAGCTCCCTTAGGAAGCATTTTCGAACTAGGTGAATTTGGGTTTAATTGTCCTAAAATTATCAGAGGAATCTCCGGTCTTCGTTTGTCAGGAGAGTTTCTGGACACCCTGTAGACTGTTTAAAAAATGTAACGTACTAATTTTTTGTTTTGAATCGAAGTAGCCTTTATTTGATGGAAATTCATAATTAATGAAATAAAAATTAGAAAGTAATATTACTTAATTTCCACTTTATTGAGGTAAAATACCATTACAACTGTTTCGACACACAGTGTCTTCCTCGGATGGAGTTGCATTGCAAACTAAACCTAAAGGATGTTGACAAATTCGAACTTAAATGAATTATTATAATGAAAGAATAATTATACTCAGAAGGATGGTTTAATAATAGGCACTTTTTATTCAAAATGGAAACTTTATTACACAAAGGGACCAAGGTTTACCGAGTACAAACATAAAAACGGAAAAACCAAAATAAATAACAGAATCAGTTGCAAAATATACCTAATAAACGAGAATTTCCCAAATCTATATAATTATTGAGTTAAAGGTCTGTATTTTTATATTTCAAAATTGCCATAATTTCAAGTAAATTTAGTTTTTGCGATTTATTTTCTGTGTGTAAAATTTTAAAGTAATGCAATACAGCTAATTTCAATTATAACAGAAATAAAATAAAATTGAAATACGGGGATTAGACACAAAATCAGACCAGAAGATTTAAAACAATCAATTTAATTTAATTTGTAATCATTCGTAGACGTTGATGTGCGTTCTTCGATGTTGAGATTATTAGTTATTTTTCTGATACCTAAATTTAGGTAATTCTTTTGTAATAATTATTTTCGTTGAATAAGCAATTTCCACTATTAAAATTGACATTGTGTTTGTAAGAACTGATGTGAGATCCCAAGGCACATTTTTCTGGGGTTTACCTTCGAATCACTTATATATATATATATATATATATATATATATATATATATATATATATATGTATGTATGTATAAAGATAATTACTTGAAAAAGGCATCATTTGCCGAAACATGTAGGATTGTTTTAAATATATACATTTTGAAGTAAAACCAGACCTTAAATCGTCAACAAATTGAATCTACCATATATATATATGGGTTATCGGTCTATTTACATTAAAACTCAAGTGTTCTTTCTCAATATTTCGTCAATTTATTAATGACTTCATTAGAAAAACCTATAACATTGCAATATACACTTTACTCTTATACTAATATATTCAAAAAAGAAAACTTACAGCTAGAGTTAAGCATTGGCAGTCTTATTAATTAATTTACACATAATTGTCACTAGCAACTCACAAATAAAACATGAACATTACATTTTTAAACAACATCTAAAACTGTAACATTTAAACTTGACCTTTTTCAACAGAATGTCTGCATAATATATATGTGAAAATAAATCTATCATAATTTGTACGTTAGGTCCTTATCCGGTTGTAAAAAATGGGGTGGTATGTAAAAAAAGGATCTATATACAAAAATCTATCTATATACATTATGTTATTGTAACTAATATAAATTCCCTGGTTACAGTTTTATGCACATGACATTAAAATTATTAATAATAACTATTTACGCTCTGTTTAATAAATTTTAATAAATTACACTTAAGCTATGGGTGTCCGTTTTAAAATTCAACGTGTTTTTTATTTGCTGAATGTGTATCATTTCAAGTACTAGTCTGTTTTTATAATGATTTTCCTTTTCCAAATTTTGAACATTGTCATAATTAAAATTGTGATTATTAAAATGTAATGACAAAGCACAAGTTTTCTTTCCAATTTTGCAGTCACTCTTTATGTTGACCGTGTAATCCGTTGTTTGAGTATTTGCGAAGTTTGCCCTATATAGCAATCTCTCTTGACAAGCTATATTATAAATGACATTATTTTGATTTAAAATGGGTGTTTTGTCTTTGGTTCGTGTAAATAAAGCTAGTGAAGTTGTCATGTTATTACCTAGAAATTATGATAGATTTGTTTTCACATACATACATGCACACATGTGCGGGTGAAAAAGTTGAAATTTTACAGTTTTAGTTGTTGTTTAAAAATGTAATGTTCATGTTTTATTTGTGAGTTTCTAGTGACAATTATGTGTAAATAAATAATAAGACGGCCAACTCTTAACTCTAGCTGTAACTTTTCTTTTTTGAATATATTAGTCCAAGAGTAAAGTGTATATTGCAATTTTATAGCTTCTCTTTATGAAGTCATTCATAAATTGACGAAATATCGGGACAAAACATTTGAGTTTGAATGTAAACAGACCGATAACACAAATATTAGTGAATTTATATTAGTACGGTCAAGAAATTTTCTATAATTATGTGTATATATATATATATATATATATATAATAAATAAAAAAAAGAGTTTACCACACACATTCGATTAAACAACAACCATGAAAAGAAAAAAGAAACACATTTTTGAAGCATATGATTTAAGATAGTGTATGCATTTGAAAACATTTATTAACAAATAGAACAATTGCTTCTATTTGGAACTTGATAAAGACCGGAAATTAATAAAGGTCGAAACGTCGTTTTTTCGCAAATAAATTTGTTTTATTTCATAAAGGTCGCTAAAACCAAAAAAATAACTTTTTATTTATTACAATTATACGACCAATAAAATAAATAAGAAACCTTAGTTTCTTATAAACATCATATATATATATATATATATATATATATATATATATATATATATATATGAAAAATTTTGTGAAAAACTTATCTGCGCGGAATGTGCATATATCGATATTTCACTGTTTTTTACAGATCATCAGTGCACCTTACCGAAGACAGACATGTTATTCACTTCTATACTACGTGTATATATACGAACTGTAATGAACTTCATGTGTATGAGAATTAATAATTATTAAATCTCATTTTACATGCGATTGTCGCTATAATTTGTTGCATTTAATTCTACAATTCGGCAAATCACTTTTGCCCTAGATTGTAGACGCAACAAGCCGCGACATCAACTGTACAAGTTGTCAATACAAATGAAAAATTTTGTGAAAAACTTATCTGCGCGGAATGTGCATATATCGATATTTCACTGTTTTTTACAGATCATCAGTGCACCTTACCGAAGACAGACATGTTATTCACTTCTATACTACGTGTATATATACGAACTGTAATGAACTTCATGTGTATGAGAATTAATAATTATTAAATCTCATTTTACATGCGATTGTCGCTATAATTTGTTGCATTTAATTCTACAATTCGGCAAATCACTTTTGCCCTAGAATGTAGACGCAACAAGCCGCGACATCAACTGTACAAGTTGTCAGTACAAATGAAAAATTTTGTGAAAAACTTATCTGCGCGGAATGTGCATATATCGATATTTCACTGTTTTTTACAGATCATCAGTGCACCTTACCGAAGACAGACATGTTATTCACTTCTATACTACGTGTATATATACGAACTGTAATGAACTTCATGTGTATGAGAATTAATAATTATTAAATCTCATTTTACATGCGATTGTCGCTATAATTTGTTGCATTTAATTCTACAATTCGGCAAATCACTTTTGCCCTAGATTGTAGACGCAACAAGCCGCGACATCAACTGTACAAGTTGTCAGTACAAATGAAAAATTTTGTGAAAAACTTATCTGCGCGGCATGTGCATATATCGATATTTCACTGTTTTTTACAGATCATCAGTGCACCTTACCGAAGACAGACATGTTATTCACTTCTATACTACGTGTATATATACGAACTGTAATGAACTTCATTTGTATGAGAATTAATAATTATTAAATCTCATTTTACATGCGATTGTCGCTATAATTTGTTGCATTTAATTCTACAATTCGGCAAATCACTTTTGCCCTAGATTGTAGACGCAACAAGCCGCGACATCAACTGTACAAGTTGTCAGTACAAATGAAAAATTTTGTGAAAAACTTATCCGCGCGGAATGTGCATATATCGATATTTCACTGTTTTTTTACAGATCATCAGTGCACCTTACCGAAGACAGACATGTTATTCACTTCTATACTACGTGTATATATACGAACTGTAATTATAGCGACAATCGCATGTAAAATGAGATTTAATAATTATTAATTCTCATACACATGAAGTTCATTACAGTTCGTATATATACACGTAGTATAGAAGTGAATAACATGTCTGTCTTCGGTAAGGTGCACTGATGATCTGTAAAAAACAGTGAAATATCGATATATGCACATTCCGCGCAGATAAGTTTTTCACAAAATTTTTCATTTGTACTGACAACTTGTACAGTTGATGTCACGGCTTGTTGCGTCTACAATCTAGGGCAAAAGTGATTTGCCGAATTGTAGAATTAAATGCAACAAATTATAGCGACAATCGCATGTAAAATGAGATTTAATAATTATTAATTCTCATACACATGAAGTTCATTACAGTTCGTATATATACACGTAGTATAGAAGTGAATAACATGTCTGTCTTCGGTAAGGTGCACTGATGATCTGTGAAAAACAGTGAAATATCGATATATGCACATTCCGCGCAGATAAGTTTTTCACAAAATTTTTCATTTGTACTGACAACTTGTACAGTTGATGTCGCGGCTTGTTGCGTCTACAATCTAGGGCAAAAGTGATTTGCCGAATTGTAGAATTAAATGCAACAAATTATAGCGACAATCGCATGTAAAATGAGATTTAATAATTATTAATTCTCATACACATGAAGTTCATTACAGTTCGTATATATACACGTAGTATAGAAGTGAATAACATGTCTGTCTTCGGTAAGGTGCACTGATGATCTGTAAAAAACAGTGAAATATCGATATATGCACATTCCGCGCAGATAAGTTTTTCACAAAATTTTTCATTTGTACTGACAACTTGTACAGTTGATGTCGCGGCTTGTTGCGTCTACAATCTAGGGCAAGAGTGATTTGCCGAATTGTAGAATTAAATGCAACAAATTATAGCGACAATCGCATGTAAAATGAGATTTAATAATTATTAATTCTCATACACATGAAGTTCATTACAGTTCGTATATATACACGTAGTATAGAAGTGAATAACATGTCTGTCTTCGGTAAGGTGCACTGATGATCTGTAAAAAACAGTGAAATATCGATATATGCACATTCCGCGCAGATAAGTTTTTCACAAAATTTTTCATTTGTACTGACAACTTGTACAGTTGATGTCGCGGCTTGTTGCGTCTACAATCTAGGGCAAAAGTGATTTGCCGAATTGTAGAATAAAATGCAACAAATTATAGCGACAATCGCATGTAAAATGAGATTTAATAATTATTAATTCTCATACACATGAAGTTCATTACAGTTCGTATATATACACGTAGTATAGAAGTGAATAACATGTCTGTCTTCGGTAAGGTGCACTGATGATCTGTAAACAACAGTGAAATATCGATATATGCACATTCCGCGCAGATAAGTTTTTCACAAAATTTTTCATTTGTACTGACAACTTGTACAGTTGATGTCGCGGCTTGTTGCGTCTACAATCTAGGGCAAAAGTGATTTGCCGAATTGTAGAATTAAATGCAACAAATTATAGCGACAATCGCATGTAAAATGAGATTTAATAATTATTAATTCTCATACACATGAAGTTCATTACAGTTCGTATATATACACGTAGTATAGAAGTGAATAACATGTCTGTCTTCGGTAAGGTGCACTGATGATCTGTAAAAAACAGTGAAATATCGATATATGCACATTCCGCGCAGATAAGTTTTTCACAAAATTTTTCATTTGTACTGACAACTTGTACAGTTGATGTCGCGGCTTGTTGCGTCTACAATCTAGGGCAAAAGTGATTTGCCGAATTGTAGAATTAAATGCAACAAATTATAGCGACAATCGCATGTAAAATGAGATTTAATAATTATTAATTCTCATACACATGAAGTTCATTAATATATATATATATATATATATATATATATATATATATATATATATATATATATATATATATATATATATATAGATACTAACTATATTTATTCTAAAAATAAATTAAAATTTTAATATATTTCTTTCTTTCTGCAAAAAAGAGAAACAAATAACGGACGAACTTTTATGCGCTTCGAATGTTGTTATTCCAGCTGTCAATGGATACGTGTGAGGCTTCACGTATCTCAATTGTCGTTTGTTCAATCGGGCCCTTATCTCGCGATCACTTCATTCCATATGCTGCACACGGTGCGTATCGAATTGCACAAATCTCGAAATAACTCCCTTCGGCGTGGATACAAGAGCACGTAATGGTGTCCTGATTGGAGACCGCCTTTGCATATCAACGCCCGTAATGACTGAATATGAGGAAAAATCTTCTCGAAACACGTGTTTCTTAGAAAACCAACCAAAATACACCGCTTTTTGTTGCGCATCTTAAGCCTTTTATATAAATATATGATTCTGGAATTTATGTGGAAGACCGTCATTTATTTTTTTAATAATTTTTATTTAATTTCAAATTATTTTTTCCACAAAATATTATCAAGTCTAGTCTTAATAAATAATAAAATCCTTTCTTGAAATAACAGTGTAACCGCGCAAAGTAAGAATTTTAAAACAGATTACACAATCTTTATCTTGTTCAAATTTGTAATACATTCATCATAAGTGCGAGCGAGCATTTATTTCCTTGGACTTCTGCTTATTGAATTATTGTTACTATTTTCTTACTTTGCAACGTATATTCGTTTTTTTGTTACCAAAACATAGATGCAAATCGAACATATACAGTGTGGAAATAAATTATCTTCGTTAATATTAAATTCTTTGGAAAAAATCTCAAAATCACTTCAGTTTCTAATGTCATTTGCTTTTTCATCTTATGACGTTATCGATAGTTTTTAAATGATAACCTGTGTTTTCCTTGTAGCACTTTTTATTGTGTTTCCAACAGGATTCAATTTTAAATATGTTAAATTTAAAAAATAAGTGAGAAAAAGAGTTTTAAATTTCAATTATTGGAAGTACTGTTGTATAAAATAACAATGGTTATTTTGGTACAATTGAGCGAGAAACAAAAAATTGAAGTGTTAATGATGTTTGGTTACGGTGACAGAACTAGAAGACATCAAGAATTATGCGAACTTTTTAGAGAATAGTACACGAATTAGCCCGTAAGTCGATCAACAATTAGTAAGACTGAAGGTCAATTTCGGAAACATGGTATTGTAAAGAATCTTCCAAAAACTGGACGTCAAGGGCTGTTAAATGAAGATAGAAACTGAACACAATTCACACTCAAGTATTAGAAGCATTGCTTTAGACTACGATATAAATCACACTTCAATTTTCAAACTTTTCAAAGCAAAAGGTGATTTTGATCGTAGTCAAGAATTCTGTTACCAAATGATGGAAATTTACCTTCGGGGTCCAACGTTTTCTCAGGGTATTTTATTTTCCGATGAAACAACATTTAGTTTAAATGGAATGATCAATACGCAGAATTGTAGATATCGGACAAGATAAAATCCCCATTGAATGCATGAAATTAATATACAGTATCTTCTTATCTAATATCTAGAAATTATTGGTGGCAATATTTTGGGTCCATTCTTTTTTGCAAACAATTTGAATAAATAAAACTACCTGTAGTTTTTACAGTTGCAATTGATGCCTACGTTAGCTGCATTATTCCCCAATGCAAACAATCCCGGCCTGCCAAATAATAGCATTTGGTTACAGCATGATGGTTCTTCGGCGCATTACGCAATGAGTGTGCGACGGTACTTGGATCAAGGAAGATAGCAAGGAGGAAGGGGTCCGATTAAATGGCTGACTAGGACACCTGAGCTCACGCCATTACACTTCCTTCTATGGGGCTACTTAAAAACTAACCTGTACAAAAGTCGACCAAATATTTTAGAAGATCTCAGGCAAATTATTCAGCATGAGATTAGGTTAACTTATTAATGTGGTTTGTGTTCTACAACTCAACGATTTCGTTATGGATATTGTCGACATTAAGACCAACAATACGTATTTGATTGCCTTCAATGATGTATCTCATGTCATTGCTGCGCAAAATGTACCGAATAATGGGTCGACAAATCACCTTATCGTAATGAAAGCAAATGGCATTAGAAACTGACGATATGCTGAAAATATTTATTGTAGCTATAATCGCTATACCCTTTTGAGAATTTTTCCAAAAAAATTAATGTTAACGAAGTTAATGAATTTATTCGGTGCTTTATTTTCACACTGTATATGATTTTTATGGACTGCTTTAAGAACGAATTTATTTGAGCACATATTTTATTAAAAATGTTAGAGAACAAATTCTAAATTTAATTTACATATATATATATATATATATATATATATATATATATATATACATATATATATATATTGGCCATATTTATTCTAAAAAATGAATTAAAATTTGAATATATATATATTTGTTTATTTCTGGAAAAAAATATATTCATTCAAGGATGTTCAAAGTATGAATATTACGAAAGTTTCTGCAATTTTTCCAAATAAATCCATACATTTTATATGCACTCGCTATGATCTCATTAATATACAAAAAAAAATAAAGCATATCTATGTGAAACATATCAACGGTATAAAAAATTAATACATGAATGCATAAAACATATCTGTATCTGTACACACGGACTTATCACGTATTTAACCAGTGGTCACTCCAACCGTACAGACACATGTGTTTCAATCTAGAAATTTCTAGATTGATCAGTGCGTTTTTTCGAAATGACCTCCATAGGTTCGCTTTCGCTAGTAATAACAATTTTATCCTGCCAGGTGACAAGAGATATATTGCAACATGTGACGAACAAAAGAGACTCGCTGATAAAAGCGGTTTCCTCTCCTGGCTATGCCTTACAAAGGAGGGAATAGAACACATACAATAATGTAGTCCATTAACTCGTAGGCAGATGGCTCAATATACCAAAAAATATATATAGCATATCAATGTGAAACAGCCTGCATGTAATGTGGACTTGTGAGGAACTGAAAGGACGCAGACAGAGAGATCTATTGATCCTCCCAAGGTACTCAAATTTCCTCTGAAGAGGACAGTGGCTTTTATCGAGGACACAAGACTAACAGAGTGGGACTGAGAGATCTATTGGGGCTGATACAAAGAGTTCAAGTGCCTAAACTTCCTGGCGTCCAATCCAAAGAACCAAAGGAAGAAGTTCTTGTGCGCAGTAAATATAAAAACAAGTTTCAGGTCCTACATAAATTAAGGTTTAGACGGCCCTTGACTTTAATTCATAATCAAAGCCATCAGATTTTCGTAAATATTTTCCAGCTGTATTTACACTCATTTTTGTTCATTTGGGATGCAAGCATAAGAAAACTCATTTTGAAAAGCCTGGTTATTAACACTGCGAGAATGAGAAACAAACCTGAGGAAAAAAAAAATATAAATGTCTTACACAAGAGCAACGTTATTTATCTAGTGCTTTAACAAAACAGTTGCTTTCAAAAACCCAACGTGAAAAGCATCTTGCTTGGCGCGCATGGAGTGACACGAGAGCAGTTTCTGGACCTGAATGATCAACGAAGAAGTATTCATTCTCGCATATAAATCGGCTTGCAGAACTTATAGTTAAACACCTAGTGAAAGTACAAGTGTGGAGGTGTTTTAATATGCTGAGTTTTGGATTATTGCGTATGTATTTACTGGGAATCTGTAAAAGTAATTTCAAGCATAAACAAAAGTAATACAAGTGTGCATAAAAGTTATCTGTATCTGTACGCATTGACATATACCACGTATTTAACCAGTGGCCATTTCAACCGCAGACATATGCATTTCGATCTAGTGATCTCATCATTGCGGGTTTGCGAAGAGACGTCCAAAGATTTGCTGTAATCAGGATTTTTGTCTAAATCATATTTCATTGAACCACGAATTTACTTAAAGATTTAGTTTAGCGTTCGATAGATAAATAAGTAGAAAATTCTGTATCTATAACAATCCAAAATTTTAATAGTAGAAAGTATGATACGAAACTTTGATTTTGAAAAAATTGCATTACTACTGAAAATGATAATTTCTAACTTGAAACCAAAGATCAGGTTTTTGCTGTTCAATAGATATGACATATAATTATATGCATAATGGATTAAACTGCAAATAATTTCGATAATTGAAATAATATTTTCTTTGTCGAGCTATTATCTTACCCAAAATCGTTTATCATAATATGTTTAAATGAGCTAGAAATATTCGTCTCAATTATTAATATAAAAATTTACACAAAACCACAGAATCGACAAAATTTACGAGCGGCCGTGTTAGTGGTAACTGCGAAAACCCAAACATTTCCACCGGCCCAAAAGGAGCTTCTACATCATTTTCCTTTTTTAAATTATGAATTTATGTTCAACATACTAGCCGTTCTCACCTACATGAATCCACCGTACTCCAAACGGCGTCACAAGGCGTGAACACACATACACATACGCACACATACATAATCACGTTCGAGGCTTTCCATCTTCCCTTCTCGGAGTATCCGCCGCACTCGTAAAAATACGATTTCTACACCGTTTCGCCCTCTCACCATTCTCGTCATTATTTATGTGGTCCGCTCTTGGTCCGGTCTACTTACATGCATTTCGGAGTCAAATCTATTAGTGCCCATATCCTCACCCTTCTTCCGACGGGGTTGCCGGTGATGGACTACAAGAGCGGAATAAAAGAGGAACAGAGGGAAGATGGACCGCCGAGCAATTTGTTTTTTCGTAGCCGAAAAATACCGTCGCCGTCCACTCGAGCAGAGATGGATTTCCGTGGTTCGGCCTTGCCGATGGCAGCTGACCCGATGGATCCACTGACTAAGTGCTGCCGTCTGTACGGTGAATGTTTGTCTGGTTTTTATTTTCGTGACGACTGAACTTGAAGAGACTATATATTTGTAATGGTATTGTGTACCGTCACATACAATAAATGGTACCGTATGTTGGATAAATTTATTAAATACAGTAAAATCTCGATAATTCGTAATGCCAAGGGCTGGATGATCCTTACGAATTATCGAGATTTTTGAATAAACGAAATTAATATAACCCAAAGAGGTAAGGATAGGAATAAGAAAAATATGTATAGATGTGATTAGAAGCAACGCGATTTATTAGAAACCGGATAAAAGTACTATTTTTTTTATGTAATACATGTAATAAAATACGTGAATGGGAAATATTAAGTTGAGGAATAATCAGTGGTGTTTTTCTGAAGTAAAGATCGGTGTCGAACTTGATCAGTTGCATTGTCTATTATTTCGAAAGCTGAAAATACATCATCATTTATATTGAACATTTCTGTCAATAGACTTCGTAATTTATCAATGTATGTTCTGGCCTCTTTAAACGAGATAGCGAGCAACTCTTCTCCAGTTTAATCTTCATTCTCATCAGCTTCTTCCGCCGGTGTACACACAATATCGTCGTTCGTAAGTATTCCTGCAACTGCTACGTCTTCGTCGTCATCGAAATGGACAAAATCATCAAACGTGACATAATTTTCTTCATTTTGAGGTAGACGATTCCATTGAATTAGATTCATATCAACTGATGAAAGATTCACATCATCTTTATATTGATTGTCTGGAATAATGAAATCACAAACTCGGAAACAATTTCGGGTAGTGGATTGAGTGATATTCCTCCACGCTTTGTCAGCAACCCTCATCGCTGAAAGGAGTGTTATTTTGTGCACACTTTGATCTTCGATGCTGTTCAAAAGTTTAGAAATAACTTCCTTGTGATAAAAGGTTTTAGAATTTTTTATTATTCCTTGATCAAGAGGTTGCATCATAGATGTTGTGTTAACTGGCAAAAACTCAACTGTTACATGGGTAAAAATTGAAATATTATTGTGAAGTATACAGTTATCAACAAACGACAAAATCTTACGCCTTTGTCTTTCCAACGAATAAGTCACTTCTCATCCAGGCTTTCTTATTGCATTCATAAGCCATTGGAAACGATCGCACATTCTTGAAACATCTTGGTTTTGCAGACTTACCAATCAGTAAAGGTTCAATTTTTCAGATCTGTCTATATTTGCACAAAGGAGTATGGTGATTCTCTTTTTACTGTTCTTACCACCATGACATTTTTCATATTTGAAACACATAGCACGATCTAGGAGACACTTGTAAAATAATCTTGTTTCATCAGCGTTGAACACATTTTTATCTTCCCATCCCCTTATTATTTCGCGCAATTTCTGTTTTAATTTGATACATATATCATTATCGACACCAGCACTTTCTCAACAAATTTTTCGAAAAGTTATGTTATTCCTCTTTTTGAACCGATTAAATCATCCATTACTTGCTCTAAAATCTCTTACACCAATTTTTCTGCGTAACTTTTATATTTCATTTTTATTACTATACCACTCACAAGTACATTTTCTTGTCGATATTGTGAAAACCATTTCACTAAAGCTTTTACAAGTTTTGAAAAATAATCTGATTTTTGCCTTTTCATTACACTGTTCGAAGGTGTTACTGCAATGAAATCCTTTCTATGTAGAATTGATGTTAATGTAGATGCAGAATCTTAAAGACGTTTATGGTGGATTACGGAACAGTATTACGAATTACCGCAGGGAGCATCAGGCTTCTACGGATTATAAGACGTTTACAATAACTTTAAAGGATATACTATTACCAATAACCGAGAGGATCGAAATCTATTGTTTCTTTACGATCTATCGATCTCTTTCATGCTAATTAGGGCTGACTGCAGTAGATAAGCAATGAGGTTTCGGAGACAAAATCCATGCATTTTCTTTTAGAGCTTCATTTTGCAATTCAAGGTTATTTGAGCTGTGACTTCACAACTGAGTAACGCAAAACAGGTTTGAACGGATATAGTCTGTTTATACCTACTCAGACCTAGTTTTTAACTAAAATACATTCATGAGCAAAAGTATTGCATATTTTGAATTTGTTAAATCATTTATTGCCCTTTCCATATTTCTTCATTTTTTATTGAAGATAAGTGTTTTTATTAATTAGATTTAATATCGCGTATTGGTTCCTCTAGCAATACGCAGCATGCATACGCCTTCCCACTCCAAAAGCCAAATTTCTTAGATACTCTTGTGGTATTTGTTGCCATTCTTCCTCAGATGCTATTCGTAGATCTTGTAGACTTCTTGGAGGCAGATTTCGTTTCTTAATTTTTCTCTTTAAGTAGTCCCATGCATCCTCTATAGATTACAATCTGGACTCTTTGCAGGCCAGATCACTCTCTCAACTTCAACCTCAGTAAAATATTGTTGTACAACATCAGCAATGTGCGGGAGTGCGTTATCATGGATCTAACTGAAACTATCAAACCCAATAAAGCCGGCGTATGGATAAGCATCGTCTTGAAGGATATGTTCCACGTATCAAACGCCTATTATTCCTTGAATGACCTCCACAAGCTCAGTGCGTCCTTCTGAACTTATACTTGCCCAATACATCATTGAGCCTCCTCCAAAAGCAACATTTTTCACCAAAACACATGGTGCAAAACTGTCATTTCTTCGCCTATACACTAAGTTACGCCAATCTGGATGATACAATTAAATCCGTGTTTCTTCATAAAAGAGCTTATTACTTCATCGTTCGGCAGTCCATGGTAAATGTTTTTAAGCAAAATTTCTTCTGTCCTGTTTCGTGGAAGAACTTTTGCAGGTTGTCTTGCTTTTAAACCATATTCCTTTAGCCTTCTCGATATCGTAAATCTGCTTACGTTTTTCCCAGTAGCTTCCGCAAGATGTCCACTAAGCTCAGATACCGTTGCAGCACGATTTCCTAGTGCTGTGGTCTGTAGTAAACGATTTTGTCTTGCACTCGTGCATCTCGATCGCCTTTGTACAAGACGTCTGCTTAATCTACCGGTTTCCCTACATCGTTTTAGAATACGGCAAACAATGGATTGGTGCATATGCAAGCGTTACGATATTTCCATTAGCTTCAGACTTACTTCAGATAAATCAATAATTTGAGTAGCTATCGGCTCGCTGTAGTTAGGCGTTCCACTTCAGTGACAATACTAAAGTAAACGTTTATATCAACACAGTCTGAGTATGTCTGCCTAAGATTATCACCGAAGCAACGCCATAAACAAAATGTTACAATATCAACCTTTTTTTTGTCAACAGAGGAGCAGGTTGTTTATCTGTAATGTGCTTTTTTTACGTTTTTATTATTCAAAAAATTTTTTTTATTGCATCGTGTATATGTTATACCAAAAACTAGTCATAAATAAACAAAACTTTTCATGTAGTACCAAATATTAAAAATATGCAATACTTTTGCTCATGAGTGTATATAAAATGTATATAAAATATACAAAATATATATTACCTCAATAAACCCCTTCATATATGTATATTCGTTATCCGTTCAAACCACATATAAAACAGGTCTGAACAGGTATAAACAGGCTAACCCGTTTATACCTGTTTTGCGTTACTCAACTGTGATTTTTTAAATTGAAACTCCATAAAGAACACATGGAATTTTGTCCTCGAAACCTCATTGCTTATCTACTGCAGTCCGCCCTAATTAACATGAAAGAGCCTCTGTATGTTCTAACATGGAAATCCAGTTATTCGTTTTGAGCTCTTTGTGGTATTTGAACTACATTATTTTCAAACTCATGATTATTTTCATGGATTTGATGATATCTTTTAACGAGCTTTAATTTGTTTATCCGATTAGATACATATAAAAGCTCCTCTACTTTAAAATTTTAATTATAATCTACCTGAGAATTATAATTCTACTATGCCATGTAATATTAGATAACACCAATCTGTTTACATCTTTCAGTTATGCCGAGTGCAGACGCGTGGGTTGGAACAAATTTAAAATCTATTAGATTGTTTTATGGGAAAACGCTCGGGCACTTTGATTTTTATTTTTGGCTGCGGTTTTTCTGATGGTAAATTCATGTACAAAGGCTGGCCCAAAAATAAGTTACGACCGTCAACTTTTTTTCTCAAATGGAAATACCTATTTTCTATTTCATTTTTGAATTCTAAGTGTATTTCGCCTACCATGTCCGATACCCTAATTCAACAGTTATCGAGAAATTTACGATTGAACATATCAAGAACTATGACCGTATCCTACAAAACTTCTTTTACTCTGTGATATGAAAAGGACCGATTTATTAAAAAAAAAAAACAGAACTGCAATTCAAATTAAATATTCAAATTGTTGATCATTAACTTCCTGACAACAGGCAAGTCGAAATTAAATTTCTGGTAAACTTCAGTTAACGTTTGTGATTGGATTATTTTGTGTACTTCGGTTATAATTCTATTCTTCAATTCATCATTATTTTGCGGTTTATTAAGTAGACTTTGGATTTCAGACAACCCCATAGATAAATTCTAATTGGGTTAGATTTGGAGACCTAGCTGACCATTCGATAAAACTTTTCTTTCCGATCTATCCATTTGGGAAAATATTATGAGTTATTGTCGTACTGTTCTCGAATAGTGTGGAGACGCTCCATTCTGTTGGAACCATATCGAATCTGACGGTATATTTGGGTTCTCGTCATTCGGGTAAAGTGCACTTACACTGGGTATTATGTAATTTTGTAGTAAGTCTAAATAATTTTCAGAATTAACTGTTCCATTGATAAAAAAAATAACCCACAATTAAGGTATCCACAATTCCGGCCCAAACGTTTACTTTTTGGGAGAATTGTGTATGACTTTCCATGCTCCAATGGGTTTTCTGGTGCCCACTATCTAAAATTTTGCCTGTTTCCCGGACCACTTAAATAAAATGTTGCCTCATCGGAAAAAAAAAACTATCTTACTTAAAAATTGCGGGTTGGCATTGCATCTACAACGTGTCCAGGAAAGTATGCCACAAAGGGAAAACTTTTTAATGGTCTATTTGTCAGGAAATTTTATTCTTTATAAAAGTTTTTGCTTTACTTAAAACCCATTTACCCGTTAAAATAAATGAGTTATCATATTAGATTGTAAAAATACAATTATTTTATTAATTGTTCAAAATTTCCGTGCCTACTTAATATCGTGTGGGCTAGTCACATGCGTAAGTGATATTAATTACTAGAGACTATCATTCTTGCTTCCGTCACAGAGGCTACAAAATACATTACTATGGCAGAACGTTTAACTTTGCAAGAAAAAGCAGAGTTAATGATCATATGTGGCGATAATTATAAGTCATGCAGAGACGCAGCTGCGACTTTTAACGAAAGGCTTCCCGATAAAACGTTAGTTGGTCTACGGTATCCCGAATTATGCGATAATTTAAACAAAGAGGCTCTTTGGAATTTAATTTTAAAAAGGAACATGACAGACCAGTAAGAAATTTGCATAAGTTTTTAAATGTTTTACAAAGTGTAATTGAGAATCCTAAATTATCTGTGAGAAAATGTGCAACTAATTGCTTACATATAATCAGTACATCAAATATTCAAAACATACAAGTTTACTCCATTTAAACCAAAATATGTCCAAACATTGCAAGAACGAGATTATGACAAGCGTTTAGGTTGTCTCAAGCGCAGGTTGTCTCAAGCGAATCCACATTTTCAAATGGAGTGTAAAAACCAATATTCACGAAAAATAAATGTTTGATGCGAAATTTTGGAGAGAACAGTGGTCGGGCCGTATTTTTTTCAGCAAACTCTAAATGCTGAAAGGTATTTAGCATTTCTGACTACTAAATTAGAAGATGAATTTGAGAACTTGCCTGTACAATCAAGACGTTCTTTGTGGTTTACACAGTATGGTGCACCTGCACATAGTTCTCGCCGAGTCGTGCAGTATTTAAACCAAGAATTTCAAGAAAAATGGTTAGGAAGATATTCAATATTTCCATGGCCTCCATGTTCGCTGGATTTAAATCCTTTGGATTATTTTTTATGGGGTTGGTTGAAAAATCAGGTGTACTCGGTTAGGCAATTTGATAACCAAGAAGAACAGGATTAGGGAAGCGGTAACGCATTTAAATAATAATCCCAATTTCTTGCAAAATGCCGTCAGGGACTTAAGTATACGTACAAATATATGTATTGACCGAGAGGGGCATCATATCGAGTGATGTTTGTTTAAAACATAAAAATAACATTTTTTGTATTTTCAAATTATTAAAGAATATTTTCATTATTTAAAGCAATATTTCATTTGTTTAACGGATAAATGGGTTTTAAGTAAAGCACAAACTTTTATAAAGAATAAAATTGAGAATTAGACCATAAAAAAGTTTTAGCTTTGTTGCATACTTTCCTGGACACGTTGTATATATTATAATTTCGCAAAATTCTAATATGCCATCGAGATCGTTTTCAATAGGTTCCTGAACTAATGTACTTTGTATAGGTGCCATATGTTCCTGTGTAAATATTTTAGAACAGAAGATTTACTTACTGACTATTCTGCAGCTACTTGTCAACTTGATTTGTGAGAATTTTCTTGTAAATCGACCAAAACTTTAAATTGCGTGTTTTCTGGAACTGTAACATGGTTGGTTTTGTACTTGTCTTTTACATGGCCAAAGTCTCTAATTTTTTTTTTATCTAACTAACTACTGATCGTGTAATAGGCCTCTTCGGGTACTTATCATTAAATAATTCGCAAACTTCAGCTTGTGTTCGAGTCCTGTCGCCATATCCTAGCATCATCAAAATTTCTATTCGTTGTTTCTCAGTTACACGCGCCATTCTTTCAAACTTTGCAACTATACTAAAAAAGAACTTATTTTAAGTGAAATTGTCATTCAGTTTCCATGTTACTAAACGGTAACAAGTCAACAATAAAAAAAACAAAGTAAACACATGATTGAATAACAACATAATTTGAAACATACTTGAGTAGGTAACACCTACCAATTTTGTCTAAAGCAAAAGTATCTTTAATAATATATAATATTATTAAAAATGGGGTGTGAAGAACACAATACAAGTTCATATGTATTTTTGAATGTATCTTCTCCAAAGACGTAGATACGCATTTCACATTTCTACATGATTATCAATACGCCCCTGTTGGAGAAGAGACACATTCAACAAAACATAACTACCTTGCTATCTCGCAGATATTATTAAGACATTATATGATATTCCTTCACGCTCTGTCTTAATAATATCTGCGAGATAGCAAGGTAGTTATGTTTTGTTGAATGTGTCTCTTCTCCAACAGGGGCGTATTGATAATCATGTAGAAATGTGAAATACATATCTACGTCTTTGGAGAAGATACATTCAAAACTACATATGAACTTGTATTGTGTTCTTCACACCCCATTTTTAATAATATTATATATTATTAAAAATACTTTTGTATTATACAGAATTGGTAGGTTTACCTACTCAAGTATGTTTCAAATTATGTTGTTATATACGTATTAGGTTTACGCCGACAAGTAGTGAAGACACGATAATACAGTTTTTTATAGATACGGTGGTTACCGACTATAAGGAACACCCGGCTAGTTCAGCGATTATTATAGAGACAGCGCTGAATATTCCTTCACGCTCTGTCTTAATAATATCTGCAAGATAGCTAGGTAGTTATGTGTTGTTGAATGTGTCTCTTCTCCAACAGGGGCGTATTGATAATCATGTAGAAATGTGAAATACGTATCTACGTCTTTGGAGAAGATACATTCAAAAATACATATGAACTTGTATTGTGTTCTTCACACCCCATTTTTAATAATATTATATATTATTAAAAATACTTTTGTAGTATACATGATTGAATGTTTTGCTAGATTTGCAAAAAAAAAACTTAAAAACAAGTCGATAATAGTTAGTAGTCAACAGTTTGAAGAACATTTAGTTTGATTTGTAGTTTTTTTTTTATAAATTGCTAGACAAGTTTTCAGCATATGGCCCACCACTATACATGCAACACAAAAAAAAACATTTCATAATAATTATTATTTTTTTTATATGAAATACATCATATTACATTGTATCTTTGTTATTAAAAGATTTATTTCTAAACAGTTATACTACAAGTAGATAAAATGGCAATTTACTGCAAAACGATCAATTGCAGATTGATCCTTTTCAGACAACCGTGTGAAAGAAAGTTTGTAGGATAGTGTTTCAGTTTTTGAAATGTTCAATTTTAAATTTCTCGATAACTGTTGAATTTGGGTATAGAACATAGTACATGAAACACTTAGAATTCGATGCAGAATTCAAAAATGAAATAAAGAATAAGCGTTTCCATTTGATAAAATTAAGATGATGATCGTAACTTATTTCTGGGCCATCTTGTATACATGAATTTATCATTTTCCAACTCACTCATCCTCACTGTATACGTATTCGTAAATTTGGGACAATTTTGATTTCGTTTACAGTTAATTACCTGATGAATCCAACCAAAAAATTGATTTCTTTTTTTTATACACTACTTAATTTCAGTTCTTTCTTCTTTATCCAGCAGTATCTATGTGACACTAAATAAATACGACAACTTCACTTGACCGTAAGTGTATATTAACGTCCTTCTACTATTTATTTATTGTGTTTTAGCATGTACTAAAAGAATTATAAATAAATAGTTAATTGACGAAGGAGATACTTCTTGAAACTTCATTATAACGCTAAGAAATAAGTAATTAAACTTCTAGTTTAAAAAATTCTTTTATTGTAAATACACTACAATATTGTTTCGCCATACAATGGCTTCATCAGGTGGATGAAATACTGAATATGTACAATACAAGTTCGAATATTTATGTGAAAATTGTTGGGGAAATGGTGGTGGAAAAATTTTACAATCTTAAATTTAGTAGAGGGGAGTTTTATAAATCTAGTTGGTCATTTAAAGCTAATCCTAAACTATTGTATTTATTAATTTCTAAGTTTTCTAACAGGTTAAGTTTTTTACTTTTTTCTTGAATGTGTAAAATTTTGAAATTTATATTAAATCTATGATTGATATCTATACAATGACTTGCGAAAGTTGAATCTGTTTTCTTTTCTTTATGGCTTCTCTCGTGTTCTTTCATCCTAATTTTGAATGTCCTCCCCGTTTATCCTATGTACACCTTATTGCAATATTCGTATGTTAACTTATATACACCAGAGTTAGATTCTTTGTCTATTTTATCTTTGTTGTTTTTAATAATGTTCTGTATAGTATTGTCTGTTTTAAATGATATATGTTCGTTATTAAGTTTTCTAATGAAAGTACCAATTTTTTCCGAAATTTTTCCTAAGTAAGTGATTGAATTGTAGGAATTAATTATCTTGTATTTTAATTTTGGGTAAACTAAGGAAAGGGTTTTAGATTTTTGTTGGCTATTCAGGATGTTATTGATAATATTTATAGAGTAACCATTGTTTAATGCTATTGTGTATATTCTATTTAGTTCAAGGTCGAAATTACTTTTACTCATAGGTACTTTTCACATAAATATTCAAACTTGTATTGTACATATTCAGTATTTCATCCACCTGTTGAAGCCATTATATGGCGAAACAATATTGTAGTGTATTTACAATAAAAGAATTGTTGAAACTAGAAGTTTAATTACTTATTCAGAATAATTGAAACATGAAACATACCTGAGTAGGTAAACCCCACCAGTTTTGTATAATACAAAGGTATTTTTAATAATATAAAATATTAGGTTTTTATTAATTACTTATTTCTTAGCATTCTAAATAAATGTAGATTCTTCCGTAAGAAACATAAATTCTAGATGAGTTTCTAGATTTTCTAGAAGTTTCATTATTGTTTTATTTCTTTTCTTTGTTATTTTCTTTTAGCAATTCGTACTACTTTAACTCGCTAACATTATAGCTTAATTGCTGATCGACTCATTTAAATGCTTTATGTTCAGATTTTTATCATACAAATGATAAGTTCCAAAAACAACTTAGCATATCGATTCGAGAGCTCGCATCAGGCGTTGTTACAAATAATACAAATCTACACAAAACAAATCTGTATCTGTACACATGGACATACAGCACTGAACACAGCGTTGAACACATGGACATACAGCACTCATTTACTAGCGTTAGCTTCAACCACAGACGTCTAACGACTTTATCAATGCAGCTTTATGAAGTAATGACTGAAGTTCGCTTTCTGGTCAAGTAGTGAATTTTGTCTTATCAAATGACAACAAATAACCTCATGCAATCTGACGGACAAAACAGACTACTCCGATGCAAATGATTTCTTCTAAAATCATTTTAAGTTACTTATTCCTGGTATTTATTTGAATATAAATGTTTAATATGTCCGTACAACGCGTTTAAACTTCAATAATTCTTTTTCACGGCAGATATTTGACTTACTTTAATTTCCTTCGGTTGTTTCTTCTGCGTTTTATAGTTTCACTTCAAAACTTCCACAATTAAAATTTTGTACACTAAGTGCCTGAGAGGAATTTTATCGAAGAGAACATTAGGACAGCATCGCGAGAACTCCGATGAACAATTCCATATCGACAAATTTTATTGGAAACTGTTTCCGTCTCTCCACATTCCGCTCTGTCTCCTCTTAAATATAAAAAGTAGTTAGCAGTTTTTAAAGCGCTTGACTTTTCAATTTCCGAGGCGAGTTCCCTAACGTAGAAACTTGAGAGCATAAAGTAAAAACTTGATACACTGGCGCATTTTGTATGAAACTTACTGCAGCTTAAAGACGTTTATAAAGTACTTCTTTAATTTCTCTGCGGAGCAAATTTTCTGGGGCGTGATAGCTTCTAGCTGAAGTGATGTTCTATCTCATGAAATTTATACATCGCCTTATGTTTAATGAAATGAATAAAATTAAAGATAAAACAAGTATATATCTTATTTATAGTAGAAAATAAAGAAACAACTTGCTTAAATTTATTTATTTTCTTTATAAAATATGAAAATTCTAAACAAGTGTACAAGTTTTTACTTTATATACGAGGTGCTAACCAGAAATTTCCGAAGTACAGCTCTATAGCGGTACATGGTGTGAACTACTTCTATACTAAGCCAGTCTATCAAACGGTACTTTGCTAGTTTGTGACAAACAGTTTTTGTGTATATATTTGTTGTTGTATGAGTTGTTTCGCCACACTATGAAAGACCAAACAATGTGCATAAAATTATTTTTTAGACTTGGTAAAACGGTAGAGCAACTTTGAAAATGCTTAAACAAATATTTGGTGGAGATGCTTTAAACCAGCTTGAGCTATCCTTGCTATCCTGCAAGACCGAATGAGAACAATCCATGACAGTTGTAAGATTATCGGCGTGTCGTACTGCGTTTGTTATTATATTCTGTCCGGCGAACTCAACATGCGCTGTATTGCGGCGACGTTTGTGCGAAGGTTACTCAGCCTTGAAAAAAATAGCACCGTGTTCATGTGTGCACATACCTGAAAGAAACTGCCGAAAGAGATGCGAACTTCAGTACCAGAATCACCATTACTGGCAGCGAATCATGGATGTACGGATATGATCCAGAAACAAAGCAACAACCATCGCAGTAGAAGACGCCATCGTGACTACGACCGAAAAAAGCACTGTACGTTCGAGACAACGTCAAGTTGATGTTAATTGGCTTCTTTGACGCTGATGGCGTTGTGCACAAATAATTTCTCCCACCAGCGAACGATTAATGGACAATTTCATTGCGATGTTCTTCGGCGATTAAGAGAAAACATTCGGCGCAAGTAGCCTGGCAAGTGCCGCAGTAATTCATGGATCCTATACTACGACAATACACCAACCCACACGTCACTTGTTGTGCGTCAGTTTCTAGCCTCAATGAAGACGGTAGTATTACCCCACACTCTCTACTGCCCATATTTGACCCCTTGTGACTTCTTCCTGTTTCCGAAGTTGAAACTGAAGCTCGAGGTGCGCCCTTTTGAGACGATTGAGGAGATCTATACCGAATCGCAGGCAGTATTGAACGCGTTAACACGTCAAGACTCCCAGCACTGCTGCCAGTCATGGACAAATCGTTGCGATCTATGTAATCATATGGAAGCAAAGTACTTTGAAGGTGATGGTAGTGAAGAAGTTCTAAAAACAATTTATTGTGTTGTTTATCACATTCCGGGAATTTCTGGGTAGCACTTCGTATATATCGTTTCTTATCCCACATTAAAACTATGCTCTCGGCAATTTTTACAGAATATTTTATAATCTGATTGAAGAATTTATTAACACAAATAATCAATAACGAAAGTAGCATTATTCCTTATAACTTTTGTCTATCTATCAAAGAGTTTTAAAATTCCCTTTTTTCAAAACTTGCCTATTTCCCCGCAAAGAATTGGTCCAAATTCATTTTGCACATTTTTAAAAGAGTAAAAATGATAATCTGAGAGTGCAATATCTTGGAATTATGAGGAGTATAATAAAACATCCCAATCAAGTTGAAGCAACTTTTATCACGTCTGCAAAAAAGCATGTTATAATGGAAAGCGATGCCTTTTCTACTGCTAAATTCTGGTCATCTTTCACCAATTTCCACTTTAAGTTGATCAAGTGGTTCATAATACCTATCAGAATTAATGTTTTGATTATATCATAATTCACAATTTCTTTCTAATTCCACAAACAAACGCAAAGCTTTTTGGGTGTAGATCAGCCTTCGAAGATTGTAATAGTTTTGTATTATTTTTCAAACTCCTTTGTCTTTTGCATTCAATGTTATTGTAAAGGAATACCTTTTCATTCCCAGTAATGATTCGCTTTAAAAATGGGTCATCGTCTGTGCGTTTATAAAGAGCATCGTATTATTTTCAAACATCGCATCGGCTGACGTAGACAAGCTGCTGATGAAAATAGTCAAATAGTACGTACTGTTTTACATGTTCAATATTTCTGCTGTCTGTTGTGTGGTGTAGAAATGGTTATTTTTTGCTAAAGCTCGATGTTGAACAACGACGGAAGGTCTTTCTGACCATGCAGATCTTCGAAGTACAAATAACAACTCTGAATTTAGCATAGAACTTGCGAATAGTTGATTCTGTTATGACAACATCTCCATGGTCACCAATCCTATTTTTCTGTATGCTTGCGAAAAATTTTTCCCTTTCCCATAATAAAATAATATTAAATACCGAAAATTATTTTCGACCTTTACGAAAATTACAGCAAACTGTTAAGTCATACGTGCAGTACAACTATCTATTACATGTTTTGATACGCTCAATCATCTTATTAGTTATGCGGGCAAAGATCTATTACAATCAATAAATATTATATTGTCAAAATTTGGTTTTGCAGATTTTTACTAATAGCGTATTTCGTTCGAACAATTATAATAGTTTAGGTATATGTGGCTGGATTTCACATTTCTTCGAATCACGGGTCGTAAATCCGTGATGACTAGTTTCTGCTGAAGTATTCGCTGTTGATTTTCAGGTTATGAATAAGAAGATCTTCTCTCGCTCAGTGGTTCGCAAAATAACAATACTTGTTGAATGCACAATACTCTTGAATTATTAAATAAAAGAAACCAATATTACATAAGTCAAGCATAACATATAAAGTTTGGTTACATTTCTTAAATCTAGTAACGCTTGAAGCTGCGCGGAATGGCACGTGTGATCTAATTGGCAGATCTTAGCAAACTTCTTCTATAATTTTCTAAAATGTTAGAGAAGTAAAGAAATTGCAATCAAAAGATCCCACCCTATTTCTTATAATTGGTCGAAACAAGATAAGTACCTAAGTTTACATAAACTTGACATCGCTACATTATGTGTGAAAGTATGGGTAAATAGATGAGTCAGGTATACAGATTGGCGTAGTAAAAATTATATATGTAGCTTTCATAATTTAGCTTGTTTAGCTTTATTTAGCTTAATTTAGTTGTAGCTTTCATAATTTTCAGGGATACTGGTAGGGATGGCTTTCACTCATGTAGTAGAGATATGCGGAGAGCGGGGATGACATTTGTTGTTGGCATCTCGATGCGTGCGATATTGTGTCTGAGCAAACTCTCACGAAAAACTAAAATAAAATGCCTTTCACTGTCGAAGAAAAAATACAAATTATATTATGGTATGCGAGGGATAATTTATATAAGGTTTGTTCTGGTTCTAAAAAAAAACATCCAAGGACGTCCGGCTCATGCGCAGTTCTTTAAAAGCGTTCTCGTTTTGACAAGTACAACTTCAGACGAAATGGATTTGTGTTCTGGGTTCAGTTTAAAATAATCCTGGATTATTCAGAATCGTCCGTTACTGTCCCTACTTCGAAGCTGGAACTTTCTTGGACTACTACGAACAGTTTCACATACGCATGCGTTTTAGTTATCACAGTGTGTTTTATTTTGTAAATTAAGAGACCTGAATATTTCAAAGTTAAAATTGAACTGTATATTGTTCGATATGGATAAATTAAATTTATTTTTTTATGTAATAATTTTACAAACAATATATGGCAGTTGAGTTTTTAAAGCATCACCCTAAAAGCGAGTTGTATATTGTATTGACATTATATAGTATTACTTGGAGTATATAAAACGAAAATGAAATATGAACCTATCGACCGGGAATAAAACCCAAATATAAAAAAATATGTTTATATCAAGTTGTATTAAACAAATGAAACAAATAACTTAAGCAAAAACTGATACTCTACAAGTAAGGTTACTATTCTTCTCATGATTTTAAATATTGTACAAAAGATGGCGGTAAAATACGTATTTTGTGTTCTGGTTAATTTATAAATCCGAAATAGTTTTAAATAATTTGAGATTTGTTTGTGTTCGCGCATCTTGTGCTATGCAGTTCTGAGATGTTCTGAAAGATTTTCATTTTTTGAGAATCAGAACAAACCTATAAAGACGTGCAAAATTTATTTGTAGCAGCATACGAAAACTGTCCGCCTCCCTCTGTGTCAGCTATCCATAAGATTGTAAATACATTTCGTACAGAAGGTTGCGTTAATTCACGGCATAGTAAAAGACGCCGTGTCGTTCCAGAAAAACAACATTTAGAATTTGTTTCCTTTTTTTTGTAAGAATTTTATTTCATTTTGATTAATAATAATTTTCATATTAAATACGGACCGAAACTGACGAATGTATCTCGACTATTGTAACTAAACTACGCCTACGGTCACTAGAGTCACATGTACGTGTAAATATGCGTGCGCTAGTGTGTGTAATGCACTTCGCAATTTCCACCGTTACTTCACTCAGTCTGTATACTGTTTTACCTAGACTCGCCCTTGGTTAAATTATGTGTCCGAAATACTATTATACAAAGCAGACCCTTAAAAATATGACCGTAATGAAATTGTATCAAGTCCGTCTGACTTAACGGGCAACTACGTGTTTATAACAATAGGCGGCAAGCCTTCAATTTAAATATTACAATGCTAAACTATGATGTGCCTGGAAATTTGGCCACCACAACGGTTACACCTTAAAGTGAAAACGATACAAATAAAAAAAGGCCTGAATTCATAAGTGTAAAAGAAATGATAAATACGTATTTCAAAGCACATTTTCCTGGAAGGATGAACCAAAACATAATTGTGAGATACATGACCAATGCAGGCTCTGCTTTGAAGAACACTTAATGTATAAAGTAAGTAAAAGTACGACATAAAATTATATTTGCCGCTGGCATAAACGTTAATAACGGGGAATGCCGTGATGCCTTTGAACAGAGTGTATAATTTTCATATGATAAAGAAATCTAACCTAAATAAAATTCAATATTTAAATCCTTAAAACTTATTGATTAAAAACGTTGTCCAGGTTTCTGGACAATAATAGGATTTTATAATAAAATTTAAGAATTTTAAATTTATATTAAATTTAGTTTGAAAAGCACTCACAAGTCGTTCAATATTTTCGAACAAATAAAATGTAGAAGTTTAAAGGAATATTTTTTTAATAAAAATGAGATATCGTAACTCCAATAAGTGCTCTCTGATATTCTAGTATATAAACTAAACTAGTTATATTTATGTCTTTACCAGATTCAGCAAAAAAAACATTTATTTCCTATTATAAGTATATATTTTAACATGAACTTTCAGTCTAAGCTTCTACTTTTTTAACCTAAGAGATGATATTTTGCGCAACAATGGCGCGAAGAACTTTGCAATTTACAATTTCCTCACATATATATATTCCTCGTACCCAGATTAAAAGGACACGCACCGTCGGTCACGTGATAAGGGACAGAGCGAGCAACCCACAGCGGTATCGTTGAATTCGCTGGCGGTTGACAATTCGAGAGGCTGAGAGTGAGAGAGAAAAGAAGAGACCGAACGTAATGCGCGTGGCTCTGACATCGGCTACTAATGTCCAGTGGACCCAATCGGGCACATTTGCGAAGTGAGTGCTGTGTTTTCCCATTCGGATCGGGCCTGGAAGGACGACCAATGGCGACGTTAACACTTCGTTTGGAAACCGTACGTGAGATGAATCGAACACCTTACTTTATGCCGAATTGCTTGTCGCCAAAATAACGGGTATTATCTACCCGTTAGGGAATATTGTTTTAAGTAACTGGATCAAGATATGCATATGCCAATTTATTTCTGCAAATTGCTTGATTTATAATCAAACGGAATCATTGAAGGAGCTCTAAAAATCTGGTGAGCATTTCGGACGTGGTCCATTTGAGTCCCGAAGATAGCTGAGATGAGTCCCAAATATTTATTTACATACCTGTGTGACTATATGCCTAAATGCCTAAAAACAAAAAACATAATTCATACTTAGTTGGACGTGTAATTAAAAAAGAACACTAAAATATATAGATAATGGAAGATTTATTAAATACTGAATCAATACATTATATTACATACAATAAAATTAAAAATATTGTACTTTACACTAGGAATAGGTAATATGTATACACTTTACAAGTTTTGGGCTGAAATCGCAAACATACTGCCTTTACAAATTGAATTGTTATTAGTATCTTATTTTCATGTTCACATATTTTCTTCTCCGAAAAGTTTTGCGTGTTTTGTGACGTTAATGAATATAAATAATAATTTATATTATAATTTAGGTGCAGTTGTTGTACTTTTCATTTTTATATGCAGTAATTTCCTTATGGTTTTTCTCTTTTGTCAAATGTATTTCTCAAAACAATTTCACGTCTTAATTAAAGAGGGTGCTTTGTATGTCAAATTATTTCCCCTTTTTGTCAAAACAATTTCGCCAATTGTCAAAACTATATCACATTGTTATTTACATGTATGTAAGAATGAATGCTGAAAGAAGACAAAATAACAAAATCTCGAACGAGATATATGCTTTAATAACACAGGTCTACAGTGATTTTGATGTTTGAAAGCTGTTTGCTAATTTGTATATGCCCTTATTCCAAAAAACGCAATATTTTTGCTCTATCACGTAAATTTTTTTATAGCGCTCTATATCTTAAAAATGTTAATTTATTAATATACATACCTATGACAAGAATATGTTTGTTCCATGTTAGGCATGATTTTTAAATGAATTTATTTTTATGAAATTAAATGTAATTTGGCAACACTGGTTAATATTAGATTTCTCAGCAAAGCAACAGAGTCGGCGCAGAAGCGTCAATACAACGTTGAAACCTGCTTATGTGCAGTTTGGTTGTGTTAGTCGTCGTACTACTGTGTCCGCGCGCTTGTTGTCTTCGTTTTTCGATTTTAAGTGTTCTTGAACGTATCAATATGGAAAGAAGACATTGTGTGAACAATCCGAATAACTTTTGTTATATCTGTGGTAGTTATGTCGTAGTAAAGCAGAGGCAAACTATAACTTCGTTTGTGAAAAATGTATACCACGCTTATTTTGGTGTAAAAATTGGCGACCAAGACAAGTCCTGGGCTCCTCATACTGTTTGTTCCGTTTGCGTTGAAGCATTAAGAAACTGGCAAAAAGGTAGGAGGAAATGTTTAAGCTTTGGTGTTCCTATGGTATGGCGAGAGCCTAGAAATCACAGTGATGATTGTTATTTTTGTTCGTGTAATGTTCAAGGATTCAACAGAAAAAATAAGAAACAAATTGTGTATCCCAATCTTGACTCTGCTATTCGATCAGTTCCTCATGGACCAGATGTACCGATACCTACCGCCCCAAAAGCACTAGAAAACGTCATATCGTCAGAATCAGAGGAATCTAATTGCGACCCAGATGACCCAGAGATATGATAAAGGCATCATTGCCGAAACATGTAGGGTTGTTTTAAATATATATACTTTAAAGTAAAGCCAGACCTTTAATCGCCAACTGATTGAATTTACCATATCATACCAAGGTGACGAAAATATTATATATATATATATATATATATATATATATATATATATATATATATATAAAATCAAGAAGGTTGGTATTATTTAACGTTTTTAAAGAAATCTATGAATTTACACAAGTATTGTCGATTGTCGAAAAGCGTTGTAAAATAACACCAACATTCTTGATTGTATATATATTTTTAAATTTAGTTTCTAACGTACTCTTTAGCTATAAGTACCTGAGGAAGCCACTGTGCTGGCGAAATAATTGTCGTGTTACGATTAAATATTAAAAATTGAAGATTTGAACCGTAGTTTCCTTTCTATTTTAAATCATGGATCTTCATCGAGTAAAAGCCGAATAAATTCAATTATTTAAATAATCTTTAAGAAGGTGTAATACCTGAGAGTTCAAAATATTGTAGCTTTAAGAAAATGTTAACATGGATGCGAAGCTTTAAAAAATTATTATATTTTATAGCGATTCATAGGAAATGGGTGTACGTATATCTAGATGAAAAAAATACGGTTGCTTATCGTTGATTTATTTCAAAAGTTTCATTAATTTTCCTTGTTTACTTTGTAACATAAATTATAAGATAATTGTACTATAAAAATGATTTACGGATGCGATACGAGAAATAAAAGCCATTGTATTTATTGTAAATATACAAAGGAGGCCAAAAATTACTTACCAAGCTACGAAAAAAATAAATTGCCGTCTTTTCACTGAAGAATATACTATACTGTCTATTCTATGACAGACTATGTTACTGTAGAGAAAATATAAACAGTTATTAACCAGGCAAACACAAACACAAAAAAAAATCCAGAAATAAGTGCTACAGCTTACTATACAATAAACCTATTATACACGGAATATTGTCTTTATGATGAGCTTTATAAAGTTTTTCCCACACAACGCATTTATTTATAATTTGCCTCTCCACTGTCAAACATTTTGTACGATATAAAATATAAATTCTGTAATTTATCCTTAAAAAAAATAAACTATTAGGTGTCAGGTGCAGACCATACGGCGAATGGCTCAGTATTTCTATCGTTTATACATTCAAACAATCGCTGAACAAAACTGCGAGCTCGAACGTTATCGTGAAACAATAGGTGCAATTTACGGTAGGTATGTACCGGATAATCAGCTGATATACGGTAAATGGATCAGGTTACCCAATTTTCTAACGCCGTGGTGGAGTTGAATAAAAATTTATAACCTATAAATAAAAACGGTTTTATTACAGCTGCAAGATAATTTGGATTTTGAGTCCCTAGCGCGATTAAAATGTACCAAGAAACTGTAATTGCTATAGTGACAGAGCTACTAGATAGTCAAAATGATGAGATAACTGATTTTCTTACAGAATATTATCAGCTTTCACACACACACAAAAAAAATATCAGTTTCGATAAAAAATTATGTTACAAATGTTGCTTTATTATGTTTCCATATTTCGGCCTGTATTACGACGACCGAATGGAGGTGTAAGAGGTTATGTATATCTACCGAATGCATGAACCCGACGATCGACTTCGATCCAAAAAATAGAAACCTCATGTATGCACCGCTTGCACCGGCGTAATTTTCGAACAGTTCACTTTTTAACCGGTAACAATTTTCGAACGTAAATGGTGAATACGGTATATACCGGTGCTATTTTCGTAAATTCCTATTATGATCCTTCCTCTAGGTCGATTTTCGCGGACACTTTGGAGAATTTGAGGTAAACAATCTGTAGTGCACTATTAACATTTAACATTAACTATTAACAGTGACAGCCTTCCAATGCTGTGGTGGAAGCATGTTGCGGCTTTTTTTTAAGAAACCTTGTTGGAACCCACTCATTTTCAAAGATTAAAACTACCGATTGTTGTTTTTTTTTCTAGATCATGGCAGTATACCCAAAATTCATCGCTTATAATAATGTTATACACTATAGGAAATCGTCTATTTGCAAAGCTATCTAGTGTAGATTTGCACTTGGTCGAAGTGCTTCGTGTTGCGAACAACTTTTGTTGGATTTGGCTCATCTTAAAAGACTCATACAGTCGACTGCTGTTTACTTTCGGGCTCGTACGCGTAGATCCATAATTCGACACCTGTCATAGACATGTTTTGTAGCACATCGATCGTATTTTTTTAGCATTTCCTTCGACCAATCGACACGAGCCTTTTTGAGTGATTGTCAAATTATGTGGGATCCAAAGAGTACAAATTTTTTTGACGGCCAAATGTTTATGCAAAATTGAATGTAAGCTAATCCCATTAAAGCCCAACGATACCTCTATCTAACGACAAGTCACATGAAGATCTTGCAATATAAGTTTACGCACAGCAGCAATGTTTTTCGGAACAACCGATTTTGAACGACCTTCACGAAATTCATGAGTGAGCAAAGCACAGCCATGATAAATTTAGTATACCACCGATATACGCTGGGTTTTTATGGTGATTCATCTTCAAAAGAGATCATCCACGTCGAAAGTTGTCTGATATCATCCACCCATCTCTTTGCAGGGCGTCCCACACCTCTTTTTGTTTGTCTTGGTCTCCATTCCGTGATTTTGTGTGGCCATCTATCCTCGGTTTGTCTAGCTATGTGTCCGGCCCACGCCCATTTCATTTTTGCTATTTCCCATATAACGTCTCTTATCTTCGTTCTTTTTCTGATATCTTCGCACCTGATCCTATCTCTTAGTGAAATACCAAGCATGCTCCTTTCCATGGCTCTTTGTGATGTTCTGAGTTTATTGGCGGAAGCCTTGGTCAGGCTTATAGTTTCAAGTCCGTAGGTTTGGACTGGCAGAACACATGTGTTTAGTTTTTAGGTTTATTGGAATTTCCTTATTTCTAAGTACGTGTCCCAACTTGCCGAAAGCTATCCAGGCGAGCCTGATTCGTCTAGTGATTTCTGCATGATGGTTTTCTTTTCCAAGCTTAATAACGTGACCCAGATATATATATTCCTCTGCGCATTCAATGTGGTTATTGTTTATGTATATGTTGGCATCATCAGGGCTTAGTATTTTCGTCTTGCTGTAATTCATTTTTAGACCTATGTCTGCAGATGTTCGGCCCAATTGTTGTAGCATTTCATTTAGTTCTTCAATGCTGTCTGCTATCAAGACTATATCATCAGCAAACCTAAGGTGGTTTAGTCTAGAACCATTAACGTTGATACCTTTGTTGTGCCAATCTAGCCGTTTAAAAACATCTTCCAGGGCCAACGTGAATAGTTTCGGTGAAATGACATCTCCCTGGCGTACTCCTTTTTGTAGTGGTATTTTGTCTGTTTTCGTGGTTTCATCAATTTTAATATGTATTGATGCTTCCTCATAGATGTTTTGGATTATTTGTATATATCTAGAGTCTATTCGTGCGCTTTCTAGTGAGTTTAATATTGCCGTAATATCGATGGTGTCAAACGCTTTCTGAAAGTCAATGAAGGCCAGGTGCATTGGTACATTGTATTCCGTACATTTCTCTACCAGAGTACGTATTGTATGGATATTGTCTATCGTACTGTAAACCCTCCTAAAGCCGGCCTGTTCCACTGGTTGATAAAAGTCCAGTTTCCTTGATAGACGACTTGTTAAGATTTTAGTGAATAGCTTATATAGGTGCGATAGAAGAGATATTGGGCGATAGTTTTCGATATTTGTATTGTCGCCTTTCTTAAACATCAGTATAACTTCAGAAGTACACCACTCCTTTGGGATTTTTCCATCATGTAGGCACTTGTTGAGCAGTATTGTTATTGCTGCTTTTATAGTTTGTCCCCCTAATTTCAGCATTTCTGTTGTTATTTGATCCTCGCCTGGACAATTATTTATTTTCATTTGTCTTAAAGTTGTATCTACTTCATCTGTTGTAATTTCCGGCATTTCTTCGGATCCTGTATTCAAGACGAGCGTACGTGTTTGTGGGCGTGGTGAATCAGATGAGTAAAGCCTCGTGTAGAATTTCTCTAGGGCGTTTATGATATCTTTTTTGTCTTGTACTAGCACATTATTTTCGTTTTTTATTTTTATCATTTTTGTTTTCCCCCTCGTGAGCTTTGAACGTAGTATTTTCATTTTGCAACCATCCCTAATGGTTGCTTCTATGAGTTTTGTATTTTGGTTTCTTCTATCCTTTCGAATTTTTTCTTAACCCTTTTGTTGAGTTCCTTGAAACTGTCTGATGTTCTATCCACCCTATTTCTTGTTTCATCCATCAGTCTCAGAGTATCAGCGCTGAATTTCGAAACATGTGGTCTTCTCATGTGCGAAAATACTTTTTTAGTCGATGTCTTTATGGTATGAATGATTGTGTCTGTAAGTTGGTCCGCATTTAGTCTCTGTAAAGTATCCGCTGGTGGTAGTCTCTGTTCTAGATCATTTGGATATTGTTCCCTATTTAGTTTTAGAACATCTCCAGTTGGGTAACGTTGTTTTTTGAAGAGTTTATTTCGTTCTGCAGTCGTGTTTATGTTAATGCTTGCTCTGACGATCCTGTGGTCGCTTCCAGGATAAAATTTGTTTAGGACAGACACGTCTTTACATATCTTCTTTTTGTTTGAAAATATATAGTCGATTTCGTTTTTTGTCTTTTTGTCTGGACTTTGCCATGTCCACTTACGTTTTTTCGGCTTTTTAAAGAAAGTGTTTAGGCAGTATAAGTTTTCTTTGTTTAGGTAATTCATGAGGGTCTCTCCTCTATTGTTTCTGTCGCCCAACCCAAAGTGCCCGACATATCCCGTGTCTCCCTGTATTCTCTTTCCGATCACAGCATTAAAGTCCCCAGTAATTATCAGGAAGTGTGCGTTCTCACGTTGTTTCGCTGTGGTGAGGTCATCATAGAAGTTCTCAATATGTTCGTCGTCAGCCGTACTTGTCGGTGCATAGGCATAGATAATTTGTTGGTTGTATCTTTTATTTACAGGGATAACGATATATATTATACGGTTTGATATCACCTGGTATCTAGTGACGGTATATCTGAATTTTTTATTTATCATGAGTGCTATGCCTCCAATGTAGTCTTTATCGTTTGTGTTGCTTTGGAATAGAGTGTGACCAGACTTAAGTGTGGTGCATTTCTCTCCCGGAAGGCGAGTCTCACATATACCAATAATATCCCATTTTATGTGGGACAGCTCTTCTTCTAGTTCATCTAGTTTGTCCTGAGTTCTCAGCGTTCTCGCATTATATGTAGCAATATGGATGGGTTCTGTATCTTTCTTTTGTTCTTTGAGAGTCGAATTTTTGCCCCCCGCCCTCCCAGAATCCTTGGGGCTGACTGTATTCACAGTGTGAGATTCTGAATCATAGATTCTACTCACCTGGGGTATTTGTGTTTGGTAAATCGACATTTTCATGGTTGGTTTGTTGAGAGGTTTTGGCTTTACAACGCCACGCTTGCCGAGCGTGTTGGCGAGGGTGGGGTTTGGATGTTTAGGGAGGTTAGTATGTTGGATTGGTGGGATATAGGGTAAGGATCTGTTTCTCTTCTGCAAAAGGAGGTGAAGAGCAAACACAGGAGCTCGCATGGGCAGGGTCGCTAGTCCCTGAAACAGGTCTGACTTCCATCGGGATCATGAAAGTGTACCTGCCGCTACCCGTGGAGTAAAGATCAATAATTAAGATTTCATTTTTAAAGAGCAAAACATATTATGAAGTCATAACTGAGTTGCGACGACCAGTCTCCATCAATTGCAGCCATAAAATAATGAGTTGAGCTGGGTTTAAACGTGGCGGACTAGCATATTTAACGCACAATTCAGTGGACGCTCAACAAAAGATGTGTATACTCAAATACTATGGCATTATTCGAAAAGTACATTATATGGTGCTAAGCTGCTATTGGTTTTTCTTCAGAATAATGTACGTGTTCACCATTCAACTGTTTCAATGACAAAAATTTTTGAACTAGATTTCGAACTGCTTCAGACTTTTACCTTTTTGCTAACATGAAAACCTGGATTGGTAGCAGGAAATTAATAAGTTCAAAATAAAGAGGTAACTGAAACTAACACATACTTTGAACAGTTATACACGGCTTTTTTTTTCCGAAGGATTGGAAAAACTTGAATATCGGTGGATTAAATATAATGAGTTAGTTTTTTACAAAAAGTCTTGGTTTTTTTGTCAAGGCTCACTAATCGCTGAACGTCCCTCCTAATATTACAGTATTTAAATAAAGTCTCATATTGGAAAAATATGTTTAGAGCGGGAGCATAGGAGACCAATCAAAACATGAAAATTAACATTCAATCAAATACGGCATTAGTAAAATAATAGTAAGTAGTAAAATCAGAAATTCAGATGATCTAAATGCATAATATTTCAATTATAAATTCCGGTCATCTTTTTTTTATTGCTAACACCAGACAATAAAGATTTATGACAGTATGGCATCTTTAAAGTATCTATAATTATTTCGCGATACGCTTGATTCGAATGAACCGAACATCAACATGGGTAATGGACTATTATATTTATATTTTTATGTATGACAGTAAGAAAGATAGAAAACTTCATCGCCCAGGAAATAAAGAACGAAATAACGTCAAGAGCATTATCGGAAAAGTGCACGATGAGAAGATGATGATTTAAAACGAGTTCTCGGCGCAAATGGAACGCCAGATTATTTTGCCACGCGGCGTTATCAACGTGTCTCGCACGTGAATTTATTAATGCTGCAGGAATATATATATGTATATTAAAAAATATATATTCACGTCTGGGGGATTAATGCCGTGTTTATACAACGCTCAAAATTTATGCCACTTCCCATTATCGCCATCGAAAAATATATATGTATTCGGGCACGTATTCATATATAGGTGTATCTGGGTGCATTTGTGTGTGTGTGTGTGTGTGTATCCATTTGCATTTTTAATCTAATAACTTCAGGTTATATATACACTGGAATATTATGCTTCACATATAGATAGGCAGAGTTTGAAATTAATATATGCAGATTTAGTAGTGGGTACACGACCTAGCCATCATGTGATTTAAATGTGTATTCAAAATAATCAAAATAGCAAAATCTTTTCACCTAATATTTATTAGAAATTTCCCATTTTGTACATCAATACTAAGAATTAGGTTTTCAAAGAAAAATAATAATAATAGAAACGAAACTCAATACGGTTTCAATATCAAATCAAATAAAACACTACCACATAAAGCAAATTATTTCATGTACAAGGATGATATTAAATTTTGCACATCTACAATGACACAAATAAGAGGAGTTAATGAAAATCTCAGAAGAAATAACTTCCTATTTTAAGATGGAGTTTGGCATAAGCAAATGCAAAACACTACAGATTGAAAAAGAAAAATCGAAACAGCCTGTCACAGAAGAAACGCTAGATAATGAAATAGAGTTTATAGAAGAACAAGCCACTTACATATAATTTGGCTTCCGTCAAAATAAAAATATAAACCACATACATATAAAGACAGAACATATAAAGAATTGAGACAACAGTATAACTACTGGTAGACTAATCGTTATTCTCAAATCATATGTAAATTCTCAAAATCTAATAACAGTAGCGATTAACACCTTTGCAATATCGAATTTAACATACTCATTTGGAATAATTACTGCTACACCCAACGTGAAACAATAAAAGTCCACGAAAACTGGCTTCTTTATAATGTTGCGCAATTCAAACACCCTCCTCGGACTTACCTTACGTGGGTGGTATTATCTTAATTTGACAAAGCAGACAGCCAGTGCCAATAGCGTAAAATTCAGTGAAGATGGTAATGCAATTCTTGTAGAAACGTTGATAAATTTACTAAAAAATAAAAAAGGCATCACCGCGATTTTAAGAGCTGCTTTTCGTGAAGGTTATATGACCGCGGAGTTCGTACTTGTGCAAACGATCCCACCATGAAAAGACTAGCGTAATTACATAAAACAGGAGGTAATAACAAGTAAAAGAAAACGTTCCACATTAAGGAAAAAGAACCAGGTTTATTATGAGCGCTTACCTTGATAATAAAATTTACAAGTTAAAAAAAATAAAGAAGACCGTAGTACGCTTCAACCAAAACTGAAAGAGTGAAGCCCTGTATATGACTAAATCAAAGGATATAATAATTTAAATAAATATGTATAATTATAAATCAACATAATTTACTATAACTTCAAAATGCAAAAATCAAGTGTCAAACTCTTATACGATAGTGTATATTCATTCTGTATATATTATAGCACAAAAAAGTAAGGAAAGAATACAGATAAATACCATAAGCATACGCAAGATCTTGAGTACTCGTTCACAATCGAATTTTATTTTAAGTTTAAGTAAACTTAAGGGCTTCATATTCTATGACGCTATTTAAAAAAAGTATCAAAAAAACAAATGAAATGCATTCTTAAGCAGGAAAATTCTTAAATAACTTGAACCAATAAATTTCTGATAAAATTAAATTTCTTCATTGCAAATAAATGTTAAATACATTAGATTATTTACAAAGCTAAATTTTAACTGTTCAGCGAAACTAATATACGTTCAGGACAAATGAAAAGAATGAAAAATTACGGTGAACGCTACTACAGTATTTACAAGGAAATGAATGAATATCTATGACAAAGAAAATATAATAAATTAATGAATCTTATTACTTCTTGTCCCTAATTTTCCTTATAGCACGTTGCAAGTTTTCGAGTGATAATTGTTGAGATGAATTCGCGTAATTACTGTCAAAACTATCTTACCGCTGGGTGATTTTGATCGGGGTCGAACGGCTGCTATGGCGTCGTTTCTGTCTCACAGGTGGTCTTCGAAAGTGATTTCCGGAACACGTGAACTCATACAGTTCTCCAAAAGATTCTCCACGTCCGTTGATTTAACCACTCGTACGGTAAATTGCAGCAACTAATTAGTTAAAAGAATTCGAAACAACAACCCTGCAGGCGGTAATTATGCATTAAAAATAACGAAACACGAGGATGGCGACACCGAATTATTACGAACGAAAATTTAGCTGGAAAAAATCCTCACCCAGTTATTCGAGGGGCAATATAACTTCGGCCTAGCCAATATCGTTTACCAAAATATAAAATTGCGGTACATTAACCTTGGTATGTCGTCGTATAAACCTCTTGTTTCAGTGATGATGAAATTTTCGCGATGCCAAATTTTACGACACGCCGAAAAATAGGTCGACTGCACTGACCGAAGGATTAGAAGAAAAGTGTCGAGGTCACATATCGAAATTCTATTATTTCTGCTGAGTCACGAATGCTCATAGAACAGCGATATCGCTACGGATATATATATATATACTGGTATACACTAAACGCCAAGATATTCTAACATTACATGGACGCAGACAGTCGTAATATGAATTCCACATCACGTACGCTTATGCAAAGACAGAGAAAACTAGACCCAAACTCTTGCGTTGAAAAAATAACACTGAGAAGTAAATCAGGGGGAAGAGGAATATCTGATGTGCACAAATTCCATGCGAAACAAATAGATAACCTCTGCCAATACTTCCACGACAACCTACACATCGCAATAACAAAAGCGGACCAGAATATAATGTTTTAATGTACAGCCAAATGAAGAAAAAGATATGGGAAGAGAAAAAACTCGAAATTTTTTCACGACGCTACTTATTCGAAATTATAGACAGCAATGTCTACATTCACATTACTTCGCAAAATATCATGCTAATTTAAAAATATTAAAAAATATTTAATGTAAACCCGAAACTCCAAGAATTTACCAAATGATATATTAAATGAACGACTAAGAAATTATCTTTATATTATAAAATAGCTAAGAATGAAAAATAGCAATTTCCAACTGATAGAATATTAATATCTGTTCCGTATAAGGCATGTCCAATAAACTTGAAAGCAAGTCCTCGTAGCGCAGTGGTTAGAGCGATGGTCTAGCAAACCGTGGACGTGGGTTCAAGTCCCACCTAGGACGAAGCATTTTTTCAAATAAAAATTTCGAATAAGTAGCGTCGTAATTGTACATAGCAATGTTTACATTCACATTACTTCGCAAAATATCATACTAATTTAAAAATATTTAATATAAAGCCGAAACTCCAAGAATTTATCAAATGATATATTAAATTAACGGCTCAGAAATTATCTCTAGATAATTATTTCATGACCTTAGTATGTTATGGTAGATTCAATTAGTTGGCGACATTAATATACTGTCATTTATATTTCAAATTTCTTTGAGAAAGGCATCATTTGCAGAAACATGTAAGATTGTTTTAAATATATGCATTTTTAAGTAAAACCAGACCTTTAATCGCCAACTAATTAAATTTACTATGTATATATATATATATGTATATATATATATATATATATAGTAAATTTAATTACTATATATTATATTATATATATATATATATATATATATATATATATATATATAGTAAATTTAATTACTATATATTATATTATATATATATATATATATATATATATATATATATATATATAGATATATATATACATACACTCAAATTTAGTAATAGCAAAGCTTTTGCGGGTTCAGCAAGTCTATATATAAATATAGCAGTAACATTGGTCATCACAGTTTAGTTTTCTTATACACCAATACGTGTAGTTTATATCTTTTGTCATGCTAATTCTAAATCTGATTTAAGATTTACTCCATCACGTCAAGATTTTGAGATAATTTCTGAAATAGTTTTTTCAAAAAAGGCATTAAATTTTACAAAATATTTTGCTTTTATATAAGGAAGATAATACTAAGAAATTGTTCTGGAAATATCTGAATATGTCCTTGCATTTTTCCTACGTCAGAGCACTTATACCACGCCGGCTTTTGCTCTGCAACCAATCAATTTAAAAATTGGTACAGATATCTGGCTATGTGGGTATATAAAGAGCTACACACATCTTTTTTTGATTCAATGTGCCTTTTTATTTGATAATGTCTCATATCTGTAAAAATAATCCAAACAGCTGCTCTCATGTTTGCGGAAAATTCACTAGCCACCAGCTCAAGCGGCATATTACACCTTAAATAGGAATGGCATATTTTCACTATTTTGGTTTAACCATTGAACATCAAGACAAGCCATGGGCTCCTACCATTTGCTGCGCACGCTGTGCTGTTACTCTGGGTTATCCCGGGCTGGTCAAACGGTAAGAAAAGCGCTATGCCATTTGATTGACCTATGAATTGGCGTAAACAAACGGACTGACAAACGACTGATTGCTAATTTTGCTGCATGAAAACTATCGGGTTTAACAAAAACAAAATAAGAAAAATATTAATTAAGCTAGTCTTCTCTCTGCTACTCGTCCAGTACCTCATTCGGAAGCCTTGCCAGTACCACGTGGAACAGTGAAATGCTTACTGATTATTGTTGGGCATAGATATCACAAAATGCCGAAGAACATTATAAAAGAAAACACTACATTTTAAACAAGACGATACCACACAGTTCCATGTAATGTATATACCTAACTAATATTATTTCAGTGTAATTTATGTAATTTTATCTACACATAAATCTCCATCTATTGAAATTTACTTAAGAATTCACGGTCTTAAGCGTTCATATATAAACAAAACCTCCATATGTAACTAGTTTTTGTTTATTTTATACATACATTACTCATACTCCGCTGCTTCGCAAAATTTATCGGTAAAGTTTCTCCGCAAAACTTTATGCAAGGAAAGAACTTCATTAATTTATAGCTTTTCCAGGAACAATAAAATTGCTACACCTTCGTGTACCGTAATTTTTCTTCCTCTTTTATAATGAAATATCCTTAGAACAGGTCCGACCTAACCTCCTTTTTTACAAAATATATCTTCAATTATCACTACGAGAATGTATGCTTCATATTGCTGCAAAAAGGCTGAAAATATTAAAACATTCGGCTTTATAATAGAAATTCTACTAAAAAGTTAAAGGCAAAAAATACTGTCATTAATCACCGCACATTGAGAAAAATGTAGTTGTACATACAACAAAATATTTCTAGTGAATGTATTGTATGCACTACAACTGAAGTTTAGTTAACAAAAACTAGTATTAAATCCAACTACTAGAAATTATTTCTTGTAGATTGGTATTGTGGTAGATTCTTCAAACGTCATATATGAACATAACGCCGAACAATTATTTCGACACTAACATGTTGTGGTAATATACAGCACAATTAATGATCAAACAGAGGAATATCTAATCTGACTATCGCAAAAGTAATATAAAACATTATTTGTTGTATGAAGAACAATGTGCATTCTAACTTCGTCGAAGGAAATTATTAAAATTCAAACAATTAGTTTTGTTTTTGCCGACAGTACAGCAGTGTAGTTTTAAGGTCAGTTACTGGATAAGTGACCAGTAAAAATGCCAGTGTGGCTCGATCCGTTCGGCCCCTCGATACCGACATGTTAAAACAAAGAGGGATATAGATAGAGAAGAAGAAATATATATTGTTTGTTATAAGTATCTATTAGGACAATGTAGTAATAAAATTCTTATTTTTTATTATTTGATGATATTTTGATCACAACTTAATTATACTGTTTTGCCCCAATTGTACAAGAAATAACTTGAAGAATTCACAGTATTGTATTTTGTCTTGTATTTTTTATTTTAGCTCGATAACTGTCACTATACTAGTTATCCTTCGCAATATGGAATATTACAATTGTAGTAACCTATACTATACCAAGTATCCAAAATATTTTAACAAAATTTCCTCTCATAAGGGAGAAAAAAAATGGCAAATGTATTTAAAAAATATTTGTCGTGCCACTGTGCGATCGACTATATTATAAAAGACGACATCTTAAAGCTGACCAACAATAACAAAAAGAATAATTTTGTTATTTTCCATCTCATTCAACTGTTACGTATGTAAACGTATGTGTGTATGAGATATTTATTATTTATACACATTCTGAATACACACATTTTGAATTCATAGGCGTCACAGTACAATTTTCATTGTGTTTTTAATTTCAGAGTTCGCGTCGTAATTGACACAATATTTTAGATTTATGTCCTGTCTAATTACATCTTTTCATTTATTATACGTTGTCTCTTTATTTCAAGGACACCCCATTTTATTTTTCGAAGTGCACGACCTACTTTATTGCACAATATATTACACCGATCTTTGGAGACTTGAATTCTTTTAAATTGATTTGTAGTTGGGTTAATTTCTTTGTAATATTTAAGGAGATATTTACATCCAGTTTCCAATTTAATCCTATCGATATCCAATATGTAAATTTACGAACCCGTAAAAGTTACGTTTTAGTAAGAAACGTTACAAATTTCATATTCTTTTTTCACTTTTTCACGAAGAAAGTTATTCAAAAAATAAAATAATATAGCTTTAGGTATTTTTAAATAGATTAAAGTTCGTTCTGAAACATTTCGAGTCGTCCATCTTCTTTACAATATACCCTCTCATGCTAGGATATCCCGATGGGCGTGCATAAATCCATTTTACCTGAAAGTCGTTCAACTAGAAGAGCCCATAGAAACTTCTACTCATACAATTATCATATTTTTCATCCGTAATACGTCCTACGCGAAAGTTTTTTTTTTTAGAGTATCGGATCCATTAGTTCGGTCTCGAGCTCAGGACTTTAATCGGGTTTTACCGTTTGCCGCATTCAACTACACCTTTCCATCGCATCCACTACAAGTACATACTCTTAAATACATTCAGAGTTGAATATTCAAACTGTTCAAGAGGGGGAAAAGAGAAAATGGATAAGTGCTTTCATGCAAAACAATGACATACCGAAACTTACTATTGGAGCACATTAACTGGATGGTTGCGGTGGGCGCAAGGACAAAGACGGAAAGGAAGGACGAGGACTTTTGGGTTTACGCACAAAACGTGTACCGGTCGCTTACATTTCGAGTCATGCACGTTTGCCTAATTTAAATTACAAATTTAATGGGCAAATGAATCTGTACGGAATTATGTTTGGCAGCCGATGAAGTGTCGAAAATATCTATTTTCTTTTGACGTTATTCAGTAAAATCAAACAATAAACAGAACAATCATGTTTCAGTAGATTGAGATGTCATACAAACGCAAAACATTCAGAATATTTATTGGAATAAGCGCTTACATTTGCCGAATATCAATAACCGGTATTTGAGCCATACGATATCAAATTATCTCATAAAGAAACAGAGAAAATGCATATACGAAGTTATTTTAGTATTGCATATAGCCATAAAATCAAGCGGTGGATCGACTCAGTGCTTTATTGCTTTTCAAAATATTTTCCACAAAAATTGATACACTTTTGCATTCGTTCAAACCAATTGTTAAATAAGTTATTCTATACGCTTTCTACATATTACGACGCTAATTTATTCGATTTTTTTATAGAAAAAAATTCGCCCTTAAGTAGGATTCTAACCCACGTGCATGGCTTTCGGACCATCGCTCTAACCACTAAGCTATCAAAGGCAGTGATTTCGAATCTTTGTGGGGATGCCTTGAGTTACATCAAGGAAACAGATGATATATATCTTGCGCGTAGTAGGTCGTTGTGCAAATTTGTTGCATTTTTCGCGAGTAATGTAAATGTAAATATGCTTTCTACATATTACGACACTAATTTATTCGAACTTTTTATAGAAAAAAGAGGCATGGCCCAGCAAGCCATGCACGTGGGTTCAAATTCTACTTAAGGGCGATTTTTTTTTATAAAAATTCCAATAAATTGGCGTCGTAATATGTAGAAAGCATATTTCCAAGTTATTCCAGTATTCAGTTGGGACAATCAAAATTGCCGTTTTGCAGGCATCTACTGCTTCTTCCGGCGACTGAAATCGTCGACCACGCATACCGTTCTTGATCTTTGGGAACGTAAAAAAATCGTTGTGACTTAGGTCGGAACTACACGGAGGATGATCTAATAATTCGATATTTTGCTTCTCCAAAAATTCGATTGTCTTTCGAGCTGTTTTCGAACTCGCATTGTCACGATTCAGGATGATTCACCGTTTTGGGTTGGTTTCTCGGAGCACAGCGATTATGTCTGGCAAACAAACAGTTGCGTACCAATCCGCATTAACCGTTCTTCGATCTTGCAACGAAACTATAGCTTCACGACCTGATTTTTTTTAAATAAACGTTGCGACCGTCTTTTTTGACACACTTCGCGAACGGATAACTTTGTCGGATTCTCTTCATCTTGAAACACCCAAACAGGGGACTGACGTTTATTTTCGGATACATAGGACTAAATCCATGCTTCATCGCCACTTACGATGCTATGACATTTTTTGAGTTTCCGTTATTGAACCGGCTCAAAGTTTCTCCGCGCCAATTAACACGAACACAACACTTTTGCTCTTCGGTTAAAAGATGCGAAATCCAAGATGAAACTAACTTTCTCGCACTCAGTTCATCATATAGGATCGTTTGAATTAAGATATTTGAAATACCCATGGATGTCTCAGTTTCACGATATCTCACAATCTATCTTCCTTAATCAGGCGGCGTACATCATCGATGTTTTTCTAGGTGAGTGCTATTCTTAGCGGACCTGTCCTGGGATCGTCATATCCACGTTGGAATTCACAGTACCAAAGTGAAATTATCGATTAATGTATTGCTTCATCTTCAAAAACAGAAACCAACCCAATAACATTGTTGTTGAGTAATCCTTTCCGAAAGTTGTAAAAAATTCTTGCGCGAAAATTTTATCGACTCGATTCCATTTTTCAGCCAACTTATAAACCTTAAAAATTCCCTAAGACTAAATCATTAGTCGTATTTTGACGTAACTTTAGATTTAGTTTAGCGAAAAATTGAGATTAATTTTGACACCTGCCGTTATTACGCGCGCCCTCTATGAGGCTATATGCAACACTAAAGAAATATCCCTCGTATTTAGTTACACAAAGAAATTAATAAGGCAATTTTTTATGAAATTAATCAAAAAAAACCCTTAGTATGTCATAATAACTGGGAAAATATTGCAAAATCTAATAAGTAGAAGTATATCAGTAGCATAGAAAATTTTGAATGCAGTCCTTAGTTACCACTATTTTCCATATCAATGGAAGGTATCATAATTCACATCTTATAGGTCTTCTTCCAAAACTTTCCAAATTAATTGAAGAGCGTGTATTAAAATGACTATCACCAATCTTTATACAAAAGAGAGAAAAAGTATACCTCGCTACTAGTTTGGATTCAAATGTCCGTAAGGAACATGAGCCAGATTCATGGAGTGTTAAAGCAGATTGGCAACGACCTAGAACATATAAACTTATTATTATGCGGTGTATTTGATCTGAGTCATGCATTTGAAAAGGCACAGCACGTGGGAGTATGTTTCAACCTGAAAAACTGCCACTAGATCCGTTTGATAATATTTATTATATATATTTTACGTAGTTAGAATTCACACATAGTCTACCAGTCTGTTCTTTATCATGCCAATGTAGAAGGAAGTGTATTTAATCCAATATTTGTTATTAACTACTGACCTTTCAACCACGTATATTTCGCAGATGATACTACTGTGCCAGCCTCCCATTTCAACCCACAAGTAACGTCTAAGAAGCGGCACGCACACACAGCGGTATCGTCATTATTGTCTCCAGAGTATGGGGCTAATCGATTAAAATGTACGACTCTTGGCTTAGTGTGTGGTGTTCGCCTGATGAGGTATATTACATCGTTGATCCGCTTCAACACCTCGTATGGCCCCTCCCAATTCTTTTGAAGTTTTGGAGATAGGCCCCGTCGGCGCTGTGGATTATATAACCAAACCCGATCGCCTTCATGGTAACCACTCTTCTCGGCGTTGATGTCATAGCTCTCCTTCATTCTGTCACTAACATCTTTGATATTATGTCTGAATTGTTCATGGATATTATCTAATCGTCGTCTGAGCGTGCTGACATAATCTTTTCCGGCAAGATCTTCACCAGGCTTGCTCCCAAACTTTAAATCACAGGGCAATCGGAGTACCCTCCCGAATAGCACGTTTGCTGGTGATTGGCCAGTTGTCTCTTGAACGGAGGCCCGATACGCCATTAGAAATAATGGTAAATGTTCGTCCCAATCTCTCTGGTGTTCGGAGACCACTTTGGATAAGTGTCTGATCATGGTCTTGTTCATTCGCTCTACCATCCCATCTGATTGTGGATGCAAGGGAGTTGTTCTCGTCGTCCGTATGCCTAAGAGTCCACGCATCTTTTCGAATAGACTGGACTCTAAATTTCGCCCTTGATCGGAATGAAGTTCCAAGGGTACACCAGAACGGTTGACGAACTCCTTCACAATCACATCTGCTACACTTCCAGCTTCTTGATTTGGTAGAGCATATGCTTCACCCCATTTGGTAAAGCAATCCATGACCACTATTATGTATTTATTTCCTTTGTTGCTTTCTGGAAAAGGGCCGGCGCCATCTATGGCGATCCTTTCAAATGGACTTCCTACATTGTATTGGCGCATGGGTGCACGTCGACGCCTCTGGGGACCATTGCTTCCGGGGCAATTAGCACACTTTCTGCACCATTCTTTCACATCTTGTGAACAATTCACCCAGTAAAATCTCTGGCGCACCTTCTCCAGTGTTTTATGGACTCCAAAATGTCCCCCAGAAGCACCATTATGGAGTTCTCGCAATACCTCTGGTATTCTTTTCTTGGGAACCACCATTTGCATCTTCCGCTTGCTTACATCGTGATTTTCGACCTCACGTCTCAGGAGATCGTCTTCCATGGTTAAGGAATCCCATTGTGCCCAGTATGACTTCAATTTTCGTTAATGGGGAGAAATTTCTTGCCAGGTCGGTCTTTCCCCATTTCTCTTCCAAGCCCTGAAGACCCGGATCAGTTTCTTGATCTGCGCGCAAATTGTCAGGTTGCCATTGGTCATCAACCACGGTGGCTCGAAGAGCGTTGGCCGATTTGTCTTCGATTCGGTTGCAATATCGACAGTCTTTTGGACAGGGCCTTCTGGAAAGGGCATCTGCATTTTGATGTTTGAGGCCTGCTCTATGTTCAATGTCGAAGTCATACTCCTGTAGCCTCTCAATCTATCTAGCTACTTGACCCTCTAATTAAAATTATATCCAAAATATTCACGATGAAGCGAGACATATTGCTGTGAATTGTGATTTTAATTTGCTTATTGACTTATGTTCACAATCCACAATAGCTCCTCCGAACTAGACTCAGATGGGTAGGCACCTTCCTTGAGCTTCTTAATCGTCAGGGTTATTCTCACGAATATCGTGGTATAAAAGAGAAATAATACTAATTAAACTCAAGAAATAAAACTAACATTAACCCACAAACATTTAATTTTAAATTAAAAAGAAAAAAAAAACTACTTTATCAAGCATAAAGCAGAATTGTGACTTAATTGCGCCGCAACATAGAGAAAAACTCTTGTAAAATATGACTTGTATAAGAGAAAAAAAAACTCTAAACTGAAGTCCGAACAAAAATCTAAATAAATATAAACAAACTTTATTAGCTGTCATCAATTACTTTATTCCTTCAAAAAATCAAACGTCAAAAATAGAACTTTCTCTATTTTTCGCACGCAACCAAAATTAAACAAGCGCATGTCAAGCTTGTAACAAAATAAATTTTCCCCCCTTCCTACTATACTACGATAACTTAAATGAACAAAAACTATATTCACAAAAACAGTCTAATACGTTTTGTTAATATTTGAAATGATTACAAAAATATTACAAATTAAATTTATAAATTTAAGAAGCTTCAAATTTCAATAGAATTAATACTACAAATATATCTATATAAATATCATATTAAAAATACATACATTTTAGTTTTGTACACGTTACGCCACAAAAACTATTATAAGAGAGATTCCAGATAGGTCAATTTATTCAAATTACAAGTTTAAAAGACGTAATAACCCGTAATTGAATTTTAATCACATCAAAACACTACAAAAATACCAAACGAAGTTATCCAAACTACATTAAACAAAATTAAGTTCTGTTCAATATTAATAAAAAAAAAACCTCCTATCTGTTAAAGGACTATCAAATCTCTAAAGCATGATGAAGCCACAGGAAACAGCAAGACATCCCTACCTAACATAAATAAATCAACTTAATAATAATATATATATATATCTGTATTATTATGACTTCCAGCTTAGCGCGGACTTCGAACATCTAAATAGGCTCGTGCAATCTACAGACATGGACAAAAATACATATTACAATAAATTATTATAAAAATTTCTAATTTTAAAAGTTATCTCCCTGGAATAAAATTTTACAAATAAATACAATAATTTTCCTATCTTCTTTAATTTCTTCTGCAGGGAAAAATTCACGACAATATGTCCACCTGTGCATCTGGCTAGTTGCCAATAACAGACTGCACTGTACGTAGTATTTTTTGAATTAGTTTTATTTCTAGTTATCTGGAATATTCCATTCCTTAAGATCGTTCCACATCTGTTGCTTTAAAATAGGATTCACAATGTTTGTGCCTTTATGAAGATTGTCAAACGACAAATAGGCAGATTGAAACTCTGCAGTGATAATGTCATTCCTCGTAAAAAATTAGCTTCCTCTAGGCGCTGTAGCAACTTTTACGTATAGATGTGGTTCGGATCATTACCTACCTTACATTAAAACAAAATTCTGCTCAATTAATCGTAAATCGATTAAGATACCATGAACTCGCAGTAATGTCCCTTTTACATTAATTTCGAAATTTTATGTAACGTTCCTGTTCCCAAGTAAGGAAGCTGATTTCGCACTAACACCGTGCCGCTATCGTTATATACAGTACGTGCCAAAATATATAGTACTGGGGCAATACATACATTACTTATTACTTATACATTTTTATTTCTGTAGTATACATGTTCAAAATGTGCGCCATTGCACTGTAGACATTGTTCATAACGGTCACGCAGATTTTCAAACATATTCGAGAACATAGATTGCTGCAGATTCCTGAAAAACGAGACGATCTTCTCACGTAATGCATTCACAGTTCTCGCTGTGTGTGTACCGTTGAACACTTTCTGCTTTAACATTCCCCATAAGTAGGCGTCCTGTGGTGTAAGATCAGGGGAATGTGATGGGTAGTTGAAATCAGCGTGGATATGATCGTGCTTGAAAATTTTCCTGCAGCATTGCTATAGTTTGATCAGCGGTGTGGCTAGTCGCCCCACCTTGTTAAAAATACTGTCTTTCCATCCGGAGGTTGTTGCTATGACAAAACTTTCTGATATCCCTAATAAATGACCTGGGCACCATGCTTTTATAACATTTCTGAGTAACAGTAAGAGATATACCATCATAATCCTCAATCAAATACGAACCAAGCACACCAGTGCACACTATATCGTCACATGCTCCCTATGTAGATGTTTCTGGACGAAAACTTCTGGCCTTTCAAAACCAAGGAGACGAGTTGCTTGCTTATTGCTGTAACCCTCCAAGTAAATGTGAGTTTTTTCAGAGAACCACACATTACGCAAAAAATCTGAATCTTCGTACACCATTTCCAAAATTTGTCCGCAGTACACAATCCTAACATGCATATCTTGGTTTATCAATCGTTGTCCAACCTGAATTCGGTACAGAAATCCACCTACGTCTTTAAATAATCGCCGAAGCGACGTATTGCTGATTTTCAATTTCATGGACGTTCGCCGATGACTTCGTTCAGGTGACTCCGAAACTTGATTGACGACACATCCATGATTCTCATATGTTCTCTCCGTTGGCACAGTAACACGAAATTTCTTAACAATAGAAAACATAACTGAGCTGCTTGGTACTCTGATAGCTGTTTCCGTACGAGCGAAAATAATGCTCCACAATAAACACTTTTTCCTCCGTCGTGAGACCCATTTTCAACTCTAACCTCACAGCATAATGTTATTCCACGAACACATAACGCTGATACAGTTATATGCCGATAATAGACATGCGCATAAGAACGGTGCGAAATCCAATACTATACATTTTGGCGCATTCCGTATTCCTGGTACAACATTAGTTGTACTATACTTTTCATGAAGTTCTCTGAAATTAAGCCTTTTAACTTCAAATGAAAATTGATAGTGCTGGGTTATATAAAATCTGCAATAAAGAACAGTGGAATTGGGTGAACATAAAAAAACAAAAATCTGACCCAAAAAGATCTGGCATAATAATACAAGGGCTGCCGTAATTAAGGCTTTAAATTGAAGACAACGAAATATAGTAAATAGTGGAGAATAGAAAATAAAACAACCTGACGAAACTACTATAGTTCGACAAAAGTGAAGCATTTTCAATTTTGTTTTCTTCTTTACATTATTATTGCCTTTGGCTTATGTTACCAACAGTTTGTTGTTCTTGTGATATAGATATCCATTTATCATTTCGTTACGCACATTATCTTTTTCTCTTTTTATCTTATTTCGATTTGCATCATTGCGCATATGTGCTTCATTTGTGCATGTCTAGTTTTCTTTTTTTAACTTTGCCTCCGTCTTACAAAAACAAATAGCATGTCGATGCGACAATTCACATCAAGCTTTGATACAAAATAATACAAATCTGTATAAAAACAAATTTTTATCTATATATACATGGACACACAGTACGTATTTATCAGCGTTTGCTTCAACCACCAGACGCATGCGTTTCTATGTAACCACTTTGTCAATGATGGGTTTACGAAGACAAACGACTGTAGGTACACTTCGCGGTCATGTAGCAAATTTTGTCCTATCCGATGACATCAGATAACCTCATGCCATCTGACGGACAAAACCGACCACGCTGGTGCAAAGTGTTTCTTCTCGAATAGCTAAGCTATTACAGGAAAAGAAAAAATACGCATATTACTGTGAGTCCATTAACTCGTCGTCAGGTGGCGTAGTATAGCAAAAACAAATTGCATGTCGATGCGACAATTCACATCAAGCTTTGATACAAAATAATACAAATCTGGTGGTTTGGTGGTCTGGTGGTTGAAGCAAACCCTTGTAAATACGTACTGTGTGTCTTAAGTTACTATTCCTAAAATTACCATCCTATTGTTTTCGCAATTTTTCATTTGGTTCTTGTTTCAATAAAATATGTTTAAATTACTAAGCTAACTACAATTTGAAATATTCTCAATTTGTCCAACATATTTGTGATCGTACTTTTCTGTCTTTGGAATTTTTCATTATTTCAAAATTACCCGCAATTATGTTCGTATTTTCAACAACATTCTTCTTTAAAGTTTTCTCTTTAAAACCAAAAATTTGAATAATCTATTAGATTTTCAATATCCCTTGTGGAAATTGACTTTCTCCTCTCTTTTCCACTTAATTTACTCCGCACATTATTAATTTCGTAGAAGAAATTTCCGACAAAATCTTAAAAATGTTTCCGCGCACTCCATATAAATAACAACCGTAATTCTATTTTATACGACGAGCGGGTACAGCTTCTACACTTTTATCCTAGACCATCATGGAGTTGGACCGTGTCTTTCGTGTCTTATCCGCTCTCTTATTAAAACTACACATCCACAGTTGCATTATTTATAAGCTAACGAACTTCGTAAATTGCCAGACAAATACCGTGAAGGGATTATTAAAATTTGCAGGGCACGTTGACTGTACGTGTTTTTTTACTCAGATCCTCTCTCTTCCTGTTATTTTACAGTTTCTTTGTTTTTCTCCTTTTTCTTAGCGATTATGTTGGCGGTGTTTTTGGTGGTAAACGTATAGCATATCAAAGGCGTTGTTATTCTAAAGGCAAAGGTCGAGCGTGTGGTATTTTACAGTTACCGCTGACTGACGCGGCATTAAATTTAAACAGTCAAAACCGTAAACTCAATTTCCTCGAAAATGCATTGAAATATTGCATTTGGAAACATTTATATGAATTAGGTGGGGTAGAAATAAAAACATAGCACAATATTTACCAATGAAAAACAAATACACTCTGTCAAAAAAGTATTTAACCATAAAAAAGCGTTTATATCGCATAATTCATTTTCATATCTAGAAAAGTTTTAAATATAGTGCTGGGTTAGTGAAAATCTGCAATAAAGAACAGTGAAATTGAGTGAACATAAAAAAAACAAAAATCTGACCCAAGATGATTTAACATAATAATACAAGGGGTGCCCTAAGGAACGCTTTAAATTGAAGACAACGAAAGATAGTAAATAGTGGAGCATAAAGAATAAAACAACCTGACAAAACTACTATAATTCAACAGTAGTCAAGTATTTCTTCTTCGCGTTATTGCCTTTGGCTTATGTTTTCAATAGTTCATTGGTCTTGTGACATGAATGTCCATTTATCATTTCGTTATGCTCTTGATCATTTTCTATCTTTTTATCTTATTTCGATTTGCATCATTGCGCATCATGTGCTTCATTTGTGCATGTCTAGTTTTATTTTTTTGTCTTTGTCCCCATCTTACAATTTAAAATGCACTCTAAGAAATATTTTTTATGATTAAGTACATTAAAATAGGGACCACATTAAAGCAGAAGCTCATATTTGTAATTTTTATTAAGCGTGTACAGCAAATGAAATTATTTTTTGCCTCTGGCTCTTATGACCTGTTGCATTCGGTTTGGCATGGATTCAATAAGTCTACTACATGATCTTCTAAAATGTCTGTTATATACTTGTGGCCAGTCATTGTGTCTCTCTTTACTGGTACTAACTCTGTACGACCTGCTAAACAGATGCCTCCCCAAACCATGATTAAGCCATTACTGAAATTAGGCGTAGATCCGGTTTTGCCCTGAAGTTTAGCGTTCACCGTGTCACCTCTATATATTGGTACGAGGGTTGTCTTTTATATTTTGCATGTAGATCTGGAGTAAAACAGTAGCTAGCTTTTAAGGACTTTATTACTTTTCGAAGTATTCTCCACGAAGATTTATGCACTTTTACAAACGCTCGAACCAACTCTGGAAGCAGTTATTCCACTTGTTTGTTGGTACAGTAAAAATTGTCTTTTTGAATGCATCGACTGCTCCTTGTAACGACTGGAACCTTTGACCACGCAGTCCATCCTTGAGTTTCGGAAAGGCAAAGATATCGTTGAAAATTCCAAAAAAATATTGCGCGAAACTTTTCACAGATTAATTCCATTTTTCGACTAACTTGTTAACTTTGGCAGTTAGTTATAGCTATAACACTACACCTATCGCACTGAAGCTTTGGATTTAGTCTAGCAAAAAATGACGATTAATTTTTAGTACTGACATTTGATTACTGGCGCCGTCTATGTCCCAGTATGCAAAACATAAACATCTGTAAAGAGAGCCTAGTCATTAATTTCTCAATTGACATGTTCGCTAGCAAACCTTAAGCGAGCCACTCGGTGATTCTTAGTAAGACGAGGCGCTGTTAAGCTGGGTACAGAGATGCAATAGAACTTCGTATCGTAACATCGTCGCGCAACAAATGTGGACGGCACCGCGTAACAGCGTAACACCGCAACAACGCATCAACAAGGCGTCCCATCGCTTGTCGGTATTAGAGCGTCACATCAAAGGTGTGATACGGGCTGATGTTGCACCACTTGTTTGCATGTTTGTACAGGTCTGCGTAACATAATCGCGATTTGTTTTCCGTTGCGTTTTTATTCAGTTGCTCGCACTTCACAGAACTAAACTCAATTTAAGTTGGAGCACTAGTATATTCTGCTCTTATTCCACTCTGATGCAACCTATTACGAATAGTTTGGGTACTCACTCGAGTATTTCTGACTTTAGCCTAGTTGTTCTGTTATTGTCTTGCAGTTACATGCCTCCGACGTGATACTTGTCAGATATTGGTCATCTTAGGGAACAGCACAGCTTGGAAGACCTGGTACCGATCGTCTTGTGTAATTGCGTGTTTGCCGATATCCTACTACTGCCTTAAGACATTTGGTTAATTGATATTAATCACATTAGCAACGTTAGTTTGAGATCGTCCATCTTTCATTGAAGTAACTATTCTAGGCACTTGTTCTAAAGTTAAATTATTCATTTTACTTGTGTAAACGTTAGAGCTGAACTGTTAGAACTGTAACAGTGCACATTAAAATTTGTCCGGATAGGAACACTCACTAAACAATTTTTCTAAAATACTTTTTTAGCAAGAAAAAATATTATTAAATTAAATATTATGCGATACTTTTTTGGCGGAGTATATATATATATATATATATATATATATATATATATATATATAAATATAATAAAATAAATTAAAAGCGGACAAGCGGTCTGTTAATTAAAAAACTCATTTATTAAGTATCCCTATATTTCGCAACAACTGTGTTGCTTCTTCCGGAGATACTACAAGATTAATGAGAAATAACATTAAATAAATAAGAGTGTAAAGCAGTAATAAAATACTTACAAAATGTAGAGTTGAAGAAAACAATAAAATTGACGTACAAGGACAATAAAATTGATTAGATTTAAAACTTAAAGTAACTATAGAGACAAGCCTTTAAAACCTTTAAAGAACATGTATATGTAAAAGTTAAAACATGAAAAATTAAAAAAATATATAAAGCGAAACATATAGCAAAAAACTAAAGTCACAAGTATATAAAAAAAATAATGCATTATAAATTTAACAATATATGGACCAAATAACAAAACAATTTTTAGGTGGTCAACTAACCGTTAAACCGAGTATATTAAAATAAATTATACTTAGTCCGTTAGTATCAGATCTATAATTTACGTTATTTGTGTCTCTGTTAATGTGGACCATTTCTAAAAAGGTTCCTTTTTTAAGGTTATTTTCAACGTCTAAGATCTTAACGTCAACAAAATTGAATGTATGGTCACGATCAAGTGCATGGTCCACCAATGCACAAGATCTCTTTCCAGTACGGACATCACTTTATGCTGTGTGATGCGCTGTTTTAACCACTGTGATGTCTGACCTATATAAACGCCACAACAATCCGAACATGCTATATGAGATAAAAGTAATGTTTTTTGGGAGTAGCGGTCGGGTAATTAAAACAATATTTAATTTGACGTTTTCGTACTATTCATAAAATTTATTTAAATATTAAAAAAGGTAAAAGATGATATAATCATTCTACTTACATTAAATATTTTTGGTGTTAATATATTGCGACGTATTTGTTTTGCATTTTTATATAAAATTGAACTTTGTATTAGCAGGTAAACTATTTTCGGGGCATGTGTTTTTTTTTTTGGGACAAGTGGAAGAATGTTGGCTTTGTCAACATTTTGCAGGGGGGTTGGTTTTCTGGGACATGTGTTTTTTTATTTTATTTTTTTTGTGTGTTTATATTGTTATTATACGGGGGAGGGTGTTTTTAAGGATTGTACTATTGTTTGAAAATTGGTGTCCATTTAAACATTCTTGTATGATGTTGTTTGGCCGATGTATACCCCTTCGCAGTCATTGCATGGAATTTCAGGTTGTTTATATAAGGTATTTGGACATATTTATAAGTAGTTTGGGTTGCTTTCTTTGGTTTTTATGTTGTAGTATTGATATAATTTTTGTTTTATGATTTTGTTAATGAATGGCACTACGATTTTATTATAAAGAATCTTTTGCTTGTGATAAAATTTCTGGTCTGAAGTCTGGGTTTGTTAGTTTTAATCGCTCTATTAATTAAACCTGTTGCTACATTATTTTTGTGTGACATTGATTGGCATGAATTGAAATTCAGAAAACGATCGGAGGCAGTGGTATAATCTTTTTTCGGTGTGTATTAAGGTTAGGTCTAGGAAGTTAATTTTTGAATTATTTTCTTTTTCTATTGTGAATTGTAGTTTTAGATTAAATGAATTAAAGTTTTTTAGTATTTATTCTCTTTTATCAGAGGGGATGCAAGCGATACAATCATCGACGTATCTTTTAAAGAATGTGGGTTTAAAGTTTAATTTTGAAATTATGTTATGTTCTAGTTCTTCCAGTGTATATACATATATATATATGTATATATATATATATATATATATATATATATATATATATTGTTGTGGGGCAGAATTACTCCATAATTCCAGCTAACTGCGAAAGGAAAGACAGAAATAATATGTAATAGAATGGTTAAAATTGGCGGAAATAGTTTGTAAAATTAGTATCGAAGTGTAAATAAATTAATATTACGATAACTTTGTATATTTCAAATTAATTTACATTTATTTCAAAATTTACTTTTTAATATTTATTTAATTGTCATTTTTAAAATTTAAATCATTAGCGCGAAATTACAGATATCTAATTTATCTACATTAAAAATTTGTATCGATACTAGTTAGACTCGCCCACATTTCAAATGTAAACTAACCCGCGAAACAGTTATTTTCTTGTCACACATAACACATTACCCTACATTTAAAAACCCAGGTCAACCATTTGAAAATTATTATTTTAATTTTGTTCCTAAGTTGGAAACAATACATTATTTATATTTAAATTATTATAATATGTAATTTAGAGTAAAATTCGAGGCTATTTCAATTATGCAAAATAGGCTTTGAATGAAATAATTTCCATCGAGCGTCGGTTATAAAATTTTGATAAGAAGTGCTTAAAAAAGTGTGACTCCAAATTTAAAATTAAATTAAGGAAAAAATACCTGAGTTCAAAATTTATAAGTGACCATAAAAGTAACACAATAATTTGGGGCTACTTTTGAGATACATTTGAAGACGATACGAGCGAAGTTCGGCCAGAAATCGATCTTAGCATCTTTCGATCGAAGACCGGCCCGAGAAAATATTCCACATCGATGAAGCACGCTCATAGCCGGCCAAGTAAACTCGAAATCTCCGCACTGGGAATTCACGACGAATCGGCCAATCTACGTCCATACCATCAAGATTCCTGCCTTAGACGATGAAAAACAGGTCTTATTAATCAGAATTATTTCAAATAAAGACTTTCTTTAAAACGATTTACAATTAAAATATTTTTTTAAAACCAAATAAAAAACCTCATAATTTTACTTAGAAAATTACATTCCAACATTATTGATAATTGTAAAAGAACTTTAATTTGATAAAAACTGTAGTACTTACCTAGATATATTTATTCTTTAATTTATATCGTAACTCACTTGAAAATATTTTAACCATTGAAACATAACCTTTGATTTTCTTGATTCACACGTGCACTTAATCATAACTCTATTATTTGTCGATAGTCACGTTGTATGTTATTGTTTACAGAAAACTTATTTAAAATAAACTTTTATATACATTTCTTTAACCAACTCTTTTATTTATCTGTGCTTAGCTGAAGAAAATTAAGTTATTTTGTTATACAATTCACTACCATACACTTAGGGGAAATCATATCGACGAGGAGCCTGAAGAGTCAACTTTGCTAAAATTATTCATGCTCACCGACATCTATCTGTAGCCAGGGGTAATACATAAGTAAGTAAGTTACGGATGATCTAACATTGTGTATTCTATACACTGGCGCCCAATTCAAAGTATTGTACCTAATACTATTCTATTAAATTTATTTAATTCTAATAAAATTATCTTTTATTATTATATTATTATTATTATATCATATAGATCATTCAGCTTCTTTTCATTTTGGCGCACGAACGTTAGATCGTTTCGTATCTTTTCAATATATATATATATATATATATATATATATATATATATATATATATATATATATTAAGCTGGTTCAGTCTTCTGCTTATTATTATGTGTATATAAACAATTTTTTGCTAATATTTCTAATTTAAAATTATATTTAAAATTCATATTACTAAAAATATGTTGATCGCGCCATCTATTTTTGAATAACAAAAACAGGGTAATCTATTTTATGCTAATTGTAATATGCAATATTTTAAAAATGTCATTTAATTAATTGACAAGTTTATAAATTATTATAAGATATTATAAAAACCTTCGTATTATTCCTTATTCATTTAAATTAAAGGTTCAATCTGGTACTACTAATTGTACACGCCTTCTTCTTTCGAGCGGATATATTTTTCCGAAGTAGTTAAGGCGTTGAAAAACAACAGAAGTTGGTTGTTAACGAAAACGAGAATTTTGAAAATAAATAAACGTAGCCACATTGAATTAATTTTGATAATGCGTTTTTGAAGAATTTTAAGGCGTTTTCTATGTTTTAAAACGCATTCTGAAGCTGTAAAATAATGAATATTGCCATTTAAAAATATATATTACATTGGAGTTTCAAATTACCTTGAATTACAAAGTGCTTACTCAACGGTTGATATCCTCAAGACAGGAATCGTGCCTTATCCTATTATAGCAACCCTTCTAATCCTTTTTTTTAATTCCATTATTTATGGGCCATACAATTAGTCGTGCTGATTAAAACATTTCCAGTCATTGAATCGGTAGATTAAACCCTGTAACCTGTTCGAGTACTTTCACGAAGGTCCATATTGCTGAGCTGAGATATCTACTGTTACGAACATATATATGTGCACATATACAAGGTAGAATTTACCCTATTAATAGAGATTTTGCTATGAATCATTATTGTTATTAACCATAAATCGATCAGCTTTCACTGTATTTTTAACACTTATAGGAATATTTTTATATAGTATTACCGAGATAGATTTCTACATAGACTTGTTGATTGATAATAAAGTCAAGACCAACATTTTATTACCCAGAGAATCCGAAATTATTAATATAGAGAACTAGTACCTTTTGAGATTAAAACGCATCGATTGTATTGATTTCCTTAATAAATTCTTTCTTTCCACCTAAAGGGCATAATTAAAATTAACAAATTGTTTATTACATACACTTATGAAATTCACTTACCTTTGTTCGAGTATTTTACTTTAATAACAAACTGAATTAGCTTATTTTTCATTATCTATTAGTTGTTTGTTTAGAAGTTGAGGGCTCTCGCATTCAAGTTTATTATAGTGGGGAGAAATTCAAATTGTTATATTTTATTTGTATTATTTAGTTTTTTTTTATGTGTATTAAATTGAATTTATTTGTTTATTATGGTGTTTTTCTTTTATTACATCTTTGAGTATTATATTATTGAAAGGATTTAATCTATTCTGATCTAGGATCACATAGATTATCACAATATATACATATATGTATATTAAGATTTGTCATTTGTGTATATTATAGGAGATTTATTTTATTAGTAAATCTGTTGTACTTCTTTTCTTTTAGTAATTCATTCAGTAAGCCACTGGTAAAATAATGTGTTATTGGTTGTGTAAAGTCGGTTTCCCCAGCAAAGAAATCTAATAATCCTTATATTCAATTGAGTCATAACCTTCATAACTAATTTTTAATTATCTAGATGCTTTTAATATAAATAGAAAATGTTTTCTTTCCAAAACAGTATCTTAAATTTTAATAAAAATCGGGTCAGGAAGGAAAATTAAGATTTAATTCACTCCTCAGATACAGTTTATTTTTTAATTTTAAATTTTTATTAAATATGTCTCTTTACAATATTTGTTGCAGTGAAGTAATTTCTATTCAGTAATCAGGTTTTTTAAGTATCTAAACTTCGCAAGCAATTAAGAAGTTTTTTTTTCATACTGACAAGTGACTCTCATCATACCAGAAGTCTTGTCTTTTTTTTACTTTGAACGTTAAAAATTTTCAATTTTCCTACCGTTCGGCGCACGTAATTTGAGTATCTTTTCCTCAAACGATCACTTTGTTTAAAAATACATCAAAGACTCTAATTATACAGAAACCGACGCTTGGTGATCTACCGGTATCCTTGTCTTCCTCTGCAGGTACATCTGTCTCTCGTTCTACTTCTCCATGGTTATGTATAGAGTCTGAATCGTTTTTACTGGCAACTGTAGACAATGAGCGCCGTTGGTGCGCTCTACTTGTGATCTCGTCGTTTTTCCTCATTACATTTCACTACGATTTCTGTTCTCTGTACCGAACTGGTATGCAATTCTATTCGCACGGCCACGGAGTCACTTTGACGATTGGACTTGTATAAATTGCAATCGCAATTGAAGCTAGGGAAAATTGTGGTAAAGAAAAAAAAATGCGATGAATCCAGCTGTTATAGCTTCATTGATTAGTGTAATATTACAAAAACTGTCACCTCACTGAATGTAATTACACTCTCTAGCAACCTGGGTATCTTTAATAGCTTGTACTAATTCAGTCGGGAGCTTTCCAAGCAAATATTTTTTTAATACATTTAAAACAGTATTGTTAATTAAAATAAAACTACTTCGTTTGAAGGATAATAAGTAAAGCAACTATTTCATCGCGGAGATAAAATGTTCTTCCTGACTCGATCTTTTCTACAGTCTTCGTCGCGTATCGGTAGTTTATTTCTAACTGAGTATACGAGGCCTCATGGTAATATTGCTGGACACGATATAAAAACACATATAAAATTTAGTTACGACTTTCTTGCCTTTCAATCAATGTACTTGCAACTTACAAAGCATTTGCAAGTTTACACTCTGAAGCTGATACTTCGGAAACCAGTCTTGGAAATCTTCCAGTATGTGCTTCGGGCGACGAAAATCGCTCAGGTGAATACGGGCAATGATTGACTAATTCAACAATTTTACTGGTTAAAAAACCATCGGTTTCATGTGCTGAATCAGAGCGAGCCGTGATGAAGAATAATTCGCTGATTTCGATAATATCTTCTTATTTTAACGATGTCTTCCGGCGAATAAATTATTGCATGTTACATTTGCCACATGTCCAGTGAAATCGAAGAAAGAAGCTATCGTTTTCTTCGCAGCATTGCGTGAACAAACAACTTTAATATACTTTGGGCCGCTTTGAAACCCAAATGGTGGATTGTTATTTACTGTTAGAACTATCCGAATAAATACAAGTTTTGTCAACAGTAACGATTTATTTTTTAGTAGTTCTTTGCACCATCTGACATGGCATTGTTTTTGTCAAACCGTGTGGAATCTAAGGACAGTACAGCTTCCGTACCTTCAATTGTTCCTGCAAAAGCGTATGTATTGCGTTTATGCTAATATCCAAGGATGTTTAAATTTCACGGTATGTGGCATGCCGATCTCGCTCAATGATTTCACGCCCAGTATTAACGTTCGTGACAACAACAGACATCCATAGACGGCCTTCAGGGAATTCATTACTGAGAGTAGTGCGCCCACATTGAAATTCGGTAAACAACTGTAAACATTAGGGGAAGGCTAATGCAAGCTAATACAAATTCCAAATTTAAAAAATCAGTTTTACTTTCTTCAGGAACACTTAGGAAATTTGCCAAAACTAATCACTTATTTTGAAAATCAAAATCTCAAATTAAATGATATTAACCACATTAGATGCGGCTATTAATAATTTGAAAAATATTCCAAGGGACTTCAGATGTGGCTATCGGCAAGAGTTAGGCGCAGTTTTTAAATAGAAATCCAGATTTAATAACATTGCGGCAATTGTGTATGGAGACAATGCCACATCTAACTGCAAAATACGCGGAAATAAAAGAATATTTTCAGTATGCACCTATAATCACTTGCGATGTAGAAATGACGTTTTCTATCTACAAGGATGTATTTGATTCAAATAGAACAAATTTTGCAGAAGAGAACCTTGAGAAGGTATTGCTAGTTAATGTTAATACTCCTTTACTCAACTTGAACTACAAAATGAACAAATACAAACATATTTCGTATTTTATTGATCACCCAGGTTTGTTTTCCAATTATATAAATAAAATAAAAAACTCTTTAAAAAACAAATTTTCAATAATACGCTCAAGGTAATGAATCATCGGCCTCTCGTGGTCTAGTAAATTATATGCTTAAAGAATATAGATTTACCGCATATACTGATATATAAAAAATATATAAAATATTTTGTATTGCACCTGAAAGAAGTCTGTGCTACGTATGTATAACAGTTTGACTTATATAGGCTGTTCTTGAAAGAAAGATCGAATTATATAGAATATGACTCCAAAAACTTGTGAGTCAATTTCGACGACAACCCCAAAATTAAAAACCCGCTGAAACTTGTAGTATGTGCCGCCTATGAATTCAGAATGTCTTACCTTAAAAGAATTTTGTATGCTAGGGGTTTGTTAACCTCATACGAAAAGTTAACTGTTAAAAATTTATACTTGCATGTAAATTATTAAAAGAAGGTGTATTAGAAGAAAATGTAAGGTGTGTGCTATACTGGACATTTCACGTCCAATTTGATAAAAATTTTCTTTAATCAAAGACGTAAATGTCATCATATCACACGCACATGTAACGATCAACAACTGACTGAATCGGAGAGAGAAAGAATTGTTTCGATACTTAAAGCCGACCGAATATAACATATGGAGTAGCGGTACCTACTTTTTATGTTACAGTCATCGCACAGTGGCGGCACAAATATTTTATAAATATTTTTGTCATTTTTTTTCTTGCTTATGAGAAGGAATTTTTGGGAAAATATTTTGGATTCATCTTCTATATAATTACATCTTTCCATGTTTCATTCGTTGTCTCTTTCTTTCAAAGACACCCCATATAAATTCAGAATTTTATACAATAAGGCTTTCAAAATAAAATATCTATAAGTTTTACATAATTTGTGATTTATTAGTTTGCATGTTTTCCGGGCGTCAAATCTATTTGGTCGCACTATTAACCCTAGAATGCATAAAGCGAGTCTTTCGGACTCGGTGCGCGTTTTGACTGCCTGTATTTTGCAAGCGGCTCTGTGTATCATGTTTTCCGTTCAGAAATGCCTCTATCGCCCCTTTATAAGTACTTTAACAATATTTTCAAACAGGGGGGTCACAAGTGGTTACACATACACCTTTTTTTGTGTTACTACTGCACATAAACATCAAGTGAGTCTCAGAGACTCGGTCGTTGCTACATAGACCCTGGTTGAATAAATCCCGTCAAACAACATAAATACAGTTCCACATATTCATAAATAGTTTATATTAAAAACTACTTCCTTACTCCCCCCACAGCCGCTGTTTCAGTAAAAGTGCACCGATCCTACTTGAAGCTGCAACTTCCCCCCTTCCGCGTGTAGTGGTGCAGTAGTGATTAGTCAGTTGTAGCGGTAACTTATTTTGTCCTTCATTTGTGCTCTTTTATTCGTAATATAGTTGTATAGAGATTATGAATAGCTTCTGAATAGAAGGTAAGATTCTATTTTTCATATTTAGAAAATAATATCGCAACATTGCATTTCCTTTTTAGTAAAAAGTTAGATATTCATATGGCTTCCGGCAGCAGTAAAAGGTCAGTGAGGTATGGCGACGCTGATTTTGAAAGCAAGGGCAATGAATCTGATTCAGATGTGTCTAGCTCCGACTGCGATTCAGAAGAGGAAGCCGAGGAATGTGTTCATCCAAATAGGAACGAGGAAATTGAAAATATGGAGGAAGACATTTTATCAGCCAGTGAAGATGAAGCTCTAGAATCAGATGATCAAGATTTAGAAGAAATCATTGAGAATCAGAATTCTCAGGGTATGAAAGGAAAGAATGGGTACGAGTGGAAAATCGATGCTCCAGCTCAGACAAAAATTTCATGTCACAACATTATTCGTTTTACTCCTGGTCCAAAGCAACGCAACAGGATAATATCATTTATTGATGCTTGGAATGTTTTTCTTACCCGAGAAATCCTAGAAGAAGTTGTTGCTTGTACTAACAAGGAAGCAAAGCGGCAATATTCTGACAAAGGTAAAGAGTGGAAAAATGTGGAAGTTGATGAGATGAACGCATTTCTGGGATTGTTGCTATAAGCAGAAGTCGAAAAACAATGGGATAGTCCGATAAGGGAATTGTTTTTGAATAAATGTTCAAATCCGATGTACAGAGCTACAATGACAGTAAATCGCTTTGAGAACATAAGACGGTTTATTAGATTTGATGATAAAAGAACGCGTGCCGCTCGTTTGGGAACAGATAAACTTGCACCAATAAGATATATTTGGGACTTACTTATCAAACAATGTAAAACTGTTATGATACCAAAGGCGAACGTGACTATTGATGAACAATTACTGGGATTTCGTGGACGTTGTAGTTTTATACAATATATGCCCAGTAAGCCATGTAAATGGCATAAAGTTTTTCTGGCTTTGTGAAAGTGAAGCTGGGTACGCTATTGATGGTATTATATATATTGGAAAGCAACCTGGAGCAGAAGTCCAACGACGTCTTGGAGAAACTGTAGTGACTACTCATATAACTAGTATATAGAATAGTTCTCGAAATTTAACCTGCGATAACTACTTTACCACTATAGATTTGTTTCAAAATCTGCTAAAAGTCGGTATCACCGCAGTAGGAACACTTCGTAAAGATAAAAAGGAGATTCCCATAGAGTTCGATAGCTTCGAAAGATCGTCAGGTATCCTCTTCGTTGTTTGGATTCAGTGAAAACTTAACCCTTGTAAGTTGTGTGCCCAAAAAAAATAAATCAGTTATATTGCTTAGTATAATGCACCATGACAGCGCTGTGAATGAAGATAGTATAAAGAAAAAAACCCGAAATCATCGAATTTTACAATAAAACCAAAGGGGGTGTAGATCATATGAATCAAATGGTCAAATTATACGTGCAAAAGGCAAACACGGCGGTGGCCATTTGCCGTATTTTCAAACATGTTAGATATCGGTGCAGTAAATGCATTTTTTCTTTATATAACTGAGCATCCAGATTTTGAAGCACGAAAAAAACATCGCCGTAGGATTTTTATAGAAAACCTTTCCGAAGCTCTGATATTACCCTATATGACTAGAAGATCTCAAAATTCGTTTTTACATAAAAGAACAGTTGAAGCAATAAAGATCTTCATTGAAATTCCAGTAAAGCAACAAGAGGAGCCACCTACGAAGAAAAGGCGTTGTCATATCTGTTCATCAAAATTAGGAAGAATGAGCAAACAGATTTATAATAAATGTAAGAACAATGTGTGTAAGGAGCATAGTGTTATGATATGTAGTAGCTGCCATTCAAAATTCTTATTATTTGGAACAATTATAATAATATAAACTAAAGGTATTTCATTATTTTAGAATATCCATATGGATATCAAATGGTATTTTGTATTTTCATTTTTTGAGTTATTAAATTGTATTTAATGCTACAGAACTGTTTTTCTAAACCAAAACTACTAACTACTAATGAATAATAAAGAAACGCACCAAGAAAAGGCAGCTAAATCCTATTTTCTCGTACTTAATGTATGTGAGTCTCAAAGACTCACCATATGTAAAAGAGTAAAAAATTTAGGTCATGCATTCTAGGGTTAAGTTTCATTTATTTTCAGGTTTTCATTAAACTTAGGTAAATCCCAACAAAAAGTAATTTTTAAAAACAACTCTAGAAAAAAATATTAAATTAATGAACTTCTATATAGACTACACTTTTTGAAAATATTTAAAATATATTATAAGAAAATTTAAGGTAATATAACCAGCACATGTTACTACAATAAAGGGATAGCTGTTCGAATAATTACGCATGTTTTGCCCATCGCCTAACCACCGGATGTGATTTCGGGGGTGGCGAGAAATGAGGCACAGACTCTGTCAGAGTGTAAACTGAAACTACCGCAGACATTTAGTCCTAAATAGTTTGCGGAGTTTGTTATTTCGATATTAATTTTGCCTTCGCGTTCAGGGCACATGTGGATGTATCTATTTACATAAATGAATTCGCTGTTTATACAGGCACTTGTAAAGATACATGGAAATGTTCAGATGTTGCTTAATAATTTCACCTAAAATTTAATTTGTTAAAATTATATGAAAGTTACGTATTATTCAATGTTATAGTTAGAAGTTTAGTTTTCTCAGATACCCTATGTGATTATCGTAACTTAAAAGTTTTCTGTGCAATAGTAGTATGCACCAAATAGTGAATTACCGTTAGATTTGTACCTTGAACGAAATCATCAGTGATCAAATTATCATTTCATCTTTTGGAATGTGTTTTTGGCTCTACATATTAAGTATTTATATATTGTTTTTTTTTTTTCGCTTTTAAATTTTTTAATTTTTTAAATAAATAATTATTGATGTTTTATATATTATGCGCCTTCAAAAAATTTCCGCAAATTTTTTTTTAAATGAAAATGTATTTTCTGTTGATATTCATACAGCTGAAATAGCATGCGCTCTTACATTATACAATGCATCCAAGAAGATGAATGACTTGAATATATATATATATATATATATATATATAGTTCGTTTATTAAAATTACAACTAAAAATAGTTGTGTATGATTACCATTATTAGTGCCTACACCTCATACAGCCTCCAAGCATTTGAAGAGAGTGTGCTTGCATGTGCAATTATGGTTGGGGAATGATATTTCGCCAATAGAGCAAGGATAGAAATATGACCAAGGGATGTTGAGACAAATAACAATGAATCAACCTCCAGCCCTTGAAAAACCTATGAAAAAATATTTTTTGAACATTACGACAGGATGCGAAGCTACTGGTGGATGCAGGAAACATGGTTTAAATTGCAGTGCAGCTTGGTCAGAGTGTAGTAATAGTTTGTTTAAATGGTTCTCCAATTGAGCAGCAATCAAGCAAAACGTAAGTAAGTATGTACTAAGTATGTACTATTAGTAATAGCAGTCAGATAAATTCATTGGTGAACCCAGAATCAAGTAAAACGCAATATTTCCTGTTGAAATTAAGGTTCAAAACCTAACCAATCAAGCAAAACTGGATAAATCCAAAGATAATAATTTTAAATTTACATTTAACTAAAACTGGATAAATCCGTTTCTAAAGATACCTGCAACAGAACTATGACTGCAGTGTTATAAGTCCCTAATGAAAATGGCATCTAGATGGCAATTTGAAAAAAGCCAATATCTGTCAGTGTCATTTATTACTTTGAACGAAGCACCGTGTTTACTCAAGAAAGGAGAAGCGATTCCAATGGAGTTACAAGAAATTAACTTAGGTCGTAATCTTCCACATAAAAAAAAATAACTATTCGTCACCTAATGGAACAAGAATTTGGCGCTAAATGGGAGGAAGACAAAAATTTGGGTTGGTACAAAAGAATACTGTCTGAAGTTGGTGACGAGCCCGAAGACAATCATAACTAAAAGAGTGACCATCTCGAAGATGACCCTGGCGTACATATTTAAAAATCAAATCAAATTTCATATCCAATAAATAATTTTTTGGAGTTTTAAAATTAAAATTTTATGGAATGTTAAGAAACGTTAATAAAACCTTTTCATAATTATTTAATAGCATCGAGTAAGTGGTAGTATCCAATAAATACCAATTTTTCTTCCTTTTTTCAAACAAAACTAGGTATATCCACTTCTAATCAAGCAAAACACGATAAATAGAGTGGACCAATTCGAAGCGAAAGCAGAGGCGTGACTAACGAATTAGTTCCCGCGTGCCCCATCGCACATATGATTACTTAGTATGTTGTTCACGGTCATCGTGTGTACACGTATAATAGCAGCAGAAAAGTGTATTCTGTGTATTTAATAATGTTGAAAGAGCGTACAGTAAAAAAACCGCTATCATCAAAGTTAGTCAATAGGTTTATTGAGAACAATCCTAGTTTATCTTACAATGGGGTAAATGTAAAATGTTTAGTGTGCAATATATATAAACCATTTAACAAAAGCAAATTTGCAACGCCACGTGCATAGCGCAAGACATAAAGATAGAGACATTGGTGCCGATACAAAATACGAAGTGTTCTTATTTGATTTGTGTACAATGATGAGAAATAACTTTGGAGACGCACCTTATGTTAACAATATTTCATCGCGCTTCTCCAGATTTTCAAGTCATGGAAAACGCATAAGACGATAAGTTTTTTTTTAATCATCTAATTACATACATTTTAGATTTTATTTTTTATACGTATCATCGAGAACGTTTCATATTCTAGAAAAACCGTCTTACATTTTTTTTGTATTTAACATAATAACAGCACCGTTCGTGATAGTATATCTCTAGATATTAATAATGTTTCGCATGCTGGAACCAATTCGTTAGTCACGCATCTGCTTTCGCTCCGAATTGGTCCACTCTAACGACAAATCCATTTTATTTTTGTTAACTACCTGATATGGGTGAAAAAAAAATTATTGAAATTTGTAGATTGATGTATAGTGACAAAGCTCTACAAAGCTACGAGTTACTTTTTGTTTAAATATATGAGTTTCATAAATAAACGTTTTTCATTAATATCTCGAAATTGCTCCACAATTTTACAAATAGACGAAGTTGATGACGGAGACATCGGAGATAATAAGAATATTTTTCATTGGAGTAATGACTAATTATGTTATTCACAAATAAATATGTTTTTGGATGAATTATACCTGATTAGAAAGTTTCTGGACACTATTTTCGCTCCTTTCCTTTTAAATTTAAAATTTGAGATTAAATAAACAAAGATTGAGGTTTCTAACTTTTTACAATTAATGACTCTCCTCTAAAAACTTTCTCAAATTCTTAGAAATAATTACTGTATTCCTCCATTCGTTTATTTCACTATTACTTGCGTTAAGGTTTGGCGAAAAATATAAAACTAAAGGCATTTTTATTAAACGTTCATTTCAAAATTATTTTCACTAATGCTTTAACAAAAAAAAGGAAATTTACTTAAAAAGTATTTGGCTTCAAAAGCTTTCGAGGATTTTCTGTTTTTTTTCTAACTTTTCAAGAGTTTCTTTCCGTATTGGAAATTTTTAAAACTTTTTAAAAGCTGTTTAAAATTCTATAAATAAGGATCAGGATTAGTATCTAAGAACACTGAATTAATAAAGTACGAAAAAGTTCACGAATTGTTGCTTGACCGACAAATTCAATATATATTTTTTTAATTACATTAATATAACAATTAGATGTAGTCAACTAAATCTTGTTAATAGTCTGCCAATAGTTCCCACTAGAACTTAAATTAATTACTTTGCTTTTGTATTCACTCTCAAATAAACTCAAAGGTTTTTTTGAACCTTTTTAAACCAATATGTTTTACCAAATTTAAGATTAAGTTTGATTGGTTCAGAAGTCTGGGCTCGCGTTTCTCGACAAATCTTTACATTTCATCTATAATTAGAAGATTTTTTATGGATCTTTATGTTTCTAATGAACCAGGACGCATCTAAAATGTACCTGAACATTTTGTTCTGAACCTTTTAAATATTTTCAATATTAGATTTTAGATTTTGTTGAGAATACATTTAATATCCTTTCATGATATTTTAATAGCAAACATTTTTTATTGTTAAATATAAGTAAATCTAGGATATAAAATTCAAACATAAGATTTCCAATTTTATAAATATTTAACGCTCATTTTCGAGTTTGAACTACTTTATAGTATACTCTTATTAGCACATTCAAATTGTAAAGCTTTGTTTAAATAAAAGCGATATCTTTTACATTTATAAATTTATTTATTACCTACTTTATAATTTAGACCATTCGTTTTATTACCTGGGGTTATTAATAATCAGCATCTTTTTTCAAATTTATTTATTGCTTTATACATCAGACTGCTTGTTTTATTTCATAAGCTTATCAGTGAACGCATTCAAGAGAAGATATTTATTCTGACCACGCATTGTTAACTAAATATGTATAATAGAGTTCCATTACTGTACAAAGAAATTAACCGGAACTACATACTTGGGTTTATGATACTTAATTATAATTAATTCGTAATGATATTTTATTTGTATGTTTATTAGTAAGATCTTTAGGACACTATCGTAAACCTTGGGTATTATTGCTTGTAGGTACAATTTCCACGAAGTAATAACACAAAAATTCACCGCTATGACGCCAAACAATACACTGTACAACCAATCCATGTATGTTAATATGTAATAGTGTTGGGGTAGTTGCATTTTTACATACTTGAGAAACAGTACAGAATATATCAGCATGAACTCAACTACAGTATCAATCAGAGTCTCATACCAGCAACAAGAGACTCAATAGTATCAATTCAATATCAGTACAAGATACACAGTTTTCTTCGTAACATCATAATAATCATATTTTATCAAGATACATTAGTCACAAGCACACTTTTATGTTAGTATATATCTCATTGTAGATCCAAAACGATTGAATATAGTGTAACTATATATTTAGATCAAAGTACATTTATTCATTTAACAAACAGTCACCAGAAGATTTAAATAGTAAAGTGTATACAGCCTTATAACCTGTGCACGGTGAAGCAACATTCTAGTAACTGGATACAACGCTAACATCAAACGCAAACAATTTGATTTCAATAGCCGACATCCCTAACAGATTTAGCAGTACAGTCATCTATGTTCCCATCCAGTCTTCAAAGTCTGATTATATAAAAGTACTGTATTTTGTATAATTCTTTATTTTTCATTTTAATGTGTTTCTTCCATTGAATTTAAGTATTGAGCATTATCTTAAAATATTTAGCTGAGTTAACATGTTCAACTATCTCAAAATTTATTGTAATTCTTAGTGCCTTCTTTAACATGCTTCCGTACTGTAAGGATTGTAGTATCATCATCAGTGAATATTGCAATAATTGCTGCCTTTAGTTTAAATATAAAAATTTCTGTGATTTTTTTGACAACCTTAGTCAACCTCAATCATACTTTCAATCATAGTTTCTTGTGTCTATCTTGTTTCATTATAATTAGCTAATTTTAATCTTTAGTTGTGTTTATATTTGAAAATGTATAATATTGAAACAAGACCTGGCGCTAAGCTAAAGAAACATTTACACAGAAACTAGTTATCTGACAGCGAAATATATAATTTTCGCTGTCAGAGACCTAGCTCCTGTGTAAATGTTACTTTAGCTTAGCGCTGCATATACAGAATGTCATTGAAAGAAAGAGGTATGACAAATTAAAAGATGTAATTATATAGAATATGAATCCAAAATATTTCCCCAAAATTCGCTCTCATACACAAGAAAAAAAATGACAAAGATATTTAGTTGAGAATAACCAGCTTCAAATTGAGAATAACCAACTTCAAATTGAGAATAATCAACTTCAAATTGAGAATTAGTAAATTTTCAGCACGCGTTCATGTAACAAAATAATACCAAACATCAGTGTTACTCGAGTATCATTTAGCGTCAGTGGTAGAACATTTACAGACATTTACCATGCCTTACATTAAAAACGCGAAGCTGACAAAGTTATGCAGCAAATTTGTGCTGTATATAACTGTATAGGTGACTAGAGAGGGCTTGCAATTAGATTGGGCTTTAAAAAATAGACTGCCTACCGATGTAAAAAATCAAGAAAATGTGGAAAAGCCACGTGGGGGCCTAAAATTTATATAAATCACGGAGGAAAATCGTCGAATTATCGTTCAATAGATTGAAGAAACCCCAAAATGAACATTAAAAGATCTTAAACTAAAAATAGAAGTGCAACATCAAATAACAGTATTTAAAGAAACACTTCCAAAACATTTGGACAAATCGTTGTTCACATTGAAAGACATACGAAAAGAACATGAAAGAGCAAATAGTGATGAAAATAAGATAAAACGTCGTGAGTATATTCAGCAACTTTTAATTTATCAAGCGGATAATGTGCCAATTATATACATGGACGATTTCTATTTATTCATATCAAGAAGACAAGAACGATCAAGAAAGGGATCTCGCTGCAGCATTATAATGGCTGGTTGCGGCAAAGCCAATATACACATTATAGGCTGTATTCGTAATATGGGAATGATTCACAAAGAGGTCAGAAGAGGTGCCTTCAGAATGGAAGACGCAAATCAATTTGTCCGTCAGTGCTTGCCTGCAGCCTATAACATTTTTCAAACTCATGTGGTGTTGGTAATTGAAAATGCTCCGTGTCATGCCAGTATAGAAACTGTATTTACTGAGAATGAATTCAGCAACCATAAATTGCTAAGATTTAGTCCTTACAACCCAATGTTTAATCGAATTGAAATGACTTGATACAGCTTAAAAGCTGCTGTTAAACGGGATTTAAATTTGCGTTTGCCACATATTTTAGCTGGTGAGGACAGAACAAATCATGTAATTTACAAAATCCATTTATTAATTGTGTTACTTTACATGTTACAATATAATAAAAGCAGTTTTCATTTGTAATTGTTTGTTCTCATTTTGAATGTATTTATTCTCAATTTGAATTTGTTTATTCTCGATTTTAAATTGATTATTCCCAATTTGAAATTGTTTGGTCTCATTTTGAAAGTGTTTATTCTCAATTTGAACTTGATTAATCCCAAATTGAAGTTGAAAAGGTATAGTTTTAAACCTCTATCAAATATAACACATCATGCACTCTAATCACAATAGAATTTTTAAAGCAGTTTTATTTTATTTAAATATAAATGGATACCGCATTTTTCGCACTTTAGAGAACTTTGTTTCTTACACGTTGGCAATTTGCTCTGACTTCTTGAACCAAAAATCGGGAAATAGCCCATTTCCCCTATTTTCCCCATTAGCCCAATATTTATGAAAGTTCCTCAAAGCTTTGACGTACCTTACAATATTTAAACAACATACAGTATACGTAAAAATTTTATGTTTGAGTTATCTAATATAAAAGTTAACAAGTCTGGAACAATACTTCTATGAGGTAAAAGGTGGCTAATTTATTTAAACAATATAATATAAGAATTAAAACTGTTCGGAATTCAATACCAATTCAATACAAAAATTTGATTCACTCTATAACTATGAAGTTGACAGTATATTACTAAATTAACAAAAAAAATAATATTTCAGCAATATGTATTAGAAAGTTGAGTGGGCGAGTAAAAATAATAAGACGGTAAATTTATAGGGATGCAAGATCGCAATAATTAACATACAATATGGTGGGTCCAACACCATGCGGTTCTCCCAAGAGAAAAAAAATTATATATCATAAATCTAGGATTCTTACACAAGAGAATAGTATGTTCAGGTCACTACCTTACGTTCTGGCTGTCCTCGTGTTCAAATAAGAGACTTTCCGGAGAACCGGTTGTCCGATGATCACGGATTCGTAATACGGCCGGGACGCCGGCATAGATCGAAGTATATCGCAAGGAAACTAACGTCGCATCTATCCCTTATTCGGTACCAAAAATAAGGTTTTTCAAACGCCTGCCCTAGCAGCCCTGAAGCAACACGTGATCGAGAAAACTTCCAGAACCGGGGAAAGATTCCCGAATTAAAACACTGCACCAGTGAATTAAATTAACACAGTCAAGCATGACCAAAACTGCATAAGCAGAAAGTAACACTTTATAAAATTCAAAACTTGACTAGGAGTTTTCAAACACCTGAATACTTCAGAGCTTGATCGGTAAAGCAAGGAGGATCTCCCTACGAATGTACGACTATTTATTCGAGAGAAAGACTACGTCATAGTAACAAAAACATTATTCCGGACGGAATATTAGAAAGAAAAGAAGATAATTACCCAAAAAACCCGACAAGGTTAAAGAGTGATTGAGGAAGCTATCAAACAAAAATTCGGTAATTAATTCGCCGCAATAAAGGATAATTAAGCCAATTTAGAATTGCACCAACCGTCAAGCGATCTATAATCGGAAGTTAAACTAAGTGGCGCGAAGATGTCGCTGTAAGCAAAAGAAAATGAGAACGCAAAAGTAAGTCAAAAAAAAGGTTATACAACCAAATAAAGCATCCTAATAGATTTACAAAATTATAATAAAAAATACCACAATTTTAGAATTGTTTAAGGAGAATCAATAATCGAAATACCACTAAAAATATACGAAGCATGACTTCGCATAAAATTTCCAAAATGTCGAACTGCGCCGAAGTATATAAAAATAATCCGCTTAAGAATATAGATATAGTGACAACCAAAATATTTGAACATACAAAATTCTATGAAGATATCAAAGTTTGAAATGGCCTGTGATGATCGATAATCAGTATTTAAAGTAAATAAAATTATATTAAACGAAAATATTGAATTTAAAATAGCCTATGATGACTTAAAGTTAGCAAATAATGTAATTAACTCATTAAAAATTCCCAAAAGGTATAAGGATTATTTTTAGAGCGTAACAGCTGTTCGTCATGCTGTGTTTACAGACATAATCAATAGGTAAAATTGATGTAAAGTTTCATCATATAATTACAATTTTAGTAACCGTTTATTTCTGAATTCACCTCTATTAGTTTTTTACATTTATTTCTTAGAAGCCAAGTGTTCAAATATTGATTTTAATTTGACAAATAGTTGTGTGTACACATACCAATAAAATGATAACTCAATTATTAAATAAAATACAAAATACATATTTTATTACTTCCCGTTTTTTGGACGTGTCGTAGACAAATAATAAAGACGAATTCTTTTAGAAAAGCATTGACAGGTCCATAAAATATCAACAAACGTTCTCATTCAATTTTATATATTTATCTTCTTAATATTAATTGTGTTTAACATCCTCCGTCATATCCAATTTCATATATCAACATTAAGTGATGGTATCGATACAGGTGATAGATTGAGAAGGTCGTTGTTCAAATTATTTATCCAATTTCCAATATTTGCAGGTAGTATGTACCTGAGGCGAAGGCGAGAGATTCTTCTAGTTAAAGCTTATTGGAAATGTAAAAAATACCCGTATAAAAGATATATAATACAATTTATCATGAATTGAGCCATTCCAAAATAAAATAAAATTATAAAATTAGTAATACATCCATCCCTCAGTATCCTAAAAACATGACAAAAAATTTTCACAATCGCGTTCCATGTAAAGCGGCATAAAATAAGGGCTTTTATAATCTGAAATGTTCTTCTAGTCAATACAGAAAGGTAATGTCCAGCAGAAACGAATATGTGCAATTAAGTAAAATATCGATGACGTACTCTATCATATGATTGATAAATCCAAGAAAATTTTTAATAGTAGCGTCGTTTATTTAGTTGTATAGATATGAAACCTGATTCATGACCGAAAGATATCAAAAGTGGATTTAGATATTTAGAGAATATTAAAAGTTTTCTGATTACTTCTTTTTTACTGCTTTCAAATAAAATGGTGAACTTTGTACCTTCTGTAGTTCATATATGTAATTGTATTCTGTATCATTTTCAAACGGAATTAAATGCAACAATAAAAATAAAGAAAATTTATGATCTTTGTGGAGATTTACTGAAGGTGAATAAGCGTTAACTCTGGTTCATAAAATTTGCTGTTGGTGATTATGACCTGTGTGTAAAATTGGGCAACCTATTGGATTTGAACAATGATGCTTTAAAATCTCTGGTGAAATCTGATGCAAGATTGAGCATACAGTAATTATCAAAGAGTCTAGATGGTCAACTGTACGGAGGCAGTTACATAAAATTGGAAAGATACATAAACAAGGAATATGAGTTCCATACCAATTATAGAAGCTAACAATTAGCACTTCATTACTCACCAGATTACATAGAGAGCCATTTCAATATGGGGCCGTTACCGATGATGGAAAATGGATCGTTTGTAATAACATAAGGCGTTCCAAGCAATGTATATTTTCACACCAGAAACTTTGGTGTCTGGTGTGTCTAGTTGCCTACTAACCCAACTTTATCTCTGAGGAAGGTTTAATCCGTGTTTATTGGAATTGTAGTGGTAGTTCATTTCAATTAAGTCAGTTCCTGCTGACTAGTATTGCCAACTACAATGGCTATATTCCAAATTGCTAGAAAAAGAGCGCTGCTTCAGTCAACAGGAAAGACATCTAGCAACACGATGGCGCTCGGTCACATTTGAAACGTACCTACGTAGGAAACAATTAAGAAATCACTCCTCAGACATTGCTTCATCTGACTATCATTTTTTCAAGTCTCTTGGAACACTCTTTAAGAAGTAAATTCAATTCTATAGCCGGTGTAAGAACTCACATAAAATCTTATTTTACGCCACGGACACCAGATATCTACAGTAGGGAAATTTAGCTTTTGCAGAATAAATGCCAAAACTACTACTGATAATGACAGAGTACACCTAATATAGGTTTCATGGTAAGCGCAGAATAATTATTTTATCACTTTTTGCAATTAGAAACACACAGGTTAACATAATATACAGATGCAATATTTTTAGGATGCATTTAAAAATAAATATATAAACAGATGGAAGCGTATTTCTGTATTAATAAAACAAATACTTCTTTTATATGGAATGAAATAGGTACTGTATATGAAGTTATGTTGAGAATTTAATTTCTAACTACAATATTAAGACTAATTCGCATTTTATATCTGTTAAACTAAAAGTACCATTATGTGAGGATTGCTACGAAAGTTATAAAAAAAGGAGAAAAAAACAAATTAGTCGATGTAACTGGCTTTATTGTTGTTTAAGGCTTATACATTTCTGCACGCGGTCACACAAATTCTGAAAAGATGTTTGTCACTTAGAAGTACGGATTTCAGAAACGTACTGTGTACATGTCAACTGTCTCTTGAGCTTTTGGAAAACGCCTGTAAAATATTACTTTACTTGTGTGTACACAATTTTTACGCATTAAAATTTTTTAATGTTTGAGGACATTTGTTCTATATTTCTAAGAATTTTTGCCGTTCTTCATTTGCCGTTAGGGCATTCCAACCAGCTATTGTAAACATATTTTTACCCTCAGCGGCACAGAAAAATAGGGAGAGTGGTACATACTGGGACATGGTGCATAGTGGGACATGGACTCTATGCTCCATCTATTGAAAAATAGCTACGCTAATCAACATCAGTAGTAAAGAGTAACCTATTTTCGACTTTCTAAATCAACATTCTTTTTATTACCGACAGCGTTTCTCGGGTAAAAGTAATGGCGACCATCGGCAAAGAGCAAAGTTACAACTGAATGTTGATAATATTTGGGTGAATTTGTGTATAACATTGGATGTAAGTTTGTTTAATAATTTTAAGCCGCTTTGTAGACATTATTTAAGGTATGTATACATTAACAAAGTGTTTTAAAAAATACTTCTGGTTTAAAAATAAAAGAAGTTAGTAATATACTAGTGGTGCATACTGGGACTTGTTTTGATGGTATATAGTGGGACAGTCCCAGTATGAACCATGTACAGATTTACTTTAGTAAGAGGTTTATTCTTTGCAGATGCCAAAGGTTAATAGAAGAGATCTGAGAAAAAAAATGGAAATAAGTAAAAAATTGCATAAAAACTATGAAAATAATATGAAAACAGCAGTGCAAAAAGTTGTTGCTGGGGAAATGACGGTAAGAAATGCGAGAAATACTTTGAATGTAAGCAAGTCAGCTCTTCAACGTTCAGTTGCAAAATGTCGAGCTACTGACGAAGAAGATCAGCAACAGTAGCCTTTTGAAAGAAAACATGGCTTTCGTCAAATATTCACTGACGAAGAGGAAAAGATGCTGGCTGACTACCTTATTACTGCATGCAATATGTGCTACGGGTTGACGGTGAAAGTTACCTGCCAATTTGCATACAAATTTGCTGTCGCTAATAATAAAGTAATTCCTCAGAGTTGGCATGATCGTAAAGAAGCTGGTATCGAATGGATGAGATTGTTTCGTCAGAGGCAGTCACAGCTTTGTCTTCGTACGCCTGAAGCTACGAGCTTAAGCAGAGCTACAAGCTTCAATAGACATAATGTCAATCTGTTTTTTGAGAATCTTAAGAATGTGATAGCAAAACATGGATTCACTACAAGTCAAATTTATAATTGCGACGAAACTGGAGTGACGACAGTCCATAAACCTCCCAAAATCGTCGCTCCTGTAGGACCAAAACAAGTGGGAAAAATTACAAGCTCTGAACGAGGTATCTTAGTGACCATGTGCATTGCTATATGTGCAAACGGCCAATATATTTCTCCGTTCTTTGTGTTCCCACGAAAAAACTTCAAGCCACACATGATACATGGTGCACCACCTGGATCCCAAGGGTCTACTTTTCCTAGTGGTTGGATGACAGCCAATAATTTTTTAAGATTTGCAAAGCACCTTGTACAGATCACAAGAAGTAGTGTGGACAATAAAATTCTTTTAATTCTGGACAACCACGAGAGTCATTATGATTTTAATGTTATTAATTACTTTAAAGAAAATGGAGTGGTTTTATTAACGCTACCCCCTCACTGTAGCCACAAGCTACAGCCTCTTGATGTGGGGTGCTATGCTCCTTTCAAATCTTTTTATAACAGAGCAATGGATGATTGACTATTAAATAACCCAGGTGTGCCACTTACAATATACAATATTGCTACACTAGTAGGGAAAGCAGTACCTCAAGCTCTTGTACCAACTACAATTATCAACAGTTTTAAAAATACTGGTTTTTCTCCCTATAATTCTGAAGTCTTCACAGATGTTGATTTTTTGAGCTCATCTGTTACGGATAGGCCATGTACAGATAAAGAAGATTCTTCTGAAGTACCAAGTTCAGACAAAGATAATAATGAAGGACATTTTTTGAACAGTGATCCTTCCTTAAATTTAAAAAGCACAACACTAGATATTGAGTCTACTCCAAGTACTTCAATAGCAGAACCTAATACAAAGAAATTTTGTACACCAGAAGATGTAAGGCCACATGTAAAAGCTAAAGCAAGGATTAGAACAAGAAAAGCAAAAGCAAAGAAAAAATCTATGGTCTCGACTGAATCTCCATATCTACTTGAACATAAGAAGAAAATGCAAGAAAAGGAAGAAATGTTGAAAGCTAAGGAGGAAAGGAAAAATAGAGCTCGTAGTGTTAAAAGAAAAGTAATTTCTAGCGACTTTTCAAGTGACAGTGATGTTGAGGAAGAGTTAGAAGATAACGACTCCCTGGCTGAACTTTCTGATGATGACTTAGAGGACAATGACAACAGTTCAGTGTTGGAAATAAACGATTTTATTTTGGTGACATATCCTCTTAAAATAACCGATGATAGATATTTTGTTAATTTTATGAAAAAGACATTAAACGCGACATTTATCTTTCCAGATAGGACAGATAATGATATCATAGACTATAATGAGATCGTCTGCAAACTTCCTAAACCTACCCTAATTGGAGGTACAAAGAGAGCAGTTAAGCAGCTCAGATTTAAATTTGATTTTACACATTACAATGTGCAGTAATATTCCCTTTTGTTGCTTTAAATACTTAAATGCATTTTTTTATATTTAGAATGAATTTTCCTTTTGTTTGAAATAAAAATTTTCATCAATGTGTCAACACTTTTTTATTAAAAAAATGTCCCTTTATATACCACACTCATATTTTCCTGTGTCCCAGTATAAACCAGGGAGTGGTCCATGCAGGGACGGTGGTCTATAAAGGGACATATTTTTTTTTACTTTGTATTTTAACATTTGGGACACTGATTTTTCGTGTCAATAATATATATCACATTCTTCCCACAGAAAAAAAATTGATTCCCTAATACCAAAAGTATGCTTCTAAATTACATTTAAAAAAAATCGTCCCAGTATACACCACCCTCCCCTACATTTTTTAAATATACATGTCTCTGTACATTTTTATATTTTTTATTTGTTCGGAGAATCGGCCTTTGTCCAGGAACGCGTCAGTACTGCACTTTCTACAAATTCGTAGAAAAGTGCGCACCCCTAAAGTGAACTACCGATGTTACGTGTTAGGAAGTTACTGGAAAAAGGATGAGTTCTTCGTTACATTTGAAACAAGCATCACGTACTGTATATTAAATATCAACAAAGTGTTCAATCGCCACCACAGTTTTTATAATAAAAAATAAATTTGTATATAGTAAAAGTGAGTTTTATAAGAAGGTCATTCACCGTCAGAAATTGAAAGGCGTTTAGATGGCGTATACAGGGATGTTTCCCTTTTTTATAGCACAGTAAAGAACTGGGTGAAAGAGTTTCGTTTTCGACGGGAAATTGTGTTGTTCATGAAGGTCGACCGATTGAAACGCTCACAGCGGAAGCAATTAGTCTTATTGAGGAGGAAGTGTTGAGTGACTGTCGGTTAAAAGTGAGGGAAATCGCCGCAAGATTGGGGCTTTCGGAAAGTAGTGTGCACCCTGCTTTGCAAGATCATCTGCATATGAGTAAAGTGAGTGCCAGGTGGGTGGCTAAACTTTTGTCGGCAGTTCAACAACAGACACGAATTCAACATGCGACGACCTTTTTAGAGCTGTGTTAAGACAATCTTAAAAAAATATTGATCGTATAGTAACCAGGGATGAAACCATGGTGCTCTATTATGATTCTGAGGGCAAACGTGAATCAATGGAGTTGCGATTCAAGGGGGAGGCACCCCCACGAAAAGCAAAAGTGCAACAATCTACCCGAAAGATCATGTGCACAATTTCTTGGGATTCAAAAGGAATCTTGTTGGTGGATTTTAAAGATCGGAACACTACAGTAAACGGAGCTTATAACACATCACTTCTGCACAATTTGAGAGACTGCATTAAAGAAAAACGCCGAGAAAAATTACGGTGAGGAGTTTTGTTATTGCACGACAATGTTCCTGTCTACACGGCAGGTGTTGCCAAAGCTGCCTTCTTCTTCCCCTCCGTGCCTCCTATTAACATCTCTTTTATTGTAGCTACATTTGTTTTCAACCTTACATTCGAGGCTTCTCTTTCTAACTTTATAAGCATATTGTCCATGTCGCTTGTGGCACATTTGCCAATTTCCTACTCAATAGATGATTCCAAATTGGTCTGTTTTATCTTCAGTTGCTTCGGTAATTACGTAATTCATATATACATTGAACAATAGCGACGACATCATACTTCTTCTAGCTGTGTGTTTGTGGTCAAATGCCAGCTAAACGGCCCTGGTGATAAAAGTGTCGGATAAAGAGAGTAAAAGTCCCGTTAGATAAGGGTTCGAATCTCGAGGCCAACTTCTTCTTCTGTTTTTGGGTTGGACGCCAGCACGTCTAGGCACTTGAGCACACTGCTCTTTGTACTTACCCCAATAGATATCTCAGATCCACTCTGTTAGTCTTGTGCCCTAGATAAAAGCCACTATCCTCCTCAGGCGACGTTTGAGTACACCCGTAGGATCCAATAGATCTCTCCCGAAATATTTCTGTCTGAGTTCCTTCAGTTCCTCACACGTGCATATTACATGAAGGCTAGTTTGCTCCTGTTTTGCACATCTCCTACACCAGGGCTCGCTAACCAAGCCCATGTTGTACAAATGCTTCCTTAAAGGACAATGTCCGGTTATTAATCCGGTAATTATTTTAATTTCTTTTTTGTTACTACGAATTAGGTTGGCTGAAAACCTTCCGTTCAACTCCTTTAATAGTGTTTTAGTATGGAGTTGACCTTCCGTTAACCTCCATATATGTTCTCTTTCTAGCCATAACCAGATCTCCTTTTTAGCCGCCAACTTGTAAGAGGTTGTATTTTTGGGATCGATATCCTCTTCAGTTATAGGAAGTAATAATCAAATCAACATTTCTACCCTATAGGTATGGCTATACCGTCTAGAAACAGTATAACATTGGTGTAAGCGTTTTTTGATATTTTCAAAATCAAGTGTTTAAGAAATAACGTATATTTTTGCGTAAAGAATTCTTATCGATATTTAAAATATTCTTAACCCCGTAAAATAGTCATTGTTATCACTATGAGAATAGTGAATGTAGCTAAAAACTTCAGATGCAAAATTATGTTAAGTTTTGCGCATTAGATAACGCTTAGGGTCAGCGACCAATCGTAAATCTGAAAAACTCGATACTCCGCGAAAAGACGAGTCAAGGCGAGAGAAAGAGAGACCGATGCCAAGATCAGTAATTCTTTTGGGATCAGGGGGGGGCGAGTCACCGTACATAAACTAGTCAACCCGGTGAGTGGTGAAGAAGTGGCGAATGCTGGCGCAAATTGACTGCAAAACTGTATTTTGTCCGTTCATAATTTATAAGCATTCCTAAGCCATAAAACGGATTAAGGGATTTCGAATGCTGTTCAGTTATTCATAAGTGGTGGGATAAATATTGCGAATCTTGGCGGAGTGCCGAGTGCGACCATGAAAACGATTTTCAGATTTCACCAGAATTCCGGGCGCATCTACGATGATACTAATGCGAAGTGAATATAGTATCGTCGTTTTGTCGACTCAAATAAACAGGGAACTTTATGTAGTACTCAGCATGACCGAATTGATGAAATAAGATTTAATTATGATATTCAGTATTTGTAAATTATTATAAATCTCGTTAAATATTCAGCCAATATTATGAATTAGCAATAAATATAACTAAAGTCACGAATTCTTTTCCTTTATATGTAAAATGAAAATTATAATTTATTATGATAGTATAACGAAAAATATACAATCAACTAAAAATTCGCGATAATGCGAAGTCTGCTGAGGAAATTTCTGGAAACTAGTAGTTTAAGTGGGGCGCGCTTTTTTGAACAACCATATTCGTAGAATTTGACATTTCTAACCTATAATTTCACAATGAACACTGTCAACAGTTCATACTTATGTAAAGTAGTTTTATTTACAAGCCATTTTAAAAAGTTACGATATGATTTTTTATGATTTAAAGTGTAAAGTTTTTTATTGTTCACTACAATACTCTTTCGCCAAACTTTGGCTTCATCAAGTGATGATAAACTGAACAATTTTACATATATTTCTTTTACAGAAGTGTATGGGTATATTCTAAGTAGTGTGTTACATATTTTGTATAAGTAGTAGAGGGGAGTTATTTAATTATGTTTGTTCATATAGAGTTAATCCTAATTTCCTATATTTATTTATCTCTATATTATCTCTATATATCTCTATATTATCTCTATCTAACAGATTAAGTTTTTTGCCTTTGTATTGTACATGCAGAATCTTGAACTCTCTATTAAATTTATGATTTGAATCTAAACAATGGTTTTAGAAAGTTGAGTCCGTCTTTTGGGTCTTTGTAGCTTCTTTCATGCTCCTTGGTTCTCTGTTCAAAGGTACGTCTTGTCTGACCAATATAGATCTTATTACACTAGCACGTCAACATATAAACCCCTGAGTTTGCTTTCTTTTCTGTTTTGTCTTTATAATATTCTAATATATTTCTGGACTGAATTATTTGTTTTAAAGAACATAAATTCATTATTTGCTTTTTTAATTACATACATATAATTAAAATAATCTAGGGGACAAGCAAGGAAATTTATTTCTGCTCCATATAGGTTAATAATTATCTTTTATATGTGAAGGTATAAGTCGACCATCATTAGTTGTTTACTTTGAGAAACAGTTAGGAATACTTAATGTCTGTTTATTTAGAAATAATTTTCAAAAATTCTTTCTTTGGAGACTGTGGTTAAGTAAAAAACTTAAAGAAGGTATATAACCCCTTACCACAATTATTAATCGTATCCTAAATACGTATTTCGACAACTAAGTTGTCATCATCAGTAGGTAAAACCACTAATTAAAAAGTCGCACATGGGACACAGTAAAGGTAGAAAACCGCTCACGCACCAACTACTTTTCATCGCGTCCACGTATAGACAGTCTATACGTGGACGCGGTGAAAAGTAGTTGGTGCGTGAGCGGTTTTCTACCTTTACTGTATCCCATGTGCGACTTTTTAATTAGTGGTTTTACCTACTGATGATGACAACTTAGTTGTCGAAATACGTATTTAGGATACGATTAATAATTGTGGTAAGGAGTTATATACCCTTTTTAAATAATTTTCAAAGTTAATAAATTTTTACAAAACTTATTAAAAAAAATAATAATCAACAACATGTGACAATGATTGCAATGCCAGTTGTCAGTACCCTGTTGGACTTCCACGAGTGTTAACTACCTTTCTGCACCTGTTTGGCATACTCATAATCAAGTGGTCTAGCTCTTGTTGATCGATGGCATTCCACTCTTCTATAATACACTGATACAATTGTTTTGTTTCAAAGACTATATTTTGACGCAGTATGCTTCTTTGCAGCAAATACCATACGTGTTCTATGGGATTTAAATCAAGTAATTGCGCTGGCCATGGCAAAACCATTAACTTCGTAGTTCTGAAGAAATGCACGAATGATACCTGCAGTATGTGGACGCCCATTGTCGTGCATGAGTTGAAAATTTTCATCAATTCTTGCAGCATATAGAGTTTTGCACAACGTTTTCAAGGATAATGCCCAGATGTCAATGGCGCTTAAATACCGATCCAAGAGAACAAGGTCAGCTCTTCTATCAAGAGATATTTCACCCCATACAATTACACTACCTCCTTGGAAGCTGTGAACAATTTGCGATGTAGCTAATCATTCTGCATTCCCGGGAAATCTTCACACTCATTCTTCTTGTATCTGGTCGCAAATCAAATCGGGATTCGTCAGAAAACAAAACCGATGCCCAGTTTTGTTTATCCCAATTTAAATGTTGCTGCGCCCACTCTAATCTTCTTCCGCGATTTCTTCTCGACAAAGCAAGAACTCTCAGAGGACGACGGGCATTAAGACCATCTGCATGGAGTCTATTTCTCACTGTTTGATCGCTTATTAACACATCATGAGTGTCGTAAAGTCGAATTACTAATTCTGTCGCCGTAATGTTGCGGATTCGTAATGCAGAAAGTATCTGTTATGAATTGGTCGAATTACTCTTGTGTGTTCTGTATAATGTTCAAGCACATCATTGGTTTACTGATATCTCATCCACAAACGATTGATCACACTTTTTGACGTGTTGAGAGCTCCTTTCAAGCATTCCACTTGCTTTTAATTGCATACTACGGTCTAAATGATGCCTCTCCATCCACGATTAATGTTAAGAACTGGAAAAGAAAATTGATCACAAAAATATCAGAATGACAAATCAACAAATTTTACATTTTTTTTTAATTTCCACTGATTTTTCAGTTAATAAGACCTTATTGTCACTTAAACTGTCGAAACATCAGCAGCAAACTCTATTGACGTTTAAAATTACATTACAAATCATTTGTTTAATATGGCCCGCAAAATACTAGCAAATAAAAGCTTGTCCCCTAGATTATTTTGATGTGTGTAGTTTACCTATTTTGACCATGTATGTGATTGAATTATATTTGTTTTCCATCTTGTTCGATATTCTACGGTAAATTAAAGACTAATTTTGATTTCTTAGTTTACGTTGCAGAATTTTATTTACTAAATTTACTGTGTATCATTATTGACAGCTATGGAGTATATTCTATTTAGTTTTATATCAAAGTTGTTCTGATTTAAAGATACATTTATTAGTTTGTGTATCATGGATTCGTACGCTGATAATTTGTTGTTTGAAATGGGGTGAAAGTAGTTTGTGTGTATTGTTGTGTCTGCGTGTGTTGGTTTGTGGTATATTGCAAATTCGTGTTTCCCTGTTACGTTTGAAATTGTTAAATCTAGATAATTAATCGACTTATCTTCTTCCATTTCAGTTGTAAATTTTATATTAGCGTGAATAGTGTTAATGTGCTTTTAAAAAGCTTTTAATTGTCTATGTGTACCTTTAAAATAGACTAGTATGTTATCCACATATCTATACCAGTAAATGCAATTTTTATAAAAAATGAGGTTCGCTTATTTCATTTTCGATATAGTTCATAAATAGATCTGCCATTAATTTACTCAATAGGTTATCAATCGCTAAGCCTGAAATGTTTGTGTAATATATCTTATTGAATTCACAGTAATTTCTATTTTACATATAAATTAAATAATTTTAAAATTTCCATCTTGAAGTTTCAACAAGTATCATCCCGTTCAGTCAACTATCTCAAGTGTAGTGTAACGCTGACACAATGCACCAAGAGTAAAGTTTACACAGTTGCCTTGTCGAATTTCAGCATTCTTCGATCCTAACTTGCCTTCTGAATCAAAAATTAAATGGTCAATGCATTGAGACAGTATCATCAAAATAAAATATTAAAAGGGTTCAAATAGGAATTGATTAAATCCCGGAAGTAATCAACAATGGGATTGAGTAGTTCGTGTCTAGTAAAACTAGACAATTTTTTAACAGATTTTATCTGAGTTGTGAGTTCTTGAGGATAGATCCTACAGATTCGTGAAAATGAAAATTTCGTCAACGCTCTACATCTGGTGAATAAACTGAAAGTTGTGAACGATCTGGCTGAAAGAGGCATCAAGCTCATAGAGGCTTACAATAAATTATTTAAAAAAAAACGGAAAACAGAAACAGTATGTTCTTCAGGTTGTATCTGAGTATCGCCATAAATTTTCAGGACATAGAAATCCAAAAATTAAGGATTTTTAAAGAAAAAAGTCATTTTCTCGTCATATTTGCCTGGCGAATTTTGTAAAGGGTCTTTCAAATTGAGCGCCTTTTAAAAAAATAAATAAAACCCATAATTTGAATTGATTTTCAAAAATTTTTATTGGTAATTGTAGTATCAGTTCTGACATTTATATACGAAAAATAATATGTAACAAGTCACCACTTCTTCCTGCTTCACAGCTGTTCACTCTTTTGTTAAAATTTTCTATTACAATTTGACATAATTGAGGCTCTCTTTCACCAATGACACGAACAATTTCATCCCTTAGTTCAGGAATTTATTGTGGTTTGTTCTCATAGACCTGGCTTTTTATGTAACCCCAAAGAAAATAGTTAAACGGTGTTAGATCACATAATCTTGGTGGCCAATTAACATCACCATTGCTTGAAATAATTCTTTCACGAAATTTTTGTCTTAATAAAGCACATGTTCCATTAGCAAAATGAGGTGTTGCATCATCCTGTTGAAACCATCTATCCTCTAGATCAGTTAACATCTCACGATATCGAACACCATTCACTGTTACAGCATCACCAGCAGCATTTTGAAAGAGATATGGTCCAATTACACCACCTGACCATAATGCACACTAAACAGTGACTTCTTGAGAATGAAAGGTCTTTTATGAATCACTTGTGGATTTTCCTCACTCAAAATTCAACAATTTGCTTCTTTTTGTATTTTTTTGTGGTTGTTCTTTAATCCAACGTTCTGCATGATGCAATGGCTTTAATTTCTGTGTTATTTGAACCCTATATGTCTTTGAAGCTAAATTCTTTCTTAAAATAAGCCATGTTGTTGATTTACTGAGTCCAATTTGTTGTGAACGTCGACTAGTGTACATTTCAGGTGCTTCAGCAACACTTTCACTTGCTCTTGTCAACGACCACTACGGCTATATCTTTCTCTTTTTTTGATCTTCCACCGAACCGGTCTCTTGAAATTTTCTAATAATTCGACCAATAATTCTTTCAGATGTACGATCATGTACGAGTATATCATAAAATTCACGTAATTTTCTTAAAACATTTTTCACAGAACGCTGATTTTCATAAAATAATTCAACAATTTGAACGCGTTGTTGTATCGGGTAAGAAGGGATTTTTATAAATGTCATACGAATTCAGTGCACCGTCTTTATTTTATTTATTTTTAAAATAGGGCGCTCAATTTGATAGACTTTGGTTTATAAATTGGTTTATTAAAGTTAATAGCAAGAATATTAAAAACTAAATTGAAAATAATTTATATATTATTAGCCAGTGCTAAATTTTTGTGTTAAAAAAATTCGATATTTTATGTGATTTTTTGAATTTTACTTTTAAAATGTAGGACCAAAGGGCACCTCTTTCCCATGTCATATTTAGACCAAATTTCATAAAGTTCCTTTTTCGTGTAATGGACCCAATCTGGAAAGGTAGCACCAGACAAAAAAAAAACTTGAAAAATAAGAATACACATTGGCAGGTTTTTGAATTGGTCAACACACATTTGACCCTATCTAAACTTTGCTACGGCATTAGAACTTCAAAAACCGTTCAAGATTATTCAGCTTCGATGGGTGTATAGTTCGTCTTATTTTACTCCGGAACGAAGTGTGGTATTCTATTGTAATAGCGGGAATAATAGATTTTTGTAACCCAGGAACATGTCGGAACGTGGTTAGAATAATATTTTATTTAAATTTCAATCAATCTTGTAAAAATATATTCAGGTATTATAATATAGTTAATGTGCGTTAAAAAACTTTCCTCATTAAAGACGGACATGTTTTTTTTAATGGTTGATGACATGTCACAAATGTATAATTTTGATAGTTTGGTTATGTCATATAAATGCGTGTAATAATTTAGTAATTTAGTTTTTAAAAAAGTATTTATTACAATAGTCGAAATTAAAAGAAAATAATACTAAAGTAGATTGGAAATGTTGACCGTTATTTTGAAGGTATCGAACAGCGAGAAAAAATTTTTGCCGTTTGAAGAAGACGGATCACACCTAATAAATCAAATAGTATTATATGACCTAATTCGATATTCGAATTTATCAAAAAATGTGGCAGAAATATTAGTTATACGAGGTTTATCCGGAAAGTATCCAACCCTGTGCTGTAGCAAGAAAAGAAGTTAAATCTAGTCAATAGAGATGGTGTCTTCTCCAAAGTATTCCCTTTATGAAGCCAAAACCTTCTTTCTGCAATTCTCTCGCTTTCGGAAGCACTCTCTGAATTCATTCCTTTTTATCTCTTCCACGTGATCGAACCTTCTCCCTTTAATAAGATATTATTTGAGGAACAACCAGAAGTCGCAGGGAGCTAAGTTAGGACTGCTTGATGCTTGGCGTAGCTGAACAATGCTGTGTTTTGCAAAAAATTTACAGATAAGTTGCGACGAATGAACAGATGCGTTGTCGTGGTGAAGTACGAAGCCGCTGCCTTTCCACAAATCTGACCGTGCCTTTAAATCGCCTAAACCACTCTTTAATTTGTGTATCACTCATAGATTCATTGCTATATATTTGACGAATCTTACTAATGGCTTCGGAATACTAATGACTGGTTTGCTGCGTTCAGTTATCGTAAATGTGACTCGCACAATACTTTCATTCAACAGTATATCCTTATCGACTGAATATCGGTACGGCACGACATGCCATATGGTGGGGCACCTGTCCCCTTTACATAGTAAATACCTGTGTTTAATAATGGCACACCTAGGTAAGGTATAAGATCGGATCATTTCAATAGTAGATAGTTCTGTTATTAATACTCATTATTGGTGGTTTTACTTTCGAGTAGGGCATGCTTTTACAATTTTCACTACCGTTTGACGTTTAGCTTGACAGATACAGTTGCAAGAAGGCGTGTTTAGTGAAAGATGAACAAAATCGCTATTCGTGGCAAGTTGAAGTTTGAAGAAATTGAACTCTATGCTTCATGCGTTCAAAGCCATTTATTAGGATTTCTTGGGTTATGTCAGCACAAAAATTCACAATAGCATTACGAAGCTCTTGGTTTGTCAAATCTGGAGATCTTGAAAATTAATAATTCTTTTATCGAAAAATTCTTGCAAAATTATTTTCGAGATTTGTGCGCTGGTGAAGGTTGAAGGTACGTTATAATAACAGTAAAGTATATGTTGCATGTATCTATGAATGTTTTATTTTGATTATAAAAAATTTGCAATACTCCGTTAAAATTCTTTGATTGTTTCGACCTTTGCTTGATGTAAATCCATATCACAAATAAATAAAACACACATAAGATGTTTTAGATTTACACTTTATTAATAAAATAATGACAGCTGTTTCGCTAACACAGTAGCTTCTTCAAATTCAACTTAAGACTAAAGATACATACAATATACAGCGTTAAATCAGGTAGTTGACCCAAGTTAAAATTCTAGGAACTATTACATTTATATTTTGCTTTTTGAAAACTATACCATGTCCTACTTGTGTGAGGTTTAAGTTTAATTATATAACATAAGCAACTAAGAAACAATATTTCAATTGGTGAACAGATTTAACAGTGGGGATGAATTCAAGTCTAATTTATCGTTTAGTAACATTTCTGAGTTTTCGAGTTTATTAATTTCTAGAGACTCTAAACAATTTAGTTTTCTACCTTTATTTTCTACATGTATGATATCGAATTGTAAATTAAATTCGTGTTCATTCTCTATTAAATGATTAGAGTAGGTTGAGTCAGTTTTCTTGTTGATGTATGAATGATAGTGGTCTTGGATTCGTTTTTTAAACGTTCTACCTGTCTATCCAATATTGGTACATGATCTGCATGATAACTTGTAGACTCCTGATTTATTGTCTTTGGTAGTTTTTTCTTTATTATTTTTAATATATTTGGCTAGATTATTATTAGTTTTATAAGCAATATTAATGTTTTCTTTTTTAAGGAATTTTGATAATTTAAGTTGCTGTTGACCTATGTAAGTAAATGATTTAAACTGCTTGTCTGGCTCCACTTTAATGATCGGGTACACCTCCCTTAATAATTTATTGACAGATTTTTTAAAAATTAATTTATCTATTAGTTTTGGGTCATATCCGTTGTTGTGAGCGATTTGGTTATTAATATTATATTTTTTATTATAGTCTTCATTGGACATCGGAATGTTAATAAGTCTATGTGTCATGCTGTGAAAAGCCGCTACCTTGTGTTGGACCGGGTGGTTAGATTTATTATGTATCGTAGTATCTGTATGAGCCACTTTGTGGTAAATAGAAAAATGGACCCTATTGTTTACACGTTTTAAAGTGAGATCCAGAAAGTGTATACTATTATTAAGCTCCTTTTCTATCGTAAACGTGATATTAGGATCAATGGAATTGATAAATTCATAAAGAGTGTTCAACTGCCTATCTGTACCTATATATCCTATCAATATATCATCAACGTATCTGTACCAAAACAAAATGTTCTTCACGTATCTGTCATTATGAAAAATCGTATTTTCCAGGTAATCCATATAAATTTCCGCAAGTAAAGGAGAAAGAGGATTTCCCATGATAAGACCTTGTTTGCAGAGGTAGAGTTTGTTATTGAAAGAAAAGTAATTTTGTTCTAGGCAGACTTTTAGTGAATCTAAGATCTCTTCTTTTATTATGGGGTTTGTTCTATTGTATAATAACATTTTATCACTTAGATCTATCGTTGTATTGGGGGGGATACTAGGAAATAAGTTCTTGACGTCAAAGGATATGAGTTTCGTGTTATCCGGAAAGTTGCGGTCTTTAATGTTATTAACTAACTCTAGACTATTTTTAATACTATGTTTGGGTTTGAATTTCGTGTGTTTAAGGATGATATTTATTAGGCTGTTAGACACTTTAACTGCGGGTGCTGTAATATAAGAAACCACTGGTCTAATCGGGAAATTGTCTTTATGTAGTTTAATCAATGAGTATAATTTCGGGGGTTGTGGATTCATTATTTTTAGTTTTCTACTTTCAAACACATTAGAACTGTTAAATATGCCAGGTGAGTTGTTGATGAAATTAATGATTTGTCGTTGGAATTTAGGGGTCGGATCTTTTTTAATGATAGTGTATTTATCCGGGTCTAGAAAATTGACTGTTTTTGAAACGTATTCCTGCTTGTCAATGGCAATAACCGTTTTGCCTTTGTCAGCACGTGTAAAAATAAGGTTGTTCTCTCTAGCTTTTTTGTTAATATTTCTCGCTATTATTACCTCCTCATGACTATTGGCAGTACACTTCATGTTTTTAATAATATTGCTGGCTTGGTATTTATTAGAGACTTCCTTTAATGCTAATTCTGATTCTACAGCAAGCAGTTCCAAATCATTATTCTTAATGTTTTATTTAAGGTTATAATTAAAACCTTTGTTTAATAACTCGATTTCTTTGTCTACTAGGTGTTACTAAGGTTGCAAAATCTATCGAAAAACTTATGATCTGAAAAACTATTATGAGTAAATTCTTGGTGGTTTTGTTTATAGGAAATTAATTTATCTAATTTATTACGTTGAGTTAAATATTTTTTATGAATTAAGTCGTTAATTTGTTTCCTAATGTTTAATTCTAACGTATCAAATTCAATCGGGTGGAGTCTATAAGATAACTCGGAATGTACTACCTTGAGATAGATGTAAAAGGTGTCACGTTTGGAGTATTGTACTTCGTTAACTTTGGAAATACACGTATGATACACGCGAGATGTGAATTATCTGTTCAACACATTAAGTTTAAGTGAAAGACGTGCTTATTATTTATACCTACACATCTATAACAAATTGCTGTCATTTATTAAATCTTCGCAGACTGTAATCCTAGACATTGGACGATTATATTATTCTATTTTACCAACTTTTCATATTTACTCCTGTATTATGTAAAATAAACCACTATTTTTAGTATTTATATTATAACTTTTCCAAAAGAAATATTCACACAGATATGTTGTCATTTACTTCATGTTTTAACATATTTATAATGCCAAAATTACCATTTTCTAAAATTTAAATCAAATCGTTATCCTGCAAGACGTATACTTCTACAAGATAATAAGTACTGTAGTGGTTTATCATCTACATATTTTATGTGGCGGTAAAATTAATACCGGCCTACTCGGTTTATGAAAGTCGCGATCTACTTTCCAGAGATTATCTCGTTACATTTTTGGCACGTGGTCCTGAAGCAAATAGGCGCGGCTGCGGTGGCGGCTGCTGCTCCTCATCTCTTGCTCATATTTCATGTAAATAGTATTCACCCACTGTTACCGAATACATAATCCCATTAAACTTGGCTCGCAGACCCTGAATATACTTTCGGAAACATTACCTTAATGCACGGATAGTCTTAAATAAGACTTCGCCGATACAAAGGGAAGTTCGTCGAAGGAAAGTCCGTTCGGACCGGCGAAAGGACGAGAAAATATGGGAGAGCGAGAAAAGTGTACGAGTGTTCCTCTTAAATGGGGTCGGCAAAATAGCCTCCTTGATATTCTATGAGACTACCGTTCAGTAAAACTAACTCAATAACTTGCGAGTACCTGCCACTTACTTCCAGAAAACATCTATACACAGAAAATTCGATTGAATATAGATCGTTGAAACGGAATATTTACTGTTAAAACAAGATGAATTTTCATGAAACTAGTATTGATTCGTTGAAAGAGTGTTTCTTTCTAAAACTAAAAATTGTAATGATGTGCTTATTAAATAATAATTTTAGGATATAATTTCAATAGATAACTAAATCTACGAGGGAAGTCCAGAAAGAAGTACCCGTTCTCATATACGAGCCCTAACAACTATATGTTGGAACAAGCAGTTACTTTGCGAATAAAATACCAGTTTACCGAAATTCTTTTATTCTATTTTTTTTAATTATAAATATGAAATTAGCAACGTTTTTTATGATGTATGGAATTATTTTTGCGGTTTAATTATATATTTTTTGTTGATTACTATTTAAATAATTGTTTGATATTCGAAACATGCTGACAACTAAATATTGGAACATGCTTTGCTTTTCCTCACGTTTCTTGAGTTTTATCAGCCTGACGCATAGGTGGCATAGGTGACGAGTAAGTGTGTTGTCAACAAAGATTGTCACGCGTCATTTGAGTATTAATAATTAAAGTAAGTAGGTATTGTCAGTTTTATATTAAGAGTAAAATACAATAATGGTACGTGGAAAATCTACTGATCCAAAAGTGCGAGAAATTATTATTCATCAGTACCATAAAGGGAAAACAATGCGTGAAATTTCCAGTGAAATGACTATAGTAACAACTACAGTTTTTAATATAATTAAAAAATATGGTGAAACTGCCAGTATTAATGTTCGCGGTAAAACTACATGCCGTCCAAAAGCTGAAACCTCAAAGAAGTGTAAGGCATTTAATTAGAATATGTAAGTCGGGAAGAAGAAATACACTACGAGAAGTAACTGCAAGGTGGAATAGAGAAACTGGGATGAATGTTTCCAGAGAATGCTGTCGCAAATACATCCACAAGAGCGGTCTTAGTTTTTATAAGGTATGTTTGATAGGTACTTCTTTGGGGTATAAATTTTCTATTTTTTTACTTGTAGGCCAAAGAAAAACCATTGTTGACGGAAACTCAAAAAAGGAATCGTTACATTTGGACCAAATCAAAGCTTTCGTGGACCAAGCATGACTGGGACAAAGTGATCTATAGCGACGAAAGTAAATTTGATGTCTGTATGGGAGATTACCGAAAGCGTGTGATTCGGGAAAAAACAGAAGCAAGCATTCCATAAGGAGTGCCTCAAAAGGACTGTAAAGTTTCCACAGGGCATCATGGTGTGGGGTTATATGTTGGCCAAAGGGTTAGGAACTTTACACTTTATTGAAGGCACAGTAAACGCAGCCAAATACCAAGATATTCTTGAACATTCGCTTTTACCAAGTGCAGCAAAGTTATATCCATCCGGAGATTTTATTTTTCAACAGGATGGAGCCTCATGCCATACGGCTAAATCTACCAAAAAATGGATAGAAGAACATGACATTCTGGTTTTGTCACATCCCTCTAGCAGCCCGGATCTGAATCCAATAGAGACACTTTGGCACAAAATGAAACAACGCCTAAGAAATAATCCTCAGCGCACTTTACCACAACTACGTGCTAAATTGCAAGAAATATGGGATGGTTTTACCCCTGAACTCTGTGAAGGCCTAGTAGATACAATGCCTAATAGAGTTCAGGCTGTTATTCGAGCTAAGGGCGACGTTACGCCTTATTAATTTTTATTTTTATTTGTTAAAAATCACTTGTTCCAATATTTAGTTGTCAGCATTTTTCGAATATCAAACAATTATTTAAATAGTAATCAACAAAAAATATATAATTAAACCGTAAAAATTATTCCATAAATCATAAAAAACGTTGCTAATTTCATATTTATAATTAAAAAAAATTAGAATAACAGAATTTCGGTAAACTGGTATTTTATTCGCAAAGTAACTGCTTGTTCCAACATATAGTTGTTAGAGCTCGTACTCGTAATGAAGAAAAGTAATTAAAGACTTTATTCAATGAAAGTAATTAATACATTTACTCATTTTTCTATGTAGTCGCCGCCGTTGTTAGGACATTTGTCGTATCTTGAAACCAGTTTTTTATGCCTTTTTCGTAAACCTCTACCGCCAAATTATCCAGCCAATGCTGTACACCTTCTTTTAAGTCATCATCACATCGGAAAGGCTCGTCTGACAAGAAATCCTTGAGCTTACTGAACAAGTGAAAGTCACTTGGAGCCTATACGGAGGGTGGTCAGAAACTTCAGAAATTTGGTAAATCAGGGGTAATAACACGTAAGCTTGGCGGTGGAGCACATAGAAAACAAACAACAAATTGCATAGAGGATATTCGGCGTTGAATAAAGAACTCACTCAAAAAATCAATCACAATTCATTTGTCAGTGGGAACATGTCATACTATTTTTTAAACGGACTTGAAGTAGTTTTCACATAAAATTCAACTGGAACTCAAACAGGTAGATTTTGTTACGAGAACACAGTATTGTCTATGGCTTTTGAATAACATAAATAATAATGACATTCTCGACAAATGCTTCTTTTCGAATGAGGCTTGGTTCCGTCTTTCAGGATATTTAAACAAGCAAAATATGAAAATTTGGCCTGCAGAAAACCCTCATGAATTTGGGGAAAGTACGCCGCATACACAAGAAACAGGCGCCTGGCTAGCAGTTTCAAGAGACGAATTATTCAGTCTATATTCTTTAATCGAACTATAACTGCTGAAAGATATCAAAATGAATTATTAGAGCCGCTTATTAAGGAACTTAATGATTATGAACTTACGGAAGCATATTTCCTGCAAAATAATGCACCAGCGCACAAATCTCGAGAAACAATAGCCTTTTTGCAAGAATTTTTCGATACAATAATTACCTATACAGCCCAACACACATTTTGGTGCCTGCCACTTTTTAACTGTTTCTAAGTAATCCTTAGGTCTATAATCCAAAACAACTGAAAAATTTTGTATACGATTTTCTAGCATGGAGTTTAGTAGGATAGTATTACTGCGGACTCCAACAGCAGTTTCCCATCTTGTGGGTATCCCATCTTCCTTGGTATCGTTCTGCTATCGTCTTAATGTCCTGATAAATTCCTTCACCTTGTTCTTCGCTGTAATCACCTAGGTTTTGTGGGAATCGATCTAAGTGGTTGTGGATGTAGGCTCAAGTTACAACCAAGAATATTAATTTAGAAAGCATATTTTCCCTTAATTCTGTGTAATTCTCTGCTTTATGATTGCGACGAAAATTTTGAACTTCTTTAACAAATCAGTATCAAGCATTAAATTCAATCTCGTTAATTGCTGCGGTAAATTGTGGATCTTTTATAAGTTGTCATATTTGACGTCCATCTAATATGCCTGCTTTCAATTTTCTATGCTAATTCCAGAAAATGTGCATATTAAGTACCCAAAGCAAAGTCCATCTCGATTTAACACCTTCACAAATTGTTTCATAAGTCGCAACTTGATATGCAAAAGTGGAAATATGATTTTCTCTCTCGCAACCAAAGAGTCGTTGACTACGTTTTCCTTCCCTGGAACCATGATATTTTTAAGGGCCGACTTTTATTTGATCCTTAGCTCTGCTGCCCCAAAACAAAAAACAAGGATACTATTTTATGTGAAGGCACCTTTATTTCATTATTTGTGCCTCATATTAACGCGAAAATAAATTAGAATGTATTTCGAAAGCTAGAGCTGCTACGCAGCAGCATCTCTAGATTTGACAATTTTAGACTATTTTCAAGACCAGACATCACACAATCGAAGAGCTTCGTAATGCTATTGTGAATTCTTGTGCTGATATAACCCAAGAAATCCTAAAAAATGGCTTTGAAAGCATGAAGCGTAAAATTCAACTTTGTCTTCAAAATAATGGTCAACATTTCCAACATCTGCTTTAGTATTATTTTCTATTAATTATAACATTTTTTGGACAAACTAAATTACTACTGCTAAAAACTATCAAAATTATACGTTTGTGACAGAATACGTGCATTGTCACTAACCATTAAAAAAAAGCATGGCCCTCTCTAATTAGGAAAATTTTTGAAGGCAAATTACATATAAGTCTCCTATCTTCTGTATCGAAAGCTGCTTCTAAATCTATGAATGCTAATAGTAGTTCATCAGCCTCTATTTATTTTCTCTCGATTAAATTATACGCAAATAAAAAACACTTTTATAATCAAATAGATACAACACAGCTGTAACTCTTAGAGTAATGGAAATTTTGTGGATATGAAACTAGGAATATTATATTCTAGAATTAAATGATTTAATGGTTATCTTCATCACAACAACAATACACGGGAAATGATTTTAAAAAGATATGCTGGGCATTTTCCAATTTCGCACTTCATTTTGGCTAGTGTTTTACGATAACTGTGTCAAATTATAACTAAAAAAAGCTCCATAAATATGGTCTATATGGCTGTAACACTCTCAGCTAACTAGCTGGTCTGCTATGTTATTGAATTCTATACCACTATACCCTTAAGTCTAAAATAAAGCGTTCGGCCTCACGTCCAATATATTTAGAAAATTATGTTTAATATGGCTTCCTATTATTGAGTTGCCTTTGAAACTGCGTATAGTTTAAAGCACTAGCCAAATTTGAAATTAGTACATATTTTAAGGCTTCCAGAATCGTTATTACCTCTATGGTAAACACATTAGCCTATGAACCTAATTTGACTAATGTGCCTAATGTGGTTCTTCGCTTAATGTATTCTCTTACAAATGTATTTATTTGTCTGTAAATATGTTTTGGTATATTACTCTACTTCTACTCTTTTGGTTTTAAGAAAAAATATCTATAATATTAAATTATTAATTCTTTCGTTTCGCTCCTTATAATGATAATTGAAATTTGTACATTGATAAAAAGAAATACGTAAGTTTATGTAATAATCTATTTACTTAAAATGCTCCGGCTAGTAAAAATCAATGAAAAATGACTTGACTTTATCTAAAAGGTCTAAAAGAATAAACAAAATGCTACACTACTTTACACTTAGCCTTGATTAATTAAATTCGCAGGGCAATTTGATTCTCGAAAATGAAATTATTTTTAAGGCGATCTTTCAGATGTATCTGACTGCATTCAAACAGAATCTGAAATACTCGGTTCAATAATTTATGACAGTATAAGCGATGAAAAAAACAAAACGCTGAAATTAAGAAATGAGCAATTTAATCTAAGAAACAAATCTATGAAACAAAAATACAAACTATTACAAATAAATAAAGATTACTATGTTAGTTAATATGTTTAAGAATTGAATTTATGAAATCTTTTAAGGTTCATCTTTGTAAATATGCATATTACGCAAAATACATATATGCACTTATCTGGACGGCGAATAATTTCCACAACTGGTCTACGCATCGGCTGTCGATATTGTACATGCGGCGGATGCGAATTCGTCTTTGTCTATAGTCGTCGGTGCAGTATAAGCACTGGTATATACTCTGCTTCTACTCTTTGAAAAAGTATATACAATTCACTTGATGGTTCTTAAGTTTATAAGAACTTTAACACTCTTATTTGATGAGTTGTATTTGTCTAGCAAACACACTTGGAAATTTAACGCTTCTGGTGGATACACACATCGGAGTCAATGACACATTTTTGTTTGTACGCTGACCTTTTTCTTACATATAGGCCATCTATCTAAACTTCCGTATGGGTTAAACTCTCCTGGAATCACGTAAGAGTTTTACTTTTTAGTGCTGGACACTTTAGATAATGTGATGCTATCGTCTGTTAGGGAAATTTTTCCCGCTAACAATTTTATTTTTCAACAAGATAATTACTCGGTGCATATTGCACATTGTGTAATGAATTATTTTGCTGGAAATAATACTAAAATTCTATCTTGGGCTGCGAAAAGTCCCGACATAAATTCAGTAGAAAATATCTGGGGAATGATTGTTAAAATGATGCGAAACGCAAACAACGTGTCACGTAATAAAGAACAATTGTAGGACTTTGTTAAAGAAACTTGGGAAAGTTTGGCAGAAAATCATCGATTAGCAATTAATTTAATAGATTCACTTCCACCAAGAGTCCAGGCCGTTGTAAACAGCATAGACTGCTGTCTATGCTGGTTCGCTGCCTGTGTTTTACAGAACCGAATTCTGCAATTGTCAATCACCGATTTCTTAAGATCGCTTTCTACGGAAGTCCGTTGCCGAATTGTTTCTTTAAGATCTCGCACTACGGTGATCTGTCGCCGAAGTTATACATTCTATTAATAGCAGTCTCGCCAATTAGTATCTCTGCTGTAAGCCCCGAAGTTGAATCAGCAATCCGTCACTTAATTTCGAACCGCCATGTATACTGATTCGCTGTCTGTTTCTTATAAGACCGAACTCTGTGATTGTCTATCACCGATTTCTTAAGATCGCTTTCTACGGGAGTCGGTTGCCGAATTCTTTCTTTAGGATCTCTCGCTACGGTGATCTGCCGCCGAATTCATTCATTCTATTAATATTAGTCTCGTCAAACAATATCTTTATTAAAAACTGAATCAGCAATATTATCGTCTCATGATCTCAGACATAGAATCAATGACGCAGTAAGTAGAATTATGTTCAATGTATTGTACTAAATTAAAATTATACAGGGATATAAAGTAGACGTTATCATTTGCTTTATGTTTCTTCCTGCTAATTGATTTTTTTTTTCATAAACGGGTGAACGGTGCTAGTAGTAAGAACGGTTGTACAATGGGAGTAAGTGTACCGTTGTCCGAGGTTTCGAATTTCGGGGCTGGTGTGTAAGAGATCAGTTTTTTTTCGGTATTGGTATCACGCTTAGTCGCCCTTATATGTTGAGGAAGTGAAAACCTCTCTTACGGCGAGGAGGCATAGTAACAAATCCATGATCCATACACCATTTACACTCTAAGCAATCCTGTGATCTTAGCAAATTATCAAGTTAAGAGATTTGGTCACTATGCGCTGCAGAAGAAAAAATTTAGTTAATTTTAAGTTTACATTCATATTGCATTACAATTTGTTTTCCGCTGATATTCATTTTCCGACATTAAAAAGAAAATTGCAACTTCCAACAAAACACTTAACTGTTTGACAAATTTATTGGATCGCTCTGATATATGTTTTGGTTAAAAACTTGCCATTATTGAAAAGACAGGGCGCCAAATAAAACGAACTAGAGATACTATTTATACGTGGTCATTAGCCTAATGTGGTCGTTAGCTTAATGTATTCTTTTACAGGTGTATTTATTTGTTAGTGCATGTGTCTACTACATATTTCTTCCTGCCGCGTATTGCTTTTTTAATTTACAAATTTTCAAACAGTGTTAGTTTTTCCATTTTGTTTACATCTTGTGTCAATTTGCTATAATTTTATCAAAGTACTTAATATATATATATATATATATATATATATATATATATGTATATATATATATATATACAGGGTGTGAAATAAAAAACAATATATGAAGAATGAAAAGATGTACTTACACAGAAGATGAATCCAAAATATTACAACGAGTCAATTACGATGCGAACCCAAAATTAATAATCCTCTGAAAAATTGTATCATGTTCCGTCTATGAATTCAAAATAAGTTATACACACAGAGAGAGACACGTACGCTACAGAGTATGTTTATATAGGTAACAGCCGTCGATATTATAAAAACTGTATGCTAAGGTCAATAACCTCGTACAAAGTCAGCTTTTTATACATCCACATGAAATGAAGTCAGTTCTAAAAGTCCACGAATATAAAATATTCGATTAAAGGTCTGGTTTATTACTTCAAAGTATATATATTTAAAACAACCCTACATGTTTAAAAACCCTTTTTGTTTTAAATATATATACTTTGAAGTAATAAACCAGACCTTTAATCGCCGACTTATTAAGTTTACTATATCATACCAAGGTCACGAAAATATTATATATATATGTATATATATATATATATATATATATATATATATATATATATATATATACATATATATGATATAGTAAACTTAATAAGTCGGCGATTAAAGGTCTGGTTTATTACTTCAAAGTATATATATTTAAAACAAAAAGGGTTTTTAAACATGTAGGGTTGTTTTAAATATATATATACTTTGAAGTAATAAACCAGACCTTTAATCGCCGACTTATTAAGTTTACCATTTATATATATATATATATATATATATATATATATATATATATATATATAAGAAGACGGCTATTGTAAACTAACGCTGCAATGTTTATGTTTATAAAAACTCTCTGGATATAAGTTTTCTATGGTACGGGCTTGATAACGAAAGGCAGCTGTTAGAAATTTATAGTTTCTTTCCTGTAAATTTCTAAAAACGATATATTAAAAGAACGTGTAAGATGTGTGCTTCACGGGCATTTAACGTCCTATTTGGTAACAATCTATCTTTAGTCGAAGACGTAAATGTAGAACATATCGAACAGAGGATACCTAAAGCGATATTGACCATAACGAAACTATTCTTTTGGTTTTTGTCACCTTAAAGTATTAAAGGTGAGCTTGTTTTATAATACAGTCGATCACATAATGACGTGACAAAAATATTTTAAATATCTTTTCGCTTATGAGAGGGAATTTTGGGAAAATATTTTGAATTCATATTTTATATAATTATATCTTGTCATTTTTCATACGTCGTCGTTTATTTCAAGGACACCTGTATATGATACCTATATTCTTTATATTGTGTAAAATAGCCCTTTTATGCTCGTTTGTTTTCAGTAAATACTATGTTAAAATATGAGTTCATCTCACGTAATACAATAATATCTTAGAAGCCCTTGTTTTATCACTAATACCGCAAAATGTAGCTACTATTTTTGTACGAAAGGAAATACTCATCTCCGTTAACATAATAGGTATGCAAAGTCATGTATCGTACGTCAGATATGTCAAATTTTTGCAAGGACTATTCATTATTTGAGGCTTCATTCTGTTTAAAAATGAAAGCACATTTACTATTTAATTAATGCCGTAATTAATCCAGTGTATTTTTTTTAATTAAAATTAAGCACCGTTTCCTCTCACAAGCAATTACTAATTATTGAACTATATTTGAACTCTTTTATATCATGAAACTTTATTTCAATTTAGAAATAAGCTAATCCTTGTGATAAGATTTTGCTTAAAAAGACTAGCATTCAGGTGTATCTAGTATAAGGTCTAAGACAAAGATATCATGGAACAAATTTAATGATTCAGCGAGCGCCAGAAACTTGTGTCTTTATCTTATATTCGAATTGTCGTGCGGTTATTGTGGAATTCTTAAGACCACTACATAATCACGAATTTTTTATCCATCGCCAACTTTCTCTTTTAATATATATCATTAATTACGCGCGAGCCGATTTTACCGCAACATTTCTTTTTCGCCCGATAATAAAGAAGTAAGTGAAAAAGTTTTCGCGTGAATGAGGAATACAAACCATTCTTTAAAAACAGCAATTCATTGCCACCTAGGGAGGACGGCTTTGTTATTTCCGTGAACTTGCCAGTTCTAAACAAGTTGGCGACGGGCAAAAGTTCGAAATGTTTTTGCGATATGTTAGCGTTTCTCAAACTCCCACTTCTCACCAACTTTTTCAACTTAAATAATGCATGAGAAGTTTTTTTCTTGTGTGACAAGAGTACGTGGAACTACTGTCATTTTTACGACAGATTTTTGATATTAATGTATGCATATCGTAAGATAAGTTTGTAAAAATATTTCAAGATTTTAAAAGGGTAACGTAAAACTCGAATAACCTACTAGTCGGCAAACTTACCTTTACTTCTAACCTATTTTTAATAAACCATGGCTAATACGAGGGTAGTCTTTTATATTTTGCATATAGAGCTGGAATAAAACAGTAGATGGCTTTCAAAGACTTTATTACTTTTCGAAATATTCTATACGAGGATTAATGCAATTCTGCATACGCTCGAACCAACTTTGGATCCAGTTATTCTACTCGTTTGTTAGTACAGTCAAAATTGCGTATTTTAAGGCATCGACTGCTCCTCTGACGGCTGGAACCACGCAATCTATCCTTGATTTTCGGAAAGGTGAAGAAATAGTTGTGACTTAGGTCAGGACTGTACGGAGGATGATCTAACAATTCAATTATGTGCGAACTTCCATTGTCTTGGTTGAGGATAATTCGCCATTGGGGTTGGTTTCTTGTAGCTCAGCGGTAACTTGCGGCAAACAAATGGTTGTATACCAATCGGCAGTAACAATTCTTTGATATTGTAGAGAAATATTTTCTACATGCTGCATGACCTGCTTTCGAGACAAATATCGCGACTATCTTTTTGGAGACATTTCGAGAACGAATAGCTTAGTCAGCTTTGCTTCCCCTTGGGACACACAAACAGACGATTGGTATTTATTTTCTGGCTCATATGAATAACTCCAAGATTCATCAGCATTCACGATGTTGTACACGTTTTTAGAGTTTCCTGCGTTGAAGCGCTATAGAGTTTCTTGACACGAATTCACTCTAACTGTTTTCTATTTTTTGGTCAACAGATGCGGTATCCAACGAGAAACTAATTTTTTAACATACAATTCTTCGTGCGAAATTTTTTAAATTGCGGTCTTTGAAATCCCCAATTTCGTGATATATCAAATGTCGATCTTCGTTGATGAGCTTACGCACAGCACCAACGTTTTCCTGAGTGACTGCCGTTTTTGATGCATCTGCTATTGAATCGTCGCTAAGACTAATCCGTCCACGTTTGAATTTTCGATACCAACGAGAAACTGTTGACTGTGGTGCTTCATTACTGAAAACAGAAACCAATTCAGAGAGGCAATCTTGTTGAGATAATTTAGAAATTGAGATAATTGAGAAAATTATAAAAAAATATTGTGCGAAAATTTTCACGGTTTAATGCCATTTTTCGACTAACTTGTAAATTTTGACAGTGCGTTGTAGGTACAACTCTACCTGTATCGCACTGGAACAACAGACGTCAATGAAAGACCTTCATGAAATTTATTCCTGAGAGTGGTGTGCCCACGCTGAAATTCGAAGAATCAACTCTAAACACTACTCTTACATGGAGCTTCAACCGCAACAAGCGAATAAAGACCTGTTTGTGCGTGAAATCACATTCTGTAAACAAAAGTTCACTCAAGTACGAAATATCGACTGAATTATTGGTTAGAAATTTGAAATTTTACTAATACGAGGGTCACCTCTTATATTTTTACAAAATCTGGGAAGAAAACAAAATTTTTGGGAACAAACTATTTGAATGTTTTTCAAAATATTTGCCTTTATGGTCTATACACTTTTCCATGCGTACGAACCAGTCCTCAAAACATTTTTTCCACTCTGAATGTTGTATCTCAGAAACATGGTTTTCAAAGGCTTCGACTGCTTCTTGAGGTGTTGAAAATCGCTGTTCACGCATTTTTTGTTTCACGGTTGGGAACAAAAAGAAATCATTCGGCGACAAGTCAGGTGAATATGGACAATGAGACATTATTTCAACACTTTTCTCCTTCAAATAGTCAACTGTTACACGTGCTGTATGGAAACTCGCATTGCCGTGATGAATAATAATGCGACGTTTTCGGTTGTTCTCCCTTATTTCGTCTATAACTTTTGACAAACAAATTACTGTATACCATTCAGCGTTAACAGTTTTTCGATCCTCTAAAGGAATTGTTGCGATATGTGTCCTGTACAGCCGAAGAAACCAGCGATCATTTTCTTGGAAGAACTCCTTGTATGAACAACTTTTGTGGGGTTCGGTTCGTCTTGCAACACCCATACAGTAGATTGTTGCTTGGTTTCCGGTTTATACGCATATATCCATGTTTCGTCCCCTGTGACGATGTTGTATACGGATTTTGCGGTTCCTACGCCGAATTTTTTGCGCATCTCTTTACACCAATTGATACGAGCTGTTTTCTGTGCTTCGGTCAAGTTACGTGGAATCCATCTGGAACATATTTTTTTTACAAATAAGTGTTCATGTAAAATCGAATGAATTGCAGTCTGCGATATGCCAGGAGATACCGCTACCCCACTGTAAGTGACATGTCCATCGTGTTTTATCATTTTCCGCACAGCATCGATGTTTTTTGGAATCACAATAGTTTTTGGCCGACCTTTACGTGATTCATCACTCACTAAGGCACAACGACGAAATTCTGCAAACCAATTGTAAACTGTCTTCTCTGATGAGTGCTTCATTACCAAAAGTTGGCCGAAGCGGTATAATGCATTCTTGTGGAGTTAAGCCTTTTTTATAATCGTAAAAAATCATCCAACGAAAACCGTCACGAGTAATCTCCATTATTTTACACACTCACTGTCTTAAAACTGTCACTGTCAACAAACTACTGACTCAATTTCGAAGATATCGCGGATTTCTCATTGACAAATGTCAAGTTTTAAGAATATGGTGATTACATATGCCAAAAGCACCATCTAATGGTCGATTCTAAAAATATAAAAGGTATCCCTCGTCTGACCACTTAAACTTCTAAATTTCAGAAATTTTCCCAGCAGCCCTCGTATTATATTATTTTTGTATTGTTTGTCTTGAAATTTCTGTCAAGTAATTTAAATTATTACTGTTATATGAGTGCATATCACTGTTGACAATTTATTGTTAGCTGGAAATAAAAATTTATGAAAGATTTTTCAACACTTAATTAACGTAAATCTGATTTAGTGGCGGATATTTCATTGACCTAAAAGCATGAAAATTATAATTTCATTTATAAATGCATATATGTATGTACATACGCGAAACTGACTGATAAATTAGTGCATGTGCTCCTGTACGATTTGCATGCAATTAGCTGTGAAAGGTTTCTGTTGGTTTTAATACACGAACCAATATGGCGTACGTATGTGTACTGTTTGGAGGGTTGAAGTATGGAACGCAGATTAAGTTAGTACAATACACAAAACCTTAATTAATAGGGACAAATTGATATATTGTTCGCGGGGTGGATTATTTAAAGCTTCCATTGTTCAAATTGACTTTGCCCCTACTCGGAAATTCGCTTCGAAGAAATTAATCGTTAATTTTGCCATTACGTAATACTGGAGTCTAAACGTGTTTAATGAACTGTTGTTAGTAATCCAAAACCTATTACTTTCTAAGCATAATACACTAATCAACTTTTGTCATGGTATAAATATTATACGGCATAATAATACCCTGCATATTTTATGTATATTTTCTAAATTTTGTATCAAGATCGGTATTCATGTATTAGATAGCCTATTATACACGTCTAAGATTACATTGTTGGAATAAATTCACACATATACAAATGCCTATACACTTACTCATATGTGCGAGAGATATTTCTAAAGCTCTGGGCATAGCGATCCTGCTGAATAATGCAGCGCAATTTTGTTAATGCTATCAGGATCAAAATTACATAGTTAAATTAATAACACAGGTCTACAAAATTAAACTTTTTGACACATGTTTTTATTTTGAAAACTGATTTTATATAATTTTGGTAGGCTGATTTCAAAAATTCTATGCATTTATTTGTATCACGTATGGTTTTTTTTTGCAAATATTAAATGAAAAAAAACGATATATCTAAAAAAATTTATATGTTTATTGAGTAAAAAGGTGGAATACAAGTTAAAAAAGGGGAAAAAATACTTTACTCAGTCTTTTTTAAGTGAAATCTTTGTCTTTTTGCCAGAAAGCTGCGTTGTCCGGACATTCGGTTGTATGTTTTTAAGGGCATATCCCGTTTTAACATCCAGCAGTAGTTCGCCATCATCGTTATGCTCCATATGCCTTGGTATCGCCGTTCCATTTCCTTAATGTCTTGGTGAAACCTCTCTCCCTGTTCTTCGCTAACTGCTCCAAGATTTTCAGGAAAATAGTTCGTGTGAAAACAGGAAATGCACTTTCAAACTCATATTACAACCTAGACGATGAAAGTGTTGTAACATATTTTGAACAATATTTTCGTAGTTTTCGTCCTTAGAGTTCCCAAGAAACTTATCAATTACTTCTTTAAATGAAACCCAGGCGTTTTTCTCGACATTGGTCATTGTGTTTTGAAAATCCTTGTCTTTGCATAATGTTCTTATCTGCGGCCCAACAAAAATACCTTCTTTTAACTTGGCATCGGATAAGGCGGGAAATGTCTCGCACAAATATTTAAAACACTGTCCATTTTTGTCTAAGGCTTTAACAAACTGCTTCATCAAGCCAAGTTTGATATGGAGAGGAGGCAGTAATACTTTTTTGGGGTCAACCAAGCTATCTCTTAATACATTTTTGCTACCAGGTGTAAGGCTTGTTCTAGAGGGCCATTCTATTTGAGTCCAATGTCTATCCCTTGCTCGACTATCCCACTCACAAATAAAGCATGGAAATTTTGTATAACCTCCTTGTTGTCCTAGTAGCATGCAGAGGACTTTAAGGTCACCACAAAGCATCCACTGATGTTCTTGGTAGTTTATTTTCTTTAAAAGAAGTTCAAAATTTTCATACGTTTCCATTAAATGTACCGAATGGGCAACGGGAACCGAGGCCAGCTAGTTACCATTGTGCAATAAAACGCCTTTTAAACTACGCTTACTTGAGTCAATAAACAGGCGCCATTCTTCTTTTACATACGGCACATTTCCTAATTTTGAAATTAAGTCAGAAATATTGTTGCAATATACTAGCGGTCCGTCTTGAGTAAAATATTGACATAACTCTTTTTCGCGATCCCGGTAAAAGCTTGATGTGACGCCAGGTGCCAGTAAATGTGTCTCACGAAGTCGGGAGGCTAACAATTCGGATGCATCCTTTGGAAGGTGCAAATCTCTAATTAAATCATTTAGTTCGCTTTGGTTAAACACTTCGGGCTCTCTGAAATCTGGTGTGAAATCTGAGTCATCTGGGTCGCAATTAGATTCCTCTGATTCTGACGATATGACGTTTTCTAGTGCTTTTGGGGCGGTAGGTATCGGTACATCTGGTCCATGAGGAACTGGTCGAATAGCAGAGTCAAGATTGGGATACACAATTTGTTTCTTATTTTTTCTGTTGAATCCTTGAAAATTACACGAACAAAAATAACAATCATCACTGTGATTTCTAGGCTCTCGCCATACCATAGGAACACCAAAGCTTAAACATTTCTTCCTACTTTTTTGCCAGTTTCTTAATGCTTCAACGCAAACGGAACAAACAGTATGAGGAGCCCAGGACTTGTCTTGGTCGCCAATTTTTACACCAAAATAAGCGTGGTATACATTTTTCACAAACGAAGTTATAGTTTGCCTCTGCTTTACTACGACATAACTACCACAGATATAACAAAAGTTATTCGGATTGTTCACACAATGTCTTCTTTCCATATTTATACGTTCTAGAACACTTAAAATACGCAACAACGAAGACAACAAGCGCGCAGACACAGTAGCACGACGACTAACACAACCAAACTGCACATAAGCAGGTTTCAACGTTGTATTGACGCTTCTGCGCCGACTCTGTTTGCTTGGCTGAGAAATCTAATATTAACCAGTGTTGCCAAATCACATTTAATTTCATAAAAATCAGTTCATTTAAAAATCATGCCTAACATGGAACAAACATATTCTTGTCATAGGTATGTATATTAATAAATTAACATTTTTAAGATATAGAGCGCTATAAAAAAAATTTACGTGATAGAGCAAAAATATTGCGTTTTTTGGAATAAGGGCATATACAAATTAGCAAACAGCTTTCAAACATCAAAATCACTGTAGACCTGTGTAATCACATAGTGTATTTGGCAAGTCTGTAGAATTAAAAAGTACTGTCTATCGTTGGGTCAAGCGATTTAAAGCTGGTAGAATTTCCCAAGAATATGATCTCCGTAGCGTACAGCCAAACACTGCAGCAACCACAACTAACATCGCTGCTGTGGAGAACCTGCGGAAGATATACAAATAACTATTCATGAGGTTATTGTTGCACGAGCATTTGGGACTGAAAAAGGTTTTAGCTTGCGCAGAAACTTCATAGGTCTAACATTTGTCAACTCCAAGATCCGTACAACAAATCAAATCCGTACAACAAATAATAAAATGGATGGATCTGCTACTTTAACCCTGAAACAAGAAGTCGACTTAAAAAGAAACGCAAACCACAAGATGTTTCATCTGTTAGTTAGGATTAGGGCGTTTCAGGATTGCGGTGAGATCATTTTAGTGGTCTACTTATCAAAAGGGAGCTACAATCAAGCCAACATATTATTCAAACGTTTCGTTCCACAAGCCCGTCAAAAGTCGATCTGAAAAGTTTCATAAGCAGCAATTACTGCAAGAGGATTGCGTAAGCCTACATACAGCTCAACGGACTGTGGAAGATTTAAGCGAGTTGCTCTGGGATCACTCCCTTATTCACCTTACTATCTGTCAGACAGTAACTCTCAGCTATTTGCAGAATTAAAAAATCATCTATGTGGTGCGCTATATGAAGTAAAAAGAGCTTTATACTAGTGTCTCGCATCAAGTCTTTTGAAGATATGCAAGTGTATACAGTTTAATGGTAGTTAAAAAAAAAAACAAAGTAAATAAATGAAATAAAGAAATTATAACACAATTCCTTGAACTTTGGAAACATCCCTTCGGGGCTTACTCCAGGCGTTTCGAGGAAGCTTCAGCAAAAGAAAAACAAACTTTAAACAAATAGTTCTACTGTGTTTGAAAATACATTCTTGCAATATTTACACATATCCGAAAATTAGTTTGTAAATAGTACATTGTATACCTAGTAGAAAAAGCGATACAAGCGATGCGCATTCCCGGACGACAATGTAAATTGCCTATGAAATCGTTTCCGTGACGGTGACGTTTCAGTGACACTTGTTGTTGAAAAGATCAGAGATTCATTGCTTATTATTTCGCTTTAACTACTTACCTACTTAAAAATTTTAAATGGACGATGATGTCCTGAAGTGCGGGACACCACCTGAATTAGTAAAAGCTGCTGAAAATATTGTCTGCGTGTATTTATTTACTGTCTAAAATCTATATAAATAACTTCCGGTCCCGGAAAGCTACCGACTTTCCCGACCTAGGACGAAAAAAATCTTCCCGCACTGTTTTCTGATAGTTGCATACCAACGGACTAAAACACTGGAAAAGCTTACTTTGGGAACTGAAATTGCGCCGAGAAAGTAGGCAATCTTAGCCGATTTTCCATTTACACTGAGGTACATTATTTCAAGATTTTGACGCTCAAACCAGTTGACCGTTACAACTGCTAGAATAGTATTTACACTATAGGGATACAAGATATTGTAGCTATTGTCATTTTTCTAAATTCAAGCGAATGTATATTGATATATACATTGCATAATACCTTCCTCTGAAGTCATATTACCAATTTGTTTAATAAAACTAACGGGACTATTGATTTCAACTCATTTTGGAAAACCTAAACAATTGTCCAGTTTCAAGCGAATAAGTCCACGTTTCAATGGACACAAAGATGTTTCAGACTAAGCTAGATTGTAAAAAATCCATCAAATATAGAATTTCTTCATTTTCAGATATTCATATAAAATTTTAGACGTCTGCTTCATGTTGATGTCTAGAAATCTATCTAAATGTTGATCTCATGATGTTATATGCCGATCTATCATTATTATTTCGAACACAGCATCAATATTTCCTAAAGCAACTGCAATTCGCTAACGACATGCTCGAAAATTATCTTCAAGACTAATGCGTCCAACTTTAATTACTCCTATCTTGTAGGAATAATAAATATTTATATTTGGTGCTTCATCACTATAAGCCGTAGCTAATCATTTCGTGCCTTATTATTTTGTTACACAGAAAAGCATTTTTTGTTTCAGTCCACTCTTTTCTCTCTGTCAACTTCATCACGTTTTAAAAACAATGAGCTGATATTGTTGTAGTCTATCAACACCTGAACTTACTGTAAATGAGAATTAATTACTATTAAGTGTCTTTTCTACATGCAAATGTCGCCCTATGTGATGTGTTAATTACTGCAATTTGACAAACTAAGTGTGTACCAATATGCAGAATGCTACACGTCGCGACGCCAACCTCCCTTGTTGTAAGGATAATTAAAAATTTATGAGAAAAACCACATCCATCCCTGGAACGTATAGAAGCATGTCGCTGTTATTGGCGCTTGTCAATATACTGTATCCTGGAGACATACATGACTTTTCACTTCTATAGTTGATGTATATATAGTTAACATTCCAAATATACTGCAAATGAGAATTAGATATTTAATTGTCATTAAAAACTAAACTATGTTTGAAATCACAACAACATATTTAGTCAATATCACCTACTAAAATTCAAAACCCAGTGAACAAACTTTAATTTGTAAACTAGTGTTATCTTTCATACTTGTATGTCCTGGCTATCTCATCCTCTGTTTCGTTTATATCCTCTCCTATTAGATTTCTTATTATTTCTCCAGTGGATTTGTCTTTTTTAAAATATTTGCTACACGCATATTTACAAATATTTACAAACAAATACAAAAATAATAAAATAAGTTTAATAAAATATTCTTTTGGAACCTCATTCATTGTTTGCTGTCGGGATTTACATATTTCGCAAACTTTGTATATTTTTCTCAGGAACATGTTCTGTCCCAGGGCGATATACGCATAATATATATATTTTCAATAGGAATACAGACATTCCTTGTCGTGTTTATATATCATATCGGATACATCTATTTCAGAAGCAAAATACGTCCTCAGGGTAATTTAAAGTCGGCAAAAATGTAAATACGCAAGCCATCGTAAAGTGACAGTAAAACTTCAATGTTCAATAAGCATCTTTCCAAATACATTGTTTCTATTCCCACAAACGAAGATTATATCGCACCAATCTTTTCTTCGGCATTACGAGGAACAGTTTACAAACTGATACACGTATTTGCGATGTGGTACATGGTACATTCACACAATGCAAACGTAAAAGAACGAGAGCACTGAGAGAGAACGTTTTCATTTTCTGACATGCAATACTCCAATAACGTGCTCAGATAATCGACCGCCGCCGCCGCAAATATGTAATGAAAAAGGGAATATAATAGAACAATTCTGGCCGAGATTGAGAAGGAGCCGGGCGAGGGAGAGAAGTGGACGGAAAACACAATAAGTCTTCCGTTTCCGCGGGTGAGATTACGATAACACACAAGATGTGGACGTGGGATGTCACGGACAATGATAACAATCAAGAAGTAAACATTTCGTAACGAAATAAATAAAATTCCTCGAAATTCAGAGCTGCGTATTCTCGCGCGCATACTGTTTCTTATGTAATTCCAAAATGATTAAATAATTAAAATGATATACAAAAAAGGTTTTAAATATATCTATACGCTAATATGCCGTATAACACTTTTGTTTAATTATGAAACAGACATGTAAATAATTTACATATCTGTAACTGTATACTTGGACAATATTGTATATTTACCGCCATCTGGCTCGTTTTTGAAGGACTACCCGTATTGTTTTCGTTTCGTACCAGCTTAGCGGGTCAAACGAAAGATCGCTTGTTTCGGTAAAGTCTCTTTCGTCCGTCAGATGTCACTTATTAAATAATTGCCACCTGATAGGATGAGATTTGCTTTATCTAATAGGCGGTTCGGCTAAATGTCATATACAGATACAGATCTATTTATAAAGATTTGTATCATTTGTATACATTGCTTCATTAGCTTAACTGACGACGCCTATAGATGGCAGAAACATATGTCTTAAGCAGAAGTAAATGCTGAAAATACGAGGTATTGTCCAAGTGTACAGTTACAGATATGTAAATTATTTACATATCTGTTTCATAATTAAACAAAAGCGTTATACGGCATATTAACGTATACATATATTTAAAACCTTTTTTGTATATTTACCGCCATCTGGCTCGTTTTTGAAGGACTACCCGTATTGTTTTCGTTTCGTACCAGCTTAGCGGGTCAAATGAAAGATCGCTTGTTTCGGTAAAGTCTCTTTCGTCCGTCAGATGTCACTTATTAAATAATTGCCACCTGATAGGATGAGATTTGCTTTATCTAATAGGCGGTTCGGCTAAATGTCATATACAGATACAGATCTATTTATAAAGATTTGTATCATTTGTATACATTGCTTCATTAGCTTAACTGACGACGCCTATAGATGGCAGAAACTTTGTGTCATGGATTTTTCCATGGACAAGAAAGAAAAATAATAGAATTATTTTGAACTTTATTTGTAGAACATTTATAAATATATATACTTTATTTTGGTGTTTTTATATTGTATTTCAGACTGGGAATGATAAATTTAAATTTAATTATAATTTTATTGTAATGTATAATTTTTGTACACGTTTGTAGGTTGAACGAGTGTGGATTGATGTTTGTTGTACGCGCCAAATCGAAGATATGATCAAATGTATATAGTTATATATTTTATTCTTAGGTCGCCGGTTTGATTTATATTTTATTAGGTGGGAGAAGCTGGCGGTTTCTAGAAAATTCATCTGGAGAGATTCGATAGAGGTGTTCAAGTTTGGTTGTGTTTTTTGATAAATTAAATAAAACTTAATTTTATTTAATTCTTTTGATAGCTATGGTGTGTTTTGATTGAGTTGTTGTTCTTTAAGTTCATTACGTATATTTTGATGTGTTAAATTTGATATTTTGTCTATCAGAATCTCTCGTGAAATAGTTTTTGCAACGTACGTGAAAAAAACTAAAAATGTATGTATTCTAATCTGATATATTGATAGTTATAGTTATAATTATTATTCGATTGATATTTGAAGCTTCTTAAATTGATAAATTTAATTTGTAATTGTATTGTAATCATTAGAAATATTTACGAAACGTATTAGTCTGTTTTTGAAGTTAGTTTTTTGTGTTCATTTAATTGATATTAGTATATTAGATTGGCGGGAAAATTATTTTGTGACAAGCTGATATTTGTGCTTGGGTAATTTGAGTTGCGTGCGAAAAATAGAAAGTTCTATTTTGACGTTTGATATTTAGTGGGAATAAAGTAGTATATGACAGCTAATAAAGTTTGTTTATATTGTGTTTTGAATTATTGTTCGGGTTTCACTTTGAGTTTTTTTTTTACTCTTATTCGAGTCATTATTTATAAGAGTTTTTTTTCTCGTTCATTAAGACGCTATTTAGTCACGAATTCTGCTTTATATTTGATAAAGTAGATTTTTTTTTTGTTTTTTTTTTTAAGAAAATTATATGTTTGTGTTGTTAATGGTAGTTTTATTTCTTGAGTTTAATTTGTATTATTTCTTCGTTTAAAACACGACTTTCGAAAGAAAAAACCCTGACGAGGAAGGAGTTCAAGGAAGGTGCCCACCTGACTGAGTGAAGTTCGGGGATATTGCTGTGCATTGTGAAGATAAGTCATTAAGAAAAATTAAGATAACAATTCAAAAGCACAATCCACTGCAATATGTCTTAAGCAGAAGTAAATGCTGAAAATACGAGGTATTGTCCAAGTGTACAGTTACAGATATGTAAATTATTTACATATCTGTTTCATAATTAAACAAAAACGTTATACGGCATATTAACGTATACATATATTTAAAACCTTTTTTGTATATTTACCGCCATCTGGCTCGTTTTTGAAGGACTACCCGTATTGTTTTCGTTTCGTACCAGCTTAGCGGGTCAAATGAAAAATCACTTGTTTCGGCAAAGTCTCTTTCGTCCGTCAGATGTCACTTATTAAATAATTGCCACCTGATAGGATGAGATTTGCTTTATCTAATAGGCGGTTCGGCTAAATGTCATATACAGATACAGACCTATTTATAAAGATTTGTATCATTTGTATACATTGCTTCATTAGCTTAACTGACAACGCCTATAGATGGCAGAAACATATGTCTTAAGCAAGAGTAAATGCTGAAAATACGAGGTATTATCCAAGTATACAGTTACAGATATGTAAATTATTTACATGTCTGTTTCATAATTAAATTCAAATGATGATTAAATTCTGGAATGTTGAAATTTTTAAATTTGATAAATTTAACAAAAGGTACAGAAGTTTGTTTAAATAATAAGTTGTTTCAAAATTAGTTGAGAAATTTATATTTACAAGGTGTCCATTTCAATAAATATAAGTAACTAAAGTAAATAAGTAACGTACAGTTTATAAAGTATTTCTTTGCAGTCACGTGACCAAATTTAACCTTTGTGTCTACAGCCAAAAAATTATACATAAACATACAGGTGCCCCATACATTTTCTGTGTTTGTTTTTACTTGGATTCACTCAATATATACCTTCAAAACCGTCGAAGTATGGAATTAAAATTTTGTGGGTGTGAGACGCTATTGTTATCCAGTCAAATCTATACTGGTATGGCACCTTCTGAAGAAAGAGAAAGAAATCAAGGTGAACATGTGGTCAATGATTTGTGTTACAATCTGTTCGCGAAAGTGGACGAAACATCGTATGTGACAACTTTTTTACAAGTTATAATTTGGCTTCTACTTGGATGTTAGACTACAGTTTATCAATATTGCCCACTGTAAACAAAAAAACGTACATTCGTACCAGCCGAACTTTCTAATCCAAGAAGAAGAGCAGTTGAATAATCTATGCATTTAGAATAATAAGAATATGTTCATATGTTCGAAAAAAGATCAAATCGGTGGTGTTTCTTTCCGCTTACCATTATAAAATCGAAATTGAATGTTCTAAGAGAACACCAAGAATAATACTCGATTACAACAAAAGCAAAGAAGGCGTTGACAATATGGACAAATACCGTGGCGAATATTCAACGAAGAGATGGATTTTGGCTTTTTTTATAACACTATAGATATGGCTGCATTTGCAGCATTCGTGATCTATATGAAAAATATTCCACACTTGAAGACATCAACAAACCGTAGAAGGTAGTTCCTACAACAGTTGAGTGAAAAATTAGCCATGGCAGAAATGTAGAATCGTTCACAAAATGCATAAATCATGGAAAATTTTCATCACGTAGTGAAATTGAAAGTATGTTGGGCCACCCAGTAACACCAACTGTTGAAAACCTTCCAGAACGCGCTCAAAATGAACGTGACAATTCTGGCAGTATAATACACAAGGGAAATTGTTACCTATGTCCCAGAAGAAGACAAGTACGAAAGGCCTGCAAAGAATGGCAAAAGCATTTGTGTTCAAGATTCAGTAGATATAACTTAATGTGATAGATGCGCAATCTAAAATAATTTCTTTTTATAAAATTTTTCTTTTTCTTCCGTACAATATAAAAAACAATGTCAAATAAATAAATAAGTTATAATTTATAATTGAGAACCGAACACGAGAGGCCCATAACCCATCGCACACGGGTGTACTATTGAAAATTTGTATTTTTAAAGAGTTTTTAATTTTATTTATATAAGTGAAAACAAACGGGTGGTGATCAATAAAATACGAAATACATTTTTATTTATTCATTTTGTAGTTCAAGTTGAGTAAAGGATTATTAATATTAACTAGCAATACTTTCTCAAGGTTCTCTTCTGTAAGATTTGTTCTCTTTGAATGAAATGCATCCATGCAGATAGAAAACGCCCTTTCTACATCCCAACCTGTTATAGGTCATACTGGAAATATGCTTTTATTTCAGCATATTTAGCAGTTACATTTTGAGACACAATTGCCGCAGTGTTATTAAATGTGGATTTCTATTAAGAATGTGTTCATATGTTCGAAAAAAGAACAAATCGGTGGTGTTTCTGCTCCTAACTCTTACCGAAGGCCACATCCGAAGTCACTTGGAATATCTTTCAAATTATGAATAGCCACATCTAATGTGGTTAATCGATCATTTAATTTGAGATTTTGATTTTCAAAATAAGTGATTAGTTTTGGCAAATTTTCAAAGTGTTTCTGAAAAAAGTACAATTGCTTTTTAAATTTGGAATTTGCGCTCAGAAATACTTCGAGCATCATCATTTGAACATGTAACTATATTTTGTAAACTATCGAAATTGTCTACATAAAAACTAGTAGCTTCCAACCATGTTCTTCATCTAGTTATTACTGGAAGGTGGAAGTTTTTCCCTGTAAAGAGCTACTCTCAATAGTGCTTTTCTGAAAACTTTTTAAAAGCGAATACAAGTCTATCAACTTCCGGAAAGTGTCTCTGATATATTCACAACTAGCTCCGCTAACCTTTTTTTATTAAAGTCAACTAAATCCCCAGCTTCGTTGAAAACTAGCCCCGCTAACCTTTTTTTATTAAAGTCAACTAAATCTCCAGCTTCGTTGAAAACTAGCTCCGCTAACCTTTTTTTATTAAAGTCAACTAAATCCCCAGCTTCGTTGAAAACTAGCTCCGCTAACAGATTCTGTGGAGAGCATGTGCATACACAAGTAATATGCAGCATATTAGGATATGCTTCCTCAGAGACACCTTTCCGGAAATTGATACTTGCATCCGCTATCAAAAAATTTTTCAGAAAAGCACGATTGGGAGTATCTCTTTACAGGGAAAAACTTTCATCTTTGGCACTGCCTCCTTCTCCAGTAATAACTACATGGGGAACATCGTTGGAAGCTACTCGTTCTTAAGCAGAGAATATCGATAGTTTTAAAAATTTCGTTACAAGTTTAAATGACGATGCTCCAAGTATTTCTGACTGCAAGGAACTAATAAAAATTCCAAATTCAAAAAATCAGTTCTACTTTCTTCAGGAACACTTTGGAAATTTGTACAAATATTTTGAAAATCAAAATCTCAAATTAAATTATCTATTTAACTATATTAGATGTGGCTATTAATAATTTGAAAAATATTCCAAGTGACTTCGGATATGACCTTCGGGAAAAGTTAGACGCAGTTTTTAATAGAAATCCAGATTTAATAACATTATGGCAATTGTGTATGGGGACAATTTCTCAAAATCTAACTGCTAAATACGCCGAAATAAATGAATATTTCCAGTATGCACCTATAATCAGCTGCGATGTAGAAATGACATTTTCTATTTACAAGGATGAATTTTATTCGAAGAGAACAAATTTTACAGAAGAGACGCTTGAGAAAGCATTGCCATTAATATTAATACTCCTTTATAGAAAATGAACGAATAAAAATGTATTTCGTATTTTATAGATCACCACCCGTTTTGTTTTCCAAATATATAAATAAAATGAAAAACACTTTAAAAATACAAATTTTCAATAGTTCGCCCGTGGGCGATGAATCATCGGCCTCTCGTGTCCGGTCCATAATTATTATCTAATCAAAACCTATTGCGGTACACATCATCATATCTAATAAAGCCCATGTCACCAAGCAAAAAAAGATAATACCGTAGTTAAAACACGTATTAATGCCCTATACACTCAACAAGAATTCACCAGGGATTGTGAGAATTTTTCTCTTTATTATTGTAGCGTTGATAATATATATTCGTATTAATGATATTGTGAGGTAGTTTACCTATAAAATGGCTTCCGCTTTAACGTAACGAAACGATACCCTCGCGTTATTGTGAGGGAATTTTAATTGCTCTCTGCAGAGAAGGCAGACTTGTTTAGGACTTGTAAACAACCAGTAATGACATCGTAAGATAATCTTGTTTGCAATGGGAACGACATGCAATCGTTTGCCTTAACGCTAATGTTATTGTTAACTTCTGAATGTACGCTATACGCAAAAGTTTAATTTTCCTTCATACAACAAAACCTCCTTTATAATGATCTTATATTTTTGAAGAAATGCCGCTTAAACTCTGAAGTACATATTTGAATTGTTTTATTCCTTTCTTTTCCTACTTCAATCTACTTTTCTCTTGCAATTTAAAAGATAATGAATTGAAATGGCATTCATAAGTTTTACAGTATCTGCTTTTCAGATAATTTAAAATTATGTTTGAAGTTTTTTTTTTTATATTATATCTCGCTTATAAATATGTATATTCACAAAACGTATTTATTTGCATAGAATTTATTCGTCTTTCATGCAATCTACTACTATAAGAGAAATTATTTGCGACAGTAAATATTTTAATTTTAGTTTTCAATTTCATAAACGCAAACTATATTTTAAGGTTTAATTTGCTCGTTATTACAGTCTTTTTCTTTTGGTTTTCCCCTTTTGTCAATTGTGTTTCACAATTTGTCAAATGACTTTCCCAATTCCTGTCATATTGACATATATGTCAAATTAAATTCTTTTTTTGTCAAATCTCTTTCACTTTATATCAATTATTTTTCCCATGTATGTAAATTATATGTTTTGCTTAATAACTACTTACCAAGCTGTGCATCATTTTCATTTAGTTATTTACGTACCCTTGAAAATAAAGTATACATTTGAAATTTTAAGTTATCTAATTTATTCTTGTGTAATGTACATAGAAATTGATACATACATGTATGCAAAACATTTTCAAATATCACAAATATGCACAGTACAAACTATCGAAATATATAAATGAAGAAACAATTAATTTAATATTTCATTTTGTTCTAAACAATCACCCAGATATGTTTTCATATGCTGAACATAATGAAGACTGCAGTTATTTGTTCAGAAGCATTGTGTATTGCTGCATATAATTCATCCTCATTTGTCGGCTGAGTTCTCTTTATTATGTGTTTCCATTGATTAAATAATTCCTCTATCGGATTTAAAAATGGACTGTAAGCAGGTAAAAAAAACTTCAAAATGCTCATGACTTCTAATGAGATTGACAACTTCTTCATTTGTATGAAATCTAACATTATCCATAACAAAAAAGGCGCCTTGTATGTTATCATTATGTAAATGATTAATTAGAGTTGTAATAAATTCACAGAAATGAACTGTATTGAATGGTCTATCTTGGATTTGGAACAAATATAGTGAATTTATTCATTGCTGCAGCCACAGAATAATTACGCCCTCTTAGTTGAGCTTTTATTTTCGTTGCTCGAGTATTTTTAACTGATCTTCCATATGAAGTTCGAGAATTAACTTGAATTCCATATTCATCAATGAAAAAAATCTTTTCCCTTTCGAACATGATTCTATTGTACCGGATAGCATATTCAAAGCGAGTCTGCATGATTTGTGGTGTATTTCTTCTTTCGGGAACGAAAGAGATTCTCTTCAACGAATAATGGAAAGTTTTTAGTGCTCTGTTTATCGTCGATAGCGATATTTGATGAAGTGGCCACTGCGTCAAACATCTTTCTTTTAACTGACGAAGTGATAAACTGCAATCTTCATCAATCCAATTGCAAATTTCATTTATCTGTAACACAGATAATTTTTTTGGTCGGTGACCAGCACTTCTTTTATGAATATTAGCGGTTCTCCGGTATGTAGAATAAATCTTTCTTACAGTATTGGGTAAAATTCCAAATTGCTCTCCAATATTATTTGCCGTGAGCCCATTTTTCATAGAACGAATTATTAAAGCTCTTAAATCATTACTTATTTTACTATTAATTCGACGATTCTCCATAATAGATGAATATAAAATGATTAACACACTTCGTGAAAGTCAATTGACATATAATGAAACACATTTGTCAAATAAGGAAATTATTTGACACATCGCCGCCATATTATGATAAATGGGAAAGTCATTTGACAAATTGTGAAACACAATTGACAAAAGGGGAAAACCAAAAGAAAAAGACTGTAAATCACTTTCTCTTTATTTAAATTCAATCCAGCAAGAATGTTATTTTCTGAATCATATTTCTATGATTTCTATAATCCGTTGGTTCATGTACCCAATCACATTGGCTTAAAAAAATTTTGAATTTATATCGAACAGGTGCATACTTTTAGGTAAACAGAAATTATTATTTACTTTACTTACTTTATTATTTCTTAATTCAGGTAGTATTAATGTGGCTATTTGTAAGGACCAAATGAAACTACGTCGGAATCACAGAAAAAGTCCTCAACATATAATTGACGCATTTACATTTTCCTTTTCTGGTAGTTTTCTACCGAAGGATAAAACTTTCTTACCTAATGAGCATACTAGCTCACCACCTCTAACTATACTCAGAACTAAAGATGATTAAATGTTGAAGCATCTTAGGCAAATTAAATTTGCTCTACTTCTGTATATGATCGTATTTCATTCTAAAAGATTCTAAAAAGACTCTTTGCAGCAGTTATGTAAAATATTAATTTACCTTTACAAATATCCGTTTCTCTTAATGCTTTGAAAATTGCTAGAGTTTGCCCTGTATACAGGAAAGGTGATACAGTTGATGCAAATTATTTCCAATTTTATGAAAATCTTCAATAACATAAAGCAAGTTTATGATATTTCTACTGATTTCTAACAAGCTCCTTGCACAATAGATCATGTTATTCTCTTATTACAAATGAGTTCATTTGGTTTTAGTCAATCCTTATTTATGCTTATGGATTCTTATATTTCAACATTTGACGCTTCTCAAGGATCTAATCTAGGGTCCTTGTTGTTCAATATATTTAATAATCATTTAATAACGTGCAGCCTTGGCTTATGCTGATATTTTAAAAATATATACCTTATGTTATAGAAAATACACACCTTATTCAAGGGAATATTAATTAGTGGTGCTCGTAAAATGTGAATATTTGAGAAGTGCCGTTTTGCGTCTTTCGCTAAGTCGATTGAAGTTAATTATGTTATACATCGCTGCCAAATGTAAGACTCTCTTTTGAATGAGAAACTTAGCTTCTCGGATCTTTAGTTAATTACTACGTCCACCTACCCAACTGTAAAATCCGTTATCCGAGCTTCTAACGATTTTAGTAACATTGCCTCTATTAAATCGTTTTATATGCTGTAGTAGTTAGTCAGTTGGATTATGACGTAGTAGTCTAGTGCCCTCTTTATTAATGAATAAAGTTCGGATTTTTATGCACAAGAAATGTTTTAAATATGTCAAATATATGCTTCATTTTGACCATTTATGTATTTTTATACACCTTATTTTTAATGTATTTCGCTTACTGGAAATCAAGGAAAGAGTGGTGAAACAATAAAAAAATAGTCTAAATTACATTTATACATTTAAAAAATTATTACTACATAATATATGATAGGTAGAGAACGGATAAAAAATCATAAAAAACACAATAAAAAATTCTTCAAAAGCACGAACATTTGCCCAAATAAGCATTAAAAAGTCCGAATAAAACAACAAAAGCTTTAAAACAAATACTTTAATACAATATAGGTAAGAAATCAATGTTAATAACAATTTCATTTATTAAAATAAATTACTTGTCAATGATATTTCATTAGAGGTATTAATAATAACATCAAAGCTTCACATCCACAAACATTAATTGTTTACCCGACCAGGTTACATTAATAGCTGTAACTATTTATCTTGCTAATATGATTAAAGCTAAATTAATGTGCCTACCTTAAAATATAACTAACAAATTCTAAGAGATAGTTAATATTAAATTTTTATTATAAATATATCATTTTGAAAATACTAATGCACAAAGGATACAGTAGTTTAATTAGCGGATAATAAATAAGTGATGAAATCTGAAATTGGAACCTGCAGCATAACGATTTCTTCAGTGATGTTGAATGACAGTATTGATGACATTGTTTCACGTTCACTCCATAAACGATATAGGAGTCGGTAAATTCAGTTTTAGTTCCGCAAAACACGTACGAAGATGGAATTTAAAGTGAAAGAAAGAAGATAAGAAGAAAAAGGTTTATATAGAATTAAAATTGAAACATCCGAATATCCTAAAAGTTTCACTTGCTCAATGTGTATTTCTTAAAAAGCAAGTTTAAGAGCAAAACTTGTCAGAAGTAACAGAGTCTTGAAAATCTAAGATGTCGTGTTGTCCAAAACAAAAGTGACGTTAAGCTCTAGCGCAGTACCCGACTTCGCGACAAGTTAATCGCTGATTGGTTAACTCGACCATCTGGCATTTATGCAGTAATACTTAACTAGTCGATGTTCATGGGTTAAGAAAATTTGCTGTTGACGGGAATATTTTGTATTTTGTGAAAAATATGAGAATTATGAATTCTGTTATAACTTTTGTATTTATAAATACTTTTTCATAATATTGAATTTGCTTAGTCTTCACAGTACTTTTTTTTATTTAGTTCGAATATTGAGGAGGGCAGGTCAGTAATTAGTGAGCCTGACGAAAGAGGGCAGCAACAAAAAAAAATAATTTTTTTTGCATGTTCAAAACGTAACTGTTAAGATTTGCGTTCATTTCGATCATAAGGGCGCTTGTTATTTGAGTAGAAAGTGAACAGTTTCTAGCTCGTTTTGGTACATGGAAAGACTGGACTGTCAATCAGCGATTAAGTTCTTATTTTTAAAGAACAAAACAAACTATGAAATCCAGCTGGGCTGGAGTCTGTCTGCGGGAACCAATCTCTATCGATTATATCCATAAAAGGATGGACAGTTCAGTTTAAACATGGCCACATCAGTGTATTTTATAAAAAATGCATTGAACCCCAAAAGGCGTGTGTAATTAAAATTTTGTACGTGATATGGTGTTAGATGACCTTCAAGTAAAAGTACGAAATAGCAGAAACTCACAACCCACCTGGATCAGTGTTTTAGATTTTGCGTAATGAACTAAGTGTGCGAAACACTTCACACGAGAACACATTTCAAGGAAATAGGTAAAACAATAACAGGCGAATTCATTGTGTATTTTTGTATTTTGATCCACCGCTCACGGGGCATAACTTCCTCATAAGCTTTTTTTATTTTGTTACAGTTATATTGAAAGTTCGGTGTCTCTTTTGAGAATTTTGTTTATTTAACAAAAACACTGAGACCTAATTTCTTAAGGTAAATCTCACAAATATTATCACTTAATTTTAGTTAAGTTAAATTCTTTACTGTTTATAAACTTGAATTTATGTTGATAGTGTTATCTTTCGATAGTAAAATGAGACTGTGTGTCTCTTGATGCTAAGATAAGACTCTACAATTAATGTACAAACTATTGCAACTAGGCAAAATTTATCATTCCTCCAACAAACTATTGCATATGTATTTAATCAGAGATATAGATGGAAAGCTAGATGACGATATAACCCGTTGCCAAAGTTACAGATTTCTGGTAAATTGTGCCTACTGCAATAATAGACGTTGCAAGGGTTTAACAATATAATTTTGAACTCTGCTAATGAAGCATTAATTGTAAATTTATGTAAAAAGTTTAGAATAAATGCAATTGTTGTTAATGGAATATATTGACGCATATCTAGGAAACGAGAACTTATGAATAGATACACAGATTAAAACTGCATATTTAATTCGTTCACTGATAAAGCTAGGTCAAAATACAAACGATCTAATGAATAATAATAAAGTTTTGCAATTACAATATTGTAATATAATTATGTTTATACATTTGAGTATTGAAAATATTATAAATATTATGTTTGAATTCAATACCCTAGGTATGTGCCACCACACGTATCAAATTGTTCGAAATTCACGGATCGCTTACAGAAACAAATCTATTGCGAATACAAGGCAGACGCCTATGGGCTATGAATCATCAATCCCTCGAGTCCGCTCTCTGCTTATTAACTTTATTACTATTGAATCACAAACTGAAAAAGTAGCAACCCATCCGTATTGCAAACAAATATATAGCAGTTGGTAATAAAACTTCCTAAAGTATTTTTGGGTAATAGAATGAAAATAACAAGTATTACTTTAGAACAAACTGTTAGTGTCTACAGCCATCTTGAAACCAATCTGGAGTTACGAAATTCAGATATAGGCGGTTTGCATCTTGCTTCAATTAAGGACTTATAATTTTGATCGGTACCACACCTAGCGCAGAATGGATCGATGTGCGCACAGATACAAATTTTACACATTGCGATATTCATATATTTCGTTTGGTGCGAGAATATAAAAAAAATGTATCTCTGTAATTTATCTTTTAAGTTCAAGTTTCCAAATTTATTCTCATTTCCAGATGTAAGATATGTTGGTTTTATGAAGTGCATTTTTCGCAATTGTTTTTTGTTATGTGTAACTGTACAACAATATATAATTACTTTTCGAGAAATATTGGGTCGATATGTAACTTCGTAGTGTTTCTGTTAAACTCTAAATTTATTATTTTTTTAACAAACAATAAATGAACTAATCAAGAATATATTCTCTTCCATTAATTACGATTCCCTCCCAACGATCTCGGAATTTTTCGATTCCATGCTTGAAAAAATCCGGTGGTTTGGAAGTGAAGAAGTTGTGAAGCTAATTTTAAGGCGCGACGTCATTAAAGGAAATTCCTTGAAGGTTGTTCAATAGAGAGGAAGAGAAGTGAAAATCTAACGGAGCGAGTTAAGGAGAATAAGGTGAATGTTGAATGAAGCTTTTGCTCCGAAAGTTGCGTTTTTGTTAGGGCTAGGCCGTTCTCTCCTATAATGATGTTAACATAGAGCGACATATATTTGTCATTAGCAGCAACGTGGGACAAAAACAGTCGATGTTGTTCATGAGCTAAACGATGGCAAACTAGCAACGAGACATAGATATTAACACGCTGATTTCCGTTGTTTTCGCTCAAAACATGCGACAACCAAACACTCTCTTCTTGAACTTTGCCCATGAATTTCTAATGTCGTATTATGTTGGATTGGTTAGGATACACTCTAGTGGAAAATTCCCGAGTTGGTTGACGTGCGTTATTATGAATTAAAGCACTCAGAAGATCTTAGGCCTTATTTAGATCGAGAAAATCATTTCCGTGCCTTACACCCCTATTCTGTATCGTTTTCGTTACCTATTTTCGAACGCTTTTACCTAAAAATTGTTGCGATCGAAAATCTATATTTTGTAACTTTCGAAGTGTACCGATGTCGTACGAAATTCAAAAAAAGTTCGTAGAACAACGAAATCATAACGAAAGGATATAAGTCGTTAGCAGTAGTCGTTAGCAGTATCGTAAACATTTTTGTATTTTTTTCTAAAGAAAAAAAATTAAATGTCGAGATGGATAATTATTTGTAACTCGGAAAATAATTTAGTTATAAGAAAATTTCTTTTCTTGGTAGAAATATTCGCCTTCATAATAGACGTTTAAAGAGACAAATAAACCTCCTTCAATTACAGGAAGAAAATTTTGAAGAGGTTATTTTGCTTAAGTAGAGAAACGTGGAACTCTCGTCCCTACGGTTTTGAAAGTAACACAGCAATTTTTTTTTGCACATGGTTCATATCAAAAATGTGTAGGCAGTTGTTACAAATTTATTGCATTTTCGCGAAGTAATATAAATTTAAATATGCTTTCTACATTTTACGACCCTAATTATTCGAATTTTTTTTTAGAAAAAAAAATTCTAATCCTGTTTAAATTTTTTTCTATTAAAAAATTCCAATAATTATTCGAATTTTTTAATAAAAAGAAAAGCGTCGTAAAATGTAGAAAGCATATTCACATTTACATTACTTCGCTAAAATGCAATAAATTTGTAATAACTGCCGACTATGGGCGAGATTTTTATCATCTATTTCCTTAATGTGACTTAAGCCATTCCTACAAAGATTAGATATCACGGTCCTTAATAACTTAGTGGTTAAAGCAATGGTCCGGCAAGCCATGGACGTGGACTATTAAAAAATTCGAATAATTAGCGTCGTAAAATGTAGAAAGCATATTTACATTTACATTACTTCGCGAAAATGCAATAAATTTACAACATTTGTGTTAGTAAATATATTTTAATATCAGAAGACCAATTAAATTATATATTTTCCAAGCTTTTATATGAAATTTAAACAATTTAGTTAAATCAATATTGCCTCGTTGGCATACGTAAGGAGGACCGTAAACTTTCAATGCTCCAACACTCACAACACCATTGACCTTTTACGATTGCAGTGGAGTCCTGCACTTGAGTAAATTGAACCCTGCCTCTCTCCTTCCACCGCTTATTCACCAGCATTTAAAATTAAAATGAATCTCATCATTTGTTGTTCTTATTTTCGAACGAATTTTATCTTCTTCTTATTCTTCTTCTCGTTTATTTGTCTAGAGACATAACAACCGCTTGTCGACTTGATTGTCTCGGGACTGCTTCGCCACTCCTTATTTATAAATATGTAAAATGACATCATGGACCGTCGGCCATGATATTTATGATGTCCCTTTACGTGTCCGTACGGCACTTTGTCGAACAATTTTGAGTCCAAATGAAATGCGCATACGTATAACGGTCGTAAATTCCCAAAGCGTGCAGTTTGGGCGAAGCATTCATTTTGTAATAATGCGTTTGTGAATCGCACACATTGCGTGTAATTTACATATTATGAACAGTACATTGAATTGCAATATATGTGGTCAACACAGTGTCGACATGTAGACTAAATTTTTAAACAAATTATTAACTAAAATAGTATGCGACATATGCCAAACTAAACAACGTTTTGAAATTTTAATGGCCAGGAATTGCATAAGTATGACAGGAATGAATATGCTAATATTGTGTTAATATTGTACTACGAAGGCGGGCCAGTAATTAGTGAGCCAGATGATAGAGGGCAGCACTACAAAGAATGTATTTGTTTTTTCAAGTTGGAAATCCTGCAAAACATAACTGTCAAAATGTTCATTCATTTCGATTAGGAACGACGAGTGGAGGAAGTTGGTACTCCACTTCTTTATTCTAAAGAATAAAACATACAATAAAATAAGTCTCTTCACACCAGATATGATTAAGAAAAGTATCTGATATGGTGCTTGTTAATCGCTGAATAAATATGCGCTAAAACTACAAGCTCTACACATCTCATCTGGATCAGTGGTATCGATTTTGCATAATGAATTGTGTATGAAAAAAATTATGTGTAAGATGGGTGCCGAATTTGTTGACTTTGGACCACAAACGCGAACGAGAACACATTTCAGCCCTCAATTTAGCGAAGCTAAGACTTAGTTCGAAGGACTTTTCTCGCCAAATAATAACGGTCGATGATACCTAGATATACTATTATACACTCGAAATACAGCAGCAATCCAAGCGAAGGACTGAGGTTGGTACAAGTGCTCCGAAGATAGGAAAGACTCAGGCGGAAAAGTTATGGCTACTGTCTTTTGAGGCCGTAGTGGGATTTTTATTCTCGATTATATTCAAAAATGAAAACGATAATAAGCGAATACTATGCATCCGTCTTAAATTAATTACATGATACAATACAACATAAAGGACCTCGCTTCAAGAAGGAACGAGTGCTTCTTCTTCAGGATAATGCATGTTTGAAGTGTGATTCAATTGTTTCAATGACAAAAATTCCTGAACTATATTTTCATCCGCTTCCTCACTCAGCTTATTCACCAAATTTGGCCCCGTCAGATCTTTTCCTTTTGCCCAATGTGAAAAATTGGCTCGCTAATAAAAGATTTAGGTCAAATGAGCAAATAATCACCGAAACCAACACACATTTCGAACAGTTTCATAAAGCTTACTTTTCTAGATGAATGAAAAGACTTGAATATCGATGGATTAAATGTAATAAGTTAGAAGGAGAATACGTTAAAACTTAAAATATTCTTTGCCAAAAAGTTTCTGTTTTCTTGTCAAAGCGCACTGATTACGGAACCTGCTTCATAGTAGCTCGTCATAGAAATGTGGTTTTTATAATAGAAGAAAGTAAGTATTAGAGAAGAATTGTTTATATGGAAGAAAATGTGAAAATTTAAAGTAAAGAAAGATATATGAAAGCGGCATCAAGACTTCTCATTTTTCCTCTTTATTTAAATAGGTTTATTCTTGTTTGTCTGTTCTTTTTTGGTTATTTTGTTTTAAATAACGTTCGTATAGATTTTCCATATAGCTTGTCGTTCTACCTATACGATATTTCGACGCAAAGTGAAATTCGATATTAAACAATTTATTTAAATTATTTTACTAACCTATTTTCCTTAAACTTCAACACACTTGGATTAATGTGCTAAAATGCTATTACGCCATTTTTTAAATGATCGTTGGCAAGACTTTGAAAATATTGCAGGAAAACGTTTGTTTGAAGAATAAGTCAGTTGGAGCTAGATCTAGCAATTGGGGTGGGTAAGGCACAATTCGACATTTCAATGGATCTAATTTTGCGCAAACCACTTGCCTGGTGAGAGAAGGCGAATTTCCATGATCAGGGAAAACTTTCTTATGTGTCATTCCGGGTTGCTTTTTAGAAAACACATTCTCCATTTTTTTTCTGTTAGGGCCACATAAATACAAGTCCATTAAGGATTTGGCCATTTGCAAAATAATCTATGAAAATTATCCTGTTCCATTTCGCCGATGGAAATGTCTCTTGGGAAGTCCTTAGGGAAGGACTATCATGATGGCCTACCACTTTTGCACATTTGCAAAAAATCGACTTGGTTGTTGCTAAACAACGTCAAATTATCCCTTAACGGTTCGCATTCTTGAACCAAATTAGATTAAGCATTAAAGTTCTTATTATTTTTTAAGAAGAGCTACAATCATGTATATATTGTCAATATTGTAGTTTAAATTCACGAACTTCATCTCCTGTAACCACTCCTCGCAAAATTCACCTTAATTCTTGTTAAACAGCTTCAAATTCACGCTTTTGATCACAATTCTATGTATAAAATGTACGTATTTACTCGATATGCTTACAATACTAGCCTGCCTCATTGATATTAATTTTTCAGTCGGCTAAAACAATTTCATAAGTTTTACTTGTCATTTCATTTATTTGATCATTTTATTGATCATTTTTTTATGGTTCTGGTCGCACATCATCTTCAATGCTTATATCACCGCATTTCAATTACACAACTCAACGAAAAATGCTGGCTTTCGAAGTACCATTGTCATGTAAAGTTTGTTGGATGTCAGTCTAGATTTCAGATGTATTTACTCGTGTATCCATTTCGTTATACATATAATTGTGAAATTGTAGTCAATCGACTGGTTTACAATAGCGGTCATGATATTTCATTAAAGCTCAATTCGACTTCATTGTACTTCTTTTAGCAACGTAATTAATGAGCAGTAATTATACATGTATACAATTTAGGTACAATACACAAATACACATTTTTGTAAATATACGAGGGTGGATCGATTTGCGCCACCACTGATTTAGCGCTAACATCACATCATCTGACGGAAATCGTTTACCACGCAAGTGTTTCTTAAGTATTGGACAGTCGGTAATCGCTGGGGGCCAAATCTCGCAAACATGGCGGATGCGCAACTAATTCGAAGCCTGCTTGAGCTATTACAGCTGTTACAGTGGCGGACCTGTGACTGAGTGCGTTATCCTGATGCAAAAGAACACCTTTGCGTAAATTCCTCCAACGTTTTTCTTTGATCAAGTCACATAATTTCGTAATTAAACTGGCGTAATAAGCACCTGCAATTGTGGCCCCCTTCCGCCGGAAATCTACTAAAATTATGGTTTCAGCATCCCAAAATACGGATACATGACTTTCCCTGCTAAAGGTCGCATCTTGAATTTTTTCGGCGGTGGTGGAACCTCGATGTGCCCACTCCTTACTCTGTATTTCGGTCTCTAAATCAAAATTATGGATCTAGTATTCACATGTTCCAAGAAAACTTTTGCGTCGTGCTCTACTGCGTTAAAATATAACTGCAAATGTCTTTCAGAGGTACCCATCTTGCATACAATTTTTTCGTGTTCAATTCGGCTGTAATTATATTATATACCACATGGTATGAGAGATCAGTATCTTCAACTATTTGTAAGTCACACTCCGATCTTGGAGCACGAGATCATAGACCTTTTTAACGGTTTCTAGTGGCGATCGTGAGCATGCTTGTCTGTACACGACTCTCTACCACAATTAAGCTCACGACAGCACCTTTCAACTATGTCAGATGATACTGCAAATTCACCTAATGTACCTACCAAATCTTAATGAATTTGAGTTGGGCTCATCTCTTCTAAACGTAAGTATTTAATCACCGGTTGTTGCTCGACACGATACATTTTGTTGATACTGATTTGTGACTCTCTCGACCTCGGGCGTCTACTGTAGGCACGTTTTAACTGGTTAAAATTTCTAAGTTTTTAGCGCTAGTCTATACATAACGGGTCACAATGCGACCTGAAGATAAATAATAGTTTTGTATAATACAAAGGTATTTTTAATAATATAAAATATTATTAAAAATCTGGTGTGAAGAACACGAATGCAGGTTCACTATTAATATTTTCTGTGAACGTGTCCGAATATATCCTATCCCCAGAGACGTAGATACGTATTTCGCTTTTCTACAAGCTCATCGGTACGCCCCTGCTGGAGAAAGGATATTTCCAGACACATTCACAGAAAAGAACCACCTCGCCCTATCACCGTAATTATCCAGACCGAGCGCAGAAGTAAATTCGGCGCTACCTGTTGTCAGACAGCCGAAGTACTTCGCATACCGTCCACATAATTAATGTGAAGTAACAACGCCCTTCCAAAGGTTAGCACAGCCAACTCTCTAGAAAACTGCATTTTGTTTGTGCCTTCACTCATACTACGGCTTAACCGCATGTGTGATGTATCAGAATAATTGAAACATACATGAGTTGGTAAATCCCACCAGTTTTGTATAATACAAAGGTATTTTTAATAATATAAAATATTATTAAAAATCTGGTGTGAAGAACACAAATGCAGGTTCACTATTAATATTTTCTGTGAACATGCGGTTAAGCCGTAGTATGAGTGAAGGCACAAACAAAATGCAGTTTTCTGGAGAGTTGGCTGTGCTAACCTCTTTGGAAGGGCGTCGTTACTTCACATTAATTATGTGGACGGTATGCGAGGTACTTCGGCTGTCTGACAACAGGTAGCGCCGAATTTACTTCTGCGCTCGGTCTGGATAATTACGGTGATAGGGCGAGGTGGTTCTTTTCTGTGAATGTGTCTGGAAATATCCTTTCTCCAGCAGGGGCGTACCGATGAGCTTGTAGAAAAGCGAAATACGTATCTACGCCTCTGGGGATAGTATATATTCGGACACGTTCACAGAAAATATTAATAGTGAACCTGTATTTGTGTTCTTCACACCAGATTTTTAATAATATTTTATATTATTAAAAATACCTTTGTATTATACAAAACTGGTGGGGTTTACCTACTCATGTATGTTTCAATTATTCTGAATAATAGTTTTAGTTCATAAATGGGTTAGGGTCGGCGCAAAGCCATCAGCCCTCGTATGTATGTATATTGAAGGACTTAGTTTAAAAATAGGTTTTTGCAATTATTAAAAGGTCAATATTGTTTATAAACCGAAAGAATAACGTGGCCTAATATTCAGCGATAAAAAATCTTTTAACCAAAATTAAAACTAATTTTACATCAGTACAAAGAAAAACATGTTTTGTTGTCTGCACTGCGTTATTATACCTGTTTGGTATAAAAAAAAAATAACTCGTTATGCCCGTTTTCATTTGCAATACAATTAAATAACAGTATTTTTTATTTTTCGTCGCTCCACACTAATTGATACTTGCTCGGTGAAAATTTCGCCCGAGAACAAAATGTGTAGAGGAACAAAACAACTTCAAACAAAACATCTACGCGATACGAAGTAATAATTTATGTTACCGTTATTTAAATCTACGTAATGAAATTAACGATTCATCATTTATATTTATTATTCTAGGAGTCTTGGTAATATATCGTTGGCGAATTGAATTATAAACGAAGAGATTGGGGTCATGCACATGCAGATTTTTTTAGCTTATTTTTTTTATGTTTCGATCATTATGAAAATATGGAATTAAATAGTTATTACATAATTGTTTTGATCATTATTTTTTTAAAGATTAGTTATCGTATTTATAACCGGATTCATCTTATTGCCATACTAGTAGCTGAGTGAAGATTGATTGTTCGAAAAAGTTAAGTTAAACCAACTTCCAATCATAAAAAAAGGTAATTGGAATTCTAGAAACATGACAAATTATGATTAAATTAAATGATTATTATGATTATTATTATTATGATTATGATTATGATTATTATGATTATTATGATTATTATGATTATTATGATTATTATGATTATTATGATTATTATGATTATTATGATTATTATGATTATTATGATTATTATGATTATTATGATTATTATGATTATTATGATTATTATGATTATTATGATTATTATGATTATGATTAAATTAAATGATGAAATTAAATGATGATAAATTAAATATGATTAAATTAAAATTTCGATACATACGATATTATCAAAAAGTAGAACATCGGGCTCTTTATAAAATTAACAGAGGTTTAATACAAGAGAATGCTGTTATTTTTTTGACAACATACGCGCTTAAGGAATGATTTTTCACCCATTCCACGCACTGAGTAAGCTGATGATATAATTCTTATTACATGCTTTAAGTATGAGCAGAAAAGTATGTTTTGAGATTTAGAAAGCAGGGCCAGAAAATTTAGATTATCTATAGGCAAAAAAAAGCAAGGCATCTGTAGCAGTGCACATCAAGGTCTTCAAGTGATTTCAATCTAACAGTTTCAGAGAGTCTATTATTTTAAATATTTAAAAACCTAGGAAATGCGAAGAAATAATATATTTGATAGCTTGGCCAACTTTAACCTTATCTAAGAAAATTACAAGATACACGACTGAATCAAACTGTCCTTAAGTCTACAGCTATACGTGAGCTGGTGACGTGGACTTTAGCTACAACATTAAAGAAAAAATTGCCATACAATTTCCGATCCCAGCGACTTATCCATGACTGGAAGCAGTGCTGGAAATAGTCGCTTTCGTCAAAGAACATCGCAATAAGATCATCCATCTGAAGAACATTGCAATAAGATCATCCATTAACTGTTTCACCTGATTCATGCACTTTTGCCACATTTTGTGACGTGGTTTCCGTCAATGGGCGACCGGAACGCACATCATCATTAACCGACACACGCCATTTTTAAAAAGGTTGTACCGCTCACAAGATTTGCCTGGCCTAAAGCATCCTCATCAAATGCTCGTTTAAGTATTTTTAGAGTTTCGGCTGCCGTTTTACCAAGTTTGAAGCAGAATTTGATACACGTTCTTTCAGACTAATTCGCAGAATAACTCAAACACAACTCAACACATATAAACACAAAAACTGTCTGTCACCACCAAGCAAAGTACCGTGTTACAGACTGACTTAGTACAGATGTAGCTCAAGCCATCTAGCACTATAGAGCTGTACTACAATCCCTTGGCGGACTACATTTAAATTCCGTGAATTTCTGTGTGTTTGTGTAAGAAAAATATACTGAGTTACAAAAGAGGAGGTAAAAACAAATGATAATTAATGCAAATAGATAAAATTGTCACTGTAGTGAAGATGCAGAGAGTCGTCGTCATCAGTAATAGAAAAAGTTATTGAGTCTGACTGCGTAATTCCACCTCAAAATACATACACTTAATGATGTTCCCAACGGTAATCCAGCAAATCCTGCAAACTCGACTGCGGCATAACAGTATTTTTACCTTTATTCATAAAATCGCTCTCATAGCTATCTAATTTTAACTATTTTTAAATTATTTATTGTTACATTGTGAAGTTAAATCTAACGAGAAGTGCTTTTTGTAGCGGATTAAAATTGTTCGTTTTGTTTGACCAAAATATTTCATGCAATATTGGGATTTTATTTCATAGATTAAAGATTTCTGATTTGCATCAACTTTATCTCCCGCAATGGGAAAATTAAGTAAGGCCATTTATTGGTAAAAACTATGTTTTGAATGTGCAGTTATAAATCTGTTAACATTGGTTTCTTTTCAGCAAATTCAATAATTTCTGTTACTATCTTTTCTAATTACCTACTGCCATTTCTAAAAAATGATAAAAGATCACTGTTTTCTCTTTCAACCGTGAATGTAATTGTTAGAAACATTGAATTTAATTGTTTTAAGAAGCCATTCAGGTCACATTCACTTTGTATGGTGAATCGTGAATATGTCCTCAACGTACCCAATCCATATCTTTGGAAAGTAAAATGAAAAATTTATCGGCAATCGACTCTACAGTTTGTACTACAAAACCATTTACTATATGTACCTTTAGTTGGAATTGAAGTTCAGTGACACTTAATGACTCTTAGCATTCGATTATAAGTAGATATAGTATTGTGTGTCCTAAGGCTTCGAGAGAAGTACTGTTTCTACTACTGATTATGACAACTTAATTGCCGAAATATGTATTCAGGATTAAAGATACGTTATAGAAAAGGTTTTATTAATTAACTTGTAATATTTATTTAGTTTAATAGTAATATAGAACAAGAATAACTATTTAATGAAATATTAATAACATTAAATAAATTTCTTATTGGCGGTACAATATTTTTCTGGGTTTTAGTCATTCTGCTTTTCAAAATTTCGCTTTCACTGTATTGCAGTATATCAACGATACCTTTTCGACTTGATTCCGTGTGAAAAAGTATCAGTCAATCGAATTCACTGTAAAATGAAAATATTGCCTAGAAATGTAACTACAATACAAAATTATGACTCTATACTGAATGTGAAATCTAAAACATTTAATGGCTAGTAGAATGCCAATCAACGCCGTTGATGTATAGCGTAACAACGATCAATAACACAGAACTCCCATGAGAAAAGAAGAAGCTCTAAAGAATATCAGATGTAATAACGCTGAAATAGAAACAATAATGGACACAAATATATTAATTGTGAGGAAAATGTGTGGATTCTTAACTACCGTAATAAATTAACATCAACGTATTATCAGAGAAACAATTGAGATAGAAACATGCAAATTACACCTAAAACAACAGCTATAAACTATAGTGAATTTACAAACTGTACTGTTGCGCACTCAGTATACTTCATATTATTACTTGAAGGTTATAATAATGTGATGTTAGTCATGTAATGATGCCTCCCACCGTACGCGTCAACACGGCCTTAAGGTTTTCCTGAAGATTCGAGAAGACCTAACGTTCGAGAGCTTCGCTTGGATATAAATAAGCGCTCAAACGAGAACGAGAAGGGTACTTATATTGTAGTTATAATTGTGTAAATATGAATATAAATACTGTTTATCTACGACCATCCTATAATTAACAATTTATTTAATAAGTTTTTATGTGTAAAGAGCTACATTAAATAAATCGTGCTTAAATGAATTAAATCATGCGTAAAAACCCAATGTAAATTAAATGGGACTATCATTATTAAATTATTTCTGTTGACAACGACGCCAAGCGACAACAAGTGCAGTCTGTAAATTACAATTTTTCAGTCCTAACGGTGAGAAACAACTAATTTATTGCGAATTCAATGGTATTTAAACACACATTTTGATTATTTAGAGAGATCATTATGGATGAGGAAGAATTTGCCGAAATTACTGAAACCACAAACAACATAACCTCAAACTTGTTACCAGAAATGTCAGAGATTATTACGGATCACGAAGAATTATTAGGTACACCTCCAGAAATCGCTCATGTAGCCAATATCATAACTTCAAACTTGTTACCCGTTAAATCTAAAAAGTTATATATGAATACGTAAAAGGATTTCTTAGATTGGTGTAACAGAAAAAACGTAAGAAACTATATGGAAAACGTCTTCATCGCTTACTTTTCGGAGAAGTCCAATAGTTCGAAGGCTTCGACCTTGTGGTCACATTATTCGATGCTCAAGGCGACTTTCAACATAAATAAGAGCATCGATATCAGCAAATACACAAAACTGATTGCCTTTTTAAAACGTACATCAGAAAATTATAAACCGAAAAAATCAAAAATATTCAGTTTGCAAGAAATTGAAAAATTTATCTACGAAGCTCCAGATAACCAATTTCTATTGATGAAGGTAAGGAATTATAAATTTTAATTAATGAAGTGTATTTATAAAATAACTTTCTAGGTTGTGGCACTATTTGGAATTTCAGGAGCATGTCGTCGACAAGAGTTGTCAGAAATTCAAACAGATGATATTCAAGATGCAGGAACAACTTTAATAATAACTATCCGGGAATGCAAAAATAAAATACCTAGATCTTTTACTGTTGTTGACAACAAGGATAAAATTCCAAGTTTTTTGCAAATCTATCGAAAATATGCTTCTTTGCGTCCAGCAGTAACTGATCACAAACGACTTTTCGTCTTCTATAGAAATAATAAGTGTACGAAACAGCCCGTGGGTATTAATCAATTTGGCAAAATACCCTCTTTAATTGCTAAATTTCTCAATCTAACTGATCCTGATGGCTATACAGGACATAGCTTCAGACGTTCATCTGCTTCCTTATTAGCAGACTCGGGTGCTAATATTTCTGCAGTTAAACGGCATGGAGGATGGAAATTCTCCACCGTTGCAGAAGGTTATGTTGAAAATTCCCTAGAAAATAAAAAAGAAACATCGAGAAAAATCTTTGGAATAGGAAATCAACAACTTCAGCCATCGACATCTCAAACACACACTATTACAAGAGAAGTAGTAGTGCACCAAGAAAGAAAAGAAAATATTCCAAATGTAATAATTAGTAACATTAATAACTGTACAAATTTGACAATTAATGTAAATTTGAAAAAGTTGACTGAATAATTTTTTTTTAAAACTAGGTCGTAGATAAAATATTGTATGACACACGTGTGTGAAAGGCTTTTATGCACTCCTTGCGATTAAAACACTCGCCTTCGGTTCGTGCTTTAAACTTCGCAATTCGTGCATAAAAGCCTTACTTCACACACTTGTATCATAAATAACTATATTATTGTTATTAGTTATTAAGTTTTAAGTGTATTTTATTAGTAATATAGCATGATTTTAATTACCTATAGTTTTATTTGAACAAACCTAAAGACAAGTTCTTTACAAAAAGATAAAAATATTCGAAGTATATAATGGTACTGTGAGGTGAATTCATTTATGATAATCATTGGAGGAAAATATAGGGACTGGTTACTGCGGAGGCTTTAACTTTTACAGCATAAAATCCCAGAAAGCATAAAAGACACGAGAGCGTACTTGGAAGAAAATTTGTACTAGTAACAACACTAGAAAAAACTGTAAACATGATTAATTTTATCAAACTTTCTTCAATGTGGCCAATATTTCATTTACTTTATAGAAATAACCTTTCATAATATAACAGAAAAGTTCTTTTAATTTTTAATACGTTTAATATATAGCATTAAAGTATACGAAATATTGATGTAATTAATTATAATTTCGTATAAAAACATAATTCATTACTTTTCATCTTCAGAATTCCATTAATATCTAATGCCAATTGAGGCGCAATTTAACTAAGTATGTTTGCAAGGAATGGATATTTAATTAAATTTTATTTTCTTTTATCATCTCGGTCTTCAAACGGGATTCCGGTGTTCCTAATTTAATATCGTCGATGTCAACATTTCAGGAAGATTCGAAAATTTCGGAAACTAAAAGAGTAGGTCGTAGACCGAGAGGAACAGTAATAGAAGGATAGAGAGTGAAAGAGAGATGGGTATCCTGAGTTATTCTAATGACACCGAAATTAATTAAATTATGTAGGTCCCCGGGGAAGTTTTAATGGAGCGATGTCGTTTTATTGAACGAAACAGTATCTTACAATGTAATTAATGTATTATTGCTCGTCAGCCTTTTATAGAGCATACATATTTTAAACTCTGTCGAAGTATGCGCGCTACAGACGCTATGCCCGTTTGTTTACTACATTTCGTGTTTATACGAAAGATCTGCCACCTTTTTAGTCTAAATCCGAATTATCAAATGGTATTTTCGTCTTTTAGTTCACAACAAACATACAAATAATCTTGACAATATACTCTAAAGTAAATAGTTTTCATTATACAGGATCCGTCAGGATGTATAACGTTTTTAAAAATTCAGAACTCAGTCATTTTTCTATGAAATCAAATTTGTATTTTTTTTTTAAGATTTAGCAGTTGTCATCTCTGAGCTCTGTTAGCATGGTTTCAGCAAATTGAAGCCTCCGTATAGAATCATTTTGTTGCAGCTGTAGCACCATAACTTTTTAGTGGTGAAAGTGGAAATCGAAATGTAAAATTCTCCGCACTTACCTGTCACTCAATTGTAAAGCCGCGTATGTTACACTGCAGGTCGGCCGCGTACCATGTTTTCAGGGGTTCTGAGAGTTCTTACACCACCCCTAGGTACTCCAGCTCTCAACGATCCTGTTGTACGAAGATTATTTACGCACATCAGTATATTGTTTCGAGTGGGAACCCGTCAATGCTTATCAACATTAAATTCAGCACGAAATCTACGTCGTAGGTACGACTGAACGCCCAGTTTCAATAAAACTATCGTACACGAAGAGCAGTGTTCTAGTGACCATGGCTCCATTGCAACTAACTAAACTAAAAAATGGCATCTCCAAACGGCCACATATTAACCGTTCTGAAAACATTACGCTCCCCCTATACTTTGTTATACGCGTTTCAAAAACGTCATACAACCCTGCCAGACCCTGAAAAAGTAAAAAGTGGAACGTAATTATGAAGAATATAAATCCAAAATATTTTTCCAAAATTCCCACTCATAAGCGAGAAAAGAATGAGAAAGATTTTTAAAAAATTTTGTCACGCCACTATGTGATTGACTATATAATAAAGAGTATCGGAGAAAATACCTTAAAGCTTAACTACAAAAACAAGAAAAAAGAAGTTTTGTTTTGTTGGTCTCGCTTTAAGTTTCGTCTAGTTGTCGATCGTTACGTGTGTTCAATACGATTTATATTTACGTCCTCGATTAAAGATATATTGTTATCAAATATGAAATTAAATGCTCGTAGAGCGCACATCTTACATGTTCTTTTAAAACATCGTATTTAAAAATTCACACGCAAGTATAAATTTTTAACAGCTGATTATCGTACCAGGTTATCGATTCCTTACCATACAAAACTTTTACACCATGTTATCTTCTAGCGTTTCAACATTTCAACGTGTAAATTAAATGGCGGCATTATGAATCCATACTAATATTTTATATTTATTACTTCTCGTAACAAAAAAAATCACAGAGTACACATGAATTGATGTCAGTTCTAAAAGTCCATAAATTATTTTTAATATGATTTTTAAAATAGGTTTGTAAATTAATGTAACAAACATCTTAATTTTTAATAATTCACTTGAATGTATAAACAGCTGATTTTGTAACATACAACAGTGTTATAGTTTTTATAGCATCGACAGCTGTTATGTATGTGTTTGTGTGTGTAACTTCAATAGAGGTATTTATTATTTATACACATTCTGAATATTTTGAAGTCATAGGCGGAACACGATACAATTTTCAGGTAATTGTTAATTTTGGGGCTCGCGTTGTAATTGGCTCACAATATTTTGAATTTATATTCTATATAATTACATCTTTCCATTTTTCATACGTTGTCTTTTTATTTTAAGGACAACGTATAATTAGGTTTTTCACTTAAGAAGGAATTGCTGTTTTTCCCAAAATAGACAAAAGGAACTGAATTAGTCACAAAACTATTTTTGTACTCGCTTATCACAACCTGTCATTTCACGATTCGATTTGCATGCGTAAAAAGTCACTTTAAACACGAGTGCGTAAAAGTAAAGTTGGTACTTCCTGGAACTTGATTAATTTAGTGACATTTTAAAATCATAAATCCCTAACCTTAATAATATGCTACCCAGTTCGTTGTTTTTCTATGAAAATAAAAGGAAATGAAATAGAAATTGTTATATTTGAAAGGTATGTAATTCAATGTCAGAACAGCAACAAATATTATTTTTTAAATTTATAGAAAACTAAAAAAAAAATTGTCAGAAGTGGGATTCGAACCCACGCCGTCAGAGAGGAACCAGAACGCTCGAGAACCCGTATAACGGGCAAGGTAAACCTTGAGTCTGGCGACTTAGACCGCTCGGCCATCCTGACAGATACTAGTAATATTGTTAAAAATACTTATAAGTATAAAAATTTTGAAATTATATTTATATTTTATATAAATATTATTATTATTTATAGTTCTCGTACAAAAAATATTGTACAAGCTTCGTGCGTGAAACATTTCGCGAATTCGTGACCATAAAGCGCTCGCCTACGGCTCGCGCTTTAAACTGGTCACTCATTCGCGAAATATGATTTCACGCACTTGGTTCGTAAATAACTATTAGAATACGAGATACTAGAATAAAACCGATATAATTATTAGGCAATGAACAGCTATTACATTTTTATTTTTACGAATTGCTGGATTAATTTATAATTACACAGAGGATATTAGAATTAACTTAGAGTGATGTAGATAAATACGAATATAGAAGAATACATTAATAAAAGAACGAAGTGTTTATGTATTTTTATTTTTTTACATTTCATTAAAAAAATTAAATAATCGAAATACATATTCAGAAATCTAAGGATCTTCCTTGTCCATTTTAATATTTTATTCTGCTTCAGAAGTAATGTAAAATTACTATTAGAGTACTGTAATTATTTAATAAAAAGGACAAATGAATACTGAAGATCTGGTTTCAGATATTACTTCCGGCGATTGGAAATACACTTTTGCCGATAATACATAGTACTTTTTCTTTAAACTGAAGTATTATCGAAACTGTCGAGAACAGCTACGTTTGTATCTAGTCAACAATAGAAAAGGTTATAGAGCATATTGCAAAGGAACAATTGGAAACTATTTATTGAATGTTGTAAGCTATTGGTCGGACACAATCAGATTATGTAGAGAACCATTCTACAGAAACGTCTTTCTATAATACAAGTATTGCCGGATTGGAAACAAGAATTGAAATTACGATCGTACTTGTTAATTTAAAAAAACCTTCTGAAACAACGAATAGAAATCAATTACTGAAAAACTGTGGTAAGTATAAAATCGCTGTAAAATGAATCGAGGTTTATTTGATTGAAAGGAAACAAATAACCAAGTATTAAGGAATCTAGTCTGCAGTAAGAATATTTTTATTAGCAGTATCTCAGGAATCAACTTTAAAACCTTTTGTTTATATTTTACACGGACAATATAAAAATTTTGCGGCCAATATTTTAATCAACATAGCGAATGGTGATGTTTATATGCGCATTTAATATATGGGGGAAATCAAGTATCTCTTGATGTGATTACTGATCACAAGTTATCGGTGAGAAAGTGCGTAAACTATTTAGTCCATAATAACTAAGAAAATTAAATTAAGCGTACTTGTGAAAAATAAAAAAAAAGAAGTAACTGGTGTCTAAAACGAGTATAAAGGACGATCAAACGTTAGTGAATATATAAGGAAATTTAAAACGTAACAAATAACAAACTGTTACCATAAACTTTCTTGCTGATAAAACCGTTTTTGCCTTTTTTGGTGGCGGAGAGCCTTTTTTTGCCCATTATTTGGTTTCAGGATTGTAATGGTGTGGCAAGATTTTATTGACGGCAATGAAATGGCGTACAAGTCCTTCTGATTACGACGAAAACGTGCTAAAAGTCGCGAGAAACACTCAAACGATTAAGTTATTGCTCCGGTGTGAGTAACCGCGGCACTCAATGTGCCGAATATTTGTTCATTTCCAATTCGTCAGTTAAAATTCTGTGCACACTGTCATTTGAGATACCTACAATGTCTGATATCTCGCGAACTTTAACTCTACGATCATCCAAGACGATACGGTGAACCTTCTCAATCATATCCGGAACAATATGTTTTTGGACGTCCACTACGAGGTTTATCATTTGTGCTCATACGACCACGCTTGAATTCGGCAACCCAGTTGATCTCTACTTTGATTCGGTTAATGTTAAGCCTTTCAAATGAAAGTACTTTATCACTGCTCTCAACTCGGTTTTTTTCATTATTACAAAATCACACGAGACGTTCATTTTGGCGTACTGTCAAAAACAGACTAATTGACAAATCGGTTTGTACGATCATATTTAACCTATTAAAGAATGATTCTACAGAATGATAAAGAAGATTCCTACAAATTTGCGCCATCTCTGTGTTAGGCCACGTAGTTTTCGAACAGTCCTCGTATTACGAAAAAATTATTGCATTGTGTTGCAGATGTTTATAATAATAATAATAATATTTATTAATTGTCTAACAGGTCACCCCAATTCAGACAATATAAACAAATAATAAATATAATACATACGTTAAAAAGAATTAAAAACAAAGTATAATTAAATTCAATAATATAATCAAACTACATAAATATAAGAGAGCAGTGAAAGAAAAGAGAAAAAAAACATCAAACGAAGAAACAAATTAACGAAACATGTGTGCCGAAAAATTATTAAACTGTTGAAGTTCTTGGCAGAATGCGCCATGGCAGCCCTCAGCAATATATTTGTTCTAGCCTTTGGAAGTAGAAGCGCTTCAGTCACTCTTGAGTTTGGACGAGGTACTCGAAAATTTATTTCTGCAAGTAAATCAGCTTAGTCGATCTTATAAATAATTACATTTTTGATAAAATTTGAACTAATTAGGTGTCGTCTTGCTTCCAGCTATTCAACTCCATGACGATCCGAGAGTAACCTGTAGTCCAAACCACGAGGAGGGTACACTGCATCAACTTTATAACTTAAATACTTTAGAAACTTGCGCTGTATGGATTCAACTGCATTAATATAGCAGTCATATATTGGATACCACACGACAACGGCAAATTCTAACTTGCTTAAAGTGACTTGAGTGAAGCTATATTGTCGAAGTCCTTACACGTACGAATAATGAAACCCAATGACCGATATGCTGACGTAGTGACTTGAGAAACACGATCAGCGAAGGTCAGCTTTTAATCAAAAATAACTCCAAGATCATTGACATGTGTTTTTCGGTTGATTGCAATATTGTTAATAGAATAAGATATCTATTGGGTTTTCTGTATGAAACAGCATTTGTCGATGTTTAAATTTAATTTGTTTGAAGTGTACCAATTTGTGACACAATCCAGGTTCTCTTGAAGAAGGGCAGCCTCTTGAGTACCACTAATTCGATGAAAAATTTTGAAATCGTCCGCATAAGCCAAAACACGACAATAGAGCTTATGAAATCATTAAGATGTTAAATAATAAGAGTTCAAGATTAGAACCCTGGGGCACTCCGGAAGTAGAAAGGTACGTTCATTATAGTACACAAAATTCCTTCTATCAGTAAGGTAAGAAATAAGAAGCATTATTAGTGAGTTGCTGAAGCCGAACAAACTCATTTTACCCAAGAGAGCAGCATGGTCAATGGTATCGAAGGCACGAGAAAAGTCAGTATAAATGACGTCCATCTACTTTCCTCTGTCGAGAGTTTCACATACAGCCTGAGATAAAAGGGCGAGGATTGAAATGGTAGACCTTTTAGACATAAAACCATGTTGATTTGGTGACAGGAATGATTTGATGTTAGAGTAAATATGGTCATATAGTATAGCCTCATACACCTTTGCAAAGTTGGGTAGAATTGATATGGGCCTGGAATCAGAGTTATCTCCTTTTTTGTGTGCAGGACATATACTGACGACTTTCCAGGTAACAGGGAAGGCAGATGTTTGCAGAGATAAATTAAATATCCTGCAAAGAGGCTTAGCCAATATTGATGCACAATCACGAAGAAGGAAGCTGGGAATGCTATCATGCTCAGAGCTGAAAGTATTCTATGATTTTTTTAGTTGATTCAGTACATCACCATATACAACACTCCGAATATTCAATGATGGCAAATTTATATGCAGGTCTTGAATGTCACCCCTGCTAGCACCTGGCAAGAATACATCAGAGAAAGCTGATGCAAAAGCATCAACAATCCGCTGGGAGTCGTCGAATTCAGAATCGCCGTTATAGAGTTTACCAGGAATTCTGGAGCTACCTCGTTTGGATCTTACAAAGCTCCAAAAAGCTTTAGGGTTATCCAGAAGGGAATGCTGAATACAGTCAATATAATTTTGATAGGCCGTAGCTATATTATCCTTAAGAATTCTTCGCAAACGTTGAAATTCACGTTTAAAGATATCATCCCCAGTCCGCTTCCATCTTCGATGATAATAAAGCTTCAGATCCAATAATTCTGTCATAGATAGTGTAAACCACGGAGGAAAACGTTGTTTCTTGCTATTGTGGCAGGTATTAGGAATACAAGAATCCATCACGCATATATATATATATATATATATATATATATATATATATATATATACATCACGAGTATATTACACAGTAGAAGTTATCAACACCCGTATCAACATGCAAGTTAAGATTGTTAATACTTCTCTGAATAAGTAAGTGTTTAACAACAATGATAACAAAATATATTACTTATTACTATTTATTTATACCCTATTGCGTTGTTTATTTTACACTTTTCGTATGTTTCACGATGAATGCATTTTTGACATCGCAAATCCTACTATACGTCGGTGACGGCATTGACATCTGTACCAGTTTCACTCGCCGCCCATTCAAGGTGTCTAAATATCGCCGCTTTAGTTACTACTATGCAAAAAACGCGACTTACAAAGAACTAAAGCTATAATATATAGCTCTATACAGACTTACAATTTAGAACAATTAAAAATGTACTCCTGTCAAATATTTGTAATGTAATATCAAATTATTATTTAATGAAAACAACTACGAACTCAAATAAATAAATACTACTAATTAGCATAATTACAATTCAGGTATTCATATTGTAAGCATTCGTAAATATAAGTAAGTATGTAATTCAAGTACGCGGCTTACTTTTTTAATGAATTAAAAAAAAAGTATTACGACATGGGAATTGCAGTAACAAAATATTAATATTGTTTAATCCAGGAATAAAGAACATGACCCAAAATAATAAGAGACAACAGCCGTAAATTTATTTTTCTATTTTCGGAGTTGATGCTTGAATTATTGGTCGGATTAAGTATATACTGCTACATACGCTGGTCACCTGAGTCCCGTTAACAGCGGCCCTGTCATTTGAAAAACCCTTTCGCATTAAAAAAAAAGTTAAGGCCACTGCGGATCTTTCAGAATAGAGGTCGACCTCAATTTAAAGAACGGTACGTATTTACGGTCGAAAGTTAAATAAATTTAATTGTATTCCAGTATTTTAAATAATGTCGGTATTTCTGAGTACTTTTATTGGCCACCTGGGAAGAATTATTAATACAAATAAAAAATTAAACGAGCGGATTATTTCCCTAGCGAAACGAAATAATATGCCATATGAAACATAATTATATTTTCCTTGATTGTGATTGTATAATTTATTTTTTTAACAAGTTTAACATGAATAATATTAAACTAAGGTTGATTGCCTAAGTAATTAAACGTTGTTTCACCAATAATAGAAGCATTGAAATCTATATAGTCAGTATCTGATCCACCACGGATATAACAATATTCAAGAAATTAAAAAAAAACTTTGCTATCTTTGCTATTAGAAAAAAAACCTTTGGCAACTATTTTCTACCTCATTTTTCAATTTTTTTCCCATATGTGATAAATAGCATTCTAGGTCCATTTGTCTCTTTCTACGTATTTTGTCCTTGTTTCTCTATATGCATAACAACTTCTTTTTTGTTCTAAAAATCCTAGTAAAAAGTCAGAGAGTACTCAATGAAGGAAAGGCTTGTCTACATATCTAAAAACATTTTGTCATTCAATTTGCTATTTTTCTTTTGAAATATATGTGCCTCTGTACATATGCATGTGTGTACATCTACAGATATTTAAGGTTGATGACAATTCAATTTGGTGTCAGTTCATGTGATTTTAAACGTTAAATGAAACTAACAGGAGTTCAAAGTGGTCATTGAGAGAGTCAACAAGTGTTTCGTCTCGGTGGTAGAAACTGAGTAAAGATCCTTGTGATAACAGTGAATTTAATAACTGCTAGTGTTAACTGTGTCGATTTTAGGATAGACTAAACCCAGGTGCAACAGCTTTACCGGATAAATCAACCTAAAGTTGATTTAATTACTTCTGTCTAGTTCTGTCACAAAGGTCGGACATTTCCTTTGAGGGAGGTGTACCACTAAATGATCGTACCGTTTCTGAAAGTGTTAGTAAAAGTTTTGCGAACGCTTTAAAAGAAAGCTGTAGAAATTTTAGGTTTAGCGAAAGAGAACAAGCCATTATGTTCGAATCGGTAGAAAATACAGTTAAGAATGATTATATGTACGGCGGAGGCGATATATTAGGCCCTAAAAATGTTATTTTTGCATCTCGTATTTCTAATGGCGGGCTATGATGAATTTATGAATAATCACGGTGGTATGATTTTGAACGGTGAGTTTGTTTCTGCACGTAAGCTAGGGAAGCTAAGGAAAATTATGTCTTCAAATGTATCGCCTACTTTGCCCCATGAGATTGTTGAACAAGAGTTGAAAAGACTTGGTTTAAAAGTTGTTTCTCCTATTACATTTTTCAAAGCTAGAGGATCTAGGTCTGAATATACTCATGTCCTTAGTTCTAGAAAGCAAGTGTATATCGTGTAGAAGCGCATTACAAATTACCCGAATCAACAATGTGAAAATATAAACAAAATGTTTTTCGCAATAATGACGAATTTAGATATTTTAACTATCACATAGCTAATAAATACCCAGAACAAACTCAAACTAATCATGTTTCTGGGGAAATACATACTAGTACAAACACAATTGTTAATATTTTGGTACCTAACGATCCGGAGCTTGAGTCAGTGGAGCGAGTTGCGGATGTTAGTCGGAGCAGTAAGTCACAGGCGGGGCCGTTCTCCGCAAATACCCGTGGATATGATCATCAGTCAGTATCGAAATTGGCAAATATTGAAGACAGCAATAGATGAGAATTTAGAATTGACTGTTAAAAAATGCCAAGCACCTTGTTCTGCGGGATCCTGTTCTACAGATGGAACGAAGCCTATTCTGTTAGAACAAAACCTTCGAAGTAATCCATTTGAATCCGCATTTATCAAGTCTAAATCAAAAAGGAAAAAAACAGTGTCTACTCTGTTTGACTATAGTCACTAATTTCTCGAATTTATCTCTTTAAGGGCGATGACGACAAAATAATTGACTATGATCAATTTTGTATCTCTTTGCAACAAATTAAAGGTAACCCGGAAGAAATTGCGAAGATATATACTACAGATTTTAAAGCACTAGATTAATTAATAATACAGATATTATCTAGTATTAAGGCAAATGCTCTGAAATCGCGAATTAAGCGTACCATTAGAAAAATTTCAACTGCGGCTTAACCTAGTATATCAGGCTCAGACTGCTCAAACTGCTCGTCGCAGGATTACGCAACAGATATTTCGGAAAACTGATTAAAGTACTAAAAGTTCACCACTAGATAACTGCTCGCCGGGTGCATCTGTTAATCCTTTTTTATTTTTAAAATTCAGTAATACAAGACTAGAAAATATTATCCAATGGAATTCGCAGTCTGCTGCAGCCGAAATAGTATATTAAAAAACAAGTTTCATAAGGCACCATTTTGCCGCACGAGATCAGTTTAGAAAACGAGCCGCGATAGCGGCAAGTTTTCTAAAGAGCGAGTGCGGCAAAAGGCCTTATGAAACGAGTTTTTCATACTATTTTTTCTATTTTGCGTTTTTTATACATTAATAAATTGCTTAAATTGGAATTATTTAATTTGAAAGTTCAGAATTTAATTTTTATATAAAGCATGCAGTTGGTCACATCGATACTTGAAATTTTCAAATTTAAATCTTGCTATCCGCGAAGTATATTATATTACATATTATTTACTAATTTTCGTTAATATTACTTGATACTTCATTTAAAAATATAAACATGAGTGACATAGAAACATATATATGTTGTTGTCAATTGTATACAACATACGTTGTTTGTGTAAAATACGGACATATATCATATCTGTCAAATGTACATAAATTCTTAAAAGCAAATGACAGCAATGATATTTATTTCTGTATTCGAACAACGCCAACATTGAAAAATGAAAAAAAAGCGTATCGAAATGAAGCTCATTTCAATACTGTTTTGGGTTTCATAATGAGTTCATTTCGAACGCAAAATAGAAAAAAGAAAGTTTAAAGTATTTTATTAGTCAACTATTCTATAGATATTACTTTATTAATCTCAGAAATGGTATAAGTCGGGAACAGAAGTTAAGTTAAAGGGTTATAATATACATAGGGATGACAGAAATTATGGGTATGGTGACGTCGCTATTCTTGTTAACAAGAACTTATGCTTTAATTTAGTTAACTTAAACACAAGATTTGAACATACTGCAGCAAGATATACATAATGAGCGACAGTAAAAATGTGCTACAGGCAATTCTTAAAAGAAAGAATATTTTTAAACTCGATCCGATAATTTTAAAAATAATATGCTGTTATTATAAGTTAATCAAGAAGCTAGTGGAAGTTAAATTTTACTCTCTGAAAGAGTACGTGGGCATAATGCCTAGCGAGATTAGATACGTTGGCAAAACAACATAACAGACGCAGACATCATGTTTGAGGTTCTTTATTGGAAAGACGTGGTACCAATAGTGAGGAAGGAAATATCACAGGAATAATGGAATAAGCAGTGGGGGGGGCACATATCAAAAGAAAATGACCCAGTATAGTTTAATTCATCCCAGTATTTTTGCAAAGGCATGATTCCAAAATCTGATACGATTACACAACGATAGCTAGGTTGAAGTTTGGACATGGATAATGCTATGCCCACTTACACAAATTAGGTATAATAGAATCACCAGGGTGTAAGTGCGGACATAATTACACGGACCTCAATCACCTTTTATTTCAATGACCAGATTATCTGATTCAAAGAGAATTGTTTACTGAGTCAATTATTCACTTAGGAATAGAAATGCTCACTAATATTGTATTACTATTACAGACAAATAAAATAACAGTACATGAGGCGATATTAAAATTTTTGGCAGGTTGTAAAAAAAATATAAAGCTCATGAATTCGACATTCCTTCCTACCCCTACCTTTGTGGATTTACCTTTTGACCGTTGGCCGTTTTTTGTGTGTGTCAATAGTAAAGTCGCTTCGATAAGTCTCGAAGCGAGGAGTACGTCTCCCTGTGCCTTCCCTAATGTCAAAGTTTTAATATTTTTTGTGTTTTCTTGGTACATTATGGAAAACTAACATTGGAATTTTGCTAGGTGGGCTTATGGGCAAAGATCGCGAAAATAAAAAAAAATTAATTAATTAATTTACACTCTAGCAAACATATATTAAACGTTCAACTTATGCGTGCAACTATGTAAAATACAAACGAAAGTAATAATTTTTGTGATGAACTGTATAAAGCATTTGTATCCTCAAATATTCCGTTCAAATAACTCATCCAGGTTTGAAATTTGTTTTGGAAAAGTATTGTCGTAGATCAATTCCCGACGAAAGCACTGTAAGAAAAAGCTAGGTTCCATCTATCTGACACAGATACAGGAAATAAAAAAAGACATAGAAGGCATACATATCTTTGTATCAGTGGATGAAACTATAGATACAGTGGGACGTTCAATCAGCAATGTTATTATAGGTACCCTAGAATCAACCAAACCTCGAAAATCTCATTTAGTTGCTAGTAAAGTTTTGTCTACCATGAATTTTCAACCTATCACGGAATTTGTGAAAAGCAGTCTAGATTCCATAATTCCGGACAAAAAAGAGAAAGCTCTTCTATTAGTAACTGATGTTGTAGCTTATATGCTCCACGCAGGGATAAATTTACAAGCTTTTTTACCAGGTATGGTTCATGTTACTTGTGTTGCACATTCTTTACATGGCGTATGTGAATTTGTGCGAGAAGAGTTCGCAGATGTAAATACATTTATTAGTAATACGAAAACAATTTTCTTAAAAGTTCCCAGCAAAACACAATTTTAAAGAACCTTGTCTTGGATTACGTTTGCTTCTTCAACCTGTTATTACGAGATAGGGTACCTGAATACAAGCTTGTGTTTTTAATAGTGACAATTTTAAAATAATTAAAAATGTGGTAATGTGTCTAGAAGATACGGTGAAAAGTGTATCAATTAGTACAACGCTAATACAAAAACTCTTTTTGCTTAAACAATTACCATTTATTCATAAATATTTTGATTTTATTCATCGTGTAATATAGAATGTCAAAAATTGACAATCATTCTTCTTCTTCTTCAGGTGCCATCTCCTCTCAGAAGGTTGGCTATCATCACGGCTATTCTCATTTTTGATGCTGCGGCTCTGAATAGTTCAATGGAGCTGCATTTATACCACTGTCTCAAATTATTTAACCAGGAAATACGTCTTCTTCCTATATTTCTTCTTCCCTGTATCTTACCCTGAATAATTATCTGTAGCAGAGCATATCTTTCCCCTCTCAACACGTGGCCCAGATATTGTAGTTTTCTTATCTTTATGACAATCATTAAAAATATATAATAAGATGAATTCGGTTAAAAAGTAAAAACAAAATACATTTACAAAGTGTTGAATCGGAACCTTGGTTATATAATAAATAGACTTAACCAAATATCAAGTTTAACAAATGATAAGATTAATGATAACTCTATTTTAAGTAATTACAGTTATGCTCCAATGACATGTTGCGATGTAGAAAGATCATTTTCACAATTTAAAAATATTTTTAAATGCGGAAAGACAAAGTTTTATATTTGAACATTTAGAAAAATATGTCATCGTATATTGTAACAATCGTGAATAATAATAATAGTAATAATAATAATAAACCAGCACAGAATAGCCTAGAGCTAGGTTACTGGGGAGTAGCGACCCCACGGTTTCCTGAGCTAACCGTTGGGTTGGGTCAGTAGAAACAAAGGACTCAGGCGAGGATGTTGTTGAGATACATTCATTTCAACCCACTTCGTCAACATAACAACTAATGTGCCGGACCCTCTGGGTCGAGTAAATGAAACCCCCCTACATGGGGGGGGGGGTGTTATTATCTGCTTACTATGAATGAAGCATGCCATATGTAGTAGAGCCGCATAGATAGATTACGGAAAAATACCTGGAAATAAGAAATAATGAACAATAATAATAATATTATTACAGTTATGCCAGTCATCTTGTTCTCACGAACCGATGGGTTAACACACTGGCAACCAAGGACAAATGTTCTTGTGAATGGAGGAAGTAATAATAATAATAATAATAATAATAATAATCGTAATCGTAATCGTAATCATAATCGTAATCATAATCATAATCGTAATCGTAATCTTAATCGTAATTATAATCACATTCATAATTATAATAATAATAAAATCTTTTATAAAACGATCATAACTACCCTCATGTTACGCTCGTGGCTATGGATAAATAGATTCCTGTCGACACAAAATTCAGTAAGACACACTTACATAAGCAAATATGTTACAGCATTTATGTATATGAGAATGCTGCCTAGTAGTTTTTTTTGTCTATATTGGGCCTACCAAATCGTTCGTACGCTATCTTTAGTAAGCGATTCAATGGCTTGGCTTCGAAGAAATCGTACTAGATACCTTCACCGCGCTGTAGCGATAAATAATACACATTTTTAATTTAAATACATTTCGCTCTTGAAAGCCTATTTTACATTTGCTTTCAAACTTTTCGTATTTTAATTCTTTTCTTGTAAATCCGCATCATAGGGGTAATAAAAATATACAAATATTCTCGCAGATGTAATTATACATTCTCTCTACATTATTTCTGCATTTCATCTTTTAAATGACAAAGATATACGCAATCATAGAATTTAATGCGAACAGTGCGTCTACGTAAGTATTCAGCTGATATTCACCCTGTCCTCTTTACGTGTTACACGTTTTAATGCGAGCATAAGTACCCTACGCTGCCACCACCGTACGAATTCGTATTTAAGAAAAACATACTATCTTCACGGCCCTCTAGACACGCATTCTCCATTCTGAACTATGCTCCTGCTCTCCTACAGTCTCGTTTCGACGTAACAAGCAACCTTACAACGTGCCCAAGAATCCGGATGTATGTAACTTTGCTGTTTTGGGTGTTCAACAGAAGTTTCAGGGTCGTGTTCGCCGACAACCCCGATGCTTAAGTATATATTTGCATTCCGTCGGAAAACACAGGAAGATTTCTCGTTTTCGTTAGGAACAACTTGTTTCTCTCCAAGTTTCCCTTATTGTTTTGCATAATATAAAAGGGAGAAGGTATCTAACGCATACGGTATACGCAAATATTTTGTCCTTTTGTCTTTGGGACCCAGATTTATATTGTATAGTACACTGGTTCTAGTCATGAAACTTTCTTTCTACGGAGCTTTTTAAAAAGTATAATTAGAAGAATGTATCCTCTTTTTGTGTGGTTCTACACGCTGAATGCAAATTTTCTGTTCCGGATGGATGGAGATTACATCCACACAATTCTCGAGTCGAGGAGATGAAAAGATTCGCCTTGTATTTTCTGCTGGAGGTTTGTGAAAATTGTTTTAAATAATCTTACGCAGCACCACAAAGTTTCAGCATTCGATGTGCGTTCAAGACCGTGAAATCGATATTTGAAAAGTTTCATTTTAAATTAAGTTATACTTCCTTTGAAGAACTTTTTATTTTCACGATAATTATTGAAATTGTTAAAACATGATATTAATAACTGTCTTTATTATTGACAAAAGTTACACAATTTGGTAATAGTATACTATATACAAATTATTCTAATTAAGATATACACACATTTCTTAAGTAATTTTGTATTGAGAGGAAATGATGTTTACAAAACAGATTCAGTTTGAAGAGAATCAAAATATGTCGTAATATTTTTAAAATGTTATACACTACTTACACTATACTCACCAATTTTATATTTGCATCCATGAGTGCAAAAGAACATTATAGTAAATTACCAAAAGAGTAAGAAATTCAGCAAGATTATGAAATGTGAGAGTATATAAAAGCCAATTTATTAATTCTTTATACAATTATCTGTTCAACGAGATAGGATGACGTAATTATATTAACAAAATACCTAATAATATCTCATACAAATACCTAATCAACTTAAAAGTACAATAATAACTGTGATGGTAAGACTTCTTTGCTATCAAGTGACTAGAGGCTTAAAATGTCACTAGGCAACAAACTTTCAATTTCTTCATTATTAAATATGTACAATATTACTTCATTCTCTAATAAATTTTCTTTTTTATTATTATTATTGTTACAACAATAATAATATAAACAAGCACACCAGATTTAGAGAAATTACTGTTCTACACTATTACTATATGCTACTGTGATAGTGAAGCCTCCACAAACATAACGAAAGCCATTGGGGGGATCAGTTACATGGTACATTTCCGTTGTTTGTAGAATTTGAATAATCCGACGTTTCGGCAGTTAATCTACTGCCCTCTTCAGAGTAGTCCTGAGAAAGGCCGATTCTTGCCAAACTCATGCCTGACATATATGTCTTCCCAATTTTTTATTACGAAATGTACCCGTGTCAGGTTTGAAATTCGAAACTTTGAATTAAATCGAGCACATTAACCACTACGCTATTTGGTGGAGAGAATATAATTTCTGAAAACCTCTATATATATATGTAGACAAGGAGTCTTTGCCGTTAAAACAAATATGTAAAACAATGAGTGTTGGGGAATCCGGCAATAAAAAAACATTAATTATTAATGAGAGTTCTTTATTTTTTTTACCCTATATTTCGCTCTGAGGTTTAGAGCTTCTTCGGGGGTCACTTTAATAAGAAAAAATAAAAAAATATATACACAACTTATCTATTTTAAAATAGCTAAATTGTGTATATTTTTTCTTATTAAAGTGACCCCCGAAGAAGCTCTAAACCTCAGAGCGAAATATAGGGTTAAAAAGTAAAGAACTCTCCTTAATAATTAATGGTTTTTTATAAGTAAAAATTAATTAAAGGGTGAGCGGTCGGTCAAGTAAAAAAAACTCCTATATTTCATAACGGATTTGTTACTTCATCAGGAGTGTAATTGAGAGTTAAAATTCAGCACACAACGACACTAAACATGTTAAAATTAATCAAATTTAAAACATTAAATTAAGATGATGTTGGTTTATCGTCAACCTTTTAAAAACAAATATATGTACAGGGCAATCCAAATTAAGTGTTCACCATTGGTAACTTTGTTATTATTAAAGATACAAGATTGTTTAAATTAGCAAACTACTAGTACTTTTAACGCTCTTTAAGATGGAAGAATTAAAAAAAAAGAGCAGCGCGTTTTCGAGTTTTCCCGAAAAATATGTTTTTTTCAAATGGAAACCCCTGTATATTATATCATTTTCTGTTAGAAATTCAATTTTTAACAAAAAATCTTATAAGAAATTTTTTACTGGGATTAAAAATACTTGAGTTATAGTGAATAAACAAAAACAGCTAAGTCAAGTGCATTTCTATGTTTCTATAATAACGACGTTAATTCTTTCTAGTAAACGTCAAATATTAGTACAGTTTTATTAGTCTTTCACTCATAAATTTCATTTTGCTAGTTATTAATTTGACAAAAAAATGATTTTTACCCATGCAGAAACGTGTGATATGTTAGAATCTTATTTAGTGTGCAGAAAATCCTCTAGGAGGGCAAAAGAACACTACGCTGAATTATATCCACTCCGAACACAACCAAATGAGCAATTTTTTCTGAGACTGTACCGCAAATTTAGAGGCAATGAGAGTGTTTTTGCCAAAACAAGAACAAGAAGGACTTTTATAATAAGCGAGGCCACGGAAATTCTAGTTCTGGCATATTTGGAGGCCAACCGTGAGAATTCCATACTAGATATTATCAAGGAATCTGATTTGAGTCACGGTACTGTGCATAGGATTCTGAAGAAACACAAACTCATTCCTTATAAGTACAAACCAGTTCAAGTTTTCTTGCCAGGGGATCCAGAGAGAAGAATGTTTTTTTGCCACTGGTATCTTAACTTTTGTCGCCAAAATGTAAACAACTTTCGTTATATTTTATAAACCGATGAATCAAATTTCTCAAATTCTGGAATGTACAATATAAAAAATCATCATTACTGGTCAAAGGAAAATCTTTTAGTACATCCAAGACGCCCGCAAGTCCGTTACAGTTTTAATGTTTGGTGCGGTTTAATTGGTTCAAGGATTGTTGGTCCTTTCTTTTATGAGGGCACTCTAACTGGTGAAAGGTACATAGAATTTTTGACTGAAATTTTGAATAATTTCTTAGACGATATTGATCTCATAAGTAGACAGAATCTGCATTTTCAGCAGGATGGCGCACCTGCGCACAACTACAGAGGTACTCATCAAATTTTAAATACTATTTTTAACAATTCATGGATAGGAACAAATGGTCCTATTCAGTGGCCTCCCCGATCGCCAGATTTAACACCGCTTGATTTTTTTTTATGGGGTTATTTAAAGACAAAGATTTATAAGCAAAGGTACGAAAACGTAAACGCCCTAAAAATTGCAGTTAGTGAAAAGGTAAACCAAATAGATGGTAGGACCATACTAAAAGCAGTTCGACAAGTTCAGAAACGTGTTCAAAAATGTATTGAACAACAAGGTGGTATTTTTGAACATCTTCTATGAAAAAATCAGTGATTTTTATTTTCTTTTAATGATATGTTTATGTATAAAATAAAGTTTATAAAAATTATTTAGCTGTTTTTGTTTATACATTATAACTCAAGTGTTTTTAATCCCAGTAAAAAAGCTCTTATAAGATTTTTTGTTTAAAAATTGAATTTCTAACAGAAAATGATATAATATACAGGGGTTTCCATTTGAAAAAAACATATTTTTCGGGAAAACTCGAAAACGCGCTGCTCATTTGTTTTTTTTAATTCTTCCATCTTAAAGAGCTTTAAAAGTACTACTAGTTTGCTAATTTAAACAATCTTGTATCTTTAATAATAACAAAGTTACCAATGGTGAACACTTAATTTGGATTGCCCTGTATATATATATATATATATATATATATATATATTGTTATAGTTCTTCTTGTTACCAGAAACTGGAAGAAAAAGAACATACATGTTAGAAATAAGCGTTAGATTAAGTAGTATGAAAGAAGACCATACACTTACAGTGTTCGATATTAAACAAGCTAATACCGCGGATATAACTAGAAAATTTATTTGGTACAACTTTAATTAATTATGTAGATCACTTTTCATTATCAAAATTCATTAATTTATTTGTAATTTCGAAAATAATGAACTTGATTGATAATAACGGGTGTTCAGAAACATTCGAAGTCAAAGTAGTCCTTGAAAATATGAAGTAATGTCTGAGATAGATTGATTTTTGACAGACAACAGTTGACATTCAATAATTATTACAAATCAGATACTTAAGTAAAGATATACGATTTTTTGTTCAGAGCCCACTTGACTTCGAATGTTTCTGAACACCCGTTATTAATATCATATGGAAATCTATTTTATCGACCGTAATATTTTTTGATTTGAACTAATTCACCGCGGGATTTATCGAGAGGGGGGCAGGGGGGGGGGGGGGGGTGGGGAGAGAAGAATAATTTCGTGACCTTTGTATGTTATTGTATTAAATATATGCATTTTTAACTAAAACCAGACCTTAAATCGCCAATTAATTAAATCTACCGTAACATACAAAGGTCACGAAATAATTATCTATATATATATATATTAAGTTGTGGTTTTCATATTTTTACATTACTATGCCGTGTTATGTGGGGCCTGGATAATCTTGTCTATTCTGTCTCTGGTATCGTGGTTGAAGGACTGTAGGTGTACATTTTTCCAAATTATTAGTAATCAGACATGTTTTATCCCCAGGGTCGGTGTACTTATGGCATTTGGTGTTATGGCCATATATGCTGTCTCTTTCAACTTTCTTTGGTCTGATGGTCTTGCTTGCTCAGGATTATTGCATTGTCCCATGTAATCCTGTGTTAACGGGCGACTGTCCTTAGAATACGTCCCTGCATTCAGGACAGAGTGCGCAACTGTACTGATGATGCATGATAAATTGATGCCAAAATATTTTAAAAATATAAAAGACTGTAGCTGTCATAAATATGTTTTTTAGACAGTTTATTTACAATAGATGAATTGTATTTTTCACTTTATTCAAGAACACATTTTTATTACCTGAAACTTTTGTCTTTTACATTTACCAAGAATAGATCGTCATTATATAACAAAACTTTATACTGTTTATATCAAAAAATAAGTATGTTTCACAAAGTACGGGTACATTTTTCAAACTTCCATTTAACGCAACAATTAAAGATCTTTGAATTGCAGAAGCTTTCTATATCGTAAACGAATCCTTTGAGTTGAAATTCTAACTGGTCTATGATCATTCTCTTTACTTTTAGAACTTTACATTTTACTATTTTATACCTTTTAAACTTTCTTTCTTTTTTCCATTTTTCTAACTCTATTTATATCTTAAAACTGCTACATTAATAAGTATGCAGTAGTATCATTTATGTTATTATTATAAAGTTAATATTACAACAAATAAATTATTAAACTTGTGATACGAAAATATTACAAGAACTAAAATTTATGTACCTGTTAACGATGTGGAGGAGGTGTTACAATTATAAACTGGTGCACAAAAAAAAAATTTAATATCAAAGAAGAATTGAAAATTGGGTGTGGAGAAGACCATACAGGTACATATTTGTGTCGAAATTGCTCTGTAGACAGTCGTCTTTCGTCCTGCTATGGACTCATCAGTACATTCATGCTACTATAAACAAACTGCATATAGTCAAGTTATAAAAGACAGACTCCACACCCGATTTTGAATAATATTTTTTATATTATTAAAAATATGTTTATTTCATACAATTTGTGAGGTTTTACCTACTCAAATATGCTTAAAATTGCTTTTTTTATAAACTTATGCGCTAATAAGTGCTGTAAATTTTTATATATTATACTAAATTTAATTAGAAGAATTATTTACATCTACTTGATCATTTAAAATAAGACCTAATTTGTCTTATTTCTAAAATCTCTAAAAGATTCAATTTCTTACCCTTATCTAATTTCAAATGAGCATTTCAAATTTAGTGTTAAATTTATGTTTGTGTTCTAGGCAGTAGTTAACTTATGTTGACTCCTTTCTTTAATTTATAGCTCCTTTGATGTTTTATAGCTATATAGCTACACTTCATTTTTATTTATTATCTCGTTTTCTTTATGAAATGTTAACTTTTCAAGTAAAGTTGGTAATAATAGTACATTTATTATCATAATAATACATACGACTTTAAATCTAAGAAAAAAAGTACATAAAAAAAGTTAATCAAGGTCAACTCATACACTTTTCTGCATCCAAAGACCTACCTACAATCTGAAAAGAAAATAGGTTCTTTTTCAGCGGCGATTGTGAAAATGTTGCATGAAAAAAACGATACAAGCCACGGTACTAAAAAACTAACATAAAATAGAACAGATGGCGCATCAGTTTATGAATTTCCATCCAACCTAGGCATTTCTCTTCGACTAAAAAACAACATATTACATCTTCCCAGAAGGCTCTGGTAGTTGGTTTACTAGGAACCTCTATGAAATCGAAATGATAAAAGTCTCAGAAAAAGACGCCGAGGCAAGTGGCCAAACGATGGAGGCATATTCCAATCCAAATACTACAGAGTAGTATACAAAAGTCTATTAAAATTACTAAAGTATCTCTCAAACTGCATTAGAATTCCAAACCGTAAGAAGTTGTCTAGGATAGTAAATTTATGTGCTATGAGAGTTTAGAATCAAAACGCACTTCAAGATTAGTGACGGTTTCTGCACTGGCCAAAGTAGCTGATTGCCTATGAAGTAGAAAGGCAGTATTAATAGACTTACATTTTAGAACACCAATACGAAATTATATCATTTTTTCCTTGAAGGATCAGTGAATCGAAAACCCAAAGATATTGAAAAAATCTTTAGATAATTCGCAGGATCATTCGTATAAATTATGAAAACGTAGTCCTAAATATGATCCATAAACTACACCAATTGGAGATAAATTAAAAATAATTTATTAAGCCTATTATATAATAAATAATTAACTACAATTAAGTAATCTATGGCTTAACTACTCTGTTTGGAAGAATTAAGATCAATATAGTTTTAACGTTTAAATTCCTAATTGTTTAAGGAGATACATGTTTGAACTCCATTATATAATTACTAATAAAACACAAATCTTAGTTTTCAATATATTGTAGACACTACAAACAGTGATGCGCAAATATGTGGAACCATGTAAATATCTGTTAAATTCAAAAAGATATTGTAATAAAATTTTAGACACGAGAATTAGGGATAAAGAGTCATGATTTGAAGTATGGTTTAAACATACAGAGTTTAAACTTTACATTTTGGGATTTCACTCGATAACGCGATTTCAACAAACTATAACACTTTAACACTTGTCTAAATTTTTTTTTATTATTAATTGGCAAGGAAAAGAAAATAAGCTGCTGGTACAAACAAAGTTAAACTTAATTTGTGAGGTTTTCAAAACGAAAGCCAACTACTTTCTGACAGTAAGCCAATCTGTTTGTAAATTCTCTTGTAACCCTTGCTATATCTGGTGAAATGTTCCGTATCTCTTCATTCATTCTTTCAGTCAAATCTTGCAAATTTCTAGGACCGATAAGATACACTTTGCATTTTAGATAGCCCCACAAGAAGTTATCTAGTAGATTGAGATCTGAAGAACATGCAGGCCATTCAATTTCGCCCCTCCTTCAAATCCATATGTGGGCAAAAGTTAGATCTAATAGTTCTTGAAGGATGACTGAATAGTGAGGGGATGCCCCATCCTGGTGAAACCAGATGTTTTGTGGAAGTTGGCCATTTTCCCCCTGTGCAGGAATGATCTGGTTATCAAAAAATTCTAAATATTTTTGACCATTTAGAGTTCCTTCTATAAAAAAAGCCTTATTATTCTGTTTCTACAAATACCACCGCAAACTTTAAACTTTCTAATGAGTTGCGTATGCGCCTCTTGTATTCAGTGAGGATTGCTCTGTGCCCAATACCGATAATTATGTCTGTGAATAGTACCGTTCAAATAAAAGGTAGCCTCATCCGAAAATACTATATTATTATCACGATTACAAATGTTCATCATTGACTTACAAAACTCTTGCCTTCTGACGAGATCATCATCAGAGACTTCTTGAACGAGACAAATTTGATGAGGATGGTATTTTTCTTTTTTAAGAATTTTTCCTACTGAACGACGACTAATATCATGCATTTTCGCCAGGTCTTTTGTAGATAAATGGGGATCTTCCTCTACAGATATGGCAATATCTTGCCTTTTAATACAATTTGTAACAGAATTTGTACGACAAATTGCAAACACCGCCATTTATGTTATACCTACTTAAAGTTTTGGTAACAACAGAACGCGAAATTAGCTGCCAATTGGAATGTATAGTATTAAAAAGTTACAGACTTCCTGTCCTATCCTATGAGTTCTTATCCTGTCACCAAAACCGATCATCATTAATATTTGTATTCTTTCTCTTTCATTTAATTCAACCATTATTGACTAACAACAATTATTGAATGACACTTTTAAGTGCCACAAACTACTAGAACGTGTGATATAATTTCAAGATGGTAATATTCACATTAACTTTTTGTTCGATGAAGAAAATTTTTTTTACTCGCCACAACAAAAGAGGAAATGAATGAAATTGTAGTACTTACATTTCGAATTATACCTATGTGTCAAGCAATACAAACAATGATTTCGAAAATATCGACAGATAAATATTCTAAAAATTCTGATATTCTTTTGAATGTAAATCTCAAGCTTAGACGCCAAGTATTATGGTTTGTTGAAATGGTGTTATCGAGGAGAATCCTAAAATGTAAAAAATATTCAATTTAAAAAAGTAATACTTTTGTACGTTACATTTTTTAAACACCCTGTATATTAAAAAAATACTTCAAATGGCGATTTTGCGTCCTTAATTTCCGAGTTTAAAATTTTATTACATCTTTTCTTAATTTAACGGATATTTACTTGATTTCAGGCATTTGTCACTATATATTTTAGTTGTGGTGTCTAAAATACGTTATTTCGAAACTTTAACATTGTTTTATTAGTGATTGTTTAAATTTTAAATTGATTTTGTTAAATCAGACAAGTTTTTCATTTAAAAAGCTAATAAATAAATTGTTATATTTATTAGAGAGCTTGCCAAAAGGTAAAATAACAAAATTACGCTAACAAAAGGATTTCAAAAAGAAAGTCACCTAATTTAAAAAAATTGATTGGCTTTTTATTTATATTTTACATCTGGCTATTTTACCTAACATGCTGTTAGTTTTGTTTTTCTTAATTTTCTTGTTTACAAAAAATAATACATATATCTACATAGTTTCTTAATGCAATAAATATTATTATTTACACCTAAGTACAATCTTAACATTTACGTATTCTTTTCATTAGTTTCTGTTTAATGGGGGTACTTGATTAGAACGTCCGATACTAGCTTAAGATTTTATTTTTTGTCGAAGAGAGGACGTGACGAGGTCTTAAATGGTCGATCTCTTTTACTTTATGTTCCCATAACCCCTTAACTGGCTGCATAATGGCCCTCTAGCATTCTACAATGGCTCCTCGACCCAATCAACCTTACTGCCATTTCCACGTTTTACGGCTGAATGGCGTCTTTTAATCTGCCCGTACATAGTTTATTGGTAAGCCTCTGTATCGGATTAGAATTTCTTAATTTAATTAACCGGGATAGATGCGATGTTATCCGCACCTGAACACCCCCGTGTGCCATCTGTTGCGTTGGTTCGTCGCACTAAATTAAGTCCTAGAGATTTGTTAACTTTCTTCCGAAGTGCCTGATGTAACGCAAAAAGTTGTAATTAATTAGGATTAAGAAAATATTTTTCGTGGAATGAGAGATTCCGGCGAAGCCTCGAAAGTTTCGAATTAGCCGAAAATTTTGGTCGTTCTAGTATACATTTTGTCAGTTTGTATTTTACAATTGAGCATCTCACGAGCCGAAATAATTACCTCAGACGTGGTATTTCTTCCTAGCGTTATTTTAGAATATTAGCTATATTTCAAGCTTATAAGAGCTTTGCCCTGAATAGAAGAGAAATTGTAATCTGATAAATAACTAGCAATTGGGTTTTACTCGTATAATCTACATGATTAAGTCGCGAATTTCTGCTTCGACGCCTTCTCTTGACCCTTCATGTCCGATTGAAATTTTTTTATTTGAAACATCTAATGGTGCGCCACGAATTACATCATGCGACAACTGCTCAGTCTGCGCTTCCTTCTCTTCGCCATACCGCTGGCGCTCCCCTCTCTTTGCAACGCGTATACTGTGTTTGTGTGTATGTACATCGGTGAACGCTATAACCTGTGTGTATGCTGGCGCCCCCTCTCTCCGCTATCACTGCAAGCTATACACTAGGCATTCGCCGCCTTTACGTGTGTGCGTTCATCGGTGCGCGCTATAGTCGCTTTACTTGTGTACACTGAGCGACATATCAGCCCGTGTAACTCTTATAAGTATAAAATCAGAGTTTTTTATTTGAGTAAACGCGACAAATATATTCATACTGTCACTTATAGACTTCATAAGTTATACATATATTGCTAATACCTGTAAAACTTAAGTCAAATTTGATAAGCCTAGTTTACATTGATAAAATGTTAGTGTACGGGTTCGTCCTTTCGAGCATAACAAAGTATTTCCAATCGATTACGTTACCACTTTTTATTGATTTTAAATTTGAGTAATAGTGAAAGTAACAGTGATAGTGGCAATCTAAACATTTCTTTGCTTTGCTTTAAATTTCCTTCTTTAAATAACAATCGATTTCGATATTTCACATCTGCCAGGCGTCGCGTGACGGCAAATGTTTTTTTTTTATAAAGTGGTTTTTTAATTGTGATAATAGAAAATAATTCCAAAAGACAAGGTTTTGGCAATTTTGTGGTTGTCAGACCTGCACTATACTTTAGACTACACTGCAGACTACTTTATAAGTTAGATTTATGTGGTCGCTCAGACTCTCGTTTTGCTCTTCTAAAATCTTATTTGACTGCTAGAAAGTTCTGCGTAAAGTGTCGTAATCACATTTCCCGATTTCTCATTTGAATTACCAGTAGAATTGCCTCAGGGTTCCAACTTAGATCCTCTTTTATTTTAAATTGTCATCAATGATAGCGTTGGGGTTTGTGAGAAACTAATGTTAGGGGATGATTCAAAGCTATTTTCAGTCACTAACTTGTTCGGTATTACAGTACGGTCTGAGAAAGGTTTCTAACTGGTGTGACATGAACTTACTAAATCTGAATATTGTTAAACGTACAATTAACACATATAAAACAAAAGGCCAACGTATTATATTTCATTTTAAAATTTCCGGATGCATTTTGAAAATTTCCACAATATTGAAATACTTGACCCAAAAGTTTCTTTTACTCTGCGGTCATCTTTGCGATGCAGTTAGCAGCCATTTCACTAGGGCTATACGGTTTATATTTCCTTACCGTAATTGTGATATTTTCAGATAGTGTTCTAAAAATATCAATATTTACTCTATTTAATACTCATTTACTATAGACTTGAATATGCTACATGGTTCCTTATTTACAATACAATTAATCTAATTGACTCAATTCAAAGAAAGTTTCAAAGTTTTTAGCCGTTCTTGCTGAAAGTCATTATCCAAAACGAGGCTACAGTAACCAGTTTGTAAATTTAATACTGTAATATTATCATTTCTTTGGCAAATCATGGACGGGATTGCCTGCAACTTCTATCTTCACGTGCAAAACATATACAATGCTAGTTTTGTATAGTGACCAAGAAAAAAAGGAGTGAAAGGTGTATGTGAGTAATGCCTTCATACAAAAAATCGCGGTCCAATGTTCATGTAGTAACGAGAAAATTATTTTTTCTTGCAAACGCATGCGAAGTGAGTATTTCGCGTTCTCCACACAGCTCGCGAAATTAAATTTCGCGGTCGTTACCCATAGCAACGGCCGCCAAACCAACCGTCACTTTCTAATTTGACATTTCTAAAATACAACAATAACAAGGTATAATATTTTCATTGAGATTAGTTTTTAAATTAACAGCAAATACATACTTATATTATTTAGGATAAATATGAACATTAATTGTACAGTTTGTATTATTACTTATAATTACTCCAGAATTTGAAGTAACTTAATCTAGTGTTTCTGAATAATGGCTATTTACATTTGACATCAAATTATTTTCTTGGGGACGTAACATTTTGCAATTACCTACATTCAAACTAGGATACTATAGCACCAGAAATTAATTGGAAATTTGTTTCTTATTTTCGATAGAGTCTTCTACATATCCTTCCGCTACTGTTTTGAACTTCCATTTACTGTGACGTTTAAGAATTGTCATATCAGCCCCGGAATTGGTAGCGTAGCAGAATTTCTCCTAAAACAGTGGCCCGTGTATGTTTTAGGATTTGATAATCTAAGATACTTAGCACTCATACTGGGCACATTCCCAATCGTATACACTCCAGCAACTTTTGCAGTCTACTTTCCGTTTACATATCTCAAGAATATACAACGATTATTAGCAATATGTTCTTATGAAATCAATATTTGCAACAGTGAAAACACGCTTCTTATCCGCCTTGGAATCAGGAACGATTACTATTAATACAGCATTCTCTTCCTGAATATCTTCAATAGACATTTTTACTAATTCATCTCGTCGCAAGAAGTCCTAATTTGACGCCGTTAATTTCTTTCTTTTGGGGCTACGTTAAGAACCTTGTTTATTCTGAAAAAATTCGTGACCTATACCATCTAAGAGAAAGAATCAACGTAGCAATTTAAATTGTGACTCGTGAAATGCTTCAGAACAGCTGGCGGGAGGTAGACTATTGGCTAGATGTCTGCCGTGCGACGGGGGTAAATGGAATAAAAAAATTTACGAATGAACTGAATTGAAAAATTACCCTAGATAAACACAAATACCATTGTGTCATTAAAACTATACTAATAACAATGCACAACAGCATTTCTGATGATTGGGTTATGTTACATGATATTAGTCCAATTTTTGATGACGATTTCAATTCCGTGATTGAAATTTCTGTATCAGCTGTAGTTAAAAAAATATGACACGTGTGTTTTTTTTATAATAAAACACTATAAATTTAGAGATAATTCTAATTTATTTAATTCTTATAATGAAAAAAACTTTCTCTTATATGATTTTCTTGCTAAAGCTGAGGGCAGAGAGCTATTCTGAATGCTCCAACAATAGTCAGCCATCATGTGTGCGTTCCAGTAGCCCTGATAGCGTTCCTCCATGGTACGGAGGTCCTAGTGGAATCGCTCGCCCTGTTCTTCACTTAGGTCCCCAGGATTGGCGGGATTGGGTGGTTGTGAAGAAAGTGTAACTTGATGCTCATGTTACATCCAAGCCTTTGAAAGTGACTCATCAGTTGTTCGACGTGTTGAGAAAATTCAGACTTTTGTTATTTCCCAAAAAATTTTTAACAAGCCAAACAAACTCATTCCATGCCGTTTTCCCAATCTCTGTCATAGTGTCCGTAAAATTTGAGTCTTTTATTAATGATCTTATTTGTGGCCCATCAAAAATTCCCGCTTTTATCTTTTCTGCACTCAGTTTTGGAAACTTTTTTGATAGGAAAAGGAAACAATTTCCATTTTAGTCAAGACCTTTTACAAATTGTTTTATAAGTCATAGTTTTATATGTAACGGAGGCAAAATTATACGATCCCTTGATACTAAAGGTGGGTTTATCACGTTCTGTTGTCCTGCAACTAGCGCTTCCCGAGGAGGCCAATCTTTTTTAATCCAATGTTGATATTTAGCTTTACTGTCCCACAAGCAAAGAAAACAGGGATATTTTGTATAACCACCTTGTTGGCCTAAAAGAAAGTTGACCATTTTTAAATCACCACATATGAGCCAATTGTGTTCCACATATTTAATTTTGTCTAAAACCAGAGCAATAGTTGTATATTCTTCTTTTACTTTTGTGGAATGTGCAATAGGCAACGACCCTAATTTATTCCCATTGTGTAAGAGAACACATTTTAGACTACGTTTTGATGAGTCTATAAATAGACGCCACTCACTAGAATCGTAATTTTGAAGTCCCATTGCAGCCATTAAACCAGGTACATCTTTACAAAATACGAAATCATTTTCTTCAGCTTCTTGTGCGGTTATAAGAAATTTTCGTTTCTTTTGCTACCAAGTTTCTTTCTTTTAGCCTAGAACCCAAAATTTCTGAAGCAGCCTTTGACAGTCCCAGATCTCTGACAAGGTCGTTTAAATCATCTTGATTGAATAGTTTTGGCGCTTTTAGGTCACATTCAAAGTCACTATCACTACTGTCAGTTTTCGCCTCAAAATGCATAGGCTCCTCCTGTGAAGCATCAGCTTGAGGTTCAAGTGATATTTTAGGACTTAAAACACGTCTATGTGCCGACCGTATGGAAGGATATTCCCATTTGGCTCGATTTTTTCGGTTAATGCCAGTTATGTTCCCCAAACAAAAATAACAGTCGTCGTGGTGGTTCAAGGGTTCAGTACAGATCATAGCGGTTTCGTACCTAAAGCTATTCCTTTTCTTATTTGTCCACAAACGTAGAAACTCAACGCACGTTTTGCATACCTTTTGCGGAATCCAAGGCTTGTCTTTCATTTCCAGTGTGTGGCCAAATTAATTTTTGTAAGCCTCAATCACGAACGCTGTCACATTCAAACGGTATTCTTTAAATATATACTCTCCGCAATTGAAACAAAAATGATTTGAATCATTGACACAAACTCTTCTTGACGATGCCATATCAAATTATATTACGAAAACTTAATATTTTGTTAATTACAAGCAAATTAGCACACTAATACAGCGATTTTTTCGTGAAAGCTATATCTCGTAAACAAGAGCTCTCACAAAAGAACTGAGGGTATATTTGAAATCAGCGACGTCAAATTAGTAAACATCACGTGATTTAAAGTCAATTATCAGACAAAGGTTGTCATATTGTTGTGCAGTGTAATCATTGTTACTATTGCTATTATTTATTTAGCGTATGACTTACATGAATTGAAATTTAAAGCCACATATACATCTACATAGAACAGAGCTAAATTTTAAAATCAAACCCATTGATCCAGTCCAACACGGAGTCTATGGCTTCAAAAAAGTCCCGCTTGAGCGGATTTCAAGGCTTCTCAATACTTTCTAACTATCATTTGAGTTGAAGTTTTCTGCAATAAGTTGAATGGCAGGTCATTGTGTACTAGAAGGCCGGGATTCGATTTTATTTTATTATATACTCTAACCAGACTTTCTTATCTCCGAATGGTGGGCGGTACACATGGCTTAGAACGAGGAACTAGGGTAGAGGTGTGCTTTTTACAACCTCTAATTATCCTTATGGTGTCATTGAATTTGATATCGATCATCTTTGCATGGCAGCTGTTTAGCTAGACTAGGGCGCAGTATTCAGCTACCGAGTAAACAAGGCTAAGAGCTGGTGTTTTAAGGGTGGATGCGTTCGCGCTCCAAGCACTACCGCAGAATTTGTGGATTATATCATTTCTAGTGTTGATTTTAGCTGTGGTATTCTTTAGATGTTTTTCTATATGAGAGTATTCGATCCATTGTTACTTCTAGATATTTGGGCTAAGGATTATATCGTAGCAGTTATTATTGTTAATATTATTTGATAGGAACAAACGCGTCCATTTTCTAAACCGGCTAGTAATATGGCACAAAAAATAGATATTATACGGCAATTAGTTAAATATACATGGCGCAATGGTGAAAGCATAACAAGATATAAGTACGGCCTATACATTCAATAAATGTAATGAAGTTGAAAATAAAGCATCCAGCGATCATATACAGGTAGCTAGCAAAAATATCTCAAGGAGCACTTTCGAAGCTTCACCATTTTAACAAAATTGTTCGACATTCACGCTATACCAGGCTTATTTCAAACAAATTATCATATCTTTTTTAAATATCTGGGCATCTCCTTAAATGGAAAATAATTTCTGAACCAAAAAGATATTAAAAGCACCACCTAAACTATCGACTCCAGAGGTTTAATGCATTGAGCTTCTTAAATAACCTAACTTGCTTCAGGCTGTGTAGTGCATTTCCGATTACACCCTGTAGTTAAATATTCCGGAATTTCAAACTGCGAAATATTGAGTTATATTGATTTATAGTCGAACGTCAGAACGCATCATTACTGAAGAAATTACTAATGGCTTTATCTTCGATCACATATGGGTACGCACGTGCAAATTCAGACTTTAAAGCAATCGAATTAGTAGTGTTCAATGTAATGGAAACATCGAATATAATTAATGTGAGCGGCCGTACATAATGGAGCAAAATTCGAATCGCTAGCATCTTTTCCGATGTACGGAAGAACTTTCACATGTCATTTTCATTTAACATTAATCCCCGGCACTTACTAAATTGAAAACGAATCCATCTAATATATGAATTATTCATGACGGCATTATCTTGAATACACGTTGCGTTTTCAATTTGGACGTCAATTTTTTTTGATCTCGCATGATGGAAATTTATTCGTAAAGTGCGTAGTACATACTCGCTAATGCTTGCATTAAGTAAAATATTTTTTTAGGAAACGCGCTTAATAGTGTTAATTCAAAATTATAGTTAGTCTTCTAATATTAAAGAAAAGTCATAATAAATTAAGTTATGGATCTATAAATAATTGACTAATTTTTAATTTAATTATTTTTTCAATTCTCATTATTGCTTTCGGATTTATTATAAATACAAATAATAATAATAATAATTTACGCCTTAGCATCCCCCAACAGCTTGATGCTAATTACTAAAGACGGCAGACTATGTGCCCACACTGTTAAATTTAATAATACACATAAGGTGTATTAGATAAAAATATAGATTTTACAAAATTAGGGCAACTTTTTACCAATACTGAAGATCCATTGTACAGATACAAAGAGCACTTTAACAACGTCGAACAATCCTTCTCAGTATATAAACATATATATATTAAATTTATTATATTATATTAAATTTGACAGTGTGGGCACATAGTCTGCCGTCTTTACTAATTACAGAGGGTATTGGCTGGCTATGAGTTATTATTTCGCCCGCATCCGTGGAGCGACTTAAAATGTTTAGCTGTCAGTATTCGCCTTAAACGACAGCCCAGCCCCTGATGCGATCTCGGGACCGCCACCAATGTAAGTCAGTGCGTTACCACTAAGCTATCAGCCGAATAATAATATTTGTTCACGACTCTTGTATAAAATATTCATAATTCATTTCTTCAAGCATTATGGTATCCATTAATCAGTAGTGAATAACTGGTCTGCCAAACTTCAATGTGACAACCATGATGGAAATTATTCCGACTAGCAGTTGGATTTTGTGCGTATACATAAATACGATAAAAAATAGAGCGTGCTATGAAATGTCAAGTCAGAGCAAATTTATTTTGAAAGGTCCACAATTTGTTGGTTCGACTTATTTCAGCGTCAGAGTTTATTAGTATTGAAGAATTGAAATGGATGCAGATAGTGAAAATTAGATGTCTTGTACACCTCCAGAAATACATGAAGCTGTAAAAATTGTATCGATGAACTTATTACCTGAAAAATCAAGAAAACTGTATTTATCTGCAAATAATGATGTACAGTCGGCGCCCTAGAAATCGGAACACTCAAATCGTTATGTTGAAATTATAATTGTTAGTAAGCATTGATAAGCTTTGAATTTTATGTGACACAGACATATGCTTGATATAGGTAATACTACAATCATCATAAAAAATATGACTGCTTCTAGATTTGATTATTAATTTTATTTTAGAAGTGATCAGAAAAAAACAAAATAGACAAATGATAAATATTTTTACTCAAGGACAAAAATGTTTATTATATAACACAAACAAGAAATAAGTTAAAAATTAGGGCAAATTTAAAAAGCATTTAATATCTTGTTATGGCTGCATTTCTAGCAATCATCGCTTCTAATCGCTGTGGCATAGAATATATTATATTTGCTACAATATTGGGATCTAGATTTTTTCAATGATGTAAAACGTTATCATGAAGTTGTCATAATTCCTAGGATGAAAATTATTTTTATTGATTTTCCTCGCCAATAACCTCCAAATACTTTCAATAGGGTTTAGATCTGGACTCCTGGATTAATATCATTATTTGATAACCAAGTCCGGACCACATTGGCATTGTGAATTGGAGAGCTATCATGTTGAAAAGTAAAATCTTGATATAATTGTTGTACCGACGGTGGTATTATATTCTCCAAAATGTCAACATAAACTGTTGCAGTTAATCGCTTCCAAATATCCCAACAAATTCCAAGACCCATAGAACTGATCCACGCCCACATATTTATTCAAAAAAAAACCGCTTCTGCGTACTTCATGCACGTATCTCTCATCATAAAGTCTATTCACTGGTCGATAAACTCTAACACGACCACTATGAGACGACTGAAACATCTTTTCGTCACTAAACACAACAGCATTCCAAAATGGAGCATTATCTATTAATAAATTGTTGCCTATTTTGCTCTGTTAAGAACGGTTTGTTTGCAGTTAAATAATTTCTTAATTCGCTAGCTTTTAATCTTTTTTGTGCAGTTCTAACACTACCAGGAAATTTCACTAGCTCTACTGCACTGTTTGCGAACTCGAATGAATTATTTCTTGTAAAATTTACAAGCGCTTCACCTTGCTCCGGCATAGATATTTTTCTACGGCCTGTTCCTAATTGTCTACTTAATGTAGGCTACTGGCTCCATTTTTGTAATACTCTGTGTAGAGTACTTTTGCCTACGTTAAACGCAATGGTTAATTGTCGCGTAGACCATATATCTTGAAGTCCCTAAAGTGTTTTTATCTTCGTTACTTCATTAGCGTTATGTGCCATGATAAATTCTAAGAAACTCTGATAGTGAATAACATACACTCAATACTGACATATAATACTATAAATATACTGAAAACCATAACAGTAGTATACGTCCTGTTTATACGATAGAAAATACACCAAATTATGTTATACCACTTGTCCCTATTTCTTCAACGCCGAATGTACATTATCCACAATAGCAGTGAATAATCATTATTTATCACTACTCATCCAATATGTTAAGCATTGATATAACGATTAGCATTTTTTACCCATTTTGTTAGTAAGCCACGGCTCACATCTAGAAATCAAATTAATTACTCAAATTGAAACGTCAAATTTTGAATGCAAAAGTATTTTCACAAATAGTTAACAGTCTTGAACAAACAAAGTATAGTATTTTACTCGTATATAATGGCTATTATTCATACGGATGATTCACCCTGGTGAATAATAGCAATCATTATATGCTCGTTGAATAATATACTATTACAATAATACATGAACGCAAATACACACCTACATAAAACTTTTCAAACTAATAAACTAAACGAACAAAAAACAAAATAAATTCAATTAAACAAAACGAAACAATAATATAATTAAATAAGTCATCAAATATTAACGAAACGATACATACGAAGGATATAATCTTTTCATTGAGGCAGTTGGTAGTGAAAACCTTAGCCTATAAAGACAGTTTATATCTGTGTTTCGTCGATTTAGAAAAAACAATCGATACCCTGCCGAGCGAAAAAATCTGTAAGTACGAATAAAGCTAATAATTTTAGATATCTGGGATCGATTCCGAATGCGCTAGAAAGAACAATGGGCGGTGATAGACAGTAGAATATCAAGTGTTAACAAAGTTTACTACGCTTTAAGTAGAGCTTTTATCGGAAAAGTAACCCAGTAATGATACAAAGATAATAACAGGAGAATGACTTAACAGAAGGTCAGGCTTAAATGAAACGCTTGAATTACAGCAGCGATTCTTTTTTTTTTGTTTTTCAACATATTGCTCTTCAACATTAATATACTTGAACCATCGGTGCTGGAGTGCTATTACACCAGTTTTATAGTCATCAGCATCAAGGTCATCGAAATACTGCTCTACTTTCGCAATAACTTCCTCATCTATCTTGAATTTCCTTCCAGCAAGAAACAGCAGAGTTTTGGGTAGTATGAAAGGGCTAGATCCTGTGAATAGGGTGGTTGAAGTGCAACCTGGAATCGTACTCGATCCAGACTTTCCCAAACAATGCGATTGGTGTGTAAAGGCCTATTATCATGATGGAATAAGACATTGAGGGTCCTTTTTTGCTAACGACAACTTTCACTTTGCCCAACACAAAATGTCCCATAGTCTGGCCTATTGCGATGTATTAAAAGAACATAAGACGTGTGCTCTACGAGCATTTAACATTTGGTAACAATCTATCTTTAATCGAAGACCTAAATGTAAATCGTATTGAACGTACGTAACGATCGACAACTAGACAAAACTTAAAGCGAGACCGACAATAATAAAACTACTCTTTTTGATATTGTCGCTGAGCTTTAAGATATCGTCTCCGATATTCTTTATTATATAGTCGGTCGCACAGCGACGTGACAATTTTTTTTAAATATCTTTTTGTCATTTTCTTAATCGCTTAGGAGTGGGAATTTTGGGAAAATATTTTGAATTTATATTCTATTTAATTACGTCTTTGCGTTTTTCATACGATGTCTCTTTATTTCAAGCACACCTGTTATAAAACAATAATGAATAAACAGAATTTAATTCATTTCGTTTAAGTACACAAAATATTAACATATTTTTCTACTGTTGTTTCAAAAATGAACATAGAAAATTCATTTTACAAGGGCGTTATAAGTTTAGTAACCCTAAACAAAGACCTGAAAGATAAGTAATTCCCATAGGCGAGTAATGTTAGACTGACGTTACTGATATATTATTCAAAACAAATGCGCCCCTTCTTCTAGACCGTAAAAACTCGATTTGTGTAATGCGATTTTGTTGCTGGTTTACCGGTCGTACATACCGTTATTAAACTAATTTTCTGCCGGCGCTGATGCGGTCGAATATTTTACCTAGGAGGGTGGCGACGAGAGACGGCGGTTGGATATTATTCCCGGGACGGGCGCTCTAAGGAATATCAGCTGCCTCGGCATCCCCAATTCCCAAGGTTAATCGTTTTCTTGACACACGAAATGAAAGAGCAACTTAAACGCAAAAACATCAACACGACAACCCTCGTCGTCACAGCCGCTCGGTTCCCCCGTTGACGGCAACGTTTATAGAAGGTGGATGATTTGAATTTTTTCGTTGAAGAAACAGAGCAAACGGGAAAGACAGGACACAGATTGTACCTAAAATGGAAAAGTAAATTTAATTTAAACGGGAATTGGGATATTTGCGTCACTACCGAGTTGAAGAAATGAGCGTTGCAAATTTCACTTCAATGAAACACGAATGAATTCTCAATGACAACTATCAGATTACACAATAACGAAGCGATATATTCGCAACTACGTTCATCTGTACTTTGAATGACTACCTCATTATTTTGAATTTAGTTTTGTAACTATTTTTACTTTACGTGTCTGCCATGAAGAATAAGAATTGAACATGAAAAACTAATTTTCTGGAAATAAACGACTCAAAATGTAGCAAACGAATAGAAGTAGAAAACCCTAACAACATTAATTGGCAATAATTAAATTTATATTATAAAATAATACTTACTAGGCAAATTAGTGATCCAATTAATGAAATTATTATTAATAATTTTAGTTATTGGTGATATATTCATAAACGTATTTAGGAATTATGCTAATTCCCACTTCTTACTGGCTAATCCCATCCCGATTTGGTTCCTCTGTGCACATTCTCTATAATCTTATCTTATGTGATAAAAGTAAAATACATAATAATAATAATATTCTTTATTGTCCAACAGAATAAATAATTCCAATTACGAGATAAATTATGAACTTTAATAAAACATACGTCTTGACGATGGAGGTGTTGAATGTAGTCGACAAACGGGTTATATGTTTTGGAATGTCAAGGATCTTAAGACCTTTAAGTCATACTTCTGCAAATGAAATTTTCTCTTCTCGAGATCCGTTGGCAATATTAAAATCTATCAAGAAGTTATCTTGTGCAATAACATAGGAGGTGGTACCCAAAAGTTCCCGAAATGTAGGGATAAACAAAAATGCAAACACCGATCGCCGAGCCTCTACCACGAGCAAAATGCATTCTAGAAGTCTTGTCTTGTTAATGTATTCAGCACCATCTACGATTGACCTTAAACCTCCTCTATCGTATCAAATTTACGCCCTTTCAACTTGATTCATATCTTTGAAGAGAAGAAAAAGCATACTTCCCTGACTTGGCTGTTATTTTTATTCACAAACAGCTGTATCGTGATGGAGAACCTAGAATTCCGCTTAATCGTCTGATGTAGAGGTACGAACAGCAACGACATGTTCTGATGCATTGACGGTTGTAATAAGTCCTAAGGGACATTGAAATCGCAGACAGATCCAACAATGAAAAATTGTTCACTTACAAGAAATGTTTCCCCATTAAGTCGCTTGGCATACTGACTCACAAAGGGCGTAGACAACTCCAGCTTGTGGCGTTAGTACCACTTCAATTAGCCCCAATATGGTTTAACAACGCTGTTATACTAGACTTTCTACAATGTAGTCTTACTATGACTTCAGTTCTCTAAGTCTAAGTCACACCGGTAAACATTTTTCTTTTGCTAACTTAGATCTAACATCTGGGCATTTCCTGAATTGCTATCACTCCGAGTTTTTGGTTTATGGCATTGTGAGGTTATAACATTGCAATACATATCCGTTCATGTTATTTAAGTATTCAAGTAAATAGCCGGTTTATGTTGCATTTGGATAGGTTATATAAATTATTAAATAATTAGAAAAATATTAAAAATACCTGTATTTGTTAATGCTTAGTACTATCATAAATACTGTTACAAAACTTTATGCATAAATCACAAGTGCTGTGAGAAATAAAATAAACAAAAGACGGATATCTACTGTCAGTTGATATTTCTACTATTCAAATGTGTGCAAATTTTAAAGATAAAATACTGTTTGATAATGGAATGGGGAGACAGAGAGAATTGCTTTGCATAAGTGTGGTATGGAGAAATCTTCAATTTTCAAAACTGTAATCAATTGTATGCTCGTATAAAATTATACGACGACGCTGGTAATGCTAGAGATCGTCAAAGATGATTAAAGCAGTAAGAGCGCGAATTAGATGTAATCCATTAAGGAAACAAAAAGTAATGATTCACGAAATGAAAATATCGACCCAATCAATGTAGCGCATCATAAATCAAGACCTTTGACTAAGAACATATAAAAGATACACGGGACATTTTTGGCCGATTATTTAAATCGGAAACAGAAACAAAACTCTAAACAATGTCTGACATGGTACGCGAATGAACAATATCAGCGAATCCTTTTCACATATGAAAAGATCTTCACTGATGAAGAATCTATTAATAAACAAAATGACAAAATTTATCCTAGATCATCAAAAAAAGCAAAATTGTTGATTCCAAGGGTACAAAGAGGTCATCATCCTTCATCCGTAACAGTTGCGAAGGAGTGACAAATATTAATTTTTGTGCAAAAGGGGTTAAAATCTCAACAGCCGTATATCAGGAAAATGTTTTGGAATGTCATGTTAAATCATTGAACCACACATTCTTTAACAGTGAACCATGGACATTCCAACAAGATTCAACGTCGGCCCAAAAGGCCACAACAACTCAACAGTGGCTTCAGAGCAGCATACCGAATTTGATTTTTCCGGATGATTGTACTTCCTCTAGTCCGGACCTTAATCCCTTAGATTACAAGTATAGTCGGATTTAGAGAATATGGTGTGCTCTAAAAGACATCTGAATTTGGAGTCTCTGAAGTAATTCTTAAAGCACACAGTGAAAAATTTCCCAATAGAAAACTTACGTGCTGCAATAAATGCATGACTGAAGTCCTGTGTTAAGGCAAATGGAGGACATTTTGAATAATTTGTTTAAATATTTGTGACTTATTTATTGGTCAATAAATGCTGTAAAAATGTTTATGAAATCTTTTCTCATTTCTATTTGACAACAAAAAATGCATGTAACAGTATTTATGATAGTACTAGGTATATAGAACAAAGATTTTGAATGTGATATACTTCTTTTTAGTGTCAATACCCCATGAGCAAATATTTATGATTTTATGAAGAAAACCTACTTCGCTTACTTTACAGTATACTTTCTTATCAAGGTAAGTCTCGTACATCGCATAAAATGTGTAAATTCTATCTAAAAAAAATATCAGTGGAGTAAAAGGCAATGAAAGAAACTAGTATTTCATATTCAAATGATATTACGAGAGCCAAAAACACGTTATTTTGCCCTGGCACACTTCATATTTCAAATAAGAATGGAATTATATGTGGCAAGTCTTGCATCATCAATTCGTCAAGTACCTCCTTCAATTGAAATACACACTAGTTTTTTCAAAATGTCTAAGTATGACACACATATGTCTATACGCGAAAATTGCTAGTGCATTTTTTTTGTAAATCAGTTATTCCTAATCTGTTACCTTTTTCAAGTATATAATATATTTCTATTTATTTTTATTCTTTAATTTTTCGTGTATAATAGATATATTGTAATGCTATATGCTACAAAAATTAGGAGCGCTTTGTAGCAAAAACTTGAAGTAATAGGTATATATGTATAAAGCGTTAACAGGCCATTAGGCCCATAGCTTAGAAATTCCTCTCCATTCCTCTCGACTTCTGGCCTTCCTACTCCAATCTTGTATATTCTTTTCCCGTAAGTCCTTTTCGACAGCTTGCAGCCACCTAGCCCTTGGTCGCCCTTTTCGTCAATTCAGCATAGGTCTTATTTGTATTATTCGTTTCACCAGGCGCTCTTCTTCTCTCCTCTCGACGTGTCCCAGCCTTATCCGTTGGGGTTTTACAAAATCCGTTGTTTTTTGTTCTTGGTACAGCTGCAGTAGCTCGTTGTTATTTCGTCTTTCCGTCTTTTTCCCACCGAAAATTCTCCTCAGGATCTTCCTTTCCCACGCCTCCAGTTTTTCACTCTCTGCGCTGTTCATAACCCACGTTTCGCATGCATATACTACTGTTGGTCGTAGAATCGTCTTATACAAACGTATTTTCGCCTTTCTAGACACATTTTTTTATCAGAATAATTGATTTTTATCTTAACAGCTTGTTTAATGACCTCGCACATCTATCTCCCTTGACTATTCTCGCTGCAATTTCGTCGGCGCCATTACCATTGTCAGTCAGCCACGCCCCCAGATAGATAAATCCTTCCACTCTTTCCATGTTAATTCTCTTTCCTCCTTCCAGATATATTATCAACTCTCTTTGTGCCACCTGGCCGCTCCCCGGCACTCGCATACACATATACCTCGCCTTTTCTTCATTCATTTGTAACCTTACTTCTCCTGCTGCTGCTTCTAATGCTTTAAATGCTTTCTGCAGCTCCTTCTGTGTTTGCGCCAATATGACGATGTCCTCCGCATATGCTAGACATTAATGACTCTAATTTATTATCGTCCCAGAATAATTCACCCCACTCCGTCTAATAACGTTTTCCAAGACTATGTTAAATAATGCAGTAGATAATGGGTCTCTTTGTCTAACTCCGTATGCTGTTTTGAAAGGTTGTAACTGCAGACCGTTTGCTCTAACCTTGTTATTGGTCTCCTCTGTTGTCATTTTTATTAACCTTACAAGTTTATTTGGTACTCTCATTGCACTCAAGGCATCATATAATTTATCCCTCCTTATTGAGTCACATGCTCGTTGAAAATATATAAAAATCACATGCTTACCAATTCTGTGCTCGTAGGATAGTGTTTGCAATTCTTTTATTATAAAAATTTAGTCTATCATCGATCTATTTCTTCTAAACCCACATTGGTAATCGCCTATAATCCTCTCAGAATATTTCTCTAGCTTGTTTCGTATCAATATTGTCAAAATTTTGTACATCATGTCTAGCAGAGCAATTCCTCTATAGTTTCTGCGTGCCTTCTTATGTATCGATATAATCATCTTTCCACCTTCTCGGCATTTACTCCTGGTGTCATACCTTTCTTATTACCTTGTGTATCTCGTCCATTAGCTTTTCTCCACCGTGTTTTGTTAATTCCACCACGATTCCATTTTCCCCCGGACTTCTTCTATTTTTCATTTTTGATATTACTTCTTCGAGTTCTTCTCTTGGTGGGGCAGGTATATCCTCCTCATCGTTTTTCTGTATGTGCTTTAGCGTTATTTCTACATCTTCTGCCATGCTATCAAACTTTGGGTTTAGAACTTCCATAAAGTATTCTTTGCACACTCTTATTGTTTCCCCGTCATCGCCAATCAGTTTTCCATTTTTATCTTTGCTGAAATGGGTTCGCGTTTGTCTTTCTCCACTTCCGTTCTTTACTTCTTGATGAAAATTTTTAATTTCTTTCTTTGCATAGTGGTCCTCTATATTTCGTAACTTGTTTTCAAGATAGTTTCTTTTATTTCTTCTGTAAATACCTTTTCTTATCTTTTTCTGTTCTCTAGAAGCATGCCTAAGTTCTTATTATTTTCTTGTAGCATCCTTTTCCTTGGTTTCCTTGTTTCTTTTCTACTTTCTTGACGTTCGTTATTAAACTTTTTTTTTACTCTTTTCTATTTTCTTTTTTACTCTGCTTTTTCCTTCCAAATATTTCTTTGGCAGCACTTTGAAGTAATAGGTGGAAACCCATCATTTCTAAATTCACCCGAATTAGTAGAAACTAGGCTTCGATCAGCAAAAAATCTTGTTACTCTCTAATTATAAATCTTGTTCTGAAGTGTTCAAATATCCTTTGCTGTACTAATCTCCAAATATTTTAAAGATATCACTTTGTTTGAATAGTTATTCTCTAATATCATATCGAATATATGCTTATGATTCGTTAGCTTTGAACAATGTCTACTTTAAAATCGACTTAGAAGAGGCCATAGGATTTAAATTCAAAATGGCACAATGTTGTAGTAATGTGGCGCTTCCTTAACTTGCTGCCTTCTGGAAGTCTGACGATCAATCAAGTGATTTGAAGTCTAAGAAATACACAATTAAGTCTTAAAGCAATTTGATTTAAGTTGAGGGTTTTTTGTAATATGAGGTAATTTTCTAACCTGTTATTACAAAATCATTAAAATAAGCGAAGCTCCTAGTTTCTTTCATAATTTGTCGCTGTTTTGCAGTGTTGAATAATTGAATTATGTAAGAGCTAAAACACTACTAAACACTACTTTGAACAAGACTTTTTCGACGAGTTCTTCAAAAATATAATCATAATTAAATGGTGCGATGATAATAAATTAAAGTTTTGCTGTATCGGACAGTAACACTAATACTGCTACATAGCACTCATTATTTTCAGCGTATCTTTTCGGCTGACGCAATGGTATTTCGCTTTTGGATGCCATTATTCGGGAAAATTAAATGACCCGTACGCAAAAATCTTAAAAGTGTTGCCGATAAATTAATCCCTAAGTCTTATTGTAAATACCGTCATTCAGCAGGCCGCAAAATGGGCTAAAAAAATGAATCAATTACGGAGTGTATTTGCACGTCGAATTAATCTCTTTCGCACCATTATGCATATTCCTCGTTTTGTCGAGAAGCTACTAATAAACGAACAACGGGGTTCGTTCTTGAAGTATCGTCCCGTCTCCGTTTCGTAAACACTTTCCAACTTCTTCACTTTGTGCTGTTCTCATTTTAATTCAACTTGACAAACTAATAAACTTGAGAGAAAAAGAGGAATGGACTATTAGTATTGTGCCATTAGTTAGCGACTAAATAAATGCATTTAAAAAAATTGTACTTAATGTATGTTAAAAAATAATATTTTATTGAACAAAACATATTTTACTAGCAAAGTGATTAATTATGTCATAACTACAATTATTTTTCTATTCGTCCCTCAAATTATTTAAGTAACTCCCTGAGCACGGGGGTAACTCATGCCCATCTAATGCCTCCTATAATTTGCGTTGAACTATTGAAAGACGCAAAAGCACGAATTATTATGTTTATTTTTTTCCTACGAATATCTTCCTAACCACGTTTCTTACTCATACTCCCAATTTTCTTTAAATTGGGTGGTCCTATACATCGATCTCTATTATTATTACTACACGCAATGTGCAACAATAAAAGTCCATGAAAACTAGCTTTGTTATAAAATTGCGCAATCCAAACACCCTTCTCGGACTGGGATGATCTTAAATTGACAAAGCAGCCAGCCAGTGACTGACTAAAAATTAAAAAGGACGCCACCGCGATTTGAAAGGTGTTTGTCGTAGAAGTTATACGACACATGGAGTTCGTCCTTGTGCTAATGATCCCTCTACGGAAAGACTAGAGTACTTACAGAAAAGATAATAACAAGTAAAAGAAATCGCTCCACATTAAATAAAAAGAAACAAAAACACATAAACGTCTTCGTCGTTAATAAAATTGAAAAATTAAAGAAATTGTACAGAAAAGCATAGTATGTTTCATTCAAAACTGAAAGAGTGAAGCCTTGTATATAATTAAATTAAAGTATCTAATAATCTAAATAAATAAATTATTATTAATCAACATAATTTAACGATAACTTGAAAATGCAAAAATCAAGGGCGAAACTCTTGTACGATAGTGTATATTCACCAGTCTGTATATATTATAGAGCACACAAAAAAGTAAAGAAAGGATACAAGCAAATAACTAATAATACAAAATACATATACGCAAGATCTTGAATAACCATTCACAAGCTAATTTAATTCTTATATACGTAAACTTAGGGCTACATATTTGGAAAGGCAATTAAAATATAGTAACAAGAAGAACAAATGAAATGCAGTCTTAAGCCCGCAAATTCTTATATTTACTTCAAACAGCAAATTCCTGATTAAACTAAATTGTTTTATCGTAAATACTAAATATGTTAATTTTTTTTACGAAATAGTAAAAACGATACTATTTTTTTAAACTGTTTATAACAAAATTATTGGTCGTTTAAGATTAATAAAAACATAAAAGTTACTATAAACGTCACTACGGTAATTACAACAACGAAATTAATGAATGGCAAAGACACAAAAAATATAATTTAATGCGAACTATCTTAATACAACATACAATAGAAGAGTTTACTGGAGGTTAAGGCAAACTGACTTAATAATTCTTAATAGTTAATGTAGCTAAATTTTCTTAAGGTACGTTGCAAGTTTTTGAGTGATAAGAAATCAGTTGTGACGGCGTAAATAAGCTCGAAGCTACCATATAGCTTGATTGCCGCAATGCAGGAGTTTCCGGTACACGTTGTCTTTGAAGTGATTTCCAAAAATGCTTCCAATGTTTCTGCATTTGATTTTAAATTTACCATTTTCTTCCAATTCATTTGTCCGTCCATTCCATACTTTTTTTCATTTACACATAAACGCATTTAATAACCTTTTAGTCACTTTTAATTCTTTCTAATTCTAATTGAATTCTAATTCACTTCTAATTCTTTGTGACTTCTTGTTAAAACCACTTAATCATCTACAAACGCATAATATTGATTCCTTTTGTTGTAGATCTCGAATCATCTACCACAAAGCCCGTTTTTATTACCTTCTAGTCATTTTATTAATTCTTTTTGACTTCTTGTTAAAATCTTTATATAATCTGCGAACGCATAATACAGATGCCTTTTGTGATAGATCATTCCAGTTCTGTTAATATCCCTTATGACTTTCTCAAACTATTTTAAAAACACCTATGATAGTAAATCCTCTGACCTCAGTCCTTCGATTTCGATTTTTCGGTCATTTTTTCTTATTCTTTGTGTTTCATGTAATGTTATTCTTTCTTATCATGTTTATTATTTTTTTTCGTATTTATTCTTGTAACGCTCTATGAAGTTCTTTTCATTTCGACTTGTATACTTGCTTGAAATATGTATATAGAAAACCATGGTCGGTTTTTAATATTCTTGATCTTTACCTTTTGCACATAAACAAGCCTTATTGAAGAAGCGTGCAATGGCACATTTTCGAAAACATCATATCCATTATTTATATGTAATTCTTGACCATTTTGATCCATCGCGCGTTTTTTTGCGTGAAATCGCGGGTAACCAGCAGATCGATTTTCAAAGTAGGATTTACGTTTTTAAGGAAGCGTGCGATGGCAGTTCTTCGCAGTTATACTCTTACATATTCACATCTATCACCTCCATTAGTTTATTCTTTATGTGTGTTGTAATGATTTTATTTATTTGATTAAAAACTGAACAGAAAATATTGAGCTAAAATAGGTTTTCCCATGCAAAAAAGTAGCGAAGCAGAAGAGAAGGAAAGCCCAGACAAATAGAGAGAATACTTTGATGACTTACTGAACGAAAAAAAATGGTAGACAAGGAAGAAAATCAATAAAAGAATAGAGAATCAATAAAGAAATTAATGAACGACGAAAGTGAAAAGGTACCAATACTAACGCAAAATATTCTAATACGGAGAGAAAAATTTCGTAGAACGCACATAAATTGTTGACTGATGTGGTATTTCATTACCGAAAACAGAATCCAACTCAGCGAGGCATTCTTGTTGAGATGATTGTCTTCGAAAATTATAAAAAATTATTGCGTGAAAATTTTCACGGTTTAATCCCACTTACAAATGAAACAGACATGCAATATACACATCTGTAACTGTACACATGGACAATACACCTCGTATTTTCCAGCATTTGCTTCTGCTTAAAACACGTGTTTCTGCCATTTACTATTAGGCGTCATCAGTTAAGCTAGTGAAGTAATTTAAATCTTAAATCGCCTATAAGGTATAGCAAATTTTGTTCTATCATGTAGCACCACATAATATAGTGACGGACGAAAGAGACTATGCCGAAAATGGCAACCCTTCCTAATAATAAATGGCCTAATAGTAAATGGCAGAAACACGTGTCTTAAGCAGAAGTAAATGCTGGAAAATACGAGGTATGTTGCCCATGTGTACAGTTACAGATGTGTATATTGCATGTCTGTTTCATTTGTAACAAAAGCGTAATACGTGCTTAACGTATTGATATACTTAAACCTTTTTTGTATAATCCCACTTGTCAACTTTGACACTTTGTTGTAGCTAGAACACGACACGTATCACACTGAAACTTTGGATGCAGGCTAACTAAAAATGTAGGTTAATTTTTAGTACTAACTTTTGATTAGTCCCAGTATGCAAAACATAAAAGACATCCCTTGTACCGTAGGAGTAGAAACAAGCAATAATACTGTCCACGACATAAGAAGAAGGATTAAAGTAAGTGGTGTAACTACAGAGACATTCTAATTTTAAAGATGAAAACCCCTAGCCGGATATACATACTTTAACATTCTGTATTTAATAATAGTAATAATATATATTGCCCAACAGTTAACATCAATTGCGGGACAATAATAAATCATTTATAATGAATATATACTTAAGTATAAATTTAAATTAACTAACACTTAACTTATATACAAAGGAAAATAATTTCAAGAAATAGATTATTTTATTACACATACATACATAACTTAGTATCCTTTTGAATTATGAAAGATATCTGTGAAATAATTATCCATTATTCTGCACATATTATACAAAGATGAGTTTATTTTTTTTCCAGTATTTGCAACGAAATGATATTTATTGATATTTAAGTACAAGCTATTATTCCGGCACCACTGAGATAAAACGTCGACATTCTCCTGCAAAATCCGAACATCACTGTCGCACGAAATAGAATAATATATCTTGATATCATCAACATAAGCCAATGCATAACATTTAAGAATACCAAGAAGATCATCTTTATATATTATAAATAATAATAGGCCTATGTTCAAGCCCTGAGGTAGACCTCATGTCATTAAAAATTCGTAAGAATAATACTCATTCTAAAAAAACTCACATCAATCTATTTGATAAATAACCCTTTCATTAATTGTAGAAAGTCCGAAGACGTGCCAAAATAATTAAGCTTTTTGAGTAAGATACCATAATCTATCGTATCGAAAGCACTTAATAAGACCGTGTGAACGACATCAACTTGTCCTTGAGAATCAGGAACTTCATTTATATATTCCGTGATGGTAATTAAGTTAGTTACCGTGGATTTGCCTGGCATAAATCCGTGTTGTATTGTGGTGAGTAGAGATTTCACATTAAAAAATATGCACGAATAAACGACATGCTCGAAAACTTTTGAAAAATCGAGCATATAGTAGCATAGCATATTTAGTAATTATATACTTAAACAGAAAGGTTACCATCTTCAACTGCATTAAGCATAAGTGTAATACTTTTTCCTATTCATTAGTGTTGGTAAGTACATTTCTGTAAATGTACAACGTGTCCAAAAAGTCCTGCACCATAGGGATTATAAGTAATATGAGTACAATACAAGTTAATAACACATTTATTTGCAATATATTTCACAAAATTGATTTCCGTGTATGTCAAAACATAATTGCAAACGATCTCCAGCGTTCCGGAAAATGTTCGCCACTAGTTCAAGCGTAATTGAATGATACACAGTTGAGATGCGCTCTCTCAAATTGCCTTTGTCTCTAATCTTGACTGTGTACACTTTGAATTTTATATAACCCCACACAGCACTATCCATCGGGTTTAAGTCCGGAGATCGTGGCGCCCACTCCACTCGTCCTTTACGACTAATCCACTGGGGGAAATTTTCATCTAGCCAATCACGAACTTGTCTACCATAGTGTGGGGGTGCACCGTCCTGCATGAACTATTCTGGTTTTCCCAAACCCTGCAAATCCAAATCAAGAAGCAATTCATCTCCAAGCATCGTCAGGTAATTTTCACTCTTAACTGTGCCGTCAAAGAAAAAGCCTATGATCCGGTTTTTCCGCACCAAACCATGATGCGATCAGCTCCTTGCTCCTTACTGCCGATGTACCAGTCAGGGTTACTATCAGACTAATAGCAGGTTATGTCGGTTGACCTCTCCATTTACATAAAAGTTAGCTTCGTCCGAAAACATAACTTTAGACAAAAACTGTGGATCTTCCTCCAACTTTGTCAGAAACCAATAGCACATTTCCATAGGGCGATCAGAATTGTCTTCTGACAAGTGATGTAACAATTGTAACTTATACGGATGAAACGTGTTCTTTTGCAAAATATCCCATACTGTGCTTCGAGGAACGCCCAGTTCCAAGCTGTTACGGCGAATTGATTTTGAGACTTTGATCTTGCAAAACTTGACAAAACTCCTTCCACAGCCGCTTCTGAAGTGCTCGCACGGACACTTCTTTTAGCATCAGCTATACTACCTGTAGCTTTGAACTTTTCTAGCAATCTGCCAACTGTTGTGTGCGACACTGGTTCTCTTTCAGGATGCCTCGTATTAAATTCATCTGCAACTTCTCTGTCAGAGATTCCTTCTTTTCCACAGAGAAGAATAATCTCTACCCGCTCTTCAGTGCTCAACATTCTTCAGTCCTGCAACAATAAGAAACAAGTTAGTGAAATCTCAACTGTGCGGGAATTATCGGAGACACTGGAGATTAAAATTCTAGTTTTAAAGTTTCAAATATTTTTAATGTACTACAATTGTTTCACCAAACATTGGATTTAACAAATAGATGACAAGATTTTTTCAACCATCTAATCAAGCCAAATCTTTGGTGAAACAACGTAGCACATTAAAAATACTTGAAATTTTAAAACCAGTATTTTAATCTACATTTATTTGGAGTTTCAACACGCGTTCTGATCGTCAATCAACGTTTCACTAAAGATTTTTTCTTTCTTATTTTTATGCTTATTCATATACCTAAATTATTTTAAAATAAATTTATTAAATGCTTTCATTTCCTCTCTGCAAAAATCATTATGCAAAGTTTTCTAGTGATTTTGAAACTTCAGCAATTCGCTAAAAGGTCTATCTCTCTTCTTTGCTGTTATATAAACAATTCTACATCCTCCATGCATCAGCATAGACACACAGTGACTCGCTAAATCCCGTTAATGCTCTTAATACTTCATTTACGTTCCATCTAATGCATTTGATAGACGATGTCGGTTGAAAGCCGTGAATTACAACTTCATTTCGACCAAAAGGCATCCGTCAAAAATAATATAAAAAATATATATATAATAAACAGAGCTTTTATCCGCAAGGAAAAACGAGATGGGAAACTGACATATTCGTCCGTTTGTTTTTATTTTTTCCGCTTTTTTTTTTGTTTGGCGTCCAGACTCTAACAGCACACAAGTTCTGATTTATGGTGTAAGGTCATAAATCCATTTTGGCTGTGTTAATATTTTTTCGGGAAGTGTAAATAACCGAGGGCTCTTTTCTCGTTTTTCTCGCGGCGCATGCATTAAGAAATATGTGTGTTGACAAATATCAGGATGAAAAAGGTTGATATTTTCAAGCGAATTCCTACATAAAAACATGTTTTCCGGATATTTTTCCAATGAGTGCAAAAGAGATAGTAAATATAATTCGATCCTCGTTTGCTTTTCATTATAAAAAAGATGCGATGACAGATTTGAATCTATTAGCATTGATGAGAATGAATGAAAATAATATATTTGTATTTCAAACACGATCTGTTTGGAAGAAATATTTATAAAAATAAGAAATGTCGATATTACAAATAACATTTTTAACACTGAAAAATTCCATTAGCCAAGAAATCATTACTGTGAAGGAAAAAAATGTGAAAAAGATCATGCAAAATTTCACGTAGAGCCTGCAAGAGACCGTACAAATAGGAATTATTAAGAAAATCAAAGAATATTTCTTGAATTGTATTACACGCATATATTAAATCTTAAGAATTAACGGTTTGATCTCTTAATTTACTTTGTGTTAGAGAGAGCACATGCAACCCAGAATAAGGACAAGAAGTACTACATCTAATTGATAGAAGTTATAGAAGCAATCAAAAGTGTCAAAAATGGCAAATCTGCTGGCCATGATAGGATAACAGCAGATATTGTAAAATTCCTAGAAAGCCAAGGAACAGAAATTCTTACATATCTTTTTAATAAAGTATGGGATACAGGAGAAGTACCATAGGATTGGAAAATTGGAATAATTATACCGATATTCAAGAAAGGCGACATTATAAATTGAGAAAATTATAGAGGCATTACATTATTAAGCATTGTCTCAAAAACGTACGAATTTATTCTGGAGAAAAGGCTGAAAGTCGTCACATAGGAACAGCTGTCAGAGGTCCAAAGTGGTTTCAGGAAAGGACGAAGCGCTCAAGATCACATTTTTACAATTAAGCAATTAATAGAAAAGACCAGATTAAAAAACATGCAAGTTTATTTGGCCTTCCTAGATTTAGAAAAAGCATTTAACAGAGTTACGCAAACAGAAATATGTAAGGGACTAGAACGAAGAAATATAACTAAGAAACTAAGAAATCTATATAGCAACAAAAAAAAGTCATATGCGAAAGGATAACTTGCAATCAGTTATTTGAGATCAATGATGGATTAAGATAAGATGGCGTGATGAGTCCGACATTAATATTAACCATGGATGACGTTATCAGAACCGTAGTGAACAGAATCAGTACTGTACACGTTGGATACAACAAGATGAAACCGGTGGAACTTTCAGTATGTGCATTCGCTGAGGACCTCTTGATATGCGCCCCCAAAGAAAAGGATTTACAGGAAAGTTTAAAAATATATTGAGCTAAAGAAAAAAAAATTAAAATAAATGCAAGTAAAACTAAAGTGTTGGTAATAGGAAAAGCAGACAAAATAGTTAACATAGAAATAACTGAAGAAAAAATACAAGTCGATGTCTTCAAGTACTTAGGAGTGTGAATAGGAAGAGATGGAGGAAGCGAAGTCAATAAAAAAATATCTAATGCTGCACATATTCATCACAACCTTAACAAAAATTTTATCAGGAATAAGAAAATAAGTAGACATAGAAAAATGTCTATGTATAAAACTGTATTTAGGCCAATTTTAACCTATGAGAGTGAAAGCTGGGCGTTGAATAAATCTTTGAAAATTAAAATACAGGCCATGGATATAAAGTATTTAAGAATAGTGAAAGTAATAACGAGACTAGATGAACAAAAGAACGGCGCAGTAAGACAAGCCTCGGTGTAGAATCAGTGCTATCGAAAGAAATCAATTAAAATGATTTGGGCATCTAAACCGAATGAACGATAGAAGCCAAGTCAAATATTTACGAGAGGCCCGAGTTCAACACAGGGGACGAAAAGAAAGACCAAAGAAAACAGCTTTTGCCGAAAGCCACATCCGAAGTCACTTGGAATACTTTTGAAATTATTAATAGCCACATCTAATGTCGTTAAACCAAGATTTCGATTTTCAAAATAAAAGATTAGTTTTGGCAAATTTCCAAAGTGTTCCTGAAGAAACTACAACTGATTTTTTAAATGTGTAATTTGTGTTAGTTCCTTGCACTCAGAAATACTCCGAGCATCGTCATCGAAATTTTGTAAACTATCGAAATTCGCTGCATAAAAACTTATAGCTACCAACCATGTTCCCCATCTAGTTATTACTGGAGAAGGAGGCAATGACAAAGATGGCAGTTTTTCCATGTAGAGAGCTACTCTCAATGGTGCTTTTCTGAAAACTTTTTTAAAAGCGGATACAAGTCCGTCAACTTCTGGAAAGTTGTCTCTGATATATTCACAGATTCTGGGGAGAGCATGTACTACCCAAGTAATATGCAATATATTAGGATATGTTTCTTTTTAATAGTCTGCCTGTTCTTGACATATATCTACTTACAAATAAAAGTACTTTTTCTTCGTACCTGTCGTCCGAATGAGGTATATTTTGAATATTCTCATTAATGGTTTTAGCAATCCGCATCAACTATATTTATGACTTTTGTTGCTATTACATATGTGTTATATGGAATAGTTGGATGTAGTACACCAGCTACAACATTTACCACACAGCGTCCTAATATATCGACAGTTTCGTCGGCACTTATCCAGGGATACTTATTTGAAAGATGGCTTCTAATGCGTTCTACTGCTTATGTGTAGCACTTAGAAACATAATATTTGCGTAAGGTGGATTCATCAGGAACATTTCGACCAGTATATTTTTGGAAAAATATTTTGAAAGTGGGTTCATTAAGTTTATTTAATGTAATATTAGCCGCCATAAAAGTTTCACAGAGTTCTTCGTTAAAATTGTCAGATTCGAACGGTTCCAATTTATGTGTATGTGTTTGCGATACTAAGTGACGTTGTACGTGCGATTTCATGGAATTTTTTAACGATATTTTACAGATTTTGCAATAAATTTCGGAATCACTGACAATGGATATACAAGCAGTATGACTGTCAATCCAACTCTCCATTGTTTTACGATGCCGTTCTCGACGTTCTTCCATATCATATCTTAAACAATGCTCTAGATCGAAATAAATGAAAACTAAAAATGTATGTGTAAGTTATTGAAACTGAACGAAATTCAATGCACACTTACGTCGAAATAATTGGGAGAAGTAGATTCAATCAAACAATATTAACAGGATCTATCACAAAAATTACGGTGTAATTAACAGTTAAAGCTATGAAAACAAGAAACTAACTTATAGCACTTTATTTATCTTACGAAATATAATCTAAATAGACTAAATTATTAAAACCCCACACGTTTCTATCTACGCTCATGAAAACAGAAATTTAACTGTAAATATCCAACAAAAAACGTCGCAATTCTCGATGAAAGCAGGTGTGCGCCCTAGCCAGATCAATAGTGCATTCAATAATTGCGTGATTTATTTACAGATGTTGTAGACTATTTATATCGTTCGTCATGACGACGTCATTCCAACCCGATGTGTCCGGTCTCTAGTTGTAAATAATTGGAAATTTAGAAAAATACGGAATTTGAAATGGGGGTTTTAAATAAAATCACAGCACATTTCCAATGTCGAAAAAATTTACAAAGCCTCCCTTGTTAGCAAAATATCAATAAACGAGAATGAAATTTATGCAAAATCATGTAACATGAATTCAGTTTTCTGGCAAGAAAAATTCAACTCACGCAGACTTGATAATTCTAGATTTAACTTATATATTTTCTTATAAGAAGTCTTAAATCTACTATTTGTATTCGGTTGAACTTTGTTCACATGTAAAACTTTTCTATTATGAGATTCGAAGAACAAATGCGATTACAAGATTAAATATGTAATATGCAAAGTAATGAAACTGGGCATAACTTGCTTACAACAAAAAATATGAGATTATTAAAATGGTTTGCTAATCCGTCCAATCTACATCATAATAAAGAAACTTTGAGAACTTTGATGAAAAATATAAGCCAATAGTAGACAATACAACGGCATGGATGAACTTGGATTCGGAATAAGCCAATGTTAGGAAGACGTTTAGTTAAAATATTAAAATTGATTGTAGGCGCAACTTTTTACGTAAATTTAATCAGAACTTTAACGCATTCAAGTCGAAATGACGAAGTGATTATTTTATTTACTAATTTATTTCCTGTGAATCTGTTGAAATGTTGATTGCTATAAATATTTCCTCTTGAATGTCTACTATTATTTCTACATCGGCTACTTTTCCCTTCTTAAAGAATCCATTAATTACTTAAATAACAAATTTATGAATGAAGTAACGGATATTATTTTGTTTTTTTGTTGGACTGGAACAGGTAATCTTTTAGAACTATTCCAAACAAACCGCGAACTATTATTACAAATTCAAAAACTACTAATTCATTATCTAAAAATACTCATTCTTAAAATGTGATAGCTACTTTTCGCTTAATTTATAGAGTAAATAAATCCGAGAAAAACAACGAAAAAATAAATTCTTAGTTAACTCATTATAGATACTCGACATAATCCAGTTTTATTCAAACTTTGCGTAATTCAATTTTATAATTGCACTTTTTTTCTACTTCTAGTTTTTCTACTTTTCAGTTTCCAGTTCTCTTTACCATTGCAGCACTGAAAGTTCTAATTTAGCGCTGAAACTTTTTAAAATAGAACTTTTCGGTCTTGTTGACAATTGAAAATAAAACTAGGAGAAGTTTAATTACTCCCAGTTTCATCTGCTTTAGGGTAGATAGTATATTTGTGTGCGAGAATGATACTTAATTGATATGGAAATTTGCTCATAGTGGTGAGCTTTATATAATTGGTTGCACTTGCTGTATACAAAAGAGAACCTAATCAAGTTTCGTCTTCTTTAAATTCGTAATATTTTAATTCAACAATCTCATAAATTAATTAATAATCTCTAAAATTAATAGAATTGATCTTCTTTGATGTAAACTTAACCGCAATCTATTATATGAAAATTGGAACAACCTCACTTACCTTACAGGCTTTGACAATATTTACATTTTTTTAAATGCTTCTCTTCAATTGAACTGGTTATAATTTCTTAAATGTACATAAAAGTATACATCCTCCATAGATTTTAAAATATTTATGTTATCTACTTTTATAAGGGGTGGTAACATATTGTTACTATTTACATTGCCTACGCATGGATGAGTTTTAATTAACTTTTTTTTTAGAAATATAGGTACTTATATCGCCTTAAAAGAGTTTAGAAATTCATATTATAATTTATTTAGTAATTAGTTACTAAATTTCCAAAAAAGTTCTAACAGCTTTATGAAGAGTCGTTTTTATACCCCCGAAAATCTGTGGAATTTTTAACTTTGCCAAAATTTTCTTCGAGTTTTTTTTTAATCACATAGGCCTTGTTAACCTTTATGCCAGCTAACGATACAATCGCAGTATTATTAATTGTATTAATGGCCAATTTGTGTTGTCACGTTCTTAATTTATCATGTTGAATAAAACTGAATACAAAACTGCTACAAAATTTCTCACAAAACAAAGTAAATTTTTTTTTCAAGAATATTAGCTGTGTGCGGAAATTATTGCCATTCTAAGTCGGACAGTTTGAAATGATCAAAACTGTCCGCTTTGGAAATTTGGTTGAGAATTATTGGTTGATAATTCGCGTCCAGGGCGCCTTTCTGAGCAAAATTTTTGATGATGAAGGATGTAAAATTGAAAAGGCGAAAATTGCAGCAGCTCTTTCAGCGACTACGCTTTCTATAATTCTAAATGAGAATATTGGAAGGACAAACATTAATTCAAGATGAGTTTCACACATACTTTTTCCATCCAAATGCGTGTCTTAGTATGTAAAAAATTTTGGTAGTTTGTGAATACGAACCAGATTTACTTATCAACCGGTTGATTTGAGTTCATTATTATAATTTTTAATTCTAACAAAAATTGTACAGTGCATGTAGAGGGCCAGTCCTCCAAAAAGTTTCACGTCATCCCTTCTGCATAAAACTTATGGCAATCATTTTTAGGACAAAGGGAATTTTGCTGATTGATGATGTGAAGAAAAGCAGTGTAATAACAGAATTATCCATTACTTCAAGAATTCTAAACTTAAACGATCCAGAATTCTTGCTCTCTGACGATACCCCGAAAAATAAAATGCTGAATTTAAAAGGCAGGGAACTATGTATATTTAAAAATAAATTGTCCAACTCTAGTTTTTTGTTTTCATGCCTACTCAGAGAATACAAAAATGTACTCGATATAGTCATTTAAGTGGTTGTCTAAGAAGCACAATGCTGTTTCCAATTAGTTTAGAGGAAATTATCTTACCGAGTTTTATTTTATATGATTCAAATTGAAAACATTTCGTCAAGTGTTTTAATCTTCCCTTTGCGATTGAGTCTGTATTTCATAACTAGAGGGGTTCATTCGAATAACATAGCATGTGTACGCGTATATATATCTTGTCAAAAGTCTGGTGTGAAGAACACAAATACAGGTTCACTATTAATATTTTTTGTGAACGTGTCCGAACACATCCCTCCTCAGAGACGTAGATACGTATTTCGCCTTTCTACAGGCTCGTCGGTACGCCCCTGCAGGAGAAAGGATATTCTCAGACACATTCACAAAAAGGAACCACATCACCGAAATTATCCAGACCGGGCGTAGAAGTAAATTCAGCGCTGCCTGTTGTCAGACACCCGAAATACCTCGCCCCGTCCACATAACCAATGTGAAGTAACGACGCCCTTCCAAAGGTGGCACAGCCAATCTCTCTAGAAACTGCATTTTGTTTGTGTCTTCACTCATACTACGGACTAACCGCATGTGTAATGTATCAGAATAATTGAAACATACATGAGTAGGTAAACCCCACCAGTTTTGTATAATACAAAGGTATTTTTAATAATATAAAATATTATTAAAAATCTGGTGTGAAGAACACAAATATAGGTTCACTATTAATATTTTTTGTGAACGTGTCCGAACACATCCCTCCCCAGAGACGTAGATACGTATTTCGCCTTTCTACAGGCTCGTCGGTACGCCCCTGCTGGAGAAAGGATATTCTCAGACACATTCACAAAAAAGAACCACATCACCACATCACCGAAATTATCCAGACCGGGCGTAGAAGTAAATTCAGCGCTGCCTGTTGTCAGACAGCCGAAATACCTCGCCCCGTCCACATATCCAATGTGAAGTAACGACGCCCTTCCAAAGGTGGCACAGACAGTCTCTCTAGAAACTGCATCTGTTCTTCACACCAGATTTTTAATAATATTTTATATTATTAAAAATACCTTTGTATTATACAAAACTGGTGGGGTTTACCTACTCATGTATGTTTCAATTATTCTGATATATCTTGTCAGTCACCGCCGGACAACATTGAGCGCCTTTCGTTACTGGAATGTTACGCCGATGGGATGATACTCGAATGAACCTCTCTATTCATAACTCTTTACTTTACATCAGCAAAAAAAAGAGATAGGAGAAATTCGATAAATCATTAGATGAACATTGGTATAACGAACTTTCCATTTCTCTTCAAAATGCTCAATTTCTGACTGAATCTGCACCTCTTGTCTAATAAAAATGTATGAATTCTGGTGATTTTTTTTACATTTTCTTGAAAATTCATATTCGGAAATACACAATATTTCCTCCGATATCACCAATGTGATCACTAACGTGGGACATATTAACGTAATTTATTTTTCTAACTTATAGATTACTTAGTAACGAATGAGTACTAATAATTTCAGTTGCAATACACTTCAGCGCTATATGAGTAAAAACATCACAAACTTCTTTCCATCAGTCACGTGAAGTAAATCTGGACGCTACATTACTATTGTAATTAACATGTTTGGATCAGTACAACTTAATTTTTCATAATTAGCTATTTTTATACTCTGGTAATGTAATATAAATGTACGATGTATATCTGGCAAATAAATAATAGGAAAAGATCAATTGTGAGATGTTTGAGAGAATCATTGATTGCAACGAACTTACAGTGTGCGCCAAGCAAAGTAATTACCTAGCAACGAGTAACGTATCCGCTTTCAATTGCTTTGTAGGATTATTTTCCTATACCTTCAAACTAAGTCAAACAACGCGACTAATTTGTACTATATGTGGTATTTTTCTTTTATATGCGCCTTGGTTATCGAAGTTTCATTATTCTTTATACCTACTTTTGTATCCTCTATATATTCTTTACCTAAATTAACTTAATGATGTACCTGTTTCAGCGATTTGTATGTATATTATGTTCTTTTAATTATATCGATCACTACTACCTGATAGGAACTTTATAAATAATGTGATGAACTTGTCTTTCTAGATTCGTTTAAATAAAACTAACGGTAATTGAAACAAGAACACACTAAATAACACTTACAATAATGACAATATTGATATTTATTTATTCACAATATTTATTCATTATAACTACGACGCTAACATAGCGGTCGGTTGCTGGTCGAATGAATGTTTTAATCCATTTCTCGGACACTTATACAGACTGGCCCAAAATGACCGAAGGGGTTTTAATTCCTAATAACTTTTTTATTATATTTTTTTTTTCAGTATTTTGTAAAGAAAACTTGGGGAATATAAAGTGGAACACTACACAGTTGAACAACGTACCAAAATCGTTGAACTTTATTTCTCAAATCAACGATCCATTGTTTTGACTCAGCGTGCATATCGTCGTTATTTTAATGTGCGGGTTGGACCCTCAGAGTCAACAATAAACCGTCTGGTTGCAAATTTTCGAGAACAAGGGGCAGTAAGGAACCTTCCTGGTGCTGGCAGACGACGAACGGTGCACACGGATGATAATATTGAACGGGTACAGGAGAGTATTCGGGAAGATGGAGAAAGACAGGAGACGTTCGACACAACTTGGCCTCTCAAGAGAGTCGCTGCAGAGAATTTTGCATACAATAAGAATGTTTCCATACAAAATTCAGCTTGTCCAACAATTGAAACTGACAGATTACCAGCAACGACTTGATTATGCAATTTATTTTCGTCAAAAAGCAGAAGAAAATCATGATTTTATTCATAATTTAATTCTGAGCGACGAAGCCCATTTCCAAGTAAATGGATTCGTTAATAGGCAAAACTGCAGGATATGGGCTACGGAAAATCCAAGAGTAGTTCAACAGCGAGAATTGCACCCACTTAAGTGTACCGTTTGGTGCGGTGTTTCGTCGGAAAGGCTAATTGGCCCATATTTTTTTGAAAATGAACACGGTGTCGCCGTTTCCATCACTGGTGTTAGATATCGGACAATATTGGAAAATTTTTTAAGGCCAGCCATGGAAAACCATCCGCAAGTATGGTTCCAACAGGATGGAGCCACAGCGCACACTGCGAGGGACACAATGGCTCTTTTACGCGACATCTTTGGTGAACGAATTATTTCCCGTACAAGCGATTTTAATTGGCCTCCGCGTTCACCGGATTTAACCGCTTCAGACTGTTTCCTTTGTGGTTATTTGAAAGGAAAAGTCTATATTAATAAGGCTCGAACAATACAGCAATTAAAAAATAATATACGCGACGAAATCAACAACATAACACCTGAAGTTTTGCGAAAGGTTATGGAAAATGTTTTGGAAAGAGCACGAATATGCGAAGCAGAAAATGGCCACCACTTGCGAGATATAATTTTTCATAATTAAATTAAAAATATTCTCCATTAATATACTGTATTTAAAATTAAAAAAATTTAATAATTATGTCTTAAATAAGAAGAATATAATGAACTCAAACCCCTTCGGTCATTTTGGGCCACCCTGTATATAGATATAGTACGTATTTGTGGTATCTCTAAATTTATATTGACATTTTAATATTTTGACAATAATTTAGTTGTGTAGCTATCACTTAAACTTTACATATTTTTGCATATTTTAATAAAAGTTCTGCATATTTTTTATCAAATTTTGGATACATATACGCGCATATAATATAGTTTCCGTGTGTATATAATTCCCAGCTTTACATATCACTCATGCTAAAATAAGCGCTCTATCTGATCAGAATGTATTGTCTCCTATAAAGAAATTAAAAAATTAAGTAACTTCTGCAGCCGATTAAATTCCAAATTTTCTTTTAAAGGTTTATTATAACATATTAGGGCAATCTTTAAGGACAATTTAGTATTTTATTTTAGAAATATGTTTTTCCATCGCCATGGAAACTTGCCAGGATATGCCCTGTTTTCTAAAATAATATTACATTTCAATATTACCAACTACTGGCCGGCCGATTTCTGTATTATTAAACATAACTAAAATATTTGATATTATCAATTATAAACATGTTTACTTTGCTATTGCAAGCTATATATCTTTAAATCAACACGGTTTCATTGATAAGAGATCAAGTATTACTAATTTAGGTTATTTCTTGTCATGTGTTTCTGAAGCTTTGGATGGCCAGAGTCAGGTTGATGTCATCTACACTGACCTATCAAACTTCTCAAAAGCTTTTGATTGTGTTGATGATGGTATTCTTTTGAGCAAATTGCAAGACTTTAATTTCACCAGCTCACATGTTCAATTATTTATGTCTAACTTATCGGGTCGCGAATTTCTTGTTCATACGATGGTTTTCGCTTTAAAAAGAAACTTATATCTGAAGTTCCGCCAGGTTATACTTTAGGACCACTGCTGCTCTTGTTATTTATCAACGACCTTCCAGAAGCCATCGACATTAATATATTGATTTTGCTGACAACGTTAAAATTTTCGCAAATATAGCCTCATAACTAATCAAATATCTAGTCGATCTTCGATAAATAGGCTGGATTTAGACGTTTCCAATTGTAAAATACTTACCTTTTCTAGAAAGAAGCATCGTGTTACATTTGATTATAGGTACTATCAGTAGTGACAGATTGCCACGCTGTAAATAATTTCATTGCTCACTAATATAAATAATTAAAAATCTTGTTGGTGCGTTTCCATTTGAGTAAATTGTACTGTACTAATAGCAGATTACTAGACAAGTCATTTATTTGACAATTAAAAATGCCCTTGTTGTTTGATGGCTAACTTAGTACAAAACGTAAAATTATTTATTCTTCGATATATATGGACGCGCTGTGGGCGCTCCAATTTCCAGTGTTAATTCCAATTAATTCTAGAAGATCTCGAAGAAATCGCAATAAAACAAATAAATTTTAAACTACCATTTTATAGAAGATATGTTGACGATTGCATTTTAGCTATCCCTCCCCAAAAATTAAATTACATAGTAGAATTATTTAACAGTTACCATAAAAAAATTATAATTCACAATAGAAACAGAGATGAATAACAAAATAAATTTCCTAGATATGATCTTAATAAAAAATAATAAAGTCTACACTAAACCTACATCCTGGGAAAAATACATGAATTATCATACAACCCGGCCATTTTCAATTAAAAATAGCGTTATTTATTATAAATCTTGAGATAAATCTTAGATAGAGCAATGAAATTAACCAGTCCTCGATTTATTAAATAAAATAAAAACCATTTTATCAGACAATAACTATCCATCCACACTCTTTAATAGGATAATAAAACAAATAGTGCACAAAATGTATAATTACCAACAATATAGAATTATCAGAATAATTGAAACATACATGAGTAGGTAAACCCCACCAGTTTTGTATAATACAAAGGTATTTTTAATAATATAAAATATTATTAAAAATCTGGTGTGAAGAACTTCTGCTATCGGTCTGGATAATTACGGTGATAGGGCGAGGTGGTTCTTTTCTGTGAATGTGTCTGGAAATATCCTTTCTCCAGCAGGGGCGTAACGATGAGCTTGTAGAAAAGCGAAATACGTATCTACGTCTCTGGGGATAGGATATATTCGGACACGTTCACAGAAAATATTAATAGTGAACCTGCATTTGTGTTCTTCACACCAGATTTTTAATAATATTTTATATTATTAAAAATACCTTTGTAATATAGAATTAATAAACTAGCAACACAACGAAAAAATATCTGTCAATATAGTATGTTCCTCAACTATCTGAAAAATTCAACAATTTTTTTATAAACAAATAACAAAAATTTCAATAATTTAAGTTTCACTAAAATAAAATTAAAAGCAGCCATTCCACTGGAAAAAAACGCATGTAGTTTATGGCATACCACGCAATGATTGTAGTCGTGTTTATATAGGTCAAACAGAACAACATTTAAAAGATAGAATGAACATTCACAAATATTTAAAAAACATCACAGCTTTAAAAAACATGAAACTAAAAATAACCACACTTTCAATTAAAAGAAATTAAATTACTATCGAAACAAATTACAAATCAAGATCAGTATTAGAATTAAGTCAACACGAGGAAAACGCCGTTAATGGCCGTCATAAAATTTCAAATCTTTCAAAATTATATTTCCCAATAATATAACACTTAACATAAAAAAGCTAAAGTTAAATTTCAATACAAACACTTAAATATTTTAAAACCCACCCACTACGAAATCGAAAGTATCAAATTACAGACAAGGATAACACACAAATTTTAAAATATACTTTAGTTCTCCTAAAATTCAAGTCTACTTCCATATGTAGAAAGTACAAGTGCCACATTATATGTTAAATAAAATAGTTCAAACTGTATTAAAAAAATGTAAAAAAGAAGAATACAAATTGTGAGTACCACAAAATAACATTAGTTATTATATTATTATTAGTTTAAATTTATCTTTACAGAAAAACATCTAGTACTATCAACGATTATTCTTATGAAGACGATAATAAAAGTTGAAACGTTAAAATGAGCATTTTTATTTAATGAATAGTTATCAAGCCGAATTTTAAGAAACAATTATCCATTTATAATTAAGAAAACGGCTAATATATATATATATTGCTTCTTCCGGAAGAAGCAACAAAGTTGTTGCGAAATATAGGTATAATTAATAAATGAGTTTTTTAATTGACAGACCGCTTGCGCGCTTTTAATTTATTTTATTCAATATATTACGGTCGATAATTCCGTTTAAATTATATATATATATATATATATATATATAATAACTTCGTGACCTTGGTATGATATGGTAAACCTAATCAGTAGGCGATTAAAGGTCTGTATATTACTTCAAAATATATGTATTTATAAAACTCTACATGTTTCGGCTGTGTACGCCTTTATTAAGAGAATACAAAATATGAATTCATATTTTGTATTCTCTTGATAAAGGCGTACAGCCGAAACATGTAGAGTTTTTTAAATACATATATTTTGAAGTAATATACAGACCTTTAATCGCCTACTGATTAGGTTTACTATATATATATATATATATATATATATATATATATATAGATAAAGATAATTATTTCGTGACCTTTGTATGCTATGATAAATTCATAAATTCAGAAATCGTCTCCTCAAATTTTAAACAGCTTCGAAAAAATAGAGTCTAAAATTTACAATAATCATTTCCCAACAAACAAAAATAAATTAAAAAACAAAGTAGAGAAGCTAATAAAAAAAACAACACTTTTTTGACCAATATAAATATTCCGGATACTGTTAAATACATACTTAGCCTAGGACCAAAATTTAATATGCCACCTACTAAAATACCCATTAATGACTAACATTGAAACAGGAATACAAAATTGACCACAAGACAAACATAATGAAATACGTAATAAAATCTGTAATATAATCACTAACCATAAACATAAGAAACTAAATAATAAGAAACATATATGAAATCTATATATGAATAAGTTCATTCAAGAAACAAAAAGATTTGTCCAAGACAACCATCATATTATAATAACAAGAGCAGATAAATCAAATAAAACAGTGATCATTCTTAAAGAGGAATATGAGCAAAAAATAGAAAAACTATTAGACGATAAATTCACCTATAAAAAAGAAAAAAATAATCCAACAGAGAAAACTCAAAAAAAAATAATAACTTAATAAATAAATGGCATAGCCAAAACCTAATAGATTTCAACACTAAAAACAAACTTTGCATTTTTAATTCGCACCCTCCATCAATATATGGTTTACCAAAAATCCACAAAAATAATATCCCTTTAAGACCAATAGTATCTAACATACAAGCCCCTACTTATAATACAGCAAAATTCCTAGGTGATAGCATATCTAAAATGTTAAGAAAAACTGACTATCATACCAAAGACTCATGGCAATTTCAAAATTTCATCAAGGAACAAAAAGTACCAACTAATCACAAAATTATATCACTTGATGTAGAATCTTTATATACTAACATTCCTACAGATCTAGCTATAAACATAGTAGAATCCAAATGGGATGAAATTAGTCCACACACATCACTAAATAACAACGAATTTACTAGAGGTATACACTTCTGTCTCGACAACACATATTTTCAGTACAAAAATTCTTTTTATAGTAAAACATTTGGTATTGCCATGGGCTCTCCTTTAGCTGCTCCTATTGCAAATCTGGTAATGGACCATTTGGAACAAAACATTATCAATATTGGATTTCCACCCCATTTTCTTCAAAAGATATGTTGCTGATATCATATGATAACATATATTCCGGCTAATAAAATAAACTTTTAAAAAAATCTTTTAAATAAATTCAACAATTTTCACAACAAATTAAAATTCACTATTGAAGAAGAAATTAATAACAGCATTAATTTTCTTAATATTTCTTTAAGCTATGATAGACAGGGTACTATTTATACAAATTGGTATAATAAACCCACAGCTTCTTTTCGATATATGAATTACCACTCAAATGCACCTACAGTATTCAATAAAATGATTATAAATAATCTGACTGATAGAGCAGTAAAACTATCACATACTCAATACAGAAAAGATAACATCAAGAAAATTAAAACAATCTTAACAAATAATAATTATCCACCACAACTTATAGACCAAACAATTAAAAAAAGAATCCACCAAATATACAACACTGCAGACACCAATAACAATTTAAACAATGACACAACATAACATACAAAGGTGACGAAATAATTATCTTTATATATATATATATATATATATATATATATAATTTTTCTTAACCGTTCTCTTAATTATAATTATTTCTTGGAATTCAGCTTGATAATTTAATAACGAATATATATGTATAATTCGTTATTGTTGTACTGATTATATATTACATTTCGCTTGCATATTTAATGTAATTTTATATCTAAAAATGTAAACTATTTATGTTATTTTACTTGCCCTTTTAACAACATAACTCGAATAAATTTTGTAAATTTCGTAATTAATCGCCTTGTCCGGCACAAAAAGAAGTTTTATTTTTAGAGGACTTCGTAAAAAATTCACTAACTCTTGAATGCACAATTTGAACATCTTGCAACAGACCGAAAACTTGAGTAGTCCTCTAAAATAAGAAAACCTCATTTTGTTTTCGTATTCGATGTCCCACCTAACATTCACCATTCAAATTGCGTTGCCTTTCCTATTTGTTTCCGGAATTGATTGACGCGGGGATGAATTGGGAATTTCAAATTGACGTTTCGACTTTTTTCTTCTTGCAATTGTCCCTAGTTTGTCGCCCAGAAGGAATGGCAAGGAAAGAAAAAGATTTTCTTTGATGTAAGTCTATTCCTGCATATATAGAAAGATTTGCACACAATATTCTCCTTCTCGATCCTATATTCTCTGTCAATTCGTTTCGGTTAGGTGTATATGACATGTGCGCGCGTGTGTGTGTGTTCGAAACTGAAAAGCAAGTTATACCGTTCTGAATGCAAACAAGGTTATTTACACATAGTTTCGGTAAACAAATGCAATAGTACTTGTAGACTTTGGCGGAATAAACCCGCAAAAATGTAAACAAATAATCTAAATCGAGTTCACCACTAGAAATAAGATTTCGTATTTTATTTCCTTTTGTTTATTCAAATAATATAGTAGTTTCTTGGTTGAAAATTCGTCAATATTTAAATATTTAAAATTTAGAAATATCACTTTCGTCAAAGAACTTACTCGTACAGTGCTGCTAAAAGTTATAAACTATGTAAATAATAATTATTAAATAAAAATTAGCATTGCGGTTTTAAAAAATAAATTTTGAAATTTCTGTTTTTTTAGAACCCCTTCAAGCCTATTTCAATTATAAGGGTGATTCAAATTTGATCTGCATTTAATTTTTTTCTGGTCAATATAAACTTCAAATTAATATTATACAGGCTGATCCAAATTAAGTGTTCACCATTGCTATCTTCGTTATTGTAGGAGCTACGTAGTAGGTTAAATAAGGAAAGTTGTATTGTTTTTTTTTTTTTATTACGATAACGAAAACAGAAAAACAATTGAAGGTGTAGATTCCCAGTTATTTTTAAAAATGTATATTCTTCTAATGGAACACCCAGGTATAATATTATACTAATCGATGCAAAATTAATTGCTTAACAAAAGTGTTTATATGACATTTTTCACAAAAGTTGAAAATAACCGAGGTAATTTAAAAACAAAGTGTTTATCCTTTATTAAGGATAGTGAGCTAAATATCTAAGGAGATTTACAAAATACAATGCTTACGTACCCTATTAATGGCAGTTTTTCTATACAAATGACGGTGTCATAGAGTTTCTCAAAATACTTCCGATTGTGTGTGAGAAAATAATAAACTGTGCGCTTAATAGCAACAATTTATTATTAATTGTTTTGAAAATGCTTTTCTCACATATTGAAAAATGTGACATACTGTAAACATCTTTCATGTGTCAAAAAATTTCGAACGAACGGTTCAACGATACACTGAATTATTTCCTGGACGGCAAGTACCACACCGGCATTAATTTTTTAAGACTTTATAGACAATTTCGAAGTAACGAAAATGTTCTTGACAAGAAAAAGACAACGAAGATAAATATCATTTCAGAAGAAACGGAAATTACCGTGTTGAGGTATTTTGAAGTGCATCCTAGAAATTCGATAAGACAGTTATCTAGAAAAACCGGCATTTCTTTTACAAATATACAAATAATTTTGAAGAAACATAAATTTTCGCCGTATAAATTTCAACCAGTTCAGACGTTAGAAGACAGTGACGGCGGTAGAAGTTTAGATTTTTGTGTTTGTAAATGTACTGAAGACCGAAACATTCCCCGACAAATATTGTGGAGTGACGAGGCAATTTCTCAAATAGCGGTATGTATAATAGAAAGAATAATCATTATTGGAATAGAGAAAATCCTCTATTAGTTCAACAGCATAATCCACAGAGACGTTTTAATGTTTGATGTGGTTTGAGTGGATTCACAATTGTAGGTTCATATTTTTATCGCGGTACCGTAACAGGAGAACGATACATAAAAATTCTAAGACCGTTACTAAGAGACTTTCTAGACAATGTGAATTTAACGACTCGGCCAAATGTTTATTTCCAACAGGATATATCTAGCCGTTCCAATACTTCTGCAGACACTCTTTGGAGATAGGTGGATAGCCACACATGGCCCAGTTCGTTTTCCCCAGCATTCGCCTGGCATAACACCTCCAGACTTTTATTTTTGGGGATATGTAAAAAACGAGACATACAAAGCGAGGTACAACACCGAAAATGAACTCGAAGTCACTATCCGCATTGTTATTAATTCTATTGATGGGAGAGTTGTCTTTAATGCAACACGAAGTATTTTAGAAAGAACCCAAAAACGTGTGCGGAGTAGGAGGCGATGTTTTTGAAAATTCAATTTTTTTTGTTATACTACAATTAGAAATAAATTATCTTCATCAAAGTTCACTACATTTTATTTTTGAATTACCTTGGTTATTTTCAAGTTTTGTGAAGAAAGTCATATAAACACTTTTGTTAAGCAATTGATTTTGCATCGATTGGTATAATATTATACTGGATGCTCCGTTAGAAAAATAGACATTTTTTAAAATAACTGGCAATCTGCACGTTCAATTGTTTTTCTGTTATCACTATCGTAATCAGCGGAAAAAAACAAAACAACGAAGCTAGCAATGGTAAATAGGTACTTAATTCGTATCACCCGGTATATACATCATTTTTAGTAACAACCCTCTTTAAAATACACTCATAGCATCGAACGGCGTCACTCAAGCTCACCTTGGCAAAATAAATTCCAAACACAACCATATCGGCTAGTAAACTAATGGCGACTGTATTCTGGGACGCTATTGGACTACCTTACGTTGATTTTCTCGAAGAAGGAAACACAATTAATTCAGATTATTACAGTGAGCTTCTTTGAAGAAAAGTTAAGCGAAGAATATGAATAAAAAGGCGCGATCTCTTAAGCAAGTGTTATTTTCCTACACGATAACGCTCGAAACAATACATTGGCTAAATTTGGTTGGGAGGTAAAGCTTTACTACTTACGACTATCATCTCTTTGGGTCAGTCAAATAGTTCTTGTGAGGCAAGCGATCTGCCTTTAATGAGCAAGTAAAGGATGCGGTGCAAAATTGGCTACGTCGTCAGCCGAAAGAATGTTTTTCAACGGAAATACAGAATCTACCTTCTGGGATATAATGGTCTATCAGTTGTTATGATACGTGACAAAACGTCATCGCCTTCATAGACGTAGCGAAGCCAGAGTTCTCTGCAAATCTGAAGTCGTTACTACTCTTGTTCCGCGGAAAGTTGTTTTGTCGTGGACAATAGTATGAATACCAAGCAATTTCCTTAATAGATATTCGTTTATTGCTCCGGATCAGCGGCTGGTCAACCTTTTTAATATTCCCAAGATTTATAGCACACACTGGACGGACAGCATTTGGCAAGTTCGACACGCGTTCACGAACATGCTAGAAGGATTTACACCACTCAAAGAAACACATGTTCTAAATGCTAAAAACTTACTCGTTTGTCGCATAGACCACAAAAAATATTGTTGTTATCGATGATCTCTGAAAATCCTTTTTATCTTGAATCTACTTTAGCAATAAAGTTGATTTTTCGGCATTTTTACTTTCACGCCACACTATGACGAGTTGGGAAAAGTATGTCTGCTGATAATGTCAGTAATTCAATAACTTTTATTTTTTATTTCTATTTATTTCTATTAAGTTGAAGCAAAGAGAACGGGTAACAAACTCTTTCAGTGCGTGTGTAATCTGTGAATCCCGGCTTTCAAAAGCAATCATACAATAACCGACAAAATATCTATATGATAAAATTTATGTTTTAACATTAGTTTAGGAGAGATTATTTTAGAGATTATTATATTACTATTATGATAGCAACAAAAAATTTAGAAGACAAAAAGTAATAAAATTGGTAAAGCATTTAAACGTATTATATAATGAAATAATTAAGTAAGTCTCATTAAACATTATGCTTGTTATAAATTAAAAAGTGATAAACCATATCGCGAATATATATATATATATATATATATATATATATATATATATATTTATGGACTTTCTAAACTCTATTACCCACTCAATAAACTATAAAAGACAACCAACCCCGCCCCCACACACACCAACACAAAAAAAAAGTTTTTTTTTGTTTCCCATTTGTAAATACATCTACTATATATCCCTTAACACATTCCCTGACCATTTTGCTATTTTTAAAACAGAATAAGAAATTCCACTTCTCCAAACAAAAGACACAGTCACACAAAATATTCGAAGCAGCGCGGTCGTTTCCCTGAAAAAAGGGCTCGGACAATTTCCGACACAGGTGCACAATATGAGTGTTAAACCAAACAAATCGGTGAGTTTTATGTCATTCAATGTTTCCGTACTTTATTATTACTTTATTATTATTTTAATTTAAATTTTTTAATTTATTCATACAAATGTAATCATTTTAACTTTTCCTTACTTTATTATTAATTTAATTTTACTTTTAATTGTTAATGCACTCTAATACACAAATTCAAACATATTTTCTTACTTTTCATTGTATTAATTTTTGTTTCTAGTTACTTGAAAAAGACTCAATAATAATAAGAGTCGAACGTCGTAGAAGAAAACATTAAAAGTCATTAAAGGTCGCTAAACCAATAAAAAAGTCTATTATTTTAATATATATATATATATATATATATATATATATATATATATAACAATTGATAAATTATTGGAGTTTTTCAGCTTTTATATGAAATATTCACAAATATTTGTAAATATTTCATATAAAAGCCGAAAAACTCCAATAATTTATCAATTGTTATATTTAATAAACGGCTAAGATATTATCTAAACACTTATATATATATATATATATATATATATGATAAACATACTGTTAATGAGAATTCATAATTATTGAATTCTCATATTACATGCCATTGCCGCTCTAATCGTTGCATCAATCTCTACACATAACAAAATCGCATTTATCTAAGAATGTAGCCACAACGTGTCACGGCGCCAACCGTCCAGGTTGTCCGGGAAAATGAAAAAATGTGTGTGAAAGCCGTATCCATCCGGGATGTGCAGACGTCGACGTTTCATAGTTATTACCAATTGTCAATACACCTTACCCAGAAATAGATACGACTTTCATTTCTATACTGCGTGTATATATACTAATGATGATAAACGTACTGTTAATGAGAATTAACAGTACGTTTTGCGATTTTGTCATGTGTAGAGATTGATGCAACGATTAGAGCGGCAATGGCATGTAATATCAGAATTCAATAATTATGAATTATGATGTCAGTTTTGAAAACAGATGTAAGTTATTGAAAGCAAATGTCAGTTATTGAAAGCAGATGTCTGTTTTGAAAGCAAATGTCAGTTATTGAAAGCAGATGTCTGTTTTGAAAGCAGATGTCAGTTTTGAAAGCAGATGTCAGTTTTGAAAGCAGGTTATTGAATGTTATTGGGACTTGAACCCAAGGCTACGGTTTGCCGGACCGTTGCTCTACCACTTAAGCCACGATAGACCTCGGTTCAAGCTACTTAGAAATGCATTACAAAGTAAAGTGTTAATGATTCAGATGTCAGTTATTATTGAAAGTAGATGTCAGGTTTGAAAGCAGAAGTCAGTTTTGAAAGCAGATGTCAGTTTTGAAAGCAAATATCAGTTATTGAAAGCAAATGTCAGTTATTGAAAGCAGATGTCTGTTTTGAAAGCAGATGTAAGTTTTGAGAGCAGATGTCTGTTTTGAAAGAAATGTCAGTTTTGAAAGCAAATATCAGTTTTGAAGGCAGATTTCAGTATTTAGATAATTTCTTAGACGTTCTTTAGATATATCAATTGATAAGTTCTTGGAGTTTTTCGGCTTTTATATGAAATATTTACAAATATTATCACGTTGCTTATTTATTTTATTGGACGTATAATTATAATAAATAAAAAGTTCTTTTTTTGTTTTTTAGCGATCCTTATAATAACACACATCCGATTAAACAACAACCATGAAAAGAAAAAAAAACAAATTTTTTAAGTATATAATTTAAGATACTGTATGCATTTGAAAACATTTATTAACAAATAGAACAATTGGTGAGTTTTTAGCTTACAAATCTTTCGTATAAAATAGTATTAAAACATAATCTTTTATTCCTTTACAGTTTCTATATGGAACTTGACAAAGACCGGAAATTAATAAAGGTCGAAACGTCGTTTATTCACGAATACATTTTTTTTATTTCATAAAGGTCGCTGAAAACCAAAAAAAGAACTCTATATATATATATATATATATATATATATATATATATATATATATATATATACAGGGTGACTTTTTTTGAATGTTTAGCATTGGGATCTCAGAAACTACTGGAGATAGAAAAACACTTAAATGGGGAAAGATGCGCAGTTTTACGAGTTTGATTTAAAACTGCTTTTGTTTCTCCGATAACTTTAATGGCTTATTAGATATTCAAAGAAAACTACATTTTACGATTTTCTTTAAACATGCTTAGCATCGTTAATAGTAATTTTAGAGAAAAAGTGTTCAGACAAAAGTTTTAGATAATTTTATGCCAAATAAAGCTATGTAGCTAATTTTTTTTTTTCGTTTACCATTATCGAGTTATGACACAAACTTGTGTTTTTTTAAATGGAAACCATAGTTGGTTTTGACATCATTAAAAAGCTTATTTTTTGCTGATTACAATCATATAAGGTTTGATATGGTTATTTTAAAAAATAAAGAGGATATAGACATTTTTATGGTTTTTATGGAAAACAATTGAATTTCGAACTGATAAAATACAAACCAAACGAAAACTTATTTTGAAATCTTATGTAGTAATAAAATGAAAACTATAAGAACTTTTATTAAGGGCACACAACATTATTAATGTTCAAAAATACCTCTATTATTATTAATACACAAATTGCATCTCTTCACAACAGAATTTGTAGCATTGCGGACTTTACGCCTATCGATGTTATTAAAAGCAACTAAGACAGCTTCTCTTAAATCGTCGATTGTTTCATATGTTCTTTTGTATACTGTGTCCTTTAGTACACCCCACAAGAAAAAATCCAAAACTGATAAATCAGGGGATCTAGCCGGCCATTCAATGGGTGCATTTCGTCCTATCCATTGATTAGGGAAGTTCAAATTTAAATAATTTCTAACATTCAGTTGATTGTGCGGAGGCGCTCCGTCATGTTGAAACCATTGCAGCAGCATTGCTCGGGTTCTTAAATTTAAATTATCTAACATTTCCTCGAAATCTTGTTGTAAAAAATTAAGATAACGATTGCCAGTTAGTGATCCATCAAAAATAAAAGGAGGAAGAACAGTTGATCCTATAACACCACACCAAACATTAAACCCAAATTTAATTTGTTGTCTCCTATGTTCAACGTGAAGTGGATTTGTTTGAGACCATATGTGCTCATTGTGCCTATTAAACATTCCACAATTTGTGAAACGAGATTCATCAGTCCATAATATTTTCATTGAAAAGTGTGGATCGTTTTGACACTGATCTTTAAACCATCTACAAAAAGCTATTCGTCTGATGTTATCACCTTCATGTAAAGTTTGTGATACTGATAATTTGTAGGGGCGAAATTTATGCTTCTTCAACACTCTGACAATAGTGCGTTGAGAGGAGCCCATTTCTGTTGAAATTTGTCGGGTCGATGTAGATGGATTCTGAGCGACACTTGCTAATATGTTTATTTCTCTATCTTCATGCATCCCTTTTTTTGATTTTGGTTTAACGTACGAACCGTAATCTGCTAAATTATCCCATAATCTCTTAAAAGTAGGTAGCGACGGCTGACGTCGATCAAAATAATTTTCAAAATAAACTTCAGCAGCTCTAGTAGAATTTTTCTGGCACTGAATGTAACATTCAACCATATCACGCTTTTCTACGTTAGAAAATTCCATAGCCAATGCAAACTTATGATTAACGGCCGTTTGCACCGCTTATAGTTAAGTTACAATTAAATTAATTAATAGTTAATTGTCAATGTTTGACAATTAACTTGACTTAAAAGTAAAAATTAACAGCTCTCACTTCTGTGACTCAACGTGAAAGCAATGTTAGTATATTTATCTCGACTGCTCCAACGAACACTATTGTAACTCAGATTTTTCGTTTTTTGAATTACAAAACACCAAACATTTTTTTCATCATAGAAATGTCTATATCCTCTTTATTTTTTAAAATAACCATATCAAACCTTATATCATTGTAATCAGCAAAAAATAAGCTTTTTAATGATGTCAAAACCAACTATGGTTTCCATTTAAAAAAACACAAGTTTGTGTCAACTCGATAATGGTAAACGAAAAAGAAAATATTAGCTACATAGTTTTATTTGGCGTAAAATTATCTAAAACTTTTGTCTGAACACTTTTTCTCTAAAGTTACTATTAACGATGCTAAGCATGTTTAAAGAAAATCGTAAAATTTAGTTTTCTTTGAATATCTAATAAGCCATGAAAATTATCGGAGAAACAAAAGCAGTTTTAAATCAAACTCGTAAAACTGCGCATCTTTCCCCATTTAAGCGTTTTTCTATCTCCAGTAGTTTCTGAGATCCCAATGCTAAACATTCAAAAAAACTCACCCTGTATATACCTATATGATTATTAAATTCTTGGAATTGCAGTCGTGTGATTTTTTTTATTTATTATTAAAAATTTTTTTACGGTTCAGCTGAACTAATTCAGCCTTATTCATTTCCTTTATTAAAATTTAGCAGGAAAATGCTTCTGTTTATGAGTGATGATAGTTATATTATTTACTCGTATGCCAATTTGATTTATTAGGCAAAACGTAGAATATAGTTTCGTGTATATATTTACTTGCCACCATATTTGGATCGTTCAGTTAAAACGGTAAAATCTCGACCGTTATTCTTTTATTCCTTTTTCTTAATTCTTCCCTTTTACGACGACGAAATGGTTTTGTATTTATAGTAGGAGGTGACGGGCGCGCAGTATTCGCGCGGAAGGGTGGGTGATCTGTTGCGGTGTGCTGCTGGAATCCTGACATGACCCAATAAACACTTCATCATAAATTCACCGCTTGCAGAACACAATTGCCGGAAAATAAAATTAAAATGCTTAGCACTTCCGCGCCGTAATTTAATAAAAGAACGGAAACGTAATTGTCGGTGGCTTCGAAGCTAATTATTTTATTGAATGAATCACAAAAACTTGTCTTAATTTCGTCCATTTTTATTTTCTTTTCTTTTTCTACTGCGTCCATGGAGTTGTACAACAATACGCTTTTGTAATTAGTTGATGTTCAGAATGCTGAGTGTTTAATGCAATTAAAGTCTTCGTTCTCCTTTCGAAAGGTGGTCAATCGACGATATTAGAGAATCGAATTTTCTACAAGATGTCTTCCAACAGAGACATTGTCAGGCGTACCATTTAAAAATACAAACATTTTCTAATACGTCTACTAAAGACGGCGGTAATTGCAAATACGCTCTTGCAGAATATATTTCAATAAAGAAATTCATTATTTGGTTGCTGTGCTTCTAATACTATTATAACATAATTTAACAAATAGTTGTATTAATATAAAACTATTCCTCGTCTAATTAAATTCTTATCTGCTAGGTTCGTATGAGGTGCACGCAGATTTCACTTTAAATAAGTAGGAACGTCTTCAAACCTAATCACATCAAATGCATCACAATTACATGCGAAAAATTCGAAAAGTGTCCAGTTAATTTTACACCTTATTTACGTATAAAATTAGCTGTTTCTATGGTTTTAGAACTGACTTAAATCAGCTATTTCACGTGTCTTATGTGAATGTTTTTTTTTTGTTACGAGAAGTAACGAATATAAAATATTAATATGGATTTAGAATGTCCATAAAAGCACCGCTATTAGATTTAAACGGTCAATGTTTATAAAAATTCTAGAAAATAACGTTGTGTAGACAGAATGGAGACCGACTGAATTGGGGACGCTACTTAAAGCTGACGGACAATAAAACTACTCTTATTGCTATTGTCGGTTAACTTTAAATATTGTCTTCGGTACTCTTTATAATATAGTCGGTCGCGCAGTGGCGTGACAATTTTTTTTTAATATCTTTGTCATTTTCTCTCTCTTTTTTCTCTTACGAGAGGGAATTTTGAAAAAGTGTTTTGGACTTATATTCTATATTATTACATCTTTCCATTTTTCAAACGTTGTCCCTTTATTGCAAAAATAGCCTGTATATGTATATACAGAGCACGACATATATATATAGATAATTTCTTGACCTTAGTATGTTATGGTTGATTCAATTAGTTGGCGATTTAAGGTCTTGTTTTACTTCAATATGTATATATTTAAAACAGTCTTACTTGTTTCGCCATATGATGCCTTTTTCAAAGAAATTTGAAATATAAATAGCAGTATATTAAAAATCAGACCTTAAATCGCCAACTAATTGAATCTACCATAACACACTAAGGTCAAGAAATAATTATCTATATATATATATATATAACAAGTGTTCATTTGAAAAGTCAATCTAGTAGCATGTGATTTACTGAGAACATTTTGAAGTATGTCGTAAATTAAAATTTACTACTTAACCTACGAAGTCGTATATTTTGACAGTTTCATACATACAAATACACGGTATGGATAAAGTTGCATATCTTTTTTTAATAACTTGTGAGATGTACCAACAGAAAGGTTTATTTGTTGACTCAAATGTCGAACAGATGTTTGTGGTTCATTTTCCATTATTTTTTCAACACGATTGACAACTTGAGGTGTACGTTTCTTAACTGCTCCGCTGCCTGATTTTCTTAAGAGACTACCAGTTTCAGAAAAAAGTTTTAAAGTTCTATCCAAAGTATTCTTAAATTCTATATAATCTATTACAAAATGTGGAAACTCAACTTGAAATTCTACCATGCAATCTTGAACTGAATAAACCCATAAACCATCAGTTTTATTACCACTTCGAAAATAAGCCTGGACTAAAAAAATTTTATGTTTAAAGTGAAAGCCATTTTAAAACTGAGAAGCAATTTATTTAAACCAGAATCGACGCACGATTATTTTATGCACTAACTGATATTTGTGATTGACATTATCAAATGTCATTTGGATTTACGTTTACGGAACAACAAACACATACTAATATATATGCGTTATATTCTATCAAAATTTCAAAGTAACCTAGATTGACTTTTCAAATGAACACACGTTATATTACATTTCCTTTTCATATTTACTTAACGTATTATCGCTCTGTATACTCGTTCTCGACACGAGTTACTTTTTTTTAATTTTCAATGAGTACGTGTGCCATCTGTGTGAGTTTTCTCATCGTATCGCATCCCCGCACACCTTGAAGGCACTCGCCGTCTGGCGATAGAGATTCATTCGGTTGACGAACATTAAGTCAGATCTGTTGGGTTGTTAAGTGTTTACGATTACACCCTTGGGGGTAAAATAGAATGACGTCAGTGTGCGTGGTTTGAAGATAGTCGCTTTAGCGGATAAAAACGCAGAACGTCAATAGTTTAGAATTGCCGAATACCGCTTTGTTTTGCGAATTTGCGGCAGGAAAAAGGAAAACTGCTTCGTCCCCAAGGTTCTTGATTGGCAAATCTAGTACGTGAAAACGGACAGTTGCAGCTCCCGGAATTAGCAATTAGGACCCCAAACACCGTCACCATATTAGCAAATCCAACAACGGCGAATCACCGTAAATTACCGTCATCCACTGGCCAATCGCACCCATTTAGGACAACAGGGACTCGTATATATATAATTTTTTTTGATTTTGAAATTTATTATTTGTAGATTTTATAACCATATACTTACTAACTTTCGAGTTTAATTTTTTTTTCTGTTCAAGGTAGAATCATTGTAGTGTTACATAAATTTATAGTAGACTTAGATGCTCTTTTGTAATGATCACGTTAATCTAAATTCTAATTGGTTACCATTAATTGCTTGGTAATTTATACATCATATATACAATTTAATTTTCATAAAGATATATTTGTAACTGAGAGTTTCTTCTCTGCAATTTTTTGCATGAACATCTGTATTTGACATTCGAAGTCTCTTCTGCGTGGATATAGCTCATAGACACACTTCCATGAAATATTTTGTGGCGTTACCACAACAATTGACTGACTGAAACGCTGATCATCTTAAAATTAAATTAATCAAACATACATTTAAGTTTAATAATAATAATTCATGCCTTAGTACTCTCCAACAGCTAGATAATAATTGCAGGGGATTGGCAAGCCATGAGTTACTATTATCTCTGCGCCCGTGAAGCGACTTAAGATGTTAGGCTGTCGGCATTTGCCTATATATATATATATATATATATATATATATATATATATATCTATATATATGTATATATATGTATATATATATATATATATATATATATATATATATGTATATATATATATATATATATGTGTGTGTGTGTGTGTGAATGTATGTATATATACGGGATTGGGCAAAAGTAACGCATCAGTCGAATAATTCCGTAAATATAAACTTTAGAACAAAATGTTGTTAACAAAAGTTTTTTGACAAGTTATTTTGTATTGGCTTCAGCCATTTGTTTTTTTTTTTTTGGTGATTACATATGACAGCCAAAATTTTTTTAATTTTCTTAAATGGAAATAATATTATTTTTCAGACAATTCGAAATCTTTATTAAGTTCTGAATATGAATGCGTACTATTTTCATGGGGTTAGATAATAAAAATATTGAGAAAAAAATAAAATGTAATAAAAGTAAACAAACTACAAAATTAAATTAAATGCTCAAAGTGATGTCCTTCTACGACCTGACAGTGTCCTAAACGTTCCCAAAAATGACGAATTGTATTTTGTAAACTATTAGGTGGTATGGCTTGTATCTCACGAGTAATTTTTGCTCCCAACTCCTCTAGGTTTCTAGGTTTCTCCTTGTATACTTGCGACTTCAAGTGTCCCCAAAGAAAGAAATCCAATAGATTTAAATCGGGAGACCTAGCGGGCCAGTCAATAAAACCCCGACGTCCAATCCAACGACCGGGAAAAATTATGTCTAAATACTGTCGAACATTAATTGCATAATGTGGTGGTGCTCCATCTTGTTGAAACCATAGATTACGGTTTGGCATGCTTGGTTGATTGTCGTTAGGAAATAAAATCAACAGATCTGGTACAATATGATAACGTAATAAATGTAAGTAACCATCACCATTTAGGTTGTGTTCCAAGAAGTCCGGACCTATGATTCGTTGCCCAACAATGCCAGCCCACACATTAAGTTTGTGGCGATGCTGTTTATGATTTTCTCGCATCCAATGTGGATTCTCAGTCACCCAATAACGGCAGTTATGCCTATTTACAAATCCATTTAGACAAAATGTAGCTTCGTCAGAAAATACGATGTTGTTTAAAAAATTTGGATCGTTATTGGACAATTCCTTTATTGTTTCACAAAACTGTAATCTTCTGTCCGGGTCATCTTCGTTAAGTTCGTACAGTAAGTGTATCTTATAGGGCTTGTATTTGTTCGCTTTTAATATTCATCTAATAGATCTGCTACTCATATCATTCTCTAATCCTAGTTGAGTGGTTGACGTAGTGGGATTTTCCGTTACAACAAGTAAAACATGAAGAGATCGGTCTTCATTAGTGATTTCTTTTGGTCGGCCAGCTTTAGGTATATCTCTAACATCGCCCGTTTCTCTAAATTTAGAAACAAATCTGGAAACTGTTGATTGAGCTATAGGATCTCGATCCAAATAAACATTATTGAATAAAGTGCAAACTTAGTGATGTGAACGTTGCCTGTCACCATATCCGACCATCATAAAAATTTCTATTCTTTCTTTAGTAGTTAATTTGACAATTTTTACACAAAACTCGTATTAAAAAAAGCAAGTTCTACGATGGAAACTATTTTATTGTGAAACGTCAATAATTCAATGACAGTCAAGAAATCTACAATTTCCAAAGTACATAATCTACAAAACACTGCACTAGTCCAAATGTACGTTTATTAAATTTTATTTTTTTCTCAATATTTTTATTATCTAACCCCATGAAAAAAGTACATATTCATATTCAGAAATTAATAAAGATTCCGAATTTTCTAAAAGAAAATATTATTTCCATTTAAAAAATTTTTTTTTTTGCTGTCATATATAATCATCATAAAAAAAAAACGCAAATGATTGAAGCCAATACAAAATAACTTGTCAAAAAACTTTTGTTGACAACATTTTGTGCTAAAGATTATATTTACGGAATTATTAGACTGATGCGTTACTTCTGCCAAACCCCGTATATGCCGGGTGCGGTGCGTATTCCTTCAGATGTGTATATGTAATAATTAAAGTGGGCTACTTTTGTCTGACAGTACTAAGTTTTATATATGTACACTTATCACGAGTATATCATTATATTACTCATTAGGGTTTAACGCATGTATACATATATCGGACAAGAGTAATGTTAATTTATTTATTTAAGTATTTATAAATATCATATAATCCACTTGCCTTATTTACATACCATAATTTGGATAAGATTGCTGAAATAACGGTTTATCGCCAACTTTACGCACTAATTTTGCAGCATCATAATATAAATCCGGAAATTTACCCTTATAGTTTTTTACATTATCAAGCGATGGTCGCTTATATCGCATTGCGCGCGGTGATAGTTCGACAAAACGACCACTGTCGGACGCAGTTAATAAGTTTATTATAAACAGGAGTATAAACGGAAAGTGGTTCACCACGTTTTATAAATTACTACTTTTATTTTATTTTATGAACCTGCTATCAAGCGCACGTCTATTGGGCCCAGTTCAATTTCACTTCTTTAGTTATAATTGCTTTTTCAATTTTTGCAAAGTGCTCGTCTATTTTATTGCTTTAAAGGGTACCTATCTGCTTGCGACAAAATTTAGTACAACCAGTTGACAATAAACTGATAAAGAACAAATGTCACATATTTGTGATGTCGGATTCATGTAAGAAAATAAGAGCGTCATACATATGTGACTCTAGTATAGAACGTGTTAAACATGGCCTTAAGGACACATTCAGAAATCGTTCAAGTTCTTTCAATAGCTTTTTCCGTGTTTTTCCGTGCTTATTTCAGTCCTTTATTTTGAAAATGTATGGATGTTACATACATGGACTGTTCTGAAAACTTTTGTTCTAAAAACAATTGTTTTTTTAATGAAAATTATTTTATTGTAGTAATCCAGTAATCCAGTAATCCAGTAATCCACTATAACTGAAATAGATTTTAACTGAAATAGGCAGAAAACGTTTTTTGGTAAATTACCAAAATATCTTTGAAATTCAATGTCAGAAATCTCTTACCACGCGTCAAACCTTTAATCAAAAATAACATATGAAAATCACTGGATCAATATCTGTGTTTTATGAATGAGTGATCAGTTAGATTTCGTATTCATATAAAAAAATATTATTTTTGCGGCTATATACAGAGTTTCGTCAACGAAAATCAGGTCCTAAGCAATTTTCAGACTTAAGGGAGGCAAACTTATGTTTACCAATTGATGATATTAGATCAAACATTTACTTTATTTATGTAATGTGTAATGGACAACAATACGAATGTAACTTTGTCTATTTCTATTATCTATCATGAGGGCTACTAGTTATTACAGTTGCTTACCTTCCAATATACGTTATTTAATAAATACTTGTGACGGGCATAAATTTCATATTATTATTCATGACATGACTATTAACAATGTGTACAATAGTATAATTTCATCAAATTTTTTAGTGAACATAATTTCGTTTTCAATTCTCCGCGCGAGTATCAACTAATATAACATTAACCAACGCAATAGCAATTATATTTTCATTTTATTTTATTTTTACCAAAATGAACGTTACAATTGCCGTACTCGTTGTTAGCGGCATTGTTCCATAATAACAATATTCAACTGTTTTCCATAAACAAGTTAATGCGATTAGCGCAGTCGTTACGCGAATGAATATTCGCTATTTTAACGATTACTGTTAACGGTTCACTTATTCGTTCACTTCGTAATTTGCTTTAACAAACAATTTTCGATCCTAATTTGTTATCGCGACGGGGCTTCTGTGAAACATTGAAGAGGAAATGCATAGATATGTAGGTATAGGAAATTTTCAGAATTAGAACAGGGTTGTCGGCGGGTTAACCGCTTCGAAGTCAATTTTTAAATGTATTCACCGAACCTATACGCACATATATATTTTGCGTTACTGTAATTCTTTATAGTTGAATAAATTTTAAAGAGAAATCGCATTACAATTTCCAATTAACAGTTGAAAATTAAATGGAAAATGAATTATAATTTACGTTTTCAATACGTTTAAATGGTGCTTTTAATAACATACGATTATATTGGGTGGGGTGGCAAGTTATAAAAGATATACACTAATTCAAAGTCCAAAGTTTTATTTATTTATAATTTATATTTAAAATTTATAATATTGTAATGACTCATCCGCTGACGCAAGATGCGTCATCCCTCTGGATGTTTTCGCGAGGCCTACGTGAAGGCTCTAGAAGGAGTATTCACCGATATAAAAGCCGCGTCGAAGAAGGGATGAACATTCATTGAATCCTAAAGTCTCGCGAAGTACATAAATATAGTTACATAAATATAGAATACATAAATGTACTCATTGTTGTTAATAGTTAGTTTTAGATTATTATACGTTTTAATATTAATATAGTGTGTGTGTCTAAAGTTATTGTTAGTTTTATTTAAGAACCCGTAAAGACAAACGTTACAATATAATAGGATACCTGACAACAAATTTTCAATGTTACATATTATTTCTTTATTAAGTTGTATATATTCATTTTGTTTTAAAGGTCTAATAATAATTTAAAAAACCAAACAATAAATATTGCTGACGACTGTGTACTATAACTCTATATGCTACTGTGGTGCAGCAAAGTGTAGTCTAAAAATGGTAAAATCTACTAAAGCCCCTCTATAGGTAATATTAGATGAGAAGGGTGGATAGATTGTTCAACCTGTAGCTGCTCCTCTTTTTACAAGCTTTCTTATTAAGAGAAGATGGGGAAAGAAGCCAGAATCTTATGACTCATCTTGACTTCTACGTTTTAAACCAAAATAGCGATAATAAGCTTTATCTGTTAGAGATACAATATTAATGAACAGCGAATACCCAGCATACCTGATAAAACTCTTACAATCATTCACACAAGGATACGGGATAGTGTTGATGCAAGCACCAGTTCGACTATTACAAATGTATTTCATTTGATTTGAATATCCCGCACGTAATGCAGCAAATTGCATCAGATTCTGCTCATGTAAAGGAAACTCTGGATGATTTGGGCGTGTATGCGAATTTCGATACTCCAACTAGACTGGGGAAGTTTGATTTTTCGAGAGAGTTACGTAAAATGCCGATTAGGATTACATTTCCGACCTGACAGTAACGCAATATATAAAATTTTACGCTATAGTAAGAAGATCAGTTTGGTTCCTAGATTCAATGGCGTATTGATATCCAAAGACAAAACAACTAATGCATCTTAAATTACTGAAATCAGTTAAACAACAACTACTTGATCGCATCACTATTGGCACTATGGTCGTCCCGGGCAACTAACTACGCCCACCAGAAGCAATTTTACATTTAAACTTCCTTATCAAAACACGTACAAAATTAAACGAAGTTAGAGCTATTAGTAGTGATTTAGATGCCGATACAGTTTTTTTTTTACTGAGACTTGGCTGTCTTCTGACATTAGAGATTCCGAAATTTTCAATTCGTCTTTTTCTGTGATGGAAACTGATAGAAATTTTTCCGAGTTTGGGCTATCTATGGGTGAAGGTATTTTGCCGGCTTTTTCTAACTCTATTAATGCAACTTTATTACTTAACGTTATAATTCTTGGAGATTTTAACTGACCTCTTTCCAACGCTTACAATAATAATGAACCTTTTTAACTGCACGTCTGTATAATATGTAAGTAAAATAATTCTTAGAGAATTGTTTACACTTTAATATTCTACAGACATGGAGTTGAAAAAAGTTCAAGTTTCAAATATTACAGTTTTAGTTTTGTGTTAAAATGTAATTTTCCAGTGTTTAGTAGTAAGTTACTAGTTACAATTATGTGTAAAATAATTAATAAGACCACCAACGCTTAACTTTAGCTCAACTCCTGATGAAATTATTAATAAATAACGAAATATTGAGAGAATAAATTTGATTAATTTAAATAAATGGTTAAATAACAAGTATAATAAGGTTAATTGTAGGTACCTTCTACTTAAATAAACTGAATAGACGGTGTAAATAGGAAGTTCTGAGAAGGAATTCTTTGGAATTGGAATTTTCTTAAAAACCGGTCTCGATTATTTTATAATATATTATTGAGCTCTTTCCGTCATTAATTATTAATTTATTACGATTTTAAAAAATTTCGGAGTGCCTAAGATGCTTCTAAATAATGAAAAATGGCAGGCGTAACTTACAGAATATCGACTACGACTGCCTGGGCGCTATTTTGCAACAAAAGACTAAATTTGAAAATTATCTCACCTCCCATTGGTCAAACCACAACGAAGATAATACGTCAATAAATATAGGTTTTTTTATATATTTCAGTACAATTACCAATTCTTACAGAGTCAAATTAAACTGAATTAATAATTATTTAAATTAAAAAGATAAAAGCTATTCAAATATTTGGCTTATTTTTTTTGAATATTTTCGAAAATATTATTAGTAAAATCTAATTAAGTAAATATATTATTGTTGGGTAATTTGTCCTGGGATCAAGTTCCAACGTAGACAAAATTTTTCAACTAAAAATTTCGTATGATTTGCTTTGTAATTTATAGACAGCAATGTTTACATTCAGATTTACTTCGCAATTACATACTAATTTGATAATATATGTAAATATTTCATATGAAAGCCGAAAAACTCCAAAAATTTATCAATTGATATATTTAATGAACGACTAAGAAATTATCTAAACATGTATATATATATTGTTGTAATTCAAACTACGAGTGCACTAAGGTTGCCTGGGAAAGAAAAGATGGAAATTAAAATAAGGTAAAAGCATATTGTAATGCGGCTGTATGTGGACGCCACATGTGAAAATTAATGGCGAATTGTTAATAAATTAATATCCCGACAATTTCTGATATTTTAGGCATAATTATATTTATTTCAAATTTACTTTTCATTTTTTATCATTCATTTAAGTCATTTAATTCATTAACGCGAAAATTAAAAGATATTTAATCTATTTATATTCAAATGTGTATCGACATTAGTTTAGACACGCCCACTCTTTAAAACAGGAAAGCCCGCGAATTAGATCTGTTTGTATAGACACAGCTAACATAACCTACCATCTGAGGCACACTCATTTATATTTGTAAATCCTAAAATAAATTTTGTAAATCCATTTAAACGATTTCAACATTTAAAATTCTATTTAAATAATAATTCATGTCAAGGTAAAAATCAAGATAATTTGCATAAAATAAGGCTTTGAAATAAACAAAGGACTACGAAGCGTCGGTTTTTAGAATTTGATATTGTTGCATCAAAAATATATTTGTCCATTTGAAATTAATAAAAATATAGTTTAAAATAGTAATTTGGATATAATAACCGGTTATAAAAGTGCATAAACCTTTAAATCACCGTTTAAACATATTTTTATATGCATGAAACAATTTTTCTACGAGATTTTCGTCATAGTATCATCAGGCGAAGGTCACCCTAGTGCCAAAGTTTTTACTACGTAATAAAGTTTTAAACTTACCTGGAAACACATCCGAAGTACCTCATATAATATACACAGTACCAGACATAAAAGAAAATTACCCGAATTCTCCAAGCATATCCTTTATTCCTCCTGACTGTATATTGAGACTTAAGCCATAGAAGCCACTTTCCCTTGTGCCTGCTGCCATCCCTACAAATACAGGTCTTTAGTTATATTTCAAAGTAATTAGCTTCATTAGATATTATCACATTTAAAAATAATTGATTTAAAAATAAATCTTGATTTATCCAAGAGATAATAATCATAAATACACTAAAGTAAGGAATCAAATACATTTAAAATACACATAAATTTACTTACCAGTTGTTACTGGTTATTTTAAACATTAATATTAGTTTATGTGGTATTTAATTGACGAACATAACCACACTATTATTTGTTTTTACTTCAACTTCTTCACAAAGTAATAATTTGCAAATCGACAGAAAGAGTACAAGTTTACCACCATATGTGTGTAGATATCTTTAATCCAATAAATCTTCTATATGTAAAATATAAAAGTGGTGTTTTTTATTTATTCATGCTCAGCGAAATCAATATAGTTAATGTTTGCGTAATTTTTACAGTAATATTTGAGTGTCACTATCCACCATGATCCAGGGAATAAGAAAAGTTAAATATTCTTTATCAATTTCATGCTCTCCGCGACGTCTATATTTAACTGTGGATACTGCTACTAGTAAGCTGATTGGACAAGAGATAATTTTATATTTAAAATTTGTAAAACGCGCCCAATTTATGATACTATCAGCATTTAACTATTTTTATCTCTTACATTTAACTTTATCAGCCTTGAGCGTTAGTACATTTTATCAGCACAACGTGAGGCGGCATCTTAACATTTTAGCTTAGTCCAATCGCGGGGCCTCCGTATCAGAACAATATATATATATATATATATATATATATATATATATATATAGTATTTTCGTGACCTTGGTATGATAAGGTAAACTTAATTAGTCGGCGATTAAAGGTTTGGTTATTACTTCAAAGTGTATATATTTAAAATAATCCTACATGTTTCGGCAATGATGCCTTTGTCAAGGATATAAAAAATATAAATTTATATTTTTTATATCCTTGACAAAGGCATCATTGCCGAAACATGTAGGATTATTTTAAATATATACACTTTGAAGTAATAACCAAACCTTTAATCGCCGACTAATTAAGTTTACCTTATATATATATATATATATATATATATATATATATATATATATATATAGGTATAGCAGACGCCAATTAAGTTGGCGCGAGGAGGGGTAAGTTCGCGCAGGATTAGAAGTAGTGGGGAGATTTGTATTTGGTTTTACATCAAATGTCAGATAATTCTAACCTCTGAGCGTGTATCACTTTATGATCCCCTAGCAACGACATTATGTTCTGTCAAACGGCAATGACAAATGTATTCTGACAATTACTTGAGTAGTGGGGGTGGACGTTTTTAAAAACGGCTTCTGCGCACCCCCTCCTCGCGCCAACTTAATTGGCGCTTGCTATACATATATATATATATATATATTACATTATATATATATATATATTATATTATATGTATATATATATATATATCTAATATATGTACTATATGATCGATTGCAATATAGTTATTATAACTTATTATTATTATTTTTACACTAAAAGAAAAATACAGATCAATGAGAGTCGCGTTGCGCCTGTAGTATTTCCTCAAGAATGTTTTGGTTACTCATTGCATTATTAATTTCGTATATGTTTCTAAATTGCAATACTCACTACTACTTAGTGAAAGCTTTTTTTAATAACACTACTACCATATACGTTCTAATTTACATTTACTTTTATTTTTTGGCAAAAATGTCAAAATTTATTCTTAATTTAATTAATTGATGGGATTTACGAGTATATTCATTAAATATTTAACGATCGCCATATTTTGGCTGCTTCGTTGCATTCAGAAAATATTCGCGAATCGTTGACTAGAAAATTTAACATCCGTTTTTTATGTAGCAGTTAATAAACTCGCCCTTTTAAACGTCGCAGTAATTAACGAGTTATTCGACTAGTCCCGTCATTAATTCAAAGCCGTTAAAGTAAAGAGGCCGCAGGAGAATACATTTTTATGGGGACTGGCCGAACCATGGCATTTTTACGACGGTCATCCTCGTTTGTCCATGAGCGCGAATCCTAATGATATAATTAATGCTGCTCTTATTTGTTTGATAAATATTAACGAACTGCTACTAAAGGTAATTACGACATTGACAAACACGTGTATTTTCACAAGTTGTACAACTTTGGCTTTTGTAAACTTTTATGCGGATTATAACTTTTAGAAAATCCACGCTTAATGTGATGGATATTAGAAGTTTTTGGTTATTCTTTAAGTAATCTCTTTGTTTGAAGCTAATTACGGCGAGATCAGTTTAACGATATCGTGACTTTTCGATAGAGGGCGCTAGAATTATCAAGATCCATACGTTTTTATATTTAAAAAAAAAAGTTACATACGAAATTTGAAATAGATATATCAAATAGTTACTGTTTCACACGCTTGGAAAGCGAATAAATTCGTAATTTATTGTGAATATCAAGAAAAGGAATTTCATGTGTTGATAACACTAATTGCGTGGAAAACTATTAAAAAAAACTGAGGAAGAGTTAAAAACGTATTATGGGGAATCTGTTGCTTCACAGTAAATGTTATGGTCATATAAGCATGTACTTCATTTACAGTGACTACTGAGGAAATAATTAAAATTGGTGATATGGTGTTGAAAGATCAAGAAAAACGTAAGAAGTATTGTGGGACCCTTTGTATGGCGCGATTCAGAATTGGTTTGCTACGTTTCGTGGCAATCCTACAAGCATTGTTTACAATGATTACTGAGGAATTTATTAAAAAAGTTAGTGATATAGTGCTTAAATATTGTCGATGCAAGATGCGTAAAATAGATCAGATTGTAAGCATCTTTACTGAACGTGTATTAAATTTCTTACACCAATATTTGAGTATAAAAATTTTAGCGGCAACTTTTTCTATCAGACATTTAATAACGTTTAAATATGTACAAGCACAAGGCATGTGGGTTTTACGGTGTTATACCGGGTGTCCTTGAAATAAAAATACAACGTATGAAAAATGGAAAGATGTAATTATATAGAATATAAATCCAACATATTTTCCAAAAGTTCCCTCTCATAAGCGAGAAAAACATTTTTGTCACACCTCTGTGCGATCAAATACTAATAGTTTTGTTATCGTCCATCTCATCCATCTGTTACGTATGTAAACATACGCTGTAGCGTATGTGTGTGCGAAGTATGTATTATTTATTCCCATACTGAATATTTTGAATTCATAGGCGTCACGTAATACAATTTTCAAGGTTTTCTTAATTTCGGGGTTCACGTCGTAATTGAGTCACAATATTTTAGATGTACGTTCTATACAATTACCTCTTTCCAGTTATCATACGTTGTCTCTTTATTTCAAGGACATTCTGTATAATTGTGAACAAAACATGAATCCATCACTTCACGCCAGAAACGCTTAACTTCCGTTAGCGAATGAGCACCAATAAAGCCAATATTGTTTCCATCTCCCAGAAAGAGTATGGCTATAATGTTTTGGGATTCACATATATCGATTTTTTGGAAAAAGGAAAAACGATCACAGTGTTGTGTTAATTTAATGAACAATTTTGATGTTGAATTGAAGAAAAAACGACCACATTTGACGAATAAAAAGTGTTGTCTCTGAATGCTCTGGCTTTACTGTGATTTTTTCAATTCCTAACTTGGTTCAGCGGGCGGAAATTCCCATCGAATAAGGAGATCATTACTGAAACAGAGATCTATTTTGCAGCGTTTCAAAGATCTTACTGTTTGAAAAGCATAACAATATGAAATAAAGTTGATCTAAGGCTATCAAAAACGAAATCGCGTGACGGCAAAAGTGTTTTTATTTTACGAAAAGGGTGTTCTAGGATTCGCATAATCTATATCGATTATTTGGAAAAAGAAAGAACGCTCTAAGTATTATGCGAATTTGTTGAACATTTTCAACAGTGAATAAAAGAAAAACGACCACATTTGTTGTACCAAAAAGTATTGTGATATGGGTCATGCTACACTACGTCAGCCAGTGACCGGGCGATGATATCACCGACGGTGTACGAGTAGCACATTCTCGTATAACCGAAGGACTATATATAGCGCTCAAGAGGAAGGAAGAGCAATTCAACCAGCAACGGTCGTGTACTTAATATCATAGTTATAAATGCGTGAATAAATAAATATAAATATTGTTATTCTAATTAGTTATTTGTTAAGTGTTATTTTTTATTAATGGTAGTTATTATTATACCATGTGTTTTATTAAATTAACTGAATACAAGAAATGTCACAATATTATTTCACCATGATAATACAGTCGCTTGTTATCTAGAGCTGTAACCACTAAATTAGTCGAATTACATTTCAAATTACTGTCTCATTCCCTATATTCCCCTCATCTGATCCCCGTTATTTTTTTCCCCGGACCTGAATAAATAGCTCAGCAGCCGGGAATTGGCAGCACACGAGGCCATCGCGGAAAGAGAGGCCTACTTTCCAAAATCTCAAAGATCCTACTTTTTGGAACGCATAAAAAATTTAGAATGTCCCTGTTCTAAATTCGATTATGTAGAGAAATGAAATAATTTTTTATATTAATAATAGTCTTTCTTTTAAAAGTTACGTTCCCGTCATAGCCCTCGTATAACGCACGGAAAAAGATATGATAGGCTATTATTTTTTAGAAACAGAATATACGTACAAGATGTAAATAATAAAACAAAAAAAGGCATAAAGGACGAAACCGAATCCATATGAATTTTACTTAAAAATTTATAATTTATACCACACGCTATTTCATATAATTGTAAATTACTTTGAAACTTTTGAAACGCTTAAAAGCTCTTTTATTCGAACGATTCTATTTGCATTAATGTCATATTTTTTCGTTTGAATTGTTGGGAGCACATTACCTGCACATGTATTTAAAAACGTCAATGCAAATGCAACTCTAGCGCTCTCGATGTGTTAAAAAGCAAGCAATGTAAAAAGAAAAAACTGAACGCAAGCTTTCTAGAGTAAAAATACCGTTTGTATTGTTTCAGGTACAATGGGTGCAGCAACAGCACGAAAGGCGGCGCAGGAAGAGGGATTACACTTTTCCTTCCGTCTCACCCTTCGCACAGTACTTTGGTTCTGTAGCGCCCGGAGCCAGACATCATGGCCATCCGAGGTATAGGGCGGCATCGGTCAAAACTTTTCCAGATCCACTCTTCAAAGAACAATGGTATTTGGTAAGTGATGCGGTTTTTGCATTTTGTTCGTTTAACTACATAAAATAGGGCTTAGCCAAGCGGAATCGTATTTGTGCTGTAATTCTTCCTCATTTTATTTAGAAACAAGTTCATCTTGTATGAGAATATGTATAATGGAATAGGATCCCATTACAGTATATATATATATATATATATATATATATATATATATATATATATATTGTAATGGGCTCCTATTCCTAATTCTTTAATTATTTCATTATTGAAATAACTTCAGATACTTTAATTTATAGTAACAGATATTATGAGATTAAAAGGCTTATTTTATGATATTGCTAGAATACAATAAAGTTGAATCTTGTTAAATAACTGTAGTTATTATACTTTTGAAACTTAACTGATCATGAAAAAAATTGTAATTAATGCTAATATTTAATAGAGTTACATAAAGAACTGTAAATGAAACTAATACATTCTATTAATAGTTATATTATTAATAGTTGCTTTTCAAATTAAAATTTAGAAAGGCATTTTAAAAGTCACTGTATATGAATTTAAATGACATAAAATAACGTTGGCGTCAAAACGTGAGCCATTCACTTTATAACAACTTTGGCTTCCAACGTGAGTCATTAGTTCTATAATATAAATATATATATTGTTGTGCCCTATGTATATTGTTGTGCTAAATGTAGAAATTAAATTTATTATTTATCGATACAAAAACTTCGGCTATGAGACTATCTCTGGGCGTGTGAGTACTCCGGATAAAACTAAGGGATTCAAATACAGAGTTATAATAATTAAAGCAATTATGTAAATATTCATTGATCGAAAAATATCATATATCTCAAACTGTAGTTATCTACCCTGACATCTAGGAAATAATAGTAGGAACTACTACGGTGAGGCAATACTAAAGTTTTTCACTATTTTTGAACACTTTAACTTTATGAATATATCGCGAATTTAAGAAATTTAGGGTCGCCTAAGACGTTTCTCATTTATGGAAAATGGCGTCCGTAACTTATGGAATCTCGAGAACTACTACTGAGACGCGATAATTCAACAATCGATGAGATTTTAAATTTATCTCACCTCTCATTGGTTAAAATACCGCCACGGATGTGCTACGTTAATGAATATAAATTCTATATACATTTCTGTACAATTAACATTTACTACTTATTCAAATTAAACTTACCTACTAATTATTTAAATTAAAGGATATAAAAAAAATAGAAACTATTCAAATATTTGCTTATATTTCCTTTTGAATTTTATTTAATCTATCTTAGACTTTTAAATTCTAAATATATATATTATATTTTAAATGTAAATGTCTAATTAATTATATTGTTGTTGGTGTAATTTGCTCCACAACAATATATAATATATGTATATATATACCGCCTGATTCTGAGCAAACGCAACGGCCTGAATGTACGAATATTTCTCCCGCTCCGAATAAAGATCCCCTGAACGCGTTAAGCCAATCACAAAACAGTCTGTTGCTAAACCCCCTCCTCGCGCCAACTTAATTGGCGCTTGCTATATGTATGACATCGATGTTAAGCCAATCACAAAACAGTCTGTTGCTAAACCCCCTCCTCGCGCCAACTTAATTGGCGCTTGCTATATGTATGACATCGATGTTGACGCGCCTACAGCATTCAGGGGAATTGTACTCGAAGCGGGAGAAATATTCATACATTCGGATCGTTGCGTTTACTCAGAATTAGGCGGTACACACATAGGTCCAGCCCGCTACGGGCCATACGCAACAATGTACGTATGGAACGTAATGCGATGTGGCAACATATGTACGATGCCACTCCGCGTGCGCATACATAAGTCCGATGATCGAGAGCAATAGATTGCCCGTCATTCGTATCTAGCTGTGCAAACGTAAAGGTTGCAACAGTTGCAAGTTAAACTGTTTAGAATTTTCGAGACAATAACCCCTAGAAATCTCGAGGGAGTGAGGCGGGAGTTTTACAATAGGCTCGGCTATTGTTTGGGGAGAGAGGGCGGTATTTTCGAATCCTATATTTAGTGACTTTCTTAGAATTAAAATTTATTTTGCAGAATTATTGATTTTTTTACTTTTATCTTTTAGAAAACGTTATTGTTTTTTTATTACTTAAAATTACGTTTCCGTAGCAGCTAAGAATACAATAATAATAACTTGGAGATATAACGACCTTATTATATCTGAAACAAATGTGCAAATTACGTATACAGAACGAATATGCAATCGACTATATCCTTGCGCGGTTTAAGTCTTACTAAATTCATAACTCTGCAATGTATGGTAATGTAAGCTACAGCGCGTAGAGGGGATTCGCTGTTGCCACTTATTGCTGGGTATGGCCCGCTGAGAGCTGGTCCTATCGGTATATATATATATATATATATATATATATATATATATATAGATAATTATTTCGTGACCTGTAATGTATGTTATGGTAAATTCAATTTGTTGGCGATTTAAGGTCTGGTTTTCCTTCAAATGTACAATCCTACATGTTTCGGCAAATGATGCCTTTTTCAAGGTATATAAAATATAAATGACGAATATGAATTAAATTTCTTACTTAATGTAAGATCCAGCTTCTTTTTAATAATTATAAATAGATTATTCATAAATTAATATACTGAAAACCAAATGAAATATTTGGGTTATATATAAGTATGAATTATTTAATAAGATGTATAATGTTCAATAACATAATTTATACTTTATGAGACGAAATGAAATAATATTACATATATATTGTAGTGGTTTGAAATTATAACATGCTGTATATACTTGAAAAATTAATATTATACTTGTTACCGATGTCAAAATTTGAAATTTAACAGACAGATTAAGTGAAGTTTTTCTTTAAAATTGAGCATTTATTAATTTGTAGCTAGTGTATATACCTATTAGTAGAAATTATTAAAATCCAACAGTCCGATTAATTTGTAAAAATTATCACATAAGGGTTTCTAGAGGCAGAGATTTCATTTTTGATATTGGTTTTAGCTTTTAAAAAGGAGTTTCTTCAAGATATTCTTTTGCTTTGCAAAATTTATAGATGCTCTATTGTATTAGAATCTTGTTTGAAACCAGAAGTGCTAGAAATGTACAATTTTATAAGTAAATTAAACAAAAGTAATTAAATATTTACCAAGTTGAAGATGAAATAAGTATTGTAAATAAAGTAAAGTTAGTCAAATCCATATTTATCAATACATATATATATATATATATAAAATATTTTTATTCCCTTGACAAATCCATCATTGCCGAAATATGTAGGGTTGTTTTAAATATATATACTTTGAAGTAATGAACCAGACCTTTAATCGCCGACTTATTAAGTTTACCTTATCATACCAAGGTCACGAAAATACTATATTTTTTATTCCCTTGACAAAGGCATCATTGCCGAAACATGTAGGGTTGTTTTAAATATATATACTTTGAAATAATGAACCAGACCTTTCATCGCCGACTTATTAAGTTTACTTATTAGGTCACGAAAATTTATTTATATATATATATATATATATATATATATATATATATATATATATATATATATATATATAGTAAATTCAATTTGTTGGCGATTTAAGGTCTGGTTTTACTTCAAAATGTATATATTTAAAACAATCCTAAATGTTTCGGCAAATGATGCCTTTTTCAAGGAATATAAAATATAAATGACTGTCATTTATATCTGGATTTGGAAGCTGGATCTTATATTAAGTAAGAAATTTAATTCATATTCGAATAAAAACAAAGATTGTTAAAAATTCAAAATATCTGCCATACTAGAGTTTTAAGAATTTATTTTTATTTTCAAATATTGTCGAATTAAAAAAAGCTTCCCGTAATTACCCTTAAATATGAATATTGAACATATTTTTTATACTTTATAATGTAGTTAATTAATTATTAACTTAATTTGTTTTAATTTATCAGTTTTTATAATTGTAAAAATTGTAAAAGTTAAATCGCATCATTTTCGAAAAGTAAATCAAAATTAATTTCAGAGCTTAAAGTAATAAAATTTATATCTAAATATCATTTCAAATTTAATAGGCATTTTTAATTTACATTTATTTACAATTTACAAAAGATATATAACTAATTTCACTTGTTTAATAAGGTAATGGAAACGTATTGATAAATAAAAGGAAAGAGCAGATATGTATTTTATGTAATAACACTGATACATATTTAATGAGTAATTAAATACAAAAATTTAAGAATAATTCATGTTTACATATATGAATATTTAATTGGAAAGAAAGTAAATCTTACATTAATAAAGAATATAATCAATTTCAAGAAAAATTTCGTTAATATTCGAACAAAAAGAAAGATTATAAATAATTCAAGATTGTCGCCATATTTAAGTTTTAAAAATTGATCTATATTTTCAACTATTATAAATAGAAGAACCTATGGAGGAGCCATTTTTCCGTTATTAATTTTCTTGTACAATTGGATAAAATGTTACTTTACCTAGAAGTACCTGGAATGCAACCATTCGGATATAAGAATGTTATCATCCCATCCTATATAAGAAATGACTTGATGACTATCTCCATAAATAAAATCATATGTAAGATCAAGCCAAGAATTATCTCACCTAACAAGAAAGGTTCCCCATTCGAAAATCTAAAAAAATTGAAACTTTGTGACTTGAGTTGTCCCACCCTAGGCAATGTCAAAACTATTTTTTGAGAGTAATTTTTTGAAAGAAGATATGCGTAAGGTGCCACGTGTATACACGAGGAAATATCAGAAGATAACTAGACTGGTACTGCAATACGGAAATGAAACATTTATTTAAAAAACTATCTTTCAAAGTACTCTCCATTCTGTGCAATACACTTTTCCCATCGTTTTGTCCACTTGTCATAAACATCTGAGGAAACATTTTTTGAGAGTCTATTTAGTGTACCCATCACCGCGTTATTGAGCTCTAAATTCGACTCAAATTTTCGACCTCTCAATTCTTTTTTGACCTTCAGGAAACAAATGGAAGACACATGAGGCAAGGTCAGGGGAATAGGGAGAGTGAATCATAATTTCCACCCCCAATTCTTCAAGTGTTTGTTGACAAATCACTGATTTGTGGGCCGGAGCATTGTCGTGATACAGGATCCAACCAATGTCTTGATAAAGCGGCCGTTTTTTTCTTTAATTTTGTCTTTAGGGTTCCTCGAAGTACATTAGAAGAGTACTCTCTAGTTACTGTAAGTGTTCTAGGTACAATGTGATTATAAACAATGCCCGATTTACAAAAAAAAATATATGCATCACTTTATCGGCGCTTTTCACAGTCTTCGCCTTCTGCAGTCTTGGACTGCCTTTGTGGTTCCATTGCATACTTTGAGACTTTGATTAAGGGTCGTAATGATAAAACCAACTTTCGTCACATATAACCACATTGTTTAAAAATTGTGAATTATGTTGCAGTTGCCTTTTCCACTGGCGACAAATTGTCATTCGATAGACTTTTGTTCATGGGTCATCACTTTCGAAATCCATTTTACCGCGACCTTTCAATACCCTAAATCTTCCTGAATAATTTTTTGAGTAGAACCATAAAACACATTAACAATGTTAGAAATACGATATATTCCATTTCAATGATAATTTTGAATCAAGTCGTTAATTCCTGCAATTTTTGAATTATGCAGTTAGTGGTTGCCCGCGTCGAGCTTCATCTTCCACTGATTCACAACTGTCTTAGAATTTCTTGTGCAACTCAAACATTCTACATCGTGATAAACTATCATCTGGGTATGCAGTTTTAATCATTTCAAAAGTTTCAGTTGGAGTTTTACCCAACCGAATACAAAATTTTATCCCATATCTTTTCTCCACTCGCATTTTTTCGATGTGTACGTCAAACACTGACAATTTAGTAATTAATTTGTAATAAACTTCAAAAGTTAAATCAAAGCCTACTTGAGGATAAGTACCTACATTAGAGATTTTCATGTTCTATATTTTCATGTTCTATTCTTTGTGTTATAAAATTCTAGTTGTAAAAGAAGTTATAGCAGCAGTCGCGTTATATTTTTATATAACCTCCTAGGTAGAGGGTGATAGAAAAAATTAACCAAACCAGTTTGAACGTCTAGTAAATTTTGTATTTACAAATTCAGGCTTTTTCTGTTTCAAACATTTCCATCAAGAATTTGTGTGTTGTCTATTATCCAATACTTATAAATAAGCTATTTGTGTAAGGACTTGGACTCAAATAATTAGAGAACGGACGCAATTTCCATAAAACGCAATCGGCAATTGGAATTGTGTATAACGTCGCTCAGTACATCCCGGCGTAGTTTAATGAAGTATTTGTTTGACTTAGTCGGACACCTGGTCTCGCCGCGATAACAATGGACAAGCCAGCTATTGTATTCGGAGAATATAGTGTTTTTTAAAGTGTTTTCATGAGCGTAGATAGAAGCGGCGTTTTTATAATGTATTTTATTTATTAATTTATATTTCGTAAGATAAATAAAGTGCTGTGAGTAAGTTTCTTGTTTTCATAGTTTTAACTGTTAATTACATCGTAATTTTTGTGATAGATCCTGTTTAATATCGTTTGATTGAATCTATTTCTACCAATTATTTCGACGTAAGAGTGTGCATTGAATTTCGTTCAGTTTCAATAACTTACGCATACATTTTTAGTTTTCATTTATTTAGATCTAGAGCATTGTTTAAGTTACTTTTTCAGACATGATATGGAAGAATGTCGAGAACGGCATTGTAAAACAATGGCGAGTTGGATTGACGGTCATACTGATTGTATGTCCATTGTCAGTGATTCCGAAATTTATTACAAAATCCGTAAAATATCGTCAAAAATGCGTCACTTAGGATCGCAAACACATCTGAGCTCTGTAAAACTTTTATGGCGGCTAATATTCCATTAAATAAACTTAGCAATCCCACTTTAAAAATATTTCTGAAAAAATATACTGGTCGAAATGTTCCTGATGAATCAACTTTACGCAAATATTATGTTTCTAGGTGCTATACGAGAACAGTAGAACGCATTAGAAGCTATCTTTTAAATCAATACATATGGATAAGCGCCGACGAAACGATGGATATGTTAGGACGCTGTGTGGTAAATGTTGTAGCTGGTGTACTACATCCAACTATTCCCTATAACTCATATTTAATAGCAACAAGTGTTATAAATAGAGTTGATGCGGAAACAATTGCTGAAACCATTAAGGAGAATATGCAAAAAATGCTTCATTCGGACGCCACGTCCAAAGAAAAAATACTTTTATTTGTCAGTGATAGTGCTGCGTATATGTTAAAAACAGGCAGACTATTGAAGAAAACATCCTAATATGCTGCATATTACTTGTGTAGCACATGCTCTGCACAGAATCTATGGATCAGAGACACTTTTCCGGAAGTTGATAGACTTGTATCAGCTTTTAAAAAAGTTTTCAAAAAAGCACCATTGAGAGTAGCTCTTTTCAGGGAAAAATTTCCATCTCTGTCACTGCCTCCCACTCCAGTAATAACTAGATGGGGAACATGGCTGGAAGCTACTAGTTATTATGCTGAGAATTTCGATAGTCTAAAACATTTCGTAACACTGCTAAACGAGGATGCTAGAAGTATTGGTGAGTGCAAGGAGCTCACACAAATCCCAAATTTAAAAAATCAGTTGTACTTTCTTCACGAACACTTTGGAAAATTGCCAAAACTAATCACTTATTTTGAAAATCGAAATCTCAAATTAAATGACGGATTAACTACATTAGATGTGGCTGTTAATAATTTGAAAAGTATTCCAAGTGACTTCGGATGTGGCCTTCGGCAAAAGTTTGAAGCAATTCTTAATAGAAATCCAGATTTAATTACATTGCAGCAATTATGTATGGAGACAATTCCACAAAATCTAACGGCTAAATATGAAGAAATAAAAGAATATTTCCAGTATGCACCTATAACCAGTTGCGATGTAGAAAGGACGTTTTCTATTTATAAGGATGTACTTAATTCAAGGAGAACAAAATTGACAGAAGAAAACCTTGAGAAACTATTGCTAGTCAATATTAATACTCCTTTACTCAACTTGAACGACAAAATGAACAAATAAAAATGTTCCAACTTAAAAACTTAAAAAATACAACTTTTCTACAAATACATATGTATTTCGTAATTTTATAGATCACCACCCGTTTGTTTTCCAATTATATAAATAAAATTAAAAACTTTATAAATACAACTTTTCAACAAATAAATATGTATTTCGTAATTTTATAGATCACCACCCGTTCGTTTTCCAATTATATAAATAAAATTAAATATTTTAGAAATACAGCCTTTCGCCAGTACTGCACTGGGTGGTAAGCGTGTCCGTTCTCTACAAATAATATAATAATTTTTTAATAAATTTTGTTTATCTTTATTACTCTCTCTCTCTGGGTGTTTAGTAACAAAGTAATAATGTAATATAGTAGAAATTTTTGTCTTTTCATCCAGTACAACATACGAATATCATTCTCGATTTGATATTATTTAAATAAGCGCACTAAAGTCTCCGCATATATAAATGAAACATTAATCTTTATTATTTACACAGTGCCTAGTAGAGTTTGGTGTTCATTGAAGTTGCCGCAATAAGTTATTTTTGTTCATTCTGAACATTATTATACACAGTTATGAACATAACTACTTACTTAGTCTTTAAACTAAGTTGTTAACTATTCGCCTATTATTCCAAGGTAGTTTGCATGAGAAGCGAACATGTTTAATTGAATTAATTATTGAAGTTTCACTTCCAACGCTTTCTGTTCCAATAATCTTTTACAAATAGCTAATTATTTTGAATCGAAGTAGCCTTTAGTTCATGGAAATTCACAATCGATAAAATAAAAATGAAAAAAATAATATCACTTAAATGTACACTTTATTGGTAAAATACCATAACAATTGTCGAAACAATTGTTATGGTATTTTATCAATAAAGTGGAAATTTAAGTGATACCGTTTTTTCTATTTTTATTTTATCAATAACTTATTAATAAAGTTGGGAATTTTATGCCCACGGGAGCCGTATTATATGCACATATATGTTTCCAAAATTTGATGATAATATGCAGAACTTTTATTAAAATATGCAAAAATATGTAAAGTTTAGGTGATAGTTACACAACTAAATTATTGTCAAGATATTAAATAATGTCAATATAAATTTAGAGATACACATATATGTACTATATCAATTTTTTATTCGAAATTTTACAAAATACATGTATAATAATAATAAGAATAAGTAAGCTAAACAATGTAACTATTTGGATGTATATTTGCCTTTGTATAGTATTAAAAATATTTACAAATTAAATGCTCTTCTAAATTCTCGGCTAAAAATGATTTTCTGCGATCCGTCAATAAGAACTTGTATGCTGAAAAGCTTCGCTCAGCGTCAACTAATGTAATTGGCGCATACTTGTATTTGTAAATAATTGATGGACTCATCTCAGTAGTTTCATCGTAGTTTCCTTCCAACACAATGGATATTCTACTAAGCTGATTAAAGCCCTCGTTTTTCTCTAGAACTTGTGTTAATTTAATTTTGAACAGCTCTCCTATGGTACCTCTCACATTATAAATTTTATTCTCGAAACTTTGAATCAATTCTATCGATTCACTGAGTACAACATCTTGAGTTACAAGTTTTATTTCACTAGTCGTATTGGTAGTATTTCACTAATAAAAAAGCTAACTCTTGGCGCATTTGCGGTTTATTTAGTAAATCTTTGCAATCTGAAATTGCTATCGACTCATTTGAAAAAGAGCGAATGAATTCTCTTATCTGTTCAAAGGTATCTGCATAAAATACAGCGGCATTAAGCCACGTGCCTCATCTTGTTATTATGGGTTGTGGTGGCAGTACCAGACCAGATATTTATCTTTGTTTACTTGAACCCTCAGCGGTGGTTTAATAAATACTTTTTTTGTCAAATTGATCAATGAACTAATATCTGGAAATGTGTAACGTATTTCTTCTGTTACTCTGTTAACAGCATGAGCCAAACATGTTACATGCACTAGATTCAGGTAAAAAAATCATCAAATTCTTCACCATATATGTCGCAGTATCCGATAACATCAGTAATGCCTTATCAGTTGGAACGGCATTCGACAAATATAATCTCGTTAAACTATCGTTTATAAATCTTGTTATAGTTAAGTTATTTGTTTTCTTCAATTCTTCTGTACCATTTAAAAAAGATTGGCCGGCGCAATTTTCATTTAAAATGCCAATCAATAAGTTGGCACAACTGTTTTCTCGTCGACTACGAAATAAATATAATTTTCACCTATTGTTTCCTTAATTTTCATCATAGTTCCCTCAAATAATAGATTAATAGTTACTTTTTCCTTGTAGTTGAGCGACTATGAACAGACAGTTTCGTAAACTTCTTTAAAAAAAAATTAAACATTGGATTATCCAACATTGAAAGTGGAATGTTTGCTCTTAAGAAGGTGTTACACCAGTCATAATGGAAAGTATTCTGTTCTAAATTTTTACTTGTTGAAATAAAAGATTGATCAGAGTAGCTTGTGGTGCATTTTTAAATCTTCCGATATTTCTTTTATGCAAATCAGTTCCTACATGTTGCGTTAATTGAAATTTTTTTCGTCATCGAATCTACTATAATTAATTGCAGGTATTAGAATACGAAATTAAACGTAACATTTTACGTGATCTGTATAAATCTGCAAGAATTTCGGTAAACATATCTTATGAAAAATATGCATTTTCATATAATCCCAGCTTTACTTATTAATAAGCGCTACTTCCTTTATTTAATCTGTAATCAATCCGCATAAAGTAGGAATAACGATAGAGGCTTCATTGAAGACAATATCCTGTGTCATAAAATTTAAATTTAAAAAATCGAACTCTAGTTCGAGCAATATGATCACATACTCTGAGATGGTTTGGTTAAGCATGTCGTATAAAAGTAAATTACATTTTTGCGTTACTATAATTAAATTATTATATCTCCAGCAGCGAATGTGTACCTCCTTATTGTAATCAGAATTGAGATACAGTCCTAAAATTAAAATTCGAGGGTTTACGGTTTACTTATGCCACCATTGCACGAGATATCACTTCAATTCTCTTTTACCTATAATATTGCAATGTTTTATAATCCCATTTCTGACGATTCTCTCTGTTACTGGATTTAAACGGGAGCTTCGCCCATATCAGAGACTACCCAATTTATACTTCATCTGCAGTAGATTTCTCTTGGGCTATATGTATTTCAGTACTTTATATTTTCTTTAGGCTTTTTCATATTATTTTTTTATTGTGTAGCATATACGTTCTTTTGTTTGTACTGGATTTCAATTATTTTATTACTATGACATATATGTTGTTACAACTAAGAAAATAAAGTTATTTGCCCCACGTTGCAGTGTCAAAAATATTAAGAATCAGAGTCTGTAGTTCTGCCTTTTAGAAATTGAATTTCTTAACCTATGCAAAAAGAGAATAGTTCCAAGCTTCGTTTAAATTTAACAAATTTATTATTAATAAAATGAAAAGAGAAAGATTGAAAAAATGAACTGCCTTAAAACAATTCGTAAATTATATTAAATTAAATTACTTAAAAGCTAAATATAACCTATTTAATTAATACAAAGGTATTTTTAATAATATGAAATATTATTAAAAATCTGGTGTGAAGACACAAATACAGGTTCACTATTAATATTTTTGTGAACGTGTCCGAACATATCCCTCTCCAGAGACGTAGATACGTATTTCGCCTTTCTACAGGCTCATCGGTACGCCCCTGCTAGAGAAAGGATATCTTCAGACACATTCACAAAAAAGAACCACATCGCCACATCACAGAAATTATCCAGACCGAGCGTAGAAGTGAATTCAGCGCTGCCTGTTGTCAGACAGCCGAAGTAGCCGAAGTACCTCGCCCCGTCCACATAACCAATGTGAAGTAACGACGCCCTTCCAAAGGTGGCACAGCCATCTCTCTACAAACTCCATTTTGTTTGTGTCTTCACTCATACTACGGACTAACCGCATGTGTGAATTTACTTCTACGCTCGGTCTGGATAATTTCTGTGATGTGGCGATGTGGTTCTTTTTTGTGAATGTGTCTGAAGATATCCTTTCTCCAGCAGGGGCGCACCGATGAGCCTGTAGAAAGGCGAAATACGTATCTACGTCTCTGGGGAGGGATATGTTCGAACACGTTCACAAAAATATTAATAGTGAACCTGTATTTGTGTTCTTCACACCAGATTTTTAATAATTTCCAATTCCAAAACAGTTCATTTAAGATTAAATCGAACTTAATACCCTTCTTAATTAAAATTTCATAATAATATACATATAAACTCTCCGATTAATTATGGCAAACTATGTCTAAGCAATACTTAATTCTTTTCACACAAAATTTTCGTTCATAATTTCTCACTGGCTGCGTCGATAACACATTAGATTTTGTTCTTGGGGTCCTCATGGATGGCTTCAAATAATCCTATAAAAATAACTGGCACAGTGTTGAATCACAAGATCTTGTTATCTAATCGATGTACACATCTCATGAAAGTATGCAGTCAATAAATTACTAATGCAGTAAAACGGGTGTTGCTCGATCTGTATGGCAGCGGCCACCATATAAAAACGTATGGGTCTATAATACCTCCTGGACCTACAAGGGGGTATTGATATCTAGTTAGCTTAGGCCATTTTTCTTGAACAAAGCAAAATCTTGTTTAAAGACAAGAAATAACCTGCCTTGTTCCCCAGATTTAGTCCCCTCTAACTATTATCTGCTCCTGCGATTGAAAGAAAGTTTAAAATGACGTCAATTTTTTTGTAGCTAAGAGGTAATAGAAGCTGTGGAGGGCTGGTTCGCAGACCAAGAAGAATGTTTTTTTTAGAAGGGTTAAAGGCGTTGCTGGGTCGCTGTATCAAGTATATTAATTTAAGAGAAGACTATGTTGAATAATAAAATATTATTAATAAGTACCAACTTTAAATTGTTTCCATAGCAGGTTAAGAATAATCAATTCCCCGCCGTAGGTGTTCGGAGTGCATTTGGTTCTCAAGAATAATTTTTTTATTTTTCGATTCCTTAATTTCTACAATTTTGTTTGTTTACGAACGATTCGACTTGAAAATGCGCCCCATCGGTAGAGATAATTTTTCCATTAAATTGAGAAATCACTCCATGATGCTCTAAAAATCAACTCAGGAATTGTCAATGGTCAGAATAATAATAAATATTTAGCTCTTGCAGTAATAGAGTTCTATACATATTAAGGTGCAGGTCCTTAGTGAATATTCGCTGATGCTTCTCAAAATGTTTAATTGTTGTACTGTATTGTACACGTTACCGAGTTAATTCTCTTGGGTTTGCTAACCAGAGCAATATTTTCACAGAATTCTTATCCCACTTTGATGTTCATGATGTCTTGCATCAATTACCAATTGAGTTTCATCGAATATTGTAATCAACCAAAAATTTCAAGAAATTTTCGTACCGTCGCTGCCAAATTTTCATAATAATAACGCATTGTTATTGCGAATAGTATTCTACACATCATAATCAGAGGAAATACAGATTAAATCTGTTAAATAATTAACATTCATTATTCAACATAATACACAAAAGTGGCGCGAAATTTAAATTTATCATAAAATTTTATCTGCCAATTAAGTATATGTACTTCATATGAAAAGATCTCAGAAAAGAAATATTTTTAATTTATAAAAGATAAATTAGTAATTTATTTCTGCGCTCTGGCATATATAAAATAATTCGCCCTTTTATTGGGCATCTGGGAAATAAGTTTTTAATTTTTACAAATCCCAGAAGCCGTAAAACTACATCTTAATGTTCGTGGAATTTCTTGTTGCATTATGCCCTTATATCAATTTTATGACCGTCGTGCAATTCTACCTTATCTCTATTCCTTTGTGCTGCTCCGCTACTGTTATAAAGTCTATTTATTTTATGGCCTGTTCATTCGTTCTCATAGCAGGAAAGCGTTAGCGTTATTCTGGTGAATGTTTTTATAACCTTTCCTCTTCTATTATAACGTCTCTGTTAATTTTAATTGAAATATTAACCAACGTATCTAGGACTTATATTTTAGTTCAGCTATTTAGATAATTATTGTACATATACGAGATTAATACCTATGCTCCGCCATTGGCGTATTTACATTAGACATATTGGAATTTTTTTCATCCAATGAATATGAAAAGGAAGGGGAGAACTTTGAGAAAGAATACAGTGGTTCAACAAATTACCATAATACTGTGATCGTTTTTCTTTTTGCCAAAAACTCGATATATATATATATATATATATATATATATATATATATATATATATATATATATAACAATTAATAGATTATTGGAGTTTTTCGGAATTTATATGAAATATTTACAAATATCAAATTAGTATAATTTGATATTTATAAATATTTCATATAAAAGCCGAAAAACTACAATAATTTATCAATCGTTATATTTAATAAACGGATAAGAAATTATCTAAACATATATATATATATATATATATATATATATATAAATATATATCATATATATATATATATATATATATATATATATATATATATATATATATGATAAACGTACTGTTAATGAGAATTCATAATTATTGAATTCTCATATTACATGCCATTGCCGCTCTAGTCGTTGCATCAATCTCTACTCATGACAAAATCGCATTTGTCTAAGAATGTAGCCGCAACGTGTCACGGCGCCAACCGTCCAGGTTGTCCGAAAAAAATGAAAAAATGTGCGAAAGCCGTATCCAACTGGGATGTGCAGACGTCGGCGTTTCATAGTTATTACTAATTGTCAATACACCTTACCCAGAAATAGATACGACTTTCATTTCTATACTGCGTGTATATATACTAGTGATGATAAACGTACTGTTAATGAGAATTCATAATTATTGAATTCTCATATTACATGCCATTGCCGCTCTAATCGTTGCATCAATCTCTACACATGACAAAATCGCATTTGTCTAAGAATGTAGCCGCAACGTGTCACGGCGCCAACCGTCCAGGTTGTCCGGGAAAATGAAAAAAATGTGTGAGGAAGCCGTATCCATCCGGGATGTGCAGACGTCGACGTTTCATAGTTATTACTAATTGTCAATACACCATACCCAGAAATAGATACGACTTTCATTTCTATACTGCGTGTATATATACTAATGATGATAAACGTACTGTTAATGAGAATAACATAATTTTTATATATATATATATATATATATATATATATATATATATATATATATATATCTACAAGGCGATTCCCTAAGTCCAATAATTTTTAATCCTATTATGGATAGACTCATAGACAGTGTGAAAAATATGCATGGCTACAAAATGGGGAAAAACAATCTAACTGTTTCATATTACACTGACGACGCGGTGCTAATCGCAGATACTGAGAACAACCTACAGAGCCTTCACCATCGATTCTCAAAAACGGCTGAAAAATACAATACGCAAATATCCACCGAAAAAATAAAATCGTTAGTGGCCGCAAAAGAGCGTATAAGATGTAAATAAGAAATATGTAACAAAATCATCAAATAAGTGATGTCCTTTATGTACTTGAGAGTAGAAATATCGAGTGAACGGAATAAGTACAGAGAAGTCAGGCGACAGACCATGTGAGCAGAACGAGTGTCTGGATATCTAAGAGATGCCGCCTGGAAAAATAAATACCTCACAACAAAGAGCAAAGTAAAACTATATAAAACAATGTTAAGACCAATAATGACCTAAACAGCTGAAACCCATGCCGACACAAGCAGAATTAAACAACTGATGCGAGCAACCGAAATGAACACTCAGAACGATAGTTGGAAAAACAAGGAGAGATAGAGTTAGGAACGAAGCTATAAGAGAGTAGTGTGAAATCAGAGACGTCGTTGGATTCGTCAAAGGAAGAAGAAGCATGGAACGGGCACGTCCAAAGGGCAGATGGGACCAGGTTGCTATAGCAAGAGACCAAAAACCAGCAGGAAAAAAAGATCCTGGGACACCGTTAAAAAGATGGAAGGAAAGCTGGGTCTCCACTAAAACTGAATCGCCATGATGAATTCGTAAAGCAGAACAGGTTTCGATCTAAATAAAAGAAGGAAGTATATATTACGTGAATTCGAAAATAATGTAGCTATAACCTTTCCGGAAGATGGAAACAATTATTGCCTTTTTTAGTGCTTGTTCGCGAACGAAAGTCAATCGTTTCAGACGTGAAGTGATGCATCCATAAGTTCACAATTACATAACGCCGTAAAAACTCATGTGTTTGTATATATTCAAACACAGCGTTTAAATTATCGCGCAATTTCGTTTTTGAACCTCTGATAAGAAATACGGCACCTAATGCGTCGATAACTTGTTCTTACCCAAATTTCCGTGCAAGATATTGAATATTTGTTCAGTGGAGATGTTTATAATCTGAGTATTTCTAGCACCTTCAGTCGATGATCTTTCAATAACATATCACAATCTGTGTCAGTTATTGCCTTCACAATCACCGTAAACGAAGAACCTGGGAGTTAAGCGTCACTGTATAATTACTTTAATATGTTTTTACTTTTCTTGGGTTTTCTAATGGTATTTCGACTAAAAAAGTTGTATTTTATCAACCGAAAAAATTTATTTTGCTTTCCATTCACGATATCTACGAACTTATTTGATTTTTGAGCGTGCCAAACGATATCTATTTGACATATCGACTTGGAATTTTGATTATGAAATTGTTAGTTATCAAATGATAAATTATCCTAGCGCCCTCTATCGAAAAGTCATGGTACCATCAAACGAACCTTGTATTATTTGTTATAGGCAAAACTTGGATTCATCATCAAACTCAAAAAGAAAGGAAAGAAGAATAACCTAGTAATTCCTCATTTTAAAGTAAAATCCGTGTGAGAAATTAAGACCACGCATTCATCATCTGTAGTGTTTGAAATAATTAAATTTACCTTGTGGGTTTCAAGCTAATCAAATACCTATGAAAATTAATTAAAATTAACATATCTCCTGAAATATATTTTCAAGTGCCAAAGAAGTTATGTCTACTCTACGTGAGTTAACTAAAGTTAATTGTTCTAATTAAAAAACTATATCGGGAATTCGAAGTTACTTTCTTATAATTTGGATTAGACTATATACAGGCTGATTCATTTTCGGCCCTCACCATGGGGATCTCTCTTATTATTGGAGATAGAGTATAAGTTTAAATTTGGTAAAGTTGTTAAATTTTGTGTTTGTTATAAATCCGTAAAGAAAATAGACCTGTGACAAATGACCTTCGTTATTTAAAGAAAAAACGCGAGAACCCCATTTTCTTCTTTTACCTGTAGCGCCGACATTTGGCCTTGTACAGAAAAAATAAAAACACATCCTTGTGGGCATTTCTAAACCTCTAAACGACGTTTCGTTTCTTTCTGGCCATCATCAACTATCTAATTTCTTATAAGCGCCATATTGGATGTAGACATCTTCAGAAAGAGTTTTTTTTTCTGATTTCAACCATGTACCACATGCTGACTATAGTTTTTGACATTAGGTTTTATTTGAAAGAATAAATTATAAGATTAAATAAGGTAGCCTTTGGAATTTCAATCTGTCAAACATTTCATTTATTGTTCATTAATAATACAAAAATGTCATATACTAACGAAGAGAAACGAGATATGATAAGTATTTTTTATTCTTCGAAACGAAATTCAACAGTAGCGAGTACAAGATAACAAAAACATTAATAAAAATACATAGAAAAGTAAACAATAAACAATTACAGTAAATGTTCAATTATCTGGCCATCTTCGGTAATGCACAATTGGGCACGCCTTCTGGCATTTTGTACTGCCCTTTGTATAGTTCTTCTAGGAACTGCATCGAAGGCATTCTGAAGTCTGTCTCGTAATTCTTCAATGTTTTGTGGCGCATCTACTTTATAAATATTATTTTTAACATATCCCCATAAAAAAAAAATCTAGCGGACTTAAATCAGGAGATCTCGCAGGCCATTCAACAACTCCCCTATTTCAAATCCAACGGTTTGCAAACTCTTGATTTAAGAAATTTCTAACAACATCTGCATTGTGTGCTGGTGCGCCATCTTGTTGCCACCATAAATATTGTAATTGATTTAATGGGATATTGTCGTCAAGATAGTCAGATACGTAGATACGTAGATACGTATGTACGTAAAATGTTTAAATATCTTTCTCCATTTAAATGTTCTTCATACATAACTGGTCCTAAGAGACGATTTGCCAAAATACCCATCCAAACGTTTATTCCAAAACGATGTTGTGGTCTTCTAGCCCTGTTTTGTCGGGGATTTTGTACTGCCCAATAGTGCTCCGTATTTCTTTTGAACATTCTATAATTTGTAAATTTTGTTTCATCTGACCAGATGATTTTGCTTAAAAAATTTTCGTCATTTTCTATCCTTCCCATTAACCAATTACAATATTCTAGCCTTCTCAAATTATCTCCAGGCAGTAAAGAGTGACTAACATGGATCCTGTATGGTTTAAACCTACTTTTATGTAAAGTTCTCCAAACTCTGGACTGGCACAAATTTAATTCTGACGCTACTTCGCGTGTAGAAATTGATGGATTATTATTTATCTATAAAAATACAAGATTAACATGAAATTTGAAAACACGCTTTTAATTTACCATTTGTAAAATATCTCGATTTTCATTTAAATTCCTGTTGTCTTGACCATTACGCGGCTTAGTAAACGATCCATTCTCGACCAAATTTCTGTCGAGATCTAGAAAAATGGTACGATGAGGCTGTTGTCGTTCTGGATATAATTGTAGATATCTTGTACTCGCTACTGTTGAATTTCGGTTCGAAGAATAAAAAATACTTATCATATCTCGTTTCTCTTCGTTAGTGTATGACATTTTTGTATTATTAATGAACAATAAATGAAATGTTTGACAGATTGAAATTCCAGGGCTACCTTATTTAATCTTATAATTTATTCTTTCAAATAAAACCTAATGTCAAAAACTTTAGTCAGCATGTGGTACATGGTTGAAATCAGAAAAAAAAACTCTTTCTGAAGATGTCTAAATCCAATATGGCGCCTATAAGAAATTAGATGGTTGACGATGGCCAGAAAGAAACGAAACGTCGTATAAAAATTTAGAGTACACCACTGGATAGAGGTTTAGAAATGGCCACAAGGATGTGTTTTTATATTTCTCTACAAGGCCAAATGTCGGTGCTACAGGTAAAAGAAGAAAATGGGGTTTTCGCGTTTTTTTTTTTAAATAACGAAGGTCATTTGTCACAGGTCAATTTTCTTTACGGATTTATAACAAACACAAAATTTAACAACTTTGCCAAATTTAAACCTATACTCTATCTCCAATAATAAGCGAGATCCCCATGTTGAGGGCCGAAAATGAATCAGCCTGTATATACTCTATTATTAGAACTAATCATCGTAACAGTTGCTATATCGAGAGATTTATTATTGGAATTTTATCTTTACTAATCCTGCAGGTTCTAAATGTGGTATTCTCAAAGCAAAAAGGCAAATTTTGATTAGTCAAGCAAATGCATCAGATATATCTAATAGAACTTTATCCATATTAAACCGACTACCGTCTCGAATAAATGATTGACCCAGTTTTAGCAGATTCTGTCCGAACAGCGGAATAACATTAGTTTCCCGAGCTTAATTCCGTTTGGTAAAAATTAATCAAAGCGACCCGAAAGCGCTCGGACACCGGGAACAACTAATATATTAGTACCGGTGGACAACTTTACAACACATCTAAATATGTTAGGTTGAGCTCGGAGTCCCTTAGACGCAGTAATCCGTGCACTTTGTATGCAAAACTAGCGAAAGGAAACCGCAAAGTTTGGAACTGCAGTGCAGTCACGGTTAGAAATTCTATACCGAAGTTTTTGTCCTAATTAAGCATGCTTAGTAGAGTATTAAGACAATTGGAGAGCCATTAGGAAATTAGAACTTTAATTCCTAACTAAAGGATCCGTAATAAAGAACCCACCCAAATTGTGTGCCGCTTTAGATCTTGGTACTTTTATCGATTAGTTTCGGAATATTTACTTGGACGTATTTAATTCTATTACTTGAACTGCGCACATTTATTTTAGGACAAATTTGATGTAATTGTTAGAGATTTATTCAGTATATTTTTATACTTACGTGTTTTATATTTAATTTTAATTTCGAGAACAATTTTAAATACTTTAGACCATTCATATGAATACAATTATTTTATTATTAGGAAATTATATTAAGCGTCTTTGTAAGCAGTTTATTGTTCCATCATAAATTCCTTACACTCATACTTATTTTAAATCTTTGATGTATTACTTATGACTAGAGACCGGACGCATCAGGGCGAAATTACAATGGACCATATAAATAGTCTATAACATAGCTAGGTCAACACGCAGTTATTGAATAGCACTATTCATTCGTTAACCGCACATTTGTCGTTGAATTGTGACGCAATTACTTCAATATTACGATTAAATTCCTTTCTTCATGGACGTAGATAGAAGTATCATTTATTTTATTTATTAGTTTATATTTCGTAAGATAAATAAAGTACGGTGAGTTACTTTCTTTTTTACATTGTTTTAACTCTTAATTACATGCTTCGTAATTTTTGTAATAGATCCTGTTTAATATCGTTTCATCGAATCTACTTCTCCCAATTATTTTACCGTACGCGTCCAGCGAATTTCGTTAAGTTTCAATAACTTACACATACATTTTTAATTTTCATTTATTTAGATCGAGAACATTGTTTAAGTTACTTTATCAGATATGATATGGAACAACGTCGAGAATGGCAACGTGAAACAATGGCGACTTGGATTAAGGGTCAATCTGATTGTATGTCCATTGCCAGTGATTCCGAAATTTATTGCAAAGACTGTAAGATATCGTTAAAAAAATCCAAGAAATCGCACGTAAAACGTCATTAGCATCGCAAACACATACACAGATATTAGACACGTTGGAATGTGACAATTTTAACGAAGTACTCTATCAAACTTTAATTGCGGCAAATATTCCATTAAATAAACTTAACAATCCCACCTTCAAAACGTTTCTCCAAAAATATACTGGTCGAAATGTTACTGATGAATCCACCTTACGCAAATATTATGTTTCTAAGTGCTACACGAAAGCAGTAGAACACATTAGAAGCCATCTTTCAAATCAGTACCTATGGATTAGTGCCGACCAAACTGTCGTTATACTAAGACGCTGTGTGGTAAATGTTGTAGCTGGTGTACTATATCCAACTATTCCATATAACGCATATATAATAGCAACAAAAGTTATAAATACAGTTGACGCGGAAACAGTAGCTAAAACCATTTACGAGAACATGCACCAAATGTTTCATACGGACAGGCACAAAGAAAAAGTACTTTTATTTGTCAGTGACAGTGCTGCATACCGCATGTGTCAAATATCATTAGGCATAGGGAATACGTATGAGTACATACGATGTATATGTATATGAAAAAGCGGATCCAATGCCGGCGAAGACCGCGACGGCCGGCAACGATTGTCTCTGATTGTTTCGCAAATACAAGTTAGCAGTAATCATTTGACCATCGCCATAGGTACTTGTAATGCATTCTAAAGTAACATTTACGAATTGCAAGGGATTTGCTTTTCTTATTTCTTTCAGTAGATGCAAGAAATTTTTAAGCTGCGGTACGTCGCATAAACAAAAGCGTAATTCTAATAAAATTAAAGAATAATCCTAATAAAATAAATAAAAAAGGATTCTAAAAATTATAATAAATTATGCAAGAGGTTCAAAAATTCCGCCTTGCACAGCAAGTCATTGTCCTAGGCGGTCGTAGAAATTAGCTCTTACATGTGCTAACATGTCGGCAGTTAATGAATTCGCAGCCTCAGTTATTTTTTCTCTCAAGGAAACTAGATTTTCTGCTCTACCAGCTTCATGAGTATAAACAATATTTTTTAGATATCCCCACAAAAAGAAGTCATTTGGAGATAGATCAGGAGATCGCGGGGGCCACTTAATGTTTTCTGTTTCAGTAATAAGACGGTCAGGTATTTCCTAGAAATTCCTTTACCTTCACTGCATTATGTGCTGGACAGCCATCATGTTGAAACCAAACGATTTCCTGATTTATTCCAATGTTTTGAATGGCGGGAAGTATTTGATTTTTCAGTAATTCGAGATACTTGTCGGCATTTAATATACTATCTATAAAATAGGGGCCTATAGAATGGTCACCTAAAATACCTGTCCAAACGTTTAGTTTTTGAGTATACTGAGTGCGATTTGCAAAATGCCGGTGTTGATTTTCCGAAGCCCAATATCGAAGAACAGAGGGATTGTGCTTTCCGTGTAATGGAAAAGTTGATTCATCGGTGAAGAGAATATTTTTAACGAAATTTTCATCTCGATGTATCTTTTCCATAGCGTCTTGACAAAACTCCATTCTCCAGAAATTGTCCTCGGGATATATTTCTTGAGTTTTCGAATATTTGAAACATTTTAAACCATTACGTTTCCAAATACGTGAAATAATTGTGTTACTTGTACCCAATTCCTCGGCATCACTTCTAGTAGATCTCGTGTTATCAATTTCCACAATACTACAAATTAATACATCCCACCGTTCTCTTTCCTCAATTTTTTGTGGTGATACCTCTCTTGGTTTGCATTTCGTACAGGTATTGAGACAGAAACAAGTTTCAAATTTATTTATAATATTATAAATTGTTTGTCTGCAAGGTACAGAACGGTCTGCAAAAGTCAGCGCAAACAAATTCATGCACTCCATTGCAGACTTGCCAGCATAAAACCATTTTACTAACTGAAGCTTTTCTGTGGGTGTATAAAGAGCCATTATACATTAATTTTATTGTACGCTTTCAAACTGTAACGGCCGCAGCTAGACTGTATGCAAGATTTCCAGTCAATCGGTATCGGAGACAATCGTCAGTCGTCGCGGTCTTCTCTGGTATTGGACTGGTTTTCTCATGTACGTATACATTGTATGTACTCATACGTTGATTCTCTATGCCTAATAATATTTAACACATACGGTATATGTTAAAAACAGGCAGACTATTAAAGGAAACATATGCTGCATATTACTTGTGTATCACAAGCTCTCCACAAAATCTGTGAATATATCAGAGACGCTCTTCCGGAAGTTGATAGACTTGTGTCCGCTTTTGAAAAAATTTACAAAAAAGCACCATTTAGAGTAGCTCTTTACAGGGATAAACTTCCACTTTGTTACTGCCTCCCTCTCCACTAACAACTAGATGGGGAACATGGTTGGAAACTACTAAATTTTATGCAGAGAATTTCGATAGTTTACAAAATTTTGTTACATGTTTAAATGATGATGCTCGAAGTATTTCTGAGTGCAAGGAACTAATACAAATTCCAAATTTAATAAATAAATTGTATTTTCTTCAGGAACACTTTGGAAATTTGCCAAAACTAATCACTTATTTTGAAAATCAAAATCTCAAATTATCTGATGGATTAACCACATCAGATGTGGCTATTAATAATTTGAAAAATATACCAAGTGACTTCGGATGTGGTCTTCGGCAAAAGTTAGACGCAGATTTTAATAGAAATCCAAATTTAATAACATTACGTCAATTGTGTATAGGGCAATGCCTTAAAATCTAACTGCTAAATACGCTGAAATAAAAAAATGTTTCCAGTATGCACCTATAACTATTGCTATGTTGCTATGTAGAAAGGACGTTTTCCATCTACAAGGCTATATTTCATTCAACGAGAACAAATTTTACAGAAGAGACCCTTGAGAAAGTATTGCTAGTTAATATTAATATTTCTTTACTCAACTTGAACTACAAAATGAACAAATACAACTGTATTTCGTATTTTATAGATCACCACCCGTTTGTTTTCCAATTATATAAATAAAATCAAAATCCCTTTGAAAATACAAATTTTCAATAGCGATGAGTCATCGGCCCCTCATGTCCAGTCCCTACTTATGACATAATTGTATTTCTATTTTACTCGCGCAACAATAGATTTAAATATTATCGAGATATTTCAATTGCATTCAAACATAATCTGCACAGCTACAAACAAACATATTATTATTAGGGACCGGACCGTACACGAGAGGCCCAAAGCTTTATAAGAATAGCAAAACTCTCGAATTTGGACTAAACTTGGTCAGCATAAATCCAAATGTAACTGCTATTAGATAGCCAAAACTTACTATTGTCCCCTCGTATGATATACCGTGTGTCCCAATTTCGATGCTCACCATTGGTATCTCGGTTATTAGAAGATATAGAACAACGGTTAAATGCGGAATGTTTTGCAGAATTCAATACTCGCTGCAAATCTCATTTCAAATTTGATCTAACTTTTTAAATTTTTAAAATTTTTGAAAAATCAAAAATTTGCCGGTTTCGTTATTCCTCAATAACTCGATAACGCTGACCTCTTTTAAAGTTTTACATTGTTGAGACACTTTTTTAAAACAAATTATTTGATACCAACAGAAACCCCCGATTGTCATTTGTTTTTAAGTTATTACCACTATCTTTTGTTTTTCATATGGCGGCCATATTGGATTTTGGGTTTGTTAGGTAGTCCTCAAAATGTGCTTTTCAACGATGTATAACATGCCTGAAAAATTTTTATTTATAAGGAAAATATTAATAAAAACGTAAATTAATCTTTAATATGAAATTAGTAGGCTGAAAAATTAAACACCAATGTCAAATGAAAGTGAAAAGATATTCTAAGTATAGGAAACGCCAATTAATTTGGCGCGAGGAGGGGTAAGTTCGCGCAGGATTAAAAATAGTGGGGAGATTTGTATTTGGTTTTACATCAAATGTCAGATGATTCTAACCTCTGAGCGTGTATCACTAGCAAAGACATTATGTTCCGTCAAACGTCAATGAAAAATGTATTCTGACAATGAAACAAAACGATAACCTGTCAAAGTACAATTAGTGCTGCAGAGATAAGTTAATTAAAACTACTTGCAGTTAGTGATAAGTAATTATTGTCAAGTATTAAGATTTATAAGTATTGATAATGGCACATACATATTCAAACGAAGAAAAAGTTGATATGTTGGAAGTGTATTTCAAAGCAAACAGAAACACTAAGAATGCGTGCACGAGTTATGCAGAGCGTTTTCCAGAAAGACAACAGCCACACAGGACAATTTTTAGAAGACTAGTTAGCAAATTAAAAAACTTTGGAAGCTTCGAACAAAAACGAGCTAACTATGAAGTTAATGATGCTGATACACGTCGAAATAATATTTTGCAGAACGTTAGGAACAATCCCAGCACATCAATTCGTCGTGTGACACGAGAAACAGGGATTTCAAAATCTACTGTTCACAGAACCTTGACGAAAAACAAGTATCACCCTTACAAACCAACAATTGTACAAGGTTTAAGTGATAATGACAATCTCCGACGATTACAGTTTAGCAGGTGGTACCTTCAAAAATGTGAATATGACGCTAATTTTCCTAGGAAAATACTATGGACAGATGAAACACGATTTACCAATTGTGGAGTGTTCAATAGGAATAACTATCATCATTGGTCTACTGAAAATCCACATTTGGTAAATCAAAGAAGATTTCAAGTTCGATTTGGTTTTAATGTCTGGTGCGGTTTAATTGGTATGACATTTTGTTTACTTTTTTTTTGTTTTTTAAACTCTTTTCTTCGTTTTAGATAATCAGTTAATAGGTCCTTTCATCTTTGATTACAATTTAACTGGTAACAGATATTTGGAGCTACTAACAAACGAGATAATGCCTGCTTTGAGGCAAATTATTAATCCCGAGAACATGCAAAACATCTGGTTCCAGCAAGATGGTTGCCCGGCCCATAACACTCGTAACGTGCAACATTTTTTGAGAGAAAACTTTAATGAGAGAGTGATGTCAAATAATGGACCCGTGCAATGGCCTGCGAGATCACCCGACCTTACCCCGCTTGACTTTTATTTATGGGGTACCACTAAAAACGAAGTATTTGATTTTGAACCGCCAGAAACTCGGGAAATTTTAGAACAAAGAGTACTAGATGTGCTACGATCAGTAAACGGAAACACGCTACGTAGAGTTTGTAACTCTACTCGAACAAGGTGTCAAAATTGTGTGGAACAGAATGGTCGTCATATTGAACAATTTCTTTAAGTGAATGTGAACTTTAAGTTCTGTATGTTTACTTTTTATTTCTATAATATTTTTATCGTTTCGTTTGTTTACAGTATTACTTAGAATATCTTTTCACTTTCATTTGACATTGGTGCTTAATTTTTCAGCCTACTAATTTCATATTAAAGATTAATTTGCGTTTTTATTAATATTTTCCTTATAAATAAAAATTTTTCAGGCATGTTTTACATCGTTGAAAAGCACATTTTGAGGACTACCTAACAAACCCAAAATCCAATATGGCCGCCATATGAAACACAAAAGATAGTGGTAATAACTTAAAAACAAATGACAATCGGGGGTTTCTGTTTGTATCAAATAATTTGTTTTAAAAAAGTGTCTGAACAATGTAAAACTTTAAAAGAGGTCAGACTAAGCGTTATCGAGTTATTGAGGAATAACGAAATCGGCAAATTTTTGATTTTTCAAAATATTTTAAAAATTTAAAAAGTTAGGTCCAATTTGAAATGAGATTTGCCGCGAGTATTGAATTCTGCAAAACATTCCCCATTTAACCGTTGTTCTATATCTTCTAATAACCGAGATACCAATGGTGAGCATCGAAATTGGGGCACACGGTATATAGTTCTATTATAGAAATACATTTTACTTGACGGAAGTATCTCCCCAAATTATTTATATTCATATATAGTGTGCTTAAAAAACATTTGGCATTTTACAGTTTTTATATTTTTATGCAGAATTTACTAAATTCTCTTCATTCAGTTGCTTATTATTTTTTCCTTATTATTCTTCGTTCTATTTTCGGAAAAAATAACTTTCAAATTTGATTACGAAACAACTATTCGGTAGAAAAGAAAAACATACATCGCTGCATTTGTTTGAATAAAGCGATGAATATTAATAGGTGGAATTGCTAACCCGCACATGGTAAGGCAACCAATGTCAAATCGTTTGAAAGATAAATAGAAGCTCGTTTCATGAATTTTCATGAATAGACCGCACACAATTTTTCACCCGTTCGCCGATGTGTATCGCATCGATGGTTAATTGATAAATGGAGGATAAGATTCGCCAGTATACGGAAAATCTGTGGATGGGTCTTTTTAATAAATAACCTTTAATTTTAGGAGTACGTTATAGATTGTCGACGTCGAAAATAATTGATATATGTCCGCGGGATGTAAATTTAGTTGGAATTATTTTGTTGTTTGTTTAGTAATGACATTTCCCTATACATTATGTAATTGCATAAATAATAAACATTTTTGTATATATACGCGAGGGCTAATCCCTTTGCTCCGCCCCTGACCCATTTATAAACCAAAACAATTATTTATCTTGAAGTCGCATTGTAACATGCTATGTATAGACTAACGTTAGAAACTTACAAGTCTGAACCTGTTAAAGCGTGCCTACAGTAGACGCTCAAGATCGAGAGTTTCACATATCGGTATCAAAATGTACCCTACGGTGCGTTTAAAGGAGATAACTCCAACTCGATCAACTTCATCAAGCTTTGGTGGATATATTAGGAGACTCTGCAGTATCATATGACATAGTTAAAAGATGGTGTAATCAGTTTAAATGTGTTAAATGGAACGCCCACAACCGTCATTACCCAAGAAACTGTCAAAAAGGTCTATGATCTCGTGCTGCAAGACCGACGTGTGACTATTAAACAAATAGCTAAAGATACTGGTCTCTCATACCATGTGGTATATAATACAATTTCAGCCGAATTGAACATAAAAAATATCTTCAAGACAAGTACCACCAATGTTAACAGATGTACATTGGTAGTCGTCTTTTAACACGGAATAGACACGATATAGAAATTTTTTTTGGAAGATTTGTGACAATGAATGAGTCCTGGGTCCATCATTATGATGTATATACTAAAATACCTAGTAAGGAATGGACAGTTTGAGGTTAACCACCGTCGAAAAAATTCAAGATGCGACCTTTAGCTGGGAAGATCATACTATCCGTATTTTGGGATGCTGACGGCGTAATTTTAGTAGATTTTCTGTGTAAGGGGTCACAATAACAGGTGCTTATTACGCCAATTTAATTCCCAAATTACGTGACTTGATAAAAGATAAACTTCGGGGGAAATTTCGTAAAGGTGTTCTCTTGTATCAGGATAACGTACCCAGTCACAGGAGCGCCATTGCAATAGTTTAAGCAGGCTTCGAATTAGTTGAGCATCCACCATATTCGCCAGATTTAGCCCTCAGCGATTACCGACTGTTTCCAAAAAATAAAAAAAAAACGTGGTAAAGGATTTCCGTCAAGATGATCATGTGATATGTAGGGTAAATAAGTGGTTTGCAGGGTGAATATATTTTTTTCGAGAAGCATTAGAAATGCTAGAACATCGACGGGAAAAATGTGCTAACCTTAATGAAGACTATGTTGAAAAATAAAACTATTTAGCTGAGTGGTAAAAGCGACAGTCCGGCAAACTGTAGACTTAGGTTCGAGTCCCAACGTAGACCATATTTTTCAATTAAAAATTTCGTATGATTTGCTTTGTAATTTGTGGACAGCAATATTTACATCCCCACTTACTCTGCAATTACATACATTCTAATTTAATATTTGTAAATATTTCATATAAAAGTCGAAAAACTCCAATAATTTATCAATTATTATATATATTTATTTATTTTAGTGGTACAATCGCCTTCAACTGCAATGCAAGCTTCTTTCTGCCGTTACATTGATTGGTGAGTGCGTTCGAGAATACCGGGGGACTCAGTGGCGGCTCTTGATGACGTACGATGTGCGCTGCTGCACGGATGAGACTACTTCGAACTATTTCGGAAGATTTCGGTACGGTTACTTGCTTCTCTGTATATATGAAAGCTTAAACGAAGCAGTCTCATCCGTGCAGCAGCGCACATCGTACGTCATCAAGAGCCGCCACTGCCGGGGGTGTTTTGAATTGTCTCAAATCCTGCAATGATACGATTAATTTGTTATAGTATAGCTAACTAGATTTCATATTACACCTGTCTCTGCAAAAACATTCTTTTTGAAGAGAAAATATTTATTTGTCATTTCAATATTATTGTGTCAAAGTATTGTCAAAGTTTTCTAAAATGAATTACACAAATGCTGTGTTGGGCGATATACATTTTGTTTACGGTCTTACCAATGGTAATTCACGTGCAGCTAGATGTCTTTATGAAGTACGATACCCGAACCGTGTCATCCCGCATCATTCGATATTTGCCTATCTTCATCAACACCTTAGTGAAATGGGAAGTTTTAAGAACATAGGGCCGATAGCGGGCACTCACGTACACTTAGAACTCCACAAGCGAAAGAAATAGTGCTAAATGAAATTGAGGAACATCCTACTACAAATGCTAGAATAATTGCCTCTGCCTTAAACATAAGCCCACAGTTTAGAGGATATTGAACAATCAACTGTTGTAGCCATATCACATACAAAGGGTACATGTACTTTTGCCAGCGGATTTCTCGCAAAGATTAGCTTTTTGTCAATGGATAGAACCTAAATCCTCAGTTTTTGGGTCAAGTATTCTACATCGACGAGCCTAATTTCTCCAGGCATTTTTGTCCAGAAATTTGGACAACGTTATTAGTTTATTTTCATAAAATAGGTTTTTTCGATTAATTAATTAAATTCTATTTAAGAAAGATTTCCTTATCATTTGAAATTTATTCACTTCATTCAAAGGAACCAGGCATTCCCCGTTATTAATGTTTGTGGCAGTGTTAAACACAATTTTATAACGTACTTTTACTTACTTCATCCTTCTTAGAAAATGTATTTTAAAATATTAATTCATCATCTAGTTTATTGTTGTTTATTCAGGCCTTTTTCTATTTTGTATTGTTTCTACTTAAGGTATAGCCGCTATTGTCGCCAAACGTTTAGGCACATCAGTTAAGCTTTGTAATGTTTAAATCAAAAGCTTACCGCCTATTGTGATAAACACGCAGTCGCCCATTAAACCAGACGGACCCTTTACAAATTTTCATTACGGTCTGGCTAAAACCATGTATCTAATCCTGTTTCGACCAATCGTAAGAAATAGGGTGGAGCCTTATGATTGCATTTTTTCTTTACCTGCCTAATATTTGTGAATTAAAAGTTAAGTTTGCCAAGATCCATCAACGGAACGTGCCATTCCGAGCAGCTTCAAGCGTTACTAAAATTAGAAATGTAACCAAGTTTTTGTAATAACATATTTTGCTGCGGCTTATGTAATATTAGTTTTCTGTATTTATTAATTAAAGAGTGTTGTGCCTTCAACAAGTGTTTTTTATTGTGCGAACAACTGAGCAAGAGAAGATCTTCTATTCACAAGTTGAATCAACGACGATTCAAAAAATTAGTCATTACAGATTTACGACCAGTGATTACGCAGAAGTATCAAATCCAGCCAGATACGCCCCAACAATGTTATTATTAGTTTTTATAATAATCACGCATGAGCCGAAAAAAAACTTACACAAAACATTGGAAACTCGACATCAACATCGATGCTCTGTTAGTGTGTGGGCCAGAATTGTTGGAGATCAATTGATAGGTCCATATTTTTTGCCGATGAGGTTAAATGGAGAAGTATACCGCCGCTTTCTTGAAGAAGAGCTACCACTACTGTAGGAAGAAGTCCAGTTGCAATTAAGATTACAAATGTACTTTATGCATGATGGTGCTCCAGCACATTTCAGTTTAGTTATTCGTGAGTTTTTGGACGGTGCGTATCCAAATCGGTGTATAGGGCGAGAAGGTCCACAACCGTGGCCTCCGCGATCTCCAGACTTAAATTCTCTAGATTTTTTTCTCTGAGGTCACCTTATATCACTAACTTACACGACTCCCATTGAAAATGTTGATGACCTGAGAAATCATATTGTTGCAGCATTTGAGACAATTCGAAACACTTATATTCTTGAACGCACTCCTCAATCAATGCAATAGAGGTTACAAGCTTGCATTGCAGTTGAAGGCGATCATTTCCAATAATTTTTATAAGTTAATTTTGTTATATTAGTACGTTTTATGGTATGAACTTTTAACTTACTATTAAACATCCAGTAACTTTAAAACTAAGCCGTTTAAGACATACATTCATATGAACTTTTATGATCATAATAACCCTAGGAATCAGCCCATAAATTTATCGCATATATTTAGAGTCACCGTATATATTAGTTTCGGTGCGCTTCGATTTTTAACAGTAATAATATTACTCTAAACGAGCGAAGTGCGCACAACGTTGTCTGGCGGCGACTGACAAAATATCCACGCGCGAGGACGAGCCGCCGTTGCGATGTTACTCGCATGAACCTCTCATAATTGGAGCAATGTTTAATGTTCACTTTCTAAATATTCTACACGTTCTTCGTCGAAAAACAGTTACTAATTTACATATCGATGACAGTTTGTAAATATATTAATTTTAAGCTTTTTTACAATAATATCTGTGCTATTTTTGTTAATGTTTGAATGTTACAGTTTACTCCTATTACTCTTACTAGTGTTCGTAGTCTTTTCGGTTCCCTATCGGGTATCATAACAGTGCGCGAGTTCTGTATTTTTTGTCTCCGATATTAACACAGAGTATTCAATTATGGGCTCGAATCCCTCGGTGAAACCCGGCTCGGTTGATGATAAGCGTTTTTCGCAATTTCGCCTTTTCCATCCGCGTAACATGCCGGACGTTTCATTTTTCCATTAAACTCCGGAAGGAAATTGTTTTTTTAACGTTGCATTGTCTACGTAGGAAATTAGATTAAGAAAATGCTTAGTAATCGATATTCTGTTTTTCGTTTATTCATTGCGTAACCAAGTAATTCAATTATTTGATATGACTTTATTGTTAACCATTACAAAATTAATAAACTGAAATCAACGAATATCTACTACAGCACAAATTCTATCTAGAAGGAATTGAAAATTATTAAGAACCTCATATCAAAACTCAACTCACGTGAGCCTCAACACTTACCACAAAATATTTTTATTAAAATTTTATAACAATGGCAAAATTTGTCCGATTTTATTCAGTACATTGATTAAATCAAATAAATCTGTAATTCGTTAATTTTAGCCGAACAGAGAAATAGTGATCTTAAAATCAACAAATTAAACTAAATACGAGGGATATTTTCTAAATAAGGTTCGTTTATGAATGAAAGTGAGAATGACGCCCGATCGCCGCAGTACGCATGCGTGTCTGCCCTCAACATGCTTTGCGCGCGTTTAGACGCCATTTGTTGCGGTATTGTCTGTCTGTGTGCTGATATGTAGAAGTTTATAGTGAAAATTCTTTCTTTGGAGACTGTGGTTAAGTAAAAACTTTAAAAAGGTATATAACCCCTTACCACAATTATTAATCATATCCTAAATACGTATTTCGACAACTAAGTTGTCATCATCAGTAGGTAAAAACCACTAATTAAAAAGTCGCACATGGGGCACAGTAAAGCTAGAAAACCGCTCACGCAACAACTACTTTACACCGCGTCCACGTATAGACAGTCTATACGTCTGGGGTGATCTTTCTTTATGACAATGCAAGGCCGCATGTTTCTACACAAACACAAGGTCTAATCGGGTCTTTTGAATGGGAACAAATGGAACATCCACCTTAAAATCACGACCTTGCACCCAGTAATTTTCACTTGCTTCAGTACTTGAACAAGTTTCTTAAGGTTCGACGACGACGAAGAAGTGAAAACTGCAGCTATAGATTGTACTTCTTCACAGGCGGCTTCTTTGATATAGGAATTCAAAAACTTGTTGAGCTATATGATAACAATCATGGAAATAATGGCTTCAGGATGATATGTTTTGTTAGCGGCATAGTTTATGAGCAACAATAGGTCTCTTAACCTTGGTAAATGCCATATTATCACTTTTTAAAAGAAAAATAATACTTATACTTTCAATTACATGTTGCAAGGTACTGCCTCGGAGAGAGTTGACCACGTTACCGACTTGGGAGTTATTTTTTATGTTAATTTATCATTTAATTTACATGTAAATCAATTATAAATAAATACTTGCAGTTATGCGACTTCATTAAACGTGTATGCAGTGACTTTACGATAATCATCTATATTATACAAATTTATAACTCCTTGGTCAGGTCTGTACCCAAATATTGTTGTGTGGTCTTCTTATCATGGGGTTCATATAGATCGGATTGAGCGAATTCAGCGCAAAATGGCTAATTTTATACTCTTTAAATAAAAAATTGATAAAAACTACTATTGATATCATTACGGGGAGAGATTAGAACTACTGGGTATTGAATCGTTGGAGAATAAGAGGCCTAAAGCGTTTATGAAGCCTGGATTTCAGCTGTTACACAATTACATAGACTCTTCTGCCCTTGCATGTTCCATGTTCCACCGTTTCGTGCTTCGTTTCTCTCGGGTGACACGTTTCATGTTTGTTTCCATCGAACTGAATATGGTAAGTATAACGTCATGGACCGAGTTTTATTAGAACTAAATCTCTTATCTATAGTCAATTTGCTTAATGTTTAAAACCACGCTTTTCTGCAATTACTAAAAAATTTGCGGTTTCCTTGATTCTTCTATTTCTTTTTCTTTTTTTTCTTGTAATGTACAATAATAAATAATGTAGAAAAGTAGATGAAAGTATGTAGAATGTGGAAATAAATATATTTTAATGATGTTGACAGTATTCTTCTTCTTTTCAAAAACGTACCTTATTTAAAAAATACCCATCATATATGCTATATTTCTATACCTATTGTTTTATAAGTTCATTTCTCTTCTGTTTAATAAAAATGAATTACAGCTCATATTTTAATACCTACCAGGTGAGTAATCTCAAGAGTCTGCAGTTTGGAAGAATACTTAGATTGGCATGGATGTAACATTGGCTATATTGTTATCATTTCTGATTGATGATTAACTTACCATAATAATTTATTAAGTTTATTTAAGTTCTTTAAGTATAAGTTCAATTGGCAATAATTCAATAACATATGGAATTTTATATTACATAAGGTGGCACTTATTAAATAAGTGCCACCTTATAGGATGAAATTTGCTTTATCTTATTAGGCGATTTCAGTAGAATGTATATACAGATACAAATCTATTCATAAAGATTTGTATTATTTGTATGACATTGCTTCACTAGCTTGACTGACGACGCCTAGATGGCAGAAACACGTGTCTTAAGCAGAAGTAAATGCTGAAAATACGAGGTGTATTGTCCATGTGTACAGTTACAGATATGTATATTGCATGTCTGTTTCATCTGTAACAAATGCCTAATACGTGCATAACGTATTGATATACTTAACCTTTTTGTATATTTACCGCCATCTGGCTCGTGTTAATGGACTACACCTATACGTATTTTTTCGCTTATGTAATAGCTTAGCTATTCAAGCTAATTTCGGCATATTTCGGCATAGTCTCTTTCGTCCGTCAGATGTCACTTATTAAATAAGTGCCACCTTATAGGATGAAATTTGCTTTATCTTGTTAGGCAATTTCAGTAGAATGTATATACAGATCCAAATCTATTCATAAAGATTTGTATCATTTGTATTACATTGCTTCACTAGCTTGACTGACGACGCCTAGATGGCAGGAACACGTGTCTTAAGCAGAAGTAAATGCTGAAAATACGAGGTGTATTGTCCATGTGTACAGTTACAGATATGTATATTGCATGTCTGTTTTATTTGTAACAAATGAATGTATGTTTCAAAAAAATTGGTAAGATTATCTGTTAACCATGTACGTGGAATCACGCTTCATTAGAGAAAAACGTTAGGTTCAAATCTACGTCATTTAAAGTATCGTTAAATCAGTGGCAATAATGTTATCGCTGCTTAAAGTCGGGTCCATTAAGTGGTATCATATCTATTTGAGCAGTTAATTTCGTAAGAGATTTTTTTAAACTGTATAAATCATATCTGCTTGAGCAGATAATTTCCTAAGAGACTTGTTTAAACTGTTTTCTATTCTATTCCGAATTCCATCTCAATATAATCCACCATTTCTGTTAGCAGCATTTCTGGTTTTCGTGTCACTAGCACTAGGGTTTCCAAAGATGTTCAAATATGTCGAGGGCTACGTTCTAATCAGGGTATTTTGCCGAAAACTGCTGAAGGTACGGTCGCAGAGAATAAGCGCCCTTCTTCATTCTATATTCCATTTTGTACGTAGGTCATAGTAATCACGATATGTTCTAACAATATACAGAAGGAAAAGCAGCAAAAATACCACAAAACCATCGACAAGAAAGATTAATGACAAGTAAACAAGCAGATATGCAAATATAAGCAAAATCGCTAATCTACAAATATTAGTGTTCTAATCTAGGGATTTTAATGCTACATACTGTAACCAGTTGAAATTGTTCGCATTGTACATATTTAACGGGCAAAATGAATCTGTAACACTGAAAGTTCACATCTCGAAATGTTTGCTTTACTTTTTTTTACAAAAAGTTAAACATGACACCAATGGGAATAATTGCAAGCAAATCCTCCTCAGCAATTAAAACGGCTAGGGTAAAAACGTTATATACCTCAGAGTCGATGTCGTGCAGGCCATTCACATAAATTGCGAGTGGCACAATGATACACGAGTTGCCTCATAATTTCCGCGACGTTTTCGCCGTATTTCCGTTCCGGTATGCAAACATTGTATTGCATTTGACAAGACTGCACTCAATAAAATATCTCAGAGAAACCGGATATTGATTGGCCCGTTTATCTAACGATAACTTCTATCTAAAACAGACGATCGCAAACGGACTAGTGTTAGGGTAATATTTATAGTAATATAAGCCAATAACTTTTCAATTTAATATTATTTAACTTCATACGAGGGCGGTTCAATAACTCCTTAGAAAATCCAAGAGATGGCACTAGTAACATGACAAAAATTTGCATTTAGTAAGCGTCACTTGTCATTAGATTGCTGTCAAAGATTCTGCTAAATCCATAGCGTGGGTTCATTTTTATATTCGATTGAAGCAACAAACTTTGGTTCATTTAGAAAAATGGAAAAACATGAGATTCGTGCGGTGATTAAACACTTTTATTTAAAAGGTTTAAAATTTATGGCACATCTGCTCCTGTGTTTGCGACTGTTTACAATTGGGTAAATGGGCTTAAACGTGTCCATACATCAACATCATTCAGGACGTCCAGTGGAAATGACTTCCTCCGAAATGATTGACAAAATCCAAGATATGGTGTTCGTCCAATCAAAGTACGCGAAATAGTTGAGGCCACAAACCCAATTTTTCGTGTAAAATTGTGTTCGAAAAAATCTCGGCTAGATGGATTTGCTCTCAGTAGAGAATAAGCGCAATCATGTGATCAAATCGGGGCTAGATTGACACTTTTCTGTCGCAATCCTGACGAGTTTCTACGTCGTTACATAACTGTGGACGAAACCTGGATACTATGTTGAAAAATTTTAGAAAAAAATTGTTTTTGTATCTTTTTTTAAGGAATTATTGAACCATCTTAAATTAGATCAGTGTATGAAGTAATCTGCTTAGTATTATATCATATTTCTGATAAAAAGAGGATTTTGTAACGTGAATAAGTAGGTTTATGTTTTGCGCTGTAAATAACACCTACTTATTCTTTGAGAGAAACAAAATTAGTAGCACCAACAATGCACACATTGTACTGTAATTTAAATTGAAACTTCAAAATAGCCTGACAAGAACTTGTTACCGTACCAAACGAACTATACACCGTCGGATTAAAAAGTTCCATATTCCATGAAAGCAAAATCTTGATCAATTCCTAAAGATTTAAATGTAAGATGATCCAAATTAAGCCTAAGAGAGCTTGCAGGCAAATTAAATATTAACTACACTCCAGCTATAGGAAAATCTTGAAAATGAATACTCCATGAACTCCAACTACAGAAAATTTTTATAGCAACCTCATGAAATGAACAAGGAACCTATTACGTTTCCTAATACTACGTAACAAGATCTCACAGACCGCAAAGAATACTTTAGAAATGTAACAATTTCAGCTATGAAATTCTACAATATCCATCATATACACCAACAAATTATTATTTCTTTAGATTTTTGAATGCCTTCGTAAAACTAAACGAGTTTCTAACGGAAGAAGATTATTAAATACACCTTCGAATACTTCCTTTGCCAAAGATTTAAATTACTTTTGAAATTGTATTTACAACTTTGCTAGTCGTTGGCAGAATTATCTTCAAACAGATTGAAATTATTTTCATTAGTAAAAACTTATTTTCTTGAAACTAGATAGTATTGTACAAATTAATACAGAAGTAGTTTATAATACTAGGTAGCGGGAGATTTTGTAAACGTTAGTATTTTGAAACTAATCATAAGTTGCTATGGATTTCTTTCTCAAATGATTTGATATTTTATGCCATTCAGTAATTATGGAACGGTGCTCCGGTGAGCAACGTTCTTTTGTAATCAAGGCGTATTACAAAAATAATAACCCTGTGGTTGCAGTACAGCAGAAATTTCGGATTAATTCGAATATTCACGGGATAGTTCCATCTGGTCACGCCATAAAAGAGTGGGTTCGTAAATTTTGAAGAAAACGGATCAGCCAACAATGTCAAATGCACGGGACCAAACAGAAGTATCAGAACTTTGGATAACATTAATCGAGTAGAGCAGCTAAACAGCGCAGTCCGAAACGTTCCAGTCGAAAACATAGTCAAGCAATTGGCTTAGCTAGGACGACTTTTCTCTCAATTTTACATAAAGATCTCGATTTCCATCTTTATATAAGATTCAGATTGTTCAAGAACTTAAGCCAACAGATCAGCCTCCTCGCCTGCATTTCGCTGAAAGGATGGTACAACAAGAAATTGACGTTCATAATTTATGGATCTTTGATTAAGCGCACTACAATTTATCAGGCTATACCAATAAGCAAAATAGCTGTTATTGGTCTTTGGAAAATCCAAAGGAACTTCATCAAAAACCATTACACAGTTCGAAGGTAACAATATGGTGTGCAATGTCCTCTATGGGAATTATTGGTCCCTACTTTTTTGAGGATCAGAATGAAAATGCTGTTATGCTGACATGATAAACCAGTTTCTTACACGACAATTGAACCTGCTTCCACAAAACAACTAGAATACATGTTTCTAGCAAGACGGTGCTACTGCACATACAATGACTGCTGTGCGACAACTGTTTCCAGATCGTGTTATTTCTAAACACGGGGACATTCAGTGGCCTCCAAGCTCGCCAGACCTAACGGCGTGTAATTACTTTTTGTGGAGCTATCTCAAAAGCAATGTTTTTATTGATAAATCACGAGATACTTTGGAGCTGAAAAGAAAAATTATTGAAGAAATTGCCAACATTTCATTAGATACGTTGCGGTGTGTTATGCAGAATTTCAACGTCCGACTTCCGGAAGTTGTATAAAAAAGAGGAGGCCATTTTCCGGCATAATATTTTAGAAATAAAAATGGCCAATATTTGTCTTTTTACTGATATAATGTATTTTAGTTAAGTACTGTTACATTTAGAATAATAAAGTTTTCAAAATCTCCCGCTACGATGGAATATATCTTTTAGTTAACTTAATTCATATAATTAACTGCACAAATTATAATGAGATCGAATGTTTAATAATCCTAAACTCAAAAAAAAGATTAAGGAAATTTAATTTCAGCCAAAAAGAAAAAATAAATTAAAAAAATTAATAATAGTCTAAATAATTATGAGTTATATGTGCTGACATAATACTAATCATTCAGTAATTACCAGACGTCGACTCTGCAATTTCATTTATTTAGCCGGATACACGTGGAGTAAGATAAGATAATATTTAATATATAAAGATGGGCAATGCATTAGTTGTCAGAATTATTAGTGTAACTGTACGCGACACAGATCGCTAATAATCCTCAAGTGTAATCTAGTTTTAATCTATATTATAACGTATTGTCAAAAACCGCAAACAAATAATTTTTTTTTAATTTCAACGCTTCCGAAATTTAACTTATGAACTAGGAATCAGTGGTCATAAAAGTCGGGAAGAAATAACTTAGTATGGACATGTAATCGGAATGAAAAAATAACACACTTTCTAAAATATATTAAATTCGAAAAATACGAACAAAACCATTAAGAACTAATAAAAAAAACTGTGCTGAAGAGAGTAAAAAATTAGAGAGAAGGATTATTACAGAATTGAAATACTTAGAGGGAATTAATAATAAAGAATTCACAGTACAAAATAGGTTTTAATTATTAAAACAAGTTTATTTAAAGTACTTTTACTTAACATTAAAAAGTTATCTGTAACGAATTTCTAATTACAAAAAAAAAAACGAAAAACTTTTTAGAATAACAAATTAAGCTCCCCAAACTTTAAAAAAAAGAATAGCTATTATTTCATATCCTTAGTATCTACTGATCTAATATAATACTTTCCTAAAGATGTATATAATTGAGAGTATAATATTATTTCTTACAATTCTTAATACCATTCGATTAACATCTAAGTAGACTTCACCATCTTAGTTTTATTTAGAGATAGAAAATCGCGATGTTTCGATTGTTTGGATTGTTGGATCGAATATGCCATAGATATACGATGGTGAACTCATGTTTCTCTTTGGTTACTAATCTAATGCAAAATTTGTTAAATTTTTTTAGACGGAAGAAATTTAGATTTGTACGCGTTTGTTATTAGTTTTTAAATATTCTGAAATACAACTGCATATACGAAAGGGTATTGATATCTAGTTAACCTAGGCCATTTCCTTGAACAAAACAAAATCTTGTTATAATAGTAAGAAATGCCATTTTATAAGTGTCGCTGTAAATAAAATCTTACGTCAAAATGTTGAAGTATTGCTGTGCAGTAAATTTTGAAAGAAAGCATGTCGAATGCAAATATGAAAATCGATCAATTGGAGTATCGAGGCATCATCAAATACTTGTATTTGGAGAAGTTAAGTGCTAAGGAAATTTACGAAGATATGCTTTACACACTTGGCGATCAATGTCCATCATATGCGACTCTCAAAAAATGGATTGCGTCATTCAAAAGACTAAAACGTTCCGTTGAAGATGAGAAGCGACCAGGAAGACCGATTTCGGTGCTGACCCCCGAAAATATTGACGCAGTTCATAACATGATATTATCAGGCCATCGAATTAAACTGAAACATTTAGCTAGGGCACTAAATATTTCATAGGAAAATGCAAAATGAATTCCTAAATCCTTGAACGCCGAACGCAAACGACCAAGAGTGAAAGCATCATGGTCAATCTGTGCCCGTTTTGAAGTAGATCCAGATTTTTTGACCATCTGGTGACTATGGATGAAATATGTGTCCATTTTTACGACCCAGAAACAAAACAGCAATCGATGGAGTGGAAGCATCATAGTTCGAAGTTTCGGGTTCAAAAATCTGGTGGAACAAGTTATTGCTTCAGTTTTTTGGAATATCCGTGAAATAATTGTGATCGATTATCTACAAAAGGGTCAGTGCATCACTGGAGATCTTATTCTAAATTATCAACCAGCCTGAGAGAGAAAATTAAGGAAACGAAGCGTGGCATGTGAGCGACAGGTGTTGTTTTTACAGGATAATGCCCCTGCATACAAATCGCGCATTACCATGAAAACAATTCGGGATCTAGGGTTCTAATTACTGGCACACCCGCTCTATTCTACAGACGACTTAGTCTCTTCAGACTATTATCTGTTCCGTCGACTAAAAAAAAAGCTTAAAACGTTGTCAATTTTTATGTAACGAAAAGGTAATAGAAGCTGTGGAGGGCTGGTTTGCAGACCAAGAAGAATGTTTTTTTAGAAGGGTTAAAGGCGTTGCGGGTTCGCTGTATTAGATGTATTAATTTAAGAGGAGACTATGTTGAATAATAAAATATTCAAAGTCTCAACTTTAAATTGTTTTAATAGTAGGCTAAGAATATATCAATACCTCTGCGTATATATACATATGATGTGCGCCAGAGTGAGCACGTTATTGCGTACCCTAATATACTTGGCATAACGAAAAGTTTCTATCATCACGCGGATCTCAGCAGCCATTATAGTTTTTTTGATGCGGTGTTTTTCAAGATAATCTTCATATATACATTAGAACTGATGTCTGACAGCGTTTTTCATGAAAAGCACTGGTGCCCGGCTAATCATGAGCATGCTTATAAGTGCTGTAAGACCCCAAGCTTTGGAACCTCCCAAGTTAATCAATTTTGAAGCTAGAGCATCTCGGGTGATACCAATCGATTTGTTTCGGCAAGATACACTTAAGTATATCTTAACTATGGATAATTACGAACCCGTGGAAAATATATTTCAAAAAAAAGTTCAGAAATGGACCTTTGCCCCCGACTTTTTTTCAGGGAAATGGATATTGTTCGACGGCGATATTATTTTCAGAATCTCCATGGTCAATAGCGCTGGGAGTATTTTTTTCGCAAGAATAAGCATACGAGCTAAAATATATATGAAAATTTGGAAGGTAAAGTTCACCCAATGTAGATTCCAGACTATTTCAAATAAATTAACAATTTTCGGGAACTACCGCTAAAAAAATCTTCAAATTGTGCGCGGTCTAGTGGTTATCACGTTTGCCTGTGGATTTTTGCCGAGTTCAAGCCAATTAAGCCGCACATTTTGTTTCTTAGCTTTTGTTTGTCATGTTTTATTATGTAAAGTGAGTCAGAGATTTCGAATTTTAGCTTTATTTTGCTCTCCAGCTCAGTTTTCGTTAGACAAAAATTAATTAATCAGTTATAATCATCAATTTGTTTGAAACCTACAAACGCCCTAAATTTGGATATTGTCGAGCTGCTTTTTACAAGTTATGATTAAATGTTGCCGAATTTTTAAATTATTAGCGCACTACAAGCTAATGTAAACTAAATAAAGGTAATTATCAACTTTCTTAAGTTTCGAATTTTATACAGCTGTTTAAAATTTATACACGAGCGATTTTTACTGAATTTGAATGGAAATACTAAGCCCAGGTATAATGCTGATATAAAAGTTTGATTCGTCGCGACTCCTTTAAACTAAAATTAAGCAGACCTAAAAAATGGCTCCAACAGATTAGCTAGCGAAGCTCAGCTGATATAATTTTTTGGCATCATTTATAAGACTTTTGTTGTGACCACTAATGATTTAAAGACACAAGAAATCCCAAGGTATCAGATCTGGCGATCGAGGTGGCCAAGGTATTAGACCACACCAACCAATCCAACTGTAATATTATCACGTCACGTAGAGGCACGTCATTCAAAAATTCTGGAAGCTGTTGTAGAAAATTTAAATAATTTTCTCCATTTATGCGACGGAAAAATATGAATAAATAATAAATATAATAAATAATAATGAATAAATAAAAAAAATTGTTTTGACGTAACCTTACAAAGCATTCACCCAATAAACCACCCCAAATATTTAAACCAAAGTAACGCTGGTGATTTCTAGGCATAACTGAATGTCGATTTTCATATCTCCAGTGATGTTGATTATGAATATTGAAAATACCATCTGGGCAAATAAACATTCATCTGTCCACAGAATGAAATTTTGGATACACAGACCGATGTTTCGATACCAGTCACAGAACGCTTGCAAGGTGGACTGTCATTATCTTCCAAATGCTAGACTCTTGTGAAATGATATGGATGGTGTTGGTCGCGTCTTAGCACACGTCATACGCAAACTTGATTTGTTCTCAGTTCCTTCGTAACGCACCTAGTACTTCTTGAAGGATCGTTTGTTATCAAATCAATTATTGCATCATCGCGTAAACAAGGACGGCCAGCATTTCTGCATGGTGTTATTGTAGTGCATCCGGTGAAATTTTCTAACCTTTAGTTCTCTAAAGACATTAGCATTTGACAAATGGCGCCCACGAAATCGCATCACATACAATCGCGCTGCTTGACCTGCGCTATTATTTTAAGTATCCAGAGCCGCCAACATACGAAGGATGTACAATATTTATTGTCCCTAGCATATAAAACAATATTATTTTTCAACATAGTTACCCTGCACTTGAAGACACTTATTCCAACTAAGTTCTAACATGTTTATACCTTTTTTAAAGAACTCGGGGTCTTAATCACAGAAGAATTCTTCAACTGCTGTCATAACCTCGTCATCGCTATTAAATTTGTCCCCCGAAGATTTTCCTCAGATGAGTATAGTGGATGGTCCATCAGCTCGAAACCTACATTGTTAATTACACTTAACGAAACAAAGCTCTTGTGCACTGGAGCATTATCCTGATGAAACAAAATTCCACGCGCTAACTTTCCTCTTCTTTTTCATTGATGCAACCACGAAGTTGATTAATTAGTGTAGCGTAATACTGGCCCGTGATTGTATGTCCTCGTTTCAACTAATCAATTAATAAAATTCCCTTGGCATCCCAGAAAATGGTGGCCATAATTTTACCCGCCGAGGGTTGGAACCTAAACTTGGTGGTGGAGATCCTCGATGTCGCCACTCCTTGCTTTGAACTTTGGATTCGGGATTGAAGTGGTGAATCCAGGTTTCATCAACGGTAACAAAGCACAACCGGCACAAACAATTTTAAATTCGCATCTGAAGTCGTGACTCTCTTTCGCTTTTGTTCCCCCATCTTGCGGACACCTTCTGAAGTCCCAAATAGTAGTTGAATATTGCTCCAATTGTACCGTTTGAAAAGCTTGTTATCTCTGCTAAACGTCTATTAGTTAACACACGATCTTGTTTAATCAAGTCACAGACACGATCAACATTTTCCTGAGTGTACAGAGTTGTTCTTCCACATGGAAATTTTCGAGACCAATTCTTCACCACCTGATACGAAGGCGCATCATCCCCAAGTACACTAACCATATCTTCATAAATTTGTTGTGGCGCTAAACGTTTCTTTTGAAGATATTTAATGACAGTGTGATGTTCGTTTTTCTCCATTTTCAAAATCTTTAAGCAGCTTCTATTTTAACTCAAGACAACTTTTTAACAAATACAGCTACACGACTCAACTTTGGCACTTTGTTTGGCAGATAAACAGTGAATAAATGGTGTTATGCAATGTTTATTTCAACGCCTACTATACTAGGGACAGTAAATACTGTGCATTCCTCGTATCGTAATACATAGGATTTGATTAGTTTCGAGACATGATTTCATACGCTAAAATTCAAAATACAAGCAGCGCATCTTCGTAATGACAATTATAGAAATATCAAGTATTTATTTATAACATTTATTTTACGTATTAATTGCAAAACTTTCTTCATTCATGTTTATTCGCTACCGGACGACAATTTGAATAAATGTTATAAAGTGTTTCGAGTTACACGTTTTTAATTGTCTAATATTAAAAAAGTTTTAATGTTTAATATTTCATTCTTAGAGTTTCTAAAGTCCAGAAAATACCATTCAGACTAAAAAGATGGTAACTGAACATTAGTTTCAGTTTTTGATGATTAACATCATCCCATAGTCCGTGTCCGCAAAATTTTGTAACACCCTGTATATTCACACTATCTACACAATGTTTAAATGTAGTCAAAAAATAATTTATTTTCCTCTTATTTTCTCTGACAAATAATTGCTTCCAAATAAAAAAGCGGTCATTCTTTTAACGTGCCTTAGTATTTTATTCGAAAGATCATCCTGAAATTTACGTTCCACTTTTTCCGACGACGAAAATTTCCTGATTAATGTCTTTTCACTTGTACAGACTCTGAACCGTACCCTCTTTGGTGAAATTCTGTACGTCAGCGGCATAATTTATATACTTTTTGCAAAAAAAAAAACGTCCACATTTCAGGAACAATAGCAGGAGTTTTGTGATATAATCAAATAGTCCTGGCATTTTACCCCTTCGTGCTGACTAAATTAAATCCCTCTAATAAACCGCAACCTACTAAAGTTTCCAGTTCAAGAATCCGACATTGAGTGACAGCTTAGGAAACTTCACAGAGGGGGGTTCCTGTTTCCCAATAATTGAACGAGACAAAACGCACACTCCTACTCCTGATCTCTTGTCTTCGTTCTTTCGTCTACCATAAACGTATCAAGTCCGAAACAGTCACAAATCTCACCAGCCATTATGGCGAATCCTTTCATTTACACAATTAAACGAAATCGGATGGCTGAACAAAATGCTGTCGCGAAGGCTTCAGAAAGAAGACGATGGAAGTTAATTTCAGGTCTTGTAACTGATGACACGGCCCGAGGAGGGCGACGAACCGAAGGAACTCTTTCTCTCTTGGTCCCCGGTACTTTATTATAATACTTATTATCTGCCATTTCGTCTGTAATTGCTGCATTAGTAGAGAAGTCACCTTTAGTGAGGCCGATGGTAATTAACTTCTGTGGAAATGGCTGAATACAAAAGGGGAAACGGAATTCAAGGAATGCTCTTTCACTGGAGAATTTTCAACGAAAACAGATGCTTTTTAATTATGGAACTTTAATGGGTCCCTAGTTAAGAATATAACTTTTTACCTAATGTAATGAATATTAGGCATTAAAGAAGAGAAAGCATTCCTACAAAAGAACTGCTTTAAATTTACAAATTATTCTTTCTTAAAATTTAAAAAGTTAGTTACTTTCTGAATATAATATGGTAAACACGTGTCTAAATCAATCACCTTAAAATGTAAGATAATATTCCGTTCACCTACTCCTACTGGCTTGTGCTTAATCCAAAACTAGCGCACCTCGATGACGAACCTCTGAGTTTTTGCTGTCGAATACTTATCAGTGTTCTGTTTACTAGTCGCTTATTATGAAAATTAAACGTTCAATTAAATTTGATTTGTGTATAAATATATATATATATATATATATATATATATATATGTATATATATATATAAGGTAAACTTAATAAGTCGGCGATTAAAGGTCTGGTTTACTTCAAAGTATATATATTTAAAACAACCCTACATGTTTCGGCAATACGCCTTTGTCAAGAGAATACAAAATATAAAGTACAGAATATAAAATCAGAATATAAATATTTTATATTATGTCATTTATATTTTGTATTCTCTTGACAAAGGCGTATTGCCGAAACATGTAGTGTTGTTTTAAATATATATACTTTGAAGTAAACCAGACCTTTAATCGCCGACTTATTAAGTTTACCTTATCAAACCAAGGCCACGAAGGTATTATATATATATATATATATATATATATATATATATATATATATATATTGAGGCATTGCAAGAAGGATGCTTTCTCTGAAAGAAACAAAGAATATATGTAACCTTAATATTTATACCATAATGTTTATATCTACTTTGTACTTTAATATTAAGAAGGGGAAAGATCGATTCAAAGAATAAATACGTTATTTTGACGACAAATTTACCTTGAAAATTAACTTATTTTTCTAATTTTTTTATTATAATGTTTATATTCATTTTTCTTTCAAATACATATTTAACGCGTGTTTATTCAAACAAATGTAACGTATTTATTTTCAAATGCATTTGAACGAGTAAGCCCCGCCCACAATTTCAACGGTGCAATAACCCGAGAATAAACCTATATTGACGGAGTGTTTGTAAACACATAAAACATATGTTATTCAACCAAAATTATTTTATAAATCAAATTGTAATTTTTTAAACTGTTTTATACTGTAAAATTGTCTAATTTAATAATATTAACAAATTTAATGCAAGTAAAGAATGGGGCGATTTAGCGGAAAGTTATGCAATTAAAAACAAATGAAAAAGCAAGCGTCGGTAATTAGTCGTCACAGTGAGAGGTCACGTTTTTTTGTGCTCCGTAATAATTAAAATAATTAAGCGAAATTATTAAGTGCAAGAGATTTTTAATAATACCAAACGTTACACCTACCTACAAACCACCTGTGGACAAAATTTAACAGCCGCCGACCAAATAGTCCGAGACTTACGAATTTTTAAAGATTTTTACCGCCATAAAAATCTCACCGTAGCTTGACCAACATCGTTGAACGATCGAAATCGGTCATTCGCTCAAGACGCTGTCGGACTTGGAGATTTCAACAAATTTCAAGTTATCCCGAGGGACTGCAGCAGAAACATTCTCCCGTTTCGCGTTGTGAAGACGTCTCCAGAACACAGGCGCAAGAAGCAACGGAGATTATATACGAAGATTCAGGTTTTTGCTAATTTTAACAAAATTTCCCGCGCCATTTTTTTCTTGCGCATGTACATTTCTAGAACTTTACTTTGTTTATTCCATAACTAACTATTTATATTACTTTCACCGATATTTTACCACTGTAATCTTTAGTCAACTTATTTAAATATTGGCATCTACTATTTGTATTTGTAAAACTTGATGCCATGTCACTGTTATAAACTATTTTACTAAGACAACACATTATTGCACCTGTCTTACACCATATTATTATACTGTACGAATACCAACCGTCGAGTGTGTCTCACTTAATATTACTTGTGTGTCACGAAATTATTAATATAAATTTCTCAAACTTTGCAAAATCTTTTATCCCTAATAAAGTTAATTGTCAATATTTTACTTTGTTTTTTTTTAATATTCTTGAGATATTGTTCCGTTCCTAACTTAATAAATTACGTAAATAAAGTAAAAGTGGAAGGAAGTGAACCTACCTTAGCCCTGAAGAGAAAAAGAAGCTAGCCGAAGATAATAAAACAGATAAGTATTGAATGAGCCCAATTTGAATTTTACATGACTTTTTTTTATGACATTCATTCATTTTATTATACCGTACGTAGAAACAATTTTATTTATCAACATATTCGTAACATATCATTTAGAGCCCAACGTTTTGGGGCAGTTATAACAGTAATTAACATTTTTTTTTCATTACATTAACGCTCGTAACATTACAATATATATATATATATATATATATATAGTAAATTCAATTTATTGGCGATTTAAGGTCTGGTTTTACTTCAAAATATATATACGTTAAAACAATCCTACATGTATCCGCAAATGATGTTTTTTCAAGGAATATAAAATATAAATGACAGTATATTAATGTCATACATTTGCAGCTGCTATGGATAATGTTATTCAAAGATACCTACATTCAAATTGAATAATAATAAATCATGCTTTATAATTCTAAAATAGATAGACAACAAAAACAGGGAAACGCAAAAAATGAGTTATTATTATATATATATAATATATATATAACCACGAAAGCCTACTTGGACAGCCAGACAGGAATCAAAACACGGAACTGTCAGCATGATAAGCAAATGTATAGATATTTAAATAACTTAAGATATATAATTATATATCAGCAACATATATTATGATGGTAAATTGCAGATCGTTACATAATTAAGTTATAGTATATACTGCTTAAATTTTTTATATCACTTCTGTTGTTATTTGAATTTTTTCCTGTTTAATACTAATCATTTCTCTAATTTCCCTTTTCATTGTGTGTTGTTCTTTATCAATTATCTGTGTTTTCAAAATCGAAATGGTGATCGCGTTGTAGTTTGTGTGTAGATAAAGCAGTTTTGTCTGTTTTAGAGTATTATCTAGTACTATCTAGTACTATCGCAATCGCGACATGGTATTTTATAGATGACATGTGTTTCTCGATTTTTTTCTATTTTAGGTTTAAGTTCTGAAAATAAATGTTTATTGGTATTACTAAGTTTATATGTTGTAGCTATATCATATTTTTTAAGGTGTATTTATTTTTTGTCATATATAAAATACCATGTCGCGATTGCGATAGTTACTACATAGGCCAAACTAAACAATATTTATACAAAAGAATACAAGCCCACAAATACTCTAAAACAGGCAAAACTGCTTTATCTACACACAAACTACAACGCGATCACCATTTTGATTTTGAAAACACACAGATAATTGATAAAGAACAACACACAATGAAAAGGAAAATTAAAGAAATGATTAGTATTAAACAGAACAAAAATTCAATTAACAACAGAAGTGATATAACAAATTTAAGCAGTATATACTATAACTTAATTATGTAACGATCTGCAATTTATCATCATAATATATGTTGCTGTTATATAATTATATATCTTAAGTTATTTAAATATCTATACATTTGCTTATCATGCTGACAGTTCCGTGTTTTGATTGCTGTCTGGCTGTCCAAGTAGGTTTTCGTGGTTTTCCTTCTCGTTTAGGGCGAATGCCGATAGCTTTACATCTTAATACGCTCCACGGGCGCATACATTATAATAACTCATTTTTTGCGTTTCCCTGTTTTTGTTTTCTATCTATTTTAGAATACTAAGGCATGATTTATTATTATTCAATTTGAATGTATCTTTGAATAATTTTATCCATAGCAACTGCAAATGTATGACATTAATATACTGTCATTTATATTTTATATTCCTTGAAAAAGGCATCATTTGCCGAAACATGTAGGATTGTTTTAAATATATATATTTTGAAGTAAAACCAGACCTTAAATCGCCAACAATTTGAATTTACCATAACATACAAAGGTCACGAAATAATTATGTATATAGGTATAGTAGATTCAATTAGTCGACGGTTTAAAGTCTGGTTTACTTTGATATGTATATATTTAAAACAATCTTACATGTTTCGATACATAATATAAGTAGCAATATATCAATGTTAAACGTATATATGTGTAGTTGTCATGGATGAAATTAAAATATTCAAAGATACATTCAAGTTTAATAATAATTCATGCCTCAGAACTTTCGACAACAAGACGTCAATACAAGACGTCGAAAGTTCTGAGGCATAAATTATTATTAAACTTGAATGTATCTTTGAATATTTTAATTTTATCCATTACAATTACTGATATATAAGTTTGACATTGATATACTGTCATTTATATTTTAAGTTTCTTTGAAAAGGGCACTATGTGTCAAAACATGTAAGATCGTTTTAAATATATACATATCAAAGTAAACCAGACCTTAAATCGCCGGTTAATTTAATCTACTACAACATACAAAGGTCAAGAAAGAATTATTTATATATATATAGTGCCCTTGAAATAAAGACAACGTATGGAAAATGGAAAGATGTAATTATATAGAATATAAATTCAAAATATTTTCCCAAAATTCCCTCTCATAAGCCAGAAAAAAATGACAAAGATATTTAAAAGAAATCTGTCACGTCACTGTGACTGTAAAAAGTATTATAAAAAGTATCAGAGACGATATCTTAAAGCTAACCAACAATAACAAAAAGAATAATTTTGTTATTATCGGTCGCGCTTTAAGTATCCTCTCCGATTCAGTCAGTTGTCGATCGTTACGTACGTTCGATATTATTTACATTTACGTCTTCGACTAAAGATAGATTGTTGCCAAATAGGACGTTAAACGCCCATAGAGCATACATGTTAAAATATTTTACTAGATGTTCCTCTTATTCGTTTACAGTAGAGTAATATGTTTTAAATTGAATATACATTCAATTTAAAACATATCATTAAATTACTAATTCAAATAATATTTACTTTACTGCCAAATATTATTTACTTTATCCTAATCAATAATAACGAAGTTACAAGGGTTTTGAGTTTCAGGATAACAATGATATATATAACAATTATAAAGTATAAAACATAAAACCCTTTGGGTGGAATAAAAATTTGGCACTACAGACGTATTGGTTTAATTGATAGGTCACTTATGAATCTGGTGAGGCTTGTTCTGCTATATTCTAGAGAATTGTTCATGTTTTTGTACTTTAAATTTAAAGCGCAAAAAGATTGCAAAAATGCAGATATTGTTAAAGCATAATTGACTATAAAAAGTAATCTGATAATATGCGTATGTTTATTATATGAAACATTTAACCATTTTTTTAATTCTTCAGTGATTGTCATTAAACAGAGTCGAAAGAGATGTCTAATGAATAACAATACATCATCAGATTGTCTAATATTGCGAAATTTGAATACTGTGCAGTAATAAAGTTATTGGCGAAAGGAGAAACTAACCTTAACACAAGACAAATACTATCTTATTCTGAGTTGTTTGGAAATGAACCACTACCAGAACGATTAGTGGAAGTGGCATCAGAATCGACCATTTAATTTGTCAAAAAATATTCTGAATAACCCGACCAGAATTTCGAGGGCGAATTCATGTATAAGGTCTCCAACTCTATAAAATAATAATAAGAAAAGACAAAATAATGCAACGAAGTAAATTTATTGTACTACCAAGGTACATATTGCTATGAGTTTTACTTGGTCTTGTTGGAGTATATAATTGTTGTGTGGGCAGCCACTCACGCATATATCTCTCTAGACTCTTTAATATTTTATGTGTGTCTCAGAGTTATTATTGGGTTCTAAGGAACTAAGCCTAGCATCTAATGTAAATTTAATGGAATTATACAACAAGATGTTAACTGTTAAAATGCTTTTATTGTATAATATCTTAAATATGTAGACATCATGTATTCGAAGTCTTAATGTATTTTGTGGTTTCACCTAAACCTAATTACCAATATAAAATGATCATAGAAATCGTATAGAACACATATAGCTTAGATTCTAATAGAATCTCTTAAAATATCACACTTGAGTGTCTCACGTAGCCTAAGGAAGACCCTCCAAACATTAAGTAATAATTCCAGGTGTTTGGTTTGACCCTTGTATGTATAAATCAAAGTATTGGTATTCTTTATTCTACTGATTATATGTATTATAAATGTAGTGTGTTATTTAACGTTTGTTTTGCGGAAAACAGTCCCTACGCAACATAACGTTTATCCACACACTGTATATTTGTTTATTTGATACATATTCTCTGAATTTTTTATCCTTTAATTCAATTATATACGTTCTCTGGGGGTCCTTTGCGGAAAACGAGTTCCTACGCAGTCACCCAGATATCTTACATAAATGTTTTATTTCAATTTTTAATTTACAGTTAATTAATTTGAACCGTAAATGCGTCAAAAATGTTTGATTTGAATTTTATAGACTTCAAACTATTGTGTTATTACTTACGCTAACCATTGTTCCTCGTACATATCTTCGAAATCTTCCTAGTACATGTTGTTCCTTATTTTATATTTGAAATTTTGTTCAAAAACAAAAAGAAAATAAAGGAAGATATAATGGGATTCTATGCAAATCAAAATAAAGAATATTCCAATATTATATTCGTATATAAAATATAATGCTTAAATTTTTAAATGATTTATTTCGCCTGTCAAGACTACCTTTTTCAGGCACACTTAGGCTCCATGTTCGCAATGTGTATTTAATCTTTTTCTTTCATTTTCGTGTCTTTTTTACATTTCAACCCTCGTATTGTTTTATTTACTATATAAAAATGCATTTTCACATTTTTTTCACTTCTTTTCGCTATAATCTTCTTTCTTTGTCCTAATTAATTATTTTCAAAGTTAAATTCCTAAGCTTACAATTTCTTTTGACCAATTATGTTTAAGGGTAAATTCAACGCGAGTCTTTTGTTGCCGGCGTTCTAAATTTAGAATCCTTTGTGATTGTACATCTATCTGTTTCTACTCCCATGCAGCCATTTGTATATTTACTGATCTCAGATCTTTGTACCTAACCGCACATTTTGTACGTATCTTGACACTTGTTTTGTTGACAACTCATTTTATCTTCTTTCACAGGTTTCACGTATTAATGACTGTTATTGTATACCTTGAAGTTTCTATAGTTATAACATATTGTTACACTTTAAAAATGATCCTTATACCGTTTGGGCATTTTTAATGGTTTAATTAAATTAATTGCTAACTTTAAATCATCATAGACGGTTCAAAATTCAATATTATGGATTTATATAATTTATTTACTTTAATTACTAATTATCGAACATCATAGGCTATTTCAAACTTTAATATCTTCATTTAAGTTTGTATGTTCAAATATTTTGGATGTCACTATATCCATATTTTTACCCGGATTTTTGTATATACTTCTGCGCCGTTGACATTTTGAAATTTTATGCGAAGTCATGGTTCGTATATTTGAATTTATATTTCAATTATTGTTTTTCATTTCTAAACTTAATTTTGGTTTCTACATTTTCATTTGCTTAGAGCGACATCTTCGCGCAACTTGATTTACCTTTTGATTATAGATCGCTTGACGGTTGGTATAATTTTTAATTGGTTATTTATCCTTTGTTTCTGCGAATTAATTATTGAATTTTTGATGTTGGCTTCCTCAATTACTCTTTAACCATGTCAGGGTATTTGAGTAATTATCTTCTTTTATTTCCAATATTCCGTCTAGGGGTAGTTTTTTGTTACTATGACGTAGTTTTCTTTTTGGATAAATACTCACGCATACGTTCGGGAGAGCCTCTTTTACGATTCAAGCTTTGAAGTAAGGCAGTATTTAAAACTAAAAGTCATTTTTGGAATTAAATAGTGTTACTATTCTGTGATATGCAGGAATTATCCAAAATTGATTGCATTTAATTAAATTCACTGGTATAGTGTATTTGAATCGAGGTTTGTTCCTCGGAATTGAAAGTTTTTATGACCACGTGTTGCTTCAGGTGAGTTTCTAAGATAAGGGGACGGCTGTAATTTTATCACGGCATTGTTCTCCGTTTATTATATTACTCTAGAATCTTCCATTTATTCTTTTCTTTTCTCATTTATTTAGGGCTGTTAGTATAGACTAATGAAAAGCTGCTGTATCATTTTCTACTAGAAAACGTGGCTATTGGTTGTATAGGCTAATAAAAAGCTATTGGTTGTATAGGCTAATGAAAATTTGCTGAGTTTATTTTCTGCTAGAGAAAAACGGTTATTGTCAGTATCCCCTAATAAAATTTTCATTCGGAACCATCTAATTACTTGGACCCAGAAAAACCACGCAATTGGATTCAAAGGTCATCAATCACGCAAGGTAGTGTGTGTAGGATAATATTTTTTTGTGACAGAGTCCCAGAAAAATTAATGCAATAGTTATTTTGGAGGACCGCATGGTGTCCTAAAACATGGTGTTCGACTCACCATTGTATTTTATTTTCTTTCCTGCATCCATATAAAATTTAACTAAGTTCATCACATATATAACTTGCTTAATCACTTTCCTAATTTAAATTGTTGTAATATTTCTTATATAGTATTATATAGTATTTCTTATATAGTAAAAAAATAACTAGAACATCCTATACTTGTGAATTTGACCAACAAAATGGAAAATAATTTATTTAAACAACATTAGATATGTATATAAAATAAATTACATAAGATTCCGTTACTGATTAAAAAATATATATTGAATTTAATTTACTCAAAATTCTTACTTTTAAACAAATCTGATATATAGTATCAATCTCATATATCAGATTTGTTTAAAAGTAAGAATTTTGAGTAAATTAAATTCAATATATTTTTTTAATCAGTAACGGAATCTTATGTAAATTATTTTATATACATATCTAATGTTGTTTAAATAAATTATTTTCCATTTTGTTGGTCAAATTCACAATTATAGAAAGATGTTCTAGTTATTTTTTTTATACTTAAACATATAATTTTACATATACAGGCTGAGCCTTATGTTATTTTACTATCTGTTTGGAGTATTCGATTTTGTGAATACATTGTGTGTTATTATTCACATTATTAATTTCTAACTGTGTGTACCATCTAAAAATTCTTGGCATATACTGAGTGTAACGCAACCTATGTAAGGTACATTAAAGCTTTGATGGACTATTATGCAATGATTTATGGCATAAGACACGATGTTTATATAACTTAAGATATTCCAACTATTTAAAACTATTTTGTTAATTCAATACTTATACCTTTCTGGTATATTATATATATTTTTTTTATTATTTTCTTTGTTGCTTAATAATAAACATAATTGTTATTGTTATGAACTCTTTTTCTTTTCTTTATTTTTCTTTGAGTACAATTTATTCGAAAATTACTAAGTTATCCACTTACTACGGCAGAGTCTGTGTTCTCTGTTGGCTAAAGGTAAAACATGGTGGCGCCCTTTTTTATGTAAGAACCTCCCCGCAACTCGCCTCTTAACTGAGTTAGCCCTTTAGCCAAAAGATCTCCGGGCACATAGCAATATTGATTTTACTAGCTGCTGTATCTATTTTATCCAGATTTTCATTTATTAAATATATAATTATACATTTAATAAAGGAAGTAGTTTATACAACTGCAAAAGTGTCTGGAACTTCATAGATGTTCGAGGCCACGAATTTTCTTATGAATGAGGGCTTTAATGTCTTATGAAACGTGCTTTTTATGCTGTTTTTTACAAATGGCTTTGTTAATGTATTTTAAGAGAAAATGAGAAAAAATTTGATAATTTAGGTAAATTTTATGGTTTATGTATATGTTTTATGTTTAGAATAAAATTCAAATCTTTGAATTTAGTTGCCTATGGTTGACTTAAATTAACTAAAATTAAACAACGTTAGTTTCTCTTCTAATAAAATATTTGTTATTGTATTGTAAATATAATTACCGTCTAAACAAATGTTTATTAATTGTCAGTTTAATCATAACCTTAAATTATCACTATCACTACTGACTTATAGACATAGTGTGACCAACTTAAAACTGAATCCGCTAAATGTTCTATGCTTTAATGATTTATAAAAGCACTAATTTCCAGTGCTTTAATAGGTCTCTTAGCAACACTAATTGCAGAAACAGATGTAAGCTATCATTTATTGGCATAATGCATTTCAAACATACTATTTCCACTTGCTACAGGTATTTATTCGTTATAGGCTGTTCTATGAATGTTATTAATATTGGATTTTTCTAAAATTGATTGTTTTTGTGTAGAAGCTCGAATCGTCTTGGTGATTCGGAACTATCTGCTGGAACAATCAGTATATTTTATTTATTGATGACAACGAACGTAATACTATGTGTGCGTCTGCTTCACCATAATACATCCGCATACAAATCTTAGTACACTCTTGCATAAGCTGCTTTTCAAAATTGCGATTTCAATAAACTCTTCGAGGAAAACTATTTCAGGAAAATTATTTTGAACATTTCGCTTTTCCAATGCATACTTAACACTTCCCTTTTCTTTTTCCTTCTTCTTCTTCAGGTGCCATCTCCTCTCAGAAGGTTGGCTATCATCACGGCTATTCTCATCTTTGATGCTGCGGCTCTGAATAGTTCAATGGAGCTGCATTTATACTACTGTCTCAAATTATTTAACCAGGAAATACGTCTTCTTCCTATATTTCTTCTTCCCTGTATCTTACCCTGAATAATTATCTGTAGCAGAGTATATCTTTCCCCTCTCAACACGTGGCCCAGATATTGTAGTTTTCTTATCTTTATTGTGTTCAATATTTCCTTCTCTTTCCCAATTCTTTTAAGTACTTCACTATTCGAAACCCTATCTATCGATCTTATCTTCAGGATCCTCCTATATGCCCACATTTCAAATGCCTCTAGACGCTTGTTAGTGTCTTGCTTTAGCGTCCAGGCTTCCATCCCGTACAGCAGCACCGGGAACACGTAACATTTCAATACCCTGATCTTGAGACGCAGACTAAGGCCATTGCCTTCTTTTTCCTGATAGTAACCAATTATGAATTCGGCGAGATTGTATATAATCCTCTTTATAAAATAAGTGGCTGAAGACCCCTCCATTCTGGTCGATCTGTTATGTCCGACTTGCTAAGGATTTCGTCATTTCTCATAATAATAATACGTTAGTAATAGGTACATTACGACGAACTCTACTAAAGCTCTTTCTCTCTGTATACTATTACACTGATATTAAAAAATCTTATTAATTCTTGTAACAAATGTATTTAAAAGCAAAAATGATTATATTTAAACATAACTGAAACATTTATTATATATATAAAACACAACTTAAGACGATAATTTATAGAACCAACCACATAGATTGTATATGTTCATATGTTGACACGAATCGTTCTGAATTAGATTGCAACGTCAACACCGGTTAATGAACGGAACCACCAAGACCGGGAATACCGAGATTTTATATTGAAGCTAATAAACAGTCTTGCCTAGATTATTTCGGTCACGTGACAGACAGCCGGCATTATTACACAACACTAGAAATATTTTAGCGCCACCGCTAATTCCTAGTATTACCGCCATAATTACGTGTGTCATTTCAGTCGACGTTTATTGGATTTCTTATTGAGATTTATGGATGTCAGGCGTTAGTCAGAAAATCGAAACGTCCGCAGCCGCCATGCCAGACAATTGGATAACAACGAGGTCATATGCATGTGAATATTATTGCAGTAGAATTAATATTCATCACTCGAACAATACAGTCGTTTATTTTTTATTTTAATCAGGTTATGTGTATAATAGTATATTAAAGTACAAGTTGCATAAGACATGATTTTAGTGCACGCGTTCAAGTTTAGAAAACGAGCCGCAAGGCGAGTTTTCTAAAGAAGAAGTGCACTAAAATGTCTTATGAAACGTGTATTTTATACTATTTTTTCTATTTCGGACATTAAAAGTTCAAAAAGACTTAAAATAAGAGGCATGTTTTGTACGAAAATTTTAGAAATTTTCTTTTTTTGAAGTTGGTAGCATTGATGTTTAACTAGAGCATTTTAAATATTTGAAAATCGGCGGTGTTATATGTCATTTTAAGTTTAAAATTTAGATTGATTTATGCAATAAATTATTAACGAAATGGACGAAGCAAATAATTGCACGCCCCCAGAGATTCGCAAAATAGCAGAAGATAATTTACAAAATCTTTTGCCAACAAAGTCTCGACATATTTATCAAAAGCAATACGAGCACTTTTTAACTTTGTGTAAAGAAAATAATATCGCGACTATTACTGAAAATGTAATTATTGCTTATTTTGATAAGGAAAACAAGATAAAAAAGGCAAGATAAAAAAAAGCAAGATAAAAAAGGCAAGATAAAAAAGGCAAGATTTTAGAAATAGATCATATTAACTGTTTTATAAGAGAAGCCGATGATAAAACATATTTAGCAATAAAAGTAAGTATTACAAACATCCTTGTAATAGTATTTTATTAATGTTCTACATTATTTTGTTATAATAGTCATATTAATATTGATAGGTTCTCCTTATAATGGGTTATAATGGAGCTTGTCGTCGTGAAGAAATCATGAGCATGATTTTAGATGATATACAGTTTAAAAATGATGTCATAATGGTTAGAGTGCCAAAAACTAAAACTTATATTCCAAGACAATTTATTATAACAGAAAAATTATGGATTGATTTGGTTAAAAAATATTATTCACTTCGTCCCACTCATGTTACACATAAACGCTTCTTCCTGCAATATAGAAATGGTTCTTGCGTGAATAATCCAATTGACATTAATACTATAGGAAAAGTACCAAAAGTTATTGCTACTTACTTAAATTTGCCTAATCCTGAGCTCTTCACTGGACATTGCTTTAGGCGTTCAAGTGTGACACACTTGGCTAATAGTGGAGGTGACTTAATAACAATTAAGCGCCATGGAGGATGGAAACCTTCAGAAGTGGCTGAAGGTTACATTGATAATTCCACCATGAAAAAAGTTGATGTTGCTCGAATACTGTCTAGTGCACCTAATACATCCACTAAAATTATTCAGAATCCATCGACTTCTGATGCAATAGGCCGTGATGTGTCAATCAATGTGAATCAATAGGAATTCAAACAAAACATAGTGTGTTCCCAGAATCTGCCTGGAATTTCCATTAATGCACATGAATCTTCTAGTGTTACAGTAAACGTTTATAACAGTTGCACTATTCAAAATGGGAAGTAAATGTCAATAGTAGCATTAGATCTTCCAACTCTGTTTAACAATTTATATTGTTAATTAGTACAAATAAATTGTTAGCAAATGTTTTTTATTCTTTGTACCTATACAACTTTTACTACACATGCTTGTTATACACATTTATATTTGACATTTACATATGATTTAGTTCCATTTCTTTTTTTGTGACCAACCTCTAAAAACAAAATTTTGCGTGCGAAAAAGTAATACTTTATGCAACCCAAACGGGTGTCGAAATGTGCACTTTATAGCACCGAAATAGAAAAAATAATTTAGAATTTAAAATTTTGTCTTAGCTTACTTCTTGAAAGTGGACTTTTTCGAGTAGATGGGTAATAAAATATTTACGAAAACAACAAGATGGCGGGCGTCAAATAAAATTCACCAGAACATGAAGACAATTGTAGACAAGTCTGACGTACTTACCATACCGAAACGTTAATAACGCGAATTTAGATAAAACAGACGAAAACATTCAGAATATTTATGAAACCAATATTCCAAGATCTCTAATTTCTAATTCTATTAAACCTAATACAAGTTCTGTATCTGTACACATTTCTTAAATAATGGTATGGTTTCTTATCATTACCCTAACCAATTTCCTGCTTTTTTCCTTATTTTTCGTCATTGAAATCATCGTTCGCTAAGTTCGCATTATTATCGTCATTTTGGTGCCTTTGATCTCTTCTAAAGTAATCGTCCCCATCCTCAGATTCTCCACAATTTTCGTCACTGGCAGTTTCTTCATCATTTCCCTCTCCATAGCTTCATAACAATTATGACACAAAAAGAGATCGTCATCGTCGCTGTCAGGTACAGGTTTTTTGTATTTTTTGGGAATGTAGGAATGATGAAAATTATTTTCGCAAGTGTCAGATGTTCTGTATTGACTCTTAGTTAAGCGCTTTTTACAAATAAAACAAATGAGACAGATAAAACAGATTCACAACATATTTAGCCTTCATCTACAAACACGTGTGCTTCGATCTTGCGATCTCCTCAGTGCAGTTATGAAGTGACGTCTTAAGATTCACTCCTGCAAGATAAGCACAATCTTATACCATCAGCTGCTGACAAGAGATCTAACCGATAAGAGACCCGCTGGTACGAGCCATTATCTTGGAAGCGAATCCTAAGACATCACTTCATAACTGCACTGAAGAGATTGTACGAGGGATATTTTTTATATAAGGTCCGTTTGTGAATGAAAGTGAGAATCGTCGCAGCGCGCACGTGTGCCTGCTCCCAACATGCTTTGCGTACGCCATTTGCAGCGATATCGGCCGTGCTAAGCTATAGAAGTTTATAATGTTTAAGAAAATTGAGCCGCCCGCCAACAGTGAAATACGATTTGCAATTCGATTCTCGAGTGCAAGAAATTCGATAGCAGCGAAAATTCACCATCAGATTTGTGAAGTTTACGGTGATAATGCTATCAGTGAAAGTTCGAAAGTTAGTGCGAATGTTCAAGAACGGATGGATTAATGTGATGTGATTCACAATTTCAAAGTTATCAATTGATTTTCCAGGTTTCAAGGACAGTTTTGTACACCATTGTTTCGGAGAAACTGAAATATCGAAAATGGTATTGTCGGTGGATTCCAAGACTGCTTTCTGAAGATCACAAAAAAGATTAGTCTCTGCTTTATCGTTTTTGACTCGATACGATCAGGAAGGAGATGAATTTTTGGACGACATCGTTACAGTAGATCAGACTTGGGTACCTCAAGTAACTCCAGAGTCCAAGCAACAGGCAATGGAATGGCAACACACATCGTCGCCAACCAGAGTGAAAGCCAAACAGCCATTTTCAGCACGAAAGATTATAACAACTGTGTTTTGGGGCAGAAAAGGATCTTAGTTGATTTTATGACGAAGGGCACAACAATCGTTTCTAAGGCGAATTGTGAGACGTTGCAAAAACAACGGCGTGCCGTATGTGATCTTGCTCCATGACAATGCAAAGCCACATATTTAAGCACAAACACAAGGTCTAATCAGGTCTTTTGAATGGGTACAACTGGAACATCCACCTTTTAGCCCAGACCTTGCACCCGATGGTTTTCATTAGTTTCGATACTTAAAGGAGTTTCTTGGTTGTCAACGGTTTGACGACGACGAAGAAGTGAAAACTGCAGTCATGCAGTCAAAAACTGCATGACTGCAGTTGCACGGTATGACAAATATTTGAACAAAAATGTAGAATGTGGAGATAAATATATTTTGATGTTATTCGCAGTATTTTTCTTCTAATTCCAAAAAATATCCCTCATTAGATCTGTGAAGTGACCATTGCTTTGATATGGTATGTATGTCGTGTATACAGATACAGATATATTTTTAACATATTTGTATTCATTTATTTTCACAGTACATTTGTTTACACATGGATATGTTATTTTTTGCTAAAACCCTTTTTCAGGTAAGCTATGCTTAAATTTAAAATTGAAATTATGGGAAAAATCCAATTTCCTTTATTAATTTGTAATTAATTAGATTATTCGATTTTGATCCCTAATTCTAATATCTATCGTAACGCTGAAAATCGTACACTGGAACCACTTTTACGAAATTTACTTCGAGTATAGTTCTTACCCAGCTCAATACCGCAAATTATAAACATCACTTGTTATATGTGTAGACAGTATACAAACAGATCCCTGTTTGCATAGGAAAGTTTATACACATTAAAACGTTTTAGCTGACTTAGTATACATATGAATACTCCATCCCTTTCAATTCTCAGATAACACTAGATTCAATTTATTCTTTTCTTTATTAAAATGTATAATTTTATAGGTCTAATAATAATAAAAACAAATCTCTTCTGAAACATTGGCTTAAGAGAAAGAACGTAATGAAATAATAAATGTTAGTGACATATACGAGGGCGATTCGTAAAGTAAATTCCGTTTAGTTATTTAAAAAAACACCAATAAATAAAGAGGTTTTTATTATATACGACTTAAATCTACTACTTTCAGCTATTTTTCTACATAATTGCTATTAAGATTGAGACATTTGTCATAGTGATGAACCAGCTGTTTAATGCCCCCTTCATAAGAACTCTCGTTCCATAAAGTCTACAAGAAAGACGCCTTTCTTGTCCCAAAAGACAGTGACCATGACTTTTCTCTCACAGAAAGTTTGACGGCACTCAGTTTCCTCGTAGGCGAATTAGAGCGACCCCACTGCATTCACTGTCTATTTGTCTCAACGTTGACATAGGTGACCCAAGTCTCATAACCTAAAATCTTCACATTGAACATCGTAACATGTCAGAAAAGTTACTTCCAATCCCACATTCTCTTTGTTTCATAGTCTTCGGTAAAGAGTTTTTACACCCATCATGAACATAATTTCTGTTAACCTAAATGTTCAACAACAATCTCGTACAAAACTGTACGTGAAATTTGAGGGAAAAGGTACTCGGTTCTGTGATTGTGAATAGCCGAGTTTCATCAATTTTTTCTTCGATCACCCACAAATTCGTTCGCCACAGCAGTTGGTCTTCCACTCCGTTTTTTATCATAGATATTAGTTCGGCCTTCTCGAAAGATACGGCACCATCTTCTAACCATACTGTCACTCATAACATTTTCACTATAAAGAGAACAAAGTTCACGATAAATCTTAGCAGCCGTCATAATCTTTGCACACAGAAATCGAATCATAGTATGCAATTCTCAGTCGGCGGGATGTTCAATCAGCAGCCATTTTAAACGACCGCAAAAGCACGAAAAAGATATCCGAACGATTCTCTCACTAGCACTGCCAGACTCACACTGAATCAGTGTTGCCAGCTAGCGTTAACGTTATATCGGTAGATTTGTCAAAAAAATTCGGTAGATTCCGTAAAAAATCGGTAGATTTAAAGTTTTTATAATATTATTACCCATACATGCTGATGACTATTGTCAATGAGTAATATAAAGGTAGATGTATCTATATAAGCTTTATTAAATAATAAAAAATAATTACTTATAAGTTTCTACATACATATACGCGTCCCATAAAAAAAAAATGGGAAATTGACGTATAGTTCATAAAGTATGAGCTTTCAGTTCAAGGCCAAATTCAAAGCATGTGATTCAAATCAGTACTGCAGAGTCAAATAAACTCAATATTCGATCATCATAAAATATAAACATCATGTTTTGCAATGTTGTCAAAATTTTAGTATGTTACTTGCAATGTAACCAAAGAAAGTATATGCTTTCTTTGGTTATAACCTACATGTCAAAATAATAACAATGAGTAATGTAGGAACATGAATAGTTCAAAAGTATTGTTTCTTTTCTAGTTTTGTATAAATATATTCCATCCAAGAAAACTATGCGGAAATTATTATTTTGATATTCCAAATAGGCTGTAAGATTTAATACAAGCTGTTGAGCTTGAAAACCTAGAGGCTTACCAGGCATCTAAGAAATATTCTTAAAATAAATAGGTTACAAATGTCAAAGTGATAATCGAACAATTTCGTACTTATTGCCACTAATTGATATTACTATTTATTATCAGTATTGTTCTCAAAAGAACAGATTTTGTAATTCTTTTTGACAAACTAAATATTCAACAAATAACAAATTAGAATAATTCTTAACCTAGAAGTCAGAATACTGGAAACAAATACATGTCAATAAACAACAGTATTGAAATAATTTGACAGCAAGCCGAATATCATAAGACTATCTCCTGAACAACTTATCCTTTTTATTTAATATAAGTTAAAATGACAAACGTGTGTATATTAAGGCACGTATTCATGTGTGTTAGAAAGAGATAAAGTACAATTTGCGGTTCCCACTTGGGCAGTACGTACTGAAAAGATATACTTTATGAAGTGTACACAGAAATTTGTGTTTTATGTTTTTTTTTTAATCTGTTTAATTATGTCTTTTTTCAAAGAGGTTAGAATTATCTGACATTGCCATCCAAATGATTAATCAAAATAATATACTTAGATGTCGTAAAAGAATATACGGCAAGAAAATAAAGGTCATATTTTTTATTAGGTAGTTATTAACAGAAATAGAATACTTTAGAATTTTGTTGCATTACCATTACTTTCTATCACCAAATTACACTCGTTTATGCCATTAATCAATTCCTGTCTGTCTAAAATTATTACAAGGCATTATTTTTTCCATGTGCCCCACAAATTTTCAATTGGATTAAGATTCGGGCTTTTGGCATACTTAAAACCAAAACCAAAAGTAATGTTTGACAACAGTTTGACACGAATAAAACTGACATAAGCTAATAATTAATCGCACACGATCAAATTTTAGATTTCCCATTTTTTTGGTGTTGACAGTATATTTTTTAATTACTATACCTTTACTAAAAAAACAATCTGGGATAAAAATTCAGATTTTATTTTCACTTTCCTTTCCTTACTTAGATACATTTAACTCTAGAAGAACTTCAGAACATACAATATTTCAGAGGTGACAAGACAACAAAATTACAAAGGATAAAATCAAAATTAATTTTATTCAAAGTAAACAAATACAAATATTTATATCCTACTCAGTGGGATATAAATTATGATTGTTCATTTTTAAAAGCAACTTTTCCTCAATTTAAAAATCGTGACAACTTTTATTATCAATAAATTGCTTGATATGCAATAATTCACATATTATTGCAGACTATTTTCACATTTGCGGATGAGTGTGGAAGATCAAATTTTGAACAAAATCTATTAATATACTAAACATCGGAGTACCAGCACCATAGATTGCTTCCTTGATCTGTTGCCAAAATTCATCACCAATACTCAAATACGACTGAATAATATCAGTATTTCGCAAAAGAAGCCATTCTGTATCAAAATTTAGTATATCGTTAAGATCACTAAGTAAATTTGGAAACCTAATGGCTACATCAGTAATGGTATGAATAATAGTGCCACTTTTAACTATGTGCGGATCCAAAAATTTAATTTCTGTAAAATATTGTGTTTAGTTGCATCGAGTATTGCATATTGGCAAATTTTTATTCTGATATATGTATACACATTGTCGATTCACAATAAAAACAACACATTTATATATTATTTTATTTAATATTTATAAAATTTAGATGAATAGCTTGGTAGTTCTGATTTTTTGGTGGAATTGTGTTGAAAATCGATAGATCGGTAGAAGTCATCCGAAATCGGTAGATCTACCGAAAAATCGGTAGGGCTAGCAACATTGCACTGAACCAAACTATACCGCAGTGCTACGATCGCGCCGGTATCCCCACTCCTCTGCTCACTAGACGGAAACGAACTAAACTTACAGCAGACCGATTTTCATGTGGCCAGTTAGAAGTACCGCCCTCGAGATGCGCACGAAATTCATAGGTAGGGGAACCTCTGGCATTCAGTGTTTTACATCGTTTAAAGCGATAAACACAGTAGGGCAGTGCCGTATTAAGGTAGTGAGTAATGGAGTTTAAAAGTAAATTAAATAAATGTGTTTTACACAGTCAAACTCGTGAAGTGATCTCAAATGTATTTAAATATATGCAAGAAGAAAATACTTCAGGGGTACTCAAAATTCCACTGGATCAGTTATATGAACGCGTTATTGCCGCAACGGGTGTTTCTGAGAGAAGTATTAGACGGATTGTTAAATAAAAAAGTGAAATAAACGCAGGTACCGGTTCATCTTTTACATCGCCAAAGAAAAATAAAAAAAAAACAAGCCCAAAATCGACTTAGGCGATGCAGATAAAGGTGTGCTGCGAAGAACAATTTTAAATACCTTTACTGTTGACAAAATTGTGCCTACAATGCCAAACATTCTAAGAAAATTTAAAGAAACAGGATACACTGGAGGAATAGATTCTCTTCGGAAAGTAGTAAAAGATATGGGCTTTCGTTGGAGTAAAACAAAAACCAACAGAAAGTTGTTAATGGAAAAGCACGACATCCGTCAGTTAAGAGTGTCTTATTTGCGTACCATTCAAAGCTACAGAAATGAAAACAGACCGATTATATATATGGATGAAACTTACATCCACAGTTCTCATACCGTGGCTACTTGTTGGAGTGACAATTCCAATGAAGGATTAGCAAGGCCTATATCAAAAGGTCTAAGACTAATTATTGTTCATGCTGGCTGCGAGACGGGATTCATTCCGAATGCTAAATTGATTTTTAAGTCTAATACCACAACGGGAGATTATCATCACGAGATGAATTATGAAAATTACAAAAAATGGTTGTTAGAAAAATTAATTCCAAACCTGCCTCCAAAGTCTGTTCTAGTAATTGACAATGCTCCTTATCATAATGTCCAAAAAGATAAACCACCGAATTCTAATAGCAGGAAATCAGTTATGATAGACTGGTTAAGGTCTAAAAATATTTACTTCGACAATAACATGCTTTATGCCCGATTTATATAATATTATTAAAGTACATAAGCCAACATTTAAAACGTTCGAGATAGATGAAATGTTAACACAACGTGGCCATAGTGTTTTGCGATTACCGCCATACCACCCAGATTTAAATCCGATTGAGTTAGTATGGGCATCTCTTAAACAATATGTGGCACAAAAAAATGTATCATTCACTATTAGATATGTTCAACAGTTATGTGATAACTTTTTTGATGAATTTAGTGCTGCTGAATGGAATAAATGTTGTGACCACGCGATAAAGTGGGAGCAAAAGTTTTTGGAAGCGGAACCTCTCATAGACGAAGTTACAGACCAGTTCATTATTAATTTGGGTGAAGACTCTGAATCGGAGAGCGAAGAGGAAGTCAGTGATAGTGATTCTGCATAACTTTTTATATAATTATATGTATAATTTACCGTAATTTTTTTGAAACTTAGTTATTGTTCATTATTGTTTTCTCCTATAATTATTTTTGAGTATTTATGTATTATTTCTTATTGTAATTATTATTTTCAATGATATTTCCAATAATATTAGTATTAATAATATTCTTTTCTCCACGACTATTAAATAATGATATTACAACACTCGCCTACGCTCATTGAAGAATATACTGTTCTTTTGTACATATAGAAAGTTTACAATGTGATTATAATGAGAAAGAGATTAGCATAAACATTATTTGCCAATAATTCAGTTAATTATCCAAATTAGTTTTACTTAATCCTAAGCCTTTCTACCGTTAAGTGTAGCTAACAATCTTATTCAGTCATCCCCTTAATGTGATGTTAGTACGCTATTAGCTAGTAGGTAAGGTAAGACATTTTAATTAAACATGTTACATGAAACTATGCGTTTTATTTTACTTCTATTTGCCTTAATTTAGTGAAATACAAACCATTATAAACATGTTCAACAATGTGATTTTCTGAATTTATCCCTTACTACGTCCCAATGCACGACTCGCACAAAGTGTTTGCATTTCATTTTTCCGAATACTGTCTATCTAACACTGACCCTTACTTGACGCACGTACAAATTCTCCCACCGGCCACATGAAAATCGGTCTGCTGTACTTTAAGAATCTCCCTCATAGCTATGAACTATACGGTGACCATAATTTTTTTATATACATCAAACATAAAACATAATTCAAACTTTTTGAAAAAACAACAAATAAATTTATTTAAATTTTACAATGTGCTCCTTCAGCTTTTGAGTTTGTGTAGCAATCACAGTGTTCAGAATCTAATATTGATTTAAGAAGAATAGCTGGTAAAACATTTAGTTACTAGTTTCGTCGAATAATGTGCATTTAAGACTTCTTTGAACTCCAATAATTATTAATTATTAATTATAGAAAATAATCGTTCAATAGCGGCATTGGTACCAGAGAGACAAAACAGAGTTATAATAGATTAATAATTCGTCGTTCTTGTCAGCGTAGGAAGAGAAGCACACCAATTGCTTTTTGTCGGTGCTAATATATATACAGTGTTGTACGTCACATGTCATAAGAAAGCGTCTCAAGACATCTAACGGCAAAGAGAGACACGCCGGCAACGCACAGTGCGAAATTTAGGAAGTTTAGCGGAACTTTATTCAATTTTTGAAATACGTAAAATGCATAAGATTATTTATTATTTTGTTAGGTAAATACCCCGCCTCTAAAGCCTCATACTCAGTTTGGAGATTTACCCTGCGAAAGAACCGCAAAATGCACCTGATATTTGCATTACTTATTCAATCATACTTTTTGCCTATAGAAAGCTATTCGATTTGTTGAAGTTAATAGAGTGGTACATTGAAATGGCAAATCAGTAGGCCATGATTTTTTCTTCATGTATTTTATTAGAAAATTGTCAATTATTGGCATTTAATTAATTGCAAAATCTTTCCTTGCTCGTGTGTGATTTGTTCGTGGAAAAAGTGATTTTTAAGACGTAAGTTAGATTTACACTTTTAACTTTAGTGGCGATTTTAAAAAGTGATACCACATAATACCAGCTTGAAACGCACAACATTTTAAAGTTTTTTTCCCTCTGTTGAAAACTCAAAATCTTCTTTTAAATGAAACATTTTCCAGAATGACTTTGCAAGTTTCATATAACTGTATATTCCAAAAGTGCAAGGAAGAACCGACATCGGATGCCATCATTGGTTTTGTTTTGGAAAAAATAGGCTCACCAATGTTAAGATCTGATGCTCTTTGCAGTTTAAAGGCAACTCTTCGCGCACTGGTTTGTAAAATACGAAAAAGGTGGAGGGAATCCAGTCGAAATTTAGCATCATTTCTGAATAAAAATGCTGTCTGGCTTGAAAATAATGTAAAGTTTTCAAATGCTGTAAGGGATGCATTGCCCAGTGGATCGAGGACCAATGCAGGCAGACCTAAAAAAGAATTTGGGTATTGTCATCCTAAAGTGCAAAACAGAAAAGTGCATCATCTTTTGAAGTACGGTAGTCAAGACGAGTTAGCCAAAGCAACCGTAACAAAGCTATACCAATCTGGAAAACGAAACTCTGCAGCGATTGTCAAGGAACTCGCATCTGCTTCTTCAGAAACGAGAAGCAAAATCAAAATGGCTCGCATGTCTTCTTCAAACAGCCCACGAAAACTCCGGACCAGGCTCTGGCGCTACTTATTGATGCAAACTTCGTCAAATCAATAATAATAACTCAAGTTTCAGCTGAAGTATCAGTTCAGTCGCTTATAAATCATACTATAGCAAGACTTTGTACAGGGCTAGAAGAGACTCTGAGAACTTTGTCAAACGTTAAAGCTCTAAATATTATCGTAAAGTGGGGTTGTGATGGGGCGGAACAAGTTAACTATAGACAAAAGTATATGGACAAACATAGCTCTGATGATAGTATGTTTAGTGTATCAATGGTACCAATCCAAATGTGCTCCGTAAATGATAATGGTGATAATCAGTCACTAATTTGGAAAAACCCTGCTTCTTCTTCCACACGGTACTGTCGCCCCATTAAGTTCGTTTTTACCAAAGAAACAGTCAGTGTAATTACCTCAAAAGTAAACAAAGTGAAAGAACAAATATCTCAACTTACTCCAACCACTATACTTGTAGATGGCAAGCAATTTCAGGTTACAGCAAATATGATCTTTTGTATGATTGACGGTAAAGTATGCAATGCTGTATCATCCTGTGCATCATCACAAACATGCTACTTATGTAGGGCTAAACCTAGTGAAATAAACAACATCTGCGATATACCTCAAAAAAACATAAACGAATCCTTTTTATCCCATGGACTATCGCCCCTCCATGCATGGATAAGGTTTTTGGAATGTATTTTACATATATCGTACAAACTTGATATTAAAGCATGGCAAGCTCGTGGAGCAGAAAATTTAAAAAAAGTTGCCGAGAAGAAAAAATACATTCAACAAAAATTCAAAGAGGAGCTTGGCTTGATTATAGATATGCCAAAACAGCAGACCGGAAACAAACGATGGTAATACCGCGAGGAAATTCTTTAGAAATGCCGAAAAGTCTGCCGAAATAACTGGCGTTAACTTAGAATTGATCAAACGTTTTCATGTGCTGTTAGAGTGCCTAAATTGTGGTCTTAAAATTGATTCAGAAAAGTTCGGCGAATATGCAAGAGAAACTTTGGAATTGTATTTGAAAGAATATTTCTGGTACTCAATGCCCGTAAGTGTGCACAAAGTCCTTTGTCATGGAAAGGATATTATAGCCTCTTGCATTCTTCCGATCGGACAATTTTCTGAAGAAGCTCAGGAGCCAAGAAACAAAGACTGCAGAAAATATCGCGAACTTTTTACTAGAAAAACGTCAAGAATTGACAACAAATACGGATTCATTTTATCGACTGCTTATTTCGTCGGATCCGTACATCGCTAGTCTTCGTAAAGCACCCAAAACCAAGCATAGTGAAGTTACGCCAAAAGTTTTAGTGTTGTTAGAAAGATTTGCAGGCCCGTGTAATGATGGCGAGTCTTCCGACGATTGCAATGAGTCTAGTTCTGAATAGGTGTTCAAAATGTTATTATAAATGTATGTTTTTTTAATTGTTCTATGATGAAAAACACAAATAAACTCAAAAACTTCAAATAAAACATATTAATTTTTATTAAAAATTTTAAAAACCAACAAATAGAACTGTTTTACTGTTTTGAATAATTAAGTTCCGGTAAACTCAAGAAATTTCGCACTGTGCAACGGTTGGCTTGGGTAGCTAAGCTACTAGCATTTAAATGTGTAATCCACTTCTCGTAGATTATATGGCTCCAATATACCATGTAAAAAATAGCATATTGATGTTAACTACCATCAAGTGTAAAATACAGTAATATAAATATGCTAAAAACATATACAGAGTGTTTGGTAACTGGATTGCCAAAATGAAATGTATATAAAATCGAATTCTAAACATAAAGCAAATAATACTTGTTTTTAGATCGGGCTTCATTTAGGAAATTATGTAAAAAATGTATAATTAAAGCAGCTACGAAAATGAAAATGTATTTACTGTTTGACAGCTTGTCATCAGCTATAGTATTTGTATTAGACATTACAAAATTCATACGCAGTTGGAAGTCGAGATTTCCACTTGGTGTGGTATTCGCCTATACATTTTATACTGCTTTTTTTATGGTAATGGGCTCGTAGACTAATATTGTTTCAATATTAACGGAAGCATTTGATACAAATAAATTTATTTGGTATCTATTTTTCAAACATAAAATATTTGAATGTGATTAAATTTAATACAGTAGCTGGTGAATATGTCCACTGCGATTTTCTAAACATACAATTACCCTCCTTTTCGTGATTTCAAATACTCTTTGCCATTCTCCACCGTAATTTCTTGCAGTGCTTGTTCAATAACTGCTTGCAGTTCATCAATATTATTCATAGAATTTCTATATATTTTATTCTTCGAAGTCCCGAATAAATAAAATCTTATGGTGTTAGATCCGGTGCTCGTGTTGTCCATCGTGTCCTTCTAAGACAACTCAAAATTCATTTATAAGTAATTGGTCAATAAATTGGTGTAGTATGTCATTGTTGCGATATCTTTCTGCATTCATTGTAGCATGAAAAAATATGGGTCCAATTATGCAACGTCTTGGTGACGATACCCAGGCTCCAATTTTAATTAGGTGTAATGATGTTTCTACAAAATTTTGTGTGGATTTTCTCCACCAGTTAAATGGAACCATTCTTCATTTAAGAAAAGAAAAGAAAAATTCATGGCAAACAGTAACTTTTGCAACCTCTGCTATTAAAACAGTTGGTCTGCATGTGAACATCCTTTTATAGATCCAACTTGTAGTTTCAAAACGATACCGTGGTCTTTGTTTATGACGAACCAAATTTTCGTAACTAAAAACTACTTCGGGAAAGGCCTCAATGAATTGCTCAATACAAGCTGTAAAGAATAAATCCATCTGTATTGCGATTGCCACTTTCGCACGCTACGAAATAAAATAAACTAGTTTATTATGAATATGGAAAAAAGCAAATTTCAGGGTGACAGAACACTACTTTTTACATGGAAAAGCCATTAAAAATTCACAGAGAAGCTAAAAAAGTATTGCGGAATTTCTGTTCCTTCATGGATAACTTCTCCCTACTGAAATTTTGCCTAATTGTTTAAATACTGACGTATACCTAGCATTTTTGAAAAATTACTTTGAGGATCTATTAGACAACATTTCAATTGCACTGCGAAATATAATTTGGTATCAGCATGACGGGGCACTACCACATACTGGAAGAAATGTTGTAAGGTGGGCTCTATACTAATTTCAATGGGAGGTGGATTGGAAGGCGCGGTCCCGTTCATCGACCTGCAAGATCCCGGACCTTAATCCCCTAGCCTTTTACTTATGAGATCACTTAAAAGAATTAGTTTATTTTGAGCCAATTAATATTATTAAACAATTAGAAGATATAATTTTTAATGCAATAAAGAATATTCAAGACACTGAATTTTGCAGAAGTTTACGATTCACTCGTTTTGCGTTGGCAATCGTGTATTCATGCAAATAGTGGAATTGTTTAAAATGTACACAATGCAACTTGTGTATAGCTTCTGTATACGAGAGCTACATTGGTACCGACACATGTTTCGAACTCATCCCAGTTCTCGTCAGCGTACGTGTCTATTCGTAGAAGCCTCCAATGCGAAATAAGTATGGGTTATGTTTATCTATGTGTACATATACAGATATGTTTTTAACATTTTTATATTAGTGTATTTTGTCAAGATGCCCAACCCTTTTCAGAACCAAGTCATCCAATTTCCACAGCTAAACAATGCTTACTATTAATGCATACCGATAAAATACAACAGAAAGATTTCTAATTGGGAAACAGTGAATGCGAGGGGGTATTGATATATTCTTAGCCTACTATTGAAACAATTTAAAGTTGGGACTTTCTAAAAAAGATTCCTATTGGTCTGCAAACCAGCACTCCACAGCTTCTATTACCTCTTCGTTGCACAAAAACTGACGTCCTTTTAACCTTTTTGTCAATCGAGAGTACAAATAATAGTTGCGCGTACTAAGTTTGGGGGAAAGGTGTTCTCTCTCATGGTGGTTAGTAATTTAAAATATGAATTTCCAGCGATGGTCTGGCGCTTTTTTAGGTAATCAATCATAATTATTCCACGGATATAAAAAAAAATTGAAACAAGAACTTTTCCAGCGAATTTTGAACTCGAAACCTCTTTGGCCTTGGAGGACCATCATGCTTCCAGTCCATCGATTGTTGTTTGTTTCTGGGTCGTAAAACTGGACCAATGTTTCATCCATAGTCACAAAACGGTCCAAAAAATCTGGATCTCCTTCAAAACGGGTACAGATTGGCCGTGAAGTTTTCACTCTTGCTTTGTGTTTGGTGTTCGGAATTTAGGGATCCATTTTGCATAAATTTTTTTCATATCTAAGTCGACGTGAACTATATAATGGACGCATTCATATGAAATCTTTAGTGTTTCAGCTATATGTTTCAGCCCAATTCGACGGTTTGATAATATCATGTCATGTCTTGAACTGCGTTAATATTTTCGGGGGTGGACACCGAAATCGGTCTTCCTGATAGCTTCTCATCTTCAACGGAAAGTTTTTCTCTTTTGAATGGCGCATTTCAATTTTTTACAGTTGCTTATGATGGGCATTGATCGCCAATTATGTCAAGCATATCTTCATAAATTTCCTTACCACTTAACCTCTTCAAATACAAGTAGTAGATGGTGCCTCGATACACCAATTTATCGATTTTCACATTTGCATTCGACATGCTTTCTTTCCAAATTTATTGCACAGCAATACTTCAACTTTTTGACGTTAGATTTTACAGTGGCACTTTTAAAATGTCATGACTTCTTACCATTATTACAGGATTTTGTTTTATTCTAGGAAAATGACATAGGCTAACTGGATACCAATACCCCCTCGTGTAAACATCTCTTAAATTTGTAATAAAAATTTCTTTTTGCGTTAAAAAGAATGAAGTTCAATAGAAGAGTACTGAAATATGTACGCTTATTTTCTAAAATTATTTTAGCATACCGGCATATAATTAAAACTAACAATTAAAAATGAAACAACTTCATTATAAAATTGAATACATCAAAATATAAATACTTCTCTTTCGTAGATAGTTATTTAACAAAATTTCTGTTAAATAAAAAATGAAAAATAATATAAACCTCTAGATTTGTGCAGCAATTAAATTTCGTAATTATATTAACATTTCCTATAATTAAAACTTTTTCAGTCATGCATTAAATTTATATATTTTTTTTTTTTGTTTAAAAAAATCCTATCTCAAAAAGTATCATTAAATACTTTTAATATATGTATGTGTGTATATACTATAAAACTGTATATGTGTTTTATATTTTGTGTATATGAATTGGATAGGGAGAGCGTTTTCATAATTTCTTTTTCCCTGTTTTGTTTGCGATTTTTCAGTTGAGGATAATTTGATTTAGAAAAAACGTTTGTAAAATTATTTATGCTAATCCGTTCGGATTGCCCGAAACAATTTTACAAGGCAACAAAACAAAATCTCTACCTGATGCAATAAATACAACCGTAAATCGTGGATTTCTCCAGAGACAAAAAAAAACTTTATGTTTAGGTACGTTTTTCCGTACCCATGCATTCACCGAAACCCCACACTAACGAACGTTATTCCTTTTTCGTGTGTGAATAAATAAAATTTAACATTTAGTTCAGATTTGTTCAAATAATATACTACATAAATTTCAAATATGAATCAATCCATAAATATTATTTTAACTGTAACGTTATTATTAGTTAGTAGTTCATATTTCACGAAAACCAAAAAAATTTGTGAATAAATCATTAGCGAAATTTTCTCTCTAATAAATTGTAAGCACTTTGTCTATTTACATTTTGTATTATTGGACAATCGGCTAATTTCAAAATTACTTAGTATCGAAAACTCCTCTCCCTATGTGCACAATAATTCGAGCGATATTTAACTTTATTGAAAATCCGTAGGTAACATCTAGACTAGAATATAATTGAAGGGTTAGTGCAAAAAGTCCCGAAGTGACAATTTGGTGTTTATGTACTCTTTACCCCATCTGTTGTAGAATAACCTATTCATTCATTTGCTATGTTTTATATTTGTTTAATTGTCTCCAAGTAGCTGAATTTTCGTATGGTCACTTCTAGTTTTATAAGAAATTTTGTGCGAAAACACCTGATGTTGTAGTAAAACGTACCCACATTGTAAAAACACCCCTACCGCAGAAAAAAACTTCTTTGCATTAATATTTCATATTTTTTTGTAATTTGTACTTGTGGGTTATGTTCTAATGTAACGCGTGTTTATTTGAAAATTCAATCTAGTAGCATGTGATTTACTGAGAACATTTTGAAGTATGTCGTAAATTAAAATTTACTACTTAACCTACAAAGTCGTATATTTTGACAGTTCCATACATACAAATAAATAACAAATAATAGGTATTTATTGAAAACTATAACAAATGTTGAAAATGTTGTCCTTCAAGATCAATGCACTTTAAAATCCTCCGTTCAAAATTTCTGATGATATTCTGCAACATTACTGGATTGTTATTAATTTCCATGCATTTCTGTTCGATTCTCTGTAGCATATCATTCAAATTCAATATAGGTGTTCGAAATATGTTATTTTTTAGATAAGGCCACAAAAAGAAGTCGCAAGGTGTTAAATCGCATGAACGTGCAGGCCAGGCAATTTCAGTATTTCGACTAATTATACGCTCATCAAAAAATTCTCTTAAATAATCCAAAGATTCTGCAGTACAGTGGCAAGGTGCCCCGTCTTGTTGGAAATATGCATTTTGAAGTTCATCATCATACAACTGATTATTGACAAATGGTTGTAAAATTTCCGTACGGTACCTTTGAGCAGTTAACGTTCCCTGAAAAAATATTGGTCCAATGATTCGCCTTTGGCTTATCGCTGCCGAAACACCAATTTTCTCTGGATGTAGCGATTCTTCATTAATTACATGTGGATTTTCACTACTCCAAATTCTTGTATTTTGTGAATTTAGGTATCCCGTTTTATAAAACCATGCTTCATCAGTAAAGATGACTTTTGCGAAAGTTCTCCATTATTGTTCATATTTACAAACCAATTACAAAACTGTAGTCTAAGTGGGTAATCAATTTCTAACAACTCTTGTGCTGCTGTGACACGGTATGGATAAAGTTGCATATCTTTTTTTAATAACTTTTGAGTTGCACCAACAGAAAGGTTTATTTGTGGACTCAAATGTCGAACAGATGGTTGTGGTTCATTTTTCATTATTTCTTCAACACGATTGACAATTTGAGGTTTACGTTTCTTAACTGCTCCGCTGCCTGATTTTCTTAAGAGACTACCAGTTTCAGAAAAAAGTTTTAAAGTTCTATCCAAAGTATTCTTAAATTCTATATAATCTATTACAAAATGTGGAAACTCAACTTGAAATTCTACCATGCAATCTTGAACTGAATAAACCCATAAACCATCAATTTTATTACCACTTCGAAAATAAGCCTGGACTAAAAAAATTTTATGTTCTAAAGTGAAAGCCATTTTAAAACTGAGACGCAATTTATTTAAACCAGAATCGACGCACGATTATTTTATGCACTAACTGATATTTGTGATTGACATTATCAAATGTCATTTGGATTTACGTTTACGGAACAACAAACACATACTAATATATTTGCGACTTATTCAAAATCTTATTCAAAATTTCAAAGTAACCTAGATTGACTTTTCAAATGAACACACGTTAGTAAATTCTATAGAAGGTATTATTATTATCATTTTTTGTTAATAATGGTATTTTTTACGTGTAACTTTGACGAAAGTATGTTAAAAGCCGACTGTGATAACCAAAGTAGGTCATCTATTTACACACATTCGATGTGCTACTTATTCAACGCAACATGTCCTTCCTAATTACCGCATCTTTCAACAAATTAGTTTAGGTTTTGTAACCAGGTCACATTAACTAGGTTAGTAGTAGTAACAGATAATATATAAACTGAGAGTGAGAAATCTCGTCAGTGAGAACCGTCAGACAGTCTTGTATATCCAACCTTACATTGTTAGACAAGTTCACTCCGTGACATGTAATATAATTGTTATCGATAATTTATTTTACTAAACATTATTATATACCGTTTTCGAATGTGTTATTTGTCCTACCGCAAACTCGGCCTCTAAATGAATCCGCCTCGGCAACGATGTCACCTCTAGGACCAGGCGACATCACATGGCGATCGTGCCAGGATAAGGGGAGCACGAAGAATTCAAAACAAGGAATCGAAAACAAGAATCGAAGGCGAAAAATTAAAGACAAAGAATTGCAAACTACGAAGCAAGCCAACTCTTCTGAATTACTACCACATGTTACGAAGATAAAATTTAAGCAAAACAAATCAGAAAATAAACTTGATGCAGTGTACAATAGCCCATTTACCATTCAACCATTTATAGTATATGTTTAATAATTTTAAATATAAATTATTTGCACATACGACTTTGTATAGTAATAGGTTGTATAGTAAGAGTATAATAAGTCTATAATATGCTAAGAATATAATATACTAAGCGTATAATAGGTTAAGTAGATGCATAGCATGTAGGGAGATTAGTTATATACGAGTACATATTTAGCACAGATAAGAAAACCCTAACGGCAAAGAAGCCCTTCGTTTTTCATTGCTGCCAGGGGAAAGCTGTACCAGTCACAGTCTTGTGTATCCGACCTTACATTGTTATACAAGTTCACTCCGTGACTTGTTATGTAATTGTTATCATTAATTTATTTTATTAAACGTTATTATATACCGTTTTCGAATGGGTTACTTGTCCTACCGAAAATTAAATGAATCTGCCTCGGCAACGATGTTAGTTCTAGGACCAGCCGACATCACACAACAACCGTAACAAAATTATACTACGTAATAAAAATATTTGCTGAATGAAATAAAAACAAAAATATTAGATATCTCAAAACATGTAAAAACGACTTAGGGGCATCTTGCACGATACCCTTCAATTACGAATAGATACGTAAATGGGATTTAAGTAAAACACTTATACTAATTTCCACTTATACACTTATACTAATTTCCAGTATATATTACACTTTATTATATGTATTAATAAATTGACGACATGTTTCGCTACGATGTAGCTTCTTCAGATCTTATATTACTACTGAACACGCTCTTCACAAATGTATGGCTTTTTTCTAAACTATTTCAATGGTTGCACTTGTCTACATTAGAATCGTCTCTTACCGATATATCGTCTAAAGTTATTGGTATCTTAATATTTGATGAAACCAGTTTAAAAGTGGGGAATTATTAAGGTCTAATTGGTCATTTAACAATATATCTGCATATTTAAGTTTATTTATTTCTTTACTGGAATCCTTAGAAATAATTCCCCACTTTTAAACTGGTTTCATCAAATATCAAGATAACAATAACTTTAGACGATATATCGGTAAGAGACGATTCTAATATAGACAAGTGCAACCATTGAAATAGTTTAGAAAAAAGCCATACATTTGTGAAGAGCGTGTTCAGTAGTAATATAAGATCTGAAGAAGCTACATCGTAGCGAAACATGTCGTCAATTTATTAATACATATAATAAAGTGTAATATATACTGGAAATTAGTATAAGTGTTTTACTTAAATCCCATTTACATATTATGGATTTCCAGCAAGTATCGGTCGATTCAATTAAACAAATAGATACTTTATAAAACCTTATTAGAATTCTAAAAATAGATAAATGTACGAGGTGCTACCCAGAAATTTCGAAAATTGAATATAGCACGCGAAGAAATAGTAGTACAGCTCTATAAGCGCTAGATGGTGTGAGCTACATCTTTACTAAGTCAGTCTGTGAAATGGTACTTTGCTAGATGGTGACAAACAGTTTTTTGTTTATATTTGTTGGGTTGTGTTTAAGTTATTTTACGACACTACCATGTCTGATGTGAAAGAGCAAAGAACGTGCATCAAATTCTGCTTCAAACTTGGTAAAACGGCAAGTGGAAAGACTGAAAATCCTTAAACAAGCATATGGTGAGGATGCCTAGGCCAGACACTAATCATATTAAAAATGAACGTGTGTCGGTTGATGATGAGCGTTCCGGTCATCCATCGACTGAAAACACGCCACAAAATGTGGATAAACAATTAATGGACGATTTTATTGTGATGTTCTTCGGCGACTAAGAGAAAACATTCTTCAACAAAGACGACAGTACTACCCCACCCTATCTACTCCCCAGATCCTGCCTCTTGTAACTCCTTCCTGTTTCCGAAGTTAAGCGCCGTTTCGAGACAATTGAGGAGATCCGGACTGAATTGCAGGCAGTGTTGAACACGTTAACACGCGAACACTTCCAGCACTGATCCAGTCATTAACAAGTCGCTGAGATTAGCGTCTTCATGTGGAAGGAGAGTATTTTGAAAGGGGTGGTACTGAAATTGTAAGAACAATTTATTGGTTTTTTTCACATTCCGGGAATTTCTGTTTCACACCTCATATTTGAGATACTATAATGGTGTAACGACTGCTTAAATTAAATAAACAACTTCTAATTCCTGGTAATTATAATATATACGGTCTTTAGAAAGATTCTCCTGGCGACGTTTCGATGAGATCACAGTCATATTCTTCTCTTGGCTCACGTTATGCTTAAAAGTTAAAACGGATGAATGAAGTTTGGTCCCAATATTCCTGTTTTTATATCTGCTGCTACTATCAAATTATAATAATCAATTATCGTTTGAGTCCGAGTCGTAGTGGGGATCCCTGTCCAGGCAGTTGTATGCGATTCATTGCGAGTTCCATTTCGTTGTCTTGCTCGTACGTTTGTATAGCTGTAGCTAAATTGTAATTTAAAAATACATGCTCTATCTCTAGTCCAGCACATGCTGATGACCAGACATGTCATCGACTTCAGCAGGACAAGAGCTATAATTTAAAACGAACATCTACCGACAAGAATCGTAAGACAGGTGATAGAAATATAAAAACGCCCTATATCCTAAATAAACGTGCTAGAAGACACCTACCACCACCTACTTTACCTCTGCTCTTAGTATTTCCCGTTCTACAGCTGCATCGACTTGAAAATGGCAGCGGTGCGACTGACAAAAAGTTGTCGGAACACCAATTCTGATATATATATATATATATATATATATATATATATATATATATATATATATATATGTATAGTAGATTCAATTACTCGGCGATTTAAGTATGTTTTACTTTAATATGTATATATTTAAAATAATCTTACATGTTTCGGCACATAATGCATTTGCCAAAGAAATTAAAAATATAAGTGATAGTATATTAGTGTCACATATCTGTAGTATCTGTAGGTATTTTATAGATGACATGTGTTTCTCGATTTTATCATCTATAAAATACCATGTCGCAATTGCGATAGTTACTACATAGGCTAAGCTAAACAATATTTATACAAAAGAATAGAAGCCCACAAATACTCCAAAATAGACAAAACTGCTTTATTTACACACAAACTACAACGCGATCACCATTTCGATTTTGGAAACACACAGATAACACAGGTCTACAAAATTAAACTTTTGACAGATGTTTTTATTTCGAAAACTGATTTTATATAATTTTGGTAGGCTGATTTAAAAAATTCTATGCATTTATTTGTATCACGTAAGGTTTTTTTTGCAAAAATTAAATGAAAAAAAACGGTTTTTCTAAAAAAAATTATTTGTTTATTGAGTAAAAAGGTGGAATACAAGTTAAAAAAGTGGAAAAAAATACTTTACTCAGTCTTTTTTAAGTGAAATCTTTGTCTTTTTGCCAGAAAGCTGCGTTGTCCGGACATTCGGTTGTATGTTTTTAAGGGCATATCCCGTTTTAACATCCAGCAGTAGTCCGCCATCATCGTTATGCTCCATCTGCCTTGGTATCGCCGTTCCATTTCCTTAATGTCTTGGTGAAACCTCTCTCCCTGTTCTTCGCTAACTGCTCCAAGATTTTCAGGAAAATAGTTCAAGTGTGAAAACAGGAAATGCACTTTCAAACTCATATTACAACCTAGACGATGAAAGTGTTGTAACATATTTTGAACAATATTTTCCTAGTTTTCGTCCTTAGAGTTCCCAAGAAACTTATCAATTACTTCTTTAAATGAAATCCAGGCGTTTTTCTCGACATTGGTCATTGTGTTTTGAAAATCCTTGTCTTTGCTTAATGTTCTTATCTGCGGCCCAATAAAAATACCTTCTTTTAACTTGGCATCGGATAAAGCTGGAAATGTCTCGCACAAATATTTAAAACACTGTCCATTTTTGTCTAGGGCTTTAACAAACTGCTTCATCAAGCCAAGTTTGATATGGAGAGGAGGCAGTAAAACTTTTTTGGGGTCAACCAAGCTATCTCTTAATACATTTTTGCTACCAGGCGTAAGACTTGTTCTAGAGGGCCATTCAATTTGAGTCCAATGTCTATCCCTTGCTCGACTATCCCACTCACAAATAAAGCATGGAAATTTTGTATAACTTCCTTGTTGCCCTAGTAGCATGCACAGCACTTTAAGGTCACCACAAAGCATCCACTGATGTTCTTGGTAGTTTATTTCCTTTAAAAGAAGTTCAAAATTTCATACGTTTCCATTAAATGTACCGAATGGGCAACGGGAACCGAGGCCAGCTCGTTACCATTGTGCAATAAAACGCCTTTTAAACTACGCTTACTTGAGTCAATAAACAGGCGCCATTCTTCTTTTACATACGGCACATTTCCTAATTTTGAAATTAAGTCAGGAATATTGTTGCAATACACTAGCGGTCCGGTCCGTCTTGAGTAAAATATTGACATAACTCTTTTTCGCGATCCCGGTAAAAGCTTGACGTGACGCCAGGTGCCAGTAAATGTTTCTCACGAAGTCGGGAGGCTAACAATTCGGATGCATCCTTTGGAAGGTGCAAATCTCTAATTAAATCATTTAGTTCGCTCTAGTTAAACACTTCGGGCTCTCTGAAATCTGGTGTGAAATCTGAGTCATCTGGGTCGCAATTAGATTCCTCTGATTCTGAAGATATGACATTTTCTAGTGCTTTTGGGGCGGTAGGTATCGGTACATCTGGTCGATGAGGAACTGGTCGAATAGCAGAGTCAAGATTGGGATACACAATTTGTTTCTTATTTTTTCTGTTGAATCCTTGAACATTACACGAACAAAAATAACAATCATCACTGTGATTTCTAGGCTCTCGCCATACCATAGGAACACCAAAGCTTAAACATTTCTTCCTACCTTTTTGCCAGTTTCTTAATGCTTCAACGCAAACGGAACAAACAGTATGAGGAGCCCAGGACTTGTCTTGGTCGCCAATTTTTACACCAAAATAAGCGTGGTATACATTTTTCACAAACGAAGATATAGTTTGCCTCTGCTTTACTACGACATAACTACCACAGATATAACAAAAGTTATTCGGATTGTTCACACAATGTCTTCTTTCCATATTTATACGTTCTAGAACACTTAAAATACGCAACAACGAAGACAACAAGCGCGCGGACACAGTAGCACGACGACTAACACAACCAAACTGCACATAAGCAGGTTTCAACGTGGTATTGACGCTTCTGCGCCGACTCTGTTGCTTTGCTCAGAAATCTAATATTAACCAGTGTTGCCAAATCACATTTAATTTCATAAAAATCAATTCATTGAAAAATCATGCCTAACATGGAACAAACATATTCTTGTCATAGGTATGTATATTAATAAATTAACATTTTTAAGATATAGAGCGCTATAAAAAAAATTTATGTGATAGAGCAAAAATATGGCGTTTTTTGGAATAAGGGCCCCCAAACATATACAAATTAGCAAACAGCTTTCAAACATTAAAATCACTGTAGACCTGTGTAATCGATAAAGAACAACACACAATGAATAAATGAAAAGGGAAATTAAATAAATGATGAATATTAAACAAGAAAAAGATTCAATTCACAACAGAAGTGATATAAAAAATCTAAGGAGTAAATACTATAAGCTAATATTGTAACGATCTGCAATTTACCATCATGAATATATGTTGTTATTATATAAATTTCTATCATATATTATTTAAATATCTGTACACTAGCTTATCATGCCGGCAGTTCCGTGTTTAGATCCTTGACTAGACTGTCCGAGTAGGTTTTTTTGGTTTTCCTTCTCGTTCCAGGCGAATGCCGACAGCTGAGTATCTTAAGTCGCTCCACTGGCGCACACATAATAGCTCATGGCTTGCCACCACCCCACCCCCCCCCCCCCCCACCCGTTATTGACATCTAGCTGTTGGGAGTGCTGAAGCATGAATTATTATTCCTAAACTTTAATGTATCTTTGAATATTTTAATATTATCCATGACAACTACAGATATATGACATTAATATACTGTCATTTATATTTTAAGTATCTTTGACAAAGGCATTATGTGCCGAAACATGTAAGATTATTTTAAATATATACATATTAAAGTAAAACGCCGACTAATTGTATCAACTATAACATACAAAGGTTAATAAATAATTATCTACTATATATAGCGGTCTGTATGACTTTGATCACGAGAAGGATCTTGTTTTTCTGACATTTTGGTGGCATCGCTTTCATCTTCTTCAATTTCTTTTTACCGTAGCGGGTACACGATTGATCTGCTTGATTGTGTCGTGCGGTATATATGTGTTTGTAAAAGATATAACACGCGCACAGCTTCTCGTTCGTCGGCCTGTCTGTACCAGTTGTTGTTGGGTCATTTTTTATTCGATCTGTGTTGTTGTCCATAGGCAAGGTACAGTATTGTTTAGTTTCTATATCCCTAAAAGTCATTGTGCGTTATCTTGTTTGTTCATGCACTCATGTCGTTTTTTTTTCATTTCAATGGCCTCTACTATGGGTCTGTACTTCAGGCTTGTGGTACAAGCTATAATTTTGTATCGTCAAACTTAATATTATTTCCCGATGATAATCCATTTTTGACCAGAGATGACGTAGTCTCTCTTTTTACTATTGCATTCCTGTGTTCTTGTACACACTCGTTCTTGCGTTGACGTCCTGTACACTGTGTCCTAGGGCAAATTTTATGTTTATCTAAATATTATAGCCAAAATCTGCCGATAGAGTCTTCCAATGCTCTGTGTTCAAAGTCTTTCCTAAACACGTGTGCTAGTACTAATAATAACGACGATCCCATCGGAGCTCTATCTGTCTATATATATATATATATATATATACCACTGTTTGTTGTATATAAAATATGTGTCGCACAGACAGTTTTTGTACGTTCTAACGTGTGTTTCGGTAATGTTGTGTAGCTAATTGGTCCGGTCCGTTGCTTCATTGATAAGTATTTGCGTGAAAAAGGATATTACGTGGAATCTCACATTATGTCACTCTTCTCTACTCCTACGTCCTAGTATTTCTACAGCTAGTCGAGTTTTTGACGTATGATAGTATGTCCTCTGCAAGAGGTTGCCATTAATGAGCCAGGAAACCTCCCAATGCTTAGATAGGTGAACTGATAGAGAGAATTTCGAACAATCCAATGAAGACTTTGTGAAGAGCCATAATTATATTTTAAGCGTCTTGTATGTGGATTAAGAAATAATTCTCAATAAGCTCATAAAAATTCACTAATTTCCCATTCCGTTTCATCCCAAAACGAAGCGAACGTACATCTTCAGGCATAAAAAATCCTTTTAGATAGCATAGAGGCATGGAATTATGTAAATATAAAAAAAATCTGTAATATCAATTACAAGATTTCTTATAATTTCATTAACTATTCAAGGTTTCGAGAATCTTTGGTTTTATGAAAAGAAAAATTTAATATCGCAAATTAAAGTTTGCACTTGCGTTGAAAGACAATATCGCATGTATCATGTAATATATTCATTAATTCTATGTATTTTCAAGGGATTTTTTCCATTGTCGACGAAGCTACAAAAATACGTTCCTTTCCAGAAACGAGATAGATTAAATTTCCTGCAGTATGTTCTTGCAAAGTGCTGCCTCACGATCGTGTTATTTTATTTCCTTCATGAAGGCGTGCAAATAAAAAGCACTCATATATGTACTTTTCAGCTCATTTCTTCCTCTTTTTTGTGCACTTCACGATATTACACTTTTGACATATCGCTGAGGAAAGAATTAAAGTATGCAATATTAGTAACTATGCACATTTCGCTTCTTGCAGTATAATAAGTTTCCTCTTTCGGGACTGTAATTCTTATTAACACGTAAGCGTTTAAGTAATATTAAATTATTTAATGAAAAGGTGCACTCTCATCATAGACTACTCTTCTGTTATCTATACTTTCTGCTTTGTGTCATCAGCAACTGAATCGTAAAACTGTCTTCTCTATGGTTCTTATCGCATCCGGCTGAATTTGAATTCGGACATCTTTCTTTTTACAATGTCGTCATCGTTGTCGGATGAACATTTTCAACAAATAATAATGGGTGATCCATTTTAAGTTTCCTAACTTTTATTTAAGATAAACACACAAAATGTAACATTATCGTGTATTAATGGAATATTTGTTATTATCAGAGAACGGACTCTAGCGATTCATGATTCATGGCCCATAGGCGTCTGCCTTGTATTCGCAATAGGTTTGTTTCTGTAAGAGATCCGTGAATTTCGAACAATTTGATACGTGCAGCCACTGCATAAATGGCACATACCTACATATGTAGTTAATATGTATCTGTCAATGCGCAACAGAGCGAATGTAATAAACGGTTTGGTAACCGGCAGCAACTACTGCTGAAACAAAAGTAATGCTAACAAGCGAAATGCCTATCAAATTTTGAATAAAAATAATTTACAAAGAACAAATCTCAAAACTATATATTTTTTGTGGCACATTCAGAATGAAAAACATTACTATGAACAACTAAAATTTGTTCAAGGTGTTCCTGTGTTAAATTAGTTTCTTTTAGATGTTCAAACGTCCTTAAAAATAGAAAATCCGTTCCACGTCACAACTGGTGATGGATTCGTGATAAAAATGTTGTAAAACTACACCGTACTTCGAATGTATAGATTTTTCAATCGGCTCTGTGCAGAATTGATTTAATATATTCAAATCTGGATTTCTGTTAAATATGGCATCAAGTTTTTGTTTCAGCTTTGAGAAATATATGTTTAAATGATGAAACTAACTTATCAACATTTGGAAAATGATTCCTGATGTATTCACATACTCTGTGTAATGCATGTGCTGCACAGGTAACGTGTAGCATATTGGGATAAGATTGCTTTAATAACTTCCCTGTTTTTAACATATGAGCTGCCGCATCAGTCAAAAATAATAGCATTTTGATCAATTACTTCTGCTTTATTACTGTTTCACCATTTATGACTAGAGCAAAAACGCAATTTGCGCGAGCGAATCGCGCAACCTGAGTATTAACGCCCTCAAAAAAAATAGCTCGGGCTTGGTCTAAATTAGCGCGCAATTTAAAATTCGAATTTTACGTAAAACGTTTTGTATTTTTATTTCGTGTGCAGCGGAAACAACATATTTCATTTATTATGTTCGTTTGCCATGAAACATAATTTCATAAACACATTCTATTGTCTGAATGAATAATAAAGCGTTATTATTTTATTTATTTTCAAGTGGGATTTTTAACAGAGATACAACCAACAATTTCTGGTTCAATTATTTATTTTCATTATAATTTAAACATGTACATATATCACAGTTTTTCTTCTTTTACCAAGATTTTATTCATTATATTTGTAAATTTATGAATATTCATTCCGAGTAAAAATAATTTGTTGTTTACACGTCGTCTTTTATTACTACATAATTATACATAAATACCCTTAGTTACTAATGACATAAATACAAAGATAACTACACATATAAATAAGTTAACAACTGACTTTGTAATAAAATAAACTCAAACAACTGATTTTGTAATAAAATTAACTCAAAGAACACGATCCTTACACCTTACGGACGCTAGAAGACAACTGGAGAATATTACAGTCAATGTTATTCGGCCTGTCTATACATGCAAGAACTATGTCTTTCTCTCGTTTGGGGTACACTTTTCTTTATAAGTTCCAAATTGGTTTCTGCGTCAGTGTCTTCCCAAATTGACACTACTCTAGCAATATTTTAGTTGCAATTAAGTATGGTTGGTATAAAGTTGTCGGATGAAGAATACCAACAACTACATTTAACACATATCGTCCCATTACATCTGTTGCTTCGTCTCCATTTACCCAAATATAATGCCAGATAGGTTGGTTCGTATTTTTTCAATGGTTCTCAAATAACATTTTGGTAAGTGGTATTTACGTAAAGTAGATTCATCTTGTATATGACGATCAGTATATTTTGTAAGAAACCTCTTGAGGACTGGATTGTTAAGCTTTTTGAATGAGATATTGGTCGTCATGAAAGCTTCACACAGTTCTTTGTTAAAAGTGTCAGGTGCAGATGGTCATATGTTATCTTGATGAGTTTTCGAAGAAACATGTTTCTGCACATTACACTTTTGTGGACGCCTTAAACTTAATGAACAGGCTCTGCAATATATCTCGGTATTATTACTAATGTGCAATCAATCTGTTTGGCCCTAATCCATCCTACCATGGTTGCGCTAGGAGAATTCTCCATAGTCAAAGAAAATAAAGAGAAATACTAAGAATAGAAAGCAATGGACTAAAAAGAAGAAACGAAAACTACTCCAAAAATAAGGTAGTAAATTAAAATTAACATTTTTAAAAAAATATATACGATAAATATACAATATAACAATATAAAACGGATTTTTTTAGATACTAAACGTTGTAACCAAATAACACGAAAGAAACAAAACCAGAAACAATCCCTTATAGAAGAGAATAGAAAATATACCATCTCAAGAACAGTAAATACATATATGTATATGCATGCATATCAGCATGTAAACACGAGAATACACTTTGGAAATTAGCGGATATATTTTTTAAGCGATTATTTCAACAAAGTCATACGAAATAATATATAAATGTATATTCTGTCTTACACGCCACTGTTGACTTGAATTTATAAGGGAATACACACAATGTGCTATTCATAACAAGGGAAATAACATCTGCTCGACGATTGTAATCGAGCAAGAAAATTGTGGGGCTGTTATAACATGCATACTATGCCTGATATAGGTCTTTCACGATAACCGACGAGACACGTGATAAACAGTTACTTCGGAACAAGTAATATTTAAATTACAATAATACCTAATAATCCTATTATTTCTCTCTATTAAGTGAATTTAGCAAGTGTTCATTTGAAAAGTCAATCTAGGTTACTTTTAAATTTTGATAGAATAAGACGCAAATATATTAGTATGTGTTTGTTGTTCCGTAAACGTAAATTCAAATGACATTTGATAATGTCAATCACAAATATCAGTTAGTGCATAAAATAATCGTACGTCGATTCTGGTTTAAATAAATTTCTTCTCAGTTTTAAAATGGCTTTCACTTTAGAACATAAAATTTTTTTAGTCCAGGCTTATTTTCGAAGTGGTAATAAAATTTATGGTTTATGGGTTTATTCAGTTCAAGATTGCATGGTAGAATTTCAAGTTGAGTTTCCACATTTTGTAATAGATTATATACAATTTAAGAATACTTTGGATAAAACTTTAAAACTTTTTTCTGAAACTGGTAATCTCTTAAGAAAATCAGGCAGCGGAGCAGTTAAGATACGTACACCTCAAGTTGTCAATCGTGTTGAAGAAATAATGGAAAATGAACCACAAACATCTGTTCGACATTTCAGTCAACAAATAAACCTTCCTGTTGGTACAACTCACAAGTTATTAAAAAAAGATATGCAACTTTATCCATACCGTGTCACAGCAGTACAAGTATTTTTAGAAATTGATTACCCACGCAGACTACAGTTTTGTAATTGGTTTGTAAATATGAACAATAATGGAGAACTTTCGCAAAGAGTCATCTTTACTGATGAAGCATGGTTTTATAAAACGGGATACCTAAACAAAATACAAGAATTTGGAGTAGTGAAAATCCACATGTAATTAATGAAGAATCGCTACATCAAGAGAAAATTGGTGTTTGGGCAGCGATAAGCCAAAGGCGAATCATTGGACCAATATTTTTTCAGGGAACGTTAACTGCTCAAAGTTACCGTACGGAAATTTTACAACTATTTGCCAATCACTTCCATGATGATGAACTTCAAAATGCATATTTCCAACAAGACGGAGCACCTTGTCACTGTACTGCAGAATCTTTGGATTATTTAAGAGAATTTTTTGATGAGCGTATAATTAGTCGAAATACTGAAATTGCCTGGCCTGCACGTTCATGCGATTTAACACCTTGCGACTTCTTTTTGTGGCCTTATCTAAAAAATAACATATTTCAAACACCTATATTGAATTTGAATGATATGCTACAGAGAATCGAACAGAAATGCATGGAAATTAATAACAATCCAGTAGTGTTGCAGAATATCATCAGAAATTTTGAACAGAGGATTTTAAAGTGCATTGATCTTGAAGAACAACATTTTCAACATTTGTTATAGTTTTCAATAAATACCTATTATTTGTTATTTATTTGTATGTATGAAACTGTCAAAATATACGACTTCATAGGTTAAGTAGTAAATTTTAATTTACGACATACTTCAAAATGTTCTCAGTAAATCACATGCTACTAGATTGACTTTTCAAATGAACACTTGTTATTATGTTACCAGAACTGGGCATGTTTGCCAGGTTGGATTCTGTCAAATGTCATTAGAATAAGTTGTTTACAATGAGTTCATATTTACAAGTTCCTCCCTATTTTATTTATTACATAAGATCAGTTATTTTCGAAACTAAATCATGCCTATATATAATATAATATATATAATAACAACATAAAGGATATTAGTAGGAAATGTAAAAATTTTAAAATGACAAACCTAACTTCATAGATTATTTACTAACAACAGCTGACTCAAAGCAATGTAGATTTGTCAACCCTGTTTTGTAACTATTTATCACGTGTCTCGTCTGTTGTCGTGAAAGACCTATACCGCCACGTTTTATCGGGGTAATTGATCATTCAATGGCTTCAATCCGCTCTCTGGTTATTATTCAGTAGTATGAAAAATTGTGTCAGGCAAATGCCCCCGTCTGGACGTTCTGCAGCAGTTGATTCGCAAGAAGTAATTTTCGATGACTTTTTCGTAAGTTTCGGAGGCTATCTCGTCTATAACTTGGCGGATGTTAGTTTTTACGACTCTTCGGAAAACTTCACAAAAAAAATCAATGGCGTTAAATCGAATGATCTTGGCGTTTACGTCACCGCTGCATGAAATAATGCGACCTTTGAACTTTTCACGCAAAACATCTATGGATGTGATGTTGTGACAAGTTGCGCTTTCTATCTAAAACCACATGTCTTCAATATCACTATCTTTGATTTCGTGACAGAAGTAATCGGTTAACGTATTCCTATACAGCTCTCCGTTGACTGTTGCTATCTGACTTTCGCCGTTTTCAAAAAGGCAAAGTCCAATTACGCCGCCTGACTACAATGCGCACCACACAGTTACTTTTTGAGCATGCAATGGTGTCTCGTGTAATACGTGAGGATTTTCTTCGCGCCATATGCGGCAATTTTATTTATTAACATACTGAAAGAGTTGGAAAGTTCTTGTCTAAATCTAATGTCAAATTACTTACGTCCCTAGCGAGGTAAGTAAAATATTACATCCTGCTGTCAAGGGTTACAAACGTATAGCAAACGCCAATTAAGTTGGCGGGAGGAGGGGTAAGTTCGCGCGGGATTAGAAGTAGTGGGGAGATTTGTATTTAGTTTTACATCAAATGTCAGATAATTCTAAACCTCTTTGAAAAAAACCATAAACAGATAAAAAAAAACATAAAGCACAAAATTTGATATAAATAATGAAATTGTAATGTATAAACAGGTTTTTAAGAATATTTTTATAAGCATCGTAACAAAATCTGTAAGCCTCATAAGTCGGGAAAATACAAAAAGCAATGCAAATCAAACGTCAATGACAAATGTATTCTGACAATTACTTGAGTAGTGGGGGTGGACGTTTTAAAAAACGGCTTCTGCGCACCCCCTCATCGCGCTAACTTAATTTGGGTTTGGTATACAGTCGTATTAACAAAATGGTTGACAATCTACGAGAGCCAATCTCATTTGGGACGATCTTTCTCTTTTATGGACAGGCTACGTTCATTGACAAAGCGAACAGTTCACGCGTTTGTTTGGTAAATAAAAAATTTTTTTGCTTGCTTTATAGTCGTTGAGCTTTGCAGATACAAAACAAAATTATATTAAAAATTTTATTATATATTTTTTTTTAATTTTATAGATATGAAATATAACTTATGTATATACAAATCGACTTTTATGATTTTGAATGTCTGTATATATTTTTCTAATTCTATTCAGAACTGCCATACAGTATAACTTTTCTTTTTTATTAATATTGTTAAAAAAAGGTTAAAACAAAAAAAGAAAAATTATTTTCAAATTAAATTATAAAAACAAAAATTCCAAAAATTTCACATTTACGAATAATTTAAACTTCTTTCGTAGGTCGTTAGAGAGTTCTGAATCTTATAAGAATTATTTAATGACAAAAGTTAATTTTGTTAAAATAAATATTTTCTTACATTATAAGGTATTTAGTGAATTTAAAAAATATTTAAAAAAATTATTAACTACATATTTTAAAATGCATTGAAATAATACTCTAATTCCATATTTCTTCTGATTTTCGAGCTGAATTTCAATTAAACATATCAATATTTTCATTATTAACCCGGCATTAGTCGCTAGGTTAAAAATCCCATCGTTAGTCGCGCGTGAGATTTACTCTCACGAGCAAAATTTTAAGAAATAAAACGCTGTTCTTTTTAATGATTAGTTTTATTTGTAAATTGAACAGTATGAACAGTTGTAAAACATGATATTTTCAATTGAAAACGACTAATATGTTTATAAATCTTCATCAGGTTCCATCTCTGAGGTACAGATTCGACAAGAAAAAATTGTGCGTTCAGGGCAAATGGGTCGCTGGCAAGTTCTACATACTTTCTTGACTTTTCTATTTTTTCGACGAGGACAGAAGCTACAAAAACTTTCATTGACATTCTCAGGTTGTCTTACTTCTTCTGGTGGTAGTTTTGCTATTTTTCTAATAGAAGGTCGTAGAAGGTCGTATGGTAAGTTTGTAATTTGTGATCGGCTTATTAGGTGAGGTTTTATTAGCAAAAGAGCCAGTTCCTTCAAATATGCACGTCTATGCGGAATGGAGTCGTTGATGTGATTCGCCTTATATATTATAAAGCTGTTGATGCCCCCAATGTTTAGCATTGAAAAATATATCGTCAGTGGCCATCTACAACTTATTCTTGCAACCGAGTATAACGCTTTCATTTCGTCAACCACGTCGACTGCACCCTTAGTTAAATTATAAAAAGTTATAATTTCGGGCTTTACTTGGTCTCCTGTCTCTTCATCTATGACAGCGCCGTTGTGCATGGTAGACAAAAGAAGTACATTTTTCTTCGTTGTCTTCTGAGGGACGTATGAAGCCAATACAGACTCTTTTGAAAAAGCAAACATGCTACTCAGAAATGGTCGTTCTTTGATATTTGACAATTGAAGGGGAATTACCTTCTTATTTTTTCGCAACGTACCAACAATATTAATGTTGTGGTTAAGTTTTAGATCTTTAGCGAGTGGAATGGAAGTAAAATAATTGTCCATAGTGACATTCCTACCGGTATTGAGAATTGGCTCTATAATCCTCTTGACTATACTAAAAGCAGTATTTTCCATTTTATATTGACCTTCAGGCTGTTTTCCTGCATAAATTTCTAAATTAGAGGTATAAAATGATCTAGAGTCGACCAAAGCGTATATTTTAATGCCGTATTTTGCCGGCTTGTTAGCAATATATTATCGAAATTTGCAGCGACCTCTAAATGCCTCAAGCATCTCATCCACAGTTCCATATTCACCAATTGTATAATGCGATTTACAAAACTGAACAAAATCATCAAACTGTTTTCTAATAGGGGCCGAATTATCCGAAGCTTTGCGAACATCCCTATTATGAATGTCGTCAAATCGTAGAGCACTTAGTAGTGTATAAAATCTTCTTTGACTCATTGTTGCCCGAAAACATTCAGGAGCTGTGCCGTCATCTGTCCAAAGTTCAGAAATATTGATATGGCTACTTTTTTTTATACCAGCTAGATATAGAAGACCAATAAGAGCACTTAGTTCATAAAAATTAGTGTCAGCACAATCTCTTTCACGGCTATAGTTATTGCGCTTTATTCGAAGGTATTCATTAGTGCAATCGACCACTTCTTGAGCCGATGCGTCAGGAAAGAAAAGTTTCCAACATTCAAGCTGCGTTTTTGCATTACGTGCTAAGCCTTTTACACCAGGCATATGAGTTACCAAATTATGTCTGCGTGTACGACCTCTAATAGTGGGGTCGTGCTTCAACCATTTCGTTACTTTATCTTTACCAATGTAAATTGGAGCATTATGGAAAAAAGTATCATCAGTGTTTCCATCCATTAATTCACCACTTTCATCAAAACTTTCTTGTTCTTGAACGCCTTCATTGCCTTCATTTTCTTCGCAATCGGTTTGGTCTGTATCTGTATTGTGTAGGCTGTGTTCGCTTTCTGCGTCACTTTCTGGTCCGTCACATCTCCCTTTATCATCTTCAAGAGGTTGAATATCTTCATTTTGATCTGAAACAACTTTATTCTTTAGTCTTTAGATCAAAAATAAAAGGTCAAGCACGAATTGGAACTGAAATTGTTCCATGTCATTGATTTTTTATTTTTAGTGTAAAACAAAGAAACAGACAGAAAAAGAGAGATAGTAGCACAAACCATTCTGATGACAGAATCAGTTTTACTGATTTTGGTACAGAAAGCAGAAAAAAAATCTATGCTTACCTTTGCTCTTTTCCTGCTCAAACTTTAAAAGTGCAAGCTCTACAAGTCTTTTTCCACGACTCATTGCACTACACTAATCAAAAACAATAACCGAGAGTCTATAAAAACACTTCCAAAATTATTACACGCTTTGTCGCGCAATGAGAGCAAATCTCACACGAAGTGCAACCGTCTCTTCTATGCACAATACTAATGCGACACGATCGGCTTACACTTACACTCGTTATGCCCGTAAAGGTAGTGGGAGTAGCCAGTAAAGTACCTAGAAGGACTCGGGTCAGTATTGTGTTGAAAAAAATTTGTACCAATTAAAATAAAAGTGTGAGAGAAATACTCATAAAGCTACTAATGCCGGGTTAAAAAAGGACTAATCTTCTTTGAAATTTGGTTGTCCTTAACCAACATCTTTTTTTAATTAAAATATTCTACCTAAATATTCTTGTAAACTACTACATAATTAATTAATTAAAAATCAACATATATGTTTCTAATTAATTTTATAAGTTACTACACAATTGTCTTACCAAAAATTAATAAAAATAATAACCTTTCTCTTTTTTGAGTGTCATTATGTTTCAGCTTTCTAGAAGCAATATAATTTTTCAAATTAACTTCCAGTAATCTATTTCTAACGGTGCTTATACTTGCCGAAAATCGTGTTGCTCCGATAGCTCTTAAAAGGTATTCCTCAATAAGCAAACAAGAGTACCATCTGCTTCTGGACTGTAATTCTTTTTCTCCCGGATCCATGCCGTCTATCCACCGACTGTTCCATCATCCACTTATATTTAAGTTTGTAAGGACAGGTGTGACTAATTGACCATCCATTTTCTAGCATCGCCACTGCACGCTCTTTTTCTTGTGTTGTCAATATGCTGATTAATTTAGTTAAAATTTATAAGCTCTTCTTTTTTTAATATTCGTTTTCGTTTAATTAATCCACCAATAAACAAATCCAATCATTTTCTTGGAAATATAATAAAACACGGTTTAGATAGCAAAATTAAAAAAGATTATAATTACAAATTTTAAAAATTGCGTAACTCTTATAACCAACCGGCGTTGTTTATGATAAAACCTAAGACTTTGGGTAAAAATAATCTAAAAAAATAAATGGTGGTGGAAAATATATATGTACAGAGCATTCGTAAAGTAGCGGATAAATTCAATAAAAATTCAAAGGGAAGTTTTTCAAAAAAACCCTCGGACTCGATTTTTATTTCTAGTTTAGAGTTTTCTTACGTGAAACTGTAATATACAGGGTCTCTAAAAGCGAATATGACGTTTTTTAAACACCCATTTTCTATTATATAATTAGAAAGGGCAGATTTTTATTAAATAATTAGAAAGCATAGATTTTTACATACGACAAGATAATTTTGGATGATGTTTACATAAGGAAATTTTGAAGTAATTTTATCGTAAACATTAAAAACGAAAATATAATCATCTAAATTAAATGTTGGAATTGAGCACCGTTAAAAATCAGACAATAGCCAAGACGACTAGAAAATTCCTTTTGAACGTTGTCGATGCCATCTGTGGTAATGTTTCTCATTTCTTGGCTATTCGTGCTTTTAGATCTTGCAAGGATGGAGCGCCGCCACACTACGCTTTACCGGTTCGCACTTATTATTAGAAATTAGAAACATTACCGCAGATGTGATCGCCAACGTTCAAAAAGTATTTCTTAATCGCCTTGGCTATTGTATGATTGTTAACGGTGCTCTATTCGAACATTCAATTTAGATTATTATGTTTTCATTTTTAATGTTTACGATAATGTTACTTCAAAATTTCCTTATGTAAACATCATCCAAAATTACCTTGTCTTACATACGACAATATTACCTTGTCGTATGTAAAAAAATCTGCCCTTTCTAATTATGTAACAAAAAATGTGTGTTTACATTTAAAAAATATGACGTTATATCGTCGTTTGGAGACATCCTGTATATTTTAGTTTCACGTAAGAAAACTCTAAACTAAAAATAAAAATCAACAGGTCCGAGGATTTTTTTGAAATACATTTTTAATTTTATTTGAAGTAATTTTTATTGAATTTATCCGCTACTTTACGAATGCACTGCAAACTAGGGCTGGGCGATACCGACGTTTTCGGTATCGGTACCGATACCAATCGAGATATCGATACTTAGCGATGTATCGGGTCTGTGCACGGTATTGATTCTGAGTACTGGAATCGGTAAAGTATCGATAGGTATCGATGCTTTGGAATCTATACTTTGGAATCGATACCTTGAATCGATACCTTGGAATCGATACTTTGGAATCGATACCTTGGAATTCGATACCTTGATTCGATACCTAGGAATCAGTATTGATAACCCGTTTTCTAGGTATCGTTTGTTTGATATCGGTTTCAAGAGATATAAAATTAATTTATCGATTCTACCATATCTACGGAATGAAATTTGCAATATTGTGAAATTTTTTTTTGTAATAATTATAGTTATTATTTTATGTTATAATATGGATATTTACTACGCATAATATAAAATTCAACAACATCCTTTAAAATATATACTATATAATATATATAATGCTATATATACTTAAAAATTCTTTACTTAAAAAGTTATTGCATCTTTTATGTACATTTAAGAAAATGCACAAAGGTAAGCTACCCTATACATGGCTACCCGATACATCGCTACCCGATACATCGATACTTAGCGAGTACTGAAATGGGTAAAGTATCGATAGGTATCGATGCTTTGGAATCGATACCTCGTTACCCGATACATCGCTACCCGATACATCGCTACCCGATACATCAATACTTAGCGAGTACTGGAATCGGTAAAGTATCGATAGGTATCGATGCTTTGGAATCGATACCTTAGAATCGATACCTTCGTTATATGAGGTATCGGGGAATCGATACCAGTTATGGTATCGGGTATTGGACGATGAATCGATACTTCGCCCAGCCCTACTGCAAACTATATACTAAGATATTTCACAGAGAGGAACATCACCACACTTAAAATTCTTTTAGAGATACTCCTGCTGGAAATATAAACAGTCAACCCTTATCTTGATGAATGTTAGTTAGAAATTGCACATGTGCTTATATGTGAAATATAATAATTAAAAGTAATCGTTTTTAAGGAAACAAGTTCGCGTAAAAAAATTTTCTGCTCGTTATTTACTAACATTTAAGCGAAAGAGAACCACTACACTGAAGGTAGTTTATCTAACAAAACAGGCTTTGTATATATATATATATATATATATATATATATATATATATATATATATAATCATAACATAGCATTTGTTTATATTAAGAACAGTGCGGACCGACCGCTATTCTCTATTTCACTTCGTCGCTCTTGACATTCAAAACTTTTCATTCATAAAAAAATTATGGTCAGACCTAAAAATATTATATTGATTTTGTGTCTTAAATCGTGAACCTTTTTGTTGAGAGAACTGTACATAAGTCGTAAGTAGCTATTACTTCGCTCCAAAGAGATCAATAAGAGCCAACTTACGAAGTCGGTAGCAGGAAAACATTTATATTTATATATATGTATTTATATTCATTTATATTCATGATGTTTATTTGACGGCGATTACTGCTTGAATAAATCATCCTTTCCCTTGAATGCTTATATAGCCATCTGGTTGTTCTAGATTGTTCACCTTCTAGGGGAATCGAGAGTCTGATAATGAACTAAATTACATAAACATAACCGGTGACGTCATCGCTTAGATCATCGGCTGACCTAATGTCGTATGACGCACATCACATAATAATAATATATTTGCGTCCAACTTGTATGTAAAAAAGTTAAACAATAAGAAAAGGCAAAATATATGGAGGCGCTCTACAATATTCTTAAAATATATAGGATTTCCTGTTGTAATATCAATTTTCAAAGCAATAAATAAAAAAAATTAGAAAAATGCAATTTTCGTTTAATATTTATTCGATATACATTGCGTAAATATCTTTTTCTGTCTAACTTTGAGATATTCGACATACATATATTAATTTTTGAACTACGTTTGATTCAATATTTCTTCAATAATCGCCAATGCGTCTGATTACTTTTTCTCGAACTATCATAGCTCTCCAACTCATTTATGGCAATAGCCGAGAATTTTATATGAAAAATTACCACTTCAAAACGTCTCACATTGAATACTTTTTACTTACTTTTTCCTGAACTAATTCGAGATCATTACTGTGCAAAAATAGAACTTCAATAACGTTTCATGTTGTAACATGACGTGCCTTAGCTATTCACAAAACTGTTCTCATTTTAATGTTAATTTATAACTTCATTAAATGTGCGCTAAAGCCTTACTATTTTGCATTTATATACAATCGACCTCCATAAAATCCTATACCTAATATGTGTGCCGTTTCTAAAGCGTATGGAGTTTATACATATTTGTATTCATAACATATTCAAACATTTATTTTGCCTCGTTTTGCATATAAACTATGTTATGTTATTTTACAAAATTATTAAGTGCATTGTAGTGGTACATTTAAAAATGTTAATATAGGAAAGAATAATATACAAAAAGCAGTTTTTTTTTAATTGAATAAACTTTTATTTATATCCTTTCTTTGGCTTGAGCGTCACATCATGTATATATTTTTAGGCACAGTAGGTATATCATCAACAAAACCATTAAAATAAATCAATCGTTTCTTCAATAAAGCTATCAAGTTTTGTTCCGACTTCCGGCATTCCACAAGGATCTAGCCTTAGCCCTATTCGGTGGAAACCTATTATTCGCAGATGGCCAAGATCTTTCATCAAATTGTCAACATCAGCGTCTACTTATCCCTGCATAAAGTCCTTAACACTGTCAGCAATTGGTGTACAGACACTCACCTATTTTTAATATCAGTAATTGCAAAGTATAGTTTGTTTGCATCCTATGAAACAGCACAGGTTCTTATCAGACTATATGTATCCCTTTCTAGTTATAGAATTAACATATATAACTCGCTTATTTGCGAGCATGCAATGTTGTCTGATTCTGTTAAACAATTTGATGAAAGTGAAATAAGCATTCACCATCTTGCTTCTTGTTGACCTAATTCATTATTTATTGTTTTCATCTGCTTATTATTATTCTAAATACCTATTTATTAATATTATTATCTGACCTTGCTTTAATTGACTGAGCATCCAATTAAGTTTTATGTGAAAAGTGGGTTAATTACGTTAATCATTTAAAACAAGATATATGCTTACTTAACATTCTTACTTGCTATTATTATTGTATTATTTAGGGTAAACCGTAGAGTTATTGGACATTGACAGTTATTGGACAAGACACTTTCTCTTGGAGATTATAAGACGTATGATAAAAGACTTATAATAAAGCAAACTTCCTGATTTTCTAATTAAACAGAGCCCTTTAGTATCTAGCTGCAGAAAATCCATTCAAAGTTAACAATTTTTACAGCAAGCTGTAAATACGTCATTCTTAAACAAGCCCAATATTTCGTCACACGTATTCTTAAGTAGTTCGATAACAAAGTTTACTGCGGTCAGTGAGTGAAAAAGCTAGAATTATTTAATAATAATTAACTAAATTGTGAATAATCGTAAAAGGTAAGTCTTAGATAGTAACGGGTGTTCAGAAACATTCGAAGTCAAGTGGGCTCTGAACAAAAAATCGTATATCTTTACTTAAATATCTGATTTGTATAATATAATAATTATTAAATGTCAACTGTTGTCTGTCAAAAATCAATCTATCTCAGACATGACTTCATATTTTCAAGGACTACGTTGACTTCGAATGTTTCTGAACACCCGTTATTTTAGGCCATAGTTGATTAGTTTTAAGCTAAAAATAATTAACGTTATGTTCTGTCCAATAATTGTAAGTAAAAAATTAGTGACATTATAGTTATTGGACGTGTGTCCACTAACTCAATTTAACAAAGTTACGCGATATCGCTATCGTTTTTCAAGACATTCGTTTCCTAAATACGTTTTTCTTCATTTTTAAGTTTCTTTAGAGCGTACCGTTGTTGAACAGGGTGTCCAATAACTATATATGGTGTGTCCAATTAGAATTAGACCTTTTTTACTTTCATTTTAGTCTTATAATGACAAAAAATCGTGATTGTGATCCTAAATTAATTGACCAAACCGTACAAGGTATAAAGTGATCTAATGTCCTATAGAACCGCTTCAGATACGTATACTGTACCAAAATCAACAATAGAATTTAAAAAAATTCAGGTTATAAAGACACTTGTGGCTCTCCTACAGTTTTGACAGAATTGGAAGAAGAGGAGAAAAGCCACTCGCATTTTGCAACCTACCGACGTTTCGGAATTTAGGTCAATCAAATCAACTTGGTTCAGTTATGTAAAACGATGGTATATGGAGCATCCAAGCAAAATCTGTAATTAACAAAGCAGATAAACCTTCAAATTTGATAAATGGATTTAGAGTTTGTGGCCTTTATCTATTTAATAACGATGCGGTGGATTATTCCAAGTGTTTGTCTAAAGATGGAAGTCATGACAATAGAGAAGCAATTGAAGAGGTTGTTCATAAACACATTCAATGGATTTTACTAAATTTGGGGATCTGAAAAAATCACAAAATTTGAGAGTATAAATACAATTGTAGAGGATAATGACGATGAACATTTCTGGGACCTTTACCGTGTGTGGCAACATTTTAGGAATCTCCCACAAGATCAAGGTTATGTTGAAGAAATATGGATACTTCACACTATATATAACACTGTCTTCAACGCATATTTCAAAAGATCAATCTTTTACGCAAGACCTTGAAGTAAATACGGAAATGAAATGTAATATAGAACCTAATGAAAATAGATAATCATAAGTTTTCATACACAATCAAGATGAGATAAACACTGAAATCAGGGCTTTACAATGTAATTCGGAGCATGAAGAAGTTGATCAATCAATGGCTAAAGACAGTATAAATGACGTAGAACTTATGAACTGTGGAAATACGACAGAAATTATAGAAAATCATGAACAAATAAAACCCGAAATATTAAACAAAGAAAAGCCAAGCGTAGCGCGCTCAGCAATTATTTAGTGTATTCACCTTATCCGCAACGAAAAGGAAAGAGGCAAACCGAAAGAGTCCCTTTCGCAATAACTTCTAAAAAATATCAGGACAGTGCGAAGAAAGCAAAAAAGAAAAATTTAATAAGCCCGTACATAGCAAAAGTTTGGTACATTGTGGTCAATTCCAGAAACAACTAAAGGGTATATTGTCTCTCAAATGCGATGTGTGTTAGAAGAACTACCATAAAGGCTGAGCGCAAAAAATCATCGAATTCATATTCCTGATGAGGAATCAGATGACTTGTATTTGTCTGTCATATTTGCTTTAAACCTAGAATAGGCAGAGAGAGTGATAGTGACCGCCTTTGTTTACAGGAAAGCAGCAGTTGTAATATTGAAGAAGAAGATAACCATGATCACCAAAAAGATGGTGCGGAAAGCAGCGAAGATAACCTTAACACCAATCAACTATTCCAATTATTCACATCGGAACAGAAAAAGTTAGGTTTTTAAATTTAATTTGATAGAGGCATGACTTGTCCAATAATTGTCAGAATATTGTCCAATAAATGAAAATTTTGTCCAATAACTATATTTTTTTCAGAGACTTACCAACATGTTACATGAAAGTTTTATATCGTACTTTAAAACAGACTGGTCTTATTTTATGTAAGAATTTTTTCGTTAAAAATAAAGTTGAAGCACATACTTTTTCTATACTTGATTTTGAAAATTTTTCTTAACTGTCCAATAACTATGTGGTTTACCCTATTTCAACTGAGGAAGAAACGTGTCAGGAAGACAAAATTGAGAATATACAGGAATTAACCATATCCGTAACGGTGATCCAAGTAGCTCATATGCCAAAACAGCGATAATTAATTAAAAAATTTGATTCGTAAAAATTCAAATATTTTGAATTCTAATTTGATGACCTACAATAACACTCATACTTTAAAAATTTAATTTCCTTATATATTTAATAAAATATGTGTTGTGTAATTCAATTTTATGTAAATGAATTAATATTTTATGTCTTCTTATCGAATATATGTTTCTCACCTGATAACATAATAAAATTAAATATATTTTATATAACTGCTTTCATTACTTTATTACGAATGAATCCGTGAAACTCAGTTAATTATTAAACAAAACTCTGTTATATACTGAACTTATATATAAATACGAGTATATTAGACTTCAATAAAAAGTTAGCTCTTTTAGAAATATATCAAAATCCAAAGATCCATACCCAGAGACTTCATTATAATAAAAAAAAAAGATTACAAGTTTAATGACAGTAGTGAGGAGGTACATAGTTCAGTTTGATCGTTTAAAGCTAACCTCTCTATGTAACTTCTTTGATGCTCAGACACACGCTGAGCAAAGGTTCTTATAGTTTGGCTAATATACTCGCAGATTAACCTATAAACACCCGAGTTCGATTTTTTGTCCTTATATTATATGAATCGCCGTTATTTGTTGCAATAGAATGTATACTATTGCATTCCAGGTCAGTGGCGGCTCGTGCTAAAAATTTTAAGGTGTTCTGCAAGTTTTACAAAAAAATTTACCTTGCACGGGCAGTAAGAGGTTGTCTCCCATCGATCTTATCGTGCTTTCTTCGCCTTCCGCACTGAAGTAATGGATTTCTGGAACGATTGTCAATTGTCACACAAAAAAATAAGTCTCTAATATTATTGTTTTTACGTTAAACTCGCCGCACCGTAAAAATAGTCGCTAAAATATTAAATACCGATAGGTCCAACTCGCAACGGGCCATAGGCAACAATATACGTATGGAACGTAATGCGGTGTGGCAACGTGTGTACGATGCCTATATTGAGTGACTTTCTTAAAATTTAAATTTATTTTGCAGAATTATTGATTTTTTTACTTTTATCTTTTAGAAAACGTTATTGTTTTTTTATTACTTAAAATTACTTTATATGAAAAATAGTATACCATAAAAGTGTAAACAAAGACAGTATACATTGAAACGAATATTCATTCAATTGTATTGTCATGAAATTGAATTTGTTAATCGTTGTTAAATTTGTTAGAATGAATAGATATTTATATTTATCGGAAAATACTAATACTTAAAGCAAACAAATAAGGTGTAGTGTTTTGTTATAGGAATGAGGAATGTATAATATCCATTTCTTCCTGCATATTGATTATGCAGCTGATGCTTTCGTAATATGCTCATATTTGTATTATTTCAACTTATACTTCGGTTGATACATACCGACTTCCTTCAAACCAGGAGGAAGCTACAGTTGTAATTAAACTATACTTCCTTTTTTTTATTACCTACGGATATTCACAATTCCAAAATACGTTACAATGTTGCTTATTTTAGATTGTAATTAGCTGAATGCTGTCGCAAAACTGATCTCTGCATTTTTAAAAATGCCAGAATTAAATTAACCCCTGCCCTTATTATAATTTTACAAAGGAACAGACACGTACTTCAATTTCTACGAAAAACTAAGCCTACAGTTCATGTATAATACAGTGATAATGAAGACTGGAGCGTTTGTCGACCTACGAAGTTGTACTTTACTTGTTTATTGTTAATAAAAGGCTGATGGAAATATTACGTGAGATTTTGGTATCTGTATTATAATAACATCACGATAATAGTAGAAATACAAATATGAGCATATTACGAAAGCATCAGCTGCATAATCAATATGCAGGAAGAAATGGGTATTATACATTCCTCATTCCTATAACAAAACACTACACCTTATTTGTTTGCTTTAAGTATTAGTATTTTCCGATAAATATAAATATCTATTCATTCTAACAAATTTAACAACGATTGACAAATTCAATTTCATGACAATACAATTGAATGAATATTCGTTTCAATGTATACTGTCTTTGTTTACACTTTTATGGTATACTATTTTTCATATAAAGTAATTTTAAGTAATAAAAAAACAATAACGTTTTCTAAAAGATAAAAGTAAAAAAATCAATAATTCTGCAAAATAAATTTAAATTTTAAGAAAGTCACTCAATATAGGCATCGTACACACGTTGCCCACCGCATTACGTTCCATACGTATATTGTTGCCTATGGCCCGTTGCGAGTTGGACCTATCGTATACTGAATCATATCGCCTTCCGCGCTGGAATAAATGCACTGCATTTCGCTGCATTTAATGCAGCGACCAGGCCTGCTAAAATGACGCATTGGTTTTTGACACTCGCGGGGGTAGCGGGGTGCGCGCGGGTGTTTGAAAGAGCTCTGAGCGCACGCTCGTGTGGACCAGATAAGGAACAAGTGAGCGATCGCGCGAATTAGGTTGGTTATTCCACTGGTCGCCTATTGAATATTATTTGGAATTTCGGAAGCGAATATCTCGGCTTCTACTTGTCGGATTTTGATGATCGAGGTGTCAATTTGTAGGGTTTGATGTCCTCTACAGGTGATGTAGAAAAATATGCAAATTTTTTGATATACAGGGGGAGAATTTTCATAACAATATGTTACGCTTTTATAAACATCAGAAATGTCGGAAAAATTATGTAAAAGAAAACTAGTTATAACTAATACAGGTTCGCCCGCCCAATTTTTTGGGAGCTCTGCAGCACTGCAGCGCTTATGCGCTAGCCGCCACTGTTCCAGGTCTAAATTAATATTATTAAGTGGTGTATTCACCATAGATTCATGCGAGGATAGTTTGTGTTTTAACGAATGAAAGGAAAAAGCATGTATTGTTGTATCTATATTTGTGGGCTTGTGATAAATAAAAAATTCATGTTTTTTATTAACATTTTGTGAAATAGTAAGGTTTGGAAATTAAATGAACCATTCTTCTCAATTTTTAGTGTAAATTTGATATTCTGATGGACATTATTTATATAGTCAAAATAATGTAATAAATTTAATCGTAATTTATAAGCAATTACAATTAGTTTCAAAAATTCTTTTATTGTAAATACCACTACAATATTGTTTCGCCATACAATGGCTTCATCAGGTGGATGAAATACTTTCATCCACCTGATGAAGCCATTGTATGACGAAACAATATTGTAGTGGTATTTACAATAAAAAAATTTTTTAAACTAGAAGTTTAATCTTTTCAATAACTAAATCTAAACAGCAGATAACGTTTAATAACTGAACAACTAAATAAAGACATGACAAATTAACGAAACTGTTCAAATGGGACACCGTTTCTTTCAAGACATTCTCGACATCTAGATACCACACTTTATGTAGCATTAATTAGAATTTATGCTGGAGTTTCCCGACAAACGTTGACTATTCTGTCTCTCAAAATTCCGGCCGTTTGTGGGCGAGTAACATAAACAGTGTCTTGAATGTATCCCCAAAAGACCGGGCGGGCCATTGTACAGGCCCGTAAGTTCCTAGCCATTTATTTTTAAATTCTGTATTTAAATAATCTCTAATCACAAGAGCGTTATATTGTGTAGCTCCACCTTGTTGAAAGAATAGTTCACTCCTTTCAATTAATGGCAAGCTATCTAATATTTCTTGTAAATCTTCAGTCAAAATTTGGAGATTTTTTTCTTGGTTGAGATTTTCGTCAATGAAAATTGGTCCTATTATCCTGCCGGCTAGTATCCCACATCCAAACGTTCACAGAAAGCCTTATTTGGGGATTTTGTTCGATGGCGATATGTGGGTTTTCTACACTCCATTACCGGTGATTAAAACGATTAAAATGTATTTTGTTTGAAAATTTACATTCGTCTGTCCACAAGACTTTTGAGTAAAACAACGAATCTTGCCTTAATTCGTTTAAAAAGAAATTACAAAAATTTATCCGACCCTGTGGATTGTTTTCTTGGATTGTGTGAATTTTTCGCGATACGAATGACTTGCAATTATTCTTCTTTAAAATTGCATGTACGCTTCCGATCGGGACATTCAAACTTTCAAATTTGTTTCACTGACGTCCAACGATTTTCTTCAAAGCTCAGTTAAATACTCATCTCAAGATTTTCGTCTTGATATGTATGATTTTGGCTTTTTGGAACGTCCATATTGACGTAAGTTGGATTCCAAACGAGCAAACTTGCGACCACTTGGGACCCGTCTATTGGGAAAACGTTCTTGATACCAACGCAACGTTTGTCCGCTCTTTTTATTACTCTCAAAATAAACTTGCAGCATGTCAACAAGTTCACATTATTCATTTTCGTTGCAAAAAATAGTTAAACAAATTAAAACTGACGTATACAATTTTTGACACTTTTTTTTCATAGCCAGCGCTATGTCTCAGTAGTTTTTCAAAGCCTATTGCGAATAAACCCAGGTATTATTTAGAAACCACGGCTGTGTCAATCTTAGTTATTATTTTTTTTATTACCCTAAAGTAAATCAGAAATATCGATTGTGATACATCACTGAATTCAGAAAAAAAATCTCTATCAAATTATCAAAAAAAATATGGTTACAATTTTTAAAAAAATTGACGTTTGACCTTGGAAAGGATAAACAGGTAAAAATAAAATTTACGCTTCAGTTTATAGTACTTTTAAAGCCTTTTAAGTTGACGTATCGCTTCTTACAATCCGACTCCAAATAAGTGCGCTAAGAGCAGGGGCGTTTTTGCGTGAACACCCTGTTTATATTATCGTTTAGCGGGATTTAATTATATTCAATTTTCGTTATTTAATTACAATAAAGCGTAGTCTAGTGGAATCTGAAAACTTTCCTGTATTTTTTTAAATTTCATTTCGGACGGCTTGGTTGCGTAATTTTACGCTGCGTGGTTGGCCTGTTTTTTTTATGATCTCCGAATTTCCGAATTTGTGGCTAGAGGTTCTAAATTCGGTGGCGCCCTTTATCACCTTTCTTTTTTTGTACCTCCGTGTCTCCCACCCCTGAGCTAAGGCTGTCTTGGTAGCCGGATGGGCCGCTAAACGTTGGCAGAAGCAGGTAGGTGGGGCAACTGAAGTCGCCCGAAACTTTGTTTTTCTTTTCTTTTTTTTTAATAGTTGCCAAATTAACACCGTAGCAACACATCTATGAAGGAAGCAGTGCGTCCATTCCGCCCTTGGTATAAGACGGTCTTTTAACATTTTCATTAATCCACTGTTCATTCCTGTTATCCGCCTTTGCACCATCACTGCATACTGCAATACATTTTGTCCAATCTTTGTTACTATAGTTTTTAGTAGTTTCATAAAAAACATCAAAAAGACATTATCCTCTTGCATGACCCGGTACTGTTTTACAAAAGAACATATTTTCTTTTATTGATGTGTCCCTATCACATTCATACCTCACAAAACATAAGAACTGAGACATGTTTGCTACATCTGTTGATTCATCAATTTGAATACCAAAAAATTCACTTAAACTCACTTGCTGAATTATCCGATCGCGAACATCGCCAACCATGTCATTGATTCGCCATGATATTGTGTCGTTAGAAAGCGAAATCTTTTTTTTTGTTTCCCCCACGCCTATTAAAACATTGACCATATCAATTGCAGCAGGCAACATGAAGTTTTCGGCTATTATATGGGGTTTGGACATCTTAACTGCTCTTAATTCTACGAGATAAGATGTTTCAAGTACACTTCTATCAGTATAGCTTTACTTATAAATAGAAGTTTGTTGATTTCTCAAGGTATGTAATTTTCTTTCAAAAAATTGCAACGATTTGTTTTTATGAACCGGATGTTTAATTTCCAAGTGTCGAACTAATTTTGATGGCTTCATGCTTTTATCGGAGAAAATTTGAAAGCAAACGACGCATCGTGACCTTTCGATCGAATGAGGTAAAACCTTAATTTAAATAACTTTTTTGTTATTTTAACATTGCCTTTTTACCAACCGATTCACTGCATGATGAGTGCTCGCTTTGTTTTTTCACAAATTTATCCATTTCGCAAAATAAATTAAAAAAAAAATAATTCAGTTCCAAACTAAAATAATAATAATAAGCACCAGACGCCCGCTTGGCATTCCAAACTTAACTGAAGTTGTGCAATCGCACGCGCTTCTTTTATACTGGTAACGGCATGACTTGTTCATACGCATCTATATGCATATTCAAACATGCTCTCACAGCGACTCTTATAGAAGGTGACCAAATTACAAATTCATAACCGTCGCTATAAACGCCACGACATAAAATAATAGGCATAATCATATAACATTTTTTATATTGTCGGTATTTTTTTAATGTACAAAATTAGTGCAATGTGATTACATTTAAATATTTTTTGTACATTTATAATTACAGTCAAAATTAAATTAGTAATAGTAGTGCTTAGTGTTATTATTCCTTTGGATTGCGAAATATTAATTTTATGACATTTACTATTTGGGGTGTTGTGGAGCTAAGAAATTTGAGAATCCCTGCTCTACGTGTATGTTATAACTAGAGAACGGACACGCTTACCACCCAGTGCAGTACTGGCGAAAGACTGTATTTCTAAAATATTTCATTTTATTTATATAATTGGAAAACGAACGGGTGGTGATCTATAAAATTACGAAATACATATGTATTTGTTGAAAAGTTGTATTTTTAAAGTTTTTAATTTTATTTCTATAATTGGAACATTTTTATTTGTTCATTTTGTCATTCAAGTTGAGTAAAGGAGTATTAATATTGACTAGCAATAGTTTCTCAAGGTTTTCTTCTGTCAATTTTGTTCTCTTTGAATTAAGTACATCCTTATAAATAGAAAACGTCCTTTCTTCGTCGCAACTGGTTATAGGTGCATACTGGAAATATTCTTTTATTTCTTCATATTTAGCCGTTAGATTTTGTGGAATTGTCTCCATACATAATTGCTGCAATGTAATTAAATCTGGATTTCTATTAAGAATTGCTTCAAACTTTTGCCGAAGGCCACATCCGAAGTCACTTGGAATACTTTTCAAATAAAATTATTAACAGCCACATCTAATGTGGTTAATCCGTCATTTAATTTGAGATTTCGATTTTCAAAATAAGTGATTAGTTTTGGCAATTTTCCAAAGTGTTCGTGAAGAAAGTACAACTGATTTTTTTAATTTCGGATTTGTGTGAGCTCCTTGCACTCACCAATATTTCTAGCATCCTCCTTTAGCAGTGTTACGAAATGTTTTAGACTATCGAAATTCTCAGCATAATAACTAGTAGCTTCTAGCCATGTTCCCCATCTAGTTATTACTGGAGTGGGAGGCAGTGACAGAGATGGAAATTTTTCTCTGAAAAGAGCTACTCTCAATGGTGTTTTTCTGAAAACTTTTTTAAAAGCTGATACAAGTCTATCAACTTCCGGAAAAGTGTCTCTGATATATTCACAGATTCTGTGGAGAGCATGTGCTACACAAGTAATATGCAGCATATTAGGATATGTTTTCTTCAATAGTCTGCCTGTTTTTAACATATACGCAGCACTATCACTGACAAATAAAAGTATTTTTTCTTTGTACGTGGCGTCCGAATGAAGAATTTTTTGCATATTCTCCTTAATGGTTTCAGCAACTGTTACCGCATCAACTCTATTTATAACACTTGTTGCTATTACATATGAGTTATAGGGAATAGTTGGATGTAGTACACCAGTTACAACATTTACCACACAGCGTCCTAACATATCCACCGTTTCGTCGGCGCTTATCCATATGTATTGATTTAAAAGATGGCTTCTAATGCGTTCTACTGTTCTCGTATAGCACCTAGAAACATAATATTTGGGTAAAGTTGATTCATCAGGAACATTTCGACCAGTATATTTTTTCAGAAATATTTTTAAAGTGGGATTGCTAAGTTTATTTAATGGAATATTAGCCGCCATAAAAGTTTTACAGAGTTCAGATGTGTTTGCGATCTTAAGTGACGAAGTTTTGACGATATTTTACGGATTTTGTAATAAATTTCGGAATCACTGACAATGGACATACAATCAGTATGACCGTCAATCCAACTCGCCATTGTTTTACAATGCCGTTCTCGACATTCTTCCATATCATGTCTGAAAAAGTAACTTAAACAATGCTCTAGATCTAAATAAATGAAAACTAAAAATGTGTGCGTAAGTTATTGAAACTGAACGAAATTCAATGCACACTCTTACGTCGAAATAATTGGTAGAAATAGATTCAATCAAACGATATTAAACAGGATCTATCACAAAAATTACGATGTAATTAACAGTTAAAACTATGAAAACAAGAAACTTACTTACAGCACTTTATTTATCTTACGAAATATAAACTAATAAAATACATTATAAAAACCCCGCTTCTATCTACGCTCATGAAAACACTTTAAAAAACACTATATTCTTCGAATACAATAGCTGGCTTGTCCATTGTTATCGCGGCGAGACCAGGTGTCCGAGTAAGTCAAACAAATACTTCATTGAATTACGCCGGGATGTACTGAGCGACGTTATACACAATTCCAATTGCCGATTGCGTTTTATGGAAATTGCGTCCGTTCTCTAGTTATAACTAGAGTTGATCTCTAAATTTATAATTAAATAAAATTTGATAAATTCGTTTTATAATTTATAGTAACTCAAATCCCATGCCAAGCAGTGTACAATATAATGTTAATGCCGGGTTAACACACTGTGTCGGTTGCGCTCATCGTTGTAGCTTTTTTTAAATAGAATTTTTATGAGCCAGAAGAGAGTATGTAGACTCGATAATACCGACACGACTGTTTTACGACTGACTCCAACCAGCCTCCTGATAATCCTCTCTGTCGTACCGACAGAAATATGTACCGAAATTTATGTATCCTTCAGCGTTGTATAACTGTATGCATATACGAAAAATGTGTATATCTGAACAGATGTCCGGCTGATAAAAAAAAATGTCCAATAGATGGATGTTTCCAATATTGACCGGACCCCGAATTAACGTACTTCATATGAATATTTATGGTGTATCATATCAACGGTGCATACACCTGGAAGAATAAATAACGCAAACTGGGCAGATAAACTGTGGATCTTCCATATCTCCCGTCCTTTTGTTATTGAAATCAGAGCAATGGAATGTTTTTTCGAAATTACTATAAGGTATGTTCAAAAAATGGAATTACATTATAAATTCTAAACGGCAAGGTTTAATATTAACATTGGGTCATGTAATTTGCATATTATAAAACTTTTCGAAAGTCTATGTCAATCTAATAAGCATGTAGCGATTTAAATAAATATTTAGACGACGGAAGAGTTTTATGTTAAATGAATGAAATACGTTATAAGAAAGGTTATATTTTATTTTTAAACAAATGATCCACTAACGGTTACATAGTTATTCCAGCGTTTTTCTAATAAGACTACACCTTCCGAAAGAAATTCTTTTGGTAAGTCTTCCAAAAACTTCTTCCACTTCTTATAGCCAATCATCTAAACAAAAACTTCGTCAAACCCAATGCATTTTTAATTTCGGAAAGAGATATTACATTCAACGGCAGAATTAACCGCCCACCCTATGTTTTGTTATTAATTCGGAGATTTTCGTCAATTTTCGACATTAATTGACATTACATGATACTTTGACAGTAAATAATTCAATTTAACTGTCATTACTGTATTACTGTCATTCGTACGCTTATTAGTAATGTGGTTCAAATTTGACTTGCCTAGTGTTAGGGTATTTACGATTTATTTTTTATTAAACTTAATTAGACTTGTTTAGTGTTCGTGTATATCTTTTCAAATCGATTTAAGTTGAGTTCAAAAACATTTTTAATTCGAAACAATACCATTGAACGCAAGCTCCGTAGCCAAGGCTGTGGTTCTATTCGATGAAGGTTACAGTCAACGTCGTATTGCTGGAATACTTGGTGCTGCCCGTGAGACAGTCAGAGCTGCCATCAGGCAGCGGGGGGGCGGGTTCTTTAACCAGAAGGCCTGGTCAGGACCGCCATCCTGCACTTCCATGAGGGACGATCGTTTCGTTGTAAGCACGATTTTAAGAGATGGGTTTTTTACCGCCATTGAAGCCCGTAGTCGTCTTGCTGAGGAATGTGGACGTGAGCGAGCGAACTGTAAGAAGAAGGTTGGTAGAAAATAATATTTCAGCGAGACGCCCTTACCGAGCCCCACAGGTTCGCCCGCATCACAAAACAGCTAGACTCTGTTTTACGCGGGAATACAGTATGTGGAATATGATTCAGGGGAAGAATGTTTTATTCTCCGACGAGAACAGAATTGTTTTAAAAAATCCTGATGGCCGCCAGCGTGTATACAGACGTACAAACGAGCGGTTTGCTCTTTGTTCTTGTTCAAACTATGGGTTACCTAGGAGGCTCAATAATGGTATGGGGAGGAATGTCTTACGATGCTCGTACGGACCTGGTGATTTTTGATAGAGGCAGTGTAGATGCTCACAGATATGTACATGAAGTTCCTCAAGATCATGTCATTCCGTTTGCGCCATTTATTGGAGACAACTTTGTTTTATTGCAAGAAATGCACGCTGTCACGTCGCTCGAGTGATTTTGCAATACCTTAATGAAGTTGACATCAGAACTTTACCATGACCAGCAAATAGTCCAGATATCAATCCAATAGAACATATCTGGGATAACTTGAAACGTCGGATTCAAGCACGGAGACCAGCTCCAACCACCATTAGAGAGCTGAAAACTGCTGCGTTGGAAGAATGGGAAAACACCCAACAGGTTGACATTCAAAACGTCATGGATACACCACACAGGCTCTTAGATGTGATTATAGCACGAGGGATTAACACTCATTATTGAGGTCAAGTTCGTTGACAATACTTTTTTTCCATAAATTTCATGCATTGCTAATCTTGTTCAAAATGTTCAAAAACTGTTTTTTCTGTAATTTTTTAAGAGTAAACCAAAAATTTCAATTATGTAATTGGTGTTTGTTTCCTTTTCCAAGATGTACTTCTATATTAAAAACTTTAAAGAAATTCAGAATTACAAAAATTTCCGAATTAATGACAAAACATATGGTGGGCGGTTAATTCTGTCGCTGAGTGGATATATAATATATATATGTTTAACTGGATTCCGGGTTTTCTTCCGCGTTTCCACTGTTTGGTCTTCGTAAAGACCTATGCTGGTTTCTGGACGACGTTTCGGCAAAATCACATATGCCGTCTTCAGGTCCGCGATAACTGTCTGCTTCTGCTTCTGGTTACTCGTAAACTGACCTAGTCAAGTTTAGGATGGTTGTTATATACCCGATTAGCGTTCTGGTTGGTTACACTTGGTTGAGTGTGTGCGCGGCTCCGTGTCGTTGGGCCTGTAGCTGGAGTGTACTGGCTGGGTTGCGGTGTAGGTGTTTTTGTTTGTTGTTTATTGTTCACAACTTCTTTGCTTAATACTGGTTTCCATGCTGTTGGTAGCCTCTGGGTATCATCTCGCGAATTCAAATTGTCCGGACGTTTCTCAATTTCGATAGCTTCCCTGATCATTCTGGATTTCATATGTTCTATGTTCCCCAATAATTTGGTATTGCTGAAGTCTATCGTGTGAGACGTTTTCTTTGCATGCTGAGCCAAAGATGAAGTTTTCTCGTAGTTCATCTCTTCTTACGTTTACCCTTCTGTTTGTTTGGCCGATGTACGTCTTCTCGCAATTAAGGCATGGAAGGCACTAAAGGTATTCTTATTTTTGGATTCCGAAGGACTGTGCTGATTTTTCTGTCTACCTTGAATGTGGTTTCAATGTTGTGCCTCCGTAAGACTCTGGATATTCTGTCGGTGGTACCTTAGACATAGGGTAAGTAGGTTTTGGCTATTGATTCCTCTTTTCCCTCTTGTGGTGTGGCTCGTTTAGGTTTTAATGCTTTGTTGATTGCCCGTTGGCTAAAGCCATTCTGGAGTGCATTGTGGAGTTTATCCATTTCTTGAATGACGTTGTCTTCATCTGCTAATCGCTGTGATCTTGTTACTAGACTCTTCACTACTGCTTGCAACTGAGCTGAGTGGTGGTGAGACTGTGCGTTGAGGTACCGATCTGTATGTGTGGATTTCCGGTACACTGTATGGCTTAATTCTCCATTTTCTTTATTCATAACCAAAACGTCGAGGAATGGTCAAACAATCAACTACCATTCCTCGACGACTGTATGTAAGATATGCTCAGAAAAACATAGTCTAGTATCAAATCTGATGCCTAGGTCTTTAATAGAGGTGCAACGGGTTAAATGAGTGTCGGTTATAACGATAGTTAAATGTATACGAATTGTTCTTGTGAGTATAGGTTAAGACATTGCACTTACACACTTTTACGAGGGGAAAACTGATATAAAACTAAAATGGCCACGTTTCTAAAAAAAATGAAATTTATTTTTATTTGACAGCTACTTTTTAATGTTTTGCGAGTTGATTGCCATGCAGTTTGTTCGATTTGCTCTAATAGTTTGTTAATTATCATAATTTAAAAATTTTGTGTTCGTCCGAAAATGAATTTGACTCGAGAACATTTCCGAACTATGATCTTTTACGATCTTAAATAATCATGAATGCCTAAACAATGTGAGGATCGACTTAGAAATACATTTGGCGAAGAAGCCCATCTAAGGTAACAGTTTATATTTGATACAACGAATTCAAAAGAGATCGGTTTGTTCTTAGTGATGAATTTCGTGAAGGATACCCAAGAACTGCTGAGAAAGATCAACGGACATCATATGAATTTATTTGGGTGACACAGATTACTAATATAAATCAAATCCAAAACATTTTACATCAACAGTTAGAGGTGAGGAAACTTTATTGTCGATGTATTCCACATCCGCGCATAAAGTAAAACTAACAACTGAGTATCTGTGTGCCCTAAACTTGAACACAATAGAACCTCCACCATACTAGCAACTTATTATTTCTTTTTGTGTCCAAAAGTTAATGACAAAATACGTGAAATAACTTTTACATCAGATGAAGCATTGGAACATTATAAAGCTCGGTTTCTGAAGTGTCTCAGAAAGAGTAACATCATTGCTTTTCATCGAATGTAAAAATGTATTGATGTTAAAGGGCAATATTTTGAAAAACGATAAAATCTTTGTTTGATTTTTAAAAAATTTTCCGTATTCCCCACCTATAACTAATAGTGTATCCAAATCGTAACATTTATTACAGGAGACTATTGGAAATATTTCCAATTTGTCTGAAAACCGTAAATTGACTATTTTAACAAGAATAATAGCTCTATCATAATATCTCAGATCAGTTTTCATGTACCTGCAAGTATGTAATACGAAAATTTTTTATATTTTTAATAACATTTTTCCCCAAATCAGATGGTTAGTAATTAGAACAAACATTACGCAGAATCCTCTCAGTAAAAGAAGAAAGACGAAAAAAGCAAAGCCCCTAGAGGAAAATATGTGTTAATGCTCAGAGGAAAAGAAACAAGTTTTCTTTGTATATTTTTCTTTCATTATCTTGCTTTTGTTGAGTAATATTGTTATCTGCTTTTTTATTTGTTATACGTCAAGAATAGGCTAAATATTTTTTCTATTTATTTTTTTTTATATTGTATAGTATGTTATAAATTTATTATACTACATATATAATATTTTGTTTTTGTTTATTATATTAATTTCGTCTATAAATGGCTATAATATTAATCAATGAAGGTTGTATTATTACTATTATTAAATTAATTTTATAATTAGTTAATTATAATATTAGAGTATAAAATATAAAACCATAACTTAAATCGCTGACTAACTATATCTCCTTTATATATATATATATATATATATATATATATATTGTAATGATGCAAGGCATACACATTGAGCTGCATCTGAAATGGGAAAAATAAGATATACAAAGTAAGAAAAGGGTAATAAAAAGGTTATGTAAGTGATATTACCAAGTATTAGTAGTGTCGAAGTGCATACGAATTTTAATAACGACAACATTATTTTCTTAAATTTCTATATTTATATTTCTTTCATTAATTTCTTTTTTATTATTTCTAATTCAAATTTCATATATTAGCGCGAAAAACACATATTCAAATTCATATGCATTTTTAATTTATATCGACGCTAGTAAGCCACGCCTACAAATTGACATCTGGCAAATGTAAATATTTATCGTGCGCAGTACTCAATTTGTAACATTAAGTTTTACATTAACCTAACTTGTTAATTTATTAAATAATTTTTAAAATCTGTAAGAATAGTAATATTAGTCAAATTCCATCTATGTAAAAATGTTAATAAGGTAAAACATCGAGACTTTTTGGCATCATTAGATAGCTAAGTTTGGTAAAACAGACAAGCGCTATCGGCATCATCATCTTTTGAAATTTATAAAATAGTAGACGCATTTTTTTGACCGATCCTTAGAAATTCTTATATATCATTAATTAAAATCGTTAATATAGTAAAAAGTAATTAAAAGTATCCTGCCTTTAAATAAACACGATCGACAAGAGAAATTCTTCAAGAAATTGCGATTTTTAACGTATTTACGTACAACAAAGCGTCATAGACGTAATTTCACGATAATCGCAGGAAATTCTAAAGAAATATTGTCAAGAAGCAGTCACCGAACATCTACGGAATTGATTATCGTTCATCTACATCGATACCTGTAATCCAACAGCTAGATAAGAACGCAGGGAGAAATTAGGCATCAGAGACCAAGACCGAAGAAAATCTTCGAAAGCGTCATCGCAAACAGCCACCCCCGCCGTCAACAATTCGAACAGCAATCGGACTTTTTTCGATCGCCGAGAATCATCCCATTTGATGTGTACGTTCTACAAAATAAACATCAGGATTATTATAATCACAGGTTACAGATAAAACGTATTTATTTTTCAAAATTTTTAATTCTTTAAACTTATAAACCAATAAAATTCTCGATTTTGTTTACCTAACCTAAACGTCCTATACCTGTATTAAAATTTAATAAACAACCAATTTAAACGTAGAAATAGTAATTAAAGGTACTTACCATTATCGTTATAAGATTATTTATATTGTTATCCATATTTTTATAAGTTAAAACACACATAACCACCTTATTTTCTTAAATAACACCTTGTTGTCTTTCTTATATGTAGTTTCTTTAATTTCACCCTTTGCTATACATGTTATTTTATTACAGTTTTCTTTTATAGCAATAAACTTAATATTTTTATTATCATATCAATCTTTTATTTGTCTATATTTACTTGTAGGAGTTATTTCTTTAAGCCTTAACATTAATAGTTTACTTTTATGGAAGCAACAACTTATATCTACCGAAGAGCCTGAGATTTTACATTTAATTAAGCTTTTTAATTTAGTTTCATGCGATCCGACTAGTTGGCAATTTAAAACACAGATCGAGCAGTTTGAGGAGTTATATAAAGGCGCCCATCTTTTACTTACAAAATTAATATTTTTTGAACTCTTTCATTATATTTATTATCACCTCCTCAGCGCTTCTCATCATTTGGCGCCCAACGTGGGGCCAGATTGCTTCTTTTAAATAACTCGACTACAACATAAATTAGGACAAATAATTGCTTCATTCAAAATTATTTTACATATATAATTTAGACGAAAGGTGTATGTTATTACTGTAGCTGTGTGTAGAATTGTGTACCTATTTTTCCTATAGTGCAGCTGATTTGTACCTACAATTCTTCACATCCCAGACTTTGAAGGAGTTACGGATATAGTAAAGGTTAGTGAAGGGGAAATATCACCTTGTATGTACGTTGTTTTATTTAACTTTTGTCTACTTATATTATTACTGTGTCTCGAATATTGTTTATACACATTTATATCATAAATTTCTACTTCAAATATTCATTATTATAATTCTATTAACAATTAAAGAAAAATATCAATATAAACTCTTTGCATAATATTAATTCAATCAATATTAATATGGACACCAGACACAGGACAAAAGCAGTAAAGGACACTACAGAAGAAGACAGGGCAGAACAGGGAGACATTCCGGTTGCACAAACTTCCACAGCTGAAGAGGTAAGTTCACCAGATAATAGTCAGGTGATGATGAACATGCTACAGACAATAATGACACAAATGAATGATTTAAAACAAGATAACAAGGACTTAAAACAAGAACTAACTAATAGTAATAATAAATTAGATAATACTAATAATAAAATAGATACAAATAACGATAACTTAAAACAAGACATAACTAATCTGAGTACTGACTTATCGGCAAAATTAGAGGCTAACACGAAAAAAATTAATGAAAGATTTGAACTCAATAATGCTCATATAGACAACAAATTAAGTGCTTTCAAGGTAGATTTAGAGGGTAAAATAGCTGAGATTTCTACGGCTCAGAAAAGGATGGAGGAGAACGAGCTGAAATACTTAATAAAACTAGATGAAACCGTTAATTTACTAAATTCACAATGGACAAAACGATTAGGTACAACCAACAAATTGGAATATAATTGCAATAAACAGACTAATAAAATAGATTCCAGAAATGCCGATCAAAAACAAACTATTACTAATATATTTAACATACAAAAAGAGATACAGGATAAGGATACAACTAACAATAGACACCATAACGACAATAAAGAGGCAACGAAAATAATACAAAAGCCAAATATAAACAATCTGCGTAGATACCAAGTTAAAAATAATTTATACAACCAATTCCAAATAAAAGACAAAGCATACCAGAGTTTCTTAATAAACAATGAAAGGGAATATAATAATTTTAACATAGAGAAGACGGGGATTAATAACATTAATTTTAATTTATCCAATATCAAAATCAAGAATATTAATCATAATGATGCAACCAACTTAATACAAACTAACAAAATTAACATACAAAACACCACTTTAATTTCACCAAATTTAACTATACACGATAAGATGATAAATAACTTAATAAATAAAGAAGGCATGATAAACAATTCTATGATATACGAATACTTAAATCATAACAATTTTCTTCATAATTTATCCAATATAAGAATCAATACTAATATATACATTCACACAAAAATTATAAATATATACACACTAATTAATAAAAACTTACACATATCACAAGGAAGAGGCAACATGATATTTTTACACAGGGATAACAGCATCAATATCTTTAAAACAGTTCGTCGAAAATTAACTATTTAAATAAATACGATGACAGAATATCGATATTCTAATACACAGGATGATGAACAAAGCAGAATACGGGGATACGAGTTATATTTACAGATAAATTAAAATAATTACACTTATATTAAACATAAACAAACAGATGATGAACACGATTTAATAAGAAAAAGAAAGAACACATAATAAAACTATAATACAATAAATGAACATATAACTAGCTAGATAATTAATAAATAAAATAAAAGAGAAAACAAACATAGCTGGAGCTCGAATATAAATACTAATTTACAATAATTAAGAGATACTATACTCTGTGAGAAAAAAGGTAACACCACATATTCAGATGGTTAAAACAAGCTTACAAAAGAACAATTATTTAAAATAATATTGGTACTATCAATCGAATTAATCAAAGGGGAACATATTCACTTATAAACATGCTAATTTTAAAATAAAATGAAAGTTTGAACGTATTATTATTGAAAAAGAGAGAGCATAATTGAAAATAAATAATAAAGGAGTGCAGATATGACATAAGAGGGACTAGGTAAAGATTTTAAAGGTTGAAGGTATTAATACATATGATAGGGGTGTATAGAATTATATAAAAAAATAAATGAATTATTATTATTATGAAAATATTAAAATATAGACAAAAGTGTCTTCTTATAAGGTAGAAAATATATGTTAAAAGGAGTGGTATTTTTATGATTAGAGAATAGAATGTGAATGTAACGTCTTGTATGTATGAGGAGAGAATTATTTATTATGAAAGCTAAAGCTTATATCAGTATATCAATTATAATAAAAGATTAAGAATAACCAGTTATTAATAGAATTATAAAGCATGCACCAGCAATGAAAGATATAAATAAAATAACCCCAATGATAATACTACGAACAAATACCTGAATATATAATGTAATTAGTACAAGAAGTAAATAATACAAATTTAAAACCACAGAAAACAGCCCATTATCACAATTGAATATGAATATAGTCTTAAAAATTATTAATATTATTGAAAGGTATGTTATAGCTCGTAAATTAAAAGATTATAATAACAATAACTAATAAATTATACAAAAACTATAAATATAAACAACGACAACATTACTATTAAGATAAATAACAATTAAATAAACTAAAACTTATACTAAAAAAGGAACAAGAAACTAAAGATTTAAAAGATCATATGTACAATTAAAAAAAAAAAGAGGAATTTAATAGTGCAATTAAACATTTCTTGAATATTAGTTATATAAAATAGAAGAAGTTATTCCTGTTAATAGACTAATACATTTTTTTATAATCTTTACTCATTATTCTTAAATTCGTTGACACATATAATAAGATTAGTATAGCAAGGTCGTTATTTTCCATTTCATGTATCTAGTTAGGGAAAAGAATATCCTCATTTGTACATTCAGACATTTTTTCCACGGGGATAATGTAATGATGCAAGGCATACACATTGAGCTGCATCTGAAATGGGAAAAATAAGATATACAAAGTAAGAAAAGGGTAATAAAAAGGTTATGTAAGTGATATTACCAAGTATTAGTAGTGTCGAAGTGCATACGAATTTTAATAACGACAACATTATTTTCTTAAATTTCTATATTTATATTTCTTTCATTAATTTCTTTTTTATTATTTCTAATTCAAATTTCATATATTAGCGCGAAAAACACATATTCAAATTCATATGCATTTTTAATTTATATCGACGCTAGTAAGCCACGCCTACAAATTGACATCTGGCAAATGTAAATATTTATCGTGCGCAGTACTCAATTTGTAACATTAAGTTTTACATTAACCTAACTTGTTAATTTATTAAATAATTTTTAAAATCTGTAAGAATAGTAATATTAGTCAAATTCCATCTATGTAAAAATGTTAATAAGGTAAAACATCGAGACTTTTTGGCATCATTAGATAGCTAAGTTTGGTAAAACAGACAAGCGCTATCGGCATCATCATCTTTTGAAATTTATAAAATAGTAGACGCATTTTTTTGACTGATCCTTAGAAATTCTTATATATCATTAATTAAAATCGTTAATATAGTAAAAAGTAATTAAAAGTATCCTGCCTTTAAATAAACACGATCGACAAGAGAAATTCTTCAAGAAATTGCGATTTTTAACGTATTTACGTACAACAAAGCGTCATAGACGTAATTTCACGATAATCGCAGGAAATTCTAAAGAAATATTGTCAAGAAGCAGTCACCGAACATCTACGGAATTGATTATCGTTCATCTACATCGATACCTGTAATCCAACAGCTAGATAAGAACGCAGGGAGAAATTAGGCATCAGAGACCAAGACCGAAGAAAATCTTCGAAAGCGTCATCGCAAACAGCCACCCCCGCCGTCAACAATTCGAACAGCAATCGGACTTTTTTCGATCGCCGAGAATCATCCCATTTGATGCGTACGTTCTACAAAATAAACATCAGGATTATTATAATCACAGGTTACAGATAAAACGTATTTATTTTTCAAAATTTTTAATTCTTTAAACTTATAAACCAATAAAATTCTCGATTTTGTTTACCTAACCTAAACGTCCTATACCTGTATTAAAATTTAATAAACAACCAATTTAAACGTAGAAATAGTAATTAAAGGTACTTACCATTATCGTTATAAGATTATTTATATTGTTATCCATATTTTTATAAGTTAAAACACACATAACCACCTTATTTTCTTAAATAACACCTTGTTGTCTTTCTTATATGTAGTTTCTTTAATTTCACCCTTTGCTATACATGTTATTTTATTACAGTTTTCTTTTATAGCAATAAACTTAATATTTTTATTATCATATCAATCTTTTATTTGTCTATATTTACTTGTAGGAGTTATTTCTTTAAGCCTTAACATTAATAGTTTACTTTTATGGAAGCAACAACTTATATCTACCGAAGAGCCTGAGATTTTACATTTAATTAAGCTTTTTAATTTAGTTTCATGCGATCCGACTAGTTGGCAATTTAAAACACAGATCGAGCAGTTTGAGGAGTTATATAAAGGCGCCCATCTTTTACTTACAAAATTAATATTTTTTGAACTCTTTCATTATATTTATTATCACCTCCTCAGCGCTTCTCATCAATATATATATATATATATATATATATATATATATATATATATATATATATAAACACACGCACGAGCGCACCAACATATAAAACCCTACACTTACGCGCTTACACAAATACTAAACCACACACCCAGAGAGAGACGCAAGCTGCCAGCAGCAACCAGCACACAAGTTTATACCCAGAAAGAGACACAAGCTGCTAGCAGCGAACAACACATATGTTCACACCTTGCTATCTATTTTTTGGAATACTAAGGCATGATTTATTATTATTATTGGAATGTATCTTTGAATAATTTAAACCATAGCAACTCAATTATTTGACATTTATATTCTGTCATTTATATTTTTTATATCCTTGGCAAAGGCATCATTGCCGAAACATGTAGGGTTGTTTTAAATATATATACTTTGAAGTAATAAACCAGACCTTTAATCGCCGACTTATTAAGTTTACCATATCATACCAAGGTCACGAAAATATTATATATATATATATATATATATATATATATATATATATATATATATATATATATAAGGTAAACTTAAGTAGTCGGCGATTAAAGGTCTGGTTATTACTTCAAAGTGTATATATTTAAAATAATCCTACATGTTTCGGCAATGATGCCTTTGTCAAGGATATAAAAAATATAATTTATATTTTTTATATCCTTGACAAAGGCATCATTGCCGAAACATGTAGGATTATTTTAAATATATACACTTTGAAGTAATAACCAGACCTTTAATCGCCGACTAATTAAGTTTACCTTATCATACCAAGGTCACGAATATACTATATATATATATATATATATATATATATATATATATATATATATATATATATAACTTCGTGACCTTGGTATGATATGGTAAACCTAATCAGTAGGCGATAAAGGTCTGTATATTACTTCAAAATATATGTATTTAAAAAACTCTACATGTTTCGGCTGTGTACGCCTTTATCAAGAGAATACAAAAAATTCTATTTTTTGTATTCTCTTGATAAAGGCGTACACAGCCGAAACATGTAGAGTTTTTTAAATACATATATTTTGAAGTAATATACAGACCTTTAATCGCCTACTGATTAGGTTTACTATATATATATATATATATATATATATATATATATATATATATTATTATTATTATTATTATTATTATTATTATTATTATTATTATCGGGCAGCTTCTCCCTGCAGGAAATTAATAAATTAATTGATTATTGAGTCAAGGAAAGTAATATCTATCAATGATGAACAATTAAATCGCCTGTAATTTTAGTGAAAACTATGTAAACATGATGTCAGGTCTAAATTACCTTATTAATTATGATATCGAGTTTAATTGAATTTTTTTATTTGCATATTTATTTTATTTACTCATTTATTAAATTATATCTAAATATCTCGTTAAATCAAGAATTCTAAAGCTAATTGTGATTAAAGATTAATGTACACATATTTTGAACCAACCGTGTAAGTTAACTTTTGACTAACCCCTGTTAAAATATTCAGAACCTTGATCACGTGATGGTAATACAATCATATTAATTAATATTAGTTTATGTGGAAATAATTGTCATTGGAAATCGAACAGAAAGAACATGGTAATATACAGAAACATAATTTAATAAGAGCGATAAAATTACTTTTTCTATATTATTTCGATTTATTATTAAAATTTTACAAATAAAAATTAAATGTTTGACATTAATACAGCGTATAAAACTAATAACAATTTATCCAAATTTATAAAAAACAATAAGGATTTAACAAACAACAATAAAAAGTCAGGGTCTATGAGTTAACCTGCGGTAGTTGCCCTATGACTTATATCGGACAGACAGGCATATCGTTTGAAATACGCGTCAAAGAACATTTCTCTTCATTTAGAAATAATAAAAGTGACTCTTCATATGCGTCTCATATCAATTCAACGAACCACAATTTTAACAAAGAATTTAAAATATTACATGTAGAAAATAAGGGCAAAAAACTTAATTTATTAGAGTCACTTGAAATCAATAAAATAAAGAAAACTGACAAGATCTTAAATGATCAATTAGAAACAAATAATTCACCCTTACTCAATCTATTTATTTGATATGCAGACAGTTACATATTGTATTTTTGTATTTTTCCATAGAATTCTTTACCTCCCTGTAATATAATGTAAACCTCTAGTTTTATTACTTAAGAACAGTACATTTTGTATAAACCGTAGCGAAAGTTTTGTGTATAGACATCCAGTAATAAAAAGCACCCATCCCTCTGACTATTTTTTAAAATAAAACATGTGTTTTTGCTTGTTACCGTTTACTTGTGTTTAATATAAAAACATATTTTGTAAATTAGTTAGTTATATGTCTGACGAAGCCCAGGTTGGTGCGAAGCGACTCGTTACAGTGATAATTAAAAAGTGAAATTCATAAAATTTGTTTTATTTTATCTTAATAGTTATAATGGAATTTCATCAAGTAAAGGCCGAAACAATCATATATATTCTTTAATACTTTGATAGTAGCAGTAATTTATATAAAAGATAATTTTAAAAAGCTTTTAATTTCATGTATGTATGCTTGTCTGTTATTGTCTGTTATCGTGGAACCTACATTAGACCCTGATTTGAGAGTACTCATACTCGCCGCTACACATTCAGCATCTCTTGCAAAGTATCCTGATTCTATCAATCTTTCATCGCACCCATATTTTAAATTTTTCCGAGCTTTCGGTTTAATTTTTAACCTTCATCGGTTCTGAATTACACAATCAGAGAAAGAACATCAATTAGTTATTAAGAATTAGTAATTTTTAATAACAGGCGCGGCTCGTGATGACGTACTGTTGGGGCACGTACAATGATGCGAGTGCTTCATGTATTCTCGTGTACTGATTGTAGCGTTTTCTTAGTAAACACCGAAAACACACGAGGCACTCGCATCATTGTACGTGCCCCTACAGTACGTCATTACGAGGCGCGCCTGAAAATTACTAGGTTTGTTAAAAATATTTACAAAAAAAGTCGAGTTTAAATAAAAACGGCATCGACATAAAGGGAAAATGTGTCTGCACAGCAGACGGAGGTCGTGGCAAGTTGGCACAACCAACCGTAACCAACTGTATGTGGACGAATACTTTAAGTTCAAGTAATTAAACACTACCCACTTTATTTAACTATTTTTAAAACCGATGTGAAGTCAATTAAAACTATGTATTGACAAACTATATTAATTTACTAAGATTATTAAAATATTGAAAAACCACGTGTCAATGCAACTTGCTAAGATATACCGGTTAAAAAACAGGATGGAGAAAAAAAGTTACGTTAAGGTTGAGCAATGGGGATAGAGAAAAGAGAAAAAGATTATTAAGTAAAGCTTGGCTGTGTTTATGCAGGCGAGATGATCATTGGTTAAAATTATGCCGATACAACGTATTAAAACAGTCCGGGCAAACACTTTGTAGGCGAACGAAGGCAAAACGGACATGAAAATAATTGACACAAGTCATCTGAAGTCTACAGTCTATAGTAGTGGGGTGGCAAGACGCCAACACAAAACCAGAATGGAAAATAAATTCTATGCGTGGCAGCAATAACTAAATTAATTGTATTTTAATAAATGTATATGAATATTGCGTAAATGAGCTATATCGGACCTCATAAAACTATGAGAGATAGACATAGGGAAACTTATATCTGTACGATGCAAAATATTTATCTACTTACTATGTCATGCTCTTATACAGGTTGTTCCATTAAAAAAAAATTGATTTTTCTTTAATTAAAGATTACTTAATAATAAATAAATTTCGATTATTTATTAAATGTTTAGACATTACTCAGAATCGTATACCTTTCGCTGTCTCCAGTTCAAATACACATTACATATGCGGTTTTAAAAAGTGTGTTGTAAAAACAAAAAAATCACAAAAATCAAAATAATTCAAAAACGGTTAATTTTTTACAAAAAGAACCTAAATATAAAGTGTTATAGCATTTTGCGAGGAAAAAGCAATAAAAAATATAACATTCCATTTAAAATATCAAAGTTGGCTATGACTCCCGGTATAACTGAAAGTGGTCCATGAGTGCAAATATTTTATTTTAACACACCAAGTATCAAGATTACGTGCCACAAATTTTCAAAAGTGTGCTAAGGCGTTAACATAGAAATCTTCTGACGAACGGGTTACGTGAAAAAACATGCATATATAACCAGCTTTCAAGCGCGGATCATTTTATCTATTAATATACAGGGTATTCCATTAAAAAAAATGCAACTTTAGTCCGGCATTTCCATCTGGAACACCCTGTATAAAACAAAATATTTTTAAAACGTTCGCTTGATGGTACGGAAGGATATCCGATGACTAAATATTTGACTGACTTTCAAATACGCGTGTAATCTTCCGTCCCCGCTTCGTTGCCGGACCTTGAATATTGCCGGTAATAGTTTTCTTTCGATTTTTATTTCATGTATATCTTGAACTTATGTTTACTGTTATCGTAAAAAAACAAAGCTTTTAACGATAGTTTTGGCGTACTAACTCAACACTTCCATTGTATAAAAGAATATCTGCAACAAACTCAGGAGTAAAAATATTAAATATTCTTCTGCTTTCGTTTGGCCACACGAGAATGTAAGGTCCCTTTCACCGTCAACTGTCCTCTGCTACGTCCAACATGCGGCGGGCCTCAAAAGAGATACCTAATATTACTAGTTTTCTGAAGCAAGGTTGTACCAATTAACTATTTTAGAGAAAAAAATAAAGGGTAAACAATACGAAATAATATATAACTCTTCAAAATGAAAAACACTCTAACAAATGCACATTACATATTCTCTTGATCTGTAGACAAGATTACGCACAGATCGAGATAATTATTAACGCTATGATAGATACCAAAACAATTATATTCCGGTTAATTTATAAGCGATTACAACCCTGAGATAAGATGACATATAGCCGAACGACGGCCAAGTTCATACGTGCACGCATATATTACGTATTATTAGTAATCTGTATTCAGCCGTGATTAAAGGTATTGAGATAGTCACGATTGTCTGACTGTAGTTGTGTACCAATTAGGGTAATTGAAACTAATACATAATTTATTATATAAATCTTTAGTTGCTAGTGTACTTAGCTTAATTAAAATTTAATTTAACCTAAGCGTTCTAATTATGCATAAGTTAATCAAATTATAAATGATAAATGTTTTATTAACTACGTATTATACGCATATTCATATCTTTTAAAAATACCTAATCATCACTAAATTCGTAATATGTACATATTGCTAAGAACTGTGCCTTAGCTTATGGGTACAGTTCACGACGAATGTCCGGTTGCTCAGTCGCTCAATCTCCAAGCTGGAATCTTCTAGTCTCAGGTCTTGCTCTCGAGCAAGACCTAAATAAAAACAATATAGCATTAAATAAAATTCACACTTTCATCATTTTCGTTTATTAAAAAAAATAAAAAAATTTAAAAAAAATCCCTTTACCGAGTGTATAGGGAGCTAAAGCAAAATTAACAGTAGCGAGGAGGAAAGAGTCCTTGCGATAAATGACACGCGCAAGGAGAGAAACCCCCTGTGACTCTCGAGCAAACATATAATTAATAAATAATTAAGAAATTTGTCAAGTTTGACCTCTAACTGTAACCCCAACAAATCAAATGTCAACAACCACCAAGTTATCGAGTACGCGTGACAGCTTTACAGTCATGCGCAATAAAACATGACAAAATCAACCCCAGCAAAAAAAACCAACCTGAATATAAAACGATCAAGAACATCTTGACTTAAAAAAAAAACTCCATTACCAAAAACATGACAATTTTCTTGAATATTCATATACTAATTTTTTTATATCAAAATTTATGCAAATTATAAACTAAAATTACAAACATATGCAAATTATCGTAGTAGCAATTATATAAATTAACTGTTCTATGTACTTACATCGATCTAACCACATTTAACACTAAACTACGCGAGAGATACCATTATTTAATTAAATATCAAAAAAGAACGAGATCGCAATCACTCGTAAAAATCGTAATTAAATTGAAATGCACAAATTAAAGCACCAAAACCAAAAAAACCCGACTTTACTCAAAAACAGAAAAATAAAAATGAAGTTTTTATTCTCTCTGACCACCTGGTTTGCAAGTCCTGGTATCTCTAAAAATAAAATATCGCGAAAATCTCATACATCGAACTCAATAGTACAAAATTTTGCCGAACCCATCGGTCTAATATAATGTACATATAGGGCCGGTCAAAAATATAATTTCAAACATAATAAATATAAATATACATAAAAATTCAAAAATGCGTTTTAAATTCATATTATTCAAATAATGTTCAATATATAATTCTTCTTTTTTCTATGGGGAAAACACCACGACAATATGTCATTTCCAAATATTAGCTGAAGTGTGTAAATGTAGTTGAACCATCATTACCAGAGAGGGCTTATATTTTATGCACTCGTCTTTTCCAAGAATACAGCATTAAATGAAAAAGTAGGCTCAATCGGTAAGCGCACACAGATAGTCTGTGCGCGCTTACCGACTATATACTAATGACAAGCGATATAATTTCCCTTTTAGTTCTTAATTTTTTGAATTATGTTCTTGATATTGTGATGCTTCTTTATATAGCATTTAAAAAATATCCTATGTATTTCTTTTCTTTTTTTATCGATAAAATAAGACTAAGAAAAGACAAAATAATGAAACCAGTCTCAAAATAAAGTAAATTTATTGTACTACCAATTTACGTAAATATTTTTCCACATAATCACCTTTTGATAACACATACTCTACGGATACGATTCTTTAGTAATCGCAGTAATTGCAGTATATTATTGAATTAATCGTCGATCCCTTCGACAAATATTGTATATGAATAACTCTCTTTGCATCCCAGAAAATAGTGGTCATGACTTTCTGCGCTGATGGAAATCTTTTGAATTTGAGTACACGTGGAGAATCAAGATGACATGCAATCGTTACCATACACAGCTTTCAAACGTCTATAAATTTGAATGAGCGTGCAACTTTCCAGCGATAAAAAGTTTATGCCGGATCGTTGCTTGGTGGGCATCTCAAAAATCGAACTAATAATAAATGATACTAATAAAAATAAGATTTTGCATGCTGAGATGAGATACTCGAAATTATCTTTTGCAGGTTGGAACCTGTTTCTATCCCTACTACTCACACAATGGCGTTGTTGGAAACCTTATATATCAATCCGCATTAAGAAACTTAATTTTAATCGAAACATTTGTGACAATCGCCAAATTATGAGAAGGTGCATTATGGTATTTATTTAGCGTATGGCTAACATGGATTAAAAATGTACATTTAAAACTGAAATTTTAAAATCGAGGCCATTGAGCCAGTCCAATGCGGAGTCAGTAGCTTCAAAGAAGCCATTCATCTCACCTCCATATGCTATAAGAGGGCACTCAGCTGTAATATGGTGAATAGTCTGGCTAGGTTCTCCGCATTTGCAAGTTGGTGTAAGTCAGTCCCCATTTATAGACTGAGTCACGACAAATTCCGTGGGACGTTCTTATTCTAATGAGTGTCTTCCACTTATGGCGAGGCAGTTCCATTCATGGTAAGGACAAAGGGCCGCTTGAGCGGGTTTCAAGGTTTCCCAATACTCTCTCCATCTAGTTGTTTTGTTAGCAATGTTGAGGAGATCTAGCGTTCAGTCTCAACATTCCGGCATCAAGCAAATTACTGTGTACTGAAAGATGTGGATTCGATGTTATTTTATTATATTCTCTTACCAGGCTTTCTTGTCTCAGAATGGTGGGAGGTGCAAATATGGTTTAGAACCGAGAGCCAAGAGGGAGTTGTACTTTTTAAACAACCCATTATGGTATAATAAACGTTTACTATATAGTTCTCAACACTCATGGTAAACAAGGCCTAATAAACACTTACATTCACTAGGATAATACTCACCATTAACCGTTATACTACTTGGAGTGAATTCTTTGTGGATAATCTTGGAATAGTAAAAAGTAATGAGTATTATTTTAATTTTTAATTTCTTCGAATTTTTTTTGGACTCTCTTCATCTGGTGACCGCCATTCAGCACTTTTTCGCTTAGTTTCTGGATCGTATTGAAAACACCACAAAACACCACGTCCAGTTACAATCGTCTTTAATAAGTTGTCGTTTCTTCGAACTTCATCAGAGATATCTTTACAATGCCAAATTTATACGCAACAATTTTTGATCGATGTGGAACAAATTCCAAATTTAGCTTTAGAAAATAAAATTTGTCAGTTAAAATTTTGTCTTGGCTGTTCTAAGTTAAATTTCCATGAAACTTACTAAAGATTTTTCCATTTTTCTTCCGTGAGTTGACTGGCCTGAATAGTCATTATCATCCACATCCTCTATGCCTTCTCTGAATCGGCAATGCCACTCAAAAGCTGTATTTGCGAAATACAATTAGCTCGATAAGTGATTTTAAACATGATTTTAAACATTAGTGTTTTAGCACAGAACTAAATATTGATTATTTGTTCACTGATCCTCAATCGAGTTATACTTATAAAGGATTATTGATATATAATTAGCCTAAAGAGTTTCTAGTAGACAAAATTGAAAAGTTTGCCCTAGTTATAAGTTATAACTTAAGTTAAGTGTTAAACTTTGACAGCTTATAAAAACATATAAAACATTAGAGTTAGAACTTATAACTTTAATGTTTTATATGTTTTTATAAGCTGTCAAAGTTTAACACTCACAAGTAGAAAAGTTATAAAATTATGAATATTTGAAAAGATCGTTCCTGGAAGAAAGCTAGGTTTTAAACGAAAAAAGCATTTCTGTCAGTTATTAAATATTTACTTTTGAAAGGATTATCAGATAATAAAATTTTTGCTCATATGTTATAAATCTTATATGATCAGTATCCTTCATACGTCACTCTTAAGAAATTAATTGTGGAATTTAAAAGGCGGCTGCACTCTCAATATGCCTTGGGTATCAAAACACCCAGCATAATGAAATGCCCTCGAGGACCCTAAAACGCCTCGAATGATGACACTTATTTTGGACAACGCTATATTCGCAACTTTTGAATAGTCTCTCTATACTTCACGCTGAATAGAAGAATACAAAACCACTTATGGAAACCGCATATACGTTAGAGCGAGAATTTTTATTAATGATCTATTAGATGAGCACCATATTGACTTTTAAATTTATATTTATTAATGCCCTTTCAGTCTAGCGTCGTCTAGATTTTTGAATATATATTTATTATACGCTTTCAATCGGGCTCCATCTAGATTTTTTAATTTATTAATGCCCTTTCGGTCGAGCGCTATCTGCTGAACGTCGTATATCTAATTTTATCAAACTTTTGGAGAACACCTCATATATAGCGCATCAAATGACGCCGTATGAAGTTGCATAAACTTCATCCCGGCGGCTGTGGAGGAGCCAGAACCGGCGACATCTCTAATCAAATATTAAAGATGAGCACTGCTCTGGAAAACCAATTTCTGTGACCACTTCAGAAAACGTTGATTATGTTGCAGATATGATTGTTATAAGATCAACGAATTATGATCAGGTGTATTGCAGAAGTACTACACGTTTCCTATAAACGTGTGTTTCACGACTTGCGTATGAGAAATTTTTCGGCGAAACGTTGGCCGAGATGCTTGAATACTGATCAGAAGCACATTCGATTGTCAACGTCAAGGAAAATATGCCGCTGTTTCTTCAAACTTTAGAATCGACTTGTGAGAGTGAAACCATTCTGGTTCTCCACAACTCAAAAACATTCTGTGCTCAAAAATCGCCTTGCAAAGTTCTTCCTTGAGTTTTTTTGGCACAAAGATTATGATAGATTATTTGGAAAAGGGTAGAAGAATTACGAGAGCATAGAAAATCGTGGAAAACGCTGCGGAAAACATAAGAAGGGTGTGCTTTTTTTGCAAGACAACGCTCCTATTCATAAGTCGTTGATCGCACTGTAAAAAATTGATGAAATTTGTTAACCATCTACCCTAATCTCCAGATTTAACACTGCCAGTCCCAAAGCTCAAAAAACCATTTGAAAGGTAAAAGATCTTCGGCAAATGATCAAATCATATGTACCGTTGAGGAGTAGTTTGCAAATCAAGACGTTTGTATTGAAACATTGCGGCGTTTTACATGATAGGCTAACTAGTTATCAGTATCCTCTTTTACAAACAGCGGTCACTTAAATACGTTGTATTTTAGCTTTCATTGAACTAAACGTCACGAAATTTTTACATTTTATTTAGTAAGACCAATCTACCCCAAATAACGCCACTAATTTCGTTAAAATGTAGCTTATTCCGATTATTACAAACCAGAATAGATGCGATCCAGTGCTAATTCTGGTATCTTAAACGGCTAAATTTACCACTTTATTTATATATAAACGTTTTGATAGATAAAACTAGATGGGAGTAAAAGACGTTATTGGTAATGAAACAGGTAATAATAATAATAATTAGATGCCTGATGCGTCCGGTCGCATCAGGCCGAAATTACGATGGACCATATAAATAGCATAGTATACACCTATAACCAGTTGCGATGTAGGAAAAACGTTTTCTACATACAAGGATGTATTTCATTCAAAGAAAACAAGTTTTACAGAAGAGAACCTTGAGAAAGTATTGCTAGTTAATATTAATACTCTTTTACTCAACTTGAACTACAAAATGAACAAATTAAAATGTATTTCGTATTTTATAGATCACCACCTGTTTGTTTTCCAATTATATAAATAAATAAATCTTTAAAAGTATAAATTTTCAGTAGTACGCCTGTGGGCGACGAGTCATCGGCCTATAGTGTCCGGTCCCTAGTAATAATAATAATAATTGAACAAATGTAACACAAAACATAAAATACAAATTTACGTCAATACTTTCCAAGCCCTATCAAATTTGGTTATGTATTTGTCCAATAAATTAATTAAATTAATTTTCAGACTGTGAATGAAAACTAATTAAAATTTTACGTTAAAAGGAAAAACCGATACAAGTTATTAGTAACAAAAAACGATGAATCAAAGGTCTATTTAGAATAGCAGTATGCTTTTTAATAACTAATGGTTATCAATTTGCTTACCCCTTCCCTCTATAAAAAAAGGTTAGACCAAAGGTTGGTAATGTTATCCAAATATTGGTACAGTCACACTATCATTTATAGAACGAAATAAAAGCATTAAAACAATTATTACAAAAACGAAATTTTGTTCAGCATTAAACTTCCATTTACAAATTATAGGTAGACCTGTTTATGACATAAACGTAATTTACGTGGTATTTAAATGGTTTGAAAAGATATTTATTATAACCGAATTTGTATTTTCATTGTTGCAACTGACAGCAAACGGCTACGCTAATGCAAAATATATTTTTTTCTTCGTTCCTGTGTGCTTGAACTAATAACATTGGTCAATAAATTTGCAATATTGGTATTTTCATGAAATAGCGTATGCTAATTTACCATTTATTTTAATAAGAGTTTGAATATTCATGTTAGATTAGATTGCTTGAGGTGGTCGCAAAGCCCATTCCACTGCGACTCTTGTAGATCTACTGTGGTCCTCATACCTAGTTAGAGTACTTTCTCTAGCCTTGGTTTTTTATTTGAGCTTAGCAGGAGCGTGGGTCTACATGAATTACGGTTTCCTCTTCCTCTTGGCAGAATGTACATACCGTTTCCTCTATCAAGCACACATTATTCATATGTTTATTGACCTTACAATATCCCGTTAATAGGCCTACTATAATCTTAACAAACTTTCTGTCTCTATTCAGTCCATCGTAAACTTATGCGAATGTTTCCTAAGGAATCGTTTAACTTGTCACTGACCTAATGAGTCCTTCCTCCTTCCCCTATATCTAATTTAAGTGCACTTTTTCATAGCTATTCTAATTTCATAATTGTTTTTGCAATGCCAAAAGAGGGGTCTCTATGAAGCCAATCGTCCGCGTTTCAATTAGACATATGGCCTTCGTGTCCTAAGACCCACGCTAATGTTACTTTCTTGTTACGACTCAGCTTGTTATGACTGAGTCTATTCAGCAACGTTTCGACAAGAATTGCACGACCATCTTCCCTGAATTTTACGCCGTTGGCACGGGCTGACTGTTTTGTCAATTTAAGCTCATCCCACCCACACAAGGTAAGTCGGAGGAATGTTGTTAGATTGCCCAGCATTATAACAAAGCCATTAGGGTAATTAGTTAGAGCCATGATTAGCTATGGAGCACTTGCATGGTGGTCAAAAATCAAGCAAAAAGGAGTTAGTAGACACAGAAACAAAGGCGCAATGATCGCAGTGGAAGAGTCCAGTTTCGCTGCAACCCAAAAAGGCGCGATAATGTCGGTTGAACGTGAAGACAATGTTGTTGATTTTTTTCAATTTTATTTTGAATCATGAATATGCCCCTAGGTAACAAAAGTCAATCAAGCATAACACAAAGAGAGTGTGCCTGAGCATTTGCACGAAAATCTGCGGAAGAATTGGCTTGACAAGAAATGGATTCACCACTACGATAACGCACCGGTTTATTATGCGTTCTCAATTATGGGCTTTTGACGAAATTCAAAGTTCCTGTGCTTTTGCATCTCTGATCTAGCCCCTGCCAACTTCTAAATGTTTTCTAAATTGAAAACTTCACCGAAAGGAACCCGATTTGACTCCACTGACGACATCCTATAAATTTGGGAGAAGCTTCTTATCATCCTTAAGAAAGAAAATTTTCAGGAATACTTCCGAAAGTAGGTAGACCGTTGGAGTTGACGTGTCCAGTCAGAAGCGGACTAATTTGAAAGATCGCAATAGTCAGTATGTACTGCCATTTTGAAATTACAATCCCAATCATAAACTTTCCAATCACATTCTGTGTGTAACAAGGGCCATGAGAAGAACTCCTACCGTTATGCTGAAGATGATACTAAATATACTACCTCTAGATATCCATATACAAGGAGAACTAATACAAACCCAAACACCTATAAGCCAAGCCCACGGCCCTCGGCCCACGGCCCCTGACCCACGGCCCCTGACCATCATCCTGCTCACAAGTCGTTGATTGCAATGAAATAATTTTATGAAATTAGTTGACTACCCTACCAGCCTTATTCTCCGAATTTAGCACCATTAGACTAATGTTTATTCCAAAAACTCAAAAGACATTTGAAAAAGGAAAAAATGTGTTCCTTTTGGAAGTAGTTTGCAGCCCAAGACAAAGAATTTTTGAAGACTTAGAATTACTTTATGATCATTCCGCAAAATGATTTAGTCTTGAAGAGATTATGTTAAATAAATAAAATTTTGAAATATTATGCCCTGTTATATGGTAATACAAGATCTATACCCTCTCGATAGCTTATATAAAACATGGCCCATTACATTGTAAAGTATTTAACAAAACTTGTTCGATCAATTATCTTTATCAAAATAAGTGTTATTAATACCCATATTGTTTTTCCAATCTCCAAAATTAATTCCTTTTTTAGTTGTAAAAAAACTTTGAAAGTACAGTTGGTGGTGACATAATTAGGTTTATAGAAAAGATATTTTTGAAAATATTTTTTTTGAAAACCACGTAAGCTACAATTTTTTTCATTTTTGGAAAGTTTTGAAACATTTACATTATACCAGGGAAGCAGATACATTTTTTAAATTCTGACATCTAAAACAATAATTGATAGCGTAAATATAATTAACCCAATTTCAAACAACCTCTGTATAGAAACAACCATACACAATTTTCCTTTGAAATTGTTAACTCTAGGATGCATATCTGGTACGATATCTACTTTTACATAAACTGACCCTCACAAGCCCACCTATTAAACTAAAATGCGACAACACAAATTTATTGAAATAAAGCTGCATTCAAGAGATCATTTCACAAAAAACAAACATTGCTATTATATAAGAAAAATTGTTTATAGATTAGAATAACAAGTAATGCATATTCTTACTCTGTGCTCATTACATATACTATTTTTTCAAGTGGCACATACCATTTTGCTTTTGCGATCTATCTTTGAAGAACACACTGAGCATCTTCTTCTCTTGATCGTTTCCATTGTTTAAGCTGTACATGGATCAGAAACACCAATAAATTTTTTCATCCAAAATGCTACGTCGCATCTTAGAGTTAGTCGATTTTCTTGTCATATAGGGTTTCACCAGCTCCTCTAAAAACAATAAACGTATTTAGTGCTCCCACGTCAATTATATTGAACAAAATGTCATAGGCCATTGCTTACTTTGCCTTTTATATATATATACGGATACCATTTAATCCATTACGCCAACATCGCTTTTTGTTTTATTGTAGTAGGAGATAATTTCGTGCTTCTTTTGGCATCGTCACTGATAGTTGTACTGTGATGCATAGTGCTTAGTAAAATTACGCATTTGTTCTTTTTAGGTGCGTAAAGTAGTTTTTGAAGCAAGATAAAGAAAATTTAACTAAACGATTTTTCAATGGTTTCTTATTTTCTCTTATTTGTCTCTTATTTTGACGTAGCATATTGCGATAAGCTTGTCTTTTGTGTAACAAGGGCCATGAGAAGAACTCCTACCGTTATGCTGAAGATGATACTAAATATACTACCTCTAGATATCCATATACAAGGAGAACTAATACAAACCCAAACACCTATAAGCCAAGCCCACGGCCCTCGGCCCACGGCCCCTGACCCACGGCCCCTGACCATCATCCTGCTCACAAGTCGTTGATTGCAATGAAATAATTTTATGAAATTAGTTGACTACCCTACCAGCCTTATTCTCCGAATTTAGCACCATTAGACTAATGTTTATTCCAAAAACTCAAAAGACATTTGAAAAAGGAAAAAATGTGTTCCTTTTGGAAGTAGTTTGCAGCCCAAGACAAAGAATTTTTGAAGACTTAGAATTACTTTATGATCATTCCGCAAAATGATTTAGTCTTGAAGAGATTATGTTAAATAAATAAAATTTTGAAATATTATGCCCTGTTATATGGTAATACAAGATCTATACCCTCTCGATAGCTTATATAAAACATGGCCCATTACATTGTAAAGTATTTAACAAAACTTGTTCGATCAATTATCTTTATCAAAATAAGTGTTATTAATACCCATATTGTTTTTCCAATCTCCAAAATTAATTCCTTTTTTAGTTGTAAAAAAACTTTGAAAGTACAGTTGGTGGTGACATAATTAGGTTTATAGAAAAGATATTTTTGAAAATATTTTTTTTGAAAACCACGTAAGCTACAATTTTTTTCATTTTTGGAAAGTTTTGAAACATTTACATTATACCAGGGAAGCAGATACATTTTTTAAATTCTGACATCTAAAACAATAATTGATAGCGTAAATATAATTAACCCAATTTCAAACAACCTCTGTATAGAAACAACCATACACAATTTTCCTTTGAAATTGTTAACTCTAGGATGCATATCTGGTACGATATCTACTTTTACATAAACTGACCCTCACAAGCCCACCTATTAAACTAAAATGCGACAACACAAATTTATTGAAATAAAGCTGCATTCAAGAGATCATTTCACAAAAAACAAACATTGCTATTATATAAGAAAAATTGTTTATAGATTAGAATAACAAGTAATGCATATTCTTACTCTGTGCTCATTACATATACTATTTTTTCAAGTGGCACATACCATTTTGCTTTTGCGATCTATCTTTGAAGAACACACTGAGCATCTTCTTCTCTTGATCGTTTCCATTGTTTAAGCTGTACATGGATCAGAAACACCAATAAATTTTTTCATCCAAAATGCTACGTCGCATCTTAGAGTTAGTCGATTTTCTTGTCATATAGGGTTTCACCAGCTCCTCTAAAAACAATAAACGTATTTAGTGCTCCCACGTCAATTATATTGAACAAAATGTCATAGGCCATTGCTTACTTTGCCTTTTATATATATATACGGATACCATTTAATCCATTACGCCAACATCGCTTTTTGTTTTATTGTAGTAGGAGATAATTTCGTGCTTCTTTTGGCATCGTCACTGATAGTTGTACTGTGATGCATAGTGCTTAGTAAAATTACGCATTTGTTCTTTTTAGGTGCGTAAAGTAGTTTTTGAAGCAAGATAAAGAAAATTTAACTAAACGATTTTTCAATGGTTTCTTATTTTCTCTTATTTGTCTCTTATTTTGACGTAGCATATTGCGATAAGCTTGTCTTTCGCTCCCGTTTAACTAAAGCTAACGGTAATTAAAACACACTATATTGATAAAAGAATACATTAAATAACACTTAACTTATTATATAACAATAATAACAATATTTATATTTATTTATATTCACAATATTTATTTATTTAATACTACGATGTTAACACGGCGGTCGATTGCTGGTTTAATAATGCTCTGCCTCCAATTAGAGCTCTTACATAGACCTATACGCATTTGAGAATATTCTCCAGCTTCTAGAATCGCCAGGACGACTGATACTTATTCGAGAAGGGCCTAGAATGTGATGACGCGTACGGCGTGTGACGTCATTGCATGACTCAAATTACAATATCGACAAGAGTAATATTTTTTTCAAAAGCTACTCTGCCAATGCATAACAATAAACACTCGCAAAAAAAATTGTAAATTATCAGATTTAGACCAGAATTACGGATACTACGTACTAAAGTTTGCACTATTTCAACTCACAGTGTCCCAGGTTGGCGACCAATATAAACTAAACCATCAAGAGCAAAGACAGATTTCAATTTGCACTTCACTGCAATCCACTTAGCATATACTAAACGAATTGGCATCTGCCTCTAAATCCAACAAGTTGTACATCAATTGTTACATTGGTATTTGGTATGATTCACATTTTGCATTGTTGAATAGACAGATCCCAGATGTAAGATGTTAATCCTAGTTTATCGATTTTTAAACGTGTTTCTCGAGTTCTCTCATCGTCAAATCTAATAAATCTTCGTACTTCTTCAAATCGAAATATAGACATCGTTGCTTGATATATGGGATTATCAAATTCATCAAAAAAAGTTCCCTTGCAGAAACATCCCAGTATTTGTCAACTACAGCATAAGTAAATAATCTACAAAATGCATAAAGTTCATTAACAGTTACGTTAGTCCACGTTTTTGATTTTCCATTGTAAACACGTCTTGCTTCTAAGTTGTTACAGTACACAATTCCAGCTTAATAACTTCAGTCACAAATAACTGAGAAGCTACTTTTGGTGCAACAGCCATATGTTTTTATGCCAAGACAGGTGTTTGCCGAATAATATTATGTAATTGAATTTTATTTTTAGCTGGGGGTCTATTCTCCACCCTAGGCTGCTTGGAGAAAGATAAAAACTTGCAGATGCAATATTCGAGTTTGGATTAACACCGTCATTCATATTTTCTGCATTACTGTTATCACCGTCGTCATTCATACTTGATCATCACTTTCTTCAGAACGTCGATCATTGCACGCATTTGCACATTGCATCAACGTGTCCTCGAACTTCGAATCATCAAACTTTACACGTCTTACGCACTTTTTCCGTGCTATTATTGCTTCAGTACTACAACTTCCATGCAGCCTGCGATTCAACTTAATGGCAATGTCTGCTGTACGGGTATTTATACATCCTGTAATAATTAGTAGGCTCCATAATGTAGGCTCCAACTTTTACAAACATGCAGATTCGTTTACTTCAAATTGTCTGACAACACACGCCAACAAGAACAGGGTGAGACGTGTTATTACAAAAAAAACCGCATATAGTTTATGTAAATGCAGGATAGTGATTATAAAACATTATTTTCTAATTTAAAAAATAAATCAAAATTATTTGACCTCGACAATTGATCGAGTACCTGTTTTGACCATACCAAAACGCTGATTAGTTTAATAATGTTTAATATAAATTATAAACAATTAAATATTATTTAGGGCGCGATAGTTTATGCATCCTAGGGTTAAGTATCCAGATAATTTTGTTTCACATGAATTCACTCACTGGTCCACGCATTTCATTCTTTCTTATGAAAACAACAAATGTCTAAGTTTGTTGTTTAACATTATCAATACTTTCTTAAATTAGGTAGTAATAAAAAAATTGTAAGCCCTCTAAGTAAGGAAAACCTTTAAGTTAAAACTTTACAATAAATTACTAATTCTCCAATAGTTTAGATACAAGTAATTTTCAGTGTTCGATAAATTCGAAATGGAGTCGGATTTTACGACTTAGTATAGGACACTAGAGCGGGTAATAAAGCTCCGAAGCCGCATTTAGATACCCGAAACCCCATTAACCTTTATCGTTCCTCATTCGAAGCTATTTTAATATCACCAATCTGCACCAATGACCTGGTTTTATGAGCCGCGTAAATATCTCGACAATGCGATGGTGCGTCGAACCTCTTCGAAAAACATCCGATCATTTATACAATTACTATTCGCGCTTCTACAGTTCTCCGTTCATCCAGCCATTGTTTCCCTACTCGATAACGATTTGCTAATGTCGTGAAGAGAGAAATTCACAGAACATTGTCCTTTGTTTTTATTTTCAAACGTATATGCCGTGCTTATTTGGTAGAAATGAAATTGTTTAATTCTATGAATATCGCATGTTATATAGTTGCTAAAATGATTTTGAAATTGAGGAAATGGTGCAACACAATCCTATAAAATATTGAAAATTTATGGAAGCAATTTTCTATAACTCATAGCAAATTTTCTAAATAATAAACAAAAATTACAACGAAATTTTCAGAAAACATATCATACTCGTTCATAAAAAAATATGAAATGGTCAAAGATACATGTAAAATTGGAAAAGAAAGAATATTCTAAATATATGAGGTGCTACCCAGCAATTTCCGGGATGTGAAAAAACATAATACAACTTATTCACTACCATCCCCTTCAAAGTACTCTCCTTCCGCATGAATACACCCAGCGACTTGTCCATGACTGGAAGCAGTGCTGGAAGTCTTCGCGTGTTAACGTGTTCAACACTCGATTCGTTCTGGATTTCCTTAATCTTCTCAAAACAGCGCCGCTTGAGCTTAAGTTTCAACTGCTGAAACTGGAATCATTCACAAGAGTCCAGATCTGGGGAGTAGGGATGGTGGAGGAATACTGTCGTCTTCGTTGAGGCTAGATACAGACACACAACAAGTGACGTGTAGGTGGTATAGGATACACAAATTGTTGCGCCACTTGGCAAGCCGTTTACGTCGAATGTTTTCTCTTAGTCGCCGAAGACCATCGCAATAAAATCGTCCATTAACGGGTTCACCTGGTAGGAGAAGCTCTTTGTGTATGATGCCATCAGCGTCAAAGAGGCAAATCAACATTGACGTGATATAGTTAATTTCGGTTTATGTTTTTAGTTGAGTTATTCTGATGTGTTTAAAATAATTCTCGATTAATTACGAGTTTCTGATACTTGTAATTTTTGATTTTGTGCGACCTATCTGAAATCTCTCTTTTAGTATAATTTTTTTGTGAAGTGTGACGACTACATTAATTAATGTACGTGTATATTTGCAAGTATATTTTTATATATATTAATTTAGTTATGTTATCTGTATATTGATTGAGCTCGTAAATTCAGTAAAATTTTTAGTTTATAATATTTTATAGTCAGAAAAATTTTCAACATTTTATTTTTTTTTAGCTAGTTTTTGCTTTTGGCTGGCTGTAGTTGTATTGAAGGTCAGGGAAAATTGGTGGGAGTTTGATCATGTTATTAGAGCGCATGATCTTGTCACTTCGTTTTGAGTTGCGCGCTGACAGATAATTTTCTGTTTTGATGTTTGAAGTTGTGGGATAACGTAAATTAAAGTTTGAAAGTTTTTCCAACTATAATTAGTTTTAATTTAGCTCGCGATCACGTGAGGTTTTTTTTCTTGTATACCAGTCAATATTTATACAAGTTTTCCTCACGCTGTTGCATAATTGTTGCTTCAGCACTTCTTTATACTATATAAAGTCGATTTTTCTTTTTTTTTGTTTTTATTATATGTTTGTTTTGTTAATGTTTGTTTTCTTTGCTAATACCTTTTGTTTTATTTAACACATACCCTTTGAGGGTAACCCTGAAGATACCAGAGCTCCTGGAAGGCTGTACTGACTAGAGTGAAACCGAGCAAGCTATTGTGTATTGTGAGCCAATTTACATAAGTTATCAACTCCACAATACATAGCAATATGTCATCCCATTTTTTTTTAATTGCGAAACGTATTTGTGTGAAATTCGAACCAGGTTTGAAATTCGAAAGAAATTCGATTCTAGAGACAAAATAGACAAGATTACCCAAGGCTTAGTGGTTAGCGTGCTTAATTTAGTTCAAAGCTCCGAATTTCATACCTGGTTCGAATCTCACACGAGTACATTTCGTAACTTAAAAAATTGGGAAAACATATTGCTATGAATTGTGCCTTTTAATTGCTTATTAATTTTGAATTCACACAGCAACTTATTCTGCCAACTATCTTCAGTCGGGTCGCCTTCCTTGAGCTCTCTTCTCCAGGCGTAATCCTCACAGATTCGGGTAATGGAATTAAAATAATAAAGGGTATAAGACAAATTATACAAGCATTTTCCCCCCTTACAATTTTATTAAAAAAAAAGAAAAAAAAATCAACTTTACAAAGTGTAACGTTGAACTGACAATAACACAGCTACGAGGATAAAAAAACTTGTATACCATATGAAGATACAAGTTGTAAAAAACCTCCAAATGAATTACCACGAGCAAAGATTTGAAATAAAAATAAAAACAAAATTTATCAGATGTCAACAAAACCATTAACCCTTAATTCAAACGTCAAAATAGAAATTTGTCTATCTTACGCGCAAACTCAAAATCTTACAGTCATGCGTGCATTTAACATGACACCACACAAAAATTTCCCCACCTTCTAAACGTATTAAAATATTTATATGAATAAAAACTAAACTCCACAAAAACAGTCTGACAAATTTTCTAGATATTTTTCTGATTATAAAAAATTTCACAAAATTACAAATTATTATAAACTAAAGTTACTGAATTTAAGAAGCTTCTGAGTGAAATCAAATTATCCCTAAATATCTAAAGATAATATTAAAATGTACATACTTTTCATTTTGTGCACGTCACGTCACAAGAAAAAACTTATACTAAGAGAGATTCCAGATAGATTATTTAATATATATATTTACAAGTTTGAAAAACTCGTAAAAACGCGTAACTGAATTTAATCACATCAAAAATATCACCTGACAATACAAAACGATTTTATCCTAAACTATTGAACAAAATTAAGTTCTGTTCAATATTACAAAAAATCTACAACCTATCTGGTCAAGACCTCAGAAATCTCTACAAAATGAATGTCCTGCAAACGGCATCTCACTCCCACCTAACATAAATAAAAATCAAACTGGCGACAATATATATATTAATATTATTACAACTTCCTGCATAGCGGGGACTTCGAACATCAAATTCGGCCCGAGCAATCTACAAACGTGGACAAAATTATACATTACACAAAATTATCAATTACAATTTAGATTTTTATCGTTATCTGTCTGAAATAAAACACACATGAATACATTAATTTCCATATCTTCTTTAATTTCTTCTGAAGGGAAAAAACCAGGACAATATGTATAAGACATGAGTCTGGCAAGAATTGACCCTTCTCAGAACTACCCTGAAGACGTCAGTAGATTGACTGTCGAAACGTCGGCTTATTGAAACCCTAAAAACGATGGATATAGCCAAACAACCACTCAATAATAAATATAAACATAAAACCTATTTGTGACTACCTAACAAAGTACCGTTTGACAGACTGACTTAGTATAGACGTAGCTCACACCATCTAGCGCTTTAAAAGTGTACCACCCGTTTCGCGTACTACATTCAAATTCCGAGAATTTCTGTAGCACCTAGTGCATAATAATTAAGAAGAAATAATAGTATATTGATCTACAAGTTTAGAAAAGTGAGTTTTCCAGTCAGTGTAAATGTTTGAATTCACGAGTGAGCGCAGCTTACGAGTGGATCTAATTTACAGAAACATGGAAATTAACTTTTCTAATGTGTAGATCATGCTATTTTTTTCGTGTAGTTGACGAAAATAAAGCTACTTAAAAAAAATAAACTATGACGACAGTGTCTCGAAGAATAACAATATGTTATTCTATGTCGGCCATTTATTGACATAGTAACAAAACATATGAGCAAGTAAATAATTCAGAGTCAAATTTATTATCTAAAAAGTCCAAAGCAAAGTACGAGAAAACTTATCATCAGTTACGTAACTGGAGAAATGAAAAAAATGTGCAACGCCCAAATTAAAATATTCTAATTACGTACTTTTTTGAAAAGGTTTGTTTTATTTATAAGATTTATTAGCACTGATTTTTAAATATTCTTAGACGAAAACTCTTAAAGCTTCAACACTATGGTCAGTGTACTCGATGCTGAGAAATACTCCACAAATAAATGAAAATATGGATATTCCTGCATATAAAAAATTACTGGCTTAGCTGAAACGTGAAAATTACGGTTATGTGGCAGAAAATCGAGAGTTTTATCGATGAACAGTGAATGAGATTTTAAAAAAATCTCCTGATATCAGTTTTCCGCTTAGAAGGTAGTGTTGGTAATTGCGTTGCACGCAGCCTGTCAGACAGAAGAATTACGTTCACTAAAAGTGGATGATGTAGAAGATTGCGGGCATACTTTGGTCATAATATTACATGAAAACAATGAAAAAACGAATCTTTACAGTTACATTGGAAGATGGAATAAACGGAATTTTGTTTTACAGAAAGTACTTGAATTTGAGACCCAAAAATGTGAACCATCGCAGACTATTTATATTTTATAGACAAGATAAGTGCACGAAGCAACCAATTGGTATAAACAACTTCTACAATTTACCAAAGAAAATTGCTATGTACTTAGAGCTATCGAGCCAAACAGTTTCACAGGCCATTGTTTTCGAAGAACATCAGCGACCTTTTTGGCAGACAGTGGAGCCGACATCCAAGTTTTGAAAAGACACGACAGCTGGCATAGTAGTGCTGTTGCAGAAACTCATGTCGAGCTTAGCACCGAAAATAAAGTAAAAATTAAAAAAAAAATTTTTCTTGTTCAACTAAAGGGCTTCGACCTCAGAAACGTCGAAATCAACAATAGCAGCAAGCGAAGTAATAAACTATAATTTGTCAGTGTCTGCCAATTCAACAAATTGTTCATTTACAATTTACGCTAACATATAAAATAAATGAAAAAAAGTGTTGCTAACTGAAATCATGAAGAAAAGTGTTGCTAATTTTTGATTAAACATGTGTCAGTTTTCTATCAGCTACACGAAAAATATGTTTTTCTGAAATCGCTCAAGATTGCTTACTTTCTCGGTGCAATTTCAGATACCAAAATAAGCTGTTCTAGTATTTTAGGCCGTTGTTAAGCAACCACCAGAAAACGGTCCGGGAAGGTTTTTTTTGTCCTAACCCAAGAAAGGCAGTAGCTTTCCCGTACTGGTTTTTTATATACATTTTAGACACTAAATAAATACACGCAGACAACATTTTCAGCAGCTTTTACTACTCCGGTGGTGTCCCGCACACCAGGACATCATCGCCACTGTCCATTTAAAAAAATTTTTACGATAAATAAGTATTAAACCGAAATAAGTAATGAATCTCTGACCTTTTTTCACAACAACAAACAAACAGCGATTGTCAAGGAAACGATTTCATATTTAATTAGATGGTAATGAAAAAATTATAAAAAATTATTAAAAAAAAATTATAAAAATTCTCTAATTTATAATAATGTTGATTGCGATTTCAGAAAAAAAAGTATATGTACCTCGTAGTAAAAGCACATTCCCGGACTGCTTGTTGCAACAATTTACATTGTCGTCGAGGAATGTATTGCTTTTATTACTAGATACACAATGTACTATTTCAAAGTTATAATCAATAAAATTTGATCAAAATTAATTATTTTTTAATAACAAATTATGCAGTTTGTGACGCCGAAATGACGGAATGACAATGTCATAGTAAGATAATTAAGAGTCCATAAGTCTTTGTATTGTCGTAATAGTTATAGAAGATTTACAAATTATTTCTAAAATACATCCTTTGAGATTGAAAAAATATCCTCTAGTATTTCAATTAGATTAGACTGCCTTAAATTAAAATTACGTGATAATGTTTGTATATTATTTTTCTTAAGTTTAAAGCAATAATAAATTTGTTTATGATACCACATTAATATGCACTGATGTGTATGTTTTAATCCCATACAACCTAAACATACATTCAGAATGTAAACGTTCTTGTAAATTACAAACAGTTTTATTAATAGCTTTGATATACTTAGACCAAAAATTTTCCGGGTGTCTTGCCGCGAATGAACTCCTGCAAATACCGGCGGTCATGTTTTAACATACATATTTCGTAATCTACGCTTGTATCGGATGTTTGTAATACATATACATACTACTTTACCCTTTTCATCTTGTGTTTTTACAAATACGCTTTCGAATTCAACCAATTTTTTATCTTGTTGCTTATCTTCCCCTTCTAATTTTTTGAGTACACATGTTTTCGTTTACGGTTTTTCTATTATTTCCCTTTCTTTATCTTGGTAATTTTCTAAGAGCTTTTTGATCTTTCGTCAAAGTTTGCATATATCATAGACGTAAAACTAATTGTAAAAATCTTCACTTTAATAATATGTGGTCGTAAAACTACTATTGCTTCGCCAACACAGTGGCTTCGTCAGGTGGTTACTAGAGCAAGTTACAAACTTGTTTGTAACTTGATTATTATGAGTTCTTATTACGTAGGTACTCTGAACAACTCTTCACTTCTAGAATCAAAAATGATGTAGAAAAAATAACCACATTGTTCGACAAGATCGTCGGTTCTGGATTACAGCTACATGTTGATAAAGACATTGCGTGGAAAAGTTGGCGTACAAATCTCAACATAAAAAAACTATTCCAAAATGGCCCTTAGTAGAATAAAGAAAAAGCGCCTCCAAGCAAGTCCAAATTTAAAATTATTCTCGTTATACAGGGTTATCCCCATACAGAAAAGTCCATCGGGTTCAAGTCGCGTTATCTAGGTGGCCATGCAACAGGCCCACCTCTACCTATCCATAGGTCACCAAACGTGCGTCAACGCATGTGGCTTTTGCATGATGGTGCTCCACCTGATAAGCTGCAGACATAATAATAGGGCGAGATATAACACGTGAATACGGCGAACACAAACTTGTATCGAAGCAGGAGGCGGTAACTTCGAACATTTGCTCTAGGAGGTGTTCATGTGTTACTCGCATTTAAGTGTAAATATATCTATTACTTTACAGCTTTTATCACAATTTTTTTCAATTGTCGTTGTTTTATGTGTACCAATTAAAAATAAAGCTCCAATTTTTTATCACCCTGTATTTTTTGACATGTTGGACCTAATTTTTGCAGAATGAGTTACAACATTATCATAAGAAAATTTTAGCAAAGTTCGTAAGAAGAGTTAGAAAAGGACAACCAGAACTGAGGGAACGGTTTAATCCTTCATAAAAAATGCTCATCGCAGGAGATTTTCTGTGAAACAGTTTTTGATCGACAAACACTTCACTATCCTGAGTTACCAGGCTCTGCACCATATGACATTTTTCTTTTTTCTAAATTGAAATTGATGCTTAAAATGCTAAACATTGAATTAATAGATGCATTAAAAAATAAAATGTAAAGTATCTTCAAACAGTTAACAGGAATTGATAAGCTCCTCTAGTAGAAAACAATTTGTAAATTCGTACCTAAAGGGAGTAAGTATATTGAATAAAACAAGCATTAGATTTGTTATACCGGGTTCGTTTTTTATCATTACACATAGATTCCCTATGTGTAAAGCTTAAAAAGAAAAATCATTGCATAGGTGGCATAGTAAGCAAACAGTTATATACCAGTGTAGCATCTACTTACAAACAATAGCTTAATTTACAAAAAAGGTTTAAGTATATCAATACGTTAAGCACGTATTACGCATTTGTTACAAATGAAACAGACATGCAATATACACATCTCTAACTGTACACATGGACAATACACCTCGTATTTTACAGCAATTACTTCTGCTTAAGACCGGGTATGCCGGTATGCCTGTACCGGCATAGCCGGTCAAGGGAAGGGTTGCCTTTTTCGGCATAGTCTCTTTCGTCCGTCAGATGTCACTAGATCATATAGTGCTACCTGATAGGACGAAATTTTCTATGTCTTGTAGGCGATTAAAGCTTTAATTACTTCACTAGCTTAACTGATGACGCCTAATAGTAGATGGCAGAAACATGTGTCTTAAGCAGAAGTAATTGCTGTAAAATACGAGGTGTATTGTCCATGTGTACAGTTACAGATGTGTATGTTGCATGTCTGTTTCATTTGCAATAGCTTAATTCTTAAATTAGATGCCATGGAGAGAAAATTTTTTTTTTTTCATTTCAAATATTTCTCCATTTTTATTCATTACATAAATATTAAATTAAATACATTTTATCGAAGAATAGATAATTTATTTAAATCATGAATAAATATAACAAAGATTAAAAAATAGCAATGCTAATGTGGTACCAGAAGAATAAGAGTTTACGGACGGTCAGAGACATGGTTTTCATTAATTATCCTCCTTATGCGAAGACAATCTTAATACAGTATAACCTCCTTATAATGGACACTGACGGGGAATCCTAAAATGTCTAATATATGGAGGTGTCCAAAATGTGGAGGTGAAAAAAAAAAGAAAAAAAATATTCATTCTCATATCAATTTAATCACACATAATAAGACGAAAGTCGAAAAAAATTTACAATACTTAATACACATACATACATACATATTTTATGCTAGATTTTACTTGAAATAATCATTAATTGTTGCTTGTCTTGCTTTTTTCATTTTATGTTTAAATATCTCAGATTCACATTCAAGAAGAGCTTGAGAAATATTGTTAGCAATGTTAAAACTGTTAGTGCTTAAGAAATAGTTCTCAAGATCTTTTAATTTTTGATGGGCTTCTGAAATATTTGATATACTAGTTACAAATTCCTCTTCAATCTCATTTTCCATTTCATCACTGATATCAGTAATTTCATCGATACAATCTATAATGGAACATTAGGATTTTCAGTAAATAACTCATTATCAATTAATGCGAACGTGCTTAAATCTAAATTAGTGATGTTAAAATTGGGAAATAAAAATGCTAATGGTATATTATCTTCTATATCGCATCTGCACTTAGATCACTGTCACTTTGATTGAATCCGCATTTTTGAAAACAGTTTCTTACTGCTGCTGATATCCATATTAATGCAGTGACTACCGTAATGTTTTTTTCTTCCATTTCTAGTGAATTTTCAGTATCCATTAACGCCAAAAGCCTTTTTACAAGCATGCTCCGGTAAATTACCTTAAAGTTTTGAATCACACCCTGGTCCATAGGTTGACAATGCGAGGTAGTATTTGGAGGCAGAAAAACCAATTTTACGTTTTCCAATGAAATCTTCGGATGAGAAGTGGCATTATCAAGAAACAAAATTACATGCCTTTTTTCTTTCTTCATCTTGTTATCAAAGTTCTTTAACCAAACTGACATAATATCCAAAGTCATCCACGCTTTTTTGTTAGATATCCATCCTATCGGCAACTTATCCACATGAGCTTCTTTAAAACATCTAGTTTTCTTACTTTTACCGATGACTAACGGCCTTTCCTTATCACCCTCCATATTTGAACACAACAATATAGTTAGTCGTTCTTTTGCAGATTTTCCTCCGGCACATTTATCACTTCTTAACGCAAATGTTTTTGTCGGAAGGGCGCGGAAAAATAAACCGGTTTCATCGGCATTAAAAATATCTTTCGGAGAGTAATCTTTGCATATTGATTGCAACTTGACTTTCCAATCGTCTACATTTTGCATGTTTACATAGGCAGATTCACAACACACACTTTTAAATGATATTTTATGTCTTTGACAAAATTTCTCCAACCAACCATTAGACGCTTTGAATTCGGTGTTGTAACTTTGTGCTACTTCCAGCGCCTTTTCTTTGAGTAGGGGTCCTGACATGGGAATATTTTTGTTTCGCACCTTACAGAACCAGTTGAACACTGCTCCGTCGATTGCTAAACCACTAGTTTTTGGAAACTTCCTTTTTTGAGCTAGGTTTCCATTTTTCTCGAAAAGTTCTTTTATTTCACTTTTGTTTTTCACTATATCACTAATTTGCGACTTTCCGACACCAAACTTTTCCGCGAGCTTTCGGACACTTAAGCTTTGCTGTTCACTAACCGCAATAATATCAATTTTATCTTGGATTGTTAACCGCTTTCTTTTACTAGAATCCATGTTGACACTATCAAAGGCTAGTTCAAACTGATTCAAAATATCACTCCACTTATCACCTGACGAGTAGGCTAGTGGTAAACCGTCGTTTCTTTGTATTATGGGAAAAACCCGAGTAGATATACTTCCGCGTGTGCAGCAATAAAAGTACATACATACATACATAATTGCAAAATTTTATTCGGCGCCGCCCGTCTTGTCTGTCCTTAATTAAGAGATATATTTACAGATGTTTTATTGCTTCGGTGAAATAAAGGGTGTCCGCGCCCGATTTATGGAGGGTCCAATATTAGGAGTGACTATTGTTAAGAAAACCCATTATAAAATTTCGTACCACAAAAAATGTCCATTTTTTAGAGGTGTCCGATTGTCGGAGGTGTGCATAATTAGAGGTTTTACTGTATTAAAACATTCATATCTTTAATAGTTAGAAAGCATGTTATGATGAAACTCGTTGAGTTATTTCTTTAGCTAATAGAAAAAGTTTGGGTGTAATTTTAATAAAATAATTACTTAGATTATTTATTATTTTTTTAATTTTTACTTAGAAACATGATCATATTAACATTTTTCGGATTTAATCTTGCACACCTTTGTTCTATTATTAAACCAGATGTACTAAACACTCTTTCACTTTGTACTGGAATACAGAAGTATTTCCTAGCACTTCATTCTAAAGGTTTCAGCTCCATTCCTGTTACCTAAAAGAAAATACACATACAAAATGCAATTATCCTTCTTTTTTAAACTTACCTTGCAAAATAAAAGAGGATCTACATCCTGATTTGAAATTCACCTTTAGAGGTTTTGCCTTTTAGTTATTATTACATAAGTTGTAGTTGATTTTACTTTCTCTTATGTTTTCTTGCAAAAATACAAATTTTGAAAGTAACTCTTGATGTGGACTAATATCTGTTTCGATTACAGGCATTCGTTCTTTATTTTAAGGATTTATTTTCTTCATAGTATTAAACATTTTTTGTTCTAGAAAATAAGTAGCCCCAGTAGCATTTTCAGTACTACGAAAACTTTCTTTTTTAAATCGAGGGTCTAAAACAGTTGCTACTTTAATAACTGATCGTCCTGCATATGAAATTAGCTTTACTTTAATAGATTCCAAAAGCTTGTTACATGATGTCTTCCCCTCTTCAATCTTTAACTCCAGTGGTGATGCTGTCAGATAATTGTACAGTCCAAAAGTTATTGGGATTATTAAAGAAATAGAATCATATTTATTACCTACAAAAATTTCCCACTACTGCTTTTTAAGATAAATTTCTCCATTTTATAAAACCACTTATTCGTAAGATACCACGAGGTGTTATTTGTTTTTATCGTATTACTGAAATGCCTCCAAAAGGTGGGTTACGGTCTGTAATTCATTAGAAGTAATGTGAGGATGTTCTACAATCTCACAAAATGGTAAAATCTGTTTGTGCTTTTTCGTTATCAACGCTTTTATAATTTCTACCTTTTTCAATGCATTAATTTTATTTTTATTTAATCTTAATTTTACTATTTTTCATCCTTGAAGAAGTACTAACCATCTTATTTGATTTGTTAAAAATATTTAGAATTGTCTTCGCACAAGGTATACGACTGTTAGGATAATTAACTGTTTGAAATAAATTATCTATTTTTCAATAAAATATGTATAATTTAAGATTTAAGTATTAATGAAAAATCAGAAATATTTGACAATTGGAAAAATACGTCACTGGTGTATAACTGGTTGCCTACTACGCCACCAATGCATTGTCTTTTATTTTTTTAGCTCTACACATGTGTAAATATAAAAAAGAACCCGGTATAAATAAATGTCAGTAATTGTATCGGTATCTTGATTTAATAGATTCAATATTTTTTCCAAAAACTTGATAATTTGTAAGTGTAAAATACTAATTACTTCTGCTCATAATAAATCTAATCTGTATTCATATTATTTCGTTTCATAGTTATGTTGCTTTCATCTTAAATTAATAAAATAATAAAATTAAGCGTGTCCTTAATTTAAATATTAATCATATATTTTCATAAAGCATTTTGCACGCACTAATCCTAAACTAATTCTATCGAATTCTACTATTGGAAGACAAACGTTACTTGAATCAACAAATAACAATCAAATCAACAAAAGCAGTACTGACTCAACTAAGAGTTTATTTTCTATGCTATCAAATTGCATTTGGTCCTGTGACACAATTTACAGAATTAATTTTGAATTCCCTTTATGCATATATAAGTTATATACTCGTCTGCGTTTGATAAATGATAGCACCACTTAAGCTGTAAATGTCACAAGTTGCACCCCCAATCGATACACACGAGTACATGACTAGCGTAACTGGACTCCGACCGGTGTTACGTTTTGTGCAACCGAAGGCCACATGCCTGAATAATATAGATGAATATAGTTATGATGATTCCTTGATTTATTGCAATTGTCAAGATATTAACATAATTAATATTTTCTCCTCGATTTTAGCTTTTATTAGTTTCTTTTCCTTACTTTTTAGTGTGCTTTTGTAGTTATGATGAAGACTAAAATTCAATGTATATCCTAAGAGAAACTCGAGAATATTGTAAAGAGTGTCTTTTCGGGTTCTTGAATAAAATTAGCGGTAACGTAGACACACACTATATTAATAATAAAAACGAATAACAATACAAAAACTAAGTACTAACAATAAGCACATTTTTGTATTTGTATTTATGTAAGTTCACTCGTTGGTAATTCGGTATCGAATGAATGTCTCCCTCCATTTCCAGTCTTCTTATAGTCTATAAACCTCTCGGTGTTTCTAGAGACGGTGGTATGTTCGCGCATGTGAGACATCGTTAGACTGTTCGCGAATATTGTGGATAACTCACATCCCAATATGTTCAAAGAATCAATAGGCAATTTAAATTTCATCGTTACTATCATATCATCTATAACTACCTTCAACAATATTAAATATATAAATACATCTACTAAATGTAATACAGTTGTAAGTTTCCTTCTGTTTACTCTTACCAATTTTTTCAATATTTGGTGTACCTCAAGGCTCTAATCTTGGACCTCTGCTTTTTCTGCTTTTCATTGGTGATATCACATTTTTCAATTGTTCTGTGCTGTCCAACACTGGTGACACTAAATTATATTTACCCATCGAATCACAGAATAATGTTGATGCCTTGCAAGATAATATTAATTCGTTTGCGGATTGATGTAGTAAAAACAGGACAAAGATTAATGTGAACAAACTCTGTGCCATATCTTACACTCGTAAAATTAATAAAATTAAGTCATCATACAGTACTAACGGTCAAAAGATAGTAAAAAGAAAATCCATAAGTGATCTTGACAAATTCGACTCGCGAATGTCCTTTATCTTTCACCTATCGGACATCATCTCACTTGCTTCTATGATGTTGGGCTTTAATTATGAGGTTAACCAGTCAATTTCGGGATCTAACTGTTCTGAAATCAATGTACCAGGCTTTCGCTTTGAGTGGATTGGAGTCTGCTTCAGTAATATGAAAAAAAGATCTCTGAAATACCTTTCCTTCGGATGTGATGGTATATATCCAGAAAGAAATATTGAATACAACCGTCTCCAGACAGACATAACTTCAAATCCTTAAAACATTGTCGAGAGGTTAATACTGCACAATGTATGTGTAGATTAATTGATGGTCGAATTGATTCGCCTGAGATATTAAACTGTACAGCTTTTCATGTACGTCGAATGACTTCAAGATCTAGTCCCTCTTGTTGCCAACTAAGAGATAAAACTAACGTGCTACTAAGAGATCCAATTAATTTTATATACCATTGTGCGGATACTATTTATAGTGACATTTTTAAGGGAGATGATTAGATTAAGTTTTTTAGTTTATTAGTGTACTCATTTTATTTTATACATCTATATTATGTATTTTTATTTAATTTAGCACACATCTATTTCTTTTGTTTTTTTTTCATGTATTTGTCCTAGAAATGGAATTATCCGTTGGGCAATAAAGTTGTTTGTCTCAATTTTATCTCTCTCCCGTGTTTTGTTTGCAACCTTCCATCATTTCAAAAACATGACTAACTGTAGCACTAAAAAAATACATCTAACATTTAATACTTATCTCCAATACTTGAACAAAGGCTTTGCAAAAAGTTTGGTAGTGCATTCTCTTCACTCTATCAATGGACAAAGCATATCTTTAGGGCCTGAGCACTCAAACAACTATCTGCTTTGGAACTATTCTTTGTATCGCTTAATATCGTGCTATTTTAGAATCTACTGTACTTTAAACTTCCAATCCACTACGTACCTCCCGAACTGGTCATCAATCGTTGGATTAAATTTACCCCAGAACAATATACTGGTTTCGCTGGTGAAATATTTATGCTAGGTGTCTGAATTTATTGTACGCACGGAATATAAATTCACTATAAAGGTGTGTATCGCGTTTCATTCGTTCTGTTTGCTTCGCGTGTACGTAGGGATGTTTTCAATTTACGCATTATCGGCGACGCAACACATTAAGGGCAGTTTTGTTTAACAAACCGTTGTCGATTGTCGATGGCGGATTGTACTTCAAAGGAACAAACGTTCCACGGGCAGTCGAGCGTTCATTGTTGAAACCTGAACGAGTTTGTTTTCAAAAAAACAGTGTTGAATTTTGAATGAAGAACTTAATGAACATGTGCAGAAAACAAAGTTCCATAGGATACTTTTGTTGTTTGTCTTGCTTTTTCTGTTCGATATTCGTTTATGTTATTTTTATAGACAAAAAAATGATTTTGTTAGATATGTATTTTTAACAGTGAAACATTATATCAAACACCTCTTACACAGGTAAATTTATCTTGCGAGACTTCGATAAGTAAAAGTAAAATAAATTTAAAAGTGTTAATAAGGAACATATGAATAGTGAATAAAAATGTTACGAATAATTTTAACTCATAAAAGTTCATAAAAACATAAACAAATATTTTTAAATCGACAAATACTATATAGTGAATATAGTGGTGTTTATCCGAATAAAATCGCAATCTATAATAGCAGTTTGCACAATCCTGGCCGCGAGGATTAATCCGATTGCGGATTGGTATACAGGTGTCCTTAAAATAAAGAGACGACGTATGATAAATGGAAATATGTAATTATATAGAATATAAATTCAAAATATTGCGAATCAATTACGACGCGAACCCCAAAATTAAAAAACTTCAGAAAATTATATTACGTGACGCCTATGAATTCAAAATATTCAGAATGTGTATAAATAATAACTACCACACACACGCACACTCGCTACAACCTATGTTTACATACATAACAGCTGTCGATGTTATAAAAACTATAATGTTGTATGCTAAGGTCAATAACCTCAATCAAAATCAGCTGTTTCTACATTCAAGTGAGTTATTATGTTATAATGAGAGATGAAAATACTGTTGTTTTCATGATGTGAGAATTTCGAAACGGAGCCAGTTAGGCAATCTCACGAACGAAAAAAAAACATTATCTCATCTCGAGTAGTAAATTCTATTTTTTCTACGATGAATATAGAGTTCAGTATAATTGTAAATGAACTATTACAATATAGATTGACGCACCGATACCAGCTTCCTATGTCAAAAATTTTCTGGACTGCCAGATGGAGTGACGTTCGTTTGCCGCTTCAACTATGCTCGGTGGTTAGATTAACTGTCATTAGTGTCAAAAACCCATCAAGTTTAGTACATACTAACGAGATGAATAATGTATATTCATTTGTTTTATTTTCGTCTCTAGAAGTGAAAATATTTTCATCTTTAGAGAAAAAAAGGAACACTTTCATGTTGTACAGCCGGTGGAAAAATGATCATTTTCATTAGCATGAGTTGAAAAAATATTATTGGGAATATAAAAAACACCGCTGCTGCAAACACACACTGCAATGTTGATGTTTATAAACACGCTAGAAAATAACCTTTTGTACCTATAAGTTCTGTTATGGTAGGGGTTCGATAACCTGGTACGAAAGTCAGCTTTTAAAAATGTGTTGTGAATTTTTAAAGATGATGTATTATAAGAACATGTACGACGTGTGCTCTACGGGTATCTAACGTCCTATTTGGTAATAATCTATCTTTAATCAAAGACGTAAATGTAAATTCTATCGACCGTACGTAACGATCGACAACTAAACGAAACTTAATGCGAAATGAACAATAGCAAAACTATTCATTTTGCTATTGCCTGTCCACTTCAATATATCGTCTTTTATAATATAGCACAGTGGCGTGACAAAAAATTTTTAAATATCTTCGTAATTTTTCTCTCGCTTATGAAAAGGAATTTAGGGAAAATATTTTGGGTATATATTCTATATAATTACATCTTTCCATCTTTCCGCCCGATATAAGGTCTCCAACTCTACAAAATTCTGAGAAAAGCAAGATAATAAAACCAGTTTCAAAATGAAGTAAATTTATTGTACACATTTCTCTAAACGCTGAATCCATTTCCTCATTCCGTCCATGAAACAACTTTTTTATTTACTCTTGATCCTATTACGAACAGCAGCCCGAACTTCAATATCTGATAAAAAATGTTGATCGTTCAATACCTCCTCTAACTTTGGAAACAACCAGAAATCTTAAGGTGCCAAATCAGGACTGTACCGAAGGTGCGAAACAACCATTAATTTCAGGCTCTGCACTGTCTTTATCTCTTCGTTGATGCAATGCAGTCTAGCGTTGTCGTGATGCAAGAAAAAAATCGTTCTTTCCGGGTTTACTCTACGTAACTATGTGCTAGTGAAAGTTGTATTGGTATTTAAAGTTACACAGTAAAATGCCCTTACAACTGATCGACGTCGTATCATCGACTCCCTTTTGCATATACTCGTAAGATCATAATACAGAATCAATATTTCATTTCCTTTAACAATGGACTCCATTTTGGGTCGTTTCCATACAGTTTCAACACGATGTCGACATTGAGAAGCAGAAAGAAATCATAGTAGCCGTCTTGCGTTAACTTCATAACCAAATGATCATGCAGAATTTGACTAGCACTTATTTCAGAAATTTTTGGATATGAGTCCATCTGGGAAGAGTTCTCTTAAAGCAGTAATGGATGCGACATGAGGTCCCATCCTAGAAAAAAATAATTTCCTAAAACCTGGAGAGTTGTTGTTCTGACCATGTGTTTGTAGCGATCTGTGTTAACACTTGTAGGGTTTCCTCAACCGTCTTGGAAAAATATGGTCCAATAATGCCAGATGATGAAAGTGCACACCACGCCGTAACTTTCGGACTCTGTAATGGCTTTTCATGCAACTCACCTGGGTTTTCATCATTCCAATATCGACTGTTTTGTTTGTTTACATATCCATTCAAATGAAAGTGTGCTTCATCTGACATAAACATGCAGTGAATAAAGTTTTCATCGTCATTTACACGTCGCAATATTTCTTCACTGAAAATTCTGCAAGCCAGCATATCACCATCTTTCAAGTCTTGGACTACCTGAATTTTTTAAGTATAAAAAGGTAAGTCTTTATTCAAACTTCAGCGTAACGATGTGTCACTAATGTTTCATTGCAGAACGTTGTGGACTACGCGTCAATGCTACCTGTTTTTACAGACCTTGTTGTCCTCTATGCTTTGAATTTAATGTGAAACCAGTTCGTTCAAACTTTTTCACCCACAACATAATAGCATGAGCGGGTGATACTTTTCCATGTCGTCGAATATTGAAATTATTACTAAACAATTGTTGTACAGAAATTCCACAGTCATCATTTTTATAAAACGATTTTATACAGAAAGCGATTTTAGCAGAAAGTACACCGGACCACTCCTCCGGTGTGCACCGTGTGTTTAACAAATGGCATTAAATCTGTTGCCGCTTCCCTGGCTTGAGAGGCTTTTTGTTATGCACAGTTTTTCCGAATAAAACACTCGTTTGTAAACTAAAATATTTTAATCTACTATGAATATACTTATTTAATTATTCTATAAAAGATAATTGAATGTCTTAGCGAATGCCGAGTTTTCTGTCTAGCTCGATGCTTTACGAGTTCTCGCCAGATGTTTTCTAGTTGAGTTCTTCGTAGATATTGTTCTTCTAACCCAGGTAAATTACGGGTTCGCAACCACTATTATTCCGGCAAGGTATTAAAATAAAATTAAACTTATGTTAAGAAATCTAGAATATTAATCAATAAATAACGAAAAAAACCTCAATGAATAGCACAAAGAGTAATAAACTGTAAGCGTAGAACCCTTAATGGACCTTTACATTCAATTTCGCGTTTGCATATTTAACCAAATAACAGGCACGCGACGGGCCACAGAATTACATTTATTATGTTAAATCAATTAGGAAATTTTAAGTACATCATTTAGAAATTTCGGCAATATAGAAAAACTAAACTAAATCTATGTAAAAAAAAAAAACACAAAACAATTATGAATATTATTGTTTTGCATTGAATATATACGTATACGGCGTCAAACAAATGTTCACTTTTGTGTTAAGCTTTCTAATAAAATCTCAAACAATAATCAAAAATCTCCCCGCCCCCTTGTGAACAATATAATATATTTTTCACATTGTAGCAGTAATATTTCATCATTAATAAAAGTATTTTCCTTAATAATTTAATTTGTAACTCTTAGAATAAATAACAACTGTATAAACAGATACTATTTTCGACTTTTCTCAGCGATCACCACTGTCCTGCTGCAAATTTTAATTTGTGTTCATTTAAAAAACTAAGTTACAAAATTTACTTCGAAATCAACAATGTACTGATAAACCTTATTAATGATAACCAAATTTTAAATTTTTCGTCTTTATTGTTGGAAAATTTACCACATTTAACTCATCGTATTTTACATATACAACGCATAAAAGGTACAAAGCCGTCGCGTAGTTCGCGTCATTTAGCAGAACGGCAAGATGACAAATACGGCAACTTGAATGGCTTCGCGATCTATCCCGACCGAGAACCCGTAACTCCTCGCCGCTTGCGCCCCACAAAAGCAAGGATTAAATTGGGCGTTTATCACTATAAATCACCGACATTACGGAATCACGAATTCTAAATTTATAGGCAGAAATTTGCGCAGACCAGGGACCCGTTATATTTTAATATTCGCTGAAAAATTAACGCAATATATTCTGCGGAACGTCGAGGGGGAAAGGGAGCGAAACGAAAGGTGAAAGGGAATGAGAGATGATACGCGGTCTGGGACGCGTCGCGAGAACCGACCAATTTATGACGGCAGTAAAGTTGACTAGCTGCTAACTAACATCCGCTTCTATTAATGCTGTAGTCAGCGTTCACACGCCCGACTAATATTTTCTGAACAGGACGAATAGATTAGGAAACTGGACTGTTGATCATTGTATTTATTTCCTGTGAGACAAGACTTGCCAACATACGAATCACTGATTTTGGGCTGTGATCGAGATATTAAATTTTATCTAATTTCTAATTTATATACTAAGTTCCTACCTATAATGTATCAAATTGAAAATTTTAATAGCAAATGGACTAAATCGATAAATTCCATTAACAGCATTAGTTGATATTGCATACATTAGTGAAACATTTTAGTAACTGACTTAGATTAAATGTTGAGAATAAAACACTTAGCTATATTTCTCCAATTTTATTAGAATAACTCTAATATATGTTTCGGCTGTTATGCCATTATCAAAAAGATATCGTTAAATCTAACTTAATGGATGTAATTGTAAGACTTATATACCTAACGCTCTTATGGGTGGGTGGCTGGTTAATTTATATTTACAATAGTGTTTATGAGTGTCCAGAGAAAAGTACCTGTTAATACCCCCTTCATAGACACTATTATAAACATCAATTAAACCCCCCCCCCCCCCCCCCCCCCCACCCGTAAGAGCGCTAGGTATACATGTCTTACACTTAGATCCATTAGGTGAAATTTAAACATATCTCTTTGATAATGGCATAACAGCCGAAACATATTGCTGTGAAATTGACTTTGGGTATAAAATAGAAATAGCATTTAATGAAGTACAAATTAATCAAATGTAAACTGAATAGCCAAAAACAAATTAAAAAGAAATCAACCGAGGTTGTCTTTTAAAATGCACCTCGTTCAATTTTGTATTAAAAATTGTATGTAAATAATTTAACGATATGTCGATAAGTTTAAGGTTATCTTAATAATTAAGCACACTTAGAATCTAATTAAATAAGAAAACATGCGGTACGTACCGAAAATGTAGAAAAAGCATACAGAATAATCTTTTCTTTATGCATTAGTAACATTAGCATTCACATTTAGCATCAATTCATTGTATTTTATAAACAACTTTCCAAACGGACATATAAACATGAGACATCAAAGACATTTTTAAATAGGAAAATCAAATAAATAAGCCATTCGAGAACAGGAACTGTGCAATCTAAAAACAACAAAAATATCAATAACAAAATGCAAACAAAACGTTGCAATATAACAGTAATACAATTAAAAACACAAATATTTAAAATGTAAACAAAGGCAAAGTGCCAAAATAATAAAACATACAACTAGCGATAAATACAAATTGAAATTAGAGGGGCGTGAAAAACCAAGACGAGAAACTAAGGATAAAGAAAGAGAAGGAAAAATACCAAGAGGATTTAAATAGGACGCAAGCAAAATTTACCTGGAAAAATTTTCAGGATAAGACACGAAATAATGGAGTTTCTGGAATGAAAACGAGAGGAAATTTGTAACCCCGTGATGAAAGGTACAAAACACAGAAATTACGACAAAGGAGAAAGTATATAGACAAAGAGATTGCGCACAAAGAGAGAAAAAACGAAGCTACCTATAATAGATAAGAATATACAGGAGTCAAAATGTAAAATAAACTTGAAACTAGACAAAATTAGAAATAAATCCCAAGAAGTAGGAAAGACATTCCAAGAACCACAAGGCAGGGCATATAAAAGGCCTAGACGCGGCAGAATTGAGAGATTCATCATCGATTAATTCAAGATTCACCATTGATTCAGCATTGATTCGAGAATTCACAACTGCATTCGTTCATTAATACATTATTTAGGATTTATTATTTATTTTTCTTTTTAATCTAAATACTTAAACATTCAATTATATTACTGTTGTTAATTGAAATAAATTATTATCAATTTTGAAAGACACATAATATGCAAAGGGGAGTTTGACAAAATATATGAGGAACTTAGTTTCGAATAAGTAAGACTTTACACACGGTAGAATTGGATTTCATAAAGCTTAACAAATCATCTTAACACGCATATGGATCATTAACTTGAAGTAATAATCATAAATACACGATAGAAGTGTATCTTATGCCAGGTATTCGAGATAAAATGAGTAGGAAGCAGATTTCCACGAGTAATCTCGAAATATCTGTGCTATTGAGATTTTAAATAAAACGTTTATTAATAGACGTGAAAACAATAATATATATACAGCGTAAGATAAGCGTACTATTTTGTAGGAATTTAACTTCCACTTAAATAGACGCTGAATAGCATACTCGAATTTTTAACAAATATCAGTAGAAGCCAGAAATCCATAACTCAAAATAAAGGTACACTTTGAGTACTAAGCTTAACATTAGGAGGGCAAATACCCCCTTTTGTAAGTGAAATACTTAAACGTGGTAGTTTGAGAGATTCAATCGAATCCAAGACCAAAGACTCCAAAACTATACGTGTGTTGTTCAGAAATAACATTTGTACAAAAATTTTATTGATAATTTGTTTTTAAGTTAAGAATAAGATATTTTAAGTTAAAACAAAATGAAATGTGAACATACAAACAAACAATAAAAGAATTATTAACAATTTACCTCTTGTTGTATTATTTCTTTACATTTCCTTTGGATGCTAGGCCTAGTTACGTAGAATCCAAGAAACCACCGTGAGATACCCAAACGTTAGACAGAGTCTAAATAAAAATATGCTTGAACAATCATTTATCTTATATTATATCATATCGAGTTAAAGCTCACAGCAATATGTTAGAGTTATTTTAATAAAATTAGTGAAATATAGCCAAGTGTTTTATTCTCAACATTTAATCTAAGTCAGTTACGTTAATAGATTATAAGTAAGTAATAAAGCTAAAATTTTATGGCAACATCCTCTCCATCTCGTTCATCTTTCTACTAATCTATTCGATCCCGGAGTGTCTATAGACGACCTAAACAGTGTTAGCTTGCGTTTGTCCTAAATTTTTAGAGCATTAGAAATATCTTGATAGTATTTTATATGCAGTAAATAAGAACTAATTAATAATCATAATAAATTATTTAATGCACCATATAATTTTCATGAACCGCAATCACATTCCTTCAACGATTTGGCAGGATTTTCGTATGCTGGTCAGAAAAGTTGTCTGATATATTATTTAAAAAAAACTAATAATGACTTTGGCAATTTAATTGCTTAAAACAAACCACTTTTTTGATAACATAATAATATATTATTCAACGAATCATGGCTATTATTCACCAGGGTGAAGTTTGCGTCATGAGCGAAGCGAGTGACCCAAGTCACCCGCTTGGGTCACTCGCTTCGTTCGTGACGCAAACTTCACCCTGGTGAATAATAGCCATGATTTGTTGAATAATATATTATTATCGTAGGATTTTATTTAAAGAGTTACAAGTTAGGTGTTATATTTAACCAAGGTACCACAAGAATGTTTCGTCTTCAATTTCGTCTTCAGTTTTGTTTTCAATTTCGTCTTAACTTTCGTCTTAACTTACTAACTAACACATACACATCCTTTCTTCGTATCGTCTTCACTACTACTGTTACTCCCTTTTTCCATTTCCGCTCGGCACTCCCTCTCTTCTCGCATCTAACCCTACATCGCGGCCGTCCTGCATTTCATCCGACCCGGACGACACATCTTCATTTATCCAGGGCTTCATATATTCAGCGCAAGTGGTCGTGTGGATGGGACCGTCGTGAAAACCACTCTTCGTTACCTCGTAAGTATCATTCATTTTAACTTTACCCACTCTGTAAGGTCCGGACTTGGTCCAAATTGCCTTCGTTTTCTCGCAACTGTGTCGTTCACCTTATATTTGGTAGGTAGCTTCCTTCTCAGATTGTAGTATTTTCTGTTTTCTTCTTGAATTTTTACAATCTGTTCTTTCGCTGTATTTCGTAATCCGTCTCGTTCTTCGTCGTATTTTTTGACTATTTCTTCTTCTATCAATTCTTTAATGTTGCTATTTCCTCCTTTCATTTTAGTACCAGTCATTAGCTCGAAAGGTGTAGTTCCTATACTTCTGTGGTAACTAGAATTTAGTACCTCTTGAACTTTCCCCACGTGACTATACTACTTGGTTGGATCGTCTACAGATAGTTTCGAAAGAATGGGTATAATCGTTGCATTCACTCTTTCTACTTGCCAATTTGCTCGTGGCAATCCTGTTGTTACGGTGAAATGCTTTATATCTTCATCATTGCAATAAGTACTAAATTCTTCTGCTGTGAAAGCTGTACCTCTATCGGAAATAATGCACGCCGGGTTTCCGAATATTTCCTTTTGCTGTTTCAACTTATTGATTACTTCACTTGCTGTTGTCGTCTTTGTTGGATATAACCAAATGAATTTAGTGAAAATATTTGTGGAAATTCCTATCAGGTCGTTGGTAGCGATTTTAGGTAAAATATAACCCCCCCGAAAGCAGATCTTAAAAAAGGTCATACTTTGCGTTTGGTAGGATTAGAAAGAAATTGTGTACTATGACCTTATTGAGTCTAACGAAACCATTAATCAGAAAAGTATTGTAACCAGAGAGATTAACCAAAAAGTGCAGATTGATGAGAAACAATCAGAACTTAGCAATGAAAAGGCACCGTCATCCATCATGACAATGCGCAGCCTCATACTTCTTATAGACACTACATCCTCTAATTACCATTTATTCCGCTCTTTACAAAACGTAATTAGTAAAGCATGTTATAATTTAGAAGCGTGCAAAATGCATTTGAAGTAATTCTTTTGCTGAAAGAGATAGATTTTTGGCGAAATCGGAATTATCAAACTCCTCAATAGATGATTAAAAGTGATCAAAAATAGTAATTTTTACGTTATTAATTAATTATGTTAATAAGTTTCTCAATGTTTGTATCAAATTTTCTGTAAAATTCACTACAAACTTTTAGAACTGCCAGATATCATTATTGATATAACAAATTTAAGGAATCAAACATTAAAAGTCAACCATTAATAAATCTTGAAATCATCTACATTGACCGAAATAATGAGCAGTATTATTACGATTTACCCAATTAGACTTTTAATATAGGAATTGCAATTACTACTAAATTAAAAAATTCAAATTTAAAATGCCATTGATTCTGGATCGACCTGTTCCTAACCTCTTAGATTTACAAGAAAAAGTTTTACCATCTCTCTACTTTATCGTCATATTATTAACTTATTATTATTTATATTCTATTTGCCTAATCGTTTGATAATGTGAGACTTTGTAAGCACTTTGAAATTAGAAAATAATATTTTCACGAACCTTATTTTTATAAAAACACCTTATTTATAGATGATATTTTGTTTCAGAATGGCGGGGCGAAGGACGGATTAGATATGAACGTCGCGCCGGCTTGGCAAAAAGGCTATACGGGAAAAGGCGTCGTGGTCTCCATCTTAGACGACGGTATCCAAACTAATCACCCGGACCTGGCTGAGAATTACGTGAGTATAGCTCTTAGGAGCTCGTAAAACGACATTTCTCCCACAGTTTTTACGACGTCTGGTCCTATATTTCGACGAATCATCAAGGTCGTGAAATTCACGTCTCCCACGGAAACGTCGACGTCCAGGCGAATCACCCTGTCTCTCTCTCTCCTTTCGTCTGTCGTTTGTCTGAGATTTATAGGTCGGTAAGGATGTTAACACTATCTGCGTGGTTTTGTCTTTTTACATCTGTCTCGTGAGAACAAAATAGGCTTTGGGATTTGCGAGAGATGTGGGTGCGGACAACTTGACCGAAAATGTTAGAGAAAAGATTTCCGAAATCTTACTTCACGTTAACACTTAATATTTTATTATTAGATACTCAGTTGTTTTAATTTATTTTCATCTTAAATTTTTATGGAAGTATGATTTTACTTTCGTGTCCTGCATGCTTTCAATGTTTTTCTTTTCTCTATAAACAACATGAATTAAGTTACAAAGGTAGTGTACAAATACTAAATTGGCCAATATACGTGAAGCTTTATTCATAGATTTTTATAATCTAAATTTAAAATACGAGAACGATTCGTGAAGTAAGTTCCGTTTGGTTATTAAAAAAACACCAATACATGAAGAGATTTTTATTACATACAACTTAAAGCTATTACTTTCAGCTATTTTTCTACATAGTTGCCATTAATCTAGACATTTGTCATAACGATGAACTAGCTTTTTAATGCCCTCTTCATAGAACTCTGTCTGCCGCCTGTGAATTAACACTGTTCTGCAGCTCTTCATCGCTCTCAAACCATTGGTTCCTAAGCTTTTGTCCCAAGAGACAGTGACCATGACCTTTCTCGCTGAAAAAGTTCGACGGCACTAAAGATTTTCTCGTAGGTGAGTTAGAGCGACCACACTGCATTGACTGTCTTTTCGTCTCAGCGTTGACATAGGTGACCCAAGTGTCATCACCTTCAACATCGTAATATGTCAGAAAAGTTAGTGCCGATCCCATTCTCTTTGTTACATGGTCTTCAATAAAAAGTTTTGGCACCCATCATAAACGTCAATTTTCACGAATTTTTTCTTCGACATTATCCGCAAATTCATTCCTCACAAAAGTTGATCATCCACTGCGTTCTTCATCATGGACATTAGTTCGTTCTTCTCGAAAGATACGGCACCATTTTCTAACCATACTGTCACTCATGACATTTTCACCATAAACAAAACGAAGTTAAAGATGAATCTCAACAGCCTTCATGTTCGTTGCACATAGAAATCGGATAACAGCACGCAATTCACAGTGGGCGGGCAAAATAGCACAAAAGAATTTCCAAACGATTCTCTCACTAGTGCTTCCAAACTCACATTGAACCAGACTACACCGCAACGCTACGATTACAACGATATCTCCACTCGTCCGCTCGCTATATGAAAACGGAACCTACTTCACGAATCGCTCTCGTAAATGCAATATATCGTTTTAATTTTAATTTATTAATTTATTTTCATAATGCAATAAAATTAACCCATACGTATATACAGGGTTAGTATAAAACCCCGGAACGGTTGCATAACTTTGTTTTTTCAGAAGTACTTTTTTGAAAATTTGTTATTGATATATTAACGATATCTATATATATACAGTGTGGTCATAAAGTTTGGAACCAAGCTTATAACCGCATTATTTTACATTTTTTGGAAAAACGCTCGGACAGGTAAATTTTCTTTTCTAAAACGCCATCTTTTGACATACAATTTTTTTTCTATGACGTCATTGGTTTTTGAGTGATGACGTTATCAACACTTTCTTTAAATGGCAACCATATTATTTTTTTCGCGTTTTTGGTAGATCTTTATATCTACCAAATAGTGATATAAAACAAATGGTATGTTGCATCACAATTTTTTTGAAAAAATGATATAAATTTAGAAAAAAATACGAAAATTTTATTTTTGTACAAAATTAAAATTAAATTAAAAAAAAATACATCTGAACTTAAATTTATTGTAACAGTTAACGTAACTTTTCAAAACGGACCCCACCAACCAACTGACACTGTCCCAGCCGAGTGTAAATGCTTTGCGATCAATAGTAATCTGCGTTATTCGCTCCAGGTCAAAAGAAATTCGTCTTCCCAATCGGCCAATTACTTATTAAAAAATCTTATTTAACATTAAATAGTTTCACAAAAAAGGGCCAAAGAAGTTTAATTTATTTAAAAAATTGACATGATGTGGCAGACCATTTCTTAATTAAAATTATCGCCCAAAAATTGAAGATTTCAAAAACTAATTAAGCTTTCAAAATTTACTGAAATATGTAAGTAAGTTTTTTTCACACTTCTGTCTTGTGTGAGGACTTAAATATTCTTCTTGAACAAACCGGATCGTCAAAAGCACATGTACTCATGTTACTATGCATAAAATTTACAAAAACAAAAACACGCACTTTTTTGCAAGATATTTCTTTATGACATTCTTGCTTCTTTTTATACAATTTATGTACAAAAATTTTAGTTTGAAATTGTTTCTATGGCGACAACATTGTTGAATTATTTACTTCTATTTTTGACGTTAAATTTTTGAGATATTGCGTAAAAATTGTTTATTTTCGCTAATATAAAAAAAGGCGCATTTATCTGAGCGAGAAAGAATCGAAATTTTAATTATGGTTGGGTATGGGGACAGACAAAGAACGCATGCAGAAGCATGCGATTTGTTTAACCATGAACACCCTGATAGACCTCCAATTACCAGGTCTACGGTGACAAAACTAGTTGGAAAGTTTACCGAAACTGGATCCGTAAAAGATCGACCACGGCAAGGTAGACCTCAAGTAGGAGAAGATGTGAAATTAAATGTGCTTCTAGAAGCAGAAGAAAGGCATCATGTTTCCACCAGACAACTTGCGTTAGCCAATCAAGTGGCTCACTCATTTGTCGTCAACTTATTTAAAAAAGAACACTATCGTCCTTACAAAGTTCAACTTGTACAGGAATTACATGAGGATGACGAAGATCGTCGACTGCAGTTCTGTGAAGACGTAATGTTACGTTGTGATCAAAATCCAAATTTCTTGGAAAACATCGTCTTCTCAGATGAAGCTACGTTCTGCCTAAATGGATCTGTTCACCGCCATAATTGCAGATATTGGTCGCAGAACAATCCGCATTGGACTCAAGCGTGTCATACTCAGCGCAGAGGAAAAGTTAACGTATGGGTTGGAATGATTGGACGACGCATTTTAGGACCATATTTTTTTTAAGGAAATTTGACTGCTGTGCAATATTTAGAATTTTTAAGATTTGAACTGGTTCCAGCGCTCGCTGTTATTTTCTCAAATCACGAGGATGGTGATGTACCCCATCCAAATATTTGGTTTCAACAAGATGGGGCGCCTCCCCATTATGGTGTAGAGGTTCGCCACTATCTTGACGAAATATTTCCCAATAAATGGATTGGACGGAGAGGCGCCATAGAATGGCCACCTCGTTCTCCTGACCTGACTCCGTTAGACTTTTTTTGTGGGGTTATTTGAAATCGAAAGTGTATTTTAACAAACCGAACAATTTAGAAGATTTAAAAGAACGAATTCGCGTAGAACTTACACAAGTATCCCCAGACATAATTGAGGCGAGTATACGAAGTGTTTACACTCGGCTGGGACAGTGTCAGTTGGTTGGTGAGGGGTCCATTTTGAAAATTTACGTTAACTGTTACAATAAATTTAAGTTCAGATGTATTTTTTTGAATTTAATTTTAATTTTGGACAAAAATAAAATTTTCGTATTTTTTTCTAAATTTATATCATTTTTTCAAAAAAATTGTGATGCAACATACCAATTTTTTTATATCACTATTTGGTGGATATAAAGATCTACCAAAAACGAGAAAAAAATAATATGGTTGCCATTTAAAGAAAGTGTTGATAATGCCATTTTAAATATTTATAATTAGTCCATATAACTGACGCTAATAAATTTTCACAACAATCTGACAGATTAGAGTAAAATGCTTGTTTTCAAACATAACTTAGTTTTGCTTTAATTTTTTTAAATAATTTTCTGATAATTTCTTTAGGAAAAAGAAATTTTTTTTGATATATCTGAATGTAGTTTTTAATTCTCTTTCCGAAATTGCAACAATATACATGGTGTTCTATTTAAAAAAATATAGTAGGAAGCATTTCCGGTCAAACCGGGAATAGAAAATAAATATGAATGTCATGAGTAAATTCATAATTATTAATTATATATCAATTATAAATTTCAAAAAAATTACTTCTGGAAAAACAAATTTATGCTACCATTACGGGACTTTATACTAAACCTGTATACCTGTTATTTCAATCAATGTTAAAATACAAACAGTTAACACAAACTGACTATCGCGATTACCAGTAGAAACGAGTAGAATCGTTTAATCCAAGACAACATTACCTATGTATAGGGTAAAAATTAAAAATTAAACTCTCCTTAAATGCTTTCTAACGTTTCGCAATAATTTAAGACTTCATTGGAGAGAGATACACAATTTATAACTTAGATTTATTAGATACAATCATTGATTTAAGATGCGTTTACTGTTACTCCTTAAAATGAAGCAACCTTCTTGAAATATAGAACATAATTTTGGGAAAAATCGAAACTGAACAATTTTTATGATTTTATTTTATTCCATTACTATTAGCTCACATACTCGGATCTCTAAAGGCGGTTTTCCAGGGTCCGTAATAGGCCAGCGCGCTAAGTCACGCCAACACACCGTGGGAAAAGTGTCGCCCGAGGTGGCCCGGGAAGATCCATGATGTGCCACTAATCGGAACTTGCCTGTCACTTGTTCATTTTTATTTCGACAATGCTTTCGTGTTTGTATACCTACCTATATATGTTGGACGAACAACAGTATTTTTGAGTTTTTAAGTTTAAGGTGCGCCTTAGCGAACTTATTTGCATAACTCGTTTAGCTAAGCTCGACTATGGAATAAACAATTAGTCAATCGTATAGGGCGAAGTAATCACGTGTTCAGAGCAGCGCAGCCCGGCTATAAATCTTGGCAAATTCCAATTTTTATAGCCGAACGAGGCGAGCGATTCAACTGCCAAATTAAATTTCTGAATTTGCTGATTGTAAAGCGTTAATCTGATTGTTGTTTATTCATAGACAAAGTAGAAAATTTTATCAATTCAATACAAGCTAAAGAGGAATTGTATAATGTGCGGCTAGTCAATTACAAATATATATATATATATATATATATATATATATATATATATATATATATATATATGAATATGAATACGTTGTCCTTCGGGATATTTTGCCGGGTTCGGATGATTTTATCCTGGGAAGGACTACTTTCTTCCTGACGTTTCGGTGACATCACTTTCACCTTTTTCATAAGGATTTTCTCGTTGTAACTTCAAGAGTGCGTCGATTTATATGAGTCCTTTTAATTTTGTTTTGTGGTCGAAGTTGCCTCCATTTCCACTCCATTGTTTCGTATCTCCCAGGGTTGTGACGTGTTTGTGTCTGATTAATAAATAATCGTGTGGTTTTGTGCTGTCCTGTGTTGCGTGTGTTTAGTCTGTGTGTTTGTCGCTTTTTTGCGTTTAAGTCACTGTTCATCGGTCTTTTGCGTTTCAGTCATATGTGTGTTTACTGTTTGTTGTTGTAAAGAGTAATTATTTTCTGTGTTTGCGTTACAAAGTATTGTATCTGTTGTGTTGTTGCGTTTGTAGAGTGTAATGTTATTAGCATATTGCCTAAGGCAAGTGCTAATTCGTCAATTGTATTAGGTGTTGTGTTTTTTTTTGTTTTTGTGTCCAGGGGTTAGTTGTTGGGGGTGGTGCTGGTATGTATTTAGGTTTGGGTGTGGTTTTGTTTGCAGGATTGTTTGGGTTGTTAGGACAGTTTATGAAGGTTGACAGGTGAGGACCACCGCAGTTGGCACACTTTAGTGGGGTTGTTTTCGTCTTTGTACATAGGTGTGTCGAGTGTTCGTCTCCGCATTTCATGCATTTGTAGTTTACATTACACTTTTTTTGATGGTGTCCAAAAGTCTGGCATTTGTGGCATTGTATTATGTCTGTCCGTTTGTTTAGTGGTTCGATTTTAATTGTTAGTCCGCAGCAGTCGTGTATGTTGTAAATTGATTTGTATTGTCTCGTCAGTTCAATTAATACTAGTGGTGCAGGTTTGCTGTGTTTACCGTTCATACGTTTAATTTTTAATGTCGGGTAGCCTTGGTCAGTCAAGTCGTTTGTAATGTCTATGTCCGTGATAATGGTAGGAATGCCTCGCATAACTACCTTTAGTGTTTTTTCGCTTCTTAATTGAAACGTGTAAAATTGAATGTGTTCTGTGTCGAGTATGTGTTTAAGTGTACGGTAGTCTTCGTCAGTTTTTGGTTCGATGTGAATACCAGGTTTCACAAGTTTGTTTTGTACGGTGTTAATGTTGTGTGTTTTAAGTATGTGTCGTATATGTGCCCATTTGTCTTTCTCAGTTATTATTATCGGTGCGATTTTGTGTTGTGTATTGCGTGTTTCGGTGTTTGTGTTTTGTGTGGTGTTTGTTTTGTCACTTACCCTGGGTGTGCTGTCTGATGTTGATGGTTGTGGGGTGAATTCGGTTGTTTCTTCTTCCATTTTTTCCTCGGTTTTGGTTTCGAGGGCGTCGTATGAATTTTTTGTTTCGATCGGTATAGTTGTTTCGTCTGTTTTCGGCTTCTTTGTAAATTTCGGGTATATAAAGTCATCGGTTTTGTTTTCAGGTTGTTTCTTGTTCTGTGTTCGGCGGTGTTTTTTTTCTTCTTTGAGCGGTTCGGTATTGTTTTCTGTTATCCTGACTTGTATTTTCGGTTGATCCGGGTCTACTACGAAGAAACTCGGTGATGTCTGTAGAAGTTGTTGTACGCCACTTTCGCTGTGAGTTTCATAAATTATTGACTGTGTTTGTTCAAGCATTCCAGGTGGCCAGTGCTCAACCATATTGGGATTCACTATTAATTTCGTTAATGTAACAATTCGCCCGGCCATTGCTTCCGGCTTCGCTTGACGATATTTCGTCGTAAGTTCTCTCAACTGGAATACTGCTGGATCAGAAGACGCAGTGAGAATGCGTCGATTTCCTGTCCCGCTCGTATTATATGGTTCCGTAGTAGTGGGAACGCGTGTCTGGCTCCTTGTGATTGGTCCGTCGGTTGTTATGTCGCTTGCGGCTATTGCTCGATCGGTTTGTGTTCGGTGCGTGCTAGTGTCAGTGGTCTGTCGTAAGTTATTATCATTACGTCGTTTATGCGTAATCTGTCTATTGAACAAGGCAGACTTCCATGTGTCAGGCAACCGCTGTCCGTCGTCACGTTTGTTCATACAATTTTGTCGTTTCTCAATTTCTATAGCCTCTCTTATTATTCTCTACGTTAAATTTGTACTGCGAACCATTTTCCTTGTATCATCGAAGTCGATAGTTTGTTCTGCATGTATTACATGCTTAGCTAGGGATAATGTTTCTTTTTTAGCTACCGCATTTTTGTGCTCGTCCCTCCGTACGCTGATTTTTTTGTTTGTATGCCCTATGTATGTTTAGTCGCATCCATAGCACGGTATTTCATAGACATCTTGGTTTTCCAGTTCCATTTTGTCCTTTATACTAGGCAAAATGTCTCTTATTTTCCTGTCTGTGTTGTAAATGGTGTGTAAGTCGTGTCGGTGTAGAAAATAGGCAGAATACTACGTCGTGATTTGTCTTCTTTGTTGATCCATCACAAACCAAGTTTGAAAGAATTTTGAATTGTAAATTAATAATAGCCAGCAATGTCAACTGCCGAATAGAAATGAATAACCAGAACTGTCAAATATAAAATGCGCTAAGACCATACATGGAAATAAACCATTCTGAGCTATGCGAGCTGAGCTAAACGAGCTATGCAAATAAGTTCGCTAAGATGCACCTTTATACGAAAACAAACCGACTCTGTGGAACACAAAAAAGAACACGACCAAGCAAAGAAATTAAAAGCGCAAGGGATAACTTAATGTCAATCTATATCGACAGGGCTGTGGTGCAATTTTTAAGCCAGATTGACTCTTTTATAATATATATCCACATTTTTTGATGATGTGTATAACCCGAAGAAAACTAAGAATTTCGAAGTACTTATATTTTATTTAATCATTATTTTACCAAGTAACTCTGATATTCTTCCTCTGTGTTAAAATCTTGGAACCACAAGCGTCGTGGGAATAATGCCACGCAATATTGTCCGAATTTGCCTTAACGCGTGCTCGTTCGTACAAATGTTACTTAACGCGTTCATAAACCTATCATATCTTTTATTATTTGCTCATATTATCATCATCTAATATCTACTTTATAAATACTTGTGTTTGTATTTCATTTAGAATTCTCTATATAATTTCACGTCTATTTAGTCAAATTCTGCTCTTGAGCCTATTACTCATTACCTGTAGGGTACCAGAAAAGTTTTGCAACAGCGATATTTATTTTTCTTTAAAATCTTACGCACCATTGTAGCACTAATGTCCAGTTCACAAGCAATTTGTCACGAGGAATTAGACGTCTAGCGCATTAAAATTTTTAATAGAAGCTTCTTTATTTTGATTATTTATCAAAGTAAATGTTTTATCAAAACGGTGAACCGTGTTACGAATAGTACTTGCGCTAGAAATATTTCTCGGAAAAATTTACTGCATATAAATCCCTGGCCACTTCTGCAGAATTACCGTTATAAAACTGCTTAATTATAAATAGTTTTTCTTCGAGAGTATAATAGTTCATTTTAAACTATATCTGAAATTATTTAAATCAACACACGAATTGGAATTAAAGCATGTCACGCATGACGTATTGACAGTGTAATGACGGTTACTGCTGACATTTGCATGAATGGTGACACCTCTCAATTACAGTCGACTACTTACTTTGAATATATCCATCCCCAGCACGATCGTGCGGTTACGGTATATTCCCATTATAATAAAGAAAATTTTGTGTGTACAACCAATCCAAAAAAGTATGTTTTTATAGGTAATAGAAGTGAAGAACAACATGATCATCTTTGAAGTTTCTTACCATCTATTAATATATGCCGTATCCATGATTTTTCCAATTGATGCATATGTAATCGAATTGTTTCATCATTCATATGTGAGAATAATTGGAGCTTTTATTCAGTAGCACCTCCTAACTCTTCGTTGTCGATTAAAGACCTGCTTGAAATTTTCAGATAATTCATAATCACAAGCAAACTCCTTCTGCGAAGTTTATTCTTCTAAAACAATCTTCTACAAATTCTGTGCATATATTGCGACATGTTACTCGAGCTTCTGACCCAAGCTCACTATTCCTCCAATCCCTTTCAATATCTTTTCCGTCTCTTTTTTTTTTATTTCTATTTACTCTTTCCAACAATTTATTCGTCCTATTATTTTGCATATAGTCTAAATTTCTAGCATTTTTTCTTTCGTAGTTCTTGTTATCTACCAGCCTTATAATTTTATTAAATCGTTTAGTTTTGTAGTGGAGAAAATTGAATCCATACTATTGCAGTGAAATAGGAAATAATAAAATAAATAAATTTTGTTGAACCCTTTTAACCCAATTTCCTTTATTAAACAACGCAGGTATCTCACAAACAACAGAAAATTTATATGGGAATATGTATATTTGAAAAAGAAAAACGATGGATTTATAACCGACCTTCACCGATTCCCACTGAATAAAAGTAAATTTTATTTTCACGCATCAATCCATTTCCCACGGGCATTCTCTAAAACACCCCTTTTAGAAATTAATCTGGTCCATGTATTGATAATCAATATTTAATTACGTCCATAATGTCAAGCTGTCACAATTTGAGATATTCGACGATGTTTTAACTGCCAAATTAAACACGAATTAGATAACATTGAACCGACCTGAATGTAATTAAACGCAGTCCGCGTTGCGTTCGGTTATCGTGTCTCTTGACGGCGTAAACTTGGACACCGACAGGCGGTAATTTGACTATAAATGAATGTCTGCTGATGGTTTCTTTAGAAATTAAATCAAGCGAGAACGTTTTTGTTGTTATAACTAACTTAATAATATGCTGTTGGATGAGGTTGTGGCTCAAAGACGATACATTTTTTTTAATAATGTTTATTTATACAATAGTAAACTGCCAGTACAAGAAACAGATGTACGAGGTGCTACCCAGAAATTCCCGGAATGTGAAAAAACACAAAATTTTTTTTTACAACTTATTCACTACCATCCCCTGCCAAGTACTTTCCATGAATACACCTATCCAAGCGACTTGTCCATCTCGGGAAATAGTGCTGGATGTCTTCGCGTGTAAACCTGTTCAACACTATCTGCGATTCGGTCTGGATCTCCTTAATCGTCTCAAACCAACGCCCCTTGTGCTTCAGTTTCAACTTCGGAAACAGGAAGAAGTCACAAGAGGCAAAATCTGGCTAGTAAGAAGGGTGGGGTAGTACTGCCGTCTCCGTTGAGGCTAGAAATTGACGCACAACAAGTGACATGTACCAATGTCGTGATGTAGGATCCACGAATTGTTGCGCGACTTGGCAGGGCGTTTGCGTCGAATATTTTCCCTTTGCCACCGAAGAATATCCCAATATAATCGTCCATTAACCGCTTCACCGTGTACAAAGAATTTCACCAAAATTCCTTGTGCACGATGCCATCAAAATCAAAGAAGCAAATAACATTGTCTTGACGTTGCTTCGAACTTGCAGTGCTGTCTTCGGTTGTGGTGACGATATAATCCACTGTGATAACTGAGGCAACCATGATTCGTCGCCAGTAATTAATCCGTTACTGAAGTTCTTTCAACTTTGTTTCTTTCAACTTTCTCCACTCATGAACACTGTGCCGTTCTTCGTCAATGCTGAGTAGCCTTAATACAAACTTCGCAGCATTACGTCGCTTCTAACAAATGTCATGGATTGTTTTCCGTCGACCTTGCAGGATAGCATTACGCACTTTTGCCATATTTCGTGGCATGTTTTCCGTCGATAGACGACCGGAACGCTCATCATCATCAACTGGCACACGTAGATTTTTAAAACGGTCGTACCACTCATGAGTTTTCGTCTGGCCTAAAAAATCCTCACTAAACGTTTATTTAAGCATGGTACTAACACTACTACTAACTACTACAAAATATAGTTAAAATTAGAAATCTCTGACTCACTTCACATTATAAAACGTGACAACCAAAAAAAAGTTTTGTAGCTCAATGGCCTTGAACCAGATCATATCGTCCACAGCCAAACGTGATAACCACGTACAGGTTGAAAATTTTTCTAGCGGTATTTCGAAAAATTGTTGGTAGCTCCGCTTGTAATAAAGGTTTTTAACAAGGAAAAACGCGTCATCTGCAGGACATAATGTAAATTGCTTTTACAAATTTTTAGTAATTTATTTAAAATAGACAGGATTTTTCATTCGGGCGACTTTACCTTCCAAATTTGCATATATTTATATATATATATATATATATACAGTGTGTTTCACTTTTCATGGGGACACCTAAATAACTTTTTTATTTTGAAAGCAATCAATATAAAATTTTTATCAGTTGTGTAGGCCCCGACAGCGAACCTTTTTGTATGAATAGAGTTTTTATAAAGTCAATATCTAGCCAACCATACTTAAAATAAAAAGTAGTGTTACAAGTAAAGTCATGCTAGCGATTAAGATAGAGCAAAAAAGTATTAGGAAAAGATTTTACAAATCACTCAAGAACCCTTAATACCAAATTTCGCGGAAAAATTTTCATTTTTAAATTCTTCTACATTTTTATGCTATCAATAGATAATAGTTTGTTATTGCAATAATAAGAGTGCCATGAAGCAAGAAAATAATTTGTCAGTTCAAATGTCAAACGTCAGTTCACTAAACAGTTTATTTCAGTTGAAACTATTGAACTTTGCTGAGCAATGGTCGATAGACATTTAAGTATTGCTCAAAAAGTAGAAATTATTCGAATTGCTGGTGATAATGTACGTTCTACTCGAGAGGCTGCAAGGGAGTTTAACGCGAGACATCCTGAACGTCCCCCCATCCGTCATCGAACTGTTGCATACTTGAATAACATTTTCAACACTACTGGAGATGTTGCTAAACCACGTCAACATGAATTGAACAATCGAGAACACCATTTCGATGCAGTAATATTAGCAGCGTATCGTAATAATCCTCACGCAAGTTTACGAGATATGGCTAGACATTTAAATATCTCTTACTCCAAAATTTGGAGATGCCTCCGTCGTCACAAATTGAAACCGTATAAGCCAAAATATTTACACGCCCTTGAAGAAGGAGATCTAAATAGAAGAATGGAGTATTGTCTATGGGCTCAAGGCAATTTTCTAAATGACAGAGAATTAAAAAAAAAATAATGTTTAGTGATGAAGCTACCTTCACTACAAATGGTATTTCGCCCCAGAATTGTAGATACTGGGCAACAGAAAACCCAAAATGGGTTATCAATTGTAAAAGGCAATATTCGCAGAAAGTTAATGTGTGGTGCGGAATTTTAAATACACAAATCATTAGCCCATTTTTCTTTTTTGATACGCTTTTTGATTGGAAAAATGTATCCATCTTCAAGGTGATTTAGTGGAAAAAGATCCTATTTAAAATATTGTTAGTTAAATTGTTGCCTTTGTTTTGTTTGTTCTTTAATGTTGAATAAAATTTGTGAATTGTTTTCTTGCTTCATGGCACTCTTATTATTGCAATAACAAACTATTATCTACTGATAGCATAAAAATGTAGAAGAATTTAAAAATGAAAATTTTTCTGCGAAATTTGGTATTAAGGGTTCTTGAGTGATTTGTAAAAACTTTTCCTAATACTTTTTTGCTCTATCTTAATCGCTAGCATGACTTTACTTGAAACACTACTTTTTACTTTAATTATAGCTGGCTAGATATTGACTTTATAAAAACTCTATTTATACAAAAAGGTGCGTTGTCGGGGCCTACACAACTGATAAAAATTTTATATTGATTGCTTTCAAAATAAAAAAGTTATTTAGGTGTCCCCATGAAAAGTGAAACACACTGTATATATATATATATATATATATTGTAAATATTGTTTAGTTTGGCCTATGTAGTAACTATCGCAATCGCGATACACAAGAATACAAAAGAATACAAGCCCACAAATACTCTAAAACAGACAAAACTGCTTTATCTACACCCAAACTACAACGCGATCACCATTTTGATTTTGAAAACACACAGATAATTGATAAAGAACAACACACAATGAAAAGGGAAATTAAAGAAATGATTAGTATCAAACAGGAAAAAAATTCAATTAACAACAGAAGTGATATAAAAATTTAAGCAGTATATACTATAACTTAATTATGTAACTATCTGCAATTTACCATCATAATGTATGTTGCTGTTATATAATTATATATCTTATGTTATTTAAATATCTATACATTTGCTTATCATGCTGACAGTTCCGTGTTTTGATTCCTTTCTGACTGTCCGAGTAGGTTTTCGTGGTTTTCCTTCTCGTTAAGACGATAGCCGACAGCTTAACATCTTAAGTCGCTCCACGGGCGCATACATAATAATAACTCATGTCTTGCGTTTCCCTGTTTTTGTTGTCTATCTATTTTAGAATACTAAGGCGTGATTTATTATTATTAAATTGGAATATATCTTTGAATAATTTTATCTATAACAACTACAAATGTATAAATATGACTAAAGACGGCAGACTATGTGCCCACACTGTCAAATTTAATAATATATATGTATATATGTTTATATACTGAGAAGGATTGTTCGACGTTGAGAGATGTTATATTTTCATAGTTAAAGTGCTCTTTGTATCTGTATAATGGATCTTCAGTATTGGTAAAAAGTTGCCCTAATTTTGTAAAATCTACATTTTTATCTAATACACCTTATGTGTATTATTAAATTTAGCAGTGTGGGGCACATAGTCTGCCGTCTTTAAATATGACATTAATATAATGTCATTTATATTTTATATTCCTTGAAAAAGGCATCATTTGCCGAAACATGTAGGATTGTTTTAAATATATACATTTTGAAGTAAAACCTGACCTTAAATTGCCAACAAATTGAATTTACCATATATATATATATTCACATACCTGCTTTTTCAATACGAAAAAAATTATCCAAGCTATCGAGCATGGAGATTCTGAATATCATATTGCCGTCGAGCTAGATCCATTTCCCTAGAAAAAGTCGGTTGGAGGGGCAAATGTCCATTTCTGCTCTTTTTTGTGATTATCCATAGTCAAAACATACTTAATTATATGTTGCCGAAAGGAATTGATTGGTACTCTCGACACTCCAGCTTCAAAATTGACTGAGTTCCATAGCTTGGGGTCTTATCATGGGAGGTGTCCCAGCCCAGCCCCAGTCCATTTTTGCGAAAAACACTTACAGACGTCAGTTATAATGTATATATGAGAATTATTTTAAAAAACACCACATAAAAAAAACTTTATTGGTTTCTGAGATCCAGGATGATACAAACGTTTTCGTTTTGGTTATGCCAAGTATATAAGGGGTGCACGCTAATGTACTCACCCTAATTTTATTACTTGTTACAAATCTTATTTTGTCAAATTGTAATTACGCATTGAAATCAAAGAAACCGTCCTATTAACTTAGTATTTTCTATTTAAGACATAACTACTAAATTTATTTAATTTTGTCAAAAGTAAAAATTAAATAACATTGACCGAAAATTTGGCAACATCCATAGTGCGTGGTTTTGGCAAAACTTTAATTCAGCAAGGCCACTGAAAATCTGAAAGTTTAGCAATCAATGTATTAAGGGATTTTCAAATAAGCCAAGCTATTTTTTTCTCGATTTTGTACCAATTTCTTCAAGTTTACCTGGTTCCGCCATCTCTCAGTTCCAGTTTGCAGTTGATCGCGCTCTAGATTTCACTTTTGATCTTCATTTATCCATTGTCTTTATCTACTAATCTATCTAGTAATACTAATGCATGGCTTTACATATTTCAACAGCTTAACGCCAGTTAGAGGAAACACTGGCAGATCATGATAACTCATTATTAAACTCGCGTCTCTGGAGCGATTTCAAACTTTTGGATGTCGAAATTTACCTTCGACTGAGCTATCAGACAGTTTAAATAAGAATCTCTCTAATACGTACTTTACTTAACGAAATTACTATTCTGTGATTTAATATAATGTTAAATTAATATCGAATAATTTGATACAAAATGTGTTTCAGTATATGTGTATAACAACTTGACAAGTTTACATAATTTATAATAAATGATAGAGCTTTCAGAAGATGGTTACTGCCACATCCCAAGAAATAGTGTTCTCATATTATATCATCCCACTACACCCTACACCTTAATTGTTCACATTAGTTCGTGAAATAGCTTGTCGTCAATAATAGTTATTTAATTACTAGCGTGATAAGACTGTATAGCGCTTTAGCTTGCTAATTAAACCATTATTAAGTACTGTCGAAACTAAACTACGGCAATGTGGGGGTACATTCACTTCACTAATAAATACACCAACGCGGTTGGTTACGTCTGTTTATAACCAGCGTGCCAAACTTGAATAAATATGTGAAAAACATTCGAGAATGTTTCGGCATTTTGGCGCCAATTATCCGACCAACTAAACGCCACCGACCATTTTAAAACACTCCACACGTGTATGCAAAGTGCAGGGCAATTACGCGTTCTATTTTATTATTACAGGACCCTCAGGCCAGCATCGATATTAACGGAAACGATGACGATCCCATGCCGCAGGATAACGGCGATAATAAGCACGGTACTCGTTGTGCCGGAGAGGTCGCCGCCGTCGCCTACAACCAATTTTGTGGGATCGGGATCGCGTACAATGCCAGCATCGGCGGTAAGTTATCAATTATTTATAATTAAATTGTTAAGAGGGAATTTCTTGGTGGCATTTTACGCGTGAAATTTCCGCAAACCTAACGTAAAATAATTCTTCAATTATTTCTACTTTTTTAAACGGTATTGTCTACTAAAATTATATTTTAAAAGGATATTATTTCTATGTTATGACTTTCCGTGCATTGAATACATTAATAGTACCTATTCGCTGTTGCTTTCATCGGTAGATAAGAAGGAATAATCGAGTACACTATTTGTACAGCACCAAACTGTTACCAGAATCTTATGTAGATTAGATAAAGTAGAAACATTAAATCGTGTCTTACAGATTCGATTTAATCAATTGTTGGAATATTCTTATACGAGTGTATCCATTTTTAATTATACAGAGTGTTTCGTGCATCGTTTGCCATATTAAACTTGGCGATAGAAGGGGTCATCTGCTGTCTCTTAAGGGCCAATAACTCAATATTAATTCGGATTCATTAATTTTTATTTTGCAATATCTCAAAATTCAGCATTTGTACTTAAATTTAAAAAAATTATGGGTACAGCCTCCAAATTTAAGTTTAATTTTAAATTATAATAAAACACGTTTATACGTTTGTTTCAAATACGTTTTAATAACACTACAATTGTTTCGCCAAACATTGGCTTCATCAGGTGATGATAGTCTGATAATACAATAAAACAACTTAATATATAAAGTCTCACACTCATGTATGTAACACATTAACAGTGGGGATGTAATGTAGATATTAGAATTGTAGGAGGGGTGAAAAATTAAATTCAGTTTGTTCATTTAACGCTACGCCAAATTTGTTGTATCTATTGATTTCTAACATCTCCAATAAATTAAGTTTTTTGCTCTTATCCTGTACATGTAAAATTTTATAATCTATATTAAATTTATGATTTAACTCTAAGCAGTGGTTTGCGAAAGTGGAGTCTGTTTTTTTGTTTATATAACATTTTTCGTGTTCCCTTGTCCTCTGTTGGAAGGTACGCCCCGTCTGACCCACATATACCTTATTACACTCACAAGCCAACACATAGACCCCCGATTTTGACCCTTTATCCGTTTTATCTTTGTCATTCCTAATATATTTTTGGACTGAGTTATTAGTTTTGTAAGAAATAAATCCATTGCTAACTTTTTTGATTAGTTTACCTGTTTTAATAGATGTATTTCCTATATATGTAATGGTGTTGTACTGTTTTTTTATATTAGATGGTATTTTAGGGTAGATTAGAGAGAGAGCAAGTTTTTTCTGTTTTTGTTCGAGAATTTTATTAACTAAATTTACTGTATATCTATTATTGATTGCTATAGTGTATATTCTATTTAATTCAATGTCAAAATTGATTTTGTTCATAGGTACGTGAATTAGCCTATGTATCATAGATTCGTATGCTGCTAATTTATGTGAAGTAGGGTGGAAAAAGCTCGCGGGTATTGTTGTGTCTGTATGTGTAGGTTTGTGGTATGTTGCAAAATCGTGTCTACCTGTTTTGTTTGAAATGGTTAAATCGAGAAAATTAATAGATTTGTCTTTTTCTATTTCTGTAGTAAATTTTATATTAGGGTGAATCGTGTTAATGTGTTCTTGGAACATTTTTATTTGCCTCTCTGTGCCCTTGAAACAAACCAAAACGTCATCTACGTACCTGTGCCAATAAATGCATTTGTTAAATAAAAATGTTCCAAGAACACATTAACACGATTCATCCTAATATAAAATTTACTACAGAAATAGAAAAAGACAAATCTATTAATTTTCTCGATTTAACCATTTCAAACAAAACAGGTAGACACGATTTTGCAATATACCACAAACCTACACATACAGACACAACAATACACGCGAGCTCTTTTCACTCCACTTCACATAAATTAGCAGCATACGAATCTATGATACATAGGCTAATTCACGTACCTATGAACAAAATCAATTTTGACATTGAATTAAATAGAATATACACTATAGCAATCAATAATGGATATACAGTCAATTTAGTTAATAAAATTCTCGAACAAAAACAGAAAAAACTTGCTGTCTCTCTAATCTACCCTAAAATACCTTCTAATATAAAAAAACAGTACAACACCATTACATATATAGGAAATACATCTATTAAAATAGGTAAACTAATCAAAAAAGTTAGCAATGGGTTTATTTCTTACAAAACTAATAACTCAGTCCAAAAATATATTAGGAATGACAAAGATAAAACGGATAAAGGGTCAAACTCGGGGGTCTATGTGTTGGCTTGTGAGTGTAATAAGGTATATGTGGGTCAGACGGGGCGTACCTTCCGACAGAGGACAAGGGAACACGAAAAATGTTATATAAACAAAAAAACAGACTCCACTTTCGCAAACCACTGCTTAGAGTTAAATCATAAATTTAATATAGATTATAAAATTTTACATGTACAGGATAAGAGCAAAAAACTTAATTTATTGGAGACGTTAGAAATCAATAGATACAACAAATTAGGCGTAGCGTTAAATGAACAAACTGAATTTAATTTTTCACCCCTCCTACAATTCTAATATCTACATTACATCCCAACTGTTAATGTGTTACATACATGAGTGTGAGACTATATATATTAAGTTGTTTTATTGTATTATCAGACTATCATCACCTGATGAGCCAATGTTTGGCGAAACAATTGTAGTGTTATTAAAACGTATTTGAAACAAACGTATAAACGTGTTTTATTATAATTTATAATGGAGTTTCAACATGTATCTGCCAAGTCAATTAATTGTTTAATTTTAATGCGTACTGTTTTTTGGTTCAACTAAATTCAAAATTACATGCAAATAACACGCAGGTTTCATTTTATTAACTCACTTAAATGCTGAATTTTGGGATTTTACAAAATAAAAATTAAAAAGCCGAAAAGAAAAAACTCGTGAGACTAATATTGAGGTATTGGGGCTGAACAGACAGCAAATGACCTCTTCTATTGGCCAATTTAATTTAACAAACGATGCACCAAACATCCTGTATTTTACTAATCTTTCTATAAATCTTTCGTGATTATTTCTTATCAAATATAAAAAATACGTATTTAAGCAACTTCATTTATTTCTCTGAGAAAATTTAGCCACATGTCAAATTTTTATCTTTGGCTAAGGTACGAAGATGCTATCATACTGCGATAATCTTCTCTTCGGTTCCATTTTATAAAACACACGGAATAATAATACGTAATAATAAGTACACTTAATAACACTTAACAAATAACTGAATTATAATAACAATATTTATATTTATTTACATACACACTTATAACTATGATATTAATGCTGGTTCAATGAATCATCTTCTTTCCTGAACGTATTTATAGTCCATCGGGTATTCTAAGCTCTTCGTCTTCTAGACGAATCTGAAGTCGCACGACTCACACCACATTGCCCCCTCCTTAAAGAAAAAGTTTCGTCCTGAAATATCACATCCTTCAGTTCGATCAAGTAATGGCGAAATCTACAGATAAGGCCTTTGTTGCATTGCGACATCATATGGAAGTAGCAGTCCACGGTCTTGTCTTGCCTAGGTGGAAAGGAATATTCGGACCGATAACGGTAGACCAGAATTTCCATACCAGTATATTGGAATAACACCTCTAACATGCTTCTTACGATTCTCCAATCCAGACGGCCCAAAGCGCAACCCAATTTTGGTACTGCTAATTTCAAAATATCTTGTAACATTTATTTACGCATATAGACCAAAGCCTCCCACAAGGCACGATAGGTTGTCTTCAGACTTGACAGTTCTTTCGTGAGCAAATAAAAAATCGATTGTTCTTTGTTTATTATTTTACCGGTCCCTGCTGCCTTAATTCATTGATTCTTCCGAATTTCTTCTTAAATTCTTTGGCAACTCCTACAGACATTTACAGGTGTCTTGCTACGCAATAAGCGAGTGCCTAGTCTGACGACAGTCTGGCAGTAAACAAATAATGTTTCTTGATGGTCACCCCAAATCGAGCTCTTCTAAAACTAGAGTACTCCTCCATGAAGTCTTCGGAGCTTAGTTCTTTGTAGTAGCTATCCAGTTGGCGCAAGTCAGCGATTGCGTCGTTATTGTCTCTAGAGTATGGGTCTAATAGATTAAAATGCACGACTCTGGGTTTACTTTATTACATCGTTAGTCTGCTTCAACACTCGTATGGCCCCTCCCAATTCTTCTAAAGTTTTGAAGACAGGTCCCGTCGACGTTATAGGTTATATAACCTAACCAAATCATTTGCCTTGTAACTACCTTCTTCGGCGTTGATGTCATAGCTTTCCTTTATTCTATCACTGGCATCTTCAATATTATGTCTCACTTGATCATGGATATTGTCCAGTCTTCGCCGGAGAGTGATGACATAATCTTCCTCTGTAATATCTTCTCCAGGCTTGCTCCCAAACTTCAAATCACAGGACAGCCGGTGTTCCCTGCCAAATAGTATGTTTGCTGGCAATTGCCAAATAGTTTCTTGAATAGATGCCCAGTACGGCATTAGAAATAATGGTAAGCGCTCGTCTAAATATTTCTGATATTCAGAGACTACTTTGGATAAGTGCCTGATCATTGTCTTATTCATCCGCTCCACCATTCCGTCTGATTGTAGATGCAAGGGAGTTGTTCTTGTCTTTCGAATGCCCAAAAGTTCACATATCTTTTCAAAAATACTGAACTCCTTTGCCTTTGATTTGAATAGACTTCCAGCGGTACACCAAACCGACTGACGAACTCTTTTACGATCACGCCCGCCACGGTTCCAGTTTCTTGATTAGGCAGGGCATAAGCTTCGACCCACTTGGTAAAATAGTCCATGACCACCACTATGATGTAATTATTCCCTTTGACACATTCTGAAAATGGGCCGACGGCTTTAATGCCGATTCTTTCGATCGGGCTTTGTATTGGCGCATAGATGCACGTTGATGTCTTTGCGGTCCATTACTTCCCGCGGAATTAGCACATTTTCTGCACCATTCTTTTACGTCTAGTGAACAATTTTCCCAGTAATATCTCTGGTGCACCTTCTCCAGCATTTTACGAAAGCCAAAATGTCCCCATGAAGCGCAATTGGAGTTTTCACAACACCTCTGGTATCCTTCTCTTGGAAATCGCTGTATTTTTTGTTCGCTTACACCATTATTTTCCAGTTTCCGTCTCAGAAGATCGTCTTTCATGATCAAGGAATCTCATTGTGCCCAGTATGATTTCAGTTCTGGTGAACGGGGAGCGATTTCTTGCCAAGTTGATCTTTGCCCATTTCTCTTCCAAACCTTTAAGACTGCTGTACTATACTAGTATGTTGTACAGTTAATATTTAATCTGTGTTCAAGCTTTTTTTAGAATTAACTTGGACCATCTTTCACTAAAATCATTAAAACTACATTGTTGACTCATTTCCACAATCTTCTCTAACTAACGTTGTTAGATAAGCTCGTCCAAAGTTAGTTTCATCACATACAGTACGAACACCAACTAACTTGCAAACTCCGACATTTTTCATATGCATCGACTCAATATAAACTACTGAGCAAATACTAAACAGATAAAGTCCGATTTAGTAAATAGTCCAAAGATTTAAAAATATAACAAAATAGTCACTTCACGAAAGATATTTCTACAAAAGCATGTAGGTGAAGTGAGGGCAATCTATCTAACTGAGTCCTTTCTCTTATTCCCACAATGGAAATTTCGCCGGTCTAACATAATCTATAAGAATGATAATATAATAACGAAATAAGTGCCGTGTTTAAGATATGAAGCCGTGTTTTTCCATCCAAATGGGCATAAAATGTCTGTTAATTCGACTGCGAAGTATCAAAAGCGTTTGTAGATATCTAAGTGCAGAAATACGAAGAAAGTTGCAACGTGGATGACTTCCCTAAGAGGAGTCAACAACAACAGCACCAAGCAGGAAGGAAATTCTCGTAAAGAAGAATATAAACGTGTTTTTAAACACGATTTGGAAAAAATTAGAACACTACATTAAACATCAAGCTACAATTATGAAATGTGGACGGAGATTGGAACAACATAATATTTACCAACGGAAGCACCTTTACCATTACTACTTACAGAAAGCGAGTATGGATTAAAAAGGCGAAAAGGTAGTTCGAATGGCATCCGTTGAAGCTTCATGTGTATGCTCGTGCTTTCGGAAAATTGATGTTATTCACCGATATTCGGACTGATCGAACTTTAGAAAAAAGGTTTACTAAAGTCTCCTGCAATACTTGATAGTCTAAACAACAACGACTAGATACTACAGAAAGATAACGATTCGATACACAGGAACCGCATGTGCATCCAGTGAAAGAAGGAACACAATATCCCCACCACTATGAACTTGCTTCCGCAGCGTCTAAAGCAGGAATGCACAGACTTATAGGGAACAGGGGCCACTCGGGAAAATTATAAGCCAAGGATGAGCCACTACAGGAATAGTTATTAACACAAATATTTTTATTTTTAAATAGTATGAATTACTACAAATGATAAAAATAAAAGAACATTCAAAAATGTTTGTTGTAATTATATAATCGTAATGTAATCTAATCATTACAATGTAATATTTCATGCTTTATTATTTTGATGCATGACATTGCATTGACCTATCAATTTTGTTTATGTTTGGCTCCACATTACTTGTCGCCATACGTAAAATTGCTTCCAGATTTTCATTTGCCAGACGGTTTCGATTTTTTGTTTTGTTAAATTTCAGCTTGCGCATTTCAATGCATTTATTCGCAACTCTTTATAAGCGGTTTTGTCAACGCAACGGTACAAGTTGAGTAAATTACCTTCATTAAACTTGTTTCGTAAATTATCATTTTGCATGTCTAATTTTTTCCATTTCCAGAAGAGCTTTGAGCATGTCACTCCCCTTGGTTTGACTTGTCAAAGAACTCATACCAATCAGTTCTTCACTCACTTCAAAATTTTGCGTTACACCTCGTAAAAATATTAAAAGTTGAGCAGTGGAACTTATATCTGTAGATTCGTCGAGTGCTATAGAAAAATACTCAAAACTTTTCGATTTCGTAGCTAATTGCTCTTCTATATTAGCTGCTAATGTAGTAAGTCTTCTTTGAACAGTCATCCGATTTAGTTGAATTTTCTTTGCATCTTTCGGACACATTTTTTTTGCGGTGATATCTAAACACTGCTTAACAAACTCACCATCTTTACAAGGCCGACAAGTTTTCGCTATTATTCGAGATATTTCAAAGCTAACTTCAGTAGCTGTTTCCATCTTGAATTGGTTTTGTAAACATAGCTTGCTGGCCTATTAGTTCCCTTTGTAAAGTGGAAATTTTTGCGTTCGATTTTCGCCGGTTAATTTGGCAAAAGTATGATGCTGGGTTTCATAATGCCTTTTTACATTATATTCCTTCGGAATAGAAACACTACTCTTGCATATTAAACACACTTAGCAAACGCACAAGATTTAAAGACACTTTTGTTATGCGATGAAATAAAAAAGTATTTTTCGGTCCAAATATCTTGAAACTGTCGATTTTCATCTTCAACCTTACGACTACGCTTTTTACTGGGGCCTGGTTTATCCATATCAAAATTGATATTATATTGTTACGTAGGTAGATGCCAAGTTCGAACGACGAAATATTTATTCTTCACAGATTACAATTCAAACAACATAACGTTCGCTTGTCCGTAGTTAAAATTTAACTGCCCCGGTAGCGGGCGATGCGTTGTACTTATACGAGTTACCTAACATCGAGAACCAACCACATTGTTCGGGGATAATACCGACGTGTTTCGCGAATCTTCAAGTAATCTAGTTGGTTCGACAGATTTCTAGTCCCGTAACAATATGCTTGGAACGACGAGGAGCATACCTGTCCTACGTAGTAAACCTGAACAAGAAAATAGTAGGTAGTTAAAGATACATATCTTACTAACAATTACAAAAGTTAGACAATATGAAACAAACATGTAAATAATTTACATATCTGTAACTATGCACATGGACAATACACCTCGTATTTTCAGCATTTACTTCTGCTATTGCCATCTAGGCGTCCTCAGTTAAGCTAGTGAAGCAATGTGTACAAATTAATACAAACCTGTTATAAACAACCGGTTTGTATCTCTATTTAAATTTACTGAAATAGCCCGCATAGATCAAGCAAGTTCCGTCCTATGACAAGACAACTATTTAATAATTGACATCTTACGGGCGAAAGAGACTTTGTCCGGAGGGCTACCTATCGTTCGAACAGCTAAGCTGCTACGGGAAACGATAAAATACGTATGTAGATGTAGTCCATTAACAACCAGCCAGATGGCGGTAAATATACAAAAAGGTTTTGTTTAAGAATGACAATACATTAAGCACGTATAAAGCGTTTGAACAATATGAAACAAACATGTAAATAATTTACATATCTGTAACTATGCACATGGACAATACACCTCGTATTTTCAGCATTTACTTCTGCTTAATACATATGTTTCTGCCATCTAGGCGTCCTCAGTTAAGCTAGTGAAGCAATGTATACAAATTAATACAAACCTGTTATAAACAACTGGTTTGTATCTGTATTTAAATTTACTGAAATAGCCCGCATAGATCAAGCAAGTTCCGTCCTATAACAAGACAACTATCTAATAATTGACATCTTACGGGAGAAAGAGACTTTGTCTGGAGGGCTACCTATCGTTCGAACAGCTAAGCTGCTACGGGAAACGATAAAATACGTATGTAGATGTAGTCCATTAACAACCAGCCAGATGGCGGTAAATATACAAAAAGGTTTTGTTTAAGTATGACAATACGTTAAGCACGTATAAAGCGTTTGTACAATATGAAACAAACATGTAAATAATTTACATATCTGTAACTATGCACAGATATGTAAATTATTTACATGTTTGTTTCATATTGTACAAACGCTTTATACGTGCTTAACGTATTGTCATACTTAAACAAAACCTTTTTGTACAAAAGTTAGAATAAAATAGAAAGTTAAGAAATATTGATTTGAATGGATTTTAGCTCCTTTGGTAGTTTTTCCAACAATTTTTAAAATTCGTTGGCGGGCCGCATAAATATCGACAATGGGCCGCATGCGGCCCGCGGGACGCGGTATGTGCATCGCTGGTCTAGAGTAAGTAAAAACTTCGACGAAACAGTTAAGCGGAGCTAAACATTTTAGATGGACACTACAAATATTCGGAAGGATACTTCTCCAGACTATGCAATTAGTGGTATACTGATATTATAATTAATAATAATGGCGATTGAACTATATTTGTATATATTTACGTATAAGCTGATAACGTGCATGTTTTTTTTTTTACTTACAAGCTTTTATTTTATTGTTACCCCATACGCTTTCTTTTGTAAATGACTGTATATTACTTTTAAATTAACATAAACACTAGATTGTTTTTTTTTCGTTACTTTCTTCAAAATAGGTCTAGGATTTACCTTACTAAAGAAGTTAATCTATTGTAGTAGAAATTGGTTCCAAAATCACGAATTAATATCTCATATAAAATAGAATGAACATACTAGGCGAAGTAATACATCAGTAACATGACACCTTTATTGAACAAGATATTTTCGAAACTTTTATGTAATATTTGATCACCGTATTTCCCAATTAACTCCAATATAAAAGGTGACTACTACCTACTTTATATTACGTAAAATCCATCCAATATTTCTTACACTTAACGACATTGTAGATGATTGCGGTCTAAAATATACTACAGTGAAAGCAAATACCTTGCCATAAAGAAGAAAAAAGCGCTCGTAAAATAATGTTCGTACTGCGCGTTTTATATAAAAGGTCCCAAGTGCACAATTATTCAAAGAAATATTACTTTCCCGAGCTGAACATTGCATTACACGAACGAGATATTTTAATTCAATATCTATGTCCGAAGTGAATACGCGTAGATAATTTGTTATCGTTAAGGTCGATGTATGTATATATATATATATATATATATATATATATATATATATATATATATTGTGTCGTGTCTATAATGTCTGTGGATGTGTTCTTGACCTGCACACACAAAGAAATACAATTACTACGACGCCTTCTACATTCTTCAATCCTAGTTGGAAACATCGTTAAGGAAAAATTATTGTTTCTAAAACGAAGATCTATCCATGCAATATTCCTGTAGTGTAGTGTGCTTCGAGATAAATGAATGTCCAATCCTTACGTCGCCGAAAGATATATGTTAAAGTGTGAAAATGGTCTGGATATTTTGTCGATGTATCGGGCAAAATTCGAAGTAATAAAGAGAAAATTGCCCCCCGCCATACTGCGAAAATGTCAATAACAAATATTATAAATAATGTTTTATAACCTGAAGTTATTGATTTTTACAGAGAAACACTAGAGTGGTAGTGACCTAAGGAAAGATTAGCGTAATTTTAGAGGCAATAGAAATGAAACATTTTAAACGTAACGCAAGTTATCGCAGTGATAACATCACTGTCACTGTAAGCAACAGTGACTTTTTATCTTGCAAAGCAAAGTATTGTTAAAATAAACCGAATTAATAGAAATACAATTTTTAAGAAGTAATATTAAATATAAATTTATATTTTATATTCCTTGATAAAGGCATCATTTGCCGAAACATGTAGGGTTGTTTTAAATATATATATTTTAAAGTAAAACCAGACCTTAAATCGCCAACAAATTGAATTTACTATATATATATATATATATAGTAAACATATATATATATGTTATATTTAATGAACGGCTAGGAAATTATCTAAACACTTATATATATATATATATATATATATATATATATATATATATATATATATATATATATATATATATATATATATATATATATATATATATATAAAAAATATAAATGCATTTATATTTTTTATATCCTTGACAAAGGCTTGCCGAAACATGTAGGGTTGTTTTAAATAGATATACTTTGAAGTAATAAACCAGACCTTTAATCGCCGACTTATTAAGTTTACTATATATATATTCGGCAATAGCACAAACCTAGACCTCAGATAGTAACCTGAACTGACTATCCTGAACCATCTGTGCAAACTCGAGCCAGTATATTGGCTTAGAAATGTTTTCCAGTTTAAATATGTCGACCTTCCCTTCTTCTCATGTTTACAGTCTTTTTGCAATGGTTCAGTTTTGTAATATTTTGAAGAAATTTAGTTCCGAGACTTTCCGCTTGGTGACGCCTTTATCGACGTTAGGTATATCGTATATGAATATATATGCCTAACAGTCCTGAACCAGTAAATTTTACAACACTGTTCAGTTTTTGCATTTAAATAGTTTCGAAGACATTACGTCGCAAAAGAACAAAAAAAATACTGAAATTAGGAAAAGAGATGAAACCTAAAGCTAAGTTATACATATATTTTACGCGAACGTTTACATACTCAAATATCTCTAACTAATAATTTTGCAAAATTATAGCCGTAAATGATAGTATAAACCTGACAAACCATACAAATTATTTGCGCAATATTGATCTCTTAGCTTAACTGTTTTGGCAATGTTACGATTACTGCAACTTGTTTGTTATCTATATAATAAAATAAACTTAACGAGTTTGTAAAATTACTATAAATATCATAAAATTAAAAAGAAGGTTTCATTGTTTTAGTCGTTAAAGTATAAAAGAAAAAAAGATATGGTCCCGGCGATATTAAATGGTGGTCGCGAAATAGCCTAAACAATAATGAAAAATCATTTATTAAAAATATTTTACTTACAATAAATACACATGTAAAGAAAAGAAATTAATGTTATAGTTGCATTTCTTTTCCATTTAAGAATTTCTTCATACGTGGATCTACGTTGAAAACACACAAAAGCAAATTGTTTTCGAGTGATAAGAGAGGATTTCTGTATTCAGTTTTTAGCGCAACCATAGACGAAAAACCCTTTTCACAGAGATAAGACGGGGCGAAAGGAATTAATATTTTCAATGCTTCTGTGACTAAATTTCCATATTAATTTCGACTAGCAAGCCAAAACATATTTAAATCTGCAGATGTAAATTCCAGTTGTAGTGTTTTGTCGGCATTTCGATGACCTGGTCGTGAATCTCAACTGCTAACTTAGCAGGGGTAACAATATTTTCACTGAACGGATTCAGTATCCATCTCTTCGCGAAATCATTTTTACTTCCAGGAAATACCCCGTCCACAGAGTTTTTAGCTCACGCAAATGCATCTTCATGCAATCTAAACTGTGGTGAATAACAATATCTTTTTTGTTCATTGAAATTTTTCTCAATATAGTCCGAAATGAGTGGGAACAAGCTTTGAAGGGGAATAATATAGAATATAAAGCATCCTAATGAAAGCATGAACTTTGTCTGTCATTAATAAAATGTTTTTATCACGTCCTTGTAAATTCACACTCAAGCCACTTAAATGCAAAAATACATCAGCTAAGTAAACCAACAACAACATACAGCATTATTTTGTAAAAACAATGAGAATGGTGTTTGTTTATCCTGGAAAAATATATTAATTCATCTCGCAAACCCAATACTCGGGTTAACACTTTCCCTCGCGAGAACCGTCTAACTTCTGTATGGAAAAGAAGAGATTTTTTACTTGACCCATTTCATCGCATAGTTTAGCAAACAGCCTGTTCTGTAACGGTCGGCTTCTTATAAAATTAACCGTTTTTACAGCTTCACAAAGAATTTGATTGAGGTTTCTCGGCATGTTTTTTTGCGACAAGAGCATGTCCGTGAAGAAAGCAGTGCGTCTATCCGCCATTGGTATAACACGATTTTTTAATATTTTCATTAATCCACTGTTCTTTCCTGTTGTCGCCTTTGCACCATCACTACATACTGCAATACATTTTTTCCAGTCTATGTTAGTATAGTTTTTTGTAGCTTTTTAGAACTGTTATTAAACGCGTTAACAAGGTAGCTCGATACAATGAAGAAACCGATATTTATGAGTCACCAACATTGGCAATGAACTTTGGAACTTTACTAAAGAAATGCCGTGACCTGGTATAGATTGATTTCTTACAAAAACCTAACACGCATATACAGAGAAGACTAACAAAATCTGAAAACGTTTCTTGAATGTCAAAAATGGGCTGACGAGATTTCAGTACAAGCGGTTTTCAAACTAACACAGGATCACAGTAGCTGTCATAATATCAAAATCTTTCGGTTAATGAAAATGATGTGACTTCCTACAATAATTAAAAGATGTATAATTTACTCAAATTATATTGCTTAATAGAATACGACCCGCAGAAGTTGCCCAACTCACGATACAAACGTATAAATCTATAAATTTGAATTACCCTCAAGAACATTAATTTTTAAATTGTTTAACAGAAAACATAATCTTTAACACTTACAGCCTTTTTATAATCAGAGGAAAACCAGGAAGTGGAGTGAGAGTTTTGTTATCACCAGATAATTAAAAGGATTTTGAGTTTTTATTAGAGATTCGAGACGATTTCGTAAATAACGATAGTTATATTTTTCACACCAGTGGTAAAAATTATATTGATGGTACAAAAATATTACATAAATATGTGCCTATATGTGTACTAGACTTCGAAAGCATTTAGATACAATTACTAACTTTTGTAGTTTTTGAAGAATGACATGGAACAACTTTCTAAATTCATGGGACCCACTCTAAGAACGCACTGCAGTGTATATCGGATGTCGGACAACATCTATCAAGGTAGAACTGAAAAATATAAGGGGAAACAACTGGACGAGATAAATATCGATTTAATGTAACTTGAATCTTAAACAGAATAAGGAAACTCTAGAACCTGACCAAAACAATAATAATAAAAGTAACAAGTTCATATGAATTAGATTAAAAATTGTGAAATATATAGAAAAATATAAACAAAAACAAAGTGCTAAAGGCAATCCTCGTCAATCTTGGACCATTAACCAAAAAAAAATTTTTGCCTGAATTTTCAAAGAACATTTAGAAGCCAAAACTCGAAAAGAAGAGGGATTGAATTTATAGAACTCTATGATGAGCTAATGAAGGCAGGAAATGAAATTCAATTAAAGCAGTGGTATACAATGTATACGCAGGAAAATAAAAAATTGCTTGATTCAGTTCTGATAAGAATATCTATTGTACAATAATTTTCAAACTAATCGATTACTTTCAGTGAATTATGGAACTGAGATTAAATATGTTACATTTGTTTTAAAAACGATGCTACAATAAAACGTTCATTTCACATTTCACGACTTTTTCCTCAACACACGCCTTCAACGATACTTTGTTCAAATATTAATATTACATATAACATTTCGATTATATTTTTGTAACATGAATCTTAGAATACTGTTTATAAGCCTACTAGATGTCAGTTTGTCTAAGATCTTACTAGAGATGTCTATAGATTGTCTACATTTCAATCTAAATTTGATCAATACCAAAAATAAAACTATATGTAAGTCACTTTTACAGCATATGTTACATGAGCAAAAATAATTTTTTGATCAGATATGTCGATATATTTTAGATTCTAATACTTCTCAGGTAATATATAAAACAAGTAATCGAAAAAATAGTTTTCATTCTAATAAGTTTGTAGTTTCCTATTTAAAATTAAAATATATTTTTCACTAACTTGAACATTTAAGATTCTTGATTGCTTTATATTATTATAATGAAGTCGTGAAAACCTATGAAAAGTTTATTATACCAATAAAATATTTTTTAATAATGTACTTCCTATATGCACATGTTCACAAACCTTAATTCTAATTTACAATAAAATTATTAGATTCAAAAAGCTTCGGTGAATATGATTATTTAAATAATACAAACACCCTTTCAAGTAATTTGAGTTTCATTCGTTATCAAAATAAATTATATATATAGGCATCTGATTTCTAAAATCATAACGAAAATATATCTTGTAAAAACAATATGCAACTCTTGGGTATAAAATGTGCCGTAAATCTGACAACGCTGAAATGGTTTAGAATGTAACGTTCATTCTTGTAAAACTGTATAATTTGGCTTAAGAAGTAGTGTAATTACTACAGAACGGACATTCTTACCACATGACTCAGCGCAATTCAATGAAGTATTTGTTAGACCATCTGGCCATCTGGTCGACAGCAATTACAATGGACAACACACCTTATTGTATTCCGAGGATATATTCCATTAAACGCACTCGGCAATTGGAAATGTTTATAAACATCGCTGAGTACATCCCGGCGTAATACAATAAAGTATTTGTGTTTGATTTTCTCGGCCACCTGATTTTCACAGCGTTAACAATGGTCAACGGCCATTGTATTCGGAGAACTTAGTCATGTGGTAAGAATGTCCGTTCTCTAATAATAACTATATTCTACTATATACTATAATATACTATATATATACTATAATACTATATTCACACAATTACAAAACATATACGAATGTGTTAATATCGACTTTATTGATGTATATATTCGATAGAAGCATATAAAACATATATGTATTTAATTATACATCAATGTATTATTTCTATCTTCAATATTTATAGGTGGTTCAGAATGACTATAACTTTCTTTTGGATTAAGTTTGATAGAAAGATGTATATATATATATATATATATATATATATATATATATATATATATATATATATATATATAGTAAACCTAATCAGTAGGCGATTAAAGGTCTGTATATTACTTCAAAATATATGTATTTAAAAAACTCTACATGTTTCGGCTGTATACGCCTTTATCAAGAGAATACAAAATATGAATGACAGGATATAAATGTCAAGTAATTAAGTTGCTATGGTTTAAATTATTCAAAGATACATTCTAGTAATAATAATAAATCATGCCTTAGTATTCCAAAAAATAGATAACAAGGTGTGAAAATATGTGTTGTTCGCTGCTAGCAATTTGTGTCTCCTTCTGGGTATGAACTTGTGTGTTGGTTGCTGCTGGCAGCTTGCGTCTCTCTATGGGTGTCTGGTTTTGTGTGAGAGCGTAAGTGTAGGGTTTTGTATGTCGGTGCGTTCGTGCGTGTGTTTAGTGATCGGTCGCATGAATTTAGAGAGGTCGGATAACCAGCCGTTGCGTAGGGCCGCCAACCCTTTCCCGACAACTTCTTTACAATTCCGTGCAGTACTTCGACGGTCTGACCCCCGCCCCAACGAGGCAAGGCGCAGACAGGCGAAGCGCACCCTGTACGGGGTTGCTCATCGCAACTAAGGGAACACTCTTAGTGGCTACCTCAGTCGACGATGGTCACACTTATGCCATCTTAACGTTTTCCGCCGAAGCGGGGGCATAGCACACACGTCGAACGTGTGTGTGCTGTTAACGGCAACCACTAGGACCGGTCCTGGGCGAAAACCTGGCTAGGCTGCCGTTAACAGCACACACACGTTCGACGTGTGTGCTATGCCCCCGCTTCGGTGGAAAACGTTAAGATGGCATAAGTGTGACCATCGTCGACCGAGGTAGCCACTAAGAGTGTTCCCTTAGTTGCGATGAGCAACCCCGTACAGGGTGCGCTTCGCCTGTCTGCGCCTTGCCTCGTTGGGGCGGGGGTCAGACCGTCGAAGTACTGCACGGAATTGTAAAGAAGTTGTCGGGAAAGGGTTGGAGGCCCTACGCAACGGCTGGTTATCCGACCTCTCTAAATTCATGCGACCGATCACTAAACACACGCACGAACGCACCGACATACAAAACCCTACACTTACGCTCTCACACAAAACCACACACCCATAGAGAGACGCAAGCTGCCAGCAGCAACCAACACACAAGTTCATACCCAGAAGGAGACACAAATTGCTAGCAGCGAACAACACATATTTTCACACCTTGTTATCTATTTTTTGGAATACTAAGGCATGATTTATTATTATTACTAGAATGTATCTTTGAATAATTTAAACCATAGCAACTTAATTACTTGACATTTATATCCTGTCATTCATATTTTGTATTCTCTTGATAAAGGCGTATACAGCCGAAACATGTAGAGTTTTTTAAATACATATATTTTGAAGTAATATACAGACCTTAAATCGCCTACTGATTAGGTTTACCATATCATACCAAGGTCACGAAGTTATTATATATATATATATATATATATGTATATATATTTATATGAATGAAACATTGTGTGTGTGTGTGTGTGTGTGTGTGTGTGTGTGTGTGTGTGTGTGTGTGTGTGTGTGTATGTGTGTGTGTGTGTGCGTGCGTGCGTGCGTGCGTGCGTGCGTGCGTGCGTGCGTGCGTGCGTGCGTGCGTGCGGGCGTGCGTGCGTGCGTGCGTGCGTGCGTGCGTGCGTGCGTGCGTGCGTGCGTGCGTGTGTGCGTGCGTGCGTGCGTGCGTGCGTACGGGCGTGCGTGCGTGCGTGCGTGCGTGTGTGTGTGTGTGTGTGTATATATATATAGACACACACACACACACACACACACACACACACACACACACACAATTCCACAGAAGCTCTGTAAGTATCGATTTCAAGCATTTTTACTTTAGAAGTTCTGTGTTCTTGCGCGACATTTTCGTTTATTATATTCAACAAGCCAGCAATAAAAGTGAGATAAATTGTATGTAAAGTGCACTCTGCAAATACTTTACACCGTACGCTCTAAATCAAATATACTTTTGCCTTGCATTTCCCTAAAGCAATGCACATATTTCCTATTTCCAATTTAGTATTCGACAAGTTGACGTTTCATAATATGCAAACTCTTGAATAAACCATAGTTTTAATTTTACCGTATGTTTATAATGTGATATACTAAAAGAATGGAAGAATACTTTTAATCAAAAATAGATATTGATTACACTGGCCAACACAGTTTGGTTCTCTTATACACTAACACATGTAGTTATATCTTTTGTATTAAATTGATTGAACTCTCGCTTGGCACTTGGTGAAACATCTTGATAAATTCACGATGAAAAAAGAACACTTGGTTATATCGGGCAAACAGGTAGAAGTTTTCACACTCGTATTACTGAACACAGAAAAGCCATTTTAAATTCTAGGAAATGCTCAGGGATTTCAGAACACTGCATTGATAACAACCATATGATCTCATCGGACAATTTTAATATATTACACTCTTCTTCAAAAGGATTACGATTAAATCTCCTGGAAATATTAGAAATTTCAAAGGCGAAAAATAAGTCGTTAAACATTGTAAACGAGCAAACCGAGTTTAGACTTTCGCCGATAATGAGGGCAGTTATTTGAATTTAATTACTTATTATATTATATCTTAAATTACCCCCTTTTCCATTTGCACGAAAATTTGTTAGTAACGTTATCCCCTCTCTATTTTGTAGTTACATACATCTATTTATACTTTAGAAAATTTATTCTTATGTTAATTGAAAATGGTCCGAAACAATTGTCTTATTTTATGTAAATAAAATTTAGTGAAACATATAACCAAGTGTTCTTTTTTCATCGTGAATATATCTTTTGTCATGCTGATTCTGAATCTGATTTAAAATTTGGTCCATCACGTCAGGATTTTGAGACATTTTCTTAAATAGTTTTTTCAAAAAACGCATTAAATTTTACAAAATCTCTTACTTTTATATAAGGAAGATACGATATACAAATATTATTCTGTCGAACTGCTTCTGATGACAAGTGGACTTGTCTGAACATGGCCTTCCATGTTTTCTACGTCAGAGCACTTAAGTCACGGCCATTTTTGCTCTGGAACTAATCAAATTAAGAATGGTAGATATAGTACACATCAAAAAATAAACTTGGGTATGACTCGTCGCTTTCAAATGTACGAATAAAATTCCTTTTGACGTATGTCGTTTGATATTTATTTATTTCAAATGCCGCTGTCAAGCAATGAGAGGTTATGTTAATAATTGATTATGTAAATTTATCACTATTAAGGATGTTCTGTGATGTAGATAATTATATGAACGTTTTAAACAATTAAATGGAAATGATAGCATTATTAATAAGCAACTATTAATAATTATGGAAAATGTGTGTTTCTTAAAATATAGGGATAATTATTCGGCAGAAGACAGTTTCTTCAGCGTATTTTATGTCATGGCACTATATATACACAGAATAATAGAAATGTCTGTGGTGCATTTCATTTATACTTCAACTCCAATATTTGCATATTCCGGAATTGTTATTACATAGTTGTTTGTTGATAACTCCCCGAAAAATTGAAATTTAGAAGAAAACCAATGGCCCGACAAGCAATATTTTTGATATTTCTGAACAATTATTTTCTCTCAAGTGGTTCATCCATGACCAGGAATTTACAGAATTAATTTATTCAGCTATCAATAATGGATGTAAAACAAATTTTAAATTTTGCTATTAAATTTTTTCCATAAAAATATAACTAGCATCATATATTTCTATAGTTATGAAAGATTATAGAAAGAAGTTTTATCCTTTTTGTAAATACATATATCTTATTTTATAATACCGCAACCAAAATTATATTACAAATAAAATAATCAAACACAGAAGTTGATTGTAAAGTATTTTATTTTCAGTACAAAATATGCTAAAAAATATTGTATCAATACACTAAAAGAAATTGATATACATTATAGTTACAGAATCATTGTTTTGATCTACATACATTATAAAATATTCTATGATTTAAACAAACTAAAGCGACGTTAAATAAATTCAAATCAAACACCTTATTATGGTGTAATAATCTCCTGAATGAAGCAATTCTTTCCAAAAAATAGAATCATGAAGTGCCATTATATGTTTTATTAGACACCAAGAAATACAAGTTACAACATTTTTGAATATTACAACTTTAAACGATGCAAGTTACAACATTTTTGAATATTCCAACTTCAAGCGATGCACAAATGAAAGCTAATAGTATAATGGGTTGTCTAGCTTTTACCAATAGTTCCTTCAAACACTGAAAATTGCTAACAAAACAGCCCAAGATACAGTAAAACTAAAACAAAGCAATACCGTGCAATAACTAGAGTGTAAATCAGTCCATTGGGAATCTGAATCACTCTCATTTAAATGAATAATAAGTTGTTCTACTTCTACGTCAAAACGTTTCTCAATTCCCAACCATTCTATCATCAATTTTTCTGCATGCTTGATACATTATTGCCAATAATCACTATCAGTCTTCTCCAAAGCTTGAATCAAAATTTCTTTTACATTTTCATCTTTAAACGCCGCTGTTGGACCAATATTTTTGTTGTAATAATCCTTACAATTAGCCGAAATTGATTCAATTGGATTGAATTGACAATGGTAAGGTGGTCTTATAACTTCATGTCCATTTTCTCCAGCAATTTTGTCAATTTCATATATACTTTCTCTTGGGGATTTTCGCTTATGAGATGTAAAAGCCTCTCGTTTCAACATATCACTGTCAAAATGAATGTGATAATTTGTTAGATACTGTTTCATTTCATCTTTAGTGGCCTTTGCATTTGGTATATTTTCTATTAACTTCGAATGGTAACTGGCATTGTCAAGAACAATCAAGCTAGGTTCCGAAAGACTAGGCATTAATTTTTCTTCAAATCTTCAAATCACGTAAATGCTTCTGCACACATATAACCATGATAATAACTACTTTTACATTTGAAGAAAACAAGAGTGAGACATCTGAAATAAAGCCATCTTTGTTCCCAGCATTTAATACAATAAATCTACAAAAACTCATCATGCTCGTCCAATTAGATTGTAAATTCCTTTAGGAATATCTAGCCTATAAGACGTTTTGCTGAACCAGATCACAAAAACAAAACTGTCATAATTAAAACAAGTTAATTGTGACCTATGACTTCCAGTGGCAACTTAACTAAAAGTCATTTAGTACAACTACAAATCATCTAAAACTTTCCTACCATGTTACTACCCCAAAGGCCTGCAGGGCTAGTACAGGGACTATTATTATTTAATAAAACGGTATCTTATATAAATAACCAAAAAAAAACAAAAATAGACAAACTTACTCCGATGCTATGTTCAAACAAAGAAACGATCTGAAAAAATTTCCATTATGTTTTAGATACTATATAAGTCGTAAATACGTAATGGTTAAAAAAACATTCACTCGCATTACACCTTTAATATTTAAGAACGAACGAACAACATATAGAAATTAAATCAACTTGGAACAAAAGAAAAAAGTTAACAGAGAAAATATTAATTTTCCTCTCCATTTTTTGTGCCACGACTTCTCACAAAAACCCACTTTCTAGATGACAATATTTATTTTTAATTCCGGTAACACAGCCGTATCCAATACATATTTTTTATTTGTGCATCGGAATCGGTTTACTGTGTCAATAATACGTTTGTGTATTCAGAATCTCTTTCGTTCGAATTGAATTGGTAATTGACTGACATGTTGAAAATAAACATCTTTTTTACCAAGTACATATTATATATTATATGCAAATAACGTGTAGGTTATATATATTTTTATATTCAAAATATATATAAAATAAAAATAATATTAAATTAAGAAAAAAATTGTATGTACAATTTGTATAAATATAATGACATATTTTCATGATTGCTTTCGTTAGGTGTAAGGATGTTAGACGGTGTTGTAAACGATGCAGTCGAAGCTAGGGCGTTAGGCTTAAATCCGGAACACATAGATATATATAGCGCTTCATGGGGACCAGAAGATGACGGTAAAACTGTCGACGGTCCCGGACCGTTAGCTAGAAGAGCTTTCATATACGGAGTAACGAGTGGTCGAAAGGGAAAAGGTTCCATTTTCGTCTGGGCTTCAGGAAATGGAGGAAGACATACGGATTCATGCAACTGTGATGGTTACACTAACAGTATTTTTACGCTTAGTATATCTAGTGCAACACAAGGAGGGTAAGTAATATATTTATTGGAAGCAACTGTTTTTACTGAACTTTAATGAGCAAAAATATTGTATATTTTTAATATTTGGTGCTATGTGAAAAGTTTTGTTTATTTATGACTTATGACTATTTTTTGTCACAACATATATACAATACAATATATACTTTTTCTGAATAATAAAAACGTTAAAAAGAACACATTACAGATAAACAACCGGATTCCCAGTTACCAAAAAAAAGATTCGTATTGTAACATTTTGTTTATTGCGTTCGTTCGAAGATAATGCAACGTGTTTCAAAAAGAATTATATCTAGTTGTCCATCAATTTCTCCTATAAATTATGATGTTCTGCATTCTTGAAATGCGGATATAGATTAAATGGTATGAAGGCTATCTATCTGTCACTGTCAAAATTTACCATCGAGAGTTATGGTGCTGAAATTAATAACAAGTACAATTAGATTATTAATTTATTTAATAAGAAATCTTTAAAGATGGGATATTAATCAAACAACCAAGGTTAAATAACTAATTTGTAGAAATTTTAATTATTATAATTTATAACAAGTGTTCGAAATGGTCCCCATTTTGTTGAACGCATAATGCAATATTGTCAAAAATATTCTGCAATACATTTTTGTTATTTCATTACATTTAATTGTAATTGTATTCATAAAGTCATTTAAGTTATTCATTTTTGTCTTCCATACTTCATTTTTTAGCAATCCGGAAATCTAACCTGGTAAGATCTGGTGACCTTGCTAGCCAAAGCAACTAAAAAAACGCTAAATTTTCACGAGTTGTATGTGCAGTAGTCCCATCTGGCTGGAATTAACCCCAATTGAGTTTGTCTCGATGCACTTGAGTTAAAAATGGTGTTAATAACTGTTCTCGGTATCGTTGGCTATTAATGTTATTGTGAAAAAATATTGGTCCTATTTTTCTACGACGAGATACAGCTAACCATACTCCAACTTTAACAGGATGTAAAGGAACTTCGATGTAATTGTTTGGATTGTTTGTAGACCATGTTCTGTAATTTTGTTTATTTACAAACACGCTTAAATGAAACCATGTTTTATCAGTAAAAGAACTTAGATGAAGCATTTTGTCATTATTTAAATTTATTTGAAAGAAGTTGCAATAATTAAGCCTACCAGCGTGATCTCTAGGTAAGATCTATTAAACAATCGATACTTTGTATGGATACATATTGCTATGAATAGTGGGTTAGTAGTTGGATGTACCACTATTCACACCAACTCTGTCCATATTATTTAATTTTTTCAAACAGTTTAATTTCTGCATATTATTTATAACTTTTTTCTTCATCTCCAGCCCCCTGGATCCATTGTACATTATTATTATTAATTATTATTTTCTTCTTATTTATATCAATTATAGTATTAATTTTATCCAATAAATCAATTCCCAATATTCCATCTCTACCTAAACCTTTCACTACTATAAATTCTCCGACAAATTTATTATTTTCTATATTAAACTGGACGACATAAATTTTATTAACAACAGCTATAACCTTTTTTGTAGCTGATACAATTGTAATTTTGCTAGTGGGTACATATTTCCCTTCTTTATTCTTAATTAAACATTCAACAACCTTTTCATCCAAAAACGATGTTTCACTACCAGAATCAATTAAACAATTACATTCTCTTTTTCCTATTTTAATTTTAATATGTGGTAATACCGTATTTATCGCGCACTCCGACTTATCAAACAACAATGCATAACTTTCACACTTTTTGGCTGGCCTTACTAAAAATCCTGACTACATGCAAGTTCTGATTTCTTTTTATCATCAACTTTAACTTCTAAATTAGAATTTGGCCTAGTATCTTTATATCTAGTACCTGTATATTTCTTAGGGTCTATGCTATTTTCTTTAACAATATCTTTACTAGTATTATTACTTATTCTGTTTGGGGAAGCCATACTACTACTATTTCTTTGACCAAAATTATTATTATTATTACCAGGTCTTTCAGGACTTGGAGGGGTATAATTGACATTAACTCTAGAATATTGATTTCTATTCATATTTCTATCTACATAATTATTATTGTATCTTTTACCACTCTCCACAGCATCCAACCTCTTTAATAATTCAAGAAACTGTTGCATGTCATTAATATTATAAATGGCTACTGCCTGACTAACTTGGGAATCAAAGTGTCTGCTTAATTGAGGAACCATATCTATTTCACTAATTCTAGGGGTCAAGTATTTTAAAACTGAATATCTTTTCAAGACATAAGTTTCTCTTGATTCATTACTACCGACATTAAATCTACAAAATAGTAATTCTTGTCTTACCCTATTTTGTTTACTTCTTCTCCAGAATTAATTAGTGAACCTGGCTTCGAATTCCTCCATCGTGTGCACCTCGTCAGACACCATCTCCCACCATATCATTGCATCATCCTTCAGACAGTTTACGATTTTCTGCAACTTTTTCTCGTCCCCTGGCACATCCTCCAAACTGGCTTTGATTTTCTTAAGAAAACACATCGGATTTGTATGTGACATCCCATAAAACTTTGGTAGCACTTCACTTTGTACAGGAACAGGAATATATGCAGGTACATTAACTTCATTTTTCTCACTTCTTACTTGCTCTATTTCTTTTTTAACTGTTTCTCTATATATATCATTCGTTGTTCCGCAAATTCCCTTTTTTCGATCTCTTCGGATAATTTAACATTTAATACCATGATATTTTCTTCTAAGTTTTGTTCATTAGATAATTGAAACGAATCCATTATTATATCTTTTTCTTGATTGGTATTGCTTAATGCCATTATTTTTACCATCATCACATCCACTTTCTCTTCCATTTTCTTCTGTCTTACTTCCATTTCCATTTCTTTTTCCATCATCGTTTCCATCGTAACCTGCATTTTCATCAACATGTCCAGAATAATCTTATCCCTGTTACTTCCTTTATGCCCTTCTTCATGTATGGTACTTATTGGACCTATTCTCTTCTTCGCTGCCTCAACCAGTTGCTCACTTCTTTGTTGTACTCCAGAGATGCCATCCATTTTTATATGTGCTGCTTTAATTTTCCAAAACTGCTTTAATATTTCTGCTTTTCTGTTCGCCCCACGTTGGGCGCCAAAATATGCTATGAATAGTGGGTTAGTAGTTGGATGTACCACTATTCACACCAACTCTGTCCAGCTGAGATACTCAGTCGGTTACTTTCTTTAAATGGGACTGATTCCCTCTCCGGGTTTCCAATGGAAAACGTGGAAAAATAATTTAATTAATACCACAATCAGGCGCCACACAAAATTTATTTGTGAATATTGTTAGTTTTACTGAAGTTACTGTTAAGCACACAAGTAGAAGGGTAAACAAAAAGATATACACATCTTAACTCAAATGAATCTTTAATATAAAAAATAAAAAAGAAAAAAAAATTCTTTATAAAGTATAAAGAATTGTGTAATGCAAACTTACACTTAGAGGTAAAAGAATTTGTTGAAAATGACCGCAAAACAAATCCAAACTTCCTCTGATTACACCCGAACTAAATTAAATCTAATAAATTGCAAAGATGTTTTTTAAATTTCAACCCAAATAAACAACTACAAACAGAAACAGAACAGGTAAACAAACAGAACTGACAGACCGAAACAAATCTCTAACACATGCGCAGTCACATGTAATAAAAAAAACTCTGCCCTTGAATCCAACGTGCAAAATTTAAAGTTATAAAATTTTTTTATATTGAAATTTTAAAATACGTTCTTTGTCATTTATATATATATTTCTATATATATATATATATATATATATATATATATATATATATCTAAGATAAAATATATATCAAAATTATCACAATGGTAAAATACAAATCAATACATACAAGAAAATACTAATAAAGATAATAAGAATAATTTCTTTTACTTTACGTAAATAAAATGTATTTTTGTATACGAGACACCAGAGTTAGAAGAACGTACAAAAATTAAACAACTACGAGTTCTGCACATTCGTAAATAAATCGGTATGAAATAAAGCACCAAAACTAATTAATAAAAATCACGAAGCTACAAAAACTAAGATAAAAAAATATCTTATAACACGTCTTCTCAACTCTGATAACAATTAGTGTCTGTCCACAGATAGCTCACAAGGCTCTCTATCAAAAAAATATAGTTTCAAGGTAAAATTTGCCCAGCCGAACAAACGGCATGCTCCCACTGCGCAAGTCAAAATAATAAATTCACAATTTATACACTAGCAACCAAAATAATAGTCCAATCAAAAATAATTAAAATTTTTCAAAATGTTGCGGGGAAAAGTCCATAGCAATATGTTAACAACGCTTCAAAATTATATAAATGGTACTAGAAGATTTCGCTTGAACTGATGAACGACGAACAAATGTATGTGGGTTTTCTCCAACAAGTTTTTCTACGTTTTCAACAATATTTTGCTGTGTACGTGGTCTACCAGAACTTTTGCTTTTCAATACAGATCCTGTAGCTCGTAACTTCTCCACGACAAGACGAATGTAATGATGTAAAGCGGTATTATCCACAATTCTATTAGGAAACTGCAAGTGAAACTACCTCTTACATTCCACGTAGGAATATTGTCATTCTCCATTAAGAAATTGTGCACTTCGGAAATATGCTTCAACAATAAAAATATTTTCTTGCAATGTGTACAGTTAAGCTCACATAAATCTAGTATAAACCGTTTTTGAATTTTTGTAACGTCAAAATGACATTTATCACTTCTTGATATCGAAAATAGCAAGAAAACTGACTCTGACACACAAAGTACAAATTTTGTTAAATTTTGAAAGTCGCACCAATAAACAAGTCGCAGAAGAATTTCATGTGAACAAATCTACAGTACTACAACTTAAAAAAAGATAGGGAAATTAAAGCAGTATATGTCGCAAACGTGAAACTGGTATTAAAAGAAAATCAACTGACGTAGAAGATCACAATTTGTTTAAATATTTGAGAGAAAAGATTTACTACTAGGGAATAACTATGGGAATATATTGAAAATACCTGGGAAAATATTCTTGAAAAAACTAATTCTTTAAGAAGTCTCATTGATTCTGTACCTAGAAGGTTAAGAGCAGTAATTGATGCGAATGACGGATTAATTAAGTATTAGTTTATTTGTTTTCTAAATTGTATTAAAAAATTACTTGACATTTGATTTGTCTTTCAAAAAAAGATTAATAAACACTAAGCAATTTTAAAAAATTTGACAATTTTGACAAGTTAGGTTATACTAGATTTATGTGAACTTAACTATACATTATTTAGTGCATTATTTATTAAGTAAAAAATAAATTTGTAAGAAAAAATTATATTGCTAGTCACAAAATGACAAATATCAAAATGACATTAGATAGATAGTTATAAATAAAAGGCAAGTGGCTTATAATAATTTGCAAGTACTAGCGACTCACTTCCTACTGAGATGAAGTTCTTTTTGAAACACGTTGTATTCGGTTATTACTCTCTCAGACGTACTCAGACTGTGTTGACAAAAACGTCTACTTAGTACTGTCACATACGTCTAATTACAGCGAGCCGATAGCTGCTCAAGTCATTGCCTTATCTGAAGTTACTCTGAAGCAAATGGAAATATCGGAACGCTTGCACATACACCAGTCCATTTTTTGCCATATACTAAAACGACAGGGAAACCGGCAGATTCAGCAGACGTCCCGTACAAAACCGACCGAGATGAACAAGTGCAAGACAAAATCGTTTGCTACAGGTCACAGTGCTAAGAAATCCTGCTGCAACGGCATCTGAGCTTAGTGGACATCTTGTAGAAGCTGGAGCGAAAGTAAGCAGATTTACAGTATCGACTAAAGGAATATGGTTTAAAAGCAAGACGACCTGCAAAAGTTCCAGAATTGCTTCCACGGCACAGGACAGAAAGACGAAACTTTGCTCAACAACACTTACTGTGGACTGCCGAGCAATGGAGTAATGTGCTCTTCTGTGACCAAACACGGATTCAATTGTATCATCCAGCTGGGCTTAACTTTGGTGAAAAATATTGCTTTTGGAGGAGGCTCAGCGATGAATTAGGCTGGGATAAGTTCAGATGGACGTACTGAGCTTGTGAAGGTCATTCAAAGAATGACAGGCGTCTGGTACTTGGAACTTATCCTTCAAGACCATGTTTACCCATACGCTGGCTTTATTAGGTTCAGATTGATCCATGATAACGCACGGCCGCACATTGCTGATGTTGTGCAACAGTATCTTACTGATGTTAAATTTGAGAGAGTGATCTGGCCTGCAAAGAGTCCGAATTGTAATCCAGTAGAGCACGTATTAAAGAGAAAAATTAAAAAACGAAATTCGCCTCCAAGAACTCTACAAGACCTACGAATAGCATCTGAGGAAGAATGGCAACAAATTCCACAAGAGAATGAATCTAAGAAATTTGATTTTTGGAATAGAAACGCGTATATTAGATGCTAGAAGAGGCAATACGCGATATTAAATCCAACTTTAGAAAAGAGCCAGCTAATATCAAACTGTTGCATTTATTTAAGGAACTTGTCTTGGTTAATTAATTTCTAATAAAAATACTTGTTTATCAACTTTAGCTTCTGTTGTTACATAAAATCAAACAAATAAGTCGTAGATATTATGTTTTCTCAACAAAGAATGAAGAAATAAGGAAAGGGTAATAAATTATTTAACATATTCAAAATATGCAGTACTTTTGCTCATGGGTGGATTTTTAAATATTCTTAAACTATTTGTACGTATTTTAAATAAAATAAAATAATTCGCTTTAATTTTTTTTTGCAAAAAGAGACTCGTTTTGGGGTTTGCAAATATTCCCCATGAACGAGATATTCTCAGTAAGCGCGAGTCGTAAGCTCACGTTGATTACGTCCCTGCCCTTTCTACACACCGCCCGTCGCTACTACCTATTTAATGATTTAGTGGGGTCTTCAGACCGATGCGCAGTTGCGTTTCATATGTCACCAATGTTGCTGGGAAGATGACCAAATTGATTATTGGAAGTAAAAGTCGTAACTTTTGTACTTTTTTGTTTTCGTTTCTGTGAAAGTTTTGCCTATTTCCAAATTTTTCAATTAACAGAAACAAATAGTAATTGGAATTTGCTAAATTTAGTAAATTATATTAAATATTTTAAAATATCCCAACCAAACTCTATTTGCCTTAATAAAGTATTTTTCAAAATTGCCATTAAGATTTCATAATAAATTCGTCCACTTACATATATCCCGCCATGCAGACAATATTTTCATTTTAGAATAATTGAAACATACATGAGCGGGTAAAACCCCACCAGTTTTGTATAATACAAAGGTATTTTTAATAATATAAATATTATTAAAAATCTGGTGTGAAGAACACAAATACAGGTTCACTATTAATATTTTTTGTAAACGTGTCCGAACATATCCCTCCCCAGAGACGTAGATACGTATTTCGCCTTTCTACAGGCTCATCGGTACGCCCTTGCTACATACATGAGTGGGTAAAACCCCGCCAGTTTTGTATAATACAAAGGTATTTTTAATAGTATAAATATTATTAAAAATCTGGTGTGAAGAACACAAATACAGGTTCACTATTAATATTTTTTGTTAACTTTTGTGTCTGAAGATATCCTTTCTCCAGCAGGGGCGTCCCGATGAGCCTGTAGAAAGGCGAAATTCGTATCTACGTCTCTGGGGAGGGATATGTTCGTACACGTTCATAAAAAATATTAATAGTGAACCTGTATTTGTGTTCTTCACACCAGATTTTTAATAATATTTATATTATTAAAATACCTGTGTATTTTCATTTTAAACTTAACTCAGTTTTAATGCTAACGGAACACGTTCATATGGTAATTCACTTTGCTTTCACAGTAAAATGTCGTTTCTAAGATATGGCTATTTTCTACATTGTAGAAGAAAGGGCGAACAGTGATTACATAATCTATTATATTTTTAATATTTAGTTCTTGCTCTACCCATCTTTATATACTGGTTCCTAAATCTAAGCTGTGGGATATGATATGAAACTCTAGTATTGATTAACATGGATCTTCTACCAAAATTTTTGAAAAATTCCATGAATCACCCAAATTTCCGAAACAATCTTCAAGTTATCCTTAATTAGCAATTAATTTTAATAATATTAAAAATAATCTCACTTGTACCACTTTCATTTAAATCATATTTTCACTTTTATACAGATACAAACCTTGGTATCTTGAAGAATGCTCATCAACACTAGCAACAACTTATAGTTCAGGAACACCTGGACACGATAAAAGCGTCGCAACAGTAGATATGGACGCTCGTCTAAGACCAGATCACATCTGTACTGTAGAACATACCGGAACTTCGGCTTCTGCTCCGTTAGCTGCTGGAATCTGTGCTCTCGCAATAGAAGCTAACCCCAGTCTTACGTGGCGTGACATGCAATACCTCGTCGTATTAACGTCAAGATCTGCTCCGTTAGAGAAAGAAACAGGATGGATCGTAAACGGTGTAAAACGAAAAGTGAGCCACAAATTTGGCTATGGCCTTATGGACGCTGGGGCGTTAGTGAATTTAGCAGAAATTTGGACGACAGTCCCTCCACAACACATATGCAAAAGTCAAGAGATCCTGGAAGATCGCCAAATTGATCCTTCGCAAAAATACACCTTAACTCTACACATGGACGTGACCGCGTGCAAGGGCACCTTGAATGAAGTGGTTTTCTTAGAACACGTTCAGTGTAAAATATCTTTAAGGTTTTTCCCAAGAGGGAACTTGCGAATTCTTCTCACTTCACCGATGGGTACAACGTCGACACTTCTTTTCGAGAGACCCAGAGACGTTGTCGCCTCAAACTTTGACGATTGGCCTTTCCTAAGCGTACATTTCTGGGGTGAACAAGCAGCCGGGCGTTGGACTCTGCAAATAATAAACGCCGGCAATAGACAAGTAGACCGAGCCGGAATCTTGAAGAAATGGCAATTGATTTTCTACGGTACACAAATCAATCCTTTACGTTTCAAAAAACCCGTTAACAGCCAAAATACTTACAAATCTCTAAAGTCTTTTGACAACTCCTTTATATTCCCTACTAATTCAGATCCTATTACACAAGAACCTCTAGTAACGGACAATTTCTATAACGCGGATCTTTACCGAGGATTTAATAATTATCAGAATATCTACAGTTTTTCTGGGTCTGATCCTGAACAAGCTATAAGTTCTTTAGATGGTAAAAAAAGTATTATTAGAGATAATGACAATAGCATAGAAGGCGAGACTGAAAGTAAAGATAACTGTGACGAACAATGCGATGCTCAAGGATGTTATGGAAAAGGACCGAATAAATGTATAGCTTGCAAAAATAAGCGTATGGATAAGTATGTATTCTTCAAAGTATATTTTGAAATTATTATAATGTAATTTTGTTGATTCCAGAACTTGTGTTAGTACTTGTCCACCGAGAAGTTACGCCGATGACCAAGGTCTGTGTCAACCTTGTGACGAATCGTGCAACACATGTACAGGAGCTGGACAAAATAATTGTTTATCTTGTTCGCCAGGTCATGTACGCGTTTTAGATTTAGACGTTTGCTTGCAACAATGTCCAGAAGGATATTTCGAAGGTAATTACTATTTAATTATAAAATTGATATAGTCTATCGCAACGTTCTGCTGTAATATTTTCAGATTATGTGGATAAAACATGCATACCATGCCAACCCAATTGCGCTAGTTGCCAAGATAGACCAGACCATTGTACGAGCTGCGATCATCATCTTCTGTTACATCAGAACCAATGTCTGGCTTCATGTCCAGAGAGCACATACGAAACTGAAGATTATACGTAAGTCGCTAAAATAAAAATAAATATAAATTGCTTTATTATTAATTACTTGCAGTTGTGCTCCATGTCATAGCAGTTGTGAAACTTGTCGCGGCTCTAACAGCTCGCAGTGTGTGAGTTGTTCGTTAGATAAGTTTTGGTACGATGGACGTTGCGAAAAAGACTGCCCGGCTCATCATTATGTAGACCATCATCAAAGAGAATGTATAGAGTGCCCACCTGGCTGTTCAGAATGCAACAGCACTACCTGCATATCGTGTTTGGACGATTGGACGGTGAATACCAAAGGTCGTTGCGTGCCTCACGGAAGTGATCGCTGTGATGTTGGTATGTTGTCAAATTCCATATGTGATCGAGAATCTATGAATTACATTTCCATTTTCATTTACAAATTCTTAATTTCAATTTCCTGAGTATTACCGAAAATTATTTAAATAGCTATTTCTATATACCCCATTTTTTATTTATTTTAAATGGAGAACGAATTGAATTATTTTAAAATTATGTATTTGGATTTGTGATGGAAATAATATAAAATGTTAACGCACTTATGGCGGTGCACACATTTAACATAATACATAAAGATTGAAACCAACAAGGTTTATGAAACAATCATCATCTGTAAACGATCAACAAGTCGTAATATAGGAGATATCTAATAGTCAAACACCAGTCAACTGATCTCCAGTGGAACAAATCAGCATCGAATAAAGAAGAAAGGTATTGACAAATCCAAGGTTAATTAATATAGGGGAGCGTCTTCACTAATTTGAAACAACTAATTCGAAAAAACAAAAAACCATTCCACACATGTATAGATGTTCGTGGGCTTAATGGACATATACTAAAGAAAATTTGAGCGAAATTAAACACCATTGACATTGATAAATTGTTAATACTATTTATTTATGTTAATTACCTCACAGTCACGATGTTATCAATGGCGTGCATTGAAATGTGTGCTACACAACATTCGTTTTGATAATCTCTTAAAAAATACTTTACTAAATTACTCCAGTATTTTATTTGTCCAAAACTGAATTTGTAATAGAATTTAGTTTCTGCTAAAAGGATTGACTTTCTAAAGCAAAAATTTCTAAACTATTCGCTTCTCACAATAGTCATTTCACTCATTAAAATATTGAATATATCGGCAAATTTTCTCTTAATTATAATGCATTTTTAGATCAGTACAGCGACGGCGATCTTTGTAAGCCTTGCCATTCAACTTGCGAAACTTGCGACGGACCTACAGAACATGCCTGCCTAACATGCGGCCATCCTCTAATACTACAACGAACACGTTGCGTGGCCGAGTGTGACAAGGGAAGTTTCCACGATAAAAGTAAACGAACATGTGCTCCGTGTATTCATACATGCCTCCAGTGTAATTCCAAGGCCAACTGCACAGAATGTACGCCTGGACTACAGGTAATGTATTTCTACACGTACCAAATTTACCTTTGATAATTTCAAACGATTAGTATCAAATTCCTGTATTTGCTGTACTTTAACAGAATTATTAAAAGTATTTTCACGATATTATTAATGTAATAAATAATCTAACCTATTGTTTCAACTATAGCCCCAAATTTGGCTTTTTGTTATTTTGTTTCAATTAGCAATACAAGAAGGTGACAACCGGAGATATGAAGTACCGTTGCGGCCAATATTATCTGGGCAGCAGTTTTTCCCACTGTAAATGGATTTTAATTGTTACATAAAAAAAGTCGCCTGGAAAACTATACTGTCATATTGATTGATGAAAAACGTCAATTATAAAAATGCCACATTTATCTTTAGCCGAGAAATTAAGGGTTGTGACGTTACTGGGAGAGGGGTGGTCGGAACGACGAGTCGCATTAATATTCCAATTACCAAAGAGTACTGTGCATAACATTAAGAGAATATGGGATGAGAGACAAACGCTTGAAAGAGGATTGGGTAGTGGTAGGTCCAGAGTTTCAACGGAGGTGGATGATGGTAATTTGGTTGATTTTATTCGCGAAAATCCCTTCCAGTGTGCGGTAGACGCACAGGCTGAAACAAACTTTCCTGGGTCCGTTCGAACGGCAAGGCGTAGTATCAAAAATGGATCTGATCTACGTAATCGTTCTACAGCGAAAAAACCTTTTTTAAATTTCTGGCAGAATGTTTTTACAGATGAGAAGGTATTTAAATCGTGTTATGACGGACACGTTAGAGTTTGTAGACCTCCGAACTCTCGCTTTGATGAACGTTATACCCAAAAATCACACATAAGCGGTCGTTTTTCTGTCAATGTCTGGGCCTGGATGAGCGCCCAAGGACCCGGAGTTATAACACATATAAGAGGTAGATGCAATGCAGAGGTCTATGTTGGAATATTGGAAAATATCATGCTGCCCTCAGTAAATGCAGTCTTTCCCCAAAATAATTTTATATATCAACAAGACAATTGCCCCATTCATACAGCCAGAGTGACCTCAAACTGGATACAGCAACAGAACATACAAGTTCTACCATGGTCTTCACGTAGCCCGGACTTGAACCCCATTGAAAATATGTGGGGTTTGATGGGAAAAAAAATTAATAGAGGTAATAATTTTCGCCCACAAAATGTAGAACAGTTATGGGAAAGAATTCAAGAAGCATGGATCGAATTAACTCCAAATTATACTGCAGAATTAGTAGCATCAATGCCCAGAAGGTTAAATAATGTTATTGAAAAAAATGGAGCTGCTACAAAATATTAATTTTTTATATCATTTGTTTATGTTTTTCGTTTCTTAAATAAACATCAAAACTTTTAATTTAATTTAAGATCAATAATATGGTTGGTCAAAACCAACTAATTTCAGTTTAAAGACATCCCTTTTAAGGTAATGACTATTGATTATTGAGATAACCATCACATGATGGCTCATACCCTAAGTGCGTATCCAGAGTAACATAGATTGTAGCAAAGCCTGATTTACCAAATTTCATGAAAAAGTCATAAAATGTCAAATCACTGCCCAGATTATATTGGCCGCAACCGTACATTGCACTTCAAGATGCGCAGCATAGAAAAGCTGTCAAGAATGGCAGCCTAATGATATTAATTTGAGAGGTGAAAGTGTCATCTATTGTGTAAAGAGAATTTTTAATTATTACGAGAAAGTATAGCAAACGCCAATTAAGTTGGCGCAAGGAGGGGTAAGTTCACGCAGGATTAAAAGTAGTGGGGAGATTTGTATTTGGTTTTACTTCAAATGTCAGATAATTCTAACCTCTAGGCGTGTATCACTTTATGATCCCCTAGCAAACATATTATGTTCCGTCAAACGTCAATGACAAATGTATTCTGACAATTACTTGAGTAGTTGGGGTGGACGTTTTTAAAATCGGCTTCTGCGCACCCCCTCCACGCGCCAACTTAATTTGCGCTTGCTATAGATGTTTAAATATTAATATTTTACAGCAAATATTTAGCGATTTTCAAATAATTAAAAAGGCAACATCTATACCATTTCCAGCATTTATAATTATATATGCTAGAAATTATATTGAAAATTTCAAATCAATATTAATAAAACTAAAACCGTGAATATAAATTAAATATATACTCGTGTTTATAAATTAACGCACTACTCATGCTTCTGATCCATTTCCTATAATTTTCGTATTTTCTAAAAAATTTTAATTTGATCTAAACATAATCTAGTAGCTTTATCTCACTGCAAAGTAATTTTGACATTTCTGGTGAAAAAATCCGAAAGTTAATTTTAAGTTTTATTAAATAGATTTTCTTGAGTTCGTTGAAATCACAGTTCAAACATCATTTAAGTTTTAATAACGAATTTAAATTCAAAATCATGAACCGACCACATCATTTAACTGTAAGAGCTTCAACTTTGTTGGAAGATAACATACAATGCGCTATATAGCTAGTATGCTGGGCGTTAATCATTCCGACAGTAAGTAGAATAGTTAGAACATCTAGATCCAGGGAAACCGGATCGCACTCGAGAAGACAAGGTCAAGATAGAAAACGACTCACAAGTGCAAGAGATGACCGTTTTTTTGGATCTGCAAGCACAGAACTAACTTGAAGCTGTAAGGAGAAGTTTGAGGGAAGTAAAATTTAATAGTAGGAGGCCTGTAGTTGGACCACTACTTACCGCAACAGACAGAGTACAACGCTTGAGATTTACCAGAAACCATGCAGATTGGACAGTTGAAGACTGGAAGCGAGTTTTGTTTTCGGACGAGACTGGAATAAGTTTAAAATCACCAGATGGTCGCAAAAGATTATGGCAAAGAACTGGAGAAAGATATAATGACTGCCAAAAGCAGACCTTTGGTGATGGATCAAAAATGTTTTGGGGAAGTTTTTGCTTTGACGCCTGCACAGGGTTAATCCCTATTCGCCAAAAGTCAATGAATGCTGAATACTACCTCGAGAATATTTTTTTTAGAACCATTTATAAAGAACAATTTCATTTTCATGTAGGATAATGCGAGGCTCACATCGCTAGACAAGTTTTGGATAACTTACAAAAGGTCAGTATTCAAGTCACGGACTGACCACCACGAAGACCAGATTTAAACCCAATAGAGCGTTTATGGGATACTCTAAAAAGATCAGTAAAGCGACATTTACCGGCTCCTATTAATGAATTTGTAATTTAATGTAATTTAAATTTTTTTCCATGTTTCAATTAAAAAAATTTATAATTATCTCAAATTCAATGGTTTCTGGTGTTTCTAAAAATTAATTCACTAATCAAACAATTTTGTAAAAGTGTCATCGAATTAATTGAGTGGTGCGTTAATTTCGAACATGAGTTTATGTATATATAAAAATGTAATTACTACAAAACAATATTTTAAACTAGTGTTTGTTACGTAAATTTACATTTGCATTATATGCACAATTAGTGCATGCAGTGTCGACATACACTTGGAATTATTAAGAAAGAAATAGTCCAAAATCAAACGAATGACATTTGTGATCATTTTCATACAATACTTAGATATTATTATTATTATGGCGAACATATTTCGAAAGTAATAAAATAAATCAGAGTAATTTCAAAGTTTTTTATCGTTCACTACAATACTGTTTCGCCAAACTTTGGCTTCATCAGGTGATAATAAACTGAACAATTTTAAATATATTTTTTTTACAGAAGTGTATGGGTATATTCTAAGTGTTACATATTTTATATAAATAGTAGAGGGGCGTTATTTAATTCTGTTTGTTCATTTAGAGTTAAACCTTATTTCCTATATCTATTTATTTCTATATTTTCTAACAGATTAAGTTTTTTGCCTTTGTCTTGCACATGCAGAATCTTGAATTGTCTATTAAATTTATGATTTGAATCTAAACAATGGTTTGCGAAAGTTGAGTCCGTCATTTTGTAGCTGTAGCTTCTTTCATGCTCCTTGGTTCTCTGTTCAAAGGTACGTCCTGTCTGACCAATATACCTGAGAACATATTTCGTATATATTTTAAAATTCACTTCATTGTAGATTTTTGTGAACAATGTGTTGCAAAAATCTGAATGCAGATATGAAGATTAATTAATTAATACTAAAATAATTAAATTAGTACAGTATTTTGTTCGACCTCCTTTAGCATTTATGATAGCTTTTAGGCGCCGAAGCATATAATTAACCAACTTTTCTATTATTATTTATGATAGTATTTTCTCCCATTCTTCAACTATAAATTTACCAACAATTGTTGGAACAAATATCATTTACTTTTATTTACTTTCTGACTAAAGTGTTCTATTGGGTTAACGTTAGGGGATTGTGGCGAATTTTGCTGACGCACAACATAAATGAAATGCTTGGAATCGTAGTCCTGCTGAAAGTGGTAATGTCGTAGTAGGTTTACGACGTAAATTTGCCACACTTTGTCTGAGATTGTTTTGCAAAATATTAGATAAACATTTCTGTCCATTATCTCTGCCTGATTATTTCTAAGCTTCCAGTCCCTGCTGCTGATATACAACCTCACAGATATTCTTCCACCTCTATATTTAACAGTGACTTACATATTTTTAGGAAGATACCTTTCCCCAGAGGCACTAGACTGATCTTTTCACGTAATTGGGCGTATATTAAATTTACTTTCGTTGGATAATAGCATACTCGTATTTCTAGAAAACTTCCAAGTATACAATACAACATTTATAGAAGAGGATTTCCGAATGTGGATTCATGCATTGGTGCGATATATATGTGATTTCCTATATATGGCTATACGAATGAGTTATATGAATAGAGAAAGAAATGAAAATGTATCCCACGCAAAGAATTGTTTTTGCATTTTAACATTTTCTCTGCACTGTGTTTGGTTATTTTACCCCGGGCAATATTATTTAATTTGTTAATATAAGAATATACAGATGTCCTTGAAATAACCACACAACGTATGAAAGATGGAAGTATGTACTTATTTAGAATATACAGTGTTTTAAGAAAATCGCCCAGACAGTTCAATTTTTGTTTTTAAAATTCCGTCTTTTGGGAAGTTTTTTTAATAACGTCATTGGTTTTTGCACAATGACGTCATCATATATTTTTTAATGGCAGCCTTCACTTTGTTCTTTTTTTGTTAGACCTTCTGACTGTTTAAACGGTGATGTACAAGAATTGGTACTTTACATAATCATTTTTTGAATAAATGACACATTTACTTACTTCAAAACTTCAATGGTTATAATTAAGTAAAAATAACCATTTGGCATTGACCAACACGATAGTTAAACACCTTCTATATTGCGCTCAATAATATCTGGTATTGCATCACGAATTCTCTGTTGTAAATCTTCCAAGTTGTTTGGGTCTATTGAAATAAACTTTTGATTTGAAGTAACCCCACAGATAAAAATCTAAGGGCGTTAAGTCGCGCAGTAAGTAATAAATATAAAATATTAATATGGATTCAGAATGCCGCTATTGAATTTACAGACTGCTATGTTTATACTTATAAAACTCTTGAAGATAACACTTTTTAGTTAACTTTAAATAAGCTTTAACTACTTTGTTTGCGAAGGATCCGGGAAAAGTCAGCTGTTTAAAGTTTAAAGCGAGACCGACAATAACAAAACTACTATTTTTGTTATTGTCCATCAGCTTTAAGATATCGTCTCCGATGGCATTTTGGTGACAAAAATGTTTGAAATTCCTCCCTTACGAGAGGAAATTTTGGAAAAATATTTTGGATATATATTCTATATAATTACATCTTTCCATTTTTCATAGGTTGGCTCTTTCTTTATCTCAGGGACACCCGGTATATACTTTTACAGAATTTCTAAATAGCAAGTTTTCTATAATATATTTATGTTCATATATGATATAAAATTTAACTTAAAATTTAATAACACAACAAAATAATTAAGTAGTTGCTGCAAATAAGGCAAATAAACAAGTTTATTAATACTTACTGATGTAACTATATACTAAGTCTAAATATCGAACTTATTTAAAACTATAAATTAGGCTACTTAGGTTCCTCATGTCTCCTTAGTTTCTAGAACGCATAAAGCAGAGTAACACTATATGCAGTTATAAAACTCACAAAATACAATAAGCACATGCAGAAGTATGTAAAATGATGAACTCAAACTAAATAAAAACAACTTTAAGTATCAGTAAAGAACTGTTTCTGTTTCTATCAGTCTCTATATTTCAGCGTCACCAATTTATTCATGAAAAACAATATTTATTTGAACATACATTTCAAAAGGAATGGTAAATTTGTATTCTATACAGCGCCATCTATCTCAGCGGTGATGTTAGATTTTACGTTGCTCAATTAACTTATACGAGTATAGCCCTGATGAGCAATAAATTGTAATGTGAGGCTTTGTAGGCACCGACATTTTATAGGTTATTTTCAACCTCAAATTCAAATAAATACGTTGCAATTAAGAAATATACTATTTATATCTTAGAAAGTGTATTTCCAACATTTCTTTTATGAACTATAATTTTTTTTAATTTATTTAAGTGTGTTTATTTATATTAATTAATATAAATATTCTTTAATTTAATTTTTAATTCACTTAGAAAAATTTCTAAAATAGTAGTGTACAAAACCAAGTGTGCGTTTTTCCCGCAAAATGCTAGTTTCTTTAGGATTCTCCAAAGAGAATTTAATCGTTTTAATACGTTCACATATTTTGGTAGAAGTTGGTAACTCATTTTTAAAGAAAAATGAATATACGTGCTTTCTAATCTTACTTTTTGATACTTCATCCGATTTATTTATTATAACCATCTTGCTAACTTCGTTTTCTTAAAGAAGAATGTATAACTCCAGACATTTCAATTTCCTTAATAATATCAAACATAGTATTCTTACTATACTCTATTTTTAAAGTAGAGAGACGAATTTCTGAACAGACCACTTTGACAGTGAAATCTCATTGGTTGAAAGCAAGGCCAAATGACACCGTACAAATCTTGCTCAGATTCTGATCAACTGACATTGTTTATAATTAAGCCTTGTTTCTATTACCTATTTCTCCATTATTTCATTATATACTTTACCAGTTCTTTTCGGAGTTCGACAGTAATAGTTTTCAGATACACTCGTAATATTTTAGTAATATTTTATATTATTAAAAATACCTTTATATTATACAAAACTGGTGGGGTTTACCTACTCATGTATGTTTCAATTATTCTGATACATTACACTCGTAAGTAATTTATAAGCAATATATTGAAATAAATACAATTAAAAGGGTTTTATAGTTGGTCTCCAATATGGATGCACAACCAAGTACAAGTGCCGCTGGCCGTGAACATGCTTGTTCTCCTCCGAAAAATCGTGAAAATACGAATCATTTGCGTAGTACCCAAAAGCAGACCCTGATCAATGCTTACAAGAAAATTATAGCCGATACACCCAATATCAAGAAACTTGACATGATAAAACAAATTTCTGACGTAGTAGGTAAGTGAATACAATTTATTACATATGATCTATATTTTACAGAGTATGCTTACAGGAGCAACAGTGTATCGGGTGGTTAAGGAGTATAAAGCCTCTGGAAAATGTGCAGATCCTAAAAAGATTAGTGGTAGGCCTTCTTTACTGAAATCCTTTGATGAGTCTGTGAAAACTGCTATACGCCAAATAGTTCACAATATGTTTCGACAAAATGAACCTCCGACATTAGATAAGGTGCTGGTGCAAGTAAGAAATGACGAAGATTTGCCAAACATGAGTCGATCAACATTGTATTTGCTAATAAAGCAAATGAATTTTAAGTAAGAAATATTTATTATATAGAAATACATGTATATAATTGTGCTATGTCCTCTAGATACTTAAAAAGGAGCAGAAATAGTATTTTGACCGAAATAGATGACATTGTAAGATGGAGGCGACAATATCTCAGAGATATTTCACAATATAGAGCTCAGGACAGATCAATTTTCTATTTGGATGAATCTTGGGTGAATGAGGGTCATACAGTACAGAAACTGTGGACTGACACAAGTATTCACAGTCGTAGACAAGCCTTTATCGAAGGGCTTACAACTGGATTAAAAAATCCAGCAGGAAAGGGACGTCGTCTTATTTTGTTGCACATTGGAAGTTGTAATGGCTTTGTAAAAGATGGCTTATTATTATTTGAAGGAAAGAAAACCACTGATTACCACGATGAAATGAATGCCACTGTTTTTGAAGAATGGTTCTCTCGAATATTAAACTATTTACCTGACAATGCTGTTATAGTTATAGATAATGCATCATATCATAGTCGTAAAATAGAAAAGCCACCATCATCATCATGGAGAAAGGTGGATATTCAAAATTGGCTAACAAGTAAGGAAATACAATATGATGAGGATATGGTCAGAGCTGAACTGTTAAGCTTGGTTAAAATTCATAAGAATATTTATAATTCCTATGTTATTGATGAACTAGCAAAATCACAAAATAAAACTGTGTTACGATTACCTCCTTACCACTGCGAACTGAACCCTGTCGAGCTTGTTTGGGCCCAAATAAAGAATGAAGTGGCTGCCAAAAACAAAACCTTTAAATTATCTGAAGTGAGACAATTATTACTTGACGCCTTGGGAAATGTAACAGCTACTACTTGGCTAAAATGCATAAACCATGTTATAAAAGAAGAATCCCGTATGAAAGATCTTGATGCAATAATTGACGAAGTAGTAGAACCATTCATCATTAGAGTTGAAGAGGATAGTGACAGTGAAGATTTTGATTGTAGTTCGATATCATCATCATAATTTAGAGATATATTAATTTACTTCTAATAGTTATGAGCAGCTCATAAGTTTATGATAAATATTTTTATTACATTTGCATTTCTGTAAATAAATATTTGAATGTAATTTTTGCTGAACCAGTAAGTTTACAATAAATGTATTATTAATGTATATTTTGTATTATAATAAATAAATGTTATGTATCTTATCTATTCTCCGTTTACACTTTCTAATATTTACTTAATTTCTTTCCTCTTCTATCATCATAGATAAATTCCTGTTGTTGATTTCTGCATAGGTCTATACTTAATATATGCGTGTCACAAATGCAAAAATTATTTGAATTTTGCCGCGTACAAATTGTTTTCAAGATTTTCGTGCATGTACTTTGGGCCAGGCGTACGTTCAGAAATTCGTCTCTCTACTTTAAAAATAGACTATAATCCCTACTTTCCTTGAAGTTACGAACAGCAGCTAATATATAAGCTTTGTTCTTAAAATACACATTATAAGCAATCTGCCTCTGTCCACTTTTTACATATTTTTCTTTACGATTTTTTGATGGACCTGGTAAAGCTGCGTCATTCATGCTCTAAAACGTTTGCGATTATAAAGTGATAAAATATCTTTAGAAAATGAGTTTTTCACTTTATAATCTCTATAAACAACTATTTTTAACGATTATTAATAATAAATAGCACTACTAAACTACTAAAACACGCAATTGACTAGCACTGTCAGAAATACTGATCAGTATTGACAGCAAAAAGAAAATTTGACAGAACAAAATAAATTTAATTTTGGCTGTATAAAAGCGGCCTCTATTTTAGCCAATCACAAGCTCTTATTTTAAGCCCTATCTTTCCCAACGGTTGATTCTTATTTGGAATGCCACATATCGCGTAATGTATTTCGAATCACATGACTGCGTGACGTCACCTGCGTTTCAAATATGTCGCTTTCTATGCTGGTACATTATGATTTGTAATTTTTTGATTACCGTTTATATTTGAAATATTCTCTTGACTATACTTAAGATACTTTATATCACTAGTTTTCTTAGTTTATCTGTATATCCAAATCTAGTATATGATTAATGTTTTCTTTATGTAAAAATTACAGTTACAAAATGGTGAATGCATCACTACGTGCTCGAGGGGTTATTACAGCGATAGAGGAAATTGCATGAGATGTTACATCAGCTGCGAAACCTGCAGTGGGCCGGGTCATGACCAATGCGTTTCCTGTCCTCCCGGCTGGCAATTGGCCGCCGGCGAATGTAGATCCGACTGCCCCGAAGGATTTTACAAGACGAATTACGGATGCCAGAAGTGTCATTATTCTTGTAGGAACTGCCCAGGTACAATTTACTGGTTCCCCAAACATCGATCGCACTAAACTCATAATTGCATTTCAGGATGTAAAAATCAAGCGGACAAACGAAGGATTAACGTCGAAGCGTACCTCGTCTCGGCGCAGCCGGTCTCGACGTTACAATTCATGAATCCCTTCAATTTTGTCACGGGTTTGGCCGTCGTGGCATGTTTGTGTATAGTTATTCTCTTCACAACAATTTTCATCATACTTCAGGTATAATTTTTATATAATATAGTTAACCTTTTTTAAAATTTTACAAGGGTCGATCTTTATATTTCTCGGCCACTTTTCAGTAATAATATATTTGCACCCAACAGAATAATCCATTTACATTTAAAAAAAAATTATATGAAATTTAAAAAAGTAATACACATTGCATAACATAAAAAAGTATGTTATTTATTTAACGTATGACATCAAAGCACATCTGTAAATACCAAAAATATACACGAAATAAAAAGTATGCAACACAAATTATTCACAAACTAATATCTAAGGATTCAATGTAGTCTATTTCACTTTCCGTCGAATTCCCAAACTCTCCTCTAAACCGCCTCAGGGGACATCAGCAATATGGCGTATAGTTTGACGCGCAGCTCCAATGGCACATCCTAAGTCAGCACACCTATGGAGGCTGCCCATGCACCTTTCAGTGCCTTTCACTGTTTGACCAGATTCTGTTGACCATGCTTTAATAATAATTATTATTATTTATTTATTTCCCAACGATACATATATCCAATTACAGCATAAAAAAAATGTAAATCAAATATGTTGAATCATCTACACAATAAATTTACACAAAATAAACAATAATTCTAACTAAAAATAATATTCTTATATTCTAAAAAGTATATAAAAAATAAACAAATTATAATGTAAAATATTCTGAAACAAAAACAATAAAACAGAGAGATTTGAGTAGTATATATCACATTCACTATGTGCAGCTGTTAAACAATTAAATCACTAGTTTTCACACACACACGATGTATCGGTGACTTCATTAAAATATTAGTCCCTGCCATTGGATAATAGAATGTGCAGCAGAGTCGGCTATTATATCTACTGTGGAACTAGAAATTTAAGTCCAGCAATGATGGATGGTGCAACTATGCCATTGTGGAGCAGATTATTCAAAAATTTAACGTCATTTTGACGCCTACGGTTCTTCAAGGAATCAAACCGATAAGTGTCTAGTAACGCGAAATGGTTAGTACCCTGAGGTGGATAAGATCCAGTATGTTTAAAATGTAAATATTTTAAAAATTATCGCTGAACTGATTCCAACAAATTAATGTATGTTCTGTAGATAGGTGGCCACATTAAAAGTGCATATTCCAGCTTGGCCGAACAAAGGTAAAATAAGGCAAGACAATAGCGTCCATGGAAGAGAAATTTTTCGAGTTCCGTATAATAAAACTCAGGGTCTTGAGTGAAGAAGAAACTGTATGTAAGATATGCTCAGTAAACAAAAGTCTGGCATCAAATGTGATACCTAGGTCTTTAATAGAAGTGCAACGGGTTAAATGAGAGTTATGACGGTAGTTAAATATATACGGATTGTTCTTGCGAGTATAGGTTAAGACATTGCACTTACACAAGTTCATATCTAACTTATTGGCAATACACCAGGAATTGAACACATCTATCTGTTTCTGAAGAAAGATGCATTCTCCTGTCTCCTTCACTTTTAATCTTTTGGTACAGCTTCAGATCGTCAGCAAGTATATCTCCAGTATATCGCACATGTCATTAATGTAAATTAAAAAAAGTAACAGACCAAGTTCTTCTTTGAGGCACTACTAAAGTCGGCGAAGAGCATGTTGATCGGTGACCATTATAGTACAATAAACATACTGAGTTCTGTCACATAAGTAAGTCGAGTTTAATTAAAAGTATCTCATGATCTGTCTAATTTAAGGCTTTAGAAAAGTCAATATAGACGACATCAACTTGCTCATTATCATCCAGACACTCTTGATAAGTATTGAGTAAGAACAGATAAGTTCGTGGCGGTAGATCGCTTGTTTACGAAGCTATGCTGATTGTTAGATGGGATTCGCTGAAATTGTGAAAATATATAATGATAAAGACATCCTTCGAATACTTTAGCGAAGTTATTTATTATTGCTATATGACGATAATTATTGATCAGGACTATCACCTTTTTTATGTACAGGAATAATGTTAGATACTTTCCAACAGTCAGGAAAACTACACGTTGAAAGACAGAGATTAAACCAAATCGTGAGTGATTTAGAAAAAACACTAGCACAATCTTTAATTAAAATTATGCTTTACTTGGTAACTTCGATGACGGTGGTTTAGTGTGAATATAATTTTGTTTGATGATGTGCTTATAGCCAGGAGATCCAGGTGATTTCGATTATCTGTGGCTGCCTTTTATGCTAGTTCATTTAGCGTTAACCAGGGTGCACGTGTAGTATTCTACTACGGACGCAAACCAGTTCTACACCCCATTCTGTATGTTTACAAATAGTGAAAGAAAAAACGATTTATAAATAATATTTATAACTAAAAGAGTATTTCACAAATCAACTAGAAAAAGGAATATGTATCATAGAGTTTATCGGCATTCATTAAAGCTTTCATCATAATATTAGTTCTAGTACCTAGGCGAAAACGAAAGACGTTGCACATGAAAACTAACACGAGGAAACAAACACAGCGAATCAATTTCATTGCTGATAATTTTCTTTAAAAATGAAACACTCATTTGCACTCTACGCGCACTCAAGGATTCCATGTTATGACGGTGCAAGAGAAGATTGTAGTCGATATTACGTTCGGGAAATGCACCAACCAAATCGAAAGACAAACTTAAAAAAAAACACAATTTACCGCGTCCTTTAACTATAATATCCTTATTTAAACGACAATTAAGCATTCAATGATTATCTATAAAAAAGAATGTCCATTCTGTACAGACTAAATATAACATTTCATTTCAAACCAATAACAATATACAATATGAAACAAACATGTAAATAATTTACATATCTGTAACTATGCACATGGACAATACACCTCGTATTTTCAGCATTTACTTCTGCTTAATACATATGTTTCTGCCAATATAGGCGTCCTCAGTTAAGCTAGTGAAGCAATTTATACAAATTAATACAAACCTGTTATAAACAACTGGTTTGTATCTGTATTTAAATTTACTGAAAATGCCCGCAAAGATCAAGCAAGTTCCGTCCTATAAGAAGACAACTATTTAATAATTGACATCTTACGGGCGAAAGATATATTGTCCGGAGGGCTACCTATCGTTCGAACAGCTATGCTGCTACGGGAAACGATAAAATACGTATGTAGATGTAGTCCATTAACAACCTGCCAGATGGCGGTATATACGAAAAGGTTTTGTTTAAGTATGACAATACGTTAAGCACGTATAAAGCGTTTGTACAATATGAAACAAACATGTAAATAATTTACATATATGTAACTATGCACATGGACAATACACCTCGTATTTTCAGCATTTACTTCTGCTTAATACATATGTTTCTGCCAATATAGGCGTCCTCAGTTAAGCTAGTGAAGCAATTTATACAAATTAATACAAACCTGTTATAAACAACTGGTTTGTATCTGTATTTAAATTTACTGAAATAGCCCGCAAAGATCAAGCAAGTTCCGTCCTATAAGAAGACAACTATTTAATAATTGACATCTTACGGGCGAAAGATACATTGTCCGGAGGGCTACCTATCGTTCCTATGGACCTATGGACTACATCTACATACGTATTTTATCGTTTCCCGTAGCAGCATAGCTGTTCGAACGATAGGTAGCCCTCCGGACAATGTATCTTTCGCCCGTAAGATGTCAATTATTAAATAGTTGTCTTCTTATAGGACGGAACTTGCTTGATCTTTGCGGGCTATTTCAGTAAATTTAAATACAGATACAAACCAGTTGTTTATAACAGGTTTGTATTAATTTGTATAAATTGCTTCACTAGCTTAACTGAGGACGCCTATATTGGCAGAAACATATGTATTAAGCAGAAGTAAATGCTGAAAATACGAGGTGTATTGTCCATGTGCATAGTTACAGATATGTAAATTATTTACATGTTTGTTTCATATTGTACAAACGCTTTATACGTGCTTAACGTATTGTCATACTTAAACAAAACCTTTTCGTATATACCGCCATCTGGCAGGTTGTTAATGGACTACATCTACATACGTATTTTATCGTTTCCCGTAGCAGCATAGCTGTTCGAACGATAGGTAGCCCTCCGGACAATGTATCTTTCGCCCGTAAGATGTCAATTATTAAATAGTTGTCTTCTTATAGGACGGAACTTGCTTGATCTTTGCGGGCTATTTCAGTAAATTTAAATACAGATACAAACCAGTTGTTTATAACAGGTTTGTATTAATTTGTATAAATTGCTTCACTAGCTTAACTGAGGACGCCTATATTGGCAGAAACATATGTATTAAGGAGAAGTAAATGCTGAAAATACGAGGTGTATTGTCCATGTGCATAGTTACAGATATGTAAATTATTTACATGTTTGTTTCATATTGTACAAACGCTTTATACGTGCTTAACGTATTGTCATACTTAAACAAAACCTTTTCGAATAACAATATAGATAAAATTATCAAAAATACGAGATAAAGGAAGAACAGAAGAAAATGATTATCCAGAGGCTGAGTTGAATTGTGGAAGTTGCTAAAAATTTTATACAGGCCAAACGTTCCTTTAACACAAGAATCCGTTCATAATATCAAAACAGATTCATATTATGCTAAACATTTGTTAGACTCTAAAAACGATTTCTTTCCCAAATTCTAAATTTTACATATAATAAGGAAAAGTGTGCTTTTAAATAATCTAGAAGATTTAGAAGTTAATAAGTTCAGATAGTATTATATACTTATTTGACAAAACCACTGTGTGAGCGAAACATCGTCTTTTTATTAATATAATTTTGGATATTCAAACACGTATTTTATTTCAAGTGCTTTTGTTGCATTTTATTAAATGGAATTCCAACATATAACGACCAACTCCATCCCAACAAAAATAACAATAAAAACAAAATAGTATATTAAAAAACGAGTTTCATAAGGCACCATTTTGCCGCACGAGATCAGTTTAGAAAACGAGCCGCTTGCGGCGAGTTTTCTAAAGAGCGAGTGCGGCAAAAGGCCTTATGAAACGAGTTTTTTAAACTATTTTTTCTATTTTGCGTTTTTTACATTAAAAAATTGCTTAAATTGGAATTATTTAATTTGAATGTTCAGAGTTTAATTTTTATATAAAGCATGCAGTTGGTCACATTGATACTTGACATTTTCAAATTTAAATCTTGCTATCCGCGAAGTATATTATATTACATATTATTTATTAATTTTTGTTAACATTACTTGATATTTCATTTAAAAATATAAACATGAGTGACATAGAAACATATATATATGTTGTTGTCAATTGTATACAACATACGTTGTTTGTGTAAAATACGAACATATATCATATCTGTCAAATGTATATACATAAATTCTTAAAATCATATGACAGCAATGATATTTATTTCTGTATTCGAACAACGCCAACATTGAAAAATGAAAAAAAGTGTATCGAAATAGAGCTCATTTCGATACTGTTTTTGGTTTCATAATGAGTTCATTTCGACCGCAAAATAGAAAAAACAAGTTTTTAGTTAAATTAAAACTTAATTTAACTAAATTAAAATAAAAAAATTAAAGCTTCGAATAATTTATAATTAACATGTAAAAATATATATTCAGCTCCCATAAGAATTCATTTAAAGGCTGTGAGAAAAACAATGCCACAGAAGTAGATTATACAAAGAACAATTAAAAAAATAAGTAAAAAGTGTTCATTTGAAAAGTCAATATAGTAGCATGTGATTTACTGAGAACATTTTGAAGTATGTCGTAAATTAAAATTTACTACTTAACCTACGAAGTCGTATATTTTGACAGTTTCATACATACAAATAAATAACAAATAATAGGTATTTATTGAAAACTATAACAAATGCACTTTAAAATCCTCCGTTCAAAATTTCTGATGATATTCTGCAACATTACTGGATTGTTATTAATTTCCATGCATTTCTGTTCGATTCTCTGTAGCATATCATTCAAATTCAATATAGGTGTTCGAAATATGTTATTTTTTAGATAAGGCCACAAAAAGAAGTCTCAAGGTGTTAAATCGCATGAACGTGCAGGCCAGGCAATTTCAGTATTTCGACTAATTATACGCTCATCAAAAAATTCTCTTAAATAATCCAAAGATTCTGCAGTACAGTGACAAGGTGCTCCGTCTTGTTGGAAATATGCATTTTGAAGTTCATCAGCATGCAACTGATTGACAAATGGTTGTAAAATTTCCGTACGGTACCTTTGAGCAGTTAACGCTCCCTGAAAAAATATTGGTCCAATGATTCGCCTTTGGCTTATCGCTGCCCAAACACCTATTTTCTCTGGATGTAGCGATTCTTCATTAATTACATGTGGATTTTCACTACTCCAAATTCTTGTATTTTGTGAATTTAGGTATCCCGTTTTATAAAACCATGCTTCGTCAATAAAAATGACTCTTTGCGAAAGTTCTCCATTATTGTTCATATTTACAAACCAATTACAAAACTGTAGTCTACGTGGGTAATCAATTTCTAACAAATCTTGTACTGCTGTAACACGGTATGGATAAAGTTGCATATCTTTTTTTAATAACTTGTGAGTTGTACCAGCAGAAAGGTTTATTTGTTGACTCAAATGTCGAACAGATGTTTGTGGTTCATTTTCCATTATTTCTTCAATACAATTGACAACTTGAGGTGTACGTTTCTTAACTGCTCCGCTGCCTGATTTTCTCAAGAGACTACCAGTTTCAGAAAAAAGTTTTAAAGTTCTATCCAAAGTATTCTTAAATTGTATATAATCTATTACAAAATTTGGAAACTCACCTTGAAATTCAACCATGCAATCTTGAACTGAATAAACCCATCACGTTACATCAAGTTACATCACATTTTCAACAAATATATTTACAAAAATATACACTACTCCGCAAAACTTAAGAATATTTTGCGGCTTTAATTCTGATTGAATTAAAGAAGTGCAAACATTTCTAATATTCTTAAGTTTGCGGGCGAGGTTCGTTACAACTTCACCTTGTCCCATATGAGTAAATTCAAGATTAATCACCACTCACGATGTCGTACACGTTTTTAAAGTTTCACTTTAAAAACGTGTACGACATCGTGAGTTGAAGCGGTATAAAATTTTTGGCACCAATTCACCCTAGCTGTTTTCTGTTATGTTGAAATCCCCAATGAAGCCTCAATTTCGCAATATATCACATGTCGATTTACGTTGATGAGCTTGCGCACAGCATCGACGTTTTCCTGAATGACTGCCGTTTTGGGTGCACCTGCTCTTGGATCGTCGCTAAGATTAATCCGTCCACCTTAGAATTCTCCATACCAACCAGAAATTGTTGACTGATGTTGTGCTTCATTACCGATAACAGAAACCAACTCGGCGAGGCATTCTTGTTGAGATAATTGTCTTCGAAAATTATAAATAATTATTGCGCGAAAATTTTCACGGTTTAATTCCATTTTTCGACTTTTCAACTTGTCAACTTTGACTGACTATTCATTGTAGCTACTACAACAGTACACCACGTATTGCACTGAAACTTCGGATTTAGGCTAACTAAAGATGGAGGTTAATTTTTAGTACTGACATTTGATTAATGGCGCCCTCTATATCCCAGTATGCAAAGCATAAAGACATCCCTCGTAATTGTCGACTCTTATTTTTTTAAGATGATGTCTTTTAAACGAATTGATAGGATGAAGGGTGATCAACTAGGAATTTACCAGTGGCAGTATCGAAAAGGCATGTCAAAATTAATAAATAATTAAAAACACGATATAATTAAGAAGATTGTGACAACACCAAAAACAATAATATTAAAAGGTTAGTCGCGAAAAGTACTTTGCCATAGAACTAGGTTTATGAAACCGTAATAGCAATAAACTAACAAGCAATAAATACAACTGTTACAAGAATCAAAGCGTGAAACTTAAATTAGAAATTAAAATAAAAACTAGTTCACAAGTAACTAACTTGTGAGTGTGTTTTATGGTAGGTAAGGTTTTTCTTGGAATAAAGTTCTTAGTTTATGACAATCATGTTCAATTAAGTAAACAATTTTTCTGTAGAAATGAAATTTTGAAAATCGATTTCTAAAGAAGTATTTAAAAACGAGATAAAAAATATTTAATATACGCGGATACGCATTAATATATGCCCATATTTAACTCCTTAATCTATTTTTATCACTAAAGTAAGATTTTCTTTCTTTCGCAGAGAAATAGCGTCCAATCCGCGCAAAGAGGATACAACAGGGTATCGATAAAGAAGCCCAAAGTAACGTGTAATTATAACGTAGTAGCTGTAAGTGACGGAGAATCTAGTGATGATTCGGACAGTTCCGAAGGCCATAAGCTCATTGGACCACCGAAACCAGATAGGACCGCATGTTAATAAGTTATATACATAATAATATATATATATTTAAAATAATACGAACAAGATTTAGTGTAAATAACACTTACTGTCTTCATTGCTTGTGTTTTTTGTAATTTTTATCAATGGATGATGATAATGATGATGATTATGAAAGATAGAATTACTTGTAAGTATTGCCGTTTACTAGTAAGATTATATAAATAAGATAAACACCTAAGATCATCATTAAAACAAAAAAAATACATTTATTATAGGAAAATGTACATATATATATCTACAGAAAAAAATACATATATTATATATATACATAAATGACGAGAAAGTAATTATTATAATACAATTGTACCAAAATTATTAAGTGTTAATTCGTAAGAGAATTTTTAATGTTCACCTATCAATGAAGACAGCTCAATGTAAAGTATATAAGAAAAAAATTAAATCGTAAGAAGCGAAACTTAAGTGCTCTTGATATTTCATGTCGTGAATCGTTACTTATTTTTAAATATGTACAGTTTGTATATAATCAATAGATAATTGTTTCAATGTTATTTATGAAACCCACTAATACCAAAATAAGATAGAGAAGCCTATAAGAAAATACAATGGTAGGTATATGTACAGTTATTTTTGGATGAAAAGTGTATTAGCTGTGTTATAGTTACTGCAAAATTATTTTTCTCAATTAACATTATAATTTTATTCCCTTTCTATATTGTAGATAGAAAATTAGAAATACACTAAAATACGAAAAGAGGAATCTACTATTTCAAACTATTTTTATAAATACTGGTTAAACCTGATCTTCGAAATTTTATCAAAAGGTGTCAGTCCGTGTCCATCATTATAGTAACGATATAGGAATATCTATGATTTGATTTAATGATAAAGAACGTTAGAAAACCTTTTTGTTTATCACACCAATTACATAACTCAATAACGAATACATAGCAAAACATGTCAGTTCTTCATTTTTTACGGTTGTATGCCTTCAAATTTTAATAAACCCTTAACTTGTCCTATTTCTCGGCACTCCCTATTTAGACAGTCCATACGCTTTAAGAACTCTACTGTAATGTTGGTTGCATTCGTATTTATTCGTTTGAATGAAAACCGTTGGGATTCATTCACAAATGAGTTAAAAAATTTAAAAAAGGTATATAACCCCTTACCACAATTATTAGTCGTATCCTAAATACGTATTTCGACAACTAAGTTGTCATCATCAGTAGGTAAAAACTACTAATTAAAAGTCGCACATGGGGCACAGTAAAGTAAGAAAAACGCTTCCGCACAACTACTATACACTGCAACCCTGTAAAGACTCATGTGCGACTTTTAATTAGTAGTTTTTACCTACTGATGATGACAACTTAGTTGTCGAAATACGTATTTAGGATACGACTAATAATTGTGGTAAGGGGTTATATACCTTTTTTTAAATTTTTATTTAACCAGTCTCCATTGAAAGAATTTTTACAAATGAGTTAGTTCAAAAAAAAACAATTAAAGATAAATGATACGTTTTTAGCAGCTCCAGAATATGTGTTTAGTTCCATGATTGGATATCTGATTGGAATAGTTTGTGGACCAGAAATCTATCAAAATAGTAAAAAAAAATACAATACATATATGTATCTAGAAACCATTCGGATTGAAAATTTGAACGAAGAAGATAGCCCTCTTCTATATGCAGACCATAAAAAGTGATGATACTGATTGTTTCTGGGATTTCAGATTGGAACTGCCTCCTTAGCACTGCTTTCTTCTTGGCAGACGTTTGTCTCTGTCGAAGGTACATCTTCAAGGATGCTGCACTGAACACTGATCAGTTTCAATGCAGCAACTGTAGTATTAGCCCTGAATATGTCGCTTTCGTCCACATCTGTGGACGAAACGTCGGCCAGTGTCAAGGATGCGCTCCCGGTCCTGAATCCCAGAAACAATGATGGACAACGACAGCAGAAGTCTATCAGCCAGATTAACGATGATACTGTTACATTTAAATTGCAACTTGCCTGGACTAAAAAACAATGATATAAGAAACAGCATTTTCTTTTGTTTTTTTTTTCGTTTTTATTATTTTATCATTAAAGTTGCTTGTGCTTTCCCGTGCTACCGGTTTTAATTTGCTTAATTACATAGCAACATCATGCTTTCAAAATTTTCTTGATTTATGACAAAGAATCAAAATTACATATTAATAATAAAAGAAAATACGAAACGTCCATAACATCGATTAAGCTGCCGTCCGTCGCTATCATTAATTCATTCATAATTGATAGATATCTATAATTCGTATACTTCTGTAGGTACGCAATTTTAATCTTGTTAATTTCAGCACAAATTTTGCAGAAAAATTTTGCACTACAACCCGATTTAAATTCAAGAAAGATTTTTCAACTTTTTTTTATTGGTTTCGAAATCAATGGTCTCAGTGATCTAGTAGTGTAAACTTATAGTAAATAGAAAGTAGGTTTGGAAGACAGCAGAGACACAAGTTTCACATTTCTGAGCCTATCGAAATGACTAACAATAAACTTCTGTTTACCCTCTCTATGACAATCAGAAAAACTCCGACAATGCAACTTTTTCAAAAGTATGGTAAACACATATAGGCATTAAAGACGATGATAGTAGCGTTCCTGTAATTTCAACAGACTTATAAATGAGTCAAGTCATATATTCGCAGTATCAATTTGCACCGCTATGCTGACACTTTATAGTTGAATGTGACAAAAATTTTCTGAACAAAATCAATTATTTCTTAGACCGACGAATAAATTTCTATTTTTTCACATTTATTATATTCAAAACTACATATTTGAAATTATTTTAATCTAATTAGACCTTATTTACGTTTATTATTTTATTAATTTATTTGTTATTCATTTCAATTTATTGCGTTATTTAATATTGAGCTTTTATTTTTAATTAAATAAATTGGAAAATATGAATACATATAATTTTTTATTTATTAATTAATTAACTAATATTTTATTACAGATCCATTATTATCTATTACACATTGTAACCGTTTTCTGAATGACAACGCTATCCGTCGCACTAAATCAACATCAAAATTTTCCCAGTGTTGTTCCACTGTTTCCCACACCTCTTCACTTTTTGCTGGTCTAAAATCACTTTGGTATATTTGCTTAACTAACAATCCCCAAACATTCTCAATGGGATTAAGATCGGCACTACGCGCAGGCCATGGTAATACATTAATATTATGCTCCTCCAGCCAGTTCCTCACAATTTTTGAAGTGCGAACAGGACAATTGTCCTGTTGTAATGCAAAGTTATTTCCATGAATTCGTGTTACGGAAGGAAGCATAATATTTTCTAATATATTCCTATATATGAAGGAGTTCAAACGATTCTCTACTCTCAGGCATACACCTTGGCCTTGTGCGCTAATCCATCCCCAATCATTCAACGAAAGACAGTCGCAGAGCAAATACGATTTAAATATTGATTATCATTTTTACTACAATTTTCAGGCCTATATACACGAACACGGCCGTTCCTATGGGACTGAAAAACTTTTTCGTCAGTGAAAATGACATTATCCCAGAAATCTTCCTGCATGTTCAGATATTGATTAAAAAAATATCATTCGTCGCCTTATATATTCTTCTATTAACTGCTCTTGATTTGCGATCAACACTCAAATGCGTTCTCATAATGAAAATTATTCGTTAAATGACAAATACAAGCTGACATTGGTGAAATTTCATAAATTGGCAAATCATCATTTTATCATGAAATGGACTTTACAATGTATAAAAATAAGGTCCCTTAAATTACGACCGCAACCGTACATGGAAATATTTTGCATTTCCGTGACAAATTTCGTTTATTTGTAGCAACAATTTACTGGATAATCTCTAATCTAATGTTACACAATAAATTAAGGTAATTAAGTAAATTCTAGCTTTTTATTACGGAGATTTATTATAGGAGAAATGTGTCCATACGTATGGCTATGAAGCCGTATTTCTCTCTCTTAAAGAATAACGAACAAATAATTTACAATTAAATCAGGAATACATACAGAGAATTTCACTTAAGATGCAATATACAAACATGTATAGGTCTTTTATTTCCATAGAAACTAGGTAATACATTCTTACATTGTCCCACGTAAAATGCAACATATCAATATAATTTGACATTAGTTAAGTCAAAAGTAGCAGTATTTCTATTTCGATATTAGCTTAGTATCAATCTTAAATGATATACACAAAGGAAGAGACAACTCAGTTAGTGACTTGGTATCTTTCGGGATTCAATTCAATAAACGATATTTATCGGAAATGTAGTTTTAGTCCTAAAACACTACATTGAATTAAATAGGCTTTACTGTCAATAATTTGACAAAACAACCATGAAAGATATCATATCGATCATAACTATTACATATTGCATTTTATGTGGGACAGTGCAAGTGCATAGTATTTTCGAATCTATGGTTACTACATTCATATATTGCAAGTTACATGAAATTCTCTGTATACGTAATTGGAACGGCGAACCAATTTCATAACTTACAACAGCGTCTACAAGATGGCAGTGATGATGTATTCGCCTATATTTTTATTCTCGTTCGATTCTAATTTACACATTTAGATATATTTTGAAATGCAAATTCATTAAGTAAATTATTATTTAATTTTTTGCAAGTCATTCTAATATTTTATCAATATTAGAATGAATATTCCTGGCTAATGATTGCAATTTTCGACGGCTATGAATTATGTAGTAGATTAATGCAATTGCATATTAACATTTGTATATTCACTTAATATATTCACAAAGCAGTAGAATAATATAACATAATAGTAGAATAATATAACATAATTTAATAATATAATTAATCATATTAGGAAAACTATTTTTTTATTGTTTTTTTTAATGAATTATGTAACATCTTTATAATTTACAGTTACTGCAAATTCAATATTTCATGCATTTTTATTTAATTTTTAAGACATTTACAAATATTAAATCGAGTTTTTCAATTTTATATTCTCCAGCTTTCCTATAGCTCAGCTCTTATGCAATTCCACTATAACTGTATATATTAAAAAATTAAAATAATTAATTTTATTTCTATTTATAAACATTTGTCTTTTCTAAGACAAGAATGATATACAATGCATATAAAATTTTTACAGAAAAATAATGCGGATATTCGCCCCTACTTTTCTGGTATTTTAGCAAAAATAGAATTACATTTTAGCGTGTGAAAGATTATATTGTTTATGTTCGGCTGTAACATTTGCACATCAATGAATTTGTGTAGGATACAACAAATAAACTGCAGATTACAGGGTGATAGATGATTCTCATTAAGCATATACACATGTACTGTTAACATTTTCTAAAAAATAAAATTTTAAAAAGTTATAAAGCGAAAGTAAAAGCAAACTAAATTCAAAAAATATTGAATTAGATACTATTTGAAGTGTAAATTCTAGATTCATGAAAATAAATTCGAATCAATTTAAGTTTTTATGGTTGCATTTTTAAAATGAAGTAACTGGTTTTGTTCACGTTGATATTTCTCGTGCCAATCGAATTTTTTCAATAAATTACTTCTGGTGTTTCAAAGTGACTATGGAATTAACCATAAATACTGTTTCAATAGGGGACAAAATACCTTTTTTATTTTAGTATTAATTGACTGTACATAATGAAAATTTTTAATCCCCTGTAAAGTAAAGTAAACAGATAAAATACACTTGGTATATTTCGGCAAAATTACGTTTACTTTTTGTGTAGATTTTGCCTTGTATCAACATCATAGACTGATTAATTAAAGCAAACGTTTTGCATTTACTTTCACTCTGTTTTAATTAATGACGATATTTAATAAAGGATGACACAAAACAAAATGTTTCCGAGAAATAAATAGAATTTTGAATAATTATATCAGGTGTTATTCATTTAATTTATTAATTGGCTATGTTTTCACTTTATGCGGCATTCTGTTGCATATACAGGTAACCCCCGTATAACACGGCATTTCTCCAGCACGGATCCAGTCTAACACGGTTCGAGAATTTGGGAACATTCCCGTGTAACACGGTACTTTTATAGCACGGTTGAAATTGTTGAAATTAGGGAAAACTACTTAAATCAAAAAAATTTAGATTTTAAAGTTTTACTTATATTGAATAATGCATCCAGCCATTTTCACAAGATTTAAATAACCCAAATGTCAAAATATTTTTTTTTATCTCCAAATACAACTGCTTTACTTCAACTTCAAGATCAGAGAATTATAGCTACATTAAAAACTAATTACATAAGCAGATCATTACAATGGGTTTTGAACAAAGTCGATGACATCAGGGAGGCATGGAAACTTTTTACAATTTTGTACTGCATGAATATATTAAACTCGTCTATTAAAGAAATAAAACTGACGACATTAAATGTTGTTGGGAAAAATATGTCCGGAGTCAATTGAAAGTGAAAATCTAATCGAGCCAGTAAAAAATAGAGTGGAGTAGTAGAAGTTACTGAAAGTTTTGATGATATGACTGTTCAAAATATCCAATAATTACTGGTGGAAGAAGAAATTGGCGAAGCAGGTTTGGTAGAAATAATATCTGCAATATACCACTATAACTCAGAAGACGATAGCATAAGTGAAGACGAAGAAGTTAAACAGTTTACTCTGCAAAGTGTAAAGAAAGGCTTATCCGAACAGTTAGAATCACATTTCTTAACACGTTGGCTACCACCATTTAAAAGAAAAGCCTTTGCCACAAACCGGTTTGCTTTTCTTTGTAAAATACGCATGTAAACAAGGTACTGATACTATATTAACGACTTTTTTTCAAAAAACATTGTTATTTTTTTTTCTGATATGACTCACATGTGGGACAGTGGTATACAGCAATAATTTTTACCAATAGACCAAATGTCTCATATATGAGACACGGCTTCTGACTCTAACAAACATGTAGAAAAAGGAAATAGTTGATTCAAATACAAAATAACTTTATTCAATTTTCGTACAAAAGGAAATGCAAAGCAAAACAAAAATTTTATTTTGGTTAATTCGAAAAATGAAAAATTTTAGGAATGGTGTTGCACAAAACAAGAATTTGGGCTGAGGCCAACTGGTTTTCCCTTATCACCCACGCACACATTGCACACAAACAAAGTTTGCTTTCTTTTCTTATTTTTCGAACAAATGCGGCATCTGATCCTTTTTTCGATTTTTTTCTGGAAAATGTGGGATTTTTTGGTTTGGGGTAGCATTTTTTCCGTCTTTTTTTCTTGTCAGTATCCATGGAGTCAATAAGTGATTGTATTATTTGGTCCCTGAAGTTTAGATATGCATTTTTCTTTCCTGAAGTTTTGTATGCCCATTTTCTTCATAATGCTCCATAAGTTTCTCTACCACAGCATATCAGTGCCCCAGTGCATCGTTTTGAGTGGTACCCTTACCAGAATATATAAGAATATTTAATAAAAATCCATCCGGCGTACATAATTCATACAGCTTGATCCCATTTTTAGCAGCATATACTGTCGAAAATACAGACTACTGCACCACAGCAATAAAGCTTCATCTAACGATAGATTTCGTCCAGTATAACAAACGTTTTTTATGTTGTTGACAATATGGTTTATAACGTTCATTATTTTATGTAAACGGCCACTAGTGTCGTCATTATCGTCGTAAAAACGCAAGCAACGCAAAATCAGTCTAAACCGATTAAGTCCATCGTTTTATGAAATAGTGGATGATGATAGACTATATTTCTTGACCAATAGTGCTTCATACTAGGCAATATTATATTTCCCATGGCAATACAGAGAGATAAAAATCCCATAATTTCATCTCGCGTTGTATTTTTCCATTTAAGTATATTTTAGTTTTCCTTCGTAGCCATTTTTGATAAGAAAAGCTATGCCCTAGTGTTTGTCCAATGAACAAGTTTATCAATTAATACAATATCAAATAGCAGAAAAAATATTTGAAGAGGTGATGCATTTTTATGTATATCTACTTTCATACCTCCTTGTTCATTGAAATCGAATATTTCTGGATCTCGCTCTATATCAGTCCAATCATCTTCATCATCGATATTGTTTTCTTCACCTTGGTCCACATTATCATCACTATTTTCGTCATCGGTATTATTTTCAATGTCATTAGCCACTGAATCTGAATTTTCGGGAGAAAATAATTGCCAGTCACTTCCAGAATCTTGATATGGATCTTCAAAAGAATCGTCATCTTCATCTCAGAGTTCAAAACATTTTCATCAGCTTTAAAAGCTTTTCTTGCTTCTTCTTGTAGCTTAGCCTCAGTCAAACGTCTTTTTTTACGGTGACGAGTACATATCAGCATAATATTTATTTACACATTTATATAAAGATTTATTAGAGAAGAAATGATACTAGTTGAATGTACGAAAACAACATAACCTCAAAAGACATCCAGAGACCATTTGACTCACATATGTGTCATACATTCGTATAGACCCTCACGGAATTTAAGGTTTCTATCAATAGACCATACAAAATTAAATCAGTTTAAGTAAAGCCACGTCCTCGGCTCATATGTATATGAGCCGGTGGTCTATAAGATAAAGCCAGCAGACAATAGAAAAATGCTCACAGGGTGAGGATATCTTACCAAAAATAAAACGCGTTCGCTTAATGATGATTAGTGATGACGAAGAAATAGCTTAATTCATATTAATATGTATTACTTTTTTAAGAAAATTGGCCTAATAAAGATATTTATCTGAATTATGAAAATATGATAGTATGTTCTTTAATTTTTTGGAACCTAACGCCATTTTTCGTACTAGTTCTTTGTTTTGTACAACACAGATTCGCAACACGGCAAATTTTTGAACCTAACTTCCGTGTTATACGGGGTTACCTGTAGTTCATTTTACAAATGCGCTAGTTGCTGAAAATACATAATAGAAAAAAAATGTTTTTACTTTTCTTTAAAAAATTTGAAATGAAACTATAAAGCCTCCTTTTTACCTATCCTGACTTCATCATATGAATAAGGAACTTCTTTCCGTGAAAAGTATTAATTTTTTGATAAAAATTATGCTTCTTTACTGTGAAACTGTCTTTTGCAAACAACATATTCATTTAAGTAAGGAGAAGGTATCCATAGGTACATTATATTCACCCACTTTTCCCGATTTGTCTTTTGCCGTGTTTATAAAAAATTTGAATATAAAATTCACCTTTTCAATTTATACAAACAATAAGTAATCTTTGAATGAGACTTTCTTTAAATTTTCGATGTCACACAGAGCTCTTTACATTTGCCAATTCTTAAAAAACTCGAAGCTAAAATTATAAATTCACAAAGAAAGTTAAAGATTTCCCTTTGATACCGATATGTTCCAATGATTTTAACAAATTTAGATTGTCCAGTATCGAATGCTTTTGCGAGGCTAAGAAAAACGTGTAAGGTTGGTTTTCTTTCATCTAGGAATTTATATATATTTCAGTTATTTCGAATATTGTACGCATAATTAAAACACTCTGTTTAACCCCAAACTGCTTTAAGGGGAATAGCTTGTACTTCTGTAGATAGCTTATTAATCTTTTAAAGGCTCAAATATCTTTGCCAGATTTGAAATTAAAGGAATAGGCCGATAGTTTGTTATATTAGCTGTCTTTTTAGAATCTTTTTTGAGAATTAGGTTTTAAAAGACACGAAACATATTTCTTTCTCAAAAATCTTATTGATAAAAAGGCCAATGGTACTGTAATTTCATCGGCTACTTGTATTAAAATTCTGCATTTTATTGTATCATAACCAGAAGCTTCTTTAGTTTAAGAAGCACTACTCTACGCTTTACAGAAGCTTCTTTACACTTTAATTATTTTAATACTATTAATTTAACATCAGTATCAATAAGAAATTCTTCCTTATATGTTCGTGAACTAGTTTTCTGAATAATTTATTTCAATATTTAGTCAAAATTCCTTTTAGTGTAAATATTTAAAATAATAGGCCTGCACAAAAATACAACATAATTTTAGGGTTGATATTGTATAAAAGATTTCCCAAGACACTAACAAAATCGTTTCGTAAAGGTATAAAGTGATCGTCGTATCAAATGTATAAAACAATGAAGAATGAAGAGGCTCTATTGTGAAATATTTAATTGTTTCTTGTGATCGACAAAATGTACACCATTGTCTTGAAGCGTAGATAATTTCATCCAACGCTTCTCATAGGCATCGTAACATAGAGAACAATATCAATGGCGTGCCCGCCATAAATATTAACAGATTTGTATTATTTTTTAATATTCTTCTCTGAATATTCTAACTTATAAGGCTTTCGCAGGACTTAGATTTGCTAATAATAAAAGAAATTAATTACTTTTCCATTGCAAAGATTAAAAGATTATCATTTATTCGGGGAATACCTGAATAGCAATTTGAAAAACCAAAAAAAGGCAAATATTTCTCCATATTTCTACTATATTGTGTCAACACAATAGATTGACACACTAACAACTGATAATAAATAACCCTAAAACATATGAAACGGCTACATTCACAACGTTTATTAACAAATTCTCTTTGATCTTTTCCTTTATTATAAAACATTGGTTCTTTATTTCATACACTTTACTTTGTTCCAAGCCTTCTCATACATGTATCAAAAGCTTCTCTTCAATCTAAAAATGTCAAATATAATTCTTTTAATTTACCAATTTTCCTTTAAATTCCATTCCTTATTTTGTAAAATATATTGGCTCTTCTAATTTATTTCCTCTTGCTCTACTTAACATATTTTCTATTACTCCTCTATACACTTCAATACTAGTTGTGCATGAACGTACGACACCGTATTTAGCACGAGTAAATAAAGGCACCTTTTATGCATTGTCATAATTAGATTTACTTCCCGCCTTTCATAATTGTTCCTGTCTGCGCCGTCATTCCAATTATTGTACAAACCCAAAAACTAATTTCCATTTTAATTTGCGACATTCAATAATCTACAGTTAATTTTATCATTCCTACATTGACTTGTGTGCATGTGAACAAAGTATCTCCAAAAATACTACACAAAATCAGTTGGCTGGTCAAAATAAGTAGCATCCACTTTCAACGTGTAATTTGGGGATACTCTGCAACGGTTCTGAGTACCTGGATTAAAGATTCTCAGCGTATATCATGATTAAAAATTTTTATATTAGTATATCGTCTGTGGTAATTTATCGGTTATTTTAATTGACTAATCTTAATGAAAAATACAATTATTGAATGGATATATCAGTGAGGAATTTTTTAAATATTGAGTTTATTATATATACGTATATAACTCTAGGATAACATAAAATAGCCCTAAGCCAGAAAGTTACCAAGTTATTGTCTACAAATTATAAAATTTATATGAACAAAAAAAATATTAATATATGTGAAGTGTCATTATAGGATTGTGGTAATTGTTCCATAAATGTAAGTGAAATTAATGTATTTTGAAGTAAATATTCATGCACAAAATTTTAGCTAAAGTATATAGTTTTTGTAAAAAAAATTAATATAAATAATAAAGTATACATCATTCCTAATTTTTCCTTTTTACGGCTTCTTAATCCTCAATCCGTTAAAAAAACCTTTTTCCTATTTATAATAATCGATGTGATCAATTTATGTGATGAATGTATTGAACTCAATTCTATCTATAAACGCATATACTGTATTTGTTATATTTTATTCTTATCTATGACAATTCTATTTTAATTTTATGAATAAAAGTATTTCTTTCTGATTTATTTATTTTCTCATTACGATTATTTATTTTCTTCTTTATAAGTCGATGAAATTGCCAAAGCAACTAACGGTAAGTATAAAATATTTTTAAATTTTTTCTTAAGCTGTGGAGTCTAAACTGAAGAACTACCAAAGAACTTTTTCAATCATTTAAAATTGGTTGAATTTTCAAATAAAAATCTGAGTCCGAACCTGCACTCCCTTAAGAAAAGTTGATGTAGGTACATTAAAAATAATAAAAATAAACTTACTCAGGGAAGTAAGAACCAAAAAAAAAAAGATTTTCATTATTTTTTCCGTTTCTTTCAAAGCAGATGTCGCAAATACTCTTACTGTGACACCACGAAAAGAATGTAATGGTGTGTATACTTTGTTCGCACCTTAGAAGACAGTACAGACCTTATGGAAATATAATGCAACATTCTCATGTTTTGTTGCAGAAAATTTTAAATTAAGATATAAACGCAAATAAAATATAATGGTTTTATTTACGTTCTATTTCACGATAAAACGTAAGTGAAACAAACAATGTAAGACCAGTTCCTCGTTTGCAGCATATACTGCCTTCATTTTACCATCTTTTTTAAACTTGTAGTAATGTAGATTTGTTCAAATGAAATTCTTCTGGGACAAGTTTAATGGTGCAAGTTTCCAAATTTAACAAAATTTGTACTTTGTCTGCCGGAGTCAGTTTTCTTGCCATTTTGCCATAAAAAAGTGACAAATGTCATTTTGACGTTCCAAGAATGAATTACAACAAAACAAAAATTCAAAAATGGTTTATACAAGATTTATGTGAGCTTAAAAAAATTAACAGTTGTTTTTGTGTTAAATGAATATTTATCATAACTGTTCGGGATTTCCTCACTTATTTTTATTGGTTACAACTTTTTGTATATTGAAAATGCAACAACAACCTAACATAAACAATAAACCAAAATGACATTCATAAATGACAGTAATTTACTCATGCGCCACATACCAACCAATAATGCTAAAAATTACAACACCGCCTACGATAGAGAGACGTGTTTATATACATATGGCAAATGCGTAAAAGAGGACAATATTCCATAAGAGCCCATACTGTCTTCTAAGGTGCGAACAAAGTATAGAGAAATATATTTTTAAAAATATTCAAAATTGCCTTCGCACAAGGTATATGCGTGTTAGAATAATTAACTATTTGAAATAAGTTATCTATTTTTCAATAAAATGAATTCAATTTAAGATTTGAGTATGAATGAAAAATCAGATATATTTGACAATTGGAACAATACGTTACTAGTGTATAACTGGTTGCCTACTATGCCGCCAATGCATTGCCTTTATTTTTTAGCTCTTCACATAGGGCGATGTATGCGTAATGATAAAAAAAGAACCCGGTATACTATCATATAACAACATATCTTCTAATTTTCTATTATCTAAATATTTAATTATTTACTTCCTTTGTAAATTGTCGCAGAAATATATTATTCAACTTTAATTGAATTTGTTATCAATGTATTACGCATAGATTGTTATTTTGCGGTTTATGTTATATAAACTCAAATAACGTTCACAGAAAAACCTTTAAAATTGCATTATCGTCTTCAGGTATATAAGTACATAAGTTTTGAACACAATCTTAACGAGACCTTATCACTACTTTATTTGCATTGCAGCCTGTTTGAATTCAACGTTTTCAACCAAATTTCTTGGAAGTAAGTTTATGATAAAGTTTTTCGACAAATCAAATACATTAGTAATATGTTTGTCTAAATACTATTAACATCAAAAATTAATATTAAACATTACACTAAAATGTAAGGCATTATGACAATAAATAGCAATGCTTTTAAGAATTCATTAAACTTGTCTTTATGTATGATAATGGATAACATTTAATAAATTCTTACAGCAACCTTAGCCGACGTTAATACATAGAAACTTACGGAAATAATTTCTAAAGGTCCTATCACTTCGAATTAACGCCCAAATTAAGAAGTATCCAATTATTTCTATTCTAGAATAAGATCATTAGTATAGAGCATATTTTCTCAACCTGGGGGTCGCGATGCCTAAGATGGTGGCGGCGATATTGAAGGGGGGTTGCGAAGTAGCCTAAACAATAACGAAAAATCATTTTATGAGAAAAAATCATTTATTATAAATATTTTACTTACAATAAGTGCACATATAAAGAAAAGAAATTAATGTGATGATTGCATTTGTTTTTCATTTAAAAGTTTCTCCATACGTGGATCTACGTTAGAAACACACAAAAGCAAATTGTTTTCGTGTGATAAGAGACGATTCCTGTATTTAGTGTTGAGTGCAATGATAGATGGAAACAAGTGGCGAAAAGGATGTAGAAAATTTGTTTATTATAAGGAAAAACGTAAAATAAACATAGTTACAGACCTGTAAGCAAGTGGAAACATGAGATTATTTCTTAAAAAGTCTTTGATTGTTTTCTGAGTTAACCTCTGGCTTCTCTTCGATGATGCGATGTTACGCCAACGCTGAAAATAGAGTATGTCGTGTGGCGTACACTCTGTGGCTCTGTGTAAGCAAGAGCAGCGTGGATCGATTTCAGCCCATTGGAATGTGATTTTAGCACTGATAACCATGTCGATAATTTCGTCACCGCTAATCTTCATCTGGGCATCTTCATTGCACCAATCATGAATGTCTTCGCTTTTGATTTGATTTTAATTGGGTAGCTCATTAGCTTGTTGAACTAGTTCACTCATATTCTTCTGTTCTGGCACTTTTTCGGGGTCCGTCTAAGCCAAATAAATTTTTGCATGGCTTTTGCTTTCGCTTTAAGGCTTCTTTAACAGTCATTCCTTCGTCTAATTTTACAATCAACATCTGGAAGAGCCTTCGCCGATAATTTCTCTTCATAGTGTCTAGAACCCCTTCGTCTAGAGGGTTGTCTAAGTGACGTCACATTAGGGAGCAGAAATATAGCTTTAATATCAGCACTGCACAGATCTTCGGTATTTGGGCGAGATGCCGCATTATCCAGTAATAAAATGGCTTTCCTGGGGAGCTTACGATTTTTCAAAAATGTTTCAGTGACGAGAACAAATTCTTCATAAAATCATTCATTAAAAATCGTGCTGTTCATCCATGCACTTCTTTGGTTGCGGTACTTTTATATTTTTAAAGACTTTTTTGGGTTTTTAGACTTTCTAATAAACAGAAGTTTTAGTTTCAAAGAACCAGAAATTGCAGCTAGCCAGAATTGTAACTCTCTCTTTACTTTTTTTTTAAATCCAGGAGCAGTTTTTTCAGATTCTGCTGCTAAGGTTTCGATTATAGCATTCGAAAGTTAAGATGAGTTTCGTCTGAGTTAAATATTTGATCTAAGGTTAATCCATCTTTAAAAACTATTTCCTCCATTTTAGACTGAAATTCCACAACTTCAGATGAGACAGGTGAGAGTTTTTCCCCACTAATGGTAATCTGCTTTATTCCACATTGTTTCTTGTACCTGCCAGCCATCCATCACTTGCAATAAATGATTCCTCGCCGTCTTTAAAGTTCTTGTGAAACTCAAGCGCCTTAGTTTCAAGCATTGGCCCACTCACAGGACTGCCTTTCCCTCGAAGCTGTGAACTCCACAGAAAAGAGCTTCAGACATCTGCGCATAGTCATTCTCCTTCAAAGTCTTCCGACTAATACCACTGTCTCCACTCACACTTCTGTTTATAAATTTTTCAATTTCTTTCCGATTACGTCTCCAATCCTCAATAGTAACTTCCCCAACTCCCCAGTCAGTAGCCATCAATTAATTCGCTATTGTCCAAACGCTTTATTGCATTAAATTTCGTTTCAAGAGAAACAACGATTCTCTTCCGTTTCCCGGTCATATCGAAACACAAGCATAAATACTGTACTGTACTGTAAAAGCACAAAAGTCAACACGCTAATATAACCTCTTTTAGCGCAGAGACAATCGATGGTGACAGGTGGCTAGGACAATAATGTCATCTGTTATCGATGTAGCGGAAACTGCTACGAGTCTGATGAACACGCCCAATGTGATAAGTTAAGAGCGAACCCATAGGGGTGGGCCAATAATAAACGACTAGCTCGATTAACGCACAGGCCCGGTTGACCGGGACTCGGATAATTGCGAGTCTACTGTATTTCGATATTACCAAGAATTGTTACTGTGAAAAATTGATCGAATTCAGACAGTACCTATTTTTATATGCTCTTTGGATACTGCTTTTTTACGAAATATTTAAAATATATTCGGATCTGTTTATTAAAGCACTCAAAATAAGTGCTTTAATAAATCGTTAAAGCATGGAACATTTAGTGGATTCAGTTTTAAGTTGGTCACACTATGTCTATAAGTCAGGAGTCATAGTGAGTTTAAGGTTATGATTAAACTAACAATTAATAAACATTTTATTATACGGTTATTTTAGGTATATTTACAATACAATAACAAATATTTTATTATGAAGAGTGAAATATCAAGTTAAATTAAGTCAACCGTACGCAACTAAATTAAAAAACATACGCGGACGTTACCAACTGCCATAAAATTTCTCTAAATGATCAAATTTCTCATTTTCTCTTAAAAAGAATACATTAACAAAGCTAATTGCAAAAAATAGCATAAAAAACACGTTTTGTAAGACATTAAAGCACTCAACCATTAAAAAACTCGTTTTTTAAATTTGAATTCGTGCTTTAAAACATGTCTTATGAAACTTGTTTTTTAATATACTTTAATATTAACGTTAAACAAAATACGTTCCAAAGGAAGATTCTTTTCTTTAGTTTGTGGAAAGCTACGTCACATGAGATACAAAAAAATTATTATTTTTAAATTAATTATGCAAAATATAATCAGAGAAGCTAGTATATCACTTTTAAAATTACAAATATCTGTGTATGAATTAGATAGATCGTTATCTATCTGATATATTTAATCCTTAATCATATCTTTTCCGAAAAAAGGATGAAGAGCATTGAAGATAATTATTTTCGCATTAATTTAAATCATGATAATCTTCATAAAAATGAGTAAATGTAATAATCTGTTCGATCTCCTAGTATATGACGAATTTAAGTAATGTAGAGCATGCACATTTCACCAACGATGATATTTTCCAGAGTTATCAGACGTGTTCTTAAAAATCCATTAAAAATTATAGACTCGCACATGCGTATATTTACAAACAGCAGCATTATAAAACGCAAAATAACAAACATGAAGACGACCTTGTAAATAACCACTTCACTTGCTACGCTCTTATTCCTTGAGGTATTATAAGGATATTGAATATTTCTTGACCAATATCATATAATAATAACGAATGTGTTTAAGGAAATGTTGACCTATCAGTTATGTTTGTGTGTATTAAAATATTTAAAATCAAAGTGTATATTGTAGATTGTTTCTATGAATTATACAGTGTGTTGCCGGATAGGTGTCCAATAGGACAAACATTTTTATTGTACATGTATGGAAAAAAAGCATTCTTTAATAAAGTTTTTGCTTGATCGAAAATACACGAATAACATTAGACTTTTAAAATAAATTTCATAGTAATTCGTAAAATAGTTGTTTCTGCAAATTGTTGAGTAACATTTTTCTAAGTCCTTAGTTCTGCTAGTATCTAGTAACATTGAACGTAATGCATTTCACATGTTGGGCATGTGCTAGGTGAACTACTGTCATACAGTATTTAATTGTCAAAATGCTGACACTTAAAATGTTTATGCGGTACAATGTTATGGTACAGCCGAAGCACCAGCAAGATACGCAATTGAAAAATTTCACAATTAGTATCCTGATGTTATTCACTTACAAAACCCTTCTCAGACTGGTGAGATGATTGGAAAAAACGTCATTCCTAAAAATAAGTCGAGAAAGAACTATGATAATGAAGATGAAGGTACTCTTTTAGCTTTGGATTCCCAGACAATCTTTAAGAAAACGAGCGGCAAACAAGATAAAGGCGTATAATTTTCGGCACATTTTCGGCGAACCTGGCGATGATGATAAGCTGTTAGACTTTTGTCTATGGGTAGGCTACGAAATTGTAACTGATCAAAATTTTCATAAAAACATTGTATTCTCTGATGAGTGTATATTTAGTACAAATGGACATGTGTCGTCTCAAAATTCTCGGTATTGGAGCGACAAGTCCAAATTTTATTATTAACTGTAATTGGCAATATTATAAAAAAAAGTAAATATTTAGTGTGCGGTACTATACGTCAGACTTATTGCCCCGTATTTTTTTTCAACTACCGTCAACCAACACGCTAAACGCTAACACGCTATTTGAACACGCTAAATAACTTCTTTTTAGAAAAAGTTGAAGCACTTCCACTTAATATCTACAAACAATTATATTTTAAACATAATTTAAACATTAAATGAATTAAAAGGATTATGCTTAAAAAATTACTAATAGGAACTTGGAACTTGGAAAAATTACTAATAGGAATTGTACTTATTTGTATTTTATGTGTATTAAGCAAAAATTTTTTTTCATAAATCCATAATATTTTTTTTTCCTTTTTGTGAGAGCATTTTGACAATTAAATACTGCATGACAGTAGTTTAAGTAGTGCATCTAACACATGCCTTACACGATGTGAAATGCATTACGTTCAATGCTACTAAATATTAGCACAACTAAGGACTTAGAAAAATGTTACTCAAAAATTTGTAGAAAGCAACTATTTTACGCATTACTATGAAATTTATTTGAAAAGTCTGGTGTTATTTGTGTATCTTCAATCAAGCAAAAACTTTAATAAAGAATGTTTTTTTTCAAATCTCTACAATGAAAATGTTTTCCTATTGTGGCACCTATCCTGCAACACACTGTATATAATTTAATTAAATCATTAAATAAAAAATTTTAGTTAATTTATATATTTTTTATGTTTGTCATTCGCTCCGTCTTAAATTTTATTTTGTTTTTATTAAACCTTTATAAGTTCTATAAATGTCAATTTAGAGAATTCTTCAAGATGTAAAACATAGTTTAAAAAAGATTAACTGCCCATGTCCTTTTGTTTAATCGACATGTCAGTTATATTTGTTGCCGTTGCAACTTTCTTTTTTCTTATACATTCTTATGCATCTTCTCACTTTCATCATTTTTTCAGTATTCCATTCAAATACGAGGTACTATCCAGAGATTCCCGGAGTTAGTGTGAGCTATGTCTATACTAAGTCAGTCTGTCAAACGGTACTTTGCTAGGCGGTGACAAACAGTTTTTGTATTTATATTTGCTGAGTTGTGTTTAAGTTATTTTGTAACATTACAAAGACTGATTTAAAATAGCAAAGAACGTGCATCAAATTCTGCTTCAAACATGGTAAAACGGCAGCGGAAACTGAAAATGCTTAAACAAGCATTTGGTAAGGATGCTTTAGACTATACGCAAACTTATGAATGGTAAAACCGTTTTAAAAATGAACGTGTGTCGGTTGATGATGATAAGCGTTCCGATTATCCATCGACGGAAAACACGCCCCAAAATGTGGACAAAGTGCGTGATGCTATCCTGGAAAACCGAAAGAGAACAATCCATAACATTTGTCACACTGTAGGCTTGTCATACGGCTTGTCAATGCATTCCGTCCGACGAACTCAACATACAGCGTATTGCTGTACTGAAGTTTGGGCCAAGGTTAGCCAGCATTGAATGAAAACGGCACCGTCTTCATGTGTGCACAGATTTGAAATAATCGGCCGAAAGGGATGCGAACTTCAGTACCAGAAAGGAGTATTTATCGTTTATTATTATTATTTATTATATATGTAGCAGCAACTGCATCAGATTCATTATTTTTTTTTTCAATACAAGTATTTCATAAATTTAAAAAGACGACACAAGAGAAGTTATTTCAACTTACTCCAACTACTGCCAATATTTTTTATTTTTCTGTCTACCAACAACAAAATGTCATTCCCCTTTGTCATTCTTAACTCTAAACACTATCGGGTATTGTGTCAACAATCGCTTTAATTTTTACATATATTTCTATGATGGTGTATTACAGCCTTTACGTGTTCAAGTATACAGTGAGAAATTGACGTAAATTCTACTGCCCACAGACTCTGTAGTATGCTAAAATTTGCGGAATCAAGTACTCCTTGAATTGCCAGTATTCCACAATTATCATATACGTAAAATTTGACATTTCTAACCTATAATTCAGTTGGCAGTTCGATTTAAAACCGAACAGTTTTGTCTCAATAGAATTTACCAAAATAATAATTGTGTCAAAAATAGAAACTTTTCGAGTGATGAATATTTTACTGTTTTCGATACGGTTTGACACTGCAAAAGCTTAGTTCAGTATTTGGGAATGTAGCACCACCCAAAACTATGGTTTACAAATGGATTGCAGAAGTCAGGCGTGGAAGGCCAACCGTTTGGTGACGATCTTCGTGAAGGGCGTCCATCCACCTCTGTTGTGTGAAAAATATCGATGCTGTGCGTGAAATGATTCTATAATGATGTATTACAGCCCTTGCGTGTTCAAGCATACAGTGAGAAATTGACGTAAATTCTACTGCCCACAGACTCTGTAGTATACGAGGTATACTGCTAAAATTCGCGGAATCAAGTACTCCTTGAATTGCCAGCATTCCACAATTATCATATTCGTAAAATTTGACATTTCTAACCTATAATTCAGTTGGCAGTTCGATTTAAAACCGAACAGTTTTGTCTCAATAGAATTTACCAAAATAATAATTGTGTCAAAAATAGAAATTTTGAATCGTGATTTTCGAGTGATGAATATTTTACGATTTCCGATACGGTTTGACACTGCAAAAGCTTAGTTCGGTATTTGGGAATGAACTATAACTATGGTTTACAAATGGTTTTCAGAATTCAAGCTTGGAAGACCAACGTTTGGTGACGATGTTCGTGAAGGGCGTCCATGCAACTCTGTTGTGCGAAAAATATCGATGCTGTGCGTGAAATGATTTTATCAAATCGACATTTAACCTACAGTGAGATAGAGGCGTCCTTAGGCATTGCGGCGAAACAAATAACAAGTGTTCATTTGAAAAGTCAATCTAGGTTACTTTGAAATTTTGATAGAATAAGACGCAAATATATTAGTATGTGTTTGTTGTTCCGTAAACGTAAATCCAAATGACATTTGATAATATCAATCACAAATATCAATTAGTGCATAAAATAATCGTGCGTAGATTCTGGTTTAAATAAATTGCTTCTCAGTTTTAAAATGGCTTTCACTTTAAAACATAAATTTTTTTTAGTCCAGGCTTATTTTCGAAGTGGTAATAAAATTGATGGTTTATAGGTTTATTCAGTTCAAGATTGCATGGTAGAATTTCAAGTTGAATTTCCACATTTTGTAATAGATTATATACAATTTAAGAATACTTTGGATAGAACTTTAAAACTTATTTCTGAAACTGGTAGTCTCTTAAGAAAATCAGACACCGGAGCAGTTAAGAAACGTACACCTCAAGTTGTCAATCGTGTTGAAGAAATAATGGAAAATGAGCCACAGACATCTGTTCGACATTTGAGTCAACAAATAAACCTTTCTGTTGGTACAACTCACAAGTTATTAAAAAAAGATATGCAACTTTATCCATACCGTGTCGCAGCAGTACAAGAATTGTTAGAAATTGATTACCCACGTAGACTACAGTTTTGTAATTGGTTTGTAAATATGAACAATAATGGAGAACTTTCGCAAAGAGTCATCTTTACTGATTTATAAAACGGGATACCTAAATTCACAAAATACAAGAATTTGGAGTAGTGAAAATCCAGATGTAATTAATGAAGAATCGCTACATCCAGAGAAAATTGGTGTTTGGGCAGCGATAAGCCAAAGGCGAATCATTGGACCAATATTTTTTCAGGGAACGTTAATTGCTCAAAGGTACCGTACGGAAATTTTACAACCATTTGTCAATCAGTTGCATGATGATGAACTTCAAAATGCATATTTCCAACAAGACGGAGCACCTTGTCACTGTACTGCAGAATCTTTGGATTATTTAAGAGAATTTTTTGATGAGCGTATAATTAGTCGAAATACTGAAATTGCCTGGCCTGCACGTTCATGCGATTTAACACCTTGCGACTTCTTTTTGTGGCCTTATCTAAAAAATAACATATTTCGAACACCTATATTGAATTTGAATGATATGCTACAGAGAATCGAACGTAAAATTTGACATTTCTAACCTATAATTCAGTTGGCAGTTCGATTTAAAACCGAACAGTTTTGTCTCAATAGAATTTACCAAAATAATAATTGTGTCAAAAATAGAAACTTTTCGAGTGATGAATATTTTACTGTTTTCGATACGGTTTGACACTGCAAAAGCTTAGTTCAGTATTTGGGAATGTAGCACCACCCAAAACTATGGTTTACAAATGGATTGCAGAAGTCAGGCGTGGAAGGCCAACCGTTTGGTGACGATCTTCGTGAAGGGCGTCCATCCACCTCTGTTGTGTGAAAAATATCGATGCTGTGCGTGAAATGATTCTATAATGATGTATTACAGCCCTTGCGTGTTCAAGCATACAGTGAGAAATTGACGTAAATTCTACTGCCCACAGACTCTGTAGTATACGAGGTATACTGCTAAAATTCGCGGAATCAAGTACTCCTTGAATTGCCAGCATTCCACAATTATCATATTCGTAAAATTTGACATTTCTAACCTATAATTCAGTTGGCAGTTCGATTTAAAACCGAACAGTTTTGTCTCAATAGAATTTACCAAAATAATAATTGTGTCAAAAATAGAAATTTTGAATCGTGATTTTCGAGTGATGAATATTTTACGATTTCCGATACGGTTTGACACTGCAAAAGCTTAGTTAGGTATTTGGGAATGAACTATAACTATGGTTTACAAATGGTTTTCAGAATTCAAGCTTGGAAGACCAACGTTTGGTGACGATGTTCGTGAAGGGCGTCCATGCAACTCTGTTGTGCGAAAAATATCGATGCTGTGCGTGAAATGATTTTATCAAATCGACATTTAACATACAGTGAGATAGAGGCGTCCTTAGGCATTGCGGCGAAACAAATAACAAGTGTTCATTTGAAAAGTCAATCTAGGTTACTTTGAAATTTTGATAGAATAAGACGCAAATATATTAGTATGTGTTTGTTGTTCCGTAAACGTAAATCCAAATGACATTTGATAATATCAATCACAAATATCAATTAGTGCATAAAATAATCGTGCGTAGATTCTGGTTTAAATAAATTGCTTCTCAGTTTTAAAATGGCTTTCACTTTAGAACATAAATTTTTTTTAGTCCAAGCTTATTTTCGAAGTGGTAATAAAATTGATGGTTTATAGGTTTATTCAGTTCAAGATTGCATGGTAGAATTTCAAGTTGAGTTTCCACATTTTGTAATAGATTATATACAATTTAAGAATACTTTGGATAGAACTTTAAAACTTATTTCTGAAACTGGTAGTCTCTTAAGAAAATCAGACACCGGAGCAGTTAAGAAACGTACACCTCAAGTTGTCGATCGTGTTGAAGAAATAATGGAAAATGAGCCACAGACATCTGTTCGACATTTGAGTCAACAAATAAACCTTTCTGTTGGTACAACTCACAAGTTATTAAAAAAAGATATGCAACTTTATCCATACCGTGTCGCAGCAGTACAAGAATTGTTAGAAATTGATTACCCACGTAGACTACAGTTTTGTAATTGGTTTGTAAATATGAACAATAATGGAGAACTTTCGCAAAGAGTCATCTTTACTGATTTATAAAACGGGATACCTAAATTCACAAAATACAAGAATTTGGAGTAGTGAAAATCCAGATGTAATTAATGAAGAATCGCTACATCCAGAGAAAATTGGTGTTTGGGCAGCGATAAGCCAAAGGCGAATCATTGGACCAATATTTTTTCAGGGAACGTTAATTGCTCAAAGGTACCGTACGGAAATTTTACAACCATTTGTCAATCAGTTGCATGATGATGAACTTCAAAATGCATATTTCCAACAAGACGGAGCACCTTGTCACTGTACTGCAGAATCTTTGGATTATTTAAGAGAATTTTTTGATGAGCGTATAATTAGTCGAAATACTGAAATTGCCTGGCCTGCACGTTCATGCGATTTAACACCTTGCGACTTCTTTTTGTGGCCTTATCTAAAAAATAACATATTTCGAACACCTATATTGAATTTGAATGATATGCTACAGAGAATCGAACGTAAAATTTGACATTTCTAACCTATAATTCAGTTGGCAGTTCGATTTAAAACCGAACAGTTTTGTCTCAATAGAATTTACCAAAATAATAATTGTGTCAAAAATAGAAACTTTTCGAGTGATGAATATTTTACTGTTTTCGATACGGTTTGACACTGCAAAAGCTTAGTTCAGTATTTGGGAATGTAGCACCACCCAAAACTATGGTTTACAAATGGATTGCAGAAGTCAGGCGTGGAAGGCCAACCGTTTGGTGACGATCTTCGTGAAGGGCGTCCATCCACCTCTGTTGTGTGAAAAATATCGATGCTGTGCGTGAAATGATTCTATAATGATGTATTACAGCCCTTGCGTGTTCAAGCATACAGTGAGAAATTGACGTAAATTCTACTGCCCACAGACTCTGTAGTATACGAGGTATACTGCTAAAATTCGCGGAATCAAGTACTCCTTGAATTGCCAGCATTCCACAATTATCATATTCGTAAAATTTGACATTTCTAACCTATAATTCAGTTGGCAGTTCGATTTAAAACCGAACAGTTTTGTCTCAATAGAATTTACCAAAATAATAATTGTGTCAAAAATAGAAATTTTGAATCGTGATTTTCGAGTGATGAATATTTTACGATTTCCGATACGGTTTGACACTGCAAAAGCTTAGTTCGGTATTTGGGAATGAACTATAACTATGGTTTACAAATGGTTTTCAGAATTCAAGCTTGGAAGACCAACGTTTGGTGACGATGTTCGTGAAGGGCGTCCATGCAACTCTGTTGTGCGAAAAATATCGATGCTGTGCGTGAAATGATTTTATCAAATCGACATTTAACATACAGTGAGATAGAGGCGTCCTTAGGCATTGCGGCGAAACAAATAACAAGTGTTCATTTGAAAAGTCAATCTAGGTTACTTTGAAATTTTGATAGAATAAGACGCAAATATATTAGTATGTGTTTGTTGTTCCGTAAACGTAAATCCAAATGACATTTGATAATATCAATCACAAATATCAATTAGTGCATAAAATAATCGTGCGTAGATTCTGGTTTAAATAAATTGCTTCTCAGTTTTAAAATGGCTTTCACTTTAGAACATAAATTTTTTTTAGTCCAAGCTTATTTTCGAAGTGGTAATAAAATTGATGGTTTATAGGTTTATTCAGTTCAAGATTGCATGGTAGAATTTCAAGTTGAGTTTCCACATTTTGTAATAGATTATATACAATTTAAGAATACTTTGGATAGAACTTTAAAACTTATTTCTGAAACTGGTAGTCTCTTAAGAAAATCAGACACCGGAGCAGTTAAGAAACGTACACCTCAAGTTGTCGATCGTGTTGAAGAAATAATGGAAAATGAGCCACAGACATCTGTTCGACATTTGAGTCAACAAATAAACCTTTCTGTTGGTACAACTCACAAGTTATTAAAAAAAGATATGCAACTTTATCCATACCGTGTCGCAGCAGTACAAGAATTGTTAGAAATTGATTACCCACGTAGACTACAGTTTTGTAATTGGTTTGTAAATATGAACAATAATGGAGAACTTTCGCAAAGAGTCATCTTTACTGATTTATAAAACGGGATACCTAAATTCACAAAATACAAGAATTTGGAGTAGTGAAAATCCAGATGTAATTAATGAAGAATCGCTACATCCAGAGAAAATTGGTGTTTGGGCAGCGATAAGCCAAAGGCGAATCATTGGACCAATATTTTTTCAGGGAACGTTAATTGCTCAAAGGTACCGTACGGAAATTTTACAACCATTTGTCAATCAGTTGCATGATGATGAACTTCAAAATGCATATTTCCAACAAGACGGAGCACCTTGTCACTGTACTGCAGAATCTTTGGATTATTTAAGAGAATTTTTTGATGAGCGTATAATTAGTCGAAATACTGAAATTGCCTGGCCTGCACGTTCATGCGATTTAACACCTTGCGACTTCTTTTTGTGGCCTTATCTAAAAAATAACATATTTCGAACACCTATATTGAATTTGAATGATATGCTACAGAGAATCGAACAGAAATGCATGGAAATTAATAACAATCCAGTAATGTTGGAGGAATATCATCAGAAATTTTGAACGGAGGATTTTAAAGTGCATTGATCTTGAAGGGCAACATTTTCAACATTTGTTATAGTTTTCAATAAATACCTATTATTTGTTATTTATTTGTATGTATGAAACTGTCAAAATATACGACTTCGTAGGTTAAGTAGTAAATTTTAATTTACGACATACTTCAAAATGTTCTCAGTAAATCACATGCTACTAGATTGACTTTTCAAGTGAACACTTGTTACATACATATCAGGAAGCTTTCCAGTCGTTGGATTCCTCAAAATTTAAAAGACGACCAAAAACAGGCACGTGTCAAGTGGCGCAAGAAAATATTAAAAAAAATTGATTGTGGTCGTTCAAATTCTGTATATAACATTATAACAGGTGACGAATTCTGAATATATTCATAAGAGCCTCAAACTAAACAGCAATCGACTGTATGGGCGTTTCAAAATAAACCTAAACCAACAAAAGTAATGCGGTCACTGGTTTTGGAGATACCTCGCTCAGAATGGAAAAAGTGTTTTGAAGATTGGTTTTATAGGATGCAAAAGTATACACGTCTTAAAGGGGAGTATTTTGAGAAGCAGTAAAGCGTAACATAGCGTAATTTGTTTTATTTCCCAATTTTCCTCAAATTTTGGCAGTGGCTCTCGTACCTTGCTAAAAACTGTTATTTGGACAAATTATGGCAGAATAAAAAAAGGTAATTTCCGACTTTAGTTCCTACAGTTCAGTGGCATTGAAAAATGTCTAGCGATTTTTTAGCGATTCGTTCTTAAAAAATCAATTGACAGATACTCAAAGCAATTTTGTTTGTATTTAAGCTGCAATAACAATTTTAGAAATTAAAGGGCTCCCACTGAATGACAAAATTTGTAAATTATCAGTTAATGTTAAAAATGGGTTTTGCTCAACTATAAAAACAAATTCAGGCTTTAAAAAAATAAACGGAATTAATTAATGAGGTTTTAAATGGTAACTTTCAATTAAATTAGATTTGGAACCACATTTTATCAGCAAATTTAAATTTACTCTTATAACGTCTTGCGACGTTGAAAAGTGTTTTGGGCTTATAAATATAAATTTTAAGTGACCGCATACAATCTTTACCAGTTGATAATGTAGAGAAATATTTAGTAATTTATTGTTTAAATAGAAATGTTTGCAAATTATAATATATATACGAGAGAATATATCGTATTATATCGCCAACAAATTGAATTTACTATATATATATATATATATATATATATATATATATATATATATATATTAAAAATAATAGATTTTTTATTGGTTTTAGCGACCTTTTATTGAATTTTGATGTTTTTACGACGTTTCGACTTTTATTAATTCAATATTTTTCAAGTAACGTTATTGATTGTTTGGTTTTCAAGGCAAGGGTACGCATTTTGTGCAAACATGTGTTTTTATGGACATCCGAGACCCTTTTATCTTAAGGAACGACCGTGCTTGTGCGGATATTGTAAGTGACTAATATCCGCACAAGCACGGTCGTTCCTTAAGATAAAAGGGTCTCGGATGTCCATAAAAACACATGTTTGTACAAAATGCGTACCCTTGAAAACCAAACAAACAATAACGTTACTTGAAAAAGACTCAATTAATAAAAGTCGAAACGTCGTAAAAACATCAAAATTCAATAAAAGGTCGCTAAAACCAATAAAAAATCTATTATTTTTAATATTAAGACACGGCCAATAAAATAAATAAGAAAAATAAAATTCTTATGAACACTAAATATATATATATATATATATATATATATATATATATATATATATATATATAGTGTTTATAAGAATTTAATTTTCTTATTTATTTTATTGGCCGTGTCTTAATATTAAAATAATAGACTTTTTTATTTTAGCACGATCATGGATCAGATCGTGCTAAAATTGATATCGACATATAATTTCGCTATTATTTTTCATTAGAATTTTTCATTTGGAATTCATAGCCATGAATCCCCAATAAGTCTGACAAAAATCTTTTCGTTTAGATTTTTTGTCGAACAACTTTTGTTGGAGCTGGTTCATTTACAAAAAACCAAACTCTCGATTGTTGCTCTTTTTCGGGATCATAGCAGTATAACGAAGTTGCACACCCATAGTGATGTACAACAGATGAAACAATCCATTGGCAAAACAATCTAATATGGTCTTCTTTTTGAACCGGAATAGAATTGTGGGAACAAAGCCTACATACCTTCAAATATAGTTTAATTGCCTTCACACCAATCTTTAGGGTTGCTTGAATATTCTTTAAAGTAACATGCCGGTCCTCTTCAATTGTATTCCGAACAAGACCGGTAGCAGTCGCTTTTGGGTTAGGAACTCGAAACGTGTCATTTAAGGAAAGTGAAATTGATTATATTAAAGCATTGCGGTAACTAGGGAACCTGACCTGCCATAACTGAAAACATTTCTTACGATTTGTAAATTGTAAAAAATCGAAGCTCAATAATGTTCATTGTTCAATTTCATGGTTTCTTGTACAAATTACACAGATCTGCAACCAAAAAACTGCACATAACTTTTATACTCTTTCTTATAGATATTTACTGACTAAACCGCGAAAAATACTCAAAAAATTCCATCTCGTCAAGTATTCTTGCAAAATTCATGTTTGTAGTTTCATTTAGAGTGAAGAGTTTAGCGAAAAGTGGGGAATCTTACCCTGGCTGAGTTGAGCATGTTTATACATGTTTTCCATAGTATTAGTAATGAGTATAAACAAGTGTATTGTCAGATTTGATGGTGTTTCAAACTGATAAATAAGTTCAGGGATCTTGGTTGCTGTATAAGCAACATTCAGTTTACATTTTGCTTTTAAACGTGACTGTACTCGTGTTTAAGAACAAAAAATATTTCGTTTTGGCATTTCTACAATGTGGCATGAACAGAAAAACCACAGTATCGACTACTATTTCCTTTCGGTAGATGCGAAAGGTTTCAATATAAAAAATAAGAAGAAAATGTTTTTGCCAAATCTAAATTTAGCTATTCGTCCAGTGCCCCATAGCTCTGAAATAGCAGTTCCACACCCACTTTCGAGTTTGGATATCTTGAGTAAGTCTGAGGATGGAAACACTTACCTCCTTTGGACGAATCTAGTTCAAATTTTTTGTTGATGAGGGACGCCAACTTTTTCCTCGGAGCGAGCTCGAAGACCTGGTTATTGATTTAGGCTTTTGAAAAGTTACTGCCAAATTGCTACGGTGAAAACTGAAAAATCTGCTGTCAACCGAAACCTCATTTTTTGTGGTACAGGTAACGGGAGAGAGAGAATTCACTAAATTTCTCTCCAAAGAGGGAAATTTCGTTTTTTTGTAGTGATGTTCTAGGTCTAATAAAGTGTTTTGAAATAGAATACGATTAATCTAAGTGGCGCCTATTCCTCGATTCGCCAAAAACAAGCTTCAAAGCAGTCGTGCTGAATAATAGGAATACAAATTACAAATTTGCATTTGTATTTTGCAAAAAAAATGTACGTCATGGAGGGAAATGGAGATAATTTTTGGATTCAGCAAACTAGAAAACATAGTATTTACCAATAATATCCCATGCAGCTGAAAATAGTATATTGTGTAACGAGTGACGAAAGTAATTTTTTGAAGCAAGAGAAATGTTCACGAGTTTAAAGAAATAATTCCGACGAGGTAAACACTGTACTTTTTCTACGACCTCCCCTATAAGATTATAACAAACTTAAAAAAATTATGTGAACAAATACTTCATTTTGAATTAAAAATTATAAAACTATAGATCATATTTAAATTACTTACGTTTTAAGTATTGATTAATTGTTGCATTTGAACAATTATATCATAGCGACAGCAGGCAACTAGACGGAGGTGAAAATTAGTAGGTAATTTTCGTCTCTGGGGACGAAAGTTAACGTTATAGAATTTTCTCTCAGTGGTGACGGAAATCAAATTTTCGCTAAAGTATTCGGTGATGAAAAATGTCTTTTTATAAAGGGTCGTAGAAAAAAAATATTTTTTTTGCAGACCTGTGTTTATTACTAGAGCTTGGAAAATATGCATTAAAAAAGTTAAAGAAAATACATGCAAATTGCTAGATAAATTATTAAACTATGCCCTTAAACATGCGTTTATGCTTTGAAAGATGTAATTATTGTACTAAACTTCATAGGTAATAAAATAATTATTATATTAATAATAACAAACTCTAATATAATAAGAAAAAGCATGTATTCATGTTAAAGTTACATAGAGTGTTTAAGTTTATAAAATATTATAAAACAACTATTTCGTTTATAAAATTATTTATTTTAGGCAGTGTAAGAACAATAAAAATGACATACAGAAAATATGGTACTTTTCTATTAACAATATGTATATTTAAATTTTAAACAACATTACAATTTTTCTAATCATAATTAGAGAACGGACATTCTTACCACATGACTCGGCGTAATTCAATGAAGTATTTGTTAGACCATCTGGCCATCTGGTCGATAGCGATTACAATGGACAACACACCTATTGTATTCGAATAATATATTCCATTAATCGCAATCGGCAATTGGAAATGTTTATAAACATCGCTGAGTACATTCCGGCGTAATACAATGAAGTATTTGTGTTTGATTTTCTCGGCCACCTGATTTCGCCAGCGTTAACAATGGACAACGGCTATTGTATTGGGAGAACTTAGTCATGTGGTAAGAATGTCCGTTCTCTAATCATAATTAATTAATTATTACTTGAATAATAACAGTAAGTTATCAAATGCTTTTCAAGATTGTCCATTGTAAAACTCTGCCGTCGTTCATTTAAAATTAACTTGTAAATTACATGAAATTGATACTTTCTTCAAAATTTCCTTTGCAAGATATCATTATCTTGCATAAACTTTGTAAATCCTAGGTTTTGGTCTTTTGGTCCACCGAGTAACAACTGATTCTGGAGGTAATGACAGTTCTGAATATTTTTCCTTATATACCTGAACTCGAAGTGGAGCTTTAATAAAAACCTTCTTCACGTTACTTACTACTATTAAATAAAGGAAATTCTGATTTAACAGCTATTTAATAAAAGGGAATTTTTTTTAAATTTTCTGCTGCTTTCACCATATACAAAGCAGAATCAGTTACCATTAGTAATATATTTTCAACTGGTAATTTTTGCGGCAAAAAGAAACTAGTCAACGTATCATTAACGAACCTAGTGATGTTTAAATTATTCGTTTTTTCTAGTACTTTTGCACCAATCAAATAGCCTTTTCCTTGGCTATTCTTGTTCAAAGCTCTAATGATAAAGCTGGCAATATACCTTCCTTGAATATCCGTAGCTTCATCGACAGAAAATCATACATATTTATTTTTAATTTCATTTTGGACGGCTTCTATCACGTCTTCATGGTTACGGGTTGACACGCAATAATCGACAAAGTATCTATATGATAAAATGTATGTGTTAGCATTAGTTTGGTAAGTAAAGATTATTGCATTGACTATATGAAGAAATACTAACGTTTGGAAATTTAGGTGAAAAAATTACATTCAAATTTTGAATAGAAATTTAAATATACATGGGAGATTTACATCACAATGTAATATTTACAAATAGTGGTACAGTGTCCTTTTACAGAAGTATTAAAAAACTATTAAACATTCTCATTACAAAATCATTAACACAGCGGTGGATAAATTACAGGTAAAAGAGTCATCTTTGCAGGTAATGCTACAGTCCACAATAAAATATTTTAAATTTATAAAATTAAATTTTTAGACATTTGGATAGAAACCTTCGTATATGCATTATTGAATTTTGCATATGCATTTAAAAAAATAATCACAATATGCCGTTATGCATTTAACATGCATTTTGCATATTTTCCAAGCTCTAGTTATCACTAGAGATCGGACTTTAGGTCAGAATTTAGGTCGGCATCGAATAAAATGAGCGACGTAGATTCATTTTTGGGAACATATTTTATCATTATAAAGATTATTATATTTTTTTTAATACAATATACGTGTATCACATCATTCATAAAAACAATGTAAATCTTATCGTCAGTATTTATTTTTTAGCAGCAATAGAAGATTCTAACACAAATCCTAATCATTTTAAAATAAAATCATTTTATGAAATGAATAGAGAAGTTGTTTGAATGTATAATAGGCATATGTGTGTATGCGATCCTAAAATAAATATAAGTATACAGAGTTCGCTATAGCAAATTCCTTCCCAGGATTTACATTCCAAGATGACATTCAATTGTTAGTATTTATTTCTTTGGTTATTTATAAGCATATATTATGCATGGAAAACGTCACGTTTGATAAACTTCTAGTAAGGTTTAAATTATTTTTAAAATGTAAATAATTAAGTATGATTGAGTAATGCCGTATTCTGACTTTTACTGCCTAGTGCTACAAAAAAAGTCACATAAATCAACTTTTTAGGTCTAAGGCGCATAAGAAAAAAGTGATCAGATTGATCATTCCAATCAATCAGCATCACAACTGAGAAGTTTAGAGTCGTCCATTCAGTTGGAAAATGATGATAATAAAGAATTCTATACCGAGTTATGCTTAGCATTTTGTAGCAGCCAATATTCCGTTTTGGAAGATAAATACATAAATCAAATTTTTATTTTTGTATAATACAAAGGTATTTTTAATAATATAAAATATTATTAAAAATCTGGTGTGAAGAACACAAATACAGGTTCACTATTAATATTTTTTGTGAACGTGTCCGAACATATCCCTCACCAGAGACGTAGATACGTATTTCGCCTTTCTACAGGCTCATCTGTACGCCCCTGCTGGAGAAAGGACTTTTAATAATATCTTATATTATTAAAAATACCTTTTCCCACTCCCCTTATAGTAAGCATACCATTAATACATTGTTTCTATAGACGTAAGTTGGTTTTACTGAAATGACTGTGATTGTTATGACAACGGGGCGTAAGTAATTTACTTACGTCCTTTAGGTAAAAAAAGTGCATCAAAACACGTGTTCTATTAATTTATATTTATGGTAATATTACAGTTTGTACAATTAGTAACATTATTAACAAAATTGGGATATTTATTTATATTTCTTGATAATTCAATGTTATTATCACCTACTTTACCAGCAACACTTAATGTCTAATTTATTATATTCCGAGGTTGTTCACCGTTACTGTTTATCATGATTACATTTAATTTTTGAGGATTTTATTGTCTGGGGAGTGGGAAAAATGTTATAAGCAATTCGGGAGGTAACATTTACCAGTCTCGAACTCTATTGCAAGTCCTCGGGCAAGCCCTCGGACGCAAACTAGTCCTCGACTAGTAAATGTTACTTACCTCCCTTATTACTTAAATAAGTAATTATACAACACTAGTGGGGTTTACCTACTCATGTATGTTTCAATTATTGTGATACATTACACATGCGGTTAGTCCGTAGTATGAGTGAAGACACAAACAAAATGCAGTTTCTAGAGAGATGGCTGTGCCACCTTTGGAAGGGCGTCGTTGGTTCGCATTGGTTATGTGGACAGGGCGAGGTACTTCGGCTGTCTGACAACAGGCAGCGCTGAATTTACTTCTACGCTGTGGTTCTTTTTTGTGAATGTGTCTGAAGATATCCTTTCTCCAATGAGCCTGTAGAAAGGCGAAATACTTACCTACGTCTCTGGGGAGGGATATGTTCGGACACGTTCACAAAAAATATTAATAGTGAACCTGTATTTGTGTTCTTCAAACCAGATTTTTAATATTTTATATTATTAAAAATACCTTTGTATTATACAAAACTGGTGGGGTTTACCTACTCATGTATGTTTCAATTATTCTGATTAAAATTTATAGTTATTTAGTGAACTTAAATAATATTTAAAAAAATTATTAATTACATATTTTAAAATGAATTTAAATAATACTCTAAATCCATATTTCTTCTGATTTTCGAGCTAAATTTCAATTAAAAATATCAATATTTTTATTATTAAAAAAAGAAATTTGGTTGTCCTTAACCAACATCTTCTTTTAATTAGAAGATTCTACCTGAATATTCTTGTAAACTTCTATATAATTCATTAATTGAAAATCAACATGTGTGTTTCTATTTAATTTTACAAGTTACTACACAATTGTCTTACCAAAAATGAATAAAAATTATATTTTTTTTAGTGTTTTCCATTTAACATTAAATTTATAAACGAATTTTGTTAATTTGTTTGTTAGCAAACAGTAATTTTTTTATTAAAATATAATAAAACAATTATAATTAAATTTACAGCATATACCTATGTTATACATGCCATGTTAAAAGATAAAATAACAACAATATTTAACAGGAAATAATATACGAATTATTACAAAACATTTTTAAACTAATAAAAATAAAATAAAATTTTGTCATCAAAGAGGCTCACTATTACTATTTCTGGTAAGAAGTGAAAAAAATTCAGTTATGACTTATTATGAGTCAAATCTACGTAATTTCTGATGACATCTTGAAGTCTTGAACGGCTTGAATGAATGTTCTTTCTACAATATTCATCCGAAATATCAACCCCAAAAAGTTTCGACTTTGTTCCGTAACTCCTAATAAGTTTGGGAAATAAATACTTTGCAAATGTGTCAATATTCATTCAACATACAAACGAAATTAATTAATTATCAATTGAAAACTACACTGTTTGGACATCGCAAGTTTCGATAACAATTACTAAATTCGAGAATGGTGTAACTTTTATAATTAACTGGCGGATATTCGGCTTAAACTGTAACTATCAGTCTAAATTGTAGTATGTAATAAGTAATAATATTCTTGCAAAAATATAGGGTGTTAGAAATTTTATCTATTTAATAAAATGTTTCATAATTTAAAACATCAACATTATAAAATTCTTGAAGAGATACTTCTACCACTTAACCATTATAGGGATGAATGGTAGTAACCTACTACACCTGCGTTTTAAATTTACGAAAGGCAAGGGTAAAATATACTTTACATGTCTTTGACACATCGATTTATGAAAGGAACGTTTTATTAAACTATAGACAGGCCTTAAAACAACAAATATAATAAAAGTAAACATTCATAAGATAACAATATCGCTTATAATAATAGCTTGTCTAAACGTTATTCTAATTTAACGAACAAAGAACACCCCACTTAATGTTGTTTAATTTACAACACTGGTATTTATATAATAAAAAACTAAGCATATAATACAAACATGTTTGAATTACGAACACTGGGGACCCACCGCTCTTTTACATGTAACTTGAACGCTAGCGTCTATAGTAAATTTTCATTCATAAAAAAAAATAAGACCAAACCTAAAAATATTTTATTGATTTTGTGTTGTAGATCGTCAACCTTTTTTTTAATATAACTGAACTGTTATTTGTTATTATTTTTGTTTTTTAGATATGTTTGTTTTATTATATCTATAACCACTAACAGAAATTATTAATTTTTGACGATTTGACAATTAAATTTTTAAATATATAAATATATAGGTTTTCTACCTATATATTTCTATATTTAAAAACTTAATTTCCAAAATATTGAAGAGCGATACTTCCAATTATGCCATCTGAATTCTTAGTTTCCATTATTTGTTTCTTATGGTATGAATCTAAAACGTTTCGCAAATCTATTTTTAATTCGCAAAAGGAAGAGGTGCTTGATGTGCGGTTTGTCTATAATCTGAAAAACAAGCGGAAACAATCGTATAAAGTATATACACAAACACATTATGTATATAACGTTCTTGATAAGAAAAATCCGACCAATAAACGGTGCCTTTGAAAAACAATAAAAATTCACGATTCAGAAATACCACACCATCTTTACAAATGAGGAATAATCGTGGGCTACAGACGCGCAATCGCCGTTTTGTAAACTAATTTAAACAAATAAAATACGAATCGGGAACTGGCGGCCTCAATCTATATAAATTTATATATGTATATGTAATAATAATATACGTCTATCTATATGTTTAAGAGAGATTAATGCTGTCAATTGCTATCTCTACGCGGGCTCAACGAAGTGATGTATTTTATTTAATTTGTGACTGGCGTAGCTAAAAGGTAGAAAATATTATCGCGCCAAGGTAAAAACGAAACCACCACCACACGACTAAAGAAGAAGCGGCGATACGAACATGTCCTTTAGGATCGACGATATTCTCAAGAGGGAGAATTCTTCCTCTCCGAATTCTCCCAATTGCGATAATCCGGCCAGGGAATCTTCGCCGTCTACACCACCGGCTGCGCGCGATCCAAAATCCGATTCCTGGTTTAACATGTCACATTCAGATAGTATTCTGCAACAGACACTTTTGAACAGAAACTACCCCTATTATAGAAGTGTTAGTGAATGTCCGAACAACAAACTCTATTCGAGTTTCTATAATTGTGATAAAGTGTTCATGCCGCTTAGTCATCTGGATCCATACGTTGATAAAGGTATGCTATTAGCTTATGTGGAACTACCAACTCGCTTTATTGTATTTAAATATAGTAGGAATTCAAATAAATACATTTAATGCAATTAATATCTATATAAAATTGTTTGTAACTACAAATTTGGCGTCACCTATGAAAATATACAAATTTACGACTAATGAACTTGAGTACTTCGTTTTTGGTTCCAAGAGCTTTGTTTTAATAGGGCAATTATTTCTAACCCCAATCCCCCTCGCTTCATTATCAACTAATTTTTTACTAGTTGATAAGAAACTAAAGGATTCAAAACAATTATCCTATTTATTTAAAATAAAGCTTGTGGAACAAATACCTAATTTTTAAAATATTTCATCAGGAGCCAAACGAAAACACAATTAAACATATAAATAATCAAATTTTTAAATCATTTAACTTAATATTATATCTTATTAATATTTTAATTTTGTTTAATAAAATAGTATTAACAGGTAATATAATTTTAGTTAGTATGTAGATAATATCTTTGTAAATATTTTACATACATTCAAAAACTTCCATAAAACACGAAGTGTAGATACTAACTAGTAAACTTAATAACATGGGATGAGCACATCGATTTTTCTAAAGGGCTCAACTGTGTTGATCATAAAGAACTACCAGCTACATCAGTTCCTGGGAACTTCACGAATTGTTAAATCCCACTACAGAGCTACCAAAATTCTTGTGAAATATTATTTTGGAATTCAGAAAAGTGTTCCTAAAGAGAAGAAAACATTTCATTTTTATATACTATAACTTGAGTTAGAGACCAAACAGCAAGAAAAGCTATTATCGCCATTTTTAAAGAAATATTTCTAAGAATTTCTTGCTTTTTATGGTTCAAGCGCCTGAACACGATTAATATTTACGATATTCCAATACTTTTATTTTTGATTTTTATTGGCAGTTATATTGTTTATCCTTATTTATTACGAAGATTTTGTTAAAATTGGTGTAAAAGCGTAATGCAGTTCTATATTTAATTGCTTTCTACTCGATATGTGGAGAATACGTGCACCTTATGATTGGATTAATGAACAAAGATGGTGGAATGGCAGAATTTTGGTAACCGCAGAAATTAAAATTTAACAAATACTATGGCCCTTAATATTTTAATTTCTATTATTAATAGAGCAACAGAAGAAAAACGAGGAAAAAAGGAAGAAATGTGATAAAAAAAGATGCAGAAAACTGTAACAGCATGTAAAACAAGGAATTAGAACAAAATCCATTGACCGATTACTTCATTCGAAGAGTTTCCATGGAAAGATATAACGTAAAAAACCTCTAACAACGAAAAGCAAATTTATAAATTTCAATTAAGGCAAAATATAATAATAATAACAATATTTACTTAATTGCACCCAACAGTAGAAATCAAAACGGGCTACAACAACAAAGCTCTATATGTGTATTATAAATTTAAAGTCAAGTTCAATCATTAACACAAACTAAAAATTGACAATTGAAAAATAAAAAAGAAGCAGAAAAAATTATAAAAAATCATCACTTAAATCACTCACTCTTAATCGTGTAGAATCCTGTAATATCTGGAACGCAGAAACCAATATTCGACCAAAGTTGCATACAGTCTACCTGGTCGTGAAGAAATTTAAATATAAATATTGCAAAAGTTGTCTCCCTATGTATTAGCAGTGAATTCAACTTGTGCTCATGCAGTAGATTAGTATGACTTGTATTTCTCTCTGGATACGAACAGTCTCTTCTATATGATAGGTACTTTAAAATTGCCTGCACTCTCTCTAATTGAATTTGGTGAGAAAAGTAAGCATATGAGCGAAGCGTATTGCAAATTACTGCGTACCAGTAAAACATAAATATGCTTAATAGTTTCGAGATTCGTCAAAGTCAAAGTCAAAGTTTCAAGTTACGCATAACAAATCTAAGAGTTTTGAAGCAGATTTACATATACTAGCAACATGTTCAGCAAAGATAAAGGCACTATAGAATAAAACTCCTGTGTCTTTTATGGGTTTCTTGGACTCCAATACATGATCGTTTATGCTGTAATCATAAGATATCACATGCTTTCGTCTCGAATACCTAATAATACAACATTTTCCTATATTAAGGAATAATTTATTATCCAAGCACTATTCTTTGACAACTTTGAGATTATGCTATAGGTTCATTGCATCCTCCAAGTTACTTATAATTTTGTACACTTTGAGATCATCTGCATACGTGAGTGCAGAACATTAAAATAATTCAAATAAGTCATTAATAAAAATTAAGAATAATAAAGGACCCAAATTAGATCCTTAAGGTACTCCTGATGTTGGGACAAATTCGAACGATCGATAACCATGTAGTGCACGTAATTAATTCTATTCGATACATATGAACCAATACGACATAAAGTTGTCACTAAAACCGATTTCACTTACTTTCCATCGTAGGATGTTATGGTCTATAGTAACAAAGATTTTTGATATATCTGCATTAATGGCTTTTACTTGACTTAAATTGTCAATGCCAATGCATATATCATGAGAACTACATGCTTAATTAGTGACAGTGTATCTTATTTATGAAATTCCAAAACAGTTTTGGGTGCGTTTAAAGCTTAAATTCCGCATTCTTTATGTAATCTTCATAATATATAGAAATCATATTTTTTATCGTTCTTCTGCGACAGAATTCATAGTAAAAGCAAACGTGCTTAGTACGCCTCAACTTTCGATGATGAAACTCCTTACTTTTCAAATTACGTTTGATTTCTTGCAGTAAACTAAGGGGACTCTATTGTTATTATGAAAATGCATTGATTTATTAAACATATTATAGAGCTTAGTATACACCGTGTGTATAAAATGTCGCAAAAGCTACACGCACGACTTTCTTCGTTCGGCTCGGAATAAAAAAATCTATATTAAAACGTGGTATCATGCTTCGTAAGTGTTCAGGAACCATTTGAAAGAAACATACAATTGGAAACATTGTAGCCGCGTACTACTGTAATTGTAGATACCGCAATAATTTCTGTATTTCGATCTTCGAAAACATTTTACTCGTTGTTAGTAGTATCAGATGGGTAAACGTAGTCAAATGTGTTTTCGTGAAAGTACGTTAATGAAATGTTAAAAACAAACTTGTAAATCAAAAAGAAAAGATTTACAAAATAATACTAATAAAAATTGTTCTTTAAACTAAATTGCAACTATCTCTATTAACAGATATCGAAGAATAAGGCTTAATTACGCACTAAAAGTCTGAATTTCAAAAACCTCGTGAAAACAACCGAAGCATGATACATTTTAACATTAAGATTTTATATTCAGAACCGAACGAAGAATGTCGCTGCGTGTAGCTTTTGCGACAATTTATTTATACACACGTTATACAAAGTGTCTGTAAAATGAGATTACAAAAACCTACCACATATTCCTTACACCAAAATGAGCCGATTGAAGGCAATTTACCTTAGTATAAAGTTGCTTAGTGTTGGCGCTATACGGCGCTGAATTTACAATTCTGAAATGATTTTTTTTTATCATAAATATCAAACAACTCACGCGATTTTGCTGAAATTCGATACGTTGACATAGTTTAATGAGACAAGAAAACCCATGTACAAAAAAGGTTTTAAATATATCTATACGTTAATATGCACGTTTAACGCTTTTGTTTCATTATGAAACAGACATGTAAAAAATTTACATATCTGTAAATCTGCCATCTATAGGCGTCGTCAGTTAAGCTAGTGAAGCAATGTATACAAATGATACAAATCTTTATAAATAGATCTGTATCTGTATATGCCATTAAGCCGAAATCCCTTACTAGATAAAGCAAATTTCATCCTACAAGGTGGCACTTATTTAATAAGTGACATCTGACGGACGAAAGAGACTTTGCCGAAAAAAGGGGTCTTTCGTTTGACCAGCTATGCTGGTACGAAAACAATACGGGTTGTCCATAAATAAGCCAGATGGCGGTAAATATACAAAAAAGGTTTTAAATATATCTATACGTTAATATGCACGTATAACGCTTTTGTTTCATTATAAAACAGATATGTACAAAATTTACATATCTGTAACTGTATACTTGGACAAAACCTCGTATTTCCAGCATTTACTTCTGCTTAAGACATATGTTTCTGCCATCTATAGGCGTCGTCAGTATACATTGCTTCACTAGCTTAACTGACGACGCCTATAGATGGCAGAAACATATGTCTTAAGCAGAAGTAAATGCTGGAAGTACGAGGTTTTGTCCAAGTATACAGTTACAGATATGTAAATTTTTTACATGTCTGTTTCATAATGAAAGAAAACCCATATCAAACCTTTGAGTAACATCATTTCATAGATGTAGAACTTGGGTTTTTTAATAATTGTGCATTTCAAATTTCTACGCCAAACTACGCTTTTTCTACGGAAAAAGAGTGGTTTAAGTATAAAATTTAGAATGTGTAACTTATTTATTACTAAAAAGGTACTCTTTGTGAGACTCGATTACTATCATGATTTTTGCGAAATTTGTATTTTAATAATTCAAAGTAACAGTTAACAGAAAAATTATGTTACTAAAACATATAAAAAAATAATAAAGATGTCATAGAAATTGTTGAAAGTGTCCACCATTTACACCGATACAAAGATTTACACGTCGAAGAAAATTAGAATGTACTTTTTGAACATTTTAGTTTTAGGATTTCAAATTCCGAATTTAACGAAGAACATCGCCAAGTGTAGTTAGTACGCCAATTTACAATTTAGTACACACATAGATACATGCTCATATATTGGTTTTAATTCTAATTCTATATTACAGAATATAGTTATTTTAACTTCAAAGTTTTGAAGTTGATTCCAATACACTTACATACTGTTAGTAGGTAAGTGTACTTTTGGTTTTATTAAGCGTTTAAATCAAAAATAGATTCATTATAAAACGAATTTGTTGCCTACATAACAAGAATTTAAAATACTTTGAAAAAATTATATTGATTTTACCCAATTAAAAAACTGTTGCTTAAAAATGTAAGCACTTAAATTGAAATGAATGTTGTTATATAATATTTTTGCAAATAGTATGTTCAATATATCCCAGAAAACACTTGAACGTATCGAATAATTCGTAATTAATAACTTTGATAATATCCCTATAAACAACACTTGAGTACGTTTTAATAGCAAGTTCCCCTTTACGATTGCAATTGTAACGATAGTTTTATCTCCGGTTTTACATCTATACTAGTCAATTATACCCGCAATACTTCGATGAATAAACGACTGCAATAAAAAACGAGTGTTTGATTTGGACATTGATTGAGATATCTGATACACACATAGATATGTTTGGATGTTTTCCCAAAATGACAGCTAATTGGATACAATATATTACTAGTCTTTCAAGCAGTTAATTACTACCTGATTCTATTTAAGTGTTTCACATCATTTAATCAGTAATTAATAGATAAACCTCTTTTAAAATATTTTTCGGTAGCAAGATTTCAAGAGACTTAATTAACAAGCTTTTAAAATTTGCTTAGAAAATTAATGAAAATTAAATCATGATATGACATAACTAAAAAAACCAAGTCAGTATACGTACTTATCAAATCTAATAATTTGTAGATAAAAGAAAAGGATTTAGGACACGAAATTCCAATTTGATTATTTATAAATAAATAAAAAGTAAATTCCTGTTAGAGAATTTCTTCGATATATTTCTATATATTTTTTATGATCAAAACTTGACATTACTCTGCCAAGACAATTCGCATTTAATATAATAAAGGGTGTTACGAAAGCTTAGGCGGCTGTTAACTGTGAATAAGGCTTAAACGTTAAATAATTTTTGGCAATATTTTCGTCATTTGTAATGTTTAGTCTTTTTACAATTTTAGTTAGGGATAGATATACAGTAAGATAATGTGTAAAAGTTATTGAAGCCTATGTGAAAATGGGTGTTCAAATAAAAAGACATATCGCGTACTTCGTGATATTTTTGGTCAACATAATCGACCAATTAACTTGCAGTAAATGAGAACTAATGAGTGTTAAATATCACATTACATGTAAATTACATGTAAATGTAGTCTAATGTGCTGTGTTGATTTCTACATTCGACAAATTAAGTCTGCAACAGTATGTAGAAATGCTACACATCGCGATGTCACTTTACTGGTTGTTAGGATAATCAAAAATTCGTGAAAAATCATATCTATTCTGGAATGTGTGGATGCATTTCGCTTTTATTTTACATTAATGTGAAAAGTCAAGGCTGTCCAGGATACTGTGTGTTGACAAGCTCCTCCAGGATACTGTGTGTTGACAAGCTCCAATCAGAGTGAAATGCATCCACACATTCCAGGATAGAACTGATTTTTCCGAATTTTTCATTATCATAATCGACCAATTTGATAAATAAATTGGGTCGGTAGCAAATGTTGAATGTGGATGAGAGCCCAAGCCCCTCAATTCGTCATTGAGCTCAGGAATTGCCGTTCTTGACAGCCACGTTGCATCGAATTTTAACAAACGATTTGAATTTTCTTACAAAGTTCTTACAAATTTGCTTCAAACTTCATGATCACGAATTTTCAAATAAAATTATCTTCAATAATTTTCACCTCAGTAGATTCGTTAATAACCAAAGTTGTTCCATTTAGGGTAATGAAAATCCAAGACAGATCATCGAGAAACTGGTGCATCCACAAAGTCATACTTTGATGTGGATTTTGGGCATTTCTAAAATTATGAGATGCTATGTGCTGTCTATACTATACTATGGGATGGAGGCCTGGACGCTGAAGGTAACCGACATGAGGAGACTGGAGGCATTTGAGATGTGGGTATACCGGAGAATATTGAAGATCTCATGGGTAGAGAGAAAAACCGACGTAGAAGTGATGAGACGTATGCATAAGGAGAGAGAAGTGATTCCGACAATTAAGAGAAGAAAACTGCTGTACATGGGACATGTCATGAGGGGAGAAAAATATCAAATACTACAAATAATTATGCAGGGAAAAATCCCGGGCAAGAGATCTATAGGAAGAAGACGGAATTCATGGCTGAAGAACCTTAGGGACTGGTTTGGATGCAATAATAATGAACTGTTTAGAGCTGCGGTTTCAAAAGTAAGAATTGCTATGATAATTGCCAACCTTCGAAGCGGAGACGGCACCTAAAGAAGAAGAAGAAAATTATGTCAAGAGTTTCATTACTGAATCTGGCGAGCGCTACCGTGCAATGACACATGGCTCGAATTGGAAGCTATGGATATGAAGAATATGTGGTGTCGATAATGGTAGAGGCGCCACATGCCACACACCGAATGTAACAAGGGCTTTATTGCATGAGAAGTTTCTCAGATCAGACCATTGGACTTCTTTCTTTAGGACTATCTCAGAAGTAATGTCAATGGCAACAAGCCCAACAACGAGTCCAATATTTTATATTTGCTATAAAATTAAAAAGTGAATTAATCAGTCGGTCTTTATACTATGTGAAAATAACACCCATTAAGTCAAATATTTACTTATTCACATTTTTTTGGAGTGGAAAAATTAATATGAATGTGATATGAGATATTTAAAATAGGCAATAGTAAAACAGACAGGACTTGTAGCATGAGCAGAGTTTACGGTAAGATTCCCGCACATGATCTAACTGTACAATATTCGCGATTAGTCTTTTAAAAATAAGCTTCGAAATATGTTCAAAATTCTGATCGACAATGAAGTTTGAAAAGAAAAGTTAAAAAAGCAAGCTAAAGCTGGAGAAAACTTGCATACATTAAATATTAACGCTGCAATACTGTGGTATTTTCATACCATAGACAAAGTTTAAAAGTTGGATGTGTATATACGACAAAAGTAGAAGAACACTTTAAGGCTTAGATCAGAAGAATTTTTAAATATATTACATTAAATTAGTTTTGTTTTTGTTGAGGATACACTTACTATCCTTTTGTAATATTTTAATTTTAAACATTTTCTATTGCTAAATATAAGTAGATCTCGGATATAGAATTCGAACAAAAATATTTACAATTTTATAGATATTTAACGTTCATTTCGAAATTAAACCACATTTAACTTCTAAGAAGGCGGCATCGTTTACAATTTGTAATTTAGACCCCTCGTTTTATTACCTGGGATTATTAATAATCGACATCTTTTTCAAATTTATTTATTGCTTTATACATCAGGGCTCTTGTTTTATTGCCTAGGGTTATTAATGAACGCTTTCAAAGACTATATTTAATATGACCCCCACTGTTAGCTAAATATGTATAATAGGCTTACGTTTCCTAAATATGTGTGTACCATAAAAATCCATTACTGAACAAAGGACCAACTGGAAATGCATACTTAGGTTTATGACACCTACTAATACTTAATTAGTAATGCTATTTTATTATGTATTTATTAGGATTTTGAGACTTTATCGTAAACCTTGAGTATTATTGCGTGTAGGCATAATTTCCACGAATTAAATAACACAAAAATTCCCAGTTATGACGTCAAACAATACACTATTCAACCAATACGTTTTTAATCTGTATTAGTTAGGGCTCGTGGTATATTTTTACCTACATGTAAAACAGTGCAGAATAATATCAATCAGAGTCTTATACCAGTAACAAGAGACTCATCAGCATGAACTCAAACACAGCATCAACATATCAATAATTTTTTAACAAGAGACACCAGTCTCAACAGCAGTTTTATGTTTGTAGATCCAAAATAAATGTGTATAGTGTAAATGAATATATTTAGATGAAAATACATTTATTCATTTAACAAACAGTCACCGAAGATTTAAAAAGTAAAGTGTATACAGCCTTACAAGCTATGCACGGTGAAGCAACATAGAGATCGTGATTCTAGTAACTGACGTTAAAGTATCATCGCCAGAAACCGGAGTCATCGCAAACATTTAGTCCACGAGCCAACATCAACCACAACATTGGTACATCATCCCAACATTACAGTTTTTATAAGTAAATGTAAATAATAAAAAGGGGAAAAATATAAAAAGACAAACATTTAACTATTTTTCGGAATAGCCATAAAATGCTCCATGGTAGTTAGTGTTTCGAAAATTCAAAGAATAACAAAAATCTTATACCATATGGAACTGAGGTGAGAGAACGGCGGGGAGGTAAACGATACCCCACCAGTATACTAGAGAGAAGGAACGGTTATTGTACCAGGCGCCAGGCGTGTCTGTGCCCAGTTTAATCAGATATGTTGACAATAGATGTGCAGAGTAATTATACGTAGAACATCGATTGTAATGGCAAAGTATACACAACCAGAAAAATTTATTTAACTCATATGTTTATTCTTTATCATAGAATTGAGTTTTTATTTTGTTACGTTAGCAAACTTTTTATTTTTTTCGATGTAGCGGCTGTGCATCAGTACCTTTTCACCTGAAATCCATATTACAGGTTTATGCAATTTACTAATAGGTACACAGAATTTGTTCTTTTCTTTGATGGAATTATGCGTCCGTTTTCTCAGAATATTTTTAAATTTTTCTTCAAGCGCAGCATTTTATTTAGTTACGTTGTCATAGTTTTATTTATTTTTCATTTGTTTATATTTTCTTTGAGGTAGCGTTTGTACATCACCGGAATTTAATTATGTATGCAATCACAGGTTTGTGCTATTTATAAATACACACATTTTTCTTTCGATTTGGTGGAATTATGCGTTTGTTCTCTCTGAATATTTTAATTTATTTCTTTTTATTGTACAGCATTTGTGCATTTTTATCATTATTATCTGGGGTGCAAGACCTCTCATCTTTGAAATACGAAACGTACATACTCCTGACGTATCAATGCTTATCCAATCATACGTGTGTATACCACACCTACATCTAACCTATTCTTATGCTGATCTATGCCTATTCAATCAAATGCTACACTATACATTCAATAAACATATCAGAGAAGTAAAGCGACGGGAACACGCCTTGCGCAGCAGTGTCGTTTTCTTACCTCGTTTACACACAGTATAATGTGAACTATTACCAAGGCCGGTGGAATCGCCATATGATGGCAGACTACTGCTGGACTTTACAAAGGGGCTGTTCTGGCCAAAATACAATAGACAATCAGATCAAATCTGTTTCTCTTAATTCATATTTGTGTTTTTCAGTTTTTTTATTATTAATTTTATTGTTTATCAGATATAATTTATAGCATTATTTTCATTTGAAATCAATTTGAATAAAAGCTTTTAAATATATTGGACTCCTTTATATCATTTTATTTCAAGTATGAATGAAAAGGTGGAGTCAATTTAACAAATGTTAATATTTTCGTATTTAGTAGACCAGAATTACCTAAGAGTACCTAATAAATTCCATGCCTCAGAATCAATGTTGCCCTGTGTTATCATTTCTGTAAGCATTCGAATTTCAAAATAATTTCTTAATAAAGAAGAAATTAAAAGCGCTGTCTAAATCGTAATCAATTCCAGACATTCAGATTTTTCTAATGGTATTTATGCCCTTGCTAGTCAATAACCTGAAGTATGTTTACGGAATTGGAAATAATTTTGATTAATGAAACTAAATATTTATAAGTTTCACTAATCAAATCCGTCTTTTTAATACATCACTCTAGTGTTCAGGGCATATTTATTATTTAAACGTGAACGTGATACAACAGCAAATACGAAAGCTAAATAAGCTTACGAATTAGACTTAATTATTCTTTGCTGATTATTCGATAAAAATTTTCCAAAACTAAATTTCGATCAAATAAGAAATTATACCATAACCAATAGAAACATCGTTTATCACCTTTTAAGTAAGGATAACACGTTAATATCTGATCTTTTATTTTGAACATTTTCAAGAATCATTACATTTCAGTACAAATATATAAAACTTAATCGCACACATAGTATTTACCGAGCGATTAATCACCATAACAAACAACAGATACGTACTTGGACTATTTAAAAAAAAACTCGTAAAAGTATACTCGATGACACAATTTACTCAGCATTAAAATGAAGATTAGATTATTCGGGTTTAACGCCGAATATCACGTATGTATGTCACTATATTGAAATTAATAACGAATGATTTGTCATCCTAAAATAACCAGTCACCAGCTTTCACTGGATGCGGTAATAAGGTAAGGATTTTGCTAATTCTATTATAGATAAAAAAAGGAGATTATCGATACAAATTTATAATCGAATCAATTTATTTCCAATATACTTATAAGTTTAAATTACGAAAACAATGAAATTGCTTACGCGTATAAGCGATAATCGTGTAATGTATTATTTATGACTGCCAGGACCGTAATTCCAAAAATTTTTAATTTTCGTAGTAAATTGATGTGTGAGAAATATTGGATTTAATGAGTAAAATTTTAAACTAATAAATTTAGTTTAAAAAAAACTTTTAGTAACCAAAATCATTTTCATCCACTGGGACACACTTCTACCAACAAATAACAAGGGCATAGATGCATGTAAGTCCTTAGAGGAGTATCTACTTATCCAAATTTTTAACTTTGCCTCATCAATAAAAATATAATATTATCAATGTCTCTCATGGCTGTACCTCGATGTTATTCCACTAAAGTCCCTAAAAACTTATTCTCGAAGATTCTGAGGCTACCCCAAAGCTTACTTTCAAGTGGCTTATTATCACTACCTGTAACCAACGTTGTACAATTCAACTAATTGAACTTAAATTTAATTACATTTTCGAGAAAAGTTAAGTTTCTAACATCTTTCTTTCTTTGGCACTGCAAACATATCAATAACTTTACTATTATACAACTTAAACCAAAAGAGTGCTTTCACAATTTGTTTAATCTACTAATCTCAAGATAACGGTATTTGTCAAAAAATAATTTTTTATTTTGGAAATCTATTTTTTAAAGCCTTTTAGCCAAACGAAACAGCAATCTACTCTAAAATGTACTTATAAAATACTAAATATATCTACAATGAATATGAAATATTCGATAAAAAATTATACAGCGCGTTTGGTGCATCGTTTGCCAAATTAAATTGCTGTCTCTTAGGGCCCAATAACTCAAGTCCTTAGTCCCACGGTTTTTTTTTTCGACTTTTTAATTTTTATTTTGTAAAATACCAAAATTTAGTACTTAAACTTAAATTAAAAAAAAATTATAGGTACAGCCTCCAAATTTAAGTTTATATGTTAATATCCTTAATAAAACAAAATGAAATGATGTCAAAATTATAATTTTTAATTAATATTATTAATCGAAATAATCCTACAATTACTATTATATACATATAATATATTCCAGATTAATAAAATTATAAATTTAGCAATACATAAGACAATTATTTTCATTGTTATGAGACTGGCAATACAGATGCCATTGTTTTTGATTGATGACGAAAGTGGATAGCTTGGTGCGTTTTGCTATATAGGTAATATTATTTTTCATTTGCTAAAACTTACTTAAGGAACTGGAAATCAAACATATCAAAAGAAACTCATAAATTTATTATAAATTCTTAATTAATAATTCTTCCTAATTTATATTATTTAAACTGACCTGTATCGTCACTATTTTATTCTTGAATCATATTGTCTGTAAAAAAAATTCTCTCAACACGCATGACGACATCTATCCATAATGACAATTAAGCTTTAATCTACATCATCTGTCATTTTTAGAACTTTTAATGTCAAAATAGCTTTGTCTGATATTAAATATACTAATTACAGTTTTTTTCTTAAATTATCTGCAAATTATTCACAAATTATAAATTCCCATAAATCGCATTATAATCGTTTCGATTAATACAATAGTTTGACGTTTCCATTAATAATTATATGGTATTACCATGTATTACCAAGTATCGAACAATTCAGTATACAATACTGTAAGCTTATTGGCTTTAGGTTATCTTATACGGAGCCTAATCTACATTCAACGACTTATTTTCAATCAAAATCTGAAATTAATCCTTTAATCTCCGAAATTCAACAAACAACTGATGTAATTCTCATTATCCTTACGTTTTTTTTTGTCTGGCTCATGTAACTAGGATGTTTAAATACAGTGAATTTATTTGTATAAGTACATATACAGAATCCGGCACAACTATTCATACCCCCGTGTAAATTTTTTATTTATATTGTTTTTCTCAAATCCCGCGAAGATATCTACCGGGTTCCTTTTTTATTATTAAACATACATTTTTTCTATGTGTAACTTTTAAAAGAAAATTGTCAATGTATTAGCGGCATAGTAGGCAACCAGTTATACTCCAGTGAAGAATTTACCTATAGCTTAATTATTAAATTAGTTTGCCATGGAGACAAAAACAAACTCTTTTTATGTCCAATATTTCTGAATTTTTATTCATGTATGAATCCTAAATTAAATACATTTTATTGAAAAGTAGAAAATCTATTTAAATCATGAATAAGTACAACAAAGAAAAGGTAGCAATGATAATGCAGTTCCAGAAGAATAATAGTTTAAGGACGGTCAGAGACATATTTTCCATTAATTATCCCGACAGGCCTAAACATTGTGAAAGCAATTTTAAATATTTTTAATAAATTTAAATAAGATGGTTGTTTTCTAAATCCCCACGAAAAATACCAATCACGCGTTAACAGGGCACATGAAGCTGAATATTCTATGTTATGTAGAGAAACGGTCTGTAGGATCCCTTTAGATGTAGCTAGGCATTTTGGAGTATCGTACAGTTCAGTGTACAAAACCCTGACAAAATTCAAATATAAGCCATCCAAAATATCAAACTATCAAGAGCTTTTCAAGGAAGATAAAGTAAAACGAACTGCTTTTTGTTTATATATTTAATATGTTACATTAAAACGAAGAAATTTTAAATAAAATAATTTTTACTGATGAAGCTACATTTACTGTAAATGGAGAAGTCAAATCTCAGAACTGCGGTTTGTATCCTATATTTGTCCATTGAAAAATACTAATAGATAGCGATTAGCGAGAGATTTATTGGCCCATTTTTTATTGACGGTAACCTCACTGCAGCAAAATATTTGAATCTCTTGCGAGACCACATAATTCCATCAATTGAGATGCTAAATGTTGATGAACCTTGGTTCAAAATGGATGAGGCTTCAAAACGCCATCAGGAATTTTTTTAGTAACGCATTTCAAAGACAATCAGTCAATTTATCTCCAAATGATTACTTTCTTTGGGGTTACCTGCATATACCTAATAATATAACCTAATACTTCGTGGCTTTATTTTGCTCGATATTACCCACCGTTGCCAGTACAAGTAATATTGCTCCACCAGATTCTACTATATTTTCCCGATAAATTTTAAGAGTTTCGTAATAGATTTACAAATTTTCGTGTATGCTGGAAAGTTTAATTTTTTAATACAAAAACAATAATAGTAGATCCCTTGAACTAAGAGTAGCGGATTTACAGAATAGTTATTTTATTTGCATTAAAGTAGATCTGTAGTAGCACTGGCAACACTGTTTTTTTAGAAACACATGGTTGTCGCTCGTGGGAACATAAATTTATGACTAGTGGCCTACTATGTTGCTAATGCATTGACAACTGTCTTTTTAAAGTTAGACATGAAAAATGTAAGTGTAATAATAAAAAAAGAATCCGGTATAATGATGATAATAAATCATTCATGTGAGCATAGCAAACACACAGATACAACAAAGCTATTTCGTAATTCTCCGTACGTAAAAGAAACTACTTTGATGTTCAAGTTAGCATATTTTCGTACCGCATAAGTATTCATATCCTTGCAATCTTATACACTTACAACTACAAACAACATGTAAGTGTGTGAATTTTATCTTAAAATATTAAAAATCGTCTGTTTAATTGAAGCTGAAGTGCATGTTTTAATTTAAAATAATTAGGCGCAATTAAAATTGCTTAAAAAATCAGAAACTATTAGAATATAAGAAAATTGTACAAAAATATAACAAAGCAAATCACCTACACCAGCTTTAATTAAAAAAATTAAAAATAATAAAGATATAAAAAATAAGCTAACAAAAAAAGCATCTTGAAGAAACGATGCACGAATAATAAAAGAAAAAGAAGTAACAAACTATTCCAGCTCGAAATACTAAAGAAAAGTTGAAAATCAATATTTCTGAAAGACCTATTCAAAAAAAATTAGAAGGCTTTGATAGTTCTCTCATAATCATGAAGCCTTTAATTTCTACCAATAATAGAAAATGTCATTTGGAATTCGTTAAACAAAATAATATAATCTGAACGGATTAAATTTAAGTTGCGAAACGGTCGAAAAAGCTAAGGGTATGGAGACATGCTGATAAATCTCTAGCTAAAGAAATAATTGAAACGAACGCCAAGCACCGTGGAGGAAAGCTTTGGGGTTGTTCTAGCTAGAACCATGTTTTGGTAATTTAGTTCTATTACTGAAATAATTAAAAATAACACTGGACTGTAACTGTTTCACAAATTTATTAGAATTCTCTAACATATATTTCGGCATTACAGCTTATCATTCTCAAAGAGACAAGATTACTCTTCTCAGTGTCTCTTTATGAATGATAAGCTGCCTTTCCGAAACATATGTCGTGAAATCTAATAAATATATGAAAAAGTTGAAGTCCAGTGTTATTTTAATTATCTAAACTAATATTATAAAGAGGAAACATTTGTGTTTTTGTATGTATGTTTGTAATGTTTTCACACAAAAACTACTGGACCGATTTCAAAAATTCTTTCACCATTAGAAAGCTGCATTTTCACTGAGTGACATAGGCTATATTACATTTTCAAAAAAAAAGGGATCCCAAATAAAAATGCATTAATGTAACCCAAGGTGTGAAAAAATCAGTCACAAAAAATCTGTCATCGCGTACGCTGCGGAAACTATTGTTGATAGAACAAAAAAATGTTCTACAGTATTATAGAACGTATTAATATCTACAAAAAACTCCGCGAAACCATATGTCCAACTACTGTAGTTATGCCACTATAACTACTTTTTTACATTTTAAAAGTTAATAAAAGTGCCGACAATAATCAAACCATATTATCCATACCTCTGTATTATTCCTTATCCTATTAAATGATATTTTATTAAAGACCATTTCAATACCAGTAAAATACTTTTTAAATTATTAAAATCGGACATTCCATTCAAAAGATATAACGAATTTAAAAATGTCAATCTAAAGAAAATAATGTTAAAATATAATGTAGTAGTATAGCGATGGCCATATTCATTTTGTTTGTAATAAATTGACAATCGAAAAATTATAACTGGAATAAGAATAGTATTGGCAGAAGGAATTTAATAACAAGTTCAATGAGAATGAAAAGTAATAGGAAACAGGCACAGAGAAGCTGTTATAGAAAGAAGTTAAACATAAAGTGATATAAAATCCAAAAATTAAGGATCACAAGAAAGGAAGATTAAATATTTAAGAGAATACACTCACTATTGTATTTATTCAAGGTAGGATCGAAGAAAAGAGAACATATACGATACAAATTTTATTAAAAGAATTTAAATAACACTGAGATATTTGAAAGGTGACGTTTTTGAAGTAATATCAACAATGTGTCAAAAGCCAAGTGACAGGAACATTATTAAAATAGCGGGTTACATTGTTTATAAGTTATGTTAAATAACTAAATGGATTAAACAAAAAATGTAATCAATTCATCAGCTTTACAATTAAAAAAATATTTTTTTTGTCAAAAACATTTTATTTCCTTTAACTTCACATAGCCACAGCAACGCAATTGGATGATTTGTTTTCCAAGTGAATTTATATTTACTATAATACATTTATCTCTTTTCTCATTCATTTCATTTCAGATTGAGTCACAGCGAAGCGTGGTCGGGATTAGCTAGTCTTTAATAATTTTATTAAATATCCAGTGTTTCGCCAAGAATTCGCTGTAGAAACCAGTTAATATAATTAAATTTGGTTCTAATTCTTGAAAAATTAAATATGTTAACATTCTCGAAGACAATTTGCATATTTCTACTGAAAAACTAGAGTTTGCGAAATATTTTATCTTTCAACAAGGTAATAATCCCAAGCACGCCAGCGAGGTTGCAAAAAATTATTTTACTGAAAATCACAAAGAAGCTTGGCTCTTAATCTAATAAAAATTTTATGGAACTACACTCGTGAACAAAAAATTCAGGACACCGAAGTAAATGTCTGTTAGTACAAGAAATATTTCTTCTTTCTTTTTTCTTTAACAAGACATGAAAAACTATCTACAAAGTAAGAATGAGAAATGTACTTAACATTTTATTCAATTAGAAGAAGTAACGAAACAGTAAATCGTGCAAAATTAACAAATTCATTGGTCTAATCGGCTAGGTTTTACATCTACATTTTCACACAATTTAAGCGATTAATAGTGCACACTACTTCCACGAACTCTAATGACGTCTGCCATAAGGCGTGGTAAACTTTAAATGCAGTTAGCGACCTCTTCTTGTGTAATATTTTCCCATTCCTCACGAAGAACTATTCGAAGATTCCGAATGGTTACCGGTATGGGTTGTCGGTGCCGAACATGTCTCCCTAATGAATCCCAGAGATTTTCGACAAGATTCAAGTTCGAACTTCGAGTTGGCCATTGCAAACGGCGAAAGTTAACCGCATCCAAATATTGCTCAACCACCCATGCGGTATGAGGTAGCGCGTTATCGTGCATTAGAGAAAAGTTCTCACCTACGAATGGAGCAAACAGCTAAACACTCGTTGATGTACCTAACAACCGTCATGGTACCATTTTCAGTGAGGACAAGCACAGTTTTCGCATACAGTGCCAGCCCAAACCATTATACCGCCTTCCCCAAATGCCATTCTTGGAGATATACAATACGCTGAAAATCGTTCATCAGGCCTTCTCCACACACGTTCTTGTTCATCTGGTGAACGCAGATAAAAACGAGACTCATCTGTGAACAATACAAGAGCTCCATTGATCCACTGTCCAATATCTATGATCGCGGGCAAATCGTAGTCACTGAACACGATGAACTTGGAGCAATAGTGGACAAGCAGTAGGTTTCCTTAACATCAATCCGTATTCCTTCAATCTTCGGCGAACGGTTCATGCAGAAACTGCAACCATAAACGTCTTCGACTTGGCGAGACACAATTGTTGATGGTAAACCACGATCGCGTAGTGTATATAATACCATAAAAGGGTCTTCTCAGTTTGTGGTGCGGCGTCTGCCTGATCTTGGGCTTCTTTTGTATTTACCAGTTTGACGATGCGTCTTGGACGGTACTCCTAGGAATATTCAAGACAGCAACGATGTATCGAAAACTGCGTCCATCTTCGTCCAAACTCGGGCTACATTTTCTGCTTGTATTTTGTCAACCAGTAAGTGTCAGTATTGACAGTTCAAATGACCTTTCAACAAAACAGATACAAGCCGAATATATAAAGAATTCAAATAAATTTTACCTCAAAGTAGCCCTTGGAAATTATGATTATGTCTTAGCTTGTTACTAATTTTAATAGGAATTTTGTTGGTTATGAGATGAGATATTTGATTGAAATGACAAATGTCAAAATAATAAAACGAACATTTTTAAGTGAATGAAATATGTTTATTTCCAACAAACAAGCAAAATTTTATAAAAATTGTTCAAAGTGTCCACCACCTTGTTCGAAACATTTCTCACATCTTCTTCTAATGGAGGAAAAAGTGTTTTGTAGTATCGCATTGTCAATTCCATTAATTCTTTCAGCAATTCTGATTTGAAGGCCTGCAAGATCAGGTATCTGTACTTGATAAATTGAGTTCTTTAAGAATGGCCATAAAAAGAAATCACATGGGGTAATGTCACAAGATCTTGGTGGAAATTCATGTTCAGTGTTTAAACTTATCAACCGATTTTGAAAAAATTGCTGCAGAATATTAATTGTTTCACCTGCTGTGGGTGCTCTAGCTCCGTCTTGTTGAAAGTAACCCTGTGTTATTTCTTCGTCGTCAAGCTGTTCGATAAATGGCATAATAATTTCTTGTCGATACCTTTCTCCTGTTGAGGTTCCGTTAAAAAAAATAGGGCCAATAATTCTCCTTCGACTAATCGCACACCATACACCAATTTTCTGCGGATGAAGTGCGGTTTCAACAAAAAAATTATGTGGTTTCTCATTAGTCCACATCCTCATATTTTGTGAGTTCACATATCCATTCAGATAAAACCATGACTCATCAGAAAAAAAGGTTTTGTCAAGAAGGTCATTATCAAAATTATTTAAGAACCACTGACTAAACGTTATTCTTCTGGGATAGTCGATTTCCTTGATTTCTTGATAACAGGTCATGTGATATGGAAATAAATGTAAGTCCTTTTTCAAAATTGTATGACATGTGCCAATTGACCCACTTGTTGTGATAATGCTTGTACGGAAGTTCTTGGTGCATTATTTATAATTTCTCTTACATTATTAACTAGCTCTTCTGTACGATTTTTCGCCCGACCTGCGCCTTCTTTCTGTTTAACACTCCCTGTTTCTCTGAAAACCATAACGGAATGTGTCACTGTGTGCCGAAAACTGTCATAATCAAAGATGACGTTAGGGAACTCATTTATAAATTCTTCTAAACAATCTTGAAGAGAATGCTGCCATTGTCCGTCAATCTTACGTCCGTTTCGAAAATAATATTCTAGCATGAATGATTTGTGTTGTATAGTAAAAACCATGTTAAATCAATTTTAAATTACAAAGCAATTTTTGTCAACTATGCATCTGTCTAATTGACAACTAATGCAAATTTAAATTATTAATAATCATACGTTTTTAAAGGAATGGCCTACTAGAGGCAAAGCTTATTTGAACGCTTTTTAGTTTTTTTGAGATGGGTTGGATTTTTTGGGTTCGTCATTATTTTTGTTTTTCTTTTGACTGTTTTGATAAATTAAATGTTTTGTATCTTCTTTAATTTCCAATTCTTATTTCGTAGATAACATTTGATGTCTCTATGAATACTCAATTAAATTTATTTAAGTAACTATAAGGTGTTATGTTTCTTATATTTCCAGAAAGTTATTTCTTTTTTCTTAGTTTTATTAAATATTTAAAGCATTAGTTTTAATTTCTATTGAAATATAAGCCTAAAACTTAAATTTTTTAACCATACTACTTTTCAAACGCAAGAGTATGAATAGTTTTGTCGCATACTGTACATGCAATATAGTTTTGATAAAATATTTTTTTGGAATAGCACAAATAGCATAAAATTTGGCAGTAATGAAGATCAATAAGTAATGTATCTTGCACAGGGTTTATCTCATTATTCTACCATAAAATTTCTCTTCGCACTTGTGAAGAATATCGTCACGTTATTGTTTCTATTTTCTTATATAATGCTAATTACTTTTTCAACTGAAATTTTATTGACCGGCATCCTCATTTACCAATTAAAAATTTTTGAAACGAATACTAAAAATTACTGGATAATTTGATCTAATATATTTTTAAGAAAGCCATTTTTTGAATTAGAATTTTTAATTGTGAGAATTTTAAGATCGAAATTTGCATTAGATCAGCTTTCGATAACGCAAACGTATGAAGCGGTAATAAGGAGTGAGCCACAAAAAAAGTTTTCAAAGTATGCCATGGATTAAATCAGTTATGTCTTAGATTGATTAAGTGATCTAACCTACATTTCGTACTATTAGTAATAGGTTAAATCGTAACTTGTCAATTTGACAAATGATTATTTACAAATGACACTTCGTCAATTCTTTACGCTCAGACGTGACTTATAACAAGTGTTCATTTGAAAAGTCAATCTAGTTTACTTTGAAATTTTGATAGAATAAGACGCAAATATATTATTATGTGTTTGTTGTTCCGTAAACGTAAATCCAAATGACATTTGATAATGTCAATCACAAATATCAGTTAGTGCATAAAATAATCGTACGTCGATTCTGATTTAAATAAATTGCTTCTCAGTTTTAAAATGGCTTTTACTTTAGAACATAAAATTTTTTTAGTCCAGGCTTATTTTCGAAGTGGTAATAAAATTGATGGTTTATGGGTTTATTCAGTTCAAGATTGCATGGTAGAATTTCAAGTTGAGTTTCCACATTTTGTAATAGATTATATACAATTTAAGAATACTTTGGATAGAACTTTAAAACTTTTTTCTGAAACTGGTAGTCTCTTAAGAAAATCAGGCAGCGGAGCAGTTAAGAAATATACACCTCAAGCTGTCAATCGTGTTGAAGAAATAATGGAAAATGAACCACAAACATCTGTTCGACATTTGAGTAAACAAATAAACTTTTCTGTTGGTACAACTCACAAGTTATTAAAAAAAGATATGCAACTTTATCCATACCGTGTCACAACAGTACAAGAATTGTTAGAAATTGATTACCCACGTAGACTACAGTTTTGTAATTGGTTTGTAAATAGGAACAATAATGGAGAACTTTCGCAAAGAGTCATCTTTACTGATGAAGCATGGTTTTATAAAACGGGATACCTAAATTCACAAAATACAAGAATTTGGAGTAGTGAAAATCCACATGTAATTAATGCGATAAGCCAACGGCGAATTATTGGACCAATATTTTTTTAGGGAACGTTAACTGCTCCAAGGTACCCTACGGAAATTTTACAACCATTTGTCAATCAGTTGCATGATGATGAACTTCAAAATGCATATTTCCAACAAGACGAGCACCTTGTCACTGTACTGCAGAATCTTTGGATTATTTAAGAGAATTTTTTGATGAGCGTATAATTAGTCGAAATACTGAAATTGCCTGGCCTGCACGTTCATGCGATTTAACACCTTGCGACTTCTTTTTGTGGCCTTATCTAAAAAATAACATATTTCGAACACCTATATTGAATTTGAATGATATGCTACAGAGAATCGAACAGAAATGCATGGAAATTAATAACAATCCAGTAATGTTGCAGAATATCATCAGAAATTTTGAATGGAGGATTTTAAAGTGCATTGATCTTGAAGGACATTTTCAACATTTGTTATAGTTTTCAATAAATACCTATTATTTGTTATTTATTTGTATGTATGAAACTGTCAAAATATACGACTTCGTAGGTTAAGTAGTAAATTTTAATTTACGACACACTTCAAAATGTTCTCTGTAAATCACATGCTACTAGATTGACTTTCCAAATGAACACTTGTGATGTCTATATCTGTCGTTCACGGCCTACCTAGGATACACATTTGTGGCTCGCTTGATATCGTGCGTTCAAAAAAAACCGCCTCAGAGTTGGCCATGAAATTTTTAGGTATGTCGTAACTTAACCGCACCGTTCTGAATTGTCGAATGCAACTGTCATTAGTGTCATCTAATAAAAACGATAACACGGAGTTTTAATTATTCATGACAGGAAGATTATAACCTAGCAATTAACTTAGAAATTTTCTAACCTTGCAATTTTCTAAAGCCGTGTGTCATTTAGATGTAACTGTCATTTAAGAAAATCATATTGTAATGTTTGTCTTTCGGGTTCTTAAATAAAACTAACAATAACTTTAGACACACACACTATATTAATATTTAAAACGTATAACAATATAAAACTAACTATTAACAACAATAAGTACATTTATGTATTCTATATTTATGTAACTATATTTATGTGTACTTCGCGAGACTGTAGGATTCAATGAATGTTCATCCCTTCTTCGACGCGGCTTTTATATCGGTGAATACTCCTTCTAGAGCCTTCACGTAGGCCTCGCGAAAACATCCAGACGGATGACGCATCTCGCGTCAGCGGATGAGTCATTACATTGCCCCCTTCTTAAAAATGAAGTTTCGTCCCGAAACATGTCATGCTTTGGTCTCCTCAAACGATGACGAAATCGACAGGTAGGGCCTTTGTTACATTGCGACGTCATATCGAAATAACAGTCCACGGTCTTATCTTGCCTGGATGGACAGGAATATTCAAGCTGGTAACTGCATACCAGAATTTCCATACCAGTAAGTCGGAAGATTACTTCCAACATGCTCCTTACAATTCTCCAGTCCAGGCGGTCCAATCCACAACCCAATTTTGGAACTGCTAATTTCAGAATGTCTTGCTGTAACATTTGTTCGCGTAAGTGGGTCAGGGCCTCCCATAAGGCTCGATAGGTTGGCTTTAGGCTCGACAGTTCTTTCGTGACCAAATAAAATATGGGCTGTCCTTCATTTATTATTTGGAGACTCTTCCCAATTGCTGGTCCCTGCTGCCTTAGCCTTTCGATTCTGCCAAATCTCTCTTTAAATTCCCAGGCAATTCTTTTGGCCATTCGTAGATCTCGGGCTACGCAATGAGCAAGCGCGTAGTCTGGCGGCACCGTGAACAAATCCTGCTGTTTCTCGATGGTTACCCCAAATCGAGCTTTTCTCGAACCAGAATACTCTTGCATAAAGTCTTCGAAGGTTAGTTCATGGTATTGGCTATCCAATCGGCGCAAGTCAACGGTTTCGTCATTGTCTCCAGAGTATGATGGGGCTAATCGATTAAAATGTACGACTCTTGGCTTAGTGTGAGGTGTTCGCCTGATGCGGTATATTACATCGTTGATCCGCTTCAACACCTCGTATGGCCCCTCCCAATTCTTTTGAAGTTTTGGAGATAGGCCCCGTCGACGTTGTGGATTATACAACCAAACCCGATCGCCTTCATGGTAACCACTCTTCTCGGCGTTGATGTCATAGCTCTCTTTCATTCTGTCACTAGCATCTTGGATATTATGTCTGACTTGTTCATGGATATTATCTAGTCGTCGTCTGAGCGTGCTGACATAATCTTCTCCGGCAAGATCATCACCAGGCTTGCTCCCAAACTTTAAATCACAGGGCAATCGGAGTTCCCTCCCGAATAGCACGTTGGCTGGTGATTGGCCTGCTGTCTCTTGAACGGAGGCCCGATACGCCATTAGAAATAATGGTAAATGTTCGTCCCAATCTCTCTGGTGTTCGGAGACCACTTTGGATAAGTCTCTGATCATGGTCTTGTTCATTCGCTCTACCATCCCATCTGATTTTGGATGCAAGGGAGTTGTTCTCGTCTTCCGTATGCCCAAAAGTCCACACATCTTTTCGAATAGACTGGACTCAAAATTTCGCCCTTGATCGGAATGAAGTTCCAAGGGTACACCAAAACGGCTGACTAACTCCTTCACAATCACGTCTGCTACAGTTCCAGCTTCTTGATTTGGTAGAGCATATGCTTCAACCCATTTGGTAAAGTAATCCATGACCACTATTATGTATTTATTTCCTTTGCTGCTTTCTGGAAAAGGACCGGCGGCGTCTATGGCGATCCTTTCAAATGGGCTTCCTACATTGTATTGGCGCATGGGTGCACGTCGACGCCTCTGGGGACCATTGCTTCCGGCGCAATTAGCTCACTTTCGGCACCATTCTTTCACATCTCGTGAACAATTCACCCAGTAAAATCTCTGGCGCACCTTCTCCAGTGTTTTATGGACTCCAAAATGTCCCCCAGAAGCACCATTATGGAGTTCTCGCAATACCTCTGGTATTCTTTTCTTGGGAACCACCATTTGCATCTTCCGCTCGCTTCCATCGTGATTTTCGACCTCACGTCTCAGGAGATCGTCTTCTATGGTTAAAGAATCCCATTGTGCCCAGTATGACTTCAATTCTCGTGAATGGGGAGCAATTTCTTGCCAGGTCGGTCTTTGCCCATTTCTTTTCCAAGCCCTGAGGACTGCAAGATCCGGATCAGCTTCTTGATCCGCGCGCAGATTGTCAGGTTGCCATTGGTCATCAACAACGGTGGTTCGAAGAGCGTTGGCCGATTTGTCTTCGATTCTGTTGCAATGTCGACAGTCTTCTGGACAGGGCCTTCTGGAAAAGGCATCTGCATTTTGATGTTTGAGGCCTGCTCTGTGTTCAATGACAAAGTCGTACTCCTGTAGCCTCTCAATCCATCTAGCTACTTGACCCTCTGGATTCTTAAATTGCAAGAGCCACTTTAAGGCGGCATGATCAGTGCGGATCAGGAACCTCTGCCCATACAGGTACTTGTAAAAGTGCTCAATGGTCTTAACTACTGCCAATAGTTCTCTCCTGGTTACGCAGTAGTTCCTCTCTGGTTTGGACAGGGTCTTGCTGAAGTATCCAATGACCTTTTCTTGTCCATCTTGGATTTGAGAGAGCACGCCACCAATCCCGACGTTACTGGCATCCGTATCCAAAACAAACCTCCCAGATGGCAGTGGATAGTTTAAAACAGGTGCACTGATCAACGTACCTTTTAACAACTCAAAGGCCGCTTGGCATTCGTTGTTCCAAATGAATGCTCGATTTTCTGTTAGGCGAGTAAGTGGTTTTGCAATGTTGGAGAATCCAGGAACGTAGCGTCGATAATATGTGCATAATCCCAAAAAGCTTCTTAGCTGATGTTTGTCTTTGGGTACCGGCCATTTTTCCACAGCTTTTACTTTTTCTGGATCCACAGCAATTCCTTTTCCGGAAACCACATGTCCAAGGTAATTTACCTCCTTGCGGAAAAGGTGACACTTCTTTGGACTTAATCTCAGGTTGGCATCTCGCAACCTCTGGAATACTACTTCCAAATTTTTCATGTGATCTTCAAAGGTCTTCCCTACCACAATCACATCATCGAGATATACCAGGCAGGTATTCCAAGACAATCCCCTCAGTACAGTGTCCATGAGTCGCTCAAAAGTAGCTGGGGCGTTACACAGTCCAAATGGCATGACTGTAAATTGCCAGAGTCCTGTACCTAAACTGAAGGCAGTCTTCTCTTTGTCATTGGGATCCATTCCCACTTGCCAATAACCGCTCTTTAAGTCGAGAGTGGAGAACCATTTTGCTCCTGCCAAGGTGTCTAGCGTATCGTCTATTCTTGGGAGAGGATAGCTGTCCTTTTTGGTCACACTATTCAAACGACGATAGTCCACACAGAATCTGGTAGATCCATCCTTCTTCCTGACAAGGACCACCGGTGAAGCCCATGGACTATTCGATGGTTCAATTACTCCTTGGCCTTCCATATCTTGTATAATTTGCTTGGCTTCCTCACGTTTTGCCAGTGGTAACCTTCTTGGTCCTTGTCGAATTGGACTTGCATCGCCGGTATTTATTTTGTGCATTACAATATTGGTTTTACCTTTCGTACCAGTCTCAGTTTCGAAGACGTCTTCATAATGTTTGATTAGGTCCTTAACTTGATTTTGTTCCTTCTTGCTCAATCCTTGACAGGCGGAGTCGATTATCTTGGACAATTTCTCAGGAACCTGCACGAATCCATTCTTCTTCGCCTCTATGCGATGAACGACGGCCGACACTGGCGAACACCACCCCAGAATAGTACCCTTCTTCAATGAAACAGGGTAATGGTTCACATTCATTACCCTTATCGGTACAGTCTTCTGAGTCTTAACCAGCATTTAGGCAACTACTATTCCTCGGCCCACCTCGTCATCATCAGCCTTTGGTTCCAACATTGTAACATTTCCGTCCAAATAATCACCTTCCATACACGCCGTCAAAAATGTCTCACTTCTTGCATCCAGAACAACATTCTCTGCAGTAATTACTTGTACATTCCCACAATTTTTCCCATGAAGAAACAATTCCTCATTATTTATTTTTAAAGTGCCTTCTTTCATGTTTAACTGGAAGCCGTAGGTGTTCATGATGTCTAATCCCAAGATTATTGTTCTTCTATGTCGGCTACGAGAACACGATGTCGGACTGATGTTGGTCCTATGATAAAGTTGACATCTACTTCACCTCCACAGAAGCTGCTTCTCCGGTAGCTGTCCTTAGTTTCCATTTGCTAGAAAGTAATTCTTTATTCCTGGATATTAAATCGGGTCGTACAATGGTTTTCGTCGATCCAGTATCTAGCAAGCAAGCATAGGTTCTTCTTTCCATAATAGCATCCACATACAGGCCATTGGTTTGATTTTGCAAGGATGCGATTTGGGCAGTCCTTGGGACTTTCGGATTCTCAGCGGATTCTTTCTTGGTCCTTTTATCACATTTATTCTGGATATGACCGTTTCTTCTAAAATTCCCGCATGGCCGCGCACTTTTATTTGATTTGATCTGATTTAGGACTTGACTAACCACCTGCTCCATGAACACCTCATTTTCCTGTTCGTCGACAGAACAGCCACGAGCATTGTTCCGAGATACTTGTTTAGCAGTCTCAAACTCAAGCGCGTGCGCCAAAGCATCGATCAAGGTTTTCGGTCTTGCCAACCTTAATGCTTGCTGCGTATCAATATCCCGGAGACCATCTATGAATGTCTGGACCGCTAGGTGTTCCATGAAATTATCTGGTGCCATCGGATATGCAAGTCGAACTAGACGAGCAATATCTGCCTCAAATTCCTGAAGATTCTCGCCTTTCTTCTGTGATCGATTCTTCAGTTGGGTATGGTATACTTGCTCCAAATGCGCATGGCCATATCCCATCTCCAAGCGTTTAATGAGTTGAGAATAATCTTTACGTTCCTCAGGAGGCAATGTCTGCAAAATATCACTAGCATCACCCCTCAATGCTATGACTAAAGCAGTCGCCTTCTCGGCAGAAGACCATGCGTTTGCTTCTGCGGCCGCTTCGAATTGCGTCAGGTAAGTTGCCCATGACGTCTTTCCATCAAAGGTTGGTGGCTTGATTCTGGTCCTTGAAATAGCCACAAGTTCTTCTTTTATTTCGATGGGCCGCGGTATGACTTCTTCGTTGACCTGCCTGGGATCAGAATGACTCATGGTAGCGGGTAATTTCATCTCAATCATTATTGCCTCTAAAAGTCTAGAATGTTCTCCAATTTTCTCTTCTACAGCTGTGAAAACCTCTTCTTTTAACGCTTCTGATTTTTCCGCTAGTCGCTGTTCTAGAACTTTTTCGAAGTTTCTAGAATTTTCTAGTAATTTCTTTTCCAGATTTTTCTCGAGAATTCTAGCGGTTTCTAGGTTTCTTCCTTCCATCTGTGCTTGTGAATCTATTAGACGCTGTTCCAAAGTTTGCGAATTGTCTATTAACCGTTGTTCCAAACTTTTCACACTGTCCAGATTCCTCTGTTCCATTTGTTCTAGAGTTTTTGCTAAGTTTCCAAAAGTTTCCAGGTTCTTCTGCTCCATTTGTTGCATTTGAGTTTGCGAATCTATTAGACGCTGTTCCATATTTTTCGCACTATCCAGATTCTTCTGTTCCATTTGTTCTAGAGTTTTTGCTAAATTTCCAGAAGTTTCCAGGTTCTTCTGCTCCATTTGTTGCATTTGAGTTTGTCCATTCTCTATTAATCGTTGTTCCATATTTTTCGCACTATCCAGATTCTTCTGTTCCATTTGTTCTAGAGTTTTCGCTAAGTTTCCAGAAGTTTCCAGGCTTTTCTGCTCCATTTTAGTTTGTGAATCTATTATTCGTTGTTCCATTTTCATCAACAGCGAATTCACGTCAGCATCTCCGCCTGGAACTTGAAAGACATAATTCTCTGGATCCTCGCCTTCTTGGATCAACACATTGCGAAGCCGTTGCTGGAGGATCGACTTTTTGCCAGTTGTATCCTCATCCCTCTCTTCTAATTCTCGTTTTAACTCGGACACTTTTAATTCCGCCAGTTTGATTCTGTTGGCCATCACGATATTTAAAATAACGTCTTTCCGCACTGTATATTTATTTAATCGAATACTTAATTAACACTTAATTGTCTACTTAGTTTATTATTTATTAATTAGTCCACACCTGAATACCACTGTAATGTTTGTCTTTAGGGTTCTTAAATAAAACTAACAATAACTTTAGACACACACACTATATTAATATTTAAAACGTATAACAATATAAAACTAACTATTAACAACAATAAGTACATTTATGTATTCTATATTTATGTAACTATATTTATGTGTACTTCGCGAGACTGTAGGATTCAATGAATGTTCATCCCTTCTTCGACGCGGCTTTTATATCGGTGAATACTCCTTCTAGAGCCTTCACGTAGGCCTCGCGAAAACATTCAGAGGGATGACGCATCTCGCGTCAGCGGATGAGTCATTACAATATTATAGGTCTTTCACGATAACAGACGAGATAGTTACAAAACAGGGTTGACAAATCTACATTGCTTTGAGTCAGCTGTTGTTAATAAATAATCTAGGAGGTTAGGTTTATGTCATTTTTAAATATTTACAACTCCGAATATCCTTTATGTTGTTGTTATCTGCAAAAAAATTACAAACAAAATCAAAATGTATATTATGTGAATTTATTTATTTTAGACTACATTTACAAAAATAATATACAGAAAATCAAACTACATAGAGCTTAATGGACTTCTAACATTGTGATAAACATATGATATACATAAAAAGGAAACAATATTAATAGGAAATACTAATTTTATTAAACATTTACACTGTCTTCAGAATCAGAATTACTTTCATTGATTATAAATGGTAATATGTTTTGCCTTTCGAAACCTAATGAATATCATTTTTATTGAATATCACTTTTATTTTTAATAGTACTATGATAACTTGGCATTATCTAAAACAATTGTGGAGGGTTCTTCTAAATTCATCGTTCCTGTTCATGTCACCGCGGTAATCCAGATGCTGTCTATTTGTTGTAAATATTAATTCAGCTTCAGGAATAAATCTATTAGAATTACCTGCATTAATAAAGGTATAAATACACTTTACGTACCAATATTATTCTGTAAGTAATAGATTGTACCTTTTACCACACACTTTTGTAGCTTTGACTGTTTTTATTGACTCATTTTGTCAAGATTTGCAAATTGCTTCATCTTGCAAAACCTAGGTTTCATCGAAGAAAATAAACTCACATATTTCATATGAACATATTGTTGCAAGAACGTAACATGTTTTAATACAATATGTGGGAATTCCATTAATTCTCGTTTTAGAGCATCCTTCTTGTAATGAAAACCCATTCCATGTAATATTTTCCATGAAGATGTATTACCACCAGAAAAAAGTTCCTTTTCGTTGAGGGTATTAAAAGATGAAATCTTATATGCTGTTCTGTAATTAATTGAAATATTTTGTAAATATAAGTACTAGATTACTTTAAACTTACTGTTTTTATACATGTCATAAACCGTGTTTCTAATTGCATATTTATTAAAATCATCAACATCTATGACTTTTTTTAGTCCGTTTCGCTTTGGACTAGATGGTTTAACCCCCTATTTTTGACACACATGATATTTTATTTACTGTGGCAATATGAATATTTAAACCACTACTTACTCTCTGTAATAAAAAAATATTAGTGTTAAAACGTTTATAATATAAAATAATAGAAAATATTACCTGTCGAACAGTAGAAAGCGGGAGTAATGGCCCATTATTATCGCGTTCTATTTCGAGATACTCTATCAATGATCGAAAGATTTCTTTCGCTTGTTTTCCTAACGGTCTAGGGGTGATTTAGTTGTGAAAATAACTGATCTTATATATAATATCGATTTATAAATAAAATGAAATAAATATAAACTCATTGTTAACTTATTCGAATGACATTTGATAGAATCCAAGTTGGCAACCATGCCCAGTTCTGGTAACATATTATATTCACTTAGTAACTTAGTAGAGAGAAATACTAGGATTATTAGGTATTGTAATTTAAACGTTACTTGTTCCGAAGTAACTGTTTATCACGTGTCTCGTCTGTTATCGTGAAATACCTATAGTAAAGTTATGACATGCTTTTTGATGTTATTTAGAAATCATGGCTCAGAGGCAGGTTTTCTTTGAACGCACGATATTAATACCAATTAGTTAGTATTTCTCTTTATTTATTATCCTGTTAATTATCCATAATTCTTGAAAAAGTAGAAATTATTAGTTTAAATGAATATTTATTTTTTATATAGCAGACAACCGAATTGAATCTTAGTTTAAAAGTTTCGTAAATATCTTGTGAGCTCTAATAATATGAATTGTGTGTGTATTCTTTTTACTGTAAGAAAAAAAATTGTTCATTGTTACTTCTCAACAGTTAAAGGTGGCCGAAGTAGAAACCAGGGCCATTACGAAATAAGTTTTAACATACTTCTACTCCACATTCAAACTCACTGATCATGGTCTGCGTTTTATAAGCAAAATGTTTTATTATTATTCTGTCCGGCCTTTTAGGATTATTTTTTGTTTATTCAAATACTACAATCTATACAATTTTCGACATACTTTTGAAATATATAATATCTTAGGTTTGGTTTAGGTTTGTTTTTTTTAAGATTTAGAGAAAGAAAAAAGCGGCACCCTATTCTGTTAAAATGGATAATATAAGATCTTGCGCCATATTCTGGAAATGTAAAATTTCCGAAACCGTATCTTGTGCAAAGTAGATAATATAATAAAGGTGTTGTATACAGTTTATACAAATAATTTGAGCAAATACACAAAATGATCCACGTTTTTTGAATATCGTTTTAACGCGATTATAAAATTGAATTTGGTTATTGTTTCCCATCGTTAGAACATTAAAAAATTCCTCACATGTGACTAAACATTGCGATAAATCGAATATATATGTTCATATTTTCGTACAATCATCTGTTTGTTCATATTGACACAAGATAATGGAATCTCCAATAATTCCCGCATTACCTTGCAATAAGCGCCTAATACAAACTGTTGCAAAAGCGATATCTTTCCTCGCAGTAAAGCCCGTCAAATTTCTTTTCCATTATCTGAGAATAAATATTGACAAAAATGTAAAATGATCATTCGTGTTTCGAATATATATAGACATTAATTCCGATTATCGCGTTTCAATTACCTATTTATTTTTGTTTGCCAACAACATTGATCTTTTCAATAACTTATATAAACACACAAGACATGGGTGGGTCACCCGTGCTGTTAGTAATTTATCATACAACGTGAATAATGTCTGAATAATCATTTGCACAACGTAAATCGGTTGACGATAATATTTGATTATTAAATTTTGAATTTACTTAATATTTGTTTAGGAAAAATACACCTCTTTTATTATCTGATGTAACATTTAGAAATAGTTTGCTCCAATTTATAAAATTTATAGATAACTCAACAAATCATAATTAAAATTCTGAAGAAGAATAGAAAGATTTCAGTTTCATCGGCCAAGAAAATCTTTAACCAGAAATAATAAAAATAGAATTTAGGAGCACATGTACTAACAAGAGGCAAAAAACAGAATTTAGTTCGGCAATGTAGAAGATTGTGTCTGCAACAAATTTCAATTTTTTACAGACACGGTGTAAACCTAGCTCAACTTATATGGTTGATATTAATTTATTAATATTAATATTATACTATAAACAAGTTCTAAAAGTGTTTAAAGAGTTTATAAGGCATACAACTATTTCGGGTTCGAAACAAATCTATATAAAATATTCTTTTTTTACACAGATGAATCTGACCAAGTCTTCGTTTCTAATATTACAGCCTATAAGATTATTCTGTTCAAAATGACATAGCATACAGTGCCAACTTCAGTATCCTAGTACCCTGCATGAGATTATACAAGTCTCTGACAGGGCGAGTTTTGGATAATTCTGGTATGTTGCCCAAATAATAGACGTCTCATTCATGTGATATAGTATCTCATAATCGTACAGGATATGTTTTGATATTTCTAGTTCTTAATGGCAAAGTCTGCACATGAGATTCCCTTCATACGGCCCAATCTTATACAACTGTTCCTGTACTAGAGCGCGGGAAATAATGAAACCTACAATAATTCGTAGTTGATTTTTGCTCAAAGGCAGCTATTCTTTAGTTCTTTCTCAGCATAGACCACTATAAATTCAGTGACGTGCTTTTTGACTTAATAAATTAGACCAAAATATTTTATGTCTTTCTTAGACCCAGTGTGTTATATGACTTGGGCCAAATTTTTAGTTATTCCCAGGGCCAGCTTCGCTCCTAACAATCTTATTTCAGCTCCTCATCTAGCGAGTTATTCCCATACCAGCCAAGACACAAATTTGGTAAATGAGGTGTAATTTATGTAATTTTGTCATCACCACTATTAACTTGTGAACTAGTGAATTGTCTTGAAGAAAAAGAAATTTTCTTCTTCGTCAATAATCAATTTTACTTTCTGAAAATGGACAACGACCTGTATTCCCTGTGTATCCACAATTATAATAGTCATAACTTTCCCAATTGACTGTTGTGTGTTTTGTGCGCTTTGTCTGTTTCTGCTTCTGGTTACTCGTAAACTGTTTACGAGTAACCAGAAGCAGAAGCAGACAGTTATCGCAGACCTGAAGATGGCAAATGTGATTTTGCCTAAACGTCGTCCAGAAACCAGCACCGGTCTTTACGAAGACCAAACAGTGGAAACGCGGAAGAAAACTCGGAATCCAGTTAAAACACATACTACTACCCGCGGAAACCTAAAAGAAAACATATATATATATATATGGCAATGTTCGTATGTGTGTCAGTTATAGACTAAAAAACCACTGGACCAATTTTTGCAAAATGATTCGCGTTATCCGGAGAAGATTTAAATCCTCTACTTAAATCCTCGATCTAATCAGTAGAAAGTTAGGGTCCTAATATAATATCAATAGTAGCGGTACTATTATTTAAATGTAGATGACACCACGTGACAATATTTCTCACATTGAAGTTCACATGGATAATTATACGTGTAGGAAATTTGTTCGTATATATGCCAAACGGAATCACCAAAAACATTGTATAGCCAAAGAGCATTGCAATGAGTTTAAAGTTGAATACAACAATTTATGTAATCCGATACACAAAAATAATAATGTATATGTAAATATCTAATTTTAGCTAAATATGTACAATAATTGATACCAAACTTTCAATTGTGTTTATTTAATCTATATACTCGTAGTATATACTCAAATCTAGCAACAGCAAATCATTTCCGGGTTCAGCTAATATATATTACATAATTTATTAATTAACGAATGTGTTTATATAGGAGCTACTAACATGTTATATACAAAACATTTATAGGCAATTATAAGTATAATAGTTGCAGATAGCAATCGGAAGACCACATTTATATTTCCTTTTGCGGTTATAAAAATTATACATTAATCCGCAAATAATCGTAAATTGGTGTTATATTATATTTATTTTAAGTAGAAAAATACCACGAGGTATTTCCTTTTATTTCTTTAAAATATTAATGAGGTTAAATCGTATTTTAAACATTTTTAAATAAAAAATTTGAAAAATAAGATACATGTCAAGGTGATTTATTATCTAATTCAATAGTGGTTATTACTTTATTGGCATATACTGAGCATACACATTTACATAAGGCGAATCTCACAAGTTCAGTCAATAAAAGTTTAAAAAAACATATGCAAGCATTTTTTTCTAGAAGTTCGTTTAAAATTATTTAGTAGTTGTTTTTCTAATATGTTACAAATTCTGTGTTAATTGCATATATTTTTCTTGCAGAAGTTGCAAATTATTTCTTTTTCTCTCAATATTTTATTATTAGTATTACGCATTATGTGGAACTAGTGAAAGCTCCACGTTGGGAGCCATTTGTTGTTATCGTTTATATAATACTTAATGACGATTCCACACTTTACATCAAATTATTGTTGCACTTAGAATCCCTGGCTAGTTGTGACTTAACCATAATCAAACTAAAAACTTAGACTCGCTAATATCTCAAAAATTCTTGACATCACCGTTTCAAAAAAGGAATTAAATGAATATACTGTACACATAAAAATATAATAAGTTGTGGAATAATGTAATTTAAACTTAAATAATAAAATCAAATTATGGGAATCAATTTTACGAGGTACGGTTAAAAACAGTATATATAGAAAGATAGGTGATTCTCTTAAGTAGTATTTTGTGTGATGTAAACATTAAGCAAAGGAAGAAACTTTGGATATTGTAGGAAGTACTCGTATATACTGATAATGAAGCTGTGTGTATTTTTCTAAATGTCAAATATTTCTGGATTTTTTATTCATACATAAATCTTAAATTAAATAAGTTTTATTGAAAAATAAATTATTTATATAAAACAGTTAATTATCCTAACAGGCGCATACCTTTTGCGAAAATAATTTTAAATATTTTTAGCAAATTCAAAGAATATAGTTGTTTTCTAAATTCCCAAAAAAAAAACAATCGCGTGTTAAGAGAACACATGAACCTGAATATATTGTGTTATGTAGGATCGCTTTTAAATGTAGCCAGGCATTTTGGAGTATCGTACAGTTAGGTGTATCACTAATAGTTAGAAAGCATAGTAAGATGAAACTCATTGAGTTATATCTTTAGCTAATAAGAAAAGGATGAGTGTAATTTTAATAAAATAAATAGTTTACTTATTAATATTTTTTAAAAATTTTTATCTATAAACAATATCATATTAACATTTTTCGGTTTTAGTTTTGCACACCTTTGTTCTATTATTAAACGAGCTGTACTATACACTCTCACTTTCCGCTGGAATACAGAAGTATTTCCTAGCACATTGTTTTAAGGGTTTCAGCTCCATTCCTGTTACCTAAAGGAAAATCCAAATATAAAATGTATTTACCCTTTTTTCTTAAAACTTACCTTCGAAAATAAAAGAGGATGTACGTCCTGATTTGAATTTGGCCTTTCGAGGTATTGCCTTATAGTTATTATTACATCGGCTGTAATTGATTTTACTTTCTCTTATTCTTTCTTGCAAAAAAACAATTAATGAAAGCGACTTTTGATGTGGACAAATGTCTGTTTCGATTACAGGCATTTGTTCTTCATTTTCAAGACCTATTATCTTCATAATATTAAAAATTTCTGTTGTAGAAAATAAGTAGTCCCAGTACATACTAAAAAAACCTTCTCTTTAGATCGAAGGTCTAAAACAATTGCTACTCTAGTAACTGATCGTCCTTCGTATGAAAATAGCCTTGCTTTAACAGATTCCAAAAGTTTGTTGCATAATGTCTTCCCTTCTTCAATCCTTAATTCCAGTAGTGATACTGTCAGATAATTGTATAGTCCAAAAGTTATTTTGATTATTAAAGAAAAAGTAACATATTTATTACTTACAAGAATTCCCCACTACTGCTTTTTAAAATAAATATCTCCATTTTATAAAAACAATCGTAAGGTACCACGAAGTGTTATTTGTTTTTGTCGTGTTACTGAAATGCCCCCAATACGGGGTTACGTTCGGTAATTCGTTTGAAGTATGATATACCTAATGTTAGAACGTTCTACAATCTCATAAAATGGTAAAATCTATTTGTTCTTTTTTGTTATCAACGCTTTTATGTTTTCTACCTTTTTTGATACACTAATTTTACTCCCTTAGATAGATTTCATCCTCGAAGAAATACTATTCATCTTCTTTGAATTTGTTAAAATATTTAAAATTGTCTTCGCACAAGGTATCCGCCTATTAGGATAATTGCTGTTTTAAATAAATTATCTATTTTTCAATAGAACGTATTTAATTTAAGATTTATGTATGAATAAAAAATCCAGAAATATTTGACATTTAGAAAAATCCTTCACTGGTGTATAACTGGCTGCCTACTGTACCACCTATGCATTGACTTTTCTTTTTTTACCATTATACATAGTGTAATGATATGTGTAATGATAAAAAAACCCGGTATAGGCGATAATTATATAATCACTTAGAAGCTGACTAAAATACAATACAGAAAAGACATCAAAACTCAACATAATTAAATGAGTATATACGATACCTGAGAAATAGTAAATATATTTTCATGTAAATGATAGTTTAAAAACTGTCAATGTTTCTTGGAAGGTAGGATATTCTCGAAACATTTCTTGGAGAATTTCTTGGAAATCTCTTAACCGTTAGATTAAAATCTAGAAATATGTTTACCTCTTGATCAAACACGTCTGCTTTTGTTATATTATAATTGACTTTAATTAAGCGAAGTGCGTTTACGATACATCCTGCAAAAGCTGGTTTGTAATACGAACATAAGGTGTGTTCATTTGAAAAGTCAATCACGTTACTTTGAAATTTTGTTAGAATAAGACGCATATATGTATATTAGTATGTGTTTGTTGTTCCGTAAACGTAAATCCAAATGACATTTGATAATGTCAATCACATTTGTTATTTATTTGTATGTATGAAACTGTCAAAATATACGACTTCGTGGTTAAGTAGTAAATTTTAATTTACGACATACTTCAAAATGTTCTCAGTAAATCACATGCTACTAGATTGACTTTTCAAATGAACACCCGTTACTTAACATACAGAATCTATAGACCAAACGTTTGTATATAAATTAAAACCTACAAATATTGAAACACCATAAACTATCGATTACAAAAGCCAAAAACAAAAAATAGACAATAGATAAAATTGCTCTAATCAATATAAAGTTAATGGTAAATAGCTAATCTTCCTGCGGATGCGTTCAAAAACAAATTACATTTTAATCTCGCATCTATGGTGCTTATTAATATACTTATGATTGATCAAATAGCGCTAATATTACAATCAATAATTCCAGATAAATACGTCAAATGTGGCTTACGTTTTTGATTAATCGATCCGGTAATCCACAACAAACACTAGAGGGAGTCAGTGTTTCCCATACCTGCAAAGAGGATTAAGATCTCCGTAAGTGCGGTCAATTGTAATCGGTATACTAGTGTTTATCGAAACTGTGTATGCACAACGATTCATATAAGCCGTTTCAGCCGCTGACGGAATTGCCTTTTTTTCTGTTGTTATATTGGCTGTTTACGGGAACGCTCACAATCAGTCAAGCATTACTAGGATCTTTTTAACAGTTAGTGAATATATACCAGCCAGGTTTTAATGCCGCGTAATCCACGATATTTAAATCCCGGCTTCAAAGTCCGCTAGACGTTTTAATTCGGTAAAGAAACGTGACAACTTAAGCCCGAATATAATGCAATACGAAAACGTCATATCAAGATCTTTAAGCCCAATAGAAATTTTGAAAATATTTCATTTATGTTATTGGGTCATTGATACATAAATTATGTATTAATTATTGATAATTATTTTTAAACACTTCATTGGGGTTCATAATTATAAAAATAATTGGAGAAAATGTTTAAAATAGCTAGGAAAAACAAAAATATTAATGATACATGTTAACATATTTCTTGTAGATATAAGGAAACCATTGCAATATGAGAATATTATGATTTCAATTAAATTAAGTGAATTCTTTTGAGAGCCATTCCTTGTTTTTGGAACGTAAGAATTTGGAAGAAATAAAAGCGATCCTTTTGATATTTTGATGTTCACATTTCACTCAGAAGAAAAAAGTTGAAAAATAAAATATTCAGCATTTGGAAATATATAAACTTGTAAAAAAAATTCACCACCCTCAACAAAATTACCTCTACCATTCCTCCTCAAAACAAAGGAAATATATAAAAACATCATATATTCGAAATTTCTCTGTCTCAGTTATAAAAATATTATATTATAAAAACCTGTCTCATATCTATATTTCTTAAGCCCGTTTTACACCTGTCAATTTATTGATCAATTTCTAGAACTTGGGCTCTTGGTTGTCAAGTTGGGATTTTACATCTATCAATTTCTAGTTCAATTTTAAGTTCAATTTCTAGTTCAAGTTGTCTTCAATTTTCAGCTGCAAGCTCACTACTTTACATTTATCAATAAATTGATCAGTTTCTAGAACTTGGTAGAGTTCTAGAAATTGACCAAGACAAACATGTTCTATTTTTCTCTCAATTTTCTAGTAATTTATTGGAGGATTTAGTTTATTTTATGTGGAGTGTATGTTTGTGTTTAATTTCTATCTAAATTCATTCAGCGTTCGTTGTTTATGCAATGCAGAGTCGATAAATGCTTACGGCAAAATTAATGAAATGAATGTTTCTTTTCATTTACATATATGTCACCAAATTTCCCTAGTACGAGAACGTTGCAAAAATAAATTCACTTTAATTTCAACTTTCCCCAGCAATTTATTGTGAGATGTAAAGCAGGGAGAAGTTCTTATTTTAGAACTAGAACTTGTTCAAGAACTAGATCTTGAAATGTAAGACAAATTTATTGACAAGTGTAATACGACAACAAGTTTCAAGTTAAGAACTAGAACTTGATCTATTTCAAGATCTACAAATTGATCAATATCTTGACAGATGTAAAACGGGCTTTAAAATAATGAAGAAATAAAAAAAAAAATAATTTTCCTCAATAACTTTTTGCAAACATTTACTTTGTATTGACAAGATATTAATTTTCAATCAAATTGATTAGTATTTATGATAAAGCATCGTAAATCACAACTAAAACTATATTTTTCAAATTCAATTTGTTTGGAAAAAATTCCAATAAATAATACTGTTGTCGTAATATAGCGTAATCTCTGAAACTGTTGTTTATATTTAGCACGTTTTAAAGAAACGTAAACCGTTTTCCCTAAATATATTTTCAATAATATTATTTCAATCTGTTGCCAATTTTTATATTTATAAATTGTATCTAAAAATTAAAAAAAAATTATTGCTAAAAACTCAAAAAAAGTATAAAACTCCTTATCACAATTAATAATCGTATCTTAAATACGTATTTCGACAACTAAGTTGTCATCATCAGTAGGTAAAACCACTAATCAAAGTGTTGAACATGGGGCACAGTAAAGCTAACACATGGAATCGTGCACAACTTTACACGGCGTCCACTTATACACTGAATTTAAGACAAATACACAAACTGAAATTACGTCAACTTCCACTTCTTTAGAAAACGGCAACACCATGTATTTATTCTCAACGCCCTCAACTTTTTCTACCTCTTTTCTAAGAATGAAAAAAGACAACTGTATGGGATAGGACCGTTGTCCGAGTTAAACGTATTAATTTTGTTTTTAACGATATGAATGCTTGGGCATATCCGAATTGCGGTAAGAATTTTTATAGGTACAATTGTAATTAAGGCAGGTATATAATGTGGCTGAACTGCGGTCAAGACCTTTTCTCTTAATCCTCTCATTTGTTATCCTTAATCCTCAAATTGCAATGTCATTTGTAATGTAATTTACATACAGTTTAACAAAGTACATTTTAATTTGTTTTCTTAGATTAGTTTAGTTTATTTGGAAGTTTCTTAGGGTTAACATGGATCTAAAATATATGTTGAGCGAACGTGGCAAACATTTATTAATTCACGATAATTATAAGTTTAGAAAATATCGTGACAATAAGTTAGAAGAAATAGTTTGGTGTTGTACTAATAAAAAGTGTTGTGCTAAAGTGTATACATTGAACTCAGTATTTTCGCGAAAATGTGGTACTCATAATCATAGTGTAAATGAAGAAATTCTGACACGCCAAATAGTAAATAATTCTGTTAACAGAAAAGCTGTAGATGATTTATCAGCAAGGCCATCCAAATTAATTCATGAAAAAATAAATAATCAGAAAGATTGTCTGAATTACTTGTCTTCAAAAATGTACGTTATATTCAGAAGAATATAAATCATACCCGCTTGAAGCTGACGCCAAAATTACCAAAGTCAACAAACGATGTTCAAGAGTTTTTGAATAATGGTGTATACTTGCTACTTTAAAAAATGAATCTTTCCTGTTTATTAATGACACCGCCTCAAACATAGTTGTGTTTACATGTGCCTCAAATATTAAATTTATGTGTCAACAAGAAACATTATTTATGGACGGTACTTTCAATTACTGCACGAAATTCTTTTTGCAACTCTTTACTATACATGCTTTAGCGAACAATATTTACATACCCGTTGCCTTTTGCCTATTAAAAGATTAAAAAAAATCCACATATAAAAACCTATTCGAATTATTAAAGAAGAAATGCGACAATGTAGGGCATATTTTGAATCCTCGAAAGATTGTGATTGATTTCGAGATAAGTATACACTCTAGCGTTCCGAAGTCTTCCCTGGCGCAATCATTATTGGGTGTAGATTTCATCTTGCGCAATCCTGGTGGAGGAAAATACAAAGCTTTGGACTTTGTACAGAATATAAGAATATGAACTCTGAAATTGGAATATGGTTAAGGCATTTATTTGGTTTAACTTTTCTTTCGTCGGAAGAAGTAAGTGAATCTTTCGTGTTTGACTTCATGAGTGAAAAACCTATAGATGAGAGAGTTGACAGATTTGTCGATTATCTTATAGATACCTACATTGATGAAAATGCCCTATTTCCGCCAAATATATGGGCTGCTAATACAGCTAGCATTTACAGAACAACGAACGCTTGCGAGTCGTTCCATGCAAAATTTAGAGCTTGTTGTCCTTCGCCTCATCCAAATATTCAATTTTTTTTAGAAACTTTAAAAAATATTCAGACAGATTCATATATAAAAATAAATTCTGTTAATATAAATGAAAAGCACAGTATTTCGATAAAAGTTTTAGAAAAACAAGCATTTATTAATTCGAAAATTGTGCAGTTGACAAATTACGATATTTCCAGATATAATTTTGTAAAGTGTGTTAGCTATAAATTTAACAGTATGTACTGTTTTGTTGCATTGATACCAATGTAAATGATTTTGATTGTATATTTTTTTAAGTGGCGTATTTTAGTTTAATAAAGTACATTTAAATTTGAATAAATTGTTTTATTTCAATAAAATGTACATTAGAAAATTGTAATTTTGTAAATGATTTTGATTGTATAATTTTTTTAAATAACTTGTATTCTAGTTTAACAAAGTACATATAAATTTGAATAAATTCTTTTATTTGAACAAAGTATACATTAGCTAATAAAACCATTAAGATTTTTACCGCAGTTCGGTACTCGTTATTTAAAGCCCAGGAAACAGAAAAATTTTTACCGCAGTTCGGTCGCCCCTTAAAATTTTACCGCAGTTCGGACGCACCGGAATGCTTTCGTATGCGTCGAGATCTCTGGAAGTTGTTGATATTTTTGATAAGTTTGAACCCTTTTACCGTGACGTTATGATCCGAGTCCAATACATAGTTTGCGACGCTCGATTTTTCTGATCTATTAAATTTAATATGTGATATGTGTTTAATTCAAATTAACTTTAAAGTTAATTTGAATTTGAAATCAGGTATATACGAAATGAATTACGGTGATTGTAATTTGAAATATATAGGTCAAATGAAACGCTCAATAATAACCCGGTTTAAAGAATTTCTAATCTAATTTGTTAAAAGAGCATCGTATAGCACACTTAAACTGCGTAATCATAGTCTATAATTTGATTATACTTTATTTATTACATTATTTTTCATACGCGTAAAATAGCAAATATGCTTAGATAATCAAATCTGACATGTAAGCATTAACGTTAGTCTGTCCATAAATATAACGATTTGACTTATTAAATAGCACTCTATCTTCAGAAAGGAAATGTAACCCAACCCATTATAACCCCTTTCGAGCACGGATGGTTAACAGGGACATTCACAAAGATTATTATACTAAAATCTATTATAAAAACATTGATGTTCGATTGTATATACAGGTGTCCTTGAAATAAAGAGACAACGTATGACAAACGAAAAAAATGTAATTATATAGAACATAAATGTAAAATATTGTAAGTCAATTACGACGCGAACACCAAAATTAAAAACACCCTGAAAATTGTATTACGTGACGCCTATGAATTAAAAATAGTCAAAATGTCCATACAGCGTATATGTTTACATACGTAACAGCTGGATGAGATGAACTATAACAAAACCATTCTTTTTGTTATTGTCGGTCAACTTTAAGATATCGTCTCTTATGATATAGTCGATCACACAGTGGCGTGACAAAATTTTTTAAATATCTTTTTGTCATTTTTTTACTCCCTCATGAGAGAAAATTTTCGGAAAATATTTTGGGTGTATATTCTATATAATTACATCTTTCCATTTTTCATACGTTTTCTTTTTATTTCAAGGACACCCGGTATATATATATATATATATATATATATATATATATATATATACATTTTTAGAGTAAATATATGTTTAACACTAAATTAAAATTAAAAACATCGTGCGTGTGGGTCGTGTGTTTGGGTGACTGTGATCTTTATCTGTTCTGCCTGGTTTGTCGTGAGTAGTTTTTTTTTTTAATTTTGCATCTTTCTAAAGAGAAAATAATTCTCTTTCTGATCATCCTACTTACTCCTTGATTGAGTTTGTATTCGCTTTGAAATCGTTAAGTAGGAGTCACTCACGCTGTGCGTATTGCCGTTTTTTTCTTTCTTTCTTTTCTTTCTTTTCTTTTTTCTTTTTTTTCCTTTTCTTGTTTACGATACTTATTTTTACATCTGTGATTGAGTGCGACGGTTTTTGACTTTTGGTCTATACGCGGAGTGATCATTAAGTTATTTATAATATCTTCATTTTCCTCTGTCACCACTTATACCTTACCGCTGCCTACTTTTTCCTTAGTTTGTCTTCTTGTTAGACACCGTGAAGGGCACCTCGGTGTGAAAAGTGTGTCCCTGTTTAATCCTTATCACTTTTCATTATGACTTTGTGTAAATGTTGTAACAATAAAATTAATGATGAAAACCAAATAGTTACTTGTTGCATTTGTAATGGAACATTCAGTAATAAATGTGTTGGTGTTACGTCTGCTGAAACTCGAATATTGCGATCTAAATCAAATATCAGATGGAATTGTAATGCTTGTAGTAAATTTGAAGCAGATATAAATTTTCTAAAAACTACTGTTCAGCATTGTTAGATGAAATCAAGGATTTAAAGGTTACAATAAAGAGCATGTCAAATACTTCGGCTGTAAGTCCGTCTTGTGTTGAGGTAGAAGACTTAATCCGTGAAATTGGGGAAAGGCAGAGACGATCCAGAAATGTTATCATATACAATATTAATGAGCCTGATGTCAGTACTGACATTCATGAAGGATCTGGTACGAAGTATGTTGATGACTTATTCAAGTCTATTTCTACACAGCCTATCACCGTAACTAAGGTTATACGTCTTGGTCAGAAAACCTTAAATGCCACACCACCAATTAAAGTAGTCTTACAGGATGAAGAATCTGTCTCTACAATCATGCGTTGTTCTAAAAAATTGAAGTCTCTTGAACCTTATAAGAATATTTACATACGTCATGACCTGACCATTCAGCAGCGGGAGCACAGTGCTGTAATCAAGAAGGAATTTTTGGAACGTAAAGCTCAGGGAGAACCTATCATTCTCAAGTATCTACGGGGAATACCAAAAATTATTGAGCCCAAAAACGCATAACTGCCCATCAGAAAAGCAATAGTGCAGATTCACTTCACTTATATTACCAGAACACGAGAGGCTTACGCTCTAAAACTCACGAATTTTTTAATAATATATGTTCTACAAATTTTGATATTGTTGTGTTAACTGAGTCTTGGCTTACTGATGGTATAAAGAATTCTGAGTTATTTCCAGATAATTTCAATGTGTTCAGAAAAGATAGAAGCTATTCAAGGGGAGGAGGTGTTGTCATTGCAGTATTGGATAAGTTTTATTCTTCAGATATGAATATTGTGTCACCTCTTGAAGAAATTGATATTGTAGCAGTTAGCGTTAAGTCTGGATCAGTGTGTCTTGTGTTATAAATGATGTGTTCGTAGCAGGCTTGAGTATTGTTGTGTAGTTTGGTCATCAGCGTACTTAAAATATATTAATCTGCTTGAGCCACTACAGAAGAGATTTTTAAAATATTTGTATTTCAGAAGGCATGGTGTACATTCTGCCTTATCATATGATAATTTGCTGGAACAATTTGGTTTTAATGGTTTATCTAATAATAGAAAAATTATTGCGTTAGTACATTTGTATAAGTTGGTTCATAATATTATAGATGATCCGGTGTTTTTATCGCGGCTTCGGTTTTATATTCCTCGTTTCAACACTAGAAACTCAATTACTTTTTTAAACAGACAGGCTGCAACTAATTCATATAAAAACTCTCCACTTTATAGAATGTGCCATTTATATAATTCATGTAATTATAATTTAGATGTATTTGGCGATAATTACTGCAGGTATTTGGTTTCTGTGAAAGAATGTATTTGTTTTACTTCTTAGATTTAATTTTGTTTAGGATAATTTTTCCATTGATACGCACGTTATGTTTAATGCTTATATACATGTATTTATATTTATAACCCCATAATTGGATGTATTCTTTTGGGTTAATAAACGGTTTATTATTATTATTATTATTATTAAAATCAAATAAAATGTTATAATTACTAAATTCCTGCAAGGAAGCAACATATATAAGAAAATAATAAATAAGAAGAAAATAAGAAGTCCAGATGTTTAAATTTATGAAATAAAAACGTGTGGAGACCGTAGAGTACTTAGAGCGATAAGATTTGTATCTTATCGCTCTAAGATAAGACTCTACGGTCTCCACACGTTTTTATTTCATAAATTTAAACATCTGGACTTCTTATTTTCTTCTTATTTATTATTTTCTTATATATGTTGCTTTGTACAATTTAGTTAATTGAGAGAAAAGGATGTTAATTACAGATATATATATATATATATATATATATATATATATATATATATATATATATATATATTATCTGTTAAATTAGAATTGTTTATTTGAAAATAATAAAATTTAGATTATAAACGGTGGATTATATTAAACGAAACATAATTACTTCTCTACTTATGAAAATCTAATTTCTTCTAATACGGTTCATTACCTCATTTACAATTTTTTTCGGTACCTGGGGCACCGAGGTAGCGGATAGTCCCCAATAATCCTTCTAAATCCCAAAAGATCGGATAGTTATATTGATGGACAGACTATACACATATGCATGTCTCAAAAATCCACTAAGATAAAAACAAAGACACTCCCTTTTTTAGTCCTTAAATTTGAATTTTATTCTAAACACACGCGGACGTTACCAATTACCATAAAATTTCCCTAAATTATCATTTTCTTTCTCATTTTCTCTTAAAAAATACATTAACAAAGCTATTTGCAAAAAATAGCATAAAAACACGTTTCGTAAGACAATAAAGCACTCATTCATTAAACCTGAATTCGTTCTTTAAAACGTGTTTTATGAAACTTGTTTTTACTATGCTATTAAATAATATATCTTCAACCTTAAGGGTATATTTTGGTACAATTTAAATTTTACCGAAATTTACATCACATGTAGCAACTTTGAAGTGACCAAACAATTTTATTAATTTATACATCAAATTCGTAAACACTAATCTAATAAAGCACACACATTCAATGTTTTCTATATTGACTTGAAATTCGATTATTTGTCGGAAAATTGAAATGGTAATAAAAGACGACACCGCTTCTGACTAATGTTTAAAATATTTTAAATATCATTTTTGGTAGAACATCTGTCAAGAAAGTAATAAACTATAATTACATTAAATGTATAAGATGACAAATTCATAAAACCATTTGATGATAACAATTCTTAATAGTAGATAATATTTAATTTTAGTAATCACTTTTAATGGATTTTAGAAACATGCTCAACCACATTACACAAGTAAAACCTTGGTACTTAATGACTTGTCTCCTTCTGAATGGCTAAATTGATAATCCGAAAATATTATTCGCGTTATTAAATCACATTACTTTAAAGATTAACATCTCCTAAGTCAGTGATAAGTGATCTAGTACATCTGATAAAACAATCCAATCTGTATCAAATAATGTAAAATAAGTTTTCTTTTATCAAGATAATTTATTATTTTGTTTATTTTGTGCCAGAATTATGATTAAAATGTCGTTTTAATTTTAGATCTCATAACTCGCAATCTAATTTTTAGAATACGACAGTGTTAATAATAAACAAATAAATTAATAACATTCATCTCGTATTCATTTTAATTACACGGAATAATTCGTGTTAGAAAATAGATAGGTACATAATCCTATGTGATTAAAACAGTAAATACTTCAATTTACGCAATTATACTTTTCTTTAAGATCCTGGATTTATATTGCTGATTCTAAAATGACACAAATACACTTAATATAATAATAAATATTTTATGTTGTAACTCTAACATTATAATAAAATAATTTAAAAAATATAAGCGTTTATAATTTGAATTTATTCGGAATTTGAAATTTACTAAAGCTTTGCTTGTGTACCAATCTTTGATTACTTAATTACTTAAACAAACAGCCTACTATAATGAGGAACGCTTTGAAGGCACGTTAATTGTATAGATGCAATCTAAGCCTTACTTCTACTTTCTTATAGTTTTTCAATTTTCCCGTTGTGAACTTGAAAATGTGGTTATTTTTAGGGCCTGAAAGTGAATGGGGTTGTGATGGGTCATCAGGATAAAGCCAGTATAAGCAAATTCTACCAGGGAAAACATAACTGATATAGCTTCTTTTGTACCATCGGCGCCTAAAAAAACGGGTACGCGTACATGATTTTTATTGTATTACTGCGTTGATTAAAGGAGTACATAAAGATACGCAAACGATTACTGTCATTCTATATAACATTTGCACATCGCTTGACATAGCTTGGCATTAAAGCGAAAACACACTATACGATTTTTGATAAATTACGTTAGTTCATCTATCAATGTTGTACACATTTTTTAAGGTACCGATGGTACCACTTCGCCTAGTATGAGAAAATTCTACAATATTATGAGAAAATCCTACACCTTCTTCGACACGCTTTCCTAGACCAATATCGATTGTCAAATATCGATTATATTTACAAAGGAAACACTAGAAATGTTAGATGTGTTACCTCAAATATTGAATTTCATATTGGTCGCTTAACCTCAATGGCGATTAATATTAATGGAAAACAATCTTATGTGCAGTATCAGTTATCCCTTACAATGATTAATGGTAAGATATGTAATACGTTAACAGATACTTCACCTGTATCTACTTGTGTAGTACTCCTTGTCAAACCCAAAGTAATGAATAATTTGTAATCACTGAGTGTAAAGCCTAACAGAGAAGAGCTTTACAGATTTGGCCTTTTATTGTTCCATGTTTGGATTAGATTTGTGGAGTTGGTACTTCATAGATTTTGAAGGAAGAGTCTCAATTGGACTGAGAAAACTTACAAATCTAAGATATGCGGATAATAATAATAACATAGACGAGATCCAAACAATGCTAGAGTGGATGTTGGGAGAAAGCACGAAATTAGGTCTGAAGATTACTTTGCACAAGACCAAGCTCATGATCATTGACAGAGGAAACAAGCTTCCACAAGGCAATCAATTAAATGTGGAAGAAGTCAATGATTTCATATACCTTGGATCACTTATAAGCAATCAAAGAGGATGTGAAAAAGAAATTAATAGATGTATCTCGATGGCGAGGGGTGCAATGGCGACAAATTACGAGAAACACTAAAATGTTAGTTAAATCCCTGATATTCTCGATTTTTTTGGATGGAGTTGAGTCGTGGACCATCAAAGCCTCGGACAGGAAGAAGATAAATGCATTTGAGATGTGGTGCTGGCGGCGTATGCTACGTATATTGTGGACCGAAAAACGCACTAACGCATCTATACTGGATGAACTTAAGGTTAAAGCTAGACTATTTACGACATGCCGCAGAAGAATCCTGCAGTACATTGGACACATAACTAGACGAGAGGGAGATAATATGGCAAAACTGATTGGCCAAGGTAAGATTGAGGGTAAAAGACCAAGGGGCAGATCACCAAGCAAGTGGATTAATTAAATGAAAGAAATAACAGGTCCACCATTTCAAGACCTGTTAGCAGACAACTAAAGACCGTGAAACGTGGAAAGAAAAAGTGAACAACTGTACCTAGAGATGGGATCACGATTTCTCAGTCATGAACATACGGCAAAGAAGAAGACTTTATAGACAGGACAATTTGTCATCTACAAAATGGGCTGCTTTAGCAAAAGAGGCAGAGGAAATACGTCCAAGAGCAATTTAGGAAAGATATTGGTATAATAGTAGATAATCCACGGCAAAGAAATGGGAACAGTAACGATGGGAACACAGGTAGAATTTTTTTAAATCCATCTTACATAACTGATATCACAGGTGTCAATCAAGGACTGATTCGAAGATTTTCTATTATGTTGCAAACATTAGCAAGTGTAAGAGCTGTAGACGCAAGTAAATTTGGAGAACATGCTTATAAAACGGCAGAATCGTACCTTGAGAAATATAACGCTTTTGTACATAAAATATCACACGTTTAGCAGCTTTTCTAATGAATCAACTATCAGAAGAAGCTCAAGAAGTTATAAATAGGGACTACAAATAAATATAAGATGTCAATACTCTCCTGTATACTTCAGAACATATCTATCATCAATAAGGCATGTACTTAACAAAAGTGAATTGGAATTAGATGCAAAATTTATTAATTTCTTGATGTAGGAATTATTATTGTATAGCTTCATCCCATGCGAATTACAAATCTTTGAAATATGGTATGTATATAAAATATGTGTATTCTGCAAATATAAGTTTTTAAAATCGTTTTCGTTTTATAATTTATAATTTATTATGACATTAGCGATGTCAATAGTGTATGATTTTATAACGACATAACTCTAAAACTATTGTATTTTATCTCTTGCAAATTTCATCATTCTACTACAACGCATTCAAAAGTTGTTGAGTTTGGGCATGCAAGACACCATTTCGTTCCACTGTGCGTTGGTCCAAAAGAATAAGAATGCTATTAACTTTCTTTATACATAACTAGAGCTGAGGATCTTTGCGGTACGGCAGGACCGTATGTAGTGCATCCCCACATTTAACTATTTATCTAAATATTCTCTGAAATGATTTGCCGGATCTCATAAATTAATAGAGTGATATTTTAGTATGCACTGGATATTGTTATTATACAAAATCATAATAGCCATTTGTATTTATGGATCATAAATAATAATACGCATGTATTTGTATTTGGTTGTGAATTCAATTTAAACTTAAAACGAATCGTAATATTTTAACGACAAGCCGTCCTTACAATACATGCATTCGAGACAAAGTGTGCAACTCTACGAATAACTTCCATAATTGATCGAAAATGGACATTTTGGAGCTGAAGTAAAGCCCCTATTCTTAGAAAATTTTATTACTGTCGTTAGGAACTATTATTATAAACAACCAAGGCCTTTTATTAATGTTGAAGTTTTAGTTTCATTGAATTTCCATGTTTTAAGTAGTCAATTGTAAAGTGTTCATTCACAATATTCTAAAACAAGGTGTAAATTTAACTAAAATCCAGAAAAACACATTCTGATAATATATTACTAGATTAGAAGCTGTGTTTATTACTATTTATTATATTATTTTTATAACCAAATGCAATAAAAGCTACGAAAACAAAAGAAACCTCGATTTATTAAAATCTTGTCACACAGCCTTTCAAAGCCTGGCAGCACATATTTTGCATATATTTTATATATACTACCTACTTGAACTAGGTGAATGAAGTTAGAAGTTATAAGTTATAACTTCTAACTTCATTAATTAATAAATCGAGGTTTCTTTTGTTTTCGTAGCTTTTATTGCATTTGGTTATAAAAATAATATAATAAATAGTAATAAACACAGCTTCTAATCTAGTAATATATTATCAGAATGTGTTTTTCTGGATTTTAGTTAAATTTACACCTTGTTTTAGAATATTGTGAATGAACACTTTACAATTGACTACTTACAACATGGAAATTCAATGAAACTAAAACTTCAACACTAATAAAAGGCCTTTGTTGTTTATAATTAAAGACGGCAGACTATGTGCCCGAACACTAAGTAAACTAACTGCCTCGGTATACGTATTTATATGATCGTCTCTTTGTCCTTTTCTGCTTTTTTTTTTATTTTGCCAACGCCAATAAAAAATTCAAAACATTTTAATAAATACAATTTTATAAATACAATATTTTGAAAATATAAAGCATTTATTAATGCATACATATATATAACAATAACATCATGCGTTTGAAATTCGTTTACGTTAGACAACCTAAATAAACACACATATATGTATGGATGTTTTTATTGATTGTTAAATATAAAAAAAAAACGCAGAAAAGAACAAAGAGACGATCATATAAATACATATACCGAGGCAGTTAGTTTACTTAGTGTTCGGGCACATAGTCTGCCGTCTTTATTAATAATAATAGTTCTTAACGACAGTAATAAAATTTTCTAATAATAGGGGCTTTACTTGAGCTCCAAAATGTCCATTTTCGATCAATTATGGAAGTTATTCGTAGAGTTGCACACTTTGTCTCGAATGCATGTATTGTAAAGACGGCTTGTCGTTAAAATATTACGATTCGTTTTAAGTTTAAATTGAATTCACAACCAAATACAAATACATGCGTATTATTATTTATGATCCATAAATACAAATGGCTATTATGATTTTGTATAACAACAATATCCAGTGCATACTAAAATATCACTCTATTAATTTATGAGATCCGGCAAATCATTTCAGAGAATATTTAGATAAATAGTTAAATGTGGGGATGCACTACATACGGTCCTGCCGTACCGCAAACATCCTCAGCTCTATACATAACAAAGCAGTTACCGTATTTTTTTATGTATCCCTATGCATAAATATAGAAACAAGAATAAAGGAAAAATTAAAGAATTTTTCCCCAAGTAATATATTTCTGTTAGAAAAAGAAAAAATTAAATTTGAATTTGCGTAGACATTTTGGCGTCGTATCATGGAATGTTTCGTATTTTCTATTTACCATATTCAATAACTTACAAATTTTATTAGATCATTAATCTAAATTTACGATCCTGTCATTTTATACAATCTATATGTGATAAATTAACTAACATGAAAGACGCCGCTCCTATTACATTACGTGCTATAATGGCTATAATCAAAAATATTTTGTCCGATCAATTGTAGTTCCAGGTATCTTTTATTTATAAAAAAATACGCACGAAAAATATAATAAATGGGTAAATAAATATATATTCTTTTATAAATAATCTTTGAAACCTGTTAAATTACATAAATAGTCTGAGCTATAAACGATAATTTGTTTGTAATTATTTATTAATTGAATTCGACTTGGTATCATATAATTTATGAACTCTTTCAAATTGCTCTTATCATAAAAAAAAACTAAAGAAAAAGTAAATATTACAAAAACTTCTAAATCGCTTATCACCAATTCCGAAATGGAGCGCAAAATATATAATATTAAGATAGAAATGATAGGCAAATATTGGGATAATACAAAGGTATTTTTAATAATATAAAATATTATTAAAAATCTGGTGTCAAGAACACAAATACAAGTTCACTATTAATATTTTTGTGATCGTGTCCGAAAATATCTCTCCCGAGACGTAGATACGTATTTCACCTTTCTACAGGCTCATCGGTACGCCCCTGCTGGAGAAAGAATATTTCCAGACACATTCACAAAAAAGAACCACATCACAGAAATTATCCAGACCGGGCGTAGAAGTAAATTCAGCGCTGCCTGTTGTCAGACAGCCGAAGTACCTCGTGTTCTTCACACCAGATTTTTAATAATATTTTATATTATTAAAAATACCTTTGTATTATACAAAACTGGTGGGGTTTACCTACTCATATAACGGGTGTTCACGACCAACTCCATCCCAACAAAAATAACAATAAAACAAAAAACAAGTTTTTAGTTAAATTAAAACTTAATTTAACTAAATTAAAATAAAAAAATGAAAGCTTCGAATAATTTATAATTAACATGTAAAAATATATATTCAGCTCCCATAACAATTCATTTAAAGGCTGTAAGAAAAACAATGCCACAGAAGTAGATTATACAAAGAACAATTAAAAAAATAAGTAAAAAGTGTTCATTTGAAAAGTCAGTCTAGTAGCATGTGATTTACTGAGAACATTTTGAAGTATGTCGTAAATTAAAATTTACTACTTAACCTACGAAGTCGTATATTTTGACAGTTTCATACATACAAATAAATAACAAATGTGACTGACATTATCAAATGTCATTTGGATTTACGTTTACGGAACAACAAACACATACTAATATATGTATATGCGTCTTATTTTATCAAAATTTAAAAGTAACCTAGATTGACTTTTCAAATAAACACACGTTATGTTTCAATTATTCTGATACATTACACATGCGGTTAGTCCGTAGTATGAATGAAGACACAAACAAAATGCAGTTTCTGGAGGGATGACTGTGCCACCTTTGGAAGGGCGTCGTTACTTCACATTGGTTATGTGGACGGGGCGAGGTGCTTCGGCTGTCTGACAACAGGCAGCGCTGAATTTACTTCTACGTCGGGATAATTTCTGTGATGTGGTGATGTGGTTCTTTTTTGTGAATGTGGCTGGAAATATTCTTTCTCCAGCAGGGGCGCACCGATGAGCCTGTAGAAAGGTGAAATACGTATCTACGTCTCTGGGGAGAGATATTTTCGGACACGTTCACAAAAATATTAATAGCGAACCTGTATTTGTGTTCTTCACACCAGATTTTTAATAATATTTTATATTATTAAAAATACCTTTGTATTATACAAAACTGGTGGGGTTTACCTACTCATGTATGTTTCAATTATTCTGAAATATTGGGATATTTATTTGATACACATGGTGAAGAATAATACAATTTAATATTCACTGCGTTCAGGGCGCGCAGCTACTAAATAATAGCACTTAGCAATCCCAGCATGATGAAACTCAGCTCGTGTTTTCCGAATGATTATGCCGACAGGTGGCAAATATCTTGCCATGCTCGCTATTTCTAACCTCTTTTTTAATTTTGATAACTTGTTTTCCTAAATTTTGATCTGCTAAAAAGAAAATAAGTGGTGATTGTTGAGCTATCGAATTATATAACCCTGTAGTTCTTGATTATTTTCCAAATGATGATTGAGTTTAACATGTATTGGACATTAACTAATGTTCTTGTAACCCAAAAATCTTTCGTCAAGATAGATAACAACTAACTCACAATGAAAATTATTATGAAAAAGTAATACCAAAATATATAATGTCTGAATGCAACGATCATCTTCGGATGTCAGAAACTAACAATGATGACGATAAAGAGGAAGATAGAAATCAACAGTTGAAGAATAATCGCATGGATAATACTGATATTCAAGAAACTTGAATCACGAAACGAAATTATGTTTCTTCTTTATTGAGCTGAAACACTAGCAGCAAACTATTTATTTTCCTGATAAACTTATAAAAAATTTAAAATATTTTATATACAGGGTGTTACAAAATAGTAGGTCATTCCGTTAACCATTTATTCTTTGGGATAAAATAATGGGACTTTCCTTACGTCACTTTCTATTTGAACGCTTTTTTTCCAGTATACAGTGTGTCAAAATTAACTTTTTATAAAGTATATTTATTAATATTTCGGGTGTGTTTTGAGATATTTTTACTTATTTGACTTATTTGTGGTTTTTTTAACAAATTTATTTTATTTTATAAATTAAAACAAAAAATTTCAAGAACAAGGATTTAAATGAAATGGTCCATATGTTCACTGCCTTCGCCAATGCATCTTCTTGCTCTTTTTATAATTAAAAACCGAATATTTTAGAAAATATTTGGTTTGAATCTAAACTCATCTGTACCTTCTGCGATTCGATCCCTTAATTAATTCGCATTTATTATTGGAACCATATAAGCAAAAGTTTTTGTAAATCCCTAAGAACTGAAGTCCAACAGATTGAGGTCGGGGGTAGGGGGATTAGGAAAAATCTGCTTTAAGTGGTTCCAAATATTACGGCCATTGTGAGGTGGAGCACCGTCAAGTTGAAACCACATATTTTCACAAATAGCTAGAGGCATATCAACAAGTAAATTTCAAATTCGTTTTGTAAAATAAATTAAAATTTTCAGAACTTAAATTTGGTGCCAAAAATACTGGACCTAAAAGAAAATCGTCCAATATTGCTGCCCCTACGATTACTTTAAAATTTACTTGATGACGGATCTCTATTATAGCTCTTGGATTTTTAACTGCCCATACATGTATGTTGTGGATATTCGTTATCACATTTCGCGTAACGGTAGCTTCATCCGAAAATAAAATGGATCTGATAAAGCGGTCGCAATTATTTTCTTGACAAAGCAAGTCATTTCCAATGTATGGGGCTATAATTCTAGCTCTATAACCCGTGTTTTCTTTCACTATTTGTAAAATTTGCTCCTCCTTATTTGGTGTAATTTTACGTAGCCGTCCACAGTGTCCCATTCGTTGATGAAGGTCTCAGTCCCTCATTGGCAGTGAACCAAACTTAAGAAAAATCTCCTTTTTGGGTGGTATCGATTTGGAGACATTTCTGCATAACGCCTAATAGCTAAACTAACGTTATAATCAAATCTATTTGTTTAATTAAACAAATAGCAATCAACAATTGATATAAAAGTAACATAATAGATAACATTTTAACTAAAAAACTCTTTACAAAAGCCATATCACAAGTATACCCAATATTAAATAATAATAACACCCAAAAATTTAAAATGATTACGTTTATAGGCTCTTCAAGCACAAAAAATAGTGAATATTTAAGAAGATTAGACATTAATACAGCGTATAGAACTAACAACAATTTATCAAAATTTATAAAAAACAACAAGGATTTAACAAATAACAATAATAAGTCAGGAGTCTATGAGTTAACTTGCGGTAGTTGTCCCATGACGTATATCGGATAGACAGGCAGATCGTTTGAAATACGCATCAAAGAACATTTTTCTTCTTTTCGAATTATATTAATTTAACAAGCCACAACTTTAACAAAGAATTTAAAATACTACACATAGATAATAAGGGCAAAAGGCTTAATTAATTAGTGTTACTTGAAATTAATAAATTCAAGAAAACAGATAAGATCTTCAATGATAAATTAGAAATTAATAATTCATCGTTACTTAATTTATTTATTTGATATTCGTGTATTTTATTTTTCCGTAACGCTGTTCTACTTCCTTTAACATAATCTAGACCCTTAGTTTTATCACTTTATGAACAGTATTGTATAAACCGTAGTTAAATATTTTTGTGAAAGTTTTTGTTCATAGACAATTAAGTAATAAAAACTACCCATTCCGGCAACTATTTAAAACATGTGTTTGTTACGGTACATTTATGTACCGTAAGATATGTCGATAAGTTATTTATACGTCTGACGAAGCTCCTGTGGAGCGAAACGATGGTTCTGTGTAAAGTAAAAAGTAGTGAAATTCACTAAAATTTGTTTTATTTTATCCCGATAATAGTTGTAAGGAGAATGACTTCCATCCTGTTGAAACTAGTTAAAACAATTAAAAAATCTTAGTAAAATGTACAGCAAGAATTAGTAGTTTCCATGTAAAAAATACAGTTTTGTTTTTTTAAGGTCCCTTATCTATAATAATAATAATAATACATATTTTTGACTGAGTTTTACACAGTGAATGCAGAAACAGAATACAAAAGGAACTTTAATGACAGTTTGGTGTATAATTAACCATTTCCGTGAAAAAAAAATAATAAACAAGTTTAAACAAAGACTCCGACCTATCTTTCTTAAATCTTTATTGGGAATAGAACTGTTCAGTGTACAATTCACGATGCATAAAAACAATCTATTGTTACACATTTTGTCTAATTGTATTTGTTGTTTCCCTTATGTTGAAAATAACAATTGATATTTCCAATATTTGTTGTAAAAACAGTAAGTATAGTTTAAGGAATTTTTTAAGAAATGCATACACGTCACAAATGACGTTGATATGACGTTTGCATACAACGTAATGGATCAATTTCTCTAATAGTATACTTAACTTATATATAAAATATCATAATTGTCACTGTATGATAATTAGTTCTAGAACGCTTATAATATTTTTTCTTGCCGATATAATAAAGAATTACTTTAATATGACAATAATCGCTGAATAATTGTGGGGTGTTTTACTCCAGACAGTTAGTCTACCTGATAACTAAACGTACAGTGCTGCACGAAATGACTATAACATTATTTACATATTATTTTGAACTCTTTTACTTATTGTATTGCCGTTTGCTGGTTTTCTCAATTTTATTGAATGTTTGTAATTTACTTAATATAATTTGAGATTTTGCTGAAATTCAAGTATTTTAATGCTTTTATTCATTATAATTGAATATTTACAGTATTTGTTGTATGTTAGCCTTAACGTGAGAATTTGGCAATGTTTAATGTGATGTCATCTTCAAGGAGTGACGTGGGTGCATTGCTTAAAAAATTCTACTATACCGAGTTAATACATTTTTATTATTAGATCATTATTGTTTGGTTAGATTATGTCTTCCAATATTCAATAAACATTAATCGAAGTGAATATCTATACCCGACATACATACAATACATACGCGAGAGAATGTGACATTGCCACCTGTTGCTTACTTTGCGTTTAAAATACTCGGTACCGGTTCCTTGTAGACGAAAAATGTATGTATAAATTTCGTTTTATTTAATATAATTAAATGTATATTTTAAAAATGGCAGCCATACCCCTTACACCCTGTATATAGTTTATATACTATTTACTGGTATCTTTATAAGCTCCCCAACTCCCCATCTTTTTAATATGTACGTTATTCAGCTACTTTTTCCATATTAATACACATAGATAATACTAGGAATTAATATTTGTAGGTGTTATACATATATGTAGATATAGATATACAGGTATGCAAGCTATTTATATACAATATTATATAATATAATATATGTGTATATATCTATATATGTGTAAATAAGTAATTCTCAGATATTAATTAAAATAAAATAAACACCTACCTAATAAGTTTCGTCAAGGAACACATCATTTACAAAGCACTATCACTACTGAGGCAAAACATGATATGATGATGCTGAAACACTCAAATAACAAAAAATAGCTTCGTTTTTATGCAGAGAAAAAGGAATGTATACATACAGTCAGTCTCTTATTTCAGGCATAAGTTGGATCAATTTATTTATTTGGCTAGTTATACTTATTTTTTACCATGTGTACTAAAGCTTTAACAAATATAACAAAATACTTGAAACAAATTGAATTATAATTTTAAATATATTTAATAGATTGTCTCCATGTTCATTTCGTTGAAACAAGAGCATCTTCTGAATTAAAGAAATTATTTTAAGCAGACTTTTTAACAAAGAAAACGGGTTCATTTGATTCACGAAAATCTTTTCTGTGTGCAAATTCATCAGGCATAAATTAGAAAATATCGGTATTTCAATATATAAAAATAATTTTACCGTTAATAGTAGACATCAAATTAACTTTGGTATGACTCATCGCAATACCAGTGTAGAATAGATCATTCGGTGCATTGTATAACTCGGAAACAGTAGAAGATATATTATTTCAGATGTGCCTGCTGTGCTTATTATAGTTAATTAAGCTAATTAAGTTACTAAAACGTATGTCGTAATGTCGTTTTTCTTTCGGTATTTATCTTAACCTAATTTAATAGCAAAATTCGAAAATTTGTTTTACATCCATTATTGACAGTTGAATATATTAGTTCAGTAAATTTCTGGTGATAGATGAACCGCTTACGAGAAATAACAAAAAAGATGCTTGCCGAGCCATGGATTTTCTTCTAAATTTCTCTAATTTTCTGAGGAGTTATCAACAAACAACCAATAATAATTCTGGAATATGCAAATATTGCAGTTGAAGTATAAATGAAATACACCACAGACATTTTTATTATTCTGTGTATATATTGTGGCATGACATAAAATACACTAAAGAAACTGTCTTCTGCCAAATAATTATTATTAAAAAAACACATTTTGTTTTTTTCCATAATTATTAATGTTGCTCTCATGTTCATTTAATCGTTTGAAACGTTCATAATCATCTACAGCACAGAACATCATTAATAGTGATAACTTTTCATCAATTAATAACATTACCTCTCATTGTTTGACAGCGACATTTGAAATAAATAAATATCAAACGACATACGCCATAAGGAATTTTATTCGTACATTCGAAAGCGATGAGTCATACCGTAGTTTTTTTAGTTTATTCTATGGACTTTATTGTTATTTTTTTCTAGACTTCCGTTATTTTCTAGTTGTTATTTTTCTTGGAGAATAAAATTTAAAATACTCTTAATGAAATCAACAACAAAGATTTACCTAAAGAAACCCCAAGAATGTTTATTTTAACTTTGGGACACTTTATGACCGACAGTCCCTGTAAATTAAAGAGAATTACAAATTTTTGATGTACCTACCCACCTGCTGTCTTGCGAGTGTATTGTTTCTAAAATAAATATTATAAAGATACAATCAAAATATCATTTTCCTTTCTTTATCTGTGATAAAAAAAGTAGTACCCCTATACTATATATATATATATATATATGGTAAACCTAATCAGTAGGCGATTAAAGGTCTGTATATTACTTCAAAATATATGTATTTAAAAAACTCTACATGTTTCGGCTGTGTACGCCTTTATCAAGAGAATACAAAATATGAATGACAGGATATAAATGTCAAGTAATTAAGTTGCTATGGTTTAAATTATTCAAAGATACATTCTAGTAATAATAATAAATCATGCCTTAGTATTCCAAAAAATAGATAACAAGGTGTGAAAATATGTGTTGTTCGCTGCTAGTAATTTGTGTCTCCTTCTGGGTATGAACTTGTGTGTTGGTTGCTGCTGGCAGCTTGCGTCTCTCTATGGGTGTGTGGTTTTGTGTGAGAGCGTAAGTGTAGGGTTTTGTATGTCGGTGCGTTCGTGTGTGTGTTTAGTGATCGGTCGCATGAATGCGCTACAAAACTCTAGGGGGGTCTGCCTGTTGGGCAGTCAGGTGCCATTCCGCCTTTCCAGCAAGAGTGAGGAACCATGCTACGCGGCGCTATCTCGTCGCCGCGCAATGCACACACCACTAGGACCGGTCCTGGGCGACAACCTGGCTAGGCTGCCGTTAACAGCACACACACGTTCGACGTGTGTGCTATGCCCCCGCTTCGGCAGAAAACGTTAAGATGGCATAAGTGTGACCATCGTCGACCGAGGTAGCCACTAAGAGTGTTCCCTTAGTTGCGATGAGCAACCCCGTACAGGGTGCGCTTCGCCTGTCTGCGCCTTGCCTCGTTGGGGCGGGGGTCAGACCGTCGAAGTACTGCACGGAATTGTAAAGAAGTTGTCGGGAAAGGGTTGGCGGCCCTACGCAACGGCTGGTTATCCGACCTCTCTAAATTCATGCGACCGATCACTAAACACACGCACGAACGCACCGACATACAAAACCCTACACTTACGCTCTCACACAAAACCCACACACCCATAGAGAGACGCAAGCTGCCAGCAGCAACCAACACACAAGTTCATACCCAGAAGGAGACACAAATTGCTAGCAGCGAACAACACATATTTTCACACCTTGTTATCTATTTTTTGGAATACTAAGGCATGATTTATTATTATTACTAGAATGTATCTTTGAATAATTTAAACCATAGCAACTTAATTACTTGACATTTATATCCTGTCATTCATATTTTGTATTCTCTTGATAAAGGCGTACACAGCCGAAACATGTAGAGTTTTTTAAATACATATATTTTGAAGTAATATACAGACCTTTAATCGCCTACTGATTAGGTTTACCATATCATACCAAGGTCACGAAGTTATTATATTTATATATATATATATATATATATTAAGCTGGTTCAGCCTTCTGCTTATTATTATGTGTATATAAACAATTTTTTGTTAATATTTCTAATTTAAAATTATATTTAAATTTCATATTACTAAAAATATGTTGATCGCGCCATCTATTTTAGAATAACAAAAACAGGGTAATCTATTTTATGCCAATTGGCAATTTGCAATTTTTTAAATGTCACTTAATTAATTAACATGTTTCTAAATTATTATAAGATATTATAAAAACCTTCGTATTATTCCTTATTCATTTTAAATTAAAGGTTCAATTTGGTATTACTAATTGTACACGCCATTTCCTCTCGAGCGGATATATTTTCCGAAGTAATTAAGGCGTTGAAAAACAACAGAAGTTGGTTGTTAACGAAAACAAGAATTAATAAATAAATCAACGTAGCCACGTTTAATTAATTTTCATAATGCGCTTTTGAAGAATTTTAAGGCGTTTTCTATGTTTTAAAATGCATTCTGAAGCTGAAAAATAAAGAATATTTCCATTTAAAAATATATACTACATTGGAGTTTCAAATTACCTTGAATTTCTAAGTGCTTATACAACGATTGATATCCTCGACAGACAAGTATCGAGCCTTATACTGATATAGCATTCCTTCTAATCCTTTATTTAATTCCATTATTTGTAAGCCATCCAATTAGTCGTGCTGATTAACCTTATTTCCTGTTATTGAATCGGAAGATTAAATCCTGTAACCTGTCCGAGCACTTTCCCGAAGGACCATATTGCCAAGCCGAGATATCTACTGTTACGAATATATATGTGCGCATAGACAAGGTAGAATTTACCCTATAAATAAAGATTTTTCTATGAATTATTATTATTATTAACCATAAATCGAACAGCTTTACTGTATTTTTAACACTTATAGGAATATTTATATATAGTATTACTGAGATAGAATTCTTCATAGACTTATTGATTGATAATAAAGTCAAGACCTACCTTTTATTACCCTGAGAATCCGAAATTATTAATATAGAGAACTAATACCATTTTGAGGTTAAATCACATCGATTGTATTGATTACCTTACTAAATTCTTTCTTTTCACCTAAAGGGCATAATTTAAAATGACAAATTGTTTGTTAGATACACCTATGAAATTTACTTACCTTTGTTCGAGTATTTAACTTTAATAACAAACTGAATTAGCTTATTATCCATTATCTATTAGTTGTTTGTTCAGAAGTTGAAGGCACTCGCAATCGAGAATATTATAGTGGGGAGAAATTCAAATTGTTACGTTTTATTTGTATTTTTTATGTGTATTAAATTGAGCTTATTTGTTTAATATGGTGTTTTCTTTTATTACATATTAGAGTATTATATTATTGAAAGGATTTAATATATTCTTACTAGGTCCACATAGATTATCACTATATATATATATATATATATATATTTTAACAAATCATAGCAAGCTAAACTACAGTTAATATTAATAATAAACAATATAATCGACGTCATGACGCGCATTAATCTCGCTTTAGTGGAAACTCAAACTATAAAAATGATTAACTTTGTGGTTAATTATTTAATTATGGTTTATAACCCTTACATATATTTAGCTTCCAAACCATCTTCATACATATTTTGTTTCATTTTTTTGTATACTTACCACACTCTACAAATGTATTTTTAGCTATCGTAAACTAATAAAACTTTATTTTATTTTTTCAGTCAGTGCATTCAGCAGTGTTTATTCAAGAAATAGATACTGGCCTATGTATCCTCTGACACATCCAGTAGTTTTGCCATTACCTTTCACACACTATTCCAAAAGAAAAGGCGGTCAAGTACGTTTCACAGCTTCACAAACAGATGCACTAGAGAAACGATTTAGCGCACACAAATATCTTAGTCCTGAAGATAGAAGAGTTTTAGCTGATTCACTAAAACTAACAGATCGACAAGTAAGTCCTCTTTTTCATTATTTGTCTTCAACATTTGCAATTTATATTTTCGTATACAAGTTGGTATATGGACATATTTGGTTGTATAATAATTAGGTACTTTTGCACCAATCTGTACATGCGTAATGTACAGAGTTTTAATTTACACAGAAACATAAAACTATAAATCTCAGTACATAAACTATTGTAAACATGCTTTTAATTTCATAAACCACGAAATGTGTTTATTAAAATCTGCAAATATTTAAACGATGATCATAATAAAATACACTTCCTTCCAAAAAGTGGGAAACATTGGACGTATTTTCTTTATTTATGCAAAATAAAATATCGAATGTGTTCATAAATGATTGAAGGGTGTTGTTATTTTTATAATTTGGGCCTTTGCTGATGATTTCAAGATCTTTACAGCTATCTAATCAATAAACGACTACATTCGACTTTAAGACCAAATTAACAAAATCGAGTTGTGGTGTAAAGTTAACAAACTCGATATGAACGTAAAGAAGTGTAACATTATTCGTTTTACCAGAAAATTATACCCGATCACATACACTTACACCTATGGTACTACGGAGTTGAATCGTTGTTATTTAGTTAGAGATCTTCACTTTTGTTGAGCACATCAAATCAGTTACGACGTCGGCTACTAGGATATTAGGTTTCATTACCCGTAATTCAAAATCCTTCACCAACATTACTACACTAAAAACTCTATGTTACTCATATGTCAGATCTAGATTAGATTATGTAATTTTAATTTGGTATCCACACTATGAAGTTTATAAAATAAGTCTGGAGAAAATACTATGTCGATTTCTCAAGTATTTGTATTTTAAAGCTGAGGGCATATATCCTACAAGGGGTTACGACAACGATGGATTACTGCGTATATATGGAATGGCATCTGTGGAGACGAGATATAAACTGAACAGTGTTAAATTTTTATTTAATCTAGTGCACAACAACATTGTCTTGGCTTCGTACTTGTCTTTTCTTGTGCCTCGCTCTTCTTTGCGACAGCGAACTATTTTTTTTCTTCCCACAGCTGAAACGAACATAGTTTACGCATCTCCCATTTCCGCCATGTTTAGCAATTTCAACGAGATCTTTGACACATGCGATATAAATATTATGCACCTTACTGAAGTCATTGAGATTGCTATGTTGAGATTTTCGTAGAACTTTTTTTTCTCATCTTGTGCTTATATTTGTAAAATGTTTCTTTTCCATTATGAATTTAGATTGAGTTATTGAGTTTTAATTACTTTATTACTAAGTGTTTGTCATATTGTAATATATATCTGTCCTGTTATGGGAATAGGTAATTCTGTTGGACAGTAAATAAAAAAGAAATAAATAAATTTGAGTTTTACAACATTGCCATCACTAGACGATGTTTTCCCCTATACAGGCTGTCCTTGAAAGAAAGAGACACCGTATGAAATATTCAAAGATGTAATTGTCTAGAATGTAAATTCAAAATATTGTGAGTCAATTACGTCGCGAAACCCAAAATTAAAAATCTCTTGAAAATTGTATTATGTGCCGCCTATAAATTCAAAATACATATTCGGAATATACATAAATAATAAATACCTCCATTGATGTTACACACACACACATACGCTACAGCATACGTAACAGCTATCGATGTTATAAAAACTACAACATTGTTGTATCCTAAAGTCAATAATCTCAATATATTTGCGTACAAAATCAGATGTTTATACATTCAAGTGAATTACTTAAAATTAAGATGTGTTGTACGGAGCATTTCACGTTTTTCAGCTGTACGTTACTTTCGAGAGTTTTATTTTACTCAGTTTCACTGTTTCATTGTTTGCTCTTAATAAATACTATATTACGCAAACTTAGCATTAATTTACAATTTACAAATACATTTAAAAATCATACTAAAAATAATTTGTGGACGAAAACTTTTAGAATTGACCTAAATGAGCTTCATTTCATGTGTATTACGTGAATATTTTTTTTTGTTACGAGAAGTAACAAATATAAAATATTAATATGGATTCAGAATGTCTATAAAAAATACAGCTACTGAATTTACGCGCAAACACATGCTGCAATGTTTATTTTTATAAAAACTCTAGAAGATAACATTGTTTAGACAGCTTTGTATGCTAAGGATTCGATAACCTGGTACGAAAAGTATTATATGTATCTTTTTGTTATTGTCGGTCACCTTTACGCATCGTCTTTAATACTCTTTATGATATAGTCGATCGCACAGTGGCGTAACAAATATTTTTTAAATAAAAATTGTCATTTTTTTCTCGCTCGTCAGAAAGAATGTTTTGGGAAAATATTTTGGATATACAGGCTGATTCATTTTCGGCCCTCACCATGGGGATCTCTCTTATTATTGGAGATAGATAATAGGTTTAAATTTGGCAAAGTTGTTAAATTTTGTGTTTGTTATAAATCCGTAAAGAAAATAGACCTGTGACAAATGTCCTTCGTTATTTAAAAAAAAAAACGCGAAAACCCCATTTTCTTCTTTTACCTGTAGCACTGACATTTGGCCTTGTAGAGAAAAAATAAAAACACATCCTTGTGGCCATTTCTAAACCTCTATCCAGTGGTGTACTCTAAATTTTATACGACGTTTCGTTTCTTTCTGGCCATCATCAACTATCTAATTTCTTATAGGCGCCATATTGGATTTAGACATCTTCAGAAAGAGTTTTTTTTCTGATTTCAACCATGTACCACATGCTGACTAAAGTTTTTGACATTAGGTTTTATTTGAAGGAATAAATTATAATATTAAATAAGGTAGCCTTTGGAATTTCAATCTGTCAAACATTTAATTTATTTACAAAAAAGGGATATTTATCAATACGTTTTGCACGTATTACGCCGTTGTTATATAATGAAACGGATATGCAAAAATACATATCCGTAACTGTAAACATGGACAAACACCTCGTATTTTTAGCATTTACTTCTGTTCAATACATATGTTTCAGCCATCTAGGCCGCATCGGTTGAACTAGTGAAGCAATGTATATACAAATTAATACAGATCTGTTAAACAACGGATCTGTATCTGTATCTAATCTGTATCATAGATACAGATACAGATCCGTTGTTTAACAGATCTGTATTAATTTGTATATACATTGCTTCACTAGTTCAACCGATGAGGCCTAGATGGCTGAAACATATGTATTGAACAGAAGTAAATGCTAAAAATACGAGGTGTTTGTCCATGTTTACAGTTACGGATATGTATTTTGCATATCCGTTTCATTATATAATTTAATTTATTGTTCATTAATAATACAAAAATGTCATACACTAACGAAGAGAAACGAGATATGATAAGTATTTTTTATTCTTCGAAACGAAATTCAACAGTATGTTCGACCTTTTTTAATTTGTTTCTGAAAAAGGTAAGACTTCATATTTCTGAAATGTACACAACATACACACTTAATTACGGTATTTCTTTTTCATAATACAAAGTATTAAACCATTGCATATGAAATTACTTTTCCTGTCGTTTACAAATCTTAGTGTGTAGTATTGGTCGATATTTGTGAAAAAAAAATTTTAATGAGATTGACGCAAACTTCGTTGAAGTATTAGTTGGATTACATTTTTTAAATAATGCAAGACGAATACAAAGACATACAAATATTAATGCAATATGAATTTTAACTTGGAAATAATAAGGCGGCCGTAATTCACAACATAGTGAAAGTCCTGTATATGAACGAACTGTACGCTAGTTAGAAATTCGAAGACCAAAATCAGTCACTTGAAAGTAAACTTCGGAATAACCCCGAAATCTTGGTCGTCAATAAAATTACAAGAATTTTAGAAGAAAATCAACGTCGAACCTTGAAGAACTTGCAAATGTAACCGACAATATTACGGCATCTTCATAACATGGACGAAATTAAAAAGTTTAATAAATCAGTATGCCATGAACTTTATCAGAGGAGCAAGCTAATTCGATTAACAGCGTCTTCTTCGCATTTGATAAATACAATCGTGAACCTATTCTAGATCGATTAACGATGCGCAAAGAAAAATCAATATTAGATTAAGATCATAGGAGAATACATTAATGGTTAAATTAACACGAAGTTCGAAGATATCCATCAAAGTTTTCACTTCAACCACAGAAAATTCGGATAACAATTGGATGGAGTACACACGGTATTATTGATTATGAGTTCTTATCTTTCCACCCGGCCGATAGGGCAATGGTAATTCCAGTGATTTACCACTTGCTTTTGCGCTTATCATACCGGGAGTCTCGAGATTGAATTCGCGACTACTGTGCGAGATTTTCCTTACCGTTTAAGGGAAATTCCGACAGCTAAATGGCTTAAGTCGCTCTACGGACGCGAATATAACAGCTCATAACCTGCCAATCCTCCTTATAGTTGACGTTAAATTATTATAGATGCTAAGACATGAATTATTATTATCCAAATGTGAAGCTATAACAGCTAATAAGTACAGCTAATATATTAAACACATACACAATAAATTGAAAATACAGCGTTCATCATAAACAGACAGGCAAATGATTCTGGTACACGATAATATAAAAATCTGCTCATATCGTAAATAACAAGTTCGAAACTTATTGATTTAAACTATAAAATCCTACAGCATTTACCAGGTCCATCAGATTTATCTCTAACAAAATACCACTTTGTTACGTGTCCGTAACGCTCATCGCATCGTAACGCTTATTTTGTTGTAAATTAGCATTCTCTTTATTATATTTTGCTCCGTTTCCAGCGAACCTACCTGTATATGTATCGATCGTCGTTTATTTGTGTAATATATTTGGTTTCTTTCAAGTATTTTTTTCTCTTACTCCGGTTCTTGTTTTTTGGAAGTACGATACTCTCTCCCCGTAGGCAGACGTAAGTTCTTGCCTATCTTGTGCAGATGTGACTGTTCTTCGATCACCAGTGTCTTTAAATGTGGCTTATGTAAATTTTACTAAGTAGTTACGGCCCCGTTCAGGTTTTAATTTAATAGACACCTCAATTAGTCGCGCTGAGCGATTTCTCCTTGAGAGGATTTTGGTGATTTATTGGAGAACGCGTCGACAACTAATTAGAGTTTCTGCAATTCCATCGAAAGACACGTTTCGATGGTCCTACCTACGGACGAATATTAATCGTCAAGTTACCGTCCCTTGTGTTACGCACCCATCGAAGGAACGCACCAGGAGTCGTTGGACTATTCAGATAAGCGTTACCTGTTGATAATTAACAAACCGTGATTTTATTTGTTCAATTTCCGTACATATATCCTTAAAGATTTTAGCTTAAAATACATGTGCTTATTGTCAATCTTAAAATTCGTACAGGTGTTTTTCTTGTGGAAGAAATAACCTGATTCTTTCGCTTAGTCTTTTTTGGGTTTGCTACAAAAAGAATTCACTTTGAAAATGCCTAATTGACTGCATCTTTTAATGCTATTTATATGCGTTTCATATATTAATTTCTTTTTTCGAGCTTAATTTGGAGTAAAATTAATCATTTTAAATTTAGTTATTAGTTTAGATTTATTCCGCGTATTCTAGTATTTCATTTAGAGCGGGGATACTGCGAAAATTTTATTAATTTCCCTTTAATTAGAAATTTGTGAACTGGACAAAAGAATACGTATTTTTTTTTACAGGGTGATTTATTATTTTGTGCACACTGTTCAAGTGTTCATATGGATTGTTACTAATAAGTAGAGTGGACCAATTCGGAGCGAAAGCAGAGGCGTGACTAACGAATTGGTTCCCGCATGCGAAACATTATTAATATCTAGAGATATACTACCACGAACGGTGTGTTATTATATTAGATACAAAAAAAATGTAAGACGGCTTTTCTAGATTATGAAACGTTCTCGATGATACGTATAAAAAATAAAATCTAAAATGTATGTAATTAGATGATTAAAAAAAAAACTTACCGCCTTATGCGTTTTCTGTGACTTGAAAATCTGGAGAAGCGCGATGAAATATTGTTAACATAAGGTGCGTCTCCAAAGCTATTTCTCATCTTGTACACAAATCAAATAAGAACACTTCGTATTTTGTATCGCACCAGTGTCTCTATCTTTATGTCTTGCGCTATGCACGTGACGTTGCAAATTTGATTTTGTTAAATGGTTTATATATATATATATATATATTGCACACTAAACATTTTACATTTACCCCATTGTAAAATAAACTAGAATGGTTCTCAATAAACCTATTGACTAACTGATGATAGCGGTTTTTTTACTGTACGCTCCTTCAACATTATTAAATACACAGAATACACTTTCCTGCTGCTATTATACGTGTACACACGATGACCGTAAACAACACAAAAATGGATAAATATATACAGCAAGTTGTCATTTCAAAGTTTTTTGGTGTTATCTTTATACATTCACTGTAAAAAGCTCAGTCAAAAATATGCATTATTATTAGAGATAAAACACCTTAAAAAACAAAACTTTGTATTTTTTACGTGGAAACTACTGATTTTTAGCATACACTTTATTTGCAAGCTTTTATAATTGTTTTTATACATTCTATCTAGTTTCAAAAGGATTATATTATATAGTAGTACGAAAACTTATCAAAACATTTTGTTTGTAATATGTACGTAATAAATCCAATTTTCACTCTTGCCACGTCATTAAGATTTTGTCCTTAAGTTTATGTGTATATTAGGACCACCTCCATAGGAAATTATCCTCGTCCCACTTCGGCAAGAAGGGCACATGTGACTAATACACATATATAGGGTATTATAAATAAAGTAGGAGCTAAAGCAATATATTGAGATACATCATACCTATTCGAAGCTGGCAGTCATTAGATATCAACTCTTGATATTACCACCTTCTGTAAACAATTCATTAGATAAGATTCGAACCATTTTCTTCTACCATTCGACTTCCAAAAGCATTCAGTCGTAAAATTGCCAGAGCGACTTGATACACCCTTATAGATTTTTCATTTGTTTGCCTCTACGTAGTACTAAATCTATCTACCGTCAGGTGAGTGGATGCCACAACCAGGTGAATGGTTGTGGCATTGGCTTTACTTGGATGTTCTATTTCCATAGTTTCCTAAGCCCAGACAGATTCTTTGCTTCTTCCATTTGATATTATTTTTCATTGCCGTCTGTTTTAGTTTCTCTCCCAATGTGTCTTCCATTCAATATACATGCACAATTCAACCATCACAGCTGTCTTTCTCATCAACTTAAACTTCAGTTCCCTCTAATATTTGTTTATTAATTTAGTCCTTTTTGTTTTCTCTTCGATCTTCCTCGACAATCTCATTTCCATTGCACTAAATTGGTTTAAGTTTCTTGTTGAGAGTGTCCACGACACACGTCGATATACTACCAAAATAGTATGTCATCCTTTGCCTTTTGTACAACTCATGCTTTTATCTGTTTTGAGATTTCCTTGTTATCAAAAAAAGTTATTTTCAAATTGTTAAATATTTTACCTAGGTATAGCAAGCGCCAGACGGAGGGGTAAGTTCGCGCAGGATTAGAAGTATTGGGGAGGTTTGTATTAAGTTTTACATCAATATGCAAGATACCAGGTGCCGTAAACTACACATCTATTACTTAATAAATTAATCATTTATTAAAGTGAAGTATATAACGTGGACGTTTATAAAAACGGCTTCTGCGTACCACCCCATTTTAGTTGGCGCTTGCTATATTTTCCTTGCTCTTTTATTTATATCCGCATATATTTTTACATGTTTTTTATAATTGTCCCAAGGTATTTAGAGTTGTCTATTGATTCCACTGCATGTTCATTTTAATCATATGCTTCTTATTTTCGTTTCAATCAATTGAGATAATCATAGACACCTTTGTCGGTTCTTCATTCAAAATATTCACATTCTGTATATGTATAGGTTTGCCTTTTATTCTGCAATTACTATCATATCGCTTTCAAAAATCTATTCTAAAGGGTGTTTCAATAAGAGCGCAAGATTTTAAAATTCAATAAAACATGGTTTTCTGTAGTAAAGTATTGAAATATTTATTGATTTATAATGTATACATTTGGGAATTATGTATGAAACAAAATATCTTGTAAGTGAACGCCATGGCTTTGCTGGCATAGGCATAGTCTTTCGCCAAAATTCGCAATAACATTATTGTATACATGTGGCGATATTACATTGATAGAGCCTCTAATTTCGACCTTCAATGCTTCGGTGATTGCGGGCTTAACGGCATAAACCCGTGACTTCAGATAGTCCCACAGCCAAAAACCCAAAGGTGTCAAATCGCAAGAACGTGGCGGCTAATTCTGGTCACCAGACTGGGAAATGACACGACCAGGAGCAAACTCGTGCAAGACAATGAATATCTCACGGGCGGTATGATATGTGGCCTCGTCCTGTTGAAACCACCATGTCGTCAAGAACAATCGAGGCACAAAAAACTGCGTTATCGTATCACGATAATAATCTTCAAAGAAATACGGTTCAATTATTCCTCCAGACCACAATGCACACCAAACAGTAACATGTTTCGTATGCATTGCTTTTTGATGAATCATTCGTGGATTTTCTGAGCCCAAAATGCGGCAGTTTTGCCGATTTACGAAGCCATCAAGGTGGAAATTATTTTCAGTGATGAGGCCATCACTGAAAATGATTTTGTCCGCAAAATCGGCATTCACTTCTGTTTGCTCAAGTATCCAATTGGTGAACTCTCTTCACTGTGCATGGTCTGTTGGCAGAAGTTGTTGAGTCAATTGGATTTTTGTAGGTGTGGAGATGCAAATCTTGAGTCATAATACGCTGAAGAGTGACCTTTGTAATGCCCAATTCTTGTGCACGGTGACGAATCGACGTCTCTCGACTTTCGGCCACGCTCTTGCCGTGATGTTTTGTTCTGAACGACCTCTACGAGCTCGTGTCGTGTGTTTCACATCACTAACCGCACCAGTCCTTTCGAATTTTGCGATTATTTTTTTCCCTGTAGCTGAATTAGAAACATTCTGTCGACCGAATATTGGACGCACTTTACGAATGCTGGCAATCAAACTTTCATCATTTTGATAATAATGTTTAACAATCAGTACGCGTTATTCTATCGTATAATGCTCCATGTTTACTAACTCCCATCTGTCAGTTTTCGATCTGTTACATCATAATCACGTATCATTATTACTATCAAACATGGCAGGCAATTCAAATCTTGCACTCTTATTGAAACACCCATTATTAGGTTCATTTTTTAATAGTTTCATCAATTACAATTTAAAATGGATTCTTGGATTTTTCTTTTTATAGTGTTGCATAAGCTTTTATACATTATATTAATTATTCATTTTTCTATTTTCCTTCTTCTTTATAAGTTCTTCCATTTATTCGTGTTTCTTGCTCTATCACATGTTTTCTCCGATTTGTTTCTATTTACAAAAAAGGGATATTTATCAATACGTTTTTGCCGTATTACGCAGTTGTTATATAATGAAACAGATATGCAAAATACATATCCGTCACTGTAAACATGGACAAACACCTCGTATTTTTAGCATTTACTTCTGTTCAATACATATGTTTCAGCCATCTAGGCCTCATCGGTTGAACTAGTGAAGCAATGTGTATACAAATTAATACAGATCTGTTAAACAACGGATCTGTACCTGTATCTACATTTACGCTAAAATCGTCTCCAAGCTATAACCAGTTTCGTTCTATCAGGCGACACTAATTTAATCAGTGACATCTGACGGAAGAAAGCGACTAGGCCAGAAAAGGCGATCTTCCGCTCGAATAGCAATGCTATTACGAAAAGCGGAAAAATACGTATATTGGTGCTGTCCATTAACACGCGCCAGATGGCGGTAAATATACAAAAAAGGGATATTTATCAATACGTTTTTGCCGTATTACGCAGTTGTTATATAATGAAACAGATATGCAAAATACATATCCGCCTAGTCGCTTTCTTCCGTCAGATGTCACTGATTAAATTAGTGTCGCCTGATAGAACGAAACTGGTTATAGCTTGGAGACGATTTTAGCGTAAATGTAGATACAGGTACAGATCCGTTGTTTAACAGATCTGTATTAATTTGTATACACATTGCTTCACTAGTTCAACCGATGAGGCCTAGATGGCTGAAACATATGTATTGAACAGAAGTAAATGCTAAAAATACGAGGTGCTTGTCCATGTTTACAGTGACGGATATGTATTTTGCATATCTGTTTCATTATATAACAACTGCGTAATACGGCAAAAACGTATTGATAAATATCCCTTTTTTGTATATTTACCGCCATCTGGCGCGTGTTAATGGACAGCACCAATATACGTATTTTTCCGCTTTTCGTAATAGCATTGCTATTCGAGCGGAAGATCGCCTTTTCTGGCCTAGTCGCTTTCTTCCGTCAGATGTCACTGATTAAATTAGTGTCGCCTGATAGAACGAAACTGGTTATAGCTTGGAGACGATTTTAGCGTAAATGTAGATACAGGTACAGATCCGTTGTTTAACAGATCTGTATTAATTTGTATACACATTGCTTCACTAGTTCAACCGATGAGGCCTAGATGGCTGAAACATATGTATTGAACAGAAGTAAATGCTAAAAATACGAGGTGTTTGTCCATGTTTACAGTGACGGATATGTATTTTGCATATCTGTTTCATTATATAACAACTGCGTAATACGGCAAAAACGTATTGATAAATATCCCTTTTTTGTATATTTACCGCCATCTGGCGCGTGTTAATGGACAGCACCAATATACGTATTTTTCCGCTTTTCGTAATAGCATTGCTATTCGAGCGGAAGATCGCCTTTTCTGGCCTAGTCGCTTTCTTCCGTCAGATGTCACTGATTAAATTAGTGTCGCCTGATAGAACGAAACTGGTTATAGCTTGGAGACGATTTTAGCGTAAATGTAGATACAGGTACAGATCCGTTGTTTAACAGATCTGTATTAATTTGTATACACATTGCTTCACTAGTTCAACCGATGAGGCCTAGATGGCTGAAACATATGTATTGAACAGAAGTAAATGCTAAAAATACGAGGTGTTTGTCCATGTTTACAGTGACGGATATGTATTTTGCATATCTGTTTCATTGTTTCTATTGTTTATTTTAAAATGAATCTTCTGTACTTTATTCTTTTCTGATCCTGTCTTTTTTCTTAGGAAAAATTGAATATTTTTTTAATATATGTAAATATACCAAGGAGTTTATTAGTAAATTAAATTTCCAAAAAATCTAATATTCCGATTTGTATATGAATGTGCACATAATATTAGTTTATTGTACACTAGTTAAATTGCATTTTTATTTTAGGTCAAAACCTGGTTCCAAAACAGGCGCGCAAAATGGAGAAGATGCAACGTTTCTGGAAACGACAAAAGTCACGAAAACAACGAAGACAGCGAACCCGAAACTGACATATGTGACGATGATACGCCCAAACATGAAAAATGCAACACCATTATAAAATGAAACAATAGTTGTTCTATATCAATGTTTAATGTGTATATTTATTATTTTTTTGTAAATAAATTTGTCAAACTGCTTTGTACATACAAATACAATTTTTTTAAAATGATTTCCGACTAGTTTGAATTGGTTTTACATATTTAAATTTTAATAATTTTTTTTGAGCACCTGGCATGAAACTAAATAGTTTGAGGGCCCAAAGTAAATGGTACTATAAAATAATATGATCTGGCATACTTCAAAAAATTTAATTATTATAGGATCATTTAAAATATCCAACATTAAATCTTATCCAGTTATTTCTTAATTATTTTGTTGATGTTTATTAATTGTAATTACATTTTTGTTTATATTTCTATTAATTTTTATTCTGAATAGAACACTAAGTTACTAATAAATGTCAAATTATATCCCATTAAGAGCGCAATATTTAATTTTGTAATAAAATAAATCATATATTCAAAAAGTGTAAAAATTTTGATTTCAGTATAAGCGAACAATATCCCCACGACTCTGCTAGCACGCTCTTGTTCTTTTTACGAAATTATCGATGACTTTTGCGCATAATTGTGGTTCGATTTCGCCAATAACACGTCTAATCTCCGCCTTAAGCTCAGGAATTCTTCGTAGATGTTGGAATATACACGAGATTTCACGTACCCCCAAAGAAAGAAGTCGCGCGGGGTCAAAACGAACGAGCGTGGGTGCCAATTCCGGTCGCCATTGTTTCGCGCGCCGTGTGACAGGTAGCCCCGTCCTGTTGAATCCTAATTTCTTTGATATCCATTCCATCCAACAGTGGCCACAAACACTCCCTAAGCATGTTGCGATAGCGTACGCCAATCACTGTTACTACTTGTTCAGCACCATTTTCGAAAAAGTAGGGCCCTATTATTCCACCAGCCCAGAATCCACACCAGACAGTAACTCGTTCTGCAAGTAACGGCTTTCCATGAATCACTCGAAGATTCTCCACGCCCCAAATCCGACAATGAGTGTTCACGTACACATTAGAATACACACGTTGAAAATGCGTCTCATCGCTAAAGATAATTGACTTCGAAAAATCATCGTCCTCTTGTGTTGGTTTTCAAACACCCAATTAACAAATTCTCGAAGCTGCCCTTGGTCTGTTGGCTTGAGTTCGTGTAACAACTGCATCTTGTACGCATGCATATGCAGATCTGTGGTGAGTATTCGGTGCAGGGTGCTTCTCGAAATGTCTAACTGTTGAGAACGACGATGAATCCATATTTTTGGATTTTCGGTTACAGTTTCACGCACTACTGCAATATTCTCGAGAGATCGGGTGGTACGACGACGTACGGCTACGTTTCTGTTAACAGTAGAACTAGTTTCGTCGAATTTCTTAATTAATCTTTAAACTGTCGGTAGATTTGGTGCATTTCGTCGACCAAAAATTCCACGAAGCCTGCGAACTCTTCCGCATAACATTCTCCATACTTTTAATGCATTTTCACAACAATAACGCGTTTTCCGTCGTATAATTCTCCAGTGACGGCTCGTGAGTTATGAAAGAGGGTGGACACAAAAAAACTTACCTATTTTTTGTACATAAAATCCATTCTCCTATTTTTCATGCTAGAAAAGACGAATATGACTTTGTTGTCAAAATTCGGAATAGACTGGATGAACTGCTTTTCTATTATAGGCCGCCAATGCGTTCAGTCAATCTTCTGACATTGTGTTTCTCAGAAAAGTTTTAATGCGTTTGAGGGTGGAAAAACATCTTTCACATTCTCCTGTCGACATGGGCGTTGTACAAATTATATCCAACAGTTTGTATGTTTCCGTCAAAACCCTTTTTAGGTTGTTGTCTGTTATGAATACTAAAAGTGGCAAAACACCACCTACGCCACACATGTCACCGTGCTCATAAATTACTGAGAGTTCACTTTTAAATTTTACACTGTCCAACATAGGATAAGATTTCAGAGCTCATCAAAAATTTTTTGTGGAAATGAATGACTAAGTTTTAAAATTTTGAGAATCAAATAATTTTGCTGCATTTAAGTAGTCCCTAAAATCAAATCGGTCTCTAATTTGGCTTAAAATAGTGTCACAATTTGCAATAACAGCTCTGTTATCTCCAGCTGTCGTTTTTTTGTCTTTTCCTTAAAGATTCATTATTGCGTTTTTGATTGTCATTTTCAGTAGAATTTCTTAAATTTCTAATGTAAATAATTTGCTGTTGTTATTGTTCAATTGCCTTTTGCAGTTGAGCACTGTCAATCATTTGAGTCTGATTAAATAATATTTCAACATAATGAAATATTTTCAATCAGTAGAGAAATTCCGAGAAATACAAATGTTTCAATAAACCACTTGCTTCACTAATAGTAACTGAATTCATGCCATCTTCGTCAATAATTTTGTCTAAACATTCACGTGAGATACGCGCCGAAAATAATACAGTCACAACGCATACAAGACGTTAACTGGAGTTGCGCTATTTTGGGCCCCAAATGACGACATAAACGTATATGGCCAAGTTAAGCGGATCCGGCCGATCCATACTCGGAATAGGTACATCTGAAATCGTGCCCCCGAACATAGTTTTGAGCGTTAGCATAGTGTCTATGGTGCGGAAGGAAACTTTGATACCATCGTTATAAAAATACGTAAAAATAATCAAATAAAATAATGGACTGAATTACATGCGAATTTCTTTCTGTTTATCTTTATGGCTGGGTTGGCACGTGCCCTTGTGCCCTTTATTTCTAGCCGCTACTATAATTCTCCATGACTACTAATCGCAACAATATCAAACGAAGGATGTTATAGTTTTAGTGCCGCCAACCTAACTAAACGAACGTAGGGCACATTTTAAAGCTTGCACTCTTAATAGGTCACCTTTATAATCGAAGTGAAAATCCCATTTTTTTTTAAATTATCTCAAATTAGGAAAAAATGAGCTTTTCACTTCACTTTTCACTTCAATTATATAATCTTACATTTATTAGCAACCTAGTTTTCTATTCAATAACATAAGTAAGTTTTGAAGTGAATTGAGGCATATCGAAATAACAGTAAAATCACGCGTATTTAATCGGTATCTTAAGAAAAAGAGCATATTCATGTTCGGAAAATTATTAAAAAAACTATTAAGATGAATCGAAATAATAGAACTAGAGGAAATGCCATAAACTTATATTAAAATGTGCATCGATCTTTCTCCTGTCTTATATTGCCTAAATCACCCGATTTCAATATACGAATTAGAACTATATGGTATCAGCAGTACTATTAACTGGTTCAAATTGTACTTATGTGACAAGACGCAGAGTTATTTGTAATAATATGAAATAGGATTCTATGATTATTAAATAAGTGTTCCCCAAGGTTCAATCCTGAAGCCAGCCCTATTTTTTAATTTATACAAATTTTCACTACCAATTCTCTTGCTTGTGTGCTTTATATGCTGATGATATTAACCTTGTTATTGAATTTACTATATTGAATAGTTTATTTGTTAAAACCAATCCCATCATTAGCTGTTGGATATATAGCAATCGTCAAATTATTAACTACGATGAAATTAATGCGTATTTTTTTAAAATAAACCCAAATATAGTACTTCATGAATCAACTTAAATCATAGTTTTCTTAAATTTAACAGCAGGATTTGCAGAATGTTAGGTTTAATAATTTATGAAAGTATAAAATGATTCTTTCACATTGATAGTATATGTAAACAGTTGCCTAGACGTTATGCCTTATGTAACTTAACTTTAATATCATTTAACTTTAATATCACATTTTCTCCATCCATACGCAATTCTGAATAAGGTGCAATCCATCCAGGCACAGTCGCTATTTTCGGCATTTTTGCTAATATATATCACAACTCACAAGTTTACACTTCGAAAAGCCAACGTAAAATGACGTTTAAAATAACATTACTTTCGAATATGGGAATAAATTTCTCCGAATAGCAAAGAACATACTCCTAATTTTCTGGTAAAATGTATTTTTGTATTTATTTAGAAGTTTTAAGGTATTAGCTTTTCCTGGAATTTTGTCTCGGCCTGGATGTATGGGAAGAGCATTAATAAATTCTTGGAGACGCTTATCGGAAAAGTAACGGGAAGAGGCTTAATAAAATGCTATTTTTAATTTAAAAAGGGCTGTTTAATTTTTGTTTGTTTCTTACATCCACGACATATTTTTAGTAATGCCTAAAATAAATTTGATTTAGTAAATAAATAAGACTCGGATACTTAAAATATGTAAAAATGTTGAATTACTACAAAATATGCAAATAATATACAAAATGCATATATGCAAACTGCATGTAATTCGGCCTTGAATCATGAACTAGCTTTTTTTCTTCAAATTTTTCACACTTCCAGTTTCTGTACAATTTTTCACAAGTTTTTTTACTCCATTGAGAGAAATTGTCACCATTGGAAATCGCTCATGAAACTTATTAGTAACATGAACATAAGATGCTTCCCAAACTCTGTAACATTGTATTAGGTAAATGCGCTTTTCGAGAGTCAACATTTTTAACACAAAAAACCATGAAGAACAAGTGAATTATAAATTTCTGAGATAAGTAATCGATTTAGAACAAATACTTTGAAGTTTTGACGTTTATCTAAGATAATGACAGATAATTGTTTGTTTTACTACTGTGCACTTGTTCATTCACACAAGACAAAAAAAAACGTGGAATTAATGAATCATTCTGAAAATTTGCATAACGTCATAACTTTTCATACTGAACAACTTTTCTAAGTCAAAAATAAACTAAAAATAAGTTTCAGACTAAGCTGGACGGAATCCCGAAATATGAAATTCCAATTCGAAAATTTTTGGTCTTTTATACCTATTGCGAAGTCAATCCGGGGACAAACTGTATAAATAAATATTTTTATAGTAAATTTAAAATGAATTTCAAATAATAATAGTAATATATACCTTAGCATCCTTCAACAACTTAATTTGAAATGAAAGTGATACAATTAATTACAGAAAGGGTTTTTAATTATTTACCATATACGATACAGATATTTTAGTTTCTGTTACTTCAGACTGGACTATTTTACTAACCCATATAATAATTGAATATATTATGAGTCCTACCTAATTTTTGAAATTAATTATTTCAATTATTTTTAATGAATTTTAAAAATAATCATGTTACCGTGAAAATGAAGGATTAGTGTTATTACATGTAGTTCCGCATATCATATGTTTTCTTTTGGTTAAATAAATTCACCCAGATAATACAAGTGCAAATATTTACGTTCGCAAAATAAGATTCCTCATATTCTAAATGCAATTGCATTAATATTATTTACTTCCTGGAAAATTATGTTTTACTTAACCTTTACTGTTATTTTTTGAATATAAATACCTTAGGTCTAAAAATAATACGCTATATAACTGATAATTATTTGGTCTATTCAATTGAACAAGTTAACTGTGATCAATATCATACGTTATTAGAATGGAGTCCAAAATGATATTTCGCGTATCATATGTTGTGCTGACTTTATCGACTAAAATTTGGGCACATAGGCATTCAAACGAATCTGAAAAATCTACGGAGAAACCAACTCGATCAATGGAACATAATTATTACTGGCGAGATTACAGGGGACAACTGCCGAAAGATGCAATTTGTGGGGCTCCGAAATTATACATAGCCCAAGTATATTTTGAGGGTATATTGCCCGGGACATTGTATCCAAAAGATAGCGAAGTGTGTACAGAACAAGAAAGCTTTAAAAGGATCGTTAAATCTTCTATTAAGGTAAGGCGTACAAAAAATAATTGCAAGACGCTGAAATGAGAAATAAAAAATTGAAGAGCTGTAGCTTTTTTTTCTAAAATTACATAGAACATAAACTATTATTTGCGTCTTTTCTTTGTTCAGGTTTTGTGCGATAAAAGTAAAAATAACTTTGAATGGGAGTATGTCAATATTGATTGGCTAACGAAGCAAATGTTAAAAGATATGATTGTGGGTGGCTATGAAGATGATAAAACTCTGTATATAGGACGAACTTTTTATGAAGGCGAATGGAGAATTGGAAAAGTTCTACCACCACCATGGAAATCCAAAGAGCTTATAGTCTGGCAAAATAATACTAGATCGTACGTTGCCCAAGATTTTATGATCCTTAAATATTTGGATGAAGGGAAAATGGACGCCAATAAAGAAGCTTAGCTATTTGTTAATACATATTTGTTGAAAATAAAAATATTACAACAGATATATTCTTGTTTTGATTTTGAATCAAAGTTTGCTAAAGTTTTTAATATTAATATTTATGATGTTTTGTTTATGCCCCGACTGTCTAACACAGCGATGAACATACCGCGGCCCACTGTCGATATTTATGCGGTCTGCCAACGAATTTTAAAAATTGTTCGAAAAACTACAAAAGTAGGTAAAAATACATTTAATCAATATTTCTTAACTTTTTATTTTATTCTAACTTTTGTAATTGTTAGTAAGATATATATCTTTAAGTACCTACTACTTTCTTGTTAAGGTTTACTACGTAGGACAGGTATGCTCCTCGTCGTTCCAAGCATATTGTTACGAGACTAGAAATCTGTCGAACCAACTAGATTACTCTAAGATTTGCGAAACACGTCGGTATTATCCCCGAACAATGTGGTAGGTTCTCAATGTTAGGTAACTCGTATAAATACAACGCATCGCCCGCTATCGGGGCAGTTAAGTTTTAACTACGGACAAGCGAACGTTATATTGTTTGAATTGTAATCTGTGAAGAATAAATATTTCGTCGTTCGAACTTGGCATCTACCTACGTAACAATATAATATCAATTTTGATATGGATAAACCAGGCCCCAGTAAAAACCGTAGTCATAAGATTGAAGATGAAAATCGATAGTTTCAAAATATTTGGACCGAAAAATACTTTTCTATTTCATCGCATAGCAAAAGTGTCTGTTTAATATGCAAAAGTAGTGTTTCTACTTCGAAGGAATATCATGTGAAAATGCATTATGAAACCCAGCATCATACTTTTACCAAATTAACCGGCGAAAATCAAACGCAAAAAATTTCCACTTTACAAAGGAACTAATAGGCCAGGAAGCTATGTTTACAAAACCAATTCAAGATGCTGAAACAGCTACTGAAGTTAGCTTTGAAATATCTCGAATAATAGTGAAAACTTGTCGGCCTTTTAAAGATGGTGAGTTTGTTAAGCTGTGTCCGAAAGATGCAAAGAAGTTTGAGAAAATTCAACTAAATCGGATGACTGTTCAAAAAAGACACCACATCAGCAGTTAATATAGAACAGCAATTAGCTTCGAAATCGAAAAGTTTTGAGCATTTTTCTATAGCACTCGACGAATCTACAGATATAAGTTCCACTGCTCAACTCTTAATATTTTTACGAGGTGTAACGCAAAATTTTGAAGTGAGTGAAGAACCGATTGGTATGAGTTCTTTGACAAGTCAAACCAAGGGGAGTGACATGCACAAAGCTCTTCTGGAAAAATGTTCTATAATGGATTTGTATTTAACGAAATTATCTGCAATTACGACTGACGGAGCACCTTCAATGGTTGAAAGTAAATCAGGGATAATAACTATGTTAAAAGAGTATTTACAAACTAAAAACATAGATACCAAGGAATTAATGCAGTTTCATTGCGTTATGCATCAAGAGTCCCTCTGTTCAAAATTATTGGGATTTGAAAATGTGATGAAAGTTGTAGTACCTACTATAAACTTTATAAAATCACGAGGTTTCAATCACAGACAATTCACATAATTTCTCGAGGATATTGAAAGCGAATATGGTGATCTCGTGTTTTACACTGAAGTAAGGTGGCTAAGTCGTGGGTTGCCACTAGAGCGGTTTCTTAACTTGATTGAAGAAATCAAAATATTTCTGGCGGAAAAGAAAAAGGACGTCTCCGAACTCGACAACCCGGATTGGCTGTGTGACTTTGCGTTTTTTCATTTTTCACTTTTCATTTTGCAATGTTTGGAGAATTTCCGAAAGTTACTTGGAATCACGTTGGAAGTACTTTGTGGGTAGTCCACAACAGCTCGAACATGTCTGGCCGTATGAACGACTGTATTATCATATGTTCTAGTCACATTTTGTATTTTTTCAATCTTACAATTTATGCAGATGTTAAAGATAATTTTGAGTATTTACCTATCGAGATGCCATTAGGGCCATCCTTTTTTTCTCCCTTAAAACATATTGATTTTACAAGGAACTCCGAATTTAAGTTAGCGCACCTTTTATAGACTTCATTATTGCACATAGTATAACATCATCGTCTCATTATTAATTACGTTCGATTGTAAAATTTCTCCTTAATTCTCTTCGCAAAGTTCCAAGAGCAGGAGCACCCAAATCAGATAATACTGACATTAAATAAGTAAAAGAAACTTCGGTACCTACCTGTTTCGTGTTAATTTTGCTCATTACCAAATTATTGTGAAAGTGACGACATTGTTGATAAATCCTCTCCGCCGTTAGAATTTCCGTATCTAACTTTATCTTCAAGAGATGTTTCCTTTATTTATATTTACTTATATTCTAAATAGAGGGATGTTAGAGATTTTTAAAAGAAGATCGATTTAACAAGAGCTGTAAATAATAAAATCGAAAATAAAATAAATAAACAACAAAACACTAATACTATAATTAAATTTTTTATTTTGGATACAAATTGCAACATAGTTATCGGACGTAGAGATGGTGTTCTTAATAAATTAGTAAAAATAATAAGAGACACAAAATTCCTACTGAATGCCATACTGCTTCTTAAGGTTCAAATAAACTATCATGAAAAGTATTGTGAAACATTGTTTAAAATAACAGCAGATGGCGTTGAGTGCGATCTGAATTTAATAGATCTTTATGGTTTTCGATCTTCAGGGTGAACACAATACATCCAGATTAGTAATTCTCTATTGCGCCATTTGGACTGAATGTTTTGTAGATAATCTCATCGGAATTACAAAAAAACAATGAGCATTTCTTCGACATTTAACTTTTCCAAAAGAGGTTTTCCTCCATAGTAAATGCCTTTCAGCAAATTAGCGCTTAATTACTGTAACGAATTTAAAATACCCAGTTACAATCGTTTTTAAAGAGTTTTCGACTTTCGAGTTCCTCTAACGATGTTCCAGCATTCGGTCCAATGTTTTGTCATCCGTCAGTCGACGTGGAATAAAATTTAAATTTACCCTTCGAAAATTAAGTTACTCGGTTAAAATACGATCAATTACTGCCTTGAATATTCCAAATTTCATTTCCACATTTTCGTTTATGATCATCCGCGTCCCCTATGTCATTTTTGAATTCAGAATGTAATTCAAAAACTTACGTTTCTGCGATAATGATATTGATATAAGCCCTCACATTTTAAAATTCGCCAAACTGTCGTTCGTGGTACTCCTAGTTGTCTACCGATTAGACGTACACTGAGAGTTGGATCCCTTGTAACAATAGCTACTGTTTCTTCCTCTAAATCTGCTGACAAATTTACTCCTCGGTCGAAAAGATAATCACGCAGTCCGCATTCCCGAAATTGTCTGTGTACTTTCAGAAACAAGCTGTAATGAGGAATGCGCCTATCGGGAAACCGATGTCGGTATTCAATAACTGCTTGACGTGCACTGCCGTTACAGTAGCCATACACAAAATGCATGTCCGCATACTCTTGAGAAGAAAATCGGTAAGGCATTTTGAATAAAGAAAACGTGTCCACTCACTAATAAGCTGTTGTATGAACTGAAACGTAATGTAATCCTTTATTAAAAAATGCAACGTTAACAGTCATCTTAACATTTGTTTATTGTATGATATTCATGGTTCAGCACTTACGAAATAAGTAAGAACCTTCTTTATCATAAATCAATTTCCAGTACTTTTTTTTGTAGATCTCCAAGAAACTACTGTATGCACTACGGCATGTGTTTATTTATTTTAGGATAACATTTTATTATGCGACGTTAACAATCACAGGCCTGTTATTGAATCGTATAACATTTGTAAAATAAAATCAGTTTGTATTGACTTTAGGATTAAATTTTTTTTCATGATCTGACAATCACATTCATAGATCTGTAACTTTGAAACAAATAAAAATGGATATACAAGTTTTGCGTTTTTGTTACTTGAAATGAAGTCTACTTTACACTCCTAAAATTTGAACATAACGATACGGGACACTTGTATAACTCCCTGTAATTAATCATTTCCATACAAAATTTATTACCCGATATCGAGTATTCGTCCTTTGAGCTTCTTTTGGCCATAACAACTTCATAATTGTTAGAAATTTACGTAATACGTAATACAAATGTATTGTCGATTCTTGAAAATTCAAAAACTCGCTAACCGCTTGCCTAATTTGCGTGAATCTTTGATTATTGTCTTCGATATAGTCCGCGACAGGTTCTTACGGAAAGATATTTTGGTAAAATTGAGGAAAAATTTTGGAAAATCATTAAAAACCAACATTGGAGATTTGAATGGGAAATGCGCTTCGCCATAATCCGGGATCAGATCGGCGGATTTGTTACATTTTTGGTTTGTTTTGTTGTTTCTGATTTTGTCAATTGGAATTTTGGAAAAATTTGAAAATTTTTTGGAAAATCGTGAAAAATTAAAATTACTTTTTGAATGGACATTTTGTATGTCAATTTCACGTAGCGCACATTTTCGACAACTCATGTTTGGATAGTTGGATTATCTTATTTCTTTTAATAGTTTGTTAGTTAGTTAGAATCCGTAATGTAAAAAAAAATTGACAAAATCACAATGAAAATTAAAAAAAAAATTAAAAATAAAAATAAATTTTAATATGGAAGTTTAGTGCGATAAACAACAACAGATGGCGTTATAGGTTTACGTTCCTTTGACGGCTATGGTTTGTGTTCGATCACTATTTGACACATTTTCGTATTGTAAACACATGCCGAATGAAATTACAATAAAAATTGATATTTTTATTACAGCAAAAAAATTTATTTTTACTGTTTTATTTTATCTGTTTCCAACGACATCTGTTGGATGCAGACAATAAACAGCGCCATCTATTATCGATCGTTTTCTTAACGGTTTCTCTTTTTAAAAAACGTTCAATTTCAAAATATTAAAACAAAAACTATCGATTTATGGTAGAATAACATAAGGTCGACTTTCTTCCATTACCGAGCTATTCTACATCTCAACAGAGTTTATTTATGTTGCATTTGTAAAGGCAGGAGGTGTAATAAATAAACGGCGGTTGTACGTTTTCGAACTTATATTAACAACATGTTTACTTTGACATATTTTTCTTTACATACATTTTCTAGACACTGTGTACCATACCCCTTCAAATCCCCCAGAAACTAATTTTGCCAACTACCCAAGTTTATACACTCAGGATATAACAGTTTAATAACTGTATTTCAGTCAAATTTAATAAAGCCAATTAAAATATCAAGTAATTATTGTTCATTTAAAAAGTGAACAAAAGTTGGTCTATAATGTAACTGACATAATTTTTTTATTCTTTTGCGCAACGTTTTGGTATTCATTGTCAAATATTTTATCAATAAAAAAATTCAAGTGGTAGTCGAAAGGACGCATGGTGACGAAAACCTAATTAAATTTTTCTGCTGCATATAGCCGAACTTTATGTTGAAGAATTACATCCTCTAACGATTGACCAATGCGAGCTGGTTTTGACTTAAAACTTCATGAAGTATCTCCAACTGTTAACAATAAACCCTCATTTATGATGGTTTGTTTAGTTGGTAACACCTTAAATAGAATAGCACAACATCATTTTCCTAGAATGTAAATTTACCTTTTTCAATAGTTGCGCATTTTCAGTTTTGTTTAATCATTAGGGTCATTTCTTCAAATTTACTTACCCGTTCTTTATCTCTGGTGCTAATTTGTTCTAAAAATGCCAAACGGTTTTTATGTGATAAGAAATAATTGTAAATAACAAATCTTTAATCTCGATTGTCTTTGGTTAATTATATGTAAGTAATAGAATATATTTTCTTAAAAATTACCTAGATTCCATTTTAGATTCTGTGCTCTGAACAAAGGGATAATCTTTGTTGGGAATTTGTTAACACCTATTCAATGACGCTAGACAGATTACCCAGTTTGGCAGTTGGCGGCTCTGAAGAGGGAAGGACGTTGTTCATCGGCAGAATATTCTTTAAAGGCGTTTGGAAAGTTGGAAAAGTCATTCCACCTCCACATCATGATGAGGGGCTTGTATTTTGTGACAATGCTGGAAAAAAACAATTGGCACATGATTTTGAAGTTCTCACGGCTTGCAAGAAGCATCAACATAATAAGTTGGAGTGATTGTGAGTCTGATGAAGAGTGATCGTAATATTTATTAGAATGTCAACAAATGAAAAATAAAAATTGTTTTAGAATAAATATTCGTGTTTTATTGTTGAAATTTGTGGATATTTCAGTATTAATTTTGAGTCAGTCGTTACTGTCGACTTAGCAAAATAATTGAAGGAAAATAGTATGAGATATGTGACGACTAAAATGATCTTGGAATCATCATCACTATTAATTTATTTTGTATAATAAACGGAATGAAATATCCTTTCAAAATTACAATCAGTTACACAGTTATATAAGATTTTCATTATGCAATAAATTTGGTCTCGAGCGCATTTCTTTTATTTTTTATTTTTGTTTTATTTCTCAATATAATCATCTTATAGCTTTATATATTTATTCTTGCGATTTTTCAATTTGTTTAAGTTGCCCAAATACTAGGATTCGTCGTGCTCTGCAAATTAGGCCTCTGTTTCGTCGATTGTCGCTATTGTTGATATAATTTGTTTTCCTCCAAGATATTGTTTAATGTTTTATAGTGAAAAGAAATAACATAATCTGCTTAATTTCTACTTAATTCAGCATCTAATCGGCCCAATCATTATATTGCGCCTCTGCAAATAGTAAACGTCTATTGAATTCCAAAAAGAAAGAGCTAAGGGTTATAGTATATTACATATACAGTTTGCGAAATATGTTTTTATACATTTGATAGTTTTTGTGATACCTAAATGTGTACATATTAAATTGTATTAATTTCATAAAAAAATAAAGAAAAATGAAAAATCTAGTAAGATGACAGAATCTTAATCTTTTATATCATACAAAAGTTTATATAATATTCCTAAATAAAAAATTGAATAAAATGTGAATTCCAAAAATGGCAAATTCTCTCTTTCAATAATTTATTTTATTAAATATTAAAACCAAAAACAAAAATATTTAAAAAACCACACAAATACGCATACATATTTTATTAAAATCAGGAATTTATAAAATAAAAAAGAACGAAATGGGATTTGAACCCTCGCCTTTGGAAAGTAAAGAAGCCAAAAAGATGCAGGTTCGGTATCTCACAGAAGCGCTGTTTCAGAAGAATAAACTTGAAGTTACCCATATACGAATTAAATCATGACATCACGGGCGGGTAGGTAACCCTTTATTCTAGGGCTAAATCCAGGACGTTTGTTGAGTATACCTTTCCACTGCATCCGACCTCCATGTTGCTGGATTACAGGAGTGCGCCACACTCCCGGTCGAAATAATTTTACTAACTACAGTATGAGAATAGGGTAAGTAGGGGAGAGATAGACCGGTAGGAGAGATGGACTTTCGGTTTTAAAATTGTGCTACACCGCATCTAGTTAGGGTGCGGTCCAGGGTTGCCAGTGCTATTACTTTAGTAACAGATCTATTACCTTTTCCTAAGATCTGTTACCTTAGTACCTTTTAGTTAAAATCTATTACTTTTTTACCTTTCTTTAAAATATACCTACCTACTTATATATTATATATGTTAAAAGAAAAATTTGTATTGGTACCTTTCCCACTTTTTTGCGTTACGCCCTCTGTTAACAAGTAGGAAAACTATAAAATATACATTGTGATACCATTGATACCAACACACCCTTTGTACCACGTTTAGTACAGAACACTGTAACAAATTACAGGATTATAATTTTAAATAATTCTTATGATTTTTACAGGAAATTCGGTAAATTCCAAGAATAAATGCACCAACCGAGGTTATAAATTCAATGCCTGAGGCAATTGCGCCATTATCCTGCCCTGTGTGTCTCTGTGATCTTCAGATCAACTTTTTTGACTGTGAAGCTGCCACAATTGCAGTGGATAAGTAAATAGTGCACAAAAATAATTAAAATTAGAAATTGATTTTACACCCCTAAAGGTTAATCCGTCGACTGAAAAAAGAACCAAGTGCAGGAGTAGCAGGACCCTCCACTTCTACCAGTATACTAATAAAAGATGTAGAACTGGTACCTACACTTAGTTCATCTTTGGAACCCTTAATTGTAGAAACAAGAGGTGAAATTCGCAACAAAAGGTAATGCTTAATAATTGTTATTTTTCTTCATAAGTTTTTCAATACGTTAATGTTAACGATATGGATACGGACAATAGTTCTGTGGAAGACGCTGAAATACAGGTTAAAAAAGCTAAAAAAAGTTACAAACAAAAATTTCGAACAGAATGGCGAACGACATTTGGAACTTGGGTTCAGCCAAGCGGCAAAACAGGAACAAAATGTGTAGTATGTAATAAACAAATTTCTGGCGGCGTCACCCACGTCATGCGTCATTCCCAGCGTCCCAGCCACTTGGCAAAATTAAAAAAAGAAACTAACGTACTGCTCATCAGCAGCTTTTTAGAAAACGACAAAGAAATGAAGTTACAAAATGATGTGCAAATGGGCGAATTCAAATTAGTAGCATTTGTAGCTGAACACAATTTACCGCTTTTAATTATAGAGCATTTACCGCAGTTGATTAAATCCGCTCTGACTCAAAAATTGCCCAACATTTTAGATGCTCAAGAACCAAAGCTACTCACTTAGTAACAGACTGCCTTGCTGTTGAATCAAAACAAGAAATTATTAGAAAAATTGGCTCACAACCTTACTCAATAATTATCGATGAGACAACTGATGTGGGGACTGAAAAATCGTTGGCTTTAGTCATACGATTTTATGATGAAGACCAAAGTAAAGTAAAAGACGCCTTCTTTGGTCTAATTAAACTTAGAGACTGTTCAGCGGAATCAATTTACAACTCTGTTTGCACTTACTTGAAACATCATAACTTGCTTGTGTCAAAACTACAGGGTTTTGCGGCAGATAACGCGTCAGTTATGATGGGAAATATAAAAGGCGTCCAAGCTAGATTTCGAGAAGTGGTTCCACATATCTTTGTCTTGGGTTGTGTTTGCCACTCTCTGCATTTATCTGCATCTACACCAGCAAAAACAATGCTACCATTTTTAGAAGATTTTGTCCGAGAAATTTACAATTATTTCCATTCGAGTTCAAAAAGAATTGAAGTTCTGGCAGAATTTCAAAATTTTTGTAAAATTAAACCCTCAAAATTACTACAACTTTCACAGACCAGATGGTTGTCCTTGCAGGTAATTTATTTTTTGTAACTAAACTAAAAGTTGGTGCTACCTATTTTATGGCAGCAGTGGACCGCGTACTGTTAAGTTGGGGACCTTTAAAATTATATTTTACTAATGCTGTCTTTGAAGATCAATTACAAGCTACAGAGAAGATATTGGAAAATCTGAACTCACCAATTTGCCAAGTATATTTACTTTTCATGTCATATATTTTAGAAATAGTAAATAAAATGAATCTAGAATTTCAATCTGAGGAATCAAAATTACCGAACACAACGTAACCGAATTGTTCAGATCAATTTTAAAATGTTTTCTTAAAAAAGACTACATAAATTCAGTATCAATAACAGACATAAACGTGAAAAACCCAAGAAATTTTTTACCCATAGAAAATATTTATTTCGGGGCTAAAGCTACTTTATTATTGAGTAACGAAGCAACACATGTAAAAGCAATAGATGTGCACGATTTTAAATTGCGTGTAATAGAATTTTATCAAGAACTATGTGTTCAGATTAAGAACAGATTCAATTTTGCAGATCCAGTCCTAAACATTGTTTCTAATTTTAGTCCTCAGAAAGTTACTTCTGGTGATTTAGTATCAATTGTAAAACCAGTATCCGACTTTTTTCCACATGTGATTCTTGAAAACGAGTTTGAGGCTCTAGATTCAGAATGGCGTCGAAGATCTGACATTGACAATATAGTTAAAAAAAAGCCAATCGATGAATTTCAACGATTTTTGGTGTTATGTGTTTAAATACAAATCACATTTTGAAGAAAATTATATTTTTCCTATTTTATCTAAGCTAGTTAAAGCCATTATGTCATTACCCCATTCTTCTGCTGCAGCTGAAAGAGTGTTTTCAGAATTAAATCTCAATAAAACTAAAACCCGAAATCGGTTGAATATTGAAACTTGCGACGCACTTTTGAGTACAAAAGAACTACTAAATAAAAAAGTTTGCTATACATGGGAACCCTCTAGAACGCTGCTAAACAAAACACCTCAATATAAAAATAAATAAAAACTTTCAAGCTCGTTTTTAATATTTGTTGTTGTTAGTTTTTTCTTTCTATTTTAAATTTTATACACGTATAGTACCTATGTATTTTTAGTATTGACTTGTTAAATACCTATGTATTCGAAAACTGTTATGTACTTTGAGAAATTAATAATAAAGAAAACATTGTACCACATATTGATTTTGAAAGCGCCCTATTTTGACAACATCTATTACTTTTTGTCAGAATCTGTTACCTTTTCCACCTCCAAACGTTACTTTTCAATTTTATGTTCTGGCAACCCTGGTGCGGTCAGTGAGTCGTAATACATTAGTGCTAGCGGCGGCATGTGAAAATTCCAGTTAATTTAGAAAAGAAATCGTAGTTTAATGCCGCAAAGTGTTACTAAAATTATTGTCAGTATAATCTAGAAGTGAAGAAAAACTATTTAGGTAACTTTAAACGTACTATCTTTATATATTTGTTAACACCACATGTGATGGAATGAATATAACCTAAAAAGCCGGTTCTATTCGTATCGGTTGAGCAGAAATTGAACGGTCCATCTCACCTCTGCATTTAGGACAGATGGACCTCTCATATCGAGGAGAGACGGACTGGTTGTTTTTATGTTTTTTTACATTACAGATATGCCTACAGTTTATATTAGAAAGAAAAATACTGCGATTAGAGGGGCATGGAGAGCCCAAAATTTGCAAAATGCAATTAATGCAGTAAGAACAAATAATATGGGGGTTACTGTAGCAGCCAGAACCTTTCAAGTTCCTAAATCTACATTACTGAGAAGATTACGAACTAATAATGCAGCTAAGGAAGATCGTCTTGGGCCGCCATCACTATTAGGAGACGATGCGGAAAGAAAATTAGTTAGTCACATAAAAAAACTACAAAAAACTGGGTTTTACCAACCAGAGATGAGATGCGCATGATGGCTTTTAATTTAGCTGAGAAATTAGGCATAAAACATAACTTTGACAAGGATGAAGGTAAAATAAAAGTTTCAAAATACAGCGTTACTAAAACTATATAATATTATTTTGCCATTTTCAGGTAAAGCAGGATATAAGTGGTTGCAGTCTTTTCTGCGTAGGCAGAAGTACATAACAATACGCCAATCAGAAAATATTTCAGTTGCTCGTGCAGTGGCAATGTCAAGAGAAACTGTAACAGAATATTTTTCTTTGCTCGATAACATTTTGACTGAGAATGAATTGCATGATAAACCCGGCAATATTTATAATACTGAAGAGACAGGCTTACAATTAAACAGTAGAGCCGGTGCAGTCTTAGCAGAAAAGGGATAAAAAAATGTGACATCCATGAGTTTCGGTGAGAAAGGAGAGACGATAAGTGTTCTGACTTGTTGTAATGCAGAGGGCGTTTTCCTTCCTCCTTACTGTATCTTTAAATGAAAAAACAAGGATGAGCTATTGGACGGAATGCCACCTGGATCCGCAATTAGAATGTCACAAAAATCAGCCTATGTTAATTCTGACATTTTCTTTGAGTGGCTAAAAACCCATTTTCTGCCTAGAAAGATGCCCGGAAAGGTTCTCTCAATACTCGACGATCACTCTTCTCACACTACTAATTTGGAGATGCTGGAATTTTCCGAACAAAATGATATTCTATTATTTTGTTTGCCTGCACACACTACTCATTACCTGCAGCCGTTGGATCGGGCATTTTTTAAGGCACTGAAGACTTATTATTCTCAAGCATGTCGTCATTTTGTAAAATCAAATACTAGCCGTACATTGAAAAGATTGCAGTTTGGGAAGCTTTTAGGGGAATCGTGGAATAGGGCTGCTACAGTAGACAATGCAGTTGCAGCATTTCGTGCCACTGGTATCGTTCCATTCAATCCCACGGCTATTTCGGATTACGCATACATTGATAATGTACAAGTTAATAATACCATTCAAGAACCAAATACAGTGCACGCTCACACAGATAAACATTCATCCCAAAGCCACAAACCATCTATTGAGAAAGAAGATCAAGCAGAACGGAGTGACAAAGAGGAAGAGAAAGAAACACCGGGCAAGCTTCTAGAATTAATTTCACCCACACCCTCAACAACAGCAGTATTGAACGCCCGTAAACGCGGAAGAAGTATTGCGACTCTTCTTACCTCAGAAGAAAATTTAACCAAGAGAAGAGAGCTTAACAAAAAAAAAGAACTTAGCGCAAAAAAGAAAAAAAGACCCGCTAATACTGAGCGATTTAATAAAGCAAAGCGAAAGAATATTAAGTCAAACCGAAGGAGATATTCTTCTTCTTCTACGACGACTTCTGAAGAACTGGTTTTAAATTATTCATCAGATGATGATAATACGACAGAAGCTGAGGACTATGAAAATGAATGTGCAGGGTGCAAGGAAGACTACAGGAAGACAAAAAAGACTGAGGATTGGATCAAGTGCACCATATGCGGTCGCTGGTTACACGAGAATTGTACCACATATCATAATTTGTGCCAGCAATTTGTGCGGTAAGCATGCTATAAAAAAGAAAAGCAAATAGTTACAATTCATATTTGTATCGGTTCATCTCTCCTCTGTACGCAGTCCATCTCACCTGCACTGTGGAGGATAGATGAACTTTTACTAACCACTATATATGTTATTTTTTGTTAGTATCCAAAAAATTTGTTTAAGTTATAACATCATTTTAATATTCGTTAAGTTATGTTAAGTTTCCTATAAAATATTTGTTACCAAATATCTCTAATAAAAAGTTAGAAGCAATTTTCTAAAATGTGGTCCATCTCTCCCCCACTTACCCTATGCAGGGGAAATAAGTATATTAATAAATAAATTAATAAATTAATATATTAATAAATTCATAAATTCATAAATTAATAATTTCATAAATTAATAAATTAATTAGATAAGTGACATCTGACGGACGAAAGAGACTATGCCGGTATAGTCTCTTTCGTCCGTCAGATGTCACTTATTATATAGTGCTACCTGATAGGACGAAATTTGCTATGTCCTGTGGGCGATTTCAGCTTAAATGTATATACAGATACAAATCTGTTTTTTAAATAGATTTGTATTATTTTGTATTACATTGCTTCACTAGCTTGACTGATGACACCTATAGATGGCAGAAACACGTGTCTTAAGCAGAAGTAAATGCTGAAAATACGAGGTGTATTATCCATGTGTACAGTTACAGATATGTATATTGCATGTCTGTTTCATTTGCAATATGTCTGTTAGATGTCGCGCAAAATTTCAAAAAGAACTTTTTTTTTATATTTTAATTTATTTGGAAAATGGAAAAAATGAACAACAATTTAACAGGTGAAATGTTCATTAATAATACAAAAATGTCATACACTAACGAAGAGAAACGAGATATGATAAGTATTTTTTATTCTTCGAAACGAAATTCAACAGTAGCGAGTACAAGATAACAAAAACATTAATAAAAATACATAGAAAAGTAAACAAGAAACAATTACAGTAAATGTTCAATATCTGGCCATCTTCGGTAATGCACATTGGGCACGCTTTCTTTCATTTTGTACTGCCCTTTGTATAGTTCTTCTAGGAACTGCATCGAAGGCATTCTGAAGTCTGTCTCGTAATTCTTCAATGTTTTGTGGCGCATCTAATTTATAAATATTATTTTCAACATATCCCCATAAAAAAAAATCTAGCGGACTTAAATCAGGTGATCTCGCAGGCCATTCAACAACTCCCCTATTTCCAATCCAACGGTTTGCAAACTCTTGATTTAAGAAATTAACTAACAACAGCTGCATTGTGTGCTGGTGCGCCATCTTGTTGCCACCATAAATATTGTAAATGATTTAATGGGATATTGTCTTCAAGATAGTCAGATACGTAACATAAAATGTTTAAATATCTTTCTCCGTTTAAATGTTCTTCATACATAACTGGTCCTAAGAGACGATTTGCCAAAATACCCATCCAAACGTTTATTCCAAAACGATGTTGTGGTCTTCTAGCCCTGTTTTGTCGGGGATTTTGTACTCCCCAATCGTGCTCCGTATTTCTGTTGAACATTCCAGAATTTGCAAATTTTGTTTCATCTGACCAGATGATTTTGCTTAAAAAATTTTCATCATTTTCTATCCTTCCCATTAACCAATTACAATATTCTAGCCTTCTCAAATTATCTCCAGGCAGTAAAGAGTGACTAACATGGATCCTGTATGGTTTAAACCTACTTTTATGTAAAGTTCTCCAAACTCTGGACTGGCACAAATTTAATTCTGACGTTACTTCGTGTAGAAATTGATGGATTATTATTTATCTATAAAAATACAAGATTAACATGAAATTTGAAAACACGCTTTTAATTTACCATTTGTAAAATATCTTGTCGATTTTCATTTAAATTCCTGTTGTCTTGACCATTACGCGGCTTAGTAAACGATCCATTCTCGACCAAATTTCTGTCGAGATCTAGAAAAATGGTACGATGAGGCTGTTGTCGTTCTGGATATAATTGTAGATATATTGTACTCGCTACTGTTGAATTTCGGTTCGAAGAATAAAAAATACTTATCATATCTCGTTTCTCTTCGTTAGTGTATGACATTTTTGTATTATTAATGAACAATAAGTGAAATGTTTGACAGATTGAAATTCCAAAGGCTACCTTATTTAATTTTATAATTTATTCTTTCAAATAAAACCTAATGTCAAAAACTTTAGTCAGCATGTGGTACATGGTTGAAATAAAAAAAAAACTCTTTCTGAAGATGTCTAAATCCAATATGGCGCCTATAAGAAATTAGATAGTTGATGATGGCCAGAAAGAAACGAAACGTCGTATAAAAATTTGGAGTACACCACTGGATAGAGGTTTAGAAATTGCCACAAGGATGTGTTTTTATATTTTCTCTACAAGGCCAAATGTTGGTGCTACAGGTAAAAGAAGAAAATGGGGTTTTCGCGTTTTTTTTTTAAATAACGAAGGTCATTTGTCACAGGTCTATTTTCCTTACGGATTTATAACAAACACAAAATTTAACAACTTTGCCAAATTTAAACCTATACTCTATCTCCAATAATAAGCGAGATCCCCATGGTGAGGGCCGAAAATGAATCAGCCTGTATATATATATATATATATATATATATATATATATATAATATCTTCGTGACCTTGGTATGATAAGGTAAACTTAATAAGTCGGCGATTAAAGGTCTGGTTTACTTCAGAGTATATATATTTAAAACAACCCTACATGTTTCGGCAATACGCCTTTGTCAAGAGAATACAAAATATAAATATATATTTTGTATTCTCTTGACAGTATTAACTCTTTGCACTTCCATTTTGGAATTCATATGACGTCCAGTGATTATTTGCAGAGGGAAAAAAATAATCCCTTGGCTGATTTCATAGTGAATTAAAGAGGAAGTGGTTTCATTTGGCGAAGATAAACGCACTCGACGACTATGATTGTGATACGTTACGAATTTCTGCCTCAGCCTCAGAACTAAAACTATTAAACTAAACAAGGTATAATTACCGTGACGTTTGTAAAATCAGAGCATTTACATTTAATGTAATAACATAATCAAATCGGACGACTAACAATGACATCGATGTGAAAATGAAATGTGGAAAGATTGTCGAAAATGATCGGTAATTTATGTCACACAATGTAACAACGTATTGGATAAAGAGTAGATGAAAATTGAAGAACTTTTCGAGAAATAAATAACGCGACATTTGGAGGTGTTATATACTGCAAACGATTTTATCGTTGTCTGGTGCAACGTCGTGTTGCAGCATGACTCGCTGGATTTTAGAACCAATATACATACACTCAGCTGCATGTGGCAGAAAATGACTATTTGTGTATGAATAGCATAAATCACTCACAAATAACTAGAATAGAATTAGCACAATGTGACTGCCCTGAGGGACATCGGAAGATACACAAATTTACATTAAATAATTCTACTATTTCCAGTCTTTTACCTAAGCAAGAGCGTGCCCACGATAGCAAAGTGCAATTAAGGTGTTAATCCCATATAGAAAGAGCTTATGAATTAGCCGAGTATAATCGACCCGATCGAAAGCTTGGTGAATAGGGAAATAAAGTGCGGTAAAACTGCAGAATAAGACTCTCATCCGAATTTCCCGCCACTAGCATACGGAACCAGCTGCAACGTTGACAAATTTCGGTTACTTGGCATTTTGTCATTGAAACGTGTTTTTTATACTTATTATTGATTTGTATTAATTCTTTTTTTTTCCATAATTTCTATTAAAATGGCAGGTAGAGGAGATATTGCAGGATACACCATTGTTCAGGAAGACGAAATAATGGAAATTGAACTTATTCGTGATGAAAAGGTTATGTTTATTAATTTAGTTTTATTAATTTAGTTTATATATTATGTAATTAATCCAAACGTAACGTATTATTTTAATACATATCCTTCCCCTAAAGCTAGATTTTTCATTATATACAATCACAGATTTTTAAAAATTTTAGCGAAATCCGCTTAGTAACAACAGCTTAAATTGTGTTGTTTACAAATATTTTTTAATTTGTTATAGATGCTCGGTTTGGCAACGTTGCCATACTTTATTGAGTTATGCGCATGCGTATGCCTGTTAGTGCGCATGCGTAAATGAGAGACCTATTCTGCCTAAAGTGCTTCTACCTACTCACTAGATTTCTAAATTCTAGATGGATTCTAGTGTATTACTTATTTATAAAGTTTGAGAATTGAAGTAAATTTGTAGGTTACTGCGTTTATACGCGAATTCTTTTCGTTTCCACTCTGTGCAATGTTGTTATACTATACATATTTTATATACCCAATAAAAATTACTTCGTTTATCATTTTATTCTTCATTTATTTTCTATAAAATTTCCAATAATTCAAAAATAAAGGTCACAAAAACTACTAAATTTAAAATTAAAAAAAAATACGAAATTCTAAAATTCTCGGCAACACGTTTTTAAAATTATAAATTTTGCTACCCGTAATCTTAGCATTAATTTAGAAATAATTACTTCATAATTTCGTATAATAAATTATAACTAATTATTTTTATTTTTCTTGTTAGAAAAAAAATATATAAAAAAAAACTGTTTTGGTTTGAACCCGAATCAATAGAAACAATAAAAAGATGTAGGTGTTCCGGTCCCTTATATATAGGCTGGCTGTTTAGAAGATCTTCGAATAAACTCAGACATTAGTATTGATTCCGTAAAATTCTCGTATAATTGTTTGCTTGGTCGTCTCATGTAGAAAATATCTATGCGCTTTCGTTAATCAGTCAGTAACAGCAATCGATCTATCTAATCCAGGACTATCTGATTGATTAAAACCTTACCACTACATCCGACCTCCATGTTGCTAGATTACCGGTTATATAAAATTATATTCAATAACAGTCTCCTACATTTTCCCATCGATTAGAATTTATAACATAAATTGGTATAATTTTGAAAAAAACTATTATTCTTCTAACCAAGTACTCTGTATATATTTGAATATGTCAAGAATTTACCAACCACCAAAGATGTAATGAAATAATGTTTAATACTTTCACTTAATACCTACCTACATTAGCTACAACTAGTAAAAGTAGATATTAGCAGTAAATTCATGTACATATGAAAAATTAATTTATAGATAAAGTACTATTATACAAACACAAGTTTCATATAACGCGCCTTCATTTAATATCAACACCTGACACTTATGCAACCCAATTTGCAATGCAGAACAAAGTATAATTTACTGTATATATAATAAATAATACTACAATCTGTATAGTAAAAATCATATAATTCTACCTCTTTTATTATTAATAAAATATCTGGTTTTATTCACAAAAGAAAGTTATGCTATTTTAAGTTTTCTTATAAAATTTTTATACAAGGTGTGTATAAATTGGCGGACCCACTACACGCGGCGATGTTCTTCGTTAAATTCGGAGTCCAAAATCCTAATACGAAAATGTTGTACCATGCTCCATATCTTTGCACGAGGTTCCTAAATTTCGGACTTTCAGTCTTGAAATAAGCATTATTACTCGATATTTGTTGACAGAAAGAGCTACAATTTAGAAGAAAGAAGAATTGTTGTTATTATCCTTTCGTTAAAGTTTTCGTTTTGATTTTAAAGTTTGTTTTTAATATTTGTTTATTAACTTATTTTGACGAAAAACATATCTGGCAACGTTGTAAAACAATAAGTAGGCAGCCTAATGTTGTTCTAGTCAAATACATTACTACTGTCAAATTCATTCTGAAGACAAAGACAGCCTGATACATCGTTTTAGGATTAGGACTTTTAACTCAAAATTTGACCAAGAATGTCGCCACGTGTAGTGGGTCCGCCAATTTATACACAGCCTGTATTTGAAGCAATTTATTTCACGTTGGGGACTTTTATTCAGAATATTACCGATTTGTTAAAATGGTTGCATAAGTGCCATGTTACGATATTCAACGACACAGTATATAGTCAAGCAAATACAAACAACCGAAATTGTGCAACTTGATCTTAACGGGTTGGCCATTTAATGTTGCGGTTTTAAAAATCGCGCTATTCCCTTGTATATATAGAAATTAATATATTATATATTTTTACACAAGAGGGCCAAGCGCGGTTTACAATAAATATATGAAAAATTCGCCTTATCAGTTTTCAGGAGGCGGCGTATCCAACGGAAGTGCGTGTGGAATTAATAAAATATTATTATAGAAATGGGGAATCTTTTGCAGCTACGGCAAGACACTTGCGTACTCTATTCGGGAGAAAATGAGTCTTTTATTCCCGTGGCGCATGGATTAAATATGGTGGAGGAGGCATGGTTTATGCAAGACGGGGCTCGTCCGCATCGCACGGAAGAAGTTTTCAACATTCTTGAAAAACATTTCGGTAACAGAATCATTGGTCTTGACGCTCAACAGTTTACAGGCGGAGGGATAACATGGCCACCATATAGTCCAGACCTCAATCCTTACGATTTCTACCTGTGGGGATCATTAAAAGATAAGGTATATCGCGATGGTATAGACACCCTGGATGACCTTGAAATGGAATAGAAGCGATACCGTACGCCACACTTCAGGCAGTTTGTGGAGAATTTGAGAAGAGGCTGCGAAATGTTATCGTTGCTCGAGGCTCTCACTTCGAAAACCTGATTTATTAAACCGCAAATCTTGTTTAATTGCACAAATAAATCATTTTTTTAAGTTAATGTTTTGTATGTTTAATATGACTTCAAAAACCGCAACCTTAAATGGCCAACCCTGTATTTATGTCGAAAATGAATATAAAAATGTTTTAAATTATTAAAGCCTGTTTGATATTTCAGCTATCGAAAACCAAAATTTACGTACCTTGAGCATATTTTTGTAGAACACCGTATTCTGCAGGAAAATGTGACTCACAAACGATTGCAAGTGGAAATAAATCAGATACCACGAACTAAAATAACGTGCCTTAAAAAATTTTCCTCATTAGACGCCAATGCTTTTTAATAATGGTTGATGACAGTGCACGTAATCTGTCACATACGTATAATTCTGAATGAGCATGGCCACCTCTTAAAAGAAAAGTTCTTGAAGGCACGTTATATACCGGGTGAGTTTTTTTCATTTTTGTATGGGGTTTTGGGAAACTACAATAGATAGAGATTTAGTTAAATGGGGAAGGAAGTGCAGTTTTACAAGCTTGACATAGTGCTGCTGTCGTATTTCAGCAAACGTTCACAGCTTACTAGATATTTGCAAAAAACTAAATTTCTCCTTTTTCTTTAATATCGTCTAATTACTTTTTGATTAAATTTAGAGAAAAGTTGAAAAGGGAAAATATTAAGGTAGCTATACCCTCTATCAAACTACATTAATTAATTATTTATCGGATTTGCTATTTTCGAGTTATAACGCAAACTTTTGTTTTCTTAAATGGCACTTATATTGTCTTAAATAAATGAGTTATAGCCATTTTTAATTATTTTTTGCCTTTAAAAACATAGTTGGCTACAACAAAGCAACATACAAAAACAGACTCAAATCAGATTAGTTGTCAGTTAGTAGGATAAGTTTTGACATTACCTGACTTTTTTTTTTTAGTTTGTGTTTAGTGATTTTCAGTGTTTGTAGTTCTGTCATGAATTTTTCTCATCTAGAAAAACGTGAAATGGTTGTTGATTGTTTCTTACATTGAATGTAACAATAATCCCCAGAGCTGCAAAACGCTATTTTCAGATTTGTTTATCGTTGTCAACCTTCACTCCTTACACTTAAAAATTTATTCGACAACTTGGGAGAATTTAGAGGATTTACGAAACCAGGCATTGGCAAGAATGCAGAGATAAATATCCTTGGTCATACCCTTCAAAACACATCAACTTCAACCCGTGAAGTTGCAGTAGAAGAACGCATGTTATATCCCGGAGACGACGAGCAACGCAGGATCTTTTGTATAGTATTTTTCACAATCTAAGAAAATAGCTGTGTGCTTTGAAAATACTTTAATAAGGAACCATGCGGTGTGGGTCTTGGCAGATACAAACGCTAATGAATTATTATTTCGGTTTTGATTTCCAACCAATAAAACAATATCTATCTATAAGATTGACTAGATGTTTTTTTTAATTTTTTATATACTTTTTATCTAAATTATTAATTAAACAAATTATTATATAAAATATAATCTATCCAGTTTCTATTTTATGAAAATAAACGTAGGGAACACTTATTGTTAGTCGTACAGAATAAAAATTACTTAATACTCCTCTGGCTTCCATGCCGATATTATAATCAGCGTTTGTAGTTGCCTAGACCCTCACCACATGATGCCTTATTAAAGTATTTTTTGCACGCCACAAAGCTGTTTTCTTAGATTGTGAAAAATACTATGCATGGTATAGCAAACGCCAATTAAGTTGGCGCGAGGAGGAGTAAGTTCGCGCAGGATTAGAAGTAGTGGGGAGATTTGTATTTGGTTTTACATCAAATGTCAGATAATCTAACCTCTGAGCGTATAGCGCTCAGAGGTTAGATAGCGCAGAGACGTTTTTAAAAACGTTTTCTGCGCACCCCCTCCTCGCGCCAACTTAATTGGCGTTTGATATACACGAATATGTGCGGAGCAGATCCTCAATTCCTATTTAAAGTGTTATGGACCGACGAAACCCGTGTAATAAACTGTTCAATGTTCAACAGGCAGAATTAACATTTATTAGTGTAACAAAATCCCTACAATCTCGAACAATGAAGGTCCTCACGTCAAATTTGGGTTTAACGTTTGGTGCGGTATAGTTCACGGGCCCTATATTTTTGATGAAACATTAACTAGTGATCGCTATCTCCATTTCCTAGAAACTGAGTTTCAGGATAAGTTAGATTTGGAAACTAAAACCATGTTGAAATGGTTCCAACATGACAGCGCCCCTCCACATAACACTTTGACGGTTAGACGTTTCTTGAATGAAAAATTTACAACTCCTGGATAGGAAGAGTTGCACCGATTCCTTGGCCGACGACAAATTCGTAACGCTACTAATTCAATTTAAAAACATGCAACCTTTGCATAAACAATAATGGTGGTCGTTTTGAACACTTGTAAATATGTAGTTGTATTTTTTACTAATGTATTTTTGAACAGTTAATTTTGAATTTAGTTTGAGGAATGTATTGTTCTGAATTTTATAATTCAATATGTTGAGGTGCGGTTTATTATTTTTACAATAAATTGAGGTACTTTGTTTTGTGTTCAAATATCAGTTTGTTCAATTTTCCAAACTTCAAACTTTGTTTTCAATCACAAAGAAATTAAAAATGGCTATAAATCGTTAATTTAACACAATAATCTCATGAAGTGGTACGTTGTTGTAACGGGAAAAATGAGCTCTTTGGAATGAAGTTATAGGCCATTTAAAAAAAAAAAAAGTTTGTCATAACTCGAAAACAACAAGTCCGATAACAAATTAATTCATGCAGGTTAATAGAGGGTATAGCTACCTTAATATTTTTCCTTTTCAATTTTTCTCTAAATTCAGTAATAAAGTAATTAAGCGAGATTAAGAAAAATTAAAAAATTTAGTTTTTTGCAAATATCTATACTCTATTTTTAAAGTAGAGAGACGAATTTCTGAACAGACCACTTTGACAGTGAAATCTCATTGGTTGAAAGCAAGGCCAAATTGCTTTCAACCAATGAGATTTCACTGTCAAAGTGGTCTGTTCAGAAATTCGTCTCCCTACTTTAAAAATAGAGTATAGTAGCTGTGAACTTTTGCTGAAATACAACAGCAGCACTAAGTCAAGCTCGTAAAACTGCACCACTCCTTTACCCATTTAATCAAATCTCTACCTATTGTAGTTTCCGAAATCCCCATACAAAAAATTTAACCCTGTGTGTTTATCAATATAAAAAACAGTTATAAACTTCCTCACGTTATAAAGTAAATAAATTTCCAGACATCGTTGTATTAGGATTAAAATGAAGTGCTAAGCAATCTTTTTCAATATACGCCCAAAACCGAAAAATTCAAAACTTCCGTTTCAGAGGAAAAATTAAAGGCTTCAATTCTTTATGATACAAGCAGTATTCTCCTTATCAACTTGAAAATTCTTGATTCAACTATTTTTATTTCATATTGTAAGGCTTTTGTATAGTTTCAAATGTTCCATTAAAACAAGAATATTGACATGTGTTCACTTCAATTAGATCGCTGGGTGCACCACTCATGATTTTTGGGAAATTCAAGTAGGACAACAACCTCGTCTTTAGAATATACATACTTCGCACCCAGTGATTTTCATTTGTTTCTTAAACTATAAAAACAGTGTAAAAGCTCATGAAGCAACTTAAAAGAAGCAATAGAGTTTTATAATTCGAAGATACAGAAATTGGTGTTTAATAAGTGTTTGAATGATGGCAGAAAATATAACTAACTAATAAAGTTATGATAGGAGGGATCGTTTTTATATTCCCGGACTAGGCATGAAAAAAAAAGTTTCGAACAGCAATAAAAATTTATTTTTCAATATAGCCCCCTTGCTTTTGTATACAAGTGTTACTTCCTTTTAATAACATCTCTAATCCATTATAAAAAATTTCTTTGGTTTGTCGGCAAAATATATTTCAACGGCCGCTATAAGTTCGTCATCGTCCATAAATTTTGTTCCCCTTAGAGTTCTTTTGAGATTAGGAAACAAAAAATAATCGCACGGAGCGAGATCTGCACTATAAGGTGGATAGTCTATTTCTGTGAAGCCACATTCGGCAACGGCAGGTTTTGCAAGTCTTGATTTGTGGACTGGTGCATTATCGTGAAGCAACCGGACACCTTGCGTCAGTTTTCCGTGCCTTTTCGCTTTAAAAGAACCTCTTAGGCGATGTATTAATCTTGCGTAATACTCTCCATACTACCCTTGCGTAGATAATCAATCATTAGTATTCCCTGACAATCCCAAAAAATCGTTGCCATTATTTTTCCTGTGGAAGGGGTGACTAAATTTCTTGGGGGGGGCTGTGACTAAATTTCCTGGGGGGGCTAGAACCTTTAATATGCCACTGCATTGATTCTTGTTTTGACTCAGGGTCAAAATGACGCTGACAAGTCGATTGATAATTAAACCTGGTTCGTCTCCACAAAGCACCAAAAATTGTTCACACGTCTCCATCCGCACACGCATTTGGAATGGCGAAAGCATTCGCAGAACCCATCTGGCAATAACTTTTGTCATTCCAAGGTATTCCTGTAGAATTCTGAAACCCGTGCTTTCTGAAACTCCTTATGAAGCTGCTAATTGTCGCTTCTTTAATCTTGCATCCTCCAGTACCAAACACTTGGATTTTTCAATAACATCCGATGTGATCACGTCAACAGGCCGACCTGGACGGGGATCATCATCCAGTGATTCTCGGCCATGTTCGAGCAATTTTGACCATTCGCAAATAGTCGACTTTGAAGGACAATCATCCCCGTATACAGCCAACATTTCTTCACGAATAATTTTTGGAGATTTTCCTTGTTTTGTCAAGAATTTTATAACTGCTTGATATTCAAGTTTGTGCATTTTGATACGTGACGACACAAACTGACAGATATTAGAACTAATACTGCTGCAATTGTTTTGTAAATTGGTAAAGTCGTTAACCAAGGCATGTATGATCATAAAACAGTATAATGAAAAATTATATTAAAATTGAAAAATGTCTAGTCCGGGAATATAAAAACGACCTCTCGTATCATTACTTTCTCATTTTAGAACACTGCAGGAATAGCTCATATTATTAAGCAAATACAAAAACAATTAACATTAGACAAAAAAAACTACTAAGTTAATGTTGAGAACGAAGTGAATTGATATATTTTATCTAATTATAAGGATAAAATTTAATTTATTTATATTGTATGCATACCACTACTTATAAGTTAGTTTAGATGCTCAGATAATACTATGTTATATAATAAATAAAATATAATTCAAAATACAGTTACTAAATTTTCCTGTAGGTAGTAATATCTGTTGGGCAATGAAATATTATTATTACCAATCTCTGGCTCTAATTTATTAGATTAACCGAAAATATTCCAAAAATGTAACAACATCATTCCAAATACATTTAACCATTTCTTAAAATTTATAGTCAATATATTTAAACTTCTTTCGAATTGAAATGTATTTATTGACCCTGAAGCTGTTACATAACAAATGTAGGTGGGGTCACAAATTTATAATGTCAATACGCCACACAATTCCTAATCATTCCTGAAATAACAGAGCCAAACTATCTGATAACAATATGTACCAATATATTCTGATATTCAGATTACAATACAAAACGTTAAATAAATACATTATTAATGGAAATCATTGCTTTAGCTTTATACGATAAAATGTATAATATTCAGAAATTGGAGTAGATAGAACTGTTTGAAGGAGTTAAAAATCAAATAAAAACTCAAAAAAATGAGGGAAAAACATTAATTTGACGAAAGAAATTGGAGTACTTGTATTTTAACAAGAACAAAAAAATTCGAGTAATGTTTGCTTCTCCGTTAACTTACTTAAAATTATCTAATTACAATTTGTTACTGTAAGTTCATTTCTCTATATATATAATATATTATATGGCAAACCAACAAATGAATTACGATAATTTCCTATCTAATTCGTAACTAAAAAAAAATAAAAGAAAAATGAATTAAAAATATCATTACGATGTGGTATAGACAAACAATGCTGTATTATTTGGTAGCAGCTAAAATATAGTCGTCAGTTATATAATTTTCTCCAAAAGTTCTCTTTTTTTAATATAATAAAACGCTTGTTATTCAAGAAGATTGTTCTTGACCATTGCTCTCCTGGGACTTCATTACGTCTGGTAGATCAGGTGGTGCAGAATACGGAGTTAGTTCTAATGCCTCAAATGTACCATTTTCATCCCTGAAAAGAACAAAAAAAGAAGTAGCAACATACAACTTCATAAAATAATGTGAAAAATATCCATTGGGGCAGACTTCTTTAACATGGATGAACTAATTCAATAATAACATTACATTATTACATATGTAATTTTGAGAGATGACAAGTTTTTCATAATTTATTAATATATATACTAACTTCTTTTGAAAAATTTCTCTACTCTTACTCCTTGCTTCATTATACGGCATTCATTAGTCAAATGATTTACTCAAAGTAATTTTAATTTTCAACTAATATGGTGGATATAAATAGTGCCTTTGTTTATAATTTAGCAAAATAGAGATACACAATATGAATGTGTTTTACATTATCTGTTCCTTTAGGTGCCAATATAAAATATTGCAAAAACTAGTATTGGCATTTTCAACATAACCTGTTATATTTATGGTTTAAATCGGCTTTTGATAATGATTGTATGCAAACAATATTGCAAAAAACTATGTCTTAGCAAATTATATAGATTAATTTTATTGTACTTCTTACCTTCTCACATTGTCTACAATCTTTGATTATCTGAACAAAAAATATATTCCAAATAATCTGCACATTGGAAGACAATATTCAAAGGAATCCGCAGTAAATACATTATAACTAGAGACCGGACACATCGGGCTGAAATGGACGTCATTACGACGGACGATATAAATAGTCTACAACATCTGTAAGTACATCAAGCAGTTATTGAATAGCACTATTCATTCGGTTAATTGCACATCCAGTTTTTGTGTGCGGTTAACCAAATGAATAGTGCTATTCAATAACTGCGTGATGTACTTACAAATGTTGTAGACTACCTATATCGTCTATCGTAGTGACGTCATTTCAGCCCGATGTATCCGGTCTCTAATTACAACATATAAGACATCTGACCACAAATTTAGTTGAAACAAACTAATGTATTAAAATACCATTGAATGACATATAGATAGAATAAACTCTATCTCATACATCTGTGAACTTTTTTGAATCTAAAAACTCTTAAATATATTTATGATAAAAACTTCTTTTGTCAATATTTTTTTTAAACAATGTTGAAAAAAATCACTTAAAGGTACATTTTAGGCTACACAAGATAAAATTGTATAAATGCAATTTTAAAAACTATGATGGTGATTTTCATCATTACTTCATGTTAACTTTACTTACCGGACAGCCAATCCTACTGTTGCAGGGCTCTGTGCCTTAGCTGTAGTCGAAGTCAATCCATATTCCTGTAACATTTTATCATCCTCCATAACAGCATTGTCTTTATTGAAAAGCTGTTGGTTGTGTGGAGGAATTTTTAAGATACCTAAAAAACAAATGGTGTCATAATATAGATCATTTCAGACATAATGCAAGGTATAGATCAAAATAATGTTAACCTTCAATAATCTTTTTCAATTCACCAACTGAAGTCGTATCTTTAGCATCAGTAAATATTGTGAGTTTTTTCCTTCGAATCATTAAAAACACGTCCTGAAAAATACATTATAGTAGCTATATCCCAAAAATTTTAATAATCATCCTGGTCAAGATTAGGTTATGTTTTGAAAGACAACAATACAATTAAAATAATGAGAAAATTAAGTAGGAAATAAAATTGTAAATTTACACTCACCATTCTTGATGTATATTAAAGTATTTTATTAGAATTAAATATTATTTTACTAGATTTATTCATTAAATTCAAGCATCCTAAATACCCACAAGAGGATAATAAAGATACCTACTGATATCTACATCAGCATTCTCCTAAAAAATAGTGATTAAATTGACCACTAGGTTACTGGAGTTACCGCCGTATTTTAAATTTCAAAAACCTAAATTTTTTAATTCTGCAACTGAATTTTGTCTAAATTTTATCATTATATATATACATTTTACTTAGAAAATGCATATTGTTGTTAGATTACAATTCTAAACAAACAATATTGTAAAGCGGGAATTCAAAATGATATTTTTTCTTGGAAAATCGCAATGCAGATATGACGATAGACTTTAATTTCAGTCCGGTAACTTTTTGCCACAAAGATAAATAAAATCGTAAACATCTCGTCACTTATTTATCTTCTGTTACAATTCGTACTGATTTATATATGTACTTCAATCAATAAAAAAACAATGCTTTTACTCAAGAAAATTAAGTTATCTTTGAGACGTTTAGGAAATAGAATTAATTACTCTCCCGCGATTCTCGATAAAAGAGCCATATTATATAAACTGAAACCAAAGAAAAACATGTATTCAGTAAAGTGTTTTATTCGCAGAGACATTTAGGTAAGCTATGTATTACGAATATAATCGTTTAATAATTGCATAACTCGAATTATTAATGAAGCCATCTTAAAAATAGCCTTAAGCCGACACATTTTGAAATGACCCACATACGAGTGTATGTTAAAAATCATTTACATATTATTATTGAAATAATTATTCCTTTCGAATTTTGACACATTACAAACAAGTGAAAAAAAGTTGTTTTGATTGAAATTCTTGTTTAAAGAATTGTGTTACTATGTTACATAAAAATCTCCAAAACAAAAAATAAAAATGCAGTACTGTTATTTATCATTTTTTCTGGCTCTTCGCCTTATTGCTTTATCAATCTCTTTCAATTTTTATTATTTTAAATGTAATTAGCTTGTTCTAAAATTATTATTATATCATCATTAATAGATTAATAGAATATTTTATGTTTATATTGACACTATTCTTTAAAGTTATACCTACTCTATCTCATGCCTCCTTCCCTCCACCCGCCAATATAAGTTTTACAGGAAACATTATTAGTAAATTAATAGAAATATTCTAACATTAGAAAATGAGTATAAATTATATTCTAACCATGTCGTTAAAAATCGTGTTTTTTTGTAACACTATGGGCTTTATTAAATCCAACCATAAATAGTTACAAGACTTTGATTCTCTAATGTTTTATTTTGGGAGTGCTTAGCAGCGCTTAGTAAGTTTGCTTTAAACGACGTATTAAGTGTCCAACATTCCTGATAACAATGACTTAATTAATCCTCTACAGTTTTAGAATTTTGTTAGGGACAGATGCAAATACAGGAGATTACTGGTAGTACGAAGGGGTACTGATATCTAGTTAGCCTAGGCCATTTTCCTTGAACGAAACAAAATCTTGTTATAATGGCATGAAATAATGACATTTTAAAAGTGTCACTATAAAATCTTACATCAAGAAGTTGAAGTATCGCTGTGCAGTAAATTTCGAAGAAAACATGTCGAATGCAAATATGAAAATCTATAAATTGGAGTATCGAGGCATCATCAAATACTTGTATTTGAAGAGGTTAAGTAGTAAAGAAATTTACGAAGATATGCTTAACACACTTAGCGGTCAATGCCCATCATATGCGACTGTCAAAAATTGGATTGCGCCATTCAAAAGAGGAAAATTTTCTGTTAAAAATGAGAAGCGACCAGGAAGGCCGATTTCGGTGGCTACCCCCGAAAATATTGACGCAGTTCATGGCATGATATTATCAGACTGTCGAATTGGACTGAAATATATAGCTGAGGCACTAAAGATTTCAAGTGAGCGTGTCCATCATACTGTTCACGTTGATTTAGACATGAAAAGAATGACTGCAAAATGGATTCCTAAATGCTTGAACGCCGAACACAAACGAGCAAGAGTGAAAGCATCACGGTTAATCTGGGCCGGTTTTGAAGGAGATTCAGATTTTTTAAGCCGTCTTGTGACTATGGATGAAACATGGGTCCATTTTTACGACCCAGAAACAAAGGAGTAATCAATGGAGTGGAAGCAACATGGTTCTCCAAGGCCTAAGAAATTTCGAGTTTAAAAATCAGCTGAAAAAGCTTTTGCTTCAGTTTATTTGGGATATCCGTGGAATAATAATGATCGATTACCTAAAAAAGCGTCAGACTAGCACTGTATATTCTTATTCTAAATTACTAACCACCCTGAGAAAGAAAATTGTGTTGTTTTTGCAGGACAATGCCCCTGCACACAATTCGCGCATTACCATGAATACAATTCGGGATCAAGAGTTCGAATTACTGGAACACTCGCCCTATTTCCCAGACTTAGCCCCCTCAGACTATTATCTGTTTCGTCGATTTAAAAAAGTTTCAAAGGACATCAGTTTTTGTCTAACGAAGAGGTAATAAAAGCTGTGGATGGCTGGCTTGTAGACCAAGGAGAATTTTTTTTTTTAGAAGGGTTAAAGGCGTTACACGATCGCTGTATTATGTGTATTAATTTAAGAGGAGGCTATATTGAATAATAAAATATTGTAAGTCCCAACATGAAATTGTTTCAATAGTAGACTAAGAATATATCAATACCCCCTCGTATCTAACACAGTAACAAATACAACAATTCCCAATTTATTGTTGACCGCTTTGTCTTTTACATTAGAAATGTTTTCTTACACCTCTATCGCTGCTAACACTCCAAAGAGTTTTCTTGAACATATTTATATTAAATATGTAACTATCTCCGATGTGCCGTCAGTTGAAGACTAAGCTTTGGTTCTTGCTGCCCCTTAATAATTATTAATTCTGATATCGAATCATTTACATACCTAAATCTGTGGAAAGTTTCTATAATAATTTGAAATTTTGGTGATGCATTCAGCATGCCATTAGCTATCTTGTTCAACTTTGCTAAAGTCTTTAAAAACGTATTATTATGGTGAAGAACAGTGATGGGCAAATGTATGGAACCATGTCAATATCTGGTAAATTAAAAATTATATTGTAATTAAATTTTAGACACGAATATTAGGGATGAAGAGTAGGAGGATTTGAAGTATTTTTTTAAATATATAGAGTGTTCAAAGAAATATAACATACTAAAGTTATACTAATTTAAATTATTAAATTAAACGTATTTGTTTAAATTTTGTGATTCTCCTCGATAACACGATTTCAAAAAACTATAACACTTACTAAATAGCTGAAGCTAAATATTTTAAACACCAAGTGTTATAGTTTGTTGAAATTGTGTTATTGATGAGAATCCTAAGATGTATAAAAATATAGGGCGTTCAATTAAAAAAAGTATGACTTTAGTACGTTACATTTTTTGAACACTCTGTATATTTAAATAATACTTCAAATGATGCCTCTTCATCCCTAATTTCCGTGTCTAAAATTGTATTCCTTTTGTAATTTAACGGATATGAAACCATTTAATTTTAGTATGCGGTTAACGGAAGAGCAGCATATGCCTAAATCGTTGGAAATATCGCTATGTGTCAAATTTGAATTTAGTTCTATTGCAGCGCATACTAAAATGAACGTATCATTAGGAACTCCGGCAAATAAGTCACATATTCTTTGATAAGAATTATCAGCGTGGTACCATTTCATCATTTCGGCTTTCTCTTCTAGTGTATAACGCGGCATTATCACTATTCAAACGCTTAAGAGACTCCGTATAGGGTGACACTGGTGACACTAATTTGTGACATTAATTGTTAAATCGTTGCGCGACAGACTGTTTTGTGATTGGCTAAACGCGTTCAGGGGATTTGTATTCGAAGCGGGAGAAATATTCATACATTCGCATCGTTGCGTTTGCTCAGAATTAGGCGGTATACCTATTTAAAATAAAATGGATACAGAAAAATTAATGGGAATATTGGAAACAGATATAGTTGGACAATTTTTATTTTGTGTATATCAATTTTTTAGAGACTCCGTTTTGCATTTTAAACTAAAATTGTGTGATTCTTTAAGATGTATTACTAAGTAATATATAATAATAAAAATAAAATTTATGATGTTTGTTCTGTTTGATAATTATTCCAAACATAGCTTATCTGGATAACATAGTTATCCTGATAATGTTTCCTTCTTATGCCTGCCATAAATATTATTTTGTTAAATAAAATAATGAAAAATAAATAAATCTTTAAGTATTCTGTTTTTGTATATAAAATACATATAAAACAAAAATATAAATAAAAATAAATAAGTATACTCTCTTCCTATATTAAAAAAATGTAATTATATAAAATAAATATATTTATCACATCTTTTTCGTGAAGGTTATGTAAAGCATTCTCATTAATGACATGAACACTAAAATCTATTCCTTTGTATTTCCATTTTGTAACAGCACTCTGTAACAGCTGACTAGAAAGTGTTGTGCAAACTGCACCGAGCTGCACCGCCTTGAAAAACAAAGAAAAAGACCTAATGATTTTCAGGTACTTAAACTCATAACAAGGGAATTTAAAAAACTTAAATTAACCAATAATATCAACAAATTGTAAAAAGTGATAGAAAAATCCTTGATAATAATTTAGGTAAACAGATTCACAAAATATTAACTACATCGCAGTCTCAACATTTTAACTAATTATTGTTTTTCAATTGTATAACATTTCTGGCTAAGTTAGGCAAATAATATCCGCTCGTATTTTAAATGATTTCTATCACTAAGCATACTTAGTATTTGTCTTCTAAATAAAATGTGTTTTGTTGCGCAATAAACGCTATTATTACGAGTACTTATGCTGGGACAGTAACGAAATCAATGAAAAATAACGAAGAGAAAATAGGACCTAATTTTTTATTTTCAAAATATTTTCTAATTAATAACGTTGTTATTAATTAGAGGGGACGGCCGGCCGAATTCGATAACAGCTATGAACGACAGTCTGACTCAATGTATTCAACAGTGCAAACTAATGTATTACGGAGCGTGGTAATGCCGAACGAACGACCTGGTAGAAATAATAATAGTGTAGCTTTAATAATTATTATATTTACAGTATAACAGTTATCATTAGAGTGGACCAATTCGGAGCGAAAGCAGAGGCGTGACTAACGAATTGGTTCCCGCATGCGAAACATTATTAATATCTAGAGATATACTATCACGAACGGTGCTGTTATTATGTTAGATACAAAAAAAATGTAAGACGGTTTTTCTAGATTATGAACCGTTCTCGATGATACGTATAAAAAATAAAATCTAAAATGTATGTAATTAGATGATTAAAAAAAACTTACCGTCTTATGCGTTTTCCGTGACTTGAAAATCTGGAGAAGCGCGATGAAATATTGTTAACATAAGGTGCGTCTCCAAAGTTATTTCTCGAAAACACGTCCGCCGTGAGGAAAATATGTGCTTGTATAAAGAAAACGATCGCTCCACATCTAGTGATGTGATGTTTGCATAATTAAAATAATCTTTGAAACAACTTAACACATCTGTAGACGAACCTTCACAAATTTGTCTAAGTCTGGCAAAATCTAAATCTCTATCTAAAACACTTTCAAACTGACTTAAAATACACTCATTTCTTGCGTCTTCTATCGAACATAGCTGTGCGTGTGTATCTTTCACAACTAGCACTGATTCCTGTAACGATAGCGAAGAATTTTGTAGGTTTTCTAATGCTTGCACTATTCCGAAGTAATTGTTGTGAATAGTTTGCAAATCACTTTTAACCTGACTATTTTGAAATTTTTTCCGACTTTCTTCGATAGCTGCACTATCTTTCGGATTTAATAATAAAACCACTTTTTTTACATCCTCAAAATATTTATGATAGTAAAATGCCGCTCGTAGCCATGTTCCCCATCGTGTCAGAATCGGCAGTGGTTTCACAATTCGTGAAATTTCCGAATACGTTTTGGAGATTTCAGGAATACTGCCTTTGTACTCGATATTAACGCATCTACATTTGGGTAACATTTACGGATCCGTTCTGCTACAAGATGGAGGGCATGGATTTTACATGTAATATGTAAAAAGTTACCACACTGTTCCTTAAGAGACCGACCTACAGAAAGCATGGGTGCGGCACCATCTGTCACAAAGAATAGGATTTGATCTCTGGAAATTTCAAATTTTTCGAATTTACTTAACACCACTTTTGAAATTACCCGCGCAGTACATTCTTCTATTTGTCTACTAGCTAATAAAATTGAGGATGGCGATTGATTTGGTTCCATTTTACGCACATAACATTAAGTACAGATCTTTTTTTGCTATCAGTTGTTTCATCCACACTCAATCACACTTTTTTATTTTTCAGATCAGCCTAAATTTTATTTTCTAAATGTACACGAACAGATTTTAAATAACGTCGTAAGTGGGTGCAGCTCGGTAATTCTACATTGCCATATTTTTCAAGAAATGAAATAAACGAATCATTGCGTAACAAAGTAAACGGCAAATTACATACAACCATCATTGTACACAAATCAAATAAGAACACTTCGTATTTTGTATCGGCACCAGTGTCTCATCTTTATGTCTTGCGCTATGTACGTGGCGTTGCAAATTTGATTTTGTTAAATGGTTTATATATATATATTGCACACTAAACATTTTACATTTACCCCATTGTAAGATAAACTAGGATGGTTCTCAATAAACCTATTGACTAACTTTGATGATAGCGGTTTTTTTTACTATACGCTCCTTCAACATTATTACATACACAGAATACACTTTCCTGCTGCTATTATACGTGTATACACGATGACCGTGAACAACATACTAAGTAATCGTATGTGCGATGGGGCACGCGGGAACCAATTCGTTAGTCACGCCTCTGCTTTCGCTCCGGATTGGTCCACTCTAGTTATCATTCTATGAAATGTACATCCACATAGTACTATAGCTTGAGCCTAACTATTCTGACTGCCGTAATTCCCATCGGGGACTTTCCCTACAATACATCCCTGCATACCGGACAAAGTGTACTAGTTACTATTTCGTTGGTTCCATACGTTGTATTAAATAAAAAATAAAAATTAAACAAATAGGTAAACAAATGGTGACCATAATAAGAAACGAAATGATTTGAGCGGAAGTAATCTCTATTTACCAAACAGAGCTAATGTACAAACGCGCATAACTGATTAGGGGAAATTAATCAGATTATCCTTCGACGATGGCAATGACTTTCAATCATTTACATTCTTTTAATCCAATATTCTTTGTTTGTGTAGCAGCAAAATGATTTTACGCGATTTTTTTTTTCAGTAGAATCTCGAAAGCAATAATAAAAACGTCACCTTGGCATACGCTGGTGAATTACCTGCATACCGGATAGTGGTATTTTTTGCTATGTGTATACGTAGAGTATATGTATATGTAAGAAGGTGTAACAGTTCCTTCTTCCTGTATTCATACATGCATCTTTCAGTGTGATCGACACTAATGTCAAGGCATTTGTAACGCTATAAAAAGATAATGAAAACAAATACGAATTCTATTCTTAGTTTGTTCGATATATGAATATAAAGTTGATTATTATGCAAATATGTACTGTGCAAATTTCAATGCACGAAATATTAATTTAAACATAAATATGTACCTTAACAAGTGAGAGACTCTTTATATTAATAAAGTCTTAACATGTTCATAAGCAACCACGCAATAACTGCAAAGATTCAACAGCGCAGTAAATTTTATAAATGAAAAATTAAAAAAGAATATGGTCACATCTTCTAGATTGTATATACTTATTTCAGCAACTAAGTTAATATTCGCAGTAAAAGAATGAATAATGAACTAAAAAATGAAATATCATCAACACATGGCATCCCTAAATCAACAAGAAACGGGTATAAACATAATACAAAATCTTTCACCAAACACGTCCGTACTAAAAACTCTATTCTACTGTAAATATCTACAATAAAAAAGAAAAGAACCGTAATAAATAATGAAGTTATGGCACGCTGTGTTAATTGGATAGCAGATATTTAACTATAAACTGCCCGCGACAGTTACAAGATCGAAAAATATTAAGATAATTTGCAGAATATACGAATAGATATTTTGACTACGAAAAAAATGCGTCTTTGATTCTAATAGATACGAGGACGCGTTGATTAATTCGCGCGATTGTACAGAAACAAAGGATAATTTAAATAAACAAACTTTATTTTTCTACATAATCTCCTCGTACCTTAATTCTTAAATTTTTTGCGTGCATTATAATGGTGAAAGAGCACATTCTTCTTAGTCATCCTTGGACGATTCCTTGTTTAACGATAACTGTCGGAAGATTTACGTAATATTCGCCATTTAAGGTCTTGCCATTTTGAAGATAATTCATCAATAATATTCCTTTTGCATCCCAAAATACTGAAGCCATCGCTTTTCCTGCTGATAAAGCTGTCTTCTTTGGAGTTGATTCTCCATGTTTGATCCACATCTTTGGCTGTTGTTTAGATTCGGCTGTATAATAATGAACTCATGTTTCATCACAAGTAACATCGAATATTTAACAGCGAACAGGTCTTAGATCCGTTGTCAGTAAACGCGGCGCCCATCTTGCCGAAAACGTTCTCATATCAAGTTATTCGTGCAAAATATAAAGCAGCCATTCCTTTGAAATATTCACTGCCTCTGTTATTTCTAATGCTCTTAATCGTCGGTCACTTAGCAACAAGTCATGGACTTTATCCACCATTGTGGCCGGTCTCCTTGTGGCCGCCTTGTGGCCGGTCTCGGTCGTTTACTGCGGGGATCATCTTCTGCTACGCTTAAATCCATTTCCCCATTTTCCGACGATTGTATACGAAAGACAACCCTCATGGGGGGATTGTGCAACGAGTAGTCTGATATTGTCTTGTTATAGAAGCACCTTCCTTCAATTACTTGCTTTATTTCAAGCGTCCCACATCTCCATCTATTGCATCTACGAGGTGCATTCAAGTTCTAAGGCCCTCGATTTTTTTCTAACTAACTACTCACCCGAAAACTATTAAACTGGTGTTACTTCTCGACGTAATCTCCCTGCAGACGTACATATTTTTCACAACGTCGACGCCATGATTCCATGGCCGCGGCGAAGGCTACTTTAGGAGTCTGTTTCGACCACTGGAAAATCGCTGAAGCAATAGCAGCACGGCTGGTGAATGTGCGGCCACGGACAGTGTCTTTCATTGTTGGAAACAGCCAAAAGTCACTAGGAGCCAGATCAGGTGAGTAGGGAGCATGAGAAATCACTTCAAAGTTGTTTTCACGAAGAAACTGTTGCGTAACGTTAGCCCGATGTGCAGGTGCGTTGTCATGGTGAAACAACACACGCGCAGCCTTTCCCGGACGTTTTTGTTGCAGTGCAGGAAGGAACTTGTTCTTCAAAATATTTTCGTAGGATGCACCTGTCACCGTAGTGCCCTTTGGAACACAATGGGTAAGGATTACGCCATCACTGTCCCAGAACATGGACACCATCATTTTTTCACCACTGGCGGTTACCCGAAATTTTTTTGGTGGCGGTGAATCTGTGTGCTTCCATTGAGCTGACTGGCGCTTTGTTTCTGGATTGAAAAATGGCATCCACGTCTCATTCATTGTCACAATCGACGAAAGGAAAGTCCCATTCATGCCTTCGTTGCGCGTCAACATTGCTTGGCAACATGCCACACGAGCAGCCTTGTGGTCGTCCGTCAGTATTCGTGGCACCCACCTGGAGGACACTTTTCGCATTTTCAGGTCGTCATGCAGGATTGTGTGCACAGAACCCACGGAAATGCTAACACTGGAGGCGATCTGTTCAACTGTCATTCGGCGATCCCCCAAAACAAGTCTCTCCACTTTTTCGATCATGTCGTCAGACCGGCTTGTGCGAGCCCGAGGTTTTTTCGGTTTGTTGTCACACGATGTTCTGCCTTCATTAAACTGTCGCACCCACGAACGCACTTTCGACACATCCATAACTCCATCACCACATGTCTTCTTCAACTCTCGATGAATTTCAATTGGTGTCACACCACGCAAATTCAGAAAACGAATGATTGCACGCTGTTCAAGTAAGAAAAACGTAGCCATTTTAAGTATCTAAAACAGTTCTCATTCTCGACGCTGCCGCTACAATTCCATCTGCCGTACAGTGCTGCCATCTCTGTGACGTATTGACAACGAACGCACGCTCATTTTAAAACAATGAACATGCTTCTATCTCTTTCCAGTCTGGAGAAAAAAAATCGGAGGCCTGAGAACTTGAATGCACCTCGTACAACGCAGATTTCAATAATCTCTCTCTACAACGATATGTTGGATATTGACTAGAATTTTCTGTTAAATTATTGATGCAAATGTTTATTTTAAAACACACTATATTCCATTTTATCGATCAGTCAACAAAGTAAGATCTACTAAACATGTATTTCTTCCCTAGTGGTATCATGACATCAATAAATTAATAAGACTGAAAGAAAACTAATCCAGGAAATGAAATAGAACTAAATCTCGGTTTCGTCGTTTTAAATTCATCAGATTAAATTTCATAGTAGAGAGTGAATTATTGAATGAATGCTTAAAGCTTATCAATCTAGTATGGAAAATGAAATTATATACGATCCGAGAACATTTTTAAAGTGTATAGTGAATAGGAAGAACATTTCTAGAATGACGTTTAATGATCGTAGTGTTCCAAATTTTCAAGAAATAGTAGATACTTTTGCCAATGTTTTTCTCAAATATTTTTCATTCTTTATTTCATCCCACCTCTATACACAACTATTAGGATGTTGATTCTTTTCGCCTAGTCAAACTTTTAAGAGTATTTAAGAATTTCGAGAGACGTAATAGAATATCTAGCTTCTTTTGTAAAGAATTTGTTTAGCAGTGTTATATGAGCCTAAGTCCTCGTTTCTTCACTTGTGGAAAATTAGCAGAATTATTGAATTTAAGTTTACTTGTTTAAGTAACAAAAGTTTATTAAATCAACAAATTCTTTCTAAATGTAAATTTATGTCTATTTTACAACACAAATTTATTGCAATTAGATTCATCATTGCCATTTAGGTCGAAATAATATATACTGATCTTACTGAGTGAGTCATTAATTCAATTAAATATTCTATACTTTTACTCGTACCTAAGTAGAATGCCTCCGCTTTCTCAAACAATTTACTCCAATTAATCTCTTCCTATTTGAGTCACGAATATAATTACGTCTACTACAACGGCTTTCATTCGAAACAATATACTCTATTGTCAGGCATTGCTCGTGAGTTTACTCTAGGGCGAATATTTTTGTAGACGATTTCATTATGCTATTGGATCGTAATGTACTTGCGTAAGATCTTTTCTAAATTTTTTTCTGGTTCAAAAACTTTTCAACCAGTCCTTTGCGATGACGTTTACATGCGCCGAAGCTACGTTGTTCTTAGGAAAACTGCTGAAGACACGATCGCAGAAAATGAATTCTTGTCTTATTCTCACTTCGTGTTCCATTTCCAAAATGGCCATAATAATAAATGTATTGTATGTACAGATTTGCCAAAAAAGACAGAGAGAAGAGCAACAGAAATATAACAACACGAAAAATACGAGTATATACTCTAGGGATTTTAATGCAGCCAACTACACTCAAGTGATTTTGTTTGCAGTGTAGTTACACAGCATATACCAAATATTCTAGTAGTATCAAATGTCCACAATTGGCAATAGAATACTTAGATTATCATCAATATAACATTGGCTATATTATTTACAGTTTTTTGACAATTATCATTTCTGACTGTTCGTAATGACATTAATAATAATTTAATAATAATTCAATGTAGTTAGTGGAGCTCCATCTTGTTAGAAAAAAAACATTTCTTATTTCATGCTAGTGGCCGACAATCTGCTTTAAAAGGAAAAAAGGTTAATCCGTCTTCTGCTAATTGCAGTTCAAACACGAAATTTACGTGGATTTGCCCGTTCACAACAAAATTGTAAAAAAAAAATGCAAAACCACATTTTTATTTCTCATAAGTTTTGAAGGTTACTGAGATGCAAAACGTCAATGTATGTAGGTACATTATCTGCCATAATGGACCTATTTAAATATGTTATCCAACACCTCCTAATAATAGACCTGGTAGATATGGCTATTTTAAATCAATTATGTAGCTTATAACTCACTAGTGAGTTAAAAACATAATTTATCTCACTAGTGAGATAAAACAAGGTGAAATTTAGATTGCATAGAGACATTCAAACTGCTATAGTATTAACACATTTATATTAATTCTAAAGGGTAAACAATAGCAACTAATTAACATTTACATTAATATTAAAGTTGAAGGAAATCCTCTTTGTATCTGACTCTGCATTCAGGTTATTCGAATTTAGAGTTATACTAGAAGACGTATTTGAAGTATCCTGAACAGAAATTTGATGACCAGAAGTCGAGGACGTTAGACTGTCTGGACCTTGTATCTTTCTGGCTATATCAACCTTGTTGGATACTGAATCTTGTATATAACCTTCTGCCACAGTGGACGATTTCCACCCACCATGTCGTTTAACTGTTGTAATATCAGCTCCTGCGTTTGCCAGAAGAGATGCTGACGAACGTCTCAGACTATGTCCTGTATATAATTGAGCTTCTGGTAGGTTCAGGAAAGATGCAACTTTCTGAGGTATCTTAGAAATGATGTTAATTCCAACTGGCTGGATAGTGCATTTTTCTTTCTTGTAATTTAGGAAGAATCTGCCATGTGGAATGGAGACATATTTTCTGTAGAGGTCAAGAATATCTGTTGTAAATCTTTCTGCCATAACAGTGAAACTTCTAGATACGTTTGTCTTTGTGTCAGGTATCGAAACATACAAGTATCCTCCTTTATCTTCTATATCGTCAACTTTCAGCTTAGTTATTTCATCACAACGACACGCACCTGATATACCCATTATTAAGGCAACCTGCATAGAATACACGAACGAATACTGAATAAATACTTTGAATTAAATATAAGAAAATAAATAATACCTTCATCATCAAATATTGATTGTTAGGAGCCTCTTTCAGAAACTTCTCTATATGTAGCCTCTCCAAGATTTTCGCCTTTTTGGACTTGTGGGTTCTTGCCTCACTCTTCAAATAGGAAATCAGTTTTCCGTATTTCGATATGTCACTATTCATATACACTTTCAAAGTACTTCTTAACATGGAATACTTCGTCCACAATGAAGAAGGTGCTATTTTGCTTCTATAAATATGGAAATACGCCAGCATAACTTCTTCGTTAATTCCAGTGATACTTTGCTGTTTTCTCCATTCTTCAAAATGACGAAATTCTTTGTCGTAATTATCCTTCGATTTTTTTGGCAGTAATTTATAACATGCTTCTTTCTTAACTTCTAGCGGAATGAAAACAGCCTCTTGCAACTCTTCCATTACCATCAACTTTTAACTGCAGTATTATTAATCAATCACTAATTTTGTTTGCTTGTTGATTTGCATTATTTATTCTCCAAAGTGACTGCATTACTGTATATGAACTTTTTGCATTAGTCGTTTATAATTTAAATTTGACATGGAACGTCAAATTTATAATTTAAATTTGACATGGAACGTCAAATTTATAAAACATTAAAAGCCATCTTGAACGGATCTTAAGAGGTGTTGGATAAAGTTTTGTATTGCACACGTGTGTTAATTACAAATAAGTCACTTGAGAAAAGTAGCTCACTCGTCCTAGCGGACTCGTGAGCTAAACATTTTCTCGCGTGACTTATTTGTAACATAACACACTTGTACAATAAATAACTATTATTTATAGCCTATTACAATTCATATATTATTTTTAAGAAATCGATAACCCATTTTACAATGCAAAAAAATAAAAAAATAAATAAACAGTTTTTTTTTGTCCGGCAGTTTACAACGGGGAAAAAACATGTTTATATACGAATTTGGCGACCTTGAACACAGAAATACCTGGAAAGACCTTACATTGTCTTTGCTTTAAATATATGTATTAACATTTTAATTTCTCTCTTAATTAATAGTACGTTAATAGAGGTTATCAATACAAATTTGTTTCGTGCTTTTGTTGTCAGACCTTTTGTTCCAATACATTGTGTAAACTGGCGGACAAAAAAACAGTACGCCTCATTTTGACGTGTGACAACATTTTAACAAAATTAACACGTTGTGAATCAGTTTTTAACTTTTGAAGGTTATTGAGATGCAAAATGTCGATATAAATAGGTACATTATCTGCCATATAAAGACGGCAGACTGTGTGCCCGGTGCATGGTGACATGAATCATGTCAGCATGTGTACTAAATATTATTTTGGATACTATAATACAAATATGTTTTGCAGGTGCATCTGTTATTGCCAATAATACAAAAAAAGTATTCCTCTTTCAGGAAAAAATTTATGGCTCATTCATTCCTCTCGCTTTGTTTACATATCGGAGCAGAAAAACATATATTTAGTAGTTTCCTAAATATTTCCATACATGCATTTATCAAAGAGATAACAGAATTTGAACATATATTTTACAGTTCTAAATCAAAATTTAAAAAAAAACATTATTTTGTATTTCTAACAATGAACGAAACATTTATTCTAAAGGAAAAGTGGTATTAAAAATAATATTTAGTACACATGGTGACATGATTCATGACACCATGCACCGGGCACACAGTCTGCCGTCTTATGAATCTATTCAAATATTTTATTTATAACCTATAACAATTCATATGCTATTTTTGAGAGATCAATAGGTAACCCATTTTACAATGCAAAAAATGAGTCGGACAGTTTTTTTGTCCACCAGTTTACCTGTTTGAACAGATAATTTTCTAAGAAATTTACTTACACTAATTTCTACTGTATTCCGAGTATTTTTCACAATATTATATGTTAACATTGTTAGCGGCATTTTGAATTTTCGTTTCAGACTAATGCTATCCAAAAATTTTCGAATCAATTTATTGTGATGACGTACAAATGCACCGAGGGATACGTCCTGATTATAATACAAGGATGACGCTGAAATTGATGAGAATGACATTTAGTACGCATGCCTTAAACTTCAAATATGATTAAACTTGTATGCTAACCAGTGTTGCCAACTCTGGGGTAAAGTCGCTAAATCTGGGGGATTTTAAAAGCGGTTTGGCGACAGAAAATAATTTTTAGGATTAGCAACTTTTTTATGGATACTTTTAAAAGACAAATAATCGTTTTTATTTATTATTCTATAATATGTATAGCAACCGCCAATTAAGTTGGCGCGAGGAGGGGATGCGCAGAAAACGTTTTTAAAAACGTCTACCCCCACTACTCAAGTAATAGTCAGAATACATTTGTCATTGACGATTGACGGAAAATAATGTATTTGCTAGGGGATTATAAAGTGATATACGCTCAGAGGTTAGAATTATATGACATTTGATGTAAAACCAAATACAAATCTCCCCACTACTTCTAATCCTGCGCGAACTTACCCCTCCTCGCGCCAACTTAATTGGCGTTTGCTATACTTCATTTTGTTTTTAGAAATACCTATTTTCATTTTATAATTTTCAGAAAAATTATTTTTCGAGAACAAACATTATTTTTTTTATATTCATTATGTTCTAGTGTTAAAAAAAATATAAGTATATATTCAACTTTAGAAATTCATTTTAACTTTTTTTTTACTGCATTAAATTAAATCTGGGATTTTTTATGCTTATTTAGCGACTTTTAGACTAGAGCTAGTAGCTACTTTTCACGAACGAGAGTTGGCAACACTGATTCTAACGTACGCGGCGTTAGTACTGTTACAGTACTACGTGACTATAAATGTTTGTAACAAATATTTACTTTGGCAACACTGAAAAATTGGCTAGCCTGGTTATTCATATATAGGTACAACTTTGTTGGTGATGTCATTTGTATCATATGGATGCGTTAAAAATTAGGTGTGCTAACATAAAATTACAGAAGTGTTTCCAACTTAAGTCGAAAATTTACAATCATTTATAGTCTCGTTGTATTAACAGCGGATGTTTAAATACTTGTAGACATGGAGTTAAGCCGACAGCATTTCGGAACTATAATACTGTATGATTTTAAAATGGGCCTTAATGAAGAAGACGGTTTTGAGATGATTTACAGGATATCACCATTGTCGCAGTTATTTGCATTACATACAGGTAGGCTCAAGTCAGTAGTCACCTCTGAAAATGTTTCCCGCGTTTGCAAAATGTTGGAGGCCATCCTTGGTATTGGACCCGCTGCAGGAAAGCAAATCCTACATGAAAGTTACATGTAGGAAAACTTGGATGCCACATAGTTTAACAGAAACACAGAAAGCCTAGCCTGTAAGGATTAGCCATTAAACGAGATGTTAAGAAAAGCTGGGCATCGGCTTATTTCTAAAATCGTTAAGGGTGATGAAACATACATTCCTTTTTATCGTGTTCCTGCGCACCAAGAGGGTAGAGTATGAGTGTACGAATAAGAGCCAACACCGACGACTGTGAAAATATGTACGCCGTTTTCTACAGAAGAACTGCGCCTGTGAAAGCTGTCAAGTTAGAAGGACAAAAGGCTAATTCGGCCCCCTAATACACCCAAAATTGCCTCCCCGAGATTCTCCGAGAATTCAAAATTCAAAATTAAAGTCTTATTGCTACACCATGCCTCTGCGCAGAAGGCTAGCGATACCGGAAATTGTTTGAGAGAAAACAACATCAAGGTAATCGCTGGATCTAACAATGTGCGATTTCTGGTTATTTTTTGATCTTAAGAAGAATTTACGTGGTCAACGCTTTTCATCAGAAGAAGAGATTGACTTCGCCATCCACGAATATTTTCAGTCAAATTCTAAGAACGCCTGGCGTGAGACTTTCGAATTTTGTAAAACTTGTCTACAAAAGTGTATAGATAATAAAGGAGAATACTTTAAACATCAATAAATTTTTCTCTAAATGTTTCATTGTTTATACACCTCACTAATTTATCGTCACCCTCGTATTCGACCGAAAACTACTAAAGACACGATTGCAGAGAATAAGTCAACGTTTTGTATTCTACTTCGAAAATGGGCCAAATTTAGTTACATACACCGCAAATGGCATTATTTGAATATAAAGATTTATTCAGAAAAGAGTAACAAAGATGCAACACCTCGATCAGCAACAAACAATAATACACAAGTAAACAACCACATATACAAACATGAACAATGCCGCCAATTTACAAATATTAAAAGGTTCTAATTTATAGATTTTTGCAGTCAACTACAGTTAGTTGATTTTGGTCATGGTGTATATTCAAGTTTGTATTTTGTCTTCTAAGTAAAATTTTTTCGTTTCTGTTGGAGTGTATTTAAATTTATTAATTTGATTTAATCATAGGTTTGATCAACTAGCATTTTGACATTAGAATCACTTCTTTAAATCGATAGTGAAAATTTTTATTCATCAGCATCCATTTATCTAATCCACAGTGATGGGCAAATGTGTGGAACCATCTAAATATCCGTTAAATTAAAAAAAGGTATTATAATATATTGTAATTTTACACAAGGAAATTAGGGATGAGGAGACACTATTTAAAGCATTTTTAAACATACAGAGTGTTCAAAAAAATGTAACGTTCTAAAATTATACTTTTTTAAATAGAACGTATTTTTTACATTTTAGGATTCTGCTTGATAACACGATTTAAACAAACTACAAGCACTTGCGGGTATAAAGTATTTAGCTTAAGGTTAACATGCAAACGAAAATCAGAACTTTTAGAATATTAATCTGGCGGTATTTTCAAAATCATAAGTATTGCTTGATACTTAGATATAATCATTTAAATAAAAATCTTTACAATTGGAAATATAAATACTACAATTTCTTTTATTTCTTATTTTGTTGTGGCAATTAATTTTTTTTTTGTCGAACAAGTTAACGTGAATATTACAATCTTTAAATTTTATTACAAAGTCTGATAGTTTGTGGCATTTAAAAGTGTCATTAAGTAATTGTTGTTTGTCAATAATGGTTGAATTAAATGAAAGAGAAAGAATACGAATATTAATATATTAATGTTGATCGGTTGTGGTGACAGGACTAGAACTCATCTGGAAGTATGCAACCTTTTTAATACTATACATCCCAATCGGCAACCAATTTCCCGTTCTGTTGATACCAAAACTTTAAGAAGGTACAACATAAATGGCAGTGTTCGCAATTTGAAAAGAATTTGTGGTACAAATTCTGCAGCAAATGATATTGAAGCGCAAGATGTTGTCTGTAGAGAAAAATCCCCAATTATCTACAAACGAGCTATTAGTGGTCGTTCAGTAGCAAGAATTCTTAAAAAATGAAAAATACCATCCTTATAAAATCCGCCTCGGTCAAGAGCTCTCTGGCGATGATTTCGACGAAGGCAAGAGTTTCGTGAATCAATGATGAACATTTGTAATCGTGATAGCAATTTAGTAAATAATATAATATTTTCGGATGAGGCGACCTTTTATTTGAACGGTACTATTCAAACACATAATTGTCGGTATTGTGCACAGAGTAATTCTCACTGGATACAAGAAGTGCATACACATAACATCTTGTTTCAGCAGGATGGGGCACTCCCTCACTATTCAGTTATGTTGGAGATCGATTAAATCGAACTTTTGCCCACAGATGAATTGGAAGGAGAAGCGAAAGTGAATTGCCCGCACGTTCTCTCAATCTCAAATGCTTCAAATGATGGCTCTTCATCCTTAATTTTCGTGTCCAAAATTTTGTTACAATATCTCTTTTTAATTTAACAGATATTTACATTGTTCCACAAATTTGCCCATCACTGTATGTGAACAGTAGGGCTGGGCGAAGTATCGATACATCGTCCAATACCCGATACCATAACTGGTATCGATTCCCCGATACCTCATATAACGAAGGTATCGATTCTAAAGCATCGATACCTATCGATACTTTACCGATTCCAGTACTCGCTAAGTATCGATGTATCGGGTAGCTTACCCTTGTGCATTTTTTTAAATGTACATAAAGGATGCAATAACTTTTTAAGTAAAGAATTTGAAGTATATAGGCATTATATATAACGAGCCATCGAAAAAATTCATAATTAGAGTAGACTGTGAAATGGGGTTGGTACTTTAGCCACTTCCACATAATGACACATTACTTGATGCTTGACAGTTTCATTTGGTTTCATTGTAAAAAAAGGTTATGGCATTGAAATGATACTACAACAAAAAAGAAAACAAATAATTTATTTAATATCGAAATCATAATCAAAATTTACATATAGCTACAGAAGTTGTTGAAAATGTTGTCCATTTACATTTAAACACAAACAATTTTCTTAATAAGAGTTTTGAAAAATTTGACACAAACTTATAGTTTCAATGTCAAATAATAAATGTCATTATGTGGAAGTGGCTAAAGTACCAACTAAATTTCACAGTCTACTCCAATTATGAATTTTTTCGATAGCTCGTTATTATATAATATATATTTGATCGTATCATCAACTATTATGCCATCTTTATGTGAAACATTTATTGATAATTATTAGGAACATAATATTACAATATATTAATAATACTTTAGTTACTCATAATACGTTAGTAACGAACTAATCACACGTTAGATACAGCACCATAATACGTTAGATACAAAACCTTAATACGTCAAATTGTACATTATTTGAACATGAATTTCTATATTTTGACAGTTCTCAATTTTGAAAGATATGTCTTTCATATCTGTCTTAAATCCGCGATCTTCTGCAGCTTCACAACCTTTTTTTCGGATGATTCAACACACATGATGTTCAAGCCGCTTACGTCCTCCAAATTTTCATTTTTACGTGAAAACTCAATTGATTGTTCAGAGTTTGACACACTGTTTATTAAAACCTTTCCCATCTGAATCTTCTGCGAAATTGCAGTTTTCTTCGTTACGTTGTCTTCTAAATACCCCCTAGCAACCTTGCTCGACTCCCACCCAACCAGCTCTTGCAGATCTAAGATGTCTCCGCCGGCGTTAACCAGAAAAGTTGGTGAAGATCTTCTAATACAATTACCAGTAACAAAGTTGGATTTTCTAGTTTGAGGTATGTAGCGATTTTTTCAGGTATTTTAGAAAAGAAATGAATACCACAAGGCTGAATTATACACCTTCCATTTCTGTACGATATAAAAAGTCTCTTATGCGTAACATGACGCGGTCGCAATGCTACATATTTTTTAAATAAAAGTACGGAATTAATGTCACCGTCAGGTACTGGGACAAAAAATCTTTTTTTGTGAGTTTTTGTGTCAGGAATGGTAACAACTACCTCAGTCTCTAAAACCTCAACATCGTCCGTAGACATTCTCGCTAATTCAATGGTTCTACAAGCCCCTCCTAGGCCAATCAAAAAAGCTACTTTTATCATCAAAAATACCTCGTCTGGAGCTGTACGCATAAATTCATCAACTTACTCTCTAGTGAGTATTTTGGATTTTTTAACTCGATATCAAACATTCTTTTTCTTGATAAATTTTATCAAAGCACCATACTTATCAATTTCTACTCTTTCTTTTAATTCGAAGCAAGCTCGCAACATGGAATATTTTGGCCACAAACATGAAGGAGCGTAGTAATTTGACAGTCTCACGAAATAAGCGAGCAAGACTGTTTCCCCAGCACCTTGAACATGTTCTTCATCTCGCCATTTACAAAACAGACGATATTCGTTTTCGTAATGCAGTTTTGACTTCGCTGGCAACAAATCTAATTTTGCACTATTTGCAGCCTCTATAATATTTGCGGGAACATCAAATTCTTCCATGATTTATTAATTTATTTCAAAAACGTGCAAGCTTTGACGTAAGTATTTCGTATGACAGACAAATTGTTGATTTTGTTTTAATCTTGATATCGTTGATGATACGATAAAGCTTTGAATATAAACTCGAACATCAGCGATTTAAACCCTCTCGGACGTTACGAGGTGACTCGGCTAGCGCCTCGTCACCTGGCAACGTCCTCGAGTATTATAAATCGCTTAATGTTCTCGTTATATTAATAGCTATAAAAGGATGTTATTATTGTGTGTAGCAAATATCTTTATTATGACATAACTATAACTATTACAAAAAAAGAAGAATCTCACAATATTGCAAATTTCATACCGTAGTTATGGTAGAATCGGTAAATTAATTTTATATCTCTTGAAACCGATATCAAACAATCGACACCTAGAAAATGGGTTATGAATATTTATTTCTAGGTATCGAATTAAGGTATCGATTCCAAAGTATGGATTCCAAGGTATCTATTCCAAGATATCGATTCCAAAGCATCGATACCTATCGATACTTTACCTATTCCAGTACTCAGAATCGATACCGTGCACAGACCCGATACATCGTTAAGTATCAATACCTCGATTGGTATCGGTACCCGATACTGAAAACGTCGATATCGCCCAGCCCTAGTGAACAGCGAGTTATTTTCTATAGAAAAGGTTTGGATTTTTACCATCTGTACAACGTCCATCTTTGATTTACAATGAAATAGCTTCTTCATTTACACTTACCGGAAGACTTATGTTTAAGGATGCAAATTTGGGAGCAAACGCAGTGTCGCAGTTGAAGGGGATTCGTTGCACGCGCATCTATTATATGTAACATATGTTCCGACAATGGTACTAACGGAGCGTAGCGATTAAAATTATTACTCTAAAATACCGATGCGCACTGATACGTATACATATAAATGAATTATAGTAAATAATAAATAAAGTTATAAATTGGTAAAACGTGCTGGAATACTTTTACTTTGCCGTTTTAAGCGTCTATACATAACTCTAACACAACTACGTCACCACTTTTTTCGGTACAAGCTTTGCACTATTCAGATGCCTTTGACAGTTATATTTTGTTATACTCGAGAACGGTATTTCACAAACTTTGCATTTTATTGTAGTACCAGCGTGAACTAAATCCGGAAATCTACTTATTAATTTCTGTGCTTCGTAGTAGAACGGTTTCTTTATAGCTTTCGATATTATCGATTTATTATTTTTTACTTTACACGAAATAACTGTACGTTGAATCTTCATTTTTGCGGTGCTTTTCCGCTTTTATACGCAGCGTCCCTTCCTTCTAAGTGTTCGGTTCCTACCCCAATTTATTTCTGTTTTCTCTAATTTTCATAGATATTTAATGTTTCCACCCATGTGTATTTTATTTATCATGGGTAATTTTAATTTTTCCATCCCCATTCGTTGTCTCCCTCTCTATATATTTTTCCTTTTTATTGTAATTTTAATATTTGTAGATTTTATTCTGGAATAGTGAGCTCCGCTTTCGCGTTCAGTTTTCCTAGATTTACTCGGAAAATTGTCTACGTAGTACTCTTTTTCCCGTAGTATTTTCTTCTCTTTCTTCCCTTGTTTGTATGGTGTTGTCTTGTCCTTTGCTTTCTCTCGCATGGCCTTTCGATGCGTCTCATAATATGCCTTGCTACATAACTTTGTTTACATCGTGATATGACTGCATTAATTATTTTTATTTATATTTTATGCTGTTTGTTTACTTCTTGTTACTGATATTCTTGTTGTTTTAGATTTTACTGGTCCAGATTTCCCGCATGTATGGCTTATGTAATTAATTTTTCTTATTTTTAAAAAGCGTTGAACGTCTTATGTCAATGCAAGTTATTTATAACAATGTAATGAATTGAAATTTAATATGCTTACTAACGTTAATACTGTATAAAGCAGAGATTATTTTATATCCTTTTATGATCTTACTGGTGTGTATAGCATGTTTTATTAATTTACTTACATTTTAAACGTTTAATAATCTAATTACCCTAAAATTTATTGACATAACGTTACTTGTTTACCTATTAATTCTTGGAAATATACATCGAAAATTTTAATACTACATTAAGATATGATATACGAGATGCATTTAAAATACACAACCTCGGTTGATTTTTTTTTAAATTTGTTTTTGCGTATCCAGTTATGATTACTTAATTTTTACGTTATTAATTCTATTTTTAATTTTCACCCAAACTTAATTTCATAGCAATATGTACATATAAAATATAAGACATGCACATGCAAGCAAATCCTCTTCTTCTGCGGCACTGTGTTTGCTCCAAAATGGTCATCCTTATTTATGTCACAGTTTCTAAATTGTTATAACGAGCGATCATTAAAATTTTCACTCGTAGCTGGCCGTGTATATAAAAATTATGTCGTAGCTTTAGTCATACTCATTAGTCATTAAGATGTTATTTCAAACATCTGTCAGTGTCAAATATATATTTTAAATTTTCATCAAAAGAAAAAGTAATGGCCTTTAATGATATGCATAAAGCGTTTATGGTAGAATGTTACTTCCTGACATCTCAAAAAATTGATGGTATTTGGTAGCATTCAATAGAAAATTGCCTTGCGGAGTTTGAAGAGAGATATCCAAATACTGTTCCTAGCTATAAAACTTTCCGTGATACGCTAATGCATTGTGTAAATCTTTTTCGTCAAACAGGCAGTATTTTAAGGAAAAAAGGAAGCGGTCCTCCTCTCAAGAGAAGTCGCGGCGTAATTGAAAATGTCAGACAAATTATTAACGAATCTCCTCAAACATCTATTCGCAGAGTTTCGCAACAAGTAGGGCTTTCGTATGGAACATGTCAAAAAATTTTGAAAAAGGACTTGCACATGTATCCATATAAACTAACTTCTGTACAAAATCCATTACCTACAGATTATGAAAAAAGAACACAATTTTGCCAATGGTTTATTCAAACAATGACAGACAATATTTTAAATCATACTTTTTTCACCGATGAAGCTTGGTTTTATTTGAAAGGTTATGTTAATTCGCAAAATATGCGTATGTGGTCCAGTGAAAATCCTCATTTCTACAGAGAAGTTCCTCTACATCCAGAAAAAATAGGCGTATGGGTAGGTATGAGTCGTCACGTTAATAGGACCAATATTCTTTGAGGGCACGATAACATCGGAGAAATATCGTAAAGAAATTCTCAGTGTTTTTACTAATCAATTGACTAATGATGAACTCCAGGTCGGATATTTTCAACAGAATGGGGCTACATCTCACGTTACACTTGAAAATATTCAGTTTTTGCAACAATTTTATGGCGATAGGATAATAAGTAGAAATACAGCGATTCCATATCCACCACGATCGTGTGATTTATCAGTCATGGATTTTTTTGTGTGGCCATATATAAAGAATATTATTTATGAAACACCAATTAATAATCTACAAGAGTTAAGACATAAAATCATAGGAAAATGTGAACACATCAATAACTCACCGCAAATACTGATCAATGTTTTCAATGCTCTACGAAATAGAGTGCGATTATTGCTTGGTGGAGAATGGTCAACATTTTACACATTTTTTATAATATTCTATTACTTTGTATAAAAATTATAAATATATTTAATATAAAAGTCAGCATTTCAAATTATTTTTTAACAATCATGACGTTTGAAATTATAATGACAGATCTCCTCTAATAACTTAAGTTAGGACATCCTACTTTTTGTGTACATAGCTTACTTGAGCGAAAATTTTAATGATCACTCGTTACTAAATAAATAAATATAAATAATAAATAATATTGATTGTATTGATGATTTCTCCCAAAAGTAAACAACAATGCTATAAATAGGTTTGAATTAAATTATGAATAACGAATCATTCGCATTTTTTTAAATTGTATCAAGAGAAATCTTCGATGAAATATTATTAAACATTTTCGCTTTTGCATCATCTTTAAGCGGGATCGTGATGCTATCACGATAAATATTTGTTTGAACAGACTTTCACAAAATTATATTTACGCTATTTCACTCGTTTCATCCCATCAATTAAAATATCTGCAAACTCGTACCATGGGATCCGCAGGCCAAACAACCGCCACTTATCTTAATATAAGATTATTATGCAGTAGTTTTCAAACTTACGTCAGAAACTTTAAAATTAAAATACATGTATACGTTAACAAGTCTAAGAACTGTTTATTAGACATTTGTATACAAACTAAAATCTAATACTAGATTATGTAAGTTTTATTTTTTTTAGGAAATACAGGTACATATTTGTATAAATGATGAAATATTTTATTTTTATTAGTTAATGTTACATTGGATTGCGATCCTTTTTCAAATATTCCGCATGAATGAATGGTATAAAAACTATTATACCGAATTCCGTTTTTGCTAGAGAACAAAGAATAGATTAATAAAACATTTGAAGCATTATATATTAAGTGTTTTGGAAAGTTGAACAATATCAATAGCAAGCAGCCGGTTTTTGAAAATTTAATAAAACCTATCCTAAAAACATCTGAATTATAAATAAAAAAATACATTTATTTCTACAATTCTTGCTTATGTTAAATATATAGTCACGGTAGTTGAATTAGAGCCACTTTATAATTTTGCTACTTGTTGCAAATTTATTAGAAATCAAAAATATAGAATACAAATGCTTATAGTTATTACTATTACTCATTATAAAATATATTACATTTAATATTTTGTTACAAACTTCTTTCGGCTTTGATACAACTTTAACTTTTAAACAACTTTAATTATTTCTAGCTTGATGTAAATATAACTACACCTTTCTTCTTGCACGTTAAGCCGTGGCTTTACACTTTGCAATTATTACGTGCAAGTCTGTGAAATTATTTTTGTCAAATCAATCACAAATATTTATCACAAAGAAAATTCTACCTTTAATAACTACTATTTTAAACAACTCGTCATTTTCTTCAAATATTTCAAGGGAGACAATTCAAATACTATTTTCTTTGTTTAGAAAATACGTGCTATCACAACCCAGGACAATACACTAAATGTAGGTTATATTTGTAAAAAGGCGGGAATTTTTATCATGTTGGCTATGATAAAATCCCTAAAAAACAAAAGAATTGCAGCTAGCTTGGAATAAAAATTGAACATGTTGTAACGAGTGGTCATTAAAATTTTCACTTAAGTAAGTCATGTGTACAAAAAACATGTCGTAACATAACTTACTAGAGAAGATCAGTCAATATGTTTACTCACGATCGGTTAGTAAACTGAACATTTCTATTCTAACTTTCAAACCGGTTAGAAAATGCGCTTTTACATACCGAGGTAGGTAATAGCCGCTTTACCGGCTTGCTTATGTCACTTTCTCGGCTAGGTAATGTCACTTCAGTATTTATGAAACGTCAGTGTCATTTAACATTAAACAAGTAAATCAAATTATAATAAAACTATTCACAAATCTTTATTAACTAAATATCAAGAAAACGTTTTAATACAAAATTATTCGCTTTTGGAATTAATATTAATTGTTACATTAAACTTTCCATGACTGTTTACTGTTAGACACCAAACCATGTTTAAAATCACATATCAAAAGCATTTGTCAAAATGCCATGAAATTTAATACTATTCTATTTTTAAAATTTAGTGATTTAGTAGTCTTTATAATAATTAATTATAATAATAAATACAAACCTCGACGGAAAGATTCATTCCCGCCACGAGATTAAGTTCACCTCGACGTTTCACGTCTCGGTGAACTTTCTAATCTCCCGACGGTAATGAACCACTTTCCGCCTCGGTATTTAATATACTATTTCAAACGTCATGTCATCATATTCAAATTTCTATTACAATAAAATCCTCAATTATTTGTCGTAAATTGTTTATTTAATTGTTTATTTCCTTTGATGAATTGCTGCAGCTTCGAGCCCTGTATATTTTTAAAAAATCTAATATTTTAAAAAAATATCTTAAATCTTCGGCCTCCTAGAACAGAAAGTCTACCTTTTTTTAACATACAGATATGAAAAATGCGTTTCCCTTAATGTTGTCAGAACACTATTGGCGCTGTCCCATAACAAATTGCGAAATATTTAAATTTAAAAGAGCCGGAGTTATATACCCGTCATTCTTTTCGCCGAACTGGAGCAACTACGGTTGTGGATGCGGATGGAGATGTTATAGCACTAAAACGTACAGAAGTATGGAAATCCAATGAAATTGTCACTAGTTATGTCGATGGTTCCATCAATAATAAAATTGAAATGTCCTGAAAATGATTTCATAGTAATGACTGACGGCAGACTATGTGCCCCAGCAGTGGCGTTGCGTGGAGAGTTTAGCAGAATAACAGTGCGCTTACTTAAAAATAAATTTATCGAATCCCTATACAAAACGTTAAGAAAAAACATAAATAACTTACCCAACATGTTTACATTGTTGCAAAAAAATGCGGATGTGCGCGATGAAAAAACTGCACCATAATATATGTTTCTGTATTAGTCTCGGAAAGGTTCGTACGTAGCGACGTATATATATGTTTATATACAGAGAAGGATTGTTCGACGTTTAGAGATGTTATATTTGCATAGTTAAAGCGCTCTTTGTATCTGTACAACAGATCTTCAGTATTGGTAAAAAGTTGCCCTAATTTTGTAAAATCTACATTTTTATCTAATACACTGTTAAATTTTTCACGGACACAATCACTTTTTTCTCAAGGATATGCAGCACTAGTTTTACGTGGTCAATAATTGCTAATGAGTCCGATAAGGACAGCGCAGTGTTCTGTAAATTTTTTATTGCGTCCAGTATTGGAACGTAACTGTCATAAATAATTTTTAAATTTGCTGCAACTTGAGGATTGTTAAATTGAACCTGGCTGAGCCGTATTGCAGCTGCTTCTTTGGCATCTAGTTGTAAAATCACTGATTTAATTTTTTCAAAATGTTTATAATAATGAAGTGCTGCTTCTAACCAAGTACCCCATCGTATAAGAATTGGTTGCGGCGGCTGGGGTATATCAGGACACAGCGAATGAAATAGCTGAATCCGTTTCGGAGATTTAAGAAAAAAACCGCTTTCGTTTGTACTATCAGTTTATCCACATCAGGATAAGTTGTACGTATAGTGTTTGTTACAAGGTGTAAAGCGTGAAGCAAACATGTGACATGCAGCAGGTTTGGTTGAATCGTTTTGAGTAAGTTTGCCGTGGAACACATAACCTTGGCAGCATCGGTAACTAACATTAACACTTGCTTCGGTAAAATCTCAAATTTGTGTAGTGTTTCTATTAATACATCATATATCGCTCTGGCAGTACACCCTTGCATTCGTTTACAGGTTAGTAAAGAAGGAGGAGAAGGTCCTTGCGGAGTCAGCGTCTGTACTAGAATGGCTAGGATGGACTGTTTTTTAATATCTGTAGTTTCGTCTATTGTTAACCACAGGAATTTTTTTTTACCGTATTTTTCGTACAATTTACAATTCTCTCACGCAATGACGGTACTTAATTCCGTAGCGTAGTTCTTGCTGGTAATTTCCACGTAGGATTGTATTTCTTCCAAAACTGACGAAACATTGGGTGTTCCACTTTCTGCATTGGTATATTGGTCGCAATTAACATCATTGTTAAATCACACACAAATTTATTATATGATCTGCGTCCACTATTATTCGATTTATGTTTGTCACTATTTATATGTCTTTGGCACTGACTTGCTTTCCAAGTTAATGAAGTTGTTTCACAAACTAAACATTTCACTACGGTACCGTCATATATTAAATCGGGAAACCGATGAAAAAATTTCTTTACTACGTTAGCATTCAACCGAGTCGATGCATTGTTTCTACGCACTCCCGACATTTTCAACACGATTGTGTTAACAATGTATCGCTTACAACGTCTCAACGGCAACTGAATTGATCGTCGTACGCCTCTACTCGATCTCTCCACATCACCCTACTGTTCGGGCACATAGTCTGCCGTCTTTAGTAATGAGTCTACAAAGGCTATGCCGTTGTCGTTTACTTCAGCACTGTACGAACAGGTGGTTCGTGCCAATTCATCGTCTAAATTTTGTATGAACGAAATAGCAATTGTACTTTGATTTTAACATCTATGATACAAATAAAACAGAGTTTGCTAATGTAAATAATAGTATTAACTTGTAATACTGACAGGTAAAAATTTTACGAGTCAGTAACTTGAAAAAATAAACTTTCATAATATGGTGTTTTAATAAATTGATGTTTACAAATTAGTAACAAGGGGAATTTATGTATATACGGATGATAGAACTACAATAATGAATAGCACTGGTGTGAACTTAAAACTCTTCCATACTTGGTAGCGTTAGTAAAATACCAACGCCATGTACGGATATTAACTGAAACCTGGCCTACAAAGCAACAAGACAGGGGAACATTTGTAAGATTTAGAGTGCAGGATAATATAGGAGAATCATTGTACTAAACTACGAGTGATATCCTTTTAATACAATAAAACACAATATTTTATTTTAAAATCTTTATTACGCTTTCTCAAAATATTTCCCTAGTTTTTTTTAGAGGTATGTCATTTATCCTTCTTTTGAAATCATCGACAATTTCATGCAAGAACAAACTGAAATCGTTGCTAGCTAAATCTAGATTATATAATAAGATTACACAACAATTTGTGGTTTTCTTCATTTTGACAACCCTCTGATCGAGTGGTTGTGTCCAAAAGTGATCACGATTCAAGTACGACTCTTCTCTTTGATCGAATATATCATTCAGAATTGACGTTATTTTATTAATAATGTAATGCTGTTATTACAAAGAAATTACCGGCATTTTATTGTTTTTTTCGCGAACAACTTTTGCAGTGGCGGTTCTTGATGACGTATGATGCATGCTGCTGTAAGGACGACTCTGTTTCGAACAATTTCGGTTGCAGCTTTTTGCTTCTCTGTATATATAAAAGCAGTCTCATCGGTGCAGAAACTTACATCGTATAACATCAAGAACCTCTACTGAACTTTTGTAAGAACATACTCACTTTGAAAGGCCCTGACACTGACTGTCACTTTTTTCGTAGTCATATTGTTTGGATTTCATTGAACAAGGTGCATATTTAGCCATTAATATTAATATTCTTACTTTTGTATATTTCTATTTAGGTTTTAGTTTGTAACACTTTTATACTTATTCATTAAAGCTTAGATTTATAGTTAATTGACGAAGGAGATACTTGTTGAAACTTCATTATAACGCTATAGAACAAACTATGGAAAAATCAGGTTCTCTTTATAATAATACTCAAAAACGTATATTAACCACTATGAATCCCCTACCTCCCAAATTATACGGTTTAATTAAACTACATAAAGACAATACACCTATACGACCAGTAGTATCGTACGTAAAAGCACCTTGTATAAATGTGTCCAAACACTTAATAGATTTAATTCCTACACACACTAAATTCAAATCTAAGTTCTCCGTTAAAAATTCCCAGGAATTAATTAACAACATTTCAAACTTGCAATTACCAAACAAATGTAAACTCATTTCCTTTGATGTCTCGAATTTGTTCACTAGCATCCCACCCCAGGAGGTAATAGATTTAATTACTTTACAACTAGAACGTAGAAACACGAACATTGTCACAAAGACCGAAATTTTACAGCTCTTAGAAACGTGCCTGGAACAAAAATATTTTCAATTTAAAAAGAAACTTTATAAACAAACAGAGGGTCTAGCAATGGGAAACCCACTAAGCCCCTTATTAGCGGAAATTTTCATGAATAATTTAGAAACTGTAATTAGTACACATCCCTTGTTTGGTAATTGTGTATATTGGTTTAGGTATGTTGATGACATATTAATTTGCTTTAACGGTTCAGATAGACAATTAAAAACTTTACCTAATTATATCAACACTATTCACCCCAAAATAAATTTTACTATAGAAACAGAAATAAATAAAAGCATTAATTTTCTAGATTTAACCATATCACACAAAACTAATAAACACGAGTTCGCTATATACCATAAACCAACACATACAGATACCACAATACACGCTAATTCTTTTCATCCTATAACACACAAATTATCAGCATACCAATCAATGGTATATAGATTAATTCATGTACCTATGAGTAAAAGTAATTTCGACCTTGAACTAAATAGAATATACACAATAGCATTAAACAATGGTTACTCTATAAATATGGTCAAGAACATCCTAAATAGCCAACAAAAATCTAAAACCCTTTCCTTATCCTTTCCTTTATCCAAAATTAAAATACAAGATAATTAATTCCTATAATTCAATCACTTACTTAGGAAAAATTTCGGAAAAAATTGGTACTTTCATTAAAAAACTTAATAACGAACATATATCATTTAAAACAGACAATACTATACAGAACATTATTAAAAACAACAAAGATAAAATAGACAAAGAATCAAACTCTGGTGTATATAAGTTAACATGCGAAGATTGTAATAAGGTATACATAGGACAAACGGGGAGGACATTCAAAATTAGGATGAAAGAACATGAGAGAAGCCATAAAAAAAAGAAAACAGATTCAACTTTCGCTAGTCATTGTATAGATATCAATCATAGATTTAATATAGATTTCAAAATTTTACACAATCAAGAAAAAAGTAAAAAACTTAACCTGTTAGAAAACTTAGAAATTAATAGATACAATAGTTTAGGATGAGCTTTAAATGACCAACTAGATTTAAACAACTCCCCTTTACTAAATTTAAGATTGTAAAAATTTTTCCACCACCATTTCCTCAATAATTTTCACATAAACATTCAAACTTGTATTGTACATATTCAGTATTTCATCCACCTGATGAAGCCATTGTATGGCGAAACAATATTGTAGTGGTATTTACAATAAAAGAATTTTTGAGAGCCTAGATTTATATTCCTTAATTGTTTAGATATCTAAGATTTTAACCCCAACATTTTATCGTCATAAACATTCATAGATACAATTCTTCCAGTTTTATAGTTTTACCAAGGGCATATTTAATTTGTGCCTCAGTTAGTTGGTTATTGCATGTATTTCCAAACCTATGTGTATTGTTAACATTTACAATAGACAATTAAGAACCTATTAGAAAGTTTAATCCTTGATGCTAATTTCACATTTCTAGTGAAATCCTCAGTTTGCAGATATTCAACTTTCCTTATTTGATTGATTTGGTTAGTGATTAGAGGTTATAATTTCCTGTATTTCGTTAGTTAGGCCGTGTCAAATATTGTAAGATTTGTAACCTTTTTGGGTTAAACAGTATCTTTATGTAGTTTACACCCACAGAGACTATCTCGATGTTGAAATTATTCTGTAGTCAGTTCTACGACATCTGTCAACCAAATCAAGTTAAAATTATTCAAGTGATTAAGCATCAACAATCATGTCTAAGGGCTCCAACTGAATCAACTAGGTGAACTTGTAATATAAGTGTAGGTTTAAATACAACAACTGTTTTCAAACCTGTCTTGTATTCATTAATCAGAGAGGTGAAAACCCAATGCCGCAAATCTAAATACATATGAAAAAATGGAAACTTTAAACGCATATTTCTGAATTATGCGATGAGATGAACCACACGTAAAGCGTGCGCGCTTTGTCCTGCACTAACTAAAATAACCTGTCTTTTCAAATGATGCTAAGTTATTAGTAGGAACCGGACATGAGAGGCCTGTTTGTATTTTTAAAGAGTTTTTAATTTGATTTATATTTATATAATTTATATAATTGGAACGGGTGGTGATGTATAAAATACGAAATACACTTTTATTTGTTCATTTTGTAGTTAAAGTTGAGTAAAGAAGTAATAATATTAACTAGCAATACTTTCTCAAGGTTTTCCTCTGTAAAATATCTCTTTGAATGAAATACATCGGTGTAGATAGAAAACGTCCTTTCTATATTGCAACTGGTTATAGGTGCATAATGGAAATATTCTTTTATTTCAGCATATTTAGCAGTTAGATTTTGAGGCATTGTTCCCATACACTATTGACTCTTTAAATCTGGATTTCTATTAAAAACTGTGTCTAACTTTTGCCGAAGGCCACATCCGAAGTCATTTGGAATAGTCTACAAATTATTAATAGCCACATCTAATGTGGTTAATCCATCATTTAATTTGAGATTTTGATTTTGAAAATAAGTGACTACTTTTAGCAAATTTCCAAAGTGTTCCTGGAAAAAGTTCAACTGATTTTTTAAATTTGGAATTTGTATTAGTTGCTTGCACTCAGAAATACTTCGAGCATCGTCATTTAAACATGTAACGAAATTTTGTAAAGTATCGAAATTCTTTGCATAAAAACTAGTAGCTTCTAACCATGTTCCCCATCTAGTTATTACTGGAGAGGGAGACAGTGACGAAGATGGAAGTATTTTCCTGTAAAGAGCTACTCTCAATGGTGCTTTTCTAAAAATGAATACAAGTCTATCAACTTCCGGAAAGGTGTCTGATATATTCTAGATTTTGTGGAGAGCATGTGCTACACAAGTAATAAGCAGCATATTAGGATCTGTTTCCTTTAATAGTCTGCCTGTTTTTAACATAAATGCAGCACTGTCACTGACAAATAAAAGTATTTTTTTCTTTGTACCTGTCGTCCGAATGAAGCATTTGGTGCATATTCTCGTAAATGGTTTTAGCTACAGTTTCCGCATCAACTGTATTTATAACTTTTGTTGCTCTTACATATGCGTTATATGGAATAGTTGGATATAGTACACCAGCTACAACATTTACCACACATCGTCCTAATATATCGACAGTTTCGTCGGCACTTATCCAAAGGTACTGTTAAAACAATGAACGTACTTTATTTATCTTACGAAATATTAACTAACAAATAAAATAAATTATAGAAACTCCTCACGCTTCTATCTACGTCCTTGAAGAAAGCAATTTAAGTGTAATATTGAAGTAATTGCGTCACAATTTAACGACAAAAAACAGATGTGCGGTTAACCGAATTGCTATTCAATAACTACGTGTTGAAACTATTTATATGATTCATCGTAATTTCGGCCTGATGCCTTCGGTCTCTAGTTATTAGGTACTACATACCTTAAAAATATTATGTAGACAAAAATAAGTAAAAACGAAAAACAAATTTGGAATGCGCCAATACAAATAAACACGTTTGTAAAACAGTCTATCTAAAGAAAAACGAATACAAATTAAATTACCTTTTACTAACATTTTTTTTTAAATACTGGAAATTATTAAAATACAAATTTCACAAAAACCATGACTGTAATCTAGTCTTACAAAAAGTGCCTTTTGTGTAGTAAGACCTTTTACAGACACTTGTATAAAGAAGAATACAACTTCCTCTTCATCATTAATTCTCTTTCATTTTTATAGCTACAAATATAGATTGATTAACTATAGATTATTATTATTCAATAAAGTCTTACGAATTATCTTGCACGTGAGTACATCTTCAGATATATTCTAAAGATTTCAGGAATCACTTATTGGTAGTCTTCCAGATTTAAAATACCACATTTGCGGAACCAGAAACGCAAAACTTAATTAGTTAGTTTGCATCCGGATATATGTATGTTTAACAACATAAATTTTTATTTATGTAAATCAACCTTGGCTCTGTACGTTTTCAGAAAAAAAAAACTATTCATTATAAAGTAGTAAAGTTGTGACGGTAATTTTTTTCGCGGTAACGGCAAAACGTCATTTAAAAATTATTCTTTCTCACCCAACGTAACAAGGATAGTGATAATGTCGTTCTGATATAAATTATACAGAGGAAGGATCATCCTTTCAAAAGCGCGAGTTCTTTTGCTCGATCGTTCAAAAACAACCTGTCTTTGAACGCTATTCGAGGCGGTTCGCGAATTACTTAAATCACTCTATTCGCGATAAATTGGTAGGCATTCGCGCCTGGTGGCTATTACAATCTACATTTATCAGATAGATAATTTCACATTTATTAAGGATAGTATCAATTGTAGTTAATTTTGGTATGTATTTACAAAATAAGTTTTCCTTTTAGTTTGTTTTCGTTTTATTCTAAACTTGTATCCGAAGGTATTTCAACAAATGGTTTATATTCTAGATATTATCGTGTTATATTTGTTATATATTGTTTATAAATGAAATCGTATTTAAGAATATTGGGCCTTTTCTAAACAAACTCGGAATTTGAACCTGAAAATATATAATTTAATCAAGGCATTGTCCTGAATTTAATAAGTAGCCATATTCAAATATTGACAAAATAATCATTCACTAATTTGACATTTACACAGAGCATAAAAAAAAATAATATCAACTGCTAATAAAGTTTAATAAACGAATAACATCAAACTATTTAGAATTTTATTATATGGTTTTTAATAAGAAAAAAAGTTAATATTTATCATTCTATACAATAAAATTATTAATTTAATTTATTAAACAATTGATATTATAACTAAAATAATAAAGCTATAAACGAAGAGATTTATAATAATATTTTGAATATATAAAATGGTAAAATAAAATTACAGAAAAAGATATAAAATTAAGGTAAAGCGCAAAAATATGCAAAGGAATATATATCGTCTCAAAAGCAACTAAAAGAACATATAATAAATAAAAAATGAAGAAGTAGGTGTTTTTAATGAGAGATCACCTTCATTTAAAATTCATTAATATCCTAATATTGCAAATTCTCACAGCTAAGTTGTGAATATAAGAAATCGCGTGTGAATATAAGAAATCGCCTTATCTTTACTTAAGCATTAACTAACAGACGGATAAATTCATATTGCGCAATAATATATTCGGTCTTAAACAAAGTTTCAAAGCCCGTTTTCGGTTAACGTTTCATAGATTACGACGATATTTAGTTATAGAAAAGTGTTAATTGTTTAATAATTAAAATTTGCTATAGCTTTAATTTGAAATGGATTCAAAAATAAGTAATATTGCCTGAAATATGTAAGAATGTTTTCTCTAATTCTAATTCTAATTATATTATAAACGAAACGAATATTGATATTGACAGTATGCTTTGCTGAAAATTCTAAAGAACATTGTTCTGTACGAGGGGTATTGATAACTACTTAGCCCAGAATATAAAACGCCACAACATTTCAATACAAAATTCTATTTATTCAACATAATCTCTTTTAAGACTTACCTATTTAGCTGAACGATCATAAAGTAACCTTAAGCTCTTTAAAAAAAAAATAATTTGTCATCCATTATTATTAACTATTATTCAACTATCATCATTTTTCGAAAATCTTTTACTTTTCAATTGTTTTTTTGAGTTTCGAAAGTAATTCAAAACTAATTTCATCAATTTTTTGCATCGCAATCAAAGATTTGTGCACGGAAGCATTGTCTTGAAAAAATGATACTTTTGGAAGTTTTCCGTCGCGTTATTCCACAATTTTCTTACGTAATTTAGTTAGCAACGCAGTATAATATCCTTCCATAATATTTATATCCTTTACCAAATAAAATCTGTCACAATTATCTCATCTTTGTCCCGAAAAACTGAAGCAAGAATCTTGCAATCCGATTTTGAACACGGAATTTTTAAGTCTTGGAAAACCAGAACATTTCCACTTCTCTCTGGATTGCTTTTTAGTCTCCAGATTGTAGTGCTGGACCAACGTTGCATCCATAGTAATAAACTGAACCAAAAGGTTTTAAAAATTTTGCTTAAAATGGCAGCATATTTTCTTCGACGTTGCTTATTGAATACACTTTTGATCAGCATTCAAACATCTTAGCATTCACTTCGCCGAAAGTTTACCTCATACAAAATTCGTGATGAATGATGTGAAACACACGCTCATAGGAAATTTTCAATGCTTCTACTATACACTTGATTCAGATTCGTCGATCGTCTGCAATAATATCACGAAGAGAATAAATGCCTTCCAATGCGCAAAATATGTACTCTTCTTCTAAGGTCATTTAATCTCATTCAAAATAGTTCCCTTCTAAAACAATACCACTTATTCCAACGTTTTTTACAATCACCATAGCAGTTTTGAAAGCAAATTTCCGGTATAGTGCGTTTCGGATTTTGTTTTATCTCTTCAATCGGTTCAAAACAGTCACGATGGATTTGTCTTTTAAGCCGTGCTATATCAATCTCCAACAAGCGATGATGTGTTTTTCTTTTCTGGTCTTGTGTCACCTTTGGTAGGATATTCACTGGATTGATAGGCTTTTTTGTGATCATAAGCATAGATCTATGTCTCATCGTTTGTATTGATACGTTTCATGGCGTAGTAGTCAGAAATCATCTCTGTACAAACGTTAACATTCTTGTTCGAAAAAATTGAGCGATTTTAGAACCAAATCAGGTGAGATATGTCTGAAGCCCAAATGGTCTTTCTAAATTGCTTGAATCGATCCAAATGAAATCTTAGTATCTACGAAAGTTCTAATTGACAACCGACGATTTTAGAGCACGAGATCTTTTATTTCCCAGACGTGGCTTACATATGTTGATATCGAAGGTCGTCCAGATCCCTCGTCGTCCTGAACGCGTTTTCTGCCTTCTTTGAACACTTCTTATACTACTCTAACACTCTTATTCTTGACATGCACTCGTTATAAAAACCATTTTCTAACATTTTCAACGTATTCGTTGCAGATGTCAAAGACCTAGGAAAATATATCAGTCAGATTGAATTAACACGCGCGATCTATATGAACTAATCCCTGCTACTTTTTAATCAGAGTGGTACTTCGTTTTAATCGAAACGTCAAGAACAGAATTCATGGAATATATTTCATGTGATACTAAACCCTGCGCAAAATTTATGACTGTTTCTTGAGGGATATTCCCTAGAATAGGATGCCATAATGTATTTAACGAATATTTTTTAGTAGTTACATTTTCTAAGCTAATTTACACACATTTATAAATAGAATTAATTTATAAAAAATAAAATAAATAAATAGTTTCCAATAAAAAAACTTAATGCGGTGTTACAAATGAAGATTAGTAATGTGTACGTAATAGTTATCACTTATAACATTTAATTCAATTTAAAAAAAATTCGTATAAATAATACATATAAAATCAAGGCCATAGCTTATATTTGACAATTTGCTTACGTTCATTCCTGTCCCTTACGTTCCATCGTGACAGGTTTATTTCCCTTAAATCATCCTCTACCTCTTTTCTCTAGCACTCTTTATCTTCCTCTCTTTCCTCGCCCCATGCTGTATTTCCAGACTATTTTTGATAACCTATCATCAGGCATTCTTAAAGCATGCCTTATCCATCTTATCCCCCGTGCGCGAACAACACCTATGATATTAACGTCTTTATAAAGTTCTTTCAACTCTGGATTGCTGTGTCTATCCCACATATCCCCACTAGCTCTTCTCCAAAAATCTTCCTTAATACTTTTTTTTCCAGTGTACTTTCTTCCAATTTCTATAAGGTTCATATCTCGCTGACATATATTAATATTGGCCTAGTAACAGTTTTATAAATGCATATCTTGAGACAATTATTCCTTATGACTTTATTGAGAAAATACAAACACTTATTTCCTATTAAAAGTCTTGCACATACTTCCTCTGCACTTCCTGGTATCCTTGTAAACTGTTCCTATGTAAGCAAACTTATCTACTTCCTCGACATTGTAAGTTCTACCACTCCTAGCATTTATTATTAATTTACTTCCACTGTTCAAATCTATTTTATTTGTATTCTCCTCCTGTATTTTTACAACTTTTTGTAATTCCTTTTTACTTCTTGTCAATACAACCATATCGTTAGCGAAAGTGTAATATAGATGTTTTTATGGTAGATTGACGCTGTTCTATTTATCTGAAATTTTCGTATTTCTTTCTCTAGGACTACATTTAATAAAACGACAGGGGATCTCCCTGTTTTAGTGCTACATTGACTGTGAATGACTCTGATTTTTTGATTTTATCTCTATTCTACTTTAAGTTCCATTCAACGTTATTTTGATGGTTTTAAATAACGTTTGGCTCACTCCAGCTGTTGCAGTACCTCATATAATTCCAATTTTTAATCTCATTGTAGGCTTGATTAAAGTCTAGAAATAGTACAACTATATTCTTTCGGTGTTCGTAATTTTCACTTTGTATTTCTCTAACGACCGGTTTCATAATATATTTAAACGGCCTTTAATTTTTTTAAAGAGCTTTCAGTGATATATTTTGTCTCATAAGTACCACTTAGCTTAGAAGCTTGTTTTAAATCGGCTTTTAGTTATAAGAAGAAAATTTGCCATTTACCTGATTTAAATGACTATTTAACCTACAAATAACACACAGGCTGAAATTGTGGTAATTTGTAACCACAAATGTTAATACATAACGTGCCCTAGAAAACTTTGCCCATTATAGTAGGCCGTTTTTTAAGTAATTGAGTAATCAAAGATTGGTGCATATGCGAAGCTTTAGAAAACTTCAACAAGCAAATTCTGACAGTTGTCATACATAAATTCAAATTATAAACGCTTATATTTTTTAAATTATTTTATTATAATGTTAGAGTTACAACGTAAAATATTTATTATTCAAAGTTGTTCAAAGCGTAGAGTTCACTTTGTCTTCAAAAAATTTAATATTATTTTCCTCTAATTTTGACTTTTGTAATAAAAGATTTTTGAAAAACTAAATTACTAATTATTATACACATTTACAAAATCATCAAAATTATACATTTGTGGCAGATTACGTGCACTGTTACCAGCCATTAGAAAAAAGCATGGCCGTCTCTAATGGGAAAAGTTTTTTGAAAACACGTTATATAAAAAGCGTTCAAATAAATTTTACCTCTAGTAGTCCATGACAATAAAAATGTTTGTCGTAACTTGTACTATTTACATTTGCATCAGTTGTCAATTTGACAGACTATTTATTCTGATGTATACTTAGTTGGAGCTTTTTGAAATTGCTTTGTAATTTAAAATTAATTTAAAATGGTTTTCACTGTTCAACACAAATCATTCATGGTTGAATCTTATTTTTGGAACGGACGTAATATTAACGGACAATGGCACTATTTTCTTGAAGAATGCTTAGAGGAATTTAGAAATATGTTTCCAAACTTCGTCTTTGATTTTGATAGTTTTTGGTACACAGTTAAATATTGCACTAAGGTTTTCAGAGAAACAGAGTGTTATACGGAAAGAAGACAGTGGCCGTCAGAAAAAATGTACGGAAGAGCTAGTTGACGATGTAACGCAAATTATGAATGAACACCAGGAACATCCATACTAGTATTCTCTCCACGAGTGGGTGTTTCAATTGGCACCTGTCATACAATTTTGAAAAAAGACTTACATTTATTTCCATAACGCATGGCCTATTATCAAGAAATCAAAGAAATTGACTATCCTAGAAGAACAACATTTTGTCAGTGGTTCTTAAATAATTTTGATAATGACATTCTTGACAAAATTTTTCTCAGATGAATCATGGTTTTATCTGAATGGATATGTTAACTCACAAAATATAAGCATGTGGAATACTAAGAAACCGCATGACTGTTATGTTGTTCATCCACAGAAAATTGGTGTAAGGTGTGCGATTAGTCGAAGGAAAATCATTGGCCGTATTTTCTTTAAAGGAGAAAGGTATCGACAAGAAATTATTATGACATTTATTGAACAGCTTAATGAAGAAGAAATAAATCAGGGTTACTTTCAACAATACGGAGCTAGAGTGCACACAGCTTGTGAAACAATTAATATGATACGGAAATTTATCAAAATCGGTTGATAAGTTTAAACATCGAACATGAATTTCCAACAAGATCTTGTGATGTTAACCCCTGTGATTTTTTTCTGTAGCCTTTTTAAAGAACTCAATTTTTTGGGTACAGATACCTGATCTTGCAGACCTTCAGATCAGAATTGCTGAAATAATTAACGAAATCGACGATATGCTACTACAAAACGTTTTCCCCTTCATTAGAAGAATATGTTAGAAATGTCTCGAACAAGGTGGTGGCCACTTTCAACAATTTTTATAAAATGTTACTTGTTTGTTGCAAATAAACGTATCTCATTTAGTTAAATATTTTAATTTTATTATTTTGACATTTATCATGTCATTCAAATAGTTCATAACCAACAAAATTCATATTAAGAACTTAAGTAAAAAGCTAAGATATACGTATAATTTCCATGGGCAACTTCGAGGTAAAATTTAGTTGAACGCTCGTTACTTCCTCGTCAAGCTCGTCAATTTGTTTAAATGTAAATACAGTAATGACAGTTCTAGTTGTTACCGCTGTATTGCACAACATAGCATTAGACATATAAAAAGATATCCTTTTAGAATGGAATATTGAAGATGTGCATAATTTTGATAATGAATATATTTTTATTTATAAATTATTCTAAAATATAGATTTAATTATACCACAAATTTATTTTTAAAAAACATACTAACAATTTAATAAATTTAGCTTTTCATTACATGCAATTTGATCGGTTGTTTTATTTTCTATAGTTTTCTTAAATTTACTGATTTCCTCAATTACAAAAAGTTTATCTGCTTTAGAAAAGTTCTAGCAACGGATTCTTTTGCTATGCTAAAATTATTCGTTATGCTAATACGTAGACAGATATATTATATATGCGTACGTCACTTTCATTTTTTTAAACTCTACATTCTTACCTCCTGAAGAAGCAACAAACTCGTTGAGAACTATAGAGATAAAAAAATAAATGAGTTTTAATTGACAGACCGCTTGCCCGTTTTTAATTTATTATTGTCCAATATAGTACGGTCGATAATTGCTTAAGTTATATAAATATATATATATATATATATATATATATATATATATACAACGTGTCCACTTTAGTATGAAACAAATGGGAAATATTTTTATTTTTGATTTCACAGAAAACTTTATAGAAAAGAAAAGTTCGTGAATCCTAAGAAACTTGATATTTTGTATTCAGGGTTGCGTTGTATTACTTGGTTAGAGGAAAAATTAAAAAAAAAATTGAAGTTGCCGTAAGAGTACGCTACACTTATTTTTAAAGATATCAAAAATATTCATATAAAAATGTTGTTTCAAATTTCAAAATATGCTCAAATACGAATTGTTATTTAAAATTTCGAAAAAATAAAAATTAAATTATCGAGCAATAATAATTATAATAGCAAATACGCAATAGTTTTTAACATCCATCTATGTGACAGTAGTTCTATGGTTGTCATTTGTATTGTCACTTTAGTAATAAATTTTATGTGATTGTCAGATCCGCTGTCACTTTAATAATTAAGTAATTTTAAGACAATTCATTAAGTTATTACCTACCAACTATGGCTGAACGGTTAACTATGCAAGAGCGAGCTGAATTAATTCTTATTTGCGGAGATAACTACAAAACATGTAGAGACGCAGCTGATATTTTTAATGAAAGACATCCCAACAAATTTATTAGTTTCCAAAGCGTCTCAAGAATTTTAAATCAGTTTAAAGCAACTGGTAGTTTAGAAATGCGCTACAAAAAAAGTAGGGAAAAGCAAGTGAGACATTTCGAAAATTCTTTACGTGTTATGCAATGATTTAGGCAATGAATTATGATTTCACGTGCAATTACATAAAATTTATTATTAAAGTAACAATACAAATGACAACCATAGAACTACTGTCACATAGATGGATGTTAAAAACTATTGCGTATTTGCTATTATTATTGCTCGATAATTTAATTTTTATTTTTTCGAAATTTTAAATAACAATTCGTATTTGAGCATATTTTGAAATTTGAAACAACATTTTTATATGAATATTTTTGATATCTTTAAAAATAAGTGTAGCGTACTCTTACGGCAACTTCAATGTTTTTTAATTTTTCCTCTAACCAAGTAATACAACGCAACCCTGAATACAAAATATCAAGTTTCTTAGGATGCACGAACTTTTCTTTTCTATAAAGTTTTCTGTGAAATCAAAAATAAAAATATTTCCCATTTGTCTCATACTTAAGTGGACACGTTGTATATTAAATTTTGTTCTTGTTATTCTTGTTATGTACAAATAAATACATATAAATAAAATAAACAAAAATGACGAGCTGAAATAACATGTATATTAAAAACACTTGTTGCCAAATAATTTTCATTACATATATGTATGTATTTCGACAGATAACGCATTGAAATGTTCTCCATACACAATTAAATTAAATAATAATAATATTCTAACACAAATCAAAATCAAGGACCGATTTGATACATTGAAAAGGTCAATTCCAGATTAAAGATTTAGCTCTGATGACAACTCGGTCCATAAGATTGTGTTTACCATAGTCACTCCGATGAAAACGAATATTGAACGTGTTAACCGAACGAGCATGAAATGGAATGACAAATAACGACAACAAAGAAAGAAGATATAAGCAATCTTATTATGTAAGAGTGGGAACTTACGCCTTCTACTCTCCAGCAATTCAATTTCTAGAAGGTGTAATCTTCTGTATAAATATATGTTTTTATCAATGTTTTATTTCAAAAGATTAAAATTAACGATTTTACCCTGGAACCGCTCGATCCGATTTTTATGGATTGTATAATAACGAGACCAAACCACACAACAAGGAATCCATCCCAATAAACATATATTTAACAAATAAGTGTCTCTTATTGAAAGTATCAAGTTCATTTTCTTTATTTCAATATTACATTAAATATTAACATAATGTATATTTCATATTGATATTATTTTTATTAGAAATTATTCACACGCGAAATCCCAAACTACTAATCTTTATTAAACTGCGTCAATTACTTTACATTCCCACGTGCGAATAACAATTTAATATAAAAAAATATCCTATTATTAGCACTACTGCATTTAATCTACTAAAATAATTTCGAAAATAAAGGTTTTGCGCAAACAAAACATTAAACAATTAAAAAGCAACTGCATGTGTACATTTTATTCACAGCAATTAAATCAAACCTGTACATGATTGTTGTGAAATGTCAATAAACGCTTAAAGAAAATACATCTTATCATTGACATTACCTTGTTTTCCATTAGACAATTCATGTTGTAACCGTGATTGATAGAAAAGACATGTATATTGTGATTGAAGTTACACATGTTTGTAAACATTGCAATTTTCACAAGTATTGTGTTCTCCACACTCGATTTTTAATCATATTTTTTGTATTATTAAAAATGTTTTTGTCTTTTCTAAGTATTAACTTAGACCTGTTCTAAAGTTACGGTAGTTGCTTGCAAAGTTCACACATATAAGATATTGTAAAAGCGGTAATAGTGTATGTATTTTGCAAGTAAATACTAAGATATCCGTACCTTTATCAATCATCATAATATATAAACGGGTAAGGTATTCCATATTCAATTATTATTTTTGGATATTTATTACCTTATTAAATTAATATTAAATTTATTTCCTTTAATTAACTTGAATGTGTTTAATACCTCCGGTTATTCAAATATGTTTTAAGTTATTTAAGATATTATTTTTAAGGAATACATATATATATTTTCATAGATATTTTGATTTATTTCAGAAATGGCTAAACCAATTTTGGTAGGAATTTTGCTCTCCATTCTACTTTTAACAGTTCCTATAAACTGTAACCCATTAGGTAAGTAAATTCATATCTATATTCACATGTTATAAAAGAATTTTTAATGCAATTTACCAACGATATACACAAGAGACACTCTGAAATTATTGAGATACACCAACCCCAATGGCATTGTAACATTATTCCTTGAAGTTCAATCTATTGCAAATGCATGAGCAGCAGTTGCTTCCTAAGTCAGCAATCATCAAAACAAATTAAAACTATTAATGAATACTTGAAAAGTCCTCGTGGGCTTAAGAATTTTTTTATAGTGCGTATAGTGGCCTAATGTCTTAAGATAAAAGCATGTCAAGAACCTAGGATAACTTACAGCCGGTTTCATAAAATATTTAAACGGCCTTTTATTTTTAAAAAGGACTTATTCGTCTCATAATAGGTTTTTAGTTAAAGAAGAAAAATTACTATTTACCTGATTTAAATGACCATTTAACCTACAAATAACACACGGGCTGCTATCGTGATAATTTGTACCCGTAAATGTTAGTAAATAGGAATTACTTTCATACTCACTTGTCAAGCTTGTCAATTCGTTTATATAACGAGCGATCATTAAAATTTTCACTCGTAGCTGGCCGGGTATATAAAAATTATGTCGTAGCTTTAGTCATTAAGATGTTATTTCAAACATCTGTCAGTGTCAAATATATAATAATAATAATAATAATAATATTTATTCATTTTAGACACAAACTTAGTGTATATGAGTCGTCACAATAAAAGAAAATACAACAATAAAGGACCAAACTGCCATTAGTCATACAAAAAAAATTACTTAATACTTAAAGAAATATATCACGTATATCACAAAAAAAACAAACATTAAAATAAACGAAACAAGTTCATATAGATTCAGGAACGCGTATGCATATGAAGTCTGTAAACCATTTGCTTACTATTCCTCCAGGAAATCTTTAACTGAGTAGTAACACTTACATAGGAGATAATGCTTCACAGTTGATTTAAACTTTCCCATGTCACGCACATCTTTTATATCTGATGGAAGTTTATTATATACAATCTGACCCGCATATGCCGGTGATTTTTCAAAGCTCGCCGTTCTATGGCGATCAGTTCGCAACAAGTGCCCATAACGTGTCGGATAATTATGTGCCCCACAATTCTGGCTGTCTAAATTGCCCCTTATGTATTCAATACACTTGTATATGTATATACATGGCAACGTTAATATTCGGCCTCTCCCAAAAATCGGTCTGCAAGATTCGTCACTACGCAAATTAAAAATTAACCGCAAAATACGTTTCTGCTGTACAAAAACACGTTTGCAATTTACAGAATTACCCCACAGAACAGTATTATAAGAGAGAACCGAATACACCAAAGCATAGTACACATCTATCAAATAATTTTTGTGAAGACTGGATTTCAATTTAAGTATTGCGTAGTAGGCACTATTAAGTCTGCCACACACATAGTCCACGTGCTCGCACCAGGTCAAATGCTCGTCGATGAATACACCCAAGAACTTTATGTTCTCAAGAACACTCAGTTTATCACCATTAGGGAAAGCAAAACTATCACTTATTATACCTTTTCGTTTGTAAAATTTAACACATTTACTAGTGTTTAACAAAAGACAGTTTGTGAAGCACCACTCACTAAAAGCTGCCAAGATTTGCTGCACTTTAGATAACAGATCCCCTTCATTATCAGAAATCACGAGCATTGAAGTGTCATCAGCAAACATTACCAGTCCATCTGGATTAACATGTCTAGGTAAGCAGTTTATAAACATTATAAACAATAACGGCCCAAGCACTGATCCCTGCGGAACTCCAAGCTCAACACAGTATTCTCTTGATGTCACATTATCCAGCCTAACAGACATTGTTCTATTGGTGAGATATGAATTCATTCATGACAGAACCCCACCCCTTATACCCAACGCGTAAAGTTTTTCTATAAGAAAGTCGTGACGAACAGTATCGAATGCAGCCGTTAAGTCAAAAAATAATCCTAATGCATACATTCCCTTATCAATCGCCTTATAAATTTTGTCAGCAAAGTTATATGTTGCAGTAGCAGTGGAAAAGCCCATGCGAAATCCATGCTGCGCATCACTCAACGCACTGTTCATAGTTAGGAAATTAGTAATCCTGTCAGACACAATTCTCTCCAGTACCTTAGAAAATTCATTCAAAACAGACACAGGCCTGAAATCCTCAATAGACAACGAAGATTTCCGCTTATGAACTGGCACTACCAAGGACTTCTTAAACACAACCGGAAACGTACAAGTATCCAGAGAGAGATTAAATAAATATTGCAATGGCCGCACTAGAAACTCCAGGGAACACTTAATCAGTGTTGTTGGAATACCACCATTGCCAGAGTGATTACTATTTTTTAGCCTGAGGATAGCTCTTGATATTTCCTCATGGCCAATCTCATCAAAGAAAAGAGAGCCAGACACGGACCCATCCGATGTACAGGCCAGAGGTAATCCCATCGAGTAACGCTGTATCATTTTATTTCTAGCGTCACCACTAAAGTACTCCCCAAAAACTTCACTTGCACATCCAGGAGCCATTACATCCCCGTCCTCGTCTCTCAGAAGCGGTTGCCCATATTTACTCCCGCCACTGCCCCCATTAACAATCCTCCAGATGTGCCTAGATCTATTTCCCGAATTAGCTATTCTATTAGTGTTATAGTTTATTTTTGCAATATCCAGCATTAACTTGTACTTTCTCCTTCTATCCCTGTACGCAGCATATATTTTAAAGTTTCATCAAAAGAAAAAGTAATGGCCTTTAATGGCGTATATGGTAGAATGCTACTTCCAGACATTTCAAAAAATTAATGGTATTTGGCAGCATTCAATAGAAAATTGCCTTGCGGAGTTTGAAGAGAGATATCCAAATACTGTTCCTAGCTATAAAACTTTCCGTGATACGCTAATGCATTGTGTAAATCTTTTTCGTCAAACAGGCAGTATTTTAAGGAAAAAAGGAAGCGGTCCTCCTCTCAAGAGAAGTCGCGGCGTACTTGAAAATGTCAGACAAATTATTAACGAATCTCCTCAAACATCTATTCGCAGAGCTTCGCAACAAGTAGGGCTTTCGTATGGAACATGCCAAAAATTTTAAAAAAGGACTTGCACATGTATCCATATAAATTAACTTCTGTACAAAATCTATTACCTACGGATTATGAAAAAAGAACACAATTTTGCCAATGGTTTATTCAAACAATGACAGACAATATTTTAAATCATACTTCATTCACCGATGAAGCTTGGTTTTATTTGAAAGTGAAAATCCTCATTTCTACAGAGAAATTCCTCTACATCAAGAAAAAATAGGCGTATGGGTAGGTATGCGTCGTCACCGATTAATAGGACCAATATTCTTTGAGGGCACGATAACATCGGAGAAATATCGTAAAGAAATTCTCAGTGTTTTTACTAATCAATTGACTAATGATGAACTCCAGGTCGGATATTTTCAACAGGATGGGGCTACAGCTCAAGTTACACTTGAAAATATTCAGTTTTTGCAACAATTTTATGGCGATAGGATAATAAGTAGAAATACAGCTATTCCATATCCACCACGATCGTGTGATTTAACAGTCATGGATTTTTTTGTGTGGCCATATATAAAGAATATTATTTATGAAACACCAATTAATAATCTACAAGAGTTAAGACATAAAATCATAGAAAAATGTGAACACATCAATAACTCACCGCAAATACTGATCAATGTTTTCAATGCTCTACAAAATAGAGTGCGATTATGCTTGGTGGAGAATGGTCAACATTTTACACATTTTTTATAATATTCTTACTTTGTATAAAAATTATAAATATATTTAATATAAAAGTCAGCATTTCAAATTATTTTTTAACAATCATTACGTTTGAAATTATAATGACAGATCTCCTCTAATAACTTAAGTTAGGACATACTTTTTGTGTAAATGGCTTACTTGAGGGAAAATTTTAATGATCACTCGTTATAAATACATACAATAATGACAGTTACAACGGATGTTTATAAACACCCGACATCGCGGTGGCCCAGTAGGTTATTTTTGAAAAACGTATCTCTATTCAACATTCAACCAAAAATTGGAAAATTCATGATTTGAAAGACATAAATTTATTTGTCAAAAGCTGTCAAAATTTTGCTTATGTGGTTAATTTAAAATTAAAATTGCAAATATTTAATTTAAAGTTGAAATTATAAATATGGTTGAACATGTTGTCCATCATGTCCAATACGTAAATTTATTCTCCGCTTCATGTTATTAAATACAGTTTCTAACATATCGGCGTTCATTTCTTGGCATAGGCGCACAATATTGTTCTGGAGAGCCTCCAAAGTCTACACTGGGTTTTCAAAAACCTTATTTTTTAAATAAGGAAACACAAAGAAATCTAAAGGCGTAAGGTCACATGAACGTAGTGGAAAACGATCCTCACTTATCAATTTGTCATCAAAAAATTCTCGTAACTAATTCATGGTAGCTTACGCAATATGTGGACGTGCGAATCCTGTTGAAAATAACCAGTGCGCAAGTTCATCATCATCAAGTTGATTAATGAAAGGGGTTCCAACATAATGTTACGATATCTTTGAGCATTTATAGTTTGGTCGAAGAAAATAGGTCCAATTATTATCCTTTGGATAATTGGTAACCACACACCTATTTTCTCAGAATACATTGTAGCTTATCTAAAGAAATGTGGATTATCTGTTGCCCATATTCGCATGCGTTGTGCGTTAATGTAACCAATCAAATGGATCCAGTCATCAGAAAAAAAAGTTTTATCAAGCACATCATTATCACTTATGTTCTGATTGAACCACTACAATATAGTATTCTCTTATTAAAATCTAGAGGTAGGAGTTCTTGATACATTTGTAATTTGTATAGATGCATACCTACATAATTTTTTAAAATGTTGTGCACTGTTGAAATACTTAAATTTAATTGTTGGGGAAGTCTTCTAATAGATAAGGTAGGTCGCTCTCGAATTGCATTTCTTACTCTATTTATATTCAGAGCGAATGCGTGGTCTTCCATCTTCTTGTTTTCTAACAGCGATTCCAATTTCCTGAAATTTCAAAACTGTTCTTTTCAGCTGCCTTGTAAATTGGTTACCATTAAATGCAGCGTTCGGAAATTGCCGTCTAAATTGTTGCATGCATATTACGGAAGAATATTGCCATACTCCATCGGCTAATCTTCTTCAAAACAAACTTCGAAAATAACTTTCCACCATAAATGCTTTTTGTTGAAGCGTGAACATTATGCCGGCTTTAAAAGTTGTTACTGACGTTAACTAAACAAAATTTATTTGACGTTTGTTGAATTTAATTGAAGGGTTTTTTTACTAAAGCAACATCAGTCCAATTTTCATATTCAACCGTTTTTGCTGGAAACACAATTGGACTGTAGTCGTTTTTGCAGAAACCCTTATATTTCACATTGCTTTATCTCCGGACTATTGCTGTTTTTAAGGATACCGAATCATCAGCTATTCGAGTCTACTCGGAATTACACGAGACCGTGTAAATCTCAAAACTGGTATTATCACTTATGCTCTGATTGAACCACTACAATATAATATTCTTTTATTAAAATCTAGAGGTAGGAGTTCTTGATACATTTGTACTTTGTATAGATGCATACCTACATCATCCTTTAAAATGTTGTGCACTGTTGAAATACTTAAATTTAATTGTTGGGAAAGGCTTCTAATAGATAAGGTAGGTCGCTATCGAATTGCATTTCTTACTCTATTTATATTATTTTCAGAGCAATGCGTGGTCTTCCACCTTCTTGTTTTCTAATAGCGATTCCAATTTCCCGAAATTTCAAAAATGTTCTTTTCAGCTGCCTTCCAAATTGGTTACCATTAAATGCAGGGCTCGGAAATTGCCGTCTAAATTGTTGCATGCATGTTACGGAAGAATATTGCCATACTCCATGGGCTAATCTTCTTCAAAACAAATTTCGAAAATAACTTTCCACCATAAATGCTTTTTGTTGAAGTTGTTACTGACGTTAACTAAACAAAATTTATTTGACGTTTGTTGAATTTGATTGAAGGGTTTTTTACAAAAACCACCTCAGTCCAATTTTCATATTTAACCGTTTTTGCTGGAAATACCATTGAACTGTGGTCGTTTTTGCAGAAACTCCTATATTTCACATTGCTTTATCTCCGGACTATTTTGCTGTTTTTAAGAATACCGAATCATCAGCTATTCGAGTCTACTCGGAGTTACAGGAGACCGTGTAAACCTCAAAACTGGCATTTTGGACTAAGGCTGTTTTTATAAAAAAAAAACCTTCAATTGATTAAAATTAAGTAAAGATGTATCTTTATAATCCAAAGCAACTGAGACGTCGGGTGTTTATAAACACCCGTAAGCTTCAGACATGCAAAAAATATTGTTTCAGATTTAAATATTGCAGATGTGCTGAATTTTGATATGAAACAGAAAAGCAGTTGATAATTACAGAGCACTCCAAATAAATGTAAAATCATAATGTAAATGTAAATAAATATATTTTTTATTTATAAATTATTTTCAAATATACGTTTAATTATTCCACAAATTTATATAAAAAAAAAACAAGATACTAACATAAATTTACCTTTTCATTACATGAAGTTTTATTGGTTTCTACAATTTTCTTAAATTTACCGATTTCCTCAATTAATGGTTGATCTTCTTTAAAGAAATTCGAAGCAATGAGTTCTTTTGCTAGGCGTGGAATTATGTTTTATGTTAAAATAAAAAGGAATTAAACTATGAAATGATTTGATTTCATTGTTTTTTCTCACTAAAAATACTAGTACATTAATTAGTACATATCTGTACTAATTATTAAACAATATTTAGACTAATTTGTAGCACTAAATCTATAACCATACTAGCAAAACGATATATGACGCTACAAAATATTAGATTATGTTCTATATATTCACTCAATTTGAATTTTTAGTATGACCAATGTTATCTATTAATTTAAGGTAAAAGTCCTTTTAATTAGAAAGAATTGGTAATATAATTATGAGACGGTCGTCTTTTAATATGCTATTTAAGAGAGCTTTTAGGGCAAAATGGAGTTAAAATCCCTTTAAAGGAAATATTATGAAACCGGCCGTTAGAGTGCATATTGTCTGTGTAAAGTGTTCCACGACTTTGTTAGTACACCTCCTCGCCGTGAGAGGAAAAAAATGTTAATTTAACTTTCACTTCCATAACATTTAAAGGTAACTAAAGAGGATATTGATCCCGAAAAAACCGACCTCTCACACGCCAGTCCCGAGATTCGAACCCCCAACCAAAAGGACTCTCATTCCTATTATCCTCCTACGCTCTTATCAGCTACACCATTCAACCGTTAAGTAAAAGATATAATGGTACTATAGTAACTAAAGATACCATAGCTATTGAACACCCACTATACTGATTTAATCTCGCGGTGTCTCTTGTTAATTATTTAAACTGAAAGAGAATTTTCTTGGTCGTTATTTTACTTCATAATTAAATATCGCTACCGCTAGATGTTTTTGCTTCCATTTCAAAATCTAAGTGCTATCATGCTTTCCGTCTATCGAAAATTCGTTTTAGAAAATAAATTAACACTAAAGGAGAATACTTTGAACGCTCAAAAAATGTGTCTTAATAACGTCGGCGCGACTAAATTTCTTATAAAGCTTGAAAGTCAATATGGTAATTTGATAAGTGTGGCAAAGAAATGAAATCGAATTAAGTTTTTAAATAATTTTATTTTTCGCCATTGTTTCTATTGAAAGCTATATTGTAACGTTGCCAATTGTAACGGTGGTCCTAACGTTTATAATTCCCATCAAATACTGCCAATACTGCGGGTCGTTAATATTTGTATACCTAATGCTTAAACCATTGACTGGTTAAACTATTAATTTTTGTTTTCGCTGCCATCAGCAACAAGAGGCCTGATTCCAACACTAACTATAAATATATCTTATTTTATGGCAGCGATCTCCTCGGCCCACGCAAGCTTCGTTTGCCGGGGTTGTAAGGGAGATAACTAAATAAAACTCTTGAAACAAAATTCGTAACAACTTTACTTAAATCTAATTAAAAACAATTATATATGAGGGCTGATCCCTTTGCTCTGCTTCTCACCCATTTATAAACCAAAACAATTATTTATCTTTACGACGCATTGTAACCTGCTATGTATGGAACTTACAAGTCTGATATTGTGAAAACGTGCCTACAGTAGAGGCCCAAGTTCGAGAGTCACATATCAGTATCAAAATGGATAGTGTCGAGCAACGAGCGATGATTAAATAGTAGCGTTTAACAGAGATGACCCCAACTCAAATTCATCAAGATTTGGTGGATACATTAGGGGAATCTGCAGTATCATATGATATAGTTAAATGACGGTGTCGTGAGTTTAACGTAAAGTATACAGACGAACATGCAGGTGGAGCGCTCACAACCGTTACCACCCAAGAAACTGTTAAAAAGGGCTATGATCTCGTACTGCAAGGTCAAAGTGTGACTATTAGACAAATAGTTGAATAGTCTCTCATGCCAGGTGGTATATAATATAATTACAGCCGAATTGAACATGAAAAAATGTCTGAATGTTAACACATGCACAGAAGCAAACTCGAAAAGACATTTGCAGTCCTCTTTTAACGCGGTATAGACACTACAAAGACAATTTTCTTGCAAGATTAGTGACAATGGATCGGTCCTAGCTCCATCATTATGATGTAGAGAACAAAATACAGAGTAAGGAGTGGACGTATTTTGGGATACTGAAGACGTAATTTGAGTAAATTTCCTGCGGAAGGGGGCCACAATTGCACGTTAATTTACTTCCCAAATTACATGACTCCATGAAAGAAAAATGTCGGGGGAAGTTGCGCAAAGGTGTTCTCTTGCATCATAATTAGAGACCGGACACATCGGGCTGAAATGGACGTCATTACGACGGACGATATAATTAGTCTACAACATCTGTAAGTACATCACGCAGTTGTTGAATAGCACTATTCATTCGATTAACTGCACATATATTTTTTGTGTGCGGTTAACCGAATGAATAGTGCTACTCAATAACTGCGTGATGTACTTACAGATGTTGTAGACTATTTATAGCGTCCGTCGTAATGCCGTCATTTCAGCCCGATGTGTCCGGTCTCTAATCATAATGTACCCAGTCACAGGTCCACAATTGCAACAACTTCAGTAACTGAAGAAGGTTTCGAATTAGTTGAGCATCCGCCATATTCGCCAGATTTGCCCCCCCCCCCCCCCCCCAGCGATTATCGACTGTTTCCAAAACTAAAAGAACACTTGCGTGATAAACAATTTCCATCAGATAATTATATGTGCGGTAAATCAGTGGTCTGCAGAGGTTAAACAATCTGTTTCTCGAGCAGCATTAGAAATGCTAGAACATCGATGAGAAAAATGTGTTAACCGTTTTAACCTTAATGGAGACTATGTTGAAAAATAAAAGTAACATATTTTCCAATTTTTTATTGTGAGTGAATTAGGAGTGGAGCAAAGGAAGCCATCCTTGTATTAAAGTGTTAGATTTTCTTAACATCTACCTATATATAATTCCTATCGAATTAGAAAAGCGCTGTTGCTAACAAAATCACAAATAAAAATTTACCTACTCACCGGATTTCTGGTGTTTGTTTTCTTTCCTTTTTTTTATAACAAAACCCACTATTTCACATTGCTTAATACGACGAAATTCCTCAAATAATTTTAACATAAAATTAAATCTTGAACTGAACACAAAAAAATTTAAGTTAAAACTTTACTTTTTAATTCAGAATTATCGACGAAAAATATCTATATAGCTATTATCCGAAGATATCAAATTTGAAGAGAAAATTAACTCCTAAAAGAGGTTCAGCACTCTTGGCTGCTTTCGTACCCGACAAATATACTAACTGTCCTCTTTATCTGTTTTTCAAGACTTTATATTGTTTTGAACATAACAATGTATGTACTTAGTTTCTAGTTTACAGTTCTTTCGTTCCATCGGGAACACAGTTTTTCTCAAAGTCTAGAAATTTCCTTTGACATCAATATTTTCTTGGTTAAAGAAAACTTTTTTGTACAATCATCTTGGCCGTCCTTGCTCGAACTCTTATGTACAAAGGTGAAATAATATAATATAATAAACTTCTGTAACTGCTTTTCTCTGTTCCAAGTAGTCGACCAGGATAATTCCTTGGAAATCACAACAAAATAGTAGTCATAGCTTTCTCGGCCGATAAAACAATATTTGGCTTCTTTGGCACATTATCATCAGTCAGAGTCGAGAGCTTTCGACTCATTTGTGAATTGTGGATTTTCAATGCTCTCTCATCAAACACAGCATTGGAATGCCTTTTCGCGTGCGTCAACAATCACGGTACCGATTTTGCATTTATTATTTATGTAATTTTTCGTGCAGTATACTATGCACTCGTTCAATGGAAATATGAAAAATTTCAGCCATCTTATGTGCTTTGACTTTAATAACAATACCATGAACTCTATCAATGATTTCGCCGTCTGGATGTAAACTGACCGTCCAGAACCCGCTTCATCTTTAGTGCATCTTCGGCCACTTTTAAGCTCAGATCAAAGATACGAGGGTATATCAGATATAAACGAGACTGATTTTTTAATGACTCGTACAAAAGTTTTTTGAATCGGCGAAGTAGGTGGCTATGTAGACAAAGCACTTAGGGTGGGGATAGCAACGTCTGAAATTCCGTCGAGACCGTTCAGTAGTGCAGTGACCATGAGTGAGCAAGCAGTGCACGTTTCCGTGGAGCAGCGGATAATTATTAAGTTTTTGATCAATGAGGGGGTGAATCCAACAGACATTTTACGCAGATTGCACGCACAGTTCGGGGAGAACACCCTTTCACGACCTCGCGTGTTTGCATGGCATAAACAATTATCTGGAGATCGCGAAGACGCGGTTGTCTGCCGGGAAGATCATGGCAACTGTGTTTTTCGACAAGGTGCATTTCACGTCGATTTTCTTCATGATCGCCGCACAATTAATGCCCAATATTATTGCGACGTTTTGGATGCCGCAAAATTGTCTTTACGACGAAAAAGAAAGACGCAATCCGTTAAAAATGTCATTCTCCTTCACGACAACGCCAGACCATATTCGGCAAACATTACGAAGCAAAAAGTGGAACAATTCGGCTGGGAAATCTTGGAACATCCTGCTTACAGTCCGGACTTGTCACCCTGTGACTACCATTTGTTTGGACCTCTAAAAGAAGCTCTTGGAGGCCAGCGTTTCGACAGCGACCAAGCGGTAGAGACATTTGTGCTCCAGTGGCTGTGTGGCCGGCCTAAAAGTTTTTACGATAACGGGATTAAAAAGTTTCCAATCCGTTGGGAAAAATGTATTGCGCGGGCGGGAGATTATGTAGAAAAATAGTACATTTGTATTAACTTTGTTCAATAAATCATTAATAGTTTAAAAAAATCAGTCTCGTTTATATCTGATGTACCCTCGTATATAACAATAACGCAGAGTTTCCACAAACTCCATGCAGCTTCTTTAAATTAAAATGTTTTATTACTGCTTGTCATTTCGGTTATTCATTTTTTAAGCCAATTGTATCAATACTCGTCTTAAGCATCTATAGAAAGTGTACAACCTATTGCTTTAGTATTAAATTTGGACTAGAATGCCAGTAGTGCCAATCAGTAGTGACATTTTTATGCTAATTATGCCATTTCATAAAAATTTACCAAATGTACGATACCACACTCGTGTATAATAACCGCTTACATCAAAGTTTAAATTAGAATTATAAAAATTGAATTTACTAACGCCTTTTTTTCTTACAGTTACTGGTATATGTATAAAAAATTGTGCACAATGTAAAGAAATGTATGGTAAATACTTCTATGGTCAACTGTGTGCTGATACCTGTGTGAAGTATAAAGGCAAACTGATTCCCAATTGTGAAGACATTGCTTCGATAGCACCATTCCTTCTATTCGAAGATCTGAGTTAGTTACTCTTGGATAGAATTTCGATGAAATGATAAACATGATCTTTGCCTAAAGAGTATTATTGTGAAGTGTGACGAATTTATTAAATTATTGTTTATATTTATTTTTTAAATATTTCTTTATTCGTTACACACCATTATTTAAGTTTTTTATCTGTGATCTAGTTTCTTAAGTACAGTATACATGTATTTAATAAAAATAAAAATCGTAATTAATTAAATGTGTTTTCTATTGTTTTAACATAATTAAATATTAAATAAACTTTGAGCGAAATCCGTATTTTCCACATCACAAATAGCAATCATGTGTATTACCTGCTGACACAGCTGGACAAAAGAAATACAAGGACCTAATTGAAAAATACAGAAATACACAATTATGTAAATATGTTTAGAATCTTTGTAATCAATTTAATCATTTTTTGCATAATAATTTTGTAGATTTCGAATCATAAGGTGACTTGCGAAAAAAATATCTGTTCACAGTTAGATATACGTAATAAGTATAACACGTAGAATCATTCCAACCTTTAGATTTTATCTTTAAGGTTCAAATACTTACAAAATTTCCAAAATATTATAAATTGAAGGTCTACTTAAGATATTTATACTAAAAAATGCAACTGCGCTCCAACACATCCATCACTTTTAAATTCTTCTTCTTCTTCTTCTTATATTAGGCCGTAGGCCTGTTCTTATCCGATCTCTTTCATAGTGCTGCAGTCATGTTTGTGACGTAGACTGCCAACTATCTCGCCATCTTTTGAAAGACCTTCCCGGTGGTCTGGTGCCCATTGGCTTTAGATCCCTTGCTGTTCGGGTTAATCTCTCGCAATCCATTCGTGTTACATGCTGGTTCCACTCCCGTCTCCTCTGTCTGCCCCACCGTACGATATCGTGTATACCACATTGATTCCGTATTTGATTGTTCGGGATTCTGTCTCTCAGTGTTTTCCCCGCTATTGACCTCAATGTTTTCATTTCCGTTGTTCTAAGCATCCTTTTTGTTTCTGCTGTGTCGGCTCTCGTTTCTATTGAATATGCAAGTATTGGTCTTATGCATGCCTTATATATGCGTACTTTCCCGTCCAGTCTCATATCTTTATTCCGCCAAATAACGTCACTCAGGCATCCCGAAATATAAACCGCCCTATTAGCCTGTCTTCGAACACTGTCTCTTAGGTCTCCACAGCTGGATATTTCTATACCTAGATATTCGAACTTAGGAACTTGTTCGATTATCTCATCCCCAATTACGATTTTACATCGTCTGGGCTCCCTTGCCACTACTAAAGTTTTTGCCTTAGAGGTTGATATCTGCATGTTATAGGTTTCCGCCACTGTTTTAAAAGTGTATGCCATACGCTGTAAATTGTCTTCCGTATCTGAGATCAGGACTGCGTCGTCTGCATAACACAGAATCTTTATCTGTTTTCTTCCAAGCCCGTATCCCTGTCCCACATTTTTTACTGCTCCTATAATTTTAGCCATTATTAGATTAAACCGTAGTGGGCTTAGACTATCTCCCTGGCGTATTCCAGATTTGATGTCCACTGCCGATGTTAGTTCGTTCTCGATCTTGATTTTAGTTTTGTTGTTTGTGTTTATGTCTTTAATTATCTCTACCAATCCACTGGGCTGGTTTTCTTCTTTTAATAACTTCAGCACATCTTCCAGTCTGACACGATCGAAGGCCTTTGTCAAGTCTACAAAGCACATATAGGCAGGGTTGTTGTATTCAATTGATTTCTCAACTATCTGTCTTAGTATAAAAATAGCATCTATTGTTGATCTGTTTTGCCGGAAGCCTTGTTGTTCTTCACTTATTGTGTATTGTTTAGTGATCCTGTTGGCGAATATCTTCGTTAATAACTTGAATGTTGTATTAAGTAGGGTGATAGTACGGTAGTTGCTAGGATTGTTCTTATTTCCTTTCTTATGTATTGGTATTATAATGCTCGTTTTCCATTCGTCTGGTACACGCTTGGTATCTAAAATTTTCTGAAAGAGTAATGCGATATTGTCAATTATTGTTTCTCCGCCGTATTTTAGCAGTTCATTGTGATTACCATCGGGCCCTGGGGCTTTTCTGTTTTTTAATTTCTCTATGGTAATGCTGAGTTCTTCTTTTGCAATTTCTATTCTTTGTTCATTATCGCTGTCTCCTTCTTCTTCCTCCGTATGTGTGTTACTCCCTTCCATATAAAGCTCTTCGATATATGCCGTCCATTTTCCTCCTTCTATTTTGCTAAGATTTTTATATTCATTAATGGGTTTTTTTTCTCCCTTTAAGTATCTTCCACACCTTACGTTGTGCTCCATAGAGGTCATGTTCCATCTCTTTGGTAAACCGTGTCCAATACTCTCTTTTCAGGTCTCTTATCATAGAGTTTATACGATTTCGTGTGTCTCTATATTGCTGATAATTATTAGGTGTCTTATGACTGCAATACTGTAGATATGCTTTTCTTTTTTCGTACGCTGATCTCTGATTTCGTTGGTGAACCATGGTTTTGGTGTTTTTGTCGCATGTAAGTTAATTTTTCTGACTCCTATACTTTCCTTTGCAGCTTTTAAATTAAAAGTCGTAAAAGATGTCGGATTGATACAGATTTAATTTGACTTAAATCCTTTTATAATCTGTTTAAATTTGAACTTTAAATATATTGCTATCGCGGAAATGACGTCCTTGCTATGTCTTCATAATGGCATAAACCAATATTGCTTATAAAACACATATCTTTCAAATATAACGTGCTTTCAAAAACTTTCCTCATTATAGTAGGCTGTTTTTTAAGCAATTAAGTAAACAAAGATTGGTGCATATGCGAAGCTTTAGAAAATTTCAAATCCTGAGAAAACTATTATATTATAATGTTACAACATAATATTTATTATACAAAGTTACTATAGAACTGGCCAAAAATTAGAAAATTGAGATTGGGTTTATTCCACTAATCAATGCTTACAGGATTTTCGGCAACAGTATCCAAATCTGCCAGTTACTTATACACAACTGCAAAAACATATTCAAGCTTGTGTTATTAAATTTGGTGAAACAGGGGCATTAACTCGTTAACATGACAGTGAAGCACCTAGAAAACGAACAGCAAACTGTATAGAGGATATTCGACTTCGAATAGACAACTCACGCAAAAAATCAATCGCAAAACTATCATTTATTTGTCAGTGGGAGCATGTCATACTATTTAAAAAAAGGACTTAAAGTTGTTTCCACATAAAATTCATGCAGTTTCGGAACTCAAACAGGTAGATTTTGTTACGAGAACACAGTATTGTTTAAAGTTTTTGAATAACATAAATAATAATGACTTCTCGACAAATATTTTTTTCGGATGAATCTTGGTTCCATCTTTCAGCATATTTAAACAAGCAAAATATGAAGATTTGGTATGCAGAAAACCCTCATGAATTTGTCGAAACTACGCTACATCCACAAGAAACAGGCGTCTAGCTAACAGTTTCAAAAAGACGAATTTTTGGACCTATATTTTTTAATCAAGCGATAACTGCTAAAAGATATCGAAATAAATTATTAGAGCCGTTCGTTAATGAACTTCATGATGATGAACTTACGGAAGGATATTTCTAGCAAGGTAATGCACACACGCACAAATTTCGAAAAACAATAGCTTTTTTCTAAGAATTATTCGATGCAAGAATTATTAATTTTCCACCAAGGTCTCCAGTTTTGACAATTTTAGACTATTTTATCTTTCAGTATTTGAAAAATACCATTTTCAAGACTAGACATCATACAATCGAAGAGCTTCGTAATGCTATTGTAAATTCTTGTGCTGACATAACCCAAAAAATCCTAATAAATGGCTTTTAAAGCATAACGCGTAGAGTTCATACTTTGTCTTCAGAGTAATGGTCAACATTTCCAATATCTGCTTTAGTATTATCTTCTTTTAATTTGGCTATTGCCATAAATGTTTTTTCAAAAACAAAATTACTAATTATTACACACATGGATGTAGTATATCAGTCGCCTAGATGCAAAGTCCATATTATTCGATTTCGAGATAAATCAAGAAAACTGAAAAAATTTTTATTTGAGCGTATTCAAGAGAGAAGAAAATTCACATAACTTATTATGAATATTGAAATCTAAAAAACGTATTTATAAAAATCAAGAACCAGCGAGTATCCCCCCAAAAAAAATTCAAAATGGACATGTCGGTTTTTGCAACTAAAATCTCAGTATTTTTTTCAAAACTAGGTCATTAAAGCAACTCAACTTTATTTCTCAAAAACATACATATATAATAGAAACATACAAAAGCAAATCTAATTTAAATACCAAACTTCGTTTCTTCTTCATCGCAATTAACTTCTTCTTCGGCTTCCTCCCTCTCCAGCACAGTTTGAAAAATATCTTTGAAAAATAGTAAGGTATCATCTTTCTCCCATTCTTCTCCATAGTGTTTTTTCAAAAATCTTGTTATGCTATGTTTTTTATCTATGTTGATGGGTACTCCAGTATCTATTACTTTTGTCTACTCTATTACTTGCGTAGGCATTTTGGAATGCAGAAGTCATTTCTGTAAAATGCTTCGCCTTGTGCACAACTGGTGCTCCACTTTCAGTCTTGGTGATAATTATTCGTTTAGAAGATTGAAATTTGAAGTGCCAATAGCATGGTTGCTTAAAAGTTTTTTGAAATTCAGTTCACCAGTCCTTAATCGGAACATCATATCTAGTTTTGTAAACAGTAGTAAATTTTCTTATCATTTCTATGTATTCATCAGGATGGACAACTACTGTGTGTTTTTTATAGATATTTTCGATTTGATCAAAAACACGACCAGGGGGAATATAGGAATGCCCCACAATAGGAAATATTACCTCAATTCTTGCAATGTGATATGGAGCTTCATACTGCAGCCAATAGTTTGACATGGCAATTATTGTTGAGTTTTCATTTTGTGCGCCACAGCCATCACAAACTAGGCAAACTATCTTTACATGTTTCTCAAACTTAAAGTGTGAAAGCGAATGGTGCAAACAAAACGACACTTCGTTTGAACTTCTCAAAGTGTCCACCTCGGTCCAGACATAAGAATTGATATTGTTCAGATTCAGCTTACTCTTGGAGGTTCCGACTACTATGGCTAGATGGTAAAAGTTTATTCGCATACTAAAGTAAGAAGACTGATCCGGGAGCTTTGGAAGTGCCAAATTCTTTTGGCAGTCAAAGGAAAGAAGAAGTTTATAGAAACTGATAGCTCTTAGTTTATGCAATCGTTGTTGGGCTAATAAATTAGTTCTCTCTGATTCGTCCTTTTCCTTTTTTATATTAAGTTTAAATTGCAAAGCACAAATCAGTTTTTGGCGTCCCGAAACCTATGTTAAAGTTTTTGTTAAAATAATCTCGAAAAAAGCATTCTTTTACTTTTAGTTCATTGTTTCCTTCCGTTTTCTGGTTATAAATTTTCCACAATTTACAAATATTTAATTCTGCAGGCAAATAAATTCTGTTAAATGTTTTAGATCGACAATAATGCGATTCAGTGCATTTTAAAGATTCAACATTCTTTTGTCCAACCCTATCTTCACCTCTATTTTCTGTAGGTAGCATAGACTTTTCCTTCTATCTCTTTGAAACGTTTAAAATTCTATTCTTAATTCCTAAAATGCCCATAAATGCCTGTCTACAACCAGCAACCATCAAACCATATTGTCGTTTTACTTTGTAGGGTAGTACACAAGACTTAGGTTTATTCACATTCTCTGTTCCTTTTCTGTGCCTCTTAGAGTTACTTGAATCGCAGTGTCATAAAATAATCATATCTTGTTACCTTTTTTCTTTATTCCTAAAAAAAAAGCCGCACTGAACACTTGAATATCTCGCATCGAAAGGTGAGACGTGCATTGAAATGGTTGTTACTGTGTTCCAGAATGACCACAACTAGGGTACAGAGGCAAACTTTTGGAAACATATCTAAAAATAAGCAAAGTAATAATTCATCAGAATTCATTGTAAATATAGTAGATTATTAAAAACATTATTGATTTGAAAGAATGCGTTGAAATTTTGTATGACTTACCTTGCACGTTTTGCTTTTTTCTCGCTGCGTTTCTGATTTACATCTCTTCCGAGCCTTATTATTATTACACTGAGTAATATTTGTTAGTTGTTCAGATTACTTAGTTTTTCCAATGTATCCATTGAAAATACTATTTCTAAATAATTAAAATAAACAACTGTACTCAAAGAAACTTATTATTTTAATGACATGTTAATAGGCGCACATAATCAGCAAAATTCGAACCCTCATTGGCCCGATGGAAATGTCGCGTTTTGTACTTAAGATGGACGAGGACTTGTCGGTTTTTGCATCTAAGTTCAAATTTCAATCACAAATTACATTGGATTTGTTGGGTTTTGCATTATAATTTTATTGTAGATATGTCGGCATTTGCACTCGAAAGTTGACTGTACAATAATCTCATTTTTGGGAAAGTTGTGACTTGTCGGCTTTTGCATCTAGGCGACTGATATATGGATAGCGCACATCTAACCAAAGCAGTGCATTCGATTGACTCCAACATTAGAGTTCCCTATTAAAATACATGGGCGATCGACCGGGACAGGTAAATATACATGCGGCATATACTTACCTGGCTGTTTAACTGTAATAGTTAAATGGAAAGATGTAATTATATACATCTTTCCATTTTTCATAGGTTGTTTTTTATTTCAAGGACACCCGATATCATTTTTAAGTCGAAAATTCGAGCAGGCCATAAGTCAAGTCCACCTCGATTGAGCCAGCGATCTTGATACGTTGCGTTTAAAAACTCATGAGTAACATTACATTTCTCGTTGCCAATGGTAAATCCTTCAGAAACTTCGGTATTCTTCCAAAAAGAAATCGATATACCTTACCAGTAAGTATTTCTGGTAGAAATACTGATTCAATTAGTCACTCACAATTTCAACAAAAATATTTAATGAAAATTGATGTTAAAAGCTATCATCTGAAAGTTATATTGCAGGCGGGTTTTCATCAGCCCCACATATGGTTATTTTGAAAGTTTCAAATTGGATTTCTCGACAAATATGCTTCGTTGGTAAAAATAATCCGCGTCAGTAGTTGAGGGATTTGGACCAATATATGATAAAACGCTATACGTGGAAGAAAATAAGCAGGACCAAATGGTTTAGCGCGCTGAATGTGGCATGGATACAAGTACTACTACTTCAAAAATTTCCACACAGTGCTATTACTTACATTCAACGCATTTTCTAATTTTCTGGTAGAAGTACCTGCACCTTCCTCCATCATGTTTAACACATTTTCTTCCAATTCTACTGTTACTGTATTTGGCCTTCCTGGTCCTCTACTACTTGTAAATGTGCCCGTTTCATGAAGATGTTCATAAATCCTTTGGAAGGGTTTTCTTTCAGGAACTTCATGATTGAGAAATCACTCACCGTACAATTGGTGAGCCTTTAACGAATTCCCATTGGCAAGTCCATATATGAATCACTTCGGTGCTCGTATAGCGATTCATTTTAGAAGGAATCGCTAACAAAAGTTACTACCAAACGATAATATGACATGCAATCAATTTTGATAACTTTAAAGTAGGCCCAATGTGGTACACCATAAATTTTACTCAGAGTACCTTCATATTTTTAAATATTTCCAAACTTTTATGGTTTTTTATGTTTAAAGAAAACATCTTTCAAAGTATAATTGAAAATCATTCAATGACTAAAAAAAATCTTAAAATAGACCATGAATTTTTGGGCGTACGTTTAGTAAATGTTTGTATATTCTTTCTTGTCTTTATAAATAAGTGTATAAATTGCAACAATATCATTGGATACATGCAAAGTTACTTTAAAAAAATATTCGTGGATTTGTTTGTATCTTTATAAAATAAATATTTTGTTACCGAATTACAATTTTAATTCAATTTAAAGATGCGGTATACGGAATATATAGGGTACAGCTTTAAAAAAATCCGAATGAGTATGAATTAAATGCACATGTATTTATAGGATGAAATTAATTAAATAGTTACTTAGTAATAGATGGCAATAGAAAACACATGGGTAGTAAAACACAACTAGATTTAATAACGATTTAATTTTATTTTTCAATCTTCTTGTTTTTGTTTCAAAGTATTTAACTTAGTGTTTTAGTTGCAAATTAATTGCATTTTTGCGAAGTAATGTAAATGTAAATATTGCTTTCTACATTTTACGACGCTAATTATTCGAATTTTTTAATAGAAAAAATTTCGCCCGGCCGAATTTTTTCAATTAAAAAATTCGAATAATTAGTATCGTAAAATGTAGAAAGCAATATTTACATTTATGCTTCAGTGTTTTAACTACTTTCTCAGATGTTAACCAATATTTTTTTTCTTTTTATGAGATCCTCTAAATGTTGTGTCCCTCATAATCTCTAAAGTAGTGTGGTTCTGTTCTTTTCCTACAATATAAGGTTTATATTTTGTATAATTGATAATATATTTACTTGTTACCTTTTCCTCTCATTAAAATTTTTCGTTTAGATACATTGGGAGCTTGAAACCTCAACAACCAATTCTTCCACATGTGCTTAAAATCTTTATTTTGTGTTTCCTCAATTTCTCTATTGTGTAGCTCTTGAATTTCGTTTCCACTTTCTGTATTTGAAGTGCGTACAATGACTCGTCTAGATTTAAAATTCGTTGGTATAGAACCTTTCTTCAAGATTCTATTGTCATGGACAATTATTTCGTAATCATTTGCACTAAAATGGGTACTACAACTACATATTGCTGCTGTTTTTGAAGGTTCAAAATCTTTTCTTTTTAATATTATAATCCATTTTTTCCGTAACTGTGGATCACAAGGGAATCTACAAATTTAAAACATATGCTAATATGATAGAAAAATGTAAAAATAAGTACACTTACCTATGGTATTTTATGTTACTATTTTTAACAAAACGGTTTGTGCAACCGTAAGCGAAACACGAAATGATCATCTTTTACATAAACTATAACGCCAAATAAAACTACTACTGTTTATATTAATGATAGATACAAACAGTTGTAACTTTACTTAATGCAATTTCACCACGTGCTTAAAATAAAACTGATTTAACTATTCAACATTTTTCACTGTCAAAATACGAACTCCGAATGTTTTGCCAGTACTAGCTCTATCTCGCTTACAATTTTCTCTCTCTAATGTTGGGATCAATTCGTAATCGCATAGGCAATCCATATATACTACATCCATGATTACACACATATGACATAACTAAACTACTAAAATTACACGTTTGTGACAGATTACCTGCACTGTCACCAACCATTAAAAAAAAAAAGCACGGCCGTCTCTAATGAGGAAAGTTTTTGAAGGCACGTTATTTCTGCAACTTGTTGTATGGAATCAAAATAAAATATATTAAAATTTATATACCTGAAATGTACCTTTTAATATTTTGTCTAATATATTTCTGAAATATTCCGAATTATACTTTCAGTATTATATTTTCGAGTATATTTAAGCAACAAATTAGATATATTACAAGCAAATAAAGTACGCATGCATTCATGTATCTATTCTGGTCCGAATACATATACAGGGTGTTATTGAACAACGTTTAAAAACCCTAAGGGTATGTAGTACGATCGAAAATACGGTTAAAAGTCTTAATACACATTTTTCCGCAAATCATTCTTTACGAAATAATAGCGATTTTATTATAATTGCAGAATAAATTTTCTTTCTTGGTTATTATGGTGCCTTTATATTTTACACTAAAAATAATTACATCTTAATAATAATAATAATAGTCCCCGTACTAGCCTTACAGGCCTTTGGGGTAGTAACATGGTAGGCCTGTTACAGCTTGAGCCGTTCGATACAAGTAGGATGGTAACGTGCCTAGCGTTACACACCGATCGCCTATTATTACCCCAGAGTTTTATTACCAAGTACTCATTTTTGCCTAAGTCGAGCTGAGACCGAAAAAACGTCATCGATATTATTTGCTTGACCAGGGTTTGAATCTAAATAATATGTTTAAAATGGCGCCCTTCAATTTCGAAACAATATCTGCATCTTCGTTCATTTAAACGATGCCCGAAATCATTCACATAACCCTGATTTTTCTAGACTTATCTGTCTCCATTCATTGGTGCAAGTCTGGAGGATCGTTAACCGGTGTTGTTGCGGACACTAAACTTTTTAAATAACTCCAGACACAAAAGTCCAACGGAGTTAAATCAGGAGGTCTTGGAGGCCATCCAATGTAACCCCTCTCCACGCCTTATCCATCTCCCAGGAAATACAATAATACCCTAACAGCAAGCGAAAAATGCATCTTGCATAAAACCATAGATGCGTCTCTAATTTAAAGTTAAATCTTCCAAAAGTTCTGGTAAAATATTGTTTAAGAAATTGAGGTATGTTGCTCCTGATAAGCATTGTGGTAAAACTATCGGTCCTAACAACTGGTCACATATCATGCCTAACTAAATGTTTAAACTGAAACGCTGCTGATGCCTGCATTCAATAATAGCTTGAGGATTCCATCAGACCAAACGTGATTATTGTGGAAATTAAATATTTCATTTTTAGCAAAACCGGCTTCATCTGTAAAAAGGATGCTTGGAACGAAGTCTGGCCGTTCAGCATCTTCACGTAAAAACTACTCACAAAATATGCTTCTCGCATGATAATCCGGAGCAGTAAGGCCTTGTACCAGTTGAATATGGTAGGGCTATTGCAGCTGCTTATGAAGAATTCTCCAAACAATATAGCTACTTCTTCTACCAACTTGAGCCGATATGCTTCCAACATTTGTTTCGGGATTTTCTTCAACAATATTCAAAATTTCTTTCTCTACCTCCGATGTACATGCTGTTCTCTGTTGTCCAGTATCATGAGCCCTTTCTGAAATGTATCATCACATGCAAAAACAGTTGACAATCAGGAAACTTTTCCCCATAGAATCGACGTGTTTCCAAATATTGGCATTACCGTACATAAACACAATATCCCTCACTTCAGCATTTGAATACACAACCATTGTAATCGGACCAAATTGCACAAAACTTCAAATTAAGCTGACATAATAGTTATTTTAACATAAGTGTTAAAGTGTTAACATAAGTGTTAAAAGCGCGATTTAATTTTACGAGTAAATTGCGACACGCGCAATTTACTACGCACCAATGAAACATAAATACACTTAATAGTTTCGAGATTAATCAAAAGTTTGGAGATAGACCAATAGACCTCCTAGGTCTTTTATAGATTTTTTGGATTCCAATACATGATCGTTTATGCTGTAATCATAAGATATTACATGCTTTCGCCTCGACAACCTAATAACTAAAGACCGGGCTAAAAGAATTTGGTGAGAGAATAACAGAAAAAGACACTTAAAAAGCCATAAAATTTTGACAAAAAAAGCATTAAAAGGCATATTTTTTAATAAGGCATAAAATTTTAAAAAAGGCTTAAAAATTAGATAAACAACACAAAAATTGCTATATCTAACAAATACCATTTAATTTTCGTCAAATATACAACTAAACAAATTTAGATAAAGAAAACTACTAATCCCGAAAACTGTTGACCTAATAACATTTTATTTTCATCTTTTGATACATTTTCAAACCAAACTTTTATAAAAAAAAAAACTACTAATCCCGAATACACAACTGATTATTCTGTTTTTTTTTTGTGCCTTTTAGTCCGGCCTTTACTAATAACACAGCATTTTCTTGTATTAAGGGATAACACAGGTCTGCAAAAAAAATTTTTTTTTCAGCTGCATGAGATATTTTTGCTGAATTATATGTTTTAAGGTACGCTGATTTCAAAAATAACTTCTATTACTCTCCATCACGTATAGTTTTTTTGCAAAATAAGAACACAATAATGAGCAAAATCAACTATTTATTACAACAAACACAGCATAATATTTATCAAAACCTATAAACCATTATTTTTCTTATTTAAATTTATACACAACTTTAAGTTTACTCTTTTTCCTTGTGAAACCTTTTCTTCTTTTCTTTGATGCTTCTCCGAACTCGTTTTTTGTTTCCTTCTTTGGTTTCTCGCTTAAGCATCCAACAGTAGTCCGCTAACATACTGCTATCCCATCTTCCTTGGTAACGTCTCTCGATATCACGTACATCCTGGTGAAATCTTTCACCTTGTTCTTCACTGTAGGCACCCAAGTTTTCAGGAAAATATTCAATATGGGAGTGTAAGAAGTGAACTTTTAAGCTCATCTTGCACCCTTGAGCTTTATACGCTGTCAGCATGCGCTGTACAATAGTTTTATATTCGGGATCCTTAGTATTGCCCAAAAACTTCTGCACTACATTTTTGAAAGAATCCCATGCTTCTTTTTCGATTTCTCCCATTGATTCAGGAAAGAGGGGATCAGACAAAAGTTTTCTTATGTCGGGGTCAGTGAAAACTCCTTCTTTTAACTTTGCTTCAGACAATTTCGGGGACTTGGAACATATATATCTAAAGCAATCCCCATCTTTTTGCAGTGATTTTACAAACTGCTTAATTAGCCCCAATTTAATATGAAGAGGTGGCAGTAAAACCTTTTCTGGCGGAACCAAGGTGGTATTGATAACATTTTTCTCGCCAGGAGTTAAACCATGTCGTGGTGCCAGTCAATTTTTGTCCAGTGTAGCTCTCTAGCTCTACTATTCCACAAACATAGAAAACAAGGGAATTTTGTATAACCTGACTGTTGACCCAACAACATTGTTAGTATTTTCAAATCTCCACAAACTATCCATTGATGTTCTTGATATTTGATTTTCTCAAGAATCGTAGCTAAGTCATTGTAGTTTTCTTCCATATGAACCCATTGGAGGAGATGCAAATACATTTCCATTATGCAGCAAGACTGCTTTGAGGCTAGTTTTGGATGAATCAATGAATAAGCGCCATTCTGATGAATCATATTCTATTTCAAAGCATTTCATGAGCCCACGAACATCATTACAATAAACCAGATTTCCCTCTTTAGTGAAATACTGAGTAAATTCTCTCTCTCGATGTCTGTACCAGGAAAATGAGGTACCAAATGATAAAAGGTTTTTGTTTTTTAGCCTTGAACCTAGCAATTCGGCTGTATCTTTTGAAAGACCCAAGTCTCTGACTAGGTCATTGAGCTCAATCTGAGAAAAAAGTTGAGGTCCCTCGTCAACTGGAAAATCTGAGCTAGATTCGTTCTGGGGAGCAAACGTTTCTGAGTCCTCTGCATCACTCTGGATGTCATCTAAATTAGGAGGTGGGTGCGGAACTGGTATTTCAGAGCTATGGGACACTGGACGAATAGCTGAATCAAGGTTAGGGTAAGATATTTTCTTCTTATTTTTCGTATTAAATCCTTTCACGTCTACCGAACAGAAATAGCAGTCGGTTGTGTGATTTTTCTGTTCACGCCATATCATAGGAATGCCAAAACGAAATGCAGTTTTCTTACCCTTAAACCACAAGCGCAGATCTTCCTCACATCTTCTGCTCACCTTATGGAGGACCCCATGCTTTGTCTTGATCACCAAGTATTAATTTGAAGTAAGCAAAATAAACCTTCTTCACAAAATCACTTATATTTCTTTGTTGACTTTTCACTGTATATTCACCACAAATATAACAGAAGCTGTTCAGAGAAATTACACAACCTCTATGAGCCATAACACACATATAAAAACAAGAACACAGTAGCGTTTGAATGCTGGATGTCAACTGAGTGTGACACGATAATAATGCAAACGTCTGTCTAACACAAGAAATTCTTTATCCCCCCCCTCCCCCTTCACTAAATTTTTTACGTCCATTATTTTTTTCTTTATTCCCAGATAAATATACTATTAAAGTTAGGGTAAGAAATCTTAATTTTAATTAAATTTGAAGCTTAAAAAATAAAATACAAAATTTTAACTAAATAAGAATTTTACACAAAATAAAAATATAAAAATTAGTATTGTAAAAAAAATTGATGAGATGGAATTTCTTAAATATTCTTTTCGGGTTTAGAACATCTAAATCTATAAGAAAATGTATAAAAAACCTATGCAGTTTTTTACTTGCAGACCTGTGTAATTTATTATCCGAGCACCATCCTTTGACAATTTTGAGATTATGCTGTAGGTTCATTGCATCCTCCAAGTTATTTATAATTTTGTACACTTTAAGATCATATATATCATATATATTGTAAAATATTTGTCTTTCTGGGTTCTTTTAATTAAAAGTAACGGTAATTTAAACACACTATATTAACAACAAATTGCACTAAATCACAATTTAAAAACTAATAACTAATAATAAGAGTATTTATTTCATAATATGTATTTATATATGAGTATTTATTTACATTTACATATCACATGACGGCGATTACTCGTTGAATGAATTATAATCCCCTCCGAGCGGTTCTTACATAATGTACAGCCCATTTGAGGGCCTTCCAGAAGCTCTTTTCTAGGAGGTCCGGGAGACTTGATGACGTATTCGGCGCGTGATACCGCCCGCATCACAATATCATATATAGTCAACAATAGATTTTATATCCATCGACACGTTATTTCTGCACTTGTAAGTAGCTTCCTCCTATTTTAATTTGAAAGCTTGTTTTTCAAAATGACAGACGAGTAATATTAAATAAAACAAGTACTTAAGTGGGAATAAATCATGTAAGTGTTCAGTCAATTGTTAACAATGTACCTACATAAATTTCGAAAAATTACGGCTAGGGGTACCACGTTTGTTGCATGTCGAAGAGAAATTTCACGCGTCGAAATCTATAAAAGATTAGTGGCTCGATATAAAGCGGAAAACAGCATGTTAACAGCAGACGAGACGTAGGTGCATCCTTATAAAACAGTAAAGCAGAAAGCAAACAGACTAGTACGGAATGGCGAATAAAAGTTGTACTGGCATCCGTAACGGCAAAAACAAAAACTGTCTGCCAGAACAGTTCTTTCTACAGTTTTTTGGGATCATCAAAGTGTTGTGTGTGTTGATAGCAGTATTTTTTTTGTGTCCTTATATGTGCTGCTTTCTGAAATCCAATCCTACCAAACCTACATTAATTTATTTATTAATATTTTGGGATGGTCTGTACCTCAGTAAGCATCACGTACTGCCCTTAAAAACCGTCATTTCAGTCCGATCAATTACATGTTCTCCACAGATTCTTGCTCAAGAAAGTTCAAGTACTCTCGTAGGCTCTTGTAAATCCCTACAAAAGTACTTCTGTCTGAGTACTGAGTCTGACCGAGTGCAAATTATATACAAGCTAGTTTCTTCGTGCAATTCTAATCTTCTCGACCAAAGTTTGCTGACCATACCTGTGTTGCATAGATGTTTAATGAAAGAGCCATCTAGTTACATCTAGTTACCAAGCCAGTCAAATATTAATTTCTTTTTTGCTATGTTTAATTGTATTAGTACCGTAATAAACGTATAAGGTTAACATTAATCGAGAATAAGTAAATCAACATGTCGTTTTACTGCCTGTCGAATAAATACTAGTGTGGTAAATATCTATTACTAAGTTGTACTTTTCTCTAAACAACAAATAATATTGAGGAGTCACAAAAAAGGTTTCAGAGTATACCATGGAATACATTAGTTATATCTTAGATTTATTAAGTGATTTAACCTCCATGTCGTAACTACGAGTACTACTAGCAATAGGTTAAATCGTTAAATAAGAGTTGCCAAGTGAGATTCATTAAGCTAACCTAATGAACACACAATCTATTACGTAACAATATTCATTAAATAAGGTGCGTAATATGGCCACCGCCTTCATGTCTACAGCGTAAAGTTCTTCGCTTAGCAGAGTTAATAACATTCTCTAGGATCCAAGGTGATTTATTAATTTCTACGATCTCAGTAGTGATCTTTTGTTGCAGATCATTAAAATCAAAAACAAGTGTTACAAAAATAAAATTTTTCAAGTAAGGCCATAAAAATAAATCGCACGGTGTTAAATCGCACGAACGAGGTGACAAAATTGGCTTTGTATTTCAACTAATAATTCGATCTCCAAAAAATTCTCTCAGAAAAATAATGTTTTCATTGGTACTATGTATACGAACTCCATCTTGTTGGTAGTAGCCTTCCTCTAATTATTATCGTGTAACATATTTAGAAATGGAGTTAAGATTTCCGGCCTGTAACGCGCACCGTTTAATAGTCCAATAGTGTAAGCCTTTTTTGGCTACTGTTTCAAAAATATCTTCAAAAACTATAGGTCCAATAATCTTTCTCTGACAAACAGCTACCCAAACTCCAATTTTCTGTGGATGCAGTGGTGCTTCCACAAAAAAGTGCGGATTATTTGCGCTCCACATCCACATGTTTTGAGAATTTACGTAGCCAGAGAGATGAAACTAGGATTCATCAGTAAACATAACCTTTTCAATGCCTCCATCATTAACAACAAAATGGTCAATAAATCTTTGACAAAATTCCTGTGGTTACGGTCTGTCCACAGGATGTATTTCACGAGTCGCTTGCAAGCGCTAGGGGTGTAAAAGTAGATCATGCTTAAGGATACGTCTGCAAGTGCTGTAAGAAAGATCTAATTCTTGGTGTAAACGTTGCACAGAAAGACGTTCTTCTACCAATTGCCCTACCGTTTCAACATTTTCCTCATTTCTAATGTTGGCTTTCCACTGCCTTTTTTGCGATCCACGTTTCCTGTTGTCCTAAATAATTGCACAAAACGGCTAATGCATGTGCAAAACCGACCATATCGGATAGCAATATCTGGAAATTCTTCTAAAAAACCCTGATATAATAAACCCACTCACCACTAATTTTACTACCATTTCTAAAATAAATTTCAACCATGTGCCGTTTCTGTGGTCCGTTAAATACAAAAGCCATTATTAAATAGCTAATAAATTGCAAAGATATATTCCAATTTGTCAATTTGACTTGATTATTTACAAATGACACTTCGTCAATTCTCTAAGCTCAGACGTGACATATGTCTATCTCAGTCGTTCATGGCCTACCTAGGCTACAATTTTTGTGGCTCGCTTGATATAATTATTTAAATAATTAATGAATTTATAATACATCACCGTTAAAAGAAGACGTAATATTTAAGGGAAGATTACGATTTGTGAGTTATTAAGGAGGCAATTTATTTTATAAGACGCCAAACATACTATATCACAAGAAGTGTAATATCCAGTTTACAAAAATAAACATTCTGAATTCATCGATTAAATTACGATTAAAAACAAACTTAGAAGGCGTTAAAATAAATATTTATGGTAGGTAAAATCACAGCAAAACAACTACACACAATATGCAGGAATAATTTAATTTTGAATAAAAAAAGAACGAAATAGAAACTTGACAATGAAACCACGCGTTCTTCACAAAAGCTGAGTCCTGAAAAATACCTTGTTTTTGTTCGATAACAATGTACTTTGATTGAGCACTGTAATAAATTTAAGTGAAACCCTTGCGACATGATATAAAAGGAACGTGGAAAGCAATGAATGGGATCAAATGCCCTCCAACGTTTCGCGGTTACCACTCTATAATGGCAAGTATTCATTAATATTTTTAACTTTGTTTTTAAATGTTTTGCTTTATACATCTCATTTAACATTAAACATTTACAGAATAAAATTGGATTATGTACATGCTACGTGGTGATTTTTCTTATACTGTTATACTCCGACATTACTAATGCATCAATACCAGTTTGTATAACGTAAGTACGTTAAAAAATAATATTAATCGTGCTTCTCTGGTTAGGAACAGGATTTAGATAAAGCTTTAGTCACTGTAATAAATTATATTTATATTTAGCTAAATGAGTATCACGTATCGAATAAAAACGAACTATTGTTGAATTAGTAAATATTTATGTTAAGGAATGTACAAATTCGTAATTTCTTGCTATCTAGTGTAAACGTTAAATACTTTAGTAATTTAATTTTCTGAAATTGCCTTAACAGAAAACTTTCGTCGTTGTTATACTTTAGATTATTTTACACATACAAATATAAACCAATCAGATTCGCGTATTACTGAAGCAACTCGAAATTACAGCGGTAATTTATCGATAATTTTCATAGTAGAATAATTAGGCGTTGTTATGGAAATGCGGTTAATAAGGATAGACATTTCTAAAGTTCTGTCAAAAAACTGGTTTCATTGTCACAAAACAATGCTGAGATTTGGGGAAGGATCAGTTGTAAACATTGATCAAATAGTAAAACAAGCTGAACCGGCTAATACGAAAAAGAGTAAAGCGTCAATTTGGCGACAATTTTGAGTTTTGTGATGTGAAAAACTACAGTATCGAACAAAATGTTACAGAAGAAGAACTTGCAGATATTCTGAAAGACTGGGCCTTCAATATGAGGAAGGTGAATGGGGCCTTAGAAGGTGTTGTTAAAACGATGTGGAATGTCACGGCAAAATTGCTACAAGAGAAGTTTAATAACGAATATAACAGAAAAATTGATCCTTTTCAAAGCATCGTATTTAAAGCAGCCCGCGACGCAAGGAACTCCAAAAGGGGAATTCTTCAAGCGATACCTGGTAAACGGAAAATGAGTTCTGCAGCTTTACAGAAAAACGAATTTGAAAAAATGATAAATGTTTGGGATGAAGAAAATCCAGATGGACTACAAAAGAAATTTTACCTGATAGTGTCGATTGAATTGGCATGGCGAGGAGGAGAAGGCGCGGCATGTTTGATTCACTACTTCCGAGAAGAAATGAACGTATACAATACACCGACTGGAAGAATAGAGTACAATCCCATATTCACGAAAACTGCCCAAGGTGGAGCACAAAAATGTGCTTTTTAAATGGTTGATTCCCAACAAAGTAAAACCAAGTAATTGCCCAGTCAGACTTTTTAAAAAACTAATTTCAAAGAGGACAGAAAACGATCGTATAAAAAGTGATAGACTCTTTTTAACTGTCAATCCAGCGTGGAATAAGAAAAAAGGTAGCTGGTATAAAAATATGCCTATTGGAAGAAATGATATTTTGAAATGGTTTAAGAAAAGTGCTGAACTCGCTGGTTTCAACACAGAAAACCAAAAAATAAGTAACCATTCCAGTCGCGCGACAGCTGTCTCAAATTTAACAAAAGCTGGTGTAAATGAGCAACAATTAATTAAAATTTCTAGATAAAGAACACCATGAAACTATTATTAATCAAATGCGAGGAAATAGTTACAACAGTGCAAATATTGATTCAAGCACATCCAATAAAGAACAGAATGTATATAACAATTGTACCTTTCAGTGTACTAATTTATACATGAATTAATAAATAAAGATTTTAGATAAATTTCATTTTGTATTACGTAAAATAATCTAATCAAATACCATACGAGCTTTGAATTAAAATCGATAATTTCACTCATACTTCCTGCATAACGACTTCGACTCGTGTCAATTTGACAATTAAACCACTCCAGCCCTACGGGCTGTCGTGATTTAAATGCTTGTCAAACTGACACTCGTCTTCGTCGCTATGCAACAAGCATTCGTGAAATTATCGATAAATTCAAAGCCCTTATGGTATTACTACAGATAATATTCTTGGATTTTTTAAGTCAAACTAATTTCTATAAGCTAGCATAGATATAAACAAATTTGGAACTTTATTATAGCTAATGCATTAACATAAGTATTGTTTGTTACTATAATATGTTCTTTTATTGCATTTACAACACACATTATAATGCAATCTAATATAAAGTATAACAAATTAAATAATTTATTTACCCACATTGATTAGCAAAAATATTATGATATAAAATTGTAAATCTCAGAGTTTATGAGCTTTTAAAAGAAAATTACATTTCCAAACAACAACAATGTATATACTTACCTCTCATTGTTTTCCTGGTATAATCTATTAATATAATTAAAAATTCAAATTAAGAATTAAAAAAGTATGTATCAAAAATGTTAAATTTAATACACTATGTAATTTAAATATCGTCACACAAATCTCTACAAAAGTTTTATGTTTGTTTTAAATAAACTGCAATATTTACTAAAATTTTTGTAAACATCTAAATCTTAATTATTATATAAGAATCTGTAGAAATCTCGTCAACAATTTTGTCCTTTTTTATTAATCAATTGCCTCTGCTTTGACAAACTTCATAAAGTATTTCGAAAATTGCTAGTCCAATACACGATGGTTTGTAATAGTTTTCGTCCCCTCTGTTTCATTTATTTCTTTTTCAGCTATTCAATCAATGGTTCTTCGTAATTCCTTTAATATTTATATTTGTTCTACCTCTTTTAGGAAATATAGGTAATAATTCACAATTCCATTTAATATTGCATCACTTTGCAATTCCTTTCATTTTATCAAATAATCAATATAATTATTACCTTTTAAATTTTTCTGACTACTTATTTCATATCTAGTTAAGGCATGTCTTTTAACTAACATACAATTTACAATTATTGACATTCACGAGGGTAGCACCGATTCTTTCTGCAAACTAATAAAACAAAATGTTTTAGTAAAAAATTATTTTTATTATTGTTTTTCAAAATATTCGCCCTTAAACTCAATGCATTTAGACATTCGATAAAGCCAGTTATCAGTTATAAATTCCACTCTTCTTGAGTAACTTCAGATATAAAGTTTTTGAAGCTCTCCACTGCATCTTCTGGGCTTGCAAATCGTACACCACGCATTTTATCCTTTAATCTTGGAAATAGAAAGAAATCTGAAAGTGCCAGGTCCGGACTACTATGGCGGATAATCTTGTAATTTTAATCCGGAAGCTTTCAAAAATTCGTTTGTTTGACGCGCAGTGTGACTTGAAGCATTGTCGTGATGAAGGACAATATCTAGGACGTCGTAAACGAGCCTTTTGAACAACATCTGGCAGACATACTGTCGTGTACCATTCTGCGGTAATCGTATGTTTCTTTTCTGTTGGGATAGGTCCTGATTTGGGGAAGAAACTGGCTACCTTTCTTTCCAACACTAAGATTGGCCTTCCTTCGCGAAAATCGTCACTAACTAAACCCTTTAAAATTTAAATTCGTTATTCCAGTTGTAAACACTACTCTGAGAAGGAGACTAATCACCAAATGCAGCACGAATTCTTGGAACACTTTGTTTTGGAATTAAAGAACTTCTAAAATCATAGTAAATCATGGTTCTAAAATTTTCTCTCGTTAAATGCATTTTTGCTACAAATTACTCGGTTTGAAATTAGCTTACAAAATAACTGTTGCAGTTATCAAAACTAAATTCTAACTGTCAGAATAGAAAACAATAAACATTTGTTTCATATAGCATGTTTGATTCAATAGAAATATTAGTTTGCAGAATTAATCGGTATATCCATTTCATATATGTAAATGTGTTCCCCAATTAAATGGAAATGAAAAAAAACTTTTTTATTTATAATTTTAGAATGAAACGATATTTGTTTTAATCCTTCTGGCAACCACAAATTTTCAAACCAAAATTCAAATAATTTAATATTTAATAATTTTAAAAATCTATTGATTAGTATTTTTACATTATCAACATTCTAATATATGTGTAAATACTTATCGTTCACACATATAGGAACTGTCATAATAATACGTGAGGTTAAGACAATAATTATCTTAAAATTCACAACCTATCGCGATCATCGTTAACCGCAATTTTTTTTTTAATTCTACCAACTACATTTTTTTCATTAGATAATTCTCCATTTAATCCGAAATACATTTTTTAAACTATTGATTTCAAGAAATAATTTATAATTTTTATTGCTGATGTCAAACGTTTAAAAGAAAGTATTTATTTTATCTTTAATTGGACTAGTGCCAATCGCTTGACGTTGAATATAAATAAATGCTTTGTCATGTCCTTCACTAAGAAATTAACACCTATTCCTTCCCCATATTCTATGAACGGCCATATGCTTTCTAAAGTTGCTTCTGGGATCTTGGAATAACATTCGATCGCTGCTTAAACCTCAATCTGCATGTGCGTAACATGTGCCTTTTAACTAGTAAAATATCTTCCTTGGTACCGAGTTGCATGATTTTTAAATCTTGATGAAATCCCTCGCCTTGTTCATCGCTTACAGCACCTAAATTTTCGGGAAACCTATCTAGATGAATATGAAGGAAATGAAGCTTTATGCTCATGTTACAACCTAGGCGGTGAATTTTTTTAAGCATTGATTGCAATAGGTCTTTATAATTGCAGGCTTTTTTGTTTCCAAGAAAATTGTTCGCGTCCATCGTGAATGAAGTCCAGGCTTCTTTCTCAGATTCGTTCATAAAGTTGATGAAATTTGGATCTCTCATTAAAGTTCTAATTTGAGGTCATCAAATACCCCAGCTTTAATTTTTTCGTAACTTAGTCGTGGAAACTTTTTATATGTGTACTGCAAGCAGTTACCTTGCAAATCTAGAGCTTTAATATTGCTTCATATTATTTTTTTGTCTGTCGATTAAAGGTTGACTTATAATATTCTTTTTCCAGCATCTAGAGATGTTTTGGCAGGCCAACGTTTCTGAATCCAGTGTTGGTTTATAACTCGACTATCCTAGAGACACAGAAACCACAGAAATTTTGTATATCTTCTTTGAAAGCCAAGTAAATATTTATAGGATCGTTTGAACCATATAAATCCGCAGGACCAGACGGAGTGTTTCCCAAGCTCCTTCAAGAGGGAATTGGTGAAATTATGGGTCCTCTATTGGAGATATTCAGGTCTAGCCATGCTATGGGTTATATCCCTAGGGCATGGAGAGAAACTAGGGTAGTGTTTATTCCGAAGCCGGAAAAGCAACATATACCCACCCTAAATCATTCAGACCAATTAGTCTTACCTCTTTTATGTTGAAGACTATGGAAAAAATTATATATTTAAATATTAAAGAAGGGGCTCTGGATAGATCTCCTCTACACCCACTGCAATGGGCATACCAGATAGGAAAATCAGGTGAGGGTGCCCTGCATAGCCTGGTGAGAGGGCTCGAAAGGAGCCTACACTACAAGGAAATTGCACTTGCAGTCTTCTTAGACATAGAGGGAGCTTTCGATAACACCTCGATGTCTTCTATTATTCGATCTTTAAGAGATCGAAAAATAAAAAACACCACATGCAACTGGGTTCATAACATGCTGCGTAGCAGAGTAGTTCATGCCCAAATGCAAAACAAAACGATCTCCATGAGGACAACAAATGGGTGTCCTCAAGGAGGCGTATTGTCACCACTACTATGGAGTCTAGTAGTGGATAATCTCCTCAGGACATTAAATGACCAGCGAATATGGGCGCAGGGGTTCGCCGATGACATTGTCATAGTGCCCCAGGGGAAATTCCCGGGGACAGTGGCGAGCATCATGCGAAATGCTCTGCGAATTGTAGAAAGATGGTGCCTTGAGGAGGGATTAACTGTCAATCCTCAAAAAAACAAGTTTAGTAACTTTATAACCTTCTCAATGTCGTCATATGTTTCCTTTAATTGAACGGAATATCCAATAAGAATTGGACCGAAAACATTCCCGTTGTGTAGTAGGACACACTTGAGGCTTCTACTGGAACTGTCGATAAACAAACGCCACTCACTTGGGTTATTTTGTACAAAGGCCTTTTCAGTTAGCAAACCTGGCACGTTGTTATAATAAACAAATTTACACTCTTCTTTAAAATATTGCACAAGATTATTTTCCCTGCTACGATAAAAAGTTATCTTCGTACTTTGCTGGAATAAATTCTTTTCATTTAATCTTGAAGCTAGCAGTTCCGATGATTCCTTTGATAGGCCCAAATCCCTTACTAAATCATTCAATTCTGCTTGAGTAAAACTTTGTGGTCCATTATTAGAAATTATATCACCATAGTCACAATCTACATCTGAATCTTGCTCCTCAATAGCATCTGCCATGTCTTCAGCATACGAGTACTCAAGTGAAGGAAGCTTTTCATAAACTGGCATAGGTATTTCATCGGAATGACGCCGAATGTGGTCGAATCGCGGAATCGATATTAGGATATACAATTTTATTCTTATTCTTCTTATTATAACCGGGGCTTTTCGGTTCATGCCATATCATTGGAACGCCAAAAGCTAATTTCTGGCGTTTTCTCTTCTAATTTCGCTGAAGATATGTAAATAGGAAACATAAATCGAATTGAATGAAAAGGGAATTTATGAAATGTATTTTACTAATATTTTTAATAATCTATATTTACCACCATTTATATTTATAACTTGCAGGGGTTCATTATTTATGTAGTCATACATTTTTTAAGGTTCAAAAAGAATCGTACCACACCGTTATTATCATTGCTTTCTTCAATTCTTCTATGGTTGAAAATTGTCTTTCAGATGCGTGAACTTTTTCTCTTAGACATCTATACATTGTCTATAATTCACAAATCTGAACATAAAGATAGTAAATATAAAAGTCTTCCCTAAATCAATGTATAATCACTCCCCCTATATGAAATTCTGCATGGTTATATTAGAAATCAATTTTGTTTATGTAATTTTTAGTTTGGCATTCCTTAACATAACTATGTAGACATTAAATATGTTTTTTTTTTACAAATAAACACAAATAAACTAGTCTCTTATCTGAAATAACTCCAAATCCATACGTATATTTGAAAATAATAAATTAGCGCTTCATAAGTGATTAACGTCGTATTTAACCGAATATATACGCGAAAGCCATGACAACAGCAAAAACAATTTATTAAATGTCAAATAGTTGTGAAGATACATCAAATTCCAATATAGTTTATGAAGTCAGAAAAAGGGACGAAATCTGAAACTAAACTGAGAGCTGATGCCCCGGCTTTTGTTCCTTTAAAAGTTATTCCATACAACGTGCTCTCTTTGCAACAACAGAATGAACAGCAGAGCCAACAACAAGAGGCTCAGTGTTCTAGATATTCTAGAAAATCAGTGTGGAGAATGGAAGAATGCCTCAATAGTCCAAGACCAATTCTAGGAACTAAAAACTATTTTCCACGACCAATTCTGGGCAGAAAAGAAAATGTATACAACGAAGAAGACGAATATATGGGAAAAGAGTTTAGATCGATTTATAGGCGAATGCTTAGAATGAAAATTTCTGACGACAGCAAGAAGAAACGCGAACAAAAGTCAAAAAATTAATAATTAGGCAGCCTACAGTTTATTTTATTACTATAGTTTAGTCTTTCTTGTAAGTAAAAATAAACGAAAAAAATTAAAATGTTAGAAGTTTGCAGAATTAAGTATTTGAATTTTTTATTTCAGTAATTGTGTCCAGTGTAAACAAATGTTCGGAGATTATTTTGAAGGAAGAGCTTGCGGAGATGCTTGTATAAGTAGTAATGGAAAAATTTCTCCGGACTGCAATAACCCAGGAACGTTAGGCATTTTTCTGAAAAGGTTTCATTAGTTTATTTTAATTATTTGCTATTTTTAAACAAGAATATGTATATCGATCTCTTTAAATAAATAGTAGCATGTTTAATTTACTAATTGTTTTTCTAACGAGCTTTAAATAATTCGGCTTCCTAGTAGAAGTATTTATGTAATAATGGCTTTTACTGTTTATAATTTCTATCCGTTTTTAATATTGTATAACTTGCAGATACCTAATGGATATTATTTCTAATCAGAAACGCTAGGTATCTACCAGAACTTATTCATTTTTTTTCAATGATGTGACCACATCAAAGATCTATTTTCTTGATTCAATAGAACAATTACAAATAATATGCTAGATTAAACTATTCTAGATTAAAAGCTGATATATTATGTAAAGACATTCAATACTAATTTAATATAATTCAGTAAAAAGATCGCAATTTTTTTATTTAATATTTATGTTATCTGTAATGTACGTATGATTTATAAATAAATATATGTATAAAAAATAACGAAACCCATAATTATTTTTATTTGGTAACCAGAGCACATAAATATACAACAAAAAGAATTTAAAATATACATAAAAACAATATTAATTTTTACCATCTAAAATGTATTTACTGTGAAATTTGAGTTCAGAGCTGTTTCTCTTTATTTTTGGAACAAAATTTAGTTAGATTATTGTTTATTGACTTTGGTATTATTGTATTTATTCTATTATTTTAACTATTTTAAAACCGATTTTATAATTCAGCTTTTTAAACTTTTTAATATACCCACTTAAAAATAGTACAGACAAATTTCTAAATATTTTAGTGTATCCTATTGTTAGTAATGAAGAAATATTATGCAATGCCGTCACAAATGTCTTATCTTAGGTATACTATATTCAACGAATCATTTATGAACAATTAATAAATAATTTGGTGAACCACCAGCAACAAAAAAGCAGAACATGCTTAAATTAAAAATGCAAATATAATTATTGCCTTGAATTTCTTATATTAACATTATGAAAAAAATATATAAAAATGAGTCACAATTTACGTAAATTTCCTGGAAAATATAGGTGGAGTTAGGTTTTTTTTTCTGTTGAATAATTGATCATGCAAGAAAAATATTGCTTGCAACTTCCTCTTCATTAACCTTCGGGATTTTGAACTACGTATTACTATATTTGACAATTTAATTGCATATTTAAAACTCAGGAACATTAAGAACCTACAGGTATACAGTCAAATCTACAATACGACACAATACGGAAAGCACAAAGAGAAATTTAACAATTCGTATACCCCAAAAAAACGAAGTAGGTTTTTCAATAAATGACAAATAATTACAATTTGTAATTTTTTTAAGATTATGTAAGTAGAAACTTGAATATGTGTATTATTTTTAATGATATATTCAACAATATTCTAATTAATAGAATGTTAAAGGATCAAATCAAATTGCTCCAATATTAATTATACCTACAGTTTCATTTTGTCGAAATTATTAATTATGGAACGTGGTAGAAATTAGGTTTCCATTTGAATAATATGATTAATTAAAGGGTTGAAAAGACTGGATAACACTTTTATTGACTTTTATTAACAACTTTGTAAGATAGATAGATACCTATAACGTACTGTCTGAGCAATCAAAATACCTTAGCATCCATGTAACATTAGTTATATTGCAATCCATTTCGTAAGTCAGCCATAATAATGATGTCTTGTTACATATAAAAGGCATTATTTTAATGTCTTTATAAATACAGATTTTTAATCAGTCCGCAAGAATGTACAGAAAGAAGAGTAACAATAAAAATAACACACAAAGATTGGCTACAAACAATAATGATCGGTAAACAAGTACGTATAAAGCACTACATTAACTAGGTATAATGTTCTTATTCAGGTATTTTAATACAACATTTGAAATTGTTCACATTGCATGTAGTCAATGATGGTCAGTTTATACATACATATTATCAAAAATATGTATAAACTCACCTGCACTAATACAATATGGAACGATAATTTGAATATTTTCGTTCTACAGATTGTCTTGTATAATAGAGTGATGATCATTGAGATTAGTTTAATTTATTAGAGACATGGACAAAAAATATAGGGTAGTCTTAAGGCACTTTTCTGGCACTTTAAGGCACAAATCTGACTTTTTTAAATTATTTGACATTTACTATTCTATTAAGTAATTAGAATATGTACTAAATGAACATTTTTATCAAGTTAATTATTCAAGCAACTTTCAACCTTTTTTGGGATGAATTTTGAATTGCAGGAAGTGTTTGCCGTTCTCACAAAACCTTATACATATTCACATTTGGAATTTTTTATATTTCATGTATGTATTTATCCTAGATTCTATCTAATATTGTGCCAGCAAAAATTGTTGTCTGAGTACTTATGCAACCAAATATACACCGATTGTGATTCGTTGCATAATGAAATTTTATTTAAATTCAGCTGTATTATTTAAATATATCTTGCAAAATAGCAAATAGCAAAATTGGGCTTTATTACATTTTTTATTACAGAAACACTTGCTACAAAAAATTTATTTGATATGTATTTTGTAAACATCAAATATTTCAATGTGATTAATAGAGACCGGACGCATCAGGCCGAAATTATGATGGACCATATAAATAGTCTATAACACCGCTAAGTACAACCCACAGTTATTGAATAGCACGATTCATTCGGTTAACTGCATATCTGTTTGTTCTTTGGCGTTGAATTGTGACGCAATTACTTCAATATTACAGTTAAATTCCTTTCTTCATGGACGTAGATCGAAGCGTGGGAAGTTTTTAAAATTTATTTTATTTATTAGTTTATATTTCGTAACATAAATAAAGTACGGTGAGTTAGTTTCTTTTTTTGTGTGTGTTAACTGTTAATTACATACTTCGTAATTTTTGTAATAGATCCTGTTTAGTATCGTTTCATCGAATGTTCTTCTCCCATTAAATTTAATTCCATTAAATAAACTTAACAATCCCATCTTCCAAACATTTCTCCAAAAATATACTGGTCGAAATGTTCCTGATGAATCCAAATTACGTAGTAAAACAGTGAAACGCATTAGAAGCCATCATTTAAATCAGTACCTATGGATAAGTGCCGATGAAATTGTCGATAGATTAGGACGCTGTGTGGTAAATGTTGTAGCTGGTATACTACATACAACTATTCCATATAACGCATATGTAATAGCAACAAAAGTTATAAGTACAGTTGATGCGGAAACAGTAACTAAAACCATTTGCGAGAATATGCACTAAATGCTTCATTCGGACGACAGGTACAAGGAAAAAAATACTTTTATTTGTCAGTGACAGTGCTGTATATACCGTGAGGTTTTTATAACACCGTACATAGCCCCTATGTTCGATTTTATTTGTCCCATGTCAACGCATGGGCAGTTATGCAACTAACATTACTCCTATTGCAAACATGCGGCGTATACATACTATACTAATCTCGATGACCAATACCTAAAAGTGCAATAGAAACGAATTAATTTGATTTTATTGAAAAAAATACTTTTTCACATACCGAAAATTTTGAGAGTTTACTGAACCATTTAAAGAAAAAGACGCCTCATCGGTAAACAATATTTTTGTTAAAATGTTGTCATTTTCATTAATTATATTAAATAAGGTTTCACAAAAATCTATGCGTTTGATTTTATCTTCAGGGAAGAGTTCTTGGTGATTACTAAATTTGTAAGCTTTGTATTTATACATTTTAAAAATTCTACGTACAGACGTTTTTGAAATGTTAAAGTGCTGTGCAATCTTATTTGTTGCGGTTATTGGGCTTTCTTCGATGAAACATAAAACATTTAATTTTAGTTCTTCGGTAAGTACATGGGAAGGTTTATTTTTCATTTTGTGTGTGCTTCTTATACAACCATCCCTATTAAATGTTTTAATAATTGTGTGGATGGTTGATAGAGTCTGTCGGGATACTTTGCAGCAAACAGATCTCGTATACTTCTAATACTGTTTCCAGCTTGATCGTCTTTTTCGTCTTTAGAATACATTCTATGAATTATTCTATCTTGTCACGACTTTGACAGTTATCGATAAAAATATTTATGTAGAAATCTAATAGGAGTAATGTTAGTTGCATAACTGCCCATTCGTTGACATGGGACAAATAAAATCGAACATAGGGGCTATGTACGGTGTTATAAAAACCTCACGATATGTTAAAAACAGGCAGACTATTAAAGGAAACATCCTAATATGCTGCATATTACGTGTGTAGCACATGCTCTCCAATGAATCTGTGAATATATCAGAGACAGCTTTCCGGAAGTTGAGACTTGTATCCGCTTTTAAAAAAATTTTTCAGGAAAGCACCATTGCACTTTTAGGTATTGGTCATCGAGATTAGTATAGTATGTATACGCCGCATGTTTGCAATAGGAGTAATGTTAGTTGCATAACTGCCCACGCGTTGACATGGGACAAATAAAATCGAACATAGGGGCTATGTACGGTGTTATAAAAACCGCACGGTATATACAGCACTGTCACTGACAAATAAAAGCATTTTTTTCCTTGTACCTGTCGTCCGAATGAAGCATTTAGTGCATATTCTCGCAAATGGTTTTAGTTACTGTTTCCGCATCAACTGTACTTATAACTTTTGTTGCTATTACATATGCGTTATATGGAATAGTTCTATGTAGTATACCAGCTACAACATTTACCACACAGCTCTTTACAGGGAACAACTTCCATCTTTATCACTACCTCCCTCTCCAGTAACAACTAGATGAGGATCATGGTTAGAAGCTACTAGTTTTTATGCTGAGAATTTCGATAGTTTACAAAATTTCGTTACATGCTTAAATGACGATGCTCGAAGTATTTCTGAGTGCAAAGAACTAATACAAATTCTAAATTTAAAAAATCAGTTGTACTTTCTTCAGGAACACTGAAAATTTGCCAAAATTAATCACTTATTTTGAAAATCAAAACCTCAAATTAAATGATGGATTAATCACATTAGATGTGGCTATTAATAATTTGAAAAATACTCCAAGTGACTTCGGATGTAGCCTTCGGCAAAAGTTAGACGCAGTTTTTAATATAAATCTAGATTTAATAACATTGCGGCAATTGTATATGGGGACAATGCCTCAAAATCTAACTGTTAAATACGCTGAAATAAAGGAATATTTCGAGTATGCACCTATAACCAGTTGCGATGTAGAAAGAGCGTTTTCTCTCTACAAGAATGTATTTCATTCAAAGAGAACAAATTTTACAGAAGAGAACCTTGAGAAAGTATTGCTAGTTAATATTAATACTCCTTTACTCAACTTGAACTACAAAATGAACAAATAAAAATGTATTTCGTATTTTATAGATCACCACCCGTTTGTTTTCCAATTATATAAATAAAATTAAAAACTTTAAAAATACATATTTTTAGTAGTACGCCCGTGGGCGATGAGTAATCGGGCTCTCGTGTCCGGTCCCTATTTATTATTCACATTTCTTGTTTCAAACGCGCACCAATCTATCCCATTTTCTTAAATAATAATAATTAGCAAAAATTGGCAATAAACATTTCGAAAAATAAGGTTATTGTGTTTTATTTTATCAATTTTTATATTTACATCAAAAATGATTGCCGCATAGGACGCTAATGTTAATTGTTGGGGTAGAGCTCAAGTGCAATAATGTTAACTTATTCAAAATTTTACACGAACTGGCAGCTTCAGTAATAGACGGAGACCCGATACTTAATATTGAATAATTTAAACTATAACACCACTTGAAAAATAAAAAGAACTATCAAGAATTTACAACATTTAAGTCAACATATAAGATTATGTAATTCTTTAATCATTTTAATGAATGGCAAAACCAAACAGTTTCAAGTTAGTTTTAAAGGCATTATTACTGGAATTGAAATTATACAATAGACCAGAGTATCTACTTTGTATAACTGTAATTACATATTCACTGTTATGACAGTTTTATAAACATTATCTTCCCAATTATATCATAGAATAACCCTAGATATTAGTTAAACGTTCTACAGTGCCTAATTTTAAATAAAATTTGGAATATATTGCAGTATAACTTAACACTGCCATAATAGATAAGTTGAGTTTTGCACAAAGGTCGGTATAAATATTTGAAATTGCAGTATGCATTATAAACAAAACATATTTTTTGCTTTGAAATTATTTGTTGACTGCTAGTAAAATAGAACTTGTACGATTGCAGAAAGAAATTTTGAAAAAGGAAAATGAAATAGAGCAAGAAAGAAAAAGTTTAGTAATTGAACTTTCAAAAATTAAATTGAGCAAACAAAAAATTTTACTTGCAATAAGTTATAGATTTATATAATATATACAAACAATAGTTATTTTATTTATTGTTTTCATCAAATTGTATGAATTTGTTTTGTGCATATTAAAAATTTTTAAGTTAACACCAGAAGATTAGAGCTGATGGACACCAAATCAAATAAGGCAGTCGAAACACATTTCACTAGTGTATCTTGCAAAAACTTGCTACAAAAAGATGAAAACACATTCAAATGTATTTAATTGGACATACATTTTTTTTTATATGTATTGTATTTTTAACTCCAAATATTAAAATTGCAACGAAAAAGACTACGCAGTAAGAAAAAGGAGCGAATTAAAAAAAAACTTAATATATTAAATTGTCAATGTAACTGGGAATTATAATTGTTTAATAAGTTAATATACATATGTAATCATTTAACAAAATTGCCTTATTATTTGTTTAATAATAAAATTATCATGAGTATATATACAAAAAAAAGGAAATATAAAAAATATTTAGAAGATAGTATAATAGGCGATGTTAGAATAAATTTGCAAAATGAACTGATACTATTATTGCTTTCGAGAGTTCCACATTAACTTTCATACCATATATGTGATAAGATTGGAAATCTTTTTAAGACACCAAAAAATCTTTCAATCCAGTTTCTGGTTCTAAAATGGGATTCATCGTACAATTGTTCTACTCGACTTTGAGGATTTGCTAGAGGTTAATAAATATTTTGTAATATTGTAACAACTATCACAAAGTATAACTGGGTTATTGAAATGTTCATTTTCTTAGCTTCTTTTTATTGCCGATCCATTCAAAATTGTTTGGTCATGTGCAGATCCTGGCCATCTGGCTACGATGTCACAAATTCTTAATTGAGAATCTCCTATTACCTGAATATTCCATGATAAATATCCTTTCTGTTTCGGTACAGTTCAGCATTATTACCACTAGGAGATTGTTTTCTCATGTGAGTGCAATCAATTCTACTTAGTACATTAGGAAATCTAGCTATTTGATAAAATTTGTTTCTGTAATTTTTCTAACTTTCTAGACATATTTAGATAAAAATTGTGGCCACAGTCTGGCAATTGCATGTGTAACATTTTGTATGATTATTTGTATTAATATCATTGTATTTGTTGCATACAAAATCAGTTACTAAAAGTATAAACTAACATTACATAAACAACTAATCAGCTGTATACTAATACTTAATACTTTTACCACTTTTACTGCCAACACAAGAAAATTTGATATATTTGGCGTGAACTAAAAACGACGTGTAGCACGTACGTTGGCTTAAATCTTGGGTTATAATATAGATTAAGTAAAACCATGGGATAGCTAACAGTTTTTTTATCTGCGGTCATATAGGAAGTATTGTTAATCACTATCTTCACTGCTGCTTGAATCATCAATGTTAATTATAAAGCCATTGATTTCACAATGTAAATGTATTTTATCCAACACCTCCTAATAATAGACCTATAACTATGGCGATTTTAAATCAATTATGTAGCTTATAAAACTCACTAGTGAGTTAAAAACATAATTTATCTCACTAGTGAGATAAAACAAGGTGAAATTTAGATTGCATAGAGACATTCAAACTGCTATAGTTTTAACACATTTATATTAATTCTAAAGGGTAAACAATAGCAACTAATTAACATTTACATTAATATTAAAGTTGAAGGAAATCCTCTTTGTATCTGACTCTGCATTCAGTTTATTCGAGTTTAGAGTTATACTAGAAGACGTATTTGAAGTATCCTGAACAGAAATTTGATGCACAGAAGTCGAGGACGTTAGACTGTCTGGACCTTGTATCTTTCTGGCTATATCAATCTTGTTGGATACTGAATCTTGTATAGAACCTTCTGCCACAGTGGACGATTTCCACCCACCATGTCGTTTAACTGTTGTAATATCAGCTCCTGCATTTGCCAGAAGAGATTCTGACGAACGTCTCAGACTATGTCCTGTATATAATTGAGCTTCTGGTAGGTTCAGGAAATGGTGTTAATTCCAACTGGCTGGATAGTGCATTTTTCTTTCTTATAATTTAGGAAGAATCTGCCATGTGGAATACCTTTTGGTCTCATACAGACATATTTTCTGTAGAGGTCAAGAATATCTGTTGTAAATCCTTCTGCCATAACAGTGAAATTTCTAGATACGTTTGTCTTTGTGTCAGGTATCGAAACATACAAGTATCCTCCTTTATCTTCTATATCGTCAACTTTCAGCTTAGTTATTTCATCACAACGACACGCACCTGATACACCCATTATTAAGGCAACCTGCATAGAATACACGAACGAATAATGAATAAATACTTTGAATTAAATATAAGAAAATAAATAATACCTTCATCATCAAATATTTATTGTTAGGAGCCTCATTCAGAAACTTCTCTATATGTAGCCTCTCCAAGATTTTCGCCTTTTTGGACTTGTGGGTTCTTGCCTCACTCTTCAAATAGGAAATCAGTTTTCCGTATTTCGATATGTCACTATTCATATACACTTTCAAAGTACTTCTTAACATGGAATACTTCGTCCACAATGAAGAAGGTACTATTTTCCTTCTATAAATATTGAAATACGCCAGCATAACTTCTTCGTTAATTCCAGGGATACTTTGCTGTTTTCTCCATTCTTCAAAATGACGAAATTCTTTGTCGTAATTATCCTTCGATTTTTTTGGCAGTAATTTATAACATGCTTCTTTCTTAACTTCTAGCGGAATGAAAACAGCCCTTGCAACTCTTCCATTACCATCAACTTTTAACTGCAGTATTATTAATCAATCACTAATTTTGTTTGCTTGTTGATTTGCATTATTTATTCTCCATAGTGACTTCATTACTGTATATGAACTTTTTGCATTAGTCGTTTATAATTTAAATTTGACATGGAACGTCAAATTTATAGTTTGACATGGAACGTCAAATTTATAAAACATTAAAAGCCATTTTGAACGGATCTTAAGAGGTGTTGGATAAAGTTTTGTATTGCACACGTGTGTTAATTACAAATAAGTCACTTGAGAAAAGTAGCTAAACATTTTCTCACGTGACTTATTTGTAACATAACACACTTGTACAATAAATAACTATTCTCTATCATACCATTTTTTTATAATACTTTCCGTGTGTACAACATAATTTTTCCAAATTTCTTCCATACACTGCTCTAGTGATTACTTCCACATAGCTATAACTTTATCATCTCCATGTCCATCCCTGAAAATATGTTTATTATAATATTGTTTTGCATAGTCCCAAATAATTTCGATAGCATTAAATTCACAATGATAAGGAGACAATCTTCAATATTTCATGTCCATGACTTTGTAACAATTCATCTACTTGACACCGTTTTTCTTTATGCAAATTTTTAGCAAGGGTAGTAGGTCAGTTTTAAATAGAGTTCGCAAGATATATTATGTTTCGACAAGTATGTAATAATATCATTTTACATCAAGCCGATGATGGATGTTTCTTTACTACTAGCGAATGGTAGGGTGCATTGTCCATCACTATTTGTGCCGGTTCTTCCAAATTTGGTATTAAATATTCATCGATCCATTTCTTAAACATTTCTCCATTCATTTCACCATGATAATCTTCTATTTGTGATTTGCTTGAAAACAATAAAGAAGCATTTGACACAAAACATAATTTTGAACCACAATGTAATACAACATATCGCTTGCCCTCGTAACCCTCAGGTTTACGCACACTCTGCAGATTATTATCTTGCCGGGTCTCATCAAGCAATACCACTTCTCTCTGAACAGAACAACTCAAATTCTTTATGTAATTCCTAAGAAATGTCAATCTTATCTCTGCAATGTTGGATCGTTCCACTAATGCTCTATGATTATTATCCTTGTTATATTTAAATCCAATATTGTGAAGTACACAATTTAAACTGCTGCTACACAGCTTTAATGCGTTTTACTGTAACTAATTCCAAGCACAATGCATCTGCCACTCGCTAAACAAAAGGTTTATTAAAATCTAAATATATTATGTGCACATGTAATAGATATTAACACCACCATGGTTTTTCTCTCGTTCAAAATATTGCAACGAATTTAAAACAAGTTGTCGTGATTGCTGCCATTATAGTTTTGAAAAAATAAATTTCAAAAAATATGTATTTATAAAAAGAAAATAAATAACAATTCCATCAAATATCAACGAATGCAAGGATTGTATAAGAACATAGGATAGCCATTGATGACAATTTACACAGTTCTATTTCTTGAAGTTTTTATTTGTTGGCTTGCATCTTTTCTTCTATAATGGCACACCTTAATTTTGCTTGAAGAATATTTTCATCCAATTGTGCATTTCGAAGTTGTTGTTCTTGAACTTCAATGGCCAATTCGTACTTTCTTTTTAAATAAATTTGTTCTTCATTTGATTTTTTTTTTTCTATTATGAACAATGTCATTTATATTGGCAAATATATATTCACTATTAACACAATTTGGATTATTTTCTTTACTAATACTGGTTAATTCGCTTAACTCAATGATAGCATCGTTGTCAGCTTCTACTACAATATATAGAGGATCTACAATGACAACTAGTTGAATACACTGTAAATATAAACATATAACTTTACCAGACTCTATATTTTTGTGATAGCATAATTCACTGTCAAAGTTATTGGCATCACATTCGAAATGCTTCTTCAACATGCTTTGGAGACGTTCTCCATTTTCTCCTAGTCTTTCTAAACGTCCCTCTACCTGTGAGGTACAGATTAGCCTACATTAAATTTATTAAGTAATGAAAATTCACCTTATCATCCGCCTGTTTTTTCCTACTTTTTCGTTTAAAATTATCATAGAACACTTTCAATTGTTGTATTGTCCTATGTGGACCGCTATTAGAGCTATTTAAATTGCGTGTGATTTCTTCCCATGCTGTTGTTTTACCCTTCGATGTGATGGCATCGGTCCTTTTATTCTCAATAACACCGATATGTGATTCTACAATATCCAGCAAGAGACAAATCTCTCTGTCCGAAAAGTGTTTACCTTTTACACGTTTTGACTTCTCCATTTTTGCGATTTGCTGTGATTTGATTACAGTGAAGTATGTTTTTCCCAAATAATTTCGTTAAAATTCCCTAGATCGATAATTTCGTAATGATCTGTTAAAAAATTCTTTCTAACGTTTATGAATGTGCTATTTCATTTAATGACCATTATAATTAAAACGACCATTTCATAATGAACCATTATTCCGTTTTCTGTGAATACGGGCCTAAAGATCTTTTCAATACCTATGCATTTCACAATTGATATCTGACTTGAAATATTTCTTTTTAAATAAATTTTTGATCGAATATTATCGTGAGTTTATAATTATAAATAACATTTAAACAAATTTGTTCGAATATTGAAGTAATAATTTCCGCAGTTTTCTTGTGTTGAAAATATTTATACAAAACTAGAAAAGAAACAATACTTTTGAACTATTCATGTTCTCACTTTACTCATTATTTTGACATGTAGGTTATGTATTTGCTTTCTTTGGTTATATTGCAAGTAAAACTGAAATTTTGACAATGTTTGCGAAACATGACATTTATATTTTATGATGACAGACGGTTGTTTCCGCGACTCAATACATGACTTCATTTGACTCCGCAGTACTGATTTGAATCATATGCTTCGAATTTGACCTTGAACTGAAAACTTATACTTTATGAACTGTACCTTGCTATCTCGCAAAAATGATTAAGACAGAGCGTGAAACTTAAGTGGCTAACTTTACTCATAACAGTAAGTCAGGAATTGTCAAAAATGTGTGTCTTACTGACATTAATTAAACATTTTTAAAATAAATGTAAATAAAAATTACTAAAAACGATAGAGAAAGATTATTTATTAAATTAAAATAATTATTACATTAAAATAATTAGTATTTCGTCATTCCACCGTTATTATTAACTGCTTCTAATCTTGTAGACATTGAAGCGACAATATTTTGTACAAAATTTGTAGAAATTTGATGCCAAGCATTATGAACAATCTCCCAAAATTCTTCCTGGGTAGAAGCTCTATCTCATTAATCCCCATACATTTTCAATGGGATTTAGATAAGGACTATAGAGCTGGATATCTCAAGTTTCAATTTCATTCTCTTGTAACCATTGTGTTACAAGATGAGACAGGAAATTGTGTTGTTCTTATAGCTTCCTTTAATGTTTTGAAAGGTTGTGCCTAATCTCAGTAACTAATGTTTCGTCTTCCTGCGTATTCGAAATTTTGTTACGTGCGGAAATTATTTTCCGATTTAAATTATCCTCTTCGACCTCTTCCCTCCATTTTTTTTATATATTCTTGCGGCTGAACTTTTACCAATATTAAATTGAACCGATATATTTCTTAATGATTTCCCATTTTTCAAACTAGTAACAAGTCTAGCGTTATCAGTTTTCGAAAGATGTAGCATTTTCAATTTTGAATTATCAACTATGATATAAAATTTGACGTAGAGTTTGAAAGTTAATCAAATGTTAAAATTACAACGCTAAAAAATCAAGGAAATTGACATAACGATTTTGACACTGTCCTGTTTTTTTTGCTCACGACAGTATATTCTCTACACCTCCTCTTCCTATTACCAACCTAACATATTGCAGAACTGCCAACTATTTACTTTAACAATACTTATAAAAATAAAAAGGGTTTCCTTGAAAAAAAAAAAAATACGTTGTTATGGGAGATATATTTATTTATTTTTTTTATAAATGTCAGAAGATACATTTATTTTCCGGAATATTTTCGAAATTTTCGTGTGTACATGATATGTAGTGTTGTCATTGTAGAAGTCGTAGCCGTGGTCGCAGTGCTAGTGCGAAAAATTACTGGAAAACAAAATGTTGTAATGGAGAAGGTACGCAAAAACAAACGTTTTTGCGAACCTTCTCCATTACAACATTTTGTTGTCCATCTTTTATCTGTTCGGTTTTGACATAATCTTCTGACATTTCTCTTCTCCGATTTCTATCGGAGAAGAGAAAGTCGACGTAAAAGTCCAAAACGGAGCAGAATCAAAAGTCGAAGTAGAAGGAAGTATAAGTAGAAGAAGCAGAAGTCGAACAAGAAGTAACAGTCAAAGTCCAAGTTACTGTTGTAGAAGAAGAAGTAGAAATAGACGTGAATATCACCAGAACATAGGACAAGGTTCTGGTTCTACAATGACAAAAAAGAACGGCTGACGTGTTTCACGTTACCTACATATCGTAGTAGAAGCTGACAACGATGCTATCATTGCGTTAAGCGAATCAACCAGTATTAGTAAAGAAAATAATCCAAATTGTGTTAATAGTGAATATATATTTGCCAATATAAAAGAGTCGGAACTACTACAAAGTAGTTCACTTGAAACCCAAAATAATGTACCTAGTACATCCGTTTCAAATAATAAAACTAATAAACAAGCATTGTTAATAGAAAGTGGTGCATATGAAAATATAAACAATACCACAAAGCTACCTGAAAACAGAAAAAGACAGTATCGTCAAAATAGAACAAGTGCAAGTGACGTATATGCAAATTTAAATGACATTGTTCATAATAGAAAAAAAAAATCAAATGAAGAAGAAATTTATATAAAAAGAAAGTACGAATTGGCCATTGAAGTTCAAGAACAACAACTTCGAAATGCACAATTGGATGAAAATATTCTCCAAGCTAAATTAAGGTGTGCCATTATAGAAGAAAAGTTGCAAGCCAACAAATTAAAAATTCAAGAAATAGAACTGCATAAATTGTCATCATGAATATGAATTTATTTATTTTATATGTTCCTTTTTTGAAACTTGTATTACAGTGCTACTAAAGAAATTACTGTTTTTTTTATTTAAAAATATTTATTCACAAAATTATACAGTAAAAACTTCATTTATCACAGCTTGACGAACTCTTGTGTTGTCATTATGGTGATTAGGTATGGGAACCATTTCATATGCTTCTTGGGGTATTTCAACGGCAAGATCCATGTCTGGTACATCATCATTTAAGTCAATAGCAATATTATGTAATATCGCGCACGCTACTATAAGAGCCTCCGCACACGGGTCGATTGGTATTCGAAGTGGACGCGTCTCGAACTCGAAGCGATTCTCCCACCTTTCAACTTCGTACGTAAGTGAATGAGGATCCACCAACGGATCGAAGTGTGGTCGATTCGTAATCGGTACGATTGCGTCTCGATCGTCGCTCGAACCTTGCGACCTGCAGCGAAGGGGAAATCTCGAGCGTGACGAGCATATCGCACGGTGGATTTGGATTTTTTTACATCATAATTTCATAATCTATGTATAATATTGTACTTTTATTTCCCTCACAAGTATACACATTTGTAGTGTACATCGTCTTCTCATATCTATATATATTTCGTTACCTCCGCTAAGTGCGTAGGTTTTGTTATCTCCTAATCATGTCCTTTTTTTGCTGTCGTCGGAAAAGGGTCGTGGGAATCCGTCCACTAGCGCTTGGTAAGACTCTTTTGACATTCTATAGAATGCTAAAAATTTTGCATCATTCTCTTGCAATTCTTTTGCCGCAACAAATAAACGGCAATGAAAATTCCGTTCTATGTACGGATGCATCCATACTCCGTTTTCTTCTTTTTATCCAACGGTAATAATAAAACATAACAGCATCTTCCTCGTCACTTGGATCACTCATTACAACGGAGTTGAGACAAATATTAAAATCACAGGAGGAATTTAAAAAGTTTTATTATAAAGATAAAATCAATCACTATACAAATATAAATATTCTGTGAACTAGCTTACTGCACAAAGTTACGGTAGAATGGTTACAAAAATGACTACGCCTAATAAAACTTTTTAACGTAAATAATACTAAAGAGGGCGGGTAATATAGTTTGTGTATAGATGAAGAAAGCAGACGAGAAAAATCGAGCCGTGTGCGGATGGACAGAATTTACATCGTGCAGTTCGCGCGTGACGCTCCGACTTCGAGAAGCGTCCACTTCGAATACCAATCGACCCGTGTGCGGAGGCTCTAACAGGTAATATATTTTTTTTCTTCAAACGTATTTCTACAGATAAATAAGGAAATCTGCGTTTCCAGATGCCAAATGCACGTTCTATACAATTTCTTGTTTCAATATGTGCTTCATTGTAACTATTTTCTCTCTCATTTGTAGGGTTTTGAAAATGAGTCAGTAAATAAGGTTTGCATGCATACCCTCCATCTCCTAGCAAATACGAATCAGGGAAATTTCCATTTTCAAATTCCACACGTAATAATGAATTATAAAAGATGGTACTATCATGGACCGATCCCATATTATAGCACGATGGCCATCGTGCTATAATATGCATAAATTTTAAGTTTGCGCTACAGATACATTGTACATTATATGAAAACCATCCCTTACGGTTTCGATACAGTTCAGCATATTCTCCTCCTATTGATTGTATTCGAATATGTGTACAATCCATAGCTCCAATTACACAAGGAAAGCCTCGAATCTGATAAAAAACATTTTGGATATCTCTTATCTCTTCTCTGGTTTGTGGCATTGTGATGTAAAACGGTCGCATTTGTGCAATTACCTGTGATACTGTGGTTACTATTCTGCTCACAGTGGGTTGGCTGATATTCAAATGATCACCTAAAATTTGCTGGAAACTTCCGGATGCATAAAACCTCAGTGCAATTAAAATTTGTTTTGTTACACTAATAGCTTTATTTCTTTGTGTCATTCTTTCCAGTTGTGGTCCAATAATATTAATTAACTCATTAATTGTAGCTTTATCAAAACGATATCGCATTTTAAATTTTATGTTATCAAACATATCCATGGGATTGTTTTGCTCTCTTATATGTCTGGGCCTTGGCATAGCAACTAGAATTTCCTCCACAAATTCTATATCTGAATCTTCAGAAGATGACATGCTGAACTATGAAATTGGTATAATATTACAGTAAAATAATGCACTACATAGAATATATGTTAAACTTTTATCTTTATATAAATTAAACAAACAGTAAACAGAAAGCACTATTATCTACAACAAATATAAAGATTCGTTTAATTGGCTAAAAACTTCACGTTATTTTAATGATGCATTTAACAGGCGATTTAACGGAACGAAGTATCATGAATACAAAAACGTGTATGTATATAAGTCTTCGTTATAGCATAATGGTACGTTATATCATATTACGAGCCTTTGTGAATACGGCCCTAAGTATTTTTAAGTACATTAATAAAATTCTTTTTGCTCTATATACTTAATTGTTTACATAATTATAGTACTTTTAAAATAATTAATATTTTAAAAACTGTTTTCTAGAAACCAACAAAACCCTGTCTCCATCTACTGATGGAAAATTTGAATTTGAGACTTCGGAAGAAGGAAATAGCCATAATTATAAGCAAAATTTTATTGATGTCCATAGTTTTTTTTTTATTAGCGTATTGCGATTACATGTAATTACCATGAATATGTGCTTTTTTTGATAAAACATGCTTTGTTGTACTGAAATACATCGTTGACCAATGTTTCTAATTTATGCTATTTGTTTTAGACACATTAGATGAAAACATTCAATGGGGTCACTCTAGAATCATGTCGTCGCCCGTCAGTACTCAAACCCCAATAGCAACAAAAGAAATGTTTCTTCAATGTGAAAAATTCAAACGCAGAGTAAAAATTTAAAAAAATGGAAACAACTATCTTGAAAACAAGCTAAACATAATTGCAGCCAAACCTCGAGTGGTGGATTCATCAAGGAAAATATTTGACCAACTGACTGACAATTTCCTACCGCCAAAATTATCTGCATTTGTTAAATTACAAGCTGATTTGGCAAATCGACAAGATAAAGGTCATCGATATACAGATGATTTCAAAAGATTGTGCTTATCTATCCCTTTATTTTCGATGACCAAAAGCATACAGAGCGATATCTGAATTATTTGTATTGCCGACAAAAAGAACTTTGAGTGGTTTCACTGAAATGAATAAATTTCCACCTGGCATTAACAAAGCATCATTTGATATTTTAAAAGATAAAATTAATATCTTCAAAGATATCGACAAGGTGTGCATATTAACTATTGATGAGATGGCACCGAAAGCTCATCTATTTTATAATATTACTACTGATGTTCTAATAGGTTTTGAGGATGATGGAAACATAAGATACTTTAAACCTTCTTTCAATGTGTGTGTATTTATGCTTAGAGGTTTATACCACAATTGGAAGCAACCTATTGGGTTTTTTTTTTTTTAATTTCAGTTTTTTTCTGTACAGAAAAACTGCTTACAATTTTATAGAGACTTATGTATGTCTGCTAAATTTACTCATCCATGTGACAAATTTCCTTCCATTTACCTACTACATTTATATTCAAGAATGAGACTGTATTATACATTAAAATTTACCAACAGGAATTTTAAAATTAATGCTGATATAATCAAAAGGGCAGCCATTGTATGGAAGCATACTTGTTTTTTTTTTAACTATTAAGTTAATTAAATTATTATAAAATTAGTCTGATAGGCGAACCTAATCTATAATATAATATGATACTTACTTCAATGATATTAATTTAACGTAATTATATATTGGTAATATTGACTACTTGTAGTGATTTCACTCAATTTTAATCCACTTTCGTTATCAACCAAGAACAATGACGTTTATATTGCTTCTTCCATAATAACGACAATAATTGTCATATATTAAAAATTTTGTTATTCTGGAATATCTTTTATTAAGGATAATAACATTGGATGTTGGCGATCTAGAAAAATCGTTTGCATACTATTTTCGAAAAATCCTTAAATTATGAGCCATTATAGATAATGAGGAATAATTTAAAGAGATTATTTCTTCAAATATACTAATGTGCATAATAATTGTTTTAAGTATTCTGTATTAAGCAATAATTTACTAAGTTTTGTTTTTTAAATTCGTTGAATAGTAAACTTAACAATGTAGTTTTATTTGTTTATCGTCGCCAAATACATTATTTTGTTACTAACTTGTTTAATGAGAATGTACTTAATTTGTATTTAGAATATTTGGTCAATTAAAATAAAAATATGTATTGATACTTAAAAATGTCTAAAGGATTTATGTATCGCGCTATTATGTCTGCGTGTGGTAGGGTCGCAATAGACAAAGGTTACCGATATTGGCTGACAAATTTCATTCATAAATACGTTAAGTATCCCAACTGCTATATCTTTAAACTGTGGCTAAGGTAAGAACAGAATCCATTCTTCAGCAGAAAGAACTTCACCTTGTTAAAAAGAAGAAAATGGAAGAACTGGCAAGACTGGATCTTTAGAAACCTGCAGATAAAGCAGCTTTATTTTAGCTTGAGCAATTGAGAGATGATAAATATATTTAATTTTTCTTAAAATATATTTGGTAACACTTCATTAATTTGTAATTTTATAGGTGTGATCTGAATATCAGTAATAGGATATTATATTTTAAGAGAATTTGAATTTTATTAATACCAGTTATGATATTAGTAATATTACTTGTGATAATTTATTCCTATTTGTAGCAGGTGATTAATGTATTTTTATTTAATTTTAATATCTCTTGGTGAATGGATACTTACTTATTTGCTTATGTATGACAAGTACATTGAAATTTTGTGCTTTTAGCGGAAATGTAGCTTGATTAAGGTTTCAGAATTATATTATAGTTAATATGACACCGTATCTGACCGTGTTAAAGAATTTGCAAGTTTTAAATCTTCTTTTTCCTGAAGCGCATGCAATTTTTCAATATATTTAAAATAGATATTTCCAGTCGCCGAACATAAGTTAACTTCAGCGAATGCATTTCTTAACAATTTCAGGACGTGACATGGATCTAAAATGCAAAAAATTTCAGTAAAATTTTCTTCAGTCTGATTATCATCACAATTAAAGTCACTATTATTGGTTTTGGGATGAATAAATTTAAATTTAGATTCAATATTCGGTACATTTAATTTACAACCCGATGTCTCAAATGTTTTTATATTGGTAATGCAACCATCACATGTTATAGATCTGACTTGAATATTGATTTCAAATAATTTTTGAATTGCTGTTAAAACAAATTGTTTCTGTAAAATCGTTGTTATTTTGTTTACAAAAAAATACGCAATAGAGCATTTAAAATTTTTGGTATATGATACTATTTGAAAAACCAATACCTCGGCGGCCATTTCTTCAGAATTTACAGGCGCAATATCGCCCATATCAACATAGCCACAATGTTTATCTTTTTTCTTGTCATACAGTATTTGAGAGCGAATGGCCATCGAGTCGAAGGTTAAAGCAACATCATTCAAATAATCATACTTTAAAGCCTGTTCTTTTAGAAACTCAAAAACTTCATCCAAGAAACCAACCTCACAATTAAAAGAAGAAACCCATTTTCGCAACATCTCAGCGTGTGGTAAACATAACCTTTTTCGCAAAAAATTGTAGGCCTTTGGCGAATAAAAATAAAGAGTCAAAGCAAATTCTTTCATTTCTTTGGTATATCTTCTTTGAGATGGCTGTACCTTAGCATTTTTTATTTCGCAGGTAAATAGATTTAAAGAAAAACCTTCAAAGTTATTTAAGAGAACCTCTTCAACTATATTATCTGACTGAGTTTTTCTTTAAATGTGCTATTAAATCCTTCATTGTATTAATTTTTATTTCCTTTCTAGAAACCTTTTGTTGGAGAATCTTAATTTCTCGCTTATACATTTTGAGTTCGGGTAGAGATTTTTTAAGGAGACGGGGGGAGGTTTGGATAGATATATCTCTTGTTGTTGGCGAAATAGAAGCTCCCTATAACATATTAGTTTAGTGCAATTTTTTCTTACTCCTTACCTCCGCTACTTCTAATCCAATATTATTGACGGTATCAATACATGGACGTTTTCTTGTACCTGTGGGTTTCTCCAACAAGTATTGGGGAAAATTAAAAATAGAAGGAACCGCATCTTTCTTTAATAATTTCTTATTTAAAGAAGACTATATAACTATTCCCTGTAAAATGATCACTGCATATAACAGTATGAGCATTAGGTTTTAAATTTTCTAAATGTAGTGCCTTTATCCATAATTCTAAAACTGAAGGTCTTAACAGTGGAAATCTACAAAAAATAATAAATAGAGTGATAGAAAGAACGATGTTATTGCTTAATTAGTCAAATTACAAAAACTTTTCGCTACTGGTACCAACTTCCTAGACTATAATTGAAATAATTAAATATTGGAAATATGTAGTTCCATTATTTAAATCTTTCAATTATCCCAAACCATAACTTTCTATCTGCTCTACAACCATATGTATCATTTTTTTTCTGTATTCTATGATTCGCAAATATGCGAAAATTGTTTAGCTAATATAATTTCTTAAAAAAGCGAATGTTTAGCCTTTTTTCTAACCGTTCTCCAAATCAAATTTAAAAATATTAATTTTTTGTTTTAATATGCAAATTAGTTTCCAAATGCAAATATACATTTTCTTTTAATTTGCAAATCACTAACTACTATTTGCCATATGACTACATTTGTTTAAAATAAATGGTTTAAAAGCAAAATAAATCACATTCATTAATTTTATTTAAAAAAAATTACAAATGTAATACGAAGATTACAGTTAACAAACACTACTCTTACACACTTTCTGCTTTTGGTAAATAAGTTTTTAATAGCTCCTTATATTTTTATTTCTGAATCATCTAATAACTTTTTTTGTTAAAACTACTACTTGTGTTCTTTTAACATTAGTACGTATGAACATATATTATTCTTCAATTGGACGTAAGTAGTTTACAATTCTCTCCTTCCTTTCCTAATCAATTGCAATTAGTGAAAGGCCAGAAAAAAAACACGTCTCCAAAATATATTTATTCTAAAACGGTACATTTAAGGAAATAAATCAATTTAATATTAGTAGATTACCATTAAACAAAAAATTAATACTTGCATGTATGTTCGTATATACAAAAAGAACTAATTTATTGTTTTCCTAGTTCAAACAAATTAATTATACAAAATGACATCTTTAAACTGTACACACTAAAATTACATCTAAAGATAAAATTATCTTGTTTTTTCATGATTTTTTGAGGTGAATATGAAATGTACGCATCGTCCTTAACGATAGCGGTCCCTCTTATGTTTGTTGTCTCTACTGGAATGACTCCTTTCCCTGCTTCTATCGCTGTACGGACTCCTATCTCTATGTTTGCGATCTCTGTCTCTTCGATCTGGTTCATTTCTATCTCTTCTTTCATTTCTGAATCTATCGCGCCTTTCATCATATTTTTCTCTGTCATCATTGAATCTCTCTTTCTCTCTGTCACCTCTTCTATCGTCCCTTTCATCTTTCCACTCACGATCTCTGTCATTTTTAGACCAATCACTTCGATTCCTCTCTTCCCTCTCGCGCACTACTGCTTGAACTTGTATGGGAAATCTATCCTGAAATAAATCTCTATTAGCAATTGTTACAAATGTATATATTTTCCTGAAAATTTGTTAGGCCTACTATCATAATATGTGGAATGAAAAATAAGTATTTTGAAATTGTGTAAAAACATAAGAAATATTACACAGTTTCTGTTTTTTATAAAGCGAAATCATACAACTATACAACTTTTGTGATTTCAAAAACAAATATCTTGATAATAGTGTTTAGCAAGGCTGGAAAATAAGAGGTGAATAAAACCGCCTTTGTATTAGCAAATAATATGAATTAATTATATACTTGAGCTTTGATAAATGAGTAAAGATGTATATTAAAAAAATTAAACTATTGCTTTTCTTTTGTATTAAATAAATTTACTTACTTCTAAATGCTTCTGGATTTTTTGTTGTATCGGTACTGGAATGCGCGGAAATAGGGTTGAAAACCATTCTAATTTTACTAACCACTGTCTCAACATCATACCTATTCTCATTTGCTGACCACCACCTGCCTTAACATCTAATTCCTACAATCCTCATTAGATATTAATAATTATTACAAGACAGTTTAAATTGTTCAAAAACTTTAGAATCACTCTACCTGAGAGTACGCACCTCTTCATCATCAAGGTAAGGTTCATACCAATCCAACAGTTGAGCCGGTGGCAATACATATCTTATATACATAAAACCCAGAGCTCTAATATATGGAGAATCACAGTGTGTTATGAGACCATTTAGCTGTTTCCTTGTTAATTTTAAAGTAAACAGCTTATAAAGTAGACAATAAGCTGTTGAAACAATTCCACCAGCACCAACACCACGAACACCACCACACATCCCAGTCTGTCCAGAAGTGCGGCGTGACCCTTTTTCCCATGGTTCCAAATGTGTTACTTTATAATATATTTCATCAACCACTTCATGATAGGTCTTCAATTCATAAAGATTAACTAAAATAAAAATAAAACATATTTGTAAAGGCAGTGCATTTAAGTTTTTTTTATTGCAATGTCTGTTATAATAATAATGAACTAAAAACATGTTTATGTATTTCTATGAGCAATGTTAATATTAATTTTTTTAAAATTGCTCAGTAATGAAGGATGTACTAATGAATATAAAAAATTGACTATCCATATTGCATGAAATTAGTTCATTAAATTAAAAGTCATCATATAATGTATTTTGAAATTTATACTATGTATGTAGCTTTTGAATCAATTTATGTACATATATACAAGCTTTAGTATTGTTTATAGCAGACATTGCAAGACAAAATTAGTATGAATTATAATTATTCTGCAAACTGTGTTGCAAAATAATTGTTTTACCGTAACAGCATCTCCAAAGCTGTTGGTGAACTGGCTGTAAGATGGAGACATTGTTGAAGAGGAGCTTCTTACATATTTTTAATTCCTGAAATGTTAACTAAACTAAAGTAATGCATATAATAAAATATCATATCAAGTGAAATGTTACCTACCACCAAAAACTAAAGTAGGATCCACATTACTCCATGTTATTGAAATAATATAACGTTTTTTTCAAACACAATTTTAGTTTGTGACATGAGGGAAATTAAGACAAACATAAACCAATTATTTTGAAAATCAGTATGCAGAATTTCGATGGTTAAATTCGGTTCTAGAGAGAGATGGTCTCTGTACCAAATCTAACCCTCCTTACATAATTAAACATTGCTCAATACTGATTTAGGAACCAATACATACCCTTGAAATAATGAGAGCTCTGAATATTTGTTAATATTAGTGGATTTAGATTCATTGTTCTTTCATTACCCCACAATGGCAACACATTGCTCTGCTTTGAGCTTGGCTTTGGTGTATATTCTGAAATTATTGAAAATTGTGACAATTAAATGTGATATTAAAAGTATATTGTGCTCATACCTTCATCTAGACTTTGATTCTGACTTTCCATTGCATCAACGTACATCTGATTTTTTAAAATTTTCTATTACAAGATACTAAATCTATACGTACTAAAAGTCGCACTGAACTCTTTCTAAACAAAAAGATCAACAACCTTGGCTGTCGTTCGCACTACTGTATGAAATTAGCTAAATTTTTTTTCACAATTAATAAATATATGAAATATATCGATCTTTGAATTATATTAAAGTAATGAGATCGTTTAGAAGTAAAAAATGCCTAATAAAACAAAAATAATCTAAGACACTATTAAAAATTTATACCGAGAGAATATAGCCTTTGAATCATCTATGAATATAGCTCAACGACCCTTCATATATATGTTCGTTTTTTTTGTCACTTGTCATCGATCAAAAATAAAATTGGTTGATTTCGGTTTCACCAATGTAATCTATTATTATTATTTTGTATTTCCATCCATTATTTTTAGTTTGTTCAATACTTGATTTGTATTAATTCTCTGTTAATATTTTTTTAAGTAATTAAAAATATTTATGTAATTATAAATTCCATATCTCTTGTGTATTTTCTTTATTGTGTGGTAAAAATTGTGTGTATTGTATCTATTTTAACTTTCTTATGTACTGTAATGAGAATGAGTTGGTTATCATTTAACCACAAGGAAATCACTATTCCTGGTCGTCTAAGGAAAATGTACATCAATGAGTCATTTAATGAACTTCAGTAACCATTATGATATCACTGATATTATTTAATTGTGGTAAGTCATAAAATGATTTTGTTATCACGCAAAGTGTATACTGAAATTGATTTATTAAAACAAAGTTATAAGTAATTCAATTAATATTTAACTAACGAAAAGTGAAGTACCTACCGTTTTAGTACTTTAAAGTACTTTAGGTACTTTAAAATTATAATGATTTTAATTACAGAAGATTAAATAAATATAACAAGTAGCAAATTGCAGGAAGAATCCTAGAAATTTTCAATATTTCTTTAAAGCCATATATTATTATAATGTCTATAGTATGTAATAAATAATGTTTATTTTCAAAAATATATACAAATATATTGCAGGAAAGTAAAAAAAAAACAAAACGTTATAATTAAATTATTTTTGTTTTTCAAAAGAAAAAAAGGTAATATAACAAGTAGCAAATTGCAGGAAGAATCCTAGAAATTTTCAATATTTCTTTAAAGCCATATATTATTATAATGTCTATAGTATGTAATAAAGTAATAAATAATGTTTATTTTCAAAAATATATACAAATATATTGCAGGAAAGTAAAAAAAAAACAAAACAAAACGTTATAATTAAATTATTTTTGTTTTTCAAAAGAAAAAAGGTAATATAACAAGTAGCAAATTGCAGGAAGAATCCTAGAAATTTTCAATATTTCTTTAAAGCCACATATTATTATAATGTCTATAGTATGTAATAAATAATGTTTATTTTCAAAAATAGATACAAATATACCTATTGCAGGAAAGTAAAAAAATAAAAAAAACAAAACGTTATTAAATTATTTTTGTTTTTCAAAAAAATTCTTCAATATTATAAAAAAAACTCAAGAGAAGAGGTATTGGTTGAATCTCATTTTAAAATATAATATTTATTAGTGATCCTATATACTCGTTTTTTCATATTTATGTTATTAAGTAAGCATTTTATCGCATTATATTTTACCAATTGTGTTCTGGATACTCTATGGAGGGGAATTCCGGCTATGGTACAATAATTGTGATAACCTGTCTGCAATAGTAAATTAAGAGTTTCTTCTTCAAAATACCAGGCAATTATATATAAATGATGATGGAATCATTTGTTTAAAATGTGATTTGCAACGGTTTCTGATTCCAGTACCAGACATTATTCTTAGACATTTTTTGGTATATAGTGACAAGAAGGATAAAATACAACACAATAATAGGAGCTTCTGAATGATAAACTTAAATTAGTCAAGAGACAAAACATTTAAATATACATAAAAGGTTGCTATCACAAATTATAAAATCGGCAACTCCCATGTTAAAAAGAAAAATAATGTGGTATTTGAACGAGTGAAGTGTAGGGGAGGATTGCTGATTAGTTGGTAATCTTAATTTGATATATATTTTTCAAGAAAATCAAATAAGCTTTAAATGGTAACTTTTTCATTATATCATGCAATTGGGCAGCCATATAGCATTTGTCTCGATTTTTAGCGATTGAAAACAATTGCTCTAATTCTGTCCATTGATCTAGTATTGTACTTATAGCATTAATACGGGCCAGCCAGCGAGTCCCACTAAGCCCTTGCACTTTTTTAACATTCCGGTTATTATTAATTGTTTCGTATAATTTTTTGTACTCTTCAATACGTTTAGAACTGTACGAGAACCAGTTGTGAATTTCCCGAACCAAGAATTCTAATTGTCTAGGCAGTGTCTTGGCCGCGTGCTCCGCACATAAATGCAGAGAGTGAGACGCATTTTACAACAATGAGATCTGGCAATTCCATTTTCAGAAGAGCAGCCACAGATTTACGTTTCCCTACCATCACATTTGCACCATCCATGCCAATTCCAACTAAATTTTGGAGATTGAGGCCGTCATACTCTAATTGAGCTTTTATAGCGCCACATACTGTAACGTAGTGTGCTCGTAGGCGTTATATTATTATTATATATTAAGTGTTATCTATTAAATGTAACTACTAGGCAAATAATACAACAGTCAGCTTTTATGATATATTGTCAACCTCTAATACCAACTTCAATGTTTCCCCCTTAAAATGTCACTATGTTACATGCCCTTTTTTTTTTTTACATCTTTTTACATAAATGTATAATAAGTTACATAACATAATCTTTATATTTTAAAGGTATTCTTCTTTGCCGCTTGTCCAAATCGGGTTGAATCTTCACTGGGGTTGATTTGACTACGGACCTTTCTTGGTTCTGATTATTAGATTTTGGTGTTGCATCAAACGGATGTGAAGGATCATCAGGGCTTGATGCTTCTCTTCTTGTTTCTTCATTAAACGTGCTTGTACTTGGTCTAACGTGTAGTCTATTTCTTCGATAGATTCCGTTTTCAGTCTTCAACCAATAAGAATTGTCTTCATCTTGTTTTACTACTTGCGCGGGAGTCCATGATCGGGTATTATTCCACATAAGAACGTTTTTATCTTCTATAGGTTTAAGTTTTCTTCTACTATCATTCCAATATTCTTCTTGTCGGACTTGGTTTTCTGCTAATATTTCTATTGTTTTTTCATTGTCAAAATATGGTTTCATGGCTCTTCTGGAAATCGGGATAGTCGTTCGTATTCTTCTACCCATTAGCATTTCGGCTGGTGATGGTAAATTCGCCTTAGGAGTGGAATTATATTCAAGGACTACCATACTTGGGTGAATTGTTGGTGATTTTTTCAGAAGTCCTTTAATAGTTTGTATATGACGTTCTATCATACCATTTGATTGAGGATAATTGGGACTTGATGTTTTATGGGATATGCCAAGGTTTTTAAGGAATTCGTTAAACTCTTGTGAATTGAATGGTGGACCATTATCTGAAAAACAACTTAAACAAAGTCCATGCCTTTGAAAACTCTTTAAAAAGGATTCTATTATTGATTTAGAATTAGTGCTGCTTAACTTGAATAGTTCTATAAACTTTGAGTGATAGTCTACAATAAGTAAAAAGTCTTGTTTATTTAATTTAAAAAGATCTACGCCAATCTTCTCCCATGGTAATGTTGGAATTTCATGATGTTGAACTGGTTCTTTGGAGTTTGCTTTAGAATAGGTTTGACATGTTGCACATCTGGATATAAAACTTGTTATATCTTCCGCTATTCTGGGCCAATAAACCGCTTGTGTTGCTTTTTTAATGCACGATATTGTTCCTTGATGCACATTGTGTAGATTGTTCAGAATATTTGGTCTTTGTTTTGCTGGAATTATTATTTGATTTCTTTTAAAAAGTAAATTTCCAAATTCATGTATTTCATCCCTGCATTGAAAATAAGGTTTTGCCTGAACTGCTACAGAGCTGAAACGCTTAGGCCATCCATTTTTTAAATAATATCTGATTTGTTGTAATTCTTCATCCTCTAATGTGTCTTTTATTAATTCTTCTTCCTTTTTCTTTGATGCTAATACTATTGAACATATGGAATAATCATCATAATAGTCAGTCGATATTGTGTGTTTTTCTGGATATCTAGATAAAGTATCGGGAAGACCCATTTGCTTTCCAGGGCAAAACTTTAGGTTTACTTGGTATCTCATTAACTTAATAACTAATCTCTGTAATCTAGGTGTTAAGGTATCAATTGGTTTGTTTATAAGTCCTAATAGTGGTTTGTGGTCTGTAATCACATTAATTTCCCTTCCTGCCAGATAATAATGAAATTTCTCGCACCCCACTACTATAGCTAGCAATTCTTTTTCAATCTGAGAATATCTCATTTGAGCCTCTGTTAGTGATGTCGAACTATATGCTACAGGTTTCCCTTCTTGCAATATAGCTGCACCCAAACCATACTGGCTTGCATCTGTCGTAAGTGTTACAGGTACTGCTGGATTGAAAAATGCCAGAACAGGCGCTTTAGTTATCAAACTTTTTAATCTGTCAAAAGCTAGTTGCTGTTGTTGATCCCAAATATATTCTGTGTCAGACTTTAATAGTAATCTGAGTGATGCTGTTTCTTGAGAAACATTAGGAATGAATTTCCCTATATAATTTATCATGCCTAAAAATGTTTGTAATTCTTTTTTATTATTAGGTTTTTTAATATTTAGAATTGCTGATATTTTAGATATTTCTGGTGTTATACCATTGTTAGAAATAAAGTGACCCAAAAATCTAACTTTATTTTGTGCTAACTGAATTTTATCTTTCTTAAATTTAACATTGAATTCCGATGCTCTCTTCAACAATTTTTCTAGCCTCTTATTATGTTCCTCTAATGTCCTACCATATATAACTATATCGTCCATATAAGCTATGGTTCCTTCCAATCCATCTGTCAGATCATTCATGGCATCTTGAAAAACTTCACTTGCTGAGGATAACCCATATGGTAATCTGCAATACATGTATCTACCAAATGGAGTTGTTATGGTGCATAATTTTGAGCTTTGTTCGTCTAATGGAATTTGATGGAATGCACTTAGAGCATCTAAAACTGTAAAATATTTAGCACCATCAAAACAAGCAAATACTGACTGAACTGTGGGTAATTGCAGTCTTTGTCTTTTTACAAATTTGTTCAATGGCCTAGGATCCATACATATTCTGATTGTATCGTCTTTTTTTTTAGTAATAACAATTGGGTGAACCCAATCTGTAGGTTCTACTACCTTCTTAAGTATACCTTGTTGTTCCATAGTATCTAATGCTGTTTTTAATTGTTTATTTAGTGCTAAAGGTACACAACGAGTTCTACATATTTGAGGTACTGCATCATCTGTTAATTGAATTCTATATTTCTTTTTGAAGCAGCCTAGTCCTTTAAATATTGAACTATATTTATCTAATATTTGTAGTGGATCCTCATTTAAGCAATTTATGTTTAAAGTATTTGAACGTTTGATCAGATCTAATTCTAAGCAACTATCTAGGCCTAGTATTGGTTGTAAATTTTCACTAACTATATAAAATTTGCATTTTATTGCTTTATTTTTAAATGAGCAAGTTAGACTACAACATCCTAATATATTTAATTTATCATTAGAATATGTTAATAATCTCATTTTGGTATTTTCTATTTTAGTCTTAGTTTTTAACTGACTGTATAAATTTATAGATATAATGTTTGCTTCACTTCCACTATCTAATTTAAATTTAATTATATTATTTTCAACAAATATGTTTTCATACCACCTGTTTTTATTTTCAGTGATAGCATAAATATTAATTTCTTTACTTGCCTTTTCAGCAACCTTAATCATACCAATATCTAGTGTGTATGCATTGCTTATTTCATCTTCTGTACCATCTGATTCTTCTATATATTGTACACTTCTATGGCTCTTACAACAAGAAGCAAAATGGTTGGGTTTTTTACACTTTTTGCATTTTCTTCCCCATGCTGGACATTTTCCATAATCATGTGAACTTCCACATTTGCTACAACATTTCTTATTAATATTAGTTGGTATTTCCTTACCTTCGTGTTTATAGTTTTTATGTTTCCTTTTATTCTTTATTTCGTTAACAGCCACAGAACTTTCATATACATTCATTTGCTTAATTTGTGATTTTGATTGTTCATCTGCCCTACATATATCAATGCAATCAGCTAAAGTAAGGTTTTTCCGTTTAAGTAACCTTTCTCTGATGTCATTACTTTTGATACCACAAATAATTCTGTCACGTATTAATGAATCATTGATAGATCCGAAGCTGCAATCCTTTGCCTTATGTTTTAATGATGTAACATATTCATCTATACTTTGACCTTCTTCTTGGTTATACGAAAAAAATAGATACCGAATATACGTCTCGTTTTTAAAAGGTTGAAAATATTGAGTGAATTTATCCAATAATTTTGTAATTGTTATTTGTTCTCCCTCAATAAAGGTAAATGTATTGTATATATCGACACCTTTTTCTCCTAATATGTGTAAAAATATTGCTTTTTGGATCTCTTCTGTTTTTTCTTTTAGTTGAGCCGCTATCCAGTAATTTTCTAGAATTTGTCGCCATTTTGTCCAAGACGAAGCAGGATCATTTCCAGGTTCAAAATTTGTAGGAGGATTTAAGTTCATATTTATATACTTTTACAGCTGCCACCATGTAACGTAGTGTGCTCGTAGGCGTTATATTATTATTATATATTAAGTGTTATCTATTAAATGTAACTACTAGGCAAATAATACAACAGTCAGATTTTATGATATATTGTCAACCTCTAATACCAACTTCAATGTTTCCCCCTTAAAATGTCACTATGTTACACATACGGCATTCGCATCACAGTAAAAAAAAACACTAAAAAGTAGTTACGACTTTCATTTGCGAAACTGAGAAAAAACGTATCATCACACAAAGAATCTTCATGGTCGAGACATCTGTACTCTCATCAACAATGATAGAGTGCCGAGTCGCCTACCTCCTTCATCAAATCTTCTAGCATGCAAGGGCTGAGCACATTTTTTATAATCATTGCACATTTTGTTTTATGGAGTTTTAATTTAGATAATATTTCAGAATTGATATCTAACAGCGGTAAAATTTCGGTCAAGTGATTAACAGTTTGTATAGAAGCATGTTCTGCAATAAAAGCCGCTAATTTCAACTCAGCAATTTGGGTTTTTTCCGGACAAATCGGTTTAAATATAGTTGTAAGTTTTGTGCACGATTTTGCGCTCTTATCTGTCTCAACTGCTTTTTTATGCTTCTCGATCTTAGCATGAGATATTAAGTCCTTTTTGTGAGCTTTTAACTTTGTTCTACAGTACTTGCATATTGCCATACTGTCATCCGTGGGATCTGGTGAAATCCAATCTGTAAATCAAATGTATCATTAAAAAAATATATATATATAATTTAAGCATCAGTATTCATTAGATAATTATTTATACAATGAAACAGATTTATACAAGTACATAGTTGCACCATCACCATCCTATAGAAAATGAATGAATTAAATACCTATACCTTGAAAGAAAATCATAAATTGGAAAATTGTTTACTTAATATACATTAATTTATACATATACTATACTATAATACATACCTCAATGTATTTATAGCAGAACATCACCCAAAGTTTTACAATTAACCATACCACATTGGTTTGAATAGTTCTAATTTAGTATTAAAATAGAAAACTTTTTCTCATTTAAAATCAAAGGAGTATTGTTAGCCACAATATTCTTTTCTGAAGTTATCCTAAATCTCAAGAAGGAGAAAAGCTGAGCACTGACAAGCCTGTAAATTTTTATTCAGAAAAAAAAGATTCAGGCTCAGCAAAACTCTTCATCTAGTGAGAGTAAGTTAAATATGTCTAAATTATAAATGTGTTAAATTATAGGCATTCTAAATCTCGCATACGATGCAAACAGAGAAATCATAAAAATCATATTATAATTATAAAATTATATTAGACCTGCTTCCAAATAACTTTGAAACATCTGCGACTGATGAGTCATCAGTCGCAGATGTTTCAAAGTTATCAGTCATCAGTGATGACTGCTGTTGAGGTTGCTTATAAAGACATTTTATACAATTTTTTCGTTGAGTTCTTAATAATTGTGCCGCTCATATGAATCAATTTTATAAAATAATACAAAGAATAGTATGTGTCATAACTAACAATTAAAATGAAAGATTTTCTTTTTATTACATTAATGAGGAATAAAAAAGAAAATTTTAATAAAATGTAAGACAAACCTTTCATTAATACGTCGGATTCCCATACTCTGATGTACTTTTGATAATATCTTGTATCTTTCACTTTCGGCATCACTTGGCTATCTGATATTTTAGCAACAGTATTATTATTGAATATTGATTGATAAATAATTTAATTTAGCGGATAGTAAACAAAAACACTATAAGAATTGAAGAGACGCGACTCGTATGTTAGACAGCAATAGGGGATTTACAGCGGAGCGGACGTGAGGAGACTTGTTAGTCGATATACAACCAGCGTAAGTAGAACAAGGATAGCAGCTGTTGGCACAAAATACAAAAGCGTTCCTATAAGCTTATGCGTTGCTAGATCCTATAGACTATAGTGTGAAATACACCACCAGATATCACAAAATTAGGGCAAAAAATTTAAATATCTATCTTTCAAAAAATTGTTTTATCCCTAAAATAACCCCTAAACAATTTTGCCCCCTAAAAAAACCCCGGTACAATCTTTTTACCCCTACATTTAGGGGGAAAAATCCCTAAGTTGGCTACACTGTCTAGGTTACTTTGAAATTTTGATAGAATAAGACGCATATATATATATATATATATATATATATATATACAGGCTGATTCATTTTCGGCCCTCACCATGGGGATTTCTCTTATTATTGGAGATAGAGTATAGGTTTAAATTTGGCAAAGTTGTTAAATTTTGTGTTTGTTATAAATCCGTAAAGAAAATAGACCTGTGACAAATGACCTTCGTTATTTAAAGAAAAAACGCAAAAACCCCATTTTCTTCCTTTACCTGTAGCACCGACATTTGGCCTTGTAGAGAAAATATAAAAACACATCCTTGTGGCCATTTCTAAACCTGTATCCAGTGGTGTACTCTAAATTTTATACGACGTTTCGTTTCTTTCTGCCCATCATCAACTATCTAATTTCTTATAGGCGCCATATTGGATTTAGACATCTTCAGAAAGAGTTTTTTTTTCTGATTTCAACCATGTACCACATCCTGACTATAGTTTTTGACATTAGGTTTTATTTGAAAGAATAAATTCTAAGATTAAATAAGGTAGCCTTTGGAATTTCAATCTGTCAAACATTTCATTTATTGTTCATTAATAATACAAAAATGTCATACACTAACGAAGAGAAACGAGATATGATAAGTATTTTGTATTCTTCGAAACGAAATTCAACAGTAGCTAGTACAAGATAACAAAAATATTAATAAAAATACATAGAAAAGTAAACAATAAACAATTACAGTAAATGTTCAATTATCTGGCCATCTTCGGTAATGCACAATTGGGCACGCCTTCTGGCATTTTGTACTGCCCTTTGTATAGTTCTTCTAGGAACTGCATCGAAGGCATTCTGAAGTCTGTCTCGTAATTCTTCAATGTTTTGTGGCGCATCTACTTTATAAATAATATTTTTAACATATCCCCATAAAAAAAAATCTAGCGGACTTAAATCAGGTGATCTCGCAGGCCATTCAACAACTCCCCTATTTCCAATCCAACGGTTTGCAAACTCTTGATTTAAGAAATTTCTAACAACAGCTGCATTGTGTGCTGGTGCGCCATCTTGTTGCCACCATAAATATTGTAAATGATTTAATGGGATATTGTCGTCAAGATAGTCAGATACGTATGTACGTAAAATGTTTAAATATCTTTCTCCATTTAAATGTTCTTCATACATAACTGGTCCTAAGAGACGATTTGCCAAAATACCCATCCAAACGTTTATTCCAAAACGATGTTGTGGTCTTCTAGCCCTGTTTTGTCGGGGATTTTGTACTGCCCAATAGTGCTCCGTTTTTCTGTTGAACATTCCACAATTTGTAAGTTTTGTTTCATCTGACCAGATGATTTTGCTTAAAAAATTTTCGTCATTTTCTATCCTTCCCATTAACCAATTACAATATTCTAGCCTTCTCAAATTATCTCCAGGCAGTAAAGAGTGACTAACATGGATCCTGTATGGTTTAAACCTACTTTTATGTAAAGTTCTCCAAACTCTGGACTGGCACAAATTTAATTCTGACGCTACTTCGCGTGTAGAAATTGATGGATTATTATTTATCTATAAAAATACAAGATTAACATGAAATCTGAAAACACGCTTTTAATTTATCATTTGTAAAATATCTTGTCGATTTTCATTTAAATTCCTGTTGTCTTGACCATTACGCGGCTTAGTAAACGATCCATTCTCGACCAAATTTCTGTCGAGATCTAGAAAAATGGTACGATGAGGCTGTTGTCGTTCTGAATATAATTGTAGATATCTTGTATTCGCTACTGTTGAATTTCGGTTCGAAGAATAAAAAATACTTATCATATCTTGTTTCTCTTCGTTAGTGTATGACATTTTTGTATTATTAATGAACAATAAATGAAATGTTTGACAGATTGAAATTCCACGGCTACCTTGTTTAATCTTATAATTTATTCTTTCAAATAAAACCTAATGTCAAAAACTATAGTCAGCATGTGGTACATGCTTGAAATCAGAAAAAGAAACTCTCTCTGAAGATGTCTAAATCCAATATGGCGCCTATAAGAAATTAGATAGTTGATGATGGACAGAAAGAAACGAAACGTCGTATAAAAATTTAGAGTACACCACTGGATAGAGGTTTAGAAATGGCCACGAGGATGTGTTTTTATATTTTCTCTACAAGGCCAAATGTCGGTGCTACAGGTAAAAGAAGAAAATGGGGTTTTTGCGTTTTTCTTTAAATAACGAAGGTCATTTGTCACAGGTCTATTTTCTTTACGGATTTATAACAAACACAAAATTTAACAACTTTGCCAAATTTAAACCTATACTCTATCTCCAATAATAAGGGAGATCCCCATGGTGAGGGCCGAAAATTAATCAGCTCATATATGTATATTTAGTGTTAATAAGAATTAAAATTTATTTCTTATTTATTTTATTGGCCGTGTGCATAATATTAAAATAATAAGCTTTTTTTTAGTTCAGCGGCCTTTATTGAAATTCAATTTATTTAACTAACGACGTTTCGACTTTTTTGTATATAATTAAGTCTTATTCAGGTGATTTAGAACTAAAAAAAAATTACAAACGAAAGATAAGAATTATATTTACATTATATGAATTAATTAAAATTAAAATAATAATTAGAGTAATTTTAGAGTAATAATTAGAGTTTATTTCGTGTTAAAACACATGCTCAGTGCATATATATATATATATATATATATATATATATATATGTACAGTGCGATTGTAAATGATTGAGGATAGTTTGAATTTAGCGCCAACATTTTTTTTTTAATGTTGGTCACACTTAGTATCTGCTTAAAATTTGCTTCTATTATTTTTCTTCAGTGGCGTTTAGTATTAGAGGGTTCACTATTAAATAAGAAATTAATTTGTGTTTTAAATATTGCTATTACTACTAAATTCATTCAAAATTAATAATATTCTCACTATAGATAATAATATTAAGTTAGATAGTAACTATTATTAACAATTAATGCATTAAATTATTCAAACAGATCAATGTACATCACATTAATAATTAAGGTAAATTAAATATAATCAAAAACACAATTTGTAACATAAAATATATTAAGTTAGTTCCAGAGATACAATATATCTATTACATTTATTTGACAAGTAAGTTAGAAAGAAAATATAAATATAAAATTATCTATGAGCCATTTACAGAAAACCATATAATAGCATTTTTCAGTAATCTTGTGAAGTTTGAGAATTGTGGCTTAATAGTATTGTTATATTATAAATGGTTAACCTAACTCAGAAAAAACTAAAGCACTACAATAAATGTTCAAAATGTCCACCATTAGCATCCAGGCATAAATTAATTCTGTTCTTAACATTTGAGACTATGCGGTGGAGTCCTCGTTCATCTATATTGTCAACTTCATTAACAATTGCTGCTTGCAGTTCTTCTATAGAATGATGTCTATTTTCAAAAACTTTTGTTTTCAAATAACCAAACAGATAAAAATCGAAAGGTGTTAGGTCAGGTGAACGTGATGGCCAACGATCCTTACTAATTAATCTATCATCGAAATACTGTTGTAGAAATTCTAATGTATCATGAGCTACATGAGGTGGAGCTCCATCTTGCTGAAAATATCCTGTTTGCAATTCATCATCGTGTAATTGATTTATAAAAGTTTGCAGTATTTCTGTATGATATCACTCAGCATTAATAGTGTCATTAAGAAATATCGGGCCAATGACTCGTCGTCTTGACATGGCTATCCAAACACCTATTTTCAATGGATGCAAGCTGGTTTCTACATAATTATGTGGATTTTCAGTTGCCCACATTCTATAAATTTGGCTATGGATATATCCTGATAAATGAAACCAAGCCTCGTCTGACATAAATGTCACATTTAAAATATCATTATTTAAATTTTCATTGAACCATTGACAATATTGCACTCTACGTTCATAGTCAATATTGAACAATTGTTGCACAACAGTTACTCTGTAGGGATGCATATGCAAATTTTGTACTAAAACTTTTCAAGTGGTTATATGCCAGACCTTAAATGAATAAATAAAATTAGTAATGAAAATAACGTTAATTAAATGCATTTACCTGTTTGTGCAGCCAATTTTCGAATAGATTTGTTTGGACTTGCCACAATCCGTTGTCTAACATCATCAACATCTTATGTCAAGACTGTTGGTCGACCACTAGATTTACCCTTACAAATGCAATTTTTAGTTTCAAAGCGGCGGATAACCCTATCTTTATGTTGTGCAAATATTTTATATGAAACAATATGGTTAGGATAATTTTCCCGAAATTGATTCAGGCAAGATTGCAATGAATATGACCATTCACCGTCTTCTCTAAGAGTCCCACTACGGTAATGTGCTTTTAGAATAAAAGCATCCTGCTCGTCCGTAAATGACATGCTGCTACAATACTTAAAAAATAAAAGCAATCATTTTAATTGCATTTATTAGAGGTTTCTATTAAACTTACCTAAATAACGGAAAATATAGAATAATAGTTCTGATAAGAACAGTTTTTTTATGTAAATGCAATAGGAATTTCGAAAATAAAAGTAGGGAAATAATATGAAAATACGAGAACCAAACAAATAACGAGCCATCGAAAAAATTCATAATTGCAGTAGACTGTGAAATTGGGTTGGTGTAGTTGGTACTTAACTCTAACCACTTTCACATAATGACACATTACTTGATGCTTGACAGTTTCGTTTGGTTTCATTGTAAAAAGAGGTTATGGCATTGAAATGATATTACAACAAAAAATAAAACAAATAATTTATTTAATATCGAAATCATAATCAAAATTTACATATAGCTACAGAAGTTGTTGAAAATGTTGTCCATTTACATCTAAACACAAACAATTTTCTTAATAAGAGTTTTGAAAAATTTGACACAAACTTGTAGTCAAATAATAAATGTCATTATGTGGAAGTGGTTAAAGTATCAACCCAATTTCACAGTCTACTCCAATCTCCAATTATGAATTTTTTCGATGGCTCGATATATGAACGAATGTCTCTGCGATTTTGTTAGATGTACCACAGAATAGCCGACGTCAAAATATGAATTACACTAACAACCACGGCGGTAAATTTGAACTGTCTTCAGACATTTACAATCGTACTGTATATTAGTATGTGTTTGTTGTTCCGTAAACGTAAATCCAAATAACATTTGATAATGTCAATCACATTTGTTATTTATTTGTATGTATGAAACTGTCAAAATATACGACTTCGTAGGTTAAGTAGTAAATTTTAATTTACGACATACATACTTCAAAATGTTCTCAGTAAATCACATGCTACTAGATTGACTTTTCAAATGAACAGCCGTTATATAACGGGTGTTCAGAAACATTCGAAGTCAAAGTAGTCCTTGAAAATATGAAGTCATGTCTGAGATAGATTGATTTTTGACAGACAACAGTTGACATTTAATAATTATTACAAATCACATATAGCAAACGCCAATTAAGTTGGCGCGAGGAGGGGTAAGTTCGCGAAGGATTAGAAGTAGTGGGGAGATTTGTATTTGGTTTTACATCAAATGTCAGATAATTCTAACCTCTGAGCGTGCATCACTTTATGATCCCCTAGCAAAGACATTATGTTCCGTCAAACGTCAATGACAAATGTATTCTGACAATTACTTGAGTAGTGGGGGTGTACGTTTTTAAAAACGGCTTCTGCGCACCCCCTACTCGCGCCAACTTAATTGGCGTTTGCTATACTTAAGTAAAGATATACGATTTTTTGTTCAGAGCCCACTTGACTTCGAATGTTTCTGAACACCCGTTACATACTCATCAAATGTTAAATCTTTATATGAAACAAAAATCATACACGGGTAAATGAATTTCGTATGTTACCGCCAACATAAAATTATAGATATCATCATAAGCATCCTACATACATATACAGTATACATATTAAAATGAAAAATATCAAACATGTTTCCTTCTCTTCGCTCTCTTCATTCAAAGGTATCAAGGTTTCAACTGGTATATAGAGCAAAATAGACTTTCATATTTCGTAATTTATGATTGGTATGTCGAAGCCAAAGCAATTCAACATGAAGCTACTGTTGAACTGTTGAACTCAAACGAAGTAAACGAACAGACTCGTCGATACAAGATATGCAAGTTAGTATTTAAAAATATTTTAAGTTCATCCATTTAATATGAATACAGAAGAGATAAAAGTAGAAGAGAAACCTATCTTTAAAACATCTGTATTTCAACACACGTCAAAAATGACGAATAAAAAGCGAGCGTGGAAGTCTCTCAAGCAAATTATTTCATCGGAAAGGGCTCTACCCTGGCCCGAAGATCATGTTCATTATAGTTCTATAAATGCTCCGCCGTCTTTTAAACCTGCAGAAAAATTTTCTGATTTATCTGGCCTTCCAGCGCCATATACTGATCCACAAACTCGACTAAGATTTGCCAATAAAGAAGAATATGCAACAATAATATCATTACCCATGGATATTACTGCTGGGTATCTCGCTTTAAGAGGTGCAAGTAGTATTGTAGGATAAAATGTTTACATATTTATATACTTTACTAAACTGTTAATATATTTTTTTAATATAAAATGTCTATTATTTAAAATAGATGCGTAACGTAGTAATTTCCATTAAATAAATATTTTTAAAGTGCGAAAGTGTTTGAATTTTTTTCTATTATAAATATATTCTAAGTGAATTGGTTCACTTTACTTTTAAGTTCAGGTAGTTTAATTTATATAAAATTATACCAATTTAAGCTGTTTTGTGAAAGAAACAGCGAAACGTGTTATCTTAAAATATACAATGGATAAAACTGAAATTATAGACACTATAAAAGCTGCTAAAGATTATTTGAGTGCCTTAAAGGGATTAGATAATGAGGTCAAAGTGGCAGAGAAACAAATTGAAAATTCTGCATCCCAAACTGAAAAACTCATAAGGGATTCTTTTTCTAACCTTATAGAAGAGGTTAAGAAGACAATAGAAAATCGGCAACAAATACTTTTACAACAAATCGCAAAGGTACATAAATTGGTTTTGAAATAAGTTTAATAAAAGTTCGTATCAATGTTTTAGGTCAAAGAAAAAAGCTTAAATCCATTAAAAGATTGTAGGAAAATAATTACTACAAAAATTGATGAAACAGAAAGTTTTATCAATCTTGGCCAAAATATAGTTACCAATAGTCATAAATTTGATGCTGTGAGTTTTGACAAAAATACCTCAGCATTGGGTAGTCTTCCAGAAGTTCCACAGTTAAAAGAGGTGCCTTGTATATCGTATAGTTATGAACCTATTGTTTACAGTAATATAATTGATTCTTGTAAATCACTTGGTTGTGTTACATCTATTGCACCTGTACAAATATCTTATTTAACTGAAAAGCCAGGATCAATTTTAGTAGAATTTGAATGTGTAGAACAAGAAGACAAACTGACCGACATACAAGAATTTCGGTTACAGAAAGCTTTCATGAATGTAGCAAATGTAAACTTTCAAGATTGCTATATCGGTAATTGTATACCTTAAATAATTAATTACTTTTAAGGCTCTTTTCATATTTTAGGATCTGAATCTCAATATTTAGTTAGAGATTTACAAGTAAATGAATCTTATGTGTTTAGAGTATGTTGTAAATTTGAAGGATCATCTTCATGGAGTTCATGGTCTATTCCCCAATCAAGTAAAACTACAGTAATGCCTTATACTTGGAAAGAAAATAAAACTTATTTATTGAGAAATGAAAACAAAATTGCAAAACCTAATAATGAATCTCCTAATGTTTTATTCTCTGATGGGGCACAATTTCATGTTGGTTATTCAATTGAATTTACAGTAAGTTTAAGCTATTTTTTTGTTATTTATTTACTTTGGGAATATAATTAAATTGTGTATATTTTTCATTTTATTGAAATAGTTATAACAGAAATTTTATGATAGTTATCAAAAAAGATTTTTCTTTAAAAATAACATTATGTATTTATTACTTTATATTTTTGCACAGATCCAGATATAACGGGTGTTCAGAAACATTCGAAGTCAAGTGGGCTCTGAACAAAATATCTGATACTAATTTGATAACCTATAAAATTGTATTAAGTAAATGTATCAATCTATCTCAGACATGACTTCATATTTTCAAGGACTACTTTGACTTCGAATGTTTCTGAACACCTGTTATTAATTATTCACTGTATTATGAGGGATAAGCTGAATTTATTGAGAATAAGAAAATCTAGTAGACTGAAAAACAATCACAGTGTTTATTTAGAGCAACTGTTTTATCATTTGACCTATTGTTGTTGATGTTATCTTCATTATCTCAGCTACTTACTTTTTAAAAGTAAAAGAAAATGGAATCAACTAGAGAGTACTTTTAAATCATAATTTATTATTATTTTAAAAAGCTTTAAGTGCTTATGAATGCAAAGAGAGTTTAGATTCAGTTTTTAGTGAGCAAGCACTTTCCCTAGCTACAATTTACCGATAGTATAAATGAATTTGAACGCGAAAGAAATTCTGTTCGGCATCAAAAACATTGCTGCTGTTAAAAAAATTAATTGAAGAGGACAATAAAGTCACTTATGCGGTAATAGAGCATCAATTCAAGATTGGATCCTCAGCTGTTAAAACAAGCATACACGATCTAAAAAAAAAGTGGTAAAGTCATTTTGTGCCGCATCACCTTTCTGACTTCCAAAAAGTAGAATGTGTAAGAATTTGCCATTGAACTTCAAATTTCTTAAATAATGGCAGGCACCAAATTTTTTCCAAAATAGTGACAGATAACTAAACTTATATTCTGTTTTTCGACCTTCCTATCTACCAAGAGAGTTGTGTATGAATTCACGAAGATGAGGAAACTCCTACAATGACTAAGAACCAACGAGCTATGAAAAAGATTATGTATGCAGTATTATTTAGAAGTACGGACTTAGTAAATGCAATTAAGCTAGATGGACAAAGGATAGTTACAGCTAAGTGGTACACTTAAATATGATTGCCTGAACTGTTTTGTAGAGTTTCAGTCAAGGAAATTATGCTCCATCATGATGATGTATCGTCCCATATACCAGTTTTAAGTCTCCAGTTTTTGGCTGGATAAACTATAAAAGTAATAGAACAGCGGCCGTACTCACCTGATTTGGCAATGCGTGACTTTTTGCTATCTTTTGGGCTTAAACTAAATTATGGGCTAGAAGGATTTCATTTGAAGAAGAGATTGATACTGCAGTTCACGTTTATTTCGAAGGTATTCCGAAAGAAGATTGGATGGGAGCTTTTAAACAGTGGAAAGAAAGAATGGTCAAGTGTATCATTGGTGAAGAGAATTATTTTGAGCATATTTCGAATAAAACACTAGAAAATATTCACTGTGTTTTTTATTCTCAATAATTTCAGCTTATCTCTCGTATCATAACATTTTAATATATAAGAATGTAAATCGTTAACTTGAGTTTAAAAATTCTCACAAATTGGCATTTTTATGACTATTTTTTAGTTTTTAGAATGTGATTCAAAATTGGAAGGAAACTATATTGGACTTTCTTTATCTGATAATATAACTTCAGAATGTCTTATGACCGAGAGTGTTTTAGTCGAAGCCACTGGACACATTTATGTTAATGGGATAAAGAAAAATACCAGGTTACCGGAAATGTGTAGTAGCTCAAAGGTACACTCTTTTTTGTTGACGTTGCTGTGTTTATAATAAAATAATTACAGGTGTGCTTCACTTGTGAACAATTAAATGAATCAAGAATCCTGATGAATGTAGAATGTGGTGGAAAACAAGTCACTTATGAATGGCTTTTAAATACTGATGATAAGATGTTTTTCTTGGCAAGTTTTAATTCTAGCAGATGGAAAATTATGGTTGAATGATGTTTCTTTTGATTAGCTTTTTTGAATAACAATAGTATATATTTTTATGAATGTTATAAATTTTGTTAATTTATTCAATGTCTATGCTGTTTTATTATAAAAATGTCAATATTATGTGCAATTAAGGAATAATAAAGTATTAATAGGTGTAGATATTGTAAAATTGAATTCATGTATTTTTTTTTGATATGTAATAAATCCTATTAAATTTGTGATTTAAAATTGAAATTACTGAGAAAATTTCATTCATCTGTCCAATTTGAAAACCCATCAATACTATGACATTTTTTTGATTGTTGGAACAGCCAATAAAAGTTGAATTAAGCGATAATTTGCACTATGTGGTGCAAATTATCAGGAATTAAAAAAAATAATACAAACGTAGTTTTTAGTGTTTAATGCGTAGCAAAGATTAAAAGTACAATAAAATATCTAATTATTAAAATTCTGACAAAAACGCAATTATAATTAATAATTGAACCAGTCAACGTTTATTTTTGTTCTGATGAATTAACATTAGTTGTAGAACTTCAAGGAATATCACATAATTTGCCTTCATTTCTTTCTTCTCAGTTTCTGAATGAGCTCTTTGTGGAATTCTTTTTTGAGTTGCAAGTAAGGTTTAATTGAATTCACATTACCATGTCCTGTTATTTTTGTTATTTGCATTTCGTTTACGCCTACTTTTGCCAGATGACTTACAGTAGTTGCTCGGTGTGAATGATTTGTAATTTTAGATTTGCCATCCAAACCCAAGGATTGTATAAGAACATAGGATTGCTCGATTCCGCAATATTTTCGCCGCGTAGTGGGGAGCCATGACGTCACAAACGGACCAGGTTGAACGCGTTCACTACTGTAAAGCACCTTATAAAATGTGTTTAGCTACTACAACAATTAATTATCAAGTTATATTAGTGCTATTATTATGGTATATAATATTTCATTTGATAATAACATATACGTCAGTGTACTGTTATAAATATAATACACGTTTTTATTGCCATAAGGTTATACTTTGGTTTATAATTTAAAAAAAAACTTTTCCAACTTCAAATAAACACATTTATTAGGTACCATTGACGACAAAAAAAATGGGTACACTTAAGTTGCTCTATTGTAAAAAGTCATTTTTTTTTAAATCGGAAATTAATTTAATAATTGTCATTGATTGTCATTTTGACATCTGTATTTAATTCCGTGTGTCTATTCGATTTGAAAATGCCTCAACATTTAAGCACAGTTAATAAAGCTAGAGTGGTGACTATGTTGGAAAACGGGTGGTCAATACGACGAGTTGCCCAAGAGTTCAATGTGGGTAAAAATACTATCTTGCGAATTAAGCAGAGATGGGTTAATGAAGCAAGATTAACAGGAAATGTTGGATCAGGAAGGACAAAGATTACTACTGCGGATAACGATGCAGCACTTATTAACTACCTCCGGGATAATCCCTTTTCTACCGCTGTAGCAGCAAAAGAAGAAACTGCATTTCCTGCATCGCATAGAACAGCTCTTCGTCGAATTAAAAACTCTAATTTAAGAAACTATTCTGCTGCTAGAAAAGGGTTTTTAACTCAAGCGCATCAACAACGACGTCTGGAGTTTGCAGAAGAATATGTAAATATGGATAATAATTTTTGGGAAAATGTCATCTTTTCTTATGAAAAGATTTTTCAATCCTGTCATAACGGTCGAGTAAGATTATATAGACCACGCAACAGCAACAGGTATTCACAGGAATACGTTCAACAAAAGAAGTGGACGTTTCTCTGTAAACGTTTGGGCTTGGATCAGCGTTCAAGGACCAGGGATTTGTTGGAGAATAGACGAACGATTTACAGGAAATATTTACAGAACTATATTAGACAATGTAATGCTACCTTCTGTAACACAGATATTTGATGCAAATTTTATTTTTCAACAAGACAACAGCTCCATTCATACTTCGCATGTTGCTACGGAATGGTTTGAAGAGAACAGAGTGCCTGTATTACGTTGGCCGGCAAACAGTGCCGACATGAATCCTATTGAGAATGTCTGGGCTAGTATGGTTAAAAAAAATTTATAATACCAATTTTAGACCTCACAATTCAGAAGAGTTGTGGCAAGCAATCGAAAACTGTTGGGAAGAAATTTCACCAGAATACACACAGAATTTAATTTATTCAATGCCACGACGTCTTCAGAGCGTCATTGATCAAAACGATAGTTTTACAAAATATTAGTTTTATTTATTTTATTTTTTAATAATTTATTTTATGAATCATGTTAAAAACGTAATATAAATAAATTTGTTTAGAATATGAAGAAATTATTTCACTTGTGACAATAGAAACAAATACTTGAATATATTGAAAGTCCCATTCACAATAGTTAAATAATGCTAAATTCACTATTACAACTTGTCCCCATTTTTTATGTCGCCCATGGTACATAAACATAAATAAAGAAAGCCGATGAGTATGTATTCTCTATACAAAGCAAAAAATATATATTTTTCAATTAAAAGAGTCAGTATATAGCAATGTTTTATTACGCAGTAATTAAATAAAAACGAATCAAGTAGTGGTTTTTCGCATTTTTTTAGTTAGTGTTCGTTGAGTGTCTGACGGTGTACTAGTAGAAAGCTTACGTTTACTCGATTTTTTAGCATTGTCAAGGGTTCTTTTTGTATTTAAATAATTCATACGGATAACAGTTCTTAATTTAAAAAATAATTTTATAATAACAAAGCACAAATTTTCTCGCTTTTTAATTTTTAAAGCTAGTCTTTTAACAACCAGTGTTTCTTTCCGCAGTTTATTATCGCCATGATATATCTCAAAATATTTGTTCCACTGTTTAATGGTACTTAAGAAATCTGTTGAGGGCTTAATAAGACCACCAAAAGAGAGCTGTTGTACCCATGAGGGTAAATTGTAGGCGTGATCGGCTTTAATTTTGTAAGTATAATCGCCGAGTTGGGGATGCCTGTTTTTAAATTTCTTCGCTATAAAACCAGCAATGTACTCAAATGCATCGTCCGTTGTTTCTGGTGATTTTGCATCAGATATTTCTGAAATCCCTGATGATGAAAACGAGCTTCCATTGCTACTTTGAGTTGCATTGCTGTCAAACTTCTCTTCCGGTAATTCAAGTGAAACTTTCGCTTGTACCAAAACTGTGGCCACTATATATTCTTCAGGAACAGCTTCTTGTGTGTTCACCTTTAAAAAAAGTATAGCTATGTAGATAGGTACCTATATAATACTATTAATATGCAAAGAATTAATAAACACCTGTATGTACCTGTGCTTCTAAAATACCAGGATTCTTCCCAAGAATAATCTTTCTTATTCTTTTGATGGCTTCCAATGGAGATGGATGTTCATTCGGTCCTCGACATCTAAGCTGGAAGAAAAAATTCTCCAAACAATCCTGATTAAGTTTATGAGTACATATATAATGTACATCTTCAAATTCGGTCTTCATATCTCGTAAAAGTAGTTTCAACGATTCTATAGAAATTATTATTCCTTTCTGAAAAATTTGCAAAGTGTTTTTTCCTTCAGCTCTCATGTCAAATATTAAATCTCTAACTTTATTTAAGTGTTGTTCTTGGTCCTGTAAATAAATTCCAAAAGGGGCTTTCATAGGGTCAGGGCCAGGAGATCTATTCACATGGCTATTAAAAATATCAAACCAAGAATTAATATTGTCTATAAACATTCCGACATCTTCAGCAAGTTTTTTATCAGGGCCTGGTTTGTATCGTAATAATGCCTGGGCGATCTTATGTGATAACAATTCAGCCGCTAGTCTTACATTTTGTCTTTTACTCTTTTCAACTGTAATATGCTTTTCAGAAATTTTATAACAGGAATTTACTTCTACATTGGTTAATTCTATAAAACTTTCTAAAGGTTCTTTTCTTATCTCTTTCCAGCACTTCTCAATATAAATCCTGTGTCCAAAAACCAATTACGGAGAAGTTTCAGTAAATGGGAAGCATCTGCGAAAACATAAACATTTTTCTTGGTTTGCGGATGCTCGAAATAGGTCTTATTTATGTCAACGGACAACGCTTTCTAGAGACCAACATTACTGCTTCCGCAATCACTTACAATTGCAACACAGTTATATGATATTTTATGCAATTGGGTGATCAGATCCATTAACACATCCTTTGTCATCTTTTTGTCAAAGTCTAGATAGATAGGCTGTTTCCAAGTAGAAAATAAGCTTCTAACCATACAGACTTGCATTAAATTGTAAGGACCTAGCACCTGATCTTCACCAACACAATACTCTAAAGTGGTTTTAACTTTGACTTCATCAAAAGAAATGACTACAGTTTTCTCTCTTGCAGACATATTTTCTCCTGCAACCCTAGCAATAATTACTATGTATTAGAATAATTTATCTCATAACGTATAAATCATTTATTACCTAATAATTCGTTCCGCATATCACGTTCATAATCGTTTGCATTAAAGTGGATTGAGCAAATTTGGCTAGTATTTGGATTCCACTTATCTGCTCGTTTGCAGCGCCTTATACATTCTTTACGGACAGTATCGGATACGAAGTTTGTCGCCTTTGGAAAGTTGTGATAAACGATTTCTCTATTGGTAATTTTCGTAGAAATACGACTGTTATTACAGCCAACTACCGCACAACGACGTCCCGGCATTTCAGTCGCTAATTTACAAAGGGTAACGGCGAAAACTAAATTAAAACACTTTACTTTAACTCAAGCAACCCAAGACCTCAACTATTTATCGGTGCGACTGGTCCGTTTGTGACGTCACAGGAGGCGGAGTCACGGCTCGATGCGAACAACACTGCCGGTATAGGGATCTGGCTATCCTACGTTCTTATACAATCCTTGGCGAACAACACTGCCGGTATAGGGATCTGGCTATCCTATGTTCTTATACAATCCTTGATCTAAACCTACTTTCTTTGCTGACATTATAATCCATTTGGTAATTTCATTTCTCCCAACTGGTATATTTTTGTACCAATTACCTTTATTTTTCCATTCTGAATTTGGTGAATTAAGAAATAGACGATTTGTTCTGACGTTGGCACCTCTTTTTGATAACAGTTTTTTGTATAATCTTCAACAAAATAATTAATACACAACAAAAGAAAAAACATTTTAACTTACCGTACAGGGCAAAAAGTTTAATTTGCCTTGTTTGTGTTTGGTGTCTGACATTTTACTTCCTCCTTGCCAAGTTTTAGTAAACAACGCATTATATTCAATTCTGATTGTTTTTGTACTGTTGTGAGACTTTTCTTCTTGAAATAAATCCAATAAACAACCGCTTCGCCCCCTCAAAATGTTAAATCATAAGATATAATATGGAAGATTTTTTTTTGGAGGTCGTTTGGAGTGTTTTAATAAATAATTGTATAATTTTTAGGAATCCTTCATAAGTAAACGCCCTTGAACTTGTTTTCCGTTTATCTGGTGTCATTTGCAGTGATTTTCGTATAGCGTCTCTTGCAGATTTAAATCTTGTCATTAATTGGATCTACTATGGCACTAAAATCTTGATTATATTTTTCTTGGGCGAGTTTGGCCGTAACGTTCCATATGGTCTTTACAATAGTTTCTTTGTAAAATAATCCATCTTGCGCATTTTACTGGCCCAGTCGTTCAAAATAGAGTTAATTTCTTGCGCAGAAGTCGTTTTCTCCAGTACATAATTTCTTTGAATTCTTGAAATTATTTCCATATAGAAGTTTTTGATTTTTTCGTATTTGCCGGGGTTAACTTCTGTATTTCCTAGTTAATTTCGGCACCTGAAGCGTTTACAAATCGCGGCATTGCGTGAAATGTGACAGCATTTATAAAATGATAAATTAACAATTCTCCTTAGTAACTCGAAATCAGTTATTATTGTCATTGGGACAAAAACTACACGATTTAATTGATTCATGAAATTTTCCGTTAAATATAATTCGTGCAATAAAAATGAATCGATAATTTGTAATCAATTTGAACTCATGTAAGTTAAGGTGAAAGTGATACTCCTGCACTCGTGCTCCTTTTCAACTTAACTTGCATTCGGTCAAATTTTCCAAAAATTATCGATGATTTTTATTGCACTTGTATTATATTATTATTGAAAACAAACAAATTAAGAAAAATTGTCTATAGGTACCTATTTGTAATAAGTACCTTGAATGTTCATGTAATACAGAGATATAATACTAAAACTTACTCAAACAATCGCTATTTTTTCGGTTTCTTCAGGCGTTTCAGTCTTAATAAATAATTATTTTTAAAAATTATTCATTGAATATATTTATTTATTTAATTTTTTGTAATGAATAATCTCCCAAAAAATATTTAGTTCAAGATTTGCGCCCGAAAAAACAGAAAACTATAGGTAGTAGTAATTTTTCTAGCAATTCTAAATCAAACGGTCAAACATTATTTGAAAATCTTTTTTTCAGAAATACTCTTTTACCTTTTAATGATGATCTGATTAGAAGCATTGAGTAAGAGAAGTTTTAATTAAAATTGAGATAAAATGGATACTAAAATATCTATAAATCCATACAATTAATGTAAGATTATTATTGTTATTTTTAAATTTCGTATTTCAAGTGTTAGCGAATATGTTTAGTTTAGTGTTACCGTTGGCATCGTTAGTAGGAAGAAGTTGGTTGTACAGAAAGAAGAAGAAATTTGAAATTCATAGAAAACCTAAGTTAGAGTTTTAATTGTAAAAATGAATATTAACGGTAATCATAGTATTAATTAAGTTTAATTTCAAAATACTGACAGATTTGTTTATAACATTGATATTAAATATTTTAAATAATTTACTTTTGGATAAATTTAACCTTAAGTTGGTTTTTGGCTTAAAACAATAAATCGTGATTAACTAGTAAAAAAATGACTAAACAACTAAATGACAACTAAAATGCAGGTATATAAAAAATAAACAGAATACTACTTACAATACAAGGACCTTGCTTTTGCTTATCTTACAGTAAATAATTTCGCAGGGCAATTTAGACTCTTAAAAGTTCAGTAAATATCAAAACACCCCTTTACAAGATGAAATATGAGACGCTCTGTTTAATAATATGTAAGGTATTTTTAACACAAAGTCAACTACACTATATTATATTTTAATATTCACAAAATAACAATATATTCCAAACAAATACAAATAATGACAAAATGAATAACATGCTCTTTCCCGTCACACCGTCTCGTTGTTCTCTCGTCTTCTGTTGTTACCAACTCCCCAAAAATGAATATCCCAAAGTTCGTCATAAATATTTTACACTCTCGACTATCCTGACGGCCAATGCCCTCATTGGCAGTAATCTTCTAGGAATTTGGGTGGTTTGGTAAGTCTGCGTTGTCTTTCCTGTACTTCTTTCGGGTTCTCAATCTCTTCTTCTTCGGATCGATTCTTTAGCTCACTACTTGACGTTTTCTCCATCTCGATTTCAGCTCCTTCCTCCCTCTCTTCTTCCTCATCTTCTTCTTGTTCATCTTCCTCACCATCAACAACTGTATGGTTTTTATATATTTTTAACTGTGATACATGTGCAGTAGGCTTCCTTCCTCTTATTTTTGTATTCAATTTCTCCAGTCTGTAGGTATCTGCTGGAAACACTCCTACGATCACCGTTGGACCTTTGTATTTCGGCTGTAACTTTGTAGATTCGCCGGTGGACTCCCTGGCTGATTTGACTACCACAATATCCCCAACCGAATACTTGACTCCTTCATACCGTTTCTTGTCATACTGTTTCTTCTGCATTTGTTGGTTTCTCGTAATTGTCTCTTTTATTTCTTGTTGAACTGTTTCTGGGGGTAACCATTCCGGATCTTTCCCAGCTATTTGTTTCAAAACTCCATCATAGTAATTTGGCACAAACCCATATAAACTTTCAAATGGTGCTCTTCCAGTGGTACTACTGATGCCATTATTTATATCCCTTTCTATCTTCTTCACCTTTTCATCCCATTGCTCCTCATTGGTTTCGGCCATCAACATAGGTATAAGTCGTCTGTTGACCCTTTCCACTACACCGTTTGCTTGAGGGTGTCTCGAACTATTTAACGTATGGTGTATTCCAGCTCGGAGAGTAAATTCTTCCATCTCTTTTCCGGTGAAAGCCGTTCCTCTATCTGTTACCAATATCTTTGGGGTTCCGAAGTCTAACACGAAATGTTTGAAACAACACACCGTTGTCATCGACCTTGTATCTGGTACTGCATACAATCTCACGAATCTAGTCAAGTCTCATCTAGTTTTTGGAAAAGGCCCAGTGTGGTCGGCGTGTATTCTGTCTAACAGGTGGAGGTATAATATTCATCAACCCCGCTTTTCTTCCCGCTGGAATTTTTGTGTAAAGGCACTCAATACATGCTCCAATGTGATTCTTGACATATCGTCGCATGCTTCTAAACCAATAGTTTCTCAATATTACTTGGACAGTGGCCTCCAGTCCTGGATGTCCCACTAGATCATGGTTTCTAATACACAAACTCTTTCTCATACTATCTGGCATCGCGTATAATTTTCGAATTTCATTTTGTCCTTTAACATTTTTATACAATCTTCCCTTTTCTAAAACGTAACCATTCACCATTTTTCTTTCTCCTTTGGTCCCTTTTTCCTTTTCTAGTAATTTTCTAATGTTTCGTAAGCGTTAATCACTTGCTTGTATCATCTCCAAATTCTCTTCTTCCGAACACATAAACACAGAAGCACTCAATCTTCGATCTATTAGGTAATCAATGGTATCATTGGCATCTTCTTGAGGACTTCGACTTAGGGCATCTACATGGGCCATTTTTTCCCCTCGTCTATGTTAAATCTTGTACGAATATTCACTCAAAGTAGTCATCCATCTGGCAAACTGTGGATTTCTAACCTTTTGTTGGTTGATATGGATCAAACACTCACAATCAGTCACTAATGTGAAGTCTATATTTAATAGGAACATTCTTAATCTTTCTACACACCATACTATAGCGTATAATTCTAGTCTGCTTGAATGGTACAGTTGTTCAACATCGGTAGTTTTCTTAGATACACAGTATACCATTCTCATCTTTCCTGACTTATCTTTTTGCATTAATATGCCTGCTAGTCCCAAACTGGACGCGTCTGTATGTAACTCAGTATCGTCACATGGATCAAACAGCTTGAGTGTACGATCACTCTGTAATTCATTCTTCAAATATCGGAAAGCCTCATCCTGCTGAGATCCCCATTCAAATTTAACTCCTCCCTTTGTTAGCTCGGTCAATGGTCGTGCGTGCAACGCATACATTTCAATAAATCGACGGAAATACCCTGTTAAGCCTATGAACTTGCGAACGTCGTGTACGTTTTCTGGGGTCGGATAATCACTAATTGCCACTAGCTTTCTACTTCCTGGTTTCATCCCGTCCCTGGTTATTCGAAAACCCAGATACTCTATCTCATCCCGCCCAAACTCGCACTTCCCAATCTTCAGTGTCAGTTTCGCATCACTCAGGGCTTGCAAAACACTTGCGGTTCTATTCAGCAAATCTTCAAAGTCCTTGGTCGGAATTAAGATATCGTCAAGATAATTGACTAGCACTTTATTGCGTAACGTATCGAGAACTATATTCATTACGTTTTGGAACTCAATAGGTGCATTCTTTAGTCCAAAAATAAGTCTTTCAAATCTGCCACGCTCATCCTCCGTAATAAAAGCAGTTTTATCCTTGCTTTCTTCTGTAAGAGGCAACTGAAGATATCCATTACTCAAATCTAATATGTTGAATAGTGTGCATCCCATCAACTTATCAAACTGTTCATCTACTGTGGGTATTGGGAACGTTATCTTCGTTGTTAGCATATTCAAGCGTCTATAATCTACAACCAACCGCTTGTCACCTGTTTTCTTGCTTACCAATAGTACCGGAGCTGCATAGGGACTCGTCGTGTTGAGTATTATTCCCACTCGTCTCCAATCTGTTATTATTCTGTTTATCTCCTCTCTATCTTCTCTCGAAGTTCTGTATGGTTTACAACACAGTGGAATGTCATCGTCTTTTATTGAAACTTTTATCAAGTCAGTACATTCAAGCTCATTCAGGTCTAACGCAAAGCATTCTCTATAATCTCGTAACAATTCCAATAATCTTGCCTTTTCTGTGTTCGTCACTGTTTCACCAACTTTTATCATATCGAGTGTCAAATCATTGCGTTTTTCCCTAGCTTCTTCTTGTGTTAATAAACAAATTGTGTCTTTCACATTTTCTTTTCTATCATTGTCTTTTATCTCATTTGTAATTTTCCCAATCATCTGTCCTGCGCATAACCTCAACTCATCTGCATTGTCACAATCTAACTTAATTCTATGTACGTCATCTGAAATAGCAAGTTCAAGTACATTTATACCAGCACTAATCACAGTGTCCTTGTTTATTGTCATAATGTCACAATTTTCTTCGACATCTATGCATATATTATTTAATGGATTTTCTTCTTCTACACCTACAAATTTTAATCTATCACCAACTCGATAATATGCAATGCTTTCATGTTCTGTGAATGATCGTCCAATTATCATGTCACATTCCTGGGCGCTTTCTGGCACAAGCCATACATTAACATTTTCCACAACTGCTTCATCTATTTTAACACTAACAACAATGTATTTACTACACTCGATAGCAGGCTTGTTAACATCACCAAATGCATACAATTTTGTAACACCATCCTTTAATTTTAATTCATAATAATTTGCTACAATAGATTTTATTGTACAAATTGCACTTCCATTATCTATCATTGCTTTTAGTTTGACGTCATTATTCAAAAACACCCATTTCATCAATTTATTCTGTCCACTAACCTGTTTCATTTCACCAGCATAATTCACACTATCTCTGTGTTTCTTATCTGGACAGTCTCTTATAAAATGCCCTTCCTTTCTACAATTGTAACATATTCTATTTCTATTTTCTGTCCTTTCTCTAGGTGGATCTTGCTTTCTAGGGCATGCAAATGATTTATGTCCTGTTTCGTGACAATTATAACATGTCATTTCTATTGATACTTGATCTTGTTCTTTCCTAAGGTGAAACTCTCGTTTTTGCACTCTATTTCTTTCTAATGTTAACAAATCTTGCAATATCTCATTTTCATCACCATATTCTTTTACACAGATGGCATTTTTATACTCTTGCACACTCAATCCCTTAATAATTTCATCTCTTACCTCTCGTATAGTTAAATTTAATTCCTTGCACAATCGTTGTTTGTCAAAAAAGTATTGTGCAACACCTTCATTGTCATACTGATGTCTTTTCCTCATCATATCCCATTTATCTGATGTAGTTCTCAATTTCTTGAAGGTTGATTTAAAATAATATTCGAAATCTTTCCATTCTTTAATATTTTCCTGGTAAGTAGCAAACCAATTCAATGCTGCTCCACTCAAATGTGCTCAGCAGTTGCTAGTTTCATCGCATCATTCCATTTAAATAGATTTGCACTTAGAATCAATCTTTCTAACCATTCATCTCCTCTATCGATGTCTCTTTCAGCATAAAATACTTTAATATTTTTCACCAAGTCCGGTGTATATTGTCCTGATTTGTCATGTACCGAGTTAAACATTATCATCATATCAGATACAGATTTTGTTAATTTGCTTATCGCTTCAGCTTGTGTCATAATTGTATTTTCTAAATGGTTCTGCTTCTTTCCTTTTTCCGAATCTCTTTCCAATGCTGCGTCTAGCATGGCCTCTGTAATTATATTATTCTCTTCTGTCGACATTTTACACAAAGTACTCCCTATAATGCAATAATATTTCGTTGCTATTTCCCGCGTATTCTTGGCGTTGGCGTCGTTAATATTTACGAACAACAGATATCACAAAGATATATCATATACCACTTCTGATTATTGTAAGGCATTTTTAACACAGTCAACTACACTATATTATAACGAGTGATCATTAAAATTTTCGCTCAAGTAAGCCATGTACACAAAAAGTATGTCCTAACCATAGATAATATACTTCTAGTCCTAACTTAAGTTATTAGAGGAGATCTGTCATTATAATTTCAAACTTCATGATTGTTAAAAAATAATTTGAAATGCTGACTTTTATATTAAATATATTTATAATTTTTATACAAAGTAATAGAATATTATAAAAAATGTGTAAAATGTTGACCATTCTCCACCAAGCATATTCGCACTCTATTTCGTAGAGCATTGAAAACATTGATCAGTATTTGCGGTGAGTTATTGATGTGTTCACATTTTTCTATGATTTTATGTCTTAACTCTTGTAGATTATTAATTGGTGTTTCATAAATAATATGCTTTATATATGGCCACACAAAAAAATCCATGACTGTTAAATCACACGATCGTGGTGGATATGGAATCGCTGTATTTCTACTTATTACCCTATCGCCATAAAATTGTTGCAAAAACTTAATATTTTCAAGTGTAACGTGAGATGTAGCCCCATCCTGTTGAAAATATCCGACCTGGAGTTCATCATTAGTCAATTGATTAGTAAAAACACTGAGAATTTCGTTACGATATTTCTCCGATGTTATCGTGCCCTCAAAGAATATTGGTCCTATTAATCGGTGACGACTCATACCTACCCATACGCCTATTTTTTCTGGATGTAGAGGAACTTCTCTGTAGAAATGAGGATTTTCACTGGACCACATACGCATATTTTGCGAATTAACATAACCTTTCAAATAAAACCAAGCTTCATCGGTGAAAAAAGTATGATTTAAAATATTGTCTGTCATTGTTTCAATAAACCATTGGCAAGATTGTGTTCTTTTTTCATAATCCGTAGGTAATAGATTTTGTACAGAAGTTAATTTATATGGATACATGTGCAAGTCCTTTTTTAAATTTTTTTGACATGTTCCATACGAAAGCCCTACTTGTTGCGAAACTCTGCGAATAGATGTTTGAGGAGATTCGTTAATAATTTGTCTGACATTTTCAATTACGCCGCGACTTCTCTTGCGAGGAGGACCGCTTCCTTTTTTCCTTAAAATACTGCTTGTTTGACGAAAAAGATTTACACAATGCATTAGCGTATCACGGAAAGTTTTATAGCTGGGAACAGTATTTGGATATCTCTCTTCAAACTCCGCAAGGCAATTTTCTATTGAATGCTGCCAAATACCATCAATTTTTTGAGATGTCAGGAAGTAACATTCTACCATAAATGCTTTATGCATAGCATTAAAGGCCATTATTATTATTGACTGCATCTAATCTTGTAGACATTGAAGCGACAATATTTTGTACAAAATTTATAGAAATTTGATGCCAAGCATTTTGAACACTCTCCCAAAATTCTTCGTGGGTAGAATCTCTATCTCATTAATCCCCATACGTTTTCAATGGGATTTAGATAAGGATTGTAGGGCTGGATATCTCAAGTTTCAATTTCATTCTCTTGTAACCATTGTGTTACAAGATGAGACAGGAAATTGTGTTGTTCTTATAGATTCCTTTAATGTTTTGAAAGGTTGTGCCTAATCTCAGTAACTAATGTTCCGTCTTCCTGCGTATTCGAAATTTTGTTACGTGCGGAAATTATTTTCCGATTTAAATTATCCTCTTCGACCTCTTCCCTCCATTTTTTTTATATATTCTTGCGGCTGAACTTTTACCAATATTAAATTGAACCGATATATTTCTTAATGATTTCCCATTTTTCAAACTAGTAACAAGTCTAGCGTTATCAGTTTTCGAAAGATGCAGCATTTTCAATTTTGAATTATCAACTATGATATATAATTTGACGTAGAGTTTGAAAGTCTGTCCCGTTTTTTTTGCTCACGACAGTATATTCTCTACACTTCCTCTTCCTATTACCAACCTAACATATTGCAGAACTTCCAACTATTTATTTTAACAATACTTACAAAAATAAAAAGGGTTTCCATAAAAAAAAAACAAAAAATATTTTGCTATGGGAGATATATTTATTTATTTTTTTTTATAAATGTCAGAAGATATATTTATTTACCGGAATATTTTCGAAATTTTCGTGTTTTTAAGAATTAAGTGTACATGATATGGAGTGTTGTCATTGTAGATGTAAAAGTCGAAGCAGGAGCAGAAATCGGAGAAGAGAAAGTCGACGTAAAAGTCCAAAACGGAGCAGAATTAAAAGTCGAAGTAGAAGTCGAAAAAGGAGCCGAAGTAGTAGAGGAAGCAGTAAAAGAAGTATAAGTAGAAGAAGCAGAAGTCGAACAAGAAGTAACAGTCAAAGTCGAAGTTGCTGTTTCAAAAGAAGAAGTAGAAATAGACGTTACAGTGACAATATAGAACAAAATTTTAGGGGTATAATAACTAACAATATTTTCCTTAATTTTCTTCGAATAGTTCGTTTAAATAATAAGCATAGAGGGTGGAATGCAAAACAGATTGCCATAGAAGGCGCTAAGCAATGGCGCTGCCTCTCAGAAATAGAAAAGCAAAAGTTCCACCCTAATGCGCAAAAAAATTAAATAGTCGCAAGTCTCTAATATATTAAATTTTTTAAATTATTTAAAAAATTAAGTTTTTTAAATTACTTAAAAAATTTAATATATTAGAGACTTGCGACTATTTAATTTTTTTGCGATTATGGTGGAACTTTTGCTTTTCTATTTCTGAGAGGCCGCGCCATTGCTTAGCGCCTTCTATGGCAATCTGTTTTGCATTCCATCCTCTATGCTTATTATTTAAACGAACTATTCGAAGAAAATTAAGGAAAATATTGTTAGTTATAATTATTATATAATGAAAATCGTTTAATATACAATGCAATATACACACTTGTATAGGTTTTTTTATTTACATCTTACATTGTCCTACGTAAAATGCAACATATCAATATAATTTGACATTAGTTAAGTCAAAAGTAGCAGTATTTCTACCATACGCTCATTTAAATTGTAAATTATAGCAAATTGATTAATTGAAATTTGCGGTTTTGTTATACTTTGTGACATTTGTCAATCTTATGTGTAATCGATATAATTTTAATGGAAATGAAAGCATTACAAGATAAATTAGTTTTATTGTGAATTACAGAAAGGTGTTCAAAGTGTTCTCCCCCTATTGCAATGCAACTGTTAATCCTCCGTTTCATATTTTCAAAAGCATTTTCCAACATCGGAACGGTTATAGCGTTGCATGCATTAGAAATTGCCTCTTGTAGTTCTTCAAGATACGGATAAATGAAATAATCAAGAATCGTTAGGTCCGGACTGCGAGGCGAAAATTCAATGACTCGATTATCATAAAACTCACGAATTCGAGCCACACTTTCCCTTGTTTTGTGAGCTGTTGCATTGTCCTGTTGGAAATACCCATGTAAAAGTTCGTCATCATGAAGATTTTGGAAAAACGGTTCAAGTAAATTATTTCGATATCTCTCAGCATTTATCGTTCCTTCAAAAAACACAGGTCCAAATATACGCCTTCGAGATACCGCTAGCCAAACACCAATTTTCTGCGGATGGAGAGGGGATTGAATAAACTCATGAGGATTCTCCGAAGACCAAATACGCATATTTTGTTTGTTTATATAGCCGGATAGGTGAAACCATGCTTCGTCCGAAAAATATGTTAAATCCAAAGTGTTGTTGTTATTTAAATTATTCAAAAACCACTGACAGTATTCTATTCGGACAGGAAAATCTCGAGGGAATAGCTCTTGAACGACGTTAATCTTATAGGGATAAAGACTTAAATTTTGTTTTAAAATTTTATGACAAGTTCCATATGATAGGTTTATTTCTTGGGCTAATCTGCGAAGAGATTTTTTGGGAGACTGTTCCATTCTTTCTGCAACATCTGCCACAATCTCAGAAGTTCTTTTTTTGGGCGCGCCACTACCAACTTTCCTACCTACAGTTCCAACATTACGAAATTTCGCCACACATGTGTAAATTTCTTGGACTAATTTTTGATAATCCGCAGGAAAATTAGGGAAGGCATTTTGAAAATCATTGATGCAGTGCGGTACTGAATATGTTCATTCACCATTCTCTTGTCGGTCGGCGTTTTTAAAATAACATTCTGTAAGAAAGAAAAATCTTATGTTCTAAATCAAACATTTTGAAACTTCACTTTGACAATTCAAATTATAAATTAGTACTTATATACCAACTTAATTTAAATTTCACAAACTGCTCTAATTTAGAATTTAAATGATCGCGTAGTATTTCGATATTAGCTTAGTATCAATCTTAAATGATATACACAAAGGAAGAGAGAACTCAGTTAGTGACATGGTATCTTTCGGGATTCAGTTTGCAAAGAACGGCTGACGTGTTTCACGTTACCTACCCAGACAGGCCAGTGGTAAACGACGATCAAGAAGTAGAAAAAGACGTGGAGGTGAAAATATAGGACAAGGTTCTGGTGGTACAATTACTAAAAATAACTGTTTTTAAACTTTTTTAAATCTCGTAGTCGCAGTCTCTAATGTCTCTAATGTATTTTCTAAATTTTTTAAATTATATGTGAATAAAGTGGTATAACAAAGTTATTGTTTTATTTTATTTTATTATTTTCAAAGTGAATTACCACAAAGTTACGACTACCAGTATTAATTTTTTTAATATGCTTTTGAATAAATAATTAATCAGTGGTTAGCTGGTTTTATAATAATGGGTAGAATCTTAAATAGCATAATGTGTTACAATGTTGCAAGACAAGGACAGCATATACATGTAGGTGGTGCCAGAGCCAGTAAATATATAGAGTACCGCATTCTTTTGAAGTGTCAAAATACCGGCATAGCGGCCATTTTTACTCCAGTGCCACTGTTGTTTGAATGGGAAATATTGTTATATATATTGATATTTTCCTACCAAAATGCCTTGTTGTTGTGCCGTAAATTGTAGTGACAGGTCTGAGAAAGGTATTAGATTATTCTTATTGCCACAGGGTATTAATAATAAAAAAAGAACTCAGCAGTGGATAGTGAATCTGAAAAGAACAACTCTGCCTATGAGAGCCTATGTTTGTGAGGTAAGTTTAACTGATTTTGATATTATTTACACAATTTTACGAAACTAATGTAATACAGTAGTACCCCCATATCCGCGGGGGTTTGGTTCTGTGGTCTTCCGCAGATAGTAGCGAACGCTTTATTTTCGAGTACAATATGAAATATGAAGTGTAAAATATTTATGACGAAACTTGGGATATTCATTTTTGGGGAGTTGGAAACAACAGAAGACGAGAGAACTGCGTGATGGTGTGACAGGGAAGAGCATGTTATTCATTGTGTTATTATTTGTATTTGTTTGGAATATATTGTTATTTTGTGAATATTAAAATATAATATAGTGTAGTTGACTTTGTGTTAAAAATACCTTACAATAATCAGAAGTGGTATATGATATATCTTTGTGATATCTGTTGTTAGTAAATATTAACGACGCCAAGAATACGCGGGAAATAGCAACGAAATATTATTGCATTATAGGGAGTACTTTGTGTAAAATGTCGACAGAAGAGAATAATATAATTACAGAGGCCATGCTAGACGCAGCATTGGAAAGAGATTCGGAAAAAGGAAAGAAGCAGAACCATTTAGAAAATACAATTATGACACAAGCTGAAGCGATAAGCAAATTAACAAAATCTGTATCTGATATGATGATAATGTTTAACTCGGTACATGACAAATCAGGACAATATACACCGGACTTGGTGAAAAATATTAAAGTATTTTATGCTGAAAGAGACATCGATAGAGGAGATGAATGGTTAGAAAGTTTGATTCTAAGTGCAAATCTATTTAAATGGAATGATGCGATGAAACTAGCAACTGCTAGAGCACATTTGAGTGGACCAGCATTGAATTGGTTTGCTACTTACCAGGAAAATATTAAAGAATGGAAAGATTTCGAATATTATTTTAAATCAACCTTCAAGAAATTGAGAACTACTTCAGATAAATGGGATATGATGAGGAAAAGACATCAGTATGACAAAGAAGGTGTTGCACAATACTTTTTGGACAAGCAACGATTGTGCAAGGAATTAAATTTAACTATACGAGAGGTAAGAGATGAAATTATTAAGGGATTGAGTGTGCATGAGTATAAAAATGCCATCTGTGTAAAAGAATATGGTGATGAAAATGAGATATTGCAAGATTTGTTAACATTAGAAAGAAATAGGGTGCAAAAACGAGGGTTTCTCCTTAGGAAAGAACAAGATCAAGTAACAATAGAAATGACATGTGTTACGTGTACAAAATCATATTGAGTTCATGCAGGTAAACTTTAGTCTATTTATATTTCATTATTAACCTCGATTAGTCTACTTAGTCCTACCAGTTTTAAACATTTGCGATTCTCTAGTCTCTTATTCATCTTATTGATAATTATCGTTCATCCTATGCTAATTCAAACTCTATTTCCTTCAATTTTACTTATGTTCTAATATATTGGCTGACACTATATATTACCGGTATAAGTTTCAAACACTTCGGTGTACCGGACATCTTGAATATTTTAATGCCTAGACTCGTTGCAGTAGTTGGTTGTTTGAAATCGGGTTTTGATTCCTAAATTCTTCACGTAAATTGTAGAAATTCTTTAGGAATTTCGTGAACTTATTTAGAGTCTATTTGTCTTTGCTATCCCCTTTAATTTACTTAATTTCGCTTTATTCATTCTCTCGCTTGGTGCGCCATCTCACTTCTGTTGAATTAGCTATCAATTGCAGATTTCTTTTTTTTTGTGAGGTTAAACTTAACGTAATTTTTGCCTAAATTTTGGAGTTTTGTTTTATGTTATGACGCATTCTGGGATTGTTTTGCACTCATACATCTTTTCGAGGAATTTTATAAATTAAATCCGTTTCTTCTATGCAACTAAACTTTGCGCCTATGCGTGTGACGTATGACCGTCTTCTACCGATATTCTCCCATTACACGGGCGGCACTTGGGTATAGTTCGTCGATAGTAGCTGACGTGTTTTGGCATACATACTTAGGCATACGGTAAGCGTTAGCATTTTATAACTATCTTTTGCTTATGCGTTTATTAATTATCCCTAGGATATAATTTTGGGGTGACCCTAATAAATTAACGAATCAGAGCCGATATATATTGGAAATCTAGTCGAAATCCACTCCAGGAAGGGGACGCATTCCTTGCACACGCAAAATAACCCCTAGACGATAATAATCTGCATTTACCAACTATTCGAGAATCACCGGGTAAAATTTAAGCAGTATCTATCCTCGAAGGAGCCGCTGAGAACATCGAGACTTCCACGTAATTTTACATATTTTCTTCTAAAACCGACGCTCTCAAGAAGGCGACCTACAAACGTTTACCAAACGTACAAATGGCGGCATAGACGCGGCATCTTCTCTGTTGGCGTGGCTAGAAGGAAAAAAGCTGACCGAACAGATTCCGCGGGGCTGACTAATGTAAAGGGAGTAGAATAAGGACTATTTCAGGGCGCAAGATCGTGAACGTTAAATAAAGTAGGTTTAGAAATTCTAAATTTATCCACATTATTCAAAATTTAGCTGATTCATTTGATTTAATTAAAATTACAAACAAACACTCTTGGGGAGGGTTTTAGATGAGCCGGTCCCTCTGATCGCAGCTTGAGTAGAATAGTTTTATTGGCACTTAGTTGGCTACGTAGAACCTAGAATGTGATATCGGGATTGTAGCCCCGTTATTTAACTTTCAAGTCCAGGTTCTGGTTGGAATATTTATATCTCTTGCCAATCTACTCAACTACGACTGCGGCTTGTCTGAAGCTTTATTTTTGCTGAGTGAGATGCTATATTATTAACCGTCAAATCCATTGTTTTACTTAAAATTAACTGTTTGGGGCCAGATCTCCCAATTACTTGCTTATTATTAGATTTCTAAGTTAAGGATGGTCGACAGCTTCACTGTCTAACCAATGCAGGTATTGTAGAACTATTTGACGTGGCTAGTTCCATCAGACGAGCCCACGACTCGATATCTCTACTTACTTGAGGTCTCGTGTTACATTTTGCTATTCAATTTGTTTATCTGTGTATTCTATATGAAATGTACCTCCGTTACGTATACGCAATAGAGAACTATTCAATTTATGTTAAGTTCTAAGAACGATCTGTACGAAATTTCTCACTGTTTTAAACACCTGTGTATACAGGGTGATGTATACTAAATTATAATTGATCAGATAATTTTCAACTTGAGGCTTGATGCATTTTGTGATACATTTTTGATTACTCATCTTGCTTATATTAATAGACCTTTTAATAAACTTAAATTCAATTTGCCTTGTTGATGCTTTGCATTTTAAAATATAGGCTATTCTAGTGTGATAACTTAAAATAACGTTCTTTCACTGTTAATATATTTTAAATTCAGATTTGATTTTTGAGTACCTACTTCACATTTCAACACTTGTATTATAAACACATTTAGATTTATTCATTTTAGCAGGCGTATTTTCTTACGATCCGTCTGGTTGTATTTTTTTGGGAATATTGTAATTTTAGACAAATTTTGTTCTGCTTCGAAAGCCTGTGTAAGATTTATTAGGATAATATAATTTGTTCACTGTAAGCTTGAAGAAGCACTAAATAGACTTTCTGTTAATAAACTTTGTTTATGTTGACGATTGGGTTTGTTTGATTCCTTCTCCTTCAAGTGTAGAGAAAGTCAAAGACACTTTTGTAAGGGAATAAGTAATAGGGGGCTGACTCTCTCTCTCTCTGGTTGATCTTGAAGCTACCAGGGTCCCGCCTGCTTCCGTTTTCGAGGTCATATCTGCAGGCTGAAAGCGGTGGCGTCTTCCAACATCTAGCGACCCCTTATGGACTCGCGACACTCTACCAACCCAAACTGAGTTAGCCGGCAGAGCAGTTTCTTGGGGACGACCATCTAAAGGTAGGTTCAGGTCAGAGAGGGGTGAGCAAGCAGTACATCACGCTATCACCTAATTACTTGTTTTATTTAAATTGGTCGCGGCTTGGTAGCACATGTTATAATTGTCACGAAAACGGACATAAATCATTTGCATGCCCTAGAAAGCAAGATCCACCTAGAGAAAGGACAGAAAATAGAAATAGAATATGTCACAATTGTAGAAAGGAAGGGCATTTTATACGAGACTGTCCAGATAAGAAACACAGAGATAGTGTGAATTATGCTGGTGAAATGAAACAGGTTAGTGGACAGAATAAATTGATGAAATGGGTGTTTTTGAATAATGACGTCAAACTAAAAGCAATGATAGATAATGGAAGTGCAATTTGTACAATAAAATCTAGTATAGCAAATTATTATGAATTAAAATTAAAGGATGGTGTTACAAAATTGTATGCATTTGGTGATGTTAACAAGCCTGCTATCGAGTGTGGTAAATACAGTGTTGTTAGTGTTAAAATAGATGAAGCAGTTGTGGAAAATGTTAATGTATGGCTTGTGCCAGAAAGCGCCCAGGAATGTGACATGATAATTGGACGATCATTCACAGAACATGAAATTGCATATTATCGAGTTGGGGATAGATTAAAATTTGTAGGTGTAGAAGGAGGAAATCCATTAAAGAATATGTATATGCATAGATGTCGAAGAAAATTGTGACATTATGACAATAAACAAGGACACTGTGATTAGTGCTGGTATAAATGTACTTGAACTTGCTATTTCAGATGACGTACATAGACTTAAGTTAGAGTGTGACAATGCAGATGAGCTGAGGTTATGCGCAGGACAGATGATTGGGAAAATTACAAATGAGATAAAAGATAATGATAGAGAAGAAAATGTGAAAGAGACAATTTGTTTAATAACACAAGAAGAAGCTAGGGAAAAACGCAATGATTTGACACTCGATATTATAAAAGTTGGTGAAACAGTGACGAACACAGAAAAGGCAAGATTATTGGAGTTATTACGAGATTATAGAGAATGCTTTGCGTTAGACCGGAATGAGCTTGGATGTACTGACTTGATAAAAGTTTCAATAAAAGACAATGACATTCCAGTGTGTTGTAAACCATACAGAACTTCGAGAGAAGATAGAGAGGAGATAAATAGAATAATAAATGAATGGAGAAGAGTGGGAATAATAACCAACACGACGAGCCCCTATGCAGCTCCGGTACTATTGGTAAGCAAGAAAACAGGTGACAAGCGGTTGGTTGTAGATTATAGACGCTTGAATATGCAAACAACGAAGATAACGTTCCCAATACCCACAGTAGATGAACAGTTTGATAAGTTGATGGGATGCACACTATTCACCATATTAGATTTGAATAATGGATATCTTCAGTTGCCTCTTACAGAAGAAAACAAGGATAAAACTGCTTTTATTACGGAGGATGAGCGTGGCAGATTTGAAAGACTTATTTTTGGACTGAAGAATGCACCTTTTGAGTTCCAAAACGTAATGAATATAGTTCTCGATAAGTTACGCAACAAAGTGCTAGTGAATTATCTTGACGATATCTTAATTCCGGCCAAGGACTTTGAAAATTTACTGAATAGAACCGCAAGTGTTTTGCAAGCCCTGAGCGATGCGAAACTGACACTGAAGATTGGGAAGTGCGAGTTTGGGCGGGATGAGATAGAGTATCTGGGTTTTCGAATAACCAGGGACGGGATGAAACCAGGAAGTAGAAAGCTAGTGGCAATTAGTGATTATCCGACCCCAGAAAACGTACACGACGTTCGCAAGTTTATAGGCTTAACAGGGTATTTCCGTCGATTTATTGAAAAGTATGCGTTACTCACACGACCGTTGACCGAGCTAACAAAGGGAGGAGTTAAATTTGAATGGGGATCTCAGCAGGATGAGGCTTTCCGATATTTGAAGAATGAATGAGTGATCGTACACTCAAGCTGTTTGATCCATGTGACGATACTGAGTTACATACAGACGCGTCCAGTTTGGGACTAGCAGGCATATTAATGCAAAAAGATAAGTCAGGAAAGATGAGAATGGTATACTGTGTATCCAAGAAAACAACCGATGTTGACCAACTGTACCATTCAAGCAGACTAGAATTATACGCTATAGTATGGTGTGTACAAAGATTAAGAATGTTCCTATTAAATATAGACTTCACATTAGTGACTGATTGTGAGTGTTTGATCCATATCAACCAACAAAAGGTTAGAAATCCACAGTTTGCCAGATGGATGACTACTTTGAGCGAATATTCGTACAAGATTGAACATAGACCAGGGAAGAAAATGGCCCATGTAGATGCCCTAAGTCGAAGTCCTCAAGAAGATGCCAATGATACCATTGATTACATAATAGATCGAAGATTGAGTGCTTCTGTGTTTATGTGTTCGGAAGAAGAGAATTTGGAGATTATACAAGCAAGTGATGAATGCTTACGAAGCATTAGAAAATTACTAGAAAAGGAAAAAGGGACCAAAGGAGAAAGAAAAATGGTGAATGGTTACGTTTTAGAAAAGGGAAGATTGTATAAAAATGTTAAAGGACAAAATGAAATTCGAAAATTATACGCGATGCCAGATAGTATGAGAAAGAGTTTGTGTATTAGAAACCATGATCTAGTGGGACATCTAGGACTGGAGGCCACCGTCCAAGTAATATTGAGAAACTATTGGTTTAGAAGCATGCGACGATATGCCAAGAATCACATTGGAGCATGTATTGAGTGCCTTTACACAAAAAATTCAACGGGAAGAAAAGTAGGGTTGATGAATATTATACCTCCACCTGTTAGACCAATTGAGAGAATACACGCCGACTACATTGGGCCTTTTCCAAAAACCGGAAAAGGTAATACGCACATTTTAGCAGTGATCGATGGTTTGACTAGATTCGTGAGATTGTATGCAGTACCAGATACAAAATCGATGACAACGGTGTGTTGTTTCCAACATTTCGTGTTAGACTTCGGAACCCCAAAGATATTGGTAACCGATAGAGGAACGGCTTTCACCGGAAAAGAGATGGAAGAATTTACTCTCAGAGCTGGAATAAACCATACGTTAAATAGTTCGAGACACCCTCAAGCAAACGGTGTAGTAGGAAGGGTCAACAGACGACTTATACCTATGTTGATGGCCGAAACCAATGAGGAGCAATGGGATGAAAAGGTGAAGAAGATAGAAAGGGATATAAATAATAGCATCAGTAGTACCACTGGAAGAACACCATTTGAAAGTTTATATGGGTTTGTGCCAAATTACTATGATGGAGTTTTGAAACAAATAGCTGGGAAAGATCCGGAATGGTTACCCCCTAAAACAATTCAACAAGAAATAAAAGAGACAATTACGAGAAACCAACAAATGCAGAAGAAACAGTATGACAAGAAACGGTATGAAGGAGTCAAGTATTCGGTTGTGGTAGTCAAATCAGCCACGGAGTCCACCGGCGAATCTACAAAATTACAGCCGAAATACAAAGGTCCAATGGTGATCGTAGGAGTGTTGCCAGCAGATACCTACAGACTGGAGAGATTGAATACAAAAATAAGGGGAAAGAAGCCTACTGCACATGTATCACAGTTAAAAATATATAAAAACGATACAGATGTTGATGGTGAGGAAGATGGACAAGAAGAGAGGGAGGAAGGAGCAGAAATCGAGACGGAGAAAACGTCAAGTAGTGAACTAAAGAATCGAACCGAAGAAGAAGAGATTGAGAACCCGAAAGAAGGAAAGGAAAGACAACGCAGACTTACCAAACCACCCAAATTCCTAGAAAATTGCTGCCAATGAGGGCATTGGCCGTCAGGATAGTCGAGAGTGTAAAATATTTATGACGAACTTTGGAATATTAATTTTTGGGGAGTTGGAAACAACAGAAGACGAGAGAACTACGTGATGGTGTGACAGGGAAGAGCATGTTATTCATTGTGTTATTATTTGTATTTGTTTGGAATATATTGTTATTTTGTGAATATTAAAATATAATATAGTGTAGTTGACTTTGTGTTAAAAATACCTTACAGAAGCAAAGTTAAAACAATGAAACAAGAAAAAATAAGTTATATAATATTTATTTAAAATAAATAAACAATAAATAAATAAATATTCTTGTGCTGTGGCACAAATAAAATTTAAGTTTAATAAATATATATAATATTTACATATCTTAAAAAATGGCAGGAATTGTATTAAAGTGTTATAACATTTGTAATATAGTTTTTTAATATACCGATAGGGGCGATAGGTGATTTTACACATTACACACAACGCACTTTTGAAAAATTGCAATTTGAACAAAATTATAAAAGAAAATAATTTCTTTTTGTAAAATGGTTAATTCTATAATGAGCAAAAACACCAGAAAAATTGTTATGCTTCAAGAAATTATATTTGATTAAATTATAACTTGTAATAAAATTTTCAATTTAAGAATTAATCTACTATTTCGAATATAATTAGTAATTACATGATCTCACTAGCAATTTTTAAATTATTATTTCAGTGATTTATTTTCTGGGAGAGCGCAATTTTATGTTTGTAATTCAATTAAATTCACAATAATATTAAACTATTTTTATTTTACTTATTTATTTAAAGTATATAATTAAAATTTTCCCTTTATTAAAAATATAATACAGTAAATATTTTGACAGCATTTGTATTTTAGCAATGACATTTTATTAAATTGTAACTTGTAATAAGATATTACAAGTTACTTGAACTTGTAACAAAATATCTACTGTGATTATATCATCTAATTCTATAATGAATTATATTTTTAATAAAGGGAAAATTTTAATTACCTATATACTTTAAATAAATAAGTAAAATAAAAATAGTTTAATATTATTGTGAATTTAATTGAATTACAAACATAAAATTGCGCTCTCCCAGAAAATAAATCACTGAAATAATAATTTAAAAATTGCTATAGTGAGATCATGTAATTACTAATTATATTTGAAATAGTAGATTAATTCTTAAATTGAAAATTTTATTACAAGTTATAATTTATCAAATATAATTTCTTGAAGCATACAATTTTTCTGGTGTCTTTTATTGTTTTAAGCTTAATTATATATTATATACCACTGGCAATATTTTAATTATAATATGAACGTTTGCTATATTACCAATTGTATATATAAGAGAACTTACAATGATTGGTTGTAGATGGCAGCACAGATATAAATATGAATGTATCAATTACGAAAACTTGGCCAACTTGCAATAGTTTATTATTTTACTATGTTATTTAACGCTGCCTGTTTTATTTCTGTAAGTATTTTATATGTTTATTTATATATTTTATGAATTTAACTGTACTATTACCAATAGTTACTTAATTTATTAAGTAATGTTCTATCTATTTTTTTTGTAAATAAATACATATAAGAGTTTTATCATTATGTAAAGGATTATCTATTAAAACCAAAACTGTTAGCGAATAATTAACATATAGAATTATTGCATTCAGTTAATTGAGAAACATTTTGATAATACCTATAGTTTACAAAATATGTAGTGAAACACAAAGTTAATTTTGATATTTTTTATACCTATGGTAGTATTCAAAATCTTTTTCCCCAGTTTATGACAATATATTTTTAACAACTCTGGAAATTCCTGTTTTGATTAATTTTGCATTTAATCAATAATATTTCAATTTTAATAATAATATGTACCAGATAACTAAAAACTTACAAAGTGCTTATTACATTTTTCTATTTTGCGTTCGTAATGTACAGTTGCGACCCCTACAAATTCAAACAGTTTGACAAATAATAAATGTTGGCTTTGTAAGATGGTTTTAATATTAAAGTTTATAAAATGTCACCTAACTGAAAAATGTCGGTGGCGTATAAAATAAAAAAATTGAAAAATGGAGAAATTCAAATACAAATAACGTTTTTGAAATAATATATGTGTTTTTAAAATGAAAATGCATTCCAGTTTGTTTTTCTCGATGAAATCTGGTTTTTTCAAGATGGAAACTCTCAAAATCCACGGTAAGATGAGAATATTAAATCTGTAAAAGCAAAACAAGTAGGTGGCAAAAGGTATTAATTATTTAAAAAGTATTGGCTTGGGCAATATATCATTGACTTTTATTGTATTTTTATCAACATTTATTTCATTTGCGATGTTCCTAATGCTCATGCCTCTAGCCTAGTTCTAATTTTCGACTTCTGCAGTTCGTTTGAGGCATTTTAATAATTGTGTACGCTTCTGACTTACAAAAAACTGACACTAACATAATCATACCAGATAAAAGTCAAATTCACAAATCACGAATTTTTTTAAATTGACAGAATGTGTCAAAAGTCTATGTCTGAGTTAGTAGGGGCCGCAACTGTATGAAACCCGAAACAGTATCGAAATGAACTTCATTTCGATACGCTTTTTAGCATTTTTCAGTGTTGGCATTGTTCGAACACAGAAATAAATTATCTTAATATTTTTGTTGTTTTGTCAGCTGCTTCACGTAAATGGGGCGGAGTACCAGATATATTAGTTTCTATGTCACTCATGCTTATATTTTTTAAATAAAATATCAAGTAATGATAACGAAAATTAACAAATAATATTTCGCGGACAGCAATATTTAAATTTGAAAAGGTCAAGTATCAATGTGATCAATTGCATACTTATATAAAAATGAAAGTCTGAACATACAAATTAAATAATTCAATTTATTAATGTAAAAAATGCAAAATAGAAAAAATAGTATAAAAAACTCGTTTCATAAGGCCTTTTGTTGCACTCGTTCTTTAGAAAATTCACCGCTATCGCGGCTCGTTTTCTAAATATGAACTTTTGCGATAAAATTGTGCCTAATGAAACTTGTGTTTTAATATGCTATTTTATTAGGCTTTTTAAAACGCATCAGCGTTTGTTTACAATTTAATTATGTATATATAATAATGACCCTAATGTCAATGATGACTATAGTGGACCAATCCGGAGCGATATTGGTAAATATTTCATATAAAAGCCGAAAAACTCCAATAATTTATCAATTTATATATATATATATATATATATAGAAATTGATATATATATATATATATATATATATATATATATATATAGTAAACCTAATCAGTAGGCGATTAAAGGTCTGTATATTACTTCAAAATATATGTATTTAAAAAACTCTACATGTTTCGGCAGTACGCCTTTATCAAGAGAATACAAAATATAAATGACATTTATATTATGTCATTTATATTTTGTATTCTCTTGATAAAGGCGTACTGCCGAAACATGTAGAGTTTTTTAAATACATATATTTTGAAGTAATATACAGACCTTTAATCGCCTACTGATTAGGTTTACCATATCATACCAAGGTCACGAAGTTATTATATATATATATATATATATATATATATATATATATATATATATATATATATATATATACAGGGTCCGGCAACGAAGCGGGGACGGAAGATTACACGCGTATTTGAAAGTTAGTCAAATATTTAGTCATCGGATATCCTTCCGTACCATCAAGCGCACGTTTTAAAAATATTTTGTTTTATACAGGCTGTTCCAGATGGAAATGCCAGACTAAAGTTGCATTTTTTTAAATGGAACACCCTGTATATTAATAGACAAAAAGATCCACGCTTGGAAGCTGGTTACATCGATATAATGTTGTATGGGTCTAAAGTTGAAAGTTTCTGTGTAAATAATTATTTTATTTGATAAATTGACACATTTCAGTAGGCTATTCTGCATAAGGAAAATCAAAAGATCCGAAACCAATAGAATATAATATTTTCTACTAGTATGCACTTTCGTTGCTACGTGAAATAAATTCTGCAACTGCTCGCGTTATACAGGGTGTTCACAATTTCGCAATATCGAAGAAATCTCGTAATTTTTAAATGGAACACCCTGTATATTTTTAGCTCATTGAAAAGCCTTTTTACTACGCTTTCTATTGATACCTAATTTGATGCACCTAGGATGGATCATTTGCTAATTATTTCTTTTTAGAGTTGAATTAATGAAAAATAATTGTAGTTTTAGTAGCTAATTTGAGCTTTTAAACCTTCTGTAAGATCGGATATTCAACAAATTATCCATAAATGGTCAATAACAAGAAGAAACCCCATTAAGTACGAGAAACAGTTGATTTTCACTCAGCGGTGAAAGCAAACATTAAATTAATATAAAGTAATATAGCATTTTCAATATATTCACTGCTGATCAAGTTATCTGGTGTTGGTTTAATAAAAAATTTGCACTAATTAATTTGTCTTTTAAAGAATTTTGTAAAACCAACTATTTTACGAATACCTAATATGAAACAATACATACCTAATTAGCTTAACATAAATCGAAATCATGTAGGAAAGAATCAAGTACGAGTAGTATTAAAAGTTTGCACTATTTTAAATAAATACTAATTATTAACCACAACATCAAATTTAATTAACAAAAGTAGTAGCACAGTAACTAAAAATAAAGTAAATGTAAATAGTAAATGCAAATAAATCAAAGAAAACTTTCAAATGTCCTTCCATGTCTCTCAATACATAAATGAAGCCGCCTGGTGAAATTCAGTTGAACATGCTGTAATGTTTCTTGGCGAACATTTCTAAATGCCTCTCTTATGCGTTCCATCATATTTTCCCTTGTTGTAGGAACTTCCACATAAACTAGAGCCTTGACATATCCCCAAAAGTAGAAGTCCGAGACAGTAAGATCTGGACTTCGTGGAGGCCAAGCGATTGGACCACCTCGTCCTATCCATTTGTCTTCCTTCCATCGCCCTAGAAACTCCCTAACGTTAAGACAGTAATGAGCAATTGCACCATCGTGTTGCAACCAGAAAATTTGTCGGGTGTCAGCATCCACATGCTCAAGTAAATTAGGCAGTTCGTTCTGCAAAAATGCCAAATACGTATCACCTGTAACGGTTCCATCGAAAAAGTACGGCCCAATGATGATATATGGACCAAGTATACCTCCCCAGACGTTAAGAGACCATCTATTCTGATTGTCTACATGACGTATCCAATGCGGGTTTTCTGTTGCCTCATCGCTAAACAAAATCTTTGTTAAAATATTTGGCATTTCTCGCATTTTATTTAACAACCAACCACAAAAGTCTGTTCTTTTAATGAAATCATCACCATGCAATTCCTGATTTAATTCTATATGGTACGGATGATACTAATGACTTCTTAAAATTCTTCGTACGCTCCTATCTTCAATAGCTGTTACCTTTGAAATACCGTCTATACTTATATGTGGATTTTCCTGTATTGTTAATAATACGGCCAATTCGCTTTTTTCATTGATTACTGGCTTATTTATTTCTCTCTTCTTGTAGGTTACATTACCAGTTTCTGTAAATCTCTCTAATAACCTTTCAAATGCTTCCGGTCTTGGCTTTCTTTCAAGGTTTGGAAATCTCTCTGCATATACTCTACTTGCTAGGAGACAATTTCTTGTACACTCCCCAAGAATAAATATCATATTCACCATTTCTTGAATACTAAAATTAGTCATTATAGCAATTTCTTTTAAAGATTGAACGAAATACTGTGTAAGATGGAACGAAATTTTTGACAACTTGGTTATTAAGTATACAAGCTTAAAACTGACACCAGATAACTTGATCAGCAGTGAATCTATTGAAAATGCTATATTACTTTATATTAATTTAATGTTTGCTTTCACCGCTGAGTGAAAATCAACTGTTTCTCGTACTTAATGGGGTTTCTTCTTGTTATAGACCATTTATGGATAATTTGTTGAATATCCGATCTTACAGAAGGTTTAAAAGCGCAAATTAGCTACTAAAAATACAAGTATTTTTCATTAATTCAATTCTAAAAAGAAATAATTTGCAAATGATCCATCCTAGGTACATCAAATGAGGTATCAATAGAAAGCGTAGTAAAAGAGCTTTTCAATGAGCTAAAAATATACAGGGTGTTCCATTTAAAAATTACGAGATTTCTTCGATTTTGCGAAATTGTGAACACCCTGTATAACGCGAGCAGTTGCAGAATTTATTTTACGTAGCAACGAAAGTGCATACTAGTAGAAAATATTCTATTCTATTGGTTTCGGATCTTTTGATTTTCCTTATGCAGAATAGCCTACTGAAATGTATCAATTTATCAAGTAAAATAATTATTTACACAGAAACTATCAACTTTAGACCCATACCTCATTATATCGATGTAACCAGCTTTCAAGCGCGGATCTTTTTATCTATTAATATACAGGGTGTTCCATTTAAAAAATGCAACTTTAGTCTGGCATTTCCATCTGGAACACCCTGTATAAAACAAAATATTTTTAAAACGTGCGCTTGATGGTACGGAAGGTTATACGATGACTAAATATTTGACTAACTTTCAAATACGCGTGTAATCTTCCGTCCCCGCTTCGTTGCCGGACCCTGTATATATATATATATATATATATATATATATATATATATATATATATATATATATATATATATATATATATATCTATATATTAATTGATAAATTATTGGAGTTTTTCGGCTTTTATATGAAATATTTACCAATATCGCTCCGGATTGGTCCACTCTAAATTGATGACTATTCAATCCATAGTAGAGACCATTTTTAGCGCATTATTACGAAGGTTGATGATAATTATCAGATTATTTGAAAAGTGTTCGATTATGTTGTGAAGGTGAAGTTTTGATTTTGTATCCAAAGCTGATACAAAGAAAATATATATACCAGGTTCTTCAGAAGGTTTCAAATGATTGATGTTTTTTGCTTTTTATATATTTTATTGCTGCTTTGGTAGCTGATCCGCATTAGTGTCACTTTGGTGAACGGTGTTCGTTATAGTGGAGTGACTTCATCGACCTTGACGTTTTTCTTCCCGTAGTGTTCATTACCACGTGTTACCCAGTTGGTATTCATTTTCTCGGTTAAACTTGTTTGGTTCTTATTTTCCGTGATTCTTATATCACTCTTTGGTAGTAGTGAGTAACTCTCGCTAATATATGACGTTGTTGCAGTCGATGCAGAATAGGTGTTACTGCGAATTTATCCGTATGTTCATCTCTGTGTTCCTTCACTTTGCACTTCTGCTTCTTCCTATCTGCTTAATGTAGCTTAAGTATAAGTGAAGTGTCAATAATATATATAATGAGATGTTGAAGATCAGTTTTTAGAAATTCTGAAGAAGCTGACTGAATAATCAATGGAACGTCAAGAGCGAATAGAAGATCACGGAAACACCTAGATGGTTTGTCTACTATGGAGAAGACGGTGAAACCTTATATTGAACTTTATGAACTTTACACTGCAATTTAAACTGTTATTGAAATAATTTCAGAAAATAAAATCAACGGTTTTCTACTCTCAATCTCGTTCGTAATGAATTGCAAAATAGTGTTCAAATAGGTTCAACTGGTGGTGAATAGTGTTGACAATAGAAATAAGATAATCGTGAAAATAACACAAAAGTATAGATTTCTTCTGGTTATAAAGAATTACTATTTCTATTCTAAGCAATTGTGTATTAAAATAATGAAAATTGAAAGCCTATTTCTATTACGTTAATACAAGTAAAACGATCTAGCAACAGCGCCATCTTGGCAATAAATTATTCTCGACGCGGTGTCTTCGTTTCTTGAATTTAGGTCTAAGATAGCTAAAAAATCCATACTCCCCAATAATAAGCTCTATTTTAACGAAATTAGTTGCACTATCTGTTATGAAGCATACACCATAATTAATAGCTGTAAAATTTTGTCTCAAGAACGGCAAAAGTACTTGAAATGGATAAAATCGCAAATACACCTTTTGTAGTACTTTCAATGATTCAGAGATGGCGAAGAAGCTGTGGATGATGCTAAATGTTTAGGGTGATCAATTGAAACGATGAATGAAAAAAATGTCGAAAATTGTGCGAAATGAAATTTGGAATATCCAAAACAATAATTCATCCTATTTAAACGCATGAACTTGGTTTTCGGAAGCTATACTCAAATTTCGTTCCACAGCTATTTATTGATGACCAAAATTTATATCAAATTAAGCATTACAAAAACATCATTAGAGAAGTTCGAAGGTATGAAATTTCTTAAAAACGATACGATTATAACTAGTGATGAGACATGATGTTTTCAATACGATCCAGAAACTAAGCGCTAAAGTACTCAATGCCGGTCACCAGATAAAAGAAATTAAAGAAAAAATCGTTTAGAAAAGTCAAAAATCAAAATCAAAAGAATGCTCATTGTTTTTACGATTCCAAGGGAATTATTCCCAAAAAATTAATTCCAAGTGGTACAACAGATAAGGCAGAGTACTGGACTTGGTGTAATGGTAGACCGTACTCGTCGCGTTTGTTCTTTATATCTAAAACCAAACATTTGGCGATTGTTGCACCATATATCTTCCCGAATTCGTAAGACTTGATTTTTGTTCCCTATGCTTTTAGTGGTGAAATTAAGCCGTTTTGCTTCAGTTGAAGACATTGCTCGGTAAAGGATGAGCAATTGCAACACCATTGCTGTTAGCGACATAAAATGTTATTTGATGCACTTCTTGATCATGCAAATAATGATTTTTGTCGACATTTTTAACAATTTTCATTTTTTTTAACGGTTACTCTTGAGTCTCAAAAGTCTCAAAAATCTGGGCAAAAATCATTATTGGTACGATCAAGAAGTGCATCAAATGACTGTTTTATGTCGCTGATTGCAATGATATGGAAATTGTTCGTTCTTTACCAGTGAATGACTTCAACTCAGGCAAAACGTCTTGCTTTTATATATTACTAGCTGAACCCGTCAATGCTTTGATTGCTATTGCGTAGTTCAGTCAAGGGGTTGTATTCTTTCCTCTGAAACTGACAAAGCAGGAATTATTCAAAGCACCTTTTACAATATAAATAGATAATATGGGCGCATATTGTGAAAATAATATCGAGATGTCAATAAATAAATATCACGACAACTTTGCTTATTTCAAATTAATTTACTTTTTTAAAATTTTACTTTTTCTATTTTTCATTGTCAATTTCATTTTTAAATTCAATTACGCGAAATTAAAAAGATATTTAATTTATTCACATTCAAACAGTGTTTGGGTATTATTTAGCCACGCCCATCGTTTAAAATTTATTAACCCGCGAAAGCGAAAGCGCAGTATTTACTAGGGATATCGCACATAACCTAGCATTTAAAATGAACTTTTATTAATGTGTAAAATCATAAATTAATTTAATCTTGTAGTTAAAATTCCAAAAACATGTAAATTCCTTTTATATTAATTACTAAATAGTAAGCACAAATTAAGACATTTATAAACTTTCTAATAAGGCTTTGGAACTAAAATAATTGAAAGAGAGCGTCACCCGACAATATCGTTAATAGATGTATTAAAATATTTTTCTCCTATTTTAAATTTTAAAATCTGCGGAAATACTAGTGTTACAAATACAAAAATATGCAGAAATGTTATATAAAGTGCCAAACTACGATCTGAAATAGTTTTTAAATAAGAAAATCGATTAACGCAATAGCATCTTTGCGAACGTCGTTGATAACACCGACGCCGTTAAAATATTCAAACGAATCATACCTGCCAAAATCCCGTTAACCTTATCCGATCTTCGGACTCCTGCACGAAGCCATAGAGAACTTCTAGAGCTTCAATTACCCATTTTTACACCTGAAATCCAGCCTTTGCCGTCTATTGAATCCAGTTTCCTTATTCAACCGTTCAATCTACGAATTACAGGTTTTTAATAAAACATTTATAGGCGCCAATATTATATTTTACAAGAATTCACGCACATCTAATTTAAACAACTTGATTTTTGCTTACAATATAAATAGCTATAACAGCACTCTAATTTCAAGCTTAAGATCATTTATATTTAGTAGTACTTACCATTTTGATCATTTTCGTGTCACTTATTGTATTATAATAAGCAATTTTGATAAAATGCATTTCATATCATAACCTATTTTGTACACATGTAATTTAACTATAAATATTATTTCAGTATTTCACCGTAATAGAAGTATAGATATCTACCGTGTACAGAATTCTAGCTTGAATAAGTATTATATATTTGTTGATTTAAAAATTTGTGTTTTATTGGAATATGTGATGCACAGTCTATGCCATTATTTTATTTAAATTTGATCTGATTAAATATAATTGAGGGATATTTACGATGATCCTGTAATAAAAGAGTCTCTATATTATTTCATATTTACTTTTACATGCTCTACCGACCGAACTACGCCATCTATAGTATTGCTGAGGTTACACTTAAAAGCAACTGCCCGATTATTAGTATTATAATACATTTAAAACTAACAAAAGCTTTAGTATATCAATAAATATAATATATATATATATATATATATACCATCATAATATATGTTGCTGTTATATATATAATTATATATCTTAAGTTATTTAAATATCTGTACATTTGCTTATAATGCTGGCAGTTCCGTATTTTGATTCCTGTCTGGGTGTCCGAGTAGGTTTTCGTAGTTTTCCTTCTCGTTTAAGGCGAATGCCGACAGCTTAATATCTTAAGTCGTTCCACGGGCGCATACATAATAATAACTCATGTCTTGCGTTTCCCTGTTTTTGTTGTCTATCTATTTTAGAATACTAAGGCATGATTTATTATTATTCAATTGGAATGTATCTTTGAATAATTTTATCCATAGCAACTACAAATGTATGACATTAATATACTGTCATTTATATTTTATATTCCTTGAAAAAGGCATCATTTGGCGAAACATGTAGGATTGTTTTAAATATGTATATTTTGAAGTAAAACCAGACCTTAAATCGCCAACAAATTGAATTTACCATATATATATGTATATATAGTAGATTAAATTAGTGGGCGATTTAAGGTCTGTTTTACTTTGATATCTATATATTTAAAACAATCTTACATGTTTCGATACATAGTACCTTTTTCAAAGAAATTTAAAATATGACAGTGACAGTATATCAATGTAAAACTTATATATCTGTAGTTGTTCTGGATAAAATTTAAATATTCAAAGATACGTTCAAGTTTAATAATAAAAACTTATGCCTCAGAACTTTCGACAGCAAGACGTCAATTACGGGGAATTGGCAGGCCATGAGTTATGATTATGCCTGCGCCCGTGAAGCGATTTAAGATTTTAAGCTGTCGGCATTCGCCTTGATCGAGAAGGAAAATCACGAAAACCTACTCGGACAGCCCAGTCAGGGATCTAAACACGGAACTGCCGGCATGATAAGCCATTGTACAGATATTTAAATAACATATGATAGATATTTATATAATAACAACATATATTCATGATGGTAAATTGTAGATCGTTACATTATTAGGTTATAGGAAATACTGCTTAGATTTTTTATATCACTTCTGTGTTAATTGAATTTTTTTCTTGTTTAATATTAATCATTTTTTTAATGTCCCTTTTGATTGTGTGTTGTTATTGATTATCTGTGTGTTTTCAAAATCGAAATGGTGATCAAGTTGTAGTTTGTGTGTAAATAAAGCAGTTTTGTCTATTTTGGAATATTTGTGGGCTTGTATTCTTTTGTATAAATATTGTTTAGTTTTGGCCTATGTAGTAACTATCGCAATCGCGACATGGTATTTTATAAATAACATGTGTTTCTCGATTTGTTTCTATTTTAGGTTTTAGTTTTGGAAATAGATGTCTATTAGTACATATTACTAAGTTTATATGTTGTAGCTATATCATATTTTTTGAAGTATATATAATTTTTTCTGATAATTGTGGAACATATGGAGTCGTGATATATGTTGTTTCATTGTTTAAATTGTTATTGGTGTCCGCAGTGTTGTATATTTGGTGGATTCGTTTTTTAATTGTTGAGATCGGTTTAAGGATCTTTCGATAAATCTCACATCGAGATTCTTGTACATTCAGTATAATAATAAGATGATTAAATATTAGGAAAAAAACAATTTACAATTTCCAATCCAAATAAAGAAAATTGAACAGTGAAAATATACTATAAATTTTAGACATACGTTGGTCTATACTATTCTGCAAAATGATAATTAATATTTAAATTTTAGAAAAGTTTCTTACGTTATCAATAGAAAAAAATTGACACGCCCTAGTACATAATGAAATATCGATTACCCTGTGCAGATAAATTAAGGGTGACTCTACAAATTACGATGATATATGCAGTTAACATCAACAAGTCTTTGTGGTGAGTTTGACTGGCTGTAGTATCCAGAAGAGTATATAGAACAGTAGTTCCTACCTTAGTGAATGCAAATGTTTTTTAGACAATGGAATACCTCAGTTCAGCTGCTATCTAACTTCAAATGAATTTAACGTTTCTTGCTGCATCTGATGCCTCGACTTGCAAAAATATCCTTGTGCTTGGAAAAATAGCATAGATTTACAGTACACCGCGTGCTCGCCAAAGTAGTCTCAACTTGTACGTTGATCAATTCAAAAAAGAAAAAAAATTAGTGTAGCAAAATTATATAGTAGAAGAACAATACACATGAACTCACCTAGTAAAAAATCGTGCGTCGGAAGGAAATTTGAAACACCACGGTCACGTGGGTATCACGTAGAAAATTTTCATATCCGTCGAAATCCAACGATAAACAATACTTCGATATACTCCATATCCTTACTATTATTTAAAATTAATTATAATGACTCAAAGCCACAGTAGCGAGTAATAAAATTACTTATAAGAAGTTCTATAATTTAAATTTCCAAGTGATGCACGCCCCAGATACTATTAGTTCCAAGTAACGATTACACTACAAAAGGGACGATATTTCGCATACTCGATGCTTTTATACGAAAAGGTACGTAGTTCCTACAAAAATGGATGACAGGGGAAGCCATTGTTGAGAAGAATTAATGATGAAATACTTAATCAGAAAATCAATTCGTTACATCAAAATTAAGACAATAAAATTCGGAACTTAATTGATAAAGAATATTAATTAATTGCTTTCTTAATAAGGAATTATTAAACCAAGACCATAGTCCAGCAAAATCAACACGAGATGTCTCTGATGCTATAATAATCAAGGAGATCTTAAATGAAAATACTAATGACAATTCTAACGGAATTCCCTACAGACAAAGCCGTAAAATATTCGAATTAATTTTAAGATAAAGATTCGCATTAAAAGTGTTATATTTTAAACTAGTTAACAAAGTAACTGATCACGATATACCAACTCTACCATAATTATCGACAACTCTAACGCTATTTACACGCGTAAAATATGAAGTAAACTATAATAATAACAAAGATGCCTACATAAACGTGAAATATATCGCAATTTTTAATTAAATACAAATACTACTCAGAAAATTACTACGATGAAATTTATAATTGTAACTAATAGTAGGATAAATATCCGCAAAGGAAAACCATTATAAAAATTTTTTAAGATTGAAATTACAATTTATAAGCAAAAATTCTCCCATATACAGATCCGTTCAAAAATTATGAATAACCAAGCAAAAATGAACAAGGGGCGATTTCAGTCCATTACAGTATAATTGTCCAATTGTCAAAATAATTCGAGTTTACTTCTACGCATGCGCGACAGCATTTATTACCCCCTGAAATTCAATGTGAGAAGTACTGTCTCGTGGCGTCATCTATATTTAAATAGTAGTACTGCTACTATTAATATTATATTATTCGGCCCCTACTTTTCTTTCTACTGGTCAGATCGAGGATTTCAATAGCTTTAAACTTTCTCCGGTCAACGTGGATTATTTTGGAAAAAACCGCACGCAAAATATATGCAATCATGCAGTTTATGTTCTTTTTTGTCCCATAACGTACTATTTACAAATATTTAAATTACGGTAAATGTTATTAAGAAGGATTTATATTAGCTCTGGATTGCTTTGCGATTTTGTTGTTTTTAATAATATATAAATAGATATATAAATACACAACATAATTGTAGAAAGAAGGCAAGTAGTCAAAAATACCGTATATTACTACTATTTTTACGTTTATGAAACGTTAAATTGAAAGTTCCTGTTCTGATTGAATCCATTAAAGGATTAAATCTCACAATGACACAGAAGTCATTTTAGGGCGGCAGTGTTAATCCCTTGTCCAGGTGTCACAGAAGTCTGAATTAACTGACACTGGAGAACTAATTCTGAAGTTCTCTGCGACCTCACGCCAATCTCTTTTCGTGCAACCATTTTAACGGTCACGCAGATGTTGAAAGTCATCTTTTCGTTTCGTAATTTATGGGCGAAAATGTATCGCAAAAGGTGAGTTATGACACATGATACACATGATACACATCAATTAACGATTTTTAAATGCAGATTGCTTAAAAAGGGAAGGTGCACGTGATATTATTTTCGTTTATATGGGCAGTACAACAAATTTTTCTCTTATGTGTTTTCTTAATTATAGATAATTTTGTAAAACAAATATTTAGATGTAGAAAAGTTAGGACGGCTGTTTGATAATGCATTGGTTCAGCCGAAAGAAATTCCTGTCAAAATATTATATCGCTGCCGTTAATGTATATTTCACAGACTTCGAGAAAAATTACATTTTCCATGTGCAATATTGTCATTGCTACAGTCGGTTTGTGAGACGGTGTTTTGTTTTAGTGAACTAGCAACATTTTTCTACATCAATCTTGGCTGCCTTTGTTTCAAACGGTCCAACAATATAGCATAACGGCCTCCTGTTATTGAATTCTTTGAGATTTACAAAAAGCAATAGTCATAACCAGAGCAGACCAATTTCCGTGCGCGCCATGTGCGCCGATGTGAGGATGATTGTATTGCATCAGAACTAATAAAAAAACGCTAATATGTACTATTCTTATTTTTCGTGTGTTTATGCATATTACTTTAATAGCAGAAAACCAAATGTATATTTAATTATTTCTGATAGAATAAATGTCTCTACTTCTATCGGTAACAAGCTCATGTTGCGTCCCTATTCTATCGCATATTCTAATATATTACGAATTATACTCCCGGCGCTCATGGCGCGCACGGAAATTGGTCTGCTCTAGTCATAACTAATCTAACCCAAATATGAAAAGCGCATATTTTGCATATATCGCATATTATATGCATTTTTTAAAAATAGTTGCGTATATCCATATTGCGCATAATAGAAACAATTTTCAATTATGTAGATGTTTGGCAGGCGTTTCAAGAGTTCAAGATAAACATTTCTATAAATCTTCCATTAGAAGTAATTTATTTGATTATGCTTGCAGTTCCCAAGAAAATAATTTTATGAGGTACAAGACTATGGGTATTCCCAGTCTTAAATCCCGAGAATTCAAAGTAGGTCGTTTTAAACCGTTAAACTGTGGCCAGATTTGTTCAAGAGGAACTATTAACATTTTCTCTTCCTACGTCTGTTCCTGGAGATAATTTTTTCCTCATTTTGTCAGATGCAGCACAAGAACTGTACATGATAAAAGCCGAGCAAAATTTGAAAATCTTTTATCCGAACTTGATACATGTAACATGCTTTAAATAGAGTTGCTGAAGAGATTAGGAAACATTTTCCTCTTGTAATTAGTTTAATTTCCAACATTAAAAAAATCTTAAAGCGCCTATAAAAGTTCTGCAAAGAAAATCTACCAAACACTCACTCCTTTTCCACTTCAACTTGTTATTACAAGATGGAGCACTTGGTTGGAAGCTGCTTTTTTATTGCGAGAATTTCTGTCAACTAAAAGATCTAATTTCAGAATTGTCTACCGAATCTTTCCAATTCCTCAGTGAATTATTCGAAAACAAACAACAACTTCCGTTTATAAAAACCAAATGGCTAATTTGCCATTAACCCGAAGTGTAGAACTAGTAAAACAATCTGAGGCAGCTTTTTAAAATGTCGCCGGCAAAATGAGGGACAAATTTTTCAAAAATTCAAAAATGTGAAAAAAGAAAAAAATATGAATGTCAATGAAGTAGATGCTCATTTGCGTTTATAAAGATTTAATACATACATCAAAGGCATCATTGCATTACTTACTTCCCGTTTAGGTCTTCATAATAAGAAAGTGAGTAAAAACCATACCAATGTGCTTTTTAGATGGTATCCATTAAAAATACTTTAAAAAGTTTCCGTGGCAACATTACTTTGTTTAAAACGCCTTAGTAAATTGTTTTGTATTTAAAAGTTGTCATTTAAATTGACAGTTTGATAATTTTAGTTTGAATTTCGTAAAATACAATTCTGGGAAATGGTTAGATTAACGGAAATGCATAAAATAACAGTCATACAAATGATTGGTTACGGAGATAGAACCCGAACACAACATGAAGTAACCCGCCTATTTCATGAGAAATTTCCTGATTTACCGTCTATAGCTCAAGGAACAATAAGTAAGATAGAGAAGCAGTTTCGAGAGTTTGGTCATGTAAGGCAGATAAAAAAACCAGCTGCCAATGCACTGAGTGATGAAATCAAAGTAGATGTGATGCTTGAGTTTATGGAAAACCCACATACATCGAGTAGACATGCATCCACTACATTAAATGTTAGCCATACATCGATAGTAAACATATTAAAAGAAAATAAAATGCATCCCTATAAAATGATATCTACTCAGGAGCTTATGGAAGACGATTTTGATAGAATAACTTATTTTTGTGAGCGAATGATGGACATGCTGGATAACAATATTATCAATTTAGAAGACGTTATGTTTTCTGATGAGTGCACTTTTTCTCTTAGCGGTCATGCTAATCGGCAAAATTGCCGCTACTGTTCTACGGAAAATCCTCACTGGATGAGGGAAGACAACACACACAATACCCAGTAAAAGTTAATGTTTGGGCAGGTATTGTTGGAAACCATATCATTGGTCCCTTTTTCATTGAGGGCAATTTGAATGGCGATCGTTATTTGGCACTACTTCAAAATGATGTCATTCCAACTTTGGCAAATTTATATCCTGATCCAGGAAACCCTCAAGTTCCAATGAATACGATATGGTTTCAACAGGATGGGGCACCAACACATTACCAACGCAATGTCCGGCAGTACCTCGATGCAATATTTCCCAATCGGTGGATAGGAAGGCGAGGATCGATAGAATGGCCAGCGCGATCACATGATCTGACCTTACTTGATTTTTTTTTATGGGAATATTTGAAGAGCATTGTGTACAAAACTAAACCTTTGGATTTAAATGACTTAAGAGAACGAATAACGCTTGCGATTAGGTCGATCACGCCTGATATGTTAAATAATGTTAGAAGACAGTTTTATTTAAGATTAGGATGTTGCCAAGACGTTCATGGTGAACATTTTGAACATCTACTTCATTGACATTCATATTTTTTTTCTGGCGTTTTAAATTTTTCTTTACATTTTGCATTAAATTTTATTTTTTGAGTATATTGTAGCGAATTTCGATAACAACATGATTTTATTTTATTCTATCTTAATTGTTGCAACAAACATGAAAATTATAACATTTTTGAATAGAGAATAAAGAGACCTTTACAACGATATATCACAAGCCTATACTTCCCATTTAAAAAAATGGGGGTTGTACCTGTCATTCGAAGGGGGTTGAAGGTAGGGATCGCATTTTCACGTTGAAGAATGTTAATTTATAAATTAAATATGACATGTTTCGGGATTTTTTATAAATATGTACAGTAACCGAAATAATGAATTTATTCCATTTGGCTTATACACACTGTATGAAGGTGTTGCATCTACAACGAAATTGTGTGTAAATACAATGGCAATGTAAAGAATGTATTAAAATTACCTCAAAATAAAAACCTTACTTTGATTTTACTAGGGAATAAAGTTATTGGAAAAAATCCACGATGAGCTCTATTTTTTTGCAATAAGCATCTTAATTTTTTTAATTAGATAGAACAATCATGGGTTGTTCTTAATAACCATTATAGTAGATATGTTGGTATACAAATGATAATTTTACAGACAGAAGATGTAAAACTAATAAATTTAAAGGACTGATAGTGACAAAGATGTGTATTATAATTATCATAATACTTATTAACTCTTAATCTCTTAATATTAGTGCTTGCTTAAAAATATAGCATTTTACAAAACACAGCTATTTTAATAGTACCTATAGTGAAAAAGCGATAAGGAAATTCATTTGATTGCGCATCTAAAAAAGGTATTTATTTAAAGTAAGTACATAATGAAAAGGGTAAATCAACAATATTATCCAAATCATACATTTTTTAAATTTCTGTAATGGCGTGAAGAATGTTTCTTTTCATGCTTAGCATCTTCTAACAATATTTTTTTTTTCTTCGTTCAATTTAAATGACTTGGTATTGGTCGTAACATGATGCTTAACTTGAGCCCATACTATTTCGATGGGGTTCAGATTACAGTGATATGGAGGTAATTGTAAAACGACTACATTCTCTAGCAATTTTATCAACCATGTATGAAATTGGATGAAGGATGCGTAATATTTTACAAGTTTAAGCAATTCAACCTTTAGCATAGTGTTATCAGCTGAAATTCCTTTTGTTAAAAGCCATTTAAACCTCCTTTTTCCACGATGAAGTATGTGAGTTTTCTGTTTTAATAGAATGATAGGGCACTAAAACACAATTGGGCTCAAGAGAAGGTAATATATTTCGCATTCAAATCTTCATGATAATCTCGTTTTATTGGATTCAAATAATAACAAACCACTATTCACAAAAACGGTTTCGCTGCCAATGTGAAGCACAATTAGTAGCTTTCCTTTGCCAGATGGATCTTTTAAACTAGTAGAAAGATCTTCAACAAATGCTTGCTTTGGATTAAGTACCGTTGTATCTTTCCATATTTTTGCTTTTGTGTAACCTGCATTCACTCATGTATCAACAAAATAATAACTTTTCTAACTTCTGCGCGAAACTTTCTTATATTTGTCAAATAATATATTATCTCCATAAGATAATATCATTTCGTTCAATTAATATACGATTTTCCTACTTGAATTCTAGTTTCTTTAGAATTTCCCAAAGTGATGTTCCTTTTATATGAGGTAAACTGGCATATCCTCTAATAGCTAAAAATAAAATAGTCGTATATGATTTACATTATAACTTTAAAATTATATAAATTACCTCACAAATTTATGCACAAGTTGGTAAAGCATTTATTAAAAAAAATGAATACACGTGCCTTCTAATTGTACTTTTTGATGTTATTGTAAGCATCTTGGTAACTTCGTTTTCTTAAAAGAGAAAGTGAAACTCCAGACATTTCAATTTCTTTGATAATGTCAAGTACAGTATCCATCCTAATCCCTAATTCCCTTGATGTTTAACGAACAGCTGCTTTGGATATGTCAGCTTTGTGCTTAAAATAGGTACACATTATAGGAGGCTATCAGCCTCTGTCCATTTTTTACATATTTTCCTTTAGGATTTTTTTGATGGGCCCGGTAAAGCTGCATCATCCATGCTCTAAAACGTTTGCGATAATGTAAAGAAATAGTTAATAAAACTGATAAAATAACTTCAGATAATAAATTTTACTTTATGATTTCTATAACGAACTATATTTAATAAATATTAATAAATAGTACAATAAGCAACTAATACAACGCGCAATTCAATAGTACTAACAGAAATCACTGAGGTAACTGACAGTAAAAGAAAATTTGACAGCACAAAATGAACTTGATTTTGCGTGCGCTCTTTTAACCAATCACAAGCGTTTATTTTAAGCTCTAGCTTTCTCAACGCTCCCTTCTTAGATTTAATGGATCATAGTTCTTATACAAAAAATAACTGTTCTTTCTATATTTTCAGATCTATTGTTCTTTTAGAATGTTACTTTAGCGTAAAATATTAAGTTAAAAATTAATCTTAACTAATATTATTAGTTGAAAAAATAATTAATAAAAATTTCTTTATAAATTTTCCATCCCAAGTGGAAATTATAAATATAAATTAAGAAGTGTAAAGGAAAATTAAGTAAAAAATATATAATAGCAATAGGAGCCTGTAACACTTATCCACATTCACAATTGCACCATTTTGTATTTTTTTGTTACATCATTTCATGGCACTTTACTAACAAGGCTCTTCACTTACTATTCATTTTATTCCATTTCGTGTGTCGATCGATTTGAAAAGAGCAATACAGAGCCATACATTGCCACAGCTCTTCAGATAAATAACCAAACAATACATACTTAGACGCACTCAACAATGTGTTCGGAGTGGTGAAATTGAAAGCGTCTCTTACGGTTATTACCAAGCTGATCATAAACATCCAGTCGGTTGTTACTTCATTTTTCTTTATTTCTTTATGTAGTACTGTTGCGACAAGTTAACGTATAAATTTCCAACATATTGTGAAAAAAGAATCTTAAGGCATCTTAGATGTCTATGGGATCCCTTCTTTTAAATGCAGACATGAATAAATCTATTGTGAAGAGACATGTGACTTGTAATTGGAAGTAAAAAGATACCGCAGTAGTATCTAATGGGTGGCCCATGGGGTACGTCGGATTAAATTTCCCAGTATTTTTTTATATTTAAGTTGGTAACCCTAATGTTTGACATTTGCCATCTGCAGTCGTTGAGGTTATTAAAAATGGATCACAATACAAAAGAGCAACGTATTGTTGTAGTTAAAATACATTATAAATTTGGCGAAAGTTTTGCAGAGACAGTTTAAAAAGTGCGTGGAATTGTTGGTATCGATAACTTAATGAGTCCACCGTTCGAAGATAAATTAAAAAAAATTGACACTGTGCGCTCGCCTGAAAACATTGTAGTCGTGAAAGTATTGATGAGAAACCAAGAACATCAACACGTCATCGTTTTAACAATTGAACATTAGCAGATCCAGTTTGCAACGAATAGTCACTAAAGATCTTCGCCTTCATTCTCACAAAATTCAATTAACCGGAGTTCAAGTTATGAAACCATTTGCGACAGAGACAATTCGATAATATGGTGATTAAAAATCCAAACAATTTATGACATTTTTTAAAAACATTATTTTTATCTTAAGCGATAAACCTCATTTTCATTTGCATGGTTTTGTTAATAAGTAGAATTGTCAGATTTAGGTTAATGAAAATCCTTTTGATATTCAAGGAAAACGGATGCATCTACAAAGAGCCTCTGTTTGATGTAAACGTAGTAAGATATCGTGACATGATATCGAACTTTTTGTGGGATCCGATATGGACCTCGAAGAAATGTAGTTTCAACAGGATGGTACCACATACTATACAGCAATAGAAACCGTCGATTTGTTAAGACAACGTTTTCCTGGTCGTGTGATTTCCAGAAACGCTGACATTAATTGGCCGTCCATCTTGCAACTTAATACCATGCGATTTTCAAGGGTTTTGTAAAGTCCAAGGTCTATGCTAGCAAACCACATATAATTTCTGATCTTAAAACAGAAATACAGCGCGTTATTGCCGAAATTGATCCAACTGATTTGGGAGAAGGTCTTCGAAAATTTGATCAAATGGGTCAATCCAGCACATTTGTGGCTGGCGTTTGGTCAATATCATATTCAATCTCAACATAGCTACTTTATACATTAATAAAAATTGTCCAATTAAATAATAATTTCATGTGTTTCATTTTTAAATTAAATCTGGCGTATCCCAAGACTCAGTTTTATAATTTAGCAAATTACATACGATTTTGGAAAAATTAGGAACAATATATCTTTTGTAATATAGTCAGACTCCAAAATTTTATTTTATTTACTGCTGTATTTTTGTCTCAAATTGATGTCTAAACAATGAATTCTCAAATTTTAGTCAATGAACTTGACTGTAATAAGATTCCTTAAGCTCTTTGGTCAGAAGTGGAAATTACTGGGAATTCAAATATTCGACTAATTCAAGTAACCGAGAAAATGCTTTTAATATCTATGGTTTTTAATTTCTATGTTAGAGACGTTAAAACGTTTTTCAGAAACTTATAAAATAAAAATAGTCTTGGATTTATTTCAGTTAAAATAAGACAAATATTATCATTTCTCTTTTGTGGCACAAACGTGGCGGCCAATTTTCTGTAGCGGCACGTATTCTGTCTACTGGTATCTTAGCTGTTGTCTGCGCCAATGATTTCTTCACATTATATAAACTTCTATGGAAGCTTTGCTCTCTAAAATATTGAAAGATCCGTCTTTGGTTTTTTAAACAGTAGTAGCACCACAGACGCATAGTGGTAGTCATGTTGCACCTTGATATTTTATTATTAATTTCTAGAAGAATTTACTTATTGAATTTTTTCTCAATTGTGAAAATTTTAGCACTTGCAAAAAGACTATTATCGTGATCGCTATTTGCGTACAGCTGTAACAACAATTTTCCTGAGTGGATTTTGCCAAAATGGGTTTAGTACAGACTCGTCGTTGTATTTGCACCAGATCCTCATAACCAGATCCTCAACAATTAAGTTGAACTGAGTAGCTTCAGTTATCAAGAAAACGATGCTTACAATACAGTCAATATTATTCTATTGTTTCCATTTAGTATGCGTTAAAAATATTGGAACAGTATGGCAGAATTAGATATAGTATAGTCAACACGACCTTCATTGTTGGACAGTATTTATAGATTCCAGTTTAAACCCAATGTTATTACACAATAGAATCTTTACACGACCATTCGAATAAATGCTTCCATGAAAGAAAGTTAAACAAATTTAAAGCTTCTGATACATAATATAGAACACATGTACTGAATTCAAGTTTATTATAATAATTTTAAATAGCAGAAATGGCTACTGCGAAAGAATTTTACTTCAGAAACAGACAATAATAGTGAAAATTATAATATGGCCTCCGCATCTTAATTTGGAATTTGTAGACGCTTCGTCAAGGTAATGGATTATGAAAACAAGGAATTTAAATAGATTGGAGAAAAATTTCTCAAAATAATAGAAAAGCAATTAAAAGGAACGTTCGAAAAATGATTAATAGCACAGAAAAAGTAATAATACAAATTTTCACGTATGTACTTCTTGGATAACCCTAATTCATATAATCACAAAAGGATCTATACATTACAGGCGTTAGGTTATAATAGTATACATATACTCCCTCATTTAGGTTGATCAATATTGGTGACAGTGTTAAAACTAGAGTGAAGTCATGTCCACAGATCAGTAATAATATAGATGTGTAACTTAATAGTAAAATAGATCACTATGTTCAGCTTGTGGGCTGGGCACCGTGCAGGGAAAAGGGATAATTGTGTATGCAACCAACATAGCTGTAGTTAAATTACTATTAGGGTTGTTCAAATTTACTGTATGAAGGAAAAATGATATTTCATTCGATTAACTTCTGTATTGAAATCAATATATGTAATTTAGAACTCATTACATAAACTTCTTAGATATATTCAATGCAGAATTTAATCGAACGAAATATTCTTTTTCTCCATACTCTATTTAATTCTTTTCCACTTAATTGAATTTCTTCAAAATGTATCATAAAATGCAAATTCAAATGAAAATTACAAATAAACGTAATTCGTATATTTAGGATCTATGCCAGCTCTTATACCAGATGAATTTAAAGAAATATAATAGTATTTTCAAAAATTGTATAGTTTGACGTTTCAAAATATGACAGTATCCAATTAATACGAGGGACACGCTATATATTTTGAGATGTCACGAAACTAGTGAAGTTAGGGCTGGCAACACTGCATTTCCAAATAACACCATCCTTAAGTAGTAAACTCTGACTCTCTCTCAGTTGAGTCGCTGCTGTTATAGAGCGAACGTGGTAGATACGATTTGTGGACTTGTCAAGAGAACATGTACGCGCAATGATCTACTACGATTTTAAGGTCGGTTTAAGTGAACAACAAAGTATTGAACGATTGCAACTCGCATTTGGTGAAGAAAGTCCTTCACGTCCAACTGTGTTTCGCTGGTATAGCGAATTTAAAAGAGGACGGATATCGCTTGGTGATGAGGAACGTGCTCGTAGGCACTGTTCTTCAGTTACCGTTGGAAACATTGGGAGAGTGAGACGTATGATCGACAAAGATCCAAGACGCACCTATCAAGCGATTGAGGCAACTCTTGGTGTTGGATCCGCAACAGTAAATTTAATTTTATATGATCATCTTCGGATAAACAAAATTGTTACTCGTTGGGTGCCACACGCTTAACGATTTCCAAAAAGCAGAGCGAGTAAGAATTGCTCAGGAAACGTTAGAAATGTTAAATAATGGTAGACTCGCATTCTATCAAAAATAGTAACATGTGATCAAACTTACATCCCATTTTATGATATTCCTACCCGCCAGGAGAGCCGTGTGTGGATCCACGAAGATGCTTCAACACCAACAATGCCAAAAAGCAAAGGGCTGTCAAGAAAATTATATACGCAGTTTTCTTCCGTAGTACCGGATTAATAAAAGCAATCAAGCTTTGTAGAAGTCATTGAACATCCACCCTATTCGCATGATTTGACCATGTGCTACATCTGGTTGTTCTTTAACCTAAAGAAACATTTACGTGGTCGGTGTTTCATGATGGAGGATGATAGATGAAGCAATTCATCTATTTTTTTAGAGCATTCCAAAAGATGACTGGCTTCAAGCTTTGACGTTGTGGAAACTTCGGTTATAAAAGTGCATTGATGCAGGAGGTGATTATTTTCAACATAAATAAAATAATTTTTGTAAAAAAAAACTTGTAGTTTTCTGGTATATCAAAATATATAGCGTGATCCTCGTATTAATCTAAAAAAACTACAACTAATAATAACAAAAAAATGGTAAAACTATACACTATTATCCTTAGTCCTTAATGCTTCTTACACAAACAAACAATAAATCCAACGAAAGTTTATAACTTTATAAGATATAGCCAAGATAGCCAACATTAAATTTTTCGTTAGCATAGAGATTACAAAAATTCATGCAATAAATTTGAAATTTATACCACAGAACAATTCCTAAATGCAACACCCTGTGATGTTTAAGTTGCATAACTAATTTCCTTCCCCTCATATTGTTCGGATACATTACTCCGAAAAATTATACACGGATCACCTATCAAGCAACACATCTATATATATATATATATATATATATATATATATATATATATAGTATATTCGTGACCTTGGTATGATAAGGTAAACTTAATTAGTCGGCGATTAAAGGTCTGGTTATTACTTCAAAGTGTATATATTCAAAACAATCCTACATGTTTCGGCAATGATGCCTTTGTCAAGGATACAAAAAATATAAATGACAGAATATAAATATAATTTATATGACAAAGGCATCATTGCCGAAACATGTAGGATTGTTTTGAATATATACACTTTGAAGTAATAACCAGACCTTTAATCGCCGACTAATTAAGTTTACCTTATATATATATATATATATATATATATATATATATATATATATATATGTATATACCGATAGGTCCAACTCGCAACGGGCCATAGGCAACAATATACGTATGGAACGTAATGTGATGTGGCAACGTGTGTGCGATGCCTATATTGAGTGACTTTCTTAAAATTTAAATTTATTTTGCAGAATTATTGATTTTTTTACTTTTATCTTTTAGAAAACGTTATTGTTTTTTTATTACTTAAAATTACTTTATATGAAAAATAGTATACCATAAAAGTGTAAACAAAGACAGTATACATTGAAACGAATATTCATTCAATTGTATTGTCATGAAATTGAATTTGTCAATCGTTGTTAAATTTGTTAGAATGAATAGATATTTATATTTATCGGAAAATACTAATACTTAAAGCAAACAAATAAGGTGTAGTGTTTTGTTATATTGATTATGCAGCTGATGCTTTCGTAATATGCTCATATTTGTATTTCTACTATTATCGTGATGTTATTATAATACAGATACCAAAATCTCATGTAATATTTCCATCAGCCTATAAAAAAACCCTATACCTTATTTGTTTGCTTTAATTAAGTATTAGTATTTTCCGATAAATATAAATATCTATTCATTCTAACAAATTTAACAACGATTGACAAATTCAATTTCATGACAATACAATTGAATGAATATTCGTTTCAATGTATACTGTCTTTGTTTACACTTTTATGGTATACTATTTTTCATATAAAGTAATTTTAAGTAATAAAAAAACAATAACGTTTTCTAAAAGATAAAAGTAAAAAAATCAATAATTCTGCAAAATAAATTTAAATTTTAAGAAAGTCACTCAATATAGGCATCGTGCACACGTTGCCACACCGCATTACGTTCCATACGTATATTGTTGCCTATGGCCCGTTGCGAGTTGGACCTATCGGTATATGTATATATATATGTGATTTGTGGTCATGTCTACAAGTTTTAGGTAAAACGCATAAAACTTAAATACACTAATGAATGAGGTCACTTATTATTTACAAAAAAAAGGCGCACTTTTCTTTCATATTTGAAACAGTAAGAGACTTTTCTTTAATTTCAGTTTGAAATACAATTATCGCACGATTTAATTTTTCTAATTTATGACACAATAAATAATTTTCTTCAACAAGTTTTTATCTCACATCTTGCTTATAAATTTGAAAAACAGCTAAACTGAAATGTTATGATTGAACATTACAACATCTTTAAAATTTATGTAAGCTCTTTTAACATGAATTATTTTCTATTTTTCTTGGTATCATCTGGACTCCGCGTTAAAAATATCTCCCCACTTAACAATCTTCTTTTTTCTTTAATGGATGGCTATGTTGCGTACATTACCGTGAGGCTCTTTAGTTACTAAAGTCTTAAGAAATAAATCCTATCAACCGATTTGATTAGCCACTAAAGTCAGTAATAAATCGAGTGAGGCCTACGACGTTCGAGGACGCACACACATAGGTGTAGATTATCAAAGAGAACTGACTTTTATTTATCCTTTTGAACATATGAGACAGTGAACAAAGTGTATTTACATCATACCTAAACTCTTGACAGGTTTATTTCTTTTTTGTACATCTTAACATTAGTTATTGTGCGACTTGGCTATCTCATAAATAAGAATATGTAAAACAGCATTCTCATATGACATTAGAAATTTGTGAAACGAATGTTTTAAGGCAGCGACGCACATATATTTTGATTTAAGTGGAACATGAAGAAAAGACAAAGGCAATTTACGACATTGAATGAATATATACATTCATATTCCATACCTTATCACCTGAAATTGTCATTAAAATAAACTCATTATCAATGGATCAGTAAGGCATAATAGGTTAACAATAAGTATGCAAAGTACATAACAATAAACAATACTATAATAACAAGAATAATTTTATTATTGGTTTTCTAGTAATTTCTAGTAATTAATTTTTTAAAATAACTAAATGCAATCTAATTATTTTTTACGTTTTCTTCAGTTAATTAGGAACATTCTCTCATAACTTGGTGCAGAGCATATGATTGTAAACATAATAAAGCTCCTCCTTTCTCCATTTGAGATATTTATATCGACATGAAAGTAGCGACTATACCGGGTTCTTTATTATTACACATACATTTTTCTTATGTGTAATTGTAATAGGAAAAATGTTAATGCATTAGCGGCATAGTAGGCAACCAGTTATACACCAGCGACGGATTTACCTGTAGCTTATTCTTAAATTAGTTTGCCATGGAGAGAAAAAGAAAAACATTTTTTATGTCAAATATTTCTGAATTTTTATTTATACATGAATCTTAAATACGTTTTATTGAAAAGTAGATAATTTATTTAAATCATGAATAAGTACAACAAAGATGAAAAAGTAGCAATAATAATGTGGTACCAGAAGAATAATAGTTTAAGGATGGTCAGAGACATGTTTTCCGTTAATTATCATGACAGGCCTATAACTTGTACGAAAATAATTTTAAATATTTTTAACAAATTCAAAGAAGATTATTGTTTTCTAAATTCCCACAAAATTGATCTATTCGGGATGGCAGTTTTAAAGATGTTCGTATTGCTTTTGATCGAACTCCTCGCTAGCAGCAACATTTCAATTCCTTGAGGACTGAATTGCGACAGTATGGGAAACCGTGAATCCCTGGAAATTAAGTACATCAGGGTGTTCCTAAACTGGTCTCGTTAAACTAGTTTCGCTCAACAGAAATAATCTTACCTGTTACTAGCAGAACGTGCATGGATTTAGAACAAAGGCCTTTCAGTTTTTTTCATCTGTCACTTCTTCGCCATTTGATGTTATTGGACTTAGTGAAACGTGGTTTTCGGGTGATATTTATAATGCCAATTTTTTCCTGATACCTATTCAATCATCCGTTGTGATCGACGATTTGAAGAACTACGACAGTCTTGCGGAGGAGGCGTTTTGGTGGTATACAAGAGTACTTTAAGTTTTATTGATTTAAATTTATCTGATGTGTTTCGTGAATTTCCTTATGTTGATATCGTTGGTGGCAAATGTACCATAAATTTGATTTCGTTCCATATTATTATTCTCTATATACCGCCTTATATTTCGATTACAAATTTCGAATCGTTTTTGGAATTATTTGAAGAAGTAATTTTTTTTTTTTAATAGATTGCTATACTTTCTTGTTATTATGATGATAGCCACCCAAATTATCTTTGCAATGATATATGACAATGTGCACTTACAACTGTTAGTTTTGGTTTTATTGCAAATTTTGTTAAAATCTTGACAGTTGCAGCGTCTAACATTTTAAGTATTAGCCTGAAAATGGGTGCAGTGCGTCACGTAACTTTTTTGTTACCAATTTTTAACAAATTCAAAGAAGATTATTGTTTTCTAAATTCCCACAAAATTGATCTATTCGGGATGGCAGTTTTAAAGATGTTCGTATTGCTTTTGATCGAACTCCTCGCTAGCAGCAACATTTCAATTCCTTGAGGACTGAATTGCGACAGTATGGGAAACCGTGAATCCCTGGAAATTAAGTACATCAGGGTGTTCCTAAACTGGTCTCGTTAAACTAGTTTCGCTCAACAGAAATAATCTTACCTGTTACTAGCAGAACGTGCATGGATTTAGAACAAAGGCCTTTCAGTTTTTTCCATCTGTCACTTCTTCGTCATTTGATGTTATTGGACTTAGTGAAACGTGGTTTTCGAGTGATATTTATAATGCCGAATTTTTTCCTGATACCTATTCAATCATCCGTTGTGATCGACGATTTGAAGAACTACGACAGTCTTGCGGAGGAGGCGTTTTGGTGGTATACAAGAGTACTTTAAGTTTTATTGATTTAAATTTATCTGATGTGTTTCGTGAATTTCCTTATGTTGATATCGTTGGTGGCAAATGTACCATAAATTTGATTTCGTTCCATATTATTATTCTCTATATACCGCCTTATATTTCGATTACAAATTTCGAATCGTTTTTGGAATTATTTGAAGAAGTAATTTTTTTTTTTAAATAGATTGCTATACTTTCTTGTTATTATGATGATAGCCACCCAAATTATCTTTGCAATGATATATGACAATGTGCACTTACAACTGTTAGTTTTGGTTTTATTGCAAATTTTGTTAAAATCTTGACAGTTGCAGCGTCTAACATTTTAAGTATTAGCCTGAAAATGGGTGCAGTGCCTCACGTAACTTTTTTGTTACCAATTTTTAACAAATTCAAAGAAGATTATTGTTTTCTAAATTCCCACAAAATTGATCTATTCGGGATGGCAGTTTTAAAGATGTTCGTATTGCTTTTGATCGAACTCCACGCTAGCAGCAACATTTCAATTCCTTGAGGACTGAATTGCGACAGTATGGGAAACCGTGAATCCCTGGAAATTAAGTACATCAGGGTGTTCCTAAACTGGTCTCGTTAAACTAGTTTCGCTCAACAGAAATAATCTTACCTGTTACTAGCAGAACGTGCATGGATTTAGAACAAAGGCCTTTCAGTTTTTTCCATCTGTCACTTCTTCGCCATTTGATGTTATTGGACTTAGTGAAACGTGGTTTTCGAGTGATATTTATAATGCCGAATTTTTTCCTGATACCTATTCAATCATCCGTTGTGATCGACGATTTGAAGAACTACGACAGTCTTGCGGAGGAGGCGTTTTGGTGGTATACAAGAGTACTTTAAGTTTTATTGATTTAAATTTATCTGATGTGTTTCGTGAATTTCCTTATGTTGATATCGTTGGTGGCAAATGTACCATAAATTTGATTTCGTTCCATATTATTATTCTCTATATACCGCCTTATATTTCGATTACAAATTTCGAATCGTTTTTGGAATTATTTGAAGAAGTAATTTTCTACTATCCTAATTTAATCATCATAGGTGACTTGAATTGTCCTCAGTTTAACCTCGATACGGATAATGATTCTAAATCGATATTTTAACATCTTTTATGGACATGTGGCCATTTTTGATATTTTTACATTTGATTGTTGATTATTTTGAACAACGATTTACATACACATTTAAAACACATTTAACACAATAAAATGATATACTCGTATTTTATATAAACAGTTGTATTATCTCTGTTGGTTCTAATCACAAATATAATATCTTATTTAATTTTTTTTATATCAAGAACCAAATATATCCTGAAATTACATTGAGAAAACAACGGGCCTTTAAAAATATGTATACATTTCACAGCAATATGTTATTCCCATCGATCTCATACATTAAACATAATTGTACCATCTGTGCTATCTTTGTTTCATTTATATTGTTATGTCTTGAATACTAGACCTCCTCTAGCAACTTTAAAATTGTTAATTGTTTCTTTGTGGATAGCTTCTTTCATTGAAGATTTTTATTGTTTACACTTAACCAGTAGAATTCCTTTTGACTCTCAGAAAACTGTGATTGCACCTTTCTTGATGACAATAGTATCTATATAGATTGCAAAAGAGTTTTTTTATGAATCCATTGCAAAGACTCTTGTTTTGTCGGAATGTCCCAATGATATTCAGGTTTCATCCTAAGTTACAGTATTAAAGAAGAGTTTGCATCTTCAAATAAAGGCCTCTGAATTATCTTCACTAATTTAAACTCTATAAATTTTAACAAAGGTTGTGTAGGGTGGAAGTTCAATGTGTTAAGGCATTACTTATTTTTACATCTTCGTTTAGGATGTTAAAGGTAATTGCTTCCTTTATTCCTGTTTCTTTTGTAGTAACCCAAACATTTATGGAAAATCAACCCTTACTCTTGATTTTCGATATTCTCATGTTTCCCGTTTTCTAAAGATCTTTCGCATTCTAGATTCTTAGACATGCTTTCTCTCTCTATTTATATTACATTAAAATCTTTTACAATAATCGGGCGGGTTATTTTTTATGTACAGTCAACATTGTTTTATAGATCTGCTGGGGCGATGTACCAATGTTATGGTTGTTTCCGGTTTCTGGCGGTAATGCTTCAATGTCGAATATAAATATATTTATTTACACTATATACATTTATTTATGGATCTACAACGACTTGTACTAGCATAAACTGCTGTTGAGACTGGTGTCTCTTGTTAGAATATGATTGTTTTATATGAATGAAAAAGACTGTGTGTCTTGTACTGATGTTGATTTTAGACTCCGAATGATACTGTAAGACTATGTATCTTATACTTGATTTTGAATTGAGACTTTGTTCTGTTCTGTTTTAGAAGTAGGTAAAAATACCACTACCCCTACACTATTGCAGATTAAAAGCGTATTGGTTGACAAATGTATTGTTTGACGTCATAATGGGGAAATCTGTGCTATTTAATTCCTGGAAATTATACCTACTAGCAATACTAACCAAGGCTTACGATAATGCCTTAAAGATCTAATCTTAACTAATAAATAATAAAATGTCATTACTAATTAAGTATTACTAGGTGTCATAAACGTAGTATATATTTCCGGATGGTGCTTTGTCATAAAATTTATTATACATATCTAAGAGATCGTAACAATGAATCTCCAAAGTAAAGCCATTGTTCACTAATGAATTTTTTGGTTCATACATATTTAGGAATCGTGAGCCTATTATATATATTTACTAAACAATGGCGGGTATATTAAGGGTCTATTGAAATCGTTCACTAATGACTAAAGACGGCAGACTATGTGCCCCAGCAGTGGCGTTGCGTGGAGAGTTTAGCAGAATAACAGTGCGCTTACTTAAAAATAAATATATCGAATCCCTATACAAAACGTTAAGAAAAAACATAAATAACTTACCCAACATGTTTACATTGTTGCAAAAAAATGCGGATGTGCGCGATGAAAAAACTGCACCATAATATATGTTTCTGTATTAGTCTCGGAAAGGTTCGTACGTAGCGACGTATATATATGTTTATATACAGAGAAGGATTGTTCGACGTGAGAGATGTTATATTTGCATAGTTAAAGCGCTCATTGTATCTGTACAACGGATCTTCAGTATTGGTAAAAAGTTGCCCTAATTTTGTAAAATCTACATTTTTATCTAATACACTGTTAAATTTTTCACGGACACAATCACTTTTTTCATCTTCAAGGATATGCAGCACTAGTTTTACGTGGTCAATAATTGCTAATGAGCTTCTGATTGCGTCCAGTATTGGAACGTAACTGTCGTAAATAATTTTTAAATTTGCTGCAACTTGAGGATTGTTAAATTGAACCTTGCTGAGCCGTATTGCAGCTGCTTCTTTGGCATCTAGTTGTAAAATCACTGATTTAATTTTTTCAAAATATTTATAATAATAAAATGCTGCTTCTAACCAAGTACCCCATCGTATAAGAATTGGTTGCGGTGGCTCGGGTATATCAGGACACAGCGAATGAAATAGCCGAATCCGTTTCGGAGATTTAAGAAAAACCGCTTTCGTTTGTCCTACCAGTTGATCCACATCAGGATAAGTTGTACGTATAGTGTTTGTTACAAAGTGTAAAGCGTGAAGCAAACATGTGACATGCAGCAGGTTTGGTTGAATCGTTTTGAGTAAGTTTACCGTGGAACACATAACCTTGGCAGCATCGGTAACTAACATTAACACTTGCTTCGGTAAAATCTCAAATTTGTGTAGTATTTCTATTAATACATCATATATCGCTCTGGCAGTACACCCTTGCATTCGTTTACAGGTTAGTAAATAAGGAGGAGAAGGTCCTTGCGGAGTCAGCGTCCGTACTAGAATGGCTAGGATGGACTGTTTTTTAATATCTGTAGTTTCGTCTATTGTTAACCACAGGAATTTTTTTACCGTATTTTTCGTACAATTTACAATTCGCCTCACGCACTGACGGTACGTAATTCCGTAGCGTACTTCTTGCTGGTAATTTCCACGTAGGATTGTATTTCTTCCAAAACTGACGAAACATTGGGTGTTCCCTTTCTGCATTGGTATATTGGTCGCAATTAACATCATTGGTAAATCGCACACAAATTTATTATATGATCTTCGTCCACTATTATTCGATTTATGTTTGTCACTATTTATATGTCTTTGGCACTGACTTGCTTTCCAAGTTAATAAAGTTGTTTCACAAACTAAACATTTCACTACGGTACCGTCATATATTAAATCGGGAAACCGATGTAAAAATTTCTTTACTACGTTAGCATGCAACCGAGTCGATGCATTGTTTCTACGCACTCCCGACATTTTCAACACGATTGTGTTAACAATGTATCGCTTACAACGTCTCAACGGCAACTGAATTGATCGTCGTACGCCTCTACTCGATCCCTCCACATCACGCTACTGTTCGGGCACATAGTCTGCCGTCTTTACTAATGACACTAGACAATAAATAAAAGGTCTGATTTATAGAACAATAAATCAATTTGGCAAAAGATGCCAATTATTTGTAATCCCAGGTAATAAATAGATTTGCAGGAATTCTGATAACTTAAACAAAGTTTTACAACATGTATGTGCTAATAAAAATATATTATATAATGAGTTAAACTTGAAAATGAACGTTAAATATTTATAAAATTGGAAATGTTTATGTTTGAACTTTATATCTTATATTTACTTATATTTAACAATAAAAAATGTCTGAAATTAAAATATTATGAAAGGATATTAAATGTATCCTCAACAATATCCTCTGAGCTACATCTTCTTTTGATATAAATTTTATAATGATTTTTAGTTTGAGTTTTGAATATAATCTTTCCTATATAGAAATTATAAATGATTAAAGATTTGAATCAAAATTATGTATAATTTTCTAAAAAATCATATTGTTTTGACTGTTTTCATGGTATAATATATAAAATATTTTCTTCGTTTAATAAAATTTGTTGGCATTGCTTTTCGGTTTGGCAAAAGAATACTAAAATATTGAAAATTCTTATTTTCGATGTACGAGGTGCTACTCAGAAGTTACCGGAATTTGGATGTGGCGCGTGAAAGGATGAAAGTATTGCTCCCTAGCGCTAGTTGGTGTGGGTACCTCTATACTATGTTGGTCTATTAAACGGTACTTTGCTAGGTGGTGGCAAACAGGTTTTGTGTTTATATTTGTTGTGTCTGATGTGAAAGAACGAAGAACGTGTATCAAGTTCTTCTTAAACTCTGAAAATGCTTAAACAACGTTTGGTGAGGATGCTTTAAGCCAGACACAAACTTATAAATGGTACAACCGTTTTAAAAACGGACGTGTGTCGGTTGATGATGATGGGCATTTCGGTCGTCCATTAACCGTCAACACGCCACAAAATGTGGAAAAATGCGTGATGTTATTCTGCCAAATCAAAGAAGAGCAATCCATGACATTTGTAATATTGTCGGATAGTTGTACGGCGTTTGCCAACGTATTCTGTCCGATGAACTCGAAATGCGGCGTATTGGTGCGAAGTTTGTGCCAAGGTTACTCAGGATTGATAAAAAACTGCACCGTGTTCATGTGGTTAGCGAGCCCTGGTGTAGGAGATGTGAAAAACAGGAGAAAACTAGCCTTCATGTAATATGCACGTGTGAGGAACTGAAGGAACTCAGACAGAAATATTTCGGGAGAGATCTATTGGATCCTTCGAGTGTACTCAAACTTCCCCTGAGGAGGATAGTGGCTTTTATCGAGGACACAAGACTAACAGAGTGGAACTGAGAGATTTATTGGGGATAGTACAAAGAGCAGTGTGCTCAAGTGCCTGGACGTGCTGGCGTCCAACCCAAAACAGAAGAAGAGCAAGAAGGGCGTCATTTTGAGACAATTTAGGAAATACAGACCGAATTGCTGGCAGTGTTGAACACATTAACACGCGCAGACTTTCAGCACTGTTTCTAGTTATGAACAAGTCGTTGGAATCGGCGTATTTATGCGGAAGGAGAGTATTTAGAGGGGTGGTAGTGAATAAGTTGTACAATTTATTGTGTTTTTTAACATTCCGGAAATTTCTAGTAGCACCTCGTATATTAGTGTGATTCCGCAAAAAAAAGATAGATAGACTACTTGAGGTGGCTATAGAGCCTATTGCAGTGCGACCTTACGAATCTATTATAGTCATCATGCCCTATTGGAGAATATTCTCTAGCCCTATTCCTTTAATTAGATTAGATGTGCCAGCTTCGAGAGTAGAACCTCTGTCGGATAATAATGTTTGGGTTCTTTATCTGGAATTGACTGGTTTCTTTGCATATGACTGGTGAAGTTGGCATTGATTATGACTCTTAGCCTGTATGTAGTTTTGTCTCTATTTCATCAGTATTTGCATTCTTGCGTCGAAAATTCTTGATAGTATCTAATCGAATCTTCCCGTGAGAAATCAGATCCATTTCCTCTATGGTGTTGGCCATCATAGCTTTATGTATTTGTTTCGCTTTTATCCTTGAATTCTTGGCTTGATTTACTAGTGGAGACTGCTTTGCCGTTTTACAAATATTGCTTTGTACATTATTTGTAGTATTCTCACACATTCTTATGCATTGGCGATATATTAAGGAAAATCTAGTTTTGGAAAGCAAAGACCATTAATATTGCTAAATTCTGCTTTAATGCTATTTGGCTATGTATATTGCAGGCAATATACATAGCCCGGTCCTGCGCAATACGGAATATTGCGCAGGACCTGGAAACTGGTAAAGAATACTGAGATTGTATAAAGTAAGCTAAATTAATCATGAAATTTGTATTTTGTAGATAGAAGGTAATTATCCGTAAGAGCCGTAAGAGAATATCGCCTTTAATAATTATAATAATACTAATAATCGTAGTGCTTTATGTAAGAGCAGTGTAACAACAATATTTAAAATAATAATTGAATTGAATGATAAAAATTCAAATGCAGCGTTGCTAAAAATTAATTTAATTCTATTTCCATGTTGTGTCACTTTGAACATATTAGCATAAATTGTTATAATCAATTGTCATTTAACACGTGTCTTGAAACGTATAGAGGAAAATTACTCACGTAGTAACTAAAGACAGCAATTAGCCACAAAATTATGAATTCTACCCTCGTAATATCGCATAACAGAAGCCTAAAGCAGAGAATCATGAAGATAATCGTATGTATAACACTTCAAAATGAAACAATTATTAATCAGTGGCAAATGTTAGATGTGAATACAGTGACCACAGACATTTTGAAAATGTAAATTTATATTTGCTTTCGTAAAAAATAAAATAATTTTGTACTTTATTTATTTCATTTTTGGTGTTTAACCAGTTTATGCCCGAATTATTTCTTTTCGCAACTTTTTCGTTGCGGTGTAAATTTTAATTGTTGGGGATATTTTATAAGCTGTCTGGTTATAAATTTTTACATTTTACATTCTACTTTTGTAATTTTAGTGTAGTTCCAATAATGGAACAATGGGCATGAATGACAGCTATATTTTAGGTACACTTATGTCAAAAGAATTAATAAAACCAAGTATCTTTTTAATATGTATAAAGGTATAATTTATTAAAAAAAACGTATTTTTGCATTTTATATACCTAATGGAAAATATTATAAAACTGATTCACAAACAAAAGTTATTTAGAGTGGAACAATGCAAAACAGTCTTCATGACAGTTAACACCACATTTTTCACATGCTTCTGTAGTTTTTTTTTGCAGACAGCGCAGCGATTTTGTTTCTGGGCTGCAATAATCCAATGGTCTAATCGATCATACCTGACCTGGTCGGGCACTCTTGTGGAAATTTCTTTATGTGTGATAGGACGACCAGCACCTTTTCCAGGCTTACCATATTTTGTCAGATAGGTCTGAACTAATGTTCGTCTAAACTTTAGAAGATCAATCTTTTTTCCGTAGCTTTTTCTGTGTAGTTGCCAAGCATTATGAACACTAGTGTCTACGCAATATGCAAAGACCGACCACCACCACTTTTTCGATCTAATTGATATTCTATAATTGTCGACATTTTGGTCTAACCGATCGACACCCCCCATAAACTTATTGTATTGAGATACCACAAATGGCCGAGTAACAGGAACTTTTTTCTTTTCTGCAGACATCCATCTGTCTACACTACCTACAGAACCGGTAGGATCGCAGCTGCTAACAGTGAGCACGATTCTATTGTCATGCCAACTTGTAATTGTAACATTACTTTTTGTATCAGTGCAGAAATCGTAGTAACTCCTGGGTTTTTTCTCGATAAGTTTTGAAGACATTATAGCGGGGCATTTTTCAATTCTGTTGTACTTTATAGTTCCTGTATAACCGATACCTATATCTTGTAAACGGTTATCTAGTTTTAACGATGAAAAAAAGCGATCGCCGTATATTTTGAAGGATGTGTTTTGCGGTAGATCTTTCAAGAGAGCAAGTACAACGGTCCCACCTACTCCCAATTCATTCTGCAATAATTTTGAGACTACCTTTGTTTTGTTGTTTCTTGTTGTGGAACACCCTGCTATGACAGTTTTAGTTGGTATAGAATCTCCAGCTTGTTTTACTTTCCCTTGGTAAGGCTCAAATTTCATAAGATATCCAAGAGGTTCGCACAGGCACCACCTTTTATAACCATATCTGATTGGTTTTCTCTTTAGGAATTGTTTAGCCCCATGTCTCCCAAAGTTAAAAAAATGTAAACATTTGATTTTACTTACTATCGGTACGCCATTTTTTTCACACTGTTTCAAAATATGTAGCACTATAGATTTTTCAAACAAAACGCCCGATACACTAGAAAGATTCTTTATTCACTGCACAATAGTATCGAAATCACGTTGAGCCTTGCAGTAAATACATATGACTAATCTGCATCAGGTGGAGGGGGCTAATATAGCATGTTCCATTAATGGAACAAAGGGATAAAATGGGTTAAACACTTTTTAAAATTAAATAATTCTTGAAAAAGTTGCGTAATCGCGCGAGGAAATCAAAGTAGCCATTCTTTATGGAATATGCATTAACAACTTTAGTGATCGGATAAGTTAATATTCAACTGTGCGTTAACAGCGGGCTTGGCGGAATGAATTTTAATCTGTAGAGGAGGTTCTTTCTTAATAAAGACATATCTTTCCATTTGATATAATTAAGAAGAACGTAAAGGTTTTTCTATTCCTCCTATTATTAAAGGAGTAAATCATTTAAGAAGAGATTATAGTCAATTAGTTATTAATTTACATATATATTACAGAAATTCCCGTCTTACGACTATCTTATGTAGCTTCTCTTGAAGATTTCTTAATAAGAAATGTTGAATAGGTTAATGTGTATATTTTGTCGCACGAAAGTAGCAAAGTTACTGTCTTAATCACATACTATGTACCATCTTTCATATTAAGAAGTACATACATAGAAAGAAGCAGAATATAATGAAGACAATTTGTTTGTCTAAACTGTGATATGTTGGGCTTGAAGCTGTTGATAAATGTGCTGGTAATGCGAGTAATCATGTTCGAAGTTGTGTAGTATGCAAATCGACAGAAGCTGTGAATAGATTACGGAGGAACAAATGTAATTTTGAATGCTAAAATATTGGTAGCATAAATCAATTAACTCAATTAAGGATTGTCGTAATAATAAAAATATTATTTTCTGATGAAATACAGACAACACCAGATCATGTGTCAAAAAGAAAAGAAATACTTTGAACAAGCAAAAAAAATCTTGATTACGATGAAATATACTAAATTCAATTCTTCCAAGGATTCATAGTACATGTTAAATAGCGGCAAAAAGCAATAGATTTCTGATTTATTTCTTATAAACATGGATTGCTATAACTTCTTATTGTATAAAGGACGTTATGAAAGCTTTGCAGTAAGACAAACTTAGAATCTTACATCATAAAGTTATTTACCAGTTATGAGACAAGCTTAAAATTGTTTTGAAGTCAAGGCAACGAACAATTAGCATTAATAAAAAACAACTGAAACATACTGAAGTGTATAAAACATCATTATTTATATAAAAATAAGAACACTCAAAAGCATTATTAAAAGTCTAGCCTGGAGAACACATATTTGTGTGAAAATTACCATCCAGACATGCAGATATGTGTTTCATCCTACTATGGATTCATTAGTGCATGACACTGGATACACAAATTTCACAAAAACGAGTACTTACCGCATACAGTTAGGGCATAAAGGACTGTATGTAAGGAAATCAGCGCCACCTATAGACTAAGGTCAACACCATGAACGCCAACCCAACCAGCGCCGTCTCCATGACGACTGTAAGATTAGGTAAGTGGTGTTTAAAGGACGAACATAGTCGTAACAGAAAGTAACCTTCCACCCTGTGGTTCGATGACTGTCTTCTACACATCGACTGTATACGGTAGTTTTTGTGAAATTTGTCTATACGGTATCATGCACTGATGAATCCTTAGTAATATGAAACAAGTATCTGCCTGTTAGGATGGAAATGTTCATACAAATATGCATTTGTATTGTGGTTTTCCAGATCCGATTTTTAATAGTTATATATAGATATTATTTAAATTATTATTGTTATTACTATTACTATAATAATAATAATTATTATTATTAGTCTCAGCATGTAATTTAAAGTAAAGACAGAAACGTGCTGTCAAAGTGAGCCAAAATTGTGTTATAGCTATGTTTGCGGATTGAGTAGCTGTCTTTGACTGAACATTTTTCTTGTATGCATTTAGGCAGTAGAATATTCTTCGACTCTCATATGATTGTAGCGACGCTTTTCTTGATGAGAATTGTAGGTTTACGGCTTGTAGGGGGCCTTTATGAATCCATTACATGGAAGCTTGCTTTATAGAAAGGTTTCAGTGATACCCTGATCTTATCCTAAGTTACAATTAAAAAAAGTCCTCATCTTCAAATAAAGTCATTGAAGTAATCTTCATAAATTTGTTTTCTACTCGTTATAATTTTACAAGAGATTAAGCAGGGTGGGAATTCAATGTGCTCATGCATTACTTATTTTCACATCTTCCTTTAGGATGTTAAAGATAATTAGTTGTTTCCTTTATTCTTGTTTTTCTTGCAGTAACCCAAACATTCATGGAACATCAGCCAACAATCAAATTCATCGATATATTATGTTTTCTTAATTTCTGCTTTCACGCGTTATGTTATTTTATTCTACATAAGCTCTCTCACTATAATTTTTATTAATTACACCAAAATTTTATCAGAAAAGTGGACGGATACTTTTCCATGTACAGCCACCATTGTCTCATAGACATAGAACCTTATGAAAGTTTTACAATACAACATAATTATTAGTCTCACAACGTTATTTATTAGACAATGAGACAATTTCAAAAATTTCTGAAGCCAAGATAATGAATCGTTGGTATTACTTACGTGTAAGAAAAATTAAAGGCGATAAAAGTGATCAAACAATGAGTATGACCCAATATTGTGTTATAACTAGAGCTGAGGATGTTTGCGGTATAACCATGGTTATACCGCAAACATCCTCAGCTCTAGTTATAACTTTGCTTGTGGACTGAGTGGCGATCAATGCTTCGAGGAAATGACTTATAGAAGGTGTAACGGGCTGAAATCACCCCTTGATCATTTTTAGTCATATACTAAATAAATTATGAACGGACCTGTATATCGTAAATTTTTGCTTATATTTTATAATTTCGATCTTTAAAAATTTGTATATTTTTCTTATGCGGATATTTATTCTATTATAGTATTGAGATACGAGATTTCGTTGTAGTAATTTTATAAGTATGATTTAATTTAATTAAAATTGCGAAATATTAGCAAGGGTATGTAGGCAACCTTGTTTGCATATAGTTTAGATTTAGTAGCGTTCAGATATTACGCCAGTAGATGGCGTTGGAATTCGCAATAAAAATGGTAGAGTTTGTATATTGTAAAAAGTTAGTTTGGTAACTGGTTTAAATTGTTACGGTTTTTGCGTGAATCTTTATTTTAAAATTAATTAGAATATCTTACGGTTTTGTCTGTAGTGAATTCAGTTAGACTCGTCATTGGTCATTTCATTTAAGATCTCCTTGGTTATATTGAAGCATCAGAGATATCTCATGCTTATTTTCTAGACTATGGTCATTGATTAAAAATTCTTTATTAAGAACGTAATTAATTAATATTCTTTCTCAACTGGGTTCCGTATTTTATTGCCTTAATTTAGATGTAGCGAAATGTATTTCTAATTATGTAATTAGTATTATAATTGTTCTCTACAGTAGCTTCACCTATCGGTTATTTTTGTAAGAACTACGCATCTTTTCGTATTATAGAATCGAGTTGGCGAAAGCTCGCTCTCTTTTGCTGTCGAAAGTTTTATTGATTAACACGTGTATGGAAATCGTACTTTACAGTTGTAATAGCTTTTTAAAATGTACTTAAATTATAATATGATATCAGAATATCGTTTATCGTTAGTCAGTGGTTTTTGCAATTTTCTAAGTGAGAGCACGTGTTTGTGGGTACTCCAATTTCCTTCCGACACACCCTATAGTATTACCCCATAGTAGGTGAGCCTATCTTTTGATGTCCATTTTTATGGCGTTATTTCTTTGTTATACTTTATTTTTGCTACATTAGTTTTTTCCTTATTGAATTTATAAGGGTGCAAGCACGTGGTACTTTATACGTACGAGGTCTAATTTTGCAAGCACGTGGTACAGTTCAAGGACATGGTACTGTTAAAGCACGTGGTACAGTTCAAGTACGAGGTACTTTTCATGTACGAAGTCTATTTTTGCAAGCACGAGGCCTAAAATTCAGCAAGAGGCATTCAATTTCATCACGTAGCGCTAAGACCTATGCACGCTCGAGGCCTGAGCTGTTTTCAGCAACGAGGTGATCTAATTTGGAATCGTAATACTATTCACATCACTAAGGTAGGAACTGCTTGTTCTATATTTTCTGGAGACTACAAACAGCCAAGTTAAATTCATCACAAAGAACTGGTTGGTGGCAATTATATATATTATCGTTATTTAGAGTCATATATTTTTATTTTATTTAGAAAAGTTTAAGCAATCGATAATCTTCATTCTGATTATACAGGGTAGTCGAATTTAATGTAATATACTAGGGTCATGTTCGGTTTCTTTACTGTGAATTATTGTGTTAACATAATAAAGATTTTAAAATCTTAAGTATCAATTATAACTGTGTGGAATGATAAAGGCCAACATATTTTTAAACTTTATAGTATAACTTCACTGCTTTATTTTTCTTATTACGATTTTAACTTGTAGATTTTTTTCCTAATATATAATAATCTATTTATTATACTGTATGTACAAGAATTTCGATGTGAGATTTATCGAAAGATCTTTAGATAAATTACCAACCGATTTATTTATTAGACTAAGCATTCCATTTACTTATTTATGGCGTAATAATTTAGAAACTTAGATATTATTACTTTTGTTGTATACCTTTTTTTTTTTTCTAAATTCATTTGTATCCCTTTACTTTAATTTAAGCTCAGTATTTAATTGCTTTCTAATGCTTCTTAAATGTGCATGATTTCTCTATATATACAAATTACTATTACTTGGTGTGTCATTAACTCGGTGTCAGGGCTATTATTTTCGATTCAATTTTAATTATATAACTTTTGCACTCATTTATAAAGTTGGTCTTTGATATTTGTTGACTTTTTTTCTTATTCTCGTTAATAAATTACATCTTGTTATCGCTGTACCGGCTTGAGAGTATAAACACGGTGGCGCCTATTTTTAAAAAAGAAAAAAAAAAAAAGAAAAAGAGCCGAGCGAGGGAGGGGTCCCTCGCTCGGCTCTTAACTTAGTTGGCTTCTCATCCGAAGATCTCCGGGGAGACCGTGTTGTTGGGTAAGTTGGTGTAAGTTAATTAGGTTTTACGTGTGTGTAGGAAAGGCGCCTGTAACAAAGGCGTAATTTGAATTCAGGTGACGGCTATCACTTTGGTAACTTTTTTTAAATTTAAAATAGATTATCACTAGGGATCGGCAGTCAGGGGAACATCAGAGACGGCGCGAGGACATCATGAATCCCGATTTAACATTTTTCACGCGAATCAAAATATGTATAGAGAAAAGTACTTACTAGATAAGAGTAAATACATTTTCTTCAGAAGGAATATTGCAAGGTTTATAAAACATATTACACATCCTGACTGTTCACCGTTTATATCCAGAGTTCAAATGATTAGACCAAGGGAATTGCGTCAACCGCCAGAGGCGGACGCTTAAAAGTTGACCCAAAAAATAAATAGTAACAAGTGACAGGTGTTTAACATCCGACGTCGCAGTGGCCCGCCAGAAGCTTATTTTTAAAAAACGTATCTCTATTCAACATTCAACCAAAAATTAGAAACTTGATGAATTGTTTATTTGTCAATAGCTATCAACATTTTGCTTATCTGTTTAATTTAAAATTAAAACTACAAATATTTAATTTAAAATTTAAATTATAAATATGGTTGAAGATGTTTTTTTGAATTTATTCTCCGGTTCATGATATTAAATACATTTTTTAACATATCGCCGTTAATTTCTTGGCATAAGCGCGTAATATTGTCCTGGAGATCGTCTAATGTGTACCCTGGATTTATAAAAACCTTATTTTTTAGATAAGGAAACACAAAGAAATCTAAAGGCGTAAGGTCACATGAATGTGGTGGAAAACAATCCTTACTATTTATCATCAAAAAATTCTTGTAATTCATTTTAGCTTGCGCAACATGTGGACGTGTCGAATCCTGTTGAAAATAACCAATGCATAGTTCATCATCAAGTTGATTAATGCAAGGTTTCAACGATATCTTTGAGAATTTATAGTTTGGTCGAAAAAAATAGGTCCAATAGGTCCTTCGACTAATTACTAACCACACACCTATTTTCTCAGAATACATTGTAGCTTCTTTAAAGAAATGTGGATTATCTGTTGCCCACATTTGCATATTTTGTGCATTCAAATGAAACCAGGCCTCATCAGAAAAAAAAGTTTGATCAAGCAGATCATTTATCACTTATGTTCCGATTGAACAACTGACAGTACACTTTTATTATAATCCAGAGTTCCAGGAGTTCTTGATACATTTGTACCTTGTATAGATGCATACCTATATCATTCTTTAAAATGTTGTGCACTGTTGAAATACTTAAATTTAATTGTTGGGAAAACCGTCGAATACCTAAGGTATATTGCTCTCAAATTGCATTTCTTACTCTATTTATATTATTTTCAGAGCGAAAGCGTGAACTTCCACCTTTTGGTTTTCTGTCAGCGGATGCAGTTTCCCGAAAATTAAAAACTGTTCTTTTCACTTATCTTGCAGATTGATTATTATAAAATGCAGCGTTCGGAAATTGAAATCTAAATTGTTGCTTGCATATTACGGAAGAATATTGCCATACTCCATCCACTAATCTTCCACTTCGAAAATAACTTTCCACCATAAATGCTTTTTGTTGAAGCGTAAATATTATGCCGGCTTTAAAAGTTGTGTATTTTAATTACTGACGTTAACTAACCAAAATTTATTTGACGTTTGTTGAATAAATTGATTAGAATTAAGTAAAGACGTATCCTTTATACTCCAAAGCAAGTGAGATGTTGCGTGTTTATAAGCATCCGTTAGATAGCGTCTATAGACTTATAGGTGGTGACTTATCCCTGAGCGCCAGCGCTTTCTTGAAAACCGACAGAGCCAGAGCTGCTTTGACACGGCATTTAGAGGACCTTGGTGTACGTCGTGATACGGGGGAGGTGGGTGGGGAGTGGATGACATCAAAATGGCTCTAGTTGCTAGATGGATAGCGAAATATCGTAATCTGCTTCTCAAAAAAGCGTTAGACACCTGACCTCATAAGACTTTTCGGGACCCTCTCGATGCTCACCGGGGTCTCTCCGAAATGTCAATCCGGTGTCAAAATGGCTCTAGCTCTATCGGTTTTCGAGAAAACGCTACCACTCGCGCTGCTATATGCTCATGTGCTGATAATTGTCTGTCACCGTAAATCCATCTATAAATTGAAAATGGCCGTTCAACATCTGCCGATGAAATAGGGGTACATGAAATATACATAAAAATTTTTGGTGACAGCATATTTAGCCCTGGTTCAGAAAAATGTACTTCTTTACCATCAAACAAGTCAACAATTTGAAGTACACTACGAAATCCTAGATTGTTATTTAGAACTGCTTCAAATTTTCTTTTTACATTATCAGCAGCAGCAGCTCCAGGTAATTGGGAAAAGAATTGACGAATATCATATACGAGGGTCACCTTTTATTTTTTACAAAATCTGCGAAGAAAACAAAATTTTTGGAAACAAACTATTTTATTGTTTTTCAAAATATTCGCCTTTATGGTCTATACACTTTTGCATGCGTAAGAACCAGTTCTCAAAACATTTTTTTCCACTCTGAAGGTTGTATTTCAGAATCATGGTTTTCAAAGGCTTCGACTGCTTCTTGAGGTGTTGAAAATCGCTATCCAGGCATTTTTTGTTTCACAGTTGGGAACAGAAAGAAATCATTCTGCGACAAGTCAGGTGAATATGGACAATGAGACATTATTTCAACACTATCTCCTTCGAATAGTCAACTGTTAGACGTGCTGTATGGGCACTCGCATTGTCGTGATGAAGAATAATGCGACGTTTTCGGTTGTTTTTACTGATTTCGTCTATAACTTTTGGCAAACAAATTACTGTATATCATTCAGCGTTAACAGTTTTTCGATCCTCTAAAGGAATTGTTGCGATGTGTTCTGTTCAGCTAAAGAAACAAGCGATCATTTTATTGTAAGTGCTCCTTGCACGAACAACTTTTGTGGAATTTGGTTCGTCTTCGAACACCCATACAGTAGATTGTTGCTTGGTTTGCAGCTCATATGCATATATCCATGTTTCGTCACCTGTGACGATGTTGTATACGGATTTTGCGTTTCCTACGTCGAATTTTTTGCGCATTTGTTTACACCATCACCATTACTCACTGAGGCACGGCCGTGATGAAATTCTGCAAACCAATTGTAAACTGTTTTCACTGATGGTGCTTCATTACCAAAAGTTGACCGAAGCGATATAATGCATTCTTGTGGAATTAGGCCTTCTTTATAATCGTTAAATATCATCCAACGAAAACCTTCACATTATTTTACAAACTCACTGTCTTAAAACTGTCACTATCAACAAACTACTGACTCAATTTCTAAGCTATCGCTGATTTCTCATTGACAAATGTCAAACTTTAAGAATATAGTGATTATATATGTCAAAAGCACCATCTAGTAATCGATTGTAAAATATAAAAGGAGTCCCTCGTACATATTTATGAGTATATTGTTAGTTGGCGTTGTTTAGATGGCGGATGGTTACAGGTCTTCTGGAATAATGTCCATGAATATTGGCTAAATTTGCTTGAATAGTTGGGTCCATAACTATTTGTCGAGCATGTAACATGTGTGTAATGTAAAATGTGTTATACTTTTAACGCCGTCAAAATGCATCTGATAATAGGATGCTGCTTCTATCCATGTACAACAGCGCGTTATAACAGGTTCTGGTGGTAGTGGCATATGTGTCAGTTTTTCATGAGATAAATTCTTGCGTGCAGGTGCCTTCATAAAAACTTTCTTGGCAGAAAATATTAATTTCTTTGTATGCGGGTGGCATTTTCTGACTTCCTCTGATACTCGATGAAGAGCATGTGCGAAACATTTGATATGCGTCACACTACTGTTTCTTGGAAGATATGACCACCAGTCTTCATATGTGTAGCTCCATCTGTTACCAATAACACTTTTTCTTTATTTATATCGTGTATAGCGATTTCAAACGATGTTACGTTACGCGATATAAATTCCGCATTAGTTGTTTCGATTCTCTTAGATGTAAGTAGATGTGTACACATTACCCTGTCGCTGTCTATCACATATTTACGCAATAGAACTGAAAGTAACTGATAAAACTAAACAATAGATCGGCCCGATACAAATTCATTTAAGTCCACTTCTGGAATATATCCCAACTGCCGATCCCTAATTATCACACCAGAGAAGAGGTAGCATTAAATATTTCTACATGTTAAGAAAATGCATACATTAAAAAATTGTTTTGTCAGGTTATTTCATTCATGAACTGGTGCCGCAGTATAGTAACGGTGCAATGAAATGTGATTCTATTTCCACAATTTTTTCTCTAAACCTCAGAAAAAAGTATGGATACGAAAAAGGCGGCTCTACAGTAAGAAGTTTGCAATTAATAAAGAAAAGAATATTACTATAAGGACAATTAAGGAAAATCCCAATAACAGTTCCTGTATACTGATGCAGGATTATTTATTCTAAATTCCTATAACGCTTGAAAATATTTTTCCAAGCTTAATACTTAACTCTTTTTTCTTTTAGTTTTAGTTTCAAGAAACTAATTGGCAACAACTGGGTTAGATATGCTTTAGTACCTTTACTAAAACACTGATCTTGTAACAAATGGGTCTGCGCTATTTCCACAAAGTGAAAGATAAGTTAAAGATAGTGATTTACCATTTTCCACTTTGGAAAGATTGCGAAGTATTGTAAAACCTTTTTCTTTGTATTCCAGCGAAAATGTGTGAATATCCTAAATTGTTTATGAATAAGTTTCTTTTGGAACTTACTGCAAGTGAGAATTAATGAATATTAAATCTCATTCTTACATGTAAATGTCGACTTATGTGATGCGTTCGTAACTACAATCCGACAAACTAAGTTTGTACGAGTATGCAGAACACACCCTTTCGCGACAACGAACTTCCTGGTGATTAGGTTAATTAAGAATTGCTGAAAAAAACAAGTCAATCAACGGGAGGAAACGTACAGACGCGTTTCGTTCTAGTTGGAACTTTTCAATGCACGGCATTCCTCGAAGACGGCCATTGCTTTTTCATTTCTATACTTTCTGTATATATAGTTAACATTTGGAACTTACTGCAAGTGAGAATTAATGAATATTAAATCTCATTCTTACATGTAAATGTCGACTTATGTGATGCGTTCGTAACTACAATCCGACAAACTAAGTTTGTACGAGTATGCAGAACACACCCTTTCGCGACAACGAACTTCCTGGTGATTAGGTTAATTAAGAATTGCTGAAAAAAACAAGTCAATCTTTCAGCAATTCTTAATTAACCTAATCACCAGGAAGTTCGTTGTCGCGAAAGGGTGTGTTCTGCATACTCGTACAAACTTAGTTTGTCGGATTGTAGTTACGAACGCATCACATAAGTCGACATTTACATGTAAGAATGAGATTTAATATTCATTAATTCTCACTTGCAGTAAGTTCCAAATGTTAACTATATATACAGAAAGTATAGAAATGAAAAAGCAATGGCCGTCTTCGAGGAATGCCGTGCATTGAAAAGTTCCAACTAGAACGAAACGCGTCTGTACGTTTCCTCCCGTTGATTGACTTGTTTTTTCAGCAATTCTTAATTAATAAGTTTCTTATTAAAAAAAAGATATTATTAGGGTATCAACTTGTTTTCACACGAAATTTATTTAATAGAACAAGGAAATGATATCTCAAGATAAGGTAAAAAAATGGATCACCATATCGCTCTCTACAGAATTTTTTCGTTCTTGGAATTCGAGTAACATTTTCTCGAACCAAAAGAAGGATACGCTTGTGTAGCGAAGAGTTAGTTTAACATTTTGATAACATGGTGTGTTTGATGAAAATGAATGATGTTATCGAAAACAAATCTCATTAATACCAATAAAATGAAAAGCTAGCACAAAACTATGAATGCTATGCCATTACCAAAACACTTAATGTACGACTTGTATACTACTATAAATTAGTCATGGTTATTAACAAAACTGTAAAACGAGTTTTACACAATTAAGACTGTTATCTAAACTTTATAAAAATACGATTAAGACATAATATTCAGTATTGTTTTATGTCGTTCACATGCCAATACAAAACATAGTTTCTCCTTTTTGCTTTATATATTTGCCCCAAAAGTTGTGAACTACTGTCATGCAGTTGACTCTAATAATTTTTAATTTTAATTAGAAAAAGCGTCTCATTCAAAGAGACAATCTTTATATGATTTTAAATGACTTATTTTTTGAATTGACTAGGAATTAAGTTCTTGCAACATCAAAGATTCGCTAGAAATTTATAAGCCTCTACGAAATATATATATGTCTAAAATTGTAATAATATTGTATTTGTAAAACAAATGAAGTCACAGAAGTACCACGTACCACAAGGTCACACGAATCACAGTACAAACATAGAATATAATTATTGTTTGTTCTTTGTCGCAGTCGCGCGCGTTTGCGAAAGGTAACTTTTCCTTATGATCGGGAGAAAGACGGACAGCGAACGGTGTACATCGTACGGTGTACTCCGCGCAGACAAACTGGCACTATCTCCCACCCCTTACGCTACTACGGGAACGAGTTCTCTTCAATGTCCGTACGTTTCGGTAAAACAGTCGAGTATCGGCGGTAAAGCGTTAGGGGTAGCTTACTCTTGCATCGCTTGCTATTAGAAGGCAGACTGCGAAATTTTCGCGCATTTAAAATTTTGTTTCTTTTTTGACCTGAACGTCTTAGAACGGAACAGGGCCGAAAGAAATTTTTCTTTTCTTTTTGCTGACAGTGTTTTTGACACGTGCTCTGGTGTTGTTTATAGTCTGTATCAGTGTTTTCTTCCTCTTCTTGTACGAGCTTTCAGCGGTTGCTTCTAAATATTTGTAAAACTTTGTTTACCTGTTTTTCTCATCGCGAAGGGAATTTATCATTTTTTTCGACGTTTACTTCTCCGGAACGTCGATGATTTTGAAAATCATGTCATCCAATATAACATAGGTGAGTCTTTGATATTAATCAAAATAGTCCTTACATATATCTGGGAAGATACATTAGGCTTTGAATTGAGACAATGCCGTAAATATACAATAGCCCTAATATTAGTGTTACTGTGCCCCTATGACATTCAAATAATATGTACATGTATTTTTAAATTAAGGTCGAGCTATATGGCAAGAGTGCCAAAGAAAAAGTTCCAACTTGTAAATATCAACTAAGTTTTCATAGGATTTAGGAGAAACTATTTATTTAAATCTATTGTATAGAACAGGTAACTTATTTATAATATTTTTGGGTAAGATTTCAGGAGCTGTTGACAACTTTTTTGTCTTTCAAAGTTACCTAAAAAGTTTTTACTTAAAAAAGTTTTAAATGTTTTTTTTTCGTACGAAGCGTAGACATATTTATCGCTATATCTAATAGAAATCTATACTCATTAGTTCATTAGGAATTTATAAAATATTTAAAAAGTGGAGTTACGCTTGGATTTATTTATTACTTGTGATTTTTTGTTGAAGTCAATATTTTATGTATAATGAATAATTTAACTAGTAATTTCTTGAACTAGTGATTGGTTAAATTATTTTAAGAATAATAAAATTAAAAGGAGAACTTTAGTATAAGAGGCTGGTTAAATATTCTGCAACAGTAGTTTTGCAAACTACTTTTTTCAGACATAAAAACGTATATTGTATATTTGTGATATTGCAAAACATTGGAGTTAAGGTAAAAACAAAATTCTGTTCTTATGCTGTGCGAATTCTTTATCTTTAAACATAAATATGGGAAATGAAATACTTTTGTTAATACCTCTGTTACACAAATAAATCATTTTCAAATTGTAATATTAAAGTAAAAAACTTTATATTATGGGTATACTGGAAGTTTTTCATTTTTCAAAAATCCTTCCTTCCCTAAACTTAATTTGTCTGTTTTGCTTTCGTAATGTACTTATTATAAAACCCAAAACAATATCGAAATGAGCTTCATTTTGGTACGCTTTTTTACATTTACAATGTGAGCATTGTTCGAAAACAAATAAATATCTTTTATTCGTAATTGTTTTGTCAGCTGCCTCATGTAACTGAAGTGGAGTACAACATATATTAATTTCTATGACACTCATGCTTATATTTTTTAAATAAAATATCAAGTAATGATAACGAAAATTAATAAATAGTATTTCGCGGATAGCAATATTTAAATTTGAAAATGTCAAGTATCAATGTGACCAACTGCATACTTTATATAAAAATAAAAATCTGAACTTTTAAATTAAATAATTTCAATTTATTAATGTAAAAAATGCAAAATAGAAAAAAAAAATATAAAGAACTTGTTTTATAAAGCTTTTTATCGCACTTGTTCTTCAGAAAACTCGCCGCTGTTCGTTTTCTAAACATGAACTCTGCGACAAAATGGTGCTTTATGAAACTTTTGTTTAATATACTATTCTTAAACCTTTTTAGCTCTTTTTCTCTTACAAGATTTTCGGTGATAATTAATTTGCTTTAAATTTGTATTGCTATTGCTATTCTAGTTTATTATGTTTCATAGTTTATTTGACATTTTTTTAACGAATAAAAAAGGATATTACGCCGAAACGCTTAAAGAAACTGAAAACTAGACTAGCGGTTTAACAGTCAAACGATCAAAAAGAAAAGACATTTATATTTAATTTTCTTTTTGTTTTACTTTTGTATTTATACGAAGGATGTAGAGATATTGATTGTCCCTTGTATATAAAACACGGTTATTTTTCTGTACAATTACACTGCACTTGAAGTCATTTATTTATTCCACCTATGTTCTAGAGATGCTTTTTCAGGTGAATATGGTGGATATGTCATCAATTCAAAACCAGCGTCGTTAATTGCTTGCAAGGAAACAAGGTTTTTATGCACCGAGGAATTATCCTGATGAAAGAGAATACCACAAGACAACTTTCCTCTTCTTTTTTTTAATGCAGTAACGAAGTTTATTTACTAAGTTTGCATAATACTGGCCCGCGATTGTGTGGCCGTGTTCCAGGTAGTCAATTAATAGTATTTCCTCAGCATTTCAGCGGTTCATTATGATTCCAAATGTATCGTTTGAAAAGTCTGTTATCTCTAGACGTCTGGTAGTTAACCGACGAGCTTGTCTAATCAAATCACATATACGATCAAGATTTTCTTATGCGCAATCAGTTTGCCGCCGACCAGCACCTTCGACATGATCACGATCACAAGTTGTTTTACCGCATCAGAACTCTCTAGACCAGTTTACTCCTTGATACGATGGAACATCATCTCCAAGTACACTAACCATAGCTTCATGTATTTCTTTTGGTGTTAGACCTTTATTTTTGCAGATATTTGATAACTTTTATTTATACATGGGATATACAGTATTTATTGTCATTAGACAATAAAACGCGGTTATTTTTCTGTATAATCACACCGTACTTAAAGACACTATTTCCACCTATGGAAGTTAATTTTTTTCCATTTTTATTATTTTTCTAATGTAACTTATTAACTTATAAAGCTACAAAAACCTGCTTTGATACTTCGTTTGACAGATAAATAACAAATAGGTTGCCTTGTCATGGAAATTATATTTCAACGCCTTCTATGCTAGGGACAAAAAATATTGTATATTCCTGGTACATAAATATTTTCTATTTTTTTTTGACATTTTTGGAAGAAAATTTTAATAGCGTTTTTTTTTAAATTTGTTTATATTTTCTCGCTATTAAAGTTAAAGTTAAGTAAGATTTGGCGCTGATTTTGGTGAAATTAATTTTTATAACACTCGAAGTTTAATCCGTGTTCTTTTCAACTATAAAATCTATTTATTATATATAATATAGTGAATTTAATATTTGCCCACAAGAAATCGATGGCTAAATATAGTCATTACAATTAAAACATGTTATTACAAAATGGCTTTATTGTTTAGAAAAGAGGTTGGAAATCTTAGTTCGCAGAACAAGTATCTATATCTAAACTATAAATTGTACGGAAAATTTTAATGGCGACGTACCTAAACAATGTTTTTGTATATTCAAATTATATATTTTTTCAGTTATGAACACCATTTGATTAAATGTAAGGAGTGAATTTATATCGTTTAATAATTCATTTTTAATATTTACTTACGAAAAACTATATCCGGAAGTTAAATAAAATGCAAACAAAAGTTGATTCTATTAGAGAAATTTTCATCTAAAGAATATAAATATTCAAATTATAAATTGAATAATATACATAATATGTATAACCAATCAATGTTGTTCACTTGAATAAATATAAGCAAATATGGATATACGACATGACATTATTGTGTCTCATTTGTGTACATGTAACAAATATATATTTTTTTCTCACAAATAAAATTTTTGTAAAATACTGCTCTATTATGTTGTCATATATTAATATTCCAACTAGTAATTTAGGACACAGTAGAACCATTCAATTCAGATTACGTGTCCGAATATTAATATATCACAACACAATAGAAACATTCAATTTAAAAGCAGTATTTTACAGAAATTTTATTTGTGAGAAAAAATATATATATTTATTTAAATTGCTACATGTACAACAAGTAACATGCATAATGTGGTTTTTCCATTGCCTTGTCCAGGTTGAGTGATAACTTATCACTCAACCAGCCAGTGACTTATCACTGATAAGTCACTGGCTTAACACGTCTAGTATCGATTGGTATCGACTCCGGAGCCGCTGTATGGAAAGACGTTTATCTTTACATCATGGAGTAATAATAAATTAGGACCAATACCAATGCCCACTGGTGAGCTGTGATTATTATTATTATTAAGTAACGGTATTTAGAAGCTTTTAAATTTGGAAGCTAGAAATTCGGATTGGTTTATTAATGATTAACAGATATTTTTAATTTTTTGAAGATACGAATTCTGATATTAAAAAAGTATATTTCACAATCAGTTTGAAAATACATTTATTCGCATCAGTACATTTTGGATCTCATCGTGTACAAAATTCTGTGCAATATGTTGGTTCCCCGTCATTTTAACTACTGCGACTTATACATATACATGTAGTTCTTGTTTGAATAGATTAATGTAAGCCAGATTCAGTTATGTCAAAATTCTTGCTTGCGATGTACCTACAGAAAAAGAGCATAAATGGAATTTCTTACGAACTTACAGGGCTGTGTTGAACCGGAATACTTGGGCGTAGATAATAAAATTTTGTTCGTTTTATTTTTAAATTACGTGCGTACAACACACCGCTATAGTTATTAAGTAAAATTGCTTTTTGAATCAATATTAACAATATTAACGTCTCAATAAGGGATTTTATTAGAATTCCTTATCACCGCATACGTTTAAAAGAGACTTCAAATATAATGTTGCAAACATTGTGAGTAATCTACCAATTTTAATAAAACAGTAATTGTACCATGTTTTCGTGTGTAATGAAAATTCAAGTATTTCTATGCAATCACAAATGTCATATTTAATTATGTTATTTGTTTTTATATTATTCTTTCTTTTTTTAATAACTTTTTTTTATTTCGCCATTCCACCATTTCTCTGACTATAATAGTAAGTAAGTTAGTCTTATGGCTGCTCATCTTTGTTGTGGCAAATTAAGTTCAGGGCTTTTTCGTGTTAAAGTGATGATGTTACTGTTTAGAATTTGCTCAACACTATATTCTATTCATATAGGGAGAGTATATTACACTTGTTGCCATTATAATAATTCGTGTATATATCCCATGTGACAAAAAAAAAACGAATCGCCCAGTAAAAGTTTTTATATTCTAAACCAAATTTGGTACAAATGTTAACTGTGTTGCGAATAATAAAATATTAAATTTTCATTCAAACGAAAATTTAGTAATGATTTGCCGCTACCTATAGATAAACGATAATATTCTGATATTCGTCTAGGCGTGCTTCTGATAAGATGATCTATGGATTCCTGATGAACCTCATTTCAAGAAAATTGAGGGCATCATGAAGCTGTTGTAAGTTTATTGGAGGATTAGGAAAAATACCAACCGTTCGATTGATCATATCCCAGGTATGTTTTAAGGGCGTTATTTCTGGCAACCGCACAGGACAATTAAGGACATTGAAGTTCATTTCCTGCAGAAGCCGTAGAATAACAGCTACAATATAAGGACGGGAATTGTCTTGCCATTTCACCATTCCTCTGGTGTTATTTAGTTCTTGGATATATAGTAAAGTGAATGATTTCAGAACTGATCTTTAAGGAATACTAGAGGGGTTCTATTTCCTATGCTAATTCCACTCCAATCTATCAATTCTTTAGTAAGTGTAGTCTTATGTTCTACGCAAAAAATTAAAAATTACCTTTCTCCGCTTCGACATCGGACTTGTTTACAGCTATCATGGGCCACCAAATAAAAACCACATTCGTTGGAAAAACGATTTTACTCTACTGTTCATCTCGAAATGCCCGTACATTACAACATTTTAATCTGAGGGTACGATGCTGATGGAAGCAGTATTAGTGTTAGACGATAGAAAATTATCCCAAACAAACGAATATGGTAATATATGGAACGCATTGTTATTCTATCTCTGTCAAAAAATATTTGTCACAAACCTTGAGGCACTATGCTGAATCCCTAAGGGCAATCAATCTTATGTCTTTTATCTTCCCATCATCACACCATTTTAATTTGAGAGTACGATGCTGATTAGGATCACTAATCAGTAACGTATCTTTCCATTTGGTGGTTCTTTTAGGTCGTTCAGAGCCATACTACGATGTTGTCCATCTTGAGACCGATTTCTCTAAAAACAAATAATTATAGCAATATTTATTTGGATTCGTTTAGCGATTTCATGAAATGACATATCCGCCTTATGAAATCCAACGGTACGACCCCTTTCAAAATCGCGATAATTTGATTGTCCTTGGACGTTTGGGGTTTTAATACACTAGCTCATAACTAAAGACTATTAGAATCGAATAACTGAACTCAACAGACTTATAATAACAAGGAAAGAAAAGCAAATTTTTTTGGTTTCCTGCTACTATTTGTATTATTTATTATTATCAATAAGTTAAACATTCGGCCAAAGGTTTGCTTAAAAATTTGTATTTTTATCGGGCGATTTTCTTTGCCACGTAGTACAAATTACATACACATGAGGTGCTGCCCTGAAATTCCCAGAATGTGAGAAAAGAACACAATAAATTATACTTACAACTTATTTACTACCATCCCGTTCAAAATACTCACCTTCCGCGTGAATAGACTGATCCTAGCGACTTGTCCATGGCTGGAAGTAGTGACGAAAGTCTTCGCGTGTTAACATGTTCAACACTACCTGCGCTTTGGTCTGGATCTCCTCAATCCTCTAAAATAGTGCTCCTTGACCTTCAGTTTCAACTTCAGAAACAGGAAGAAGTCACGACGGATAGGATCTGGGGAGGGGGATGGGGTAGAACTGCTATCTTAGAAACTGGCGCGCAAGTCATGTGTGGATTAGTACATTGTCGTGGTGTTGGATCCACGAATTGTTGCACTACTGGCCAGGCCGCTTGCGTCAAATATTTTCGCTTAGTCGCTGAAGAACATCGCAATAAAATCCTCCATTAACTGTTTCACCTGGTCGGAGAAATTTTTTGTGCATGGTGCCATCAGTGTTAAGGAAGCAAATCAACATCGACTTGACGTTGCTTTGAACTTGTGCTTTCTTTGGTCGTAATGACGATGGCGTTTTCCGCTGCGATGACAGCTGCTTTGTTTCGGGATCATAACTGTGCACCCATGATTCGTCGCCAGTAATGATTCTGTTACTGAAGTTCGTATCCCTTTCGGCAGTTTCTTTCAGCTCTGAGTACACCTGAATCGTTTTTGTTCAATGCTGAGTAACCTTGGCACAAACTTCGCAGCAATACGCCGCACGTTGAATTCGCTGGACACAATACGCTGATAAACACTGTACGACAAACCGACAATGTTACAAATGTTATGGATTGTTCTCCTTCGGCCTTAAAGGATAGCATAACGCACTTTTTTCGCTTTTTGTGGCGCATTTTCCGTTGATGGACAAGCGGAACGCTTACCGTCATCAACCAACACACGTTTTCACAATGATTGTACCACACATATAAACACTAGGTGGTTTGTCACCATCCAGCAAAGTACCGTTTAACAGACTGACTTAGCATAGACGTAGCTCACACCATCTAGCGCTATAAAGCTGTACTACCAAGCCTTCGCGCGCCACATTCAAATTTCGGGAATTTCTGGGTAGCACCTCGTATATTTATTTAAATATAAATACTACAAGTTGTAGCTATAATTAACATAAATTTTGTTATAAAATATCTATTTCCATAAATACACGAAAACTAAATGTATACCCAGAAAAAAAATAATTCTGTAGACCACTTGGTTTAAATCATAGTAAAATTACGATTATAAAAAGTGAATAATACATACAATAAACACTTCATGTAATTAACTATTAATGATCAAGCCTCAATTTTCAGGTGTATAATTTTCAACATCCCAAGTCGTCGAGACTAGCACATTTTCATTTACTTTCATTTAATTTGCGATCGTATAAATTACCATAATACGTTTCTTCTATTTTTAGCACGCTACTCCAATTAGGTGAAATAAAAACGTTCCTCTTGTAAAATTTTAGAACGAAGCATTTACGATGTTTTCGTAAAAACCCATTTATCTCGATTATGTTACTCTATTAACTTTATTTGGAAATGCTTGGCATTTTTGTTAGTGAAGAATATTCAATGATCTCTACTTAAAAAAAGGGTTTATCACAGTAATGTATAAGGTGGATTCGAAAATAGTGTTTTTCTAGAGATTATCTAATGTTGCATAATGTGATTGTATTCTTCAGTGCTGGACATATGTATTGTGTACATAAGAAATACTACTTTATGTACTAATAGAATTGGTAATTTATTCTAAGTTAAGTGTGAATTAGGCCAGTTCCCAACATAAAGTTAACAGTTGCAAGTAGTTTGCTACATCTTACCATACTAGTGCTATGTATTTCTCTGTTAATACGAGGCACGTCCACAAACTGAATTTCCATTGGTCATAAAAATTAGAAGAACATTATTTATTATTTTTTTATTACTATATTGTTACTATACTGCTCAAAAAAATTAGCGGATATCTCTTCAAAAAAACAAAAATAATAATTGGGAGTTAAAGTAACACTGACAAATGTTTCGCCGAGTTTTGTTTAGTGACGAGTCAAGATTCAGTGTGCACCCAGATAACAGACGTGTTTTGATTTGGCGTGAACCAGGAACACAAAATATCCCTCAATTTGTCCGGGAAAGGCCTCGGTATAACGGTGGCGGTGCGAAGGTGTGGGCCGGAGTATCGGAGGCCATACCGAACTGTGTTTCATTCAGAATGGTTCACTTACTGCTCAAAAGTATTTGGATTAGTTACTAAGATCCTTTGTTCTCCAATATGTAGGAACTGTGGGAGAACAATTCTTTATATGGATGATAATGCTCGTCCACATCGAGCAAATATTGTTAACAATTGGTTTAAAGAAGTAGAAATCGATAGAATGAACTGGCCAGTCAATTCCCCGGACGGTAATCCTATCGAACATGCCTGAGATGCATTGGGAAAACGTATTGCCTCACGAAATCTTGCACTTCGATCAGTTGCAGAACTTCAAATTGCTCTTGGAGAAGAGTGAGACAACATTTGCCAAGAATTGTTTGATAATTTGGTTCACTCCATGCCAGCACGATGTCAAGCTATGTTGGTCGTCAGAGGAGATCATACGTCTTATTAATTTTTATTTTTATAGCAACTACCAAAACTATACTTTGTTAAGTCTGTAGTTTACTGTACTTATTCCTACACAATAATGTTTATTTTCTAAAAATGCTAATAAACGTTAAAGTGAAACTAAATGACAATGGTTATTTTTGCCTATACTTGGTCAAATAAATCATTTAAGTATTCTTATCATTAAAACGTTCTATATTTTAATATTTACAACCCTTTTTAATCAAAATAATAAATATCCGCTAATTCTTTTTAGCAGTATATTTCTCAATACCATCGTGGCACTAGCTTCTGTTTGCTATTATTTGCGAAATTAACGTTCAATAGTTTATCGTCACTACCAATATTTAATCATTGGTTTTACTTCATCATCCATGCTGTATCGTCCCTAAAAATTTTTTAAGTTGAAGAAGAAGATGCTGGTCAAAAATTTCCCATTTAAATATGTTCAAGAGTGCTTTTGTGAAAGAACTGTCGTACATTGTCACGCTGTAAAACAATTTGGAAACTGAGAAGGCCTGGCCTGAGTTGAGTTGAGCTGAGTTTATTGTAAATATATACATACTACATGAAGTCCACGAGTAAATGTCAGGTGTGTCAAAATACGGTACACATGAGCTTCCGATTAGAAAATGTCTGAATTTTATTTTGTTTCGATGATTCACAACGCTGCTATTGCAATTGCTGATTATTCTCTGGTGCGACATGAGCAACCCAGGCTTCATCAGCCGTCAGTCGCAATATGGTCCAAAAATTCGTCACCACCAGCGTTGTAGCGTTCCAAATACTTCCACACAAAACAAAGCGTATTTTGTTTTGTGTTCCACAATTAAAATTTCCTCCACCCAATTTCTCTGTTACAATTCCATTCAACAAATATACTGATATATATATATATTGAAACTGTGTGGTCAATTAATATTATAAGCCTTCTGACTTTACAAATTTTCCCATTCACTTATTGAAGCAAATTTTCAGTAACTATGATGTCTCTTACTTCGCTCTTCATTGTACATGCTTGCCCTGCCTTCGTTAAATTATCTGCACCAATTTCTTATTATTTCAAACCAATACTTCCTGCTAACCGTTTCTGACAACTGCACGGATTTTGTATAGCTTTATTAATTTTAGAACAACGTAACAAGTCAAACGTTGAAAACATACTAATAATTTGATGTTCATACTTTTTCTATAAGTGATGAAGTTCTTTTACAGCAGATTTGTCGCATTAGCGTCTTAATACGAACTTACTTTCTGGATATGTTTCGTATGAATATGCTTGCATATGCCAATTTGTTTTTGATTACCACTGAAGAATAATATGAATTAGGGCTGTGGACTGTATGCAGTCAGAAGGGGTAAAGTTATTTCCCTTTGAATATAAACAATTCTCTAAATATTAATTAAAGCAATAGTTGTTAAGTTATTATTAAACAATAATATTTATATTTTTGACTTATAATAGCTGGAATAATTAATTGTATATTCGCAAAATATATAATAACCACATAATATGGAGGAACAAGAATTATAATCAGTTTGCACACGCAGCAAATTCTACACGTATTTGATAGCCTGTAATTCTTATTTGAGATATAGATTATCGTCTTGTAAGCTATCAGCAGCGAGCGCACTGAAGCGATTGAATGACAAATGGCGCCGATAAAACGTTGTGGCGATATCATGTATGCATGTTATAACAGCCCCAACTATTTGCTTGCTCGATTGCATTCGTCGAGTAGATGTTCATATTTCCGACGTTATTGTGTCTATTCATTATTAATTCTATTTTACAGTGGCGTCTTTTTAGTTTCGTTTCATTCAGTGTTATTTGGTTATAACTTTTAGTATTTTAAAAATCTGTTTTATATTGTTATATTGTATATTTATCCTATATTTTTTTATAAATATTAAGTTTAATTTATTACCTTATTTTTGGAGTAGCTTTCGTTTCTTCTTTTTAGTTCATTTTTTTTTGTTCTTACCTAGTATTTCTCTTTATTTTCATTAACTATGGAGAATTCCCGTAGGGCAACCATGGTAGGATGGATTAGAGGCCATACAGATTGGTTGCATATTCGTAATGATACCGAGATATACAGTGTGGCCCAAAAGTCGCGCAACCGAATGAAAAAAAAGAAATGAAATTGTGTAGTACAAATACAAAACTTATTCTTCTATAATAAAAATAATACAAATATGTTTGAACAAAAACTGACTCTTTGGGATCACAGCTTATGTTCGAAGTGTCCTCCACCTTCTTCAATGCATCTCAGACATCGCTTTTTAACCGCGTTACAAATGCGCCGAAGTAATTGTTTGTCATCATTGAGTTTGGCGACTTCTTCGGTTATAACATTTTTCATGATCTCAATATCCGGCAACTGATGATGAAATACCTTATCCTTTAAAATACCCCACACAGCGAGATCTAGTGGGGTTACGTCCGGAGATCTCGGAGGCCATTCGACTTAACCTCTTCTTTCAATCCATCCGGGGAAAAATTCATCGAGAAATTCGCGAACAATTAAAGCGTAATGTGCTGGAGCACCATCTTGTTGATGAGTTAAACATTGACCAGCAAACACTGGGTTATTGACAAGTTCTTCACGTAGTTCCATCAACAAATCGAGGTATACAACACCTGTTACAGTATTGTCGAAGAAATAGGGGCCGACGATTCCGAAAGCGCAAACACCAAGCCATACCGTTACCCCAGGCACGTTTAATTCTTCTTGAATGGTGATATGCGGATTTTCAGTGGACCAGTACACACAATTGTGTCTATTGATGCGCCCATTTAATTTAAATTGAGCTTCGTCCGACCACAAAATTGTTTTGAAGAAATTTTGAAAGGCTTCACATTGAATGACATACCATTCTGCGAACTGTAGCCGACGATCCGGATCATCTTCTGTCAATGCTTGTAAGAGGCGTGGTCTTTAAACCTTCAAACCTAGTTCCTTCATTACTCGCTGTAGGGTAGAACGAGAAATATCCAGTACATTTGCGGTTTTTCGGACAGATCGCGCAGGCGATTCAATAAAACTCTGAGCTACAGTTTGTAAGTTATCATCTGTCCTCAGACTACGTGGCCGGCCTGTACGCTTGGAATCATCCACAGAACCGTTTTTTTCGAATCTTTTTATCAAGCGATAAACAGTCTCACGCCTCGGAACTTGACAGTCAGGGAATTTTACCGCGAAATCAGAAAAAATGTGTTCATAATCAGCATGGTAACGATAGTACGAAGACACCAAGAATACCCGTTGCGCTACGGTATACCGACAATTAAGAGAAGAAAACTGCTGTACATGGGACATGTCATGAGGGGAGAAAAATATCAAATACTACAAATAATTATGCAGGGAAAAATCCCGGGCAAGAGATCTATAGGAAGAAGACGGAATTCATGGCTGAAGAACCTTAGGGACTGGTTTGGATGTAATAATAATGAACTGTTTAGAGCTGCGGTTTCAAAAGTAAGAATTGCTATGATAATTGCCAACCTTCGAAGCGGAGACGGCACTTAAAGAAGAAGAAGATACCGATAATGTGGGCTTGTTGCCATGATAACGCGTTCACACACTTACAAACTCCGACAAGATATTGTTTCACACACAGACAACCGCTGTACTGCCGACAGACCAGCCGTCAACCTTGCATTAGGGGGAGAATGGCGCATGTGTATTTCATTTTGACGTTGCGCGACTTTTGGGCCATGTGGTATTGTAGTGCCTGTTCATTAAGTTTAAGGCGTCCACAAAATTGTAATGTGCTGAGACATGTTTCTTCGAAAACTCATCTAGATAACATATGTCCATCAGCACCTGACACTTTTAACGAATAACTGTGTGAAGCTTTCATTGCGGCCAATATCCCATTAAAAAAGCTTAACAATCCAGTCCTCAAGAGGTTTCTTACAAAATATACTGATCATCATATACCAGGTGAATCTACTTTACGTAAATACCACTTAGCAAAATTTTATTTGAGAACCGTTGAAAAAATACGAAACAACCTATCTGGTTATTATCTTTCGGTAAGTGCAGACGAAACAATGGATATAATGGGATGATATGTGTTAAATGTAGTTGTTGGTATTCTTCATGCGACAACGTTATACCAAGCATAGTTAATTGCAGCTAAAATATTGCCAGTCGTAAATGGTGAAACAGTTGCAGAAGTAATTGATCAATGTATTCATAATATTCTGTCATCGGATAACCACTATAAAGACAAGATGCTACTATTTTTGACTGATGCGGCAGCTTATATGTTAAAAACAGGGATGTTATTAAAGCAATCTTACCCCAATATACTACCCTTTACCTGTGCAGCACATGCACTACACAAAGTATGTGGGGTCATTTTCCGAATGTTGATAAGTTCGTTTCATCATTTAAAAGGATATTTCTCGAAGCTGGGACCAAAAGTTAATGCCATATTTAGCAGAAATCCATATTTGAATGTTTCACAGAAAATACATAGTTTTTAGTTTTGTTCTTTGTAAATTATTTTTATTCAAAATTCGATATGCAATTCGCTTGTCAGCATTACTTTTGCTTCAGCAGTAGTTGCTACCGGTTACCAAACTGTTTATTACATTCGCTCTGTTGTTTGTGCGTTGACATATTGCAGTGGATTTTGCTTTGAAATTGCTTATTAATTTTTATTCACACTACAGCTTATATTGCCGGCTATTCAGTCTCGTAGAATCCACGAACTCCCATCTCATGAATCGTTCCTTGCAGAATAGGTCCAGGTTTTTTAATTTGAAAGTAAAACAATAAATGTCAATGAAAGTCACATATAAATAATTTACAATATTTAATTGGTAAAAAAAAAAGAAAAATCCCTTTACCGAATGTATAGGGTGCTAAAGCATCATTAACAGTAGCAATGGGGAAACACTCTTTGTGAATAATGACTCGCACACAGAGAAAAACCCCTTGTGACACTCGAACAAAAATAAAACTAATAAATACTAGTGAAATTTGTCAAGTTTGACCTCTACTTTAACCCCTACAATCAAATGTCAAAAACAACAAAGTTTTCAAAACCCGCGAAAATTGAATTTAAATCGTGCGCAAAAATAACACAACAAGGTCAACCCACAATAAAGAAAACTCCAACCTTGAATTCAAAACGTTCTAGAATATTATTTTGAAGAAAAAACTCCCCTTACAAAAAACATGACAATTTTCTCTAATACCCATATACTAACTTCAAATATATAAATTATTACAAGAAATACATGAAACTATACTAATAATAATACTCGCAATATCAAATATATAAATAAAATATTTTTATCGAACTTACATAGATCTATGCACTGTTAACAAAAACTACGTGAGAGATATCTTATTTATAAGAACATTTTATAATCACCAAAACTCTCGCAAAAATCGAATTAACATTTACATGCACCTCAAACAAATGCATAAACAAAATACAACCCGATTTTATAAAACAAAGAATAAAATTGAGTATTTTATTCTTTAACAACCCGATCACTTCAGACGTCAAGATATCTCTAACAAAAATGAAATTTTTAACATCCGCCTGGACATCCCCTCCAACTATAAAATCAAAAATATACAGACAATTCACATTTTAATAATAATACAATATCCGGGGTAGCGGCAAATTTTAATCATCAGGTCAACCTAAATATACGAGGATGGATCAAAATTTCAAACATAATAAAATTCATCACTTAAAATTAAATATATTTATAACGATCCCCGTCTGAAATAAATAAACATAAAAATTGAAATAGATAATTTTAATAAATGTACTACACAAAACAGTTTAATATCGTTCAATCATTTTTCCTTTCTTATCCAAGGAAAAATCCATGACAATATGTATGTGCAGGTGACCACACGTATCAAATTGTTCGAAACTCAGGAAACAAACCTATTGCGAATACAAGGCAGACGCCTATGGGCTATGAGTTATCAATCGCTCGAGTCCGTTTTCTTCAGTTTCACTAATTTTAATGTGTATCATGTTATGAAAGTGCATTACAGTTTAAAAATTATTGGAATTTCAAAAAGCATAATTTTTTCAATTACTAGGTTGCATCATTTTTCAGTTTTATTTAATTCTACTGTCAATAAGAATAATTAAAATTTAGAAAGTTTATGAAGATTTTAGAAAATTTTGTTTATCTTTTTAGGTTAGGTTAAATATTTTTAAAACTTTTTGTGCATAGTGTATTAGAAATTCTCTTCTCTGGTCAATATTTTCTAAAAAAAAATTCTATTAATCCACAACGTTTGTGATCACCAATATTGAGAAATTCTACATTTAATGTAGTTTACTAACGGCTGCTATTCAATCAAGTGGAGTGCGCGTGTAACCTACGCTATGGTAAAATCACTAACGTAGTGTTCAGTTCTATACCTGTACACAAGCGTGACTGAGAGCATAAATTTCATCATAAACTTCTGGTAAATATTACTATTAATATAAAAATTTTCTACTGCTGGATTGGGTTCTTTGAGAAGTTGATATATGTTTAAATTTATGAAAAGATCTTTTTGCATCTTATATATATACCGATAGGTCCAACTCGCAACGGGCCATAGGCAACAATATACGTATGGAACGTAATGTGGTGTGGCAACGTGTGTACGATGCCTATATTGAGTGACTTTCTTAAAATTTAAATTTATTTTGCAGAATTATTGATTTTTTTACTTTTATCTTTTAGAAAACGTTTTTTTATTACTTAAAATTACTTTATATGAAAAATAGTATACCATAAAAGTGTAAACAAAGACAGTATACATTGAAACGAATATTCATTGAATTGTATTGTCATGAAATTGAATTTGTCAATCGTTGTTAAATTTGTTAGAATGAATATATATTTATATTTATCGGAAAATACTAATACTTAAAGCAAACAAATAAGGTGTAGTGTTTTGTTATAGGAATGTACAATAGCCATTTCTTCCGACATTTAGTCCCGACACCATTATATGGTAGAAGGGAATTTAGATTAATTTAAATCTATAAAACTGTCATAACAGTGAATATGTAATTACAGTTATACAAAGTAGATACTCTGGTCTATTGTATGGTTTCAATTCCAGTAATAATGCTTTCTATCTTTTAGAAAACGTTATTGTTTTTTTATTACTTAAAATTACTTTTCCGTAGCAGCTAAGAATACAATAATAATAATAAACTGGACTTAATTATGTCTGAAAGAAATGGGCAAATTACGTATACAGAACGAATATGCAAACGACTATATCCTTGCGCGGTTTAAGTCTTACTAAATTCTTAACTGCAATTGAAGCTGCGGCGCGTAGCTGTTGCCACTCATTGTTGACTATGGCCCGTTCCGAGCTGGTCCTATCGGTATACCATTTTATTTTCACCAAATATACATTTCTAAACAAATTTATAGGTACGGTAGTCGACAAAGTTTAATTTCTGTTTGTGTATATAGCGTATGAATGTTATATCCAACGTTGCCTGCTTTCAAACAGTGCAGGGAGAAGCAGAGTGATGGATACACATACACATTTAAGATGCCCTATTCCATAACAAACACTTGCCGTGTGTACAACACTTACTTCTCTACGTGCGTTATTAATACATAGTAGATTCCAACATGCATGTTTTACAACTCAAGAAAAGACACAAATCATAAAATGGTATTACGCCGGTAGACAGACACCTCAATGTACCTGTACATCCCCGATATCCACAAAAATTAAATGTATGGGCAGCTATTTTAAATAATTCAATTGTTGTTTCTTTTTTATAGGGACTGCATAATATAAATGAAATGCGAGAAAAAATATTGAGATCATTCTTAACATTAACACCTGATATGCTTATGATATTATTATCGGAGAAGAGTTGATTTATTTTCTTTTCATAAGAGTTATATTTATTTTTTTTACATAATTTAGAATTAATATTTCATTTCATTTTATTTATACGCGGAAAATATAAGCTTTGTTGTACATCCTCATAAAAGTAATACACTACGAAATAAATATTTTTCTGTAAATATTTGTGGCGAATTTTATACGTATTTCTAAGATGCATTCTAGATCCCTCTGAAGCAATAGGCTTACTGACTAGCTATAATCTGACTGAACCTTAACGTACCCTATTTCATCTACTTGCATACATTCATTGGCAACCTTGCTATATGTCTTTCTTTACTTTTCTCAGTCCTTTTCTACTTTCGTACCAGAAATTAAAATTTGTTGATTACGGTATAAAGAAAACTAATAATTATCGAATGATTTTGGAATTTTGTCTCAAGAAAAATATATAACGGGTGTTCAGAAACATTCGAAGTCAAGTGGGCTCTGAACAAAAAATCGTATATCTTGACTTAAGTATCTGATTTGTAATAATTATTAAATGTCAACTGTTCTCTGTCAAAAATCAATCTATCTCAGACATGACTTCATATTTTCAAGGACTACTTTGACTTCGAATGTTTCTGAACACCCGTTATTAATTACAAATAGAAAACTAGAGTTGGACTGAATCTTAGTTTAACGTCTTTAAGTTCATTTTCGTTTTGAAATTTTCTAAAAACCTATTCTTCTAGAAATTATTATTTAACAACAAGAAATTATACATTTTATAAATGAAAAACAAGATTTAAAACGTAACTTGTTTATTGCCTAGTACTCGTGATGCCCGCAAGGTGTCGCATATTGACTGTCGGAATGCAATATGTACTTAATGTAAATCATCTTACATGCGAAACATCCATATTACTACGAACTATTCGTGATATTGTTTCAGCCATGTAGCAGCGTAATTATATGCGTTTTTACTGTATTCCTAACAGTTGTTATATACATTTTTCATAACAATGCCTTTACGTTTTCTCAAATACATTTTGATAAAAACGTATTTGAGAAATACAAAAACTATTTTAAAAGTAAATACAAATGTTAACATTTAGTTTGTTGAATTTATTATAGACATCCTTGTACATACATACAGGTCATAAATATATCAATTTTTATACGAGGATTGCTTCTGTGAATCTTCAATATTTATTATCAGATCTCTTTCTTTAGAGGTTATTCACATTATGTTTACACACTGAGATATTGGAAAGCGTCCTTGCAGCTAACAGTATATTCTGAGTTATGTCAATGTCAGTATATAAATCAGAATATAAACAAAAGTTAATTATCTAAGGTAATTCTGTATTTTAAGTGATACTTATGCATGTGTATTCTACACAGAAGTGCCTACATCCGTTTAATTTGTCCTATTTCTGTTTATGATTCTTTGTCGACATTAGTGTACGTATAAGTTTGCTCAAAAGAAAATTGCCTATCAAAATATGTACAGTGAAATCTGTCTAAAACGGACACTGTTTGTTCCGTAAATTTTGTTCGGACAAGAGGGATGTGCGTTTAAGGGAATTATCTTGAAATAATTCAGTTTGGATAGTCTACAAATTTATTTGTTTTAACAAAAATATATTTTCCATTTGCATAGTAGCAAACCTATACATATAAATAAAAGCCTATAAAATATGAAATCTAATTCTTAAACACTTACAAAAAATACAAAAAACAAATACGAAAAATTCTAACATGGAACTTTGACGTGTTTTTTGACGAGTTAGTTTAAGTGCGTTGAAACTCATCTCCAAGTTTTTCAGTAAGCCAAAAGTTTCAACTGAATTGTTTTAAATCTCTTAATTTTCTTAATGCATCACTAATTTTTTATTGGATTTGGATAGTTTTCTTCATAATGCTCTTCTTCATTTTCGTCGGAGTTTATTCTATCTTCGTTAATGGAGGTTCCGGAATTTATATCTTCATCTTCAATTATGAGGTTAGCGTCCATATTTATAAAATCTTCAACACTAGTTCTGTTTAAGCTAGTCTGTATTACAAGCTGTGAAAACATTGATAATAGTAGATAATCTTCTGCTTCAAAATCGTCGTCACTGTCGCCATTAGTACTGCATCTAAATCCTGCTTTTCGAAAACAATTTTGTATTGTTGTATTGGCCACCCTTTTCCATGCTTTATCAATGAAATATATAGCATCCAATAAGTCAACATAGTCCGTAATTCTGGTATTATCGTTATTTACTTCACATAAAATGTGTTTTATTATAAAAGATCTGTACCAAGTTTTAAAGTTTGTTTTGATACTCGGGTCTAATGGTTGATTAATAGCAGTTGTACATGGTGAAAGAAACATGACTTTTGTGTTTTCCAACTCTAATTTCCGTGGATGACAAGCAGCATTGTGTACAAAGAGCAAAATCTTTTTACCTTGAATACCAGTTTTTCTATCTAATTGAAAAATCCAATTTGTAAATACAGCAGTTGTCATCCACGTTTTCTTATTTGATCGCCATGTAACAGGTAATTTTTCTAGATTAACCTTTTTGAATGATCTGGGGTGGGCTGATTTACCTATAACGAGTAGTTTTTCTTTTTCCCCGGCCATATTGACACAGTGTAAAATTGTTAGTTGTTCGTTGGACATATATTTTTCATTTTTTAAAGCAAATGTCTTGCTTGGTAATGCAATATTGGAATTTAACTTTATTATTGTAGTACTTACAACATTTTATTATTTTAATGATTGCTCCAATAAAGTTCACACAACAGAGAGACAAAAGACAAACATTGTCATGTCAATATTGATATTAAGTTTCATACATACTTCTGCACGAAACTTTATTATATTTGCCAAATAACAGGACGTCTCAATAAAAATAATATCATTTTGTTCAATTAATATGTTGTTCCGTGTGCATTTTTCCCACTTGAATTCTAGTTTCTTAGGATTTTCCAAAGTGATGTTCGTTTTATAGGAGCTAAACTGACATCCTCTTTAATAATCTGCCCTCTAGTTGTACTTTTTGATGTTTCGACCAATTTATAATAAGCATCTTGGTAACTTCGTTTTCTTATAGGAGAACGTGAAACTTCAGACATTTCCATTTCTTTGATAATGTCAAACACAGTATTCTTGCTAATCCCCACCTCCCTTGCTGTTTGACGAAAAGCAGTTATTTTAGACATATACTTGTTGTCAGGAAAGATGATCCCTGCGTCATCAATATAACATTGTATGATTCGAATCAGTACTCCGGCGTCATATTAAATACTGTAAATTGCAAAATGAATATGAAAACTATGACTTCGTTTCCGGGCCAAATAAGTTTGTTGACAGTCTGTCGACTTTGTAGGTTATGTAAACATATATAATAGAATTACATCATAGTTATATTACCTTAAAATTACTATAAATTGAACAAAGCTGTGTATCCAGCAAATCAAATTAAACTATAACACCATATGAAATATAAAATGAACTATCAAGAATTTACAAGATTTATGTCAATATATAAGATTATGTAATTCTTTAGCCATTTATCATAGTGAATTAATGAATGGCAAAACCAAACAGCTTCAAGTTAGTTTAAAAGCATTATTATTGGAATTGAAACCATACAGTAGACCAGAGTATCTACTTTGTACAACTATAATTAACATATTCACTGTTATGACAGTTTTAGAAACATTATTTTATAAAAAATGTATAATTTTTGTTACAATTTAGTTACATAATAATAATAATAATAATACGTTTATTGTTGTTAAGACACTTACATGTGTATACAACTCGTCACATAAGAAAAATTAAAAGTTAATTATATAACATATTAGTATAATACTAGGGTATAAAACTCTACTTAAAAAGAAAAGAAACAGATACAAGCAAATTCATAATGAAAAAGATTATCAAAATACATAACAATACAATAAAAATCAAAACTAATAATTGATGATAAATCACAGCTGCATAATGCAACTATAGTAGCAACCGAACAACAGAAAAAAAGCATAGAGAATCAGTACAAAAAAATTTTGTGAAATAAAAAGATTTTCGTCCCTACGTAATAAATTGTGGCAGGCACAGCGCTCCCAAACAGTATAGACGGAAACAAATTACAACAAGAACTCGTCGACTAAATGGTACATTTGCTGAAGCAGAAACGCTTTAAACTTAGCTCTAAAGGAGTTGTATCTCCTAATCTCTTTAATATGTTTGGGAATACGATTGTAAATTTTAATGCCAATGTTATTGACACCTAGGCTGGTTACATGTAGCGTACATTTGGGATAATGCATCTGATTTTTTGTTCGGGTATCGTAGTCATGAATTTCTGAGTTTCGTTGAAATGACTCGACATTCCTGTAAAGATGACAACCAGCTTCCAAGATATACAAGCAAGGCAAAGGTAATATGTTAAGCCTCCGGAATATAGGCCTACATGAATCGGTATAACGGGCTCCAACGATGTTTCTCACGACTGCCCTCTGAGACAAGAACACTCGGCGGGCACCCGACGATAGACCCCACAATAGAACACCATATTGAAGTCGCGACTGGATCTCCGAGTAATACAGTGACATCAAAGTCGACGTCGAAACTTGCGATCTTAAACAGCGGAAAGCATAAGATTTGCTGGAAATTTTGTTAGAAAGGCCATCGCAGTGATCCGTCCACAGCAGCGTATCTTGAAGAGAAACTCCAAGAAATCTAATGGCATGGCTTTCCGTTAAATTGTGGTCGTTGATATGCAGGTCCAGCAAACCAACGTTTCTTTGGCGGGTGTGAAACAACATGTATTTGGTCTTTTCCAGGCTTAATGTGAGCTTATTTCCCTCGAACCACTGACAGAGGATTTTCAATATATTATTTGACAGAAATCCAACAGCGCCGCCAGTGCCCGGTGCGATGAGCAACGATATGTCATCAGCATACAGTGTCACACAAACATCCGACAGAAATAGCACGATGTCGTTAATAAATATGCTGAATAACACAGGACCCAGCACGGAGCCCTGCGGCACGCCGCCGCTCACAGGCACGCAATGAGACCTCACTGGCTGGATCTGACCATTGGAGTTCCTGAATCGTATAGTCACAAATTGTAATCTACCGCGCAGATATGATGAAAACCATTGTGCAGCAACACCCCTGATACCACAAGACTGCAACTTGCTCATTAGTTTTTGGTGGTGAACACAGTCGAAAGCTTTCTGTAGATCGCAAAAAATGCCGACCGGTGATTGCCGATGCTCTATATGCTCGAGCACATTACCATAAAACTACTAATGCTGTGGATGTAGATTTGCCCGCTCTAAAACCGTGCTGATACTTTGTAACGATTCCATGCTTGTTTAAGAAAGAGTTGAGTCTATCTAGCATGCAATATTCAAGAATTTTTGAAATAACAGATGTTAAAGCCACCGGCCTATAATTAGACATATCAGAGACATCACCCCTCTTGTGTATAGGAATAACAGAGGCAGTCTTAAACACATCAGGAAATATCCCCTCCTTCAACGAGACGTTAACCAAGTATGTTAAAATGTGTAGGAGATGTACTTTGAATTCTTTAATAACACCAGCTAAAATATCATCAGGACCCTTTGAATTATTGTTCTTTAGTTTTCCAACAATGGCAGACACTTCATCTGATGTAAAAGCAAAAAGGAACATTGTATGTGGATTGGTCGGTATTTTGTTGGACATCAAATACATTTCAAGACAATTTTAAATATTTAAGAAGTATTTTTAATCACTATATTCACTGCTGCTTGAATCATCAATATTAATTATAAAGTCATCGATTTGACAATATCTATCATACCATTTTTTGATAATATTTTCAGTGTGTAATACAATTTTCCAAATTTTTTCCGTACACTGCTCTAGTGATTCCTTTCACATAGTTATAACTTTATCATAAAAAGAAAATAAATAACAATTCGATCAAATATCAACAACGAAAATGTACTGTCAAATGTCAACGCATAGATGTGTCAATGAGTGACGGCTACTAAGCGGAAATGTGTGTATTTATCACGGAGTAGGTAATAATCTCGTCTTTGTCCTACTCAAGTAAATTGCCTGAGCCGTATGTCTGTGCTAGGCGAAATTTCAAAATGCATACTTTTGTTAAAGCTGTCCTTGTCATACAAGTAGGTACCGTTTGTTATTTGGATGTGGAGATTATTCTTTGAATGTCGTTGATAGAATTATACGTGAGTCTACTAGCTATGTGCATGAAATACACATTCTAGGCCATCTACCATTCTTTGAATCAGTTCATTTCCTCCATGTTTAACGATTTCACCATATATTGTTATTTGGCACTGCTGCATTTTTTGACTTTAAATATTAAATAACTTCATGGCACGCTTTCTCTGTTGACTCTTGTATATCTTATTCCTTTTCTTTAACTGTGGCTAATACTCGGACTAATTTAGCGTTGTTTCTTTTCCATTAATTCGTGTGTGAATTGAAATTACATTATTGACCACTGTACTCGTCGAATTCCAGCTTTATTACGTAATGAATCGACGTTCAAGATAAATATTTAAAATTGCTTAATACGTAGATTCTCATAACTTGTTTCATATGCTCTATAATATAAAACCTTTATCTATTTGTTTGCCTAGATTGCATTAATAGTAGTAAGAAGCCGCAAGAATATTGTTTAGAATATTACACTAAGAATGTACAGTGACATACTTGTATAAATAAATTTATTTCATAGTAGGCGTGGCAGAAAATTAATAAAGTCTTCTAGGAATATACAGTTATATTTTATATAAGTTCGTATAAGAGAAAATAATAATATTAAGGCTTCTTACAGTGGAAATTTAGGCATCATACACTTAAATTTTTACATTTTATGAATGCGAAAAATCATAACCAATTGTGGTTATTAAATTGATTTAAATTGGAATGTTAGTATAGTTAACGAACTAAGTTATCCAATTATTCTTCGCTTATTTCACATTTCACAGTAGATTAAGCGAATAAAATCTTGAATCTTATGCATACACATTTGCTGATACAAATTGACAACTAAATTGGAAAGTAAACAGCACATTCTGTATGAATTTCTCGATTAGATTTCATTAATAAACATGTTTCTAATTTATTATATTGGAAATAAGTGGAACGTACTTATGTGTAATTATTGAATTAACACAACCAGTTATTACCATTAAATATTTACCTATAATAAACACGTATATAATTATGTGTAATAGGTATTCGCTGGTGTATTAGTTAGGGATTACAGAGAAATTCTATACTGAATTGATAAAGATCTCTCTAGATACGTATTACATATACGTATATACATATTTATATACATACATATTCATATTACACTGATGTATTTAATAACACAGGCCTGCATTTTTCAACTCTTTGAATGTTGATTTAAAAATTTTAACTGTTTTCTAGTAATTGGGTAGCGCTGATTTCAAATCTGCTTTTATTTTTTTTTTGTATCACGTAAGGTTATTTGTCAAACCAGTAAAATAAAAAAATATAGAAAAAACACGATTTATTTCATTTATAAACTAGTTTTATATTATATTTAAAAAAATACAAAAATATACACATAGAAACTATTAGAAATAGTTATTTATTCTTTATGCTTCTTACCCAGTACTTCAGAAAGATCTTTTGAAAGTCCCAAATCTCTTACTAAATCATTCAGTTCGGCTTGTGAAAATAGCTGAGGTTGGTTTTGACCTGAGGTTGATGGTTCAAAATCACTATCCATCTGTACGGAGCCGGAATTTGAAAAGGTTTCAATATCTTCTTGTATTACTTTGGGGGGTATAGGTATAGGTACATGATCACTGTGAGGAACTGGTCTGATAGCTGATTTAATATTGTTTGGGTACAAAATATGTTTCAAAGTTTTTCTATTATGCCCCTTAATATCACAAAGCCAAAAGTAGCAATCTTCATGATGATTTTGCGGTTCTCTCCAAACCATCGGTATTCCAAAAGAAAGGCTTTTTCTATTCTCTTTGGTCCAATGTCTTAAACCTTCTTCACATACCTACCAAACAACGTGCGGTGCCCAATCTTTATCTTGATCTCCTAATTTGATTTTGAAATAAGCATAATATGCATTTTTCACAAATTCACCAATTGGTCTCTTAAACTTTTTCAAGACGAAATATCCACAAATATAACATATTTTTAAGCAATGTTTATTTATCAAATACCACGCACAACACTAAAGACAAATTAATTTTACTTGTTTACTGATCGACAGTCAGAGCTATAATGAAGTAAATGACATTAAAATATACATTTTGTTTGGAGTGATAAACTTGAAATCCTTCTTCGCAGTACTAATAAAGTGAAAGCATAATGAATAGGATTTAGCAGGTACAAATTCCCGGAAATCTTGTCCAAAATTAATACATGTAATAAGAGATTTACATCAGGTAATGATAGCCTATTTAACAAATTTCTTTAAAACCACAACAGAAAATCATTTATGGGTTAATACCTAGAATTTGAAGTAGTACTTTTATTTTGAAATGTATTAAAACGCTTATTATAAGATTTTTTTTATATTTTTTTCTTTTTCTTTTGTGCAAAAAAAAATCTGTGGGTGGTAGAGACCAACTGTATTTTAATTAGTTATTGCTATATAAAAACTGAGCTTAACAAACAAAAATCACGTCATCACAAATTTTATGCAGGCCTGTGTAATTAGCATTTGATAAATTATAAATTTGGATAAGTGCTGAATTTGCAGGAAACGGTTCAGATAGTTTACTTTAATATTTTGTTCAAAGAAAACGTAGCTAAACGGGAACGTGTTTTTTTTTCTCATAAGAATGATTTCTAAAGAGGTAAATAATAAGTTTTTAAAGTCACAAATAGCCTGAAAGAGACCATTTTTCGTTGTAGCTCATAAACTGGTAAAGGAATTTTCCGATTTAATATACAATAGCAGTATAATAATGCGTGAAGTGTGTGATATACCGCTAATATGTTCAAGGAAATTTCATTGCGAAAGACACATAAATAGTGTAATGCATTGCAAATTAATTGCATTTTTACGAAGTAATGTGAATGTAAATATTGCTTTCTACATTTGACGACGCTAATTATTTGAATTTTTTAATTGAAAAAATTCGCCCTTAAGCAGGACTCGAACCTACGTCCATGGTTCCCATGGACCCACCATGGACGTGGGTTCGAATCTTGCTTGAGGGCGAATTTTTTCAATTAAAAAATTCGAATAATTAGCCTCGTAAAATGTAAAAAGAAATATTTACAGTGTATACACGTTCGCAGAAAATGTGACGAGACATTTTTGTTTCATTTACGTGTAACTTTTGTATTGTCTAATGAACTGTTTAAGTTAGGTTCGTTTTGGAAGCAAAATTACTAAATTTTCTACCATATCTCCGTGAACGTTTTGAACATATGATTAAATCCGAAATGAAAAATGAGAACCTGTGGTTGGTTATCTGTGGACGAAACAACCGATTGCTAATTTTATGGTCAGTAACGAAACGATTATCACTTAGTGATTACGATTACTATTATCAGCCACAATAATCGACGATTACAATTACGATTATCGCAAAATTTTGTATATTTTAAATAAAACATATTTTAAAATTAAGCAAGTTGTTAAAATCAAAATGTTATAATTTATATACAAGGTGTGTATAAATTGTCGCAAAAGCTACACGTAGCGACATTCTTCGTTCGGTTCTGAATAAAAAATCTTAATGTTAAAATGTCGTATCATGCTTCGTAAATTCGTAAATGTCAAAATTTGACAGTAATGATTTTGATTGAACTCACTTTGAAATACAAACTTATTGTTCTACAACGTTGCCAAATGTGTTTTCGTGGAAGTACGTTAATGAATAAATGTTAAAAACAAGCTTTTAAATCAAAAAGAAAACGTTTACGAAATAATACTAGTAAAAATTTTTTCCTTAAACTAAATTGCATCTATCTCTATTAACAGATATCGAAGAGCAAAGGTTAGTTACGCACTAAAAGTCTGAACTTCAAGAACCCCGTGAAAACAAACGAACCATGATACGACATTTTAACATTTTTGCACCGGCGGTATTCAATTCTGTTACTGTCTATCTCCTCTATTCACTTGCGACCGTGGCTGGGAGCTCCCCAAGCCATCAAAGGGAAATTTCTAAAATTTTCGTTCAGATACATCACGCGCGTTTGTAAAGGTTAAATGAGAATTTAAACACAATTTATTTGAAAATATTTTTAGCAGATACTCGACAAATAATCGCAATGATAATCAACGATATATTGATAATCGTCGATTACGATTAACCGGAATCGTTTCATTATTAGTTATGGTACCCACAATGGAACCATATCAGTCGTCACCTTCAATTTTACTATAGTCTATTTTTAAAGTAGAGAGACGAATTTCTGAACGTACGCCTGGCCCATAGTACATGCACGAAAATCTTGAAAACAATTTGTACGCGGCAAAATTCAAATAATTTTTGCATTTGTGACACGCATATATTAAGTATGGACCTATGCAGAAATCAACAACAGGAATTTATCTAGGATGACAGAAGAGGAAAGAAATTAAGGAAATATTAGAAAGTGTAAACGGAGAATAGATAAGATACATAACATTTATTTATTATAATACAAAATATACATTAATAATACATTTGTTGTAAACTTACTGGTTCAGCAAAAATTACATTCAAATATTTATTTACAGAAATGCAAATGTAATAAAAATATTTATCATAAACTTATGAGCTGCTCATAACTATTAGAAGTAAATTAATATATCTCTAAATTATGATGATGATATCGAACTACAATCAAAATCTTCACTGTCACTATCCTCTTCAACTCTAATGATTAATGGTTCTACTACTTCGTCAATTATTGCATCAAGATCTTTCATATGGATTCTTCTTTTATAACATGGTTTATGCATTTTAGCCAAGTAGTAGCTGTTACATTTCCCAAGGCGTCAAGTAATAATTGTCTCACTTCAGATAATTTAAAGGTTTTGTTTTTGGCAGCCACTTCGTTCTTTATTTGGGCCCAAACAAGCTCGATAGGGTTCAGTTCGCAGTGGTAAGGAGGTAATCGTAACACAGTTTTATTTTGTGATTTTGCTAGTTCATCAATAACATAGGAATTATAAATATTCTTATGAATTTTAACCAAGCTTAACAGTTCAGCTCTGACCATATCCTCATCATATTGTATTTCCTTACTTGTTAGCCAATTTTGAATATCCAGCTTTCTCCATGATGATGATGGTGGCTTTTCTATTTTACGACTATGATATGATGCATTATCTATAACTATAACAGCATTGTCAGGTAAATAGTTTAATATTCGAGAGAACCATTCTTCAAAAACAGTGGCATTCATTTCATCGTGGTAATCAGTGGTTTTCTTTCCTTCAAATAATAATAAGCCATCTTTTACAAAGCCATTACATCTTCCAATGTGCAACAAAATAAGACTTCCTGCTGGATTTTTTAATCCAGTTGTAAGCCCTTCGATAAAGGCTTGTCTACGACTGTGAATACTTGTGTCAGTCCACACTTTCTGTACTGTATGACCCTTATTCACCAAAGTTTCATCCAAATATAAAATTGACCTGTCCTGAGCTCTATATTGTGAAATATCTCTGAGATATTGTCGCCTCCATCTTACAATGTCATCTCTTTCGGTCAAAATACTATTTCTGCTCCTTTTTAAGTATCTAGAGGACATAGCACAATTATATACATGTATTTCTATATAATAAATATTTCTTACTTAAAATTCATTGCTTTATTAGCAAATACAATGTTGATCGACTCATGTTTGGCAAATCTTCGTCATTTCTTACTTGCACCAGCACCTTATCTAATGTCGGAGGTTCATTTTGTCGAAACATATTGTGAACTATTTGGCGTATAGCAGTTTTCACAGTCTCATCAAAGGATTTCAGTAAAGAAGGCCTACCACTAATCTTTTTAGGATCTGCACATTTTCCAGAGGCTTTATACTCCTTAACCATCCGTTACACTGTTGCTCTTGAAATTCCTGTAAGCATACTCTGTAAAATATAGATCATATGTAATAAATAGTATTCACTTGCCTACTACGTCAGAAATTTGTTTTATCATGTCAAGTTTCTTGATATTGGGTGTATCGGCTATACTTTTCTTGTAAGCATTGATCAGGGTCTGCTTTTCGGTACTACGCAAATTATTCGTATTTTCACGCTTTTTCGGAGGAGAACAAACATGTTCACGCCCAACGGCACTTGTACTTGGTTGTGCATCCATATTGGAGACCAACTATAAAACTCTTTTAATTGTATTTATTTCAATATATTGCCTATAAATTACTTACGAGTGTATCTGATAACTATTACTGTCGAACACCGAAAAGAACTGGTAAAGTATATAATGAAATAACGGAGAAATAATAGAAACAAGGCTTAATTATAAACAATGTCAGTTGATCAGTTGATCAGAATCTGAGCAAGATTTGTACGGTGTCATTTGGCCTTGCTTTCAACCAATGAGATTTCACTGTCAAAGTGGTCTGTTCAGAAATTCGTCTCTCTACTTTAAAAATAGAGTATAGCTTCCAGAAGAGTACAACGATGTACCGCCGAAATAATTTCAGAGTGTGTTAAATACATTGGAAAAGTTTGAACTTTCAACAAACGAAATGTTAATGTTTGTGAGTGATGGTGCCGCATACATGCTCTCTGCTAACTTGTTAGATACGTGTAAAATCCATGCTTTAAATCTGGTCGCAGAGACAATTCGTATGTTATCCAGATGTAGATGTATTAATTGCAAGTACAAAGGCTGTTTCTCAATTCCTCAAAACGTGTTCGTGAATTTCACAGACTGTGTTTCGATATTTCTGAACCACCACCGTAGATTCTTACACGTAGGGGAACATGGTTACAGTCAGCGTTTTACTATTATCCAAGAACGTGGTTTTTAAATTCGATATCGAAGAAGCTGCAGCTATTAAGGGAAGCCTTATTTTTTTAAAGAAAATTAAGCAATGGGGCAACTAAGAAACGTACACTAGAAATTGTTTTCTATGTTCAAGAAATAATCGTTCATTGACGGACGAAGGATACATGTTGAAATTTCATTATAACATTAAGATATTAGTAACAATATCATCTACACAAAAATCACGATTCACGACTTCAGTACTTGCTTTCACTGTTCAAAAGTTCAGTTCTTAATTTTTGTATGCCACTTCAATTTTTCTTTTGACATATTGGCTTACTCTCAGCCTACAAAATTATGTTGATTTAAAAAAATCTCAAATAATGATAAAATCTTGTTTGTACCAAATTATAACTTTTGAGCTTCTTTACAATTAGATTTTGAAACATTTTTTCTAATTGGCTTAATCTATGCTATTCACAGTGTATGAGTATTTTTTAACGTCCTTCTGTTAATATCTGTAATTTTAGTTTTTTGTATGCCGTAATCGTGATAGAAGTAATAATTTTCCTATTTCCGAATGTGACTTTTCAGTTTCCTATAAATGAAGTATAAAATATCGAAACGGCGAACTTAATTCCAACTCTTTTTACAAATTAATGTCATTGTATTTATTTTGACAAACATTTGCAGTCAGCACGCAGTCACCTAATTTCGGAATAAAATAGTATTAATTTGTAGACGTATAAAACATAATAGTTATTTATGTACCTAGGTTCGTAAGTACAGTTCTATGGTCGAGAATACGATAGCAAACCGAGACCCTAAAACTACTGTACGAATCGTGGTGCATATGAGATTTTTCGTCATACCTACCTTTTTTTTTGAAATGACGAATTTAAATGATTTTTCACATTTGAAAAGTCAATCTAGTAGCATGTGATTTACTGAGAACATTTTGAAGTATGTCGTAAATTAAAATTTACTACTTAACCTACGAAGTCGTATATTTTGACAGTTTCATACATACAAATAAATAACAAATAATAGGTATTTATTATTGAAAACTATAACAAATGTTGAAAATGTTGTCCTTCAAGATCAATGCACTTTAAAATCCTCCATTCAAAATTTCTGATGATATTCTGCAACATTACTGGATTGTTATTAATTTCCATGCATTTCTGTTCGATTCTCTGTAGCATATCATTCAAATTCAATATAGGTGCTCGAAATATGTTATTTTTTAGATAAGGCCACAAAAAGAAGTCGCAAGGTGTTAAATCGCACGAACGTGTAGGCCAGGCAATTTCAGTATTTCGACTAATTATACGCTCATCAAAAAATTCTCTTAAATAATCCAAAGATTCTGCAGTAGAATGACAAGGTGCTCCGTCTTGTTGGAAATATGCATTTTGAAGTTCATCATCATGCAACTGATTGACAAATGGTTGTAAAATTTCCGTACAGCACCTTTGAGCATTTAACGTTCCCTGAAAAAATATTGGTCCAATGATTCGCCTTTGGCTTATCGCTGCCCAAACACCAATTTTCTCTGGATGTAGCGATTCTTCATTAATTACATGTGGATTTTCACTACTCCAAATTCTTGTATTTTGTGAATTTAGGTATCCCGTTTTATAAAACCATGCTTCATCAGTAAAGATGACTCTTTGCGAAAGTTCTCCATTATTGTTCATATTTACAAACCAATTACAAAACTGTAGTCTACGTGGGTAATCAATTTCTAACAATTCTTGTACTGCTGTGACACGGTATGGATAAAGTTGCATATCTTTTTTTTAATAACTTGTGAGTTGTACCAACAGAAAGGTTTATTTGTTGACTCAAATGTCGAACAGATGTTTGTGGTTCATTTTCCATTATTTCTTCAACACGATTGACAACTTGAGGTGTACGTTTCTTAACTGCTCCGCTGCCTGATTTTCTTAAGAGACTACCAGTTTCAGAAAACAGTTTTAAAGTTCTATCCAAAGTATTCTTAAATTGTATATAATCTATTACAAAATGTGGAAACTCAACTTGAAATTCTACCATGCAATCTTGAACTGAATAAACCCATAAACCATCAATTTTATTACCACTTCGAAAATAAGCCTGGACTAAAAAAATTTTATGTTCTAAAGTGAAAGCCATTTTAAAACTGAGAAGCAATTTATTTAAACCAGAATCGACGCACGATTATTTTATGCACTAACTGATATTTGTGATTGACATTATCAAATGTCATTTGGATTTACGTTTACGGAACAACAACGTCTTATTCTATTAAAATTTCAAAGTAACCTAGATTGACTTTTCAAATGAACACTTGTTACATTAGTAACATCAAGTCAGGAATGTTTGTCGTATCTATGGTAACCATGTTTGTGTCAATATAAATTTATATTTTCGATAAATGTCAAAGTACATGCAATATATGTATTCTCAAAAGTTTTTGCTTTTAAATAAACTTTATAAATATGCATCAAATAGAGATGGAGGCTATTATAGGTTGTACTGAGATTTTGCCGGAGAAATCTAAAAACAGATACAATAAAACCTATAAAATGTTCAAAGATTGGTGTCACCAGAAGGGTGTGGAGAGTATTTCAGAAAGTGTAATGCTGGCATATTTTCCTGATAGATCTCTGAACTTAAAATCCCCCAACAGTTTATGGTGTGAATACTCCATGTTAAAAACTACCATATTTATTAACGAATATGAAAATATTTCAAAATATCCTAAATTGAAAGGATTTTTGAAGTGCAAAAACGATGGTTTTAGACCTAAAAATTATAGTATCTTTACAAGGGAGGAAATGAATAAATTTCTTATTGAGGCTCTTGACGATACATATTTGTTGATGAAAGTAAGATTACAGTATGATTCTTTTTAATTCGTGTTCACCCTCTACTAAGTTTTTGCAGGTTGTTATGATTATGGAAATCGCTGGGGCTTGTAGGAAAAGATGAACAAGTTAAAATGAAAATTTCAAGATGTGGAAAATAAAAATGATGTAATAATCATTAAAATACCGGATACTAAAAATGAATTAAAACGTTCTTTTACAATTATTGCGAAGGAAGAATATCCAATTAATTTTATGCTAATTCTTAAAAAATACTTTGGTCTGAGATTAGGAAATATTACCAATGATAGATTTTTCTTAAAGTACAGTTTTGGTAAATGTCGAAATCAGCCTGTAGGAAAACACACTCTGGCAAAAATTCCTGGCCAAATAGCAAAATACTTACGGTTGGAGAACTCCACTACCTACACCGGACATTCTCTTCGAAAGATTTCGGCAACATTATTAGCAGATTCGGGAATTGATGTTCTTGGTCTGAAAAGACACGGCGGATGGAAATCTTCCACCGTGGTAAAAAACTATGTATCCGATTCAATGATAAATAAAGTACAGGTAACTGACCGAATTTTATATAAACAAAATATTACAGAGGCTGTTTGCTCAACTGTGATACAGAAAAACGAGAGATTCGATCAGGCATCCAACCATTAATAATGTTAACATTATTGAAAATATAAACTTGCCTTGTAAGAAAAATGACTCTACTGTTCAGATAGCTAATTGTTCTAATTGTTTATTTACATTTAATATTACAAAGTGATAAGTTTTTGTACAAGATTCCACTTTTACTAGTTAGTTGTTTTTGTTAATTAAAATTATGTTTTATATAAATTTCCCATAAATGTTCTAATATTGCTATTATATACCTAGGGTCGTAATGAAATACTACAGCGCGGTACCATAGCAACTGTCAATACGGTATGTAAAGTGTCACATACGTTTCAAAAAAAGGTGGCATAACAGTTTACTTACGCGGTAGGTATGATGAAAAATATTTTTTATCTCATTCAGGTTTCACTTTTTCCCAATCAATTGTAAGAAAAATGTTAATAACAAGATAGCAGATAATTTCCTTTTTTATACTTTTTATATTAACGACATAAATTGAAATTTGAACGGATGGCTCATCTGAGTGAGGAAGGGCTCGTACAGGCGTCTAACTTTCTGAAAGGGCTCCAATTATATTATAATTGATACTTCTTTTTCTTTATCGTTTATCTTATTTTCAAGCATTGTGACATTCATTGTTGCCATATTAATTGAATTTTCATTCTATAACGTACTCTTCGGATATATTTTGTATGTATAACACAAAGGAATACCCCACCCTTCTTTGATTGACTCATTGTGTTGACTTTAGATTTCTTAGATATAGGGTCTTCATTATGTAGGTGATAAATCTATTTTTTCAGCGAAAATTTTTATTATTCTTCGAAAATGGACTGGTTATTATTTTCTGATTATCCCAATGTCTTTGTTTAAAAAGTTTACACTTCGTCTTAATTTGAACATTACAGGAACTACTTTGGTTTTTTACATTACATTCAAGAGACTAAATGTATATCTTGACACCAGAGCAATTTTAGGGTCTCGGTCATTTGTTTATTTTTTTTAAATTTACGTAGTTTGTTTTACGAACTTTTAATACGAGTGAAAATAGTTTTGCCACATAAATACATAAATAAATAAATCCTCTGTACATACACTGAATGATTGTAAACTGCTTCAACTAAATATAATTAGTATTTCCTATTGGTCTAAAATTTATAAATATATATATATATATATATATATATATATATATATATATATATATATGCAATGTGTCCGGGAAAATGTGGGAAATCTCTCGGATTCAGATAGAACATTAAAAAATAAGATGACAAGTTCCCATAATTTTTTTCCTAGCGGCCCTCCCTACGGAGATACGGCCTCCTAAAGGACGCCACTGGAAATCAATTTTTCTTGAATAACTTTTAAACTACTTATTATAATTTATTTTTATTATTTATTTAATTTGATGGGGCCCCACCTCATTTTAGCGTTGCTGTACGCGACCACCTGAATAACGTCTATCCAAACCGTTGGATAGGCAGAGGAGGTCCCATTGCCTGGCCTCCACGGTCTCCCGACCTAACGCCAATGGATTTTCACCTGTGGGGTCATCTCAAAACCTTGGTGTATTCCTCTCCGGTTGATAGAGTTGATGCGGAAACAGTTGCTGAAACAATTAAGGAGAATATGCAAAAAATGCTTCATTCGGACGCCACGTACAAAGAAAAAATACTTTTATTTGTCAGTGATAGTGCTGCGTATATGTTAAAAACAGGCAGACTATTGAAGAAAACATATCCTAATATGCTGCATATTACTTGTGTAGCACATGCTCTCCACAGAATCTGTGAATATATCAGAGACACTCTTCCGGAAGTTGATAGACTTGTATCAGCTTTTAAAAAAGTTTTCAGAAAAGCACCATTGAGAGTAGCTCTTTTCAGGGAAAAATTTCCATCTCTGTCACTGCCTCCCACTCCAGTAATTACTAGATGGAACATGGCTGGAAGCTACTAGTTATTATGCTGAGAATTTCGATAGTCTAAAACATTTCGTAACACTGCTAAATGAGGATGCTAGAAGTATTGGTGAGTGCAAGGAGCTCACACAAATCCCAAATTTAAAAAATCAGTTGTACTTTCTTCACGAACACTTTGGAAAATTGCCAAAACTAATCACTTATTTTGAAAATCGAAATCTCAAATTAAATGACGGATTAACCACATTAGATGTGGCTGTTAATAATTTGAAAAGTATTCCAAGTGACTTCGGATGTGGCTTTCGGCAAAAGTTTGAAGCAATTCTTAATAGAAATCCAGATTTAATTACATTGCAGCAATTATGTATGGAGACAATTCCACAAAATCTAACGGCTAAATATGAAGAAATAAAAGAATATTTCCAGTATGTACCTATAACCAGTTGCGATGTAGAAAGGACGTTTTCTATTTATAAGGATGTACTTAATTCAAAGAGAACAAAATTGACAGAAAAAACCTTGAGAAACTATTGCTAGTCAATATTAATACTCCTTTACTCAACTTAAACGACAAAATGAACAAATAAAAATGTTCCAATTATAGAAATAAAATTAAAAACTTTAAAAATACAACTTTTCAACAAATACATATTGCAGTGGATTTTTTCCTGCAGAAGAAATCAAAGAAGATAAATAAGACATTATATTTCGTTATATTTTTGTATATTGTATTCTTTGGAGATAAATGTAAAAATGTAAAATTTTATGTATGACTGTAGATTGTCCAGGCATAGTTTGATATTCGAAGTCGGCGCCAACCTGGAAGTCATATTAGTATAGATATATATATTATTGCTATCTTGAGTTGTTTATGTTAGGTGAGGATGCCCTGGCGGTTCCTGGAACTTCATTGGAGAGATAGAATAGTCTTTTTACAGATAGGTTGTAGGTTTTGTTCAATTAAATAAAACGTAATTTTATTTAATTTTAGTTTGGATAATTACGGTTTGTGTTTTTGGTAGTGTGCTGTTGCATTTAAAATTCATTACGTAAAATTTTTATGAGTATTTAAACTTATAAATTGAGTTAAATAACCTATCTGAATCTCTCGTATAATAGTTTTTGTGGCGTATGTGTACAAAACTAAAATGTATGTATTCTAGTATAATATTTATATAGATATATTTGTAATAACATTTTTATTGAAATTGAAGTTTCTTAAATTCATAAATTTGATTTGTACTATTCTTGTAATCATTGGAAATATTAACAAAACGTATTAGTCTGTTTTTTTTTGAATATATTTTTTGTTCATTTCAGTTATTCTAGTATATTAGGAAGGCGGGAGTTTATATTTTGTCACAAGCTGGACATGCGCTTGTTTAATGCTAATTGCGTGCGAAAAATAGTGAAAGTTCTATTTTTGACGTTTGAATTTTTAGGGAATAAAGTAATTTATGACAGCTAATAAAGTTTGTTTATATTTATTTAGATTTTGTTCGGAAGTTAAGTTAGAGTTTCTTTCCACTCTTGCACAGTCATTATTTGCAAGAGTTTTTTCTCTTTAAGACGCTATTTAGTCAATGCTCTGCTTTATATTTGATAAAGTAGTTTTTTTTTTTATTTTTTTTTATATTAATTAAATGTTTGTGTTGTTAATGGTAGTTTTATTTCTTGAGTTTAATTTGTATTATTTCTCTTTTTAAAACACGATTTTCGTAAGAAAAACCCTGACGACGTAGGAGCTCAAGGAAGGTGCCCACCAGATTGAGTCTAGTTCGGCGAGAATACGGTGGATTGTGAACATACGTTTATAAGCAAATAATTAAAAAGCACAATTCACTGCAATATGTATTTCGTAATTTTATAGATCACCACGCGTTTGTTTTCCAATTATATAAATAAAATTAATTAATAAATATGTATTTCGTAATTTTAGATAGATAGATCACCACCCGTATGTTTTCCAATTATATAAATAAAATTAAAAACTTTATAAATACAACTTTTCAACAAATAAATATGTATTTCGTAATTTTATAGATCACCACCCGTTCGTTTTCCAATTATATAAATAAAATTAAATATTTTAGAAATACAGCCTTACGCCAGTACTGCACTGGGCTTTGCGTCTTGTGGTAAGCGTGTCCGTTCTCTAGTAATTACACATAGGTATAATGCATTGACTGACTTATTTTCATTTCCAATTACACATAGGAATAAATATATGGTGGGGTAGGCAACCAGTTATACACCTGTCACATTTTTAAACTGTCAAAAATTTCTGTATTTCGTTCATACTTTAATCTTAAATTAAATACATTTTATTGAAAAATACTTAAAACAGTTAATTATCCCAACAGACGTATAACTTGTGCGAAGACAATTTTAAATAATTTTTACAAATTCAAAGAAGATGGATAGTATTTCTTTAAGGTTGAAATACCTATATCTAAGATAGTAAAATTAGTGTATCAAAAAAGGCAGAAAATATAACAAAAAAGTACAAATAGATTTTACCACATAATGAAATTGTAGAACGTCCTCACATTACTTCTCATGCATTACCGAACGTAACGCAAGGATTTGGATCTATTTCAGTAACACCTAGGGAGGAACTTTTACAGAGAATCACATTTCATTGTGATGTGATAAGAAACAATCCTGGGTTGTTGTGGCGAGTACAGCAGTCCTCTATTCGTCGTGCCCGCGAGTGTATCAGAGTTCACGGAGCCCATGTTGAACCCACTTATGAAGTTTTTAATTGCTTATTTCTAATTAGCGTATTTAGGTTCAATCGTTGCAAGCTTTAGTGAGTACATTTCTAAACATAATTTTTGTTAAGGTGCCTTTCTGGGACAAAACTGCATTTCTAAGAATCTTTGTAATTTTGTCCTATTAAATAACCTAAACTAAAACTTTTTTGTTCCTGGAATGACTTTTGTATCACACTTTGTTGCAGACAAAAAAAAAATAAAAAACATGGTTCTTTTTAATAGAAATAAAACATTAATTCTTTTATTTTTTTTTCCTCGAAAACGGTTCATTTTATCGACAATGAACAAGAGTACCTTTTCTTTAGCTTAATGTTCAAGGTATCCAAATTTGTTTTTTTAACTCCTTATCATACAGGGTGTTAAAAATGTAAGCATTAAAATGTACAACCTAGTCCGCCCCTGGTAAACTAAACATGCTAATTTAAATTTAAGGGCAGTATTTTAAGAGGTCCTTACTACTGTTTATCATATTAAATTTTCATTAAATTATAATAAGTAGTTTAAAAGTTATTCAAGAAAAATTGATTTCCAGTGGCGTCCTTTAGGAGGCCGTATCTCCGTAGGGAGGGCCGCTAGGAAAAAAATTATGGGAACTTGTCATCTTATTTTTTAATGTTCTATCTGAATCCGACAGATTTCCCACATTTTCCCGGACACATTGTATATATATATATATATAGTAAATTCAATTTGTTGGCGATTTAAGGTCTGGTTTTACTACAAAATAACAACAAATAACAAAATAATAATAAAATATTTCTTTAAATATTTGGTATTTTATTATTTAATTATTAATTGTATTATTATTATTCTTGTTATTTTACATATAAGTATTCGTTTGTTTTAAGTTTAGATTTAAGTATTGCGTAGCTCATTTTTTAACAATACACTTGCATAACCAAATGTTTCGCTATAATTCAAACACTTGTAATAGAAAATATACAACACTTTTATGTGCTTATAATAAAAATGGAATAATAAACTGCATTCCGCGTATTTCACAAGAAATTGAGTCTGTATAAAACACGAATTTGTATTCACCCAACAAAAAAAACGAAACTTTACCGTATCCGCATAGGCTTCCACAAATAAACCTGTCAATTCGACATGGACTCGGGAATAATGTAGGTTCCTTTTACAATATAGACGCACACACATATAGACGATGCGGTGCAAATAAAGTGGAGACAACGAGGACGTCTCCGCCCGAACGGTATATGTGTACATATAAGACTTCTTCGGTCTTGCAAACCGAACAAGAAACCCTAAGATACAATGAATATTTGCTGTGCCCGTAGGATATTTCTTGAAACATATTCAAATGATGGATCCGGACCCGTTTTGTTCGTACTTATGCCGTGTTATTGTTCAGCCTTGGGTTATGTGCACTCGAAATGGAAGTACGCATTCTTCCCCAAAGTGTCTCCCGAAAGGCTTATACACAGCTATATCCGGGAGATCCTTCGATGTATTTTTTATTTGAACGAAGCGATATAGGATGGCTCTTGTGACGCCAAAGACTGGTCGCCCTTCTTTACTTAATAGAGCCGTAAAAGGGAAGAACTGTATTTCTGTTTGTTACAAGAGCCGTTACGGAGAAAACCAAGTTCCATCCATTCATAATCTATGGAATTAAAATGACATAAATATTGACATTCCAAATTCTGCAATAAAATCTTCAGGATTCAAAGGAGGCAATAAAATTTTGGTTAAAGTTATTTGTTTGGGTAAATACTTACCTTATTATATAACCCTATATAACCCTTGTTATTATATGGATTGCATTTTTATTTAGAATTTCTACGTTTACATTTATAATATAAGGGCTGTTTCTTAATGTTGAAGCTAATACTATTTTCTTCATTCATTGTTAATATATTTTGCTATTGAAAGAAACCGGTTTTTAAAACATGTTAGCCTAAGCAAAACACATTTCTCACAATTTATCTTTGATATTAAAAAAATAATAATAAAATAAACACCATGCCAGTGTTTGTATTATTAAAACTACTTTAAAGGACTATGAATTTTGTTCTAATAAATCTTAAAAGTAAATCCTTATCAACTAAAGTCAATCTGTTGATGTTCTTTAGATTTTTCTATTATCTGTGTAGTATTCTTTTACTCGCGTACCGTCGCCTACTTTTAACACAACACATTACACAAGATCAAATGGTTTGGCCTTTTTCAATCTTCAGACTTAGTTTTGATTGTGCTGCAACTGAAGAGTTCCTTCTTTGGTGTGAAGGTTCAACTGGCGTCATACTTGGCGTAAATCTTTTAATCTTTTCCTTAACAGTTGCCATTTCAAGGTCTTTATGAAGATTATGGCAAATATACCAAGGAGCATCAACTATGTTACGCATCACTTTGTTTATCCAAAATTAAAATACAAGATAATTAATTCCTATAATTCAATCACAATAAAATATTTTATATTTTGTATTCCCTTGACAAAGGCATATTGCCGAAACATGTAGGGTTGTTTTTAAATATATATACTTTGAAGTAATGAACCAGACCTTTAATGTGTCCTCTGTTTAAATGAATTTTACTAATTCTCTTATTGGAAAGTTGTACTAGTCAGACCATAGAGAGTGAAATTAAAATAAAAAGGATTCAGCATATATATTTTGTAACCTTTTTTGTTCCAAATTTAAAAGATTTTTGTATTTAAAAATTTTCATAAAGTGATAAACTATATTATTTAAATGTTTTTATTTGTCACTAAAAAAATGTTTTTTTTATAGCTTTATAGCTAGATAACTATGTCAGTTCCCCTCATATTTTAAAAAAAATATCAAGCCAAATAGAGAGATGACGTATCTGTTATAAGAAACGCCCGAGGAATTCGAATATAGAGAAGGTATATTGAAATCGATTGAATGGTGAAACGTCCCCATCTATATATTTTTAGACAGTTTCTTCAAAGTTTTTATTTCCCGACAAGTATTACTTCCTGTCTGCGGGAGTTCTTTATATGTATATTACTTCTGTTTCATATCCGCTTTATCCTGAAGTATTCAGGCAATTCTAAAAATTAACTTATGGTGAGTTTTCTATATTTTATGGCCTACTATGGATATTTTCTTTGTGTAAATGTTATTCAAGTTTAATAACCGTGAACTTTTACTGTCAAATATTATTTATGAACATGCTTTCCGGTCACTAAATTAGTATTATTTTCATTTTTTAAATACACATTTTGTGACAGTATTGTATATAGTTGCTCAATAAGAATGTGCATGTCATATATGAGTTAATTTCTAGTACTGATTTCTTGTAAATTTTTAATCTTTTTACAAATTACAGCGTTATGAAGGGAATAAACATTTAAAATAAAAGTTTTGAAATGGTAATTATGTAGTAAATAAGTGGAATATATTTTAAGAAAGTAATATATCAAGAGTAACGTGCCTTTAAAAACTTTCTAAATTATAGTAGTCTGTTTTTTAAGTAATTAAGTAATCAATGATTGGTGCACATGCCAAGCTTTAGAAAACTTCAAATTCTGACAGTTGTCTTTCATAAATTCAAATTATAAACGCTTATAGTTTTTAAATGATTTTATTATAATGTTAGAATTACAACATAAAATATTTATTATTCAAAGTTACTATAGAACTGGCCAAAAATTAGGGAATGGAGATTGGGTTTATTCCACTAATCAGAGTAATCGGTACTTACAGGATTTCCGGCAACAGGATCCTAATCTGCCAGTTACTTCTGAACAATTGCAAAAACATATTCAAAACTTATGTTATTAAATTTGGTGAAACAGGGGAAATAACTCGTAAAACTGGCGGTGGAGTACCAGGAAAACGAAGATCAAATTGCATAGAGGATAGTCGACGTCGAATGGATAACTCACCCAAGAAACCAATCGCAAAACTTGAATAACATAAATAATAATGACATCCTCGACAAATGTTCGATTCGGATGAGGCTTGGCCTCCATATTTCAGGATATTTAAAAAAGCAAAATATGAGAATTTGGTCTGCAGAAATCCCTCATGAATTTGTGGAAACTACTATCCACAAAGAATAGGCGCCTGGCTAGCAATTTCAAGAAGACGAATTGAAGACCTTAGAGCAACAACGGTACAAGCCACAATCTTCTCAAAAATGAGTTATATGCATTTTTCACATTAGTAGGCACCTACAGATCTAAGAAATAAAAGTTATCGCTACTGTAACATAGATGGCGCTTTAAATCATCAAAATCCTTGTTGCTTTTAGAATAAAATCAACCTTTTTAAGTGTAAAAACGGTACAAGCCACGTCATTTACATCATGGCGACTTCAAGCAGTAAATCTACTCGAAAATAAACGTTTTTTTATGATGACTCTGAAAGTGATCGAGGCTCAGATTTTGGATCTGATGATAGTGTACGGGACAAAGATTATGTACAAAGTGACAGTGAAAGTGAAACATCTTCAGTTAACGATAGGCAGGTGAGTAATTAAAATATGTGGCTTATCCCCTTGTTAAGTAAAATTGTTGTGGCTTAAATTTCTTTTTTAAATATTTTTTATAACGATGTTGTTATATTTTCTTAACGCTAAAATGTCACATTTGCTTATTACTTGTTTCATAATGTTCAAAAAAAAAAAAGGTTCGATTGTATATCAACCTTAAGAATAATATCGAATTGTGGCTTATCCCTTTTATGCATAAACTTTTTTACAGAAGGTATGATTTTGCAAAAAAAAAAAAATAATAAACTAAAATTTTTTTAGCATTTCATTTATATGAAAATGTTCTTATGACCAATAAAGCATCTCAGACTTGATATTGTTATACTTAAAAACTCTAGTAAATATTGTAGCAAGATTTTAACGCAATTTTTCCTTTTTAGGAAAATGATCTTTCCGTCACCGAAACAGAAAATGGTTCTCTAAGTAAAATAGGTCCTCTGCCCACACCAGATAAAGTTCCTCCTTCAAGATGGCGCAAAGTAAACCTTGAAAGGCAGAGTAGAAATAAAAGAAAAATTAAACGAAATTTGGGTCACGATTATGTAAATAAACGAAAAAAACAAGTACCTAATCGAGAAATTGGACCTTCGTGTAAGTGTCGCCGAAAATGTCGAGATGCTCTGGAAGGAAAGGAAATGCAAATCTTCAACGATTTTTGGGACTTAGCAGATTACAACAAACAGAATATTTACCTGTTTTCAAAAATGAAATCTGTCCCGAAAAAATGGTCTTTCCCTAAAAAAACAAAAAGAAATGTATCGTCGCGCAAAGTTTCGATACAATATTTTGTCAAGATAAATGGTATTGACATCAAAATATGCAAACAAGAGTTTCTTGCGGTTCACGGACTGCAAAATTAAAAAAAAAGAGTTCAACTTTTGTATGAACAGATGAGCGAAGGTGCTAGTCTCCCAAAAAATGATGAACGTGGCAAACACCAGAACAGAGCGAATAAGATTAGTGACAGTGATCTTGAAAACGTAAAGACGCACATTAAGTCAATCCCTAAATATACAAGTCACTATAATAGACAAAAAAATCCTAATAAGGTATTCATAGATCATGACTTATCAATTTCTGCTCTCTATCAGGATTACTACCTCGAATGGTGTAAAAAGAAAGGTTTACATCCCGTAAAAGAAAGCTACTATAGGAACGTATTTTGCAAGGAATTTAACATCGGATTTAAACTGCCCAAAACGGGCACTTGCAAAACCTGTGACTTTCTCAACATTCAGACTAAAAGTGCTATGAGTAAAAGTGAATCAGCAGACAGCTTAAAGATTGAGCTTGAACTACATCATCGTAGAGCAGAAGCGTTACAAGAAAGCCTCAAAAAAGAAATAGAAAATGCTAAGAAAACAAAAGATACTCTCGTCATAAGCTTTGATTTAGAACAGGCTCTACCTGTAGCAAATTTGACAGTTGGGCCTGCTTTTTATCTACGAAAAGCGTGGACATATAACCTAGGTATACATGACTGTATTGAAGATATAGGGTACATGTATATGTGGCCTGAAAACTTGGCAAAGCGTGGCAGCGATGAGATTGCTAGCATATTATATAAACATTTTAAGGAAAATCGCAATGAATATAAGAAGCTCGTTGTATATAGCGATAATTGCGCCGGGCAGAATAAAAATTGGACTATGGTATGCTTATGGCAACAACTAGTAAAAGAAAATATTTTTAAGTCCATAGAGCACCGATTTTTAGTAGTCGGACACACGCATCTTCCGTCTGATCGTGACTTTCCGATTATAGAAAAGTCACCATTTAAAACAAGTATATACTCCTGATGACAGGTATCAAGCTGTTTCAAAAGCAAGAAGAAAGAACCCTTTCAGAGTAATCGTTCTTCAACAGCAAGACATTTTGTCTTTAAGGACTTGCAGATGCAAATTACGAAGAAAACTCAGACTGATAATAAGGATAAACTTAATTTCAGTAAAATCGTTACATTTAAATTCGGAAAAGATAGTCCAAATGTAATGTTTTTACCGTTGTTGCTCTAAGGTCTTCAATTATTTGGCCTATATTTTTTAATCAAATTATAACTGCTGAAAGATATCGAAATGATTTATTAGAGCCGTTTATTAATGAACTTCATTATGATGAATTTACGGAAGGATATTTCCAGCAAGATAATGCACCAGCGCACAAATCTCGAGAAACAATAGCTTTGTTGTAAGAATTTTTCGATACAAGAATTATAAATTTTGCTCCAAGGTCTCCAGATTTGACAATTTTAGACTATTTTATTTTTTCCATATTTAAAGAATACCATTTTCGAGACCGGATATCACACAATCGAAGAGCTTCGTATTGTTATTGTGAATTCTTGTGCTGACTTAAGCCAAGAAATCCTAATAAATGGCTTTGAAAGCATGGAGCGTAGAGTTCAACTTTCTTCAAAATAAAGGTCAACATATCCAACGCATCTGCTTTAGTATTATTTTCTTTTAATTTTGACTATTGTAATAATTTTTTTTTGAAAAACTAAATTACTAATTATTAGACATATTTACATGACATAACCAAACTATCAAAATTATACGTTTGTGACAGAATACGTGCACTGTCACCAACCATTAAAAAAAGCATGGCTGTCTCGAATGAGGAAAGTTTTTGAAGACACATTACTGTCACATGGGGGAATAGACGGATATTATATTATTATTGAACTTAATACAGTAAAATACAATATTTTATTCTGAAAAGTTCACCATTACGTATATGAGTTGGAAAAATCTAGGGATAACCTTGTTTCTAAAAAAAATTAAATTAATTTTTATTTGACATCTACCTTTTAATGTTTTACGAGTTGATTGCCGTGTAGCTTGTTCGATTCTTTACTATTTTCAATCGTCATTAACGCCTAAACAATGTGAAGAAATGCATTTGGCGAAGAAACCTCATCTAAGGCAACAAATTATAATTAGTACAACGAATTCAAAAGCGATCGCTTTTTTTCTTAATGGCTGTTGAGGATACATGCAGGATCCTTTCATATCACATTAATATTAAGTATTTTTTAAATTAATTTAAGAAACGATGAGGTGTCGATTAAGTATAATAACTTACAAATTTAATTATAATCAAATTAAATTCAGTATGCAGGCTCATGTATCACACGGTATATGTCTTATTTTTATCATCTGCGGCACCTCATATTCACATAAAGCGGTTAGTCCGCTACGGATAATCTTAGGTACAGTTTGTACACTAGGTCACATTTATATTATTTAGCCAGCTTCAAACTATGTTTCTACAATCAGGGACTCGGGTTATATTGCTTTTATGAACAATAATCAATATAATTTCTAGTTAAATTTAAAGGACAATACCAGTATGCTAAGTTCGGAATGATTTCAAAGATCTTTTATTTCAAGTAGTGGTGGGTTCTTTGTATCAGATAAGACCGTCAGTGCCAACATGTGCGCGGTGTTACAGTATTTCTATTCAAGGTACCTACATCAATTGTATCTTGGTAGTTCAAAGAACATCCAAAACATTTGGTTTTACTGTCTGAACTTCCCAGGATTTTGTTAAATGTACTGACTGGTGAAAACGTTTATAATCGCTGGTTTATTACGGCAATGCAGTATATTCTATCGTCAAAGAAACTAACACCGATATTCCAATATTTTAAGTTCAATTGAGAACGCCTCTTTGAACAGTTCTACCAATCATGGTATAGTGGGGATTTTGAATTATTCATTTGGAGTTTTCTTTATCACAAAAACAAAAACATCAAGTCAGTCTTATCTACAAGTTTAACACAAACAAGTTCGTTATCGTTTATAACTTTATCGGGGTAAACTCCTCATTTAACGAGTGATCAACACTCATCAGAGAGTTAATTTGTCTCAACATAGACATTCAGTTTATCCATTTAAGTGTCAGTTTACTTTCTATATCATCAAACATAAAGTCACTCAAACAGTGCAGATTCGTTTAATTAATTACAAGACACAAAGGTATCACAACAGTTCATACTCATAAGATAAAAGGATTAAGTTGTTGTATATTTAAAATAAGTGTAATTAGTGTAAATAAATATATTTAGATCAGTTGCATTTATTCAGAAACTAACCTTTCACCAAAGAATAAACAATAAAGCGTATACAAATTTACACCTTGTGTGCGGTGAGTGCATTCATCAATCGAGCTGTAATCAAAGGGAACGATCGGCGAAGCATTGTCACCGGAACCAGGATTCAGCCCGTCCAATGACAAATGTCGCGAAGGATGCCCAAGAGCTGCTGTTACTGACGAGAATATTTCCGCTGTTCGAACAGTGCTTGAGGAAAACATTTTGCATCAAGAGTTAGACGTGAGAAAACTTTGTTGCCGAAGGATTCTACATCAATTGACTCCTGATTAAAAAGACCAACGCATTTAATGGCACAAGGCGGCACTTTAAATTCGGTTTGGAATATCGTTACTGCTGATGATTCACGAATTTATTGTTATGATCCTGAGAAGAAAAATTAATCGGCTCAATGGGTCTTTCGAACAGAATGTAAGCCAACAAAAGTCTGAAAAATTAGCAATGCTGCTAAGAAGATGGTTGCTAGTTTTTTTTTCTAAAACGGACCATATTGCTACTATAGCATTAGAAGATAGACGTACTGTTAGTGCAGATTGGTACACAAATGTCTGTTTACCGCAAATTTTTGAAAAAGTTCGTGAGATCGTCAAAAAGGAAAATAATTTTACACCATGACAATGCATCGTCGCAAAAAGCAGAACTAACTATTTGGATATCCTAAACGTCAGCACCGTAGGCCCTCCACATACATCCCCGACCTAGCACCTTGTAATGTCTTTTTGTTTCAAAAAATTAAAGATAAAATGCGTGGAATCACTTTTACGTCATCCGATCAAGCAGTGGAAAAACGTGGTTTCTGAAGTATCTGTAGCATCAATGCTTTAAGGACTGGTTTCATCGCATGCCGAAATGTATTGATGTTAAAGGGAAAAATTTTTAAAAACGAAATCATTTAATTTTTTTAATAATACTAATGCTTATTTGATTTTTTAAAAATTTTCAGTGTTCGCCTCATATTCTATACACTTTGCTATTGGATAAAACTATTGGCAGCTTTATTGACCGAATCAAAACTCGTTTCTGTACCTTATCTTTACCAGGCAGAGAAATTCTTTGGTGCTAATTATAAAGGGTAGGGCTAGAGAAAATACTCTAATGATACATGAGAATCACAATATATCGGGGACGGTCGCAGTGGAACAGGCTCTATGGCCATCTCAAGTAATCTGATATAATCTAAATCGGAGTTTCATAATGTGAAATCAAAACTTTGATTGTGTAAATCTACGCTTAAAGTTACAAAAAGTAATCTTTCGAAAATGTTTGTTATTAAATTTCATGATTTTTCAGGGAGATGCTCAATTAGCTATGTTTTTCCAAGCATGTAACTGATTTAACCACGCCAGTTTTTAGTACCCAAGGATTTACTATTCAGCTATGTAGAAGTTTTACTGACTTGCGGATCTTCTTCTTTGGGATTCTCTTATTCAATTCCAAAATGGAAAATTCTTTAGTATGCTATTCACATTACCATTATGAATAGTTTCTTCTGGAATGTGTTCGGAAGAGATTACCATACATCATTTTTTAAGGGGCTTTTTGGAAAGACTGTGGATAAATCACTAGTATACTGAAAACATTTAGAGAATAGCACATACGTCATAGTGCGCTATGAATACATTAGAGTTAAGCAAGTTCATTATATCCCATCTGATCCAGTTTAGGGGTGACTGTATACTAGTTGCGTACTGCTTACGATTAAGTTATATTGGCGTTTATGTTTTGTTGTTGCTTCTTTGAATTTTGTAAATTATTGTTCTTTAAATAATTGTCTTTATCAATATTTCTGTAGAATTCGATCGGTAAGTTTAAAAAGTACATATTTTATATTGTAATAAATAATAAGAAATTATTTATATTTATATCATTTTCTAAATAATTTCATTTTCCATATCGTACTTATTTTAAATTTAACAATATACTCTTTAGACAACATGAAATATTTATATGTATCTTTATTGAAGCTCGGAATAAGCCAATATCTATTTGAAATTATAATAATTACATATTTTGTTATGATAAATGTAAAATAAACTTTAACTGCGAAACGAGTTCGAAATAATTCTCTAAAATAAGAAAGTTTATGACGCGAAAAATTTATTGACTTAATTTGATTTAAATTATACTAACAGCAATATTCATAACGAGGTAGATTTAAATATTCACATTAATATTTCTGTAAATAATAATTTGCTTCTCTAATACCAATTAACAAAAATAAGTTACCTGGTCTGGTACTGCCACCACAACCTATAACAAGATAGGGCACGTGGCTTGATGCCACTGTATTTTATGCAGATACCTTTGAACAGATAAGAGATCATTGGAAATATTGTAGGTTTATGTAAAAACATAATTTTCACAATTATGAAGTTTTTGAAAATCATACCTAATACCTCTGCCCTCTAAATCACCTGCGCCCAGGGCACTTTTTGTTCGCGCAGCTTTGTGATGACGTATGTGGTATTCTCTAAGTGTTTTCACTATACCACTACATTGAGAATATAGCGTAAAACTAGAAACACATTTTTCCCACACAACGTCTTACCACGCCATCCCATCCAACGCCTTAAGACGCGCTAAATATCTGATCGCGTGACATACTATTTATTTATATACAATATACATTTGTTTGAGTACATTTATTCAACGCCACGTCTTCATACCTCACTTCATGCAACGCCGGTCGAATTTTTTACAAAAACGTGTGATGACGTGTTAAACAGATTTGCGGAAGGTTTCGCAGTTTAACCGAAGCTAGATCGATAGTTAGTGCTAGCACGTTGTTAATTTGTTTGCTATTGTTGTGAAGATAGTTAATTATTATGACAGAAGTATCTATCGTACATCGTATAGCAACGTGTAGTACAAATGTGTTTATGATGGCATCATAAACTTAAGGGTATTCGATCGTTAAAATAAACAACCGAATTTTAAGGGGCGTACCACTGTAAACCTAATTTTTGATGAAGGTGTCACAAAAATAATAATCAATAAATAAATTGGAAAAAAGGGCCATCAGGTACTATTTTTGATTTGATTTTAGAACTACACAGAAAATTTCAATTTTCCATCATGTATGGTTTTGGTTAAAATCATTTAATAAATTTCAGATAGCGAGTAAACCGCCTTAAGGCAACGTCGCGTGGGACAAACGTCTTTCTAGCTTAAAGCATTTACTATGATTCGTAGAATTTTATTTGCACGCCTAATTATTTGTATGCTGCTGTTACTGACTGATGCCTACAGGTGTATACCAGCTTTATTATTGTTTTTTATGGCAATAATTTATTTTCTGTCGTTAGTTGCGATTGTCTACATAACATCCATAACATCAATTTCAGATTTAATCCGAATTTTAGTAAAAAAGTAAACATGGGTGTAGGCTTTCAGCGGTCGTTTTCTAATTGTAGATCTCGGTTTCCGGGTTGGAAACGTGTCGAGTGGACGAAACTCGACGCGGTTCCAACTCGGAAACCGAGATCTACAATTTAGTAAAAACGTGTTTGTCGAAAATAGTCATTTGCCGATCTAGGTACATTTTAAGATATTCTGCATGTTCTTCGTGTTTTAGTTGCTTTTCATTTAGTATTGTTAGAGGATAGACATCGTTTTCTTTGGAGCGTGAATCACTTGTGTTGATTTGTCTTCGATGATTATTGTTAAATATTTTTCTCTTTAGTATTATGTCACAATTACATTTATATTAATAAATCATCACCTACTGGTTAGACATTGAAAGAATATTCCTCGCATTTGATTTTTTATTTACTTCTGAGATAGCTAGGCGGAGGGAAGACTACGTTGTGTAAATATGCTTAGTAGCTAAGTTACATATTCTATATCATTCATGATTGCGATGGGACATATTCTTTGTAAGAGGTTTTTATACAATTAATTTCTTAGATTTGTCAAATGTGATGTTGAACGCTGAGCGCATTTTATCTTAGGCCGTAATCAGAAAATATCAAAGCTATTATAGTTTTCTTGTTAACACATCATACATTCAGGTATATGTATATTATTCTGTATGCTTTTTCTAATACTGAATGTTACACAAACAACAAATGGAACTACGAGAACGTCTGGATTGTTCGGTAAATTGAATTTTAAATTGAAGACATTCTTCGTGTAATTATCGCTATGCAAAGTTTGTTTTTGTGTGCACCCGGTGGTAATGTCGAGACACAAGTACGTTTTGTGTACAACGAGTACGAGACCGTGCCGTTAACCTGCAAAGAAAAATGATAGCACAATGAAAATATTAATTTGTTTTTAGTTGCAACGGTCGGAATGCTGTACGGCCGGGGGGCGAGATTTTTTTTATCCAAGTACTCTAAACAGAAAATGTTAATTGATATAAATGATGCACGCTTGGAAGTTTGAGAGTAATATGTATCGGTAATTGGTCTTGTGAAATCTAATATTGTTGAATAGTTTAGGTACGAGAGATTTTATTTCTATTAGTTGTGAGTCGTGTTTCATAATGTCTTTCGAGAAAGTTACTTTATAATACGTATATGTTTCTCTTTCTCAATAAAAATTTTAATTAACTTTATTGGAATATGTTCGATCATAAGTAAAGAATTTACATCCAATTTTATCTAATATTTACGAGAGAAATTGTTTGTAGTTATGGTAATATCTACCCACACTAGTCGTTTCTGAAACGCTTAAAATTTTATAAGAAGCTATAGAAACTACTAAAAAGATGCTATCTTTACCCCAATTATCTAAGCATACGCAGGCAAAACTCTCTAATGAAGAAGTATTTCCTTCTGAAAACACAATAAAATAGTTGAAATAAATATCTCTATATATAGCGTGTTTGTTCATTCGTTGATATAATATAAACGGTATGTATATGTACGTCAATTATTTCAATATCCGCTAAAAAAGAAAATTTTAATTGTGCTGATTTTTAAGAAAAGGTCGACGTTTTATGTTAAATAATACACACTGTGTTGAGGTTGGTAAGTGATAAATTAGAATTCGCTGTTTAGTTAGTTCAAACACAGTCCAGTAACCTGTACAAAAAAAGAAAACGTAGTAAATAAATATGCCTATGTTTGCTTTTTATTATTACACTGGTAATTCATAGAATTGTTTCTATTTACACTCTAACAGATGCGCAATAAGCAATAACAAAGATTTGGTTTAAAGGTCGATGCATGTTCGTTTTATGTAAACACATTCATCAATAATAAATAAAATACCTTCTCACCTACTTCTTCAGATATCCGATTACAAAATATTAAATTAAATAGTTTTTCTTCGTCTAGTATCTCTTAATCGTTGAACTAATTGTACAAAGGTAGCTCTCGCGGGCAATTGTCTATTAGGAAATTGTTCCGCATGTCGTTGCCGAGCTCTTGCAGCATAGTATTCGCACTTACCATACATTAACACCGTATCTACTAATTCATTATTATTGTAAGCCATATTGATGTAAGGATACAACACAAAAAAAAATAAAATGATTCAATATTTGCCAGACACAACTTCAGTGGTCGGTACAAATACGAACATCAAAGTTTCAGCGGTAAATGTCTTAATATGATACTGTAAGCACAATAGCGCCATATGTTCGACAAGTGGGTCTATTGTTCACAGTCAGCATTTTTACCTTAACTAACAGTCGATAGTATAAAACTTACGAAGAAGGCACACACACGCACTTGCATGCAGCCCGTCTTAAAAACATTTTATTTTTTTTTCCGCGCTTTTTTGAAAACTTTTTTACGCGATTTTTTGGTATTATATTATAGAATTTGGGAACTTTATACCCTCCAAATTATTCATACGAGTGATCAAACACCCTGTATATAAAAATTTAGCCTGCGTATTTTTGCGCTCGCAAAACTCAAAAAGTAGTCGGTCGATTGAGTTGAAATTCTGACACAATGTTGCATTCGAATACGCGAGTGTTTTTATATAAATTATTTTTTTTTAACACGACGCAACAAATATCTTCACATACCGCTTCGACATAAGTAGCGCAAAAATTTCTCAAATACTTGATTTGGTAGTACTTTTTTATTACAAGTTGATGTTAGCTAATCATTTGCTAATCAGGGTACGCAAGAACTCCACGACAAATTAGAGAAAAAAGGTCATTTTAAATAAATATTAAATAGTAAGGAGTCCAATTTGGATTGCTGAGGGACACGCGAGGAAGTAGTAAAAGAGTTTGGGTAAAATTCATTGTAGCATTTGTAAACAATTCTATTTTTTAGATAAAAGGCAACTAGACCGACTATATCAGAAGTAAGAATTGTCAAATGTATGAAAAGCTTTAGTACAATCGGTATAAATTTCATCACTTGCTCCCGTCTATAGATATGTTCATTACGTTATTTCAAACAGATTGGTAATAAATAGTTCATCGACCAATCGTGAAACAATGTTGTTAAATTGAGATATAAGGTTTTATGCTATAAATTTTAGCATAAATGTGTTTGAATACTTTCTCACAATCAAAGAGAATGCTTTTCGAATATCGTTTTTATAGGCAGAAGTGACTCCACTGACTTTCCAAAGATCAGGAAAGGTATATGTTTGGAGTGGAAGATTGAATATAGAAGAAATAAAGGTGTACATAACAAAGCATCACACTTACGTACCAAGAAATGAGAAATTGATTTATAAGCCGAGTTAGTTTAAGACATAATATAAGTTGACTAGACTTAAAAAATTGTAACCTTTATATCTGAACATTGAGCTAACATAAATCAATCAATGTTATTTATTTTCTGGTAGATTCTTTAGTTGGCTTTGAGTTGGCTTTATAAAAATTGTATCTAATTTTGCTTTAGAGGGAAAATTCGGTTTGACATTTAAGTAAGTAAACTTGAAAGGCACACTATATTCCATTCCAAATTAGAATGGACCATATGGCGCTGCAATCTGAGTGTAATTTATACAGGAATTTCAAACAAGTAGAACAAGTGCTTGGTGTCGTATTTGAGGTTATAAACCCACATATCTACCTAAAAAAATATTTTTTGACTTTTCTTTTGTTTATTAACATATTTATTATTAAAGAATTATTAGATTATTATTATTAGACATTCATTAATAATTTTATTCAAGCAAGAAGCGGCAAATATATACCAATGCATGGTATTTTGAAAATTATAAGTATTGTACAAGCATAGCCGGTCAAGGGAAAATTGCCACTTTCGGCATAGTCTCTTTTGTCCGTCGGATGTCACTAGATTATATGGTGCCACCTGATAGGACAGAATTTGCTATACATCAGGGGTGGCCAAACTTTTGACTTCTGAGGTCTACTTGTGTTCAAAAATGTTTCTTGCGGGCGACTCTAAGGTAGAATTTACAAGAGAGAAATAAAACATTTTAGCGATAAGTTAGTAAGTATTTTTCTATTATATACGTTGAAAACAAAATACATAATGTTCATTCTGTATTAGGTTTTTGGGTGGATATTTGGCACTGCATATTCTCCACAAGTTTATTATATTGAGGAGTGTAAGAAGTAACTGCGATGCGCAAACAGAAAGTTAAGTGGGCATCTGTTAAACGAGAACGATGTTTGGTTTTTATTGTATTCATAGTAGAAAATGTCGATTCGCAAAGATAGGTGGAACCGAAAAACGAAGTCAAATATAAGGCAACCTTTCTTAGGCATGGGAACTTCTCTTTGCAAATCAGTTTCCAAAAAATCAGTATTACTGCCAAATGCTCTTGCTTTCAGAAATATGTCGCATCTCATTTTAATTATTTCTTCTTCCACCACAACAGATTCAGAATCAGTTAACTTGCCGATTTTTGCAGTCAAGCTGTGAAGGTCATTGCTTTCATTAAAATGGAATGTCATGAAACTTAGCACTTCTTCGAGAGCGAATAAATCCAAAAACCTTCTTTCGAACTCCAGGTGCAAGTTCTCCAGCTGTCTGGCGAAAGTTTCAAAGTCCCGATTTGAGTTGTGCGTGCATTCTTCTTCCATGTTTTTATAGTTTCTTAGTTCACCTCGTCTTAATTGAGATGCATGCACTTGAATTTGACTTTTAAATGTTTTAATCAAAGTTGTCATATCAATCACATTCCTGTCTTTTCCTTGAAGATTTAAGTTCAACTGATTGAGTTTCTCCGTTATGTCACAAAGAAAGGCGAGCTTCATGAGCCATTTGTCATCTTCAAGCTCAGGTACATTTTCTTCTTTCGAATGGATGAATGTTTTGATTTCTGGCAGTAATTGGCGAAACCTCTTCAAAAAAGCACCACGGCTAAGCCACCTAACATCTGTATGTAGCAAAAGATCCGAGTGTTCGGCTTCAGTCTCTTCAAGTAAAGCTCGAAATTGACGCCTTTGCAAACTTCTGACTCGAATAGAATTAACTATTTTAAAGGCAATTTTCATGATAATATCCGAGTCAAGAATTTTTGAGCACAAAACTTGCTGGTGTATGATGCAGTGATAGTTGGTGAAACTTGGAATGTTGTCATCATTTTTACACAATGAAATAAAACCAACTCTTTGTCCCAGCACAGCGGGTGCTCCATCTGTCGTAATAGCAACTATTTTGTGAATCGGAAACTCAGTTTTTTCTACAAAATCTTTAAAAGATCTGTAGATATCCTCACTTCTTGTTTGTCCCTTCAATGGAATCATCGTCAATAATTCTTCTTTTGACGTCATATCTTCAAAAACTAGACGCACGAAAATGCACAATTTAGCAGTGTCCGTCACATCGGTGGATTCATCGAATTGTAGTGACAAAAAACTACATTTTTGCAAGTCTTCCTTAAGCAATTGGTCCAAATTTCCACTTAAGGCTTCACTTCGTCGCATCACAGTGTTTCGTGACAGAGAAATGGCATTTATGGCTGAAATAATTTCTTTCTTATTTTTAAAGTCATTAAACAGTACTTCTCCAGCTCTCTGCATGGCGTCCTTGATCATTTCTCCATCTTCAAAAGGTTTCTTTCGTTTTATCAATATTTCCGTAACAGCAAATGACGCCAGTGTAGCAGCTTTTGATTTCAAGTCTGGTTTCGTAAAAAAAGATTGTTGCGCACTTTTTAATTCTCGTACTTTTACCTTCCGAATTTCACTGCCAAATGGAAAATCTGTGGCGTATTTGGAATGTGTAGTTTTAAAGTGCCTTTCCACATTTGCTCTTTTCGGTAATGCTACACTTGAATTACAAATTAGGCACACACATTTGTCGTTGACCATAACGAAAAAAATTCCTCTTTCCACTCACTGTGATAATGGTAAGTCTTACTTTTTTTGCACTTGAACCAGATGGCACACTCATTTTGATTAAATAAAAGACACAAACTCACAAAGGTCCCTACGTTACTTAGTATTGTTACGCCGCTGCCTGACGAATTTCACGTGAGGAACGAACGATGTCGACCGAGAGTTCGGTATTCACAGTCACAACGCATACGTCTGTCCAAACGCACTCAGTCCAGGACTCTTCATGCACTTTTTATCGTTTCGTATCGCTTCTGAATTCAAACTGACTGGCTGTGGCTTCCGCCAGCTATTTATATTATATGATGGGATTCGCGACATCTAGAAATTTCGAGAAACAACTCGCGAACCCACACAGCGTTCGCTCGCGCGTCTTCGAATCTTCCATCGCCGCCGTCGATATTGTTCTAGGCAAGTTAGTACTACCTAGTGCAACTAGATGGCGTAACTTGCACTGCGCTACGACCAAAGCGCGTGGGTAGTTATTGGCGCGAATACACTTGTTTTTTTTTTCTTCTTTTTCAGTTTATTTATTTATCTCTTGGGGGCTACCTAAATCGCCTTCGCGGTCGACCTCTTGGCCACCCCTGCTATACATTATGAGGCGATTGTTTACGCTTTATTTTACTAGCCTAACTGATGAAGTCTGACAGTAATGACAGAAACACGTGTCTTAGGCAGAAGCAAATGTTGGAAAATACGAGGTGTATGTCCATGTGTACAGTTATAGACGTGTATATTGCATGTCTGTTTCATTTGTAACAAATGCGTAATACGTGCTCAGCGTAATGATATACTTAAACTTTTTTGGTATAAGTATTGCTTGTAAGGTATGATCGTTTAAATAGAAACCTTTACAATTCGAAATGTAAGTGCTACAATTTCTTTTATTTCTTCTTTTTGTTGTGGCCATTAACATAATTGTCGCTATTGGGCAGAGAGAAATCCTCACTGAATACAAGAGGCGCATACGCAACACCGTAGAAAGCTTAACGTTTGGGCTGGTATTTGTAGAAACAGAGTAATAGGGCCTTTTTTATAGAAGAAACTCTAAACGGTCAAAGATATTTAGAACTTTTAAATAATCAGATATTTCCTGCGTTGCACTATAGTCGGAAAGTCGAAAAAAGTGGCAAAAATTCATTTTTTTGACTTGTTGCTATGCGTTATATCGTTATATGTCATTGTAATTTTTTAGGCAACACTTCAAAGTATGTAAAAATAAAGTTTGTTGTTGCAAATTATTGTCTACGGCTTTTCGGCGTGACTGAAAAGTTTACTCGTTCGTCTAAGATACATAATTGTGTTGAATTGTTGATTTTTAATGCAGTTTTAAGTGGCGTATTTTCGATCTTATAAAGAATTTTTTTATTAATTGAAACATTTAAATAATGGAGAATGAAGGCATTGGTAAGTATTTACTATTTTTGGTCAGATAACAATGAAATATTTAATATATTAATACAGATAACCTAAAAAAAAAAAGTTTTATAAATTTTTCTTAATTTGTGTAAGCTTTATAAAAAAAAGGCCAGGTTTGTCCCGCCTAATTTTTTTTTATAGCAACAATGAAGACTTGAGTGTTTATTTTATTAATATCAACTTGAGCATCTTTGAGTTTTTCGAGAAATTCAATGTTTTGCAGGACAAGTCAGTTTCAAAAACGCTGAACTATATGAAAAAAATATTATGAAGGAGACGTGAAAGGAAATACTTCTACTTTTATACATAGTTTGGATAACCTGCGCTTGGAATGTGAATTCTAGGCTTTCTTATATATTATAATAAATCATTTTAATTTCAATAATTCGCTACTTGTGATCGAATTATTTGAAAAATAAATAAAAAAATATGAAATTTTTTTTTTAATTTTGAAAATATATGTAATAGTTTTTTTATAATTGGTTGACTTATGTATGATTTAGGGTCATACTCACTCAGAGGGTCTTATAAAATTTCACTCTAAATCTGACGCTTCCGCACAACTACTATACACTGCAACCCTGTAAAGACTGTCTTTACAGGGTTGCAGTGTATAGTAGTTGTGCGGAAGCGTTTATTTTACTTTACTGTGCCCCATGTGTGACTTTTAATTAGTAGTTTTTACCTACTGATGATGACAACTTAGTTGTCGAAATACGTATTTAGGATACGACTAATAATTGTGGTAAGGGGTTATATACCTTTTTTAAATTACAAGTGTTATAGTTTGTTGAAATTGTATCATCGAGGAGAATCCCAAAATGTAAAAAAATATAGGGCGTTCAATTTGAAAAGTATAACTTTAGTACGTTATATTTTTCCAGAACACTGTATATTTAAAAAATACTTCAAATGATGGCTGTTCATCCTTAATTTCCGCGTTTAAAAATTTTGTTCTAATATCTTTTTTAATTTAACCGATATTTATATGGGTTCACACATTTGTCCATCACTGTATCTTTCCAAATTATGAGTACTAAAGAGCAATCGGACTTTTTTGTATAGCTTGTTGAGATTTATTAATCTCCAGCTTGGTAATATCTTAAATATGAAGCTAAATTAAGGTCACACTTTAATTAACATTAAATTAAATCTGATTAGTATTTATATAAAAACCCTGTATTTTCTCTTGCTGTATTTAAGGTAGATCTTTTTGTATTTTTTGTCCGTTTTTACTTGGTTAACTTGGTTACGCTTTTTTTTGTCGAGCTCGTGCATGCGTAGTAAAAGTTTGTCAATTGTTTTTTTAGTTTCGTCGATCTTAACTAGTTGAGCTTAGATTTTTAATATTAAATCTTGACGGTTTTCAGTTGTTCTAAACTGTTTTATGTTCTTGTGTTATTTTTATTGAGAATTATATGATTGTAAAGTGTGTGTTGGTGAAAATTTTGAGAAAGTGGGTGAGAAGAATTTTGATTTTAATTATGATTTAGTAAATATTTTACCTACTAGAGTATAGTATACCGGTAGATGTATCTTTGATCTTTTATTTTTAACCTATTGCGAGTATATAGTCGTGTTTTTAAATATTTGTTGGTTGAATTATTGATAAACTAATGATAGTATTGATGAAGGGATCAAATATAATTCCGAACTATTGCTTGCTTGAATACATAGTGTTTTAATGTAGAGTCAATCCAAATTCTGTTTTTGTATTAAACACTAGTATACGAGTAAAAAGATCATAAAAGGAATAAATAATTTTATAATACATATTAAAGTAAAATTAAATCGTTGATTGACGAAGGAGATATTTGTTGAAACTTCATTATAACGATAAGAAATAAGTACTAAACTTCCAGTTTCAAAAATGTTTATTGTAAATCCACTACAATATTGTTTCACCATATAATGGCTTCATAAGTTTGAATATTTAAGTACAAATTATTGGGAAAAAAATGGTGCTGGAAAAATCTTTACAATCTTAAATTTAGTAGAGGGGAGTTGTTTGAATTTAATTGGTTCTTTAAAGCTAATCCTAAATTATTATATCTATTAATTTCTAAGTTTTCTAACAAGTTAAGTTTTTTTGCTTTTATCTTGAATATGTAAAATTTTGAAATCTGTATTAAATTTATGATTGATATGTAAACAATGATTTGCGAAAGTTGAGTCTGTTTTCTTTTCTTTATAACTTTTGTCGTGGTCTTTTATCCTAATTTTAAACGCCCTCCCCTTTTGTCCTATGTATACCTTATTACAATCTTCATATGGTAACTTATAGACGCCTATAATTGTCTATTTGATCTATGTTGTTTTTAATAATGTTCTGTACAGTACTGTCTGTTTTAAATGATATATGTTCGTTATTAAGTTTTTTAATGAAAGTACCAATTTTTTCCGAAATTTTTTCTAACTGATTGAATTGTAGGAATCAGTTATATTGTTTTTTAATTTTGGGTAAACTAAAGAAAGGGTTTTAAATTTTTGTTGACTATCCAGGCTGTTATAGAGTAAGCATTGTGTAATGCTATTGTGTATACCCTATTTAGTTCGAGGTCAAAATTACTCTTACTCATAGGTAAGTTAATTAATCTATACCCCTTTGATTGGTATGCTGATAATTTTTGTGTTATAGGATGAAATGAATTAGCGTATATTGTGGTGTCTGTATTTGTTGGTTTATGGCATATAGCAAACTCGTGTTTGTTAGTTTTGTCCACTTGATGAAGCTATTGTATGGCGAAGCAATATTGTAGTGGATTTACAATAAAAATTTTTGAAACTAGAAATCTAGTACTTATTTCTTATCGTTATAAAGTACAATTATTAAAATGTTAATTGGCAATAAACGTAATCAATAAAAACTTGTAAATTCAACAAAATTTATTAAAAACTATTTCAAAAAGCAATTACGCCAGAATTTATGTTATATTATACATAATAGTTAATTTAATAATTTATATATATATATATATATATATATATATATATGATAAATGTACTGTTAATGAGAATTCGTAATTATTGAATTCTCACATTACATGCCATTGCCGCTCTAATTCGTTGCATCAATTTCTACACATGACAAAACCACCTTTGTCTAAGAATGTAGCTGCAACGTGTTACGGCGCCAACCGTCCAGGTTGTCCGGGAAAATGAAAAAATGTGTGAAAGCTGTATCCATCCGGGATGTGCAGACGTCGACGTTTCATATGAAACGTCGTATATATATATATATATATATATATATATATATATATATAAAATAGATATAAGAAAACATAACCTACAAAATTAATCAGTTACATTAAATAATGTATAATTATGAATTTATGTGTCACAACACATTATAAATTATAATAGACTCTGCTGTAAAGTCAAGTATTTTCATATTGTTCTCCATCAGTTTGAGCAAAATACTCCACTGAAAAATAGTACCCCTTAAATTATAATTATTTATTACTAAAATTTTGTTAGTACCAACAAATATTGTACAAACTACGTGTGCGAAGACTTTTTCCTTGATTCGTGCAAATAAATAATTAAATGAACGCCCATACTGGAAAAATTGTCTTCGCGCAGTTGGTTTGTAAATAACTATTGTATAGCAGTAACACGTATTAATTAATAATACAAGAGAGATTCAGAACAGAAACTTGAAAATTGGCCAGTATATAGCTTACATTCTCTACTTAGAAAGAACAGAATATATAATTTGATATGGCTGTATTACCTTATACCATAATAAACATTATTTCTTTTATTTTGTTACAATTACCTTCATTTTAGTGTAAATTAAATTTCATAAAGAATATATGCGAGTTAGGTTGGCTACCGTATAGAATATGACATACACTCCAAATCACGAAAGATGATCCCTGCGTCATTGATCTATAATTCTATCAAAGACATTCAAAGAATAATCTCCACATCCGAATAACAAACAGTACCTACTTGTATGACAAGGATAGCTTGAACGAAAGTATGTGTTTTCTAGCAAAGACATACGGCTCAAGCAATTTATTTGAGTAAGACAAAGACGGGATTATTACCTACTTCGTGATAAATACACACATTTCCGCTTAGTAGTTCTGATTTCTGTCGTTAGTCGTTGACATTTGACAACATACATTCGTTGATATTTGATGGAATTTATTTTCTTTTTATAAATACATCAATCAACAAACCAGAATTCGGTGTGATTCGATACATACGTGTTCGATTGCAACTTTCCCCTTCTGTTTAAATAAAACATGATTATAAATCCGCTGTAATCCCCTTGCCCCTCCGAATCCTTAATAAATGATGTTTTGTATGTTTACAATCATAAAAACTTAACCTCTTAACGTAAATACAAGGCTGTCAAGATACAATTTTCCGACCTGCTGTTAATGAATATAAAAATGAAAAAGGTAATTATCCAACATGAAAGTGGCAATAAATATCAAGTTTTTTTATCGCCTTACGAAATAGAAGAAGCTGAAACGGGTAAGTTAATTTTTAAACATTTGTCAATAACAATTTATTTTTTGATGTCGATTTTTCAGATTCTAACTTCTATAATGAACTAACAAAGTATCATAAATTATACGAACAAAATATAATACATAGGATTGAAGATCACAATGATGAAGTTGCAGGGAATAAAGATCAGCAAACTACAATGTTTTCTGAAGACCTGAATGAAAATTATCATGTTGAAAAAGAATTGGATGAACGGCAAGAAAATAGAAATAGCTTTGATGAATTTTGGACTGAACAAGAAACTTTATTTCTCATTAGTTTGTATGCAGAATACCAAGACGAATTGAAGCATGCAAAAAAGAAGAAATATGTGTGGCAGATAGTATCTGAACGAACTGTCAGTATCACTAGATGAGCTAGAAGATGATAAATCATCAAATGATTTTAAAGCCATTTCCTGAAATATTTCAATTAAAATATTATTATAAAATATACATAGTCTCCATTTCTCCATTTTATTTATATACATATGTCAATCGGCACTATTATAGAATCAAAGCTCTGAATACGACGTTCTTTTGCGACGTCGGATTAGTTACAAATGATTACTAAACACGGATTATGTTTACGTTAATCATAATCAAAATAAGTGCACAAACGAAAGCAGCTATATTCTTTGAAATTTATTTTTTCAAAACTATAAAGGCAGCAATCACGACAACTTGTTTTAAATTCGTTGCAATATTTTGAACGAGAGAAAAACCATGGTGGTGTTAATACCTATTACATGAGCACATAATATATTTAGATTTTAATAAACCTTTTGTTTAGCGAGTGGCAGATGCATTGTGCTTGGGATTAGTTACAGTAAAATGCATTAAAGCTGTGTAGCAGCAGTTTAAATCGTGTACTTCACAATATTGGATTTAAATATAAAAAGGATAATAATCATAGAGCATTAGTGGAACTATCCAACATTGCAGAGATAAGATTGACATTTCTTAGGAATTACATAAAGAATTTGAGTTCTGTTCAGAGAGAAGTGGTATTGCTTGATGAGACCCGGCAAGATAATAATCTGCAGAGTGAGGGCAAGCGATATGTTGTATTACATTGTGGTTCAAAATTATGTTTTATGTCAAATGCTTCTTTACTGTTTTCAAGCAAATCACAAATAGAAGATTATCGTGGTGAAATGAATGGAGAAATGTTTAAGAAATTTCGTCATTTTGAAGAATGGAGAAAACAGCAAAGTATCACTGGAATTAACGAAGAAGTTATGCTGGCGTATTTCCATATTTATAGAAGGAAAATAGCACCTTCTTCATTGTGGACGAAGTATTCCATGTTAAGAAGTACTTTGAAAGTGTATATGAATAGTGACATATCAAAATACGGAAAACTGATTTCCTATTTGAAGAGTGAGGCAAGAACCCACAAGTCCAAAAAGGCGAAAATCTTGGAGAGGCTACATATAGAGAAGTTTCTGAATGAGGCTCCTAACAATAAATATTTGATGATGAAGGTATTATTTATTTTCTTATATTTAATTCAAAGTATTTATTCATTATTCGTTTGTGTATTCTATGCAGGTTGCCTTAATAATGGGTGTATCAGGTGCGTGTCGTTGTGATGAAATAACTAAGCTGAAAGTTGACGATATAGAAGATAAAGGAGGATACTTGTATGTTTCGATAGCTGACAAAGACAAACGTATCTAGAAGTTTCACTGTTATGGCAGAAGGATTTACAACAGATATTCTTGACCTCTACAGAAAATATGTCTGTATGAGACCAAAAGGTATTCCACATGGCAGATTCTTCCTAAATTACAAGAAAGAAAAATGCACTATCCAGCCAGTTGGAATTAACACCATTTCTAAGATACCTCAGAAAGTTGCATCTTTCCTGAACCTACCAGAAGCTCAATTATATACAGGACATAGTCTGAGATGTTCGTCAGCATCTCTTCTGGCAAACGCAGGAGCTGATATTACAACAGTTAAACGACATGGTGGGTGGAAATCGTCCATTGTGGCAGAAGGTTATATACAAGATTCAGTATCCAACAAGATTGATATAGCCAGAAAGATTCAAGGTTCAGGCAGTCTAACGTCCTCGACTTCTGGTCATCAAATTTCTCTTCAGGATACTTCAAATACGTCTTCTAGTATAACTTTAAATTCGAATAACCTGAATGCAGAGTCAGATACAAAGAGGATTTCCTTCAACTTTAATATTAATGTAAATGTTAATTAGTTGCTATTGTTTACCCTTTAGAATGAATATAAATGTGTTAAAACTATAGCAGTTTGAATGTCTCTATGCAATCTAAATTTCACCTTGTTTTATCTCACTAGTGAGATAAATTATGTTTTTAACTCACTAGTGAGTTATAAGCTACATAATTGATTTAAAATCGCCATAGTTATGTCTATTATTAGGAGGTGTTGGATAAAATACATTTACATTGTGAAATCAATGGCTTTATAATTAACATTGATGATTCAAGCAGCAGTGAAGATAGTGATTAACAATACTTCCTATATGACCGCAGATAAAAAAAAACTGTTAGCTATCCCATGTTTTTACTTAATCTATATTATAACCTAAGATTTAAGCCAACGTACGTGCTACACGTCGTTTTTAGTTCACGCCAAATATATCAAATTTTCTTGTGTTGGCAGTAAAAGTATCAAGTATTAGTATACAACTGATTAGTTGTTTATGTAATGTTAGTTTATACTTTTAGTAACTGATTTTTTATGCAACAAATACAATGATATTAATACAAATAATCATACAAAATGTTACACATGCAATTGCCAGACTGTGGCCACAATTTTTATCTAAATATGTCTAGAAAGGTAGAAAAATTACAGAAACAGAATTTAACAAGTAGCTAGATTTCCTAATGTACTAAGTAGAATTGATTGTACCGAAACAGAAAGGATATTTATCATGGAATATTCAGGTAATAGGACATTCTCAATTAAGAATTTGTGACATCGTAGCCAGATGGCCAGGATCTACACATGACCAAACAATTTTGAATGGATCGGCAATAAAAAGAAGCTAAGAAAATGAACATTTCAATAACCCAGTTATACTTTGTGATAGTTGTTACAATATTATAAAATATTTATTAAATATTTTTTATATTTCCTTTTTTTTGTATATATACTCATGATAATTTTATTATTAAACAAATAATAAGGCAATTTTGTTAAATGATTATATATGTATATTAACTTATTAAACAATTATAATTCCCAGTTACATTGACAATTTAATATATTAAGTTTTTTTTTTAATTGGCTCCTTTTTCTTACTGTGTATTCTTTTTCGTTGCAATTTTAATATTTGGAGTTAAAAATACAATGCATATAAAAAAAAATGTATGTCCAATTAAATACATTTGAATGTGTTTTCATCTTTTTGTAGCAAGTTTTTGCAAGGTACACTAGTGAAATGTGTTTCGACTGCCTTATTTGATTTGGTGTCCATCAGCTCTAATCTTCTGGTGTTAACTTAAAAATTTTTAATATACACAAAACAAATTCATACAATTTGATGAAAACAATAAATAAAATAACTATTGTTTGTATATATTATATAAATCTATAACTTATTGCAAGTAAAATTTTTTGAAAGTTCAATTACTAAACTTTTTCTTTCTTGCTCCATTTCATGTTCCTTTTTCAAAATTTCTTTCTGCAATCGTACAAGTTCTATTTTACTAGCAGTCAACAAATAATTTCAAAGCAAAAAAAACATTTCACAGCAAATAAATTTGTATGAATATGTTTTGTTTATAATGCATACTGCAATTTCAAATATTTATACCGACCTTTGTGCAAAACTCAACTTATCTATTATGGCAGTGTTAAGTTATACTGCAATATATTCCAAAATTTATTTAAAATAAGGCACTGTAGAACGTTTAACTAATATCTAGGGTTATTCTATGATATAATTGGGAAGATAATGTTTATAAAACTGTCATAACAGTGAATATGTAATTACAGTTATACAAAGTAGTTACTCTGGTCTATTGTATAATTTCAATTCCAGTAATAATGCTGTTACAACTAACTTGAAACTGTTTGGTTTTGCCATTCATTAAAATGATTAAAGAATTACATAATCTTATATGTTGACTTAAATGTTGTAAATTCTTGATAGTTCATTTTATTTTTCAAGTGGTGTTATAGTTTAATTTGATTTGCTGTTTACGCAGCTTTGTTCAATTTATAGTAATTTTAATATAACTTAAGATGTAATTCGATTATATTTGTTCATATAACCTACAAATTAGACCGACTGTGTCAAATATATTTGGCCCGGAAACGAAGTTAAGTTCCATATTCATTTTCAATTTACAGTATTTAATATGACGCCGAAGTACTGATTTGAATCATACAATGATTATTGATGACGCAGGGATCATCTTTCGTGATTTGGAGTGTATATCATATTTGCTCAAAAAAAAATATCGTGACCTTTAAAGGATCTCAAAAGCGACAAATTTTTCTTATCAACTAATGGGGAGGAAATGTATTAAAATTTTGTTTATGTTATGTTAAAAATTCCTGAAAAGCCACATGTACCCCGGAATGTGTGGATATATTTCACTCTTATTAGAGCTCGTCAGCGTAAACGATATCATGGAAACAGACATGACTCTTCATTTCTATACTTCATTTATATTTAGTTAACATTCTGAATTTACTGCAAATGAGAATCAGTGACTATTAAATCTAATTTCTACATGCAAATGTCGGCTAATATGCTGCGTTAATTACTATAATTTGACAAACTGTGTTTGTACCAGTACGCAGAACTCAACACGTCGCGACGTCAACCTTCCTGGTTGTTAGGATAATTCAAAATTCGTGAAAAGCCACATCTATCCCGGAACGTGTGGATACATTTCGCTCTTATTAGAGCTTGTCAGCTTAACGATATCCTGGAGACAGATCTGATTCTTCATTTCTATACTTCGTGTATATATAGTTAAAATGTTGAACTTACCGGAAATGAGAATTAATGACTATTAAATCTCATTTCTACATGCAAATGCCGCCTAATGTGTTGCATAAATTACTGCAATTTGACAAACTAAGTTTATATGAGTATATAGAACGCAACACGTCGCGACGTCAACCTTCCTGGTTGTTAGGATAATTCAAAATTCGTGAAAAGCCACATCTATCCCGGAGTGTGTGGATGCATTTTGTTCTCATGAAGATATACCAGCATTAACAAATGCTAGTATAACTTTAGCCAGGTTGCTTTCGCTAAAAAAATTTCAGCGAGAGTGGACATAGGAATGATTTATTATTTAAGTAGGCACAAAAATATATGTTTACTCACATGTTTCGTAGTTGGTTTCGAATAAGTTGTTTTTCAGAAGAAATTTTAAATTTTGTGTGAAAATATATGTATCGCAACAGATTAACATTAAAAAATACAAATCAATACTAATACTTATTTCTTATGTCTAATGATATATTTCTTATTTTTTTCAGATTCAGTTAGCACATGGACTCTGAAAAGTGAATTTTCTATTCAGATATAACAAAACTCTTTTTCGCTACAGAATTAACTCTGTTATAGTTCGAAAAAGAGATCGCGTTAATAAAGGCAAAAGAAACCGAATATTGATACATCTCGTGTCGAGATGCGGGCGGCAGTGGCGTGCGGTGCATTTTTAGTGTTTTGTGCGTTCACTACCGCTGAGCCTGGACATGATGTCGGCTATTCCATATCGTCGATGGCGAGATGCCCAAGATTCTGTTCCTGTTCTGGTGTCACTGTTGATTGCTCCCACAAGGGTTTGACCCACGTACCTAGGAATATTCCTGCGGACACTGAAAGACTGTACGTACTTTTATATTCTGTAGCTAAATATTTAGATGCGATATTTGATAGAAACCTATTCTTTATTTTGTATACTATAAACGCGTTAATAAGTTAATAACTTAACCGTCCATATCCCACAAACAAATACAAAGCGTATATGATTTCGAGAACGATATTGTAATCTTCAAATAAAAGAATTCGCGTTACTGTTGAAGATGGCGCCGTAGTCGTTGAAATACGAACACATTTATTTGTAGGAGGTGTGTTAAGTGTAAGTTGTGAAAGTGTTCAACGAGAAGCCGCAATTTTAAGAACGATGTTAAAGTCCTTGTGTAGATCAGAAAATACGCATATTTACTACTAATAATATTCGTCCGTCTTTTAATTTTATTAATTTTTAATTATCAATTATTTTATTAAAAAATATCGATATATACCAGATGTGCTTGAAATAAAAAGGCAACGTATGTAAAATGGAAAGATGCAATTATATATAATATAGAATCCAAAATATTTTCCCAAAATTTCCTCTCATAAGCGAGGAAAACAAATGGCAGATATTTAAAAAAAAAGTTATCACACCACAGTGCCAACGACTATATGTATAAGAAAGTATCGGAGACGATATCTTAAAGCTGTCCGATAACAATAAAAAGAGTAGTTTTGTTGTTGTCGATCTCGCTTTAAGTATCGTCTACGATTTAGTTAGGCGTAATTGCCAATGTTTCGTCCACTGTTTCAAGGGACATCTTCAGGGCTGTACGTAGATGTTCGTCGTTTCGCAGTAGCTTGAAGAATTCTTCAAGCTACTGCGAAACGTAGATCTACGTAGATGTCCCTTGAAACAGTGGACGAAACGTTGGCAATTACGCCTAACTCGACGCGGTTCCAACCCGGAACCCGAGATCTACATCTAGAGAACGACCGCGGAAACCTACAACTACACCTTATAAACTTCTTTTGAACATAAATAGTTTCTTCACATTTGATAAAAAATATCTGCGAACTTTTTATAGAACGATTAGATTCATGGTGAAAATCCTAGTGATAGTGAACTTCGTAGTTGATCAAAAATCTGAATTAGAAATTTGGTTTTAAGGACTTTATTATTAGAAGTTCGATTTCAAATCTCTACCGAATATGACTAAATGTTAATTACCACGAACTTTTTCAGAGAAACAAGGTGATTCGAGACAAAATAAAACCGTAAAATTTTTGGAGCGATTAGTGACATGGGTTGTAACATTGGCATTATACAACAATCATAGAGAACATTCTAAGGGTTATATAAATCTAAAAGTCCAAGACATACTCCAAAGCCTCCACTTCGTGCACGAAATGCTGAAAATAGTTTAGATACAATTCTTCTCATACAATTATGTTAGCCTAACAGCGAATAGGTACTGCCGATACATTTAATAAATGTACGATAAATATAACCAGGGATCTATTATGTTCTACGATAGTGGAAGACCCATACATCGTAAATAACAATTTAGAAACTTAATGGTTTAAATTATAAATATTTTTAGCATTCGCTTCCTTAAATATCTGGATTTAAAGGAAGAATAATTTTTTAATAAAGAAGATGTTAAAGATGGGGTCGAAACTTTCATTAGCTTTGGAGATTTATGTTTAAAAAAAATTGTATTTATGACTACATTAGTTGTTGATAGATTTGTGTTAGTTTCGTGTATGCCATATAGTTTTAAATTTTACTCATCAAATCCAACATTTCATACGTAGCAATTATATAATAGAAAATTATGAGCAGTTCCTGTAAACTACTATCAATATTCATAAATACAAAATAATCAAACCCTAAATTAATTTTTGTTTTGGTATGATATTTACATTTGATTTTTTGTTTGGAAAGTGTGCAAAGTACCTATCCTATTTTTAGATACAGCGATAGTGGAATATCAATAAAATTACGTAATAAGCACAAAACATTGTTAATAAAATTTTTAAAATAAAATAAAATTGAAAAAATAGAGCTGGCATAAACCTACGATTCTTATCAAAATAAAGGTTGTGGCTTAACAAATCTTCTAAATCTTTTTGTGGCAGTTTAAGCAGTTGGTATTTATTGTACAGTACATTCACAAGAATATCGGAAGAAATTCTTGTGCCTCTAAAACATTTTTAGATTCATTACAAATAAACTCATCTCGTTCCCAGGTAGAATGTAATAAATACTATTTCTAATAAACTTGTATTCAACCAAACAAGGTTGAAATTATCAGTTTACAAAGTGTTCTTTATTAGTCATAATACCATCTATGAGTTGTAGGGTCTAAAAAATTTTGTTTCAGTACTGAATTAAATAAGCGTATGTTTAATTAACAGCTAATTATTTAGTGATTAAATATTCTTTTGAATTTCTAAATTTTAAGAATGAATTAATGCGAAACTAAACACCGTGGAACAAGGTTAAAAAATATTAAATATGTCGGAGAACATATTATAAAATTGCATACAGAGATAGTGTGATTGTAACGATAAATATTTTATTTGTTACTCATTTGTAAACAAGAATTTATCAAAACACCGTATTAATTATGAAAGTTTATTTTGCCTCCTAAAATTTTTACAAGTTACTTGTCAGTATTACAAGTTAATACCATTATTTATATTAGATAATTCTGTTTTATTTGTATTATAGATGTTAAAAATCATAGTACAATTGTTTTTAATGCAAAATTTAGAGGATGAATTAGTTGAAATTGCATTGAATGCTGAAGTAAACGACAACGGCATAGCTTTCGTAGCTCATTACTATGAAATAATTTTCTCGAAATTTTGATTTTGTTATTGATAGAATCGTCAACATAACTCGGGATTTTCATCTTCCTGCATGTTTCAGTGTTAAAATATCTCCACCCATCTCCTCATCCACAACCATAGTTGCTCGAGTTTGGCGAAAAGAATGACCGGTGTATAACTCTTTTAAACCGAAATATTTCGCAATATGCTTTGGGACAGCGCCAATAGTGTGCTGACCAGTTTCAAAGGATGCGCTTTTTCATTTCTGCATGATAAAAAAACGTAGGCTTTCTGTTATAGGAAGCCGAAGATTTACGTATTTTCAGCACAATATACAGGGCTCAAAGCTGCATCATCGGTTATGGTAAATCTTCTTGTTAAATTTTTTGTTTGTCGCAATGTCACAATATCGTATTTGCCCATATCTTCTATGTCATTCATAGTCAACAAAGAAGTTCATCACATCGGACAACAACCAAAAAACCGAATATTGTTATAATTTTCGCAAGCAAACGTTCAACCTTAATTTTAGTTAAAACTTTCGTCTTTTTTTGAAATACATCGCTCATTCTTACGTTTGAGAAAAGCAATTGCCTTTTTAAATCCACAAATGCCAAATAAACATCACATTTTTCCATATAATTTTCAATAAAAAACAAACTTGCCAACTTGCGAAAAATTTTCCTCGATTTCTAAGCAAGTTTTGAGCATACACCATTTTACCCATAATGTATTAAGACTGAATATAACAGATATTTGATTCAAATACATCGCTCATTCTTACGTTTGAGAAAAGCAATTGCCTTTTGAAATCCACAAATGCCAAATAAACATCACATTTTTCCATATAATTTTCAATAAAAAACAAACTTGCGAACTTGCGAAAAATTTTCCTCGATTTCTAAGCAAGTTTTGAGCATACACCATTTTACCCATAATGTATTAAGACTGAATATAACAGATATTTGATTCACATGAATCAGCAGAACATCTTCTCCTACCACAATCCACCACTTCTTTTTTCTTTGACACTTTTTAAAATCGTATACCGTGAAAATTATTTTTCTGGCAATAAACTAGAAGATACGCTGGTGGCTTGCTTAATAATTACTTCCGGTACATTCACTTTGACCAAAATAAATAAACAGTGAAATAAACAACATACGTAGACATGGTAATGCTTCCAAAGCTTACAACAAGTTATTGAGGATTTTATTGTAATTGAAATTTGAATATGTATCCAATATACAATTGCATGCATAGAAATCGGCCCACTGTAAACCTTTGACTTTAATTATATTTTGTTTGGAATCTATTTATCCGATCAAGAAAATATATGCTGTTCGAAAAACAATTTAATATGCTTTGATGTGAGTTTAAATTTATTAAAATTTATCTCGTGTTCAAACTTAAAATTGTGAAATTAATACATGAGATAATTTATCTTTTTTCATTACTTAAAAGTATGGTTTATTGACAATTACAAATTAACACTTAATTTTTAAAAATGGGTACGGCCTCCTCTTACCTTAATAACATCTCTCATACGATTAAGCATAGATCTAATCAAGTTCGATATTGTTCCTTGTGGGATGACAACCCACTCTTCTTCTACTGCAACAATAAGTTCTTTGTTTTAGCTCGATCACATTAAGATCGGGACTGTATGCTGGCCAATCCATAACCCGAAAACCGACTTCTATATGTAACCTTGTACGATTGCTGCGGTGTGCGTCCTAGCACTGTCTTGCATAAAAATAAATTCGTCTCCAATGTAGTCGACGTAAGGTACCTCATGAAATGCTAAAATCTCCTCGATGTACCTAGCATCCGTTAAACCTCTTCTCCCGTGACCACAGTCGTCTTTACGGATGAGAACAGGGTCGATTCGTGCTCCCATAGAAATTGCACCCCAAATCACGCAAGAACCATCTCCATAAACAATTCGCTCTACAATGCAGAATTCTGAAAATTGCTCTCCTGGTCTCCGGTATACTTTTCTTCATCGGTCGTTGCCATAAAGACATATCCTGGTCTCACCTGGGAATAGAACAGAACCCACTGTTACAATATCCAATTCAGATGCTCTCGTGCAAAACGCAGGCGTGCTTCACGATGAGCTGCGATAAGTTTTGGACGAAGTCAGGTTACGTTCCTTTAGTCTTCGTCTTACTGTTCACTGAGCTGTTGCTGCACTTGTAGCACATTAAGGCGACGATTTCTTAATGTTGTTGACACAATAAAGCAGTCATCATGATCCGTTGTATATCGCTTTCTGCCGGTTCCAGGTCGCCTATGAAAGGATTCAGTCTCCTCATAGCGTTGGTATATTCTTCGAACAGCTGCGCGTGTCATATGCAGTTGTCGAGCAACAGCTCGCGGACTAAGTCCATTTTAGATTAAAGAAATTACTGGGGCGGCTTTTTGCGGTTCAGTATACATTAAATAAACACACTTGAAAACTAATCAAATTATGAAAAACAAATAATGTGCAAATTTCAATGGTTAAGGCAAACATTTCAACTTGCCACAAGTTTGATATTCTCGTTGTAACCACATCATAAATAAGTTTTATTTGTTTACCGGTTACTACGCATATAGACGACTAGCACACTTGATAAATTTAAACTCATATCAAAGCATATTAAATTGTCTTTCAAACAGTATATATTTTTTCTTGATCTGATAAATAGATTCGTAACAAAATATAGTTAAAGTCGAAAGTTTACTTATAGTGGGCCGATTTCTATGCACGCAACGAATTTTAATTTACCAGTAAATACCAGTTTACCATGCTAGTAATGTTATAATACTAGCGCAGTTTTAATTTTAAAAGTTCGCATGGAAACAATAAATATCTGGCGACAGTAACAATAATAATAAATTTAAACTAACCATCAGGTTTTGACTGATGCTTAACAGTCGATCTTGCTCGCGCTGGGGTCCATGAATTAATTCTAACAAAACGATTAATCACGCGGTTGACATCGCGAAATCCACTAACAAACGATCCAAATAGTAAAATTAGATCTTTTCCAAAGTCGACCGTAGCTAATTAATTATGTCCATGTAATATATTAACGCGTATCGTAACATCCATACGTGACAATTACTGTTTATCATAACGCGCCAATTTGCGGGTAGAAAGTAATTTTCGCCGAACTACGCGACCGATCAGCAGTCTCGTTGGACGTTTATTCTAATTTGTATGTCGGGCGGTGGGTGATCGTTATGAGTTAGGTGATTTATATCCTCGATGATTTAATAGATTGGTCATTTGTTGTCCGACAAGCCGTCACGTTTGTAATACATACGTACGCGCGTTTGACTTTAACAGCGTACGCGTATGGGATGGAATTAACAAGGTACCTGTTACACGTTCACCTGTGATACGATCCGTCGGGCTAATTCAATTGCCCTGCCGTGATTAAGAGACGGTGAGGCTAATTTTACTGACAGTATCGGAGTTAAATGGTGTATTCATAACCAAAATGATCTTTGTCGCGAATGTCGAATCAAAAATGGATTTAAAGTTACTATTCTAAATCGTTTTGGGGTTGTATTTGGAGCTTTTATAAAAAAATTAAATGGGATTATTGGTAATACATTCTCACTTGCTGATAAAATAATCCTTTTTATTTATTCAACACTAATTAATTATTTATAATATTAATGTAAGAGAACTCTGTTGTTTGATTTTTATGAGTTGATTGACTATTTTTAAATTGATATGCTGGAAAGGAGTTCAGGGCAAGGCTGCACTCAAACTATTATTGTTTTTCTTCTTTTCTTCTAACTTTTAAACCACAATTTTCAAGTAACAAGTAACAAATTATAATTTTTACAATTACAATAGTTTATCGATAAACAATCAACAAAAATTTATATTTGAATTACTATGCAACCTTCAATTGGTTAATGAGTTATGTAGACACAATCGTTGTGACTACTGGTAAATGTCCAATTATTGTCTAGTATGTCCGAGTTACGAGTCCTATTTTATTCTCATAACCTCTGAATCCTATTTCAATAGTCAGAATGTCGGAATTTAAAGGTCTAAGTGTTTTATTTAATCCAAATTTACGATTTAATAATCATATTTTTGATATCCTTACTTCAGCTATTAAATCTATCAATTTCATTATAAGTGCTTGTAGATAATTTCGTAATCCGTTAACGTTAAAATCTTTTTATTATGCTTGTTTAAAAATGGAGTGTTCATTATGGAGAGCTCATTATTTGCACTTGATCATCCCTTGGAAAAGGCGTCCTTTATGCCTGGATTGGATTGTAAAGTGGATCGCCTAGAGTCGCAAGTAAGAAATTCATTTGGATTGTAGCTTCCCTCCGCCATTGATTCTTCGGAATCTGTCGTAAATTCTTCAGCTCGTACAATTCCAATTTCACTAGGTGGGATCGTTTTTCGCCCGGCGACTGAATAGTACAATATCCTTCTTGGGTGTTCCATGAAATGTTTTGTGAGATTGAATAGATATTGGTTTGTGACGTCGTAGGTTCGTCTAATTCTCCGTCAATCTCGTTTGAGAGGCAGTCCAGAAATTCTGGAACACCGACAATATCCGCCGCTCCAGGAACAGTCGTGGACAATGTGGGCGTGGTCTTCGTGCCACACCCAGATAAAGCGCCCTCCTTTAAATTTTTGTTGTATACATCTATTAAAATATCTTTTATTTTGCTCGGAAGTAATGTCTGGTAATATATCGTGAATAAGTTTTTTCCTTTAAGAGCTTAACAAACTTCTCGAATGAAATTTCGGATAACGCGCGTATTTTCGCGTCCTTCATCTCCTTGGATAACTTCCACAGCATCAAGGAGTTCTTGAAAATACTCTTGCCAGTTAAGTATTGGTCTTTCATGCAATGAGATATCGACATATCTAACCACATTATCAGTAATGGAATCTGAAATGGATCCGTCCATATTAATTCGATCAAATTCAGAAGACATTCCCGTTGACAATTCTCTGTAGCTTCCTCTCCCATTTCCACTTGTTGAAGGAGTGGCATCATCTCTTCTTGTGTTGTCATGGTTACTTGATGATTCGATCTTAAAAAACAAGTTTCTAATAGTCTACCGTTAAAATAAAATTTACTAACATTTCTACTTCCAATACCGGATAATTGTTTAAATATTAATAATTGATCACGAATGTTATCAAAACAACTCACGTTTAATTTACAGAAGCCGTCGGAATCATTGTAAAAACCATCAGGATCTAAGTGAAAATTGTCGAATTTTGAATTTGCTCAACTATCGCGTGAGGTACCTCATTCGGCACAACTACTTCTTTGTTTTGAACATTGAATTGAATAGACATTGTTATTGGTGTTTGCTTCCCTAAACGTTTCGATTAACAAAATGTCCCTGTAGGTATTTCGTTGCATTTATATACCAATGGAACGAGGCCGCCGCTGTCCACTTGTTTTCTCTTTTAACATTTGAAAGTGAAAAAAATGTAAATATCTAAAACCTTTGGTTTTCATCCACAGCGGCAACGGCGGCGGGGATGAAAGGGTGCGTGGGGCAAGAGCGGCAATCGAATCGACTACGTCATGATTCTTGATTCAGGATCATCGAATAGTCCAGTAAATTCTCAACATTCTTAGTTCCGCGACCCCCCAAATAGTAAATATAAATAAAATTAATATTTCGCGACCCCCCTCCTCCACGCCCAAAGGAATAATAACAGTAAGCTTACTATTACTAATTTAATTTTGACTGTAATTATAAATGTAAAAAAATATTTAATACTATACAGGGTGAGTCGTGAGGAATCGACCAAACTCAAGGAGTCTATTCTACTGGTGAAAGTAATGTAAAAAAACTCAAATGTTGTTATCCGATTTTTATTTGTTTTCGAGTTATAGCGTAATTAAAAATGTAGATTTAGTATACCATGTTTATGTATGTATTCGTAAAAACAGTGAAACCCCGGTAGCAATTCATTATAGGGAAGTCTTCCTAGCTGAAGCGCTACCTGTTCGTGGTTTTCCGAACTAGCGGTAGTGACATTGAAAGCAGTCGAGAAATAGTGTAGAGTGGTTTGTATGCCTAATGCGTCTAATGTCACTACCTCTAGTTCATCGTTGATATAGTGAGGGCGCTGCCATCATAAAAAATGTTCCCTATACCTTGGAGTAAATTATAACATTGTGTTCGGGTATTGTGACATTGACCTGACGTTTGTACGACTATAGTGTAACAAACTATATGCCACACACTTATTCTAATTTAGAATATGCTAATATGGTGTTTGTTTATGGATTTTGTGATGGGAATGCTACAGCTGCTGCTAATGAATATCGTCAACGGTTTCCACATCACAGACATCCTAATAAAACTATTTATTAGTGTATTCAACACATTGTGCGCGACCGGAAAGCTTCCCAGTGTAAACATAATATCTGAACGAGGCAGTCGACAACAATTACAAGAAGTAGAAGATATTCTGGATGTAGTAGAAGAAGACGCAACTACCAGCTCACGGAGAATTAGTATTCAATTGGGCATTCCACAAACAAGGGTGATAAAAACACTCCACGAGCATGGGTTACGTCCGTACTATGTACAAAGAGTACAGCACCTACAACGAGATGATAATCGTAGACGTATGGAATTTTGTCGATGGATAAATGATAATCCTCGTTTTGTATCGCGTATACTGTTTACTGATGAAGCGACATTCACCCGTGACGGTATTAATAATTGTCATAACCAGCATGTATGGTCAGACGAAAATCCACACGCAACAGTCGAAAGTAACTTTCAACATAAATTTTCGGTAAACGTGTGGTGTGGTATGATCGATGGTTTTTTAATTGGTCCTTACATTTTTGAGAATCGCCTCACGGGAGACACCTATTTACATTTTTTAGAAAATGAACTGCACGGACTACTAGAGGATGTTCCCATAAACATCAGAACCCAAATCTTCTACCAGCACGATGGAGCGTCTGCACATTACGCTCGTGCAGTTAGCCAACATTTGGCTTAAAGGTTTCCAGGGAGTTGGATTGGAAGTGGTAGTCACATTGGTTGGCCTCCTAGGTCTCCAGACCTCACGCCACTCGATTATTGTTTATGGGGCTGGTTAAAAAATGAAGTGTATCAAGTAAAAGTGCACACTCGTGAAGCACTAATTCAACGGATTATTAATGCTGCTGACAATATCAAACATCAACCTGACGCAATTAGGAACGCAACCAGCGCCCTTGGTAGACGATGTAAAAAATGTTTTGAAATGAATGGCGGTATTTTTGAAAATATATTATAAAGAACGATAATACCAATAAAATACAAAAACTTAAATGTATGAAATTTTGTTTATTTTTAATTACGCTATAACTCGAAAACAAATAAAAATCGGATAGCAACATTTGAGTTTTTTTACATTACTTTCACCTGTAGAATACACTCCTACAGTTTGGTCGATTCTTCACGACTCACCCTGTATAATTAATTACATTGCTCTAATTTTATATATTAAGAAAATACCGACAATATAAAAAATGTAATAGGACTGTTCCTATTATTTTATGTCGCTGCGCTTGTAGCGACGGGTATGAACATGCATGTATGACGTGTGCAATTTACAAGTTCCGACTTGATGTGTACGTGCTCTTTCTAATTTGGTCTCCTTCTATAATACTCGCTGTGACAAGTTTTGCTGTTACCAGTATAAAAGAGGCACTTGCGATTGCACAACTTCAGTTAAGTATCGGACCGTATTTGGACCGTGTTCACCGTAAGTTTTTGAAGTACCTCACTTTCAAGACTGATGGTATCTACCCGGACCGTGGTGCATCTCAGGATTATTTGCTTTTGCATCATGGCATGTCATCACAAAGCGTAAGAAGAGATAATATTTGTAGGAAATTCCTTATTAAACTGATGGAAAACATTATTGACTGCCCGTTCATATTGGAGCGAATGTCGTTTTTGGTTTCTCGTATGAACTCTAGGTACGAAGTTACATTTATGGTTTCCTTCGCGAAGACAAACGTCTTAAAACGGACTCCTACCTATATTCTCTCCAACGTGGCCAATAGAATGCAGGATGATCTATTTACTTGAGGATGACTCGCGGCTGGACAGCATTATTTAAGTCTATACTTCATTTGATTGCACTTCCATGTCATGTAATTATAATTATAATGTACCTTGTGATTGGGCCTAGCCTGTTGGGTATTAAAGTATATTATTATTATTATGCGAAGCGTGCGTCTAGTGTTTTTATTTTAGTGTGCGGTTAATCGTGAAACTAAGTTGTTTTTTTTAATTTCTTATGCGAAATGAGTAAATTTGTGGAGAAACGAAGTGAGCCATCTACATCCAGTGAATCGGTTGGTAAAAAAACAAGGTTGTACAATGACGGTTATTTAAATTATGGTTTTACCTCATTGGATGGAAAGCCATAGTGCGTTGTTTGCTTTCAAGTTCTCTCCGATGAAAGCATGAAGCCATCAAATTTAGGTCGACACTTGGAAACTAAACATCTGGCTCATAAAAACAAACTCTTGGAATTTTTCGAAAGAAAATTACATACCTTGAGAAATCAACAATCTCTTCTTTTCCATACAGAAATTAAATGGTTATCGCGAGGGAAAGTGTTAACCCTGGTATCGGAATTGCAAGATGAATTAATAATATCTTTCCAGGATAAACAAACTCTATTCTCTAACAAATCGGAGACTGTGGCTTATAAGTGAATAAAATAAAATTAAAAAACCCTTACCACAATAGAATTTAATGATTCTAAACACGTATTTCTACAACCACGTTGTAATCTTCAGTAGAAAAAACAGTGTATCACTTGAACGCACAAAAACACTCACAGAAGGATTGTTCTGAACGTCTTCTAGTTTAACACTAAATTCTTCAATCTTAAATGCTACAAAAATTACCTACATTTTGGTAAACCCCACCTATTCATGCAAGAGCATTAACCCATTATATGTAAATTCTATAGAAAACCGTTTAAAAATATTATAAAAGCCGTAATTTAACATACATTAAGAATCCAATTATGAAACTAATCCTTAAATTATGTTGAAATATAAATTTGGAAATTAATGTTGAGTCAGAATATTTTAATGGCAAATATTGTAATGAAACGAATTTAAAAAAATTTAAAAATAAATTCCATGAATTCGAATATTTTTTAATGGTTTTCCTATTTTTCTTGCTTTAATAACATCTAACTGTCAATTAACTCAAATAAAGAAGAACCTGGTATAGGACCCAAATCTGCGTTAATTACGTTATTCCTATTTTTAAAGATAAAAATGCTCTCAAAACTATCTAATTCGCGGGGGCGTGTGACGTTTTTTATTAATCTCAGACAGTCAGATGTTACGTTGTGATCTGATTCAAGAATATGTCGGGCAACACTTGATTTTTCCGGTCTATTGAATCTAATATGTGAAACATGTTCTTTATAACGAGTTAGAATCGAACGTTTTGTTTGGCCGACATATTTTTTATCACAATCCTTACAATTTATTTCATAGATTCCAGATTTGTTGTTTACCTCAACTTTGTCTTTCGCGTTGCCTAAGAGAGATTTTAGGGAGTTATTCGACCGAAATGCTACTTGAACATTATACTGTTTAAAGGTTTTACTTAAATTTTTCGTAGTTTCGTGAAACGGTAAACTAATAATTTTTTTGCTCGAATCAATTTGAGGTAGCAAACATGTGGAATCCTGAATTGTTTTTCTTACTTTATGTTTTCTAACTAGCTTGTTTATTATTTCTGAATCGAAACCGTTGTAACTCGCGATTTTCTTAATTAAAGTTAATTCCTTTTCATATCTATCCTTTGTCAATGGCATGCTTAACAAACGATTGATAAGAAAATTGTTAAGCATGCCATTGACAAAGGATAGAAATGAAAAGGAATTAACTTTAATTAAGAAAATCGCGAGTTACAACGGTTTCGATTCAGAAATAATAAACAAGCTAGTTAGAAAACATAAAGTAAGAAAAACAATTCAGGATTCCACATGTTTGCTACCTCAAATTGATTCGAGCAAAAAATTTATTAGTTTACCGTTTCACGAAACTACGAAAAATTTAAGTAAAACCTTTAATCAGTATAATGTTCAAGGAGCATTTCGGTCGAATAACTCCCTAAAATCTCTCTTAGGGAACGCGAAAGACAAAGTTGAGGTAAACAACAAATCTGGAATCTATGAAATTAATTGTAAGGATTGTGATAAAAAATATGTCGGCCAAACAAAACGTTCGATTCTAACTCGTTATAAAAAACATGTTTCGCATATTAGATTCAATAGACCGGAAAAATCAAGTGTTACCCGACATATTCTTGAATCAGATCACAACGTAACATCTGACTGTCTGAGATTAATAAAAAACGTCACACGCCCCCGCGAATTAGATAGTTTTGAGAGCATTTTTATCTTTAAAAATAGGAATAACGTAATTAACGCAGATTTGGGTCCTATACCAGGTTCATCTTTATTTGAGTTAATTGACAGTTAGATGTTATTAAAGCAAGAAAAAGAGGAAAACCATTAAAAAATATTCGAATTCATGGAATTTATTTTTAAATTCGTTTCATTACAATATTTGCCATTAAAATATTCTGACTCAACATTAATTTCCAAATTTATATTTCAACATAATTTAAGGATTAGTTTCATAATTGGATTCTTAATGTATGTTAAATTACGGCTTTTATAATATTTTTAAACGGTTTTCTATAGAATTTACAAATAATGGGTTAATGCTCTTGCATGAATAGGTTGGGTTTACCAAAATGTAGGTAATTTTTGTAGCATTTAAGATTGAAGAATTTAGTGTTAAACTAGAAGACGTTCAGAACAATCCTTCTGTGAGTGTTTTTGTGCGTTCAAGTGTTACACTGTTTTTTCTACTGAAGATTACAACGTGGTTGTAGAAATACGTATTTAGAATCATTAAATTCTATTGTGGTAAGGGTTTTTTAATTTTATTTTGAACTCTATTCTCATTGTTTTTACAAAATAATGAGTGTATGTTGTTGGCTTACTTAGCTGATGTATTTTCACATTTAAACGACTTGAGTGTAAATTTACTAGGACGTGATAAAAACATTTTATTAATGACAGACAAAGTTCATGCTTTCATTAAAAAGCTTGATATCTTGGATTATTGGCCTTTAAAGCAAAAATTTGTTCCCACTCACTTCGGATTATATTGAGAAAAAATTGAATGAACAAGACACTATTATTCACCACAGTTTGGATTGGATGAAGATGTATTTGCGTGAGCTAAAAACTCAGTTTTGACGTAGTATTTCCCGGAAGATAAAAATGATTTCTTGGAGAGATAGGTACTGAATCCGTTTAGTGTAAACGTGCTAAGTTACCAGTTGAGATTTACGATTAGTTTATCGAAATGTCTGCCGACTAAACGCTGAAACTGTAATTTACATCTGAAGATTTAAATACGTTTTGGCTTGCTATAGTCTATCACATTAATTTCTTTTCTTTACATGTAAGTAAAATGATTATTATAATAAATGCTTTTTTCCCATAAAATAGTTTTTCATTATTGTTTAGGCTACTTCGCGACTCCCCCTTTTAATAACACCGCGACCTTCTTGGGGGTCGCGATCCCTAAGTTGACAAACGTTGCTCTACATCAAAGTCCGAAATGAATTGCCGTCCAGTAACTGTTTTAGTGGGTCAAGCACATGGAAATTGGCATCGAGACAAATAATTATAAAACGGCATTTCAAAACTCATCAACGCGTAAAAGCAAGTAGATTTTGAATCATCATAGCTACGTGGGGACGACTTTATCATGCGACAGCATTTGTGAAAGAACGTTTTTTCCCGATATAAACATATAAAATAATTTAAAATGTCTGCCTGGTTATTGTTCAGAATTGATGTTGATACTAGGTTTCTTAAAATATAAGAGCAGTACACTTTGGTAATCAGAAAATACGTTTACAATTTAATTTTATTCGCCTTTCAAGATTCTTCACGCTATATAATCTAGCGATTGAATTCTGATTCGTTGTGATAACATCAAGATTCCTTATCGTCAACAATTTGGTGAGAAGTAGTGATATGGTCGAAGGCAAATTTTTCTGATCATCAGTATCCATTTTTTGATAGCCACGATTATGATACATAATGGAATGAGTATTCCCACATTGTTGAATGTTCATCAATTGTGAATTCAGTTTCTTTATTAAAAAATTTTTTTTGCGTATTTAAATATTTTTTCTTCTCAGCACATTATAATCCTTGTCTCATTCTTTTTTATACATTTTCCACATTTTTAATTTTATTGTATAATGTACACGTTTTATTTCCATTCAATAACGGTTTTACTTTCTTTAATTTTTAATTCAAAGCTTACTTTCCTATTTAGTACGCCATCTGTCGGTCGCAGAATTTATTGATAGTGTTTCAAATTTAGATTACAGGTTTTGTTGTTGATATCCAAATTTATGTTGAAAAATTATGGATATATTGACAGTAAATTAGCTATAAATTTTAGCTGAAATCCTTATTTAATATTAATATATTATCGTAGTAACAAGTGGAAAATATATAGTGTCTGTGTATACGATTTTTTATCACTTGTAAATACTATACTTTCAAAATAAATTGCACATTCATTAGTTTTAATTATATTTTTTGGTGATTAAAGTAGCAGCGGGGTCTGTGTACTTTCATTAAAGTCAAATCTAGACATGACGCATATATAAATACCCAACACACATGAATATCCAGAAGTAAACGCACCTGAAAGATAATTTATATGTAAATTCGAGCCACTTAGAGCGTCTTTTAATTATATCCCCAATCGATGTTGTTAATTTAACATCGACTGTGTAGAGAAAGAGAGCAGATCTCTCTTCGCTATATTCAGAGGCCCTTAATACCATTTGATAACCACGGTATAATGTTACTAGTTAATATTTATAGAATCGAGACGAAAACATTTCGTATGATCTGTCTATTTCAATGAACAGAGTCTGTGGGAAGGGATGGAAAATAAAAAGCGTGATGCATTATGAAGGAATGAAGGCTGTTATTAATCACAAGTATATATATATATATATATATATATAAATTATAGAAATTTTTTTTTCCAATTTTGCAATTATTTTATAAATTTAAATTTTAAAAATTTTACAAAGTAAAAGTCAAATATGTAACTAAACAGTTTCTTATTTTCACTTTCAAAATGGTTTTAATGTAAAGTCGAGTAAAATACATTTATTGTTTGGAAGCGTCTTGTAAAATGAAGATGATAATCAGTAGAGGCCGGATTATATGCCGTTTGCATAAATTTGCATATATGCATAATATATGCATTTTGTATATTATTTGCATATTTTGTAGTAATTCAGCATTTTTGCATATTTTAAGTAACCGAGTTTTATTTATTTACTAAATCAAATTTACTATAGGCACTACTAAAAATATATCGTGGATGTAACAAACAAACAAAAATTAAACAGCCATCTTTACATTAAAAATAGCATTTTATTAAGCCTCTTCCCGTTACTTTTACGATAAGCGTCTCTAAGAATTTATTAATGCCCTTCTCATACATCCAGACCGAGACAAAATTCCAGGAAAAGCTAATACCTTAAAACTTCTAAATAAATACAAAATACATTTTACCAGAAAATTAGGAGTATATTTGTTTCTTTGCTATTCGGAGAAATTTGTCCCATATTCGAAAGTAATTTTATTCAGTAAATCAGCAAATATAAAATTCCCGACCAGAGCATGTTGAGAAAAAATATATTCCCTGTATCTATGCAGAAACATTGAATAGCATTAAGAAGGTTGTTGCAAACAATTATCTTTATACATGCGTAGATAAAACTACTGATAGTGTGGGTGGATACATAGTTCATTTAATGATTGGTATCCTTAACGTATCGTTTCCAGCAAAATCGTATTTAATTTCATCCAAACAGTTGGAAAAGGAAAATAATTTGACAATAACAAGGTTTATGCGGGAAGAACTGGCAGCTTTCTTCTTAACGGAATCGATTCCAACAGAGAAAATTCTATTGCTTGATGGATGCTGCACCATACATGGTGAAGGCAGCTTTCAACTTGAAAATCTTTTACCCTAATTTAATTCACATAAATTGCTTGGCGCATAAACTAAATCGTGTTGAAGAAGAAGTTAGAAGCCATTTTTCCTTAGTAAATACTTTAATTAGTAGTATTAAGTAAGTATTTTTAAAGTCCCCATTACGAATTCAGTTTTACAAACAACATCTACTCGGTGTTCCGCTTCCTCCTCAACCAGTAATCATACGATTGGGAACGTGGTTGGAGCCTGCTATTTTTCATGCAAATCATTATGAAGGAATAAAGACAATTATTATGGATCTTGATAGATATGCACAATCTATGATAGACGCACAAAAGGTGTATTCGAGTACAGAAATACCTCAAAAGTTGGCGTTTATTAAAGCCAAATACAGTTTTTTTTCCACTTCTATATTGCAGTTGGAAAAACAATTTATCTCGCTAATCGAGAGCGTTGAAATAATAAACAAATTTGAAAAGTCATGTTTTGATGTCAAAGGAGGAGTGGGATAGTCCGTGTATGAAAATTTTTAAGTGTAATAGGAAAAAATGAGTAAAGGATATTGCTAAAATCTTGTATGGTGATTCAGTAGAAAATATTGAGTTGATAATAGATGATATTTCTAATTTGAAATATGCTCCTATAACAAGCGTCGCCGTAAAACGGACCTTTTCAATATATAAATACTTGTTGTCAGACAAGCGTCACAATTTTTCTGTTGAAAACTTTGAGAAATATAGTATTGTAAATATGTGTAAATTATTTTCATAGTTAATTATTTTGTAAAATGTTCTAAATAAACTTGTAGTAAACATAATAGAATATTTTTTGTACAGTATTCCATTTTCTAACGTACCTCGTATTTTTTTACCTGCATATGTTCACAAGAAAGTGCTTATTTAGGCTAAAACATCTGCATATTTATGCGCATATTTTAAGTTTTTTTTTGCATGTAATCCGGTCTTTAGTAATCAGATATACAGTACGATCACAATATGCAGATTGTGTTGGTACACCTGAAAAATTAGCATTAATGTGAACGAATTTCAATATGTCTGTGGCGTCGCACGCGTGTCACGTCGGAAATTGAAAATGCACTAAAATCTCGGAAAAAATCATTCGGTATGCCAATGATAAATGTAAAAGGAAAAATAATGCCTGGCAGTTCATAGTGTTGTAAATTTAATAAGCAAGAAACACTGGTAATATGACTAAAAGTAAATTTACTGGTCGTCTCACTATTGCTGCACCCGATACTTTGGAAAATGTGAATCAAATTGAACGAAATCCTCATATTTCTGTAGGCCGTCTATTCCAACTAATAGATAAGTTCCCCTTAACAATTGCTCTTTTAATCTATCATACATGCATTTTAGAACATTGCTATGAATTGTCTTCTAAGAACTTGAAAGACAGCTACATTTACACCCACATAAACTTTAAATTGTTAAACAGGTAGAAACAAGAAAAATCTCTAATCACAATATAAATTAATAAACTCTAAATACGCATTTCGGCAATTTAGTAGCTTCAGTTGTTCATTAAATTCCCCCAATTTATTATTTACAACGAATCCAGTTTTGGAGGTGGTATAATGATCATCGGCATTATAACATTGACCATCAAAATATTGCTTTCTATTCCTATTAAGCATGAATGCACCTGTCTGGTTATGTTAATTCACAGATTATAGAACTTTGTGGGTAGATAATCCACACGATTTAATCGAAAAACCATTGCATCCAGTTGAAATTGGTGTTTGGCTGACAACGAATTATTAGTGCAATATTCTTTCAGGAAGCAATTAACGCCTATAAATACGAAACCATATTTTAGAGTCATTTATTTAGTCAATATAATATAGAATTAACTAATGGTTATTTCCAACAGGATTCCGCCACACCACATATTCCACATACAACTATGAATTATTAACAGCAATTTTTCCCAGATCGTTTTATAAGTGTAGATTTATGGTAAAGTAGATCGCCTGGATTTTTTTATTCACTTATTTAAAAAAATGTAATTTTCCAAAAGCCCATAAACAATTTGCAAAAAATACGACACGTTATTGAAGAGACAATTGCAAAGTGCAATATATCACGAGTTCAGTGTTGGAGTAAGGCCAACATTCTGAGCATTTTCTTTGTATATACATTGTAATGTAACAGGTGCGGCATCTTGTGGTACGTTTTCGAACTAGCGGTTATTTCGCCGCTCATAGCTTTACTGTCATCTGTTAAGTGACAGAAATTCAGTATTATATTCCCGGTGAACGAAATGATTCGATATACGCTTGATCAACGTTGGGAAATATTGAAAATTTATTTTCAAAGTAGTGAGCCAGTTGCCAAAAATTGCGTGCACAATTTGGTAGAAATGAAACGCCAACTGAGAACGGTGTAAGGAAATTTGTGAAGAAACTTTGTTCTACTGGCATGTTAATAGACAATATACATGCTCGTTCGAAGGAAAAAATTCCTTCTGTAGCTGAAAGTGTGCGTCAACATCCTGTAACGTCAGAAGTGGGATGGCAGGATCGCCATGTAATGTCACCTGGTCCCGGAGGTAACATTGTTGCCGAGGCTGTTCCATTTAGACATCAGATATTTCAGTGGTACAAAGAATATGCATTGGAGCGATTAAACAATAACATTTAATTCAATAACGAATATAACAACAGTAAATAATACATGGTAATATGACGCACTAGTTTCTGATTGTGACTCTGACTGTGCAGACTTCTTATTCTCTAGTTTATGTACCGTCTAAGTGTGTTCTATTAGCCTAGTGACCTGGTTACAAGATGTTTATTAACATGGTGAAAGATCATAACTAAGGGAAGGTCATGTTGATGAAATGAATAAGTAGGCCATTGCATGTTTGTGAATATATGACCTGGTTTAGTTATTACAATTCTAGCACCTCCACCCGCCATCGTTCATAAGAATTGAACATCAGCGATCGGACTGTGCAAAGAATTTTGCACAAAGACCTCAGTATGAAGGCCTACAAAGTTCAATTGGTTCAAGAAGTGAAGACAGTGGACCAGCTATTGCGTTTTCGCTTCGCTAATCAGTTGGAAGAATTGGCATTTTTACCAAAAAATGATCTCTTCCCATGAAGTTTATTTTCACATTGGAGGTTATGGGAATAAGCAAAATTGCCGTATTTGGGGTACAGAAAATCCACACGTGCCAATTGAGATGTCAATGTACCCAGAACTAGTGACTGTATGGTGTGGAATATGGTCCAAAGGTATCATAGGGCCTTTTTTTTAATGAGCAAGAAGCCGCACTAACAGTCGGCGACCGTTATTGTGCCATGTTAACTGATTTTTTATTCTCTACGATTGAACAGGAAGACTTGGCTGATGTTTGGTTTCAACAAGATGACGCCATTAACCACACAGCCAACGTTATTATCGACGTTTTGCGCTCTCTCTTCGAAAATCGCACCATCAGCCGAAATGGCGATGTCAACTGGCCACCTAGGAGCTGCGATTTAACGCTCTTGAATTATTATTTGTGAGGAGTTGTCAAGGACAGATGTTATGCCGACCATTCAGAGATGACTGAGGCTTTAAAAGACGCAATTAAATTGACTCTTGGTGCAATAAACACTCAAACGATTGAAAATGTACTAAAAAATTGGGTCGACAGAATGGGCTACTGCAGAGTCAGCCGAGGCAGTCATTTAAATGAAATAATATTCCGTTCTTAATCCGAAGGTGTACTTTCGAAAATAAATTATAAATCATTTCAAAATATTTGTTGCATTTTTATTTAATATGCATTTTTAAAACGAACTAATAGTTACCGCACCCACTAGATTCGTAAAATTTGTTTCACTTATCTGTTTGTATAAATCTCACTTCAGATATCAGTTAATATTGGTTTACTATTAATTTTGAATATATGCCATCCATATGTATGTAAAATGTTCTAACTCAAAAACATCAATATAAAGGGAATGACCAGGCAAGCCAATTTTTTAGGGCTACCAAATTAAATTTTTCTTTAATAATTTATAGTGACTTTGCATAGGATATTTAAGTAGGAAAATTTCTAGAAATATTATAACAAACATTTATAAATGTGCAATTCAATGGGCATGTATACATATTTAGCTTATATACGTACATTATATTCCCTTTCTGTATATACAATTTCACAGTGTATTCTATTTAGATTAGTCATTATTTCTAGGGTGCAACTTTAGCACTAGAAATAGCAGACTATGATTGATTGCTTAGCCTAACCTTAAACTTACAATGATCAAATATGAATGCAATATTATTAGTAAAAAAACACATTTCAGAAATTGTCAATGTCAGTATCGAACGTCATGAAGTCACTTTGGCAAGCACAAATTTGAAATTTAAATGTCTTTCCGAAATTCACTATAAATCCGAATCATTAAATTCTAGCAATATGCTTACCATCAGTCATTTCATAGGCATTTCGAAACAAACTGAGGTTTTATTTCTGGTACTTGCTGGAATATGCTGTACAATCTTCGATGCATCTCTGTTTAATCTCCACACTAATCTTTATAAAGTTTGGAGTTCGCCGATGGATCCGACAAAATTTACAGACGCCGCACAACTATATGTAAAATACATTCTCAGTAGCATAGTTTTAGTGCGGACTTTCACAGTGCATTTATACTTGGCGTTTTATATTGTGATGTTATGGCCGGCGATTTTTGAAGAGAAAGCCGGCCTGTTGATACCGTGGTTAATTGTGGGTGCGGTTAAGTGCTTAGCGATGGGCGCTATGTCCTTCTCGACAGGAGTGTATATATGTCTAGCGTATAGATTTTCGAAAGTCGCTTGTTGGGATTTCTTGTTAGCTCAAATTATAGATCAAGGACCGTCAATATATATGTGGTTCTGTATTTTAAGTTATTACCACGATATTAGTAGAAAAGAACCCGATACCATACATCTGCCATATCGGCAAAGATCATCAATCGTATTCAGCAAAGCGGAAAGGAGGAGAAGAGTTAAAGGCCTATTTCTGGATACGAAATTGCAAAAGACATGCGACGACGAGAGACAATTAATTAGTGTATCTACAATAGATAATATAATAAATCAATTGCGCACAAGTTTACGCAGAGGCACTTCGAGATCTTTAGATTCTCTTTTAGATCAGCTCGCTGCTGAGGCACAGAAGGAAGAGATATTGAATGATATGGATGAAAATCTCGAAGAAGATAAATATCTTACAATTGCCGAAAGAACCTTAAAAATATTGAATATTTCTCCAAGCTATGTAAGCGATGCACAGACAAAGTACGACGTGCCTCAACCAGCAATTGTTCACAAAGAAAAAAGTTTGAAGGCTTATTCAAATCCATTACTTGTAGAAAAATCTAACGTAGACTCTTTAAGGATTAAAAAGTTGGAACTGAAGGCATTGCCACAAAAAAGTGAAGAATTATCCTTTATATTATCTGAAGCTGAATTAAATTCTACAGGTTATAATAAAGAACCCGATAAAGTTTCAGAAGACGTATATCATGAAGAAAATCGTAAAGACCTTCCTACAGTATTCAAATCTAAAATTACACGCGAAGAATCGCCTGTAGAACCTAAAGTAGAACTAAAGGAATTGCACGTTAACAAATTTGAGGATAATATTTCTGAATATTCTAGATTTGCTTCCAACGAGGCGGAAGATGCTATTTCATCTATAGTTAATTCAAAGATTAACAGTCAAGATGGTTCTGTTCAAACTAAATCCAGTACCCTTGACACAAAAGTTTTAGTTTCAGAGGGAGCATCCTGCTCTTCGAAAACTCACACTTTATTAGCCAAAAGTGAAGATAAAAAGGTCGAGTCGAAGAAGATCGATCAGAAGACATTCTCAACGTCAAAAGCGGTCACGAAGGCGCCGAAAACGTTTCCGCAAACTATGAAATCTAAGAGCCTTGATAAGAATTATAATAAAACACCTTTACCGACGTTTAAGCATGATGGTTATACGTTGGCGTATATGGAAAGTCAACAAAGGAAAGCAGCTGCGGATATTATAAAGAATAGAAGACGACCTAATTCTAGCGGTGTATAATAAAACTGTGTTTCTATTAAGCTGCGCTTAATAAAAAATAGTCGAAAATTTTTTTGTGTATCACTGCAAATACACCACAGGGCATTGTTTAGGTTTGTTTGGTGTTTTTAGTTCCTTCATTCCGCAAATTTGTAGATTTTCAAGAATATTATGTTTTTAAAGTAATAAGTTATGGCAATAACGAATTTGAAGAAAAAAATCAAAGAATCATGAAATTGTCTTCTAAAATATCTCGTACGAAACTATCTTCAGAAAATAAAAATATATATACTTAGTTGTTTTGTTTTTATAACTTTATAAATCAGACTTTACTTATAAAACTATTAAAATTGAGAGCATCGAGAATTTTGACTAAAGACAATGATAATTATTCCATGACTGTCATTAAAAGTAGAAGTTTCGAACGTCACGTTGATGACCGAAAGTGGTCATTCATTACAAACTCAGACAGTTTGACAAATAATAAATATTGGCTTTGTAACATGGTCTTAATATTGAAATTTATAAAATGTCACCTAACTGAAAGAAAGTCAGTGGCGTATAAAATAAAAAATTTGAAAACTGGAGAAATTCAAATGCAAATAAGGTTTTTGCAACAATATATGCGTTTTTAAAATGAAAATGCATTCCAGTTTGTTTTTCTCGATAAAATCTGTTTTTTTCAATATGGAAGCTCTCAAAAACCACGGCAAGATGAGAATATTAAATCTGTAAAAGCAAAAAAAGTAGGGGGCAAATTATTTAAAAAGTATTGGCATGGGCAATAAATATATCATTGACTTTTGTTTTATAGATATAACATGTGTTCATTTTAAAGTCAATCTAGGATACTTTGAAATTTTGATAGAATAAGACGCAAATATATTAGTATGTGTTTATTGTTCCGTAAACGTAAATCCAAATGACATTTGATAATGTCAATCACAAATATCAGTTAGTGCATAAAATAATCGTGCGTCGATTCTGGTTTAAATAAATTGCTTCTCAGTTTTAAAATGGCATTCACTTTAGAACATAAAATTTTTTTAGTCCAGGCTTATTTTCGAAGTGGTACTAAAATTGATGGTTTATGGGTTTATTCAGTTCAAGATTGCATGGTAGAATTTCAAGTTGAGTTTCCACATTTTGTAATAGATTATATACAATTTAAGAATACTTTGGATAGAACTTTAAAACTTTTTTCTGAAACTGGTAGTCTCTTAAGAAAATCAGGCAGCGGAGCAGTTAAGAAACGTACATCTCAAGTTGTCAATCGTGTTGAAGAAATAATGGAAAATGAACCACAAATATCTGTTCGACATGTGAGTCAACAAATAAACCTTTCTGTTGGTACAACTCAAAAGTTATTAAAAAAAGATATGCAACTTTATCCATACCGTGTCACAGCAGTACAAGAATTGTTAGAAATTGATTACCCACGTAGACTACAGTTTTGTAATTGGTTTGTAAATATGAAGAAAAATGGAGAACTTTCGCAAAGAGTCATTTTTACTGATGAAGTATGGTTTTATAAGACGGGATACCTAAATCCACAAAATACATGAATTTGGAGTAGTGAAAATTCACATGTAATTAATGAAGAACCGCTACATCCATTATTTGTTATTTATTTGTATGTATGAAACTGTCAAAATATACGACTTCGTGGGTTAAGTAGTAAATTTTAATTTACGACATACTTCAAAATGTCCTCAGTAAATCACATGCTACTAGATTGACTTTTCAAATGAACACCCGTTATAGTTGTACTGTCGCGAGTAATAAATTCTGGTCGTCAATAGCACTTCAAAATTTGATTAGATTGTCACAAATTGTAAATTGCCCCCGCCTGATAATGTCTATGTCAATGAATTGTCAACATGAATGAAATTTGACAAAGCAAAAATGACAATTATTGTTATGCAATATGATTATAGCTTATGACATTTACGACGGTTATAACGAGCCATCGAAAAAATTCATAATTGGAGTAGACTGTGAAATTGGGTTGGTACTTTAGCCACTTCCACATAATGACACATTACTTGATGCTTGACAGTTTCATTTGGTTTCATTGTAAAGAAAGGTTATGGCATTGAATTGATACTACAACAAAAAAGAAAACAAATAATTTATTTAATATCGAAATCATAATCAAAATTTACATATAGCTACAGAAGTTGTTGAAAATGTTGTCCATTTACATCTAAACACAAACCAACTCTTCTGCGCAATCCAGCAAAAACTTTATATCCTGATTGTGTAGATTATTTTGAAACCATTGACCAAATTCCACTCGTCTTAAATAATCCACTAAATAAAGTTCATGAAAACATTGCAGCTTGTATGGATGACAATGTAAGACTTTTTAAGAATGAATTGGCACGTACCATAAGATAAATTTGTTTGTTGGGTCATTACTGAAATGGATGTTTTTGGATTTTCATCAATAATATGCTGAAGGGCTTCAATATTATCAGCTGTACGTTTAGATGGCCGTCCACTTCCAGTTTTTCGACCGACGCTACCAGTCTCTCTGAATAACTTTACACAATTTGTCAAAACATTGTAAAAATCATTGTAGTCAAACACTAATTCAGGATGTTCTTCACTAAAATCAGCCATGCATTCCGTAATTGAATACTGCCACTCGCCATTTACTTTCACACCTGCACGGAAGTAACATTCGATAATTTTTGCTTTTTGTTCTATGTTGAATACTATTTTTTAAATAAATTTAATTTTCTTAAGAGTTTTGAAAAATTTGACACAAACTTATAGTTTCAATGTCAAATAATAAATGTCATTATGTGGAAGTGGCTAAAGTACCAACCCAATTTCACAGTCTACTCCAATTATGAATTTTTTCGATGGCTCGTTACAATGGAGCATTTGGAATTATGTCAATAAATTCTGATTTCTGGTAGCAATAATGCTTTTGTTCCTGGAGCAGAATTAATCTAAGAATTAAATCAACTTTGACAAGACAGCTTAAAAATACAGTCACTGGAATTGGTTAGACTGTTAGTATATAAAATAATTACTAAATTATCGTGTTTTTATCAACATTTATTTCATATATATGGATACTTTTACCGACTGGAAATTTTGATACCATTTGCAAATATGTTATATGATGATGAATTACAGGAAGGCTACTTCCAACAAGATGGAGCTCGTGTACATACTATCAATGAAAATTTCTGAGAGAATTTTTTGGAGATCGAATTATTAGTTTAAAGACAAACACAATTTGAACACCTCGTTCCTGCGATTTAACATCGTGCGATTTCTTTTTATGGCCGTACTTAAAAAATTCAATTTTTGTAACACTTCTTTTTTATCTTAATGACCTGCAACAAAGAATCACTAATAAGATCGTAGAAATTAATAATTCACCTTGGATCCTAGAAAATGTTATTAATTCTGTTAAGCGAAGAACTTTACGCTGTAGAGATGAAGGCGGTGGCTATATTATACACCTTATTTAACGAATATTGTTACGTAATAGATCGTATTTTGTTCTTCTTTTGATGTAAACAATAGGGTAAACGGATCATCAAAACCCCATACGACAAACTTCAATGGATCACTTTGGTTGACGAAGATTAATTTCTCCAATAAAAAGAACTAATACATTTGTGTTAAAAGAAAAAATTAAAGATTGGCTCAATGTCATACTTGCTTGTTTTGTACACTGCATTAATAAATTGCTGTGCTTACTTTAATTATTAATTCATCTATATTCCGAATATTATGAGATTTAACATACATAATGTTGTTTAATCTGATTTAGTTTGTGATGTTAGTTTTCAAATTTAATTTTTTGAATTTTTCTAATTTTAAAACAGACAACAACACTTCGAAAAAAACTATATTTTGTTATAATAAATCATTGTAACTTACGCATTTCAACAACCAAAACTTTCAATCAAAATCACTTAATCAATCTAAGACATAACTGATTTAATCCATGACATACTCTGAAAATTTTTCTTGTGACTCATTATTTACTGTTGTAACATAAACGCATTTTGCCTAAATGTCTGCTGACAACTTTTCAATCACCTTGAAATAGCGACTATAATTGTCATAAAATAGAGGGAATTAAAAGCTTATTTTTGTAAATTTGTGGCGATACATTGTATAAAACCATGTCCAAAGAACGTCTTTCAATACACTTATTTCTTAAAGATTTTTCCGAAACAAAGTTTTGGTCCCAGTCTCGTAATAATTAAAAGAATATTTATACCAAATAAGTATAATATTTATATTGATATTATTTATATTTACATTGATATTTACAGTTTATATTTGAACAACTCGCGTGTAACTCAAACAAAGAGATTCTCTATAATTACGTATCATCTCTTGTATTCTTATTTCAACTTCTGTTCCGTTAGTTTCGATTTAGAATGTGACATTAACGAAAAACTTACCTTCAGGCAGGCATTCCTACCATAATATACAAAAAGTCAGGAACCTCTCCGATATTCCACTGTATATATACGAGATACCGAGATATTACGACGTACTTTCTAAAAGTGAGGGCCATCCGAGGAATCCGTAGTTTATTCAAAGCTCCACGTTATTTGTGTATCTTACCATTTAGAAACGTATTTTTCAATTTTTCTATTTGTTTTAATAACTCGTGCGTTTCTCGTGGCATTTACTAAATCACTATGCCATCAGTGATAGTTCAAGATGCTACTCTAGGCAATTGGATGCGCGGTTGTACAACATTTGTACAAACAATTTACCTAACAAAACTTATAATCTGGCTGTGCTCCTAATAATAATGGCACTATTTCGACAGAGAAGTTAATTGTAAACAATTTAAGATCGGACGTTTTTATTTATGGGCGCGTTATGAGACGCAGTTTGTTTATACGCGGAGTGAGATCTGAAACGTAACTGTGTTGGCTAATTAATCGCGCTATGTTTGACAACGACATGACTGATACTTTGAAACGATTTATTTTGAGGAATTTAATGTGGTATACACAAATAAGCAAAAGAAACACTACATTTACGAGAGAAGAGGTACAAAATAGCTGAAAACTTATAAAGAAAAGAGATATCTTGTATCAGACAGGGTAAAGTGTTTTACTGAAATAAACTATGGGGAATTGATAAATCTCGTTTCACATAAATAAATTCACTTTAAAAGTTGAGTGCTTTTATAAGATATTCTTGTTTATTTTTTTGCCATTTCGAATATCTTATGTAAAAATAAGACATCCATTCTATCATTATCATTACCTTTGCTCAAATATTGGGTGTTTTAATAAAAATTTTAGAAACATAATAATAAACAAACGGAAAGAGGTTTGCAAAAACATGAGTTCTTATATACTGTTTAATAAGGGATTACTTTGCCATCAGCACTTGAATATTACTAAAAGATTTTTTACATATATGTATATGTAGTTTGTTATAAAATTTATGTCCATCCTTAGTCACTGCTAAATATCAAATCTATCTTCTAGGCCGGAACCTTACATTCCCGTTTTAAAAAACACTACTAATGTGAGAAGAAAGACATTAGTGTAATACTAAAATAATAATTGAAAAGGAAACTTTATATAAATGATTTTTTCGTTGCATGTGAATAATAAAATATCTTTTTATATAAAATGTTTTACTTTGAATTTTATATTTTCAATTATTTCTATTATGGAATAAAGAATCTGCCTGTGACATTTTCTCAATAAACTAGATCGAATTTGTAATATATATTAATTTCTAGTATTTGTTGTTACGTACACCAGTAGGATTTGTTGTTTTCCAATTATTTTTTAGTATTTAATTTTCAAGCCTTTCGAGGTCTATAAAGCTTAAAAATATAATATATAAATCTAGCTTTGTTGAGCATTTAAGTAATTATGATTTAATTTCAGAGTGTCAGTCACATATTAAGTATGTGTACAGTTACTTTATAAGTCTCTTGTATATGACTACTGAGTAACTGGACGTATCGGGCCGAAATTACGATGGACCATATAAATAGTCTATAACATCGCTAAGTACAACACGTAGTTATTGAATAGCATTTTGTAAGATAAATAACGTACGTTGAGCTAGTTTCTTTTTTCATTGTTTTAACTGTTAATTACATACTTCGTAATTTTTGTTGTAGAAGATCCTGTTTAATACCGTTTCATCGAATCTACTTCTCCTAATGATTTTGACGTAAGAATCCGATGGATTTCGTTAGGTTTCAATAACTTACGCATACATTTTTAATTTTAAGTTATTTAGATCTAGAACATTATTTAAGTTACTTTTTCAGATATGATATGGAACAAAGTCGAGAATGTCATCGTGAAACAATGGCGAGTTGGATTGTATGTCTATTTTTAGTGATTCCGTTAAAAAAATCCAAGAAATCGCATGTAAAACGTCACTTAGCATCGCAAACACATACACAGAAATTAGACCCGTTGGAATCTGACAATTTAACGAAGAACTCTGTGAAACTTTAAAGGCGGCAAATATTCCATTAAATAAACTTAACAATCCTACCTTCAGAACATTTCTCCAAAAATATACTGGCAGATATGTTTCTGATGAATTCACGTTACGCAAATATTACGTTTCTAAGTACTACATGAAAGCAGTAGAACGCATTAGAAGTCATCTTTCAAATCAGTACCTATGGCTAAGTGCCGACGAAACTATCGATATATTAGGACGCTGTGTGGTAAATGTTGTAGCTGGTGTATTACATCCAACTATTCCATATGACGCATATATAATAGCAACAAAAGTTATAAATACAGTTGATGCGGAAACAGTAGCCAAAACCATTTACGAAAATATGCACCAAATACTTCATTCGGACGACATGTACAAAGAAAAAATACTTTTACTTGTCAGTGACAGTGCTGCATATATGTTAAAAACAGGCAGACTATTAAAGGAAACATATCCTAATATGCTGCATATTATTTGTGTAGCACATGCGCTCCACAGAATCTGTGAATATATCAGAGACCCTTTTCCGGAAGTTGATAGACTTTTATCCGCTTTTAAAAAAGTTCTTTCCAGTAATAACTAGATGGGGAACATGGCTGGAAGCTACTAGTTTTTATGCAGAGAATTTCGATAGTTTACAAAATATGATTACATGTTTAAATGAATATAGTCGAAGTATCTCTGAGTGCAAGGAACTAGTATAAATTCCAAATTTAAAAAATCAGTTGTACCTACTTTCTTCAGGAACACTTTGGAAATTTGCCAAAACTAATCACTTGTTTTGAAAATCAAAATCTCAAATTTAATGATGGATTAACCACATTAGAGGTGGCTATTAATAATTTGAAAAATATTCCAAGTGACTTCGAATGTGGCCTTCGGCAAAATTTAGACGCAGTTTTTAATAGAAATCCAGATTTAATAACATTGCGGCAATTGTGTATGGGGACAATGCCTCAAAATCTAACTGATAAGTACGCTGAAATAAGAGAATATTTCCAGTATGCGCCTATAACCAGTTGCGGTGTAGAAAGGATGTTTTCTATTTCAAAGAGAACAAACTTTACAGAAGAGAACCTTGAGAAAGTATTGCTAGTTAATATTAATACTCTTTTACTCAACTTGAACTACAAAATGAACAAATAAAAATGTATTTCGTATGTTATGATCGACGCCCGTTTATTTTCCAATTACATATATAAATAAAATTAAAAACTCTTTAAAAATACAAATTTTCAATACTACGCCAGTGGGCGATGAGTCATCGGCCTCTCGTGTCCGGTCCCTAGTTATTATTATTAGTATTATTATTATTACTGTTACAGTTCTTATGCTAAAGTACATTATATTTGATTAATATTAATTATTTAATTTATTGGTAGTAACATTTCTGGTATTATATTAGTTTCAAATATTTTAGATCTTGTTCTTGTTTATTCTAATTATCGCTTTAGCTTCCATCGATTTCTAGTTTTTACACGTATCAAGGCAACTTTAGCATATTCGAAAGGTACACCGGTTTTGAACTAAACGCTTTGGTCCTGAAAATGAGACAAAAAGAACTACAACAATAGTTCGCAAGATGCATACGGAGAAACAAGACTAAGTTTTATGTATTGTCGAAAAAAAGTTTCAAGACTGATTTTGTATTTTAAAAGCGTGAGTTTCAGCTATGTCTCGTTTATATATAAGCGTTCAGTTTTTCTTTTTTGGCACGTTTATTTTTTGAAAATGAAGTTCAAGTTTGTCCAAGACAACAGCACTAACAATCACGATGACATTTTATATTTTACGATGAAAAGTAATTGTTCTGTTATATAATTTCTCTGTTGTTTTTGTTTGATCACTGTTTCCTGTTACGAAAAATACAATTACAATCTATATTGAAATAATATTAACATTTTTCTTCAAAATATTAGATTAGTAGTTTCAAAATTTTATAGTAGTCTACAGAATGCTGTCGTCAATAATAATCAGATCGTTTATTGGAAGTATTACCTCTTGTGTGTTTCAGAAGGGTTTTGGGCCTATTATATTAAGCATTTTTACGAGTTATTCAAATTTAGTTAAAAATTTTGATTTCTAACACAAAAATTGGGCAATAATTCAATGGGTTTTCTCAATAATATATCGGTCTGTTTAAAATACATTATTGCAATTGTTTTTTTAATTGTTTAGGACTAATAATTAAACAACCAATTAATATCTACGTTGTACTATGTGTTATTGTTAAATTTCTTTACACACTTACACACACGAAAGTAGTCAGTGGCTCGCTAAAGGTATTCTGGAAAACAAGCAAGTGTCACACTGTTACAAAAATTACAAAAAATAATTAGAAAAATGCATCACGATGTTAATAAAGTTCATGGATGGTACAATAGTAATAAAAACACTTTTCCTAAAATAAACCTCCTTAAATTGGTAAAATTCCTTTTTGAGTGTAAAATGCTGAATTAAATTTACTCTAATATGTATATAATTTCACTGTTAATAAAAACAGAATTTGGGTCAATGTATCAAATAAAACGATTTATTGTTACGTAACGTTTCGAACCTATATTTGTTTCTTCATCAGACCTGATAAAACATCCATACACGTGAAAATGAAATGTACTTACACTAGCAATTAATAATTCCTTATCGATTTTATAGAACGAAAATACCAATTAAAATTCATATTTTAGTTATATTTACATTTGACAAACCAACTATTATAAAATGCGCAAAGCATGCTGAATAGGAATAAAAAAAATAAAATGTAATGGTTCAATGTAAGAGAATTCTGGACACGATATTAATAATGAAATTGCGTACCTCCCAAAAAAGATTTGTGGAAGCGATAAGGGATAGAAAAATCAGATGTGGCAGAAATATATATATATATATATATATATATATATATATATATGGTAAATTCAAATTGTAGGCGATTTAAGGTCTGGTTTTACTTCAGAAACTATATATTTAAAACAATCCTACATGTACATGTTTCGGGTAATGATGCCTTTCTCAAGGAATACAAAATATAAATGACTATATTAATGTCATACATTTGTAGTTGCTATGGATAAAATAATTCAAAGATACATTCCAATTTAATAATAATAAATCATGCCAGCAACTACAAATGTATGACATTAATATACTGTCATTTATATTTTGTATTCCTTGAGAAAGGCATCATTAGCCGAAACATGTACATGTAGGATTGTTTTAAATATATAGTTTTTGAAGTAAAACCAGACCTTAAATCGCCTACAATTTGAATTTACCATAACATACTAAGGTCATGAAATAATTATCTATATATATATATATATATATATATATATATATATATATATATATACACATATATATGTTTTCTTTTAGGTTTCCGCGGGTAGTAGTATGTTTTAACTGGATTCTGGGTTTTCTTCCGCGTTTCCACTGTTTGGTCTTCGTAAAGACCGGTGCTGGTTTCTGGACGACGTTTCGGCAAAATCACATTTGCCATCTTCAGGTCTGCGATAACTGTCTGCTTTTGATTCTGGTTACTCGTAAAGTTTACGAGTAACCAGAAGCAGACAGTTATCGCAGACCTGAAGATGGCAAATGTGATTTTGCCGAAACGTCGTCAAGAATCCGCATCGTTTATATTTGCAAATTTGTTTATTACTTTATGATGTAGACCGATTGTTTATTACGTAGGATTATAGTGAACAAAGTGCTTAATCTGATTATCCATTCTCAGGATCACGTTTTTTAAATATGTACAATAAAATTCCTTTACTGAACAATGGAATTTATCCGGAACTTTATATAGATACTTAGATTTTTACAACACCAACTAATACTCAATTAGTAATGATATTTTATTATTCATTTATTAGTAAGATTAAATTTTTAACATCCTTTCAGAAACCTTGGTATTGTTGCCCGTAGGTACTGTTTCGACGAATTTATCTGAGAAATGTCCCCGTTATGACGTCAATGAATACACTGTACAACCAATACGAGTATTTAATTATGTAATAATTTATAGGAGTGGCGATATATTTTTATCTACTTGTAACACAGAATAAACATAAAACAGTACAGAACATCAAGACACAGTCTTACATTAACATCAACATAACAATAATATCTTAACAAGAGATATCAGTCTCAAAGAAAGTAGACAGTGTAAGTAAATACATTTAGATGAAAGTACATTTATTCATTTAACAAACGGTCACTGAAAATTTAAAAAGTAAAGTGTATAGAACCTTACAACCTGCACGGTGAAGCAAATCGGGGTCGTGATTCTAGTAACCGGGGTTGAAGCATCACCGCCAGCAACCGGAGTCATCGCAAACATTTATTTCCACGAGCCGAACATCCCCCAACAGTAACATTAAGAACATACCGACATTGCAAACAAAGTAAGAGTGATAGAGAAAATCTAAGGTCATTTTATGGTTTCTGGTGAAATTTTACATAACACACGCCTTGTTCTATCCAAGTCGAAAAAGACGTTTTGTACCAGTGAAATTAAGAAAAGCTAAACATAATATTTCCATGTACTGACAAATGAATAGCATTTAGTTCTAATAAAGAGAAAAAAAGCATTTTGCCCACAAAAATGTATTGCTGTCTGATCACGTTCTTTGGCTCTTTTGCAATGGAGATATGTTTTTTTTTTGTAGATTTAAATGTAAAATTTAATTTTTTTTTATTGTGGGTATCTGCATTTAATATAATGTATCGAATCCACGGTTGGCTCTTGGTGAAACATAATGAATAATTTACTAAAGAAAACACTCGGTATATTTGTTTCACAAAATATATTTATTAGATCTCTAACATATGTTTCGACCTTTCAGTCATTATCAAAGAGTTTTTAAACCAAAGTAAAAAGTACACTTCTACCACTATTTATGAGTTTTTACAAGATATTATGACGGCATCAATGGTAGGGGTGTTGAAAAAAATCCAGTTGTGTATTTGTGACATGTCTATTAAGATTTATGGCTTTTTTAATTTCTAATATTTCGAGGAAGTCGAGCCTTTTTCCTTTATTACAAGTATGTAAAAGTTTAAAATTACTGGTATTGAACAAATGTGTATTATTCTTTATTATTTACTACACAGAAAAAACAGAATTGTGTGATAAGTCAGGTGTGTACGAATTAAGTTGCAGTGATTGTGATGCGATATACATCGGCCAATCAGGACGCTCAATAAAAGAACGGATAAAAGAGCATAGAAGTTCTATTCTTTATGGTAATATGAATACGGGATTCGCCGAACATTGCATTGTAAATACACATTTGTTCAATACCAGTAATTTTAAACTTTTACATACTTGTAATAAAAAGGAAAAAGGCTCGACTTCCTCGAAATATTAGAAATTAAAAAAGCCATAAATCTTAATAGACATGTCACAAATACACAACTGGATTTCTTCAACACCCCTACCATTGATGCCGTCATAAAATCTTGTAAAAACTCATAAATAGTGGAAGAAGTGTACTTTTTACTTTAGTTTAAAAACTCTTTGATAATGACTGAAAAGTCGAAACATATGTTAGAGATTTAATAAATATATTTTGTGAAACAAATATACCGAGTGTTTTCTTTAGTAAATTAATCTGCATTTATCTTAACATTATTATTTTATTAAAATAATATTTTCTTCTCCAGTAATAATGGTTTCCTCTATGTTTACTTACGTGTTCGATTATTTAATTGAGTCACTGTATATATATATCTTTCATGATTGTATTTTCTCTAGTACAGAAATTCCATGAAAATTGCATTTACATTTCCGAAATTCTTGAATTTATGCAATTCCATTGAAAATCCCAGTACGATCTTCCCGGAAAAGACACTTCAGATATGTATATATTCGTACGTTCTAGACATAATTTCACCAAGAAACACTCTCAGACATGCTAATAAAGATAAAAATATCGTCATTTCGAACTTCAGTTTCAAAGCATACATATACACACTTTCGTGTGTATGTACGCGGCTTACGTCTTGTCTGGATGTGCGGCATTAGTAGAACGTAAAATATAATCAGTTATTCACTTCTCTCTGTACGTAATGTAAGTTCATGGACTTCTCACCGAAACGAGGTAGCCCATAAATATCAATTGAGGAACTTTAATATAGAGCCAGGGCACGTTTGAAGTCGTACAGTCAGCAAGGAGGAATATACACGTAGATATATGTGTGGAATGGAGTGAACTTAATGCCTTCATGATTATCAAACACGTTTCGAGATGATGATGCCCTACGCTCTTTATTCTTTCTTCGTTTTCCTCGAAGAGTTTCGGCTCATCCGAAGACGAGATATGATCTGCTTTCGCGTTGGCCTTATAAATATTGAATAGGAGTAATGCCTGTGTGTTAGTACTTTTATAGAGTTACGAATTTAGGTACGGGCGTAAACAGAATTAGTATAAACTAGCGCATATAAATTATATTTCTCTATCAATTTTATAAAAAAAGAATTATTACAAAATTCTTAACAGTGGTAATAGTAATTTATCATTTAGAGTATTTATTTACTTGTAACTAATTGTAAGTATTTTTTCGATATTTATTTAAATAAGGCCTGAATTTGTTTTTATTTCAATCAGAAACATAATTATGTACGTAAATGTTTACTTATGTATATACTTTTGTATACACCGTACTTGAACACTTGAACACACATTTGTGAAAATGCGGTGAATACATATATAAACATTTTATTTTCATATCAAAAGAAATTTATTTAAGATGGTTTGAATTAACTTTGAACGGACCATAACGAAATGCAACGAACCACCCCGTAATTTTTTAGAAAGCATTGAAATTAGGTTATATCTGTGTATGGTGTTTTGTGCTTATACAGGTGTCCTCGAAGGAAATAAACAACGTATGAATGGAAAGATGATATTATATTAGAATATAAATCCAAAATATTGCGAGTTAATTACGACATGAACTCAAAATTAAAAACCACCTGAAAATTGTATTATCTTGCTATGTGCCCCCACGAGCACTAGACTTGCGCCGACAGATATTATCCTAAATCTACCCAACTTACCTTCAACTTTATGGTTGCCCCGGAGATCTTTTGGCTAAAGGGCTAACTCAGTTATAGAGGCGAGTTGAGGGGAGGTTCTTACATAAAAAAGGGCGCCACCATGTTTTCCTTATCCAACAGAGAACACAGACTCTGCCGTAGTAAGTGAATAAATTAGTAAACTAAATAAGTTGACAAAAAAATTAAAAAAAAACCCAGAGTTCATAACAATAACAACAAGATTTATTGATTAAAAAAAAACAAAAAAATATGCTATACCAGAGGGGTATATGTATGGAACAAAAAAAAATACTATTCCACAGTTGGAATACCATTGATCAAAATTAATTATCGTACCTAAAACTATATGGTATTGCATCGGTGATTCATTAAAGCTTTAATTAACCTCACACAGGTTCGATACACACAGTATATGCAATACGTACTTAGGTGGTACACACAAATAGAAATTAATAGATCAATAAATAATTAACTGTCAATGTATTCATATAATTGGATACTCCAATCAGATAGTAATCAAAACAGGTTCAGCCTGTACATATATGCAAAAATGTGTTTAAGATATATATAAAAAAATGTAATTAGGATGTTATTCTATAGTTGTGAATGATTACCAAATAAATGGAAAAGATATTTATTTAAACAAAATACCCTCGACTAAATTATCTCTACACTAGCGAATTTATATGAAACAAGCCAATTTGTCAAAGTTTGCCTGCCAGCAGAACAGCTAACACTGTATCAACTCAAATTGACTTCCTAGTTTTACACTCGTCGACTTACTTCAAAGCGGGACTAATAAGAAGAGAGCGCCAAGAATGATTGTTATTTAATTTAAGCAGAATAAACTGATAACGTCATTGTTAACAAAATAGGTACTATCCCCATACGGGATATTGAAATAACAGACTGATAATTACTAGGATATCATGAAATGATTAAAAAGCAAATGAGGAAGCCCCAACCAAAAATTAATTAATTAATTCGGATTAACTAAGGATTTAGCATCGATTAAAATTATACCAAACGTTACAGCGATCTGGAGCAAAGGGTTTAATAGAGTCTTGCCTAGATGGCTCGCCAAACAAACCAAAAATGTAAAGACTTAAATTAATTGAAAAATAGTTATACGACATGTTAAACGATCCTAACATGTTTACAAAATTCTAATAAAAAATATAACGATGTCCTGTTTACCTAAAATTGCCCAAAGGGAACGATAATGAAATATAAATTCAAATGTACGAACGATGACTCGCATAATATTTAAAGATGTCTACCTTGCGCATGAGTAGATCCAATGCTCCGGATTAAAAATAAACACATTAAATAAACGACTCCGGGGAAAAACGGTTATAGTGATATGTAAGATATTTTAACATACAAACGTTACATGAAGATATTAGAGCTTGAAATAGCCTATGATGTTCGATAATTAGCAATTAATTTAAATAAATTATTAAAAATGCCCAAACGGTGTAAGGATCATTTTTAAAGTATAACAATCTGCCGCTTGTGTATCAGAATGTCTATAAAAATACCTCGATTGAATTTACACCCAAATCTACGCTACAATGTTTATGTTTATAAATACTCTAAATGATAAAATTGTTTAGACGGCTGTCAATGTCATAAAACTCTACAAGTGAGCAACTTTGTTTACTTAGGGTTTAGTAACCTCAAAATGATTACGTACGAATATACCAGCTTTGAATCATTTATAAACTCTTACATTTAATGGAAAAACTGTAAGTTCTGAAAAAAAAAGATTTGTAAATAGGTGAAACAAGTGGAAAGCCCATTTTAAAAATCTTTTATCAGAAATAATTTGTGAACAAAAACTTTTGGAACTGACCTAAATCAGTTTCATTTCTTGTGTATTACGTGAGTGTTTTTTTTGTTACGAGAAGTGACAAACATAAAATATTAATAGAGATTATTGAACATTGTTTAGATGCTTTGTATGCTAAAGGTTCGATAACCTGGTACAAAGTCAGTTGTTAAAAGTTTATACTTGCATGTAAATTTTTAAAAGAAGATATAAGATGGGGATTTTCACGTGTAATTTAGTAACAACCTACCTTTAATCGAAGACGTGAATGTAAATCAAATCGAACGTACACATGTAACGATCGACAACCGACTGAATCGTAGATGATGTTTAAAACTGACCGACAATAACAAAACTACTCTTTTTGTGGTTGTAGGTCACCTTTAAGTATCATTTTCGATACTCTTTCTTATATAGTCGGCCGCATAGTGGTGTGACAGATATTTTTTAAATATTTTTATCATTTTTTTTCTCGCTTATGAGAGGGAATTTTGGGAAAATATTTGGGATTAATAGTCTATATAGTTACATCTTTTATCATATGTTGTATCTTTCTGTCAAGGACACCTGTATACGTACTTTGAATACGTGCGCTATTTTATTGCGAAATATTTATTTATTTAGAGTGTTCGATTGCATTAGATGTGAGTTGAAGGACTAACATAATAAAAGCAAAGTGAATATTTTTTGTCTGTTGTTAAAAAACAATTGCAGTAAGTTTTCATTATTTCCCTGCAAAATACATTTTAAAGATGGAAATTGTGAATAAGTATACAATGAAAGAGAAGATACACCTACATCGCCGGTTAGCATGAGATTATGGTTGTTAAGAGTAGAAAAAATCTGATCTAATATGAAAATTTGTTCATATTTGTTTGAGGCATTTGTTTGTAAACATAACATAGAGCAAGTATTGTCTCGCTATTCTCTCTACAACAAGCAATAATATGGTTTGCTAAAAGAATTTCGTCTTTTTCAGCTATGCATTTGCCGCTAGGTGAAAATATTGAAATATATTTTTGAGAATTAGAGTTAGCTTTTTAATTTTCCATTCTATAAGAAGTGAATTATTTTCACGTATATAGCTACAAACCTAATTATAAATATTAAACTGTTAATACAAAAAATTCTCTTAGTATGTATCCAATAATTAATCAAATTCGCTTTTGTTGACTTAAGAAAAAAAATCCAGGTATCAAACGCTTACGAGGGCGGATATAAGTCTCCAATAAAAGATAAAGACAAGTTCTCACATGGAAACGGTAATTTAGAATATCTTGTCTTAGCTTGCAAAGATTTTTCTATACAATGTGTTCGGGAAAATGTGGGAAATCTCTCGGATTCAGATAGAACATTAAAAAATAAGATGACAAGTTCCCATAATTTTTTTCCTAGCGGCCCTCCCTACGGAGATACGGCCTCCTAGAGGACGCCACTGGAAATCAATTTTTCTTGAATAACCTTTAAACTACTTACTATAATTTAAGGAAAATTTAATATGATAAACAGTAGTAAGGACCTCTTAAAATACTGCCCTTAAATTTAAATTAGCATGTTTAGTTTACCAGGGGCGGACTAGGTTGTACATTTTAATGCTTACATTTTTAACACCCTCTATGATAAGGAGTTAAAAAAACAAATTTGGATACCTTGAACATTAAGCTAAAGAAAGCTCTTGTTCATTGTCGATAAAATGAACCGTTTTCGAGGAAAAAAAATAAAAAAATTAATGTTTTATTTCTATTAAAAAGAACCATGTTTTTTATTTTTTTTTGTCTGCAACAAAGTGTGATACAAAAGTCATTCCAGGAACAAAAAAGTTTTAGTTTAGGTTATTTAATACGACAAAATTACAAAGATTCTTAGAAATGCAGTTTTGTCCCAGAAAGGCACCTTAACAAAAATTATGTTTAGAAATGTACTCAGTACAGCTTGCAACGATTGAACCTAAATACGCTAATTAGAAATAATCAATTAAAAACTTCATAAGTGGGTTCAACATGGGCTCCGTGAACTCTGATACACTCGCGGGCACGACGAATAGAGGACTGCTGTACTCGCCACAACAACCCAGGATTGTTTCTTATCACATCACAATGAAATGTGATTCTCTGTAAAAGTTCCTCCCTAGTATCAACCGGAGAGGAATACACCAAGATTTTGAGATGACCCCACAGGTGAAAATCCATTGGCGTTAGGTCGGGAGACCGTGGAGGGCAGGCAATGGGACCTCCTCTGCCTATCCAACGGTTTGGATAGACGTTATTCAGGTGGTCGCGTACAGCAACGCTAAAATGAGGTGGGGCCCCATCATGCATAAAATACATGCTTTGGCGGGTTGCAAGTGGCAAATGCTCTATTTAATCCAGAAAAGCGTTCTGAAGGCACTGTAAATAAAGTCCACCATTCAATCGTGGCGGCAATACGCATGGTCCAATCAAAAAATTGCCAATTATTCCTGCCCAAACATTAATTGATTGGAACTGATGTTGATAATGATGAACGACAGTGGCATGAGGGTTTTCATCAGCCCATACATGCGAGTTATGTAAATTTACAATACCATTTTTGGTAAACCCTGCTTCATCGGTAAAAACAATAGTGCTAATGAAGTTTGAGTTTGTTCGTTGCTGATCTAACAGCCAGTTTGCGAATTGGAATCTACGAGGAAAATCTTCAGGAAGTAGTAGATGCACTTTTTGCAGATGATAAGGGTAAAACAACTGTTCTTTAAGTACTTCATGAATTGTCGTTTTTGACGTGTTAAGCTGCGCGGCTAATATTCGAGTGCTTATTGAAGGAGTATCACCTATAGTATCCAAAATATTTTCCTCCAATTGCACCGTACGTACTGTTCTTCTCACACCAGCATCAGTACTTTTGTTCGCAAAACTTCCTAAAACATAATAAGAAAGTCAATAATGTTACCTTATTAAATGGAATCGCCCACCAGTCTCTCTTAGACGTTGGTCAAGTCGCTGAAATGTTTTCTGATTTGGAATATTGCGACTAGGATATCTTTCTTCATACAACCTTCTTGCTTCCAAAGCATTGCAAGATGCAAGACCGTACATAAGATGCATATCTGCATACTCACTAAATGTGTATCCCATTATCAAATTAAATTTACCAAGATATTCAAAATTCAATAAATTAATATCGAAGTAAAGGATCAACGTTTTAACAATATGAAAGATTACAAGATTTAAAATTTACACGTCAATGCAAGATATTTATTAATTCGTGGGTATCATAGTAACGTTAAAAACAATGCGTTTTTTTAGTACTGAAAACAGTTTTATTTCAGACTTTTGTATCACACTTTGTTGCAGACAAAAAAAAATAAAAAACATGGTTCTTTTTAATAGAAATAAAACATTAATTCTTTTATTATTTTTTCCTCGAAAACGGTTCATTTTATCGACAATGAACAAGACTACCTTTTCTTTAGCTTAATGTTCAAGGTATCCAAATTTGTTTTTTTAACTCCTTATCATACAGGGTGTTAAAAATGTAAGCATTAAAATGTACAACCTATTCCGCCCCTGGTAAACTAAACATGCTAATTTAAATTTAAGGGCAGTATTTTAAGAGGTCCTTAGTACTGTTTATCATATTAAATTTTCATTATAATAAGTAGTTTAAAAGTTATTCAAGAAAAATTGATTTCCAGTGGCGCCCTCTAGGAGGCCGTATCTCCGTAGGGAGGGCCGCTAGGAAAAAAATTATGGGAACTTGTCAACTTATTTTTTAATGTTCTATCTGAATCCGAGAGATTTCCCACATTTTCCCGGACACATTGTATATTATCGTGGAGTCACTTATCATTCGAGTTCGATTTCTGAAATGCGTACCAAGCAACGATTCGTGGCACCGAAATTTACAGCCGTTTGAAAGTTGTTTTGTAGCAACGATTGTGGATATGATCCTCTACCTGTGCGAAAATTCAAAAGCAGAAAACTCACCTTGTTCTGGGATGCAAAGGGAGTCGTTCATCCGAATATCTGCCGAAGGGATCAATGATTAATTCAATAATATACTGCAAAATTTTACGATCACTAAGGAATCGTATCCGTAAAGGACGGCTGGAACAAACGAATTCTTTCTTACACCACGACAACGCCAGACCGCATTGCAACAACTAAACCACGAACACAGTGACGAGCCTGAAATTCACGATTGTTTCGCGTCCTCCGTACAATCCTGATTTAGCACCTTCAGATTTTTGTTAGTGTCCAAAGTTGGAGGAGATATTGAAAAGTCAATATTTTTCATCATATATTGCTTGGGCTGCTATTCGAAATTGAATTAACAGTAAACAAGTAAAGTAAGTTTTTTCATGAACTGAAGGAAGAAATGGATTTAACGTTTGGAGAAATAGGTTGCACTAAATGATGATTATGTTGAAAAATAATTATGAATATTGGAATAGAAACGCATATACGAGGGATTTCTTTTATGTTTTGCATTCTGGGACATAGAGAGCGCCACTAATCAAATGTCAGTACTACAAATTAACCTCCATCTTTACTTAGCCTAAATCCAAAGTTTCAGTGCGATGCGTGTAGTGTTGTAGCTACAACGAACTATTAAAGTTGACAAGTTAGTCGAAAATTGAAATTAAACCATGAATATTTTCACGTAATAATTTTTTATAATTTTCGAAAACAATTATCTGAACAAGAATGCCTCGCCGAGTTGGTTTCTGTTTTCGGTAATGAAGCACCACATCAGTCAAAAATTTCTCATTGGTATGGAGAATTCAAACGTGGGCGGATTAGTCTTAGCGACCATCCAAGAGCAGATGCACCAAGAACGGCAGTTACTCAGGAAAACGCCAATGCTGTGCGTAAGCTCATCAACGAAGATCGACATGTAACATATCGCGAAATTGAGGCGTCATTGGAGATTTCCAAGACCTACCTCAATTTAAAAAATTTTGCATGCGGAATTGCGTGTAAAAAAATTAGTTTCCCGTTGGATACCACATTTGTTGACCGAAGAAAAGAAAACAGCTAGAGTGAATTGGTATCAAAAAACTTCCGTTTCAACGCAGGAAACTCTAAAATCGTGTACAATCATGAGTGGCGATGAAGCTTGGATTTACTCATATGAGCCAGGAAATAAACGGCAGTCGTCTGTTTGGGTGTTCCAAGGTGAAGAAAAGCCGACAAAAGTTATCCGTTTTCGAAGTATCTCCATAAAGATGGTCACCACATTTGCCTCGAAAGCAGGATATGTAGCAACAATTTCTCTACAAGATCAAAAAACTGTTACTGCCGATTGGCATACAGCCATTTGTTTGCCGTAAGTCATCGCTGAATTCCGAGAAACTAAACCACAACTATGAATCATCCTCCAGCAAGACAATGCAAGTTCGCACACAGCACGCAAGACAATTGAATTTTTAATACAACAAAACGTCGAATCGTTAGACTATCCTCACGTCCTAAGTCCCAACTATTTCTTTACCTTTCCGAAAATCAAGGACTCAAAGGTTCTAGTCGTCAGAAGGAGCAGTCGATGCCTTCAAAAACGCAGTTTTTACTGTACCAACAAACGAGTGGAATAACTGCTTCCAGAGTTGGTCGAAAAGTGCATTTAATCTTCGTGGGGAATACTTCGAAAAACAATAAAGTCTAAAAATATACTGTTTTATTCCAGCTCTATACGCATAATATAAAAGACAACCCTCATATATTTTGTTTTCCATTCGCTTCGTCAATGTCCAACTTTCGCTTCCGTATATCAATACGGGCTTAAATATAGTTTTGTAAACTGAGGTCTTAGTTTTCCTTGATACTTCTCTTCTTCCCAGGAACGAATTGTTCAAGGAGTAATAAAGTGCTGATGCTGCATGCATCTAACCTGTCATTCAATTCTGCCTCTGATTTATAGCGAATGTTAAATGTTTTATCAAAATTGGAAATTTGAATATTCTTCAGAGGTTTCTCTAAACAGTTGAAAATATTAAAATCGTTTCACGAAAGGTTATTTACACAGTGAAAAAATGCTATAATTTTTTGAAATGAAAAAGAATTCGTAATATGAAACATAATTTAATTTTCCCAACTTTACTAATCTACTTTCAGATATTTTTCATTTTCTAAAATTTAATTATGAAAGAGTTATAAGTTTCAACTTTTATGAGAATTTCAAAAGAATCAGATTGTCTAAAGATTCTCCACTTAAGAAAAAAAAATAACTCACTCGGTTTTCGCGAAATATTCGTACGGAGACTTACATCTGAGCCGTGTCATCGTAATACTCGTATCTCGTAAAAAAATCTCCTTTCTTACTTTTTTGCCCAAATTCATCCGGCTCGAAATAATTCCCCGGGCGCGTTCATAAAGTGGGATTCTCAAACTGAATACAAGAGCGCTTCTCGCGTCGACCCGCTCGCTTTAATATTAACGGTTATAAAAGTTTTATTTTAGCGAAATTCTGATTTTTATGCGGCAGTTAAAATAATTTATATACCGGTGCTAATTAAATGTCGTCCGGCTTTATTTCGGTACGTTTGTCTTTCTTCAGTGCGCAGAAGACGTTACTATAGTTCTGACGACGAAACGTTTTGTGCATGCTTTCCTAGAATAATTACGGACGCTCACGCTCTGTCAAGAATTTGACTTTCATGTGTGCTCCTCATTGCTGTGATCTTTAATGAGGCGCGTTCGAGATGAATTAGGACTCGTAAAGAAATACACGTTTAGACAAATGAGACTTTAATTCTTTAAAATTAATTCTTGTATTTATAGAAAATTTTGTAAAAACAGAATACTTGTTCTAAATTGAGCAATATATCATCAAAAAAAGTAAGTTATATATTTGATGGTGTTACTATAAATAACAAACATCTGATGTTGTAAACTATCGATAGATTTACCAGATCCCCCCAAAAAAACAAAAAGAATCTTATAAATGATGCCAAAAAAAAAGGATAAAATATACCTTTTTGGCATTATTTATAAATTTTTTTGGGGTCTTTTTTGGGGTCTGGAATCCACAACTTTTCTCAGCTTGACAACTTCTCGTCCACCACTCTTATTAGCTTAAAGACTCAAACACATGAAGTATACTTACCTTTTTTCTGTCTCACCGGGGCATTTTGCAATAAACTAGTCCACAACCTTTTTGGGAATATACTGTACTTTGGCAAAGGAATATTACTAGTTTCTAGTTTATCTTGAATTCATGTAGACACTTTGTTGGGGAAAAGTAAACCCAAAAGCTATCCCTGGGTTTAATTTATGGGTTTTGCAGGTTTGAAATAAATTGGTAATTACAAACGATTAATTAATTTTTATCTAATAAAATTTAGTTAGAGAGCAAAATAAAGTTAAAATTCGAAATCTATAATTCACTTTACACAATAAAACATGAAAACAAGAAATAGAAAAATTTCGCGGCTTAATGGGCTTGAACTCGTATGACGTAGTCCACAGCCAAACGTGATATCCACTAAGCAAATTTTTCTAGTGGTAGTTCCTGAAAATTGTTGTATCTTCTAAAGATTTTGAAAAACGTAAAAAAGTGTGATCTCTGGCACATAATGCATATTGCTTTCACAAATTTTTAGCCATTTATTTAAAATAAGCAGTATTCTTCATTCGGGTAAACTTTACCTTCCAAATTTGCATATATCTCTTTATGCACATGCTTTTTCAATACGAAAAAAATTGTCAACACTATCGACCATGGTAATTCTGAAAATCATATCGCCGTCGAGCAATATCCATTTCCCTGAAAAAATTTCGAGGGGAGAATGTCTGCACTTTTTTAGAACATCTTTCCTTATCCATATTCCATACATATCTAAGTGTATCTTGTCGAAAGGAATAGATTGGTACTACGCGCTACTCTCTAGATTCAAAACTGAATGACTTCGGAGGTTCCTAAGCTTGGGGACCTATACTACTTATACCATGGAGGTGCCCCAAACGACACACAGTGCATTTTCGAAAATTTTCGCAGATTTATTTGGCTAAAATTGTCTTATCTATCTAATTTTTACTGTTTTTAAGGGTTGGCTGTCAAATTCATTTTAAATAGTTCATCCACCATTTCTATTAAACTTAACCATGTATCGGCAGTAACGTTGTGATTCGTTCTCATAGATGGTTTTGCAAGCGTGATTACTGCTGGTGACGGAATGCCAAACTTCGGCTCTTTTTGAGTTAGTTTCTCCGTCACTATCTTTCTCTTCATTCAAGCCTATACCTTTTTTCATCATTAGAGGCATTTTGTCATTTTATTAGTCTGATTTCGAGATATGTTTATCGTCAATTTTAAAGTCGGGGTCATAGTCGCAGTCGTATATACGAATTAAAAACGTAAAGCCGTAAAAAGTGTTTATTTGGTAGTAGTGGTCTAGTAATTAAAACAAAATTTATTGCACAGTTATGTTTCGACAGTATGCATACTGCCTTTCCAAACTGCAATTTTATTATATAAGTATAATATTTATTAATATTTTATTTTATTTTACAAATTTAAAAAATTCTAGTCATATTATCCAAAACTTCAATTAAATTCCTTTTACATTTTGTTATTCTAATTGTTCTTGTAAATTGAGCCCCTCTTGAGTAATTTAAGCCTATTATTGTTATATTTTATTTGCTGTTTAGGTGCTAATTTGCTAATTAAAATCCTGAAATGTCCTATCTTAAGGTAACCTCCAATTTTTCTTTTATATCGAAGAATTTTCTCTCGGTTTCACCGTTTCCGGGTTTAAAAATTTTATAATACGCTTATTTACTATCCATAACATGTCAATATCGTAATTAAAGACAAAGTAAAAACGGAGTATTACAGAACGATAAAACGAAATTTATAAGAGACAGTTAGGGCTGGTAATGAATGTAAAATGCTATGTTATATCTTTTGAAGCAGTTCTAGTTTAATGTACACAGCTGTATTATCAATATAAGTCGAACTCTTTTCAAGAAATGCCTAGCCAGAAAATATAAGGTAGAATCTGATGAATGTTTTCACTGAATCATGTTAAATTACAAAAACTTCTCACAAACTCGTGAGATTTTTCATCCAACAATTTCTAGTTAGTTCTCTTTATAATCTAGTTTTCAATTAGACGACTGTAGTTTACAAAAATCCACTCAGACTAACTCAGTCATGTAAGATTAATTTTTCTATTCGAAATTTTTCTCGCTACTAAATTAACAAGACGCATAAATAACGGAATTTTCATTTAAACTCGGAAGAAAGCCTCATAATTCAACGCGAATAAAATAAGAGGGAGTTGCTTTCACTAATTCACTCGATCTAACAAAATACTTGCAGTCGTACCGACGCTGTACTGCGATAAAACTAACGATATATAATCAACTTTTGCTACAATCAAATAATTTTACCCGACAATTTCTGTTCGTTTTGAAGAGAAAATATGTTTTACGTTTCGGAAAATAAAAGAAATAAATGTAGTTTCTTCAAAACTATTTTATTCCTATTTCTAATTCTGAGGTTTATTTTAAAACAGTTGATATTTAATGCTGTACTTCTACTTCAGATGTCTCTTTTAATGAAAGCTGTTTTATTTTTATTTAAAGTGGTTCAAAGTTTCGTCGTATGAAATTAGTGATGTAAAACAGTTCATTTGCGGGGATCAATTCAAAGAAGAAAAAGGGTAGAACCCGATGAAAAGAACAATAAATAAATGAGAACACAGCTACTAGCCAACAATAACAACTCAACAATTTTTTTTTTCCATTGCCGAAGATGTTTATACGATTTCATATTACATTTGAAGCGAGGAATTTAGAAACAGTTTAATTTTCTAATAATTGGCTCTAGTTTTTGAAACAATGTATTATAATTTGCTATGTACCCTCATAACCAATCGTTCTCCGCTTCCGTACTCAAGGTAATACCTACTTACGATTTATCAACTTACCCCAACATACGATTGCTCCGGAGATCTTCGGGTGAGAGACCAGCTCAGTTAAGAGGCGAGCCAGGGAAAGTTCTTATAATAGGCACATAGGAACACAGACACTGCCGACAGTAAAATAACTAAATCGTAGGTATATACGTGGACAATTGTTACCATAACAATAAAACAAGTATAATAACAGTATCAAGAGAGAGTTTGTTAACAATAACCAAAAACAAAACAAGAAAAGTCGTAAGCATATAAGCACAATGGTGAATTTTTTATATATATATATATATATTGAGGTAGGTCAAGTCTACGCACAAGAATCCCTAGTTAAGATAAGATACAGATCATTAGATAAAATGTGAATATTAGAAATTAAGATAATTTTTTTTGAACTGAATTCTTCATCTGTCAAATCAATAAAGTTGATTTCGCGTTTTAATTGTTGGAAATTAATTTGCTTTTCTTATTTATTTAACTTTTCTTTTGCCTTAGTCATTTTAATTATATATCATGTATTTCCGAGAACTTTCAACTTAATTGATCAATAATAATCTATACACATTCATTAGAGTAAACTGTACTTATTCAAATTAAATACAGCGGGAAAAAGCCCAATTACAATTTAGCACAAAAATGAGATTTTTATGTTCATATGATAAGTATTTATATATTAAAATAAAATATATAATTTTTGGAAGATATTTATGTGGCAAAAATAATTAAATTGTCAATTTCATTAGAATTATTTACGAGATTAAATGAATATATATTAGATAAACGAATCAGAAGCCTAAATGGAAAACAAACGAGAGTTAGCGTCATGATGTAAAAATTTCAAAAACCACGCCGACGTTTTATAAAGTGCTCCATCAAAAATAAGAAGAAATTTAGGAAATTATATTGAAAAATTATACTACGAACCTACAAAAATATTACCCGTATATCCAGCACCTTTTTAACGTATTTTGTGCATTGATACATCATCCAGTGCCTTATAAAACGAACTTTGCATTTCACCGAGGACAACATCGACAGAAACTCGAAGCCAGCAGGGACCCAGCCGATAGCCCGCTACCGAAAACCTGTATCCCGAACGTTTTGAATTCAAGATAGATCCTGCCTTCCTGAACACCATCAAATTCCAATCTAAGTATCATTAACATCTCCTAAAATTTTGAATACATTAAATTAGTTCAATTCATAATAGAAAACTCACAATCATAGATATTTTTCAAGATATGTTTACCAAGTTAAGTTAAAATTAGGTTATTTTTATAAAAATACGAAGAAGTCAGTTCTCTGGTTAGTCTATAAAGTTAGTTTATGTAATAAAATAAGATATTAAGAAAGTTATCATTGAATATCGTCACGTAACCTATAATTTATTGTGTTCAATTTTATCACGTGACTAGATGCCAATTTAAATTTATAATACATATCTATAACTTACCTGTTTATTTAAATTTAATTCTCTCATTAAACTATTTACATAATCCTTAGATCCTCTTGTTTTATTTAGTAGATTTTGCTTGAAAACACCATTATCTTCGATTTTGTTTACTATTGGTGTGCATGTGTTCTATTGACGTACCGAATCTGCCTTATGAGTGTTTTTTCTATAAAGCACGACAATCAAGAGTCTCATTGTTCTAGATTAGCCTGACACTTAACAGAATATTGCCCACACAAAACTAAGTAACTGATTATACACAAGAACAGCTGTTTAGGTCATGTACACTTTATTATTAAAACGATTACATCGTGGATGTATATGCATATAACATATGTTATATGTTGTACAACCCCATCTATATGTAACTTTTGATAACCTACAAATATAGAGATTTATCATTCACATTTAAAAACTTAAACTTATACTAATTTAAACATTAAATTTTATAATTATAATCATTAACTACTTCTCAGTGGGTGTACTACTATAATATATATATATATATATATATATATATATATATATATATATAAATAAAATTCATAAGACCAAAATGTTGCAAAAGTCTACATAAGGCTTACGAGCCACAAAAATTAATGAATAAAAATCAATATATCAATGACCAACTTGATAAATCAATGCAAAATGGGTATGTAAATAAAATTTACTCAAAAGTAATAATTGGATATGAGTCAAGGACTCGCCCAATATAGTAAGTTGTATAAAAACTAAATCGTGCACAATAAAATATGCCTTAACAGCAATAATTGACTATTGACATTAATTGAGTAATAAGCAATGAATATAACTGAATTTTAGACAAATTAAATAGTTGTTACCACATAGGAAATTAGATTTTAATATTTAATTCCTTGAATCATAGATATTTAAATAGCAGGCTTAACTTAAATGATTTGGTTGGTAATTTATCTAAGATCTTGGGTAAATCTCACATCGAGATTTTTATACATACAGTATACTCATGAAATTGTAAAATATAATACAAGAATTAAATAGTCGACAGTTTCAATCGCAACAAAGAAAATTGAACATACGTTGGTCTATACCTTTCTGCAAACGATATTGAATTCATAAAAATTTTGAAATGATTCTTACTAGAGCGACTAATAATTAACAAATACAAAATCGGGCATGACCCTAGTATGACATGGAAAATTTCGATAACTCTGTATATGCAAAATTATGGGCATTGTTTTCTAAAATTTTACTAAAGAACTATAAACCAAAAGAATTGAATGAATCTAATCTATGATAATATGTACAATTTACATAAACCAGTTCGTCATAAGGAGTTGAATTCAAGCTGCCTGCAGTTATCAGGTAAAATGGAGAACAATAGTTCCTATCTTATTTGCATGATATCGAAATGCTCACCAGACGGTTGAACTAACTCTCCACATTGGACATGAAATATGACCGTGTGTTCGTAAAATTAATCTGGTGCTAACAAAAGTACCACGTCCTAGTAAGAACAGTAAAAAGAAGTTACAACATGATAATTCTAAATAGCAAAAAGAAACAAGATTTAATTATGAAACTGCTTCAAAATCTAAGTATAATTACGCATATCAGTACAAACACACATACACACATGTGCGTGTAGAACTCAGCTGTCAGAATCATGTATCTTAACCTAGTCAATGACAACAAACCAAAACAACCAGAGCAATGTTATAATTAATTAGAAAATCGTACAATGTTCAAAAAGATAATTTATAAAACAATATCTAGCCAACCCTCTAATTAAAATATAATTTTCAGACAACGTTATGCAAGTTATTAAACGAGTAATTAAAATGTAATGTCAAGCTTAGATTTTTGTGCTGTGGAAAGAATATGTAATCTGAAGCTAACTAACGGAAACTAAGATGTTTAAATAATGTACTCGAGGTACAACGTTAAATAACGATCTAGAATAGCACACAAAATTAACTAAATGGAAAAACAATATGCGCTCTTGATGACATTTCAATGTTACAGATAGCAAAAATCGAAATACTTATACAGTAAAGATCTCTAATAAATTTGTAGAAAATACTCTAGATGTAGGAAAAATAATACAATATCGGAAATTCCCACAATATCTACCTGGACATTCGAAAGTAAATGACACGCAAAGCAATTATTATAGATAGGTTTAGTTTAATGATTCTACATTTAACAGACAGTTCAAAATATTTAACCGCTGCGCTAAAAAATTATAGTAGTCAAATTCAGCGCATAACAAACTAAGTTTTCATTTTATTCTAATTAGGACGGAATTTTTTAAATTTTGACAATTATAATTTTTATATCACGATAAGCGAGAGTTTGTCGGCTTATTCCAACATGTCACAACATGTTTTCACGTGCATTACCATGTATCGCGCTGGTACCGTCGAAATGGCATAGCGCCTTAAGGTGCGCCTTCATTGGCTGAGAGTAGTTGTGAGTTGTCGTTGTCGAGGTAGAAATATCTTGGACATGTATCAGCGGATATTGTTTTTATTTGTTGAGTTGCTTAGAGAGTACTGTTGAAGAAGGAAGTTCGCATAAATATGAGTTCGTCTAGAAGAGATTGGCTTAACTATCCAGATGTATCCTGCTACATTTGTTACGAATATAACAAGAAAAAACAAAGGGAAAATATCACCGATTTTGTAAAAAAGGCGAATTTTTTGTTTGTTTTGGTTTTGAAATTGGAAAACAGGATAAGTCTGGGGTCCCCATAAAGCGTATAAAACATGTGTAGAATCTCTACGACAATAGACAATAGTAAAGCGAAAAAGCTGAAATTGTTTTGTTCCTATGGTGTGGATAGAACCACAAAACCATAATGACGATTGTTATTCTTGTGTTGTGAGTGTGAAAGACTTTAATTGCTACAAGAAACATAAATGGGAATATCCAGATTTAGAGCCAGCAAGACGACCATTACCACATTACGAAAATATATCTATACCAGGTTACACATCACAGTTCCTGCTTTCGTTGTCAGATATAGAAATGCTGCTGGACCCACAGCCTACTACAACTATTACTGAATCTATCAGTTTATTATTTATTTCGTATGGCACATCGAATACAACATTAAATAACATGTGTATATAGATGGCTGTTCCATAGGTTGCGTGGTGGGTACCTACTGCCAGGGATAATCCCACTAGTTTGCATCTGCTGCTAAGTTGCGTTTCGTCAGCACAATGGGCCTCTTGTAGTAGGGCGACCGCTGCAATTTTTTTGGAAACATAGAAATGACTAAAATTAAGTGGTTTCATTGGTTAAATAACATTACAGATAACACTCAATAGTCGAAGATATTCGCAGATTATCAATTTAATCATTGAGTGACAAATGCCATTTCACAAACTAGATGTGAATTATATTCCGACATGACTACTATAGTTATATTTCTTGTTCATAGTCTACGTGAAGAACTTTTTTTTTGCTCAAATATTATGTTAGTAGACATTCATGTTTAACTTACGCTGGTAGTGTGGTACTAAGCAAAAAAATATGGCTTAAAAATGAACGAGATGAAAATAAAGTACGATGGTAATGAAAACTAAATTTAGATATAACCTACCGTCGTGACTTATGGACCAGCCTGTATTATTACGAGTTTATTTCACAATGCAAAATATAACAATGTTGCAAAGAAATGATAAACAGGTGTGTCTTTTGATCGATTTTTTGTTTTGTTTTAAAAGCAATCACAATATAAATAGAATGTAATCTGACGCTATTCAAACTTTACTGTCAAAGAAACGTCGACTTTTTTCTCATATCGCAAGGGACGAAATTAAAATGTCAGCCGGGCAATCGTAATAACAAAAAAAAAACGAATCAGTTTTACTGTCAGGGCAGCATATTTCTTTAGAAAAAATGACAAGGGAAAACAAACAGCACCCGAACGTTCACCAATTCTGCCGCCAGTTCAAGCCAAAGAGCGCCTTGAAACAATAATATTTTTAAAGGTCCGTTTACTATTCAAACAAGTCAATATACTAGCGCATACACACTTGAACTTGCAAAAGTGATTATAATGAGGTGTTTGCTGAATGATTAATGGTGTATGTTTTGTTTCAAAATACATTTCGAGGTATTGGAATACGCAGAGAAGTGTTAGGTTATTGGTATTCTGTCATCGCGATTCAGTAATACATTAACTGTCTTAACAAAGCATTATGTAAGACGTACGTAATATTTTATACGTTTCTTTATGCAGTCCTTATTAAACCGATCAAGAACCGGAGATCAGATAATGGGATGAATAATGAGCAGAGAGAGCAACGATAAGGAATGCATATCGTGAATAAAGGTTTATAAAGCACGGTGTCTAGTTCGAAAATTATATACTGCTGGTGTTTCTTTATTAGACGATATATGATCGGTAATTATTCATTTATAATTTTCAGATGCTTTTTAAATGTACGTTACATTTATTGGGAATGTACGAGGGCGGGATGATAATTAGGTAGCCTAACAATGAAACAACGATTCTAGGTATACACAAATATTTTTATTTTCTAACGTTCAATACACTTTTTCCAATGATTTCCAATGCTCTTTTTCCATAGCGGAAGGTGTATTCTTCAAGTCCAGCAAAATAGGCGTTTATGGTGGCTTCGTCTTCCTCGTCCATGGTAAACTTCTCTCGACCTTGTTGTACGTCAATTTCGACCCTTGTATACTTTAGTATCTGCTGTATTTAATTACTACTTTATCGTACTACTTGAATTGCTTAAATTTAAATTACCTAATTCTGCATTTTGGTTGTTAGTCATTTTTGTATAATTATGTACATAGGTATAATAGGTTAGCTAAGGTTGTTTGTATGAATATGTAACACATTTATTAGATCTTTCAAGAACGGATTCTTGCATTGTTTAGTTAAGGGTTAATTTATTTCCATTAATCGATCTAGCGTTAGTTATCTGTAAAAGTGTTTATAGAACAAAGGCAGATTAGTGTCTTCTACCTTCACCAGTGCTTAAAATCGTAATTTTGTACGGGTTTCCTAGTTAAATAAATATTTTCCCTGTGCTTTGAGTGTTGTGTTTACACATTTTAACTAATATGCTTTTGACATTTATAGTACATGCGCTGTACATGCGATTTAGATTCACATGGACATAGAATTTGCATATGTGTGCGTTCAGATATAGAATTTATGCAAGTCATCGAAGATATATTGTTAAATTGTAATGTAAAATTATTAATTATATTGGGTCCTTATTAAATATCATTTTCCCCCGGGTTATAACTTTCTTTGGGTTATTTCGAATAGTTATTTGAATTTCGTTATGGAATTTAGTATTTGCAGCTGAGATAAAGCGACATCTGTACGTAATTAGTGATACTATCGCTTGAAATTGTTGCGCGATAATTTGGCCTGTTAATTAATTAAATTAAAATAAATTTTCAAGACTGCTAGCTTTGGTTTTATATTAGTTATCGATTCAATTGTTTTATTCTAATTAAATTGAGGTATCAGAATAATTGAAACGTACATGAGTAGGTAAACCCCACCAGTTTTGTATAATACGAAGGTATTTTTAATAATATAAAATATTATTAAAAATCTGGTGTGAAGAACACATGCGGTTAAGCCGTAGTATGAATTTACTTCTGCGCCCGGTCTGGATAATTACGGTGATAGGGCGATGTGGTTCTTTTTTGTGAATGTGTCTGGGAATATCCTTTCTCCAGCAGGGGCGTACCGATGAGCCTGTAGAATGGTGAATATGTATCTACGTCTCTGGGGATAGGATATATTCGGACACGTTCACAAAAAATATTAATAGTGAACCTGCATTTGTGTTCTTCACACCAGATTTTTAATAATATTTTATATTATTAAAAATACCTTTGTGTTATACAAAACTAGTGGGGTTTCAATTATTCAATTATTCTGATACATTACACATGCGGTTAAGCCGTAGTATGAGTGAAGGCACAAACAAAATGCAGTTTTCTAGAGAGATTGGCTGTGCCACCTTTGGAAGGGCGTCGTTACTTCACATTAATTATGTGGACGGTATGCGAGGTACTTCGGCTGTCTGACAACAGGCAGCGCCGAATTTACTTCTGCGCCCGGTCTGGATAATTACGGTGATAGGGCGATGTGGTTCTTTTTTGTGAATGTGTCTGAGAATTTCCTTTCTCCAGCAGGGGCGTACCGATGAGCCTGTAAAAAGGTAAAATACGTATCTACGTCTCTGGGGATAGGATATATTGGACACGTTCACAAAAAATATTAATAGTGAACCTGCATTTGTGTTCTTCACACCAGATTTTTAATAATATTTTATATTATTAAAAATACCTTTAAATTGAGGTATTTAGAAGTTTCCTTCCAAATATATTTTTTTGCCGTATGACGTTGTATTGTCGTCTATATAAGGCGCGTACAAGACATTCTCGCTCTCATTAATCTTTCGTTCAAGTATTTGTGGTTAGGCCTTCATTGCCAGGGTTGTGAAGCATCTAACTGGTAGAATTTAATTTAAAACATGGTATGTGTTCGCCTATAGCGGGTGTTAAATTCTACTGGGTATTGCAAAGCAACGTTGAAGTTGTTCTAAGGTTGGTTTGCATCGTGATGACACGGATTTGAATGGATACATTCTTCGACCACGTAGAACGTTTATAACTTTGTAGGAATTAAAAATTCATTGAACGAGGTGAGTCCACAACTAAGAATGTCTTGTAAATGGCATTATTTCTCTCAGTAATTTCTTTCTGTTACTTATATATTTTTTTCTTCCTTAAATTCATTAGAGAGCTTGTATGAGGCTACTTCCGAATCAATTAATTAGAGCTTGAACGTAAGCAGCTGTTGGTCGATTTGCATCTACCACGTGTGAATTCCCGAGAGTTTTAATATTTGGAAATAGGTGATACTCCGAGGCAGTCAATTCGAGGGAATATGGTGGGTGCGGAAGCAAATAAAATTGCAATTGATTAATTGTTAGCCATTGAAAACACATTGGTATGGGGTACCATGACGAAAGATAATCTTTTTGCGCTCTACCCAGGTCTTTCTCCTAATTTTTTTTGGTGTAACTTTTCCAAAAGATTGGCGTAATATTCCCCGTTTATCGTTTGTCAATTTAGAACGAATCATCAGGATTCTTTTGCATCCCAAAAAACTGATGCCATTACCTTACTAGCTGACATCGTGACTATGGCGTTGTTTGGCGCCGGACAGCCAGGTTCTATCTACTATTTAGACTGAAGTTTTGTTTTGGGGGTATAATAATGGACCCATGTTTCGTCGGTGGTTATAAATCGTCGCATAAAATCAGACGGATTTTTCTGAAAACGGTTTCTGCTCCATTATGGATAAACGCGGCACCCACCTCGCCGACAGCTTCTTCATCTTTAATATAGTAGTATTTATTTATTTAGTATATAGTGTTATTTACTTTCGAGATCGTACTAATAAATCCAAGTTTAGTCATCAGAGCCGTTGACATAAAGAAAATAGAAATCAATAAACGCGAATCACGTTATGATGAGTATAAATTAAAAAGATTAGCTTTGCAAAATTGGTTTGTCACCTAAACAATTTACAAGACAAACAAAAGAGTAATTAAATATGCATCAGCGAAATTCAAGTAAAGTAAGCATTAGTTGTCATTACGCACCATGATAGCAAATAAGAGCTCTCTCGGCTTCTCCAAATATATACGAAACAAACACCTTTCGGGACTAATATAATTTGAAAGAAAGATTCTTCAAATAATTTTTGTACTCATGCACAATTCAGGAGGAAAATGTTGACATAGGCATAATTTCGAGGTGTATGAACTATATAAATGAATAAGAAATAACAGTGTTTAAGATACAGTAATGATTACACAGGCCTGTAACCAAAAAACTGTACAGGATTTTTATAGTGTTTTTTATAGATTTTTATTTACTAAAACCGGGAAAATACTCGAAAAATTCTATCAGGTCAGGTTTTCTTCCCAAACTCGTACTTGCAGTTTTGTTTAGAGTGAAACAACCTCCTTACTAAATTTGAGGAATCTTACTAGCTAGGTTTAACATGTTTATACATGTTTACCAGGGTATTAAGAATGAGTATAAGCAAGCATATTGTCAGTTTTGTCAGTGATGATAGTTAAGTTCAGGTAAAGCCACACTTAGTTTACATTTTGTATTCAAACGTGACTGTACTTGTGTTTTTAATTACATATTATGGCTCCAGGCGTTGTGTTATTTCTCCTGACAACTTTGGTTTTCTTTGTGGGGAATACATTGTTAAAAGTCAACAAAAACCATAAGTGATTTCTTGAGCAAAGTGTATTTTTCTTGCTTGTAATTGAAACTTGGGAATCAAGACAAAGCCTGGGCTCCTCATAAGGTGTGCGGAAGGTGCGAGGAAGATCTTCGTTTGTGGTTTAAGGGTAAAAACCACTTATTTCGTTTAGGCATTCCTATGATTTGGCGTGAACAGCGAAACCATACTACCGACTGCTATTGTTGTTCGCTATATGCCAAAGGTTTCAATACAGAAAATAAAAAGAAAATATTTTACACAAACCTTAATTCAGTTATTTATTCGTCCAGTGCCTTATAGCTCTGAAATACCAGTTCCACACCCACCTTTCAGTTTGGATGATATCCTGAGTGATTCTGAGGTTGGAAACACATTACCGCCCCAGGACGAATCTAGTTATTTTTTTGTTGATGAGGGGCCTCAACTTTTTTTTTCAGAGCGACCTCTACGACCTGGTTAGAGATTTAGGCCTTTTGAAATAATGCTGTCAAATTGTTGGAGTCAAGATTAAAAAATAAAAATGTGCTGTCACCCAGAACCTCGTTTTTCTCCAAAGAGGAAAAGCTCGTTCTTTATAGTGATGCTTAAGGGCAATTGAAGTGTTTTTAAATATAATATGCTTCATCTGAGAGGTGCCTATTCCTTTACTCGTCAAAAACAAGCCTCACAACAGTCTTACTGCATAATGGGAATAAATTTGCATTTGTATTTTGTAAAAAAAACTGTACATGATGGAGAGAATGGAGATCATTTTTGGATTCAGCAGATTAGAAAATATAATATTTACTTAAAACATCCTATGCACCTGAAAAAAAATATTTTTTGGCAGACCTGTGTTATCAAGGCCAGCAGATTGAAATGGGCAGGTTATGGTGTTAAATTTACTAACAAAAACCGAGCTCAACCAATAGAAAGGAGTGGTGAAGACGAAAACATTGGTGGAGGGATGAAGTAGTCAGGAGAATAGGTTGAAGGATAGGTTGAGGAAGGAGTGATGAAATAAAGTGATTCGAGGAAGGTTGTAAGACGACTTATGATGATGAATAGTTCATATAAAATTAAAATGACCGTAGATTGTAACTAACTTTATCCAAAAGACAACTCGGAAAGTTTAGAAAACATGAAGAACAAAATGGTAACATCAAATTATGATAAATGCTGACGAACGCTTTTTAACAACCCAAATATATTTTCGAAAACCACATTCGGTAATTGTACATTTAGATATCTTTAAATTAGAAAAAATACAATCACTGGAGACGCCAGAAAATTGCTTTTTCTCATTCTTGCACTTATACGAGTTGAGCGTAAGTATTCATTACAAAAATGTGAATAGACCTTTTCTTGTTACATCATCATAAATTTCTTTATGAAACGATATTCTCTGCGAACAATATTTGACGCACAAGTCAGTATAAAAATTCATAACAGTTACATCATCCACCATTCGAGAGATTAAAGTTTTATTTACTGAAGGCTTTATCGCGATATCTTTCATCTTCAGCGGCGCGTGTAAAATAAATCACGCCGTAAATTCTTTTTTATTTGTTTCAATTTCGGACAGCGTTTATTCAATTTACGTCTTTCGGTGAAAATTACTTGCTGCCAGAGGTGACTTTGATACATTGTCTCCTGTCCCGGTGGAAAGAATTGTGTCCTCCTTTTTTTATTCCTCGCTTTTCTTTTTTATCGTCGTGTCTCGACTTGTCGTTATATTTTATTCATTTATTGTATTAAATACTACATACGTATATATATATGTACCTTTATACGAAGTGGAAATTATGCCAATAAATTTTATTTCGATTTGACTTTTTAAGGTTTTTCAGTTTTTACATGTAACAGAATAAATATTGCTTTTCTATATAAAAACGTAAAGAGAATATTAAATATTTCTAACATTGCATAAACAAGCACATCATGCAAACATGCACATCAATATATATTACTTTAGGAGATTTTTTTATTATAAGGTTATGTATTCTGGAATTGGAGCCACCCAATGAACTCTACAGATTGATTTAGTGTAATGGTAAAGACTGTACAGTCTTTACAGGGTTGCAGTTTATAGCAGTTGTGCGGAAGCGTTTTTCTCTTACTTTACTGTGCCCCTTGTGCGACTTTTAATTAGTAGTTTTTACCTACTGATGATGACAACTTAGTTGTCGAAATACGTATTTAGGATACGACTAATAATTGTGGTAAGGGGTTATATACCTTTTTTAAATTTTTATTTAACCGCAGTCTCCATTGAAAGAATTTTTATAAAGGTAGCTTGGAAGAATTTGTGATTAGCCGATATCTCTTGTTCATGCAGAGGTAATATTTTTCACAACACAAAGAAAAAAGTAATTTCTCAATTAAAATTAACATTTTTGCAAAATATAGGATTAAGCTTAAAATTTATTTATTTTATTTCTTTTGAATTGATAGGTATATTATTTTTATTATATTACTAACAAAAACTTGCCATGGGTTACCATGCCAAAGTAGTTATAGCGTCTGGCATGTTCTCCGTCTGGTGTTTTGTTAGTTAATGAAACCTTTACTAATGATGGCATTTAGGCTTTTTTTCATAATTGTTTGTTTTATACTTCTAGAAGTTCACCCTACCGAACTGATATCTCCTGAGAGTTCCTTGAAATTTGCACCGCAGACTCGTAGTTGAGACTTAGTCTTTTTGGACAAGTATAAAATTATTTAGCCGTTCGTTCTGTCTCGTCGTGACAACGTCAAAGTACATTTATTAAAGGAAGTTTAGTTATACAGAAACCATCACCGGCACGTAAACAGCAATTTACCAAAGTTTCACCGCAATCGAATAAGCGGTGTAGGAGCCTATACGGAACGAACGGACACACATTAATTTTTATATATGTATTAGATTATTTTTGAAGAATCGTGGAATTTTTTAGTTTGTAGGATACTTAGAGATTTTTACAACATTCGGAGAATTTTAACTCAGCAACAATGTCGTGCAGTTGGTTCTGTGTTTGAGGATGAAGCATGACAATTTCACGTTGGTGGACAAGTCCTCCAGAAAGAGCAGTCACCTAGAAAAAGATCGAATGCTGTGCGCCGCTTGATTAAGGAAGATAGATATGTGACATATCGTAAAATTGAGACATCCATGGGTACTTCAAAGACCTCAGTCCAAAGGATTCTACATAATGGACTGGCTGTGAAAAAGTTAGATTCTCGTTGGATTCCGCATCTTTTAACCGAAGAGCAAAGTCGGCTCGCGTTAATTTCTGCCGATAAACTTCGAGTCGGTTCAATAACGGAAACTCGAAAACCGTCTATAGTATCGTGAGTGGCAATGAATCCTGAACCCGAAAATAGGCGTTAGTCCGCTGTTTGGGTGTTTTAAGATGGAGAGGATCCGACAAACGTTATCCGTTTGCGAAGTGTGTCGAAAAAGATGGTCGGAACGTTTGTCTCAAAATCAAATCATGTAGTTACAATTCCTTTGCAAGATTGAAGAATGGTTAATACCGATTGGTAGACAATCGTTTGTTTGCCAGAAGTAATCGCCGTGACCCAAGAAACCAATCCACAATGGCGAATCATCCAGCATCATGACAATGTGAATTTGCACACAACTCGAAAGACAATTGAGTTTTTGGAGCAGCAAAATATGGAATCATTAGATCATCCTCCGTATAGTCCCAACGATTTTTTTACGTTCCCAGAAGTCAAAAATGGTATGCGTGGTCGACAATATCAGTCGTGGAAAGAAGCAGTAGATGCCTTCAAAACGACAATTTTGACTGTCCCAACTGAAGACTGGAATAACTACTTTAACAATTGATTGAAACGAATGCAGAAGTATCAATTTTTGTGGAAAATATTTTAAAAAGCAATAAAGCACTTTGAGTTGATCCACTGCTTAATTTTATGGCTATATGCAACGCTAAAAAGACATGCCTCGTATTTAAGAAAAATATATTCTTTTGAAGCTTAAAATTATACATTATAAATATATTTGTTAATCCAAGAACTATATTAATGTTATGCCTCGACAATATTCCTGACAACACAATGCAAGAAAAAAAAACATTTGCCGTTAATTATAATGACTATTATTTATTTGGTATTTATTATTGTAATCTCTTATTAAAAGAATAATATGCTACAGCATATGTATATTCTACACTAAAATAATTTTGTATTGTTTATTGTTAAGCTATAAGTTAGCAGTTCATAAAAACAAACTTATAGATATTCTGTGTAGCGACGTGTCTTTCATACTACTAACTATATATAACCAATTGGTTCTGTCCGTTTCGGAAAGTGAACCCATATATATTCCTTTCTTGTATGTAAGAGGAGAGTTCCCACGAATTACTACTATTGAGGTATACACTTTACTTCTAGCGACAGTTTTATCGCGCAGTTTTGGCTTCCGAACATCTTTTAACCGCACGGTGACGTTGGGACGGGTGTCTTCTCCCCTTTAAAACTAGTAAACATGCCAGCCAGTAGCTCGGAAATGATATATTTATGGATACTTAATAATTATGAAGTCGCTTTTATGTGACACACGTAGTTTATCTTGTTCGTTTTTTTGCGGTGAATTTCTCTACGCGGTTGTTTATCTGTTTTAATGATCCGTGCTTGTTGTGGTCTAATGTGTGTATACAGGGCGTTTACATGATGAATGGTGAACTTAAAATGTAGTGTTGCAATTAACGATTGCTAGAATAAATTGATGATTTTTTTATTTTAAAATTCTCAAAGAAAGTACCTAAAGTACCTACACAAAGTTCTTATATTTTTTGCTTAATTAATTTACGGTTTAAGTTCTATATTTTATACTTTTTTTCTATTTATGCATGTGAATATAAATGTTTAATTAGTCTATATTATTAGTAAAAACTAAAAAAAAGGTTCACATATACAGACTCTCCCGTAAAAAACGCCAACATTCATAATTTCGTTATTTATTGTCCGGTTTTATTTAAACAAAAAGTAAATTTAATAGCATCAAAAACACTATAAGATAGCAGTGTTTTATTTGTTTTCAATTGTTTTCATTAATGTCAAACGACAGTCAAGTTTTTTATTTTAAATGGCAACATATATATTTTTGGCTATATTCGGATTGTATTTTTTTTTCTGAATTCAACGATGTATAACATGTTTATTTTTGATAAACGTTTATTGCAAAAAAAAACTTTATAAATTTCATCTTTGTCTTCCATTATTTATAAATATTCGAATGTGTCATGAAACATTTGAAATGTAAGTATTATAAATATTATTATAAGAAACAAAACACTTTACAATAAATGTTGAAATTGCCCGCCACCTTGTTTAACACATATCGCACATCTCCTAATAATAAAAAATAAAAAAAAAACTTTATAAATTTCATCTTTCATTATAGTAGACTTGGCCCAGTCCATTAGCATTATGTCAATGTGCCTTAAGTGTCAGTTTGACTTTATTAAGTTTTCTGTATTATCCTGTTTGAACGTTTTGCCGCAACAAAAAGCGTATTTTCGTTAAAAATGAATAACAATGAATTAACGGACATGTTACAAGTGTTCTTTGAATGTAATAAAAATCGCCTTCAAACAGTTCGTCGGTACAGTGCTCGTTTTCCGGACAGAGAAGTTCCAGGTTCGAAAATATTTCAGAGAATTGAAAAGAATTTAAGAAATTATGGATCATTTACCAAACCAAAAACACAAAAACGGAAATTCTCCGAAGATAAGGAATTAGATGTTCTTCTTGCAGTACAGCAAAATTCACGAACTTCGATTCGCGAAATTGCACATAATATTGGGGTATCAAAAACTACAGTTCATGGTATTTTAAGAAAACACAAACTTAAACCGTACATAGCTCGAAAAGTTCATGCATTAGAACAAAATGATCCTGGCCGAAGAATCCAGTTTTGTCGTTTTTATTTAAATGCATTAGAACAAGACCCGAATTTTTACAGAAGGATAATTTGGTCTGATGAATGCACTTTTAGCAACAACGGTATTTTTAATAGAAACATACATCGACAGTGGAGTGCAGACAATCCGAGATTTGTAATTGAAAATAATTTTCAAAGACGTTTCAACGTAAATGTTTGTTGTGGCATTTTAGGTGATCAATTAATTGGGCCATTTTTAATAGATGGTTGCTTAAATCAAGAAAAATACTACACTTTATTACACGAAAATCTCCAAAACTTTTTAGATGAATTACCTTTGGCAAATTTAAATAGAATATTTTTTCAACAAGATGGGGCTCCCGCGCACAACGCCAGAGTAAATACTGATTTGTTGAACACCCAATTTGGAAATAGGTGGATAGGAACATCCGGTCCTATCGAGTGGCCTGCGCGTTCACCGGATCTTACGCCCCTCGATTTTTGGTTGTGGACTTATCTACAAGATCGAGTTTATTTAACAACTCCAGAAAATGTTGACATTTTAAGACAAAGAATTATTAACACTTGTCAAGAAGTACCTGCCGCTGCCGCTTGTCTTTTAAATGCGACCTTTGGAGTAATTAGGAGATGTGCGATATGTGCTGAACAAGGTGGCGGGCAATTTCAACATTTATTGTAAAGTGTTTTGTTTCTTATAATAATATTTATAATACTTACATTTCAAATGTTTCATGACACATTCGAATATTTATAAATAATGGAAGACAAAGATGAAATTTATAAAGTTTTTTTTTTGCAATAAACGTTTATCAAAAATAAACATGTTATACATCGTTGAATTCAGAAAAAAAAATACAATCCGAATATAGCCAAAAATATATATGTTGCCATTTAAAATAAAAGCTTGACTGTCGTTTGACATTAATGAAAACAATTGAAAACAAATAAAACACTGCTATCTTATAGTGTTTTTGATGCTATTAAATTTATTTTTTGTTTAAATAAAACCGGACAATAAATAACGGAATTATGAATGTTGGCGTTTTTTACGGGACAGTCTGTATAAATGACATAAAATTAAAATATTTCTTCCGAATCAGTGACGATACTGAAGACTTATTAAGTTACTAATACTTGTCGAATAAGATGGACGGCATTTACCCTGCCTGTTGTATCGACTATCTGCATTTATTGGCTCAGCTTCTAACAATCTTCTAACATAAAGAACCGACGCCCTTTCGCTACTTGCGCAAATAAATCTAAATGTACCATCTCGTACTACCCGCAATTTTGACGGTGTCAACATCCCGACTGCGAGAACCAATATTTTAGTGAAATCTCTTTTATACCATATGACCAGCTATTTGGGTTAGTGTTTGTGTGCGGGTATGTGATCATTTATTTATTTGGTGTAATTTTATTGTAATGGTGTGTATTTTTTCTGCCGACATTAAATAGTCTAATTTTGTGGATGAAGTTCGGCTATATTTCTACGCTCCATAATGAAATTAACAATAATCGACATAAGATACATAAATTTGAAAGGTTTTATGTTCGAAAACTCGTTAAAAAGGTTTAAAATTATGGTACAAAGGTATTTTTAATAATATAAAATATTATTAAAAATCTGGTGTGAAGAACACAATTTACTTCTGCGCTCGGTCTGGATAATTACGGTGATAGGGCGAGGTGGTTCTTTTCTGTGAATGTGTCTGGAAATATCCTTTCTCCAGCAGGGGCGTACCGATGAGCTTGTAGAAAAGCGAAATACGTATCTACGTCTCTGGGGATAGGATATATTCGGACACGTTCACAGAAAATATTAATAGTGAACCTGCATTTGTGTTCTTCACACCAGATTTTTAATAATATTTTATATTATTAAAAATACCTTTGTATTATACAAAACTGGTGGGGTTTACCTACTCATGTATGTTTCAATTATTCTGATTCAAATTATGGCACAACTTAGATTTAGAATATAACTGCAGTAAGGTTATATTATTTTACATTATTTACAATTACACAGGCCTGCAACTTTGGAGTCATAAAGTCCCCTTTTGAATTCAATGACTGATTCTCATGTATTTTGATGCCCTGATTATGAATATGTATTCAGCTTTTCTTCTTTTTTAGAATAGACATAGGAAGAAAATTGCAAAAAAGATACCTTTACTTAGAAAAAAGAAATATGTATATTAAAAAAGTACTTAATTCTAGAACCTAAAAACTATTAAAATTTGATAATCGATTACTTATTTATTGCGTGAACATGTCACTTATCTTTGTGAAACCTTGTCATTTTTTCTCTAAAGCTTCTATTTTGAGATTTTCTCTTAATTTTTGGTTTGGCTCATCTCGCCTCAGCAGCCTATAGTAGTCCGCCAACATGTTTATATTCCACCTTCCCTGGTACCTCTTTTCCATATCGTTCAAATATTGGCGAAGTCTTCCACCTTGCTCTTTGATAACGGTTGCTAAATTTTCCGGAAAGTAGTCAACGTTGCGAATTCAGGGAATGAAGTTTAATGCTCATAGAACAGCCAACTAAGTCAAATTTTGCAATCATATTCGCCACTATTTCGTTATAATAAGAGTTTGTATTATTAACTGTTTCACCTGATGGGACAAATTCTTTATTCACGGTGCCATTAGCGTCAAAGAAGCAAATCAACATCGTCTTGACGCTGCTTGGTCATGGTGACGACGGCGTCTTCAACTGCGATGACTGCTGCTTTTTCGGAATCATGCCCGTACATCCATGATTCGTTACCAGTAATGATTCTGGTACTGAAGTTCGCATCCCCTTTGATAGTTTGTTTCAGCTCTGCGCACACATGTACACGGTGCCGTTTTTGTTCAATGTTGAGTAACCTTGGCCCAAACTTCGCAGCAAGACACCGCATATTACAAATGTCATGAATAGTTCTTCTTCGGTTTTGCAGGATAGCATCATGCACTTTTTGTAACATTTTGTGGCGTGTTCTCCGTCAATGCACAACCGCAACGCTCGTCATCATCAACTGACAGACTTCCATTTTTAAAGCGGTTAAATGATTGTACTACTCATAAGTTTGTATCTGGCCTAAAGCATCCTCACCAAACTCTTGTTTGAGCATTTTCAGAGTTTCCACTTTTTACCAAGTTTGAGGCAGAATTTAATGCACGATCATTGCTCTCTCACATCAGTCATTGTAGTGTCGCAGAATAACTTGTACACAATTCAACAAATATAAACACAAATATTTCGTCACCATCTAGTAGGGTACCGTTTGATAGACTGACTTAGTATAAACAAAGTTCACACCATCTAGCGCTATAGAGCTGTACTACCATCCCTTCGCGCGTCATCATCAACTGACACACTTCCATTTTTAAAGCGGTTAAACGATTGTACTACTCATAAGTTTGTATCTGACCTAAAGCACCCTCACCAAACGCTTGTTTGAGCATTTTCAAAGTTTCCACTGCCGTTTTACCAAGTTTGAGGTAGAATTTGATGCACGATCTTTGCTCTTTCACATCAGCCATCGTAGTATCGCAGAATAACTCGTACACAATTCAACAAATATAAACACAAAAACTTTGTCACCATCTAGCAAGATACCGTTTGATAGACTGAGTTAGTATAGACATAGCTCACACCATCTAGCGCTATAGAGCTGTACTACCACCCTTTCGCGCGCCATATTCAAATTCCGGGAATTTATAGGTAGCACCTCGTATAATGATAATTGTATGCATACAGTATAAATATATTCTTAATTTAATGTTATATCTCTGGTTTGTATAACATGGAAAGAAACTGGATTGGAATAGAAGGTGTACGAAATTCGTCTGAATATTTTACGTGAACTTTTTGCCAATATTTTGGATTTAAAGATATTATACTATGCTGTTGTAGATCTTGTTTGGAATATTCCGTCATCGTTTGGAATCCTTGTTACTTAACATAGATGACAACTGCAGTTGGCGTAAATTTGTAGAAAATTTCTTTGACTTCATCTCGATGATTTTTTATGAATACAGAACATGTATTCATTTAAAACATGTTTTGTTTTTATCACGTGTTAATTTACCATCTATTATTTTTTTGGTACATGTCTACTAGCGTATTCTTTGTAAATATGTGTAAACTGTTGCCTAATTTCTTCGATTATCCTATGCCACTTAAGCAGTTAATTCGTCAAATCCCATAATTTCGGAGTCGTAATTGTGATATGTTTTTTCTAGAATTTTCATGTGTAAACGTATTGATGAAGTAACTTACTTATATACTTTCTTAATACTAGTGCCTCTTTATACTTTCGATTGTAATGCCTGTTGAAGTTTAGATACTGTGTAGGTTTTCATTTCCAAACTTTCTTCCACCCATCTCTAATCTTCACCTTATATTTTGTTTTTTGCTGTTTTACTTTTTCTATCGGTTTTGGTGGAGACTGTGGTTTAAATTTGAAACAGACGGAAACAAGAAAAATCCCCAACCACAATATAAATTAAAAATTAAATACGTATTTCGACAACTAAGGTGCCATCTTCAGTAGAAAAATCTGAAAAAGAAGTATATTGTTAAGCGTAGCGTCTTTGGCTAATATACAACCTTTGAAGATATGTTCTTCCTAAGATTAAAACAAACCCTTATATACAACTTAAAGATGAAGTGTAAAAATAAATCTCGTCTTTCTACAACATCTTTAACTTTTCTATTAATGGAAATGATTGCTGCTCTTACAATAATTAGGTGTAATTATCAATAATGTAATTTAATAAACATATAGAGTGAATTAATATTTGTGTAAGTAAGTGTGTAAGTAGCCTATGATGTTTCCTTACCAACCACAAGATATAAAAGACTCATCAGAATAGCTGGTGAAATTTTGGTAGTAGCATCCCACTAAAATCTAACTATGACATCATAAAATTTGCAGAATAATTTTAACAAGTTTCAGAAATGACTTATAAAATGGCGAATAAGGCCAACGAAATTAAAGCAGTTCATATAACCTTCCAAGTGAGCTGAAACACTTGTCCTAAAATAAAACTGAAGTTAGTTGCCACAAGCTGATAAAATATTTTGGTATACGTCTCGACCTAAGACTGACATGGCGATTAATATGAAACGAAAACTACTAGGCTTAAAATTAAGGTAAATATATAGTTTAATAAGACACAAATCTCAATTGATCATTTATAATAGACCATTGTTATACGAGCTATATTTATACAAGTTTGGGTGTAAGAGATCTAAATCTGGGACTCTGCTGTCAACTCTTACCTGGATATTGTTTTGGAACTACTATTCAGTAGTTTCGAAACAAGGTGATTTGATCAATGGTTGATGGGCCTTCTTGATATGTATCAAATGTTTGTTATAAAACATTATATACCAATAGTTTCTATTAAGCAATTGATCTAGTGTGCCCAAATGTGCTTGCAAATCAGTTGCTAATGCCTTGTGACGAAGTGCTCAGACTTAATAGATTTAGACCTGCAGACCTAATAGATAGATTTGAATAACATCTAAATGGGTTTAAGGATATAGGGGCATGGCTTACTGAAGTAATATATCTTCATGACGTTATTTACTTAATCAGTACCGAAGCACTGCCTTCGGGCAAATTCCTCTTTGGAATTCAATAAAAGAAAATGATTATATACAGGCTGATTCATTTTCGGCCCTCACCATGGGGATCTCGCTTATTATTGGAGATAGAGTATAGGTTTAAATTTAGCAAAGTTGTTAAATTTTGTGTTTGCTATAAATCCGTAAAGAAAATAGACCTGTGACAAATGACCTTCGTTATTTAAAAAAAAAACGCGAAAACCCCATTTTGTTCTTTTACCTGTAGCACCGACATTTGGCCTTGTAGAGAAAAAATAAAAACACATCCTTGTGGCCATTTCTAAACCTCTATCCCGTGGTGTACTCTAAATTTTTATACGACGTTTCGTTTCTTTCTGTCCATCATCAACTATCTAATTTCTTATAGGCGCCATATTGGATTTAGACATCTTCAGAAAGAGTTTTTTTTCTGATTTCAACCATGTACCACATGCTGACTAAAGTTTTTGACATTAGGTTTTATTTGAAAGAATAAATTATAAGATTAAATAAGGTAGCCTTTGGAATTTCAATCTGTCAAACATTTCATTTATTGTTCATTAATAATACAAAAATGTCATACACTAACGAAGAGAAACGAGATATGATAAGTATTTTTTATTCTTCGAAACGAAATTCAACAGTAGCGAGTACAAGATAACAGAAACATTAATAAAAATACATAGAAAAGTAAACAATAAACAATTACAGTAAATGTTCAATTATCTGGCCATCTTCGGTAATGCACAATTGGGCACGCCTTCTGGCATTTTGTACTGCCCTTTGTATAGTTCTTCTAGAAACTGCATCGAAGGCATTCTGAAGTCTGTCTCGTAATTCTTCTATGTTTTGTGGCGCATCTACTTTATAAATATTATTTTTAACATATCCCCATAAAAAAAAATCTAGCGGACTTAAATCAGGTGATCTCGCAGGCCATTCAACAACTCCCCTATTTCCAATCCAACGGTTTGCAAACTCTTGATTTAAGAAATTTCTAACAACAGCTGCATTGTGTGCTGGTGCGCCATCTTGTTGCCACCATAAATATTGTAATTGATTTAATGGGATATTGTCGTCAAGATAGTCAGATACGAATGTACGTAAAATGTTTAAATATCTTTCTCCATTTAAATGTTCTTCATTCTTCATACATAACTGGTCCTAAGAGACGATTTGCCAAAATACCCATCCAAACGTTTATTCCAAAACGATGTTGTGGTCTTCTAGCCCTGTTTTGTCGGGGATTTTGTACTGCCCAATAGTGCTCCGTATTTCTGTTGAACATTCCAGAATTTGTATATTTTGTTTCATCTGACCAGATGATTTTGCTTAAAAAATTCTCGTCATTTTCTATCCTTCCCATTAACCAATTACAATATTCTAGCCTTCTCAAATTATCTCCAGGCAGTAAAGAGTGACTAACATGGATCCTGTATGGTTTAAACCTACTTTTATGTAAAGTTCTCCAAACTCTGGACTGGCACAAATTTAATTCTGACGCTACTTCGCGTGTAGAAATTGATGGATTATTATTTATCTATAAAAATACAAGATTAATATGAAATTTGAAAACACGCTTTTAATTTACTATTTGTAAAATATCTTGTCGATTTTCATTTAAATTCCTGTTGTCTTGACCATTACGCCGCTTAGTAAACGATCCATTCTCGACCAAATTTCTGTCGAGATCTAGAAAAATGGTACGATGAGGCTGTTGTCGTTCTGGATATAATTGTAGATATCTTGTACTCGCTACTGTTGAATTTCGGTTCGAAGAATAAAAAATACTTATCATATCTCGTTTCTCTTCGTTAGTGTATGACATTTTTGTATTATTAATGAACAATAAATGAAATGTTTGACAGATTGAAATTTCATGGCTACCTTATTTAATCTTATAATTTATTCTTTCAAATAAAACCTAATGTCAAAAACTTTAGTCAGCATGTGGTACATGGTTGAAATCAGAAAAAAAAATTCTTTCTGAAGTTGTCTAAATCCAATATGGCGCCAATAAGAAATTAGATAGTTGATGATGGCCAGAAAGAAACGACACGTCGTATAAAAATTTAGAGTACACCACTGGATAGAGGTTTAGAAATGGCCACAAGGATGTGTTTTTATATTTTCTCTACAAGGCCAAATGTCGGTGCTACAGGTAAAAGAAGAAAATGGGGGTTTCGCGTTTTTTTTTAAATAACGAAGGTCTATTTTCTTTACGGATTTATAACAAACACAAAATTTAACAACTTTGCCAAATTTAAACCTATACTGTATCTCCAATAATAAGCGAGATCCCCATGGTGAGGGCCGAAAATGAATCAGCCTGTATAATATAGTATGTCCTGTAATAGGAATTTAATTTCTGTTGGAAATTGAAACTTATTATTTTTATTAACATTGAGTTTATCCAATGGGCGGTGATTTTTTTGGTACATTTTTTTAAAATTTTTAATTTTGATTTTTTAATTTATTTAATCTTTTGCTAGTTTAACAAAAGTGAATAATTAAAAAAATATTGTGATGATTTAGACCTCTCACCTGATATGTATAGACTACGATAGTTAAATCTATTCATAAAACAAACAAAAAAATAGAAACAATAGTCGGCTGTTAAGATCTTCTGAAGTTAGTCTCTTCCAATGAAATATGTACTGGAAAAAATCCTTAAGAATATGGTAGCAAATTTTTGCAATATTATTGGACATGTCGTCCAGTGATATCGAGGATCTCTATCAATTCTGTATGATTCGTTACAGTTACTTGCTCGAAGATCTTAATAAGGTTCATGATAATCAACAAAAAGATAGATACTGCTTCATAATAATACTTGCCTTCACAGCGCCGCTCGAACAGTGAACTACTTAAACGAGTATAACGCTAAATTGTTCACCATAACACCAAACGATTTTTTTTAAAATCTCATATATCAAAGTATTGCCGGGCGAATTGCGGCCAATCTCTCGATGTTCTCTAAACAAAGGTGTACCTGCCCAACGATGGAAAAATGTTTTCAAAAGTTCTTTTCTTAAATACAAACGTGTTTTGACTGTATTAGGGAATATTTTTAAAAATGTAATATAATTTTTAAAATAAAATATAAAGCTCAACGTCACTCGTGCTTCCTACTGTACGTACTGTTATTTAAAATACCACGCACTTGGTATAGATTATCCCAAGATAATTTTAGCAAAGCAGATCATATTATGTATTACCTTATATTTATTTATGCATGCGAGCCTATAAAGTGCTTCTTAATACCCGCTAACATAAAAATAAAAGTTTAAATACCGTGATTGGCATTCATTTAAAACCAGTTGAGCGGCGGCTGTCTACCATTTGATCTTTTAATGGTGCCTTGAACTTAATTAACCACCATCGTGTAGATGTAGGCATACTCTGTTAGGAATTACCTCAAGTATAAATTACATAGTTGAACAAGTCAAGTGTACATTAGCGCTTATGAGGATATAGTTGGGGAAGTGAACTCTTTTTCCCAAGGATATCTTTTGTACCTTTACTTACTTCTCGCTCGCTTTTCTAAAGAATAGTGTAGTGTATTAAGGATTTATGAACATAAATTTTGAAAATTGAAATCCTTCAATAGATTTTAGAAATATTTATTTTCGATTCTGTCTTTCGATTATTTTTGTATAATGCTTTCAATTCGTAAAAATATATATGAGAAAAGCTCTCTAGCATACTATTGATATATAAATAATATATAGAGAAGCTTGTTACATAGAAAATCAATTGTAATTATGTAAATATTACAAAAAATAATTGTAGACAAGTTTCTTCAATTATGTAAATAATATAGCATAAAAATTGTATTGTAATACCGCGCCTTCAAGCACTTTTCTTATTATAGTAGGCTGTTTTTTAAATAATTAAGCAATCAAAGATTGGTGCACATGTGAAGCTTTAAAAAACTTAAAATTCTGACAGTTGTCATACATAAATTCAAATTATAAACGCTTATATATTTTAAATTATTTTATTACATTTTTAGAGTTACAACATAAAATATTTATTATTAAAAGTTACTATAGAACTGGCCAAAAATTAGCAAATGGAGATTGGGATTATTCCACTAATGAATCCTTACAGGATTTGCGGCAACAGTATCCTAATCTGCCAGTTACTTACGCACAACTGCAAAAACATATTCAAGTTTGTGTTATTAAATTTGGTGAAACAGGAGCAATAACTCCAAAACTTGGCGGCGGAGCACCTAGAAAACAAATAGCAAATTGCATAGTGGATATTCGACGTCGAATGGACAATTCACCTAAAGAATTAACTACAAAACTATCACAAGTTTATTTGACAATGGAAACATGTCATACTATTTCAAAAAAGGACTTAATTTTAAAGCAGTTTCGGAACTCAAACAGGTAGATTTTGTTACGAGAACACAGTATTGTCTATGGGTTTTGAATAACACAAATAATAATGACATTCTCGACAAAACATTCTTGTCGGATGAGGTTTGGTACCATCTTTCAGAATATTTAAACAAGCGAAATATGAGAATTTTGGTCTTCAGAAAACCCTCATGAATTTGTGGAAACTAATTCACAAAAAGTAGGCGTCTGACTAGCAGTTTCAAGAAGACAAATTATTGGGCCTATATTTTTTAATCAAAGTAAACTGCTGAAAGGTATCGAAATGAATTATTAGAGCCGTTTATTAATGAACTTCATTAGGATGAACTTATCGAACGATATTTCCAACAAGATAATGTCTGGTCTTGACATCACACAAATGAAGAGCTTCGTAATGCTATTGTAAATCTTTGTGCTGACATAACCCAAGAAATCCTAATAAATGGCTTTGAAAACATGAAGCGTAGAGTTCAACTTTGTCTTCAAAATAATGGTCAACATTTTCAAGATCTGCTTCAGTATTATTTCCTCTTAATTTTGACTATTGTAATAAAAGTTCTTTATTTTTTTATAAAGCAAAAAAAACGTGGATCAGTTTTTTTGGCCTCCAGTTTACATCCTTTTTTGTATTGTAGTATTTATACTATAAATATTGTAGTAGAATTTCTCTGTTTATTGGTTACAAGGATGCATAACCTTGGGTGACATAAACTACAGGCTGGCCCAAAATGACCGAAGGGGTTTGAGTTCATTATAACTTCTTATTTAAGACATAATTATTAAATTTTTTTAATTTTAAATACAGTATATTAATGGAGAATATTTTTAATTTAATTATGAAAAATTATATCTCGCAAGTGGTGGCCATTTTCTGCTTCGCATATTCGTGCTCTTTCCAAAACATTTTCCATAACCTTTCGCAAAACTTCAGGTTTATGTTGTTGATTTCGTCGCGTATATTATTTTTTAATTGCTGTATGCTTCGAGGCTTATTAATATAGACTTTTCCTTTCAAATAACCCCATAGGAAACAGTCTGAAGTGGTTAAATCCGGGGAACGCGGAGGCCAATTAAAATCGCTTGTACGGGAAATAATTCGTTCACCAAAGATGTCGCGTAAAAAAGCCATTGTGTCCCTCACAGTGGGCGCTGTGGCTCCATCCTGTTGGAACCATACTTGCGGATGGTTTTCCACGGCTGGCTTTAAAAAAATTTTCCAACATTGTCCGATATCTAACACCAGTGATGAAAACGACGACACCGTGTTCATTTTCAAAAAAATATGGGCCAATTATCCTTTCCGACGAAAAACCGCACCAAACGGTACACTTAAGTGGGTGTAATTCTCGCTGTTGAACTACTCTTGGATTTTCCGTAGCCCATATCCTGCAGTTTTGCCTATTAACGAACCCATTTAATTGGAAATGGGCTTCGTCGCTCATAATTAAATTATGAATAAAATCATGATTTTCTTCTGCTTTTTGACGAAAATAAATTGCATAATCAAGTCGTTGCTGGTAATCTGTCGGTTTCAATTGTTGGACAAGCTGAATTTTGTATGGAAACATTCTTATTGTATGCAAAATTCTCTGCAGCGACCCTCTTGAGAGGCCAAGTTGTGTCGAACGTCTCCTGGTTGATGTTTCTCCATCTTCCCGAATACTCTCCTGTACCCGTTCAATATTGTCATCCGTGTGCACCGTTCGTCGTCTGCCGGCACCAGGAAGGTTCCTTACTGCCCCTTGTTCTCGAAAATTTGCAACCAGACGGTTTATTGTTGACTCTGAGGGTCCAACCCGCACATTAAAATAACGACGATATGCACGCTCAAAACGAGTCAAAACAATGGATCGTTGATTTGAGAAATAAAGTTCAACGATTTTGGCACGTTGTTCAATTGTGTACTGTTCCATTTTAAATTCCCCAAGTCTTCTTTACAAAATACTGAAAACAAAAAAAAAAAATTATAATAAAAAAGTTATAAGGAATTAAAACCCCTTCGGTCATTTTGGGCCACCCTGTATAAGTACATGAAGAACATCAAAGCTGATCTCTTGCTTACACATTTCTGTGATAATTCTTTTAATGCTTAACAAATTGGAATAGCCTGATATTTTGAAATCTTTGTCAGTAATATACCGGTACAATAATGCATTGTTTTTCTTCAATCTTTGGACGATTTATTTGCATACTGTATGAATGCGATTAATACATATCTGAAAAACACAAAACATGTATTGTTCCAGTAAATTTTTCATAAAATCAGAGGTGACTAACAGCCTCTTATTTTCAAAAACTATTAAACCTTGAACAAAGGACTCGAATACAAAACAAAATATGCAGATAATTAAAATGCGTAAGCGTTAACGTGTGATAAAAATTGAACAGCGACAGATTGATCATGTGATATATATTTCAGTTTGTACATTTTGTTCCTATCGCATCAACGATAAAGGGTCAACGCCTTTGATTTTTGTTCATTTCGCATCGGAGTATATTATCCGAAACTAGTTCGTGGGGGAACCTTGGCGGAGACGTTTTGAATGACGAGCTTTATACCGCCTAACGTCACAGGATGTTTGTCTAAATTGCACGTACGATATACAAACATTCGATCAAATGGCAATTTGTACAGGGAAAGATCAATAACTATGTACAGTGAATGATTTTGTCATCGATATGTGAAATAAGTTTTCATCTGTCGTGACCTACTTTTTTTTTCTTACGGCCGTAAACACAAATGAATTGCAAGAGAAATCCAGTTATGTTTATGCTTATAAGGAAGTTGGATATTAAAACGTCAATGCAACAACATAACCATATATAAATATTTGTTTTTAATAGTACTTGTTATATACAGACGGTTTCAAAAATACCATTTGCTTTTTTTTTGTTGTTGAATCAATTCGGTCTTTACTTGAAGAAAATTCATATTCGCATCAATTAGTAATAACAACACAGATTGTTAGAAACTTTCATTAATTTTTATTTTTAAATTATTTTGTACATTATAATTGTTTCGGCACACAGTAGCTTCTTCAAATGTTTGAAAGAAACTTTTCTCTAAACACGATGTGATGTTACATAGAAATAGAGGTAATTAAATATATCGCCAACAAAAGGGTAATTAAGTAAATATTTATTTATCTATTATAAACCAAAGAATTTTAAATAATGATAGAATTAGGGAAAGTTTTCTTTGAGTTCTATTTTGAAGACGCGTGTACATAAATATAAATAGACTTTACAGTTTAGAGGCTGCTTATTTGTCTTGTTTTTATTTTATTTTATTTGTATTAAAATTAATTGAATGACATCAGAGACTGCTTCTGGAATTCCGTGCCGGAACCATGTCCTTGGAATTGGTTCCTCCTTTTTGGTCTTATGATTACATTACATTAATTGTTGGCCAAGAAGAAAGCAGTCCAGGGAGGCGGTCCTAGTCCAGAATCCCAGCAGCATGGACAATGACCGATGAAGCCTACAAGCCAGGGATCTTTATGTCTGGCTTGTAGACTTCAGCGCTCCATGAAAAGAAGTAGTCAACAGAAAGTAAAAATATTAAGCAACTAAAGACTAAATATGCATTTATTTTATTTTTAACAAATATACAATTAGGAAACTATTAAATTAAACATATAATACTGTAAAAGGAACTAGGCTTAGAAAAGAAAACTTTACTTTTGATACCTCGCATCAATATTTGTACATCCTGACTGGTCACTGTTTCATTCCCTGAATTCCACATTCGTCTAAAGTGCTTTTGGCCCACTGCACATTTTGTGTCTTCTATAATTTGCACTTAATAATCGATACGACGTAATTTCGGAGCATTTGGAGGATTAGAAATTTTAATTGTGCCGTAGTAAAAATGTTCTTTCGGGGTCGCAACAGCAAATTGCCTACCATACAAGTAATTTTACAGTAAATTTATCCTTTCGTTTCTTAGTTTTAGATTTATCATCAATATAGCCTCGTTGACGGCCAACATGAAGTTATTGACCTGATAATTGTTTCGCCTTTTACGTACATATTGCTACGAGTTTTATTTGGTCTTTTTGAAGTATATAATTGTTGTGTGGGCCGTCACTCACGCATATATTTCTCTAGACTCTTAAATATCTTAAGTTTCTCAGTGTTATTATAGGGTTCTGAGCAAATAGGCCCAGCATGCAATGTAAATTTAAAGAAATGATGCAACAAGATGGTACCTGTTAAAATGCTTTTATTGTATAATAAAAGTTTTAATGTGTTTCGTGGCTAATTACTATTATAAAGTTATCATAGGAATTGTATAGAACACAAATGTAGGTTTGAAGTCTTTCTTAGATTCTGATAGAATCTCTTAGAATACCACATTTGACTGTCTCAACTAGCCTAGGGGATCTTGACCCTCCAAACGCGAAGTAATAATTCAAGGTATTTGATTTGTCCCTTGTATGTGTAAATCAAAAGATGGATATTTTTTATTATACTGATATGTTTATTATAAATATAGTGTGTTATTGAACGTTTGTTTTGCGGAAAACTTAGTCCCTGCGCAACATAATGTTTATTTCCACACTGTATACTGTTTATTTGATCCCTATTCTCTGAATTTTTTATCGTTTAATTCAATTATGTACATTCTCTGAGGTTCTTTGCGGAAAACCAGACCCTACGCAGTTGCTCAGATATCTTACATAGATGTTTTATTTAATATTGAATTTACTGTTAATTAATTCGATCCAATTTTCTATATATGCGTCAAAAATGTTTGATTTGAATTTTATAGACTTTAAACTATTATGAATTGTTTACTTACGCTAACCTTTCTTCCTCGTCTATATTTTCAAATTCTTCCTGATACATGTTATTCCTGCTTTAATTATTGAAATTTTATTTAAAAACAAAAAAAAAGAAAGACAAATATAGATTCTTTACTAATCAAAATTAAAAATATTCCAATATTATAATCGTAAAATACAATGCTTAAATTTTTAAATTATTTATTTTACCTAGTCAAGAATGTAGCTCGCGTTCGAATCCTCTTTTCTGTCGTTTCCATGCCTTATAGATATGCCTTTTTTCAGACACGCTAAATTTTCACGTTCTCAGTCAGTATTTAATCTTGGTTTTCTTGTTTATTCTTTTTCACTCTTTTTCTTCATATTCTTTCTTTCTTTGTCGTAATTAATTATTTTCGAAATTAAATTTTCTAGTTCACAATTTCTTTTGACCAATTATGTTTAAACGTAAATTGATCTTTCGCCTTTTAGTTGCCGGCGTTCTAAATTCAAAATCCTGTTTTGTGATTGGTCATCTATCGGCTTCTACTCCCATGCAGCCATTTGTATATTTACTGATCTTGCATCTTGTACATAACCTAACATTTTGTACATTGTACATTTTGTAATCTTTTGATAGTTTACAATTTATTTGAATTTCTTCCACAGGTTCTGAACACTGTTTGATGTATTAATGATTGTTATTGTACATCTTGAAGTTTCTATGATTATAATGGTAATTTTGTAACCTGTTGAATCTATTTTATCCAGAGTTTTCTTTGTTAAATGTATCATCTCCGATGCAGTTGTATCCGCAGATGTAAGCTATCGTTTGTTATTATAATGCATTTCAAACATATTGCTTGCACTTTTCACAGGTATTTATTCGTTTTAGGCTGATCTGTTGAATGTTATTAATACTGGATTTTTCTAAAATTGATTGTTTTTGTGCAGATTATAATTATTTATCTTATAAATGAACCATACATTGTTAATGTTATTCCATGAAGCACTGTAATTTACATAACATACCTGCAGGTTACATGACAATTACTGGATCTAAAATGCTAAAATGATTTTAAATAGTCCTTTTTATTTCTATGTTTGGCATGTAGGCATGTGTTTTCATTTATTAGATTATAACTATAGAATCGTAACCTTAGATTTATTGACATTATGCATCGAATTTGTTATTGCATCACGTATTATACAGGTGCACTCAAAGCACAACCTGTTTTGACTACATTTTGCTCTTGGGAAATATTCTTACTTTGTTGGTTAAAATTACGAGTTACAATTTGTTATGCCGACATTCTAACTAATTATATTTCTACGACCACAGTTAGGTTTCAACTGAATTTACATTTCGTAAACAACAATCTTAAATTTTGATCCATAAGTAACTTTTACAGCTACATAAATTGCATAATTATAACAGGGAATTGATATATTCGTAGCCTACTATTGAAAAAATTTCAAGTTGCAACTTAGAATATTTTATTATTCAACATAGCCTCCTTTTAAATTAATACACTTAATTCAAAGACCTTGCAACGACTTTAACCCTTCTAAAAACAAAGATTTTTCTTGGTCAACAAACCAACCCTCTACAGTTTCTATTACCTCTTCGTTACACAAAAATCGACACCTATTTAAACTTTTTTTTTCAATCAAGGCAACAGATAATAGTGGGTGTTCCAGTAATTCTAACTCTAGATCCCGAATTATATAAATTGTAATTTATGTGTCGGGGCATTGTCCTGCAAAAACAACACACCTTTCGCTAATATGCCACGTCTTGTTTCCTTAATTTTCTCTTTCATGGTGGTTAGTAATTTAGAATAAGAACCTTCAGTGATGGTCTTACCCTTTTTTAGGCAATCGATCATAATTATTAAACGCAAATCAAAAAAAAAAACTGAAGCAAGAACTTTTCCGGTAAATTTTTGAACTCGAAACTTCTTAGGCCATGATGCATCCACTCCATGGATTGCTGTTTTGTTCAAGGAAAATGGCATAGGCTAACTAGATATCAATACACCCTCATACGTTTCAAAACTACACGAATAAAAAACTACAGGAATAAAATTATAATGTAGGGAATATTCTTAATTTCGTATCGTTTCGTATGCACATATCTTCCTACTGACATTTAAAAAATAACAAACAGTGCACACATCCATAAAATGTATAATTAAAAATAATTTTATTTAAGTCAAGGCAGGTTTGGTAATCGTATAAAATAATATTACAGCTAGAATTTACCAAAATTTGTATAGATGCGTACGTACGTATTATGACCATTATGTTTTTGTTACCCTCATTACGGCAGTGCGATAACGTGAATTAAACTTTGATTTTTTCCCCGACCAGTTTGACGAGGCGGGCAAAGCTCTGGTTCGCTTTTGGATTTACAATCGTGTTCCCACTGTAAAAACCGGCGTCCCTTTTTATTTTTACTCTTTATTATGGCGTATTTTTCTCGCCACAATCGAATTCCAACGCTCTTCGCCGTGTCAAATTGCTCTAATTTGTTCGGACCATACAAAACTAATGGGCTTTTTATTCGCCTTCAATTCGAACAGTTGATATTAATTGTACGAAAAAAATGTATTGAACGTTGTCGTCGTCTAGGTTTTTTGCGACGAAAATTTTTAATAATATTTTGTGGTATTTGGAAGCATTAATTGCTGAAATTAATGCTGCAGATAATGCGGCAAAGTGCTTGCGTATTAAATTGCTTGCGAGCTAGGTATTATATAGGCTGGTTTGGCGAAAATTTTAGAATATTTGCTGTTATTCATTTAAATTTATCAATTTAATTTATTTATCAAATTATAGGAATTTAGGGCAACATTTTTATGTATAGCTCGGTTAACGTCTCATGGCACTTGCGTGGATAACAATTTTAAGACAAAAAAGGAGAATGCAGCATAAAACGAGAGAGGTAGACATATTTTAGCCACATCTATACAGGACGTTTGTTCATCCGTTGATATAATATAAATAGTACGTATATGCACGTCAAGCATTTCACTATCCGCAAAAAAAATATATTTTTTTAATTGTGTAAATTTTTGAGAAAAAGTCAACGTTTTTATGTTAGACAGTACACATTGTGTTGAGGTAGGTTAGTGATAAAGTAGAAGAAGTCGCTGTTTAGTAAGTTCAAACACAAAGTCCAATGACAGATGTGCAATAACAAAGATTTGATTTAAAGGTCGATGCATGTTCGCTTTATGTAAACACATTCATCAATGATATTTATTGACCTACTTCTTCAGATATTCGATTACAAGATATTTAATTAAATAGTTTTTCTTCGTCCAGTATATGTTAATCGTTGTACAAAGGTAAGTCTCGCTGGCAATTGTCTATTAGGAAGTTGTTCCGCATATCGTCGCCGAGCTATTGCAGCATTCTGTTTGCATTAAACATACATCAACATCCTATCTACTAATTTATTAGTATTGTAAGCCATATTGATGTAAGGAGACATCACCAAAAATAAAAATTAATAAAATGATACAATATTAGCCAGACTCAACAGCATTGGCTGGTACAAATACGAACATTTAAGCTTCAGCGATAAATGTTTTGATATGATACGTAAGCAAAATAGCGCCATATGTTCGACAAGTTGGTTTATTGTTTACAGGTCAGCATTTTTCGTTTAAATAACAGTCGATAGTATAAAACTTACGTAGAAGGACACACACACTTACACTATGTATGCAGACCGTCTTAAAAACATTTTCCCATATTTTCTTTTTTTTTTCCGCGCTTATTTGAAAACTTTTTCTAAGCGATTTTTTGGTAAAACATTATAAAAGTTGGGAACTTTATACCCTCCAAATTACGAAAACGAGTGATCAAACACCCTGTATCTTGTTTAGTTTTTCGATACTCTTTTCGGAATATTTTTCTATAATGTATGTTTGTGGTACCTAATAGAGAAGATAATATGGAGACATAAATAGACGATAATAAGTAATCTTGCGGAGAAGAAACTCATTATTTCCTTGAGTAAAAGGGGACTGTATTGGTCTAGTAGGTAGGTCACTGACTATAATTCTGATGAACTGGGTTTAAACCCTGGTCTAGACAATAATATCGATGGCTGACGAAAATGAGTACCTGGAGGTAAAACTCTAAGGCAATAATAGGCGGTCGATGCGTAGTCCTAGCCACGTTACCATCCTAGTCTATCGAACGACACAAGTCGTAACAAGTTTACCATGTTACACTCTAAGAGCTTGCAAGGATACAGGAACTATTATTATTAAAAAAGGATACAAAGAAAAATTGCTGACGATACTGCCATACCCAATATTGTACAGAATATTCTACACAAATTTTTTAATGAATATAGTTTGAATAAAAAAAGTAACAACGTGTGATGACAGAAAAATAGTTAAATAATAAAAGTAATAATAATAATAATTAATTAATAATAATTTAAAGAAACACTGTTAAAGCATAAAGTACTTGAGAAGTGTAAGTGGAGCAAACGCTACAGGAGAGTTGGTTCGTGTTGAAACTGTTCATAGACTAATACGACTAAATGGATATAAGCGACTTACAACAAGGAAAAAGCCCTGGGTTAGTGAAGTTATTAAGAAAAAGATTGAAGAGACTACTGAATCTGCTCGAAGATTTTCAAAATAAATTCATCTGAGCCAATGGAGCGATAGAAGTTCGAAATACATATTTGAAACTTCTACAAGAGAGATGGTATTACGATAGTGAGGAACAGCAGAATTGTGGCTCTGTTATGGTGGGAAGACTGGGGTAGGAATTACTAAATGTATAAAGGGAAAAATGGATTATATTATTTATATCATCATTTTAAAAAGAACTGTACATGTCAACATTGAAAAATTAAAATTAGGCAATAATTGTATATTACAGTAGAACAAAGAGACTGACCATGAACCCTGCGCCAACAAAAGTAAAGAATGGCTTCCTATATAATGTAAGAAACAAATTAAAAATTCCCCTTCAGTCGCTAGATATAAACCACATTGAACATAGGAGGTCGACGTCACTGAAAACATTAGTCAAATCAATGACTAAGTGGTTAAAATATGTTATACTCTGTTTTTTAATTCGGAGGAGTAAATTAAAAAGACGATTTTACACCATGTAATTTGTAGTTGCTTATTTTGACAGCAGAATTGAAATATAGGTTAATGATGTTTATTGAAATATAATATTGTTATTAAAATTACTATTTACTTTATTTTAAAATATACAATAATCAAAAGTGCGTTTTGATTTTATTTTTTAATTGTTTTATGAAATTATAAACACTAAACAGATTTTTGCATTACTACGTAATTCTTTTCTGATCGATATTAGAGAAATTAATACATTATGCAGCTATTATTTAATTTTATTGCTTTATTTATAAACAGAATACATTATAGTTCAAAGTATTTATTTATAAAATAATATAAATGACAAGCAGAACTTTATTCTGTATCACCGGACGACAGATTTTCATTTTCGCTGCTATCATTACCAACGGATATAATAAAAGGTTCAATTATATTATCGATTAGACCATCCAATTCACTCATTCTTACTTCTTCCTTTACAACATGTTCTACATACTTTTTCCATTTGTCTGCGGTAATATTTTGAATGGCTTGCAATAAAAGTTCTTTTACATGTCCCAGTTTAAACGTCGTATTTTTCACTGCAACCTCGTTTTTTATTTGAGTGAGCCCACACTAACTCAATAGGGTTTAGTTCGTAGTGATAAGGAGGTAACCTTAACACAGTTTTAATTTGACTTTTAGCCATCTCATCTGTGACATATGCATTATATTTATCTTTGTTAATACGGATCAAGTTAAGTAATTCAGATCGAACCATTGTTGGATCATAATGAATATTTTTGGATGTCAGCCAAGCTTGCATATCTTGTTTCTTTGATGTTGTGGGGATTTTCTCAATTTTACGGCTGTGATATGTAGCATTATCCATGATTATAACAGCATTGTCTGGTAGTACTGTTAATATTTGACTAAACCGCTCTTCAAACACATTAGCATTCATTTCTTCATGGTAATCTGCAGTTTTTTTTCCTTCAGAAAGTAACAGACCATTCTCTACAAATCCAGCTTCAGAACCTATGTGTAAAATTATAAGTCGTCTTCCTTTTCCTACAGGATTCCGCAGTCCTGTAGTTAAGCCTTCATTAAATACCTGTCGTCGGTTCTGTATAGTATTATCTATCCAAATTTTTTGCTTCGTATGTCCTTCGTTTAACCATGTTTCATCCAAGTAATAGATTGGACGATTTTGACATCTGTAGTTTTGTATGGCTATTAAATACCTGCGTCTCCATCTAACTATATCATCACGTTCTATAAGAACACTTTTTCTATTTCTAGTCATATATCTGCAGCAATACATAATATTATATCACTTATATTGTAATATGCATTTGCATGTAACAACATGAACAAGTAAAACTGTCTATATAATAATTAAAATACCCACTGACCTGAAATTTATGTGTTTTATGAATTTATATAGAGTTGAACGGCTCATCTGTGGCAAATCATCGCGTTGTATTATTTCATTTAGCACTTTATTAAGCGTAGCAAGTTCATTTTTATAAAAAAAGCTGTGTACTATTTGCCGTACGGATTTCTTGACACCTTCGTCGTACTCGTCAATTAAAGAATGCCTTCCTGAACTTTGTTTTGGTGGAATAATTTGACCATTCTGTTTATAATCTTTGATTGTACGATAAATTGTCGATTTTGCCACTCCTGAAAGTAAGTTAGCATATAGTACCTACATACGTACGAATACAGATTATTTACTAACCTAAAACGCATGCTACTTTTGCTACGATGACAGTCATCTTCATTTGAGGTTTATCGTTTCGAAGTTTCTTAAATATATTTTGTTTCTCAAACACAGACAAGTGCCCCAAGCCTAAATAATTTCGTTTTCGTATCGGTGATATTTGCGTTCCAGAAGTTCTTTGTACTTGATCCATATCGAAAAATAACGTACGAAAAAAGTGTAACGTATGTAAAATATTAAGTTAGCTCTAAAAAGAACTTATTTTGGAAAATTTAATGAAGGAAAACAAACAGTAACGATAATTATATAAAATGTAAGTTTTGATCAGCTGATTCAACCTGGCAACCGTCAATACTCTAAATTTTAGTGTCATTGTGGCCGATAATTGGCCAATAACGAGACTTCTTTTTACCGCGAGATTTTTAAAACGCTCCTCCGAATTAAAAAACAGGGTATACTAAGCCTAAAGATTATCTTTTACGAAATACTAACTTCCTGTTTGAAAGCAATTCTTCCTTTTATCTATTTACATTTCAATGACCGGATACTTTTGTAATATATTTGCGTTAGATATTTTATTCTCAATATATTTATTTATATTAGTTTAAAACTTCGTAAATTTAAATAGCACTAATACTTTTGATAAATTGCAAGGTGTAAGAATATTTATATGAGCAACTGTAAACTGGTCCATACGCACAGAAATAAGAAAACCATAAAAACGATCTCATTGATATTGTTCCGCCTCAGCACTTTTAGTATAACGATTGAAAGACAAACGTATGTAATTTGCGCAGCATTTATCCACCTTCGGAACGTATAATTTTCCGATACTCAACCAGGTATAGTCGTTTAATGGCATCGAAGTAATAATTTAGTTAATTATTACTTGGTAGAAAAACTAGAAACGCAATGAAAGCAATTTTAATAGATCTTCTTGGTAATTTTATTAATTATAAATTTTCCTTTTTGATTTACATAAATGTAGTAATTGACTATTAAAATACCTAAATAGAATACTTTAATCAATTTACTTCTAAATTATACAAAAAAAGAAACATCTAGAGATAATAACAGTTTATATAATAAATCATTAGTTTCATATCTATTAGTAATAAACACACAGATGTTAGAAATTTTCACTATTTTTTTATTTGACTTATGTACATTACATAACAATTGCTTTACCACACAGTGATTTCTTCGGATTTTTGTAGTAAATTAAAACTAATTTACATAGCAAAACTTTAAGGGGATCGTATATCTACAATGGGTAATAAACCATTGACTCAAACACCAATATGTAAATTGTGAGGAAATACGTTCTTTGGGACTGTTAAATTTATACTAGCTAAGCCGGTAATGCTTTGCTATTGCTAGATTTGGGTATACATATATATATATATATATATATATATATATATATATATATATATAAATATAATAACTTCGTGACCTTGGTATGATATGGTAAACCTAATCAGTAGGCGATTAAAGGTCTGTATATTACTTCAAAATATATGTATTTAAAAAAACTCTACATGTTTCGGCTGTATACGCCTTTTTCAAGAGAATACAAAATATGAATGACAGGATATAAATGTCAAGTAATTACTTGACATTTATATCCTGTCATTCATATTTTGTATTCTCTTGAAAAAGGCGTATACAGCCGAAACATGTAGAGTTTTTTTAAATACATATATTTTGAAGTAATATACAGACCTTTAATCGCCTACTGATTAGGTTTACTATATATATATATATATATATATATATATAGTAAACCTAATCAGTAGGCGATTAAAGGTCTGTATATTACTTCAAAATATATGTATTTAAAAAACTCTACATGTTTCGGCAGTTCGCCTTTATCAAGAGAATACAAAATATAAATTTATATTTTTTATTCTATATTATATTATATTCTATATATAAATTAACCGTTTTTGAATTATTTTGATTTTTGCGAAATTTTTTGTTTTTTCAATGTACTTTTTAAAACTATATATCTCAGGCGTATTTGATCTGAATTACGTCACTGGAGACAGCGAAAGGTATAAGATTCCGACTAAAAATTTTAGAAATCTCTTACAGGCTTAGAGAAATTTATTTATTATTTAAGTAATCTTTAATTAAAGAAAAATCCATTTTTTTAAATGGAACAACCTGTAGATGTGCACACCATAGTAAGTAGATAAACATTTTACATCGCACAGGTATAGGTTTCCCTATGTCTGAAGAGTTGAACAAGGTCGGCGACGTGGTAAATTGAGCATTATCAAGAAAAATCGTTGTAGTAAGCATTGAAAAGTAAATCTGATCTGTCAAAATTGTGTATTTCGTGTCTAACTGGTTTTATGTTGTTCACAAATACCCAAGACGTATTAAATATTTATTCTAATAGAGATATATTGAATTTATTCTATATTCATGGTGAATCTCTTCAAATTATTGAAGGACATGTCGACTTTTTAATGACAGATGTCTTGTTAACCGATCTTCAATTGTTTTCAAGTTGTAGCATCATAACAATATTTACAAACTTAACATGTTTTAATGAATTCGTCTTAAATAATATAAAACTATCCTTGTATTGACCCATATAAAACAGAGTTCAGTGCAGTTCTTCATGAAAAGTTATTTACTGTTTTTTTATTACAGATGATGTACCGGCTAACTGAGTCAATCCGTTCGAGGCAACTCATTTTAATAATTTGTTTATTCTGATACATTCCAATGACAGTTAATTGTCAAAATGACTTGTATTTTTCAGTTTACACAATTATTACAAAATGCCAAACACTCATACAAAACTTGAATATGCAATGTGGTTTTCATTTATGATTATTGTAATGGAAGTGCTAGTGCTGTTGTTGAAGAATTTCGGCTACGGTTTCTACATCGAAGAGCTTTGGATAAAAATGTATTTATTAGAGTTTACAATAAACTGTGCGAGTCCGGAATGCTACCCAGTGGTAGGATTACATCGGAACGAGCAACTCTACAAGATTTGGATGAAGTAGAAAATATTCTGGGCTTAGTGAAGAACTACCAGTTCGAGAAGAATTGGCATTTAACTGGGCATTCCTCAAAAAAGAGTAATTGATACACTACATCAGTAAGGCTTATATCCGTACCATTTACAGCATGTACAAGATTTACATAAGGAGAATTATGCTAGCCGTATGAGATTTTGTCGGTGGATAAATAATAACAATGGAGTTGAATCGCGCATACTTTTAACCGATGAGGCGTCATTAGATCGTGACGGCATTAATAATACTCAGAACTCCCATGTATGGTCAGAGGACAATCCTCATGTAATTGTCGAAAATAGTTTTCGCTTGACAGAAGAGAACTACTTGAATTTTCTGCAAAATGCATTATTAACACTACTAGAGGATGTTCCACAAAATATCAGAATGGAAATGTATTTTCAGCACGATGGAGCACCAACACATTTCGCTCATTAGGTTAGGCAGTATTTGGACGAAAGATTTCCAGGGGTTTGAATTGGTCGCAACGGTCCTGTTAATTGGCCTCCAAGATCTCCAGACCTAACACCATTAGACTATTGTTTATGGGGCTGGCTTAAAAATGAGGTGTAAAAAGTGAAGGTCGACACTAGAGATACATTAATCCACCGTATTATAAATACCGCAGCCGATATCAAAGAAAGACATGTAGCAATCAGAAGAGCAACGGGCGCCTTTCTTGAGCGATCAATTAAATGTTTAGGGGCCAGTGGTCAAATTTTCGAAAATTTATTATATCGTAATAACTGTAACAATAAGATTAAAACATGGCAAGTTTGTAAATATTGTTATGATGCTACAACTTGAAAATAAATGAAGATCAATTAAAAAGATAAGGTTTTCTTATATTTTGAAAAGTACAATACACTCCCGGAGATTGATGCAATCCTCACAACTCACTCTGTATATATGTATATCCATTTCCAAACAATGTTCTAGCTTCAAGATTGGTTTCTAAACTCTTCATCAAAATTTTTGGCCATAAATATCAAGTAAAAGTTGAATCAATTCAATAATAATTTAATTTAATCAGTTTCATTAAATTTTTAATATTCTAAATAGGTAAAAGTGAGGGCGAATTTTTTCTATGAAAAATTCGAATAAAATAGCGTCGTAAAGTGTAGAATAGTATATTAAACAAGTATAGAAAAGCAATGTTTTACTAAACGAATATAGCGTTTGAGTACGAGCGAGCGGAGCGAGCGAGTAACTTAAAGCTGTATGAGTTTAGTAAAACTGCTTTTCTAACGAGTTTGTTTACACTATTTTTTCGCATTTTGCAAGAATAAGCATTATAAACTTAAAAATTTAAATTTTTTTTCAAATTTAAATTCAAAATATGTATAGTAGGTATTTGTACAGGTTTTCCGTAATCTGATTCGGCTTTGTTTATTTACATAGTAACGACACAGTAACAGTAAACAAACTTCATTTTTTGTAAGTCGATTTGAGTTTTAGTTAAAAATGAGTCTTGCTACTAAACATACTTTAGAACATTATTCTGAAGATATTTTAAATGCCGCTCGAGAAGCGTCTTCGTTGAAATCAAAAGAAAAATACGAGATGACTTATGAAATATTTTGTAATTGGAAGATAACAGAAAAAGCACTAATAACACAGGCCTGCATAAAATTTGTGATGACGTGATTTTTGTTTGTTAAGCTCAGTTTTTATATAGCAATAACTAATTAAAATACAGTTGGTCTCTACCACCCACAGATTTTTTTTTGCACAAAAGAAAACGAAAAAAATATTAAAAAAAACTAATAGGCGTTTTAATACATTTTAAAATGAATGTACTACTTCAAATTCTAGGTATTAACCCAAAAATGATTTTCTGTTGTGATTTTAAAGAAATTTGTTAAATAGGCTCTCATTACCTGATGTAAATCTTTTACTACATGTATTAATTTTGGACAAGATTTCCGGGAATTTTTACCTGCTAAATCCTATTTATTATGCTTTCACTTTATTAGTACTGCGAAGAAGGATTTCAAGTTTATCACTCCAAACAAAATGTATATTTTAATGTCATTTACTTCATTATAGCTCTGAGTGTCAATCAGTAAACAAGTCAAATTAATTTGTCTTTAGTGTTGTGCGTGGTATTTGATAAATAAACATTGCTTAAAAATATGTCTAGCCGGTGTTGCAAAAACAAACCAGATGATTTCTGTTATATTTGTGGATATTTCGTCTTGAAAAAGTTTAAGAGACCAATTGGTGAATTTGTGAAAAATGCATATTATGCTTATTTCAAAATCAAATTAGGAGATCAAGATAAAGATTGGGCACCGCACGTTGTTTGTAAGGTATGTGAAGAAGGTTTAAGACATTGGACCAAAGGGAATAGAAAAAGCCTTTCTTTTGGAATACCGATGGTTTGGAGAGAACCGCAAAATCATCATGAAGATTGCTACTTTTGTCTTTGTGATATTAAGGGGCATAATAGAAAAACTTTGAAACATATTTTGTACCCAAACAATATTAAATCAGCTATCAGACCAGTTCCTCACAGTGATCATGTACCTATACCTATATCCCCCAAAGTACTACAAGAAGATATTGAAACCTCTTCAACTTCCGGCTCCGTACAGATGGATAGTGATTTTGAACCATCAACCTCAGGTCAAAACCAACCTCAGCTATTTTCACAAGCCGAACTGAATGATTTAGTAAGAGACTTGGGACTTTCAAAAGATCTTTCTGAAGTACTGGGGTCTAGGTTGAAACAAAAAAAATTGCTTGCCCCAGAAACTACCTTCTCTTGGTATAGAAATCGTGAGGCTGGATTTGTAAAATATTTTGCACAAAACGGACCACTCGTGTACTGCCAAGCAATTGCTGATCTACTTACTTTCCTCGGAGCTCCTGAGTACACACGTTCTGACTGGAGACTTTTCATCGACTCTTCAAAAAGGAGATTTAAAGCTGTTCTTTTACATAATGGCAATGTTTTTGCTTCTGTTCCGGTCGGCCATTCTGTTCATTTAAAGGAAAACTATGAAAATTTACAAGAATTACTTTTAAGAATACAATATGAAAATCACAACTGGGAAGTGTGTGGAGATTTAAAAATTTTAGGCCTTCTCTTGGATCAGCAGTCTGGATATACTAAATTTCCATGTTTCCTGTGCGAGTGGGATAGCAGAAATCGAGAACAGCATTGGATAAAAAGAGACTGACCACAAAGGGTGACTTTAACACCTGGAACCAAAAATGTAATTCGCGAAAGTCTTATTGACCCTCAAAAAGTGTTACTTCCACCGCTTCACATAAAACTTGGACTTATGAAACAATTTGTTAAGGCATTAAACAAAGAAGGAAATTGTTTTAAATATTTGTGTAAAACATTTCCGACTCTGTCAGAGGCAAAATTAAGGGAGGGAATCTTTGTAGGCCCGCAGATTAGGAGCTTGGTGAAAGATCAAGAATTAGAAAATGTGATGGAAGATAAGGAAAAACATGCATGACATGCTTTTAACGAAGTTGTACATAACTTTCTAGGGAATTATAAAGACACAAACTATGTTGAGATCGTTGAAAATATGCTGGAAAAATTCAAGATTCTTGGTTGCAATATGAGCATAAAAATTCACTTTTTACATTCCCATTTGGACTATTTCCCAGAAAACCTTGGGGACGTGAGTGAAGAGCAAGGAGAAAGATTTCACCAGGATATTAAAGAGATGGAAAAAAGATACCAAGGGCGCTGGGACACAAAAATGATGGCCGATTACTGTTTGACATTGAGAAGAGATCTTCCTTTAGCTGAATATGACAGAAAAACAACCAAACGAAGCTTTTCTGAAATACGAAAACGTTTTTCTAAAGAATAAATAACTATTTCTAATAGTTTCTATGTGTATATTTTTGTATTTTTTTAAATATAATATAAAACTAGCTTATAAATGAAATAAATCGTGTTTTTTCTATATTTTTTGATTTTACTGGTTTGAAAAATAACCTTATGTGAAAAAAAATAAAAGCAGATTTGAAATCAACGCTACCCAATTACTAGAAAACAGTTTAACATTTTTAAATCAACTTTCAAAGTGTTGAAAAATGCAGGCCTGTGTAATTGATGAAAGTGTAATGCTAGCGTATGTTTTTGAGAAGGTAAGCTATTTGCTTCTATATATTTTAGTGTTATTCATACAATGTCTTTCATTATTTTAGACAAAAGTCCTTAAGGCATCCAGTTTGTGGTCTACATATTCAATGTTGAAAAGTACTATACAAATTAACGATAATATAGATATATCACAATATAAAAAAAACTAACTGCATTCTTGAAACGCCAAAGAAGTCAAAAGTGTTGACTTCTCGAGCGGCAGTTCCAATTCCAATATTTAAATAAATAATTTTCTGTCAAACTGTGTTTTATTGACATGACATAACTATGTAGTAAAGAGATGTATCTATGTGGTAAAGTGCCACTTTAATAAACGATTTTGATTGTAGTAAAGTAGCACATTACTTGTCAAAATGCTAAAAAGAATATTTACAGGTAAAAGTGATTTTTTAATTAATTTAATATTTTGATTATATTTACATCTAGGTACTTTAAATTATTATACATGTTATCCCGACGAAGAAGGTTTTCAAAAGTGGAAGTAAAGTGGAAACAAGGGGAATTGAGCGCTTGACGGAAACCCACGTCAACGACAGTATTCGACTTGCACCATCGACGTAGAAAAGTTATTAAACACTAATTATCAAAACGCTAATTAATTCCTAATTACTAACCGGGCCGGAGTTTTGTACGTAATGCTATAACGTGGGAGGAGAAATTAATTAATAGTACTCGAAGGAGGGGCACGTTCTCTTTGTTTCCGACGACGACGACGCGGTGGTTTTAATAATTCACATTTCATGAAACACAACTGTCGCATTATTAATGTCACGAACTACTCTTAGAAAGGGCTCCCCCCTGCTTTTTACACGTACGACTTAGGTAACCTTTACGTTGTACACCTTACCACCGGCTTGTAACTATGTAATGGTTGTAGGTACTAAGTATTAATACAACATAACACGCACTACCTTAAGCCTTTCTACGAGGGGTGTTTTCTTAATATTGTTCCTAAGGTAGTGAAATAATAATAATAAAGGACTTTATGGAGTCCAGCTAAGCTTTTCTACTCAATCTGTAGTTACATACATTTAATATAAGAAAACTTAATTGAACAGTAATCTAACTTAAGTTTACATGTATCGTATGTTCATTTGAAAAGTCAGTCTAGGTTACTTTGAAATTTTGATAGAATAAGACGCAAATATATTTGTATGTGTTTGTTGTTCCGTAAACGTAAATCCAAATGACATTTGATAATGTCAATCACAAATATCAGTTAGTGCATAAAATAATCGTGCGTCGATTCTGGTTTAAATAAATTGCTTTTGTTTTAAAATGGCTTTCACTTTAGAACATAAAATTTTTTTAGTCCAGGCTTATTTTCGAAGTGGTAATAAATACCTATTCTTTGTTATTTATTTGTATGTATGAAACTGTCAAATATACGACTTCGTAGGTTAAGTAGTTAATTTTAATTTACGACATACTTCAAAATGTTCTCAGTAAATCACATGTTACTAGATTGACTTTTCAAATGAACACTTGTTATATTTCATATAGCAAATACAAAAAAACACGCTTGAAAAGTATAAAAAATAAATTGAAGAGAAAGTAGAAATGAGTGAAGGGGAAGGAAACGAAGGAAATACCGAATCTGTACTAAAAATACGAGGGAGAATTAAAAGGTCTCCAACAACGCCATTGTGTTAGTAGTGGGAATATAAACAAGTTTTTACCTGTAAAACGGTAATTTAAAGTATCTCGTCTTAGTATGCAGTTTTATTTTCCCATGTACCGTCGTTGAGTATCAGTGTCATTTATCATAACCTCGTATCAGTATCGACGTGAAGAAGATGGTTTTCTCATGAACATCACCAGCGAGCATGAATTTTGGCTTCATCGTTATGACCCAGAAAACAAGTGGCAGTCAATGGAACATCGTCGTCCTGATTCTTCACGTGTATGAAAATTCAAGAGAGTTCCATCAGTGTTCACAATTTTCTGTGATGCAAAGGTAGTTATATGTCGAATATCTACTGAAGTGCTCAACTATTAGTTCATTAAGATACTGCAGAACTTTACAATCAATAAAGAATGGTAATCGTAGAGTAAGGCCGGAAAGAACGGTTTTTTGTTTCTTGCACCAAGACAACATCAGACTGCATTGTAGCAACGAGACGATGAAGACGGTGTCTGAAATTCACGGTTGTTTCGCACCCTCCTTACAATCCTGACTTGGTACATTCAGATTTCTGGTTGATCCCAAAGTTGAAGTTGGTATTAGAAGGTCAATAGCATCAGACACTGAAGTTCGGGCTGTTGTAAACGAATTAACATCTGTATGCCGTTGAAATGCCCGTTCAGCGAAGAACATCGCTGCTGTAAACCAGAGTATTAGAGAACATCCCAACGTCTCTGTATCACATCGTTCTCAAAAACTAGGCCTTTCTCAGATGACTATATGGGGAATTTTGCATCATGATCTTCATCTAAAAGCTTTTAAAATATATATTACTCATGAACTCATACCTGCTGATCATAATGTGCGCCGAATTTTCGTGACCTGGGTTCTAGAGCAGTTGGGAGTCTATCCGAATTTTTGTTCAAAAATAATCTTTTCGGATGAAGCATATTTCTGGCTTAGTAGGTACGTGAATAAACAGGATTGTAGGATTTGGGCTGATGAAAATCCTCAAGTGATTCACGAAATGTCTGCACTCTGAAAAAGTAACTGTTTGGTGCGGTTTCTGGGCTTATGGAGTAATTGGCTACTATTTTTTTAAAAACCAACATGGTAATTACGTTACTGTTAATGACGAGCGCTATAGGATCATGTTAACAGAATATTTGTGTCGGCAACTGGTAAATATTGACTTGAACAATGTTTTCTTTCAACAAGACTGTGCCACATGTCATACATCTCAGGAGATCATCGAATTATTACAAGAAAATTTTTCTGGCCAGATTACATTCAGAAATGAAAATGAAAACTGGCCGCCAAGATCCTGCGATTTGTTACCCTTGGACTTTTCTCTATGGGGCTATCTTAAGTCTCAGGTCTACGAGAATAAGCCACGACCTTAAGGAGAACATTACATGCACAATTCCAAAATTTACCCTTTGATATATATGAAAAAGTAATCAGACATTGGGCCACAAGAATCTATTTATGTCAACAAACCAGGGGAGGTCATTGAAATGATATTCTATCTTCAAAATAAAATAAAAATTAATAAAACACTACTTGTAATCTGTATTGTATTCCATGCTAAAGTTCAAATGCTCTTAATGGTAAACTCTCTTTATTACGGTACCTTAACTCGTTACAAATTTCTCAACGCAGTACCATGTAACAAATAACATCTTCAATATAAACAATATGTTTTGATACAGGCCCTACCAAATAATAACAGGAGGCAGCAAGAGACATCTTAATAATGATTGCCTCAAGGATCGGTACTTGCACCTGTACTGTTTAGTCTGTATATTTCTGACATGTCACAAGCAAAGTCAAAAAAGTTTGGATATGCCGAAGACCTGGCTCTTGCATGCCGGAGTATCTCAATAATATACTTTCAGAAGACCTGTCCGTGCTGAAAAAATACTTCGCCGACTGGAGACTAATTCCGAATATGAATAAAACAGACGTGTCATGTTTTCACCTCATTAATAAACAAGCACGTCTAGAGCCGAAACTGTACTTCAATAACAACATACTACGTTATAATCCTTACCCAAAATATCTAGGAGTAGCAATGGATCGAACACTCTCATGTAGAAAACATCTAGAGAACACAGCAGCTAAAATAAATACTAGAAAGAATATAATCCACAAGCTCTGCGGTACTGCTTGGAGTACGGACGCGTTCACCCTTAAAGCCTCAGCTCTTAGCCTTGTTTACTCGATAGCTGAATATTGTACCCAGTGTGACTAAGCAGCTGCCACGCAAAGAAGATCGACATCAAACTCAATGAGACCATGAGAATAATTAGCGGTTGTTTAAAAAGCACACCTCTATCCTAGCTTCCGATTCTAGGCCATATTGCACCACCCACCATCCAGAGACAGGAAAGCCTCGTAAGATAATATAATAAAATAATATCGACTTTCCCGTACACAGTGACCCATCTGATGCCGGCCTGTCGAGACTGAAGTCTAGATCTCCTCCACTACTGCTAGCAGAACAACTCATAGCAAAAGATTTCAAACCTGATGATGAAGGCTTCTCAAGGCACTGGGAAGCCTTCAAACCCGTTCATGGGGCCCATATTATCGATTCTACCGTATCCATGGAAAGCACTCAATAGAATAAGGACGTCCCACGAAATTTGTCATGGCTCATTCTATAAATGGGGACTGACTGGAACACCAACTTGCAATTGCGGAGAACCTCGCCAGACTATTCATCATATTACAGCTGAATGCCTCCTTACAGCATATGGAAGTGAGATGAGTGACTTCTTTAAAGCCATTGATTCCGTGTAGGACTGGATCAATGGCCTTGATTTTATAAAATTTGACTCTGTCCTATGTAGATGTATATTTTCAATCCATGCTAGCTGGACGCTAAATAAATAATTCGTTGCTTTTCGGTTTCAATCGAGGAAACATTTTTAAGTTTTGCAGCGTTTTCGTTTTATTAATTCAAATCTTCTTCAAGTCTATTACAATTAATGAAAATTCAAGCGCAAACGTAATTATTTGAAAAGCTGTAACGCCGTATAGCTTTTGCGATATATCTTTGTCTATAGAATTTGTTTAAAATAATTAGTGATACAATCTATTTAACTATTCATTTTTTTAAATTTTCTAGAGCTTTGTAAATAACCCAATAGCATTGCTATATAGTTTCTATTATATTTCTAAAGACGACATTCTCGTTTTCTAAACTATAAAATCTGTCTATTTTTATCCAATTAATTCTCGAACCAAAATAGATATAACTAATATCTTTACATACCTCCTAAGCTTCTACATCGTCGCACTCTTCTCTTTTGTTCTAAATCTTATCGTACGTCAGCCATTTCCAATATGTTCTGTCGCTCATTTATTAAATCAAGTATATTTTAAAAGCGTACGAAATCATCACAGGCCGATACTAATTTATCATGTGCATTACAAGTGACAGTGATTTGTTTGAGTTAACGCCATTTCACGTCACTTTCGGATTTACTCCTTCGTCGTATTGTTAGGTCATGTGTGTTGTGTGTATTATGCATGCGTTTTGGATGAACGCCGAGCATCCTGACGCCGTTAACCGTCGCATCGAATTATCAAGTTACGCACCAGACATATGTTGGTGGTGGCGGAGCCACGCATAAAGTAGTCAAATACTTGACAAGTCGTGTCAACAAGTCGTTCTGTGGGCGAACTTCGAACCACGTGCTGCCGTTCGCCGACGATGCTTAATGATGTCTAGAGTGGATGGAGTGAAAGTTTCCATAAAAATCGCTTTTTAATTGCTGACGCTTGTTTTGTATTTGTTGAGATTTTTTCCGTCTTTGTTATACTATCTGCCTCCATGATATAAACTGAGAAAAAAAGGTGTATATTTGCCAAATATATATTGAAAGTGAATTGAAAATATGTTGTATTTTTTGCACATCCTAAGCTAATTCACATGTCACGAACAAAACATCCAATACAATAGATTATAAATATATTAGCTATTAAAATTTATAAATGAATTATTAGTACCCTTACATTTTTATCTGTGCTCTTTAGATGGTCGCCTCTGCTGCATTGCAACTCAACCTATCAATCAGTTACAATAAATCTCTTAATGTTGTTATGCGAAGCAAAACGTGAGTACATTTGCGAAAATCATATCGCTCCAACTAAAAATATTTTCATAAATAGGGAAACTATTGCGCCTCCTATTGCATACGAAGAAATATCAGAAAATAATGAGACTGGTGCTGCAGTACAAAAATGAAGCATTTATTTAGAAAAAATTAACAACTATGTTTCAAAGTACTTCCATTCTTTGTAAAACACTTGTCCCATCGTTTTGTTCACTTGTCATAAATACCTGAGAAACAATTTTTTGAGAGTATATTTAGTATAGACATCACCGCGTTGTTGAGCTCTAAATTCGACTCAAATTTTCGGCCTCTCAATTCTTCTTTGACTTCTGGAAACACATGGAAGACGCATGGAGCAAGGTCAGGTGAGTACGGAGGGTGAACGATAATTTCCACTCCCAATTGTTTAAGTGTTCGTTGACAAATCTGTGGTGCAGATTTGTGGGCTGGTCCATTATCGTGATAGATGTCTTGATAAAGCCGCCGTTTTTTCTTTAATTTTGCCTTTAGGGTTCTTCGAAGTACATTAGAATAGTACTCTCCAGTTACTGTATGTTCTCTAGGTACAGTTTTGTGCAATAAATTGGCGTTCACGTCTTATTGCTCATTCTGGCATTTATCACTGTGAAAACGGCTTATTTTTCCCGTATTTAAAAGGTTAAATAATGCCTTCATTATTGACATTAGTTGTCAAAGTGCTTGATTCTATTTATCTTCTATACAACTATCAAGGTTAGTAATTTTTAGTACGATCTTATGTAGGTATGCGCATAAAGAAAATTTACTACAATACATAATTGTTTAATATTTAATACGAATAATAAAATACAAATAAAAATAAATATAAAACCATCACAAGAAAACATTAATATTTCTTCATTTACTTGAATTACTCTATTCAATCGATGGGGCATTGAGTTTGCTAATTGCTGCATGTAATTTTCATCTGCCGCTAATTCTTCCCAAGCATTTTCTATAGAGTCCCAAAGGTGATTCATGTTAGGAAAATTAATATTTTGAGAATATAATTTTTTAGTTAATAAACCCTAGATATTCTCAATGGGATTCAAATCTGGGCTGTTAGCGGGCCATGGGTTTCAATGCAAAAGCAGCGCGTGTTCTTCGTGTGTCGATATTCGTGGACGAGCAGAACCACGTCTTCTCGAAACTGTTCCTTCCTCCTCCCACCGTTTCTTAATTTTTAGCACAGTAGATTTATTGATGAAAAATGGCTGTGCTACTGCTCTAATTGACCAGTTATCTTCAAATTTCCCTATAATGCGAGCCTTACTTAACAAATTTAAATGCGCGGGCATATTTCGATCTATATTTGTCAGTCAAATATGACAAACTGATTTGACGCGATATGACAAATGGAAGTATCAAAGCCTATATACATTTATATTTATCCCGTAATTATGTTTTATTATTCAACATAGTCTCCTCTTAAATTAATACACTTAATACAGCGATCATGCAACGCCTTTAGCCCTTAAAAAAAGATTCTTCTTGGTCTGCAAACCAGCCCTCCACAATTTTTGTGTAACGAAGAGGTAAGTAATATCTTCGTTACACAAAAATTGACGTCCTTTCAAAGGTTTTTTCAATCGAGGGAACAGAAAATAGCCTGAGGGATAATGGGGAATAAGGCGGGTGTTCCAGTAATTCGAACCTTAGATCCCGAATTCTGTTCATGGTAATTTGTGTGCAGGGGCATTGTCCTGCAAAAACAACACACTTTTTACTAATATGCCTCGTTTTTTTCTTAATTTTATCTCTCCGAGTAGTTAGTAATTTAGAATAAGAATCAATAGTGATGGTCTGACCCTTTTTTAGGTAATCATCATAACTATTCCACGGATATCCCAAAAAACTAAAGCAAGAAGTTTTCCAGCGGATTTTTTAACTATAAACTTCTTAGGCCTTGGAGAGCCATGATGCTTCCACCCCATCAATTGCTGTTTTGTTTTTGGGTCGTAAAAATGGACTCATGTTTCATCTATAGTTACAAAACGGTTAAAAAAATCTGGATATCCTTCAAAACGAGAACACATTGACAGTAACGCTTACAATCTTACTCGTTTATGTTCGGCGTTCAAGCAATTAAGAATCTATTTTGAAGAAATTTTTTTCATATCTAAATCGACATGAACTATATGATAGACTTCATATGAAATTTTTAGTACCTCAGCTACGTTTTCAGGGGTGGACTCCGAAATCGGTCTTCATGATCGCTTCTCACCTTTAACGGAAAGTTTTCCTCTTTTAAATGACGCAATCTAATTTTTGACAGTCGCATATGATGGGCATTGATCGCCAAGTGTGTTAAGCATATCTTCGTAAATTACCTTACCATTTAACCTCTTCAAATACAAGTATTCGCTGATGCCTCGATACGTCAATTTATTGATTTTCACAGTTACATTCAACATGCTTTCTTTCAAAATTTACTGCACAGCAATACTTCAACTTCTTGACGTTAGATTTGACAGTGACACTTTTAAAATGTCAGTATTTCTTGCCATATAACAAGATTTTGTTTTGTTCAATGAAAATGGCTTAGGCTAACTTAATATCATTACCCCCTCGTATATCAATCCTCGTATTAAATCCATTCTTACATATTGTATATGCTCTATGATATGCTTATACTGCTATGAAGTTCTCTAACTAATAATTTTGTGCAATTATGCAACATTCACAGTATTTGTGACTAGGCCGTGCAGTATGCCTTAGGCGTGACTTATTAATTTAATTTTGATACTATGTAACAAAATTTACTTTAGACTGATAAGGTTGCGAGAAAGTTTTGTTATATATCATTAGTATTATCTTGCCAACCTCTTCGAACTTTCTCGTTCATAAAACTATAGAACTAAATTATCGAATGTTTTTATTTAGTCTTTATACTGCTGTGTTTGTTAGAGATTTTTGACAGGACAAATGGACGCATGAGAATATATACATCGACTTCAAAGAAACGTAACTAATTTGTGTAATTGTGTAAGTATCATTAATCTATTAGATCCAGTTAAATCGAGAGAATAAAAGTCAAAATTTACTTAGATTTGTTAGTAAACAAAAAAATGTGTGTATTATAACTTGTTATTCTCTTATAAGTATTTTTAATAGTTTTTTTGTATTCGATATATTTAAACTTATACATGTGATTGTTTAAATTATTTAATCTAAGAAAGTGTTTCTCTACGATTTTAAATGTAAACTAAGAAAGTTTAATTACTTCGTTACAGTCAAATAGACTATGTCTTAGAGCGTGAGAAGGAAAAACGATTAAAGAGAGTAGCACACAAGAAGAGCGCTATTTATAGTTTTTAATTACTATGTTATTCAGTTCATTATGCAGTCTGTGTATTTTTCTTCCCCTAGTGCGTTCTGTTCCAACTAAATACGAAACTACGACACGAGCTAGTGAGGGGTAACTAAATGAGTTCTATATTTGACCTAATCGAAACGGATTATTTCCTTGATTATCCTGACCCGAAAGAGAAACCGCTTAGGCGCGTGTTCAATTAATGGAAACGTAAATCTGTCTCGAGCTTTCGGGATCCAATCGAATTTTACATTAAACAAGTGCGGCCGCATAGGACACTATTTTAAAGAGAAAATATCGTTCCTGTTAAATAAGTGTATACTAGTTTACCTTAAAGTATATTTATGAACTTGGAAATAAATGTCGATTATTTTTTTCGTTTGAAGATGTTCAAGGATTAGTGCGTTAAACAAGTGTGTTTGACAGTACTTAAAATGAATATGCCATCATTTGGAGGTAAATATTTGTATCATTGGTTTAAATTAATAGAATTGGAGAATCAGAAGGAAGTTAAAGTCTGGTTCGTATTCTATTTTTGATATTCTACGTATTCAGGTTTTTATAGCATAAGAAATAATAGACACCTAAGAAACGATTATACTAATTTTTGCCGGTCTTATTGAAACGTTTGACATGAAATATAAAATAATTATAAAATATATTGTATCATATAAGATGAAGTTAAAATCAGGTTTCTATTCTATTTTAAATAGTCTACGTATTCAGGTTTTTATAGCATAAGAAATAATAGACACCTAAGGAACGATTACACTAATTGTATCATATAAGAATATAAGACCTGAAAATAAAATATATGGAAGATTTTGGTTTCTAAGACATAACGAAGAAAGAGTAGATCATAGAAAAAGTGGTTTGGTTAAGTCAAAAGATAAAGATTTGACAAGGACTTCCATGGAAAAGGAATTTGAGAGATAAAACATGAAACCGGAAAGAGTTGAAAGCGCTAACCAAGCTATGGGTCTAAATGGTCTGCGTGAACAAATATATCATGAAAAACCCATCAAAATTGATTCAGTTAATATTGCTACTCAGATGCTCAGACATACATATACAAGGGTTCTTTTTTCAAGATTCGTTAGGCTGGTAACAGATACCCGGTTGTCATTGTGACGTGGCGTTTGCGCAGTAATGCTTAGTAATCTATCTGCTAGTACATCTCAACCGGGTTGGCTACAGTGATGGTAACCCTACCGATTTTTCGATAGATCTACCGAATTTAGGTATAATCTACTGATCTACCGAAGTGCTATGGAATTCTACCGAAATATTTCAATTATTAAATGGCTAATCTGCACAATAAATAAATAAATTAGAATAACCAATCTAACGGATGTTAGCTACCTATAAACAGATAGGCAGTTACTTTAGGTGTTACTATTTTTACTAATATTAGTATTTTTAACGAAAAATTGTTTCTCATTTTCCTTGTCTTACTCGAAGAAAGAATTTTATTTACCTAAAACTGATAATAAAGAAACAAAAGGAAATAAAAATAGATAGATAGCAATTGTTATTCATTAAATTCACTTCAATATAAGGGTATTCACCGATGGTTCTATAGGAAAACCACCAGCCAAAACTATATATATATATATATATGGTAAACCTAATCAGTAGGCGTATATATATATATATATATATATATATATATATATATATATATATATATATATATATATACGTTTAACTTCCTATTCGATGTTATTTATTGAATTCACTTCAAAATAAGGGTATTCACCTAAATACATTTATATAGGGAAATCACCAAGCAAACACTATATATACGTACAACTTCCTATTCCCTCATTTTATTTTAGTAGATTGAATGTAGAAATCTAGTCGTGCTTTCTTATTAATTAACTAACAAAAATGAGTGATAGTGATAGTAGCAATGAAGGTAGTAGCTCCGGCGTTATTAAAAAAAGGAAATACAACCAAACTTATAAAAAAGAGTGGGAAATGATAGATGCTTTTAAAGGCTGGTTAAAAAAAAAGTGAAAAGGTGTTCCAGTACGCAAAATGCAGTTCATGCGACAAAAATATAAATATAATTAGTGGAAAGGATGCTCTCATGAAGCATAATAATTCAAATACTCATCAAACAAAACTAAAAGCGATTTCGAAACAACCCACATTAGAAGCGTTTGCAACTGCTGCTCCTTCTATATTAGAGGAAGAAGTTAAAAAGGGTAATTACTTTATTTAAACATAACTTTAGTTTTTTTTTATGTACATGTTATAGGTGAAATACGTCTATCTGCTTTCATCGTCGAACATAATTTACCACTTACTACTATGGATCACTTGACCAAGGTCGTTGCCGCAGTATGCCATGATTCAAAAATTACCCAAAGACGCCTGTGCAAGAAGGAAAACCACTGCAATAGTTAAAAATGTACTGGGATACGAAAATATGCAAGTATTATGTGATCATCTCCGGACGAACAAATTTTCCCTTATTGTTGATGAGTCGACTGATACGAGCAATATTAAACATCTTTGTATATGCGTAAGAATAAATAACAGTAACACCATTTGTCATAATTTTTTGTCTTTAATTGAAATTAAAGCAGCCGACGCGAATAGTATATATAACCATATTGTCACTTTTTTTGAAAAACACGAAATTCCGTATAAAAGAAATCTGGTCGGTTTTGCATCTGATGGGGCAAATGTTATGGCAGGACAGCATCGCTCAGTAATGACTTTATTGCAAAATGACATTCCAAAGCTTTTTGTAATGAAATGTATATGTCACTCCTTCCATTTGTGCGCTTCATATGCATGTGAAAAGCTACCTTCGTATATAGAGAAGCTCACAAGAGATATCTATAATTACTTTGCTCATAGTCCCAAACGAATTAGCGAATATACCGAGCTTCAAGTATTTTGTAATACAAAAATCCATAAAATTTTACGCCCATGTCGAACCCGATGGTTATCCGTACATAGCGTTGTTTCGCGGTTATTAGAACAGTATGGACCTCTACAGTTATTTTTCACCGATGTCGATAGTACCAATGATATCATGTCTGTAGATAACATATTGAAAACGTTAAATGATCCTGTTAAAAAGTTATTTTTACAATTTTTAGAATTTGTTCTACCCTTTTTTAATAACTTGAATAAGGATATGCAATCTGGACACCCTAAAATATATTGTCTATATAAAAACATACTTACTATTATAAAAACGTTATTCGATTGTTTCATAAAAAGGGATTACCTTCAAGCAGTGGCGGCTCGTGCTAAAAATTTTAAGGTGTTCTGCAAGTTTTACAAAAAAATTTACCTTGCACGGGCAGTAAGAGGTTGTCTCCCATCGATCTTATCGTGCTTTCTTCGCCTTCCGCACTGAAGTAATGTATTTCTGGAACGATTGTCAATTGTCACACAAAAAAATAGTCACTAAGTTTACTAACAAATTATTTCTTATAAATTAAATCTATTCTACGTTCTTTTCGATTTGCAAATTTTGTTATCACTTTGTCATTAAAATTGTCTATTTCGGAGATAAACTTTTTTTCGATAGATAGCATGGAAAGAGATGTTAAACGTTCTTCGGTCATTGAATTTCTGAGAAACGTCTTAATTCGATTTAGTGTTGAAAAGCATCGTTCGGCGTCTGATGTTGTCATGGGAGTTGTTATTACAATTTCTAATAATTTTCTAGTCTCCTTCAACGTATCTCCCAGATTGTTTTTTATTAAAAATTTTAGAAGAGGTAGTGCGCCTTTTAAAGATCTACAATCAGTTCTTGAGTAAATAACAGACAATTCAGTTCGTAATCTTTCTTTATCAAGGGTGGGATAATAGGAGCATGCGGAAGGGAGTTTGTCCTCGGGAAATTTACTGCAATACTCTCCAAAGCATTCCGAAAAAAAAGTGATGCCACTACTAGATGCTCTTTAAAATGAAATCGATCTTTTGCACAATTTAGAATAACATCACACACCTCTAAAGCCGAAATTCGATGATTAAATCTGCTGTTATTTGGACGTTTGCGTTTTTCTGGTGGTGGCTCATCGCTTATTAAATCTGTTTAGTCCATTTACTAATTTAACATAACTTATAAACAATGTAACCCGCTATTTTAATAATGTTCCTGTCACTTGGCTTTTGACACATTGTCGAAAATACTTCAAAAACGTCATCTTTCAAAATATCTCAGTGTTATTTAAATTCTTTTAATAAAATTTGTATCGTATATGTTGTCTTTTCTTCGATCCTACCTTGAATAAATACAATAGTGAGTGTATTCTCTTAAATATTTAATCTTCCTTTCTTGTGATCCTTAATTTTTGGATTTTATATCACTTTATGTTTAACTTCTTTCTATAACAGCTTCTCTGTGCCTGTTTCCTATTACTTTTCATTCTCATTGAACTTGTTATTAAATTCCTTCTGCCAATACTATTCTTATTCCAGTTATAATTTTTCGATTGCCAATTTATTACAAACAAAATGAATATGGCCATCGCAATATTACTACATTATATTATAACATTATTTTCTTTAGATTGACATTTTTAAATTCGTTATATCTTTTGAATGGAATGTCCGATTTTAATAATTTAAAAAGTATTTTACTGGTATTGAAATGGTCTTTAATAAAATATCATTTAATAGGATAAGAAATAATACAGAGGTATGGATAATATGGTTTGATTATTGTCGGCACTTTTATTAACTTTTAAAATGTAAAAAAGTAGTTATAGTGGCATAACTACAGTAGTTGGACATATGGTTTCGCGGACTTTTTTGTAGATATTAATACGTTCTATAATACTGTAGAACATTTTTTTGTTCTATCAACAATAGTTTCCGCAACGTACGCGATGGCAGATTTTTTGTGACTAATTTTTTCACACCTTGGGTTACATTAATACATTTTCATTGGGGATATCTTTTTTTTTTGAAAATGTAATATAGCCTATGTCACTCAGTGAAAATGCAGCTTTCTAATGGTGAAAGAATTTTTGAAATCGGTCCAGTAGTTTTTGGTGTGAAAGCATTACAAACATACATACAAAAACCCAAATGTTTCCTCTTTATAATATTACACTCCAAATCACGAAAGATGATCCCTGCGTCATCAATAATCATTGTATGATTCAAATCAGTACTTCGGCGTCATATTAAATACTGTAAATTGAAAAATGAATATGGAACTTAACTTCGTTTCCGGCCAAATATATTTGACACAGTCGGTCTAATTTGTAGGTTATATGAACAAATATAATCGAATTACATCTTAAGTTATATTAAAATTACTATAAATTGAACAAAGCTGCGTAAACAGCAAATCAAATTAAACTATAACACCACTTGAAAAATAAAATGAACTATCAAGAATTTACAACATTTAATTCAACATATAAGATTATGTAATTCTTTAATCATTTTAATGAATGGCAAAACCAAACAGTTTCAAGTTAGTTGTTACAGCATTATTACTGGAATTGAAATTATACAATAGACTAGAGTATCTACTTTGTATAACTGTAATTACATATTCACTGTTATGACAGTTTTATAAACATTATCTTCCCAATTATATCATAGAATAACCCTAGATATTAGTTAAACGTTCTACAGTGCCTTATTTTAAATAAATTTTGGAATATATTGCAGTATAACTTAACACTGCCATAATAGATAAGTTGAGTTTTGCACAAAGGTCAGTATAAATATTTGAAATTGCAGTATGCATTATAAACAAAACATATTCACACAAGTTTATTTGCTGTGAAATGTGTTTTTTTTGCTTTGAAATTATTTGTTGACTGCTAGTAAAATAGAACTTGTACGATTGCAGAAAGAAATTTTGAAAATGGAACATGAAATGGAGCAAGAAAGAAAAAGTTTAGTAATTGAACTTTCAAAAAATTTTACTTGCAATAAGTTATAGATTTATATAATATATACAAACAATAGTTATTTTATTTATTGTTTTCATCAAATTGTATGAATTTGTTTTGTGTATATTAAAAATTTTTAAGTTAACACCAGAAGATTAGAGCTGATGGACACCAAATCAAATAAGGCAGTCGAAACACATTTCACTAGTGTACCTTGCAAAAACTTGCTACAAAAAGATGAAAACACATTCAAATGTATTTAATTGGACATACATTTTTTTTTTATATGCATTGTATTTTTAACTCCAAATATTAAAATTGCAACGAAAAAGAATACGCAGTAAGAAAAAGGAGCCAATTAAAAAAAAAAATTAATATATTAAATTGTCAATGTAACTGGGAATTATAATTGTTTAATAAGTTAATATACATATATAATCATTTAACAAAATTGCCTTATTATTTGTTTAATAATAAAATATAAAAAATATTTTATAATATTGTAACAACGATCACAAAGTATAACTGGTTTATTGAAATGTTCATTTTCTTAGCTTCTTTTTATTGCCGATCCATTCAAAATTGTTTGGTCATGTGTAGATCCTGGCCATCTGGCTACGATGTCACAAATTCTTAATTGAGAATGTCCTACTACCCGAATATTCCATGATAAATATCCTTTCTGTTTCGGTACAGCTCAGCATTATTACCACTAGGAGATTGTTTTCGCATGTGAATGCAATCAATTCTACTTAGTACATTAGGAAATCTAGCTACTTGTTAAATTCTGTTTCTGTAATTTTTCTACCTTTCTAGACATATTTAGATAAAAATTGTGGCCACAGTCTGGCAATTGCATGTGTAACATTTTGTATGATTATTTGTATTAATATCATTGTATTTGTTGCATAAAAAATCAGTTATACTAAAAGTATAAACTAACATTACATAAACAACTAATCAGCTGTATACTAATACTTGATACTTTTACTGCCAACACAAGAAAATTTGATATATTTGGCGTGAACTAAAAACGACGTGTAGCACGTACGTTGGCTTAAATCTTGGGTTATAATATAGATTAAGTAAAAACTAACAGTTTGTTTTTATCTGCGGTCATATAGGAAGTATTGTTAATCACTATCTTCACTGCTGCTTGAATCATCAATGTTAATTATAAAGCCATTGATTTCACAATGTAAATGTATTTTATCCAACACCTCCTAATAATAGACCTATAACTATGGCGATTTTAAATCAATTATGTGGCTTATAACTCACTGGTGAGTTAAAAACATAATTTATCTCACTAGTGAGATAAAACAAGGTGAAATTTAGATTGCATAGAGACATTCAAACTGCTATAGTTTTAACACATTTATATTAATTCTAAAGGGTAAACAATAGCAACTAATTAACATTTACATTAATATTAAAGTTGAAGGAAATCCTCTTTGTATCTGACTCTGCATTCAGGTTATTCGAATTTAGAGTTATACTAGAAGACGTATTTGAAGTATCCTGAAGAGAAATTTGATGACCAGAAGTCGAGGACGTTAAACTGTCTGAACCTTGAATCTTTCTGGCTATATCAATCTTGTTGGATACTGAATTTTGTTGGATACTGAATCTTGTATATAACCTTCTGCCACAGTGGACGATTTCCACCAACCATGTCGTTTAACTGTTGTAATATCAGCTCCTGCGTTTGCCAGAAGAGATGCTGACGAACATCTCAGACTATGTCCTGTATATAATTGAGCTTCTGGTAGGTTCAGGAAAGATGCAACTTTCTGAGGTATCTTAGAAATAGTGTTAATTCCAACTGGCTGGATAGTGCATTTTTCTTTCTTGTAATTTAGGAAGAATCTGCCATGTGGAATGCCTTTTGGTCTCATACAGACATATTTTCTGTAGAGGTCAAGAATATCTGTTGTAAATCCTTCTGCCATAACAGTGAAACTTCTAGATACGTTTGTCTTTGTGTCAGCTATCGAAACATACAAGTATCCTCCTTTATCTTCTATATCGTCAACTTTTAGCTTAGTTATTTCATCACAACGACACGCACCTGATACACCCATTATTAAGGCAACCTGCATAGAATACACGAACGAATAATGAATAAATACTTTGAATTAAATATAAGAAAATAAATAATACCTTCATCATCAAATATTTATTGTTAGGAGCCTCATTCAGAAACTTCTCTATATGTAGCCTCTTCAAGATTTTCGCCTTTTTGGACTTGTGGGTTCTTGCCTCACTCTTCAAATAGGAAATCAGTTTTCCGTATTTTGATATGTCACTATTCATATACACTTTCAAAGTACTTCTTAACATGGAATACTTCGTCCACAATGAAGAAGGTGCTATTTTCCTTCTATAAATATGGAAATACGCCAGCATAACTTCTTCGTTAATTCCAGTGATACTTTGCTGTTTTCTCCATTCTTCAAAATGACGAAATTTCTTAAACATTTCTCCATTCATTTCACCACGATAATCTTCTATTTGTGATTTGCTTGAAAACAATAAAGAAGCATTTGACATAAAACATAATTTTGAACCACAATGTAATTCAACATATCGCTTGCCCTCACTCTGCAGATTATTATCTTGCCGGGTCTCATCAAGCAATACCACTTCTCTCTGAACAGAACTCAAATTCTTTATGTAATTCCTAAGAAATGTCAATCTTATCTCTGCAATGTTGGATCGTTCCACTAATGCTCTATGATTATTATCCTTTTTATATTTAAATCCAATATTGTGAAGTACACGATTTAAACTGCTGCTACACAGCTTTAATGCGTTTTACTGTAACTAATCCCAAGCACAATGCATCTGCCACTCGCTAAACAAAAGGTTTATTAAAATCTAAATATATTATGTGCTCATGTAATAGGTATTCACACCACCATGGTTTTTCTCTCGTTCAAGATATTGCAACGAATTTAAAACAAGTTGTCGTGATTGCTGCCTTTATAGTTTTGAAAAAATAAATTTCAAAGAATATAGCTGCTTTCGTTTGTGCACTTATTTTGATTATGATTAACGTAAACATAATCCGTGTTTAGTAATCATTTGTAACTAATCCGACGTCGCAAAAGAACGTCGTATTCAGAGCTTTGATTCTATAATAGTGCCGATTGACATATGTATATAAATAAAATGGAGAAATGGAGACTATGTATATTTTATAATAATATTTTAATTGAAATATTTCAGGAAATGGCTTTAAAATCATTTGATGATTTATCATCTTCTAGCTCATCTAGTGATACTGACAGTTCGTTCAGATACTATCTGCCACACATATTTCTTCTTTTTTGCATGCTTCAATTCGTCTTGGTATTCTGCATACAAACTAATGAGAAATAAAGTTTCTTGTTCGGTCCAAAATTTATCAAAGCTATTTCTATTATCTTGCCGTTCATCCAATTCTTTTTCAACATGATAATTTTCATTCAGGTCTTCAGAAAACATTGTAGTTTGCTGATCTTTATTCCCTGCAACTTCATCATTGTGATCTTCAATCCTATGTATTATATTTTGTTCGTATAATTTATGATACTTTGTTAGTTCATTATAGAAGTTGGAATCTGAAAAATCGACATAAAAAAATAAATTGTTATTGACAAATGTTTAATAGTTAACTTACCCGTTTCAGCTTCTTCTATTTCGTAAGGCGATAAAAAACTTGATATTTATTGCCACTTTCATGTTGGATAATTACCTTTTTCATTTTTATATTCATTAACAGCAGGTCGGAAAATTGTATCTTGACAGCCTTGTATTTACGTTAAGAGGTTAAGTTTTTATGATTGTAAACATACAAAACATCATTTATTAAGGATTCGGAGGGGCAAGGGGATTACAGCGGATTTATAATCATGTTTTATTTAAACAGGAGGGGAAAGTTGCAATCGAACACGTATGTATCGAATCACACCGAATTCTGGTTTGTTGATTGATGTATTTATAAAACGAAAATAAATAACAATTCATCAAATATCAACGAATGTATGTTGTCAAATGTCAACGACTAACGACAGAACTAATAAGCGGAAATGTATGTATTTATCACGGAGTAGGTAATAATCCCGTCTTTGTCTTACTCAAATAAATTGCTTGAGCCGTATGTCTTTGCTAGAAAACACATACTTTCGTTCAAGCTATCCTTGTCATACAAGTAGGTACTGTTTGTTATTCGGATGTGGAGATTATTCTTTGAATGTCGTTGATAGAATTATAGATCAATGACGCTGGGATCATCTTTCGTGATTTGGAGTGTAGTTTAGATACCGAATCATATCGCCCTCGACGCTGATGTAAATGCAGCGAACATGCCTGGTAAAATCACGCATTGGTTTAAGACAACCGCGGGGGTGCGCGCGGGTGTTTGAAAGAGCTCTGAGCGCACGTACGTGTGGACCAGATAAGGAACAAGTGAGCGATCGCGCGAATTAGGTTGGTTATTCCACTGGTCGCCTATTGTATATTATTTGATAATATTACTATAGGTATATAACCGGCGTTAAGTGTTGGAATTTCGGAAGCGAATATCTCGGCTTCTACTGATCGGATTTTGATGATTGAGGTGTCAAATTGTAGGGTTTGATGTCCTCTACAGGATGATGTAGAAAAATATGCAAATTTTTTTATATACAGGGGGAGAATTTTCACAACAATATGTTACGCTTTTAGAAACATCAGAAATGTCGGAAAAATTATGTAAAAGAAAACTAGTTATAACTAATACAGGTTCGCCCGCCCAATTTTTTGGGAGCTCTGCAGCACTGCAGCGCTTATGCGCCAGCCGCCACTGCCTTCAAGGTATTTCAGTGGCAAACGTAGATTTTAAAAATCCTAGACATTACCTGCAGATTGAGGATATGTATTTTGGCGCGAAAGTGATACAAACAATATCCAGGACGTCACTTACCAAAGAGCAATTATCCTTTTTTAGACTAAGATGCTTGGATTTTTATGTAGAAGGATGTGATCAAATAATGAAACGGTTTCCTTTAAAGAATAATGCTTTGGAAAAATTTCAGTTCTTAGATCCAGTTGTTGTAAAATCAGGATCAATTAAATCTATTACCGACATAGCACTTATTTTCCCGGATTTTTTATACAATTCAGACCTTCAGACTTTGGACAATGAATGGCGTCTTTTAAGAAATACTAACGAAATTAACTCTTTTTGATAATATAGAATTATTTTAGCAAAAAGTAGAAACGACGACATTCGGCGATGGAACACGTATATTTATTTGTCTTACAAAATTTGTTTTTAACTTACTTTGTTTGCCGCATTCTTCGGCCAATGTTGAAAGAATTTTTTCTACGGTCAATAATTTAAAAAATAAACAGAGAAACAAGCTAGGTTTCAACGGGTACAATCAACGGGTTAATTCTTGCTAAGCAATACATTGGAAATAAAAGTTGCTTTGATTTTCCAATTGAAAGAAAACTAACTTTGCGAATGGCTAAGCATACATTCTATAAAGATGGCGAAAACGAGTAATTTTTTGTAAAATTAGATTTTTTTAAAAAATTTGTTTTCAAATTTTATATTCTATTTAATGTATGTTACTTATATATTGTTGTAAATAATAAATAGAAGAAGATATTCCTAAAAAAGCTGTAAATTTTTTAATCTACCGATATTTTCTATAATCTACCGAATATTGCCGACCTTTCTACCGAATTAATAAGAGTCAGGGTTACCATCAATGGTTGGCTAGTATGTGTTGTAGTTTTGATGTGGGCGTTGGTTTATCATGGCTACTGCAACTATCGCCGAATGTAAGCTTCGCTCTGGTACCCGTTTTCTGAAAGCCGAAGACAACAATGCGACAGAAGTTAATCGAAGGTTGTGTTGTGTATGGAAAAAGCATTATTAATGATAGTGTATTGGTGTAGGATTTTTCAGAAATGAGGAACTGATGCCCATGATGATGGAGGTCAGGGAAGGAAGTCCGTAGCAATAGACGATATTGTCGATGAAGTGAACAATGTGATTTGGGAGCGCCTCTGGTTTACAGATTTATCCTGGTGGAACAAAGTTCAGTTCGGCATTTACATGTGTTAGTACATCAGTACAATATTGCCTAGTTATTGAACATACCTTCTGTAAATAGTCAAAAAAGTTTACCCTTTGGAGTCACAAAAAATCGTTGCTTTAATTTATTTGATTGTTTTTTTTGTCTCTAGGGTATAGTGATATACTTCGATTTCATCTGAACATAAAAATTTTTTAATTAACACACGAAATTCTTTTTTTTCCACATTAAACCACAAAATGACACAAATAACGAGCGATAATAATAATTTATAATCGTGTCGTTCATGAATTTGAGTCCGTATGTCCTTTCCGATTGTGACCATTGTATAGTTTTATATCCGACTTACATTTTACTTGACGTTTGTAATGTACGTGAAGTTCAAGAAACGCCCTTACGATTTCCGATTCATAAATGACTCGATTACAAATTATCTTGATCGTAAGTTAGATTAAACGATTGTAAAAACTTATCTATCTGACAGATTTGGGCGAAATTTTGACAGTTAGCTTCCAAAATATGATTGAAGTCAGCAATATATTCACCATGGCGAAAGTCACTCCTCCTGTTAAATTATCCTCGCATATAATAATATCACAAAAAATAATCACCTAATTCATCTAAAATGTGGTGTAATGAATCGACATGTTAAGTTTTTCGTAAAGAAAGTGCTGTGATGAATGATGCCTGATGCTGTGCTTCTAAATAAATCTGACAAATGACCATCTCTTGCTGCTTCACAGCCGTTCACTCCTTTGTTAAAAATTTCTATTACATTTCGACATACTTGAGGCTCTATTTCACAAATGACGCGAATAATTTCATCCTTTAGTTCAGGAATCGATTGTGGTTTCTTCTTATAGACCTAGCTTTTTACCTAACTCCAAAGAAAATAGTCTAACGCTGTTAGATCACATGATTTTGGTGGACAATTAACATCACCATTTCTTGAAATAATTCTTCTAGGAAATGTTTGTCTTAAAGCAATTGTTTCACTAGAAAAATGGGGTGTTGCACCGTCCTGTTGAAACCATCTATCTTCTAGATCAATATCATTCAGTTCTCGCCACAAAAATTCAGTTAACATCTCACGATATCTAATACCATTCACTGTTACAGAATCACCAACAGCAATTTGAAAGAAATCTAGTCCAATTACACCACCTGACCATAATGCACACCAAACAGTGACTCGTTGAGGATGTAAAGGTCTTTCGTGAATCACTCGTGGACTTTCCTGAATTTTATTGTGTTAACAAAGCCACCAATTTCAATGTGTTTCATCAGAAAAGATTATTTTTTTGTGAAAAATCATTTGGTTGTTCTTTAATCCAACTGACGAATGCACGACGTTTTGCATGATCCAATGGCTTTAATTCCTGTGTTATTTGAACCTTATATGCCTTTGAAGTTAAATGCTTTCGTAAAATACAACATATTGTTGATTCACTGTGTCCAACTTGTTGTGAACGTCGAATAATGGACAGGTGCTTCAGTTACACTTTATCGAATCAAATCAATATGTTCTTGTGAACGACCACTATACTATGACTGTATTTTTCTCTATTTTGATCTTTCACCGAACCAGTCTCTTGAAATTTTCTAATAATTCGACCAATAATTCTTTCAAATGGACGATCATGTATATCGTAAAATTTACGCAATTTTCTAAAAACATTTTTCACAGAAAGCTGATTTTCATAAAATAATTCAACAATTGGAACGCGTTGTTGTATCGTGTAAGAAGGCATTTATACAAATGTCATACATTACACTTCGTAAATGTCATAATACCCAGACGAATTCAGTGCGCCATCTATATTTTATTTATTTTTAAAATAATGCGCTCAATTTGAAAGACCTATTAGTATAGTGTTACGTAAAGCACCTCTTATATGCCCAGTTGAAAAATGTTTAACAAAACGATTGAAAATTAAATCCGGATTATATGGAAATCCATACGTGACAAAAGCGCATGTATGTATGTCAAATACCTAAAAATAAAATAATATTAATATGTTCCGTAAGTTGGGGATGAAAGCTGTAATGAGGAGGACTTAGATCAATGCGAGGAGAATCAGGAAACCAAGAATTGCATTGAGGACTTAAGAAAACTAGATATATACGAGTATCAGAAAGAAATGTAGTGAGTTAATGAAATTCGTAAACATATATTTAGATAAGATACCAATCGAATATCGAAATACAACAATTAGAATCTTGAATATTCTAAAAGAAATTAAATAGTTCTTAAACAGATGTTTGTGTTGAATTTGAAGGATTTCGTGGTCTACTATTGTTTGAAATAAAGAAGAATTCATAAGAAATGCAATAAGATAAAGACAATTATATATATTTACAGGATAATAAAGTAGTATTTTATTTATAAATATATCTAATGGGATCGTACTGGTCTAGTAGGTTACTAGACTGTGGATCTGATGAACCGTGTTTAAACCGTTTTTCGATCCAGACTTTGACCTCGCCGATTAAAGATGGGCACTCGGAGGGAATTCTGGGGCAATAATAGGCGGTCTGTGGGCAGTGTTAGCCACGCTACCACTTCAGTGTGTAGTACGGCTCAAGTCATAATAAGCCTATCATGTTACAACCCCATGCACCTTCAAAGCTTGTAGGGAAACTATTTTTTATACCATGTCTAAGCTAATCTGGTTACAGATCGTAAGTAAAATATTATAAATTTGAGATTTTAAAAAGAAAAAGCTAATATTTCCGATTTTTTTAATATAATATGAAAAGTTATAAATCTTACAAGAATCCAAATCTGTCCGAATCAGTGTTATCTGTAAAGGGTGTTGGAGTAACTATTTAAATCTAAGTAAAGCATTTCTATTTCAGTAATCCTATATAACTTGAAAAACGCTATCAAAACCTAATAAATATTTTCTAATTAGATGACATTTCAAACTCTCTTCCTTCAATAATCAATATTCAAAATAAAGACAAACACGAATTATCACTTTTATTAAGTCATTAGCACTATTAATACACTAATGTTTCTTTAATTCTTATTACGCTCATCCGCGTATGTGTGCGTATAATCTGCGAGAGGATAACCACAGTCATGTAAGTACTAGAGACATGTGTGGGTTTCGCATTCATTAAATAAACGTGTACATATTGTAACTACTATGGTAATGTGCGTAATTAAATAAATCAAGGTGTAATTTGCTTTGTTAAGACTTAATACGTATTAAATTACACTCCTAATGAAAGCTCGTCTATAAAAAAAACTGTAATATAATCTGATACTGTTTTTCTTTAATAATACTGAACGTATACGTATAATGTAATACGACTTTTTGTGAATGTATAGTTTGTAGTTATCTTTCTTTAATTTATTTAACCTATTGAAATGAAGAAGCAATTATACTCTTCTGATTACGCTGAATATAAATTTATTAACATAATCCTTGAGGTAAAAATGAGAAGATAATATTTTATATTGATACTTTTCTGTAGATTTATAAACTTAAAACCAAATTTTAACTTTATGGAGCCCTCCAATATTTTTCATGGCTCCATTTCTACTTCTTTTTGTGAGTGTTCTAATCTCCGGCATTTAAATTTACCTACATAACTTATATTCTTTATTTGTTATCATTTAATTCTAAGAACTACGTAAAAAGTGGAAAGTATGCATGCAAGCAGAATTTATTTATACAATATGTTGGTAATCGATTTATATATCCACTCCGTTAAAGTTAGAAAGGAATGCAAATTTACTTTGACCTTTGCCAGAGAAGAATGCATAGATACAATGCAATAAGAACTAGACTGCGTTGAACGACTGACAATAAGAACTTCCCATAGTTACTTATACATTTATCTCTTGCATTACAACAGATAGGTTCCTATATGTAAATCAAATTGTAACATGTGCGAGTGAAGAATAGTCGTGAAAGGAGTTTCTCAATACCACGCTTCCAGACAATCATCCTTTTGTTCTGCTTTTCGGGGTTGCATTGATGTTTTGATAAGGCATTTCGTAATCGTATATAAATCTTATGTACAATTAATTCTATTTATATTTTGTACTGTTCATATATGCCACGATGTCAACAACACAATCGCCGAAGCAACCATGGTTCTTCTGTGCTGTGTCTTGATGACTTTTGTAATGCAGTAAGGGCATAATGTATTGATGATTCTATAGCAAATATATTTTCACACAAATATGAACTTGGATTGTGTTCTCCACACCCGATTTCTAATAATATTTTTATAATACACTCCACAAAAAAATTATCGCATAATTGAATAATTTTTTAATGATTAGTGCCACTACATAGAGTCCGATTGTACATAACAGATGTTCTAGATCCAAATGTTGTACCTTTAGCACCGTTTGAAGGGCCAAATTTTCTCTTTATGCACGATAACGAGCGCCCACACGTTGTCAATATAGTGAGACATTATATGCAAGATGTGGAAATACCCACTTTAAACTGGTCATCACGAAGTGTTGATTTCAACCCAATAGAACATGTTTGGGATCACGTAGGACGTCAATTAAAAACACGAGGAATTCAGTTTAGCGACCTTGCGACATTCCAAGAGGCTCTTCTTGAAGAGTGGGATAATATGGATCAGAATTACATAGATGACCTAATTAATAGTATGCCGCATCGCATCGAGACTGTGACTAGGGCAAGATGTGGAAACACCCGCTATTAACTTAATTATGTAACGTTTTACAAGAAGCGTATTTTTTATGTTAAAATTTATGAATACTTGAGCTTGTTTTGAGAACACCACTTTGCTACCTACTCGCGAAGCTGGCGCAGAGAAGTCGTCTGAAGATGGTCGAGATAAAAAAAAGCTGTAGTTGTATCGTACAAAGTATGGGAGCTTATATTTATTATATATGTCCTTAGTCAGTGCAAACTGGTGTGGGTGACTAAAATAAAAGTTAGAAGGTAGCGCCACTCAATTTTGCTTACGGAAGCTCAGACTGAAAACTGAGAAAAGAGATTGCGCGATCTTGGTCGCATGCACATACAAACTACTCAAACTCACGCTATATATCTAGACTTACTATGTACATTCGTACTAACTCCAAAATTGCTGACCAGGATATCTGAAAAGGAAATGGCTACGGGGAGTGCCAAGGTAAAGAAAAAAATTTATGAACAAATAATTCGTATATTCACGATCAAAGGAAAATAAATGATTATAATATAATTAAGTAAATGGATGTATTATATTTAAGCATTGACTAAAATCAAATAAAGAAATATTAATCAATTGAAATCTTCACCCTGTATAATTATACCGATTGTATGTTAAGGCAAAAAAAAACTATATATAACAACTCTATACAAAATCTAAAACTAGACATCGCGCAAAAATGTGAACACAGTACGGTAAACATAATATCTCAAAAGTTGAACGTAATACAACTGTTAATAGTAAATGGAGAATAATTACACAAGTTAATTACAGAGTTTATTCCCGCAGATTTTTTTCTAAAGGTACCAACCATTAGAGATAAATTCACAATAATTTTATAAACAGAAATAGCGATAGTCAAAATATCCTACTCACAAATACAAATAATTTAAATTCTAAATTCAAAATTATGAAATTATAAAAATGCGTCGTCATTTATCGACACCTGTATGTATGCAAAAAAAACATCTTTGGTCACGTACGACACGGCAAAAACATCTGTGACCGCAGAAGAAATTACTATAAAATATATTGATATCGGAATATGCTACAAAATTTAGATTTTAATTTCCAATATACGAAAGAGTAATTTGGCCTTAAATGCAAGTAAGAAAAATACTTTAATTCAGAAGAATGCATTCCTTTAAGTTATACTATACAAGATATATTGAATTTTAAATGAGTTGGGCTCTAAGCCGCTATGCAAATTGATTAATATGGTATTAAAAATGCTAATAACTATATTAATATTACAAAAATGAATTTAAGTTATGCTAAAAGAAGTTAAATTGATTACGGCAAAATATGAAAGCAATATATGTAAAAAATTATAACACGATATTTAAATTATACAAAAACTTCAATAATACGAATTACTTGATATCCTGTCCTTGTCCGTCGAAGGTGGTAATTAATTCCTCAGGTTGATCGCTGTTCGGGGAATTAGACAACCATAAATTGCCCTTGAAGTATAGGCTGTAGTGCTCGTGAGCTTTTTTCCGTTTACAAAAACGAAATGGAATGCCACACAAAAACCAAGGTTGAGTTATATTTACCTCAAACCTACGTAAGTCGCAAACGGTAAATTGGCTGTTCCAAAAATTAGAATTCACCCTTTGACGTCATCCGTTTATGAACGATGAATTAACTAAAGGTCAAAAATGCGTGAATTAACTTCCATTAAGAAGATGTACACTCGTAATATTTTTTAAACCACTTTACACTGCCAAGGTCTGTCTGCTAATCCTCGAATCTCACCCACGTCTAAGCGAAAGGGGTGATCTAGTTACCAAAGTTAACCACAGACAGCGGAATAAGTATCTGAATGACCGTATTTAATATAAGATACCGGGACTCGTCAATAAATAATGACTATTAAAGACTATTAATCGATATTGAAAAGGGAAATTAAGGCGTAACAACTTGTTGAAGCAGCTGTTATTAAAGCCTTTTGACATATTGATAGTCATTATTTACTACAGTTCATTACAACATTGGTAGCTGCATTTATTCGAGAATTTTTTTGCGGAGTTTATTAAAAATGTTTTTTTATATACAAAATGTAGTGAGGTTCTATCCTCTCAAGTTTGTTTTAAATTACTTTGTTATAGTGGAGGCACGTTAAGACAGTTTTCAGTTACAACTGTAATTGCCCGATGGAAACTTCTTGCCAAGTGTCGCACTTGTAGTGAAGACAGCGGTGGTTGCTTCGGCGATCTTGCTGTTGACATTAGTCAATGAGTGGCGCTGAATGTTCTTCTGTGTTGTGTCTTCATGACTTTTGTAATGCCGTAAGGGTGTTATTTTTTGTGAAATTATCGTTCCGTCATCATCTATAATAAGATGAAACACTTGTCTGCATTACTGGACAGATATTTTCACATAAAAATGAATTTGTATTGTGTTCTCGACATCCGATTTTTAATAATATTTTTATATTAGAAATGTTTTTATTTTATAGATTTTATGTAATATTAGTTTTATGAATCTTATTGACAAGCCATTTTTAATTAAGAATTGCGACTTAAAGCGGTCCCAGTAAATACAAGGGAACAACAGAATGATTTAACTAGAAAGGTCCTTGTTTTATGCCGGTATGAACATGATAATATCAAGAAAAAAGGACCAATCATAAAAAAATAATTCAAAACAATTTCTTTAAGATTAATAAACGAATTCGTTTCTCTAGAAGTGTGTTTCCTACATACTAATATTATGGTAATTAAATAAAAAATATTTTGGAGCCTTTTCAAAACGAGGAATCACAAAAGTTTGTGTTGATAACATATAGCAAAAAATTGAAGGTTTTTTTTAAAACTAAGAACAAATTGATAAAACATTTAATAAAATGCATTTTATATTTATTAATGAATAGTCCGAGTGAATATTTTCAAACTTTACTTACTTTTGCGTTTTATATCGCCAAAATTTAAAGAAAGCTAAATGGTATTAATTGTATTCATTTTGATATTAAAGTGCTCTGTGTACTTTTTTAATATTTGATAATTAGGCTAATTTATATAAAAATTATGGAGGTTATATTGAAATTACATACGTCATTATTTTTTTTTCAACTTTTTGCCTCTAAATTCGGGTTTTGAAAAAAATTCATCAGAAGATATTATTTTCTTGGACAGAAACGATAAAATTATGAAAAATCACACAATGTAGTATGTCGGGTGTCAAATATAAAATATTCGAAGTCGTTGAGAAATTAATTATCTCTGCAGTCAAAAGCAGATCTTGCGAGGAACCTGTAATAACAGTAAGAGGTCAATCATTACCGTTTGAAGTTTGAATGTCAAATAACGAGCGAGGGTTTCAATAGATTATTAGAGGGGCTCAGCCGTAAGCGGAAATGCACGTTGTATCCGATACGCAGGAATACATAGTGACGACCGCAAACGAGTTTTAAATTACAAACGTGGTGCATGTTTGATATTGCCTACAAAAGTAGGATTGATGTGGGGTAAAAACCACAAAATTATGCTCCAGATAAAAAGAAACGGAATGAGTTTTTCATTTACGTTTACCATTATGCATCTGTATCGGTGGATTATTGAATTGTTAGAGATAGGAGAATGCACGTTTGCAGATAACATAGTCATAGAGAGAGCTGAGTTAAATTTAGAAATACAAAAGTATTTTTAATAACGCTAAGAAATAAGTAATTAAACTTCTAGTTTCAAAAATTCTTATTTAATTACTTATTTTTTAGCGTTATAATGAAGTTTCAACAAGTATCTCCTTCGTCAATTAACTATTTTTAATAATATAAAAATATTATTAAAAATGGGGTGTGAAGAACACAATACAAGTTCATATATGTATTTTTGAATGTATCTTCTCCAAAGACGTAGATACGTATTTCACATTTCTACATGATCGTCGGTACGCCCCTGTTGGAGAAGAGACACATTCAACGAAACATAACTACGTTGCTATCTCGCAGAAACTATTAAGACAGAGCGTGAAGGAATATTCAGCGCTGTCTATATAACAACCGCAGAACTAGCATAGTGTTTTTATAGTCGGTAACCACCGTATCTATATAAACTGTATTATCGTGTCTTCACTACTTGTTATGTTTTGTTGAATGTGTCTCTTCTCCAACAGGGACGTACCGACGATCATGTAGAAATGTGAAATACGTATCTACGTCTTTGGAGAAGATACATTCAAAAATACATATATGAACTTGTATTGTGTTCTTCACACCCCATTTTTAATAATATTTTTATATTATTAAAAATACTTTTGTATTACACAAAATTGGTAAGGTTTTACCTACTCAAGTATGTTTCAAATTACGTTGTTATATACGCATTCGGTTCACGCCGACAAGTAGTGAAGACACGATAATACAGTTTTTATAGATACGGTGGTTACCGACTATAAAAACACGATGCTAGTTCTGCGGTTGTTATATAGACAGCGCTGAATATTCCTTCACGCTCTGCCTTAATAATTTCTGCGAGATAGCAACGTAGTTATGTTTTGTTGAATGTGTCTCTTCTCCAACAGGGGCGTACCGACGATCATGTAGAAATGTGAAATACGTATCTACGTCTTTGGAGAAGATACATTCAAAAATACATATATGAACTTGTGTTGTGTTCTTCACACCCCATTTTTAATAATATTTTTATATTATTAAAAATACTTTTGTATTACACAAAATTGGTAAGGTTTTACCTACTCAAGTATGTTTCAAATTACGTTGTTAAATTTAGAAAGAGGCATTAACAACACAAAATATGAAAATAAATATTGTGAAGCATATTAAACTAATTAAACTAACTAACAAATTACTAGAACAAATCAAACCTTTCTAATATCTAGAGACCAATATACAAAATAAAGCAAAACATGAAGGGAAATGAAAGCAAGAATTGAAAATGCAGTAATGTTATCAAAAAAACTCAAGTGAGAAGAAAAATATCCAGACAAATTATAATATTTTTATCAATGCTACCTTGCGGAAGCGTAAGTAATTCTGACTAACGCCCAGAAAATCAAGATACCGGTGGAAAAGATTACATATCTTCGGAAAATAAAGCAAATTACAAGAAAAACTAATTAAGAAATGAAAAATTTGAAAAAGAGCTGGAAGCAAACCCTGCATAAAAAAGTCAAACGAAAAATATCAACAAAATTCTGGGACGATGTAGTTGGAGTGTCTCTACCAGATCCCGCAATGAATTGGAAATGAATAGAACGGCTGGCAAATAGCAAGCAATGTATGGAGATTAATTATGGAGTCAATTATGACAATGAACTCTCTTATTATTGATTTAATTGTGTTTTGTTGCAATAATTAGAGCTTGACATCTTGCCCTAAATAACATTTTGGGATTAGTGAATCGTTCTTTATAGCCCTAAGTTTAATCGCTCAAGTTAATGTCATAACGATGAAGTGTGAACGTAGTCAGAGGAAAAATCGAAAGATACGAAAGTGACTGTGGAAAAAACTATCATATTGAGCTAAAAGAAGGTGGGAATATTAAGCTATGGTCATGTAACATGTGTACGGAAGATTTAATTTCAAACATTGAAGTAAGCAAAAGGCAAAATGTGAAGGAAAGTAAAACCAAGTTAATTCAGACGAAAGATGTGGATACCATCATAAATGGTAAATTAAATGAAATCATTATTATATTATCAGAAACTATTGTAAAGCCTTTATACAAATAGATATTTGAACATATTAACCTACAGAGTACAATATTACATAATTAATATAGTATTGTACTCTGTAGTATTGAAAAAAATAATCAAATATTAAAAATCAACAAATTATGATACAAAAACTATTATGAGATTACTAATGCAATGTTGAGTTCAACTAATACACTTAATAACATAAATATAAAAAGAAGGAAACAGAAAAAAGATTTTACATTATTAACCAAGAAAAAAATGTTCAAATAATAAACATGAAACAATATAAGGTGCTGTAACAGACACGACTCTGAAAGCATCCAAGAACTTGCCCATTTATATGTCTATTGGTTAAATAAGAATACATTATATGAAGAGTTAAAGAATCATTTGCTTCGATATAACTTTAAAAGTAGGTTTTGCCGTGACCTTTCGGTACCCTAAATCTTCATGAATAATTTTTTGAGTGGAACCATAAGACAACAATGTCAGAAACTCGATATATGCCAATCCGACGACCATTTTAGATTAAGTTGTTAATTTCTGCAGTTTTTGAATCAATCCTTGCAGTTGGTGATCACCCGCGTCGAGGTTCGTCTTCCACTGATTCATAACCGTCTTTGCATTTCTTATGCCACTCAAACACTGTACATCGCGATAAACTATCATCTGGGTATGCAATTTAAATCACATCAAAGTTTCAGTTGGAGTTTTACCTAACCGAACACAAAATTTTATCGCATATCTCTGCTCCACTCTCATTTTTTCGATGGGTGCTTCTCGACACTGACATTTCAGTAATTAATTTGTAATAAACGTCAAAAGTTAAATCAAAACCTACTTGAGGATATAATACATTAGAGATGGGGGTTTCATGTTCTATTCTTTATGTTATAAAATTCTAGTTGTGGAAGAAGTTATAGCACCAGCCTCGTTATAGTTTGATATACCCTCGTATATATAACTGATACCATCTGTTCATTATCGACATTTGCCACAATTTTAAACCTGTGTTCTTTGTAAATATGTGTTTCTTGGGTTAGTCGTTTGTCGAGGAGTATACCTAAATATTTCAGGTCTTCTGCTTGAGGCAATCGGCATAGTTGTTGAGTTGCACTAGTAGAAAAGTTTGATGAATGGTAGCAAATATCATGGATGGGCTTCAACTGATTAGTTTTTGCATGCCATATTTTCAACCAATTATTTAATTTGTTATTGTAAAATTATATCATTTCACAACTATATAATTTTGTGAAATTATTGAATAATAATAAGATAAAAGTTTTATTCAATTGCTTATGTATGTTAATATTACTACCTAAATATGTCCTTTTATTTCGGTATATGTATAGTATGTACGTATAACAAGCGCCAGATAAGTTAGCGAGCGGAGGGGTAAGTTCGCGCAGGATTAGAAGTATTGGGGAGATTTGTATTTAGTTTTACATCAATTTGCAAGATACCATTGGTGGAGTAAACTACACATCTAAAACTTAATAAATTAAGTAAAATATATAACGTGGACGTTTATAAAAACGGCTTCTGCGCACACCCTCCTCTCGCCATCTCATTTGACGCTTGCTATATGTGTGTGTGTATATTTGTTTATGCGTGACCGCAAAAGAAACAATTTGTTTGTTAATGTGAAGCATTGATACCATAATTTCATGTTATACCAAACTTTTGGAACGTATAATATTACGAAGTAAGTTATTTACTTAGTTTCTCATTGTGTTTGCCTGCTCAATAATAGTTTTAAGAACTAATTTAATATGTAGATATGTATTTTTGAAGATAAATTAGTTACGATATTGTTTACATATATCTGATAACACCAGAACATTTTTCCCGTTGAAAATTGTGGGTTATCCAGTATACAGCATCAATTGTTGATTTCATCTATGTATTTGTATATACATGTGTTGCTGAATTAATACAAAATCTCATCAGCAAATATGTATTAATAGATGCAAATTATTCATATTCTTTTTTGAACTTATAATCTAGGGAACAATTCGAAGGAAATTAGCTTTACAAATTAGTATATAGGGGGAATGAATAATTTATGTTAATACGTACATTAGTTAAACAAATATGCAATAAAATTCAGTTTGAGAAGTACGAAGTAACTGAATAAAATATTTATTTAGCCATAATAGAAATGACTTTAGTCCTTTGTTTTCTTTTATTTGAAATAGTAATTTTCATTATTGTTTTTTTGTCTACTACTGCTCTGTATTAAGTAAACAAAATGTATCGTTTTAAATTGAAGTACTAAAAAAATAAAAAGAAGTTTTAGCCCAAGTAACAATTCCGGGACTAATTATTTGGGAACAATTTTATTTGAAGTCAGTACGATTACTTAACATATTATTTCTATGAAGAGTATTCGTTTGATCTATTACAGATTTACCAAAGAAATTTGAGTACATACTTAAGCACGTATTACGCATTTGTTAGCAATGAAACAGACATGCGTTATACACATCTGTTTCTGTACACATGGACATACACCTCGTATTTTCCAACGTTTACTTCAGCCAAAGACACGTGCTTCTGTCTCAATAGACTTCGTCAGTTTGGTTATATGTCCATGTGTACAGAAATTGATGTGTGTAATGCATGTCCGTTTCATTTGTATTACAGATTTGTAAATATTGCAACGCCATTGTGGTGAAATTCTTATCAAAAAGTATTCAAATTGATGGTAAAGCGATGTGTTTCTCCCTCCTACTATTATGTTGGTCTATTTCCGATGTCGCATCATGTAAGGGAACACGTTCTTACTTGTTGTGAGGTACTGGACACGGCTTTTTAATTTATCATGAGTGTTTTAAATATTATGTATATAAGTATTTAACTTTTATCAGAACTTTTTGTGCATGAAGCGGAAACTTTGGAGTATGTATTGGAGTTTCATGGTGATGTAAATACTGGTATTTGTCCTACCATTATTGTATAACATACATTTCTCATTACATAATACTAAACAGTTTAGAGAAGTTCTCTAGTGTTTATTGCTAAGTGCAACGAACAGGCATATAATCGATCTAGACTGCTTCTCTGAAAAAATTCATGGTGGTACTTACCCAACATTTTATCCTTGTGTACGGCATGAAGATGCTTTAGTACTGTAGTATTATTAATATTTTTTTTCCATTTTCCGTTTGTAATGAACTCATTATGACGCCCAAAACAATATCGAAATGAGCTTCATTTCGATACGTTTTTTTAAATTTTTCAATGTTGGCGTTGTTCAAACACAGATATAAATATCTTATTGCTGTCATTTGATTTTAAGAATTTAAGTACAGTTAAGCTCACATAAATCTAGTATAACCTAACTTGTCAAAATTGTCCAAATTTTCTAGTATTGCTTAGTGTTTATCAATCTTTGTTTGAAAGACAAACCAAATGTCAAGTAATTTTTTAATATAATTTAGAAAACACAAATAAACTAATACTTAATTGATCCGCAATTTACATCAATTACTACACTTAACCTTCCAGGTATAGAATCAATCAACAAACTTCTTAAAAAAATTGTTTTCCCAGGTATTTTCAATAGATTCTCATAGTTGTTCTTATTAGTTAATCTTAAACGAGATCTATGAATTTGCTTTGTCATTCCTTTTATTTTCTCTCAAATATTCAAACAAATTGTGATCTTCTGCATCAGTTGATATTCTTTTAAGACCAGTTCCTCGTTTGCGACACACACTGCCTTCATTTTCACATATTTTTTTAACTTTTGGTACTGTAGATTTGTTCAAATGAAATTCTTCTGAGACATGTTTAATGGTGCGACTTTCCAAATTTAACAAAATTTGTACTTTGTATGCCGGGGTCAGTTTTCTTGCGATTTTAGATATCAAAAAGCGACAAATGTCATTTTGACGTTACAAAATGAATTACAACAATAAGTTAATACTTAACGATGTCTCCTTTAATTTGCAAAGTTTATATAAACAATATGTACATGGACCATATTTTATCAATTTCTAGCACAAACTGTTAAATTGCTAGACATCCTTAATAATTTAAACTAAGAAATGTTTAATAAGCCTCCTCTTACTTAGTTAAAAGTTATGGTTATGATGATTATGAAGTGTTTATAAATAGAAGTAATGTAACTTCGTGCAAATCGTATTTTATTATTTATTCAAACATGAATTTTAAATAAACAATCTATTAATAAAAGCTTTCTCACCATCGATATTAACCGCTGACACTTATATATTAATCATGAAGGGAAGATAATCAGTATAGCTGTGTACCATGTAAAAAATATGTCGGAAAATAATGAAATAATCGACGAAGTTCTCTGGTATAACATTAAAAAAGTACATTCTCGTGTCCTGAGAAATCAATTTCGCTATTCGTAATCGCGATTTGCATACAATTAATGTTTGTTAGGGCAGACGAAAACGTCTTTGTTGTACGCTCTTATATTTTTATATTTAAATATGTAACACAATGAAATTGGAATCGTGGCACTGTATTATGGAATGTCACCGTAGCCGCCTCAATATTATTTACCACCCGCACTGTCTTTTCATTTTCCCCTATGCCTTTAAATATGTAATAATGTGAATATTTTTTATGGTGCTGGATTTTCGTAGCTTGGTTTTATTGATGCTAATAACTGAGATGATGAGATTGATAAATGTTATCTACTTCATTATCTAACGGACGTTATTTATACGAAGCGGCATCGAAATACGAAAACTCAAGATACTTTATAAGATAGCTCGTTTGAAATTAAAAGACATTAAAGTTCTCGCAATTTTAAGTAGACGTTTAACTATTATATATATATATATATATATATGTATATGTATATATATATATATATATATATATATATATATGTATATGTATATATATATATATATATATATGAACTTCATGTGTATGAGAATTAATAATTATTAAATCTCATTTTACATGCGATTGTCGCTATAATTTGTTGCATTTAATTCTACAATTCGGCAAATCACTTTTGCCCTAGATTGTAGACGCAACAAGCCGTGACATCAACTGTACAAGTTGTCAGTACAAATGAAAAATTTTGTGAAAAACTTATCTGCGCGGAATGTGCATATATCGATATTTCACTGTTTTTTACAGATCATCAGTGCACCTTACCGAAGACAGACATGTTATTCACTTCTATACTACGTGTATATATACGAACTGTAATGAACTTCATGTGTATGAGAATTAATAATTATTAAATCTCATTTTACATGCGATTGTCGCTATAATTTGTTGCATTTATATATATATATATATATATATATATATATATATATATATATATATATAAATGCAACAAATTATAGCGACAATCGCATGTAAAATGAGATTTAATAATTATTAATTCTCATACACATGAAGTTCATTACAGTTCGTATATATACACGTAGTATAGAATAATTATTAAATCTCATTTTACATGCGATTGTCGCTATAATTTGTTGCATTTATATATATATATATATATATATATATATATATATATATATATATATATATATATATAAATGCAACAAATTATAGCGACAATCGCATGTAAAATGAGATTTAATAATTATTAATTCTCATACACATGAAGTTCATTACAGTTCGTATATATACACGTAGTATAGAAGTGAATAACATGTCTGTCTTCGGTAAGGTGCACTGATGATCTGTAAAAAACAGTGAAATATCGATATATGCACATTCCGCGCAGATAAGTTTTTCACAAAATTTTTCATTTGTACTGACAACTTGTACAGTTGATGTCACGGCTTGTTGCGTCTACAATCTAGGGCAAAAGTGATTTGCCGAATTGTAGAATTAAATGCAACAAATTATAGCGACAATCGCATGTAAAATGAGATTTAATAATTATTAATTCTCATACACATGAAGTTCATATATATATATATATATATATATATATATACATATACATATATATATATATATATATATATACATATACATATACATATATATATATATATATATATATATATATATATATATATATATAAGGTAAACTTAATAAGTCGGCGATTAAAGGTCTGGTTCATTACTTCAAAGTATATATATTTAAAACAACCCTACATTTATATTTTTTATTCCATTGACAAAGGCATCATTGCCGAAACATTAAATATATATACTTTGAAGTAATGAACCAGACTTTTAATCGCCGACTTATTAAGTTTACCTTATCATACCAAGGTCACGAAAATATTATATATATATATATATATATATATATATATATAACGAGCCATCGAAAAAATTAATAATTGGAGTAGACTGTGAAATTGGGTTGGTACTTTAGCCACTTCCACATAATGACACATTACGTGATGCTTGACAGTAGGGCTGAGCGATACCGACGTTTTATATCGGGTACCGATACCAATCGAGGTATCGATACTTTGCGATGTATCGGGTCTGTGCACGGTATCGATTCTGAGTACTGGAATCGGTAAAGTATCGATAGGTATCGATGCTTTGGAATCGATACCTTGGAATCGATACCTTGGAATCGATACCTTGGAATCGATGCCTTGGAATCGATACTTTGGAATCGATACCTTAATTCGGTACCTAGAAATCAATATTCATAACCCGTTTTCTAGGTGTCGATTGTTTTATATCGGTTTCAAGAGATATAAAATTAATTTACCGATTCTACCATAACTACGGTATGAAATTTGCAATATTGTGAGATTTTCTTTTGTAATAATTATAGTTATGTCATAATAGGATATTTGCTACACACAATAATAACATCCTTTTAAATATATATTATATAATATATATAATGCATATATACTTAAAAATTCTTTACTTAAAAAGTTATGTACATTTAAAAAATGCACAAAGGTAAGCTACCCGATACATGGCTACCCGATACATCGCTACCCGATACATCGCTAACCCGATACATCGCTAACCCGATACATCGCTAACCCGATACATCGATACTTAGCGAGTACTGGAATCGGTAAAGTATCGATAGGTATCGATGCTTGGGAATCGATGCTTTGGAATCAATACCTTGAATCGATACCTTGGAATCGACACTTTGGAATCGATACCTTGGAATCGATACCTTGATTGGATACCTAGGAATCAGTATTCATAACCCGTTTTCTAGGTATCGTTTGTTTGATATCGGTTTCAAGAGATATAAAATTAATTTATCGATTCTACCATATCTACGGTATGAAATTTGCAATACTGTGATATTTTTTTTTTTGTAATAATTATAGTTATTATGTTTATGTTATAATATGGATAATTTGCTACGCATAATATAAAATTCAACAACATCCTTTGAAATATATACTGTATAATATATATAATGCTATACATATATACTTAAAAATTCTTTACTTAAAAAGTTATTGCATCTTTTATGTACATTTAAAAAAATGCACAATGGTAGGCTACCCGATACATGGCTACCCGATATATGGCTACCCGATACATCGCTATCCGATACATCGATACTTACCGAGTACTGGAATCGGTAAAGTATCGACAGGTATTGATGCTTTGGAATCGATACCTCGCTACCCGATACAACGACACTTAGCGAGTACTGGAATCGGTAAAGTATCGATAGGTATCGATGCTTTGGAATCGATACCTTAGAATCGATACCTTCGTTATATGAGGTATCGGGGAATCGATACCAGTTATGGTATCGGGTATTGGACGATGTATCGATACTTCGCCCAGCCCTACTTGACAGTTTCATTTGGTTTCATTGTAAAAAAGGGTTATGGCATTGAAATGATACTACAACAAAAATGAAAACAAAAAATTTATTCAATATAGAAATCATAATCAAAATTTACTTATAGCTACTGAAGTTGTTGAAAATGTTGTCCATATAAAACAAATTTAATTTTCTTAAGAGTTTTGAAAAATTTGACAAACTTATAGTTTCAATGTCAAATAATAAATGTCATTATGTGAAAGTGGCTAAAGTACCAACCCAATTTCACAGTCTATCCCAATTATGAATTTTTTCGATGGCTCGTTATATATATATATATATATATATATATATATATATATAAAGATAATTATTTCTTGACCTTTGTATGTTATAGTAGATTCAACTAGCCGGCAATTTAAGGTCTGTTTTACTTTAATATGTATATATTTAAAACAATCTTACATGTTTCGACGCATAGTGCTTTTTTCAAAGAAATTTAAAGTATAATTTATATAAAGAGATTGGTAAGTCATGAGTTATTATTATGCTTGCGCCCGTGGAGCGACTTAAGATATTAAACTGTCGGCATTCGTCTAGAACGAGAAGGAAAAGCACGGAAACCTACTCGAACAGCCCAGCCCCGGGTTCCTTTCAATCGTCGAATGCGAAGGAATAGGCCGATTTACGTACTCTACAGCAAATAAATCAGCGGTTGTTCGACAAGAATTGCCGACAAGATACCACGAAACTATTTGTACCTTCTCTGCGGTTGTATCCACTGACATGATAACTACCTTTACGTTTGCACAGCTAAATACGAATGACGGGCAATCTGTTGCTATCGATCATCGGACTTATGTATGCGCACGCGGAGTGGCATCGTATACACGTTGCCACATCGCATTACGTTCCATACGTATATTGTTGCGTATGGCCCGTAGCGGGCTGAACCTATCGGTATATTTAAAACAATCTAAAAATATTTCAATGGTGAAATATTTTTATCTACTATAACATACAAAGGTCAAGAAATAATTATACATATATATATATATATATATATATATATATATATATATGGTAAACCTAATCAGTAGGCGATTAAAGGTCTGTATATTACTTCAAAATATATGTATTTAAAAAACTCTACATGTTTCGGCTGTATACGCCTTTATCAAGAGAATACAAAATATGAATGACAGGATATAAATGTCAAGTAATTAAGTTGCTATGGTTTAAATTATTCAAAGATACATTCTAGTAATAATAATAAATCATGCCTTAGTATTCCAAAAAATAGATAACAAGGTGTGAAAATATGTGTTGTTCGCTGCTAGCAATTTGTGTCTCCTTCTGGGTATGAACTTGTGTGTTGGTTGCTGCTGGCAGCTTGCGTCTCTCTATGGGTGTGTGGTTTTGTGTGAGAGCGTAAGTGTAGGGTTTTGTATGTCGGTGCGTTCGTGCGTGTGTTTAGTGATCGGTCGCATGAATTTAGAGAGGTCGGATAACCAGCCGTTGCGTAGGGCCGCCAACCCTTTCCCGACAACTTCTTTACAATTCCGTGCAGTACTTCGACGGTCTGACCCCCGCCCCAACGAGGCAAGGCGCAGACAGGCGAAGCGCACCCTGTACGGGGTTGCTCATCGCAACTAAGGGAACACTCTTAGTGGCTACCTCGGTCGACGATGGTCACACTTATGCCATCTTAACGTTAAGATGGCATAAGTGTGACCATCGTCGACCGAGGTAGCCACTAAGAGTGTTCCCTTAGTTGCGATGAGCAACCCCGTACAGGGTGCGCTTCGCCTGTCTGCGCCTTGCCTCGTTGGGGCAGGGGTCAGACTGTCGAAGTACTGCACGGAATTGTAAAGAAGTTGTCGGGAAAGGGTTGGCGGCCCTACGCAACGGCTGGTTATCCGACCTCTCTAAATTCATGCGACCGATCACTAAACACACGCACGAACGCACCGACATACAAAACCCTACACTTACGCTCTCACACAAAACCACACACCCATAGAGAGACGCAAGCTGCCAGCAGCAACCAACACACAAGTTCATACCCAGAAGGAGACACAAATTGCTAGCAGCGAACAACACATATTTTCACACCTTGTTATCTATTTTTTGGAATACTAAGGCATGATTTATTATTATTACTAGAATGTATCTTTGAATAATTTAAACCATAGCAACTTAATTACTTGACATTTATATCCTGTCATTCATATTTTGTATTCTCTTGATAAAGGCGTATACAGCCGAAACATGTAGAGTTTTTAAATACATATATTTTGAAGTAATATACAGACCTTTAATCGCCTACTGATTAGGTTTACCATATCATACCAAGGTCACGAAGTTATTATATATATATATATATATATATATATATATATATATATATATATATATATATATATATAAGGATACTGGTATATAACGTGTGTTCATTTGAAAAGTCAATTAGGTTACTTTGAAATTTTGATAGAATAAGACGCAAATATATTAGTATGTGTTTGTTGCTCCGTAAACGTAAATCCAAATGACATTTGATAATGTCAATCACAAATATCAGTTAGTGCATAAAATAATCGAGCGTCGATTCTGGTTTAAATAAATTGCTTCTCAGTTTTAAAATGGCTTTCACTTTAGAACATAAATTTTTTTTAGTCCAGGCTTATTTTCGAAGTGGTAATGAAATTGATGGTTTATGGGTTTATTCAGTTCAAGATTGCATGGTGGAATTTCAAGTTGAGTTTCCACATTTTATAATAGATTATATACAATTTAAGAATACTTTGGATAGAACTTTAAAACTTTTTTCTGAAACTGGTAGTCTCTTAAGAAAATCAGGCAGCGGAGCAGTTAAGAAACGTACACCTCAAGTTGTCAATCATGTTGAAGAAATAATGGAAAATGAACCACAAACATCTGTTCGACATTTGAGTCAACAAATAAACCTTTCTGTTGGTACAACTCACAAGTTATTAAAAAAAGATATGCAACTTTATCCATACCGTGTCACAGCAGTACAAGAATTGCTAGAAATTGATTACCCACGTAGACTACAGTTTTGTAATTGGTTTGTAAATATGAACAATAATGGGAAACTTTCGCAAAGAGTCATCTTTACTGATGAAGCATGGTTTTATAAAACGGGATACCTAAATTCACAAAATACAATAATTTGGAGTAGTGAAAATCCACATGTAATTAATAAAGAATCGCTACATCCAGAGAAAATTGGTGTTTGGGCAGCGATAAGCCAAAGGCGAATCATTGGACCAATATTTTTTCAGGGAACGTTAACTGCTCAAAGGTACCGTACGGAAATTTTACAACCATTTGTCAATCAGTTGCATGATGATGAACTTCAAAATGCATATTTCCAACAAGACGGAGCACCTTGTCACTGCAGAATCTTTGGATTATTTAAGAGAATTTTTTGATGAGCGTATAATTAGTCGAAATACTGAAATTGCCTGGCCTGCACGTTCATGCGATTTAACACTTTGCGACTTCATTTTGTGGCTTTATCTAAAAAAAACATATTTCGAACATCTATATTGAATTTGAATGATATGCTACAGAGAATCGAACAGAAATGCATGGAAATTAATAACAATCCAGTAATGTTGCATAATATCATCAGAAATTTTGAACGGAGGATTTTAAAGTGCATTGATCTTGAAGGACAACATTTTCAACATTTGTTATAGTTTTTAATAAATACCTATTATTTGTTATTTATTTGTATGTATGAAACTGTCAAAATATACGACTTCGTAGGTTAAGTAGTAAATTTTAATTTACGACATACTTCAAAATGTTCTCAGTAAATCACATGCTACTAGATTGACTTTTCAAATGAACACCTGTTATATATATATATATATATATATATATATGTATATATATATATATATGTATATATATATATATATATATATATATATATATATCGGTATCCTTGAAATAGAAAGACAACGTATGAAAAATAGAAAGATTAAATTATTTAGAATATATACCCAAAATTCCCTCTCATAAGCGAGAAAAAATGACAAAGATATAAAAAAAAAATCGTTACGCCACTGTGCGATGAACTACATTACAAAAGACAATATCTTAAAGTTGAACGATAATAACAAACAGAATAGTTTTATTATTGCCAATTTCATTTTAAGTTTCGTTCAGTTGTCGATCGTTTCGTGCACTCGATACAATTTTTCAATTGAAGATAGGTGTTACCAAATAGAACAATAGATGCCCGTAGAGCACATATAATATAGATAATTACATCTGTCCGTTTTTCATACGTTTTCTTTTCATTTGAAGGATATGCTGTATAAGTAGGGAGGCTGATTTGAGTAATATCGCAACGGCGGCTCGTCATTGCGCGCATATATATTTTGTCAGTCGCCGCCGGACAACGTTATATATATATATATATATATATATACATATATACGCACTAGGGCGAGTCTCCAGTGAGGTATTACTCGAATGAACCTCTCTATATAAAAGTCTTAGTATTATAGTAAAGACATGCTCTCATAGTATAAAACGACTATGATATGTGGCAGGAATGTAAGATACCAGAATACCCAAGAGTTTTAAAACGAAGAGAATGTAGGAACAGAAAGATGTGATGCCCAAGAAGGAGATGGTTGGCAGTAGAAGAAGAGTACTTGTGATACTTGAAGGTTGAAACCTTGACAAGGAGGAAAATCTGCAGAATTGCACACCGCTTTGAAGGTGTTGAACACATCAAAACTACTGCGATATTAAGTTTCAGTCCATATTGTTAAACGATTTATAGATACGGTTCCAATCTTTGCTAGATCCTTGTATCGATAGAGAACGAATAAGTGCGGTCGAGTCCTCTATTCGAGTGTTATAATTTTATTCCATTAGAAGTCAGAGATACTTTTGTTATTTTTTGCTCTGGATATCTTCATATATTTATTTTTGAATTTTTATTTCGAATTTATTTTGTCTAGTACTTAGGATGAATAGTAAAGATACTGGTTGAATTTATTTCAAGAAAACATATTTATTCTAATACATGCTAGTGAATCGATAATGTAAATTAATAAATTCTTAAGAATAACTTTAACCTTTTTAATAACATAGCACATTCCTTCTGTTAATTTTTGCCCTTGACGAGCTATTATAAAACGCTTTATCTACTCCTAGAAGGTTTGTTTGCATATGAATCAAATAAGCATTGAATTCTAAATAGATTTACACTAGGATTATTAATGCAAACTGAAACTATTTTGATACGAACATGTTAGACGTAGATTGTTTTAAAATATTCATGGAATTTACTGTAGCTTAAATGAAATGCTACAGAGAAACAAACTTAAACAAGGTTGATCAAATGATATTGAAGAAAAAATATTGTCGGAATGTCGTGGAAAACATTCGACGCACGAAATGCGTACATAACAACACAGGTAAAATTACGTTTTTAGCATTTCGTTAGGGACCCTGATATAGTACGTTTTTTTATAATCCGGTAGGTGGTCTTATCGGAAAAATTTGAAGAATGCTCAGGCGACAACAAATTATACTTGTCTGTACGCGAGTGCGTTAAGCAATGGGAGTGCTACTGACATAAATATATTACCCTCGCGTATTCCGGTGATCGCTATCGGATCTAATTAGGTTTGGCTGTTGTAATTTGTTTTCCGTTTCGGTTTGTTATGAGGTGACAAGAAGGAACGACTTTTACCCACGCTCGTTGGAATGTTAAAAAGAGCGGAATAATTTAGCCATTATTTACTTACCGATATGGGTTTCTCTCGTTCTTATATATCCAAAATTAGTCTGTTAATGTAGAAAGAATTAATATTTAAAAATTCGGAGGTAATTTGGATTGATTACACTGGCCTACAACCATTTTGGTGCTGGAGATTTTAGACCCGATTTTAAGTATGTCTTACATGGCGATATCAAAAATGTTACCCGTTTTCTTCTGTCAGCTCTAGTTCCCGAGAAAAAAAAAACACAATTCACGAAAAAATATATATTTTATTGACATTAAACATCAAGAAATTGTCTTTTGAGTGATTTTCTAGAATGAAACTGACTCGGGCAATCTCGCATGATTCCCCAGCAATAGTCAGCCATCATATGACTGTCCCACCTTCCTTGGTATCTATTCTCCATTGTTTTTAGGTCTTGGTGGAAACGTTCCCCTTGTTCTTCGCTTAGATCTCCTAAATTGTGTTGGAAATGATGTAGATGACTATTGAGATAGTGTAATTTTATACTCATATTACAGCCTAAATCTTTGAATCGCACCAGCATTTCCTCTACTAGTTCTACATAGTTGTCAGCCTTATGATTTCCGAGGAAATTTTGTGCAACTGCTACAAAAGATTGCCAGGCAAGCCTCTCCACATCATTCATACAAGTCTCAAAATTAGTTGTGTCTTTCATCAATTTACGTATTTGAGGTCCATCAAAGATACCTGCTTTTAGTTTTTCAGTACTTAAACCAGGAAATTTGTGAGAAATACACTGGAAACATTGACCATTTCTATCGAGAGCCTTAACAAACTGCTTCATTAGCCCTAATTTTATATGCAATGGCGGAAGAATGATTTTTTCTCTTGAAACTAAGGGTTCATTTATAACATTTCTTTCCCCAACAAGAGCATCTCTCACAGGCCAATTTTTTGCAGTCCAATGACGTGATTTAGCTCGACTGTCCCAGAGACAAATAAAACATGGGTATTTAGTATAACCACTCTGTTGACCCAATAAAAAATTAACCATCTTCAAGTCGACGCAGATCACCCAGTTATGTTCAATATATTTTATTTTTTGTAAAAGATTTGAAATTACCTCATATTCTTCTTTTACACATGTTGAGTGAGCAATTGGAACGGGAGCATATTTATTTCCATTATGTAGAAGAACTGCTTTTAGACTTCGTTTACTACTGTCCATAAAGAGACGTCATTCATTGGGCTGATAGATCGTTAAACCCATGAAAGCCAGCAAACCACTCACATTACAGCAATACACAAAATTTTCATGAGATGAAAAAAACTTCAATAACTTTCCCTCTCTCGTGCGATATGTAGACACTCGAACATCTGAGGAAAGACAATTTTTTTCTTTTAATCTTGACGCTAGTAACTCAGCACGTTCCTTCGAAAGATCTAAGTCTCTGATGAGGTCACTAAGCTCATTCTGCGAAAATGGCTTAGGATCTGATGTTATTCCGCAGTATTGAAAGTCATCATCTACTTGGGAAGAAATAGGTATTTCAGCTTCATCCTCCCGAGATTGCTGCACTACCTGGTGAAAAGTTGGTATTGGAACATTTTCTGAATGAGGAACAGGTCTTTGTACTGAAGAAATATTGGGGTATTTCCATTTATGGCGATTGTTTTTGTTGATGCCCACTATATTAATCATACAAAAGTAACAGTCTTCATAATGATTTTTTGTTCTCTCCATATCATAGGCACTCAAAACTTCAAAGACTTACGTTTCCCTCTCTCCCATTGTCGCAAATGTTCAACGCATATTTTACAAACACTATGAGGCACCCACAGTTTATCTTGGTGTAGAATTTCAATACCGAAGTAAGCAAAATACAAACGACGTACTGTGTTTGTAATCGATTTACGCTGATTTTTCAGTATGTATTCACCACAAACATAACAAAATATATCAGGATCGTTAACACAACGTCTGGACGTACTAGCCATAATGAAATAGTAACACAAACTTTATCGATGATATTGTAATAATGACTAGTTACGAACAAGACCATAACAAGACCGACAACAATTCACAGTGAGGGTAGTAGGTAAACTAGAGCTGATGAGTTAAAATGACGTATGTCAATATACTGTACATTACCTACTTTATCGACTATTCAAACAAACAGAGATGCACCAAAAATAATTTTTTTTTTGGCCTGTGTTATTATTGGATGAATACCCTCAAGGTTAAGCCAGTCAAAAAAGGAGGTGCTTTTCAAATAATATAACGGGTGATTGTTTTATAAGCAACTTGAGTTCTATTTTTGGAAGAATGTATAATATTTGACATGACGGTAGTCGGTATTACAATGCTCACCAAGTAGGCATTGTATGTGCAGAACAGGTTTTCCTGAAGAACACTATGTTGCTTTGCAAGTCCTTTGCTGTAATTACAATCATATTTTTAGTGGTACAATGGACACTAGTGTTCAAAGATATTCATTTATATACGTGTAGAAGCACTTTCATCGAAAGTTTATTGACATATTTATACCTATACCTAACCAAATCAATAGTCATGTTATCGGCTGTTTTCGAGATATCGGTAGGGTTGATGACGAGAATAAAGTGAGGAAGTTCTATGCATTAACAGCCACAAAACTGGAGAAGGTATATACACCGTGTCTGGAAAGTTTGGAATATGGCGAATTGGACTGAAACAAGTGATTTTATGAAAAAATCCCGAAACACGTTGATTTTGTTTTGAAGAAATGCATATTTTCATGCCATACTCACCCCTCTACACCCATTTGTCTCCAAACGATGACGTCATCTTTTGTTTCTTACATAACAACCCCTAATTTTTTCCACAATTTTGAGAGACCCCTCGACCGCCCAAATGACAGCATAAATGTTTGATATCTTACATAAGAAAATTCTCGGGCAATAATACATTAAATGTTTAGGAACAACCTCATTGAAAAAACATAAAAGAAACTGAAATTGGAACTAAATTAACATTCAATATATAAAACAGACAGCAAATGAACGACAAAAAGAAAGAGTTTGGTGTTCAAACATCTTCAGGTATCAAGGTAAATGCTCAAAATTCCATCCATTTATTACTTGATAATAAGCTAGTCTACAAATGCTCGGGGTACCTGTGCTCGCTTTAATTTTTGCCAATATATATGTTTCCAACAATTGCATGCGCCTAGCAAATGTCAGTGTGACACGTGTCAGTGCAAAGTTAGTTGTTTGAAAATCGCTATTTTAGATAAAAACCTAGAATGGCCTATTTAACTGAGAAACATTGTATTGAAATTTTAATGATGTGGGATATGGAGATAGACGGAGACAACAGGAAGAAGTGTGCAATTTATTGAACAATATATACCCTGAATATTATATCTCTCAGTCTACCGTTAGTAAAATTGTTCGAAAATTTCAATAAACTGGTTCTGTTAAGGAATTGCCAAAAACTGGTAGCCCTGGAGATGTAAAAAATGAAGAACGTGAAAATGTAATATTGGCGGTCGTGGAAAATTCACATGTTTCTGCTAGGTAAATTGCTTGAGAACATAATTTAAAGAAAACTGCTATGCACAAGATTCTAAAACGTGAAAGGTGTTATCTGTATAAACCTTGTATTGTTCAAGAATTATTTGTAGACGACTTGGATCGAAGGTTGGAGTTTTGCGAATTAATAACACGTCGATTTGAAGCAGACGCTAATTTTCATAAAAATATCCTGTTTACTGATGAGGCAACCGTCCATCTTTTTAACAATTTGGCGCTCCCATGTGGTAAAATACACAACTCAACTAACGTTCTTGTGACAGTATATATAGGCTACGTCGTAAGCACGAGATTTTTAAGACGATCTCAAGAACATGTTAATAGGTGATATTATCTATGCACCACCGTGTATGTATATTATTTTAATGAAATTAATATTTTGCTGAATGTCACCTCCAGTAATTCTTCTTACTCTTTAAGTTCATTCAAATGAGTATGTAGTTTGATTCCTGATTATTATCTTTTTTCAATGGATTTGATTGGTCGATATAATTATAATCTAATTTATGCACTATACCACTGGTTTCTATGTTTCTGGTCTTGCGTTCTGTTTTCCCCCTTTTGGCTTACTATTTGCCATATGTCCGCTTTAACTGTATCCTGCTATTTCTTCGGTCTATCTCTTCGCCTTTTTTTAATTTCCTCCAACGGTGGTTTCCTAATTAGTCTTCGATCTGAATTTCGATAGATATGGCTCAACTATCCTGCTCTTTCTGCTTTAATAACACCTAGTAATACATCTCTCTAATTTTCTTGTTCGTCTGGTTTTCTTCATTGACAGTTATTTTACTTAATTCCATTTAGTATTTTCTTTAAAATTTTCCTTTTCCGGTTGTCAATTTTATCAGCTCTTACGAACGCTTTTTAAAACAATAGCTGACATTACTGTTCTGTAGATTCTTTTCTTCGGTTTTCTGAATATTAATCTCGAATTCACTATTTGCGTTATTTTCTTTCGCTAACCCTTATAGCGAAATAGATCGCCATCCTCTCCAGTTCTATCGATTACATTTGCGCCCAAGTGTTCAAACTGACTTACACGCTCAAACTTCTACTCTTTATTTTTTATTTCTACTGCCCATGAACCTCATTTTGTTGCTTTACACACCTTGCTCCGAATGAGGTCCGAAGGAGACCGTATCTTATGCTTTACTTTAAATTAAAAAGTTTCGCTAATTTTTTTTTTCTTGTTTATATTACAATATAAAGGCGTTAATCGACTAATGCTTTGGCTTATATTTGATTTTGTTTGAGTGCATTTTCCATTACCAGATTTCCTGTCTTAAGCCCTTATTTTTTTATTTACTTATTAATGATCAGATGTATTTCTTTTTGTCGTACGTGGGAGCGTTTTTAAGTTCGGGACACTGGGGAAAATGAGAGAATAGAAATACAAAATTATTTTTCTTTCTTAATATATTCACCTGCAACCGTAACAAATTTTTCAGATCTCTCAATTAGCTTGTGTATGCCTTCATAAAAAAATGGTTTATCTTTGGCTGTAAAATACGCCGAAACTAGGCCTACTTCTTCCTCACTCGTAAATTTCTTCCAACGCAGTTCTTTTTTCAGTCTTGGGAACAGGTCAAAATCACTCGGAGCGTGGTCTGGAGTATAGGGTAGGTAACTCAAAATATCGAAGCCCACTTTATGCAGGATAGCCAGTGCAACATAACTCTTGTGGGCAGGAGCATTTTTGTCCTTCGTGTGCCTTTTTATCCTCTCTTTTCTGTCTTTGTATTGCTTTAATTCTTGGTTTATTTCTTATTTCCTCTTACAATCTTCATTCCACTATTTATTTTTCTTTGCTTTTTGTTTTTTTGAAATTATTTTTTCTGTCGCTTTTTGGATTATTTGCTCCATTTTTCGTCTATATTCTGCAGGTTTTGATGTTGGACCTTTTGATATTCTTTCTTTATTTCTCCTCATATCTTTTCTGTGTTTCTTGGCCTTGTAAAGCCTCCATATTGAATTCTTTTTTTTCTTTTTATTCTATATTTTCTTCTATTGGGTCTTTTAATTTTCATTTCAATTTTCAGTATAAAATGGTCAGCATTAATGTCCGTCCCTCCGCACGATTTCACATTTTTTATTATATATACCTGCTTTGCATTCGCCATTTCATGATTAATTTGATTTGTGTAAGTCATATTCGGCGAGGTCCACGTACTTTTGTAAATATCCTTTCTCTTATTATATTCTTTGGCAAATTCTATTAATCTTCTTCCGTTATTATTACTTTCTAACTGCTTACTTTCTGTACCTATTATGTGTTTGTACATTGTTTCTTTCCCTATTTTGACGTTAGTATCACCTATTATTATTCTGATGCCACTTCTGCTTATTTTATTATAGGTATCTTCAAACTTTTTGCAAAACACATCTTTATCTTTCTCTATTTTTTCCTCCGTCGGGGTGTACACATTCAAAGCCATTATGTCCATATCACCTTTTAACTATGTAGCATATCATTTTTGACAGCGGTTCATTTTTTTAATTTTTCATTTCATTTCTTTGTTCACCAAAAATCTACACCCATATCGTCTCGTTTCTCCCCCACTTTTAAAAAGTATATACTTTTCTAGGTTTATCATTTTCCCCTTCCTTTTTCTTTAATGACTTCTTTTAATTGTTCCAGGATTGTAGCGTAGTATTTTCCAGTTATAAAAACTCCTTTATCTTTGTAATCTATTAACAGGATTCCTTCTGAGTTTCCAAAAAAATGTTGCTGTAAGTTTTCTGGTCGATTGTGACACCTTTTTTATGCCACTTGGTTGGATTCGAGTGCATAATAATGAACCCAAAATCCCCACCATCCCTGCTTTCACTACAGAGTTCTAAAAACGCACGAGAACATACCACGCGCCGTTGCTTTTGCGACGACGTGAGCATTCTCGGTAGCCATCTTGCGCTGACCTTACTTATGCCAAGATGATCATGACGATTTTTAAGATGTTTGCATCGGATACTCATATAATTTTTGCGATTTGTTATATATTCTTTAGCCGAGCATCTTCTATTAATCAATTTTTCGACTTTTGGAACAAGTTCTGATTGAAGTTGTTAGTTTAATAGACCGCCTCGGCTGTGGGTCGTCATAAGGTGATTCCCTACCTTGCTTAGAGAGACCGCACCACTTATAAACCATAGCTTTTCCCGGGCAAAAATCTCCGTAAATAGTTGTCACCTCTTTCAGTATGGTTTAAACAGATTTTCTTTGCTATGTAGGGAACTTTATAAAGGCGCGATGCTCGACTTTTTCCATATTTCACATTTTCTTCCCGATTGAGTTGCTTGGTCGACGATAGTTTAAACACTACTGACGCAATTATGATAAAACTTTATATTTACACTAATAATGAGTCACTGAACACGTTACGACATTAAAGAGGTCTCCCACTACCATCCACCGCGACCGCATTCCGCGAACTTACAAACGCTTCCTCGTAACTCTCTTGAACGTTTCCTTCATTGGAATTTTACCTAAATTTATTAATTTTTGGGATATTTTTTTTGTAAAATCTTATATTTTAGTACAATATGTATACACTCAGGTCTCGTTTTATGCGGATTTTTTTAATGCTAATTCAAATTTATGCGATTTTTAAATTAACGATTTTTTTTTAGAATTTTAACAGATTTTGAAATTTTAGATGTTTTTTAAGCTTTTTTACCGTTTTTAAATTAAACCAAGTTTGCATCACTGATATAATCGTTATAGTTTGTTTTATATTGTCTTTTTTCTATGCATAGGCGATACGTATGTATGAGTGTTGTGTGTGTATGTTATTATTGAAAGAACAAACTGGGGATTTCCCTTCTTAATAACTGGTGTTTTTTTTTAAATTACGGTGCAGTGTTTTTTCTGTGCATAGAAGATACGCATGTGTGTTGTGGGAATTGCCCTTTTTATTAGCTGGTTCATTTGTTTAATTACGGTGCAGTGAGTGAGTGATTCGAATGCTTTAACATTTAAATTCAAATCAGATTTAAACCTCAATAAACATTTCACTTTGGGAAAAAGAAAGTGTAAAAATCATAAATTTTAGTGGCTTTTTTATTTGCTGAATGTTTGTTTATCATTTAGGATATAACAATGGAAAAAAATAAAAAAAGAGACAAACGATATCCCTGGAAACAAAATTTGAAATTTTAGATCGCATTTCAAAAGGAGCACTTGGAAAGGAATATAAACTAGGGGAATCAACAATTCGAGCTATTAAAAAAAATGAGATTTCAATAAGAAAATCAGTAATTTCAGGCACAAAACTAAGCACTAAATATTCTTCTTACTCAATAGACACGTTAATTGAAAAAGTGGAAAAAGCTCTCGTTATATGGATTGAAGACTTAACGAAAAAGAAAATTCCTGTTAGCGGATACAGAAAAAGCTTTAACATTTTATGAGACAATTAAAGATTCTGAACCGTCAATTTCTAGGCCAAAGGATTTTACAGCAAGTAAAGGATGGATAACAAGATTTATTAAAAGAAATAACCTCCATAACATTCAAATTAGAGGTGAGGCAGCTTCAGCAAATGAGAGCGCTTGCGCAGCTTACCCAGAAAAATTTAAAAAAATTATTGAAGATGGAGGATATTGCCCAGATCAGGTATTTAATGCTGATGAAACTGGTCTGTTTTGGAAAAAGATGCCAAGTCGAACCTACATTGCGAAATCAGAAAAACGAGCCAGTGGATTTAAAGCTTGCAAGGAAAGATTAACGTTTTTACTATGCAGTAATGCTTTAGGAGATAAAATGTTAAAGCCGCTAGTAGTAAATAGGTTTTTAAAGCCACGAGCTCTTAAAGGTAAGGATTTGACTCGTTTGCCAGTTCATTGGATGGCAAATTCTAAAGCATGGGTGACAACTTCAGTGTTTACTGAATGGTTTCAAAAATGCTTTGTACCAGAAGTTGAATCTTATATGAAGAAAAAAGGTCTTGAATTTAAAGTTTTGCTGATTGTAGACAATGCACCCGGCCATCCTCATTTGGAACATCCAAACATTAAAGTCGAATTTTTTCCACCCAACACAACTAGCATTCTTCAGCCTTTAGATCAAGGAATAATTTCCACTTTAAAAAATACTACATAAAAAGCACTTATCAATTCATTTTAAACAAACTTGAAAATGAATCACTTACGTTAAATGAAGTTTGGAAAAAATTTACAATTTTGGATTGCATTATTCTGGCAGCATCAGCCATCTCTAAACTGCGACCGCACACATTAAATGCATGTTGGGAAACTACATGGCCAGATTGTGTTGCTAGAAGTACTGGTGGGGAAATATCGACACTGACTTAATGAAATTATAGATTTAGCTCATCAAATTGGAGGAGATGGATTTCACTCGCTAAACCACGATGATTTAGAAGAATTTTTAGCTGAAGAACCATTAACCGATAACGACGTTATTAGTTTAGTTATTGGAACTGAGAAAAACGTGGATCTTGAAGACAGTGATTCCGAAGAAATTGTTGAACACTTCACTTCAAAAAAAATTGGTGATATCCTCAGCACAGTTAATGCTTTACAAAATGAAATTCTTAATATGGATCCAGATACGGAAAGAGCATTAAAGATTCAACGCGGACTGACTGATCTGTTTTCCGGATATCAAGAGTTGCATAAGCAACTTAAAAATTCAAAATCGCAAAGTTTGATGACAAATTATTTTGCAAGAAAAGAAACAATTGAAGCCCCTAAAAATTCTTTGATCTCGTCCCCTATTCACGAGATAAATTCTAGTGATGAAAATTATATTTTACCATATGATAATATGATTAATATCATCTAGTGATGAAAGTGACGTTGAACCAGTTCCAAAACGATGCAGACAATTATTCAGTGATTCAGATTAATCATACATATTTACAGAATTTCCTTAAAAAATGTTTTAGCTTATTTTTTTGATCATTTTCTGTTTTTTTATGTAATTAATGAATTAATATTATATTTTTGTTTATTTTTTTTAAACGTGTTTTGTTTTTATTGTTTAAGTAAATGAAATAAATATATTTTTGTTGATTTTTTTATGCGATTTTGTTTTGATTTTTTAATTAAAATTTGAATTTATGCGGTTTTTCAGAATTTTGGAACGAATCATTAGTTTTTATATGAAGCTAGAGTATCGTTTTATGCGAATTCAATTTATGCGATTTTTTTTGGAACGCATCTATCGCATAAAACGAGACCTGAGTGTATATATATTTGCTCACGATATTTTGATTCCTAACATTTTAATTAATTTTCCAAAAAAAATGAGGCTGTGTTACTTAATGATTTCGTAATTCAATTTCATTGTGTTCACATCGCGTAAAAAATCGACGATATTATAAAAATCGACTCATCAGAACGCAGAGATCTTCAGTGAACCGGCACGAGGAACTCTTTCTTTTCACTTCTTTCAGCATCGCTCTTCCACGGATGAATGAAATATGAGACGGTGTTCCCGCAATGCTCTTTTTATTTTCAATTCTGTTTCAATTTGTTTGCGTTGGGCGAGCGGCATGCAAATGAAACCTGAATTTAATTATGAATTTGCATTGGGGCCAGTTGAAGGAATTCCTTCGAAATTGCACTTCTGTTTCCGCGAATGGATCGACTGCGTTTCAGAAGTCGACGGCGAAGGAAGTAGCACCGGCTAATGAAGTATAAATTTGGTAAGATGAAGTGGAACGAGGGAAAAAAGAAAAGGACCGAGAAACTTGCAAAGAATGCAAATAAGTATTCAATTACAATTACGTCTGTTTACTTAATTGATTTTATAAAATACGGCGTATTTGGGATGGTTGAATTCTTGAAACTTTTAAAGAATTACATTCGAAACTTGAACCTTCTGTTAAAATATACTCGACGGTGCGAAATTGCGCTCTCTGTAACTTAATATAAGACTTGTAGGTACATATACCAGGTATTACATAACATAAGCTATTAAACTAATAAACTCAAAAATAATCGATTGTCTGGTCGTCATTTGATAAATGCTAAAGATTATGAAATAAGGAATATTAAATAGTATATTGATCTATAAATGTTTTAATTCATGAGTTAGTGCAGCTCACGAGTGGATCAAAGTTACACGAACATGGAAATTCACTTTTCTAAGGTGTAGATCATGCTATTTTTTCGTGAAGTTGACGAAAATAACGCTAATTAAAGAAAATTTAATTATGACAGTGTTGAAGAATAATAATATGTTATCAAGGTATGTCAAGCATTTGTTGACATAATAACAAAACATATGAGCAAGTAAATAATTTGTGAAAAAACGTTGATCTAAAATCAATCAAACGAAAATGACAAAATTTTACAATTGGTATCAGAAGCATAGTCAAGTTTATTACCTAAAAAGTCTAAAGCAAAGTACGAGAAAACTTAGCAACAGTTATGTAACTGGAGCAATGAAATAAATGTGTTTTATTAGCACTGATTTTTAAATATTTTTAGGTGAAAACTCTTAAAGTTTCAACACTATGGACAGTGTACTAGATGCTGAGAAATACTCCACAAATAAATAAAAATGTGGATATTCCTGCATATAAAAATTAGAGAACAGAATTCCGATGAAAATAATTCTTCCGAAATCGGATGCAATGAACGTGAGGCCTTAGAGAAATGATTTTTACTTTATCTAAATCTATACTTCTGTACATTTTCACCATATTTTTGTTGAAGGTTGGCTGTTAAAGCCATCGCAATATCAATAATATTTGTTGTTTTTGTTCGATAATCTTGAAACAATGTATCTGGTCTATTGTGTTATTGTTCGATCCGTTAATACGGTAGGATCTCAATAAATTTCTCCTTGTGATTTTTTCGGTAGTTTCTGGTTCATACTTATAACATGGATCCAGTTTCTCATTCATACTTAGTCTTTTACATAATTTTTTAATAAATTATTTCTGCTATATTATTATGTCTGTTAGTATGTATATTCAAGGTGAGCTAACACGCTACATCCGCTAACTAGGTGATTACAAATACTCCAGAGTTTATATAATCTTTAATCGTGTACCTTTTTTATAATTGTCCCTAAACATGTTTATCCTGTAATTTAATATCCAATTGATGGGCTTTTTTGATATTCCAATTTTTTAGGTTGAATTATTCATTATTTCTGTTAATTGTTCCTTCCTTTTCTTAATAATTTTCTTGTAAATACGGAAACATTTAAAATCTATTAAAAAATTAGCTTGCATAATTTGATAAATTTGTTGGCTACTGCCTATCTTCCCCTATGAATAATGAAAATTTCGTTCAGACATACAAACAAATACGAACAAGTTAATTAATTAAAATGCTCGACTTAACAGTAGTTGAAACTTAATAATTTTGTTGTTAAAATGTTTCCTGTAGGTAATTAAAATCTTGACTGTGTTCCTATTTGTCTAATTCTATAAGATATATAGCAGAATATAAAAGGCAGTCATTATAATAGATCACATCTGACAGATGTAGAATGATATAATGTTTGGAGAGTAGCCAAACAACATAAGCGGGGATATTATCATTGAAATAAGACTGCTTTTATATTAATGTTTTTAGGCTTTCTATGAAGCAAGCACATGTTACCCAAAGTTATATCTATTTATTTATTTTTAATTTGATATTTATAAGCATTACCCGATTATGTATGAATCACCTTGTATTTAGTACAGCTATTTACATGGTGTTCTATAAAATACGATATAAATACGTTTCGTACAATATTTTGTTTTTACAGAAAGTATGAAAATTTCAATATTAGATTCCAATAACAAAAATATATACGAGGTTTGTCTATAATATTCGGGAAATGGTATAATAAAAGCACAAAAATAGGATGCACATTAGAAATACCTTTATTGGCATTCGAATCAGATACAACACACTTTTGACAACGTTCGCATAGCTTCTGTAAATTGTCGGAAAAGTAATAAAATTGGCGTACAAGGATGCTCGTTTGCTATGGTGCACTGTCATATCTAATTTTCGGTCTCGATCATCTGTGTCTTAACGCGCCGGATGCGCTGCAATAAACGTTAGAGAACCTCCAGATAGAATACTACATTCACTGTTTGGCCAGCAGGGATGAATGCCTTTTGTACGATTCCCTTTTTGTTGAAAAATATGATAAGCGTGGTCTTACATTGGATTTTTGCACACGACCCTTTTTTTTTGTCGCGGAGAATAAGGTGACCACCATTCCATTGATTATCTTTTCTTTTCGGGGTCTTACTAGTAACACCAAGACTTGTCCTCTGTTACAATGGAACCTGGAAAGAACGCATCCGGTCACACATGTCGATGAAATCGTTACTGGTCCTAAAACGTCTTGCTTTTTGCGCAGCATAAATTGTGAACGAATCTTGCGTTTACCAAAATCTTCATGGATGATGGCTCCCACTGTGTCTTTGCTAATACCCAATTCTTCTACTATTAATCGCAGAGTCAATCGCCGATCTTTTGCTAACAACGCACACACACGTTCAATGTTTTCCGGTGTCCTGCTTGTGGATGGCCGGCCTGAACACGGTTCGTCCTCTACATTGCCAGCGCAAAAGCGTGCAAACTAATTGTACACACATTTTCTACTCATAGCATCCTGCCCGTAAACTGCAGAACTTAATGTGTTGTTGCTCCATGGCATTTCGACGCGCACTGCTCGGAACACTTTGGTTAAATAAATGCAATAATACTGATTTAGCAGCCTCGAGCAATCCTCGATAGAGGACAGGTCCAGACATGTGCATACATGCCTATGAATATAAGCGACCTCGTGTCAACGTTTGAATACCGATATATTAGACCATTCACCGAATTTTATAGACAAACCTCGTATATTAATTATTATTATTAATTATTTTCTGTTATTCCTATCTTTTAGGCATTTTATTTTTTCAGTTGTTGGTCTCCAAAGAGTTTTTCTATAGGTACCTAATTGCTTGATTTTTTTAATTTGTTGATGAACCATCAACCGCAGTCGACCTCTTTTGATGAATGTAATGATGTGTAGTTGTTTATATGAGGTATATAAATTAGAATTCTATTGTCTGCGTCACACACTGCTTTCTTTAACTTCACTCATCGTCTTTAGACGGCATCCGTGTCTTTGACCCATATGTTAGGACTGGTCTTAGATGGGTTTTATGTGTACGACATTTTATCTTATATGTGACGTTATTTGGTGTTAAGTGTTTAAGTATTCATTTATATGGTTCATTCGTTCTGCTTACTCTTTTTTTTAATTTCTTTCTTGAGATTGTTATCCGTGATCAATTATGAAAGTAGATATGTAAATCATTTTACTGTTTCGATGTTAAATTTTACAAGGTGCCTGAATCTTATTGGTGCACTAGCATACATATGTTTTACTCGTTCTATTAAGTGAAATATTGTAGTAAAACTCTCTTCTAGGCTATGATACCAACGCAATTTGCAAAAACTATTGTTTGTAGATTTTTTGTTATTATTGATTCTCTGATGTTGATTGTAGATCCTCTCATGACTATTTAATTTTAAGTTGAATAAAATCTAGGATATCACATCCCCGAATCATCTAGTTGCCCAATTATTTGTGAATAATCTTTTATACAGGTTATTTCAAAAACGTTTGGCTGACTAGATGTACCCATGTTCTTTTCAACAATACGAACAGAGAAGCTCCTCAAAAGCATGGTCTGTTAAAAAGTTATATCAAAATAAGTTAAAAATATTTATTTAAACGTGGCAAAAAATGAGAGAAGAACGAAAACCTTAAAGAATATGTTAAAAATATTCACCATACTCATTAATACATTTCTGGACTCTCAATATCACAGACTTATTTGCTCGAATACTTCTAGAGTGTTACCTATCGCTCCATATTTATCTTCTATTCTCTGAATAAGTTGCTCTTCAGTTTAAATCCTAACGCAGTAAATTAATGTTATTAAATGGCTCCGCAAATAATAATCAAGGAGATTTAAACTGGACTGGCCAAGAATGTGAACCATCAGGAGCAGAATCCATCGGCTAGGATCTGAAATATACTAGCACACATATTAACAAAAAATTCATATTGATACTAGATAATATCTGGCGTGTGGATTCTTATTGGATATATGTCTGTAATGTAACTTTAAACTTCCGCGTCTCTTGAATCCCACTTGATCAGTGAATAGAATGGATAATAAATATTGTGGATTATCATCAATCTATTTAAGCATGTGCAGAATCATTATCTTGAAATAAAGAATTCATTTAAAAAGATAACTATATTATACAAATAAATAACACTAAAAAAAAGCAAACTTACTCTAATGCTACGTTCTTCAGATCTGGTAAAATTTTTATAATGAGGAGAGGGTGCTTTCATGAAGATGTTAGTCCTAGCTTTGGGTATCACAAACGTATCCAACGCTCGCGTGGCTTACCATGCAACAGCGAAATCTACTTGAGATAATAGAGCAGGAGAGTCTATATTACACTGGCCTACAACCATTTTGGTGCTGGAGATTTTGGACCCGATTTTAAGTATGTCTTACATGGCGATATCATAAATGTTACCCGTTTTCTTCTGTCAGCTCTAGTTCCCGAGAAAAAAAAACACAATTCACGAAAAAATATATATTTTATTGACATTAAACATCAAGAAATTGTCTTTTGAGTGATTTTCTAGAATGAAACTGACTCGGGCAATCTCGCATGATTCCCCAGCAATAGTCAGCCATCATATGACTGTCCCACCTTCCTTGGTATCTATTCTCCATTGTTTTTAGGTCTTGGTGGAAACGTTCCCCTTGTTCTTCGCTTAGATCTCCTAAATTGTGTTGGAAATGATGTATATGACTATGGAGATAGTGTAATTTTATACTCATATCACAGCCTAAATCTTTGAATCGCACCAGCATTTCCTCTACTAGTTCTACATAGTTGTTAGCCTTATGATTTCCTAGGAAATTTTGTGCACCTGCTACAAAAGATTGCCAGGCAAGCCTCTCCACATCATTCATACAAGTCTCAAAATTAGTTGTGTCTTTCATCAATTTACGTATTTGAGGTCCATCAAAGATACCTGCTTTTAGTTTTTCAGTACTTAAACCAGGAAATTTGTGAGAAATAAACTGGAAACATTGACCATTTCTATCGAGAGCCTTAACAAATTGCTTCATTAGCCCTAATTTTATATGCAACGGCGGAAGAATGATTTTTTCTCTTGAAACTAAGTGTTCATTTATAACATTTCTTTCCCCAACAACAAGAGCATCTCTCACAGGCCAATTTTTTGCAGTCCAATGACGTGATTTAGCTCGACTGTCCCAGAGACAAATAAGACATGGGTATTTGGTATAACCTCTCTGTTGACCCAATAAAAAATTAACCATATTTAAGTCGACGCAGATCACCCAGTTATGTTCAATATATTTTATTTTTTGTAAAAGATTTGAAATTACCTCATATTCTTCTTTTACACATGTTGAGTGAGCAATTGGAACGGGAGCATATTTATTTCCATTATGTAGAAGAACTGCTTTGAGACTTCGTTTACTACTGTCAATAAAGAGATGCCATTCATTGGGCTGATAGATCGTTAAACCCATGAAAGCCAGCAAACCACTCACATTACAGCAATACACAAAATTTTCATCAGATGAAAAAAACTTCAATAACTTTCCCTCTCTCGTGCGAAATGTAGACACTCGAACATCTGAGGAAAGAAAATTTTTTTCTTTTAATCTTGACGCTAGTAACTCAGCACGTTCCTTCGAAAGATCTAAGTCTCTGATGAGGTCACTAAGCTCATTCTGCGAAAATGGCTTAGGATCTGATGTTATTCCGCAGTATTGAAAGTCATCATCTACTTGGGAAGAAATAGGTATTTCAGCTTCATCCTCCTGAGATTGCTGCACTACCTGGTGAAAAGTTGGTATTGGAACATTTTCTGAATGAGGAACAGGTCTTTGTACTGAAGAAATATTGGGGTATTTCCATTTATGGCGATTGTTTTTGTTGATGCCCACTATATTAATCATACAAAAGTAACAGTCGTCATAATGATTTTTTTGTTCTCGCCATATCATAGGCACTCCAAACTTCAAAGACTTACGTGTCCCTCTCTCCCATTGTCGCAAATGTTCAACGCATATTTTACAAACACTATGAGGCACCCACACTTTATCTTGGTGTAGAATTTCAATACCGAAGTAAGCAAAATACAAACGACGTACTGTGTTTGTAATTGATTTACGCTGATTTTTCAGTATGTATTCACCACAAACATAACAAAATATATCAGGATCGTTAACACAACGTCTGGACATACTAGCCATAATAAAATAGTAACACAAACTTTATCGATGATATTGTAATAATGACTAGTTACGAACAAGACCATAACAAGACCGACAACAATTCACAATGAGGGTAGTAGGTAAACTAGAGCTGATGAGTTAAAATGACGTATGTCAATATACTGTACATTACCTACTTTATCGACTATTCAAATAAACAGAGATGCACCAAAAAACAAAAAAAAAAAATTTTTTTGTAGGCCTGTAAGCCATGATATACTTTTATACTTCCTTCTCTCAAAAAAAATCATTCCTTGGAGACTGTGGTTAAGTAAAAGCTTAAAAAAGGTATAAAATACCTCACAACTAAGTTGTCATCTTCAAATACACGGGGCACAGTAAAGTTAACACAAAAATCGCGAAACCTTTACCAAATCAATATTCGTATCCTAAATACGTATTTCGACAACTAAGTTATAACGGTGAAGTTAACATAAAAATTGTAAAACACTTTTCATCACGTTCCGTGATTTTTGTCATAGCTACACTCAGTGTATACGCGGACGTGTTGGCGATCTTTGTGTTAGCTTTACTGTGCCCCATCTTCAACATTGTTATTTTTGCCTACTGTGGATGACAATTTAGTTGCCGAAATACGTATTTAGGATACGAATATTAACGTGGTAAGGGGCTTTATTTCTTTTTTAAGTTCCTTCTATCAGACTGGACGAAATGTCTTTCAAGCAAGGTGCTATTATTATTTCTATAGGGACGTTAACCATCACATTTAAAACTGAAATACTTTTAAAAGCATTTAGGACTCCTCTATTAGTAGTAATTTGTTGGTACAAGCAATAAAAATTCCATATATCGCCACCATATTTCAATTTATGAGGGTATATCAAAATATAACGAGACTGGTGCCACAACTTGAATTTTATAACACAAAGAATAGTATGTGAAACCCCCATCTCTAATGTACTTATCTTCAAGTAGGCTTTGATTTAACTTTTGACGTATATTACAAATTAATTGTCGGTGTTTGACGTACCCATCGAAAAAAAAAATTACGTTTGGTTGGATGAAACTCCAACTAAAACTTTTAAAATTATCAAAACTGCATACCCAGATGATAGTTTATCACGATGTAGAGTGTTTGACTGGCATAAGAAATTCAAAAATGGTTGTGAATCAGTGGAAGATGAACCTCGATGCGGGCGACCAACTACAAATGGTTCCACTCAAAAAATTGTTATGAAGATTTAGGGTACCGAAAGGTCGCGGCAAAATGGATTCTAAAAGTGATGGCCGATTTACAAAAAAACAACTTAGTGACAATTTGTTGGCAGTGGAAAAGGCAACTGCAACATAATCCACGGTTTTTGAACAATTTGGTTACATGTGACGAGAGTTGATTTTATCATTACGACCCTAAATTAAAGTCTCAAAGTATGCAATGGAAGCAGTCCAACACCGCAGAAGGTGAAAACTGTGAAAAGCACCGGTATTTTTTTTTAATGAATGCGACGTTATTTATGATCACATTGTACCCAGAGAGCATACAGTAACTGGAGAGTGCTATTCTAATGCAAAAATGTCTAAAGACAAAATTTAAAAAAAACGGCCGCTTTATCAAGACATGGGTTGGATCCCGTATCATCAGATTTGCCAACGAACACTTAAAGAATTGGGGGTGGGAATTATGTTTCATCCTCCCTACTCACCTGACTTTGCTCCATGTCACTTCCATTTGTTTCCTGCAGTCAAAACAGAATTGAGAGGTCATAAGTTTGAGTCGAATTTAGAGCTCAACACGCGGTGATGGGTATACTAAATAGACTTTAAAAAATGGTTTCCCAGATGTACAGGTTGGCCCAAAATGACCGAAGGGGTTTGAGTTCATTATAACTTCTTATTTAAGACATAATTATTAAATTTTTTTTATTTTAAATACAGTATATTAATGGAGAATATTTTTAATTTAATTATGAAAAATTATACCTCGCAAGTGGTGGCCATTTTCTGCTTCGCATATTCGTGCTCTTTCCAAAACATTTTCCATAACCTTTCGCAAAACTTCAGGTGTTATGTTGTTGATTTCGTCGCGTATATTATTTTTTAATTGCTGTATGGTTTGAGGCTTATTAATATAGACTTTTCCTTTCAAATAACCCCAAAGGAAACAGTCTGAAGCGGTTAAATCCGGTGAACGCGGAGGCCAATTAAAATCGCTTGTACGGGAAATAATTCGTTCACCAAAGATGTCGCGTAAAAGAGCCATTGTGTCCCTCGCAGTGTGCGCTGTGGCTCCATCCTGTTGGAACCATACTTGCGGATGGTTTTCCACGGCTGGTCTTAAAAAATTTTCCAACATTGTCCGATATCTAACACCAGTGATGGAAATGGCGACACCGTGATCATTTTCAAAAAAATATGGGCCAATTATCCTTTCCGACGAAACACCGCACCAAACGGTACACTTAAGTGGGTGTAATTCTCGCTGTTGAACTACTCTTGGATTTTCCGTAGCCCATATCCTGCAGTTTTGCCTATTAACGAACCCATTTAATTGGGAATGGGCTTCGTCGCTCATAATTAAATTATGAATAAAATCATGATTTTCTTCTGCTTTTTGACGAAAATAAATTGCATAATCAAGTCGTTGCTGGTAATCTGTCGGTTTCAATTGTTGGACAAGCTGAATTTTGTATGGAAACATTCTTATTGTATGCAAAATTCTCTGCAGCGACCCTCTTGAGAGGCCAAGTTGTGTCGAACGTCTCCTGGTTGATGTTTCTCCATCTTCCCGAATACTCTCCTGTACCCGTTCAATATTGTCATCCGTGTGCACCGTTCGTCGTCTGTCGGCACAAGGAAGGTTCCTTACTGCCCCTTGTTCTCGAAAATTTGCAACCAGACGGTTTATTGTTGACTCTGAGGGTCCAACCCGCACATTAAAATAACGACTATATGCACGCTGAGTCAAAACAATGGATCGTTGATTTGAGAAATAAAGTTGAACGATTTTGGCACGTTGTTCAATTGTGTACTGTTCCATTTTAAATTCCCCAAGTCTTCTTTACAAAATACTGAAAACAAAAAAAAAAAAAATTATAATAAAAAAGTTATAAGGAATTAAAACCCCTTCGGTCATTTTGGGCCAGCCTGTATATGACAAGTAGACAAAACGATGGAGTAAGTGTATTGCATAGAATTGAGAGTACTATGAAGGTTAGTCGTTGAGGTTTTCTAAATAAATGTTTCATTTTTGTACTACAGTCTACAGTACTACAGCACCGGTCTCGTTATTTTCTGATATCTCCTACTTCTAACAAGCGCATAATAAATAGATTTCATGACTATAATAATAGTAACTTATTTATTTCTCTTGCATTGTCATTGTTCATGTTATTTTTATTATCCCTAGTTAGATAAAGCATTGTTGATTGAATTAATCAAATACATTTTGAATATATAATATTCTGTAATATTAAGTAAAAAGGCATTTCAAATAACATACTTTAGAAAGTTTCGATTTTCAAATTTTACGCGCCATTGGTATTTATCCATAGATGCATGCAGATCCGTTCGTATTAATTAAACCGTTTTCCGTTGCATAATCTGTTTAGATCTTGCTGCACTCGGTCTGAAATGCAAATGTACCATAAACAACGCCACGTCAAGACCGCATTATGTGCAATTACGCGTTCTTAGACATTTTCCACACGGTCCCGGCATTAAATTAACAAGTTAACGTGCGCGGTGTTTTGATATAACACGTCTTTCGCTCTTTTCCTTTTCAGTTACGCTCGTTATTCCCGAACTGACTTAATGACTATGCAGGGATAACAACGGTTTCATCCGGTTCGCCGCGCCAAAAGAATCACGTGCATCAGTCTCCTGAGAACCGAACTCTTGAGCAGGGTAATGGATAGAGTGTTAAGTGTATGATTTCTAAATAAGGATGAAGTACGACAGAATGAGGGCTATTTTGCTCAAATTACCGTCAGCTTTCAAGAATTTTAAATTGGACATAATGATTAGTCATTTATGTAATGGGGATTGTTATGATATTACATTTTCGAAAAGAGATTGTGCTTTATAATTTTTTAATTTAATTTTTTATTTTTATATATATCTTTAATTAAATTGTTTCAAAATTTTAACGATGAGATTAGTCATTATAATCCAAATTGTAGAATATGGCTTGATGTATGGGAAATATTCATATTTACATTAAAGAGATATAATGACGATTTAGTTCAATATCTTGCATTTTAAATAATAACTGTGATATTTAAGCATGTGCTAGGTGTTAAGAAAGCTTAAGACAAAGGTGAACATTTTTTTAACATCGTATATCCATATATTCAATGCAAAAACAATAATATTCATAAGTGTTTTGTATTCTTTGTTTTACGTAGATTTAGTTTGACATATTATATATATATATATAAAACTAATACTACCGTTAAATTCATATGCATAAATGTATATAGTATAGTTGAAGAGCTTGCATTTGGGTCATATGAATTGCTATTCAATGCTAATTGCATATCTTTATAATCCATTCGAAATGCCGAAATTTCCAAATTATGTACTTAAAATTTCTAATTGATTTAATATAATAGATGTAATTCTGTGGCCCGTTACGTGCCTTCTATTTCTGTTAAATATGCAAAGGCGTAATTGAATGTAAAGGTCTATTATGGGTTTTACATTTACAGTTAATAGACCTCTTTGTTCCGTTCATCGAGGGTTTGCTACGTGAAGATAACATAAGAAAATAAAACAGGGAAGAGGGAAGAAAAAAAAACAAAGTTTTTGGCGACGTGGGTTGCGCCACCTACCCGCTCCTGCCAACGCCTAGCGACTCATCCGATTACAAAGACAGCCTCAGCCCAGGGATGGGAGACCTAGAGGTATTAAAAAGCCAAAAGGAGGTGGAAAAGGGCACCACTGAATTTGGCACCGTTAGACGACGCAAATTCTGAAAATGAGATCACAAAATACATGCAAGCCACGCAGCGAGCAAATGGCGCAACCAAGCCGTCTGAGACGAAATCAAAAGAAAAGAGAGTTTTCGGATTCAACTAGTCTACGCTTTATTAGATTGAAACAATAATAAAAGCTAAACCGACAAAAATAAAATAATAAAATAATAAAAAAAGGAAATATTTAATATAGCTCTATGTCTTATATGTTATAGAGAAGCAGAGAAAAACCAAACGAGTAAAAATTAAAGGAAATAAATTGATTTCAAAATTACGTACCAGATTAGTTCGGATGGTTTTTTATAACACAACTATATTATTATATTGTTAGTGAGAAACGATTCGCTTCTCGTTCAAAAAAGATCCTCTATGGATAATTGATGCTTTCAATTAAAATAACGTGCTACTAAAAAATATCCCTGAAGATAGGAGGCTACGAGCGATACTTTACATAAAGAGAATGATTAAGCCCTATAAATTAGGGTTGAACGAGAGCGAGATAACGACTTCTCGATAACGGTGACGGTCTTACAACTCTGCTCGATCGAATCTTCGCGATCGGCAGACAGAGTGGGGAAAAGCAACGAAAAAACTAATATGTTATCAGTTTTGTAGTTATAGGAACGTAAGCGGAGACCTTAAGTCACATTAAGGAAACAGATGTAATATTTTGCCCGTTGTCGGGTTTTTTTGCAAATTTTTGCTTAAGGGTAAATTTTGGTCTGTGCATATGTTACAGGCGTGGACACCTCGTGATTACTCTATACGTTCAATGAATAAGGTATAATGTATGATGTATGTAAGATAGTACATGCTTCTTAAAGTACGTGTTAGTATCAATATTAACATGTCTATTAAAGTTCTTTTGATCATTCGAATATATCTATTTATTTAAATATTATTACACCAGAATAACGCTGTTCGTATACGAGGCAATCAAGGATTCGATCCTGGGATTTTGGGGGATGGTTTTAAAAAATGCAGTTAAATTAAGCTTTTTATTTCTTGTATATAAATACTCACACAAGTGAAGATAAATATACCAAGATTATAAAGTTATTTTATTAGGTTAATTTGATAAAAAATTCTTTCTATTCCCCATTCTATATGCCATTAAGTTATGTAATTGTTAAATATGAAAATTAAGAATTGGGCTTGGCGTGTTATTAATGATTTATAACCTTTCTTAAAGTACTCCTAATAGTACAACAATTATATACTTACACATTACATAGATAATTTACAATTGCACAAAAAAGATATAATTGCCATTTAATTTAATTGATAATATAATCTTTTATTGCAGTAACTATATAGTTCTTGAGACGCGAATATAACAGTTAAGCTATAAAATTTAATTACTCTCTACTTTGCTCGGATGCACTATTATTGATTGCTGGTTCTGCATAAAAATAAAGTCCCACTCATACAAAAATTGTTAAATAATGTTCTCATAATATATGGCTTCACAAGAGTGAATATTTTTTTTTTAAATAGTAGAGTCTTTGCTAAAGAGATAACCCATGTTTCAGAATTTTTCTGGTTAAAGATTAATAATAATAATACTCCTAACAATAATAGTAATATGTTTATTTGCTCAGCAAAATAATTCAATAACAGGCCAAAACTATGTATAATAAATACGTATATATTTATATACAGTAGAAAACGAAGAAAAAATAATATATCTCTATTGCCCTCAATTTCATTGGTCTATTATTGCTACCTACAAAACTCGCCAAAACTGGCCGTTCTAAATGGTACTTAAATGGGACTTACCTTACGTGGGCCGGTTGCAGTTAAAAATACAAGTCAGCCGACCAGTACCACGGCTACAACTCAGTGAAGATGATCGTGCGATTCTTGACGAAACGGTGTTAACTTTACTAATCGATATTTATAAAGGACGTCACCGCGTTTTGTAGGCTGCTTATATAAGCGAATATAAGTTACGTGGAGGAAGTACATCCGATAACGTACCTACGTGGAATCAGGACGCATCCAAGGACGCTAAATTTATTAAAAGAAAACGAACAACCGCCAAATAAGAATTAACAATATTTATTATAAGCGTTTACGTTGAAAATAAAAATATAAACAAGTGAAAAATGTATCAGCGTCAAAATATGAAAAAAGGGTGAAGCTTTCTATATATATTTAAAGTATGATTATTATAAACAAATGCACAAAATAATAAGTTATAGTTAAAAAGTTGGATTAATGTACGGTTGAAAATTTTTGACTGGGCCTATATATTACCATCCGGTATAGTATCAAAACAAGAAAATAATATATCTACGTTTGCTGAAATCTCATGAACGTTTATAAATGTGTTATAAACTTAGGCACAATATGACTTAATTTTCCAAACAAAATATGATGCTAAATATATTTCAAGTAAAACGGTATACTAAATAATATCTAATATTAAATGGTCAAAATGAATTTAACAGTTACTTAAATTGAAAATTACTAATATTTTAAAATGTAATACTAAATGTAACCTAAATAAAAATATTAAACAAATATCTAGCTACTTCAAATGGTATAAATGATATAAACAAAAAGCTGGCCCTTATGATATCTTGGTGCCGACGGCGTCTCTTTTCGTTTCTCTTTTTTCTCTCTGCACGTCGATATCTCAAGCTATGATCGGCGTCTAAAGACTACTTGAAACGGCAATCGGTAATTAAACGCCGGTGATGGGGACCCTACAATATTATGTTATATATCAGTCAAAACAGAATACGGGAACAATGAATTGGCATACCGCGTGCAAAATGGCGTTACTTCGCTTACCTCTTAGATATTCAGAGGGCTTGAAACTCACGACCCAGACGACGCGCAATAAATCAAGTTTATCTTGGGGATTAATCATTAGAGTGCGGCCACATTATCCACCGAATCGGTGTAATTTATTTTTCTCCAAAACTCACAAATCTGACGATGCTAAAAGAGTCACTCACACATGCTCGTTCGCACTAGTTGAAATACTAAATCTAAGTGAACCAAACCAAATGTGGTCTCGCCTAAGGTTCAAAGGGGACACAACAAAGTTGTGTCGTACGATTATATCATTCGCACATCTGTTGTTCGTACGGCAGAGCGTGCAGCGTAAATTTTCGAAGTACCTAAGTTACAGGCTAGACGGTGTCTATTAAGAACGAAATATAGACTACAGGATTTTGGTTGTGAGGCATGGAGTGATAAAATGTTATTGTAAGAAGATACAATCTGCCTAATAAGGAACGAAACATAATATTTCTACACGAGAGGTGCAATTTCAATTCTAATTTGCACTGATTTAAGAAGGTACTGAGTCTTTATTATTTTCAATAAGAGCTTAACGGCAATTTTTCATGGTTGCCATTAATTTTTCCGTGTAGCTCGTTGATAATGATCGTCGAACCTTCTTCATTTTATTCGGTAACAGCGAAATTGTGCATATGGTTGATGGTTAATAAGTGTTCAAATATTGTCGACTGGATAAGCGTCCATATATTGAGAAAGCCAGTTCATTATCACAACAACTTTTGTAATCTTTCATTCCTCATACTTATTTTCAAACCATATTTTTGTTGATCTTAGAAAACTATTCACCATTTATTTCACACTTATATTTCTCGCACACACACAAAATTTGGAGCCAAACACGAACCCCTACATTGTATTGAACACGTTTTATTGGTGACAACGTTTTCTTTGAAATTCATCAGGCACCTTAAGACGACTTATCCGAAAACATTATACACCTCGCAATTTTCCCCTGCCTACGCTACGTGGACCTGTCGATGTTTATAGTAGACCAACGATATCATTATCATGCTTCAGTAAGCAATCGTGTGTTCATATAATTTGTTTGTAATGACTAATGACCATTAAACTGTTATTTATATCTTTGTTAGCTGTTATTACTACGTTAGCAATGCTTTTTCTGATGTAAACTAATAATTACTTTAAGTTCTAATAATTATCAACAGGTCCTCCTTACCAATATTATGCTATCTAGCTTAAGGGTTTTAACATTTCTCACATCACCAATGTGTACTACGGATTAGCGGCATGTCACTAAACTATTAAACATTTTATTATGATAAAGCAGTAAAAAATAATAATCGTATTTGAAAGTGAAAAACCCAATAGAAGGTTGGTGCTGGATACTCGACACAAGCGAGATGTTAGGATCGGTTGTACCTAGTTTTAATCAAATTTGGGTCAAAATTAAGTTTATTACGTAATTTGTTTTTTATTGTCAGCAGCATGGCAGAAAATCCAGTTTCACAGAGACATGTGGTTGTAAATAGAATTAAAGGCAACAGTAATAATCACTTTTTATCTGTAGCCAAAAATCACCTAACTCTAGTTTGGAGAATTCCATTCTCAAACCTCCATCACAAGATAGTTCTATCAAAGTCACTTCCTGACATTCCTGCAACGTTTGCCGCCCCAAACGTTGCAGGAATGTCATCCAATATGAATGGGTTTCTTATCCGAAGTAATTCAGAATAGTCTTCCTTAAAATATTCTTCAGTGTTTCAACGAGCATTTGACAGTGATATTTTATATTATTAATAAAATCGTCATTTACTTTTGTTTCGTGCCCTGTTAGTAAATTTTTCAATTTGTGAAAAGACTGCAGGTTTTCATTCGAAACACTGCTACTCATTATTTCTTGATAAATGCTATTATTTTGTTGTCTACTGAAAATCGATTTGTTGTTTCGCAAACTTAAATTTAATTTGTTGAGGCGATTAAAAATATCAGATGAGTATGCTAATGTTGTGATCCACAGCTTGTCTGTCAAATGGTCACGCTGTTCACAATCGGTCTTTAACAAGACCAACTGCACCTCCGAATATAACAATCTGCTTTAGCATTCTCTCTCAAGGAACCTATCTGATCTCTTGTATGTAGCCAGCTACTGAATGTAGTCACTGTCCATTTCAGAACATAGTTTCGAAAAAAAAAAACGAGTGTTTAGAGTATGAAATTCTATAAAATAGACCACCTTGACGACCTCCTGCAGAACAGGCTGCAGCTTCTTTGTGGATATTGTAATGACTAAGTGCAATTTTCTGCAATCGATTTTGTTTTAGCAGCAGCACCTTCATATTTACCCGCCACAGCTGGAGTGCCATAAAACGGAAGCCGATACAGTGGTTCCAGTTTAGTTCATTTTCTGCAAAAATTCAGTTTCTTGAAAATATTATCGGTGGTAGTTCGCCTTGATAGTGCCTCACAAAATAAATATTTCTCTTTAATTTTAGTTTAACATATGAGACTTGGCCGGAAACTAAGTACCATTTCCTTCTACCGCCACCGCAGCACTATTATCGTAGTTTTCCCATTCGCATGTTCTCTCTGGTTCATAGTCTTTTCGCTGACGTCATTATAGCTGGATTGTGTTGTATTTACATTTGTTACTGACCGTTCAAAATGTTTAAGACAAATGCTGAGCCCGCCACAGTCGGCGGGCTCATCAATTGTCTTAAACAAGTGCATACTGTAATACGGGGTTTGAACGCAAAGAATATTAAGCCAGCTGAAATTCGTCGTCAATTTGTAGAGATTTCAAGTCAAAACAAAAGACGAGTAAGGCTCAGTCAAGGCATTGTGTTGCGTCATGACAACGCACGCCCACATTGTGCTGGTGCCACTCAAAACCTTAATGAACAATTCGGTTAGGAGCAGTTCGATCACCCGCGGTACAGCCCCGATCTCGCACCCTTCTGACTACCACTTATTCTTGAAATTGAAGCGTGATTTTGGAGGAAGGCGCTTTGGCCGCGATAACTACGTAAAAAAACGGTAAATAATAAAAACGGTATATATAACGGTAAAAAAACGGCAGTGGCTGTCTTCACAAACGGCATCTTTCTGTGAAGAGGGTATAAAAAAATTGGTTATCCGCTATGACAAATGTCTGAACAATGATGGCATCTATGTTGAAAAATAATTTAAGAAATGCTCTTTCATGTAGAAATAAATTTTGTTTTGAATAAAATGTTTTTATCAGTTTTTTTTTCAAAACGGTACTTACTTTCAGGACAAACCTCGTACATACCACATGTAAAGCATGAGTTGAGTATAATTTATTACATTTGTGCTTTCATAAAGATGTTTGGCAAAAAATTCACTATTTTTGAGTTTTTTAAGCAGGGATCAACTGATTCACTAGAGAACGGATACGTTTACCACCCAGTGCAGTACTGGCGAAAGGTTGTATTTCTAAAATATTTAATTTTATTTATATAATTGGAAAACGAACGGGTGGTGATCTATAAAATTACGAAATACATATTTATTTGTTGAAAAGTTGTATTTATAAAGTTTTTAATTTGATTTATATAATTGGAAAACATACGGGTGGTGATCTATCTATCTAAAATTACGAAATACATATTTATTAATTAATTTTATTTATATAATTGGAAAAGAAACGGGTGGTGATCTATAAAATTACGAAATACATATGTATTTGTTGAAAAGTTGTATTTTTAAAGTTTTTAATTTTATTTCTATATTGGAACATTTTTATTTGTTCATTTTGTCGTTCAAGTTGAGTAAAGGAGTATTAATATTGACTAGTAATAGTTTCTCAAGGTTTTCTTCTGTCAATTTTGTTCTCCTTGAATTAAGTACATCCTTATAAATAGAAAACGTCCTTTCTACATCGCAACTGGTTATAGATGCATACTGGAAATATTCTTTTATTTCTTCATATTTAGCTAGATTTTGTGGAATTGTCTCCATACATAATTGCTGCAATGTAATTAAATCTGGATTTATATTAAGAATTGCTTCAAACTTTTGCCGAAGGCCACATCCGAAGTCACTTGGAATACTTTTCAAATTATTAACAGCCACATCTAATGTGGTTAATCCGTCATTTAATTTGAGATTTCGATTTTCAAAATAAGTGATTAGTTTTGGAAATTTTCCAAAGTGTTCGTGAAGAAAGTACAACTGATTTTTTAAATTTGGGATTTGTGTGAGCTCCTTGCACTCACCAATACTTCTAGCATCCTCCTTTAGCAGTGTTACGAAATGTTTTAGACTATCGAAATTCTCAGCATAATAACTAGTAGCTTCCAGCCATGTTCCCCATCTAGTTATTACTGGAGTGGGAGGCAGTGACAGAGATGGAAATTTTTCCCTGAAAAGAGCTACTCTCAATGGTGCTTTTCTGAAAACTTTTTAAAAGCTGATACAAGTCTATCAACTTCCGGAAAAGTGTCTCTGATATATTCACAGATTCTGTGGAGAGCATGTGCTACACAAGTAATATGCAGCATATTAGGATATGTTTTCTTCAATAGTCTGCCTGTTTTTAACATATCCGCAGCACTATCACTGACAAATAAAAGTATTTTTTCTTTGTACGTGGCGTCCGAATGAAGCATTTTTTGCATATTCTTCTTAATGGTTTCAGCAACTGTTTCCGCATCAACTCTATTTATAACACTTGTTGCTATTACATATGAGTTATAGGGACTAGTTGGATGTAGTACACCAGCTGCAACATTTACCACACAGCGTCCTATCATATCCACCGTTTCGTCGGCGCTTATCCATATGTATTGATTTAAAAGATGGCTTCTAATGCGTTCTACTGTTCTCGTATAGCACCTAGAAACATAATATTTGCGTAAAGTTGATTCATCAGGAACATTTCGACCAGTATATTTTTTCAGAAATATTTTTAAAGTGGGATTGCTAAGTTTATTTAATGGAATATTAGCCGCCATAAAAGTTTTACAGAGTTCAGATGTGTTTGCGATCCTAAGTGATGAATTTTTGACTATATTTTACGGATTTTGTAATAAATTTCGGAATCACTGACAATGAACAATCAATCAGTATGACCGTCAATCCAACTCGCCATTGTTTTACAATGCCGTTCTCGACATTCTTCCATATCATGTCTGAAAAAGTAACTTAAACAGTGCTCTAGATCTAAATAAATGAAAACTAAAAATGTGTGCGTAAGTTATTGAAACTGAACGGAATTCAATGCACACTCTTACGTCGAAATAATTGGTAGAAATAGATTCAATCAAACGATATTAAACAGGATCTATCACAAAAATTACGATGTAATTAACAGTTAAAACTATGAAAACAAGAAACTTACTCACAGCACTTTATTTACGTATCTTACGAAATATAAACTAATAAATAAAATACATTATAAAAACCCCGCTTCTATCTACGCTCATGAAAACACTTTAAAAAACACTATATTCTCCGAATACAATAGCTGGCTTGTCCATTGTTATCGCGGCGAGACCAGGTGTCCGAGTAAGTCAAACAAATACTTCATTGAATTACGCCGGGATGTACTGAGCGACGTTATACACAATTCCAATTGCCGATTGCGTTTTATGGAAATTGCGTCCGTTCTCTACTTATCACTAAAGACCGCCACTTAGGTAGCCAAGCAGTAGCGTCACCGCGTTGGGTATACAGAAATAAAAGTGCGCCTTATTTAGAAAAATGCTTCCCGTTCGGATTACATAGACGTATTTACGAATACGAGTATCGTAAATACGTCTATAAATAACTTCACAATTTCACACTATGATAGCTGTTCATGTACTACATACATATAGCACGCGAAGAGCTAGTAAGGTCAGTCTACTGACACTTTTCACTTGTCCATGTCTCTGTAGGCCGACCGAGAACGGTCTTTTTTATTAGGCAGTCGATGGTTCTATTCTAGCCGCGAATGTTCGATATAAACATATTATTTTATCTTATTGCGTCTCTGAAATGATATTCGCATTTGCTTATGCCTTGCGTACTCAGTGGTATGCGTATAACAATTTGAGAAACGCTAGTCTAGCGAAATCTGTCTGTCTGTATAAGTATCGCCACCTATACAATAATTATTATTAATAATATGTCTTTTATGATTGATGCTCACAAAAAAATCTGTCACAATTAAGAATACCTAAACTGAAATCCATTAGCCGTATTAGATAACATGTGCTGCTGCTGGTTCCCTAAATTGGAGATTTACACACCTTTTCTTTTATGAAATTGCATTTCTTATTTACAGATTGTAATTTAGAGCATAAAGAAAACTTTTAATTTTCAATTTTATACCTAAATAAAGGAACTCATAGGATCGTATTAACTGGCAAGTTAGATAAGAAAGAGTTCATTAAACATTTTTTATGAATAAGATTCTTTGGAGATTTACACACCCTTTCTTTTATCAAATTGCATGTGTTATTATCAGAGAGCGGCTCGAGCAATTGGTTATTAATAGCTCATAGGCGCCCGCCTTGTATTCGCAATAGGTTTGTTTCTGTAAGCGATCCGTGAGTTTCGAACAGTTTGATACGTGTGGTCATCTGCATAAGTGGCACATACCTACATATTGTCATGAATTTTTCCCCGAAGAAAAAATTTAAAGAAACTATAAAAGACTATATATTTATGTACATTTTATTCCAGCAAAATAGTTAAAAAATATTTAATATTTATTTAAATTTTGATTATAATGTGTATTTATGTCCACGTCTGTAGGTTATTCGAGCATAGTCTTGATGTACGCAGTTCCGGCCAAGCGGAAGTATATTGTTGTAGCCGGTCTTTTGATTTTGTTTTAGGCATGAGTGATATTTTCGTTTCCGAGAAGAAGGAGTCAGAGATTTTCCATTTGTCAAACAGATAGGTTCAGTTTTTTTGCTGAATAAAGACTTCCTTTTTATTCAGGATATTATAGTAATTTCGGTTTATGTTTTTAGTTGAGTGATACTGATGTGTTAAAAATAATTCGCGATTTATTACGAGTCTCTCATACTTGTAATTCTTTTGATTTGTGCGACCTATCTGAAATCTCTCTGTTAGAATTTTTTAGTGAAGTGTGATTACTACATTAATTAATGTACGTGTATATTTGCAAGTATATGTTATATATTAATTTAGTTATGTTATTTGAATATTGAATGAGCTCGTAAATTCAGTAAATTATTGTTTATAATATTTTTTTATAGTCAAATAAATATCAAGGAAAATTTTCATACTTTTTGTGAAGTATTTTCTATTAGTAATTTATTCTATAAAGTTAGGAATTGGTGGGAAAATTACATTTTACCATGTTGAATGTGCGCATGGGTTAGTTTTGATGCGTGCGCTTACAGTTATTTTTCTGTTTGACGTTTGAAGTGGGGATTAACGTAATTATTGAAGTCTGATAGTTTTCCTAAATATTTAATTAGTTTAATTTTGTTCGCGGTCAAAGTGAGGTTTTTAATCTTATATTCAGTCATTATTAATAAAAGTTTTCCTCACGCTGTGGCACTTTTATTGCCGCAGCCCTTTTTTATATTCGATAAAGTTGAAACCTTTTTTTTTTTGTATTAAATGTTTGTGTTGTTAACACTAGTTTGATTTCTTTGTTAATACCTTTTGTTTTAATCGGCACATACTCTTTGAGGGTAACCCTGAAGATACAAGAGCTCATGGAAAGCAGTTCCGATTTGAGTGAAACTGGGCAAGCTATTGTGTATTGCGGGCCAATTTAAATAAGTTAATCAACACCACAATACATAGCAATATGCAGTTAATATGTATCTGTCAATGCACAACAGAGCGAATGTAGTAAAAGGTTTGGTAACCGGCAGCAACTACAGCTGAAACAAAAGTAATGCTGACAAGCGAATTGCATATCGAATTTTGAATAAAAATAATTTACAAAGAACAAAACTCAAAGCTATGTATTTTCTGTGAAACATTGAACGTGTAAAACATTACTATGAACAACTAAAATTTGTTCAAGGTGTTCCTTTAAAAATAGAAAATGTCCGTTTGACATCACAATTGGTGATGGGTGCGTGATTAAAATGTTACATAAGTGCACCATACTTCGAATGTATAGAGTTTTTAATCGGCTGTTATAAAATGCTTACTATACATGAGACCACCACAACGTTTTGTTGGGGCATTCATTCAATCGCTTCAGTCAGCTCTCTGCTACATACATATTTTAGAGTATTTAGAGCATAAAGAAAACTATTAATTTCAAATTTTTAGCAAAATAAGGGAATTCATATGAAATAGGATCGTATAAGCTGGTAAGTGGTAAGATAAGAAAGAGTTCGTTAAAAATTTTTTATGAATAAGATTATTTTTAAGATCAGATCTCGCCTTCACCATAGTGAACCGAATTATTCATAATAATTTTGGAATATCAAATCTAGATAATGTGAGAATCAAGGAATCTATGAACATGAGAATAATTAGTATTTACTGAAAAATAATGAAAGAAAATAATTTTTTGAAAGTATTCCAATATAAAATTTTTAGTATTTTAAGTATCGCAAAAATATATTATAATTTAAGCGTGTTTTCATCATGAGAATGAAATCTAAGTTGATTTTGTTCATACTGAATGCTCGCATAATATTTTTTGCATGCTTGCACGAAGAGCTCAATATTCGTGAATGAAAATATTAAATATGTTGTCAGCAATACCTTCCCCTTTTCCTTCAACGCTAAATTGAAATTAGAACGAGGGAAAAATCAATTTGTACATTCGGGTTGCGTTGTCTGTTCTCCATTTTTTTCACGACGTAAAATTGATTATATACTTACTAGACGAGTGGATACACACCCAGACAGACAAGAGAAGGCTTCCATTATAAAGCAATAAATTATATTCTAGTAATTGACATCTTTTTTAGTTCTGACAGCCAATAAAGCTTACCTAACGCAATTTGAATAATTTAGTTGTTACCCAGGTCTAATAAGTTTAATGCCGAACTGAAAGCAAGGCCCGTTAGACCTCAGAAACCTACTATACTTTGTTTAATAATACAGGGAATTGTTGATTACTTATTAACATAGGGCTAAGATATGCGTTGAGTGTAATGATAATAATGCTACTTGATATTTTAATAATACATTTCGAAGATCTAAGAGAATAGTTTCAAATAAAAGACTTCTTTTTATAGAAGTAAGAGTACTCCCGATAATAATAGTAATATGAAGAAAATCAAATTGATTTTATGTAATGAAAAATTCCAATGAACAAATAATTAAATTAATTATTTTTTAACAAACGTCTTCAGTTGATTGAAAATTTTATACAAGAGTAATTTGACAGGAGACAATTTCGCCATAATGAATATAACGGGTGTTCGTTAATGATGAAGCTGACAGTATGTGTCAAATTTTGATTAAGCACTACCACAGAACATACAGCAGCGACACTCTGTCTTTCCGCGCAGTACGCATGTGCGAAATACGCCATATTCTTGGAGGTATTTCTCTCAACCATTAATCTCAATCTGTTCACAGCCATATTGTGTTGTAAAAAAGGATGTGGGAAAAATATATTTAATATATGAGAGTTGTATGCAGCATGTTCTAAGTTTTCTATTACATATTTAATTAAATTATTAATTAGACTAAGTATTTTTTATAGTTTCAAATTTTTAAATAGAGAATTAAAAACAAATAAAAGTATATGTAAAATTAGGAAATTGTCCATATTATATCATTAAAGCTAGCATATTTAATTGTACAGATTAGTTAACAGCATCAGCTTTTACCGTCATATTTATTTATCTGTATGCCTGCCAAATTGAGATATTCTCTTTTGAAAAACTCACGAACTTATTACAGATATATACATATCTTGAATATAAAACTGTATTTTACATGTTAAATTTGATCTTGTATGTGTTTCATTAAATTAATTCTGTGATTAGGGATTTTTTTCATTTCCAAATAGAGAAATAAAATCTAATAAATATTTGTGAAAATAGAAAATAATCGATTAGAAATTTTATGCTTAACCAATCATATGTATAGTAATAAATATGTAATAAAATGATGTACTGTTTATTTCTCCTATTTTTCTTTGTTGCTCCTTCATTTTTTTGAATTAAATACTTACTGCATATCATTAAATGTTATTTCTTATGCTTATTTGTATTTGGAAAGACTTATTTAATTTTTTTTATGTATTCCACTTTATTAATTAAAACTTAAATGTCACTAATACTATAATTTCATAATGTTGACCATTACAATATTCAACTATGTATCAATAACATTTAAACTTGGCGCTTAAAAGTACCTACAAAAAGATGGCGAAGGTTACCGAAGTCGCACTCTAAAATATCAAAGGTGTCGACAAGAGTGTCGCTCATGTATGTTCTGTGGCACTACTGCATTTGATTTTGACCGCAACAATGAACATTAAGGTATGATTCCGAAGGTGACCACAGGCTGCATCCGCAGATGGCAGTGCCGTTGCCGTCAGTGGTCGGATCCATGTTGCTCACGGCAACAAGTTGGTCTTGCAGTCGCTTTGAAATGCTGCGTGAGACAGACATTTTTGAAGCTACCGATACAACTTTGTGTTTGTTGGAAGAGGAAGAAGACGACGATGACTTTTAGCCATTATGTACTAGAAAAAAAAAAGAAAACCAACGATGCCATTATTTAAAAACAGACACGTGAAGGAAGTTATTCATTGTTGATTAAAAAGCATTTAATAGCTGATGAAGTTATATTTAGAAGCTACTGTCGTTTAAATAAAAAACAGTTATTTATACCCAGTTTTATTTATGAAACTCTGCGGTCAGCGTCACGATTGGTTCTTAATCGGTAGAGCGGTCTGCAGTTACGGCGTGTCGTGATTTTCAAGCGACAGTGGCGCTGTGTTCAGAATAAACTGTGTATAAAATCATACAAACCAATAGTGTCGCTAGCGGTTCGCCGCTGCAGTCTGGGTCCTGCAGTCTGCGATTTTTAGCATGCAGCCGTGTTCGGAATCATACCTTTAGCGTCTTATGCGGTAATCACTTTTGACGTAAATATGAAAATTGAGAAAATCAAACACAATTCCCTTACTTTTCAAAATATTTATTGTCATTATTTGCTAGTTGAATGGATAAAAACATAAATCAGAAAATACTTTCAGCAGAGATGTCTTATTGGAGACGATGCTTTAGCTTAACTTTATTCGACCACGTTAGGAATGAGAACATTAGAGAAAGAATGAGGGCTACAGATACTATCTTGGACACAATAAATGAAAAACAGCTAAAGTGGTACGGCCACCTGCGTCGCATGAGTGACGAAAGGATTCCCAGAAAAGTATGGGAATGGATTCCTCCACGAAGAAACAAACGGGGAAGACCGCGGAAAAGATGGGCACAAAATATACACAAAGAGATGAAAGAACGAGATCTGCAGGAGGGAGACTGGAGTGATAAGGAGCGTTGGCGCTTAGGATGCGAGAAGCGGCTTTAAAGCTGCAAAGCCTCGCTATATATATATATATATATATATATATATATATATATATATATATATATATTTGCTAATCTTTTATTAAAAAATGCAACGTTAACAGTCATCTGAATATTTGTTTATTGTATGATATTCATGGTTCAGCACTTACGAAATAAGTAAGAACCTTCTTTATCATAAATCAATTTCCAGTACTCTTTTTTGTAGATCTCCAAGAAATTACTGTATGCACTACGACATGTGTTTATTTATTTTAAGATAACATTTTATTATGCAACGTTAACAATCACAGGCCTGTTATTGAATTGAAAGTGTATAACTTTTTTTAAATAAAATCAGTTAGCAAATATATATATATATATATATTTGCTAGTTACAATTATTTAAAAAAATGGGATAGTTTGTATCGCGTTCCAAACAAAAAATGTGAATAATAAAAGCTAAAGGAAAAACAGACACGTACGATTATGGCAAAAGATGTTAACACCAATTGACAGTAACTATAATTCTCAGTGTGGGAAATATTAAGCAAAGAAAGTTCCAAAGTTTGACAAGCGTCAGCTTCAAACATTAACGAAAACCCGTTATTACTGACTGCAGCCTTGTTTTAGAAGCGTACTGTCAAAATTTCGCCAAAATTTATCAGATAGATAAGATTTTATAGTCGTTTAAAGTAAACTATATGTTGTTTTTGTGTTAACATAGAGGAAAAAGAATTTGGTGTATTAATTAAACATTACTTTTTGGCTAGAAAAAACTTTAAAAAAGAAATTGAACAAGTTACATACATATTTAGATGAATCTTCTTCTTCCAATGTAATGACTGTAAGTGGTTTATTGCTTTTAAAAGTGGTCGTTTGAGAACAGGAAATGCTGAACTTAGTTTATTAACTATTAAACAAATATGAAATCGTGTTACAATTTTAGTTGACTGTGTGGCTAAGCAAACCATACGAAATTATAATTTCCTAGCCGTTCATTTAATATATCATTTGATAAATATAGAATTTAAAGGAATTAAAATTCAAATGACTCTTTTGAATTTCGATCATTTGAATCGAAATTCAAAAGAGTCAGAAACTCAGGCATTGGAGTGGTGACAAAATTGACAAAATAGCGCACCTAGAATTAAGACAAAATCAGAAAACTAAAATCTATAAAAAAGAAATATATTCTACTAAAAAGTGTAACATATTGTTCTTTTTATTATTATAGCCTTATGAATCCAAATTAATTAATTATTACACTTGCGTAAGAATTAGAGTGGAATACGATTCTCTTATATCCATACTATTTGTTTAAGAAGAGTTTTAAAACTACTACTGAATTCTTGGTAGATGAAGAAAATAAAATAGTCCAAGTTTTCAATTCATTGAACGTTCTTTATTTCAGCACAATTAAACTTTTGAACATCTATTCATTCAACTCATTCATTCATCACATATGACACCTAACTAACAGTAACAAAATTTTTTTAGAAACACCATTTATCCTTCCGTCTTCCTAATTTGAATTTGCATTTGATTAAACACCAAACTTGTTTCACATCGGTTACAAATCATTTTCCCTTAGTTATAATATGAGAAACATTTTCAAGTTACGGATCAAGAATTTGGTTCCAGAGCACTATTGCGGTATATTTTTTTTTAGTTTTAAAATTGACTTATCTGGTACTCTTGGTGTTCATTCCGGAACAATATATAAGTGTCCCATATCGTTATGTTCAAATTTTGGGAGTGTAAAGTAGACTTCATTTCAAGTAACAAAAACGCAAAACTTGTAGATTCATTTTTATTTGTTTCAAAGTTACAGATCTATGAATGTGATTGTCAGATTATGAAAAAAAATGTAGTCCTAAAGTCAATACAAACTGATTTTATTTAAAAAAAGTTATACACTTTCAATTCAATAACAGGCCTGTGATTGTTAACGTTGCATAATAAAATGTTATCTTAAAATAAATAAACACATGTCGTAGTGCATACAGTAATTTCTTGGAGATCTACAAAAAAGAGTACTGGAAATTGATTTATGATAAAGAAGGTTCTTACTTATTTCGTAAGTGCTGAACCATGAATATCATACAATAAACAAATATTCAGATGACTGTTAACGTTGCATTTTTTAATAAAAGATTACATTACGTTTCAGTTCATACAACAGCTTATTAGTGAGTGGACACGTTTTATTTATTCAAAATGCCTTACTGATTTTCTTCTCAAAAGTATGCGGACATGCATTTTGTGTATGGCTACTATAACGGCAGTGCACGTTAAGCAGTTCTTGAATGCCGACATCGGTTTCCCGATAGGCGCATTCCTCATTGCAGAACGTTTCTGGAAGAACACAGGCAATTTCGGGAATGCGGACTGCGTGATTATCTTTTCGACCGAGGAGTAAATTTGCCAGCAGACTTATAGGAAGAAGCAGTAGCTATTGTTACAAGGGATCCAACTCTCAGTGTGCGTCGAATCGCTAGACAATTAGGAGAGCCAAGAACGATAGTTTGGCGAATTTTAAAACGTGAGGGCTTATATCCATATCACTATTGCAGGCGACACTGTTTGCTTGAGGCAGACCACTATGCTCGTCTAGTTTATTCTACCTGGATATTAAGACGGTCACGGCTTCATTTTAATTTCTGCAGAACAGTCCTCTGGACAGATGAATCTACGTTTACGAGAAGTGGTGTTACAAATCTGAGAAATCTGCACAGGTGGTCATCAGAAAATCCCAAAGCTATACGCCCATCTAAATTTCAACATGAATTTTCTATTAATGTTTGGGCGGCCCTAATCGATGACTTGTTGATTTGTCCTGTTGTTCTTCCTGGGAGGTTAAATGCGGACAGTTACCTTCAATTTCTTATTGACAAACTTGCCAGGTCTTTTAGAGGATGTCCCACTGAATGTTCGACGAGACACGTGGTTTCACATCGATGGGGCACCACCACATTTCGGAATTGCTATCCGCAATTGGGTTAACGTCAATTAACCAAGATGGATTGGTCGAGGTGGTCCTGTTGCATGGCCACCCAGATCACCCGATCTTAATCTCCTTGACTTTTCTTTATGGGGGTACATGGGCAAGTTTCGAATACAAGAGAAGAGTTGTTGTATCGTATTCACCTGGCTGCCGAGCAAATCCTACAAAACAAGTATGAAATTCGGATAAGTACTTCTTCTGTTGGCTTACGGGCACAAGCCTGCATTCAACAAGGAGGTGGACATTACGAAAATATTATTAATTGAACTTTTTTAAATAAAATAAGTTTTTATTGATTTTAGGATTACAATTTGTTTTCATGATCTGACAATCACATTCATAGATCTGTAACTTTGAAACAAATAAAAATGAATATACAAGTTTTGCGTTTTTGTTACTTGAAATGAAGTCTACTTTACACTCCCAAAATTTGAACATAACGATACGGGACACTTGTATAGAATCTTTCACAAAAAGTTCAGTATATCATATTGGTTTTTATACTAAATAACGGAACAACAAAACGTCAAGTGTGTGAGAAACAGTCAGAAAACTTTGTAATTACTTAATGACGCGATCATCGTTTCTAAAATTATAATAGGAAATAAAACCTATGTTCTTCTTTAGGATGCGCTGACACTTTATACTTCATAAGTTTTACTTTGTACTTTTATAAGTGGAGTACGGATGTATGAATGTACATCGCTTTCTATAGAGATAGAAGATACGGTAATGGTGAAAGCATTTAACTTAAGAATTTTCGACAGATGCTAACCCCAACCGATCTAAGAATCGTTTATTGTGTATTCATTGTTAGATACAAAATAAATACATGAGCGGTAGTTGTACCTGGTCAGTACTATTTTTGAAACTCCGAGGTATGTTTCAATGCTATTAGTCATAGAGTTTTAACCAAAGCACTAGTCAGTTATAATCCTCTATTATTTTAAAAGTCACTTATCTGAAATACAAAGTTTGCAATGGTTACATTCATTATTTGTATATAAACTACAAGACGGTTAACTATGTATAGTGGCTTTAGAAGTTTTGCTGCGACTATAATTTATTATTGGTTTACTATTACAGACTGCCTTTGCTATCGAATCAGAAGAAATCGTAGAATCTTCCACGAAAAGAATATTGATGAAATGTTTTGTCGTTGGATTTTACATCAACTAAAGGGAAAACAAAAACTAAGCGCATAAGAGTTAGTCAACAAACTACGTAATTATTTAATAATGACGATAGCCTGTCATTTCCAAAATTCTGAGGCCGATATTTCTCTCTAAAAAAAAATTGGTTTAAATTGTGGAAACGAGTGATATTATACCTTACGTCTAACTTATATATACGTACAGTTTGTCCCCGGATGGACTGAACAAGAGGAAAACAAATTATTTGTAACCTAACCAAAAAAGTAATTCTTTATAAAATTTTTTGCTTGTGTCAAAGCCACCAAATCTGAAACAAAAATCTAAATATTCTTTTTAGCAGCTGAGAATTTGCAAAGACACACTTTAGCTAAAGAAAAACATTCTATTCTATTCAATATGGTATTCTCCAACCTCTACACACTTTTCAGCTCTACATACAAATTCTTTATAAACATTGTGGATCATATCTTCAGTGACAGAATTTATCGCTTTCGTAATTTTTTCTTTTAAAATTTATATTGTTATCCAAATTAGTATTATAAACACGCTGTTTAATATATCCCCATAAAGAGAAATCCAATTGGCTTAAATCAGAGGAACGAGCCGGCCAATTGACGGGTCCGTACCGACCTATCCATCTGTTTCCAAAATGTTCTTGCAAATAATTTCTTACCAACACTGATGAGTGGGCAGGGCATCCATCTTGTTGAAAATATAAACTTTGAAAGTTAGGTTCATCTCCTACTGCAGGCAATAACAAATTTCTCCAAAGCATCTCCAAATACATATTGTCGTGAATTTTCCTAAAGAAAGAAACTATAGAAGATATGAAAATTATTGTATTTATGTATATTTTTATTCCAGAGAAATAACTATAAAAATTAAAAATTTTATATAACAATTTATTATAATGTGTATTTTTGTCCACGACTAGGATGTAGGGGCCTATGTGATGTTCGTAGTTCGCGCCAAGCTGGAAGTTATAATAATATATATATATATATATATATATATATATATTATTATTATATATTATTATATATTATATATTATTATAATATATATATATATATATATATATATATATATATATATTATTATTATATATTATTATAATATATATATATATATATATATATATATATTGTTGTTATTTTGATTTATATTTTATGTTTAGGTAGGTGTAGCTTGCTGTTTCCTGCTTCTTCATGCGGCAGAGACTGGGTAGTTTTTATGCAGATAGGTTGTGTTATTTGAAATTGGATAAAACTTAATTTTATCCAATGTAAACTTTGGATTATTACGGTGTGTGTTTTTTGATAGTGTTTGGATGATGTTAAATTAATTTTCGTTTGTTTACGAGTCTTAAAACTTGTAATTTGAATTAAATGACCTATCTGGAGTCTCTCTTATAATAGTTTTTGTGACGCGACGTATACAAAAATGAATGTATGTATATTTTAATATTATATTTACGTATTTAGAAATAAGTGTGTTACAATAAGGAGTTCAGTAAATTTGATAATTCTATTGCAACCAGAAGCTTCTTAAATTCTTAATTTTAGTTTGTAATATTTTTTTTGTAATCAGAAAATATCTAGAAAACTTATCAGATGTTTTTTTTTTTGGTTTTGGTTAAATAAAATGTTCTAGAACGATAGAAGGCGGGGTTAGTTTTTGCTTCATGTTATTTGTATGCATGAATTTAGTTTTTGATGCGTGCGAAAATAGATAAGTTTCTATTCTGACGTTTGATTTGAGGGGGTAATGTAATTAATGACAGCTGATAAATTTTGTTTATATTTATATTTAGATCTTTGTTCGGGATTCATTTAAGAGGTTTTTTATCTCGTGTACAAGTCATAATTTACACAAGTTTTCCTCTAAGTTTGCGGCGAATTAAAGTCACAATCCTGCTTTATACTTGATAAAGTAGAATTTTTTTTTTTTTGGATATTATATGTATGTTGATGTTAGTTTTATTTCTTGATTTAACACCTATTATTTTCTTCCATACCACATATTCGTGAGAATAAGCCCTGAAGATTAAGAAGCTCAAGGAAGGTGCCCAACTGAGTCTAGTCCGGAAAAGCTACCGTGGATTGTGAACTCAATATAAATTAATAAGCAATCAACATCACAATTCATAGCAATATGTTGATTTACATTTGCATTTAAAAAATACGGACGGATGCTTTTTCCATACACAGCACGGCACCACACCTACATTAACCTTTTTATAATACTGATTTCTCGTCGCAATTTTGAAATTAGGATGTCTCTCGACCAAAATATACATATATATATATATATATATATATATATATATATATATATATATAAATATAATAACTTCGTGACCTTGGTATGATATGGTAAACCTAATCAGTAGGCATTTATATCCTGTCATTCATATTTTGTATTCTCTTGATAAAGGCGTACACAGCCGAAACATGTAGAGTTTTTTAAATACATATATTTTGAAGTAATATACAGACCTTTAATCGCCTACTGATTAGGTTTACCATATATATATATATATATATATATATATATATATATATATATATATATATATATATATATATAATATTTTCGTGACCTTGGTATGATATGGTAAATTCAATCAGTTGGCGATTAAAGGTCTGGCTTTACTTTAAAGTACATATATATATTTAAAACAACCCTACATGTTTCGGCGATGATGCCTTTATCAAGGATACAAAATATAATAATTTATATTTTGTATCCTTGATAAAAGCATCATCACCATTTCTTAATTCGTGTACAAAAATCGGTTTATATGGTTTAATTTTGTTTTCTTTCAATATTCTTTGTAAATGTGATTAGCTAATTAACTGTACAGACCTTTTCGCAAGAATCATTTTGGACATGTTTCTACTGAATCTAAAGTCAGTATTGTAGCTGCATCTTATTCATTGTAAATCCTTTTTCTTTTCTTGAAGTCATATTCTTTTGAATTTTTCGACCAAATTTTGTAATGCATTTACTCACACGTGAACATTAGGAAACGTCTGTTGAAATTTTTGAATTGCAAAGTTATAAGAAGCCTCACCAGTTCCATTACAGTGAACGAGGTAAACTCTTAGTTCTAAAGATAGCATTGCTATTACCTCTCAGTAAAGCTTAACAAATATGTAATTACAGTGACAAATATTACGTAAGCTTATTTACTTATTTGGTTGTCATGTAAGATAACAGGATAATCTGTAAGTAAAAAATCTTATAAAGAAGACATTTTTTGATTTAGTTACAAATAAAACGATTTTTCCTCTTGTTCAGTCAATCCGGGGACATAGTTCATATTTATTTTATTAATTACAGAGTATACCTCGTATATACTACCTCCTTGAAAATTCTGATTAGCAAATTAAAATTTGCATAAAGAGATTCAAAAAGCAAAAAATAGCTTATTGCCTCATTTCTGTATATTTTATAACCACTTTTGCATCAAATTATCATTTTTCCTTTCACCAGCATTAGCTTTATTAAGGAAACAATAAATTTCTTAGGGTTTAAAATACGTATTTCAAGAAATTGCCTCCACATAACGCCCGACCACCTGTAGTACTCATTAAGCAAACTAGTCTAACGCAAGTTCAAGAGTCCTCATTGAACGAAATGCTTCATTCCCGATCGTAAAAACAGACCTCGCACTAAACAATGAAAGTTACGGCATCTTTACCCTGCCAGGTTCCAGTAAAATTGCACGTAGGGGTTTATTAATTTCCATGCTCGCTCTATCGTAATGATGTCATTTCTTAGTGGGACCTTATGGTCTCGCCTTATGCAAATTACGATTTCAGATATCAGCACGTACGCGCTACCAAATAGCTTTCATAAAGACCGTCGTTTATTGAACCGATTTCTTCATGACAATAACGTAGTGCAAAGGCACTTAACGCCGTTAAATTAGCGAAGATATTCTCTACAGGTTTTATAACTCTAGAAAATGCTGAAATGGTGGGGTTAGCGCGTAATTCAAATATGTAGTAGTAAGTACAAACAGTAAAATTTTTATAACTTGTCCTAAGAAAATACTGCAAGTTGTACATTGTTTATATTTTTTTGTGAATCTTATAAGACCAAGAAAATCACACAGACGTGCAAAGAAAAAAATTATTGGGTCATAGCAGAGAGCGGATTCGAGCGATTGCCTTGTATTCGCAATAGGTTTGTTTCTGTAACCGATCCGTGAGTTTCCAACAATTTGATAAGTGTGGTCAGCTGCGTAAGTGGCACATACCTACATATGCAATTAATGCGTATCTGTAAATGCACAACAGAGCAAAAATAATTTACAAAGAACAAAACTGAAACCTATATATTTTCTGTCAAACACTGAAAGTGTACAACATTACTATGAACAACTAAAATTTGTTCGATGTGTTCTTGTGTTAAATTAGCTCTTTTAGTTGTTCAAACGTCTTTAAAAATAGAAAATGTCCGTTCCACATCACAACTGGTGATGGTTGCGTGATTAAAATGTTGCTAAAGTGCACCATACATCAGAACCATATATACCATCTGTGCAGAATTGATATAATATATTCAAATCAGGATTTATGCTAAATATGGCATCAACTTTTTGTCTCAGCTTTCAGAAATATCTTTTTAAATGATGAAACTAACTTATTAACATTTGGAAAATGACCCCTCATGTACTCACATACTCTGTGAAGTGCATGTGCTGCACAGGTAGCATGTAGCATATTGGGATAAGATTGCTTTAATAACTTCTCTGTTTTTAACATATGAGCTGCCACATCAATCAAAAATAATAGCATCTTATCTTTACAGTTGTTATCTGATGACAGAATATTATGAATACATTGATTAATTACTTCTGCAAGTGTTTCACCATTTACGACTGGCAATATTTTAGTTGCAATTAAGTATGGTTGGCATGAAGTTGTCGGATGAAGAATACTAACAACTACATTTAACACATATCGTCCCATTACATCTGTTGTTTCGTCTGCACTTACCCAAAGATAATTACCAGATAGGTTGGTTCGTATTTTACCAGTCTTTACCAGTCTTTACAGTCTTTACAGGGTTGCAGTGTATAGTAGTTGTTCGGAAGCGTTTTTCTCTTACTTTACTGTGCCCCTTGTGCGACTTTTAATTAGTAGTTTTTACCTACTGATGATGACAACTTAGTTGTCGAAATACGTATTTAGGATACGACTGATAATTGTGGTAAGGGGCTATATACCTTTTTTTAAATTTTTATTTAACCACAGTCTCCATTGAAAGAATTTAAGTACAATAATGATAAGCCAGTAGTAAATGCATGCAATAAAAGATGTGAAACATAAAAGTCCCTATTCATCGCGACCTCTAAATATTGTCCCTTTGAGCCAATTTTTGGTATACACATATATTTTAGTAAAAGAAACAAAATCAAGCTTGTGGAGAAAGTATTGGACTATACATTTACTTTTCCATACAAGCGTGGGCCACCCTAGTGTACAGATTGTATAGGATTAGTGCCTTAAATCTCTGTATAAATAAATCCATATGCACCGATTATTGAGTCGCAATTGTCAGTGCACACCCAACACCAATTCAACTAATTCAAACATGACACGTACATGTCAATTATTAATGCGTTGTCAGTTTTCCAGACAGATACATGTGTATGTTAAATGCGGCTTTAAAAGAACCGATTCTTAAAAAAATAAGTATGTATGTTTCTCTGCATGTACAACATCAATTTAAATCTACCTGACATAATACATTTAAAATTTCTGTTGAATTTATTCGCTTTGTACCGAAAGAGACTTATCAGCGTTGCACATTCAAAAAAACCTTTCAGAGTTTATGTTTCCGATATATCCTCCCACGCGCATCTGATTAAAATTAATGAACTTCTTCATCGTAGAGTCTATTGAATCAAGTAAACCAGATGTCCCTTTCAAATGCACTCCGATCGTTCTCTTTTTCAACGTAAACATCTATTAGGTACTGTTTTATTATCGTTCGCATACCAAGACCATGAGAAACGTTCGACAGTGATTGTTTTATTTTCATTGAATAAGACTTGAAAGGCAAAGAAAAGATAGAGAGAAAATGAATATGTGTGTATGTTTTATCGGAAAACAATATGTGTTCATGCAGTACATGTCATTTATATTAACGCCGATGGATTTATGCGGCATGTGAGTGAGATCATTTGTATTATAGCAGATGTGAATGGAATATTTGCGTTAAAAATAAATTAATCCGTTGAAGTTCTTCTTGCGAGAGCATTACACAGAACGCTTACCTGATAAAATCGAAGTACAAATACCGTAGACTATAGTACATGTATGTATGTATACAAGTATATAATGAATGTGTAGGCTGTTATAATGAATAATGATTACAGTAGTGAGTTTGTAAATATGTAGCAATTTATTTTTAGATAGGTAGTAAGAAGAAATCTGTCTTTATCACATTTTAATTACACTAAGTTTATAACCTCTATTTTTGTATTCATTTTCTAAAAAAGAACTTAAGAAATAAAAATTCTTTAGCTTTCTCACCATAAAGTCGATAATATTGAGGACATCATGATCTACATATATGTTTTTATTACTTTTTAATTTGTCTTGCGAATGCAGGATTTTGTTTTATTAATTTATATTATGCTATACAAATCGTTACGGAAATCATAACCTGTCTGATAGGAAAGATGTGAAACGAGAAAAGATCGCCAGAAGAAGGATCGTAAAAATTCCGAAGAAAGAATACAGGACACGCTGTGATAATTGCAGGCTAATTAGATTATTAAGCAGCGCCAGCAAAATATTAACGCACATCATATTAGGGAGATTCAAACAAGCAATGGACGCAACACTGAGATATAATCAAGCGAGTTTTAGACCAGGACGTTAGACCAAATTTCCTAACTAAAAATAATAAAAGAAGAGTGTAATGAATAGAGTGAACCAATCCGGAGCGATATTGGTAAATATTTCATATAAAAGCCGAAAAACTCCAATAATTTATCAATTAATATATATATATATATATATATATATATATATATATATAGTAAACTTAATAAGTCGGCGATTAAAGGTCTGGTTTATTACTTCAAAGTATATATATTTAAAACAACCCTACATGTTTCGGCAATGATGCCTTTGTCAAGGATATAAAAAATATAAAGGACAGAATATATTTATTTATATTTATTTTGATTTATATTCTGTCATTTATATTTTTTATATCCTTGACAAAGGCATCATTGCCGAAACATGTATGGTTGTTTTAAATATATATACTTTGAAGTAATAAACCAGACATTTAATCGCCGACTTATTAAGTTTACCATATCATACCAAGGTCACGAAAATATTATATATATATATATATATATATACAGGGTGTCCCAGCTGACGCGGTTTCTTTGATAATTTGTTTATTTTACAGTATAGAGAAAAAAGTTTCAAATAAAAGTTGTCCCTATTTAAACGACGCATTGCTAGAAAATATTTTCAAATATACAGTGTGTCCCAGTTATAGAAAAAGCGTATGTAACTTTATTATTTTAAATGGCTCACCCTATATATTATATTTTTTTTTGGATTCTGCATGATATTTTAAGTAACTTTTATTAAGACCTACCTATACCTATGTGCTTTTGTTTTCGAGAAAATAAATATTTTATCAAAAATTTTGCAATTGCAGCGCTCTCGTTAATGAGCTGTAGGATCAAAACTAAAAAAGGTAGAAAATTTTGGTTTGCGGAAATTGATACGTCTTGAATTGCTTTACTATTTCCAATATTAACATGTACGGATCCTTTTGTTGACATACAGTTACTGGCGCCAACATTTGGAAACATTTAAATGCCAGTAACTCTGTTTTTTTAAATAGGACACCCTATATCTGTTTACAGAGTTGGATGTAAAATTAAATTCTCTTTCTTTTGATATAAGAAAGTATCCATTTATCTTCAACCGTTTTAGAGAAAAATGTATATTTCTTCTGCTACTGTCGAAACAGACCACTTCAATTTGCACGAAGTAGGCTACGTAACAATAATATTATGGCAGATATTATATTTAATAACCATTTGAACCATTTATAATTATACACAAGTAATACGCTTAATTTAAATTTGTATTATAAACAATTTTAACAAAACAGGGCTTCTCAACAAATAAAAACATAACATAAACATAAAACGCACAACAAAAACAGTTTTAAAAAGACATAAGAAAATCCGTGAAATTTATTTTTCGAAATGTCTTCCGTTTTGGTCGAAACAATTACGAACACGTTTTTTAAACGATTGTTCAACATTTCTCAACATGATTGGGCTGATTTCTTGAAATGCCAGGGTAATCCGCTGACACATATCTGCCGGTGTAGTCGGTGGCGTAACATAGACTTTGTCTTTAATGAAACCCCATAAAAAGAAATCACAACTTGTCAAGTCTGGTGATCTCGCGGGCCAGCTTACTGGACCTCCACGTCCAATCCATCTATTGGGGAACGTTTCGGTCAAGAACCGGCGCACTTCTACGGCATTATGTGGAGGTGCTTCATACTGCTGCATCCACATCCTACGTAGAACTGCTAGAGGAACGTCTTCTAATAAATTATCCAACTCATTTTGTAAAAAGTTCAAATATATGGCTCCAGTCAGATGTTGGTTAAAAAAAAATGGGCCAATTATGCGAGTACCTAATATACCTGCCCACACATTTAGGGACCATCTTTGTTGGCTACCAGTTGTCTGGAATTGATGGGGATTGACGGTGTCATAATAATGATAATTGTGACGATTAACAAAACCGTTTTTGTGAAAAGTTGCTTCATCCGAAAACATAACAAAACTAAAAAAATGTTCATCGTTGTCAATTTTGTCAATTGCCCACTGACAGAAGTTCTGTCGACGTTCAAAATCAGTTGGAAGTAATTCTTGATGAAGTTGAATGTGGTAGGGATGAAATTTATACTTTTTTATAATTCTATGCACAGATGTTTTACTAATTTCTGTGGTTCTGCTTACTAGTCGCACACTGGTATGAGGATTTTCTTGAATGCTGCCCAACACTAAGAATTCATTTTCTTCCGTTATCGCCATACTAAAACGGATTGGTTTTTTATAATTAATACTGCCTGAATTTTCAAATCTTTCTCGCAACAACTCAAACGCTGTACTTCGCGGATGCCTGCGTTCCGGATATTGCTGGGCATAACATCTCGACGCTAACAGGGGATTACGGTTGCATTCTCCCAAAACAAATATCATGTCAATCATTTCCTCTCGAGTCAATGACATTTTAAATTGGCGAAAACGTTTAATTTTTAAAGAAAAATTGGTATTTCGTATCCCCTTCAGGAAAAATGTTCCAAAATTCAAAATGTCTGTTGGATTGTGGTACTCTTACTACTATATGTGTTTGACATTTACAAACGTCATTTGTATGATTTTGTAACTTTTGTTTTTTTGATAGTATTATGTCAGCCTACTCAGTTGTATTTTGTCACAAAATAGAAAGTAATTACATTTTTTATAAAAGGATTGTGAACAAATGTTATCCTTAGAAATTGCTTTATAATACAAATTTAAATTAAGCTTATTACTTGTGTATAATTATAAATGGTTCAAATGGTTATTAAATATAATATCTGCCATAATATTATTGTTACGTAGCCTACTTCGTGCAAATTAAAGTGGTCTGTTTCGACAGTAGCAGAAGAAATATACATTTTTCTCTAAAACGGTTAAAGATAAATGGGTACTTTCTTATATCAAAAGAAAGAGAATTTAATTTTACATCTAACCCTGAAACAGATATAGGGTGTCCTATTTAAAAAAACAGAGTTACTGGCATTTAAATGTTTCCAAATGTTGGCGCCAGTAACTGTATGTCAACAAAAGGATCCGTACATGTTAATATTGGAAATAGTAAAGCAATTCAAGACGTATCAATTTGCGCAAACCAAAATTTTCTACCTTTTTTAGTTTTGATCCTACAGCTCATTAACGAGAGTGCTGCAATTGCAAAATTTTTGATAAAATATTTATTTTCTCGAAAACAAAAGCACATAGGTATAGGTAGGTCTTAATAAAAGTTACTTAAAATATCATGCAAAATCTAAAAAAAATATAATATATAGGGTGATCCATTTAAAATAATAAAGTTACATACGCTTTTTCTATAACTGGGACTCCCTGTATATTTGAAAATATTTTCTAGCAATGCATCGTTTAAATAGGGACAACTTTTATTTGAAACTTTTTTCTCTATACTGTAAAATAAACAAATTATCAAAGAAACCGCGTCAGCTGATACACCCTGTATATATATATATATATAAATTGATAAATTATTGGAGTTTTTCGGCAAAACCTGAACAAGAGCGTTAAATTGACGGTCTAACCTCAAACAATAGTCATGAATTGTACAGATCCATTCGAATATCTTTGATGCAGCTACTTAGATTTGATTAAGACTTCAAAATTAATTAAATGCAAATCAGGGATTTGTTGAGTATATCTATATCCGAATCAGACTTCCGGTTTAGCAGGAAATTATGTTAACTTTTCTTTTTTTAAATGAAACACCCTGTATATTTTTACGATTTTCAATAGAGTTCTGCTCTGGGAGTGCAGCACCCTTTATTCAGCAACGACGAAGATATTTAATTAAATCTGATATTTTAAAATCACGTTTATGTTTAGTAAAGCCATGGAATTAAAATTAAGTACTTGACATAAACTGCCAACATTAACTTTGTAGTCATCGAAATATTAATAATGGTTCAATTAACTGAAGAAAAACGAATTGAAATTCTGATGATGATCAGTTTTGGTGACCGCGTCAGAACGCACGAAGAAGTATGCGATTTATTTAACAATTTTCACCAAGATCGGCATCCAATATCATAAACTGTCGTTGGTAAAACTTTGAGAAGGTAAAGCTCGACCGGAAATGAATTTACTAAAAGGCGGGCGGTCAAAAGTCGCCACTAATGAAGTTATTGCTCAAAATATTGCTATAGCATTAGAAGAATTACTAGAAACTTCTACAACATCCCCCGCATTAGACAATGATATAAGTTGCCAATCAGTAGCCCGAATATTGAAGCACGAAATGTATAATCCATACAAACCTCATTTAGTGTAAGAATGATTGGATGGGGATTATGATTGTAGAATTAGATTTTGCGAAAGATTGATGGAGATTTGCAAAAAATAACCAATATTTTACATACGATTTGCTGTTTTGCGACGAGGCTACGTTTTGTTTGAATGGTACTGCTAATCGCCATAATTGTTGATATTGGTCAATAGATAACCCTCATTGGATGGTAGAAACGCATACACAACATCCGCAGAAATTAAACATTTGACCTGGTATTTTCGGGAACCGTATTATTGGTACACTAACTGGACAGAAATATTTAGATCTTTTACGTTTTTAGGTTGTTTCTAGTACCCTCGCTATGCGCTTAATGTTAGAAGTTTTTCAAACGAAACATTCCCAAATCGGTGGATTGGTCGTAGAGGATTCACTGAATGCCCCGCACGGTCTCCAGATATTTAAATACCCTAGATTTGTTCCTTTGGGATAAAATCTGTGGTTTATACTAGACGACCGTATAATCTGGACGAGTTATGGCAGAGAATAATTGAGAAAGTGCAATTAATTCGTGAGATAGCTTTGGCAAATGTCATTCAGGAATTTGTTCACAGACTTGCACATTATTAAAAATTATTAAAATCTAAGTATCCATATCAAAGATATTCGAATAGATCCATACATTTGCCTTACTCTGTATAAGGGGTCCAACAACGCCGTCGTGTGAGTAGGGCGGATAGAAATAAGTTTTAATCTGCGAACGGTAATTTCCAGTATATCTTCTAGCATGCAGAATTTCATTTTATTGTGTACCGTCGTTGACTAATAGTGTTATTTATCATGATCCAGATTTCTGAGATGTGTCCTAAGCAACGATTTGTGAGAGAATTTTTAACGTTGGAATGTTGCGCGCTCATCTAAATTTACAGGCGTTTGAAAGCTGTTTATGATAGCGATTGTATGGATGTGGAGAACGTATGTTAGTGGGCTTGGCGTGCAAGATTCTGTCATAGAGGCTTTCTTCAACCACCTTCAGATGGTTGAAGAAAACGATCACGACGACGAATATCAGAGAGGCATGTGAAGAATCAAAGGTAAATGAATGCATTGATTCAAGTAAGTCGCCGAATTACGCAAAAACAAATTAATTACTCGACAATCAGGCATTAGTAAAATAAAGAATACAGTATATCGTTCAGAAGTTGAATTACAGAAACATTGCGTCAGATGGGTCCCGCGGCAATTAACGGTGGCCTTCTTCTTCTTCTCTGTTTTGGGTTGGACGCCGCCACGTCCAGGCACTTGAGCACACTGCTCTTTGTACTATCCCCAATAGATCTCTCAATTCCACTCTGTTAGTCTTGTGTCCTCGATAAAAACCACTATCCTCCTCAGGGGAAGTTTGAGTACACTCGAAGGATCCAATAGATCTCTCCCGAAATATTTCTGTCTGAGATCCTTCAGTTTCTCACACGTGCACATTACATGAAGGCTAGTTTCCTCCTGTTTTTCACACCTCCTACACCAGGGCTCGCTAACCAAGCCCATGGTGTACAAATGCTTCCTTAAAGGACAACGTCAGGTTATTAACCCGGTAATTGTTTTAATTTCTCTTTTGTTACTACGAATTAGGTTGGCTGAAAACTTTCCATCCAGTCCCCTTAGTAGTGTTTTGGTATGGAGTTGACCTTCCGTTAACCTCCATTTATTTTTATGTTTTTTTTCTAGCCATAACCAGATCTCCCTTTTAGCGGAATCCTTAGTGATTCCTCATACAGGTTCTGGTCCTATGAAGTTCCTATTAGTACCTTCTTTGGCCGGTTTGTCTCATTGCCCTTAATTCCCTCATGTCCTGGCACCCATATCAGCGACACTGTATTGTCTTGTGCCAGCTTATTGAGGACCTGTTTACAATATTTCACCAGCTTAGACCTGGTAGATGGGTTCATAATGGCTTTAATAGCCGCCTGACTATCAGTCATTATGTTAATTTTTTTGCTTGCGCAGCCGGCTTCCCGAATTTCATCGGCGCAGGCTGCGACTGCTAACAATTCGGCCTGGAAAACCGTAGTATGTTTCCCCAGACAATATCGATATCTTCCTTCTAGGGCACATTCCGCATATGCCTGCACCTGCCCCCTGACTAGATTGTGATCCATCAGTGTACCAGGTGCCGGCACCACAATCGATCTTGTGATCCATCAGTGTACCAGGTGCCGGCACCACAATCGATCGAGCGACTTTTTTCCTGTTCCCTGGTCGGTATAAGTATGTTCAGATTAGCTGTAAACATAATTTCAGGTGCCATACTGTCCACCGGCATTTGAAATATCGGCTCTTCCAGTATAGTTCCTGTGATATCTGTATGGCTCCCTACAACCTTATTAGGACACCATGCGTCATTGGCCTTCAGCGTCAGTATCGCAGCCATTGCCTCCGCCCTTATAACGGAGGTCATGAAAGAACAATGAAAAAATATTTGCAAAAAAACTTCTTAACCTGTATCGACGTGAAGATGATTTTCTCGGGAACATTACCATCGGGGACGAATCTTGGGTTCATTATTTTGACCCCAAAAGCAAACGCCAGTTAATGGAATATCGTCATTCTGATTCTCCACGTGTACGAAAATTCAAAAGAGTTCCATCAGCGCAGAATGTCATGGTCACAATTTTCTGGGATGCTCATACCGAATATCTGTCGAAAATTAATTCTATTAATTCAATAAGATACTGCAAAATTTACGATTACTAAAAAATTGTATCCGTAGTGTAAGATCGGAAATAACGAATTTTTTCTAGCACCACGACAACGCCAAACCGTCTTGCAGCAACGAAGCTTGTCGAGTCTGAAATTCACGCTTGCTTCGCAGAGTTTCGTGCAGTCCTGATTTAGCACTTTCAGATTTCTGGTTATTCCCAAAATTGAAGAAGGTAATTGGGCTGCTGTTCGCATTTGAATAAACAGTAAACAAGAAACTTTTTTCATGGACGGAATTAAGAAATTGATTCAGCGTTTGTTGTGTGTTGCACTAAATGGTGATTATGTGGAAAAATAATTGACAGCACAATAAATTTACTCCATTGTGAGCTTGGTTTCATTCGAATTCTAATTTTATAGAGTTGAAGACCTTATACATATATCAATCCACCCTCGATCTTAGTGTGTGAAATAACTAGTTGGATCTTATTATAAAACTTTCAAATTGATTATACGAGTACTACGAAATGGTTTCTGAAACAATTTTCTTTTATGCATGAGAATTATTATTAATAAATTTTTAATCTTTTTAAACAAATGATGATTTTTTGGGTAATTTTAGAATTTTCCTTGCTGGGAAACAGTAATATAATTGTGTCGTAAATCATCAATAGGACCCTTTTAATATCGATTTTATAATCTACTCTATTGCAATTTAATATTAACGAATACATAATACGAATGACATTGATTCAATTCATTTACATTAACATCCATATAAATTGGCCTTAATGTAACGTGCACATTACATAATTAAAGATCCCATTATCATTGTTGGGCAACAATATAACAACAAACTCGTATAAATATACATATATACTTGGATAGAACAGAATAATGCATTACATTAAATAATAATGAAATTGAGTATCGCTCATTCTATATACGTACCTCTCTACTAGTAATTCTGATAAATCATCGAACTTTAGGAAAATTCTAACCTTTTAATTATAAAGGTGTATCACAGTTAGTTTTTAGCAGTGGCGCTTTTTTTGAAAAATCTTAATAAATTTTGTAATCTTTATTCAACACTGCTACTTCGATTAATTAAGTTAAAGCAAATAGGGAACTCGAAGAACATTCTATTTTCAAATCAGATTTCCCGTTTAGCCTGAAACGATGTTAACTTTTTTATTTTAAATTAAGCACCCTGTATATTTTTACGAATTTCAATAAAGCTCTGCTCTAGGAGTTCCGCAATAATAAGGTTTCACACCCTTTTATATAATAATAATTATATAATATAAATAATGTAAATTTTATTGAGAACATGAAAAATGAACACAAAAAATATAAACAAAATCAATATCAGTTAAAATAGGTTTTCGAAATTATGGTCGTCGTCATAAATCTGTGGTATTAATCGCAGATTTTAAATGATCCCAAAGGAAAAAGTCTAGGGGATTTAAATCTGGAGACCGTTCAATATCCTCTACGACCAATCCACCGATTTGGGAATGTTTCGTTTAAAAAAACTTCTAACACTAAGGGCATAGTGAGGAGGTGCTCCATCTTGTTTGAGCCAAACACTTACAGGTAATTCCCCATCTTCCTCAATATTAGGAACAACACGATCACGTAAAAGATCTGATATTTCTGTCCAGTTAGTACACCATGAATGAAAAAAAGGACCAATAATACTTTTCCGAAAAATACCAGCCCAAGCGTTTAATTTCTGCGAATGTTGTGTATGCAGTTTCTAGCATCCAATGAGGGTTATCTATTGACCAATATCGGCATTATAGCGATTAACGGTACTACTCAAACAAAACGTTGCTTTGTCGTAAAACAGCAAATTGTATTTAAAATATTGGTCATTTTTGCAAATCTCCATCACTCTTTCGCAAAATTGAATTCTACTATCATAATCCCCATCCAATAATTCTTGCACTAAATGTGGTTTATACAGATGATATTTTTCGTGCTTCAATATTTTGGCTGCTAATTAGCAACTTACGAGTATATCATAGTTTAGTGCGTAGAAAGTAGTAGAAATTTATGGCAATTCTTCTACTGCTATGGCAATATCTTGATCAATAGCTTCATTAGTTGGGACTTTTGGTCGTTCGCTTTTCGGTAAATTTCTAGTAATTCCAGTTCTACCTTCTCAAAGTTTTACCAACAACAGTTCGTGGCATTTGTTGCCGATCTTAATGCAAATTGTTAAATAAATTGCATACTTCTTCATGAGTTCTGACGTGGTTACCAGAACCAATCATCATTAGAATTTCGATATGTGCTTTTTCATTAATTAAACCAGGATTAATATTTAGACGTCTACAATGTTAATTCTGACAGTTTAAGTCGAGTACTGAATTTTAGTTTCATGCCTACTAAACGTAAACATTATTTTAAATATCAGTTTTAATTAAATGTCTTTGTCGTTGTTGAACAAAAGCTCATTGCTGCTGAAATCCCAGAGCAGAGCTTTATTGAAATTCGTAAAAATATACAGCGTGTTTCGTTTAAAATAAATAAGTTATTAGTAATTATATTATATATTATAAATAAGTCTTATTAAAATCTAAACAGTCATATCAAAGATATTTGTATTGATCCATGCATTTATCTGACCTTTATATAAAAATAGCTAGCATACTTTATATGTGAGTGCCACGAATCTTGATTTATTATCAAAAATGCGAAAGAATGCGACCGCTAACTGATAGTTTAAAAAAATGTTTAAACAAGAATTGAATTAATTTTTTCCAAGATTTGTTACGATTGATGAAACCTGAGTTCACATCTAAACAGTTGATTTATCATGGTAGCCCTCCACCAAAGAAAACATCAACATTTCCATCAGCGGGGAAGGTGATACTCGTAGCTAGATTTTTTTGGATTCGAAGGGGATCATTTTCATAGACTTACGGAAGACTTAAACAGTTAAATTATGTTACTCTGCTTTTAAAATTAAAGAAAGCAATTTCAGAGAAACGAACTAGAATTGTTCAAAAAAGTTCCCAATAATTACAACAACGCATCTTTTCGTGCCAGTTAAATTTTTCGTCAATAATTGGATCAATTCAGATTTCAGGTTTTGCCTCACCTACTGTATTCACCAGATCTAGCTCCAAGGGACTTTTACTTTTTCCTCAAACTCAAGCTTTTCTCTGCTGGAGGGAAGTTTCGATCAGATGAAGAACTTAGTGTAGCAACGGACAGTATTTTGAAGATTTCGAGAAACATTATTATAAAAATGACATAATGCCACGTCACCTGTGTTGGTTCATGTCTGTTGAAGTTAAACGGGAATATATTAAAAAACAACAAAAAAATTAATACCGTAACTCATTTGTTTCATTTCAAATCTCATTTGTCAAATAAACCTCGCTTATTTTTCTTGGCAACAAAATTCAGTACATTTTTTTTTTTAAATATTGCTCTATATCACGTCACGTACCAGAATCTCCCTTATATAGATTGCGAAATCTAGTATATTTAATTTTTTTCTAATACTATTCTATGCTATGATGTTGAAATATTGCTCTGTATAACTATGGTCTCCGTTATCTAGCTTTGTAAAGTATGAGATTGACAACACATGAGGTTGCTGACCGATTAATAACTAATTTTACCCTAGGTTGTTACGCCTTGTTGTGACAAAATCAATCATACAAGTTGATTTTGTTCGCATTATCATGAGAGTAAAATAGATCTTTGAGCATTATGTGATTTAATTTTTGATGTCAGTTGCCTCTCTTTGGGTTCCATTCCAAATACCCTTGTTATAAGTTTATTGCGTCGAACGAACACGCATTGTCGTCAGAGTAGAACAGATCTGAGAGCATTATGTGATGTAATTTTTAATGCCAGTTGCCTCTCTCTGGGCTTCATTCTAAACACTCTTTTTAATACATTTAACACAGTGGCTACCTCGACAAGGGATGTCTATCCTCTCGTGCACTTCTCGACGCGTATCGGACTCTGGAAGATGACTTGTTCTATTCTATTTTTATATTGATTTAAAAACCTAGGATGACAAAAAATACTTGCTCCCTCCAATATGGCATCTGTTAGGATCAGTCACACAACTGCCTTCATCGTGCCTCTCTATCGAACAGTTAGTAAAGCAGCATTCATATTTACGTATGATAGCTCGTAGCTCGTTAGCTTTATTCGTATATATGCAACAACTACCACTTTATTTAAAATGAATATAATAAAACTTACTATTCGTAAGTTAGAAAGCTCTGACTAAATATTGGTACTTCAAAAGCAGGCGCACGAACAAATTTCGGAGAAGTTAAATATGTATTTGCCTATCTCTTATGAACAGATCATTCGATTAATTCTGGTTTGCAAGCTACTTCATGTAACAACATGCGTAAACGTGTGACACGAACATAGTTTCTATTACGCAGATTATTTTGGAAAATGTAAGATGGGGTGTTTCGCACGAATATTGTGTAATATCAATTACATTATACTTTCTTTATTTGTCACGCATCATATAATGCTTATTATATACTGGATTTTCTTGGTGTTGCAATTTTCGTGTATACTAGTGTATATATCGTTCATACAATAAACAAGTTTGTTAAACGTTTGTCTTATGTACACATATGGTTAACCTGGGCCGTATTTTTTTTGTTTTTTGAAAAAAAAACAAAAAGTTCAAACAAAATTTCAACTTTTATAGCCCGCTCCAAGACGCACGCTCTCAAAATAAACAACCATCGTAATTTAAGCATGTCGGTCTGTCACATTATTTTATGAATAACGCTATAAATTTCATTTTGTTTATTATTTATGATTTACATTCGTAATTCAACAAAAGGTCAGCTCTTTTGTGGTCGTCATTAATACCGGATAATATGTAGTACCCCAATCTTTGTTGTTTACAACCCGGCTGTTTTTAGTAGCTGGCATGGATTGTAAATTTCACCTCCTGGGTTAAATATATGCACAATGAATTATCATATTTAATGCCAATTTACGAGATAATTTCAGAAAACAAATAATATTTTTTTACAATCGTTTACTGTTATTTAATTATGGTAATTAGTGTATTTAGGTTTCATGTTAATTAATTGTTACTGAAATAATGAATAATAATTCAAAAGGATACAAGAAAGAGCAAAGGGGAAATAAACATGAAATAACCTTCTTCTCCACATTTTTACTTATTAATGGCAGAAGTACACGTAACTAAATTACCAAACACGGTGCTAAGAAATTTAGAAACTCCATTGTGAAAGGGTTTTAAACAGTAAAATAGTTAAATTATCAAGATTTTAGTGTTAGACGTTAAGACTTTAATGTGTGCGTTTTTGTAATGCCTCAGTTTGAAACAAAATTAGTTTTAACCTAGTGTCTGATGAAGAAGCAAAATAAGCACTCCGAAACGTCACTTAAGCAAATATCTAGTGTTTTATTTTAATTCTAAAAAAACCTTACTCTGTATGCACGTACAGTAATAGTTATTTATGTACCAAGTCAGTAAAGTGATTCTTTATCGAACGAGCCCCAGATTATGATCTGAGCGAGCGAAGCGAACAAACAGGAGTTTTTTAATGAATGAGTGTTTTAATGTCTTATGAAACATATTTTTTATACTATTTTTCGCTTTGTTAATGTATTTTTTCAAGAGAAAGTTAGAAAAAAATTTGTAATTTCGGGAAATTTTATAGGAGTTGGTAACGTCCGCGAAGGTTTAGAATAAAATTCAAATTTTTGAAATTAGTTGCCTATGGTTGACTTAAATTAACTAAAATCAAAGAACGTTAGTTTCTCTTCATAATAAAGTATTTGTTATTGTATTGTAAATATAATTACTGTATAATAAAATGTTAATTATTAATTGCAGTTTAATCACAATCTTAAATTATCACTATTACTACTGATTTATAGACGTAGTGTGACCAACTTAAAACTGAATCCGTTAGATATTTCATGCTTTAATGATTTATAAAAGCACTCATTTTGAGTGCTTTATCACTCAAAATGTGTGCTGCTATGCAGGACTGGTTGTGAAGTACTTTCGTATCCACCTTATAATCCAGATCTCGTCCCCAGCAATTATTATTTGTTCTAAAAACTGAAGAAACACCTTCGAGGAAGAAAATTTGAAAATGATGAAGAAGTGCAAGAAGCGGTTTTAGACCATTTTGCAGACAAAACTCGAGAGTACTTTTCTAACGGTATTAAAATATTAATTTCAAGATCCGAAAAATGCATTGAAATACATGGAGATTATAATGAGAAATAATTGCTCTATTTCTATCCCCTCCGGAATATAGTCAGGCTAGAAACTTCTGGCGCTTACCTCGTGTCTCAGGATCGTCGTTATTTTCACGAAAATCAAATTTCTTATCTAATAGAAGTATTTTTTTAATTTACTAATCTTTACCTTTATTAATTTACTTAAGTGAACTGTTTTAAACTAAATGATTATTGCATATCATATTTTAAAAAACCTGTATAAAATTGATCAAAGTTTTGTCCTAATTTCTGTGTCACTTTCCTGTCAAAAATGTTATGTCACCTTTTTCTATGAAATTGTCTTTCTTCACTTTCAAATACGGCTTTTTCTCTTCAATATATTCGACTTTAAATTGTATAAATATAGTCTTTCTGTTTTCTTGACCAATTTTCTTTTATTGATGCTTGATAAACTTTTAAAATCTCTATTCTTCTTTCACCAAAATTATCCTTTTTGGCTCTTTTATTAATTTACTTCAAATTATATGCTTATACCAAAACTTTGAATTTCCCATATATAAATTTTTACACATAACTATATTGACAACCTTTATTTATATCAATATAAAGTACTATAAATAGTGAGATTCTCCGTTTTTCACATTTAATACTTCAAATTTTAATAAATAATGAATTTCTAATTCTATTATCGGGATAAAATAAAACAAATTTTAATGAATTTCACTATCGTTTCATTCACACAGGAGCTTCGTCAGGCATGTAACTAACTGTAAGAAATAGTAAAATTCATTAAAATTTGTTTTATTTTATACCGATAATAGTCATAATGGAATTTAATCAAGTAAAGGCTGAAACAATCCTTTATATAAGTGCAAAACAATTGCATTTTCGCGAAGTAATGTCAATGAAATAAATGCTTTGTACATTTTACGACGCTAATTATTTTTTTACCGAAAAAAATTCGCTCTGAAGCAGGATTCGAACCTACGTCCATTGGTTTGCCGGACCACTGCTCTTACCATTAAGCTATTAAGGATTGAAGTTTAGAATCGTCGGGAAAGTCTTAAATCGCATTAAGAAACAGATATTAATATTGTTGCCCGTAGTCGGCAAATTTGTGCAAATCAATTGCATTTTCGCGAAGTAATGTGGAATGAAATAAAAGCTTTCTACATTTTACGACGCTAATTATTCAAATTTTTTACCGAAAAAAAAAAATTGGCCGGAAGCAGGGTTTGAACCTACTTCATTGGATCGCCGTACCACTGCTCTTACTAGTAAGCTATAAAAGACTGACGTTTCGAATCGTCGGGAAAGTCTTAAATCGCATTAAGAAACATATATTAATATTGTTTCCCATAGTCGGCAAATTTGTGCAAATCAATGAATTTTCGCGAAGCAATGTGAATTAAATGAATGATTTCTACATTGTAAGACACTAATTGTTCGAATTTTTTACCGAAAAAATAATGTTTAATTGTAAGAGTAGTGGTCCGACGTAGGTTCGAATCCTGCCTGCTCAAGGGCGAATGATTTCGGTAAAAAATTCGAATAATTAGCGTCGTAAAATGTAGAAAGCATTTAATTCTTTCTTTAATCCTATATATGTATAAATTCCTAATTCATTACTTAATTTTAAATTTTTCTACGTTTCTATCAATATCTTTTTTTTTAAATATGTACCTTGTTTTAGCCCGCACTATCTAACAAGAACCATTACTATTGTATTTTTACTAAGAACTCAATATAATATTTTATTTTATCATTGTTATGTTCAAATGTTTCTCGTCATCGTTACTTCCTGGGTACCCTATAAAACAATTAAGCATAAGTTAACCGGAAATTCTGTTTTTAAAACCAGACTTGGCTTTTATGTAAAAATTCGGTCAAAATTCCTCAGTGTATTTACGCATGTCATTGAAATAAAAATCCATTAGCGAATTGCTGCAAATGTTTCGTTGTAAATCAATCACCAGGTTCAGATAGTATCTTTACTTAAAGTATAGTGTCCCTTCCGGTGTATAACAGCGATTCTTTTAAGCGCAGTACATTTACATTTTTCTCGTCAAGTGTGGTATGAAAGCAAGTATTTATTGTGTGTAAGTACACAAAATCTATTTTTGCCTGTCCTTACGCATCACTTCAAAGGCTGAATACTATTAGTTTGTTTTACTTATTTTATGGCTATGGGGTATAATATGGATATTTTGTTATTCCTCTGGCGTTATATAAAAAATGTGTGTAAAAGATGTTTTGATATATTTGTTTTCTTCTCTAAAAATCTAACATTAAATATTTTATATAAATAAATAATAATTTCAAGATCCTACACGAAGAAAAGAAAAGTAAGAAACTCGATTTATTAGAAGCAATGCAAATTAATAAACAAAAATTTTCAAATAAATTATTAAATGACAAAACAGAGCTTAATTCCTCCCCTCTGTTGAATTTATTTCCTATTTGTGATTGAAATATTTTGTTAGATATGTGTCACTTATAATATAATTTATGTTATCTATATGTATCCCTACTAAAAGAGGCGGGTAAAAATATTTCGGTTTCCAATTTCTGAGAATACCATTAAGTAATAAAATAAAAAATATTTACGTTTAAGTAAAATGTTTTATAGTACCACTTGTTATATCCGAAGAAACCGTTGTACGGTGAAACAGCTGTTATATAGTCATTATTATTAAATAAAGTGTAAATCTAATACAACATTGTGTGTTTTTATCATTTGATATGGATTTACATCAAGTAAAGGCAGAATCGATTCAATTAAATATTTTGTTTAACGGTATATCCTTCTTTTTGTTTTATTAGCTGATTTAGGGAAACATGCGGAATTTTTTCAGCAATATTTATTTTTTAATTTATACCCCACAGTGACATTCGATTTTTCAATTTTTCAATTGTTATAAAATTAAAATTATCACAAAGATAGCAACATTGGCATATAAAATTAGATATAATTAATCAACTTTTCTTAATAATTGTATCGAACGAATGAAACAAAAAGCAGTTAAATTTATTGGAAATGCAGATTCGACTTTCTTGATGTATTATAGATACTGTACAGATCGAAATTATTATTTGCCATCATAAGCCATCATAAGCATAAGTTCTTGGAAGACGATCCTTAAAAGTTTTTTCCTAAGTGTGGTCATGTTGATATATTCATTGCTTTGGTTTTAGATCTTAAAATGATTGTCTTAAATCATATTTATTTAGTTTTAGAATGATTGTAGGAGTATAATTATGTAAAGTCGTATATTAGAAAACAGCAAAGGCACTTATTTATCTATATTTCTCTCTAGTTATGCAATTAACGTACGTGGGCTGATCCTTTTGCTCTGCCCCTGACCCATTTATAAACCAAAACATTTATCTTCACATCGCATTGTAACCTGCTATGTATAGATTAACGCTAGAAACTTACAAGTCAGAACCTGTTAAAGCATGCCTACAGTAAACGCCCGAGGTCGAGAGAGTCACCCGCGGTGATTAACGAGCAACGAGCGGTGATTAAATACATACTTAAATTTAAAAGAAATGACTCCCAACTCAGATTCATCAAGATTTGGTGGATACATTAGGGGAATCTGCAGGATTATATGACATAGTTAGAAGGTGATGTCGTGAGTTTAAATGTGGTAGACAGTCGTGTACAGACAAACATGCAGGTGGAACACCTACAACCGTCACTACTCAAGAAACTGTTAAAAAACTCCATGATCGTACTGCAAGATCGACGTGTGACTATTAGACAAATAGTTGAGGATGTTGGTCTCATACCATGTGGTATGTAATATAATTACAGCCGAATTGAATATGAAAAAATTGCCTGCAGGATGAGTACCACGAATGTTAACAGATGCACACAAGCAAACTCTAAAAGACATTTGCGGTCGTCTTTTAACGTGGTATAGACACGGCAAAGAAATTTTTTTGCAAGATTAGTGACAACAGATGAGTTCTGGATCCACCATTATTATGCAAAGACCAAAATACAGAGTAAAGAGTGGATATATCGAAGTTCACCACCGCCGAAAAGATTCAAGATGCAACCTTCAGCAGGGAAAGTCAAGCTATCCGTATTTTGGGATGCTGAAGGTGTAATTTTAGTAGATTTCCTGCGGAAGGGGGCCACAATTATAGTTGCTTATTATGACAATTTAATTCCCAAATTACGTGACTTGATAAAAGAAAAACTTCGGGGGAAGTTGCTTAGGTGTTTTCTTGCATCAGGATAACGCACGCAGTCACAAGTTCGCCATTTCAGCAGCTGCAATAGCTCAAGCAGGCTTCGAGTTAGTTGAGCATCCACCAAATTCGCCAGATTTGGCCACCAGAGATTACCAATTAATTCCAAAACTTAAACACTTGCGTGGTAAACGATTTTGGTCATATATTGATATGATATATGTGATAAATCAGTGTTTTGCAGAGGTTGAATTATCTTCTTTCCGAGAAGCATTAGAAATGCTTGAACATCGATGAGAAAAATGTGTTAACCTTAATGGAGACTATGTTGAACAATAAAAGATATTAGCCAATTTTTTATTGCGAGTGGGTCAGGCGTGCCACCCTCGTGTATATCTATGCGCTGTACTGTTTTCTAAGGTACGAATGGTCTATAGTTTTAAATATAAAACTAACTGTAACTGCTCATTTATAAAGTATCAAGTGACAAATAACGATCAATTCTCAAATGTTATTAAAAAGAAGACAAATTTTAATTGGTAGGAACTTTGGTGGTTTATATCATATTTGTCAATACGATTTTCAATTAATAACTAAAGTCCGGGCTAAAAGGCATCAAAAAACAGAAGAGGCACTTAAAAGAGCATAAAATCTTCACAAAAAAAGCATTAAAAAGGCATATTTTTTTAATAAGGCATAAAATTCCAAGAAAAAGCATAAAAATTAGATAAACAACACAACACCATTTTATTTTCACCAAATATACATTTCTAAACAAAGTTATATAAAGAAAACTACTAATTCCGGAAACCATTGATTTAATAATATTTTATTTTCATCAAAAATATATTTTCAAACCAAATTTTTATAAAAAAAAAAACTAATCCCGAAAACAACTGATTGTTCTGCTTTTTTGTGCGTTTTATTCTGGACTTTACTAATAATAACAGAGACTGACCCTCAACTGATTATAAACAGTGAAACATTCAACGTAGCACTGTCCTAAACAAAAATGTGGCATGGAGTATAATATTTTCCTTTGTACAAATGAGACAGTAATGCAAGCGATTTTACTTAAAACAAAATGAAAACATTGAAAGGGTATAGGCTAAAAATGTCGATGATTCTGTTCCAAGTATATTAATAGAGCAAGAGGTAATAGCAGTGATTATGGTTAAACAAATACCAATATCATCATGCCATTAACTATAAGTCCGTGGCTTGTTTGCAGATTTTCGGTCTCTTCTTATCTTATGTCTGCCTTTCCTAGTGTTTGATTCCCATGGCTACTAGCGTTTTCTCAACTTCCTCTTCCTCGACCTTTTTTTCTTACCACTTCTTTCTGAACCTGCTTTATTTTCTCTCTCTGCGTGTAGCAGACTAACATGCCATAACCACCATATTATCTGGCTTCGTTATCGTTGGTGTCTTGCTATAAGGCCCTTATTTCTACATTTGTTGTAGTCTGTTGTTCGTTTTGTTTTTCCTTCCATAGATTTTTTCAATACTTTGGCTCTTCTAGAGTTCTATTGGGTTTCCCTCATTTGCATTTACTTTCCACAACACACCGCTGTATGTCACAATCTGCCCGATTAATCTCTTTCACTTTTCTCGATATATGTACTCCCGGATTTCAGAAGTGACTGTATAAGGGGGTTTTAATGTGACACAAATTTGCATGTCATCTATCGAAGCCCAACGTTTTTAATGCATATGATATGTGATTTCAGTGAAAGTATACATCAAAATCTCTAATTATAGAGCATTGGGGAAGAGACGATACCCAATGAGTTAATTATAGCACAGTGGGATGATTTTCAATACTTCAAACATCTCTAGACTTTATTGGAGCTTTTAGTTGCTTTCAACATTAGTTTGTCATTGTTATATACATGTATTTTAATTCAATCGACTTATGTCTTGGAGAAAACTAATGTGCTGGGATTTATTTCCCTTTGAAAATCTACGAGGAAGCTACGATTTTCAAGCAATATTCTTTAATCTTTTAGTAAGATATGTAAATAATATTCTCATTATTTAGAATGAAGTTTTTCGGACATGTATGTATGTATGTCCGATACAAAGCCGCTGAAGGCATTTAAGCGACATTCAAATCCGTATAATTATACTCTAAATTAAAATAAATATTTCCTTAATTCCGTGCTGACAACTAATTTAGTTAATTAACTCTTCTTTAAGCTATAGTCTTGATATATACTCGTTATCATATTTTTTATAGACGTTTCTATTTTCAATTATTAAATTGTTTTTGGGAAAAGGCTCTGTTGCAACTGTAGAGGCGGTTCGAGTTGTTATTATGACATAAATATCTATTTGGCAACCGATTTTCTTTTAAATTAAATTAGGGTGGGTATTTAAAATTTAAACGGATCTAGTTTTACCGAATTTCACATTTTTTTCTTATACATGGTGTTCTTAAAATATAGAGACATGTGATAAATAGAAAGATGTATCTAATTATGTAGAATTGAATCCAAAATATTGTGACTCAACTTTCTCCTCGAAAATTGTATTACGTGACGCCTATGAATTCAAAATATTCACAATGTGTATAAGTAATAAATACCTCACACACATTTACGCTATAGCGTATGTTTACATATGTTACAGCTAGATGAGATGGACAATAACAAAACTATTACACTGGCCTGCGACGTTTCTAGGTCATGGTTTTGTTAGATGACTTATTACCATTTTTTCATGCTGAATTCATAACAATGTGTAATTTTGCTTGAACAGGTCAAACCTTCATTCTATTGTAAAAAATTAGTATTAATTTATTAATAACAGAAATTAAAGGAAATTTCAAAATTACTGGCAATACCGCGCGAACAGTGTGCTATGAGGAATTTGTTTTTATTCTCTCAGTGCACACAAAAGCGGCCACAGTCGTTCTTAAGCTATTCGAGCGGTAGTACGCCTATGTTGATTTGAGTGCGAACGTTAGTATTTTCATAATGTACAGAAAAAAATGTAAAAATGACCCAGACAGGTTTTGTTATATATGTGGACAAATCACTTTAGCTAATTGTAAATCAAGCATCACGAATTTTATGAAGAAAAAGTACCTAGCCTACTTTGGAATCAAACTCAGTGATCAAGACAAGTCACTCGCACCTCAAATATGCTGCAAAATATGCGTAAAAGGTTTGCGGCATTGGAGCACCAAGAAACAAAAAAGCCTACCTTTTAGTATACCGATGATATGGCGGGAAGGGACAAATCGTACTACCGATCGTTATTTTTGTATGACTAATCTACGAGATAAGAATTTATAAAATTTTCAAACATCAGTGATGCCAAATTTTTGACGATCCTCAAATCCAAGAACTGATGAAGGACCAGGAATTTGACCAGAATATGGAAGGTAATGAAAAAAATACATGATTAGCATTAAAATCCATTGTCCTACACTTTTTGGGAAACTACCCAAGTCAAGAGTATCAACAAATGGTCCAAGACCTGTTACAAAGCTATCAGCCTCTTGGTGCACGTATGTCTGTAAAAATTTATTTATTAAGTTCGCATTTGGATTGTTTTCCAGAAAATTATGGGGATTTTAGCGAAGAGCAAGGCGAACGCTTTCACCAGGACATTCGTGTAATGGAAGAGAGATATCAGAGCCGGTGGGATGTAAATATGCTGGCAGACTGCTGGTGCATAAAAAGGATGTGCAAGCCGTCAAGCATGCACGAAAATCTTTGAAAAAAACCTTTCCTGACACAATAATTTCTTTTACAGTATTGTTATATTATTATAACCTCACTTTAAATAACTACATTTTTAATTTGTGTTTGTTAAATTAAATTTGTTCAGCTTCTAATTTTTTCAGAATATATCTATACCAAAAACTTGATCTGATATAAAAAACAATGAGTTACATTTTTGAAATCAGCACATACCATTTACCCAAAAACAAAATCTCAGACAAAAAAAAATTAAAACGCAGACCAGTGTTGTTTTTGTTACTGTCGGTCAACTTTAAGATATTGTGTCTGATACTTTTTATAATCGCTTGATCTATTTTTTTCTCGCTTATGAGAGGGAATTTTTGGAAACTATTTATATTCTATATAATTACATCTTCCTGTTTCTTATACGTTGTATTTTTATTTCAAGGACCCTGTATATAATAATATCTATGCCATGAAACACTTCAAACGTTTCTTAAATTATGAAGTTTCAGTAAAGATAATAAATTTGCGGGATCTGTCTGCAGCAATATTGAGACGTGCTGTACTAAAAGCACGTATCTATAACCATTCACCGGGATGAATATCAATTATACCCCTGTGACAATTTCAGTGGTGTCGAATTCAATTTTATATATTTTTCGTATTTCTACTCGAATGGTTAGCAATACGCAAAAGCCGATTAAGGAACGCCACGATAAATAAATGAAATACCGAAAGCTTTGGAAAGCTTTCATCGCCAGACATCTATTGAAACTTTCGAACGGTCGGGGAAGTTTCGAAGAAGGTATTTACGAGGGCACGAGACCCACAAATTTACTCGCAATCGGTTACCATCTTGCTTGGTGCTGAGCTAAAGAAGATAAGTTCATATTCCTGGTAAATTATCCTATGTTCATAGTGAAAATAAGTTAGTAATTGTTTTATTTTAACGAAAATAAAAGAAGAATTTTAGCTAAAACAGCCGTTTATGAATACTTCATGGGGCCTAGCTAAGTATTCTTATTAAAATATTAGTTAACAGTTATCGAAAAAGAATAATGTGTGGTAATGTATCTTTCATTTAGTTTTTGTTGAGATCGTTTTTCCATAAAGGTCGAAATAGAATTGGTGTTTCAGCTTTTGTGCAGATATAGGGCGCAATATTGTGCGGTATTTTCGAAAAAGTGTATATGTGAGATTAACAGCTATTTTGTTGAAGTATTTATTTACACATAATTCATTTTGGAATGGGAGAAGACGACCATCAGGAGATACGCATTGTAATGAAATATGAATTTAAACTTTGAAATAGTACCATGACTGCAAATTGTAACATAGATAGGGGTATAATGATGTTTATAATTAATAACAAATCGTTTTCTAGAAGCTGAATACATTAAAGTTTTACTCATCAAATCATTTCTTAGATACTGCGAAGCTCCTTACCGTATTTTATTATTATTAAGTTTTATAACAAATTATCACAGAATATTAAATGTTGCACATATAGGTGTTTTTAAGAAATATATTAAAAATTACATGCTGGCACATTATTTTTATATTATAAAAGAGTATCTTGATAGCTAATTTAACAAATGTATACTTTCTTTTTTTGATTGCTGTGGTTCTTATAGATTGTGTTTTGTTCTTCTTGCTATTTATAAAAACTTTTATTTTTTAAGTTTGTCATATTGCCATACATATTGCAGTGTATGTTTCCAAATAAAGGTAAATTAAATGAATGTAAGAGAGAAGAAATAGCAATGAACATATTTGAAACGCACTGTATTTTAAATGCACTTTGTATGACATCCATCGATAGGGCAAATTTAATGTTTACTACGTATAGACATTTTTTTATTATTTTCTGCAATAGATTTAAGATATAACAAAACACATGGTGTTCGAAAAACACATCTGGTCTACCCGTTAAATTCATATTCAATATTCAGTGTCATATAGATTATCATTTCTTTACGATTTAGTATATAAATATTAATATTTTGAATTCAAGAACAAGCGATAGGCACCAAAATTTAAAAGGATATTTAGAAGATTATAATGCTAGCAAAATTTCATTATCAATATGTAAATCTTCCATTTTCTTCGATAAATAAATATTGTTTGTTTAGGCATTCAAGAAGTACGTTAAATCTTAGGTAAAGATCTGCATTAGAAATCTTGGAAAATTATATATACACGTTTGGCCCGTTTTTACCTTAAATGCGAGCTACAAGTCCATGTATATAAACGAACGTAGTTGCCAAGTTAATACACAAGTGCGCAAGTACTGTTCGAGAAAAGTAGTGGGAACCCTTAAAGACAGGTTGATACGATACGATCATTTCGATCATAAGAGACCAATATTGTGCATGTTGGTGGTTGTTTTCTTAATTTTTATATTATTATTCACGTTCGTGATATTCTTAATAAGTATCTGAAGTTAATATTATAAGAATTACCTACTTCACATTTATTAATTTAATTGTTGAATTTAATTAGTTTCTAATTGGCAGTTATATTTTGTATTATTTGATTTTGGCCTGTTTTTATAGTTACGCAAATACGATAACCCCGGAAATGTTTTCGAATGTACGAAATAATTTTTATCATAGACCTGCGTACTGTCAGGAGCAAAGAGTTGGATTATTCGAACATTTGATTAATTGAGAAGTTTTAATTTGGTTTTTCAAGAATTCCGTTTATTTTAGAAGTATATTTTAATTTCCATTATTTAGAATTATTCTTTTAGTTTATCGTACTCTTCCTGTTTCCCCAGAAATTATATTTATTGAATTTTTTCATTTTGTTTTCCAAGAATTTTCTTTATTTTTTTTATCTATTTTATTTTAAAATTTATTGCCTTCAGAAGAGCATTTTTTTTCTCTTACTTCAATACGTCTACTTTGGTAGTGTTATACATTTACTATTTTTTACAGCTTGTATTTAATGACTATTTACCTAAAAGATTCTCAAATTATGTTTTTTGCGCTCGTTGTTAACAATATTGTACATGTGCATAGCTGTATAGTATATCACTATTACGGAATACATTCATATTCATTTGTCAATTCTCCAACAAAAGTACTGGTAAAATTAAAGTACGTTGTCTATCACATTTGTTTCGGCAAACCACTAATCTAGAAGAACATTTTTATTTCTCTAAAGGTCTACTTGCCGGCTCTCGTATGTATATTTGTTAGGTAGGTACGGTTTGGCAACTTCTCACGCCTTATGTATGGGAAGCCGCATGCAAGATGATTGTAGACCGAACCTGTATATATATATATATACATATATATATATATATACATATATATATATATAACTACATAATATATACACACTATACACAACAAATTTTGTATAAGAAACAGTACGGCATTCACTAAAAAAAAAAAACAGGTGTAATTGACCAAAAAGAGGATCAATAATATTGATAAAACCTCAAAGAACTTTATAAAGTTTAAAACAAAGCTTTATATGGTATTTGTTGCCTATTAAAGTAACTATATGTTTATTTTTACATGATAAACAATGTAGACGTCAAACTGTGTTTGAGATTTGAAGGTTATGTATTACACGAATCACAGTTCAATATATGAAGTCGAATGAAAGAGAGAGTAAGTTAGTTCACTAGTAAGACAAGGATTATACAAATTGAATATAGAAATAACCTAATCGTTTTAAACAATGAGAGAACATTGAACGAGATATGTAAGATAAAGATGGAATACAAAAAAATAAAAACACATCTTATGGAAATTTTTATTTGATTTGAAAAACATTTAAAAAAATCAATGAAAGAACAAGAGTTTTAAAATATAAAATATGACTTGAAGAAGGGACTAAAGAAGACTATTTTACATTTGGAAAAGGATTGATGTCGCCAGCCATATATAAATATTTATATATATATATATATATATATATATATATATATATATGGTAAATCCAATCAGTTGGCGATTTTACTTCAAAGCACATATATTTAAAAAAACCCTACATGTTTCGGCAATGATGCCTTTATCAAGGATATAAAATATAAATGACAGAATATATATATGTATATTCTGTCATTATATATATATATATATATATATATATATATATATATATATATATATATATATATTCGTATATATCTACAAAATATAAAGGCATCATTGCCGAAACATGTAGGGTTTTTTAAATATATGTGCTTTGAAGTAAAACAGACCTTTAATCGCCAACTGATTGGATTTACCATATCATACCAAGGTCACGAAAATATTATATATATATATATATATATATATATATATATATATAAAATTGTTTCAAAAAAGAAAGAACTTCTCTGAATCCATTGAAAGCAGCGGTCACATTTTAAATTTTGCACTCATTTGAATCGATATTTTCATATTAAGTTAAATTACTTGTAGAGTACATATATTTTACTTGTTTAAGAGAATCATTAATTTTATTTTTATTTAGTTCATTTACATCACATTCATAAAACAATGGACATATATCATGGTGAGTTCGACAACTTGTACAATGAATGCGATAGGTCTGTATAAGGCATTAAATACGTCTAAGACTTTGAAGTGGATAAAATAAAAAGACTGAGATATAATGCATAATACGTATATTTTTATTTAATAAGTATGTATATTTTTTTTGACTTATCCTTTTTCCTTCTTTTTGTATCTTTTGTACTGATATGTAAAATTTTTGGATTAAATAAACATTATTATTATTATTATTATTATTATTATTATTATTATTATTATTATTATTATTATTATTATTATTATTTATACATTTCTTATACATGAACCTAATAAATAATAAAAAAATAAATGACAAAATATTTGTATTCTTACGCCATCAACGCTACTTTTGATATTCCTATTATGTTAATATAATAATAATATGTATGTAGTTACTGAAAATTTAATTATAAGGATGTATATGACAAACACTAAAATGGCAATCAAGAAATATGTGTAGCAAAATCGTTTTCGTTTATATATACATAGATATTAGAAAGTGCTTTCAAATTTGTTTTAGTGGAAAAACTTTAATAGGCTACTGTAAGTAAAAAGTGATTAAAATAATTTACGCTATGTTGCTAAAAAGTTTTTTCTGTGACGAGCTTTGATTTGTGGAACTGGTAACAAACAATGTAATTAAATTTTTTCTAAAAGCGGACCGTGAAAATTAACTTGAAAAACTATTTTCCTATAGACGCAACTGACGCCATTGCATACGATGAACTTGTTAAAAATACGTATTTACTGAAAATACATATATGTATATCGATATTCAAGATTGAGTATAAGCATATGCCGCGGGGTATATATTCCATATCGTTTGAAAAACGAAGTATATTAAAATTAGTCCACGTATTCCTAGAAATAATAGAACCACTTCGCGATACTCCGAAATGTGCTTTTCAGGAAGCACTCGTGAACGCATATTCCGTATCTGAAAAGTAAAAAAAACACACAAACTAGGAAAAATTGCCATTTCCATTTCAGTTGTTGAACGTTCGGAGTTTCCGACTTTGATTTTTCAGGTGGAAAATAAAAAGTTTGCTCACGTTTATAGGAATGTTTTTCGCAAAACGTAAAGCGCTTTTGCGAAATTCCTTTATTTCGTGCAGATTGACGGACTGTCAAAAGGCCTCCTTTTTCTGTTTTTAATAAACGCGGTGATATTTTGCACGGAAATAATTATTCTCGGGATTCGTTTTGTGCTCTTTTCATTCATGTTCGTTGTTTTTTGTATTGCTTCCCTTTCGTTTCCTGTCGATAATTAACATAATTATTTTTGTTTCAGGTGAGTATTCTAAAGGAAAAAGCATGCGCATCGTATTAGTGGTGAGTTAAATTAAAAGATATTGACTCATAGTGAAAATAATGTTGAATTAGATACATTTTTAAATTATTTATCTAAAATATAAAATAGGAACAATAAATTTAGTATAGATGAAACTTTTTTACTTCGTAGAGTATTGTATAAATAAAGTAAAATATGCTTAAACAAAAAATCTAGAATTAAAAGTTATTTGGTTAAATCTATACGTTACAGTGAAAATTATACAAGACTAAGTTATACACATATCGTGTGTGTCATATCAAGTGGCCACAGTTGGCAATAGAAAATTTAGACTCTTGACATTTGTCCTTTCTTATGAATGGATAATGATATTAACCTGTCATGATAATGTATGTAATTTGACTTTCACTTTAAGACTTGTACTTCTTCTCATACCATTAACAATGTTGTTCAACATATGTCAAGAGATATTATTTACGGCTCCTCTAATCGCAGCTTTCAATTTATCTAAATTATGAAAACAGTTTTGAATACTTTAAATCTGCAAACAACAAAAAATCAAAACGTATTGTGTCTAGCGAGATGGTCGGCTACAAACCAGTACTTAAGAGTATAGTTTGTCATCATAAAATTGTTCCAAATAATTAATTATAGCCTTTGCAGTATTAAGGTGGTGTTCCATCTTTTCGGAAAAACCTATTTCTTATTCATGGTCATGCTACTGATTGATAAACGATTATAAAATCATTTGTGTATAACGATCAGCATTTAACGCATCTGTAAATAAAATAGATCCTGTAATTCCTCTCCTGGTAATTGCAATACAAACGCTCATTTTTATCGGACGAAGGTCTATTTCATAAAAATTGTAACAAACTATTTACTTTGAAATGCTCCGGTTAGCAAAAATGAATGAATGAAGTGGTACTTGACTTTATTCAAAAGGTAAATAATTAATAAACAGAGAACTACTTATTTTACATAGATTTTGCTCTTGCTTATCTTCAGTAAATAACTTCTCAGAGCGATTCAGATTCTAAAAGGTGCAATAAATATAAAAAAAACAACCTCTATTACTAAAATTTAAAAAAAAAACAACAAATACCGCGTTCAAATGGGATCTGAAACACTCTGTTTAATAATTAGATGAAGGAATTTTGTGTGGTCTATACACTATTTTGAAAACGCTCTTTGGGGTCTCTCGTCCTTGTAAATTTTGAGTATTGCTGTTCGTCCTGACACCCGATGTGTGCCGTCCGTATATTCCGTGTCGCCTGCAGATATGCAGACGTATTTGTTTATATACGGTTTATTTACAATGAATGGGTTTGTGTATAAGTAATTTATGAATATGCGATATCTACGATTTAGTAAGGGTCATTGTACTCTCGCTACAACAGCTGAGTATTTCGCGCGGCCTAAAAACGGTTTTAAACGATTATAAAATCATCATTCATTTACTTTGAAATTAAAAATAAAATTATACAGCGAATTTTTTAGATAAACTTTTTTTATTAAATACTAAATTAACATTTTAATCTAAAATTAAATTCTCTGACACTTATTCAGAATAACACTGTATATATATATATATATATATATATATATATATATAAATATATATATATATATATATATATATATATGTATATAGTATTTTCGTGACCTTGGTATGATATGGTAAATTCAATCAGTCGGCGATTAAAGGTCTGGTTTCCTTCAAAGTATATATATTTAAAACAACCTTACATGTTTCGGCAATGATTTATATTTTATATCCTTGATAAAGGCATCATTGCCGAAACATGTAGGGTTGTTTTAAATATATATATGTACTTTGAAGTAAACCAGACCTTTAATCGCCGACTGATTGAATTTACCATATATATATATATATATATATATATATATATATATATATATATATAGGGTAAACCTAATCAGTAGGCGATTAAAGGTCTGTATATTACTTCAAAATATATGTATTTAAAAAACTCTACATGTTTCGGCTGTATACGCCTTTTTCAAGAGAATACAAAATATGAATTCATATTTTGTATTCTCTTGAAAAAGGCGTATACAGCCGAAACATGTAGAGTTTTTTAAATACATATATTTTGAAGTAATATACAGACCTTTAATCGCCTACTGATTAGGTTTACCATATCATACCAAGGTCACGAAGTTATTATATTTATATATATATATATATATATATATATATATATATATACAAAGTGACATTGAAGAAACTACAATGCGTAGTACCACGCGATGGAAGACCTTGAAATACTAAAAAAGTTCTTATACACTAATGTCCGATCACCTTTTGTTTCCAAGATACAGTATCTTAAATATTTGCTAGAATTTTTTTTTAATTTCATCTGAGTGGGATGACCTTATTGACAAAATTAGTGTATTATAGTTTTGAGTATTATTAGAATATTATCATAGTTGGCTATGCGATTATGACACCTGTCAAATTAATATTGCATTAATTTATATATATTTATTTAAGTTTGTCGTGTTTTTGATTACATTTGTGTTTGGTTTTGCTGTTTGTCGTTTTTTAAAGTTAATTTAAAAAATGATTCTCTTTACTTTTGAAGAATACAGGGGGACATGATCATGTGTTATGGTGAAGCTCGATTAAATTCTAGATCCATTAAGACCTGTTCCTAATGTCAGAACATTTATTGACGTGCATAGATGTTTGGGAGAAGATGGCTGCTTCAAAAAATCAAAAGTTAATAGTGGGTGTGACCAGAACTCATCGTACTGTTGAAAATGAAGAAGCTGTTTTGCAAATAGTAGAAAATAATCCGAGAATAAGCACCAGCAAAATAGGTTCAGCTGTACAGAATGTTAACCGTGAATCAGTTAGACAAGTCAGTAAACAGCTTCTTCACTTGTTTCATTTCCAAAAAGTTTATCACCTATTGGAATAGGATTATTTACCCCGTGTACAATATTGCAAGTGGTTGCTAAATCAAGGGCAAATGTTTTGAACATACATAACATGCACTATTGAAGTGATGAAAACCCTCATCAAATCATAATACGGAATTACCAATTATACCTGCCAACACATTAATAGAAAACCCATATTCTATTAATGTGTTGGCAGGTATAATTGACATTTACCTAATTGGTCCATTTCGATTGCCCAATCGATTGATAGGCGAGCTTTATCGACATTTTTTGGAAAATGAATTGAACAATTTATTAGAAAATGTCCCATTGTACATTATTCAAAGAATGTACTATATGCATGACGGCGCGTCAGCACACTTTTCTCGTAGAGCAAGGGAATTTTTTCGAAGAAGATTTGGAAATAGGCGAATTGGTCGTGGAGGACATATATCATGACCAGCTCGTAGTCTCGACCTTAATTCCCTCGATTTTTCATTTTGGGTGTTTATAAAAGCAAGTGTATTCCGTAGAAATAAACAGAATTATGCAGTCTGCTGATAGATTCTGTAATAATCATTAAAAATGCCGTCAATTATTAACACAAAGATTGGAAAAGTGTATCCAAGAACAAGGCCATCAATTTGAACACCTTTAAAGATAGATACTTTGAACATGTTTTTTAAATTTAATTGTTTTTTTTTTGTTATGTTGTTGTTTTTAAAGTCATGTCGACCAAGTAGCGATTTTTTTATTGTTTTATTGTAAGGTATTGAAGAGAAATAAATTTTCTAATTAAGTATGTTAAGATTACTTTTTCTTAATCAGCAACACGTCAAATTTTGATATATTATTGGAATAATTAGATTAACAGCTCTTGCATGGGAAGAAATTAAAAGAAAAATTCGGAGAAACTTTTAAGATCATGTTTCTTGAAAATAAAAAGCGATCGAACATTAGTGTGTAAGAACTTTTTTTTAGCATTTCATGGTCTTCTATTTGCGTGGTACTATGCATTGTAGTTTTTTCAATTTCAACTTGGATATATATGCCTAGTTGCCCTTAGCTTGCAAAATTCGGAGAAACTTTTAAGATCATGTTTCTTGAAAATAAAAAGCGATCGAACATTAGTGTGTAAGAACTTTTTTTTAGCATTTCATGGTCTTCTATTTGCGTGGTACTATGCATTGTAGTTTTTTCAATTTCAACTTGGATATATATGCCTAGTTGCCCTTAGCTTTGCAGTTCAGCCCCTTTTCTTTGCCATTTCCTTCAGTTTTATGTCTCTTATTTCCAATTCGTGACTCGTTTTTAAGATCTTTCTTCATTTCCTTCAGCCTTTTTCCCTGGGTCGTCCCCATTTTCTATTCTCCATTTCTCCCATTAAAATTCTTTTAACCCATCTGTCGTCAGGCGTCCTGGCTATGTGTCCTAACCATTTGACTTTTTGCATTCTAACTACTTGGACAATACTAGCTTTTTGAAAACTCTTGTATTTATTTGTTTGTTCTTCTTCTATTTTCTCTGTTTAATCTCCATAAATTTTCCTTAGCATTTTTCTTTCCAATATTTCAAGTATGTTTTCATCTTTTTTATTCATTATACATGTTTTATTTAAATTGTAAGACCAAAAATGTATTTGGAGCTTTTAAAGTTCCTAAAAATTGTTCCCATTAAATTTTTCTGCTGAAGAGGCAGCAGAAGAAGCGATCCGAAGTTTTTGTACTAAAAACGTTTTCATATTTTTTTCCTAATATGAGTTAAGTAAGTACAAATTTGTCCGATAGGTTTTTCATCAAACTTTCATATTTTAGGCACATAATGAGCAGATACTTTTTTGAGAACCCAATTAGTGGTGCACTGCTTATTGAAAAACTATCTGTTTCTGTTATAAATTTCACAGTAATTCTTTGATCTCTGATAATCACAACTGTTTTGTGTGCTTTCGTAATTAGTACGTGTTGCTAAGACTGTCTTCTGACAGTTTTGGCAGTAAAATATCGGAACCGAAATAGTAGAATCACCTAATCAAACGGTGATATAATTATTAGTTTCTTGAAACGACAAACTATTGCAGGTGTAATTTATGACGGCTCGCATTTTAACTTTATGTTTATTGAACGAAGAACGAAAGATTTGAAACAAATCGATAAATCATCAAAAACATTTTTTTGTTTGTCAGTGAAAGGTGACCATGTCAGTGATAATATGTTAAATGAAAAAAAGATAGACAACGGGTCGTGTTAATAAGAAACTAATAGGAAATAACTTTAGTCTGAGAAAGTTATTCGTAATTTTTTCTTAGAAAATTGGATTAAATAATGTCTTCAAAATTAACACAGACGGTTACGATGAGAGTTCACTAATTATTGTCACTGACATAGTAGCCCTTCTACTGACAGTAATTATTGAACACTCATCGTATCTGTCCGTGTTAATTTTGAAGACGTTATTTAATCCAATTTTCTAGGAAAAAATTACGAATAACTTTCTCAGACTAGAGTTATATCCTATTTGTTTCTTATTAGTACGACCCATTGTCTAATTTTTTTTTCATTTAACATTTCTTCGCTTTACGAAGCGTGTTCTTTCTATTAGAAGTCGGTCAACCTCCGACGAACAAAGGCATACCGTGGGTGTTAACCAGAGATACACATACGCACTTAATGTTAAACAAACAATCGAAAGGGACACACGACAATTGTTAAATTCACGCCTCCATTTCTGTACACAACAACAATGAAGCGTGATATCGGACGTGTGGCACTCGATAGGTACCCACCCTATCAAAAAAGAAAAACCACGTTACATGCCCAAGGTACACACGCACACACACTTCATATACAGATATTTGATTTCTGAATTATCACATTCGGTAACAGTATACGTTTCCGGGCACAATGGTTATCGGAGTCTTGCCTATTATTACGATGAAATAAATGGAAAGTCGGTGATATATCTTTTCTGAGCTCACCTGGGATGGAAAGGAAGTATTTTTCCAGTCATGATCAATTATAAACCACCCACACAGAACATTGTATCCGAGCGAAGTGTCAGTATATCATGATCGGTTGGTAGATAAGAAAGACGCTGTATATATATATATGTATATATATATGCATGTTGATTAATTATTAGTTGGTATAATCGGTACCGCATTACCTGATATCGTACAATGGATTCCCATTTACAAAACGTTACATAGGTACAATATCGATGCTTGTTTAAGATGATTTTGTTATAATGGTGTATTAGATTTTTCGGTTATTATGAGTAAGTTATCGAAGAAATCGAATTTATTGGATTTAGAGGAAACTTAAACATAGCTCCTGTTTAAACAACAATAGAACAAGGTTGATTAAGGTGATTAGGCCATATAATGAGAAGAGATGAAAACAGACTGATCAGATAGATATTCGACGCGAAAGGAAGAAAAGAAAGAGAGGCAGACCAAGAAAAACATGGAGAAATAAGGGAAGTAAAGTGGGAAGATGTAAAAGGGTTAGTTCGTGACAGGAAAAAGTAGAAGGAATCATGGAAGAAAATATCTGAAAACTAAACTCCTTCATAACTCAACACCGAAAGGTATAGGATTTTCCAAAATTAAGTAAGTAAGTACGTTTGAGGCATTTCAATAGCTTCCTGAAAAGAGGATCGTTTAACTTTGAAAACTAAAAACATAACTTCTTTCTTAAAATTTACTTTCCGCGCAAAAATTTGCAATTGCTAAGACAAATTCAGAAATTACGCTAGATGACTACATTTAAACTGACTGATCAGATAAGTATTTGACGCGAAAGAAAGTGGAAAAAGAAAGAGAGGCAGACCAAGAATAACGTGGAGAAAAGAGGGAAGTAAACTGGGAACATGTAAAAGGGTTAGTTTATGACAGGAAATAGTTGAAAGAAACAAAAAAGAAAATATTTGAAGACTGAACTTCAACATAAGAACATTGAAAGGTATAGGAGTTTCTAGGATTAAGTATGTTTTAGCATTTCAATAGCTTTCTGAAAAAGAAAAATAATTTAACTTTAAAAACTAAAAACATAATTTCTTTCTGAAAATTTACTTTCCGCACAAAAATTTGCAATCGCTAAGAGAAATTCAGAAATTACGATATATGACTACATTTAGACTTGTTTTCACATATTAAGGTCACTGCAAGAAAGAATACTCGGGTATATTAATTTACAGTGAAACTTAACAATCAGTTATGTATAGTATTACTCGTACTTGTAAGTCTTTCTTGAAAGTTGTCCATTAAAATATTTCCTTAAATATACCAGAAAACTGATTGCATTGCCTTCTTAATCACATTATCATCTAAATTGTGTCGTAGTGGCAGAAAATTCATGTGTGTCCACTCTTCGCTTTTTGATAACAGGGCATTGTGTTACGAGCGAGAGATGGATATCCAGAAAAAATATTCAATAAAATTGTTACTAAAGCTGATAGGTTTAGTCAAAAGAATAAAGCTAGAGATCATACTATATCTGTTAAACTACAATAGAATTGGACATTGGACAATTGGGCATTACAATAGGTTGGATTCTACTATGGATTCTTCTCATTGTAGAAATTATGTAGTAAACCAAGGTTTTCACAACGTTATATACTCCCAAAATTTTTGTATTCATTAAAATGCCCAGTAATGCACATGGAAATTGGTAATGGAAAAATGTAAATTTCATATGCTCATCGCCGCATTTTGCGGAAGAAAACCATCTGGATCAATGATAAAGAAGTGAATTTCATTGTCGTAACATAAGTACGAGTAATACTGCACGTTCTGGACGCCCAATTGGGGTCGCTACACTCGAAGCAATTGAAAGGAAATTCGAGAATTGGTGTTAGCCGATCGGAGATTGAAAGTGTTTGAGATTATAAAACCATCATATGACTCAGTGGTATCGTTATTGGATGATCAGTTGCGTATGAGAAAGCTATCCACAAGATGGGTACGCGTTTGCTCACAATTGATCACAAACGCGATTGTGTGACAATTTCGAAAGAGTGTTTGGCGTTTGTCCACCGCAATCTGGGCGAATCATAACCGTGAACGAAAGATGGGTGTACCACAACACATCGGAGACCAAGCAGCAGTCGAAACAGTGGTTTTATTCACGGGTGAATCGGCACCGAAGGCCAAAGTAGATCTGTCGGCCAACAAGATCATGGCGAGAGTTTTTTTGAATACAGCCGACATAATCCACATCGATTACCTTCTAAAGGGAAAAACAATCAACGGCGAATATTACTGCAACTGCTGATTAGAAGACCGGTTCGGCGGCGATTTTAAGAAAAAACGATCGCATTCGGCCAAGAAGAAAGTGCTCCTCCCTCAAAACAATGTACGGTTGTACACGTGCGTAGTCGTCATGGCAAAATTTCATTAAATGTGCTACGAATTACTCCCTCATCCGCACTATTCTCCGGACTTAGTGACTATTTCCTGTTTCCAAAGCTGAAGAAATGATTCGTCGAAAAGAGATTTGGCTCTAACGATGAAGTTATCCCTCAAACAAACGCCTATTTTGAGAACCTCGATAAATCTTATTATTTGAGAGGGATAAACAAATCGGAGAAACGTTGGGGAAGTGTATTGAACTCAAAGGAGACTATGTCGAGAAATAAAACGTTTTTTGCCGAAAAAAGTTTCATGCAAAATGTCAGGGACATAATGATCCACTCTCGTTTATGTATACTAGATGGGTTTTTTGTTATTTATTTTGAAAATCTTGTCGGAATAATTATCTTTTTAACAATTTTATAGCTACACTTTTACCTTGGCGAAATATTTGTCATGGATTTCGGGGTTATTTATTAATTGTGGAACTGGCTATTAGTAATAGGAAAATAATGCAACGTAGGCTGAAATTATAAATTCATAAGTAGAGCTGAGGATGTTTGCGGTACGGCAGGACCGTATGTAGTGCATCCCCACCAGCGTATAAACACGATGCAGCGAAACACTTTAGTTAGTCGTGAACTGGCAACGTGATCGTGTGTTGTCTTGAGCTCTATTTAATAAGTATGACGGACGTGCCCAAGCCAAGAAAGCGCCCATTGTATAACGACGTGAAGAAATTTATCCGAGACTTTCCCGATTTGTATTATAATGGAGCAAAAGTGGTTTGTAAATTATGCGATAAACAGTTACTTTGCTGGGACAAATACGACTGTAAAAGACATGTTGAAAGTGTACACCACAAAGACAAAAAAAATAATGTGCTGTCTAAAACGCAATTCATTTTCGATTTATTGACAATGCTACTCGTCTGCGATGTGCCAGTTCACCTGCTAGATAAAAAAGCCTTTCACGACTTTTGGAATAAATACAATTCCAACAAAAAGCTACCGTCACGGAGAACGTTACTCACCTATTTACCAATTGTGCGTGAGGACATTGAAAACAGAATGAAAGCAATAGTAAATGATAAACAGTTATGGGTATGTGTCGACGAAACGACAGATCGAAAAAAACATTCTATTGTGAATATTATAGTGCGTGTACTAGATCCTGTCAAATCAACATTTCCCATTTTATTAGCCAGCAAAAGATTGGAAAAGTGCACTAGCGAAGTAATTACGAAGGTAGTGCTCGATACGCTACAAAAATTTCAAGTTTCAACTAATCAACTCCTGATGTTTATGAGCGATGGTGCTGCGACAATGCGTTCTGTAGGCCGTTCTCTTAAAGCAGATTGTGAGAGACTTTTGCATGTGACATGTAAAGTTCATGCTTTACACCTTGTGGCACAAACTATTCGGCAATGTTATCCAGAGGTGGATGCATTAATAGCAACCACAAAAAAAGTGTTTCTAAAATCTCCCAAACGAATTCGAGAGTTTCACAGTCGGTGCCCTGGTATTCCCGAACCACCAGAGCCAATCCTTACGTTGGGGAAGTTGGTTAAAGGCGGCATTTTATTATGCCAAGTATTTCCAACAAATAAAATCTGCGGTTCTACAATTCAATCCTGCCGAAGCTGTAGCCATTAAGGAAAGCCAGAGACTCTTTCAAAACCCTTCCCTTGATGCAGATTTACAAACTATTTATAACAATCATATAGGATTGTTTAACGCAATCGAGAAATTTCAAAATACTGCATTATCGTTAGCGGAGTCACTGCAAATACTGGACGATGTAAACGCCCAGCTATGCGCAGTAAATGACAACAAAAATGTTAATGTAATAGAAAAGTTCGAGAGTGTGATAAACAATGATTTTGATTTTACCAGATTAAAACAAATTAGTAATGGTGCAAGTGTAGATTCGGTTTCTATCTATAAAGATTATTTTAATTGTGCGTGTGTTACATCCGTAGATGTCGAGCGGTCTTTCTCAAAATATAAAAAAATTTATTCATCACGGCGTACATCGCTCACCGCTACAAATATGGAAACGTATCTAATGCTACAAACTTACTGCAAGTCTTATCCACTTGGCGCTATGCTATAATAATCGTAAATAAGGTAAGTGTGTTACTTATATACAGTACACATAACTGACATACCTAAGTGATATAATTAGCGAATGCATGTAAAGCAATAAAATCACGCATCCATCACCGATCGAAACAAGGTCATTATATTCGTGCGTTTAACTGAATACTATCCTGGCACACTGCAAACATCACCAGCTCTATTCATAAGTATAAGCTTCAGATTATTTCCTACATTGTTAATTCTAAATCACACGGAAATGTTGACGTCGATCTTTAATTATATAAACAAATAGTTTAAAAGAACTTAAACTCAAAGGATAACAAACAACACAATTAAATTATATAATAAATTCGTTACTACACTGGAAGCTTTATCGATTAGCAACTCTTCACGCGGTCGTAATATTACACAATTGTCGTACCGGCGCGGACATCAAAAGCTTTCCAAATTTATAGCAGTCGAATTCCTGACGTGCCTGGCCGCGCTCACAGGAAATAATAAATACCCCCTTTTCTAATGATGAAATTAATATTTCGAATACGAGTGAAATATCAAGGCGACTATTATCATCGCTGTTGGGAAATCATTTCCGAGCTAATTTTGAAACTGCGTCGCCTGCGTCTATATTTCGACGCTACATTGTTACAGTTCTTATTAGCTTTTAACTGAACTAACGTTATAATGCGGTACTTATTCGCTTTGCGTTTAACTACATAATTGACGATTATGAGCAAAACTTTCGATGTAATTATTAAAGCTCTATTACAGTTCTAGGAGTTAAATACTGAAGTTCAAAGATACAAATTTTATATTCATAGCGGGTGTTTAATCAATTCAAAAGCTTATCAACTTATGGAAAATGCAATTTCATTCGATATTTCCCGTCTTTAAAAGAATTTGTAGTAAATTTACGCATTTTTAAGTTTCTTGTAAATGTTCATATTTCCTTCCTATAATCGATAATTAATTTCCAAGTATAAATTCGAACAATGTTGACGAATCTTTATCGTAAAACCTACAAAATTGCTTTACTTTAAAACTTCCTGCTTCGTAAGATTTGAAGTAAACTATATTTAAATGCGTTAAGTAATTTTTTGCGTCTTCCGCACGCTAAGAATTTTAGAGAGGTTTTACAATTGTTCCAAAGATCCTGTAATTCCGAATGATATTTTTGATGAACTTGTTGATAATACGAGTGGAGTTTCTTATGTTATTTACCCAGCTATGAAAACAATATGCTATCATGACAATTTTCTTAGGTAAAATTTCTGTGATATTTTAGAGTGTCATCTCCAGGTTTTGTTCGCATCGCTTAACATTTGTTACTTTTACATTTAAAGAAGAGAAAATTAGTGATTTGAAAGTTGAACACAGAAGCGTCATGAATTTTTATCAAAAGACGGCAATATAGATGAGAGGATGCTTGTCAGTGTATGGAGAGAATACGAGGGGATATTGATATCTAGTTAGTCTAGGTTATTTTTCTTGAACAAAACAAAATCTTGTTATAATGGCAAGAAATAATGACATTTTAAAAGTGTCACTGTAAAATCTCACGTCAAGAAGTTGTGCAGTAAATTTTGAAAGAAAGCATGTCGAATGCAAATTTAAAAATCGATAAATTGGAGTATCGTGTTAAGTTAACACACTTGGCAATCAATGCCCATCAAATTCGACTGTCAAAAATTGGATTGTGTCATTCGAAAGAGGAAAACTTACCGTTGAAGATGAGACCGATTTCGGTGTGCAGCTGAGGCACTAAATATCTCATATGAACGCGTCCATCATATAATTCACGTCGATTTGGATATGAAAAAAAATTCTGCAAAATGGATTTCTAATCTTCCGAACACAAATGAAAAATAGCATCACGGTCAATCTGTGCCCGTTTTGAAGAAGATTTTTGAACCGTCTTGTGACTATGGATGAAACGTGAATCAATTTTTACAACCCAGAAACAAAACAGCAATCGATGGAATGGAAGCGTTATGGTTCTCCAAGGCATAAGAACTTTCGAGTTCAACAATTCGTTGGAAAAGTTCTTGCTTCAGTTTTTTTAAGATATCCGTGGAGTAATTATGATCGATTACATAGAAAAGAGTCACACCAGCATTGGAGATCCTTATTCTAAATTACTAACCACGCTGAGAGAGAAAATTAAGGAAACAAGATGTGGCCTGTTAGCGAAAAGTGTGTTGTTTTTGCAGAACAATGCCCCTGCACACAAATAGCCCATTACCATGAATACAATTCGGGATCTAGGGTGCGAATTACTGGAACACCCACCCTATTCCTCAGACTTAGGCCCCTCAGACTATTAGCTGTTCCCTCGATTGAAAAAAGTTTAAAAGGACGTCAATTTTTGTGTAACGAAGAGACCAAGAAGAAGGGCTAAAAGCGTTACAGGATCGCTGTATTAAGTATATTAATTTAAGAGGAGACTATGTTGAATAATAAAATATATAAATCCCAACTTTAAATTGTTTTAAAAATATATTAATACTCCCTCGTAGCTCGTCCTATTTCGAAGTCAAATTTTGGTGTAAGCAGTTTAAATAGGACAGAGAATACATTAATGATGACCTAAAGTGCGGAAGATCTATGGAAGCACGAATTGAAGAAATCACCAACAAAGTTGAAGATTTGGTGTTAACTGACAGCCGAGTAAAAGTTTCACTTATTGCTAGAGAAACAGGAATATCAGAAACGAGTGTTTTTAAAATCCTACACGAAGATTTGGGAATGAGCAAAGTGTTGGCACGATGGATTCCAAGGCTGCTCAGTCCCGAACAAAAATTGTGTAGACGAAAAATTTGTGAAGAGAATTTGACTGTTTTATTTCAAGATAAAGACTTCTTAAATAGCTGGAGTTGAAACTTGGATACACCACTGGCACATTCCCACGAAGCAGTCCATGCAATAGGACCACCGCCCAAGAAGGCAAAAAGGCAATTTTCTGTAGGAAAAGTGAGGGAAAGGATTCTCTTAAGTATACGTCAAAAGAGACTACAATGACGGAAAATGTTTGCAAAGGCACAATTAAGAACTTGAACACGGCTATACGCGAAAAAAGGCCTCACAATTTTACTCAGAAAACATCTGCATAAGGCACAAATTGTTCAAGCAGTAATCAATAAATGCGGCTTTGGGAAATTACTACGTCCACCCTACAATCCCGACCTCGCTTCCTGTGACTATTATCTCTTTCCAAAAAATCAAGAAACACTTAAGAGGGCGTCGATTTTTATCGAATGACAACGTGGAAAACGTTGTAGGGTTGTATTTTGCGGAATTATTAAAATATTTTTTTTAAAGGAATAGTATTATTAAAGGAACGTTGGAATAACTGTCTTAATGTTAATGGTTCTTACGTTGAAAAATAAACTTTTTTTCTAATTCTTTTCTTCCGTAGCTAGGTCGATAACATAAAAAACTCGCCTCGTATATTCAAGGCGCATGCACGAATTTTGATGACTAATAAAGGTAATGAAAAGCGAAATTGTAACACATCAGTTACTTATCGCCATGCTAAGTAAATTGGCAACTTTGAATGTGTGGTACCTTCACAAGTTGAGAGAAAGGAATGAGATGGATCATATGTCATAGTGTTGTTTTTTATTAAGAAAACAATGGCCCATTTTTAAATAGAGTGATGAAAACTGGGGGTGTTTTTAAATGCGTTTATTTCTCTAAATGAAATCATCGGTTTAGATGAGTATGTGTCTATTAACGGGGCATTGTAAGTTCGACAAAAATATGAATAATATGAATGAGCTTGATAGAAGAAACAGTATGTAGATTCTCTCAAGAAGAGGAGGAAATCGCGTTTCACGTACTATACCCCTATGAACGACTGACAAGAAAGCAGTTCCTAAAAATGTGAGTTCAATATCTTGAAGTGGAATTATATTCAAAAAAATCACCTTTAGAAGAAGCTGCTGAGATTAATTAAAAGTGTAGAACTACAAAGTACACCAATGAGAGATCAGTCTATTTTACTGTAACCTTTCTAGATCTATTGTGTTGGCAGCTTTGAGAGCGGTTCTTCTAATATACTTCGATTTTAGAACATTGATTTCTCATTTGTAAAAACCGCGTTCTTGTTGAACTTTCACATTAGCATAATTCATGAACACCCGTTTTATTTTTCGCTTGGTAAAATCTAGATACGGTTCCTTCTCTCAAGCATATTGTTCATTTATTCGTTAAGCTTACAATGCCACATTAGTACGCCCACTACCATCGTAGCAGACTTTCTGTATCTACTCAGTAGACCCATTTCAAACTTGGGTGAATGTTCCCAAAGTAAATATTTTGCATGTCTCTGACCTGGTAAGTTCTTTCACCCTTCCTTAGATCTATTCTCAGCCCACTTTTTCATATCTGTTTTTATATTTGTTTTTGCAATGCCATAAGAAGTCTTCAAGGACGCAGCTTGTGGAGGCAATTCGTCACCTTCTCATTAGATCTACAGCCGTCGTGCTCTGGCACTCATTCTATTGTCACATTTTGCAATTTCTGAGCTCGTTTAGGGCATACACACAATCTCATACAAGTCCAGATTTAAGTTGTACTAAATCCAGTACCTTTAACATTCCTTAGCCGTCGGAGAAAATGATCACGGTGCGATTTGTTCCACCATATCTGTTAATTTCTCTAACGCAATCGGTAAACCAGATAGATTCTTAGACAGCTAGGTCATTTTTCCAACGCTCCTTATCTGATATAATTATTCACATTTCTTATCACAGCTGAATTTTTGAACCATCTTCCTTATAATGATATCTGCCTTGAGTTCTTTTAACAACTTATCATAGTTTAGTATCGGACTTGTCTTTTGAAATAAAACCTCTCTTAAACATGTGCTGCAGTAAGTACAGATTGTTTGAATTTTTAAATAAGCCGTCCAGTTTACATTTTTTAATTACTATCTATCTCAGTGGTAACCTGCATGTAATAAAGGAACAAAGAAATATATGCTCTTTTTAATTCCAATAATTTTAAATAGTGATACTACTGCTTAGGTCTGTATGACGGTATTACTCCCAGCGCAGCGGTAAGAATGGTCCATGTGACACTTAAACAAAGACTTTTGTTGTGTCTGAATGCTCTTGTATATAGAATTTCATTTACACTATTTCCCTTGCATTACGGTTAATATTTCCTTGTCCTTATTCATACATTTCCTCATTATGTTCCACATTTTCCCATCGTACACCAAATACGAACATCTTCTGGATGCACATGGTGCAGAATGTCGAAGCAATATACTTAGACATATTTACTGGGTTACGGGCGCGTTGAGGATGAGCACCTCAGTCTTTCTTTTTCTTTTGGTCTTGAATTTATATTTTCTTCTTGTTTTGGAATTTATATTATTTTTATTGTTACTCTGTTATTATTATTAGGTATTACTAATACTATTATTATTATCTTTTTATATGTATGTACTTGAATTTGTTTATTGTTGTCATGTAATTGGGTTTGTGCCGGATCGGCAATAAACAATATTATTATTATTGTGTAATTTTGAATAGCTTCTGAATATTATAAATTCCATAAACAAGTATCGGTAAGCCTTTAAAAGCTTCACTGTTTCTAAAACTTGTCAGTATGTTACATATTTAATTTTAAAATATTCTCAAGTCGTTGACATAATCGTAATTCTAGAAACGTAGAATTGAAATGTAATTTTCGCGTTAGACGAAACGTTATGCAAGTAGGATGTAGTGTTTATGGCCAATTACATATGCATATTGAAAAATCATTACTTTATTTACAACACAAGACGAACACAAACATTTTCAGTTTTCAAGTGTTGAAATACATATTTCAAACAAGTTTATTATTAGGATTAAGACAAACAACCTATCAGTCAATACGACCGGCGTTTCAGAGAAGAGCCCGTAACATAATATCAACGTTGATGTTTATTGGTTTTACGTCTGTTTGCGTCTGCAGTCGTGCAGTCAGTCAATTCGTAGTTAATTCACGACCGTTTCCTTTTTTTTTACCATTTTTATTATTATTATTCGCGACAATGGTCCATATCGCAATGACGCAGGACTTCCGTTGAATGTAAGCCGTTACGGAGGTACAATTGCACGTTCGACATTTATTCTGAGCGAACGAAACGGGCCCTTTTTTCTCTCCCCAGTCGTTATTTCTCGTATTGTTTGTTTTTCGGTGGTCTCTCGTCGATCGTGCCAATTGGCACCGATCGCAGAGGTGAATGACGACGGTAAAGCCGAAAATTATATTTGCGAACATGTATAAACCTTTGTGTGCGAAAGCAATGATGATAAAATATGTGTAACGTTCATTTGAAAAGAATGGTAAAGTGCGATTGGACAGTTTTTTGTAAATAATCTGTGAATTGTTATGTGATGTGTAAATTGTATTGTTATTTATTTTAGTATTTTAAATCCTGAACCGAAGTATTTAATTCTTGTCTGCATTTGTATTTTTCATAATGTAAATACTGTACTTTTAATTTAAAATAAATTGCTTTGTTGTGGTATTCGTTTTATTGTCGAGGGAAATAAAAAGCTCTTTAATCCTTAAACATATACAGTGGAACTTCCGAATAGCGAATTTTTCAATTTAACGAATTTTTTCCGCAAACGTTGCACTTGAATTGAAATTGGGTGCAAAATTACTTCTCGATGACAAATCTCGGACTTCTATATAGCGAATTTTCAGGGGAATTTTTTAATAATAAAAGACTTCTAAGAAATGGTCAGCCAGACTAAACACAACGTGAATAGCACAATTTAGTTCATGTACTTCAGCAGTTCGTTGCATTTTAAATCGATGGGTTGTTTAACGACTGCGAAAATATCGAAAAGAAAATGTTTGAATATAAACAACAAACTTAAAGTGTTAGAAAGCATCGATAAAGGTTGTAAGAAAAAAGACGTTGCGGAAGAATTCGGTATACCTCCCAGTAGTTTATTGACAATAATTAAATTAAAAATCGAGATTTAATTAAGAGATTAAAATCTAGTGATAATGCAGGACGTTAAAGAAAACGGGTTAAAATGTGTGTTTTTGAAGACGTTGATCAGGTAGTTTTAAAATGGGTACATGTCGTTCGTAACAAGAATGTTCCACTACCAGGCTCTCTAGTTAAGCAACAAACTTTGAAGTTCGCTCAATCCCTTGGACGTCTAAACTTTCAAGCAAGCAACGGTTCGCTCGATAAATTAAAAAAAGCCACGGTATTATTGAAAAAGTTATTAGTGGAGAAAGCACGTTAATGAAGCAGATTGCAATGATTGGAGGAATAAAACATTGAAACGAATACTAAAACAGTACGACGCTAGAAACATTTTTAATGCCGACGAAAGCGGTCTTTTTTTCAAATGTACACCAAATAGAACCCTCACCTTTAAAAATGATAAATGTTTCGGTGGAAAACAAAGCAAAGAGAGAATTACTGTAATGATTGGAGCAAATATGACAGGAAGCGAGAAATTGAAACTCATGGTTATTGGAAAAACCAAAAATCCAAGGTGTTTCAAAGGTACAAAGTCGTTAGAAGTAGATTATCATTTCAATAAGAAAGCCTGGATGACAAGCGAGATTTTTGAAAAGTGGCTATTAATATTAGATCAACAGATGGGTATGCAACACAGAAAGCTTTAATTCTACCATTCTATAATTTCAAACAGATTGAGAAGCACAGAGCTCATCAATTTCCCCCCAAACATGACGTCTAAACTTCAACCAATGGACTAGGGAAAAATAAAGAATGTCAAATTTCATTATCGCTAAAGGATTCTAGTAAAAATGATGAATGCAATTGAAAAAGACAACACCACAGCTATTAAGCAGATAATTAACCTGTGAAAATGAATTTCTGAATTGTCAAAAGTGTGAACCCATAAAGTTAGTGAATCTGCTATTCAGCATTGCTTAGCAAAAGGAGGCTTCTCTGAAGTTGCAGTAAATTGGGATCCAGAAAATGAATTGCCGCTTTCCGAAGTAAGAAATTATTGGAGAGCACTAGAAATGTCTGGTAATATTGATATCAATATTACAATATAATATTACCTTGGCGTTGATGAAGATATTGTTACAACTGAATATCCAAGTGATGATGACATCCTGAAGATTGTAGCAATTAACCAGAGAAGTGAAATAGCATCAAATGATGATGACGAAGAAGACGATTTGGATGAACCTGTACGAAAACCTACAAACGAAAACATTGTTAAAGCTTTTTAAATAATTTGTCATGCACTACAATATTTAAAAAATGTTCCTGAAAATATTTTTAATGCCTTAAACAAGTGCGAGATCTATTATGAGAGAGAGAAATTTTTTAACCGTTCTGGTCAAAGTAAAATTATCGACTTTTTTACTAATTAATGTACGTATGTAGTTATATGTAACGTGTGTTCATTTGAAAAGTCAATCTAGGTTACTTTGAAATTTTGATAGAATAAGACGCATATATATTAGTATCGAGGCCTACGAGAAAGACAGGCCTAGGCGCGTATTCGAGAAACAGTGGTCACGTGACCATCTTAGTCCCATAACTTCACCGCGCTAGATTTGAATGTACATACTATATGTGCAAACGTTTGGTGTAATAAATCGATTTCTGTTTTAAATTTTTCTTATTTAATTACTTAGTACGAAATATAGCATAAAAGAGCAAAGTATTTATGTAGATAATAGTGTTTTTTATGTACATTGAACAAGAAAGTATCAAGATATTTTACTGCAATGAATGGTTTGGGTCTTAATAAAATTATCACATAGTCATTGTGAATAATTTTTTATGTATAAACAATTACAAACAACAATATAATATATATAAATTAACAGAAAAATAGTCATAAGATTTATAAAAGTAAAGGTATATAAGGAAATATAAATAGCTCCTTGTCTTATATTAAATATATTCTAAGCTTTCAGTTTTTTTATTTTTCTTTCTGAATCTTGCTTTGATTTACTGTTACAATCGTTGTGTGTCTTAACTAAATTGTTCAATAAAATCCTACAAGCAGTAAAGTTAATATTATGCAATATATTTTCAAGACTTTCTTTACAATTACATTGTTCGGATAAATCCGTTAAATACAAATTTGAGTCTTGTAAATATCTATCAAGAATTACTAAACTTAATTTATGTAATATTGAAAGTTGATTTGTTGTGCTTAAAAATAAATCATGAAAGGTTTCACAAATTTCTTGTAAGGCATGCCATGCAATTGATACCGATATTAATGCACATTCAGTATGCAAAATTAATTTACCTCTATCCATTTCTGAAATAAAATTACAGAAGTCATTTGGTACTTGTACTTCAACTTCCTTATCTGATTGTACCCAATTAGTACAAACATTGCATTTTTTTTATGCGTAATTGTTTTCTTACGGCATAACCAGCGATATATGCTAAAATTGACAGTTTATCAACAGAAATATTTTACAAAGAAAAATCGTTGCTTACAACTGCGTAAAATGGGTCAATGTTAATAACATTTTCATTAGATTCTTTACTACAAGGAAGTATAGTTTTGAGAGAAATTTCTCTATTTGCAGAAGAAAAGAGAACAGCATCTCTAAATCTGATTTTCCTTTCGCTCTCTAAAAGGTGTATAAAACTGATATAATAATTAGCGCCACTTAATTGACGGTAATAACCAAATCTACCTTCCAATACATTTTCAAATTTACTTAATAGCAGATAATCCAGTCGGTATTTATCAAACATATACGGTATTAGAAGCAAGAAAGCATCTATGGTATTTATAAGAGACTGAAATGTTTGGATTGATAATGACTGAGATATAGGCACAGACATGCTCCAGTTTTTTAACCAAAGGGACATCTTACGAAGGAAATCAATCTGTAACACGCTGTCACGTCTTATTGGTTCTCTATATTTATCATTATCATTAAACCGTCTTCCTTCAAAAGCACTTTTTATATTAACGATTTTCCACCACGTAGAAATAATATATAAAAACATACAAGTACCTTCAGTCGTACTTAGCACTGAAATACTTTTTGCAGCACATTTCAATGTAGCTATGTTTTTCTCGTCAAAAACTTTTAAAGCTAAATTTACATTTTGTTTTTGAATATTTGAGGGGTGCAAAACTTTATATGATAGGGAGTGACCAAATTTTATAAGAGAATTTTTTTCTGCTTCATATAACGTCTCTAAATGTTTAAATTGTGCTGTGTTTATGCTACTATTAGCAGGATTATCAAAATCTGGAAATTTCAAGACACAGTTATCTATTCTTTTACTTATCCAGTTGTTGCGTATACGTTTAATAATATGAACAACATTAAAAATAAAAAATAGCTGCCTTGAGTTATCAATAGGATGAGGTATTGACAGTTGCAAAATATTTTTCTCTGTAAAAAGTTCAAACGCTTTCCGATTCACATTATTGTTATCAGATATTAAAGCTACCACTTTAAAGCCGAGATTTTCTATTTCTGTTAAAACTTTAATGATCAGAGTTTTTAATTGTACGGCTGTTAAATTATGTACAGGTATTAAAGCAACCACATCTTTATACTTTGAAGTTATGCTCGATATCATAAAAACCTGAATAGTTTTAGCTATTTTTGAAGGATCTGTTTCACTTATACCAAAAATTGTGTCACCTTTAAAATTTAACTCTGCTTTGACATATATTTCATCCAGATGTAAATTTACAATTAATTCATGGTCTTTCAAAAAACTTACTTTACTTTTTAAGTATTCAATGCTTCCTTCAAGACTAGCATCTCCTGGGGAAAATTTGCAAATTAACTTCCTTATATTTCTAGGATGTGGCAAATATAGATATTTATTTTTATACAAAGAAAAATATGCTGCCCTTGACTGAACAAATAACGTTGATGCAAAAAGTAGTGTGTTCGCACTATACCTCCTTGTGTTGGATGGCTGCCTGCATAAGATTAATTGCTTCATTATAAAAGAAAGTTGCACAGCTTCTTCATGATTTTCACTAATTTCAGATAACATAGTATTAATTTTATCAAATTATTTTTTTCAATTAGATCACTAACACTACATTTCAAAATCAAAAATGTCTTCTAAAATATTAATGTAATTTAACACATGCATGTTCCGGGGTATATTTTTAAAAGATAATTTCTCGCCTTTTATGCATAATTCATAATTTAAGTTTTGTTGCACCACTACCGAATATAGAACACTTGGGACATCTTCGGTCACATCAATGTAGCACAAATACACCTTTTCATTTCGATTAATTAAAATCCATTCATTTGAGATATTCTTAGAATTATAATAATACCTTATAATATCTTCTATTGTGTGAATTTCTCTCGCTTGTTGATATTTCTGTAAAGACTCAAGACTGTCTTTTACAGCGGTTTCCATATTTTCCTCTTCTACATTACATAACCTTCTTGAAGTAGAAGGAGCTGTACTTAAATAGTGCGGCACGTTTGGAGGTACGTTTGGCAATATTGAAGGTACTACATTGTTTTTCAATTTAGGTATTTTTCTTGGATATTCCTTACGTTCTCCACCAACAATACACACATCTGTTCTAATAATGTCACATTCTGCAAAATGTTTGATGCATATAAAAGGATTTTTTACGGTAGTAAAATCAGTTGGTATTTTTCTTAGCCAGGTTTTTCTCAAAACTTCATCTTCAGGAAGTGCAAATGTTGTGACATACTCTGTTTCATTTCTGTAATTTGATCTACATCCTTTTACACTGTAATGTCTAGGCATGATCTGAAAACAAAACAATGTAAAATTAATAATAAGTAGGCATTTTAAAAACACAGAAGTGAATGCCAATAAATAATATATATATAATACTATATTTATGTATTCTCAATGTTCTTTAAATGCATTTATAACTTATAAATAACCTGTAGACTTAATAAAAGAGTTTGTAGCACATGCAAAACTATATAAACATAACCACACTGAACTGCACTGAATCACACAACAATCCGTAGGCAAGGAATTATGGGACTAAGATGGTCACGTGATTTTTGTGCGCCTAGGCCTGTATTTCTCGTTGGCTTCGTATTAGTATGTGTTTGTTGTTCCGTAAACGTAAATCCAAATGACATTTGATAATGTCAATCACATTTGTTATTTATTTGTATGTATGAAACTGTCAAAATATACGACTTCGTAGGTTAAGTAGTAAATTTTAATTTACGACATACTTCAAAATGTTCTCAGTAAATCACATGCTACTAGATTGACTTTTCAAATGAACGTTATATCCCGTTCACCGTAATTTTTTATCGGTATATCTTCAGATTTACTTTCAGTCGGAACTGTCAAGCGAAGCGACTGACGAAATGTCATGGTCGCTAGATAAATTCGTTCATATTTACATTACTTTCTACGTCTGAGCAAAAAACAATGTTCAGTCTGCCACTATAGCGCGCAATTTTTCATTAATTAACGGCTTAGATGGAGCCATTTCAAGACAAATACACGAACCCTAAATTCATCCTTTTTTACTTATTTAGAGTAATTTATCATAAAATTATACTAAAAAAAGCAAATTTGGGTGAATAAGAAACTTCCATAAACAGTGCAATCTTTTGAGATTTTTTTTTATTCTCAAACTTATTTTACACGCGTTGTATATCCAACCATAGAAATACTATTAATATAAGATTAGCTGAAATCACAGTGCCACTTATTAATTGATAGCAAAACTACAACTTTATGTGTTGTTTCACAATACCACTAAAGGGTTAATATTTAATTAGCATATTTGAGTATTTTTTACTAAATATAGTTAAGGTTGGTTTCACGTTTATATTATATTTAGTTCTACTATAAGTTCTGTTACAAGAATTTGAAGTCTTATTAAACACAAAGAAAGAGATAGAATGATTTTGACAGTATTTGGAACACTTTATATATTCATTTCGATTTGGTCGTATTAAGAGTTGAGTTTTAAAAGGTTTACGGCATTGAAAAATGCAGTCCTTTCGGGCATAATATACGGCCTCATACGCGAAAAAGTCGGAAAATAGAGAGCAAAATCATATTAACATGCCCAAAATAATCCAATCCACAGACAATTTTGTGCGATGATTTTTCCTTATAGACCAGTGTAACCAATGCACTAATACTATAAATCATGTTAATTTAGTCCTACATAATCGAATGTTTAAAATTTGTTAGTATGATTAGACATAAGATTTGGTATCTGGAAATATTCACAAATTAATTGTATTGATTTTTGACTTACCAATGTTCTAAAGTACAAACTGATGTTGATCCATAATCTTCTACATGATTTTTAGCTTCTTTTGGAAGAACAAGGATGATTAGCCACGATACTGTTATCTAAGCAGTGCAGATGTTCTAATAAACAAAATAGTTCTAAATTATAAAAGTAAAAAATTTTGCCAACGCGAAAAATTTGGCTCACACAAATAAAAAATGGAATTATGTTGGTTTAAAATTTTTTTTTCTTGCTTTAGTTTCTTTCAAAAATTATGCTGAGGTAATGAAAAAATGTAAATACTTTCGAGCATTATACCATGTATCTATTAATCTACTTACAAGAGTCATAGGGTTTTATTTAGCTTACAGCTGCCACAAATTCAATAAAGTATGCTCCAAGATATGTTGTAGTAACTTTCTCATTATCATGAGGTGCATGTACTTAATTGTATATTGAATATTAGGCTCTTAATAAAATAGAAAAGAATCAGTTATAACAAATTGTATTTAGTGTTTCTAATATCTTTACAAATCATTAAAGCAATCACTCTGACAAAGCTAAAAGACCCTAGGCATAATTTACAAAGACACTTCGTGCCAAGCACTCACTCATCACATCACCATTTAAATTCATCCGAGATCCTTCCTTTATCTGACCGCACAATCGCCATGCACACACGTGTTTTCATTTAATTTCATTAGCAGGAATTTTTCTGTTGTCTCCCGGTTCCTCTCGCAGTAACTATAATAGAGGGACCAGTGCTCATTTTTATTAATGCGTATTTATTGGTACTTAGCGGAGTCACTTGTACGTGCTTAACTTTTAACAGTCCTCTGAGGTTGTAAATTTTGTATTTAATGCTCGCTGTCATTACTACGGTGTTCGTCGCGGGCGTAACTAACAACAGTGGACTGCACCTTGTAGTAATTCTGTTATTAATACTGGTATTAGACATTGTTTAGAGATTATAATCTATGGACAACACAGATCGAATTCCACGATACAGTTTAACGACTTTCTATTCTTTCAATGCTCGCCACTTCGACCTAATACGTTTGACAGAAAGCTGTGTGCAGTACCTGAACATCCATTGAAAATATTGAAGGAAGAACCGGTTCTGTAGACATGAGAGAAAAGGAACTAGTACTTAAGTACATATTAAGAATAATAGGCACAAGATCTAAAAGAGCAATACTGAAGCTCTTGTGGTTTTATTTTAATATTATGGCTAAATATAGATTGTATTGATAATATAATATAAGGAATAAATATATTTCACTTTTTAAAAATATTAGATATAAAATCTGCTTCTTACCATACATGGATGTGAATGTTCTAAATTAATAAAATTTAAAGGATTAACAATCTATCGCCAAGTCTCGTTTATTTATTCTAACAAATAATTATCTTCGTCTGGAGGTATCATGAATCAGTTATGCCTTATATTGGTATTTGAGACAAAGTAATGCATTTGATGTGTTTAATAAAACATTTATTTATAACAACGCACAACAAACCCAGGTTTTCCCTGTTACCTGATATTTCTCAAGTGCTGTTTCCTAACGCTACGTCAGTGATTCTGAATCTTCTTTCAGATACCTAGCAGCTCCAGTTGTTGACATATAGGTACTCTCTTAAAATTCATTAACTAGTCGAGTACTGTCAGTGGCAGTTTTTGTATAAGAGCTGCAGAACTGCATAAATAAAATAAATATTAAATACTAAATACACAATACAATAGTTATTGAATGGCAATCTACCACGTAAAAAAATTACAATAAACATGTAATAAACAGAGATCTCTAAACCTATCGTGTGAATACATTAAATACAATACATGAAATATATCAGTAAAACTTATGCTATTATAAAGGTTTACAACAAGCAAATGAACGGATTTAAAAGAAGGTTGTGCCTGTATTGAATAAATAGTTTTATGGTCGTAGGAAACAAAACAATGCATAAAGTAATATAATACCTGACCAGGCCTAGGTAATTAACAAAATTAAATATGTGGGAAACTCCAAGACCTTTCTATACAGTTTATATTTACAATTAATATACAATTTAAAGCTATGATTGAATACATAAAATAAATACTAAATCTATTTGATTATATTTAATTAAATCTAAAAATACAAATTAAATCTTATTGATCGAACAAAACTTTTGTTCACTTTTTCTACCTTCTTACTCGTCCAAAAGACTCGTGTATGGATTCACGAAGATGAGGAAACTCCTACAATGACTAAGAAGCAGCGAGCTATGAAAAAGGTTATGTATGCGATATTCTTCAGAAGTACGAGCTTAGTAGATGCAATTAAGCTAGATGGCCAAAAGGCAGTTACAGCTAAGTGTTACATTGAAAAATGTTTGCCTGAAGTGTTAAGTAGAGTTCTAGACAAGGGAAGTATGCTCCACTATGATAATGCATCGTGCCATACGGCAGTTTTAACTCTCCAGTGTTTGTCTGGAAAAAATATAAAAGTAATAGAAGGACCCACCTAATTTAGCAATGTGACTTTTGACTAATTTTAGGGCTTAAACGCAATTTCCGAGGTAAAAATTTTCGTGAGAAGAAGAGATTGTTTACAACAGTATGTTTAATTAATATTATAGCTTTAAAAAATGCTATAATTTTATTAAAAATTTCTAATTTTTAAAACTAGAACTGCTACTGGATAACGAATACCATATTTGAAATTACCGCGGAAAATATATCCAGATTCAGTCATAACAATTCATCCAACGGAATTGTTGTTGTGCGGTGACATCAATCCAAAAGTTAATAGTCCGTCTAACTCTTTTGCCCAACGTGGCTTCGATAGACACTCAACTGTGACTAACTGTATAATATGCTACCGGGGTTTTGTATTCTAACGGCCAGCTACATCATGTATACAGACTTGTCCAAGACCTTCGATCTGAAAAATTATGGTAGATTTCGTAGTAAATTTTAAATTGTAGGTTTCTCCTCTTTTGCTTTTCTATCGTATATATGTGACAATTTTTACGTTCCATACAAAGAATGTTGAAGTTTAGATTACATTAAATCAAGAGTTTCGCGTCGTTCGAATTTGAGCCTCTTATGGGGTTAAAGATTAAATTATGAAATTTTATTATTCGCAGATGATGTAATCTTAGTTACTACTAACTAATATCATCAATGGTAGTTATCTTTTTGATAGTAACTTCGAACAGGCACATAGACAATAATGTAGACATAAATGTTTTTAACTGCCAAGTACTACCTTAGGCGCAAATTGCCTAGTTCGCATGATACGCTTTCGTTTGTCGGAATATTCAATTTGTGCTTTTGTCTGCTAACATAATGCTGAGATAATTCTACATAATTTGAAACAGTGTCTCAATATAGATACTCCCAAAGCATTATACATTTCGTGGTTGCGCTTAGGTTGGAGTACAATTCTTGAATTTGAATATCATAATGAAAAATTATTTTATTAGTACATATTAAGAATATATGGTGTACAATACAGTGTTGACCGCCAAAAAGACTAAACGAACCAAATATTGATACACTCATATTATGCTAGTTTACAAATTTAAGTTTGCTGGGGTTTGAATTTTAATAGGTGATATTGATTAGATTTGTTGTGATTTCAAATACGATTTAGATTTTTCCAAATACAATATAAATTACGAAATAAAAAAACCATTGCTTTTTAGGAACATATATATTTACTAATGATAAATCGACACTTTTACATTTAATATATCAAAAAACACATAAATACTAAATAGTGTTAATCGAAATTCTAAAATTTTCATTGTCTCCTTGTTTGAAAAAACTGCTTAGTCGTTTTTCTGTTATGCTCAGACGCAGAGAGGTCTCTTTCTAAACACTAAGCTAAGAGTAGTCGGCCATCATGTTTGTATCCCACCTTCCCTGGTACCTCTGCTCAATTTTTTTAATGTCCTGAAGAACCTCTCCCCTTGTTTTTCGTTCATTTGTCCAAGATTTTCGGGGAAGAAAATTAAAACAGGCATGCAAAAAGCCAATTTTGATGCCTATATTGCAACCTAAATGGCATGTTTTGAACAACTTTTTCATAATTCTGCGGTTTATAATTTCCTAGAAAGTTTTCCATTACAATTTCGAAAGCAATCCAGGCCTCTCTTTCAATGGCAGTCATAGCACTTTTAACGTGACTGTCCACAACCAATTTCGTAACTTGGGAACGAATGAAGATACCCTTATTAAGTTTTGCGTCAAAGGTGAATTTGCTATAAAGATAGTTAAAGCATAAAGTACCGAATTTTATATGAAATGGGGGCAAAACTATGTTCACTAATCTTTTGTGCACAATATTTTTTGACCTCGGTGTAAGATTGTGACCTGAAATATGTCGGAACTGTTTATACACTTTCTACTTTCCGTACTAAAAGAAAACTAACACACAAAAAAGAACTCACGACGGTGTTTGCATGAGTACTGTGGCTGCACAAGATGTGTACCACTTATATACACACTCTGGATGTGTGAGCTATACAAACAAGTCACCGTACGCTCAGACAAGTTTAAGCATGCACAAGCTGCGGTATTTGGGACAAATATTTAATACGATTACGAATGCTTACCGTGGCCTAAACTATAGTTATGTACAGATTTGCGCATATCTTGGTAATACTTTGTTACTAAATTGTGGAACATGTTTACGTGTGAGTATGAGTAAACATGTATAAAACACTGGCAAATGCTTCTATTTAAACCCCAGATACACAGCAAACCAATGTTATGGGCGTTCTGTCTTTAACCTTATACATTTAAATAAATAATGGTAATTGAAAATACAATAAAGAGAAGAAAAAAGGATATAGTATCAAAATTGAAATGCACTAGCTCCTAGGCAATGAGACTGTTTAAATTTCTCAGGTATTTTTGGTATTCCGAAGAAGAAAATAATTACATCGAACATTAGATTTTATTTTATTTATGAATATTAATAAACGTGTACATATTTCATTAGGAAACGAAACCGAAATTAAAAATAAAACTCGTATCCATTAGAAATATACTATTTTCTATTTTCTTTAATGAAATAAAATCACAAACAGCCTTTATTACTAGTATTACGAACTCAAAATACCAAAATATGTAATTTAAAAATGTCTCATTGACTATATACATGAAGTCGAAATTCAAATAAAGCATAGAAATCTGTTGTGTAGATTCGTCACAATATAAAAACAAGACAGCTTCATTCTTTCTGATAAGAAAGGATAGGAACACAAACTATTTCCTTTGTTTATTATAATATGTATTTAATATTTTACTCATTTAGTTAGAGCTCCATTTAAACATTTGCGATATGTTTTTCGAGAAAAATGTACCTTATTATACGAGGGCGGTTCGCAAACTACGTGGCCTAATAAAGAAAACGCAAGTTTTTCTAACAAAAAACATTTTATTTTTCAATATAGTCTCCTGCTCGCTAAACACATTTATTCCAACGATATTCCAAATTAGTAATGCCCTCATTGTAGGTCGATGAATCCAAGTCCTCGAAATAGCTATTTACAGCAGCGATTATCACGGAATTAGGCTAAAATCTCTTACCGCCGAGCCGTTTTTTCAGGTTTCGAAAGAGGTGACAATCGCAAATTTTTGTCATTGCAATCGCAGACATGAGATATCTTGATGGATAAACACTTTTTTCCTGTGCTAAATGAGGCCGTTTTTCTTTGATTTTGTCGCTTAATTGTTGTAACAAATTTGCATAATACTCCCCATTTATTATTTTTCCCTTTTCTAAGTAGTCGACCATGATAATTCCATGAGCATCCCAAAAAACAGTTGCCATAACTTTTCCTGCTGACAAAAACGTTTTTCCCTTCTTCGGTGTCGGAGAACCTATTTTTGTCCATCGTTTGGATTGTTCTTTGGTTTCGGAAGTGTAACGGTGGAATCAGGCTTCATCGTCGGTAATGAAATGGTGTACCAAGTTCTTCTGGTTGCGGCGAGAACGTGCCAAAAGGTGACGAAAAACACTCAAACGATTCAGTTTTTGCTCCGGTCTGAGTTACCGCGGCACCCAACGTGCCGAATATTTTTTCATTTAAATTCTTCAATTAAAATTCTGTGCACACTGTCATTTTAGATACATACAATGCCTGCTATCTCGCGCACTTTTACTCGACGGCATCCAAAACGATACGGTGAATTTTTTCAGTCATATCCGAAACAGTAACAGTTTTTGGACGTCCACTACGGGGTTCATCATTTATACTCACGTTTAATTTCGTCAACCCAGTTTTTAACCATTGAAAAGGAGGGACCGGATTCTAATAGTGTTAAATTCAGCTCTGATTTAATTTCGGTTGGTGTTAAGCCTTTCAAATGAAAGTACGTTATCACTCAGTTTTTTCCATTATTAGAAAATCACATAAGACCTTCACTTTGCCGTGCTGTCAAAAACATATTTAACCTATTAAAGGATGATTCTACAGAATGGTATAGAAGATTCCTGCGAATTCGCGCCATCTCTGTGTTAGGCCACGTAGTGTCCGAACAATCCTCGTATAAATAAGATCTTTTCTGTTTAATTATTTTTACGAATAATTATAGAGAATTAAGTAAACACCTTTTATGTATATTTAACTATCCGAATTCAGTGACTTGTGACTAACACCGCATCTCTTACGATACCTCCGTACAACAGTTTTATACCATTAGAATTCTCCTCTCGTTTTGCTAAGTAATACGAAGGTACTACGCAATATAAAACTTAATAAAACTAACACGTTACAAAATATTTGTTTGATTTCCATATCAAACATATGTCTATGTTCAAAAATGGATTTTAGTTGACGTATTGATTTCTGAATTGAGTGGAAAATAAAAGCGCATTTTACTCTCTAGGTATAGTTCCAAATTCGTAAGACAATTTGAGTGTCAGCCTTTCTGTGTTTTCTAACTTTCCTAGGACCGAACAAAATTAATTGAGACTTTGCCGAGTGTAACTGTAATTGATGTTTATTCGCAAATATACAGCATCACTTTATTACCTTTATTGGAGGGAACTGGAGAATATATAGAAGCGTTTTACGGTGCTTTTCGTAGTATTGAACTTTCTCATAATTTTTAGCTGGGTACGTTTTCTTGTGATTCAATTTATCTCCGTAAAATAACCTCTGCACTATAAATTTGATAGACAACTGTGTAGATTATCCGTATTTACTTTGAAAACTTTCTTGTTTCCAGACTATCCTATGTTTGTAAATTTTGCATTACGAAAGAAAATAATGTATACTACATTTTCCATGACGTATTTTTACAGTTAGCGGTGTTAGGCCGCTTAAATACATACTCTGTTTTCTTGGCTTGTTAAAACATCAAAAGAAAATATACATTTCATCAGCTACTATAATTTTAGAAGCGAGTTTTTGATGAAAGCACACTGTTTACTGTTACATTAATTCTCAAGAAATCACTATTAACACTAAATTTTTCATAAAGGATTCTGTGAATCTAGTAAAGGTATTATGAAACCCGATTCGTATGTACCGGTCGCTGTCTGTAATTCTATCATGAAGATAGACCAGATTTTCTAGAATAACTGCGGCAGTAAAAGGTCTTGTACGTTCTTGTTCTTCAAAGTCGGTTGAACGTCTCGTTGTATCGCCCTCAATAGATCTTTCAATTCCGCTCTGCCAGTCCGCATCTTTGATAAAAGCCATTATTCTCCTCAGAGGAAATATGAGTACCTCCGTAGACTCCAATAGATCCTTGCCGAAATGTTTCTGTCTTAATCATAAGTCCACATCACATGCAGGTTATTGTCTGCGGTTGATTTTCACATCTCCTACACAAGAACTCGCTAAAAAAATCCATATTATATAAATGTTTTCTTAAAGGGCAGTAACAGGTTATCAAGCCGGCGATAATCTTAATTTATTTTTTGTTGGTTCTAATTAAATTAGATGAAAACTTAGCACTCAGTTCTCCTAATGGTATCTAGTCTAAGTCTTCCGTTAACCTCCATTTCTTTTTATTCTCGTCCGAAGCATGACCGTATCTCTCTCTCTCTTCTGGCGCAATTTTTAGCGATTGCACTTATATTTAGGTTCTAGTCATATGAAGTTTCAGTTTGAGCCTTCCTTGACTAATTGGTCGCCTATCTATTCATATCAGTGACAGTATCGTCTTGTGTTAGTTTATTGAGGACTTTTTAACAGTGTTTAATTAGTTTCGGCTTGATAGTAGAATTCATAATGGCTTTTACAGTCGTCTGAGTAGCAGTCATTATGTTAGTCCTCATTATTGTGCAGCTAACTTCAGGTTACAACTGCAAACAATTCAGTCTGGTAAATTGTTATGAATTTTTCCGGGCTCAGTGATATTTTCCTTCTAGGAAACATTCCACAGAATGCTGCTCCTATGCCATGATTTTATTGCGATCCATCCCTGAACCAGTTATTGTAGGCCCAATCGCTCAAGCGACTTTTCTCGTGTTCCCTGGTCGATTTTGAAATATTATTAATTTGTTAACATAATTTCAGGCGCGCGTTCCGAAATGTTCCAGAAGTGTCTGTGTTATCCCCAACTGCATTATTGTAATACTATAAACAGTTAGCTTCCTACCTTAGTATTCTGGTATGTTCGTTAATTTACAGCAACTATGGCCTTACGAAATTTTATCAACCAACTAAGGACAGTTTTGCTATAGTGTTGCTATAATGCCAACTGCATTATTGGAATACTAAAAACAGTTAGTCTTCAGCCTCAGGATTCTTGCATGTTCGTTAACTTACAGCAAACTATGGCTCTACGAAATTCTTCAAATCATCTACGGACAGTTCTGCTATAGTATTCTAATAATGCCAACTTATTGGAATACTATAAACAGTTAGTTCTCAGCCTCAGAATTTTTGTATGTTCGTTAACGTACAGCATACTATAGCCCTACAAAACTACAAAATTCTCTAAATCATCTACTGACAGTTCTGCTCAGTAACGCTTTATCTTCAAATACCAAGTATAATACCCCATAGCTGATAAAATAGGACTAGTGCTACGCAATTGTTGTCTGCTGAATTATAATTAGGGACCAGACACGAGAGGCCGATTACTCATCGCCCACGGACGTACTATTGAAAATTTATATTTTCAAAGAGTTTTTAATTTTATTTATATAATTGGAAAACAAACGAGTGGTGATCTATAAAATACGAAATACATTTTTATTTGTTCATTTTGTAGTTCAAGTTGAATAAAGGAGTATTAATATTAACTTGCAATCCTTTCTCAAGGTTCTCTTCTATAAAATTTGTTCTCTTTGAATGAAATACATCCTTGTAGATAGGAAATTTAGCAGTTAGATTTTGAGGCATTGTACCCATACACAATTGGCGCAATGTTATTAAACCTGGATTTCTATTAAAAACTGCGTCTAACTTTTGTCCAAGACCACACCGAAGTCACTTGGAATATTTTTTAAATTATTAATAGCCCCATCGAATGTGGTTAATCCATCATTTAATTTAATATTTTGATTTTCAAAATAAGTGATTAGTTTTGCCAAATTTTCTAAGTGTTCCTGAAGAAAGTACAACTGATTTTTTAAATTTGGAATTTGTATTAGTTCTTGGCACTCAAAAATATTTCGGGCATTGTCATGAAATTTTGTAAACTATGGAAATTATCTGCATAAAAACTAACCAACCATGTTCCCCATCTAGTTATTACTGGAGAAGGAGGCAGTGACAAAGATGGAAGTTTTTCCCCGTAAAGAGCTTCTCTCAATGGTGCTTTTCTAAAAACTGTTTTAATAGCGGATACAAGTCTATCAACTTCCCGGAAGGTGTCTCTGATATATGTATTCACAAATTTTGTGGAGAGCGTGTGCTATTCAAGTAATATGCAGCATATTAGAATATGTTTCCTTTAATAGTTTGCTTGTTTGTAACATATAACACTGTCACTGACAAATAAAATAATGTTTTCTTTGTACCTGTCGCCCGAATAAAGCATCTGGTGCATATTCTCGTAAATGGTTTTAGCTACTGTTTCCGCATCAACTGTATTTATAACTTTTGTTGCTATTACATATGCGTTATATGGAACAGTTGGATGTAGTACACCAGCTACAACATTTACCACACAGCGTCCTAATATATCGACAATTTCGTCGGCATTTATCCATAGGTACTGATTTGACAGATGGCTTCTAATGCGTTCTACTGCTTTCGTGTAGCACTTTGAAACATAATATTTGTTTAAGGTGAATTCACCAGGAAGATTTCGGCCAGTATATTTTTGAAGAAATGTTTTGAAGGTGGGATTTTTAAGATTATTTAATGGAATACTTGCCGCCATTAAAGTTTCACAGAGATCTTTGTTAAAATTGTCAGATTCCAACGGGTCTAATCTCTGTGTATGTGTTTGCAATTTTAAGTGACGTTCTAGGTGAGATTTTTCTTGTAATTTTTTTACGATATTCTACAGACTTTGCAATAAATTTCGAAATCACTGACAATGAATATACAATCAGTATGACCCTTAATCCAACTCCCCATTGTTTCACGATGCCATTCTCGACGTTGCTACGTATCATATCTGAACAAGTAACTTAAACAATGTTGTAGATATAAATAAATGAAAATTAAAAATGTAAGCGTAAGTTATTGAAACTTAACGAAATTCACTGGACACTTACGTCAAAATAATTGGAAGTGGTAGAAAAATTACGAAGTATGTATGTAATTAACAGTTACAAAAACTAAAAAAAGAAACTAACTCACCGCACTTTATTTATCTTACGAAATATAAACTAATTAATAAAATAAATTATAAAAACTCTACACTCTTCTATCTATGTCCATGAAGAAAGGAATTTCACTGTAATATTGAAGTAATTGCGTCACAATTCAACGACAATAGGCAGATGTGCGGTTAACTGAATTTAGAGAGAATAGAAGAGCTATTCAATAACTGCGTGTTGTACTTAGCGATGTAATAGGCTATTTCTATAGTCCATCGTAATTTCGGTATGATGCGTCCGGTGTATAGTTATAATATATCGAATTTCAACGTGTGCACAATAAATTTCAGAATATTTTTGCATGTCGATCTTAATTTGATACTAATTATTAGTAAGTAATATAGATCGGTAGTATACTCCATCAATAAGCTTATAATTACTTTGTGCGTTATTACAGGTTATCCTGCTAAACGCCTACCTGTAAAACGTCTAATAATATTCAGAACACGATTCTGCCGGTTATCTTACGTTTTACACAAACAATCTACCCTCTCATAATAACCATCGCCATCTAATATTTCCTAAGGTGGTGGTGGTGGTGGTGGGCTCGTATTTCTTAATTTTCCGACACGGACCGAATTTACGCCTGATAGTCTCTCGCCCCTCATACGTCCTGCCGGCCTTACGTAGTAATCCCGATGCCCGCATTCCAACTGTTATTACGTTCCACGAAGGCTCCACGTATGACAGTTCATGTCAGAAAAGAACAATGAAGAAAAGAAACAAGGAAAAAAAAGAGCTAGAGGCACATAACAACAGCAAATCAGAACATGAGCCTTTTTCGTGGGATTAAATGACGAACGCGTCGACTCGCTAGGAGAAACATCGCATTAGAAAACAATATGATATACAAAAACATGATATGAAACGATATCCGATCAAAGTGTTTACGCTAGGAAGTGACGTCTCGATGTTTAGAATTGAATGGACAAACCTTTCGAGCGAGAAAACGCTCGCCTGACATGCTATTGTATTCCGATTTGATATGATATAACGTTTAATATTTGTGGAGATTATTGCTGCGTGTGCGGTACGGCGAACAGGCAGAAACAAAACATTGTGAAAAATCCCGGATAAGACGATCAAACGAGTGTATTGGAGATAATACTAAATCCGACAATCTCGTTTGGAGCATTAAATGAACAATATGACATGAAAAGATGGGATGTGATTTGTACATACGACATCTCATGTACTAATAGTTTTCTTGTATACTATTTTGTCTGTGTTGACTCAAATAAAATCAAAAGTTACATAAGGCGTGTGTAATAAATTAACACATTTTGTTGTAGAATATAGATTGATTAATTCAACTTTAAGAGCGTAATAAATTCTAAGCTAGAACATCAAGGCATATTCCTTTTTTATTATTATAATAATAATCTTTATTTTCAAAAGCAAACCTCAAATTCAGGAAATTTAATAGCTAAAATGAACGTATCGAGAGAGCATATATGATTAGTTGACTGCGGAACCGGCGCTATCTCATATCGGGTGTGATTCATCGGAGCCGACAATGTACAATCGATCAACTTACAGTATATATGAATGTTATAGCACGATGGTATTGATAAAAGTTGTCTGTTTGTACGTCTTTCAATGCAAACAGACGGAGTGTGAAATATATTTCGCCCGAATCGTAATAAAGCTAATGAAATGTATATACGGAAATTTATTTTTAGGAAAATAAATAAAACACTGAACTTGAATTTATTATAATTATATTATATTATATATTATATTTATATGAATTTATAATTGAAATTAATTCAAGATATTTATATATATATATATATATATATATATATATATATATATATATATATATATGAAGCGTTATTCTTCGAGATATTTCGACGCGTTTGGATGATTTCGTCCTGAGAAGGACAACTTTCTTCCTGACGTTTCGGGGACATCACTTTCACCTTTTTCTAGAGGATCTTCTCGTTGCGATGGTAACTTCAAAAGTGCGTCGAGGTTTCCACTAAATCCATTTCTGTCTTCATTTGCCTAACCCTGTATAATATTCAGACAAATCATAATTCCACCATTATTTTAAATGTAAATAAGAGTAATAATTATAATTAGAGCTGAGGATGTTTGCGGTATAACCATGGTTATATCATGTAACCATAGTAATTTACTATGGTTACATGATATAACCATTGTTATACTGCAAACATCCTCAGCTCTAATTATAATAAAGTTTAATTTTCAAATGTCGTATTCTACTAACTTGTAAAACTGACAAAAGTGTTACAAGTCAGTTGCTCGTAAAGGGTTTATGTGCTGTTACATTGAATGGCGTTTACGAGTAAGTAAAATAAAATAATTTATTTATACACGTCTTAATGTATAAGAGTGAAAACAGTTTGGCCACAGTACTTTATTTCTATGTTTAAGTCGGCGTACAGTCAGCATCGTTCGCCATGTACCAAGGTGCATTTGCTCCTGAGAATTTTCTTCTGAAAATGTTGTTGTGTCCCTATATTTGAACTATTGGCTGTATCCAGGGGTACTATAGGTCCAGATGGACTTTAAAATAGTTCTGTATAACAATAACTTACTTTTTATTGACAGTTTGCTTCAGTTCCTTCAGAAATTTTCTTGCAAGCATGCAGTACTGTTGTCTCCTCGTGAAATGTAACCAACGGATATTTCAGTTAGAATATGAATAAAATTTTGTTTTTTATTGTAATGGTTGGTCAATTGCGTAATGAATATTTTAAAAATCGCTTTAATATTCCCAAAATATATCCAATTAAAAGTAACAATCGCTACGGCATATAATGAAAGATTAAAATTGAAACAAACACGAAAAGTGGCCATAAACACCCACGAGATTCTTAGCAGATACCGAGACAGATAACATCTCGTTCTCATCGCGACCGTGGCAGATATCGAAAGCGATACAAGTATCAGGCGGACCGTGTAATGGTCCGCGGGGCCTAATGAATGGCACAACAGCACTGGAAACGGATATATACACGATGTACATTAAATTATGGGGTCAAGAATTACTTGAAGACGAGGTGAAGCCGGTTGTAAATGGTCACTCGCATGGTTACATGCAACCGTTGTGGCAAAGGAGAAAAGTCGGTACAATGCGATGTCGTGCAAGCAATATTTTATTAAAACCGCCCACGTCACAAACTGGAAAAGGAAATTACAAAGTCAAATTTATTATTATTTCTTTAAATGCAAATATTATTATTGCGGACGTAAATATCGGAGTAAGCGCTGATATAATAACAAAAGCCTATTTGACTTATACATATAAAACGGAGCAGAAATACGATTTGTGTTGTGTTCTTGCATGCGTCTATTATTATAGCGTCAATAAATTTTCATAAACATGTCGATATAGGTACGTCTATACAGTCAACCCTCTTATAACATATATGATTAATTTCTGTTGTATGGAGACTGTGTTAAGCGAAATTTGAAAGTAGTAACATGTGACTATAAATGATACAATTTTTTTCTTAAGTTGGCAATAATTTTACAATTTTTTGTTGACATGCCTGATTCTTAAATTTAAATTTCTTCAAAATTTTACAAAGTAAAAGTTAAACAAGTAACGGGTGCTTATAAATTATAAATATGGCAACAATTTTGCAAATTTATGCGGACAAACCTAATTTTTAAATTCAAATTTGTCAAAAATTTGAAATTTAAGTAAGCAAATAAATAAAACTATTTGTTTCTCTTTTCAAAATAGTCTTTACTGTCGAACAAAATATTTTTTCTACTCATGTTTATGAATATGATCATTTTTCCACTGGCTACTCTGCATGAAAGTGATATTGTTTTACTCTAGAGATGAAAATATTTCACTTCTAGAGGTGAAAATGAAACAAATGAATATACATCTTGCATCTTGTTAGTGATGTACTAAACTTGATGGAGTTTTGACACTAATGACACTTAATCTCACCACCGAGTTTAGTTGAAGCGGCAAACGAACGTCACTCCATCTGACAGTCCGGAAGAATTTTGACTAGGAAGCTGTTATCGATGCGTCAATCTATACTGTGACAATTCATTTACAATTATACTGAACTTCTCTCTACATCCATCGTAGAAAAAATAGCATTTACTACTCGAGATGAAATACTGTTTTTTCGTTCGTTAACAGTTGACAAGTTCCCACCTCACGAAGAAACAATATTTTCATCACTTGTAAAATATACTATATTGTAATGACCTATTTTCGAAGCATCTCGAAAAATGATGGTTATGATCAATTTATCGATATGTATCCAGAAAAATCAATAATAGTAACTTTTCATAACAGTGTTAGAATAATAGAACGGTTATTGGTAATGTAGCTAAAGGTAAATCTATTGGTTGTCTCACTGTTATTATATCAGATATTTTGGAAAATATGTATCAAATTGAAATTGTTGAAGAAAATTTCCATGCGTCTGTACGTCCACTGTACGTCGTCTATCACAACTAATCGTGTGTAATAGGTAAGTTTCACTGAACAATTAATTTAAACTTTTAAACTTTCATTCATTCATTCTAGAACTTTCCTGTGAATCTTCTCGGAAGATTCTGAAGAAACAGCTATATCTACACCCATATAAATTTTCAATTGTTACGATATTTTATCAACGACTCTCGTATGCAAATTTTTACACCACATATTGTGTTCGGCCGATGTAAGACGTATATAATGGTGTATCATAGCTGTCGTACGCATCAAAACTTGATGGGAGGGGTGAAAGAGAAAGCGGTCGTTTGCATTGAGACACTTTCATTTTGCGTTTTAAAAGAGTTGGACATGTTCCAGAGTCGAGACCCTTTTATGTAATTTTGAATATTGTGTTAATTACGAATTTATTATTACCCATTGGCGTCGGCGTGTGCTTTGATTCGGAAGCCAAGCTTGCGGCATCAGCTTTTTGCTGGATTTGTACACGTTATTCTTCATATCGGCCCAAGGAAAATCTACTTGGTGAGAGACTTTTTCATCTTCTTCATTTGTTTTCTCCTTTGATATATTCTTATACACGTGGTATATTGTCCAGTAGGGCTCTAAATATATACTAAGTATACGCTAATTAATCTGGCGCTGCATTAAATTTCACTAGATTGAAGTTTCTTCCGCAGTAATAATATTTAATGCACCTTTTGCAAATAATTGTTTTTTTAAATCATAATACCTTGTAATTTAAGTTATAGCTTTCAACCTTTTATCTTTGAGTATTAATAACTAAGCTTGACATTTAGTTCTTGTTGTTTGTTTTTCCTCTTTGTCAAGCAGTCTTGATTGTATAAGAGTTTCTTATTTTTATTTTAATTAGTCTATGTCTCGCATTAACCTAGTTGTTTTTGAATAATTTTTAAAGTACAAACGACGAGATTTCAGACTTCCCCATCTCCTTTCAGGCATGCAACAGCCTTAAATATAATTTGAAATCACTTATTAATATATTTTGCAAGTTATATACAGAGCTTCGCCCATTTGCTTGAATCGATTACTTTTAATATATTTCTGTTATTTATATACAAGGCCTCCCCTAATAAATCTGTTTGTAATATTGTTTACGTGTGTGATTTCTTTTGATTTGTAATCGTAGCTTCCTCTCCTTGATATCTTTTCTTTACACCTGGTGGGTCGAATTATTCTCTACGTACCCCTGGCGTCCTCTTTCAATTAACAGTTAGTCAGTTCTGTAACAACGCTTCGAAAGGAACCCCGCGCCATCTTCACTGGGCTAGCTTGGATACTGGCTAGTTGGATTGTGATTTATTAGCAACCCTCCCACAGAGGTAGGTCGTAGAGACTCCCTCGCATATCGAAGGATTGCCGAAGCTAGATTTTGCAGTATTTATTTATTATTGCTATCCACTCATAGCAATTGTCCATCAAATTTATCCACCTGATTTCTTACAATGAATCAGGTTTTGTCAGTGGTATAATGATCATCTTCATAATCACATTGACAAGCAAAATACAGCTTTCTATTTCCATGAAGCATGATTTCATCTATCTGGTTATATTAATTCGAAGAATTATAGAACTTGGTCCATAGATAATCAACACAATTGTGTTGGTGCTGGATGCATTTAATTGGATAATTAATTAAAGTGCCATTGCATTCAGTTAAAATTGGTGCCTGCGTGGTGATGTCAACACTACAAATTATTGGTCCAATATTTTTTCAAGAAATAATTAAAGCCCCAAAGTTATGAATACAATATTTTAAAGCAATTTATAAATGAGTTGGATAACATAGAATTAATTAATCGTTATTTTCAACAGACTTCTGTCCACCACACACTCCATATACAACTATGAATTATTTGCAGCTATTTTTCCTAGACCCTTTTATAAGTGTAGGTTTATGGTCAAGCAAGCATATCGCGTATTCCGGACCCTCAAATAATTTGCAAGAACTACAGAAATTGAAGAGACAATGTATAAATTAGCAGTTTACCACGAGTTCACTATTGTTTACAAATAGGAGGCCAGCACTTTGAGCATTTGCTTTGTACATAATTGTATTATTTGTAATATAGGTTCGTTAAATTTGTTTCATCAATCGTTTTGTATAAATCACTCTTTTGAATTAAGTATTTACTAATAATTCTAACCATATATGTCATCCATATTTATATAAAATACGAAGAGTTAATTAAATGAAATATACTTTACTATACTACTTCAGAGATAGTTGCATATTCCAACTCAGCATATTATATAGGGTGAGATTTGTGTTAGTTTTTAAAATCAAATAAAACAGAAACAACATCAAGCATTCACATATGATTAAGCAATTGTATGGTCGGCTTCTACACAGAAAAGGCGTCGATCGATAAATCCCAACTAGAATAAGTATGTCACGATCGGTCTCAAACACGGCCGAAATAGTGTTTGCGTCTAATGACGTCGTTAAATAACACGAAACCTAGACTAGTTTGAGTTATCGGGGGAAATTAGAGGGTCTATATAATACATGCGAGCTGTGCGTATCACAAAATCCGTGTTTTGAAATATGACCAAAAACAAATCGAAGAAAACCCGAAGGTGTTTCTTCGTTTTCTTCGTGAATTATCACCCTCTAAAAATGTAACCAAGTGCAGGTGGTGAAGGAGTTAAATGGTGGAACGTGCCAGAAATCAAGGGACAGCGTTTAATTTTTACGAGGTGTCATTTCTTGTCGAGTACTTGGCCGGCATTACTGGTCACGTACGTCTGTTTTCTCCTTTATTCTTTTTTTTTGTTTTCTAAAAGGTGTTTTACAATTCGGCGGCTGTAGATAACGTTAATGCTAAATAAAGTCTTATTACTTTAGGCGCATTTTTATAACTCAGTACTATAAAAAGTGTACCTCCATTGAAGTTGATTAGAAACTGAAAATCCTATGCGAACCAAAAAGAAAAAAAATAAATGGAGACCTTTCTTGCCAGTATGTTACACCAATTCAGATTGAATCAATGCTATTGACTTATTTAATTAGAAGTTGTACAGTTTCTGGTTATTTTTTAATGTCAAAACATTCAATAAACGTTTTCTGCTAATGCTGGTTTTTTATAAATCGTTTACATGTTTAGTTAGTAAAGTCCAGTTCTAAAATAAATGTACGGAGTAGTTTGATATGTTTGATTAATATTTATAACATAACACTAGATTTTATTTACATTACTACTGACAAGTGTCATTCTTCAAATTTTATATTATCTGATGGGTTGTTCAGTTGCTACACGCGGTTAAAGCGAACATTCCAGCAGTTGCCATAAAATTGGATGAACAATGAATGAATTGTAATGATCACACAGCCATATATATCGTACAAAGTGGTCGACAGCTAGAAACAAAAATAAAAGAACATAAAAGATCAATTTTAACAGCAAAAAGAATACAGGTTTCACAGAACATTGCATAGACAAAAACAACTTTTTCGATATAAATGACTGTAAATTGCTACATAATGTAAACAAAATCAACAAACTTACATTGTTTGAAAATTTAGAGATTAAAAGACCTTAAATAAAAGGAAAAATGTTAAAGATATAATAAACACGCCAATAATAGATGAGTATATTAAAATTACGACATCAATTTAAGTAATTAGACTAATGACATTATAGCTAGTGCTTAGGTGTATATAGTTTTCCATGCCCACATTTATTTAATCGGTTACAATATTTTTTCGATTAATCCCCGTATACTTGTTTATACTTTGGCGATAACAATATTGCAAGCTGCATGTGTTGTTCCAATTAGACGACGTCTTCGTAACTGTGATTTTACCGTTGTCGTTTTGAGGTTTTTGGTGAAAAGTCAGCACTCTTAAGGATGGATGTGACTTCTAATTAAGGCTCCGTTTTTGGTTGATTAAAGAAACGGTAGCTGCAACAGTATCCCAAGATTTCCACTAGGTAAGTTCCGCTATCTTTTTAATTATTATTAATCCACTTGGTTGTATTTTTTATCGCTAAGACTGGTGGTATCTTTTTCTTTAGGGTATTTTGTATTTGTCCACAACATCTAGCTCACCGAGGTTAGTCCCAGGAGCGCTACTAAGTTTTGCAAAATTTAAGAGCCAGTTTCGTCTTAATTATTTATTGTTATGTTTACCGGTAGCAAGTCATCTTGTCTCTTCGACAATGGTAAGGTGTCTTACCGAAACATATGTTATAACCATCTAATAAAGTAGTGAAACAGCTGATGTCAAGTGATTTCATTTATTTCGAATGTAATAACGAAGAATCTGTCCTTTAGATAAGAACAGATGCTTCGGCGGTTCCAGGATCGGATCTGGGGCTAGGCTGTCCGAAATGTCTCGTGATTTTCTTTCTCGTTTATGGCAAATGCCGACACAGCTAAACATCTTGAGTTGCTCCACGGGCGCAGGCGTAACAACAACTCATGGCATGCCAATACCTAATCTAAGTCATCTTGTCTCTTCGACAATGGTAAGGTGTCTTACCGAAACATATGTTATAAACATCTAATAAAGTAGTGAAACAGCTGATGTCAAGTGATTTCATTTATTTCGAATGTAATAACGAAGAATCTGTCCTTTAGATAAGAACAGATGCTTCGGCGGTTCCAGGATCGGATCTGGGGCTAGGCTGTCCGAAATGTCTCGTGATTTTCTTTCTCGTTTATGGCAAATGCCGACACAGCTAAACATCTTGAGTTGCTCCACGGGCGCAGGCGTAACAACAACTCATGGCCTGCCAATACCTAATCTAATTGGCGTCAAGTTGTTGGGGGATACTAAGGCGTGAATTATTATTATTATTAAAAACTTAGTACATGATAGTAGTTATGTGCAAGGTAGAGTTTCAGGTCGTATAAGAAGCTAGTATGCCAAACACTACAAAAGACTTGCAAGACATCCCAAGAATGCGGCTTGTGTACTGTACTAACTTTTATTAGAGTAAACACAATTATTATATCGTTACATGAACTCTTATTTCTGTGAAAATAAATAAAGAGGTTCATTCGAGTAACATACCACTGGCGCCTCGTGATCTAGCGTGTATATATATTTTATCAGCCACTTTTTGTCAGTCAACATCTAGCTCACCGAGGTTAGTCCCAGGAGCGCTACTAAGTTTTGCAAAATTTAAGAGCCAGTTTCGTCTTAATTATTTATTGTTATGTTTACCGGTAGCAAGTCATCTTGTCTCTTCGACAATGGTAAGGTGTCTTACCGAAACATATGTTATAACCATCTAATAAAGTAGTGAAACAGCTGATGTCAAGTGATTTCATTTATTTCGAATGTAATAACGAAGAATCTGTCCTTTAGATAAGAACAGATGCTTCGGCGGTTCCAGGATCGGATCTGGGGCTAGGCTGTCCGAAATGTCTCGTGATTTTCTTTCTCGTTTATGGCAAATGCCGACACAGCTAAACATCTTGAGTTGCTCCACGGGCGCAGGCGTAACAACAACTCATGGCATGCCAATACCTAATCTAAGTCATCTTGTCTCTTCGACAATGGTAAGGTGTCTTACCGAAACATATGTTATAAACATCTAATAAAGTAGTGAAACAGCTGATGTCAAGTGATTTCATTTATTTCGAATGTAATAACGAAGAATCTGTCCTTTAGATAAGAACAGATGCTTCGGCGGTTCCAGGATCGGATCTGGGGCTAGGCTGTCCGAAATGTCTCGTGATTTTCTTTCTCGTTTATGGCAAATGCCGACACAGCTAAACATCTTGAGTTGCTCCACGGGCGCAGGCGTAACAACAACTCATGGCCTGCCAATACCTAATCTAATTGGCGTCAAGTTGTTGGGGGATACTAAGGCGTGAATTATTATTATTATTAAAAACTTAGTACATGATAGTAGTTATGTGCAAGGTAGAGTTTCAGGTCGTATAAGAAGCTAGTATGCCAAACACTACAAAAGACTTGCAAGACATCCCAAGAATGCGGCTTGTGTACTGTACTAACTTTTATTAGAGTAAACACAATTATTATATCGTTACATGAACTCTTATTTCTGTGAAAATAAATAAAGAGGTTCATTCGAGTAACATACCACTGGCGCCTCGTGATCTAGCGTGTATATATATTTTATCAGCCACTTTTTGTCAGTGCACTTCGCTGGTTTATAGTGATTAAATAATAATTTTATAACACAAATAGACAGAAAGAGGTCGTTTTACGATTTAGCGAAGTGTGCTCAATGTTGTGCCGGTGGCAACTGATAAAATATATATACGCACGAGGACGAGCCGAAGGTGCGATTTTACTCGAATAAATCAATAGAATTATGTTTCAACACTTTACGAAGCTTTGGAAAAGAAATCTTTAGTCCTCTCTTAATTACTTTCATATTTTTTATTTTATAATTTGTGTATCTACGTAATTATATCCATTTTACTAATATATGTTTGATTTTTTTCAGGTAAGTTTTTTTTGCTGAAGCCATATTCTTCATTGCACATATAAGCAAAGAGCATCGTCCTTCTAGTCTACACAAGGCATTTAGATACGTAAGTCTTCTTATCGGAATATATTACGCTTAGATGTACTTCGGTCTTTATCGTTTACAACGCTGTCATTTCAATAAACTCGAATTTGTTCCGGGGATTTTACGCCGCATCTCCGAAAACGAAGCACAAGGAAAAAGCGGACCAATTAACAAGCTCCTTCTCGTGTCTATGTATGACATGCCGTCGTGTTGGTGTGACTGCCTTGTAGTAATGAGCTCAATGCTTATCGAATTAATTAGGCGGCGGTAAAAGATTGCTCGGATTGTCTCCGCGTTGTAACAGATAAGATGCGGGCGCAGAACACGCTGCACTAATTGCGAATGGCATTGGAACATACACACTGTAAGGAGATAAGCGCCTACATGTTCTGCACATATGTATTTAGAAGAAGCGAAACGAATATTTGTTTTTGTAGATGTAAATAACCACTTAAAAAGATTGAGGGGCTTAGTCTTTAACATTTTCCTTACTTAAATGAAAAGCAGACTAGGGGAATTCGCGAATTGTGGCTCACAAAAACAATCAACTTATGTTTTCCAGAATAATCTCTTTTTATAATTCTCGTCGATCCCTTTATAATTTTTTTTTCACATACTGGTAGTTTCGTTTATACAAAATGTGTTTCCAGTGAAGTGTCATATTTGAAGATAAAGGAGGTTGCTCAAAAATGTAGAAACAAGTGTTGGAAATAGCAGCCATTGAAAAACAACTGAATTTACTCCGTTTTTCTTTCTTTTACTGCTTCACAATATCCGTATAATTTTGTTCTGTGACAGTATGTCCAGATAGTAAAAATTAACAACAAGAACTCCTTCGAGATATGGATCAAGATTTTCGATCCAGACTTCATCACCAATCTTTTTCTGTCAAGAAGAGATTTAAGACTGAATTCATTGTGTAAATCTTGTACAAAACTGCCTTTTGAGAAGTCACTTGCTTTTGCTATAAATTCTCCTGTAATCCTTCTATCATTGACGACCATTTCGTAAACCAGTTTAACATATTCTTGTTTAGGAATGCTTTTCCGTACCTGGTACAGGTTTCTTTCCGAGTTTAAAATCCCGACCTATATTTTAAATTTTTTAATATGATGAAGGCGTATAATCATTAATGCATCATTATAGTTATAGATTTCTTAAGGTAATACATCGTTTTTGCAGAGATAATTTATGACAGCTGTTATTTCGATTTTATCCACTTTTGAATAACCGCCAACACCATCACAAGTTAAAGTTAGTAAATCTTAACGAAATATGAGAAATACTTGAAAAATTGCCGCACTCAAGGTAATACAAATTGGCAGAAATATCTTTCTCTGCCCTCTATACACATACCATAAAAAAGGTTGTCGTTCCAGGACTGAGACAATAATTCGTAAATTCTTCTTATAATATGGATGGAAATAATTGAGAACTGATCTTAAATAGGATTTACGTTGTATGTATTTCCATTTATTTACATTATTACATTATTACATTATTACATTATTACATTATTACATTATTACATTATTACATTATTACATTATTACATTATTACATTATTACATTATTACATTATTACATTATTACATTATTACATTATTACACATTATTACACATTATTACACATTATTACACATTATTACACATTATTACACATTATTACACATTATTACACATTATTACACATTATTACACATTATTACACATTATTACACATTATTACACATTATTACACATTATTACACATTATTACACATTATTACACATTATTACACATTATTACACATTATTACACATTATTACACATTATTACACATTATTACACATTATTACACATTATTACACATTATTACACATTATTACACATTATTACACATTATTACACATTATTACACATTATTACACATTATTACACATTATTACACATTATTACACATTATTACACATTATTACACATTATTACACATTATTACACATTATTACACATTATTACACATTATTACACATTATTACACATTATTACACATTATTACACATTATTACACATTATTACACATTATTACACATTATTACACATTATTACACATTATTACACATTATTACACATTATTACACATTATTACACATTATTACACATTATTACACATTATTACACATTATTACACATTATTACACATTATTACACATTATTACACATTATTACACATTATTACACATTATTACACATTATTACACATTATTACACATTATTACATTATTACATTAACATAGTATTACACAGAAATGTGCATATGAGGTCTGTCCGGAAAGTATCCGACATTATGCTGTTGCAAGAAAAGAAGTTAAATCTGGTCAGTGGCGATGGTGTCCCCTTGTGAAGCCATAACCTTCTTCCAGTGGTCCTCCCACTTTCGGAAACAGTTCTTGAATTCAGCTTTCGGAATAGTTAACAGCTGCTTCGTCGCATTCCTTTTTAACAGCTGCTTCGTCGTATTCTTTTTTATCTCCTCCACGTCATCGAATCTTCTTCTTTTAATAGTATAACCAGTAAATATATCAATTTGGGGAAGAACCAGAGGTCGCAGGGTATTAAACGTAGACTGTAATGTGCTTGGCGTAGCTGAATAATGCCGCGTTTCACAGGAAATTCCCAAATAAGGTGCATTGTCGTAGTGAAGCACCCAGCCGCCACGTTTCCACAAATCTGGCTGTTTCCTTCTTACTGCATGACGTAATCTTTCCAAAACTTCTTAGTAATACTATGTGCTCACTGTTTGATCTTTTGGATCATATTCATGATAAAAAACGCCTTCCTGGTCGCAGAAAATAGCATCACCTCGATGTTGCTCTAACTCTGGTATGCTTTTAAATCGCCTAAACTACTCTTTAATTTGTGTTTCACTGATTGATTCATCATTTATGATTTAGTGTATGCAACTATTACTTTATCAATTATTCTTTCGCATAGTTCATAAAAATACTCTAACTTTTATATCTATGAAAACCTGTTTTATTTATTTGTCTTCTTCTTTAATTGTATTCATTCTACTATTGGTTCCTTTATTTAATTTATTTTCTCACGTTGATCCTCAATTCGTTCGGATAGGTCTCTTATATTTCCTTTTTTAAATTTTAAAACATTATTTATCCTTTTCATAGGTATTAGAATTCTAATAATTCGCGACAAATCCATTTGATAATAATACATCATTATAATAATTCAATACATTATATTACTTCTATTTGCTAATATAGTTTACATGTTACATAACCATGACATCTTTTTAAAAAGAAATATCCGGAATTAGTTTTTTATTATTATTTTATTAAATAATCTTTTAAATATTGATGTTTCAATTAACAATCTTTATGATGCTTTTTCTTGTTGCTTAAATTAATTGGTTTACAATTGTCTTTTCTCGACTCCTTGGGTCGAATTTTGCAAATTAACAAAAACTAATAGTTTTTTTAAATTTAGTTCAGATATGCCTTTTTAATTATAGTTCTTCAACATAGACTTGTCACACAATAACATTCACTAATCAAATATGTCTTTTTCACAGTCTCTATCCACAATTTTAAATTATTGAAATTTTAACAATGATTTTTACTTTTCTAATTAATACACACATAATTCATATTTTACGTGTGCATTACTAAATATGAGTATTATGTTCTTTCTTAATTTTCGTTTGATTAATTAATGTTTTATATTAATTTTACCAACTCTATCTATCGTTCATGTGCAATTATTTAAAACGTTATTTACAATGTTATTTCCTTTCTAAACTCAAGCTTTAACTTATGTATTACTCGTACATTACTCTTAGTGATATAATAATTTAACATTTTCGACCCATTTTTTGTCTAAAAGAATACATTACAATACAACTGTTTATTTATTTATATTATCAAAAATTTATCTTTAATATTTTTTTCACATTTATATTCATTTCATAATAACATACAGTAAATATCGTTTATAACGACGTTGAAGGGACCAACGAAATTCGGTCGTTATAAGAGCAGGTCGCTATATCCAAATACCAAATTATTAAATAAACACATTTTATTTATCTTAGAAAGTATACTTAAACAACGAAAACAATATTCTAGTTTTATAAAATACAAATAAAAAAAACATTTCCTTCTCAACTTATTTTACTAACAATTTAACACATATGTATATAATAATACATAGGCACGGACTGCATTGTACATACATACATACATACATATTTAAATTTTAATAAAAAAATCTGTCATTTTGGTTTGTTGTAATTTTTTGTTTTCTAAGAAGTGTTTTTCAATAATTTTTTCCAAATGGAGCAATGCAGAATCTGTTTTAGCGTCTTTCAAATTTTGATTAAATGTGAAAAAATGCTGAATCATTTCAACTGCTGAAAATGCATCCTTTATAGTAAGTGGTTGAAATTCCGTAGTTTCGTCCATTTCCACTTCATCGTTGTTTATTTCTAACTCCAAGTTTGCACTGGACCCAGCTAAAATTTCATCTTCTGTCATATCTTCCTCCGTTTCGAGTTCTTCATCAACATTTGAAAAATTATACCAACCCTCTTGTGTTGCCAGGTTAACTACAGGTAAAGTGCGGACCCATTCAGTTAAAGGTAAATTATCTTCTTCCGTATCATTTTGTAGTCGAAGCCACTCAGCTAAGGGTAAATTATCGTCATCAAAAGAGTTTTCTGCTGTGTGTAAATTAAACCCAGCATGTGCAAAGGAATTTGCTATTGTCTGTTGAGAAACGTGATCCCAAGCTTTGGAAAGTAGAAAAATAGCCTGCAGGATATCTAGTTTTTGAGGAGCACCATTCTCGTCAATGTCTTTTAAAAGCTTTATAATTTGAAGTTTTCTAAAATGTGTCTTTAGGGACTTTATTACACTCTGGTCCATCGGTTGAAGAACTGACGTGGTACTTGGTGGAAGGAAGGCAAGTTTTATAGCTTTTAAGTTTTGAATATTTGGATAAGCTGGACAGTTGTCTAAAAGCAATAGGATTTTCCTTTTTTGCCGAATGAGTTTATTGTCCCATCGTACAATTATTTTTTCAAATAATGCTGATGTCATCCATGCTCTTTGGTTATTTTCATATTCAACAGGTAAAGATTTTATATTTTTAAAGCATCGAGGATGCTTAGCTTTGCCAATAACCACAAGTTTCATTTTTTCCGATCCAGTCATATTTCCTGCTACAAGAACAGTCAATCTATCCTTACTCAGTTTACCACCAATACATTTTTCCCCTTTAAATTTCATCGTTTTGTCTGGCATCATTTTGAAAATAAACCAGTCTCATCTGCGTTGAATATTTCTTCGTCTGTATATTCTTTTCTTAAATTTGGCCACACTGTATTTAACCAGTCGTCACAAATCCCTTTAGGTACATCTATTGCTTCGCCACATATTTTACCAAAAACAATATTGTGTCTTTTTCGGAATCGTTGAATCCATCGAACTGTGCATTTAAAATCTTCTAACCCTAATCGTCGAGCAAAATCATTTGCTTTCTCTTGCAATATCGGACCGCTAATAGAAATGTTGTGGCTCCTCTGAATTTTGAACCATTCATATAGGGCCTCGTCTACTCTATACGCGTTACAAGATCTGATCTTTTTCGTTTGTAATGATGAAGATCTATTAATTAAATCCTCTATTTTATTCCGATTTTTCCAAATCGTGGAGATTGTTGAATGCGCCACCTAAATAAACAAGAATAATATTAGTATGCATGTTATTCTTATAGAAATCAAACAAAACTTACCTTATATTCTTTAGCAATATTAATATTAGAATTTCCAGCCTCCAAGCGCCTAATAATTGATGCTTAACTTCAATTGTAAACGCCTTTCGTTTCGCCATATCGACGTCGACAACGTACCTTCAATTCCTAGATAACTACTGAATAAATACGTTTATCTGTCGCATTTCGCCTTGCCTTTTCATAACGCTGTAATTCCCCTAGCCAATTCGAAACTTCCCCACCGTTTTCTTACTATGCGACGTGTCTGTCGTTATAAAAGATAATTTGATCCAAATTTCAAGCTATTTTTCGTCGTTATATTAGTTTCGTCGTAATATCCGATGTCGTTATAACCGATAGGTTTCGCGTTTAGAAAGTATTGTTTCTGGCCAAGACCTTGAAATTTCGTCGCAAAAACCGATATGTCGTTATATCAGATGTCGTTATAAACGATATTTACTGTATTTACATAGTTAAATATAATTGTCAACGTTTTTAAGAATAGTCAAACTTGCAGCTACCTTACTGACGCATCTTGCAGAAGTCAGCAATCCAATATTAAACTACAAGTTTAGTGTTAATAGTGTTTCGTCAGAAAACGAAATTGATTACATTGTAGATATCTTAAGTAAATCTAGGATATAGAATTCAGCTATAACATTTACAATTTTATCAATGTTCAACGTTCATTTTCAAATTTAAACCACTGTATAAACACATTTTTATTATAATATTCAAGTTGTAAAACTTTCTCTAAATTCTAAGAAGCAGCATCTTTTATATTAATTATATATTATTATTACTTTATGATTTTGTTTTGCGACCTAACATTATTAGTGAACGAAAAACAATGGCATTTTTTCTCAACTATATACTTAGATTTACAACTAATACATAATTACCAATAATATTTTAAGATTAGATAAAACCTTGTTGTAAACCCTGGTATTGTTGTCAGTAGGTACGATTACTAAGAATTGATCATCTGGAAATTTTCCCCAATTATGACGCTAACCAATACAATGAACAACCAATGCGGCCCGCATTTAATTATGTAATAGTTTATTAGGGTAGTGTTGTATTTTTACGTACTTGAAATACATTACAGAAGAGTATCATATTCACATCAAGAGACATATAGTCTAATCTCAAGAGTTTAACACTAACAATAAGAGGCGCCAGTCTCAACAGCAGTTTCATGCTAGTATAAGTCGTTGTAGGTCCAAAAATAAATGTATTATTAGAGTAAATAAATATATTTATATGAAAGTTCATTTATTCATTTAATAACAATCATCAAAGATTAAAAAAGTGAAGTGTATACAGCCTTAAAACCTGTGCACGGGGAAGCAACATCTGGGTAGTGATTCTAGTAACTGGAGTTGAAGCATCACAACCAGAAACCGGAGTCATCCTCAACAAATATAATAATTCATATAAATTTTGGAAATTACTGTGGATTATAAATAGTGAATGCACCAAAATCATAATAAATAACGTATTTTTAATATATTTTTTGTGTATATTGATTATATCTGTACAGTTTAATAATGTCGTGACTACAAAGTAATTGATCCAATTAAAACAAAACTTTCTAGTTTCTATGAGGGAGCAATAATGTGATTAATACTTAATATTACTTTTTATACACGTCAGTTATAATTACTGCTTTATATTTTAATTTTCATTTTTAAATTTATGAAGTAAACATCACATGTATAATTAGTTAATTAATTCAGTCAAATATTGTCTCTTCCATTTTCGGCTTTGCGAGATCTAATACAGACATCGTTCATATTAAAATCTGTTTACATTAGACTCTCGAACCAATAACATTAGTTACATAACCCGACAAAATTAATACTTTACGTCGTCTCAGCATCGAAGCGCACATAATTATACATGTGCGTACTATATTGTTGACAGTGTATAATTCAATAGGTCGCCGGCCGCAAAGAGAATCAAATGATTATAAATTGTTTAATCTCCGACCCATAAAACCATTTTCCCGAAAGCAAATACATGCATAAGAGATGACGACAACACTGTGGTGATGGGCGAACTGAAGACGAATCTCTTGGATCTGATTAAAATTAAACCGACCGACCCGATGTATAGGGTCACGGGAATGAGATTCTCCGTGTAACCTACTAGTTCCCAACGAAACGGATATCTTATTAAAATTGCTGTATAACTGTGTACATAATTTCTCGGGTGTGTAATTATTTTACCCCGATTTGAATTTATGGTGGGTCCGTCGCAATTTATTGTGTGATGTCTCGACCGCTTTACAGTTATGATATTATCTTTTTTAGAGAAATAAATAAAGTGAAGAGCTTGTATGCTTTACAAATTAAAAAATATCGAATAAAAATCCTTGCTAGAAGTACATATTGGAGAATGTTAACAATAAATGTTATTTTCTTATTAATGCCTTGTATGTGATTGCAGAATCTCTTAAGAACATTGGCATTACTTACAATATGAAATGTGAAAAAATTAAACAATAACATAATTTTATGCTTGTATAGGTTGTAAATGTATAATAACAATTAAATGACGAGTTTGGATTAATATGAATATAATCTAATGCATATATTCAAATTATTTGATTATTATTATTGATTGACATGTTACATAATTACAGTGAAAGTTCTCTGAGACGACACTCATGGTTCTCTAAGTTTTGTCTGTATATACGACATGTTCGTTATAAAATTGTGCGTTAAAGGGAGATGAAGAGTTATATTTAAAAATACTGTTTTATTTAAAAAGTGTCTATGTTATAATAATATTACACGACATATTGCTGTGTAATTGACTCTGTAAGATTCCAATTGTATTAAAAGCAAATCTATATAATGTTTGACTCTTTGAATAAGTACACCTCCAAGGATTTGCTTTCGGATTTTTTGTAACTAGGCCTAGCATCCAATGTAATAGGTAAAGAAATAAGACGACAAATGTCAAATGAAATAGATTTATTGTTCATACTTTCAATATACATTTGTAAATCATGAACTCAATAAAATCAAACCACAATAATATGAATTTATAAATATTGTCAAAAATATCCACATATAACCTTGAAGTCCTTTTCCAGATTTTTATAGATCTTTCAATCAGCACATTTGTGTTTATCTTAGCTTAGGGGATATAAAACCCTCCAAATACTAAGCTATGACACAATGTGTTTTATTTAATTCACTAAGTTAAAACTTTAGGATTTTCGAATTGATTGATATTGTTGTACTAAAAGAGTGTTATTCAATATTCATTTAATGGAAAATAATCCCTACCGCATGAAATATTTATCTCCACACTATATAATTTTAAGTTTGATTACTACCATGAATCATTATTATAAATAAAACACAGATATCATTAGATTCTTTGTAAGACAAAAATCTCTACATGTATCTTACGTTATTAGTTTGTTGTATAACAGAAATTATGATAAATTGATTACTAATTTATCCATATACGCTTAAAATTTATTCTTTAATCTATGAACTACAAGATTTACCGTATTTCGTGATTTATATAGACCTTTCTCCATTATATAAATTATCAAACTCTCCATGATATATTTTTGTTTGATATTACAATATAAAAGGAAAATTAAGGTGTTCTGTGTGTTTGCGGTTTTCCGTTTTCCTTCTAGTTCAAACGCTAATAAGTTAGTTGTTTATTGTGAATATGGAAAATTTCGTGTGTTGAGAAAACATTACTTTTTGCGTGGAAAAAAATGATTAAAAGAACTGAAGAAAAGTGTATCGGACATTCTTGACATTTAGTAGTTCAAATGTGGTGCCCTGCATTTAGTTGTACGTAGTGATATGAGCATGTACGACTCTCATCGTCTAGGTCCATCGTTTATAGTGATTGCCGAGGCATTATTAATATTATTATTAATAAAATTTGTGACATGATGTTGAAAATCCCTGATTGACGGTCCGTGAAATAGCTCATATTGTAAATATCTCTACTGAACGTTTATTCAATATCTAGCACGAATATTTGTAATATTATCGGCAAGATGAATGCCGCGTTCACCATCAGACGACCAAAAATGATATTGCGTGACAATTTCAACGAATGTATATAAGTGTTTTTGCGACGTTACATAACTGTAGATGAAATAGGAATTCATCAGTCTTATGGGCTTCTACGATTGTCGTCCATAATTACTTCTGATATTCTGGGTTGGAACCACGTCCTTGGTACTGCTACTTTCTTCACCGATTTTTCGTCCATTTCTGTACTGAAACTGGTTTCAAGTTTTCCAGTTTCAGTGTAGCAACGATAGTAGCAGTTCCGAAGATGCCCTTGCAACAAGGGACGAAACCTTGGCCAAGAGGGAAGCAGTGCCAAGGACAGCGTTCCTGTCCAGAATTACAGAAGGAATAGTGCATCTATCATTTCACACCAGTAACGAAAAAACATTCTGGGTACGCTGTTTTGGAATTTACACGGCATAATCTGTATGGACTATTTTGAAAATAGAAGAGCAATCACAGGATCTGTGTTTTGTCAATTTATTGTATCATTTCAATGTTGAATTAAAGAAAGTATGACAACATTAAACGAAGAAAAAGTGTTGTTTCACCACGATAATGTAGCAGCTCATTGGCCTGCAATTGTAGTAGTTAAATTGATCGAATTACAGGTGATAAAGTATTTCTTTGCTGTTCGTACTGCTCAAAGTGCGAACAGCAACTAGCACACATAAATACGCGCGGTAATATTACACACGTTAGTCATTTTAACGTATTTTGATGCCTTAAATTTGGCCTTGGACTGCAAGGAAATACGTAACTATACATTACGAGGTCTTGCTTCGACTTTCCATATTGGTCTGATCTAGCCCTCTGTGATTATTTTATTCCCGAACTTAAAGAAATGGCTTAGCGGGTTGAGATCCACATCGAACGAGTAGGTCATTTGCGAAGCATAGGTTTATTCTCCAGAGTTTTAAAGTTTCTACTTTTTGAAAGGCATAAAAAAGTTCATATATCACCGGTCTAAGTATATAGGGTTGAAAGTTTTTGTTCCAGTTATAGCTTTTCATTTGATGTTACGTTTCCGTCAAATATGTTAGTGAATTCGTTTCTCTACCTTACCCTTTTCATTATTGTAACACTTTCTGAGTTAAAATTTTGCTGACAACAGTTTATAATTCCTTCACTAAGATTTGGAGTGGTTTTTATTTACTTATTATTTGTTTCTTTTTTCTTAATTTTACAACAAAAAGCCACTAGTAAAATTTACCCGATTTAGATTGTATTTATCAAAACTTTAAGTTTACTTTAGCTTGTTAAATTTGCAACACTTTTTATTTTAATTAGGACATGTTAAATATACAAAGTTTGCTAGATAAATGATATTTTAATGAAACTTACAGATTGTATTTAATCGTGGCTTTTGTGCAGCCCTGTATTATAATTAACTGTGAGTTTATCTAACATATCATTTATGTTGAATATTATCATTTCACCTGCTCGTTTATAAATACTTTTGTGTATGCTAAGTTGTCATTAACTCATAAATTTCGTTATTTATTACCCAACAAAAATATATGTAAGCTGTAAGCTCCATTATTATAAATGCATACATATGGCGTTTTACCCTGAAATATAAACTAGGCTGCATAATGTGTACACACATACGTATAACATATAAAACATGTATGATTATTACGTTGAAAACATTAACGCACTACAGATGTTACATGTATCCGTAACCCGAACGTTCCTGCATTAATCAATAGTTCAAATGGTGGCTATAAGCTACTAGAAAATACTGTAATATTGTTCCCATCCTATGTAATACGTATGCACGTATGTAAATAGTGTAAAAAAAGACCCAGTCGCCTCAAGAAGTGCTATACATTTTCATTGCTCGGGTCGTGTAATAAAAACTGAATCATTAACATTTATATTATGTACCTTTTTTTTTGAAGCGGTCGGGTTTTTCTTCCTTCCTCTCGCGTGGTCCGTTAATTGGTTTCATGTTTTTGGTGTATAATTTGTCATGTATTCGTTGTTTTAAGTACGTCTGAAATACGATGCACCGCATCTCACTTTAATAGATTATTAATATTGGTGCATGTACACATAATGTACTCACATATATGGTATAATTTATGAAGATACGCCTCTTCTACGTTGAGGATAATATTAAGAAATTAATATTCCGATAACCCACGCTGTGATTGGTTTATTGAAATAAATTTTCTGTTTAATTATTGAGTCATATATTATGAATTTTTATATATTTTCAACATGCTTGTTGCATATAGATTGGTATATAATATCGAAAAAGGAATAATCATGAAACTTAAAAAATATGTTTATTGAAGTTTATACAAGTCAGTGAATATCATATTTATTGGATTATCATTAATTTTGCTTTTATGCCTTAGAATTTCAAAATATACTCAGTGAAAGCGCATATGGTATTACAATAAGAAATACTAAAGAAAAGGAACTGTCAAGTTATTAAGCTTATTATTATCATTCAATTAAAAATGAGATGGAATTAAGTAAGCGAAAGGAATTTTAAACTGAGATATTAATTTATTGTTGTATTTATCACAATACACAATTTTAAAATTCCCATATAAAATAATTAAACATTCATTTAATTACACAGGCCTATAAATTTGGTATTTACATTTGGTATTTTGATGCGCTAATTATGAATATGTATTCCGTTTTTCTCCATCACGTCCAGATTTTTCAGAATAGACATAGAAAGTTGCAGAGAAAGACACCTTTACCTAGAAAAAAATATATTGAAAAAGTACTAAATTCTAGAACTTAAAAACTGTTGAAATTTGTTAACTATTACGTGTTTATTGCATAAACATGCCATTTGAGTATCTTTGCAAAACCTTCAGATTTTTTCCTATATTTTTGATTTGACTGATCTCACCTAAGCAGCCAACAGCAGTTCGCCAACATGTTTGTGCAGGTTGAATGATAAGTCTGTGTGCAGGGATCAACGGTTTTATTTCCTCGATTTTTTTTTTATATAAAAATTAATAATAATTTCCCTTGTTTAAAATTACATTGGACAACTTTGACTTGAACATGTCAAAGTCCCTAAAACAACAGGTTGAATCTTTTGAGGCAAAATAGGCACTAATTTGTGTTTCTACGTCTTCAGCGTTTATAAATTTGCAGTTTAACATATCATTCTTCAAATTTCGAAACAAGTAATAATCAGAGGGTGCCAAATCGGGCAAATAGGATGGGTGTTTCAGCAGCGTCCAATCCAACTGAGTGATCTTTCGAGTGTAAAATTTGCTTTATGGACTGGACAACTGTCTTGTAGAACTTTGACTTTACGACGCTTCCTAGTCGGAATCTTGGTATTGACCATATTAAATAGGTTCATGTAGTATATTTTGTTGATGGATTTACCCTATTTGAGATAGTCAATATGCACGATCCCGTCAATATTATTTCGGAACATGGTCTTTTTGAATGTCATTTTGGTACGCTCGATATTTGGCGGTAACTAACCAGGAAACAGCCATTCGGAAGCTGAAGTTCGGGTCTGTTGTGGTTCATAGTAGACCCAGGTCTCATCTACAATTTGCTGATTGTCACTTTTTTCTTTTGTTCCTTAGACAGTTTGCCACGACCTTTCTGAACTGAAGACGCGTTTTGATGATGTGTTTAGGCATCCTTTTGACTCGCCGAGTTCAGCAGAATGTAGAGCTGGTGATGTTTTGGGATTCTTCACCAGACTGTTGGTGATGGCTTTTAACAATCTCGGATTAACCGGATTTGTAGGTCGTCCTTTCATCTGCGTGGCGGTTTCTCACCACCTTGTTTGAAATAATGATACCATTTGGAGATAGTGTTGTGACATGGGCATTCACTGCCATATGCAGCATGAAGCTTGCGTGTTGCTTCCACTAGGCTATCACCTAGTTTAACGCAGAACTGAATATTAACACGAATTTTTTCGGAGTTGTCCATTTTCCAATAAATTTTACTGATCGAAAAATGCACTTCCAAGCTCCTGTAATACATCTGTTTCATATACAGTAGAACTCGGTTATATCGAACGCGCAAAAGGAAAAAAAATTGTTCGTTCAAAGCAAGTGTTTGTTATAAACGATTTTTAGTATTTTTTATACTGTGTATTTAAAATAATATTCACTAGAGTTTAATTCATATAAACATATTTAATTTTCACATAGAACTAAATAAACATAGTAAATACATACTTACATTAAGAAAGTATAACTGTAGTATTAAAAAACATCATTCAGACAAAAAATAATTCGTGGTTTTTAATTGAGTAGATTTTTTTGTTAACATATCTTTTTCAATCTTACTTTGTAACAGATTAAACATGTCTTTTATACTATGATCTACTATGTAAAGGTAGTATAAGTTGATAAAACATTCAAGGCATTATACACTTCTCTAATGGTAGGTAGTCTCGCTGCGTTTTCTTCCATATCTGAATCTTCCATGACCTCTTGTAAATCATCTTCAAAAGAATTTGTTATAAGTTCTGCATCAGATGGAGCTTCAGTACTTATTAATTCGCTGTCAATATTTGTATATCTGGTCAAATCTTCATTGTTAAATGGATTATTCGTGTTATTTCTATCTATCCACGTTGAAAGAGGAAGGTTATCATCATCTTCATCACCAGCATATTTTAAAATCCATTGTGATAGCGGAAGATCATCATCCTCATCAAATAACGCATTACGCAGAAAACCAGCATGGCGGAAACAGTTTTCAATAGTTTTTGAAGCTACTCGTGTCCAAGCAGTATTGATCATTACTATAGCGTCTAGTAATGAAATGCTTAAATTCTCTTTATTTTCAATGCAGTTAAATAACCGAGTCAAAAGAATTCTTTTGTAAATTACTCCTTGATCCATCGGTTGTAGTATTGCTGTAGTACAAGGAGGTAGGAAGACCAGCTTAATGAATTTTAAATTTTCTATATGGGGATGCGCTGGGCAATTATCCACCATTAATAAAATTTTTCTATTTTTGTTTTTTAATTCCTTGTCCCATTGTCTTAGCTCATTTTCAAACAATACAGACGTCATCCACGCACTTTTGTTTGATGCATAAGAAACGGGTAATTGATTGCAATTTTTAAAGCATCTAGAAGTCCTCGACTTTCCCACAACTAATAGCTTTCGCTTTTCCGATCCGGTCATGTTTGCACACACTAATACGGTTATGCGTTCTTTCCTATGCTTACCGCCAACACATTTTTCCCCTTGATATTTTAAAGTTTTATCAGGTGTTACTCTGTAAAATAGTCCTGTTTCGTCTGCCTTAAAGATATCAACATCTTCATATCCTCTTCTTAAATTCGGCCAAATGTCTTTAATCCAGGAGCTAACAGTTTGCTTTGACACACTTGCGGCTTCGCCATGTATTTTTCCTGCAACGATGTTATATCTTTTTTTAAATCTGTCTATCCAGCCTCTGCTACATGTAAAATTAGTATTCTGGAGTTTTCCTAACTTTTCTGCTTTAAATTTTAACATTTCTCCAGTAATCGATACACGTTGATTTCTTTGGTAGCTAAACCATCTTATTAAACCATTATCCACGTCTTTTCTTATAGGTTTTCTAATTCTTCTTAATTTACTAACATTTAAATTGATTGCTCCTTTTAACTTTTCTTTATTTTTTTAAATTGTGGACACTGTTGATTTTGGTAAATTAAATTGCCGGCTTATATCTGAATTTGAACGCCCTGCTTCTAATTCCGAAATAATAGATAATTTTTCTTTTATCGTTAACACTTTTCGTTTCACCATTATTATTTATGTATGTAGAAACGTTAGCATCTATGTATGTATATCAGATCACAGTTAGACTACAACTAAAGCAAGAAATAACATCTCGATCCTACGATGTACCTATACATATACAACGGGGAATTACCGAAGAATAACCGTCGCGATAAGGGTATGGTTCGTTATATCCAAGCGTCATTGCAGATATTTCTCTTAACAACTTGAACTTTAAAAGCGAGAGTTCGCTACAAACGAGTTCGTTATAAGCAAGCGCAAAATATATTGCGAGCATAGGATATTTGATCGGGGAAATTTTTTGTTCGTTATCACCGAGCGTTCGCTATATCTAGGGTACGTTATATCCGAGTTTGACTGTATTTCAAATCTTGATATCTTTCACTTTACTCTTTGCTAACGTTTAATGTTTACAGAACAGCCCATTTAGCCAAAATTCGCAATCATATTCGTCACTATTTCTTTATAATTAGAGCTGTTATTGTTCCCTAAGAAATTTTTCACAACTTCCTTAAAAGGTTTCCATGCTTCTAACTCAATTTGATTTTTCATCCCATTTTTCATTCTTTATTAATTTTTTTATACTAGATCAAAAAAATTCTTTTTTTCAGTTTGGCGTCTGACAATGATGGGAAAATTGTTTGCAAATATTTGAAACCTTCTTTTTCTTCACAAGCTTTAAGCCTTCGCAAGCTGTTTCAGCAAACCTAGCTTAATGTGTAATTTCAAGTGTCTATTACTTCCACAAAAAAAATTAAATTCGTAGAGTTTCTTGTGCAGCTATATTCTACCTTGAAAATTTGGGATATATTCACATGAATCTTAAATTAAATTAATATTATTGAAAAATAGATAATTTATTTAAAACAGTTAATTATCCTAAAAGGCGTATACCCTGTGCGAAGGCAATTTCAAATATTTTTAACAAATTCAAAGAAGAAGATTGTTTTTCTAAATTCCCACAAAAAAAACAATCACGTGCTAACAGAACACATGAAGCTGAATATCCTGTGTTATGTATAAGAACGGTCTGTAGAATCGCTTTTAGATGTAGTCAGGCATTTTGGAGTATCGTACAGTTCGGTGTTCAAAACCCTAAAAGAATTCAAATATAAGCCATACAAGATATCAAACCATCAAAAGCTTTTCGAGAAATATAAAGTAAAACGAATTGTTTTTTTGTGATATAATGTCTAAGTTGTTAAATGAAAACGAAGAAATTTTAAATATAATAACACAGGTCTACAAAATTAAACTTTTTGACAGATGTTTTTATTTTGAAAACTGATTTTATATAATTTTGGTAGGCTGATTTCAAAAATTCTATGCATTTATTTGTATCACGTAAGTTTTTTTGCAAATATTAAATGAAAGAAAACGATATTTCTAAAAAAAATTATTTGTTTATTGAGTAAAAAGGTGGAATACAAGTTAAAAAAGTGGAAAAAAATACTTTACTCAGTCTTTTTTAAGTGAAATCTTTGTCTTTTTGCCAGAAAGCTGCGTTGTCCGGACATTCGGTTGTATGTTTTTAAGGGCATATCTCGTTTTAACATCCAGCAGTAGTCCGCCATCATCGTTATGCTCCATCTGCCTTGGTATCGCCGTTCCATTTCCTTAATGTCTTGGTGAAACCTCTCTCTCTCTGTTCTTCGCTAACTGCTCCAAGATTTTCAGGAAAATAGTTCAAGTGTGAAAACAGGAAATGCACTTTCAAACTCATATTACAACCTAGACGCTGAAAGTGTTGTAACATATTTTGAACAATATTTTCGTAGTTTTCGTCCTTAGAGTTCCCAAGAAACTTATCAATTACTTCTTTAAATGAAACCCAGACGTTTTTCTCGACATTGGTCATTGTGTTTTGAAAATCCTTGTCTTTGCATAATGTTCTTATCTGCAGCCCAACAAAAATACCTTCTTTTAACTTGGCATCGGATAAGGCTGGAAATGTCTCGCACAAATATTTAAAACACTGTCCATTTTTGTCTAGGGCTTTAACAAACTGCTTCATCAAGCCAAGTTTGATATGGAGAGAAGGCAGTAAAACTTTTTTGGAGTCAACCAAGCTATCTCTTAATACATTTTTGCTACCAGGTGTAAGGCTTGTTCTAGAGGGCCATTCTATTTGAGTCCAATGTCTATCCCTTGCTGGACTATCCCACTCACAAATAAAGCATGGAAATTTTGTATAACCTCCTTGTTGTCCTAGTAGCATGCACAGCACTTTAAGGTCACCACAAAGCATTCACTGATGTTCTTGGTAGTTTATTTTCTTTAAACGAAGTTCAAAATTTTCATACGTTTCCATTAAATGTTCCGGAATGGGCAACGGGAACCGAGGCCAGCTCGTTGCCATTGTGCAATAAAACGCCTTTTAAACTACGCTTACTTGAGTCAATAAACAGGCGCCATTCTTCTTTTACATACGGCACATTTCCTAATTTTTAAATTAAGTCAGGAATATTGTTGCAATACACTAGCGGTCCGTCTTGAGTAAAATATTGACATAACTCTTTTGGCGATCCCGGTAAAAGTTTGATGTGACGCCAGGTGCCAGTAAATGTTTCTCACGAAGTCGGGAGGCTAACAATTTTTGGAAGGTGCAAATCTCTAATTAAATCATTTAGTTCGCTCTGGTTAAACACTTCGGGCTCTCTGAAATCTGGTGTGAAATCTGAGTCATCTGGGTCGCAATTAGATTCCTCTGATTCTGACGATATGACGTTTTCTAGTGCTTTTGGGGCGGTAGGTATCGGTACATCTGGTCCATGAGGAACTGGTCGAATAGCAGAGTCAAGCTTGGGATACACAATTTGTTTCTTATTTTTTCTGTTGAATCCTTGAACATTACACGAACTAAAATAACTATCATCACTGTGATTTCTAGGCTCTCGTCATACCATAGGAACACCAAAGCTTAAACATTTCTTCCTACCTTTTTGCCAGTTTCTTAATGCTTCAACGCAAACGGAACAAACAGTATGAGGAGCCCAGGACTTGTCTTGGTCGCCAATTTTTACACCAAAATAAGCGTGGTATACATGTTTCACAAACGAAATTATAGTTTGCCTCTGCTTTACTACGACATAACTACCACAGATATAACAAAAGTTATTCGGATTGTTCACACAATGTCTTCTTTCCATATTTATACGTTCTAGAACACTTAAAATACGCAACAACGAAGACAACAAGCGCGCGGACACAGTAGCACGACGACTAACACAACCAAACTGCACATAAGCAGGTTTCAACGTTGTATTGACGCTTCTGCGCCGACTCTGTTGCTTTGCTGAGAAATCTAATATTAACCAGTGTTGCCAAATCACATTTAATTTCATAAAAATCAATTCATTTAAAAATCATGCCTAACATGGAACAAAAAAATTTACGTGATAGAGCAAAATATGGCGTTTTTTGGAATAAGGGCCCCCAAACATATACAAATTAGCAAACAGCTTTCAAACATCTAAATCACTGTAGACCTGTGTAATTTTTACTGATAAAGCAAACAGTTCTGTAATAGATTTAAAGAGTTTTATGTATATTCTGTATGGCAATCTACATAATGCTTAAACATGCATATTTTTAGTAGTTAGAAAGCATATATGAAACCCATTGAGCTATTTCTTCAGCTATTAGGAAATGGTTGGGTGTAATTTTAATAAAATAATTACTTAGATTATTTGAACATTAGCATATTAACATTTTTCGGTTTTACTCTTACACGCCTTTGTTCTATTATTAAACCAGTTGCACTAAACACTCTTTCACTTTCTCCTGAACTTGCTGGAATGCAGAAGTATTTCCTAGTAGATTGTTCTAAGAGTTTTAGTTCCATTCCTGTTACATGTAAGAGGATCCAAATAAAAATGCACTTACTCTTTTTTTAAACTTAGCTACCAAAATAAAAGGAGATCTACATCCTGATTTGAATTTGGCCTTTCGAGGTATTGCCTTTTAGTTATTATTACATCAACTGCAAAACTCCAAATAATGAAAGTGACTTTTGTTGTGGACTAATATCTGTTTCGATTACAGGCATTTGTTCTTTATTTTCAGGATCTAGTTTCTTCATAATATTAATTTTTTTTTGTTCTAGAAAAGAAGTTGCTACTCTAGTAACTGATCGCCCTTCATATGAAAATAGTTTTGCTTTCACAGATTCCAAAAGTTTGTTGCATAATATCTCCCCTTCTTCAGTCTTTAATTCCAGTAGTGATGCTGTCAGATAATTGTACAGTCCAAAAGTTATTGGGATTATGAAAGAAATAGTAACATATTTATTACCTTCAAGAATTTCCCACTACTACTTTTTAAGATAAATTTCTCCATTTTATAAAACCACTTATTCGTAAGATAGCACGAGGTGTTATTTGTTTTTATCGTGTTACTGAAATGCCCCCAATACGTGGGTTACGCTCAGTAATTCGTTTGAAGTATGATGTACCTAATGTGAGAATGTTCTATAATCTCATAAATTTTCCACCTTTTTTGATACACTAATTTTACTATCTTCACTATCTATTTCATCCATAAAGAAATACTGTCCAACTATTGAATTTGTTAAAAATATTTAAAATTGTCTTCGCACCAGGTATACAACTGTTAGGATAATTAACTGTTTTGAATAAATTGTCTATTTTTCAATAAAATGTATTTAATTTAAGATTCATGTATGAATTAAAATTAAGAAATATTTTACATACTCGGAAATATTTGAAATACTTCACTGGTATATAACTGGTTCCTTACTATGCCACTTATACATTGACCTTCTTTTCTTTAGAATTACACATAGGGATGTATGTGTAATTATAAAGAAAGAATCCAGTATAATAACAATTTTATATAAATACTATACAGCGAGGTGAATATTATAGTATTAAATATCAAATAAAGTAATTTTCAGTACTTATGCATTAATTTCGTACTTTCAGCAGATATTCGGTATGAGCGACTTCCTTTGCATCCCCGAAAATGGTGAGCATTATTTTCTGCACTGACGAACTCTTTTGAACTTTCGTACATATGGTGTGTCGACTAGTTTCGGGATCGTAATGATGAACGCAAGATTCGTTCTCGGTGGCGATGTTAATGATAAAATCATCCCCTTCATGGCCATACTGGTTAAGAAGTTCTTGACAAATGTTTTTTCTTTGTTGTTTGGTGACATCCGTAAACTGTCCCGGAACCCACCTGGCGCAAATTTTTCTCTAATTCAGCGTCTGAATGGTGTACTGGACTCTTTCTTACTAATGCCTAATTGCCACCGGCGAACATTCTGCACATTCATACAATACATATGCAAATTTCGATGGGAGCGCAATCTTTCAGCGTTAAAAATTCTAACCCGGATAGTTGCTTGGTACGCATCTCGAGAAATCGAACTCAAGATAAATGAGTTCGACTATTACTCAACGACGGTATACAGAAAAATGAAACTTTGCAGGGGAAAACGAGGTACTAGAAATTACCATTTGCAGATTAGAACATGTTGCCATCCTCACTACTTACATAATGGTAGACCTTATATATCACAGTCTTTCCTCGCAAATAACGAACAATATACCCTTCACTAGGCATTGCAATTATTGCTATAATTAAAACCAGTATTACTTCTTAATTTAATTCCTTAATTTAACAGATTTGGCAAAATGAAATCATTGTAATAGTATTTTAAATACCCAAACAATACTGTCAAGTTTATTAATATATTTGTTGAGTAGATTGTTACATGGATGTCAAAGTTACATAGTTAGAATAAGTTAGAAGGGACTTATACTGAATTAGTGTCCTTATTTATTATACATTCTTTGTAGTTTGATATTTAGTAAACATTTTCACCAAAGTAAAACAGCGATCCAGTCATAGTGAAAACTTTAAATTACACAAGTCTAATGAAATACATGTTTAGCTATATACCAACACACACACATATGTATGTACGGATCTACATTAGGCCGCGCGTAAGATTGTCGTGTCAAAGAGAGAGAATCTGTACTAAACGTAAACGAAACGAACGGTGTGTTTAAAGTTCGGGGCAGATACACTTTCCTGCTTGTATATCTCAATTTTGAAATGGTTCAATTTATCTCGTTGAAGAAGTTACTTTAAAGGGAAGTGTTAATTACATTTACCAACCGACCGTGGTAATTTTTTACGTAAATCCTGGGACGTGTCGGTTACAAAGTAACTCGAGCCAACGTTCTGTTTATTTAAGGATACAGGATTCCCTGTTGAACCTTGTGTATTTTCACCACTGTTCGTTCTCCGCCAGAAAAGTCGTTTCTAACTTACCTCTGAAATTGAACGAATGAAGTAGGTAGAAATATATATATCTGTGTAAAAAGAAGTAAAACATTTCAGAAATCTAACAGCAATAATTGAAATCTATGAATTATTTTTATCTCTGAATAGTTAAAGTTTTAATTGTTTTGAAATGATAAATGTGTACTTAGAAGAAATACTAACATTCTAAGTAATTGATTTTGTGTGTGATATGCTATTATAGCAATGCGTTTGGACTAATATCTGCTGTAGCGCTCCAATGAATGAATATTTATTTGCTCAATTGTTAAGCTAAGTACCGGATTTAAAAGTTTTAGGAATACATCTCTTCTTATGCCCGTTTTTTTTAGCACTAGATAAAATATCTGATAGATAAAATAAATTTAAATATCTCCACCAAAATTATAATTACATATCCGATAGATACGTATCTAATGAATAATTCAACCGTATGAAGTGACAACGTTCTTTAATAGTGATGTACCTAACTTTTATTTATTTACTTTTTATAAGATAGTATTTGAATATCGGTGATTAGAGTAATGAGATTTTATTCAGCAGTTTTGATGAATGACTGGTATAAGTTCGATTTATCATTAAACTCCCAATATTCATAAAAATAATAGAATATTCTATGTAATTAAGTGATGTTCCATTGATTAGAAGGTGAAAGAAAAAAATATGATCACAGTTTTTCAACTAGATATATTTACAAATTGTTTTGATTTGTAAATAAAGTTTTATTATTTCTTTTACATTTTATTACATCACATTTTATTACATTGTTAGAATATATATATCTAATATATTACAGTGTGACCTATATATTACGCTGAAAATAATAATGGAAATGTTAATAAACAAAAAAAGTTAACCGTTCTACAATATTTGGAGTCCTAATTTGAAAAAAGTTACATCTTTTGTCTGTCCATATTCGTAGATTTAAAGCTGGTTTACAAATAATTTTGCAATTATTGTAGCACTATAATCGAGCGAAATTGTCTCACCAAAGTTGTTTGTTTCCAACTTCAATCTTTATTCTAGGATTATTGAAAATGGTTGCGTCATGAACGGAACCAGGCGAACGAAATAATATCCATTGCCATTAGTCTATGGTGTCACACACAACCCTAAAATCCTTTTCTACTACGAAATAACTCTGCTTGATCTCCTCCTACAACAACAAAAAATATTATGTTGGTGAAAAATATATTGAAAACATATGTACACTTAGCTGGAGATTATATTCTGATATGGGTGTTCTATATGCATATCCCATAACTCTTATAACATTTGGTGACCTTTAAAATCCTTTTCGGTTGTCTTAAATTTCACGTTCCTATTCTGGAGATTTTATAAATTTTCATAGCAAGGAGGTCATTACTAGGGAACGGACATTCTTACCACATGACTCGGCGTAATTCAATGAAGTATTTGTTAGACGTACCCGGCCATCTGGTCCGCAGCGTTAACAATGCACAAGCCCGCTATTGTATTCGGAGAAAATATTCCATTAGACGCAATCGGAAATTGGAAAAGTTTATAAACTTCTTGAAAATGTTTATAAACTTCGCTCAGAACATCCCGGGGTAATACAATGAAGATTTTGTGTTTGACTTACTCGGACACCTGCTCTCGCCGCGAAAACAATAACAATATAGTCATGTGGTAAGAATGTCCGTTCTCTAGTCATTACTGTTGGAATTCTTTTACAAAACGACAAACTGTTTCCAAAAACTGTCTGTGTCGCAAAGTCTGAGTAATTTATTCAGAGGAGTCATAGATTTATTGTGAAAATTATGCTATATCTTGATAAATAGGGTTGTACAAAAGTATTTTTAATAATATAAAATATTATTCAAAATCTGGCGTGAAGAACACAAATACAAGTTCAATATTAATATTTTTTGTGAACTTGTCCGAACATAATATTTTATATTATTAAAAATACTTTTGTATTATACAAAACTGGTGGGGTTTTACCCACTCATGTATGTTTCAATTATTCTGTAAATAGGGTTGTCCCTACTGATTTCATACTACTTGTAGGTAAATGTTCTTCTATTTGTTGAAATAAAATTATTACCGTTTATTTTTTCTAAAATTCTACTACATCATCCAATTATTCCAATTCCACCATATAATATATAATTCAATCGATATTTAATTGTATATATTTTACCAGAACTCATAAATATTAACAAACACAAATCAACATCGATTTCAGTCATCTGTTAATGGCAGATTATTGAAAAATGGAAGGACTTACAACATAGGAACATCCGCGCGCAACAAAATATCTAAACGATTATATTTATCAAAAAGTTTTACTTTTAGATAAATTTATCTCTTGTCGATATAGTCTATCTAGAAATGAAACCCATATATGTGTTTCCTTTATAGATATTATCCGTTAGATATCTAAATATCAAGATGAGGGGCAAGGAAATATTTTAAAGTATGATCCCGCGGTGGTCTGGCTTCCTGGCTTTTCTTATAGTTTTACATAGTTTATAATAGTTTCAAGCGGGCGCAAGATCAGGCATGGTTCTTATGTATTCGATCTTCTTCGTGGATTTTACAGAGAACGAATTCTATAAAATCAGTTAAATTGTTTTCTTTAATGTAATGTTTTAATCCGCACCTTGAGAATGGACTGATAAGTGCGTTAAAAAAATTAAATGAAACACGATTGACTATCTGACTAGAATTTAATATATGCATTTGTTTCCTGTTTACCTTAGTGTCTTGTGGCTTACAATAAAAATATTGTGAATAATTATTCTTTGTAATTTAAAACGTCTAAGATTCTCTCTACTAGTCGATTTGAATGAATCGAGTATAGTAAATCAAATTTAACTATAAATGCGTCGGTGATATAGTCATGTGCTTTGCTTATAGAGTGTGTGTGGTAGTGTTGCGGGCATAATACATTTTCTAATGCTGATGATAACAGCTTAGTTGTGGAAACACGTTTTATAAAATAAAATTTTCTTCTAATTGTGTTTCGATTATTTCCACACAAGCGAGGTTGTGTAAGGGTTTTTGGATAAATTGGGGAAAAACAGTAACTATTCAATTTATCAAATCCTTTAAAATGGCAGGAGTCGGTGGGAATTATAAATATCAACTAAATCTTTTCCGGACAGATTTACATATTTTCTGCCTTGTAAATTCACACAGTCGTTTTCGGGAGTTAGAAATTATTCAATAATTCTTCCCTGGAAGTGGATTTTTTAATATTTTAATACATTTTCTACAGCTGATAATGAGAGCTTAGTTCTAGAAATACATTTTATAAAATTTATTTTTCTTCTAATTGTGTTTTGATTACGTACCACACAAGCGAGGCTGTGTTTAGGGTTTCGGATAATTTGGGGAACAACAGAATAAATATTCAGTTTATAAAATCCTTCTGATATGGCAAGAGTGGGTGGAAATTACATATATCAACTTAAACCAAAAAAATTCCTAACCACAATATAAATTAACAACTCTAATACGTGTTTCGGCAACTAAGTTCCCATCTTCAGTAGAACAATCTGAAAGAGAAAGGTATCGATAAGCGTAGCGTCTTTGGCTAAGGTACAACTTTTGAAGATATGCTCTTCAATCGCCAGTGGGATAACACTAAATTACTAACATTAAAACAAACCCCTATATACCACTTAAACTTTAAAAATAAACCGTAAAAATTAAGGAACCGTAAAGCGTGAAAAAAACATGAAACGTAAAAATAAATATCACAGTCACAATAAAGCATACAAACTGGACCGAGGAATTGATCCATTGTCAAAATTCATTAATTTACTCTTATTTCTATGTATATAATGCTTTCCTAGCTATCCAATTCCCTATAATTATTTAGTTTTAATTAATCTAACATTAGTTGGAGGCATAAAGTCACCTGTTCCCCAAATATGTCGGGCAACGCTAGGTTCTTCGGGTCTATTAAATCTTGTTTCTGTTTTCTTCAGATTTAACTTGCAGTTTCCACCAATTCGGATATATCAACAAAGATTTACGTATTTTTTGCTTTGTAAATTATCATGAACGTCTTTGGTTGTTGAGATTTTTGAATATATCTTCCGTAGAACTGAATTTTTCGGTGAAACTAGGCAATATTTCATTATACTAGCATAAATTTGTTGTAATTTTGCTAGATAAACAAGGAGGTATTTTCGTTCTCTTTAATTAATAAGCAGGGATTATAATTAAGAGCTTGGGCGTGAAAACTTTCATAATTTTTGAACGTATGCCTCTATAAATATTTTTTGCCTCAACCAATAGTGCCTTACATTTGTGCACCATACATTTTTAATAGAAAAAGAATGTCCAGCGTCGTGCACTGTACTTTCATTAAAATTTCTAAATGAAAATTTCGTAACATTTTGGAAGGATATTAAAAGTAAATAGGAGTTCAAAAAGAAACAAAAAACACTCAAATGCACATGGAAAAAGTTTCATATACGTGAATAACCATATCCCGGCTGTAACTAGTTCGTTTACAACCATACTGTACTTGTGCTTTCTATTGATCGACACACAGAACTTTCAATTACAAGATAGACTGTTCTGAAAGTCTCACTTTAACACTTGTTAGTGTCATTGTATGCGCACTTTACAAGCTTTCTACTTGTTAGAACACGTTAGAATCGAGATTCTTTATGCTCTCTACAAGAGTTCGCATGCCCGCCCTTAAGCGGACTCTAAAGCGTGTTTACCGTGATTCATATGCTCCCGGATTCGCTCGGATCACTGCAGAAGCCACCATTGTGGCACACCGGAAATTGCACCCCGGACGTCCGGCTGCTCCGGGATGTGATTCCGATGTCGGATCGGGAAGTCGCCAATTTGTTAGACTTCTCGGGATCGATAATTCATTTGCATGTGACTTATTTGAAAATTGCGTGACGTCTTTTCTGTCGGTTTCATTTTGGTTTCCCATCTTTTCAATTCTCCTTTCTGCGTTCTTTCGCTCTATTTGTTTTCCTTATTCCGTTCCTGTCTGTGCGCCGAATGTTATTGAAGAATTAGAATACAAGATGACATGCCAGCGACTTATGAAGAATTCGAACGGATCAAACGCAAACAGGAATAAATATGCAAGTCAGGACGTTATAATAAGTTTACATTGAAATTTCATATTCGTCAAGGGCATCATGCAAAATTCTACTTTTGTACATTGCACGTAAAATATTATTTTAACAGGGTTCGAGTTGAAATTTTATAATATGCTCATTAATAAATTAATCAGATACCTCGAAAAGTAGGAACGAATTATTCCATCTTGCGTTTCTTTCGAATTTTATTATTTCACTTACGAAATCAAAATTGAATAATCTTAATGATAATAGTATGAAATTATTAGAAACTCTGGGTTAAATTCTTGGCTCTTACTTGACTATCCCCATAACTTCGCTTAAAGGTTCTTGTGCCTCACTAATCTCTTCGACTGCATTCAGAATTTTATCAGTGTTACATATCCTGATTACATAGATCATGAGATACTTTTACGTAAACTTAATTACTAGGTTTTTCTCCAGGTCTGATTTTTTATTTTCGGATTAATTTGTATAGCAGAAATAAATATGGACATACTTATATTATAAGTCGTCGATCTAAATTCCTTTTTTCTTCACATCGGGAGTACCTCAAGGTACTGAGTTGGATCCGTTCGTTTTTCTCATATACATAAAATTTGCGTTGTGTATTTAAATACTACAAATTATTTGCTAATGATTTGAAGGTTTACTAAAAAATTGGCAACATAAGTTGCGTCTTATGCATATTTCTAAAGCAAATAGTTGATGTGTTTAATTCTTGGTATATTGTTAATAAGTTGGATACGAATGTGTTTAAGCGAAATACTCTACTCTATCTATAAAGCATGTTAATTTACTTGAGTTGGTTTAAAATACTAACATTTCAAACCTACTAGATTGTACCTAACACGAAACTATAATAACTTTATTTTACTAAACAAATATATACTGTAGCTACTTCCAAAATATTGTAGCTGAGTATCGTACGTTTTATTAATCAAAAGGAGGAACTAAAGGCGTAAGGAAGAACTAGTAGGGTCTCCAACTTATCATGTAGTAAATATAATAATATATATGCTAAAAGTGCAGACCCTCAATAGTATATTACATAAACTTGTCAGCAATTTATGGGGAGCGAATGGGGAGACCTTGCAAACGGCAGTCATTCCACTAGACTACTCGCCTGCTCTAATAATAATATTCGATGTTGTTGAAATGGTTTATCTAGAAATTGCGTTAATGTATTATTATTATGTGATGTTTCTTGTGCTGTATATGCTTATCTGTTATTAGGTTTCTATCCCAGTGTATCTATATGTCATTGTTCTCTAAAATCTTCGAGGATTTTTTGAGAATCTATGTTTTGTAATTTCTTGTATTGATGCTGCTGTCTTGAATAGCTGTTATGAAACTTTTAGTTTCGAGAAATATTCTTCTTTTAATTAACCAGGTGGACACAGTTGTATTGGGATAGGATGATCGAAGTCTTGTAAAAGTTTTACACGTAATTTCTTGCGAGACCACCATTTCATCAGTTTTTAATCCGTCTTTCGTATACTATTTTTGTGTAACGTGCAATGCAGTTGCCAAATTTAGAGGTCTAAAACTGTTGTTTACAGACAGAAAAGCTTTATATAGCAGTGAGGTTTCTGGAATGTTATTGAAGAATTATACTAGAAGATATTTGCTTCTATTACTATATTATGCATATCCGTCAGTGCCCTACTTCCTCGTAGTCGAAGCAATGTTATACTAGGTTCTTCTGTTATCACTACACATAGCTATAACATTGATTTTTCTTCTTTTAGCTTTACACATAGGGTTAAATGTTTGGTGGCATAGTAGCCAACCAGTTATATACCAGTGACGTATTTGGACGTATTTTTCCAATTGTCAAATATTTCTGATTTTTCATTCATACTTAAATCTTAAATTAAAGACATTTGATTGAAAAATACATAATTTATTTAAAACAGTTAATTATCCCAACAGGCGTATACCATGTGCGAAGACAATTTCAAATATCTTTAATAAATTCAAAGAAGATGGTTGTTTTCTAAATTCCCACCAAAAATAATATAAAACCAATCACGTGTTAACAGAACACATGAAGCTGATTATTCTGTGTTATGTAGAAGAACGGTCTGTAGGATCACTTTTAGATGTAGCCAGGCATTTTGGAGTATCGTACAGTTCGATGTTAAGAACCCTGAAAGAATTCAAATATAAGCCATACAAGGTATCAAACCATCAAGAACTTTTCGAGAAAGATAATGTAAAGCAAACTGATTTTTGTGATATAATGTTTAATTTGTTAAATGAAGACGAAGAAATTTTAAACAAAATAATTTTTACTGATAAAGCAAATAGTTCCGTAATCGATTTAAAAATTTCATGTACATTCTGTTTGGCAATCTAAATAATTTCCCTTTGAATGCTTAAACATACATATCTTTAATAGTTAGAAAGCATGATAAGATGAAACCCAGTGAGTTATTTCTTTAGCTAATAGGAAACGGTTGGGTGTAATTTTAATAAAATAAATATTTAGGTTACTTATTAATATTTTTAAAATTTTTATTTAGGAACATTTTTCGGTTTTAGTCTTGCACAACTTTGTTCTATTATTAAACGAGCTCTCACGTTCTACTGAACTCGCTGGAATACAAAAGTATTTCCTTGCACGTTGTTTTAAGGATTTCAGCTCCATTGCTGTTAGCTAAAAGAAAATCCAAATAAAAAATGCAATTACCCTTTTTTTTTTAAACTTACCTTCCAAAATAAAAGAGGATCTACGTCATGTTTTGCTTTTCGAGGTATTGCCTTTTAGTTATTATTACATCAGGTGTAATTGATTCTATTTTCTCTTATTCTTTCTTGCAAAAATTTAAAAAATGAAAGTGACTTTTGATGTGGACTATCTTTATTTTCAGGATCTATTTTCTTCATAATATTAAACATATCTTGTTCTAGGAAAGAAGTAGCCCCGGTAGCATTTTCAGTACTACGAAAACCTTTCCTTTTAAATAAGAGAGGGTGTAAAGCAGTTGTTACTCTAGTAACTGATCCTCCTTCATGAAAATGAAAATGAAAATATATAAATAGTTATAAATAGTTAAATAAATAGTTATAAAATATGAAAATAGTTTTGCTTTAACAGATTCCAAAAGTTTGTTGCATAATATTTCCTCTTCTTCAGGCTTTAATTCCAGTAGTGATGCTATCAGATAATTGTACAGTTCAAAAGTTATTGGTATTATTAAAGAAATAGTAACATATTTATTACCTAGAAGAATTTCCCACTACTACTTTTTAAGATAAGTTTCTCCATTTTATAAAACCACTTATTCGTAAGGTACCACGAGGTGTTATTTGTTTTTAAAGTGTTACTGAAATGCCCCTAATACGTGAGTTACGTTTGGTATTAGACGTATGATGTAATGCGAGAACGTTCTACAATTTCATAAAATGGTAAAATCTATTTGTACTTTTTTGTTATATTTTCTACTTTTTAGATACACGAACTTTACTATCTTAGACATATTTCAACCTTAAAGTAAAATTGTCCATCTTCTTTGAATTTGTTAAGAATATTTACAATTGTCTTCGCACAAGGTATGCGCCTTTTGGGATAATTAACTATTTTAAATAAATTATATATTTTTCAATAAAATGTATTTAATTTAAGATTTAGATATGAATGAAAAATCTGAAATATTTGACAATTGGAAAAATACGTCCAATACACCACTGGTGTATTTCTGGTTGCCTACTATGCCACCATACATTTATCCCTATGTGTAAAGCTAAAAGAAGAAAAATCAATACATTATATCTATTATTATGTGTAATGATAAAAGAAGAACCCGGTATATCCTACTGCAATAGGATGGTGAAATCTATTTAAAATCTACTGACTATTCGTTCTTTGTTTTAATTTACTGTACGTCTTTATTTGACCCATGTATTCGTTCTTTCTATTCAATTTAGTTTTAGTTATTTTTTCAGGATTGACGATCGTACCTACCTAGTCTTTAAGATTAATTTGTAGTTTGAATTTTCCTATTATGAAGTTCATTTATTCAAAGTTTCCCCTATTTTCAGCTATTGCTTCGGGTGGCTTGCAGTATTTTGTAGATTTTTACCTAATACATATATGCACAGTGGCTTACATTGCATACGGTTTCTTTAATGTGTCTTATATTGAATCTTTTGTTTGATTTCTTTAACATGTTTGAGAAAGGGTTTAAACCTGAAGAGAACCATAAGAGACTTAAGACACCTCCGGAACGATTCTTTTAATTTGGTCAAATTATATACTTATCAATTTGTTTCTCAAGTTTGCATACCGATTTCTTGAAATAAAGTATGATTTCGTTTACTTTGTAGAATCTGTAGCAGTTTGGGAGTAGAATTAAAAGTTTTACGAGAATCTATATGTGGCATACGACCATTGCATTTGCCCTAACATGTTTGATTAATTACTGCATTATTCACTACTAGTTTTCTTTACATTTTTAAGCAATCCTGCAGCAGCGCTTTTATTGTTTGAATAATATTTCATATTGCCGTAGTAAACGTAGACAAAATCTGCTGTACATGACGTTATTATCCTATAAATTGTTGAGAAGTATGTAATTTTGTTATTATTATTACATTCAATAAACATTTCATATTATAAATCGATAAACTTCTACGTAAATTTGATTTAATTGAAGCTCCAAAATATGATTACGTCATTCCATATAAAAATTCTCTACATTGATTGAAGAAAATATCTCTTAGACGCGAGAATGTATTGGTCTTTAGCACGTCAACTTTGTGTAACTGATATGATGGATAATTTAAAATTGTCATGCGGAAGTTCATATCTAATTTTGTCCGACGCAAATGGGTGAAGGGGACGGCCAGCCTGCTCTTTAATATCTGCACTATTTAAGTAAGATGCATGGTGGTAATGTTGCCGCACGGAAAACGAAAATTTATTGTGTTTAGGCGCTCCGGTTATTGTCGGTGTACCAGCAACGACCACGGAAACGCCGCCGCAAATTGAAAATAATGCCCCTTATTGTGGTTTTACTTACACGTACTGTTCCGAGAGACCTCGGGAAACATTAAAAGTTCAAACCGAACTGAATATCCGTAACGCGCTCTCTAACTTGCGATTCTTCATTTTTTTTCTTTGGGTTTATTGTTTTCGATTTCAATGGGGAACCATTTGTATTTATTATTAAATCATTTTTGTCACTTAACGAATATAAGCAGTTTTACTTTTTGTACCTATTTTTTTCGTTTTCATATACTTTCTCATCTATGCAACTGTTTACATTATATGAAGGTTACTCTCTCGCTCTGTGTATGTCGAGCTTACTAAAAGTAATATATAATTTCTTAACATAACATTTTTATTCCCAATTTTTCAAGGCATTTTTGCATTTGCGAAAACTAATTTTCAAAACTTTTCCCCAATCTTTTCAAATTAGATTGTTTATTGCACTTTTATACGCATCAACCACTTCAGATCTGAATGCACCATTATTTAAATGTTTTACAAATACAAATACTCTCAAACATTGTAATGCAAGATAATCAATCCTTGCTCTTCGGAGATTTTGGCGAACACTTCGCAGATCTCAAGGCAAAAACAAACTGTAATATACCAGTCTACATTAACAGTATGACGGTCCTTCAGCGCTACAGTGGTAACATATCCGTTAATCTTAATAAAGGTGGCGACCATTTTTTTTAATTTCAGTCTTTCCCTCAAAAACCTTTGTTGGTTTTTGATAAAAAGATGTTTCAAATTTTTCAAATACTTTCCCATTTATTTATTCGCAAAAACCAATCCTGAGAATATTTTCTACAATATTTCCGTGTAGGTTGTTTATTGTTGTTTGCTGTAAAATGTAAACCTCGTAACTTATCTATATAACAAGACATTAAAACAAAATGAAATAATTAGGTGCTGGGTCTGGACTATGTGGTGGATGATCCATCATTCGAGCAGCAGTGCGAGTTTTAGCGTTATCGTAATGAAACATGATCCTTCCTATAGGAGAATTTTCGCCAACATTTTAGAATTTGAGAAGAATTTCGATAGTCTTCAAATATCTGTTATACAGGGTGTCCAGATACTCTCCTGACAAACGAAGACCGGGGTTTCCTCAGATAATTTTAAGACAATTAAACCCAAATTCACCTAGTCCGAAAATGCTTCCTAAGGGAGCTAGAGTTCTTTGAAGATGGCGCCTTGTATTTATTTTTTTTTAAATTCCTCCAGAACGCTTCTATTTAGAAAAACAAAAACTGGTATGCTTATTTATCCTCCAGAGATGAATCGATTCCATCAATTGCGAATTTCTAGTACCGGTCATAGGCGTCCGTTTTGGGTAGGTCAACGGTTATTTTAGGGCATAACTTTTTTGTCTTTAACTTTTAAGCATTTGTGACACTAGATTATTAAATTTTCAGGTATTCCAGTACTAAAAGGTACTCTTACTTTAAGTCGGTAGGATACACCGTTTTCTAGAAAAATCGATTTGTAAATTTTTCGGTTTTTCTTCATTAAAGTTCAATTTTTTATTTTTTGCAATAGTTAGCTCTGAACTGCCAACAGAAGTAAAACCTACGTTTTTCATTGTTAAATTGTTGTCAGTTGGCGAAGTTTATCTTTTCATTTTTTACTTTGTGTTATTCAAACACAACGATTTCAATTAAAAAAAAATGGTTTTTACTAATGAGGAATACGCCGGTATGCATTTAGTTTATGGCGAAATGAGGTGTAACGCTCGAGCGGTGCAACGTAGATACGCTGAAAAATTTCCCAATCGTCAGCATCCCACTCACTCAACATTTACAGCTCTTCATCAACGATTAAGAGAAACAGGTTCAGTGGTCCCAAAAAATAATGAAACAGGGAGACATAATGATGTAACAGCAGAACATGAAGATGTTATTTTAATGGAAGTTGAGGAAAATCCAGAAATTAGCGTTCGAAGACTATCTACCATGTACCCCACAATTTCAAAATCTTCCGTAGGAAATATCTTACACAAAGAAAATTTATATCCTTTTCATTTTACAAAGGTGCAAGCACTGCTAGAAGGAGATTTTCCTGCTCGCGTAGAATTCGCTAGATGGTTACAAAATCAGAAAAATCAAGATGAAGATTTCTTCAGGAACATTTTGTTTGGTGACGAAGCTACATTCTCAAAAAATGGAATTTTTAATGTACATAATGCACATTATTATTCGTACGTTGGTGACAATCCCCACGTTGTTCAAGAATTTAAGCATCAGCATAGGTTTAGCATAAACGTCTGGATAGGAGTAGTTGGCGATTATCTACTTGGACCTGTGGAATTACCTGCTCGTTTAAATGGTGCTGATTACTTACATTTCCTGCAAAATATTTTACCTGATTTGTTAGATGAGGTGCGTTTAAATATTCGGCAAAACTTATGGTTTCTACAGGGCGGCTGTCCGGCCCACTTTAGCAGGAATGTACGAGACTTTTTAGATAATAACTACGAAGACCATTGGATTGGAAGAGGCGGTCCAGTTGCTTGGCCAGCAAGGTCGCCGGATTTGAATCCTTGCGATTATTGTGTTTGGGGATACATAAAAGCATTTGTTTATTCCGTTCCGATACAAAATCGCGCACAACTCTGGCTAAGGATACAAGATGCTTGCAACGAATTTAGAAATAACTTTGGAATTTTTGCAAGAATTCGGCGTTCTCTAAGCAAAAGGGTAAACTTATGCATAGAGACTAATGGTCATCACATCGAGCAACTTTTGTAACAATCTACCTTTGATACTTGTTCTTTTTTTGTTAGTTTCGTTCCATTGTAATAAATAATTTGTTTTTAATTTATTAAATCCATGCCTTGATAGTCCAAGCCAACTTCGTCGCTAAAAATAAGTAGGTACATAATAAATTGAACTTTAATGAAGAAAAACCGAAAAATTTACAAATCGATTTTTCTAGAAAACGGTGTATCCTACCGACTTAAAGTAAGAGTACCTTTTAGTACTGGAATACCTGAAAATTTAATAATCTAGTGTCACAAATGCTTAAAAGTTAAAGACAAAAAAGTTATGCCTTAGAATAACCGTTGACCTACCCAAAACGGACGCCTATGACCGGTACTAGAAATTCGCAATTGATGGAATCGATTCATCTCTGGAGGATAAATAAGCATACCAGTTTTTGTTTTTCTAAATAGAAGCGTTCTGGAGGAATTTAAAAAAAAAATAAATACAAGGCGCCATCTTCAAAGAACTCTAGCTCCCTTAGGAAGCATTTTCGGACTAGGTGAATTTGGGTTTAATTATCAGAGGAATCTCCGGTCTTCGTTTGTCAGGAGAGTTTCTGGACACCCTGTATAAGAGCTGCATTCTATATCTAACATATATCTAACACACGATTGCATGTACACTCAAAACACTTTAAAAGTTACCAACCTGAATAGATTGACAGGTCTACGTTTCAAGCAACGGTAGTATAGTAGAAACGAGCGAGTTAGCGATCCTCTTTGTGCCAAATTAAATAGAATTGTTTTAAAATACTTGTTTGTGGGATAACCAAAGTCCTTGTTTATGCCAATAAATTATATATGTGTATACCGGGTGTATTTTTTAACTTGAACTTTCAAATATTTCGAAAAATAAGCAATTCACGAAAAAATGTCCAGATCTAAAATTTAATCATTCAATGAAGGATACATTAGTACTAGAATTAGTCCTTCTCTCTCCCATATAGATGGGACAGGGGTAGCTTTGAAATCTTCAATAGGAACCTGTATATTTTATTGCAGATTCAAAATATACTGAAAAAAGTACGTAGGATTTGTCTGAAATATTTTCTTCAATTCTTGACCAACCAAAATGGTGGCGTCGCGACGTGTAGCGTGCTGCATACCGGTACAAACTAGGTTGGTCGAAATGTAGAAATTAACGCAACGCATTAGGCGGCATTTACATGTAAAGTGAGATTTAATACTCATTAGTTCTCATTTGCAGTAAGTTTATCATTTCTTATGTTGAAAATAATTTTAATAAAAATGTTTTTGTATGTACAATGTATGTATTTAAGGTTTGTTATTTCTTCCAAAAAACACAAAATGAACGTACAAAAGAAGGAAATAATTTTAAGACACAACTTATTTTACTTATACAAAAAAGGTTTAAGTATATCAATACGTTAAGCACGTATTACGCATTTGTTACAAATGAAACAGACATGTAAAATACACATCTGTAACTGTAAACATGGACAACACACATATATTTGCTATACCTTATAGGCGATTTAAGCTTTTAAATTACTTCACTAACTTAACTGACGACGCTTAATAGTAGTAATAGCAGAAACATATGTCTTAAGCAGAAGTAAAAAGCTAGAAAATACGAGGTGTGTTGTCCATGTTTACAGTTACAGATGTGTATTTTACATGTCTGTTTCATTTGTAACAAATGCGTAATACGTGCTTAACGTATTGATATACTTAAACCTTTTTTGTATATTTAGTGCCATCTGGCAACGTGTTAATGGACTTACACCTATATGCGTATTTTCTTCCCTTCTGTACCTGCTTAGCCGGTCAAGGGAAGGGTTGCCATTTTCGGCATAGTCTCTTTCGTCCGTCAGATGTCACTATATTATATGGTGCTACCTGATAGGACGAAATTTGCCATACCTTATAGGCGATTTAAGCTTTTAAATTACTTCACTAGCTTAACTGACGACGCTTAATAGTAGTAATAGCAGAAACATATGTCTTAAGCAGAAGTAAAAAGCTGGAAAATACGAGGTGTGTTGTCCATGTTTACAGTTACAGATGTGTATTTTACATGTCTGTTTCATTTGTAATTATTTTACTTAGTTTGAAGAATATTTCGAAAAGTAAAAGGCCCGTTTCTGTTACGCTGTTAATAGTACCTACTACAGAATGGAGTATTTAACTGTAGGCGGTTACGTGCTTCATTTTACCGTACTATAAAACAATTCAATACTGATGGAAGTGTTCAACCGAAAAAAAGAACCTGTCGAGCAACAGTCAGCGGAGAAAATAATGAAGTCACAGTATTAGCTTTTTAATTTCTGCGGATGTTGTGTGTGCGTTTCTAGCATCCAATGAGGGTTATCTATTGACCAATATCGACAATTATGGCGATTAACGGTACGATTCAAACAAAGTGTAGCTTTGTCGGAAAACAGCAAATTGTATGTAAAATATTACTGATTTTTGCAAATTTCCATCACTCTTTCGCAAAATTCAATGCTACGATCATAATCCTGGTTTAATAATTCTTCTACTAAATGTGGTTTATACCGATGATATTTTTTGTGCTCCAATATTCTGGCTACTGATCGGCAACTTATATCATAGTTTAGTGCAAGGGATGTAGTAGAAGTTTGTGGTAATTCTACTAATGCTACAGCAATATCTTGAGCAATAACTTCATTAGTTGCGACGCCGTCCGCTTCTCTGTTAAGTTTTAACATTTCCGGTCAAGTTATACCATCGCAACGTTTTACCAACGACAGTTCCTAATATTGGATACCGATTTTAAATAGTTAAATAAATCGCACATTGCGTCATAAGTTTTGACGCGGTCACCAAAACCGATCCTCATCAGAATTTAAATAAGTTCTTTTTCAGTTAATTGAACCCTTATTAATATTTGGACGTCTACAAAGTTAAGTCTGACAATTTAAGTACTGAATTTTAATTCTATGGCTCACTAAACATAAACACGATTTTAAAATATCAGTTTTAATTAAAAATCTTTGTCGTTGTTGAACAAAAGGGTACCTTATTATAGCTGGACTTCCAAAGCAGAGCTCTATTGAAATTAGTAAAAATAGGGTGTTTAATTTAAAATAAAAAAATTAAAATATTCGGATTTGGATATAAATATACTCATCGAATCCCCGATTTGCAATTAATTAATTGTGGAAAGTCTTAAGTAGCCATGTCAATAATATTCGAATGGATCCATGCATTTGCCTAACCCTGTATACCCTCAAATTTTCAATATTATTTATCCGGGCTTTTCGCAGGCTATTCCAACAGACGAAAGTATTGTTGACCAATCCGCTGACGAATTATATTAGCTGTATGAATTAGGAGTTGTCATGCTGAAAGACAAATTCATCATTATGAATGATTTCTACCGATGGCCACATTACGTTTTTCAAAATAACTCTATTGAGCGCTTGTCAAGTGATCGTTGATTTCCCAAATGGCACTTGGTCTTTCGTAAGACATTAATTCCCAAACACCCAAAGACGCACTGAAACATTCACTTTTCTTTCAAAAATATACTTTTGTTCGTATTTGTTTCTCTTTACACTTATATTTTGCACAGATTGAAATGTTGCTTCATCAAAAAAAATAACTATTAAATTGTGTTTTCATTTCTGTATAACGCAGTGCAAAATTTGACCTTTCTTCATGGTTTATTTCTGTTGATTTTAAAGCAGCACGATAATTTTTCAGATCCTCTTCACATTTTCACGAAGTTGTTATGCTTCCTGAAAATTTTGTTTCAGCAGTTGCAGTTTTACAGCTTATGAAGGAATTATCTCCATAATACTGCTTTAATAAATTGGCTTGTTGAACTGTGGATATCCTATGATAATGTCCTCTTGGCAAATTGTCAACAGAATGTTCTTGGTGCCATTTTCTTTTTAACTTCAAAATTGTGACATGGCTGAGCTCCAGTTCACGAGCTACTCCTCTAATACTCCAGCCATTCTCAAGCATTATAATAGTCCGTGATGTATGAATTATTTTAACTTATGACGATGGTTGAAAACGTCAAGCGGTCTAACAATTCAGATTGGTAACTTGGATTGGAAGTGTTTTGAGTGGATATGATGTATACAGCATCCAAAGTATGTATACAATAATATATGTACAATGCTACAATGAAAATATTTATAAAACTTAAGTACTATATTAATTACTTCTTTAAAATTGACTCAGGCCCGGAATAATATTGCTTTGCTTATAATTTCTACTAATTGCTTATAATTTGTATTAAATATTCTTAAATAAGTGCAGCGTTCTGGTATAGTCTAAAGAGGTATATGTTCAACTGTTTCTCAAGTCAAATAATTTTTATTTTTTTTTTTAAATTAGAAAATAATTTTTTATCATCACTATCCTGCATTTACATAAACTGGGTCTGAAAGACCCACAAGCAAATTTTTTGTATTAACATGTTTCAGCCTGCAAGTTTGTACAAATTGGAGCCTGCATTATTACAGGGCATATAAATACCCGTGTAGCATACTTTATCATTCAATTGAATAGCAAGCTGCCTGAGTGAAGTTGTAGTGCCAAAGCAATAATGACTTATAAAAAGTGTGTACAAAGTGTAAAGCTTGGTGGTACGAAGTTCGAGGAAACGCTGCTGTAATGAGGAAATGAGAGCAATGATCCAACTTTTTGGAGAAAGTGATGTTTCAGAAGTAGAAAATGATGACGTAATGGATAGTGATTTCGAAGCAGAAAGCGATGATGATGGTAAAAATGTTAATGCAGAAAATATTAGTGATAGTGATAATCCAAACCTGAATATTACACCTTCAAGTTTTATATTTTTCCAAGCAGCTGGTGTGGAGAATAGAACCAACAGCTAAAAATGAAATTCAACCGTATAATATTATTCGCCGTGCACCTGCCTTGGCACAAAAACATATTACTGCTGCACCAAGAGAAGCTGTTCATTTATTTGGGACTATAATTATTATGCAGGAAATTGTGCAAGGTGCCTCTTAGAAGCAATACATATTTACAATGGAAAATCGCAAACGCGAACTGTTGTAACTGTTAATGCACTTTATGCATTTTGTAGATTACTTATTTATGCTTGATTTGACAGAAACTCGGACGTTCTTGCATGGGAAGTGTTTTGTGATGAATTTCCTGATCCCATATATCGAGCCACATGTTCATATTTCGATTTTTAGAAATACGAAGATCTGTTAGATTTGACGATGAAAGAACTCGAGAAACACGTTTAGAAACACATAAATTAGTAGTTGTATCTTACAACTGGGATCTGTTTATTCAACAATGCAAAACGTGCATCATGCCAGATACCAACGTGACAATTGATGAACATCTGGTTGGCTTCAGGGACAGATGTCGATTCATTCAGTATATGCCAACTAAGGCGTCAAAATGCTCTTGTTGGTTTAGTTTTTAGTACGTAGTATTCATAATTTTCATAATTCTGGTCTGAATCTGATAATTCACAATTTTTTACGAGTCATTGGCAGAGTACCTTTTGGGAAAAAAATATTACTCTTGTTGGTACCTGCGTCAAAATAAGCGAACTATTTTAAAGGAGATGAAGCCATCGATAAATAGTTTAGTTATATCTTCTCCATTTTTATTCAAAAAAACTTAGTCATGGTAAGTTACATATCTAAAAAGAACAAATGCATAATTTTACTAAGCACTATGCATCATGGCATGGCCGTCAATGACGGCGCTAAAAAGAAGCCCGAAATTACCTCCTATCACAGTAAAACAAAAGAACATCTAAATTATGATGCTGATGTCAGAATCTTTCTAAAAGAAACAAGAGTTTTGAGGAACTGATGGAGGAACCCTATATGTCAAGAAGATCGACAAGATCGTAACATACGACGTAGCATTGTGAACTGTATGAAATAATGTATTGATATCTCTGATCTACCTACAGCTCAAGCAAATGAAACAATCAAGAGGAAAAGATGCTCAGTGTGTCCATCAAAAATAGACCAAAAAGCAAAACGATATATGTAATGAACCCAGTGTAAGAATATGTATTACCTATTATTCTAATCTATAAAAATATTGGTATATAGTAACTATGTTTGTTTTTTTGCGAAATGATCTCTTGAATCTAGTTTTATTTAAATAATAATTTCATCATTTTCATATCAATCAACAATCAATTGTGTTGTCGCATTTTATAATGAGTTTTAATAGGCGGGCTTGTAAGGCGCGGTTTATGTAAAAGTAGATATTTTACCAGATATGCATACTGTTGATACACTGTAACTTTTTTTTCATTAACTACACAAAGTGTTTGGTTTATATATACTCTAAAATACACAATTTTGTAAGAAATATGAGCACAATTTGAGGATTTTATTTTTTTGGTTATCGTGCAGAAAAAATATCTGCTTAGCAAAATACCTTACGCTAACAGTGTTTACAATGCATTTTCTCCGAAAAACCTGACCGTAAGCCATTTTAAGCGAACAGCAGGTAAACATTTTCGTAAGGGATTTCGTTTCAATTCGACTGCAGCAATAAGTTTTCCCGAAGACGCGACTTAGGAACACGCTATTGCCTCGGCTGCAACCCCGAGAAGGTCCTCGTTCGGGATCAACTCCACATAATAAAAGTACACAAAGTGAAATAGGGGTGTTTGGACAAACATCTTTCGTACGACCATCAGACTTAACCCCTGTCGCATCTCGAGAAAATATGTACATCACATGCAGTAAATTGAGTCAGTCGGTAGCTTCGACATGGCAAACAACGCGAAATTGCACTCTGTCGTGTCAAAAGCGAGTTTGTAAAATTCACTTTTCACTACAGCATGTTATTGTGGCAGTTACCTGGAAAGGAAATTCTATTTTTACATATTTGCCGACGGGAAAGTGTTTATTGTTAGTCTTGTTGTTCTTGTTATTGTTGTGCAAATTTTTGAATGTAAACGTGATGATTCTCGGATTGGAAAAGTCCGTATATACACGGTAAATCATAAGTATTTGCACTGTCTTAAAATAATTTATGTTGCTGATGCAAAATATGACAAAACAAATAAAAAGTTCTAAATATTTATATAGTGTTTTAGTTAAGGATTTCGCCTATTTTTTTGGCGATCTCTTATGCAAAATTTTAGATTTGGCTATTCGAACGTCTGTGTTTCCTGACTCTAGGAAAATTTCCAGAATTTCAGCAACTTTTAAGAACGGTAATAATATCTCAACTTTTGCGAAAGTTTTTGAAATGTTGATTTATGTGCATATATCTTATAGCATTAGATAGACCAAAACTTTCTTGTGCAGACCATGGGTTCATATCGTTGTCGCGAAGGTCTACTACAACTAATTTAGCACTAATATCTCGGGAAATAGCTCAGACTGTTGATGCTGGTGGCCAGCTGGACATTATTTACACGGACTTTTCCCATGCATTTGATTTAGTTGATCACCGCATTTTATTGGAAAAGTTAAGCTTGGTAGATAGTTTCAATCTTATCTTTCCAATAGAATGAATTATGTTTATTAAAATGAGTTTAGGTCTTAGCTCTTTTGTTCTACTTCGGGATAATAGCTTTGGTCAAACCTTGGCCCACTTTTATTTAATATCTTCATTGACAGCCTTATCAAATCTATCAGCTGTTGTATTGACCTACGCTGATGATATTAAGATTTACCATAGGATTGACTCCTCGGCGGATGTTAATTTGTTGCAAACGAATGCTGACCAAATTTATGGCTGGTATTTACACAAAAATTTAAAACTGAACACGGATCAGAGTTTCCGTCCTATTCTAGAAATGTTACGGGAATTGAGTCGCGCTACACTATTAATAATGTTGATATTTCTCGTCGGTCTTCGATTAAAGAGTTGGGTGTGACGTATGACGAAAAATTTATATTTTCGGATCATGATTTTAGGTCACAGCTGCTGTTTCCAGATCTCTTGGATTCATGATTCGCACATACAAATATTTCAATAACATCAACTTTATTAAGACTCTTTTCTTCGTTCGCGTTATTTCTAAGCTCGAATATCTGGTACCCCTTCTATGTTGCTGAGATTGATCTCTTGCAACGAATCCAGCATAAATTTTTGAAATATTTTTCCTTTAAGTGTGAATGACGCTGGAATTAATTACAACGAGTTACTTGAGAGACATGGCGTCGTTACACTTTCAGAAACGAAAATGTTGTTATTGGTAAGGTAGGTTCATCTGACTTGCTGTACAAAGTTTATTTTCTTGCGCCACGTTTGGAATCAAAATCAACCAATTCTATCATATTCCTACAGCAAGGACGAACACATTGTTATAGGGGCCTATGGTATATTCGGCACAGAATTTTAATCTACTTGGATTAGATTTGCCTTGATTGTTTTCTCGTTTACTCACGTTTTCTCATTTCTTTTTTAATATACGTATTTAGTGTAATTATATATACAGGGTTAGTATAAAGTCTCGGAACGATCGCATAACTTTGTTTTTCCAGAAGTAATTTTTTTGAAATTTATTGTTGATATATGTATAGTTAAAAATTACAAATTTACTCATGACGTTCATATTTATTTTCTATTCTCGAAATTCAGCAACTGATGAAGACACCAGTTTGAATGTTTTGCTTTCAATACAAGAAAATAGTCATATGTCGACAATGGAATTGGGATAAACTCATAACATTTCTCAAAAATCTGCCCAAAAAATCCTCCAGTCGCCGAAACTGAAACCGTATAAAATGCAAACCGTTCATGAAGATGATCCAGATCACAGACTACATTTTTGCGAAATAATGATACCATAAATCATCACAGATCAGCCAAATTTTATAAATCAAATAGTCTTTTCCGACGAAGCAACGTTTTGTCTCAATGATACGGTCAACAGGCACAACTGTCATTAGTGGTCAATAGAAAATCCTCACTGGATAGAAGAAGTCCATACGCAGCATCTACAAACAGTGAATGTGTGGGCTGGTATACTGGGAAACCAAATAATAGGCCCTTTTCATAAATTTAAATTTATTGCTGAACGATATCGTACCAACAATTACAGCGCTATTTCCAAATCCAAATAGACTGAATCTACCAAACGAATCTATTTGGTTCCAACAGGATGGGGCTCCGCCACATTTTGCGCGTGATGTTCATAACTATCTGGACGAGGTATGTCCTGCATGTTAGATTGGACACAGAGGAGCAATCGAATGGCCAGCCCGTTCCCCAACTTATCGCTACTTGATTTCTTCTTGTGGGGTCACTTGAAATATCGAGTGTAAAAAAATAAACCAAATAATCTAGAAGAATTAGAGCGACGAATAACTGAAGAAATTAACAGTATCAAACCGCAAGTTTTGCATAATTTACTAAGACATTTTGTTGATAGATGCCAAGTGGTTAACGGAACACAATTTCTACATTTATTGTAGTCTGTAAATATATCCATTAATACTTTTTTATTTCACGTTAACTAATTTTTTTTTAAATTTTTCTGTTAGTTTCTTTAGGGTAAAGAAAAAAAATTGCATTTCTGAATGTAGTTTTTAATTATCTTTCTGAAATTGCAACAATATATAGGGTAGGGTGTTCAATTAAAAAATATAGGTATAGTAGGAAGCATTTTCGGTCAAACCGGGAATAGAAAATAAATATTAATGTTATTAATAAATTCGTAATTTTTAACTATATATCAATAATAAATTTGAAGAAAATTACTTTCGGAAAAACAAAGTTATGCGACCGTTCCGTGACTTTACCTGTATATGTTTGTATATTATATATACTTGCTTATATATATGAAGTTTTTTCCTTTATTGCCCAGTTCTGGATATTTTCTGTTGAGCACATAATAAATTATTATTATTATTATTATTGTTTTATATAATTTTGACATTTTCAGCGATTCTACATGTTCTTTTTTGATCCTAATAGACAAGAAAACTTCTAATCGAAATTAAAGAGAATTTGGAAAAACAAGAAGCCATTCTTTTACCCATAAAAGTTCTTATTCGGTTTTGTAAGTAATGAATCAATTGGATAAACACATTAAAATTAATAAATTTTTTATTGGTATCAAAGGATTTTATGTACCTGTAGGTATATAGAATATACCGGGTGCGCCAATTGTGTGTCGGCGGAATTTGGCGTGAAAACTAACAGAGATAGGAAAGTGAGATTTTCTGTACGTACTATTGCGGCATTTAAAATCCGGACGATTAGATATTCATTTTCACTATAATTAAGCATTGTAATTCGGTTTTGTATAATTGAGTTATTGTGTAGATAACAGCATACTGACATTTATCTGTAACCTCTCACGCAAAATTCTGTTACACATTTTGTTATAAAATTATGTTACTAAATGAATAAATGAAAGACAAGAATTTATTAATCGGAAAACTACTTGGATTTAATTTTTAATACTTTATTTCAGCACCATTTCTGTCTAACACCTCTTGTAAACGTCTAGGAATCGATGTTATGACATTAGGTATAAATTCTCGATCTTAGATAATTCTTGGATATTTGCTGGCCTAAAATTATTCCTGCTTATAGTCTTAACAATGTAACTCCACACGTTCTCGATGGGGTATATATCTTGACTTCTAGAACATCACGGCAAACACTATATTATTTTTTCTAAACCACTGAGAAACGACTCTTGGCGTGTGGACTGGACAATTGTCGTGTTGAAAGATGAAATTTCAGGATACTTATATAATTTCCGCCGAAGGTAGAAAAACATTTTATAATATTCTAATATAATTGTTACTATTAAATCGTTCGCCCTATAATCCAGCAAACATCTGGCCCATGTGCGCAAATCCAGACCCAAACGTTTACTGAGAATCTCGTTTGTGATTTTTGAGTATACTTTTCGTCAAATCGTGAATTAGGTGGTGGTCTATAAACATGGATTCGGCCATTATGAGACGACTAAACAACTTTTTCATCTATTTTCCCAAAAATTAAAATTATGCCGCATAAATCCCAACACAAAACCAATCCTTACTTCTTCATTAAGACGCCCGATTTCTCAAGTCTGAAATTTGTCTCAGTCGTTTTCTTGCTGTGTTGCCACGCCCGGGAAAATGTGTCGCTGTCACTGCATTTACTATTGTATCGAACAGATCGTTTCTTATAAAATTAATAAGATTTTCATCCTGTTCGGGAGTTGACACACGGATACCACCGGAGCCTCGTTTTCTATTAAAGACTCACTTAGGCTGTCTTTTAATTTTGATATATGAAATGATACTCTTCCCCACGCAAAATCTATTCGCTAATATTCTAACTGACAATCCTTCTTACAGTAACGTAATTATTTCAGTTTTAGTTTGAATATTCAAGTGTGACATATTAACCTTATATTTTGACAAACCAGAATATGACACTGACGGATCTGTAAACATAAGCAAATAGATACCTATCTACTCTTAAAAAGCCATATTCAAACGAAAGAAATTAAGGGTCCGATTTTTAAATGCCGCAATAGTACCTAACGTGTGTTCATTTGAAAAGTCAATCTAGGTTACTTTGAAATTTTGATAGAATAAGACGCAAATATATTAATATGTGTTTGTTGTTCCGTAAACGTAAATCCAAATGACATTTGATAATGTCAATCACAAATATCAGTTAGTGCATAAAATAATCGTGCGTCGATTCTGGTTTAAATAAATTCCTTCTCATTTTTAAAATGGCTTTCACTTTAGAACATAAATTTTTTTTAGTCCAGGCTTATTTTCGAAGTGGTAATAAAATTGATGGTTTATGGGTTTATTCAGTTCAAGATTGCATGGTAAAATTTCAAATTGAGTTTCCACATTTTGTAATAGATTATATACAATTTAAGAATACTTTGGATACAACTTTAAAACTTTTTTCTGAAACTGGTAGTCTCTTAAGAAAATCAGGCAGCGGAGCAGTTAAGAAACGTACACCTCAAGTTGTCAATCGTGTTAATGAAAAATGAACCACACACATCTGTTCGACATTTGAGTCAACAAATAAACATTTCTGTTGGTACAACTTACAAGTTATTAAAAAAAGATACGCAACTTTATCCATACCGTGTCACAGCAGTACAAGAATTGTTAGAAATTGATTACCCACGTAGACTACAGTTTTGTAATTGGTTGGTAAATATGAACAATAATGGAGAACTTTCGCAAAGAGTTATTTTTACTGATGAAGCATGGTTTTATAAAACGGGGTACCTAAATTCACAAAATACAAGAATTTGGAGTAGTGAAAACCCACATGTAATTAATGAAGAATCGCTACATCCAGAGAAAATTGGTGTTTGGGCAGCGATAAGCCAAAGGCGAATCATTGGACCAATATTTTTTCAGGGAACGTTAACTGCTCAAAGGTACCGTACGGAAATTTTATAACCATTTCTCAATCAGTTACATGATGATGAACTTCAAAATGCATATTTCCAACAAGACGGAGCACCTTGTCACTGTACTGCAGAATCTTTGGATTATTTAAGAGAATTTTTTGATGAGCGTATAATTAGTCGAAATACTGAAATTGCCTGGCCTGCACGTTCATGCGATTTAACACCATGCGACTTCTTTTGTGGCCTTACCTAAAAAATAACATATTTCGAACAACTATATTGAATTTGAATGATATGCTCAGAGAATCGAACAGAAATGCATGGAAATTAATAGCAATCCAGCAATGTTGCAGAATATTATTAGAAATTTTGAACGGAGGATTTTAAAGTGCATTGATCTTGAAGGACAACATTTTCAACATTTGTTATAGTTTTCAATAAATACCTATTATTTGTTATTTATTTGTATGTATGAAACTATCAAAATATACGACTTCGTAGGTTAAGTAGTAAATTTTAATTTACGACATACTTCAAAATGTTCTCAGTAAATCACATGCTACTAGATTGACTTTTCAAATGAACACTTGCTATATGGTGTATATCACAGCGGATATTGTAAAATTATTTACGAATATATTTCAGTTTAAATGGATTGCTATATTTTTTACAAATTATAGCCACTTAAATTACCTTTGCAGTGACTTATGGATGTGTACTTACGACAACTAGTTTTGGTTATATTGGAATTTTTGTCAAAAAATTTTACAAATACAGCGTCTGACGTTTTAGGACGTAGGCTGAAGATGGGTATCATGCAGCGAATTATTGTTTGGATATCTATTTGGGGTCTAACACTTTATATGTTTCAAGATGATATAATGTAAAAATATACACAGGATGTTAAATAGGTTGTGCCATATTTATCGAAATTCAAACGCTTCTCTCTGATTTTTTTAAATGGATCCTATATATTTAGATATTTTCAGCAAATTCCTTGTAAAATTACCTTAAAAATGGCACCAATAACGTAACACTTATTTACAGTATTTTCAACGATATTCCACTTTTATGGGAAATATATTTAATACTATTCAATATACGGGACACTCAATATGGCTAGATGGCTATTATTTTCAAACTAACAATCTAACGAAACGTCGAAATCTCTCCTGAAAATTTCCACATCAAGTCGTTTTTTGTAGTTATAAATAATTACAAAAAAATACAGCAATCAATTTAAACTGTTAAATCTGAAGGTGGGTGCGGGAATTTGTAACACCTTGTATATCCGTAAATAATTTTGCAAAATCCGCTGTGATATACTATACACGTATATAAAATCTCACTTTCTTATATTTGTTAGTTTTCACGCCAAACTCTGCCGACACACTGATGGTGCACCTGGTATAAAAATAATCATACTACCGGTATGAATTTTGGCCGTCTCAAAATGACCTTTTGAATTTAGTTGAAGTAAAATCGATGAATAATTACACTTGTCAACAGAGTTTGGTATTCTTATACACCAATACGCGTAGTTGATATCTTTTGTCACGCTGATTCTGAATCTAGTTCAAAATTTGCTGCATCACGTCAGGATTTAGAGATATTTTCTTAAATATTTTTTTTCAAAAATGGATTAAATTTTACAGTTACAAATTTCAAAGTTGCTTTTATACAAGACATATACTAATAAGAATGTTGTTCTGTCGAACATCGAGTTAACACGCCTGAACTTGTCGTTGCATGTTTCTTGCATGTTCTGGAACCAATCAAATTAAGAGTTAGTAGATCTAGCTATAAGGAACGTCATTTTATTTCATCATGTCGCCTACGTGTATAAATAATCCAAACAGTTTCTGTTATGTATGTGGAGAATTCACTATCCACCAACACAAGCGAAATATTACACCTTTAATATAAAATATATATTTTCGCCATTTTGACTTAACCATTGAATATCAGAGCAAACCATGGACTCCAAGCATTCGCTGCGCACGTTGTGCTGTTACTCTTAGTGGCTGGTCGAACGGTAAGAAAAGCGCTATGCCATTTGCAAGACTTATGATTTGACATGAACAAACGGACCATTCGACTGATTGCTACTTTTGCCGCACGAAAACTTTCGCGTTTTCCAACAAAAATAAGAGAAATATAAGTTATGCTAGCCTGACCTCTGCTACTCGTCCAGTACTTCATTCGGAAGCCTTGGCAGTACCAATATCCATAGGTGTTTCGATGTTACAGTGGAACAGAGAAATGCATGCTAATTATTGTTGGACATTGATATCAGAAATTGTCGAAGAACAGTATAGAAGAAAAGTAAAAAGAAAAACATTTTAAACAGGACAATATCGTACAGTTGTACATGAAGTTTTTCACTGGAGACTGTGTCCAAGTAAAAACTTAAAAAGTTGCAAAATCCCTTACCACATTAATATATGTCATTTTTGCATACATGTGTATCGTGCACGTTTTCGCACTCTGCATTTATTTGTGATCAATATATGTGTAAAACCTAAATTGTTTGGTATGTTCTATATCATTAAATAGTGCTAAACTTTGTCTTTCTTGTCATATTTGTGATGTTGTGAATGACCTTAGTGGTAAGAAGCTACAAGCGTTTGTATTCAGATTATTTTAGTAGTAAGTCTTTCTTTTTCTGTGGCTGTTTTTCCTATTTTATTTCTTGCACTTATTTCTTCTGCATATATATATATATATATATATATTTACGTTTCTTATTACTCATATTATTTGCGTGTTATAAAATTATAAACTTTTTCCTGTTTCTTCTTATCCGTGGTTGGTTCCTCCTGTTTCGGTAGCAGATCCTGACCGTTGCCTTTCAACCCTTGTGTGTCTTTTTTTTGAAAGTCCTTGCGGCGGGCAGCGCTAAGGTGAAGTGTGTATCCCTGTTTTATCCTGCTAATTATTGTGTCTGTCTTTTTGTTTCTCTTTCTTTACTTATTACTATTGTTATTTTTCTTACTGAGCAGTTTATTATTATGGCTCCTACTGCTTTGTCAATTTGTCACTGCTGCAAAGTCTCTGTTGAGGAGCATAAAACGTTGACATGCGACATATGCAAGAAAGTATTTAATTACCAATGCGTTGATGTTACCATTTCTGAGGTGCGGGTTATTCGTTCAAAGCGGGGCGTTTCCTGGACATGCGTGCAGTGTACTGGCATTGGGAACGGTATGGCTGAATTAAAAGCCGCAATTGTTGCCTTAAAGGACGAAATTAATGAATTGAGAACACATTCTCTAACTCCTCAAAACCATTCATTGGGTGCTCAGGATTTTGAGGAGGTAATCCAGGAAATCCGGGAGCGCGAAAAGAGAAAGTGTAATATAATATTGTTCGGCTTGCCTGAGAACGCATCCCTGCCAGTTGCTGATCGTCGAAAGAAGGATGATGATACATGTCGTGACATCTTAAGCCAACTTTCTGCTGACGCTGGCTCTCCACCAGTGCGCTTGGGGAAGGTGGTTCCGAACAAATCCAATCCTAGGCCCATCAAAATAAATTTGAAAGATGAGCAACAGGTTCATGATGTTATCCGTAGAGCTAGGGGATCTCTTCGGGATGGAAGTTTCAAGGATGTTCGTGTTGCTTTCGACCGGACTCCTCGTCAGCAACAACATTTCAATTCCTTGAAGACTGAATTGCAACAGCGTGTGGGAAACGGAGAATCCCTGCAAATTAAGTACATCAGGGGTGTTCCTAAACTGGTCTCGTTAAACTAGCTTCGCCCAACAGAAATAATCTTACTTGTTACTATCAGAACGTGCGTGGATTGAGGACAAAGGCCATTCAGTTTCTTCCATCTGTCACTTCTTCGCCATTTGATGTTATTGGACTTAGTGAAACGTGGTTTTCGAGTGATATTTATAGTGCCGAATTTTTTCCTGATACCTATTCAGTCATCCGTTGCGATCGACGATTTGAAGAACTAAGGCAGTCTCGCGGAGGAGGCGTTTTACTAGCATACAGGAGTACTCTAAATTTTATTGATTTAAATTTATCTGATGTGTTTCGTGAATTTCCTTATGTTGACATCGCTGGAGGCAAATGTACTATAAATGTGATTTCTTTCCATATTATTATTCTCTATATACCGCCTTATATTTCGATTACAAATTTCGAATCGTTTTTGGAATTATTTGAAGAAGTAGTTTTCAACTATTCTAATTTAATCATCATAGGTGACTTCAATTGTCCCCAGTTTAACCTCAATACAGGTAATGATACTAAATCGATACTTGTAACATCTTTTATGGACATGTGCAACCTTCATCAATACAACAGCACTACTAATTCTAACAACAAATTGCTGGATCTCGTCTTATCTGATATGGATTGCGAGGTCATACGTGACGGTTCACCATTGGTTACCGAGGACACTCACCATCCTCCTTTAATTATTAATACTTCTATTTTCTCAGATACCTCGGCTAACTTTCCCATTAACAATAACAAGTCTTTCAACTTTCGTAAAGCAAATTTTCCTCTTTTATACAATGCACTGTTGTGTATGGATTGGGACTTTTTGGACAGTGTCTCGGATGTTGATTCCATGTGTGAAGTTTTCTACGATGCTCTATATTCTGTATTCGAAAAATACGTCCCCACTTACGTGAATCACCCCCGTCGTTTTCCTAAATGGTATACTCCCGAAATAATTTATAACCTAAAATTAAAATACAAATATTTTAAGCACTTCAAAAGTACCAAAAGTGCTGCATCTCTATCATTGTTCAAGCATCTGAGAGCATTAGTTAAGAAACAAATATCTTCAGCTTATAAGACCTATCTTAAAACTACTGAAACTAAGCTTAGAGACAATCCCACAGACAATTTTGGTCCTACATTGGTGAAAGAAGGAAGAGAAGTCGTATTCCAGGTAGAATGAAGCTATTAGGAGTTAATCTTGAGGATCCTCAATCAATAGTTAACGCATTTGCTGATCATTTTAGGAACGTTTATAATACACCCTCTACGAATAATAACATAGATCTCCTATCAATCAATTCAATGCTTCTCCATTTGCATCACTTATCGGATGATGATGTATTGCTCAGCACTAAGATGCTTGGGAATAAATTTACTTCGGGAGATGATCAAATTCCTGCTTTTGTTGTGAGGGACTGTGGAAACGTCTTTGCAACACCATTAGCGAAGATATTTAATTTGGCTCTCGCTACATCTACTTTTCCCGCTATTTGGAAGAGTACTAAAATTGTTCCCGTCTTAAAAGCTGGTGATACTTCGGACATTGCCAACTACCGTCCTATTGCCATCATTTCGAACTTCGCGAAAGTTTTTGAAATTGTATTATACCAAAAGGTATACCCTTTTATTAAGACTGCAATATCACCGAATCAACATGGCTTCATGAAAAAGCGATCTACTGTCTCTAACCTTGCGGTATTCTCTCAATACGTTGCTGAAGCGCTGGATTGCGGGTCACAGGTTGATGTCGTATATACTGACTTTGCCAAGGCATTTGATCGAGTGGATCACGCTATCTTGCCAGCTAAATTGGCGAGTTTTGGATTTAGTAAACCGCTGGTTAACCTTTTAACTTCATATCTACATAATAGGCCTCAACGTGTATTTTACAACGGATATTTATCGACACCTTACATTGCCACTTCGGGAGTTCCGCAAGGCTCTAACTTGGGTCCTCTACTTTTCATTATTTTCATTAACGATCTCTCAGACCGGCTCGAGTCTAATAACCTTTTCTTTGCCGATGACTTAAAGTTGTTTTCTCGAGTCTCCGACTCGAGGGACTGCCTTCGACTTCAGACGGATCTGGTGAATATACAAACTTGATGCAAGGATAACAATTTGCCTTTGAACCCCGTTAAGTGCAAGGTTTTATCTTTCACCAAAAGACGTAATGGTATGCACTTTGATTACCAACTTGGGGATATAAGTATATCCCGTGTTGAATCAGTTAAAGACCTGGGCGTTATCTTCGATATGAAACTGACTTTTAATGAACATATCAGCAATGTGTCTAAGCAGGCCACACAAACTCTTGGTTTTATTATCCGCAACAGTGGCGAATTTTTTAACGTGAGCGTATTGACATCCTTATTTAACTCATTAGTGAGATCACGTTTGGAATATGCCAGCTTGATATGGTATCCGTTTTATCAATCACAAAAACGTCTACCTGAGCAAGTTCAGCGGCGATTTTTGAAATACATGTGGCTCAAGGTGGACGGCGTCTATCCGGACAGGGGCTTTGATCACACTCAACTCCTTTCTCGTTTCAACGTGCCTTCTCTCTCCTTTAGACGTTTTGTAGCCAGTCTCAACTTTCTTCATAGACTTCTTCACAATGAAGTTGACTGCACAACACTATTATCCTACTTTAATTTTCTTATCCCCCTATTCTTCACACGTCCTTCCCGTACTTTCTATCTTCCTTTTCCTCGAACCAATGTGTTGGTCAGGTCTCCTGTCTACGTTATGAGCAGTAATTACAATAAGGTTTCTTCTGAAATGGATATACATTTTCATGGTTTGTTGAGCTTCAGACGGCGTGTCTATAACATCTGCGATGTGTATTCGTTGTAGTGTGTAATTAATTAATTACTGGATGTTCCCGTTTCTTTTTTTGTTTTTATTGGTTTTGATCACTTGTCCAGACTATTGTTTATATTCATATATATTATTTGCTTGATTGTTGTATATTATTTTAGGCTTCTTTATATTTTTTATATTTAGGAAATTATGTCTTTATAATACTTTTTTTTTTCTATTAGTACTTATTGTTATGTTTATGATTTACAATTTTGTTTTATTTTATCCTGTAAATGGAATTATAATTCTGTTGGGTAATAAATATATAAATAATATTCGTATCCTATATACGTATTTTTATCTTCTTCAGTAGGAGGAAATAATAGTGTTGAATATTTAAAGCTAATACAAATTAAAATAAACTGATTATACGTGTAGTAAAATGATTCGCAATAATTGTGTTGGTGTTGAACACTGTTATTTCTTCTTACTGAAGATGCCAACTTAGTTGTCGAAATACGTATATAGGATACGGATATTAATGTGGTAAGGTGTTTTACGCCTTTTTTATATATCTTAATGCTTCTTCCAAGCTTTTGTTGCCTTTTGCTACTACAGATAGATTATCACCATATCTAACAACTTCGATCGTCTTAGAAATAATAATTCCATATATGTTACAGTCCCTTATTACGTATATTCAATACTATGTTAAATAACATGGTCGACACTCCTTGGCCTTGTATTATGCTTGAGTTTATTCCTAATTATCTAGATTTTGCTTGTTTTAGCTCATTTTTATATTAGTATATTATTAAACGCTTGTTTAAAATCGATGAATAAGATATGTATTCCCATAATCTGTTTATAAAAATAGCAAATTAGTTTAAATATTGGGAAGACATTTAATGGTAACATGATATTTCCAATTCTAATAATTAATTAAATTTGAAATTATAATTGATTTATAATTTTAGAAGATGAATTCATTAAATTTACTTACTTTCTTTCTTTCACGATCTTCTACGATCTTCATACCTCCAAGGGGTGTCGGATAAATTTACTTTTCTAAATGCTAACATACATTGTATATAGGAATTATTAACTAATGCTATAATCTTTTTTCTGTTTCAAACAAACGTCTTGAATTTTAATTAAACCTTTATTTACACTATGATTTTTTTTCTCCGCCTCGGAAAAAAAATTGAGGATTTTCTATTCGCCAGCGTATAATACAAGCGATAAAATAAATATTATCGGAGTTTAGCGTTGAAAATATTAAATGAAGGAAGCCATTGTGTTCCACAGAAATCAGTGGTCCGTTCGATATCGAGTGAAGTCAAACAAGCTATCCGCCGCTTTCGAAAAGGGGCTAACAATATACACTTGAATGGATAACAGTTCTAATCAGGACCAGGCGTCGTTCCTCCTTTAAACTCCTGCAGATCACTTAAGTCCTCGGGCTGTCGGTGGGAATAAAGTTTTCCGACGATACGGGCGGTATTACACGATTTCGAAACTTCCGAGGACACAATCTCCCTTTTTAATTTGAAAGCATGATTGAGAATATCGTCTAGCTTAAGTGTTAAATATAGTTTCGCCCGTCTAATAATAATAATAAGTATGAGAATAACGGTTATTGTATTCAAATCAGTTTTGTTAGTACAAATATGAAAATTTTTGTTTATATGCCGGCGTCGTCTGTCGAATTAACTGATGTTGAGAATGACATGTATTCGCTTTCTATGACAGGCATTATATAAGAGTGACATAATATTATGTACATCAGAATTTTTTGAGATAGTACAAATATTTATATATATATATATATATATATATATATATATATATATATATATATATATATATATATATAGGTTAAAATAAATTTAAAAACGGACAAGTGTTCTGTCAATTAAAAGCTCATTTATTAAGTATCTCTATATTTCGCAACGAGTTTGTTGCTTCTTCGGGAGATACTACAAGATTAATGAAAAATAACATTAAATAAATAAGTGCATAAAGCAGTAGTAAAATACAAAATGTAGAGTTCAAGAAACAAAAGTTATGTACATGGACAATAAAATTGATTAGATTTAAAACATTAAAGTAACTATAGATATAAGGTGTTACATCAACCTTTAAAAAACATGTATATGTAAAAGTTAAAACATGAAAAATAAAAAATATAAAACAAAACATATAGCGAAAAACTATTGTCACAACAATATCAAAAAACAATGCATTATAAATTTAACAATATAAAGACCAAATAACAAAACAATTTTTAGAATGGCGGAGAAAGAAACCAAATGCCGTAAAAATATATATATATATATATATATGTAACAGTGAAATGAGTTGAAATATATACGAAGATCGGAAAACAAAATCAGGCCAGAAATAACAAACAGTTCAAGTTAATTTGATTTTGATATATTTCATGAGGCCATTGTAAGCATTGGTGAAAGTGGATGTACGTTCTTTGGTATTGAGATTATTGATAATTTTTTTTAATTGTTAAATATTCTAACGTAATTCTTTTGTAATAGTTGTTTTTGCTGAATAAGCGATAAGCTGTTAAAATTCACATTATGTTTGAAGGAGCTAACATGGGATCCCAAGGCACTTTTTTTGGGGTTTACTTTAGAATCACTGCGATGTTAGGTGCTGCGTTCACGCCATCTCTGGGCTGTCTGACCTATATTTAGAGCATTTATTACATTTGACTGCATACACTATATGGTTTTGTTGAAGAGAAGGTATCGGGCTCTTTAATTTGGATAGAAATCTGATTCCTGGAATAGCAGACGTAAAAACTATTTTGGACTGATGATTCCGGAAAAGGGTCTTAATTTTATCAGTCATTTTGGGTATATATAGAAGAGATTTATAGATGCATTGCTCCATGTTTGCAGCGTTGTTAGTTTTGTTATTTATGGATGATGGAATATTATTCGTGCCAGGTTTGTATTGCTTATAGGTGGAAAACAGTAATCTATTAATGAGGTTTCTTGGGTAATCATTCTTAATTTGGATGTTGTGTAGATACCGAAGTTCCTCAATAGCGAACTGTTGTACAAAAGTTGTAGTTAAGTAATCGGTTTAAGTTAGATGGCTTGCGATACCATCTACGTTCGCCTTTACTCACAAAACATCCTGGTCAAAGTGCGCTGTCTTCAAGCCATTAAATTTATGCTTTGTTTTAAATTTCCTAGTCAACATGTTTTATACTCTCCATAATTAAGTTTTTATCATATATAAAATATAACTAGATATTAATTTTAATTGATGTCTTCCTTTTTTCTATTATAAAATCGCTTAGGCATTTTTAATTACTAGTATAAGTACACTTGCATATTGTATTATGTTTGGCTAATTTGTTATTAATTTATCAGGCCTGATGAAGAAACAAATATAGTTTTGAAACGTTACGTGGCAATAAATCGTTTTATTTGATACATTGACCGCTGACGTACGCTAATATATAATAGGTACACAAGATAGCAATTCAAATCTACAAAGAAAATTATTCTATCGAAACTTTAATTTTTGCGGAAATTTAGGAATACTTTTCAAATACGGTCCCGTATTCAGATTGGATCTAAATATAGAAATTATATGTTGTCGATTCAACAAACAAATAAGCATTTATTTGTTCAAGTTCACAAAAAAGCTCTTCACATTTTTAGTTGTTCATGTTGTATTCATTCATTTTCTAATGTAAATTTTCTTTTGCTTCAGCTGTTCTGTTATTTATAAGTAGGTCAATGGTCGGGATTCGTAATATCCAGAAAAAAATACAATATCGAACTTCTTAAAAAACGGTATAACAGTTTTGTGGTCACATGGAATTTATAATTTAGTTGTCTTAATATTAAATTTACTACGAGAAATAATAAATTACATTTGTAATTTTTAATTACCCTTCACATTTTTAGAAACATGTATTCATTCTAACCACAATATATATCAATAAATACTATATACGTATTTCGGCAACTAAGTTGCTATCTTCAGTAGAATAACCTTAAAACTTAAAAAAATGTTAAACGTAGCGTTTTTGGCTAAGGTAAACCTTAGAAGATATGCTCTTCACCAAATCGCCAGTGGGATAACACAACACTGTGTTATCCCACCTTAGAAGATATGCTCTTCACCAAATCGCCAGTGGGATAACACAGTTGAAGAGCATATCTTCTAAAGTCTACCTTAGCCAAAAACGCTACGTTTAACATTTTTTCAGTTTTAAGGTTATTCTACTGAAGATGGCAACCAGTGGGATAACACAGTGTTATCCCACTAGCGATTTGGTAAAGAGCATATCTTCTAAGGTTTACCTTAGCCAAAAACGCTACGTTTAACATTTCTTTCAGTTTTAAGGTTATTCTACAACTTAGTTGCCGAAATACGTATATAGTATTTATTGATATATATTGTGGTTAGGGTGTTTTTCTTATTTCTGTTTCAGATTTCAAGCCACAGTCTCCACCAATTTCGGATGTATTCATTCATTTCCTAAATATAAATTTTCTATTGCATCAGCTGTTCTGTTGTTATTTATAAGTAGGTCAATGTCCTGAATTCGTAATATCCAGAAAAAAATACAATATCGAACTTCTTAAAAAACGGTGTAACAGTTTTGTGGTGACATGGAATTTATAATTTAGTTGTCTTAATATTAAATTTACTACTAGTAATAACAAATTACTTTTGTAATTATCAATTGAATGTTCATATTTTTTGCTATTTGCTTCTTTTTTAGTGACAATTTCTTTGCTCTAAATAGGGTAGGTTTGTGTGAAACAGGCGAAATGCTTAAAGGAAATGTTCAATGTGGTTTCCACACGTGGTCTTTTACGGTCACGGCCTTCATAACTCGTATACAATGTACCGCGATCTCCTAATCATACGGTTTGTAAAATTAATGGACATTTGATGGACATCTTCGGTTCGGAAACCGCTCTCCATAAATCCGTCTAGTAGCTTTATCATTTCTACCTGTTTAACTGTGTAGCAAGACGATATCTATTAATTCGTGATTTGGATAAGCCATACTTCACGGAAATTGATAACAGACTGACTTCTGACTTACAGTATGCATCATCGCGTCTACAGTTACTATTAATACTCCAGTTAGTTCCAATTTTGAAAAGAACATCAAACTGCAGATGCATTACCATTTCTCAATTCTAGTAGAAAGCCTGTAGGTTCTGTAATTTGATTGGGACTGTTATGATTATAGTTACAACGAAAAGGTCCGCTAAGTACTCGCAAAAATTGGGGAAACTCAATTTTTCCGAAAAAAACTTTTTTATTTTTCTTCCTAACCTCCTTCCAAGTTTTTATTCAAGGACTATTAATTCTATAATACTTCAATCCCATCCAAATTATCCAATTTTATTTAGGCCTTCAAAATAAGATGTTGCTTCGTTGATAACCTCATTATTTATCTTATTTAAGTTATCTCTGCATATTAGATATGAGAAAATGTTAGGTAACAATTGCAGAAGTGCGGGTCGTTACGGTGCCACTTTTTCTTTATTTCTTTATTTCAATAATTCAACAAGCATGCATAATATTGACCAGTTATCGTTTTTACGGTTCTCCAGAAATCGGAAAAAAATATACAATGAGCTTTTCAGAAAACAGATTACCTTTCTAGCCGACTTCTTTAGAGCAAATTCCTCGATTCGACCTATTGGTTTAATTGTTTCTTAGTTTCATGTTGACAATAGTCTATCTAAATTTCAGCTACTCTTATAAATCAACGCAGAAACTCCTATGAATTACGTTTAAATAGCACCAAACTGGGTTTACAAAGATTTACTCTTTTGGTCAATTGCGGGAACTTTCTGATAAGTAAATATTTTTGTAAAATATCGATTTTCAACCTTTTCCATGTCGCGGCCATTGTAGCTTTTGGTATCCATAGATCCTTGTCCCCCTATAAAACGAGACAAAAAAGTGTAGTTATTTTTTGTAACATAACAGATTTAAATAATTGACTGAACGAGTTGGTACTTGTTGAAACTCCATTTTGAAGTAATAAAACCAGAGCAGTTTCAAATTATTTATTGTTCACTACAATACCGTTTCGCCAAACTTTGACAGGTGATGATAAACTGAGTTAGTCTAACTTTCTATTTTGGATTATGTATTTCTTGTGGACAATAGGTTTAATAACTTCGTATAAATGATCAAACTCTGGATTTAACAGTCTACAAGTCAATTCTGAGTGAAATACCTTTATATATGCCGACAGGACGTCTCGTTTGTTGTAGAGTTTCTTTAGTTCTTCTTTAATCCAGACTTTCTTCCCCGCTTCAATTGCTTTCTGTAATGCAATGGTCTTGCTATTGGATTTGATGTTTCGGTGTAATCTGTTCTTCCTTGCACTTATTAAAAACCATATATTCTGTTCGTTGATCTTCTATTTCAAACGAAGTTTGAAAAACCATTTCCCTTGTCCACCATCACTAGTGTATTTCAGTTTATCATCACCTGAAGAATCCAAAGTTTAGCGAAACAGTATTGTAGTGAACAATAAAAAACCTTGAAACTACTCTGGTTTACTTTATTACTATAACAAATTTATATTAGGTTTAAAGTATAGTACACATCCCAGAATGTGGTTTCAAAAGACATGTAATATTTTACTGTCTTGGTAATAATATCAGAATATAGCTGCACATGTAACCAAAAGTTAATTAATAATGTTGATGGAAATAAAATCTTCGAAGTTGAATTACAAGGTAATTCAATAAGTTAGTCTCTTAATTAGGTGCCAGGAATGAATTTGTCATCAAATCAATTTTTTCAAGGGAAGATGGGAAATATTATATTAAATTAAGTCTTCGGTGTTACCAAATACTTTTTAATGCGCGAAACAATATTTGTTTGGAAGTCAGTTGTCACTTCTACCTACATGTCGTTTAGATTTAGCACGCTTTCGTTAATCCGACTAGATCAGGCATTCAATTTTGTAGATGTTGATTCAACTTTATCTCGTACGGAAGCTATATTAACGTTGATGCCTTGATGGCTAGCGTTAGGTGCATGGTCTTTCGCGGACTCTCTAGGTCTTTAACGCGGACCATAGGTTGAAAACCACTGGTGTAAAATATTTTAGACCTGGTCATTTCAGATCCCTGCAACCTCAATAGTCTCACGTACTTTCAGTCTTTCATCCCCACGGTGCCTATTTTATTAATATTCTCTGTAGTAGTAGTGATTTCACTAGCCCATGCAGAATGCTCAGCTTGTTTGTGGTCCTATGACTATTTCCAAAATTACTAAGCCACTTATAGACTGCTCTAATCGATTAAATTAACTCACCATAATGTTGATCAAGTTTGGCTTTACCGTGTTGAGTCGTTTTGCGTCAGGAACAGAACAATGAAGGAATATAACTAAAGCCTTATGTGCGTTCCTGCGAGAGATTCGACAAAATAAAATTCGCATTATTTTGATTATGTTACTCCTGGTATAAACATTTTGTAATGCATAAGTAATTTATTATTTGATTATGAATGACATTCCATAGATACAATATGTTTATATCTAACTTAATAAATATTTCACACTCAAAATTATAAGCCTTTTTAATGATTAATTTATGTTTGGAATTATGTTTTGTACACGATAAATATTCTTAGTATCATATTCTCGTGCTTTTCAACCTGATTATATTACATTTTATTTAATTCAGCTTTTAATGTAATTAATAAATTATGTTTTTAAAACAAGATTAATTACACCTGAAAATATTTCAGAATGTTTTACGCTGTCATTAAAATAACCTTTCGTTTACTCACAAAAATCTCAACGTAACTTCACTTTTAAATTAGTCGTAATAACATCATACGGTAAAATCCACGACGACAACGTTAATTAAGTACCTTTTAATTGACTAATAAATTCCATGGTAAACAACCTAAGACAAGTTCTTAAACGAAAAAGAATGACCAGAAAGAGAAGGAAATGTTGAACGTAAATTTAAAAAAATATTTGTAACATCCGAAATATGTTTACATTACCGCTAATTTAAATGTATAATCGCTCTTTTGGGTTTGGAAGGTTGTATAAATTTAATGCGTTCTGACAGTTTGAATTCCTATATTTATTTCGTGTTGAAAATATAATTGGACAATTATAAATTTCGTAAATCATTAGATATAGAATTAAGAAATACTGAAAAAACAAGCCTATCAACGCGAGGAAACGTACAGACGACCGTTTCGTTCTAATTGGAACTTCTCAATGTACGGCATTCCCTTTCGATGACGACCTTGCTTTTTCATTTCTATACTTTCTGTATATATAGTTAACATTTGGAATTTACTGCAAGTGAGAATTAATGAATATTAAATCACATTCTTACATGTAAATGTCGACTTATTTAATGCGTATAAATCTACAATCCGTCAAACTAAGTTTGTACTAATATGCAGAACACACTCTTTCGCGACAACGAACTTCCTGGTAGTTAGGTTAATTAAGAATTAAGAAATACTGAAAAAACAAGCCTATCAACGCGAGGAAACGTACAGACGACCGTTTCGTTCTAATTGGAACTTCTCAATGTACGGCATTCCCTTTCGATGACGACCTTGCTTTTTCATTTCTATACTTTCTGTATATATAGTTAACATTTGGAATTTACTGCAAGTGAGAATTAATGAATATTAAATCACATTCTTACATGTAAATGTCGACTTATTTAATGCGTATAAATCTACAATCCGTCAAACTAAGTTTGTACTAGTATGCAGAACACACTCTTTCGCGACAACGAACAACGAAGTTCGTTGTCGCGAAAGAGTGTGTTCTGCATACTAGTACAAACTTAGTTTGACGGATTGTAGATTTATACGCATTAAATAAGTCGACATTTACATGTAAGAATGTGATTTAATATTCATTAATTCTCACTTGCAGTAAATTCCAAATGTTCATTAGATATATGTAATAGGATGTTTTTCTGTATAATATTATGGCATAGTCTAGTAAGTGCTGCTATATTCTGCTCTACAATAAATAAATATGCACCATATACGCGTGTAAATTAAAACTTTTTATTTATAATATACTAGCTGAACCCGGATTTCTAAATTTTAGTATACATGTCATATAGATTAATAGAACACAATTGAAAGTTTGATATTGTATTGTATTTAATAAAATTTAATACAGTGCACTCGCGATAATATGAACTAATGAAAACAAGGGCGGTTCAAATTTTTGGGATTGTTCATATTTACAAATGGCACAAAATTTTAATAAAACCAAGTCATTTACTTACCACCTAAAGTTCTTTCCTGTATAAATGAAAGTTTAATTTAAATAGTTTAAATTTTTGTTTTATTTTAAAACATAAAAGGAACTTTTTCATTAAGTTTGTTTGCAGCAAACAAAAATATACTTATTTCTATACATATTCATATACATAAATGCTAGCGGGCTTATTCATAAAAATTATGCAATGTTTAATAAGCTCTTATATGACAAATGTTTCACAGACATATGTCAAATAAGAGCTTAATAAACGTTGTATAGTTTTTTTTGAATAAGCCCGTAGAAATATAAAGCTAATGTTAAAAAAAGTCGGTTATCTTCTTTTGCCGTTTCTTTTGGTCGAGAACTTTTAAAACTGCCTTCTCACGTAAGTCTCTTAAAACATTTAAAACTCGCTGTTCAACCATTTCACCTTCAGCCCAATCCAACGCCTTATTGAAAATATCGACAGCCTCCCCGGCTTTAATCGTCCTCTTTGGTTCCTCCACACAATCATCTTCATCGGATATGGCTTCTACTTCATTATCTTCACATTCAATAGCATCCTCATTCCATTCTTTAACGTTCGAGGCCGTATATTCAACCTATGAAAAAATATAGAATAACACACAATTTTAAGTACATTTCAGAGAATACAAACCTCGGGTAGTAAGGCGCATAAAACATTGGCGGCGCTTTCTTCCAATTCACGTAAATTCATTTGCAAATTTTCTCTAACAACACTTAGAGGAATTTCATCTTCGGGATCATCTTGATTCACTACCATATTTAAAATGTTGTTCCAGCATTTGGATAACACAGCTGAATCCACTCTTCTCCAAGCTGATTCCAAAATAATGATAGCTTCCTTCAATGTAGTCTGCTTCATAGTTTCTATCAAACCACCCTCTTTAGCAGCAATGGAAGCCAAAAGGCTATTTCTGTAATACAGCTTTGTGATCCTTATAGCATTTTGGTCCATGGGCTGGATGAGTGGGGTCACGTTCGGTGGCATAAACATCACAAAAATAGAGCCGTTTTCAGATTTTAATTCGTCCTCAGGTGGGTGAGATGGGGCATTATCTATTAAGAGAATAGCTTTCACTGGAAGCCCTTTTTTGGTTAAAAATTGTTCCACCTGAATTATGTAAAAAATATTTTAAAATGAATAGGTATGTGTCGATTAATGTCAATATAAAAACTTTTACCTCTGGAACAAATGAGCGATGAAACCAGTCTTTAAAAATGTTACCAGTCATCCACGCTGATTTAGAATGACGATAGTGAGCCCTGTTCACTATCGTGTTCACTATCAAAATTCTGGAAACAACGGGGTTTTTTTGACTTTCCGACAACAAGCAGTTTGAGCTGATGAGATCCCGTAGCATTTGCACAGCACAGGAAAGTAACTCTTTGTTTTTCAGTCTTTGTACCTGGGGCTGATTTTTCCTGAGACGACACGTATGTTTTGGTTGGTAAAATTTTCCAAAATAAACCCGATTCATCGGCGTTGTAAAGTTGATCATTACTTAATCCAAGCTCTTCAATCTTCGATCTAAGTACCACTTTAAATGGTTCAACCAACTGGGGTTGAGAAGAAAGTTTCTCTCCAGAAATTTGGAGCAATCTTACGCCGAATCTCTTTTTGAAATTCTGCAGCCGTCCGTCACTCGCGTTGAAGTCAGAGTTATTTTCCTTAATATTATAATGAAGCTCCTTGGCCTTTTCTTTCAACATTAGTCCACTGATGGGGAATTTCTTATCCCTCATACGCATAAACCATTTATACAATGATTTTTCCATTTTTGGGTACTCCGACGGTCGCATAGTTTTTCTTTTTCCAGGTCCGATGAATGTATTGTTGACACATTTTGAAATTGCATTTTTATTATTTTTTATTCCAGATACTGTGGACTTTGTCACTCCATATTTCTTCGCTAAATTAGTAACACTTGCACCTTTTTGTAAATTCTCCAAAATTTCATATTTTTCCTTTAAAGTTAGAAATTTATGTTTTTTTGTATGCATATTTTACAAATTATTCACTTTCAATTAACACTTAAAAACCAAACATGCGTTTGCGTCTGCATACATGTAAAAACCAACTAAAAAGTGCACTTGTTTGTTTGGCCATTGACATTTGGCATTCAAATGTTAATAACTCGGGGTTTCCCCTAATTTTTATACATATTATGTAGCTGAAATCCCTTTCAAAATAAAAAAAACAAATGTTCATATTTTAAAGCTTTTGTACAAAGTTCAAAAGTTCATATTTTGGAGTAGTCAATGGCAGAGAAAAAGTGTTCATATTTTGGGGTGTTCATTTATTAGGGTGTTAATATTATCGCGAGTGCACTGTATTTGAAAATACATTATTATTTTTGTGTTTTGGATGATATAAAATGTAATTACTATTCTACTCAACTTTAACTTCATTGCAAAGCTCTTAGATATAGAATGTTTAACCTTCTCTTTCTAAAAGGAAGAATTTAAATAACTAAAATTGTCAAAACAACAGCACCTAAGCTTACTTCTACGCATGTGACAGAATTTCTTACCTCGTGAGCTTCAATGAATGTGGGCAGTAATTTCTCGTGTTGCCATCTACATTTAAATAATAGTGCTGCTAATATTGACATTATACTATTAGGTCCTTAATTTTATTTCTACTGGTCAGATCGAGGATTTCTTGTAAATCGGTCTAGTAGTTATTTAGTCTATAACGCACATACCTTATATATGTATATATAGCAAATTTTGATAGTCGGCAATTTAAGATCTATTTTACTTTAATATGTATATATTTAAAATAAGCTTACATGTTTCGGCAATTACTGCCTTTTTTAAAGAATTATAAATTATAAATGACAGCACATTAATGTCATATTTATATATGTGAAGTGGTCATGGATAAAAATTGCATTATTCAAAAATAAATTCAACTTTAATAATAATAATTCATGCCTTAGCATTCCCCAATAGCTTGACGCCAATTAGGACCAGTTAGGTAACACATTTTTGCTCGAATATTTGTGTAATTTCTCTCATTTTATAGACAAAATAATATTAGCGTTTTTTTGCATTTATATGCTAGGGTACGTAAAGTTAAATCTTGACATTAAAATTATCTAACGTATCAGAATGATATAGATTTGGCTATTTGCCTAGGTATGTAAGTGTGAAATAGCATAATAGACTCCTCGCCCTTACATTTAGACGCAAGTAGGGATACACGTACTAATTACGCATCTGTTTATTCTATGTGGGTATTGAATAGTTTTCCTAACCTCTCTTACCAATCGAACTAATAGTATGTGTATAAAGAGAGTGTTAAGCGCGAGAACAATAATTTTTGTTTGGTTTTGTTTATTTTTCTTAAATATATGTATAGTTTAGTTATTTAGAATTAAATAATGTTCGCTTTAAATTGACACCCTATACCGAAATTTTAATTATCTTATTTAAATTGTAAACCTTACCTCTATTCTAAAAGGCGACATCCTTTACATTTACAAGTTACCCATTTTATTAAAATATTTCTACCTTGATTTATGATTTAATTACTGCATGTACATGTATTTAATAACCAGTTTTTAATTTCACTAGCTATTCATAATTTCTCGTTTCTTAAATGAATTGCAATAAAATTTATTTAGATGAATAGAATTTAATCTAAACTTTATACTTAGGTTTAAAATTAGTACTTATTTGGCATAGTTTAAAAGTATATTGCCGGGTATTATTGCTAGCAGGTAACCGTCAAAATTCCCTCGAATGATGTTATCATCATACAACCGGAACAATCGATACGGTTCGCATTATTAGTTATGAAACAGTTCTCGGGGATAATGGAAAATTTTGACTGCTTGTAGTATTTTTAAAAACAGTAAGAACCAGAGTTTCATCCTAACAACAAACAAGAAAGATTTATTCGAACCACAACACATCAACAAACAAGAGTTAAAAAACCAATACCAAATCAAAATTAAGTATATACATCAAACGTTGGATACAATACAGAATAATTATGGTTAAAAGTACATTTTCATTATCCAACATAAAAGAAATGAAACTCCAGCGCAAATCTTTACAGAGACTAAAGAGCATATCGACTATTTCAACACATAGGTTCCTAGTGTCAAGAAGTGCATTTATGTACCGTCGTTAGTTCGTAATTTACTCTTGTAGCTGCCTGAAGAAATATCTGTGTTGGCAAGAAATTGTCGATCGTATATATTAATAAAGTGATGATAAATTGAAAGCGATATATATATACATAAGGCTCGTTAGACGGTACCCTGACTTTTCCACAAATTGACCTGACGAGCAAAACTAAGAAAATAGTAAAAATCACTCTCTGATCTCTTTATATGTTGAGATTTTATATTTAATAAATTGGTTGGTAATCTAGCGCTCTTTTTAGTCACTTTGTGTGCTAAATGAACAAGAATTGCTATTCTGAAGAGAAGAAAGATTTATTTGTATAATTCGACTATAACGTCCTTATTTAAGACTTAAGACGTGAGATCCTGAACTCAACTTGAATTTCAACTGAAAGTATTAGATAAAATTCATCAATTTTAAGAAATATGCAAATGTCTTATAGTCAATTTTTTGATTTTGTATTTATTGGATTCTCTATAAAAACTGTCAAGTGAATTTGCAGTTATTTTTAATAATGGACAGAGTAAACAACTATAATTTTCCCTTTTCTACGTCTCAATAGCTTTCTTCCGTCTCATTAACTCCTTTGTTGGGCGGAAGCTAAAAAGTTCGCTCGTAAAATTTCATTTCCACCCATGAAAATGTCAGTGGCAACTCCCGCCCGGCAAACCTAAGCACTTATCCCTAACCGACCGAATTTTACAGTCGCAGCTTGCAATGAAAACAATCCACCGCTGAAAGTCAACCGATTGTTCTTAATTTGCCTGAAATGTCGTTCAAATGTAATTGCCCTCTCCATTCCTCTTCGACAAACGACCTTTTCAAAGGAAGTGTAAGAACAACAGAAACGAAAACTAGAAAATAATCGCGATTAATACGGAAAAAATGCCGAACTTCCTTTGTCGAAAAAAATGGAGGTTAATGGTAAAATCACGCAAACGCAGTAAGAAGAGAAATGGAGAACGATTACGCTATAAAAAAATCGACATTTACTGTTACTCAAGACGCCGCATGATGGTCGGAAAGTGCAGTTCGTCGTTTCGCAATGGAAACGTCCTTCACTAATTTCCATTATCATCTATCTTTCCGCATCGGAGGAGTCTCGGGCGTAAGAAAAACAGTGCGACACGTAACGTTACTTCGCCTGAAAAATCTCTCAGACTTCGTCTTTATGTTGCCCCGACCGAGACCCTTGTTTTAGTTAAATGTTGAAGAAAGATAGAGTGGATTTTTCTGTGAGCCGTAAAGATTAGGTTCATTTCTTTGCGGTGTTTTTCCTTTTTATGAACATTCGATAAAGTGTGTATCTTGGAGATTCATCTTTTATTTTACCTCATGGATTTTATACACTGTATGTGACAGTATCTCATTTTGGAAATCCATATATGTAAATTAAAATATATTAACACAAATATTGATTCACTAATAGCACTCTTAAATACACATTTTGTGACGTGCAAATTTTTTAGGCGTTTCTCATGTATTTCAGAGCCCTAAAATTGAATTTAAAGACAATAATTGTCTATTATACACGGTGTTTTAGTAACAGGTATACGAGTATGCAACATATGCATATCGTACCACTTTGTGTAATGTATCAGCAGTGACGAACGTAACGTCCTAAGACAAATCCATTCCTGTCTATTACATGCAAGAAGTACGCAGCCAACTCAGATAATTGGATATTGTACATTAGCAAGCATTTTCCAGAATATAAAGTTACTGCACTTCCTATGTCGTGCCGCGAAACGTTGGTATTAACGTGTTTGTGTTCCACATACTTGTTTTTATTTATGACTGTGAATTAACAAATAAATACAATATCTAGGCAGTGAGTAAATAATGTCAACAGTTTTTGGTGTGTGTGTGTGGCGAACTTTATTTTGGAATTAAATAGATCGAGATAAGTTATGAGCTCGTTAAATATGTTGTCAGATTTATGTAACATTGTTAACAGATTAGTTGACAGGTACAAAATGTAAAATGCGCTTTGCAGTATCAGTAGCAAACATACGATTGTTATTTTATTCTCCAACACATTAATGGCAAAAACGCAATCGCTTCTCTGTGTGCATTTCCTGACTAAAATCGTTGGCTGATTTTTATAGGAACGATATATATGATTTTTTGAATTTTCATGAGTCAATGATTTAGGAAGATTCGAATTCATCAATATTTGTACGTAGCTTTTAGCGGCATTCCTTGATGTTTTGGGAACGAGAATGAAGCATTGATGTATATCATACGTTTGCTCATTTACATATTCCTCATTTATTTTTTCACTCATCTATAATAAAAAAATAAACAAGGCAAACATAAACAAAACAAAATAAACAAATTAAAATAGGAAATAACTAAACAAAACAAAATAACTAAACAAAGATTAACTTTTAAATTAACTATTAAAATCAATAACTAACTGCGTGCAAGTACATATGACAGATAACATCACACAACAGTAGTTCTGTGGGATGAATTGTTATGCCAAAATTTGGATATATACGAGGGGGCTCGGAAACTACGTGGCCTTTATTTTTCAATACAGTCTCCTGCTCGCTCAACACACTTATTCGAACGATATTTCAAATTAATAATGCCTTCATTGTAAGTCAATGAATCCAGGTTCTCGAAATAGCTTTTTACAGCAGCGATTATCTCGAAATTAGGCGAAAATCTCTTACCGCCGATCCATTTTTTCATGTTTGGAAAAAGATGATAATCTGGGGAATAGCGCGAATAAGGCACTAATTCAACATTGCAATCGCAGTCTTGTGGGCAGGTGCGTTATCCTGATGGAAAAGTAGTTTCTTCTTTATCAAATGACGCCGTTTCTCTTTGAGTTTGTCGTAACAAATTGGCATAATACTCCCTATTTAACTGTTTTTTCCTTTTCTAAGTAGTCGACCAAGATAATTCTATGAGAATCCCAAAAAACAGTTGCCATAACCGTTCCTGCTGACAAAACCGTTTTTGCCTTCTTTGTTGGTGGAGCACCTTTTTTGACCATTGTTTGGATTGTTGTTTGGTTTCAGGAGGGTAATAGTGGACCCAGGGTTCATTGACGGCAACGAAATGGCGTACAAAGTACTTTTGATTGCGTCGAAAATGTGCCAAAAGGTCGCGAGAAGCACAAACGATTCAGTTTTTGCTCGGGTGTGAGTAATCACGGTATCCAACGCACCGAATATTTTTTTATTTCAAATTCTTCGGTTAAAATTCTGTGCACTTTTACTCGACGATCATCCAAGACGATACGGTGGATTTTTTCAATCATATCCGGAATAGTAAGAGTTTTTGGACGTCCACTACGAGCTCATACAACTGCGCTTAAATTCGGCAAACTAGTTTTTAAGGAAGGAGCGGATTCTAATAGTGTTGAATCCAGCTCTGCTTTGGTTTCAGTTGGTGTTAAGCCTTCCAAATGAAAGTACTTTATAACTGCCCTCAACTCAGTTTTCTGAGTTCAGTTCACTTTGGCGTACTGTAAAAAACAGACTAATTGACAAATCGCTCTGTACTGTCCAATTTGACCTATTGAAGGATGATTCTATAATGGTAAAGAAGATTCCTACGAATTCGCGCCATGTCTGTGTTAAGCCACGTAGTTTCCGAACAATCCTCGTATTCCAGGCTGATTTTAAATATGGTATCCGTTTTCCGGGAGCGGCTCTAGTTTTAAAGATATGAAGTGGTGGAATTTTTAATAAAAATATAGCATTTTCTAAAGCTATAATATTAATTAAACATACCTAACTTAAATGAAATTTCCTTTGTACGATTTTCACGCACAGGTGTATCCACTAGCGGTATTCTGAATGCTTAGCATTTGCAACAATGCAACAATAGTTACTAACAATTTACCCTGGAGGAAGTTCATCGGTTAAATCACCGAAATTTTCTGAGAAACGGTCAACATGGCTATTCAGGTAGTGTAGTTTAATGCTGATGTTGCATCCATTTCGCTGAAAGTGCAGTTGGTAACTGCTCGACATGTTGAGAGTAAGCGGCAGACTTTTTATTCCCAATTCGTTCAAGGCACATTTCTCAATATCTGAAAGTACTACTGGTGAAATTTGGGTCATTTATTAATTTCCTGGTCTCTGGGTTATCAAAAATCCCTGCTTTTTTAGCTTTTCATTGCTCAGTTTTGTAAACTTTCGTGAAATGTATTGAAAGCGTTTTGCGTCTTTGCGTCTGGCCATTAATGGAGCGTTTATAACATTAAACCTGCCTGGAATCAGAACCTTCATTGAAAGCCAATTTTTCTTAGTTCAATGCGGTAATAGGAGATATTCGTTTCTTTGTCAGTAGATTTCTTTCTATTCAAGAGCCTCCCTTGAAGGCTAATTTTTCTTAGTTCAGTGCGATAATACGAAATATTCCGTGTCGTTTCTAGTGTCAGTTTTTTTAGTTGAGAGCTGGAAGTTTTTATGCAGTTTTCGACAAACCAATATTTTTATCACATAAATATCACATTTTGGTTGAATGGTTCCAAGGAACAATCAAAATCGCTGTCCTCTTGATCGTCACTATCATTGATTTGATGGTCGCTCTTGTCTTGATGCTCTTAGGATGTAAGTGATTGTGGCTCTAATACATCATTGGAACTCAGAACAGATCTAATAGTTGATCGTACATAAGAATAAACCCACTTAGAACGATTTTTACGTTAATTTCTATGACATTTACAGCACAGAAACAAGAGTCATTATTACGGACGATTTGATGGTTCACACAGATTAATGAAGTTTTGTACTTGAAACAACATCTTACAAACGCAAAGATTCTATACAGCTTTTAAACATCAAACTATTAATCCAGAACTTTTTATTTCTCTTCAATGAAAACGAAAAATAGTCCATGTTCGCTTGTTGTACGAGTTCTTGACACATTCAAGTGGGACTTTTTAAACATATAATCGCCAAAAATGTAACATAAACAATTTAAGCTGCTTGCGTAAGTCCTTCTTGACGAAGAAATCACAACAAATACATAAAAACTAGTTATTTACTAATACTAATGATAGCAGTGCTCGACTAGTTAAAAATTTTAAGGGTACTTATATGTCGATTTGCTAGAAGGTAGGTATCTGAAGGTAGATCCAGAATCACTGACGTGACGTTAGCAAACATTTGAAAATTGTTGTGCAACAAAAAAAAGAAACTGGTTTTGTTGTGCGGTGTAATAATGTATTCTTTTGTTTTGGAAATTCAAGACCTTACGGCTTAGTCGAATATACTTTTATAAATTATACGATAAAAAGTTTATTACAATACTTCCTTAAGGAAACTAAAATCGTCGTAGATCAATGGAATAGGAATTTAACGCTCTTTTTTAATTTTATTGCAGCTTACTGCAATTTGTATTTAATATTAGAGAATTTGTTAAGAAAATTTCAAAATGATAAAAGTTATTTAGATTACAGTAGCGTATTTGGAATCTGCATAAAAAGGATTTAAATAATGTTAAAATAGTATTTAGGTATCGTTTTATTGGAATGAGTTAAAGGAAAAAATAAAAATATCTATTTTTTATTTTTTGCCTGTGTATTTATTTTATTTTTAATAATTGAACTTTATTTCAGGCATATTTTGTCTTGTTTATTTAACCAACTCTCCATCTCGGCTCCCGTTTAAGAGACCCTAATTGTCAGCACTTTATGTAGTTACTACAATCATATACAAGATTTTGAAGATAAACTTACAAGAAAACTGTTTACATACAACTAAATTAAATAACAACTTAAAAATAATATTTAAAAAACTTAAAGTAATCACTACATAATCTAAAAATAATCTTACCTCCAAACTATATCAGAGCAACAAGATTTGCGTCGAAAAAAAAACAGAATTTATCATTACTAAAAAATATATAATTGGAAATGCTTTCGAAATGCCCATAAAATATAAATTATTGAAGTCTCCAATGTTATTGTGTCTTCATCAAAATATTTAATCCAATATGTTAATACGGTTTGTATACAGTATGAACAAAAATGCTGTTCCGTCAAGTCAATTCTTCCTTATTTGTTTCTTTTTTTTGTCAAAATTACCTTGCACGCCCGTAAAATATTAAAATAAACTTTTCTCATGGGCGCATCAGGAATCTGGTAAATGGGTTTAAAAATTATAAAGTAAAAACTTCCAGCTTAATTAGATTTGATTGCAAAAAAGATATATGTACTTTTTATTTAGAAACATAATTACACATTAACAGTTTATTTTTATAAATAATGTAATCATAAACAAATACATAACAAAATAATATAATAGAGCGATGATAGACTAGTTCACTTGGATCATGCAGAGGATTTTTAATTGCCTGTGATTTTAAATTTCCAAATAAATACCTAGAAATCTAAAGGTGTAAGATCTGGTGGTCGAGGTTGCCAACGTCCCTTGCATATGAGGCGATTAGGGTACAATTTTTTTAAAAATTCATACGTTACTCTTGTAAAATGTCGAGAAGCTACAGCTTATTAGAAATAATAATCACGCAATTCATTAATAAAGGGCTGTAATAGTTTTTCTCTGTAACGAACTGCTGTCACAGTATCGTAGAAAAATATGGGTCTTATTATTCTCTTTCGGCAGATAGTTATCCAAACACCTACTTTCATTGAATGTAGCCAATCTATCAGTATTCCATATTCGATAATTCTAAGAATTTATGTACCAAAAAGGTGAAACCCCGTTTGTAAAAAATATGCGATCCAAAATCTCATGGTTAAAATTTATATTAAACCAACTGCAATAATCCATTCATTTCCATTAAGCCTCTGGTTAGAGCGCTGAACGACGGAGATCTTCTGAGGATGCATATTTAATTTCCTTTTTAATGCAGTCCGGCAACTGTCATATAATAAACCTACAAACAAAATTTGTAATATCTATTACTTCTCTCGAGCAAATGAAATATGTCTATTTGTTGCGATAACTTTCGAAAAGATTTATTAAGACTTGCTCCATGTATACACGAGCCTCGTCAGTTACAACAGAAGGTCTTCCTGTTGATTTTCCATTATATACACTTCCCCTTTGACGAAAGGGTTTGGATGTTATAATGTTATAATGAACTAATAATTCGTATTATATTATTAAATGCTTCTTCAGGAAAGGCATTAGAAAGGCACAGAATACATCCAGTTGTCATTTTTTCTCATTGTTGCACTTTGTAAAATAAGATTCTACTATAAAAGTGTGTTGCTCCAAAGAAAAAAACATTTCGTTAAAATAAACTATAAAACACTTCATCACATCCATAAAGATTATTACAATTATACTTATAACTAACACTAGAGATGTCGATTTTCGATACTTTTAAGTAATCGTTACTATTCGTTACTCAAACCTTGAATAATTCTTAAATATATTTGTTACTTTGATTACTTTTATTACTTTAATTACTTTGATTACTTTAATAGATACACATATTCATTTTACATAAGTACAAGTATATATAACGTTCGGTGCTGGCATTCATTTTCCTGGTCTAATTATATCAGTAATCGGTATTATTTACCAGAATTAGTAATAGTTGATGTAGCTACTTTTGACTGAATTTGCGGAAATATTAAAACAAACTGCATAAAATTTATCAAATTGTATTATAATATATTTATTGTAATATAGCGTATATGATGCGTGTTGAAATATTAAAAAAATATAGACGAACAAGATAATAAACTTTAATACATTATATATAAACGTTTTGCGACAGCATGTAATAAGAGGTAAAGTGCAAACTAATAAAATGATGACTGTTAAAGGATAAAATAACATGAGTTACCTTTTCACTTTACTTATTGTAGGTATGCTGTCGTAAAATCTTTCCTTACATTATTCAATTTGTAAGTATATTTTTATTGTATAGCTATTATATAATATGTTGTATTGGGTACAACTTAATTACCGTACTTTATCTTAATGAAGCACACCAATTGAGTGGCGAAATATTGGCTAAAAATAGACAATTAAAAGAATATTTCCAACTTTCTCCAACCAAATTTCTAACCGAGACTCCTGATCTTATCAAATCAAATTATATTTTAAATCTCAATTGTGTACCGTACTTGTCTATGTTACAGTTTTGTATGTATTTGCAAATATGTAATTAATAAACATGATGAAATGATTTGAAATTTATTTACTTGTAATAAATTAAATTGGCTGCTCATTCTGTAAATCTGAATTTTATAATTACGTAAGTAAGTTGGATTGCAAAATTCTTTGTTTATATTAGTCTATATTCAAGAAGTATTCTACAGAGTATAGATAAATCAAGGAATATGATATCTTGTGTCCGTAGATTTATACTATATACCTATAATACATATTGCTGTGAATAGTGGGTTTAATTGAAGGGTAGTCCACTATGCACCACAATCAGTCCGAACTTGAACTCAGTCAGCTTTTTCTTTTATTATGAGACTCCTCTTCATCCAGGGTTTCCCATAAAGGAATGTGTAAATTAATGAAAATAGTAAAAATACACAATTCTATATTATATTTTATTAAAAAAAAAAAATCTTTACTAAGTGTAAAGGCTACTACTGCATCATTATACAGAAGCGCAAAGGAAAAAGATTGTGTGATAAATAACACGCACACAATGAAAACCTCAATTGAAACGCGGGCAAAATTAATCCTAATAGATTGTTTAGAAAACTTTCAATTTCAAAATTAATTAACCCCAACTTCAAACGTAAACAGATCCAACTGTCAAACGCGTAAATAACATTCACTCATGCGCACTAACACGAGTACAAATTGCACTCCAAACCTGAATTTCAAAATGTTCTAGAACAACGTGACAATAAAAAACTCCCATATAAAAAATGATAGTTTTCTTCACCATCTATCTATCAAACTAATATAACAATAAATCGATAATATAAATCATCAAAATTACAATTAAATTACAATGAAAAGAAATCATATAAATATGGTATGAAAAAGTACTTACGCTAGCGTAAAATTTTCACACACAAAAAAACTTAATGAGAGATTACACAAGTGAGTTATAAATTACATCAAAATTACGAGAAAAGCAAATCTCGTATAAATACGGTAATGACTTACTAAATCAAAAACACTACAAAGCAAGAAAAACCGAAAATTACATTTAAATAAAAGATAAAAAAGAAGTTTTTTTATCTACACAACTTTCTCACTTGACTAGAAACCAATCTCTGTCGGAAATCTTCACCGCACATTAAAGGTACAAATAAATCAAATAATGACTCTAGTCGATCCACTTCCTGGACATCCGGACTGCGCTAAACAACATCAACAAATAAAATATACAGTCACAGTCAACAAAAGTGTGCCAGAATTAAATTTAAATAATTTTCAAAATATATATACCGTACGAACGCCGGGGAGTGATTGATCTACCACAATGTAGTAAGACGAAGACGAATAGCGAGTTTATGTGGTTAGGGTTGAGAGAGTATATTCAATCGGGTTCTACTGTCTAACTGTACGGGCGTTCCCTTTCTTTATCCAACACATTCTACATACGATCTAAGAACGAATAAAATAATCTCTCTCTAACACATTGAATATTCCTATCAGTCGGTCATTGTGTTCAAGCAAGGCCAATATACTTGCAGTTGGCCAGTCATTACTTATATATCCATCGATCGCACGACGTTGGGCACACGGTATATCTGGTAACCTGGAAAATAAATGTACATAAATAAATTATAAATTTTAAAATTGTCTTCGGGGAAAAATCATAACAATATGTACGGACATAATGATTTGTACAAAAGTAATCAAATGCAAATGTAACGATATGTATCCAAAGTAATCAAATATGAAAGTAACGATTACTTTTTCAAATAGGGAATGTACCGAATAGTTACTTTTCTACATCACTAAGTAGCACAATAATAATTATAGATAGTTATTACAATAATATTTCTTAAAATAAGAACTATAAATATAAAATAAAAATGGAAATAAACTTTAGCTATAAACACAAGGTAATGGATTTTGTAACCAAATATACGAGTGTTTAAGTAAGTGGCAACATAAAATCGGATGGAGTATCATTATTGCTTGAACTGCACATAAAATTTTGTCCATGAGGATACATAGTTATGTTCTTTTCGTATTCGGAAATGAAAATAAAATACTTGGAACATCTCACTAACAAACAACCCTATATACTCCTACTCTCGATCTCGTATACTGAAAGTACCGGTCAAGTGGGGCGCTACGATATTCCCTTTAGGGAGTTTTGCCGAAACATTCAAGACGATACAGTATGTTCTTAGAGGAAATTCCCCCGGTGCAATATTAACAACGCTCGAAGAGAAATAAGACTGTCTGGGGAGAGTTTCCTTCGTCTGGTGCTGACCGCACGGTTGAACTAATAATGCATTATTTGCCCATTGACTGGACTCTGCGGGGGAATATATTTGAAACTGAACGCTTCATGTGTAGCGGTAGAGCGTATGAATTTGTCAATTAAATTAACATGAGAACGTTCGCAGAATATAAACGTTCACATAGAGAGTACTACATACCATATTTTCTACGAGTATATACAATGATGGGCAAATGCGTGGAACCAGGTAAATATCCGTTAAATTAAAGAAGATATTGTAATAAAATTTTAGACATGGAAATTAGGGATGAAGAACCCCCCACCCCTATTTGGAGTATTTTTAAATATACAGAGTGTTCAAAAAATGTAACGCACTAAGGTTATACTTTTTTAAATGTGAATATCTATTTTTTTACATTTTAGGATTCTCCACGATAACAGGATTTCAACAAATTATAAACACTTAGGATCCAAAGTATTTAGCTTGAGATTTACATGCAAACGAAAATAAGGATTTTTAGAATACTCATCTTTGGTATTCTAAAAATCATAAGTATTGCTTGATACTTATGTATAACACTGGCCTACAACCATTTTGGTGCTGGAGATTTTAGACCCGATTTTAAGTATGTCTTACATGGCGATATCAAAAATGTTACCCGTTTTCTTCTGTCAGCTCTAGTTCCCGAGAAAAAAAAACACAATTCACGAAAAAATATATATTTTATTGACATTAAACATCAAGAAATTGTCTTTTGAGTGATTTTCTAGAATGAAACTGACTCGGGCAATCTCGCATGATTCCCCAGCAATAGTCAGCCATCATATGACTGTCCCACCTTCCTTGGTATCTATTCTCCTTTGTTTTTAGGTCTTGGTGGAAACGTTCCCCTTGTTCTTCGCTTAGATCTCCTAAATTGTGTTGGAAATGATGTAGATGACTATTGAGATAGTGTAATTTTATACTCATATTACAGCCTAAATCTTTGAGTCGCACCAGCATTTCCTCTATTAGTTCTACATAGTTGTCAGCCTTATGATTTCCGAGGAAATTTTGTGCAACTGCTACAAAAGATTGCCAGGCAAGCCTCTCCACATCATTCATACAAGTCTTAAAATTAGTTGTGTCTTTCATCAATTTACGTATTTGAGGTCCATCAAATGTACCTGCTTTTAGTTTTTCAGTACTTAAACCAGGAAATTTGTGAGAAATAAACTGGAAACATTGACCATTTCTATCGAGAGCCTTAAAAAATTGCTTCATTAGCCCTAATTTTATATGCAATGGCGGAAGAATGATTTTTTCTCTTGAAACTAAAGGTTCATTTATAACATTTCTTTCCCCAACAACAACAGCATCTCTCACAGGCCAATTTTTTGCAGTCCAATGACGTGATTTAGCTGGACTGTCCCAGAGACAAATAAAACATGGGTATTTAGTATAACCACTCTGTTGACCCAATAAAAAATTAACCATCTTCAAGTCGACGCAGATCACCCAGTTATGTTCAATATATTTTATTTTTTGTAAAAGATTTGAAATTACCTCATATTCTTCTTTTACACATGTTGAGTGAGCAATTGGAACGGGAGCATATTTATTTCCATTATGTAGAAGAACTGCTTTTAGACTTCGTTTACTACTGTCAATAAAGAGACGCCATTCATATACACCCTATATTATTTAAATTGAGCTTCATATTCTTTCACTTTCGGTTTAACCGGAAACGACCCTAACTTTTTTATTTTAAATAGCACTCTGTATATTTTTCCCATGAAGTATTACACTTTGTATTTAGACTTCAAAACAGAGGTGAAATTGCATTTTAAATATTAAAAAATTGGGATTGTAGAAAATTATGAAAAACATGATCATTAATTCGCATTTGAATTTAAAGTAGCAAAAATACGCATCCCAAAAATGCATTTTTACGATCTCTGTTAGAAAGAATATTAATGTAAACAAGAGTGATTTACAAAAATAATGTTAAATAAATCACAAAAATATTAAACTTATTAATTTTATTTATACAAGAACGGTATTTATGAATCTCATAGTGGCTCCAAACTTGAACCGTGAGCGCCAGAAAATATGCTAAAGAAAATATTCAAAATGTTACATTGAAGCAAATGTCCATATGCATCAATGTAGCATTCGGCTCGATGCAAAAATTCACCAGAGGTAATACTTCTTAATAACTCGGAATTAAGAGCTGCGCATTCATTCTTAATTCTATTTTTTAAATCTTCCAAATCTGCAAGAGGCGTGTGGTATACCATATCCTTCAAATATCCCCATAGAAAATAACCTATAGGCGTTAGATCGGATGATCTTGTAGGCCGTCTTATTGGTCCATGTGTGCCTATCCACTTATTAGGAAAAATCGGATTAACATAATTCTAGAATTGTGAGTGGATGCCCCATTATGCTGAAAATACGTGTTGGCACGTATATTCAGCGGAACATTTTCAAGAAAACCTGGAAATTCGCCCTGAAGGAATACTAAATATGCCTGTTAAGGTTCCTTCATAAAACTTTGGTCCAATAATGTGCCCATCGATCATGCCGCACCATACATTAGTTCCCCAAATTTAGACAAACAGACCAATAATGGCAATTGTGTCGATTTACGGTTCCATTATTATAAAAGCGGCTCTCATCTGTCCATAATATTGAGCTCATAATGTCATCTTCTCGGGCTGTCGCTAGCCATGCAAGAAACGCCAGTCTTCTGTCATAATCTCTTGATTCTAATCCTTGATGCAGGTGAATTTCGAATGGCCTGAATTTGGCGGATTTTAGGATTCGTTGAATAGAAAAACGAAAGATACCAATCACACATTCTGCTTCAATTTCTGGAATTGAAATGAACGGGTTATTAAACACATTTTCCAAAACCCAAATAATGTCAAATTCTGCTTCAGTTACCATAAATCGCTATGGTTTTTACGATCCCAATTTTTGAGTATATAAAATGCAATTTCACCTCTGTTCTGAAGCCTAAATACAAAATGTAATACTTCATGGGAAAGATAATTTTTAGTAGAATTTAAATTTTGAAGAAAATATAGTGAGTGCTATTTAAAATAAAAAAAAGTTAGGGTCATTTCCGGCTAAACCGGAAGTGAAAGAATATTAATATTAAGCTCAATTGAAAGAACATTAGGCGTATATCAGATGCCCCAAATTTCAAATTTTTATTTTACTAGATAACGGAGGTACGCCATTCGAACAACATAACTGAGACACCCGGTATATACACACGCACATTGTCCTCTAATAAAGTAATAAGTTTTGGTTCATATTTCAAAGCGGTTTTCACAATCGTATTATCTCATACTAACGACTTTGAATTATATCCACCAAGAAAATATTGCCATTCAAAATAATAGACTTTTATGGCTATACACGTATTCAAACGTCGAGATAGGATCATGTATTGTAATCGTTGCTGTCTTAACTGCTGTGCCTATCAGTGCTTTCTTCACCATCTCTTAAATATATGTGAAACATTTTGTAGATAATGTCCTGCAAGTTAGTCACAATTAAAAGTTAACTACGTATAAATTTGAGCTACTCGAGGGCTAATTTTCTAACGTTAGAAATTACTATTCTTCACTACGGTGGCCGACTCTTGTTGAAACACCTGTTTGTTTTTTTAAGGCAATAGTTCTTAATGATTTCACAGTACGCTTTAATATACCACACAGATAAGCTTTGCCTTCAATTTTAACATTCTTTCTGCAAAAATGAAGAGGTGATGCAGTTTATCAAACCATCCTTGACGCAAAGTGGTGGCTGTGCTTCAGTTTGGGAACTTATCATTTTATGACATGTCCTAGTATATATTTTGTCATTTTTTATTCTTTTTTTGAAGGTTTTTCAATCTCTAAGAGGTATAATTGAATAAATTATTTATATTTTTCTGCTTTAACTTTTTCAAGTTTCTTAGGAGAAGAATGAGCTGTAGAGTGTTAGTTAGTCTTTATGTGTAGATCGTTGCAATAAACTTCCTGGACATGACTTTCTGTTTCTTAAGTAAATTTGTTCAATCTTCTACAGCGGCTTTGACTGCTGGTGCATCTACTAAATGCGGAGAGTTACTACGTAATTTATAATTTATAGTAAACAAGTCTTTATAACGTTTTATAGCACTATAAATAAGTATTTTTGAAATCCGGAGTTGTTTCAACAACTCGAAGATTTCACTAGCATTTTTCCTGCACTTGTAAAGAGCAATTATTGTGATACGCGTTTCGTTAACCCCCTACTTAACATTAGCCCTAGGAAATCTATTTGAGTACTTGAAATTAAACAGTCGAGGCTTGAAATACAGCTAATACTTTTCAGCAACAGAACATAGGGCTGGGCAAAATACAGAAATCGAAATTGAAAAATTTGTACGACAACTTAAATTTATTTTATATGGAAAATCTCACTGTAGAATCAGATTCTTTTCTAATACCCTCGGATCCTTCAGAAATAGTCGAAAAAATTTAAAATAACACAATTTAAATGTTATCTTTAACCGATTATCATTGAAGGAGTTTGGATTGTTTGATTCACTAATAAATAAGTTTTCTTAAAAAATAAATAATTCCTGTTTGTTCAAGACTTTACTTTTTATCTGTCAAACGTATTATTTAAAATATATTTTAGTATTTGGTAGTACTATTTTTAAATTTCAAAATTTAGTTATAGATGACAGCGTAAATGTGATCACATTCAGTGTCTTTCTGGGTTTACTTAATTCAGATCCGCCGTAATTTTCGCAAAAATGAACACAGTAATTCCGAAACGTTCGAACTTAATCTGTAGAATTCTATGCCGATATTAATTGAGCCGTCGTAGAGAAGTCTTGGCGAACGTACGTAGAACACAGGAACAGCTGGCGATTAAAGATTTAATTCCTCCATTCAGAGAATTTGTAATACTCGACATAGCGGTAATCTCACGAACGAAATCCGTCTAGTGTTTGAACAAACATCGGCATTACACTGTTCATCCCTCAGATGTACACTTAGAAAGTACGGGATTCGATTAGAAATAGAGCCCTGGGTGTATTTGAGTTCTATCGGTGGTATTCTTGTTACTGATATTGATAATTTTGTTGATTTACGCGCTTCCGAATGTATTTTTGTTTGTTGTCGCATACATCTTTCATTACGAAAATTCTAATTGCAGCTAACTAGAAAATAATTTAATTTATATTAACTTTATTTAATATAGATTTTATAAGTTAGAATGTATTTGGATATGATTGTTTTAATATACGAAGAAGCTTCATTTGAGCCAGTTGATATAATATTTATTCAACTAATTTTTGTTTATATTAGGCATTTTCGTATCTTATAAACAAATCACTTCTACGGTGAACAAACAAAATTTAGATAGCTTTATTGTGGCATCTTTGCGTATGCAGGAAATAAATAATTCAAAAATTCGGAAGGAAGTGTTTTAAAATGTAAAATACGTATCTTTCTATATTGTAATGTGCGCATTGTCACTGCTCGTAAGCGTCGAAACGTTGTACGGGCGTCTGAGGAAATTTTGGTATTTGTTTTAAGAAAATAATAAAAGTGTGGCTTAATTCAGCCCTGTGTACACGTATAAACCTATAAAACACGTACATTAACATATTATCAATGTAAGCCAGGCTTATCAAATTTGACATATCTTATTTAACTTGTCAAATTTGATTTAAGTTATAGGCATTAGCAATGTATGAAATCCTATGAAATCTGTGCTCATAAGAGTTTTACGGGGTTTATATGTCGCGCATGTACATAAAACGGTTTTCTGGATGTACGGACTTTAATATGCACTTGTACCACTAACCAGGGACTATTAATTAGATCAATAATAATAATGAGTCTTGTTTTCTTGCTTAATTCGAAAGCTAACTTTCGGTTTTGATTCAAAAAGGGTAGTTCTGGTTTCCTCACAAAAGCATAACAACTTTATCTTCCTGATTGTATGTAGCAATAGAGTTTTTATAGTGAAATTTGTCTTTCCCATCATGATGCACTGACGAGTCTATAGCAAGACGAAAAACGTGTCTGCATGGCTGGAAAGCAATTTTCAAACAAAATATTATAAATATTTTTGTTTTATGGAAAATATATTCCTAAGCGAAGACCCAAATAGGTGGAGATTGTTGCTGGAAATCTGAAACAAACAGAAACAAGGAAAATCCCTAACTGCAATATAAATCAAAAAAATCTAAATACGTATTTCGGCAATTAAGTTGTCATCTTCAGTAGAATAATCTAAAAAATAGTGTTAAATGTAGCGTCTTTGGCTAAGGTACAATATTTGAAGATACGCTCTTCCCCAAATCGCCAGTGGGATAACATTCCCATCATAACCCCATCATAACATTAACATCAGTGTCATCCCACTGGCGATTTGTTGAAGGGCATATCTTAAAAGGTTGTATCCTAGCCAAAAACTACGCTTAACATTATTTTTGTGATTGTTCTACCGAAGATGGCAACTTAGTTGCCGAAAAACGTATTTAGAGTTTATTAATTTATTTTGTGATTAGAAACTTTTCTTGTTTCTGTCTGTCTAACCCAAGGCATTAAGATAAGTTTACATAAAATTTGTGTCAGAGCTTCTCTATCCGCAAATTCTTCTACTGTCTATGTAGGTAGAGATCAAGAGAACTGGTTTCTTCAATGAATTTGATATTTCCTCTTAACTGTTTTATTCTTGGCCTGTCTCATCTTCTTCTCTCTCCCCTTTCGGTTTCGCATATCACTTTCATTATTTTGTCATTGTCCATCCTAACAAGGTGACCCAACCATTTTAATTGTTGCACTACAATCTTCTATATTACATTTGCCTTTTAAAGTTCCCACGGATCGTTTCATTTCTAATTTTATCTATTTTCATCAGTAACACTTCTTATTCTTCTTCTTCTTCTGTTTTGGGTTGGACGCCAGCACGTCCAGGTACTTGAGCACACTGCTCTTTGTACTATCCCCAATAGATCTCTCAGTTCCACTCTGTTAGTCGTGTGTCCTCGATAAAAGCCACTATCCTCCTCAGGGGAAGGTTGAGTACACTCGAAGGATCCAATAGATCTCTCCCGAAATATTTCTGTCTGAGTTCCTTCAGTTCCTCACACGTGCATATTACATGAAGGTTAGTTTCCTCCTGTTTTTCACATCTTCTACACCAGGGCTTCCTAACCAAGCCCATGATGTACAAATGCTTCCTTAAAGGATAATGTCCGCTTATTAACCCGGTAATTATTTTATTTGTTTTTTGTTACTACGAATTAGGTTGGCTGAAGACTTTCCGTCCAGCTTCCTTAGTAGTGTTTTGGTATGGAGTTGACCTTCCGTTAACCTCTATTAATTTTTATGTTCTTTTTCTAGCGCCATAACCAGATCTTCCTTTTTGCGGAATCTTTAGTGATTCCACATACAGGTTCTGGTCCTATGAAGTTCCTATTAGTACCTTCTTTGGCCAGTTTGTCGTCTCAGTGCCTTTAATTCCCTCATGTCCTGGCACCCACATCAGCGACACTGTATTGTCTTGTGCCAGTTTATTGAGGACCTGTTTACAATATTTCACCAGCTTGGACCTGGTAGATGGGTTTATAATGGCTTTGATAGCCGCCTGACTATCAGTCATTATGTTGATTTTTTTGTTTGCGCAGCCGGCTTCCCGAATTTCCTCGGCGCAGGCTGCGACTGCAAACAATTCGGCCTGGAAAACCGTGGTTTCCCCAGACATATCGATATCTTCCTTCTAGGGCACATTCCGCATATGCCTACACCTGCCCTCTGACTAGATTGTGATCCATCAGTGTACCAGGTGCCGGCACCACAATCGATCGAGCGATGTTTTGCCTGTTCCCTGGTCGGTATAAATATGTTCAGCTTAGCTGTAAACATAGTTTCAGGTGCCATACTGTCCGCCGGCATTTGGAAGATCGGCTCTTCCAGTATAGTTCTTGTGATATCTGTATGGCTCCCTACAACCTTATTAGGACGTCATACGTCATTGGCCTTCAGCCTCAGTATCTCGGCCATCGCCTCCGCCTTTACAAATAGTTCCAGCGGAGGGAGACCCACGATGGCCTCCATGGAAGCGGTTCCCGTGCTGTTCATAGCTCCCGTGATTCCCAACAGAGCCTGTCGCTGGAAAGTCGTGAGTAGCCCCACCGACGATGTGCGCTCCGGGCTCCTCCACCAGACAACTGCTCAATAGGTAATCGTTGGTCTTATTACTACTGTGTACAACCAGTGTACCATATTTGATTTTAGTCCCCAGGTCTTGCCAACAGCTCTTCTGCATCTCCAGAAGAGCTGCGCCGCCCTGTCTGCCACTTTGACTAGGTTTCTGCTCCAATTCAGTTTCGCATAAAGTGTTATGCCTAGATACTTCACTTCATTGGTTAGTTCTAACTCTTGTCCAAACAGCCTTACGCTACCCAGATCATTTAGTTTTCTCATGTTGGTAAAGGCTACCAACTTGATTTTTTGAGGATTGACAGTTAATCCCTCCTCAAGGCACCATCTTTCCACAATTCGCAGAGCATTTCGCATGATGCTCGCCACTGCCCCCGGGAATTTCCCCTGCGATACTATGACAATGTCACCGGCGAACCCCTGCGCCCATATTCTCTGGTCATTAAATGCCTGAGGAGATTATCCACTACTAGACTCCATAGTAGCGGTGACAATACGCCTCCTTGTGGACACCCATCAGTAACACTTATTTCCGTACAATTTTAAATTCCCATGCCTTTATTCTTCTTTTAGATAAAACCCGTTACTCACAGCCGCAGATAAGCTTTGGTATCAGAATTAATTTCTAATTTTTGTTTCTTTTGATATTTCTCTTTTGTTAAAGAAGGAATGGTTTAGTATTCCATATAGTGTGGTCTTTTATACGTTCTACTTAATATTTTTTATTTCTGTTCTTGGTACAAGCTTTTTTTCGTGTAAAGGCGTAAAACAAGAAGCATTCTCAATAGACTGTTAATCACAGTGATGGGTGGAATAATGAAGGCGGGTATACGAGAACACAAAAGGAATACATGTAGAGTATAGGAAACAAATACAAATTAAAACGGGTGAACTACTGTATACTGAAGACCTCGTTCTGCTTGCTGACAAGAAGAAAGAATTAAGAGATTGAATAGAAAAATTTGTACAATTTATGAAGAATCAGTCAGCAAATAAACCTATACAAAATAGAAATTATAAAGATAACCAGTGAAACTAAAAAAACAGATACCTGAGAGCAAAGAGGCACAATCATCGATGGAAATAATACATGTCGCATTATATTGGACGATTACAAAACTTCGTGCTAGAATTTGATAGTTACTAGAAACATTCTCTTGTGGCGGCGCTGTTGTCGGATTTATGTTCCTATCGTATATCTATAAACAAATACTAGCATCATAAGTTGTTTTAGGATCGGAACCCAATGAGTTCAGTATATCTGTGAATAAATTACATTTTTGAAAATGAAGAATATCTGGTGTTATACAGTTTTGAAGAAATATTTCTTCAAAACCGTATTTAACTTTTCTGAATTAAGGCACGAAGCATAATTATTTAATTATTGGAATTCGGAAAGCAAATCTGAAACTAATTTTCCGGAATGCTGTTGTGCAAATATATTAGAAAGTCTTCTTCTCATAAATTTTCTTTCGTTTTGTATTGTCGAGAAATCACAGAGAGCTAAGTCATATGATTAAACAAATGTTTATTAAACAAAATCCCTCACCGTAAGCGTACTTATAACTTAGCGTATTTTCATAATGAATGATTTGTTTGTCGGGACATATTTCGAGCCTTTTTCTTGGAGCATAAGCAGAAATAGGAGCATTTATTACAAAACAAAGAACACTAAATGCGCCAAATAAAATAGTCCAAGCTAATTGATGTAGTAAGGTGAATACTAGAAAACTAAAAAACAGAATAATCAACATCTACAAAGACATACGAAGTACGAAGACTAGTGAACTAAGCACCAAAAAGATAACGTGAATGCTGGGCATTGGCAACTTATTGGGTATCTTTTTTAGATATATATTTTGCAAACACTTAATATTGTGAAAAATATTTAACTCATTCAAAATTACAGTTCTTCTCATAGTAAGTACCCAACAAAAGATTTAATTTATTTATTTCCCCGAGAGCACATACTCGTATGTGCATGTATGTACATAAAATATATTATCGTGTTTGAAGAATATCTTTTTAAAACAACTCACAAACGGTTGTAAATAATTGAAATTACCTTGACGTTATACATTCTTTCCAACAGCAAGCATCGTTACATCTCTATTTCATTCTAGTTAGTTTACTTGAGTCGAGCTTCATTACCTGATGTGAATTCTATAAAAGTGTACCTTAGTTCTAAGGAACATGCTTAGAATAAATAGTTTATGGAATGAAAAACATGTAAAACAAACTAGTACTTGCGTAAAAGTTGTCTGGTATACTCTTATTATGAGCACATCTGTTTTTATTCAGTTATTGTGAGAATAACAGTCTACCAAGCTACGCTTCTGTAAAGGCAATTTGTCTAAACATACGAAAAAGTAAATAGTTTCTGCTAATGAAAACCTGGTAACATATACCGAAGAAATACTTTATTTTTTTTAAGACAAGATCATAAAACGTGTTAATGTCGGTAATTCTGACAAATTACCTTTTCTATTAACATGCAGTATGCGAATATTTCAAATAGTAATAGTGTAATGACCCATATCTTATGCGAGCATGTGCATACCTACACACATATCCATAAGTATAAGCATGTGTGTAAGTAATATTTACATAGGATTTATTGTTAGTGCCATAAGAAAAATTAGCAACTCATTAGTTCAACTGTACACTATATTTAAAATTAAAAGAAATTTCACTTATAACTTAAAAAAAACTCATAAATTTGGATGTACCAAGGAGTACTAGGAGGAGTTGTGTTTAATAATACAAAAGCTAGTGTAATGCTTAAATATTTTCGTAATTTTCACAAATATTAGGTTAGGTATATGAAATGTAAGACTTTCATAATTCAAATTAGGATAAGGAAGTTTTATTAATAAAATAGTTTCCACTGTATAAACATATTTTTGCGACTTGTCAAGAGCATATCATTAAAATAATATAAGCCATTGGAATTTATTAAAATTTCAACGACTCCTTTAATCAGCTCTTTATCAGATAGATAGATTACTTAAGGTGGTCGTAATGCCTCCTCCACTGCGACTTTCCAGATCTATTGTAGTCTTCGTACCTCGTTAAAATACTTCCTCTAACTCTGTTCTTTTAATTAAGCTTAGCAACTTCGAGAATGATTCTTTTAAATATGGTTCCGCTTTAGGATACTCATCTTAAATTTGTTAGAGCCGCGTTGTTGTTAAACCTTCCATTGGAATAGTACATCAATCGCGGTTTCCTTTCTCTTATCTATATACCGGTTCTTTCTGTCAAGCTCATATTATTCATATGTTTGTTGAGCTTAAAATGTCCTGTTAATAGGCCTACTATTATCTTGATAAACTTTCTGTCTCTATTCGGTAGGTCCGTGGTAAACTGTAGCCTTCATAGTGCCGGAGCCTTCCTTTGACATTGTCAAACAATTATTAAAATTACCATGAAAAAAGTGGTCAGAAAATAGATTTAGAGAAAAGTGGAAGAACTTTCCAGATTAAAGACAGGCAAAACAGTTCTTGAGAATATTCGCTGTAGACGAGGCCTGGCGAGCCAATTCGTCCGCCTTCTCATTGGTCCTGTGGCCTTCGTGCTCTGGGACGCTTTCTTGTAATCACTGAGCTCGTTTATAGCACACAGACAATCGCATACAAGTTTGGATTTAATTTGTATTAAACCAGTTATTTTAAAAATGCTTGGCTTAGAGAAGATGGGCACGGTGCGATTTGTTCCACGTTGTCTGTATTGTCGCTTGAAATAAAATACCGTAGTATCTCTACTTAGGTTCACGCTCTTTACTAAAAAGCTTTTTTTTTTTTAAGAAGCTGTCCAGTTGTTTAATGAAATGATAATCTTTTTGCGATAAATTTCGTTATGTGGTAGCTACAAGACAATTTTATGGCTTGAATCGCTAAATTTCTAAACTGTTTGGGATATGTAGTATCTATAATTATTCTGTAATAAAAGGTGTTCTATTGCATCAGGACAATACAACCAGTCACAGGTCCGCCATTGCAACAGCTACAGTAGCGCAAGCAGGCTTCGAATTAGTTGAGCATCCGCCATATTCGCCAGATTTCCCAGCGATTACCGACTGTTTCCAAAACTTGAAATACACTTGCGTGGTAAACGATTTCCATCAGATCATGATGTGATATATGCGGTAAATCAGCGGTTTGAACAACCTTTTTTTCGTGGGAACAGCTTTGACTCTAATACGTTGGGCTACAATTATTTGAAATGTATTTTGTTACATTTGCGCTACATTTAGCGGAACATAATCTCTACAGAATGAAATGTCTATCTCTACACTATGTAAATTTTAATGTAATTCCTAAATTATGAATATTGATCACAAATTCAAATATGCAGATATATAATATCATTTGCAGAACGTTTGTCCCTAGGCGTGACTCGGATATCATCCATAAATATTCTATTACAAAAATCGTAATTATAATAAATTGATTACAAATTAATTATCCATATATGTTTTAAATACTGATTTTAAATTTATGAACTTCAAATTACTGTGCACCATGTTACTTATACAGACCTTTGTTCCTCATAAATTATGGAAGTCTTCATAATACATCTTGTTCAATTTTAACATATAAAAGAAATCAATCATTCCTATCAAAAGTAACGTTAAAGTAAAGAAAATAAAATGTATACGTTTATACAAATAATTAAACTCAAAATACTTCAAAAATTAATAATTCTGTACAAAATGAATGATAAAGTAAATGTATAAACTATTTAGGATCGTTGCTCGCGATAGAATCCTTTTCATTTTTGCGAAGGCGCTTTTAGAGTATTTCAAACGCAGAAAAATCTTCCATAACTTCGTTTTTCAAGCAAACGTCTGCCTTTTAAGATCGTGTGTTCTTATGTTAATTTTTAAATGTTTTTTATTCCCTGTAGCCAATTAAATTAAATTCGAAATATTATAATATGGATATTTGATTGGCGGTTGATACTAGTATATTAAAAAAAGGAAATCGTATTTTTATCGTACTTCTTCGCTCATTGTTCAGCTTACAATCTTCAGTATCTTCTTTATGCGTCTAATATATTTTAAAAACTTGGTTTCCACATCTAAAAGTAGGCCAACGACGTTCTCGCTCTGGTGCATTGTTTTACACATCTTCCATATTTGTTTATTAAGCTGCACATTATTAACCTCCAAATTCGACTAAATCTGTCATTTTGTTTACATTGTTGACAATAAATACTCATCTCTTTTAAGATATATATATATATATATATATATATATATATATATATATATACCAGATAAAGAATAAGTGTTTCTTGGGAATGGCGGCCAGGTAATTAAAACTATATTTAATTTTGTTTATGTTTCGATTCTATATATAGAGCCTTCTTCATAAATTATATTGTATTTTTTCATTACATTTCAACCATGACTAACTGTGTTGCACTTATTGTCTAGTTTTTATTTCAAAGTAGAACTGTTTTATTTTGAAATGAGAACTAGACAATAAGTACAACACAGTTAGTCATAGTTGAAATGTAGTCAAACAATACAATATATGTAATTTGTGAAAAAGGCTCTATATATAGAACCGAAATGTAAACAAAATTAAATATTGTTTTAATTACCTGGCCGTCATTCGTAAGAAACACTTATTCTTTATCTGGTATTGTAACCACGGCCAAGAAAATACGAAATTCCTTTAATATTATATATATATATATACGTATATATATATATATATATATATATACCGCGTGTCCCCGGATCGACGCATGAATAGGTATAAGAGTCTGTAAATGTTTTAGTTGAAATTTCATCTTCTCGGGTTCGGCCCTGCTTGGGTAGAAAGTAATTGTTGCCATACTTTTAATTTTCAAAAATCAAGGATGCCTTGGAAATTTACAAAAAGATAGTTCTTATCACTAATAAAGTACCTTTTTTGTAGGAGATACGACAAAATGTTATTAAGAAAAGTTATTCAGAATAATAAACTATGCAAGTATGCAAAATTTTAACAAGATCGAACATACTTTGAAAATTTACAAACAAATTATTCTTTCCACTAATAAAGTGCTTTTTCTGCAGGAGATACGATAAAATGTTGTTAAGAAAGTTATTCAGATTAATAATTTATATAAGTGTACAAAATTTAAACAACATCGGTTTACTTAATTGTTTATTAATTATGAATATAAAAAATAATAAAACTCAAACAATTCATTTCGTTCAAATTAACAATTCACAAAATCTAAAATATTCATTCATTCAATATGTCTGCCGCCTTTATTTGCACATTCCTCAATTTTGTTCCGAAATGCGTTGAATGCTGTTCTTATCTCCTCAAGAGAAATTGAATTTACAGCATCTCTAATGCGATTCTTCAACACCTTTACATCATTTGAAATCGTATTTGAATATACTATTTGTTTTATCCGGCCCTAAAAGAAAAAATCCATGATTGTTAGATCAGGAGATCTGGGCTGGCTATCCATTTTTCTTGAAAATGTTCATTCAGCCATTCACAAACTCTCAAAGTCGAGTGGGCAGGACGACCGTCGTGTTGAAAATATGAAGAAAATCTTTCTTCATATGGCAGTTCGTCTATAAACCAATTCAAAATATTTAAATATGTGTGCTGATTAAGTCTTCCTTCAATAAAATATGGTCCAATAACACCACAATGATAAGAAATTGCACACCAAACGTTAACTTTTTAAAACATTGCCGTTTACAATGTATTACATAATCGGGATTATATTCAGACCAATATCGACAATTCTGTGAAGAAGGCACACCATTAGTGGTAAAAGTCGATTCATCTGAGAAGATAATATTGTTATGAAAATGTCGATGCTCCAGAATTTTCTCTCCCAAAGTAAGACAAAATTCCAACCTTCGGGCTTCATCCCCTTCTTCTAATGTGTGAAGAAATCTAACTTTATATGGTTTAACTTTTCTTGCTTTAAAAGCGCGTTGCAAATGTGATTTGCTAATAAGAATCTGCTCTAACCGCTTTCTTAATGACAGTTTGGGCTGTTCGCGTACTGAATCCATTGCTAACACAGTACTAATGTCATCTTCATTTTTCTTTTTTTTTTCGGTATATTGTGTACACTGCCGGTAGTTAGAAATTTTTGAATCAGTCTGGATGCTGTAGATTGGACTAATACTTTGTTTGGAAACTTCTCATTAAATAATCTAATAACTGCTGGAATAGATAATTGCCCAATACCATAACATTGAATTAGGTAGATCCGTTCTGGTAGAGTAAGCATAACTTTTGTGATATTTCACAGTGGTATTTACGATATTTTTATGTTAATTTTAGAGTACAGAAAACACTACGTCTACTTAAATTAAATATTTTTGACAAGTGTCAAAACGTTATTTTATATTTATTTTCATAGCACACTTAAAAAATAAAACAACACAAACATTTCCTTGGCATACTCCTTGGCACAACTTATTAATCTGAACAACTTTTCTCAACAACATTTCATCGTATCTCCTGCAGAAAAAGCACTTTATTAGTGGAAAGAATAATTTGTTTGTAAATTTTCAAAGTATGTTCGATCTTGTTAAAATTTTGCATACTTGCATAGTTTATTATTCTGAACAACTTTTCTTAATAACATGTCGTATCTCCTACAAAAAAGGTACTTTATTAGTGATAAGAACTACCTTTTTGTAAATTTCCAAGGCATCCTCGATTTTTGAAAATTAAAAGTATGGCAACAATTACTTTCTACCCAAGCAGGGCCGAACCCGAGAAGATGAAATTTCAACTAAAACATTTACAGACTCTTATACCTATTCATGCGTCGATCCGGGGACACACGGTATATATATCAGTTGATAAATTCTTGGAGTTTTTCGGCTTATATGAAATATTTACAAATATCAAATTAGTATGTATGTAATTGCAAAGTAAGTGGGGATGTAAACATTGCTGTCTACAAATTACAAAGCAAATCATACGAATTTTGTTTTTAATTGGAAAATATCGTCTACGTTGGGACTTGAACCTAAGTCTACGGTTTGCCGGACCGTTGCTTGACCACTTAAGCCACGATAGACCTTGCTTCAAGATATTTAGAAATGCATATATAAAGTAACAGGATTAATGATTCAGATGTCAGTTATTGAATGTAGATGTCAAGTTTTGAAAGCAGAAGTCAGTTTTGAAAGCTAATGTCAGTTTTGATAGCAGATGTCAGTTATTGAAAGCAAATGTCAGTTATTGAAAGCAGATATCTGTTTTGAAAGCAGATGTTTGTTATGAGAACAAATGTCAGTTTTGAAAGCAGATGTCTGTTTTGAAAGCAGATGTCAGTTATTGAAAACAGATGTCCGTATTTTGGAAGCAGATGTCAGTTTTGAAGGTTTGAAATTGCTAATTATTAGTCCATAGCTATATGAGAGTTTAGATAATTTCAGAAATATAGGTATATGTATAATTCGGAACGTATTCCGTAGACACAGAAGACAAATCTCATATATTTGCATCTTTGTTGGACACTATTATAAATTGAGTCGAAAATTTATGACGCATCGGTAATCTTGGTGAATTTTACCTTATTATAAAATTATTATTGGTATACGCGAAATCCGTGTTTTTTCTTGAGAAAATATAGACAAGCAAGACCTATAGAATTTAACTTTTAGACACTTTAGTATGATTAAAAACAACTTGTATGTTTGGCTGCATGTACACAAAATCTTTTCAAGAAAATATCTTAAGCAATTTTAATATGCTACAAGTTATACATTAATTTAATAACTAAAATTAAATTTGCTTCTTATATAATCTTATAAGCAGCTTATGTGTTTTAAGCACTTATACACACACACACACACACACACATACATATATTCATCAATATCCTACATATACGCATGTACTTACGTAGTGATACCTTACCTACTAGGTTGGTAATTTTAATATTTTAATAACGTGTTTTTAAATTACATATGCCGATAACATCTATACTTGTAATAAATGGACTTTTACAAGGTATCCGCTTTACATTACAAACAAACGGTACTCTTTTGCCTCTCACGCAGAGGTATCTTTGGATCTTTCTCGTATGCATGTCCATTCGAATGCACGTATGTATGTGTATTAGCGATCGTTATCATTATCGTAGACTTTTATTGAGACATTTAATTAACTGTTGCCGTTTGGCCGTTTTGATTTATGGTTTGTCAGAGCTCCGTGACGCGTATTAATGTCCACCGGACGTCGAAGGCACTCGTAGAAACTGAATTATTATTGAAAATTTTATCTAGTAGCGTGTCCATGGTTGTCAACAAGCTTGGTTGTTGGGCAATCCGCTCCTTGCCGTGAAAATAACAACTACTTCAAATAAATTGTTATCTGATTATTGCTTTTCTCACCGGTGCAGCTGGTTGTTTAGTTTCGGTTTATGATTATTATATTTTGCTGCTGTCATTATGTACGCGTTGGTTTTCAACAAGTAAACATTATTTATGTCTTTCTAACACAGTATAGTATATGTTTTTAAAGAATAAAAGCAACTTTATAAAACACAAAGATAAAATAGTTTCAGACTGACAATATCTACATTTGTTAATTAATCTTTATTCATTCTAAAAACAATATGGAAACTTAGAATATTCCATACCACATTAATATTCATATCCTAAATACACAATTTCGACAACAAAGTTGCCTTCCTTAATAGGACAACTTACACAATTTAGTTGTCAAAATACATATTTACTAAATATTTAGGATACGAATATTAATGTGGTAAGTGGTTTTATACTACTACAGTCTCCAAAGAAAGACCTTACTGTTTAAAAACAACATGATTTATTATAATATCAGCTAGATCTAGTTAGATCGGATATATGTTAGTCTGTTAGTGGTGAATAGCATTGAACGTGATATTAGTCTATAAATTGAGAAAACACAAATTGTAAGTGAAACATTTTTTTTTGCTGAATATTACAATATAGGATTGTTTCAGCCTTTACTTGATGAAATTCCATTATAACTATTATCGGGATAAAATAAAACAAATTTTAATGGATTTCACTTTTTACTTTACACCTTAACTATCGTTTCGCTCCAACCTGAGCTTCATCAGACATATAACTAACTTATATAAGTTATATAAAATAAAACAAATTTTAATGAATTTCACTTTTTACTTTAAACCGTAACGATCCTTTCGCTCCAACCTGAGCTTCATCAGACATATAACTAACTTATATAAGCCTGTCTATCACTTCGAGTAGGTGTCTGTTTCAATTGAGTTTCGCATCAAGACACATTTCACATCGAGATACATTTGAAGGAGATCCATATCTCACCTATTACACTGGCCTACAACCATTTTGGTGCTGGAGATTTTAGACCCGATTTTAAGTATGTCTTACATGGCGATATCAAAAATGTTACCTGTTTTCTTCTGTCAGCTCTAGTTCCCGAGAAAGAAAAAAAAACACAATTCACGAAAAAATATATATTTTATTGACATTAAACATCAAGAAATTGTCTTTTGAGTGATTTTCTAGAATGAAACTGACTCGGGCAATCTCGCATGATTCCCCAGCAATAGTCAGCCATCATATGACTGTCCCATCTTCCTTGGTATCTATTCTCCATTGTTTTTAGGTCTTGGTGGAAACGTTGGGTTCTTCGCTTAGATCTCCTAAATTGTGTTGGAAATGATGTAGATGACTATTGAGATAGTGTAATTTTATACTCATATTACAGCCTAAATCTTTGAATCGCACCAGCATTTCCTCTACTAGTTCTACATAGTTGTCAGCCTTATGATTTCCGAGGAAAAAATAAAAAATGAACCATCTTCAAGTCGACGCAGATCACCCAGTTATGTTCAATATATTTTATTTTTTGTAAAAGATTTGAAATTACCTCATATTCTTCTTTTACACATGTTGAGTGAGCAATTGGAACGGGAGCATATTTATTTCCATTATGTAGAAGAACTGCTTTTAGACTTCGTTTACTACTGTCAATAAAGAGACGCCATTCATTGGGCTGATAGATCGTTAAACCCATGAAAGCCAGCAAACCACTCATATTACAGCAATACACAAAATTTTCATCAGATGAAAAAAACTTCAATAACTTTCCCTCTCTCGTGCGATATGTAGACACTCGAACATCTGAGGAAAGACAATTTTTTTCTTTTAATCTTGACGAAGTTGGTATTGGAACATTTTCTGAATGAGGAACAGGTCTTTGTACTGAAGAAATATTGGGGTATTTCCATTTATGGCGATTGTTTTTGTTGATGCCCACTATATTAATCATACAAAAGTAACAGTCGTCATAATGATTTTTTGTTCTTGCCATATCATAGGCACTCCAAACTTCAAAGACTTACGTTTCCCTCTCTCCCATTGTCGCAAATGTTCAACGCATATTTTACAAACACTATGAGGCACCCACACTTTATCTTGGTGTAGAATTTCAATACCGAAGTAAGCAAAATACAAACGACGCACTGTGTTTGTAATCGATTTACGCAGATTTTTCAGTATGTATTCACCACAAACATAACAAAATATATCAGGATCGTTAACACAACGTCTGGACGTACTAGCCATAATGAAATAGTAACACAAACTTTATCGATGATATTGTAATAATGACTAGTTACGAACAAGACCATAACAAGACCGACAACAATTCACAATGAGGGTAGTAGGTAAACTAGAGCTGATGAGTTAAAATGACGTATGTCAATATACTGTACATTACCTACTTTATCGACAATTCAAACAAACAGAGATGCACAAAAAAAATTTTTTTTTGTAGGCCTGTTTTATCAACACTGGTAAATTTTTAAATCATCAGTATAGGTTAGTACAGAGAGTAGTTGATGGAAGAAATCAAGTCATTAATAAATATATTAAATAATAATGTTCGTAGTTTAATCTCTGTGAGACATCTGAAACATAGGTGGTCGACATGTAGCCATTATAGTAGACAGAGTTAAATCTATTCTGAAGGGAGAAATTCATGAATACCAGGAAAGATTTACTGAATCCAAAGGAATTCATTCTTGGATCAGAGTAGCATGACCTATTTGTAATAGGTTATCCATTTCGTGATTTCAAAACCGTAGGGCTATTATTTGACAGCTGTCAAATATTTATGTCAACTGAAGCGTCAAATTTTTAGTTGAATGTTTGCCATTTACGAACAATCATCAAATAATAACAGAAAAACGCGCTAAAGTTGTTAAAACCTATTGGCAAGATAGTGAAAAAGTTGAAGGAACGGGAACCGTGTTAGATATTCAGAGGCATGTATATCATCGTAATGTACGCTCTGCTGAAAATATCGCCGCCGTAAGTGAAAGTGTGACCAAAGAGCAGAATTTATTATTTCCACAGCGTTCTCAGCAATTGGACCAGTCTTACGGTTCATTATGGCGAATTTTGCATCTAGATTTATATCTACGTCCATATAAAGTCCAGCTCACATAACAATTAAAGCCTGCTGACCATCAACAATGTAGGAGATACGTTAAACGGGTCTTTGAGCAAAATGATGATTTTTCGAACAAAATTCTTTTCAACGATGAGGCACATTTCTTCCTCAGTGTGTACGTAAATAAGCAAAATTGTCGCATTTGGGGCTTCGAAAATCGTCAAATAATTGAAGAGAAGCCGTTACATCCAGAAAAGTGACTGTGTGGTGCGCATTATGGTCTGGAGGCGTCATAGGCCGTATTTTTTCGATGATGACCAGGGAAGAGCGACTACTGTCAATTCGGAGCGGTTTGGTCGAATGATAATAAACTTTATTGGACTGCGATTGAAAATATGGACTTGGACGATATGTGGTTCAGGAAGACGGTGAAACAAGTCACACAACACGACCGATTTTGGCTCTATGCCACGAGAACTTTGCTGGCCGTATAATTTCACGTTTTGGCGACATCAATGGCTGCCGAGATCGTGCGATTTGATGCCGTTAGATTTTTTTTGTGAAGCCACGCAAAAAACCGTGTTTATGCAACTGATGGCAGAGATACCTGCCAAAATATGCCGAAAATAGGTCTAAAAGGATCGAGTGTTGCCACAAATCACGAGGCGGCCATTTGAATGAAATTGTATTTCACACATAATGGCAAGGTCCAAACTTTATAATAATAATAAAATTTCATCAAAAATTTAATTTTATGTGTTTTTTTGAAACCTTAAAATGGATAACTTTGTATTAAAAGCACGGGAAAAATGGATATAGATGACATCTACTTATTTATCGTCTCGTGTTTCGCATAAATAATGAATGTAGTTATCGATCGCCTGCGCATAAATCCATGTTGGTAAGCGTAAAAATGGCATAATTCGGTCATAGATGATAGCTTTGAAAAATTTTGCAAAATAAGATCAAATTACTATTGGTCTGTATTTCCTTTTTAATAACAATAACATCTCAGTAAATACTCATATTACAAAACGTAGCGGTTGTCTTGTTTGCCATTTATTTAATGTATTTTTTAAATATTTTTTCCAGTTAAAACAATGAATGGTTTACATACATCAGAACTAATGATTAGTAAATTCTGTAGTAGTAAATGTCTTGTAATTTCGTATTTACGTCAATTAGTATTAACAGAAATTACAGATTTACGTACACGAAGTAGTAAGAATTTCGTATTATGCGTGATTTTACTTTGCTTGTGTGTGTGTCTCATACGTTCACACTCTTTCTCTAGTGGCGATGTTTTATTGAATGACCCAGCAAACACATAGTTCTTAAGAGAAAGATGAAGACAAATAGTATCCGATCGCTGACCTCAAACGCTGCCCGAATCCCACTACGTTGCATACAATCCATCAAACTCAGCCTCTGACCTTTTTCGATTCTCGCCGTCCTCTCCTTCCACACAGGTGCAAGTCCACTCCACCGGTTTTCGACACAAGACACCACTCAATCTGATGAAGGCGTCAAGAGATCCGCACGTCAAACACAAAAGCCCCCATAAGTTTTGGCACCTTCTCTTTTTTTGTTTGCTCGGACCGCCGTCGAAGAAATTACCGCACTTCTATCGCACAATATTGATGGCTTTGCACGCGAAACGATTGCGTCAATAAAAGGAGAATAATAGAAAAAAATGCGCATTTGATGGATGGAATTTAGTTCAACATACGGAGTGTCTGTGTTGGGAAATATTTTTGAAAAATTATTTCTGTTTTTGTAACGACAGTTCTTTTTGTGGGAAGTAATAAGGATATCGTGATGGGTTCACGATTTTATTGCTAAAAAATATTGCTTTAATATGCTCATATCTATTACATTATGCAAATTTTATAGAGTGAAATGTGAACGCAATGGAATTTATTGCCAGCAGGTATATGTTTGTTACTAGGAAATAGATAATTCTAGTACATAAATTCTAAATAAGGTAATTTTCGATTATCGTGTCCATGAAGTATGAAAGCCAAGTGAAGTAAATTTAAATGTTCGTATAAAATTTAGTTTACGTGATCAGCTTCGCGATTATATAACATTTGGAATTATATATTCACATTTTAAATTTTAATGTGTTTAAAGTATCTTTTTAGATAAGTGCTACAATTATAAATGTAACCCAGCTAATTTATTCATGGATTAAATGAAAACTTTGGACAATAATTGATTGGTTTTAGTCGATAAGTTGAAATATTCATTTATCTGCATGTAATAAAGTTGACTGATGGTTCGATCCGTAATTTTCGGAGAATTATACACAAATGTATAAGTGCAATTGATTAAGTATTTCTTTGAAGTTCGTATTGCTCAAAGTGCGAACTGCAAGTTGTACTTTACCTCTTTCTAACACACATAAATACGCGCTGTAATACTACACACGTTAGTCATTTTAAGGTATTCTTATACCTTAAATATGTCCTTGGACTGAAAAGAAATACTTTATGAAGTATAGTAGTAGATTCTCTGTGTTATATTTAGAGAACGGACACGCTTACCACATGACGCAAAGCCCAGTGCAGTACTGGCGAAAGGCTGTATTTCTAAAATATTTAATTTTATTTATATAATTGGAAAACGAACGGGTGGTGATCTATAAAATTACGAAATACATATTTATTTGTTGAAAAGTTGTATTTACAAAGTTTTTAATTTTATTTATATAATTGGAAAACAAACGGGTGGTGATCTATAAAATTACGAAATACATATGTATTTGTTGAAAAGTTGTATTTTTAAAGTTTTTAATTTTATTTCTATAATTGGAACATTTTTATTTGTTCATTTTGTCGTTCAAGTTGAGTAAAGGAGTATTAATATTGACTAGCAATAGTTTCTCAAGGTTTTCTTCTGTCAATTTTGTTCTCTTTGAATTAAGTACATCCTTATAAATAGAAAACGTCCTTTCTACATCGCAACTGGTTATAGGTGCATACTGGAAATATTCTTTTATTTCTTCATATTTAGCCGTTAGATTTTGTGGAATTGTCTCCATACATAATTGCTGCAATGTAATTAAATCTGGATTTCTATTAAGAATTACATCAAACTTTTGCCGAAGGCCACATCCGAAGTCACTTGGAATACTTTTCAAATTATTAACAGCCACATCTAATGTGGTTAATCCGTCATTTAATTTGAGATTTCGATTTTCAAAATAAGTGTGAGCTCCTTGCACTCACCAATACTTCTAACATCCTCCTTTAGCAGTGTTACGAAATGTTTTAGACTATCGAAATTCTCAGCATAATAACTAGTAGCTTCCAGCCATGTTCCCCATCTAGTTATTACTGGAGTGGGAGGCAGTGACAGAGATGGAAATTTTTCACCGAAAAGAGCTACTCTCAATGGTGCTTTTCTGAAAACTTTTTTAAAAGCTGATACAAGTCTATCAACTTCCGGAAAAGTGTCTCTGATATATTCACAGATTCTGTGGAGAGCATGTGCTACACAAGTAATATGCAGCATATTAGGATATGGTTTCTTCAATAGTCTGCCTGTTTTTAACATATACGCAGCACTATCACTGACAAATAAAAGTATTTTTTCTTTGTACGTGGCGTCCGAATGAAGCATTTTTTGCATATTCTCCTTAATGGCTTCAGCAACTGTTTCCGCATCAACTCTATTTATAACACTTGTTGCTATTACATATGAGTTATAGGGAATAGTTGGATGTAGTACACCAGCTACAACATTTACCACACAGCGTCCTAACATATCCACCGTTTCGTCGGCGCTTATCCATATGTATTGATTTAAAAGATAGCTTCTAATGCGTTCTAGTGTTCTCGTAAAGCACCTAGAAACATAATATTTGCGTAAAGTTGATTCATCAGGAACATTTCGACCAGTATATTTTTTCAGAAATGTCTTCAAAATTGGATTGTTCAATTTAAATAATGGAATATTAGCTGCCATAAAAGTTTCACAGAGTTCTTCGTTAAAATTGTCAGATTCCAACGGGTTCAATTTTTTTTCGTGCTTTAACGATCCTACGTGACGTTTTACGGTTGATTTATTGCAATTTTTCAATAACGTTTCACACATTTCACAATAAATTTCGGAATCATTGGCAATGTACATACAATCAGTATGACCCTCAATCCAACTCGCCATTGTTTCACGATGCCATTCTCGACGCTCTTCCATTGTCTGAAAAAGTAAGAATATTCTAGATTCAAATAAACGAAATTAAATAACGAAATTTTATGCACACTTACGTGAAAATAATTGCAAGATGTTGCTTAAATGAAATGAAAAGGAATGTACGTGCTATTTCTCTTACGAAATACGATAAACTTATTTATTTTATCTACGTACACGACACCACTGAAAACACTATATTCTCCGAATACAATAGCTGGGTTGTCCATTGTTATCGCTGCGAGACCAGGTGGCCGAGTAAGTCAAACAAATACTTCATTGAATTACGCCGGGATGTACTGAGCGACGTTATACACAATTCCATTGCCGATTGCGTTTTATGGAAATTGCATCCATTCTCTAAATATTATATCTTTTAACATACTAAAAACAATTTATACAACTTATAGGAGAGATTTGAATAATGCATGGGATATATTAACAGTAAAATTATAAATATATATATATATATATATATATATATATATATATATATATATATATATAACAATTGATAAATTATTGGAGTTTTTCGGCTTTTATATGAAATATTTACAAATATAAAATTAGAATGTATGTAATTGCAGAGTAAGTGGGGATGTAAACATTGCTGTCTACAAATTACAAAGCAAATCATATGAAATTTTTAATTGAAAAATATGGTCTACGGTGGGAGTCGAACCCAAGTCTACAGCTTGCCGGGCTGTCGCTTTTACCACTTAGCCACAATAGACCTAGGTTCAAGCTATTTAGAAATGCATTATAAAGTAACAGTGTTAATGAATCAGATGTCAGTTATTGAATGTAGATGTCAAGTTGAAAGCAGAAGTCAGTTTTGATAGCTCATGTCAGTTTTGATAGCAGATGTCAGTTAGTGAAAGCAAATGTCAGTTATTGAAACCAGATGTCTGTTTTGAAAGCAGGTGTCAGTTATGAAAGCAAACGGCAGATTAGAAAGCAGATGCCTATTTTGAAAGTAGATGTGAGTTATTTAAAGCAGATGTCAGTATTTTGAGAGCAGATGTCAGATTTGAATGTTTGAAAATGCTAATTATTACTCCATAGCTATATGAGTGTTTAGATAATTTCTTAGCCGTTTATTAAATATAACAATTGATAAATTATTGGAGTTTTTCGGCTTTTATATGAAATATTTACAAATATCAAATTAGAATGTATGTAATTGTAGAGTAAGTGGGGATGTAAACATTGCTGTCTACAAATTACAAAGCAAATCATACGAAATTTTTAATTGAAAAATATGTAGACAGCAATGTATATATATACCGGGTGTATTATGAAAAACCTTTCGTGCTGTAACTTTTTTATTTTTTATCCAAATGTAATAAATTATACGTCGAACTAAATCGTTTTAAAAACACTGTAACGTGATCCGCTTTGAATTTTTTTTTACACTTTGTTTCTGACAGACAGCTGCAAACTGTGTTTTTTTAAATTGCACTATATTTTTTTTTTCCTTATTCAAATATATTACTTTTTCTGAATATGAAACTGTAAACAACAATATCCTTGTATGAAAAAAAGACGAGAAATTGTAGGTTTTTTTTTTAGTTCGATTTATTCTGGTTTTTCCGAACACAGAGATTTCTTAAATGCATTTTAAATACTCTATTTCATTTTATTACCAGCAAATGTGTGTACCTTTTAAAATCACTTACATTCAATACTATATAGCCTATAAAGGATTACAAACCAATGTTATCAGTGAGCGGTGGGTCAACAACAACATTTACAGTGTTTATTTTAAAAATTTAAAAATCAAGCAGTCATATTGAACGATAAAAGTGCATTTTAAATTTTCGAAGGGAGCCGTGACATCTGTCAGTCACACATTCATTATAACATTTTCAACGATTTATTTCTAAATTTTGTTATTGAAATGGATAATGGCGAATGTGTGGATGCGATTCAAGCATATTTTCAATGCGGAACAAATTCTGCAGCTGCTTTGCGACTTTATGGAAATCGTTTTCCTGACAGACTGCGTCCAAGTGCCGATAAGTTTGGAAGGCTCGTGCGAAATTTACGAAATTTTGGATCATTCAAAAAACCGAAAATAAACGCACGTGTAATTCAAGATCAAAATTTAGAATTAAGTGTCTTGCTCTATGTGGAAGAAACCCTAATGCGTCTACGCGAGAAATTGCTCACTACATGCAAGTATCACATTCTACAGTTCAGTACATTCTGAAGAAGCACACGTTCTTTTCTTATAAACCACGGAAGGTGCATGCTCTCGGTGAAAACGACCCTCAACGAAGGGTTCAATTCTGCACGGTTTTCATGAATAAACTAAGGGAAGATCCAATTTTTTATCGTCGTGTGTTGTGGTCAGACGAATGCACTTTTGGGAAAAATGGTGTATTCAACAGAAATAATCATCGCCATTGGAGCACTGAAAATAACCATGTTGTGATGCAACACAATTTTCAAAATCGGTTAAATTTATGGTGTGGCATTTTAGGCGATAGAGTAGTAGGGCCATTTTTTGTGGAGGGTAATCTAAACCAAGAAAAGTATAATAATTTGTTACGCAATGAATTAGGCGATTATTTAGATGAGTTGCCACTTGCTGAGTTAAACAGGGTGGTGTTCCAACAGGACGGTGCCACACCCCATAATGCACGAATGAATACTGATTTTCTAAATAATTATTTTAGCGTCAGATGGATGGGCACTTACGGACCTATTCGATGGCCTGCTAGATCGCCAGATCAGAATCCACTGGATTTCTTTCTGTGGTCTTACATTCAAGATCATGTCTATTTGACTCCACCTGATACCAGAGATGATTTAGTAAGAAGGATAGTACAAGTATGTCATGAAATACCACCAAATCTTATATTAAACGCAGTAGTTGGAGTTAATAGAAGGTGTCAAATGTGTCTGGAACAAAATGGGGCCAATTTCGAACATTTGATTCATTAAAATATTTGATAGCTTGATTTCTGTAAATTTCGTAGTTTTTTTTTATTAATAATAAATTTGTCACTCAATTTAATGGAGGTGTCTTCAGGAAATAAATGTTTATTAGAATAAGTAACAAAAAGTAAAAATTTACTACTGTCTGTCAAAAACGAAATGTCACATTTTTTTTTTTTTTAAAACAGGTTACTGTGCTTTAAAAACGATTTAGTTTAACATATCATTCATTAAAATCAGATAAAATATAAGGAAGCTACAGCCCCAAAGGTTTTTCATAATACACCCGGTATATATACGAGATAAAAGTAATATTTTTTGGGAGTAGCGGCCGGGTAATTAAAACAATTTTCAATTTAACGTTTTGATACTATATATAGTATCTTTTTCAAAAACTGTTAAATTTATTCAATTGTTAGGAATGGTAAGAGACGATATTATAATAAATCTACTTACATTAAATTTTTGTGGTGACAATATATTGCGACGTATTTGTTATGCATTTCTCAATAAAACTAAACTTTTTGTATTAGAAAGTAAACCGTTCTCGGCCACGAGTTTATTTTGACGGGTGAAGAGAATGTCAGCTTTGTCAACACTTTAGGGGGGGGGGGGGGGGGGGGTAACGTTCTCGGACATGTGTTTTTTTAAATTTTATTTTGATGTTTATAATTGATATTATACGGGGCATATAATAATATAAACATATATTATATATATGTATATATACATATATATACAGGGCAATCCAAATTAAGTGTTCACCATTGGTAACTTTGTTATTATTAAAGATACAAGATTGTTTAAATTAGCAAACTAGTAGTACTTTTAACGCTCTTTAAGATGGAAGAATTAAAAAAAACAAATGAGCAGCGCGTTTTCGAGTTTTCCCGAAAAATATATTTTTTTCAAATGGAAACCCCTGTATATTATATAATTTTCTTTTAGAAATTCAATTTTTAAACAAAAAATCTTATAAGAACTTTTTTACTGGGATTAAAAACACTTGAGTTATAATGTATAAACAAAATCTGCTAAATAATTTTTATAAACTTTATTTTATACATAAACATATCATTAAAAGAAAATAAAAATCACTGATTTTTTCATAGAAGATGTTCAAAAATACCACCTTGTTGTTCAATACATTTTTGAACACGTTTCTGAACTTGTCGAACTGCTTTTAGTATGGTCCTACCATCTATTTGGTTTATCTTTTCACTAACTGCAATTTTTAGGGCGTTTACGTTTTCGTACCTTTGCTTATAAATCTCTGTCTTTAAATAACCCCATAAAAAAAAATCAAGCGGTGTTAAATCTGGCGATCGGGGAGGCCACTGAATAGGACCATTTGTTCCTATCCATGAATTGTTAAAAATAGTATTTAAAATTTGATGAGTACCTCTGTAGTTGTGCGCAGGTGCGCCATCCTGCTGAAAATGCAGATTCTGTCTACTTATGAGATCAATATCGTCTAAGAAATTATTCAAAATTTCAGTCAAAAATTCTATGTACCTTTCACCAGTTAGAGTGCCCTCATAAAAGAAAGGACCAACAATCCTTCAACCAATTAAACCGCACCAAACATTAAAACTGTAACGGACTTGCGGGCGTCTTGGATGTACTAAAAAAAGATTTTCCTTTGACCAGTAATGATGATTTTTTGTATTGTACATTCCAGAATTTGAGAAATTTGATTCATCGGTCCATAAAATATAACGAAAGTTGTTTACATTTTGGCGACAAAAGTTAAGATACCAGTGGCAAAAAAACATTCTTCTCTCTGGATCCCCTGGCAAGAAAACTTGAACTGGTTTGTACTTATAAGGAATGAATTAGTGTTTCTTCAGAATCCTATGCACAGTACCGTGACTCAAATCAGATTCCTTGATAATATCTAGTATGGAATTCTCACGGTTGGCCTCAAAATATGCAAGAACTAGAATTTCCGTGTCCTCGCTTATTATAAAAGTCCTTCTTGTTCTTGTTTTGGCAAAAACACTCTCATTGCCTCTAAATTTTCGGTACAGTCTCAGAAAAAATTGCTCATTTGGTTGTGTTCGGAGTGGATATAATTCAGCGTAGTGTTCTTTTGCCCTCCTAGAGGATTTTCTGCACACTAAATAAGATTCTAACATATCACACTTTTCTGCATGGGTAAAAATCATTTTTTTGTAAAATTAATAACTAGCAAAATGAAATTTATGATTGAAAGACTAATAAAACTGTACTAATATTTGACGTTTACTAGAAGGAATTAACGTCGTTATCATAGAAACATTGAAATGCACTTGACTTAGCTGTTTTTGTTTATTCACTATAACTCAAGTATTTTTAATCCCAGTAAAAAATTTCTTATAAGATTTTTTGTTTAAAAATTGAATTTCTAACAGAAAATGATATAATATAGAGGGGTTTCCATTTGAAAAAAACATATTTTTCGGGAAAACTCGAAAACACGCTGCTCTTTTTTTTTTTTAATTCTTCCATCTTAAAGAGCGTTAAAAGTACTACTAGTTTGCTAATTTAAACAATCTTGTATCTTTAATAATAACAAAGTTACCAATGGTGAACACTTAATTTGGATTGCCCTGTATAGTAAATTCAATTTGTTGGCGCTTTGAGGTCTGGTTTTACTTCAAAATGCATATATTTAAGGATTGTTTTAAATATATACATTTTGAAGTAAAACCAGACCTTAAATCGCCAACAAATTGAGTTTACCATAACATACATAAAATATATACAGGGTTGGGCAAAAGTAACGCATCAGTCGAATAATTCCGTAAATATAAACTTTGGAACAAAATGTTGTTAACAAAAGTTTTTTTTTTGTATTGGCTTCAATCATTTGTTTTTTTTTCATGATGATTACATATGACTGCCAAAAAAAAAATTTTTTTTTTAAATGAAAATAATATTATTTTTTAGACAATTCGGAATCTTTATTAAGTTCTGAATATGAATGCGTACTATTTTCATGGGGTTAGATAATAAAAATATTGAGAAAAAAATAAAATTTAATAAAAGTAAACAAACTACAAAATTAACTTATATGCTCAGTGACGTCCTTCTACGACCTGACAGTGTCCTATACGTTCCCAAAAATGACGAATTGTATTTTGTAAAGTATTAGGTGGTATGGCTTGTATCTCACGAGTAATTTTTGCTCTCAAATCCTCTAGGTTTCTAGGCTTCTCCTTGTATACTTGCGACTTCAAGTGTCCCCAAAGAAAGAAATCCAATGGATTTAAATCGGGAGACCTAGCGGGCCAATCATAAATGCCAACAAAACCCCGACGTCCAATCCAACGACCGGAAAAAATTGTGTCTAAATACTGTCGAACATTAATAGCATAATGTGGTGGTGTTCCATCTTGTTGAAACCATAGATTACGGTTTGGCATGCTTGGTTGATTGTCGTTAGGAAATAAAATCAGCAGATCTGGTACAATTTGGTTACGCAATAAATGTAAGTAAACATCACCATTTAGGTTGTGTTCCAAGAAGTACGGACCTATGATTCGTTGCCCAACAATGCCAGCCCACAGAATAAGTTTGTGGCGAGCTGTGTATGATTTTCTCGCATCCAATGTGGATTCTCAGTCACCCAATAACGGCAGTTATGCCCATTTACAAATTCATTTAGACAAAATGTAGCTTCGTCAGAAAATACGATGTTGTTTAAAAAATTTGGATCGTTATTGGACAATTCCATTATTGTTTCACAAAACTGTAATCTTCTGTCCGGGTCAACTTCGTTAAGTTCGTGCAGTAAGTGTATCTTATAGGGCTTGTATTTGTTCGCTTTTAATATTCGTCTAATAGATCTGCTACTCATATCATTTTCTAATTCTAGTTGAGTGGTTGACGTAGTGGGATTTTCCGTTACAGCAAGTAAAACATGAAGAGATCGGTCTTCATTAGTGATTTCTTTTGGTCGGCCAGCTTTAGGTATATCTCTAACATCGCCCGCTTCTCTAAATTTAGTAACCAATCTCGAAACTGTTGATTAAGCTATAGTATCTCGATCCAAATAAACATTATTGAATAAAGTGCAAACTTCGTGATGTGAACGTTGCCTGTCACCATATCCGACCATCATAAGAATTTCTATTCTTTCTTTAGTAGTTAATTTGACCATTTTCACACAAAACGCGTATTAAAAAAGCAAGTTTTACGATGGAAACTATTTTACTGTGAAACGTCAATAATTCAATGACAGTCAAAAAATCTACAATTTCCAAAGCAATCTACAAAACACTGCATTAGTCCAAATGTACGATTATTAAATTTTATTTTTTCTCAATATTTTTATTATCTAACCCCATGAAAAAAGTACATATTCATATTCAGAAATTAATAAAGATTCCGAATTTTCTAAAAGAAAATATTATTTCCATTAAAAAAATTTTTTTTTTTTTTTGCTGTCATATGTAATCATTATGACAAAAAAAAGCAAATGATTGAAGCCAATACAAAATAACTTGTCAAAAAACTTTTGTTGACAACATTTTGTTCTAAAGTTTATATTTACGGAATTATTAGACTGATGCGTTACCTCTGCCCAACTCCGTATATTTAAAACAACCCTACATGTTTCGGCAAATGATGCCTTTATCAAGGAATATAAAATATAAATGACAGTATATTAATATACTGTCATTTATATGACTTATGTTTAAGGCAGTGGCAATTATTCTGGTGCTTGTAGTAGGATGTTCGTCAATTCCATTTAGCACCATTTTTTCCACTTCTGGAGTTTTAACTATACGTGGGTGCCCGCTTTCAGTCGTATGTTTTTTAAAACTTCCCATTTCACTTAGACGTTGGTGAAGACAAGGATGACATGGTTTGGGTATCGTTCCTCATAAAGGCGTCTAGCTGCACGTGAATTACCATTGGTAAGACTGTAAACAAAATGCATATCGCGCAACTCAGCATTTGTGTAATTCATTTTAGAAAACTTTGACAATACTTGGACACAATAATATTGAAATGATAAATAAATATTTTCCTTTCAAAACGACTGCTTTTGCAGAGACAGGTGTGATATTAAATCTTGTTAGTTATACTATATCAAATGAATCATATTGTTGCAGCATTTGAAACAATTCAAAACATCCCCGGTATTCTTGAACGCACCAATCAATGTAACAGAGGATAGAAGCTTGCAATGGAGTTGAAGGCGGTCATTCCCAACAATTTTTATAAGTTAATTTTGTTTTATTAGTGCGTTTCATTGTATAAACTTTTAATTTACTATTAAACATCCTGTAACTTTAAAACTAAGCCGTTTAAGTCATGCATTCACATGAACTTTTATGATCATAATAAGCCTAGGAATCAGCCCATAAAATTTGTCGCATATATTTAGAATCTCCATATATATATATATATATATATATATATATATATATATATATGTATATATATATATATATATATATATATATATATATATATATATGTATATTGACTGTTTCCTATGAGCCAAACCATAATAAATTAAAGCAATTTATACAAAACGCCATAAATTAACTTTGTAATAATAATTAAGTAATTTATAAGCATAAACTTTGTACAACACAGAAAATTATGTTAATTCCAATTCCACTATTCAGTTTACAATAATATCTACAGTAAGTAAAGAGGTCACAACTGTCACTAATATCATTATAACTTATAGACATCAAAATTAAAGAGGCCTCAGTTGGACGTTTGTTGTGTGATGGTACAAGAATTTGCTCTATTGTTTTCCTGTATTTCGTCGAAGAACCGCAAACCGAAGCTGATTACAAGAGCTGAATGTAATCAATGTTGTCCTTCATTAATTGATTCAAGAAACACAATTTCTCTCTTACTCTCTCTGAATAAATAGTGTTTATCTTAATGAAAGATACTTCAATTAAAAACTTTATACTGATTCTATAGGCTCTAAAGGGAGTGAATAAATATGAGAATTACGTTTCTTCGCACGCTTTAGTCGAAAATAATAATATAAACAAATTGACAAATAGTATAGGTATAGGATCCTTTATAATAAACTATCAGTTATGAAAGTATATCCTGCTTTTAACAATATTTTGCACTTTTTTTATTTTCTACCATTGTTAGTGGAAATAATAGCCGACCATCATATCGTTACTTGTTTATTTGTCCAGATAGGTTTCTTAATTTTCTTTTATGTCATTTATAATCTTTTAACTTGTTTCTCACTTAATTTATTAAGTTATCGACTTCATATAGACCGACCGGTCTTTACCCTACAATGTTCGAAACTAAAAAGTTAATAGCAAAAAGATTCTAAATAGTAATAACTAATCAGATATGAATTCTAAATAATCAGTTTAGGTTTAGATCGAAACATTCAACCATCGAGCAAGTACACAGAAAAGAAAAGAGCTACTGTAGCCTTCTTGGTTGTTGCTCAGTGCTCGATGTAGACTCCTAGGAGTCTATTGAATTCTATTAATAAATGCATAAAACTGAAAATGTGTTTTTTTAAATATTTTTCACACTATAATTACAAATTTATATCTAGTAGTACTATAAAACATGGCAGACAAAAAAGTTTGGGGACCTCTGTCCTAGATAATAGCAACCAAATCAATAAGGCCTCTATTGAGACCAGAAGTTCTCATTTGTGTCTTGTGTACAGGCACGAAATTACTGACGAGGATAAATTCAATGGAATTTAACCTGATCACGTCAACAGATAGCATTTAATACCATTTCAAAAATCTCTTTTTATTAATTTAGATAAGAGCATGAAGTAGTTAGGTTTTTATAATTTGAATCTTTATAAACACTACCAACGTTTTCAAATTCCACCAAATCATCCCAATACAACCTCTTCAGGATAAATTTGTTGTCAGATTGTTTGATGCTCCAAAAGTATTTGAAATAGAGAAATATGGGATATATCAACGAATAAATATTGTAAATATGAGTAAAGGGATTTCGGATATTTTGTGTGGGATTTATTATATTATTGTTATAAAACTCTAAAAAACAAATTTTTGAAACGAACACCTTTACGATTGCATGGTAATTCTATTACTTCCTATTTATTGGATGCTCTTTTATGAGTATTTTAGATTAACAGTATTTCATGATACTTAAATCATATATTGTAAATACGACTTAACTGACAAGTGATATTTTAACTAACTGTCATTATTTAACATTATTTAACACCTAAATGGATAGGTGCGTATATTCAAAATTTTATTTTAATGCAGACACATAGATGTTAACACTAAAAGTACTTTAACAGCATTATGTTTATTACAATATCTATACATAACTATCTATATTCTAAAAGTCGGCCGTACTATTAAAATGTCTCTACAAAATTATTTTACGGCTTCGTCTGTATTTTCCATCCTTTTTGTTTACTTAACGTGTTTAATGGGAAGCTTTATGGTACCTCTGTTGCGGCCTAAGGCATCCGGAGAATATTGAAATAAAAGCTCATATAAGAACGCATAAAGGCATTTACGACGTGTATTAAGACATTTTACGATCTTTAAAGAGCACCGATGAAACAAAAGATTAATATTCAACAACAACAATGACAACAATACTTACCTGGACTGACGATAATAAGGTATAATTTTTGAAACGCCCGTTGAGCAAATGTCTTCTCCATTGTGATGTTAACATTAATGTGGCGAGTTTGTAAGACAATGGTCGTAATACATGTACGATAATACCTTTCATTTGTGTAATTTTAAAGGTACATATTTATGTTGCCGGAACATTCTTGTATACAAATATTGCATGTCCACACGTATATGGGCTACTTTTATAGCTGCAGACTTTGTAGTTGTTGGCACAGCTCTTTTACAAGGTTTATGCTTTATTTTCAAAGGAAATTGTTTAAAATTGGAGAAGGTCTTTAAAAATTAATATTATTACTTTTCTGTCGCAACTACTTGTGTACAGAGAACATTTTCAAAGAGATTTAGAAATGTAACTATAACAATTTCTTGACATTTATAAAACAGTGGTAGTTTTAAACATTATATCCTTCTTTACAATATATATATATATATATATATATATATATATATATATATATATATATATATATATATACAGGCTATCCTTGACATAAATAGACAATGTATGAAAAATGGAAAGATGTAATTATATAATATATAAATCCAAAATATTGTATATAAGCACTGGTATATTTCCAACTAAGACTTACTTGCTTGAACAACAACAAAATAATAAAAATGTACACAAGGCGACAAAAGAAAACACATCTCAATGCATATCGTATCCACTGTGTCCAGTGTGTCTTTGAAAGAAAAAGATAACGTATGAAAGATGCAATTTTATAAAATATGAACAGAAAAAATTATGAGTCAATTACGACACGACCCCAAAATTAAAAACCCCCCAAAATTTGTATCATGTTTCGCCTATGAATTAAAAATATTCAGAATGTGTATAAATAATAAATACCTCTATAGAAGTAACACACTCACACATACCCTACAGCGTATGTTTACATACGTAACAGCTGTCGATGTTAAAAGAAACTATAACATTGTTGTATGTTAAGATCAATAACTTCGTATAAAGTCAGCTATTTATACATTCAAGTAAATTATTAAAAATTAATTTACAAACCCATTTTAAAGATCATACTAAAACATAATTTGTGGAGTTTTAGAACTGACATAGTTTTGTGTATTACGTAAATGTTTTTTTTGTTACGAGAAGTAAGTAATATAAAATATTAATATGGATAATATGGATACAGAGTGCCACTATTGAATTTACAATCTGCAATATTTATGTTTATAAAAATCCTAGAAGATAACATCGTGTATAAGTTTTGTATGGTAAGGGTTCGATCACCTGTTACGAAAGTCAGCTGTTCAAGATCTATACTTGCATATGAATTTTTAGCGATGATGTATTAAAAGAACATGTAATTGGTAACAATCTATCTTTAATTGAAGACGTAAATGTAAATCGTACCGGTCGTATGCAACGATCGACAATTAGACGAAACTTAAAGCCAGACCGACAATAACGAAACTTATTCTTTTTCTTTGTCAATCAGCTTTAAGATATCGTCTACGATAGTATTGATGATGTAGTCGGTCGCACAGTGGCAAAATTGTTTTAAATATCTTTATCATTTTTTTCTCGGTTACGAGTAGGAATTTTGGGAAAATATTTTGGATTTACATTCTATATATTTATATATTATATAGAATATTAGTTTATTTTAATTTAAATGACTGTTTAAATATAAACTTTTATAAATGTATATATGTTAAATGTTTATGACAGAAAGAAAATTGATTACGTTTCTATAGAAAAATTTTAAGAAGTTATATATACATATATAGCGGTCTGTCAATTAAAAACTCATTTATTAATTATCTCTATATTTCGCAACAACTTTGTTGCTTCAATTTTATTGTTGTACGTCACTTTTATTATTTTTTTGAACTCTACATTTTTATCTCTGGAAGAAGCAACAAAGTTGTTGCGAAATATAGAGATAATTAATAAATGAGTTTTTAATAATATATATATATATATATATATATATATATATATATATATATATATATATTGTAATAGTTATAGTTGAACCACATTGGATGCCAAAAAAATGTAACAAATGATTCAATTAATTACTAAACTATCTCAAGATCGTCGTTCTTTTCCCGTAAATTGAATTTCTTAACTTATAAAAATAAAATCTAAACTTCTTTTAAATGTACTTATTTCTAACTTTGTTAAATGTTTTATAATAGGTATTAATTTTATATAACTTATTTTTGTTTAAAAAACTGTTTTCAATCTAATCAAAGTTCTCGTCCTAATTTCACCTAATGCCACCTTTCTGTCAAAAATCTATGTCTTTTTAAAGATGATGTATTAAAAGAACATGTAAGACGTGTGCTCTACGAGCATTTAAAGTCCTATTTGGTAACAATCTATGTTTAATCGAAGACGTAAATCGTATCAGACGTACGTAACGATCGATAACTAGACGAAATTTAAAGCGAGACCGACAATAACGAAGTGTTAAGAGGGATATATGACGTAGTAAAGATACAGAGAGGGAAAACCGCAGAAGAAAAACTAATCTGGAAATAGTGAATAAGTTTAAGAAACCAATAATAATGCAAGCTGTCAATGCACATAGAATAAAATGGTTGGGTCATATTGAAGGCATAGGGCAGAACCTAGTACCTGGAAGGCATGGACTTGAAAGACCTGCAGTGCCATATACATATATTATATAACAAAAAGCTCAACAAAATTCTGGAGAATTCTGATTTTCTTATTCTATTGAAAACGAAGGTGGTAAATCTTAGAATAATTAGTGTAGATCAATCCCTATCCCTTCAGCAAATACAATCTCTGTATAATACTCATTTGGTTAATTATACACATTTTAATATTAAATGTGAATGGTTTTATTACTTTTAATGATGCATTTTAGATGCAAGCCACGAAAATAATTATTTCTTTATCTTAACGTATTAAAGCAGCCCTGTTAAACAGCGAACGTTCGCTTTTAATAATCAAATATACGGTTATGTCAGGGAATTTTCTACAATTCAAGAAAAGTATAAAAAAAAAGTAAAAACTGAAAACAGTACCTATATTACGATACCTCGATCTATTTAAGTTCCTTTCAACTCCATGCTTCCGATTTAAAAACTTTCCTTTATTAGAATAATACTTATTTGCATTAATTATACGAATTCATGTATTTACTCGAGTTGGCTGAAAAATTTGGAGTTCACACTGTGTTTTGTAATAGTTACTGTTGCATAAAGAAAATGTAATCTTAAAAATAAATCAGCATTATAATATGATATACCAGCAACACATTCGTAGTCATTCTCATACTTTATAGCAGAGAAAATATTTTGTGTGGGAAGCGAGTAATAGTTAACAAGGCAAGAGGAACGTGTTTGATGAGATTGCGTTTATCATTTTCAACGCTAGGTCTACAAATATCCACCGCGGGATGTTCGTAAAATTTATCTCATCGCTTCGGCGTAATAATTTGCATTCTGCCTCACGTGTTTTACACATATTTATCCACATATTCACATTTATCGTCGTTCGTCAAACTAGATTTATTCTTGACAGGCGTGAAGTCGAATATTTCAGACGTTAACTGGTATAAACTTTGAAATATTCGGTATAGTACCCATTTAGAATATGAGAAACTTCTACGGTAAATATACCAGACTATAAAAAATTGGGATAAATAAGAAAATGTAAAATACATTCCTATTTTCATTACCATGCACATAATAAATTCATTTTAATGTGAAAATACCACAAGGGTTTTATCTCTTCAAATATATTTTAGGGAGTCCGTCTATTTTAAAAGTATAAGGATAAAGGCGTGCGCTTAAAGATTTCGAGACTCCTTTCCTTCCTTATATCAACACGATCCGACAAACAGACAAACAAAAATACACGTCCAACTGCAAATCACATGTACAAACACGAACACCTGATGCACTACTACCGTTTCGTCGTCATCTTAACACTGCTGAATCTAAAATTTAAATGGGGAAAAGTATTGGTGCCTTTCTTATGCAAATTCCTATTTGTAACACAAGTACGGTCGTCTTAGCAGACATGGTTGTCTATCTCTCTCCCAACATCGGGGCTGGAAGTCCGCAATTTATTTCGAAATCCCTCTTCCTTGGGGTACGTATATAAGTACAAGTTTGTATAACGGAAACTCTCTTGACAAAGAGATAATTTTGGAAGTTTGACCGTAATTTTCCGCTTTTTTGTTTTTCTATCTTGAAATTTCAATTATGAAAGACGCGGGATGATATGTTAAATTGAAATGAGAAGGTTTACATCGGATTTTTACGTAATATTTATTAAGAGGCAAAACAATATAAGAGCACAAGCTAACATTTTTAAATTCATTGTATACATGTATTTCATTTTGTATTTCAATTTGTTCCTTGTGAGTTGTTTAGATATATGTAGTTGGAAGAAATCTAGTAGAATGAATAATAAGAATTATTAAAAATTATTTAAAAAGAAGTTGTTATTGCGTTTATGTGTAAAAGGTACAGAATTGTATGGGCCACATTTTCTCACTACCTGCTATATTTGTGTAAATTCTTAGATTAATAATACTAACCTTGTCCATTTTATATTTTCTATTTAGTTTGTAACGTGCTCTTTAGCTGTAAGTACCTTATGAATGGATCTTCACCAAGTAGAAGCCAAATCAATTCAATTATACAGAATTGTAACAAGAAGTAATAATAAATAACAAGCCAAAAGTTTTATGCACTTTCAATACCATTAATAGTGTCTTAGTTAACAGTATAAAATCGTATTGATCACCGGCATGGTCGAGTAAGGGTATAACACATTTACATCTATGTAAAGTAGATAAACTTTCTATAATTGCGAAAGTAATATGTTGGTATTCCCTTGAATTTGAAACCCACAGAGGATACATACGGTTGTGGCGTCAGGTTTGTGGAGGACCAATATTATGGTTGCATCCGGTTTCTGACGGTGATGCTTCAACGTCAGTTACTAGAGTCACGACCCCTATGTTGTTGTTTGACCGTACACAGGTTGTGTAAGGCGGTATACACTTTACTTTTTAAATCTTCGGTGACTGTTAAATCAATAAATGTATTTTCATCTATATATATTTATTTACATTATATGCATTTATTTTGGATCTTCAACAACTTATACTAACATAAAGCTGCTGCTGGGAATGGTTTCTCTCTTGTTAAAATATGTTTGTTTAATATGAATGTTATGAAGAGAATGTCGTCTTAAGATTGTGTGTTATGTACTGATGTTGAGTTGATACTGTTTGAGAATATTGTGTTAAGACTGTGTGTCTTCTACTCTTGGTGAATCCATACTGTTCTATTCTGTACTGTTTTACAAATAGGTACAAATATACAACTACACACTATTACATATTAAAATCGTATTGGTTGAATAGTGTATTGTTTGCCGTCATAACGGGAAATCTTGTTAGTTGATTTCGTGGAAATTGTGCCTACAAGCAGCAATACCCAAGGATTACGATAATGTCTTAAAATATAATCTTAACTAATAAATAATAAAATATCATTACTAATCAAGTATTAGTAGGTGTCTTAACATAAGTATGTAGTTCCGGATCGTTCCTTGTCATAATAATAAAATTTATTATACATATTTAAGAAAGGAGATCTTAACAATAAATATCTATATTAAATACTCATGTGGGTAAAACAATTGCCGCCTATGTAAATGACCGAAATTAAGAATAGTCACGGTGGATAGTTTTAAGACGGGGTCGAGGTTTTTTCGGCTATACAAAACGTTGCACGGGTAATTTAATTCACTAACTATACACGTATGGAATCACGTGTGCTTATGTGTGTGTGTACATATATTTCTAATGCTTCAGTATAATTACCCCCTTGTCCACGAATAAGCATATTAATCACTGTCTGCGTTTCTATTGCGGCCGTCTCGTCCGGAGTTGCTTAGAGTACGGTTAATGCTCTGTAAAATCCAGACATAGAACGGGCACGATAAGATAGACGTGAAAGAGAGACAGGGCAAATTTAGCGGCGAACATAACCGGTAATGTCCACGGTAAAGAAAGATTGTCTGCGACCCATTGCTATTTACACATCATCAGACTAAACAAAAGAACACTGCCGCACTATCTTTTGTTTATGACGAGCACTATGGGATGCTTATACTTAAAACGCCAACGTAAACGGTTTGTGCTCAGTCGATAAAATTGTAACAGCGATGCATGTTTGTTTTAAAACTGCATGATTGAGTTGTTTGGAGGGTGTTTATAGTACATCTTCTATAGTGAAAGTATAGCACGTTATAAAACTTGTAAGAAAACACAATCTTTAATATAATTACTGTAAAAGATACATATTCGTATATATGTACATTCATAACAATTAAACGCTTGTACTTGCGAAACGAGATAAATTTAATTCCTATTTATTATAGTTTTCAATAATAAAATATATTTTTAATAAAAAACAATTATTATAAACAATATGAAAAAATTATGTCTACAATATTAGACAGATCTAATGGGAGAATATCAAAGAGGTTTTCAGAAGAACAGATCGCGACAGACCAGAAGAGAAGAGAAAAATATGCTCAGTTACAATAAATGGAGCAATGTCAGCAGACTTTCAAGTACGAAGGGGGTTACAACAAGGAGATCTGCTTTCAACAATTCCTGCAAAAAGCGTTAACAGCCGCAAATATAAACCGCAGAACTGCCCTTTTCAACCACAGTCACCAGTCCCTTGCATAACATCCTGCTAATGTAAAGAAGTAGAAAAAGAACTGTAGTTCATGGTGCAATCGTTTATACGAGCAGCAAGCAATATGTTCCTTCATATAGATAGAAACAAAATGGAAATATATGAAAATTAAAGGCGGTGTGAAGGGTACGTTAAAAGAGACATTTAAGGTGCAGAACAGTGGTGAAGAGGTCTTGACCTTTGAAGAGGTAGAAAATTATATGACCCATTATTTCAATGTTTTGGACAATCAAGTACTCAAATCATTCGAGTAGCGAGTATCATTTAGTAGTGTCAGCCAGAACGTTATTGTGATGTATGTTAAAAAATTTGAGGTAAACGAACTGTAACGCACCCTTGTGTATTAATAGTACGATAGTCAAGCGATATAGTGGAAATATGTCCTTTAATCCAAAAGATGTGGCGACCATTTTCTTTTGCTTCGATTATTTTCTCGAACGATTTTCATTGGAACTGTCTTATTTGCATAGATTTAAACCGCCGATTGTTGCTTTTTTCGTGATCACAGTAGTATGCCCAAGTTTCATCATTTGTAATGGCAAGGTGATCTAACTGTGGAGAATCTAACGGAAAAAAAGTTTACCTGCTAATGTTTTGTTTCGAAAAAGACTAATATTCTCTTTGGTAGTAGTAGTTTTTGGCTTAGGAACTTGAAGCGGGTCATATAAGGAAAATCGATCACGTTGAAATTCATTGTAGCAGCGCTCTACGGTAGTTAAGGAACATGTCTGGTTGCGAAAATATTTGAAATTGTAAAAAAGTAATAGGTCGATAATGCTCTCTGTTCAATTTGATGATTTCTTGTACTTACTTTAAACCTTTGTAGTTTAATTAAATATAGTTGGCAACTGCCACTGTCACTTGTGAATAACTTGGTTAAAATGATAAACAAAATTTCTAGTAAAATATCATAGCCTGCTAGGGAGGCTCAACGGAAGAACAGTCCTTGACATTTTGCAAATAGTGTGTTTTCAAAGTATAGCATATACAAAAAAAATACCTCTTGCTTAATAAAGATTTATACAACATTATTGAATATCGTTGGTATCTTTTTAAAATTTAATTATTTGTGGTATTTATGGAATTATAGTTGATAATAATCAATGAACTAATATGTGATTAAATTGATTATTATGTGACAAATACCATCAGGTAATTGTTGTTAATTGTACGACAAAATTGTTATAATTGCAAGATTCCGTATAACAGGTGTTTATATTTTGATTTTTTTCTATAATTTATAGATCGGTATTATTAAACAGAGATAAATATTATTTCTTTAACACAGCGAAATTTAAAGTGTGAGGGATTCCACTAATTAATCTAAGCTTTATTTACCTAAAAATCCAACCCAACAAATTGTAAAAAAAACTTGTCTTTGGATTCGCTTAAATAAAACTAACGGTAATTAAAAACACACTATATTCATAATTAAATACACTAAACACTTAATAATTAATAACAATAATAACAGTATTTATATTCACATTATAACTACAACATTAAGTACGAGCGGTCGCTAATTCAATGCCTTTTCCCTGGCGAACGCTATATACCTGGTTCTTTTTTTAATTATTACACATACATTCCGTATGAGTAATGATAAAAAAAGGATAGTCAATACGTTAGTGACGAAGTAGGCAGCCAGTCAAAGTATGAAGTATTTTGTCATGGAGAATGGAAAGGTTATAAATGTTATAATACATTTTATTGAAAAATAGATAATTTATTTAAAATGAATAAAGACGAAATTTCTACCTTTTTATAGCAATAATAATGTGGTACCAGAAGGATAATAGTTTAACTATTGACTATTCTTTTTTTATCATTACACAAAGAACCCGGTATAGAGCCCAGCGAGATTTTCTCGATCCTATTTTCCGGATAGCTCTAGGCCGTATTGACTTCGCACGGCGGGTGACGTCATTAAATGCCTCACATCACAATATTAAAACAATTTTAAATAGTTTAAGTTCCATATTTTCTGGCGAAAAATCAATACCTTAATAAAATTACCTAAAATTTTATGAAAAATACGGATATGTTTGCTTCTGCATGCAGCATTAGTATGTGTACAGGAGGTCTAATTATTAAAGTAATTTTAAATTAAAAATTTTTAAGGCTTGGATTGTTATTCTGTAATATTATACAAAGCTAATTGATCATATGAATAAATTTCGAATGTCTTTCCATTTATAACAGAGCCACCAAGGGGCTGTCACGTTTTTTAAATACCTGTTTAATTAATACCTGCGTTTCTTTGAGGTCACAAAAAATATAGAACAGAATAAACGTCAGCATATATCTCACTGTGTCAAATATGTCGGGGGTTAATTCCATTCTGTTCAAATATCAGGCGTCCCTCATCTTCATTATAATAATCTTAGAATGCATAAATGCATTTATAATTTAATTAATTCCAATTAAGGGTTTTCTGTTTTAACTGATTGATATTTTCCACTCCATTAGTCACTTTCAACACTTAACCGTACGTTTGAAATATGACAAGATGAATGCGATACAGATGGCAGCTGAAACGCAACTAGCGACTTAAACTTGATATGCAGTATGCACGCAGTGTATACAAACCTAATGATAATAACCAACCTTATAATTTATATTATATAGCACTGAAATAGCAAATCATGTAGATTAAAAATATTTCCAAACAAAAAAAGAATAAGCAGGTGGACAGAGAACTTAACATATAAATAAGTAATTATATGCTAACACATTCACAGGAAATTCTTCCATTTAATAGGGGAATATTCCCAACCCATAGATTCAGAGGAATTGATTAAAGATTTACGAACAATCAAATTCGCTTCCAATGATGAAGATACCCTATAAATGTATAAAATTAACCAGAGCGTTGTCATGGCGGAACATCTTTTTCTAGTCATTCCAGAATGCTTCTTTACGATCGTTGCCTTAAGTTTGCTTAAAAGTGACGCGTAGTATCCAAGTTTAGTCCATTATTTCAAAGCGCGGTAAAAATCTGCTAGATTCTTCTTGAAAAATTGCAAAGTTTCGGTAGATATTTGCATCCGATTTTGTTTCTCTCCCAGAATAAATAAACACGTTGCCCATCTTGCATAGTTTCTTATGTAATTTATTATGCGGGATGAAATGTACTCGGTTTATTTAGACAACTCAAGTCTCAGTTAACTCACGAACTTCCAGTCGTCTATCGGCCAAAACGATATCATGGAATTTGTCAATGTTTTCTGGCGTCACTGCAGACTTTGGAGCCCCAGAACATGGTGTCTTCGATGCTTATCCTGCCTCGCTTGAATTCAGTGACCCAAAGTCTCATAGTCTCATAAAAAGGGCATAAGTCATCTAATGTAAACGTAAAATGTAAAAAAAAGAATTGAATAATATCACAAATTCCAAGTTTCTTTCATTCTTCACTTTCACTAGAAACGCTTCTGTTCAAGCAATTGTAAAAAAGGAGGTAATGCCAGAATGACTTGTAACCATTCATAGGAAGGAAGCTTCCTACCTGCATATACAGATGTCGCTGTCATCTTCTCTTAGTATTCAAACCAAATTAATTATCGAATCACCCTAACTTATTAAATCTTCCTAATTTTTCCCTCTCTTTGTTTCTTCATTGTTTATGTGCTTGAATAGCGATTCTTTAGAAGCTAGTCTAAGGAAGTTAACTTCGAGTGGTTCAACTTTTTTCCTATTGGTGATTGGGCTCAGCTATGTATATATGAATTTTTGTTTACAGTTCAATTCCAGTGAAATTAAATAGGAACTTTAATTTGTTTACGGTACTTTTGGAATGCACATAATGTCTTATAATTCGTCACGCATTCCACCCTGACCAAGAATACTTCTCAAGTATTTAGAGCTTTCGTTATTTTTGAAACTAGTACTGCCAGTTACTTAAAAATGCGATGACTAGATCTTGTAACTATATTTACTGAGTTTTGTCTGCTTTATTCCTTTTCTCTTCAAGTGGTAATTTTCAAGTATTCATATATAAGTTCAATATTTAAGTATTCATATATAATTCAAGTATTAATTTTATCATGTATGAAAAAGTCCTCTTCCTCATAGACAATTATTAGTTGAGCATCCGTTTCATGCTTCAGATAACTCAAGAATCATGATTTATCAAAGTTTTTTCGCGTTACTGATTTTGAGCTTCCGGGATACACACTATTCTAAACAGGAAGTTTATGGTGAATTTTAAGACATTTGCGTCACTCATAAACTTATGTAATTTTTATGCATCTTTTTACCTTTCATTTTTTGTCTTATCTTATCTTATCTTTTTGCTAAATTTTCGCTCAAATTTTGTTAAAGTTATGTATCTTGGGTGGCGGCGACAATTATTACTTGGTCACGAAGAAGCAGGGCTAGCTGTGAAAACATAATTCTTGAACAAATTATGGGGGTTTTACAAGATTTCCCTATAAAAAATCTAAAACTTGAAGTGCGTCACCCAGGTCTTAAATTACGTTATTTCCATTTTTTTATCATATCATTCATGCATGGATTATATACGATGTTATATTTTGTTAGTGCTTTTTCGTGTAGTTTTTGTGTAACTTCTATAACTTTCAATGTTATATTCTCTTGAAAAAGCTTTGTTTTGTTTAGCGTTTTCTCTTCAGGTAACTTATATATTGCTCTTAGTGGTGGTAAATATCTACTATCTTTAATATTGGTGGCAGTACATGATGCATTGTGATAGCGTTGCCATATTTAATATAACACATGTAATAAAATATGTACGAGGGGTATTGATACCTAGTTAGCCTAGGCCACTTTCCTTGCACAAACCAAAATATTATAATACTAAGAAATAATGACATTTCAAAAGTTTTACTGTAAAATCTTACATCAAGGAGTTGAAGTATTGCTGTGCAGTATATTTTGAAAGAAAGCAAGTCGAATGCAAATAAGAAAATCGACAAATTGGAGTATCAAGGCATCATCAAATACTCGTATTTGAAGAGGTTAAGTGGTAAGGAAATTTAGACTTAGATTCCTAAATGCTTGAACGCCGAACACAAACGAGCAAGAGTGAAAGTATCACGAGTCAGTCTGTGCCCGTTTTGAAGGAGATCCAGATTTTTGAACCATCTCGTGACTATAGATGAAACATGGGTCCATTTTGACGAACCAGAAATAAAACAACAATCAATGCAGTGGAAGCATAATTGTTATTTAGGACCTGAGAGCTCAAAAATCCGCTAGAAAAGTTTTTGCTTCATTTTTTGGGATGTCAATGGAATAATTATGATCGATTACCTAAAAAGGGTCAAACCATCACTGCAGGACACACAAACATCCTGCACACAAATCGCCCATTACCACAAATATAATTCGGCATCTAGGGTCGAATTACTGGAACACCCGCCTTATTTCCCCAGACTATTATCTGTTCCATCGATTGAAAAAAAGTTTTAAAGGACGTCAATTTTTGTGTAAGGAAGAGATATAGAAGGGTTTGCAGACCAAAAAGAATATTTTTTTCAGACGGGTTAAAGGTGTTGCAGGGTCGCTGTATTAAGTGTATTAATTTAAGAAGAGGCTATGTTGAATAATAAAATATTCCCAACTTGAAATTGTTTCAATAGTAGACTAAGAATTTATCAATACGAAAATTAAACAATTAAATTTATTTGAAAAACTATTCCTCTGAAGATGACATTAATTTAAAAAAAATCTATGTCAAAGATGTCTTTAAATGGTTTTATGATCAGCTACCTTGACATGGAATATATTTTTCATGCAGAAAAGCTTTTTTTACGAAAGTTCACTGTTATGATTTTACTTCATATATTCTCCTCTGCTAGAAGTGTTGAAGAATACCTTATATGTAGTTTCGAAGGATTAAATCAATTCAACGTCAACCAAACAAAGAAGTTTAGTTTTTGAGTAACACTCGTATATTAATATATTTTCGATTGCTTCCGACGATTGCTTTAAATTCTAAACAAAATTTGATTTCTTGTTGTAAAGGCTTGTTGCTACTTAATCTCACCATAACGGCTACTTAATTATGTACGTCAAACATTTCGTCTAAGACGTTTCAGATCGATGAGATCGGTTTACCAAGTTGTTGGTAAGCAAGCAATATAGCAGAGGGTTGGTGAACCGGGAAGGAAGGGTTGTCGGACCATTTCCATTCGATCGCCATTAAAGTAAATAGGTGTTTTGGAAGATGTTTGGTTAGTTGATGGACAGGCGAATACTCGAACGGATCCGGATCGCTTGAGCTAAATGCGTTTCATTGTTACCAACACATGCGTCCGAAATCCAAATTAATTAAGAGTCTCGTGATGAGAGCGAGAGAGAGAGAGAGAGAGAGACGAAGGAAGAAGTAGGGAATTTTCGATTCTCTGGGGGTACACGCGGCATAGTGAGTACGGTTTATCTGCACCATGCTACCTGAAGCAGTTGTTCGTTGTGCGCCGGCTGCCCAATTTGAATTTCTAGTTGAGTATGAATTGTGTTTCCGAAATGCCGCTCGCATGTAATTGATTTGAAAGTTGTTCGACCAGTAATTAATATTGAATCTATACATAGTTGTTGACAGTCTTAGATATTTGTATAACGTTTGAGATAATGGCGAGAACGATAAAGTTGAAATTGATTAATTCGACAGTTTTAGACATGTTCAAGCAATATAATCTATAATTTCACTAGTTAAGAAGTAAATCCAAATTGAAGTAAAAGTTGTCCAATTAAAAACAACATAGTATTTTGTAGTTCTTCAGACCCTTTGGTATTATAACGTCTTGAATAAATATGATTCCTAGTTGTATGTAATTGACTAATAACCCTAATTATTTGTGGCAACTTACATTTTAGAAATTAAAGCAGTTCTCATGAGAATGGAATTACGTCACATATTGTCACACTTCTTTCGCAAAAATAAATTTAAGAAAATGTTTAACCCGTCCCTCGCGAGAATAATTTTTCTAGCCAAAACCAGTTTCTGTTTTAAAAGGACATTATGCAGTTTTTAATAATAAGAATTTAAGAAAAATTCATTAAAAAAGTTCGCTATTTTTATTAATTTTAAAAATAACGGTCTTTTATTTCGTTTAGCAGCTTGTTACTATATATTTGAATACCTAGGTGCTTAATTGCATTTTATTTATTCTAGGAAAAGGAATGATGGTACTTATTATATTTCTGCTGTTATACCTAATCATAATAATAATAATTCAAAATGTATCGCTTATATCGTATGTAGTACGAGGTACTCCCGGAAATTCTCGAAATGTGAAAAAACACAATAGATTGTTCTTACAATTTATTCACTACCATCCCCTTCAAAGTACTCTCCTTCCGCATGAATACACCGATCCCAGCGACTTGTTCATGATTGGAAGCAGTGCTGGAAATTTCCTCGTGTTAACATGTTCAACACTGCCTGTGAATCGGCCCGGATCTCCTCAATCGTCTCAAAACGACGCCTCTTGAGCTTCAGTTTCAACTTCGGAAACAGGAAGAAATCAGAAGGGGGAAGATCTGGGGAGTAGGGAGGCTCAGGTAGTACTGCCGTCTTCATCGAGGCTAGAAAATGACGCAGAGTGCGTTGGTGCATTGTCGTGGTGTATAATCCACGAATAGTTGCTTCTAGTCTAAAGAAGCCTCACGAAATACTTGTTTAACCCTTTCGCGCCGATGACCGTATTTTCCCGCGCGAAAAAATTGTGACCAACAGTCGAAGACCGTATTTACCCAATTCATTGTATTTAGGCGACGATTGCCGTACGAAGCCGTCCGCTGCTGTTTTATGTATTACATGTGTTTATTTGAAGTTATAGACAAGTTTAAACTTGCAGGTTATTCTATTTTTCATGTGTGCATTCGGCAGTAGCAGTTCTTATTTCATACTGTGTACAGGTTTTCTTTTTAAGTTGTTTACTTTATAAGAATCGGTGTTTATAGATTTACTAATATTTGTAGTTTCAACAAAACATAAAAGTAAGTAAAATACCTATATAACGTATATAATATATATGATAATATTATATTTCTGTAGAAAATGTCTCAAAATCGAACGAAATATTTAACGGAAAAAGAACTTGAACGTATTGCCCTTGATATGATGGAAGATGACACATTAGAAGACGACAATGCGGGAATTAGTAGTGGCGAAAGTGATTCCGATAAGGATATTGAAGGAGATAGTGAAGAAGAAATTATCGATGGAGTAGACGAAGAAATAAATGGAGATGATACAAATTCGACAGACGACTTCACATGGAGGTACACACCAACCTGGACTCCTCATGAATATGATTTTGATGAAAGTAATAGTGGTATTCAAAACAAAAATATTACTAACGAATCAACAGCTCTAACAATTTTTCAAGAATTTCTGAGTGAAGAATTAATTAACAAAATATTATTGGAATCTAATTATTATTATAAACAAATAATTGAGAAAGATGCTAATATGAAAAAGAATATGAGAAGTTTAGAAGCTGATGAGTTCATGTGTTTCCTAGGACTAACATTACTTATGAGTAAAGTAAAAAAATTGGAAGTTCATGAATACTGGTCAACAAATACCCTAATAGAAACCCCTACTAAAGTAATGAAAAGGGACAGGTTTAAATTCATAATGACGATTTCACACTTTTGTAATAACGATGAACAAACTAATGATAGACTGTGTAAAATTAGTTCCATAACAACAGGAGTAAAAGAAATTTGTCAAAAAAATTTTAAGCCGTACCAAAATCTCTGCATCGATGAAAGTTTACTACTATACAAAGGTAGATTGCTTTTCGAGCAATACATCCCATCGAAACGCAGTAGATTTGGAAAAAAATGTTCATAATAAGTGATTGTAAAACTGCATATGTATTAGATTTCATTACCTACAGTGGTTCAACCACTGAAATTACAAATCAGAATCCTGAATTAGGAAAGTCAGGACAAATAGTTTTAACTCTTATGAAAAATTACCTCCATAAGGGACATTCTTTATATGTGGACAATTGGTGTACTAGTCCATTATTATTTAAATATTTGCATCAACAAGAAGTAAATGCTTGTGGTACTGTTAAAAACAATAGGAAATACATGCCAGATTTTTCACAAAAATTGCGAAAAGGAGAAGTAATTTTTAATTCGTCTGGACCAATCCTTGCAATAAAATGGTGCGATAAGAGAGAAGTTCATATGTTAACAACCATGCATGAAATATCAATGACTGTTACGGCAAAAGTTGATAAAGCAACAAAAGAAAATGTTCAGAAACCTACTGCAGTGCTCGAATATAATAAAAATATGGGTGCCGTGGATAAATTGGATATGATGCTAAGTGCTATAAAAAGTACCAGGAAAACCATCAAGTGGTATAAAAAAGTCTTTTTCCATCTTGTAGATATTTGCATCTACAATTCTCACATTTTATATAATATTCAAAAAAAGATGCAGCCTCCATTAGCAGATTTTCAACTGGAATTAATTGAGCAAATATTTGAAAAATACAACAACCTTAATAAATCTATAACAATAGGTCGAGCTCATGTTAACAATCCATTAAGATTAACAGGACGGCATTTTGCTAATAAAATTCCTACAGAAGAAGGAAGTAAGCAGAAAGTAAGAAGATGCGTTGTCTGTAGCAAGCATAAACTGAGAAAAGAAACCTCATATTATTGCAAGGATTGCAATGCACCTCTTTGTGCAATCCCTTGCTTTGAAATTTATCATTGTAAGCGTACTTACTAAAAAAAATGTTAATTTTAATTAGGTACTCTTATTATATTGAAATAAAGTATAAAATTTATAAGCTATATTGTTCTTATTTTTACTTTTCTATTAATTATGAAATTTAAACATACGTTTCTAGTTAAATACAATATTCAAGTAAAGACGCCGGTGAACGTACTTTTCCGATACATGCATGCTATAACGACGAAGACAGTACGATTCCGAAACCTCATAAATAGCCCGTCTTATGGGCATTGCTAATGGAAAAATAGCCCGTCGCGAAAGGGTTAAGCATTTTCGGAGTTCCCGTTGCCATTTTACCAAGTTTGAAGAAAAATAAAATAGTCTAAAATTGTCAGATCTGGAGATCTTGGAGGAAAATTAATAATTCTAGTATCGAAAAATTCTTGCAAAAAGCTATTGTTTCTCGAGATTTGTGCGCAGGTGCATTTCCCTAATGGAAATATCCTTCCGGAAGTTCATCATCACGTTCATAAACGGATCTAATAAGTCATTTCGATATCTTTCAGCAGTTGTGGTTCAATTGAATTGATAAAGAACAACACACAATGAAAAGGGTAATTAAAGAAATTATTAGTATTAAACAGGAAAAAAATTCTATTAACCACAGAAGTGATATAAAAAATTTAAGCAGTATATACTACAACTTAATTATGTAACGATCTGCAATTTACCATCATAATATATGTTGCTGTTAAATAATTACAGCAGACCGATTTTCATGTGGCCGGTTAGAAGTACCGCCCTCGAGAAGCGCACGAAATTCATAGGGAGGGGAACCTCTGTGTACATCGTTTTAAGCGATAAACACAGTCGTGCAGTGCCGTATTAAGGTAGTGAGTAATGGAGTTTAAAAGTAAATTAAATAAATGTGTTTTACACAGTCAAACTCGTGAAGTGATCTCAAATGTATTTAAATATATGCAAGAAGAAAAAACTTCAGGGGTACTCAAAATTCCACTGGATCAGTTATATGAACGCGTTATTGCCGCAACGGGTGTTTCTGAGAGAAGTATTAGACGGATTGTTAAAGAAAAAAATGAAATAAGCGCAGGTGCCGGTTCATCTTTTACATTGCCAAAGAAAAATAAAAAAAGAACCAAGCCCAAAACCGACTTAGACAATGCAGATAAAGGTGTGCTGCGTAGAACAATTTTAAATACCTTTACTGTTGACAAAATTGTGCCTACAATGCCAAACATTCTAAGAAAATTTAAAGAAACAGGATACACTGGAGGAATAGATTCTCTTCGGAAAGTAGTAAAAGATATGGGCTTTCGTTGGAGAAAAACAAAAACCAACAGAAAGTTGTTAATGGAAAAGCACGACATTCGTCAATTAAGTTAAGAGTGTCTTATTTGCGTACCATTCAAACCTACAGAAATGAAAAAAGACCGATTATATATATGGATGACTTACATCCACAGTTCTCATACCGTGGCTACTTGTTGGAGTGACAATTCCAATGAAGGATTAGCAAGGCCTATATCAAAAGGTCTAAGACTAATTATTGTTCATGCTGGCTGCGAGACGGGATTCATTCCGAATGCTAAATTGATTTTTAAGTCTAATACCACAACGGGAGATTATCATCACGAGATGAATTATGAAAATTACAAAAAATGGTTGTTAGAAAAATTAATTCGAAACCTGCTTCCAAAGTCTGTCCTAGTAATTGACAATGCTCCTTATCATAATGTCCAAAAAGATAAACCACCGAACTCTAATAGCAGGAAATCAGTTATGATAGACTGGTTAAAGTCTAAAACTATTTACTTCGACAACAACATGCTCAAGCCCGATTTATATAATATTATTAAAATACATAAGCCAACATTTAAAACGTTCGAGATAGATGAAATGTTAACACAACGTGGCCATAGTGTTTTGCGATTACCGCCATACCACCCAGATTTAAATCCGATTGAGTTAGTATGGGCATCTCTTAAACAATATGTGGCACAAAAAAATGTATCATTCACTATTAGATATGTTCAACAGTTATGTGATAACTTTTTTGATGAATTTAGTGCTGCTGAATGGAATAAATGTTGTGACCACGCGATAAAGTGGTAGCAAAAGTTTTTGGAAGCGGAACCTCTCATAGACGAAGTTACAGACCAGTTCATTATTAATTTGGGTGAAGACTCTGAATCGGAGAGCGAAGAGGAAGTCAGTGATTCTGCATAACTTTTTATATAATTATATGTATAATTTACCGTAATTTTTTTGAAATTTAGTTATTGTTCATTATTGTTTTCTCCTATCATTATTTTTGAGTATTTATGTATTATTTCTTATTGTAATTATTATTTTCATTGTTATTTCCAATAATATTAGTATTAATAATATTCTTTTCTCAACGACTATTAAATAATGTTATTACAACACTCGCCTACGCTCGTTGAAGAATATACTGTTCTTTTGTACATATAGAAAGTTTACAATGTGATTATAATGAGAAAGAGATTAGCATAAACATTATTTGCCAATAATTCAGTTAATTATCCAAATTAGTTTTACTTAATCCTAAGCCTTTCTACCGTTAAGTGTAGCTAACAATCTTATTCAGTCATCCCCTTAATGTGATGTTAGTACGCTATTAGCTAGTAGGTAAGGTAAGACATTTTAATTAAACATGTTACATGAAACTATGCGTTTTATTTTACTTCTATTTGCCTTAATTTAGTGAAATACAAGCCATTATAAACATGTTCAACAATGTGATTTTCTGAATTTATCCCTTACTACGTCCCAATGCACGACTCGCACAAAGAGTTTGCATTTCAGTTTTCCGAATACTGTCTCTATCTAACGCTGACCCTTACTTGACGCACGTACAAATTCTCCCACCGGCCACATGAAAATCGGTCTGCTGTATATGTCTTATGTTATTTAAATATCTATACATTTGCTTATCATGCTGACAGTTCCGTGTTTTGATCCCTGACTGGCTGTCCGAGTAGGTTTTCGTGGTTTTCCTTCTCGTTTAAGGCGAATGCCGACAGCTTAACATCTTAAGTCGCTCCATGGGCGCATACATAATAATAACTCATGTCTTGCTTTTCCCTGTTTTTGTTGTCTATCTATTTTAGAATACTAAGGCATGATTTATTATTATTAAACTGGAATGTATCTTTGAATAATTTTATCCATGGCAACTGCAAATGTATAAGTATGACATTAATATACTGTCACTTATATTTTATATTCCTTGAAAAAGGCATCATTTGCCGAAACATATAGGATTGTTTTAAATATATACATTTTGAAGTAAAACCAGACCTTAACAACAAATTGAATTTACTATATATATATATATATATATATGTTTTCTAAGATTCGGATATTAAATTTTTAGCCAGAGCATGAAATCTTTTAAATTCCTAATAAAATAGACAAAATCCTTATTTTTAATAAATTCCGTTTGCTTTTCAAGGATATATATATATATATATATATATATATATATATATATATATATATATATATATGTACATATATATATAATTAAGGCAGGAATGTATGAAAAAGGATGGTATAGTTTTGCTGTGGTATTTGAATAGATTTCTACAGATGGTTCTTTCGGAATTTTCGCTTAAGGCTCTAGCTTTTCGCCTTTTAAAGATTGGTTCGGTTTTACATGAGATCCTCCACAGCAAGTGGAGCTGCGCGTCAAGCCACATGCCATATTGTTGAAGATTGTCCTCTGAAGCGGTTTGCATGTGTAATAGACTATATTAAATCCTTATTTATTAGCGTTATATACCTTTTGTTTTTGTGTATTTTTTATATGTGCAGATGTGCTTCTAAATAAATAAATAAACTACAAAACATGCTTAATGACCTCCATCAACTTCAATGCAGAGATTTATACGTCTTCTTATACTATTAAAAACGTTTTGCAACATTTCTGTAGAAATATTATTTACCGCTTCTTCAACTACAGCTTCCAATTCATTTAAATTATGATTTATTTCGAAGTTTAGAATCCTTTAAATGCTCAAACAAGAAAACCAAAGGTGTTAAAGTCTTGTGCTTACAAGTCTCTCATCATAAAATTGTTTCAAATAATTAATTTTAGTTTGTGCAGAATGTGGTGGAGCTCCATTTTGTTGAAAAAAAATTTCTTATTTCACTACCATGTAACTGATTAATAAACGGCTCCAAAAAGCATTTGTCTATAACGATAAGCATTTATCGTATCAGTAAAGAAAACAGTCTTAAAATCCGTCTTATGCAAATTCCAAATGCCCATTCTAATTAAATGTTTCAAAAAAATTATAAGGATTGTCTGCTGACCAAGTGTGGTACTTCTGTGAGTTGATATGTCCAAACAAGTGAAACCACGCTTTCTCAAAGAAGACGGTTAATTACAAATTTGCATTATTAAGGGTAGGTTAAACCAGTCACAATAATTTTATTGTTGCTTAAAATCTTGTTCATATAAGTGATGATCCGTCCAAAGTAGATACTTTGGACGGATCCATGTGCAATTGTTTTTTCAATACAGCCCCACTTCAATACAGTAACACTTACATGACGAACAGAAAAAAAAAATTGAAAATATAGCAAATCCATATTTTTATTTCTTATCTGTCCTACCTGTGTGAGTGAATAATTTTCTAGGAGACTTGTTCCGATTAATGTCTATTCTATTTCGAATATCTTTTACGATATCATATGTTCGGGGCGTTTCGAATGACGTTCAAATGTCGAGAGCTACGTTCTCCTCAGTATATTCTGGCGAAAACTGCTGAGGCACAATCGCAGAGAAAAGTTCATGTCCTATTTTCGTTTTGTTTCTACTTTGAAATTGGACCATAATAATAAAGATTGCATTGTAAAGAACACAACGATCAACATCAAACAATAATGGCAGGTAAACAAGCACAAATATAAACATGAGAAATGCCACCAATTTCGAAATATTCAAATGTCCTAATCTAGAGATTTTGATACAGCCAACTATGGTCAGTTGATTTTACTCACGGTGTATATACTGTTCGCAGTACTTTAACATTGTATTGTTTTAGACTATAAATAATGATTACGTATTTATAATAATCTCTAAATTTTATTAAATAGAAGTGAGTTTTTAATTTAAACGTTTTTCGCATGCCATATTAGAAAATTGCTCAGAATATATGTTCGTATTGCAGCTTAGAAGTTAGAAGTCGATATCCGACATACTTTTAACACGTGAAGAAATTTAGAAACATTTAGAGCTTAGAAGTTAGAAGTCGATATCCGACATACTTTTAACACGTGAAGAAATTTAGAAACATATTATCAAGCAATACATTAAATATCTCTTCATATATTTACATATTGCGAAATATTTCTTGAATTCCAGTGTTTACAAGTATATATAATATTCAACAATGATTTTTAAAAATTGATGTTTATTTCTTGTCAGCAAGTATGTGCATATTTCAAAACATAGATGTAAAGATACGAGTAACAAAGCAAAAGTCTCGTGCTTGCCGTATCCGTTCTAGATATGTACCTCGTTAGTGCGGTGATATCTGAACGATCCAGGCCAGTGAATATCTTTGGAGTTGACAGGTACACGGACCCTTAATTCACCCTGTCTGCACCCCTGACTGGGTTTTTGATACATTTCGGTCATTATTGTTCAACAGAATATCTTTTTTTTTGGAGAAGAAGAAATTTTCGTTTGTGAAAGATATTAATGCAATTATTGAAAATACACGTTTGTTTATTCTAGGTTAGCCACAATTATGGTTAATATTTTTCTCGGAATTTGGTTCAATAAAATATTTTTAAAATAAATATACTCATTTTAACGTTTCGACATTTGTCTTTTTCAGAAAAAAAAGAATGTTTATTAGATACTAGGTGGGTAGATAATTTAATAATTATCGACAAACCTGGCATAGGTTTGTCGACATATTCGACGTAAAGGCTATTATTGATATCCACAAAAAAAACATCGCCATATGAGCGGTCGAGTATGTTTTGGTAGAAAACAATAACCTTCACTATCCATGAATAGGACCACATTGTTAAAAGTGTTGTCGGAATTTTATGGATTTTTTTGCAGGTCAATAAACTTTAATTACAGCTGTAGTTCGATAAATATAGAATAAACAAACATATGAACCGACTTTAACTATATTTTGGTCCTAAAAATGGTGAAATTTTGTATTAATTACCAACAAATGTCTTTTGTGATTTTCAGTTAGATATTTATACGTATTCCACAGATTCGCACAGGTTGAGCGCTATATATATGTTGAAACGCAGATTTTCACGGCGGAAATCTGTTAATTGTTCCTTTCGAGAGTTGGGCCGTGCAGATGTCATTAAGCTCTGTAAGGGACTGTTTCCTTGACGAGCTTTCGACGATCTCTCTGTTGTCATTTTCAAGATATTGCTGCTGTCGATCTTTGAGTAGAGTACTGCGTGTTATTTTTCTTCATGTCGGTATTTGTAGTTTAGTGTGGGGATCTTTGTGTGTAGTGTGTGAGTTACGTTGCGTTCGCAACTGTGCTTGTATTCTCGCGTCTGCTTTTTGATAAAATGATTTTCCATTGGGTAGTCTCTGTCTGTGATCTCTTTTATTTAGACTGTTAGGTCTTTTCTATACTTCGATGGTTTTCTCTGGCTATTCTTGAGTGAAAATGTTCTATTTACTATAAATATTTTCACTCAACCGGTACCCAGAAGAATACCACAGTTCTACTCGAAGATCGACAGCAAAGAATAAAAACAGCCTCTTACAGGGCTTTATGACCTGTACGCGGCGCAACTCCCGAAAGAAACACTTTATATATATATATATATTTATATATCCAAAATTTATTTAAATTCGGGTAAGCGGTCAATTAAAAAACTCCTTTATTAAATTACCCTATATTTCGCAACACTGTGTCGCTTCTTCTGGGGTAAAAAATGTAGAGTTAAAAAATAATAAAATTGACGTACAAAATATAAAAATGATCATTTTTATATTTTGTACGTCAATTTTATTATTTTTTAACTCTACATTTTTTACCCCAGAAGAAGCGACAAAGTGTTGCGAAATATAGGGTAATTTCATAAAGGAGTTTTTTAATTGACCGCTTACCCGAATTTAAATAAATTTTTGATAATATATCACGGTCGATCATTTCTTTTCAATTACATATATATATATATATATATATATAGTAAACTTAATAAGTCGGCGATTAAAGGTCTGGTTTATTACTTCAAAGTATATATATTTAAAACAACCCTACATGTTTCGGCAATGATGGCTTTGTCAAGGATATAAAAAATATAAATGACATAATATAAATGTCAAATAATTGAGTTGCTATGGTTTAAATTATTCAAAGATAAATTCCAATAATAATAATAAATCATGCCTTAGTATTCCAAAAAATAGATAGCAAGGTGTGAACATATGTGTTGTTCGCTGCTAGCAGCTTGTGTCTCTTTCTGTCATGTCTCTTCGGTATGAGCTTGTGTGTTGGTTGCTGCTGGCAGTTTGCGTCTCTCTCTGGGTGTGTGGTTTTGTATTTGTGTCAGCGCGCAAGTGTAGGGTTTTGCACGTTGGTGCGCTCGTGCGTGTGTTTAGTGACCGGTCGCGTAAATTTAGAGAGATCGGATAACCAGCTGTTGCGTAGGGCCGCCAACCCTTTCCCGGCAACTTCTTTACTTTTCCGTGCAGTACTTCGTGCTGTATATTACGCAAAAACAAAATGCGCAGCAATTAGATATTAGTTAATCGCCGACTTATTAAGTTTACCATATCATACCAAGGTCACGAAAATATTATATATATATATATATATATATATATATATATATATATATATATATATATATAATAACTTCGTGACCTTGGTATGATATGGTAAACCTAATCAGTAGGCGATTAAAGGTCTGTATATTACTTCAAAATATATGTATTTAAAAAACTCTACATGTTTCGGCTGTATACGCCTTTATTAAGAGAATACAAAATATGTATGCTGTCATTTCATATTTTGTATTCTCTTGATAAAGGCGTATACAGCCGAAACATGTAGAGTTTTTTAAATACATATATTTTGAAGTAATATCCAGACCTTTAATCGCCTACTGATTAGGTTTACTATATATATATATATATATATATATATATATATATATATATATATATATATATATATAATAAAACCTGTAGAGGTTAGCAACAAAAGGAGTGCAAATTAAATAATTACAACTGTTTATTCTTTCTGGTTTGAAGGAATTTTCGGTATGTGTCGACCGAAATATATGAGTTGAAATAATGCAATAGTTTGGTAGTTTGAATAGCACTAATTTATTTACAAGATAATTAATAAATTGAATCTTGGAGTTCCATTAAACTTAATATAAATGCAGGAATCAGGTTTTAATAGTAAAGACCGAGAAACAGGCTAATACATAATATTCTCTTGTAGTGAGATAGCTGAGATCTTGGTTGGAACTAACTTTTGTTTTAACTTATTTTTGCAAAGAAAGTTTTATCTCCGCCAGTACAAGGGAGGGAGAAAACAGTATAATCAATTTAGTGATTATACTGAAATTTCAATTCAAATATTTTAGCCTTCTTCAAGAAAAAGTATGTGCTGTAGTTTACCAACGTCATAAATGGATTAAAATAAACAATATGCACATGAAACCTTAATTATGGGGAAATGAAATAAATATTAAATACTAAATACACAATACGAATGTTATAGGCAATATAATATAATATATAATATAATGGCAAGATACCAAGTACGTAAATTACAATAAATAGAAAGTGGGCTAGAGATAACGAATAATATTCGAAGAATATAGGAAAAATGTAATAAACCGAAATCTCTAAACCTATTGTAAAAATATGAATACATTAAATACCATACAATACATGAAATGTAAAAATAAAACTTACGCTATTATAAAGGTTTACAACAAGGAAATGAACTGATTTAAAAGAAGGTTATACCTGACCAGACAGGTAATTAACACATTAAATATTTGGGAAACTCCAAGACCTTTCTATACACTTTATATTTACAAATATGTAGAACAAAATTAAAACCTATGCATTAATACGTAAAATAAATACTACTAAATCTATTTGATTATATTTAAATAAAACTAAAAATACAAATTAAATCTATATTGTCCGAACAATAACATAGTTAAGCAATGGCACATAAACAAAACAAACAGCAAGGGGGTCAAATTTTATCCCTGAGGAATATCAGAAGGATGAACTAAATCAATGGAACAGAATTCATTGCATGTTACATACCATTTTCTTTGAAATAAATAAGACCGAAGAAGACTGATGATGTACTGATATTATCAGGAAATGCTTTTATACTTAGCGCATACATTATTCTCATTCTTTCGTTCGGAAACGAGGAATTGTAAAACTTTCCTCCAAATTAACGAATTCGATACATTTCCTTCGACCGTTGCGGAAATGCATATGGATGTTTCGAATTTTATCACGAGAACCGCCTTCTACACCATCCATCACTGTCTCGTAAACCATGCAAAATAGATTACTCTCGTGTACGTAAGGATAACTGTGAAAATAGATCTAATCGGTACGACGTTGTACTATCCCGACCGCTCTAGTAAACGGTTAGGGAGAAGAGACCTAGGGATCCGGTGGCATCGAGCGCGGTGCATCCCGTCAAACAAAACTGAATCAATCAGATAATAAAGCGCGCGCGTAAATGAATAGTGTTCGCGGCATAAAGATACAACACGCAAATAGTGGCGCGAAACGTTGTTCATAATTAAACTGTCATTGTGATTGATGATCTTTTTCGGGTGAAAATTAGAAACGCACCGGAATTATTTAAGGTACTGTGAACGTAGCTCAATTAATTTGGCAGTTAGTTGAGGAACGAACCCCCGCGAGGAAACTTTTTCAATTTGTGAATTATAAATAGGCTGTCGTATGTATATATATTTGGTTGACGAAAGGACGTAAATGTAATGTACATAAAATTGTATGTTGTATAAAGAAATTAAAGTAAGTGATTTATTTTACAAATATAAATTTAAAAAAAACCATTAAATAAATAATCGCTACATTATTATTATTACACGTGTACGGACGAGTAGATTATTTATTTCGTAAAAAATATAGCTGCAAGTCTAATACGAAAATTTATTCTTTTAAATACATTCCCTATGTATAATATAAAAGTTACAGAATTGATTTAAAATATCTACGATTTCTGCGTTTCCAATTATAACTTGGAGTTTGTAAAAATCAATTTTACATAAAGAACTCAATTTTAGACTTCTAAGTTTTTAAATTTCCTTGAATCAGTGGATTCAAGGAAATCACCGGATTACGCAAAAACAAAATGCAATTAGATATTAGTTAAGAAAGAGTCCAGTACATTGTTTAGACGTTGAATTACAGAAAAGTTTGCCTTACATGGAACACGCGAAAATTAACGTATGTCGTGAGAGATCAAAGGAAAAACATTTGTGAAGGGAATTATTTTCTCATGAACGTTTCCATCGGGGATGGAATATGGATAGTTCAACACTATGACCCCAAAAACAAACGCCTGTCAATGGGATATCGTCCTGATTCTCCACGTATACAAAAATTCGAAAAATCGCAGAAAGTCATGCTCAACATTTTCTGAGATATAATGGGCGTCATTCATATTCCGAATATCTGCTGAAGGGATCAACCATTACCTCAATAAAATGCTGTTACAGTTTACCATCACTAAAGAATTGTAGTAAGGCCAGAAAAACGATTTTTTCTTGCTCCACGTTAACGCCAGACCGCATTGCAGCAATGAAACGACGAGTCTGAAATTCGTGGTTGTTTCGCACCCTCTGTTCAGTCCTGATTTGGCACCTTCAGATTTCTGATTGTTACTAAAGTTGAAGGAAGTATTGAAAGATCAACATTTATAACATTTTAAAAATCCCATCAGCTCGAATTGTAATATTTTCGACGATCCAATTTCGGGCTAATATCTCCATCTTGGATTAATATTATTTTTGACCCATCCAACTTGCAGCTCACTTTAATACAAGGTGTGTATAAATTGGCGTATTAACTATACGTGGAGTGGTTCGTTAAGTTCAGAGTTTAAAACCTAAGGTTCACAAATGTTGCTAAATGTATGTTTTTTTCAAAGTCTTTCTGAATATACAGGAAGCATGATACATAATTTTATATTAAGACCTTTAACTCTAAATTTGACAAAGAACGTTGTCACATATATGTAGTTAGTACGCCAATTTATCCACACTTTGTATGTACATATACAGGGCAATCCAAATTAAGTGTTCACCATTGGTAACTTTGTTATTATTAAAGATACAAGATTGTTTAAATTAGCAAACTAGTAGTACTTTTAACGCTCTTTAAGATGGAAGAATTTAAAAAACAAATTAGCAGCGCGTTCTCGAGTTTTCCCGAAAAATATGTTTTTTTAAAATGGAAACCCCTGTATATTATGTCATTTTCTGTTAGAAATTCAATTTTTAAACAAGAAATCTTATAGGAACTTTTTTACTGGGATTAAAAACACTTGAGTTATAATGTATAAACAAAAACAGCTAAATAATTTTTATAAACTTTATTTTATACATAAACATATCATTAAAATAAAATAAAAATCACTGATTTTTTCATAGAAGATGTTCAAAAATACCACCTTGTTGTTCAATACATTTTTGAACACGTTCTGAACTTGTCGAACCGCTTTTAGTATGGTCCTACCATCTATTTGGTTTATCTTTTCACTAACTGCAATTTTTAGGGCGTTTACGTTTTCGTACCTTTGCTTATAAATCTTTGTCTTTAAATAACCCCATAAAAAAAAAATCAAACGGTGTTAAATCTGGCGATCGGGGAGGCCACTGAATAGGACCATTTGTTCCTATCCATGAATTGTTAAAAATAGTATTTAAAATTTGATGAGTACTTCTGTAGTTGTGCGCAGGTGCGCCATCCTGCTGAAAATGCAGATTCTGTCTACTTATGAGATCAATATCGTCTAAGAAATTACTCAAAATTTCAGTCAAAAATTCTATGTACCTTTCACCAGTTAGAGTGCCCTCATAAAAGAAAGGACCAACAAACCTTGAACCAATTAAACCGCACCAAACATTAAAACTGTAACGGACTTGCGGGCGTCTTGGATGTACTAAAAGAAGATTTTCCTTTGACCAGTAATGATGATTTTTTGTATTGTACATTCCAGAATTTGAGAAATTTGATTCATCGGTCCATAAAATATAACGAAAGTTGTTTACATTTTGGCGACAAAAGTTAAGATACCAGTAGCAAAAAAACATTCTTCTCTCTGGATCCCCTGGCAAGAAAACTTGAACTGGTTTGTACTTATAAGGAATGAATTTGTGTTTCTTCAGAATCCTATGCACAGTACCGTGACTCAAATCAGATTCCTTGATAATATCTAGTATGGAATTCTCACGGTTGGCCTCAAAATATGCAAGAACTAGAATTTCCGTGGCCTCGCTTATTATAAAAGTCCTTCTTGTTCTTGTTTTGGCAAAAACACTCTCAGTGCCTCTAAATTTTCGGTACAGTCTCAGAAAAAATTGCTCATTTGGTTGTGTTCGGAGTGGATATAATTCAGCGTAGTGTTCTTTTGCCCTCCTAGAGGATTTTCTGCACACTAAAGAAGATTCTAACATATCACACTTTTCTGCATGGGTAAAAATCATTTTTTTGTCAAATTAATAACTAGCAAAATGAAATTTATGAGCGAAAGACTAATAAAGCTGTACTAATATTTGACGTTTACTAGAAAGAATTAACGTCGTTATCATAGAAACATAGAAATGCACTTGACTTATGTTAAAAATTGAATTTCTAACAGAAAATGATATAATATACAGGGGTTTCCATTTGAAAAAAACATATTTTTCGGGAAAACTCGAAAACGCGCTGCTCTTTTTTTTTTTAATTCTTCCATCTTAAAGAGCGTTAAAAGTACTACTAGTTTGCTAATTTAAACAATCTTGTATCTTTAATAATAACAAAGTTACCAATGGTGAACACTTAATTTGGATTGCCCTGTATATGTATATACTTGCGCATAAGTTGAATTTAATAAGTAAAATTTGAAACTGAAATAAATATATGGTAATCAAAATAATTTCCATCTACTTGAAAATATTTTTGTCAACAACTAACAAAGATATAGATACAATTATGATTTGATCTGATGAATGCTTTATTAATGTCTCTTTTAGCCATTCCTTATCCTTATAAGAAGGCCTCCAAATCTTTAAGAAATATGGACGGAACATTAGAATTTAATACTTTGGATGACTTGGTTTCGATGTTGTTTTCGATGTGTGAGATCCTGCATCATTATCTGAAAAGTGGGTCCCTGTCTATTTACAACAACTACGCCCTTGCATTATTTATTTATAGTGAATTTTTTGAATACCCCAACAGTAATATTTACAATTGCGCTTTTTCCACGTGGTAAAAAGAAATATCGATTATATAGTATGTACACCATTAAATTCTTATTAATATTTTTTGTAAATGAGATGAGATGAGTTTTCGAAGTATATTTTCGAGCTATTTACGATTGTCGTTAATATCCAATTTTTGTTTCATGTTAGTAATTGATCTATTATTAGAATTCGTATTAAAAACGATTAAATTTTCTTCTCTGAGAAAGTGCATGGGGTATTTTCATACCTACATTTAATTGTTCTTATAGCATGAAATATGATTAATATTTACTGTTTGCAAGTTCTCTTGGGATTTAATTTGGATCTTCCTCCATTGAAATCTGTATACTTTCATTTCCGACCAAGGTGTCGAGCCTACTGTATGGTTGATTTCCACCACGAAACTTCACGAATCAACGTTGTACAATTAATTCGCAGACGGTAGCCTCATCATAAATTCTCTTTATCTTTATGTTATGATTTGTTGTTGTATCATTTTCAAGTTTAATTTAATATCACATTCACTGGTACTCATCTCGTGTTATTAAAAAATCATAAATACATATTTAAAGGAAATAGGTGTTAATACCAAGCGATACAAAAACCAATTCTCTGTTGTATTATATATTTCCTTTGATTACAAATATTGCACAGAATTTTGGTATCTTGTATTCATTTGGAGTTTTTAAAGATAAAACTGACAAGATAATAAGTTTATTATGTAAATTACAGATGTTAACTAAGAGAAGATTTGAGAAATAATGAGTAATAATTATAATTGAATGCGGAATTATTATGATAGTAATGTCACAATAAATTTTGTACATTACCATTTAAATAATTCTATCTTCTTTTTGTACTTACGAACTTTATCTCTTGCTGTTTTCGTTCCAATCCTTTTATCTTTAATTTGATTTCTCCTAATTATATTATAACATTTTCAATAATTTATTTCTTGACTTGATCTTTGTTTTAAACTTTAATAACCTTTATTTTTCACTTCTTTTTATTCTAATTCTTTTTTTGCTTCTTATAAATCTCCTTTAACCATTCACTTATTATTGAATCCTTTTTCAATTTATATATATTTATCCTTAGCAATATATTTATTACTATATTTTACATCAATATAAGTATCATTAATTATTACTGTCATTAAAGGCCGTCAAAAAGTAATAATTTTATCATCCTTTTACAAAATTTTATCTTTCTATTTTGAAATTTTTTTGTTGGTATCTAATCCAAAATAATAACCAACCTAATTAAGAAACATAGGCTTAGAAAACTAATTTATGATACCACGAGCTTACTACCTCAAAAAGACCTAGGTGAGAAATTTGTTTGTTTACCGTACCATTCAGCCTCTAGAAATCTGAACGCTATCTTCAAAAACTATTCTCTTCGAATAGCGTTTAAATCATGTAACTCATTAAAATCACTTTTACGTAACATCAAGGACAAAATTGAGGTAGAAAATAAATCTGGTATATATGAAATAAATTGTAACGATTGCAGCCGAAAATATGTCGCCCAAACTAGACATTCGATTTCAACTCGTTACAAGGAACATATTTCCCAGTTTAGATTCAACAGACCCGAAAAATCTATCGTTGCCCGACATATTTGGGACACAGGTCATTCTGTGCCAGCAAATAACCTTAGGTTGATTAAAACTGTTAATAATTATAGAGAATTAGATAATTATGAAAGTATTTATATATATAGAAATAAGAATAAATTAATGAATTCTGACAATGGACCATTCCCTCAGTCCAGTTTATATGCTTTATTGTGACTATAGCATTATTTTTACGCTTCATGTACCGCTTCACGGTTTCCTAAATTTCACGCTAGGTTTAAGTAGCATATAAGTGTTATTTCGATGTTAGGAATTTAGTGTTATCCCACTGGCGATTTGGTGAAGAGCATATCTTCTAAGGTTTACCTTAGCCATTAACATTTTTTCAGTTTTAAGGTTATTCTACTGAAGATGACAACTTAGTTTCCGAAATACGTATATAGTATATTGATATATATTGTGGTTAGGGTGTTTTTCTTATTTCTGTTGGTATCTAAAATCAATAAATAAATCATCCACCTTCTATTCTTTCAAATTCCCAGACACTTATTTTTTAAATATCAATCTCATTAATAACTCTACTTTTCACATTTGACAGTGTCATAACTTGCGCGCGAAATGTTGCGCTATGCAAGATTCTTTAACGTTTTTGTTTCTTTTATTTCAAATGTAATACGTACCCTTTCAAATTTTTCCTGTAATTATTATATTTTCATATTTATTTATTTTCGTATTTCACATTAAGCCTATAATTTCATACTTCGCAAATACATAAGAGGATAAGTACATAATACTACTTTAAGGGCCGGTATTATAAACAGCGAATAAATCTGAATAACAACTTGACAAATAAATTTATTGAACGAATAAGTTGAAGTCTGGTATTATAAAAATTACATACAAGTAAAATAAGTATTTGTAGAATAAGTCTGAACAGTTATGTATTTTGTAGTTTAGCGTTTCGATAAACGATGGAACCACTGAATAAAATGAAAAAATACAAAGAAACCTAATTCTTTAAGATCTCTTTTTATATGTATTTGTAGACTAGTAGGTTGTTTAAGTTTCCTTCGTGGTTTAGCACTTGCCTGTGATATTAGATTAATTTTGCTATTGCATATATTATTTTTTATTGTATTTAGAAAATGTCTGAAGATAAAAATGGAACGTTCCAGAAATTATACCTATTTGCATGTGTAAGGTTTCAAATTATTTTCAATAATATTTAAAACATATAGAAACATCTGTTTTGTTAAACGAAATCTTGCTTCAAATTCATCATTTGAATACATTTCAAATGGATCGGTCCTTTCGCGAAACATACTTGGCAGACGGCAACGTCGTAGACGTTGACGACATTCATACGGTTGATTTTCATCCCCTGATAATTTAAATACCCCTGAAACTGATGATGCCGGGGTCACTGATGAAACCAATAAATCTGACATTATCCTAATTCAACTTATCAAACACACAAAATATAAACTTTTAAAAGTAAGGTTATGTTTATTTGGAGCGCAATGAAGCAAACAGCTGATCGCATTTAACCAATTAATAACATTTAATACCACGATTTTCTAGGGTGTAAATTAATTGGTAGATTTACTTGCGTAGTTTTATTCGCTATTTATAATACCCAATCTATAGAATAAATTAAATTTACTTGCTTACAAAATAAATCCTGCAGATTTTTATCGTTTATAATACCGACCCTTAGTGAACAAACGATAAACAGATACTGAAGCTATTGGAAATGTGTTCTTCGTTGTTGTTATGAAATAAAAAGGAGACGTTTGTCAACTAAATCATAACTTGAGATGAGAAATTGTAATAAAAATGGACAGTAGATTGATACGAATAAAGCACCTAAACAACTTTCAAAGCCACCGCTTCACCAATAAAAGTTCACGGTAACTGTGGACAACGAAATAAATTATTTATTCTCGATACCTTAAAAAAGTGTTGTTTGGAACTAGTGGGAACTAGTCTGGGTAAATGTGCCAATAAAAAAAACGGACCTCTTTCGAATGATTTTATATAATTTAGAATTTTAAATACATATATTGGAAACGATTATTTTTTATACGACGTACTGATGCCAATATGTACGGACATAGGGACTGTACACGAGAGGCCCATGACTCATCGCCCACGGGCGTACTATTGAAAATTTGTATTTTTAAAGAGTTTTTAATTTTATTTATATAATTGGAAAACAAACGGGTGGAGATCTATAAAATAAGAAATACATTTTTATTTGTTCATTTTGTAGTTCAAGTTGAGTAAATAAGTATTAATATTAATTAGCAATACTTTCTCAAGGTTCTCTTCTGTAAAATTTTTTTCCTTGGAATGAAATACATCCTTGTAGATAGAAAACGTCCTTCCTAGATCGCAACTGGTTATAGGTGCATACTGGAACTATCCTTTTATTTCAACGCATTTAGCAGTTATATTTTGAGGCATTGTCCCCATGCCCAATTTGCCGCAATGTTATTAAGTCAGGATTTCTATTAAAAACTGCGTCTAACTTTTGTCGAAGGCCACACCCGAAGTCACTCGGAATATTTTTCAAATTATTAATAGCCACATCTAATGTAGTTAATCCACCATCTAATCAAAATAAATGATTAGATTTGGCAAATTTCGAAAGTATGAAGAAAGTACAACTGACTTTTTAAATTTGGAATTTGTATTAGTTCCTTGCACTTAGAAATATTTCGAGCGTCGTCATTTAAACATGTAACGAAATTTTGTAAACTATCGAAATTCTCTGCATAAAAACTAGTAACTTCCAACCATGTTCCCCATCTAGTTATTACTGGAGAGCGAGGTAGTGACAAAGATGGAAGTTTTTCCCTGTAAAGAGCTACTTTCAATGGTGCCTTTCTGAAAACTTTTTTAAAAGCTGATACAAGTCTATTAACTTCAGGAAAAGTGTCTCTGCGGAAACATATCCTAATATGCTGCATATTACTTGTGCAGCACAATGGGCGCGGAATCTGTGAATATATCAGAATAAACAGTTTTTAATTGAAATCCAGATTTAATAACATTGCGGCAATTGTGTATGGGGACAATGCCTCAAAATTTAACTGTTAAATACGCTGAAATAAATGAATATTTTCAGTATGTAGAAAGGACGTTTTCTATCTACAAGGATGTATTTCATTCAAAGAGAACAAATTTTACAGAAGAGAATCTTGGGAAAGTATTGCTAGTTAATATTAATACTCCTTTACTCAACTTGAACTACAAAATGAACAAATAAAAATGTATTTCGTATTTTATAGATCGTCACACGTTTGTTTTCCAATTAACACTTAAAACAATGAAAAAAAGGAACTAACTCACAGTACTTTATTTACCTTACGAAATATAAATTAATAAATAAAATAAATTCACTCTTGAATGATGAAAGGAATGTAGCTATAATATTGAAGTAATTGCGTCACAATTCAACGACAAAAAGACAGATTAGTGCTATTCAATAATCACGTGTTGTACTTAGCGATGTTATAGACTATTTATATAGTCCATCGTAATTTCGGCCTGATGCGTCCGGTTTCTACCAATATGATACGGAAGTAAGAAAGCTATATAAGGATGTATAATTCATTAAATTTGAATTACTGTTTAATTATGGGGCATTCTATATCAATAAAAGTCAAGACATCTTTACATTTAAATATAAATACTATCCGATATATAAATATACAAAAAAGCATATTGCAATGTCAGGAATACAAACTAATGTAATGAACGATATTCCTAGTTTATTAGTACCCGTCTAGTTTAGAAATTAAATTTCTCCAGTGGTAAGTAGCTATTAATAGATATCTCCGAGAAATATTTTGTTTCTCGGACAGAGGGATCTTTGAACGTGAATCCTTAGGGCACCTCCTTTACCTGTTCATGCCAACGAAGCTCTCCTATCCGATGATAAATGCCCAGTGACAGCGAAAGACATCTTGTTTATGATTTTGTAAATCCATTTCCATAGTTTTAAGTCGACGGACTTCATGAATAATGGAAGTCACTCCACTAAATCCGGCGTATTAACATTTTACTTGGCACCGGGTAGGAGCTAGTCCAAGAAGGAAGCCGAGATTAATTTCGTTCGTTGGACTGCGCGTATGTATAGTGTAAGGAATTTTTGTGTTCTCGTCTTTAACGATTCCGTTCGTTTCAACCCACCCACTTTCTATTTTAATGAATATTTATATGGTTTAGTGTGAACGCAAATCTCGCATAAGCTTTTTAAAAGCACCACCGACTGCGTTACGACAACAACAACCGTTCGGTAATGCGAGATAAAATTGCTAAGTGCTAGGAATGCGGGAAGGGTGGCGCCTTCGAAAATAATAACGTTTTATGGTAATGAAGCGAAAATTTTGATATTGCGGGAATAATGCTTAGTTATTGAATGAATATTGCGAAGATTTCTTACAAATTAAATTAAATAATCCTGGGTACGATTTCAAATTTTGCGAGCAAATTGCTAATTTAAATTTTCAGATTCGCTTTAGTCTTATCTCTTGAAATAATGGGTTAATACATATTTTCTTTTAATAAACTAGACTAAATCGATCGAAATTTAAAATGGAACTCAGAATTACAATTACTGAAAGCAAAAAATTAGAAACGTACACAAAAACAGTTGCTTTTTCCATAATAATAATCGTAAATATATAACAACATTGGATCAAAAATTTTACATTCTGGGGGAATCAATTTAATTATTGTTATTTAATTAATTATTATTATTATATTTTCCCAAAATTTTTTAGGTGTTCTAATTTACACTGGCCTACAAGGAAAAAATCATCACATGCAATTTTAGGTGGATTGGGCTTTTTTGGGATGTCGAATACAAATCCGATTTCGTTTCTTTCTAGTACGTAACATTTCATTTAGTCCAAAAGAATGATACTTTCCCATCTCAATAATTAGTAAAGTTGTTAATTTCCTGTGTAAAGGTTGCACAATATTGCACAAGAATTTATTATATTCCAAACTGAAATAAAGTCGGTTCCGGTAATTCTGCTTTATTTATACTATAAAATACATTAACAGAAATAATACCCTTCTAGGTTCTACTCTTACTACTCGTTATTTCTCAAAACATACACTCACACACGCACGCACGCAAATTAATGTATATATAAAGTTTATATATATATATATATATATATATATATATATATATATATATATATATATATATACATATATAAGAAGTGTTCATTGAAAAGTCAATCTAGGTTACTTTGAAATTTTAATAGAATAAGACGCAAATATATTAGTATGTGTTTGTTGTTCCGTAAACGTAAAACCAAATGACATTTGATAATGTCAATCACAAATATCAGTTAGTGCATAAAATAATCGTGCGTCGATTCTGGTTTAAATAAATTGCTTCTCAGTTTTAAAATGGCTTTCACTTTAGAACATAAAATTTTTTTTACCGCAAACATCTGTTCGACATTTGAGTCAACAAATAAACCTTTCTGTTGGTACAACTCAAAAGTTATTAAAAAAAGATATGCAACTTTAACCATACCGTGTCACAGCAGTACAAGAATTGTTAGAAATTGACTACCCATTGGTTTGTAAATATGTTTGTAAATATGAACAATAATGGAGAACTTTCGCAAAGAGTCATCCTTACTGATGAAGCATGGTTTTATAAAACGGGATACCTAAATTCACAAAATACAAGAATTTGGAGTAGTGAAAATCCACATGTAATTAATGAAGAATCGCTACATCCAGAGAAAATTGGTGTTTGGGCAGTGATAAGCCAAAGGCGAATCATTGGACCAATATTTTTTCAGGGAACGTTAACTGCTCAAAGGTACCGTACGGAAATTTTACAATCATTTGTCAATCAGTTGCATGATGATGAACTTCAAAATGCATATTTCCAACAAGACGGAGCACCTTGTCACTGTACTGCAGAATCTTTGGATTATTTAAGAGAATTTTTTGATGAGCGTATAATTAGTCGAAATACTGAAATTGCCTGGCCTGCACGTTTATGTGATTTAACACCTTGCGACTTCTTTTTGTGGCCTTATCTAAAAAATAACATATTTCGAACACCTATATTGAATTTGAATGATATGCTACAGAGAATCGAACAGAAATGCATGGAAATTAATAACAATCCAGTAATGTTGCAGAATATCATCAGAAATTTTGAACGGAGGACTTTAAAGTGCATTGATTGAAGGACAATATTTTCAACATTTGTTATAGTTTTCAATAAATACCTATTATTTGTTATTTATTTGTATGTATGAAACTGTCAAAATATACGACTTCGTAGGTTAAGTAGTAAATTTTAATTTACGACATACTTCAAAGTGTTCTCAGTAAATCACATGCTACTAGATTGCCTTTTCAAATGAACACTTGTTATATATAAATATATATATATATATATATATATATATATATATATCTATATATATATATATACATATAGTAAATTCAATTTGTTGGCGATTTAAGGTCTGCTTTTGCTTCAAAATGTATATATTTAAAACAATCCTACATGTTTCGGCAGATGAAAAAGGCATCATTTGCCGAAACATGTAGGATTGTTTTAAATATATACATTTTGAAGTAAAACCAGACCTTTAATCGCCAACAAATTGAATTTACTATATATATATATATATATATATATATATAACAAGTGTTCATTTGAAAAGTCAATCTAGTAGCAAAAAAGTTGACTTGATGCAAACGGTGAATATAAATTTGAAAAGGAAAAGTTTCACATAAATAAGTAGTTGCATTAGTTATAAAAAAATATAATAATAAAAGTGCAGTAACTGAAGAAACAAGGCAACAAAAATAGGAAGAATTTCGAATGAAGAAAATCGTTTGGATTTGAATGGGAAAGAAAAAAGGATACAAGGATTTACATTTCGTATTGGAACAAAATTATTTTAATACTAAATCATATAAACACTAATCTCGTTTTGATACACGTAACTTTTTATTTTATTTAATATATGTATTTGTAATTGATTTTGTTTGCCTCCATTTATATTTTCTAAAAGGAGCCCACGTCTCGAAGAACAATCGTAACATTTTAATATACATATATTAAAAATAATTATAATTTAGTTATTCATTGATAGTGATTTTTGTACAATATGAGTGGAATAAATTTTAGTTATCAAATAGACAAAAAATATGAACAAAATATTGTAATAACTATCATATAGTTTACGTCGATTTGGACATGAGAAAAATTTCTGCAAAATGGATCCCCAAATGTTTGAATGTTGACCAGAAGCGTGCATGAGTGGAAGCATCGCTTTCAATCTGTGTTCGGTTTGAAAGTGATGCAAGCTTTTTAAGCCGTATTGTTACTATGAATAAAACTTGGGTACATTTCTACGACTCAGAAACAAAGCAACAATCGATGGAATGGAGACATTCGGGTTCTCCAAGGCGTAAGAAGTTTCGCTTTCAAAAATCTCCTGGAAAAGTTCTTGCTTAAGTTTTTTGGGATTGCTATGGAGTAATCATAATTGATTTTCTGTATAAGGGTAGAACAATAACTGGGAATTATTATTCGACGTTACTGACCACTCTACGAAAAAAAAATATGGAGAGAAGACGAGGAAAGTTATCCAAAGTGTTTTGTTTTTGCAGGGCAAATCTCATGTTGCCATGCAAACAATTCGTGATTTAAGGTTCGAATTACTCGAACACCCGCCTTATTCACCAGATCTGGCCTGATCATGTCTTTCCTCAACTGAAAAAAAGCTTAAAAGGTCGTAAATTTTCTTCTAACGAAGAGGTGATAGAAGCTGTGGAGGCTTGGTTTGCAGAGCAAGATAAAAATTTCATTTTGAAAGGTCTAGAGACGTTGCAGGATCGCTGTATTAAGTGTATTAATTTAGGAGGAGAGTATGTTGAATAATAAAATATTTTGGCTTTCAAATTTTGTTTGCTTCTATAGTAGGCTAAGAATTTTTCAATACATCCTCGTATAGTTAAGTTGAATATCTACTAGCTTGGTGTGAGAGCTTCGATACCAAACAACAGCACAGTATTCAGCAAGAAAGCAAGCTAGTGCAACGGCTGCCATTCGCAAGGTCTCCCCATTCGCTCTCCATGAATTGCTGGCAAGCTTATGTAATATATTATTCCGAGTCTTCACCTTTTCAGCTCTCTGTTGGTTTCCTTGTTACACAATTGAAAGGCACATGATGGTTTAGTTGTAAGCGCCATTTCTTATAATATTCGTCTAAAGCTTGCAGATCTTCAATAGTTGTAGTTCTCCTTTCTCTAAATTCTTGAACTGTACAGTGAGTAATTACAAAGAGTATATAACAAAACAGAATTCTCGAGGCAAATACTTTTTAGTCATCCGTTTTTAATATCAGCAAAAAATGTGCATTACATTGCTGAGTCGAAAAAGTTATTACCTTAATTTACTCCTTGTACACAAAACTTAAATACGATAGTCATGTGCATTAATGCATGTAATAAATTATAATCCTTTATGGTTCTGAAATAATTTTCGAGGAACAAAATTATTCCATGCGAGCTTGCAAAGTTATAATTCAGATAATTTTTATTTTGGCGTTGACTATAATTCAAATCTTAACATGGTCGTATCTTTTTTTTCTATATGGCGGGCTGTCATCAACACACACACACATACTCACACTCCATCTTATAAAGAATGTAAAACAGGTATATAAACAAATGTTTACACATTGAATTTGATCTGAAAATAAATCAATTTCAGAGGCGGTATAATATGTTGGCTTCGTCAACAAAAACGAACTACGGCGTCGGCTTTTTGGCCGCTTCGAAATCAATTATATCTTTTTTTTTCGTTCGAGGGAGAAAAGGAGCATAAAATTATAGCAGGTAGGATCGATCCCTTCGCCCACCTATTCCTTCGTCTTGTTTAACACGATTTTTATTTCCTAAATCACTTATCAGGTTTCTTCTACCAATTCTTTACGTTATTGAAGAGAAATATACAGCCTCCTGTGTTAGTTCTAGCTACTGGATAACTTTAAATTTTAGTTAGAAATCACAATAAAATCAGGATCTAGACTGTTTTTTTTTTTTTTAATTACTAGATGTATTTGTAGAAGTTCTGATATACACAGATTTGTTTAAATTCTTCTTTCATAAATGATTTTCTTTTCGGGTTCTTTGCTGGAACTGCGTCTTTGACCTTATTGGCTGACGTTTCGTCCAACATTACAAGGGATATCTTCAGAGATGCTACTACTCTGCACTGAAACTGAAAGTCTGATTGTTCTGTGGATAAAAAGTAATTAGACTGTATTTTTAAAATTACGCGCGCTATGAATATCGATGTGTATATTTATTTGGTAGGTTGGTATGACTGTTGTGAACAGCTGACAAAAATCTCATGACACATGCTTTGTTAGTTTAGAAATTGCAGCATTTTTTGTAATTGTGGCAAAATTGTTGCGGTGATTTTTGATATGGATAAATCTATTGAACAAAGAATTAACATAAAAAACGAAATTTCTTGTACAGACACATTAAAAATGTTAGAAAAATGTTACGATGATCAGTGTTTATCAAGATTATGAATTTTTAAGTGGAACAAATTATTTGGTGAGGGTCGTGAAGAAGTCGAAGACGAACCTTGTTCAGGAAAGCCATGAATTTCAACTACTTCTGAAAACATCAGTAAAATCAAGGAGCTTGCAATTTTCAATTGTCGATTGACTCAAAGAGATCTTGTAAACATTGTTGGTATATCAAAAGGATCAATACAAACAATTTTAAAGGGTGATTCGAGCTTGTCTCGTGTGTCTTCTCGTCTTGTTCCAAAATAATTGAATTTGGTTGAAAAACAACGACGTGTTTATGTTTTCTATGACTCATGGTGATCTAAAATGCATAATTACTGGCGATGGGACTAGGATCCATGCTTATAACCAGGAAGCAGTTCGACAATCGAGGGAATATCGTGCTGCACGTGAACCAAAACCAAAAAGAACACGTCAAAGCAAGTCAAAAATAAAGGTTTGGCTGTTTTCTTCGACTGCCGTGGCGTTGTCCACAAAAAGTTCCTTCCAACTGGCCAAACAGTCAACAATTCTCTGATTGAGAACGCACAAACATTATCGTGATGGAGAATGCAATTCTTGCTTCGTCAGAGTACAGATCTTGTATCCCTGATTGTGTGTCTGCTATGAGCATATTCATAATGCACAGTTTCGGTGAATCTGGACAGTTCCACTGTAATGATTGTACTTTTTTTTCTGGATTATACACAAAACCCATGTTTCGTCTGTAATGACTCTATTCAACAAATTTGAGTCACCTTAGGCCCGATTAAGTAGTTTTTAGGACATTTGAACTCGATGTTCTTTCTACTCGTCTGACAGCAAGTTCGAAATGAATTTTCCGGAGACTGGGCGCATTTTCAAATCTTCTGTTTAAATTGACTGTACCTTGTAAAAAACTTATTCTAAGTCGACGCGCAACTAAATTAAAAAATGTAAATTTGATTGTAAACATATGCGGATATTACCAACTACCATAAACTTTCCCTAAATTACCAAATTTCTCCTTTTCTCTTAAAAAGGAAATACATTAACGAAGCTATTTGCAAAAAATAGCACAAGAAACACGTTTCACAAGACATTACAGCAATTATTCATTAAAAAACTCGTTTTCCGACGACCACAATGTAAAAAGAACAAATTCGCATGATTTACTAGCACTGAAAATTGCAAATTGCATTGTATCCCCAAAACTGTGTTGAAAAGTTATCTTGTAACTAAAACTGTGCTGAAAAGTTCAAAAGGGCCAATTAGAATCGTCGCAGAACCGTGTGCAAAGTAACAGACGTGCCAACCTACTAATCATAAAATAACAAATAGGAAACTGTCAAATGAATGACTCTCAAATGTCAAATTGTTGTTATGAAATACATCATATATCATTATTTTGTGAATCATTCTTTTATTTTCATTGAAATTAATTCTTGTCACTAAGCGGTCGTCGGAAAAGTATAGTGTACAACACGTGCTGAAGATATTTCACACTCGCATAATTAAACCACTCGCCTACGGCTCGTGGCTCAAACTTCATGCTCGTGTGAAATATCCTATTTTCAGCACTAGTTGTACAATATACTATTTTTAAACTTGAATTCGTGGGTTAAACTGTTTCTTATGAAAACTTGTTTTTGAATATACTATTATATTATTAAAATGATTTTTTGTTTTATACAAAAAAAATAGTACTTCCCCAGTACTACGTGCTACGTGTTTATTAGTTTTGGAGGGGGCACTGTATGTAAGTAATACTTATACTTGACACATGTATTGTAGTGTACGCCGATCATAACCACGATATTAAAATCCGCATTAAAGATGTTATTAAATTTAATGCTGTAATCCGTTTGAATAGCCGAAACGCTTGCTTCGAATCCCAGAAAATCCTCATTTGTTCTGTACTTTCTCCCTTTCCCATATACTACTACAGTCACACCACAGTAAGCACGATTATGCAAATTTATCTGGGTGCTGAAAGGGTTCAACTGACAAATTGTAAATTACTATGCCACATACTAAGGACTCGACTTGAAAAAAAATCATTATCAAAATATACGAACTATCTGCGTACATACAAAACATGGTGGCTTAATATGTATGTACAAGTATACGTTATGCAAACAATATGCTGTGAATTCAGAATAAATTATATTTCGCACATGCTATTCTGAACCAATGCAAATTGGTTATTTGCATCAAAGGATAACTATGAATATATTACTTGGCGGATTTTGATCGGAATTATGTAGATAATTCTGATACAATTTCGTTTTAATTCGAACATGGACTCGATCTCGTATCGCAATGCTCTTGAGTATAAAATGTAATACGTACATACACGTTGTACAATTGAAGTGAAATATGTTAGTAGTCAGTTGTTCGCATCTATGTAACTCCTATTAAGTATATAATTGAGACTTCCAAAGCTCGCTTGGAATTGGCGAGGAAATTAACGAATTAAGTAACTGTTGTATCAACACTTGAAGAAATTGCTTTAAAATACTATTCTCGGCTGTTGTTGCAGATACTTCTTGGTGAAACATTTTAACTTCATACAGTAAATAATAAAGAATAAATTAAAATACTTGGCTTGTTTCACTATGAGATTTATTTAAATTCTCTAACATCTGTTTCGGCTGTTATGCCATTCTCAAAGAGATCTATAAATCTAACTTAAAGACTATCGCACTTGTTCTTATATGTTGTCTGTTCTTGTGCGTAGTGGGGGTGGTACTATATTGTGTATTACGGTGTCTATAAAGGGTGTATTGGCATATTCTATCTGTGTGTTGGTGATTGATAGATTTTGTTTTTTTGCTAGTTTTATTTCTAATATTTATAGGAGGTCCAATCTCTTGCTTTTTGTGATATTGTGTATTAAGTCGCAGTTATCTATATCGGGGAAGTGGTTGAGTTCTATACAGTGTTCGGCAAAGCCTGTGTTTTTCTCACTATATAAAATTGACTTTTTGTGTTCTTTAACTCTGTTTTTAATGGCTCGTCCACTTTGGCCGATATAGATAGCTTCACAGTCTTTACATTTTAATTTATAAACACCTGATTGGTCCATTTTATGTCTTTTATCTTTGTTGTTGCTAATCATGTTCCCAAATTTGTTTTATTTACCCAGCTTATTAATACTAATTGTTGTTAACGGAAGTTTGTGATGAACGTCACAACTCTTAAACACACGCATGCAGGTTACCATGGGTGTCACATATTATTTTAATTTGTACATTTCTAAATACGAGGGTATATCAAATTTAAACGGGATTAATTTTTCTTCAAGTCAGAGCTTCATTCTACATTATTTACAAAAAACGTATTATTTTTCCACATAATCGCCCACCCGGGCAAAGCATTTTTCCCAGCGGATTGGGAGTTTTTTAATTCCTTTGTCTTAGAAAGTTTTTGCTTGTGCACGTAACCATTGGAGCACAAACCCTCTACTGCTTGGTTATTGTTGAAACGCCGACCTCTAAGTGCTTCCTTTAAGGGTCCAAAGAGATAAAAATCACAAAGCGGCAAGTCTGGACTGTAGGGAGGATGCTATAATGCTTCCCAGCCCAGACTCTAATTTTTGCTTTGTGAGGTTTGCTGAATGAGGCCTGGTATTGTCGTGAAGAAGAATCACGCTGTGATACCCCAGAGTTGATAGAATTAAGAGAGCTATAAGCATCACAAGATTTTATTTGGAAGAATCTATTTAATAGATATCATTGCAGACTGAACACGAAGTATGGAATATTTTTCTTGATTTTGCCATACTTTATTGAAGGCTTGGAATAGGAATGTATCAAGGAAAGTCGAGGTACAATACTTTTTATTTCTCAGAGCAGCTCTAGCGTTCCAAACCACTCTGTGGACTTGTTGAATAATGTTGTGTTAATACCTCAAACCAAATTGTATATATGCAATTAGCCTGTTTTCAGTTATAAAAGTTTCCATCCTGTTTAGTAGTAGCCCCTCGAATTCTTTGGAGATTATGCGCAGCATGCTGATAGATCTGTACGAGGAAGTTTCATTAGGATTTCTGATGGGTTTAAGTATTAGAATTATTTAAGCTACTTTCTTTTGCATAAAAGTGACATTGTGTTATTTAGATTTAAAAATATAAAGCACTAGTTGATTCTCTCTATTAGATTTTTTTAGAAAGAATAAGCTCATTTATGAGGTCATATCCTGGAGACTTTTATTTATTAATCTTACAGATGGTGTCTATGATTTCATGAATGGCGATTTTTGTAATTGGGCGGTTCATTTATTAAAATTCCACTTCTAAACTGACAAAATTTTCATTCACTAACGATCTTTTACAGAGCAGAAATATTGAATATGAAAAGATATTGCTTGTGCATCTTAAAACAATTACAAACAAATTGGGTCGATTAATACTAATATACATTAATCACCGGTTACATTGAATAACTGCCTTTACGCACAAAATAAATCCTCGACCAGGGCATAAATTACTTTTTAAATAGTATTTGAACCGTCACGAATTAGATATTTATACAAAAGGTGTTGAGAAGGAGATAAATTATTCACACTTTTGTGCGCGAGGCGAATTGAATTATGAACGTTTAACGGTGATAAATATGAAGACGCTTTCTCTATGTAAATCCCTCCCTTAACTTGTTTAATTAATAATTATATGTTGCCAGGCTGGGGTTCCCTTTCTCATGTATTATTTATAAATTACACATACATGGTCGGTGGGTTTGTGAAAGAAAATCTTGCACTTGGAAGTCTCTTAAAGATTCCAGATAAGATCTGATTTATCATCGAATAGGACGGTTACTTTGAAATAATCAGCTTTATTCCTTTTGGTCTGGGAAATAGATTACAAAAATGTATAAAATCTAATTATTAGGTTTCTTTCGTAGTTATGTTATATAATGTCAAGGATATCTTAGAATCTGAACAATACAACTATGCAATATTTAATAGAAAATATACTAAAAGGTGTTCATTTTGTTAAAATATTACTCTTAAATCACTTTTTGCAAAATAAAAGTATTTTTTGAAGAAACTTTTGTTTAATGATTGTTAAAATGATCAGAAGTAGTTTTGTATGAATTGTATTCATAAATCATTATTCATATACATATTGCCCTTTTGATCAATATATAAGATATTTGCCTTTCTAGTAAATAGGCAAAAAAACAATCAAAAGACAACAGCCATGTTAGAATATTATTTTTAATTCTACCGTATGTACCTATGGTTTTATATATCGCAACTCCAGAGATTTTAAGAACAATGAGTACCTAAAGTTCTTATACTTTTCTTTTGTTAAAGCGAAACGGAAATATGGATCATTGATCTGGGCATAGAATTTATTTGGTACACATCAATAGCATTAAAAATGTTAAAAGAAAATTTTTAAAGTTTTGATGTTTGTGATGATATGATTACTACAGTTTCTTAACAACTAGACGTAAAATTACCAGCGTTAAATGTTTGTATAACCTTTTACATAACAACATTGATGATTTTTACTTTATTAGATAAGTTAGAGTTTAAGGTTGGAAGGTTAACTACACGTTATGAACAATCAGTTTACTAACGAGCAAGTAAAACTAATATTATGTTTAAAGCAACCACGTCTGTAACGTGCCATAACTTTTACTCAATTTGTAATGACACGGATATACATTTTTGCTCATTACAAGATGATGATAAGGGTTTTGCTAATTTTCAAATCGTACACAAATATTTTCTTTGTCTCAATTATAATCATACATATTTCTATGTATTTTACTTTAAATTAATAATAATAACAAAAATAGCTTTATTGTCCAACGGATGAACCAATTACAGAACAAACCAGAGAATGTACATACATATTGCTGTGATTCTTTCCAAAGTAGGATGAATTACATAAATGAAATAGAACATAAACTACAATTAAACGTACTAGAGATGGGCTGTATTTTAAATGTACCCAGTATATTCACCGATAGGATAAATTCAATGCCATTATGTGAAGATATTTTGAATTATACTTTTGTAATAGCCATAAATGTAATTATACAGGTTGTGTTTTTAAAAATGCACGTGTGTGTCACGTGCCAGATTTTGTTTTTAATGTTCAATATCTATAGGTTTAAAAAAATACATGCTTACGTACCAGAATTAATTTAAAAAGGTATATCAAAGATTATTTACTGTAGCGTAAATCAATATCTAATGTACAGTTAGTAAGTTTATCTTTATAAAAGTATCCACGGTTTATTATCGTTCGAATAATACGATTAATAGTCGGAATGGTAAAATTCTTATTCGAAATTTAATGGAAACAAGCCCATAAATCAACAATCCAATGTTTATTAGCATAAATAAAGTACTCTGAAAGGAAATAAACCCCTGTAGCAGCAGCTGTTGCAAAGATTGTTTGAAATGTGTTTTGATAACATTCGTATGCACTTACGTTGATGAGTGTCAAACATTGTACCTAAATACAATAAGTCTTCGGAAATGGATCGATAATACTGACAAAGCTTCGGAATAGTATTACAATGTTTAAATAATTCCTTATATGGTATTTGAAATCTATAAAGAAGATGCGTATTTATTGTATACAATATAAACAAAACAAATGTCAAGTTTAAGTTATATTTAGAGATTATGTATCACTAGAATATATACAGTAAAAATTAAAATGGATAATATAAAATAACACGTTGCAGTGAAAACGTCGTTTAGCCCATTTTAAAATACGAGTTCATAGTTTTTTTTTAATATGCGCTAGACGCGTAAAGAAGGCATTGAGTTTTGTAAATGGGACAAGGAAAGAAGAAGGATGATAGAAATACGATATTGTTATTTAAATTATACGAGGCCCGAGAACCAATGAAATATACGTATTATAATACTTCATTTAAAGACGGCAGACTATGTGCCCACACTGTCAAATTTAATAATAATATGTTTATATACTGAGAAGGATTGTTCGACGTTGAGAGATGTTATATTTGCACAGTTAAAGTGCTCTTTGTATCTATACAATGGATCTTCAGTATTGGTAAAAAGTTGCCCTAATTTTGTAAAATCTACATTTTTATCTAATACACCTTATGTGTATTATTAAATTTAACAGTGTGGGGCACATAGTTTGCCGTCTTTATAATCATTACTAAAGACGGCAGACTATGTGCCCGGTGTATGGTGACAAGAATCATTTCACCATGTGTACTAAATATTTTTTTTCATTCCTCTCGCTTTGTTTACATATCGGAGCAGAAAAACATATATTTAGTAGCTTCCTAAATATTTCCATACATGCATTTATCAAAGAGATGACAGAATTTGAACATATATTTACAGTTCTAAATCAAAATAAAAAAAAAACATTATTTCGTTTTTCTAACAATGAACAAAACATTTATTCTAAAGAAAAAGTGGTATTATTGGCAATAACAGATGCACCTTCAAAACATATTTATATTATAGTATCCAAAATAATATTTAGTACACATGGTGAAATGATTCTTGTCTATCTGGCACATAGTCTGCCGTCTTTAATCATTACTAGAGCTGGGGATGTTTGCGGTGTTCCAGGATAGTATTCAGTTAAACGCACGTATATATTATATGCAAAATTTCAAAATTAAAAGTCATTTAAATGTGATAAAAACTTATAGGAATCGATAATACAAGGGTATTATTACATTCATATAATGCAAATATTTATTTCGAAGCAAGTATGCCGAACTAAAATATTTCATGTTTATAATGTCTTCAAAATCCTGTTTACAAAGCACTCTTTATTCAAACACGTGCATAATAAACAAATACTGCATTAGATTGATAATATTACACATTTACAAATAACTATGCAAAATTTCAAAAATAAAAGTCATTTCAATGTGATAAAAAACATATAGGAATCCATAATACAAGGAAGGGTATTATTACATTCATATAATGCAAATATTTATTTCGAAGCGAGCATGCCGAACAAAAATATATTACATGTTTATAAATTATAAACATGTAATATATTTTTGTTCGGCGTGCTCGCTCCGAAATAAATATTTGCATTATATGAATGTAATAATACCCTTGTATTATCGATTCCTATAAGTTTTTATCACATTTAAATGACTTTTAGTTTTGAAATTTTGCATATAATATATACGTGCGTTTTACTGAATACTATCCTGGCACACCGCAAACATCCCCAGCTCTAATCATTACTAACTAAATCTAATTGGCAACAAAACATTCAAAATTGACAAAAGAACATGGCTTTTTAGAATAAAGGTGTACAGTTGAGTGAAAGGGCAAAAAAATCCATAACAGACCCAAAAAATCGTGTCCGAGTTTCTTTATTGGTAAGACATGGTGCCAATAGTGAGGAAGGAAATATGTATTACAGGAAGAATGGAATAAGCAGTGGGAGGGCGCATATCAAAAGAAAATAACCCAGTATGCTTTAATCCATCCCAGTATTTTTATAAAGACATGGCACCAAAATCAGAAAGTCTTAAGATACAATTACACGACGATTGCTAGGTTGAAATTTGGGCCTGGACAATTCACTGCCCACTTACACAAACTACGTATGATAGACTCTCCGAGGTGTAAGTGCGGACATGATTACGCTGATGTCAATCACCTTTTATTTCAATGTTTCAATGTCCAGATTATCTGATTCAAAGGGAATTATTTACTGGGTCAATTGGTCACTTAGGAATAGAAATGCCTATTAATAATGTATTATTATTACGGACAAATAAAACGAGTATATGAGGCGATATTAAAATTTTTGGCAGCATATAAAATTAAAATATAAAGTTCATGAATTATTCCTTTCCACCTCTACCTTTGTGGATTTACCTTTTAACCGTTGGCCGTTTTGTGTGTGTGTGTCGATAGTAAAGTCACTTCGATCGACTCCGTGAAGTGTGTTTCTCAGTGCTTTCCCAAATGTTAAAGTTTTATTGTTTTTTGTGTTTTTTTGACATATTACGGGATACTGGGACTTGAATTTTGCTTGGTGGGCTTATGGGCAAAAATTCCGAAAAGCCCTTAGAATTAAAAAAAAAAGTGTTCAATAAAAATATGTTTGAGTTATAATATACGTATATATACGTAAATGTAGATATGTGAGAAACAGAAAAAAATTATTGCTTACTATATATTATAATGTGCGTTCAAATAAATTTTACCTCTAGTAGTCCATGACAATAAAAATGTTTGTCGTAACTTGTACTATTTACATTTGCAACAGTTGTCAATTTGACAGACTATTCTGATGTATACTTAATTGGAACTTTTTTTAAATTGCTTTGTAACTTAAAATTGATTTAAAACTATTCAACACAAATCATTCATGGTTGAATCTTATTTTCGAAATGGACGTAAGATTGACGGACAATGGCACTATTTTATTGAAGAATGCTTTGACGAATTTAGAAATGTTTCCAAACTTCGCCTTTGATATTGATAGTTTTCGGTACACAGTTGCACTAAGGTTTTCAGAGAAACAGGGAGTGTTATACGGAAAGAAGGCAGTGGCCGGCCGAAAAAACGTACGGAAGAGCTAGTTAACGATGTAACGCAAATTATGAATGATGCACCACGAACTTCCATACGAGTATTATCTCAACGAGTGGGTGTATCAATTGGCACCTGTCATACAATTTTGAAAAAAGATTATCATTTATTTCCATATCGCATGACCTGTTATCAAGAAATAAAACAAATTGACTATCCTAGAAGAACAACATTTTGTCAGTGGTTCTTAAATAATTTAGATAATGACTTTCTTGATAAAACTTATTTTTCTGATGAATCATGGTTTTATCTAAATGGATATGTTAACTCACAAAATATAAGGTTGTGGAATACTGAGAAACCACATGAGTTTTATGTTGAAACCTCACTTCATCCACATTGGTGTATGGTGTGCGCCTAGTCGAAGGAAAATCATTGACCCTATTTTCTTTAACGGTACCTTAACAGGAGAAAGGTATCGACAAGAAATTATTATGCCATTTATTGAACAGCTTAATGAAGAAGAAATAAATTAGGGTTACTTTCAACAAGACGGAGCCAGAGCGCACACAGCTGGTGAAACAATTAATATGATACGGCAAATTTATCAAAATTGGTTGATAAGTTTAAGCACCGAACATGAATTTCCACCAAGATCTTTTTTCTGTGTTTTTTTTTTCTGTGGCCTTTTTTAAAGAACTCAATTTTTCGGGTACAGATGCCTGACTTGCAGCCTTTCAAATCAGAATTGCTGAAAGAATTAACGAAATCGATGACAGAAGAAGAGAAGTGAGAAATGTCTCGAACAAGGTGGTGGCCACTTTCAACAATTTTTATAAAATGTTACTTGTTTGTTGGAAATAAACGTATCTCATTAGTTAAATATTTTAATTTTATTATTTTGACATTTATCATGTCATTCAAATAGTTCATAACCAACAAAATTCATATTAAGAACTTAAGTAAAAAGCTAAGATATACGTATAATTTCCATGGGCAACTTCGAGGTAAAATTTAGTTGAACGCTCGTTATATGTATACAGTGACGCGCCAAGTATCTTCGGCGCCGTCGTGCGAAATACTGATAGGCGCCTTTACCCTATATGTATTGAGCCAAAATTACCAGCCACTCTCCCACAGTTCAACATTGAAATTTATGACGAACTCTTTAGACTTGTTAGTACTGGTAGGTATTTTTTGTTTGAGGCAAACAATAGGTTCACATACAAAAAAATATTATTAAAATTTTTATTGCACACTGAAACAACAGTAACAAAATAAAAAACAGTATTCCAAATTATTAAAAAACAAAAGGTCAAATAAAATATTTTTAGAGTGCCCGTGTTTTTAAATAGATAAACGTGAAGGAAAACAACAAAGTCTTATAGAGATTGGACTTTTCTAGCTTTACTTTTGGCAAATTCATTAATAAGATTTTCAATATTCAGCTGCTTTAAAAAGTCAGTCAATTTTTAAAATTTAACTTATCAAAAGTGGCCGTAGGCGCCTTTAAGGCCTTGGCGCCGTTGTGCGCTGCACGACCTTGCCCATATGGACGGCGTGTCACTGTATGTATACATATTTTGTATATAGAGTAATTTACGGAAAATTTTAATTTAAAGAGTGTCTACTGAAATACCTACCATATTAGTAAATTTAATTTAATTCAATTTTGATCATTTGCCAAAGATAAATAATAATCCATTATTCGTTTCAAATGTTTTTCATTAAAATTTTGACATTTTCCCCTTTTAGTCTGTTTGTATTAAATATAAATTAACATAATTTCTTGAGTGTAGAAATTAAAAATTCATATAAACAATTTTATGGTATAATACAAGAACATTACCAAGAAATTCCGTACGGAGCATCTAGGAGAAAACTTCATGGGAAAATTATCGAAACATATATTTCGTGAGTGTATATTTAGATGATAAACATTTGCGGAGCGTATGAATGGTATATCACAGGAGAGCAAACAAATGCTCGGGTGGTTTGAAGGACATGAAACCGCATTCAGCATATACATGTAATCACTGAAACTGTTAATTGGATGTTAGAGGTACTCCATAGAAACACGAGCTATTGTCACGTCCCAAACAGAACGTATTTGTCTCCAACCGCCTTAATTGGATAATATTGTGTAATTTCTTCGTTACGCAAATTTATGTTGTTTCTTTTGAGTTATTATACTGAAGGGAAGTACATTACAGTATATTACTTTTACGTTTCTAACTTTATAGGAGAAAGAATCACTACATTAGTTGAACATTTTAGTTGGTTATTAAATGTGAAATAAATAAATCCACTAAAGTACTCTTAATTGCCCTACAGATAATACTTAATAATAGGACAAACTAAAAAAAGAAATATGTAGTAAATATATTTGTATGCATATTAGATATCTTAAGAACGTGGATTCAAGAAAAAGACAAAATTAAAAAAAAATTGAAACGAAAGTAAATGAATTATATTACATACATATATTTAAAAAAAAACAGTATTTTTATGGCAATCTAAATCTGTAAAAATTTCGAGACTGTGGTTAAGTAAAAACTTAAATCACACTGTATATATCAGTTTATTCTGCAGGATGCATTGTAAAGTGTTTCACGATTCGTTGTGTTAGCTTTACTGTGCCCCGTGTTCAAGGCTGTGATTATTAATTTTACCTATTGAGGATGACAACTTAGCTGTGAAAATACGTATTTAGGATAGGAGTATTAATTGTGGTAAAGAGGTTTTATATATTTTTTACGTTTCTAATTTTGTAAGCTCAGACATCCATTGAAGACATCAATGTAGTACATATCACAGGTTTTGCATATATGCTAATGGTGCCTGCATTAAAGCGCTAGCCCTTAGTATTTTCATAACAAATGTCGCAGAGTCTCAGGCAGATAATCGTGGCACATAGAAATCTAGTTTTGATAACAAAAAAAGAACAGTCAATTACGTTAGAGATAATTTTGTATAAACATTTAGCACTGAAAATCTTTCCTTCTACTTAATGTTGATGTAAAGTTCTTTTTACGAAAAGTTACATTCGGAGTATTCTAAAATACTTTTGAATGAAATAAACTTCAGAAATCGATGCTGAACACGCTCCAAGCGTAACTTATGCATTATATACAAAGAATACCAGATAACACAGGCCTCCAAAAAAAAAATTTTTTTTTGGTGCATCTCTGTTTGTTTGAATTGTCGATAAAGTAGGTAATGTACAGTATATTGACATACGTCATTTTAACTCAACAGCTCTAGTTTACCTACTACCCTCATTGTGAATTGTTGTCGGTCTTGTTATGGTCTTGTTCGTAACTAGTCATTATTACAATATCATCGATAAAGTTTGTGTTACTATTTCATTATGGCTAGTACGTCCAGACGTTGTGTTAACGATCCTGATATATTTTGTTATGTTTGTGGTGAATACATACTGAAAAATCAGCGTAAATCGATTACAAACACAGTGCGTCGTTTGTATTTTGCTTACTTCGGTATTGAAATTCTACACCAAGATAAAGTGTGAGTAGCTGATAGTGTTTGTAAAATATGCGTTGAACATTTGCGACAATGGGAGAGAGGGAAACGTAAGTCTTTGAAGTTTGGAGTGCCTATGATATGGCGAGAACAAAAAAAATCATTATGACGATTGTTACTTTTGTATGATTAATATAGTGGGCATCAACAAAAACAATCGCCATAAATGGAAATACCCCAATATTTCTTCAGTACAAAGACCTGTTCCAGATTCAAAAAATGTTCCAATACCAACTTTTCACCAGGTAGTGCAGCAATCTCAGGAGGATGAAGCTGAAATACCTATTTCTTCCCAAGTAGATGATGACTTTCAATACTGCGGAAAAACATCAGATCCTAAGCCATTTTCGCAGAATGAGCTTAGTGACCTCATCAGAGACTTAGATCTTTCGAAGGAACGTGCTGAGTTACTAGCGTCAAGATTAAAAGAAAAAAATTGTCTTTCCTCAGATGTTCGAGTGTCTACATATCGCACGAGAGAGGGAAAGTTATTGAAGTGTTTTTCATCTGATGAAAATTTTGTGTATTGCTGTAATGTGAGTGGTTTGCTGGCTTTCATGGGTTTAACGATCTATCAGCCCAATGAATGGCGTCTCTTTATTGACAGTAGTAAACGAAGTCTAAAAGCAGTTCTTCTACATAATGGAAATAAATATGCTCCGGTTCCAATTGCTCACTCAACATGTGTAAAAGAAGAATATGAGGTAATTTCAAATCTTTTACAAAAAATAAAATATATTGAACATAACTGGGTGATCTGCGTCGACTTGAGTAATTTTTTATTGGGTCAACAGAGTGGTTATACTAAATACCCATGTTTTATTTGTCTCTGGGACAGTCGAGCTAAATCACGTCATTGGACTGCAAAAAATTGGCCAGTGAGAGATGCTCTTGTTGTTGGGGAAAGAAATGTTATAAATGAACCCTTAGTTTCAAGAGAAAAAATCATTCTTCCGCCATTGCATATAAAATTAGAGCTAATGAAGCAGTTTGTTAAGGCTCTCGATACAAATGGTCAATGTTTCCAGTTTATTTCTCACAAATTTCCTGGTTTAAGTACTGAAAAACTAAAAGCAGGTATCTTTGATGGACCTCAAATACGTAAATTGATGAAAGACACAACTAATTTTGAGACTTGTATGAATGATGTGGAGAGGCTTGCCTGGCAATCTTTTGTAGCAGTTGCACAAAATTTCCTCGGAAATCATAAGGCTGACAACTATGTAGAACTAGTAGAGGAAATGCTGGTGCGATTCAAAGATTTAGGCTGTAATATGAGTATAAAATTACACTATCTCAATAGTCATCTACATCATTTCCAACACAATTTAGGAGATCTAAGCGAAGAACAAGGGGAACGTTTCCACCAAGACCTAAAAACAAAGGAGAATAGATACCAAGGAAGGTGGGACAGTCATATGATGGCTGACTATTGCTGGGGAATCATGCGAGATTGCCCGAGTCAGTTTCATTCTAGAAAATCACTCAAAAGACAATTTCTTGATGTTTATGTTTAATGTCAATAAAATATATATTTTTTCGTGAATTGTGTTTTTTTTTTCTCGGGAACTAGAGCTGACAAGAAAACGGGTAACATTTTTGATATCGCCATGTAAGACATACTTAAAATCGGGTCTAAAATCTCCAGCACCAAAATGGTTGTAGGCCAGTGTAATAGACGCATATTCCAACTTGTTTAGAACAAAAGCGTATGTAGATGTTCTGATTACACTAGTCAACGAATTTTAATTTTTTAAATTGTTCTTTAGGCACTATGTATAGTTTTCGTTTCTTTTATAGTTCTAACAATAGTTATAACAACAAATTTATTCTAGCAGTCACGTTTTGTAAAAAAGAATATTGAAAAGTAAATGAAAGAATATTAATTAGATATGCACATTATATGGAGCTGTATGGTATCGTTCTGTTTAAAAATTTCTCTTTTTACTGTTCGTTTATACTATTCCTCGGCACTTTCTGATATCAATGTCGAACAATAATCAGCAAGCATTTCACTGTACCATTTGCCCGGATAAAGTTTTTTTTTTATCTCATGCCATGAAATAATGGTGTTTTAAGCTGTACACTTTTTGCAGGTTTTTTCATCGCGGAAATAAATATGTGTGTAGATAGGACTGTTGTGTCTATCGCAGGTTGCTTTTAATTATTTGAGTTAAACTAGATGTAAAAGTTGAAGTCTGTTCCATATCCTAGGATAATATGCACATAATTTATGAACAAAGTCTTTTACTATCTCTAAAAGAAAAAAAAAATTTCGTACTCCTAGAAAAATGCAAAAACATATTTAAAATCTAATATAAATTCGTATTAAAAAAAGTTAGTTTCACTGCAGTTTATAAATCACCGAGGAAACTGGACGATTATTCCACTTCACGTTGACAAAAACACCGAGCCCGTATTAACGTGGCTTTGTATATACCTAACAATACAACAGCGTAAACTGCTGCACGAAAGGCATTCTAGTCCGATAAAATCTCATTTGTAAGTTGAACGAGTCGGGCAAATGTATTATCATTTCGCGCGAGCGACTAGGTGTCTCGTCTTAACGGGTGAATACCGTTGTTTCGCTTAGCCAGGAGATGTTTAATGATACGAATAATGTAATGGGTAATGCTGAATCGGTCTGAATTGGAATTGTTGCACAGAAAATTCCGCAGTTTCTGTCAATTATAGCATTCTGTAATTAATTTGTGATATTAATAATGATGTAACAGCTATTATTTATTGCGAGAATCTGTTTATTACTATGATGGATTAATAATTCGTTCTTATTTTGCTTATTTTTACAAAATATGTGATGTGTGTGATAAAATGTATAGAATATTTGGAGAAACAAATAAACAAACCAAAACACGAGTATACATACAGAAACAGTGTGTTAAATAACGTGAGACTATTAGCGTGTAAATGATATTTCCAACGGGTTAACTCCAAAAAATCATCCATGCAGCATAGAGCAGACAGTAGAGAACATCTGAAGATAACCCTATGGTTTGGTTCTAAATCAAGGAGCAGCATAGCGAGTCGTTGTTTAGATTGAGAGTTTTCGGAAGGAGTAATTGAACAACAAACTACAAATAAGAGAACGCTTCAGCGGAATCTGAAGCTGAAGAAGAGAAGTTCGCTAATGACGGCTTTTTCATTAGAAAAAAATAAATCAAAAAATGGTGTAAGAGTAAGCGCCGTACGTCATCAAAAGCTAAGGGAATAAACGTAGTCGAACTTCCCACTGGCGTAATTAAAGGAGTTCGTACTGAAAACGACGAAGATGTATTTTTCAAATTATCAGTATCTCTATGATTGAGACAATGTTTTGAAATACACAAATATGTATATTGAGCAGCTGAGAGTTCACCATCAAAATTCTAGAGATCAGGATTGCAGAAACATCGATAGGTACGAGTTTATGGCATACTTTGGTCCATTATATACAATGGGTATAAATATATCCCATCAAGCACGATATTTGCGAACGATGGCACCGGAATTCAAATTACAAGAGCTGTCATAAGTTACAAGAAATTTCTCTTCATCACCTGTTGCTTGAGAATTGATGACAAAAATAGTAGAGTCCAAAGGAGGAAAGTTGACAAATTGACAGCGACTCGTGAATTTTTCCAAGCTTTCGTTTATAATTATAAATGAAAAAAAATTAAATCCCTGAAATCCCAAGAGAATTCTGGCCGGACAAAAACAGGGCTACTACTCTCAACATTACATGATGACGACGAAGTGGACCCCAACACTCGAAAGCCCCAGATTATCCTAGACTACAACGCAACCAAATGCGAAATGGACACAATTGTCAAAATGTGTGCCGCTTACTCTCTAGAATAGCAAAAAGGTGGCCATGTTCCGTTTTCTACAGTCTGTTGAATATTGGCAGTATAAATACTCAAATTTGCCTGTCCAACAAAGACCCCGAAGCATCGAAGAATATTATTAAAAAAAATTTGTCTTTTTTAGTTTGATGAAAGAACATCTTATCTTCAGATCAGTTTTAAAATATTTATCTCAAGATGTAAGTGCTTTCCTTAAAGTGAATTATGGTGTTGAGCCGAGAATAGCAGAAGGAAACCTTCCAAAACGCTGTATGTGCTGTTCATGTATTAGAGAACACTTCAGCTTGAATGAAGTGTTACCGTTACCAATCAATTACGCGCAAGAACCATTCGGCAATTGAGTTGATCTGCGACAATTGCTAGTGTAAGGGTACCGCTCATGACGAATAGATCGAAGAAATATATTGAATTCAATATTTTGGTTATTGTTCACAAATATGGAATATGTATACTTTTTTATGATTCTATCATATTCATTCTCTCATCTACATTCATATAGCAATTTCTCAACATTTATGTTAAGAAAAAAACATTAATTTGTATAAACCTGATTGACGTAAAATTTACGACAAGCGCTCACTCATGGGAAATTAAAGGACGCGCCCGCCGAAAGGTTAATTGATGAAAATTTGCGAATAGAAGATTTTTTACACTCTACTAGGACTAGATAAAGCTATAAGTGTACTTTACAATGCCATTCATGTAAATAATGTCAACAGAAAAACAAAAATATTTTTTTTATTCACCTTGAATAATTTAAAGTATCTTGAAAATACATCTTTCCTGAAAATATCACTATACATATTAACGTTTACTGGCTGTTCATTTATTTATGGCGCCCAGTATATTTCGCTTTATAATTATATATAGTGAGCCACAAAAAAGTTTTCAGAGTATGCCATGGATAAAATCAATAGATTAATTAAGCGATTTAACCTACAGGTCATACTAGTAGTAATAGGTTAAATCGTTAAATAAGATATCAGAATAATTGAAACATACATGAGTAGGTAAACCCCACCAGTTTTGTATAATACAAAGGTATTTTTAATAATATAAAATATTATTAAAAATCTGGTATTCGGACACGTTCACAAAAAATATTAATAGTGAACCTGCATTTGTGTTCTTCACACCAGATTTTTAATAATATTTTATATTATTAAAAATACCTTTATATTATACAAAACTGGTGGGGTTTACCTACTCATGTATGTTTCAATTATTCTGTTACATTACACATGCGGTTAAGCCGTAGTATGAGTGAAGACACAAACAAAATGCAGTTTTCTAGAGAGATTGGCTGTGCCACCTTTGGAAGGGCGTCGTTACTTCACATTAATTATGTGGACGGTATACGAGGTACTTCGGCTGTCTGACAACAGGCAGCGCCGAATTTACTTCTGCGCCCGGTCTGGATAATTACTGTGATAGGGCGATGTGGTTCCTTTTTGTGAATGTGTCTGGGAATATCCTTTCTCCAGCAGGGGCGTACCGATGAGCCTGTAGAAAGGTGAAATACGTATCTACTTCTCTGGGGATAGGATATATTCGGACACGTGCACAAAAAATATTAATAGTGAACCTGCATTTGTGTTCTTCACACCAGATTTTTAATAATATTTTATATTATTAAAAATACCTTCGTTAAATAAGAGTTACCAAGTGACATTCATTAACCGAATCTAATATTTAAGTCTACCGAAAAATTTAATTTCAGGGAAGAGATGGTTATTTGAAAGTTTTGGTTGTTGAAATGTGTAAATTACAATCATTTATTATAAAAAAATATAGTTTTTTTGAGTAGTTTGTTTTAAAATTAAAAAATACCGAAAAATAAAATTTGAAAACTAACATCAAAAACCAAATCATATTAAACTATATTATGTATGTGAAACCTTATAATATTCAGAATAAAAATGAATTAAGAATTAAAGTAAGCACAACAATTTATTAATACAGTATACAAAACAGCAAGTATGATATTGAAGCAATCATTAATTTTTTCTTTTAACACAAATGTGTTGGTTTCGAGAAGACGCGTTTTTTTAATTTAAGAAATTAATCTTCGATATCTGTGAAGTCGTCCATTGGAGTTTGTCGTGTGGGGTTTTGATGATCCGTTTACTCTATTGTTTAAATCAAAAGAAGAACAAAACGTAATCTATTACGTAACAATATTCATTAAATAAGGTGCGTAATATGGCCACCGCATTCATCTCTACAACATAAAGTTCTTCGCTTAACAGAGTTAATAACATTTTCTAGGATCCAAGGTGAATTATTAATTTCTACTATCTTATTAGTGATCCTTTCTTGCAGATCATTAAGATCAAAAACAGGTGTTACAAAAATAGGATTTTTTAAGTATGGCCATAAAAAGAAGTCACACGGTGATTGCAGGAACGAGGTGGCCAAATTGTGTTTGCATTTAAACTAATAATTCGATCTCCAAGAAATTTTCTCATAAAAACAGTGTTTTCATAGGTAGTATGTACACGAGCTAAGCTCCATCTTGTTGGAAGTAGCCTTTCCTGTAATTCATCATCGTGTAACATATTTATAAATGGTGTCAAAATTTCCAGTCTGTAACGTGCAGCATTTAATATTCTTAAAAGTTGTAAGCATTTTTTGGCTACTGTTCAAAATGTTGTATTTTTAATCAACATACCTTCAAAAAATATAAGTCCAATAATCCTTCTCTGACAAACAGCTGCCCAAACTCCAATTTTCTGTGGATGCAGTGGTGCTTCCACAAAAAAGGGTGGATGGATTATTTGCACTCCGCATCCTCATGTTTTAGGAATTTACGTAGTTAGAGAAGTGAAACCAGAACTCATCAGTAAACATAACCTTTTCAACGCCTCCATCATTAACAACAAAATGATTAATAAATCTTTGACAAAATTCCTGTCGTTTCGGTCTGTCCACAGGAAGTATTTCATGAGTCGCTTGCAAGTGGTACGGGTGTAAATGTAGATCATGCTTAAGGATACGTCTGCAAGTGCCATAAGAAAGATCTAATACTTTGTGTAAATATCGCACTGAAAGCTGAGGACGTTCTTCTACCAATTGCCTTACCGCTTCAACATTTTCCTCATTTCTAACTGTTGGCCTACCACTGCCATTTTTGCGATCCACGTTTCCTGTTTCCCTGAATAATTTCACGAAACGGCGAAGGCATGTTGAAAACTGATCATATGGGATAGTAATATCTGGAAATTCTTCCAAAAAATCCTGGTATGCATCCCTTATAGAATAAACCCATTCACCATTAATTTTATTACCATTTCTAAAATAAATTTCAATCATTACTGTTTCTGTTGTCCGTTATATACAAAAGTCATAATTAAATAGCTAATAAATTACAAAAATATCTTGTCATCAACTTGATGATTATTTACAAATGACAATTCGTCAATTCTCTAAGTTCAGACGTGACTTATATGTATATCTCAGTCATTCATGGCCTACGTAGGATACAAATTTTGTGTGTCACTCGTTATGTTGTAATTGTATTATTATATTTTGGAAAATTCAATAATTTAGGGCATCGTCTTGACCGCATGTAATAAAAGTAAGTACAATAAAAGCAAAATCATTATTATTTGACTCTGAAAATAGATTAAGTTTTAGTAAATAATTATCGTCTTCCAAATATTATTTTAATTTATTTATTTATTTTATAACGAATAATCTTTTTCTAAGATATCCAGTAATTTATATAATAGCGTTTTCTTTCATCGTTTATTAGTTAATTATGAAATGAAAATGCAAGAGAAACTAAATTCGCGCTTCTAAAAATATACACCATCAAAATCAGAAAATGAAAATTTATTAAGTTATTCAGAAAAAATTCCCCTGTAATACCTTCCATTTCATCTCCGTCGTTTTTTCGCTAAGAACAAGCGTAAACAAAAAACAAACTAAATCAACCGCAAATGCCGACCTAAAACAATCGACTGTCAGAAACACGGAACGTAATTCCATCTTTGGTGGTAAAAGATCGCTTGCTATGTTTGAGTGATGGATCAGGCAGGTATTTAAGTTAGGTATGGGTTCTGTATTTGCATAACTCCAGGTCGAGTGATCTTGGCGCTTTTTCAAGTCGTTTGTGTCCAAAAGATTCTCTCGTGCTTACTATTGATATTTGATTGATGGGTAGATGTAGATTTTATATACAAATAGTAAATATTATTCAATAAAATATAATAACATTACGCTTTCTGTATGAGATATTAAGTATATATGCATTTACATTGATTGCGAAAAAGATTTCAATCAAGTTATTTATCACAATGTGATAAATGCGAAAAAGTGATTTTAATTTTCAGAACAATCAGAATACTTTCTAGAAAGGCATGTAAAGATATATTATATTAAAAAGTGTATCATTTCATATTTATTAATTAATTAATTGATACAGACAAATTATCTATAGAATTTTATTGCAGATAGAAGTAATTCACTGCGAAATTAAGTAATATGGAAATACTAGGCATTAGTAAGGATAGCAACAAATGTAATATGACCATGAAGAATATACGAGGACAGGTTGACTTATTCGCGCGATCGCCTAGAGTAGGCCGTGAAATAAAAAAAAAATATGTATCGCATTTTGACAACCGATGCCTTGTCAGTTTATTGTTAGTGTTTAATAAATTTGAAACAAAGCGTGTCTCGTGGGCTATTTTTTAAAATCTTACCTTGCTACTAAGTGTAAATGGATAATTTTAAAACATCCTGCGGTGTTTAAGTATCTTTAAAAAAAAGGCATATCCTTTAACGAAATCTATGATATGATTGTATGCGAGATACACTAGGTAAGGAATGTCCTTCGTATACAACCGTCAGAAAATGGAGACATGAGAAGGTGATCCGTGCTGTGGACGGCCGAAACGGCTACATGTCCAGAAATGGTGGATAAAATCTAAGACTGGTTGCTAAGTGACCGACGACTGAAAGCGTTAGAAATAGCGGAGCCAGTGGGCATTTCAAAGGGAAGAGTGCTTTATATTTGTCAAGAAGAACTTGATCTGAGAAAGCTTTCGGCAAAATGGGTGCCGGGTTCACTGACGACGGAACAAAGATGTGTTCTCTGTCAAATAGCAACCAATAAGAAATTTTTAAACGCAATACCATAGATTTTTGTGCGGATTTGTTATTTATGACATTGGTTCATTATTATACATTCCAATCTAAACAACAGTCGAAGATGTGGACCAAATGTCGAAAAACAACTCCAAAGAAGGCTGAGACAGTTTTATCGGCGGTAAAGTTAATGCCATCGGTATTTTGTGATGCAAAAGGAATATTGTTGATAAACATCTTCGAAAGGGCATGACCGTAACGGCGAGTATTACGCAAATCTCTAGACTTAGCACCATCTAATTTTCATCTATTCCATAAATTAAAAGATTTTCTTGGAGGCAAAAAATTCTGCACTAACTTCAACAGTTGACGATTATTTTGCAGGGTTAGAAGAAAATCTGTTTCGAGACGGAGTAAAGAAGCTTGAATACAGATAGACCAAATGTATTGAATTAAGAGGAGATTATATAGAAAAATAAAGTTTGTTTATTTAAATTATTCCTTTCTTTCTGTACGATCGCGCGAATTAATATATATATATATATACATTATACGTGGGCGAGTTGATTAATTATATATATATATATATATATATATATATATATATATGTATATATATAATATTTTCGTGACCTTGGTATGATATGGTAAACTTAATAAGTCGGCGATTAAAGGTCTGGTTTATTACTTCAAAGTATATATATTTAAAACAACCCTACATGTTTCGGCAATGATGCCTTTGTCAATTATATAAAAAATATTCTGTCATTTATATTTTTTATATCCTTGACAAAGGCATCATTGCCGAAACATGTAGGGTTGTTTTAAATATATATATACTTTGAAGTAATAAACCAGACCTTTAATCGCCGACTTATTAAGTTTACTATATATATATATATATATATATATATATATATATATATATATATATATATATTATGATGGTACTATTACCATTACATGAAATTAAATATATTATGTATTTTAAAATTTTAAAAAGTTATTTTATTTGCTATTGTCAAGTATGTTCATAGATAGGTATGACATATTTTTTGGATAGTATTCATATTTTTGTATATGTCAGTCAAAACTGGACAGACACTTTAGAATTGTTTTATAATTAATAATAAAATATATTATGTTATCTCTTTAATGGAAATTATGCCCAGTAACAATTAAGACATTTAACATTTATTTTTAAAATAAATATTACATTAGGACTAAACTGAAAAGTTAAATTATGAATGAAAGGACGCATACGAGTTGCGCCAAAGCACCTGAATTAATCTTAGAAATAAAATTTTAGGGATTATCCGACCCCCAATGAACAAATGTCATTAGCTAGGTCCTTAAATATTACGCCAAAGATACACCTCGAGGGTTCAAGGTGAAAATAAAGTAGATATAACATACTTTTAAAGTTTAATACAATTTATTTATGTTATTCTTACACTTTGAAACTCTAAAATAATTACCAGTAATTATAATTAAAACAAACTGAAATATATTAATTGATGTTGCAGACACTTGGAGACTTTGTGAAACATAATAAAATTTGTGAAATATAGCCAAGTGTGTTATTCCTACAAAGTACATCAATAATGAAATATATATATATATATATGTATATTACACCTACATCAATATTATATTATACAGAGCTGGGCAAAAATTTATGTGAAACGCATTTGATAATATCTATTTTACTAATTGTCTTATGCACATATACTTCTTCGATTTTGCTTTATATATGCTTGCTTGTTTTTTATGTCAGTTCTAATTTTCTTCGCAAACTTATTTGCTGTATTAATTTTAACGTGTAAATTTACAAAGTATTTCTACAAAATTTATAATGTTCGGATGTGAATTATAAAAGAAATTGCCAGTTTGAAATGATATGACTCACATAGTATTCACTTCCATGATAACTAACTAACTTGACGATAAATCAATATCGTCTATAAATATGCAGAATTATTTAAGCAAAATATTTAAAGATCGAATGACATTTTTAAGTACTAGTTAAAGGCTTACTTTTACCTGGAACATTTACCACCCTCGAGGTGTATATTTGGCGCAACCCGTATACGGATTTAATAGGGATTACTAATCCCTAGAAACTGTGGCGCAACTCGTACGCACCGGAATGAAAATTCTGTATATTGAAAGGCATACTGATATTTTTTTAATTTAGAAATTTATACTAGTATCGCTATGGTTGCTGATTTTTTGAAAAAGTGATTTTGTTTTGGGTTATCTGAAAAAACAGATCGAATTGGTAATTGTGAGTTTTGAAAAGCCAACAAATAAAAAATATACAATATAATATATTTAAAATCTACCTACTTGTGCCCAGAAACACATAAAACCATGTCAAAATTATAATCCATTAATAATATTGGTGTTGAAGCATATATCTTATATTACATGGAAGGATCCACAATGAACATCTCCTAAAAGCCGTTCCTAAATTTTGATATGAATACAAGCCATAATCAAGATCAATAAATATTAAAGGAGATTCTTCACCCAGAATATCCAGGAGGACCTTGTATAAGGGAAGTTCGAGACCATCGATAGCCATTTTCTTCTTCTACGGAAAGATTTTCCTGTCAACTCTTCAAGCAGTCGATTAAATACTTCTGGCAGGAACTTTGAATATACAAAAGGAGACATATAGTGGACTTAATTTTGGTATTTCATTTATTGGCTTACCCATTTATTTATATTAGAAATTACTCTGTTACAGTAACCAAATTGTTTAAACAGTTTTTCTTGAGTTTTCAAAATTTTAAATTGATCTTTCTTTGTAATGTACAAAAAAATCTGAATACTCAGTTAATTTGAAGTTACACATATTTTTATTACTTTTCATACTTATAAAATTACTTGGTGTCTATTTGTTTTTGGGAAACATGATTCATATCCTAATATATTAAAGCTTGGCATAATTTCTTAATTAGCTCTTTGTATCTAAAAAATAAAATTAAAAACATTTTATTAAATTGTGAGAAAATAAGTTTTTAAATATATTAAATCCTATACATAACTATACCTAAATAATATTTATTATAAAAGAACGATATCTTACATGTCAATTGGGTTTTAAAAAAACGTTATCTTCTGAACCTGCTTGAGATTGAGTATTAGATTCTTGCTAATATCCACTGAGTTAACCGATGGCAATCTAAATCTAAATATTATTGTATATAGGTTAAACATCAAGTTCGGGATTTGTTCTCTCTTACTAAGCGCGAGATTTGAATTTATTAAATTTTATTCAATATCTATTTAAATTATCTTTTTATTTATTATTATTTAATTGACCGTGGGGAGTATTATTACAATATATATATATATATATATATATATATATATATATATATATATATATATGGTAGATTTAATTAGTTGTCGATTTAAGGGTTGGTTTTACTCAAAAATGCACATGTTCCGGCAAGTGATGCCTTTCTCAAAGAATATCAAATATAAATAACAGTATATTAATGTCATACTTATACACCTGTAGTTGCCATGGACAAAATTATTCAAAGATACATCCAGTTTAATAATAATAAATTATGCCTTCGTATTCAAAAAAATAGTTAGACAACAAAAACGGAGAATGGCAAGGCATGAGTTATTATTATGTGTGCGCTCGTGGAGCGGCTTAAGATATTAAGCTGTCGTCATTCGCCTTAAACGAGAAGGAAAGCCACGAAAACCTACTCGGACAGACAGTCAGGAATCTAAACACGGAACTGTCAGCATGATAAGCAAATGTACAGATTTTTAAATAAATCAATAGATATATATTTATATAACAGCAACAGATATTATGATGGTAAATTGCAGATCGTTAAATAATTAAGTTGTAGTATATACTGCTTAAATTTTTTATATCACTTCTGTTATTAATTGAATTTTTTTCCTGTTTAATACTAATCATTTCTTTAATTTCCGTTTTTATTGTGTGTTGTTCTGAAAAGGGACACATTAAATCGCCAACTAATTGAATATACCATATATACATATATATATATATATATATATATATATATATATATATATATATATATATATATATATATATATATATATATATCAGGCGCGGCTCGTGATGACGTATTTTGGTTTGCAGTACAATGATCCGAGTGCTTCGTGTGTTCTCGTGTACTAACTGTAACGTTTGCTTAGTAAACACCGAAAACACACGAGGCACTCGTATCATTGTACTGCAAACCAAAATACGTCATCACGAGCCGCGCCTGATATATATATATATATATAAGTAAGTGTTAGATAATTTCTTAGCCGTTCATTAAATATAACATTTGATAAATTATTGGAGTTTTTCGGCTTTTTTATATGAAATATTTACAAATATTAAATTAGAATGCTATCAAAACTGACATGAGCTTTCAAAACTGACTTCTGCTTTCAGCTTGACATCTACATTCAATAACTGACATCTGATTCATTAACACTGTTACTTTATAATGCATTTCTATATGGCTTGAACCTGGGTCTATTGTGGCCTAGTGGTAAAGGCGACAGCCCGGATAGCTGTAGACTTGGGTTCGAGTCCCAACGTAGACCATATTTTTCAAATAAAATAAAAAAATTTCGTATGATTTGCTTTGTAATTTGTAGACAGCAATGTTTACATCCCCACTTACTCTGCAATTACATACATTCTAATTTAATATTTGTAAATATTTCATATAAAAAAGCCGAAAAACTCCAATAATTTATCAAATGTTATATATATATATATATATATATATATATATATATATATTTACGGGGTGAATGTAGGCTAACTGCTAATTTAACCAAATATCGTGAGAGTAGTATAATTTCAAGGGTACTTACTGTGTAATTATTTATTGGGCTAGCTCAATTGTATATTTATTGCAAGACTATATTTCATTCTCTATTAAAGTAAATACAAGTTCATGTACAAATATTGCTGAATTTACTTAATAAGGAATATGTACTTTCAAGTATAGTTTTTAAATGATAAAAACACACAATGTTGTATTAGATTATAGTTTTTACATGAGATTTTCAAGAATGTATTTTATAATTTTTAATATAAGTTACTTAAATATAAAATGCTTAGTTATTAATTATTTTTCTGAATAAATATCATCACTTAAATTAAATTACTTAAAGTATTATCAAACTCATATATGTAATTATTTCATTGACATAACTAATTTCAAATTTTACATCAACGTATATACGGGTCAACCAAAATTAAGTAACAAACAAATACAAATGTGGTTTCTAAATTATTAATTTAATATATTAGTTTGTGTTTTATGTTCCTTTAGATACGCAATTATTAAAGGATCTCTGAATCGCTAATATATATGTTAATATAATAATATAATATATATATATATATATATATATATATATATATATATATATATATATATATTGATACGGGGTAAATTTTAGTGTTTGCCTATTAATACCGTATCTCAAATAAATGTGTTTGTATAATCTTAATTGGTACTTACGTATAGTCCACTTTTGCGTTCATCAGTTTAATATTAAAATAAATATGTAATCTGCGAATGTAATTGGATACCAATATGCTTATTAGGTAGGTTTTCTTAATGGAAAAGTTCAGAGACAAATAATTCATTTATATAAATATAATCGTTAATTGCATTTTTATGCAATTAAATTAAAAAGGTGATAGTACATTTAATAGTGTTCAAAAGATGCTGGACGTCAGGATTTAATTGTAGATACACTTTTAAACTATTTATTAGTGGTTTTCCGGTAATCATATTTTCTTGCAGCTGATAAAAATGCGTTGTGCTTTTTTTGCAATGTCTTGGAAAAGACGCCGATATCGAATGTTTCTTTTCTATACCTACGTATTTCTAGATCAATATCGGTAAAACTTAATATTAATTTAATATTAATAAAGTAAATGTTTGCATATCTAATAAATATGAATTAGATTTTACAAATATTCCTAATTTTAATCTTAACGCTAATTAATGAATTGTGGGCATGTACAAATATACCATTTCGCGCGTTAACATTTCAAACAATACATCACTTTCCATAATTATTTCATACATTTTAAGCGTTTTTTTAAGCGTTAATTATTGTATTATATAGTTATTGGTTATTACTTAATACTGATTTTACTTACTTAATACTGATTTACTTACTTAATACTGATTTTACTTAATAAATCGAAATACATAATTGGTTTTTGTAGAAATGTTGAGTGTATTAAACTTTTTAATTTGTTAATTAAGCCTTTTGAGTTTTGGTGTAATATTTGCTTAGAATCTATCAAACTTTGAAAGGAAATTTACTATTTTTAACAATATTTCACTAATTGTAACCTTGTTTCTGATACATATAATATATATATATATATATATATATATATATATATATATATATATATATAAGGTAAACTTAATTAGTCGGCGATTAAAGGTCTGGTTATTACTTCAAAGTGTATATATTTAAAATAATCCTACATGTTTCGGCAATGATGCCTTTGTCAAGGATATAAAAAATATAAAATTATATTTTTTATATCCTTGACAAAGGCATTATTGCCGAAACATGTAGGATTATTTTAAATATATACACTTTGAAGTAATAACCAGACCTTTAATCGCCGACTAATTAAGTTTACCTTATCATACCAAGGTCACGAAAATACTGTATATATATATATATATATATATAATAACTTCGTGACCTTGGTATGATATGGTAAACCTAATCAGTAGGCGATTAAAGGTCTGTATATTACTTCAAAATATATGTATTTAAAAAAACTCTACATGTTTCGGCTGTATACGCCTTTTTCAAGAGAATACAAAATATGAATGACAGGATATAAATGTCAAGTAATTAAGTTGCTAAGGTTTGAATTATTCAAAGATACATTCTAGTAATAATAATAAATCATGCCTTAGTATTCCAAAAAATAGATAACAAGGTGTGAAAATATGTGTTGTTCGCTGCTAGCAATTTGTGTCTCCTTCTGGGTATGAACTTGTGTGTTGGTTGTTGCTGGCAGCTTGCGTCTCTCTATGGGTGTGTGGTTTTGTTTGAGAGCGTAAGTGTAAGGTTTTGTATGTCGGTGCGTTCGTGCGTGTGTTTAGTGATCGGTCGCATGAATTTAGAGAGGACGGATAACCAGCCGTTGCGTAGGGCCGCCAACCCTTTCCCGACAACTTCTTTACAATTCCGTGCAGTACTTCGACGGTCTGACCCCCGCCCCAACGAGGCAAGGCGCAGACAGGCGAAGCGCACCCTGCACGGGGTTGCTCATCGCAACTAAGGGAACACTCTTAGTGGCTACCTCGGTCGACGATGGTCACACTTATGCCATCTTAACGTTTTCCGCCGAAGCGGGGGCATAGCACACACGTCGAACGTGTGTGTGCTGTTAACGGCAACCTAGCCAGGTTGTCGCCCAGGACCGGTCCTAGTGGTGTGTGCATTGCGCGGCGACGAGATAGCGCCGCGTAGCATGGTTCCTCACTCTTGCTGGAAAGGCGGAATGGCACCTGACTGCCCAACGGGCAGACCCCCCTAGAGTTTTGTAGCGCATATGCTAGGCTGCAACCCAGTAGAGGACCACATCAGCAAAAAACTGAAAACAGGGATAGGCAGGGAAAAGCAAGACATGAGTTATTATTACGTATGCGCCCGTGTAGCGACTTAAGATACAAAGTTGTCGGCATTCGCTCAAAACGAGAAGGAAAACCACGAAAACCTGCTCGGACAACTAGACAGGAATCAAAACACGGAACAGTCATCATGATAAGCAAAAGTATATGATATTTAAATGATATTTAAATAACATAAGGTATATAACAAAAAAAAATATAATATGATGGTAAATTGTAGATCGTTACAAAATTAAATTATAGTATATACTGCTAAGATTTTTTATATCATTTCTGTTGTTAATTGAATTTTTTTCCTGTTTAATACTGATCATTTCTTTAATTTGTCTTTTCACTGTGTGTTGTTCTTTATCAATTATCTGTGTGTTTTCAAAATCGAAATGGTGATCGCGTTGTAGTTTGTGTGTAGACAATGCAGTTTTGTCTGTTCTAGAGTATTTGTGGGCTTGTATTCTTTTGTATAAATATTGTTTCGTTTGGCCTATGTAGTAACTATCGCAATCGCGACATGGTATTTTATATACGACATGTGTTTCTCGATTTTTTTCTAGCAACTTAATTACTTGACATTTATATCCTGTCATTCATATTTTGTATTCTCTTGAAAAAGGCGTATACAGCCGAAACATGTAGAGTTTTTTTAAATACATATATTTTGAAGTAATATACAGACCTTTAATCGCCTACTGATTAGGTTTACCATATATATATATATATATATATAATAACTTCGTGACCTTGGTATGATATGGTAAACCTAATCAGTAGGCGATTAAAGGTCTGTATATTACTTCAAAATATATGTATTTAAAAAACTCTACATGTTTCGGCTGTATACGCCTTTTTCAAGAGAATACAAATACATATTTTGTATTCTCTTGAAAAAGGCGTATACAGCCGAAACATGTAGAGTTTTTTAAATACATATATTTTGAAGTAATATACAGACCTTTAATCGCCTACTGATTAGGTTTACCATATATATATATATATATATATATATATATATATATATATATATGAAGCGTTGTTCTTCGGGGTATTTCGCCGCGTTGGGATGATTTCGTCCTGAGGACAACTTTCTTCCTGACGCTTCGGTGACATCACTTTCACCTTTTTCTAGAAGATCTTCTCGTTGCGATTGTAACTTCAAGAGTGCGTCGATTTCCTGTGCCGCTCGTATTATATGGTCCCGTAGTAGTGGGGACGCGTGTCTGGCTCCATGTGATTGGTCCGTCGGTTGTTCAGTCGCTTTCGGTTATTGGTCGATCAGTTTACGTTCGGTCCGTGTTAGTATGACTTGCGACAGACCAGCTTTTCTAGCCTCATTGTTCCTATATCGTATGGATGTATCCAAGGTACCGTCCGGTGACACATGCAGTCTCATATAAGTGTCGCAATGTTTAATTTTTTGTCCACCATTTAGGATAAGGTCTTTTTGTACGCCACCTATGCACATGTATTCTGTTTTCTCTGTGTCCACCTTTAGACCCCATTTACGATATTCTTCGATCAATTTGCGCGTCTTTTACTCTATGTCGTCAACATCTTGAGCTAACACTACTTGATCATCTGCGAAACATAGCGTGTATATATTTATTTCTGCCAACGGGATACCCATTCGCATTTTCGTTTCCACGTTCTTAAGGCGTGTTCTAAATATATTTTAAATAATGTTGGCGAGAGACAGCATCCCTGCTTGAGTCCTTTGGTTATATTAAATGCGTTGGTTGCTTTCTCTTTTTTACTTTACTCTGGCTTGGGCATTTTTATAAAGGTTTTTAACTGCTCTGGTCAAGTTATTGTCGATATTTGTATTTCTCAGCGCTTCCCAAAATCTTATCTAAAAGACGCTGTCGTAAGCTTTTTTAAAATCTATTTAGAGTATATGTATTTCCTGATTCATTGCTAACCTTTTCTCGATAACTTGGGTGACACAGAAGAGATTGTCCGATGTTGATCTACCTGCTCTGAAGCCAGCTTGTTCTTCAGCTTCCAGACCATTATACTCACATTCTATCGTCTGCTTTATAATTTTACCATACACTCTACTGATAGAACCTGTGACTGATATTCCACGGTAATTTTCACATATATCTCTGCGCCCTCTCTTATATATTGTTGATATTTATGCCATATTCCATTCATTTGGTATTACCGCACCGTCAACACATTTCTGGAATAATTCTCTTAGATGTTTATACAGCCTTTCAGATCCATATACCTCTAGGCCCTGCGGCTTTTCTACTTTTTAGTTCGGAGCATGCTTTACGAACTTCTTGTGTTGTTATTGTAATCGGTGTTCCTTTAATATTAGTCGCTACTTCTTCTGGTATGTGTTCATACTCTCGTCTATCTTCTATTAGATCTTTAAAGTACACTTCCCATGCTTGCGGTGTAATAGTCAGAATGATATCCTTCTTCCTGCTTGCTCGTATGTGCTTAATTAATATCTAACTCTCTGTACATCTTCCTCCTAGATATATGTTAATTCTATTGCAATATTTCCCCCAACATTCATTGTTGGGGGAAATATTTTTTGACATATTCTTTTCCTTACTTTACCTTGGGTCGCCTTATAATTTACTTTATCGACATCTGTGTAGGTAGTTAAATATACTAGCATGTGATACTTGCTTCTCTTGTCCTCTATATCATTTTCAATATCTTCGTCCCACCAATATGGCTTTCTTGTTCATCTCTATTAAGTATATATAAATATTAATACCTTCAATATCTAAACAGTATGTACAATTAATTAAATAAATACGTAAGCAAAATATCGTATTCAACATCCTAAATTTTAACCAGGGAATATAGGAAAGAGATTTCCGTCTCTATATCCTACCACATTGTTCATTTATGGCGTACTAGCGTCTCGTAATATTTCTTACTTAGAGTTTATATGTTGTCCTTTAGTCTGTGATAGCGATTAACTCAGAACAAAACTTTTAAAGTCAATAATGTAAAACGCCGAGACAGTCTGAGTGGATTAAACATATTTTCTCTTAATCTTTAAACCTTTGATAACTCGAGCTTGCACTAAGAGGTTTCTAATTAAGGTCTTAATATCGTCGAGGTAAGGAAGGAACGGAATGAAAAAAGAACGCACGATTTATTACAGTGAAACGAGCTCTATGAATAATTGCCAATTAAAAGCAAACAGCCGCGAAAATAAAGTGAAAGGTGAAGAGGGAGCGAAACGATATGGTAGATTGGGAGAAATTTCTAAACACAAATCCCACTGATAGCAATTTATCACGCGCGGTTACCTGAAATTACTCCTTATCAAGTCATTTATCTTAAAATATCATGTCATTTCGGTACGAATGGTGCCAATTAATAAGTTATAGAAATATTTTAGACGAAGATAAGATTTTATTGTCTCGCTTAATAATTCAAAATATCGTGATGGTAGTTGAATTAATATAATTAATTCATTACACCCAATAGCATGATCGTAGGTAGTTATTTCCAATTGCATGTCGTGACTGCAGATATTTTTTGTGAACGAATGGGATTATTATTATTGCCTTATTTAAAATTTCACACTGTATGCTACTCTTAATGTATAGATAAAGATAATGAGTAGAACAAGTACAAAAATATACAGTATACGACCAATATATTGATATCATTGCGTTTGTAAAGGAATATTGTTAAACAATTAGGTGTTTTATTAAGTTTCGCGTATATTTCAATATAAATTAAAACAGATATATTAAATATGTAACAAAACTAATAAATATAAATAAATTCCAATTTTCTGGAAATACGAGTATAAAGAATAGTGTAAAGTTTTCATATTTAGTAGGTTTTGTATAATATCATGAAGTCGTGGTGAAAGAATTTCAACCAGTCTTATTTAATTGTTAGTGCATAATGTTATTCCAATCGTCCACAGGTCCTTCGAAAAACTGAAATTTTCTTGTACCTTATTCCGAACTATGAATTTTTTGATCCAAATTGTTCCATAAATTATATATTGAGGTAGCGTCCAGACTCTGGGCCGGCCAATCCAATACTTATTTGTGATTTTCAATAAAATACATTTTTGCAACCTTGCATTTATGCTTGAGATCATTATCTTATATTACCTTATAGCAGTAGTATGCAAATTGTCTTGGAGAATGTTAACATTTTTGTTTCCGTTGATTTTTCGTTAATTAGAATTAAATTATCTACGCCACTAACTAAAACTTCCCCAGATCATAACAATGCCTTCATCGTGTGACAGTCATTTGAATTGTTTCTTTATATAGAGATTTGCCAATATATTTCTAGTATTTCTTTACGGTTTTGCAACTCGAATTTACTTTTATACGTTCACATTATATTTTTCCAAAAATCTAAAGTTTTCGAAATATATTTTTTCAATTTCAAAAACGTTTTCAGTTCTTGGTGGAGTCAAAGATTTTCTGATTGCACTCCTATAAATAATCAGAAGCAAAACCACCTTTTCTAATTCTTCTTTGAATAGTTCTTTCCGAAATATTCGTTAATTCTACATTTCCTTTATTATCCATGTATTATATCTGAGAAATGTTTTTTTATATATTTTTATATTTTCACTACTTTAAATTTTTTATTATACAGCGTTCTTCTGAATAAGTGTCAGAGAATTTAATTTCAGATTAAACATGTTATTTAATATTTAATAAAAAAGAATATCTAAAAGTTTGTTGTGTGATTTTATTTTTAATTTTAAATTATTTAATAAAACAGTTTTGGTACCAAACGAAATAGTCAGCTGTTGTATCGAGAGTCTAATGAATCCTACTAACATCGTTGATATCGCACTTTCACTATTTATCAATGAATCATTCTTTCTTCCATAAATGAACGTTTGTGTATTCATTCATGGAAATGCGCAAGTGCCTCCTCTATTCGGCCACTGTCATACAAACTGGTATACGAGGACGACGTTTTTAAAATAGGTTTTAAATAATGAATTTTTATTATTTCTGTTAAGTGCGAGAAGTATTCATAAATCCACGTTTCTTGAATGAGCAATCAATGAGCATCAATAAATTAACCGAAAATATGGTTAATTACACGTTCATTGAACAAATTCATATATTAAAGTTTATTTGGTATTAAATGAAAATGCCGAACGGCAAACGCCAATTAAGTTGGCGCGGGGAGGGGGTGCGCAGAAAACGTTTTTAAAAACGTCTACCCCCACTACTCAAGTAATTGTCAGAATACATTTGTCATTGACGTTTGACGGAACATAATGTATTTGCTAGGGGATCATAAAGTGATATACGCTCAGAGGTTAGAATTATCTGACATTTGATGTAAAACCAAATACAAATCTCCCCACTACTTCTAATCCTGCGCGAACTTACCCCTCCTCGCGCCAACTTAATTGGCGTTTGCTATACCTTTGTTAGACTTGTACAACATTTGAGGGATCATGGACAATTAGAAACTCACGTACCTGACTGAGGACGACAAAGGTCTGATCGTATTTTACAAGTAATACCGGACATTTTGAATGCCGTTAAAAAAAATCCATCGATCAGTACTACACAGCATGGATATCAGTTTGGTGTATCGCAAACGACAGCGTGGAGGATATTACGGAACACAGCTTGCGAGCTTATCACCTTACAAAAGTGAAAGTATTAGAAGTAGGTGATTCAGCTCGTCGTTTACAGTTTTGTCGGTGATTGCGAGAGAAAAATATCGAAGGCAACAATTTCATTAGTAAAATATTATGACAGATGAAACAACTTTTGCACGCAATAGGGTTCATAATAATCAAAATACTAGGTTTTGAGCCGACGAAAATCTTCTCGGAACTAGAGCCATGGAAATCAACGACGATTTTCTATTAATGTATGGGCGAAGTATTGTTGATAATTATTTGATTGGACCTCACGTGCTTGATGGACGTCTTAATGCCGCTGAATATTTATTTTTTTTATAAAACCATTTGCATGAACTCTTAGAGGACGTTCTTTTAAATGCTAGAAAAGATATGTGCTTTGTGCACGATGGGGCCCCTCCGCACAGTGCGCGCTTACTTATGTAATGATGTAATGATAATTTTGGAGTCAATTGGATAGGGAGAAATGAACCTGTTGTAAGGCTACCGACCTCTGCCGATTTTACTCCTTGCGATTTTACTCCTTACGTGTCCGTGTCGGAAATGGCGCGAGAACAATTGTTAATGACGCTGGTATTTTCGAACGAATTCGAGAATCTATTGTTTGTCGAGCAGATGATTGTAGTGGGACGGAGGGACATCATTTTGAACATTTATTATGAACTATTTAAACAAAACTCATGGATGTATAATATGTGTTTACGTAATAATCTAATATGATATGATTACTTCGTACGTGTAAATTAAATAAATGTATTATGTAATAAAATTACTGTCAGTTTATCTATTGCTTTGTTTTCAATCTGTCAATGCAGGTATCGTTGTTTTGATAAATGGATAACCTATTGCTTTGTCGATGTTCATTCATAACTACTTATGTATAAATACATTCATTGTAAACACACCGTATGTAAACAAATACGTCTGCACATCTGCAAGCAACACGGAATCCACGGACAAAAATTATACATATCGGCTGAATTATGACGGCCAGCGGTACTCAAAATTTAACTGTTTTGTTAATTTTTTCACATTTTTAAAAAAATTAAGAATGACGTGATGTATTATAATCTAATAATAAAATAAATGACACTTATTCAGAATAACCTTCTATATTATATATATATATATATATATATATATATATATATATATATTTATATATATATATATATATATATATTGTAATAATACGGAGGATCCTCTAAGTAAAATGTAAAATAAATATACGAATAATGTGAGCGTTAAAACTAAAAAGTGAATGATGTAAGAAAAACTAAAAAGATTCGAATTTGAAAATGGGCGCCAAGTTTTAACGTACCTAGTTGATCCTACGCAATCTGTTAAATACCCCACTAGCTTTATTTTCTATCTCAGGTTTCAAAGTCGGTTGTTTGTATATCCCGTAGATGCAATGTAAATGGTATAGTAAATAACACCAACTCAACATTCAAACAAATCAAATAAAAGATCGAATCAAAATCAAAGTAATAAAATTTATTAGAATAAAAAAACAGATAACTGTAACAATTATTACGTGCGAATAAGAAATCTGTACATATGCTCGTATTATCTGGACTATACGGTAAAAAATGGTATTAGGCAATTTTGCACATGTGTTTAATAACAATAGTTAAGGTTATGTATAATGCAACAGTGCAAATAGATATTAAAAGTTACTTAACAATAAACACACAAAGGTAAGCTACATATACAAGTTTTATAAAAGATTAAGAATGAATGAATAATTATATATATTTAAATAGATGTTTAGAAATGTTGAAATTCAAGTATTATATTTTGATGCAAACAATGTTTGATATTGTGATGTGATATAAATTTAATATTAACTTTTAAATGATGTTCTAGGTTTTATGGGAAATAATTGGAAAGAACCTGGTATTTCTCCTGTGTCTAGGCTTGGATGTATTCTCTGGGCTCGCAATTGTGGAATAGATCAGAGTTTGTCTGCTCCAATGGAAGTCCCTGTGTCGGAAGCGATTCAATGTTGGCGTTGTCGGTACGATGTAGTTCTAGTTCCAAAAAGATGCTTCGTTCGATATTTATTATATTCGACGTGATGCGGGTCCAATTCTTCTATCAAAAGTTCGGCCTGATTTCAAGGTATTAAATGTATATGGTTTTCGTAGGATTTTCTTGAATTTTAAATAGTAATTTTAATTAAACTTTTTGTGATAGCAAAAATGCGGCCATTCGTTGTACTTTTAGTATCAGACGCTTTCTTCGGCATTTGTTTTTCAAAGCCTCCGTTAAATGTCGGCAAAAGCCTCTAAGTTTATGCTTTATTTATCTAATATAATATGAACTTTCATAATATTATAATTTTAACATAATAGAAAAATCAATTAAAGAATTTACAAATGTTTATAATGTGGTTTTCAATGTTAGATTAGTTCAAATATGCATCGTAAAAATCGCATTCGCGGGGTTCGAGACAATTTTAAATTAGTGGGCGTGGTTAACTCGCTTCGATATAAATCTTGATGTGGATAAATTAAATACCTGTAATATGGCGCGTATGATTTGAATTTGAAATGGAAAAATATAAATATAAAAAGTAAGTTTAAAAATCAAAATAAGTTAAATATCAATTTTAAAGTGATCGTCGTATTAATTTATACACATCTCGAAACTAATTTCACAAATTACGTCCACTAATTCAATATTTATACATGGGTTTATGATATGTAATAATCTGCATTTCTTTTTGTAGTGCTGGAATAAGTGTGCTGGTTGAACCATAACAATATATATATATATATATATATATATATATATATATATATATATATATATATAGACTATTAAGTATTATCGTCCGGACTGTATAAGTAAAAATTAATTAACGAGTGAGGGGTCTGTCAAGTAAAAAAAACTCCTTTATTTCACTCTATATTTCATAACGAATTTGTTACTTTCTCAGGAGTGTAATTGAGAGTTAAAATTCAGCAAACAACGACACTAAGCATGTTAAAATTAATCAAATTTAAAACATCATCTTAATTTAATGTTTTAAATTTGATTAATTTTAACATGTTTAGTGTCGTTGTTTGCTGAATTTTAACTCTCAATTACACTCCTGAGGAAGTAACAAATTCGCTATGAAATATAGAGTGAAATAAAGGAGTTTTTTTTTACTTGACAGACCGCTCACCCGTTAATGAATTTTTACTTATATATATATATATATATATATATATATATATATATATATATATATATATATATATGTATGTATTACAAATGTATAATGCAGTTTCATAAATTTTTAAATTTCGATTTTTGTATTTGTGTGTGTTTTTATAAATTAATTATTATTATATATATATTTTTATATTTTTTATATCCTTGACAAAGGCATCATTGCCGAAACATGTAGGATTATTTTAAATATATACACTTTGAAGTAATAACCAGACCTTTAATCGCCGACTAATTAAGTTTACCTTATCATACCAAGGTCACGAAAATACTATATATATATATATATATATATATATATATATATATATATATATATATATATGTAGTTGCCCTGCTTTTTCTTTATTTTAATGCAACCTTTTTATATTCCAAATTATTTTTCATGATTTAACTAATCGTTGAAGATCGTCAAGTAGTTAGATAGTTGTCTCAGATCTATGCTAATTGTCCAATTATTTTAAATTAAAATATGCACTTTGATCGACAATTGGCACATTTGGCACATTGGATCGATTTGGCACATAAAATATGTACTCTACTAGTTGTTTGTAGTTGTAATTAATTATATGAATATTTATGCTTTACGAAAATATATTGATTCACATAAAAATAGTATTTTTTTCGCGTACAGAGAATTTCCGAATCAGTTGTTGTACCTGTGTGTTTGCTATACTGATATGAATGATTTATTGTCACTATTTACGTATTTGCTCAATAGGCGAAAAACAACATAAACAGAAAATTTATACATGAATGGTTTTGTCGGATAATATGTATCAAAAGTTATATGTATGTATTACAAATGCAGTTTGATAAATTTTTAAATTTCGATTTTTGTATTTGTGTGTGTTTTTATAAATTAATTATTATTATAAGAATACTTTGTTGTTCAACAAGCGAACCGATTTGAAAAGCAAATGATTGGTTTCGGAAATAAGTATCTACGAATTTCATTAATAGATGGCATTGGTTGAACTTTTAAGTATATTTGGGTTTTTAAACTGTCAAGGCAAATATTATTGTTTTATAATTAGTCCTTCGGTTCCATGTGACGAATTCTTAATATAACAGCAGTGTCAATCGGTTTGTTAAATTTCGATCTGGTGATTTTTACACAAAGGTAAACAATGCAGTTGAGGCTGTTGACGACCGAATAAAAGTACAGTACATAAGATTACAAAAGAGCTAGATACATCACATAAATTCGTTGAAGAGCTTTTAAAATCACTTAGCTGATTTAAAAAGTTCGATTTATGGGTTTCCCATTCACATAAAAACATTCCTTAAAACAACATATGAACAAACCAAAGAACGTAGGTTCAAATCCTGCATAAGGGCGAATTTTTTTTAGTAAAAAATTCGAGTAATTAGCGTCGTATATGTAGAAAGCATTTATTTCATTCACATCACTTCGCGAAAATGCAATTGATTTGAACGTATTGATAATTTAAAAAAGGTATGAAACTCGTTGCCACAATTAATAATAGTATCCTAAAAATGTATTTTGACAACTAGGTTGTCATCATCAGTGTGTAAACCATGAATCACAGTATCAGACATGGAGCGCAGTAAAGCTAACATAAAGAATTGCGTGTACACTTCAGTGCATACATGGACACCTTGAAAAGTAGTGCAACTATATGGTAGATGTGATGCCATATTTACCATAAAGTCCTGACTTCGCGATATCAGTTTGGCGTTTACTTTCCTTTGCAAAACTTTGTGAATGATAAAAATATTAATAACGATAATGATGTTAAATCGCACGTGGTTTTGCCGATAAAGACCAAAAGCTTTATGAACCTCAGATTCTGATGCCGTCTGGGAAAAGATCACTGATAAAAATAGTAGTCAATTACTGAATTAAAAATTACGTTTATTAAAACAATTTCCTTTTATTATTGTAAAATATCTGGAATTACTAAGTTGCCAAATCACCACATAAAAAAAATAAATGTGAAATGCCAAGACATAAGGCTCTAAATGATATATAAAAAAGTATCAAAAGCTCAGCCTAATCTAAAATTAAGTAAGAGAAAAATCAATGGAAAAATTCTTCTAGGGCAGAGTAGACAATGGCATCTTGTCCTTTATAAATGATATGTATGAATCAGTATTTAATTGAGTTTGATTTTCTTTAAATTAAATGCAGAAAGAAATTAAAAAGCATTTTAAAAATAATGTTGTAAAATTAATCTCTGAGGGCATAAATCTAATGCTTTTATATGTTGTGTTAATTAGGAATACAATTGTTTTCTGTAAGTTTCTAAAGAGTGTAGGTTGGGACATTAACTTGTCTTACAATAGTTGAAAGACTCATTAAGGGAATTTCTTTCTCGGCATCTATAATATAACGTGTTCTTAGACTTTTGCAGACTTCACGTTGTTGTTTCAATAAAACGGTATCGCGTTGGCGTAATATCGTGACAAATCTTCATCAGTCGGCGTGAGCTCTATTTATAAAACGGACAGCATAAATACCAGCAACTTCGGTGGAATGTTACATAAATTAATACCATATTAATTAAATCATTGCTCGAATAAATATATGAAAACTAAATTATAGAGATTATATGCGCAAACATAATGAACATTAAATTCGAACACAAACCAAATTAACTACGACAATTTTTTTTATATAGGTATGTTAGGGTTGCTAAATTTTGTTAATATTTTTCCATTTAATGCTTTTGAGGTTATGGTTGCTACTATTACAAATAAGGGGGGGCTAGGTATAATAATAGTGAAATTATTCTAAGATAATTAATAAAATTATATTTTAGTTATTTTGTAATACAATAATTTGTGGTGTTGGTGAAGTTCCTTCAAAGGTCCAGGACGTGCGTGGTATTGGTGGTTAATTAAAATAAATATACAACAACTTAATACATAAAATAAAACACAGCGGCGTCCTTAAATTTTGTATTTATATTTACATAATAATAAATCGAAATTCGTATATTTAAATAAAAGAAATTGATGTATATAAAAGTCATTAAATTAGTAATATATACGCAAGGGGCGATAAATTAGTAATCGAGAAATTAATGTAAAATATCTGAAATGGAAAGGTGAAACAGTAATAAAACAAAGTACTATATGTACACGAGGAGCGGCAATTAAGTAACTAAAATTAACACATAAAAATACTCTGAAACGAACGTTAAATGGAGTAGTAAATTAAGGGTTAATTAATTACGATGAATATAAAAGAATCTCTGTATAGAACAATACACTTACCTTGAGTTGGCAGCCACGTGGTGTGAAGATATACTCGGACAAGTATATGTAGAGCGGTGTTGGCCGGTGGGATAAGAAATTAATTAGTTTAAATTAATATGAATTGGCTTAAAAGAATAACATATATAGAACAATACAGAATTACCTTAGAAGCGGAAGAACACCTGGTCGGCGTGATAGCATCGTGACTTGGACAGTACACGAGGTGCGATGTGTAACCTTCGGAGGCACTAGCGAAAAAGCCCTGATCGTTGTCCGCATTGAACGAAAAAATGTCTAGAAACGGTCGGTTTATGATCTATCGAAGAGGGGGACCGATAACTTGAATTATAGTTAATTAAAAGCGCGACCTGAAGATGTGGTCTGACGATGTCATAATTGTTATTAGAGTAACCCTTGTGACATAAGCTTTCTAACGATATCAAACATGATATATAAAAGAAGATGTAAATAATATTAAATTAAAACAATTTAAAAAAATAGAATGTTCTAGAAGAAATTCGATATTCTAAATTTTACATTACGGTTATCGGTTGACGGTCCAGGTAGACGGAAGGGCCTCGGTCAAGATATATGACAAAAGAAAAACTTTCTCTTGGACACGAATATGTACAGTTTGTTCAAATGAAAAAAATGTCTTAGTTAAATATAATTAAAATGAGATATTTAAAGACGAAAGAATATGTATTTAAATAAATGAATTAAACTTCTATACGCTAAGCGTAACACTACCAATAATCGTAACAATAAACGACATGAAACTGGCTCTTAAATTTTACAAAACTTAGTAGCGGTCCGGGGACTTACCTTGCTGAGTTAGATGTTGTATCCAATTACAGACCAGACCCAACGAGTCAGACCCAAGCTAGCGTCGAGTGAAGACAGACTTGTGGTTCCTTTTGAAGGAAAAATGGTTTGAGAAGGAAGTTACTAAATTTATTATGGTTGCTTTCATAAACACAGACAACAGAGAAAACAATTAATTAATCAAACTGTGACAATTTGATAAACAAAATGTCGATGATTTTCATAAATCAATTTCTTAAATAGTGTTGAACAAACAAAATAAATAAAAGAAAATAAATATTTTTCCTCCTTACATTTATTAAAAAAATTTATCTAATTGGCCTTAACTAAAATTTCATACGGTATAACAGAAGTAATAAGCTATAATGCCATCGAAATTAACATATGGTAAGAGATAGGCTAGATATCATATATAAAATTTAAATTACCATAGGGTATAGTACAAAGTTAAATATAAAAAGTAAAATCAATGTACCATAGCAAATAGTAAAGAAAAAAGTCAAATATCATAAGCAAGCTAATTTATCGCATAGCCTAACCTAAATGTAAATATTATACTCAAAAGTGAATTACTTCACAGGAAAGAAAAAGAATCACAGCTATTACTATGCTACAAAAGAGATTCGACTACATGAAACAAACAAAAATTAGCAATCATAATTTGAGCGCGAAATGGTATAACTAAATAATTATTTAACTAATAAAAGGGAAATTATTAAAATAATACGATCCTAAATACACAATCGTTACATGAAAATTCGAAAGCAAAGTTAATATTTAATTGGCGATTACACCTAAGAAAATCTGCCCATTAAGATACTACACAAAGGGAAAACGTTATACTACACAAAATAACCGACGTAAGATGTCTTAAAGATTGTTGACTTGGTGATTAATAGTTACAGATTAATGAATTTCGGTAATTTTTCGGTACACAAAATTACACAGATTGCACTTATCTTTTGCCGAAGAAATGCAGATCATTTAATGGAACATGTGGGGTCTGGAATAAACCTACAGTCTTGAACACGAGGTCAAGATGTCGGAAGTTTAATCTACTCTCATTAGTGTCACCGCGTAGACTTTTGCACCATAATTAGTTAGGGATAATTTGGACACCCCAGAGAAAAAAGATACCACGAGTTTTAGCGATAAATAATACAACCAAGGGGTTAACCCTCTTGGTTGTACTTCATCACAGCAATAAAAAAAGTCCACAAAAATACAAATTAAATTAATAGGAGTATAAGTCATAATTACAAGGTAACTGATCTGAGACTTCCTCAAATACGATCAAGCACATTTTAAACCTTTCGGGCTACATGCGGGTGACTTTTAAAATATTAAAATATGACACATTTGTGATATTCCCGAGACATGATATTGAATGCTGATATACTTTAGTGTTTCGATTCTTGTTTTATACATTCATTCTTATCCGATGCTGCAATACGAGTATATTGGACGGGGCAAATATTTAGTGGATTTTCTTCTTTGTCGAAATTTATTATATTCAACCACTGAAAATGACTTGTCACATTATACAGATTTCATTTTGTTATCAATTTCTATTCATTGACCATCCAAAAGTTAATTAACAGCATGCAGATTATTTTTAAATAGATTTTTTGCCGTAAATGCCATTTTCCATTTTAACAGCACCGTTTAGGTAGCAACAAATAGTAAATACTTTTAGCTAACGTGTCCCTAATATGTAAACACTCAATGTAAATGGCTTAATTTCGTTGTCATGGTAATGAAGTTGTAGCTGTGCTGTCTAAACTTTGTTCTATTAAAAAATGGCAAATACGGTGAATGTTGAAAAAACTAAAAGAATTCAAAGAAAGTAGTTTTGTGCAAAAATGGATTTCTTTTCTGATTTCAAATTTGGCTTAATGGTGAAACAACGCATAGATCGGACTTTAATTGGGCTCTGAGGATGAGGCTCCTTCCAAGAATAGTGTTTACAGTTAGTTTGTCGATTTTCAACATAGACATATCATTTTTGGAGATGAATTTCGTGAAGGCCGTCCATCAAAATTTGTTGTTGCCACTAATGCTGATGTTGTGCATTGAATTATTTAAACAGATATGTATGAACATTGAACGCACTGAAGCTTTGCAGTCGTTTAATCTTACACAATTCTGTAGAAGCAAGGCCGTACCGTTTGGTGCCAATAAAAAATAATCTATATAGTTCAAATTTAATCTACAACATTGTCACTGGTGCGAAAATTAAGAGATTCATTCATACGATCCTGAAAATATACCACAATCCAACGCTTGTGTCTTTTAAAGCAAGCCAAAACCTACGTTCCTTCACGTTTTGTTGCTAAACCAACGATCAATTGATTCTTCAGTTTTATTGAACATGTGGCAGTTAAAATGTGGAATTAGTGATTCATTGCCCGTATTCACCTTATTTGTCTTTGTGAATTCTATTTGTTATTGAACATTAAAAATAAAATGTATGATGACCGTTGTTCATCGAAACGCTGTTGAAAGATACTGAACACCGGTCTAAAGAATCAGCTTCAGATTGGAAAGAGTGCTTCAAATTTGGCTATCGAAACGCTGTTGAAAGATACTGAACACTGGTCTAAAGAATCAGCTTCAGATTGGAAAGAGTGCTTCTAATTTGGTCCAAGTGTATTAATTTCAAAGACGAATATTTTGGAAAACGCCGAAGTTGTTTATTAAATTTTAGATGTGTCTTTTTACATCGTTTCTAGAAATATTTCCAGAAACCTTCGTACTAACCAATACCAATAACAGATAAAACAGTAAAATACAAAAGTTATTGCAAAACATTTTTATTTTTAAATAATTAATGAAAATATGTTTTTATTGTTCTATTATTTTGACCCACTAGAATAAAAAATTGGGAAATATCTTACTTTCATTTTTCAACATAGTCTCCATTAAGTCAACACATTTTTGCCATCGATGTTCTAGCATTTCTAATGCTTCTCCAAGGAAAAACTGTTCAACCTATGCAAACCACTGATTTACCACACATATCACATCATTATCTGATGAAAATCGTTTACCACGCAAGTCTCCTTTAAGTTTTGGGAACAGTCGGTAATCGCTGGGGGCCAAATCTGGCGGATATGATGCATATTCAACTAATTTGAAGCCTACGTGAGCTATTGCAGCTTGCAGTGGCGGATCTGTGATTGGGTGCGTTATCCTGATACAAGAGAATACCTTTGCGCAACTTCACTCGACGTTTTTCATTTATCAAGTCACGTAATTTGGGGAATAAATTGGCATAATAAGCACCTCCAATTGTGGCCGTCTTCTACAGGAAATCTACAAAAATTACGTCTTCGGTATCCCAAAATACAGATAGCATGACTTTCCCTGCTGAAAAAGCATCTTGAATTTTTTCGGCAGTGGTGAACTTCGATGCATCCACTTCTTACTCTGTATTTTGATCTCTGGTCATAATTATGGATCTAAGATTGATCTATTGTCACTAATCTTGCAAGAAAATTTCCTTTGTCGTGTCCATACCGCGTTAAAAGACGACTGCAAATGTCTTTTCGAGTTTGCTTGTGTGCATCTGTTAACCATCGTATAGACAATTTTTTCATGTTGAATTCGACTGTAATTATATTATATACGACATGATTTGAGAGACCAGCATCTTAAACTATTTGTCTAATAGTGGCAGGTCGATTTTGCTACACCAGATCATGGACCTTTTTAACAGTTTCTTAGGTAGAAACGGTTGTTGACGTTTTGCATGTTCGTCTGTACACAACTGTCTACCACATTTACACTCACGACATCACCTTTTAACTATGTCATAAGATACTGCAGATTCTCTTAATGTATCCATCAAATCGTGATGAATCTGAATTCGTCATCTTTTTTAAACATAAGTGTTTAATTACCGTTCGTTGCTCGACACAATCCATTTTGATACTGATTTGTGATTCTCTCGACCTCGGTCGTCTATTGTAGGCAAGCTTTAACAGTTTCAGACTTGTAAATTTCGAGCGTTAGTCTATACATAACAGGTTCCAATGCGACGTGAAGATAAATAATTGGTTTGTTTTTTAGAGATGGGTCAAAGGCGGAGCAAAGTGGTCAGCTCTCGTGTTACATCAGAGTGTACTTTCACAAGTTTAGACGTCCTAACGCATTAAATGTGTTCATATTGTATAAGGACTTTAAATTAATCATTTGTGTTAGTAAATAATTAAATATTCACTTCGTATATTAAACGAACGTGGTTTCTTTTAACTCGTTTTCTTTAACTTTCACGAAATACTAATGTATATTCTACCAGAAAAAGCAAAATGTCTTAGCGCAAGAATAATTTTCTCAAGAAAATTTCTAATTAAATTTCCGAATTCCCTTCTGTATTACGATTATAACAAAAAGTGATAAAATTCGATCTAAGGAGTACGTTTTAAGTAAGAGCAAAGTTTGTTGATTTATGTTTATGTAGGGCCATAATTAAGCAGTTAGGAGTCCCTTTTAAGAAGGTCTATAATTCCAAGGAAGGAAACCTTTTATACGAAGCGCGCGTATTTAAAGTAACTCTTCACAAGTTAAAAGCCGTATTGAAAGAAGTATGGAGTTCAACAAAACAAACGATGGACCTACGTAAAAAAGATGGAACCGGATTGTATAGAATTTACAATTCGAAAGAGAAGAAATTAAGACAACAATGAAAGACGGTAAAAAAGAACTCGCTTTCCGCAGCTCCGAGCGTTCTCCACTTAAAAAGATAGAGACATTAGATACTTTTGTGAAACGTTGAGTGGATGACAATCGAAAAACCAAGAGATTAGAAAATAAAGAAGTGGAAGAAAGGTGAAGGGTATTATTGTTATTATTACTATTACTATCGTCTTTGTTGTTTGCTATGTTGTTGCAAGTTAGTTCCGTTTTACTTACATACATACATGATCGTGTATCTGTGCTTATCTTTTATCGCGCTATCTGTTTCGCACTAACAGCGGCTCTTTGTGAAAACTTCAGTCGGTGTAATTTGCATAACTTTGCTATTTTGCGGGGACTTTAATTGCGAATTAGCACCTTGTTTGGGATTGGTCTTAACTTTTAATGGTATTGCGAACAGAAATGGAAATCACATCTTTGTCGTGGACTATAAAAGAAACAATAAAGGTACCTAATCTGTTTTCAAAGCCTGACAAATAGAAAAAGTTTAATTACTAAAGTTTATTGTACAAGTATATACATTTTAAATACGTTTCTTTTATATTTAAATTAGTAAATATGCATTTTATACAAAAAATTATGTGTGAAGAAATTCAAAGGTGAATTCATTGTGAATAATTTGAGGCATTTACTTTATTAAATGTATTAAAGTGAACTGGATATCTTTTTCAGAAGCACTTTAGGGGTGAGAAAATTGGATTGTTACCGAAACGGAAGGATTAATGGGCTGTAATTACTTTTGCTCAGGCAAAATAGCTCCAAATAGAATATAAAAATGCAAATTAATAGATTAACACTAATAATAAATGAATTCAAGATATTATCGACATGAGCAAATAATTATAATACGAGGTGTGACAATTAATATAGAAGGATTGATCTGGAAAATATGCTTTATTGAATATTTATTACAAATAACTGTTAATCCCTTCTAACATACTCTCTTTGCCGCTGCATACGTTTTTTCCATTATTCGAAGCAGTGCACCAAGTTTTTAAGTGTTACTCTCTCCAGCAAGTCTGCTGTTTTTATCTTGGTCTCTTATACAAACAGAAAATGTGCGCTATTGAACGCACTTTTCACTTTTGGGACAAGTAGACGTCATATGGAGCGAGACCTGGTAAATAAGGCGAATGTTCGGGCTCAGTAATTCTCGTCTCCGCTAAGAACTGCTTCACAGAGGGTGAATTGTACTTCGGAGCGTAGTCCTAGTGCAGTATCTATGAGCTATTGTTCGACAGATCTAATCTTTTCTGCCTCACTCCATTGCTCAGCTTGGTCAGGACCTCAATGAAGTACTTCTAGTTTATTGTTTGGCCTTGAGGTACCCACTCAGTCATAATGACCCTCAATATCGCCAAAAAAAGAACGATGGGAATGACTTTATAGTATTCGCAAGACGGTGTCTCAGTCAATTCATATAATGACTCATGCAAGATGGCGTGGAATGTTCTAGTCTTATTGAGTATTTTCCCTTCGTGGCGAGCCAGCTCCAAGGCCCTCTTGAGCGAGTTCCAAAGCTTCCCAGTACTCCCTCATCTATCATTTGAGTTGAATTTTTTTGCTATAAGTTTTGCTATAAGACATCAGGTAGGTCACTGTATACAGGGAAGTGTGTATTTGACATTTTATTATAGAACGGGGAGTCAGCGTGAAGGTGTGCTTTTTAAACAGCCGCTAATTATTCTCATGGTCACATTGAGTTTGGTGCCGATCATTTTTACGTGGCAGGTGTTTAACTAGACTGAGATGTAGTATTCAGCTACCGAGTAAACAAAGCAAAGAGCTGTTTTAAGGGTGGATGCTCCAAGATATTTTGGGTAAGGATTATAAGTAACAAGTTGTTATTGAAGTGCACCTGGAGCTCTAGTCGTGATTGTTTATTATAGAAGTGAAAGCACGACACTTCAGATGCTTTTTATATGGAAATGTTAGATCCATTGTTACGAATCGTGCAGGATATTATTAATGCTAAGGATGACTTTTTTATTACATTATTTTAGTTATTTTATCCATATATTTGCTCTACAGGTACACTAAAGTAGCTTTGTAGGTGAAGTACTAGGGTCGGTATAATGTATATTGCTAAAAGGTACAGTTCGCGGCACAAACTGCACACACTATAGACTAAGAACTATTCAATTATTTATTGAAATGGCATTTTAATTGTTTTAATAGTGATGATTTTTGTCTTATTTAAATGAGATTTCTTAAATTAACGAAATTGCTTGTACTTTATTAATGAAATGCAATTCATCTGGGAACACTGAGTGTTTGAGACGATATTAATTACTTTAATAATAATAGTTACAAACTTAGAAACGCTAGGAAATAAATTCTACTCCTTATTTAACGAAAACAAGTGACATTTCATATGTACGAGGGTGGATCAAATACGAACCAACCTTTCCGTCTTGCGAGTCGACGCTCGTGCGAGAGGTAGATAGTTATGTGGTCCGAGGGGATAGTTTGATAGACTGATAGGCACATAGTTACATCGCCGCCTGTTATGCAGCTGCGTAGAGTCAGTTGTTCTTACGATGAGCAAGAATGGAGTACCATGTTGGGTCGCGCAATGCATCGTCATTAAATTTCTTAGGACAGAAAATATTGGTTCCGCTGAAATTTGGCGAAGATTGCATAAGCGATTTGGGGAATCAACATTATCCAAAATACAAGCGAAATTTTGGCATAAACAATTTCTCGAAAGACGAGATGCCGTGCAAAACGCAACTCACCAACACTGTCCGAAAACAAGCAGCAGTCATGAAAACATTGATGCCATTCTCTACCTTATTGCGGCAGATCGTCGACTGATCATAGTAGAAATGCTACAAACATTCGGAATAAGCTATGGTAGTACCCAATCCATCATCTGGACAAAACTTCAGTTTCGACAAATTTCGGCCAGATGGGTTCCAAGGCTCTTGAATGAAATTTCGAAATGAACAAACTGTTCATTTTGAAATTTCTCTTTCCGCACGTTACGAAGCGGAAGGGAAAGCATTTTTACTCACGAAAGGCGAACCATTAATGCAGATTATTATTGCAATATTTTGGAGAGTGTTCGGGCCGCCAAATCCAAAAGGCGGAGACGCCCAATAGGACAAGTCTTGCTCTTGCATGACAACGCGCGACCACATACAGCTGCTCGAACGCAAGAAAAACAAGCGGAACAACATTGGACTGTCGTTGAATACCCTCCACACAGTCCAGACCTTTCACCGTGTGATTACCATATGCTTGATCCACTAAAAGATGCACTGAGAGGAGTACGTTTTGACGACGATGATCAAGTGGAGCAGTTCGTGTGCAACTTGTTAAATCCTCGTCCTCGTTCTCTTTATGAAAATGAGATAAAGACTCAACCTAGCCGCTGGAAAAAATGTATTAAGAAGGAAGGAATGTATATTAAAAAATAAGATATTGTTCATTTATTGTAATTATAATCTATCCTTGTACATATATTGGGATATTTCTTTCATAATAAAGTTGAAAAAAAATAAATTAAACGTACTGTAAATAAAGTTATGTGATTAATAAATGGAAGGACATTTAAAAAATGACTAGATTTAATATATTTAAAGCAATTGCATTATCCTTAATCTTTAATCAACATTTATTAAATAACACATTTCTTTCCATGCATTTTTAAAAATAAACTAAGAAAAAAGTAAATAGTTTCAATTTGTCTTCAAAAACATAAGTAATTCGATTTTGTGACACAGCATACGATCGATTTGAGCGCTTACGAATCTGTCAGTAAACAGAAATTTCTCCAACTATTCGCAAACTGTCTATTGCGCATCCAATTTTCACCGGCAAAGCTACATTGAATGATCTGTCAATCTGCAGCAACATGAATACAACAATAAGGATATTAGACGATCAAATAAACATAGAATCCACAGTAATATTTAGATATATTTCTATATACGTTGTTAATTTATAATAAAATTAATCTCGAAGTAGTCGGAATTATTTGAACTAACTCATGTTATTTATTAAAAGTTAGATTAGTATTTGTCTAATACCACTCTTGTTTCTAATAACTACATAGTTGTATTTTCAGGTGACTAAAATATTGCAGTTTAATACACAAATAAAATTGGGTTTACTGTTTTATATAATTATATAAAGATATATAAAAATAAGTTAGGCCTAGAAATTATAATTAAAAAAAATTCTAGGCTTGAAAAATCAAAGTATCAAACCGATAATCTTAATTATAATCATTTTCAGTAGTAAACAAAGTTAAGAAAGAATTTGTTGTTGACTGAACGTAATTTTGACATATATTTGTTGATAAGTACAGTTTTATTACACAAATACAAGGTGCTATCCAGAAATTCCGTCAATTTGAATGTAGTGCGTGACGGGATAGTAGTATAGCTCTATAGCGCTAGATAGTGTGAGCTACGTTCATACTAAGTCTGTCAAATGGTATTTACTAGGTGGTGACAAACAGATTTTGTGTTTATATTTGTTGAGTTGTGTTTGAGTTATTCTGCGACACTATAATGTCTGATGTGAAAGAGCAAAGAATGTGCATCAAATTCGGCTGCAAAGTTAGTAAGACGGCAGTAGAAACTCTGAAAATGCTTAAACAAGCGTTTGGCGAGGATGATTTAGGCTACGCGAAAACTTACAATCTTTTTAAAAACGAACATGTGTCAGTCGATATCCATCGCCGGAAAACGCGCTACAAAATATGGTAGAAGTGCGTGATGATATCCTGCAAGACCGAAGGAGAACAATCCATGACATTTGTAATATCGTCGGCTTGTAGTCCGGCGTTTATCAGGGCATTCTGTTCGACGAACTCAACATGTTGCGTATTTCTGCGAGATGTGACAAGGTTGCTCACACTTATTGTGCGTTAGTTTCTAGTCTCAATGAAGACGGCAGTACTACCGCAGGTAGTGTTGAACACGTTAATAGGCGAAGACTTCCAGCATTGCTTTCAGTCATGGACAAGTCGCTGGGATCGGTGCATTCGTGCGGCAGGAGAGTACTTTGAAGGAGATGGTAGTGACTAAGTTGTAAGAACAGTTTATTTTGTTTTTTTCAAATTTCGGAATTTCTGGGTAGCACCTCGAATATCCAGAAATATACTAAATTAAACAGGCTAACCGATAACATCAATTTAGTTTTAATAAAATGTACCATTTTCCAAAAAAAAAGAAATCGAACATGCAAGTTCAACTCAAAAAAGAAAACTATTCATACAGTACGAAGCAGGGGTATCCCGAATGCTGCGTGGAACCCCTAACCGTGTTAACGGTATCTGTTGGTCAGAATTGTATGGTCATAAAATAGTTCTGTAAATTAGAGTACAAAAAAAAGATTCAATGATCGAGGAATGTAATATTATTCAAATGTTTTACAATTCGCGACAAATTGGTCTGGAAGACCGCTTGTATTTAATTGACGGAGCGAAAGATTCTTGTATTATAAAAAATTAAGCAACACTCAACAAAATTATATAAATTATTGGAAAATAGAACTGGAAAATGCGTCACTTCAAAAACCTTTTACACAAGACTAGAACAATTCGTGCTACTGTACGCCTTAAAACTCCCGTTGCTTCGACAACTTTTTCAAGAACGTTACCTAAATAAATATGGCAGTATTACAAACACTAAATTTTATAATTAGGTGAAAATATGTAATGCACCTGGTGTAGGATGTTTTTTAAAATAATTGTAAACATTCTAGATTATTTCTCAAGTATCCTGAGAGAAATACTTTTTTTTTCTTGATGTTAAGGGACATTACATCAGAGACTTCGCTAGAAGGAGCGGGTGTTGACGGTTCCAAAATTATAACCTCTAAAAATATTAAATTGTACAATTTAATACTTAAAATTCCTATAATTATAGTAGCGGTAGCTGAAGAATTAAAATCACAAATAAAAGTTCAAACGCTAAACATTTAATCACGAAGGCAGAGACGACTTATATCAAACCTCCAACATGTTCTGGAGAAACATGGGCCGAAGCGAAAATAATGGCAAGTGACAGAAAGAATTTGTGCACAAATTATTAAACGAAATTATCGACCGTAATATATTGATAAAATAAATTAAAATCGGGTAAGCGGTCTGTCAATTAAAAAACTCCTTTATTAAATAACCCTATATTTCGCAACAAATTTGTTGCTTCTTCTGGGGATACTACAAGATTAATGAGAAAAATAACATAAAATAAATAAGAGTATAAAGAAGTAGTAAAAATACTTACAAAATGTAGAGTTGAAAAATTATAAAATTGACGTACAATAAAAAATAAAAATGATTAGATTTAAAACTTAAAGTAACTATAGAAACAAGCTTTTAAAACATGTATATGTAAAAGTTAAAACATAAAAATAAAAAAATATAATGCAATATAAATTTAACAAAATATGGACCAAATAACAAAACAATTTTAAGATGGTCAACTAACCGTCAAACCGAGTATATTAAAATAAACTATACTTAGTCCATTAGTATCAGATCTATAATTTATGTTATTTTTGTCTCTGTTAATGTGGACCATTTCTAAAAAGGTTCTTTTTTTAAGGTTAGTTTCAACGTCTAAGATCTTAACGTCAACAAAATTGAAAGTATGGTCACGATTCAAGTGCATGGTCCACCAATGCACAAGATCTCTTTCCAATACGGACATCACTTTTATGCTGAGTGTTGCGCTGTTTTAGCCACTGTGATATCTGACCTATATAAACGCCAGAAGTATAACACCATTATAGGTATGAGAAACCGAATAGCACATATTTGTCATGAAACCTTTCTTAATGACAATCTTAAAGAACTTTTCAACATCTTCGTCAACAATGGCTATCCTAAGCACATACTTAATAAATTGATATATAGCTCAAACTTTTTTGATGGCCCTACTGAGGACATTCCTGCAGACAGTGTGATTTACAAAAAAATCCCATACATTGGTGGTCTTACTCATACAATTGTATCACATTTCAAACAATTTAATAACATTAAAATAGCTAAATACAACACCTATACCTTGAAGAAGTTGTATAGTAAGATCAAAGACATAACACCTTTTTTTTTTAAATAGTCATGTTGTCTACAGGATAGCATGTTCGGATTGTTGTGGCGTTTATATCGGTCAGACATCACAGTGGCTAAAACAGCGCATCACTCAGCATAAAAGTGATGTCCGTATTGGAAAGAGATCTTGTGCATTGGTGGACCATGCACTTGATCGCGACCATACTTTCAATGGGAAACAAAATTTTTTGGTGTGTGTGGGTGGGGTTGGTTGTCTTCTATTGTTTAATGAGTGGATAATAAACTTTATTATCCACTCATTAAACAATAGAAGACAACCAACCCCACCCACACACACTAAAAAAATTTATTGTTTCCCATTGTAAATACATATACTATGTTTCTCTAACACAAGTGCCTGACCATTGCTAATTTTAAAACGAAATAAGAAATTTCAATCCTCCAACAAAGACATTTAGTCACACAATATATTCGAAGTGAAGCGGTCATCCCGGGAAAGGTCTCGGTGCAAGTTCCGAACCACACATGTATTAAAAAAAATGTGTTTTAAAACGGAATAAATCGGTGAGTTTTTATATCATTCAATTATCCTTACTTTATTATTATTTTAATTTTAATATTTATTATTATTTTAATTTTAATATTTAATTCATTCATACAAATGTAAACATATTTTCTTACTTTTCGTTGTATTAATTTTTTGTTTCGAGTCACTTGAAAAAGACTTAATAATTAAAAGAGTCGAAACGTCGTAGAGAAAATTGAAATTCATTAAAGGTCGCTAAACCAATAAAAAAGTCTATTATTTTAATATTAAGACACGGCCAATAAAATAAATAAGAAATCTAATTCTTATTAACACTAAATATATATATATATATTTTTTTATTTTACATATATATACATATATATATATATATATATATATATAATATCTTCGTGACCTTGGTATGATAAGGTAAACTTAATAAGTCGGCGATTAAAGGTCTGGTCTACTTCAGAGTATATATATATATATATATATATATATATAAGTTTTAGATAATTTCTTATTAAATGTAACAATTGATAAATTATTGGCTTTATTATTATTTCGGCTTTTATATGAAATATTTACAAATATCAAATTAGTATGTATGTAATTGCAAAGTAAGTGGGGATGTAAACATTGCTGTCTACAAATTACAAAGCAAATCATACGAAATTTTTAATTGAAAAATATTGTCTATGTTGGGACTTGAACCCAAGTCTACAGTTTGCCGGACTGTCGCTTTTACCACTCAGCCACAATAGACCTTGGTTCAAGCTATTTAGAAATGCATTATAAAGTAACAGTGTAAATGAATCAGATGTCAGTTATTGAATGTAGATGTCAAAACTGACTTCTGCTTTCAACTTGACATCTATATTCAATTACTGACATCTGATTCATTTACACTGTTGCTTTATAATGCATTTCTAAATAGCTTGAACCAAGGTCTATTGTAGCTGAGTGGTAAAACTGAGTGGTAAAAGCGACAGTCCGGCAAACTGTAGACTTGGGTTCATGTCCCAACATAGACAATATTTTTAAATTAAAAATTTCGTATGATTTGCTTTGTAATTTGTAGACAGCAATGTTTACATCCCCACTTACTTTGCAATTACATACATACTAATTTGATATTTGTAAATATTTCATATAAAAGCCGAAAAACTCCAAGAATTTATCAATTGTTATATATATATATATATAAATATATAATTTCCTATAATACATTATATCGTCTTTTAAAATGATAACAATGCTGTGTAGTTTTGAAAAAACTTTTATATAATAAAAGAAAGCAAAGACGTAAAAAAGTCCTTATTTTTGGTCAAAACGTGTATCTACGCAAGTGCCAAGAAAAAAGGTGCAGACACTACATCATTTGTATTTAGGAGCATGTACAGGCCAAACTACCAATTAATGTAGTGAATTAGTAGAAAGCTTTGATATTTGCTAAAATGTTTGTAAGTGAGCATATGAAGTTTTGGAAAACGGTGATCTTTTCTGATCTAAATAAATTTTAACGACTGGAGATCAGACAACGGCGAATTGATTTGGAAAAAAGGAAGGAACATGGTACTAAACGTGAAACATTACAATTGTGGGAATATGGTTTTTATTGAGCACACAATGGACATGATACTATTTATTAAAAATAGTATCAATCAAACTTTTTGTTAAATGTTATTATCGCAACAGCTTGTTATAAACCCCTCTCAAAAGGAATAGGGCTAGTGTAGTAATAACCAGATACCTTTGTTGAATGTGAAGTAATTAAGTACAGAAGTATTTCTATTATAAGCACTTTAAACATAATAATAACAATCGCAGGAACTTAGTTTGACAGAAACAATACAAAATTGGGTTTTAGCAATTTTCTTTTTCGTCTGTACTCCACGAGCGTCAAGAACTCCAAACCTTGTTACTACTATACCTTGAGTTATGAAATGAGTTATTTGTTCTTATAGTATTAAATAATATAGTGTATTACACCTTAGATTATAGCAAACCAAGGTCTCTGTATAAAGTATATAATCCGCATAGAAATTGCAGCACATCCCATAAATAACTCTTTTAAAATTGACTATCCTTTAAAACCTTTTGTTGCTCTCTTGAATGTCAGGTTAATTTTCTGGAGATTTTATAAATTCTTGTAGCAAGGATGCAGTTACTGTTGACATGCTTTTTGCAATGTGGTAAGAAGCTGCCCGCCTGTGTCGCAAAAAAAAATAATTTATACCTTAGAGTAACATCTGTTGCTAAAATTATATAATACAGTGATGGGTAAATGTGCGAGACCACGCAAATACCGGCTCAATTAAAAAAAAATATTTTAATAAAATTCTGGACACGAAAATTAAGGATAAAGAGCCATCATTTGAAGTATTTTTTAAATATACAGTGTTCAAAAAATGTAGCCTATTAAAGTTATAATTTTTTAAAAATTTTAGGATTCTCCTCGATAACACGATTTTAACAAACTATAACACTCGGGGTCTAAAGTATTTAGCTTGAGATTTACATGCAAACAAAAATCGGAATTTTTAAAATATTTTTCTCTTGATATTTTCAAAATCGATAAGTATTGCTTGATACTTAGGTATAGTCGGTTAAATAAAAAGATAATATGGTTTTTATTGAGCACACAATGGACAAACAAATCTACATAAATATCTTTAAAGATACTTGCATGAAAGTGCAATTGTATTGAATGCTTTAGATCATTTCATTATTACTATCAACAAGATAAAGATCCGAAACATTAGTACTACCTCAACCGGGAGTGGTTGTTATACAAGATATCACACCTATTGAAAATTCTCTCGCACTCACTGAATACAAATCCTGGCTGAACTAAAATAAGTTAATAAAAGTAAACCCAAATATCTAGTTTAATTTAGTTAGATCGATGCAAAGACGGCTAATCATCAGGCAGCCGGTTACCCTGTGAGATAAAATTTATTCATATTTTGTAAAATTGAATGGACATCTGATCTATTGTACAAAACTACATTTTATTAACAGATATTCCAATCATGGTCTATTAAGTTGATATATGAATACCCTTTCCTACACTGTATATATTTGAAGTATATATGTATTTATTATGATGTTATATTACACTTTATTTGAACACTTTTAGAAGCATTTTTGAACATTCTCTGCTGACTAAAATAAATACCAAGCACATTTTTTTCGTTTTTGTCCTGCCGTTAATAAAGCATTTCATCATCATCAAGTTCATCGACCATTATGCAAATTTTTTTCTTCCCATCGGACACCTAATTAATACTCTCGCCATCTACCGTCGAAATTCTCCTCTCGAAATTTTAATTTGTTTCTAATTGATTAAAATTCAAAGTTTCGACGGAGTCGTTTCACACTCAGATGATTCTTCGCTTTAAAATTAAAAGTTTCCAAAACTGGCATCATCGGTCCGTTATGTAACAAACCTTATTTTCCCCCCAGTCATTTTCACTCGCACCCCCTCTTCGCGCCCTCTTCTACCCACGTCACACGCACAGATATTTTCCGACCCACGGAAGCAATTAAACGTTAAATCGATATCTACCAGTTTTAAGTGGAGTTGTATGCGTGTATGTGTGTGTGCAATGGAAGAAGAAAATGGATACGTCCAACGCACGTTGCATTGTCTCGTATAATAGTTTTAGGGAACAAACTAGAGCGAGGTTTGGCGAACCCGTTGTCTCTGTGAGAGGCAACAGGTTATGTGAAGCAACTGAAAAGGAAATTTTAGTAAAGAACAAGCGCAAATATTAAATATTTTGAATAAATAATATATATTTAATATTTTGAATGATATATATTCAAAATATATAAATATTTTGAACAAAAAACATACTTTGTAGCAATATTTCTTTATTGAATTTAATCAGCGGTTGTAACTTCGTCGTAACTACAGTCGCTGTTTAAGCTCAATAAAGTGATATTTTTTCAAAGTATAGTGTCTTTTTATTATTTACAAAATCAAATATTATTTCTTTTTCCTTTTTCTACATCTAAAATTTATTGGTTAAACAAATTAATATAATTAAGAAACACAATTTGAAACATATTTAAGTGGGTAAAACCTCACCATTTTGTGTATAAAACAAAACCAGTTTGATTAATATCGAATACGGTAATTATATTTACAATACAATATCAAATATTTTATTATGAACAGAAACAAACGTTCTTTGATTTTAGTTAACTTAAGTCAACCATGGGAAACTAAATTCAAAAATTTGAATTTTATTCTAAACATTCGGGGATGTTGCCAACTGCCATAAAATTTCCCTAAATTATCGAATCTTTTCTCATTTTGTCTTAATTAAAGAAGATACATTATCAAAGCTAATTGCAAAAACTAGCATAAAAAACACGTTTCTTGGCTTCGCTACTCGTTTTTAAAATTTAAATTCGTGCTTTAAAGCGTGTCTTATGAAACTTGTTTTTTAATATAAATTTAATACCCTTTTTTGCCATGAAAGTGATTTATACACTATTATCTAATTAACGAAATAATAATCACTTATTCTGTAAAGGTTAATTTAAAAATACTTGCAACAATATGGCTTTAAATCATGGATACGTATTTCGACAACTAAATTGTTATCATCAGCAGTAGATTTTTTTTTTAATTAACTCTTCTCTATCCTTCCACATGAAAAATAAAAAATAATGATCCCATTATTCCCATAATACATCCGTATTATGTTTATGTAGATGGATATGGAAATATCGAATTCGAGGAGTATTTTAAAATTATTTAGTTTCTAGATTTTCTAATTTTAATTAATTGAAATAATTTAGTCTTGATCACATTTCTGCCAAAAACTAACAACTACATTAATCCCATTTAAAAAAGTTTTAGATATTTAACATCTTTAAATTCTTTTTCATATTTCCTTTCATACTGAATAGAGTTTCTTAATCGACTTTTTCACGGTCAACTACATTCATCGTTAACGACGAAGATGTAGTTATAACCTTAGAAGAGAATCTCGCAATGGCAACTGCATTGCAAGTCACTGATGATGATTATTGCTAAGAGACCCCTGATATCGTATTATCAAACACCACTGCAGTCCTAGCTTATTAGAAGTTGCGCTGAAATCTATTAACTCTGGCGCTTATAAATAATTTCCAATTGGTTTGTTATTTTTCTTCTTCAGCTCATTGTCGACACAATCTCGTGATTGTATTCTTATGGCGACTTGTTCGTAATCGTATTTTTCATCTTCTCGAACGCTAATGTATCGTTCTCTTTTAAACGCAGTTAACTATACTGGGTGTCCTTGAAATAAAAGGACAACGTATGAAAAACGAAAAGAGTAAATTATATAGAATATATATACATATATCCAAAATATTTCCTCGAAATTCCCTGTCATAAGCGAGAAAAAAATGACAGACATTAAAAAAAATATTGTCCCACCACTGTGCGTTGGACTTTGATTAAAAGACCATACCTTAAAGTTAAACGACAATACCGAAAAAAATAGTTTTGTTATTGGCCAGTTTCGTTTAGTTGTCGATTGTTACGCATAATCGATACAATTTTTTGATTAAAGATAGAATGTTATCAAATAAGACGTTAAATTCCCGTAGAGCATATATCTTACTTGTTCTCTTAATATATCTTCTTTAAAAATTCACAAGGAAGTATAAATTTTTAACAGTTGATTTTTAAACCAGGTTATGGAACCCTTCCCATAACAAAACTTAGACACAATGTTATTTTCTAGCGTTTTTATAAACATAAACATTGGCGCCTTTAAATTAAATAGCGACGTCCTATTTCTTACTTCTCGTGGCAGAAAAGAATATTCTCGTAATACACATGAAATGGCGTCAGTTCTAAAAGTCCAAAAATTATTTTTGGTATGATTTTTAAAATGGGTTTGTAAATTAATGTAACACACAACCTAATTTTCAATAATTCACTTAGCATACAGAATGTTATAGTTTTTATAACATCGACAGCTGTTATGTATATAAACGGTGTGTGAGTAACTTGAATAGAAGTACATATTTATTATTTATATACATTCTGAATTTATAGGTGGAACATGTTATAATTTTCAGGGTTTTTTTTAAATATTGGGGTTCACGTCGTAATTGGCTCAATATTTTGGTTTCGTATTCTATATTATTGCTTCTTTCCATTTTTCATAGATTGTCTTTTTATTTCAAGGACCCCTGTATATTAGTAGCTTTTTTTTATCGTGTTGTTACAGTTATATATTACAAAATAGAGTATGACGATAAGTAAACATTGAATATACAATATGGATACTATAGAAAAGTACAAACTTTGCTACTGGCGAATACTTCGTAAACAACATTAAAAACACGCATTATACTTTGTAACAATATAACAATATTCACTTTGTTACAATATCTAATGGTTCCATGAATGTCGCCGAAAATTTGTTGGATATTTTCAGCTAATCTATTATTAACAACAATCGGGTGTGGAAAGCACAATACAAGTTAATATTTGTGTGAAAACTTCTTTTCAGACACGCACACATGTATTTTGTCATGCTATAGACTCGTCAGTACATAATGCAGGTAAGGATAAATTTCACTAAAGAAAACTCCTTGCAACATACAATAAAATCATACAGTAAATAATAAAAATAAATTAAAACACTTGGCTTGTTTCACTATGAGATTTATTTAAATTCTCTAACATTTGTTTCGGCTGTTATGCCATTCTCAAAGAGATCTATAAATCTGAAATAATAAATAGATTTATAGATCTCTTTGAGAATGGCATAACAGCCGAAACAAATGTTAGAGAATTTAAATAAATCTCATAGTGAAACAAGCCAAGTGTTTTAATTTATTTTTATTATTTACTGTATGAAGTTAAAATGTTTCACCAAGAAGTATCTGCAACAACAGCCGAGAATAATAAAATCATGATAAAGACATCATGGAAGAACACTCAGCGCCTTTCATTGCAAGTGGTTTCTATCGGAGAGTCACAGCAATAACCGACAGAAACTGTATTAACGTGTCTCCACTGTCAGCCGAAATGCTTCGTCAGCGTACGTAACAAAAATAATTTGAAACATACTTAAGTGGGTAAAGTCGATAACTTGTATTGTGTTCTTCGCACCCTATTTTTAATAATATTTCGATATTATTAAAAATGTTTTTGTTTTTTTACAATAAATGAAGAAGTTTTTCCCCTATGATATGTGTATGCTTTCTACGGGCTTTCCACTCAATTTCCCTGGACAACCTTAATTAACTTAACTGCTTGACACCAGTATGATTCTCCGTATAAATAGGTACGGTACCGTCTTGTATCGAAACTTTTAATCTACCGACAGACTTGAACAATCATTATTTAAATATAAAATTTACTTAAATGTAATACTAGTGTTCATATATAAATCCATAATAAGTTTAATTAGAAAAATAAATTGATTGTGACACGAATAAATAAATAAATAGATGAATTTCTAAAAATAAATAAACTTTCTAAATACGAAATATTTTATACAGTTCAAAATAAAAACGAAAATTATAATATTAAACTGAAGTTACTTTTAAATAATGTATTAAATGTTTAAATTATAGTCTGCAACTTTAAATAAAAGTAAATCCAATTGTAAAAAATATTCTAGGAAATGTTTCATTTAATAACATTTTTACTATTTTCACAGTATGTACAACGAAATTGATATTAAGATCTCGAACAGCAAGAATAATGAAATTATTTAACATTATCAAATATTTTAGCGCTGTCCAATCATGCGGTTACCCAATCGTATCCACACATTCCCTAGGATACTGTGTGCATAAAGGCAAGAAAAGGTGTTTGTTACTGACTGACAAATAATTTTCTTTTTAACTCCCTTTATTTAGAAATCTACATAAGAATAATATCTATTAGTTTGATACTATAACAAAGTGACTTGAATAGGCGGTTTTTCCAATGAAACAATCTACATGCTACTAAAACTAAATACTTTTTGTCCAATTGGTTATATATAACTATACCATTATATAAGTTTAGTCCCTAGATCAGAGGGTGTGATCTTTTTCAACCGTCTTATTTCCCCGTTTTGACTAAATAGGCGTTTGGCTAGCACATTTGGGTGATGTGTCACGGTATTTATCATTGTGGTGAGCAATAGCTTCTTGAGTGGTGGCAATCGGGAGGTCATGTTGGATGACGTAGTTGGGTACATATCTTGGAGCGTCAAGTTTGGCACGTATCATTTTATTTTGCTACCTCTGTACGATCTCGGTGTTCGAATTACTGGCAGTCCCCCGGAGCTGGATATCGTAAGTCCATATTAGTTTTAGAACGGATTTGTATAGTAACAGCTTATTATCAACAGACAGCTGTGATCTGCGACCGATTAACCAATACATTTGATATAATTTATTGCCTAACTGCTTGCGTTTGGTAAAGATATTTGTCTGCCATGTGAGATGCCTATCGAGATGCATTCCTAGGTATTTTGTAGTATCAGTTTGTGGGAGTTCACAATCAACATAAGATGCAAAAATTGCTGTGTCGTCAGCATATGTTGCTATGATTGTCAGCTTAGTAGTAGATGTGTCAGACGAATAATTGGCGACAGAAGTGTTATGTTGCAAAAAAAATGAGGATTCATCTGTAAATAAAATTATTGTTTTCAATCGGCATTCGCATCATTTTTTCAAGCACTAAGTACTTTATGTTGTCCTCAGAAAAAAATTCTTGCATTTTTTTGCATTTTGTACAGTTTGCTGTACATTCTGTTCATTCAAATTTGTGTACGATTTTTACTATCGTTGTTCTTGTGGGAACAGGACATTTCAAAATGTAAACGGGAAATAACCGATAACCTCATTTACAGTACTTCCCCTAGTCTAGTACCATTGACTGATTTGCACTTTCTCTTCCAACATATTAAAATCAATCAAAAGAAAACTGTTTTAAAAGTTAAGAAAGAAATATGTATTTTAAAATAAAATGGAAATAACAAGAAAGCCAAATTAATTAATGAAAAAAAACATTAGGTATATTTTGTATCAGCTAATAAAGTACAACTACATGTCAAGACCGATTCTCCTTAGCCTAGCAGTAATGTTATTACTGAGTACGTTTGTTACACCATTTCCACTGTTACTTATATTACTGTAATAGAGGGCGGATATTACAACAATTTTTCCTAAATATTTTCTACCCGGTATTTACTGATGTCTATGATTTTGTAAACAATAATTACTAGCTATTGGCAGTCAGGGGTACATTCCAGGGGGAATTTAAACGAATAATGTAATTCGAAATTGGACACAGTAATAACAATTGCAACATTATTTAGTTTTAAAAAAATAATTTAATGTATTGTTATCGAAAACTACCAAACTTTTATGACAAATTTGTTGAAAAAAATTGGTTGTCCTTTATCAGTCTTCTTCCTTGTTTATGTATAAATTTTTAAAATCGAGTTAATGCGGTAACAAATTGATAGCGTCTTTTTCTTCAGGTGCCATCTCCTCTCAGAAGGTTGGCTATCATCACGGCTATTCTCATCTTTGATGCTGCGGCTCTGAATAGTTCAATGGAGCTGCATTTATACCACTGTCTCAAATTCTCAAATAGCATCTATAGACATAATTTAACGCGTTCGTCGGTGGTGAATCATACCGCCAACGTGCCAGCGCTTTCTCGAAAATTGACAGAGCTTGAGCCTTTTTGACACCGGATTTGACAGTTCGCAAGGCCCCCGGTGAGCACTTCAGAAAAGTATCATAAGATGACGTGTGTTTTGTGTGTGTACCTTACGCTTTCTTGAGAACCAGATTTTACCCCCACAGTAGCTAGAGCCGTTTTGATGTCATTCACCCCACACCTCCCCGTATCACGACATACCCCAAGACCTTGGGATACGTCGTCATCATGTAAATAACCCCCATCCGGAAAGTCCCTATTGCTAACGATTCCTTGGCGTTTGAATTTCGCACGGGTTGAAGACGTGGTCACGTGACAGAAAAAAAGTGGAAGAGATAAAAAGTGAATTTAGATCTCTGTGTTAAATCTTATGGGATTTTGGTTTAGAACTCTCTTCGTGCAATCAAATGCAATCAACAAGTATTTATGGAACTAACTATTCAGGTAAATTTAGCCAATATTCATGGACATTCTCCCAGAATACCTGTAGCCATCCGCCATTTAGTGGTTACTTCGACAAACAATATTATATAACTAACGCCATGAATATTGTATATAATCTTCGTTAATTCCTTTCCCAATTACCTGGAGTTACTACAGTCGGACCCCCGTATCCGTGGTACATACTTCCCAAGCCTTACCGCGGATACCGAAAACCGCGGATAATAGCCAACATCTACCAATTTTCGTTTAAATGCAAGTATGTACACGTATGATAATACATACTTGTATTAAGTCAATAACAACAGGAATTTAGTCTCATTTATTTATTTTATTATATTGTAGACTAGAAAGTACATACATATATTAGATATTAAAAATAATTTTTAATCTGAAAAAGAATCTTCAACATCAACTGATTCTTGCACCTCCACCGGAGAGAACGTAAACGCAAGCGATATTGATGGCACAGGATTCTCGATCGTTGATGCCCATTTGTCGCTTTTTTGGAAAAACATTGTTATAGGAAGTTGCTGTTTCTTTTTCTTCAATTCATTAAATAGTGTTTGAAGAGGGTCCAATACTTCAGTTATTGATCTCGTTACTTTCATACTGCGTTCCATTAAAGGATTGTAATGTACGATCTTTTCCTTTAAATGCTGTGCAAGCGGAAATACTTCGCCCAATCTTTCCAAAGACCATTCAGATGCTCGTGTGTCAGTTTCTTCATCTTCCTCTTCCTCTCTCGATGAAGTTATAAGTTCCTCCAATTCTTTATTTGATAATTCCTCTCCATGTGCTTCAATACACTCATACTCCTCCTCCTCCATCAAATCAACGAATCCTTATTCATTAAACTGCCTTGCTAAGTAAATGATTTTGTTTACTTCCTCATCAACATTCGGTAAATTTTCAAAGTCGCTAACAACCTCAATCCACAAATTCTTCCAACATGACCTTATAGTCGCTGGTTTGAATTAATTTATTGCTGTTTTGATAAATGTAATTGCGTCGGCGATTTGAAATGTTTGACAGCAATCCATAATTTGCAACTCAGGCTCTATATCTATTGATATTCTAAGTATTTCAAATACAAGACGAATGTATATTGCCTTAACGCACCGAATAATACTCTGGTCTAGAGGTTGCAGTAATGAGGTAGTATTTGGCGGTAAAAATACAATCTTAATATTTTCATCTTCCATAGCAATGGATTTTGGATGACCAGATGCATTGTCTATTATTAACAATGCTTTAAATGGCAATTTCTCCTGTTCCAAGTATCGTTTGACTTCAGGAACGAAGCATAGGCGAAACCATTCAGTGAAAAGTGTTGCTGTAACCCATGCTTTTTTATTGGATTGCCGGAACACAGGTAGATTGCTTTTGTCTTTATTTTTGAGGGCGCGAGAATTTTGTGAACGATGTATTACGCCTGGCTTGATCACATGCCCTTCAACATTAAGACATAATAGCAGCGTTAACCTGTCTTTGCATGCTTTGAATCCTGGTGCCTGTTTTGCTGTTTTATGAATATACGTTCTACCAGGCATTTTTTTTCCACAGCAAACCAGTTTCGTCGCAGTTGAACACTTGTTTTGGGTGGTAGCCTTCCTCTTCAATAATCCTTTTTAACTCAGCCGGAAACGTAGCAGCAGCTTCTTCGTCAGCAGATGCAACTTCTCTGTGATCTTTAAATTTTTCAAGTTATATCTGCTCTTGAATCTATTCAATCATCCCCTACTTGCTGTGAATGGTTTTATGTCTTCTTCAGTGCTGCCTTTTTTAAAGTTTTCATAAAGACTTAAGGCCCTTTGCTGTAAAATATTACCACTGATCGGTATATGTTTCGTATTCATATCTTCAATCCATAAATTTAAAGGTCTTTCTAACTTTATTAGTACCTTATCACATATTGTGGAAGTTTCTTTGCTAGTCTGGAGTGCCACAGAATAACTAAATCGAATTTTCTTCTCCTTTTTTACAATCTCGCGTATGAACGATTCATTTTTACCATATATCCTTGCTACCTCAGTATACGATTTTCATTCTTGTTGTTTTAAATCAAGAATTCGCAGTTTTTCACCAAGAGTTAATACTTCAAGTCTTCTCTTAGGCTTTGAGGGACAGTCACTATCACGACTGCGTACAAACACATGCAATCCACGAGAACATTTAAGTCGTACTGTGTACGAAAAATAAACGATTCTTCCTATTCATGTCAATAAAAACATGACATTACATATTCAGCATTCTTATACAAATTTAAACAATAGAATACAACCACTGCCTGATATCTCGTTTATATTTACTATTTGAAGAGGTGTTGTTCACTATAAACTTTTTATAAGTGCTTAATACAAACAATTCAAACATGTATTATACCTATACCTACAGTGATATATTGCACTGTAGAAACATCAGTATTTTCACGAAATGTGTAAATACATCAGTGAATAATGACGAATCGTAACGAGAAAAAGTTTAGATATGTCACATGTCGCATCGCCGAACCGATAAATGGAACTGTGGATAACTGAATCCGCGGATACTGAGACCGCGGATACTGAGACCGCGGATACTGAGACCGCGGATACGGGGGTCCGATTGTACTGATAATGACAATTTAATGAAAAGAAAATTTGAAGCAGTTATAAATAACATTTTCCGTAGCGGTCGTTTTAAATATAGAAAAGGAGTTACGGTAACAGGCAATTATCGTATTAATGCGTGAGCATATGGTGATTATTGGTGATTTACTACCATTTGAACTTTGGATATAACCGGTGAACAGTCAGGAAGTGAGATATATTTTATAAACCCTGCAACATTCCTTCTGAAGGAGGTGTATTTACTCTTACTTGGTAAGTACCTGTTTTTTTATACGTATTTTGATTCGCGTGTGAAAAATGTTAAATCAGGATTCATAATGTTCTCACTCCGTCCCTGGCACTGTCGTCTTCTACCCCAGACCGCTGATCCCTACCTCAAAAGTTAATAAATAACATGATCAAATGAGATTCATGTACAGATCAATAATAGATTTTTCCTATCTTTATGTAAATTCGTTAAATTTACATATAGATAATATTGTTTCCTTATATGCGTAAATTGACGTAAATTGACAGAAAATAAAATCTTTTAATAAATAAGATGACAATGAATTAGTTAGTTACATTAGGTGATCCTTAACAATAATAATGTATCATCATTGTCAGTACCAATAAATTCATAAAGTTTGTAATTTTTAATTTATTTTATGCATCACCGTAAAGCTTGTTCGGAGCAAACAACAAATATAAATACTAATCAATATTGGAAGTATGACAATTAAGCATCATTAGATCGTACATGTACACATACATATATAGAGATATTAATAAAAATAAAACGAAAATTAATTGAAACGGCGTCAGCGTATGGTTTATGTGTCCGTTATGTCCCTGTGTATATTCATTCTTTGAATTATACGGGCGCTAAAACATTGCGGCAGTAAATTTCGCTTTTACTGTTTTCGAATGATTTATCATCCGATTGTCAATTGCATTAATCGTCCGTGGCAGATATAATTTTATTACGGGGCGGGATTTTAATTTGAGCACAATTTAATTTTGTTTTCGACGTACATCCGATGGCACGAGAAAAATAAATCATTAATTTTTTATGGTAAATTTAAAAAACTGGACTTTTTTCTATAAGCTCTTTTTTAATTTCCGCAACATTTGAATTGAACGTCTCTTGCAGGTTTATATACAATTAAAAACCAAATTTATATTTATAAAATAAAATACGCAACTTTTATGATTATGGAAACACAGAGCAAGGGGAAATAATTGTGTCGTTAATTATTCGAAATACATTAAAAATTATTATCATTACTTTTACACACACTCGTATATACGTATGTGAGTACATTTGCAACGTTATCTCTGGGATGAGACACAATTATTTAATTACTTCACGCCTCGGTGCCGTCATAATCTTATTATTCCAATTAAAATGTTATTCCTCTTGTCATTAAAGGCTGTTTATTTCGAATTAGTGCACTTTCACACAATATTTATAACAAAGCAGTTTAATAAATATGGAACATAATGACATTCATTAATTGGACTTTTATGATATTTTCTTTGTAATAATTACGAGAGTATCAGTAATGCTTAAGTGAATATATAATTTTTACGATAAACGATTTTTATTTGTTTATTTCATGTTTTTACAAGGTTGCTAACATGACCTGCTGATGGTTTTATTTTTTTTATCTTTATTACCAAATGGGAATTTTTCTTTATTAATTTATTGAGTCTAAATGTATAATTTATGTCTATTTTTATATACCTACTTTTATATAATCAATAATTTAATTGGTGATGGAAAAAAAAGTAGTAAATATAAAAAATTATTACAGTTGAATTAACACTACAAACTAAACTCCTGGTCAAAATTAACGAATCGGAAAAATTTCTCTTTATTACTTTAATTTTTTCGAACTTTTCAATCATACTATTTATGTAATATTATAATTAAATTATTTGAACTAATATTTAACAAATTAAAATGGTATTATCGGAAAAAACCTGAATAAATAATAGAAATGCATAAAATAATCTGTATCTGTACACATGGCCATACACCTAGTATTTAACCAGCCTTCACTTCAACCAAAGACACATGCGCTTCAGTCTTACGATGTCATCAGTCTGGCTTGATGAAGTAGCGTTTAAAGGTTCGCCTTTGGACAAGTAGTACCTTTAAACGTTACTTATTTCAAAAATATACTATATTACGCTGGATAAATCGATAGGGAATGGACGGCTACACCAGAGTAAGACAGAAATCGGGACAACCGCGAAAAACAAGAGTAGAGCAAGATCATCTATTAACTGATACCGCTTCACAAGACCCTTTTCTTATAGGATAAAGCTATTGACTGTCACTAATGTGCAGTGTAGTAGATAGTATTTACTGTTGCAAAGAGACTGAAAGAAGCAGGGCTAACTAACAGAAAACCTGAAAGAGTAATACATTTTAAAGAACATCATGCCCGCCATCGGATGGAATTCGCTGTTATAAACCTTTACAGAGACTGGACAAACGTTGTTTTTTCTGATCAAAAGGTGTTCACTTCTAATGAAAATTAAATAAAATTTGTCCATCGGTCACCAAATACAAGATTTGACACCAGATATCTGGTTAAGGATAAATCCCATGGTAGGATATCATATGCCTGTTGGGGCTGAACACATGGTCCAAGCAATTTCATTCGAATCTATCAATACAAATTTGTTTCGTGTTCTGTAGTTCAAATAAATATGCATGTAAGAAATTACGAAGTAACAATTAAAATAAAACAAATTTTCTTGTCGGACCTTTTGTTCCAATATATTGTGTACAGTGCGTAATATGTCATTCTGGATGTTTATAAATTTCTTAAAAATACGAACACAGTATGTCGTACTAATGATCTAATTACTAATCATTCTGAATAGTACGTGACCATAACTCAAATAAATAAATCGACGCATCCAGTTCTCGATTGATTAGATGTATATATATATATATATATATATATATATATATATATATATATATATATATATATATATATATATATAGATAATTATTTCGTGACCTTTGTATGTTATGGTAAATTCAATTTGTTGGCGATTTAAGGTCTGGTTTACGTTAAAATGTATATATTTAAAACAATCCCACATGTTTCGGCAAATGAAAATTTGTGAAAGCCATATCATCCGGCATGTGCAGATATCGATATTTCATAGTTTTTACTAATCTTCAGTACACGTTATCCGGGAATAGATACGACTTTTATTTCTATACTGCGTGTATATATACAAATGTTGAAAAACGCGATGTAAATGAAAATTAATAAATATTAAATTCCCACATTACAGCAATTGCCGCTATAATTTGTTGTATTAATTTCTACAAATGACAAAATCACATTTGCCTAAGAATGCAGACACAACACGTCGCGGCGCCAACCGCCCAGGTTGTCCGGGCAAATGAAAAATTTGTGAAAGCCATATCCATCCGGAATGTGCAGATACCGATATTTCATAGATTTTACTAATCTTCAGTACACATTATCCGGAAATAGATACGACTTTCATTTCTATACTGCGTGTATATATACGAATGATGAAAAACGCGATGTAATGTGGGAATTTATTAGTTATTAATTCTTATTTACATCTCGTTTTTCATATATATATATTTCTGAAAATTAATACCCTTTAAAATTCACCAAATATTTCATCAAATTATAATATTTTTTTGAAATTTCACCAGATTTTATATTAAAATGAAAGGTTTTCATTAGATCACCAAAACGTTCAAAAAATCACCAGATCTGGTGAAAAATCACCAAGTATGGCCACTATGGTGCATATGTCGAAGTTTTATTTCGAGTGTCCTATCGTATTCCTGCACCCTCTACAGGATATCTAAACAAGCTTTTGACAGTCTCTCTGCTGCTATCCTCAGGCTGTTGTTGTTGTTGCTGTCATTCTTTGAACGATTTCATTGCATGCTGTCTGTCCATGTACCGGTTTTTGTCTGATGCTCTCGGTTGGTGTGGCAGTTGCGTTTTCGGTGTGTGTGATGTTAAGCCGGTGCATCTGTTTCATGGTAAAATGAAAAAATAGATATATGATTGTTTCGGCCTTTACTTGATGAAATTCCATTATAACTATTAAGATAAAATAAAACAAATTTTATGAATTTCACTTTTTAATTATCACTGTAACGAGTCGTTTCGCACCAACCTGCTTCGCACCAACTTATATCGGACAGACAGGCAGATCGTTTGAAGTACGCGTCAAAGAACATTTTTCTTCATTTAGAAATAATAAAAGTGACTCTTCATATGCGTCTCATATCAATTCAACGAACCACATTTTTAACAAAGAATTTAAAATATTACATATAGAAAATAAGGGCAAAAAACTTAATTTATTAGAGTCACTGGAAATCAATAAAATAAAGAGAACTGACAAGATCTTAAATGATCAATTAGAAACAAATAATTCACCCTTACTTAATCTATTTATTTGATTTGCTGACAGTTACATAGTGTATAGTATTTTTGTATTTTTCCATAGTATTCTTTATCCCTGTAATATAATGTAAACCTTTAGTTTTATTACTTAAGAACTGTACATTTTGTTATAAACCGTAGCGAAAGTTTTGTATAGACATCCCGTAATAAAAAGCACCCATCCCTCTGACTATTTGTTAAAATAAAACATGTGTTTTTGCTTGTTACTGTTTACTTGTGTTTAATATAAAAAAATATTTTGTAAATAAGTTAGTTATATGTCTGACGAAGCCCAGGTTGGTGCGAAACGACTCGTTACAGTGATAATTAAAAAGTGAAATTCATAAAATTTGTTTTATTTTATCTTAATAGTGAAAAAATAGATACTGATCTTTAACTCTGGGAGTGTACATCGTGGTGGATCAGTCCATATCTTTATTTGTATCTTGATATATCTTGGTGCGTTTTTGCTTGCTTTACTGTACTTCTCAATTCTTTCAATTTTACGAGTATATTGTATTTCTTCATATATTTGCATTCAATATCTGTCAGGCGCGGCTCGTGATGACGTATTTGGAGGTGCATGTGATGCGAGTGCCTCGTGTGTTTTCGGTGTTTACTAAGAAAACGCTACAGTTAGTATACGAGAATACACGAAGCACTCACATCATTGTACGCAACCCCCAAATATGTCATTACGAGCCGCGCCTGATTATCTGTCTATCCTTTTCACCTTATTTTCTACATGTTACTTTTGGTTTCTTCTATAAATATGGCTGGACCACCTAATTTTATATGATTTATAAATTTTCCTCTTTTCATTTCTATTTTGTGATTCTTTAGTTGTCTAAATTTAATTGTTCTGCTTATTTTCCTCTCAAATCTTTTACGTTTTTATTTGTCCGTTAAACTTACTACTTTTATTGCGGATATTACTAAAGGTCTATTATTCATAATAAAAAAATTATAATAAAGTATTTTTGTGGTTTTAAGTGATTGAAGTATAAGTAAAGTTATTATTAGAGAACGGACACATCGGGCTGAAATGACGTCATTACGACGGACGATATAAATGATCTATAACATCTGTAAGTACATCACGCAGTAATTGACTAGCACTATACACTATTCATTCGGTTAACCGCACAAAAAAAATAGATGTGCAGTTAACCGAATGAATAGTGATTTCAACAACTGCGTGATGTACTTACAGATGTTGTAGACAATTTATATTGCCCGTCGTAATGACGCCCATTTCAGCCCGATGTGTCCGGTCTCTAGTTATTATATTACAAAATAAATTTTAGTAGATATGATACACTAAATTAAATCTATAATAAAAAATGTCTTCCTGTCGTCTAAAACAGCTGCTCGATTCAACTTACTAACGACATGTTTCGTGTACACTTTCCGAACGCGCTATAACACAATCAATCTACGTCGTGAAATCCGAGTGAACTTCATCATTATGACTTTGTGATGGAATCGAGATCAGAAACAAAGGTCGATAATTAGTAGGACGCCCACTTGTTAGCATCGATGGCATTTGTTTCAATGGACCCGTTCAATATGTAAATGTCATTCAACTTTTGTATCAAAGAGTGCCGAAAATCTCGTCGGTCAAATATTGATTGCGGTTGGCATCGATGATTCGTGTTTAAACACACAAATATTTTACTTTCCTATTACGGAACGAGAGAAAGAGTATTAGAATGATTTTTTTTTTGTGAAATTATAAGTAGGTATCCAATTTCAGAGTGAATAAATCGAAAAAGCTTTTGAAATACACGACTAATTTTTTTGCTTGTATGTCGAAGGTTAAGTAGCACTCAGTCATATTAACTTTGTGGTGCATGCTGTTCTAAATTAATAATAGCAGATGAATGGAAAGTATTTTCGTTTAAACGAAAACGCCGAGAGTAAATAATATACACCCATTCATTAATTAAGTATACGATAATACATACATGTATAAATTATATGTATGTATTATATATGTATATATAAAAATTCGATTTGTTAGTTTGAACATCCATATGTTCTTACTTTATTATTAATTAAGTTAATCAGAAATTTTTTTGTTACAGGTAAGTACCTTCATTCCGAGTGGGGTTTCAAAGTTTGGTAAGCATAAAAATCATTCATTAAATTTGTACAAAACATGTTAATATCCCTAGTAAAAGATGAACAAAGATCTTATTTTATTAAATTTACAGCAATCCGCTGAAGTATTGAGACATCTTGTTTGCGTATAAATAACACAAATTGTAGTCCTGCAGCAAGTAAGCCCTACGTCCTTCTTCTATGTGATCAAGTATTATATATGTTTTCACTGAATGTGAGAGCTTAGCCTGCTACATATCTGCAATTTGTGCTATCCATACGCAAACAAACGAAGTGTTTTATTACTGCATTGGGCTGATATAGTCATTAATATAACGGTTGTCCAATTTTACCTTCCGATTTAAATTCGCTACTCTTAATTGATGGTTTTCCTATAGTGACAGATATCGAATAGAAACTTTGACCATTAGTCAAAACACCTATCCATCGAAAAATGCATATTTATTGTGAAACCTCGTTGCCAAATTGATGAATGTTTTGCTGCAACTATATGCAAATGCCATGCGCATTTCAGAAGTAATTTAACCCAATCTGTTAAAGTTTTAGTGAATTTGAACTGGCTTAATAAAAGCTACCAAACAACATGTTTACAATCGTGGTGCCCGAACAGGAAAAGACATTGATTCGGTAAGGGCTAGTGTTGATGAAAATCTGAAAATGTTGGTTCAAAAACGCTCAGAGTCGACAAACTTTAAAAAGTCTTTCTTTGGAGACTGTGGTTAAATAAAAACTCAAAAAGGTATAAAACTTCTTACCATAATTAATAATAGTATCCTAAATACGCATTTCGACAACTAAGTTGTCATCATTACTAGTTAAAACCACTAAACAAAGTGTCGCACATGGGGCATATACAGGCTGATTCATTTTCGGCCCTCACCATGGGGATCTCGCTTATTATTGGAGATAGAGTATAGGTTTAAATTTGGCAAAGTTGTTAAATTTTGTGTTTGTTATAAATCCGTAAAGAAAATAGACCTGTGACAAATGACCTTCGTTATTAAAAAAAAAAACGCGAAAACCCCATTTTCTTCTTTTACCTGTAGCACCGACATTTGGCCTTGTAGAGAAAATATAAAAACACATCCTTGTGGCTATTTCTAAACCTCTATCCAGTGGTGTACTCTAAATTTTTATACGACGTTTCGTTTCTTTCGGGCCATCATCAACTATCTAATTTCTTATAGGCGCCATATTGGATTTAGACATCTTCAGAAAGAGTTTTTTTTTCTGATTTCAGCCATGTACCACATGCTGACTAAAGTTTTTGACATTAGGTTTTATTTGAAAGAATAAATTATAAGATTAAATAAGGTAGCCATGGAATTTCAATCTGTCAAACATTTCATTTATTGTTCATTAATAATACAAAAATGTCATACACTAACGAAGAGAAACGAGATATGATAAGTATTTTTTATTCTTCGAACAGAAATTCAACAGTAGCGAGTACAAGATATCTACAATTATATCCAGAACGACATTACCTCATCGTACCATTTTTCTAGATCTCGATAGAAATTTGGTCGAGAATGGATCGTTTACTAAGCCAAGACAACAGGAATTTAAATTTAAGGAAACAGGAATTTAAATGAAAATCGACAAGATATTTTACAAAAGCGTGTTTTCAAATTTTATGTTAATCTTGTATTCTTATAGATAAATAATAATCTATCAATTTCTACACGCGAAGTAGCGTCAGAATTAAATTTGTGCCAGTCCAGAGTTTGGAGAACTTTACATAAAAGTAGGTTTAAACCATACAGGATCCATGTTAGTCACTCTTTACTGCCTGGAGATAATTTGAGAAGGCTAGAATATTGTAATTGGTTAATGGGAAGGATAGAAAATGACGAAAATTTTTTAAGCAAAATCATCTGGTCAGATGAAACAAAATTTACAAATTCTGGAATGTTCAACAGAAATACGGAGCACTATTGGGCAGTACAAAATCCCCGACAAAACAGGGCTAGAAGGCCACAACATCGTTTTGGAATAAACGTTTGGATGGGTATTTTGGCAAATCGTCTCTTAGGACCAGTTATGTATGAAGAACATTTAAATGGAGAAAGATATTTAAACATTTTACGTACATACGTATCTGACTATCTTGACGACAATATCCCATTAAATCAATTACAATATTTATGGTGGCAACAAGATGGCGCACCAGCACACAATGCAGCTGTTGTTAGAAATTTCTTAAATCAAGAGTTTGCAAACCGTTGGATTGGAAATAAGGGAGTTGTTGAATGGCCTGAGAGATCACCTGATTTAAGTCCGCTAGATTTTTTTTTATTGGGATATGTTAAAAATATTTATAAAGTAGATGCGCCATAAAACATTGAAAAATTACGAGACAGACTTCAGAATGCCTTCGATGCAGTTCCTAGAAGAACTATACAAAGGGCAGTACAAAATGCCAGAAGGCGTGCCCAATTGTGCATTACCGAATATGGCCAGATAATTGAACATTTACTGTAATTCTTTATTGTTTACTTTTCTATGTATTTTTATTAATGTTTTTGTTATCTTGTACTCGCTACTGTTGAATTTCGTTTCGAAGAAAAAAAATACTGATCATATCTCGTTTCTCTTCGTTAGTGTATGACATTTTTGTATTATTAATGAACAATAAATGAAATGTTTGACAGATTGAAATTCCAAAGGCTACCTTATTTAATCTTATAATTTATTCTTTCAAATAAAACCTAATGTCAAAAACTATAGTCAGCATGTGGTACATGGTTGATATCAGAAAAAAAAACTCTTTCTGAAGATGTCTAAATCTAATATGGCGCCTATAACAAATTAGATAGTTGATGATGGCCAGAAAGAAACGAAACGTCGTATAAAAATTTAGAGTACACCACCAGTTTAGAAATGGCCACAAGAATGTGTTTTTATTTTTTCTCTACAAGGCCAAATGTCGGTGCTACAGGTAAAAGAAGAAAATGGGGTTTTCGCGTTTTTTTTTTAAATAACGAAGGTCATTTGTCACAGGTCTATTTTCTTTACGGATTTATAACAAACACAAAATTTAACAACTTGGCCAAATTTAAACCTATACTCTATCTCCAATAACAAGAGAGATCCCCATGGTGAGGGCCGAAAATGAATCAGCCTGTATATAAGGCCTTCAGCTCTATAAAAAATATATTAAAAATAAGAAAAGACAGAATAATGAAATAAGTCTCAAGATGAAGTAAATTTATCGTACTACCAATGCACATAATTATTTTTTCACATAATCGCTATTTAGTGCAACATATCCCCAAACGCTGAATCCATTTCTTAATTCCATCCAAGAAAAAACTTTCTTGTTTACTGTTGATTTAATTGCGTTATTATTATTGACATTATCTTTTAAAAATCTTCCAAAACAGTGAATCCATAGGGGTCAAGTCAGTTTAGTCAGTATTATGTGGCCATTTAATAGTTCCGTTATTCTGTATCCATACCGGAAATTCATTATTCAAATGATCTCGAACCTATAAGGCACTATACGGAGTTGCTCTTGCGCCCAACTCATATCATCAAGTTCCGACTCCGAAAAATTCTTTATAAGAATAATTTCTGCTCCTGGTATAATTCTTTCCAGATGGGTAGCTCTATTTAAATGATAATCGTAAAATATAGGCCCAACAATTTTGTTGCAGAAAATGCAACACCAAATACAACACCACACGTATACACTCAGTGTAAAGTTGTTGCTCGTTTATATGTGTTAGCTTTACTGCGCCCCATGTGCTACACTTTGTTTAGTAGTTTTACCTACTGATGATGACAATTTAGTTGTCGAAATACGTATTTAGGATACAATTATTAATTGTGGTAAGGGGTTTTATACTTTCTTTGAGTTTATACAAATTTTCATTGTCTTCTTTATTTTATTTCTTTATCCAATTTTTATTTTTTTACATATTTTTCAGGAATGATGGGTAACATTTAGGCAAGAATGCCTTAGCTTGTAGTAGAAAAAATAAATTTTAATATTCCAAACTACTACTTTTCTCTAAAAAGATATATATTTTTACACGTGGTCAAACAAAATTCTTTTACCATTTTTCTCGTGTACATATTTGTTATCTTGAATGAATAAAACGACCATTCAAGGATAGAGCACAACTCTATCGGCCGGATTCTAAAACCACTTTCCTTTGGACTTGTAAACTTACAGTAGGTACGGTCGGATCGCGCGTTAAAATGAACGACAAAGAAAGAAATGGATAGAGGGGAATCTCATATTTCATCTGGACCGTCTTTCGGTCCTCCGGGGAATTTGTTATACTGTTCGCTCGAGTTTCTAAACATAAATTTTTACGGGGTAGTTTATTGGAATCCTTCGAAAAACGTATTAGTCGGGTAATAGAACCTGACATGTTGAAATTTTTTTTTGAAGAGAATTTTTACATCAATGTTGTAGATAAGAGAGTTCGGCGGCGTGGAAATGTACTTTTGGAAGACGTTTTATGGACGTGAATTTAAAGGGTGGCACTTTTTCACTCTTATCTGATGGTTATGTAAACTTTTTTCAATTTCTGTCTTTTCATATTAGAAAAAATGTGTGTAATAATGTAAATTATGTTTATATAATTTTCTTTTTACCTCATCTACACTGAGAAAAAATGTACAGGGAAAAAAATATTTGCAGTGAATGTATTGTAGAAAACTACATTACAACTTTAGTTCAATAAACAAAAACAAGTATTAAATCCAACTTTTATGTAGTTTGGTATTGTGGTAGATTTTATAAACGTTTGGTGTGAATATAACGTCAAATAATTATATATAAATAAAACAATATTTTCGAAGTTAAAATGCTGTGGTAATATACAACACAATTACTAGTCAAATAAAGTGAATATCTAATTTGGACAAAAGTAACAAACCATTTTTGGTTGTATGTAGAACAATGTGCATTCGATCTTTGTAGATGGAGATTATTAAAATTAAAGCAATTAGTATTGCTTGTTATAAGTAAAGCTGAGATTATATGATAATGCATATTTTTTATTTATGATATGTTTACCAAAATTTTGCAGATCTATTTAGATCACGTAAAAAGCAAAGATTATCCTGAATTTAAAATTTAAAATTGTAAGCTTATATTCGTTTACGTTCAATTTCATATTTTAATACCTGCAATTAATTATTGTGTATTCGATGGTATACAAAATTTCTATTAACGCAGCATGTAGTAACTGATTTGCATAAAAGAAATATCACAAGATTTAAAAATGCACCACAAGCTACTCTGACTCAATCGTATACTTCAACAAGTGGAAAAATAGAACAAAATAGATTCCATTATGACTTGTGTAACGTCTTATTAAGTGCAAACATTCCACTTAAAAAGTTGGATAATTCAACGTTTAATAATTTTTTGAGAATTATATGAAACTGTCAGTTTCTAGTCGCTAAACTACAAGAAAAAAGTAAATTAATCTATTGTTTGAGAAAACTATGATGAAAATTAAGGAAACAATAAGTGAACATTATATTTATTTCGTAGTCGATTAGACAACAGACAGTTGTGGACGCTATATTGCCAACTTATTGATTGGCATTTTAAGTGAAAATTGCGCCGGCCAATCCTTGTTAATTGGTACAGGAGAAAACAAATAACTATAACAAGATTTATGAAGTATAGTTTAACGAGGTTTTATTTGCGGAGTGCCGTTACAAGTGACAAGGCATTACTGATGTTATATGGTGAAGTCAACATAAAATTTGAAGATTTTTTACGCGAATCTGACGCACGTAACATATTTCGCCCATGTTGTTAACAGAGTAGCAGAAGAAATACGTTACATGTTTCCAGATATTAATTCATTGACCAATTTTCCAAAAAAGAAGTATTTATTAAAGCACCGCCGAAGGTTCAAGCATACAAAGATAAGTTATCTGGTCTGTCACTGCCACTACAACCCCTAATAACAAGATGGGGCACGTGGTTTAATGCTGCTGTATTTTATGCAGATACCTTTGAACAGATAAGAGAATTCATTCTCTCTTTTTCAAACAATTCGATAGCAATTGCAGATTGCAAAGATATACTAAATAAACCGCAAATGCGCCTTTTATCATAGCAAACTATGGTTTTATTAGTGAAACGCTACGAAAACTTGAAACTCAAGGTGTTGAACTCAGTGAATCGATAGAAATGATTCAAAGTTTCAAGAATAAAATTTATAATATGAGAGGTACCATAGGAGAGCGGTTCAAAATTAAATTAACACAAGTTCTAGAGAAAAACGGTGGCTTTAATCAGCTTAGTAGAATATTCCGTGTGTTGCAAAGAAACCATGATGAAACTATTGAGATGACTCCATCAAGTAATTGCAAATATAACTATGCGCTAATTACATAAGTTGTAACACTATATTTTCATTGAATTTTGGAAACATATATACGCATATAATTCTCAGCTTTAGTTATAAGTAACTAATACGATGCTGTAGTAATAAAATTATTCCTTTTTAATTATTTTATGTAGTACTATTTTATACATCACCAACTCTAGAAATTCGTACGTCATATAGTGTTTTTTATCATTAGTTGGTGGTATTTTTACCATTACTTTGTTATTCTGTTTTACCACAACTACATTGTACAAGAAACCATTTTTTTAAGAGACGCTATCGTTTGTAATATTACATATTATAGCAATTGCAGTTACCTATACTATATATTTTCTCAGCGTATTATTTGTGGAATTATTTGGAAAATATAAAAGAGAATGTATATGTAATATACCATTTATATCATCTTTTAAGGCGGTTGCCTCAAAAACGTAAACGTAAATGGTTTTGGAATGAGCGTAGCGGTGTATTTTAGTCGTTGCCTAAATGAGCTTAACTTCGACATCATATTAATGAGCAAACCAATGGTAAAGACAGTGATATCAATATTATCTAGGTTCTCGGATGAAAAAGCAGAAAAAGAGAGAGCGATTGAAAAGAACTTCTGAATCAAATATAATATACTGACGGTTCGTATTGACAGATTTATGTAACGGTCCTTTTCTAAATATTTTGTAGACGCTCTAAAATTTTAAGTAATACGAAGATATCTTAAAGCAGTGTATACACGTTAATATAAAAAGCTGTATTATTGTATACTAATTACACAGCAACATATACATAAGAGAATGCACATCTGAAAGTAAGCTCGGAAATAAAAACAGTAGAGCTATATGAGATAAATTATTAGTCCAAAAAGCATTTGTATTTTTCGCATTTGCTTCTGTATTTGTTTTCTTAAATTTGTCGTACATAAAAAAAAGTGCAATAATAAAGTAAGAACTAAAAACTATGTTATAAAGCTAATAATTTAAATTATATATTTCAAATTATTAGATCCTTTTTCGTGCAAATTGTGAGGTTCTGTACATACAGTTAACCTCTTCAGCAACAAATATATGTTTGAAAAAAAATAAATTAACGAAAAATGTATATCTACTTCACTGACAAATAACATTGCCGTATATAAGATATAAAACTGTTAAAATGACCAGTTTTTCTTAAAAAAAAGTGTGTGCGAAAATGATGCCGAAAATTCTCATCAAACAAAAATACGCCCGAGAAACTATTTGTACTGACACCTTAAGCGCCTTATTTGCCTGACCTGGCATCATTTGACTTTGATTTGTTCCCCAAGGTTAAATCTGCATCAAAAGGAACATTATTTCTATTTCAAACCCTTAAAGCTCTGAAAGAAAAAGCGGCACGCGTCATGAACGAGCTCACAATAGAAGACTTCCACCACTGTTTGGCACAACGGAAAATTCGAAGGTGTGGGGATAGAGAGGGGTGTATATTGAAGGTAATAATAATTAAATATGTATAAATTGAAATTAAAAAGTTTTATCGCACCACTCTCGTTATTTTATTGCTACAGATATTTTATGGCTCGAAGGAGCTTCTCTGATGAAATCATTTGGACAAGTTTGTTATCTGCCCATCGTGATACTGTAACAGCATGACTCTCTGTCCCTTTTTTGAAAAATTGTTCTCCTAATCAGTTTCTCATTGCCTCCATGAATTCTATTTATATTGTTGTTATCCTGTAGCATAGCTGTATTACCGATTACATCCGATTGGGTTACCTTTTTGTTGACGAATGTTTGATGCGTCTCAAATCTAAATAGGTATCTACCTACAAAGGCTCGCTCCCATGTTTGGAACCCCAATTCTTGTGTATTTATATAATTTATTGTTTCCCAGTACTTCTTTTGAATAGAATGATCGATCACCATAAATTCTGTCGGTGTGGTGGCATCAGCAAAAATGTTTGTTAGGATATCTATGAACGAGCAATAATGACAAAATGTTGATATTTTAAGCAAATGTCTTTCCATGCGTACGACCGACACCGTTGCCACTTGTAATACGCGATTCATGCGCATTCCGCACTTATCACATGCGTATAGTTTCTATGGGCGCCTCATTCACATTCTCTAGACAATCTTAAGTAGTTGACTGCTTGACAGCAGTATAATTATAAGCATAGGTACAAATTTTTGTCCTACCAACAGACTCAAACAATTATTTCAAAATGAAAGAGGAATATTTTTACTTAAACGTAATGCTAGTGTTCATAAATAAAAAGAAATTTATATTTTGTAACGCATTTCTTCAAAATATGTCATACTGTTCGTGATGAGCACGATTCTTTTCGACCACACTACATATATAAAGATCTTGTCGCTCACTTTCCTCATTCATGATTTACAACAGGTTGTCTGACACTTGAATATTTCCATTTTCTACAGTTTGTTACACATCCTGCAGTTTCAAATTTATGTACGATTTTTTATTACCGTTGTTGTTGTAGGATAGGCCTATTTTCAAACGTAAAATCGAAACGACCGCACTAGCTTAGTTACTAGTTAATGACTTGTACTTTCTCTTCCTTAGTGTACAATAACATATTAAAAACAATTAAAAGGAAATATTTTAGAATAAAAGAGAAATCACAAGGAAACTAAAAAAATTCTTAACGAATGAAAAAAAAAAAATATAGCATACTTCAAGCAAATATTAAGAGCGACCCGAAGTTAACAGTAGGATTATCTCATAGACAAATCCCCAAGAAGATAGTATACCTTCATGATAAATAATTGTGACAGCGTTTAACCCCACCTCGGATCCATAACCGCGAACTAAAATAGTACTGACCTACCTTAACTTATATTTTGAATTTTTTGTATAAGAAGTTTTTATTCTTCTTGTTCTAAGTATAAAAATAAAATGATAAATAAATCTGGTTAGACTAAATATTGCACTTTATTTTTATACCTATAAAAAGAAGAATAAAAATTAGTGTTAAATATATGTAGATTATAAAGTAATAAATAATGAATTTTTTGCTTGTTTTGTGTATAGATGAGCGATAAATAAAAAGCAAACAGCTATATTTTTTTCACATTGGTTGTATTTCAAAAGTCCAGCATATGACAAAAAATTCATACATTAAACTTATATTAGTACAAACATTACAAATGATATACAAAATGTGAATTTACTAGAGACTATACAAAAATGATAAAGAAGAAAATACCTAGTCGTAAAAAAATATCTTTACCTGTCAATATACTTTCCTTCTTAACATTGGAGCAAGGGGTTTCTTATATTATTGTTCCAACTATATTAGTAAAACTAATAACTGCTTCTTTTGAAATATCTTCTATGGCATATTTTGATGTAATTGGAACATTATGTAAGTCATCTAATGTCAGATTTGTTGGTTTATAGGCAGCAGATACGTCAACTGATCCAAAATTACAGAAAACAGCATATTTTAATAGATCAGTTAAATATGTTGTAAAGGATTACCTACCTGGTAAATAAAGTGTTGATATGGCCTTTGATATTAGTTTTTCCTTGTTCAATATAGTGCCTCGAAATACTTTTCTACAAATACTAAGTGAATATCGTCTATTCTAAATGAACATATTCTTGTGGCATTAATCAACTGTTGAAACCTGCATGATGTTGCTTTTGGAAATTGATTGAAGTATCGACCCTTCTTGTATACAAGTTGCTACGTAACGCCATGTCACGTTGAATAATTCTAAAAATATAAAATTGATATGTTATATACGTGTATATAACTATTTGTTTACTATTTAATAATATTTATATGGACTGTAGTAATAATCGTTTGGTTACCTTAAAATTGGATCAAATCTTCAACTTTTGCCAAATTCAACCACGTTTTCACTTTATCTTCGAACTTTACTTTTCCAACTAGGTTAAGTTAACTGCTTCATGTATAAAATAAAACTAAAAGAAACGCCCAGTTATGGTCAAGATAGGTAATTTACCGGAAAATTTCTGTATCTAGTGCCATCTTGAAGTCATATCCTAACATTAAAACACTATCTCAATACTTCCCATTTAACATTATACCCCCTGGTCTCGCTTGCGTATGTGTATTACACAACTCCCACTTTTATTTCTATCGCTGTTATTATTATTAAACCCATTATTCCCTTTCGGGACGTAGGGTAATTATTCATTACATACTCGTATAGCAAGTATGTGCACTTATAATGTCTCTATGTATTTTTTCCATTTTATTCGGTCCTAGGCAATGCTCCTCAGTTGTGGGATGGACTTGTTAGTCTCTTCCATAACTGTTCTCCTCCAGGTGGTGCGTGGTCTGCCTCTCGCTCTCTTTCCTTGTGGCTTCCAAAGTAGGACTGTGTGAGCTGGTGTATCAACTGGCTTTCTTAATGTATGACCAAGCCATTTATATTTCCTTCTCTTAATGTCTTCATTTATGTCGTTTTGTTCTGTTCTATGCCATAGTTCAGCATTTGATATTCTTTCCGGCCACCATATTCCTAGTATATTTCTAAGGCATCTGTTTATAAAAGACTGGAGTTTCCTCTTGATTGGAGTTTCCTCTTGATCGCTGTTATAGCGGGAGGATATTGCATAACATTGATAACATAGCATTGAGAACAGTGCATATGTATTTTAACGGGCACCTTGCTACAATATTTTCCAGACCGGTATATTAACGATAAACTGTGTTGATTATTAGAACACGGATTTCATGCATTTGCATGAAAACTTAAAAGAAAGTAAAATCTAAAAGCCGATATTTCATATATTTCTAAGAGTTACTGGCAAAGGCAGATAATTTTCCTTGCATCCACACTTTGAAAACAAACGTTTTTGTAAGTATATTTTAATTACGAAGATGCTACCCCCAAATATTTGATACCAATACAGATAGAAGATTATTTAGAACTATAATTAATCGAATTACCGTTCCATTCGCTAAGCATTGAGAAAAATATTTTTTTCTGCTAATCTTTCTATACCGTGTGCCCAACGTCGTGCGATCGATGGATATATAAGTAATGACTGGCTAACTGCAAGTATATTGGCCTTGCTTGAACACAATGACCGACTGATAGGAATATTCAATGTGTTAGAGAGAGATTATTTGATTCGTACTTAGATCGTATGTAGAATGTGTTGGATAAAGAAAGGGAACGCCCGTACAGTTAGACAGTAGAACCCGATTGAATATACTCTCTCAACCCTAACCACATAAACTCGCTATTCGTCTTCGTCTTACTACATTGTGGTAGATCAATCACTCCCCGGCGTTCGTACGGTATATAATATTACAAACATCGAAGCCATCATCTTTCTGTTTGATCAACTGGTTTTGTTTTTTTCGCTGTTGAATCGTTGGTTTTGTTCACTATTCTAAATACTGTTCCAGTAAATAATATCATCTCCATCAAGTTTCATCTAAAGTTATTAATTGATGCACGAAATTAATTTTATTCTCATTAAAACTTTTTTAAAGCACTCTTGAGGAACTCCCGCACTTTTGATCTGCTCTTTCTAACATGTGCAAAGTATATTATTATTATATTATATTGCATTTAGTCAACACGTTCTTTTAAAATACTTACAGCCTCAATATATTTGCTTATATTAACTTAAATAATTCATGCTTTTATCACGTGGAGCCTCGCACAACCACGGATTCAGTAAACAATGTTTAACTGCTAGTCTTAATCTCTAGCAGTTAAAACATTGTAGGCATTTTAAAATAAATCTATTGTTTTTATTTATTTTGTGACACGTATTCATAAATGACGCGGTCCTAGAGACAACTGAATTCTAAATTTAATTGTGCTTACAACGGAAAGGTAATAATTAACTAATAATTTTGAAAATAAGTGTAGTAACTAAAGCAATTAATTTCTTTCTGCACTTATTTGTTTTACTGAGTTTTAAGAGATGTTTGCTTTTAGTCCAATAATTTCTATTGAAGATACCAGCTTAGTTGTCGATATAGGCATATAAAATTTTAAATTTTATCGTACTAAGACGTAGGCGTTTATGTTGACAATAAAAGTATTGTTTGAATCCACTGTCAATTAAACCTTGGGTGTGTTTCAGATTCATTGCTTAGGGAGAGATATTAAAATATCATAATTCATGTTACGATAAAAATTGATTTACTGTAATATTAGCCACTTTAAACTCCGTAGCTACTACTTTTTCTCGTATAAAGTAAGATACTGTTTCAATATACAAATCTTCAAATTTAACCGGTAATAAAATGATAGTAAAAGAGCTATATTTTTCCCGTGTACGCCCTAACTTGTGTAGTAACACAGAATTAGTCATTAATTAGCAAAAACAATCGTCACGCTTTCAGATCTTAACGATGGCGCAAAGTTGACAAGCGTCTTGACAATAAATTACCCGCAAAGGGGCGTTTCGGGGGTGGAAACCATAGTCGTTAATCCCCGCCGTGCACATCACACAAAAGAACGAATTTATGAAGTCGTCAGTAGCTGTCATTACGGGCGAATAAACGAGACCAAAACTTAAACTCATAAATCCTGCTGAAATCCGAGACGCTTGACCTCCGTTTCCGTCTTTTGTTCTCTCAAACTTGCTTATGGATAGCGTATGCGTGTGTATGTGTGAATGTGTGTGTTTGTGTGTGCGAAGGACTCCGTCATCGCAGTTGACGTTGTCGGTCCGTCGCCCTAAAACGTGAGCTTCACGAACTCGGACCTCCCTGACAGGTTAAACGACCCAAATCCCTATTTAAGCGCTTATTCCAAAGCGGATTTTGGAAACACGACTTCATTTTTGAGTGAGTGGCGACTACCAGTTTGAATTGTTGCTGCGAATAGGGATGATGGGAAATACTGGTTTTCCTTTTTTGTTCTTTTAACACATCTGCATAAACACATGTTGTGTCACATGGTCTGTTCAAAACAAGTTGGATTGTATGCAAAAATACTGTCAAATAATGGAGTAAAGTTTCTTTTGTTATATGTATTATATTTCGAAACATCCAATTTCTGTTTCAAAGTATTATGAAACAAAATCATATATTATCAAGAAAGATGTCGCTAATACTAGCAACTATATGTTTTATATTTACACAGAATATATAGTATTTATTTATTGGTAAAGAAAAGTAGCTCTTGTCGATAATTTCTGAACGAAAAATCCACATTTTCACCTAAAAAAATCTTAAGGACCTTTCCTTGTCTTCATCTGTGTAGTATAGAAATATGTTTTTAAACATTTTTATGTTGTCGTAATTTACAGACTTGATGTTACTAAACATCAAATTATACATAAATGTTTACATTTGTGTATAATTGCTTTTAAAAGGTTGACGTGAAACAAACATCTGTTAGTTTAATGTTTTAATGTAGAGAATTGATTTTAATATGTTTAGTGGCGTCTTTGCTAAATTTTAACTCTGTAATTAAACTCCTGATGAAGTAACGAATGATTATGAAATATAGAGTGAAATAAATAAGTTTTTTTTATTTGACAAACCGCTTACTTGTTTAATTATTTTTTTACTGCTGTATATATATATATATATATATAATAACTTCGTGACCTTGGTATGATATGGTAAACCTAATCAGTAGGCGATTAAAGGTCTGTATATTACTTCAAAATATATGTATTTAAAAAACTCTACATGTTTCGGCTGTGTACGCCTTTATCAAGAGAATACAAAATATGAATGACAGGATATAAATGTCAAGTAATTAAGTTGCTATAGCAGAGTTATAGTATAGTTTTTTAAATACATATATTTTGAAGTAATATACAGACCTTTAATCGCCTACTGATTAGGTTTACCATATATATATATATATCAAGAATTATAGCAAACGCCAATTAAGTTGGCGCGAGAAGGGGTAAGTTCGCGCAGGATTAGAAGTAGTGGGGAGATTTGTATTTGGTTTTACATTAAATGTCAGATAATTCTAACCTCTGAGCGTGTATGATCCCCTAGCAAAGACATTACAAAATATGTTCTGTCAATCGTCAATGACAAATGTATTCTGACAATTACTTGAGTAGTGGGGTGGACGTTTTTAAAATCGGCTTCTGCGCACCCCCTCCTCGCGCCAACTTAATTGGCGTTTGCTATACTTCATAATGGACTCCGTCCGTATGTTCAAGAGAATGCAATTTTGTGAATCTATGATAGAAAAATTTCAAAATGGTGATAATTTTGTTAAAAACACTTTATTTAGAGATGAGTCGTCATTTCTTTTAAGTAGACAACACCATTCTTCCAAAAATATCTTGAATTACTCAGGTCTCAAATTTTACTAGCGGTTCGATGTTTTGTCAATATTGATATGCAGGCAATACAATTTAACCAAAATGGATGTCCTGTTTATAATACACTTATCCTTAAACGAACAGTTTCCTAATAGATTGATAGGTACCACTCTAATCCAATTTCTCAGCCAGCGGTTAGCGGCGACTAAAACAAACAATTTATAGTCACGATAGTCCATTGGATAAATTACGTTACAAAATTATAGACACTTCGAATAGCATTACCGCTGAAGCTTCGGTTAATGTACAAAATCATTTTTATGATCGCTTAGAGTTTTGTTTGGGTAAAGAAAGTGGAATATTCGTGCCATTTATTTAATAAAAACTATTTATTCTAGGTTCCTCTTTTAGTTAGGATATTTAATTTTTCGTTTTTATTTTTTAATCAGGAGAAATTTTTCGTTTATTTTTACAAATAATTTAATGGAAAATATTTCGTTGATTTTCGGAATGAACGTTCCTTTTTCGTCTAGCCTTCTATTGTTTTAATTTTTTTTGTTATATTTATTTAAATAAATTTAGCTTTAATATATTTCTAGTCAGTTTTCCATTTTCTACCGTTACACATAAGAAAAATGTCTACTAATTTAATCTTACAGTTTGGTTTTTATCATACTCCGTAATTCTGGAATTTTAATGAATGAAATTAAAATGCCATTTTACTTTTACCGGCATTTAGTTACCTTGCTTCCACGATGTATATATGTGTTTTTTTAGTTTTAAATTGTATGTACGATAATTATATTTAACAATTATTATATTATATATTAATTATATTTTACAAATGGTGTTCGTCATTTGTAGCCTAAATATAAACTGTAAATTAAAAGCGATCAAGATTTATGATTAAAAAAAGGGGTTTACACTTCTATATACATGTAAAAAGAACAGCACTTGTCAACATTTAGTTTTGGAAATATATTACCCCAGGTCTTAAGTTAATAAAGTAAATAAAAGTAAATTCCTTTCTAGATTTCTAACATCATCGATTGTTGAAATCTCATAATAGATTTTCATATCAACAGCAAAACTAAAATAGACTGATCCATACTTAATAAAATGCTGTTTATGAAAAGAAGAAGTAAAAGTGGAATCATATTAGAATCTCGTGGGACAGCCGACGTAGCAGGAATCTTATTAGAGCGGTATCTAATATAATGCTCATAAGAAATACGATTTTCCAAATATAATCCTAGAAGTGTAAGTGCAGACAGAGTAAAACCAAAAGAGCTTCATAACTGCACTAATCTACTTAATATTTGGATTTGGTAATGTTAACATTGCCTCGTATATTTTACTTCTGTCAATAAAGCCTACTTATTTTTTTTTGTTGGTAATTTGTTTATAGCGGCTCAATATCTTAAGCCGAATAGTCCACATATTCTCATGTTCATATACGCCCGTTAAAGTGCGCGTGCATCACGCTACGACGCCATCATTTGATCAGTCATCAATGTCACCATGTAGTCGTATTCAGTTGCAAAGCGTACTCATTGTTTGTTGTTTCATGAATCGTGATCAGTCAATTCTGTTCAACGTAAATTAAGGACCAAATGTCCCAAGCTATCACCACAAAGATCGACAATTATTGCAGATATAATTAATTTATTGAAACTGGTTGTGTAAGATACAGGGCAAAAGGTCAGGTTGGCCTCGAGTTGCAGAAGAGACAATTAAACCAGTGCGCGAGATCTATGATTGTAACCCAAAGAAATCACTTATACGTGCCAGCTTTGAACTAGGCATTCCCTAAACAACGGTATGGAGATTTTTAATAATACGTCTGCAATTTAAACCAAACAGAATACAATTGCTACAAGCTTTAAGTAATACTGATACAGAAAGATGGCAGAATGGAGAACGATGACAATTTTCTTGATCAAATTGTTTTATGATTTCGCTCTTACATTCCATGTAAGTGGAAAAGTAAATCGCCATAATGTGCAAATATGGGGTGTTTCAAAGACATTTGAGATAGTCGAACAAGTAAGAAATTCGCCTAAGTTAAATGTCTGTTGTGCAGTAAGTTCTATTCTCAAGCGTGCGGTTCATTCTTTTTCATCGAGAAAACTGTGTCACTTACTTATCTTGGTATATTGGAAAATGATCTCATGCCACAATTGCAAGAAAACATGCACAAACAGTTTATCTTTCAATAGGATGGTGGAACACCGCATTTCCATCACGAGGTTTCATCTTACCTCAATCGCATCGTAACTTGGATTGGACGTAGTGGAATGGCCTCACTGCCGAGATCCCTTTATCTAACGCCATTAGATTTCTGTTTGTGGGGCTACGTGAAAGACAAAGTTTATGTTGCACCTCTTCCTACAAGGTCTAAATGAATTGCGAGTTTGGATAACAGAAGCGGTTGGAACCATTGACCGTGATATGATACGTAAAATTTGCAACGAATTCACTTACAGATTGGATATATGCCGAGTTACAATGGAAATACATATTGAACATTTGTAAATGAAACTTGAAGCCTTGGTGAATTGTTTGCTTTATTATTCAGTTCAATAAAATTTATACTTTTGTCACAATTAAATGTTATTTCTGTATAACTACTTTAGGAAGACTCTGTACATAACTTAATTATTTATTTCATAAAAATCACTAAACAGAATGATTCTTCGGGTATTAAATTTGTTGGGAAGAATGTACCAATGTTATGGTTGATGTTGGCAGTGGATCAAATCTTTGCGATGAATCCGGTTTCTGGCGGTGATGCTTCAGCGTCAGTTACTAGAATCATGACCCCTATGTTGATTCACCGTCCACATGCTGCAAGACTGTATACACTTTACTTTTTAAATCTTTGGTGACTGTTTGTTAAATGAATAAATGTACTTTCGTCTAAACATAATTATTTACACTATATATATTTATTTTGAATCCACAACGGCCTATACTAACATAAATTACTGTCGAGACTGGTGTCTCTTGTTAAAAAGTGATTGTTATGATGTTACGAAGAAGACGGTGCGTCTCGTACTGTTGTTGAGTTGATACTATGTTTGAGTTCATACTATTGAGTCTCTTGTTGCTGGTATGAGACTCTGAATGATACTGATCTATTCTGTACTGTTTTACAAGTAGGTAAAGATATACCACTACCCCTACGGTATTATATATTAAGGGGCACCACTAGTGTGACCGTCTAAAAAACAGGTGGTTTTCGGGAATTTTTTAAAAGAAAACTATTACATCCATTCCTTTGAAATTTCCAGGCTATACTATACATATTTAAAGATTACATTTTCTTAGAGTAATAATCTTCAATTTTCTGGTAGTTATTGGCTATCTCCCCAGTTTAAAAAAAAAGTTGCCTTACTGCTACAGTGATTGCGGCCTTCATAGTGCTTGAAAAAAAAAACACAAACACGTTAGACAAGAAGGTATTGCCTATATAATGACTCAGGATGGAGATAAAAATTGAAATATAAAAAATGGCGGAATTTTGAAAAAAATTCTAGATTTCGTTAAAAAATCTGATGATTTTTCGGTATGCCAAAATTACAATTTCTCATTGTATAGAGAAACAAGTACTAAATAAGATAAAACAAGAGTCAAATCGATCGGATGATTTGTTGTCGAGTTAGAACTGCAGCAAATTTGAAAAACGTAGTTTTGAGAAAAACTCGTATAAGTCGTTGAATATGCTAGCGTCTAACAGCATTGAAAATATGTGTTTAGCAACAATGTGCGATTCAATATGCCTATTCGCGTAAACCTAGATTTCTGAAGGTCAAAAAAAGCGTCCCTATCGTCATTGTTTACAAAGCGGACACAGCCCCGATAATTTACTCAGAAAACGTACCTTTCTAACGGACGGACAGCTCTTCTTAAAAAAGCTGTAACTCAAAAAATATTTGAGATACATACTTAAAATTTCAGTATATTATTTTTAAAAGTATAAAATACCAAAAATTGCATAAAAAAGTCGAATCTTTGAAAGTTTCACACTAGTGGTGCCCCTTAACATACGCAGATTGGTTGTACAGGATGTTGTTTGACGTCATAAAATTTTTCTTGTGTTATTTCCTAGAAATTATACCTACGGCAACAATACCCAACGTTTACGATAATGTTTTAAATATCCAATCTTACTAATAAATAATAAAATATAATTACTAATTAAGTATTAGTAGGTGTCATAAACCTAAGTATGTAGTTCCGGATAGTCCTTTGTTATAGTAATAAAATTTATAATACGTATCTAAGAAACGAGAACTTAACAATGAATATCCAAATTAAAGCTTTGTTGACTAATGGATTTTACTGTACAAACATTTTTTTATCCCTATTTATCAATTCAATTCTAAGTGTCCCCCTGTTCCGCCTAGTCTTCCTTATATTACAGCTTCTATCGACCTTCTCTAGATGGCAAGTACATCGATCTTCATCCAAAAACATCTTCATAACAGTTCCTTTCAAATTTTTCTCACTTTACGAGTTTGTATCGCTTAATTTTCTTTATTATTTTGTGTAAAAATAATTGTTTAATTTGTATTTATTAATATATATATATATTTACTTATGTTATTATTTGTATTCACTATGAATGTTATAGTTTATTGGTAAATATTTATTTTTTGCTCTTTTGTAATATATGTATATCAATAACATAACCAAAAAATAGTAATCATAAGTCATAACTAGAGCTGGGGATGTTTGCGGTGTGCCAGGATAGTATTCAGTTAAACGCACGAATATAATGAGTATTACTATATATAATATATTTGCCTATTTGCATTTTATTATTTACTTCTTTTGTTTATAAACCTTATCAATATAAAAAATAGTATATATAATATACGCAAAATAAATTGTCGTCCGCATACTTCTTTGTAGTCATACGAATGAAAAGTATCAAGATAGATAGAGAATTTTTATAATTAAATGAAAACCTATTTACTAATTCCATATGGACAAAAGTAAATTGTGTGAAATGACAAATAGAAATGAATTTGTTTATTATGTAAAACATGTTTATTGAAACATAAAGTTATTCACAAACTTACTTTAATATTACACGAAGCCTTTAAAATGTTTGTAAAACATTAAAAAAAACGCATAGTATTTATTGAGAAAAAAAATTGAAATATAATGTTGTCACCTACCTAAAACAAACATACAAAAAGATGTTTTGTAAATAGTTATGAATCCACCATATGTTTATCTCTATCAACGTTAGAGCGCTGGTCGTCCTTAGTAATGACGACCAGCGCTCTAACGTTGATAGAGATAAACATATGGTGGATTCATAACTATTTACAAAACATCTTTTTGTATGTTTGTTTTAGGTAGTCAATTTTTTTTCTCAATAAATACTATGCGCTTTTTTTAATGTTTTACAAACATTTTAAAGGCTTCGTGTAATATTAAAGTAAGTTTGTGAATAACTTTATGTTTCAATAAACATGTTTTACATAATAAACAAATTCATTTCTATTTGTCATTTCACACAATTTACTTTTGTCCATATGGAATTAGTAAATAGGTTTTCATTTAATTATAAAAATTCTCTATCTATCTTGATACTTTTCATTCGTATGACTACAAAGAAGTATGCGGACGACAATTTATTTTGCGTATATTATATATACTATTTTTTATATTGATAAGGTTTATAAACAAAAGAAGTAAATAATAAAATGCAAATAGGCAAATATATTATATATAATAATACTCATTATATTCGTGCGTTTAACTGAATACTATCCTGGCACACCGCAAACATCCCCAGCTCTAGTCATAACTATATAACTAAATAGAATGTTACAGAAAATTTTTGTACTGTGCACCTATATTTGTTCGTTTATTTGTCTAGCTTAAATGTTTAAATGTTTCCGTTATATCTTTTTTTTTATGGTTATATCTATATATTTACCTAGCTATCAATTTACTGATATATTCACTGTTCAACGTAATCCATTTATTACTTAAGCTTGCGGAAATATTATTATCATTTTAAGCACTTTTGTTATTCAGTGTACCTCTCATTCTATATTTATTCTGTTGACATTAAACGTTTATTAATTACTTTCTTCAGAGATTTATTATTATATTAATGAAGTGTTTTCAATTAAAGTCAACTGGATGTTATCACTTCTGAAACTATAAATAAATAAATAGTAAACAATCCTTTCCATTTGAGTTTCTTAAAATTCGCTTTTATTTTTTTTATATAGGGTTAAGAATATTTGCTATATTTGGAAGTTGTTACGTTACTATAATTTGTTGCAATATACATATATCAAACATTCTTCTATTGTGTATATAATTTTTCGATTTTTATTTCAATAAAAGTAGAATTTCCTAGTAGAAACCGTATATTTGTATTATGCACATAATATTTTCAAAACCAACATCAGACGGTCGAATAACAACCGCATAACAAGAACCAATTTAATATTTTAGTATCAGTTACCCATACAGGAATTCAAATGTCTTCCTTTTCCGAGGAAACGTGTATTTTAAGGCGCAGTTTATAGGAAATGCAGAAAATATTTGAAATATTTTCTCACAAAAGGGTAAAGTATAGAATTTCAAAAATATTTCTTGGAAATGCTAATATAGAAAAACGTCCGCTCTTTATGCTTCAAAATACCATTTGATTTTTATGCATACATAAATTGGACAAAGACACATATACAAACAATAAAAGACGACAATTTATCGACTGTTATATTTATAGCTGTACATCAGAATGCTATTAAATGGCTCTAGACTATTAGTTGTCCCAACAATTATTCAGTTTAACTCTTAATTTATTGAAATTGTATTTAGGCCATTTAATTATACATTTATGCAATAGCATTAACGTACAGCTACTATTTTAAAGTAAATATTTCAATTGATTTAAAGTCTGAGTCACACCTAGTCCACCCTTCAAAGTCAACACCGCCAGGGCCCCGCATCTATCAAACATCCATCTCTGATTAGATTAATTTAAGATAAAGCAACGGGACCGTTTGATATCGGGCAGAAGGTCTATGAATAGAAATGACGACCGCGATTGAGATGACTAACACTGATTGAGCTTTTCGCTGTTAGAAGGGCGTCTTCCAATAATTTACAACTAACATCTCATTGTCACATGTCATAGTATATGTAGTGTTACTATTAATACTTAAATGAATATGGCCATGAACAGAAGGCAGTCCAGGAAATAACATTATACTTTGTAATATCATTAAAATTATTTTTATTAGTAAAGGGGCTTTCAAGAGGGTATATATGTAAATTATTGAAATCATTCTGACATAGGAAAACTTCATTTATGATCCCGCTTTATAAGACACTAAGTGTATGTAATTTTTTTATTCAGTTGAATTAATTTGACTTTTATGTCATCGAAAATTTCATGTCGTTTAATTCTTGAACTAGTACATAGTTTTCCTGAAGAAAATTTGGCTTCTTGGCATAATGTTGAATTACTTCGCTGACGAATGAAATTCTCAGATGATCATGAAGTAATTTATCAAACATATCCTTTGGTCTTCTGCCGTCATTTTTATGTTTGTAGGTTTGTAATAATTCTGTATTTTATGGTGTATCACATCTCCAGAATTCAATACCTTATACAGTCTTCCAAGAAATAGCATGTCGATGTGTAAACACATCAAGTGTATAAAAATTAATACAGATTTTTTTAAATATATCTGTATCTGTACACATAGCCTAGAAAACGTATTTAATCAATGGTCACTTCAACTGCAGACACGTGCGTTTCCATCTAGGGATCTCGTCAGTGCACATTCACAAAGTGATGTCTTAAGATTCGCTCCTTCAATAGAAGCACAACCTTATCCCGTCAGTTGACAAGAAATATTTCGTGACATCTGACTGATAATAGAGGCTTGCAGGTATGAGCGCTTTCTCTTAAATAGCTACTAATTTCTATGAATTGAACACAGAAAAATTCCCCGTCATGACGTTAAACAATACTATGTACAACCAAATACGCGCATTTAATTGTGTAATAGTTTAGGGGTATTATATTTTTACCTACTTATAAACCAGTACAGAATATATCAGTATCAACTCAACAACAGTACAGAACAATATCAACTTAACAACAGTACAGAACATTCTCTTCATAACACTCATATCAAACAGTATCATATTAACGACAAGAGTCATACAGTATCATATTAACGACAAGAGTCATACAGTGTCATTTAACAGTAAAGAATTTAAATTTTAAGTTAACATTAAGTGTTAAATTATTATCTTAAAAATTAGGTTTAAGTGTTTCTTGTTAAATAAATAAAATATTCAGAAATCACATCAAGTTTCAATATAACTGTCATCAATAAAAATAAATAATATATAATAGCTTATACGGAACACAAAATTTATACAATGTTTCATTCGTTGATGAAACAGAAAGTAATATATGTGAGACAGAGCTCTAGGTGTTCCCTATGCAGCTGTTTAATATGTACAATCCCAAACGTAACGTAATTCGAAACGAAATGCTAATATTGCATGTTAGACTTAAACAAATCTCAAATTTCTCATTTGTTACTTAAGTACTCACCTCATTAGTGGAGTCAACAATATTGGAGACATGTCTCTCCCACTTAAATGAAATTATATTGCTCCTCACTACTTAAGGTACTTATACACGGCGATTTATTTTTCAATCGCAACACATTTTCAAGCGATTGATGAATTATTGCATGTGCCGCATTCTTACGCGTGATATGCCGGGTTGCCAGTTTGAACAAATAATGCATAATGTACACAAATATTTTGCGCGTGAAATAAAAGTCTAGACAATTAAGAAATCTTTCAATCTGCAACTTTCCAGACCTGCAATATTTTTTCAGGCTTATACCTTTGCCAGACCTTTGTATTGTACACTGACAACAGAGTAGTCTACCTGTTGCCAAAAATCTTAATGTTAAAACTAAACGTTCAACTGGTGGTATACCTGGTCACATAGTAGTACTTATCCTGTTCTTTTAATTAAAAGAGATAAGGGTAGGATATATATCATCTGTTTCCTTGATGTAACTCAAGGCATCCCCACAAAGATTCGAAATTACTGCCTTTGATAGCTTAGTGGTTAGAGCGATGGTCCGGCAAGCCATGTACGTGGGTTCGAATCCTACTTAAGGGCGAATTTTTTTCTATAAAAGAATTCGAATAAATTAACGTCGTAATATGTAGAAAGCATATTTACATTTACATTACTTCGCGAAAAATGCAACAAATTTGCACAAAGCCTACTTCGGGCACGATGTATATGAACTGTTTATTTGATGTAGCTCAAAACATCCCCACAAGGATGCGAAATCACTGCCTTTGATAGCTTAGTGGTTAGAGCGATGGTCCGGCAAGCCATGCACGTGGGTTCGAATCCTACTTAAGGGCGAATTTTTTTCTATAAAAGAATTCGAATAAATTAGCGTCGTAATATGTAGAAAGCATATTTACATTTACATTACTTCGCGAAAAATGCAACAAATTTGCACAACGGCCTACTACGGGCAAGATATATATCATCTGTTTCCTTGATGTAAGTCAAGGCATCCCCAAAAAGATTCGAAACCACTGCCTTTGATAGCTTAGTGGTTAGAGCGAATTTTTTTCTATAAAAAAATTCGAATAATTAGCGTCGTAATATGTAGAAAGCATATTTACATACACAGGAGATACTTTCTTTCATAAATAAGCAAAATCCACAACTGACATCCATAAAAAATTGCCATAAAATGCCTCCTTTTCACGTTCCAATTCATTTAGTTCCTTTATCCAAAGTTTCACCCAAAGTCTTTTTCCTCTATGTAGACGTCTTCTCTATCGTATTATAGCCGTACATGCAACCACTACGGACTTTCATGTTCATATGTACGTTGCATATAGGTCGATTTGGCCCATTTAGGCAATCAAAAGTGAATATGCAAAAGTATACATGATAGCTTAAACAAGTTATAAATTGCCCTAGCAGATAACTCCAAGAACAATATCTAACCCCTCATATCCTTTGTATTGTACATTAGAGCGGCTACAGGTAGTCAGAATTTGGTCATTGCTCATGGTGTGTGTATTTAATCTCGGTTCTCTTAGAGTAAACAAAGTTTTCAAAGTGAATATATATATAAATTCGAATTAGTTTTGAATTTTAAAGACTATGGATTCTAGTGCTACAGGCAATTAACATTAAACGATAATTAAAAATTTTTGTAAAACTTGTTGTAATTTAACACATTGCTGGGCCCTTAAAAGTAGTCTTGTTAGCGCCTTAGAGACGGTTAAGCTATATATGAAGTTGTATGGGTGGCATCCAATGGCTCCAGCAATGTATAAAGTCCTGATCCATGGAGGGGCTATCATTGAAAATCACCAATCATCATCGAAAAGAAGAGGCAGCTGAAACCCAAAATAAACACTTTGGGTCGTACCGCCAGAATGATGCTAGGAAATTCTCTAGAGAAAAATGCAATGCGAATATATATCGTAGATTACTCAAACCCGCTAATGAGTAGTACGAAAAGGCCCAAAAAATCATCAATAAAGTCATTTTCCAAGAGGCAATTGATTTTTGATACCCTCACAGCCCAATGAGGAATATGAATTATGTAAAAGTTATTTGTATAGTATTTTATTATTTTTCGGTGTTAAGATTGATAAGTCTGAATTTAGTAATGTGTAAAGGCCGGATTTTAAGGAAAAAAAAACTGAAAAATCCGCATAAATATGTTTTACCCTAAATATGCACTTCCTTATGAAAAATATGCAGATAAAAAAATACGAGGAATGTTAGAAAATGGAATACTGTAGAGAAAAATATTCTATTATGTTTACTACAAGTTTATTTAGAACAGTTTACAACATAATTAACTATGAAAACAATTTACAATCACATATTTCTCAAAGAAAAATTGTGACGCTTATCTGAAAACATGAATTTATATACTGAAAAGGTTCGTTCTACGTCGACGCTAGCTATAGGAGCATATTTAAAATTAGAAATATCATCTATTGCCAACTTTTCTACTGAATCACGAGATTTTAGCAATGTTCTTTAGCTTTTTAAAACCCCAATTTTTTTCCTATTACTCTTCAAAATTTGTCATACACGGACTGTCCACTCCTCCTTTAACATCAAACCATGACTTTTCAAATTTGTTTATTATTTCAACGCTCTCGATTAGAGACACAAATTGTTTTTCCAACTGCAATATAGAAGTGGAAACAAAACTGTAATTGGCTTTAACAAACGCCAACTGTTGAGGTATATCTTTACTCGAATACACCTTTTTGGCGTCTAACACAGATTTTGCATCCCTATCAAGATCCATAATAATTGTCTTTCTTCTTTCATAATGATTTGCATGAAAAATAGCAGCCTCCAACCACGTTCCCCATCATGTGATTACTGGTTGAGGAGAAAGCGGAACACCGGGTAGATGTTGTTTGTAAAACTAAACTCGTAATGGGGCCTTTAAAAATACTTTCTTAACACTACTAATTAAAGTATTTACTAAGGGAAAATGGATTCTGACTTCTTCTGCAACACGATTTAGTCCGTGCGCCAAGCAAGTTGTTTGAATTAAATTTGGGTAAAAGATTTTCAAGTTGAAAGCTGCCTTCACCATGTATGGCCCATCAAAAATAATATAATTTTCTCTGTTGTAATCGATTCCGGTAAGGAGAAAGTTGCCAGTTCTTCCTTGATAAACCTTGTTATTGTCAAATTATTTACCTTTTCCAACTGTTTGGATGACATTAAATAATATTTTGCTGGAAACAATACGTTAAGAATACCAACCATTAATGAACTATATATCGGCCCACACTATCAGTAGTTTCATCTACGCATATATAAAGATAATTGTTTGGAACAACCTTCTTAATGCTATTCAATGTTTCTGCATAGATACAGCGAATATAATTTTTTCTTACATGCTCTCATCGGGAATGTTATATTTGCTGATGTGCTTTTGCAAAAATAACTTGACATTTAAATTGTTTAATTTATGTAGTGGAATATCTGCCGACACAAACATTTGGCACAAATCTTCATTAAATTGTTCTTGTTCCGATTTTTTGGAAGTTGATGGCAAACATTGCGGTAATGTTTACTGACTCTTCTTCGCCAATTTCATCTTTGTTAGTTTTGGAGCATTAGATGGAGTTTTCATATGTTGATCGACTTAGAACTTTCTCTCACTTATAATTTGCAAAAAAAAATATCACATCATCGGTTGTTTTCTTATAAAATAAATGTTAGTAAAAGATAAAGGAATAATTAAAAACTTAATTAATTAATTAATAAAAGGAAATAAACTTAAAACTTTACTCACAATCTTGCAGCATGCTACGCAAAACACTTTTTCTCCATCCATACGCAGTTCTGAATAAGGCGCAATCCATCCAGGCACAGTCGCTATTTTTGGCATTTTTGCTATTATATGTCACAACTCACAAGTTTACACTTCGGAAAGCCAACGAAAAAGGACGTTTAAAATAAAATTACTTTCGAATATGGAAATAAATTTCTCCGAATAGCAAAGAAACACATATACTCCTAATTTTCCGGTAAAATGTATTTATTTAGAAGTTTTAAGGTATTAGCTTTTCCTGGAATTTTGTCTCGGCCTGGATGTATGGGAAGAGCATTAATAAATTCTTGGACACGCTTATCGGAAAAGTAACGGGAAGAGGCTTAATAAAATGCTATTTTTAATTTAAAGAGGACTGTTTAATTTTTTACATCCACGACATATTTTTAGTAATGCCTATAATAAATTTGATTTAGTAAATAAATAAAACTCGGACACTTAAAATATTCAAATTGCTGAATTACTAAAAATATGCAAATAATATACAAAATGCATATATTATGGAAATATGCCAATTTATGCATACTGCATATAATCCGGCCTTTAAGTAATGTGTAAACGGGTATGTAATTGATGTGCGACATTTGTTCCAAACGCGCGTTAATTTTACAATGCAAGCCAAAAAAGAATGACTTTTAAGTATCCTGTGTAAATATCTATTTTTCAATGTTCGTGTACCAGTAGCTTTATTGTCCTTTTTTCTATGAAGTTTGTTTATTTTTCATTATTATTGGACTAAATATAAAAATTAACATTTTCAGGATTAAGTAGCTACCTGCCTTTCATTTATATTTTCAATTACTTTTGTAAATTATGCCTGAAGTAAGGTTCGCGTAATTGAACCGGAAATTAAAAATTGACGTTCTTCTCTCTTGTCATTATTTCCGTTGTTAAAACTGTGTAGTCGAATCGGTTGCCGTAACATCGGCCCACTACGTAACTAAAACACTGCCTGAATCGGTGGCTGGTATAATTTGTTAGGTATTATTTTTAAAACGATACGAACTAGGCTTGTGTGAGCTTTAATATGGGTCAATGCTTCATAATGGCACCTAATGTAGCCTATTATGATGTCATTATTGATGTCTATAAGCGATAATTTTTTTTGTCGCGGTTTTAAAACGTATGGAAGCCAGTGAACCTACATTTAGGGTACGTTTAATGTCTCCATTATGTAGATATAGATTTTAATAAAGTAAGTAGGCATAATTTAGTTTTTCCTTTTCGGTGAAATATATGAATATTGATTTAGTATTTCTAAAGCACCAGTTAATTAAAAAATATGCAACACGCTAGATAAAATTTAAATTGTTTAATTTATATTTAAATTTTGTTAGAAGCGTTGAAGTGTTATCTAATATTAGGATGATTTACCTTTACTCCTAACCTCATCTTTATCCAAAAATTTCTTATTGTCATTTTCCTAGTGTTGTGTAAAGATTACATTATATTTTATACTTTAACAAGACGCCAAATTGAATTTAGTATTGCAATGTTTGTTCTTACTATTGACTTTTTTATATAGCGCACTTATGTACATTTCAGGTTTTGTAATCTCAATCTCTCCAATCCACTTGTCACACCCATGCAGAGTAAAGAATTATAAGTTATAAGCAAAACCTCACCTTCAATGTCTAGACTGAAACTATCAACGACGGTCAGTAAATTTCAATGTGTTTATTGTCCGTTACAGTCTTTAGTATTCTCAAGCCACTAAAACTCAATTGAGCAGTTATTATTGTTATATTGTTCGGCGAGCACTGTTTATTCTGTTATGAAACCAGTTTCGACAATGTTATATAAATATTGACTTTTACCTCAGGTTATAAATGAAAATTCCTTTTGTTCCGATATATGTTTTGGCTCTATTCATTTGCAGGCTTTCAAACCGTTGGATACATGTATGTTTAATAAACCAAGGAATCATTTATTTAAAGGCACGTAACCTCTTAAAATTGAAGTGTACAAACAGTTACCCGAGGACCATGTGTGTAAGTATATACATACATATGTAATTTCGAGGATTTTTTTAAATTATGTGTTTACGTATTAATTAAAATGGTAAAAATTTGATTCTTTGTTTATTTCTTCGAATCACAGTTTTAAGCTCTCATCTAACTTAATAATGTAACGTAACTTGTATCTATATACATTGTCTGAATTTAATTTTGAAAAATTATATGAAGTTTAGAACTTTTACGTAAACTTCAAACATCTATTACAAATAACTATTATCATAAATTCACTCGTAGTCACACGAAATAATTATTTTGATAAATGATCTGTCGGAAAATTGTGTCCCATTTTTGTTTTCTTAAAGGAAGACTGGTCGTTAAAATGTTTTTAAGTTCAGTAAATTTCGTAATACAAATCAGAAACATGCATGCTGCATCAATTTAACATTTGCGTAGCGTCTTTGGAGTGAACGAACGCATCATTCAAAGATAATTCGCAAAGTTTGAGAAAGACTTATGATGAACTTCGTTCCGATCGACCTTGGAAGATTTATAGTTATGAGAACTTGAGTGAAATCTATATTCTAATTAACTATGCATTAAGAAATATTCAATGTATCATATTTGACAAATTTGGGAATATTTGTATTTTGGGATCGTTTAATTACAAGAGATGAAAAATGGATTTACTGGAGTAATCCCGTAAGAAAAATTTTCATCACAAGGAGAGAGTGCCGAACATACAGTAGCCACTCGATTATGTGAACTAATTAAAATCTTACCTGTTCACAGAATCGAAATGTTCACTCAATCGAATGTGCAGTTTAAAACGTTTATTTATATGTATATGTATTCAGTTACATCAAAAAGAATTAACAAATGAAAAATATACATGTTCTACATAGATACGTACATACATACATGAATACGTAATGATTTAAAGAAGTCAGTTTTGTTTGTTAAAAAACTGGTTAAATTTGTTTGAACCTTTTTTTCTTTTAAACATCTTTGAACTGCAAGAATACAAAATATAAATGCATTTATATTTTGTATTCTCTTGACAAAGGCATCATTGCCGAAACATGTAGAGTTGTTTTAAATATATATACTTTGAAGTAATGAACCAGACCTTTAATCGCCGACTTATTAAGTTTACCTTATCATACCAAGGTCACGAAGATATATATATATATATATATATATATATATATATAAAACCGAGTGATCCACAAAACAAAGTAGAGATTGTGAACGAGAAGGACAGATATAGTAGTCATGTCTGAGTTACACAGTAAATAATGGATGTCTCATCTAATGAACAACAAAAATGAGATGTAGTTGAAATTCATTTAAGATGCGGCAGAAAATTCAATAGTGAATGCGTTTATTCTGTAAGAGATTTATATGAAGATTTTCTAGAGGAATTTGCTGATGTAGCTATCTATTCCGAATAATCGTCTCATTATATATAGTGTCCATTTAGTACAGTTTATTTAGGAACAGGAAATGTAAGAAAATAAAGCGGTTTATTTATTTATTTAGCGTATGGCGTCTAAACACATCGGTACATACCAAAAGTAATAGTATACGACATAAATTATTCACAAATATCTAAGGATTTAATAGTCCAAAACTCTTCTTCAAATCCCCTCAAGGAACAATATCTAACAATATGGCCGCTGTCACATCCCGGGTCTGCAATCCCCATTTATAGGCTGTCCGGGAACCTACCACTGCTTGAACTTGACTCGGTTTAAGGTTGACCATGTTCTGCGTTAGTAACTCCGATCCTGGTGAGGTATTACACCACGGAGGCGAACTAGCTCTACACCCCAAGGTAACAGTAGATCAACGGTTAGAAATTAAGTAATTGTTAAGTTGTAAGTCAAGTACTTGAGGAACATCCACATATTTTTGTGCGACACTTCCAGCAAAAACTAGATCTATCTGACCATACAACTGGTCATATCTTCAAAAATGATCTACACTTACATCAACACTGTTTAGAAGCGACTCATGAAATACTTCCTGCAGATATACATACTCCAAAGACAAAAACTTTACCAGAAATTTATTGATTATTTCCTGAATTAGTCCTACGACAATGTTTGATACCACACTACTAAACCTATGCTATCGGTACTCCCAACGAATACGACACTGAGTTAGGGGAATATACTTTAACAAAATATTGTTTGTGGACGCTGATATTCGCAATTAGTCTTTGTCTTGGCAAAATTTCAGACGGTACATTTATTCTTAACATATTATTATTATTAGCTTAAAATTATCATGAATATTGTTTGTAAATTTTGAAATTACTAAAACAATATTTTAAAAATGAGAGACTAGAGACATCTACGAAGGGGTATTGATATCTAGTTAGCCTAAGCCATTTTAAAAGTGTAAAATCGTACGTCAAGAAGTTGAAGTATTGCTGTGCAGTAAATTTTGAAAGAAAGCATGTCGAATGCAAATGTGGAAATCGATAAATTGGAGTATTGATGCGTCATCAAATAATTGTATTTAATGAAGTTATGTGGTAAGGAAATTTACGGAGGTATGCTTAACATACTTGACGATTAATGCCCATCATACGCGACTGTCAAAAATTGTATTACGTCCTTCAAAAGAGGAAAAAGTTCCGTTGAAGATGAGAAGCGACCAGGAAGACCGATTTCGGTGTCTACCCCCGAAAATATTGACACAGTTCCCCAACTCTAAATTGTTTCGATAGTAGGCTAAGAATATATCAATACCCCCTCGTATATGTTATGTAAAGTAAAATGTAAATATTAAATATACAATGTATTCAGTATAATATTAGATAATATATACAATTATGTAATTTAAAATAAGTTATGGAATCTCTGAAATATATTTTATACATAGAATAATACATTTCTACTAATTTAATCATTATTATAATAGAAATAAGTATTAAAAAATACAAACATTGGCGTCGGTTTGTTGAGCGAAGAAAAGGCATATGTAAATAATCCTAGATGATTTTTAAAATAATAGTTATAGATGTCTTTATTAACATAAAAAGGTACTAATACAAAATACGCTTCGATATTTAAATTAGTGTTTAAAATTTTTAAGTGATAAACGCTGATTATATACTGTGTTTCTTCGAAAGAATTCATGTCTACTTAAAAACTGTTGGAAAACAAGGTAATTTTAAATCCATTTACGCAGCTCTGAGATACAAGCTCGTAACTTTATTTAGAACATTTGTATAATTAGTACTCTCTATCTTTAACATAATAAAGAAAAATAATACTAATGCTTACGAAAAAATATGTTACTTACTACCTAAAATATCTTTCAGTTCAAATAAAATATGTCTATAAATAATAATTCGTTCTTTATTATTTTTGGAAACTTGGTCCAAATACTTCGATCAGTTCGTGTCGGTTTCGCAAATTCTAGACGTCTACTTACATGCTGACTAAATTATTGAATTTTAAAGCAGTCGATGCACTCGCTCAATCGTGCGGATAGAGAATTCTCTAATAAATTGCATTATTGAAAGTGCACGTAGCAGTTCTATACAAGCGGACTTAACAACTTAAGATTCAATTTCGTTATACCGACAAAAATAAATTGGAAATTTAATGGAACGGAGAAAAAATATGGGTAATAAGAATGCATAAAGTCATCTTTTATTTTGTATTTCTCGTATCTTTTGATTTTCATTTTAATATTTTGTGGCATGTTTACGGAATTAAAAAAAAAAAAAAATCAAAAAACTATTCGTTTGAGTTTTTATTTTGAAATAAACTTCGTTTTTATAAAGCAAATCTTAATTAATTTTTTTTGACAGCATAAATATTTACTATATATACACTGCTTCAAGAAATAAACGCACCACTGGGGAATCCTTTATAAAACTATAGTATATGACTAGATAGAGTAAGTATATTCGATTCTTTGATAATTAAAAACCTTTAAAAAATACAAATTATTTAAACTTTTATTCATTTAGCCTTTACAAATTAGTTCACAGTGAAAAGCAATGAAAAAGGGAAAATTTCGAAAAAATATTAATTACATTTTTAATAAAAGCCTCAGCATCGAGTATTTCCAACTCTGCTTCTAATGATGGCTTGACATCAACGGCTCATACTCAAAATAACCAAGCTTAAGTCATTCTGCTCTGATCCATTCCATTTTTACACACGGCGACCCCCTACCTCTTCCAGATTGTTGGGTGGGTTTGAATAACCTTGCAGGCGTTTGCCAAGCATGTCCCAGAGATCCTCTATTGGATTGAGGTCTAAACTTCTTACTGGCCAATCTATGGAAGGATATTAGTTAGCTACCGATCAGCATTAATACTTCCATTGTTTAACAATACTAAGTCCGTACGAGCTGCTAAAGGAATGCCTCCCCACGCCATTACAGAACCTCCACCAAATAATTTGGTGTTCAGAATGTTGCATTGAGCATAATGTGCATTTGGTCGTCTATCACAGTTATAAAGACAAAATCTGGATTCGTTCGTAAAGAGATCTCATTGTCAGTCATTCTGCACCCAGTTAACATGATTCCTACCAAAATTCAAGCGAAGACGCCGATGTTCTACAGACAAGGCTGGACCTAGGGCTGGAACACGACATACCAAATTAGCTTCTCTTAGACGTTTACGAAATGTTTCTATGTTAATTCGAGTACAAAGAACTCCTGTAGTTGAGATCGCAAACACCTACTTATAACGAATCGTTGTCTTAGAGCAGAGTGTCCCAAAAAGCGATCCTGGACACAGATTGTGGCACTATGTTGAGCCTTGCCAAAGCCATCGGATATAGTTACCAGTGCCCCTATGCCTTTGTATCATTCGTGATACCGATGTATGAGACATACCGCACCTTTCTCTTATTCGGCGATATCTTCAGCCTTTCTCTAATAACACCATGGCTTGCACACATTTTTCTCTCGTCAAATTTCAAGATTCACGTTGCATAATGGCGGAAAGGCAAAACAAGAAACAATAAAATAATTTTACCAAGATAAAACATGATATGAACACAAGTAAAAACTGATAGTACATTAAATGATTATTGGATGTGATTTAATTTTATGAAACTAACACCAAAAACAACATGAAATATCAACACAAGTTTGTCAACTGAACGTCAAATACAAATTCTTACAAACCAACGCCAACTGCTACAAATTATCAGCAAATAAGGTTAGCATTTATTCATTTACTACATGGCTCTTTAATTTCTTGGAGCAGTATATTTACTGGGCATAAAAAAAGTAAATTAACTACATTAATCTACAAATTAAATAAATTAGAAGCTTATAATTTGTTTGAGTATTTTCGTCAGCCCATCTATCTCCTGCAAATTCTGTCAAATTTCTAATATTCATTTTTAGGTCGTCTTCTTCTTGTCATTTGATTCTTGGTCTTCCCTTCTTTATAGTACCTATTCAGCTCTGTCACAGTACTTTCTTCGTGAGCTGTTCCTTTACCTATTTTTACTTTCTTTCCAATTATTTCAATTCTTTATAACCCCAGCCATGTCTTATAGTTTTCTTTTCTTTTGAAAGCTGACAGCCTGTTCAACGATTTTCTTTTAAAAGCTGTTCGAAGAAGGATATAACACAAAAAAATAATTTAAAAAAAAACAGGCTCAGAATTTGTTTGAGGATTTTCTTTAATCCTATCTCTTGCAAGTTCTGTCAAATTTCTTAATATTAATTTTTAAGTCCATTTCCAAATTGTTCGTTGGTCTTCCCTTCTTTCTAGTACCTATCAAGCTTATCTCTGATTAATTCAATTTTTTACAACATGTGAAAAAGTTAGACTTCTACTCATGTCCTATAATTTTTTTTCTTTTGGAGGCCGAAAGCCCGTTTATTTCTCCTAAAAACCGTTTGCCCTCCTGCAACTTTTTTCTCAATTTCTTATTATTTAAGCTGTGTGCAGTTGTGCCTAGCTCGCAAAATTTGTTCTTTACTCCTTCATTTATTTTTCTTATCGATATGACTCCAATTCTTTTTCCTCCATAAAATTTTCTTCGATTTTTTCTCTTTCAGCTCTCTAATTTCTTATATTTTTTTATTCATAATCCACTTCTTCAGCACTAATGTGAGTTGGCTTTATGATGGTTTTGTAGCTATTAGCTTGTTGATTATTCTATTATCTCCATTTTACGCGCTAATAAACTGAGTGTCGTAAATTACATAAAAACGTATAAAATGATTACACTAAATCTACGAATTTTAGAAAAATCTGCAAATGCAAGTGCTTTAACTTAAATTAATCTTAATGCTAAGTGTTACAATCAAATAAGATTTCCTCTATCACTTTTAGATCTTTAAACAAAATAAAAAAAAAAATAATTATATGATGTTGGCATCATGTAAGATATAATGTTAATGCTATAAGCCTTTACTTTGTGATATTCCATATTACAATAATTAATAAAACACGTATACTTTGTTATATTACTATATTAAACAATTTGTGTAAACCGCGGTTTCAACCAACATGGCCATTAACGAACACTTTATGAAACACAAATTGTACGCTAAAATATGGTGTTAGGCGGTAATTATAAAGTAGGGGGCAATACATGGAATAATATACAATACATTGTAACAACTATTAGTTAATTATCGGTGATACCGGAAAATATAAATGTGAGTGCAGTAAAATCGTAAACTAAATTAACCTAAGCACAGCAGGTAAAAAGCGGCGTATACATATATCAAATCAGTCTCGTCGTTAAGTAATATAATATCTAAATTGCGGGAGGCTTTGAATATTTCTAGGGTCTCTAGGAGGTTTAGTTTCTTACCTTTCCCGGAAAAATGTAAGATTTTTACAAAATTATTGTTTGTTGTAAAATTATAGTTCTTCTTCAAGTATTTACTTGAAGAAGCTACTGTGTAGCAAAACAGCTGTCATATATATTTTTTAAGTATAGTGTAAATCTACAAACATCATTTGTGTGTTTTATTTTTATTTGTGAAATAGATTTATATTCCATTTTACAAATTAAAATAAAGACTTAAGGTATTCATTGTCGAATTCTTTAATATGTTCCTTGACCCGAATATTAAAACTACGACCAGTCTATCCCATATATACTCCATTATAATCGGAACATTCAAGCTTATAAACACTAGATTTGTTTAAGGGGTTTGTTTTAGTTTTGGCATTAAAAAGAATATCAGCAACTTTTATGTGAATGCTACTTTAATATCAAATTTAGAAATAATTTTAGCGATTTCAAAGTAGCATTCAAACCTTACTTAAAAGTTGCTGATATTCTTTGTAATACCAAAACTAAAACAAAACCCTTAAACTTTCTTAAACAAATCTGGTGTTTAAAGCTTGGTCGTAGTCTTAATATTCGGGTCAAAGAACATATTAAAGAATAGCCTAAGTCTAGTTTGCAGCCCATATAAAAGAGAATAATCATACAACAAACAATTTTGTAAAAATCTAACATTTTGCCGAGAAGGGTAAGAAACTAAACCTACTAGAGGCCCCAGAAATATTTAAAGCCTCCCGCAATTTAGATATTTTATTACTTAACGACCAGACTGATTTGATATATACGTCGCTTTTTATCTGCTGTACTTAGGTTAATTTAGTTTATGATTTTACTGCACTCACATTTCTATTTTCTGGTTTCCCCTATAATTAACTAATAGTTGTTACAATGTATTGTATATTATTCCATGTATTGCCCCCTACTTTATAATTACCGCCTAACACCATATTTTAGCGTACATTTTGTGTTACATTCTCAATACAGTGTTCCTCAATGGCCATGTTGGTTGAAACCGCGCTCACACAATTTGTTTAATATAGTAATATAACAAAGTATACGTGTATTATTAATTATTATAATAATTATTATGCTATATCTTATTCGAAGGATTTTTTTCACTAACTATAACTTCAGAAACTTTTTGTAATTAAGGACCCGAGACCTCATTACAAGCTATTTATAAGCTAACTTAAAATTACTAGCGTCTCCAACAATTTAATTTCCACAAAATGGCTTCAATTAGCTGAATGCCCACGCATTAACACTTTTTGTTCGTTATGTTGATATTCCAGCAATATGTTCCGCTTTTAGTTTCTGTATATATTTTACTTTATAATAGTCAAGAGAACTTAAGAAGAAGCAATTGTAAAGAAACGTTAAATTTATAGCTGTACTTAGCAAAAATTAATCTACATCTGAACTAAGAAATATTTTTTCCGCTTATATTCTAATAAATTCTCTCTTTGTTAAAAACTACTAATGTTTCATTCTGTCTGCTTTGGTAACGTTTTATTTGTAATATATTAGGACGAAATCTACTTCCATGCATATTCGCAAGGTTTTTAAAGGAGCAAAATCGAAATGAATAATGTAAAAATGAATTTTCAGTGGCATTTTCTAGCCAAAATTCTTAGCAGATCACTATTTTCAAATGTTGTTTACAAGAAATCAACATTTTTGAAGGATTTCCATACTGTCAGTTCTTACTCTTCATTAATTTAGTTTCATTTAATCGCGGAAAAAGTTAAATATTTTACGGGTCCAAGTTTAATAAGGTTTCACATTTTACTGTCTCAGGATTTCTTTTTGTCCAATAATTTTTTATGTCTTATGAGTTAATGGGTTAGCAAAACTGGCAAGGGAGTTTATTCAGAGATGTCCCATGTCTGAGAGTGAATCTGCTCGTAAATCAGTGGGCGCCATTTCTTTCTTCGGTGTCTTAAGAGGAAGGTTCCGACGAAAACTAGAAGTTAAATCATATGAGTAAACAAACATACTGAAACATACTTGAGTAGGTAAAACCTCACTAAATTTTGTATCAAACAAAAACATTTTTATTAATATAAAAATATTATTAAGAATCGGCTGTGGAGAACACAATACAAATTCACTGAAAGTATCTTTCCAGACATGCAAACACTTGCTTCATTTTAGTACAAAATCATCAGTACAAGCAGCAGGTACTGATGATTCTATAGCCCCAATTTCCTTGGTATCGTCTCTTGATATCACGGATATCCTAGTGAAATCTTTCAGCCTACTATTCACTGAAAACTCCCAAGTTTTCTGGAAAATTCGTTAGCATGGGAGTGTAAGAGATGAAATGTTAAGCTCATTTTGACCCAATTTTCTCTGGCATAGTTGATAACATCTAGATTTTTTGTATGGGATGAGTGTCCGTCTAACAAAACTAGTACGGGTGCAGTTTTTGAAGCATTAGAATATTGAACGAACTTCTTAAACCAAGAAAAGAACAATGTCATATCTATCGAGCCTTTTCAATTACTCAACCCATCCGCCAGGTACCAGGCCATCTAAAAACCCCTGCTGCATTTGCTTTCGAGGGAATATTAACTATAGACCCCTGAGGTTAAAAAGAAAACTTCCGCAGTAGCAATTTCATCTCTTTCGCCAGACGTAAGGGCACCTACTTGGCGTTTGCCTTTTAGAGCTATTATTTTTGAAGCTCCCTTTATATTTACTGTAATTCCAGTTTCGTCAACATTACAGATTTTTTCTACTGTCAGTTATTTCTAGACAATTTCCCCTAACAGTTTAAAAAATTGTTGCACAACCACTTTATTAAAACCCATCGCACGTGCACCTGACGTAGCCTCAGGTTTCCTAATCAACAAATCTTTTTTTCTGTTTAAAAAACTGTTCATCCATCCCTTTTCAGCTATTTTATTTACTTTGTTAAAGGAGTGTTCATACACATTTTGATCAGCAAGTTGAAAGGCAAGTTGTCTGCATTCTATCATCGTTAGGCGAAATAATCGCACCTCCATATCTTTAAAATAATTGACAAGTTCTTGTTCTTGTTTGGAGCTGAAAACAGGCTTTTTACTAACCAACACTTTTGAAACAGTTATCTCCATTATCTCATTGTTTTTTTACGTTACGTTCCATGGTAATCTGAGGCACAACTAACGAAACAGACGCTCCGTAGTAACCTATCTCACCCTTTACTACAGCATTGACGGCCTGTTGCGTACTTTTTATCGACCAACTTTGTCTGTCAGTCTGAAAACAAAACGAATAGTATCTACTTAAAACTCACGTATGTAGCCGGTAAAATGGGTTACCCTATTTTACCCTACCCTTTGGTACCCCATTTTGCCCAATTAGCAGATTTTGAGGTTAGTACTTATTTTCTTTTAATATAAGTTTATTTATTTTTACACAATTACATTCAAGGATGTTAAAAATATACACTATTTGTAGGTAAATAATATTATTTATAATAAATTGGCTTACTAGTACTTACTATGAATTAAATCTCAAGCAATTTTAGAACTTTGTTCACATCTGCCCAATAGAATACCTGAGTGAAAAGCGCCGTGATTGAGCGACTGGGTTAGAAAAAAGAAGAATGTACCCCGTTTTAAGCGCCTACCCTGTTTTGCTTGCCAGTCCCTACATACTTTGTCTGCCTACATAACACTTCAAATAAAATATTGAGACAAGTTGTCATTCAAAAATTAACAAACGTGACACTGAAAGTATATTTCATAGGTCTGTAACAAAAATACTGAACAGGATTTTTATACTGTCTCTTATTATATATATAGTCCGTCTAGAAAGTATCCGGAAAACAAGAAGCACAGTTATAATTTTACGGTATATGTTTTTATTACTTGAATAACGAAATCACAACAAATAATTCATCTCGTTTACTAATACAACCTCCATTTAACGCTAAACACTTAACTAAACGTTGAGGTACTGCTGATACTAAGTCGCTATTATACTTTTCGGTGATGGTGGTCCAGGCTTGTAAAACTGACCGAATCAAATCTTCTTTATTTCGTGGCGCTGCTCATTTTACTTCAATTTTCATTAATCCCCATATGTTTTCTATGGGACTAAGATCTGGGGAAGATGCTGGCCATGGAATTGTTGCCAAGTTTTGTTCTTGCATCCAAGCTGTAGTGCAGACAGAAGAATGGCATCTTGCATTATCCTGTTGAAAACGCCACCCTCCTGGATATAAAGCATTAGCGGTTTCAAGACGAAAACCAATAAGAATTACATAATACTTTGCACTATTAATGATGCCATCAATTATATAGAGAGGTGTAGCACCATATTGAGAAGTTGCTCCCCAAACCATTATTTTAGTGGGAAATTTGAACGGTAACTTTTTCTCTTGATAGGATTTTTAGATGATTTGCACCAAGCTGAAAACAACATTCGTCAGATATAAAAGCATCTTTAAAATTATCGTCTTGAAAATGTTGGCAAAAATCTATTCTTCATTGCCTTTGTAGAGGTGTCATTGCTGGAATTTTTTTTTGGTTTTCTTGTTAAGTAACCTTGTCTTTTCAGTGAAATGCGGACGGCGGTTTCTGGACAAACTTTTATTTGGCGTTGATTTCCAAATCTGTTAGCCAGTTTTCGAAACCTTAGGCGTGGATTTTGTCGTCCTAAAGTCACTAAAGCGTTCAGATTGTTTCCAATAATCTTACGCGGTCTTCCGGAAACTGGTCTATGGGTCATATCTCTTCCATTTCTTATCCTCTTTATTGTCTCATATACTGCACTTTTTCCGAGTTCAATCAATTGCACTAATTTTTTAACGTTTTGAACACCTCTTCTATACAAATGTTTCCACCAACTTTCTTTTTTCTACTTGCAACATTATTTCACAAATATTAAGCCTGTTAACAATCAACAATATTTGACAGTTGATGTTGTTATATGATTTTGGCCATGGCCTACTGTCGATACAACTTTCTTAATGCATTACTTTTGTTTTAGGATGTAACAAAAAACAAATATATTAAAAGTAAGAAAAATAATAAATTCCGGATACTTTCTAGACGGACTATATTTTTACTCACTAAAACCGGGAAAAATACTCAAAAAATCCCATCTCGTCAGGTTTTCTTGCAAAACTTGTGTTTATAGTTTCATTTAGAGGGAAAACGTCGTTCAGCCCGAAATCTGATATTCTATTATTGATCCTAAAAATCTCATGCAAGTGTGATTTCTTACTTTCATTTAATATGTATTAGAGTGAGACTCAAGAATAAATATAAAAGGAAAATGAGTGGAATGGGGGAGGAAGAGACGTGGTAGGATGGCGGAGTAGCGGTGTGAGGAACCTCAGGTTGATCACGTCCCAGCCTGTTTAATTTATTTATGGCGAAATCAGGAATTCTACTGGCTGTGTTGATGACAAGGATGAGTCAATGGACAAAATCCCTACATGGTACCCGCTCATTGCCATAATTTGTTGAATATCTTAGTGTATAGATTGCAAAATGGATGGAAGCTAAAAAAATGCAAAAGCCATTCGTTAAGAAACTTTCCAGCATGCCTGAGGTCGTTATCATGTTGAAGGTACGATACCACAGGCAAATGTGCTTCAGCGAATGAAAGCACTACAGTTCCAAGGATCTTCTTCTTTTTCTTTCAATTTTTTAGGTTATACGCCAATAAGTCTAGAAATTTGAGCAAAATGCTCTTTGTGTCACCTCAATGTTGGCTGCGTATAAAGCTCAAGGAGTGATACCGTTATGTTTTCCATCCCACTCCACCCTGTTGACAATCCAATTAGAGAGAAGACTCCCAAGCCGCAACCAGGAACATCAAAAGAGAGTAACACTAGTTTTGAGTTTGTAAGCCCCAAATCGCCCCTACCAGTTTGTCAAGTTACTCAAACCAACAGCCATCTTAACATCACCACCTTATAAAACAGAACTAGAACAGGCCCAAGAAAAAAGTAAATTAACCGAGAATAGATCAGTAAAATGAAAGATGTTCATGGCCAATCAAAGACAACTAAAAAAGCCAAATCATGCAACACTACAAAATTAGAACTGGATTCGGAAGTTGAAGATACTGACTGTTTTTATTGTGGAGTAGAGATGAGCGGAATCGTTCCTTTTATGGACTCGTTCCACTCTGCAGATGGAACGAGTCCAGAGAATTAGTTCCGTGGATCGGAGTTGTATGTCCGACAACTGACACATTCATTTCGATCTAGCTTTGTTGGATTGGCATGATTGCCTGCTTGTTCTATTTATTTATTTAAAAGCTACATGAGTATGTATATGTATAATATTTATATAAATTCTAATAATTGCAGACGCTACAAACCTATAAATCCAAAATATACAAACGTAACATATGCATATTTCATTACTAGTCTACTATTGAAACAAGCGACAATTGATGGAATAGATAAGAACCCAAAGTTAAAAAAAACATAAATAGAGAGAGAGAAAATATGTGGACAATATTTACATTTATAATTTATATCTTTGTAAGCAAGTATGTGGAAAGACCGATACATGCTTGACGACGTTCTGTTCTGTCGCGGTTATATATTGAATAATCTCGATAGAACGAAATAGAGGAACAACATACAGTTACAATTTCGGATTCGTTCCAATTCGTTCCACGGATGGATTCGTTCCTTTGTACCGAATCCATCCAGATCGACACATCACTATTATGGAGACTTTTATTTAAGTTCCACACAGGGATGGATATGTTCTTCTGGCTGCCACAAATGGGCTCATAATTCATATGCAGGGGTAGAAGATGAAATCGACGAAGCAGTTTTTATTTGCGAGCATTGTCAGTAATTTTTTCCACCTTAACTACATTACCCCGTTTTGCTCTATATGACAGGCATAACGGAATACATTAACATATTTGTATTTTTTCGTATTGTGTCGTTCATGTTTATTTTTTTGTAAGTTAAAATATTTTTAATAAATGGTTAAAACTTCAATTGTCTTATTTTCAGTCTTTCAGAATTGCAATTTTTTCTTATATTGTATTTTAAGTCTTAAGTACCCCGCCTGTCCCCTAATTATAAAATGCGAACTTTTTAATGTACATTTAAACCCAGATTTAAATTTAAATGCGAATGCTAAAGTACCTTTTTAATAAGAGTAAAAAAGAATCGGGTCTATAGTAAAGACGTTACAGAATAATAGTAGCTATAAATAATGAAAATCAGAATTTATATTTCATCTCACCACAAGTACATACGCGATGAAAAAAAAGTTATTCTTCGGTTCGACTCAGAGATCAAGTTACATGTAAAAAGCATTTAAATGCGCCTGCCTTCTTACATAGCGGAACGCATACAGAAAACTATTAAATGATGCATGTGATTCCAGAGCGAGGAGACAAAAAGAGTACCAAGTGGAGAAAAAAAATTTAACACCCATAAAAGTGCAATGGCAGCACGGCAATGTCGTAACAGCAAAAACGTTTAGTAGTCGCACGCCTCGAGGCAGTAAAATGACACCGTGAATGCACCACCGTTCTGATGAATCTCATACATATTTAACGTCGGTATATGGTGAGCTGTACGGGCTCACGGGCGATGTTGTTGCACAATTTTATCCAATAACGTATTTGCCCCCGGGGGGATCGTATTATCCTAAATGCGTTTTCTATCCCATCTATCGTGCGCATTATTGGCAATATTGATGAAAATAGTGTAATGTTAATGCATCTATTTGACATTTGAAATATTCCATGCACAGAAAGTTTTTTTTGTTCAATTTTTAAAACTTCTAACATGTAAATAGAAATTAGTGTAAAAGCCAGTGATAATAATAATTATTTATTTCCATCTAGATGACAATTAAATATATCATAAAGATAAAAAAAAGAGTAGACGCTACCAAAATAGGAGAGAGGTTCAGTAATTAGTAGATGAAGGCACTTAGGTCTGTCAGCATTGGCGTCACTGCATACGGCTTACCGAAATAAAAATTGCGCGTTATTTAGAAAAAAATTATCGTAGAATTATTAAAAATGCAGATAAAATATACTAAACGACTTAGAATATACTTCGATGCATAGAAAAAATGTGTGTGAGTGAACACTTGGAGAGGAGCGTGCGTTTCTACAGTAGTTTCCTTGAGGTGTGTCCTTTGCAGTGTATAGATCTGCTTATACGCAGAAAAAGATTATTCCACAGCTAGCGATGGAATATGCGCGTAGTTAAAGTGGTCTTTAAATTTGTACAGCCGATCTTTCACAACACTTCTGTTAAAAAGTTGCCTTAATCTTGTAAAATCAATATTTTTACGTAATACAGTATTACATTTATTTCTGGCAGAAACACTTTTTTCATCATTTAAAATATGTGGCACTGTTTCTACGTGGGCAACAATTTCAAACGAATCCGGTAAGGGCAACGAAGTGCTCTGTAATTTTTTTATTGCGTCAACTACTTGAACGTAATTCTCCTAAATAATTTTTAAATCTGCTGCAGCTTGAAGATTTTTAAATTGCGTGTGACTGAGCCTTATTGCAGCTGCTTCTTTAGAGTTTAGTTGTAAAATCACCAACGTTATCTTATCAAACGGTTTAAAATAATAAAATGCTGCCTCTAACCTCACTAGTTTACTATTACGAGGGTGGTTTGACAATTAACTTGGTTTGCTATGAAAGAAACCAATTTGAGTTTTGCAACGTACTTTATTTTTCGACATAGTCCCCTCGAAGTTCAACGCACTTGCCCCAACGTTTCTCCAGCTTCGCGATTCCTTCACGGAAATGAATTGCTTCAATGCTTTCAAAATACTGGTTTACTTTCTGTATGAAATCTTCATTATACTCAAACTTTCGCCCTGCCAGAAAAGTTTTTAGTTTCGGGAATAGATGGTAGTCCGAAGGAGCTAGATCTGGCGAATACGCAGGATGCGGAAGCAGTTGAAATCGTAGCTCGGCCAATTTTAGCTGAGCGACACGACTTGAATGCACGGGGGCATTGTCATGGTGAAACAATACCTTTTTCTTGGCCATTCCCGGGCATTTCTCTGTTATTGCCGCCTTTAATCGGTCCAAAAGTTATGCATCGTATTCTCCGGTAATGGTTCTTCCCTTTTCAAGGTAGTCAATTAGGACAATTCCCTTTGCGTCCCAAAAAACTGACGCCTGACGACCTTTCCAGCGGATGGAACGCATTTCGCTTTTTTCGGAGCCGATTCGCCACGGGCAATCCATTGTTTCGACTGCTGTTTAGTTTCTGGGATATAGTGGTGTATCCAAGTTTCGTCCATTGTCACAAAACGGCGAAAAACCTCAACTACATTCTTCTGAAATACTTGCAAATTGTCGGCAGATATTCGCATGCGAATTCGCTTTTGCTTTTGAGTGAGTAAACGCGGCACCCATCTTGCGCACAGTTTTTGCATGTGCAATTCTTTATGCAAAACGAAGTGAACTCGCTCAGTTGAGATGCCTGTGGCTTCCGCTAACTCGCGCACTTTCACTCGTCTATCGGTTAAAATCAAATCATGGACTTTATCGATGATTTCGGGTGTCACAGCTGATTTCGAGACTCCAGGACGTGGTGCATCTTTAGTGCTTGTTCTGCCATGCTTAAACTCATTTACCCAAAGTCGAACACACTCATAAGAAGGACATGAGTCACCCAATGTAGGTGAAATTCTCTCATGAATCTAAATAAATATTACATATACGTGTAATGGCATTGAAGCTATTGCAAATGCGAAAAATTTGTGACTTTAACTCATGCTGAACAGTAAAATGCGTTATGTGACCTTAAATTAGATCTCGAAAATATATTTAGCACACAAGGTAGATAGTAACAATCGATAATTTCACAAGTGGTAGTCTCTCATCAAGCGATATCGTGTCAAATCTATTCAATAATATTCCATAATCTAGACCACGTTCTAGATAAACTACATCTTCTAAGTATGTACATGAAATATTTAAAAAGTCTTCATTGGACTGATTCATTAATAATAACGTGTACAGCGTAAACAGGAGACCACTTTAAGCAGTGAATATTGGCAAAGTCTACAAAATTTCTGTATATAAAGCCATAACTGTGAAATGAAGTTGTTGGTTGAGGTTTAAATCAGAAAAAGACAAGGATTTTATCTATTGATCTAACATTGATCATTAAAAAAGACCCGCGCAAATGTAATAAAATATGCATGAAATACACGTTAACGGATAATTATAAAGGACGATGAAGAAGATGGCCGAAAAGATAGCAGGTTCTAGCATGCAATTCCAGCCGAGAATCCAAGAAGGAATGGAAACCTGATGTTTAAAAGAATATTAACAAGATCATAACGGCTAAAAAGTAAAAAAAGGGGCCTTTACATTTGAACTTTTTGGGGCAGGAGAAAGAAAAATGAGAAATTAAATTACAAGGGAATATGTAATTAATAAGTGGTGGGAATTATTAAAAAGGGAATATACAAGGTGTAATTAAAATATACCGATGTACGCTAATATATAATAGATACATAAGACAGCAATTCAAATCTACAAAAATTTTTATTCCTATCGAAACTATAATTTTTGCGGAAATTTAGGTAACTTATCAAATACGGCCCTGCATTCAGATTGAATCCAAATAAATAAAAATTATATGTTTATATATTATCGATTCGTCAAACGAATAAGCATTTATTTGTTCAAGTTCACCAAAAAAATACACTTCACATTTCAGTAATGTAATGTGTCTTTGTATGAAAAGATAAATAAACAAAAATTCATTCATTTCCTAGGTATAAATTTTCTTATTATCAGCTGTTCTGTTGTTATTTATAAGTAGGTCAACAGCCTGACTTTTGTAATATCCCGAAAAAATACAATATCGAGTTTCTTTAAAAATTTTGAACGGTATAGCAGTTTTGTGGTGATATGGAATTTGTAATTTAGTTGTCTTCATATTAAATTCACGCCGAGAAATAATAAATTACATTTGTAATTTTTAATTTTCATATTTTTCTGTTCTATTTGCCTCTTTTTTTAAATGACAATTTCTTTTAAAAGGTACAGATTTGTGTGAAACAGGTGGAATGGTTAAAGGAGATGTTCACTGTGGCTGCCATTTTCGTAAATACAAGTTTCTAACCCATCGAAAAACTTTCGAAGTACACGATTTAACACAGTTTGGTATTCACAGATATGGGCCGCTGCTTAAAAAATACGTTGCCGAAGATCGTCTTCGTTGACAATATCAGTGCCGTTATAAATTGAAACTTTCATGGAGCCCCGTGCACGTGGTTATGTTATGAACTGTTGTGTATGAAACGCCTACCTATCCCGCAGCCGCTCGTGTAATTACGCTTAAATTTTCATTTACAATATCCAAAACTTGTTCTTCCGCATCTACTATCCTACGTGGTCTTTCACGGCCACGGCCTTCATAACTTGGCTGCAATGTACCGCATCTCTCAATCTGTACACGGTTTGTAAAATTAAATTATTTGATGGACATCTTCGGTTCGGAAACCGTCCTTCATAAATACTTCTAGTAGCTCTACTAACATTTCCACCTGTTTCACCGTATAGTAAGACGATATCTATTAATTCGTGATTTGGAATAGCCATACTTCACGCAAATTGATAACAGACTGACTTCTGACTTACAGTATGCATTATGCATCATCGCATCTACAACTCCCGCCATTACGCTTCAGTAGTGGTGGGCTGCAGTTATAAAGGAATGCGCATTTATTCAATATTTTTTTCGTTGATCTTGTTCGAGATAAAGTTTTCATGTATTAGCATTTTATGCTTAATATTATTACAGTTATTACATATTAAAGCATGTATAAACAAAGACTATATAAAATGGTTAGGCTTTTATTAAAATATTAATTTTAAAATTGTGTAACTGTTAATTTATTTTTAGACTTAATTTAAATATAAATAAAAGAATATACAACAAATATATATCATCATATATATTGATATAATATTTGACAACAGAAACCGCTAATTAAATACTCGTATTCAAGTGTGCTAACCGTGAACTTGCTCATCGATCTAACAATGCAGCAACGCAAGCCGGCTTCTTTGAACTTAGCGCATTATTACTTGTACTACAAATTCACCACTAACAGGCATAAGTAACGAGTTGTCATTTATTTTCTCCAAAGGAGCAAACTGTGAACTCCGTAAATGTCACTAAACCAAGAAAATTTTACTAGAAAATGCTAAATACATTTCATATGTTCTCTGTCTCCAATGAATACGACTTTGTGTCCATCAATATGTTTGTACAATATGATAATCGAGCTAATGTGTAGGCGGAAACAGGATAGCCGTCCGATGGTTCTGTAATATTATTCATGGCGCCTCTAAACGATCCGGTCAGGACGTGAAATGATCCTGGAATCGATGAAATGCGATAATATACTTTGAACGGAACAGCATCGGTGTGTTTGTTTTCAGATTATTTGTGGTATATGTATGTATACTTGCGACATAAAAATGAGTTATATATCATTTTTTATCGATGTTAGCTTACAGAAAAGACATTTCTTCGCTCGGAACAAATACAAATTGTTTTTCTTTGCTTCTGACTTAAGAAAAAAATCTTTATTGTGAAATACTCCAGTAAAAAAGTTTAAACAGGATTTTTATGTTAGCATATTATTATTAGAATAGCATTTATTATAATACCCACAGTAAACCAACAATAAATATGCGAGACGAAGTTTATCTTTATTGAGTGTATTATGTAATAAAATACGATAACACCAAAGTGTTACCTACTGGTTTTAAAAAAATAGAAAGAAATAAAATTAGAATAAACTATGCAGGTGCCTTTGAAATAAGAGTAAATAATTGAGATTCACATAAATATTGAATGCTGGTAGTAGTTTACCAATTATTGGGATATAGGCAAGTAACAAATCTTCTTCATTAATTTCTTTCCCCGACCTCTTCAATACACGCGCCCTTCTGTACACTCTGTGTTCACATTGCTTTTGGCCGTCGTTGCCTTCTCTATTCCATCGTCGTGGGTGTAAATATTTGCGCTGGAGTTTTCACTTCTTTTGTGTTGGATAATAAAAATGCACTTTTAACTACAAGGTGATTCAAAGAAACGGGAAATTTTGAAAATTAAATAATTTCATGAAAATAAATGAAAAAAAATATTTATGTCATTTAATAGTAAAAATGATGCCATTTTAAAATATATAATGTACAATATATTTTTTGAACATGATATCTTTCAAGTGAGAGTTCTTTTATACCCAAACATTCCTGCAAGCGACTACATTGTTCATAGTTTGACGTAGCATCTCAACTAGAATTTTGGCAATTTCTCTTCGGATGTTGGCTTTCAATTTTCAACTGTAGCAGGTCGACTGAAGAACACTTTGGTTTTAAGGTAACCCCACATAAATAAATCACAAGCCGACAAATCAGGGGATCTGGGCGGCCATTGAAGGTCACCATATCTTGAAATTTCACGTTCCCCAAATAATTGGTGTAAAGCTGCCATCGATATTACTGCAGTGTATGATGTTACTCCGTATTGTTGAAACCAAGCAGACCACAGAATTGTCGTCGCATAACATGATCGTTGGGTTTCATTTCCTGGACGATCTCCAACTTGTATGGATGACATTTAAAGTCCTGTACTAATATTCTTCGAACACTTGAACTATGCATCTCTAAAGATGTTGAGTGACGACGGATTGACCGACGTGGACTTCTCATGACAACTTCTCAAACTACTTGATTGTTGTCTAGTGTACGAACAGTTCACACACGGCCTGGAGGTTTTTTTTTTCATTGCCGAACAAGTTTCCACGAAATTACGTATCAATGTTTTAATTGTATGTGCTGATGGAACACGATTGTGGCGTCCTAAATTAATGACGACGAAATTCCCTACGTGCCCCCTTCACACTGTCATTGTTCTTGTAAAAAGCTTTGATCGCCAATGCACGTTGCGCACCACTCCAAGCATCCATGATAACTAAATGGCAAGGTGTCGTTGACAGGCCGGCGTACGCTATTCAGTGATACCAATCGCTCACGGCTACCAATACAACATTCGAAGGTATAATAATTCTTTATTGCATCCAACGTTTGATATACTTAATTTTGATTTTGTATTGCTCGTTACTGATGTGTTGTGGTTCGAATGAATGTTTCTTACCTCTTGTTGGATGCGACTCTTGTTCTTACTATCTTTAAAAATACTACAAGCAGGCAACATTTGCCATTACCCCCACTAACTAGTAATGCGCACCGTACCGATTGTGCGACCAGATGATGACATAATTCGTAGGAATTTTAAAGATCTTGGTAGATGATACCTGCTAGCAATACTACCCAGAAATATACCTCTAAACTAGGCTAATGAAGTCCTATTCTTAAACCAAAGTACAAAGTTTAAACGTGCAATTATGAATAGCTAGGGATATTAAAAACTGGGTATTTAATTTGTTATAATTAAATAATAAAGCAATGTAGAAATAGTATAATAAAGAAAAATAATAAACTTGCAATTATAAAGTATATCGCTTCTTAGAGTAGAGAGAAAGTTTTGCAATTTAAATATGATAATTAAAATTTCGATATACAGGGTGTCAATTTCAAGTGAACATTATTTAATTCTAAATAACTAAACTATACATATATTTGTCGCACTTAATGGTGGGTTCTATCTGAATGTAGTTATTATTATGACATCAATTCCGTCTTCTCATGTTATTTTCTATAAACCCAAATTTAAACTAATTTTAGGCCACTAGATTCCTGAAATATTCCTTATGCGCCTTCTTAGAAAAGTATACAACTTTTATTTAGCAATATCTATCATTGACTGTGATTCAGATCCATATAAAAGCGCTGCTTTAAGAGTTGAGCTAAACACTTTTAGTTTACTCGGTCTTCCTTATGTTAATTTTTAGTCCAATCTTGCTCGACTTTTTGCTTAAGACTGGACTTTTGTTGCATATTATTTCATTTGTATGCTAGCAAGCATATATCGTCAGTGAAATCTAGAACTTTCAAAGTGTCGTCAAAACCGTTTCGAAAAACTCTTCAGCCTACCTGCTATATTTGTTTTATACTTCGTTCAAAACTATCAGAAAAAGAAATGGTATCGAGTATGCTTCATACTTTATGTGGTAGCCCCGTTGATTTGTATTATAGTTTAATTATTTAGTTGTATATTCCTTATTTTCGATTGCACAATATAAAAATCGAAGGTTTCGTCATGCTGACGATTTGATCCACATCATTTTAAAGGCACTAGAATGGATAGAAGTTCAAGCTCTGCACCTAAGACTAAAATGTTTGTTACAATCAGTTTTTACTGACCTGGTAGTGTATTTAGAGGCGTTATTGTGTATGAATAACAAACTAATTGGAAGATTATCGTCAACATAAGGAACTATTGTATTTTGCATATTTAAGTACATAAATTAGTCTATTTTACCATAAATTTTCTGCACAGATTGCATCATTAATTGTATATTTAGGCTTCACTGGTTTATTTATCAGACATCATTTATGCTGCTCTTCATTAAGTATTTTAAAATTATTATTACATTTTCTTTCATCTGTCCAGAACGCATTCCTCTCGAATCTTTACTTATGGTAGCTGCACTAACGTGAATCTTATGGTAGTGGGAAATATTTTACTGAAGCTGCCTAATTCTAAATGGACGAATCATCATGAACATACAAAGAATATTTTTTGAATAAGGTCCATTTTTGAAAAGGAAGAAAAATGCTATAAATATCATTAAAATTTATATTTTATATTTATTTCCACATTCTGCATATTTTCATCTACTTTTCTACATAATTTCCATTTTTCTTGAAACATTTATCACTAAGTTTTCGAATTCCAGTCTCAAAGAAACCTGCCGCCTGTGAAGAAGCCCAGTCCATGACTGCAGTTTTCACTTCTTCGTCGTCGTCGAACCGTTGGTCACTAAGGAACTCTACAAAAAAGGGATATTTATCAATACGTTTTTGCCGTATTACGCAGTTGTTATATAATGAAACAGATATGCAAAATACATATCCGTCACTGTAAACATGGACAAACATGTTTACAGTGACGGATATGTATTTTGCATATCTGTTTCATTATATAACTAAGGAACTCCTTTAAGTACCGAAACAAGTGAAAATCACTTGGTGTAAGGTCTGGGCTGGTGAGGTAGATGTTCCAGTTGTGCCCATTCAAAAGAGCTGATGAGACTTTGTGTTTATGCAGAAACATGTGGCCTTGCGTTGTCATGGTACAAAATCACACCGGAAGACAGTAGGCCAGGCTGCTTGTTTTGTACGGCACGCCGATTGTCGTGCCTCTTAGTATAAAATGCACTAGCAAAACCTCTTTTCTGTCCCAAAACACAGTTGCCATTATCTTTTGCGCTGAAAGTATCTGTTTGGCTTTCACTCTAGTTAGCGACGATGTGTGTTGCCGCTCCATTGACTGTTGCTTGGACTCAGGAGTCATGTGAGTCACCCAAGTCTCGTCTCCTCTAATGATGTGGTCCAACAATTCATCTCGTTTCTAACCGTATAGAGTTAGAAACGATAAAGCACAGCCCAATCTTATAGTTTTGTGTTCGTCAAAAAGCAGTCTTGGAACCCACCGACAACATAATTTTCGATATTTCAGTTTCTCTCGAACCAAATCTTCAGAAATCAGAGAAGGTCGGTCAGGGTGAGGTTCATCATGCACATTAATCCGTCCACGCTTGAACACTCTTACCCACTTTCAAACTTTACTGTCGCTGTTAGTATTATCACTGTAAACTTCACAAATCTGACGGTGAATTTCCGCTGTTTCAATTTTCTTGGACTCTAGAATAGAATTACAGATTGTATCTCACAGTCGGCGGACGACTCAATTACTCAACATGCAACAATGAAAAGTTCACGAAAACTGGCTTTATTAAATTTTGCGCAGTCCAACCACTCTCCTCGGACTTACCTTGCGTGGGTGGGGTGGTCTTAAATTTACAAGACAGTCAGCCAGTGCCAACGGTGTAGATCTCAGCGCAGATGGTTGTGCGGTTCTTGTCGAAACGTCGATCACTGACTATAATTTAACAAGGCGCCACTGCGATTTAAGAGCTGCTTGCCGTAAGGATTATACGTCACGCCGGGAACGTACTTGCGCTAACGCACTCCGAAATAATAATAAGTCTGAACATAGGAGATGATTGAAGTAGAAAAAAACATCCCACATTAAAAAAAAGAACCCAGTTTATTATAAACGTTTCCGTAGATAAGAAAATTTACAAGATAAACTAGAACAGAAAAAGGTATTATGTTTCAGAAATATCTGAATGGGTGAAGCCCCATTTCTAATTAAATTAAATTATATAATAATTTAAACATGAATCAAATAAATATATAATTGTTAAAAATCTACAATCTCCACATATAAATCTCAAAATGCAAAAAGAACCAAAACTCTTGTACTAGCCTGCATAACTCCAGACTATATATATATATTACGTGTACAAAAAAAGAAGGTGGTATACGTATACGAGAGATCTCTGGTGTGCTCATTAACAAACGAAATTATGCCTTTTGCACGATAACTTATTACTACATATCTCAAGACGTTAATTAAAAAAAAAAGAAATACCAAACTTGCAAAAATACATGTTTTTCTAAATTACAGTGAAACGACAAATTTTCTATATGGTATAACCGCATCAACGCAAATGTTAAATACACAAAAATAATTACAAACCTGTGTTATCAATACTAAACTTTTAAATGAACAAATAATTACAAAAATGTCTAAGACAAATAAAGAGAATGAAAGATTATTGTGAACTATCTTAATATATTTTACCACAAAGAAATTATTCAACCTTCAAGACAGAAAGGGGGTTAAATTAGTTACTCTTTATTTTATTCGGTACATGACGACAAACATGCTATTATTTATAGCACAAATGCAAGTTTTTGAGAAATATCTAATCAGTCGAAACAGTGTAATTAGTACAGCACTACTTTGCTAGTTGTAGATATACTTTGAAGATAAACTACAGCAATGGAATCGTTTCTGCTTCACAGTGGTCCTTGATGAAACTTCCGCTCTACGTGGATAGATTAACTTCTACAACAGATTCTTTAGTTCTGTTGATTTTAAACTTGAATGGCCAATCTCCACATCAAATAGTTATAAAACCAATATTAGGAACCGGTAGTAAAAAGCACACAGAAGTTATTGTATACATTAGAACTAGCAAAACATATATATTGAGGCACAAAGAAATATCTCAAAGAAAATTAGCTGGAAAATAATTCACCTACAGTTGTTCGAGGGTACAATAAACCTTCGGCCTAGACAACAACGTCAACTCAATCACAAAATTGAGATTCAACAAAGATTGAATGCCGCCATATAAACCACCTAACTCGGTGTAAATTTTCTCTAACAAATAACTACACAGCGGCACCAAAAAAACACAATTTATCAGACCGAAATTTTTTACTCTAGTATCGAAGTCACACACACAAAATTCGACTATCTCGGCGAAGGGAGTCACGCATATCCTTGACGCAACGGGTATATACAGTACCCGCCAAAAATTTGTAACATTGGTACAATAGATATTTTCTAGTTTTTACAATAGGATTTATGTTTGGTGATACAACGAAATTATTTTTTCCTAGACTCAATATTGTAAAAGTTAATTTGAAAACCATTACCACAATATATAAATCTAATATATCGACAATACCCAGGATTTAAAACTATAATGTGCTAAGGCTTTTTAAATTGAATTTTACAAAATAAATTACAATGTCCGATTTATACACATCAATATTTATATGTGAAAGAGCATTCATTAAAATTTAATAAATTTTGCGTATTTTCATAATTTTGAATCAAATTTTAATTGGTGATTAAATTATATAAGACTTCTACGTTTGTAATAACTAAAACATAAAAACGAGCCTAAGTTTGTATCTTATAGAACACCCATAAATTAATAATAAATTATCGGTGAGAAATTCCGTTAGGATTGAAAGCTTTGTGACAACGAACTGCGATGGATTCGTGTTGGTCAATACAGATAAAACCTTTAACTTGAGACTTAGAGAGTTCTAGCGAAATTATTGATTGTGAGGATTATCTAGTAACTTTCGAAAGCAAATCCGCCACCCTTCTTGTGTACGAGAAGTAAACTTGCTATTTTGTAAATCTTTGTAAATATATCAAGTCAAATAGAAGAATTTATTCTTAATTTTGCCAGCAATTACTACTATCTCGTTACACATAAAAGCTGGAAGCTAAAAATTTGTTTCTTAATTTCATTAAACATCCAATTAATTTCCACCCCATCCATCTTCTTACATTTCTCCTATGTTATCTCCACCGTCTAAAGCTGCATTTTGTCCTCGGGCACAGCTTTGTGTTTTTATTACTCCTAATGAATTTTAAAACTTGCTCATTAGATGCTTTTAATCTTGCCACGATTTCTTTAAAGAAAGAATATAATTAATGAATGATATGGGGTAGGTACATACATCATATAATTTAGACAAGGAAAATCGAGAATTGAATATGGATTAGTGATGTAGTATTTTAATTAATCCATTTAAACGTGCTTAGTCAGTGAAATTTCCCGAAAGCGAGATGACGGAATAGTTTCGATACCGATACAAACGGCGAAGTTCTCTCCGAGGTCTGGTGATCCTGTGGCGGCGTCGGAAACAGTGAAGACATACTGCAGTAATATATCTTCTATATGAATCTGTGTTGAGTTGATTAAAGTTGCAGCCGCCTACGTTGTATTCGCCCCATCTCGCGGGATTTCGCATCGAATGTCGTCTCACATCTCGCAAATTAAGTTTGCGTGAAGAATATTTGGATTAATTCCCTGGAAGTTTGAAATATATAGCAGGTGTATTGAACTGAACTTTCGTCGAAAAATATGCATATTAATATCAGATTTTCTGTGTCAGAACAGGACTAAAATTGAACACAATTGTTTGAAAAATGTCTTAATAATCTTTAATGTTCATGATTTAGTGTTTTAAAAATTGTAAAGAACTAGTCATCAAAAACGGAGCGTAGGAATTTGGTTTTAAAATATCTTTTAGTTGGCTTTGTGGTTGGTTTTTTTAATTTGGAATTTGTATTAGTTAATACAAAGGTATTTTTAATAATATAAAATATAATTAAAAATCTGGTGTGAAGAACATTTAATAATATTTTATATTATTAAAAATACCTTTGTATTATACAAAACTGGTGGGGTTTACCTACTCATGTATGTTTCAATTATTTTGTATTAGTTCTTTGCACTCAGAAATACTTAGAGCATCGTCATTTAAACATGTAACGAAATTTTGTAAGCTATCGAAATTCTCTGCATAAAAACTAGTAGCTTCCAACCATGTTCCCCATCTAGTTATTGCTGGAGAGGGAGGCAGTAACAAAGATGGAAGTTTTTCCTGTAAAGAGCTACTCTCAATGGTGCTTTTCCGAAAACTTTTTTAAAAGCGGCTACAAGTCTATCAACTTCCGGAAAAGTGTCTATGATATATTCACAGACTCTGTTGAGAGCATGTGCTACACAAGTAATATGCAGCATATTAGGATATGTTTCCTTTAATAGGCTGCCTGTTTTTAACATATATGCAGCACTGTCACTTACAAATAAAAGTATTTTTGCTTTGTACCTATCGTCCGAACGAAGTATTTTTTGAATATTCTCGTTAATGGTTTTAGCAACTGTTTCCGCATCAACTGTATTTATAGCTTTTGTTGCTATTACATATGCATTATATGGAATAGTTGAATGTAGTACACCTGCTACAACATTTACCACACAGCGTCCTAATATATCGACAGTTTCGTCAGCACTTATCCAGAAGTACTGATTTGAAAGATGGCTTCTAATGCGTTCTACTGCTTTCGTGTACCACTTAGAAACATAATATTTGCGTAAGGTGGATTCATCAGGAACATTTCGACTAGTATATTTTTGGAGAAATATTTTTAATGTGGGATTGTTAAGTTTATTTAATGGAATATTAGCTGCCATAAAAGTTTCACAGAGTTCTTTGTTAGAATTGTCAGATTTCAGCGGGTCTGATTTCTGTGTATGTGTTTGCGATGCTAAGTGACGTTTTACGTGCGATTTCTTGGAATTTTTCTTGGACTTTGCAATAAATTTCGGAGTTACTGGCAATGAACTTAAAATCAGTATGACCCTTCATCCAACTCGCCATTGTTTCACGATGCCATTCACGACGTTATTCCATATCATATATGAAAAAGTAACTTAAACAATGGTCTAGAATAGTCTAGATCTAAATAAATGAAAATTAAAAATGTATGCGTAAGTTATTGAAACTTAACGAAATTCAGTGGACACACGTCAAAATAATTGGGACAAGTAGATTTGACGAAACGATATTAAACAGGATCTATTACAAAAATTACGAAGCATGTAATTAACAGTTAAAACAATGAAAAAAAGAAACTAACTAATCGTACTTTATTTATCTTACGAAATATAAACTAATAAACAAAATAAATTATAAAAACTCCTCCCTCTTCTATCTACGCCCATGAAGAAAGGAATTTCACTATAATATTGAAGTAATTGCGTCACAATTTAACAACAAAAAAACAGATGTGCGATTAAACGAATAAAGAGTGCTATTCAATAGCTGCGTGTTATACTTAGCGATGTTATAGACTATTTATATGGTCCATCATAATTTCGGCCTGATGCGTCCGCTCCCTAGCTATAGTACGATATATTAGTGAATAATATTTTTTTTTGAAGCGTATAATTATTTCGATATTATACTATTCACAACCTTATATTGAAAGAGTTCGGGAAGAATGTCTCCCTCTATGTATTCTCCCTGGTATGTATTGTAAATTCCTTCTGATAGATATTTGCGCAACTAACCTAAAGCTCCAAACGCCAACACTATCATATAAATGGAATTAAATGTGTAATCTGTCATTTAAGCCTAACCTAAAAATGATTTACAAAATCTCAAAGAAATATTCTAATTAAACACTTGAAAAAGACAAAAGTATATAATACAAGGCGGCGAAAGCATATTAATTGCCTTGCACACATTCTATTGCCACCGCAGTGAACTGTATGCTCGGCTATAATAAGAGCTTTCTCTGCCTGGTCTATAATATACTATACAATCCAAATAGGACAACAAAATTTCGATTCTGTGTGGCAATACACAAATAAATAAATCAATTAATTTTATATAATAGTTCGTTTGCATACCAACATTTGTGAATTTCAGGGACATTCTGGTGATAAAACAAAGAGACTTAACAGCAAACAGATCTGATAATGTTTAGAAGGTTATCAATAAAGATCAACTTACTATCGAACATTACACCGAGATTTTTCGTAGAACTTCTTTCTATAATACTATAATATATCTGTATGTAATAAACAATATAATTTATCTTCCTTGTGGAAGTCACAACATAGCATTTGAAAATATTTTAATTCAATTGATTTATGCGACACCATCTGTGGATACTCCTTGAATTGTGTTACCAAAAAGTGTAAAAAGTGTATACTCTTAATGGTGATATATATTAAGATAATCTGTATTTTACGTTTTTTATTGCTGTCAAGTAATGTTATTAGGTCATTGGTAAATATAATAAAAATAAGCGTACCAAATTGGAACCTTGAAGAACTCCAGAAGTCAACATAGTTTGTCCTAGCTGTCAAATAACTTCATATTAGAGAATTGTTAAACATAAAGATAACAATCTTTGTAAAAGTAAAATATAGTCATACTCAAGTATAAATAGCATCCAATTGACATTTCTATATCTAAGCACTAACGCTTTATAAGGATAAACTAAACTGACATAAATGAAAGACGTATAATTTGTTACATTACTATATAGTCAAATATAATAAACGGTGGCTTTAATTATTCAAAACTGATACTTACGTTATTAAAAGCGTAATCTTTGTATCAGTACACTTCTCCTCTTGTGAGATAAAGCGCTTTTATAAAATACCTTATTTGCATTTGTCATCATGCTATTTATTTCTGGTTCCTCGCACCTGTTCAATATCGAGCTTACTTTTAATTTTCTGTCTGTCTATTAACCCTCTTGCTGCTCATACTCGTAGTGTTAGTTGTTCCTCATCTTTTATAATTTCTAATACTGATGTTCTTCTGTATCACGGTAAAGACCAACACAAAGATCTCTGCCGTTATTTGTCAGCATATGTCGTTCAAGACCCCAATTTTTTTTCTGAAATGTTTGCATTGTTTGTTATTCCTTAATAAAGTGATATAGTATTTGATATTAGTTTAAATTAGAGCAATGTCCACATCTTTTTGTAAATTAAATTATAATATATTAGCTTATATACTTCATGCGTATACAAAAATAAAAGTTAATTCTTAATTGAACCGACTACACTAAATGTTGACAACTATAAACTAAAACAGAGAAAGTGTAAACACGTTTTCTAAAATATTGCATTTTATAGCGCACTAGGATCATATATTTGTCCAATTAACAGTCCATTTGGCTATTGACTAAACCTGCTCAGGGTAAGTTGACAAATGTAAACTCATTTAAACACATCTAACGAAGACATATACATACATACTTCGAGTCCCTATCTTTCAATATGAATGCCTTTCTAACAGCGTACGTACGTTAAAAGTAGAAACGTGGTCATTATTTAGTGCCTACAGTTTCTAATTCCGTATGTCACGAAGAAATGTTTGTTTAACAAAGGTAATTTACACTCTTTTTTCGACAGCTTAAAATAAACCTGTTCGACTCGCTTATTAATGTAACTGATTTTAATTAGATTCTGTACTTGGTAATAACTCATCAGTTTCTTGTTATCGTAATGCAATAATCGTGGTTAATCGTGTTGAGGGACCCAGATGGTTCATAAAAGCTTGATTTGATATATAAAAATATTTCGTTTATGTAATATACTGACTTGAACAAGCACTGTTATAAATTCCTTCTATTTAGATGCTAATCCAGGTTGTTATTTACATGTTAGGAAGTAATTTAAGACAGTGTACTTATGTTATTCTAAAATACATTCGAAATTCTTGGCTTTGTATTATCAAGATAAAAATAGCAGCAATACCACTAATACTTGGAACTACCACTACTCACTAAATTTTTTAATAACTTAGCACTCTACGATATACGAGGGCTGATTCCTGTGCTCCACCCCTGACCCATTTATAAACCAAAACACCGGGAGCGTGGCGCACTCTTGTAATCCAGCAACTTGGAGGTCGGATGTAGTGGATAGTATTTATTATTATTTATTTATCTTCACACGTCGCATTGTAACATGCTATGTATTGACTAACGCTAGAGACTTACAAGTCTGAACCTGTTACGGCGTGCGTACAGTAGATGTCCAAGGTCGAGAGAGTCATATATCAGTATAAAAATGGATCGTGTTGAGCAACGGGCGGTGATTAAATACTTACGTTAAACAGAGTTGATCCCAACTCAAATTCATCAAGATTTGGCGAATACATTAGAATGTATTAGACAGTCGTGTACAGATGAACATGCAGGTGGAGCGCCTACAACCGTTACTACCCAAGAAACTGTTAAGAAGGTTCGTGATCTCGTGCTGCAAGATCGACGTGTGACTATTACACAAATAGTTGGAGATACAGGTTTCTCATACCATATGGTGTAGCCGAATTGAACATGAAAAATTGTCTGATGGGTACCACGAATATTAACAGATGCACACAGGCGAACTCGAAAAGACATTTGTAGTAGTCTTTTAACGCGGTATAGACACGACAAAGGAAATTTTCTTGCAAGATTAGTGACAATGGATGAGTCCTGGATCCATCATTACGGTCAGAGACCAAAATACAGGGTAAGGAGTGGATACATCGACGTTCACCATGGCCGAAAAAAATTCAACATGCAACTTTCAACAGGGAAGGTCATCCTATTCGTATTTTGGGATATTGAAGTCGTAATTTTAATAGATTTCCTGCGGAAGGGGGCCGCAATTACAGTTGCTTATTATGCCAATTTAATTCCAAAATTACGTGACATGATCAGAGGAAAACTTCGGGGGAAGTTGCGCAAAGGTATTCTCTTGCATCAGAGTAACGCGTTCAGTCACAGGTCCGCCATTGCAATAGCTGCAATAGCTCACGCAGGCTTCGAATTAGTTAAGAATCCACCATATTCGCGAGATTTGGCCCCCAGCGATTACCGACTGTTTCCAAAACTTAAAGAACACTTGCGTGGTAAACGATTTCCGTCAGATAATGATGTGATATGTGCTGTAAATCAGTGGTTTGCAGAGGTCGAACAATTTATTTTTCGAGAAGCATTACAAATGCTAGAACATCGGTGGGTGAAATGTCTTCACCTTAATGAAGACTATGTTGAAAAATAAAAGTAACGTATTTGTCAATTTGCCCAAGGGATCCACCCTCGTATAAGTAAATACAACTAATTGTGCTTGGATTTCGGAAACGACGTCATCTTTAACAGCAACGCTAAAGTAAATTGGTTATTAGTTTTAACTTATTCAAGTTACACTAGTAAGTCCGATAATAAATCCACGTTCCATGGATTGTACTGCAAATAACACTAACAAGTAGGGAATATTTTGCCATTCAATCAAATAACGATGACTTAGGGTATCGGTCCATCATCTAGATTTCGCCTTGTTTGGTTAAGTTCCCTTCGAATAAAGACATACTTGAGTGAGAATTGGATTGTATTGTCGGCATAACTAAGTACATATCACGATTTTTTTTCTCGTATAATTTATAAAAAAGAATCCCATAAACAGAAATTTATCAATATTCAATGTTACCACTACACGTTGTAATACGTTTTATTGTCATTTAACAACGCCATTGTGTGAATAGTGCGGATGTGCGGATGGAAACAAGTTCTAACCTGCAAACCGAAATTTCGAGTATCTCGTCTTGGTATGCAAAGTTTCATTTTCCTGTGTGCTGTCGTTGAGTAACAGAGTAATAGTGTCCTTATATGAGTTCGATTTCTGAGATGCGTATGCGTACCAAGTAACAATCCGTGACAAAGCTTTGGACATGGGAAGATTGCGCGACCATCGAAATTTATAGGCGTTTGAAAGCTGTTTATGGTAACGATTGTGTGGATGTGAGGAAAGTTCGTCAGAGGCTTCGACGTGCAAAGCTCTGCCATAGGGGCGAAATGATAGTGTGTGACGTAGATATATCAGGTCGACCAGTATCAGTGACGCATGAAAAAATCAAAGACAAGGGACACTGATTTCAGGAAATCACCGGACTACGCAAGAACAAATTGCTCGGCAATAAGGTGTTAAGAAAAAATACAGTACATTGTCAAGACAATGTCAAGAAAAAATTGTGCCAGATGGGTGGCGGAACAATTAACGGATGTCATGAAAGAAGAAAGAATAAACAGAAGTCAAGAACTTCATAGTAAGTAAGACGTGAAAGAGTTGATTTTGTCATGAGCATCACCACCAGGAACGAATCTTGGCTTCATCATTATGACCCCAAAAACAAGCGGCAGCCAATGGAATCGTCAGCTTGATTTTCCACGTGTACGCGTTCCATCAGAAAGTCATGCTCACGATTTTTTGGAATGCAAAGGAGTCCTTCATATCGTGTATGTCGAAGGAATCAACGATTAATTCAAGATATTGGAAAGCTTTACGATTACTAAAGAATCATATCCGTAGGGCAAGGGCGGAATGAAGGAATTTTTTCTTGCATCACGACAACGCCCGACCTCATTGCAGTAACGAAACGCTGAAGACAGCGACGAGTCTCAAATTCACAATTGTTTCGTACCCTCCGTGCAGTCTTGAATTCAGCACCTTCAGATTTTTCGTTGTTCCTAAAATTGAACGAGGTATTGAAAAGTCAACATTTTTTATCATACACTGAAGTTTGGACTGCTGTTCAACAATAAGCAAGACAGTTTTTCATAGACGGAATGAAGAAATGGAATCAGCGTTTGGAAAAATGTGTTCACTAAATGGTGATTATGTTAAAAAATAATTATGTTTAATAATTTAGTTAATTTTGAGGCTGGTTTCATTATTTTGTCTTCGCATATTCTTATTATATAAAGTTATATCAATCTGCCAATGTACTTATGGAACAACTCCAATAATAAACCTTAAATTGAACAAAAGTTAGCAGTATATGATGTTATGGATATTGTGCAAATAAAAAGACCTATTAATACTGGTATTAAGCAACATTTAACTTATTTTTGATATAATATCCCTCTGTACGCGTCAAAACATTCGAGGCCCTTTCGAGACAACACTCAACGAGTAATCGCCGTCATATTGATATTATTATATAAATACTGATATATAAATATTTTGAAACAAATACTGTTATTATTAGTTATTATTTATTAAATGATATTTAATGCGTTTATTATTTATATATTGTGTGTTTAAATTACCGTTAGTTTCATTTAAAAGAATCCGAAAGACAAGTTTATCACAGTATATAGTAATATTGATAATAGTAGTTATTATTATTATTATTACAGTTGCGTTCAGACACAATTCCATCAATCTAAATTCTGCAATGTAATACAACTTTTTGATAATTACGCAGTCACTTGAATAAATAATAATCAAAACTGGCAACTCTTTTGGAAGTTGTCATGAAACAATTCTTTCCAAAGATATTACAAGCAAAGCTCAAGAATTTTATGAAGGTGAAGGAATAATTTCTATATGAGAAAAACTATTCTCGATTGTAATGTGTGATATACAAGCATATGTTATTTTGCGAGTATCAAATATACAACGAGAGCTTCTACTGTTTGGCGCTGCGACTGAAGCCTCTTCTCCTTTATATCACAATCAAACACAATCTTTTAGGCTTTTCCGTATACAGTAATTCGCATCGTTCGTTGCTTGTTTTACCTTGATCATTTTCTATGCCTCTCTTATATATAGCAATTTAAATCTCTTATTTCTAATCTACTTTAAGTCGTCCTATTTTCCTCTTCTATTTAGTATCCAATCCTATGTTTTCACAGGGAAGTTCTCTTCTCCCATCTCATAAAGTGAACATTGTCTCTCTTGCTTTCATTGTGTCTATAAGTGCTGTTTCTACTTCCGTTATTTTCCTTATCTGTTCAGTTTATGTATGGAGTTTTATTTCATTTAACGTACCGAAGTTTAAAACTATATATCACCTTACTTCTCATTAATGCAGTAAGTAACGTAAGTAGCTGCTTCTTTTGTTTCGATGCGTTATATATACTTTATAATACTGAGCTTAATTAGTTCGTATTTGCACTTCCTTTAATTACTTTGTTAAGTATATTTTTTCATCTTTGCCATCATTTGTTAAAATAATTTGTTTTCTTGATTTATTTTACGTCTATCATCAGATTTTCCGTTTTACAAATTGTTGGGTATTGATTTGTATTTTCTCTATAGCCTTGTTCAACCTCATTATATTTCTTCCATAGGTTTTATTATTTTCTAGGATTTTATTTTAAATATGCTCAAAGTAATTCCCTTCAGCAATGATACACTTGACCATTCTTTTTTTCCACTGTTTAAAAGCTGCCTTCCAATCTTCTTTCGGAATACCTTCAAAATAAGCGTGAACTGCTAAAATAAACTTTCTAACCCGCAAAAAATAGCCAAAAGTCACATATTGCTAAATCAGATGAGTACGGCGGATGTTCTATTAGTTTTATATTTTTCCTAGCCAAAAACTGAAGAGTTTAAACTGCCCCATGAGACGACGCATTATCATGGTGGAGCATAATTTCATTATCTGGAACTCTACTGAACACTTTAGACAAACAATTTTCAGTGTACCACTTAGCTGTAACTGTCTTTTGTTCATCTAGCTTAATTGCATTTACTAAGCCCATACTTCTGAATAATACCGCATACATAACCTTTTTCATAGCTCGCTGCTTCTTAGCCATTGTAGGGGTTTCCTCATCTTCGCGAATCCATACACGACTCTCTTAGCGGACAGGAAGGTCGGAAAAGGAAATATAAGTTTCGTCACTATGTACACATATAAGTAATGATATGTTCCCATGGAATCATTTTCGATCGATTCCAAAAAGTCTGGGCACCTTTCTCTCCTGATGTCTTTGTGATCATGCGAAAGGTGTTTTTGAAACCATTTTTGCCCTGATTTTTCTCAAATCATTCTCTCAAATTTGACTCTTCTTTGACTGTCAACCGACGATCTGAACGCACAAGATGAAGATTTTCCAGGGCGTGGTTGATCTTCAATCGACTCTTTTCCTTCTGAAAATACTTTAAACCACAGAAAAACCTGGGCCCTTGACAAAGCACTGTCTCCGTAAACCTGTTGAATTTTTGCAAAAATTTTCGTTGCACTGTGCCCTGTGCACTGTAAGTCTGAAGCAAAAACTGATAGCACGGCGTTGCTTGAAATTGATGTTACTCATTTTTAGAACGCACTAGGAAAAACTGTTTCACGAAAAAAATCGCTACAGACAACCAAACAACTCTAGCGAGTTCAAACTCGTTCTGAAAGCGTATCACATATTCACTGTTAAGTACCACGACTCAAGTGTTTCCAAATCTAATGCTACGTTGCCAGTCTCATTACTTCATATATACGCCTCGTATATCTTCAATGCGTCATTGATATGTAAATAGAAGTATTTTTTGTTATCTAACTCGAGATTTTATAGATATTAAATGTTTGACTGCTTTATATTACGCGTTCATTAACATGTTAACTGTTGTGAGAATCATAACACTACGAGTTTTAATAGTAAGACTATGCAGCATTTACTTCTGTAGCCATTACATTCTTTCGAAGTTTATTTTCGCATTGTAATGCGCATCATTCGAAAAACAAATATGATTAAGAAAATGTTTGTATTAAATATGTTCGCCTTGGTTACTCCCCAGGTCAAAGACAGGCAAAAGAGTTCTTTAGAGAATATTCGCCAACGTTTATAACAAACTTACTAAATAGAAGTAACAACTGTGTTAAAATGATAGTAGGTCTATTAACGGGGCGGGGCCTTGTAAGCTCAATAAAGGTATGAATAATATAGGTTTGACAGAAGAAACGCTTTGTAGATTGCGTCAAGAGGAAGAGGAAACCGCGATTCATGTACTATGCCAATATGAAGAATTAACAAGAACACGGTTCCTACAAATAGGGGATCAATATTCTATTGGGGAACTATATTTAAAAGAACTGCTCTCGAAGATGTTAAGCTTAATTAAAGAGCAAGTCTAGAAGAAGTACCCTAATGAGGCATAGATCTGGATAGGTCACAGTGGAAAAAGTTTCGTGGCCACCTTTAGGGCGGATTGTACAGTGATAGCTTAAACATGACCTTAACAAAACTAAGCTTAATATTTAAGCGCGGCTTAATCAGAAATGCGTTGTAGTAATATAGTTTAAGAAGAGTTTAAATAAACCACACGTTTCGAAGGCTGACAAAACAGAAGTAGGGATTTCAGTGTAAAATTTTTGTCTAATATTTTGATAATTGGTTGTTGTTAAGGGATAGTTTGCCAATCAGTGGAGGTCTCAATAAAACTACAACTTTCAAAACGACATAAATATTTAAAATATTATATATATATATATATATATACAGGATGTCCCAAAAACATACGACAAACTTGAAGGGGTGATGGGGGACATCAAAACAAACATTTTGTGTCTAATAAATATATATCCGCAAAGAGCTGTTTTACCATAAAAAAGGAAAAATTGTTTTTATTATTTGTTGTATTATTTTACAAAAAGTGTTTAAGAGTACATTAATAAATCAGTTTTTGTTCATATTGAACTTTGTTTTATTGATAAATAAATGATGGTTTACGAAAATTGTTGAAAATTTGCTTCAGTACAAAAATTGCACCGTCGATTCATTGACTCGCGGACCCGATGGAATATTCCGGGAATAGCTTCTACATGTGTACAACTCGCCACTAGTCTTGCTAAGAGATATTCCTTATTACAAATAGGCGTTTCGTAAGCTAAAGATTTCAGATAACCCCAAAGGGAAAAATTCAGGGTATTGAGATCGGGAGAACGCGCGGATCAGGCCACGGGACCTCCTCTATCAATCCATCGGCGGGGAAATTGCTGATCCAGATACTGGCGCACGTTTAAACCAAAATGTGGAGATGCCCCATCGTATTGTAACAAGACATGTTATTTCTAATGTTTAAGGAAACATTTTTCAATAATAGAGGCAAACAATTTTGCAGAAAATTCAGATAAATGTCTGCGTTCAAACGAGCAGGCATGAAGTGAACTATTAGTTCCTCTCCGCCAATACTATGTGGGCTGGTATTGATTAACACTAAGTTGTTGCTGGTGTCTTCTAGAGACCACAGCGTGAAGTTTTTCATCATGCCAAAAGTGATTGTTTTTACTATTAAAAAACAATCGCGCGTGAAACATGGCTTATCAGAAAACAATACTACTCTCGCGAAATCAGATTTGTTGCGACCCAAAAACCATTGGCAAAAACCCAATCGATGCGGATAAAGGGATTCAGGATTTAAAACTGTTCATGAATGACACGGTATAACGTCGACTTGGAGGATCCCATATGGTGTGAAAATGCGCGAACACTTGTATATTGGTTTTCTTCCACACGGTGTAGAACTTCTTCATCAAATTGAACCGTACGAGCTGTTCTTGGACGACCACTAACACCAGGACGTCTTTATTACGTTAAAAATTGGAGATTTTTGCCTTTTAAGTAATGAGCTTATTTATAAATGGTTTGTTAATTTTTTTTTATGAAATGTGAATATATCTAAAGTTCTCAAGGTAAAGAATAACTGGACAAGAAATTCTGTGAATTTAATTTATTTGTGGAAGTAATGGGCACTTGAAATTTTTGGTTAAGCTGGATATGTTGAAACAGTTTGTGAAGGCTTTAAATAAATAAGAAGAAGATTAATATCCACATACAGTGTTCCGATCATTATCAGACGCTAATCTGAAAGAAGGAATTTTTGTTGGTCCCAATATAAGAAAATTAATGAAGGATGAAAAATTCTGTGAACAACTCAAATTGAGGTAAAAGCATGGAAATATTTTAAGGAGGCGGTGAAACGTTTCTTAGGGAACAATAAAAACCCTGATTATAAAGAAATAGTGGCGAATATGATTGCAAATTTTGGCCTAACGGGCAGTTCTATAAACATTAAACTTAATTTTCTGAATTCGCACGTTGACTACTTTCCGGAAAAATTAGAAGCCGTTGTCAAAGAGCAAGGTGAAAGATTTCACTACGATTTACAAGATATGAAAAAGAGGTATCAGAGAAGGTGGAATACAGAGATGTTAGCGGACAACTATTGGCTGCTGAAGCGAGATGAGCCAAACCGAAAATTTAAGAGAAAATCTCAAAATATAAGCTTTGGAGAAAAAATTACAAGGTTTCACAAAGATAAGTGACATGTTTACGCAATTAACAAGTAATCGTTGATCGTTTTTGCAATTTTCTATGACTATTCTGAAAAATCTGGGCGTGATGGAGAAAAACTGAATACATATTAGTAATCAGCGCATCAGAATACTGCAAAATTAGTCATCGAATTCAAAAGGGAACGTCATGACTGCAAATTTGCAGGCCTGTGATGTTAATGTTATAAACCCTTTTTATCGCAAATATAGCACAATATTGCGCACTATTTCTACATGAAAGAAACAGCGACATTTTATATGTTTCGGATCCAATACCTTTCTTGGTGTGTCGGTATTGTTCCAAACGGTACTAAAATATTTCAAAAATACACCATTGTATTAAATAAATACAGAGGAAATCGTAACGTTTGCGATGTCAAATTTTTATTTCAATGTAGAATTACATCTGAGCTCAGCCGATTTATTTCTACGCTTCGAATTTAAATCTTATACAAATTGTGTTTAGTGCAATTATCTCTCACGGTTACTTCATTAAAAATTACTCGCTTCACTTCATTACTCATCCGTTCGAAGGCCATTAATAATGGACGAGATCGTGGCTTTTTCGGGCCAAGAGCAATAACAAAACACCACCGTGACAGCCCGCAGTGATTAATCCGTTGCTCTTTGTTTTTGATGAGCATTTCAGACGAGCTAATGGAGTTTTAGCAAACCTCTTTTTTTCCATAAATATGTACACGTACATGAAGTACGACGTATGCATTACATGATCACGCAATTAAAATAGACGATAGCAGGACTGAGCATTATTCCGCTCCGTAATCAATGCGAATTACTTTTAGGGGTGACGCTCTTCCCTCGGGGCGATACTGTGTCGTACAGCATGCAGTATGGGAGGCATTAGGGATTTCAATTCCCACACCTCAACCTCCAGGTGATAAAACGAATTACATTTAGGAATCAACGAATAAAATTATCAAATGGAGTTTCGTTTTATGTAAAAGCATCCTAAATTCGATTTGTTTTAATATATCATTATGGTACTTAATTTAAGAGATGAACCAATAATTTTATTTATGTGACATATACAGCTTGATTCGAATTAAGTGCGCACTATTGCTATCTCTGTTATTATTGATTCTAGAAAGTAGGTTAAATTAGCAAAGTATTAGTGTTTTTAACATTGATTAGCATGCAGTTCATGAAAAAAAAATTGAATAACGCATTTTCGAGAAATTTTGAAAATTATAATTTTTTTAAATGGAACAGCCTGTATATATTTTTTAAAAATCTGAATGCTAATGTTCTTTGTAATATAAAAGTTTCAATACACTATTGTCCTAAAACGAATAATAAAGTAGTTATAGCAGTTTCTATTTCCTTCTAAATGTTGTCATTGCTCTGCTAACTTTTAACAAAACAGATACATATTTTGTGTTTAATGTTTATTTTAACATATTACAGCTTACAAAATTAAATTAAAAAGAAGACAGTACATGTATAATTTATAAATACTGCTCAAAGGTGTCACCTTCCTGCTCAATATATTTTCGTTCCCGCTTCAGTACACTCTGGGTGGCTCTTAAGATTGTCCTTCTATCTAATTGGCGAAAAACTTCTCTGACCTTGTCTTGCAATTCGCACACGTTGTCGTATCGCGTTTTGTACACCTCATTTTTTATTATTATCACTACCAATTAAGTATCCCCAAAGAAAAAAGTCTAAAGGTGAGAGGTCAGGGGAGCGTGCTGGCCATTGAATTGGACCATTTGTACCAATCCACTTTTCGGCAAAGATGGTGTTGAGGTAGGTTTGCACTAGGTGATAGTTGTGTGCAGGAGCACCGTCCTGCTGAAAGTATAAATTTTGGCGCATCAGGTAATTGGCGTTATCAAGGAAATCCTCTAGAACGTTACGAATAAATTCCAGATATCTGTTTCCTGTCAACGTACCATTGTAGAACAGTGGACTAACGACTACCGAACCAATTAATCCACACCAAACGTTAAAACTAAATCGAACTTGTGCAGCATGTGGACGAACTATTAATAAATTTTCTTGAGACCAGTAGTGCCTATTTTTCTTATTAAACATGCCTCTATTTGAAAAATTTGTTTCGTCACTCCATAAAATACACTGTTCTACATTCAAATTTTCATCACAAAAACTAACAAATCAATGACAGAAAGCTAATCTCCTGGCTGTAATGTTTGAGAGATTCTGAACTTAAAGGGGATATACTTATGCTTTTTCAAAATTCTTTGAACTGATGAATAACTTAATGCCAATTCCTTAGTAGCATCCCTAATGGAAAATTCGCGATGGGCTTCAAAATATGCTAACACTGTAATTTCTACTTCTTCGTTGACGACGATATTTTTCTTTGTTCTTTTCTTTCTAAATAAGCAATCATGCAGTCTAAACTGATTTTAAAGTTTTCGAAAGTAACGTCGATCTGGCTGCTGTCGTAAAGGATAGTGTTCAGCGTAATATTTGCTAGTCCTTATTGAATTTTTACAACATAAAATGTATGCTTCCAACATATCGCATTTCTCCAAATGAGGAAATACCATAGTGAAATATTGTCAAACACTAAGCAACGAAAGTAAAACCAAAATGTTTAGAAAAATAAATAGCGAACTAATGAACACAACACAAAATAAAAAAAAAATATTTTTAATAACTAAACGTGCGAAAGATTTATATTCAGTACGTTATTGACATTTACAAAGGGCCATACTATTTGTTCTGTTTAAAGTGAAAGAAGCCTACTACTGATTTTACAGAATGAAAGAGTATCTTCGACATCAACTAAATTCCACCGTAAATACTTCATTATTCGTTTTAGGACAATAGTGTGTTGAAACTTTTATATTACAAGGAACATTAACATTCAGAATTTTAAAAAATATACAGCCTGTTCCATTTAAAAAAATTATAAATTTCAAAATTTCTCGAAAATGCGTTATTCAATTTTTTTTTCATGAACTGCATGCTATCAATGTTAAAAACACTAATACTTTGCTAATTTAACCTACTTTCTAGAATCAATAATAACAGAGATAGCAATAGTGCGCTGTATATTCATAATTCTGTTCGTTTTTAATTTGATGTTTTAAATCAGACTGTGCTATCTTCTTATACTACAAGTTACTATTACTTTTAAATACAAAGTTAAATTATTAAAATGATTAATTATAGGCAAATTCGATCTATTCGACATTTATAATAATTATTAGTATTTCTTACTATTATTGTACCGGATATCCTTAAAATAAAAAGATAACGTATGAAAAATGGAAAGATTAAATTATATACATTATTTCCCTCATTTTCTATCCTCCAATAACATCTTGCAAAATTTCAAATTCAATCCAATAGGAACAATATTACGCTAATTTAATGGTTTCTAGCTCTGAATACCAATAGTATTTCCGATTAATTTTAAATATCATCCAATCAGAACAGTATTATACTGCTATTTTGTATAAACACGCAATTAGGAATGATGATTTAGACACGAGTTTTCAAATTGTACCTATTCTTTTATAAGGTATATCTCATTTGATAAATAATCTTAACATATACCCCTCGAGTTGTCAATTTTATCACCCAAACTGCGGATAGCTATATTTTTCTCAAAATTTTGCTTTTAAGCAAATGTACTCGACATAATAATTTATCAAAAATTTAACATAAACTAATAAGTCGAATGTTTGCTAAGCAAAATTTTGCGAAAAACAGCTACCCGCAGTTTATCCAATAAAATTGACAGCTCTCGGGATATAACACGAATATATACCGAAAATTTTATCCTAAAACTCCCCTTCATAAGTGAGAAAAAAAATTACAAGGATATTTAAAAAATTTTTGCCACGCCACTGTTCAATGGGCTACATTATAAAAGACGATATCTGAAAGTCGAATGACAATAACAAACAGAATAGTTTTGTTATTGTCCATCTCGCTTTTAGTTTCGTTCAGTTGTCAAATCTTTACGTTCATTCGTTACAATTTTTCGACTAAAGATAGATGTTACGAAATAGGATGTTAAATTCCGTAGAGCACACATGTTACATCTTTTTTTAATGCACCTACTTTAAGAAAAATACTGGTAAGAAAAGAAATTTATCGCTGATTTTTAGTATCATGTTGTCGAACCCTTATCATACTCATACACAATGGTACCTTATAACGTTTTTATAAATATAAACATTGTGAAGTGTTTACAATAGCAGTCTTTTTATATTCATATTTATATTTTATATTTGCTACTTCTCGTAACAAAAAAAAATTAATTTTTAATAATTCACCTGATTGCAGAAACAGTCGATTTTGATTGAAGTTATTGACCTTAGCCTACAACAATGTAACAGTTTTTATAATATCGACAGCTGTTATGTACGTAAACATACGTTGTGGTGTATATGTGTGTGTAACTTCAATAGAGGTATTTACATTCTGAATCTTTTGAATACATAGGCGTCATGTAATCCAATTTGCAGGAGATTGCTACCGGGGTTTTTTATTTTGGGGTTCGCGTCGTAATTAACTTTATATAATTACATAATTCCATTTTTCTTACGTTCTTTTTATTTCAAGGACACCTTTATATTACCTAGAGCGGAGAATATTATTTTATTTCGGTTTATAAACAGTAGGTACTGCTTCAATATACTAGAATTTGCAAAAATAATTGAAAAAGAAGAATACAACAAGAAAATAAAGAAATATAATAGTTTATGTTTCATCAAAAAGCATTCCACGTACGAATAGTTCCAAGTCCGCTAATTATGGGTACTTATTTCTTGATAGCTTGTAAATCCAGATGAGTTTTAAATTTTAAAACACATGCTAAAACAAACATCGACTGCACAGATGTTCGAAAATTTCTTAATTAATAATTAAATATTATTTTTCGGAAGTACTGTCTCAAAAATAAGTTGAAGAAGTCAATGGAGAAGTTTTCATAGCCGTACATTCTTGGAGTAACCATAGATACTCCAGATGCTCCAGACGCAAGATGCAATCTTAGCCTTTCAATTTGATTCATATGTTTACTTTCTAATGTATACTTTCTAATGATGAAATGTGGGTTTTATTAAGTGTGGAGTCAGAACAACTGCAGCATATTCCAATATAGGTCTAATTTAAATTATGTACAATCAAGAATTAACGCTAAGTTAGATTAGGATTTGTATATGGTGTAAATGATCAAGTTTAATTACATAATTTATATGCAAGAGTCATGGTAGAGCGAATGTTATGATGATAACGGGATCAAACATTTAATGACGTCTATTATTATTAACATTTTAATAAAAATACTCTATAGATTTTTGAATATGAATTAGTATTTTCCATTGATTACGGCACACTCAAATGTTAAAACGGGTTAAGTTATATCTAATTTCATACAAGGTATAAAGTTTTACCTCAATAATTACGTATAAACCGTGTAGACTAACAGGAATGTCGTCGACATACATAGAAAATTATGCGGGCCTTAATGCAATGTCTTGTGGAACATCAGACAGCTTTCGTAGCATTTGACATTATTAAGTCTAAATTAACTTGCTAAAACCGATCATTGTATTGGACGAGTATCTACGATTCCATAGTGTTTCTATTTTGGAGTTTCTTTTTTTCTGCGCTTTGTTAATTTTTTTGCAAAATCTAAACATCTTCTGCAATTCTGAAGGACAACGGAGGCTCGTATATTTTCTTGGTATAAATTTTGACTCTTAAATTTGCGTTTCGAAGTTTTAAAAATTTCGTATATTCACTAACTTTCGAGATTAATTTTTTTATCTGTTCATATTAGAATCTTTGTAGCGTTTCGCAAAATTGGTATTATACTTAGAATTTTTATTTTTTGTAATAATTACTGTAATCTAAATTCTATTTGTTTGCAATTTAATTTGCTTTGGTAATTTATAACATCGAATTTTTAAAGTAATATTTTTCTTTTTCATTTACCGCTTATATATAAAGTTATTTTTCTTAAGATGTTCTAAATTTGTTTTGTAACGTGACATTTTTTTCTCTGTAATTTTTTTATGCTAACATTTCTGCTTGGCCGTCGTTATATAAACAAAAAACCCGTCTACAATTCGTGCAGGTGTTGTTATTGCGATTTAAAATTTATTTGATTAAAACTTTATTGTTAAAAATAATTTAAATTTAACTGAGGTATAGGTAATATCAGTTATTTGGTATTACTGGAATTACTATTAATTTGTAAAGCTTTCGTATGGTACCGTAGGAAGACTAACTTGTTTCTTTAATTAACCTGTATTCTAGACTTTAGAAGTCTTCTAGATTTTTTCGAATTAATTCATTATACTTTGATTGTTAATTTTTACTTCATATTTACATTATTGTAGTATATTTTTCATTCATGTAGTAAACTTTTATATTTTTTTATTTATTGTCCAGATTACTCATTTTGTCATATATACTGTGTAATCTTTATAGATGCTGTATGTTTATAATTGTTTAAATTTTTTAACAGATTTATGGCCTGTTTTTTTATTATGATGAACAAGATATAATGTGTTAATATATGAGTTAACTGTTTTCGAGCATCTTCGTTTATGTTGTTTTATTCTATCTTTAGGAAGTTGGAGTTTGAACATTTATTTTCAGGTTGCAGGTATCCTGTGCAGCATTTTGCGTTCCCGTTGTGTATTTAGCGTTTGTACTTTTTTGTAGTCTGTATACGCATGCGTCTAATATCGCGCAATCCCTTTTTTCCGTTTTCAGACTTGAGCTTCCGTAATAAAACTGAGTGGCGCTACTTACTATCTTTTATTTTAGTCACCCACACCCGTCTCAACTGACTAAGGACATACACGATAAATAGAAGCTCCCAGACTATTGTGCGATGCGACTACTGGTTTTGTTTTGATTTCGACGCCATCGCTGCGCCTGCGCGCGCCGTAGGTTGCGAGATTATGGTGTCTTTATATCACAAAGGCCTTTGAGACTATTGACCATATTAATATTTAAACTGAGCTTATTTGGCTATACTGCATCTGTAAGTATTCTGATAGCGTTCTATCTTTATAATAGCTCATGTTACAATGACTGCAATGACTTTTATTCCTCCACTTTCACGCCATCCGCAAGTGGTCCTCGCGTCTCGAATCTTGGCCTATTATTGTTTAATGTTTATATTAGTGATCTTTTGTCATTGCGTAACTGTCACGTTCTCCCCTACGTGGACGACATAAAAATTTTCGGGAAAATATCTTCCACCTCCTATTGTAAGGATCTGAAATGGATTTAAACACTATCTACCACTAGTGTAACAACAATAAAATAAAAATAAGTAAAAATAAATCTCCTACACTACGAAGGCGAATTCATTGATATACTTTTATTAACTGCATAACTTCAATATTCCACAACAATCACAAATAAAAAACTTTGGTGTTTTTTCGGATCAACGCCGATAGTTTACTGGCCATATATTATATCAATTTTCAAATCTGCTGCACGCACTCTTAGTTGCGTTATTCGATCCTGATGTAAATTTGCAAATCTAGAAGAAACGTTAAAACTATTTTACAAACGTTCGTCCAAAACTCGAATATGCGCCAATTATTTGGTGTCTACGAGAATTTACCAAATTAGAGAGTGCAGAGGAGATTTTTGAGCTATCCTGTCGGGTATCAGAATGTTGACTATCAATTTTAGCTGACCTTCTGACCTCAGAGAGACTGCGAGTCAAAATGGTATCGACGCTTCGAATTTACTCTCTACTGTTGACAATCATGCTGACAAAGTATGGAAGAAAACTAAGTGAAACATTTACCGAAGTCGGAATTAGAACAAACGGATTTGCCAAAACAAAATTGCGCATATAGTTAAAAGTCCCAACAAAATTTTCCATGATCCTTTTTATCCTTCCACCAGAATTAACCATTGGACCAAAATTACTTAGGCTTGAGTTTATTGATAATTACAAATTTTTGTTAGGCTCTAGTATTTCATAGAATATTTATTTCAATTGTCGGCCTTTATTTTAATTTACTTTCCTTCTTTTTCCTTTAGCTTATAGTTTAATTTTTTTGATACTGTAACTTATAATTGTGTTGTCGCGAGAAAACCTTCCTATCTGGATGTTTTGACAACATTTCATTCATTTTCACCAGCAATTTAGCTGCGTTAAAGTATTCTGCGATGTATTTCACGACTGACTGTTTTTTTTACTTCAGTTTCGATATAATTTTCACATAAAAAAATATAAAATCTAGATTATGATCATCATTTGTTGTTTGAATACTTCATTCTGTAATTCATATTTTTTGACTTCGTTAAATTTGCTGCCTATGAGTTAATACATTGTTCACGGAATTTCATTTCGTGGAAATAAAATCCGAACACTGGCAGTTCTTCCTATAACGGAGTAAATCTGATCGTAATGCAACACAACTGCTTCTAGCAGCCATAAACTCATATCCAATATCCCGTCTGAATTCGAAATTATGACTTCAACGAGAAGTTCCAATACATATTACCTACTATATAGAAGTGTCGGTTTTGTTCAGTTACAATCAAATAATACGTATATACTTAGGTATTATACGAATATTACAGTCAATCATAGAGATTTTAATATCGAACACGACAGTATTATGAAGTTGTACAATTGCAGAAGGAATATTCGTAAATTTCTTTTTGTTTCGTTTTACAAGGGTTTCGGTTCATGCTTTGCCTCATAAAATTTTCATCTTATTTTTATTACGGTCATTAATTTTTCTACAAAGAGACTGGGATAATACCATTTTGGTTACGATACATGTGTAAGTATAGTTTCAAATTTTTAATGTATTTAAACACTTTTTCAGGAGTTCATTTTCGCTCAATAAGTTTCCAGTTCCTCATCACTTGTCTCGAACATACTCCGTCAAGGATATCAGAATCATCTTATTTCAACAAGAGTTTCTTGCCAAATTTTAAGCCAGAAAGCAAAACTTAGGCGAAACCAAATGTCTATAATAGAAGGGATGAACTTTCAACTTTAAATGCGATTTTCTATTGTTATTTTACCTTACCAAGTAGTTTCTTAGGATTATTCCCTGAGAATCTAGAGAAAAAGCTACAAAATAATAGGCGTTGTCTATTATTTTGATCACTATTTCGCTTCAGATATTTAGTAATTGATCCAGGCAATAACTATGCATACTTTCATTTGAATAGACAATTTCCATTAATATAAAAAGCCAAAATTTTATATATTTATACGGTAGTTTTGGTAAATCATGTCCTAGACCTACTGTTTTTGGAAGAAAAATTTATTGAAACGTTAAAATATCAAGAAGCTTTCTTAGAAGCAATTTCTAAACACTTGAGGAATCAACGCCATTTCTTGCAAGATCAGGAAGCAGAATTTTACGTTCCCATACTGTTAATGTCAATTGGTTTAAATTAAATTGAATTCGTATTTTCAAGTGGTAGTTGCACTGGAACACAGAGTAAGACCATATACACTGCTTTTTTATTCCTAACATGAATAATAATGAACTTAATATTTAACATAAAAAATTGTAAATAAATTAAATAAATAAATTCACAGATAAATATTCAAATTCAAATAGAAGGTAGAACCTTTAGATAGAACAAAGAGTTGTACAGAACGCCTTTACTTGTATTTGTGATAGAAACTACAGACAGAAATTATTAGTTATACTCGCGTTGGAGGAGCTACATAAAACTGATCTTATATATTATTATTGCCAAAAAAGAAAACCTACATTTCAAATATTAACATCCCCACTAATAACATAATTGGTGGACACCGTAGAGTGTATTGAAACTCATTACTAAAGACGGCAGACTATGTGCCCGAACAGTAGCGTGATGTGGAGAGATCGAGTAGAGGCGTACGTACGATCAATTCAGTTGCCGTTGAGACGTTGTAAGCGATACATTGTTAACACAATCGTGTTGAAAATGTCGGGAGTGCGTAGAAACAATGCATCGAATCGGTTGCATGCTAACGTAGTAAAGAAATTTTTACATCGGTTTCCCGATTTAATATATGACGGTACCGTAGTGAAATGTTTAGTTTGTGAAACAACTTTATTAACTTGGAAAGCAAGTCAGTGCCAAAGACATATAAATAGTGACAAATATAAATCGAATAATAGTGGACGCAGATCATATAATAAATTTGTGTGTGATTTCACAATGATGTTAATTGCGACCAATATACCAATGCAGAAAGTGGAACACCCAATGTTTCGTCAGTTTTGAAAGAAATACAATCCTACGTGGAAATTACCAGCAAGAAGTACGCTACGGAATTACGTACCGTCAGTGCGTGAGAGAATTGTAAATTGTACGAGAAATACTGTAAAAAAAATTCCTGTGGTTAACAATAGACGAAACTTCAGATATTAAAAAACAATCCATCCTTGCCATTCTAGTACGGACGCTGACTCCGCAAGGACCTTATCCTCCTTATTTACTAACCTGTAAACGAATGCAAGGGTGTACTGCCAGAGCGATATATGATGTATTAATAGAAACACTACACAAATTTGAGATTTTACCGAAGCAAGTGTTAATGTTAGTTACCGATGCTGCCAAGGTTATGTGTTCCACGGCAAACTTACTCAAAACGATTCAACCAAACCTGCTGCATGTCACATGTTTGCTTCACGCCTTACACCTTGTAACAAACACTATACGTACAACTTATCCTGATGTGGATCAACTGATAGGACAAACGAAAACGGTTTTTCTTAAATCTGCGAAACGGATTCGGCTATTTCATTCGCTGTGTCCTGATATACCCGAGCCGCCGCAACCAATTCTTATACGATGGGGTACTTGGTTAGAAGCAGCATTTTATTATTATAAACATTTTGAAAAAATTAAATCAGTGATTTTACAACTAGATGCCAAAGAAGCAGCTGCAATACAGCTCAGCCAGGTTCAATTTAACAATCCTCAAGTTGCAGCAAATTTAAAAATTATTTACGACAGTTACGTTCCAATACTGGACGCAATAAAAAATTTGCAGAACACTATGCTGTCCTTATTGGACTCATTAGCAATTATTGACCACGTAAAACTAGTGCTGCATATCCTTGAAGATGAAAAAAGTGATTGTGTCCGTGAAAAATTTAACAGAGTATTAGATAAAAACGTAGATTTTACAAAATTAGGGCAACTTTTTACCAATACTGAAGATCCGTTGTACAGATACAAAGAGCACTTTAACTATGCAAATATAACATCTCTCAACGTCGAACAATCCTTCTCTGTATATAAACATATATATACGTCGCTACGTACGAACCTTTCCGAGACTAATACAGAAACATATATTATGGTGCAGTATTTTCATCGCGCACATCCGCATTTTTTTGCAACAATGTAAACATGTTGGGTAAGTTATTTATGTTTTTTCTTAACGTTTTGTATAGGGATTCGATATATTTATTTTTAAGTAAGCGCACTGTTATTCTGCTAAACTCTCCACGCAACGCCACTGCTGGGGCACATAGTCTGTCGTCTTTATTGATGAGACATTGTGGATACGTGAATAGTCAAAACACAAGAATTTGGTCTACCGAGAATTCTCGTGTCTTTCATGAAAACCCCTTACACTGTCAGAAAATTGGAGTGTCATGTGCTATATCATGTCGTTGAATAGCGGGCCCTTTTTTCTTTAAAACTACAGTGAACAGTATTGTGTACCAAAATATCATTTCGCAGTTTATTTCATTGCTTGAAATCAATGAACATGATTGTTGATTGCAGCAGGAAGGGCCTGGAACGGAGATTAACAACATCGGTGTAAACGTGCAACATAGTGGCCTTAAACATGGTAAAACAAGTTCGTGCATGCATTACTGAACAAGGCAGCCATTTTAAGCATATTATATAACACATATAAAATGTTAGTGTATACGATATTAGGTTCAATGTTAAGATCCTTACAAACTCCCGTATCTTGAAGAAAACTTTTGGAATCATTAAAGGACCTCAAAGGAACTAATTTGCCTTATAAACTAATGGTGGGAAACGTACTCTTAGCATAAAAAAATAAATAAACTAATCTCGAATTTTGTAATTTCGCATAATCATGTTAGTTATATATGCTAATTCGGAATTTGGCGTGTTTTGGATGTATTGAAAATATACAAAATTCAAGGTTAGTTTAATTATTTATTTTTTTTAGGCTAAGAGTACATTTCCCCCCATTAGTTTATAAGGCAAATCCGTTCCTTTTAAGTCCTTTAATGATTTTAAAAGTTTTTTTCCAGATACGAGAGTTTGTAAGGATCTTAACACTGGCCAAAAGTTATAAAATACCTGTGTACATTTATTTTGATGCGTGCGACTTTTCGATTGTACTATTCTTTAACTGCTCTTATATTACTCTTCAAATATTCCAGTCTAGTATCGTGAAATCTTTTTTTATGTTTATCATTTGATCATCGTGCGTGGACGTATATTATCACTAGTGTTATAATGGTTAGAAAAAACTAAATATAAAGGTATATTTACTTTTATCTTCAGTTTTTTCTAAAGAACTGTTCTTTAAAATATTTTTTAATTTAAAATACTCGTTTTGCATCACTATATATACCTAATTATAGCCAAATATTTAAATTTTTAAGATGTTTAAATTTGCATTCTCTTGTTCTGATATAATTGTTTTTATACGGATAATTTCAAGATTTGTTAGTTTTGTTTACTTTCATTTATTCAATTTCTTACCTTCGTTTATTATTTCTTCTTATATTTTTATCAATATTTGGAGCAAGATTATTTGTAAACAATGAGGACAATAAATTTCGGCGCCATTTCATAGAAAATTATCACACTTCTCAAATCACCCTCGCATATACGTGGACATATGTACGAGTTTCGTTCCAGGTTAGTATTGATTTTTTTCCAAGTATTTATAGTGAGTTGTTGAACATTTTAAAAATATGCATAAGAAAAATATATCTGCTTAAAATTCACTTTTATACAGTACGTATAACTCAATTTTTTCAATCGAACAATGTATTTCCGGATAGTGAGCTTTGATCCAATTCCATCTCCCTGAAAAATTCAATTTACATCCGTAAGTGGTTTGCCCTATGCCGGTAGCATTTTAAAAACCGCTCCCTCTGCAGATAGTCAGTTGCTCGACCAAATGGACAGACTTTTCGATTTCACTTTGTATTCGTAGCCGGGTATGTTCTTTTGCGGATACTGTTCTTTTCTCTGCAACGGCAGCAATAATAGCAACGCCGGAGATGCGACTAATTCGATTCGATTTTCTCGTGCATCCTGCATCCACGTTAAATGAAACAGAAGTAAGCGCATATGGAAATTGTTTTGAGTTTTCTGCGACAAATTTGCAATAAATGAACTTTAGTAATTGGTAAACGAAACGGAGTGATGCACGATTAATTTTGTTTATTCTTTAAGCAAAAACTATTGAAACTGGGTAGACTCCAAGTCATATAAGTACAAACAAAGAAAACTGTTAATTATGATTATATAGTTAGTGCTTGTTTGTAACTAACTGCGAATAAATATTTAGAATAAAAGACTAATTTTACACTAATTTTATTAGAATAACTCTAACATGTGTTTCGGCTATTATGCTGAATCTGTAAGTGTAAGACTTATAATTAATGTAACCCAAATATGCAAACCGCATATTTTGCATATATTATATGCATTTTTTTAAATATTTGCATATATTAAAATAGAAATAAAACTACGGTTCTAATCTTCACTTTTAATCTTTAGAGATCTTGAAGATAATTTTTTGCTCATTTTGTCAGATCCAGCACCGTAGATAATAAAGGCCGAGCAAAATTTTAAAATCTTTTATCCGAACTTGATCCATTAACATGTTTTGCTCATACCGTAAATAGAGTTGCTGTAAATAGTTTAATTTCCAACAATAACACAAATGGAGAAATTTAATTTGGCTTTAACCCGAAGTGTAGAACTAGTAAAACAATCTGAGGCAGCTTTTCAAAATGTCGCAGGCAATATGGGGCACAAAATTTTTCAAAAATTCAGAAATGTGATTGAAAAAAATTGTGGATTTCGGTTTCTTAGCCAAGTAGCTAATATTTTAGATGGAAAATTTACTGAATCAATTGATTTGGATTCTGTAATATTAAGCAACTTTAAAAACGGCCGTATTACATAGGTTGATGTGGAAAGGAGTTTTTCTATTTATAAATTTTTATGTTCAGACAGGAGACAAAATTTTTTAATTGAGTACTTCGAGAAACATTAAGTGGTTTACTGTTTTTAGAACTAACGACAACCTGCTTTGTGTAATAAATGCATATTTAGGTAGAAAAATTAAAATGTCTGTTTATTTTGAAATGAATCAATAAATTTATGTATTAGAAATATTTTTTTCTACGACAACATCGAAAAATGTTCATATCAAGAGTGTAAATTGAATCATAAGAAGCTACATTTTGTACTGAATTTCATTTTGCATCGGTTGCTAGGCAAGTTGCTAGACAACAAATGCAATTTGAAATATTTCGTGTTCGGTCTGCTGTTTTTGATAACAAATAGTAAGGTGGCTTAGAGAATATAACGCCGAACGACAAATGTCATCAGTTTGTTACAGTTTGTTGTGACTGGAAGTTAACGACAGTCGCCGAGGGATATATCGATAAATCGGAGAAAAATAAATTTGACACAGCTACTAAAATTGTAAATGCAATACAGAGCATTTCAAATATACCATCGACTTCAGGAATAGGACATCGTGAAATTCCATCTACTTCGACAATGGAAAATTGTCATTATCAAGAAAATTTTAGTATCCAGCATTCCACAAGTTCTCCAAAAATGATTTTCAATAATTGCACATTTAACTTTAACAATAAATCAAATACGTAAGTAGGAAGTTATTTCATAGTTCTTCTTCTTAAATGGTTGGGCTCTCTGTCCAGGCTCTGCTAATGAATAGGTAATTTCGTATTTTCATGGATCCAAAGCAATAAATAAAATACTTTCATATTTATTTGTCGTTGTCGTAGAAAAAGTATAGTATGCAACGCGCACAAAATAGCAATTTTGCACTCGTTTCAATTGCAATTGAACTTTGAAACTCGTGCAAAATGTGCATCATTTTGTGCTTGTTGCATAATATACTATTTTATTTGCATATTTTCAACAGTTTTGTGCATGTATATTGACTAAATGATTTGCATATTTTTGGGTTTTTCACTTACATATTTGGGTTTGCCTACTTATAATACTAACGCTCTTGTGGGTGGGAGGGTGGTTAATTAATATTTACAATAGTGTCTATGAAGGGGGTATTCGAGAAGCCACATGTGTATTGGTAACTAATAAATTTTGTTTGTTAGATTTAGAGATATCTCATTGATAATGGTACAACAGCCGAAATATATGGTAGCATTATTCTAATAAAATTAGTGAAATATAGCCAAGTGTTTTATTCTTAGTATTTAATCTAAATCAGTTACTAAAATGTTTCACGAAGAAGTGTTTACAACATCAGTTAATTAGTCAATTAGCTCGTTTGTAGTTTACCTTAATTTTCGAAATTTAAATTTTTAGTAAAGACACGATTAATCTCCAATTTTAGCAATTATATAGTTTTGATAATTTATAGAATATTTATATAATTTACTGTAAGGAAGAATATGAAGGGAATGTATGAAGTTTTCGAAGTTCAGAGATTTAATAAAGAAATTATTAATCCGTAATTTTAATAATTATAGACGTTTGATTATTTATAAAATATTTGAATTAATTTATATAATTCAGTGTTCTGAAGAATATGAAGGAAATATATAGAACAGGAAGGCCATGGTCGAGGCTTGTTCATTTTTAGTTCTGGCATATTTTCGACTTGTGAAAGACATTTGACTGCATCATTTACCCTCTATTATTACAAACGAAACAAATATGTAAACATATATCTGTATCTCAACACATGGACATAGACCTCGTATTTTCCAACATTCACTTCAGCCAAAGACACGTGTTTCTGTCTCTTAGACGTCATCAGTTTGACTAATGTAGTGAAATTTAATGGCTCGCCTCTCGAAAACAGCAAATTTTGTTATTGGCACCAGATAAACTCGTGACATCTGGCGGATAAAAGAGACTACGCCTAATAATTATAGCGATTATTCCATATATTTGATTTTATTACTTAAATTTGAACGATATGGGATTCGCGATAATGCTATCTAAGTGATCGGAAATAGGTGGTTCCAAATATTCACCCTTTTTCGAGATTAGAAGTAATTTATAGTGAGCTTCATCTACTTATGGGCTTACCTCTAGTGAATTTGATCTACTTACGGGGTTACCCCAAAGGAGTTTATTGGGTCCTTTGCTTTTCGTATTTTTTTTAATGATCTGAATATATTGGACGATAAATATATTGTCACTAGCTACCCGGATGACACTAGTGTACTAATTAGAGGTAAATTATTATATGGTATAACAGTGAATGGACACAGTCCTAGCAGAAGTTGAAAATTGATTCCTTAAGAACAAATTAGCTTTAAACCATAATAATGATATTTATTAGTACGCCAAGAGTAGATACTAAAACAGACAATAATCTATATATAACAACGTAACGATAATGCTTAAGCAACTGCATATTATTCACGAAAATATCTCTGAGATGTTTGTCAGAATTTTTACTCGTGTGGTAGGTAGGTCTTCTCGTCATCACATTCGTCCTACATTTTAGTTTGTAACACTCCTCGTAACAGATCTCGGACCACTGATGTTAATCTATCCCAACAACCAGTGGCGGCTCTTGATGACGTACGATGTGCGCTGCTGCACGGATGAGACTACTTCGAACTATTTCGGAAGATTTCGGTACGGTTACTTGCTTCTCTGTATATATGAAAGCTTAAACGAAGCAGTCTCATCCGTGCAGCAGCGCACATCGTACGTCATCAAGAGCCGCCACTGCCAACAACCATACAGAATAAATTCGATTATTTATCAAGTTTTTCAAGGAGTTAGCGCCCATAAAATTTCAACGTATTCCAATAGAAGCATATCGTAACCAATGCCTCTAGCTGAAAATAAACTCCATTCTTTTTTAAGTAAAAAATTTCAAGAGTTGTCCTTGAATCTTTTCCATCTTCAATTGCTGACTTATGTAGGTATTTCGAACTCTAAATTATAGATGCATGAATCGAAATTAGTACGAACATGTTAAAAACATATCTGTATCTTTACACATGGACAGTTAACCAATGGTCACTTCAACTACAGACACTTGTATTTCGATCTTACCATCTCCTGAGTGCAGTCATGAAGTGACATCTTAGGATTCGCTCCCGAAAGATAAGCACAATCTTATACTGTCAGCTGACAAGAGATATCTCGTGACATCTTAAGGACAAGAGAGGCCCGCCGGTATGAGCGCCTTCTTTCGAACGGCTAGGCCGCTACTAAGAAGAGAAATAAATTCGCATAACTGTGTAGTCCATTAACTCGTAGCTAGATGGCCCCATATAGTTAAATAATAGCACATCGTTGTGTAAACACATCAAGTATTGTGAATACAAATTAATACAAATATGTTAAAAACATATCTGCAGCATACCTTGAACGCGTTACATGTGTAAGTACCTCGTACTTCTAATAACATTCTTAAAATATTTAGAAAAACTAAAATTGATCTTCGTTAAGACATGTAGCTTTGAAAATTGGCTGTTGAAGTATTTTTGGACAAGGATTGGCGTATTAAATCAGCCACATAACACTAGTCGATAATTTCACAAATACTACGGTTTCACAACCTAAGTTACCTAAACTTTTCGGATAATTTGCCTTGACTAGGAGCAAAATTACACTAACGCAGGAATAAGAACACAGGGTAAAGAACAGATTTTACTAATGAAGTACTTCGAAGTATATTATAAGGACTATTTCTTAATTAAGTTAAATTTTAGCCAATTATTAAAGAAGGTATTTAGGGAATATCTTAATAAAACTCTGAATAGAAAAGTATCTTCACTGAAATAATAAATTGTTGAATAGGCCAAGATAAAGGTAACTCCATATATATTTTTATATTTAATCAATGGATATTTCACGACAAATATTAAATTAAATATTTAAAAAACAATAAAGAAACATTGTTATTATTAATACTTAATTTAGAAATATAAAAATATTTTCTTAACGGGAAAACAAACAGCACTTGTGTAGTTTAAAAGCAACGATGAAGAAATACATTCGCGGAAGTTTTACCAAGCCATTCGTTTGTCTCAATTCGAGCGAAGAAACAGAAAGAAAATTTATGAAGTAAAAAGGAAAAACAAACAGAAGAAATGTAAAATGTGAAAAAGGCTGTTGCTCTTTCGATGAAGGTACATACATATATAAAGCAACAACGCATGAAGTATGCAAAAGACGAATGAAATTAGGTCGCTCCGTGTCGCCGAGGCGTCGATCGTCAAAACGTATGTATATTTTATTTGCGGTCGAAGTCTATTGGGGTTGCGTGCAGGTCTCACTCAAGAGCCGTCGCAATTTAAAACATTTACTCAACTGCTGCTCGAAAACTCCATGGGAATATAAAAGTTACCCCGATGCATCGAAAGCAAGGGACTTTATAGAATTAGAAAACCGGTTAGGATCGGTTCTCGGAATTGGGTTTATCGCGAAGTTTTTTGGGATCATTTTTAGAACGTACTACCGCCAAATGTTATTAACGTAATGAATTGTAAATAATTTAATTTTTTAGGGCGCACTTTAAATTTGTTAGTATAGTATACGAAAGTATACGAAATAGAACAGTTTCATGAAAATGTTTAATTTAAATTCTAGTTATTGAGTTATTTTTTTACGAAATATAAAATGTTTGCTAAATAAAATTAATATGTTCATTCACTACCAGCATGAAGATATATCAAAAATAATTACAAAATTGTGTGTCTTGAGGCTATAGTAGTATATGATAACTCAAGAATTTAACTAAAATGTAAATTTTGAAAAGAAATAACAATTTCTGTTAATATTGACGGATTCCTAAATTTACTTGTAAAACAAATTTTTTGGCATATATTTCTTTGAAAATACAATTCATACAAATAACGATGGTATTTGTTGAAATTCTTGTGAAATGCTGTTACCCATTCGTCTCATATTTCCTTTGGTTTTGATGCAGTCTCAAAGTCGCAAATCTAGCATTGTACATAATGAAAGTTGATATAATTTTGTAGATGATTCTTGCGTGAGTCAAACGATGTGGGTATTATGTATCGTATATTTGACAAATAGAATATCTGCCTTACATTAAATAAACTATAATTTTGCATATGTATTTCGATTCAAATTGAAACGAAAATTTATTTCGCGTTGCACTGGTAGACAATTTAGCTCTTGTTTGAAATGTTAGCTCCCATTTAATGTTTACCTTTCATTTAGATTAAATACGGGGAAAATTTGACGAAGGCATTGGTTTTAGCGATAAACTCGTTCAATGCGAATCTTGACTCGCTGAGTAGGTAATCTCTTTAGATTCGAGGAGAAAAAAATCTTGGGAAATCAGATCGAGCGAATATGGGGAATGAGGCCGCAATTCAAGGGGTAAGTTCACAAATTTAGCGATTACGATTCTAATGTGCGCTGATGCATTATTATGGTGAAACAGCACTTTTTTCTTCGCCGAATGTGTCCGTTTCTTCTTCCATTCGATACTGAAATGGTCCAACAAATTAGCATATTTTGGACCTGTGATCGTTCTTCGCTTTTTCAAGAAATCGATACAGATTATGCAGTACGGATTCCAAAACATCGCAGCAATAAATTTTCCAGCAGATGGAACAAGGCCTTTTTTGGTGCACTTTAGTCAAACGATAGTACATTATTTCGACTGCTTTTTTTATTTCTGACGTGAAGTGATGGATTCATGTATCGCTCATAATTACATAATGGCGGAAAAACTCATCTGGATTGTGCTTATTCAACTATTGAATTGAAATAGTCACACGATTTCATTTTTGGTCGGACAATTATCTTGCAGATAATTTTTTCGTACACAAATATTCGTGCGAGATATTGAATACACGTTCATTAAATATGTTTATAACCTGAGCTATTTAACGCAGCTTCAATCAGCCATCATTCAACATCATATCATGAACTTTTAATTATTTCCTCGGTCGTCACTCCAGAATAAATGTGAGCGTTCAACATCAGTGCTCATATGATCACGACTAAAAGCAGCATACCAGTTTTCAGCCATTCCTAGGAAGGGAGCGAATTTCCATAGCGCTTTTTTAACTTCGGGTGTTTTAATGATTTTTGCGCCAAAATTGGTGTCTTATCAACATATGGAAGTCATATTATCTATATTCACAATAAATTATAACTTAATCGTTTTCGAAGAGTGCGAAGCTAAACTATTTGATATACGTGAAATTTTATATATTACTTTGTTAGAGTTATCAAATGTCAAAAACATATTAATCTTGGCGATCCTAGCGCCCTCTATGGAAAAATCACGGAACCGTTTAAACAGATCTCGCATCAGGGTGCTGGATATGAAACGCCTCTCATCTAAATATTGTTTGATATGTGACAAAAAGAGCTATTTGTGATATGAATGATCAGTAGAGCTGAGGATGTTTGCGGTATAACCATGGTTATATCATGTAACCATAGTAAATTACTATGGTTACATGATATAACCATGGTTATACCGCAAACATCCTCAGCTCTAATGATCAGTTAGTCTTCTTACCCAATGGTAAAGGTACATCCGCCAATAAGTTCATATATGTATGTGATGGGAGACTATAAATAATTCCAAATTTTTATCTTAAATCTACAAAAATTGCAACTTTATGTTGATATTCCTTGTGAAAAGTCTTTCTTTGGAGACTGTGGTTAAGTAAAAACTTAGAAAAGGTATATAACCTCTTACCACAATTATTAATCGTATCCTAAATACGTATTTCGACAACTAAGTTGTTATCATCACTAGGTAAAACCATTAATCAAAATGTCGCACATGGGACACCGTAAAGGTAGCACAACTGATCACACAACAACTTTACACGGCGGCCACATATACACTGTATGCGCATACGTGTATACGGGGACGCCGTGTAAAGTTGTTGCGCTAGCTTTACTGTGCCCCATGTGCGACATTTTTATTAGTGGTTTTACCTACTGATGATGACAACTTAGCTGTCGAAATACGTATTTAGAATACTATTAATAATTGTGATAAGGGGTTATATACCTTTTTTAAGTTGATATTCCTGATCATTTAATTTAAATTTGTTAAAAATTCGACAAAGTGAGTCTAACAAACAAATAAGACAATTTCTTGTTTGTATGTAAGTTCATTTATTATTAGAGTCGGCAAAGAGGGGCAAGTTTCAGTGCAGTGCGGAGAACAACGTGGAGGGGCGTAGCGGCCGTATCTAGGCCAGCGTTCAGTAACGTTTTCGTACTCGCATCATTTATGTTCGTGACTTTCATGAGTGAGCATAGGCGATGCGGACGCATGAATGTTTACACATAAAATAATGATAAAAAATATATTATATAACGTGCTGAAACACTTACTGTTTTAAAAAGCTTCCATAAAATCACAAATTGGGTGGCATCTATTAAATATTTGAATTATTAAATACCTTTCCACACTTGTTTCAGTCGAATGAGTACGGCGTGCGGAATAAATATTTTTAAATGATGAAAACCATTCCATATCGAGTGATGTTATATTTGCAAATTTAAAGTAACCCTTGTGACAACTTAATGGATCTTTCGACGCACCTTCACAAATTATCTTAGTATAAGAAAATCTGAATATAACACTTTCAAATTTTCGTATTACACACTCATTTTTTCGCCTTACGCCGCACATAGGTGTCAGTGTACATCATCCACAATTTGAGCAGAATCCACAAACGACATGGAATCATTTTGTAATTTTTTAATTTCCTCAGCTAGTCCATAGTAGTTCTTGCGAATAGTTTCTAAATCACTTTTTACCTGACTCTCTTGAAACATTTTCTGGCTTTCTTGATAGATTCGGCATGTTTCGGATCGAATTATAAAACTACCTTCTTTACATCATCAAAATGTTCGCAGTAGTAAAACGCAGCCTCTAACCATGTTTCCCAACGCGTAGTATTGTGGTGTGGTGGTTCAGGCACTTTGGGACACAGTTCATGAAATTCTTTTGTACGTTTTAGGGACTTCGTATGAGCTAATAAAGCATTTACTCGTGGATAACATTTAGGTATCAATTGCACCACAAGGTTTAAAGCATGGATTTTACATGTTACATGTAACAGATTGACACTCTATTCTTTAAGAGATCGACCTAAAGAAAGCATGTTAGCGGCACCGTCACTCACAAACATTAAAAGTTGGTTTGTTGAAACTCGAAATTTGTTTAATGCACTCAACACCACTTTTAAAATTTCATCGCTAGAACATTTTGCAACTCTTTTGGAAGCAAGGAAAATAGAGGATGACGGTTCAAATTCTTCTATTGTACGTTCCATCACATTCACCACATAATTTTTTTGCTGATCGGCTGTTTCGTCCACACATAACCACCATTTTTTAACTTTCAATTCTGCTTTAATTCTTCTTTCAACATAGTCACGAGCAGGTGGCATAACGTTTCTTATCGATGTCCGACTTGGTAATGTATAATCCGAATACTTGTTCCAGAAGGAGACAAATGCTTTCTGGTCTAACAAAGTGAACGGTAGATTACATATAATAAAACAAACACCTATATCAAATGTTAATTGTTCGCCGTATCGTTTGCCACGGATTGCAGAGCAGTGTTTTATACTTTTTAGGTGGCGTTCACACTTCCACCTGGTGGTACACGTCAAATAGTCGTCGCATCTTACACATTTAATTCTATCGCCTTCGTATTCTGAATCCAGCATACTCGCTATTACGTTTTCTAGTTTCTTCGAAATACGCCGTTTCTGAAACGTACCTAAATGCGACAGTTTCTAAGTATATGTGTACTGACATGCATTCATAACGACCAGTGGAATAATACTGAACAAGTGTGCTTTGATACGGACGCTTGAATTTCCGTGCCGCGCGCTTCTCCCCTCTCCGTTGCTCTCGGCACTGCACTGGAAATTGCCCCTCTTTGCCGAGTCTATATATTATAATGACCTATTTAGAAGCGACTTGGAAAATGAAGATGGTAATCGTATATATTCCAAGCAGTTGACGTGTGAATGATTCAGAAAAACAAATTGATTTAATATTGTTACTTTTCACAACACAGTATTATAATAATCGAACGGTTTTTAAACACTGGTAATGTGGCCAAAAGTAAATCCACTGGTCGTCTCATTGTTGTTGCCCGATATTTTAAAAAATGTGAATTGTTGAACAAAAGACTCATGTCTCTCTGTATGTCGTCTATTCCAACTATTAGGGAAGCTCCACTTAGCAATTAATCTATTCTTTTGACTTTTCCTACATCTATTCTAAATCCTCTCGTAGGAATCTGAAAAAACACCTAGCTGTGGTATAGCGATTATCTGCATAATAACATTGACCAGTAAAATATTACTTTCTATCCTGATGAAGCATTTCTTCACCTGTCTCGTTATGTTAAATCGCAGAATTATAGAACTTGGTCAGTAGATAATCCATAAAATTTAAACGAAGTACCATTGCTTCCAGTTAAAATTGGCATTTGGGTGGTAATGTCAAAACAACGAACTATTGGGCAAATATTCTTTCAAGAAAGATTTAACGCCCAGAGATAATAATTATTTTAGAGTTATTTATAAATCAATTATTTACAGCAATTTTTCCCAGGCCGTTTTAGTTTAAGTGTAGATTTATGGACAGGAATGGATTTCTTTATATTCCCTTATTTAAAAAAAAACTCAATATTCCGCGACCCCCCTGTTGAGTTTGCAAGAACTACTTTTTTACGCAATTGAAGAGAAGAGGCAATTGCAAACGTGGAATTTATCATGACGAGTTTAGTTTTGTTTACAAGTAGGAGACCAACATTTTCTTCGAATAATTTTCTTTGTAATATAGTTTCGTAAAATTGTTTCGACTATCATTTTTTTTATAAATATCACTTCTGATATCAGTAAATATTGATTTACTAGTAATTCTAAGCATACGTCATCCATATTTATATAAAATATTCTAAGCCAAAATGTCAAATATAAAGGGAATGATCAGACAAGCCCATTTTTCAGGGTTACCAAATTAAATATATGCTTCAATCATTTATAATAACTCGGTATATATATATATATATACTAATCTTACAGGATATAGGGTATATCTTATTTTCCTATTTTTGTGCCCATCCGAACTATTTATATTTCTAGTTATTCCTGTAATAATATCGTCCTATTTTGTTATTTTCCAGAGTGCCGTATTTGATATTACTTTTGCCCATTTATGCTATAGTTCTCAACAAATACTTGCACTTTGTGTTGTGTATGCTTTGTTAATTCTCCTGCTTCCGAACCATACAGTACTTCTGATTTCATTGTGGCGTTAAGCAACTTGACATTTGTGATGGTTGTCAATTTCCTTGCTCGCCATACTTTATTTGGGGAAATAAATACTGTTAGTGCTGCTTTATTCTATTTACAACCTGTTTATCTACGTCGCCCTCCCGTTTTACTATACTGTCCAGATAAGATTCTTCTATTCTTTCTATAATTACATTGCCTATTGAAATACTTATGGGATTGGCTACAGCGAATAAATACTAACAACATATAGGATAAATGTACGATAAATTGAAAATACAGCGCTCAGCTCTCATAGACAGACAGGAGCCTATTCAGTTACATGATAATGCAAGACCACACATATTGCAAACAGCAGTTTAAAAACGATTTAAACTATAAAATTCTGCAGTATATACGACAATTAAGCAAACCTAGCTCTACGATACTCTACTATTTGAATGCCTTCCTAAAGTAAAACGAATTTCTTAATGAGGAAGATATGAAACGCGTCGTCGAAACCTTTGTTAGTTACTGAGAAGTATTTATGCCATTCTTAGTCGTTGACAAAAGTGCCTTCTAGTAAATAGAAGTAATTCTAATTAATAAAAAATTGGACTTTGAAAATAAGTAACTTTAACTTTTAAATCGCCAACTTCGACATATACACCAACCTAATAAAATATATAATAAAGTAATAATAATTGAAAAAATTGTGCTGGTTCTGATGATCATGTCTATTAATTTGAATGAATTTATCAGTTACTGAAATGTGTTGTGTTGAAATAAGTAAGTTTTTTCCCTAGATTTGGAATTACAATACCGTACATATCATAGGGAGCATATATAAAACCTCGAACTTATGAATTTCTTAAATCGGTTCATTCCAGGCGATAGAAGAGCATGGTTTTAGCTTGACAGAGCATGTCGAAATATGTTGAAACGTGTTCAAATATATTAGGATTTTCTTAAATTTTCTGCAAAATTAAAATATATTTAAACGTAATAAATAGAGTGGACCAATCCGGAGCGATATTGGTAAATATTTCATATAAAAGCCGAAAAACTCCAATAATTTACAATTTATATATATATATATATATATATATATATATATAAATATAACTTCGTGACCTTGGTATGATATGGTAAACCTAATCAGTAGGCGATTAAAGGTCTGTATATTACTTCAAAATATATGTATTTAAAAAACTCTACATGTTTCGGCAGTATCGCCTTTATATTTTTTACATTTTGTATTCTCTTGATAAAGGCGATACTGCCGAAACATGTAGAGTTTTTTAAATACATATATTTTGAAGTAATATACAGACCTTTAATCGCCTACTGATTAGGTTTACTATATATATATATATATATATATATATATATATATATATATGGTAAATTCAATCAGTCGGCGATTAAAGGTCTGGATTACTTCAAAGTATATATGTATATTTAAAACAACCCTACATGTTTCGGCAATGATGCCTTTATCAAGGATATAAAATATAAATGACAGAATACAAATGTCAAATATATATATATATATATATATATATATATATATATTGAGGTAGGTCAAGCCTACACCTAAGAATTCCTGAGATTCGTGAAATACAGATCGTTAACGTTTGTATATAAATACTAGAAAATAAGAAATTTTTGGAACTGAATTCTTCATCTGACATATCAATAAAGTTGATTTCGCGTTTTTAATTGTTCAAAATTAATTCTCATATTTATTTATTTTTATCTTTTCATTTGCCTTAGTCATTTTATTTCAATATCTGGTATTTCCGAAGACATTTCAACTTAATTGATTAATAATAATTGATGCGTATTTCTTAGGGAAAACTGTACTTATTTGAAATGAATACAGCGGGAAATATCCCAACCATAAATTAGCATAATATAAAATTATTAACATTCACATGACAATTATTTATTTACTAAAATAAAATATGTAATTTTTGTTAAGCATATATATAATTTGTGTAATTAAATTATCATTTTCATTAAAATTAATTAGCGAGATTATATTAATACATACAAACGAATAAGAAGCTAGCATTGGGAACAAACGATAGTTATCGTCATGTTAAAAATTCCAAAAACACATCAACGTATTTAAGTGCCGCTCTGGAAATAAAAAGAAAAAAAACATTAAATAAATTAGAAAAGTATACTACTAACCTATAAATATATCACCTGATTATCCAGCTTCTTTTTGACGCATTTTGCGTATCCAGACATCAACCAGTGCCGCATAAACTGAAAATTCCATTTCACCGGGACTAGCATGCAGCTAGATAGAAGCTAATCGGTGACGCCGTCCGAGTACCCGCCTAAACCTGAATCCTGCCTTTTCGGATGCACAGAAGACTCCAGACTAACCCATTCCCGTCTATTTCAAACTTAGGTATTATTTCAATCTCCTACAAATTTTGAAAATGTTGAATTAGTTCATTTCACAAAGTGAAATATATGAAAAATATAAATGACAGAATATATTCTGTCATTTATATTTTGTATTCCCTTGACAAAGGCATATTGCCGAAACATATAGGGTTGTTTTAAATATATATATATATATACTTTGAAGTAATGAACCAGACCTTTAATCGCCGATTTATTAAGTTTACCTTATCATACCAAGGTCACGAAGATATTATATATATATATATATATATATATATTAATTGATAAATTATTGGAGTCTTTCGGATTTTATATGAAATATTTACCAATATCGCTCCGGTTTGATCCACTCTAGTAATAAACGTATTCATCCAATATTTCGAATCAATATGAAAACGTATGTAAGGTATATACGAGGTTTGTCGGGAAAGTGAGTACCGTTTTGGAAGAATACTCATCAAAACATTTTATTCAAAACAAAATTTATTTCTACATGAAAGAGCATTTCATAAATTATTTTTCAACACAGTTGCCATCATTGTTCAGATATTTGTCATAGTGGAAAACCAATTTTTCTTTACTATCTTCGTAGAAAGATGCCGCCAGAGAAGACAGCCACTGCAGAACACCGTTTTTTACGTCTTTATCGCAAAACAGTTCTTGAAATTTCGTGGAAACTCATCACTAAGCATTCTTATTGGTAACTGTCTGTTTTCACGAATTTTCTCATTCACTTTCTCAATCAAACCATCGTTGACAACAGAAGGCCGCCCACTCCGTGTTTCGTCACGAACATTTGTTCGTCCATCATTAAATTGTCTAACCCACTTTCTCACTATTCCATCTGTGATTACATTTACACCATATATCTCTACAAGTTGACGATGAATTTCAGCTGGCTTAATATTCCTTAGGTATTACAGTACACACTTCACAGTCGGCGGCCTCAGCAATTGTCTTGAACATTTTGAACGATCACTAATAAATGTAAACACAACACAATCCGGCTGTAATGACGTCAGCGGAAAGACTATGAACCAGAGAGACACGTGTGCATGCGCGGAACTACGTCAATAACGCTGTGGTGGCGGTAGAACAAAACTGTTCTGAGTTTCTGGACAAGCCTCGTATACTGGAGAAAAATTACATTGAATACTGTTATCAGTAGAGCCCGACATTTTAGATCCTTTCTAGGCCTTGTATCTCTCTACGTATTTTGTTCTTGCTTACTCATAGGCGTAACAACTTCTTGATTTTTCTTATCAAAAAAGATTTTGTTTTAGTTTTCAAAAACGCATTCAAAGCTATACCGTAAGTAAAAGTCATAAAAATCCTAGTAATAATTCAGGAAGCACTAAATGAAAAAAAAACGCTTGTCTACATATCTAAAAACATTTTTTGATTCAACTTGCTATTTTTCTTTTGAAACATGTAAGTATGTGCGTCTTTACATATTGCTATGAACTGTGGTTTTTATATTTACTGTACCACGGTTCACAACTAATCTACCCAACTAGGATCCTCAGTCGGTTTATTTCCAAAAATGGGACTGCTTTCTTCTCAGGGTTCCAATCGGAAACGTGGTTGTCTCTACGAAAATACTTGGCGCCAGTCAAAATGTATTGACAAATATAATAATTATATTTCTTTAAGTTACTTATTAAATTCGTGGTGAAAGGTTAATTAAATAATGAGTAGAGCTGAGGATGTTTGCGGTACGGCAGGACCGTATGTAGTGCATCCCCACCAGCGTATAAACACGATGCAGCGAAACACTTTAGTTAGTCGTGAACTGGCAACGTGATCGTGTGTTGTCTTGAGCTCTATTTAATAAGTATGACGGACGTGCCCAAGCCAAGAAAGCGCCCATTGTATAACGACGTGAAGAAATTTATCCGAGACTTTCCCGATTTGTATTATAATGGAGCAAAAGTGGTTTGTAAATTATGCGATAAACAGTTACTTTGCTGGGACAAATACGACTGTAAAAGACATGTTGAAAGTGTACACCACAAAGACAAAAAAAATAATGTGCTGTCTAAACCGCAATTCATTTTCGATTTATTGACAATGCTACTCGTCTGCGATGTGCCAGTTCACCTGCTAGATAAAAAAGCCTTTCACGACTTTTGGAATAATACAATTCCAACATAAAACTACCGTCACGGAGAACGTTACTCACCTATTTACCAATTGTGCGTGAGGACATTGAAAACAGAATGAAAGCAGTAGTAAATGATAAACAGTTATGGGTATGTGTCGACGAAACGACAGATCGAAAAAAACATTCTATTGTGAATATTATAGTGCGTGTACTAGATCCTGTCAAATCAACATTTCCCATTTTATTAGCCAGCAAAAGATTGGAAAAGTGCACTAGCGAAGTAATTACGAAGGTAGTGCTCGATACGCTACAAAAATTTCAAGTTTCAACTAATCAACTCCTGATGTTTATGAGCGATGGTGCTGCGACAATGCGTTCTGTAGGCCGTTCTCTTAAAGCAGATTGTGAGAGACTTTTGCATGTGACATGTAAAGTTCATTCTTTACACCTTGTGGCACAAACTATTCGGCAATGTTATCCAGAGGTGGATGCATTAATAGCAACCACAAAAAAAGTGTTTCTAAAATCTCCCAAACGAATTCGAGAGTTTCACAGTCGGTGCCCTGGTATTCCCGAACCACCAGAGCCAATCCTTACACGTTGGGGAAGTTGGTTAAAGGCGGCATTTTATTATGCCAAGTATTTCCAACAAATAAAATCTATGGTTCTACAATTCAATCCTGCCGAAGCTGTAGCCATTAAGGAAAGCCAGAGACTCTTTCAAAACCCTTCCCTTGATGCAGATTTACAAACTATTTATAACAATCATATAGGATTGTTTAACGCAATCGAGAAATTTCAAAATACTGCATTATCGTTAGCGGAGTCACTGCAAATACTGGACGATGTACACGCCCAGCTATGCGCAGTAAATGACAACAAAAATGTTAATGTAATAGAAAAGTTCGAGAGTGTGATAAACAATGATTTTGATTTTACCAGATTAAAACAAATTAGTAATGGTGCAAGTGTAGATTCGGTTTCTATCTATAAAGATTATTTTAATTGTGCGTGTGTTACATCCGTAGATGTCGAGCGGTCTTTCTCAAAATATAAAAAAATTTATTCATCACGGCGTACATCGCTCACCGCTACAAATATGGAAACGTATCTAATGCTACAAACTTACTGCAAGTCTTATCCACTTGGCGTTATGCTATAATAATCGTAAATAAGGTAAGTGTGTTATTTATTTACAGTACACATAACTGACATACCTAAGTGATATAAATAGCGAATGCATGTAAAGCAATAAAATCACGCATGCATCACCGATCGAAACAAGGTCATTATATTCGTGCGTTTAACTGAATACTATCCTGGCACACCGCAAACATCCCCAGCTCTAATAATGAGTACAATATAAAATTTAAATGAATATTTAATACAAAAAAAATCAAAAAAAAAGAAAAAAATGATCTTTATAAAGTATAAAGATTGTGTAATATAAATTACAACGAGGTAAAAATAATTCTCGGAATATGACCGCTACGTGAATGTAAACTTCCTCAATGACTACCGATCAACTTAATTAAACAACAAAGTTTATTTTTAATTTCTCCCCAGAGAACAACATAATATAAACTTGAAAACACGATCAAAAATCTACTACATGCGCGCTCACATGTAACAAAAAGCTCCCTTGAATACCAAACGAAATAAAATTTTACAATTACATTTTTTTACGTAGAAATATTAAAAATACTCTTTATCATTTATCTCAACTAATTAAGATTAAATCTCTTAAACAATATTAATACAATTGATATACAATATCTTATAATATTAAACAAAATAATTTCATATTATAAAATTCAAAAAAACTAACAGTTTTTAAGGAGTAACATTGACAAGAAAATGTTGTTTAATAAAATGCAATCAAAATTGCGAGACTACAATCTCACAGAATAAACGGGAATTGAATAACAAACACCATCAACTAATTAACTCAAATTCAAACCGAATTTTACTTTAAATATATAATTATATATTTTCCAAATAAAAAGAACGTTCTTGTTTAAAGATTTAAAGTTGTCTCTCCGGCCACATCAACCGCGGTGGCTTCGCATAAGGCTGACCTTCAATAATACAAGTTTTTGCTCCAGGCACATGAATTACATTTTCAAAAATATACACTACAAGTACAAAACAATAGTACATTCATTTTTAAATAAATTTTTAATATTTATTGGGGAAAAACCATAGCAATATGTATGTGTGCACATCTACAAATATTTAAGGTTGGTTCAACGACAATTCAATATAGTGTCTGTTCTTGTGATTTTAAACGTTAAAACGTTAACAAACATAAATTAAACGTTCAACTTATGCGTGCAACTATGTAAAATACAAACAAAAGTAATAATTTTTGTGCCCTTTTGTATCCTCAAATATTCCGTTCAAACAACTGATCATCCAGGCTTGAAATTTTTTTGGGAAAAGTATTGTCGTAGATCAATTCCCGACGAAAGCACTGTAAGAAGAAAGCTAGATTCCATTTATCTGACACAGATACAGGAAATAAAAAAAACATAGAAGGCAAACATATCTTTGTATCAGTGGATGAAACCAAAAGAATCAACCAAACCTCGAGAATCTCATTTAGTTGCTAGTAAAGTTTTGTCTACCATGAATTTTCAATCTATTACGGAGTTTGTGAAAAGCAGTCTAGATTCCATAATTCCGGACAAGAAAGAGAAAGCTCTTCTATTGGTAACTGATGTTGTAGCTTATATGCTCCACGCAGGGATTAATTTACTAACTTTTATACCAGGTATGGTTCATGTTACTTGTGTTGCACATTCTTTACATGGCGTATGTGAATTTGTGCGAGAAGAGTTCGCAGATGTAAATACATTTATTAGTAATACGAAAACAATTTTCTTAAAAGCTCACAGCAAAACACAATTTTACAAAGAACCTTGTCTTGGATTACGTTTCTTTCTTCAACCTGTTATTACTAGATAGGGTGCCTGGATACAAGTTTGTGTTTTTAATTGTGACAATTTTAAAACAATTAAAAATGTGGTAATGTGTCTAGAAGATACGGTGAAAAGTGTATCAATTAGTAAAACGCTAGTACAAAAACTCTTTTTGCTTAAACAATTATCATTTATTCATAAATATTTTGGTTTTATTGCTCGTGTAATAAAGAATATAGAAAGTCAAAAACTACCTTTTGCAACAATGATTAAAAATATATAATAACGCTATTCAAAAGTTAAATAACGCACCTGATGAATTCGGTTAAAAAGTTAAAAAAAAATAAATTGACAAGGTGTTGACTCAGAACCCTGGTTTTATAATAAATAAACAAATATTAAGTTTATTAAATGATAACATTAATGCTAACGCTATTTTAAGTAACTACAGTTATGCTCCAGTGACGTGTTGCGATATAGAAAGATCATTTTTACAATTTAAAAATATTTCTAAGTGCGAAAAGACAAAGTTTTATACCTGAACATTTAGAAAAATATGTCATCGTATATTGTAATAATTGTGAATAATAATAATAATAATGTAGTAATCCGTAATTTATCTATGCGGCTCTACCGCATAGATAGATTACGGAAAAATACCTGGAAATAATAAATAATAAACAATAATAATAATATTATTACAGTTATGCCAGCCATCTTGTTCTCACGAACCGATGGGTTAATACACTGGCAACCAAGGACAAATTGAATGTTCTTGTGAATGGAGGAAATAATAATAATAAAACCCGCACAGGGTAACCTAGAGATAGGTTACTGGGGACTAGCGACCCCACGGGTTCCTGAGCTAACCGTTGGGTAGGGTTCGCAGCCCCAATGAGGTAGACTTGCTCCAAACACTGGATGAAAAGGATACTGTGGTGGGTCGGAGGAGCAGGATCCAGGTAGGATTAACCAACAAAGACCGAAACAGCAAATTGGAAATGAAACACAAACATGGCATTCTTCAGTAGAAACAAAGAACAAAGGCGAGGATGTTGTTGAGATACCTTCATCTCAACCCACTTCGTCAACATAACAACTAAAGCGCTGGACCCTATGGGCCGTGAAAATGAACCCCCCTACATGGTGGGAGGTGTTATTATCCGCTTACTAAGAATGAAGCATGCCATATGGAGGAGAGCTGCATAGTTAGGTTACGGAAAAATACCTGGAAATAAGAAATAATAAACAACAATAATAATAATATTATGATAGTTATGCCTTGCCATCTTGTTCTCGCGAACCGATGGGTTAACACACTGGCAACCAAGGACAAATTGAATGTTCTTGTGAATGGAGGAAATAATAATAAAATCTTTTATAAAGCAATCATAACTATCCTCATATTAAGCTCATGGCTATGCCTATAGATACAAAATTCAGTAAGATACACTTACGCATACAAATATATTATAGCATTTATATATATGAGAACTCTGCCTTAGAATTTTTTTCTGCTTGTATCGGGTATACCGTACGCTATCTTCAGTAAGCGGTACAATGGCTTAGATTCGAAGAAATCGTACTAGATAAATCGTATGGTTATCCAGAACGCTTCTTATTGATGAGTTTTAAATTGGAGACCGATATTGCGTCTTTCATCGGACTCTAGTTATCAGTGTTGTCTTTTTCAAATGAAATTATGAAGCACTGGAAAAAATATATGTGATGGTGCCCCAAATTTAGCACAACATCTGATTAATATTACCTCATCAGCTATCAGGCAATTTGACTTTATTATACGAGTTACCAAAGATTTTGAAGACCCCAGAACTTTAACATCTTTAAATTACACATATGTGCGCTCTAAGCTCGGATATGGATCAGTTGTTTGGTATCCCTATTATGCAATTCAATAGCAGATGCTTGTGAAAGTGCATAGGAGATTTATAAAGTTTGTGTTTTAAACTCGATGGAGCATCTCCTGAACGTAATATCGAGTACAATCTTCTCTTGCACCGACATAACATGGAATCCTTGAATGCGCGTAGAGTGCAAATGAGTTCTTTATTTATAAAGAAATTTGTCAGCAATGAAATTGGATCGCCGTGCCTCTCGTATATGTTTTCATGTGCCGCGTCTTTCATCTAGAAATGTTCCCACGTTCTATGTGCTTAGTCCTAGAATTAATATTATGATGAAAGCGCCCCTTACTCATGGTTTAGTGAATGCCAGTAAACTCTGGCGATATATTCCTTTTTCCGGTTAAAATACTGCTTTATTTTGTAAATATTATTTATGAAGTGTTTTTCTTTCTTTATTTACAAGCTTACAAAATGTACTTTTTAGGTTATGCAACGTGTATTACTTTCTTTAATTTTAGTCTCCCTGTAAATGGATTATTCTATTGGATACAAATATGTGATTATTATTATTAACGAGTTGTTCTGTATCCGTAAATGATATTTTTTTCTATATTTTTTAGTTGTATGGCGTGTAACGCATTAAGAAAAGATCATCGAAAATTTATAAAGCACGTTTTGAAAATAATCGATCGGTATCTATCATTGATAGCGTGTCGTTAGCTGCACACATACGTGACCGAGCTTTGTGTACCGAACAAGTCGGTCACATACAGTTGTATATCATGCCCCATACTGATTCTATCTAGATCGGCTTCGGAGATCTGTCGTGATTATAATACCACATAAATACCTTATTCGTGAATAGATAAAATGGACGGTATTTGCATTTATTGCATTGCGCGCTTCTTGTACACTACGAATTATGCTAATATGTTAAATGAGAATATGCTCGAATGGTGGATGTTGTCGTGACCCCTTTTACATTCGAGATTTCAACAGGAGATATCCGAATTCATACGGATTACGGTTAACAGCTACTAAAATCACAAATGACCATATATACATCTACGTTCAACGTTTATTGCAACACTTAATTCCTTAATTGTTATTTTCCTAAATTTTGAATTAAAAGTAAGAGAAATAGTAATAATTAATATATCCCAAATATGCAAAGCGGATATTTTGCATATTTTATGCATTTTTTAAAAATATTTGCATATAAGTATCCTTAATAGCATTTTGTGAATAATTGAAACAATTTTGAATTATGTAAAGCTAACATTCGGAACGAACATTTTTACATATGCATTGATAAAACTACCGATTCAAGAGGATGTTATATTGCTCATTTATTGATTGGTGTTCTTAGCGACGAGATTTTGCCAAAATCTTACTTCATTGCTTCTAAAGAGTTAGAAAAGAGAAATGCACTCACAGTCGCCGGATTTGTCCAAGAGTAGCTATCAACATTTTTTGTTCCGACGCCTGTCCCTGGAGATAATTTTTGCTCATTTTGTCAGATGCAGCACCGTACATGATAAAGGCCGGGCAAAATTTTAAAATCTTTTATCCGAACTTGATACAAGTAAGTAACATGTCTTGCTCATGCTTTAAATAGGGTTGCTGAAGAGATTAGGAAACATTTTCCTCTTGTAAATAAGTTAAATTCCAACATGAAAAAGATCTTGCTTAAAGCGTCTATAAGGGGTTCAGTTCTATAAAGAAAAACTACCAAACACTCCTCTTCCACCTGAACCTGTTATTACAAGATGGGATACTTGGTTGGAAACCGCTTTTTCTTATTTCGAGAATTTCTGTCAACAAAAAGATCTAATTTCAGAATTGTCTGACGAATCTCCCCAATCCCTCACTTATGTTAAGTAATTATTCGAAGACAAACAATAAAACAACAACTTTCGTTTATAAAAACCAATTACAACTTTGTTTCTAAAACAATAACACAAATTGAGGAATCTAATTTGCCATTAACTCGAAGTGTAGAACTAGCAACACAATCTAGGCAGCTTTTCAAAATGTCGCAGGCAAAATGGAGGACAAAATTGCGGTCTTCATTCTTTTTATAAAAGAATTTGACTAAAGCAATATTTATTGTAGAATGAAAAATCCCGTTTGTAAATGAAAAATTTAAATATTAATTAAAACAAACATCAAATACATAATAGTTTTTTAAAGCTTTCCAAAGCTTATACATTGATAGCAAGTTTAAATGAAACTCCTAATGAGAAATCTATCTGCAGCTGCATTTTCAAACATCCTAAGAGTAACAAAATTTTTATTTTTCCACCAAGATTTAAATATGGAAAAAGGCACTTTCCAGGAAAAGAACTGTGGTTTAGAGTAAATGACAACACACATATTGACTAAAGTCGATTATTTTTCTGTCTGCCAATTCAAAATTAAAGCACTAACACTCCGCCTCTTCATCGCGGGGTCGACTTCTCAAAACATTCTTGAGAATCTGTATCAGAGGCCGTTAGCAAATTACTAACCACCTTGAGAGAGAAAATTAAGGAAACAAGACGTGGCATGTTAGCGAAAGGTATGTTGTTTTTTAAGGACAATGCCTCAGCACACAAATCGCGCATTACCATGAACACAATTCGGGATCTAAGGTTCGAATTATTGGAACACCCAGACTTAGCAGCCTCAGACTATTATCTGTTCCCTGATTGAAAAAATGTTTAAAAGGCGGTCAATTTTTGTATAACAAAGAGGCAATATAAGTTGTGGAGGGCAGGTCTGCAGACCAAGAAGAATATTTTTTTAGAAGGGCTAAAGGCGTTGCAGGATCGCTGTATTAAGTGTATTAATTTAAGAGGAGACTATGTTGAATAATGACATATTCTAAGTCCCAAATTGTTTCAATAGTAGGCTAAGAATATATCGATACCTCCTCGTAAGTTTCTCGTAAATCTAAAACTATGTAATTAGGTCGTCAAGTTTACTTAAAATAAATAAAGGTATTTGCTCCAGAGTTTATCTAGCACTGGAGAATGTCAGTGCTTAATTTACCAACTTCGCTAATAATTTTTGAAAACTATTTGAAACTCGATAGGTTTTACTTTTTCAGGTTGTGCTATTTAGTCATTCTAAATTTTTATTTTTTGTTGTTCGCTCAGTTAGCTTCTTCAGTCTCTGCTCAAATCAATTTCTTACAGTTCACTGAATGCTGAACTTCTTAGTTTATCGAAGTTTCCGCTTCATGCATATTTGTTGGGTAAAATTGCTACTTTTTCTTATAAATTTGAGCTGCTTTCTTGATTATTCATCGATGAAGATTGTTTGTTTTGTATGACACATTTATTGTTCTTGAAAGGCGTTGCCTTTGAAATTATCTGCCCGTTACTTTCTTATAAGTTCGTATATTATTCATCAAATGTATAAAATACACATACTATATGCTTATACAAATAAAACTTTATTGCAGTCTAAATTTATTACAAATTGCCATTAATAATGAATTCCTTGAGACCCACCATATATGATATTTTATAGAATAACGACCTGTTTCATTCAAATAAATTCAGTAATTGGATGTATTCATGTCCGCATAGAAGGTGCGCTTTAACATGTTTAACATAAACTCATGTGCATTTTATACAGTACCAGAATGATATATTACCTCGTTTGTAATCAAAAACTTAGCGTGTTGCGACAAACTTTAACGCTATTCGTAGTCATAACATACAAGGGAAAAGAAAACATTGCGGAATTTTTTTGATTAACCGCGTTTAAATTGTGTAATTATGGCATTTATATTAAATAGCGACTGCGCTACAGCTGTATGTGTATCTATGCAACTCGTAAAAGGATTCATCCGAAAATATTTTCTTCTGTTAGTGAAATAATTTAAAATGCTTCCAACTCACGAAGCTAAATATTTACAGTTTTAGAAACGTTTTGTAAATGAAAGTATGTGTTGGAAATTTGATTTGAGTAATGCACAATGCTACTGAAATTGCTTAGAGGTATTTTATAGATGACAATGTACAATATTTCAACATTTTACATTTTCCTACTGTTATGAAAACTCAGGAATTTATACGCTAGCTTTGTTTTCTCTTTTATGTTATAATGAAAAGATTCTCAAATATACATGTATGTATATATATATATATATATATATATATATATATATATATATATACAGGGTGAGTTTTTTTTAATGTTTAGCATTGGGATCTCAGAAACTACTGGAGATAGAAAAACGCTTAAATGGGGAAAGATGCGCAGTTTTACGAGATTGATTTAAAACTGCTCTTGTTTCTCCGATAACTTTCATGGCTTATTAGATATTCAAAGAAAACTAAATTTTACGATTTTCTTTAAACATGCTTAGCATCGTTAATAGTAATTTTAGAGAAAAATTGTTCAGACAAGAGTTTTAGATAATTTTACGCCAAATAAAACTATGTAGCTAATATTTTTTTTTTTCGTTCACCATTATCGAGTTATGACACAAACTTGTGTTTTTTTAAATGGAAACCATAGTTGGTTTTGACATTGAAAAGCTTATTTTTTGCTGATTACAATGATATAAGGTTTGATATGGTTATTTTAAAAAATAAAGATGATAAAGACATTTCTATGATTGTTCACTTTATAAGATAAAAACTTAAAAAAAAATGTTCGGTGTTTTGTAATTCAAAAAACGAAAAATCTGAGTTACAATAGTGTTCGCTGTAGCAGTCGAGATAAATATACTAACATTGCTTTCACGTTGAATCACAGAAGTGAGAGCTGTTAATTTTTACTTTTAAGTCAAGTTAATTGTCAAACATTGACAATTAACTATTATATAATGAAACAGATATGTAAAAAACATATCCGTAACTTTAAACATGGACAAACACCTCGTATTTTTAGCATTTACTTCTGTTCAATACATATGTTTCAGCCATCTAGGCCTCATCGGTTGAACTAGTGAAGCAATGTGTATAAAAATTAACAGATTACAGATCTGTTAAACAACGGATCTGTATCTGTATCTACATTTACGCTAAAATCGTCTCCAAGCCATAACCAGTTTCGTTCTATCAGGCGACACCAATTTAATCAGTGACATTTGACGGAAGAAAGCGACTAGGCCAGAAAAGGCGACCTTCCGCTCGAATAGCAAGGCTATTACGAAAAAGCGGAAAAATACGTATATTGGTGCTGTCCATTAACACGCGCCAGATGGCGGTAAATATACAAAAAAGGGATATTTATCAATACGTTTTTGCCGTATTACGCAGTTGTTATATAATGAAACAGATATGTAAAAAACATATCCGTAACTTTAAACATGGACAAACACCTCGTATTTTTAGCATTTACTTCTGTTCAATACATATGTTTCAGCCATCTAGGTCTCATCGGTTGAACTAGTGAAGCAATGTGTATACAAATTAATACAGATCTGTTAAACAACGGATCTGTATCTGTATCTACATTTACGCTAAAATCGTCTCCAAGCCATAACCAGTTTCGTTCTATCAGGCGACACCAATTTAGTCAGTGACATTTGACGGAAGAAAGCGACTAGGCCAGAAAAGGCGACCTTCCGCTCGAATAGCAAGGCTATTACGAAAAAGCGGAAAAATACGTAAATTGGTGCTGTCCATTAACACGCGCCAGATGGCGGTAAATATACAAAAAAGGGATATTTATTTCTGGCCTAGTCGCTTTCTTCCGTCAAATGTCACTGATTAAATTGGTGTCGCCTGATAGAACGAAACTGGTTATGGCTTGGAGACGATTTTAGCGTAAATGTAGATACAGATACAGATCCGTTGTTTAACAGATCTGTATTAATTTGTATACACATTGCTTCAGTAGTTCAACCGATGAGGCCTAGATGGCTGAAACATATGTATTGAACAGAAGTAAATGCTAAAAATACGAGGTGTTTGTCCATGTTTAAAGTTACGGATATGTTTTTTACATATCTGTTTCATCAATCATCAAAATTAAGTTCTGTTCAATATTAATAAAAAAACACCTCCTATCTATTAAAGAACTATGAAATCTCTAAGGCATGATGAAGATAACAGGAAACAGCAAGCTATCCCTACCTAACATAAATAAATCAACATAGCGACAATGTATATATTTTGATATGATTATAACTTCCCCATTGGCGCCAATTCCAAACATCATACAGACCCGTGCAATCTACAGACGTGGACCAAAATACACATTATACTAAATTGTTATATAAAATTTTAAATTCTATAGTTATGTTCCTGGAATAAAATATACATAAATACAATAATTCTCAAATCTTCTTTTGTTTCTTCTGCAGGGAAAAATCCACTGCAATATGTATATGTTTTTAAATATATAGAATTAATTTAAATTCTATTGTTATAGTATTAAAATTTCTATTTTTAGTAGTTATTTTACTTAAAATAAAATGAAATGTGATTCCAGGGCATAATAATTGGAACTCCTATGTAAAGATAACTTGAAATTTTGAATATAACCTATAACTTTTCTTGAACGTTGGTTGTGTATAAATATAACCTCCAAATATTTGCTAAATATAAACGTATCCGGTTTGCACTATTTGTACATTCTTATGTAACATAAGAATGCACCCTTACACACACATTTTTCGCGCAGCTTAGTGTCTTTCGATTTTGCACAAGCTCTACCAACCATTATGTTCCGGGAGTTATTAAGACTGCAATACGTCGTCTTTGCAAGTAAATGCTGTTGCCATTTCATTAATTTGTATGTGTTGGTCTGTGTTGGTCTGTTTTAGTAAAGAACAAATCATTCCCTTCCTATTTCTATGTAGCTCTATATTTTATATATCGAACTTCTCCCTCTAAATTCTGTTTTTTCGTGAAATAATTTTATTATATTTTCTATATTCGAACTATAATATACACGCTAAGCATACAAAACTTTACATAAAATCAAAATATTTTTCTTTATAAAAAAGCAAGTGTATGCTAAAGAATTTACTGATGGTATGGAAAAAGTGTTTTCAAGAGTGACAGCCCTTATCTTTCTATGTATCTCGTTGACTCTCGGGACATGTTAACAGGTAAAATACATATGTACGATGGGGATGTTGTGCACGCAATCACCCCATCTTACTACTTACGATGGCATCGGGTCCCCCATACAAATTACTATGTTTGTACGGACCCCGCTCTCTTCACGGTCGGGCCTGGCGGCGCCTAATAAACGCAGATCCATCCTTTCGAAAATTATCCTCAATTATCACGATGTTATTTTGTTATGCCCTATTGTGCTCTTGTCGGTGCGAGGTTTTTGTGAGAGATTGAGGTGGTCGTAACTTTGTAAATTAGTTGTAATTAGTCTCTCAAAGTATACTGGCTACCGTCTATCCGTTGGGGAACGACTACAAACATGGGTACATCCTGAAAATATATTTTCGAACAGAACTTGTTTAAAATGTGAGATTAGGATCCGTTTATTTTATCTTTAAACAAAGATGTTTCTTGTTTGCTTGTCTGCCATGTCTAACATCGGAGTTAAGTTTTATACAGTGACGTTCAAAAGTCAGAATCTACGTAAATATTTAATGATTGAAAATAATCAAATGAACTCGTGTACACCTGGGTTATAACATGTTTCATTTTGATGCTAACGTAAATATTGCTGTCTGACCAGAATACACTGGAAATTTGTTTTCGTAATTAATAGAAACCACAAAATACACATTCTTTGTACCTGTTTCAATATTTAACATTTTATAAACTAACAACATAGTTAGTTATGTATTATATGTAAAGTTCAGTCAATAAGTACTTACAGGAAAATATTGATATTGTTAAGATTTTTATTTAAAACTATACGCAAACTTAAGAAGCTCGCTTACAACGATGAAAATTTAGTATTATCATGAAGTTATGTTAGCAAATATGCTTTATCACACTAATATGATTTAAACATTTTATGTTATTAAAAAAAATATTAAATATATTGCATCCTAAAAAGCCAGTTTTTTTTTTTAAATAAAGTGTATTAATGAATTGGTGGCAATAAGTAGTAAATTGTCGCGTGTCATAATTATGCGTAGTATCAACGGAAAATTTTAATTCACAATCTGCAAAACTTCTACGATAGGGCTATAATTTAAACAATTTTTTAAAATGACTTCTATTACATTCTATACACTTGTTCATTCTTCCAAACCAGTCATCAAACCAACTTGTCCACGTTTCTTCTGAAAGTTAAGAACATTCGTCATTCCACGCTCTAAGAAGATCCTCATCGTTCGAGAAACCTCCATTTTAGCCTGTTCTTCATATGAGGTACATTGCAAAGTCGCGTGGAGCGAGATTTGGGGTGTAGAGTGGATGTTTCAGCATTTTCAACCTAGTTCTCTCTGAAAGCTCGATATAGACATTGGAGCAATAGGCTAAAATGTTGTGTTTAAAAACACATTGTTGGATGAAGTTCCATTAAATATTCTCCAAACCATGAGGTTTATGCATGATGGGTGTCCGGCTCATTTTAGTAGAATTATGCGTCAATATCCGGATGATACTTATGGAAACCAGTGGGTAGGTAGAGGCGGACCAGTACAAAGGCCAGCTAGGTCTCAGAACTTAAATTCCTGTAATTTTTGTATATGGGGGATTCTTAAATCTTGTGTGTACTCTGTTCCAAAACAAACGCCTGGGCAGCTTAGGTTACGAGTTTAAAATGCCTGCCATTAGTCCAGGCAAAAGGAAAGTATTTATGGGCGGATCAGAAATTCTCTAAATAAAAGACTTACATTATGTCTTCAAACCAACGGTCATCACGTGGGGAATTTATTATAGGTATTTTAATTGAATTCTTATAAAAAGTTAGTGTCAAGAATGTATACGGCCCTTGACACCTCTCCAAAACGGTATACGATAGTCACTAGCCAATAAACAAAAAGTATAAATTATCATTTCTAAACCATGTACCAAATTTGAATCGTAAATTAAATGTATTTCAAGACTAATTGACCAAAAACCAGTTTTGTGACGCCATCTCTAAAGTGCGGTAGCTCCCTTAAGAAGCATTTCCGGACCAAAGTTGATAGAAACATTTTTTTCAGACTTTTGTATGTACAATGTACTCTTTCATTATATAGAGGTTGTTTGCAGACACGCTGTATAATCAGTTAATTTCAGAAAAAAAATTAAAGTTGTAAATTAATATGTTCTAAATTTTCTTTGAAGTTTTCTTGGCATATACGAGATTCTTTTGATGGCACCATTACTTTTCGTTAGAGGGCGCTGGAATCATCAGGATTAACTACCCTAACAAAGTTTCAAATAGAAGTATTGTAGATTTTGCTCAATATTAATTAATTCAAAAAATTACGAATGCGTAAAAGAATTATGTTCAACTACCAGTTATCGCAGTTATCGGTACGGTCTGTTACATCTGTCTCAGAATATGTGGACGCATTTCGCTCTTATTGGAGCAACACACAGTATCCTGAAGACAGACATGACCTCCACTTCTATCCTTCTATCTATATATTTGTAAGGATAGATGTGGAGGTCATGTCATGAAAATATATTGAACTTTCAATATATTAACTATATATATATATATATATATATATATATATATATATATATATAGAATATATACAGAATATGTGGACGCATTTCGCTCTTATTGGAGCAACACACAGTATCCTGAAGACAGACATGACCTCCACTTCTATCCTTCTATCTATATATTTGTAAGGATAGATGTGGGGGTCATGTCATGAAAATATATTGAACTTTCAATATATTAACTATATATATATATATATATATATATATATATATATATATATATATATATATAGTTAATATATTGAAAGTTCAATATATTTTCATGACATGACCTCCACATCTATCCTTACAAATATATAGATAGAAGGATAGAAGTGGAGGTCATGTCTGTCTTCAGGATACTGTGTGTTGCTCCAATAAGAGCGAAATGCGTCCACATATTCTGAGACAGATGTAACAGACCGTACCGATAACTGCGATAACTGGTAGTTGAACATAATTCTTTTACGCATTCGTAATTTTTTGAATTAATTAATATTGAGCAAAATCTACAATACTTCTATTTGAAACTTTGTTAGAGTAGTTAATCCTGATGATTCCAGCGCCCTCTAACGAAAAGTAATGGTGCCATCAAACGAATCTCGTATATGCCAAAAAGAAAATTTAGAACATATTCATTTACAACTTTAATTTTTTTTCTGAAATTAACTGATTATACAGCGTGTCTGCAAACAACCTCTATATAATGAAAGAGTACATTGTACATACAAAAGTCTGAAAAAAATGTTTCTATCAACTTTGGTCCGGAAATGCTTCTTAAGGGAGCTACCGCACTTTAGAGATGGCGTCACAAAACTGGTTTTTGGTCAATTAGTCTTGAAATACATTTAATTTACGATTCAAATTTGGTACATGGTTTAGAAATGATAATTTATACTTTTTGTTTATTGGCTAGTGACTATCGTATACCGTTTTGGAGAGGTGTCAAGGGCCGTATACATTCTTGACACTAACTTTTTATAAGAATTCAATTAAAATACCTATAATAAATTCCCCACGTGATGACCGTTGGTTTGAAGACATAATGTAAGTCTTTTATTTAGAGAATTTCTGATCCGCCCATAAATACTTTCCTTTTGCCTGGACTAATGGCAGGCATTTTAAACTCGTAACCTAAGCTGCCCAGGCGTTTGTTTTGGAACAGAGTACACACAAGATTTAAGAATCCCCAATATACAAAAATTACAGGAATTTAAGTTCTGAGACCTAGCTGGCCTTTGTACTGGTCCGCCTCTACCTATCCACTGGTTTCCATAAGTATCATCCGGATATTGACGCATAATTCTACTAAAATGAGCCGGACACCCATCATGCATAAACCTCATGGTTTGGAGAATATTTAATGGAACTTCATCCAACAATGTGTTTTTAAACACAACATTTTAGCCTATTGCTCCAATGTCTATATCGAGCTTTCAGAGAGAACTAGGTTGAAAATGCTGAAACATCCACTCTACACCCCAAATCTCGCTCCACGCGACTTTGCAATGTACCTCATATGAAGAACAGGCTAAAATGGAGGTTTCTCGAACGATGAGGATCTTCTTAGAGCGTGGAATGACGAATGTTCTTAACTTTCAGAAGAAACGTGGACAAGTTGGTTTGATGACTGGTTTGGAAGAATGAACAAGTGTATAGAATGTAATAGAAGTCATTTTAAAAAATTGTTTAAATTATAGCCCTATCGTAGAAGTTTTGCAGATTGTGAATTAAAATTTTCCGTTGATACTACGCATAATTATGACACGCGACAATTTACTACTTATTGCCACCAATTCATTAATACACTTTATTTAAAAAAAAAAACTGGCTTTTTAGGATGCAATATATTTAATATTTTTTTTAATAACATAAAATGTTTAAATCATATTAGTGTGATAAAGCATATTTGCTAACATAACTTCATGATAATACTAAATTTTCATCGTTGTAAGCGAGCTTCTTAAGTTTGCGTATAGTTTTAAATAAAAATCTTAACAATATCAATATTTTCCTGTAAGTACTTATTGACTGAACTTTACATATAATACATAACTAACTATGTTGTTAGTTTATAAAATGTTAAATATTGAAACAGGTACAAAAAAATGTGTATTTTGTGGTTTCTATTAATTACGAAAACAAATTTCCAGTGTATTCTGGTCAGACAGCAATATTTACGTTAGCATCAAAATGAAACATGTTATAACCCAGGTGTACACGAGTTCATTTGATTATTTTCAATCATTAAATATTTACGTAGATTCTGACTTTTGAACGTCACTGTATAAAACTTAACTCCGATGTTAGACATGGCAGACAAGCAAACAAGAAACATCTTTGTTTAAAGATAAAATAAACGGATCCTAATCTCACATTTTAAACAAGTTCTGTTCGAAAATATATTTTCAGGATGTACCCATGTTTGTAGTCGTTCCCCAACGGATAGACGGTAGCCAGTATACTTTGAGAGACCAATTACAACTAATTTACAAAGTCTGTATATTACTTCAAAATATATGTATTTAAAAAACTCTACATGTTTCGGCTGTATACGCCTTTATCAAGAGAATACAAAATATGAAATACATTCATATTTTGTATTCTCTTGATAAAGGCGTATACAGCCGAAACATGTAGAGTTTTTTAAATACATATATTTTGAAGTAATATACAGACCTTTAATCGCCTACTGATTAGGTTTACCATATCATACCAAGGTCATGAAGTTATTATATATATATATATATATATATATATATATATATATATATATATATATATATATATATATATATATATATATATAGTTAATATATTGAAAGTTCAATATATTTTTATGACATGACCTCCATATCTATCCTTCAATATATATAGTTTAATATATTTACTATATATACGCGAAGTATCGAAGTGGAGGTCATGTCTCCACACATTCCCGGATAGATGTGACTTTTCGAATTTTTCATCATCCTAGCAACTAGGAAGGTAGCGTCACAACGTGTAGCGTTCTGTTTCCTGGTACGAACTTAGTTTGCCGAAATGTAGAAATTAACGCAACAAATTAGTGTAAACTTGACGAGGATATACCAACAATAAAATAATATATTTTACAGTAAAACTGTATCTTTCTTGTTTCGAACATATCCCACTGTTGATTCTAATGAACTATAGCGTAGATTTAACTACACATTTATATATACATTTTAGGATATTTTCTGAAACGCCTTGCTCCTTTAGAAGTACCAAAATTTTCTGCTTCAACGAAACTAAAGAATTTTTTCGTTAGTGTTTCGCATTTCGCTGTACATATTTTATAGCTGTTGCAGATATTGAAAGAGCAGATTGAGAAGCGAGGAGTTTCTATGTATTGTACAATAATACGAGATTCGTTTGACGGTACCGTGACTTTTCACTAGAGGGCACATAAAGATTAATGTGTTTTTGACTTTTGATATCTAACAAAATTTCAAGTAGATGTTTCAAATAATTATTTTTTCGCAAGCTGCGATAGCGTAATTCGTATTTTATTGTGAATATGGAAAGTAACGTATTTCGTGTATTGATAAACTAGTTTTTGTGTGGAAAAATCTATAAATAAATCGAACAACATTAATAATGTTTTACGTGGAATTTGTTCCTTGACATGGAATGGTTTAAATGTGGTTCGCTGCATTTCATTGTGATCATATGAGCACGGGTGATGACGTTGAGTGTCCAGGTATTTCGTTTACAGTTACCATGCAGCAAATAATTGACAAATTAACATTTAAAGTCCGTGATATGGTGTTAAAACATCGCCGATTTAAGTGGCGTAAAATAGCTCAGGTTACGAACATTTCTACTGAATATATATTCTATGTACTGCAAGAATGTTTGGTATGGGAAAATTATCGGCAAGATGGGTGCCGTCTTTACTGTCAGACTATCAAAAACCAAATCGCGTGGTAATTTCAACACAATATTTGAATATGTACCGACGCAATTCAAGAATTTAATTATATATCTGTGGATGAAACATGGATCTATCACTTCATGCCAATGACGAAAGTGCAGTCGAAACATTGAACTTTCTCTGGTGAATGAGCCCGAAAAAAGGCGAAAGTGGAATTTGGCTAGGGTTTTTGTTGGTGGGGATTCGCACGGCATAATCTATATCTATTATTTGGAAAAGGAAAGGAGAAAAAGGACCACATTTGACGAAGAAAAAGTGTTTCACAACGATAATCCACCAACTAATTTGTCTGGAATTATTATCATTAAATTCGTCGAATTATATTTCGAATTGCCGTCTCATCTCCCATACTTTCCCTGATCCGGCTACTTGTGTTTTTTATTCCCAAACTTGAAGAAATGGCTCGGTAGACAGAGATTCGCATGCAACGAGGAAATTATCAGCGAAGCATAGGATGCTTCTTTTGCAAAGTTTCAAAGATCTACTTTTCAGAAGTTTAAAAAAAGCGATTATGTAGAAAAATAAACCTTTTTTTTAGCAAAATAATAATAATTGATTAAATGTCCAACATATTTAAAATGCCCAGAACTGGGTAAAGGGAGTAGTACAATAGTTAATACATATAAGCGAGTACATGTAATGTATAAACATATATACATACAATGATTACACTAACTACGTATATTTAAAAAAAAATGAGAAAATGTATGACAAACAAGCAAGGCAAATCTATTCCCAGCATATTAAAATTCTGTACTGAATGTACCATAGACGTCTTTAACAATGTGTTTGTCCTTGCTGTAAGAATATGAAGTAATTGCACAATTTTGATTCCAAACCTGGCACAAGAAAATAAACTTTAGCCAGCAAATCAGATGAGTCTACTTTACCAATAACGAAATTCCGCATAAATAGAGCACTAGTGGTCTTCGTCCTGTCTGAGAGTTAAATAACGCATTATCTCTCACGTAACTTCTTGTAATTATTTCCACGCATGGGATAGCGTTCATCATACTTAAAGGAAAGGTGTTTCAAAAATTTACGCTGGAGCCGTTCCAAGAGGATGTATATTTGAGCTTAGAAATAATGTGAGCAAAGGAAAGAGTCTTAGTAGAATTGATGTTGTAGTTGTAATAGATACTTGAAGAAGCTACTGTGTAGCTAAACAGCTGTCATAGATATTTAAATATAGTGTAAATCTACAAACATCATTTGTGTGTTTATTTTTATTTTATTTTGTGAAATGGATTTACATCAAGTAAAGGTCGAAACTATTCAAGAATTGATATTATTGAAATATTTGCATGTGCAAATAATGGATCCACAGAACTTGGAAATAGCAACTGTGATACTAAAAATATAATCCGAAAACGTAAATTTTTCGTCATATGTCATACCCACGTTTTTAAACGAAGACTGACTAGAAATTTCAACATTATTAATAGTGTAGCGCGACTCAATTCCAGTAATCTCTCTAAAACAAGATACCTGAAAACACTTATCCGTTTCAATTTTAAATTACTACGCAAACACCAGCCATAAATTCAGCATTTGTTTGCCATAAATTAACATCCGCCGAGGAGTAATTCCTATGGTAAATCTTAATATCATCAGCAAAAGCCAATACAAAAAAGTTGATAGATTTGATAAGGTCGTCGATGAAGACATTAAATAAAAGTGGGCCAAGGTTTGATCCCTACGGTACGTTCGAAGTAGGACAGAAGAGCTGAGACTTAGACCCCTTGTAATAAACATAATTCATTCTATTGGAAAGATAAGATTGAAATAATCTCAGCAACGATCTGCTAATGCTAAAAGACCTTAAGTTTTACAATAAAATGCGGTGATCAATAGAATCAAATGCACGGGAAAAGTTTATCTAGCTGGCCACCAGCATCAATAGTCTGAGCTATTTTCTGAGATATTAGTGCTAAATTAGTTTTTATTTAAAATATCTATCTAATGGTCGTGATTATTTGAATTGCTTTTTTTTTCTATATAATCATTGTGAGCGTAATGAATGATTATTGATAAAATTCGTTTAAATAATATTCCATGTACTCATTTACACGTTCAAATAAATGAACAAATATGTTATTAATTTCCGAAACACATTACATCACATCCTTTTGCAAAATTTATAAAACATATATTTTTTGGTCTTGCAACATTAATTTTCTTGACGTTAAATTATTTGCTACATTATATTGCTGCGCTTTCATTACTAACATCAATAAACCGTCTATCGAACCTTCACAATTAAAAATTCAGGTAAACGCATTTTCAACTGGTCTTAATTAATGTTTCAATGTAACGGCCGGAACCGCGATCATATTAACAACGTGCGATTTCAATATTCGCGGTGTCGCGGTGGCACATTGTAGTAGTAATATCGTAAATTTCGTATTATGGTGCCGTAAATAATCAATAAATCTTAATTTATGTCGACGGTACGGTCAGTGCCAAGTTTAATTTAGCCCGTCTCGCGCGTCCGGCTAAAACATGCAAATAGAGTGCGCTTTGTACGCGCTTATCCGACAGCGCCATCTGACGGACGTCCGTAATTAAAACATGTTCGAGTAATGCATCTACCTCATCACGAATACGTTAGTAGAGTTAAACAAGGAGGAAAGTTGTTTGTTGCCATTTTCTGCGCGGAAAATGGTAAGTAATCATGTTAACATGAGAATGCGAATTTCCTGAGAGATTCATTTCAAATCGTGTCAGTCATTTTGTAGGTGGGTAGATGTATAAACCAACTACTATATGAAGATTGAGGCTAGTACAACATAAAAAATTATACACGTAGATTAATAATAATAAGGCGTTTTACATATATGTGTAAAACTCAGTTTACATTTGATTATTACTAAAACAGTAGAAAATGCATTTAAATTTATCCAAATCAATGTATTTCCGAAGAAGACAATAAATGTCAAAACCTTAAAATAAGTTTTTTATTTAAAGAATAATTTATCAATAAGCCGAATTCTAAGAAAAAAATTAACGTCTTATATTTAAGAGAACGGCTAAGAAAAAATAGAAACGTTATATATAGAGATAATTATTTCTTGACCATCGTATGTTATAGTAGATTAAATTAGTCGGCGATTTAAGGTCTGTTTTACTTTGATATGTATATACTTAAAACAATCTTACATGTTTCTACACATAGTGCCTTTCCCAAAGAAATTAAAAATATAAATGACAGTATGTCAATATCAATCTTATATATCTGTAGTTGTCATGGATAAAATTAAAATATTCAAAGATATATTCAAGTTTAATAATAATAATTCATGTCTCAGAACTTTCGACAGTAAGACGTCAATTACGGGGAATTGGTACGCATGAGTTATTATTATGTCTGCGCTCGTGGAGCGGCTTAATATTTTAAGCTGTCGGCATTCGCCTTGAACGAGAAGGAAAACCGCGAAAGCCTACTCGTGCACCCCTGTCAGGAATCTAAACATGGAACTGCCAGCATGATAAGCCAGTGTACAGATATTTAAATAACATAGAATGGATATTTATATAATAACAACATATATTCATGATGGTAAATTGCAGGTCGTTACATTATTAGTAGACTGCGGAACATACGCTATTCTCTAATGAGTTATGCAGGTGCAGAGACAGAGTCGGTTTCGCTTAATAATAAGATTGATGTAATATTCGCTCGTAGCCCTGATTTTAATATCTTGAAAGGCTTTTGTAATAATGTTCAAAATATGGAAATCGGTAGATATATTAAATTTAAAGATTATTATTTCTATGCGCTACTCACTAGCTCTGTGTTAAGCGAAGTTTTTCTGTATTTAAGGACATACTGTCCAATAAAAGAACGCACTTTATAGAACATGGTTTAGAATATATTGTAATAATTAATGTGAATAAAAAATGTTTACTGTGATATAATAAGGTGATATAATTAATTTCAAGTTTATACTTTTTCAATATTTTGAATATTTTCACTGTATAAAGTAAATGCATTTTGTGTCTATATATATATATATATATATATATATATATATATATATATATATATATATATATATGGTAAACCTAATCAATAGGCGATTAAAGGTCTGTATATTACTTCAAAATATATATTTAAAAAACTCTACATGTTTCGGCAGTACGCCTTTATCAAGAGAATACAAATAATAAATATTATATATATATATATATATATATATATATATATATATATCTTGAATTAACTTCAATTCAAGCTAATTTAAATATTTAACTTCAGTCTTTTATTTATTTTCCTAAATATAAATTTCCGTATATACATTTCATTGGCTTGATTACGACTCTCTGTCCGTTTGCATTGAAAGACGCACAGACAACTTTTATCAATACTATCGCGCTATAACATTCATATATATTGTTAAGTTAATCGATTGTACATTGTCGGTACCGATGAATCACACGCGATACGGAATAGTACCGGTTCCGCAGTCTAATTATTAGGTTATAGTATATACTGCTTAGATTTTTTTATATCCCTTCTAGTTTTAAGGCATGAATTATTATTATTAGACTTGAATGCATCTTTGAATATTTTAATTTTATCCATGACAACTACAGATATATAAGTTTGGCATTGATATACTGTCATTTATATTTTTAATTCCTTTGAAAAATGCACTATGTTCCGAAACATGTAAGATGGTTTTAAATACATACATATCAAAGTGAAACCGACCTTAAATCGTCGACTAATTTAATCTACTATATATATATAAGTATTTAGATAATTTCTTAGCCGTTCATTAAATATATCAATTGATAAATTCTTGGAGTTTTTCGGCTTTTATATGAAATATTTACAAATATCAAATTAGTATGTAATTGCAAAGTAGGTGAGGATGTAAACATTGCTGTCTACAAATTACAAAGCAAATCATACGAAATTTGTTTAATTGAAAAATATTGTCTACGTTAGGACTTGAACCCAAGTCTACGGTTTGCCGGACCGCTTTACCATTTAAGCCACCAAGGTCTATCGTGGCTTAAGAAGAATCTTGAAATCTTCTAAAAAGTTTGATTGATATTGTTGCATTAATAGCACTGTGGCACGAAATTTGCTTTTTTTATCTATTTTCAATATAGATAATTTTTTTCTCTGGATTGGAAACAACATCTACGTACATAAAATTTTATGTTCACGTTAAATGTTCACGTCTAGTTAAATATAAATTTAAATTCAGCTACAATTATTGAGAATAGAAAAATCTAGTTACCTATAAAAACAAATAATTGTTTATGAAATAGTGCATTATTTTATCTGTCAAATGCAGTTTAGTTTGTGCAATTCGGTTGAATAGTGTCTGAGAAATAATCCATAGAATACGCCTCTGTTATCGAGAAAATGGAATTATCACGAGAGAACTTTCGGATAATGATTTACTATGATTTAAAGAAAGGCTTCAGCACGTATGGGTACGAGGAAAATTTAAAATCGGCAATTGGGGATCTCGCACCATCATTGGCTACTGTTTATAGATGGTATAAAGAATTTGAAGGAGGTTGTAATTCGGTTGTACATAGAAAAGGATCTGGCCCTCCTTCAACTGTTGTTTATCCCAAAAATATTGCTGCAGTGAAGAAGATTGTGGAAGAGGACAAGCGCATTACCTATGCAATGATAGAGTTCAAACTGAAGATTTGATCCTCGCAAGTGAGATCAATATTGCACGAACATTTACATTTGAAAAAGGTTGTAGCTGGGTTTGTACCCTATCATCTGGTAGATTTACAAAAAACAGAACGTGTTAGAATTTGTCAACAAACTTTAGATATGTTGAATGCTGGAGGCGATCAAATTATTTCTAAAATTGCAACTGGCGATGAAACGTACATACCGGTTCTTGATGTTCTCACTCGCCAAGAAAGCTGAATCCGGATACATGAAGATGAGGAAAACCCTACGATGGTGAAAAAAACAGCGAAAACCCAAAAAGTAATGTACGCAGTATTTTTTAGAAGTACGTGGTTTTGTGGCCGCAACTAAATTAGAAGATCAGAAGACAGTTACCGCTAAATGGTATGTTGAAAATTGTTTGCTTACTGTGTTCAATAAAGTGCCAAGAAAGTGAATTATGTTACATCATTATAACACGTCGTCCTATACAGCAGGGATAATTGTTCAGTATTTAGCTGAAAACAAAATCAAAGTTATAGAACATCCTCCTTACTCACCGGATTTGGCGATGTGTGACTTCTGGCTATTTTTTGAGCTCAAAAAACATTTGAGAGGTTCCAGTGAGAAGAAGAGATTGATATCGCCGTTAAGTGTTTTTTTTTGATAATACGCCTAAAGACAGCTGGCTGAACTTTTGAACTATGGAAGGAAAGAATGGTTAAGTGATTATTGTTGATGTCAATTATTTTGAACATGTTTAAAATAAAAACTCTGAAAACTTGTATCAATCTTTCTATTCTCAATAATTGTAGCTTGCCCCTCGAATTATTTACAGAGGCTAATCAAAAAGGCGACGAATATCGTTTTTGAGATTGTGTTTGATTGCTTTCCTTAGAATGATATCTATTATTGAACATTATACATTTATTAGATGGTTATTTTAGCTTTTTTTGCACAACATCCTTTTTTTCGTTGTGTTTATAATTAATAATAAATTGAGACGAGTTGGCTTTCTCAACGCCTCCATTATATCAATATTTTTTACATTTCATTCAATATATTTTACAAAACGAAAAATCGAGGACGCGTTTTCATTATTACTTGCGCACGGCAACAAAACGCACACTGTATTTAATGAGAATTATTTGGACCGGCATTCTTGACAAAGCGCACCATGAATTGATTATGGGCACGTATACGATTTTCAAAAGCATTAATCATTTTTATGTTCCCACTGATTTATCGACTCTGGTACACTTCCGCGTGTATATTACAGTCCCGCTTTTGATATATTAGCACTTTTGCATAATACGAGCAGGATATTAACATATTACGTTGAATTTCTCAGACCTAATGTGGAAACCTAGGCAAGCAACTATAAAGAGCTATTTTACGAATTTCATCAAAGCAATTTAGTAAAGAAAATATTTGGATAATGTATAGTATGGTGCTGAAAGGAAGCTAGTACTTTTGTGAAATGGTATAGCGTTAAACCGCCTTATGCATAGTCGTGAAGTTAATAGGGTGTTAGTACGCTATTAGTTAGTAGCTACTAAGAGCGTACTAAGATGCTTTTATCTTTTCGTATTCATAGTCCCGTATTTCATCATACTTTGTGGCTACTAACAAATAGGATCTTAGTAGAAAAAAATATATGGCAACCGTGAAAACGAAGTTCGCAGGCATGCGCATTTTGCATGAAGGAGACATTTAAAATAGTTTACCTATTGGAATTGTTGGTTATTTTAAATACGTTTTGAATAATCTTATTTGTTTTAATAATTTTTTTGATTTTTTGCTTTTAAATTTGATATAAGAAAAATGTAAGTAAAATATATAATCTTACTTAAAATTTGTATTACTGAAATTATATAATTTTGAAAGTATGGAAGATTTAATTGATATACAAGCGGAGTTGGAAGCACAGGTAGATATCATACGAAATCCAAAAGTATATCTGGAACGATTTAATCCATTTGAAGTATATGATAATAGTCAATTTCATACAAAATATCGCATGAGAAAAGAAGTAGCTCAAAGAATTCTCAATTTAATACTACATCATAACATAAATACATATTCAACAGACTTTTTCTCATCAGTTTGCTTCATTGCATCTCATGGGTATTTAGAAACAGCATTCAAAAAATAATAATAAAAATGCTTAAAATTTTGTTGATAATGAAATTATAATGAGACACCATGCACTTCCATTATTATTAAAATTGCTGTATGCCGATTATCTGTATACTTACAGTTAATGAATTCATTGTTATGATTTTTACTCTCAATTTTGTATCACTTCGTTATGTTTTGTCAGTTTGCGCTTTTTCTTTTTGTAGGTTAGCTTTAATAGACACTTTAAACACGGCCTCAAACGCTATTAGGGTTTAGTAGCCTACTAACGTTAAAACGTTGTTAGTACGCATCAAACGCGACTATGAATACGGGAATTCTTAGTAGGATGTTAAAATGGTCTTAGTAGCGTGTTAGTAGCCACTAAAGCGACTATGCATAAGACTGAAAATATTTAATATTTGGCACTAAGTAAAGCTCATAAAGCTAGTAGTGCGTTTGACACAATCAGTATACGGTTGTTCTCTGTGTATTTACAATTTTTCGAAAATTTATTTTACTTCCGTTAATGTTTTCTAAGAGCCTTTTTCTTATAGCTTTTTAATTCCCATTTATTTTTATAGCAACTACAAGTGATATTATCGACTTTGCTAGATAATCTTCGTGACATTTTGTACGAAAAGCCAAGATACGGCGCAGTAGTTTACATGCTTCATATATGAATAAAGAACAAACAGTTAAGTTCGGTGTAAAGATGTGTTTGAGAAACGTTTTAAATGCTTGAAATCGCTTGTGGAGATAATTATCTGTCACAAATAACAAGCTTTTGAGTAGCACTGACGATTTGGAAGGCAGAGAGCAGGTGAATGTTGATAAGCGTAAAAGTTGATCAATTGAAATAGTAATATAAAAAAAAAATTGATAAATTGCGTGATTACGTGAAAATTTCGCAAAAATCTTCAGTGAAATTTATGGAAATAGAAGTTGGAATAATCGAAACACTTGGTATTCAGAAACTAAATTCAAAATTTGTTCCACATGGACTGACGATTGACCAAAAATTATACCGACTTAGGCATTACAAAGATATTATTACAGAAATTCGAAAATTTCTCAAAAATCTTCAATGAGATTTATGGAAATGGAATTTGGAGTACTCGAAGAACTTGATATTCAGAAACTAAATTCAAAATTTGTTCCACATGGACTGACGTTTGACCAAAAATTATACTGATTTAGGCATTGCAAAGACATAGTTACAGAAGCTCGAAAAGATGAAAACTTCTTAAAAACGATCGTAGTGATAAAACGTGGTATTTTCAAAACGATCCAGAAATTAGGCGTGAAAGTACTGAATGTACATCAGATGAAATTACAAATTTTGCTTCATTAATTTAAAAAGTTGAATATCAAATTTGAGGTTCATTATTATCATTTATTTAATTTTTAATTTAATATTTGTATATAAGTTTGATTTTCTTCACTTAAAAAATTATGTAATTCTGTCATCTTAATTCTAATAACATATTCGTGTTACTCCAGAAATTTTGTTTTATATTTAATGATTAATTGCAGTTGAGACATAAATTTTCTTCAAATGTTGATTTAATTTCAACAGCTCTGGTTAAAATTCAACACTTATCGCATTTATAATTCCACCAATATCAATTTAATTATCGTAAAATACTGGAGTTATTATTAGGCTTATTTGAGAATCGCTTGGCTTGATATATTAGGAACATTAAATATAGTCTCGTCAAGTCGACATTTCTGTTGGCAAACTAAATTTTAGGCTGTACATAAGGAAAGGGATATCAAGTAATAATTAAGAAATATGTGTTAAACAGGCATGCTTGACTACGGAATTAAAATATTTTCAAGGAAGTTTCAACAGATTTGTTCTAAATATGGTTTATTCTCCCGAATAATAAGTTCGAATAATATTCTGCGTTAATTGTAATACCTTTCACCAGATAATCCATAAAAATAATCCCTTCGCAATCCCAGAATACACTAAGCATAACCTTTCCAACAGACGGCACTGCACGCGCCTTACGTGGAGGCCTTGCTTTGAGATTTACGCCATTTTTTGGATTGATTTTTGGTTTCTGGATTGAAATAAGAAATCCACGTTTCGTCAGTGGTTATTATCTATTGCCAAAATTCATCACCGTAATGGGCTAACAGCTCTTGAAGTTGACGACAAGTGTCAGACCTATTGAGTTTCTGTTCCAGTCTCAACAGCCTTGACACCCAGCGGGCTGAAACTTTCCTTACACCCAAACAATCATTTAAGATCTCTTGAACTTGTCGGGTACCTATTCCTAAGCGTACACTAATTTGAGAAATAGTCATTCGCCTATCCTCTTTCAGTAGGTTCTCCACGGCAGTAATGTTTCTTTCATTTACCGACGTGCTCGGGCGACCACTGCAAGGATCGTCTTCTAACGATGTTCTACCAGTTTTAAAACTATCGATCCACCGATATACAGTACTTTTTTGAAGTTTTCACACACTCTTTTCACAAAAAGAAAATTATTGCTCTTTGAGGAGTAGCCGCATCTTCCATGGTTACACAACCAGTGCTACGAAAATGCGTCTATATCGGCCAAACACCTGAATTAGACTAAACAATATTGTACTGGATAGCTGCATAAACATGTCAAGACTTGTCTGTCACCAATAGCATTGCCTATAAGTTCTACGTAATTTAATTCGAGCACAATTCCCAGAATATTGAAAACATCCCTCGCATAATAACAGTATTTATATTTACTTATATACACATTTATTTGACGGTGTTTGCCAGTTCAATAAGTCATACTTCCTTTGACTGCGTAAGCGTGTACGCAGCTCATAACCAAACGTATGTATATACGCTTGGGTAGTTCTGGAACGTTCGCTTTCTAGTCTCTTCGGGAAGTCTTATGACGTGCTGACGTGCACAGCCGGTGGATTAGGTCATCGCGTGACGCACATCACAATATAACATATCTTTATCCTATCACTATTGTCTTCTTTTAAAATAATAAAAGAATATAAATTCATTCATTTCTATATTAATAATATAACCAGCCCTATAGTATTTCAAAATAAAGCTTTATTATCAACTTTCCATTTTATTTCGGTTTCGTATTACTTCTTTTATCTGTAGTAGTTACTTTCCCTCGACTTTGTGAGTTTGCCCAATTAACGTCTATCATTCAGAATACACGCTCAAATGTATACGTACGTATGTGGTTTCGTTTTTTTTCTTTTTTTTGTAGAGATGGCGCTATGTCGTGATCGCGACCAACCGTTATTGTCGTTTATTTATTGCTTTCTCGCTCTTAATTGCGACCACTAAAAGTCATGTAAATGCGCGTGTAGCTGCCAAGTCTAATTTTTCCACTAATTTTCGAAACGACGCGATTAGCTCGCCGAATGACCTCTGGCCATGCAGCAAAAGGCCTGAAACGACAGAGAAAACATAAGAAAGCAAAAAAAGAAAAGGAAACGAATACTTTTTTTTATCTAGAAACGAATGCGCGGTCACGTATGTGTAATTAATTATTAAGAGTAGGTTGGTCACACTATGTTTTTTTGTGCTCCAGTGTTAGAAACGTTCCCTTGAATTGAATAATTTATACAAGTAACGAGCTCGTATTATTGAATAAGTACTTGAGACACGATCCAGAAAGGTAAATAACCATTCAAAATATTGACTTTGAATGGAATAAAACTACGTAAAATTAGTATGTATAAGGTGAGCAAATTTAGAAGGAACCTGCATTTGTATTTAGAAAAAAAAATTGTTTTTATTAGTCTTGGTTTAATAAGTTTGTAAAATACATAAATTAATTTATAATATATTTTTTTAATATTAAAAAAGCTACTATGCTCTAATATAGCTTAAAGACATCTATTGACACTTCACTAACTACATTATAATCCGCAGTAAGAAGTTAAAAATGTGTTCAACCGCACTAAAATTAGTGCTATAAATCCTAGTTGATCTCATCGGAACGCTATTTTAACATCGCACTGAAAATGATTGTATAATTATCAATATTTGAATATATTAAGCAAATAATACTTTTAGTAACCGGACGCATCAAGCCGAAATTACAATGGACCATATAAATAGCCTATAACAGTTTCAAGTTTTCAAATTTTTCGTAAGGATAGCGCGTTGCTTTTTGTAAATCATTTTGTCTAAGAATTCTGTTTTGTACCCGTTGTTTCTAGCGCTATCCTTACGAAAATTTTTTACTCCGGACATATATATATACAAAAACTAACAAAGTATTTCACACCCTAAACTATATACCTGGGGTTAGCAATAAAGTTTCTAATAAACTTAATAAATAATACTTTTAGTGACCGGACGCATCAAGCCGAAATTACAATGGACCATATAAATAGCCTATAACAGTTTCAAGTTTTCAAATTTTTCGTAAGGATAGCGCGTTGCTTTTTGTAAATCATTTTGTCTAAGAATTCTGTTTTGTACCCGTTGTTTCTAGCGCTATCCTTACGAAAATTTTTTACTCCGGACATATATATACAAAAACTAACAAAGTATTTCACACCCTAAACTATATACCTGGGTTAGCAATAAAGTTTCTAATAAACTTAATAAATTAGGTTTAAATGTCATCCTAGTAAATAAATGCAATTTAGAAAATATTCTAGTTAACAATAAAGGAAAAACAGAATTGCGTGATAAGTCAGGGGTGTATGAATTAACTTGCAGTGATTGTGACGCGGTATACATTGGCCAATCAGGACGCTCTATAAAAGAACGTATCAAAGAACATAGAAGTTCTATTCTACATGGCAATATGGTTACGGGATTCGCGGAACACTGTATTCAAAATTCTCATCTGTTTAATGCTAATAATTTCAAACTTTTACACTCTTGTAATAAGGGTAAAAGGCTTGACTTGTTAGAAATTTTAGAAATTAAAAAAGCCATAAATCTCAACAGACAGGTCACAAACACGCAGTTGGATTTTTCAAACACCCCCACAATCGATGCTGTAATAAACCTTTAAAAAAAGAATAACTCATAAATATTGGTAGGAGTACACTTTTCACTTAGTTTACATGACTCTTCGAGAATGACTGAATAAGTCGAAACATATGTCAGAGATATTTTAAATACATTTTGTGAAACAAATATACCAAGTGTTTTATTTAGTAAATTATTAATCATGTTTCACCAAGAGCCAACCGTGAATTCTATACATTATATATTACAAAAGATCGTTCGTTCACAAAAAGTTAACCAAAACATAATAAATCGGTTATTTGTAGGAGACTATTCCGGTAGGAGTTTCAAAATTTCGTAGTCGTTCATGCAGCTTCATTATTAAGCTAAGAGGTATGAACTCGCGTGTTATCGTTAAGTAGGATAGATTCTTGCCGGTTTATAAGTGCAGCCACGTTGAACAATTAACTTATCATGTATTTGTTGCATGTTGTGACAGGACTGCTGCAATGATTTCGCCAGGTAGTAAAAACGAGTAATCGCTGACACTGTGTATACACCATACTGTTGTCATTATCTTTTGCGGATAAACGGATGGCTATGGAGCATGTTTAGGGTGTTCATTTTTGCAAAAAACGCCACGGAAAACTTACCAAAAGTGCAAGGCAATGCTCAACGCCACGGAAAACTTACCAAAAGTGCAAGGCAATGCTCCTGCTCACAAGTCGTAGATTATACTGCAAGAAATTGGTTTTGAATTGGTAGACCACCCGATCTATTCTCCCGATCTATTAATACTATCAGACTATTATTTATTCCCAAAACTCATATATTTTAAAGGCAAAAGGTTTTCAACAAAGAATAAAGTCATATGTGTTGTCGAGGAATGGTTGATAGAGCAAGATAAATAATTTTTTTTAAAGGATGTGTAATCGATTTATGAATGTTCTGCTGGATGCTTAAGTCCTAAAGGATATTATATTGAATAAATAAAATTGTGTATAGAAATATTGTGATGTTTTATATTGTAGGATTAATAGTTATTAATACCCTCTCGTAGATAATGCAGCATACTATTAACACCCTGTATTTACTTGTTTCATCTGATAAGAAAGGTCTCCGGAAAGTCTGCATTTCTTGCGAGTCGCAACATTTTTTTAAATTGTGTATGTACGTTCTTTTCCTAAGTACTGTATTTGCATTTTTGGTCGATTCAGTAAAGATGGTCTTAACTATGCAGTAACGAGAACATTCTACTATGAATACATGGTAATAGCGTCTTCTTCTTGTAACTAAGATAAAAAATCGCATTACGATAAAAAGCGTTAAATGCCAAAGAAAAACGTGTCCAACAAACTTCTTTGTAATGCAAATGGATACGATAACCATCTCTAATTAGAACCTGAAACTGAGCTTGAGACGGAATCTACGTCAAAAATTCTTTATTAAAGCTCGGTAGCACTAAGAGAAGTGTATTGGCGGAAAGGTCGGACTTAAAAATAACAGTAAAAGCGAGTTTTATCGCTAGACATATTCGTATGAACGACCACATTGGATGACGGGACACGACAATTTCTAATTTCGTAAGTTTACGACCGTCTAGAATGTTTTTCGTGATTAATGCAGGGTCATTCTCGAGTCGATGTTTTCGACGACGCAATATGAAATGATTAAAGTTTTCAAGTCGCCCATTTTATTCGTTACCTATTGCCTCGAAGCGAACCTGTGAAAAAAAACGCATTTGTTTCAATTTTCTGCATCGATAGATCCAATAATGAGGCTCCAGTTTTCTGTAACTTCGCGTCCGTGCTCTATTTTCACTTTTTAAGGCACAATAATGTAGACCTGATTTATGTGGACTAGTTCATTATTTCTTTACTTCAAAATTTTTATTTGTAACGGTGTCGTTATCCGAAGATATTAATTCCCTGTAATTAAAAAAAATAAATTTTAAAGATACATTGTAGTTTAAATATATACACTAGCTTGAATAAAATATTTAAGCAATTTCATGATATTATTTATCTAATTGTACTCTTAAGTAATATCCTGATATATTTCAGAACATGATAGGTCAATATTTTTGTATGTTTGATCACAGTCTTTTCGGAATACATTTTTAAAGTGAAAGCCAATCAATATGCTACAATTTACAAAAATTACACTTTTGGATACTTAGAGGCAACAAGAAATCATCTTTATTGGATTTCTAAACTTTATTAGTTTATTAAATTATAAATTCTGTAACTCAAAAACGGTTCTCGTAAAAACAAAATTTCTAGAGTAAACTTGTAAAGAATTTTATGATCTTTAATTTTAGTAATAGGTATCGAAGTGATCAAGAGCATAGAAAACGAGTTATTCGCGAAAAACCAAATTTTGCGTCATTTTACCTCGAATAACTTTGCTAGCCGGAACATCTGAGTTCTTGACTTTTGACACAAGATTTGAAACGTCAAAACGAAGGTGTATACAAATTTCGAACTTGCCGGGCCAAAATTCGCAGATGAGGCAGAATTTGGTCTAATTTTACTGGACTAAATACCAATATTGGTTGAGTCAAAGGAACAATAACATGTCAGCCTTCCTCTGTTATACATACAATTGCAATATTGTAGTCACAGGTGTCTTTGGACGCCTTGTACGAAGGTAAGTCTTCTAAAATACAGTGCCCAAATTCATCCCATTATCACTGCTGAAATTTATTATCCCAGCGTTTTACGGTAACCAACGTTTAACACTAACACCTTCGTACATTTATTTCTGTTTAATTCACGCTCACGTTCTTAAAGTTCATGATTTCTAGTACACATTTCTGTGAAACATCACATTGAAAGAAATTAAATAAAGCAAATGAAATATGAATTAATTAAACATGGTCTGAATAGATCAAAACATATAAAAACGAAATCAATACATCTTGTACATAACATTACAATTTTGCATAAAATACTTGATGTAAATAGATTAGAGGTTCTAGAGGTTTCGATAACGTTCAAAATATAATTTGATATAACGGACACGCTTTGGGTATCAAAATTTTATAAAAGAATACTAAATAAATCATTCTTTATATAAGGTCATTCAAAAGTAAGTTACATTTTGCAACTGTTGTACTTTCCTTATAAAGTAAAGTAAACACAAATTACAAACAGGTTTTTGTTGGTAAAACAATGGGGTTTATTACAAAGCCAATCATTTCAGCGCAGATTTTGAATATGTCCGCCATCTTGTTCTTCAAGAAGAGGCACATCCCTTCTTCTATACGGTGGACAATATCGTGGAGTAAAATAACTTGTTGTGAAATTGATTCTTTGAGCTGCTAGATATAAAAAAAACCTTTTCTTTAAGATACCCCCATAGCCAATTATCTGCCGGATTAATATCTGGAGAACGTGCTGGCCAAGTATTGGAAAACTTTCTGTTTATGATACGATTGCCAAAAGTGTTAATCAACAGATTTTTTACTGGAGTGAAAATAACCCCCCATATTTACACTCCACTACGCAATCTTGCATGTAGATGATATTTTCAATATTGTAATTGTGCAATCTTGGGATAACATAATTTCGCTGCATGGTAAAATATCGTTCTCCAGTAACTGTTTTTAATTGCCCATTTTGAGTTTCCTTAGAAAAGTATGGTTCAAAATCCTACAATTGTGCGTATTAACACACCCCCACTCAGTTGAATATGCGCCTCGCCAGTCCATATAACGTTATCCAGCCACTGCGGAGTTTGTAATAATTTCGCTGCATCGTAAAATATCGTTCTCCAGTAACTGTTTTTAATTGCCCATTTTCCTTAGAAAAGTATGGTTCTAAATCCTATAATTGTGCGTATTAACACACCCCCACTCAGTTGAAAATGCGCCTCGCCGGTCCATATAACGTTATCCAGCCACTGCGGAGTTTGTTGAATTTGTGCTAATACACAAAGAGCAAAATCATACTTTACTGGTTTATCGGTTACTTTAGATTCAAATAAAACTTGCATTTTATACGGATACATTTTGAGATGTCTTGAAAATTCGCCAAACTGTGATGTAACTTATTTGGAGACGTTTTGCATATTCCGTACTTATTATTTCCGGCTATTTCCTCAGTCTCAAAACTTCAGCAGCAGTAATATCATTCGCTACTTTAGGTCTTCCAAATTTTGCTTTATCAGTAACGCATTAATTTAGGGATTAGGTTGCGGTAAATAAGAAAACTGCACTGCCCGGTTCTCAAGTTATTGTTTCTTTTGAATTTTCTTATGCCCGCTACTAATTTCTTGGACGTTCATAGTTCACACTGAACAAGACTTATACGATTTTGCAACGTCAAAACCATTTTTCACAGGGTGAATGTTTGTCAAATTCAGTCAGAAAAGCTAACGTTTCTATTTGTATCAACAAACTTGTTGTCATGGTAACGGAAATAGAAAATATTAGCGACGAGTAAACCCCATTATTTTATGAAGACAAATATGTTTTTATTTTGTGTATACTTTACTATTTAACAAAACGACGGTAATTTCAAAACGTACGTATTACTTTTGAATAACCCTTTATATTAGCCCTGTTATTTATCTCGGATTTGTTGACAATTTATGAAATATATTCATTATTTGTCATAGGAATTCTGTAATGTCACATGCATTTTAGAATAAGAACAAAATACATATAAAACATCTGGTATCAACAGCAAAAACAGTGTAACCAGAAAAACAATAAATTGCTACAACAAATGCGAACTAGATGTAGAAATATTTAGTAATGACAATTGTAATGTTTTACGTTGAAAATGTAAACAAAATATCCGCCATTTCAATAAAAGGTAAAAATGCATCAGAATGCGCATGCCTACAATAAAATATGAGAAGTTTTAATAAGATTAGAGATGCACACCTTTCAAATAAGTAACAAGCATGAATAATTAATAATAATATAAATATAAATAATAATAAACGATGAGCAAATCTCTGCAGGTCCCAACACGCAAACTAAGTCAAAGTATAAAAATTCATAGAAATTAAAAAGAGAAAATAAATTTAGTCTTGAAATAAAAATGTAAAACACAAAAATTACTACAAATGAATATTTATGTAAAAGAAATAACTTAAGAAAACGAAAAAAAGAACTAATTTGCATATAGTAGGTGGATTAATACAAGGGTTAAAATGGAAAAATATATGAAATAAAATAAAAATCGGAATTAAATGTGGGAAGTGAGAGAAAAAAGATGAGCATTTTCCGAGAAACAGAAACGACACAGTATAAAAGTAGCGAAAACGGCGTCGGAAGGGATTCGTTCGACATTTTTTACTCAGCGTACCTTCAAAATTCAAGATTCTGATTCTGATTGCATTATGCGATTCGAATTTCTAGCAAATTATTGCACATTCAAATAAGAAGTTAAAGCATTTGATTTAAAATATTTAGAGTTTACAATATATTTTCTTTCATATTATTTTTAGTATTATCATTATTGATTTAAAGTTACAAAATCGGTACGTATACTTGCAGTTATTTTAAAACTGACCGCACCATATACAAAGAAAAGTTCGGAAACATGTATGCGGAACAGAGTTTTGACTAAGTTAATTAAGGCACAATATTGTTTGGTGTCTAAAATAAAAATAAAAATATTTTAAAACATATATGGGTTATTAATTTGAACGAATTAACGATGAATACATTGTGAGTGTAAATGTATGCAAGATATCTGAGTAAGTGAGTCGAAAGTTAGATTTCCACGAATGATCTCATGATACCTGTGTAATTGAAATTTTACAATCAAATATTCATTGATATGGCATAATAATAATAAAACTATAGACGTGTTGTTCTGTAGGAACTCGAATTCCCCTTAAACAACACACTTATTTAGCAAAAAAAATTTCAGTAGAATCAAGATATCCACATCTAAAGAGTCAAATTGTCACCTTGATTCCTAGCTTAACTTTCGAAGAGAAACTACCCCCTTGGTTAAGTGAAATACTTGAGGTTGATTCTATAGAATCTAAACAAAAACTTCAAAAATATATGTGTGTTTTAATAAGGAATTTATATAAAATTCTCCGATGATAAGTTTTAGTTTAAGTAATGAGATATCTTAAGTTTTAAATAAATGACTTGTGAAAATACAAATAGACAATAAAAGAATTTTAACAATTTACATATTTTTGTATTATTTCTTTGGATGCTAGGCCTATTAAGTAGAACGCGAAAAATATAGCCCTGAGATATATGCTTGAGTACCTGCCCACACAAAAATTATTTGCTGCATTACTAACCAAGCAAAACTCGTAGCAATATGTTTAATTCGAATAATTATAAAAACGCCACAATATGTTTGCAATCAATCAATTTTAAACTCACAAAAGGTATAATTAAAATATTGCAGTGACATCTAAGCTATTAAATCAGACAAACAAAACTGGTTAAATATTAATCGATCTGGTAATAAGAGTTTAGAAAACTATCTAGATTAACATTTTAGATCATTCTCAGACCTTAAAATTGAAATTTGTAAAAACAAACAAAAACCACTGTATAACGTTAAACTCAATTAATAATTCAAATTAACCATTTATCATTTGCATAAAGATTAGTGAGCTACAACACATAAAGTATTCCGCCTCGTTTCATTCTAATTGTTTGTCAAAAACATTAAATTAGTTTTCACACGTGTAGGTTCTCTTTCCGTTCTTTTGAAAATAGTCATTTAATTATAAAGTTTAATGCGCCAAGGTGTGGCTAAGAAGCAGTTGGCAGACCTTTGCCAATTGAAACGGCGATAAATTCGTCGAAACCGCTTAACGTGCTACAGTTTGCAAGATCCTCAACCAAAATTAATATTAATAGTTCGTTTAACCTTCGCTAAATATATTTTACTTTTGCCACTGGTAAGACTACTTATACTAGCCTCTCTCATCTTATCTCCATGACAGGATTTATTTCCATCAGGATTAATACTACCGCTTCTTAACTGCACAACATCCGAATCTGTTGCTGAATGAAAATTACTTTTATCTGAGTTATGGCTTTAAAAAAATGAAGAAATGCATATCAGTTAATAACTATAAGTTTATGTTTAAAAATAATTTAATGCTTCCTATTGACAGGAATGGTTTAGAAGTAATTTTAAAGTAACTTTGAGAGAAGCTTTTTATTGAATTTACATGAGGTTTGAAAATACTCCGGTTATTTACGAACAACGGTTTTAAAAATTGCTAATACAGTATGGCTATTAATTTATAGTACTGAAACTTTCAAACTTGATTCACTTAAGATAATACTGTCCGCGTCAAAAAAAAACGGGGCATGTCTTATAACGATTTTGACATTAATTTAATTTTGTAGGTAAGTTATTTGTCAATATTAGCAGCCATGGATATAAGGTTATGCATCTGCCATTATTAAGTTAGTATGATACAACAAAGTACTGTCACAATAGGTAAAAAAAGTGTCCCGTTTTTTATGTCACGAACAGTATGTAATAATAAATTAACATTTAAGTATTAGCGTTAGAATAACATGCTCCAGGTGCCCCCTATTACCTTGAACGTATTTGTGACCATATCTGAAAATAGAGGCTGTTACAATTATTGTATTGCTTCTGTAACTTTCTCTTTTAACTATTGTATTGTGGACGTTCTATCGGAAAACCAAGCATACCCAAAACATATGCATCCAATGATGTTAAGTCCGGAGAGTGAGATGGAAAATAAAAATCGGTGAAACGTAAAATTACATTATTTCCAAACGTCTCCCGCAGAAAGTTTCTTGAAGCATGTGCTGTGTGGCACGTTCCCCATCTTGCTGAAGAAACCGGAGGGTAAGTTTCTTAATCTGCAAAATCTCCGAAGATCATCTACAAACGGTGTGAGAACTTGAGTAATATAACACTCTTGATTTAACAGTTACTGGACGTCCTTTTTCCTCAATGAAGTAAGGACCAATAATTCCTCGTCCAGAAACTGCACACCAGACGGTCACTTTTCACTATGCAGCGGTATTTCTTGCACCTCTTCTGAACCTGACAAATGAAAATGACATTCGTCACTGTACCAGATGTTGTACCAGATGTTGTACCAGATGTTACTGACGAAATTTGGATTATAATATTCCAGAGCAAGGATTCTGACACAGTATTCAAGTCTTACAGCATAAGTATCGATTCTCAATTGTTGGGTCGTCTGAATATCGTATGAATGGACATTAAGTTGTTTTTATATCTTCTGAAGAGTCCTCCAGTTTATTGACTAGGACGTGGCAAGTCCATAATTTGATTGAAGATTTTCGTTAATATCCACTGTTTTTCTTCGTCTAGCTTTACCTTTTCGTTGATGTAGCATACTTCTGGTTCTTCTAAATTTAGTTATAATGTTCAGTACAATAGCATTACTTGGTGTATGTTTATTGAAATGCTCCGAAAATTGATCGTGGACGAATTTAATGCTTGGACCAACTTGTCTACTTAAACTGTATGACCGAAAATAGTGCTCAACTAAAAAGACTTTTTCTTCAGTAGATAACATTATTTACGAACTTGCAAATAAATCAGTAAATCTAACCAAAACAAAACGTCAATGTTTATGTCAAATAATAGTGTCAATTGTTATAGGTTTAACCACTAGAAGGCCTACCGTTTCAGTACTGTAAATTAATAGTCATATTGTACAACGAGAGCTTTTTTGATAATGATAACAACTTTTATTGCCGAACATATTGACATGTATACAATAAAAAACAGTTATTAAAGTGTAATAAAAAATAATAAGAACAATAAAGAACAACATAATAAAATGAAATAAAAATTGCTAGGATAAGTCTGGAGATAGACTTATCCCAGCATTTTCTATATAAAAATATTGTGAAATTGCTTATTAGATACCATGAAAGAATAATGTATCTGATTTTTGGAAAGTTTGTAACAATATTGCGTGCAATATATTTGAGCGTATTCCAACAAGTTATAGGTTCAACAAATGTTTTATGTGAGCGATTGATAGATTAAAAAGCCTCACTGTACCGTGCAAATTTGTAATTTGTTGTAATTTTCGTAATGGGATTAAATGTCTAAATTTAGCATTCAGTGCTCTTTTTTTATCGGAAAGAGAAACGATCACAGAAATATGTAGTGTTTACGACGATGCTGTCATAGTAAAATAAATAACTATTTTATACAAGTGAAATTCGTAAAGAGAGAGAGTTATGACAGTTGAGATAAAACATCGCCATTAAATTGGAAGTAGTTTTAACCATGTCTGTACATTCTCATAGTGTCCCTGGAGTAGTTCGAAATACATCTAATAAAGTAAACCAAGCTTCAAAACAAACTATACTTCCATGCAAACAGACCAATATTTTGACAATTTTAAAATATAGAACATTTTAAAGCACCATCCGCTAGGTTGATTTGCATACAAAAAGTAATATCTATGATATGTATTTTAGCATATGAACGTCGTTGTCAAGCAGTATCAATAAGTAAAACATGAAAATATTTTGGGAGATACTTAAAATCACCTAGTATAGTAATTGCTCCATATTGCGCCCACATATCTAAAAAACCAAGAATTATATCACATCGTTTAACATTTATGGCAGCTATACCGCAATACAATTACGAAAATTAGTATAAATGCGTATATAAAATTAGTATAGTGATAACTATCGCAAGTAATACTTTTCCCTACTCAACTTTTCAATTTGCTTTTGTATATAGAACGTCCTAATTGATTTCTAGCAGTATAAATTATATTGAACAATGAGAAAACGCCTTCTGATAGCATGGGCGATTCTGGCTTTCATATTCATGGTTTATTTATCGAAATATTGCCTAGTAGGAGTTATGGTATTGTTTATGTGATGAATATTGCTAATTTAATTTGTTATAAGCATATGCATATTCCCTGAAAGATGCTTTTTCTGAAATTCTTATTTCAAATATTAATTTTTTTATTTGAAGTATTGGTTTATTTTGAATTATTCTATGTAAATAATTGCTTACTCTGTACAAAGAAAGATTTCCTGTAAAATTAGAGAACAAATGGACATTAAAACAACATTTTTATTAATATAAAGCGTTCAAATAAGCTTTGCCTCTAGTAGGCCATTCCTTTAAAAACGTATGATTATTAATAATTTAAATTTGCATTAGTTGTCAATTAGACAGATGCATAGTTGACAAAAATTGCTTTGTAATTTAAAATTGATTTAACATGGTTTTTACTATACAACACAAATCATTCATGCTAGAATCTTATTTTCGAAACGGACGTAAGATTGACGGACAATGGCAGTATTCTCTTCAAGATTGTTTAGAAGAATTTAGAAATGAGTTCCCTAACGTCATCTTTGATTATGACAGTTTTCGGCACACAGTGACACATTCCGTTATGGTTTTCAGAGAAACAGGGAGTGTTAAACAGAAAGAAGGCGCAGGTCGGGCGAAAAAGCGTACAGAAGAGCTAGTTAATAATGTAAGAGAAATTATAAATAATGCACCAAGAACTTCCGTACCAGCATTATCACAACAAGTGGGTGTGTCAATTGGCACATGTCATACAATTTTGAAAAAGGACTTACATTTATTTCCATATCACATGACCTGTTATCAAGAAATCAAGGAAATCGACTATCCGAGAAGAATAAGGTTTAGTCAGTGGTTCTTAAATAATTTTGATAATGACCTTCTTGACAAAACCTTTTTTTCTGATGAGTCATGGTTTTATCTGAATGGATATGTGAACTCACAAAATATGAGGATGTGGACTAATGAGAAACCACATAATTTTTTTGTTGAGACCGCACTTCATCCGCAGAAAATTGGTGTATGGTGTCCATTAGAAGAAGATGTGAGAAATGTTTCGAACAAGGTGGTGGACACTTTGAACAATTTTTATAAAATTTTGCTTGTTTGTTGGAAATAAACATATTTCATTCACTTAAAAATGTTCGTTTTATTATTTTGACATTTGTCATTTCAATCAAATATCTCATCTCATAACCAACAAAATTCCTATTAAAATTAGTAACAAGCTAAGACATAATCGTAATTTCCAAGGGCTACTTTGAGGTAAAATTTATTTGAATTCTTTGTAGTTTAAGTAGTATTTTTAGAACAATGTTTATTTTTTAGATAATTAATGTGGTGGGCGGAGTTTGCAATTATCTAATCATATCCTACAATTCCTAAAATTAATATTTAATTTCGTGTGATATTAACGTATGGTCCAAAAGTTTTCGGAAAAATTTTAGATTTAATTTTCTCAAAACTGTTATACTTTATAAACTATAATTGCAACGATTAATTATTGATGGTGGGCCATTATCTTCGATGGTCCTCAGTTTTTTTCTGACTTGCTCCATCATCCTCTAGACAACAGCATGATCAATTTCTCACATTTTTTGAAAAATTTAACTTCGTAATTGGTCTTCATTTGGTCTTCATTTCCCATCCATTTTCATACACTTTTCTGGTTAATATTGACTTTTGACCGCGCCTGAGGTACATTGGGAGGATTGTCTAATTTAGGAACAAAGTTTATATTGTTTGTCTTATTCCAGTCTCTAGTAACTCTAGCACAATGGCATGAAACTAGATCAGGTCAAAACATGATATCGTCATTGTCATGATGTGTATTTAAAAAGTGAAGCAGTTTAAGAAGGCATTTTTAACTGTAAAGTTGTGCAGTTAAAGCATCTCCTGAAACACGACCAATGAACGGCTGCGAGATAAATCCAGCCTCAGAAATGGTACACCACACTAAAATTTTGTCCTCAAATTTGAATTTACCTTTGAATTTGACATTGTCTGGTATGTTTTCTGTGTCGTTGGTATAAAAACCGTTGTTTTCCTTCTTCTCTGAATGGGACAAGGTGAAATACTTCTCATCGTCCATTATAATCAGTTTATTGACAAAATGGGCGCGCCTTAGTGCATGACAACTGCTGATATCACCTGCTGGTCAATTCGAGGATTTCAATAGCTTTAGATTTTCAAATAGCGTAAATTGTTTCAGAATTTTTTTAGTCTATATGGAACACAGATATGAACATTGCATAGATAGAATAGTTAGTAGTACATTCACTATATTTTGTTTCGTTAAAACTGCAGATATAAAACGAGATATAGCATACTGTATAGTAGATACCTACCCATTATCCTTTTGCTTTTACTACAGTGATCAAAAAGTATTGGGTTCATCTAATCCGTACTGGTTAATTTAATCGGACTCACTATCTTTTACGTGACATTTTGAAATCAAAATTTCATGTTATTATTTTTGTTAGTAAGATATAAATATACGAGGGATGTTTTCAAAGTTCTGGGAATTGTGCTCTAATTAAATTACTCAGAACTTATAGGCAATGCTATTGGTGATAGACAAGTCTTGACATGTTTATGCAGCTATTCAATGCAATATGGTTCAGTCTGATTCAGGTGTTCGACCGATATAGACTATTATAGACGCATTTTTGTAGCACTGTTTATATAACCATCGAAGACGCGGCTAAATCTCAAAGAGCAATAATTTACTTTTTGTGGAAAGAGGGTGTGAAAACTTCAGAAATTATTAAACGTCTGCAAGGCGTGTTTGAAGTCTGCAGAATCTAAAAGTACTGTATATTGGTGGATCGATCGTTTTAAAAGTATTAGCACGTCGGTACATGAAAGAAACATTACTGCCACGGAGAACCCACTGAAAGAGGACAGACGAATGACTATTTCTCATATTAGTGTATGCCTAGGAATAGGTACATGACAAATTCATGAGATCGTACATGATTGTTTTGGCGTAAGCAGGTTTAAGCCTGCTCGGTGCCAAGGCTGTTGAGTCCAGAACAGTAACTCAATAGATCTGACACTTAGCGTCAACTTCAAGAGGTGATATCCTGTTACGGTGATGAATTTTGGCAACACATAATAACTACTGACGAAACGTGGATTCCTTATTTCAATCCTGGACCAAAAGTCAATCCAAAGAATGACGTAAATCCGAAGAAGGGCCTCCACTTAAGGCGCGTACAGATTCGTCTGTCGAAAAGGTTATGCTTACTGTATTCTGGGATTGTAAAACTATTATTTTTATGGAGTATCTGGTGAATGGTACTACAATTAACGTAGAATATTATTCGAACTTATTATAAGGACCACTATAGCAGGCACTTATCAGAAAACGTCCTGGTAAGTTGCATAAGCGTCCGTTATTATAACATGATAATGCAAGACCGCATACCGCAAGAAAAACGAAGGATGTTTTGAATCAATGGCTTCCGCATTCACCTTATTCACCGGATATCGCGCCGAGTGATTTTCATATGTTCCCAGATTTGGAAAAACCTTTACGGGGTGTTCGTTTTGAGAGTTTAACTGAGGTAAAACGTGTCATAAATTGGTGGATTGAGGGAACACCGAAAAAAAATTTTGAGAACAACTTAAAAAAATTAATTTATCGTTGCGATAAATGTAGTCAATTAAATGGCGATTATGTTGAAAAACTAGATTGTAATGTTGAGGAAAATTGACAAAATAAAAAAATTATAACCAAATTCCCAAAACATCCCTCGTATAAACATATCTCTCTCATGAAGAAAGGGTTTTCTACGATTTTCATAATGTCTGTTTTTGTTAAGTAAAGAATCTGCATTAAATTTCGTTCGCAGAATGAAATTCCGCATGGATACGTTGAAAATGTTGGAAAAGGTTTCGGAGACGAGTGCATGTCAAGAACAAGAATGAGTGTCATAAAATGTTCAAAGAAAACAGAGAAACGTGTTGAGGATGAAGAGCGATCTGGACGTTCTTCAACAGCAGCTGATGAAAATTACATAAAGGAAAGATCTTGTGCTCAAAAATCGTTGGTTGACAATTACACATTATCGCGCACATCGATATTTCTCTACAACAAAAACCTGAACCGTCCCTGTATTTATTTTTTTAATTTATTTTTCGAACTCATCGCATCACCCATAAATACTGGCTAATGAGTTTCCATTTATTTACATACAGTGGAGTTAATCGATGCACCGGTGGACGCACCTTCTCGCAAACTAATTTAAATTAATAATCCCCCGCAAGACTTTAGAGCACTGCGAAGAGATGTAAATCAGGTCTCGTTTCTCGTATACATTCACGGACACAGTTGCAAAAAAAGGTGTGAAGAAGGCGATAACAAACCGTCGACAAGAGGAAACCCCCTGGAACGACCGACTTTAAATCATTTTAAAACGTGTTTTATAAACAAATCGATGAATGTAGCAGACGAGCGACATTTCATCGCTGTTGATTCCGATGACAGCGCAGCGGTCTGAATGGATTGATGAGCATATTTCATGAACACGTACGACGTGACGTGAAACGTTGTTTAATTTATGTAGAAGCACACACGGAGTTTCAAAAATTACAGTTCATGAATTAAAGAGAGAAAATTCAGCAAACCTCTTTCCATTTACGATTCATATCGATATATTCCACATTTTGCAAAAGCCTAAGAAGAAATTACTGAAACGCGTATATGAAGAATAGAGAATCACAGCTCCTAGGCTTAATTTAATAGACTTCTTCCTTCATTTATCAACTATGATCTGAGTATCTTTGTTTTGTTCTAATTCCAAAGGGAAGAATTTTTCGCAAGTTCTCAAATTTGTATCATTCAAAGCTTACTAGATTTATCTTGCTCATATATTGAATTTGGAGCGATACAGGTTTGAAACAGTGGCTGGAAGTTAGTGTAGTGGTAACTCCTTGAAAAGCGTAATTATTATAAGCGGACATTAGCAGTTTAACCCTTAAATTCCGAACCATTTAAATTATACGTAGATTCCGAATGGGGGTATATTGTGGACCCCAGCCGTTTTTTATAAATAATAATAACTGCAATAGACTTAAACAAGTATTTATTTATTATTCATTACAAAAACAAGCAAAGTAAAATATTTTTCTAACATTCATTACGAAAATAAGCAAAATAAAATATTTTTCTACAGAACTATTGCAAATAATAATTTTTAAATCTAGGGCTCTTCAACGCTGCAGTTAATGAGGCAAGATACTGCTTTTGCTTATTTTCTGCGCTGTTCGCAAATAAATTGTTTACATTTGTCACATCTAATCCTGGACTTCTTATCTTGATTTCTGGGACATATATGGCACCTACCTCGTTTTCGTTCCAAATTCTGTTTGGTGAGCAATGTTTTAGGGATGTCAATTTCGCAATTTTTCAAGGCCTCTAAAATGCGTTTTTTTTTTGGTCTGGTTTTGCAGCACGAATTTTCATGTTGGCGTTCGTAAGTTGATCTCCTAGTTGCAACATAAAACATTTTCTGCGATACAGTTTGTGTTTCATCCAATCGGGATTTCTTGAAATAAATAAAATGAAAGCATTTAGGGCACAAATATCTAAAATATTCATAAAAATTCTATAAGGCCAACGAGCTGTTCGTCTAGCACACGTGTATTCACGAATAAGTTTGTCGGCATTATCAACACCTCCTTTGCTCTTATTATAATGTTCAATCATGATTGGCTTTTTGTGCTCGTTTTGAGAAATAGAGTTATCAGAATGTTGGGTGGATAGCACGTGTACTATTCGTCCTTTCTTAGGTAGATAAGCTACTATTGTGACCTCGTCACTAAATTCAAATTTTGAAAACTTTTCTGGCATTCCTGGAATTTTCAGTTCGTATGGTGTATCAGGTTTAGATTTTCGAACAGTGCCGAGTAATGTTAGATCCTTACTCAGTAAAAACTTCGCAAGCTGTACAGATGTGAAAAAATTATCAGTAGTCACACCGCGCCCTGTACCATAAATTGGTTCACACAAGTCTTTTACCACACGATACCCATGATTTACCTCAGGTTTACCTCCGGGCAATTTACCAGTATAAACTTGTAAATTATGTAAGTATGATGTTTCTACATCAGCAAGTGCCCATATTTTTATACCATACCGCGCTGGTTTTGATTTGATGTACTGCCTGAATGGGCACTTGCCTCGGAACGCGACAAGCTGTTCATCGACTGTGGTCTCTTCGTGAGGTTCAAATGACTTCTTGCAATTTTCAACAAAAAGATCCCATACCTCCCTTATTGCTGCTAGCTTATCATACGCCTTTCTTTCACTTCTAGATATTTTGTCGTCGAATCTCAAATAGCGCCAAATTTGCTGAAAACGGTCTCTAGACATGGCAGCGACAAAGAATGAACGTCTAATACTTTTATCAGATATCCACAACTCGTGAACACTTTGCTTTCTACATCGTAGAGCTCCAGATTTCAGCAAGATTCCCACAAAACAATCAAATTCAGTTTTATCTAAGCTCTTCCACTGTCTTGGCGAATTTGGATGTGCACTATTCCATGTAGCAATATGTCGTTCCGCTTCTTCATTTGTATGAGTACAAATTTGTCCTTTTATTCGTCTGTAATAAGTAAATCAAAATAGTCTTTTAGTGTTACAGCATTCTGCACATAATCTGTGGGACCAGGTTTCGCGGTAACTATATTACGTTGGTAGCGCCGTGTAGGCGGTTTTGGTTTACTAAGCCATTTCAATCCCGACTTGGCCACAAATTCTTCACTACTTTCTACTACATCAACTTCAAGTCCACCTACTTCTTCATCACTATCTTCTTCGACTTCTTCCTCCAATTCGTCTTCTGATTCGGATACATTTTCATTTGGAACAAAATCTGTATCTTCTTCATCTACATCACTGCACTCACTCAAATCACTAGAGTCATAGAAATTTTCAGCTAATCTCTGTATCTCTGCTTGTGTATATACTCTGGATGTTCTTTTACTGCTCATTTTTCTTGAATTTTCAAACCTTATCTGAAACAAAGCAAATAATGTTATAGTCACACTGATTCCGAATGGGGGGACGTCGTGGCCCACTCACATTTCTATTACATATAAGTTTTCAGGTATAAGATCCTGAACTCGTATTTAAGTAAACATTACCTCACACTATAACTGACACATACCCAGAAGCAGGGTGACCAATAGTTTTTATTAAAAAAAATATACCGAAAACATTGAACACAGTGTCCCCCCATTCGGAATTTAAGGGTTAAATTAATTAAGAAGTCGTTTTAAGTTAATATAACTATTAAGTACTGTTCTTTCTGTTGGGATAATTGGATGAGTATGTGCACACTTTTTTGTAATGGTGTGTATAGCGGGCTAGCGTCTTAAACTAAAAGCTTGTCAATACTCCAGGACCACTTACAGTGCATATGGTGTGTATAAAGTGTGCAATGACTTTGTTACTACAGCTACTCCCCCTAGAATAGTAGAAATGTTGATTTGACTTTCACTTCCTGAAAATTTAATGGCAACTGGAGAGAATACCGATCCCAAAAAACAGACCTCTTCTCATACGCGGACTCCAAGTTGCGAACCTGCCACGAACGGAGAGTCCAGTTCGTGGCGGGTTCACTCCCGCTCTCCGGCTCTCTTACTACTTGCGCCGTTCAGGCGTAACTTGAAACTTATATCACATATTGTGTTCATACTATATAATAACTATTTGGATGTATTGCTTTTTCTATTAATAAATAATTATTATTAGTAATAATTAGATTGCGAAAATTTTGTAAGGCGTGCGCTGGAAACTTAGAATTGGTTTCATCGCCTGATATGTACATACAGATATATGTAGTGCAGTGTGAACCTCGTTCATACGTATTTATCGTATTATAGTATTTTCTACGTTGTATAGAAGTATGTCGCAGTTACTTAATTAGATCGAAAAAACGACCATTATCTACCACAGTAAAGAACTTTATTTGTGAATTTCCGGATTTAATGTACAATGGCGTAAAAATGAAACGCTCGGTTTCCGATAGAACGCTCATGTGCTGGACGAAATATGACTGCAAAAAGCACGCAGATAGAAGGCAGTACAAAAAAACTGGTTTACTATCGAATGAGCCATTTCTATTCGATTTATGCTTAACATTAAAGGTGTGCAATCTACCGTTTCGTTGATTAGATAAGGAATCATTTGACTCCTTCTGAAATAAATACGCGAAATGTAACTTACCTAGTTCGACAACGTTACGAAATTTTGTATCATCTGCTCACGAACGTATTGGGAACAGAATTAAATAGTAATTGAAAAATAACAACAAAGAACTGCCGAAGTTATTTAAAAATGGTGTTAAATACATTGAAAAAATTTGAACTTTCGAGAGGCCAACTCTTAATGTTTTTAACTGTCACCGCAACTATGCGTGTTGTAGGTCGATCTCTTAAAGATGACTGTCTGTCACTTTTTACATGTTACGTGTAAAATTCATGCGTTACATCTTGTGGCAGAAGCGATTCGACGCTGCTATCCAAAGGTAAATAATTTGATAACGCTCACAAAAGCAGTGTTACTCAAATTCCCTAAACGTATTCGAGAATTCCACAGGCAATGTCTCGACATGCCGAACCTACATAGCCTATTCTTACTGGGGAACATGATTAAAGGCAGCATCTTATTATTTTTTGCATTTCCAAAAAATTAAGTTTGTAGTTTTACAATTTGATCCTAAAGAAGCAACTGCCATCAAGGAAAGTCAAAAGAATTTCCAAGATGCTCAAGTTGAAACAGTAATTGTTAAACTACAAAATCCTTCGTTGCCATTAGTGGATTCACTGCAAATACTGGACATTATACAAACATAGTGACAACAAAAATATTAGTGTTGTAGCCAGAATAGATAGTGTGCTAAAGAAAGCCGCAGATTTTACAACATCAAAACATATTTGTAGTGATGGTGAGTGCACAAATCCGTTAAGTATTAACAAATATTACGTTAATTGCGCAAATATAACATCGCTAGATGACGAACGATCGTCCTCTTTATATACAAAAATTTTTTCCCCACGGCGAACTCGATTTGCCGAAACAACTGTGGAAACATATCTGATGATTCAAATATATAATCTTATCTAAGATCTTATCAGATCTTATCCTATTTGTGTATATTGAAAGTGCTGCTTGAAGTGTTTATTCACCTACGCCTCTGGTCCGCCGACCATATTTCGCACTCAAATAATATTAGTTGTTTATTATTCTTTACTTTGAAGAGGGTATATTTTCCAATCATTGGTAACATTCTACAGTAATAGCAACAGGTAAGGAAGTACTATGAAAACATCGAAAATTATTGCCCCATAATTATTATAAATTGGTTCTTAAAAATATATCCTTAGTCTTATTTCATAAAAAATAGTATGTCGTTTTTGTTTGTGTTTGTCTACCGTACACCAATTTATATTCGCACACATCAAAATAAATATGTAAAAATTGTAAATATACATAATTATTATACATTGGTTGAACTATTTCATAGCTTAAATAAATGTAAAAGAAATAAATTGAAACTAAATATGTATATATATAACAAACTTCCTGCAAAACTAAAACAATTATCCAACAAGATGTTCAAACCAACAATTAAAAGGATATTAATATAAAAATGTTATTATTCTGTTGAGTATCTGGCGGGCGACGTTATTTAAAATAAATGTGTTGTCTCTAAGGACTGTTTTGTAATTGTAATTAATGAATAATGTTCTATTTTACTGTACTGATTTGCATGACTTATCAATAATTTTTGACTAATAAATTATCTGTCTATCTAACAGAAAGAAGAAAAAATCCATACAGGATAATATACGAAGAATAAACATTAATATCTACATACGTATAGCTTATATAAATATTATTGATAATAAAAGTAATTAATAACAAAAAAGAAGATATATTCAGAATACTGATATCAAACTAAATATAGAACTGAATCCTAAATTTAACGTTCAGTAAATTGTGACACGTAAAATTACAATTACAGTAATTTGTCCACTAAAAAACGTTTTAAGTTTTTGAGATAAACATTAAAGAAGTCAGTGAGTGCGCATTGCATTAACAATTCTACCCATTACTAAAACCTGCGACAAAAAACGATTATGTATATTGCATCATAGAACGTAGAAAGTGGGTTGACTTCTTGTCCCAATCTGATGTACATTGAAGCAGAAAGACTCCTATAAATTAGTGTCCGTAACGTTGCCAATTATTCATTTGTGTAGAGAGGTTACTCCAAAGATAGTTCTTCTCGATTCTTTTGTCATAAAGTTGAGTTCCATACACAAACCTTCAGAAGAATATCCATGGTCAAGGCAGTTTCCGCATTTCGGATTGTAAATAAATGAATTGTAGGAGGCTATTTCATTGCATTTATATAAAATATATTTTAGGAAAGTAGGAGAACAGAGTATTTTTAGAATAGATCAGAAATACATATATACGAGAGGGCATTATCTTTTCGGACTAGACATGAAAATAAAAGACAAGAGCATCAATAAAAAATTATTTTTCAATATAGTTTCGCTGCTTTTTAATACAGGTATTATATAGTTTCAATAACATTTTTAATCCATCGTAAATATCTTGTTTTCGTTTCTCTGAAAAATGGCTTTCTATGGCTACTATAAGTTCGTCATCGTCCCTAAATTCTGCCCCCTAAGTGTTTTCTTGAGATTCGAAAACAAACAGTAATTACTGAGTGATAAATTTTGACTATAAGATGGGTGCTCAATTTCTTCAAAGTCACAATCAGCAATGCAACTTTTAGAAGTCTTGACTTGTGTACTGGTGCATTGTCGTGGAGCAACAACACACCTTGCGTGAGTTTCCACCTTTTTCCAATTTAATATAATCTCTGAGATGATGCAGCAAGCTTGCATAGTATTCTCCCTTTATAGTATAATCCTTATTCAGATAATAAATTCAGATAATAATTAAGTTTTTTGACAGTCCCAAAAAAACAGTTGCCATTAGTTTTCCTGCAGAAGGAGTGACTTTAAACACCTTAGTGTGGCTCAAGCTCATAATGACAGGCCCAAGCTTCATTTCCATTGACAAGTCGGTCGATAATTAAATCTAGTTTGTTCCCACAAAGCGCTAAGAATTGTTCACACGTCTCCACCCGGACACGTACTAATAGCGTTACGTTCGTGAAACCCGCCTTGGTACTGGTTAGGATTCTAAAGACCGTGGTTTCTGATACACCTAGTGAACCCTTTAATTTTTCATCTTTCAGTACCAAACAGTTCTTTCAACAACATCTGAAGTGATCACATCATTAGGGCGACTTGGACGCGATCATCAAACAATTTTGGTCACTTGCAAATAGTTGATTGGAAGGACAATACAGCCAATATTTATTCAATAATTTTTAGGGCTTTTCCTTATTTTGTAAGGAACTTTATAGCGGCTGTATTTTCGATTTTGTTCATTTTGACATCCAATCAATGCACGATAACACACACTGACCGATAAAAAAATTAATAATTTTGCAAATGTTTCGTCTATTGGTACACAAGTTACCAAGGCATATGTGATTTTAAAAAGCATAATTGGAAATTGCATTAAAATTTAAGGCTGCCTAGTGCGGGAATATAGGAAGGGTCTTCCGTATATTAGAAATTAGAACGATGTAATAACCTATAAATTTTGAAAATTTCAAACGATAAGTGGAACGGTAAACAATAAACTCGATACGTATTGAAAGGAATGAATTCTGTAAAAGAACACAGTTGTTTATTTGTTTGCTCTAAGTTACGTTTTCTATACAATAATAAGAGTTTACCTCTTATTAATACAAACTTGAAAAGAAAAGTTTAACTTTTTAAGGAATATGTCCTTTTAACAGTGCATCACGTAATCTCCATCTATATTGCTCTCTTTCTCTTTCCTTTTCACTGCGTCAAGATCCCTTTTTTATTATTCGTTGTTCCCCGAAGATTTTTCAAAGCGGTTATTATGTGCATTTTATTAGCTTCCATTTGTTTTGAATTATTATACCGGAATTATGGATGACTTTCTTTCCCGTAGCGGTTCTTAGTATTTTGTCCTTCTGATAACGGTGCCATTAAGAAAAGATATGTGTGATAATTTTCCCATTTCTTTCCGCATATTTTTTTCGTTTTCCCGCAATCTTTGCGATCGTTACGTTTACGTTCATTTTTTGATAAGGGGAAAATAAGGTATTATTCTTTAAATTATAGTAATATTATCACTAAAATGTATTTAAATGTATTTGAATCCAATCATAACATTTTGTTTTTCTTTTTCAGGTAAGTACTACGTTGTGAATTCCATTTGGTATTTCCGTTACAAATTGCAGCGTTTTTAGTAAAGGTATAGTAAAGTTTTACTTTTATTTGTATTTATTCGAACAGTATGAAAAGACTAAATTATTGACTACACACAATCATGAAATTTCATTTTGTTATATGAAATGTTATAGCTAAAGATCAAAAGGTATGCTTTTATAATTTATAAACATTCTAATTGAAACAATAAATTACTAAATAATTCTCTATATTGTTATAGAGATCTCTGTTAGAGTTTGTGTGGAGCAAATTTAAGTTTGCTGAAAAATGTGGCTTCAAATCAAACTCACTTGGAAAGTTACCATTTAATACCTCATTAATTTCGTTTAATTTTAAAAACTATACTTTTTCTATACTGAGCAAAATTTATTTTTAGCATTAACTGCCTCATTTACTTTACAAATTTTATCTTACTTTTTTTTACAATAGACAAAGGTTTATATAATATCAATCTTAGTTTCTAAATTTGTTATTGCAACTGCAATACAAACAAGATTGCTTTGAATATATAGCACTTGATTTATTAATAATTGATCGCTAAAAGGGTTTACATATTTTTCAATAGCTACTGAATCGTCGGACTGATATCGGAAATTCCCTCTTTCATTCCGTTATAATATGCTGAAATAAAATCTACAGCTTTTAGTCAGGTACCCCACCTGGTTAGGCACAGGTTCTAGGGACAGTGGAATCCTGTCTATATATACTTGAACACGTAAGGCAGGTGTAATAAATACGTTTCTAATGCTTATTACTAAACTATTTACAAGAGTTTCGGCAGCTCTATCTAACACATGAGTTGAACAAGTGCGGTGAATTCATTTGGGATAAAATATTTTTAGATTTTGACTTGCTTTTAACATATATGGGCAGTGTCAGTCACTATTAATAATACGTTGTCTGTTGGTATTTTCTTAGGTAAATAAAACTTTTCAAGTACTCATTGATAAATCGACTGACTGTCAAATTGTTTGTTTTGTCAAGTTCTTCTACATTAATCACATAACTATTGCCTGGTTCATTTTCATCCAAGCTGCCCATAACAAAATTTGCAATGTACCGTTTCATCGACTGAAAATCAAATCGGTTTACTACTAATGACTGTCACTAGAGATGCATAAGTTGAATTAACAAATTTCTTAGGCATTATTGAAGAAGTGGAAGTTTTAAGATCTGGAGAATGTGTTTGTGAAGAAGTGTTTAAATTTTTTTGGAATAAAGGCTGATCGAGTTTGTGCAGAGGAATATTTAAACTCACCGAGAGGCTAGGTTACTGGAGTAAATTTTTTACTTCTTACATATTGGTATGTATAGCAAGCGTCAAATAAGATGGCGAGCGGTGGGAGTAAGTTCGCGCAGGTTTAGAAATAGTGGGAAACTTTGTATTTGGTTTTACATAAAGTTGCAAGTAACCACCGCTCGCCATCTTATTTGGCGCTTGCTATAACTTCTGAATCGTTGTGTAGGAAATGGGGGGAGATTACTTCTTTTCCCTATGGATTTTAGTTCCAAAATATTGTTGCACTTAAAATTTTACTAGTCTGAGGAAAATTAGAATAAATTATGTTTTTTTTTACAAAAATGTATTTTATTGAAGGGCTGTTTGCATTGTTGTTAAATAAAATTATATTATGTATAAAATAATAGTGAAGCTAACCTCTTTTCGTGCAAAAGATATAGCACCAGTCAATAATTTTTAACTCTTTTTTACCGCTACATCTCTTTAGACAGGAACTTTTGTCTGTTACTTACTTAGGCGTTGTAAGAGACGAACAAATGATAAATTTTCTCTTTACCATTATATAAATAAACAGGGAGGGTTAAAATTCGCCCGCGCTAATATGTTGGAACTAATCGAAAAATTCCACAAAACACAGTTAAGAAAACATGTTTAACCTGAATATATCACATTATCTAATCCCTTTCACTCTTAATCACTTAATTTGTTATCACAAGGAATAAAGATTAAATCAGTCTGGCATCTCTTGTTAAATGGGTTTTTCCTTTGGTTCCTAATGGATGTGGTATGTTCATATACCTAAATAATATAATGGGAATATGTATATATATATATATATATATATATATATATATATATATCCCTTTGGCAAATTTTAGATAAAAACCCCTTAAATATACAAAAATTTTATTTGCACATGGTTGTATGCACTTGATATTAATTTTGTATATAATCCAACCTCTAGTCATAATACATACTATAAAGAACGTATCAAAAGATCTCTTAAGAAATAATAAGTAAATTTGGTATGAATAACGTTTCCATTGAACTGGTATGCGTACCTAAATAATGCTATTTTAATGTTATCTTAAATAATATAAATGAAAAGACAGATTATACTAAATATTTGATATTTTTCTACAATGTTTTATGATATTCATCCGTCCATTAGTTATTAGTTTATTAATATCTTTTATGACGTATTCTGGTGTAGATACATTTTTGTAATGCCTGGTGGAGAATCTGAGAATGTGCGTGACAAAATAACTGCCTATCGCACGGAAGATTGTACAGTATTTAGAAATGCGGAAAAGTTTCGAAATTTGAGGTCTACCCTAAAAACACTAGTCACCGTTTCAATTAAGTTATTCTGTAAGTGTAACAGAAAATTAACAGCCCCAGAGGGAGTACGGTATACAGTTGTGGGTGTGGTAATAAAATATCCATCAGCATTTTCCACATGTTTTACAAGAATAATAGTATTAACAACCTTTACTGTCTAACAGTATTATACACGAATTACATGACAATATACAAAATTAAATGTACAGTTATGCTTAAATAAATTTAGTACAAAATATTTTTTAATTTTTAGTTTGATATAAAACATACTTTGACTGTCAATTTGATCAAATAGAAAGTGAGATAAGGATAGTCCCATTTTTAAGCCCAAAGAAAATTTGGTTAACAGATTGACCTACTTTTTTGTAACACTTTTTGTATAAATAACAATGGTAATAGCGAAGACTTATAGGAATTAATTTTAAATACATGAGAAAATATAGTTGAGATTAAAAATGTCGCACATTCAATATCCAGAAAGTTGAGGGCAAAGTATTCTTTCGCAATAAAAGTAACTAATCGTATTAAACTGTACATTCAAATACCATATTTTATATTTTTTAAACCACGTATACTCTGTTTCAAGTTATAGTGCGAACGCAAGCTGATGTGTAAAACCTTTTTAATTAGGCATCCTGCGGCGAGGATCTAGAAAAATGCAAACAATGATTATAATCAGGGCATAGAAACCGAGAAGTATTAAGTATAAATTTTATTATAAGCTATTATGTATAGGCATAATTTTGTCTATACATATTATAAAATGATTAAGGAATAATATCGACTTGCCACATTGGAATTTTCCTTGAAGATCCTTTATCGCTTTTCTTTTTTCTTGTTTGAATGTTATATTTGAAACTTTAGTAAATTGTTCCTCAAGTCCTTATAGCCACTAATATTTTCCGTTATAGTTCATTTATTTAATATACGGCAGTTCCCAATCGCTGTATAAATAGACCGCAATAAAATCATTATCCAAACCCTTAGGCATTTCTTATAATTTGAAATGCACTATACATTCCTATTATAATATACATATACATTCATTGTTTATAATCAAATATTGATAATACGGGCCTGTGTCGTGTTCCTTGTATCGATTACTTTTATTGTATACCATTTTTCGTGTTGAAGGAACTGTGGAAGCTTGCCGTTCGTACTATAACTTGAAAGAGACTATACATGAAAAGCATAGTCAGCCTAAACAAAATTTGAAAATTTGATAGTTTCACATTTTTTGCGAATTGTACATCATTAAGGATGAATACGAGTGATTTGAAAGCAGAGAAACTTTTTAATAATATTTTTAGGGTAAAAAATTATTTTATTTTTCAACATTTCTATCCACTTTTTTTCAAGTCATCTAAAAAGTAAAATTTCGGAAGCCCGTCAAAATAGGAATATCTGGCGGCTATCACCTTCTCATTTCTCTAGAATATTTTTCCACTGAGCTGTAGTTTAAGTTTGGAAACTGGTAAATATGATAAGTGTGGCAGCAATTCTTATCCTAATTCGATAAATTTAACGGTTGCCTTTTGTCTGAATAAATGACTTCCTTTTTTCTTCAGTTTGGTATCCAAACGTGTCAGTATACTGGGCAGTTATTGCACTTTTTTTTTAAATCGTCAATAAATAATCTTCAAAAATTATGACCGTGATAAAATCACAGTCATATGACCATAAGATCACGGTCATATGACCGTGATCTTATTATTCATCATTTTTTGAGTAGTTACTGTAGAAGAATGCCACAGACGTTCAATATTTTCTATGCTTATATAATAACTTTTGAACGCAGTGAATCACTTACAAATTATTCCATGGAATGAAGCAAACTCATCATATTAACTTGTTTCTTTTCCACGTAAAAATATTGTATAGTTAACACAGGAAATTATTTTTTCTCCATATTTACACAAAAAGCAACTAGTTTAAACGATTGTAAAAACCTATCTATCTGACGCATTTGGTCGAGAAACATGGCACTCCCATCGAATCATCCTTGTATTTAACTATAAAGCACAGAAGTCACAGAAAATAATGATATTACATAAATAGATATAAACATGTTCACTGGTTGACGGTTTTTTCCAAACATCTATGGTGCTTTTGCATAACGTTTGTTCATACTCTAAGAATAAAAAAATATTAAACTAACGGGGCATGTACGGTCCAAAAAATTAAGTAAAGAAGGGGCATCTATGCAGTTTGTGATGGGTTAGATCAAGAATCTTGCATTACGATAAAACCGTATTTGTTCAAGATATCTTAGTACGGCTTGCAACGAGGTAAACAAACTGCATCGATTTTAAAGATGACATTTGAGAAGATTCTTATGTACAAAAATTCCCTGTTATACCTTTTTTTATGAGTTTTTACATAACCACAGTCTCCAAAGAAAGACTTTAAATTCTAGTTCAAGATTAAGATAAACATTGTTCAGATACCAAACAATCGATAGCTACTTTAACGCGCTTAGTACTAATCCGTATTATACGAATTTGAAATCAGATAGATTACTGAAACTATTGCAAAATTGATAAAATGTTCAGAAAATCTTAAACTAAAACCAAAGAAAATCTTCCAAGTTTTTCGCTGTGTTCCTTGGCCGAAAAGTTAAATTTTATTAGAGTATCTGATTTAGAGTTTGATCCTATGCAGCATTTATTCATTCAGCAAAATCATACTATCAGAGCAGCAATTATATGTAATATTAAAATTCTCCTGAAGAGTAAGGCGGTATTTATATTTGACAATAGTATCAGATGATCTGCTTATGTTCCAGTGCTGCGACGTAACAGAGGCAGATCATTTATCTAAATATTAAAGACCAGTGGTCTAATATTGGATACTCGTACAAAACCAGATGTACCAATAAATGAAAAAAAGGCAATAATAATTATGGGAAACATAACAAATAAGCTTAGGCAAACATGATTATAAGAAAACTAGAGGTGAACGCGGAAATCTAAAGGATCGTGTTCATATCTTAAGAGATCGGTCTTCAATATATCATATGCTTTAGAAAAATTTATGTAAACAAGGTCGCCTTTACTATCAATTGCCTCGCCAATATTCTACTGATTTTCTGTGTAACTGGAAAACAACATGTTTGGCGAGATAAATTAAATATCAAAGTTAACGGTATATAGCAAGAACTGTTAGCCCTAAAGCAGTATAGGTAACACAAAATCCGCAGTAGAAATTAGGTCACCGCCCTAATTCCGTCCCTGGTCTACAAAGGCCCCTCAAAAAACTCACCGGCCAGCTCAGTATTAAATAGCGGGAGCGTCGTGGGCCAACACAACGCATATATGTTATTTGGGCACCACTACGTTTGGTCTGGCAAGTTTTCTGATCAACGTAGAACACCCTCGGGCCAAAAGGGCTTAAGAAATCTATAAAGGGTGTTCGTATACCTGGTTCACAAAACTATCACTTTTGCTCATTAGGACATAAGGAACCCAAACACAAACAACAGCATAAACAGTAACAACAATATTTATTAATGAAAAGAATAAATTCAGTAAGTCAAAATATCAATTGCACCAAATAAATTTAAAAGTACGCAAAACACTTTGTACCAACAGGCACGAGATCAATATAGCCAAGTAGTAATACGCAATGAGATCAGAATTCGATACAGATTAATAAAAAAAGATTAATCAGAATTCGATACAGATTAATAAAAAAAGAAAAATTAAATTGCACACATATTTCAAATTTTTGATTCAATCTATATATATGAGGTTGACATTATATTAATTTAATAAAAAAAAATATTACAGCAATTTGTATTAGAAAGATGATTATGCAAGTTAAAAAAAAAGAACTGTAAATTTACAGGGATGCAAGATCGCAAATATTATTATACAAAATGGTGGGTCGAACACCATGCGGTCCTCCCAAGGGAAAAGAAATATATAACATTTATCTAGAATTCTTTCACAAGAGAATAATATGTTCAGGTCACTACCTTGCGTCTTAGTTGTCCTTGTAACCAATTAAGAGTATTTCCTGAGTACCAGTTGTCCGCTGACCAAGGATGCGTAATTCGGCGGGGGCGCCGACAAAGATCGATATATCTCGCAAAGAAAATAACGCCGCAACTTTCCCTTATTCGGTACCAAAAAAGAAGCTTTTCAGTCGCCTGCACTAGCAGCCCTAAATAAATGCGAAAAGAAAAGAATAAATGGAGGATCCAAAAGTATCATTAAAAGCGGAGAACGATGCTGCGATCAAATTAACAGCCGTCCCCATGTCTAGAAACTCACCTGAAGCAACACATGGTCGTGAAAACTTCCAGAATCGGAGAATAGTCCCCGAATTAAAACACTACACCAGTGAATTTAATAAACAAAGTCAAGATTGACCAAAACCTGCATAAGCAGAAAGTAACACTTTATAAATTTCAAAAATTGACTTCGAGTTTTCAAACACCTGACTACTTCAGAGCTTGATCAGTAAGGAAAGAGGATCTTCCTACGAATGTACGACTATTTATTCGCGAGAAAAACTACGTCATAGTAACAAAAACTATTCTGGACGGAATATTTCAAAGAAAGGAAGACAATTACCCTGACAAGGTTAAAGAGTAAATTGAACAGACAAAATTATATGAAAATATCAAAGTTTGAAATGGCCTATGATGATCGATAATTAGTAATTAAAGTAAATAAAATTATATTAAACGAAAATACTGAATTTTGAATAGCCTATGATGACTTGAAGTTAACAAATAATGTAATTAACTCATTAAAAAAAAGGATCATTTTTAGAGCGTAACAGAACATCAACACAGTGTTTTAGTAAGCCATTAGGTATCCAGCCATCGTTATCATCGCGTCATATCATATTTTGCATTTTTAATGCTAGTAATAACTCTAATAATACTAAAGGTTTAAATACCAAAAATTACGAAGGGCGAAGGTGTCAACGAGTTTCTTATGTGTATCGAAGAATTTAAACCTTTTTGGAAGAATACGAATAGCTATAAGAAAGTCTTTTACTTCGTTGAGGAAACAAACGGAAACGTTTAGAAGGTGCTAGAGAGCATTTACCTTGAACAACATATAACTGTAAACAGATCTTGTTGAGCATGAATCTAAGTTTTAGTTATTTGGACACATTTTGTACGACCACCACATCCACATTCTATTTGTTGGGGTTTGTTATGATTTGGGGTTGTTAAAAAAGAGTTTTGGAAAAAAATGAATTGCGATCAAGCCTAGAAATACTTCAAGAAGGTTCGAATTTATGGATGTTAAGCACCAGAAATATTTTTGAAGTCGTTTTAAAAATTACTTAAAGAAGATTAGCAGAAGGAGAGACGTTTAAAAAAATGACTACTTTAATCGCCGGCTCTGAACTCAATTAGAAATACACCAACTCTACGAATTAAAAACATTCCTAATAAGATTACTTTATTATAATCAGAATGTACGTAATAAATATTTAAATTTTTAATTATGAAATTTGAAAATCAATAATTGTTTTGGCCAGTTTACAAAAGATTTTTTTTGTATTTTGGAATTCAGAAGATAAATTTGGTTTATTTTAAGCTTTCAGTCAGACAAGGCTTACCCCCATTACGGATTCATTGTCTTAACTCAAAACTTAAACAAATTATTTCCACAGTACATGCATACATTTTTCAAATGTGTTTCAATTTTTCTCCAACCTTTACGAATATCTCTCTCATAAATTCATGTTTCAATGGAAAGAGTCTCGGTCGTCGACCGTTGAATTCATATTTACATTTTTCACAAATGAAATCGCAGTTTTTACTGCTTTTTCACCACCATTTTTTTCCTCATTCGAACATCCCGATAGAATTTTATGATGTATATGTATTAAACATATATTCTATGTGTAAGAGTATCTCCAAAATACTATCACATGTACAACAGTAGTAGTTGGCGTTGTTGTCGCTATGAAATCGTTTATTCGTGCCGTTTCTGAAAAATATCGGATAGATGTCGCTCGTTCAGCCCGCACTGAATCGGATGTCATAAAAGTTGTGTGCGCTTCACAATTGTGTGTCCGTTCTTTTTTCATTCTTCCAATTTTTTTCGTGCGATAAATAATAACTAACTTTTAGCAAAAAAACAAAGTCCTAAAAATGATTTTGATGCTTTTCTGCATTCGGAACGTATCTCTATGCAAAGTTACTAGTGCTCGACGATTGTCGTTTTTTCAACGTCTTCAATTCTAGCATCATATAATTTATAGCACGACAGTAACTACCGAATACTCAACTTAATATGGAGATGATAGAGTTTAATAAATTTTCTCTCATGGAGCGATAAAAACGGATTTTATGGTTCTGTTATTGCTTTATGTGGGTATTTCTATGTATATGAAAATGCTAATCCCATCGTTACTATGAGCCGTGTTTGTTTTATGAGATTTAGTCGATTTCCTTATGGGAAAAAGTCTTATTATAAATTCAGTTTAATACGGGTCGATATAAAGTGGTCTCTTTGATTATTTCAAACAAGATAATTACCTATTTTCAAAATAGTTTATATCATAAGAAAGTTATTTTCATTGTATCATTTAGGCTTGTTTTGCTTATATTCCCTATAGAAAATCATTACTTTTTAGATATTTATGTGCCTTTATTTATTTTATTTTCGACTGTTTGTTTTGAAATTATAGAAAAATAAAAAATTACTTGCTACTTTGTCGTTAATTTAACTTCTATATATTGCTTTTTCTCTCACTGTTATTACAAAACAATGGTGGCAAAATGCAATAATTTGATAAAACTTAAATCGGGTTATTTGGATTTCATTTTAAATAGACATGTACTTCTATTATTGTATTATATTCTGTATTTTAATAACTTGATAATCAATACTCTAATTAATATTAAATTTAGCAAATTATAACTTTAGTTTCAACAGAAATAAACTTAAGTATTTAATAAAAATTAAATACACAGAAAATAAAATTTTAAACCCTTTGTTTGAACTCAACTTGTAGAGGTTGTCCCATTAAGCGGGTGGGAAATCCATTGATCTTCATCTATATTATAGACTATAAATAATAACTCTCCAGAAAATATCAACTAGGCAGAATCGATTGAGTAGATTATCTAAATGTTTCGTTTGTCTAGAGAGAGTTGGATTAAAACATTGATTTTCAAATATTAAGGAAGCTCAAAAGTTTTAAATCAAAATCGAAATTTTGTAAACTATCGAAATTCTCTTCTCTGCATAAAAACTAGTAGCTTCCAACCATGTTCCCCATCTTGTTATTACTGGAGAGGGAGGCAGTGACAAAGATGGAAGTTTTCCCTGCAAAGAGCTGCTCTCAATGGTGCTTTTCTGAAAACTTTTTTAAAGGCGAATACAAATCTATTAACTTCCGGAAAGGTGTCTCTGATATATGCACAGATTATGTGGAGAGCATGTGCTGCACAAGTAATATGCAGCATATTAGGATATTTGTCCTTTAATAGTCTGCCTGTTTTTAACATATATGCAGCACCGTCACTAACAAATAAAAGTATTTTTTCTTTGTACCTGTCGTCCGAATGAAGCATTTGGTGCATATTCTCGTAAATTATTTTAGCTACTGTTTCCGCATCAACAGTATTTATAACTTTTGTTGCTATTATTAGAATAGTTAGATGTAGTGCACCAGCTACAATACTTACCACACAGCGTTCTAATATATCGACAGTTTTGTCGGCGCTTATCCATAGGTACTGATTTTAAAGATGGCTTCTCATGTGTTCTACTGCTTTTGTGTAGCACTTAGAAACATAATATTTGCCTAAGGTGGATTCATCAGGAACATTTCGAGGAGTATATTTTTGGAGAAATGTTTTGAAGGTGAAATTGTTAAGTTTATTTAATGGAATATTTTCCGACATTAAAGTTTCACAGAGTTCTTCGTTAAAATTGTCTGTTTCCAACGGGTCTAATTTCTGTGAATGTGTTTGCGATGCTAAGCGATTTCTTGTAACTTTTTAACGATATTTTTTACAGACTTTGCAATAAATTTCAGAATCACTGGCAGTTTGACTCTTAATCCAACTCGCCATTGCTTCACGATGCCATTCTCGACGTTGTTCCATACCATATCTGAAAAAGTGACTTAAACAATGTTCTAGGTCTAAATAAATGAAAATTAAAAATGTATGCGTAAGTTATTGAAACTTAACGAAATTCACGTCAAAATAATTGGAAGAAGTAGATTCGATGAAACGAAATTAAAGAGGATCTATTACAAAAATTACGAAGTATAGAATTATGTAATTAACAGTTAAAACAATGAAAAAAGGAACTAACTCACCGTACTTTATTTATCTTACGAAATATAAACTAATAAATAGAATAAATTATAAAAACTCCTCCCGCTTCTATCTACGCCTATAAAGAAAGGAATTTAACTGTAAAGTTGAAGTAATTCCATCACAATTCAACGGCAAAAAGCAGATGTGCGGTTAACCGAATGAATAATGCTATTCAATAACTTCGTGATGTACTTAGCGATGTTATATACTACTTATATAGTTCATCGTAATTTCGACCTCTCGTATCCGGTCCCTAATAATTATATAGCATATATTATTGGTTCTTTCTGACCCTACTCTACGGATACGATTCGTTAGTGATCGTAAAGTTTTGCAATCTTATTGAATTAATTGTTTATCTTTTCGGCAGATATTCGATATGAATGACTCCCTTTGCATCCAGAAAATGATCACGATTTTCTGCGCTGATTTCAATTTTCGTACATGTGAAGAATCAGGGCGATGATATTCAGATTTAATGCAAATTTTGTCCTATTTAATCGACATTACCTAACAAAAATAACTACTACAGCATTATATGTTAATTGAATCCTTTCTTGAGAAAAAGAAATTATTATCCTATCCTATAAATTACATTTTAAAACAATTAAATTAAACGAGTTTATATTATACATACACTATTTCCTATTTATAATTTTTATATTCTATTGCAATCAAGTTCAATGGATACCTGGTACTTATGCATTAGGATTCTACGGAATAATTAATCCTCTCAAGATTATGGAAGCTTTTAGGGAATTCATTATTATTTATATATCGCCAAGTGTAAGCTATTCTGCTAACCTTAATGTAGTTAATATATACAGCTCTGGTGTTTGTAAGTTTTAGTATACCATCAAAAGTCTAAAGACAATTTCAAAAACTTTATACGTTCAACAAGTGTTACCGTAATGGATGACGCCGGCTATCATTCACGGCAGATTATTAAAATACCAAATAAATCTAGTGCAAAGTTAGAAATCTCAAAATTTCTGGAAGAAAATGAATTGTATTTTGAAGAAAGGAACACACAAAGAAACAACTTCTGGAAGTTTTACAGAAAAAGACTTTTACAAAACAATATTATATTCACGATATCTCAGCTGCTGCGGGGCATACAATTTTACGGCTACCTCTCTATTATTATGTTTTCAATCCAACTGAACTGATTTGGAGTCAGTTAAAGCAATTCGTAAGACGACATAACACTAGCTCAATATTTAATGAAACAACACTTCGTAAAATTCATGAGCATGAGGGAACATCTCACATTTCAGCAAACAATTGGAAAAAATGTATTACACATGTAATTAATTTGGAACATGACTATTTGCAGCACCTAGATTTAATTCCATAATTTATAATACGCCTTAGTGAAAATGAAACTGATAGCACTGACTATGACGATTCTGACAACAGAGAAAATTTTAGTATATTCATTTTATTTATACATAAATATTTAGTGTTATATTTGTACATTATATAATTAAACATATCTACAGCTGTGCTCAGGTACGAGTACTTGCCCGTAATAGATATTACAGTTTTAATGCTTTAGTCGGGTCGCTATATTGAGGAAAGAACTATATGTTAATGCAATTTCTTGCAATTAGCGTTGCTAAGAGACCTATTCAAACACTCAAAATGAGTGCTTTAATAAATTATATTATTAAAGCATGGAACATTTAGCGGATTCAGTTTTAAGTTGTCACACTGCGTCTATAAGTCAGTAGTCATAATGATAATTTAAGGCTATAGTTAAACTAACAATTAATAAACATTTTATTATATTGCAATTATATTTACAACACAATAACAAATATTTTATTATAAAGAGTAAAATGTGAAGTTAAATTAAGTAATTTTTTTATTTTTTTATTCTAGACATACGCGAACGGCAGCAACTGCCCTAAAATATCCCTAAATTATCAAATTTCTTATTTTCTGTAAAAAAAAATCATTATCAAAGCTAATTGCAAAAAAATTGAATAAAAAAACACGATTTATAAGACATTAAAGCATTCATTGATTAAAAAACTAGTTTTTTTTAACTTGAATTCGTGCTTTATGAATTCGTGCTTTAAAACGTGTCTTATGAAACTTGTTTTTTTAATATACTTCGACGGTCACCTTTTATATTTTTACAAAATCTGGGAAGAAAACAAAATTTTTGGGTACAAACTATTTTATTATTTTTCAAAATATTCGCCTTTATGGTCTATACACTTTTGCATGCGTAAGAACCAGTTCTCAAAACATTTTTCCGCTCTGAAGATTGTATCTCAGAAACATGGTTTTCAAAGGCTTTGACTGCTTCTTGTGGTGTTGAAAATCGCTGTCTACACATATAAACAACTGTTTCACAGTTGGGAACAAAAAGAAATCATTGGGCGACAAATCAGGTGAATATGGACAATGAGACATATTTTCAACACTTTTCTTCTTCAAATAGTCAACTGTTAGACGTGCTGTATGGGAACTCACATTGTCGTGATGAAGAATAATGCGACGTTTTCCATTGTTCTTCCTGATTTCGTCTATAACTTTTGGCAAACAAATTACTGTATACCATTCAGCGTTAACAGTTTTTTTGATCCTCTAAAGGAGTTGTTGCGATGTGTCCTGTACAGCCGAAGAAACAAACGATCATTTTCTTGGAAGTGCTCGGTTCGGTTTGTCTTCGAACACCTATACAGTAGATTGTTGCTTGGTTTCCGGCTCATACGCATATATTCATGTTTCGTCACCTGTGACGATGTTGTATACGGATTTTGCGGTACATACGTCGAATTTCTTGCGCATGTCTTTACACCAATTGACACGAGCTGCTTTCTGTGCTTCAGCCAAGTTATGTGGAATCCATCTGGAATATATTTTTTCACAAATAAATGTTCAAGTAAAGTCGAATGAATTGCAGTCTGCGATATGCCAAGAAATGCCTCTTCCTCACTGTAAGTCACATGTCAATCGTGTTCTATCATTTTCGGCACAGCATCGATGTTTTTTGGTATCACAACAGTTTTTGGTCGACCTTTACGTGATTCATCACTCACTGAGGCACGACGAAATCTGCAAACCAATTGTAAACTCTCTTCTCTGATGGTGCTTCATTACGAAAAGTTGACCGGGGCGATATAATGCATTCTTGTGGAGTTAAGCCTTTTTTACAATCGTAAAAAATCATCCAACGAAAACCTTCACGAGTAATTTCCATTACTTTACAAACTCACTGTCACTGTCAACAAACTATTGACTCAATTTCTAAGCTATCGCGGATTTCTCATTGACAAATGTCAAACTTTAAGAATATAGTGATTGCATATGTCGAAAGCATCATCTAGTGGTCGATTGTAAAAATCAAAAGGTGTCCCTCGTATTACACAATTCCGATTTCCAATTTCACAGCAATGATTTTTCCATAAACTATTTTAAAAATTTCACTTAATTCTAGTGTCTATTAAATTTAGAAATAAGACACTACATTTCTAAATTTAATAGCTTAACAAAGTATCGTTCAAATTTTTTGTATTGGGATTATTGACACAAAATTAACTCTATAATCGTCTTCCTTGATGCTTGTCCGCATTTTTCTGGCCACTTTGTATATTATGATAATTTTGTGAATATATTTACTTTAATTAGCGATATATAAAAGTCTTATCTAGTATTTAAAATTATTCAATTTATATAATATTCATTGATTATAATATTTAGAGTACTAATTAGTGTTTAAGTTCTGTTTTTCAGTGTAATCCATGTTTACATGTTACATTTATGTTTACTTATCCTTATTATCCTTATATTTCCTGTAATTGGCTGTGTAACCTGGTTAAAATAAATAAAATTATATATTTTATAAATTATTATTATTACTACTAGTTATCAAAAGACGTTGCTATAATTCATTGTGAATTACATTTTACGACAGGAATGCCGAGGTAAGCTGTTTTTTCACATCCCATGATTTACAAGGTCCGATTCGAAGATTAGAGCGCCCAGTGATCGAAGAGCTCTAGAGTTTTACTACGAAGAATTCTACTCTTGTTCTTGTAAATCATCACCGTTGACCTCCAACCTCCGACCTAAATTCCGTTAGAAGGTATTGTCCTCTAGATAATTGAAGTTGTACAGTTGGACGTATTTTATTGTTTTATAAGACGAGCTATTTAAATAAATGAATAGATGATGTATTTACTGTAATTGTACGTACATATATAATGAATAATGCGCGTAAATAATAAATAATTGCTAGGTACGATGCTTTAATTCATGTAAAGATGCTATAAAGAAATGAGTAATGACACGATATCGGTATTAAGAATATAGACGCCACGCAACAAGTTCAATCGCTGTTAATATACAGGCTGTTTCATTAAGAATTGTCCATATAGTAACTTGAAAAACCTTAGCACAAAATATGAAGATTTAACCTAAAACACTTAAATAAAATATTCCTCCTTACCGAGATAAAGGTGTTTTATTATAAATATTCTAAAATGATTTTAACCTATTGTTTTGACACCTTCCAATATTTGTTGTTCATGCTTTGCAAACAGTTTACATATGTTAGGATACTTTAAATAGTGGTAAAAGATAGTTTTCCGCTATTACTAGAGACGTGCGGTAGGGATAGATACTTTATGTGTAATTTATTGCACAAAATGAAATGTACTTTGTGAATTGAGAATCTGCTAACTAAGGCACATTCACTCGCCTTTCGGTCAAAACGATATTGTGGACTTTATCAATATTTTCTGGTATCACACTAGATTTTGAAGCCCCAGAACGTGGTGTGTCTTTGATGCCTGTTCTGCTTCACTTAAATTCGTTAACTTAAAGTCTCATAGGAAGGGCATGAATCATCTAATGTAGGTGCAATCTTCTTATAAATTTCCTTCGATTTTTTTATCTTCCAATTTGCCGGAAAGAAATTGGATTTGGTGTTCAGTTTGCAGACCCAGTTACGTGCAGCGCCTTAGTACAACGTAGACAGCGGCTTGAGGCCGTTCGTGGTAAACAACACGAGTGCTTACCAAACGCCTTATCTCACCGATGTATATACTGCTACACAAGCATGGAATTCTGTAAACACCAGGGGTTTCTAGATGGTTGTGGCCTTTAACTGGAAAGGTGGCTGATAATGTGATGTGCGGTTTAAGCATGGTTTTGATGTTATGTTTGATGGTGATTTTGCTGATACGGTCGGTGATGCCTTGTGTATAAGATAAACGTACTTTATACTAGGGTACTGCAGAAGCATGTTGAGAAATCGAGCTCGACGATCTAGTGTAAGGTTTTAGCTTATAGTGCGTTAGATATCGTGATTAGAATAGTTGTTGTTAATTAAAGTATTGGTAACATGTTTAATTTCTTTGGATAAGGAACGCTTTTGTGCAGGATGATGAGAATGAGGCAAAGGGCGTTTAGGTATTTGTTGGTATGCGTAAGTTTGCGATAGACGGAATGCCTTAATGAACCATCAGCATAACAATTCACTAAGACGTCTAGCAAAAGAATGAAACCTTCCGACTCAACCTCAAAGTAAAATTAATTTAATTGTATTAGGAGTTGAGGACCTTAAGAAATTTATTTAAAGAATCACGTCCAAATGGCTAGATAACGAAGGTGTCATCAACGTATCTAAACCAACCACTTCTGGCATAGGATCAAAGGATTTAAGAGGAGAATGTGGAAATCCCATGGTTGTACCAGATACTTGTTTATGGTGCCCGTCACGGATTTGGAAATAAGTAGAGGCTAGACAAGTTTCCAGTAGGTCGACTGCGTTATAGAACTGGTTATTAGAGGATAGGATTTCTTCGATTATTTGTATGGTGTCAGGTACTCTACTTTAGTGAACATAGACTCGACATCAAAACTTATCAGTAAATCCTGAAGATTTATATATGGACATTTATTTCAGTCTTTATACCAAGTGTTTGGAATTTTGGATAAAGGATTCACCATTACTAGTACAGTGGGTTAGGAAATTAGAAAAGTATTTTACAATATACAATATTTTGAAATTTTACTCCACACGATATCTGGCAAACCCTTCCATCTCAAAAACTCAACCATAATCGTGACGCTCCAATGACTGGGGACGGTTCCTATACCAACAAAGTTCCATACCAAGAAAATTTTAGATTCAGTGCAGTAACAGTAATAGCCCTAAAGATGTTCCTCACAACAGTGGACAAAACATCGGCCGAGAAATTAACAGTGCCAAGAACACGATTTCAGCCCGTAATTCCTGAAGCAATCATATTATGAACAACGACTGCAGAAGTTTAGAAGCCAGATTGGCTCATATATTTTCGCTACCACACAAAGAACGAATATATCTCTATAATTTTCGCCGAGTCGCACGTCCCTCTTTTTATAAATCAGTAGCATCATTGGGTTATTATTTGGGTATATCAATTGGTACTTTTTTAGGTTTTTAGCTCAAATTATATATTTTTCTCAATGCTATCAATGGATTTCGATCTATGGGTTTCAAAATTTCTAGAGCTATATCATCAGATCCACGAGCCTTATCTAGTTTTATCTTTTTGAGTATTCTCTATATTTTTCATGATTCTTATTCAGTATTCTTTGTCAACAATTCTGTTTACTTGACATTCGTCTTCTAATAACGTATTTTTAGTAGCGTCTTGAGTTGAAAACATCAAAATATTTCTTCCAATATCTTAGTTATAATAATATACTCTTGTTATATTATTCTAGCATTTGTTTTTCGTTTGTAAATGATATCAATAAAAATATATTATTTTGTAGACTTTTACAAGTATCACTAAATGATAAAATATTTTATTTTTAAATCGATCACGTGGCGAAGACCCCACGAAGATTGTTTCAAAAATACATTACTGTTGCTATATTAATATTAGTTAATGAACTCATAAAACTGTGCGGACTTATAAGTGAGATATCTTCTTTCATTTCGGTCCTTACTAATAACTAACATTCATGCGAGCGAATCTTTGTTCTTACAGGAAATTTCAAATATCAAAGGAGTTATTTAATATTATCTTGCATAAGATTTCAATGTTTGAGGAAATGAGTGAGGTGCAACTTTAGCATAGGTATAATTTCGGTTGCTAGAGAAGAAGCTGATGTAACGAAAGGGATGACTACAACATTCCATCATGTATTCGACCGTTTTTCCACGCCAGCGACAATAAAATTTCTGTGAGTTGACGTTTTCGTGTTCGTCTACAAATGAAACGTGCTCCCATAAAACCTTTTGACATTCGTTTAACTGTCCTGGCCGGGGTACGGATCTAAATTGCAACGCCACTTTTATGTTCCAAACAGAAAATTGGAGAATTACTGAAACATTTATTGAAGTAATTTACATTAAAAAAATCGATTATGTTTAATGACAGAAGTGGTCGAATTACCCACATTTAAATGTTTCGCAGAAGCTATTTTATATGTCATCGTATAATTCGCTTTGCCGTTACTGGCCGTTATTCTTTGAGGTTATGATACCATTATTTACCTGCACAGATTGAAGAATTTTAATGGATATTTGCTTTTTATATTTGTCCTTCACATTTTGTAACGCGCTTGAAAATAAGTAATTTTCAAATAAGTTGTTTTTGTTGTTTATCTAGTTGTTATAATATGAAACAAACATGTAAATAATTTACATATCTGTAACTATGCACATGCACAGTTGTTATAATATTAAATTGATGTTGTTATTGCTTCACTAAAGTAAGGGTGAATAGACAAATAACTGAATATGAGTGGTCTCCCTTTATTATTATTATTGTTATTGATTCCAGGAGATGGACTAAATGGATACAAATCTTAAAGGAATTTTCAGGCTTTATGAAATTAGGATATTTTTGTATAAAACGTGAAAGATGGCATGAAGAGTCTCAAAATGATTTATTAAAGCAGCGTCTTTACATTATACGTCTTTAATCTAAATGCATATGAAATGTCAGATTTTATGAGTGAAATTGAGAGCTATTTAGTTGGTAGAAGACAAATTATTTTGAGTATTGTTAAAATTATCAATAAACAAAATAATTGCAACTTGCTTGCACATGATCAACGTGGCTGGATGCGAAGTAGATGGCAAGGGGTTTATTTATTATCAAGACAATGACCACCAACATGCATGAAGAATTGTTAAAAACTTATTTTAAGAGCCATCAAATGAAGGTATTCTTTCTTCAATGGAGTCGCCACCATAAAGCCTTAATTGTAAGCCTATTAAGTGATCGTCAGAACAATTGAGTCATGAAGCCGGAAACATTGACTTAACAGTAAAGAAATAAAATAGAAAAATATTATGACATGATCTAAGTGAAATAGCAAAACAATCCATTCGTATTCATGTGTAACATTATAGAGTTCCTCCCTCCTATTATATGAGCATAGTAGGGAGATCGTTTGTAGGTAGTTAGACGATGTGGTGGTATATAAAATAAATAATTATTATGCTTGCTGTAGTTATGACAATAGTTACTCGTTTGAAAGAAAGTAATGTTTTGATTAACGTATATTCTATTCTGTGCAATCATGTATGCACGATTTTCAGTCTTGCCCTTCTCACATCGACTTTTCCAGCTATCTAGAAAAGAAGCAAGATTACACCCATACATAAGAAAGGAAGGAAATATGATATTTATAACTACAGATCTATTAGTATTTTGTTCAGCTGCTTTGACACTAGCTATATAACTCCATTCGATGTTTTATTTCCTCACGGCAGTTTGTATTTATGTATGGATGGTCGACATTAACTAATTTGTTTGAGATTATCCAGTGCCCAGTACCCAAAAGTTTCCGTATTCATTCAAAAGGTCAAGTCTACGTTATATACTCGGATTTTGCGAAGACTTTTGACACTATTCATCATATATGTGTATAATCCTAAACCCTTTTATCGTGTTGGTGTTGGGTGTATCCATAATTTTATCATTCTTCCTTTATAAATTTCTTCCATATTTTCCGGTCTTTGGCCATTACTTTTTCTTTGTTCCACATTTTTTCCCTCTCATCCAATATGTTCCTGTTCCTCTATTCCTTCCTGTTTGTATCCCTGTTCGCAAATCTGTCTAGCGAGTCTGTCTCCTTTCATTCTTTGCAGATGCCCCCACCAGCTGGTTGCCTTTGCTCTATAAATCCCAGTATTGATTTAACCTGAAGTTCTTCTCTAATTTGGGTATTTCTAATTCCATATTTTCTTTTTATCCCTTTCACACTCCTGCGGTACCTCATTTCCGTAGCTTGTATTTTGTTCTTCATTCTTTCTGTTTTTATGCACTATTCGCATCCATATGTTAATACAGGTTTGTCCATTACTTTAAATACCTTTATTTCTATCTGCCTTGTAATTTCTCTCCTCTTCAATGATTTATCATTAATTGCATAGAATAATTTAATTGCCTTTTCTATTCTTGTATCTATTTCTTTATCTTGTTTTCGCGTTTTGTCTATAGTAACTCCCAAATAGCTGTACTGGTCCACCTGTTCTATCTTTTCTCCCTCCAATTCTAAATTTATATCTTCATCTCGAATCGTCATGACTTTTGTCTTGCTTTTGTTGATCTTCAGATTCTTCTTTCATTCCAGATGCTCAAAATTTCCGGAAGTGCTTGTAATAATGGAAAAACTGAGTTGAGAGCAGTAATAAAGTACTTTCATTTGAAAGGCTTAACACTAACCGAAATCAAAGCAGAGGTGGATTCAACACTATTAGAATCCGCTCCTTCGTTACCAATGGTTAAAAACTGGGTTGCTGAATTTAAGCATGGTCGTATGAGCACAAATGATGAACCCCATAGCAGACGTCCAAAAACTGTTAACTGTTATAAAAAGCGTTCAAATAAATTTTACCTCTAGTAGTCCATGACAATAAAAATGTTTGTCGTAACTTGTACTATTTACATTTGCATCAGTTGTCACTTTGACAGACTATTTATTCTGATGTATACTTAGTTGGAGCTTTTTGAAATTGCTTTGTAATTTAAAATTGATTTAAAATGGTTTTCACTGTTCAACACAAATCATTCATGGTTGAATCTTATTTTTGGAACGGACGTAATATTAACGGACAATGGCACTATTTTCTTGAAGAATGCTTAGAGGAATTTAGAAATATGTTTCCAAACTTCGTCTTTGATTTTGATAGTTTTTGGTACATAGTTAAATATTGCACTAAGGTTTTCAGAGAAACAGAGAGTGTTATACGGAAAGAAGACAGTGGCCGTCCGAAAAAATGTACGGAAGAGCTAGTTGACGATGTAACGCAAATTATGAATGATACACCAGGAACATCCATACGAGTATTCTCTCCACGAGTGGGTGTTTCAATTGGCACTTGTCATACAATTTTGAAAAAAGACTTACATTTATTTCTATATCGCATGGCCTATTATCAAGAAATCAAAGAAATTGACTATCCTAGAAGAACAACATTTTGTCAGTGGTTCTTAAATAATTTTGATAATGACATTCTTGACAAAATTTTTCTCAGATGAATCATGGTTTTATCTGAATGGATATGTTAACTCACAAAATATAAGGATGTGGAATACTAAGAAACCGCATGACTGTTATGTTGTTCATCCACAGAAAATTGGTGTATGGTGCGATTAGTCGAAGGAAAATCATTGGCCGTATTTTCTTTAAAGGAGAAAGGTATCGACAAGAAATTATTATGACATTTATTGAACAGCTTAATGAAGAAGAAATAAATCAGGGTTACTTTCAACAATACGGAGCTAGAGTGCACACAGCTTGTGAAACAATTAATATGATACGGAAATTTATCAAAATCGATTGATAAGTTTAAACATCGAACATGAATTTCCAACAAGATCTTGTGATGTTAACCCCTGTGATTTTTTTCTGTGGCCATTTTAAAGAACTCAATTTTTTGGGTACAGATACCTGATCTTGCAGACCTTCAGATCAGAATTGCTGAAATAATTATCGAAATCGACGATATGCTACTACAAAACGTTTTCTCCTTCATTAAAAGAAGATGTTAGAAATGTCTCGAACAAGGTAGTGGCCACTTTCAACAATTTTTATAAAATGTTACTTGTTTGTTGCAAATAAACGTATCTCATTTAGTTAAATATTTTAATTTTATTATTTTGACATTTATCATGTCATTCAAATAGTTCATAACCAACAAAATTCATATTAAGAACTTAAGTAAAAAGCTAAGATATACGTATAATTTCCATGGGCAACTGCGAGGTAAAATTTAGTTGAACGCTCGTTATAACGGATATGATTAAAAAACTCCACAGTATCGTCTTGGATGACTGTGGAGTAAAAGTGCGCAAGATGGCAGACATTGTAGGCATTTCAAATGTTAGTGTGTACAGAATTTGAACTGAAGAATTGGAAATGAAAAAATATTCCGCGCGTTTGGTACCGCGGTTACTCACACCGGAGCTAAAACTGAGTCGTTTGAGTACTTCTCGCGACATTTTGGCACGTTTTTGCCGCAATCAGAAGGACTTTGTACGCTATTTCATTACTATCGATGAAGCTTGGGTCCACCACTACACTCCCGAAACCGAAGAACAATCTAAACAATGGACAAAAAAGTGTTCATCGCCCCCAATGGGTTTTGCCAGCAGGAAAGGTTATGGCAACTGTTTTTTGGGACCCTCATGGAATTATCTTGGTCGACTACTTGGAAAATGGGAGAACAATAAATGGGGAGTATTATGCCAATTTGTTGCAACAATTAAACGACAACATCAATGAGAAACGGGCTCATTTGGCAAATTAGAAAGTGTTTTTCCATCAGGAGAACGCACTTGCCAACAAGTCTGCGATTGCTATGGCAAAAATTCATGAATTGGAATTTTAATTAGTGCCTCATTTGTCCTACTCCCCAAATTTGGCTCCCAGCAATTATCACCTCTTTCCAACCCTGAACAAATGCCTCGGCGGTAAGAGATTCTCGTCTAATTCTGAGGTAATCGCTGCGGTGAATTGCTATATCGAGGACTTGGATTCATTGACTTACAATGAAGGTATCACTAGTTTGGAATATCGTTAGAATAAATGTGTCGAGCGAGCGACACATGTCAAAAAACTTGCGTTTTCTTTGTTAGGTGACGTAGTTTCCGAACTACTCTCGTATTACTCACGCGGTTAAAAATGAGAACGAAATTTTTCTTTATTTATTTCATTCTTTCATCACAATTAAATTAATCACCATTGCGCCTTAATTGCCCGCGATTGCGCATATTGATAATGTATAAACGTGCTCAAAAATAGTTGTTCATTTGCTTACTATCTAACATAATTTACAGATGGCAAAAGATAATAAAAGAAAGTCTTTTACAAAGCTGAATAATGTTAAGTCTTCCAATTGAGACTACCCTTCACCATCAAAATTTGGTCGAAAATGCTTATTTCACGGAATTTTCAAAAGTAAACTTTTGTGCATTCTCTGTGTAAAATGTACAATGTTGGTTTTGTTTAAATTCAGATAATTTGTTTATGCGTAATCAGTTCAAAAGTTTGGAGAGTAACCGTTCGCGTTCTATTTGATGTAAAAAAACATAAACATATCCGGACAGATAAATTTAATTAAAGCAATTATTAAGGTAATGGACGTATATTTCAAGGCAATTTTAATTTAATAAAAACTGTATATTACGTAATACATACTACTTTAATATCTACAATTGATATTTCTTTAATTTTCTATACAAAATTAACATTTCTATTTAATTTGGTTATGCTATTACATTTTTGCAAATTGGGATCAAATTTATGGACAGTAATATGCATATATTCGAGTTCCATTCCGAAGAACTTTCTTTCGTGTTACTGCTTGTGTACACAATGTTGTGTAATATCGGTAGGGAAATCGAAAAGCCTCGAAATTCCCAAAGAACAGATCGATAGAAAATATTACTATTGTAGGATGATATCACAGACTTTTAGAAAAGAAGGCATACATTAAATATACATACGAGATTAGTTTAAGGTACTATTCCGTTTTGTAATTTAAGTATATTTCAATCTAAAATATCTTCCATTAATATTGTGATATTCCCGAGAATTTAAACAAACACAAGGTTTAAGCAATTAAACGTTTGATCTTCAATCCTAAGTATGATTTACAAGTGCTTATGCAACTTTCAATTAATCATGCAAGTATACATATATGTACATATGAATGTACATATGTAAGCAAGTACATTGTAATTTGAATATTTTAAAGCCATTAAACTATATTATGTTGAACAGTTATGGACGTACTAAATTATTCGTTTAAAGAGCAAATATGAAGGTTAACAAACAGTGCCTCATTAATACATGACGTGTCAATATATACACGGGCAACCATTGAAATACTCACTGACTTGGGAATGAAAATATATAGATTATTATTATTTTTATTAAATACTTGGAGAGATTTTTATGCCATCTACCTAGACATGAAAGAAAGCGCAAAGAATAATTAACCCTTAAAGTACTGACTCATTATTTTTTAAAAATTATTTTGAAAAATCTTCTTGTTGGGATTGTATATGACTAATTGGCCTGATCTATAGTTTTAAAAGACTTATCGTTTGTTTTCGAAATTATGAGCGTTACCAAATGGTAACGCTAGGATTATTGGGAGTCTCAAATACATTTAAAAAAATCTTAATTTCTAACGTTAATTTGTTATTATTCCTATGTTTTGACATATTTATATATTATTTAGTGTGGAAAGGCCCGAAGCAGCGAACGTTGCATTTATTACATATTGTCCGAATCTTCGGCGAACAATTTTGTCCTGCACATCTTTTTCCGCTTGTTATTTTCCGTAGGAGCAATTAAGTGGTTGCTACCATAAGTCATAAATCGTCCAATATTTTATTATGTATTGTGCTGAATTTTTACATTGATGGCTTTTCAAGGCCTTTCGGTAGTGTTGCGTAACTTAGTAAGTAGACCTGCGCTATAAATATTCTAAATTCTAATTGAGATATGTTATTTCCAGCATTTCTATATATCTGTCAGGAATTCTGTATGGCAACATCGAGCAAACACCAATACCATTTTTTACCGCAAATGCTTATTCTATAACGTACTATATTTTCATCCATAACATCCGTTCGCCCCATGAAGGAATTATGTTTTTGGATTACTGATGGACATTGAATATTTATCATCTTTTTTTCTTTCTGGGAATAACGTTGCACGGTAGATATCGGCAAAACACCATGTACTGTGAAAGCCACAGATACCACGCCATTATCCACCCAATGCAAAAACGATATACCGTCATCAAGATCTAGAATGGAGCGATAGACACTCCTATTTTCTGTCTTCATAATTTTTTTATCAGCAATTGGACATGATTTCGGAACACGGTTGTCTCTTCTTGTGCCTGTGCTGCCGTATCCTCTACTTTTTAAGTGGCACAATAAATTTACCCCAGTAAACAGATTATCAAAATATATATTGTAACGAAAACATTTTATATGTTGAGGCAGTCTGTCTAACATTACAACCAGTGGTGCAGCTGCTTTTCCATTAACTGCTCATAATTTTCGTTTCGTCTGGGATTTAGTCATTGGTATATATAAAAATCCACGAGGTATCCCTACACAGTATTTAGGCGGCACATCTTGTACCCAAACGTATTGGCTTGCCAGGGATAAACTGTTTGCATTCATGCTTGCCATAGTATTTACCATAGATTCGTCATATGAGAGTTGTTCTTCTGGAATACATTTTTCCTTGCATTTATCTATTATTCTATCCATTAGTGGACGAATTTTCTATAACTTATCTAGGAGATCAGGATTATTGTTATCAGCGCAATGCATCTACCTGATGATAGTAATAAACTTGTCACGACGCATTGCGTTGCTTACTAACAAGTTCTTGATGTTAACTTCAGATTCCCAATAAAACTTCTTCCCAGGGAGGACTGTATAGCTGCTTAGAATTAAAATTCCTATAAAGCATTTGATCTCATCCTCTGTAATTTTAGGACTTGTGTTATTTTTAAATAGAGCGTACTGATTAGATTCTTTTGTAAGTAAGGAAATTACTTCACTATCGATAAATTTTTCGAGAATCTCTATGGATGCAAGATCTTCGTAATCTGCGTAACTGAGTGTAGGAAAGTTGGAAATACGCTCTTCTAGATCGTTTTTCCCTCAGCGAATATTTTGCTAGTAGGTTGGGTTATAGATTTTTATCTTGTTATTCGGTTATTGTCAGCTAAAACTACTTCAGCACAAGCCATAAGTTGACGACCACCAATGCAAAATTTTCTTCATCTGCTGAATCTTCGTCTGCTAGAGCAGCGGATTCTGAGGTTCTATATATATAGCTTCTCCTCCGTCGTCAAATGCTATGTCCATTGCATCTTGATGAAAAAATCCAGATGTACAAAGAAAATTTCCACTTTAGCTACCGCGTGATTCTAGCGTTATCATATGGTGACATGAGTAATGATTACGGCAGAATTTTAACGATTCGAAGAATAAAGGATTAATTCTTTTCCGAAAGTAAACCTATTGATGTTAGAAATATAAAGCATGCATTAAATAGCTCATTTTAAACAGGCGCGGCTCGTGATGACATATTTTGGTTTGCAGTACAATGATCCGAGTGCTTCGTGTATTCTCGTGTACTAACTGTAACGTTTGCTTAGTAAACACCGAAAACACACGAGGCACTCGTATCATTGTACTGCAAACTAAAATACGTCATCACGAGCCGCGCCTGGCTCATTTATAGAAAACAATATAAGTCTATTTCACTTACACAAAATTCATGTCTACTGTATCCATATTTCGTCTGTAGCTATCGCCATAAACATATATAATAGCAACTTATTACAAATTAATCATGACTGGAATTATAAACGCGCATGACGTACGTTTAATGAGTCTAGCAAGAGGCGACATCTAACGTAAACAGTGACAAGCTATTTGTACAGAACACTTTGAAAGTGTTCAATATACCATATAGTAACGTTAGGACTTTAAGGGTAAAAAGAATATTTTTAGATGTTTGCTTCTTCAACATCTATGCACTTATTTCAACGTTTCTGTAATAATGAGAGCTTGGTAACTCCTCAAAATAATTTTCAGAAGCAGTTTTCAAGTGTTTATCTGAAGAAACACTTTGCCATCGTGTTTTTTTTCAACTTAAAGAGAAGATAATAATTGCTGGGTGCTAGATCCCGACTATAGGGTGAATATTTCAACTCCTCGAAACCACATTCCTCAATAAATATCTAGCCAAGCTTTTTTAGCCCTACGCACTCTGGAGTTGTATGCCTTTTTTTCAATAAAATTTTGAGGCATTGTCGCTCGAACAGCAACTTTAAGCAAACTCCATATATTGTATTTTATGCTTAAAAATTAAAAAAAATTGTTTGTGTTTCAGTGGATGATTAGCGTAATTGGTATCACTTGTGGAGGTGTCACGAAAGCCGCGCATGAGACTAAAATATGAGAAACAATGTTGAAACAATGCGAAAGTTTCAATTTTATTTAAACCGCTTAAATTACTTAACCGTTAACTACCGTAGTCCAATTGTTGTCGCATTGTCACTGTAGCAACGTCACACAAACGTCGCTGTTTCTTTGGCCTTTACTAATAAAATGTGTTTATTATTATCTTGTTATATCTCTTAGATATATTATTAGAAGGTATATAATATTAAAAAAGTCAACAGATAATAAATTAATAACTATCTAAGTCACAAGGAATGTAAGGACGTATTAACATTTGAGGAAGGGAAATACTTCTTGCCTGCCAAGAATGTTAATAGTCGCTACATTTCGTGTGACTTATTATAGTTTTCCTGCTGCCATCAGAAATTAATATATATTTTTAAGAAATCGTTTTGGTTTGTCACCTGTCAGGATTAATTTTGATTTGAAACCCTTTTCGTGAATCGTGTTACCTGTGTACATGTCATATAAATAGTTGACATTATAAACAAACCGAGAATATTATTGAAAATCAAAATAGAGATTGATGAAATAGAAAAAGCCGTAAAAAATCGTAATTTTGTATATATTTCATAATAAAAATGAAGTTTTGATATTTATAATTTTTACTCCAAATAAACTTTTGAAGCAGAATCATGAGTTGTTCATATGTTCATAATAAGTTCAGTTATCAAGACGAAACTAAAAATAAATGTTATAGTCGACTTAAACGCTATGTTACTAGGGTTGTATCAGTGATTTACATAATCGACAGCAGGAAAATAAATTTATTTAAAAAAAGTTGTATTTTCTTGACAGAAGTGCAATTTTGAACATTTTTTACTTAATTACTTTAACTTAATAATTCTACAAGATTTAAACAAACACTATAATATAAAATAACATGAGTGAGTGTTGGAAACTAAAAGGATACCTCTATAAGTATTACGTAATCAGAATTTTAGTAATTTTTAACCCCCCTTGTCAGGAAAAGTAAGCACAGCTGTTCCGCCCCCTCCTATGCTTACGTAAGCATTGGTATAATTTTTACAAAATCTGTTTAAGTTTCTTTATTTGTATTCATGAGCAACTATCTATCATAGTTATTAAGTTTATCACAATGAAATAAGCAATTTATAAGCTATAAAGAAATTTACGGCACATTTAATATTTATTCAAACAAATCATTAACATCATATTAAAATATTATATTATTAATATATAAACGATATATTTATTTTGTTCTATTTAGAAATTTGGTAAACTCAAATTAATCGTCCTCAGTCCAAGACACTTGAATTCATGACTGTACATAAATAAATATCGCTGACGTAATCACGATTCAGACAACCCCCCCCCCCCCCCCGTCCCACATGTCGTCAAAAATAAGCAAAGCAGAGACACATTGATTTACGGCCGGCAAAACACATAGCTTGTTAATCTTCTCAGTTTAGAAGGACAGGTACGGCAATTTTTACGTTTTCTAGTTTTTCTTCAGTGTTTGGAACAGGTGGTTCAACGGGGATTCCCAGAATTATATTTATGGTTAATCGTCATTTTAGTTGAAAATTTCGAGCCATTCCAACTAATTCTGGTTGAACCAACTGGTCAACAAGTATCTTTATAAAGTCTGCTTTCTCAAATTTTTTATTATCTTTGTATGCTTGATGAAGCACATATTTAACACCATTTATATCATATAACAGTCTGAAAAATATTGCCGTGGGCCAACGTTGAATACGGTGACCAGAAGTATCTTTAGCGCACTTCTCATGTAATGCATCGACCCCCGATTTAGTGAAATTATAAAAGGAAATAATTTCCGGTTTTTTAGTATCAGGATCGTATATTTCGGCGTGGTGTAGCGATGACATTAAAAAAAGCTGCCTTATATTACTTTGAAACATATGTTGCGAGAGTTATATTTTGAGTAAAACCAAATAAAGAAGTTTCATATTTTCTAACTCTGTTAGGTAAAATTGCCGGGGAATTTCCCTTTTGTTCTTCTTCATGGTACCCTACGTACGTTAGCCCAGCCTTCTTGAGTTCTTCCACCAATTCTATCGCTGCAAACCTATTATCCGCGGTTATGTCTCTATTAGAATTAACGATAGGTTTGTTGGTCTCGCAACAGCTTGAGTGGGTTTACTGAACTTTTTTCGTCTTCTTTTAAACCAATACCATCGGAATTTTTCCCACTGTACACGTACACATTATACAAATAATGCATCTAGCATCTGTCATATACATTGCATCTTCCTCTCGTCTGAGATTTCTGCTAGCGGGGTTGTCAAATCGTAAAGAGCTAAGTAAAAATGCGAATTTGTTTTTATTTAGAACACAACGAAAGATTTCACGTCCCGTATCATCTGTAGTAAAAATACATTTAATCTTCTCATGGTTAGAATTAAAAGCTGCTGACTAATATAACAATTCTATAAAAACTCTTAATTCCTCCATATCCAAATCCCCCAGCTTTGATCTCTTCGGATTTTTGTACTTGGCTCTTTCTTTTTTTATTTCGACATTAGTCCATTTCAGAACCACACGCCGAAACAGAAACTACATACCGCAGCAGCTTCTACTCTAAAACCCGGTTTAGCAGAAGGACGCAAATTATATTGTGTTGTTGTGTTCTAGTGCGCTTGACAAAGGTTGTTGACACCCACTTGAAGCGATTTTGTCCATAATAAACCTTTTTTATAATATTATGATTATCTTCACCATCACTTAGACTTTCATCCTCATCGTTTATTACAGCCCCGGCTTCATTATCTACTTCAAATTCCGAATCTAACCCATGATCACTTATTTCGTGATGATCTACAGACACTTCATCATTGTCACTTTCACCGGCATCAATTTCATCCATCTACTGTAGAATCACATTTTCATTTCTAAGTCAGGATCACCATAGCGAACTGTTTTTGAAGATCTACCAAAACGCGCAAAATTCGTGAAACTTACAAGAACGCCGTCGTGGTGGCGCCGGCGTCTCAGAGATCCAGCGCAAACTTTAATTGTTTATATCAGGGAAACAAATACATTTGTTGCCATGAAATGCTAGGAACACACTGAAACACGTTCAGCTTTAAGGGACATAGACGCTAAATACAGTTATTCAAAGTGAGGGTTATTAGCCAACGAAGATGTGTCTTAGGTGGTTAAGGGTTAAATATTTTAACATTTTTAGAAAATGATAATTCTTTCAACAATGAACTCAAAGACATTAAAACCGAACACCAAAACATCAAAGGATCCGCCGATTTTTCCCTTCTCTTATTTTGTGGAGTAATTTTTAAGCTTCACAATATGCATGTATGTACACCGTTTGTTCCTTATTGATATGCGAATATTTAAGGGTGTGAATCTACATGAAAAATAAATGGTAGTTTACCTTATAAGCTATGATCCAAAAATGTTCCGTTACAAAAATAAAAAATTGAAGATTTAGAAAAAAATGGAAATTAATTAATAGTTTCGAAACCGCTTGAGATATTTCAGTTAAATTTAATACGTAGCGCCTGTTAATAAAGATGCATATTAAAAATAACTATTTTTAGCTTTAACAGTGGCATGCGTATGGGCACATACTTTTATATTTTTAAAGAAAAAAATATAAATTATTTTTGAAATTCCCGTTCAATTTGAAACATAAGAGTTCTCTTGAGTTGCTGCGCCGTTTTTCAGTTAAGAACTAAAAATTGTTGAATTGTCCGACAAAATTAATTAAGAATACAATTTCGCAATAAATCTAGTTGCCCTGGAATATGTCACCTGCTTTTTACATCTGACATTTGTTAGTAAGTCTCTGTTATTCAAATCTATTTGATGTGAATTATCTTTTAATTTTTTTAAATTTTTCATGTAGATTAATATTTGCATATCTATAAGGTAACGTATGATCAAAAAGACTTTGGATCGCTATTGCCGTGGAATTTACGAGATATCTATAAAATTATTTATTTCAATTAGTTTTGACATTTACTTGACAACTTTCAAGTCAGCTGTTATAAAATATACATAAAATATAACTAATTACCATAACCTAAAATCTATTTTATTTGTGACTTATATGTACTTCAAAGTAAAGAAGTACAGAAGTAAATAATTCTATAGATGGTTTTTACACTTCATAGCTATCGCGATTCAAAGACTTTTTGATCATACTTTATTCAGTAAAACAACTTGAACTACGAAAGCCTATTGATAGGGGAAGGTAGTGGGAGGTAAAATTAAATGTATCCATTTTAGTATTGTCAACTTTTTATATGACAGGAATGTCAGTGGTTATGTGAAATACTTTAGCGAACCATCAAACTTTATCCTAATGGAATACACAATTAATGAAAAAGTGCAAATTATAAAGTGGTTTTATGGCCAGAGAACTACCTTCATTAATCGTCCTGTTCCATGTTTAAATACAATTCATCAAATTAAGGAAAATTTTGAAAAATACGAATGTGTCTCTCCCTCTTTACATAAAAAGCCCGCACATGATAATGCGGATCGGGATATCATGATATGCGCTACTGTTGAAAGAAAATGAATACCAAACGTTAGGCCAAATTAGTGAAAGTGTCGATGTCTCCCGTGAAACTGTTAGAAAAGTATTAAAGAAGAATAAATACCGTTCGTATCATGTACAAAAAGTAAATGAAATATTTCCTTGAGATCATTATAACCGAGTTCAGTTCTGTTTGGATATAATTGAGAAATGTGGTGTGGATGAAAATTTTATTTCTAATATTCTCTTTACTGACGAATCTTCATTTATTTTACACGGTCGACATATTCCTATGTTAATAAGGTATTGGTCAAAAGACAATAAACATAAATCGTATACAGCTCATACACAATACCCACAGAAATTGAATGTTTGGATTGGAATGTTAGGGGACAATATAAGTGGTCCATTTTTTATAAACGGCGTGTTAAATTCACAAAAATATTTACAATTGCTGCAATATGACATTATTACTTTTATCCAGAACATACCCAATATTGAAATAGGAAGTATTTGGTATCAGCAAGACGGATGTCCTGCACATAACAGTGCAATTGTGCGTCAATTCTTAAGAAATACCTTTGGAAATAGAATTATTTCTCTAGGCGGTACAACTGAATGGCCGGCCAGATCACCAGATTTGTCCCCTAATGATTTTTTCTTGTGGGGGTATCTAAAGTCAAAAATTTACGGTTTCGAACATCAACGGTCAAATAATTTAGATGAACTACGTCAAAAAATAAGAAATTTCTTAGCATCGATTACGCCCGATATGCTGGCAAATGTTAGACGTGGTTTTTATGATCGGGTAGCGTATTGTTTAGAAATTCAAGGTGCACGATTCGAACACGTAATTAATTAAAAGTATTGTTTATTAAAGTTGTATTATGATAATAAATTTTATTTTGTTGGACTTATTTTTTATTTGACGGTTCTTTAGTTGCAATTAGTTTGCAATACAATTTCAGTTTTCCCATAATATAAACTTAATTTAACAAACTCTACACGTTTATATTAAAAAACATATTATAAGTAGCTAAATAAGCTAAATGAATACATTTAATTTTACCTCCCACCACCCTCTCCTATCAATAGGCTTTCGTAGTTCAAGTTGTTATACTGTATATATTCCTAGCTTCTTTTTAATTAACTTTGCAATTTAGGGAGTATTACTAGAAAATATGCGTAAGTTAAATTTCGAGAGCGTTGAAATTTAACAAAAAAATTTATTTGTTTTACGGTTTTGACAATACGTTACAATATAGACTTAAACTAGATTACACTGAGGTTACTAGCGATCTGTGTCGCGTACAGTTACACTAATAACTCTATCAACTAATGCTTTGCCCATCTTTATATATTAAATATTATCTTATCTTACTCCACGTGTATCTGGCTGAATGAATGAAATTGCTGAGTGTACGTCTGGTAATTATGAATAGGTTGTATTATATGCGGACTCGTAACTCGTACATACAAATAAATTGTTGATATTGAAAATTAAAGCAGTTAACTCCTTGAAATTTGAACATTTAATTATATTCCTTGTACATATTCATATATATAATTTTTTTATGTACATTTACGTATAATTTCTTCATTAAAACAAGACCTCTACGAACACAATAAGTTTAGTTTTCTTGATAGATCGGTGCTGTCTATTTTCCATAATACATAGCGTATATACCAACCTCAATGCAACATCTTTTTCATTAAACATCACTTTGATAAATGTTCCTAACCAGTCAGAGCTCATGCGTAACTTACATGCGTCTACTTCTTCTTCATAGTTTCGATTATTACATTACGCTGGTCCCTATACAAGAATTCTCAACAGAAAGGACCAGTTGAATGTAGTTCAATTTAGTCTTTCAAATCGAATGATGTTAGATTGATGTTTATTGATGACCGACGTACTTTCACTATCCTTAATAGAATATTCTATTGACCGTCAGGAATGAGCTAGATGAAATACGTTAAAGAAGATAAATTATCGACAAGTCCGTTCTGTAATATATATTTCGAAGTATATATAAATTCGAAATTTATGTCTTCTTTAAGAGAGATGCAATATATGCATTATAATCAGAGTAGGTAAGTTGAAAAGACGTAGTAATATCTTTTGTATTTACAATTATTATGTATGTACGAGTGTGATTTGAGGGGAGGGCGAGCTTTCAATGAAACATTTATTTTAGAGTAAAAAATATATTTTTCAACATAATTCTCATTCAATTCTCTTCACTTAGGCCAGCGACTACGTTTTTCAGCCGTCTAAAAAGCCAAAACTTTCGGAAGCTCGTAAAAAAAGGCACACGTTGCGTCTATTACCGTCACATTTGTTCCGAATCTCTTTCCAAAGGTCATAGAAGTTTTAAGAAAATCTTCGTCGGATTAAAAATAAATGTAAATGATTTGTAAGATTAGTAACCATCTATGACCTTTCATAGATGTCAAATAATTTACACCCTTGTCATTCAAGCTTGAAATTCCGAAATGAATTTACAATCTGATTGGACACATGCCTAAGCGAGAAATTGTAAACATTCTTCGCAATCAAAATATTTCAAAGACATCCATTTACAGAGTAATCACAGAATGTGAACAGAGTATATCATGCCTCAATTTACCAAACAGTGGACGTGCGAAGTTGCTAACTGAAAATCTCTAACCACATCTTTGCAAAAATACAAAAGCCCGAGTTGGAAAACTCAGATCGAAAGTTATCCATAAGATTTAATGTTTCCCATGAAACTGTAGGAAGGATATTGCAGAAAAAAAAGCTTAAAGTACCGCAAAGGACGTAAATATCCATGTTATACAGAGAATCAGTTAGGAATAACTCAAATTTGTTGTCGTAGATTACCGAAATCATTTTGCGAACAATAAAGTCATCTTAATGAATGAAGAAGGCAGACTATGTGCCCCAGCAGTGGCGTTGCGTGGAGAGTTTAGCAGAATAACAGTGCGCTTCCTTAAAAATAAATATATCGAATCCCTATACAAAACGTTAGGAAAAAACATAAATAACTTACCCAACATGTTTACATTGTTGCAAAAAAATGCGGATGTGCGCGATGAAAAAACTGCACCATAATACATATATGTTTCTGTATTAGTCTCGGAAAGGTTCGTACGTAGCAACGTGTATATATATATATATATATATATATATATATATATATATATATATATATATATATAGTAAACCTAATCAGTAGGCGATTAAAGGTCTCTATATTACTTCAAAATATATGTATTTAAAAAACTCTACATGTTTCGGCTGTGTACGCCTTTATCAAGAGAATATAAAATATGAATTCATATTTTATATTCTCTTGATAAAGGCATACACAGCCGAAACATGTAGAGTTTTTTAAATACATATATTTTGAAGTAATATACAGACCTTTAATCGCCTACTGATTAGGTTTACCATATCATACCAAGGTCACGAAGTTATTATATATATATATATATATATATATATATATATATATATGTTTATATACAGAGAAGGATTGTTCGACGTTGAGAGATGTTATATTTGCATAGTTAAAGCGCTCTTTGTATCTGTACAACGGATCTTCAGTATTGGTAAAAAGTTGCCCTAATTTTGTAAAATCTACATTTTTATCTAATACACTGTTAAATTTTTCACGGACACAATCACTTTTTTCATCTTCAAGGATATGCGGCACTAGTTTTACGTGGTCAATAATTGCTAATGAGTCCGATAAGGACAGCGCAGTGTTCTGTAAATTTTTTATTGCGTCCAGTATTGGAACGTAGCTGTCGTAAATAATTCTTAAATTTGCTGCAACTTGAGGATTGTTAAATTGAACCTGGCTGAGCCGTATTGCAGCTGCTTCTTTGGCATCTAGTTGTAAAAGCAATGATTTAATTTTTTCAAAATGTTTATAATAATAAAATGCTGCTTCTAACCAAGTACCCCATCGTATAAGAATTGGTTGCGGCGGCTCCGGTATATCAGGACACAGCGAATGAAATAGCCGAATCCGTTTCGGAGATTTAAGAAAAACCGCTTTCGTTTGTCCTATCAGTTGATCCACATCAGGATAAGTTGTACGTATAGTGTTTGTTACAAGGTGTAAAGCGTGAAGCAAACATGTGACATGCAGCAGGTTTGGTTGAATCGTTTTGAGTAAGTTTGTCGTGGAACACATAACCTTGGCATCATCGGTAACTAACATTAACACTTGCTTCGGTAAAATCTCAAGTTTGTGTAGTGTTTCTATTAATACATCATATATCGCTCTGGCAGTACACCCTTGCATTCGTTTACAGGTTAGTAAATAAGGAGGAGAAGGTCCTTGCGGAGTCAGCGTCCGTACTAGATTGGCTAGGATGGACTGTTTTTTAATATCTGTAGTTTCGTCTATTGTTAACCACAGGAACTTTTTTTTACCGTATTTTTCGTACAATTTACAATTCTCTCACGCACTGACGGTACGTAATTCCGTAGCGTACTTCTTGCTGGTAATTTCCACGTAGGATTGTATTTCTTCCAAAACTAGCGAAACATTGGGTGTTCCACTTTCTGCATTGGTATATTGGTCGCAATTAACATCATTGTTAAATCACACACAAATTTATTATATGATCTGCGTCCACTATTATTCGATTTATGTTTGTCACTATTTATATGTCTTTGGGCACTGACTTGCATTCCAAGTTAATAAAGTTGTTTCACAAACTAAACATTTCACTACGGTACCGTCATATATTAAATCGGGAAACCGATGTAAAAATTTCTTTACTACGTTAGCATGCAACCGAGTCGAGTCGATGCATTGTTTCTACGCACTCCCGACATTTTCAACACGATTGTGTTAACAATGTATCGCTTACAACGTCTCAACGGCAACTGAATTGATCGTCGTACGCCTCTACTCGATCCCTCCATATCACGCTACTGTTCGGGCTCATAGTCTGCCGTCTTTGTTAATGAATGATGAAAAATACTTCACATTATCTCATTCTTATATGAATGGAAATGGTAGTTTCTATGCCGATAATGTAGAAAATTATACAGATTATGATATTTAACAATTGGACGGTTTGTATTTACAAAGCAGAGCAGAATTTCAAAACATTTATTGGAAATATGAGGAGTGAAGCAGTTAATGCCAACATTTATACCGAGAAATGTCTACCGAAATTGCTTCAATTTATTAATACGACTCATTCACGCGATAAAATAATGTTTTGGCCAGACTTAGTAAGTTATCATTATGCAAGAACGACTGGTCAGAAGTTTAAAACATACATTCTGTGCCAAAAGCTGACAATCCGCCAAATGTACCTTAGACTCGACCAATTGAGGATTTCTGAGGAATATTGACCAGAAAAGTATATGATAATGGGTGGGAAGCTCAAAACGAAGTACAGCTAAGGTGTATAATATATCAAAAGATAAAAGAAATTAATATAAACACCATCCAAAAAATTATGGGACAAGTAGGATAAAAACTGCATACCATTGAATGCAATGGCCGTCTGTCATTATTTTAGATGTAGATTTATTCAACTTAGATGTAAGATAAAATGTCGATAGAGTGTTAATTTAAATGAATTACGGTATACTTATTTTAAAGAATTTAATTTTTTTCCCAAAAGCAAAATTACTCGGCGGTAATTCGAATTAACAAAATAAACAAAACAAACATCGAAATATTTGCAATTTTTTCATCCAAATAACAGTTTGCAATTAGGATCGCCCGAAGCAGTTTCGGCATTCTATTAATTAATTTAGATATAATTCGCAGCAAAGAAGCTACAAATATCTATAGACCATATCGATAGTTGGACAAAAAATTGCGAATGTAACGTAACGAGACAAAGTCACTTCATGGTGATTTTAGCAATAAAAGGAAACGCCATTTTTCAATTAATATAAATAATACTCAGATTCCTCCTTATGGATTCCTCCGCTAAATATTTCGGTATTATTCTTAACACTAGACTCCTCTAGAAAGTTCGTGTAAAAAACAAAGAGAACAACTAGGACAACCAATTTAGATCTATGGTATCCAGTTATGGGACTGTACCAAAGAGAGCAATATTCAGATCATTCAACACTTTCAAAACAAAGGACAAGGACACACATTCTAATCAGATTGTAATAATAGTAAAACCGCATTGGGGTTTTATAATTTAAAAAAAGGATATAATTCCCCTTCATACATAGGACATCGAAGTCGTATTCTTCTGTCAAGAAAATCTATGAAATTAAAATAATTTTTCCTTTGTTATGTTGATATGACAATAACAGTTTCCAATTAATCATAAAGCCGATTTTTTCTAAAATTTCACTTTAATTTTTTTTCTCATAATATCCTTAATTCAGTTCAAACCTGCTTGATAATACACTATCCCAAACATTTTCTCATGTTTTAATTCTTACAATAAGCTTCTTTACGAATTTTCTTACGAAGCTTCATTATGAATTTCTTCTTTGAATTTCAGTTCAGTACTGCATATAAAAAATAAACTATTACTATGACGATTGCATACACAAAAACACACGTACGACTGTCAAAATCAACGAGATAAATAATGAATGTGAGATTCGAAATGTACTGAGGCAAGGCGACCCACTGTCAACAGCATGCGTCAATTTGACGCTTGAAAACATAAATTGTGATGTAAATCGGAAATGAATCTATTCTATAAAAGTCATCAGTACTTAGTCTACGCCAATGATGTAGGCTTTTATCACAAAATAGGGAAGAACTTTAGGAAGTAACAGAACATATTTAATTTAATACAAACGAAACGAAGTATGTGAACTTAATACTGAAAATAGATACGATAATCGACAAAATTTAATTATAAAAAAATGAAAGCGGCGAGGGGTGTGTATAGCAGACCGATTTTCATGTGGCCGGTGGGAGAATTTGTACGTGCGTCAAGTAAGGGTCAGTGTTAGATAGAGACAGTATTCGGAAAAATGAAATGCAAACTATTTGTGCGAGTCGTGCATTGGGACGTAGTAAGGAATAAATTCAGAAAATCACATTGTTGAACATGTTTATAATGGTTTGTATTTCACTAAATTAAGGCAAATAGAAGTAAAATAAAACCCATAGTTTCATGTAACATGTTTAATTAAAATGTCTTACCTTACCTACTAGCTAATAGCGTACTAACATCACATTAAGGGGATGACTGAATAAGATTGTTAGCTACACTTAACGGTAGAAAGGCTTAGGATTAAGTAAAACTAATTTGGATAATTAACTGAATTATTGGCAAATAATGTTTATGCTAATCTCTTTCTCATTATAATCACATTGTAAACTTTCTATATGTACAAAAGAACAGTATATTCTTCAACGAGCGTAGGCGAGTATTGTAATAACATTATTTAATAGTCGTGGAGAAAAGAATATTATTAGTACTAATATTATTGGAAATAACAATGAAAATAATAATTACAATAAGAAATAATACATAAATACTCAAAAATAATTATACGAGAAAACAATAATGAACACTAAGTTTCAAAAAAATTACGGTAAATTATACATATAATTATATAAAAAGTTATGCAGAATCACTATCACTGACTTCCTCTTCGCTCTCCGATTCAGAGTCTTCACCCAAATTAATAATGAACTGGTCTGTAACTTCGTCTATGAGAGGTTCCGCTTCCAAAAACTTTTGCTCCCACTTTATCGCGTGGTCACAACATTTATTCCATTCAGCAGCATTAAATTCATCAAAACAGTTATCACATAACTGTTGAACATATCTAATAGTGAATGATACATTTTTTTGTGCCACATATTGTTTAAGAGATGCCCATACTAACTCAATCGGATTTAAATCTGGGTGGTATGGCGGTAATCGCAAAACACTAGGGCCACGTTGTGTTAACATTTCATCTATCTCGAACGTTTTAAATGTTGGCTTATGTACTTTAATAATATTATATAAATCGGGCTTGAGCATGTCTATCATAACTGATTTCCTGCTATTAGAATTCGGTGGTTTATCTTTTTGGACATTATGATAAGGAGCATTGTCAATTACTAGGACAGACTTTGGAGGCAGGTTTGGAATTAATTTTTCTAACAGCCATTTTTTGTAATTTTCATAATTCATCTCGTGATGATAATCTCCCGTTGTGGTATTAGACTTAAAAATCAATTTAGCATTCGGAATGAATCCCGTCTCGCAGCCAGCATGAACAATAATTAGTCTTAGACCTTTTGATATAGGCCTTGCTAATCCTTCATTGGAATTATCACTCCAAAAAGTAGCCACGGTATGAGAACTGTGGATGTAAGTTTCATCCATATATATAATTGGTCTTTTTTCATTTCTGTAGCTTTGAATGGTCCGCAAATAAGACACTCGTAACTGACGAATGTCGTGCTTTTCCATTAACAACTTTCTGTTGGTTTTTGTTTTTCTCCAACGAAAGCCCATATCTTTTACTACTTTCCGTAGAGAATCTATTCCTCCAGTGTATCCTGTTTCTTTAAATTTTCTTAGAATGTTTGGCATTGTAGGCACAATTTTGTCAACAGCAAAGGTATTTAAAATTGTTCTACGCAGCACACCTTTATCTGCATCGTCTAAGTCGGTTTTGGACTTGTTTTTTTTTATTTTTCTTTGGCGATGTAAAAGATGAACCGGCACCTGCGTTTATTTCACTTTTTTCTTTAACAATCCGTCTAATACTTCTCTCAGAAACACCCGTTGCGGCAATAACGCGTTCATATAACTGATCCAGTGGAATTTTGAGTACCCCTGAAGTAAAACACATTTATTTCATTTACTTTTAAACTCCATTACTCACTACCTTAATACGGCACTGCACTACTGTGTTTATCGCTTAAAACGATGTAAAACACTGAATGCCAGAGGTTCCCCTACCTATGAATTTCGTGCGCATCTTGAGGGCGGTACTTCTAACCGGCCACATGAAAATCGGTCTGCTGTATATAAGGAAGTGGAGGATTGCATGTAATTAGGAACGTTTATAACAAGCGGTTGCAATGAGTATCAAGAAATTGACATACGTATTGGAAAAAGTAATAACTGTGCAGGAGGTTTAGATAAAATCTTGAAATCAAAAGACGTATCGAGAAATACAAAACTTATATTAAGATGACAACTGACCTATAGATGGGAGACCTGACTTTTGAACCCAAAAAGTCAAGAAAAGGTAGATAGTCTAGGAGAAGAAAATATTATGTAAATTATGTAGAATTGAAGGTAGGCGGGAAGGAAGAAAAACCTCTAAAAAGTCCGTAGGACAATATATTAAAATCAGAAGAATGCAATGGGTGGGATATCTCCAACGAAGATTAAATATTAAGTATGAAAGTGTATAGTATGAAAGGTTTTATTTATTTATTTCGTATCCAATTGGTTCGACACCTCCAACGAAGATGAAGCAATGATATAAATGATAAGAATATAGCATGAAAGGTTTTATTTTTATTTCGTATGAGAAGCGAAATCTAAAGCTAGATTATAGTCTATAAATCACTTTTATGACAAAAAAACTAATGTATACAGTAATATTAAATTCTTCAACCAGTTCAGTGCTGCAGGAATTGCCTTGCTCAGCTCGTGGATATAACCAGAGAAACTTCTTCTGGTACAACCGTTTACTATGTCAGCCATATTTTGTTTCACATTTCCGCAGTCGCAGGGGCTAGTATCAGCAAGTTTCCATTTGTACAGCATTGAGTTGCACCTTCCGCGGCTTGTACGGAATCTGCTTAATTGCGACCATTGCCTACCTGTGAAGATTACGCCCGGCAGTGGTTCTGAAGAATTAGAAATTAAATTTCAGTTTCTCAATTTAGCGGCCTGGGGACGCTCTCCAAATCAGTCGTGTAGGGGAAGATCGATGTTGTTGGAAATCCTAGCCCATTCATTCTTTGCTGCAGCGAGACGTCTGATATCCAGCGGGGCAATGCTAGAAGGAATCAGTAACCAGAGACTTGGAGTTAATCTAACAGTACCAGTGGCGATCCTCATTGCATCGTTAAGTTGAATATCTATCAGATTGGCATGAGAGCTTTAAAACCAGACAACAGTCAGTGCAATGGCTGCGGTTTGCAAGGTCTCTCCATTTGCTTCTCATGAATTGCTGGGCAAATTTTTGTGTAATATTTTATTGCGGGTTTTCACCTTTCGACTAGCACATGTGACATATTCAAATGTGCTCCACGTTTTAGATTCGAAATTATAATTTTGTGTCTTTGTGGTATTTTTTATTAATGGTACTTCGATTAGCTGTTGGTCGCGTTTCAAATTAACTGTGGATTTGTTTTTTCTTGCCGAATTTGGTGAGGCACCCAATTTTGAGTAAAGATAGCTTTCAGATTACACCAGTTCTTGTTCTAACCATTATTATTTTTCAATTTACTGTTCTGAGTTAGATACTAGTTATTAATTAATGATTTATTTGTTTTATTTTTAGTTATGGTTTCTTTTTAACCCCCCCTTTTTTTGGTGAAAACGTTTAATTTTAGTAAATTAAATGTCATTGTGACAATTTTGTTTTGTTGTCTAATTCTGTTAGTGGGTGTAAGTGTGGATTACCTCCTAGTGGTACACCTTGGGCAACGTTGAGCCTAGCTCTACGACAGAAAATTCAGACACATAGGTTACCAGAAAAGAAAAGAAAAGGAGGAAATAAAAGTCTCTAAAGTTTCTGAAGTACAGGAGGCCCATGTAGATTAACTTTTTGCAGTCGGTGTTTTACGTTGGTCATTGAGATTTTTCTTTCACTGTCACAATCGACATATTTCGCTTCGTTCATTCGTCTTATTAGTAAATCGAAAACGATCACGATTTGTCAAACTTCGGGTTTGGTAGTATCACCACTAAAGAAACAACAATACGTCAGTTGTGTACTCATGGAAAAATATTTAATACGAACGAACAATTATAATGGAAAATAGAAGAATGCTTAGTATTTTGTTTGATTGAACTTTCCTTCCTTCTAGCATGAATACATATTGTAATGTTACAAAGATTAAATTAAATATTGATCTTCCTGAAATCTATTATTAATTCTCTATTGTGAGATATTTACATATATCTATCTATGTACATTACTACATTCCCGAAATGGGTGTTTTGCACTGTATTACGAAAACAAACATTTATTTGTGATGAAAGCAAAAGCAAATATGTATATATGTACATATTTTCGCATGTGAAATATCTTTCTATTTGAAAACTACAAGTGCATGCCCCATCTTCCTCGTTTCAGTATAAATGTTTCTATATAAAGGCGCATTCGAGGCACAGTTGAATTTTAAAATGAAAATGAGGAAATCGCAAATCGTTTCAAAGAAACGAATCCGGTAAACGTTCAGCGAACGAATTGATTTGAACCTTTTTTGTGTCTGTATGTGTAGGTTCGGCGTTTTTCGGAGCATTTACAAATTATATCGAAAGTTTGAAGTAGGAATCGGTTTGTAAGGGTATTGACTGCTAATGGAGCCATTTGTAGTTAATGATATTCCCCACAGTAACTTGTTCGCTTTTCTGCCGCGAAAACGCTCCGATGAATACGGAAAAAGGAATCTGAAAATATTTTCTTTAAAATTCACCCGAAAGCTAGATCTTCAATCATGCTATATTGTCGCAGTAAATTTAATCATTACTTAAATGAATTAAGGGTACAGTCGCGGGCAATAAATTTTGGTCGTTAATGCAATTCTTAATGCAGTTAACAACGCTCTAGTGTATATCTGGTTTTGGTATTAACTTTTTTAAACGTTGTTATTATTTTCCATTTGTCAGATACTTGTCAGATATTATGAATATTGGTACAACAATACAATTAAGACATTAAGTAAGAAATGGAACACTTTATTTAAGCGGTTTGGCATAGACAAACATTAATTTCTGAAATAGCTTTGTGGAAGATCATTATCATACAAGCTGCACGTATAGCGCCCGCATATTTATATTGTGGTTTTGGAACCATTCTGTTACTTTATGAGTAGTACGGACTAGACAATTGTCCTGTTGAAATATAAAGTCATCTTCTCGAAATAATTACATCACTGAGATCAACATCACATCTCCTAGAACTCTAATATAAACGTCACTTGGGAACCATTCTTCTAGAAGTAATAAAATACCCCAAGACTATTTGCAGAAATCCATGCCCATATATTCACCGAAAATCGGCGGCTGGTTTCAACCTTTTGTGTATATTTTGACCAGAGGAGGATGACTGATCTCTTCATCATTAAAAATTACGTACTCCCAAAAGTTATTGTCATTCGTAAGGTACTCTAATGCAACGCCCAATCTGGATTCTTTGTGTCTATCTGTGTTCAATCCCTTCCCTTAATTTATCATCCACTTACTTCATTGCATTTTCCATCTTGCGTTGATTTAAATTAAATGTATATGCATTTTATCTTCTTAAGCATTTAATGTTTATATAAACGCTTTTCTGAGGCTTTTCTTTGAGAAATACTAAAGACCGTCGAACATTTTAAGTATTATCTCTTATTTTTTAAATAACCTTTCAAGACAAAACACAATTTCTTCTAGAAAATCTCAAAAGGATTTAGGCACCTACTAATAAGAATCAAATTGTTTGCTAACCTTCACTATTACAAGTTTCTACAATGTTTCTAAAAAGACGAAATTAATTTTTATTTAGCAGCGACTTTTTAATGTTTTGTGAGTTGATTACTGTGTAGTTTGTTCGATTTGCTCTAATAGTTTGTTAATTATCATAATTTAAAGATCTTGTATTCACCGAAAAATGAATTTGACTAGAGAACATTTCCGGACTATAATTTTTTACGATTTTAAATCTACGCCTAAACAATGTGAAACCAACCAAGTTGGTAGCCTTTACCAACATGAGGAAGATATCGATATGTCTGGGGAAACATACTACGGTTTTCCAGGCCGAATTGTTTGCAGTCGCAGCTTGCGCCGAGGAAATTCGGCTGAGGAAGCCGGCTGCGCAAACAAAAAAATTAATATAATGACTGATAGTCAGGCGGCTATTAAAGCCATTATGAACCCAACTACCAGGTCTAAGCTGGTGAAATATTGTAAACAGGCCCTCATTAAACTGGCATAAGACAATACAGTGTCGCTGATTTGGGTGCCAGGACATGAGGGAATTAAAAGCAATGAGCCGACAAACTGGCCAAAGAAGGTATTAATAGGAACTTCATAGGACCAGAACCTGTATGTGGAATCACTAAGGATTCCGCTAAAAGGGAGATCTGGTTATGGCTAGAAAAAGAACATAAAAATAAATGGAGGTTAACGGAAGGTCAACTCCATACCAAAACACTACTAAGGGAGCTGGACGGAAAGTTTTCAGCAAACCTAATTCGTAATAACAAAAAAGGAATTAAAATAATTATCGCTTAATTACCGGACATTGTCCTTTAAGGAAGCATTTGTACAGCATGGGCTTGGTTAGCGAGCCCTGGTGTAGGAGATGTGAAAAATAGGAGGAAACTAGCCTTCATGTAATATGCACGTGTGAGGAACTGAAGGAACTCAGACAGAAATATTTCGAGAAAGATCTATTGGATCCTTCTAGTGTACTTCGAGTAACTTCCCCTGAGGAGGATAGTGGCTTTTATCGAGGATACAAGACTAACAGAATGGAACTGAGAGATCTATTGGGGATAGTACAAAGAGCAGTGTGCTCAAGTGCCTGGACGTGCTGGCGTCCAACCCAAAACAGAAGAAGAAGAATGTGAAGATCGGGTTAGAAATGCATTTGGTGAAGAAGCCCCATCTAAGGCAATAATTTACAATTGGTACAACGTATTCAAAAGAGTTCGCTTTCTTCTTAGTGATTTCGTGAAGGACGCCAAAGAACTGCTGTTACTGATGAGAATATTTCCGCTGGTCGAGCAATGCTTGAGGAAGATCATCGGATCTTATGAATTTATTCGGGCGTTAGTATGAGTCAAATCCAAAATATTTTATATCAACAGTTAGAAGAGGGAGACCTACAAGATGTTGGAGGGAAGGAATCGACAAGGAGATTGAATTGAGCGGTTTGGAGAACAACTTATGGGAAGACAGAACATTATTTAAAATAATTTTATCCACTTAAAGCTTTTAACTCAATTTTCTGGAGCTTAAGTAGGTTCGTTATAATTAATCTCTGCAATTGAAAAATACGAAATATCATGTAGTATCTGTTTTCAGACTTTCGATTCTCGGCCCACTTGAATTGAACTTTTTAAAATAGAGAACAATTTTTTTTTAAACTAAAGGGTTAGGAAAAAATAGCTAAAATACATATTAAACAGCAAGAAAAATATATTGAGTTAATGCAAGTTTTTAGCGTCCTTATTAAATCGAATTTTTTAATTTTTTTAGGAAACAAAATACAAGAACTAATCGAGAATATATTCTCTTCCGCCATTTACGATTGCTTACCTACAGTCTGGCAAATTTTCGATGAAGAAATTCGGTGGCATGGAAGTAAAAAAGTTGTCAAGCCAATTTTGAAGCAAAATATGGTTATTAAAACATATTTCTCGAAAGTTGTTCGATAAAGAGCGAAAGAGATGGAAATCTGACGAAGCGAGATCAGGAGAATAAGGCAGATGTGAAATAACCTCTCAACCAAGTTCTTGAGTAGCCGCTTTTGTAATGTTAGCAGTATGAGCAGCGAGTGTTACCGCATTGTAAAATAAATTGATAATGGCTTCCCGGTCTTCTTTGTTGATTTGCGGCCTCAAACCGACCGAGTTGCACATTTTAGCAATGATTCAAGGTAGATGACATCTTCTTTGTCCCACCAGATTCATAATATCAACTTACGTTTTGTTAGGACTAAGCCATTATTTTCTGCCCTTGATGTTAACATGTTAACACGAAATCACCAGTAACAATGTGGAACAAAAACAATCGATATTTTTCACGAGCAAAACGATGACAAAGTAACAAAGAAGAACAAATGTTGGTACAGCACGCTGATCCTTGTTTTTTCACTCAAAACAATTGCCAAAGTAACACTTTGTTTTTTAACTTTGTCCACTGAATACAAATGGTGTATTATGTTCGATTGGTTGCAATCTATTAGAATGGCCAATGTACGAGTTGTATGGGGTAGATTATCATGAATTAAAGCTTTCAAATGATCTTCATCAAAGTTCGTTTGTCTTGTCGAACGTTGAGAATCGTTTATGTAAAAATGATTCTTTTTAAATAAAAAAAAAACTATTTCCTGGCTGTACTCCTGTCTGCCAGTTGCGTTTTCCTCGCAAACGGCGTAAATTGTTCTACCAGCTTCCAATGCGTTAACCCCTCTATTGAACTCGAAGACAAAGCTATGTCCAAAATGCTGTTTTTTTTTCTATATGACGTTCCATTTTCTTTTATTAATAATGAATACAATCTTTCTACAAATTCACAAATTCAAAAACCATTAAATTAAAAATTAATTTAATTAATGTCACACAATATTTTCTGTTCAAGGCACTCTCATCTTAGAAACCACTACCTGATAATCAACCTGATAATATCCAGTGCGTTGCGGCGGACAATTTGTAAACCACATAATGCATTAAATGACCAACAGATGTATCTTAATATTATAACCTTTCGAATACAAAATATTAATTGAATTTTCTTTATATTTATTCACTTGCGAAAAAGAATGAAAAAGATTTTAGCAGAATGTACAGTTTTTACCGAAATCCTCGAAAACCTTTACTAACTATGTCTAAAATATTTTGACAATTTTGCATATTTATCTCATCGCACATTCACCTTGAATTCCAACGTGAAACATGGCGCAATCTCTTTCTTATTATGTAGCCCACTATAAAAACCGAGAACAAGACAAAACGAATAAAGGAAGTTTCATAAAAACATGCTTTTTATTGTGTTCATACATTGTTTATTATTGTTAGTGAATGGCGAAACAATACAGAAATTTCTGGTTTTATAGAGGCACTTTTACGCACTATAAAAATTTTATATATGTTGCCGCAATATCTTGGATACGGTATTATAATTATTACGATATTAAAGTATTACATCTGTTCTGAAAAGAGCTAACATAATAAAATGTGGATTATGCGAGCTCTAGTTAAAAAATAACAGGAGATCTAAATCATAAATTAAGGATTAACATACTTTGGAGCGCAATTAACCTCCGGTCGTTAAATAGAAAAATAATTTTGTCGTTCTATTTTAATATTACGTAAATTGTAATTTGAAATGCAAATTTGTCATGTTTTTTTCGCTTTTCTAAGTCATAATTCAGTTTTCCGTTGCTTTTATATACGTACTCGGGTAGGATATTTATGTATACTTGGCACAACACTTTGCTTGAAATTTACAGATATATCAATAAGATTTGTAAATTTTTATTTAATTTGATAAAAAAACAAAGAAACAGATATCTTAAAATTTGAGTAACTATAGAGTCTTCTATAATTTTTTCTTTTGACATTTATGCTTTCCTAAAATAATAAATGCTTTAATAACAAGAGCCTCCAATCAACTTCTTTAGAGGGTTCTTTTACTATGGCAAAAATATATATACGTTACTCCTAATGTTAGTTTGGACACTTAAAAATATTACTTTTATAAGTTAGTCGAGCATTTGTAATATTGGTCTGTTGTTATCGTAACAAAGGGGTTTTGGAATATTTGCATATTTTCAAACCGTTTTGTAGAACTCATCCGATAAAAAAATTGTCAAGCTCATGTGATGTCCTTCATATAAAATTTTTATATAATTTCGTTTTGCATTTTGTCATACCTTCACTGTCATGAATATTAAATATTCATCTATGCTTCGTTTAAATATATCATATCTATGATCTTTTGTTATTACAAACCTTTCTAACACATTACTGTGAAGCTTGATTTGTGCTGCTGTGTTGTATTTTTCAAGAGCACGGTACCTGTAACTTTTGCCACGTTCCAAATTTCGAGCAGTATGTCTGTATTTGTTTAAAGTTATCTTCAACTATCTCTAATGGCTTGTCTAATTCCTTCAGTCCATGTCTCTCATGGCTTGCCTGATTCCTTCAGTCCATGTTATCGTAGATCCTCCTCCCTCTTTTCTATATTTTTGTGTGTAATAAAGAATTTGCTTTGACTATGTCTCTCTTTCCAGCCTCGTTATGTAGTCATACAAACAACTGCCTTGTCTCTAGTCTGTCGAAGCTTGTGTTTTTTTATATTCTTTGACATCTGCCAACATTCGAGCCATATGTGAGAATTGCGTCTACTATGACTGTAAAGCTTAAATTTTATATTTAATTTCCTTTTTAACCATGACAAAGAGTTTATAGCTGCCTCTACGTGTTGTATTTAGTTCTGTATGGCTTTTTTCTTCCGACAAAATATGTCTAAATACTTATATTTTTCCATTTTCTAGTTTTCTGTAATGTACAATAATTGTACATTACCTCTTCCTTGTGTTTTAACTACCTCCAGATATTCAGTTTCGGTCATGTTTATAATGTGTGTTTTTTAATACCTTGTTTTTCAATAGGGTGAAACTCTGACATTGTAACAGTTAATTTGATAAGTCGTATCGCCATTTTATTCAGTATTGTTTGACATTTCATAATGCAAAACCTTACAGCCGAGCAGCGTCTACAAATTGTGGAAATTTATTTCTAAAATCAGAGTTCAGTTAAAAATGTTCACAAAGTGCTTCGCCCAATTTACGGCATAAATCATCGGCCAACTGAAACGACTGTTTGGAACACAGTTTAAAAATTTTGCACTCAATTTGCTCTTTGGACTCCCATCTACCAACGAGATTGCGTAGAGTGCGCACTGAAGAAAGTATCGTCGCCGCTTAGGTCAGTGTTGACGATGATACAAATTCATCGGTTTGTCATCGTATGCAAGAACTTGGCCTGTGTCCATTGACTTTGTGGAAGATTTTGCCTAAGGATCTTGGCTTACATGCCTACAATATTAAATTGGTGCAAGAATTGAAGCCAACCGACCATCGCACTGTTTATGGTCAAATTGAGTTCAGTGATGAGGCTCACTTCCGGTTCAGTGGCTTTGTGAATAAGTAAGATTCTCGCATTTGGATCAACGCTAATGCACGGGTGATTCATCAATTACCGATTCCCCCCGAGAAATGCACTGTTTGGTGCAGTTTGTGGCCCCATGGCATAATCAGGCCATACTTCTTCAAAAACGAAGAAAATAGACCCACCACCAATGGCGGCCAGTATAGAAGCATCTCCAACGATTTTTTTGTCCCAAAAGTGCATAGACGTGGTCTGAAAGATCATTGGTTTGAACAGAACTGTGCCACATGGCGAAACCATTGATTTATTGAACGAAGTATTCGGCGATAAGATTTTCTCCAGAAATGGACATGCACACTGGTCTTCAAGATCATGTGATTTGACGCGTCTAGGCTATTTTTTGAAGGGCTATTTGAAGTCATTGGTCTACGCAAACAAGCCAGTAACCATTGCAGCCTTGGAAATGGGGTGACGGCGATGTGCCCGAAATCATCTTCCATCATTAATGTCATAAAACTCTCTTACCTTTTTTAAAAAAAATTCTCATTTTCCTAAAATTTGTGTTTTTTATTTCAATTTATAATTCTACACCTCTTAAAAAAACACACTTTAGTAACATCTCCATTTTTTATATCCTTCTTCTAATTTCCTTGCCGCATTTTGTAATTGCTTGGCCATCTACAAATAATAATGTCGTCAAATACTGATCATCTACCTGAATCCCCACTCCTATTATCTTTCTGATCCAGTTTCTGAATCCCTACTCCTAATTGGAACAGTTGTTCAGCTCTTTCTAAATATATTGTAATATAATAATAGATTACAATTGCTTTGGTATATATGCTTCTACAAATATACATAAACGAAGTTCTAAAGGAATGGAAATGTGCATATAACCTCAAGTCCCTCATAGCTTATAGAGCAATATAATAAGTGGGTTTATAGGTAGATATGTATAAAGGAAAATGATTCGGTATAAAATGTCGAAAGAAAGAGATCAAACTCTGAAGAACAAGTGAAAAGAAAACATTTGAAGCGTTAACTTTTCTATTATGGTCAAGAGATATATCTAAACAAAAACGGAAGATATACATTTCGTTCTTTAAAAACAAAAATTGAAACGTGGCAACTTTATAAGCGGCTAGAATGAAAACTAAACACCATTGAAATGGATTACTGGAGATGGTGTCAGTGTATAAAAACATAAAAAAAGTATATACGAGGGACAAGCTGAAGTTATTGAGAATCAAAAACGGTTAATATGTTCTAGGATTTTATTTGAAATATGCTCAAAGTAATTCCCTTCAGCAATGATACACTTAACCATTCTTTCTTTCCACTGTTTAAAAGCTCCTAACCAATATTTTTCCGGAATATCTTCAAAATAAGCGTGAACTGCGGTATCAATCTCTTCTTCAGGCGAAAACCTCTTATCCCGCAAATTACTTATAAGCCCAAAAAATATCCAAAAGTTACACATTGCTAAATCAGGTGAGTATAGCGGATGTTCTATTATTTCAGAATAATTGAAACATACATGAGTAGGTAAAACCCCACCAGTTTTGTATAACACAAAGGTATTTTTAATAATATATATTTGTGTTCTTCACACCAGATTTTTAATAATATTTTATATTATTAAAAATACCTTTGTATTATACAAAACTGGTGGGGTTTTACCTACTCATATATGTTTCAATTATTCTGATACATTACACATGCGGTTAGTCCGTAGTATGAGCGAAGACACAAACAAAAAACAGTTTCTAGAGAGATTGGCTGTGCCACCTTTGGAAGGGCGTCGTTACTTCACATTGATTATGTGGACGGGGCGAGATATTTCGGCTGTCTGACAACAGGCAGCGCTGAATTTACTTCTACGCCCGGTCTGGATAATTTCGGTCATGTGGCGATGTGGTTCTTTTTTGTGAATGTGTCTGAGAATATCCTTTCTCCAGCAGGGGCGTACCGATGAGCCTGTAGAATGGCGAAATACGTATCTACGTCTCTGAGGAGGGATATTTTCGGACACGTTCACAAAAAATATTAATAGTGAACCTGTATTTGTGTTCTTCACACCAGATTTTTAATAATATTTTATATTATTAAAAATACTTTTGTTCTATTATTTTTAAATTTTTTTCCATATAAAAACTGGAGAGTTAAAACTGCCGTATGGGACGATGCATTATCATGATGGAGCATAATTCTCTTGTCTGGAACTCTACTGAAGACTTCAGGCAAACATTTTTCAATGTACCACTTAGCTGTAACTGTTTCTGTCCATCTAGGTTAATTGCATTTATTAAGCCCGTACTTCTGAAGAGTACCGCATAGATAACCTTTTCCATAGCTCGCTGCTTCTTAGTCATTGTAGGGAGTTTCTTCATCTTCGTGAATCCATACACGACTCTCTTGGCGGGTAGGAAGGTCGAAAAAGAAAATATAAGTTTCGTCACTATTTTGGAAAAACTTTGGTGCCCGCCATTACTTAAGAAATTTAAATTTTCAAATTCTTACGCGCTCAGTTTTCTGGAAGTCAGAAAGGTGATGCGCTACAAAAGACTTACTTTTTTTTAATGCAGGTGATCGTGTATGATTGTTTTAACAGCTGAGGATCCAATCTTGAGTTGATGCTCTATTACCGCAGTGGCTTTATTGTCCTCTTCAATTATCTTTTAACAGCAGCAATGTTTTTCTCGGTAACAGGCGTAGGTGGACGCCCGGCACCTTTTTAATGCTGAACAGAATTTCTTTCGCGTTCAAATTCCTTATACCATCAGTAAATTATAGCCAAGGAAGGTGCTTGTTCACTAAAAACTGAATCTAAACTTTCTTTGCACTCATAAGTGCTTAAACCTCTTTTAAAATCATAATAAATTATGATTCGACAGTTAATTCCAGTTTCTTTTACTTTTAAAAAATAAATAGCTCAGTTATAACGACCGTAGCTTCAACAACAAAAACGTCAAATGACAAATCTAAACTGTATGATTGTTTTTCACAGTCTACTAGATTTTTAATTCTCAATAAATTCAGCTTATCCCTCGTATCACACGAGTTAGAAATTAATGAATGTAGAATTTATACACGAAAGACAGTCAAAGACAAAGAACATAAAAGACAAAGATCCAAAGCAAGCACAGTGATGGATACTTTCTGTGCATAGATGTAGAAGAGAACCAAAAGTGACATGAGTATCGGTGATTTTTGGAATACGTGTTGGTAATTTCTTGATAATCTTCTTGATTCACTGTAAACTTTTTTGTACCGGCATAGGAAATACAATTCCAAACAAAAGCAGAACCCTTATTTGTTTCACAGTCGGTACGATACAATGTAAGGAACATTTTTATTGCTTGACTCTTCGATAAAAACATGATTAGTTGGAGGGTTTATTAATTAGTTCGATTTAAACCCGTTTATTATCTACTGTACGCTCTATTTCTACGTGCTTATTTCAATTGGGATCTTTTTTGTATTTGCTGTCCTGACACAGTAATGGCTTTCTTACAAAAATGCGGTTATTCAAATTTTCAGCTGTTAATCGCTGTTTCATCGTACTGCATTATTTTGTTCTTTGTTTAATTTTGAATTTGGAAATCAAATGCAATGCGTGATTAGGAATTATCGCTAATCTTAATTTCTTAGAGGCTACCTGCCAATGTAATCCTCTAAATTTGCAGAAATAATTATTTTATTCTTTTTAATGCGTACGTACTTATATCTTACATCTCTTTTGTATTCGTGCTTTAATATATTCACAGAACAAACATTTTAAAATCAATACGTTTCAGCATGTTCAATAGAAGCCTGGAAAATTTTTGTATTGGTGTAGTTCTAATCTATATACATGTACAATCTATATACATGTACTGCCTAATTGTATGTATTATAATTGAATAAAGCATGTAAATGTAAGCTCTCGACATAAATTTTTCAGTAAATGAAGTTGAGTGCAGCTTTATTAACTTCGGAGCGACAATAATTTAATTACAACTGCAACGAATGAGTGCAGAATTGAGTGCGAATTGGTTCGATATTGCCTTGATACGGAACTCCGTTAATTCAATATAAGGTGCACTATTCGCAGTAAGAAATGAACTTCATGTAGGTCAAATCTGTAAGATAGAGTATTTTTTTTTAATGTTGTTTTTGCATTGAAAATATTCAACGAGATATTTATTTTTTACGTTTTTTTTTTCTGTTAATATTTGCGTATTCTAATTTATACTAGACTTTAGTTAGTTTTAAATATTTAATTACCAAATTACGTTAAAGTTATTTGCTTTACTAGTACACATACCCAATTTAAATATGTAAACATCGGCCACAAAATAATTTTTAGAAAACATAAATTTATACTAAAAGAAAAATATATAAAGAAGGTTCTTAGATCATGTAACAAATAAACTATGCTTCTTATGTAAAAGTTTTGCTGAAAATATATTTTATTTAGATCAAACACGCTTTATAATGTATACGTTTTTCTGAAAATTTTTTGTAATAATAAAATTCATTATAAACAAAACATCTCTCGAGGTAAAACTAGTATTTAAATTTAGGAGTGTGTCTAAATTTTTAAATATACATATATATATATGTATATATATATATATATATATATATATATATATATATATATATATAATTGACTTTTCTGGGAAAACTATTTGGTTTTCTATCTTAACAATAACAATAATAAAAAATAACAAACCTATAGAAAAGATCGAGAAAAAAAATAAGATTTTACAGAACGTATATAAGGAAAGTGCTATGCATAATGCAAGACAATTACAGTACAAATAAAATAAATACACGATTGGCGGAAGGTAAGATTCGTTTATCAGTGTTTATTTGAAAAAAATGTATTATTTTCGAGTAGGCCATGTTTTTACAAGAGGTTATTTAAATTTTCACTGTCGTTTGACGTTTAGTTTAACATGTATAGTTGCTTAAAAAGGACGTATTTATTGAACTGTAAAATGGATAAAATCGCTATTCGACTTCGGGGATATGCGGTAAATGTTGGCCAATGATGCTCTTTCGAAGGCCACGATTTGTTGCTGGGTTGCTCGTTTTAAGCATGACGACATGAGCCTAGAGGATTATATATGTCCTGAATCACCAAAACGTGTTACCATTCTATAAATGGTTGAAAAGGTTCATGATATTGTATTGCGTAACCGAAGAATAAAAACAGCGAGGATTGCCAAGACTATGAGCATGTCTACTGAACATGTACACCACATTTTGCATGTCGAATATGACGAGATTAAGCTATCTGCCAGGTGAATGTTCCAACGGCAATTTGAAGCTTTTTAATATCAACCCAGAAGATTTTTTCAACGCTTATTTACAGTCGGCGAAACTCCATTGCGATGTTACAGAATCGAAACTGTAATCTCAGCAGTGCGGCACTCCATCAAAACATTCCAAGACGTTTTCTTCGTCTGGAAAGCTAATAGCCAATCTATCCTTTGCCCCAATGCCCTTCTAGATAAAGTGTAAGTTTCCGTTACCGAAAAAAGACCAACAATCGCTTGAAAGAAAGTGCTATTCTATCATTCTATCATGACACATTGTTCTGGAAAAACCGGATGAATTACGATTTCACGTAGTGCCCAACCACTCTATTCGCCGGATCTAGCCTCATCAGATTTCCAGCTGTTTCCAAAACGCAAGTTATTTCTCGCCAAATGGAAATTCAAGACAGACAGGAAGTTGCAGAAGCAGATCACTACCTTAATGTAGATGATTATAAAGCTGCTATAATGTCACTCAGGCACCGCTTGTTCAAGTGTATTAATATTGAACGGGAATATTTTGAAAAATTTTAAAAAATCGTGTCCGTAATTCAAGTGTTTCATTTTAAGTCTTATCTTCCGTCAAATCATACAACCACCGCGAGCACGTTTGCAGCGATCGATTCTTTGGAGCCAATTTTCCACCACTCTTCCACACATATTGGCCGGAACGTTGACAATTTCGCGTTGAATATTGTTCCTAAGCTCCTCTAACGTAGTTGGCTTGTACGAGGTGGCCATTCGACCGGACCACTTATCAAGATTATAGGATTACCGAACTTCCCCTCTAATAGATCAATTGTTTGACCAGCTGTTTGGCATCTGGTACCAACTAGTTGAAACCACAAATCACCGACGTTAAGTCCATCCAATTCTGGCCAAAAATAGTCTTCCAACATGGCACGATAGCGAACTTTATTGTCCATAATATGGCGATCATTTTCATCGACGAAAAACACGGTCAAATCACACCTCCGGCATCAAATCTACACCACGCGGTCACTTCTTGTAGATGCAATGGAGTCTCTTGAAGCACATGTGGGTTTGTTGCTGTCAAATAACGCATATTTTGCTTATTAAAAAAGCTATTAAGCCAAGAATGAGCTTCATGGCTGAAGATGATTTTTCGATGAAATTCAAGTGCTTCTTCAAACTTTTCGGGTTGGTATGATGCATTAAATGTGTTCAAGACTTTGAAGCTCGTAAAATAAAAATTTTAAGATTCTTAATTTTATATGTATTATTGATTGATTGCGAATTAATATTAATTTCCGTTTTTAAAGGCAGAAGAAAGAACACAGACATCTTTTAAATCGCAAGCAGAGAAAGAAAGGTCTTGCGAGCATTTAAAGATATCTGGGATATCTGACTCATATTTAAAAATCTTCATTAAGTAATTGAGATTTCAAATAGAAACCATTGTGTGAAATTAATTATGTTATGTGGTAGGATATATTCTCGTCGCATCAATATGAAATAGCAAACTTCTCTTTAAAAATATTACTATTTTGGAAGAACTATCAACAAATCCATAAGCTTCGCTGCTTTTTAAATTTAAAACAGAAACACTGTGTCATACCTTGGTATTTTGTAGAGTATTATTGTCACTGGTCTAAGGTGATACACAGTTGTGTGTACAAGATTTACTAAAATCAAACAAAGACCTTTAAAGTTATATTTTTAGATATTTAGATATGTGTATATTTTAATCGTACATCAATATTTACATGCTGTTTCATTTTGAAATAAAAATATAATTGATAATGTTTATCACGTTAAAAATTCATACATATTTTTGCAAGTTGTGAACAATAAATGTATTACATTTTATGTCTTATCGTATTATTTATCTCCTTATTTCATTGGATGATAGGCCTAGTTGCAAAGAACCCCTTTTGAAAACAAAAACCTAAAAAGTCTAAATAATAAATGTGCGTGTGCGATAATTGGAGCTCATTTTAGAATAAAAGAACACAGCAATTTGCTTCAGTTTTTTTTTTTTTAGTTTGTATTCTTACTAAAGATATCTTTGCCGATTTAATTTGTGTGATTAAAGAAAAAAGCAATCCTATTTTGAACATGTTATTCATAGTAATAATATACCTATACAGTAGTATATAATAATAATATAATCATGCCTACAGTTTAATGTTAATTATAGAGGATATGGGTGTGCCATTATTATTATTATGTCAGTGCTTGTGGAGCTATTTAAGATATTTTACTGTCGGATTTCACCTTAAACGAGAAGAAAAGCCATGAAAACCTTCCCGGACAACGGCATCGGATTCAAACCCGAAATCCTGACCTGATAAACTACGGACTTACCATTGAACTATTGGATCTATAGATCATTTCATTTTTAGCTTTTTATAATTACAAGATAACGTTTTAACGTCGAATTTACAATCCAACTTATTCAACCTCAGTTTAGTTTAAATCAGGATCGAAATCCTTGTGAATTCTATTGATAATTTTCAGTGCTTCACTGCTAGATTATAGTGTTAAAAGAGGACTTATTTTAATGTAACAAACAGCTGAAAAACTTTGGCTGTTTTTTTTTTGAAATTTCACAAAAACAAGTCGTATGTGCATGTTATTCCTTCTTTAACACTTTAGATACTGGATTACGTGGAGTTTGTGCATTGCTTTACCTTGTATCATCGCATGACCAAGTTCCCTAACTATAAATTGCTCAGAAGACTTTATTAGGAAATACCTTCATATAAGGATAAATAAAAGAACGAAGAGAAAATCAACTCGTACTTCGTAAACCAAAGAAATAAGACAATTAATTGGATATAACCTTAGAAAGCCCTGTCTAATACATAAAACACAAATACACTAAAGTCAATATATCTTAAGTATATACATACACAGCCTATCTCATCCGGACCGAATAATAATTGTGATGAATTTATAATTCCTGTATTTATGACATCCCACGTGATCGATGTCTTTTGTTTCTTTAGGAACAGCGGGTGGTTGTAATGATGCACGACGCCTTTGTTCCTGTTATAGATGGCATGACGTGCGTGTCCCTCGAGTCGGATTCCCGTACCGAGTGTCCCCGGACGACAATTTCTCTGATTAGATCAGTCGAATAATGTGTTTCAGGGTAATGAGGAGTCTCTCAACTTGTGCACGCTCTGCGAGCGCTATACCTCTTTGCTGAATGAAGCAGATTCTCGTTTGATCGGAGTCAATGCTTTTTCTTTTCTTTTAGGCGCAATTTGCATTTCCTTTTGAAGATATTACGAAGAAGTTCCTCTTTGCCAGCGGAAATTGGAAATGCATTACGGAATTAATCAAATCTAATTATTTTAAATATACAATCTATAGTTTAATTATCTCAAAAAAAACATCAAAATGAACATTGACATTTCAATATTTGGTTTTTAAATAAACTTCTAAGAATTTCATGGCTTCTGGAAGAAGCCAATGACTGTTAGTAGGATTAGAAGAAACCGTTAGATTTATTATTACCAAATATAATACAATCATATAAATACAATAATTGATTTTACATCTACGAATATAATACAACAAATACAAAAATCATTGATTCGGCCTTTGCCTGATGAAAATAATGTTTACATCCATTAGTAATAACTAGAGAACGGACGCAATTTCCATAAAACGCAATCGGCAATTGGAATTGTGTATAACGTCGCTCAGTACATCCCGGCGTAATTCAATGAAGTATTTGTTTGACTTACTCGGACACCTGGTCTCGCCGCGATAACAATGGACAAGCCAGCTATTGTATTCGAAGAATATAGTGTTTTTTAAAGTGTTTTCATGAGCGTAGATAGAAGCGGGGTTTTTATAATGTATTTTATTTATTAGTTTATATTTCGTAAGATAAATAAAGTGCTGTGAGTAAGTTTCTTGTTTTCATAATTTTAACTGTTAATTACATCGTAATTTTTGTGATAGATCCTGTTTAATATCGTTTGATTGAATCTATTTCTACCAATTATTTCGACGTAAGAGTGTGCATTGAATTTCGTTCAGTTTCAATAACTTACGCACACATTTTTAGTTTTCATTTATTTAGATCTAGAGCATTGTTTAAGTTACTTTTTCAGACATGATATGGAAGAATGTCGAGAACGGCATTGTAAAACAATGGCGAGTTGGATTGACGGTCATACTGATTGTATGTCCATTGTCAGTGATTCCGAAATTTATTACAAAATCCGTAAAATATCGTCAAAAATTCGTCACTTAGGATCGCAAACACATCTGAACTCTGTAAAACTTTTATGGCGGCTAATATTCCATTAAATAAACTTAGCAATCCCACTTTAAAAATATTTCTGAAAAAATATACTGGTCGAAATGTTCCTGATGAATCAACTTTACGAAAATATTATGTTTCTAGGTGCTATACGAGAACAGTAGAACGCATTAGAAGCCATCTTTTAAATCAAAACATATGGGTAAGCGCCGACGAAACGGTGGATATCTTAGGATGCTGTTTGGTAATTGTTGTAGCTGGTGTACTACATCCAACTATTCCCTATAACTCATACGTAATAGCAACAAGTGTTATAAATAGAGTTGATGGGGAAACAGTTGCTGGAACCATTAAGGAGAATATGCAAAAAATGCTTCATTCGGACGCCACGTACAAAGAAAAAATACTTTTATTTGTCAGTGATAGTGCTGCGTATATGTTAAAAACAGGCAGACTATTGAAGAAAACATATCCTAATATGCTGCATATTACTTGTGTAGCACATGCTCTCCACAGAATCTGTGAATATATCAGAGACACTTTTCCGGAAGTTGATAGACTTGTATCAGCTTTTAAAAAAGTTTTCAGAAAAGCACCATTGAGAGTAGCTCTTTTCAGGGAAAAATTTCCATCTCTGTCACTGCCTCCCACTCCAGTAATTACTAGATGTGGAACATGGCTGGAAGCTACTAGTTATTATGCTGAGAATTTCGATAGTCTAAAACATTTCGTAACACTGCTAAAGGAGGATGCTAGAAGTATTGGTGAGTGCAAGGAGCTCACACAAATCCCAAATTTAAAAAATCAGTTGTACTTTCTTCACGAACACTTTGGAAAATTGCCAAAACTAATCACTTATTTTGAAAATCGAAATCTCAAATTAAATGACGGATTAACCACATTAGATGTGGCTGTTAATAATTTGAAAAGTATTCCAAGTGACTTCGGATGTGGCCTTCGGCAAAAGTTTGAAGCAATTCTTAATAGAAATTCAGATTTAATTACATTGCAGCAATTATGTATGAAGACAATTCCACAAAATCTAACGGCTAAATATGAAGAAATAAAAGAATATTTCCAGTATGCACCTATAACCAGTTGCGACGAAGAAAGGACGTTTTCTATTTATAAGGATGTACTTAATTCAAAGAGAACAAAATTGACAGGAGAAAACCTTGAGAAACTATTGCTAGTCAATATTAATACTCCTTTACTCAACTTGAACGACAAAATGAACAAATAAAAATGTTCCAATTATAGAAATAAAATTAAAAACTTAAAAAATACAACTTTTCAACAAATAAATATGTATTTCGTAATTTTATAGATCACCACCCGTTTGTTTTCCAATTATATAAATAAAATTAATTAATAAATATGTATTTCGTAATTTTAGATAGATAGATCACCACCCGTATGTTTTCCAATTATATAAATAAAATTAAAAACTTTATAAATACAACTTTTCAACAAATAAATATGTATTTCGTAATTTTATAGATCACCACCCGTTCGTTTTCCAATTATATAAATAAAATTAAATATTTTAGAAATACAGTCTTTCGCCAGTACTGCACTGGGTGGTAAGCGTGTCCGTTCTCTAGTAATAACACTTATTTCGAGAAAAGTTTAGTTCAATAATCAGCTTGTAAAATCTTGTAGAGCGTGTTGATTATATTTTAAGGAGTATGTCCAATCGTATACAGGTGTGATAGTATTTATATTTATTTCAGCAAGGTTTCCCATAGAATAAGCCATTATATTGTGTCTGGTTTACCGGTTTTCTGAGGTTAGTGTGCATGGAGATTTATTTAGGTGGCTCATTTCCTATACTTCTAACAGAATGCAGGCCGTCTTCTACAAATAAATGCCACAGCCAGACTTTTACTCCCACAGACACAGGAGGGACGGCAATAGAAACAGTTCACGCTGCACAGCTGTCTGTCGTACGATTTTGACGCGTGCGTAGTTCGTCTGTACTAGTTTCGTCATTTTATAGTCACACCTCGTATGTTCAAATAATATCTTGAATAGCACAAGGTTCCCACTTAGGCGCGCTTTTATTCTGAATTTATGATCAGGACCAAGAGCTTTGACAATTCTAAATTTGTACTATACTCGGATGATTTAAAATTTACTACATCAATACATAGCGTACACGATCGCTTGTTACTTCAGCATGACCTGGATTAACTTAAATAAATATCACCAGATTACTTTTTCTAAAAGTTTAAATAAATTTATCAGCGTCAACATATTCATATCTCCAACCTAATAAGCATGTAGACCACATTGCCCGTAAATCTTACAAAATGGTAGGATTCGTATTACAAACTTTTAATGTCTTTGGATCTATAGCTGCTTTGAAATCTTTATACTTTTCCTTTGTTGACTCTTTCTTATACTACTATACTATCCAAGTTTGGAACCTACAATATACTATATACATTAATCGACTTGAAGAATACACCATAGATTTGTCAAATATCTGGCAGTTAAAAGTAATACTCATCTTAATACTGATACATATATATATATATATATGAAACGTTGTTCTTCGGGATATTTCGCCGCGTTTGGATGATTTTGTCCTGAGAAGGACAACTTTCTTCCTAACGTTTCGGTGACATCACTTTCAACTTTTTCTTGAGAATCTTCTCGTTGTAGTTTCAAGAGTGCGTCGATTTACTGTGCCGCTCGTGTTATATGATTCCGCAGTAGTGGGGACGCGTGTCTGGGTCCTTATGATTGGTCCGTCGTTGTTTTGTCGCTTGGTCGATCGGTCGATCGGTTTGTGTTCGGTCCGTGTTGGTCTGTCGTAAGTTATTATCACGAATTACATTATAGTTATATATAGCTATAATTAGACGTAAAGGCTTATTATTGATAGCCACAAAAAAACATCCCAATAAAGTCATAATATGTGCGGGCCTAAATGTTTTGGTAAGAAAACAACAAACGTTCACTATTTTTATGAATAGGAACTTAGACGTTATCGTTACAATAAGAGTATCAACTATGTCGATTTTTTTTCCAGATCAATGAACTTGAATTAAAGCTATATGTCGGTAAATATAGAATAAACAAACATAAGGATTAACTCCATTTTGGCCCTAAAAATTTGGAAATTTTTAATGAATTACTAATAAATTTCTTTTTTGATTTTCAGTTAGACATTTATACGTTTTCTTCATATTCGCATAGCTTTGTCGCTATTCAGCGGTAACTATATATATATATATATATATATATGAAAGATTTTGTGAAAAACTTATCTGCGCGGAATGTGCATATATCGATATTTCACTGTTTTTTACAGATCATCAGTGCACCTTACCGAAGACAGACATGATATTCACTTCTATACTACGTGTATATATACGAACTGTAATGAACTTCATGTGTATGAGAATTAATAATTATTAAATCTCATTTTACATGCGATTGTCGCTATAATTTGTTGCATTTAATTCTACAATTCGGCAAATCACTTTTGCCCTAGATTGTAGACGCAACAAGCCGCGACATCAACTGTACAAGTTGTCAGTACAAATGAAAGATTTTGTGAAAAACTTATCTGCGCGGAATGTGCATATATCGATATTTCACTGTTTTTTACAGATCATCAGTGCACCTTACCGAAGACAGACATGATATTCACTTCTATACTACGTGTATATATACGAACTCTAATGAACTTCATGTGTATGAGAATTAATAATTATTAAATCTCATTTTACATGCGATTGTCGCTATAATTTGTTGCATTTAATTCTACAATTCGGCAAATCACTTTTGCCCTAGATTGTAGACGCAACAAGCCGCGACATCAACTGTACAAGTTGTCAGTACAAATGAAAGATATATATATATATATATATATATATATATATATACACGGTTGTGTTCCTATTTTAATATGCATCCACTTTATGAGAAACGGTTGACAAATGACATTATGTTGGGTATCTAAATTTTAAATATCATGGCGAATGTTTCACATTTAGTAAACACTATCCTCTCCCATATACACCAGAGAACTTCATATACGCTTTTTCCGTATTAATGCTACTACTAATTCTCAATTTGTTCTAATTTATAGTGCAATTAAAAGAAATAATGTTGACTGTTTTGCGTATCCGTATTCCCGATACAAATATAATGTGAAATATATTATAACCCAACGCATTTCTTAATTTGGGTTAATAGGAATAGGTTAAGAGGAACGGTAGAAACAAAAAAATACTTCAAAGTAAAGCCTTCACTCAAACAACTATGATAGAGAATATACAAGACATTAATAAGAGCCATAATGCGCCCTAAAAACTGCAATAATACACAATAAAGAAGAAAAAGTACCTGAAAATAGCAGAAATAAAAAGAACGAGGACTATACGGGGCCCAAAAATAACTAGCAGCAGAAAAAGGAGACTCAAGACCAATAAGAACGAATTAACAGGTGAAACTGTGATAAAACACACGAAAGCACAACGCCTATAACGGGCAAGACGTATTATGAGAAGAAAAGCGACGGATATGCTGAAATGAGTGACTCAATGGACCCCACTATGAACAAGAAGGAAGGAAAGAGAGGAAGAAATGACAAGACGAAGTTCGGAAAGACGTAAGAAACATGGTAGCAGAAATTTGGAAATTGCTGTGTTAGAATAGAGAAGAGTGGACAAGAATATCCTACGAAGCACGGACCCACAAAAACTTTGAAGAAGAAATTTGGAAGATAAAGAGAAATAATGCACCTCATTAAATGTGGTCAAAAACGCCATGGCGTTAGCCATAAACTTAAGACTGCTCGGTTTGATGATGATGATGATTTCTTTTCTTTTTTCATGTTATTTTTTTTAATTCACATGAAAAATGATTTAATACAGTGCGTATATCTAGGTTATAATTTACACCTGTAAGTGGACACTTGACTGTATTTATGCCCATTTGTGTTCGGAATAGAGAAATAAATAAATAAAAATTATGGAATTTTCACAAATTGTTTCCAAGGCATTCGTCTGTTATAGCATTTTCTTCCAAAAGAACTGCATTATAATGGAAAAATGCCTTTTTTTGTTGCGCATCAACTTCTAATTTATGACCGAAATTACAGGTTTAAAAAAGCAAACGAGAGAGACTAATTTAATTTTATTTCGTTTTCAAAATAGGCCTTGTCTAAATTTAACCATTGTTAACGCCGAATCGCTTTATATGAAATATAATTAAATAAAATTAAGATCGACATTCGCCTTCTTTAGTATTTTCCACGCAATCATCGTCCGCGTATTTATCTCAATTGCAGACGATCGCTCGATATCGGTCAACTACGACGCCATGACTCATGTTTTTGAACGCCGCCTGAACTCTGCCCATCGCTGATTAAAATTAATCTTTGATTTCTCACCACACCCTCTTTACTGTTAAGTTATATTGTTCGTTAGAGGCTCTTACGTGACTGTCACTCTTCCTGTGAGTTCCAGGCTCACAAACAATAACATTTTCTATTGTACTACTTTAATTGCACTCCATTAATGGAAACATCGATCATAACTTGCATTGTACGTGCTAAAATAAGTAGATATTAAATGTGGATATATACACATAGTAAGATACCTTTATTGCTTACTTTTCTTATTTTGAATCAGTACTTAAGGAAGTCAGGTGTTTCAGGTAAGGATTTTGTAATTCCATTTATGGTTTTTACGTTTCTTTGTTCAGCAAAAATAAGGTTACATGTCCACAGTTTTTTCAGGAAAGAATTCAGATACACATGTATATACATATCTCAATTTTCATTTTGCTTACATTATTTTTTGACTCTCTAAAGTTCTAAATTTGTAGAAATTGTTACCTCACCAAACTCTACATTGGAGTTTGGTGAGGACCCACATTGTCTTCTCTTTATGAGAATGACATTTATATGTCATTCTAAAATGTTTATTGTTTCTATTGTGATTATTTTATAACAATACACGCTTTCATTATAGTTAGAGCCGATACTAATATGCTAATTGGAAAATTGCACTTAGTTTCGTAACAATATACAAGAGTGAAGCTGAAATTAGTGAGATATAAAGAAATGAAACAAGATTCAAAACATTGCTGGTGTTCAAAGTACTTTCCCTTATTATCTATATACTTTTGCAGACGAGTTTTGCAAAGTTCGAAAACCTCACGCCAAGCGTTTATCGGAATTAACTGAAAATATTCGTAGATGACGAAGTCCATCTCCTCTTCTGATGAAAAGCGACGACTTTTTAAGTTTAAAAAATAGCCATAAATCGGTGAGGGGAGGGCTGTTTGATTACCTCGATGTTGTTTTCTCTTAAAAAGCTATATGTAGCATTAAGTTTTTAATTTTGAGTTCTCGGAGAACTTCCGGAAGGCAATATTGGGTGTACCAGGTGACCGTGACGGTCTTTTGACCTTCTAACTTGATAGTTTTCGCAAGCCCAGTACTTCTGAAGAAAACGCTGTACATAACATTCTTCATCGCACGTTGTCTTTTCACAGTCGTCGACGTTGGCTCTTCTTCGTACATCCATACCCTACTCTCGTGACCCGTATTATAAACAAAATAGCATAAACAAAATAGGCCGATGCCCACCTTTTCACGGCTAATTCTTACATACTCGGCCTTCTGTGTTTCTGTTAAACTATGTGGCACCCATCGTGACCCAAGTTTCTCACATATTATTCTTCATGCAGGGTTTTCCTAACTGCTACGGATCCAATACCAAGGGTGACCTTTATCCCCCTGTAGGTGTACCTTCTATCTTCTTTCAACATTTTGACCTGGGCCTACCTGTGTGTTCCTCATCATGCAAATAACTGCGACCACGGCGATATTCTATAAACCAACTGAAAGCAGTAGCCCGAGATGGTGCTTCGTCCCCAAAAGCCGTGTGCTAGTATTGCCTTGCCTTCTTCTTCATTAAGGCCCAGTTTAGAATCATACAGTATTATAGTCCTATAAGGCTCTCGGCTTAACTCCATGACTACATGTATTTATATATCCACTACTAACACTGTAACAGTACCAGTACAAGTTTATTCATGTTTTAAGTTTAAGACATGCACAATCAATGTCATTCAAATTAATTTGTGTCACATCTCACTAACTTCAGCGTCACCCTCGTATAAAACATAACATAATAACATAACTAAAATTGCCGTTAAAGCAATTACAAAGACTATCTGATTTTATTAATTATTAAATGAAGAGAGGTCATTGTGTATCTGACGAAGATAAATAAAGATTTATACTTGTCTGTTAAAATTTCAAGGAAACAGAACAATTTACGTGCATTGAATTCCAAAAATGAAAACGATTCAACTACGTGTGTCTAAAATTCTTTCTTTGGAGACTGTGGTTAAGTAAAAACTTAAAAAAGGTATATAACCCCTTACCACAATTATTAATCCAACCTAAATACGTATTTCGACAACTAAGTTGTCATCATCAGTAGGTAAAAACCACTAATTAAAAAGTCGCACATGGGGCACAGTAAAGCTAGAAAACCGCTCACGCAACAACTACTTTACACCGCGTCCACGAATAGACTAATTTAACATGCGAATCTAAACTACGAAAATATCGAAAAAACACTTACTTCTTAGGGAAAGGCATTCACATCTGTTTAATGTCCGAGTTGAAATATCTCGACCGAAGGACCGACAAACATTCCATTTCTAAAGGGAACGGCACTAAACATGTCCTAATAACTTCAAATTTAAAACGACGATGACACAATTATGGTAATACAAATGAAAAGAGACAACTGAAAGCAATCGGTGATTTATCGCTATTCATGGAATATTGTTTATTCTTCGCGATATGTATACTTTCATAAGCATCAAGTTGCGGGGTTTATTAATTCCTTTGACCAGATTCAACCCTGTAATCGACACATTGTGTAGTGTACTTAAAGCGTGGTTGGCAACGTTAATTTATCCGGTCTATTGTATTTAATATGTGATATGTTCTTTAAAACGGGTTATTATTGGTCGTTTTGTTTGGCCTATATATTTCAAATTACAATCCCGCAACTGATTTCGTATATACCTGATTTCGAATTAGAATTAACTGTATCTTTCGTATTCCCTAGGAGAGTTTTGATAGTATTTTCGGACCGAAAGGCAACCTGGAGACCTCTTTCTTTCGCAACTTTATTAATGTTTTTCGTGACGGGGTGGTATGGTAAACACATGTACTTTTTCTCCTGGTTACTTTGATCAATAAATTAATTAGAAAAACAAAAATAAAAAATACAATCCGCGAATCCACAAGTTTGATATCTCAAAGTAACCAGGAGAAAAAGTACGTGTTTACCATACCACCCCGTCACGAAAAACATTAATAAAGTTGTGAAAGAAAGAGGTCTCCAGGTTGCCTTTCGGTCCGAAAATACTATCAAAAGTCTCCTAGGGAATACGAAAGATAGAGTTAATTCTAATTCGAAATCAGGTATATACGAAATCAGTTGCGAGGATTGTAATTTGAAATATATAGGCCACACAAAACGACCAATAATAACCCGTTTTAAAGAACACATATCACATATTAAATACAATAGACCGAATAAATCCAACGTTGCCAACCACGCTTTAAGTACACTACACAATGTGTCGATTACAGGGTTGAAGCTGGTCAAAGGAATTAATAAACCCCGCGAACTTGATGCTTATGAAAGTATACATATCGCGAAGAATAAGCAATATTCCATGAATAGCGATAAATCACCGATTGCTTTCAGTTGTCTCTTTTCATTTGCATTACCATAATTGTGTCATCGTCGTTTTAAATTTGAAGTTATTAGGACATGTTTAGTGCCGTTCCCTTTAGAAATGGAATGTTTGTCGGCCCTTCGGTCGAGATATTTCAACTCGGACATTAAACAGATGTGAATGCCTTTCCCTAAGAAGTAAGTGTTTTTTCGATATTTTCGTAGTTTAGATTCGCATGTTAAATTAGTCTATACGTGGACGCGGTGTAAAGTAGTTGTTGCGTGAGCGGTTTTCTAGCTTTACTGTGCCCCATGTGCGACTTTTTAATTAGTGGTTTTTACCTACTGATGATGACAACTTAGTTGTCGAAATACGTATTTAGGATACGATTAATAATTGTGGTAAGGGGTTATATACCTTTTTAAGTTTTTACGTGTGTCTATATTTACGTTTTAGTTTGATTGATTGAAATTAGGATTGCTCTTATTAGAATGCCGATTTCTATACATTATTAAATATGTGTGTAAGTCATTTTATTACAAAAATGAAATAGTGAAATTTACTTGCCCTCTTACTTACTAATAAACAAGGATAATTTCCTGCGGTTACTGGTTTCTTTACTATAACAGGAACAAGTTAAATCGTCTGCATGATATAGTTAATGCATTCTCTGCGGAATTTTCAGCATACTTCAATGATTGAGCGGCAAGTAGTCCAAGATTTTATGGCAATTGTCCAGCATTTAATATTCTAATCTTTACTGAAGATGATGTTCTATGTACTTTAAAAGGCCGAAATCTAATATAACTTCCGGCGACGACAACATTTTTAGCTCAGCTCGTAATGCGTGATTGTATATCGGAGTTTATATATACGTTAGTAGTTTTATATACCTTGACAGTTCGTACTTGCGTATTTTCTAATATTGCAATATTGGTAAAGTTGTTATTTGTTTGCATTCACCGTACTTTCTTAAAGTTTCTTTCGATTAAAGTTAACGGAGTTTCTCCAGAGAGAGGTACATCCAAGAATGAATTACTCGTATATCATAACATGACCGCGCTAAGTACTACTTTCTAGGGATTTCCATTATGAAAAATTCATATACAAGCTGGTAAGCAATAACATTAACTGCTTCTTTTTGCTAGATCATACATCTTTTTTTTTTTGTTCCGAGAATTAACTCCTTTGAAGGCTATATACAGGGTTATATGTATATAATATTATACGTTTTTAATTGTCTAAAATTTAAAAGGTTTGCATGTTTAATTTTTCATTTTTAAAATAGTTAAAATTCGGAAAATATTAGTCCGATTTAAAAAATGGTAAAGGAACATTCGTTTCAGTTGTTGATGATTAACTTCATCCAATAATTCGGCTCCGCGAATTTTGTAACATCCTGTATACATATAATAATAATTCATGTTTCAATAGATTGAGGCATTAGCAGGATATGAGTTATTATATTATTATGCCCGCGTCCGTGGAACGACTTAAGATATTTGGCTATCGGCATTCACTTTAAACGAGAAGGAAAACTACGAAAATCTCAGTTGGCACTCCATTGGCACGATAGACCAGTGCTTTACTATTATGCTATCAGCTAGCTATTATTGAGGATAACTAAGAAATTATTTGACGACGTATTTATTTAGGAAATATTATTATTATTATTATATTGAAAATAAACATAGGCGCATACCATACATCCAACATAATACAGGTATGCTTGAAATAAAGATACAACATATGATAAATGGAAAGATGTAATTATGTAGAACATACATCTAAATTATTGTTAATTAGAGTTAATTACGACGCGAATCCTGAAATTAGAAACACCCTGAAAATTGTATTACGTGACGCTTATGAATTAAAAATATTCAGAATGTGTATAAATAATAAATACTTCACACACACATACGCAACAGCGTATGTTTATTTACGTCACAGCTGAGCGAGATGGACAATAATGAAAATATTATTTTTGTTATTGTCGATAAACTTTAAGATATCGTCTCTGATACTTTTTATAATCGCACAGTGGCTTGACAAAAATTTTTTAAATATTTTTGTAATTTTTTTTCTCGCTTATGAGCGGGAATTTTGGGAAAATTATTTTCGATTTATATTCTATATAATTACATCTTTCCATTTTTTATAAGTTATTTATTTATTTCAAGAACACCTGTATATTTCTAGATGTCCACATGATTTTATGGTCAAAGAATCAGTAGTCACTAATTCGGTTAACTTCCCGCAATTCGCTAGTATGTTTTTAGACGAGATCCACTATAGATATCCACTATGCAAATGGATGTCTTGTATAAAGATTTCATCAAGGCGTTTGTTTCTATCGATAATAGAGAGGGTCCCATTACATGACTGTTACAGCTTAGCGATATATTACTGAAGCAATTTCAAGTTAAAAATGTCTAATGAACATATGCCCAAAATTCTTTCGTAATTAGCTACAAGCTCTTGAGATTTTAGATAACCCTCATAACGCAGGTATTTTGTACCGCTGCAAAAAAAATCTGTCTATCTAATTATATCACTAAATTAAACTACTAACAAAACTATTCATATCAAATTAAATCCCAATGTAATTTGATATGAAGTCAATATACAGTGGACCCCAGCTATTCGCGGAGGTTGGGTTCCACAAAAACACCGCAAACATTGAATTCGTAAATATCGGGGTACGAAAATAAAAGGCATGTATGTACGTATAAACTACAGGTATGTATGTATATATATAATTGACACAAATAGATATACACGCATACATATTGCGTATAAGAGCTAAATACGGTTTGTGAATTTTTAAAGAAATAAACAAGGGAAATATTGAAGCTTTAGGGAAACTACCAATACTGAACCCCGAAAATGGAGTGCGGATAACGCGAAATGGCATTAAAAACAGAATCGCGAATAAGCGAATTTGCAAATACAGGGTGTGCGAATAGCCAGGGCCCACTGTATAATATAATAATTGCCAATTTATATTATATTTTATGGCGGTTGCTATTTTACTTAAGGATTCAACTTAAGAGTTATTTTACTTAAGGATTTAATTTACTGGAGACGAGGGTGGATCATAATGCCCGTGACATGGATCCACAACAACACACCGAAGATAAAGCAGCAGTCTAAGTAGTGGGTTTGTCCGGGCCGCTAACAAGGTCATGAAGACAGTATTTTTGGATGCGTGTGACATAATTCGCGTCGATTGCATCCAAAAGGGAAATGCAATCATCGGAAAATATTACGGCAATTAAGTCTTTTCCCATAAAGACAATGCACGGGCGCACACGTGCATAATCGCCATGGCGAAATTTCATGAATTGGACTACGAATTGCTCCCCCATCCGCCATATTCTCCGGACTTACGAGGTAAGCGTCATAAGTTTCCGACCTGGCAATATCTTGACGGGGTTAGAAATAAAGCATAATTATTTTTCAATATAATCTTCGTGTATTTCAATTTCATTTTTCGAATCTTGAACTTAACATTTTAATACCCTTAGAAAATTACTCTGGAGTTTTTCTGCAAAATGGTCCAAAACTGTTTCTGGCACTTCTTCATCACTCAAATTTTCTTCCTCGAAGGTGTTTCTTCAGTTTTGAAAACAAATAATAATCGCTGGGGGCGAGGTGTGGACTGTAAGGTGGGTGCAAAAGTTCTACAAAACCACAGTCCTGCACAGCAGTCTGCACAATTGTGGCCTTATGGACAGGGGCATTAGCGTGTAGAAGGCGAACAGTTCGGCGCAACATGACACGCCTCTTTTCTTTGATTACGTCTTGCAATTTATGCAGTAAAGTATCGTAGTTATGTGCGTTAACAACTGTGTTTCTTTCTTTGAAATCAATAAGCAGGATTCCTTTAGAATCCCAAAAGTTTGTTCTCATGATCTTCTTTCTTGATTGGGCCACCCTTGCCTTCCTTGGCCGATTTCGTCTGGGGTTCGCCAGTCGACTTTTCGATAAGGGGTCTCAGTATAGAACAATAGTTTCATCTCCTGTAACAATGGATTGAAGAAATTGTTCTTGATGGTCGCGACAGACAAACATGTCACGCGCTGCTGTTTCTGAATTACTGACAAGAAAAGTGGGACCCACCTCGCACTGACCTTATTCATATTAAGGTCTTCATGAAGTATTCGTCGTATGGTTGTATCAGAAAGCCCACACGTTGTTGATAATTCTTTGACCTTCAAACGCCTGCATAAGTGCTTCAACTGGCCGACCGGCACGTCGCTGGTCTTCTACCATTTCTCGGCCCAAACGAAATTGTTTTGCCCATTCCTTTACAGTGGAGTGGCAGATTCATCGTATTATACATCATCCAAGCGTTGTTTAATGTCCTTAGGATTAACACCTCCTTTTATCAGAAATTTAATCACAGATTGGTATTCAATTTTAAACATCACGAAAAATAACGCGACACGACCAACACAAGCAGCTGTTGCTATGCGACTGAGACAAATGCGCGCCTAAAATTTTTACCACTACTTCACAGAACGTGGCGCTCCATAAGGCTGCCAATATTTATTTTCTTCTATCATTACCGGAACATGGTTAGACCGGAAACTTCTGGCGCGTACCTTGTAGCTCTCGGCGATTATTTAATGTTTCCAAACATGCGGAAATGGCTCGGCGGAAAACGATTTGTCTCCAACGGTGAAATGATCTCTCAAACAAACGCCTATTTTGAGAACCTCAATAAATCTTTTTATTTGGAAGGGATCAAAGGATTGGAGAAAAGTTGGACGAAATGTATTTAGCTCAGAGTAGACTATGTTAAGAAATAAAGCGTTTTCTTGCCGAAGAAACTATCTATCATACAAAAAGTCACGGACACAATGATCCACTATGGTAACGACTTTTAAACTAGAAACTCTTGCTCTGTAGAAACTCTTGGACAAATATAACACCTGTACTAATAAGTCGAAACAAATACTCCAAATGCCAAACCTGAAAAATCAAATTTTAGTCTAATCACAAAACTATCAAAAATCTTTCCTATCTAGCAATAAAGAGAAATATATATGTGTACATCAAAGTGAACTTTCCTTAGTAAATTATATACTAGATAGTGCTACTGTCCCGGTTCTTGAAAACAAAGACACACACATCTTTATCACTCCCTCTTGTACCGATACTTGTAAATTTATCCTGAAGAATATCATAGAGTTTACTAAATGTGTACTTTACGAACGTTTTCCATGTAAGTGCTGTATTTCGAAACGAGATACGTGCGACGATAATGGGACATTAAGGGTATACCAATGTGAAATTTGACCCAGTCACGCTTCAAGAGCACTTATTAAAAATATATACACTTATATAAGCAACCTAGGCACACATACAACACCTTTGTTTCAATATTATCGACCACGAATCTCCGACACAGTCACGATACGAAAGTAGAATTTAGTTTCCTTTTTTTGTAACGAAAATTGTCTCTTTAATAAGAAGATAAGAAATGAAATTTGCAGCTTGCAATAATTTCTTTATAACGTACAAAAAATATTTTTTATGTAGATACATAAAGTAGAAGTATACATTTTAATTAAATCCTTGAGAGAATTACACAAAATTTATGTAAGCATTTAACCGTGGGGCGGAAAACATGAATTGAGCTTTATTATTTTAATATATTAAATTTTAATATAGGGTCAAGAACGTGTACTGGTAAACATTTCAATGTACCCGAGGCAGCCAAATTTCAGCTATATAAAAAAATGTTGTAGAAAGGTTGCTGTGTTTATGTACATATATGTATTTAAATTATAAAAATATCTTTAATATTAGTTTATTGCAAAATGTCTCGATGGTGCAGAGAAAAAGTAAATACACTTCATGTGTTTTAGCGTTCAAGCAAATAAGAATGCTGGACAAGAACGTGTTAAGCTGATAAAGGTTGTGGATTCCAGACCCAAAAAAGTCCCAAAAATAAATGATGCCAAAAAAAGGAATATACTCTGCAATAAACTAGTCCACAACTTCTCTTTGGAGTTTATTGCACTCTGACAAGGAAATGTTACTAGCTATCTTGAATTCATGCAGATACATGGTTGGGGACGGGTAAAAAGCTATTCTTGTGTTTAATTTATGGGTTTTGGAAGTTTTAAATAAATTAGTAATGTCAACTGATTAATTAATTTTTATCTAACGAAAACTTAGTTGGGGAACAAAATAAAATCTCACTTTACACAATAAAACGACAGCAAAAAATTTAAAAAACTGACAGCTCAATGGACTCGAATTCGGATCATGTAGTCCACAGTCAAACGTGATAACGACTAGACCGCGCACACTTTGAAAATTTTTCTTGCGGTTTCTTTCCGAAAATTGTTAATAGCTCAACTTCGAATAAAGATTTTTAAAAAGGAAAAAGTGTCATTTGCAGCACATAATGTAGGTTGCTTTCACAAATTCCCTTAATTAAAATAGCCAGGATTTTTTATTTGGGTGAACTTTACTTTCCAAATTTGCATATATCTCTTTACACACATGGTTTTTCACTACGAAAAAATAAATATCCAACGCTGTCGACCATGGAGATTTTGAAAATCATATCGCCGTCGAGTAATATCCATTTCCCTTCAAAAGAATCGGGTGGGGGGGGGGGGTCAAGGGTCCATTTCTGCATTTTTTTTGAAACATCATACGTAATCATCCATGGTCAAGACTCACTATCGAAAGGAATCGATTGGTATCACCCGCGATGCTCTAGCTTCAAAATTGACTGTTTTAGGAGGTGCTAAAGCTTGTGATCCATTTGTGCCATGCGAGATGCCATAGCAGAGCCCCAGTGCATTCTTGTGAAAAACCCTGACAGACGTCTGTTATAATGTATATATGAGAATTATTTTACAAACCACCGCGTCAGAGAAGATTTATAAGCTAGTAGTAACGCAGGCAAAGAATATCCCAACACTTTGAAAAAAGTTATAAAAAGTGGTGGATACCAACCAGAACAAGTTTTTAATGTAGACGAAACAGGACTCTATTGGAAGCGAATGTCCGAAAGAACTTTCATTTCAAAATCTGAAAAGTCTGCATGTCTGCATCTGGATATAAGGTCTCTAAAGAACGAGTAACTTTGCTTTTTGGCACAAATGCTGCAGAAGATTTTAAGCTGTCATTTGGAAATACAATAAGAAAGGTTGGATAATTAAGATTCTTTTCGAGGTCTGGTTTAAAAATAACTTTTGGCCAGAAGTAAAGTAATATTTAGAGGAAAAGAACTTGAGCAACAAGGCATTGCACCGGTTAACTTACAAGAATTATTAGAAGATGTGGAGATTAAGTACCTTCCCAATAATACAACAGCTCTGACCCAACCAATGGATCAGGGTGCTATAGCAACTTTTAAGGCTTATTATTTACGCAGAACTTTTAAGGCTTATTATTTACGCAGAACTTTTCGTAAACTTATTCAGCAAACCGATGGTGAATCTTCCATAAAACAATTTTGGCAAAACTACAAAGATACCGTGTACAACATTAGCGAATCATGGAAAGACTTAAAATCAATCACAATGAACCGTGTTTGGAAACAAATATGACCAGAATGCATAAAATCTAATGAGTCTGAAGTTAATTCTCTTCCTGAAGTTTGATAAAACATATTGAGCTTAGCAAAAGATCTTGGTTTTGAAGATTTAGAAGAAGGTGATTTGCTTGACTCGCTCGATGTTGGCAGAGAACCTCTTTCCAAAGAGGAGCTGATCCAGTTAGTAACCGAACAAACTCTTGATGAGGAGCCAGAGCCTGCTATATCCAGGCAGCTAACAGCAAAAACCTTGACTAATGCGCTTTTTTATTTCGAGAAGGGAATGAACAGAACACCCTTCTTCAAAATGATCCCGACGAGGGCGAATCAGACAAAGTTGGACGAATATTTTAAGTTAAATCATTCAACAACAACAGAAATTGACGACGGCAGAATTTTATCAGATTAAAAAAGTTTCCAAACATTTTATAATTTTTATATGTGAACATGATATCTTTTGCTTTTTTTTAACTATGTAATGTGTTCATTTTATGTATGTATTCTTATTTGTTGTGTTATTTTATTTTGAAGTAAGTATGTATTCTTATAGAAACATTTTTTTTTAAATTGGAACCGATCTGATTGAATTTGTATGGATTTGTATGAAAATAATTGATTCGTTAAACAGCTTTTCGCTTTACGGCCAACTTTTTCGGAACGTATCTAGGTCGCTAAGCGATGTATGGGTGTATTCTATAAATCAGAAGTGAATGCGCTTCTGATCAACATCTAAGCATCTCGGAGTTCATTTCGTCGATTGCTTTCTTATACGCAAGTCGAGATGAATGATGTGAAACACACGGTCATAGAAAATGTGCAGTACTTCATGATCCTAATTCGTCGATATTCTACAATCATAATATCATGAACAGAATCAATGTTTTTCGCAGCCGTCACCGAAATTGATCTTCCAGAGCGATGCTTTTCTTTAACATCTGATTTAGCTCTTTTAAATTCTGGAATCTAGTTTTTAATAGTGGCGTATGAAGGATACTGGAGGGAGATACCTAAGGTTTCTATCATATCAGCAAAAACTTCTTTGTCTGATAACCCTTTCAAAAATAAATGCTTCATAATTGACCAAAGTTATGATACATATCAGTTTCAAAAATTCTAAATTTTGTAGCCGTTCAACTTCTGAATGTTAAACTTTGACATCTTGAATATAAAACATTATAATTGTAACTATAGCAACCATAGTAAATTTTGTCTATTAGAAACTTTAAAGGCTAACTACCGTGATGTCATAAAGTTTCTAGGACGAAGATGGCATTGAAATAGAAAATATATGTCTGAACTTAAGCAAAATTATTTTAACAGTGTCATCGTAACATCAATAAATATATCATTTGATTTAGAGATACAATGAAACAACAAGCTCAGCCGATATTCAAGATTTTATTAATAAAAAAAGACTAAATTAAAACAGTTGTTTAAATTGTCCATTATTTTCAATTCCCAAATTTATGCACCTTTTCATGCTGTTAAAGGCATTTTGCAGCATTGCGGGCATTATTAATGTACATTCTTCAATAATTCTTTGCTGCAGATCTTGTAAATTAGCAACAGAAATTTTAAATATTAAAACACGAAAAAGTCCATAATTGTCAAACACGGTGATCGTGGTGGGGAAATTCAACTTCCGTATGTAAGCTTATAATCCTATCACCAAAAAACTCACGAAGAAAAAGCAATATGCATCTGTTGTGTGTGCCGTTACACCATCTTGCTGGAAGTAACCATATTCTAATGCATCTTCTTGCAGCTTTTCAATAAATTCATTCAAAATGTTTCTATACCTCTCATCATTAATTGCAAAATTTAGAAAAATAGGTCCAACAATTCTGGGACGAGAAACTGCTAGCCAAGCACCAAGTTTCGCAGAACGCAGAAACGATTCAACAAAAATATGAGAATTTTCACTACTCCACATCCGACTATTTTAGGAATTTACCCCGAATGATGAACCCACGCTTCATCAAAGAAAAATGCAAACCACTGGCATTAAACAAGACGTCTAGGGTAGTCTACCAGCAAAATAACATGATGTAATTGCATCTTATACGGATATATGTGTAAGTTTTTCTTTACAATTATCTAGCATGTGCCTTTCCATACGTTTCCATTTTCCATACGTTGATGAACTTCATTTATAACTTCTTCCGAACGAATAGTTGGTCTACCAGTACGTGATTTATAGCCCACAGAACCAATCAATCGAAATACACCAACATAATTGGAAAGGTAAAAATTTTTGCGAATTACAGTTAACTCTGGAAAGTGCTCTCTAAAATCATCCAAACATGCACGCTGGCTGTATACCCAAAATCCATCAATTCGCTCTTCAGTTCGAAAATAGGCTTGTATCATGTAAGTTTTTTGCACTGTATTGTAAATCATATTTGAATTTATTCAAAGTCTATGTTCAAACTTGCTTTAAGCTGTTCTAACACATTAATTGATGACAGTCAATGTCATCAATTAAGTTATAATACCTGCATATATTTTGTATATCAATGCCATCTTTGTCCTAGAAAGTTTATGATGTCACGATATATACCAATACCTCTTCGTATGTTATTGAAAAAGTTCTCAAAAGTTAATCTAATAATATAAAATTTATAATAATTACAAATAAAATTTTATCATGAAAAGCATTGAGTCGATGAATATCGTCTCAATCTCCTATAGGTATTGTAATGATGTTTATAGCCTAGGCGGATGATTAGCTGACTTTAATGATTAAAAAAAGAATTTGCTTTTAATTTTATCAATGGATACGCTTGCACCTTGCTTCTGGCCTGAATACAAATTGCTGGTTTCTAAATGTATTCAGGATAACTGGAAAGGTGATCAGAACGATATCCCTGCTTTGAATTAATTAAAAAATTAATTGATTTCGTTAATTTATTATTAACAGGTTTAACGGTTATGCCTAGAGATGGCGCTGTCGCAGTTTAATTGATAAACTAAAATAATGTTGGTATTCCTAAGGGAACTAAACGGCTTTCACGCTTGAAATCGGTAAATGACAGCTATAGCATTACTTAAATTTAATGTAATAAGCTCACTAACGAGATGCTTAGTCGGAAAATTTCGGGTTACTGGTTTGTGTGTGTATTTTTCTAGTTCAGCGTTTTCTTTTGATTTTGATGTTCGTTATAAGTGTCTTCTCGAGTGAACTTTTTTCCATAGGCAGGTGTAGTGGACGTTTAAAATAAAAAAGTAAGTAATTTTGAAATAACCTAATTTTTATTAATAAACATTGTTCGCTGTTCGTTTAATAAATATATGCACAATGATACATTAATTATAAGAAAATATATTTATTAAAATAATACAAAATTATAAAATATTTGCATGTAAAAATAAAACAGCTGAGAAAGAAATATGTGCAAGAGAAAAAACAAGTAAAAGAACATGTGATATCGTGAACTTGAAAAATAAATAATAACATTCGATTAATTAGGTAAGTCAATATTTCAACCATAATAAGATATGTATTTACAACTTGGAAATTTTACGTATTTCCAATTTAAGAACAGATTTACTTTTAAATAACATGGGTAATATCGTGACTTGATTTATCAATTTAATATTAAAACAAACGTATAATTTCTAATAACGAGATAAATTATATACGGAATATACCGTGATATCATAAAGTTTCTAGGACGAAGTGGCTTTGTAATATAAATTGTATATCTGAACTTAAGTTAGGAACTATAACTCTGTTTTGTAAATTATTTTGACAGTGACATTATCTGTCATCCATTAATGTGTTAGAATTGCTGAAAGCAAGTTTGAACGTCGAGTTTGAAACATAGCACATTCGAGTAAATTCAAATATGGTTTACAATATAGTGCAAAAAGCGTACATGATTGAAGCCTATTTTCGGAGTGGAGTGCGAATTGATGGAATTTGGGTGTACAGTCAACGTGCATGTTTGGATGATTTTAGAGAGCACTTTCCAGAGTTAGCTGTAATTCCCAAAGATTTTTATAATTGCCTTTCCAATTGTGTTGGTGTGTTTCGTAAGACTGGTTCTGTGGGTCATAAATCACGTACTGGTAGATCAACTGTTCGTTCGGAACAAGTTATAAATGATGTTCGTCAACGTATGGTAAATGAACCCACAAAACCTTTGAAACGCCTTTCTCAAGAGATTGGACTTTCTTATGGAACATGTCAGAAAATTGTAAAGAAAAACTTACACATGCATCCGTATAAGATGCAATCACATCAGGCTATTTTGCCGGTAGACTACCCTAGACGTCGTGCGTACTGCCAGTGGTTTTCAAATAACTTAATAGAAGATGATGACCTGCTAAATTTGTCATTTTTCTCTGATGAAGCATGGTTTCATCTTTCGGGGTATGTCAATTCCCAAAATACTCGAATGTGGAGTAGTGAAAATCCTCATATTTTTATTGAATCTTTTCTCCATAATGCGAAACTTGCTGTTTGGCTAGCAGTTTCTCGCCGCAGAGTTGTTGGCCCTATTTTTTTAATTTCACAATTAATGCTGAGAGGTATAGAAACATTCTGAATGAATTTATTGAACAGTTGCATGATGATGAATTGCAATATGGATACTTTCAACAAGATGGTGCAACGGCACACACAACACGAGAAAATATTGCTTTTCTTCGTTAGTTTTTGACGATCGGATCATAAGTTTACATACGGAAGTTGAGTTTCCACCACGATCACCTTGTTTGACAATTATGGACTTTTTCGTGTTTCCTCACCTAAAGAATAGAATATTTAAACCTCCTGTTGCTAATTTGCAAGATATGCAACAAAGAATTATTGACGAATGTGCATTAATAACGCCCGCAATGCTGCAAAATGCCTATAACAGCATGAAAAGGCGTGTCACATTGCGAATTGAAAATAACGGACAACAATTTCAACATTTGCTTTAATTTTGCCTTTTTTTATTAATAAAATTTTGAATACAAGCTGAGCTTGTTGTTTTATTGTATCTTTATTAAATCAAATGACATATTTATTGATGTCACGATGACACTATCAAAATAATTTGCAAAAATTAAGGTTAAGTTACCAGTATGATAATATGGATAAAGTTCAGACATATATTTTCTATTTCAATGCCATCTTGGACCCAGAAACTTTATGATATCGCGGTATAAAATTAACGATATTTGATCCACAGCATTTTATCGGACAGCCATAAAATAAATATAATTACTTCGACTTTTTTATATTTTTGAAGCAAAGGAAACAGATACTTAATTACCACGCGCAGCTATATTTCTTTCTAGGCTGCTTTGTGCACAGTGCTGTGATCTTGTAAAAGCCTACACTTTTTAAACAATTTTGAAAATAGTATATTATACTATAAGGGAGAGAAATGCGTTATTTTGGCAGAGGTGCAATTTGAAGCCCGGGGGCTACAATGCACCGAGGACAAAATAGCATCTCTCCCGAATGGTATATACTATTTTTTCCACGGTCTCATTAACTTAAAAACACATATTTTGTCACTATGAAGTAAGTAGCACCAGAATTATTGTATTCGGATTTGAGCATTTATTTAGTAGTCGTTGAGTTATTGTCATAACTATAAAATAAACAAACAAAAAGAATTGTCAAATTAAGGTGCTAGTTTGGTTTAGTTTAAAGTTTGTTTAGTGCACAATGAATAATTGTGAGTCGGAAGAGATTGTGGAGGCTGCATATATTGCAATAAGCAATTTGCTGCCTACGAAGTCAAGATCTTTATACGATATAGCCTACAATCGGTTCAAAAAGTGGTGCGCCGAGAAAAATGTTCAAGTATACAGCGAGAATGTTTTGTTGGCATACTTCAGTGAAAATGCAAAGAATTACAGTCTTCCACATTATGGGCGCAATATTCTATGGTTAAGTCATACTTGATAATTTACGACAACATAGATATAAGCAAATTCCCCAAGCTGATCGCATTTTTGAAAAGAACCGGTGACGGATATCAAGCGAAAAAATCGAAAATATTGAGAAAGGTTGAAATCGACCGTTTTCTATCAAGTGCAGATGACAAAGAATTCTTAATGATTAAGGTAAGATTACTTTTGTTGTTAGGTATTTCAATTATTAAGTATTTTGATTTTTTATAGGTTGGATTAATTCTGGGGATTGCCGGAGCTTGTCGAACTGATGAACTAGTCAATTTAACTGTAGCTGATATTGAGGATGTAGGCTCTTCCTTGATTGTAAAAATTCCAAACACTAAAACAAGGATTCCACGAACCTTTGTGGTTATCGATGTGGAAAATATGCTTGAGTTGTTTCGAAAATACCTGTCCCTTCGTCCTCCCCACGTCAGGCATAAGCGCCTTTTTTTGTACTACAAAGCAGGAAAATGTAGTTCGCAGCCAGTTGGCAAGAATACCATGGGAAAAATGCCGAGTATAGTAGCTTCGTATTTAAAATTACCTGATGCTGCATGTTATACTGGTCACTGCTTACGAAGATCTTCAGCGACATTACTGGCAGATGCTGGTGTGGATATCACGACAATAAAGCATCATGCTGGTTGGAAATCAACGACAGTCGCTGAGGGTTATGTCGAGAACTCCATTGAAAATAAGACCAAAATTGCTAATCAGGTTTTAGTAGGTACCACTACTAGGGCAATCACAAAAACTGTAAATGTAAGCGAAAGTAATATTCCTTCTAATATTAATTTTTAAAATTGTACAAATGTAACATTTAATTTAAATTTCAATAAATAATTTCAATGTTATCTTTTTTTTGCATGAATCACAAACGTTCTCCATAATGTAAGCTCCCTTGGGAGCATTATACTCCCTTGGGAATAATCGACTACTTCTGTTTTAATTTTGATGTCGTAGAAACTGATTTCTACTCCCGACCGTGGAAAAATACGTTTTAAATACAATTTAAATGCAATATAAATACAAGTATACGAGGCAAATCAAAAGTTCATAATTGTGTCGGCGTGGTCGGAGTTCTACAAACTTAACGGAGACTCACACTAATGTTCGATACAATTATGACTTAACGAACGAGATTCGTTACAGTATCTACGTATAAACTATTTCTTTTGTAAATATATTGTGAAGAATCTACATACACAAACAGTCTCGAAATGCAGTTACAACATTCTATGAGTCAAATCCCACGTTGTTCATTTATCAAATAACTTAACATGTACAGTGTACGTATGTACAGATATGACGAAAGGACGATCCCATTGTACGAGCGCCACCCCACGTAACTACTGCATTGCAACACCATTAAACATATGTGTTTTTCTCTCGGACGGACCCCTATTGAAAAGTTCCGAACAATAAGCATCCCGTTGGAGATGTAGATGCGACAAGTGACTCACTTCGATATCGAGTCTTCAGGGAATAGATTTATGGTAACTTCGAAAATACCTATTAATGGATTTATTAAGTGCTTTCATTGTATCCATCATCAGATAGAATACGGAAATTCTTCCAATGTAATTTCCATATAAATAAGAAATTTATAAAAGTTACTGCAATACGTATTTTCACATTTTATAAATTTTCCAACTCTTGAAAGCTTCCCATGTAATGATTATTATTTATTAATATGGTTTTTATTTAGTTTATTTATCGTACAATGAATAATTAAGAAAATAATTAATTAAGACCAAGAACGACGAACGACTGCGAAGTTTGTTATTTCGCTTTGTGATGCATATAAATGTCGCCGTCTCGTTAATAATACTATCAGGTCCTCTAAGGCATATAACTAACTCAGTCCTTAATTAGTTAGATTCGAGCAGTAGATATGCCAGAATATACAGGGCGTTGTCGATCATTTCTCAAATGTTTTAAAAAACAATAAGTTAATACGAAATAATCAAAATTACCAAAACGTGTCTTAATAAATAAAACACACATAAGATGTTTTAGATTTACAGTTTATTAATAAAATAATGACAGCTGTTTCGCTAACACAGTCGCTTCTTCAAATTCAACTTAAGACTAAAGATACATACAAGATACAGCGTTAATCAGGTAGTTGACCCAAGTTAAAATTCTAGGAACTATTACATTTATATTTTGCTTTTTGAAAACTATACCATGTCCTACTTGTGTGAGGTTTAAGTATAAAAATATAGTACAAGCAACTAAGAAACAATATTTCAATGGGTGAACAGATTTAACAGTGGGGATGAATTCAAGTCTAATTTATCGTTTAGTAACATTTCTGAGTTTTTAAGTTTATTAATTTCTAAAGATTCTAAACAATTTAGTTTTCTACCTTTATTTTCTACATGTATGGTGTCGAATTGTAAATTAAATTCATGCTCATTCTCTATTAAATGATTAGAATAGGTTGAGTCAGTTTTCTTATTGATATAAGAATGATAGTGGTCTTGGATTCGTTTTTTAAACGTTCTACCTGTCTGTCCAATATATGTTGTGGTACATGATCCGCATGATAACTTATAGACTCCTGATTTATTGTCTTTGGTAGTTTTTTCTTTATTATTTTTAATATATTTAGCTAGATTATTATTAGTTTTATAAGCAATATTAATGTTTTCTTTTTTAAGGAATTTTGATAATTTAAGTTGCTGTTGACCTATGTAAGTAAATGATTTAAACTGCTTGTCTGGCTCCACTTTAATGATCGGGTACACCTCCCTTAATAATTTATTGACTGATTTTTTAACAATTAATTTATCTATTAGATTTGGGTCATATCCGTTGTTGTGAGCGATTTGCTTTATAATATTAAGTTCTTTATTATAGTCTTCATTGGACATCGGGATGTTAATAAGTCTATGTGTCATGCTGTGAAAAGCCGCTACCTTGTGTTGGACCGGGTGGTTAGATTTATTATGTATCGTGGTATCTGTATGAGCTACTTTGTGGTAAATAGAAAAATGGACCCTATTGTTTACACGTTTTAAAGTGAGATCCAGAAAGTTTATACCATTATTAAGCTTCTTTTCTATCGTAAACGTGATATTAGGATCAATGGAATTGATAAATTCATAAAGAGTGTTCAACTGCCTATCTGTACCTATCAGGAGTCTATAAGTTATCATGCGGATCATGTACCAAAACATATATTGCACAGACAGGTAGAACGTTTAAAAAACGAATCCAAGACCACTATCATTCTTATATCAATAAGAAAACTGACTCAACCTATTCTAATCATTTAATAGAGAATGAGCACGAATTTAATTTACAATTCGACACCATACATGTAGAAAATAAAGGTAGAAAACTAAATTGTTTAGAATCTTTAAAAATTAATAAACTTAAAAACTCAGAAATGTTACTAAACGATAAATTAGACTTGAATTCATCCCCACTGTTAAATCTGTTCACCCATTGAAATATTGTTTCTTAGTTGCTTATACTATATTCTTATACTTAAACCTCACACAAGTAGGACATGGTATAGTTTTCAAAAAGCAAAATATAAATGTAATAGTTCCTAGAATTTTAACTTGGGTCAACTACCTGATTAACGCTGTATCTTGTATGTATCTTTAGTCTTAAGTTGAATTTGAAGAAGCTACTGTGTTAGCGAAACAGCTGTCATTATTTTATTAATAAAGTGTAAATCTAAAACATCTTATGTGTGTTTTATTTATTAGTGATATGGATTTACATCAAGCAAAGGTCGAAACAATTAAAGAATTAAAACGTGTCTTAACAAAATTACCAAAATGTGTAGTAATCGACAATAGTAGGTTACACTTACAAATTAATTCTTCATCGTAACGACATGATTTTTCTCGATACACTTCTTCTTCTTCTGGTTCTTTGGGTTGGACGCCAGTAAGTGCATGTACTTGAGCACAATTATCTTTGCAGCACCCACAATAGATCTCTCAGTTCCACTCTGTCAGTCTTGGGTCTTTGATAAAAGCCAGCCATTATCCTTATCAGGAGAAATTTGAGTACCCTCGTAAGATCCAATAGATCTCCTATGAAATGTTTCTGTCTAAGTCCCTTCAGTTCCTCTCAAGTGCATATTACATGAAGGCTAGTTTCCTCCTATTTTCACACCTCCTACACCAGAACTCGCTAACCAAGCCCATGCTGTACAGATGTTTCCTTGAAGGGCAATGTCGGGTTATCAAGCTGGTAATAATTTTAATTTATTTTTTATTCCTACGAATTAGGTTGTCTGAAAGTCTAGCATCCAGCTCCTCTAGTAGTGTTTTAGTATAGAGATAACCATCCATCAGCCTCCATTTCTTTTTATTTTCTCTTTCTAGCCATAACCAGATCTCTCTCTAGCGGATTGATTTGCGATTCCACATACAGGTTCTAGTCCTATGAAGTTCCCCTTAGAACTTTCCTTGACCAGTTCGTCGGTTATCTCATTGCCTTTAATTTTCCCTCATATCCTGGCGCCCCATATAAGTGACACAGATTTGTGCCAATATACTTAAAATTTGGCGGAATGCTTTCCATTATTCCATATAATAATCTAAACAATAACATGTCTTTAGTTTAAATTTAATGTAAACTATTGGTCAAAAATATTTCTCAAGAAAAAGTGACGCAGCTTTGCAAATATACATGGAGCCGGAGGTATTGTTAGAACTCTGGTCAGTATGAGTTCAAACGGTTACAATTACTACTGGCGAGGAGTTTCATTAGAGTAATGAGTATGAATATATGAATCTTAATCAATGATATATGATATAATTCAAAGCTAGACGGGTATTCATCAGAGCCATAAGATTTATGTTAGCCGTCATTTAACCGAACATATTTTTTCGATTGTGGATGTATTGTGGTTTAATTTAAATATTGCTTGTCCTATAATGTTCATTTTGTTATATTCTCTTTAAAGTCTTATAAAGTAATTCCATTAGTAGTGCATAAATACAGAGTTTGTAGATATGATTCCTATATGGTGAAAATACGATTATTCAAAATATTAGTACTAGACTTCAACTATATTAAAAACAATTTCCATATATGCATGCACTTAAATTGGGCGAATTTAGGACTGTAATTCAAAGAAGATGCAGTAGCTGAGATTTATAAACAGCGTGAAAATTAAAAAGATTTCAGTACATCAATGTATATAATGAATTTAAAAGAAAACAGTATTTATAAGTTAATGTTGATTAAAAAACTAGTTTGAAAGTTTTAAAAATGTTCAAAACACAACAATTGCTTCCCAATATGGCAAGCACCTGATAAAATGGGGAATTTGTAGTGATCTTGTTAATCCACCTTCGTATTTTACGTCTGTGGGGGCAGAAAACAGCAATTAATATTGAGAAAGACTTGTCTCTTTGGGTTCGTTTAAATAAAATTAACGGTAATTAAAAACACACTATTTTAATAATAAAAATACTATAAAAACACTTACGAACTAATAACAATAATAACAGTGCTTAATTCACGATATTTATTTCACATTTATGACTACTACGTAACAGCTTGGCCGCACTCACTGTTAGAATGAATCCTTTTCTTTTTGAGCGCTTATTTATATTACATCAGTTTTCTCGAATTTTCTGTTCGCTAAAGTTCTTGGATGTACGGGTCTGGTGACATCATTCATTACGGTCATCACACAATACGTCACAATATATTGATTTTAACACATATTTGGTTGTATCTCATATAATTTTGGAACACCCTTGTATAATTTAGTGTGAAATTTAAAATAAGTTATATTAAGGAATTTAAAGCATACTTAGTTTTGATAATACTTCAATTAATATATTTAACCATTTTCATTAATAAATTAAATTAATTATAGTCAATTTCATATTAATATAACTTGTTAAAATATTCAAAATAACTGTTACATTTTCATATAAAAACTGTATACTTTTAATTTAGCGCGACTAACGCCCGGTTTCATAATAATCACTTAAAAATTCCTTTAACAAAAGTAACTTTATGTTTTTAAAAATAATTTAAAGTAATTGCGTTCCATAATGTTGTATCTGCGCAACTTTAACAAAAGTGCAGTTCATTTTCTTCATTTGCATTCATTTTAAAAGAACGTTGACAACGCAAAATCGCAGACTGAAAATAGCTGATTTAAAAAATACAAATAGCAAATTTGAAAACATTTTGACATTTTAGTTATATAGGTAGTTATTGGTTAACGTTGTTAGCTCGCATTAGTGTGGTCTTATTATTTCATAAAGTAATTCTAAAATAACAATGCCAATAATGGATAAGAACGCAATAGAAATGAAAAAAGAAACAGAGGCACGAATTTCACAAAAGAAGGAGAGCTGACTTTGCTGAATTTAATATCTAAATACCGCACAATAATAGACTGCAAGAAAAATGCTTGTTCTTATCAACTTAAAGTAATTATCATCATAGATACATTTTTAATCAAAATTTTTATGAATGCTTACGTATTTGTTCGACTACTAATCCTATCTCTCAGATAATCTAATAACTCAAAAGCAACCGCTTTGCTTAAACGAAATCTAACATAAAATTCTCCATCACTCCAACTATTCAAATTTGTAGTTCGAGGCCTAAATACTTTTGGTAGACGTACAATAATTAATTCATCCTCCGAACTACTGTTAGATGATGTATCAAGTAAGGAATCTGTTGAAGATTTATTTGTTATTTGTTATAGGTAATTCGTAATATAACAAAACCAGAGATTATGTGTGAATCGAAGACAAGTGTCAATATGCTCATGTCAATATGTTTTAAAGTTTCTTTAATCGCTAAAGTGACACCTTCGGCAGTTTTAACTTAAAGTTGCTCTAAAGTGATAAATATGAGTTATGAAACGCATTTTATATTTAAAGTACATTTTAATATTTAAAGTATTTTTAAAGTTGGTTATAAAACCAGGCGTAAATTTGATATTTAGAGTTGTGTTATAGAAAATAGCATTTTAAAAATGTAAAACTTAAAACTTTAAGTATATGTATATTAAAAACATATTGCTGTGGACTGTGGGTTTGCTTATTTGGTCGTCCACTGTTCATCCACAATATGTCCGTGCTAACTCAGATGAACTATTCTTCTTGCTTGAAACAGCTTTCCCGCAGGTTCTCTCTCCGACGAATGAGAAAGTGGAAACAAAAATACAAAATCAAATAAAAGTCACACTTGTACTTAACTATTTTATTAAAAAAATAAAAAGAAAAAAAAACTCTTTTTAAAGTGTAAAGAGGGCTAATGCAATATTGAACAAAAGCTTGGAGGAAAAAGTTTGTGTGTCAAAAGACACGCACACAAAGAAAAGCCTCCTGTGAATCGCGAGCAAAATATAAATCTAATAGATAATTAAGAAAACTCTCAAATTCAAAAATCTAAATAATTAACCCCACAAATCAAACGTACCTAGACCAATCGTCAACACTCGTAATTTACTTTACTCGTGCGCACTTAACACAAGTACAAAATCTCCCCTCCAACCTGACTTTCAAAATTGTTCTAGAAGAACGTGACAAAAAACTCCCTCATAAAAATATGGTAATTTTCTTAATCATCTATATTTTAAAACTAATGACATTAATAATACAAAATTACAAATAAACACAATTATAGAATTATTGTGAAATAGAATTTATCTGAAACAAATGTGCAAAGTACTTAACATCGACGTAACACTTTTTATACGCAGAAAAACTAATGCGAGAGATATCAAGTATAATTTAAATTAAATTAAAATACGAGATCACCACCACTCGTATTAAAACGAAAATGAAATTTAAATACACATCAAAAACACTCAAAACCAAATAAACCGATTTTAAATCAAATATAAAGAAATAAAAAAATGATGTTTTTTTACTTCCAACAGTCTAATGCAAAGAACCAGATATCTCTAAACTCAACCGGACACACAATCGGGCATCAGGTGCAAAAGCTTCAATATAATTCCGCAAGTCGGACTCTTTCCTGTTTACAAAATACATGTACAGTCACAGTCATTACAATAAATCCAGAAAATATAAACATAATTCAAAATATACACAGTAATAACTTTGAACATAAGTTCAATATACTTAAATGTTTTTTTAAAAATGTTCTTCGGGGAAAAAATCATGACAGTATGTATAAATGAAGTTTCAACACTTGTCTTGTTCGTCAATCAATTATTATTCTGAACTTTACAGAAATATATATTTACGTTGCCTAATTATCCATACACATAATATATCAAAAAGTAACCTAAACTTCCTTAAATATACAACTTTGGCGAATATATTATGTGAGATACCTAAATAAGTCGTAAATAGAAATCGTAAATTCTGCTTCATTGAGTCTCTACGCCCAATAAAATCCCTCAGCTTTTCACGAAGCAGTTGAAAAGTTCTCCTTAAATATTCAAACGGTCCATCAAAGGACCATCGTTATCCAAACTCCGCTCATGAACATGTAAATGTTGTGTAGCGTGACCGAAGGCGCCAGGGGAGATTCCGGACACGCCCCGTTCTCCCCGCGATCTTGTCGTTGCGGACCGCCCGTTCCATGTATTCCCCACGTTCCGGACTTTGTCCAGGAATTCTATCCGGTTTCGACTTCCTGAGAGCGAACGGTCACCGTACTCTTATTTACTTTCTGTTCTGAGACACTCGATACTCCAGAGTAAATCCGATTCATTGAACTGTGTTTAATGTGAGATTGCTTAGAGACTCTCTCGAGAGGAATCATCCTACAAATACACAGTAAAAAAAGAACTTGAAAGAAACTCCAGAAATTATTTCATTTTAGTTTAAGAAGTTATTTAGTTGGAACCATACTCGAGACAACTAGATCAAACTCAATTTATAAAGTAGTTGGGTCTGAAACTTTAATTTTAAAATAATTATTTTCCAGTTTAATTTAAGAGATTTATCTTTCCCAGTTTCCTAGAAAACTCGATTTCTATTATAAATCTGTGGAAAACATTTATTTCCACATTCACTGACTCCTGGCTTCTAAAGAAATAGCAGAATAATTGTCTCAGTAAAATTAACACACACATTTTTGCACCTTCATATAATATTCTTATGTGCGTCTTTTTTTGTTTCGAATTCATAAATAGTAAATAAAGGGTGTTTCAATAAGAGCGCAAGATTTCAGTGTTCAATAAAACATGGTTTTCTGTAGCAAAGTATTGAAATATTTATTGATTTAGAAAATATACATTTGGGAATTATGTATGAAACAAAATATCTTGTAAATGGCCGCCACGGCTTTGCTGGCATATGCGTACCCTTTTGACGAAATTTTCAATAACGTTATTGAATACATGTGGTGGTATTTCATTGATACAGCGTCTAATTTCGGCTTTCAATGCTTCGATGGTTGCAGGCTTATTGGCATAAACCTGTGACTTCAGATAACCCCACAGCCAGAAGTCTAAAGGCGTTAAATCGCAAGAGCGTGGAGGCCAATTCTGGTCACCAAATCGGGAAATGACACGACCAGGAGCAAACTCGTGCAAGATCGTCAATGTTTCACGGGCGGTATGACATGTGGCACCGTCCTGCTGAAACCACATGTCGTCAAGATCAATAGCTTCCAAATGAGGCACAAGAAACTGTGTTATCATAGCACGATAACGTTCGCCATTTACCGTTACTGCATTACCTTCTTCGTTTTCGAAGAAAAACGGTCCAATTATTCCTCCAGACCATAATGCACACCATACAGTGACCCGTTGTGGATGCATTGTTTTCTGATGAATCATTCGTGGATTTTCTAAGCCCCAAATGCGACAGTCTTGCTTATTAACGAAGCCATCGAGGTGAAAATGGGCCTCATCACTGAAAATGATTTTGTTTGCAAAATCAGCAGGTTGCTCATGGATCCAATTGGTGAATTCTCTTCGCTGTTCATGGTCTACTGGCAGAAGTTGTTGAGTCAGTTGGATTTTGTAGGCATGCAGCTGTAAATCTTTAGTGAGAATTCGCTGAAGAGTGCCTGTTGAAATGTCCAATTCTTGTGCCCGATGGCGAATTGACATCTCTGGCCTTTCTGTCACACTCTCGCGAACTGCCGTGATGTTTTGTTCTGAACGACCTCTACGAGCTCGTATCGCGTGTTTCACATCACTAACCGAACCGGTACTTTCGAATTTTTCGATTATGCGTTTAAGCGTAGATGAATTAGGCACATTATTTCGACCGAACATTGGACGCAGTTTACGAATAGTGGCAATTAAACTTTCACAATTTTCATAATAATTTTTGACAATCAGGACGCGTTGTTCTACCGTGTAATGCTCCATGTTTACTAACTCCCATCTGTCAACTTTCGATCTGCCACGTCATAATCATGTGACATTATGACTGTCAAACATGGCGCGCAATTCAAATCTTGCGCTCTTATTGAAACACCCATTATAAACGTTTTAATAATAGGTTCATATCAAACGTTTTCAATAAGAACTTTTTCTGTATTTACTACATACGACTTCTTTGTCTTTTTTATGTTTAATACTTAGTTAAATGTAGTTTAAATTTGTTGCATTTTGAATATTATTACTACTTTCTAATTATTTGCTTTCTTAATAGAAATCTTTATAAAGCTTCTCAAACCAAAATCACGCATTCTTTACTCGTAATACAAAAATTATTGTGAATAAAAAATCAACGGGCACATACAGAGTTTATGAGAATGTCGTTTATAGATGTAACTAAAAGAAGTCGTGCATACGAGAGCAGTTCTTTTCTTGGGTCTAGTAAAGTAGTATATTGTAATAACTAAAGTAGAACACATATATCTACATATTCAATGTAACACTTATCTAACGAAAAACGTCATAATTAATTACTGTATCTTCGCATTCTAGTTCAATTATGTAGCTAGGTTAGCATAACATTAAGTAAGTAAGTAGGTTATTAAGCAAGTAAGTAGACATGATATACATACACTGAAGACGGAGGAGAACGAGTCAGTCTTGTAAATCTGATCTTATCCATATTATACATGTGAACATCGTAACTTGTAATGTTATTGTTATGTATTTATTAAATGTTATTTTATATTGTTCCCGAGTGTATTATTTATTTTACCAATAAAATCGGTGTCTAATGAGTCCGCCTCGGAAACGAAGATATAATGAGGACCAGGGGACACCACATGGCGATCCTGCCAGTGGCTAGCTGAGTCGACATAACATGGTGATCCTACCAGCTACTTCTGACATCACATGGCGATGCTGCCAGGATAACTAGCTGGACCGACATCACATGACGATCCTACCAGCCACTTCTGGCATCACAATATAATCTTTTGACAAATCACATTAATTTATACGAGGACGGATTGACATAAAAGGTCTCCAACTCTATAAAATAAAAGTAAGAAAAAACAAAATAATGAAACCAGTCTCAAAATAAAGTAAATTTATTATACTACCAATGTGCATAATTACTTTTCCACATAATCACCATTTGGTGCAAACGTACATTTCTTCAAACGTTAAATCCATGTCCACGATAAAACTTCCTTGTTCACTGTTGATTCTGGCCTTATTCTACGGGTACGATTCTTTAGTGATCGTATATTTGTATCCTTGAAAATGGTAAGCATGGCTTTCTGCGCTGACGGAATTCTTTTGAATTTTCGTACATGTGGAGAATCAGGACGACGATATTCTATTGATTGCCGCTTGTTTTCTGGATCATAATAATGAACCTAAGATTCGTCTCTGGTTGTGATGTTTATGACAAAAACATCTCCTTCTCATTAATACTGGTTAAGAAGTTCTTGACAAAATTTTTTCAACGTCTGAACAATGTACTGCACTCTTTCCTGACCAATGCCTAATTGCCGAGAAATTTGTTTTTGCGTAATTCAGCGATTTCCTTGAATCAGTATATTCATTTATCTTTGATTCTTCATGGGCGAAAACTTGGCCTATTAAAATAAACAAAAAAAAATCAAACCATATAGTATTTACAAAACGACTCGAAAGACATCACAATTCACTAGCTTTGGGTTCCGAGATAACAGCCAAAATATTAGAAACCTAAAACTCAAAAAGGACTTACCATTTTTAAATTAAAATGTGAAATTACAGATATCTACAACACTGTGCTATAAACTCATGAACATTGAACATGGAATTGTATCCCATGAGTTATACTTAGTGGAATTGTGAGCAAAATTGTGGTATAAATGATATTATTGCTTTAAACCTAAGAAAATAATATAAAAACATTACCATGTAATTTTAATTTAAGAAAGTCTGATCTAATTTAAACAGGATGTATTTGCAAACTCAGATGAGAAATTAGTAAATTGTTTACAACAATTCCAATAATATATTTCACCGTCACAAATTGTAAATAATCCGTTATTAAAAGTTAATTAATTTTTATGAAAATTTCTTGGTTATAACCCTGAAAACATAACGAGCCTTCAAAAACTGTCCTCATTAGAGACGGCCATGCCTTTTTTAATGGTTGGTGACAGTATGTATTCTATCACAAACATATAATTTTGATAGTTTGGTTTTGTCATGTAATTGTAATAATTAGCAATTTAGTTTTTCAAAAAATATTTATTATAATAGTCAAAATTAAAAGAAAATAATGTTGAAAATATTAATCATCATTTTGAGGACAAAGTTGAACTCTACGCTTCATGCTTTCAAAGCCATTTATTAGGATTTCTTGGGTTGTGGCTCTTCTAGGCAATTTTTGTCTTAAATCAAATATTCTCATTGTTTATATAAAGACAGATTGCATAATAAACGTAAAACAAAAAAAAACAATTTAGACAACAAATATGTTTCACATAAAATACTATGATAAATGCATGCTTTCCTGAAATATTAAAAAGCCCATAGAAATTGATCAATAGAAAGAAAGAGAAAATATTAACAAAACGTAAATGATATCTACTCGTTTAGTAATTACATGTACTTAAAAAAATAGAAGGGTAAATGTAGAAACTCAACATGAAAACGGCAAAGCAGTATATGTATTACACAGGTTCTTTACAAACAAGCGTAGATTACGAAATATGTATTTTAAAACAAGACCGCCGGTATTTGCAGGACTTTATTCGCCGTAATTCATACGGCGAAATTTTGGTTCAAGTTATACCAACATATAATAAAAGTGTTCCTGATATACGAGAACATTTACATTTTGAATGTTTGCTTAGGTTGTATGGAATCAAAACATAGGCATTATTGCATATTAATGTAGTATCATAAACAATATTATTGTTGATATTATTGCTTTAAACTTAAGAAAAATAATATAAAAACATTACCATGTAATTTTAATTTAAGAAAGTCTGATCTAATTTAATGCTAGAGAATGTGTTTGCAAACTCAGAGGAGAAATTTGTAAATTGTTTACAACAATTCCAACAATACAACATTCCACCGTCACAAATTTCAAATAATCCGTTATTAAAAGCTAATTAATTTTAATCAAAATTTCTTGGATATAACCTTGAAAACAAAAACCTTGCCTTCAAAAACTTTCCTCATTAGAGACGTCCATGCTTTTTTTTTAATGGTTGGTGACATAATCTGTCACAGACATAATTTTGATAGTTTGGTTATGTCATGTAAATGTATGTAATAATAATTAGTAATCTGGTTTTTCAAAAAATATTACAATAGTCAAAATTAAAAGAAAGTAATACTAAAGCAATTGTTGGAAATGTTGACTATCAGTTTGAAGACTAAGTTGAATTCTACGCTTCATGCTTTCAAAGCCATTTATTAGGATTTCTTGGGTTATGCCAGCACAAGAATTCACAGTAGCATTACGAAGCTCTTTGATTGTGTGATGTCTGGTCTTGAAAATGGTATTCTTTAAATATGGAAAAATAAAATAAACTAAAATTGTCAAATCTGGACATCTTGGAGGAAAATTAATAATTCTTGTATCGAAAAATTCTTGCAAAAAAGCTACTGTTTCTCGAGATTTATGCGCTGGAAATATCCTTCCGTAAGTTCATCATCATGGAGTTCATTAATAAACGGCTCTAATAATTAATTTCGATATCTTTCAGCAGTTAGGCCCAATAATTCGTCTTCTTGAAATTGCTAGCCAGACGCCTATTCTTTGTGGATGTAGCGAATTTTCCACAAATTCATGAGGATTTTCTGCAGACGAAATTCTCATATTTTTCTTGTTTAAATATCCTGAAAGATGGAACTGGAACCAAGCCTGATCCGAAAAGAAGCATTTGTCAAGAATGTGATTATTATTTATGTTATTCAAAAGCCATAGACAATATTATGTTCTCGTAACAACATCTACCTGTTTGAGTTCCGAAACTGCTTGAATTTTACATGGAAACAACTTTAAGCCCTTTTTTAAAATAGTATGACATGTTCCCACCGACAAATGAACTTGTTATAGATTTACTATTGATTTTTGGGTGAGTTGTTCATTCGACGTCGAATATCCTCTATGCAATTTGCTGTTTGTTTTCTAGATGCTCCACCGCCAGGCTTACGAGTTATTGCCCCTGTTTCACTAAATTTAATAACACACGCGTGAGTATGTTTTTGCAGTTGTGCGTAAGTAACTGGCAGATTAGGCCGAAAATCCTGTAAGCACTGATTAGTGGATTAAGCCCAATCTTCATTTTCTAATTTTTGGCCAGTTCTATAGTAACTTTTAATAATAAATATTTTATGTTGTAACTCTAACATTATAATAAAATAATTTAAAAAATATAATCGTTTATAATTTGAATTTGTGTATGACAACTGTCAGAATTTGAAGTTTTCTAAAGCTTCGCATGTACGGTCGCGGTCACATAAAAGCGACCGGCACTTTTCCCTATTGTATACATCATGTCATTCATGTCACTTAATAATGCAAAAAGTCAAATATTATTTAATTTGTCATTAGTGTCATTACTTACAAAGCCAAAATTTATGAAAACAAACACAAAATGTCGAATTAGTGGTCGCTTTTATGTAACCGCGACCGTACACCAATCTTCGATTATTTAAATACTTAAAAAACACCCTACTATAATGAGGAAAGTTTTTGAAGGCACGTTATTTATTTCTTGTTATGTATAATTATAATTATAATATTTTTTTCTTTTCCAATTTCAAGGGCACCGCAGAACATTTCATACTTTTTCAGCGAAGTTGACAGATATTTAATCTAAAAATTTATGGAATAACATTGTAAGACGTTCCGATGGTACTGAACGCAAATTATAGAAAGGCAAATTAGAAAAAAAAACAGAAAAACTTGTGTCATAAGCATAGACCGGACACATCGGGCTGAAATGGACGTCATTACGACGGACGATATAAATAGTCTACAACATCTGTAAGTACATCACGCAGTTGTCGAATAGCACTATTCATTCGGTTAACTGCACACCTCTATTTTTTGTGTGCGATTAACCGAATGAATAGTGCTATTCAATAACTGCGTGATATACTTACATATGTTGTAGACTATTTATATCGTCCATCGTAATGACGTCATTTCAGCCCGATGTATCCGGTCTCTAGTACATAAGATACTTAACGCACTAGTTCTTTAAGGTAGTCCTCACTTTGCTCGTGGGGTCCTAAGCTTTGATTCGTGCATAAGATCTGTTTTACGATACTTCTTTACCAACAATAATAACATAATTTATTGTCAGACGGGTCATACCTAGTTGGTCATACCTAGGGATAAAAATGCAGTACAAAGTACATAAGAAGACAAATAAAAATACATTTGCTTAGATAGGACATGCGTAAGCAATTGTAAATTCGGTATGAGAAATCCTGGTTTTCAGGTTTATTCCGCGTTGCAGAGGTTCTTTGGTTGGAAATCGATCCATTAACTTCTTGACATTTCAATCTCGCTATCATCTTCTTCTAGAGTGTGTCTTAATTCAACTTCATTGCGCTGATGTGTACACAAAATTTCCAAAAAAAGTCGAGCGTATCTTCAACGTAAGTTTCCAGTAAATATATCAAAGTATATAATATCGGTATTGTGATGACTCATCCAACGATGCGTCGCGCGTCATGTCTGGATGTTTTCTCGATGCATGCAGAACGCTCGAGAAGAGTATTCACCGCGATATATAAGCCGTCGAGGAAGGGATTGAATTATTCGATACAAGAGCCTCGCGGAGTGAACATCAATATAAATACATAAATATAAATACATAAATTTGCTTATTGTTAGTAATTAGTTTTTATATTGTTATTCGTTTTATTATTAATATAGTGTGTGTCTAAAGTTACCGTTAGTTTTATTAAGAACCCGAAAAGACAAATTTTACAGTATTTTTGACCGTGTAACTTTTAAAGTGGTACGATATATAAACATAGAAAGTTGTCGAAACGTAATACGTGGAACATATAAATTAACTTAATAAATTAAATAAGGAGAGTCAATCTTATCACTAATTAATTTATGTAAAAAATGCGAGCTTCGCAGCTTTCTTCCTGAATTCGGATAAACTCCAAAAGTTTTAAAGCTCTGGAATTTTTGCAAACCAACATTAAATTCTTCCTACAGTACCATTCTCAGTATCAATAATCAAACTTACTTACCACAAATACAAAACATAACGGTTTAGATTGGGTTAAATCAAACAAATAACAAATACTTATATGAAGCTATTTGGAACTAAAAAACGTACTCATACATATCTAAAAGTCCTTTAACTGAAATGTACTTCCCATTTTTATTTACATCAATTATATAGTGCAACGTATCGTTTTAAAGTGTTTTCAATGCTAATTCTTTAGTAATATTAATCTTATTCCTCTGACAATTTCTTGAATTGTATCACACCGTTCAATATTTATTAAATTTTTTCAAAAATTTTATAAACATTTTGTTAAAAGAGCGCTTGTTCCACTGGGCGACGTGCTAACAATAAGAGGAACTATTTAAAATAATTAAATTGCGGTGATGATGATACATCAAAGGCCCGGGACGTCTGTAATATGCTTAAATAAATATATTACAACTTATTAACTAAAATAAAACACAACGTTGTCCACAAATTTTTATTTAATATCTACATGAGAGAGAAATTGAGCGTTGAAATATATTAAAGTAATTCAAAATGGAAGCAATATATACAAGTACGACGAATAAGTAGTTAAAAATTAACATAACATAAAGAAATATAGACTGGAAATAAAGTTAAATTATTTCGTAAATTAAATGTGATATGAAATAAACCTCTGTATCGAACAATACGGAGTTTACCTTTGGCCACGTGGTTCATGGCGTGTACTTGGACAACTATGAAGAGCGATTGCCAAACATCGCTCTTCATAGTTGTCCAAGTACACGACAAAGAAATTAATTTGTTAAATTAATGCGAATGTAAGGAAACGAATAATATATATATATATATATATATATATATATATATATATATCTTGATATTAATTTAGCGTCCGTTCTTATGAATATATAATAAGTCAAAGACAGATAAAAGTGAATTAAATATTATAAAAGAAATTTCAACCAAAATTAAAGATAATAATTTAATAATTTCAAAAGCAGACAAGGGAACACAGTTGCAATTTTAGATAGAAAGGATTATTTACAGAAAGTCTCAAACTTAATATCAAATGACAATTTTACAGTTCTAAAAAATGATCCAACCGGGCTTTTTCAACGGGAAGTAAAATCAATCATAAAAAATAGTAAGCATATTATTACTGCTAATGATGCATATTCTTTGACTGTCATGAACCCGAATGCCCCCTTGTTATATGGGCTCCCAAAGCTTCATAAACAAGACTGCCCGATAAGACCTGTTGTTTCTTATGTACAAGCCCCGGCCTACAAATTATGTAAACTGATCAACACAAAATTGCCTGACCTTCTACATCTGAAATTTAAGTATAGAATAAAAAATTCCGTAGATATGGTGAGTAAATTAGAAACAAGTAAATTACCTCAAAACTTTAAATTAGTCTCCTTCGATGTTTGCAGTTTGTATACTTCTATCCCTATCAATGAGTTGAACGTTATTTTAAATGATTTAATAGCAAATAGTACGCTGACAGGCGACAGTAAAATAGAATTACGAAATATCTTGAATATTTGCATACAACAAAATTATTTTAAATTTAATAATGTATACTACAAACAAAAAGACGGTTTAGCTATGGGTTCTCCCATGTCGTGTTTATTAGCAGAAATATTTATTTCAAAATTTGAAGAAGATTTGTTTTGTTCTAAAATCCCAGTTGTTAATTGTATACACAGTTGGTTTAGATATGTAGATGATGTGTTACATGTGTGGACCGGTACTCACAGGCAATTAGATTTATTCTTCAATCGTTTAAATGAAATGAATCAAAAAATACAATTCACCATAGAAAAAGAATTAGTTAACAGTTTAAATTTTTTGGACCTTACACTAACAAAATTAAATGGCAAATTAGATTATAGTATTTACAGAAAACACACATACACTGACACCCTCATATCTGCAGATAGCAAACAACCCGATAGCATTAAGTTTTCCTCTTTCAACAGTTTCATACATAGATTACTATCCGTTCCCCTTTCAAAACCAAATTTTGATAAAGAAGTTGCAGTCTTGAAATGTTTAGCCGTGAACAACGGATACAGTCCTGATATTATTAATAGATTAATTTAAAAAAAAAAAACATAAACAGATTAATAAATTCTTTTATGCAGCCCCCCAATTAGAACCAAGTAATTATCGTTTAATAAATTACATAGGAAAGACCACGAATAAAATTAATAATAGATTAGTTAATCTAGGCATAAAAACTATAAAAGTAAATAAATTAAATTTAGGTAAACATTGGACAAATAATAAGGATATAATTCAAAAAGCAGATAAATGTGGCGTGTATAAATTAAATTGTTTAGACTGCGATGCTTTCTACATAGGTCAAACTGGAAGATGTTTTCGCACACGAATAGAAGAACATAGGAAAGCAATTTTATATTCCAAGAAATGTTCAGGTATATCCGAGTGTATAAATGGACAACACATGGTATCATTAAATAGTTTTGAAATTTTACACTCTGCAAATAAAAGTAAACGATTAGACTTTTTAGAAATAATGGAAATATCTAAAGCAATAAACAAATCATTAAATATAGTAAATGAACAAACAGAGTTCGTAATCTCCCCTATTATTAAGGCTGTTTCTCGTTAATTACTAGGAAAACCCCCATAATACATAACTCACGTATATGTTTCACAGTGTTACTCCCACCTTACTCAAATTATCTATTCGTATTTTAAGTAAACTTTTCTTGTTCAGTTGAGAATGAACTGTGAAGTTGGAAACAAATTTGTCCAAGCGTATTTTGTAAATAAAATTGCAGTGAAACAAATAACCAAGTGTGAATTTTCTTTTACCTTTATCAATTCATATTACATTTATATTTAAATACACTGGTATACATCCTCTATAACGCGCAACTTCATTTGACAAACCAACGTAGGGCCTATTTAACAATACAGCTTCACTGTAATTTATCAGTTATATTTATTTTTATACCAGCTTCAACGTTTTACTTCAATATATATATATATATATATATATATATATATATATATATATTTGTAGCTGAATTATTATAAATTAACTTAATATATTAATTAAGAAAATTTTCCAAATATTTTCTAGTAACAAAATCGATAATTGCATGTCTAATACACACAATAGCATACGTCAAATGATAAATTTTTGAAAACTCTTTTTTTCTAGTAAAAGCTTAAACGTGTTTCACTCTCGACAAACGAAAGAAGAAAAGCAAGTGGGAGGGACCATAAACTAAGTGAGCGTTATTATGTCGGGAGAAATAATGTAGGTCACAATGTGTCTTGAGATAAGGTGTGATAAAGACCGGTCACGCGAATTCCTCTTATATCAAGTAACTTTTGGAAATTACGAAAGTCTCTTAGAACTTGTCACATTAATCAAAATGCCCGAAGAAAACGTTCAAGTAAATACGCCCAGAGGGAAGTGTTATTGAATGTTATAAATTATTACGAATTTATTACGCTCGATTCAAATAATTGCACCGTACGACGAAAGTAATAGATATGTTATCTTATGAAGGTAATGAATCTTCTGAAATTATCGCATTGTATACGTAGATAGGTCGAATAGCTGTCGCACATTTCACCAGATTTGAATTAAGTACACATAATGCAGGCGTTTCTTTCCTAGTCCTAACAAAGAAGAATAAATTATTTAAAGAAAACTTAATCGATAAAATAAAGAAATTTTTCGTTTTGAATTGTGATAAACAATTTATATTTGATGATTATAGTAACAGATTAAACAAGACGAACTAAATATAAAATATAAAAGTACTGAATTTTCAAATCTTGGAATCGCGTTTGTGTGTTTTTAGCAGCAAAAGTTTTTTTCCCACTCCCCTTATAGTAAGCATACCATTAATACATTGTTTTTATAGACGTAAGTTGGTTTTACTGAAATGACTGTGATTGTTATGACAACGGGGCGTAAGTAATTTACTTACGTCCTTTAGGGAAAAAAGTGCATCAAAACACGTGTTCTATTAATTTATATTTATGGTAATATTACAGTTTGTACAATTAGTAACATTATTAACAAAATTGGGATATTTATTTATATTTCTTGATAATTCAATGTTATTATCACCTACTTTATCAGCAACACTTAATTCCGTGGTTTCATTTGATACTATCATCGCCGAAGATGCTTCAGTATAATTTGTACCCTGATTATCATATAAAACCTTATTAGCAATATTTTTTTGTTAGCAATAGAATCGGCTACGTAGGTTTCCGCAATACTACTGGACTTCCAACCCCCGTGCCTCTTTAGTGTGAGAACTTCTATTGGCATAGAATTAGCGAATACTGGCGTATTCGCTAATAATGTTGTTGACGTTCTTCTGAACGAATTACCTGTATAGAGTTTGGGGTTGTCTAAATTCTGATATTTTGCTATCTTACAAGGTATTTCCGCGATTGTATTTTTCCGAAACGATGGTGGTATCCTTAACTTCACACCATTTCTTGAACAATTTGTATGTTAACTCGTAGCGTTTCATCGACTTCTCCGGAAGCAAATCCAAACAAGCCTCTTTCGCTTCGTCTTCTACATTGGGAACACTCATTTTTAAACCACAATTAACACAACTGAATTGTCAAATTTCGTTTTATTTGTGTTTATAAACAATTGTATGTAGGAACTGCCTAGTAACGTTTCAGATGTGTCTAATTTATTAAATTCCTAGGTTGTTCACCGTTACTGTTTATCATGATTACATTTAATTTTTGAGGATTTTATTGTCTGGGGAGTGGGAAAAATGTTATAAGCAATTCGGGAGGTAACATTTACCAGTCTCGAACTCTATTGCAAGTCCTCGGGCAAGCCCTCGGACGCAAACTAGTCCTCGACTAGTAAATGTTACTTACCTCCCTTATTACTTAAATAACTATTAACTCGCGAATAATTTTTATAATTTGTTTTTCCAATTTATTCAGGCGTCAAAATTTAACTGAATTATCAATTTATCACGTCGCTGTAATTTATACAAACTTTACCAAAGCTTAGAACTACATTCACCATATCCTATACGGAACTTTTGTACCGATTTTTTCTTCAGTTCTATTTACGAAAAAAATTACGTTGACAACAGGAAGTTTCTGATAGAATAATTCTTGTTACATCTTGTTTATGTGACTTTATTATTATCAACAAATTATTTTCCCAGACCACTATAGTGCGATATGCAAGGACCCTTTTGCTACTGAGAAATCCCTGAAAGGCATTGTAGCTTTGCCGTTCTCAAATAATATACTATGTGTGACAAAAAACGAATCATCCAGTAAAAGTTATATATTTTCAAAACAAATTTTGTGCAAATCTTTACCGTGTTGAGAGTGACAAATGACTAAATTTTCATTGAAAAATACAGAGAAAATTTAATAATAAGTTGTCTTTCTCCGCAAATGAGTATGTACTCTGTGCTATGATCTTATGTGGAAACTCATTTCAAGCAAGTTGTATGGTATCCTTAATTTCCGTTAAAATAATTTCCGGACATAAACTTCATGTAGCTGTTGTAAGTTCATTGGTATGATAGGCCGTTCGAACTATCATATCCTAGACATGTTCTATGGGCGATAAGTCTGGCAACCTAATAACATACTAAACTACATCCGCTGTTAATTCTACCCCAAACCATCAATCCTCTGTAAGTGCAGTCTCACGTTCGACGGAAAAATTTAAAAAACTACCTTTCTCCTCTACGACGTCGGACTCGTCTACGATTACCACGAGCTCACAAACAAAAACGATATTCATCTGAAAAAAACAACTCTTCGTCCCAATCTGCCTGTACATTATACCATTGTAATCTGAGGGGACACAACGCAGAATAGTAAGAGGCAGTATTACCGACTATCGATGTGGAAAACGCAGACTCAAATGATTTCAAACAATAAATGTGGTGGGGCACCATCTTGCATGAACCACATATTTTGTCTTACGTTCAAAGGTATACCATCCAAAAGTCAAGTAAACCGTTTTGTAAAAAATGCGAAATATTGTTCAACATTAAGTCTCTGCGGAAGTTGAAATGGGTGAATCAAGAAATTGTCGACAATACCACACCAAATATTTATCGAAAACTCGTGTTGGAAATGTCTTTCTCTGGGTGGATTTTCCAAATCATAGTGATGATTATTTCTTCAGTTACTAATTCCGCGTCTTGTAAAAGTTACTTCGTCTATAAATACTATCTTTTTCAAGAACATAAGGGTCTTTGTTTCTTTTTATTCAGTACATTTTGACAAAATTCTAATCTGGTTTGTAAGTTACCTGGCAATAAATTTTAAACGGGCTTAATTTAGATATTTTTTGAGACGGTATATTTACCAATTACCCTTCTTTCCAAACGCCTAGTGCTTAATTCAGGATTTTTCGCGATTCTAACCAATATTTCTTCTTCTTGTTCGACTATTCGACGATTTTTGTTAGAAAACGAACCTGTTTTACCCAACTGAATATTCTTTGAAATATTTTTGGGTCTCGAATGATTCTGGATGGTTAGAGTTTCTCATGTCTTCTAAGTGCAGTACGTCTGTTGTAATTTTCTTGGACATAAACGTAGAGTATATTCCATAAAGCACGGTTAGAAAACTTATTAAGCTTGGGCATTTGGAAAGATTCCAGTGCTTGGATAATGCAAAAACTAGTTTTTGAAATATTTTAAAAAATTTAATGGTTGATCAATATTAAAGGCACACTTTGTTAATTAAATATTTTTCAGCCATCGGCAAAATGTGCAATGGAACATTCAAATGCAAAAATCTGAAAAGCGGCTTGAAAATTAACTATCACCTATAACATGTTACTTAGGAAAACTAGACTCAAAATAACTATTTTTATGTCTATTATCTTCGAATGCTGTATGGCTCATAACTCTCATAAGTTATGGGACATTCTGTATAACACGAAAATTTATTTGCATATGTATGGTATCAGTTGCATAGTAGTTCTTTTAGTTCTTTAGTATTTAATGAGTATCCCTCAAAAATCGAAATATCTTTTCTCTTTTGATTCTTGCGCTGTTGCCGGACAGGCAATTTTATTAAAGCTGAACATTCTCATTTTATTCACTGCCTATCGAGTATTTTTAATTGTAGGAACCACACTTCATTTACGTCTCTTATTTTCTTTCATTTCAATAACACTGTTGCACTTTTCAAATTGATTTAAAAACAACGCAATTTCTGCTACTTTTAAAATTCTCAATTGCTATTATACGAGGGTTAGTTAAAAATAATGCCTCCTATTTTATTTTCGCCTTTTATTTATAAAGAAAAAATAAAATTACATAGATTTAAAACCACAATATTGATAATTAATTTGTCACTTTTCAATATAATTTACAGTTTTGGTCCATCTTTTAACAAGGGCATGTATCCCAGTGAGGTAAAAAGTACGGTCCTCTTTCCTAAGCCATTGACGCACAGGCGTTTTCACGCCCTGCTCATCTTCAAACAGATGGAAATCTGATGGTGCCAGGTCAGGGCTGTACGGGGGATGAGGCAAAACTTCCTAAAAACCCATTCAATTTTCACAATCTCTTCAGTGATGTGGCGACTGGTGCGTGGTCTTGCATTGTCATGCAAAAGAAGAACATCCGCCATAGCTTTTGTTGGGCGAACTTGCTGAAAACGTGCTTTAAACTTTTTGAGAGTTGTGACGTAGTGGACAGAATTTATTGTGCATCCCTGCTCCGAGAAATTAACCATAATCACACCCTCTGCATCCCAGAACACTGTCGCCATAACTCTCCCTGCCGATCGCACAGATTTGAACTTTCTCGTCGTCGATGAGTTTGTATGATGACATTCCATTGACTGCCTCTTTGATTCGGATTCAAAAAAAAATTAACCCATGTTTCGTCTCCGGTTACAATTTTTTCCAGAAACTCATCTCCCTCTAAGCGGAAGCGCTGCAATTGTTGTGAGGCCATTGTTTTTCCTATTTCTTTATTCTGGTCGGTTAATTTTCTCGGTACCCACATTGCACAAACTTTTGAATACCCCAGTTGTTGAATAATCGTCATCACACTGCCTTTACTGAGAGAATGCGACACAATTCATCTGTAGTCATCCGGTGGTCACCAGGAATTATGTCATCGACTCGCTGAATGTTGCGTGGAATCACTGCAGTCAACGGCCTGCCGCTCCGCTTTTCCTCAGCCAACGGTGTTTGTCCTTCAGGTTCGTTACAGCGACGAACCTATCGTCTAACACTGCTGACATCCACTGTTGCATCACCGTATACATTTTTCATTCATGAATGTAAATGGGCATTTCACATCGATATCGGCCATTTTTCAAGCCACTGCAGTGCTACCACTTGTTGACATAGAAAGTTACTACTGCAATAGATTGTAGAAGAAGGTTTGAGAAATAGCACCAAATTCAAATTTTTCACTTAACTAACTTTATTTAGATAGAAAAAAAATAGGAGGCATTAGATATTGACTGATCCTCGTATTTATTTATTAGAAAATTTCTGAGATTTAGTGAGACACGTCTTTCTGCTGCATCAATAAAGATAACACAAGTATGGACATTCATGTGAAACCAGAATTTTCCTTTAACTTTAAAGATTGCGTATCCATTGCATTAAATTTTAAAGAAATATCTCTGCGAAAAACGAGAAATTATTATATCGTTTTAGATTTAGTATAGCTATACATTTACTATATCTATATATTTACTTTATTCCCACCATAAATCAATCGCGTAGCAATATGACTAGAAAAATGCGAAAAATTGCTAAGGGTGTGAATAGTTCGGTCGTACGTATGTACTGGTATGTACATACTTATATACATCAGTCACATATGAAATATAATTTTCCGTTTGACGAGCAGCAAAAGAAAACCGTCAATGGAGATGCCGCAGCACTCAGCACGTAATTGCCGGCGACATTTCCTTTCTATGTCAGTAGAGGGCGCAGATTCTTTCTACGATCTGAACCGCATCCCAAAGTGCACCATTACCGTCTCCTATTAGTCTGCGGTCCGTGACCGAACCAATATTGCGTTCCTCCACTTCTCTTACGGCAACTAATAGACAATTATTTGCTTCTATTCACTATACGTCAGATTCCTTTTATCTTTATAGTGGTTAAGGAGACTCTTCTTATAAATTATAATTTAATTTCATGGTTATGTGAATTCCAGTTCTCGTGGAAAGTTACTAATTCGCTCGCGCTATCCTTTTTGTTAATAATTAGTTTACTAACAATGTTTCCTCTTATGCTATTTTATAATGAAAGCATCTTAGTATATATCTTTATCAAAATCGATATCTTCTTGGTATATTACTACGGCTAAGTAGAAGCAATATTTCTACAAAGTTCCTTAATGAAAGTTTCCCTAAATATTTTTACATGATATACATGTATATTGTTATAATAATATAGTAGTACATAGATGAAGCAATATATAAGAAAAGGCATATTAGTATAATGTTAAAAGAAATTAATTAAATATTTAGTCATAATTCTAATGATTTGAAATACATATTAAAAAGAAAGAGAAATAATGTAATGCAATAATTGGAACTATAAATAGATAATAAAATGTAATTTTGTTAAATAAAAAGAAAAAGTTAAAGGATAAATATTTTAAAAAATGAAGAAATGGAAAGCAAATTATAAATTAAAATAGTATTATGATATAGATACGAGCATGGGTTGAATAATTTGTGTGAACGTCCAGAAACAAAGGAATAATTTGAATAAACAAACTTTATTTTGCTACATAATTTCCTCTTAATTCGATATATTTGGTCCATCTGTGTTCAAACTTTGCAAGCTGACGCAAGCAATTGCGTCTCAATAGTGATTTTCTTTTAACCCTGCAAAATAATCGTCACTGTTGAAGTTACCTCTTGATTTGTGAGGAATTTTTTGCCTCCGAGAAAATCTTTTGATTTAGGAAATAGACGAAAGTTAGTTATGGTGCTAGGTCCGGCGAATATGGGGGGTGCGGTGTTAATTCAAACATTAATTCTTCAATTTTTTTTGCAGCAACCGTAATGGAATGCATTATCATGGTGAAAGAGAACTTTCTTCGTAGTAATTCCTGGACGCTTTTCAGCGATAACTGTCTTCAACCGATCTAAAAGATTTGCGAAGTATTCGCTATTAACGGTTTTGCCATTTTGAAGATAGTTTATCAACAATATTCTTTTTGCATCCCAAAATACCGATGCCATCACCTTTCCCGCCGATGAAACTGTCTTGGCCCTCTTTGGAGTTGGTTCTCTATTAAATCCATATCTTCGACAGTTTCGGATGTATAGTAATGAACCAATGTTTCGTCACTAATAACAAATCAGCGCAAAAAATATGTTGTGTTGCGTTTAATAATTTCTAATGTTTGACAGCGAGAACGTCTTTGTTCCATCATCAGTAAACGCGGCACCTATCTTGCCGAAAGCTTTCTCATATCAAGTTCTTCGTGCAAAATATAAAGCTCAATTCCTATGAATTTGGTTACTTGGTTGATTACTTATCGACTTTTTTCACCATTTCTGAACTTATAGATGTTTTCGGCAGTCCACTGCGGAGATCATCTTCTAAGCTGCTCCTGACCCACTTAAAATTCATTTCCCCATTTTCTGACGGTTGTATACGAAGGATAGCCCTCACCCAGTGTATCTCGCATATCATCATGGATTTCGGTAAAGGGCATGCCTTTCTTTAAAAGATACTTAAACACTGCACGATATTCAAAATTATGCATTTATACTTATTAGTAGCTGGGTAAAATTTCAAAAATTATCTACGAAACACGTTTTGTGACAAATTTATCAAACACAACAGTAAACTGACAAGGCATCTTTTGTCCAAATAAGATGTGTATTTTTTTTATTTCACGTCAATCCGCCATCGTAGAAGTAAATACAGAAAATTAATAAATTGGGCTAGTTATAGTTAAAATAACTAAAAAATATGTAGAAACAGAAAATTGCAAAATAAACGAAAATACTGAAGAAAATTTTGAGATAACAATTATTGTAAGAATAGAAAAGGATGTAAATGTATTGTGTATAATAATTATTATGAGTAAAAACTAATTTGAAAATCCATATACTCGTAAGTGAAAATTATTGCAGTTAGAAGTCACAATTCATGTATTGAAATATTAACAATTAATGTAAAAATATGATGTTATTCTCTATAATCAAAAAGACATTAAAAAGTTTATTTACAAAATATATATATTCCAAGATTTGCTCAATTTTTAAAATATGTGAATGCTAATACAAAAATAAAAACCATGAAATAAAAAATTATTGTTAAAAAAATGAAAGTGATTTCCAATTTTGCTCTAAAAAGAAAAAATAATCTATTTTTTAATTATTTATTATATATAGAACGGATCAAACTAAATTTTTTGTCGGCACCAAAATTTAAACCCAAAAAAATCAATATAAAATGATCTAAGACTAAGTATTTAAGTACCATAATGTATATACATATATTATTTGCATTTTCTCAAAATACAATTAATATGATTTTGTATATTCAAAAACCCTTTGAAGTTTTGTTACCGATATACAAAAAAGGAGACAACAAACAGTGTAAGAATTATAGAGGAATTACACTATTGTGCGTCATGCTAAAAGTTTACGAAAGAATCCTGGAAGAGAGATTAAAAACAATAATCGAGGCGCAACTCGAAGAATCACAGAGTGGATTTAGAAAAGGTAGAAGTGTACAGGACAATATATTCACATTGAAGCAGATGACGGAAAAGAGTGCAAACAGCACGATATACATGGGTTTTATAGACATAGAAAAGGCTTTCGATTGTATACCTCGAAACTTGGTGTGGAGGAGCCTAGAAAAAAAGAGGAATAAATAGCAAACGGAGGAAAGCAATAGCAAGCATATACAAGTGTACAAGAAACGTGGTGAGAGCGTGTAATAGGCAATCAGAAGAGTTTGAAACAAGGGAAGGATTGCGGCAAGGAGGAGTACTTAGTCCTATACTATTTAATATAATACTTGATGACATACTGAAAGATATTAAAAACAACACGAAAAAGATACAAATAGGATATAGAAATATGGGGCTGGTTGAGGTAGCGGAGAACGCGTTTGCTGATGATTTGGTGGTATACGCAAATACCGAAAAGGACCTGCAAACAAACCTGGTAATTTGAGAAACAGCACTGAAAAAGAAAAACATGAAAATTAACTCAGACAAAACTAAAGTGATGGCATTAGGAAAAACCATAAACAGTTAACAATTAAAGTAGGAGGAAAGGACATCGAACAAGTTGAAACATTTAAATACTTAGGAGTAAACATTCATAGAGAAGGGAAAGAAGACACAGAGATTAATGGCAGAATTGAAAGCACGACAAAGTTGTACTATACACTCAACAAGACTTTTATCAGAAATAGGGAAATTTCAACGAAGACAAAAATGACTGTGTTTAAAACCGTATATAAACCAATACTAACATATGGGTGTGAAAGCTGGATACTAAATAACAAAACAAAATCCAAAATACAAGCGATGGAGATGAGGTATTTAAGAGCAGTCAAAGGAGTAACACGCAAAGACAGAATAAGAAATGAAGTGATAAGGCAAGATCTGAATACAGAACCGATCCTCGAAAGTATAGAGAGACAGAAATTGAAATGGTTCGGACACGTCGTTCGTATGGAAGAAACAAGGCAGATAAAGAGAGTATGGAAAGCTAAGACAATACAGAAAAGGAAGAGAGGTAGACCAAAGAATACATGGGACAATACAGTAGCGAAAATCCTGCAAAAACGTGGAATGACATGGAGAGAAGCAGAAGTTGCGGCAAAAAATAAGAAAGAATGGGAAAAATTCATTTATAATTGAAAATAGAATTAAGTTTCATATTGAAAATTAAGTGTATACCGTGACACCCGTAGGGTAATTTTAAGGTTTATTGATTATAATAATAATAATATTCAAAAACCAGCTTTCAAAATATTTTTTCATGTTTCTATTTATTTTTTTTGACAGCTTTATTCGTCAAAGTAAAATGCATTCACCGCAACCGAAATCTTAGAGTGCTACGTCGTTACTGTCAATTCAATTTTTTGCTAGCTTAGATTTTTTTGTTTGAGCAATGACATGTGGGTCAAGGTTATCATGGCCTATATAACTCTTTCTTCCGACAAATCCTTTGAAAACTATAGCCATACCTGTTCTGTTTCTTGCCCATTCAGAATTGACCCTACTATAATCATCCAGATCTATAACTGTAACATAATGCCAAAGAAACTAGGGACCATATTCTTATTAGGAATTTTTTGACGACTAACCTTAATTGAAGCAGACTCATTTTTGGGGGCCCAAACAACTCGCCGGTGTTTTTATTTGAGGTCGTATAAATGGATTTTCTTTGTATGTTACACATATAATTGAGTAGTTGTTTAGGCTAGTTGCATCGTTTGTAACATTTGAATAATCCGACATTTTGACAGTCAATCTACTGCCAACTTCAGAGGTAGATTAATGGAAGTTTAAGTATTTTTGTGGAATTTAATAGATCCTGGTCGACATACCTCTATTAAAATTCTTTTAGTAGTTCCGTAGAAGTGCAGATTACACGCAAACTAGCTTCCTCTTATAATTAACATCTCCTCCACTAAGGTTCACTGTAACAACCATATTTGATAGATACTACCTCACGGAGCAATTTTCAGCTATCAGGCCGACCCTCCATATAGGTTCTGAATCAATCTATGGTGTTTACTTTGGAATCCTCTTTGGGTAATTTATCACGTATCGTAACACATATTTGTTTGTGTTATAACATTGAGAGCTTCTTTGCAGTAATTAACCACCTAGTAATAGTGTTTAGAATGGCTTTTTAATCGAAACAGTTAATCTAAAAATATATTTCATTACTATTTTTGTATGATTTTATTGTTTATTAATCTTCGATATTGTAAATACTAGAATTATCAAATAATCATATCAAATAGCCAGAATTTTTTAGCAAATGCCAACCGTCTTATATTTTCTACATTAAAATGTAATCATTCTTGTCTTGTTAGAAATTTCTTGTAAATCTTTAACAAATCAGAAGACTAAGTTTCAATTAAATTGTTTTTTATATTTTCTTCTTTTGAAATAGCACTAATTGCATATATGTAAATTATTTCTTGTAGGTACTAAGTTTACTTTAAATAACCGATTCATATTACACATTAAAGGCGTATTTTATACCATTTTTTTAATATAAATTAAACACCTATACATAATTACTAATTTTATCGTTCCTTACTAAGGTAATTTCCTCAATTTAAACGCAATTTCCAATACGATCCTATATTACACCTGTCCTGTACACCCATGATCACAACAAATTCGACGATAATGTGTTGCGGTGATGATCGGACGGAGGAGTGGTACGGTTACGGTAGTCTGTGGGTTAATCTCAGGCCAGATAATAAGATGATTACAACGTAATGATCTGGAGTAAGAACTCACGATTTTAAAGATGCGGTGGGTCGAAAAATGTACCACTAATGAACAACACAGTACACCTACTGTGTCCATATTTAGCGCGTTCCATTTTAACGTGTTTATTGCAAAACTCAATAAATATTATGATTAAGTATAGGTTTCCAGGTAACATTTAAGGTGGTGCAGCCTCAATTAGTAATATTTCAGAGATTTTTATCGAACAAATTTGCATTTACATATTTCATTGATGTTTTGCTACTCGTAATTTCGTCAAGGTTAGAGAAATACTTAAAGAATATATGATAATATAACAAATCAATGAAAATTATTATAAAAATGAAAACACACAAAAAGTAATATCTATACTATGGATTTTAGCATATGAACGTCGTTGTCAAGCAATATCAATAACTAAAACTTGAAAATATTTTGGGAGATACTGAAGTAATCACCTGTTATAGTAACTGTTCGATATTGCGCTGATATATCTAAAGAATAAATATAAAAATATAACGTCATTTGTGATTTGTTCTGCAGTTACTTTTATTTGTCTGCGGAAATTCTTCAACTGTATTAATTTCTTGTTCATAAAAAAGTGCCACTCATGTGTCTATAAGTAATAGTTTATCGGATTTATAGGCAACAAATGTGCTAACATAAAGATCTGACTTGACCCACTCATTGATTCTGAAAAGTTCGGTCCAAATACCATTGTGTATGTTCCACCGAATATTATATCAAATTGGACGGAATTAGAGGGCTTAAACATAAGTCCTAATAAATCTACAATTACGATGTTCACTCATCGAAGGTACCTGAATGGACTTAGATCTGTTAACTCAAGAGGAAACAGTATACAGATCATGGCTAAAATAAAGTATTGTGGGATTGCGCACTAAACGTGAAACTTACATTGAAACATCACGAAAACATTACCAAGAAAGCTATGACACATATAATGGCAGCCACACGGTCATATGATGAAATGGACTCTCAAGCTCTATCATGATATGCTATAATATTGTGGCGAAATCAACTTTTGGTTATTTAGATATAGCGGCGACACCCGAGATTGAAAGCACTCCTTGGGATACCGCCACTTCTATTGATAACACAGAGTTTGTACAGTCTGCAAAACGTAAAGACTGTGTACAAATTAGGTTATATAGCAATTATAGGGCAAGTGGAAGGATATGTATTGAATATGCAACCACAGGACTAAACGGCATTGCCTGAATAATCCAATTCAGCTACCTATACCAGATAGAAATGAATAAATTAACAAAATGAACATTGCCAGACAGCAATACCGAAATCTAATATAGTATATATAATATGGGTTGAAGACTGCTAAAGACACTGACAGGACTATACTTTTTACAACAAAGTGCCAAATATACCTATGTATTTGGTAAATATGCCTCCGTTTTCCAAGCAGAAGACATGCTGTGCGCGCAAGAAAACAGCGCACGGATCCGTATAAGATTAGAGAGTCAGATAGCGCTTAAGACTTTCAAGCAATTGCGTCTTCATGGGCATGGAAATAATAATAATAATACTATTAATAATGTTTATTAAATTGCCCAATAGACATTTCAAGATGGAAAATAAATAACAAAGTAATAATAATAATACATGGAAAAAGGACAAAAGAAAACTATCAATAATGAGATTAGATTGTCGTCACTAAATAAACACATGCAAACCATTCAAATATTCGACGACTATGTTGAGAACGGAAAAACTATTACGGAAATATAGTATATTATGAAGCTTTATTGGACAAATTGGGCATTCAAATCAAAAGCAAAGGAGCATATTTGACAAAGAAAAAATTATGTTTCAAACGTGTAGATACTTATTTTGGAAATAAAACTGTGTTTCCTTGGCTAGGCCGAGAACATTCCACTCCAAACATATATATTAAGATTACAATTGATCTTTTCTTAAAATCGAACAAATGGGGTAAGTTGAGAAATTAATTTTTCCTCGTATATCACATCGAACGATCTAAGACGCATCGATTTGTAAAAGGCGTAAACCAGTAAATTATACTACTGCTTTTTATTAGACAAAATCGTCTATGCTTCTATCTTTTGCAGTTTAACAACTGTTCCTTCTTCTTGAATAATGTTTCTTTTTATATGTTCTACTTACTTACTTGTTTACTTAGTCCTAGGCCTCACCTATCTCTTGGTGGCGTTGAGTCCTATATTTTCGTATCCATCGTTTTGTTTCCTCCGTTATTATGTCATCCTATGCCACTTCTTTTTCCTCTACTTCTTCTCTAATTCTTTTAGTCATCTAGTTCTTGGTCTTCCTTTCCTATTTTTCCATATTTTTTCGAAGACTCTTTTTGTTAGTCTGTCAGGCATTCGACATACATGTCCGGACCATCTGACTTGTTCTTCTATAACTTTTTCGTTGATTGATTCTATTTGTAGCCTTTGTCTGAATGTTTCATTTCTTATTTAGTCCTTCTTGTTTCTGTTTTTTATTTTTCTAAGGAACCTCATTTCCATTACATGAATTCGGGATTTTTATCTTTCTGTTAGTGTCCATGTTTCACTGCTAATGTAATAAGCGACCCAACCACTTTTTTAACAACTTCAGTTTTTGTCCTTTTCAGCATTTCTCTTTTTCTTGGAGGTATTGTATTCTTTTTGTTGAATATATTTCGTTTTTTCCATCCTATCATTTAATTTCCAATCCAGTTTCCCATTTTCTTTTATTATTGCGCCTAAATATTTGTTTTGAAGTAGAAATTATCATTGTTTTTGATTTTTCCGGTATTGATTTTCAAAGGAGGAGCTAAAGAAGATAACTTCTTTAGTACCTGGAGACTCGGGATCTACTATCAATGCCGTGGCATCGGCTAACATAAGTTCTGACAATTAAGTTTGTTTAATTTGCCAGTATCGTAATATTAATTTCTTCATTTTCTTCTTAGCTTTCTTTATCGTTTCTTCCAATACCGCTGTAAATAGGAGTGTGCTCAGTAGATTTTCCTGCTTGACACCTTGTTTAGTCTCACATTCCTGAGATTCTTCGCTATTTGTTCTTACTATGTATTTCCTCTCTTATTATTCTATCAAACGTTTTGTCTAAATCGATAAAGCATATATGCATATCCTTGTTCTTGTTAATTAATGTTTCACTTGTTTGTCTCATTACGAACATGAGGTCTTGTGTACTCCTACTTTTGCTTAATCCATACTGTGTGTCGTCCAGCGTTGTCTCTATTTTATATCTTACCATTTCTCTATTATTCTATGAAATAATTTTCCTGGAATACTTAAAAACATTATTTCTCCATTGGACGGGCTGCTTCCGGTTCCGGTGATGATGCTTCGTCGCTCGTTCCCGTTGATTACAGCTCGATTAATAATGAACTCACCGCGCACAAGGTGTAAGTTTGTATACGCTTTCTTGTTGATTCTTTGGTGAATGGTTAGTTTCTGAATAAATGCAATTGATCTAAATATATTTATTTACACTAATTTACACTTATTTTTTAAATATACAACAACTTAAGCTATATTTATCTTCTGAGTATGACTGTTGTGATACTTTGTGTTTTGTAATTAATTAATTAAATGAATCGGCACTGTTTGAATGACTTTATGTTTGATGATATATAAAAGAAACTGATACTTAAATGAATAAGCTGAATGTCTATGTTGAGACAAATTAACTCTCTGATGAGAGTTTTGATTACTAGAAATGAGGAGTTTACCCCGATAAAGTTATAAACGCGAAAGAACTTGTTTGTGTGTTGAACTTGTAGGTAAGACTTGTTTGTGTGTTAAACTTGTAGGTAAGACTTGTTTGTGTGTTAAACTTGTAGGTAAGACTTGTTTGTGTGTTAAACTTGTAGGTAAGACTTGTTTGTGTGTTAAACTTGTAGGTAAGACTGACTTGAGATTGAGAAATTTGTCATAAAGAAAACTCCAAATGAATAATTCAAAATCCCCACTGTACCATGATTGGTAGAAAGTGTACAAAGAGGCGTTCTCCATTGAACTTAAAATTGAACTTGAAATTAAAATATGGGAAACACTGTCGTTGTTAGTTTCTTTGACTATAGAATATATTGTATTGTAATAACCAGCGATTAGAAACGTTTTCACCATTTAACAAAATCCTGGGAAATTCAGACAGTAAAACCAAATGTTTTGTATATTCTTTGAACTACCAAGATACAATTATTGATGTAGGTACCTTAAATAGAAATATTGTAATACCGCGAACAAGTTGGGACTGACGGTATTATATGATACAAAGAACCCACCATTACGGGTAATAAAAGATCTTTGAATTTAACTAGATAGTATATGGATATTGTTCTGAAAGGCAATATAACTAGACCCTGATTGTATACATAGTTTAAAGCTGGCGAAAGAATATAAATTTGACCTCGTGTATAATTGTACCTAAAATTATCCGGATCGGACCAACCGCTTTATGTAAATATGATGTGCCGCGGATGATTAACATAAGACATATACCGTGTGATACATGAGCCTGCATACTGAATTTAATTTGATTTAAATTAAAAATTGTACGTTATTATACTTAATCGAAACCTAATAATTTCTTAAATTAATTTAAAAATACTTAATATTAAAGTGATCTGAAAGGATCCTGCATGTATCCTCAACATCCGTAATTACTACAATCTTTTTTGTCCCTTTTCTTATATATGGGTAAGATGTCTGTTTCCCATTCCTTCGATATTTTTGCGTTCTTTACTATGTCATTTATTTCCTTTAGTATATTTCTCCCTGTGTTCCCCATTTAATGTAATATTTTATAATTACCTGTCTAATATAGTCTTTACTCGGGTATTTACCTAACTTTAGCCTGTTTATAACCTCTTCTCTTTCTTGTTATTCGATTTCTTCTTCATCTTCCTCCTCTTGGCTTTCTATATCCGTATATGTTAACTCTTCAAAATCTGCTCTCCAACGGTCTATTATTTTATTATCTTCAGTAATTTTTAAAATTCAGTTTTTTATGCACACGGAATGCTTTAAATATGCGCATAAATATGTCACGTTCTTCCCAAAAATATGTCAAATATATATTTCATTTTTACCATTTATGCATTTTTATGCACTTTATTTTTTATGTATTTCGCTTACTGGAAATCATGGAAAGAGTAGTAAAACAACAAAAAGTAGTGTAAATTACATTTATGCATAAAAAAATAATTATTATTACATAATATATGATAAGAACACAGCATAATAATATGGTAAAAGATTACAATTAGTAGCTATATACATATAATTCTATGGATGGTACTTAATAACATAATATAAGTTATTATGTTATCAAGTAACATCTATAGAATTATATGTATAGTTATTATTAATAACTATTCATTTTCGCAATGAGATCTACTTAACTTATTATTATATCAATTAATAATTAAGTGCTTTTGAAGATTTTTAACACTAAAATTTGGTTGTCTATCGCTTAAAATATTTTTGTATATTGAAAACGTTCTTTCGACTTCAACTGAAATGATAGGTGCACATAGTTTAATGACGGCAGATGTTCGGGGTCTAAATGTAAATTGTTTTCTTTAACAGTCAAGCTTAATGATAATAATAAAATCTTTGACATTTCTGTTAACTTTTGAAAACCATCGTTCTTTGTTGTAACACTATAAAATTTATCTAGTGTAACTTTACCGGTTCTACATGGAACATTTTTCAATAAATTTTCACAATGCTATACAATAGAAATTGACTGTAATAAAGATATTTGGTCAGTCCCTAATTTTTAATTAATCCACTTAAAAAACTATAATGGGCTTTAATATACATCAACTTATCTAGAATCTCGAATAAATTTTTAGATTTTATAATTGATTCAGTTGAATTAGAAAAATCTAATACAAGGTTTTTATATAATTATGGTTATTCGCGTGGAATATAGCTGCGTCTAACCACGTTCCCCATCAGATAATTACCGATTCGGGAGGTAGAGGAACATTCGGCAATTTTCCTTTATATACTTGGAGTCATAGAGGTGCTTTCTTAAAGATTTTTTTATGTTCGAAATTAAACAATTAACTCAAGGAAATTGACCTCCAATTTCCTCTCAATTTCTCTCTATTTATTCCATGCGCTAGACAAGTCACCATGGATTAAATTTTTGCAAAAATTTTTTTAATTTAAAAATTCACTTCTCATCTGATTGATTGATTTATAAGCTAATGAATATACCAAAAATTTGCGATTTATGTTCAATATAATGGATTAAGTAGACATAAGACAGTTCTGTTCCAAGTTAGTTAGGGCAGAAGTATCCTATCTCGACCATTACCGAGGAAATTAAGATTAAGGAAAAAAATTATTGTATAACAACTTGGTCGCGTATATTTTCACAATTATAATATATTTTCGACATCGTACTTAATAAGTTAGTATTATCCATAATTTGTATATAAAATTAAAGAACTTGTCAACTTTTAATACGATTTTACCCAAAATCAATATTTTGGACTTATATTTGTTCTGTTCTATACCCACGATTTTTTATTTGCTCATCAATCCATTTCCTAAATAATGGTACATTAACATATGCACCAGGTACTTGATTTTCACCACAGCCAATGCCCCATGAAACCATTCCGATATGTTGATATATGTCTTCTTCGCCTGCTATCGGGCACGCCAATGGACCGCCTCCGTCACCTTTGCAAGCGTCCTTTCCTGGTTCACCACCGGCGCAAATGGTACTCTTGTCTAGTTGGAAATTGTCTAGTTGGACCTAATATCGTTTTTTTCAATTGTGCTTCGCATGTATTTCTCTCGACTATGGGTAATTCTATGTAACAAATATTCACTTTATGCACACTAACTAAAAATATGAACTAAAGCATAATTTTATGTAAAATATATATTTTTTTTATACCGTTAATCCCATTATTTCAGTGTAGAATGGATATATCCACAATATATGGGGCGATATTCCTAATAATAAAAAATATGATTTTGACATAAAATCTGTACTTTAGTAATTATATTTCCATCCCTATCTTTTATATTTAGCATATTATATTTCTTTCTGTTCATTGGTTTCTTTAATGTACCATAAACCAGTTTTTGATTCTCTCTCTAATTTTCTGTAATTTGATTTCTCCGAATTTTTCCCCTGATTCCTTTTTGGTAATTTTTTACTTCTTTTCTTGTTTCTGTATATCCCTTGTAATCTTCCGCTCTTTTAAATATTCTTTCCACTTGCTTTTTTTTTAATTTACCACATATTTCATCCGTCCATTATATAAATTTCCTCGTATTATTGAATTAACTTAATCATAAAAGAGTTCATTATGTGCATTACAGTCCTATAATTTTGTATGCCATCTAATGTATTCACGCAACACACAATATGCGTTATGTGAATTCAATATAAGTCTATAATCTGAGCATTTTTACAATAATGTCCATCGAAATATAATTCCTTGATTTATTTAAGGTATGAAAGTTATAAACCTACTAGTAATTCAGACGAGTTTATCACTATATGTAAATGCTTCTGAATGATGATCAGTTAAACACAAATTAAAACAGAAACGTTAAAGAATTTACTGCCTATAAATTTTCTTCCTATTTATTTTCTATACTAGGAGAACATAAACTTTATAGAAATTGACCGTAAAGCATGACATAATAGCCCATTCAACTAGGTGTACATGCACATATATAAAGCAAAAAAAAGTTAATGAATTAACCAGAGGGAACGTTAATGACAAGGGTTCACAACATTTTTTAGAATTATGTCCATTGTAAAGGTATGAAACGAAACAAAAGGCCTCCGCTTTCGGTGGTAGTGACTTCTCTATGGTTATTCATTAGAAAGGGTTGGACACGGGACATAAATCAATTCCGAAATATCATCAGACAACCGTGTACATGTGAACTTTTTAAATATCCTTCGGTGCACGGTTGTCCAAAGATCGTAAATTATAATAACAAGATTTTAAAACAGGTGAACACCAATTAAAGATGAGAAAACAACTAAGAGATAGACGCGATATTGCATGCGCATAATAATAGAAATTAATCGTATACGAGGGCATACTTTAATTATTGGGATACGGCATCACAAGTAACTGTATGAATTGTTCACTGCGTGTGCGTCTGCAGACCTGCACGCTTGTTGGCAACGTTATTAGTCTAGAATGGCTACCAGAAGCTACTACTTGAACTTTGAACTATTTGAACTTTTATACGTTTAAATCATGTATATTCCAATTCTTTTATGCCTTCCAAGAAGTAGGACTTTTAAAACTCTGCAAAATAGGTATCTGTTTCAGCCATGAACTCCTCGTTCGATGCGAATCTCCGATCCATTCTACAGATTCTGGAATTTAAAAAAATGCAGGGGCTGCCTCCAGGCGAAGATGTGGTATAAATAGCAATTCGAAATTCATTCATTATATAATTCAAAAATATTTTGGTCATTTATTAATAAACTAAGAGGTGCTTCAAGAATCCCAGAAATGATGCATAATAATGGGACAACGATTGAAGAGCCACAGAATATTGTTTATACTTTTGCAAACGAAATCTCTAACATTTTTCAACCATACGTACAGATTTCCACTATGCTTATTTTAACTATTGTCTTTCCTTTTCTATTGTATTATTAACTCGGAAGTTGTTTTGGATAATATTGGTCTAATGAAGAATAATATGTTTGCTGGTGATGATGATATTCCGGGTTTTCTTATACGTGAGTGACTGCGCCTCCGCGATTTCCTATCTCCTCAAAATTTTGTTTAACATAATTGTATCTACATCCGTATTTTCTAATGCTTGGAAAACCTCCATAACAAACTTGAAACTATAGATTTTTCTCCTTCACTACTAAGACTGATAAAATCATATCTGACTGGTAGGAAAAGTAATTTACAACGGATTTCCTTCTGATTTCATTTTTTCTGCCTCCAATGTGTTTCAAAGGTCTAATCTTGGACCTTTGCTTTTTAATATTTATATAAATGATGTGCTTATGAATCTTAGATATTCTGATGATTAAAAAATTATGAAAAAGTAGACGGTTGTCAACCAAATAAAGTGCACTTAAATGTTAATAAATGCGCAGTCCTTTCTTATACGCGTGGTGTTAGCGTGACTACATTCGATTCCACACTGTCGAATCTCAACAGATTTCTTGAAAGATATAAATGCTGGATTTGGAAGTAATTTTAACTTAACGATTGCTGATCAAATTATCCCTCAAAACCATTTGGATTTGTCATACGATCTTCGCCCAATTTTAGCAACATACAAACCATAGTTATGCCATACGTTGGTTAGAACTATGTTAGAGTATGTGTCCGTTGTTTGAAAGCTGTATTATATTTATCAGGAACGTATTATTGAATAAGTACAGAAGAGGTTCCTAAGGCATCTGTATTTCAGTAGGACGGCGCATATCCACGTCGTGGCACAGACAATGATGCTTTGCTGGAGAGACTTGGTTTCCAGGCACTGTCTTTGCGATGTGGTATATCGAATCAAAAATGATATTAATTCTCCGTGACTGCTTTCTTATATTTACTTTCTTGTACTCTCCTGCAAAAGCCGATCTAGTGATGTACTTCGTGTCCCAAGAGCAAGAACCAACATTTTTGTCAAATTTCCAATAGCACGATGAGCAGATGCTTCAATGAAGATTTTGGAAATCTTACATCATTTAAATTTTAATTACATGTAGATGTTACTATTATTTTTGTTATTGCTTTGATTTGATTTATAATCAGTATTAATTTCTTTTCATATTACATTTATTTATTTTATTCTTTAGTTACCTAATTTATGTTGTTACTGTTATGCTGCTACTCTTTACATAAAAATGAAAATTTCTTCTCCAAATGTGGACGCTTTTTCTTTAATGCGCTTAATAAATTCCTGTAATATAGATATAGATTTTGCCGTGCGAATTCCAAAACCGTGTAGCCATATCCTTTCCACAGATGAAGGGTTTTTGGCTTCTTTGGTTTTGTTCTCCAATGAAAGTCCATTGTTCGCATCTTCTTTCTTTTCTTCCGGGGGGGGGGGGGGGTCTGTATGCCATCTGCAGTTACAAAGAACGACAAAAATTGATTTCTACTGGGCTTATACATATTTAAACATTGCGTTGAAATTATTATGCGATTTCGTTTTTGGTCAACAGTGATCGCGACACCCATGTTGCATATAATTTTTTCATATCCAAATTTTCTTGCAAAATATTGGAATTTTAATTTAGTATAAATGTTTACAGTCTGCGCTATTTCACGCACCTTGAATCTGCGATTTTCCAATTATATATTACAGACTTTGTTAATCATTTCGTCGGTGGTCATTGCAAATGATAGACCTGGGTGCTCAGTATCACTCGTGCTCATATAATCACAACGAAAACCACTTTAGAACTATTTCATGCAGAGAGTCAGACTTCATACGACACTTTGTTAAACCTTTTTCATTTCTTGTAATGATTTATACACCCAAAAAGTAGTGTTTTATCAACATACGTTTTTTCTTTTGTATATATCCACAATAAATTACAATCCGATTAACTTTCGAAGCATCCCTCACATTTGTGATATACATTTTTAACTTCTTTCAACTGCCATTTTACAAATCTTAATGTATTTTCAATTACAATTTATTAACATTACTATAAACAGTTTATTCAACTTAGTTCATCCGTATATGGTTATTTCGTATTAAAGAAAGAGAGTAACGTTAAATACATTAAGTATTCTTGTATTTATCTCATAGGAGAATTGGAGTTATTTAAATGTCGTTGAATAAAGACAAAGAATGTTAAATACCGGAATCTCAACACTCGATGGAATAACAGCTTTAATGAGGAAGGCCTCCGTGGCGACTTAATGATTTAACATATTCAAAAGTGAATTGAATATAATGACGTAACTACTGGAGAAGGTCCGCGGGGACAATGGACGAATTCTCTCTTCAAATGCAACAATGCAGCCAGTCGTGTACGTTTGTATAATATGTACGTACGTACTTAGTTCTTTTCTTTTCAGTACGGTTTCCCGTTCCCACCGGAACGGCCAAGAACAAAAGCGACGAAACGAGCACAACATGTACGAACTGTCGCTGCACCGTATAACAAGAATATTCTGTCGAACTCAAATTTCCGAGGGCGAACAACTATAAAAGGGCGTTAATTGATTTACTCGGATTGCTATTGTTTATTCATTAATTAATGTATATACTGGGTTGTCATGGTGAAGTTCCTTTTATAAGACTCATGTCAATATTTGCTGTATAAAGTCGGTATTCTTGCCCGTAAATTGGTCGATACATAGATGTGTACACCGAATACTGTAATTAATTTTCACGAAAACTTTCCAGAGTGGTGAAGTTATAGCAACCGCTTAACAAGCGTTTATTTTTTCGTGTTTATTTAGAAAAAGATCAAATTTGTCAGGAGCGTTTCCAAATTAATTACAACTTTGTATATAATATTGTAAAGTTACATATTGTTATTTACAAATTAGAACCAAATATTTATTAAATTTGAGTTGAATACAAAATACTACTTTTGCTGTACAAAACCCTTCGAAATCTTACAAAGAAAACGAAATTAAAATATTTTTATTTACATAGACAAACAGCCTAAAAGGGCTGGTTTCCTTTTTAGACTGTTTGATTGATTTATTGTTATTTTAGCTTTGTATTTCGTTGGGCCTTTTGATCTTATATATTAACTATCTGAACGCGGCAATGCTTTGCTATTGCTAAATTTGAGTGTATATATACAGTGTGGTCATAAAGTTTGGAACCAAGCTTATAACCGCATTATTTTACATTTTTAGGAAAAACGCTCGGACAGGTAAATTTTCTTTTTTATAACGCCATCTTTTGACATACAATTTTTTTCTATGACGTCATTGGTTTTCGAGTGATGACGTTATCAACACTTTCTTTAAATGGCAACCATATTACTTTTTTCTCGTTTTTGGTAGATTTTTATATCCACCAAATAGTGATATAAAACAATTGGTATGTTGCATCACAATTTTTTTGAAAAAATTATATAAATTTAGAAAAAAATACGAAAATTTTATTTTTGTACAAAATTAAAATTAAATTTAAAAAAATACATCTGAACTTAAATTTATTGTAACAGTTAACGTAAATTTTCAAAATGGACCCCACCAACCAACTGACACTGTCCCAGCCGAGTGTAAACACTTCGTATACTCGCCTCAATTATGTCTGGGATATTTGTGTAAGTTCTACGCGAATTCGTTCTTTTAAATCTTCTAAATTGTTCGGTTTGTTAAAATACACTTTCGATTTCAAATAACCCCACAAAAAAAAGTCTAACGGAGTCAGGTCAGGAGAACGAGGTGGCCATTCTATGGCGCCTCTCCGTCCAATCCATTTATTGGGAAATATTTCGTCAAGATAGTGGCGGACCTCTACACCATAATGGGGAGGCGCCCCATCTTGTTGAAACCAAATATTTGGATGGGGTACATCACCATCCTCGTGATTTGGGAAAATAACAGCGAGCGCTGGAACCAGTTCAAATCTTAAAAATTCTAAATATTGCACAGCAGTCAAATTTCCTTCAAAAAAATATGGTCCTAAAATGCGTCGTCCAATCATTCCAACCCATACGTTAACTTTTCCTCTGCGCTGAGTATGACACGCTTGAGTCCAATGCGGATTGTTCTGCGACCAATATCTGCAATTATGACGGTGAACAGATCCATTTAGGCAGAACGTAGCTTCATCTGAGAAGACGATGTTTTCCAAGAAATTTTGATTTTGGTCACAACGTAACATTACTTCTTCACAGAACTGCAGTCGACGATCTTCGTCATCCTCATGTTATTCCTGTACAAGTTGAACTTTGGAAGGACGATAGTGTTCTTTTTTAAATAAGTTGACGACAAATGAGTGAGCCACCTGATTGGCTAACGCAAGTTGTCTGGTGGAAACATAATGCCTTTCTTCTGCTTCTAGAAGCACATTTAATTTCACATCTTCTCCTATTTGAGGTCTACCTTGCCGTGGTCGATCTTTTACGGATCCAGTTTCGGTAAACTATCCAACTAGTTTTGTCACCGTAGACCTGGTAATTGGAGGTCTATCAGGGTGTTCATGGTTTAACAAATCGCATGCTTCTGCATGCGTTCTTTGTCTGTCCCCATACCCAACCATAATTAAAATTTCGATTCTTTCTCGCTCAGATAAATGTGCCATTTTTTATATTAGCGAAAATGAACAATTTTTACGCAATATCTCAAAAATTTCACGTCAAAAATAGAAGTAAATAATTCAACAATGTTGTCGCCATAGAAACAATTTCAAACTAAAATTTTTGTACATAAATTGTATAAAAAGAAGCAAGAATGTCATAAATAAATATCTTGCAAAAAAGTGCGTGTTTTTGTTTTTGTAAATTTTTTGCATAGTAACATGAGTAAATGTGCTTTTGGCGATCCGGTTTGTTCAAGAAGAATATTTAAGTCCTCACACAAGACAGAAGTGTGAAAAAAACTTACTTACATTTTCAGTAAATTTTGTAAGCTTAATTAGTTTTTGAAATCTTCAATTTTTGGGCGATAATTTTAATTAAGAAATGGTCTGCCACATCATGTCAATTTTTTAAATAAATTAAACTTCTTTGGCCCTTTTTTGTGAAACTATTTAATGTTAAATAAGATTTTTTAATAAGGGTTGGTGGGGTCCATTTTGAAAATTTACGTTAACTGTTACAATAAATTTAAGTTCAGATGTATTTTTTTAATTTAATTTTAATTTTGTACAAAAATAAAATTTTCGTATTTTTTTTCTAAATTTATCATTTTTTCAAAAAAATTGTGATGCAACATACCAATTGTTTTATATCACTATTTGGTCGATATAAAGATCTACCAAAAACGAGAAAAAAATATGGTTGCCATTTAAAGAAAGTGTTGAAAACGTCATCACTCGAAAACCAATGACGTCATAGAAAAAAATTGTATGTCCAAAGATGGCGTTTTAAAAAAGAAAATTTACCTGTCCGAGCGTTTTTCCTAAAAATGTAAAATAATGCGGTTATAAGCTTGGTTCCAAACTTTATGACCAGACTGTATATATATATGGATATAGATATAGATATTCGGCGATTTAAGGTCTGTGTTACTTTAATATGTATATATTTAAAATAATCTTTTACATGTTTTGGCAATTAATGCCTTTTTCAAAGAATTATAAATTATAAATGACAGCATATTAATGTCGTATTTATATATGTGAAATTGTCGTGGATAAAAATGACATTATTCAAAAATACATTCCAGTTTAATAATAATAATTCATGCCTTAGCATTCCCCAACAGCTAGACGCAAATTACAAGGGACATTGGCAAGTCATGAGTTATTATTGCGACTTAAGATATTCAGCTGTCGGAATTCGCCTAAAACGAGAAGGAAACCCACGAAAAGCTACTCGGACAGCCTAGCCCCGAATCTAAACTCGGGACTGCTAGCATGATAAGCCAGTGTGCAAATATTTAAATAACATATAATAGATATTTATATAACAATTGTATATATTCATCATGGTAAATTTCAGACCGTTACATTATTAAGTTATAGTATATAGTGGTTAGATGTTTTATGTCACTTCTGTTAATTGAATTATTTTCTTCTTTAATATTAATCATTTTTTAAATTTTCCTTTCCATTGTTCTTTGTTTATTTTCTGTGTGTTTCTAAAATCCAAATGGTGATAGCGTTGCAGTTTGTGTGTAAATTAAGAAGTTTTGTCTGTTTTGGAGTATTTGTGGGCTTGAATTCTTTTGTATAAATTTTGTCTAGTTTGGCCTATGAAGTAACTATCGCAATCGCGACATGGTATTTTATTGATGACACGTGATTCCATTTTACATATCTAGAAACAATTCCCTTACGGAAGCACGCAAGCTATAATTGTCCATGTGAACTTTAATGTGAGAAGTACAGTTTCGTGACACCACCTATAGTACCGCTACTATTGATATTATATTATTAGGCCCATAACTTTTTTTTTACTAGTCAGATTATTATTTTTATCGATACTCACTATACTCGTATAAATTGATTTCTTTCTTTTTCTGTTTTAATAAACTTTCTGTTAAAACTTGTCGATAGTCCACTGTCATGATGGAACAGCACTTTCTTCCAAGCCATTGAGAGAAGAAGGGCAACATAAGTTGATAGGTTGGACTTTTTCGAAATAGTCGATCCCTTTCAAATACCAAAATATCGCTGCCATTATCTTTGTAGCCGATGGAAGCGTCTTGGCATTCTTTAGCGGAGTGTTGCCACGATGCCTCCACTGTTGAAATTGGCGTTTCGATTCTGACACACAATAATAGAGCTAACTTTCATCGATTTTAAAGATCTTTAAATCGTCACTGGAAGTTTTTTCACAGTTTTGATTTACATTCAGAAAACACGACACCAACTTGGCTTTCGCATGCCTAATTCGACAAGCACCATGTGGTGTACACGTTCCCAGATAGACATGCCCACAGCCTCGGGAATCTCCTTCACTTTCACTCTTCGGTCACGTAACAAAATATCATGAACTTTTTCAACCATTTCCTATAATGGTAATGCTTTTTGGTAATCCAGGATGTTCTTCATCTTCGAGATTCATTTCGGCACATTTAAAGCGAGCAACCCAGCGATAAATCGTGACATCCGGGAATACCAATTAATTTAACATTTTTAGTTTATCCCGAATACATTTGGAAAACCTTAAATCACATTAAGGATTAAGGCTTCCAAAATGTATTCGGAACCACAGTCCTTGATAGCTTAGTGGTTAGAGCGATGGTCCGGCAAACCATGGACGTGGTTTCGAATCCTGCTTAAGGGCGAATTTTTTCTGTTAAAAAATTCGAATAATTAGCGTCGTAATATATAGAAAGCAATATTTACATTTACATTACTTCGTCAAAATGCAATTAATTTGCATAATTACTCCCTAATTAAGTATTAGTAGGTGTCATAAACCTAAGTATGTAATTCCGGTTAATTTTTTTGTACAGTAATTGGACCTTATTATATATATTTAGCTAACAATGTGGTCAGAATAAATATCGTCTCTTGAATGTGTTCACTGATAATCCTAGGGAATAAAACAAGTGGTCCTGTGTATAAGGCAATAGCTAAATAAATTTGAAAAATATGCCAATTATTAATAACCCTAGGTAATAAATAAATTTGTAAATGTAAAAGATATCTCTTTCTTAGAATTGAAAGATAGCTTAACAATTTGAATGTGCTAATAAACGTACCTTACACAGTGGTTTAAACTCGAAAATGAACGTTAAATATTTATAAAATTGGAAATGTTTGTTTGAATTCTATCCTAGATCTACATATATTTAAAAATAAAAAATGTTTGAAATTGAAATATTGCAAAAGGATATTAAATGTAACATCAACAGCATGTTTGATCCGTAAACGAGATGCTTAGTCCGATTCTGGTCGAACGCTATTTTTAATTACTGATGTTTGCTTTTTACTTTTTGGAAAGAAATTATTATAATATTCATGATATAAATACATATACATGATAAATACATAAATAATATACATGATATAAAACATAATACCTAAAGTTAGATCTAGAAAAGTTCATGGCGAGGTAATCCAAGTAATTAACAAAATAGAATGAAACACGATTCCTTTAAATATGTTCAAACTAAAGTGAGCTTAAGGTGTATACAAGGGATATGTAAAGTATGTTAATGTAACATTCTAAATATAGCCAAGGCAGACAAATTGAACACCAATAACTTAACGGTACTTGTCATTGTTACTGACATTATTATTATTAGAATTGGAAACACTCTCTACACACCAGACGGATGTAACATCTCAAGAAAACATGCATGTGTACTTATGTTCAATACGATGGATGCACACTCACGAACAAAGTTGAATCATCTTTAACATTAAATTTGATAAAATAGCGATAAACACGTATGGTTCTGTATGTTATACGAGTATAATATATGGTATCTACATGGATAAGTACCTATATAAAAAGAGGCGGTAATTTATTTGGTATAATCGGTAGGAACCCTAAGATCCTTGGTAATACGGACCTATATTATCTTTACGTATTACCCAAGCTCACGCGATAGTATAACAACAATAAGTTAGCGCTCGTTTTGGTCAACGGTAACGCGCAGTTCACGAGCACGGGAAGCGTAAAAAAGCGATAAAATTTGTTTTATGTAATATAAGAAAATCATGTGTTTATGGTGTCTTATATTTTTTACTTGGGTGGAAACTAGATAGATGGTAAACTTTGTTGCTGCCGATCCATTTATTGGTTTTTCATTAATAACATCGCCGGTATTAAGCTCCCTTTATGGGTTTATATCACGAAAAGAAAGTATGGAAATACCTCGATAGACACTTAAAACATCGTAACTCCATTATAGTAAATTTAATGCTTTAATAACATCATTTTCATTATATTTCTAATATAAATAGCGTTACCTTCACATTTACAAAACAAAGAAGGAAATTGTCTTTCCATAATTATTATTTCTTGCTTTTTGGACGAACGATATTTTACAAAGGTATCGAATTATTACGTATGCTGCAATTATTACAAAAAGTTTATTTACAGCCTGTAAAATAAGAAATCAACTTAATTTCAAAACGATTTATTATAAAAAATAAAAAAATATACTCTAATTAGTATTATCTCATTTTATGTTAATAAACCGTCGTCATCATTATTGTCAATCATCACGGAACTTGATCAAATTTACGAGTATGGCTTATTCATCCAGTAGGAATTCCCATATTCAGTCAATTTGTCGAGATAATAGCTTATTTGTCATCAGTTTCTTAACGCGACGCTTATACTTCAAACACGCCCAAACGTTCTCTATAGAATTCGCATCCAGAGATTGCAGCGGTGACTCTAGCTGGCCCATTCAGCTTTCCTCTACGTGCACAACTGACTTTAATGTACTAGAACATTATCCTTTTAGAAGAATTCATGGCTGATTATTTGCTTTAAACCGTTTTTAGGTAAATGGTAGTAATACCTTTTAATATATTTTTACCAGTATTTCGGTGACAAATCTTTGTTGGAAGAAGCTACCCCAAACGCCATTTTACTGGGTGTTTAACACTTCTCTGAATAATTATATTGCTTGAGGTCGACCAAGCACCATTTATACTACTATTTGCCCAAAAAAAGCTTCGTCGATAAAAATTACATTGTCCCAAACATGATCGCAATTCTCTGTTGTCCCGAAGCCAGACTTGTCCACATAGTAAGAATTTTCTTAATGCACTCCTTCATTTTATATTATCAGGGCGCATATAAATACATGATTCACAGTAATGACAATGTACCTATCACAATTAAATAATTAAATTCGCCTATTAATTTTTGCGAGATTGAGGCGAAAACAAAATAATGATTGAAAACTGGGGTGAAGGGTCTGACAAACTTCTTGTTTAGGAGGAAGAAATGGGCTTTTCAACAGGATTCGGCACTCGTTCAGGAAGCAAAAACGTCCCAAATGTGACTGAAAAGCAATGTTCCTGATATTAATGCTTTCGATCTGTATTTTTAACAAAAATCAGTGAAACTTATTTGTTAGCCTGTCGTGTACTTTTCCATTCTGTGCCACGTTCTGGTAGGTCGTAGATCAAATACACGTTGCATCTATTGGTTAACAAACCTCCAGCTTATTTATACAGGGTGTCCAGAGACTCTCCTGACAAACGAAGACCGGAGATTCCTCTGATAATTTTAAGACAATTAAACCCAAATTCACCTAGTCCGAAAATGCTTCCTAAGGGAGCTAGAGTTCTTTGAAGATGGCGCCTTGTATTTATTTATTTTTAAATTCCTCCAGAACGCTTCTATTTAGAAAAACAAAAACTGGTATGCTTATTTATCCTCCAGAAATGAATCGATTCCATCAATTGCGAATTTCTAGTACCGGTCATAGGCGTCCGTTTTGGGTAGGTCAACAGTTATTTTAAAGCATAATTTTTTTGTCTTTAACTTTTAAGCATTTGTGACACTAGATTATTAAATTTTCAGGTATTCCAGTACTAAAATGTACTCTTACTTTAAGTCGGTAGGATACACCGTTTTCTAGAAAAATCGATTTGTAAATTTTTCGTTTTCTCTTCATTAAAGTTCAATTTATTATGTACCTACTTATTTTTAGCGACGAAGTTGGCTTGGACTATCAAGGCATGGATGAAAATTAATTTAATAAATTAAAAACAAATTATTTATTACAATGGAACGAAACTAACAAAAAAGAACAAGTATCAAAGATAGATTATTACAAAAGTTGCTCGATGTGATGACCATTAGTCTCTATGCATAAGTTTACCCTTTTGCTTAGAGAACTAGTTCTAACAGTATCAATAACAACGAATTTATTCTGGCACGTCAGGTTATGAAAAAAGATGTTGAAAAGTAAATGAAATAATATTAACTAAGTATGTAGGTAGATTATATAGAGTTGTATGGTATCGTCCCTTTTAAAATGTTTTTCTTTTTACTTTTCTTTTATACTGTTCTTCAGCACTTTCTGATATCAATGTCCAACAATAATCAACAAACATTTCACTGCTCAACTTGCCCTGTTAACGTTTTTCAATAACAGAAATGTCTTGATGAAACCTTTCGCCGCGTTCGTCACCCACGTCGCTGAGGTTCGGCGGAAAAATCCAGATACGAGTGCAAAAAATGTATTTTAAGGCTCATGTTACAGCTCAATTTATGGTAACTTTTAAGAAGTTCATTGACAAGTGCTATATAATTGTCAGATTTTCTGAAAATTGTGGGTCACATTTTTAAAAGCATTCCAAGCAACACGCTTCAAGTCACTTATGTTGTTGAAGTTTAATTTGATTTCACGAAATTTTTCATCAATCCTAATTTGATGAGTAATAGAGTATTTTACCAGGGTCAACTGTAACTACTAGTGACTTATGAAGTATATTCCTTTGTTCAGGAATATACTGAACCCTTAATGGCCAGCCTTTAACAATGTATAGGAAATTTCTTGATTGACTGTCCCACTCACAAAGAAAACAACAATTCTATGTATACCCGAGTTGTAAACCGAATAGAATTGTTACAACTTTCAGGGCTGCGCTGATATATCATTCGTACATTTTGTAATTGATTCTGTTTAGAAGAAAAGTCATATTTTCATATCTTTCTTGTAAGTGGATTGGGTGGCTAACGATGATGGATGGATAAACGTTTCCTATGTGAAGGATAGCTTTTGAACTCAATTTCAAAGCATCGATAAAAAGATGCCATTCTTCGGAATGGTGTTGGTGACCTTAGATAAGTTATTAGTAAAATAACTCAATGGAGCATTAGTAATAAGTCAAACTAATGTACTTATTGTTCTTCTTACCAGGCATATACTGCACAATATTAGTGTTAAAAAACATTACTATAGATCTTCGAAGTTTCGCATAAAAATATAACTTATTATTTTATTTTCCAATATCAAAAAAATCCTTGAATTTATCTTAAAAAAGGAGACAAGAATGTGCTCTTTCCCTTTTTCCATCTTTTGTACTGCTGAATCAATGTTATCAAAGAACATGGCCCGATTACTCTTTTTGTAAGAATCTCAAGAAAATATCGGCATCCTGCATTGAACTCAATTTAACATTATTTTTTGAAGGCTTCGTACTGAAATACAAAACCCAGAAAATTTTAAATGTTACCATAATATGTTAAAGTTACCCAAAAAGGTTTAATTAAAAAAGATTGGGAGAATGACTAATTAAAATCGTTACGCGTAAGGTACGAAACGAATCTGAATACAAAACGTTACAAGAAAGTACCTGAATTCAGCTATTAAGGCGATATTTACCTTTTACTCGGTGAATAAAACGAAGACGCAACTGAAAATTAATTAGAGTGTCGTTTAATTGATGCCCGTGCCCAGAGTCAAAGGCGATGTGATGCGAGAGAAGAAGTTTGTTTCGACAAAAGCGCAGTAACCTACAAAATGGACAATTAAAATTAATTGGAGTCTTGTTTATTTACATTTTTAATAAAATCGTTTCCAGTTGTCTAACTGACAACTGTTGCTACTAACCTCTCTCTTTCTAATTTGCTTGTCGTCCGACGACTGACTTTGACTAATGAACTTGTTTTGCTCTCTGCTTCCTAGCAAGCAAAACACGAATTCGTAATTTCGCACATAACGGTATTCGGTTTTGCATTCTTGTTGTTTAGAAAACTCGAACGAGAAACTTTCGTCTTTTAGTCATTTTTCTTAGAATACACGTGTAAAATTTAAATCAAATTTTTACATTTTGTAGTTCATATTTAAAGTATTTTAAAATAAAATAATTCGCTAAACGTTTGAATCTATCATATAACTATAACAAGTCATTTGCTCTAAGCTATGCCATAGTTTACTAGCTTACTAGGACACTATTATATACTTATCTCAGGTCGACAAACAAATGCGGTTGGCTTCCATATACTGTTTTTCCATATAAATATGGAAAAATGCCAATGTACATAGATTTTTCTCATTACCATCATTCAATGGGTCCTTATTCAATTTTACAAGCAGGACTTTGCTACCCTTATATTTAGCCATGTACCCTGAACGAACATTTACATATTTACGTGTATAAATTTATTAGCAGATTATGTAAACGAAGAAGAAAAAAACGGCTAACATGACAGGTAGACTTACAACTTACTTACTGCTAAAATAACCTAAAAAGTATCGGCATCATGTAATAGGTTATGAAACAAAATACTTAATTCCAATTTAAGATACCACATCCTTAGCGCTTAATATTGTCAAAAAAAGTCTTAAATGTGGTAGATAAAATCTTTCTAACCAAGATTGAGCTTCTGATATATTTAAGTTTACTTCTTTGTTTCACTTCATGAAACTTTGCATTTATGTAGCTTTCTAAGAACTATGTAAGAAATAGTTTCGATTAATGTGGTAAAAGCGTTTTAAGAGGTGAAAAGCGATCGTGAAATTCGGCCGATTTTTTGTTTTCTGTAATTCTGTAATCGTTAGAAGAAAAATATTAATATAGGCACGGAGCTTTTTACAGGAGCTATCCAAATATTCTAAAATAAATGCTAACTAAATTCGACCCTCCCCTCTCAAAATACCTAAAATGAGGTTGTTCATTTTTTCATACAACACTATATTATACATATAGAAATATTTCAAACGAGTGTAAATTTTAATACTTTTTAACCACTAACTCATTTCAAAATCTCTTCTACACATGGAAATATTCAGCAGAATAAATTGGTTAGTACAAGAGTTTCGTTTAAAAGCTAGACCAGAAGGTCCAATCCAAGATGGATTGGTCTAGGTGTTCCTGTTGCCTGGCCACCCAGATCATCCGATCTTAATCCCCTTGACTTTTATTTATGGAGGTACATGAAAAATTTAGTCTACGCGCAAGTTTCGAACACAAGAGAAGAGTTGTTGGATCGTATTAACCTGGCTACCGAGCAAATCCGGTAAAACAAGTATGAAATTCGGATAAGTACTTCCTCTGTTGGTACAGTTGCGGCATTAAAAAAGGCATACACTTGAAATATTTCTGTGTAATTGTATTTTTTTTTTCAAAAGCCATATAGAAATTTAATCGCCATATAAAAGTTATATTGACATGCCGCAATTAAGTGTAGTTCAAAAAACCCAAATAATTACTACTAGAAGACATTGCCGATAATTACGTTCTTATTTTAGCAATAAGTAAGAAATACTTTTCCTTTTTTTCTCTTTCGTTACATATTCTGTTAATAAATTCGTGCACGTAAATACGAGGGCGATTCGTAAAGTAGGTTTCGTTTGGTTATTATTACCAATACATGAAGAGGATTTTATTATATACAACTTAAAGCTACTAAGCTATTTTTCTAGATAATTGCCATTGAGATTGAGATATTTGTCATAGCGATGAACCAGCTTTTTAATGCCCTCTTCAGGAATTTCAGGAATTCTTTCTTCGACATTACCAACATTACCCACAAGTTCGTTCGTTACAACAGTTGGCCTTCCACTCCGTTCTTCATCATGGACATTAGTTCGTCCTTTTTCACGAATTTTTTCTACGAAATTACCCACAAGTTTATTCGTCACACCGCTTGGTCTTTCACTCCGTTCTTCATTAATCATGGACATTAGTTCGTCCTTCTCGAAAGATACGGCACCATCATACTAACCATACTGGCACTCATGGCATTTTCCCATAAACAGAATAAAGTTCACGCAGCCTTCATGTTCTTTGCATACGGAAATCGGATAACAGCACGCAATTCACAGTCGCCGGGATTTTCAATTGCAGCAGCCATTTTAAACTACCAAAATAGCACGAAAAAATGCCGAATGATTCTCTCACTAGCACTGCCAGATTCACATTGAATCAGACTACACCGTAGTGCTACGATCGTACCGATATCAGCACTCCTCTGCTCACTAGGCGGAAACACATCTTACTTTACGAATCGCCCTGGTAGATACTCATATTCCTCGATGGAGCAGCTTCCTCTCTGTATTCCTACTAAGACTCCAACTTATACCGGATTTAAGATTTGCTTTGTTGTAATGCCAAAGTATAATTTTCCTAATTTTTTTTTACAGTCAAACGCTACTTTATGCCTCGCATATCTAATATCTTTCCTCAAAAAAAATTATTTATTGGTTATTAGCAAATATTTTCATAGAGACTGCTGTTTCATTGCCTGATATACCAATATGACCTACCATTTATATTAAAGTTACTCTATTTTAGCTCATCAAATTTTACAGATTCTGCTCTCATTCCAATGTTGTTTGATCTAAACAAAGCGGATCCAACTTAAAAAATAATGCATTTTTTCAATCATAGTTATGTAAGTCCCAATACGACCAGATTCTTATCTTTCATTTAATTTTCAATTTGCTTCGACATACCGTAAACTTATAGAAATACAATTTTAATCGGTATATTACCACTTGTCTTAAACAATGATTAGTAAAGTTCTAAATTTTGCATAATCCTCAAATATATTTTACTATTTATTTTATTTCTATGTGTTACTGAATTAGGTCCTTAAACTTGTGAAACTGTACCAGTTTCAACATGCCAAGTGTTTTTTATATATTTTTTAATTTATCTCTAAAAATTATTTAAACCACAAAGCTGATTTAGATATTTTTAAGATAATACCTGAAACATCATTCAAATTTCATATATTTTCGGACTGACTGTACTCAAAAGTAACTAAATATAGAAAATAATCCAAAAAATCGTTTACATTGTTATTACGATTATCATTATACACGCTTTTACATTTACAATTGATATGTTTTCTGATATGTTTTGACAATATAAAACCAGTCTATACAATAATACGGCTAATTAGAATTAGTTGATCCGATCGTAAACTAGTATTGTGGCATGAAGGTAGTCGAACATGAATGAACTTAAACCACATACTGACTAAGGTATATACACACACATATATGTATATGTCTGTACACATCGATTACTACAACGACCCGTAAATCTAATTAACTAACCCGTTCAGTCACTTATCAACCAGCCCGTGTTGTAGGTACATGTATACTTGCGTTTGAACCCGATCTCACTTATATTATACATAGGCCGTTCTACTACGATATCTTGAGCGATGAAATTAGAAAGTCTCGGTCCGCCAGCGGTAAGAGCCTTCTTAACTCAAGAAACAATGTACTCGTTACAAAGATTGGACGGTCACCATTATATACGAGTAATAAAAGAGGAACAGGTCCGGTAGAAGTAGAAAATAATGAGTGTTCAGTTTAGTTTAAACTCTAATAGAAAAAGAATGTCATGTTTGAATCGCCTTAAATAAGCTTATTTTTGAGACGTTGCAAAAAAACATTGGAAGTTCATAAAAATCGATGTAAAATATATAATATGGGATTCAGTGATGGGCAAATGTAAATATATGTTAAATTAAAAAAAATATTGTAATACAATTTTAGACACGAAAATTAGGGATGAAGGGCTATCATTTGAAGTATTTTTTGTATATACAGAGTGTTCAAAAAATGTAACATATTGAAGTTATACTTTTTTAATTTTTACATTTTGGTATTCTTCTCGATAACACTATTTCAGCAAACTATAACACTTGTGGTCTAGAGTATTTTTTATTTATTTAATTTGTATGGAAAAGAAAATAAACTAATCATACAAACTTAATATATGAGATTTTCAAAATGGGTGCCACCTACTTCCTAACAGTAAGCCAATCTGTCTGGAAATTCTCTTGTAACACTCGCTATGATGTTTAGTGAAATGCTTCCTACCTCTTCATTAATTCTTTAAGCCAAATTTTGCAAATTTCTAGATCGAGTAAGATACACTTTCTGTATTAGATAGCCCCACAAGAAGTAATCTACTGAATTGATTGATCGGGAGAACGTGCAGACCATTAAATTTTGCTTCTTCTTCCAATCTATATGTGGGCATAAGTTTGATCTAATCGATTTGAAACCAGATGTTTTGTGGAAATTGGCCATTTTCCTACAATCCAAGAAATATCTGGTTATTTAAATCCCTTCCAATTCATCTGTGGGAAAAAAGTCATTCTAATCGATCTCGAATGATAACTGAAAAGTAAAGGAGTGCTGAAGCCAGATGTTTTGTGGAAGTTGACCGTTTTCCTCCAATGCAGGAATTATCTGGTTATTTAAAAGTTCTAAATATCTTTGACCATTTAGAGTTCCGTCTATAAAAAAGGCCCTATCTGTTTCTACAAATACCTGCTCAAACGCTAAGCCTTCTAGGGTGTTACGTATGTGCCACTTGTATCCAGTGAGGATTACTCTGTGCCAAATACTGATAGTTATGTCTGTGAATAGTACCGTTCAAATAAACGTTTCTTGAACAAGGCGAATTTTATAATGATGGTATTTTCTTTTTTAAGAATTCTTCCGACGACTAGTCTCATGCCTTTACGCCAGCTCGATTCTAACTAAATGATGGGGATCTTCCTCTGCAAAGATGGCAATATCTAGTGCTTTAATATCATTTTTATAAAAATGTGTACGACAAATTCTTTGCAAGTACCGCCAATTATGTTGTACTTCCTTAAAGTTCTGGTAACAACAGAACGTGAAATTCGCTCCTGATTGGGATGTATAGTATTAAAAATGTTACATACTTCCTGATGAGTTCTTGTCATATCAGCAAAACCGATCATTATTAATATTTGTATTCTTTCTCTTTCATTTAATTCAACCATTATTGACAAACAATAATTATTTAATGACACGGTAAAATAATAAAATAAAATAAAACAATAACTTTGTTATACCACTTTATTCACATGTGATAGTGACCGCGGTTTCGACATACAATTGTATGTCGAAACCGCGGTCACTATTACATGTGAATAAAATGGTATAACAAAGTTATTGTTTTATTTTATTTTATTATTTTCAAAATGAATTACCACAAAGTTACGGCTACCAGTAGTAATTTCCTGACACTGTAAAATACCACAAACTCTACTAGACCTTGTATAGAAGTTCTGAAGTTCCCAGTTCTGAAATGTTCGGACACATTTTAATTTTTGAGAACCAGAACAAACCTATTGACAACTCAAATACCCTACCTGATAAAAGATAAACTGCATCAAACTTGAAGTATAAATAAAATACATTTCGATTTTTCGACAGATATGCAGACGGTGATAAAATACAAATGACACTACAATGTACAGCGTGTCAGCTAAATGATTATCTTGCAATGTCGCAATCAAACATTGAAATCGTCATACGAAAACTGAAAGAGGATATTGTTATGTATTTAGTACGACTATCCCGACAAAGTCCATATTATTACGTCACTATTATTATGTCCATCCAGTCAATGCAGTGGCTGCTGAAAATGACTGTGAAATTATAGAATTGTCACCGACTATTTTTCGAAAAAACAAACGTATTATTCGAGAAAATATACAACGGATAGCTTTTCTTTGTCGAAATTTCAATTGTTAGTTAAACCAACCTATTATTTTATCAGTACCCTCAGCTTTATTAACCAAAGGGCGCCACGAACTCTCGTGCCGGCTCTGAAGGCGCAGCATTCGCAGCGTGACTTCTCCCGTCTCGGTCTTTCTTTTCGTGCGGCACCGCGTGCTTCGGAGCGAAACAGATATCTTCTATAACTCACATATTTTTATTGACAGATCCGCATAATCACGAACGATCAACAACACGCCTCGACGGATGGATGTTCCCTCATCTTTAATTATATATTCAGGTCCACACCGATACCATCTCGACTTTAACGTTTTCTTTAATAAATTTATCCTTCTTTTTGTTATTTCGAAACTGCATTCTTGTTAAAGTAAATACTTAATCGTTTTCTTTATTTTTGTTCTTATTCTTCGGCGTCTCTATACCCATTTTCTTTTCCTCTGGAGAAGAAACGTTGCTGATTCGCAGGCGGAGATTACTTTATTATATTTTCAGCTTCATTCTTGCGGAATAAACGAAGGTGATTGTAGAGGAATCGGTCGACCGTATGCAGGAGACGATGCATCGACTAAATAAATTATCATTTCTTGAGCGAATTTTGAGCGAACATTAAGATTAATGGGATCGTTTCTAATGGTGATGGATGCCTCATTAGTACGTATCAATGCAATATACATAAGATGAATGGTTTTCCAGCCGTGATTTATGTAATGTCGATCTTATCGAAATTGAAATGCAAATGTAATTGTAATTATTAATTCAGATCTGATTGAAATAATACGTTACACCTCAGTTAGCAACAAGAATTCATTAAAATGCAAAATAAATTAAACATAATAATATATTAGGTTGGTGCATGTAAAATGTTATATTTGTTGAGTAAAATTTATAATTATTTAGTTTCTAGAATACAGTTTTAATCCCGTAACGTGCCGTTGAAATTATTATGTATTAGGTTACTGCGTATATAATGAACTTAATTAATATAACTTAAAATGAATTAATATTTAGCAAAAAAAATATTAAACATATTGGTACCGGGTGTATTTTCAACTTCAAATTTTCAAATATTTCGAAAAATGAGCAGATGTCCAGATTTAAAATTTAATAATTCAATGGAGGAAATACATTAGTGCTAGAATTAGCGGTGCGTCCGAACTGCGGTAAAATTTTAAGGGGCGACCGAACTGCGGTAAAAATTTTTCTGTTTACCTGGGCTTTAAATAACGAGTACCGAACTGCGGTAAAAATCTTAATGGTTTTATTAGCTAATGTATACTTTATTCAAATAAAATAATTTATTTAAATTTATATGTACTTTGTTAAACTAGAATACAAGTTATTTAAAAAAATTATACAATCAAAATCATTTACAAAATTACAATTTTCTAATGCACATTTTATTGAAATAAAACAATTTATTCAAATTTATATGTACTTTATTAAACTAAAATACGTCACTTAAAAAAATATACAATCAAAATCATTTACATTGGTATCAATGCAACAAAACAGTACTGTTAAATTTATAGCTAACACACTTTACAAAATTATATCTGGAAATATCGTAATTTGTCAACTGCACAATTTTCGAATTAATAAATGCTTGTTTTTCTAAAACTTTTTTCGAAATACTGCGCTTTTCATTTATATTAACAGAATTCATTTTTATATATGAATCTGTCTGAATATTTTTTAAAGTTTCTAAAAAAACTTGAATATTTGGATGAGGTGAAGGACAACAAGCTCTAAATTTTGCATGGAACGACTCGCAAGCGTTCGTTGTTCTGTAAATGCTAGCTGTATTAGCAGCCCATATATTTGGCGGAAATAGGGCATTTTCATCAATGTAGGTATCTATAAGATAATCGACAAATCTGTCAACTCTCTCATCTATAGGTTTTTCACTCATGAAGTCAAACACGAAAGATTCACTTACTTCTTCCGACGAAAGAAAAGTTAAACCAAATAAATGCCTTAACCACATTCCAATTTCAGAGTTCATATTCTTATATTCTGTACAAAGTCCAAAGCTTTGTATTTTCCTCCACCAGGATTGCGCAAGATGAAATCTACACCCAATAATGATTGCGCCAGGGAAGACTTCGGTAACGCTAGAGTGTATACTTATCTCGAAATCAATCACAATCTTTCGAGGATTCAAAATATGCCCTACATTGTCGCATTTCTTCTTTAATAATTCGAATAGGTTTTTATATGTGGATTTTTTTTATCTTTTAATAGGCAAAAGGCAACGGGTATGTAAATATTGTTCGCTAAAGCATGTATAGTAAAGAGTTGCAAAAAGAATTTCGTGCAGTAATTGAAAGTACCGTCCATAAATAATGTTTCTTGTTGACACATAAATTTAATATTTGAGGCACATGTAAACACAACTATGTTTGAGGCGGTGTCATTAATAAACAGGAAAGATTCATTTTTTAAAGTAGCAATTACACAATTATTCAAAAACTCTTGAACATCGTTTGTTGACTTTGGTAATTTTGGCGTCAGCTTCAAGCGGGTATGATTTATATTCTTCTGAATATAACGTACATCTTTTGAAGACAGGTAATTCAGACAATCTTTCTGATTATTTATTTCTTCATGAATTAATTTGGATGGCCTTGCTGATAAATCATCTACAGCTTTTCTTTTAACAGAATTATTTACTATTTGGCGTGTCAGAATTTCTTCATTTACACTATGATTATGAGTACCACATTTTCGTGAAAATACTGAGTTCAATGTATACACTTTAGCACAACACTTTTTATTAGTACAACACCAAACTATTTCTTCTAACTTATTGTCACGATATTTTCTAAACTTATAATTATCGTGAATTAATAAATGTTTGCCACGTTCGCTCAACATATATTTTAGATCCATGTTAACCCTAAGAAACTTCCAAATAAACTAATATAAGAAAACAAATTAAAATGTACTTTGTTAAACTGTATGTAAATTACATTACAAATGACATTGCAATTTGAGGATAACAAATGAGAGGATTAAGAGAAAAGGTCTTGACCGCAGTTCAGCCACATTATATACCTGCCTTAATTACAATTGTACCTATAAAAATTCTTACCGCAATTCGGATATGAATTAGGCCCTATCTCTCTCGCCAGGTAGGTGGAGCGGGGGTAACTTTGAAATCTTAAATAGGAACCCGTATATTTTATTACAGATAAGAATTCTACTGGAAAAAGTACGTAGGATTTGTCTGAAACATTTTTTTCAATTCATGACAGATGGAATTTAATTTTTTTGAATTCCTCGCACTGAGGACCTATGCATACGATTCTGCAATTCGTTTTCTATAAAAAGAATACCACGAAAAATGACTTATCAAGAAAGTTCCATTATCATAACCCAAGAACGGGCGTCCTTCTTCACATACTTAGTTAATGCGACTAAATTATCGGAGTGCTGTCAAATAAAAAATGTATTTTCCTTTTAATACCAAATCTTATGTTGAAAATATTTTTTATGAAAATGTTCTTGCATGTACAATGTACGTATTTAACGTTTATGTTATTTCTTCAATTCGTATTTTTTCGAAAAACACAAAATAAACGTAATAAATAACCAAGAAACAACTTATTTTACTCAGTTCGAAGAATATTTCGAAAAGTAAAAGACCTGTTTCTGTTATGCTGTTAATAGTACCTACTACAGAATCGAGTATTTAACTGTACAAGAGAAAATTGAAATGGAGTCTCGAGAAGCTGGCAGAAATCTTGATAATGCTGTCAATCTCTACGCTTAACGTTTTCCAGATAGGATTGCGTCGCTTCATTTTACCGTATTATCAAATAATTCACTACTGATCGAAGTCTTCAACCAAAAAAAAAGGACCCGTCAAGCAACAGTCACCGGAGAAAATAATGAAGTCGCTCTATTAGCTGCAGTGGCTGTTAGTCCTCATGTTAGCACAAGAGAAATAGCTCGCGATTCTGGATTGTCCCAGACTAGTGCTTGGAAAATTTTAAAACGCCATAAATATCATCCATAGCATATGTCTTTAGCAAAAAATAGATTGCATGTCGATGCGATAATTCACATCAAGCTTTGATACAAAATAATACAAATCTGTATAAAAACAAATTTGTATCTGTATATGCATGGACACACAGTACGTATTTACCAGCTTTTGCTTCAACTACCAGACGCATGCGTTTCTGTGTAACCACTTTGTCAATGATAGATTTACGAAGCAAAAGACTGTAGTACACTTGCGGTCATGTAGTAAGTTTTGTCCTATCCGAAGACAACAGATAACCTCTTGCCATCTGACGGACAAAACCGACCACGCCGGTGCAAAGTGTTCTTCTCGAATAGCTATGCTATTACTGATAAAGAAGAAAATACGCATATTACTGTGAGTCCATTAACTCGTCGCCAGGTGGCGTAGTATAGCAAAAAATAGATTGCATGTCGATGCGATAATTCACATCAAGCTTTGATACAAAATAATACAAATCTGTATAAAAACAAATTTGTATCTGTATATGCATGGACACACAGTACGTATTTACCAGCTTTTGCTTCAACTACCAGACGCATGCGTTTCTGTGTAACCACTTTGTCAATGATAGATTTACGAAGCAAAAGACTGTAGTACACTAGCGGTCATGTAGTAAGTTTTGTCCTATCCGAAGACAACAGATAACCTCTTGCCATCTCTTGCACCGGCGTGGTCGGTTTTGTCCGTCAGATGGCAAGAGGTTATCTGTTGTCTTCGGATAGGACAAAACTTACTACATGACCGCAAGTGTACTACAGTCTTTTGCTTCGTAAATCTATCATTGACAAAGTGGTTACACAGAAACGCATGCGTCTGGTAGTTGAAGCAAAAGCTGGTAAATACGTACTGTGTGTCCATGCATATACAGATACAAATTTGTTTTTATATAGATTTGTATTATTTTGTATCAAAGCTTGATGTGAATTATCGCATCGACATGCAATCTATTTTTTGCTATACTACGCCACCTGGCGACGAGTTAATGGACTCACAGTAATATGCGTATTTTCTTCTTTAGCAGTAATAGCATAGCTATTCGAGAAGAACACTTTGCACCAGCGTGGTCGGTTTTGTCCGTCAGATGGCAAGAGGTTATCTGTTGTCTTCGGATAGGACAAAACTTACTACATGACCGCAAGTGTACTACAGTCTTTTGCTTCGTAAATCTATCATTGACAAAGTGGTTACACAGAAGCGCATGCGTCTGGTAGTTGAAGCAAAAGCTGGTAAATACGTACTGTGTGTCCATGCATATACAGATACAAATTTGTTTTTATACAGATTTGTATTATTTTGTATCATATGTCTTTACATCAAGATCTTCATGGCGTTGATTTCCAAAATCGGGTAACTCTTTGTCAGTAGGCATGCGAACAATTACAACAAAATCCTAATTTTTTGGTTACGTGTTGTTCTCCAAGAAGACGTCTTTCACAAACCACGAAACGGTTAATCGACGCAACACACATTACGGGATTCTTGAAAATCCGCACTGGCCTCGCCAAGTTGAACACCAGCGCCCTTGGACTGTCAGCGTGTGGTGTGGAATAATTGGGAACAAAGTCATCGGTCCCAACATTATTGAAGGCTACTTGAATAGTGAAATGTACCGAGATATTTTGGAAAATTAACTCCCAGTACTACTTGAAGAAAGCTTAGAATTGGGACAGAACATGTGGTAGCACGTGAAATACTTGATCCAAATTTCAATGGTCGCTGGATCGGTAGAGCTGGTTCAATAAATTGGCCTGCTAGATCACCAGATCTTACTTCGCCAGATTTCTTTTTATGGGGTTATCTTAAATGCAAAGCATACAATCAAGTACCAACAACACGTGAAAATATGATTTAGCGAATCAGAAACGCTTGTGTCGAAATTCAAGAAGATACACTTCTCAGTTATCTATACTCATTTGAAATGCGGATCAATAAGTGCGTTGAAGTCGAAGGCCATCATTTTGAGCACATACTTTAATTGAAAGATGATGAGGCGAGAGGAAATCTAACACTCTGATAAATGAGAAGCAAAGGGATTTACATACATGAAGCACCCCGATGCATGTTCATAAATGTCTTTGAAGATCCAACTTGTATCCATACCACCGACAGCCTGTTTAAATGCGGAATCAGCAAAGACGTTGGTCTGTGAATGTTTGGATAGGTATTTTGAGAAAAAAAATAATCGGTCCATATGTTCCGTCAAGAATACTAAATGGTGAAAATTACAGTAATTTTTGCAAGAACACTTTGCCAGATCTCTTTGATGATATTCCTTTACAAGAACATGCAGCAATGTTGTTTCAACACGATGGAGCGCCTATACATGCCACATTACAAGTGTGAGAAATTTTGATCGCTGTTTTTCTTGTAAATGGATTAGTCGGGGTGGACCAATAACGTGACCACCCCGACCTCCCGACTTAAGTCCAATATATTTGGCTGTGGGGATACAAAAACGAAAAGGTTTATTTTACTGTGCCTGCTGCAGTGGATGACATTATTGCCTGGATTCACGAACCAATAGGAGATATAAATGAGAATAATAAACTTAAGCCATAGTTTACATGTACACGTATATTAACGAAAACGGTATTAATTTTGAAGATTTCCTAAGGAATTAGATGTTTTGTTTCCGTTTCACTTAGCACGACCCAGATAGTTTTTGTTTTTGTATTTGGATTTGTTAAGCATAAACAACAATTTTAAAAATGCTAATTTTTTATTTAAATTTTACCTGAAAACGGCTTTGCCTTTGGAATTTTAGTATTCTTTATTTTTGTCTTACTTTTAATTGTAGAACATATATCCGAGGAGTGGGGAGTGAATATTGACTCACTAGTTCGAATAAACTTCAAATTCTACAGGAAGTTGGTTAATCAAACTCGCAACGAAATAACTAAACCTGACAACAGTTTTATGCTGATAATCGACAACAGTTAGTTTTTATCATTATATTTCAAGAGGACTTCATTTGAATAAGCACTATTTTTAAATTAAACTACCGAGATTCTTGCAAACCAATATTTATACATAAGAAAATACTCATGTTGCCATCAATTTATGTGTTAGATTTATGTGTTTGTAAAAAGAAATTATAATGATTTTTTTCAGAAATAAATTTGAAGGTAACTTGCGCATCTAATTCCGCCACAAACAAAACTGACGAAAGTGCAATAAAGTGTAGTCTTTCAGTGCATAAAACTTACTCAACTTTCACTTACTCGAGAAAGCAGTGTATTCAGTGGACGTTTTCTTTCGGGAAGATATAAAAATAATTTAAATTTTCTTTATGTGTCAATGTTTGTTATTTCCTATCGTGTATTTGTTTTTTACTTATTTGTTATATATTATTTTATATTTGTTTTTTGTACTTGACATATTTTTTTTTTGACATGTTCTATGCTTTTTGCCTGATGGAGCGAATTAATTATTTTTATTATGATTATTATTATTATTTTACTGAGTCATTGTGAAAGTTTTGATATGACTTTATCCAAAGTTAAGAAAGGCCAATAAACAAAACAATTTGTTCAATCAATTATATAATTCCCATTATTTTTCGCCAACTTCTGTTACTAAATTATACAATTTATTATAAAAAAAATAAATAAATAATTTTACATCCTATAAGGACTATATTTTTTTTCTTAATAAAAAGTTTTGCAGTGCATAAAAGACGTAAAATTCTATCAATGCAATAACAGAAGAATCAGAATGTTGATTAAGAGTACTACAATTTCATTTCCTTAGTATGTATTATTGATGTATAATGAAACACTATCCCCTTTTCGATTTGCTTTGTTTAGATAATCCAATTCATGGCAATACATATCTGAATTGATGATCTCATTGGGAGAAAATAACTACAGAAATAACTCCCTAACAATCACCACCCTGATACCAACTTTTCTAGAACACAAAACATCTTTGAAGGTACATAATTTAAATGGATTAATTTGATTGTCACCAACTTCGTTTGCGTTAGACATTTTTATGTTTTACCCACTTGTTATCGCTTGTAATAACTAAACGAAATAAAGAAAGCCTGGTGTCACGATAATTCGCGATTCATCTTATCTTTTCACAATTTTTGACACATAGATACTCGTAATTTCCTTAATATGTTTTTTTTTATCTTTCAGTGACTGGGTAGCGATTAAATTATCGGGAATTAAAACATCCGAAGTACCTTTTTAACCACCAGATCTAGATTTATCAAACGAATCCAATTTACCTCACTTAAATTTATTAAACTCCCTTTCCACCTTTCGTAATTTTTCAAGGTGCATTGTTTTCAACATTTTTACCGCAACAGAATAGTTGAACCTCACCGAAATTCGTATAGCATAAAGTGGCAAAATGCATAGCCCAATGCTTTACACGTCTGTATCTGAAGTGAAGAGTAAAATAAAATATTTCTGCCTGTACATGCATGTATGTAGGTATGCCCCTCTTTGAATTAAGTGGACGTCTTGCTTATTGGTCTCCTCACCGATAAAACAGGGTATATATACATTCATACAAGAGTATTAAAATTTTACAACGATCTGCTAGATAATAATAGAAATATTGTATAGGGTCTTAAATGTAAGTCTTCTAATAAAAGATCCAAAATTTTATTAAAAATTTTGTTGTTTAGTATATTATATTAAGGTAATTACTGTGTAATATTCAAACATATAGTGTAGGGTATTCAAATTAAGATTATAAAAATCACATAAAAGCTTATATATTCGGTTTATCTAATCGTTTACAAACGAACGCAAAGAAACTTGATTTTATTTTAATTAATTTCAGAAAATACCATAAAACATGAAAACAAAAAAAAAACCAAAGAATGATGGAATTAATTCAACGCGATTTTAGTACCGTGTTCTCTACCCTTAACTCTACCATATTCATACGCCTTGGCATACTAGAGATTAAATTTTCAATAATTTCTTCAGAAATATTCTCCCATTCTGTAATTACTATATCTAACAGTTAATTGTGATTGGCAGGTGAGGATATTCGACATTATAGTGTCTCATAGATGCTCCGCCACTAAATCGGGACTGTTTGGTGGCCATTCCGTAAACACAATATCAACAATATTCATGCAGTCGATAATTTGTCTAGCTACGTGCGAATCTTCATTATCTTGTATCAATAAAAAATTGTGTTCCCCAGGAGGAGCAAATGGCATGACATGTTCAATAACGATATCTTTCAGATAATAATCCATACTAATAATGAGTATCTTTCATCCATAGACCTCGCATGCACATGGATCAACTCTGTACGACAGTTGAAACAGATTCCTCCCAAACATTACAAAATCACCACCAAGCAACCCTTGGAGAAGTATTGCAACTAGCAAATCACTCTCCTGCCCTTCGCCAGGCACGTCCATGTCGATTATCAGATTATAGTCTAAGCCTCGTTTCATCTGAAGATAAAGCTTTTCAATCAGTAATGAATGGTTTTTGGCCAAACTCAGTCTTTTAATTTTGTGCTCTCTGGTGACTTTGGTTTTATTGTGAATATTCTGCTGCTTAATCCAACTTCGTTTAAACCCCATCTAACTGTTCGTGATGATAGTGATCACTGGCAGTTGCAGGCTCATTTTTAGTATATTGCTAGTGACTTTCATTCTTCGTAGAGTAGATTGTCTGAAAAAACATTAATCCCTTGGATTGGCACAAAGTTTTCGCCCTTGTTCTGGTCTTCAAAAGTGAGATGTTGTCTCGGTAAATTGTTTAAGCATGCAGCTTACGCTGAAATTATTTCCTTCTATAAAATTAGCGACGCATGGAGTATCTCTTATCCAACAAAGTGCTTTCTCGACCGATAAACTTCTTTGGTGATTCACTTAATTTACAATTGATATTTTAAAGTAAAATATTTTTTGACAGCATTTACAACTTACAATATAATTAGTAAACCAAAAGTTGTCGTTATTTTACAATTAAAAGAAAGCATATTACATAATGGTGCGTTAATTTTGTCCAGGCGTTTATATAATATATTAAAATTGTTGTTAATAAATCTTAATAAAAAAGAGATTTTATATTTAATTTATTTTATCTCTAATGCTCGCAAACTATAAACTGTCTAACACACAAAACCCATCTCTTCGCATATGGTCGAGAAAATTTATGCCGAAAGTGCGATATTATTCTTAGTTAGTTACAGGCCACTTGTTCAGATTATACACACGACACGTCTGTTCGAGCTCGTCTCTCATTCGTACATAAATTAGAAGGGTGTCTGACCACCCTTGAAATGAAACAGGCACATATTGTATCCCTTAATCACATTTTATAAACCCCTTGCCTTCTGATTCGTCTACACTTCAACTACGCACGAAAATGCTTTCACGGTGACAAATAGCGGGTCACTAATCTACTAGATATGAGACTTAAGAGTTCTGTATAATATGTATATACGTATGTGTACAAATTATGAGAAATTAGGATACAATGTAACAAAAAAAAAAACATTAAGAAAAACGGAGTTGGCTATCTTTATATGCAAATATTTACTCATTTAAGTAAGAACTGTGTAATAAACAAATAATTTATGCAATCTATTATATAATTTACATTATGCATATAAATTATGAGAAATCAGAATACAATTTAATTAAAAAATATTAGCAAAAGATAAGGCTATCCATTTTTTTATGAAAATATTTATCCATATAATTAAAAAAATTAATGAAAAACTATTTCGCTGGAGATTGTATCTAAGTAAAAAAAACAACCCCTGCTGTGTTCATATTCGTATATTATATTACGCATTTTGACCACTAAGTTCTCATCTTCAGTAAGAAGTGATAACAGTGTTGAATATGGGACACAGTAAAGTTAACACGCAAGTATCGCGACACACTTTACTATACATCCACGTATACTTTGTAATTTCGTATATTAGTAGTACACAAACAGTTATACGAAACTGAAACTCGAAGCGTCTCAGAAAAAGCACACTTCAAAGATCAAGACCGGTCAAATTGACCGGTACGGGCGTTCTAGTCTTAAAGGAACTTAAGAAATGTTGCATAAATATTATGATGAATTTACTCTTTCCCATGAAATCATTTTTACATAGTCCACTGCTTTCAAAAGTGGTCACATGAACTCAGAAGGTGCTGAACTCGGGGGTATTCTTTTATAATAATTTCTCCAGAAATGGCTAATAAAGTTCATATCATTATAAAGTGCGACCACCGAATAAATATGTGTGAAATAAATGTTGTAAATATCTCAATCGAACAGGTACAAAATATTTTGCGCCAACATTTGAATGAAACGGCAAGATGGGAGCCTCTTAATGTTGACCAAATGCGAAACTTCAAATGACTCTATGGTTTAGTTCAAACGGAATCCAAGAGATTTTTTTTGTCGATATGTTACCTTAGATAAAATCATAGATACATCACTATATTTCAGGAACAAAAATACTATTAAAACAATGAATATAATCTGTGCTTTTTTAATGCCATTCTCTTTCAATAGGGAGAAACTCTGACATTATAACAGTTAATTTGACAAGTCATACCGCCATTTTATTCAGTACTGTTTGACATTTAATACTGCAAAAGTTTACAGCCGAGCAGCATCTACAAATTGTAGAAATTTATTTCTAAAATCAGTGTTCAGTTAAAAATGTTCACAAACTGCTTTACCCAATTTACGGCATACATTATCGGCTAACTGAGACGACTATACGCAAGACAATTGAAAAATTTTGCACTAAATTTACTCTCCAAATTCATCGATTCTTCATCATGTGCAAGAACTTGGCCTGTGCCCATCGACTTTTTGAAAGATTTTGCGCAAGGATCTTGGCTTACATGCTTACAAGATTAAATTGGTGCAAGAATTGAAGCCAACCAATCATCGTTTTCAACATCAGTTCAGTAATTGTGCGCTTGAACAGTTTGAAGTCGATCCACTGTTTTATGGTCAAATTGAATTCAGGTTTGAGGCTCACTACTAGCTCAGTGGCTTTGTGAATAAACAAAATTGTGGTATTCGGAGCGACACTATTCCACAGGTGACCCATCAACTACCGATTCACCCCGAAAAATGCACTGTTTGATGCGGTTTGTGGCCCGATGGCATAATCGGGCCATGCTTCTTCAAAAACTAAGATAATAGAGCTGTCACCGACAGTGCCGGCCGATATAGAGGCATATCCAACGATTTTTTATTCCCAGAAGTGCATGAACCATGGTCTGGAAAATCCTTGCTTTCAGCAGGGCGGTGCCACATGGCGAAACCATCGATTTATTGAAAGAAGTGTTCGACGATAAGATTATCTCCAGAACTCGACCTGCACACTGGCCTTCAAGATTATGCGATTTGACGCCTTTAGAATATTTGTTGTAGGGCTATTTGCAGTCATTGGTCACCAAACAAGCCAACTATTGCAGCCTTGGAAACTAACATAGAGCGCACGATTCGCAACATACGGCCTCAAAAGCTCGAAAAAGTAGTCCGAAATTAATGCTCCAGGATGACGTGCCTCAGGTGCTCCCGTGATGGGTATATGCCCGAAATTATCTTCCATCATTAATGTCATAAAACTATCTTACCGACATAAAAAAAATTCTTATTTCCCTAACGCTTGTGTTTTTTTATTTCAATTTATAATACTACACCTCTTTATTCTGATGAACGTGTTGTGATGGGGGAAAAAAGAACGTTTTTTCGGCGAATAGATTATGGTAGCGATTTTTTGGGATTCCAAAGATGCAATTTGCAGAAGGGCAGTACAATAACTGGCCAATATTATGCTGATGTATTGATGCGTTTCGACGCTGAACTGAAGAAAAACAACCACATTTATTCAGAAAAAAATGTTCTATAAAGATAACGCGCCTTCTCAGCCATTTAGCGGTTAGCTCGCTAAATTTGTTGAACTAGGATGCTAATTGCTGCCTGAGCCACCATTCACTAGATCTGACGTAGAGTAATTGTTATTGTTTACAAGCTTTAAAGAAGGTCTTGGTGGAAAGAGGTTCGGAACAAATGAGGAAGTGATAGCTGCAACATTTGCTTATTTTGTATCTTAGCAACCGAAGTGCCCTGGCCGGCTGTTCTAACACCCTTTAACACGTATTGATGCCCGAATCGATTGGTGGAAGCCGGCGACGAGCTTCTGAAAGATTACTTTTTATACGACTGAAAAAAATTGGAGAGTCTCTGGGCGTATAGAATAACATAGGAATTATGTTGAAAAATAAAATATATATTTTATAAAACAAAAACCATTTTTGTGAAATTATCTTTCTGCCATCATGTACTGATGATTCTATAGCAAGATGAAACACGTGTCTGCATGTCTATTTGTTAAATAGAACGTTTATTTGGATGTTATGGTTATACTTAGCGGTTTGGCCCAATATCGAAATATATGAAATTGTATTATGTTGTCCACAACAGATTTTTAATAATATTTTGATATTATTGAAAATGTTTTTGTTTTATACAAAATATAGTGAGGTTTTACCCACTAAAATATATTTCAAATTATTTGATATTTACGAGGGCAATTCGTAAAGTATGTTCTGTTTTCGCCTAGAGCAGAGGAGTGGGGATATCGGCGCGATAGCAGCGCTGCGGTGTAGTCTGGTTCAGTTTGAGTCTGGCAGTACTAGTGGGTGAATTCTTCGTGCTATTTTGGTCGTTTAAAATAGCGGCTGCAATTGAAAATCCCGCCGACTGTAAATTGCTTGCCGTTATCCGATTTCTAGGTGTATAGAACATGAAGGCTGCTGATATTCATCGTGGATTTTGTTCTGTTTATGGTGAGAATGTCATGAGTGACTGTATGGTTACAAGATGGTCGCGTATCCTTTGAGAAGGACGAACTAATGTCCATGACGAAGAATGGAGTGGAACACCAACTGTTATGACGAACGACGTGGGTAATGTCGAAGAAAAAATTCGTGAAAATCGGCTATTCACAATCACAGAACTGAGAACTCAAATTTCACGTACAGTTTTGTACGAGGTTGTTACTGAACATTTATGTTACCACAAATTTTGTTCTTGATGGGTGCCAAAACTTCTTACCGTAGACAATAAAACAAAGAGAATAGGATCGGCACTAACTTTTCTGAGACGTTATGATGTTGAAAGTAAAGATTTCCTCAGGCATATCGTAACAGGTAATGAGACTTGGCTCGCCTATGTCAAAGTTGGGACGAAAAGACAGTCAACGCAATGAGGTCGCTCTAACTGGAGCTTACAATAAAGCCTTTAAAGTGCCATCAAACTTTTTCTACGAGAAAAGTTATGGTCACTGTCTTTTGGGACCAGAAAGGCGTCCTTCTAGTAAACTTTATTGAACGAGTGACTACAATAGGTAATGTTACAGCATGGCTGAATTCACAGGCGGCAAAGTTCTATGAAGAGGGTATTAAAAACCTAGTTCATCGCTATGACAAATGCCTCAATCTCAACTATGTAGAAAACAGGTGAAAATAGTAGCTTTAAGTTGTATAAAACAAAAAGCTCTTCATGTATTGGTGTTTGTTTTAATAACCATATTTTTTGTATCTTAAAATAAGAATTTAATTGAAAAATCACTGTCCCATTAAATCACCCTGGTGTTAATAGTCTGATTAGTTGTATGAAAAAATATTTATAGAAGTACGATTGCAAGTTTACAAAAAAGGATTACCCCGTACTCCATTACTATCGCTACCGTTCTATCGTTACTAGATTGGGTACATGGTTCAATTCTATGCTATTTATGCTGACCGTTTAGTAGATACAAAAGTAGTGCTAGAATTTTTGGATGATCCTCAGCTATTTGCTCTTAAAATGTTTTACAAAATCATTTCAAAGACCGATCAACTCAAACAAGACTAGGAATTTAATTGAGTATTTTAAATGAAAAAACATACACCTCGAAAGCATGAGGTATTTCCCCAAAAAATACAGGTGGTTACGACAAAAGCGTTACAATGAATATTCTGCTTGCTCAAATTACATCAACCGACGTAACTTTTCGATTTATGAAACTATATTGTCAGAACGAATTATACATAAATTTGCTACGAAGAACAACTATTGACCAATAAATTACCTCCCGTAAGCTTATGTCATGCATTGAAATTAATGCATTATTTAGAATCAGTAATAAATAATGAAATACCGCAATTCAGGAAAGCAGAACGAATCGAGCCGTGTATGTGTCTATTTAATTTTGTGATTTTCTCGGTGAATATTTGATGAAATTAATCCTTGTCTCGCCAGTTATGCCTTCCATAAATATTCACCTGCTTACGTACCCACACTTGTTAACACGAGGCAAGCAACGTTGGAAACGTTGTCTGGTAAATCGAAATTTGATATTCGTTAAGATAAGGGATATTAATTTGTTCTTATTTAGATCAAAATCAATCTCTGGGTGTGGTTTTAATAACTCCAAGTTATTTATGCTATGGTTTGCATTTGCGCTTGCCTGCATCCCAGGTACTTCTAGCTCGTTCTTATTAGGCCGGGCGGACTTATAAGGGTATTGTGTGTAATACTACTTAATCTTAAAGGGTTTAATTTATTTATTCATTATGTTTTCTATCACAAAGCAGAAATATAAATTGCAGAAGTATGATAAATATGTCAAAAATTTTCTTTTTTGCACTCCATGTTAAAGTGGCGAAATTTGCTTCTACTGTAAGTTAAATGTAAACGCTATCAAATATTAAGAGGAAAAGTCCATAACGTTGACGAGGCTATTCAAACAACAAAATAACATAATTTATTGGTAAAAACCGAAATAATTCTTGTCAATCCGATATTATTCTATCAAATATAAATAGATGCAGCGGAACTACATCCTTGTAATCTAATCATTGTTATTTCATTTAACATCAATACATTTACATGTTTACGCATAAATATTATCTTCAATGATGACTATTAAAAAGCACGAAACATTATGAAGACAATATTTATGCGTAAACATGTAAATGTATTGATGTTAAATGAAATAACAATGATTAGATTACAAGGATGTAGTTCCGCTGCATCTATTTATATTTGATAGAATAATATCGGATTGACAAGAATTATTTCGGTTTTTACCAATAAATTATGTTATTTTGTTGTTTGAATAGCCTCGTCAACGTTATGGACTTTTTCCTCTTAATATTTGATAGCGTTTACATTTAACTTACAGTAGAAGCAAATTTCGCCACTTTAACATGGAGTGCAAAAAAGAAAATTTTTGACATATTTAGCTTAACCCATTTACGGCCAAGGTGTATATTAAACGAAAACTTTACAAAAAAGTATTGTTTATTACTAAAAACATATTAAAAAAAAAACGATTTGATACATATCAGCTCGAAAAAAAAATTGGTGCGTTGGCCGAACACATGTTCATATTTTCTTGTGGTAATCTTCAAAACATTTTAAATGTAGATGTGTTTTGCACTTTACACAAATGTAAATTGTGTGACTTTTGCATAGTTTGCAACGACGTCTAGCTTTATCGGCATGCATCGAGATTACATGACCAATGTTATCAAGACGAACTTCATCAGGAATGGAGCTTCCAACTGCTTGATTAATTTTCTTGTTTCGATTGTCATCTTCTGCCTTCATCAAGCGTACTGCAATGTAAGATTTGAATTCCAGTTGCGTCATTTGGGTTTCATTCGCTATGTTGTATATTTTCCAGGCGTTAACAATAGTGCTGTCTAGCAAATTTATAAATAACGGCCACCACCACTTTTTGCCATGCACATTTATTCTATAGTTAGAAACACCATTGTCGTGCAAATCCACGCCGCCCATATATTTATTATATTGTGCGATCATATTTGGCTGAGAAATCATCACTTCCTTTCGCTCTTTTCGGTCGTATCTTTTAACAGTGCATAAAGGTCGTAGTGTAAAAGTATTACTAATAATAGTCACCACTGAATTATCGTTCCACCTGTTCAAAGATATGTTGGTTTCTTCGTCAAATACAGAATCAAAACTTCCTCGTTGTTTCTTGGAAATGCTTTTTACGTTTTCTAATGGCCGTTCGGTTGTCTCTTATGATGCCTGTAGCATAAAAGCCTTTCTGACTCAAAAACTTCAATAACTTATACGACGAGAAAAAGTTATCAAAGTAAAGGCAATGCTTTTGTGGACTTTTCACAATTGTGAGCAAGTCAACAATAACCTGGCCTCCTAAACCAAGTTCTGATTTGATGCATTCGCCCCTCCATATGGAATGAACTGAAATAAATATCCATCGGCAGAAGTTAGGCACCAAATCTTAAAGCCAAATCGCACGGGCTTTCCCTTTATGAACATTTTACAGAAATGTTTCCCAAAATAGGGCACCATTTGTTCGTCGATAGATAGATCGTGAGCAAATACGCCAAACTGCATGTACCTTTTGTTCATTATGTTGAAAATCGGGCGAAGTTTTGAGAATTTGTCATTTTTGTCTAACTGAGCATTATCAGATAAATGCAAATTACTTTTTATACTTCGAAATCTATTGCGAGGCATACATTTTCGAACTATGACCAAACCTTTATCTTCGTCGGTAGACCAGTACATATCAGTCTGAGGCAGTGTATGGTAACCGGAAAGCAGCAATATTCCTAGGAACCGTTTTAGGTCTGTTATACCAAATTGAAAATCATGACGATTATTGTCATAATAATATTTGACAGAATAGCTCACTATTCTCGGGAAAACTTCTTCGTCAAAAAAGAGATAAAATAATTCCAACGGAGATTTGCCACATAAATTATTTTTTATATCTTCTCTTCCAGTATTGTCAAAAACAGGTAAGTTTGCGTAAGTTGTCTCGCCTTTTTTCCAAACAGGCGCCGATACTTTTTGTCTTAAAAGTTTTTGTCTTTTTACATCTAACGTCTCATCGTCAGAATCAATAGGACCTTCATTAGTGGTATCATTATGATTTTGTATCTCAAATAAACCATAAATTTCTTGCTCATTTGGACGAACCTGTTCAATTACCACATTATCATCAATATCTTCCTCATTGGTCAATTCATCAACTTCCGGCGGAATATACACTACATCAATATTATCTAAAAATATTCACCTTTACTATGTTATGGGGTACACTACCTACAAATTTTACGTACCATTTCTATTTTCTAACTTATTTACTATTTCGTCTAAGGCGGCCTCCAATTCCCGTTGAGTTAGGTAAACCGGCATTTTTTTGTTTACCGTAAGTCTATTTGCGTCTATATACTGCAAAGGAACGTTAAAGATTGAATGCATCTGGTTATGAATCTAAAACATAAACAAGTCTAAACTTGTATTTTCTTGAAAAATGCATGCGCAATACGCATTCAGCCAATGGTGCGTTTACGCACCAAGTAATCTACTGTCATTTTCTCTAAACAAACTAATAACAAACATTTAAACTAATGTTTTAGTATTATAGTATTGACATTTAGAATTTAGAATGTTTACTCTAAAAACTTAAAATAAAAACTAACAACAATTTATAGAAATTTACTTCGGGCAGTGGCGGCTCTTGATGACGTACGATGTGCGCTGCTGCACGGATGAGACAACTTCGAACTATTTCGGAAGATTTCGGTACGGTTACTTGCTTCTCTCTATATATGAAAGCTTAAACGAAGCAGTCTCATCCGTGCAGCAGCTCACATCGAACGTCATCAAGAGCCGCCACTGCTTCGGGGATTGGTGAAAACTGAAAATTGTCTATTTTTAATAATTGCTATCTCAATAAGTTATAGTCTTAAAAAAAATAGATTGATGCTAAATTTAACTCAATATATTAGTTTAGTTATCATACAAAATTAAAAATCTGCATCTAAACAATTAGCGAAAAAAAAAAATTGTAATCCGTAAATGGGTTAAACCAGCTGAAGCTCACAAAAAGATATGTAGAGCTTATGGTATCGGCCGACAACTTACTTGTCAGAATTGGTTTTAATTATTCTGATTGGGAAATTTTTTCACTTAAAAATGAGCAAAGTTTTTGTCAAATTACAAAAGGTGATGATCAAGCCAAAGTCATAATTGAATAGAATCGACAAATAGTGTTATCTATGACATACAATAATTAAAATCCACTTAGAATGTCTTCGACTCGTTAAGAAGCTTGATATTTGAGTTTTACATACATTAAAAAAGATTAACTTAACACAATAAATTAATGTTTGTGTACGCGTCTCAAACGTAATAAATCCGACCCTTTTGTCAAACGAATTTTTGCTGGTTATTAAAAATGGGATGCCTATAATACTATAAATTCAAAATCATTATGGAACAAACATTGGGAACCACCACAACATATCAAATGCTGAATTGCATTCAGATATAGTAATGGTGTCAATTTGGTGGTATTACTAAGGTGTTGTGTATTTTGATCAACTTCCAAGGAACCAATCGCCCACTTCAGATATTGACTGCAACTAATGAAACTGGAGAAACCATTCGAGAAACTGGTAACCTTACCAAATCCAAAAGAAATCGTGTCCCACTATGACAACTCTAAATCAACCACATTTGCAATAATTCGTGAAAAATTATTGGCGCTTGGCTGGAAAGTGATATCTGCCATATAGTCCTGATCTCACGATATCTAATTACTATTTATTTCGAAGCTTGCAAAACTCTTTGAACGGTAAAACTTTCAATAATGATGATGACCTGAAGTTGCTCGCATCAGTTTGTTGCTGATAGGCACCAGAAGTTCCATAAGCCCCGAGTGTAGTCACCAGTAAGATGGCAAAACTCCCACTAAAATTAGAAATATGTAATTGATTAAAATTCATTCCTTCTATAAAAAAATTACTTCATATTAAAACGCCGAAATGATTTTCTTGCCAATCCATTATATTATAGATTACTTAATACTCTATTTACGACGCCAAAATGGTAATTTATTTCAATAATCAATATTATTTCTTTTTATATTTTAAACGACTTTTCATACACAGTACCTTAAATACTCAGCTCAGCTTTTTCCAGCAGTATATCCTTTGTTCTTTGGTCCTATTGCGAAGAATGTTTACCTTGAGGCCTGCAATATAGGCGTCAATATTAATCGCCTTCATTCAACGAAAATTTTTATGCCCTAATACGAGTAAAACTTTTAACTTTGAGAGAATTAGTGAAAATAATGAGGAATCAGGTAAGTTAAATAAGATGAATGCGGCAGCTAATTAGAGTTTAGGTCATTGATTTTTGTCATTACGATATTGCTTGCGCAAAAGCGTACATTATTCTGATAAACTTATTCTCTTGCACTAAAACAAGTCTTTTGTTGGGTACTTTGGTACAATTAATTCAAAAACTTAGGGTAGTGTTCATTCCTTAATGGTTTGTTTTTTATATAGATATTAGGATCCGTTTTGCAGTTCAAAAAAACGAATTTCTTTGCTTTTCTTGTAGATTCGATGTCCATTCCATTGTCGAATGATTGAATTTTATTAACACCGCTTTTAGTTTCTTCTTTGTGATATAATAGTAAATACAGGTTTGACCGGTGATAATATATGAACGCGTTTAATCTATTGTAGTCCTCTTAAAACACATCTACGAAATTTCCGAACGAACCGTCTTTGATTAAGTAAAGATTCCCCATACCTTCCATTCAGAGAGCTACTCCTAAAGAGTAAAGAGCTACTCTCAATGGTGCTTTTCTGAAAACTTTTTTAAAAGCGGATACAAGTCTATCAACTTCTGGAAAGGTGTCTCTGATATATTTACAGATTCTGTGGAGAGCATGTGCTACACAAGTAATATGCAGCATTATGGATATGTTTCCTTTAATAGTCTGCCTGTTTTAACATATATGCAGCACTGTCACTTACAAATGAAAGTACTTTTTCTTTGTATGTATCTGTCATCCGAATGAAGTATTTTTTGAATATGTTCGTTAATGGTTTTAGCAACTGTTACCGCATCAACTGTATTTATAACTTTTGTTGCTATTATATATACGTTATATGGAATAGTTGTTAATGTAGTACACCAGCTACAACATTTACCACACAGTGTCCCAATATATCGGCAGTTTCGTCGGCACTTATCCAGAGGTACTGATTTGAAGGATGGCTTCTAATGCGTTCTACTACTTTCGTGTAGCACTTAGAAACATAATATTTGCGTAAGGTAGATTCATCAGGAACATTTCGACCAGTATATTTTTGGATAAATATTTTTAAAGTGGAATTGTTAAGTTTATTTAATGGAATATTAGCCGCCATAAAAGTTTCTTCGTTAAAATTGTCAGATTCCAACGGTTCCAATTTCTGTGCATATGTTTGCGATGCTAAGTGACGTTGTACGTGCGATTTCATGGAATTTTTTAACGATATTTTACTGATTTTGCAATAAATTTCGGAATCACTGACAATGGGCATACAATCAGTATGATCGTCAATCCAACTTGCCATTGCTTTACGATACCGTTCTCGACGTTCTTCTTCTTCTTAAAAATGTATGCACACTTACGTCGAAATAATTGGGAGAAGTAGATTCAATCAAACGATATTAAACAGGATCTATCACAAAAATTACGATGTAATTAACATTTAAAACTATGAAAACAAGAAACTAACTCACAGCACTTTATTTATCTTATGAAATATAATCTAAATAGACTAAATTATTAAAACTCCATACGCTTCTATCTACGCCCATCAAAACAGAAATTTAACTGTAAATATCCAACAAAAATGTCGCAATTCTCGATGAAAACAGATGTGTGCGCTAGCCAGATCAATAGTGCATTCAATAACTGCGTGATGTACTTACAGATGTTGTAGACTATTTACATTGTCCGTCGTAATGACGACGTCATTTCAACCCGTTAAGACATGAATTATAATTATTACTATAGTAACTAAATCGTGCTAATCAGTCTCCAGTCTTTTCTTAAAAAATCTCCACATTCTTCGAGGTACCTTACAGTTAATAACCTTGCAAATCTCAATATTTTTCACTTCTGAACAATTAAGAAACATATAGCCTTTGTAAAGCTAGTGGTAGCAATCTATTTTATCAATTATCTTTCAGATATTTGCGGTTTCGCCAACTTATACGTATGCTTAAGAAGCAGCACCTTCAGTACTCTTTATAATAATAATCTTTCTTATATAAATGATCATTGTGCTTTTTAAAATTAAAATAACCTAATTTTTTCGGTAGTTAAAAAGTTCCTTGTACATAATACCTATATGTAATCTATGATCTTTGTTTTAGCTAATACTATCCTCGTTACAGGTATATTTTCTTTCACAACTTTAATTTTACCGCCCAGTTTCCGAACACAACCAAAATATTTACGACGGTTACGGACTAGTCTCTAAATCGTAGTAATTTCTTTAAATTAACTGAAAGATTAAATGATACCGTGTAACATATGCGATGGGCCGTGTAAAAGATAAAAAAATAATGTGATACCATAACATGAAAAGAAGCGAGCAGGTGTGTATAGAATGAATACGCGTATATAGTTAAAGCGGAATTCGTCGACCACTTGTTGAAAGGAGATTTAAGAGGATTTATTTCATGTGGTCGTAATATGGTTGAAAGTTTTATATATATACACACATAATTTGTAAACAGCTAGGATTTATCTTATGCTGTAGTTTATAGTCAGATATAATTCCGAAAATTTAAATTTTATTACATAATGTAATCTATTAGTTATGGTCTTATAAGTCTTTTAAATGGAAATTATATTAAATGTAATAAACAGCTAAAGTGATTTATTAAATCTCTGTTAAAAGGCACTTATCTTTATAGTTCTGGTACGTATATCTGCGATATAACTTTTATACAAAACCAGAAGTCATCCACTATTCAATGAAACTTAAATGAAAAAAGAAAAAGAAAGAACGATAAAATAAAAGATTTGGGTGTATTGATTCCAAATCTCTAGCAAATTCCTAAACTTTTTTGATTCCCGGTGCTTAATCCATATTTTCCCAAGGCACCCAAGATAAATTTTAACAAATACACTTTGCGAAATAGCCAATAATTTGTATTTTGGTAAAAGGTTAGATAACAACATAAAAAATTTTTGAAACTAGAAGTTTAATTACTTATTTCTTAGCGTTATAATGAAGTTTCAACAAGTATCTCCTTCGTCAATTAACTAAACAAAACACGTACTATTGCGTTCATGGAAAAGTAGGACAATAAATTATCTCAGCTTTAGAGAATTTTGAAAAATTTTGGCATTGTAATATTCATGTGCATACGTACTTACGATCGTAGGAACTTTACTTTTAAACGTCAACGTAATAATTCATGAATCATGATTTGAGAAAATTTGTGTGTATACTTTAATTAATGTTAAATATACTCTGAAATTCTATTTGTGGAAGAAATGTGAAACAATGAGCAAATTTTATATATATTAATTATATTATTATTATTAATTTTATATATATTATACTACATATTATGAATACTAATAATCGTATAAATAATAAATATACAGGCTGATTCATTTTCGGCCCTCACCATGGGGATCTCTCTTATTATTGGAGATAGAGTATAGGTTTAAATTTGGCAAAGTTGTTAAATTTTGTGTTTGTTATAAATCCGTAAAGAAAATAGACCTGTGACAAATGACCTTCGTTATTTAAAAAAAAAACGCGAAAACCCCATTTCCTTCTTTTACCTGTAGCACCGACATTTGGCCTTGTAGAGAAAAAATAAAAACACATCCTTGTGGCCATTTCTAAACTTATATCCAGTGGTGTACTCTAAATTTTTATACCATGTTTCGTTTCTTTCTGGCCATCATCAACTATCTAATTTCTTATAGGGGCCATATTGGATTTAGACATCTTCAGAAAGAGTTTTTTTTTCTGATTTCAACCATGTACCACATGCTGACTATAGTTTTTGACATTAGGTTTTATTTGAAAGAATAAATTATAAGATTAAATAAGGTAGCCTTTGGAATTTCAATGTGTCCAACATTTCATTTATTGTTCATTAATAATTCAAAAATGTCATACACTAACGAAGAGAAACGAGATATGATAAGTATTTTTTATTCTTCGAACCGAAATTCAACAGTAGCGAGTACAAGATAACAAAAACATTAATAAAAATACATAGAAAAGTAAACAATAAACAATTACAGTAAATGTTCAATTATCTGGCCATCTTCGGTAATGCACAATTGGGCACGCCTTCTGGCATTTTGTACTGCCCTTTGTATAGTTCTTCTAGGAACTGCATCGAAGGCATTCTGAAGTCTGTCTCGTAATTCTTCAATGTTTTGTGGCGCATCTACTTTATAAATATTATTTTTAACATATCCCCATAAAAAAAAATCTAGCGGACTTAAATCAGGTGATCTCGCCGGCCATTCAACAACTCCCCTATTTCTAATCCAACGGTTTGCAAACTCTTGATTTAAGAAATTTCTAACAACAGCTGCATTGTGTGCTGGTGCGCCATCTTGTTGCCACCATAAATATTGTAATTGATTTAATGGGATATTGTCGTCAAGATAGTCAGATACGTATGTATGTAAAATGTTTAAATATCTTTCTCCATTTAAATGTTCTTCATACATAACTGGTCCTAAGAGACGATTTGCCAAAATACCCATCCAAACGTTTATTCCAAAACGATGTTGTGGTCTTCTAGCCCTCTTTTGTCGGGGATTTTGTACTGCCCAATAGTGCTCCGTATTTCTGTTGAACATTCCAGAATTTGTAAATTTTGTTTCATCTGACCAGATGATTTTGCTTAAAAAATTTTCGTCCTTTTCTATCCTTCCCATTAACCAATTACAATATTCCAGCCTTCTCAAATTATCTCCAGGCAGTAAAGAGTGACTAACATGGATCCTGTATGGTTTAAACCTAATTTTATGTAAAGTTCTCCAAACTCTGGACTGGCACAAATTTAATTCTGACGCTACTTAACGTGTAGAAATTGACAGATTATTATTTATCTATAAAAATACAAGATTAACATGAAATTTGAAAACACGCTTTTAATTTACCATTTGTAAAATATCGATTTTCATTTAAATTCCTGTTGTCTTGACCATTACGCGGCTTAGTAAACGATCCATTCTCGACCAAATTTCTGTCGAGATCTAGAAAAATGGTACGATGAGGCTGTTGTCGTTCTGGATATAATTGTAGATATCTTGTACTCGCTACTGTTGAATTTCGGTTCGAAGAATAAAAAATACTTATCATATCTCGTTTCTCTTCGTTAGTGTATGACATTTTTGTATTATTAATGCACAATAAATGAAATGTTTGACAGATTGAAATTCCATGGCTACCTTATTTAATCTTATAATTTATTCTTTCAAATAAAACCTAATGTCAAAAACTTTAGTCAGCATGTGGTACATGGTTGAAATCAGAAAAAAAAACTCTTTCTGGAGATGTCTAAATCCAATATGGCGCCTATAAGAAATTAGATAGTTGATGATGGCCAGAAACAAACGAAACGTCGTATAGAAATTTAGAGTACACCACTGGATAGAGGTTTAGAAATGGCCACAAGGATGTGTTTTTATATTTTCTCTACAAGGCCAAATGTCGGTGTTACAGGTAAAAGAAGAAAATGGGGTTTTAGCGTTCTTTTTTTTAATAACGAAGGTCATTTGTCACATGTCTATTTTCTTTACGGATTTATAACAAACACAAACTTTAACAACTTTGCCAAATTTAAACCTATACTCTATCTCCAATAATAAGCGAGAACCCCATGGTGAGGGCCGAAAATGAATCAGCCTGTATATAATAAACGTATCTAAGTAAGCCCTCAATCAATTTCGCTCTCACTGTATAACTTTTAGCAATCGCCTGGGCATAGATGACACCAACTGTCTGGTAAATTCAGATGAAATTTGCGCCCATGCTTCAGATATTTTCTGTTATAATTCGCCAACATTTCGTGGTGTGAAGTTGTGCAAATTTTTTGCATATTATTGTGGCACTATAATTTAAAAAATTGTTTTAGTTATTCAATAATAGAAACTGACAAAATTATATGCGCATTTGGCACCTATGTTTGTATCTACATTCATGCAGGCTAATTTAATATTAATATAATCAAAATATGACGCGATAGTACATCACAAAATAGTACATTGTGTATCTAGTAGTAAAAGCAATACATTCCTGGACGACGATGTAAACTGCTGTTCGAACGATAGGTAGCCCTCCGGACAAAGTCTCTTTCGCCCGTAAGATGTCAATTATTAAATAGTTGTCTTCTTATAGGACGGAACTTGCTTGACCTATGCGGACTATTTCAGTAAATTTAAATACAGATACAAACCAGTTGTTTATAACAGGTTTGTATTAATTTGTATACATTGCTTCACTAGCTTAACTGAGGACGCCTAGATGGCAGAAACATATGTATTAAGCAGAAGTAAATGCTGAAAATACGAGGTGTATTGTCCATGTGCATAGTTACAGATATGTAAATTATTTACATGTTTGTTTCATATTGTACAAACGCTTTATACGTGCTTAACGTATTGTCATACTTAAACAAAACCTTTTTGTAAATAATTATTAAATTTTAATACTTGTATTAATTTTTATTTAAGATTAACAATTATTTTTTGTTGCAGGTGAGTATCACTACTGTTTCCTTTTTAAATATTTGGTAAGTTTATGTCAAGAAATTTCATCTGGATCAGCGTCAGAATGATTTATCACATCAATAAACAAACGAAATTACATTCAATAGAAGAAAGAACCCCCTCGATGTGCCCACATTATAATCCATTTTAATATGTGTGTCTATGCAATTCCGCAGACGGATTGCAGAATGCTTCGGTAGGCATTATCGATTAGCAATATCATCTGAACTGATATTAGCGGCATATATCACTGTCGTCATCTCTAATACAGGGAAGTAGGGACAGTCACCACCCGTCGACTACAAAAACCGCCCCCCACGGAGTTACCGTCATGTGCCGGACGTACATCTAATGCTAACGATCAAATACACTTTCATTTGTATCAGCACATTATTTTAAATCGAAAAATTTCTTTACTTCCTTTCAACGGACTATCTTTAATTTCCGGAAATTTTTCTTTCTTAATTAATGAGGACGGTGAAAGAGAATATTTTTCTGAAATTCATCCTCATTTTTCTCAAAATGTACGCCGTACTCTTGGGAGATTTTTGTTAATTGCGAAACAGTCGGCGGTTGTATTTTTACTGAGGTACAAGTAATGAATTGCAAGACGAGATGGCGTGAGCTTTATTCTCTATTTTCAGTTCCAACGGGTCTGAAAAATTACTGTGTGAAATTGTTGTACAAGTAAAAAGAAGTTGAGTTTTAAATTAAAAATTAAAATCTTATGCATAATGATAATACTGGACAAAAATGTCTTTTGCTATAAAATGAGATGAATATCATTTTTTTTTTTAACGACCTACAAACATTAATATTAATAAGAGTAGGAGGTTGAGGTATGCTCTAGCTTTTTATTTTTTGTTTAGGATTATACAGTTCACGGAGTATTTTTATTCATTTTACACAATTATTACCTCTAAAAATATTCTATATCAGAAGCTGACCTGTCAGACGTTGTTCTGCCCAAAAGTAATTTGTTTAAAATGTCATTTGTTTTTAATAAAAATTCCACATCTTGACGTAAATGAAACATAATGTTAATTGTTAATGTAAAAAATAATAATACGCCATCTATCGAAAGTACATATCAATAACAATATTTTGACGGACTCCAACGCCGCCTACCGGGTCCAAAAAAAGATAAGCTTATTGGTGCACCAAAAAACGAATATATGATGTGAATATGGCTTCGATATGTTCAGTGGTTTAGGCGTGATGACGTTACGTACATGTACTCCAACGTCTTTATTATAATATGCGGCCTATAATATATCCTAAACTTATCTTTCAAATATTTATCAATAATTTGCTAACCTAACGAAATTACATTCTCTTTATGAAAGTATTTTCTACTTTCATCTTAAAAACCATTAACATTTTGCAAACAAAAGCTTTTCTCTTTTCATACTACCAGCCCCTTCAAGATTTACTATTAGATAATCTGAATCTCTCAGAATGTACAGCAAAATGTCGATAAGTTCAAATATATTCAAGTCTACATTATAGGCAGCGGCTTCATCCTTTTGTGTTAGTTGCTCTAGAATTTTGACGGTGTAAACAGCTCACTAAGTCATCTTGGTTAAGAACAGAGTACCAGGCAATTTTACGCGACAACTTTAGCGGTGCATTGAATATTGACCAGAGTTTGGAGGAAATGGCTAAACAATGCTAAAAGATGGTTGTTCACACCGTACGTCAATATTTAGGTGGTTCGATAAATAAGTTGATTCAATATGAAACACAACAATCTGAGTTTTGGATTTCACTTGATTTTTCGACATAATCCCCTCTTAGTTCAACGAAGTTGATCTATCGTTTCTCTAGGTTCCAGATTCCTTCCCTAAAGTGGTTCTTTTCGCCGTATTTCGCCTTCTTCGGACACGGTTTCAATTCTAACGTATAGTGATGAATCCGCCGCAAAAATCCGCTAGATTCTTCTTTAACAGTTGTAAGCAATTCTGTAGATGTTCGCATGCAATTTTTTTTCTGCTTCGGAATGAGCAAACGTGGCACCCATCTTAATGTGTACTTCATTATGCGAAATGAAATAGACCCCGTAAATTGAGGTACTACCTGACGTCTCTGCTACCTCACGCACTTCTACACGTCTATCAGCCAAAACGATATCGTGAAGTTTGTCAATGCTTTCTGGCGTCACAGCAGATTTTGAAGCGGTAGATCGTGACGTGTCTACGACGTTTGCCTTGCCTCATACGAAGAACATGAGTGAGATTCTGCAAAACTTTACGAGCCGGACCCCATTGCAGCAACGAAACGATGAAGGTAGTGACTAATCTGAAATTCACAGTTGTTTCGCAGTCTCCGTATAGTACTAATTTGGCACCTACAGATTTCTGGTTGTTCCCAACCTCGAAGGAGGTATTGTAAGGTCAACATCTTTCGTCAGACACTCAAGATCGACCTGATGTTTCCGCAATTGGATTAACAGTTGACAAGAAAATTTTTTCATCGACGGAATGTAGAAATGGACTCAGATGGACTGTGTTTGGAGAAATGTTTTGTACTAAATGGTAATGGTTATTATGTGGAAAAATAATTATGTACATTGACAGTACAATAAATCTACTTCATTTTGACACTACTATTACTAATATTTTGTCTTCTCTTAATCTTATTTTATAGAGTTGAAGAGCTTATATATCAATCGATTCTCGTGTATTTCATTATCCTCGTTAGGGCTGAGCGATATCGATGTTTTCGGTATCGAAAATAGATACCAATCTAGGTATCGAAACTTAGCGATGTATCGCGTCTGTGCATGGTATCGATTCTGGGTATACTGGAATCGGTAAAGTAACGATAGGTATCGATGGTTTGGAATCGATACCTTGAATCGACACTTTTAAATCGATACTTTGATTCGATACTTAGGAATCAGAATTCATAACCCGTTTTCTAGGTATCGATTGTTTGATATCTGTTTCAAGAGATATAAAATTAATTTGCCGATTCTACCATATCTACGGTATGAAATTTATATTATGTCATAATATGACTACTTGCTACGCATAATGTAAAATTCAACAAAATTCTTTTAAATATATATTATACATTATTAGTATATAAAGCATACATACTTAAAAATTCTTTACTTAAAAAGCTATTGCATCCTCAAGCACGTTGTATACCTACAATAGCTTTGTAAGAATTCTCGACGCTACTTTCTTTTACCTTATTAATCTCCATTTGTATTAATCATAGATGAAATTTGCAACACCAATACAATAAATAAAAAGACCCTATTAAATAAAGAAATGGAAAATGCTACAAATACCAATATGTAGTTAAAAGGCTTGTAGAAGTTCCGATTCCAAAATAAAGCGATACCGACATACTATCTTGGTATCGATGCTTTTGACTCATTGCTTGGAGTCGATACCTTGGAATGAATACTTCGGTATATATTGAGACATTTCTATAGTTAGCATCGATTTCTTGGTATCGATACCTTAGTATCGGTTTGTTGGTATCAGTTCCTTGGTATCGATACTCTGGTGTTGATTTCTTAGTATCGATTCCTAGATATCGATATCTTAGAATCGATATCAGTTATGGTATCAAGTATTGGACGATGTATCGATACTTCGCCCAGCCCTAATCCTCGTCCTTCATTTAAAGTAAAAATATAAATAAATAAATATAAAAATTATATATATTCTGAATGTAAACGAAAAGAATTAAGGACAGTAATCTTTCATAGTACTTCTGTAATACTCGTATATTCGGTATTACAAAAAAAATGTTTTTATTTATACTGGAAATAGTTTTTTATATTAAAGGAAATATTACCTACAATAATTTTTTTAACTTTTTTATATTGCTATTAAAATTATACACGCTTTCAAATTACTCGTGTATAATATAAAAAGGTAACATTAAATAATGGTACATGGACGCGGGCTCGCCATAATATAAAGAAAACTTAATTACGACGCATAATTTGAAGAGAAAATATGGTGCAATTAATTTTCTGAAAATTTAAAACAAACAACTTCGCCGTGAACGGGAATGGATTTCAAACTTAATTGCCTGGAAATAATCAGATAATGTATTCATATACGTACGAATTAACTCTGCACAGCGTGCCAAATTCGGATAGAACTGGCTGGCCTACACTGTTTAAAAGCTCCCGGATTTGCCATTAATAATTGTTTCGCAAATATGTACTTACTCTCCAATGTTTCATTCTCTTTTATTTTATAATTTCAGATAGGGGGGGGGGGGGGCAGGTTCTCTATTCTACATAGTTTGCTGTACGATATTTATTCGAAAATTTGTTTAATTATCTGATTGAAGAAAATTAAATATGTTGTTAACATCTAAATTTTATGTGAAAGAAAATAATTTACCTTTTCTATCCCAAGAGTATTTTAAATATATTTGTTGTAGAATAATACGAGGGTATATCAAAATATAACGTAACTTCTATAACAACTAGAATTTTATAACACAAAAATTGAACATGAAACCCCCATCTCTAATGTACTTATCCTCAAGCAGGTTTTGATTTAACTTTTGACGTTTATTACAAATTAATTACTGAATTGTCAGTGAACAACTGAAACTTTTGAAATGATTAAAACTGCGTACCCAGACGATAGTTTATCACTATGTTTGAGTAGCATTAGAAATTCAAAGACGGTTGGATGAAACCTGACGCGCACGGCCATAAACTGCGCGGGTTGATTCAAAAATTGCAGAAATTAACGACTTGATCCAAAATGATCATCGAATTGGCATATATCGAATTTCTGATATTTAATTTGTCTTATGGTTTCACTCAAAAAATTATTCATGAAGATTTAGGGTACAGAAATATCGCGGCAAACTGGATTCCAAAAGTGATGGCCGGTGAACAAAAATCCAATCGAGTGACAATTTGTCGGCAGTGGAAAAGGCAACATAATCCCCAGTTTTTAAACATGTGACGGGGGTTGGTTTTATTATTACGACCCTGAAGTCTCAAAGTATGCAACGAAAGCACATAGGCAGTCCAAGATCGCAGAATGCGAAAACTGCAAAAAGCGCCGGTAAAAGTAATACACTTATTTTTTTTAAATAAATGAGACGTTATTTATGATCACATTGTATCTAGAGAACATACAGTGACCGGAGAGTACTTTTCTAATGTACTTCGAGGAACTCTAAAGGCAAAATTAAAGAAAAACTGCCGCTTTATCAAGACATCCTGCATCACGACAATGCTCCGGCCCACAGATCAGCGATTCGTCAATGAACACTTGAAGAATTGGGGGTGGAAATTATGGTTCACCCGCCTTACTCAGCTGACCTTACTCCGAGTGACTTCCATTTGTTTCCTGAAGTCAAAAAAGAATTGAGAGGTCGAAAATTTGAGTCGAATTTAGAGCTCAACAATGCGGTGATGGGTATACTAAATAGACTCTCAAAAATGGTTTCTCAGACGTTTATGACAAGTGGACAAAACGATGGGAAAAGTGTGTTGCACAGAATGGAGAGTACTTTGAAGGATAGTTGTTGGAAGGTTTCTAAATAAATGTCATTTTTGTACTACAGCACCAGTCTCGTTATTTTCTGATATTTCCCCGTAATATAAAGGGGTTTCCAAAGAAATGATACCTAGTCTCTTTTCCGCATAACAGATTACAATATAAAATTGTTCAAGTGGGAAAACCCAAGTTATTAATTAATGAATTTTAGATTGCTACAGAACAAATCGATATATAAAGCAATTGACAAAAGTAGTAATGTAGAGATTCAAAACAAATTTTCTCTAGATGTAATTACAAATTCTTGGCTTACTGCAAGTGGAAAATTCTTAGTGGACTTTACTTTTAGGGGAAAAAGTCAAAGAACACATATTAACGAGTTAAGAAATATTAAGAGATGCATTGGATAAATCATAGATAAGGCAGCATGGAAGAACTTTCAGCGCTGGTAATGTCAATATCATGAACGCTAAATCAACCATTGCCATTCACATGATCAGTGTAAGACAAAGCAAGTTGTTTCCATTACACTTGCTTACTAAAGTATGTTTCAACTTTGTTTTTTTTCCAAAAAGATTGTTTCTTATTACACTCACATATTTACTTGCAATGTAGACTAACGTAGAAAAATATTGTTTCTTGCAAAGTTTTCTGTGTTTTAAAGGAACCCAAGTGACCAATTATATCGTGTCATTTAATATTACGTTCCTACCAAGTTTATATCAATATACTACTTTGACATACTTTTGACATATTCGGCTGTAACCAAGTCTGATTCAGAAAAGGAAAATTTGCTTCTCGTAAAATATTTTTATTTTGTGTTTCCTAAAACAAACTATATAAAACTCAGATCCACTGTTAAGTGATCAAATTGACCCGTTTAATCTTACACTTGCTACAATGTTCAATTGTTTTGGATGTTTAGATCTAAACATATCATATTCACATATGCACAAAGAGAAGATTATTTCTCACAAAATCTTAGTATTTCAGATTACACATTTTCCTAAAGAAAGACTAAAAAGACTAACAGAGGTATCAAATTTAATATCATGTTGAACAACTAGATAATAGAACGTGTATAGGAATTGAGTTATAAAGAAGTACAAATATTTTTTCACATGGAAAAATAACATATAATGTGTAGTACGAATGCTTCAAGACAATAAATATTTCGTCTCATATTCTTCTAAAAAGCTCTTGTCTTAATTACAAAATGGTGGTAAGGTCGACTCACATTTAAGTAATGAATAGTTAAAATCATTTCCTTAAATATCTATTTATATTTAAACATTTTTGTATATTTCATATTAAAAATGCTATTCCTTATAGAAAGTAAAATACGTTAAATATACGAAAGTCACTTACTCTTCAAGTTTATCTGCAAGAGTGAAATATATACGAACTCAAATGAACTTCAAATGATAATACATTAACCTAATTGGCTTGGACCATTTAGACATTGGATTAATTACAGTATTCTGTATTAGAATTCCAATTGACTTTTTTCGTTCTCCCATTCCTATAAATGGCTTCGACCCGGTAAATTTCCCCGACGAGTTACTTTAAATTTCATGCTTCCTCAGTGGTGTGTTAATAATATTTATTGGAATCTGTATCGTGTAGTAATGAAAATATAGGGGTGACTGTCAGAGGGTTGGAATGACACGTGCCTGATATCCATGTGTGATGACACACGTCCAAATACATGGTGCAAGTGTAACATGAACCAGAAACTGGATGGTATTTTATTTTGCAATAGAGAACTCATATTGAATGCCTGTACATATACTCGTATGTACTTACTACATTTATACACCCCGTTTATTAAACATGCCACAAACATTCATGTGATTATTCTTTGCGCTATTTTAAGTTTTTTTGTCATTGGATCTTTCAGAAAGCCGCGTTTCAAAGATACAGGGCAAAAAGAAAATTGGATTTTTCCTAAGTTATTAATGTACCTACCTTTATTAATTTCCGATTGACGCCTTTGAGATAAGCTTTGAAAATTATGACTGTCTCGTGTAATCATTATCACGAATCCGATAAGTTCCAGTGGTTTTATGAAATATATATTTTAAGAATCTTCTCTGTATCCGTTCAACTGTCAGGTGATGATGCACGTAGTAAGGATACCAGATTAGAGCAGCATATCCTAATTTGCCATAAACAAGAGCGTAATACAGAGTTTTAATCGTGCAGATATTAGAAAAGCTACGCACAGATCTTATAAGGAACTGTGGAAAGTTGAAAGATAGATCGAGGTTATATGTTTCGAAAAAGTAAGTTTTGAGGCGAAAAGTCCCTTGTTTCATCCCTTCTCACAAGTTTCTCAGACCTAACCACATAATCATAAATAGCAGAATCTATAAATCTAGTGTATGTAATCACAGAACATTTTTGGATATTTAGATGTATTTTGTTTTGTTTCTACTACTCAATAACACAAGTATACACGGTTTTGGATCTAAGCAACCAAAAGCTGTTTCTATGGTTATTTGGGGCGCTGAATCCGAATCTGCACTCCGTTTTTTTATTTTGGTTCTAGTTTTCGAGATATTAAATAAACACAATTTTTACAATTTTTGACAATTAATCTCCATTTTATTCATTAAAAAGTGTTAAATTAGAAATGAAGAGCAGTCGAACTGAGTCGCTTGTACTGTTTGGGATCTGTTTCACGCATTAAAGTCCAACAGTAGTCGCTCATTATGCCCTCGTCCCAAAATCCTTGGTATCGTTTTTCTATTTTCGCCAAATCTTGGTGTAGTCGCTCTCCTTGCTCGTCGCTTGTATCACCCAAGTTTTCAAGAAAAAATTCGAGATGGGAATGCAGAATATGTATTTTGAGAGACATTCGAGCTCCAATCTTGCAATAATTTTGCAAAAAACTGTCGATTATCTGCTTGAAATCCGGGGATTTGCGGTTACCGAGAAAGTTGTGAACAACATCTTGAAATGATACCCATGCTGCTGCTTCATTGGGCGTTAAACATTTTGTAAAGTTTCTGTCGGCCATTAATTTTCGAATATCAGGTCCGACAAATATTCCCTCTTTGATTTTGGCGTACGACAACTTGGGAAATAACTTGGTCAAGTACTCAAAAGCCGGTCCTTCACGGTCGAGCGCTTTGACAAAGTTTTTGATAAGGCCAAGCTTTATGTGGAGAGGTAGCAAGAAAATGTTCTGTGGGTTTACAAGTGGTATAGAAGAGACGTTTTGTTTTCCTGGTTCATAATTAGTATGGCTTGGCCAATCTTTTTTCACATAATGTTGGTCAGTTGCACGGCTATCCCACAGACACAAAAAACAGCAAAATTTGGTAAAACCAGATTGCATCCCCATCAAGAGACCAATAACCTGTATGAATAGTATATAAATCATTTATTCTTTAAAATTGAAATTTATTTTCAAACCTTCAAATCGCCACAAATTTTCCATTGATGCTCTTTATATTTTATCTTGGTAAAAATTTTACATATTGTATCGTAGCATTCCTTCGTTTGTACTGCATGAGCAATCGGAATTGATGGTTTTATATTTCCATTGTGTATCAGAGCAGCTTTCAGGCTGTATTTTGAACCATCTATGAACAAACGCCATTCATTTACATCGTATGGTGTATTCATCGCATCAAACAAACCGTTGATGTCATAGCAGAAGCATATATTCTCCTCTTTTTTGAAAAACGGTAAAAGCGCCTCATTTCTGGTTCTATATACAGTGACTTTTGTTTGAGTGTCAAGATATTTCCACCCCTGCATCCGTGATGCGAGCAATTCTGATTTTTGTTTCAATAAATTCAAATCACGAACCAAATCATTGCGTTCACTTTGCGAAACTAAATGTTTTTCCTCCATGTTAAAATCGCTTCCACTGTTCGTCGGTGATGAACTACAAGTTTCCATGTAATTTGCACTCGTACCTGGACAAATTGGCAAAGGATCATTGCTCGCACGGGGAACTGGCTTAGACACTGATGATACTTCAGGATATTTATATTTTGATAGTTTTTTTGCATTTACACCGGCGACATTCATCAAGCAAAAGTAACAATCATCTACATGATTTTTCGGCTCTCTCCATAACATTGGCAATGAAAACGAAAAACATACTTTTTTACCGCGTGACCACTTGTATAATATTGTGCTACACGCGTTACAAAACAATATCGGTACCCACGGCTTGTGAGTGTTTGATACAGAGAAACCAAAATAATAAAAATATGCATTTCTGATCACATTAGTAATAACTTCCGCAAACATAACAAAAACACTTTGAATCAACTTTACAATTCTGTCTTTGCATTTTCACACGTTTTGGATTCAAAAAAAACTTTAAAAATACAAATTAAATATTGTTTCTAGCGACGCCAACAGCTGATTGTCATTATGATAGCGCAGTGCAGCCAACATGCGCGAACTCACAAAGTAGAACCAATTTTGAAAAACGAAACCCGGATTTGAATTCAGCACCTCAAATAACGTCAAGATTTGTTCTCATCTGCTCTGATCCAAAAGTTGACTGGAATTTGTAAACTTGTGTAATTAGGATGTATACTTTCACGTCATCAACATAACCCAGATATTGGGAGTTAAGCTTAATCAGAAGGTCATTAATATAAGTATTAAATAATAAGAATCCAAAATTCGATCCTGGCGGAATTCTTGACGGCATCGAATGTTAATAGAAGCGTATCCGTTATATGCAGCACATAGGATTCTATCAGTTTGAGACGATAACAACTTTAAAAGTGTCGACAAAATTCAATATGCTTTAACTTTTCAAGTAATAATCTATGATCTATGGAGTTACATGCCTTGCAGAAGTCGGTGCAAATGACTGCGTGACATTGACCAAGGTTGTAACGTTTATCTGCCCATGTTGATGTACAGTCAAATAAGGCTGTATATGAAATTTTGTTATATAAAATGAGATTTAGAACTTTTGCAATATAATATAGTATATAATAGGTCTGTAATTAGCAATGTTTGAGCGGTCACTTTCCTTAAACGAAAGTATAATTTCACTAGTTTTCCATGCCTTGCCTAAGTATAGATGTTTTAAGTATTGAGTTAACAAAACCATGAGAAGGGTTCAACACAGGCGTGCACTATAAATATGGGTATATTATCATCACCACAGGTCGCGTCCGGTTTCAATCTTGCAACACTTGTCTCTATTCGTATAGGAAAACAGGACCAATTTCGAAGAACGGATGGTTAGTAAGTTTAGAAGAGGTGGTTCCACAATGATACCAGGACTGAACACCCTCGAGAACTCTCCAGCGGAACCATCCATAATGTTAGGAGCTCCGTAAGATCACTCTCTCTCTCTCTTTCCATTATGTACACATCCTGGAAAAACGAGAAAAAACGAATGCGCACATTCAACTTGGCGCATCTTACGCTAAGGTTATGCATACCCAAATGGTCATGCAGAATTTTGAGAACACTTGCTTCACATTGCTAATCATCTCTTCGCTTTCAAATAACGATCTTCTAATCCCAATTCTTCAATCTTTTGGGACTCTACAACTTTAATTTTTGTTAACTGAAGCATTTTCATGCACTACTTACCTTACCTGATTGCAACTTGATAGCTATTGCTCGTAGAACTTTACTAAAGTTATAGGTTATGTTTAGCGCGAGTGCAACTATGACACAACAAACTTTAAATACGTTTGCACATCTATGAACCGAACGAATCAGGTCGAGAATATATAACGGTTACCTAATATGTAACATTCATCTGCCCGTTTCTATCAAGCTCTTGCGCGAGCTAATAAAAATAACTCACTATTAAATACCTCTAGTCCATCGAACATTCTTGCCTTTTAACACACTCTTGAGGTTAAAAATGTTGCTATGCTTGTAATTACATTTCACAAATTTTCATATTTCGGTTCAATTCAAATGACTATAACTTCAATAAACTACAATACTTTCTTGATCTTTCATATTTGTTAATGTTACAAAAAATGAAGTGGAAATGTCACTAAAATCATCACCTAATGGCTAGTCTCAATATTAAGAAACCATTCGTCGTGATTGTTACGTAGATATAAGTAAATCTAGGATAAAGCATGAAACTATAACATTTCCAATTTCATAAATATTCAACGTGCATTTTTAAGTTTAAACTACTGTATAACATACTTTTATTACCATATTCAAATTATAAAACCTTTTTTATATTCTAAAAATTATATTTGCAAATTTCTTTATTACTTATTTTATAATTTCAACCGCTTCTTTTATTGCCTAGGATTATTAGTAAATGCATTCAAGAGACGATATTTAATCTGACCACCCATTGTTAACTAAATATTCATAATGGGCTCACGTTTCATAAATAAGTATTATATAAAATAAAATTCCATTTCCAAACAATGGAATTCAGCCGGAACTACATACTTAGATTTATAACACCTACTAATGCTTAATTATGATCTTGAAGTAATGATCTTTATTTATTTATTTGCAAGATCAGATTTTTAAGACCCTATCATAAATCTTGGGTATTGTTGCCCGTGGGTACAATTTCTACGAACGAATCACACAGAAAAAATTATCCATTATGACGTCAAACAATATAATGCACAACGAATACGCGCATTTAATTATGTAATAGTTAGGGATAGTGGTATATTTTTACCTACTTGTAAGACAGTACAGAACATTCTCTTCATAACATTCATATCAAACAGTATCATATTAATAACAACAGATATACAATCGCATATAACAGTACCTAAAGAATTTAAGTTTTAAGTTTACATTAAGTCTTAAATTTGTGAGATTACTTTAATAAATTATGCTAAAATATTTTTTGTTAAATCAAATAAAATATTCAGAAAGCACACCAAGTTTCAATATAACTGCCACCAACCAAAATAATTAACCAGCTTATACGGAAGTTACGCCCCGTGAGCGGTGGATCAAGACACAAGATTTATACATGGTCCCTCACGAGCCGAATACAACCCCAGCATTTGGTTCTTCGAGAGCCGGATAAAAATTATACAGTGATAAATATTTCGTAAACATATACGAGATGTGATCCAGATGTTTTCGAACTGACGCTATAGCATCAGAACCCAAAATAATTCCTGCGCGCGACGGTAAATGATGGGAGTTCTATATGCCTACGGAGTATGTGTGGCAAGTTTCAGTACAGTTTTCTCTAAGCTACGTGCGATTACGCAATGTGGTAATTCCTCTCTTGTCGTGTCGCCATAATTAAATGAATGAAAACCATGAGCTTTAGCTTTTGTTTAAAGCTCGAAAAACGGCCGCTGAAAGATATAGAATGATTCATTCATGATAAGCATTCGGTGAACAATCAATGAGCCAAACACAAACTTTTGAGCGATTTGCGCGTTTTGTGACCGGTAAAACGTCCATTAATGACGACGAGCGAACAGAAAGAACTTCGATATCTGCCACGCCCGAAACCATCGCAACAGTTCAATTCGTGAAGACCATCATCAGACTATTTGCGATAAAGTTAGAATGAGATGCGGCACTTGTCAGCGAATTATGACAGAAAAATTGGGCATACACCGCATTGCCGCGAAATTCATTTCGAGACTTCTGACTTACAATAAAAAAAAACGAATTACCATTTGCACTGAGCTTAGACCACTTGCTGCGAACGACAAAAATTTTTTGTCAAGAGTGATTACTGGCGACCAGACCCGGATTTATGGCTATGATCCAGAAACTAAACAACAATCAAATCAGTGGAAGAGCCGAACTTGCCAAGCTATGAAAAGCATAGCGCACAGAGAATTCGTTCCTGTCAATACGGTCAATTGTTTCGAGACTTCTGACTTACAATCAAAAGCAGGAAGAATTGAAATTCGCACTGAGCTTGGACCACTTGCTGCGGACGTCAAAAACTTTTTGTCAAGAGTGATTACTGACGACCAGACCCGGATTTATGGTTATGATTCAGAAACTAAACAACAATCAAATCAGTGGAAGTGTCCGAATTCGCCAAGCTATGAAAAGCATAACGCACAGAGAATTCAATCCCGCTGGTCAAAGGGTCAATTCCGAGTTCTATTGCAATATTTTGAGGCGACTACGTGAGGATATTAGACGCAAACGGCCCGAATTTTGGCGCGCAGTAAGTTGGTCGCTGCATCACGACAATGCGCCATCTCACTTTCGTTTTTCACACAAACAAACATCACGACTACCTTACTTCCCCCCTCGCGCCTATTCGCTAGATTTGGCTCTGTGCTACTGATATCTTCCCGAAAATGAAACTGCATCTAAAAAGCACGATTGCAGAAATTCAAGAGGAATCACAAGCAGTACTCTATTCGTACATAGAAAATGACTTTCTGAATATCTTACAAAACTGGAAAAGACGCAGGAACTGGCAAGGGCTAGGCAAGGAGACTACTTCGAAGGGGATAGTAACCGTGAGAAATAAAGGTTAATTTTAGAATTTCTATTGGATCAGTCCAGGAGCATCTGGATCGTAACTTGTATTTTAGATACGGTATATATTCAATTCAAAAGTAAGCAAAATAAGCTTGTTTGTCGGAAATTGAACCTATAAAACATAATCCAAATCGATTCAATAACAGCATTTATTTACCTCGGACGCCCACAATTCGTGCAATAGAAAGCTGCCGATAAAGAAGGACGTTTATTTGACAACATACAAAAATATTAGAACCATTTCGTAGCGAGCTACATATAAATTTAAGTTAATTTAGTAACATAAACGGCGAGATAGTACTACATTATAAGGTCCATTTCTACTTTATTAATGGCCTAATTGTGATCTCGAATTGCATTCTTTCCTCGGACTTGCACGAAAACCTTAACGCTAAAATAAATTAGTCGTTTTATTACTACATGTGTTGAGCGCGCAGAAAGAACAATATATGTTCGATCGTGTGTTGTTCAACGATACGGGATCGATTGAAAATGATAATGAGACCGTTCGCGGAATTGACTTTAGGAGAAGTGGAAAGACGACGTAAAAAGGAGAATATTAACGAAGGAACATGGACAACGTAGCATGTCCATTTTGGAAGAGATAAAATGCCAAGTTTAACATACTAATTCCGCAATTAACAGGAGATAGTATAAATTTTAATGTGAAGTGGCCATGGTTTTTTCGAAAAAGAAGGAACGGAAAGGGTATATAGTATATAAGGTCTTGAGTCTTTTAATCGTTACTAAATTTTAATTATTCACATAAATTAACGGAATGTCGTAGAACATGGTACGGATCATGTAAAACAGTAAGACATAAAATTTTGAACATGAGTGAATTGTAATTTAACGTTTTATCGATAGATATAAAAGATTTCAAACGATAATAATTATCTTTGGTATAATACCGTATTTATTTAATTAACTTAATTGAGTAACGATCGTGACAGTAGTATGGTTTTTATTTAATTTAATTTATGTATCGAAAACGTAAATCTACTGCATCCAATTTCATGGATTATTGAAGCCTTTAAACGGCGTCATCTTTATTTACTATTACAGAAAGTAAACAATTATTAATCCACGATAATAATTACAGATTTAATGTTATTATCTTTACAAACAAATTCTAAGCTTCTAATCATTAATCTTATTCAATTAAGATCGCGAAAATATAGGGCTATCATAAAGTAAGCGATATATCAAGTAACCAAAGTTCGTGCGGTTTTTGTATACAGTAGAGTGCTGTGAATATTTTTTAAGTTGCTGATCAATAGCACTTGTTTGTTATCTATCATCTACCAAATTTGAGATCTTTGAGATCTTCCGTCAACTTATGATGGTCAGTGCCATATATTTGGCTTATGGGTGGCTTGGCTTTGCATTATGACCTTCGGCGCAACAGTAGGAGTTGTTTCCATGGCCCATGTGACACTTAATCACGCTAATTTTTGTATGCCATTTAGTCGCTGCTCCATATCTGGGTCTAATTACCCTTGTGTAAAACCATACAGTCGTCTTGTGACTAAGTCCTCGGTTTCCCATGCATTCATCCACACCTGCCCAAGGTTTACTATTGAATTAGTTTTTTTAGTTTATTCAGTTTTATGTAGTTCATTTAGTTTAATTACTTTATTTAGTTCATGTAGTTTTATTTAGTTTAAATTATATCTTTTATATACCGTGAGTCATTACTAGAGCTGAGGATGTTTGCGGTACGGCAGGACCGTATGTAGTGCATCCCCACATTTAACTATTTATCTAAATATTCTCTGAAATGATTTGCCGGATCTCATAAATTAATAGAGTGATATTTTAGTATGCACTGGATATTGTTATTATACAAAATCATAATAGCCATTTGTATTTATGGATCATAAATAATAATACGCATGTATTTGTATTTGGTTGTGAATTCAATTTAAACTTAAAACGAATCGTAATATTTTAACGACAAGCCGTCCTTACAATACATGCATTCGAGACAAAGTGTGCAACTCTACGAATAACTTCCATAATTGGTCGAAAATGGACATTTTGGAGCTGAAGTAAAGCCCCTATTCTTAGAAAATTTTATTACTGTCGTTAAGAACTATTATTATAAACAACAAAGGCCTTTTATTAGTGTTGAAGTTTTAGTTTCATTGAATTTCCATGTTGTAAGTAGTCAATTGTAAAGTGTTCATTCACAATATTCTAAAACAAGGTGTAAATTTAACTAAAATCCAGAAAAACACATTCTGATAATATATTACTAGATTAGAAGCTGTGTTTATTACTATTTATTATATTATTTTTATAACCAAATGCAATAAAAGCTACGAAAACAAAAGAAACCTCGATTTATTAAAATCTTGTCACACAGCCTTTCAAAGCCTGGCAGCACATATTTTGCATATATTTTATATATACTACCTACTTGAACTAGGTGAATGAAGTTAGAAGTTATAACTTATAACTTCTAACTTCATTCACCTAGTTCAAGTAGGTAGTATATATAAAATATATGTATGCAAAATATGTGCTGCCAGGCTTTGAAAGGCTGTGTGACAAGATTTTAATAAATCGAGGTTTCTTTTGTTTTCGTAGCTTTTATTGCATTTGGTTATAAAAATAATATAATAAATAGTAATAAACACAGCTTCTAATCTAGTAATATATTATCAGAATGTGTTTTTCTGGATTTTAGTTAAATTTACGCCTTGTTTTAGAATATTGTGAATGAACACTTTACAATTGACTACTTACAACATGGAAATTCAATGAAACTAAAACTTCAACACTAATAAAAGGCCTTTGTTGTTTATAATAATAGTTCTTAACGACAGTAATAAAATTTTCTAAGAATAGGGGCTTTACTTCAGCTCCAAAATGTCCATTTTCGATCAATTATAGAAGTTATTCGTAGAGTTGCACACCTTGTCTCGAATGCATGTATTGTAAGGACGGCTTGTCGTTAAAATATTACGATTCGTTTTAAGTTTAAATTGAATTCACAACCAAATACAAATACATGCGTATTATTATTTATGATCCATAAATACAAATGGCTATTATGATTTTGTATAATAACAATATCCAGTGCATACTAAAATATCACTCTATTAATTTATGAGATCCGGCAAATCATTTCAGAGAATATTTAGATAAATAGTTAAATGTGGGGATGCACTACATACGGTCCTGCCGTACCGCAAACATTCTCAGCTCTAGTCATTACTACTTGTATATTTAATTAATGAAACTCTATAAATCAGTAAATAGTTATCCATCAATCAGCTTGCCGTCATGTGAACAACTTTAAAATCCAATGCAGATTTTAATTTGTGAATTTTGAGGTTTCAGTCCAGACATATATGTACATTTGTTGACCATTTTTTAATTCCCAGTTTTAAATAATAGAAAACGGCAATATAATATATATACAGTGTGTTTCACTTTTCATGGGGACACCTAAATAACTTTTTTATTTTGAAAGCAATTACATAATATAAAATTTTTATCAGTTGCATAGGCCACGACAATGCACCTTTTTGTGTGAATAGAGTTTTTATAAAGTCAATATCTAGCCAACTATAATTAAAATAAAAAGTACTGTTTCAAGTAAAGTCATGCTAGCGATTAAGATTAGTATTAGGAAGTATTAGGAAAAGTTTTTACAAATCACTCAAGAACCCCTAATATCAAATTTCGCTGAAAATTTTTCATATTTAATTTCTTCTACATTTTTATGCTATCTGTAGATAATAGTTTCTTATTGCAATAATAAGAGTGTCATGAAGCAAAAAAATAATTTGTCAGTTCAAAGGTCGATTTACTAAACAGTTTACTCAGTTGTAACTATTGAATTTTGCTGAGCAATGGCCGATAGACATTTCAGTATTGCTTAAAAAGTAGAAATTATTCGAATTGTTGGTGATAATGAACGTTCTACCCGAGAGGCTGCCAGCCATATCTCGTAAACTCGTGTGAGGATTATTACGATACTCTGCTAATATTACTGCATCGAAATGGTGTTCTCGATTGTTCAATTCTCGTTGACGTGGTCTAGCAACATTTTCAGAAGTGTTGAAAATGTTATTCATGTATGCTACAGATAGATGTCTCGCGTTAAACTCTTTAGCAGGCACTCGAGTAGAACGTACATTATCACCAACAATTCGAATAATTTCTACTTTTTAAGCAATAGTTACAACTGAAGTAAACTGTCGTGAATTGACGTTTGAACTGACAAATTATTTTTTTGCTTCATGGCACTCTTATTATTGCAATAATAAACTATTATCTACAGATAGCATAAAAATGTAGAAAAATTTAAAAATGAAAAATTTTCAACGAAATTTGGTATTAAGGGTTCTTGAGTGATTTGCAAAAACTTTTCCTAATACTTTTTTGCTCTATCTTAATCGCTAGTATGACATTACTAGAAACACTACTTTTTATTTTAATTATAGTTGGCTAGATATTTACTTTACAAACACTATTCATACGAAAAGGTGCATTGTCGTGGCCTACATAACTGATAAAAATTTTGTATTGATTGCTATAAATAAATAAGTTATAAAAAATTATTTAGCTGTCCCCATGAAAAGTGAAACACATTGTATATAATATAACTTTAATTCGAGGTTGTTTTCTGTATAAGTGCAAACTTAGTACCAAAGCTGCAGTGCCGGCGCGAAAAATATGTACCGCCTTCAGAGAAGATGCCGTAAGTGATCGAACAGCACAGAAGTGGTTCAAGATATTTTTTTCGGGAGATTTCAGCCTGACCGATGAAACACTCTCTGGGAGACCGAAGATCATTAACAACGAGGAGATTCTACAAATTGGGGAGGAAAATTCCGGGACAACGTGCCTAGAGCTTTCAGAAAGGTTCAATGTGAGCAATGAAACCATTCGTTTGCACCTTCATCAACTAGGAAAGACGTGGAAGTTAAGTAAATGGGTCCCACATGAATTGTCCCATGATAACATTATTAAGTCGTCCTAGCATTTATTCGACGACCATTTCACGCAAAGATAATGAACCATTTCTTGATCGGTTGTTAACCTGTGATGAAAAGTGGATATTGGACTCAAAATTTCAGCGCTCGTATCGTTGGTTGTCGCCTACTGATTCAGTGCCACACATTCCCAAGACTTCTTTGCACCCAAACAAGATTTTATTGTGTGTTTGGTGGACAACAACCGGGATTATCCATTATGAGTTTTCGGAAACGGAAAACCATCACTGCTAACTTGTATTGTGAACAGCTTCAGTGAGTATAAGCAGCTCATCCAGAAACAGCCTTCTTTGATCAATGAAATGGTAATCTCCCAGGATAACGCCAGGCCGCATAACGCAAAAGTGACCCGTGAAAAAATTTCTGAACTTGGCTGGGAAACGTTACCACACCTTCCATATTCTCCTGATATTTCACCAAGTAATTACCACCTTTTTTTTGTCTCTTGGCAACTGTATAAAGCATAGACAGTTCAAAACTCGATTGATGTAATAAATGCGGTCCGTAAATTTTTTTGAACTATGTATTTTTTGAATCCATAGAATTTTACAATACCGGCATATAAAATTTGGTGTCACGTTGGCAAAAGGTCATTGACTGTGATGGTAATTACTTCTATGAATAATAGTGTATGATTGTTCCTTAATATATATTTATATTTTACCATCAAAAACCACACGAACTTCAGTTGCCTGATACATTAAATTGTTATACATTGTAGAAATAAAGTAACGACTAAATTAATTAACTCCGTTAATATTAATTTTTTGATCTTAAATATAGTCAATTTTTTCAGGATATCTTCAGTTTCTAATGTCATTTAGTTTTCGTGTTATGACGTCATCGATACTTTTTAAATGATAACCTATATTTTTCTTTGTTGACTGCGGTGGTACTTTTTATTCTGTTTCCAACTGTATAAAATTTTCAATATGTTATATTAGAAAAAAATTGTTTCAAAAGAGTTTCAAAGTCCAAATGTTAAAAATTTATTAATAAATGAATAGTTACTGTTGTGTAAAATAAATCAGTCAAATTCGGTAATTTTTTGTCAAAAACCAGCTAAACTAAAAAGAAACTAAATTCTCTAACTAGACACATACTCTAGTAATAAGATCAAACACTAAAAAGCACAGAAATGACAGTGTTCAAATTGTATTTACACTAAATGTTCAAAATGACGACCTTGTACCATTTGACAATACCAAAGACGATTCTAAAATTAATTTTTCACATTTTGAATTGTTTGAGATGACATTAACCTAATCTCATGCTGAATTATTTGCCCGAGATCTAAATTATTGGGTCGATTTTTGTGTATACTTTACTTTTTAAGTAGCTCATAGAAACAAGTCTACTGGCGTTAGTACAGGTTACCTAGCATGCCATTCAATTGATCGTCTTTTTCGTATCCATCTTCCTAGAAAAACTTGATCCAACTACTGTCGCACATTAATTGCGTAATGAGCTGGAGCACCATCATGTTGCAACCAAATGCTATAATTTGGCAGGTCAGGGTTGTTTGCCTTGGGGAATAATGCAGCTAATGTAGGCATCACTTGCAACTGTGAAAATTATAGGTAGTTTTCTCCATTCAAATTGTTTGCAAAAAAGAATGGACCTAAAATATTACCACCAATAGTTCCCGCCCGTATATTAACTTTGTGAAGATACTGTGTATGAATTTCATGCAGCCAATGGGGATTTCCCCTTGCTCAATATCTACATTTCTGTTTATTGACCGTTCCATTTAAACAAAATGTTGCTTCATCGGAAAATAAAGTATGTTGAAAAAGCATTAGATCGCGAAAGCAAATTTCCATCAATTGGTCACAGAATTCTTACTTACTATCAAAGTCATCTTCTGCCAACTCATATATACTAATGGAAGCTTGTATGGATTAAATTTTTGATCTTTCAAAAGTTCGAGAACTGAAGTGTGGCATATATTGTAGTTCAAAGCAATGCTTCTAATACTTGAATGTGGATTGTTTTCAGTTTCTAGTAACACATTAAGTTGTTCATCTTCATTTACAACGCCATGCTCTCGAAATTTACTTTCAGTCATACTAACTGTTGAGTGACTCATGGACTTACCCGGGTACTTTTCTCTAAAAAGTTGACATACATCTTGATGTGTTCTAGTTCTGTCAACATAACCAATCATCATTAACACTTCAATTCTATGTTTCTCGCTCAATTGTACCATTCTTATTAATAATAGTTTGCTAAATGTGAAAATTAATTAAGAAAAAGCAAATGACATTTGTTTTGTAGAAACTTTTGGCAATATTGCAGGGGTATTACATCACCACAAATGATGTCTATATTCTTTCTACACTTTACGACGCTATTTTATTCGAATTTTTCATAGAAAAAATTCGCCCTCAAGTAGGAATCGAACCCACGACCTCTGGTTTGCCGGACCATTGCTCGACCACTGAGCTGTTGAGGCGTGAATTAGAAACTTTTATGGGGATGTTTTGAGTTACATCAAAGGAAACAGATGAATATATCTTGCCCGTAGTACAGCAGTTGTGCAAATTAATTGCGTTTTCGCGAAGTAATGTAATTGTAAATATTCTTTCTACACTTTACGACGCTATTTTATTCGAATTTTTCATAGAAAAAATTCGCCCTCAAGTAGGAATCGAAAGGCGTGAATTAGAAACTTTTATGGAGATGCTTTGAGTTATATCAAAGGAAAAAGATGAATATATCTTGCCCGTAGTACGGCAGTTGTGCAAATTAATTGCGTTTTCGCGAAGTAATGTAATTGTAAATATTCTTTCTACACTTGTCTATATAATAAGTATAGACATATTTGATTTTTGAAATTAAATTAGTATAACAAAGTATCTTTAGAAAGAGTCTATTTTATTTCTGTTTAAAATCAGTTAAAATTTTTAGTCCAATGTTATTACTTCTTTAACATGCAATTTAGATGCAAGGGCTAATCTCTGTGCTCTACCCCTGACACTATAAAAATTTGCCAATCAATCTTATATTTTATTAACTCACCCTGAATCAATAAAACATGAATATTTCGTTAGTTACGAACACAGTTAATGGACTGTTTGTAAATGTCTTTTTATTCCAAGTACATTACATTATTTTATTGGGATCAATTGAAAGAACACATGGATGTCGTTATATAATAATTAAGATGATGTCATCGTAAAAATGTCGCACTTCTCTAAAACGTAAAATAAAACGGACTAACTTGATCTCTTAAATCTGTCGCAGAAGAAGTGAAAGACGCTAAAATTTATCAAATTAATTCAATGTCATTTATTACCGGACATCTCGGAGCGAAATCTTTTCTTCAGACTTCGCCACCGATGGCGACACTGTCCTGTGTGATGGAGTGTAGAAGATCACAATGACAGTTTTCTTTATTAACCGCAACCCGTACATCCTGCCAGCACGTTTCAATGTTACGGATTTCAAATTGATGCTGTCAAAGTTCTTTCATTTAATTTTATTATACTACACATATTCAGATCCCAACAAACTATATCCATATTAGAAATATAAATCAACAACAATATGTATCAATGTTCTAATAGATAAATTATTAATTTGAAATAAGTTTTTGTATATTTCTTTTATAAGTATTCAATAAGACGTCATTATTCGCGTTTTCACAAAAAAAAAAAATGTAAAGCGCTCAAATGTACTAGTTTTCAACACTTAATTGATTCAGAATAATTGAAACATACATGAGTAGGTAAACCCCACCAGTTTTGTATAATAATTTTAATAATATAAAATATTAGTAAAAATCTGGATAGGATATATTCGGACACGTTCACAGAAAATATTAATAGTGAACCTGCATTTGTGTTCTTCACACCAGATTTTTACTAATATTTTATATTATTAAAAATACCTTTGTATTATACAAAACTGGTGGAGTTTACCTACTCATGTATGTTTCAATTATTCTGATACATTACACATGCGGTTAAGCCGTAGTATGAGTGAAGGCACAAACAAAATGCAGTTTTCTAGAGAGATTGGCTGTGCTAACCTTTGGAAGGGCGTCGTTACTTCACATTAATTATGTGGACGGTATGCGAGGTACTTCGGCTGTCTGACAACAGGTAGCGCCGAATTTACTTCTGCGCTCGGTCTGGATAATTACGGTGATAGGGCGAGGTGGTTCTTTTCTGTGAATGTGTCTGGAAATACCCTTTCTCCAGCAGGGGCGTACCGATGAGCTTGTAGAAAAGCGAAATACGTATCTACGTCTCTGGGGATAGGATATATTCGGACACGTTCACAGAAAATATTAATAGTGAACCTGCATTTGTGTTCTTCACACCAGATTTTTACTAATATTTTATATTATTAAAAATACCTTTGTATTACTTAATTGATTGCCGTTTATTTGTATTTATATATTATTAGTAAGTTTTAATATAAGATATTTATACTATTTATTTATGAAAATTATAATACAAGCAATACGTATACAACAAATTCAAACTTTTTGATATCTATTAGTTTAATTCCATTTGTAAAATTTAACATTTCTAAACAATGATTTTCCAGGACTTAAGGGAACTAGTTTTGATGAAAAAAATGTAGTTTTGTATAAAAATTTGAAGGAAAATGAAAATTTTCAACCATGATCTTTTTTATTTCAAATGTGTTTTAGGGCCGAAAAATGCATTGATCGACTTTAATTGACTTTTAGGTTTTTTCAAATTTCAGGCCAGTTGTTGCTACTAACGTTTATACTGCACGTGAAAAGTCTTTCTTTGAAGACTGTGGTTAAGTAAAAAAAGGTATAAATAACATCTCCCACCACCATTAATACTCGTATCGTATGTAAGTTCTCATTCTCAGTAGGTAAAATTAATATTCAGTGTTGAAAATAGGGCGTAAAGCTTGCTACGACCAGTACGTCGCACTTAAAAATATATATATATATATATATATATATGAATATACACCCCGGAGCAGACCCGGTCTCGGGCGACTGAAACCGCCCCCTGCCCGTTCTTGCCAACGTCCAACGGCCCACCCGACTTCTGGCCCAGGGGTGGGGAGACCCATAGGTAAGTAAAACAAGCTAAAACGATGGTCAAGGGCGCCACCGAATTTATGCCGCTGGACGTCGCAAACTCGGAAACAATGATAAAATATAAAAAAAAAAGGCAAGTAGCGTTGGGTAGAAGGCCGGTTCCGCGACCGAGACTCGCTCCACTCTCGAGGATCGAGAAACGAGAAAGAAAACTGCGCTCGCTGTTTCCAACCAAACAAATCCTATTTATTATCACACTCGGTATATGAGATGAAAAAAATTTTACAAATCTTGAAATGGTGAACTTATATGATTAAGTTAAATTTTTATAATTAGAAACAATGGTGTAATATATAATGAAAAAAAAAAGAATAAATAGATATAGTGAATTTACTACCATGCGGCTGATGGCCTTAGTTCGCCCAAAAAAAAACAATACGTATTCCTTTCTTTTTTGTTGGTTCACAAAATATTTTACAATTTCAACAATTCATTGAAATAAATCAATCTTAATCTAGGAAGTTTATTTAATTAAAATAAGTTGGCAAAAATATGTAATGCATATAATTAAAGTATTTAAATAATTTACATGCATAAAACAAGTTAATATTGAAAAGTTTTACATCTGATCGTGAAGCGAATGAAGAAAAGTATTAAGAAAAGACCAAAAAAAAAACAGGTCAGGCAACACAGGTTATTTTGTTTGAAAACACCTGGGATTTTATTAAAACGATAGATAAGTTAATTGCAATAATTATATATATAAAAACAAAAAAACAAAAATAAGAAACTGCGAATGACAAAAAAAAATAGAATAAACAAAACGAGAGCTTATCTGTCGAGTGGAACGGCTACTGTGTCCCTTCTCCCTTCCAAAAAAACGTTACAAGCGGGAATAATCAGGCGTTTTTTTTTGTTTTCGTTTTTCCTCGCCCGTCGTTACATCATCTAAATAAAGGAATAAACAACGAAATAAGCGAAAGGAAAAAAAAATAAGCCCAGATACATACCGAAGAAGCGTTCGATGGCGGTGAAATTAATTAGGTGGTGCTTCACGTGTTATTATATTTCCCTTATCTCATCACTTAAGATCCTCAAATTGAGATATCGCATTAGCGATTAATTTCGATATTAATATCAACCAAATCCCTCACGGGGCCGTAATTATACAAATTACATTAAGGCTACATTGATAAATATCGGTGATGAGGGAGAACATAACCACGTTTTAAGATCGGCAACTAACGACGGAGTGTAGAGAGCAAGTCTCGTACTTTTCCTTTGAAAAAAGCAAGTACTGAGGTACGAGAAAAAAAGAAAAAAACTTGAAAGAAATCAAATATATTAACAAATAACGAATAACGATACCTATACAGGTAGGTTCGTTGGAAATGGAGCAAAATTTACTAAAGATATCATTAATTATATTACCAAAATAACGTGATGAAGCGTTGAGCGTTGCGGACATGTAACAAGCTAACATAAAGAATCGCGAAAAACTTTACAAAGCGTCCATGTATACACTCTGAGGATGACAACTTAGTTGTCGAATAACGTATGTAGGAAACGAGTATTAATTGTAGTAAGGGGTTTTACACCTTCTTAAATTGTACATGAAATGACTCAAACGAGATCGATATATTATATACCATGATATTCAAGAATTTTTTGGGCATTGACATGAATGTAATACACATGATTGCATTAGCGTTTGAACATACAGCTTTACAGTTGTTGCCTCCCACTTAACTTCAGAGAAGCTCAAAAACAAAGCCGTATCAGATGGTGCAAAGAAATACGAAAAAAATCAATTAAGGTCATTCAAATTTAGTGTACAACGTGACGAAGTTTGGATTTACTTGTACAATCCTGAAAGTAAACAATAATCCACAGCTAGAGTCTTTCAAAGCAATCCAGAACATACGAAAGTTGTTCGTTCATCTACTACTGCGAAGCAAATGATCGGTTGTTTCTTCGGTTTTACCGCACATATGTCAACTGTAAGTTTAGAGAAATTAAGCGTGAACGCTAATTAGTAAACCACAAGAAATCGATGAAACAAGAAGAAATAATCGAAAACTTCGAACTATGTTCTGTCATAGCAACTTAAACTCTCACTCAGCAGGTCAAATCGCTGATTTTTACACAGTAGAAATGTAAAATTAATGACCCATTTATTGTATTAATATGATTTATCACCTTATGATTATTCGTTTCTAAACATCAGATATAAAATCCATGGTGAACGATTTTCGTCGCCTGAAGCAGCTGTTGAAAGATTCAATTCACTGGTTTTTGTAATAAAATCTTCAGAGTCATAAAATGCTTCGCCAACTTAGTTTGAGCACATGAAAAGTGTATGGATGTCAAAGGCGAATATTTCGAAAAACAATAAAATCGCTTTTTCAATTTCGTCGTTTCCAGAAATATTCTCAGCAACTTTCGTATATCAACAATAATTTCAAATACTAAGCTTTGGAGAACCAAATCAGAGATATTCACACGCATTTTCAATAATATTGAAAATTGCTTCAACCTGTAAGCTAATAACGACGACAGGTATCGATTACTGTTCCGCTGTAAATTTGGAGGGCTGTACGTTATAACAAGTAAATAAAAAATATTTACTTGAACACATTTTTAAATAATAAATATATGCACACTTAAATAAACAAAGAGATTTTAATGTTTATGCCCTACTGTGTAAGTGTAGTGCTCTCTTTGACCTATGATTCTTTTTTCTGTTTACCTATTATTCCTAATAGTCATAATAAAACGATCTTCTGCGTATTGCTTATGTGGTCATAATCATCAAATTGTCGCTGTTTATTTAATGAGGATCGCCTTTCTCGTTGTGACGTCGAGATAATTAAAGATCAAAAATCAAGAGTATGGCTAGAAGTTTGATAACATCTGGAGGAATTTACTACGAGAATCTTATTATGGTTAATGATGTATGGAGTGAAGTACGAATATGCAATCTGTATAATAAAGAGCGCTGGCTTATATTTCTACAAAAAAAAAAGCTAATAGAGAAAATAGATATATTTGTATAAAGTACATCTTATATGGTGACCAGTCTCCATTATTTTATAGAATAACCTTACAGTCTTCTTTATATTAGGTGATAATTAAGAAATGTTATATAAATTTTTCTCGCGAAGTCTATGCTTCATAAAAGCTCAAACATTCTCAAATGGGTAGGTGCCCGGAAACCGCGAAATATTGCCGCAATACCATTTGCAGCCTTCCACTCCCTACACAGTTTGCTTCTAAGTTTTGGATCTTTGTCTTCCTGTAGGATCTAATTTACACTGTTATATTTAAACCACACTCTTACCAATTTTGGAAATTTCTCTTGGTGCAATTTTAGCATTCGTTTCGCTTTTAAAATGCCCATAGACATGCACAAAGTTATGAAACTTGGCGTGTTAAAGTAATCCCAGATATTAATCCTCACAGAGTGTTTTACAGAGCGCTATAAAATACGCTATTTGTCGTCAATCACGCCTTCCTTCCAGGCAATAAAGCTCAGAAATAATATTCATCTTTAGACAAAACATCGAACTAATCTTTGTTGGAAGTTTCTTGTGCCCAGATTACGTGCGCCTGTAGATGGCGTTAGTTATTGGACAGCAACGGTTTAATAATTGTGCTTCTATAAGCGATGTCGTATTCGCATAATTTGCTTCTAATTATCATTATACTTGTTAAGAAAGCTTAAGACAAAGGTGAACATTTGTTTGACGCCGTATGCGTATATTCAATGCAAAACAATAATATTCATAATTATTTTGTGTTTCTTGTTTTACATAGTTTTAGTTTAGTATATACAGACTGTCCCGTAAAAAACGCCAACATTCATAATTCCGTTATTTATTGTCCGGTTTTATTTAAACAAAAAGTAAATTTAATAGCATCAAAAACACTATAAGATAGCAGTGTTTTATTTGTTTTCAATTGTTTTCATTAATGTCAAACGACAGTCAAGTTTTTTATTTTAAATGGCAACATATATATTTTTGGCTATATTCGGATTGTATTTTTTTTTTTCTGAATTCAACGATGTATAACATGTTTATTTTTGATAAACGTTTATTGCAAAAAAAAAAACTTTATAAATTTCATCTTTGTCTTCCATTATTTATAAATATTCGAATGTGTCATGAAACATTTGAAATGTAAGTATTATAAATATTATTATAAGAAACAAAACACTTTACAATAAATGTTGAAATTGCCCGCCACCTTGTTTACACATATCGCACATCTCCTAATAATAAAAAATAAAAAAAAAACTTTATAAATTTCATCTTTCATTATAGTAGACTTGGCCCAGTCCACTAGCATTATGTCAATGTGCCTTAAGTGTCAGTTTGACTTTATTAAGTTTTCTGTATTATCCTGTTTGAACGTTTTGCCGCAACAAAAAGCGTATTTTCGTTAAAAATAAATAACAATGAATTAACGGACATGTTACAAGTGTTCTTTGAATGTAATAAAAATCGCCTTCAAGCAGTTCGTCGGTACAGTGCTCGTTTTCCGGACAGAGAAGTTCCAGGTTCGAAAATATTTCAGAGAATTGAAAAGAATTTAAGAAATTATGGATCATTTACCAAACCAAAATCACAAAAACGGAAATTCTCCGAAGATAAGGAATTAGATGTTCTTCTTGCAGTACAGCAAAATTCACGAACTTCGATTCGCGAAATTGCACATAATATTGGGGTATCAAAAACTACAGTTCATGGTATTTTAAGAAAACACAAACTTAAACCGTACATAGCTCGAAAAGTTCATGCATTAGAACAAAATGATCCTGGCCGAAGAATCCAGTTTTGTCGTTTTTATTTAAATGCATTAGAACAAGACCCGAATTTTTACAGAAGGATAATTTGGTCTGATGAATGCACTTTTAGCAACAACGGTATTTTTAATAGAAACATACATCGACAGTGGAGTGCAGACAATCCGAGATTTGTAATTGAAAATAATTTTCAAAGACGTTTCAACGTAAATGTTTGATGTGGCATTTTAGGTGATCAATTAATTGGGCCATTTTTCATAGATGGTTGCTTAAATCAAGAAAAATACTACACTTTATGACACGAAAATCTCCAAAACTTTTTAGATGAATTACCTTTGGCAAATTTAAATAGAATATTTTTTCAACAAGATGGGGCTCCCGCGCACAACGCCAGAGTAAATACTGATTTGTTGAACACCCAATTTGGAAATAGGTGGATAGGAACATCCGGTCCTATCGAGTGGCCTGCGCGTTCACCGGATCTTACGCCCCTCGATTTTTAGTTGTGGGCTTATCTACAAGATCGAGTTTATTTAACAAATCCAGAAAATGTTGACATTTTAAGACAAAGAATTATTAACACTTGTCAAGAAGTACCTGCCGCTTGTCTTTTAAATGCGACCTTTGGAGTAATTAGGAGATGTGCGATATGTGTTGAACAAGGTGGCGGGCAATTTCAACATTTATTGTAAAGTGTTTTGTTTCTTATAATAATATTTATAATACTTACATTTCCAATGTTTCATGACACATTCGAATATTTATAAATAATGGAAGTCAAAGATGAAATTTATAAAGTTTTTTTTTGCAATAAACGTTTATCAAAAATAAACATGTTATACATCGTTGAATTCAGAAAAAAAAATCCAATCCGAATATAGCCAAAAATATATATGTTGCCATTTAAAATAAAAAACTTGACTGTCGTTTGACATTAATGAAAACAATTGAAAACAAATAAAACACTGCTATCTTATAGTGTTTTTGATGCTATTAAATTTACTTTTTGTTTAAATAAAACCGGACAATAAATAACGGAATTATGAATGTTGGCGTTTTTTACGGGACAGCCTATATATATATATATATATATATATATATAGCTAATTACTTTCTTTAAATTCATAAATGTATATAGTATACTTAATAAGATCTTGCATTTGGATCATACCGTGCAATATTAATTACAATTGCAAACCATGCGAAATGTTAGATTACCGAAATTTCCTAATTGATTTAATATAATATATGTTATTCTGTGGCCCATTACGTGCCTGTTATTTCTGTTAAATATGCAAAGGCGTCATTGAATGTAAAGGTCTATTATGGGTTTCACGTTTACAGTTTATAGCCCTGTTTGTCCTATTCATTGTGAGTTTTTCCGTATGTCTATTGATTAATATTCCAGATTTCTTACAATAAGTTTAATTTTATTACCTTGTCAGAATAATTGTTGATGCCACCCCATAATTTACCTGGCATAAAAGACAAATGAAGACTAGTATCTACGAAGAACTCAACGAGAAAACATCTAGCAAGGATTCGTAAAGCATCGAGCTAGACAGAAAACTCGGCATTATCTTCGTTCAGATATTCAAAATAAACTTCAACATCAAATAGATAACAAGTATCTTCTATCACATAATTAATAGTTGTGTGCATTGCAGAATAAAATATATTAATTCACAAACGACAACAATAATATTTATGTTCTTCTTGTCTCGCTCCGATTGCCATTACCAAAGTGTTAATTGCTTTTTGGGTGTGTTGTTGTAGTGCAACATTCCTCGAGTTCTTTAAGATCATCTACGTTTTAGGTTTGTCGATATTGCCTTATCCATCGTCTGACGATGTCTTCCGACTTATGCAAATACTTAGCGGCTACTTCAATTGTCATTTTAGGACCTTTAGATACGCTCGTCACACAAAAACACTGCTTCGAAACGTTTTGCATACGCTACACTCATTTCAACAAAAACTATGACGTGCCTCACATACAACGGATAACTGAACTTAAACCGACTACGCTTATTAGAGGGGAGGTATTTCTACTTACTTTTTCAGTTCCATTCTCTCATTAATTTTCTCTTCATGGGATATTAGCTTGCCTTTCTTATTACATGCATCGTATGTAATAAAAAGCGCCAACGAAGAGAATCAGTCTGATAGCGTATTCTAAAGAAGGATGTACCATAAACAGCGAAGCGTCAATTGCTATAATAGCCACCAGTAACAATCTGAAAAAAGATTGCAGTAATAATACCAGCAGTTTTACTGTGTCTCCTATATTTATATATTCTACGAATTCTACGAATTCATAGTTATTATACACTCATTGCAGAAACAATGTAAAAATACACATATGGAAACATATGGAATTATCCTCAAATACCCTAGAGTCAAAAAGTCCAGGTTTTAAGCGCACTGTAGAAAAAACACTTTTTTGTCTTCTTTAAATGCAAAGCGTAATATTTCATGCATACTAAATGGTAAACCAGAAACAAAAACGAAAGATACATTCATTTTATGTAAAACGAAACAAAATGAAGGTGTTGTATTTTTCAGTGGTTCGTTCCCCTATCGCAAACACTCTCCAAACATGTTTCATAAATTCACAAGCGGCAATGTTCCCAATGTAGAAACAGCAGAACTATACTTTTGTATTCTCGACAACCCAAACCGACTGCTTATGCCGCTTCAACATGTGGCGTAATTCGATTAACTCCGCATTAAAACAATGTAAACACATGCACTTGCGTCGGAATCTGTTTCGTGATTCATCCCTCGATATTTGCGTGGCGTTATTAAAATTTTTGATTGCTTTTGTTGGCATCATTTCTGCAACATCCCCTTTGTATTGTTCTCGTCTTTCAGCATTAAATTGTGTTTACGCAGACGAAGCTCACAGCGCCAGAAGTTGTCGTTTAATTTATAAATTATTTTAATTCTCGATTCTGTTCAGTATTCTATTTTATCTATATTAATTCCACGCAATCTTATTCATTTATTAAAGAACTTGAATTAATAACATAACTTTTCAATAGTTTATTAAGGAAATATATCAAAATTAAAAGACACGAATATATTTGGTTTTAGAATTCCGGGCTGAAACCGCGTCCTTAACACTGGTTCCTTGATCGATTTTTTTCCACTCTTACAAGGGGCATTTTCAGGGTTGCTACAACTCTTGTCGTTGCTGTACTAAAACTACAGCACCAGGCAAACTAAAGGCACGTATAATTTAGAACAGAGGCTCCCAAACTTTTTTTTCTCATAGACCACTTTGAAAGTTTTGCTGGTTCCGGTGGACCCCCTGCAGCTACATTTCTACCATATTCCCAAAACTCGACAAAAAATGTGAAGATTAGATCTAACTATGGAAATTTGCGTTGCGGCTGAGTTATTGGTTAATTAATTAATTGATTTTGCTGTGAGTGGATGTCAAAAAAGTAAAGTTAGCCAATCAAAAAAGTGATTCCATCCAACTTTACTCCTTTGACATCTACTCACAGCGCAAGAAACCAATCAATTCTCACATATTTTATTTAGAAAACTCCCCAATCTGAGTGGTAAAAAGAAAAAGAAAAATAGTATATTTCCTTGTGTTGTATTTATTCAAATATGTAATTATTACACTATTAATTATTATTGTAATTATAATTAAAATTAAATATTAATAACTTAACGTAACTTCTACAATGACAATCACAAAATAGTCATAATTTTAGTGGGAGGGATGTACTTGATGGATTGACAGCAAATTATCAATATTTGGCTTCAGTTTTGTTAGGAATAACCGCAAATCTCCCCGTTCTGTGATACTCAATCTGCTCCTTTTTTTTTGTTAAAAGGTTTGTAACGACACTAAAACTTTTCTCGACAAGATATGACGAGGGAAACGCTATCAAAAGCTTTCTCGCAATTCCCCACAGTCCAGGATATTTTTCGGGTATTTCTGCCTGCAGCCAAAATGTTTGATACCCTCTTTTAAATTTCACCTTCAGTTCCTCATTAGTGCTAAGCTCGAGTAGCTCCTCTTGTAATATCACATTCTCCACTTGCGTTTCATCAAGTGGATTTATGATCCATGGTGGTATTTCCATCGTCAGAATATCTTCAAATCTGATTTTAAATGTTGAACGTATGTGTGAATATCCTCATCAAGGCATTCTACCTGTGACAAGTTTGAAAACTGGAAAAATTCGTGCCGACTAATATTTTGCTTCATAAATTTCAATTTTCCAAGAAAAGCTGAAATTACACCCTATGTTTTTATTAAATTGAGGCTGTCCCCTTGTAGTTGTAAGTTAATGTCATTAAATTTTTTGAACAAATATCTAATAATGGCTCTGTTCAGTATTTAATTTTTAATACGTACCTATTACACGCTAACATTACAAATATACTTATTACAACATAAATATATCTCCTATCGCAGGTGGGTTGGAAGAGATTTCTTTTACGAATAAGCCTCACCTTTTGTACCTACGTATTTGTTTGTAATTTGTCGATTTTTTTTGTTTACTTACGTGTACAATCAATTGTAAAATAAATAGATAAATAATAAATAAAATAAAAGTATGTATATCAAATAGGCAGGTAAGTACTTACTTTTCCGACAGTGGCAAACACTAACATCGATTCACTTTACTTTACTTTTCTTTTCGAAATTCGGGAAACAAATGAGTAACGTTTATCCGTGGCATTCGTATTTATATTGGTGAAGAATCAAACAAGTTCATGCAAGATTGCAAGCACACACACCACAAGTCGTACTTCGTCCCTTTGCACGTCTGAACAAGCATTGCGGACGGTGGCAGCGGCAGCGCTTTGCAAGTCTCGACACGTTGTACTGAATATGGAATATGCAAGTTTTTACAAGTAACAGTCGCTGAGCTTCTTAAAATATTATCTGCCTACATTGATAGGTGAACTCAAGCCAACATTTTTGTTCATCACTATCGAAACCAGATAAATTTTCGTGGACTCCCGCTTACGAATTGTGAACCCCCATTTTTTTGTCACGCCAACGTAGACCCCCGTTGAGTCTCCCGTGGACCCTTGGGGGTCGACCTGGACCACTTTGGGAATCAATGATTTAGAGTAATAATCATCATCAAGGGTTGCATACCTTAAAAATGAAGTCCTACACAGTGCTACCTACGCGATCTAAAATAGTAGCGCACGCTAACAACAAGGCTGACGCTTGATGTTCAGCGAATACCTCTCTCTCTCGCGGACTGACCCACCTGAAGGTGGACGCTCCACAGAAATGCCCCTACCGACTAACTCGTATGAAGGAGAGCGTGTGGGATCAAAGATCGCTCGTTGGTAAAGAAAAGGCGCCACCGCATAAAGTCCACGGCAGGCGCACCCCGTATACACGGCTGCGGGTGGAGCTAGATGGCCTCAGACGCAAAAGAGAGAAGTATTCCCTCACTCCTTGTTGCTGCCAAAACGTGTAACTGTGATCTCTCCAACACTCGCTGGGTAAGAAATCAAACACAAAAATCCAAACAACAAATAACTTTAATCAAACAACAAAGTATCAAAACAATCGATATTCAGGTTAACATTAAAACACAATAGAAAACAACCGGGAGTTATCAACAATATCAGAATAATTCAAAAGTTCCAACAGGTGTACGTTTCTTCAACTTGGTATAGATGGCTAAGTATATAATTATCAAAAGTATACAAAAAAAAGGTTAAGCCAACTAACAATTATCTTACGAACGAGGTTAAGCCTCTCTAAATGTAATGACAAAGAAAATTGTAAGAATATAAAGTGACGTGAACAAAATTTAAATGTCCACTAAATATTTGAACACCGGGTATATAAAATTACAGTATAAATAAGGTAGTATATAAAATTTCTATCATAGGTAACGCTATAAGAATCTGACAAAACAAATGTGCCCGAAAGTAAAACAAGCACAGGTACTCTAAATGTGAAAGCAACCCCCTGTATATCAGGTTATAATTAAATACAAGAAACTATACGTCAAATTACAAAGATTAGGTAATTCGAGAGAACGGTAGTGAGAATTCTTACTGTGGTTCTGTACAAAACGTTTACAAAAATATAAAGTAATCACTGATTTAAAATTCGACGTGCTCTCTAATTAAACGGTAGCTCCACTCATGGTACGAGCCTCAAGATTATAAAATTGCCAAATGAAATGGTTGCGAGATTCATAAACTACTTAAGATAATAAAAGTAAATGAGTTTAATCTAATTAAAAATTTACCATACAAAATTAATTTAAGGGGGTGAAGCCCTTAATTTGATTATACAAGTGATAGGATCACAACTAAAAAAGTAGAGAAAGGAGAAGCCCCTCTCTGTAGTTAATTAAAAATAATAAAACCAAAATTTACACTATCACCCTAATGATGATTAAAAAGAAGTTAAGTTTTAATTAGTCTCCAAACAAAAGATGTCTCCTTAAAGACACCGAAAAATTTAAAGCACACTTAGCTGGCTCCAAGACTTCGATGTAACGTTTCCCCGGAGTCTGTCTTCCTGGAAAGTTCATCAAATAAACGGAATGTAAGGGTTTTAACCACCATACAGGAAACTTGGTCCTAGATGGCCTTCGGTCACCACGTGGAATTATTTCTTAACGGAATGAGTTCAAAATGGTCAATCACGCCATTCCGACTGAATATAAATAAATTCCAGAATTATACCACAATTAACCGGATAACCCGATAAAATCCTAGGAAGAAAATTCGAAATAAGTAAAACTCAATATATTAAAAATATCTCTTACCGCCGAACAAGCTCCTTCGAATACAAGAAACACGTTATCGTGGCGATGTCTAAGGAAGAAGTAATTGCAGGAAGCCGCGTGTTTCACACAATGGCCGACATACGTCATCATGAAAATTCGGAAATATTAATAAAAGAAAACAGAACTCAAAATCTCCCTACGATTAAAGTATGCCTAAAGAGTTCAAACGAGCCCACTTTGTCAATAATTAATTTTCAGGAAACGGTAAATATCAAAATCAAGGTAATTATACATTCAAAGTAGAATCCTGTAACTGAAGGAAAACAAAATTCCGAAGAGAGGGCGCTCTAACGAAAGAATTAACAATTAATAACCTGAACGATAATTCAAATCTAACGACGCTGCGTCCAGACGCTCTTACAATTCAAAAGGCGAATTTCCACATAGCCAAATTTAGGTAACGGAGATACATGACTCGAGGAAATCGGAAAACACTGTCAGAATGATTAACGCGGCAAAAAGAATGTTTAAAGAAGAGTACTGCGTCAAACACAGCAACTTCAACAATATCGGAACCAACCAGATGGCGTCCGCAAATAAAGAACCAAAATTATATAACAGAAAATATAGGGTCGGTCAAAATAATCGAACCCGAAATTAGAATTAGGAATTATTTAACTTTTGAAAAGCTTAAACGACATGATAATTAATAAACTAAAAATATAAAATAGAGTAATTTGAAACAATTGAAAAATAAGCGGATCACGATGACTTGAAGAGCCTAGAATAAGAGTGAAAGGAATAAGAATTTACCAGCATAACGCCGAGTGATTTTCTATACGTAACAACAGTGCTTCAGTGCTTCAATACGTGGCACCAATAAACTTATCCATGCTAATAACGATGCTGAATCGAATCTGTTATTTAAAGGATTCGCCACTAGTAATGCACCTTTCCCTTATCTTTCTAGTGCCAACATTTCCAATCCACGTCTCACAACCAAATCTCTGTAGCCTATATTTCGTTCTGGATAGACCCCGATCAGTAACTCAGGTACTTGAAAAATTTACGCTGAACGCATTAAATTTGTTTCACATGTATGTCATAGATTGGATACCAAACGGTCGGCATATATTTCATCTTATTAATGATATGTATTGTGATGACTCATCAAACGGTGCATCATAACTCTAGCGTTTTCTCGAGGCAGGTAGAACTCTCGAGAGAAAATACCCACATTCATATATAAGCCGTCGTGGAAGGGATGGCGATTATTCCATACCGAATCATCGAGGATTAAATACATAAATATAAATACCTAAATGTGCTTATTGTTGGTAATTAGTTTTAAATTGTTATTCGTTTTATTATTAATATAGTATGTGTCTAAAGTTATCGTTAGTTTTATTTAAGAACCCGAAAAGGCAAACTTTACAGTATGAAGCAAAGAGTTTAATTCTGCCAATATTTAAGAAATTTCGAGACATTCTAATAATAAAATCCAAAGACTTAACAGCAGATCTGATAATGTTTAATAGGTGTTGATCGAAGGTCAACTTACTATCAAACGTAACACCAAGATACTTCATAGATTGCTTTTCTTCAATAAGAGATATCATTGTAATAAAGAGAGTATATAAATTTATCTTCCTTGTGAATTGTACAACGTAGCATTTAGAAATATTTATATTACGTTCATGCGATACCAACAGTGGACAGTATTTAAATTGTTTTGCAAAAACTCTATATATTCTCAATATTGTGATAGTTCGTTTGCATAAGTTGCAATCAACAAGCATTAAATCTGGAGGAACTGCAAAAGTCGAATCGAAAAGTCTCAACTTATACCCATTGTACTTATTGTAGGTAAACGACATAGTTTGCCCTACTCGTCAAATATGACTTCATAAATTTGATCAGAATCAGAATTGCTAAATTCAAAAGACGAGGATTTCTGTAAAAGAAAAATGTGATCAATGGCATCGAAGACGCGACTGAAGTAAGTATAAGCAGTAGATCAGCATCTTTTAAAGTTGCTCCTATATCTTGGGTTATGCAGCAGAAGTTTGTTGAAATGGAGCGGTCGTCTGTAACCGCTATGAAGAAAAAAAGAAAGGAAGATACTTGAATGAGATGACTTTATCAAGGGCGGATTCAAAGATTTTTACTAAAACATAGATCTTCCAAATTATGGCAGAAATTGAAACTGCTTCACCAAATCCGTTATCTGGCACCTTGCCCAACAAATCAGTATGCTCCATTACAAACCCTGTCCAAGTTTACCAGATGATTAATTGCTTGGAAAAAATCGAATACACATTTCTTGATGAATTTCTACATCTATGTCGATATATTGTTAGAGATAATTTGTAATTAGTACTGCAAATTTTAATTCAAAAATAAATACCGAAGAAAGTCTTTAATTACTAAAATGAATAAAGCGATATCAAAATAAGGATCATTTAAAAAAATTTCCATGGTCGCAAAGGAGCTAATTACTACCACTTTTACTCCGCTATGTAGACGCTTAAGAAGAAAAAGTTCTGAACGAAAACTTGGTGGTGTATACAAGCTGTTCGATATGTTACTGTAGTGTATTCGACTCAACAAGGAACAGCGAATACGAGCGAAAAGTCGCTCGAGCGATTGTGGTGCCGGCACCTGGTACACTGACGGATCACAATGCAATCAGAGGACAGGTGCAGGCATATGCGGAATGTACCCTAGAAGGAAGATATCGATATGTTTGGGAAAACATACGACGGTTTTCCAGGCCGAATTGTTTTCAGTCGCAGTCTGGGTCGGGAAAATTCGGGAAGCCGGCTGCGCAAACAAAAAAAATCAACATAATGACTGATAGTCAGGCAGCTATTAAAGCCATTATGAATACATCTACTGGTGAAATATTGGAAACAAGTCCTCAATAAACAGGAACAAGACAATACAGTGTCGCCGATATGGGCACCAGGACATGAGGGAATTAAAGGCAATGAGATATAGCTGAGGAACTGGCCAAAGGAGGTACTAATAGGAACTTCATACGACCAGAACCTGTGTGCAATCGCTAAGGATTCCGCTAAAAGGGAGATCTGGTTATGACTAGAAAGAGAACATAAAAAGAAATGGAGGTTAACGGAATGCCAACTCCATACTAAGACACTTTTAATGAAGTTGGACGGAAGGTTTTCAGCCGATCTAATTCGTACTAATAAAAAATAAATTAAATTAATTACCGGCTTAATAACCGGACATTGTCCTTTAAGGAAGCAAGTGTACAGCATGGGCTTGGTTAGCGAGCCCTGGTGTAGGAGATGTGAAAAACAGGAGGAAACTAGCTTTCATGTAATATGAACGTATGAGGAACTGAAGGGACTCAGACAGAAACATTTCGGAAGATATTTATTGAATCCTACGAGTGTACTCAAACTTCCCCTGAGGAAGATAGTGGCTTTTATCGAGGACACAAGACTAATAAGAGTGGAACTGAGAGATCTATTCGGGATAGTACAAAGTGCCTTGACGTGCTGCCGTCCAGCCCAAAACAGAAGAAGAATAAGAATGTTAAAAGTCGAAGAATCACCAAAAGCAATTCACGTTGTAACGTGTTGAAAGTTCAAACAATTTACGAAAATTAGGCGCCCAATTTTATTAACCAATTACTTAAAGTAAATTTGCTGAATATTCTCTTAACTGCCAATGATAAATTGGTAAAAATAATAACGAAATCAATAACGTAAGTATATCTGAGATTGAAGCCAGTAATTATAATTATCGCTTATATATGGTAAAAATAAATGTTGATTATATTTTCCTAACAAATATTTCTTTCAATTATATCACAGTAATAAATTTGAAATGTTCACAGTCGTTTGCACATAATAACTTTCAATACCGCCACAAACGTATACGAATTTTCAAAGTGCATGCAAGTATTTTAATATAAGCCACTCGAGGTAGCGAAGTTTCCCATTAAATACCTGAAAATTCGTGGTAAACCAATATAATCTCTTGTACCACTCTCCGAGAACGGTAATTTGACGGAGGACACTTCAAACGACTGGCTTGGGGGTGCGTTATCAGAGGGAGAACAGCCCTAATTAATAATATTCCGCTCGTTTTTGATATCAAGGGGACAGAAGAGGGGTTATTAAAAACCGCATGCAATATGCATGCGTTTTCCGATCCCCGCGACATCGGATTCGAAAACAATATCATCGTCGAAACGTCAAAATGTTACCAAACTTTTAACTGTGCTGTGGCTGAACTTTTAATTAGTACGCCATATAATTTATAGGACAAAAGCAATTTAAAACGTACTTGAGTGGGTAAAACCTCACTATTTATATAATACAAAAAAACATTTTTAATAATATCATTATTAAAAGTCAGGTGTGGAACTATCCAGACATGCAGATACATGTTTCGGCCTACTATAGACAGGTCAGTGCATGATACTTTTCGTGGTTTTACCTGTCGCTTAAAATGAACACTGACAGCTAAATATCTAAAGTCGTTCCACGGGCACTGGCGTAATCATGGCCTTCCAATGCGCCTTGTAACTGACTGTAAGCTATTGTAGGATGCTAACGCATGAATTTTTAAAATATTATTATAAAGAATAGCACGTCTAATTATTAAATGTGTACGGTCTTATTAAACTTACATAGGAAGATCTCGAATCCGGAAATTCAAAAAATTATGAAACTTTGGGAACCTGTACATTACATACAAATATGTACTACGCAATTTTTTTCCGCGGAAAAACACTCTGACTGGGTGAAATGGATTTTTAAAAATTTGGAAATTTTCCATTTTGCCATTTTGCGCATAACTCGTTAACGGTAAGAGGCAGAGAAAAAGTTTTAACACAAAAAATGTTTGTTTGAATGAGTTTTATTAAGCAGGTAAGAAAAAAAGTTAAATATATTTACAGTTTTGTATATATTTTTTTCGACAGGTAAATATGTTTAGATTAATAATAGGTAAAAGGGTTTGCTTGGTTGTGTAGCAGACCTGTGGTTACAGTGTTGGAATTTATTTTAAAAACTAATAAAAGCGTTGATAATTACGTTATAAATTATTTTGAGTTAATAACAATATCACAGCATCATCCTGTCAATTTTATTACACGTTAAAACACCTACCAATATAGACTTTTTTTTATATTTAAACATACAATGGATTATTCTGCATGGTGATGAAACTCTTCAAAGAAATGTTTAAAACACAGGAATTTGTTACACCATGCACATCGGATGATGGAATGGCTACCACATATGGAACATCCAGGAGATGAAAACAATCTTACCGTGTGAAAGTAAAAGTTACTGGATTTGCAAATTCATTCGGTCTCTGGTCAACGCATCCGATATTTTGGCGCTGAAACTTGATTATGAATAAGAGATTGTAATTTTAAAATCTTATTGCGTTCATGTAACACAATATCGTAACCATACGGTAGTACAAGGTCAGAAAATTTTCTTAGAAAGGTTTTCCATATGCGAAAGCCATATACATCAAGAGGTTCTAGTTTTCTTCGGGATCGTTAATATATTCACATGTTTGTTGGATGATATACTGGTTTGTAATGTAGTAGAACAGTGGCCGGTCCAAGAACAAAATACTGCGAGCTCCCACATTTGGCAAATAAACATGCTAAACCATTGCTGAAATAGTTCATTTGTTAATTTTCCAGATGTGGATGCTGTTAAATGAGCATTCCCAGGTCGAAGCAAAAACTATGATATGCGTGGACCGAAATTTCCACTTTGCTCTTTCAGTACAATGAATAAAGGAGAGAGCAGTTTCCGGAAGGTGATATTGTTGGGAGTATGGTATAACTATGTGTAGTTGCTGATATAGACTGCGCAACTGCTATAACAGTTTTTGTTCCCTGAACAACTAAAGTGCGACCGGAATGTAGCTCAAGATTAAAACAACTCTCATCAGCATTGAATGTATTAACTATCCCGACAAGCCCTATATGATCTTTTGCACTATTAACGAAAGTTGGGGCAATTTCCTTAAATTGCTGGAAGTCCGTACCACATGATCGGGTAATAACATTTAATGTTAATTTTATTTAATAAATTCAAATTACCTTGAAAATACCATTAAATTTTTTTAAAAATTCAGCAATTCAATTATGCCATCTACATATATTCAAAATAACTTATAACACAAACCAACAAAATTAAATTTTCATCTTGGTACCGAGAAACTGACAACTGATTTTGGATATATTTAATGTGCTGATTCCAAATATACCTGCCTTTTTTCGTAGCAGTTTTAGTTTTTGAGATCCATTCCGCTTTAGTAACAGGCAAAAATAATGAAATAATGATATCTTTACACAAAATATCCTTGTTTTTTTTTTTAGTTTTCGGGACAACAGAACTAAAGATCAGCACTGGGTTAACAAAAATTGACCCTTATGAAACGTCATGGTTCCAGGAAAAGAAAATGCAATTAACGAACCTTTCGTTGCGAGAGGGAAAATCATATTTGCACCTTTGCATATCAAGTTGGCACTTATAAAGCAATTCGTGTAGGCCTTAAATCGATAAGCCTTTGCTTTGGGTACTTAATACATAAATTTCCTGAGTCTAGCATGGAAAAACTGAATAAAGGTGGCCCTCGAGTAAGACAGCTTAGAAAAAAATCACTTACAACAGCGTTAAACGAGATTGAATCTAATGCTTGATATTCATTTGTTCAAATTGTACAAAATTTTCTTGGCAATCATAGAGCATCGAATTACACAGAATCAGTGGAATATATGCTTTCTAAATTTAATATTCTTGATTGTAACATGAGTGTAATAACCTAATTGAGTAATGTTTTGTACTATTTAACGTAGTCAAGGTGCGACCCCGATCTTATTTGTATTGTATTCAAAAACATGACCTCGGTCCATCTGATTTACATCAACAAGCGTTCTCAATTACAAGTTACACTCTTTCACCACTTGTTGATATTAAGACTAAGGACATAGTCGAAAGTAGCACACTCTAATGGATATAAGATGATCCATCACATTATAAGGGATAGGGACAGATAGTCCGACAGTCAGAGAGTCAGACATAGTTAGTTATACAGTACGACATAGCGAACGTGAGATAGAACTCTCCTTTCGACTACTGTGTATATTATTAATTATGTATATAGTCATTGTTATATCGTTGTAAGTGTTACCTAAATTATACGATGTTATACCAACGTTACCTGCCTATTATTTAATGCATCAACGCATCTGCGTACCAACGCAGCGGTGTGGCCCCGCAGGACCGGGTCACATCACATGGCGATCCTGCTCTAGTTAGGTGATCTGACATCACAGGTCACATGGCGACGCTGCCCACGTCCCCACATCACATGAGCATAAAATTTCACTACCTCCACAACCACTTAGATCGATTCCCACAAAACCTAGGTGATTACAGTGAAGAACAGGGTGAAAGCTTTCAATAGGACCTTCAGACGATGGAAGAACGATATCAAAGAAGATGTGATACAGTGATACCCACATGATGGCCGACTACTGTTGGAGTCTGCAGCGAGACTGTCTTACTGAACTCCATGCTAGAAAATCGTATACAAGATTATTTTTAGTAATAAGCCATAAATGCATATTTATATCTACTTTGTGAATTAAATACCTTACTCTGTATTATTTGTTTTTTTAAGAGACTTTGTCGAAGGTACTGGTATCTGAAATGTACATGAATAAAAAGAAGATAATTTTTTTTCTAAAAGAGGCCAATGTAGCGTACCTCAAAAACTCGATCTGATGGAGTAAATCTGACAGTTGTTTTGGATTCTACACCTAGAAATGACCTAGAAACAGTTAAAAAAGGGCAGGCACCAAAATGTGTGTGTGTGGCTGTGTAATAAATATCAGTATTTGTTCTTTCCTTTTTTTTAATTAATTCCATTGTAATATTTGTGAAACATAAAATGATACGTACCATTATACAATTCCACTTGTTTAACCTGAACCACACTTACAATTAGTATATTAATATTATGTTCCATTATTACTACGTGTGATAAAGTCGTGTTTAAATAGGTTATCAAAAAATAATATCGATAGAGGCCCCATGGCCAATGTCAATGAAGGGTTAATCTCATACTGTCGGCTCGATTTATATTTATTCGATATATCATTACATAATTTTTATTCCACAGCAACGTGGGATTCAATTCTACAAAGCGGAAGTAATGTTTATCTGTTATAATATATATTCAAAAGATAATTTAAAATATCCAGACACTTTTTCACCTTCCATAAAAAAAGAGTTCATTGCATACTTCGCTACATAGAATGCTATCAAAAATTAAGTGTCATATTTCATTGAATTTCTTTTAGTACTGTACATTTAAAATTGCCAATATTTATCACTTAGCGAATTGTAGAAGTGACGGTTGTATAGACGGTGTCAGTGACTGGGTGTTATTGATGCTCCTATAATCCCGGATTATGTGGAATCCTTACAAGCATCGTTTATACCGGCACCACAACTGAATGAGTCATATATGACAGACTGCAGACAACATAAATACAAAAGAGACATAAATATTTGTAATATATACAGTGCTTATCAAACGTAAAAACGTTGTGATCATACTGTTGTAATTTCTTGGTTATTTTAATAACTATTTATTATTTATAAATAAGAACCCAAAACTAAAATACATCAATAATACAAGAAACACCTTAAATACCTTACATACCCCAAATCACTTTTTTCATCAAATCATTCATATATTCTCAAACACAATGCAATTTAATAATTTCTCATTGTCTAATTTCTTAATTACTCCAAAAAGAAAAGTAATATTTCTGAAAACTAATCTTATTAATATTATTATAAAAACAAGAATATAAATAGTTATTGTCAAATACAAGAACAAGGTGATAGGTGATCTAAATGCTGGGATAAGATACAATATTATTGATGACGTCAATAATGTATTTTCTTTCTAAATTTAGCTTACTAACGTTCCGTGTCCGGCGTCTGGTGGTGAAAAATTGGCCCTCTGAGCGTGGTTATCCATTTTCAAACGTTTCCAGGGGCCGCTTGATTACAGAGCTTGTCGCTTATGTTTGTAATTTTTGTAGAGGCCCCTTTCATGCTCCCCTTTAACACTAGAAAAATTATTAAAGAAGCTTGTGGTGGCCCGAAAACTGTTTTAATATAATTATGAAAAAAATTAAGAAATTTACTCAATACTCGTTGGTCTCTTCTAATGGGTTCCAACTAGAAATTTCTTCTCTTTATGAAGTCAAATTTTATAATGCTATAATAATAATATATCAAGTAGAACTAAAGACTTAGTGATTTTTCGCAAAAGGTACTTTATCGGCAACCCTGTGCAACTTCCTCCTAAGCCTTCACAAGCTTGTTGTATACCGCTCATATACATCTCTTTTTATACACTTCTTGATGTGTCTCTTTAGTTCTTTGATGGTTTTATAAGCGACGGAGTAGTTAGAAAATATATAACTCCACTAGAAAAAGTAAATATTATGTTGGACATATTTGTACGAAACGTAATATGTTTGTATTCAATAACAAATATTAATTAATTGTTTATCTCCTAATTACATTATTACCTATTTTTGTTGTTATTTTAAGTAATCTAATAAAAACCAGTAAGATTGTGAAACCGGGCATGTAATAATTAGAAAAACATAAACCAAGCAATTTACCTGATTATTTTAACGAGGGCAATATAGTATCCTACATCAACAAGAAATGTAACACAATTATTAAATCAGTACATATGAAATGTCGTTTTTTCCTTTCATGCAGAAATTTGAGATTTTAAACTAGCTATTTATAAGTTCAAGCACAGTGGCGGTTGATAAATATACTTGAATATTTTTAAACTACATATATTTAAAGTAATCATTTGCACAAGAAATCATCGAATTGTTGCCACGATGATCGAATTGTTGCTTAAGCCGTAAGGAATGTTTTAGGAAATAAATCGGGTATTTGGTAATAAGCAATGTTCCTTGGCTGCCATAAAGCGGTGTACAACGAATTTCAATGTGGTCTACTGGCCTTAAATGACTTGTTTCGACTTTCTAACCCCAAAATGAATGTAACCGAACATAATATTGTTCGAAGCATGATTCAAGAAGACAATTATATTAGTTTAAGTTTAACCAACCCTAAAGATTAGGGTGAATGTAATTTGGTAGAGTACACAGGGTATAATTGATTATTAACATAAGAATGACTAGGTACTGCCAAAATATGTAACCCAATAAATTGAAAATGTAACATTCAGCTTTCAAAAATAGAATGAAATCTATTTTGTTACACAGTAACATAAGATTTGACATATCAATAACAATTCTATAGCATCCACCATACTTACCAGACTTATCTTCAACAGATTACACATTAAAAACAATGTCCTGATAAAGAAAATGCAAGAGACAGGATCTTCATCAGTTCCAGTGATTCAGATTTTTTGAATTCTATTAAATGTTCTTAATCGTTAATACAAATGTGTTCAAGTAAATGGAAATTACTTTGACTAATAAACAAATTATTTTGTAGATACTAAACAGTTTCATATGCAGCAACCTAATAGTTTTAACGTGTTAAGTTTATGCGAGCGAAACGTACTTCAAGTAAACATCTACGTTATGAGATAAGCAGCTTTGCTTTCCACAATATAGATCGTATCTGTACCTAAATATTAATTCTAAAATATAGTAACTTATATAGTAAGTTCAACAATTTATGTTCTATACATGATTGTCATTTAGATTTAAATCTTTCACAAAGTCTTTTCATAGTTATGTATATATTCATATTGTAAACTATCACAATATAAAACAGTTATTCGTTACTCTTCCGACAGAATTTAAAATAAAAACTCGCTTTTATAACGATGTTTATTACAATATCGTACGAGAAGGATTTCGTATAACATTTCTTAAACGGTGCTGACCTTTCCGCATTATGAATCTCCTAGAATCATATCTTCGTTGTTTAAGCTATCAGAGTAAAGTTACTAATATACGATTGTTGTATGGCCCACGTCCCAACAAAACACAATTGTAATATTATAATGGCTCTGTTTGAAGATATGGCAAGATATGGGCTTCCTACGAGGGTATCGTTCTGTATTCCCTGCGATGTTGGGGGAATGCAATGTGTCACAATGCTCCCACGCCATGTGTGTTATGCTTGTAGGCGCGGAAGCGCCATCCATTCATATTCGTCCAGTCAGACAAATAAAAATTGCGAATATTGACGTTTGCTTTGTCTTCTTGTCACATTACATCATATGCAAATTTAATTAATTAAACAAATAAAAGGAATTTACATATTGAATATTAATTTGTGTATTGGCGGAAATACTCCCAGGCTCTCTAAAACCAAATATACGAGTACATAAGCAATTATTTAGTAATTTTCTGGAAATGGAAATTATATAATGTAAATTCTCTTCTTATATCTTTACAATTTATAACTTTAAAATAGTGGTTTCTTAGTAATTAAGTGGGATTATTCTCTTGTAAATACATAAAGTATAGAAATTGTATTCATAATAATAATAATAATATTTATTTAATTGCACCCAACAGTAAAAACCAAAACAGGCTGCAACAACAAGGGTGATATATATGCATTATAAATTTAAGGTTATATATTGCAATGTTTTTGTCTTTCTGCTGGTTCTAAACAAAACTAACGGTAATTTAAACACACACTATATTAACAATAAAAACGGTATACACTAAATAAACAACTTAAAACTACAACTAACTATAACAATATTTATTTATACAGAATTTATATCAATGTTTATTTATTACAATATCAACTAGACGCAGAGACCACCCGTTGAATGGATTGAAATCCTGTCGAGTGTTATTTTATATTCACGGGAAAACTTCTAGCATATTCGGGAACCTTTGCCTAATTTTTTTCCCGATACATCGACATCTTTCGAGATGATACCAGACCTGACGCATCGTTGGATGGTTCATTACATTACCCTCTTCTTAAAAATGAAGTTTCGTCCGAAACATGTTACGCTTTGGTTCCCTCAAACGATGACGAAATAGACAGATAGGGCCTTTGTTACATTGCGACGTCATATCGAAATAACAGTCCACGGTCTTATCTGGCCTGGGTATAAAGGAATATAGAAGCCGGTAACCGCATACCAAAATTTCCATATCAGTATTGTGGAATATTACTTCAAAAATGCTTCTTACAATCCAATTCACAACCCAATTTTGGAACTGCTAATTTCAAAATGTCTTGTTGCAACATTTGGTCACGTAAGTGGACCAGGGCCTCCCGTAACGCGCGATAGGTTGGCTTCAGGCTTGACAGTTCTTTCGTGACCAAATAAAACATGGGCTGTTCTTCATTTACAATTTGGAGACTCTTCCCAATTACTGGTCCCTGCTGCCTTAGTTTTTCGATTCTGCCAAATCTCTCTTTAAATTCTCTGGCAATTCCTTTGGCCACTCGCAGATCTCAGGCTACGCAATGAGCAAGCGCGTAGTCTGGCGGTACCGAACAAATCTTGTTGTTTCTCGATGATCACCCCAAATCGAGTTTTTCTCGAACCAGAATACTCCTCCATAAAATCTTCGAATGCTAGTTCCTTGTAGTAGTTATCTAATCGGCGCAAGTCAGCGGCTTCGTCATTATTGTCTCCCGAGTATGGGGATAACCGATTAAAATGTACAACCCTAGGCTTAGTATGAGGCGTTCGCCTTATGCGGTATATTACATCGTTAATCCGCTTCAACTCCTCGTATGTCCCTTACCAATTCTTTTGAAGTTTTGGAGACAAGCCCCATCGACGTTGTGTATTATATAACCAAGCCTTGATGTCGTAGCACTCCTTCATTATGTCACTGGCATCTTGGATATGCAAGTCGGACTAGACGAGCAATATCTGCCTCAAATTCCTGAAGATTCTCGCCTTTCTTCTGTGATCGATTCTTCAGTTGGGTATGGTATACTTGCTCCGAATGCGCATGACCATATCTTATCTCCAAGCGTTTAATGAGTTGAGAATAATCTTTACGTTCCTCAGGAGGCAATGTTTGCAAAATATCACTAGCATCCCCCCCCCCCAATGCTATGATTAAAGCAGCCTTCTCGACAGAAGATCATGCGTTTGCTTCTGCGGCTGCTTCGAATTGCGTCAGGTAAGTCGCCCGTGACGTCTTTCCATCAAAGTTTGGTGGCTTGATTCTGGTCTTCGAAATAGTCCCAAGTACTTTTAATGCGATGGACCGTGGTATAACTTCTTTGTTGACCTGCTTGGGATCAGAATGACTCATAGTAACGAGTATTTTTTTCCTGATGCATCGACATCTTTCGAGATGATACTAGGCCTGACGCATCGTCGGATGATTCATCACAATATAAACACCGCCACTTAAGTAGGCAAGCAGCGGTGTCACTGCGTTGACTTTATTAAAATAAAAGTACGCGTTATTTAGAAAAATGCTTTCCATTCGAATTACTTCTACGCGCATTCGTAAATACGTCTATACGTCTATGAACAACAACTTCACACTATCAGTACTGTAATTGTAATTGGCTGAAATCGCCCCTCGTTCATTTTTAGTCGTTTATCAATAATTTTTGAACAAACCTGTATATGGTAAGATTTTCGCTTATATTTTGTAAATTTCGATATTTAAAATTTGTATAAGGGTTTTCTTTTGCGGATATTTATCCTAGTGTTAGTTAAAATTAGAAATTTCATCGTAATTACTTTCTAAATGTGATTTTAATTAAAAATTTATTTCACGTTGATGTAGGCAACTTTGTTTTCATTATAGTTTGGTTCATATTTTACGTGTGCATTGGCATTAGAGTTGTCAATAAAAATGGTGGAGTTGGTATATCGTAAACAGTTAATTTGATAATTGGTTTAAATTATAACAGGTTTTATGCCAATCTTTATTTGATTTTTTTTTTGTATTTCTTGTGCTAACGGAATAATCGTTTATGCACATCTAACGTTTCTAGTCTGTGCATATAGAAATTTATAAAAATGGCAATTTTTGCTCGGCGTTTTATGATAACCGCATTTTGAAAGTACAGCGTTATAGGAGTGTTGACTGTAGTAACCCCACTCTACCAAAATTTATGCAACTTGACACTTCCAGTCAACCTATATAGTACTTTATTGCTTCCACAATACAAATTTTCTTTTTACATACTGCCTCATTTTGCAGCCGGATATTTGAAATTTTTACATAGAAATCTGTTCTGAAATACACTACTATTACTGTAGTACAAAGTTTTACGTGACTGTAAATATCATTAACGTTTAACATGTATTGTTTCAACTTTCTTTTAAACTTACAAATTTTGTATAAATAGATGTGTGTATATTTCAGACGTAGGGTGTGATAGTAAACAGGGGAGAAATGCACGTGTGAACAAAAAAAAAAACATATGTATTCTGCTTTTAGGTAAGTCATGCATATATTCATTTCTATACAAGGCAAGTGAAACGTGCAAAATATGTTGAGAAAACTTGGAACTCCAGAGAAACTTCCATATGTAATATAACCTCTGGAGACAAGGAACAGACAATTTCTCTTGTAGCTGCTACTTTTACAATATTCGCATCTTTTTTCAATTTACTTTATGCAAGTTTTGACAGACAACATGACAAACTGCCTTTAGACGAAAGTGAAAGTTAAATTTTGTATTATACATTATAATAATAATCATAACCTATATTTTCTACAGGTAACAAACTCTCAGTTATCAGAAATTAATAATACAATATATTTTGCGTGATAATTTGGAAAGATATATACCAGGTGTATTGTTTAACTTCAAACTTTCAAATATCTCGAAAAATAAGCAGTTCACAAAAAAATGTCCAGGTTTAAAATTTAATAATTCAAGGAAATACATTAGTGCTAGAATTACTCTCTCTCTCCTCCTTCATGTAGGTGGGGAATAAGAACCCATATATTTGATTACAGATTAGAATTCTACTGAGAAAAGTACGTAGGATTTGCCTGAAACATTTTTTATATATATATATATTATATTATATACAATATATTGTCTCGGAATTCGGGTTAATGACTATTCATCAAATAATATACTCATTTTAACATTTCAACCTTCATCAAAAAAAAACATTGATAATGCTGAGAATTGTTGTAAGTGTAAATTTAAACTAATAATACAGTAATTAAATACGCTATTATTATTTATTTAGCGCAGTGGATCCCAAACTTATTTTGTCTACTGCCCACTTCGAGAATAAATTATTTTTTAGCGCCCCCATTTTTTCACCTACTTAAAAACCACTATAACTTCAAATTAAATTAATTATTGTGAGCTATATTAGCGGAGATTAAACATTCATTCTAAACGAGACTTTTACTATGGGTTATAGTGTTATACTGTTATAGTAAAAGTCTCGTTTAGAATGAATGAGTTAACTTGAGACCTGAGCGTAGTAGGTAGTACACAACGGCACTCAGGTCTCAAGTTAACTTTTACGGGCTACACCTGCCAATGAGAATGATTATTGAAACGCAACTTTATAGTATTCAGACAAAGTATCTTTTATTCAAAATTCAAAATAAAACAAACATAATCGATTCTAATATAAAAACTAATGTGAAGGATGAATCTGATGCTGTTTAATAAGTTTGTTGATATCAGGTTCCAATTTTCTCAAGAACAGCCGCAAGTCACCACGTTCGGTAACATGCAAACGATTTCTCTTTTTAGTAAGCAGCGTTGCCACAGCACTAAATCCACGTTCACACAAATATGACGATGGGAATGCTATCAAGAATCGTTGAACGATTGACCACAATCCAGGGTACAATTGCGGGATCGGTTTTTGTAGCCAAAATTCTTGGTAGCCATTTTTGAACTTGATTTTTATTTCCTCGTTCGTTGTCAATTCTATAAGTTCTTCTTCCAGATGTGATATTGCTGTGTTGACATTTGAAAACGGATCCAACACCCAGTCTGGTATTTCCAAGTTCAAAATATCCTGGTATGGTTCGGTGAAGTCAATGTGGAGGTTTTCCAAATGATGGCAGTAGGCAAACAAGTCGTCGTTACTGCAGGATACTGATAAATTCGGAAAATTGTGAAACTCACGTCTGCCCATATTCTTTTTGTGTAGAAGCAGTTTGGCTGCGAAAGCAGCAACGACATTTTTTGTTTTAATTAAATTTAGTCCATCGCCTTGCAGTTGGAGATTCATGTTGTTGAACAATTTATACAGGTCTGTCATGTAAGCTATATCATTTTTTGATGTAAAGAGCTTGTTGCGCAATTCTGTATCTTTAGTTTCCAAAAACTCTATCACAGAGTCAAACAGGTTGTAAAATCGAGTCAGACAATTGCCTCTTGATAGCCAACGAACTTCGGTATGAAACAACAAACGGTTGAAATCTTCGTCATTAGTAACACAAAGCTGATGAAATAATCTATCATTCAAAGAGCAGTTACGGATTTTATTCACTGCTTTGATGACATATTGCAGTGATTGAAATAGTCGTTCACTTAAATTTCTAGCAACCAAATGTTGTCTATGAATAACGCAATGTACAGCAAGGACATCTGGAATTTTATTTTTTACGTACGCTATGAAGCCTTTATGGCACCCTGTCATAACCGGAGCGCCATCCGTAGCAACTGATATAATATTTTTCAAGGGAATCTCATTCTCATCACAAAACTTTTCCAATGTATTGAATATAGTTTCGCCTTTTGTATCGGTCTCTAAATTTCTAGCAAACAATAGTTCTTCACATATTTTCTCATCTTTAATAAACCTCACGTAAGACAGCAACAATGCTTCATTAGTTGGTAAAGTGGACTCATCGAGCTGAATTGAGAATTGACTAGTCCTCAGATGATTGCACAATGATTCTTCAATGTTTCCAGCCATTTCATCAATTCGTCTTTGCACAGAATTATTACTCAAAGGAATTTTTCGGATAATATCTGCGACCGGTTTATGAAGCACAGTAGTTATTACTTCCTTTATTGCTGGCAAAATTAACTCTTCTCCGATGTTGTGGGGTTTGCCTTTTTGAGCAATTAACAAAGAGATATTGTACGAAGCTCGAAGTCCGTCATCTTGCTTAGCAGCCGCCGAAAAGAGTTTTGCTACACTTGGCTGAGTATTATGCTTCTTCTCTAGGTTTTGAAAATATGCTACATTCTTGTCTTTCTTATCTGGATGCATTTTATTCAAATGATCTTGCAGTCTTGAAGGCTTCATTGCTTCATTCGAAAATGTTTTTAGACATAGAAGGCACAAAGGCGACGATGGGTTTGTAGGATTTTCAATGAATCCGAATTTAATATATTCCGCACAGTATTGCCGTCTCTTCTTTTTTACTTCCGACATTGCTTTGTTTTGAGAAATACGTAAATAAGTGTTGAACTTAAGTACTGCTTACCTATTACGCGCGAAACCGCAAATGAAAATAAAATAAATATTACGTTGTTTGTATAGGATTGCATAAGCAGCACGCACCGACAGGAATAAGACAAACATGCATAAACTCGTTTATCTCATTCGACGCGTCGAGAGCTCAGTCGGTCTCTAAGAGTCTCCTCCCCGCCCCCCTTTAGACCTGCAGCGCCCACAAGGGGGCGTTAACACATTTGTACAATTTCGGATACATGTAACTACTCTGTAGGTTCGATGATAAGTAGCGCCCAAAAGTCGTAGCATGTATTCTTCCTCTTCGAGAAAAATTCGTCTGTAAGATTCTTGGCTAGCGACTACGTTAATGTTATTTTGGACAAGTATCCTCTGAAAACATTCACGTTTACTCCTACTTGTGTCTTTAATGTTTATATGGCATACATGGACCACTGGTCCAAGTATTCTAGTCAACTGGTTCTTAGGAGGGCCATTGTCTCTGTTTATGTCTTTACAGCCATTGATGTATTTATAGTCAGGAAATCCAGTTAATTAATGACTATCTAGCTGTCGTTCATGCTAGTTCATTTAGTGTTATCCAAGGTGGACGTGTATTATTTTGCTACACGTATACTTATTTTGTTTCTCTCAAGTTTTCTAAAGCCTCGTATGGAGTTACAATGCTGCTCGAAAATTTATGTATGTGTAAACCCAAATAATGAGCCATTCACAGTACAGTCCAGACCTGATAATTAATTATTTCTTTTTTTTCCACATGTAAAGGATAAGTTACGAGGTTTAGTTTTACATCAGCAGAAGATTTATTATTATTATTATTGTTATCTAAAAAGCGCTAGTTGGGGTTATGGTTGTATTTGACCCCATGGAAGCGCCAAATTGTTATAAGATGAACGCTTATGGCTCGCGTCTTAATTGTGCGCACGTGTGCAAAGCACACAGGCGGCCAAATCCAAGGACGGCGAAAATTATTCGACATTACTAGAGACACTGGTCATTAATCAATAGCTTAAGATAATACTAACGTGTAATTTAAAAAACACGTTGGCCTATCGAGTGAGAGAATTCAATTGGCAGACCGGTTATGTTTACTTTAAACAACCATACCCTCGGCAACACACTTCTTCTAATCGTGATATTTACTAATTATTTTTCGGTAACCCATAACAATAACAATCCATAACAAGTAACAACATTTTGTCCACATCGAGTTACATGTGACAGATCATAGAATGGTTGCTATGGCTGTTAATGTTTTATTTATAATTTGTGTCTCTATAATATGTACGTAAGATGTAGATAAAAATATAATATATAGACAAACATAAATACAAATTTACCAGAGTAAGCAATATATATGCAATAAGTACATACTTACGCTTAATCAGGGTTCGAAAATTCATAGATTTATCAATAAACAATATCTGTATTGTTGCAATGTTAGCATAAAATAATGTATGAACTCGAGTATACAATAATAAAAATAATAATATTCGTAACAGTTTTGACAACACATATTTCTCGTGATCTTTAACACATGATTTAAAATTTTGAATATATGGATTCCGGACCCTACGCGTAATACATTAAATTTGTCTTTACATGCACTCCTAACACATAAAGGTATCTATCTCTATGTTAAAATAATAGAAATTAAGGGCGGCAAATTTATGCATGCACACGGGCGGCCAAAAGTGCTGCGCGGCGCTGGTCCTACCATTAGTATAAATGTTTAAATAATTATAGTAGTGACGATGATGCATCAAAGATCCAAGACGCGTATAGTATGCTTCAGTAAATATATTACAACTTAAATAAAATAAAACACAAGATTAGACGTGTTACTTGGACAAGTAGGTGGAATTAGAGCGATGTGTATCTTACGGCAGTTGGGAACAAAGAAGAACGTTTTGTATAGAAGAGAACACTCGTGGTCGAAAAGGCTAGTTTTACGACCCAGAGTTAAGAGAGGGGACGAATTTTGCGATGTCTAAGAATTAAGAACTAATTAAAGATGTGAGCTAAAGAGTTGCGATGTCTATGATATCAATATAATTAAAATATTCCTTGTAAAAAAAGCTTAAAAATAATACGCGCATGATATAATTATGAAGTTCACGATAGTAATTTATTCGTGGCTATAAAAATGATGTCGATATTAACACGGCGTTTGTAAAATTTCGACATGTAAATAAAATAGCTCGTTAATAAATAGAGCTGAGGATGTTTGCGGTATAACCATGGTTATATCATGTAACCATAGTAAATTACTATGGTTACATGATATAACCATGGTTATACCGCAAACATCCTCAGCTCTATTAATAAATCAACGTACTAATTAAGAAATAATTAGAAGAAAAGTCATACATAATTAATTAATGGAAACATTCGAGAATATGAAAGACCTGGAATTCCGTTCCAAAGATAATTCTTGGAAAGGCCTTTTTTATCAGGGCGGTGCAAAAGAAAATGTATAAGGTATAATATACACAAAATGACTAAGTTTGAATGAATATTTTAAATTCGAAATATTTGGGAAGAATATAATTAAAAATTAAATGAAAAACATTCTTAATATACAAAGTGTAATATTATTTAAAATTTTAATAACCAACATAACCCTGAAAAATTCGAAAAAATATTTCGAAGGTTCATTTTTCTCGGATGCAAAAATGCATTAACCTGGAAGGAGATACAGGGTGCGACTCGGAAATAGTCAATTTTTAATTTTAATAGTACTCTGAGATGGTGGGCGATAGAAGAGTAGGGAACAATCCTTCAACTTTACTAGGCTCGCATCGCATTTTCGCGCATGACGCGTACGTTAGAATGGGCGAGTCAGGAATTTCGACGGCATTTCAATATCGGGCGTCACAGAAATGTTCCATCTTACAGAACTATTATGCGTTGGGTTAGCGGCTTCAGAACCAGAGGAACCGTGATGAAAAAGAAATATTCAGACCAAAAGAGTGTCCGGAGGTGAATGTGGAAGGAGTGAGGCGAGCGATTCTGAGAAGTCCTGGTCGTTCAGCACGTCATTCTGCAGAACTGCAAATTAATAAACACACTATGACGCATTCTCCGTAAATATCTAGGATTTCATCCTTATAAAAATGCGATGGTACAGAAGCTCAATGAAGGTGACAAAGAGTTGCGTTCGCAGAAGCTATGCAAACCGTTTCAGAGGAAAACGAAAGTGCGGTGATCATGATGAGTGATGAAACGCATTTTTACCTTACCTAAATGGTGATTTTAACAAACAAAATTGCCGATATTGTGCAACACACAATCCTCGTCGGTTGAATGAACGCCCTCTACATAGCGCAAAAGTTACCGTTTGGTTTGGGGGTCACTAAACGTTGCATCATTGGCCCTTACTTCTTCGAAGAGAACGGAGTGACAGTGTCGGTCAATCCTATTCGCTACATAAACAAGTCAAACAATTTTTTGTTCCGGAACTCCGTAGACGACGAATTGGTGGACATAATTTGTGGTACCAAAAAGACGGAGCGACCCCTCACACAGCAAAGAGCTTCGATGGCAGCTGTACAAACTTTGTTTCCGAATCCAGTGAGTTTCAGGTTCGGCGATGTTTTCTGGTCTCCTCGCTCGCCAGACTTGTCAACCTGCGACTTTTTCCTATGGGGCTACCTCAAGTCGCGTGTTCATCTGGGGAACATCCGAGAACTCTGGAAGAATTGAAGACTGCAATACGACATGAGATTGACAACATCGATGGCAACCTTCTTGAAAGGGTGGATACGAAGTTCAAGGAAAGATTTTAAATTTGTTTTCAAGGAAGTGGTCCTATGTTTTTCTTAGAAGAAATTATCTTCTAGAAAAATTTACCATGTACTGCTCAATTCAAAAATTGACTATTCCCGAGTCGCACTCTGGACGTATCTTATAAATAAATATGTTTTGTACAAAATTGTGTATAACTTCACTAGCCTCAACAGAAAGAGAAAAGTCCCTGTATATTTATAGATATCCTTAAATTCAAACTCTAACTTAACTTAACTTTAACTTAACTTTCTCGATCGGCTCACAGCGTCGTGGACAAGCGAGAGATTCGAGAGACTCACTTTACCAGCGCTTCGCGTATTATATACCATGATGGGCAAATATACGGTACCATGTAAATATCTGTTAAATTAAAAAAGATATTGTAATACAATTTTATCTACGAAAATTGAGGACGAAGGGCCTTATTTTAAGTGTTTTTAAATATACCGAGTGTTCAAAAAATGTAACGTACTAAAGTTATACTTTTTTAAATTGAATTATTCTCGATAACACGATTTCAACAAGCTACATTTCACTTGAGGTCTAAAGTATTTTTTGTTTGTTAATTTATAAGTGCAAATGAACTGGTCATACAAACAAAGTTAAACATAATTTATGAGGTTTTTAAAATGGGGGACACCTACTTCCTAATAGTAAGCCAATCTGTCTGTACATTCTTTTGTAACCCTGGCTATGATGTCTGGTGAAATGCTTCGTATCTTCACTAATTATTTCAGCCAAATCTTGTAAATTTCTAGGTTGGGTAAGATACACTTTAGATAGCCCCACAAGAAATAGAATCCATTAGATGACTGAGATCGGGAGAACGTGCAGCCCATTCAATTTTGCCTCTTCTTCCAATCTATATGTGGGCATAAGTTCGATCTAATCGATCTGAAACCAGATGTTTTGTGGAAATTGGCCATTTTCCTACAATGTAAGAAATATCTGGTTATTTAAAAATTGTAAATATCTTTTTGAACATTTAGAGTCTCTTCTATAAAAAGGTTTTTAGGGTGTTGCGTATATGCCTCTTGTATCCAATGAGGATTACTCTATGCCCAATACTGACAGTTATGTTCATGAATAGTAGCGTTCAAATAAAAGGTTGCCTCGTCCGAAAATACTACATTATTTTCAAAATTGTTATCAATGTTACAAATGTTCATCATTGATTGATCCACAAAACTCTTGCTTTCTGCCGAAATCATCTTCAGAGAGTTCTTGAACAAGGCGAATTTTATAAAGATGGTATTTTTCTTATTTAAGAATTCTTCCTACTTGCGCCAGCTTGTTTGTAGATAAATGGAAATTTTCATCTACAGATATGATAATATCTTGCACTTGTAGCAGAAATTGTACTACAAATTCTTCGCAAATTACGAACACCGCTATTTATGTTGTACCTCCTTAAAGTTTTGATAACAACATAACGCGAAATTGGCTGCCGATAGTATTAAAAGGGTTACATATTTTCTAATGAATTCTTGTCCTATTACCAAAACTGATCATTATTAGTATTTGTATTCTTTTTCTTTCATTTAATTCGACTCTTATTGACAAACAACAATTACTTAATGACACTTTTACATGCCACAAACTACTAGACTTTGTGAAATTTAAAGATTGTTCGATAAACGAAACCAATTTTTGTTAATAGCCACAACAAAAGAAGAAATAAAAGAAATAGTAGTACTTACATTTAGAATTGTAAAGGTTTTTGTTAATCGATCATACCTAAGTATCAAACGATACTTATGATTTTGAAAATACCGAAAGATAAATATTCTAAAAATTCTGATTTTCGTTTGCATACGTTAGATCCCAAGTGTTATAGTTTGTTGAAATCCTGTTATCGAGAATAATCCCAAAATATAAAAAAATATAGGCGTTCAATTGAAAAAATTATAACTTTGATATGTTAATTCTTTTTTAACACTCAAATACTTCAAATGATAGCTATTGATCCCTAATTTTTGTTTCTGGAATTTTACTACAATATATTTTTTTAATTTATCAGATATTTATATGATTCCGCACATTTGCACATCATTGTATATGTAATAGATTAGGACATGAACAGCTATCATAATGTGAAGTTGTTTATAGACGCATTTTTTTTAAATAACGCGCATTTTTTATTCAGTAAAGCCAACGCAGTGGCGCTGCTGCTTGCCTACCTAAGTGGCAGTCTTTATCAATAAGATAAAATTTAACTAATTTATTTAATATATACCTTTTTAACTTCAAATTGAAAATAATCAACTTCAAATTGAGAATAACATCAAATTGAGAATAACCAACTTCAAATTGAAAACAACCAGCTTTAAATTCAGAATAATCAACTTCAAACTGACAATTGATAAATTTTTCAGACTCGTGTGGTGTTGGTAATTGACAATGCTCCGTTCCAGCCGGTATAGAAACTGTATTTACTGAAAATGAATTCAACAACCATAAATTACTAATTACTAAGACTTAGTCCTTACAGCCCAATGTTAAATCCAATTGAAATGACTTGGTCCAGCTTAATAGCTGCTGTTAAACGAGATTTAAATCTGCGTTTACCACGTATTTTAGCTGGTGAGGACAAAGCAAATTTAAACCAGACGGACATTCGTCTACAACAATTAGAGGAGATAATACATACTAATGTTAATGCAATAAACCCGGCAAACTATCCAAGATATGTAGCGCATATTCAACAATTTATACCGGACGCATCAAATTTAAACGATCTAATCATGTAATTTACAAGATTCATTTATTAATTGTGTTACTTTACGTGTTACAATATAATAAAAAGCAGTTTTCATTTGTAATTGTTTGTTCTCATTTTGAATGTGTTTATTCTCAATTTTCTCAATTTGAAATTGATTATTCTCAATTTTAAATCGTTTGTTCTCATTTTGAAAGTGTTTATTCTCAATTTGAATTTAATTGATTCCAAATTGAAATTGAAAACGTATAGTGGTACTAAATTTAAGTCTTAAAGCAATTTATTTCAGAAAGGTTTAATTTGGCATTAAAGCTTGAAGATTGTACATTGATTAAAAATCTTTCTTTGGAGACTGTGGTTAAGTAAAAACTCAAAAAAGGTATAAAACCCCTGCGTGTTTCTATGTGTTAGCTTTACTGTGCCCTATGTTCGACACTTTGATTAGTGATTTTACCTACTGACGATGACAACTTAGTTGTCGAAATACGTATTTAGGATACGATTATTAATTGTGGTAAAGGGTTTTATACCTTTGAGTTGATTAAAAATAATGAAAGAAACAATACTTCCAACAACATGCAAAGGAAAACTAATCTCCTCCAATAGTGCAAACTACACTTTAAATATGTTTAGTAACATTGTCGAACTGCTGAAATTAACATAATTAATTATCTTTTATTAATTTATAATAAAAATAATTAGAACTTGCTTTAAACAAGTAATTGCCCAACCATATTTCTATATAAAGTATGAAGCGCAGTGATTTGATATCGTTTGATAGGAGACGAAAAGAAGATTCTCTCTTGTGTAATTGAAATTGATGTTGAGCTTGAGGAAGTGAACTCATATTAGAGACGACGGACCCTACTCGAAATCGTAAAGAGGTCCCATATAGCCACTTGCGAATCGGCTTTCTCGGTATAAGGCTAGATTAAGATTCGGGAAAGCGTGAAATTCGGAGAGTGAAAGAGAGAAGGAAAAAAAACACGACAAGAATCGCCCTTTCAGCCGCCCAAAACAAGAGAAGACAACGGAATTGGAGTGAATACTTGCGTAAGTGGGTTTACCCGGATGAACAAAAAAACCATTAGTTTTTCATTTTGTTCCGCTTCATAGAAAATAATGTAGGACAAGATTTGCACGCGGGAATATAGTGGAGATTTTCCAGTTAACAGTTGTTTTATGTAGGATCGAATTTATCATGTTTAGAAAATACATTTTTTACTAATATTTAAGTTTACTACAGTGTAGACCAATTTAAAATAGATTATTTTTGAAAATAATTTGAAACGTACTTGACTAGGTAAAACCTTACCAAATTTTTTATAAAAAGAACAATATTTTTTATATTATTGTGGAGAATGCAATACAAGTTCATATTTATGTGAAAGTATCTTTCCAGATATACAAATACGTGTTTCATCTTGCTGTAGAATCATCACTACATGCTGCTGAAGAGATACACCATAAATAACACCCTTACAGATACAGCGTAGAAGAACATGATATTTACATTAGTCACTGAGCAACGCTGAATATTCTTCTACGCTGTATCTTAATAACTTTTGTAATGTAGGGTGTTTTGTAGGGGTGTTGTTTGTGGTGAAAGTATTTTTCCAGCAGCATGTACTGATGATTTTGTAGTAAGATGAAAGACGTGTCTCCATGTCTGGAAAGATAACTTTCACACAATTATGCACTTGTATTGTTCTCCACACCCGATTTTTATTAATATTTTTATATTATTAAAAAATGCTTGTTTATATTATTGTTTTATATTATTTGGATTTATTTTTAAAGCTTTATCAGTGGAAATAAAAATCCAAATTCTTAGTTCCATTTTCATTAAGTAATTTAACTTCCTTCTTGGTTTCGGACTTATATTTAAAAATTAAGTTACAGTCAAAGAGATAAGTTAAGTCAACATTTCCAGGTTTTCTTTAATAGTATATAGTAGTTTCTTGCAAAATAACGTAATCTAAAATACTTTAAGTGGAAAGTACTCAAGTCTATAAGTCTTAAAGGATCATCACTAAAGACCGGCACTTAGGTAGGCAAACAGCGGCGTCAGTGTGTTGGGTTTACTGAAATAAAAGTGCGCGTTGTTTAGAAAAATGCTTTTAGTTCGAATTACACCTATGCGTATTCGTAAATACGTCTATAAACAACTTCACACTATGATAGCTGTTCACGTATTCATAGCACACGAAGCGCTGGTAAAGTGAGTCTCCCGAACCTATCACTGATCACCGCCTCTGTGAATCGACGGAGAATGCCAGTTTTTAATTATCTCTTTTGATGACGAAAATTCTATGAAAAGTATTGATTTAGAACATTATGATATAATTATAGTAACAAAAACTAGAAGTAAGTCAATTTTCAACACTTTTGTCATATAAAATATGTACAAGGCGCTCGCCTCTTGCGTTCTATACAATACTCGTAAAGTATTCGTAATTAGTTAAACATAGTCCAGAAACAGGTTATAATATTTTCAGGAAGTTCGCGAATGGTTATTGATGAGCTCTTTCACTAAACGAAGTATTTTAACATATCCAAAACGTAAACAGGAGGACAGATCAGGTGAATCATAAGGTTAATAAAAAGATAGCGATAAAATTGTATTATTTCTCTGGCCACAAATATATATTTTTTGATACTAAGCCTTGTAGCAAGAATCAACTATATCCTGAGATTTATATATTTAACATTCAATCTTTGAGTATATATGTACTTGTGTACACTTTGTAATTATCAGTTTTTTATTAGCTCCACCCAGTAGAATATGTACATATTAGCCTAATTCTTATTTGCCGTAATTATTTCAATCGAATCAGTAGAGGATGAAAATTTAGTCGACGACCAAACACTGGAATATGATATCTCAGCACCGCATACATGCACTTATTCAGTTCTGTCACCGGGCATATAATATTGAAAAGAACTTGCCGCATTCATATTCATCGTGGCGAGAATAATTGCCGAATGCAAATACTCTATTCGTTCAGGTCTTCTCGGCGATTTTATTACATTTATATAGGTATTTATGCCGACGGTACGACGGGAGTGAACGTTTTAGAACGAACGACGCGGTCTACAGGTAAATACACATACTTAATGGACCACCGCGATATATTTTCACAGTGGGGTGGTCTTGTAATGTTCAGGAGTTGTTATGTTGTTGTTGAGATCATCTTCTATTAAGCACGAAGTTGTTATTTATACCAGAGAAAAAAACAGTACCGATTTGTGTCTCAGGTAGACTTTTTAGTTTCGGAGTAGTACCAATTTTGAAATATTGTTTTCACTACATTTCTTTTTATGACAGATGTATTTAAATAAGATGAATACGTATGAATGAAACATTTTTATATACGCGCATGCATAGATAATCTCTATCTGTTTTTTACCTTTTGGTATCGAGGAACCAAGAGTTTGAAGCTGCAGTGAGTGTCTTTTTTATTTTATTTAAATCCTCACCCAAGCAACCGTCCACAATAAAGATCTGAATCAAAATGTTGGCTCTTGCCGACGAAACATTTTTAACCACTAATAAAATTATTATTAATTAGTAAAATAAATATTGAAGGTAATTTGACGGGAGAGTGACTTTCAATATATATTTTTATTTTAAAAACAAAAATATATTTTATTTTTTACAATTCTGTACAGTTAGCCCGATGATATATAATTTTTGTTTAAATGGTATAAAAAGAAATCTTTCGTAAGTTCGTCAAAACAGGCATTCGTTGCGGATATTTTTGTCCCGATTTCATTCCACCAAGCCATTTTTTCAAGCTTGGGAACAAGAAGAAATCAAGTAGAGCCAAATCTGGTGAATATGATGGATGAGGCAGCAATTCGTACAAATTTAGCCGGATGAATGAGAGGACGAGTTATCTTGATGGAACAAAACTTAGTCGGTTTTTCTTCAATTACTGTAGCCATCTATGCGCAGATTTTTCTCCCAAATTCATTGGCCAAAATTTAATGAAGGGTGGCATGGGTCAAATTCAACTCTTCCCTAATAATTCTGACTCTCAACCGAATATCTAAACATACAAGATCCCGGTTTCTGTCGACACCTTCATCAGTTCTTGAAGATGAAAACCTTTCGCTGTCTAGTTCATCTCGAATCTCTTTCTTTTGAAAATACCTTAAACCACCAAAAAATCTGAGAACCTTGACAAAACACTGCCTCCGTAGGCATGCTGAAGTTTTGCAAAAGTTTCTATTGCACTGTGCCTGAAAGTCTGAAGCAAAACCTAATAGCACGCCGAAATTGATGTCACTCATTTGTAGAACGTACTAGAAAAACTGTTTCACACACCAAACAACCAAATGACTCTAGCGAGTTCAAACTCGTACTGAAACTGTATCACATGTTCAGCTACCGTCCCTCCAAGTCCTGTTTCCAAAGCTACGTTGCCAATCTCATTACTTAATTTACACACCTCGTATCTGCTTTATCAGATCGTACTCTCAAACAAATTGCTATATTTAAATCAGTCAAATCTGAACTATCTATACGCGTATCGATGGATGTGTCCAATCTGAAAATTAAGTATCGAAATGGTATACCAACAATTATTCAATCAAAATCGGAAAAGTAGGTATACCTGACAAGCTTTATATTCCTTCTAGAATATATTGTCAATGACTTGGGGTAAAATTAAAATACGAAGTAACAGTGCAGAACTCAGTATAAGATAATAAACTTTTTTATGATTACTAACTATAGCAACAGGAAGTTCACACTGCAGTTAGTCGCTCTAAAGGTTATGAAGTTTTAATCGCACAGGCACAGAATATCCCATTTCATATCATTATTACTGTAATTAGTGTATTAGTCTCACGAACTGATGTATTGTTTTGTAGATGGTGCATATTGTACTTATTTACATTTCACTTGATACATCTATACTTACATTAAAGAAAATGTTATGTGCCTTTGGTGACTTGGATTCCATGAGTTTGTTCTTTCGTCTGGTACCCTGCAAGGCTCAAATTTCGGTCCACTATAATTTGTTATATTTATCAATGTCCTTGCGAATTAATTGTCCGGTTCTTGGATGTGCTGATATATTAAAATATATTCTAAAATCTCTTCTGCTGATTATGTAGGCAAACTTCAACGTATTGATCGAGTGGTGTAGGTTGTCTAGACTCAAATTAAATGTTGTGTAGTCGGCTTCAATCATTCTTCATCGTATTTTACCTGCTCTTGTTACCTTGATGGGTTTCAAACTGACATTGTAGATAGAATTTAAGGATTTGGAAGTATTGTTTGATTCGGGCATTACCTTCAAATCTCATGTAAGAAACAACAAGGTATTGCGAACTCAAGCTTTTAAGTCTATGGGTTTTATATGTGTTTCTAACAAATTCAGGGGTACAATTATGTTTAGAGATCATTATATTTTAATGTTAATTGAGTATTGTATGTCTTGACATTGGACCAACTCAACGTTCAGAATTGGAAATCTATCTGAAGAGGAAGAGTATCTTAGGACATGTTACTAAGCTCGGAATGATATATGGAAAAGAAGACACATTGTGTTGCAAATTTGGCACAAACTCTTAAATAGTAAAAGTGGATGCTTTTTTTCTGGGACGTATGTATTTCCTGATACCCGGAATGAATACGAGATATGTCAGCACATTTTCAGTTCCTTTTCAAGGATAAATGTTATTATGCGAGCGCTAGTGTACACTCTCTCAGTATTGATAAAAAAATACTATTATTATTCTTATTGAAACTGTTAATTATATTGCTGAAAAAAACAAGTCAATCAACGGGAAACGTACAGACGCGTTTCGTTCTGGTTGGAACTTTTCAATGCACGGCATTCCTAGAAGACGGACATTGCTTTTCATTTCTATACTTTCTGTATATATAGTTAACATTTGGAACTTACTGCAAGTGAGAATTAATGAATATTAAATCTCATTCTTACATATAAATGTCGACTTATGTGATGCGTTCATAACTACAATCCGACAAACTAAGTTTGTACCAGTATGCAGAACACACCCTTTCGCGACAACGAACTTCCTGGTAATTAGGTTAATTAAGAATTGCTGAAAAAAACAAGTCAATCAACGGGAAACGTACAGACGCGTTTCGTTCTGGTTGGAACTTTTCAATGCACGGCATTCCGCGAAGACGGACATTGCTTTTCATTTCTATACTTTCTGTATATATAGTTAACATTTGGAACTTACTGCAAGTGAGAATTAATGAATATTAAATCTTATTCTTACATGTAAATGTCGACTTATGTGATGCGTTCATAACTACAATCCGACAAACTAAGTTTGTACCAGTATGCAGAACACACCCTTTCGCGACAACGAACTTCCTGGTAATTAGGTTAATTAAGAATAAGTCGACATTTACATGTAAGAATGAGATTTAATATTCATTAATTCTCACTTGCAGTAAGTTCCAAATGTTAATTATATGTTAAAGAGTATTTAAAAAATTATAAAAGTTTAATTATAAAATACAATTGTTATCTTAAAAATGCCACTTTTAGTAACAGTTGTACAAAAAATATTTTCTCTGCAACTTGTAAGAGAAATAATCAATAATTTAATTTACTTTTCAGTGTAACGGTTTCCTAGAGTTTCATTAAAAATTGTCAATTAAATATAATTCCACAACCTCTTAATAGTTACATGGAATATTCGAAACGACCGTTTCAAGTTTCTTAATTGCACACAACATGCGTAAGTGGCAACTGCCAAACCAATAACATAAATAAGCGTTACGTGCAAATATTGCGACTGCTAACAACATCTGTGTTCCCTGGCTGGCACGAGAACCATTTTATCAGTGGTTCGCCATCTCAGAAATACTTTTAAAGTATGCACATACTTACAATATATGTGTGGTATTGTATATGTATGTAGGGTTGTAATATCTCAAACATGCCATTGCCAATACACATGCTGTGCTCGTGTTCATTCTGAACTAGGAATATCGTCCTTGTATTAAACTTATTGATGTGTTTTTGATCGATCGCGAAATAATTATAATTTTACTCCTGTGTCGTAAACGAAAGTCTCTTTACATTTTCTGAATAGAAATAAAATAGAGTTGGTTCACTACGTACACAGTATTTATTTATTTTTTTAGTAATTCTACTCTTATTCTATTAGTAATTTTAGACTTTTTGCAATTTAATATACAGTTATAGTCAAAAGTGTCCACCTCTCGGATGACGACGTGGATCCAAATTAGTTAATTTGCTTTAATATATTAATTCATATAGGGTGCTGCAAGACCAGAAATTAACGCAACACTAGAGAATTCTTCATAAAACTGTAATATATGACTAGATAGAAAAATATATTCGATCCTTTGATATATAATTAACAACCAACCTTTAATAAATAAACTTTATTTAATTTTTTAATAAATTAGTCTTTTAGTTTAGTTAATTTAGTCAAATTAATACACAATGAAAATCAATGAAAAAGGAAAAATTTCGAAAAAATATTAAACATTTTAATGAAATGGCCTTAATATCGAAAATTTCCTCCTCTGTTTCTAATAATGGCTTAACATCGACGACTCCTTCTCAAAATAAGCGTGCTTATGTCATTCTGCTCCAATCCATTCCATATTTCCACAAGGCAGTGCCCTACCTCTTCCAGGTTGTTGGCTGGGTTCGGATAATCTTGCAGGCATCTGCCAAGCATGTCCCAGACATGCTCTATGGACTTATTGCTGGCCAATCCATGGTGTCGATTCCAAACTCCTCAAGATAATTTTGAATCGTGGAGTCGTGCATTATCTTGCATTAATAAAAAAAATTGTCAGATATAAGGCGCGAATGGCAAAATATGATCTTGAAAGATGTTAGTTATGTACCAATCAGCATATTTGCATTGCTTAACACTACTAAGTCCGCACGAGCTGCCATAGAAATGCCTCTGTATACACGAACACGTCTATTCCAGTTATAAATACAAAACCTGGATTCGTCTGTAAAGAGAACTCGCTGCCAGTCAGTCCTACCAAAATTCAAGCGAAGTCTCCGATGTTCTACGGAGATGGCTGGATCTCGGGCTGGCACACGACATACCAAATTAGATTCTCTTAGACGTTTACGAACTGTTTCTATGCTAATTCGAGTACCATGAACTCCCTGTAGTTGATATTGCATACACCTGCTTGTAACAAATCGTTTTCTTAGAGCAGAACGTCTCAAAAAGCGATTCTGGACACGGGTTATGGCAGATCGTCGGATATGGTTACCAATGTCCATATACCATTGTATTATTCGGGATACCGATGTATAAGACACACCCAACCTTTCTCCTTTTCTACGATAACTCCAGCCTTCCTCTAATAACACCACGGCTAGCGCACATTCCTTTCTCGTCAAATTTCGAAAATCGCGTTGCATAATGGCGAAAAGGCAAAACAACAAACAATAAAATAAATTTACCAAAATAAAACACGATCTAAACACATGTGTAAAATGATTGGATACGATTTAATTTTATGTAACTAACAACAAAAACAACACCAAATGTCAACTCAAGCTTGACAACTGAACGTCAAATACCAAGTTCTTACAAACCAACGCCAACCGCTACCAATTATCAGCAAATAAGATAAACATTTATTCGTTTACTACATGGTGCGTTAATTTCTTGGACCAGTGTATATATTTTTTATCTGAATTGGTGGAGACTGTGGTTTAAATCTGAAACAGACAGAAACAGGAAAACTGCCTAACCGCAATATAAATTATTAAACTCTAAATACGTATTTCGGCAACTAGGTTCTTCTTCAATAGAACACTCGGAAAAAAAAGTAAAGATATTCTCTTCACCAAATCGCCAATAAAATAACACTAAATTTCTTACATTAAAACAAACACTTATATACTACTTAAACCTAGCGTAAACATTAAAGAACCGCGAAGCGTGAAAACATAAAGTGTAAAAATATAAATACTAGTCATAATAAAGCTCACAAACTGGACAGAGGAATTGGCTCATTGTCAGAATTCATTATTTTACTCTTATTTCTAGGTATATAAACACTTTCGCAGCTATCTAATTCTCTATAATTAGTTACAGTTTTAATTAATCTGGCTGACAACAGATCAACTCCATAATAAGACACTACTGGGGGAGGTAGATGCTAGGTTTTTAGCAAATCTAGAAGCAAAAATAAATTAAATGAACAGTTTGATAACCGGACATTGTTCTTTAACAAGCCATATGTACAGTATGAACTTGGTTAACTAGCCCTGAGATATGAAAAACATAATGAAACTAGCCTTCATATTATATGTACTTGTGAGGAACTGAAGCGACCCAGACAGAAACATTTCTGTAAAGATTTATTGGATTCTACGAAGGTACTTACATTTCCACTGAGGAGAGTAGTAGCTCTGATCAAGAGCACAGTGCAAACTTTTTTTGTTCAGATGCCTGGGCTTATTGGTGTCCAACCTAAAGACTTAAAAGAAAAATAAGAAGCAAGCGGCTGGCAATGATGCTATATCATGCAAATCCTCTAAGCATGATATTTAATTTGTAATTACGAACATCCACATTTCCAGAATCTTAGGAAATTACCCGAATATGTCCCATTTTCAAAAAAAAAAACATAATTGTGCTGTCGACAGACCATTATTTTCACTTTTGCCAAAATATTCAAGTCGGTTGTCTGTAAAAGCTTATTTTTCAAATTCAACTATCTTATTTCTGTTTTCGAACATAAATTTATGCCTAAGCAATTTATTATCACCAACTGCAAAAGATTGCAGACTTTTAGGAGTGGTCAACTGAATGTTATCTATACCGAATTTAGTCACCATCGATCATAGTATTTTACTTTATAAACTCTCGTATTTTAATTTCAGTAACGCCTTGGTTCAATTTATAAAATTTTACTTGACCGTCAAGTGGAATTATGTGTATTATAACTGCTATAAATCTCATAGCTATATGTCCTCTCCTAGAGTTCCGCAAGGCTCTAGCCTTTATCCACTCTTATTTGTACTCTTTATTAATGACCTCAACATTTTCTTAGATTGTTCTATGCTGGCATATGTAAACCGTAAAATGTACACTCTAAACATATCCAAACGTTGTTTGTGCCTTTTCAAAAATGACTAAATTATTGGCATTCCTTTAATGTTAATAATATTACATTGTCTCAGAAAATGTCTATTAAAGATTTAGGCGTTAACTTTTTTTTAATTCAAAGTTAACTTTTTTTCAACATGATTAGAATGTCACTAAGTCAACTAACGTATGATCAAAAAGTCCTTGGATCGTGATAGCCATGAAACGTAAAGCTATCTATAAAATTATTTACTTCTATGATTCATTACCTTGAAGTACGCATAAGTCACAAATAAAATAGATTTTAGGTTATGGTATTTATTTACATTTTATGTATGTATATATATATATATATATATATATATATATATATATAACTAATAAAAAAAAAATAAGGCTCATTACAGTTAAGAAAAGAACTCCCACAATGAAACAATAACATTCAGGTAGGTACACTTTTACCATAAAAAATTATAAAAGATGTTGAAAATGTCTTCCCTGTTCTTGAATACACCGGTTAACATGTCGGCCCATGTTATTAAAAACTTTAATTAAAAGATCAGGTGTTACTGTGAGACAGTTTTCAACAATACGTTCTCGTAATTCATCTAAAGTGTGAACTGGAGTTTTAAAAATGTTATTCTTAAGCAATTGGAATAAGAAGTAGTCTAAAGGACTCAAATCACAAGACCTAGGTGTGTAACGTCCGTCTGATATTAATCTTTCATCATAAAATTGACGTAAATATTCCATGGTTACTCGAGCAACATGCGGTCTCGCGTTATCTTGCTGAAAGTATCCATTATGAAGTTCATCATCGTGCAATTGATTGATAAAAGGATCAAGTATTTGATTTATATATCTTTCAGCGTTTATGGTATCTTGAAAAAATATTGGCCCTATTACCCGTCCACGGGACATTGCAACCCAAACACCAATCTTAGGACTATGTAAAGGAGCCTCACTATGAAAATTAGGATTATTCTCGCTCCACATACGCCTAACTTGTTTATTAACGTATCCAGATAGGTAAAAATAAGATTCGTCTTTAAAAAATGTTACATCAAGGATATCGTTATTCATATGGTCATGAAACCAGGTACAGTACGATACTCTCTTCTGATAATCTGGTGGCAGTAACTTCTGACACATCTGCAGTTTATAAGGAAACATGTTCAAGTCATGTTTAACAATGGTTTGACACGTCCCATAACTTAAATTGATTTCTTGTTTCAATCTACGCAAGGATAAGGTAGGTTCTTTCTGCATGCGTTGCCTAACCAGATCAATAACATCATCATTTCTAGCCCGTCTTCTTCCAGATCGAACATTATCGCTGATATTACCAGTTCCTTCAAATTTGTCCACAGTTCGTTGAAGTTGCCGAAAAAAATCTCGTTCGATTATTGCGAAGTTGGGAAATCTCTCACGGAACTCATTCAAACATAAACGAGGTGAATAAACCCAATTACCATTTTCATCTATATTTCCATTACTGTAGTATGATTTGAAAATAAAAATTTTATGTTCTAATTGAAATATTTTGAATTATAACCAGCTGACTTGAAAGTTGTCAAGTAAATGTCAAAACTAATTGAAATAAATAATTTCATAGATATCTCGTAAATTCCATGGCAATAGCGATCCAAAGACTTTTTGATCATACGATACTAAATCTTTCGAGTTTTGTCATAAGAACAACTAAAGACTAATCATTTGGCTCATTTTATATTCTTAGTAAGTTAAAATGTGCTCTATTGTATAGTAACCGGTTTACAATGTCTGGGAATGGGAATCAAGTTAAGACAGTATTATATTTTTTTACTTATTTTTTTATATTATTAGTAAGTATAATACGTTTAGAAACATATATAGTATTGTCATAACCATATATAATTGAGATTATGCCTTGTCTTCCAACAAACATTACTTTATAGCGAGGTGGACGATTTAGTTTGAAATTCTTTGCCTTAAGAAAATATAATATAATATATAATATATATATAATATAATAATAATAATTATAATAATAAGTAATTTACACAATTTCCAAATAAATTTCGAAAATCAATTTATGAAATTATATTGTTTGGTACTAAATTAATAACACACCGAGTTACCACAGAGCTAACGTTTTATGAAAGATTTGGGGAAAAATTGCTACAAAAGGCGGTGTTTTTATACAAAATGAAGTCGTTTTATTCTCTGTAACAATTACCTTCCAAACTTGCCGAGAAAGTCGTTTAGTTCTTCTACAATAACGGCATTCCTAAATCTTCCCTAGCGGCTGTTACGTTCTTTGGCAAACGATTAGCCTCCCGTCTTAACATTGTCGTATCGTTCATGAAATGATGACAAATTTTCTTCCCTAGTGACTTTTCCATTCTTTTGTAAATCGCTTCTCTTGTTACCGTTATTTCATTCAAGTACCAGTAGCCAGCACCATCCATTAGAATTTTCTGTTTGTTATGTTATTATTTATTTAATCGATCAGAAATGATTTCTCTCATTATATAATGGAATATTACATATAGTAATATATCTTAGAATAAATAAATCTGACAAAAAATGGATATTTATCAATACGTTTTTGCCGTATTACGCAGTTGTTATATAATGAAACAGATATGCAAAATACATATCCGTCACTGTAAACATGGACAAACACCTCGTATTTTTAGCATTTACTTCTGTTCAATACATATGTTTCAGCCATCTAGGCCTCATCGGTTGAACTAGTGAAGCAATGTGTATACAAATTAATACAGATCTGTTAAACAACGGATCTGTATCTGTATCTACATTTACGCTAAAATCGTCTCCAAGCTATAACCAATTTCGTTCTATCAGGCGACACCAATTTAATCAGTGACATCTGACGGAAGAAAGCGACTAGGCCAGAAAAGGCGATCTTCCGCTCGAATAGCAAGGACGAAAAAAAGCGGAAAAATACGTATATTGGTGCTGTCCATTAACACGCGCCAGATGGCGGTAAATATACAAAAAAGGGTTATTTATCAATACGTTTTTGCCGTATTACGCAGTTGTTATATAATGAAACAGATATGCAAAATACATATCCGTCACTGTAAACATGACAAACTTTCAAACACGCTTTCAAAACTAGCACATTTTTTCGTTTTAACATGTTGCGAATTTATGTTTGAATTTAAAATATTATTATAGTATTATAAATCTAAATAACAGTATTATTTCAGTTACCTGAAATCTAAGGAAAACGTCCATGTATGTAATTAATAAGTATGGGTGGCGAGTTTGCGCCAACAGCCAGTGGCGGCTGCATAACAGTTTACACATAAAATAAATGATCAGAAATAAATTATAAAACGTGCTCTAACACTTACCACACCTGTTAAATATTTAAATCATTACATATGTTTCGACAGTTTGTTACGATATTTTGGGGGGAGTTGTATACCCGTACCGTTGAGAATCTCGGCTTGACTAGGTCTTTTTGTTTGTTTGTCGCTGTGTGGTTATCAGTATCGAGTAAATTTACACCGTAATAGGTGGTTTATTTGGCGGCATACAATGTTTGTTAAACCTCCATTTATATGATTGGCTTCGATTTATTGTCTAAGCCGCAGGTTAATTGAACCCTCGAACAGCTGTAGGTGAGTAACATTCCCGCTATCTCTTTGTTACATTTCTGTGCCTTAATCTAGTGTTTCGCAATTTCTAATGCATAAAATGCCATCTGTAGGGTTTTTGTTACTGATTTCCGCTACCGGCTTCTATAGCTATTTGATGAAGAGATTTGCCGTTCAAATATAAAATCATTGAAACTGGAGAATCTGTTGAAGGAGTCAATGACTCCACTTGGACCGGAAATTTCATAGAGGATCACGTGTGAAGGGGAAACGACTCCATTTGATGTGGTTTATCTTCTAACTTTATGTACAACTCGAAATTAGTGCTGTACTAATTATGCCGTTTCGATTGATTAAATATTTCTCAAAAACTTGAATTTGTTCTATAAATAATAGCCTCTTTATCGTCACATACCGAAAAATAAAGAATGATTAATTAGTTATTTATTAATTTCCTTGCTCGTATAATATAGGTAGGTGAATATAGTGCACATTAATTTATTCTTTTTTTTTGGGAGATTTATTCATTTCTTCGATCATTTAAAAGTTTAGTATTGTTAATACCGATTTGTCATTATTTTTGTATATTTAATATTTTCATTGATGCATTTAGTTTATATAAAAATTTGTCGTCTCAAACGTTAAGAATAACGTACGTGCCTAAGGATGTATATATTTTTTCTATTTATAATTAGCGTCATAGGATATGTAGTATTAAGTTTTATAAGTTTTCATGCAAAAAGCTGAATATCGATTGTGAATGCGTAACTGAGATCTCACGTAAACGTATACCGTTTTCTTGTTCTTTTTTGTATACATCATATACAGCCTGGTGATATACGGGACCGTACCAGAGTTTTAGTTCTTTTTGCATTTTAGAATTTATAAGTAGAGAGTGTAGATGTTAACATTTCCATATTTATTTAAATTATTACCTAATTTAATTATACCTAATTTAATTATATATAGGGCTTCACCCATCCACATATTTTGAAACAATATACGGTTTTCTTTTCTAAACTTGTAAATTTTCTTTTCTACGGAAACGTTCATAATAAACTTGGTTCTTTTTTTTAAGTGGAGCATTTTCTTTTACTTCATATCATCTCCTGAATGCGGACTAATTATTTGTAGTGACGCACGGACTAATTAACGCGGTGGCGCCCTTTTTTAAATTATAGTCAGTTTATCAACGTTACGACAAGAATCGCGCGACCATCTTCGCTGAGTTCTACGCAGCTGGCACTAGGTGGCTGTCTTGCAAATTTTAAGATCATCCCGCCCACGCAAGGTAAGTCTAAGGAGGGTTGTTGGATTACGCCAAATTTAATTAAAGCCAGTTTTCGTGGTCTTCTGCTGCTCATTCAGTCAAACTAGTACGACGTGCGAAATAAATTCTTCTTAATGACAAAAACGACCGTCCTACTTTAGTGATATTTACATTTTTTAAATAATCTTTGAAACAACTTGATGAATCTTTAGACACACCTTCAGAAATTAGTCTTAATATGAGAAAATCGAAATCTTCGTCTAAATCACTTTCAAATGTTTCGATTACGCACTAATTTTTTTCGCCTTCTATAGCGCATGGCTGTTCGTGAACATCATACACAATTTCAAGAAAATTCTTTAACTACATCGAAATATTTTGTAATTTTTCTATTCGCTTGATTAGTCCGAATCAGTTGTTGTGAATAGTTTGTAAATCACTTTTAACCTGAGTATCTTGAAATATTACCTGGATATTACAAAGTAGACATTGAATTTTCGAGCCATCATAATATTAATCCGGCATTTATGCTATATAGTTTTTAACGGTGCCCGATATTGGTCGTTTTCGTGACGTATGTAACTGCGACATTTTTAAAACAAACGTAGAATTACGAAATAGTACTTTCAGCAGCATATATGCATATAAAACAGATTTCGTACAGAGTCGAAGTAATATTGAAAGTATAACCGCCGCCGTCCCACCACTATTATTATTCCTGAACCTACACCACTGCCTGTTGGCGCTATTTGCCAGCTCTACTAATGGACGTATTAATATTTCATACAACTTTCTTATGTACGACAAAAATATTCTCTCTGTCAAAAGAAATCTTTTATGTAATCTATCCATCTATAGACTTGAAAGAAGAGAAGCAATGGAAAAAAAATTTCGACAGTTACTTCGTACTTCGTGTTTGGTATATTTACAATATACCTAATGTCGTTTTGTTTGTTATGGTTTGCTACACTAGCAGATGTCTACCTAGAATTTTTCTTGAATTGGTTATGTGTCTCAGGGGTTGATTAATTCTTTTTTTATTAGGCCTAGCAATCAAATAGTAAATACAAGATAAATGATACAAGTTTTTACTTACACCTTAATTCTCCTTATTATTTTAAACTGACTAGATATTATTTTTATATTTTGTACTTCACGAAATTTGACTTGTATTCTATTAAAATGATTTAGCGATTTTGAGAATATAACTAATTAATTTGTTAAACTTAATGCGTTTTCTCTGCTTATTATTTTATTAATTGAGTTGAATTATCTAAAACAAACACGTAAGGAGGATATATTTAACCTTCCAGGACCATTTAATCATTCCAACAGTTTAAATTGACTGTTTAAAGTTTCAAAATAGTTCTTTGTTTATAAAAATTCAAAAATTTGTTATACTCTAAATACATTGAGGATATAGAACTTTGGAAGATACCACATTTTAAAGTGCCACTTACGTATTTGCGCAAATATGAGTATCTCGAAAACTATAAGAAACAAAGTGCTTGAATATATTTACATTATCTGAACTTTTTCTGGTGTAGTTATTCTTATGAACTACGATCTGAATTTGCATCACAGAAACAGCATCATCTTATTGAAATACCCACCTCATAAATAATTTTCATCACCACGATATTTTAACGATAATTTTATATTCCAAAATATTCCTAGTACAAAAGTAAATATTAATTATTCTAGTAATTTGGATATTAAAAGTTGCATTTTTACAACCCAGAAAATCAATCTTAAAACCATTTTCTCCAAATTTTTCGTGTTATGTTGCTTATTTCATTTTTAATTGCTTGAATCGCTTTTTCGATAGATGTACAACATAAATCCTATAAGTGACCCTTCTTTAAATGTTTTACGCATTTAAATACTCAATTTTTCAAGCAGAAGTGTGAGCTCGATCGTTATCATGAAGCAAGATGATCCTTCGTCTTAGACGGACACTTCTAAGAACTATGGGCAAACAAATTGTACCATTCGTTTGGCAGTATACCGGTTCTTCCAGTACTGCAAAGAAAGTGGCCCGCATCCCTTTGTTTTGTTGTTTTGTTTTCTTCTTGAACAACGTTTGTAGGAGCCAACTCGTTTTCAAAGATCTGTTGCTTTTTTCGGGAAAATAGAAGTATACCTAAGTTTCATCACCTATACTCGTAATTATGCTATTCAATAGATAAGACGATTCAAAACGATCCAGTGTTGATACACATTATTTTGCATGATTTCCTTTTTGAACTGGTGGTTAAGTCGAATTGTGGGGGATTCAACGAGAACAAATCTTACGTATCTTCAAATGTTTATAATATGGTGAAATTATCTTGTTACCAATCTTTAGGGAGGCTAAAATTCTCCTTGCAGTAATCCGCTGGTCCTCCTTAATCGTATACTGAACAAGACCAACATTCATTTTGGCTGTTTTTTTTTGCTTAGGAGCTCAAAACATGTACTTCAAGGAAATTAGAGCAGGTTTAAATTCATTGTATCACCGCTTTATGTTATTAATTTGGCTTTGAAAAAGTGTGTTTTTCCTGATTGATGGACGAAAGCTAGAATTATACTGGTTCACAAAAAGGGCGATGTATCGTGCTTACAAAATTATAGACTTATAGCGATTTTGCTAAACACCCGGCCATACATATCCAGCAACCAACATGGATACTTGCCGTTGCGGTCTACCGTTACTAATCTAACGATAATGACTCAAAATATTTGTGAGGTATTATAATAATGGTCAATAAGACGTTGTATACACTGACCTTTCTCGAGCCTTCGATACTATTGTATTAAACAAATTGAGTGCTTTCGGCTTTAGTCCATCTGCGTTAGAACTGATTGCCTCATACGTTTTGAATAGAGTTAATTATCTATTTTACAACGGCTTTTACTATTACCAATTCTTTTCAACATCTGGTGTGCCTCAGGGCTCTATTCTTGGACGTCTTTTTTTTTTTCAGTCATGATCTCACATTTTGCAATTGTTCTGTGTCAGCCTACGCTGATGACAGTAAATTATACTTATCGTCAAATCACAGGATAATTTTGATGTCACGCAAGATAATATTAATGTGTTTGCGGGTTGGTGTAGTAAAATTACGATAAAGATTAATATGAACAAATACTGTGTCGTATCTTACACTCGTAAAATAATTAAGTTGAGTCATCATATAGAATTAGTGGCCAAAAGTTAGTGAAGAGGAACTCTTACAGTGATCTTGGCGTCAAGTTCGATTCAGATATGTCCTTTAACTTGCACCTTTCGGATATCATCTCATTTGTTTCTAGGATGTTGGGCTTTGTTATGAGGTCTACCAGTTAGTTTCAGGATTTAACTATTCTGAAATCACTGTACCAGGCTTTTGTTTTGAGTAGATTTAAGTATACTTCGGTAATATTGTCTCCTTACTACTCGACTCGCCCGTTCAAGCTCACTTGAACGGGTTCAGAGAAGATTTCTGAAATATCTTTCCTTAAGATGTGATGATAGATATCCAGAAAGAAATACTGACTACAACCGCCTTCTAGACCGACATAACTTCACATCCTTAAAAGAGCGAATGCTCTGCAATTTATGTGTAGGATAATTGATGGTCTCGCCTGAAATATTAAACTGACGTCAAAATCTAATCCTACTTTTGACCCACCAAGAGCTAGAACTAACGCGCTACTAATAGCATCAATTAATTTTATGTACTGATGTGTGAATACTATTTATAGTGACATTTTCTCGGAATGTGTTTAGATTAAGTTTTTGTTTTAGTTTATTAGCGTATTTGCTTATTTTATTTCATACATTTTTATTATATTTTTATATAATTTAGCACACATCTCTTTCTTTCTTCTCTTTTTTTCTTTTTTTATCATGTATTTGTCCTAGAAATGGAATTATCTGTTGGGCAATAAAGATTATTATTTATGGTAGCTAAGGAACATGACTTGTCACCAAATACTCAATTTATTTCCATGAAACATTAGGTGCAGCTTAAGCCTGGCAGAAAGGCTTAGCGGCAATAGAACAGCTGTCGTATGTTTTGAATATTCTGAAATATCAGTGTTCTGGTATAACATAGTGATTGTATTTATGACATATTTTAAAATTTTCCAAATTTTCATCACAAAAATGAACCTTGTGTATTACGTAATAAAAGTCATAACATGATTGAACACCATCAACACATTGTTTTGAGTTTACTATTAAACTCAGCGCAATACTTTCCAAATTCAAATAAAATTATGCAATCAAAATACAATAGCTGTAGGAGTAAGAATATCCAAATGCAGATATCGATAAATGGACAAACACATTACTGTATTTGTAGTATTTTAAGAACAGGTTTTATTAATTTACATCTCTCCTCGAATCATTTATTCAAGATACAAATTTTTATAGACGCAAATTTGCGACGACAGCCGTCTGAATCGAACAGCTTCGCCGCAAACCTCGTTACTTATTCCTTGCCAAGTTCTCTCTTCGCTCGGGGAAACATTTGTCTCCATCAATTTATTATGTATTCGTAGTATACAATGCCAGCTCCATTACGGTGCATTTGCAAGTACTCGTGATACTAATTCAGAGGAAGATTTACGCATACTTGATTGAAAACTCATTGTCTGCGCGATATAGTGAAAATGTGTATGCAAATTGCTTTCGGCTGTGATAAACGTACCCTGACGGTACGAAAAAGAGACATTCAAAAAAGAAGAGAGAGCGTTTTTTAACCGACTTGGCGTTCGTTCGTGATAAGCCAATCGAATATGTAAAAATGCAAAGAAAATGTACATCTGAGAGAAAAGTATTTGGGAGATACTGTTAGTTACTTAGAAGAGAAATTGTGAATGCACCATATATTTTAATACAATTTTAAATATAATAATTTATGTTAGAGCAGTCAACAGCCAGCACTTAAAATTATTAAGTTATTAAATAAGTAAATAGAGATGTTAATAAAGTCATGTGTGTGAAGTTATACATAAAATACTCTATGCACAGGTAATTGTTGTTGTCCAGAAATCTGGACATCGTTATTAATTTATTTTCAATAAATAAGTTTTTTCGATTGATTGTTTAATTAAATTCTATTTTAAGAAAGATTTCTTTATCATTTGAAATTTATTCACTGCATTCAGAGGGACCACGCATTCCCCGTTATTAATGTTTATGGCAGTGTTAAATACAATTTTATAACGTACTTTTGCTTACTTCATCCTTCTTAGAAAATGTATTTTGATGTGTGAATTTATCATCTAGTTTATTGTTATTTATTCAGGCCTTTTTCTATTTTGTATTGTTTCTACTTAAGGTATACCCGCTATGGTCACCAAATGTTTAGGCACATCAGTTAAGCCTTGTAATGTTTAAATCAAAAGCTTACCGCATATTGTGATAAACACGCAGTTACCCGTTAAACCAGATGGATCCTTTACAAATTTTCATTGCAGTTATATTTTCAAAGGTCTATTGTATTTATCTAAGGTCGAGTCTATCCTATTTCGACCAATCGTAAGAAATATGAAAAGCTTCCAGCGGCAATTCGAATACTGTAATCCGGAAATATCAATTTTAGAGAGACCAAGTCCAACAATATTAAAATTGAAGATGTAAAATGGCCAACTAAATCAGCAACCAGTAGCCATATACAATCCAGAAGACTCTCTTAGCACACGAAAAGTGATTCAAAGTATCTAAGTGAATCGTATTGAGAAGTGAAAAGGTAAGATAGATTAGCGCGTACTCTAGGAGCCAGGATTAACCACGAGTATCAACGGAAACTGCAACAATGAATATAAGGATACAAACTCACTAAAAATACACAAAACCGAAAGAAACAGAAACTGAAATGAGAAAGACCATCAGGATTTAATTAATTAAAAAAACAAATATCAAAATCAAACTTAAAACAAATGAAATTATCAAGTACTGAATCGCTCGACAAGAAATCAGAACGAACTCTAAAATCACAGAAAACGCCATGTTGGATTTAATGCACTACCAAAAGCAGACCTATACTACTAACCTAACTTGAGCAAACAAGAATGAAAGCACATGGGAAGAAAATTAATTGTTACGCCTAAATTACAACTAAATAAACCAAATCAAGGTAAGATCTAAAATTTGAATAGTAAGTCGTTAATTACACACAATTTCTAGAAATTCAAGAAGAGAAAACAAAGGTTTTAAGCACATATGCTCAAGGCAAAAGCTATATTAGAAGCTATATCAAATAATAATACAAGGATTCACTAATGGATGCCATAAGCGAACGAAATGTTATAGCATACATGAAGGAATTTCTTATAAGCAAGGTACAAATAAAGGAGGCGAAATTCGCACATTAAATTTTAGATGACACGAGCCCAAGCGACACAAAATGGAGGATATTACGAGGGACAAAAACACAAACACTAGTAGGAATATTATGACGGAGAATAGCATATATAAATATTAGATTAGAACACCAGGAAGTAATGAGCAAAATACGGAAAAACAGTTTTTGCTGCCAAGTGCGTTAAATTTCCTTCATTCTTCATATCGCTCTGGATAGTTTTTTACATGTTTTCTTGATCGTATGCTATAATTTAATACGTTAATACGTTACATATACGTAAACCTAAAAGCTTTATTACTCCTCTTTGTTGTTTAGTGGTGGTATTAATTTGTGTTCTTGATTTATTAATGTGCAAGACGTTATTTAGTTGCTTCCATCAATACTAGGTCTGCTCTTATTGAAGCAATTTAGCAACTCCTTCTGATAGAGTCGAGCCATCATCATCAAACAGATCTACTTTGTCTAGAATATCTGTTATATATAGAAGAAAAAAGTAGAAGAAAAGAAAGTCCTAATACAGATCCTTGACCAAACTGACCAAACTTCATAAGTTTTCGTGCGTAACATCTTATGCCGTAAAAGTATAGCTTTTGCAGAAGCAAAAAATGATTAACACAAATAAATGCTTTTGTTAAGTCGCAGTAAGTCAAAAACAGTTTTTTTCAACAAATGCGGTCATTATTTCTTTTTTAAGAAATAACGTCTTTTTCAATGCCACTTCATAGATTTTAAAGTGGCATTGTTGAACATGTTGAAACCACATGTTCTGTCACACTTCTAAGCTAATGTCTTCAAGTAATGCGAGCACTTCATTTTCCAAAATGTCTCGGCACATTTCACCATTCAAGTGGCCTTCAATAATGTGGGGGTCGATGACTTTGCCAATTATTCCACACCACACATTGAATGTCCAAGGCGCTGTTGTTCAACTTGGCAAAGCCAGTGCGGATTTTCAACCCTGAAAGACGAATCTTTATTGAAATTACGGGTTGGTTTATTGTGATCAATAATATTTTTAGCTACTTGTTTATGATATGCGTTATTTTCACACTTAAACAGGGCTAGTTCCGTTTCTATGGCTAAGTTATTGATCACAATAAACCAACCCGTAATTTCAATAAAGATTCGTCTACTATTAAATCCATACAACAAAAATCCATTGACAATGATATAGTATTTACAAAAGCGGACAAAGGAAACACAGTGATTGCGATCCCTAAAGTAGATTATAATAAAATAGTTGATGAATTTCTTAATACTGGTTCATTTACAAAAATTAAAACTTTTTTTTTTGAAACTTAGATGTGGGATCTAAGTTTCAAAAACAATTAAAAACTACGTTAAACATGTCCAACACTATATTAACCCCGTCACAAAAACGCAAAATTGTTATAATGAATCCACAACCCCCTAAAATGTATGGTTTGATCAAACTACATAAAAATGATTTACCTATCCGACCTGTAGTTTCGTGTCAAAGCCCCGTGTAGAAATTTATGCAAACAGTTAATTAATATTATAATAGAACATACAAAATTTAAATCAACCTTTACTTTAAAAAATTCCTTAGATCTCATAAATAAAATCTCATATTTAAATATCCCTAATAACGCTAAATTTGTGTCTTTCGATGTAACAAATCTATTTACTAATATTCCAACAAAAGAAGTAATAGACATCATTAAATTTAAACTACATCAACACCATACTAATCCCGTTATATGCGGAGAAATCTTAGATCTACTTAATATTTGCATGGAACAAAATTACTTTCAATTCAACCATGAATATTACACACAAACGACAGGATTAGCAATGGGAAACCCTTTAAGCCCCTTATTAGCGGAATTCTTCATGAATCATTTCGAAGAAACTATTAGCACTCACCCCCTTTTTAAAAAATGTATTTACTGGTTTAGATACGTTGATGATGTGCTAGTCTGCTTTAATGGTACGGATAGACAATTAAAAATGTTTTTTGATTATTTAAATAATGTTCACCCTAATATTAAATTTACACTAGAAATAGAAAAGAATAGCTTAATTAATTTCCTAGATCTTACTATATCAAATAATGCTGGCAAACATGAATTTTCCATTTACCATAAACCTACACATACAGATACAACAATACATGCGTCCTCCTTTCATCCTTTAAAACACAAATTAGCCGCGTATGAATCTATGATACATAGACTTTTACATATACCCCTTAATAAAAACAATTTCAACATAGAATTAAACAGAATACACACTATTGCTAAAAATAATGGATATTCATACAATATTATCAATAGAATCCTCCAACACAAACAAAAAATACTTACCCGCTCTTTAATATACCCTAAACAATTAAAAGATGTAGTATATTATTCTTCCTTAACATATATCGGGAAAACTTCAGACATAATTAGTAATCTTATCAAGAAAGCCACTAATACTACCGTAGCGTACAAAACCAATAATACAGTTGGTAGTTTTTTAAAAAACAATAAGGACAAAACGGATAAAAAACTTGTTTCAGGCGTCTATAAGTTAACTTGTGAGTGTAATATGTCATATATTGGTCATCCAGGACGAACATTCACTCAAAGGATATCCGAACATCAAAATAGTTATAGAAATAATAAATCAGATTCAACTTTTGCTAATCATTGTATAGAGAATAACCACAACTTTAATACGAACTTCAAAATTCTTCATATTCAAGATAAAAGTAAAAAACTAGATTTGCTAAAATCATTAGAAATTTCTAGATATAAGAAATTAGGGTTAGTATTAAACGACCAAACAGAAATTTGTAATTCCCCCCTACTTTCATTAAATTTATAATTATCAGGCTTTGTATATATACCTTGTACATTTGTAAATTCACCATTTATTCATCCACCTGATGAAGTCACAGTGTGATGAAACGATATTGTAGTGGAAAGTTAGATTAAATTATTTGAAACTTAAAATCAGTGCATTTTTTTATACTATCATAAAAATAGCAGTATTAACACCAATTTATCATGAAAAAGAATCTATGTCATAAAATGTATACAATAATATTGTACTATAGACATAAATTCACAAATGCAGTACAATATTCGATAATCTAGCTCCTATCTAACGGAAACAGCGACAACATAGACACATGGATAGTCGAACGTTATTACTCGTTATAGGATCAGATCCATCCCATTCGTGCTAAGTAATTGCTCATTTGTGGTCGATCCGCAATAAAGATAACTCTATCTGACGGTCGAATTACAGACTGTAACCCACTTCACATGCAAATTTCTAACAAATGGAAGTATTTGAACTATGGAATGCAATATTAACTTTATCGCACCGTTCATTTTGCACTCACAGTTCCAAACGAATGATTCCTTTAAGATTCCGACGCTGTTGATACGAGTATAGGTATGTGGATGTTGCGAAATGTAACACTTTCTAAAGTACGTCTTGTAAATACATTTTTTACTTATAATCAATATTTCTGGAGGGTACACTCAACTACTAGTTGACCAATATAATAAGAATTATCTATTATTATTATTAAAACTAAATATTATTAAATTACGACACTTGAATTTCAAAAATACCGTAAACATTATGAAGATTATCCATTTGTGATTCATTATCTTAGCATGCAACCTCTTTGCATCTTAGTACTGGAACATCTTTATCATCTCATGATATTTACACCAGGAAATAATTGGTTATTTATCATTTTCGAACACTCGTGGAGTTGGTTTATTCAAAATAATAAACCGAACATAAAATAAAAATTGAAGGTAGTATCATTTTGATAAACTTAATAGTAAGATAGATAGTATTTACATTATGTGAAGTTAATTTAATTTTTTTTTGAATATTTTTTTTATTTGTAAAGAAATACTTATAAATATTCTTGTTAATTTTTCGTGTTCGAATTATTCAATAAATTTTGATATGTTTTAAATTAACCTTAAAATTTTTCATTACGGTTACATACAAATAATAATTTTCATTGATATTTTGATGAAATAATTTTCTGATATACATATTGTTTGCAATTAAATTTCCACCCTGCTATTTTATCTAAAAGAATACATATAAATAATGAGAAAATATGTTAATTAGGATATATATAAATTAAGCTTATATATAACAAGTGTTCATATGAAAAGGCAATCTAGGTTACTTTGAAATTTTGATAGAATAAGACGCAAATATATTAGTATGTGTTTGTTGTTCCGTAAACGTAAATCCAAATGACATTTGATAATGTCAATCACAAATATCAGTTAGTGCATAAAATAATCGTGCGTCGATTCTGGTCTAAATAAATTGCTTCTCAGTTTTCAAATGGCTTTCACTTTAGAACATAAAATTTTGTTAATCTAGGCTTATTTTCGAAATGATAATAAAATTGATGGTTTATGGGTTTATTCAGTTCAAGATTGAATGGTAGAATTTCAAGTTGAGTTTCCACATTTTGTAATAGATTATATACAATTTAAGAATACTTTGGATAGAACTTTAAAACTTTTTTCTGAAGCTGGTAGTCTCTTAAGAAAATCAGGCAGCGGAGCAGTTGAGAAACGTACACTTCAAGTTGTCAATCGTGTTGAAGAAATAATGGAAAATGAATCACAAACATCTGTTCGACATTTGAGTCAACAAATAAACCTTTATGTTGGTACAACTCACAAGTTATTAAAAAAAGATATGCAACTTTATCCATACCGTGTCACAGCAGTACAAGAATTGTTAGAAATTGATTACTCATATCATTCATATTTACAAACCAATTACAAAACTGTTAGACTACAGTTTTGTAATTGGTTTGTAAATATGAACAATAATGGAGAACTTTCGCAAAGAATCATCTTTACTGATGAAGCATGGTTTTATAAAACGGGATACCTAAATTCACAAAATACAAGAATTTGGAGTAGTGAAAACCCACATGTAATTAATGAAGAATCGCTACATCCAGAGAAAATTGGTGTTTGGGCAGCGATAAGCGAAAGGCGAATCCTTGGACCAATATTTTTTCAGGGAACGTTAACTGCTCAAAGGTACCGTACGGAAATTTTACAACCATTTGTCAATCAGTTGCATGATGATGAACTTCAAAATGCATATTTCCAACAAGACGGAGCACCTTGTCACTGTACTGCAGAATCTTTGGATTATTTAAGAGAATTTTTTGATGAGCGTATAATTAGTCGAAATACTGAAATTGCCTGGCCTGCACGTTTATGCGATTTTACACCTTGCGACTTCTTTTTGTGGTCTTATCTAAAAAATAACATATTTCGAACATCTGTATTGAATTTGAATGATATGCTACAGAGAATCGAACAGAAATGCATGGAAATTAATAACAGTCCAGTAATGTTGCAGAATATCATCAGAAATTTTGAACGGAGGATTTTAAAGTGCATTGATCTTGAAGGACAACATTTTCAACATTTGTTATAGTTTTCAATAAATACCTATTATTTGTTATTTATTTGTATGTATGAAACTGTCAAAATATACGACTACGTAGGTTAAGTAGTAGATTTTAATTTACGACATACTTCAAAATGTTCTCAGTAAATCACACGCTACTAGATTGACTTTTCAAATGAACACTTGTTATATATATATATATATATATATATATATATATATATATATATATATATATATATATAATAACTTCGTGACCTTGGTATGATATGGTAAACCTAATCAGTAGGCGATTAAAGGTCTGTATATTACTTCAAAATATATGTATTTAAAAAACTCTACATGTTTCGGCTGTATACGCCTTTTTCAAGAGAATACAAAATATGAATGACAGGATATAAATGTCAAGTAATTAAGTTGCTATGGTTTAAATTATTCAAAGATACATTCTAGTAATAATAATAAATCATGCCTTAGTATTCCAAAAAATAGATAACAAGGTGTGAAAATATGTGTTGTTCGCTGCTAGCAATTTGTGTCTCCTTCTGGGTATGAACTTGTGTGTTGGTTGCTGCTGGCAGCTTGCGTCTCTCTATGGGTGTGTGGTTTTGTGTGAGAGCGTAAGTGTAGGGTTTTGTATGTCGGTGCGTTCGTGCGTGTGTTTAGTGATCGGTCGCATGAATTTAGAGAGGTCGGATAACCAGCCGTTGCGTAGGGCCGCCAACCCTTTCCCGACAACTTCTTTACAATTCCGTGCAGTACTTCGACGGTCTGACCCCCGCCCCAACGAGGCAGGGCGCAGAGACATACAAAACCCTACACTTACGCTCTCACACAAAACCACACACCCATAGAGAGACGCAAGCTGCCAGCAGCAACCAACACACAAGTTCATACCCAGAAGGAGACACAAATTGCTAGCAGCGAACAACACATATTTTCACACCTTGTTATCTATTTTTTGGAATACTAAGGCATGATTTATTATTATTACTAGAATGTATCTTTGAATAATTTAAACCATAGCAACTTAATTACTTGACATTTATATCCTGTCATTCATATTTTGTATTCTCTTGAAAAAGGCGTATACAGCCGAAACATGTAGAGTTTTTTAAATACATATATTTTGAAGTAATATACAGACCTTTAATCGCCTACTGATTAGGTTTACCATATATATATATATATATATATATATATATATATATATATATATATGTTTTAATGATTCGCTTGGGTACCAGCACCAGAAGTAACTAAAGAACAAATTAAATGCACATACAATGAAGCAGAATCGAGAAATGCACAATATGAGTATTTTGTTTAAGACTAACATTAATATTGTATTTATTTATTTATTAATTTAATAATAATGATATTTATTTTAGAAATAAAAGTAACGAGCCATCGAAAAAATTCATAATTGGAGTAGACTGTGAAATTGGGTTGGTAATTTAACCACTTCCATCTTCCACATAATGACACATTACTTGATGCTTGACAGTTTCATTTGGTTTCATTGTAAGAAAAGGTTATGGCATTGAAATTTACATATAGCTACAGAAGTTGTTGAAAATGTTGTCCATTTACATCTAAACACAAACAATTTTGTTAATAAGAGTTTTGAAAAATTTGACACAAACTTATAGTTTCAATGTCAAATAATAAATGTCATTATGTGGAGTGGTTAAAGTATCAACTCAATTTCACAGTTTACTCCAATTATGAATTTTTTCATGGCTCGTTACAAGTTTGCAATCTTTTGTAATTGTTTATTTACTTATGTAAAAAAATGTCACACTGTATATTAAAATTGTACTCTGAATTTAGCCATAATGATGTTTGTCTGTCTTTAAAATGTTCTTCTGTTTGATCTATATAAACGCGACTGCAATCATTACATGGTATGCTATAAACAACGTGTGACTTTTTTCAATTGGAATGGCAGAGCAACATTTAAAAACAGAATTAATGCCCACAAATATGCAAAAAAATCATTACAGCTTTAAAAAAAAACAAACAAAATTACACATTCAATTACAAAGAGGTTAAAGTACTACAAACGGAAAGAAATTACAAAGCTAGATCAATATTAGAACTAATTCACATTCAAAAACAAGAAGAAAATGGTGTGATTCACACCATTTTAAGCAAACGTTACAGTTAGTACACGAGAATACACGAAGCACTCGGATCATTGTACTGCAAACCAAAATACGTCATCACGAGCCGCGCCTGGGTGTGAACGATAGAAACGAGATTGCAAATTTATCTAAATTATATTTTCCTTCAATATAAAATATTATTAATAAATTAAAGTTTAATTTCATTCAAACGGAAAAAAATTACAAAGCTAGGTCAGTATTAGAACTTTTTTCCTTTAATCTAAATTACTCGTATTAGTAATAAAGTAAAGTTTAACTTCAATGTCAACATTAATTTATTAAAATCACCCGCACGAAAATATAAGTATCAAATTACTGGCAGGGATAAGCATAAAAATTTTTAAAATAAAACAAATGCGGTATTCGAGTAAATTTCAGTTTACTTCTATATGTAGAATAGTCAATATGTCACAGTATATTTAAGTAAAATAGTTTAAAATATATAAAATGCAAAAATGATGGAAACAATGTGTAAGTAACATTTGACATATATTATTAATATATTATTACTTTAAAATTACATTTACAGAAAACACCTTGTATCTATTATAATCAACAATTTATTCTGACGAAGACAATAAAAAGTCGAAACGTTAATATGAGTATTTTTAATTGAAGAATAGTTATCAAGCCGAATTTCAAGCAATAATAAACCATTCATAATTAAGAGAACGGCTAAGAATGTTTATATATTATGAAATCTTAATTTGAGAAGTGAATTAAGTTAGATTCAATTTTGAATGAATTTAGATGTAAATTATAATTAACGTGTATATACCAACTGCAAGAAAGAGAAAATTCTAACATAAGATTATCATTGTTTGATGATGATGATTATTATTCTATTGATTATGGATAGCGATGTGAAAAAATTACAGGGAAAAATATAAAATTGAGTTAAAAGAATTTAAATTCTTTACTCTTATAGAATCAAAAAATAAAGTGAGAAAAGGGGAAGAATCTCATTATAAATACTACTTTATATTGATACTAATTAAGTTAGACAATATATTCTGTCAGAAAAATGTTAAATTTTAAGTGGAAGAAGATTATCGAATAGGTGACATAAAATTAGAACATGGAAGTGACAGGAATTGGTGACAGAAAATAGGTGACAGCAGCTTGATTAAAAAAATATACAGATTTTATTTAGCTAAAAGAAATAATGTTTTGTGTAATCAATGATTTATATCTTCTCCTTGTTAGAGAACATACAATATACTCATATGATCAGATAGAAATGGCAGATAGAAATCATATGCATAATTTATATTGTCCTTCAAGTTTTTTCTACAACAAAAATGACGGCGCCTAATAATATTCAACGTAATTATGCAAATAGTCTTCGATCGTAAAAAATTACGTCCAAAGTAACAAAGATGGGCGTCGTGTAGACAATTACTAGACAACAATACAATGCATCATTAATACAAATCAAATAATGTCACTAATGTCATGTACGGACGACAGACGTAAACCAGCGATTACGTGGGCCGAATTGTAAACGTTCCCGAGAAATTTAATTCTTATACTGTTACGATTTTCTCAATGAAGAAGTAAAATCTCTTGACCTAACTTATAAACCTAATAATTTGTATATTTTAATATTTTGTTATGAATATAATGATACAAGATTTATAAAGAATCAAAGTTAGTTATGCAAGCAGATGTAATCGTTTGGGAAATGTGTAATTGTGATTTTGTCTACCATATGCAAAATAGGTTTTGGGCGTGTATTTGTATAAATGCATAAAACAGCTTACGGTGGTGGTATAGGTAAATTTTTACGAAATACAAAGATCAGACTAATACAATATGAAAGTATCTGAACACTAATCCGAAATATTGTTTTAACAAAATGTTAATGAACAATATGCGGAGTTGTAAAGAATATGGGAAGTAAAAGCTTTGGATAAAAAGTAGTGAAACTTGTAAGGAACAACATTCAGTATAAACTTAAAGGGGTAAACGTAATTTAAAAAAAAAAATTTAAATACAAACCATTCACTAACCTTACATTTTGTCCATTTTCAACACAACCAAAAAAGCTAAATTTCGGATAATCGTGTTCTTTGAATGTCCTAATGTATTAATTAAATCACCCTCACATATTTTTACTATATTAATCTTGAATTTTTTTCAAATTACGTTTCCCCCTTCAAGTTTATACTCAAAGTTGTTCCTTTTTAGGTCCTTTACAAGTTCCACTACTTTTTATCCGATAACTTTCACTTCCCGTATATTTGTCATAAGTAAAAACACAAGAGCTTTTTTTTTATCGGATAAATTTCTCCTTGTAACGAAATTATTTTGCCAATCAGTAATTTGACGAGAAAAACTTACATGAAAAAATCGCGAGACCGAAAGGTCGAGCGATTTTTTCTAATGTAAGTTTTTGAGCAAAATTACTGATTGGAAAATTTATGAGTTAAAAAGAAATTTATCCGTGAAAGAAAAGATCGAGTGTTTTTTGGCAAGATAAATTAACGATATGAATAAACAGAAACAATAATTATTTTTATTTGAAAGCAAGAGAAAAGTTATTAAATGTACAATTATTAAAAATTGTTTGGTTTGGTGTACTAATTTTAATATTATTTTCTTTGTTGCTTTCTACACATGTTGAATAATTGTTTTGTTCTATTTTATCGGATTCGCGTAAATTACTGACAAGATTTTCGTGATGTTCAGGGTCAATTTGGAGATAAGGTTTAATTGATGATGAAGAAGAGTGTCCAGTTATCTTTATTAATTGTTGGTCACTTACTCCTGCTTTAGCTAAGTGGGAAACAGTACTAGCACGGTTTGAATGATTGGTAATTTTAAAATTGGTGATATCCAGTACAATTTTAGATGCAGAATTTTTGGTCCAAGTAGATATCAAATTTATTCTTATTGGAACATTTTTATACCAATTATTAGAATGTGTCTTGTTCCAAAAGGGATATATTTTCTTTTCTTTTTCTAAGAGTAATTTTAATAATTTAACCGGACAAATACTTTCATCCATATCATTTTTTGTCAACCATTTACTGTCCGTCAATTTTTTCGACCCACCTTGTGCGGTCTTCGAAAATATAGAATTATATTCAATTCGTAATAAGATAAATCGTAATAAGAAAAATGAAACAATGAAATTACACTACAGGCTGGTCCTTAATTTCTTCGAGAAATTTTAGGGTGCGATTCCTTGAGTAATCTCGAGAGAAATAGTTCCTATAAACATTTGTCCTAAAGTTTTCCGTTGTAGAGATACAGGCTGATTAATTTTTCCCCCAAAAAATTTTTATTTCAAAAATTTAGAAATCGATTTAGAGAACTGTTGTGTTGGTTGTCATGTTTACAGCATTTATTTGTACTTACGTAACTGTCATAAGTATTGTCAAACAATAATTAATTTGAAAGTTCGTACATACAAATCTTTTTTTGTAATTATGGTGAATTATACAAATGCTGAAATGGCAGATATGCATTTTGTGTACGGTCTAGCTAATGGAAATAGTTATGAAGCAAGGCGTATTTACCAACAAAAATATCCTCGACGACTTGTACCTTGTGCGGAAACCTTCAGTAATATTCACCGTCGTCTAGCAGAAACTGGTACATTTGAGAGAAACAAAAATACTCCGGGAAGACCTCAAACTAAAAGAACACCCGATTTAGAGGAAGCTGTTCTGCAGATAATCGATGAACATCCAGAAACCAGTACAAGAAAGATTGGTGTAACGGTAAACGCAAGCCATCAAACCATCTTAAGGATATTACACGATCAACAATTATATCATTTCCATATTCAGAGAGTACAGGCTCTTCTTCCGCGTGACTTTCCGCAACGCTTAGTCCTTTGTGATTGGTTCCGACAAAAAATTGCCCAAAATCCACAATTTCTAACCTACATTCTATTTACTGACGAGGCGAACTTCTCCAGAAATGATATTAGGAATTTCCACAACAACCATTTATGGTCAGATGAAAATCCGCATGCCATAAGGGAGATGCACTTTCAAGAGCAATTTTCCTTAAATGTATGGGCGGGGATAATTAATAATTATTTAATTGGTCCCTTTTTCCTTCCTATACGACTTAATGGTGCATCATATCGGCTATCTCTTGAAAACGAGTTGCCTGGCCTTTTAGAAGATATTCCACTTTTGATCCGAAATGAACTTTGGTTTATGCATGACGGCGCTCCAGCACACTTTAGTTTACAAGCTAGGCAATTTTTAAATAGGACATATCAGAATAGATGGATAGGTCGAGGAGTGGAAGTTCCGAATCAGCCGTGGCCTCCAAGGTCACCTGATTTGAACCCTCTAGACTTCTTTCTGTTGGGACATTTAAAATCCCTTGTTTATACTTCGCCAATTCAAGATCTCGATGACCTAAGAAATCGCATAATTGTTGGATGAGAAACAATTCAAAACACTCCCGGACTTCTTCAGCGTGTGAATATGCAGTTGAATAGGAGGATAGAAGCCTGCATATTAGCTGTTGGTGGTCATTTTCAACAGTACCTTTAGGGTTTATTGTAACCGTTTCTTGAATTTTTGAAATAAAATTTTTTTTTTTAAAAAATTAAACAGCCTGTATCTCTACAACGGAAAACTTTAGGACAAATGTTTATAGGAACTATTTCTCTCGAGATAACCCAAGGAATCGCACTCTAAAATTTCTCGACGAACTTAAGGACCAGCCTGTATAAAGGTTAATAATATGTAAGTCCATATCATTTCACAAAGTTATAATTAATACTTAAGATTTAGAAATCTTTCTTATGTTAACAACAATAATTCACAGAAAAGAAAATGGACATACCCGTATTATGTTACGGTAAATTCGACTAGCCTGTATAAGCAAACTGAGGGTTATCGATTGCTTTCAATTCACTAAATAAAAAATGACTTTATAAGTTACGATATATATATTTCAATTGCACCAACAAGTTCTTCGTAGTAAGTTTAAATTGACTGTCTATAGTCTGCAGAAAAATATAGAACAAGCAGTTCCTACCTTAGTTAAACGCATGGTCTGTTACATTACGATTTCAAATCAGTTAACTAACATCTTTCTTGGAAACGCTTACACTTCGTGCTTGAATTTTAGGCCTCGTGTATAAATTTAACGCCTCGTGCTTGCATTAAAAAAAAAATACCAAATGTCAAAATTTTAAAGATCGAAATTACAATTTATATGCGAAAATCCTACTACATACAGATCCGTCCATAATTTATTGACAAGGCGACTAAAAATTGCAAAGGGGCGAAATCTGCCCGTTACACGTCTTGTGGGTTGGTGAATTATCTGTGTATAGGATCCACGAATTGTTGTGCCACTTGGCAGACCGCTTGCGTCGAATGTTTTCTCTTAGCCGCCATAGAACATCGCAATAAAATCGTCCGTTAACTGTTTTATCTGGTGGGGGAAATTCTTTGAGCATGATGCCATCAGCGTCGAAGCACATCAACATGGACCTAACGTTGCTTCCAACTTTCCGTGTTTTTTTCAGTCGTAGTGATGATGGCGCCTTCACTGCGACGATTACCACTTTGTTTAGGAATCACACCCGTACACCCATGATTTGTCGCCAGTAATTATTATAGTACTGAAGTTCGTCTCCCTTTCGTCAGTTTCTCTCAGCTCTGTGTGCACATGAACACGGAGACGTTTTTTTCAATACTAATTAACCTTGGCACAAACTTTCCAGCAATACGCCGCATGTTACAAATGTCATGCACTTTGTCACATTTTGTGGCGTATTTTCGTCGATGCACGACCAGAACGTTCATAATCATCAACCGACACACGGCCATTTTTAAAACGATTGTACTACTCCATAAGCTTGCGTCTAGCCTAAAGCATTCTCATCAAATGCTTGTTTAAGCCTTTTCAAAGTTTCCGCTGCTGTTTTACCAAGCTTAAAGCAGAATTTGAAGCACGCTCTTTGCTGTTTCGCATCAGATATTGTAGCGTCGCAGAATAACTCAAACACAACTCAACAAATATAAACACAAAAACTGTTTGTCACCACCTACCAAAGTACCGTTTGACAGGCTGACTTAGTATAGACATAGCTCATACCATCTAGCGCTAGAGAGCTGTGCTACCATCCCTTCACGCGCCACATTCGAATTCCCGGAATTTCTGGGAAGCACCTCGTAAATGATCTGAGAGTTGAATAGAATAGGGATCTGAACAACTCTAAACTATGCTGCACTATCTCCATAAGGATGTGTCGACGTAGTAATATGCGTACTAATTTACTCTACCGTCACTTAATGAATATTTCTAATATATATAAATCGTTCTTAGATTTATTTCAAGAACTTTTAAAATAAAGCCGTGAAATTATGCAACTAATTAAAAGAAATCTTCCACAACGTCTTCTAATTAAAATTAAATTAGTTCCATTACTGAACTTAAACAGTCAATTAATAATCAGACAGAACAGTATCTAATAAGTATCTCGACGAGAGTACATTAAAGTTACGGACCGCAAGCGAAGGAAACCTCAACACTTAATTAATAATCAATATCAATTTTATTGTTCGTCAATTACTTACTCGTTGCTCTGGAAAAGTCGCAATAATCGAGTGCCATTATGTTTCATCAGGCAGTCTATTTAAATTTCTGATGAAGCACCGACTATGCAGTAACCAATTATTAACGTACAAAGAACTTAGAGAATACATTTGATGGATATTGATTTCCTACTGCACATTCACAGTAAACGAAAAGCTTTGTCATCGATGTAACAGATGTTACAGTTAGAAAACTCTAAACCCAATTATAACGAAATCGTCGTGAAAATATAAATTTATGACAAAGGTAATTATAATGGGTTATTTATTGCAAAATTCAGTTAATAAAAAAGTTATTATTATTGCTTAAATATATTTATATTGCTTATATTTACGTAAATAGTATGCATCGTCCTCGAATATTCGCCATTTAAATTATTTTAGCACTTCTTTCCACGTATCTGTACTCTATACTGAGATATATTTTGGTCAGATCGGTCAACGCCTCCCATTATTGTACAATTTGACAGTTGTGGCTGGTCTACTTGTCTAACATTTTGTCTTTCTGTGAGTACCTTTTTACGGAATTTATGGGGGCGATTTCAGCTGCTTAAGATCCAAATGTCATAATATTATTATCATTCCACTTAACAAATTTGATGTTTTATCACTTATTTTTGTATAGTCGAAAACACCTCGGTTCTCCTTTTTCATAATGGCCCTGGATTTCAAAGTTGACATAGATATGCGATTTTTGCGCATTGTTCCCGTGCTAACGATTCCTTTTTCAAGAAGGGCTTCTATTAGAGCATGCAAAGAGAAAAACTTGTCGAAGAAAAAATGAAACTTAGGTTCCGGCCACCTCGTTCTAATTCTATCTGCATAACTTAGCACAACCGCCGCTCCAACTCCAAGAACTTTATAGTCCAAATTCACATAGTTCGACGCTCCTTGATAGGGTTCAAACCAATTTATGTATCCCAGACGTGTGGTTCCAACCCAAAGTTTGAATTCATAGCGAATTGGTTTGTTATGAATAAATTGTTTGCAGCCATGTTGGCCATTATAAGGAACCATCGCTTCGTCAATGCTATGATTCTCCTCCATAGGAGCCTTTTCCAAAGTTTTTGATTTAGCCGATCAAAGAGCGGGCGAAGTTTAGCAAATTTGTCGTTTTTGTCTAGGTTCATATTATTTGCTATGTGTACATGGCTCATAATAAATTCAAACCGGTCACTAGAAATAACTTCACTCACCAACATATTACAAGTATCTTTTTTCCCAGTACATTCTTCTTCTGGAAACTCTTGAATATCCACTTAAAAGCAAAATACCGAAGAAACATTTTATTTCGGAAACATCAACCAATGCACTTTTATTTTTTTGTTGGGCATACCTATTTGTTTCTTCCACAAACATTGACAGGGTTTCGTCATCAAAAAAATATTCAAAAAGTTCAGTTGGTGTCGATGAATTTGCAAATATTGTCTTCGGGAAAACATCGTCTTCAGTTGGCAGATCTTGTTTGTCAAACCGGTACATCTTTTTTTTTCTTAGCTTGTGTTTTGCTTTTTTGCTTTTCCTTATTCTGTAGAGTACTTAGTGGAAATTCATCTTCAGAACTCCAATCTTCCTCGTTTACTCGAAAGTTAACTTCTACCTGACTTCGGATCATATTTGGTGGCAAATTGTTTATGTCGAGTTGATTCTCATTCCCAGAATCCTCATCGGTGATGTTCCACAAGCATTATCTGGTGGTAGCAATGTAATTGACTCCGCATTGGTGTCATCTTCCTCAAGCATTGCCAATGCTTCATGCAAGCTAACTCACCTAAAACAAAAACTCATAGTATCCTGTATGCCTATTGATCTATATATAGGACATCGACATTTAACACCACGTGGATCACGCCATACAACAACAATATTTCAAAGTCAACAAAAAATTAACGCAACAGTTATTTTAGATTAAATTTATACCCAAAACATAAAATTAAAAAAAAATATTTAAAAAAATGCACACTAGGCTTGCAAACTGTATCCCCCATTCCGTAATTTTTTAAAATTGTCGAAATTCAAATTTTGTTTATTTTTCACCTATTCACTATTTACCATTCAAACACTGCTTACGCAACAACATCTACCTAGGAACTGATCTCCGACTGGTATCTGTATCCAAAGCAGCGCTAGTCTGGACAGGAAGATTTGACCGTCCTACATATACGTCAATAGGCATATATGGGTTAAAAAGGTTTTAGAATCATCCAGAGATGCAGTATATATGGATTTCCTATGCGTATTAAGAATTGACTCCAACATTAGAGAGATAAAATTGCAAGCGAGATAGAGTTTATATTTTGATAGTGAATGTTGTGTGTGATTTTGTATAGATAAATCAGTTTTATTTTAAGCACGTGGTGAAATTGCTTTAAATAACGGTATAACCGTTTGTATCTATCTTAATGTAAACAGTAGTTGTAGATCTCGGTTTCCGGGTTGGAACCGCGTCGAGTTAGGCGTAATTGCCAACGTTTCGTCCACTGTTTCAAGGGACATCTTCAGGGCTGTACGTAGATGTTCGTCGTTTCCCAGTAGCTTGAAGAATTCTTCAAGCTACTGCCATCTGCTTCTGCAAAACGTGGACGAAACGTTGGCAATTACGCCTAACTCGACGCGGTTCCAACCCGGAAACCGAGATCTACATCTAGAGAACGACCGCGGAAACCTACACCTACGTAAACAGTAGTTGTTTTATTTTACGTTATAGTTCGTGTAAAGGATGATGATTTCGTGCTTCGCTTACAGTTGCGCGAACCGTTTTTTTTTTTTAAATAGTAACATAAAATACCATATTTTTCTATCTATATTAGCATATATTTTAAATTTGTAGATTGCTTTGTAATCCACAGTTACAAAAAAGGTGGGTTACAACACTAAAGAGAAAAGATTTTAAACCTTCAAAAACACCAGTAATTTGTAGTTGTAGTACCTACCTATTTTAGTGTAAATGATTACGAAATAAATGTCCATGGCAATAGAATTTTTGAATAAAGGTTTCTATATCAACGAATTTTAAATCTAGTCGAGCCATTATACGCACTTCAAATAGAGAAAGTGGAAACGAAATTGAAGAGGTACATAATAGACAAATTGAAGAATCGCAAAATACAAGATTTCAAGCGCCTGTGAGAGAATTGGTTGTTGAGGCTTCAAGCTCCCAATGTATCCAAAAGAAAAAAATTAATGAGAGGAAAAAGTAACAAGTAAATATATTATCAATTATACAAAATATAAACCTTATATTGTAGGAAAAGAACAGAACCACACTACTTTGGAGATTTTGAAGCACAACATTTAGAAGATCTCATAACAAGCAAAAATATTGGTTAACATCTCAGAAAATAGTTAAAACACTGAAACACAAAGTTAAATACTTTGAAACAAAAACAAGAAAAATGAAAAATTAAATTAAAACTTTATTAAATCTAGTTGTGTTTTACTACCCATGTGTTTTCTATTACCATCTATTACTAAGTACAATAACTACTTAATTAATTTTATCCTATAAATACATGTGCATTTAATCCATACTCATTCGGATTTTTTAAAGCTGTACTCTGTATATTCCGTATACCATATATTTAAATTAAATTAAAATTTTAATTCAGTAACAAAATATTTATTTTATAAAGATACAAACAAATCTACGAATATTTTTTTAAAGTAGCTGTATTACAGATAAACAGCCATGTAAGTATACGCCGCCGGTATATTTACCTGTCCGGTCGATCGCACATATATTTTAAATATGGAACGCGCCTTTCTTGCCAGTACTAGCTCTATCTCATTCGGTAGTTTCTCTCTCTAATGTTGGCGTGAATTGAATGCACTGCTTCGGTTAGTTATGCGCTATCCATATATACCACATCCATGGAATCATCGTTATTCTAAGCTTAAATCTTATAGTAAACAAAAGCACGGCCAAACCATATTCTCTCACCTGGAGACGTACCAAAAAGTTATCTAGTCTGGATGAACTTTATGAAACAAAGATTAATTGTTTAGTAAAAGTACTATAACAGAAATGGAAATGATGAGTTTACCGTGTAAGGTTAAAACATATTTCCTTCGTGTTCTTTACTTATGCAGAAAGAAGCATTTAACATTTACTCTAATAATGTTTATTTGGTACTTAATGTGTTTTTTTATCACGGATATTTTGGATGCATATGCCTGTGCTGCTATTTACGCGTTGTCTACCTCTGAAGAGGAAGTTATGGTAAAACTGAAAAATTCCCAGCTTAATTCTTCGCAATGCTGCTTGTATACTTGTCAAGTCTCTTTGATATATTTTGAATTTGATTTTAAAGCATTCAACTATCCCTACCATATGGAAAACTTCGCGTATATGCCCAATTTTTAAAGAAGACAATTCATCTGTAATTAATAACTACAAACCAATAACAATTATTTGCAATTTCGTCAAGATTTTCTAATCATTCTGTATGATCGGTTATACCATTCTAGTAGAAACATAATTTCTGGCTTCATGATGCAACGTTGGACTATTACCAACTTGACTTGCTTTTCGCAATATATATCGGCAGTTATAGATAAATACTGACAAGTGGACGTTATATCAAATGATCAAATTGATCATTTCATTTTGTTAAAGAATATAGGACGAATAGGTTTTACTACTGCATTGGTTTCTCCTTTTGAATCCTATTTTTGAATAGAAAACACTATATGCAATGCCGAAATACTGTCTTCGATATTCGCGACATCTGCCCTTCCTCAGGGATCAAATCTGGGTGCTCTGCTATTTCTGACTCACAGCTTCAGTGGTGTTTTGTGAAAAACTTAGTTTTGTTGACGACATGAAGGTGTACTGCAAGATTACTTCTATCGAAGACTGCATATCTTTGCAAAGGAATTTGAAAGCGATTTATATATGTGACCTTCTCCGAGAAAATGGACCTAGTGTGTCAAAAAACGGGTTTGGACTTAACAGTGGATTCTGGTACCTAAAAGGGTGTAGAATAAGATGAAATGAGTTAGATTTCTGATAAAAATTTATTTACCCCATAAAAACTTGAGGAAATCGATAAAAATGAGAAAAACATTAAAATTTTATTTTTTTTGATTTTTTGGTTTTAAATTGTTTTTTTTTTCGTCAGTCTTGGATTTTAAATCTATATAATAATTAAATATATATATTATAGCCACATAGGCATGACGTCACCAAAGTCGGCACCCAATCATAACTAACCATACCAAATCGCATCTCCCAACTGAAGGTGTGTTCACAGTGATAATACGTTATGAAACTTTAAATGCGTTTTTCTCAAAACTTCATTTTCACACACTAGGTCCCTTTTCTCGGAGAAGGTCACATATGATGCAGAGAAAATCGTCTCTCTTTAAACATTGATAAATGCAGGGTTATTACAGTTTCAAGGAAGGATGGGATCGTAAATTATCATTATAGAATTGATGGCAAATTACTTTATCGTTCTGAGACACATAAATATCTCGATATTTTATTTGATTCATAGTTAAACTTTATGGAGCATATTATCCAGATAGCTGCGAATGCTTGTCATAGCTACGGATTTATATATGTAACGTGTGAAAAATTGTCGCAAAAGCTACACGCAGCGACGTTCTTCGTTTGGTTCTGAATAAAAAATCTTAATGTTAAAATGTCGTATCATGTTTCGTTTGTTTTCACGGGGTTCTTGAAGTTCAGACTTTTAGTGCGTAACTAACCTTTGCTCTTCGATATCTGTTAATAAAGATAGATGCAATTTAGTTTAAAGAAAAAATTTTTACTAGTATTATTTCGTAAACGTTTTCTTTTTGATTTAAAAGCTTGTTTTAAACATTTATTCATTAACGTACTTCTACGAAAAACACATTTGGCAACGTTGTAGAACAATAAGTTTGTATTTGAAAGTGAGTTCAATCAAAATCATTACTGTCAAATTTTGACATTTACGAATTTACGAAGCATGATACGACATTTTAACATTAATATTTTTTATTCAGAACCGAACGAAGAATGTCGCTACGTGTAGCTTTTGCGACAATTTATACACACCTTGTATATATAGGAATTATCGCGATTTTCGGAATACTATGTGTTTAAAATTACTTTGCTACGCGTTCGTTAGATCAAATTAGAATACGGATCATTGATATGGTGTCCTTATTACGAAGTGTATATTAGTGCAATCGAGTCTATGCAGAGAAGATTTTTGACGTATGTCATGTACTTGGAGGATGTAGTATATCTCGATTATCAAATAATGTTGAATAGATTTAACATTGCGTTGCTTAAGGGCAGGCGTGCTAGTTCTGGCGTTAGATTTCTATATCATATTTTACATAATAACGTCGAATGCCCATATATTTTAAATAAAATTAAATTTCGTGTACCGGGTTCGAATTCGCGTTCACGAAATCTATTCTATTGTGCCACTGGTAGAACTAATGCCATGCTTAATTCGCCTATTACGCGAGTGTGCAGTAACTTCACCATGACAGTTTTCAGTACATATCAAATGTTCTTATTAATAATTATAAAGTTTATTTCGGTGTATGCTATATGTTTTATATTCGGTTATATGATTTATCAAGAAAATATATATTTTTAGTTAAAAAGGATCTACTACACTTTATTTATATCTGTTATCATTTTCCTTTATTTAGGCTCGTGCGTTGGAAATAAAAATTTTATGTTAGAAGAGATGACGAATACAAATGAAATACGCACTGTAATGCGATATGAATTTAAAACATGAAATAGTGCGGTGACCGCAACTAGTAATATAAACAGAGTTTATGGTGCAGTTACTGTACACGAACGATCAGTATAATATAAATTCGTTTGTGATCGGCCAAAACTTTGATCGACATTGAAGTTTTAAGGACTTTAATGCAAGAAGATACGAGACAAGGGTGGAGAGAAATTACAAATAGAAATTCAAGAAAACTATATATACATTGTTTCTTCCCTTTTTCCTCTCCCATTTAAACATAAAACAAAAATATTTTAAATAATATAGAAATATTATTAAAAATCGCGTGTAAAGAACACATTACATGTTCATATTTGTGCGAAAATTGCTATCTAGACATGAACACACGTGTTTAGCCTTACTATAGACTCGCCAGTGCTTAACGCTGGGCTAGACAAATTTCACAACAACAACTCCCGTTCCACATATGATCAAGTCACAAAAGACAGCATGATAAAACACTCAGCGCCGCTCATTGACTAGTGTCAACACCACAAACGCCATATCAACCACCGCCGTAAGCATGGCAAGTGGTTGTCATCAGATGATCACAGCCACAACCGACGAAAAACTATTAATGCGTCTTCAATATAAGTTGAACAGCTCAGACTACGTACATAATAATAGTATGAACTGAACATACATTCATTTACCTACAGGAAACAGTGCAGTCATCTGACTGACACACTCACACGTTAAAATATAAAATTTCAATTTACTGAAGAAAGAATATTAAATTTCGTTGAAATTTGTTGCATCACCAATAAAAATATAGGTATACAAAATAGACATAAGCTTATTATCGAAATAGCGCCATTGTCGCGAGCCTCATGACACGCTTCAACTCCTTCGCATGTGCATCGACTCTTCTGAAATCAACACGATCAAATTTTGTATCCTTCGACGGTTAACAAATTTCTGGCTCACCCTGTATGCAAACAGACTATATAGCAATTTATTTACATGAAGCCGTAAAACTACAGAAAAAGTGCTACTTATTGTTATAATAAAAAGCAAACCTACGTATTGCAAACACATAGGTTTTTTCACGCATTAAAACGCTTCAAGGTCGACTCGCAAATTAATGGGTCTATAATCGAAGAATACTATTTATTACCTTAACAATATTGTAGTTGTACTATGGATTGGAGTAAACTCGACATATGATTACTTTATAGGCTTCTTCAGAGAAACAAGCTGAATGTATGAAGTTTATAGGAAACAATCATGCGTCTTCTCTAAACCGATTAGTGACACGTGATAAAAATCGAATATTAAATCACAATCGTAGGGAAATTTCTCAATTGCTAGATAAATGCGAAACTTCATAAATGGAAGCTTCTGATAACAATTTGGCGAAGTGCACAGAGTATCTTCTTGTACAATTACGAAAATATCGCATGAAATATATACTGCCAATATATTTTAAAAATTCACAATAAATCAAGCAGCGTACTGCTATAGTTAACAAGCAGTAACTCCACATATTTTATACAAAGGTTTCAAAACTTAGCGATTTAAACTACTAAATTCAATAGCATTCACTATATTCACTAAACAATCTACAACAGATTATCATTTGTTATATAATGAAACAGATATGCAAAATACATATCCGTAACTGTAAATATGGACAAACACCTCGTATTTTTGGCATTTACTTCTGTTCTTTTGCCAAAAATACGAGGTGTTTGTCCATGTTTACAGTTACGGATATGTATTTTGCATATCTGTTTCATTATATAACAACTGCGTAATACGTGCAACGTATTGATAAATATCCCTTTTTTGTAGATTATCATTTCCTTAAATATTTCGACGCCGTCTTAAAGAAAAAAAGGTTTCTTAGGAAAGAAGAGACTGAAAAGGTAAAATTGTTGGTAAAAGAGTGTTCAAGTAAATAGAATTTATTTTGATTAATAAAAACTAGTCTTACAAAAGTATTTTTAATCATATAAAATATTATTAAAAATCGAGTGTGACGAATACAAATTCATATATTTGTTAAAATATCCTCTCCAAAGACGTAGATACATATTTCACCTTTCCACAGGATCATCGGTACACCCCTGCTGGAGAAGACACATTCACAAAAATAACAACTTTGCTATCTCACAGAATTATTAAAACAGAGCGTAAAAGAATATTCCGCGCTGTCTACATAACAACTGCGGAACTAAGCAAAGTGTTTCCATCAGACAGTAACAACTGTATCTGCAGAAACTCTATTACCCTGTCTTCACGCTTGTATGAACTTGTATTGTGTTCTTCACATGCGATTTTTAATAATATTTTATATTATTAAAAATACTTTTGTAATGTACAAAATTGGTGAGGTTTTACCTACTCAAGTATGTTTAAAATTATTTTGTTATTATACACATGTGGTTCGTCCGTTAAAGAGTGAAGACACTGTAACCTTCGACTCTTGGTCTTCTTTGACACACGACTGCGACGATACATCCATTGCTGAGATTACCGTTTCTATTCTGGCACATAGTAATGAAGCCTAGTTTCACTAGCCATTACAAAGGGACGCAAAAAATCTACTGGACGTTGAACAGCTTCAAATTGTCATTAGAAATTCAGACTCTTTCACGTTTCTGATCTAACCATTCAGTAAACGCTTCACCCATCTGGCAGAGATCTTAATCATTCCTAAATGAAAATGCAAAATCAGGTGTACCCGTTCAGTAAACATGCCGACAGTCTTGGCAATTGCGTTCACTCTCACTCTGCGGTCCGTAACAAAACATAAACTTTTCAACCATTTCTGGAATGGTAAGACGCATTAGGCGTCCAGAACGTTCTTCATCTTCAAGACTCATGTCGCTACGTTTAAAGCGAGCAACCCAGCGACCTAGCATGACCTTCGAAGGAGCATAGGTGCCCAATTTTTGCTGCATATCCGTCAAAATCTCGGTTGTGTTCATATTCTTAATAAACAAGTACTAAATTGCACACGAATAGCGATTTTTTCTATTATACAACTTTCACTAAATACGCCTTTTTTAGCTCATTAAAGACCACTATTAGAAGAAATATCAATAAAAATGCAATTTTTTTAATGAATAAACGTTTATTTAGATAACAAAATTGAAACATACATGAGTGGGTGAAACCTTAACAGTTTTGTATAATACTAGTATACTAGTATTATACTTTATTACACTTGTTTGTTTAGGTATTTATAAACATCCTTTAATTTAAAAAAAAGACAAAGTTTGATTCCTATTTTTTTTGCGTTGCGTTAACGCAAGATCAAGATTATATGCATAAAAGAATATGACAATTATCGATTATGGTAGTTTTTGAACCAGTGTGAATTTAATGGAATACCGTATTTATTGCACATGAATACTATTGTACTGTTGCATACTCTGCGACGTCTCCTCCAGTTTTAACGATTGCTTTCAATTATGTGACCCACGTTATTTAAACTTGCAGTCGATGATAGAAATACAGTAAAACCACGTCCTCGAACAGATTGTGTTTTATATTTGTTAGCACTAACGAGTCTCCGTACAAGTTCCGATCTGAAATGCAGCTGCGAAATGGGTTTCTCTATTTAGACAAATATGTACAGTTTCCAAGCATTTACCACAGTAAAGTGTAATATATTTGTATATAATAGCCATCAACATTTTTTTCCACGAATACTTATTCTGCAATTTGCAACTGCGTTATCGCGTTAGTCAATGCCTCCCATATATTTGCTATAACGTGCCTTCAAAAACTTTCCTCATTATAATAGGCTGTTTTTTAAGTAATTAAGTAATCAAAGATTAGTGCACATGCGAAGCTTTAGAAAACTTCCAATTCTGACTGTTGTCATACATAAATTCAAATTATAAACGCTTATATTTTTGAAATTATTTTATTATAATGTTAGATTTACAACATAATATATTTATTATTCAAATTTGCTATAGAACTGGCCAAAAATTAGAAAATGGGAATTTGGTTTATTGCACTAATCAGTGCTTACAGGATTTTCGACAAGAGTATCCTAATCTGTCAGTTACTTAGTCACAACTGCAAAACCAAATTCAAGCTTGTGTTATTAAATAACTCGTAAACCTGGGGGTGGAGCACCTACAAAATGAAGAGTAGTATTGCATAGACGATATTCGACGTCGAATGGACAACTCCCCCAAAAAATCAATCGCAAAACTATCTCAACAAGTTCATTTGTCAGTGGGAGCATGTCATACTATTTTTAAAAAGGATTTAAAGGTTCTTCCATACAAAATTCAAGCAGTTTCGGAACTCAAAAAGGTAGATTCTGTTACGAGAACACAGTATTGTCTATGGTTTTTGAATAAAATCAATAAAAATGACGCTATTACAGGAAAAGAAAAAATACACATATTACTGTGAGTCCATTAACTCGTCGCCAGGTGGCGTAATATAGCAAAAACAAATTGCATATCGATGCGATAATTCACATCACATTGCACCGGCGTGGTCGGTTTTGTCCGTCAGATGTCATGATTATCTGGTGTCATCTGATAGGACAAAATTTGCTACATGGCCGCGAAGTGTACCTACAGCCATTTGTCTTCGTAAATCCGTCATTGACAAAGTCGTGAGACAGAAACGCATGCGACAGGTGGTTGAAGCAAACGCTGGTAAATACGTGCTGCGTGTCCATGTATATATATAGATACAAATTTGTTTTTATACAGATTTGTATTATTTTGTTTCAAAGCTTGATGTGAATTGTCGCATCGATATGCAATTTGTTTTTGTTTCATGTCTATGACTGAATATTTTCTTACCACATAATTTACTTACTATGTCTTCGCATCTAGGTATTATAAAATGTTCACGACAAATGTACTTGTCTAAAGGTTTGGGATCTATACATAATCTGAGACTACCATTAGGTTTTTCGACAATCATTAAACTATTAACCCATTCGGTAGGATAATCTACTTTGGAAATCATATTTTTATCACACAAGTTATCTAAAGTTGATTTTAATCTCTTATGCAAAGCTAAAGGAACTTTTCTGCTATACTGAATAACAGGTTTTGCATCATCTTTTAATTTTATATCAACCAATTCTTCTTTTTCGGATGAGGCTTGGTTCCATCTTTCAGAAAATTTAATCAAAGCAAAATATGAGAATTTGGTCTTAGAAAAATTTTAATTTCTTGATTTTCATTTTAATTGAACTGTGACTAATTGTTTTCTTTTTACTATTGCTATGATCTTGTTCTCATTGTTTATTATGTCTACCTAAGGGGGACTCTCTTAAGCCAAGTATATTTAACTTAATAATGGGCAAATTAATTGAAGATGTCAAGGACATGAGCGGATATAGGATGGGTAATAAAAGTCTGACAATCTTATGGTATGCAGACGACGCGGTATTAATCGCGGACTCAGAAGTCAACTTACAGAGACTTCACCACAGATTCTCGACAACGGCGGAAACTTATAATATACTAGTAGTTATACAATCATTAGTATTATCTAAAAATCCGATTAGATTCAAATTGGCGATAAAAGAAAAAATAATCGAGCTGATGAAGTGATGAATCGAAGTGATGAGTGTAAAGTATCTGGGAAATTGAGGTATCGAGCGACAGAAACAACTATCAGAAAGTAAGACAACAGGTTATGAAGAGAGCGCGTTTATTAGGATGCTTGAGAGACATGATATGGAGGATCAAATACCTAAGAATAGAAAACAAAGTAAAGATCTACAAAATGATCATCAGATCGGTAATAACTAGAGACCGGACGCATCAGGCCGAAATTACAATGGACCATATAAATAGTCTATAGCATCGCTAAGTACAACCCGCACATCTCTTTTTTGTCGTTGAATTGTGAGGCAATCACTTCAATATTATAGTTAAATTCCTTTCTTCGTGGACGTAGATAGAAGGGTGAGGAGTTTTAATAATTTATTTTATTTATTAGTTTATATTTCGTAATATAAATGAGTATGGTGAGTTAGTTTCCTTTTTTCGTTGTTTTAACTGTTAATCTGTGATCTATAAAATACGAAATATATTTTTATGTGTTCATTTTTGTAGTTCAAATTGAGTAAAGGAGTATTAATATTAACTAGCAATACTTTCTCAAGGTATCCTTCTGTAAAATTTGCTCTCTTTGCATGAAATACATCCTCGTAGATAGGAAACGTCCTTTCTACATCGCAACTGGTCATTGGTGCATACTCGAAATCTTCTTTTATTTCAGCGTATTTAGCAATTAGATTTTGGGGCATTATTCCCATACACAATGGCCGCAATATTATTAAATTTGGATTTCTATTAAAACCTGCGTCTAACTTTTGCCGAAAGCCACATCCGAAGTTACTTGGAATATTTTTCAAATTATTAATAACCACATCTAATGTGGCTAATCTATCATTTAATTTGATATTTTGATATTCGAAATAAGTGATTAGTTTTGGCAAATTTCCAAAGTGTTCCTAAAGAAAGTACAACTGACTTTTAAATTTGGAATTTGTATTCGTTCCTTGAACTTACTTCAAGCATCGCCATTTAAACATGTAACGAAATTTTGTAAACTATCGAAATTCTCTGCATAAAAACTAGTAGCTTCCAACCATGGAGAGGGAGGCAGTGGCAGATGGAAGTCTTTCCCTGTAAGGAACTACTCAATGGTGTTTTTCTGAAAACTTTTTTAAAAGCGGATACAAGTCTATCAACTTCCGGACACCATAGCATTCGTAAAGGAGAACAGGCTACGGCCTAAAATAGAAGAAGAAGAAGAAGATTTTTTGCGCAATGCCAGAGTCTCAACCTCACTAGATATTTGTCTATCATTTCCCACATCTTGTCGGACACGTTTTTTTACTCTTATACACATCTCTTCTTTGCAGTTAGTGTTCTCATCAGTTGATATTTCCAATTACAGATCAGTGATTCTTTTAATTAATTAAAATTACACAAGACGACAGTTGTATGTCTTTTACACATATGGCAAGATTGCCTTTAATTTGAACAAAAAAGTACAAGTCATTCGTCTACAAAGATAACTTAAACCTATCAGACGTATTCCATACAAAGCTTTCTCAAGTTGTTAATCGTATATGTCGTAAACGTCTATTACATTTAATTGGCGTAGGTACATTCTCCACATCACATTCTCTTGATAAATTTACTGCAGTTTTTGCCAATCAATTCTAATCATTTGCAATTATATATAATTATCAATTCTAAATCATTTTTCATATTAAAGTTTTTTCATATAACTAGTTACAACTGCAGTTCAAAATTTCTTTATTATTTTAATAAAAATTAATAGTTTTTGAACTACGAGGTGCTACCCAGAAATTCCCGAAGAATTTGAACATTTTTTGTGTTTGAGTTATTCTGCTTCACTACAATGTCTGATATAAAAGAGCAAAAAACGTGCATAAAATTCTGCTTCAAACTTGGGAAAATTGACAGCGGAAAATTTAATCAAACGTTTGGTGAGGATGTTTTTGACCAGAAGCAAACTTATGAGTGGTACAACCGTTTGAAAAATGGACGTGTGCCAGTTGATGAAGATGAGCGTTCCGGTCGTCCATCGACGAAAGATACGCCACAAAATATAGCAAAACTGCGTGATACTATCCTGCAAGACCGAAGGTGAACAATCAATGACGTATTGTCAATGTATTCTGTCCGGCGAACTCAAGTATTGCTGCAAAATTTGTGCCAAAGTTTCTCAACAAAACAGCAGCCATCACCTTGGAAGACGCCTTCGTCACCACGAACGAAGAGAACACGGCAAGTTCGAAGCAACGTCAAGTCGATGTTGATTTGCTGCTATGACGCTGATGACATCGTGCACAAAGAATTTCACCCACCAGGTGAAACAGTTAATGAACGATTTTATTGCAATGTTCTTCGGCGACTAAGAGAAAACATTCGACACAAACGGCCTGCCAAGTGGCGCGACAATTCGTAGATCTTACACCACGATAATGCACCAACCCACACGTCTTAATGAAGACGACTGTATTACCCCACCCTCTCTACTCCTCAGATCGTGCCCCTCGTGACTTCTTTCTGTTTCCAAAGTTGAAGCTGAAATCCAAAGGTTGCTGCTTCGAGACGATTGAGGATATCCAGACCGAATCACAGGCAGTGTTGAACACGTCAACACACGAAGACTTCCAGCACTGTTTTCAGACATGGACATGTCGCTGGGATCGGTGTATTCATACGGAAGAATAGTACCTTGAAGGGGGTGAAAGTGAATGAAAATGTAAGAAAAATTTATTGTTTTTTTTTGCACATTCCGTGAATTTCTGAATAACCTCGTATGTATAATATTTGTATTATCCCTAAATAATAATTAAATATGAAATTATTAATGCATATTAATATCAATAATTCCTACATCAAGCAATTGTATATAATGCAATAGTAAATTGTAGACTCCCTAAATTAATACTAAACAATGCGATGTCATAAATTGTAAACGTAGCTATATGTATAAGAGAATCCAAGCAATCTAACAAGGCACGTACTTATACGCTACTTTCGTTTTTCTGACTACTGCCACTACTCGAATTCCAAGTGATCTCTACCGTACATAAATCGCCAGTATTGTGCACTGATTCGCCGGTTTGTCAATGAATTTCCACCAGCAATAATCCCCTCTCGCTTTGGCGAAGGACTCATTTGTTGGCGTTCCAACTGAAATAGATCTTTGATTACGGTATTGTCGCGTGAAAGGAAGATACTAGAACTGAATAGTGGAAGACGAAGTTGAAGCCTCTTTCGTACGCTACGGGGTCGACAAACTTCGACCTCGACTCTACGACTTCTTTCATTCTTTGAAAATTCAATTGTTTTAATATATCGACTGGATCATTCAAGTTTTATTTTGTTGTTCATGATAGTTAAAAGAAATTTAGTTAAATCTTTTTAAATAATATGATTCCATTATAACGCAAGATTTTTTATTAATAACACAAAATCATTAAAACTAATTATACGAGGTGCTACCCAGAAATTCCCAGAAATTGAATGTGCCGCGTGAAGGGATGGTAGTACGACTCTATAACGCTAGATGGTGTGATCTGCGTCTATACTAAGTCAGTCTGTCAAACAGAAACTTCCTGGGTAGTGACCAACACCTTTGTGTTTATATTTGTTGAGTTATGTTTGAGTTATTCTGGGACACTACAATGTCTGATGTGAAGGAACAAAGAATGTTGCTTTAAATTCTGCTTCAAACCTGGTAAAATGACAGCGGAAACTCTTAAAATACTTAAGCAAGCATTTGATGAAGATGCTTTAGGTCAGATACAAACTTATGAGTGGTGCAACCGTTTTAAAAATGGACGTGAGTCGGTTGATGATGATGAGCGTTCCGGTCGTCTATCGACAGAAAACACACCACAAAATATGTCAAAACTGCGTGATGCTATCCTGCAAGATGATATTTGTAACAATGTCGGCTTATCATACGGCATTTGTCACTATTGACAATAGACGACCCCCCACCCCCACATCGCTTGTTGTGCGTCCGTTTCTAGCCTCAGCGAAGACGGCACTTGTACCCCACCCTACTACCCATACCTTGTCTCTTGTGACTTCTTCCTGTTTCCGAAGTTGCAACTGAAGCTCAAGGGCTCTGTTTTGAGGCGATTCAGGAGATCAATACCGAATATAAGGCAGTGTTGAACACGTTACGAACTTCCAGCATTGCTTCCAGTCATGAAGAAGTCGCTAGGATCGACGTATTCATGCGTAAGAAGAGTACTTTGTTGAGATGGTAGTGAACAAGTTGTAAGAACAATCTTTTTTCACATTCTGGGAATTTCTGGGTAGCACCTCGTATATTTAAATTTTTACCAAATCTTAGCGATCTTCTTGAAAAAATATGTAAAAATAAAAAACACTAATTGCATACTCCGCATACATATAACTATATATTATATGTCTGATGAAGCTCAGGTTGGAGCGAAACGATCGTTGCAGTGTCAATTAAAAAGTGAAATTCATTAAAATTTGTATTATTTTATCCTGATAATAGTTATAATGGATTTCATCAAGTAAAGGCTGAAACAATTATATATTGGGTTCAAGTCCCAACGCAGACAACATTTTTCAATTAAAAATTTTGTATGATTTGCTTTGTAATTTGTAGACAGCAATGTTTACATCCCCACTTACTTTGCAATTACATACATACTAATTTGATATTTGTAAATATTTCATATAAAAGCCAAAAAACTCCAATAATTTTTCAATTGTTATATATACATATATATACATATATATATATATATATATATATATATATATATATATATATGTATTTAAAATTATTTAGTAAATTCTATTACAGATACTGGCATATTTTATGTGGCAAATCTTGTATATTTACTTATTTTCAGGCATTTGTTAACAACGCGTAGTTATTTAGATTTCACGCCTATATTTTCTGTAGTTCATTAATTCGGGGTCGGACACGTTTTATTTAATTCTGTGAAACAATTCTGACATTACCAGCACTCTCCTAATTACCCGCTAATTCAATTTGGGCGTTTTGCCGTCCATAATCCGTTCGAATCGGATTTGTAGCGCGTCGCGTCAGCGCCCGTACAGTAATGCATTACATAATGTAATTTAAAAATGCCTCCGCATTCACCGACCGTGTTATTTACAACGACGGTGATTTTCAAGTATGTATAGTACTAGGTTGGCAGTTATAATTGTAATTGACACAGATAATCGACTGCTGCGCGACAAACTGGCTGGTAGGTTTTTTGGCGCTATAGGCAGAACAGTGTCCGGTGCTTTTCACTGTTGTTGCCGCGGCAACAAAGGAACCACGCGTCGGACGGAACAGGGCAATTAACACAAAGTAAAGTGATTATGAATTGTATTTCCGTTGTACGGATTTGGAGAACCACAGGAGCTAAAACAGACAGGATGAGAACGCCAAGGGTGTTTGAAATTTATTTCTTGCGATGTAGAAGACAATTTTCGCGCTGTCCCTGCTACTCATCTGTTTATGATAATATGTTTGATAATCAAAAGGACGTTAAAGGCATTCAGACGTCAAATTATGTGGTTTATTTTAAATTAAAATGATAATTTCCGGCTAGTATTTACGAAAGAGGCTGTTCTTATCTTCCCGAACTAGGTAGTTTTAAATTTTAATGCAAATTCCCGTTATGCTTTATTCAAAATCACATAAGCCTTGGTAACTGGTGTGCCAATTTATAAAACATTTGCAACATTATTAGTTTTATTATCTGTCAGTTTGTGTTGTCTTGCATTGATTTTATATCAAAATGAACAAAATCAAATATAGAGCCATTATAAAGTTCCTTACAAAACAAGGAAAAGCCTAAAAATTATTCTTGAAGAAATGCTAGCTATATACTGGATTGATTATCATTCAACTATTACGAGTGGTCAAAATTGTTTAGGCATGGTTGAGAATAATAGAATGATGTTGACCTAATGATGTGATCACTTCAGATGTCCTTGAAAGGACAACGTACTGGAAGATGCACGATTAAAGAAGCGACAATTAGCAGGTTTACTAGGTGTTTTTAGAAACCACGGTGTTTAGAATCCTATACGATTATCTTGAAATGACAAAAGGTGCAAGGTGGTTACACAAATAATTTTGCCATTGCAAATGTGTGTACGGATAGAGACGTGTGACCAATTCTTAGCACTTTGTGAGAAGGAATGCAATTTCGACTTGTTATTGGAGACGAAGCTTGGGTCCATCGTTATGATCCAGAATCGAAACAAGAGTACACCTCAAGAAGTTTAAAATCACCGTTACTGCAAGAAAATAATGGCAACGGTTTCTTTGGAACTGTCAAGGAATTTTGCTGATTAATTATATGAACAAGGGTAGTACTGTAAATAGAGACTATTATATAAGCTTTATACATGGTCTGAGATATTTTATTAAAGTGAAAAGGCGTGGAAAACTTACGTGCTCTTATTTCTCCACGAGAATGGCCAGTACACAGCTCAAGACTTTCAAAAGCTCCCCTTCCTGATTGTGGTCTTTAGGAAATTGAGCACCCACCTTATAGTCCAGATTTAGCAACCAGTAACTACTTTCTGTTTCCGAATTAAAAAAAACACTTAGGCGGACAAAATTTAGGGACGATGACAAACTTATAACAGCTGTAGAGAACTATTTTACGATGGATTAAAGATGTTATTGAAACCATGTAATACCTGTACCAAAACCAAGGAAACTATATACAAATATATTTTTTTATTAATGCTCTAGTTTTTTTGTGCCCAGACCGGAAAAATAAAAACTTCCACTCATATAATATTTATATTTTTCCTGTGTTTATTCTATTTTTGTGATTCATAATTAAATGCATATTGTGTTATTATATATTGTCGTTTGCATGTATAAATAATATAGGTGTAGTAGAATATTAGTGCAAAGTTAGATTAGGCAAACGTCTAACACTACATTAAGATTTTGATGTGAGAACAAGGGGCTTTCTCCTTCCATTTGAAATACACTTTAAGGTTTTAGTACTATCTTTTATTGCACGTGTATACGTAACGATAAAAATAAATTTTTTTTTTAATAAAGGATATTGCTATTTTTATCCAAGCTTTTAGTATCGAATTTTCTTCCTGATTTTAATATTATTTTTTATTCAACATGTATGATGAAATTGATGAAGTATCTTAAATAGATTTTGATTCTAAAGGCTAGCAGTTGTTTAAGCTTTCTAAATCCTCGTAATTCTTTCATTCTCCAAAATAATATATCCTAGACAACATTTTAGAAGGTCATATAATATCGATTTAGTATTAGAACTTACTTACTTAGTACCATGAACATGTCCATATTTTTAAGAAGTTGTAGATCCACTAATATAACCTAACCTAAAATTATTTTATTTCAAAGTGCGGTTAATTGAACGATAATTAAAGTAATTTTTATTTTTTTCCTGTAGAAATATTTATTAGTCAAAGGACGTGGGTTTGAATTCGTGTTGCTGGTATATATATTCAAATTGGCGTCACCATACGGACTTCTTAAAATGAACTAAAGTTAACAATGAATGAATTATACTCGGAATATCTTGCTTTGTAAGACGAAATTTCGCAAATAGTATTGATTTTAATGATAAATATAAAGACACGGATTATTATTATGAAACAATCAAAGGCGTAAAGTAGAATCGGAGATAAAAGAAAGTGTTCATTTATATATACTTATAATTCTCCAAATATAATATTTTGATCGCGTGTTCCAAAAGATGTTTTATCAAGATTTCCATCCACCATTCATCACAACAAGTATTCAGTACATGTTTATGCCGTCGAAAATTTTGGGGAACTATTCTTCTAAAATAGAAAAAATTGCTTGAAAATCTACCACACCGATGAATTAATAGCTAGTTGGAGACAAACTTTAAAAAAATATAGTTGAGATAGTTGACAGTCAAATATCGAAGAATATAAAAATTATAAAGTGGATTAACTCTCAAATAGTGATGTTCTGCAAAATCTACAAACAAGGGTACGACAACTAAGGTAAAGATATGAAAATATGTATATATTAGGAATATTTATGTTATGGACGAAAAATAGGGGGTCAGAAAGCAACATTTGGAAAAACGATGGTTTAGAACAATAAAAAATAATAATAATAAATGTGTTAATGCCATGTTAATGTGTTAGCTGCCGATAGATGTTTTAACAATGTTAAACTTTTAAATAATTTTCGACCATTTCCTGTTTTAGAAATTGCAACTAAAAGTCAAAGAATCATTCCAATATCTAACGACAAGCAAACCCTCTGAGAGTTCATTGTTGATACAACACCAAAGATATATAATTATTGAATAATTGTCATACAAACGATATGACTACAGTGAGTTGCCAAGGTAAATATAGCAATAAATCCTGATATTCCTACAGCTATCGCACTTTATAATGTCTGTACAGGGGCAGTTAATTTAGGCGATCAGTTTTACGAAATGGATTATAAAAGTTTAGCTCTTAATAATTACTGCTATAAATAGCTGAGTTACAATGAGGTGAAATAATCAAAAAAGGTCATTCAAAGATTTTCTTGTGAACTACGTGAAATTTGAAAATGAAAGGAAACTACGTCAAGAACTAAAAAGAAGTCTTCTGTAGGTAGATCTAGTAAGAGAAGTATCTCTTACTAGATCTACCTACAGAAGACTTAGAAGAAAATATGTTGAACGGTAATGGCCAGAACTGCAACTTCCGTCTACTAGTCATAAATTCTCCTTAAACTTTTTCTTGCCAATATTTCAAATTTTTCAAACTCTCTGTTCGTTACACATTGTTTGCAAGTGCTCTACTGTTTACTCTTAAAATTTTTGTTAATATTTCTGCGGCTTCATTTTTTTGGATAATCTGATTTAAATGTCGTTCACTTCATCCGCTTTGCATGCAATATATTATCATCGTAAACCAAACACTGTTGTCTACTGCCTAATATCAAGCTACTCCTAGTTCTTACACTAACGACCATATTCAGCAAAGCAACGTATTCAACCAAATCCCTGTTAAATTTCACTATGTATTCACTATTTCATGCCATATTATCAATAATTGAACGCTTTGTTATTTATCAACAGTTGTTTTACTAATGTCATTGGGATAAATGTTCCAGGTGAAAATTATAAATATAACAACATATCCCAAGACGGAAAGCAAAATAAAATTAAATTATAGCTCTACGTATATTTAAAACAATTTAATTGATTTCCTTTACCCAAAAATTAGAAATATGAACTTACGATTATCAAAAAAAAAAAACAAAGAAAATCAAGAGTGAAAAGTATTTACGGATTAATATATTAATGTTTTTGTGCTTTTCTTCACAAATTTTATTGTAAACTATAAAACTTGTGTATCCAATTTTGGTGGAGGAGCCTGTAAAATAATGTACTAAATTATGTTTGCCTTAAAAGTTCCTAACTCATAAGCGATCTATTATTTTCATAAGAATTCAGATTTGCCTGTTTAATGATTTGCTTTCTTTATAAAGGGAATCGTCGATAAAATGCGTTTGTATCATATTTCAATATGTATTTCAAGTCCGTCTGTAAATGCGTTTAATAATTAGTATTCAAATGTGCATTTACAGAAAAATAGAAAGACCTCTTGTCATTAAAATATAAATGTCACCAACAAGATTTCAATGGTCAGCGAAATAAATAAACGACCCATTCTTGCATTTTCGCTCGCCTTTGCAAAATCGTTTTATAGACGACTGGCACGTATATTCACAAATGCTCCACAATCAATTGTACATTTATTATATAATTCCATTCGATTTTGATTTGTTCTAGCAATAAACTATTCTCGAATAAAAACGAAAGTGAAAAAAATATATTCTCGACCAAACGACTGCTTGCACATCTATGTATTTTGCGATGAAAATTTATTATTGCAATTGAAACGACTGCATATCCAAGAAAGAAATATTTTCGGATACTGAAATGCTTCTTCTTACCACATATAGCGCAGGTAATTCAAATTGTTTTACATCAAAATTTTTTTATGGATACTTCACGAATTAATCTATATAATTTGATTTTAATTGTAAACTCATGGTTAGTTTATTAATAATACAAACTTCTTCCAGATTATTTCGCCTTAAAATTTCGGTATATACTGCTCATTGCTTCAATACTTCGAACTCGTTTAAAATCTGCTTTATGTATATTCCTATTTTTAATTTATTCTTGATTCCAGAGAAGTTATATTCTGTGTAGACGTGGTTGTAGTTAAACTTTCTTATTCTTTTCTCTTAATATTTGGGTAGCTTTGTTTCGTATGGTTGCATCTTAACTCTTTTTTTAAAGGAGATTACATCTCAAATATAGTTGGACCAACTTTTTTCTTCATCATACAATATTATACGTTATGATCAAAATGTATAAATTACTGGTAGATCTCTTAATGGAGGCGTTCTCATTGCTTCTCGTAACAACATTAAATATAACTCGAAGAGATATATTTAATGTCATTAGTTAAAGCAGAAACTTCTAAAAGCTATAGATGTTATCCACAAGGCATACAAGGACTTTAGTTAATTCAAAGCGAAATATTCCTAGAATTCTAAGTAATTTACTTTCTAATAACCAAGAATATTCGGATCCACAAATTATTGTTAACTCTTTCACATCTACATTCGCAGAAGATTATCTTTCTAAAAATTCTAATAAAACGTCACTTTCGAGTACCATACTATTCATTCTTATCCACTCATTGCCGTTTCTTGTGTTACATGAGATGATATTACTGAGGCATTGGGAAACTGAAAAGCATACTGCTGGGCAAACATGTTAATTTCCATAAGCTTGGAAAACCACTACAATTTGTATTGATATCTATAATTATAGATATTAGTTAAATAAATTCAAATTAATAAAATACAGTTCTAGAAACACAAATTTGGAAACGTAAAGAAGAGACCGTGGAAAGACAAAAAAACCAAAAGAAGTTGGCGTCCTTTCGCAAAAGTTTCAACAACATTTTTATTCTCATCCGGCTAATTAATATTTAATTGAAGATATAGAGTATTTATGTACATTGCTTTATTTCAAGATATGTAAATACTCAAACTACCAACTTTTTCCGGGTATCCTGAAGAACCAAAACTAATCCCTGGAGTTCAAGACCTTTTAGTTATCGTAAACCGGTGATCTCCAGCTACCTCTCAAACTCAGAAATAGAAGATCCACCACATAATCTAGTCGGTACACCTGGAAATAGTTTTTAAGATAAGGTATCCACCTTCTAAATATGTAATATCGATTTCTCAAACCATCGTTTTATAATAAGCAAAAATAAACTTTATTTATTAGAGAAATAATTCGTAGTTGGATGTTATTTTTACGGACTTCAGTTGCACCTGCGATACCATCGATCATATTTTACTTTTACAAAAATTGTCATCTTTTAAGTTTAGCAATTCTCTAATCAAGTTTAGGAAGTATTTGACAGGTAGAGCAGATTGATTATGTTGCCTACAGTGGCTATAAATCTAGAGTTTTCTACTCTACTTCTGGAGTTCGTCAGGATTCTAATACTTGTTGATCGCAACATACTGCCTTATGCAAATGACCTTAAACTATATTACAATATTATGAATATACAGAGTTTTTTGAAAACAATTTAAATACTACCCTCAATTGGTATTGCATAAATAAATTTAATTTCAATATTTTATAATAAAACTGTGTCGTAATTTTCACAAGGAAGATAAATTATTTCAATTCTCTTTGTTACTTCGATCATGCTGTTATTAAAGAAAAGTTCCAGGAAACATATTGGTGTTACCTTCGATGTAGGATGACCTTCAATTAACACATATAATACATTTTATTAGATCTATTGTCAAGTCTCTGAGTTTTAGCATTAGAATATCCCGGAATTTCACAAATATTAGTACCATTAAGTCTTTTTATTTCGCATATATCGTTAATAATGGAATAATGGAATAATAAAAAATGGAATATGCGACGAATGTTTGGTATTCAATCTACAGGCTGATTCATTTTCGGCCCTCACCATGGGGATCTCGCTTATTATTGGAGATAGAGTATAGGTTTAAATTTGGCAAAGTTGTTAAATTTTGTGTTTGTTATAAATCCGTAAAGAAAATAGACCTGTGACAAATGACCTTCGTTATTTAAAAAAAAAACGCGAAAACCCCATTTTCTTCTTTTACCTGTAGCACCGACATTTGGCCTTGTAGAGAAAAAATAAAAACACATCCTCGTAGCCATTTCTAAGCCTCTATCCAGTGGTGTACTCTAAATTTTTATACGACGTTTCGTTTCTTTCTGGCCATCATCAACTATCTAATTTCTTATAGGCGCCATATTGGATTTAGACATCTTCAGAAAGAGTTTTTTTTTCTGATTTCTACCATGTACCACATGCTGACTAAAGTTTTTGGCATTAGGTTTTATTTGAAAGAATAAATTATAAGATTAAATAAGGTAGCCATGGAATTTCAATCTGTCAAACATTTCATTTATTGTTCATTAATAATACAAAAATGTCATACACTAACGAAGAGAAACGAGATATGATAAGTATTTTTTATTCTTCGAACCGAAATTCAACAGTATACTGACCACCCATCGTCTAATTTCGCGATTATTTCATTTTTCGTCACTGCATTTATATGCGGCATAATTACTTTCACGTGTTATTTCTAATTTCAAATTGTTTGACAAATGTCTAATATTCAATGTTGCAATATCCTATACTAATAAAACAAAATCAAGCAGCTAGAATTAGTAAAAAATATATGATAAGTGTTTTTATTAGCCGCAACTGTACCATTATTATAGTTATGATAAGGATTATATCGTTATATCTAAATATTTATCTTTCCAACATATTTTAAATCTAATAAACACGAGTGGCAAATAAATCTTTTCAAGTAATGATACAATAAGACGCAATAATAAATGGAGCATCACGTTTTTGTCCGATTTTCTGGTGTAATAACAAGTTAAGTGCCGATTATACAAGGAACAGCTGCAATTTGAGAGAGATCGAATTTCAGATAGAGGCGATTCAGTTCCATCCAATTATTTCCAAACGCAACCTGAAGATTTACAGTGCGCTCTTCTCACCACACCTACAGGCCTACGCCATTATACTTGTATCTGACAAATCCTGCAAGACCCTTAACGCGAAAAGACCAGCGTCACTTATGCGCCTGCATTGCACGATTTTAAATTATAAGCCTATAAATATTTAGTAGTGTAAAATACTCTTCGCAAATACTGCACTATATGAAACCGGACTAAACTCCTTCCATTTGAAAATTAGTCATGAAAAAGACGAAGGCAGTTGGAAATATGACTTAAAATCTTTACAATTTTCGCACAACCTTTCTTCAGATTTAGGGACAACACAATCATGTATCTTAAAGTAATAGGAGTTTATCTATTTAACTGTTTTTTTTATTAACTCCATCAGCTCGATCCATTAAGTGTCATTAAACATTATGACATGTACAGGTTATGCTGCGACGCATAACCGCTGTTCTTTATTAAGGCTAATACCAGGAACAAAATTCAATAATTAGTGAGGCTAGGCAAGAAAATACAAATGTTTTACAAAAAATTGTTTAATTTTACAACATATTCTTCTTGAAATTCATTTAGTCGTCCGTTATTCATGTCTTTTCATTCCTTCAGAAAAGCAAGTTTTATCAAGTTATTTGAAATAGTGTAAAATATTTGTCTTTCTGTCTATTATATTTTTGAAATTTAGTGATTTAATAGTTTATATAATAATTATTTACTAACCGATCGTGAGTAAAATAGTATACAAACCTTGGCGGAAAAATTCATTACCGTCTCGAGATTAAGTTAACTTACTATCTCTCGACGGTAATGAACTACTTTTCGGTTCGGTATGTAATATAATATTACATGGCATTTGTCATTTATAACATGCTGTTTATTATTATTTAGCGTATGTCTTACATGGATTGAAATTTAAAGTTACATATATATCTACACAGAACAGAGTTAAATTTTAAAATCAAGACCGTTGATCTAGTCTAGTGCGCAGTCAAACGTTTCAAAGAAGTTTCAAAGATTTCACAAGAGTGACCCCTTCCATGTGCTGTAAGGGGTCCCCAACTGTAATATGGTGAATAGTGTGGCGAGGTTCCCCGCATTCGAAAGTCGGTGTCGCAGTCAGTCCCCATTTATAGAGTGAGTCACGGCAAATATTTTGGGACGTTCTTATTCTATTGAGTATATTCCATTCGTGGCGAGGCAGCCCCATTCCTGGTAAAGGTACGGAAGAATCGGTGATATGGGCCGTTTGAGCGGGTTTGAAGACTTTTCAACACTCTCTCCATCAATCATTTGAGTTGAAAATTTTCTGTTGTCAGTTATTATGCTAGCAGTAGGAGGAGATCTAGACTTCAGTCTCGACAGGCTGGAATCAAGCAGGTCACTGTGTACTAGGAGGTGGGGATTCGATATTATTTTATTACATATATTCTCTAACCAGGCTTTCCTGTCTCCGGATGGTGGGAAGTGCAATATCGTTTAGAACGGGTAGCCAAAGTAGAGGTGTACTTTTTAAATAACCCCTGATTATTCTCATGGTCCCATTGAGTTTGATGTCAGTATTCAGCTACCGAGCAAACAAGGCTTACATTTTAAGGGCGAATGCATTCGCGCCCAAAGCAGTACCGCAGAGTTTGTGGATTATATTACTTCTAGTGTTTATTTTAGCTACGGTGTTCTCTAGATGTTTTTTATACGATAGTATTCGATCCATTGTTACTCCTAGATATTTTTGGTAAGGACCATGACGTAGCAAGTTGTTTCTGAAGTACACTTGCGACTCCAGACGTGCTTGTTTATTATTGAAGTGAAAGCACGACACTTCTGTATTCATATTCGGGATTAGTCTCCAGTCGGCCTATTTTCCCAGCACGGCCAGACCCTCTGAAAGTAAATTTTATTCTGGAATAGTGAACTTTTAGTTTCGTCTTCCCCGAACAGCTTCTCCTGCTCGTTTGTACAAGCAGATTTTACGCTGAATATCGTCTACGTAGTACTCCTTTTCCCGTAGTATTTTCTTTCCCTTTCTTCCCTAGTTTATTCATATGGTGTCGTCTTGTCCTTTGCTTTCACTCGCATGTCCTTTCAATGCGTCTCATGATATGTTCTGTCACATGGCTACATTTACCTCGTGATATGATTCCATTAATTACTTTTATTTGTATTTTATGCTGTTTGTTTACTTCTTATACTCATTATAATTGTTTTAGATTTTACTTGTCCAGATTTCCTGCTTGTATGGCTTATATAATTAATATCTCTTATTTTAAAATAGTATTGGACGTCTTATGTTAATGCATCCATTTTGACAAAGTTATTTGTAACAATATAATGAATTGGAATTTAATATGCTTACTGTATAAAGAAGAGATTATTTTATATCCTTTTGTAATATTGCTGGGGTGTATAGCATGTTTTATTACTTTACTTATATTTTAAACGTTTAATAATCTATACCTAAAATTTATTGACATAACGTTACTTGTTTACCTATTAATTCTTGGAATAAACATAAAAAATTTTAATACTACATTAAGATATGATATACGCGGGGCATTTAAAATACACAACCTCGGTTGATTTCTTTTTTAATTTGTTTTTGTCTATCCAGTTATGTTTAATTAATTTTTTCGTTATTAATTTTGTTTTTAATTTTCACCCAACGTAAATTTCATAGCAATATGTTAAGTAAATCTACTGCCTTAAAACGTTTAAGTCTTCTGGCTTCACTAATACTGCCTGTTTAATATTAGGTTAATTTATTGGGATGAACTTCAAGTCTACTATGATTCTTTACATTATATTTTGTCATGTATTTACAAAGCATGTTTAATAACAAAATTTGGTACATACCACGGAGTTTTCATCAGCATTCAAAACACTTTATGCAGTGTCCATAATTATTATCTACTGAATATCCATATAGGCTTGAATGCAGCTAAACTAATGTCATATTTTCGAGCGATAGTTGTGATTTCCTCTCCAAAAAGATACATTTCACTTAACTTTATGTCTAGTTGCTTATGTGTCGTAAATACGTTCTTCCTCCAATTAAGTCTTCAATTCAAGTACATTCCTAAATATTTTACTTCCTTGATGTATAGAGGTACTATTTAGTTTTGCATGTGAACAAGATTCGCGTTTCGTCGTATAGGTTACGTGTTTACGAATTAAGTAAATACAGTAGTGATTCCAGAACACTCTCTCGAGACACTATAGCAAATCCATGCTTTCGCTTTGATATTTCGCAAGAAATTTTCTATTAGTCAAGTATGATGTTAAGATATGGCAATGATGTTGTGGAAGACTCATTTTCAATATAAACTATAAAGGAGTCCTTCATGCTAAACCTTATCACCCGGTACAGCTGAAAATAATGTTTTTCCTTCTAAATCGTTCTTTATCGCCCGGCACAGCTGAAAAGAATGTTTTTTCTTCTAAATCGTTCTTTATTTGCTTTGCCAGTCTGTGTATGTGTTTTATTGTACTCGCCTGAGCTCAAATTGATAACTGGGAAGTAGTTTCATTACTTCTAATATTCAGCGCCGGATCTAGGGGGGGGGCAAGCCGGGGCCCATGCCCCGGGCGGCAAATCCAGAGGGCGGCAAATTCGCAAGTTATCAAACATCAAAATGAAAAAAAAACCAACAATTTAACCAAAAATAAGGGTGTAACCTAAAACATTAGCTATACCATGATACTGACCGATGTGTCGAATGTAATATCTGTGGAGTTTACCTACCCGATGGTTTTATTATGGTCGAGAGAACGGTTACTTCTAAAACAAAGGTCCATTTTTTTTAAACATCATGCTTTTGTCTTGCAAGGAATTTATGGGCACACGTGTTCAAGCGGGTACAATAGCATCCGAAGCCCAGTCTTGTAATTCTCTAATTTTACCTTCGTTGCTGCGCCAGGAACGAACCATTTACACTGGTCTACGGAAACTTGGCATCTGTTCGTAATTGCAGTTTAAAATTATGTTGGACGATCGAGACGTGCGCTGTCATTTGGACATTCACGAACCGGTCATATTTGACCTGTGATTATGAGCATTTGTTGCGAGTTGAGGTATCAAAATAGAATGGTTCGCTTCTGCCGCTGCGTCAACAACGAATAAGAGAATTACACCCCTGCTTTCTAACTTAATCAGTTTGCTTTTAACTTGTAAACATTACGGATGTGCTAACTACAAAAAAATTAAAAACTGTTTTTGAAATTAAAAGTGTACATGTTAATTGTTAATACTGATTGTGCTTTAACATTATGTTGTTAAATATCAGAGAAAGTTTTTGAGGCGACGTGACATTATTTTTTTGAATTACCGGTAAGTTTAAAAAGTGTACACTTTTTATTTTTTTGTTATATGGTTACATAATGATTTTGTTTTTTTAAGTTTATGGATTACATGAAGTATAAGTTGAAAATGATAAATATTGGAATTATAGTTGGGTAGGCAGTGTCTTTTTAGGGTTCCGGAGCCAAATGGCAAAAACGGAACCCTTATAATTTCGTCATGTCCGTCTGTCCGTCCGTCCGTCCGTCCGTCCGTCCGTCCGTCCGTCTGTCCGTCTGTATGTCACAGCCATTTTACTCAGAGACTATTGGCACTATATAAATGAAATTTGGAGGATAGATGTATTCTATGAACCGCTATACAATGATGTAGTAAAATTGAGAAAAAAAATACATTTAGGGGTGGCACTCCATACATGTAACAGAGGGACGAAAAAAATTTTTTTGGATTACATCAGCGTGTGGGGTATTTTTGGATAGGGCTTTCAAAATGATATGGAGCTTTTTTATTTAAGTCAATAGTTGACGAGATATACGCTTCTAAAGTCGTCAAATCCTATCCGGGCCTCTAATTTTTGAACTGTTTAATAGAAAATTAAAAAAAAAAAATACAGTAGTAGAACATACAAAATACTTTCATCCAAAATTGTTTTGAACACGATACGTTGTGTAGTTTTCGAAATATGATATATTTTCGGTTACACGCTAGTTCTACTTTAGTGACCGCAAAATAAGTTTGTGTTTTCATAGGAAGACTATGAAAATACAAACTTATTTTGCGGCCGCTAAAACGAATGTTGACTGTGTACTACAGAAATTTTAGTTGGGATGGCGAGGGGTAGGAGCGGGAGGGGAAGAAGATTGGCGGAGGGGGAGGAAGGGGGATGTTTACGGAGTAGGTACGGAACCCTACATTGTGCATGGTCCGACATGCACTTGGCCGGTATTTTATCTTTATGGAGTGCACGCCGCACGTCCCTGATTGATTAAAGTTAAAGTTTTGTCTTTTTTTGCAGGCTGAAATTATGAGTGCGCCAAGAAAAAAACTATCAGGAGCTGAATATAGGAAAAAAGCTAAATTTAAGGTGTTACAGGGAAATCAATTTGCGGAAAAGATGAAAAATTGGCTTCGCGGACAAGGTAACCCGTCAGTTTCTGCCAGAGCTTCCCAAGAAGATGATATTCAATTAGAAGAAAATTGTTGCACTTTTCCTGAACAAACGGATCAAGATTTTTCACCTGTAGTCGCCCAACCGACTACGAGTACAGCAAGTTCTGGTTTGACAATGCAAACTTCATCATCATTTTCGATCTGCGAAGAGCAACTTGAAAGGATAAACGTTAAATACGAAGAATCTGAATCAGCTCCCGCGGATGTGGATGTACTGCAAAAAACCGAAGTAGATTTATCGGACCCAGGCTATTGGCCACACACGGAAAAAATTACCGACCAGCAACGATCTTTCTTTAGCAGTCAGGCTGTGTTATTAGGAGAGAATCACCCTGAAAACATTGAATTCAGATCAACTGAACGCGCTGGCAGACATTTAACATCTTCAATGTGGTACAAAACGTTAGCCAATCACGAAAGGCTTAAAAGATCTTGGCTTTTATATTCTAAGACAAAAAATGCAATTTTTTGTGTGTGTTGCAAGCTTTACCAACAACCGTCCTCTGCCGCTACATCTGCATTGTGTTCTACAGGGTTTATGAATTGGAAAAAAGTTTCAGAAAGATTAACCGAACACGAGGCATCACAAATGCACAAAGAATGTATGATTAAGTGGAAAACTCGAGTACAACAAATAAAATCATGCCAGGGTATTGATCAAGACATTGAGCGAGTAATTCACACAGAGAAAGATAAATGGAGACAGATCCTACGTATTGTTATGGATGCTGTGCTGTATCTATCAACAAACTGTCTTTCTTTTCGAGGGTCTCACGAAACCCCAAGCAACCTCATCACACAATGTCCTCAGCCTTCTCAAGGAAACTTTTTGAATTTAATTTCCCTGCTCGCGAAACATAATTTAACTCTTAAGTTTCAACTAGAACACCTAAAAAAGGGGCAAGTATCATATTTATCAAAGACTACACAGAATGAAATTATTGGTCTAATGGCAAAGACAGTTAAAAATAGCATCTTAAACGACATTAAAGAAGCCAAATACTATACTATAATGTTCGACTGCACTCCAGATGTGTCTCACACAGAACAAATGAGCCAGGTAATTCGATATGTAAAAAAAACTGGCGACGTGTGGGAAATCAAAGAAAGTTTCATTGATTTCATAGAAGTCGCTGGAAAGACAGGAGAGTACATTTGTGAAAAAATTATAGAGAAATTGACAGTTGATGGTTTTGATATTGGACAATGTCGTGGCCAATTTTATGATAATGGGTCCAATATGGCTGGCACCTATAAAGGAGTGCAAGCTAGGATTGCAGAAAAGAATGAGCTGGCGGAGTTCATACCGTGCTCGGCTCACTCCTTAAATCTTGTAGGTGTCCATTCTGCCTCATCTTGCCAGGAAGCTGTAAACCTATTCGGACTAATTCACAAAGTGTATTGCTTTTTTGTTGGCTCCACTTCTCGGTGGGATATTATGAAAAAACATCTTAAAACCAATTTAAAAGGAAGCAGTCAGACGAGATGGTCAGCGAAATATGTCGCTGTAAATGCGTTGGTAAGTAATTTGCCAGAAGTAATAGAAGCCTTGGAAGAAGTTAAGCAAACTTCTCATGCTCCGGAAGCTAAGTATGAAGCAGGTTGTCTCTTAATTGCTATAAAGAATTTTAAATTTATTCTGAATTTGACGATATGGGCAAATATTCTTCGCGAAATCAATCGAGTAAATATCGAAATTCAAAAGAATGATATAATCCTTGCGCGTTCCGTTGCTTTAATGGATGGCCTGCTCAAAACTTTGCAAAAAATGAGAGAAAATTCAATTGAAAATTGGATAAAAGAGGCTACGGAAGTTGCTGAAAAAATTGACGTTGAGCCTATTCTGCCGAATAGACGAATTTGAATCTGAATCTGAATTTTGCATTTCTCAATGGTACAGAAATCTTCAAAATGTCAACTGAAGAACTGCAAAAACATGGAGCAGATCTAGCTCGAAAATACGAGCGAGATTTAAACGCTGTTGAATTCTGCCAGGAGCTCTATGTTTTTAAAGAACAAGCTCAACTTTTATTTGAAGATATAAACAAGGCTAACAGCTTCTGTCTCTTGCAACAGATTCATGCGCATGATTTGCAGGATGCCTTTCCTAATATTTGTATTGCTTTGCGAATTTACAGTACGCTTCCGACGACATCCGCAAGCTGCGAACGAAGTTTTAGCAAATTAAAACTTATTAAAAACTATTTGCGATCGACTATGAGCCAGGAACGTCTATCGAGTCTCGCAATCCTCGCCATAGAAAATGTAATTGCTAACGATATTAATTATGAGCAGGCCATAGATCTGTTCGCAGAACAAAAAGCTCGCAAAGTAAAATTGTAAATTGAAAATGTAAGACAGTAAAATAACTTATAATAAATTAAGTTAAGATAAAATAATATAAGTTATAATGTAAAAATTTTGATTTAAGGAATAATGAGGAAGGTACAGCGCGACTATTATAATCCAATGTCAGTACATTTTTTAAATAAAATTAAGTTACTAGAAAAAGAGAGCCAAAAAAAATGTAAAATAGGTTAAGAATTTTTTTGAGTAATAAAACAAAAAAAAAAACAGATTATTATTTTTTATCCTCACTTTCTATTTCATATACTATTCTGTGTTATCCTAATTTTATTTACATTTAAAACATATACAAGCGGAGGCGGGGCGGCATTTTTCAGTTTTTGCCCCACCTCGAATAATGTCTAGATCCGGCGCTGCTAATATTGGTATTAATTGTTTTAACAGAAGGTTCTCTAGTACCTTAGATGATATAGGTATCAATATTAATGGGTCTATAGGACGATACTTCTGTTGAATTTTCAGGCTGGAAAGCATTTCAGTCTCAAGGCTGCATTAAATATTTGCATAATTATTTTTAAATATTTGTGCGATGGCTTCTTAGAAATTTGCCAATAATAAGGTCGTATCTAAGTGCCTTCGTAGAGTTAGTCTCCTTGCAGATAATACTTTTTCCCTCCTTCAATTTAAAATTTAGTATAAAAGCTATTTGAACAGATGTAAATAGATTACTGTAAGCACTGGAAAAGATAATCAATTTAATTGATGAAAAACCAATAATTCAATTTGAAAGTTTTAAAGTGACTTAAAAAAATATTTTGTTGCTATGTTATAGACATTAAGTTCGCATGTTCTAATTTTTTTTAATATATCACCAAAATAAAATCTAGTGTTGTATAAGGCCATCATTAGTATGCTGTACGAGATAAGCTACAGAAATACAATCCACGCGGGCGAATAATTTAAATTCCGCATTGTCGCATTTACTAGTCGAAAGCGCCCGAAATGGGAGTTTAATTTAATTTTAGTAAATGTGACACATTATGTGCACATACATATATTTTATGTGTACTAGCATCCAGGGCGTCATACCGTGAACGTCATATAAACATGGGCAGCAGTTCAAAGGGATATAACTGACAGTTATAGTGGGTTTATAAATGTATTTTATGCGGTACACCTACAGAGATAAGTACATTGTACACAATCGATACGATAAATTTAGCTTTATGGTAAATCAGTTTTTCATTTCGCCTTTCTCTGCTTCATTTCTTTTTGTACGTTCAACAATAAAATATCGACAACTAAATATATGGATGCTTAAAGCAAAATCGTAAATATAATTTAAATATATAGACTACATGTTTAATATATGTAGTAAATGCTCTTAACGATATTGTAGGTGATCTACTATTAAAATTATAGTCTAAATAATGGTATATGACGTAAAAAGTGCATGACATATTTATTGACTTACGTCTGCTTACCAAGGTTTACTATTCCTATTTATTGTTTAAACCAATGATTCTCAACCTGTGGAGCTGATCGCCTTCAGGGGACACTTAACCACAAAAGGCGAAGACATAAAGAATAGACAAGAACTATCCATTAGTAATAAACAGATAAAATTTTCACTAGTTTTTTTATTGTTTTATTATCTTAATTAATCGTTAGAATAAATTAATTTTTTCATTCAAACTGAGATTTTCTTTCTTTTCTAAAAACATAACATAATTCTTTGTGGCTTTATTTTCTATTATTGTCTATTACATGATAATTGTGTCACCGCACAGTTAATTACTTTAATAAATGAACAAACATAGATAAGCAATTTATGTTTACTAAATATGTTTGTTTAATATAAATATGAAAAAAATTTGACGGTCCCGAAGTATTTCCTCACGCTTGAGTCAAAGGTTTATTAACTATATTATACAATGCGTTTCAAAAAGAATTTCATGTCAGTGATTAACTAGTACTTACAAATTATTATAAGCCACTTGCCTTTTATTTATAACTATTTATCTAATGTCATTTTGTGACTGGCAATATAATTTTTGATTGATATTTAGATTTTCTTTTCTTTTTGAAACACGTTGTATAAATACGATCCCCTTAAGTTATTGCTATGTAAACTAGCTTCAGTTTACCTAAAACATTTGTAAAAAACACTATATTGAGAAAATTGTCAAGTAGTGTCATGACGATCTTCAAAGATATCGAAGACTATTTGGATTTAATTTTGAATGAGCTGTTTTGGATATGTAAATGATAAAAAATATATATATGCTAAATGTCAGAAAGCTGTAAAAATTATGATATAGGATTGTCAGTGGGGGCAGTGTATTATTATTTTAAGATTTGTGTTAAAAAAAAACATGTAGGTAACAGGGAATTTTTTAAAAAAAGATGAGGATATTATTGATTATTGATAGCAACAAATTAAAGATGATACAAATGAAAAAAAAATCATATGGTTAATTAAAAAAATGTATTATATTGCGAAATATAATTATTAGATGTACACATATATATATTAAATAAATTCAACAACTTTCACAACAAATTAAAATTCGCAATTGAAGAAGAAATTAATAATAGTATTAATTTTATTGATATTTCTCTAACCTATGATAGGCAGGGTACTATTTATACAAATTGGTACAACAAACCCACAGCTTCTCTTCGATATATGACTTACCACTCAAATGCACCTAAAGTATACAATAAAATTATTATAAATATTGTGATTGATAGAGCAGTAAAACTATCACACACCTAATACAGAAAAGGTAACATCAACAAAATTAAAACGATCTTAACAGATAATAACTATCCACCACAACTTGTATAACAAACAATTAAAAAACGAATCCACCAAATATACAACACTGCAGACACCAATAACAATTTAAACAATGAAACAACATATATCACGATTCCATATGTTCCACAATTATCAGAAAAAAATAAATATACTTTAAAAAAATATAATATAGCTACAACATATAAACTTAGTAATACTAATAAACATCTATTTTCAAAACTAAACCTAAAATAGAAAAAAATCGAGAAACACATGTCATCTATAAAATACCATGTTGCGATTGCGATAGTTACTACATAGGCCAAACTAAACAATATTTATACAAAAGAATACAAACCCACAAATACTCCAAAACAAACAAAACTGCTGTATTTACACACAAACTACAACGCGATCACCATTTAGATTTTGAAAACACAGATAATCAGTAAAAGAACGACACAATGAAAAGGGAAATGAAAATGATTAATATTGAACAAGAAAAAAATTCAATTAACAACAGACGTGATATAAAAAATCTAAGCAGTAAGCATAACCTAATAATGTAACAATCTGCAATTTACCATCATGAATATATATGTTGTTATTATATAATCATCTATCATATGTTATTTAAATACCTGTACACTGGCTTATCATGCTAGCAGTTCCGTGTTTAGATCCCTGACTGAGCTGTCCGAGTAGGTTTTCGTGGTTTTCCTTCTCGTTCAAGGCGAATGCCGACAACTTAAAATCTTAAGTCGCTCCACGGGCGCAGACATAATAAATAATAACTCATGACCTGCCAATCCGCCGTAATTGACGTTTTGCTGTCTAGTGTTCTGAACCATGAATTATTATTATTAAACTTGAATATATCTTTGAATATTTTAATATATATATATATATATATATATATATATATATATATATATATTTGTGTTTTAGATAATACATTCCAATTTGATATTTGTAAATATTTCATATAAAAGCCGAAAAACTCCAATAATAATTTATCAAATGTTATATATATATATATATATATATATATATATATATATATAACATTTGATAAATTATTGGAGTTTTTCGGCTTTTTTTATATGAAATATTTACCAATATTAAATTAGAATGTATGTAATTGCAGAGTAAGTGGGGATGTAAACATTGCTGTCTACAAATTACAAAGCAAATCATACGAAATTTTTATTTGAAAAATATGGTCTACGTTGGGACTCGAACCCAAGTCTACAGCTATCCGGGCTGTTGCCTTTACCACTAGGCCACAATAGACCCACACATATATTATACATTTACTCCTGCTCTAAACTATGCGAAATAATATTAAACGGTATGAAATTTTGTCAAACGCCAACACTAACTCCAAGTATTCTTATGCTTACCTATACTTAATCCTTTTATAAACCTTAGACAACAAAGTTATGAAATATTAAAATTCAATTGCTTTACCTATAGCTCCATGTAATTTCACGTTACAAGTCTTGAAGGCGGCATATAGTTATAACAGAGTAGGCATGTTAGGAGTTGAGCTTTATTATTAACCCAAAGTTACCTTCAGGTATTCATTTTTCAGCAGTCTGAGTCGAGCTAGGACCGACAAAATGTCATTGATCTTATAGCCTGTACTCGTACCTGTGTAAACAACGAACCCGACTGATCAAATCCGTAGTCTAATGACCTAACTATTAGTCCAGCAAAACCCTTTAATTTTCATCTACACTTACCAAAATGTAATCATAACATAATTTGACATATTAGCATTTACCGTATGGAACATAAGTTTCGAGAAAAAGTTTTGACGAGAAACATTATTACCAAAAATAGTCAAAACTAGTTACCACTGGCTAGAAAAGATGCTCGTTTGTTAGTTACTATGGTGGCATGTTAGATTTGCCAGAAATAGTTTTTAAAGATGTCATACAAGATTGAAATACGAAAGTCTATATATAATTTAGTTGGAAGAGTACGTAAGCGCGTGATTGTTAAAATTTTTCGAGACCAAAATATTGGACTGTCAACCATTTACCGCGCAATTAAGGAATGTGAATAAGGTATGCCATGCATGAATTTACCGAAAAGTGGATGACCTCCAGTTTTGGCCCCACATGAAGTAAACAGACTCATCCAATCTGTCAACCCAAGACAGAATTGGGACGTCTACACGCACTTTAGGCCGTAGATTTGAAATTGCGCTGTTGGCAGAATTTTGACTTAAAATGGATCAGAATATCGAAAATGAAGGAAGTGTCCCAAATACACCGCAACCCGGCTAGAGAGAATGCCCAGATGCTGCCAAACATTAAGGCGTCAACATTTTATTGGCAACAGAGTTATTGTTTTAGACGATGAGAAATATTTCACATTATCCAATTCGGATATAAAGGGTAACGATGGTTTTTACACGTCCAATATTACAAATTCTCCTGACAACGTAAAATTCAAACCGAAAGCAAAATTTGCCGACAAGATTATGGTTTGGTGCGCTATTTCTCGAGCAGGAATTGACCTTACTTTGGGAGAGTTAGAGGTGAAGCTGTGGATGCAAACGTCTATATTCGCAAATGTCTATCTAAATTGATAAATTTCATTAATGCTTATCATCCAAATGATGATGTAATATTCTGGCCAGATCTGGCTTCATTCCATTATGCTATAATCACTCAGAACTGATTAACTGAACATAACGTGAATTATGTACCTAAGGAAGACAATCCCCCCAACGTACCCCAGGCGCGCCCCATTGAGGAATTTTGGGTACTACTGAGCAGGAAAGTTTATGACAAAGGGTTGGGAAGCCCAAAATGAAGCACAGTTACCGGCCGGAATATTCGAGAAGATCCAAATTCCAGAGAAATGAATAGAATTTCCCAATGTTTATGTTTTAACAAAATTTTTACTACTACTAATGAATTTTTTACCTTTGATTTTTTTCTCAAAACGTATATTCCATACGTACCTCTTACATACCTCTTAGAAGGAACCTAAAAATATATAAAAGTAAAGCTCTTACATACATTTTAGTAGGTTTTTGTAAAACTTGTTTCTTTCCTGCAGTAGAATTAAATGTCAACATTTTCCATTTACCCACCAGCTTATGCCTATTTGTTCACTAGTGGAGGTCGGTCGGCAGGCGTCTATCCATTAAATATCGATCTCGTCACTACAATCTTTAGTTAATTATTTGTGATCTTAAGACAGCTATTGATTTCAAACTAAATGGGGGAATTTCATGACGAAATAAATAGGGAATTTCATTTCTTGTTAACTTCCCTACTTTCTTAATAGCCTCTAGGCGATGTTTTACAGACTTATTTACCTGATACAAATTAATAAAGTTAGATTATAAAGCAAGCATAAACTAAATTGCTTAAAAATCAAACATGTTGTGATTATATACTATTCATATGAAGAAATCCTGGAACTGCAGGTAAACTACTAGCTTAGTGGAAGGAAATTGATTAAAAATATTGTGCTTTACCGTAATACTTATAGTCTTAATTTGCATGCTTTCTTACAAGAAGTATTATTCAAACTTATAATATAAAATTTTTGCGAGGAACAATTTACTTTGGATAATAATTATAAGTCTGTGCAGGAGTACTCACTGAGTGAATTAGGTCAATATAGCACAAGTTGAAGCATATTGAATAGCTAGATTAACTTTTCTTAATATCTACACTCTACAACAGAATCCATATTAATTTAATCGAGAATACATTGTTTTCATTTGCTTTTGTTTCATGTCCAAAGTTTAAATTATTTACTCTGAATTATCTTCAGAGTTTCGAAAAATAAGCCGAACGCAACGGTACCGTTGTTAATTCAAAAATCGACATGAATGTACCGACATTTGAGTTGCTTGTCATTTGGCGATTGTCCATAATTACAAATAACCCACCGCCCAACCACCCCATCTCGTTCACAATATTCGGTTGTACGCTGTACATATTGTGAAGCACCGTTCATCTGTAAAAATAATTGAAAATCAGGTTTTAAATAAACTCATGTTTAATATATAAATTAACGATTTCGCGTCGGTCGAGCTGTTATTGGATGTGTCAATCAATTTCACACAAACGCGACTGGAACAAATTAAATTAAATCCGCTTCCATATTCTATACAAACAAATACGAACTTCTGTATACATGTATATAGAGTCAAAAACAAATATGAACAGGTGTATTTCCGTTAAAGTACGTGTTAGATTAAATTGCGATTTGAATAATTTCGTAATTTTAATTTTAATTAGGTCAAATAATATAATAAATATGTGATATAAATCAACCCACTTCGTGAGCGATATTAAATGTTACACTACATTATATTATATGATATATATACCGAAAGATTATAAATGATTGAATCAAATATTTATTTTGTTAACCCTGATACATTGGCTTGTTTTGTCATTTGCTTTATATTTATCTTTCGGGCTAGAATATTTTATATAAATAACGTATGGTTACAATTACTAGTAAATCAATATTAGCACATTGGTCACATCTAAAAACATGTTCGAACGTTAATGTAGCGACAGCAAGTTTCTATTCTGAGATTTTTTCTGTGGTTGACAGATACATACCCGAAACATCTTCTTCCTCTCGCAGGTTTTCCACATGGTACAATCGAGAGGTAATACGAATGATAAAACAGAAAGAATATTACTACTAATGTTGAAGCAAATATAGTGAATGATACATCACAGTATTGGCGATGTGTGAGACAAAAGAGGGGTAAATCCTGGATTCCTACCTGTTTGAATTCAGGAACCGATATGTTAACTGTGTTAACTGATCCGAATAACATTGTTGAGACTTTTACACACATGTTTTCGACTACATTTGTACTACGTTCAATTATACTTGATACCTTTCCTGCAAATATTCTTTCATTTTGGAGTATTGATATTCCGGCGGTTTAAACTGAGGAGGTTTCGTCTGTCTTATGCAAGTGAAGGCTGATAACGTCTCCGGGCACGATGGGCTTCCTAATTTTTTTTTTAGAGATTGTTCACGGGTTCTGAGCGAACCTCTAGCTTCAATTTTTAATTTAAGCATCAGTACGTCTACTTTTCCGGACTTTTGGAAACTAAGTCGTATTATACCAATTTTTAAACATGGAGATAAGAGCTTAATGAACAATTATCAACTCACAAGTATTTTATCTACATGATCCAAAGTTTTCGAACAACTTCTATACTTGAAAGTATATGCTTGTATATCACGTTACATTTCCCTATACCAGCATTGCTTTAGACTGGGAGCATCGACAGTAACGAACTTGATACAAAAGTATTTTTAATAATATAAAATATTATTAAAAATCTGGTGTGTAGTATACAATACAAGTTCAATATTAATATTTTTGTGAACGGATCTCTCTCCAAAGACGCATATACGTATATCATCTTTCTACAGATTCATCAGTACGCCCCTGCTGGTTGAAGTTGGGTTAAATTACGCAGTATATTAGTCAATACTTGGACAAAAGAGAACAGGTAGATGTGATATATACAAATTTCGCTAAAGCGTTCGATATTATTGACCACAATATACTCATTAGTAAAATGTCCGTCTTCGGCTTTTCTCCTGATACCGTAAAGCTAATTGATTCCTATTTGAACAATAGATCGGCCTATGTTTGTTGCAATGGATATAATTCCAGGATATTCACTGCATCTTCTGGTGTGCCGCAAGGCCCCAATCTAGGGCCTCTACTATTTATAATATATATTAATGATCTTTTAACCTCAATCGGCTGCCGAGTTCTTGCGTATGCTGTTGATCTAAAAAAATTTCAAAAATCGATACCATCTTCAATTAATAACACAAGTGATACACAGATCTTTTGAGGGAAAAAATAAAATATGTTGGCGCTACTTTGTAGAAATTTGTCGTCATACCTGATTTGAAAGATTATTTTTATATAGAAATGCATTGAAATGCAAAATGAATTTGGGTGCATAAGATAGCTAACTAAATAAGCTTTCACGCAAGATAATGCACTTGACAAAGGTAGACCAAGGAGGTAGTTAAAAGTCTAGTTAAAGTATATTTATTCTTTAGAAAAACATAGTTACTGGAAATGGCAGTATATGTAAATGTAAAAATAATTTAAGTCACACATATCATTAATAAGAACTAAAATAAATACCTTTTCCAATGATATAATATAACTTTGCATTTATCTAAAACAATAACGGCAACTTGAATGAATAAAATATTTCGGCAAATAAAACTTCAACCTATCTACATTAACTTAAAAATAATTCCCACTTTCAAGGTAGGAGTTCGTAAAAATCATTTTTGGCCAAACGTTATATGGAGCGGGACCATTGTGCGTCGGGTTCATGGAGGACCAATGTTGTATCCTGTTTCTGGCGGTGATGCTTCGACGTCAGTTACTAGGATCACGATCCCGATTTTGCGTCGCTGTGTACAGGTTGTAAGGCTGTATACACTTTACTATTTAAATCGTCGGTGACTGTTTGTTTGCTTTGGATTTACAAAGACTTATACTAACATGAAAGTGCTGTTAAGACTAGTGTCTCTTGTTAAAGTATGATTGTTATAATGTTACGAAGAAGACTGTGTGTCCTGTACTGATATTGAGTTGATACTGTGTTTTAATTCATACTGATTAATATGAATCTTAAGTTAAGACTGTGTGTCTTCTCTCATGTTGAGTTGATGCTGATCTATAATGTACTATATACTACTACTCCTACACTATTACATATTAAAATCGTATTGGTTGAATAGTGTATTGTTTGATGTCATAATGGGAAATTTTTGTGTATTTATTTCGTGGAAATTGTGCCTACAAGCAACAATATCCAAAGTTTACGATAATGTCATAAAAATCTAATCATAACTAATAAATAATAAAACATAGTTACTAATTAAGTATTAGTAGGTGTCATAAACCTAAGTATGTAGTTCCGGATCGTCCCTTGTTAGAGCAATAAAATTTATTATATATATCTAAGAAATGGGATCATAACAAACAATATCCAAATTACACTTTGTTCTCTAAAAACCCTAGGCAATAAAGCAAGCGGTCTGATGTATAAAGCAATAAATAAATTTGTAAATGAAAAAGGTATCGCCTCCTTAGAATTTAGAATATCTTTTGCTAATTAAAGTATGTTATACCGTGGTTTAAACTTGCAAATGCACGTTAAATATTTATAAAATTTGAAATGTTTATGTTTGAATTCTATATCCTGCATCTACTTATTAGCCATAAAAAAATATTTGAAATTAAAATATTCCAAAAGGATAGTGAATATATCCTCAACAATAAGTATATCAGTCTTAAAAAAAAAGTGTTCGTACTATCAAATATATTTTATTTTTGTATTATGTTTTCTTGGATTCACGAATGAGAGGATTAACTGTTTCAAAATATCTGAAGTGCATTCAATTTAACTAAACCAATCCTAGCAAAACACATTTAACCATCGTGTCACTAATGTATAGATATTGTAATTAATAATCAACTCCAAAGCTATTTATCGATCAACTGTTATACCAAATATTGTATAAATCATTTCTAGTATTAGAATTAATTCGATGAATTCATGCGTGGGTAGATGATGCGATCTCCAGTGCGTATAAATCGCGATCCCTGTAACTCGGCGCAACCCCTTTCGACATATGCATATTAAATTCACATTACCGGTCTAGTAGTTATTGCACGTGCTGTATAGGTTCATCATTATTCCGACCGTATGCGTTCTATGAGCGGCACATATTTACGATGGCGCGCATAAACTGGTAAATATTTATGTATAATTTACATAGAATGAAATCGATATTTTTCATCGCGCAAAATAGTATGTTTGCGGAAGCGTAAACGATATGTAGATCCTGTTAATTTACTTGACGATGCGCATCAAGTGATAAAGTTTTGGCCCGAATAATTCGCCTTCAAGTAAACCTGTGAGTAATGCGACTCTATGTTTTTGAAATCGTACTTGAGAAGCTAACCGTTTATTCATTTCTAAATAGGAAGGTATCGTAATTCTATTTACTAGTCAAATACATTGAAAAGTAATACAAATAATGTAATCAAAATATTTAATTACATAGCAGTTCTGAAATAAATTTGAAAATTTGGAGGTACTTTTATTTTAAAATTCAAAACTAAATCTTTGTTTTCTACATGCCAGAGACTCTGTCCTCAAGTGACTCATGTAATCTTCATAATTACAATAATCTTAAGTATGGGAGCCACTAATTTCTCCATTAAATTGAAACGGCCTTTATTTAATTCAATTTATTTAAAGAAGAAACAAAATGAATACAATGTGACACAGTTTAACCGACTTAATATATTTTAAATTAGAGATTTAAATGCGGTTATAATAGTGAAAGATGATTTTACTGACTGCTTCAATTATTCATTTTTCATTTCATTATAACCGCAAGGTAATATTTTCAAATGCATTATATTATTATCATTCTAACTTTTGTATGACACTGTACATCTAACACTTCAAGTAAGCAACAATAGACGAAAGCCTTAGTGCATATATACTACCTATCGTTGTATTTTTTCTCTAAAAAATTCACATTGTGGTATCAATTATACCATAACTAGGATCCGGACACGAGAGGCTCATGACTCACGCGTACTATTGAAAATTTGTATTTTTTAAGAGTTTTTAATTTTATTTATGTGATTGGAAAGTGGTGATCTATAAAATACGAAATAAATAAACTTAAATTCTTTACTGCCTGTTAAGACTGTGTGTCTTGTTCTGTGCTATCTTGTGTTAAAAATGAGAATGTGGTTTTACAAGTAAAGGTTGTCCCAATAGGTACTTAACCTAGACATTTTATATCTCGCATGTGTGATCCCTGCATACCCTGCAATTTAATCATGAATTCTTTTACGACGGAAGCGCATGTTATAATTGTGCAAACTTATTACGAAAATTGACGTTCTTGTGTGAAAACAATTCGTAAACTTCGTTTAATGTTTGGGCGCAATCATGTGACAACGCAATTCGCAATCTTATTCGAAAATTTGAGATTTCTGAATCGGTTGTTGATTTGAAGGTGCTAATGCATCCACGTAGAACTCCATCCAATGAAAACATCGCTATAGTACGTGACCATGTCTCCAAAAGTTCCAAAACCTCAGTTCGTCGTCGATCTCAAATGATAAACATAAAGAAAAGGCATTTTCATCGAGTTTTGATCAAAAACCTGACCTTGCATGCGTATAAAATTCAACTAACACAAGTGTTAAAGCCCAAAGACCACGGAAATCGCCATGCGTTTGCTAATTTGATCTTAGAAGAAGTTACGAATACCGCAGAATTTTGTAATAAAATTTATGTTAATAAACAAAATTGGAACAGGATTTGGAGAAGTGAAAATCCTCGTATGATTGAAGAAAAAACATTACATCCTCTTCGAGTAACAGTGTGGTGTGCATTTTTGGGCTGGAGGGGTTACAGGACCATTTTTTCATGTAAATGACGATGTAACGGTAAATTATAATTGCGCAGGCTATCGCAATATGTTGAGATATTGGCCCCAATTGGATAATATGATAATATGATATGTTCTTTCAACAAGATGGCACTACGTGCCATGCGGTTAGGGAAGCTTACGATTTGTTACGGACACGTTTTCCCGGCCGCGTCATTTCTCGAAATGGTGATAGTCATTGGCTTTTTAAGATCATGCGATCTGCCCCCTCGACTTTTTCTTCTCGTGTTTTTTCAAAAACAAAGTCTAGTCTAACAATCTGCGGACGATTAATGGCCTAAAGCAAAATATTCGTCAAGTTATTAGTGAAATTGAACCGCAATTGTGTCAAAAAGTTATTCACAATTTTACGCAAAGAATGGTCATCAGTAGGAACAGCCGAGAGGGACATTTGCAGAATATGATTTTTAAATCATAACTGCCATGTCTCTATTTTTTGGCAAAATATACAATCATACTTATTTTTCTAAAATTGTTGGTTTTATTTAAACAGGAAATACCGAAGTTCCTATTGGGACACCTTTAGACAAAAATATACTACTACCCCTACTATTACATAATTAAGATGTGTGTATATGTTCGACGTCATAACGGGGAATTTTCTGCATTATTACTTCTTGGGTATTGTTGCACGTAGGTACAATTTCCAATGTTTAGGATAGGTTCTAAAGATATTACTAATAAATAAATATAATAATTAAATAAAATATCATTCCTAATTAAGTATTATTATAAATCTAAGTATGTATTTCCGGCTGTTCCATTCTTCACTGATGGACTTCTATGGTACATACATATTTAGGAATCGTGAGCCTATTATACATATTTAGTTAACAATGGGTGTGGTGATTAAATATCGTCTCGAATGCGTTCACTGATAACTCTAGGCAATAAACAAACGGTCTAATGCATAAAGTAGGTAATAAATAGACTTGCAAATGTAAAGGGTTCTTAGAATCTGAATAAAATATTATAATTTTCAATATGCTAATGAAAGTATTTTATACAGTGGTTTAAACTTGAAAATGAATTATTAAATATTCGTAAAATTTTAAATTGTATACTTTAATTCTTTTATACTAAATTTACTTATATTTAACATATAAACATATACAATATAACAAATTCCGTTTTATGGCGAAACATGTCATTTTTCAACAGTACAAAATTCGCAGGTCACAAGAACAAACAGGAGTTACGTTTGATATTTCAGAATCTCCAGGCGTGCATTAAATGACATAATGGCAAAAGAGTGAGAGTTAGGAACAATGATATGGACAAAATATGGAGAGAGAATTGTAATTATTGGTAGAAAAAGTAAATAACTCACCATAAATAATATAAAGCTTCGAGAAAAGGTTACAGCCATATACAAATACACAATGAAAATACACTAATCACAATGCGTGAATTTGATTCAAATCAATGGAAAACATCCGATTCGATAAAAGAATTTAAATTTAAAGATATGCACATATTCTTTTTGATTACACCAAGTTGGAAAACGTACAAACGGAAAACTTCAACTTTCTACAAGTAATTAATCTATTTATTAAATAATGACACAAATAAACCCTAAGATAATGAAAGTCTCAAGTGAACTAGGTTTCTAAGTGTTTAACAGAAACTTTGTTGTCAGGTTAATAAAATTAATAAACTCCTAATATAAACAATGAAATTATACTGTTCAGAAAACAAGGAGCAAATATTTTACAAAAAAATACAGGCTTAGTAGGCTGATACATCGCCGAAAGCAATGATTATATAAATAAAATTTTTTAAAAGAAAATCAAATTGAAAATCTGTCAGCTGGATGAAAATAAAATTGTAGAGCGAACGCTTCCGTACCTTTTTAATATAATGTCTCCATGGAAATGAAAATGAATATATTACAAAGTATTTTGTTACTATTAAAAATTCAATTTTGCTTTAACTTTTTTATATTTCGAAATATATTTTAAATACTTAAGCAGATCATTCTAAATATTTCTAAAACTTTTTAATAAAACTGTCAAACTGTAATATTAAATTTATTTTTCTATTACAACTTTTACAATTATCTCATTCTGGTTTAGAGTAATTCATGTGAGTTGATATATGTGTATGTTATACGTTAAAGTTTCTCTCGAAAAGTTCTTGTAGGAAGTATTTCGGTTCATGGTATAAATTTACTTTACGTCACAAAGTTTTATCAGTCGCATTTTGCTAAAAGTTACTGCATAAGCCCCTTAACATATGTGTTAAACAACTTTGTCGATATTATGTGCGCGTAGAATGTTTTTGCGCTATTGTGTTGGTAAACATCATTAATAATCCAAAAGTACGCCGACGCATAAAGGAAATGAGTTTCCCGAGAAACTTCGATATGCGTACGGGCATTAATATGATAAGTTTGATCATTTCTGTGGATGGGCTTTTTACGGGTTGTAATCTATTTTTCAAGCACATAATAATCTAGAAGCTGGTAAATTAGTACACCGCAGTAAAAATTTAAAATAAAAAAAAGAAGCACAAAACCCGACATGAAAAAGAACTTCTTTAAAAAACGGAAAGCTAATCATTTTCAATGATCGTAATATATAAAATCTGCTTGTAAGCTTCAAACTCACAACTTTCCACTATTTTTATTATTTCGTACTATAAAGGTTGTTGCTACTACACACGCCAGATGTCAAAATATGGATGGAAAAATATAATTATTAGGGACCGGACACAAAAGGCCCATGACTCATTGCCCACAGGCGTACTTTTGCAAATTCTTATTTTTAAAGAGTTTTTAATTTTATTTATGTAATTGGAAAACAAACGGGTGGTGATCTATAAAATACGAAATACATTTTTATTTGTTCATTTTGTAGTTCAAGTTGACTAAAGGAGAATTAATATTAACTAGCAATACTTTCTTAAGGTTGTCGTCTGTAAAATTTGTTCTCTTTGAATGAAATACATCCTTATAGATAGAAAACGTCATTTCTACATCGCAACTGGTTATATGTGCATACTGGAAATATTCTTTTATTTCAGCGTATTTAGCAGTTAGATTTTGAGGCATTGTCTCACACTGGCCGCAATGTTATTAAATCTGGATTTCTATTAAAAACTGCGTATAACTCTTGCCGAAGACCACATCCGAAGTCACTTGGAATATTTTTCAAATTATTAATAGCCACATCTAATGTGGTTAATCTTATCATTTAATTTGAGATTTTGATTTTCAAACGAAGTGATTAGTTTTGGCAAATTTCCAAAGTGTTCCTGAAGAAAGTACAACTGATTTTTTAAATTTGGAATTTGCATTAGTTCCTTGCACTCACAAATACTTTGAGCGTCGTCATTTAAGCATGTAGCGAAATTTTGTAAACTTTCGAAATTCTCTACATAAAAACTAGCAGCATGTTCCCCATCTAGTTATTACTGTAGAGGGAGGCAATAACAAAGATGGAAGTTTTTCCCTGTAAAGGGCTACTCTAAATAGTGCATTTCTGAAAACTTTTTTAAAAGCGGATACAAGTCCATCAACTTCCGGAAAGGTATCTCTCAATTAGAGATAGATTGTTACCAAAACCTCTGATATATTCACAGACTCTGTGGAGAGCATGTGTTACAGAAGTAATATGCAGCATATTAGGATACATTTCCATTAATAGTCTGCCTGTTTTTAACATATATGCAGCACTGTCACTGGCAAATAAAAAAAACGGATTTTTTCTTTGTACCTGTCGTCCGAATGAAGCATTTGGTGCATATTCTCGTAAATGGTTTTAGCTACTGTTTCCGCATCAACTATATTTATATAACGTTAGTTGCTAGTACATATGCGTTATACGGAATAGTTAGATGTAGTACACCAGCTACAAAATTTATCACACAGCGTCCTAATATATCGACAGTTTCGTCGGCACTTGTCCATATGTACTGATTTGAAAGATGGCTTCTAATGCGTTCTACTGCTTTCGCGTAGCACTTAGAAACATAATATTTGCGTAAGGTGGATTCATCAAGAACATTTCGACCAGTATATTTTTGGAGAAATGTTTTGAAGGTGAGATTGTTAAGTTTACCTAATGGAATATTTTCCGCCATTAAAGTCACAGAGTTCTTCGTTAAAATTGTCAGATTCCAACGGGTCTAATTTCTATGTATGTGTTTAGGATGCCAAGTAACGTTTTAATAAAATAAATTATAAAAACTCCTCACGTTTCTATCTACGCCCATGAAGAAAGGAACTTTGCTGTTATATTGAAGTAATTGCGTCACAATTCAACGACGAAAAACAGATGCGCGGTTAACTGAATGAAGAGTTCTGTTCAATAACTGCGTGTTGTACTTAGCGATGTTATAGACTATTTATATGGTCCATCGTAATTTTGGCCTATTGCGTCCGGTCTCTAGTAATTATATAGAATATGAATCTAAAATATTTACCCCAAATTCCCCCTATTACGCGAGAAAAAAAATGACAGATATTTAAAAAAATGTTGTTGCGCCACTGTGTGACCGACTATATTATAAAAAGTATCAGAGACGATATCTTAAAACTGACCTAGAATTATGAAAAGAATGGTTTTGTTATTGTCGGTTCGCTTTAAGTTTCGTCTAATTATTGATCGTTACCTACGTTCGATATGATATGATTTACATTTATGTCTTCAATTAGAAATTGAAAAAAACATTCACGTAGTACACAATTTTTTAATTTTTAATAATTCGCTTGAATGTATAAACAGCTAATTTTTATTGAGGTTGTTGATCTTAGCACACTACAATGTTATAGTTTTTATAACATCGACAGCTGTGATGTATGAAAAAATAAGCTGTAGCGTATGTGTATGTGTAACTTCAATAGAAGTATTTATTATTTATACACGAAGCACAATTTTCGGGGGGAGGGTTTAATTTTGGGATTCCCGTCGTAATTGACTCACAATATTTTTGATTTGTATTCTATAAAATTTCATTTTTACATTTATCATACGTTTTCTCTTTATTTCAAGGACAGTCTGTATATCAGATTCATATGAAATTGTTCTTTTTCCAGCGAGTCTCTACCAGGCCATGATATTTTAGTACAGTTTGATCCAATTATTTCAATAATAATGACAGTGGCAACTAAAAATTATACTTGGATATTTTTAAGCAACAGAGATGTAGTATAATTCTTTACAGAAGAAAACCATCGAATTAATCAAAGAACATTATCAAGTTGTAATGTTTTACAATTTCAAACGTTGCCTATTTTGAGGAAATCAATCGGTTGTTTGGTGACAAGCCTAGTCCTTAACTACCATAAACTGGTGTACAGTGAATTTCAATCTGGTTGACTTTCTTTAGATGACAAGGTTCGGTCAAAAATGCCAAAAATGGTTGTTGCCGAAAATATTGGCCTAATGAGGAACATGATTGAAACGAACCAGCACGTTAGTATAAGGAGTATACAATCAACTCTAAATATTGATGTGAAAGCAACAATATCTTATAACGAGCCATCAAAAAAATTCATAATTGGAGTAGACTATGAAATTGGGTTGGTACTTTAACCACTTCCACATAATGACACATTACTTGATGCTTGACAGTTTCATTTGGTTTCATTGTAAAAAAAAAAGGTTATGGCATTGAAATGATACTACAACAAAAAAGAAAACAAATAATTTATTTAATATCGAAATCATAATCAAAATTTACATATACCTACAGAAGTTGTTGAAAATGTTGTCCATTTACATCTAAACACAAACAATTTTCTTAATAAGAGTTTTGAAAAATTTGTCACAAACTTATAGTTTCAATGACAAATAATAAATGTCATTATGTGGAAGTGGTTAAAGTATCAACCCAATTTCACAGTCTACTCCAATTATGAATTTTTTCGATGGCTCGTTACAAACAAAGGTAAGCTTTGTTCTCGTTGGATTCCCCACAATTAGATTCCAGTTCAAAAAGAAGACCATGTGGAGGAGGTGCAGATCTACACTTGCCCAATTGATCGTTTTGTCTAGTGCACAACATAGTTACAGGTGACACAACTTTGGTTTGGAAAAAAACAATAATCGACAGTTTGTAACTTGGAAAATGCCTCCAACAAAAGTTTGAAATATTTGAAACAAAAATATGGTCGTTACGTTTACTGAGATTAATAGACATGTTTCTACTGTAGCGGCGAGGGACCCTCATTCTGTCAATGCAGAACGGTACATAACAGTTTGTTTGTCTCAAGTTCTCCATTGTGTCTGCGAAAGTCGTCTAAGAGCAAGAATAATTTTGCATGGCGATAACCTTCGATCTCACTGCTCAAAACGTTGAAATAGTCGGTCATTCTCCATATAGTTCAGACTTGCCACCTAGAAATGTATTTTTGTTTCCACATGTAAAGGGCACGGGGGTTTATATTTTACAGCGGCCGAAGAAGTGATTGACCTGACACGAAAGATTGACGAAAATATTTTTGGAGATTGACATTCATGGTTGCACGCATTGATTCTAGAGGAAAATACTTTGAATAATTATAAATAAATATACTTTATGACAAAGTTTAATTTGCCAGGCTCGACAGAAAGAGAACAACCCTCATATTTAATATTAATTGATCTTCCGTGTCACGAATATTTGTATACATTTTGTTAAAAATAAATCTTTTACTATCGACAAACCTTCTCAACCCCATTTACTCAAATAGAGATTGTCTTGAAATTGTTTGTTGGTATACGGCGTGCGAAAAGATAACCGAGCATGAAAAAACCGGAAGCACTAACTCAATGATGATAAAAACTAGTATGGCGTGATATAAACACATACAGAAACATTTACATTACACCAATGACTGGCACAAATGTATGTTTGTCACGCCATGTGCATTCCTGCGACTTAATTCTTATGCAGTTTCATTTATAAAGAAGCTTTTTCTGTTTTGATTTGAGTAGCAATATTTTGCCAGCCAAAATTTTGATAAACAAAAGCCTGCTGGTTAATCTAATTTATCATTTATTTTAAGAAATTTGGAAATGTTTTAGATTGAGCAAGAAAACCAAATAATAATAATCTGAAAAGCAGTGAGATATTTCGCAGCAATTTGTAAATACTTATAGGTGATGTTGAAGAAGTATCAATACCTATGACCTCTTAGTTTATTATCATTTTTCATAGATATTAGCTTATTCATTATATCGACCGCCCGTTGTTGAAGCTGACGTGTCAAATTTTGGAAATTTCTTTGCTTAGTATTTGGCATACTGAGAATTATAGTTATTGTCATTTTTCCATAATAGTACGTGCCTGTTTTCCGTCAGCTTTTATTATAATTTTTTCATTCATTATATATTCTTGTATCAATTAGTTTTTCATTATACTCACAATCAGTTAGTCCAACTCCTAAAATAAATTTTTCAGATTTTCTCAGATTTGCGTAAGTAACATTGGATATTAAATTCTAGGTTATGTTTAAAAATATCATGCATCTGCCTATTAATTCTCTTTTGTCAGCTTTAGAAAAAAATTAACAATAAAGCTAAAATTTAGCATGTACCTTGTTACAGCCGTCATCGACCTATTGAAATTAGTAGAAACATATTAATACACAAACAATATTATCGGCAAAACAGTAGTTAATAAAATGCGACTGATATTTTGTTAGTGCTTAAATTATTATTAATTAAAGCAATTTGAAACAAAATGAAAAAGTATATACGAGAGAAGATCGGAGAGTTTCTAGAACGAGACACACAACACCACTTTTCGGGGCAAAATCATATTTATTTTTCTACATAGTCTCCTAGTAACTTTCCAAATGTTCATTTACAGCTTCGATGATTTCATTATTCGATCAGAATTTCTCTCCATCCAACCATTTCTTCAGGTTCGGTAATAGAAAGAAGTCTGAAGGGGGACGAGTACGGTGCATGTTGTAATCGTAATTCGTCCAGTTTCACCATCGCAATTACCGACGTGTGGGATGGGACATTGTCTTGGTGAAACAATACTTTTTTCTTTGCCATATGAGGCCTTCTTCGTTCAATCTGTCTAATAACGACGCATAATATTAATGTTATTATCCTCCCGTGTTGCAAGTAGTCAATAGAATTATTTCTCGGGAATTCGAAAAGACGGTAACCATCACCTTTCCAGTTGAGGGCATCGTCTAGGCCTTCTTTGGAGTTGGTTCACCGCATACTGTCCACTGCTCTGATTGTGTTTTAGTCTCTGGCGTGAAGTGGTGTAGCCACGTTTCATCGACGGTTACAAAGCGTTTCAAACAATCTACAAGATTACGCTTGAACATGTCTAGACGTTGGTGAGAAATAGTCACACGAGCTTGCTTTTGATCGTCTGACAGCAAACGCAGCACCCATCTTGGACTGAGCTTTCTCATGTCCAAATATTGATGTAAAATGTAATGTGCGCGCTTATATGATATGCTTACTGCCTCTGCTATCTCTCTCAACTATAATCGGCGATCACTCATAACGATTCTCTGAACTTTTCTAATGGTTTCTTCATCGGTAGATGTTTTTGGTCTCCCAGAACGCGATGCATCTTCTATGCTTGTCCGACCACGTTTAAATTCACCAATCCAGTTCGCAACGGTTGCATACGAGGATGAACTCCATGAACTTCGTCAAATTCCATTTTTATTTCTTCAGCATTTAAGCCTTTCAAAGAAAAATGTTTAATAACTGCATGGATTCGACTTTATTCATAATTAAGAAAATGCACGCACTGTTTACATTGCTTTGCTTAAAAATTTGATACCAGTTTATAATAGATCACTCAAAACACATAACCGGTATGCGCGCACAGCGCCATCTTCTGGTTCGTTCTAGAAACTTTCCGATCTTCCCTCATATAACCTCATTATATTTTGGATTAGCTTTTAAAAACAAAGCTGTGTTCGCATAAAAAATTTTTTGAACCACAAGTTGTTCACATCTGTATTAAAACATAAATGTACTTACCTTTAAAAAAAACGGTATTATTTACGGAATAAAAATTTGGCTAAACGTTAATAGATATTTATGTATTAAGGGAATAAACGACAGTTTTAATCCCGAGACAGTAAGTAAGGGAGCGAGGGCATTTTCTGTTGAGGGATTATAGACGTTTATTCCCGAATTACATACAAAACTTTTCTCCCGACCTTAAATGTAATAATTTATTTCATTATTAGTTTGACAGTTGATTGATAGATTGATCTGATGTCATTCAATTAAGTTGGTTTGTCATGAAAATGTGCATAGTTTCTGGTTACTAAGGTAAAACGAGTTTGTTTGTGTCTTTTTTTTTTCCAAAAAAAATTTTACAAGTAAATGAGAACGAACCTTGCACAAGCACTACTGTAAGCAACCGCCAAGTTAAGATATTAGATGATTGTCCATATATAAATATTGTAAACTCATCTAATGTTACTATTATGATTACAAAATAAAATTGATTGATATATTTAAATGCTTGTCAATCTGACAGTTAAATTAATTTTGACTTAAATAAATGAACCAAAAGTCATTCACTACAGTATTCACTTTATTCCCTAGGGAAAATCGAATATTTTATTCCCTAGAGAATAAAGTAGTCTAATATATGTTAATTGTCAGATGTATAAGATGACACTTTATTCTCGGTCGGGAGAAATAGATATTTATGTATTAAGGGAATAAACGACAGTTTTAATCCCGAGACAGTAAGTAATGCCTGAGTGACCGAAGGGAGCGAGGGCATTTTCTGTTGAGGGATTATAGACGTTTATTCCCGAATTACATACAAAACTTTTCTCCCGACCTTAAATGTAATAATTTATTTCATTATTAGTTTGACAGTTGATTGATAGATTGATCTGATGTCATTCAATTAAGTTGGTTTGTCATGAAAATGTGCATAGTTTCTGGTTACTAAGGTAAAACGAGTTTACAAGTAAATGAGAACGAACCTTGCACAAGCACTACTGTAAGCAACCGCCAAGTTAAGATATCAGATGATTGTCCATATATAAATATTGTAAACTCATCTAATGTTACTATTACAATTACAAAATAAAATTGATTGATATATTTAAATGCTTCGTCAATCTGACAGTTAAATTAATTTTGACTTAAAAAACTGAACCAAAAGTCATTCACTACATTATTCACTTTATTCTCTAGGGAAAATCGAATATTTTATTCCCTAGAGAATAAAGTAGTCTAATATATGTCAATTGTCAGATGTATAAGATGACACTTTATTCTCGGTCGGGAGAAAACAATATTATACAATGTTTTGTTCCATTTTCTTAAATAATTATAATTAGCAAATATTGGCTGTAAATATTTCGAAAAATAAGGGTATTGTGTTTGCTTTTGTCAAATAATTTTTATATTTACATTAAAAGTGATTACCGCATGAGACGCTAATGTTAATTGTTGCGATCGAAATCAAGTGCAGTGGTACAAACTTAAAGAAAATTTGACACATACTGACAGCTTCAAACAACAACGAACTCCTATACTGTACCTCATTTCACATACATAGAAATCAAAATTCGAACCTGTATTTTGATTGAGTCAACTGCCAAAGCAAGTAGACGACGAACAACAATTGTAGAAAGTAAAAAAATATAAAATAATTTTCATTCTACTATTTATCCATAATATTCTAAAATTTAAAGTGTCCTCAAGTTACCATATGTTGTTAACCTCTTTACGATTCGAAATTTCTTGACCACAAGTTCATAAATCTAACTTTGCGTCTACATAATCCCTTCATACGCCTGTTTTACTGTTCACTACACCACACCAACGGCGGTGTTTGTACATAAGTTTAGCGAAGCGGCCGACTCGCAATTCATCCGGATAACGAACTTCGGTATATTAATTTTTCAAAAATCCTCCAATATCGTGCTTAATATGAAACGCCGACGGGTGTATTTGGCACTACTCGGTCGCATGTGACTGGGTTTTTATGGCACCCAGAGGGCCGCGCCGACTTTTTTACTGTACGGCAACTTTGTATGAAAGTTCTTTAAACGTTTTATGTGTATGGTTTAATTGAGATTTACTGTTCTTAACGATGATATACGTATGTCTTACGTAACTGGTAGTGACTCTGGAAACTTAACTCGCTAAATAACGGAGGAGTTTAAAATGTATTAAGTTCGTGTATGTACTAATAAAGAAGTTGAATAAAAAAATATGGAATACTTCTGAAACAATTTCTATCCACTTTTTCGAAAATTTCACACTTAATATTAAAACGTATCCTGAGACATTAGAACTGGTGTAAAACCAACCGTTAATTTAAGTCTGAAATCTTAAAATTAAACAAATTAAATCTTAAAAATTCATCCAATAACATCATTAATTTCTATTTTTGTGCTGTTTTATACACTGTACACTGTAGGCTAGTGGTTCTTAACGGGGACGCCCCTTGTGGTCATTTTAGAGGTTTGGCGAGGCGTTTTTAAATTTTTAGCATTTAGGGGGCACTGTAAGAATTCAAATTTAAACTTCAACTCATTTCAAACTTTAGGCCGTCTCTGTCTCTGATTGGGATTTGCGAGACTGCCGAGGCAATGCAACTGCGCAACGTTCGGCGACCCTTCCCGATTCTTGTCGAATAAGTCAGATTCTTATAAAAATCCGCGCCGACGCAACACTAAACCAGTCTTAACTGAGTATCAAAATGACACGTAATAGTTGAAAGGCAAAATGAGTGCAGCGAAAAAATGGAAAACGTGCTATCTTAATAACGATTGTGAGGAAGAATGTTTGTTTATTATGGTTAAAAATAAGTGTATTTGTCTTGTTTGTCGATCGTCAGTGGCATTGCCCAAGCGCGGGAACTAGAAAGGCATTATAAAATTATTATATAAATGGTTTTCCGCAAAAAAAGTGCGTTAAGAAAGCGAAATGTGGAAGATTTGAAAAGTAGTTCAAAGGGAGAGCCATGTTTACTTGGCCAGCGAAACAATCAGTAACTGCAACAATCGCGTCTTTTAAAATTTCGTACATACTGGTGCAACACAAAAAACCTTTCGAAGATGGAGCAGTAGTAAAGGAATCATTTGTTGAAGCGGCGAATGTATTATTTGATGACTTCTAAAATAAAACAGAGATTACATCTGCTGTCAAGGATGTTCAATTGTCTCGCCAAACTGTTACTAGACGTATGAAAATCATGAACACAGATTTGGAGTCCAAACTAAAAAATGATATAGAATGTACATACTTTTCTTTGTAGTTTGATGAGCCCACCGATATGACTGATACCGCTGTATTTTCTTTCGGATAGTATTTTCTGATATGTCGGCTAAAGAAGACGTTAACGTTGCTGTCTCTGAAAGAAAGAACTCGCGGAGAAGATATTAACAAAGTTTTCTTAAATTTTGTAATACAATATGAGCTACTGATTTACAAACTCGTGTCCATTACAACTGATGGAGCCCCGTCAATGACAGGCAATCAAATTGGGGTTTGTTGCATTGTGTCGAACTAATGAAGACTTACCAACATTTTTCGCATTCAATTGCATCATTCTCAGCAAGTTCTATGTTCAAAAATACTGAGTATGAATGATGTCGTGGATATTGCCACAAAGATCGTGAATTCAATCCGTGCGCGAAACTTGCAACGACGCCTCTTCAAAGTGCAATTGGAAGCTTGCGACTCTGCTGAGCACACTGATTTACTTCTTTATACAGATATAAGATGGTTGAGCCGCGGAAAATTTTTAGAAAGATTTCAAGAACTACTACCTGAAATCATTTCTTTTCTTCACGAACGAGGTGACGACACTGAGATACTTAAAAATGAAATGATTACTAAATGAAAGCAGTGACTAAAGTAAATTTCTGACGTTGCAATTTTATTAGATGTTTAACTTATACAAGTATAGTATACTTTGTATTTATATAAGTAATTGCAATAAATCATTTTCATAAATCTGTTTTTTTTTAATTGTAACTAGGCTACTGCTAGTAGTCGGTAGTCGTACGTGCCGATCGCTTGTCACCTAAATGTTTTGTGGTAGATGGCAATCCCTAAAAGTCTGAGCACCCCTGCCTTAAAGCATGTGGAGGTGAGATGAGTGACTTCTTTGAAGCCACTGAACCGCGTTGGACTGGCTGTAAAAGCGAAATTTTTGATCCATTATCCTTATTGTAGTCATTATTTATTTATTCCTATTCCTTTCAAATTGCTTTAATATAATTTATTAATTTATTAGTCCATTCGTTCTAGTTTCCCACCTACTTTTTGGCGTAAAGGGTAATTTTATAATTAAATGTCAAAGTGACATTTTCGTCATAGTCCTTTATTTCATTTGAATTGTTTAATTTTACCAGTTCATTATATATATATATATATATATATATATTGTAATGATGCAAGGCATACACATTGAGCTGCATCTGAAATGGGAAAAATAAGATATACAAAGTAAGAAAAGGGTAATAAAAGGTTATGTAAGTGATATTAGTAAGTATTAGTAGTGTCGAAGTGCATACGAATTTTAATAACGATAACATTATTTTCTTAAATTTCTAGATTTATATTTCTTTCATTAATTTCTTACTTATTATTTCTTATTCAAATTTCAAATATTAGCGCGAAAAACACATATTCAAATTCATATGCATCTTTAATTTATATCGACGCTAGTAAGCCACGCCTACAAATTGACATCTCGCAAATGTAAATATTTATCGTGCGCAGTACTCAATTTGTAACATTAAGTTTTACATTAACCTAACTTGTTAATTTATTAAATAATTTTTAAAATCTGTAAGAATAGTAAAATTAGTCAAATTCCATCTATTTAATTATGTTGATAAGGTAAAACATCGAGACTTTTTGGCATCATTAGATAGCTAAGTTTGGTAAAACAGACAAGCGCTATCGGCATCATCTTTTGAAATTTATAAAATAGTAGACGCATTTTTTTGGACCGATCCTTAGAAATTTTTATATATCATTAATTAAAATCGCTAATTTAGTATAAAGTAATTAAAAGTATCCTGCCTTTAAATAAACCCGATCGACGAGAGAAATTCTTCAAGAAATTCGATTTTTAACGTATTTACGTACAACCAGGCGTCATAGATGTAATTTCACCATAATCGCAAGAAATCAAAAAGAAATATTGTCAAGAAACAATCACAGAACATCTACGGAATTGATTATCGTTCATCAACATCGATACCTGTAATCCAACAGCTAGATAAGAACGCAGGGAGAAATTAGGCATCAGAGACCAAGACCGAAGAAAATCTTCGAAAGCGTCATTGGAAACAGCCACCCACGCCGCCAACAATTCGAACAGCAATCGGACTTTTTTCGATCGCCGAGAATCATCCCATTTGATGTGTACGTTCTACAAAATAAACATCAAGATTATTATAAACACAGGTTACAGCTAAAACGTATTTATTTTTCAAAAGTTTTAATTCTTTAAACTTATAAACCAATAAAATTCTCGATTTTGTTTACCTAACCTAAACGTCCTATACTTGTATTAAAATTTAATAAACAACTAATTTAAACGTAGAAATAGTAATTAAAAGGTACTCACCATTATCGTTAAAAGATTATTTATATTGTTATCCACATTTTTATAAGTTAAAACACACATAACCACCTGATTTTCTTAAGTAACACCTTGTTGCCTTTCTTATATGTAGTTTCGTTAATTTCACCCTTTGCAATACATGTTATTTTATTACAGTTTTCTGTTTATAGCAATAGACATAATAGTTTTATTTTCATATCAATCTTTTATTTGTCTATATTTACTTGTAGGAGTTATTTCTTTAAGCCTTAACATTAATAGTTTACTTTTATGGAAGCAACTACTTATTACTAACGAAGAGCCTGAGATTTCACATTTAATTAAGCTTTTTAATTTAGTTTCATGCAATCCGACTAGTTGGCAATTTAGAACACAGATAGAGCAGTTTGAGGGGTTATATAAAGGCGCCCATCTTTTAATTTCAAAATTAATATTTTTGAACTCTTTCATTATATTTTATTATCACCTCCTCAGCGCATTTTAACAATATATATATATATATATATATATATATATATATATATATATATATATATATATATTATTAATTAAAGTAACTTGTGCTAACTTTCTACGCAGTGTTGTACGTAATAACATCGATTGTCCTTCGATACTTGGAAGACTGTGTTTTGCTGTGCCTCAATTTGCGTCTCCCAATTCTGCAACTTTTGCCTATCCCGTGTGCCGGAGTAATACATTGGTGAGGAGTCCGATTTATCAAATGTGTAGATGTGGGAATAAATACTTCAGTGACATATTTTTTGAACCGAAGTTTAGAGTTTAAAGTTTGATTTTCTTTTTCTTTTTTTTTGATTTAAGTTAACTGTGTATTGGATATATTTTTGTTTGTTTGTTTTTGTAAATTTATTCATGTACGATTCCTTTTCTTTGTGCCTATATTTGGCTTTGCTGTTGGGCGCTTAATAAACTATTATTATTATTATTATTATTATTATTATTATTATTAATTAAAAATTGAGGTGTGGGTGTAAACTAGCTCGAGCTCGTGGTAATAAGCTGCACGTGCACCCTGGGCAATGTCAGATAATATCTTCGGATCTCCTGGGTATTATACATGGATTCATATACTAATATGTTCATCGCTTACCATGGCCTTCTCGCTTATGTCACCAAGAGAACACATGAGGTATATGGTAGGACAGAGGATGAATAATTTACAACCGCCTCCAAACTCAATGTAGATGTTCTTCAATAAAGGATTTTAGAACCTTAAAATACCATACTGCAAGCTAGCATTGATTCGCTAATTTCAAATATATCTAATAGATTTAGATAAAGACATAAGAAACGGGAGAGGATCAACGCATTATTGGTGTTTATATGAATTGTGACGATCATATCTTGCTGAAATTATCGTTTCTTCATATGAGTAAACTACATTTTTCCTGAAAGTTTCATTAATATACAAACGTTTATAGGTGTTCATTTATTTATGGCGGTCATTATATATACTTGTACAAACAATTAATTTCGGAAAATACAAATTTATGCTCTCGAAATGAATAAATAAACGCAACCAGCCGAACATGGTCATCAGTAAATATTGGTAAATTCAAAAACGGATGGATGAATTGTCCGTAAATTGTACAAAGCCGGAATGTTCAATAGGGATTGTCGTTTAACTAAGCGTAACTAATTTAATTAAAATTTAATAATTCGATAAAAGCCGGTTAAGAGATTAATTATTTGTTATTCACGGTTGATAAGTCACAAGCAGCAATCGGTCTAACCTGCTGTCTGGCCAGCTGTATTTGAACAAAGCGAATGAGAAATATAAGTCGAAAAAGCGAAGGGAATTTCGAAATTAGTTTATCCAAACAAGATAAACACGGCTTAACCCTTCGTCTGATATTATCGAAAGGGAGAAAAGAACGCATCGTTTTTGTTAGGTTCTTTTAAAAGATTAACAAAAAACACATAAATGTACTAAGGATTAAATAATAGTAATAAAATTAATAAAACTGACCTATACACAAATATTTTGAGCTTAAACAGTAACAAACAACTCTCATTAATACTTATACGAATTAAAGAGCAAGGCTAAATTGTAGTAATCGACTTGAAATATTATATATGTATCTAAAATACCTCTTCTTTTGACCATGAACTACTTTTCAGGACTGAAACTAACTGATTTACCTTATTATAATGTTGCTTATATAGAAAATTTACAAAAATACATTTTTAGTATTACAAATACCAATTACCGGCAACCATCATATGAAACAAATCAACCGCTACAAACTATCGCAGACGGCAATAAAACAGATGTCTTCGTGTCCACAACCAACTTAATTTTTTATGGCTTGTAAATAAGAATTACACGTATTTATTTAGCTGATTAATATTAAACGTCAATATAAAAATATCCCAAGTGCTATTAAAATATAAGAACGTGTACTGTAATTTGACCGTCCATTGCATATAAAATTTAATTTGTTTTTCTTAGTAATAAACATTAAAACGCTATGTTAGATGTATAGTATATATTAAATATATTTAACAAGAATAGTGCCATCTAAAAAGTTTACATTCATTATTTTTTTAGCATACATATATATATATATATATATATATATATATATATATATATATACAGGCTGATTCATTTTCGGCCCTCACCATGGGGATCTCGCTTATTATTGGAGATAGAGTATTGGTTTAAATTTGGCAAAGTTGTTAAATTTTGTGTTTGTTATAAATCCGTAAAGAAAATAGACCTGTGACAAATGACCTTCGTTATTTAAAAAAAAAACGCGAAACCCCCATTTTCTTCTTTTACCTGTAGCACCGACATTTGGCCTTGTAGAGAAAGAATAAAAACACATTCTTGTGGCCATTTCTAAACCTCTATCCAGTGGTGTACTCTAAATTTTTATACGACGTTTCGTTTCTTTCTGGCCATCATCAACTATCTAATTTCTTATAGGCGCCATATTGGATTTAGACATCTTCAGAAAGAGTTTTTTTTCTGATTTCAACCATGTACCACATGCTGACTAAAGTTTTTGACATTAGGTTTTATTTGAAAGAATAAATTATAAGGTTAAATAAGGTAGCCATGGAATTTGCTTAATTTGTTGCGTTGGTTCTACAATCTGGCAAGATTACTCCTGCCGAAGAATGTAGACGCAACACGTCGCGCCGTCAATTATCCAGGTTGTGCGGATAATGAAAAATGTATTTGTTGCGTTGGTTCTTGCACATTTGTTGATCCGACATTGAGACTTTAGATTAAGAACTCTCACCCAATTTTATAAGCTAAGCTGAGGTGACGTAAGTACCAATATATATATATATATATATATATATATATATATATATATATATTGATAACGAGCAAGCCTCTCGTTGTGCTGTTAATTGATAACGAGCAAGATGCGTAATAAAATAATATAAACGTTTACGAATATAAAAATGCTCAGCTGTGAATAAATGGCTTGTTAGATTTTATATTTATTCGGTGAATTTTACATCTACGAACTAATTACATTGCTCTAAGTAACATATAGATGGGGTTGTTCGAGTTTAATCTATATGCGCAAGATGCAAAGTTGCCTACTTGCGAATTATTCCATAAATGTAACCTAAAACAGCTGTTCGGATATAAACTTATTAATAAGTATTAATTAATGTGCGTTTATTATCTTCAGGGTCCGGCTAAACTTGAGAACAAAATTGACTCTAGTGTTAGGGCATTGTGATATGTCCAAATTTAAAGTGCGAGTTCGGTGACTTCAATCAAACACTACTGATATTTTTAGATTCCTAAATGATAGGTTAGTTGTTGTTAATGCTATACTACAAAATAAAACGTCGAGATCAGATTCACGAATAATAACTTTAATGTTCTTAAAATCTCTATTAACAGGTAAGTTATAAGCATTAATTGTTAAGTATAATTTGTATATAAATTTTGTAACGTGATAAATTTAATATGTTATTTAACTATGATAAATTACGATAAATATTACATGAAATAAATGAAATAGATAAATATAGAAATAGTGAAAATAATCTTTAATTAATTAGGAGAATTAAGTCAATAACTTTAATATAACTAGAATATATGACGTAAAACAAAGAAAAATTAAATTAAAACGTAACTGTATTCTTCCTCTTTAAAAGTAATAAATAACCTAAATCTTATATATCGTATTTAATAATGTATATCTTAACTAATATAAATAATATACTATATTTTTTTTTAATATGATTGTTTAAATTGTCTTTTCAATATAGATGTGAGATTTTAAAGAATACTTAAGTAATTGGTGCAGGATTCTGGATAAAACGGGATCTCAAAAGGTTTTGGAAAGGCAGGTTTTTCGTCGGCGTTCGAACGGCGTCACCCCGGTCAAAAACACTTTCTAACGAACTGCTTCTCGGCAAACTGCTCTTGGCAATATTTTTGTCACTGGTACACGTACGAACTTGAAATATGTGTCCAACTGGAGCTGGGAATATTGGTAAGATGTTTAACTAATTGGACGTATGAATTTACTTGTATTTATTGTAATTTTCTTCTTGTTTTTAGTGATACACTCAAAAATACGTCTGGATGCTTTAATGGCGATTTTTCAAGTTACGCTAACCTTCTTTTATTTTTGTTACTTGATTTTGATTCGTTCATCGGTATGTATTCATTTAATCTCGACAATTACTACTAATGAAAATGACAATTCAATAATTTTAAATACATTTACATGTTGTAATAAATATTTACTTAATTTTAAAACTAATATGCATATAATGTGTATGTCAAAAATAATACATTATGCTGTTTTTATTATGGGATATTTTCCCGCGATTGACAATTCAAATTATGTACAGTTATACCTAAATAAATGGCGTCATTAATGATTTATCAATTAAGTTGTTATTTTTTGTAAATACAAATTATCGAACTGCAAATACTATTACAAAAGAAATGTTAGATTATAAATGTGTGAATGTCTTTAAAAAAATAATTAAACTTGCGTATTCAACTTTATTGATTTGACGTGGGAAGAATTCAGTTTTGACATATAATTAACTATTCAATAACTTATTTATATACATTAAGAGATTGTCCTTTTGCTTATTGGGGCATACTTGAGTGTGGGCTTGACCTACCTCAATTCCCCAGTAATTTGGTATGCCGTTATTGACTTGGCAAAGAGGCTTATCCAAATTATTCTCTTTGAACTATTAAGTTGTTTGCTTTATCATATGAGTTTTTGTGCATATAAGCTGTTTTTAATATAAATTTATAGTTAATGCTTGTCCCTTTAAGTGTTGATTTGTTAATATTATTTTTGAACTGTTAACTTTTTGAAATCTGTTTTTTTTTTAAATTAAAAAGAAAATTATTATCTCTTCTTGATATATTGTAACGATGTTTTAATAGTTAAAATGATTTGTTTTGGGGGTTTACTCTATTTATTTTACTTGTTGATGGTCCATGCTTAAAGTTTTCTATTTTTTTTTTAAACTTGATATATTAATATAGGTTTTAGTTTTCACAATAAATAATTCTTTCATGTTAAATACATGTTCTGACTAGCGAATCCTACTCTTTTCTTATTATAATACCATTCCTTATTATATAATTAAATTCCCCATTATTAGACATTCTCATCTATATTTCTATATATTCATATTTATAATACTAATTCATATCTTATTCATACTTTATATCCCCATATTATATATTTATTCCTACTATCTCTATTAATCTAGACTTTTTCCATTCCTTTAACATTACATCAAACCTTCTATTTATTCTTAGCATACTATTACTTATATATATATTACATTTTAGGAATTCATTTTATTTAATTTTAAGCATGTTAACATTCGTTTTGTTTCCCCATTACATATTTAACTGTTTATCATATTATATCATGTAGATACTTGTTCTTTCTATATTTGTTTGTATATCATATTATTTGTGTTGTGTTGTTTCAGTTTTTCGAACTGTTAACTACCCCTTTATGTCTTTCAAGTGTAACTGTATATTATATTTTAATTATAGATATTGATTTGTTGATATTAAATTTATATGTGTTTAGTTCTTATTCAAATTTGTTTTTTTTTTTTTTTTATGCTGTATAATCTTGTAACATTGATATATGATATCTCCCCTTGATATAATCGGTGTTAGGCTCGATTAATTCATATGTATTATAGCCTAATTTCTGATTTATTATAAATGGTCCTTGATAGGCCTTCAGTAGCTTACCCATGATTTTCTGTTTTGCATTAGATACTCTTAAGCTTTTGACTATAACTCGGTCACCTAATTCATATGTTTTGTATTTCTTGCTATAGTCATTCTGTTTCTTTTCCCATTTATTCTTACGTTTTATTAATTTTAGTCTGACCTCATCTGTACGTTCCGATAAATTTACTAACTCTGGCTCTACCCATGGTCTTTGTGGTGCTTCTCCTGTAAAAATCTTTATTGGACAGTGATTGTGGACTGTGCTGGGTGTGTTATTTAATATAAATTCAATTTGTGGTAGATGTCTATTCTTATTGTATGTTGATAGTTACGTGCGAATACTACTACATCATTGATTAATGTTAGGTTGTCAGATAAAATTTTTACTAATTTTGATGGGATCATATGATATGGTATATTTTGTAGTTTAATTATTTCTTCTATATCTTCTAAATTATTTACTGTTCTGAGGGTATTTAATTCTTTTCTTACTTCCACTTCTTCTACATTCTGCATTCCTATTCCATCTTCCTTTTCTTCCAATCCATATATATAATCATCATTATTCATTTTAATATTTATTCCTTCTTCCTTATTACTACATTCATTATCATAACTATCTGTATTCAATCTTTCTTGTAATATATTATTAATCTCCTTCTGTAAATGTTTATCTTTAAAATAATTATATTCGTATTCTTCTTCCTCAGATAACTGTTTCTCCATCCTTATCTCTATTTCATCGATCATTATTATTTTTCTTTTGAAATCCAATATCATTTTTAAATTCTTAATGTTATCTATCCCAATTATGCAATCGTATTGCAGTTTACCTATAATGTAGCATTGTATGACATATTCCTTATCTTTCACCATTATTTCCGTACATATTCTTTTTTGAATTTTCCCCATTCTTTTACCATTAGCGGCTATCAAATCTGTTCCCTTAGTCCTTATAATTTTCTTTTCATAATTATCGATTAAGATTGCCTTTTTCTCTTCTAATAACGTTATTTCGGCTCCAGTATCTATTAAACAGCTTAGTTCTATGTTTGTAAATTTAATCTTAATAATTGGTAGAGAGTGCGTATCTATATTATGGGTTCCAGTTTCTTCTACGTGTATGAACTCTTCAAAGGGTTGATAAAAAGTTATATTGTTTAATTTTGAGGGGTAGTTACAGTCGATTTTATTTAAAGATTTTGGGTTGAGGTGCTTGGTGTCGGGTTGGTGTACATATCGATTTCCGAAATCGGCATTTTTTTTTTTACATCCTCCGATTCTTGTCTAGAGGGCAGTGGTGACAATGGTCTCCGGCAGTAGTTATTAACACGTCCTCTATTACGGTATCTATAATTATTCATACCTCTTCTTCCCGGCGGGTTGTTGTACTGATTGTTATTATTCTGACGATTAGCATCATACGTTCGTGTATTATTATTATAATTATTATTATTAGGGGGTGGATAATTCGAAAGATTGGGTCTATTGTTATAATTATAAAAAGGATTTGTAGAATGGTTACGATGATTTTGATGAGTGTTATAATTTGGTGCAGGACTTGCGTGATTATTATTATAATTAGTGTTACTATTATTAGTTGTTAGATTCGCCTGAGTATAATTGTTGTTAGTTCTGTTATTATTATATGAGGTTGTTTCTTGTACATGATTCGGTCGATTATTTTGTGAGTAATTTTGTCTAAAAGATGGATTATGTATGGTGTTATAATTTGTATTGCTCGGTCGATTATTAGAGGAATTATATAGACTGTTATTTGTATTACGTTGTACTGTTGGAAAAGAACTACGATTACCTTCTGCAAAGTCATCTAATCTTCGGAGAATTTCTATTAAGGAATCCATATCATTGACTCGTTGACAAATAATTGCTTGTGTGTCCGAATAAATGAAATGGTTCAGTAACTGTCGTGCTATGGTTGATTCCTCCATATCAGCTATGTGTTTACACAGGTTGTACATTCTTGAAGCATATATCTCCCTAGTTGTTGAGCCCATTCTATATTTACCGGTTAGAAGTCTGATTTTGGCACGATTTTGTTGTGCTTCATCCCAGTAATTCCTCTTAAATAATGACGCGAATTGCTCTACGTCCTCGCAATGGTCTTCAATGCGCAAGAACCACTCCTGAGCACTATCTTTAAGTGTAACTCTTATTATGTCCATCTTTTGTTTATTGTCCGGAACATCAATTAAATAACGCAGGAGTCCATTTAAATAGAGCATGGGGTGTACGTGCGTTATATCCCCATCGAAATGAGTTAAATTTTCTATTTTTATGGTGAGACCTCCTGTGTTTATGCAATTATCAGACGCAGTATATCTTTTGATCTTCGTTTCAATTATTCTCAGTTCGGATTCATAATACCTTTTATTATTATCCTGGTTCGTTCGGAAGGTGTCAAGATTATCTTTTACTTGATTGATCTCTTGTTCGTAGAATGTCCTATGTTCCCCCATCTGAGTGTTGAGACTATCGGTAAAATGTTGTTTTAGATTTAACGATGTTATTTCGTTACTTAGGTTAAAATCTGTTAATTTGTTATTTAATTTTGTATGAGCTTCGTTACAGGACTTTGTTATTTCGGTTTTTGTTTCCGTATTTGCGGTTATTATTTTATTGTTGGTAATTACGTAAATTTCCTGTGAAGTATTCTCTAATTGTTTGGCCCAATGTTGGTTATGGACATTTAGAGTTTCGTCCATTTTCAGCAAGCATTTTAACTCGCTTTCTTCTAGTGTTTGATGTATTATCTTCTCGATCTTTGTTTGACTATCTTTCAAACCCTTTATATCCATCTTTATTTCTTCCTTGTCCTGTTTGAGTTGTTCTAATTTGCTGTTAAGATTGGTTTCTATGAGACTGATATTAGTCTCTAATCTATTATTATTTTCTGTGATTAGTTGTTTGAAATTTTCATTATTAATTTCTAATTTTCGTGCTAAATTCATTTCTATCTGGCTGATATTTGTTTCTAATTTTCGCGTTAAATTAGTTTCTAATTGATTTATATTTTTATTGTTAGCATCTAGTTTTTCATTATTTTCCGCTACAAATTGTTTAAAATTAGCTTCTTGTTTTTGTTGCATATTCATTATCAAAGCGGTTAACGAATTAAAGTTCATCGTCGCCTCTTCCTTTGAAGCTTCTGCTTGTGCTGTGGCTGTAACAGAATCACCCTGATCAGCCTGGTCCTCTCTATCTGCTAGGTTTTCCCTTGACTTACTCCTTGTACGCTTGTCCATATTATTATTATTATTGAAAAAATATATATGATAGTGTTATGATTATAGGTTCTATTAGTTTATGTATATTAATTATTCCTATTCTGATGTTTTAGTATTAGTGTTATATTTGCTAATAAATTGTATAAATAAATTCTTATCTCTTCAAATAATTATTATTTTAATCTTTTTGACCTATTCGTTTAGTGTTTATTATACAAACAATAACCCCTTTTAAAAAAAACAAACTTACAAATCCTGTTCCTGGGTACCAGTCAGCATCCTATCACACAAAATGACCACAAGAAGCAAAATACAACTTACAATTATAAAAATTTTGTATCTTAAATAAATCTAGAAAGAATACAGTTTTTTAAATTTATTCTCTCTCGTTTTATTTTGTATTACGTGTTTGATTGAGCACGTTTTCTAAGCGACACGTTGCGGCGACAATTGATAACGAGCAAGCCTCTCGTTGTGCTGTTAATTGATAACGAGCAAGATGCGTAATAAAATAATATAAACGTTTACGAATATAAAAATGCTCAGCTGTGAATAAATGGCTTGTTAGATTTTATATTTATTCGGTGAATTTTACATCTACGAACTAATTACATTGCTCTAAGTAACATATAGATGGGGTTGTTCGAGTTTAATCTATATGCGCAAGATGCAAAGTTGCCTACTTGCGAATTATTCCATAAATGTAACCTAAAACAGCTGTTCGGATATAAACTTATTAATAAGTATTAATTAATGTGCGTTTATTATCTTCAGGGTCCGGCTAAACTTGAGAACAAAATTGACTCTAGTGTTAGGGCATTGTGATATGTCCAAATTTAAAGTGCGAGTTCGGTGACTTCAATCAAACACTACTGATATTTTTAGATTCCTAAATGATAGGTTAGTTGTTGTTAATGCTATACTACAAAATAAAACGTCGAGATCAGATTCACGAATAATAACTTTAATGTTCTTAAAATCTCTATTAACAGGTAAGTTATAAGCATTAATTGTTAAGTATAATTTGTATATAAATTTTGTAACGTGATAAATTTAATATGTTATTTAACTATGATAAATTACGATAAATATTACATGAAATAAATGAAATAGATAAATATAGAAATAGTGAAAATAATCTTTAATTAATTAGGAGAATTAAGTCAATAACTTTAATATAACTAGAATATATGACGTAAAACAAAGAAAAATTAAATTAAAACGTAACTGTATTCTTCCTCTTTAAAAGTAATAAATAACCTAAATCTTATATATCGTATTTAATAATGTATATCTTAACTAATATAAATAATATACTATATTTTTTTTTAATATGATTGTTTAAATTGTCTTTTCAATATAGATGTGAGATTTTAAAGAATACTTAAGTAATTGGTGCAGGATTCTGGATAAAACGGGATCTCAAAAGGTTTTGGAAAGGCAGGTTTTTCGTCGGCGTTCGAACGGCGTCACCCCGGTCAAAAACACTTTCTAACGAACTGCTTCTCGGCAAACTGCTCTTGGCAATATTTTTGTCACTGGTACACGTACGAACTTGAAATATGTGTCCAACTGGAGCTGGGAATATTGGTAAGATGTTTAACTAATTGGACGTATGAATTTACTTGTATTTATTGTAATTTTCTTCTTGTTTTTAGTGATACACTCAAAAATACGTCTGGATGCTTTAATGGCGATTTTTCAAGTTACGCTAACCTTCTTTTATTTTTGTTACTTGATTTTGATTCGTTCATCGGTATGTATTCATTTAATCTCGACAATTACTACTAATGAAAATGACAATTCAATAATTTTAAATACATTTACATGTTGTAATAAATATTTACTTAATTTTAAAACTAATATGCATATAATGTGTATGTCAAAAATAATACATTATGCTGTTTTTATTATGGGATATTTTCCCGCGATTGACAATTCAAATTATGTACAGTTATACCTAAATAAATGGCGTCATTAATGATTTATCAATTAAGTTGTTATTTTTTGTAAATACAAATTATCGAACTGCAAATACTATTACAAAAGAAATGTTAGATTATAAATGTGTGAATGTCTTTAAAAAAATAATTAAACTTGCGTATTCAACTTTATTGATTTGACGTGGGAAGAATTCAGTTTTGACATATAATTAACTATTCAATAACTTATTTATATACATTAAGAGATTGTCCTTTTGCTTATTGGGGCATACTTGAGTGTGGGCTTGACCTACCTCAATATATATATAGAATTTAATTGGAGTGAGAAATAGCAATTATTCAAATCTCCCCTCACATGTAATTGTCGCTAAATTTGTGCAATTGATTCTACAATCTGACAAGATTACTCCTGCCGAAGAATGTAGACGCAAACACGTCGCGACGTTAGCCATCCACCTGTGCGGATAATGAAAATTGTATGAAAAAAACCACATCAGTCCAGAAACGTGCATATATCAATATTTCACTGTCGTTACAGATCATCAGTACACGATATTCTAACATGGACATGATTTTATTTTTATACTTTCGTGTATATATACGAATTATATTGAATTTAATTGGAATGAGAAATAGCAATTATTCAAATCTCCTCTCACATGTCCACGTTAGAATATCGTGTACTGATGATCTGTAACGACAGTGAAATATCGATATATGCACGTTTCTGGACGGATGTTTTTTTTCATACAATTTTCATTATCCACACAGGTGGATGGCTAACGTCGCAACGTGTTTGCGTCTACATTCTTCGGCAGGAGTAATCTTGTCAGATTGTAGAATCAATTGCACAAATTTAGCGACAATTACATGTGAGAGGAGATTTGAATAATTGCTATTTCTCACTCCAAATAAATTCAATATAATTCGTATATATACACGAAAGTATAAAAATAAAATCATGTCCATGTTAGAATATCGTGTACTGATGATCTGTAACGACAGTGAAATATCGATATATGCACGTTTCTGGACGGATGTGGTTTTTTTCATATATATATATATGTATATATATATTAATACAATTACACCACGTTGCAGCGACAAAAATAGTATGTATTAAAGTTTACTATGTTTGCTCCTTTTACTCAGGGATGTAAATCTTTCGAACAAAAGTTGAATTTCTAATCTTTACATATTTCTAACTTCTTCTTTCTGCTTCCTTTTAAATAAATTAAATCAATATCTTTCATAAATTCAAATTAAGGCAAAAAGGAATATGTACACATACGCATATATTAAAAGAGGGCGCTACAAATTTAATGTCTGATTAATATATAAAAACCCACTTGTTTAATTAGATACTTTAAATAAACGGTCCCATTAATATATAATTCTGAATATAAACATTATTTTTTAATCTCCACCATTAATTTCAATATTCTTTTTCTTTTCCTATTTGTTATTTCCTTGTCCTTAAAATATTGATACTTCAACTTAAAAATGTTTATATAAGCCTCAGTCTTCTTCTTAAATTTTATTTCCTTATGGTCTTTTCTATTTTACAGTTCCTTTACAAAACCATTAACTTTTTTAAATCTTAAATAATCTTTTGTGTCTTTTACCTTAATCCACTTATATGTTTATTTTTTATTTTAATTTCTATAATCCATCATAAACCCAATCACTCTTAGTATTCCTTTGCAGACTTATGAAATCCATTACATAAACTTATGTATAAATAAAGACATATTCGCATGAAATGTAAAGAACGTAAATGTTAGAAAAAAGAGAATGATTTCATTGCTGTAAATAGAGAGTATAATGAAATTTTGTTAAGATAAATAAATTTTAAAATAAAGTAATATCATTAATAAAAAAAAATATTAAATGAATGTAAAATTTAGGAAAGCGATTTATAAATTAGAATAGTAATAATAATAATAATAATCATATTTATTGCTTACGTAAACACACAAAGTGTACCTATATAACACAAGTTTACAAATTCCGGTCAACTTTTGGATCAGAGCAGATGAGAGCAAATCTTGACGTTATTTGAGGTGCTGAATTCAAATCCGGGTTTCGTTTTTCAAAATTGGTTCTACTTTGTGAGTTCGCGCATGTTGGCAGCACTGCGCTATCATAATGACAGTCAGCTGTTGGCGTCGCTAGAAACAATATTTAATTTGTATTGTTAAAGTTTTTTTTGAATCCAAAACATGTGAAAATGCAAAGACAGAATTGTAAAGTTGATTCAAAGTGTTTTTGTTATGTTTGCGGATGTTATATGATCAGAAAAAGTGGCAAAGTTATTACTAATGTGATCAGAAATGCATATTTTTATTAATTTGGTTTCTCTGTATCAAACACTCACAAGCCGTGGGTACCGAAATTGTTTTGTAACGCGTGTAGCACAATATTAAACAAGTGGGCACGCGGTAAAAAAAGTATGTTTTTCATTTTCATTGCCAATGTTATGGAGAGAGCCGAAAAATCATGTAGATGATTGTTACTTTTGCTTGATGAATGTCGTCGGTGTAAATGCAAAAAAACTATCAAAATATAAATATCCTGAAGTATCATCAGTGTTTAAGCCAGTTCCCCGTGCGAGCAATGAACCTTTGCCAATTTGTCCAGGTACGAGTGCAAATTACATGGAAACTTGTAGTTCATCACCGACGAACAGTGGAAGCGATTTTAACATGGAGGAAAAACATTTAGTTTCGCAAAGTGAACTCAATGATTTGGTTCGTGATTTGAATTTATCGAAACAAAAATCAGAATTGCTCGCATCACGGATGCAGGAGTGGAAATATCTTAACACTCAAACAAAAGTCACTGTATATAGAACCAGAAATGAGGCGCTTTTACCGTTTTTCAAAAAAGAGGAGAATATATGCTTCTGCTATGACATCAACGGTTTGTTTGATGCGATGAATACACCATACGATGTAAATGAATGGCGTTTGTTCATAGATGGTTCAAAATACAGCCTGAAAGCTGCTCTGATACACAATGGAAATATAAAACCATCAATTCCGATTGCTCATGCAGTACAAACGAAGGAATGCTACGATACAATATGTAAAATTTTTACCAAGATAAAATATAAAGAGCATCAATGGAAAATTTGTGGCGATTTGAAGGTTTGAAAATAAATTTCAATTCAATTTTAAAGAATAAATGATTTATATACTATTCCTACAGGTTATTGGTCTCTTGATGGGGATGCAATCTGGTTTTACCAAATTTTGCTGTTTTTTTGTGTCTGTGGGATAGCCGTGCAACTGACCAACATTATGTGAAAAAAGATTGGCCAAGCCGTACTAATTATGAACCAGGAAAACAAAACCTCTCTTCTATACCACTTGTGAACCCACAGAACATTTTCTTGCCACCTCTCCACATAAAGCTTGGCCTTATCAAAAACTTTGTCAAAGCGCTCCGTGAAGGACCGGCTTTTGAGTACTTGACCAAGTTATTTCCCAAGTTGTCGTACGCCAAAATCAAAGAGGGAATATTTGTCGGACCTGATATTCGAAAATTAATGGCCGACAGAAACATTACAAAATGTTTAACGCCCAATGAAGCAGCAGCATGGGTATCATTTCAAGATGTTGTTCACAACTTTCTCGGTAACCGCAAATCCCCGGATTTCAAGCAGATAATCGACAGTTTGTTGCAAAATTATTGCAAGATTGGAGCTCGAATGTCTCTCAAAATACATTTTCTGCATTCCCATCTCGAATTTTTTCCTGAAAACTTGGGTGATACAAGCGACGAGCAAGGAGAGCGACTACACTAAGATTTGGCGAAAATCGAAAAACGATACCAAGGATTTTGGGACGAGGGCATGATGAGCGACTACTGTTGGACTTTAATGCGTGAAACAGATCCCAAACAGTACAAGCGACTCAGTTCGACTGCTCTTCATTTCTAATTTAACACTTTTTAATGAATAAAATGAAGATTAATTGTCAAAAATTGTAAAAATTGTGTTTATTTAATATCTCGAAAACTAGAACCAAAATCAAAAAACAGTGGGGAGTGCAGATTCGGATTCAGCGCCCCAAATAACCATAGAAACAGCTTTTGGTTGCTTAGATCCAAAACCGTGTATACTTGTGTAATTAGTCAAAAAAAATACAAAAATTATAAGACCTAAATAAATGAAGAGAAGTTATTAATTATACATTATCAAAGGAAATCAAACAACATTATTAACTAATTACATGGACAAACAAACCAAATTATATATGTATTTAAGCGATGTATAAATACTGAATTTGTTGCTTTCAGTATTTATACATCGCTTAAATGTATAAACACTGAAAACAACAAATATACTAAAATTATAGGGATTGAACAAAAAATTGGTGACGGAAAGGTGTATCTATCTATATTAAAGATATACTATACAGATAATAAAACGTGTGCTGTTTTAATAACGCATTTAATCCTGATCTAAATGTAACAACGGATTTTTTGGATGGTATAACATGCGACAAATAAATTCATATTCCTGCGTTGATAGGGCTCATATTTACGATAGTTTTATAGTATAATACTATCGTACTCGTAAATATGAGCCCTATCAACGCAGGAATATGAATATATAACTATTTGTATAACTATTGTACTGTGTATAATTTATAACTTTCGTAAATAAGGAGAAATTAACAAATTAGGTCTGTTAGAGTTAAAATAACTTAAAATTGATGTAGAAACAGAAAATTGCAAAATAAGCGAAAATATTGAATTAAATTTTTAGATAACAATTATTGAAACAATAAAATAGAAGATAAATGTATTTATTGCGCGCATAAATTATTAGTAAAGATTAATCTTAAAATAGATATAAAAGAAAATAGAAAATTTTTGACAAAAATCACAAATGTCACAATTCAACTATTAAACTACCAAAATACTCTAAAAAATTATGCAATTTGCGAATATGATGTTTATCTCCTTAAAAAATTCATTTCTGTAAATAGGGTAAAAGTTTAAATGCGCCTCGACTGTTCATATTTAACTTTTAGAGTGCTTGGATGCTAGATATTTCTTGTCACAATTTAGTCTTACAAAATACCCAAAAATTGCAAAATAAGCGAAAATATTGAATTAAATTTTTAGATAACAATTATTGAAACAATAAAATAGAAGATAAATGTATTTATTGCGCGCATAAATTATTAGTAAAGATTAATCTTAAAATAGATATAAAAGAAAATAGAAAATTTTTGACAAAAATCACAAATGTCACAATTCAACTATTAAACTACCAAAATACTCTAAAAAATTATGCAATTTGCGAATATGATGTTTATCTCCTTAAAAAATTCATTTCTGTAAATAGGGTAAAAGTTTAAATGCGCCTCGACTGTTCATATTTAACTTTTAGAGTGCTTGGATGCTAGATATTTCTTGTCACAATTTAGTCTTACAAAATACCCAAAAACAGTGCTTCATTAACAAAATGTTTTATCCTAGAGTTCCGGGAGATTTTTCACGTTTTCTTGGTTTACTAATTTCTCATTAATCATGAAATAAGGAAACTAAGGCAATAGGATAGAATATTTATTTGGCAAACAAGCTTTATTCCTTAAACCAAATGCAATAAACAATAAAAAAATATTTTCACACATTCTGTAAATCGGCATCTCTACCGCACATTACAAGAGAGATGCCGCAACGTTAAGGTAGAGATGGCTCTACACTTTTTCTTTTTAATGAGCAATTTTACAAAGATTTCGCACGTATTTTGGTATTTCGAACACCCCTCATGCAGCCACTGCTGACAATGGATGTACTGAATTCAGCTTTGGTTGTCTTCGTATACTCTTCCCCACACCCAGTACAGGTTATAATAGAAAAATTCATAGATTCCTCCAACTCCAGTTCATATTTTTTCTGTTTTCCTCTGGGTACCGTCTTCGCAGTAAATTTCCCTTTTTTTAGCAACGATGTGTGTCTCAGCACTTTTCTTGCAACGTTTTAGTTTCTTCAGTTCCATCTCTTCTTTGCACTTCTGATTTTTCTTGCGCCTTTATATGCCTTCTGCACTATTTAACATTTCTGCGATTTTCTCTTTACGTGTAGCACAGCAGCAGCTGGAGCAGATGATACAATGTCCAGGGCTTTTTCGGGCATAATTTTTGGAGGAGTAGAAACATGTGTGGTTTGGGCTGCTGGCAGTTCAGCAAATTCAGCAACGTGTGAAGTTGACGGCTGTGGAAAAAATCTTCCTTCTTCTTGACACAGCACTTCCGCAGGCACTTCATTAGTCCCCACGTCAGTGCATCCATAAGAGTAGCCGGAATGTTTTGCGGATCAAGCAGATGAATTCCGATCGCTTTTTGCCCTTGAAAATGCACGCGGGTAGCAAGAATGTTCCTTCTGCGTTACAACAACCTACAACGGTTATGGTTTCTTCCTTTTCTGCAGCTGTCAACGCAGACATGACTTTTAACCCTTTATTAGCAATCACTTCTCCTGGATGGTTGTTCAGTTGAAGTCCTGTCTCGTCCATATTATATAGACAAGCGGGTTTGCCGAGTAGCTGATGCTCTTCCAATAAAAAAAAAAGAGTAATCTAAATATTTGACAACTACATCTCGATCGATACCGACAGTTCTATTGTGGGATAAGGGTTCGGCTTTCTTTATGGATAATTCAGGATGTCGTCGTAAAAAGGACGAAAGCCAGTCATAACCTGCGAGTTCAGCTTGTCTATCAAATTTGTACTACATTTTCAACTGGTCTGCTAGGTGAAACGCCATGCGTCTAACTTCTAATCTCGTAGGAGTAAATCCTCTTTGCAGTTTGTTAATGTGTATAACATTTTTTTTTCTCAGCATCTTCACCAAGCAAACTATCAGGCCTATTCGTCCTTTTCTGTAATTGCCAGATGCAACTCTGCGTTTTAAAGTTGATGGAATTTCAAAAACTCTATCAGCTTCCTTTACATTCATACCTTCTGCTATACTTTGCAGAGCAGCTTGTAAAACTTCCTCGGTCCATTTACCCCTATTAGGACATTTTCTTTCGTATTTGCTCCTCATTTCTGAAATTAAAGTATTCTTGTAGGTTAGCAATATTTACCCCTATTAGGATATTTTCTTTCGTATTTGCTCCGCATTTCTGAAATTAAATTATTCTTGTAGGTTAGCAATATTACTCTATTAAAATTCAGCATCTCTCCCGAGTTTCCGGGAGAGATGCCGAATGCGCTTCGACAGTTGGAACTGAGATAAAGAGCGCGCAAACACACATACGTTAACTTCATTCTATACTGTTTCACTATGTTCATACAAATTTTTTACTAGCACATTTATAAAGTAAGTATGATACACTTACCTTATACTATGAAAAATTTTCCACTTGAAAGAAATTGAAAATCTCGGCTCAATTAAAAATGTTTGGAGATTGCACAACGGCGAAACAGACTTTGACAGGCACTGGCATGTGAATGCGTATGCTCGTAACTCGTGTCTTACAGATGACTACGTTCGGAAATATAAGCAATCGGCGTCTCTACCATGCCGAGATGTCTCCCGAGATTACCCTATTAGATATTTCGAAAACTTTCAATTGTTTTTTTTTTCGATCTCATAATTGTGATCAGGGGAAAAATACTATAATTTTGACAATTTATTCAAACTCGTAATAATAAAAAACTACGAATACGGTAGTAAATGCAAAATCTAAGAAGATAAGCATTAAATATTTTTGCAATTTAAAATTCAATAGATTTAATCTAAATAGGAAACGACCCTTGTAGCAATGTTTATATTATTCCTGTTACAACATTACTTACATTTCTCATTAACTAAAGGACTGTCAATTCTAAATATATCTACCAAAGTCAACACAAGCTATTTCGCAATATACAATTGAAAAAAATAAGCACAGCAGTACTAGTACGGTAATAACCACAAATAGCAGCAATTTCCTTCCCGCAAATCTATACAATTTGCATTCCGAATAGAATGTATTGGGGATTTAATCGTCAAATGTACCCGCCAGGAATACCAAGGTGGGACGTCGTAATGGACGGGAGAGTCCCCTGTGGGGACACAGCCGAAGGTACACTTTCACAAAACCCACCGGCACGACACCTCGTTCCATTCAATTATTCCGCTGAAACTGATTTAATTGAACGATGGACCCAAATCCTCGGAAATGATTCTTTTTAATTGTCGACGTGTCTCGAATAATAATTCAGATTCAGTTTCGAGAACCGCGAACTAAACGTTCGTTTAATTTTGTTACAGGGACCTGCAAGGGAACAACATCACCACCCTTTTCGAAAATGATTTTCAGCACCTAGGGAAATTAAGGATACTGTAAGTATTATGTAAATTTATTCTCTCTGTAGAAAGTTTCTGTATCATCAAACTACATTAATCATATTATCAAATCATTCTTTCTTAAACCTACATTGTGACGTTGCTTAAATTATGGGATCTTATTCAGTAGTCACACAATTGAGAAAAAAGACGAAATAAAAGAGCTTAGTTTTATACATTTCACTACTAATAATTACATTATTTTATCCCGAAAATTTGTTGTCAAACGAGATTTAAATCAAAGATCTCTTATTTATTAGACAAATGTGTCGACTCCTCTACTACCTACTTAAAACTTATTTGAATCCTTCATATATCCTCCGAAATTTTTATTATTAAAATAGTAATTATACGTATATATGACCTGTAGCTTTCTTTAGTACAAGCACGCATATTATTATCTTATCTCCTCCATTTTCATTCACCTCATATATTTACATCAGCTATATCTTCCTAAGTATAATTTATTTTTTCAGGCAATTGACAGATAATCAAATACACACGATAGAAAAGGACACGTTTAAGAGCTTAATAAACTTAGAAAGGCTGTAAGTTTGTAAATGAACATTCACGTGCTCTATTATATAACTGTGTAGCCTCTCGTTTCAGTCGTTTAAATGAAAATAAAGTACGACGGCTACCGGACAACTTATTTGCCACACTGCCGAATTTGTTTCGCTTGTAAGTAAATTACATATAGTAGCTTGATGTAGACTGATGTAGGTAAATGCAAAGTAGAGATTTCCGATAGCTAGGATGCCACGTTAAACAAAATGTAGGATATACCGGTCTCCATTTAGAGATGAAGTAAACCATGTGACCTTTTTGAGTAAGCAAGTATTATTACAAAGTAATAACGATTAGCTAGCTTAAAAATTACTATAAATTATAACAGTTAAAATAAATATACAGTGAGTCCATAAAGTATGAGACACAAGCTCGCAGTAACGTTATTGTGCATTATTTCACAAAATGCAAAGATATGTCGATTAATGTTTTTTATTAGCTATATTTAGATGCTACCATTGTCAACCCAATTTTTTTTATAGATTTTGAAAGCTTTTACAATTCTTATTCGATGATGTAAAAATTTTGATATGTTACATTAGAAAATTTTTGAGTAAATTGTGTTTTAATTCTAAGTTTCATTTTTGACATTTTCAGTATCAAATTTATAATAAATGCTCAAAATGTTTTCTTTCATTTTGTTGACAAAATCCTAAGCGATAATAAATTCCATTTCGCACATTCTGTAATATTTCGGGAGTGATTAGCAGTATTGGTAAAAAGCTGCCCTAATTTTGTAAAATCTACATTTTTATCCAATACACCTTATGTGTATTATTAAATTTAACAGTGTGGGCACATAGTCTGCCGTCTTTAGTGATTAGTCTGGTTTCGTAGATGATGCGTTGTCGTAAAACGTCCAAATTTTCCGGTTGTGTCGCATAGACTTTTGATTTTAAGTAACCCCACAAGAAGAAGTCCAATGGGGTTAAATCTGGCGATCTAGCTGGCCATTCAATTGTCCCTCTTCTTCCAATCTATCTTTTAGGAAATGTATTATTGAGGTATTGCCTGACTGGTAGCGTATAGTGCGGAGGAGCACCATCCTGTTGATACCAAATTCTACGATATGGCAAATGTGGATCCTCATTATTTGGAAAAAGAACCGCTAAAATGGGTATATTAATTCATTCCTAAAAAAATTCAAGTATATTTCCCCAGTCAAGTTTACATAGAAGAAAAACGGTCCCACAATGCGATCGCCGATAACCCCTGCCCATACATTTAGTTTTTGCGGGTATTGGGTATGTGTCTCTTGGATCCAATGAGAATTATCAGTCGACTAAAATCGGCAATTTTGTCTATTCATAGTGCCATTCAATGTGAAAGTAGCTTCGTCAGAAAACAAAATGTTGAAGACATAGAGGGCCATTGTCACAAATTTGCATCAACCGTTCACAATATTCCAAACACCGATCAAAATCATCCTCAGACAACTCTTGAACTAAATTCATTTTATACGGATAATACTTTGATTTATGCAAAAGTTTCCCGTCTTTGCCCCTTACTACGTCAAATTCTCGACTAAGTTGCCGTGTACTTGTGTGAGGACGTTCTTGAACTGTTAACAAAATGTCAACTTGAGTGTCTAGGGCCGTTGATGGATGTCCACTTTTTGGTTTATCTCGAATGAAGTCTTCTTCCAAAATTTTCTGTGGATTTTACTTACAGTTGAAAAACCGATAGGGTCCAGTTCAGGATGTGTTTCATTAAGCAACTCCGCTACTTCCCTAGCATTTCGACGTTTATCTCCAAACCCAATCATCATGAGCACCTCAATGCGTTCTCGTTCAGATGAATGCATCTCAGAGAATGAATAATTAAAACACTTTACACCAACAATTAGGATTAAATAAAAATGTTGTGATTTGGATTATTTACAATCTGTCAAAAAATTTACCTTGTCACTTTGGGAATGACAGAAAGTTGAAAAATGATTACTCAAAAATTTTCTAATGTAACATACCGAAATTTTTACATCATTGAATAAAGAATTGTAAACGCTTTCAATATAAAAAAAATGAGGTTGACATTTAAAAAAATTATCAATGACGTCATAACTTATTCAAGATCGACGGAAAAAACAAAATGGTAGCATCTAAATATAGCTAATAAAAAACATTAATCGACATATCTTTGCATTTTGTCAAATAATGCACAATAACGTTATTACGGGCTTGTGTCCATACTTTATGGACGCACTGTATAAATATAAACATTGTAGAAGATTAATTTTGCATTTATTCAATAAATTTACTTTACTGAATATTAATTTGATTAAAAAAGTTATGCCTTCAGTATCTTTTGCAGTTATAATAAATGTCCTTTTTAAATAAATTTAATCTAATTTTTGTATTAAAATAAAAAGAAATCTTTAGATGCTAGAACTATATAACAGTAGATAAGATTATCGGGTTCTGGAACCACATTTCTCGCGTCACAGGGCCCGGGAAGCGAAAAATTACCTTCTCCACTTTTTAGTTCAAAACTCGGGCACCGACCTCAGGTAGATGGCTCTAGCGGCGGCGCGCAAATTTGAAATTATTTACAGGTCTATCGAAAATATTCTCTATCAAAATATAGGTCGTTCTAAAATTTTTAGCCATCAATATACAGTGTCCTAAAATATTCCCCATCAATATACAGAGTGTTTCAAAATTTGTGTGGTTTAATTTTTGAAATAGAAGATTTGGAAGTAGTTTGGACGGAATATAACATATAATATTAGTAGGGCATCGGTTAATATTTTGATCTGTCGCTTTTATTAAGCAAAATATTTAATGAAAATATTACAATCATATTTATATTAGTACATTGGCCAGGCTAGGCACCTCAAACAGTGTAAGATTTGAAGATTTGCAAATGCAAAATTTTTATACTGATTACTGTATTGTTTCCTAAAAATCTAAACACATTATCACCCAATTCTACGAATACATCGATATTTTTTGAGATTTTATGAGTAACAGTTTCATTAAGAAATGGCTTCATAATTTTTTCAGTTGACATTTCTAACTAAACTACTTTTTTCAACGAATATAAATAAGACTGGATAAATTCATATCGATTTTCCGTGAATTAGGCTTCATCGATAGCTCTTTAAAGAAGATTTAGTAGTAAATAGAAGAGTTATAATACAAGTTATAAATACATTTTTATATAACCCCGTTACGAAATGTCAAATTTTAAATGCATTTTTGACATTTTAAAACCTCATTTGTTTCATAACTGTCGGTTTAATTACATTACTAGTTATGTAATGAATTTTTACGTAACTGAATATAGAAATTCACCACTGAAAAATATTGTTTGTCTAATCCTGCCTTTGAAACACGTTGTTTCTCCACTGGCTGCTAAGCCTGAAACCGTCTATTTTGCTCACTCGGAGTGAGGTAAACGATTTTCGTTCACTCATATGTCAGACAAATTTGACGTTTTAATTTTCAATATTTTTAGATAAGAAAGACTAGAATTAACAAAATTCAAATTTATTCAAAACATACAAGTAAAAATATACTACGAACTAGTGAATCTATCTTCTCAAAGACAAATAAAGTAGATTTTTACATAGAATATGTGAACCACAAAGAGGACGGTGTATGTTTCTCTAGTAATCTGTTAAAATACGCTAAGAGTACTTTCTCCGTTATAACAGTAACACTTTTTATATTCATCCAACTACGAAATTTTATTAATTCCTTTATATACTTCTCTTTAGATTTCTGAGGCAATAAATAAATACAACAGCATCCGCTTCATTTAAAATATATTTTGGTACAGTTAAATTACTTCCTTGTTCCATATTTTTGTTAATAAATACTCATACTGATGATAAATTTACTATATATCAAGCAAAAATAAAATTTTTATGACAATATAGCTAGTTTTTTTTAATTTTATTTGGTTACGATATTGACTAAAATTCGTAATTTCGAATTTAGAAACTTTCGAATTCAACAGGACTAGTATATACTACCACGATGCTTTTGCTGTTACTCGAAAAACCTAATTTTGAAGTCACTGTATAATATCGAGAGAAGTTAAAATTTAATATGCAACTAATACTGCAATGAGGTCACATGTTTTACGTTTTTATTTGAACAAAAATACTACATATTTATTAAAGTAGTATACATAGGACATTTTAAAGGCTATCTATATTTTAGGCATCTTTAGAATCAATGTAAAAATTCCATTGGCAAAAGTTAAGAAAATTTAAGTAATTTTTCAGAATAGATTATTATTCAAATATAGCACTAAGAAAGTTCTAAAAGAAATCGGGATAAAAAAGATTAAAAAGAAAACGAAATTTCTTCATTAGAAAAATATCCTATGCATTTTTATTATACCCGCTTGTACATAAATCATAATAATTTTATGTTGTTTCATTATCAAAATTACATTAGTATTATTGGGATCGTGTGTATAATGTAAGGAACTTCACACCATGTATAATTATGTTAATTCGAGTAAACGCAATTTATGGTAATTTATGGTAATTTCCAGGCGCGTTGGTTTATCTGATTGATGACTGATTACGCACCATAAACATTATTCACACGTCGATGGCCATCTTAATGGCCTGGCATTTTTTAAATAAAATTTCTTAATCGTTGGGTGTTTTGTAAATATCAAATGAGTTTGAGTGATATAAAGAGTTGAACATATTAGATTATAAATACTGAAACGCATAAATATTTAGAACATCATTCGAATTTAACTAAACATTAAATTAGGAATGAAAATTTACTGTTTATTACAAAATTCATTGAGATACTTTTGATATATTTTGAATATTTGTTAATATTTTAAGAAACCGTAACGATATACAGGCTGTTTGTTCATTCGTTGATATAATATAAACAGTATGTATATGTATGTCGAGCATTCATTATCCGCAAAAAAAATATTTTTTTTAATTTTTATTTTTAAGAAAAAGTCGGCGTTTTTATGTTAGACAGTACACATTGTGTTGAGGTAGGTTAGTGATAAAGTAGAAGAAGTCGCTGTTTAGTTAGTTCAAACACAAAGTCCAGTGACCTTTACAAAAAAAAAACGTAGTTAATAAATAGGCCTTCATTTGCTTTTTATTATCAGACTCGTCATTCACAAAATTGTTTCTATCTACATGCTAACAGATGTGGAATAACAAAGATTTGGTTTAGAGGTCGATGGATGTTCGCTTTATGTAAACACATTCATCAATGATAAATAAAATACCTACTCATCTACTTCTTCAGATATCCGATTTCAAAATATTAAATTAAATAGTTTTTCTTCGTCCAGTGACTCTTAATCGTCGAAGTAATTGTACAAAGATAGGTCTCGCTGGCAATTGTCTATTAGGAAGTTGTTCCGCATATCGTCGCCGAGCTATTGCAGCATTCTGTTTGCATTAAATATACATCAACACCCTATTATTATACCCTATTGATGTAAGGAGACAACACCAAAAAAATAATAATAAAATGATGAAATATTACCCAGACACAACATCATTGGCCGATACAAATACGAACATTAAAGTTTCAGCGGTAAATGTCTTGATATGATACTGTAAGCAAAATAACGCCATATGTTCGACATGTGGGTTTATTGTTTACGGGTCAGCATTGTTCGTTTAAATAACAGTCGATAGCATAAAACTTACGTAGAAGGACACACACATACACTTACATTATGCATGCAGACCGTCTTAAAAACATTTTCCCATATTTTCTTCTTTTTTTTCCGCGCTTATTTGAAAACTTTTCTAAGCGATTTTTTGGTAAAACATTATGAAAGTTGGGAACTTTATACCTTACAAATTAGGAAAACGAGTGATCAAACACCCTGTGTATATATATTTGTGTGTGTGTGTGTATGTGTATTGGTGATGGCGGCCGGGTAATTAAAATAATATTTACTTTATGTGTACGTTTCAGTTCTATATATAGAGCTTTTTTCACAACTGTAATATTTATTTAAATGTTAGAATTGTGAAAATAATGTTAAGTTAAATATACTTACATTATATTGTACTATACGGTTACATTTCAACTACGACTAACTACGTTATACTTATTGTCTAGTTTCATTTCAAAATACAACTAAAGTTCTTGGTGACCTTGTTTGAAACATCTGTTTATTATCGTTTCTGACGGGTGGAATGTAGATAGTCTCACCACATGCAGGGGATTAGTTTAAACTGTTCTCGGACATGTGCTTTTCAATTTAATATTTGTGTTTATATTGTCAATATACGAGGTTGCAGTGTTTATATAATTGGAGATGTATTGTCGACAGGTTGTTTATGTCTGTTCTGTCATTTGTGGAATTTGTGTTTTTTTGTATGTGAATACTTTCTAATATATTTCTTACCTTGTTATTTTTTTCTCATGTAATTATTGAGGTTTTATCTAAATTGAAACTTGAACTTCGATTCATACCAATCAATGCAACATAAAAAGAATGTAGCGAAGGGATTAGACATCAGGCGGGAAATTCTATCACAAAACAAATGATTATCCCCTCTCATTCATCAACAAAATCAGAAGACGAAAATTAAATCAACACTACAACACAAATAACACAGAAACCAAAGAAAACAACCCCAAACTATTTATAAATATGTCCCATATAAACAACCTGTCAGAAAAAATAAACAAATTCTTAACGCCCACAAAAACTCCAATAATCTCAACAACTTACAATCAATATTAAAAGAGAGAATACATGCATTGAGGAACACACGTTATTTATCAAATTCCATGCAACGACTGCAGAGGCGTATACATCGGCCAAACAACGCAATATCTACAAGAACGTTTAAATGGACACAAATTTTCAAGCAATAGTGCAGCCCAAAAACAAACAAAACACACTTTCAATTTCGATAAAACCTCAATAATTACATCAGAAAAAAATGGCAAGGCAAAAAATATATTCGAAAGCATCCACATACAAAAAGCACATTCCATAACTGACAGAACAGACATAAACAACCTGTCGGCAATATAACTGCCCATTATATAAACACCCCCGGTATATTGACAATATAAACACACAAAAATGAAATCGGATCCGTCGATTTTTATTTTTAGTCTCCCAAAACCGTTAGGACGGCATCTTTTCTTTAAATATAAACACAATTTTTTTATTATAAAATTAGAAAGGGCCGATTTTTTTACATACGACAAGGTAATTTTGGATGATATTTACATAAGGAAATTTTGAAGTAATATTATCGTAAACATTAAAAATGAAAACGTAATCATCTAAATTAAATGTTCGAATTGAGCACCGTTAACAATCAGACAATAGCCAAGGCAATTAAGAAATTCTTTTTGAACGTTGTCGATGACATCTGCGGTAATATTTCTAATTTCTTGGCGTATTCGTGCCAATGGACCTTATAGCTGAAGGACTTCGAAATATAATATAATAAAGGCTCTTGGTGTTGACAATATCTTTCCTGAATTCATCAAAAATCTTGGAATGGCTGCCCGAGATAACAATATCTTAAATTCTAGAGACATCCCTAACATATTCCGGAAAGCAAAAATCCTAGCAGTATTAAAACTTGGTAAGTCCCCGAAAAATCCTAGAAGCTACAGGCCTATAGCTCTCTTATCTGTTTGCTATAAACTTCTAGAACGGCTTATCTCCAATAGAATAGCGCCCACCGTCTACGAGATTATTAAGAAGGTCCAAGTCGGTTTCAGAACAGGATGAAGCTACTGTATTCAAGTCTTAGCGTTCACAACGCACTTTGAAACAGGTTTTCAGAAAGGCCTGAAATCATCTGCTGCTTTTGTTGATCTCTCCAGTGCCTATAACACCGTCTGGAAGAATTAAATCATTTTTAAAATCCAAAAAATCATTGCATGTGCTAAATTAAGCTAACTTATCCAGAATAGAAGTGATAAATAATTTTTATCTAACCCCGTTACGAAATGTAAAATTTGAAATGCATTTTTGACGTTTTGAAACCTCATTTTTTCATAACTATCTGTTTCATTACATCACTAGTTATGTAGTGAATTTTTACGTAACTATTTTAAACCGGGGTTAGATAAAATTTTGTACTTAACACGTTAAGAAAAGTCTAACTTTATTTGACTCATGCAATTTGCAAAACTCACGCACTTCGTTCGCTCATTTTGGCAAACATTACATTCGTCAAATAAAATTAGTCTTTTCATAACTGGTTACGTAAATAACTATTAAACAATTTGCCACTAATTGTATTGTGTTAGCAATCTCAAGTAAAAACGGCTGGCAACAGAATACCTAGATTGATATCAATATAATGTTGGCTATAATAATAGTCTTTTTACGCCGTAAACGGAATTATTCCAATGCCTTTATAAATAGAGATTTTTAATCATAACACAAGAATACAGAGCGAAGAGCAACAAAAATACCACACACACCGATGTACAACGATGTACAACGATGGACAACAACAGATCATCCGCTGCTTTTGTGGATCTCTTCAGTGCCTATAACACAGTCTGAAAGAATGGAATGATTTTTAAATTCCAAAAATCATTCCATGTGCTAAATTAAGCAAACTTATCCAGAATATGCTGAGCAATCCCCGAATTGTAGTGAGCCTAAACAATCGTACTAGTAAAGGCAAAACCTGGAAGAATGGCCTTCCTCAAGACTCGGTTCTGGCTCCTCTAATGTTTAATATTTACATCCATGATGGGAGACTTTGCGAACGGAGGCCATTGCACTGGCTTACTCTCCTGCTAATTACTATGCTCTTACACCAAGTTAGTAGATATTCTACTTAACAATACTATAAGGATCGTCACCGGTACTGTTAGATTCACTCCTAGTCTCTGGTTACCGATTCTTTCTAACATTACCCCACCGGATATTAGACGTCTCGGTGCAGCACAGAATGATTGTGCTAAGATTTCCAATAATATTGATCTTCCCATACACGATGATAAGTAGAGCGTCCCCAGAACCCGACTGAAATTTAGGAGACCGATTTGGCTGGACACGGAAGTTAAGCCTCCCATTAATGTGAATGATAGCTGGACAGCCCTCCTCGAACAAAACCCTGAATTGAGGAATAGAGATCTAATTTCTAATAATTCAGAACCTCTTCCGTACGTAATTCTTCCACGTAGGCAATGATCTCAATTAAATACGTTCCGTACAGGCCACGAAAGATGCAACTCGATGATGTCGCAGAAGCTAGTATCTTTTAGATTCCATTTATAACTAAAAGATACTAGCTTTTTCGACTACGGATATGTGGAGCAAACTATAACCCACATAGTAAAAAACTGCCCCAGATGAAGTTTGCCTGGTGGCATCCACGAGTTTAGCAAGGCAACTCCTGCAGCTCTCGACAAGCTAAAAAATTTAGATATTAGTGCATAAATTAGTTTTATCACTTTTTTTGTCATAAAAGTGATTTATACACTAATACCTAAATTTGGTTTTCGCTTCTTATACAAAATAAATAAACAAATGAACGGTGTCGAGAGTTCTTCCATTCTGTCTTTGTGACTTTTTGGTATTAAACAGGGAAGATTTTGTAATGAACTTTACCTTTCTCAGCATCATGCACTGACGACTATAAATTCGTCAGTGATTGCTATAGAGCAGATGAAACACGTGGCTACATGTCCGAAAAGACAATATTTACACAAATATTTTAAATATTTTATTTTGGTCTCTACATCCAATTTTTAATAATATTTCAATATTATTAAAAATGTTTCATATATATATATATATATAGTAAATTCAATTGGTTGGCGATTTAAGGTCTGGTTTTACTTCAAAATGTATATATTTAAAACAATCCTACATGTTTCGGCAAATGATGCCTTTTTCAAGGAATGTAAAATATAAATATAATTTAGCATTTATATTTTATATTCCTTGAAAAAGGCATCATTTGCCGAAACATGTAGGACTGTTTTAAATATATATATTTTGAAGTAAAACCAGACCTTAAATCGCCAACAAATTGAATTTACCATAACATACATATTGCTATGAATTGTGGTTTAATATTTACTGCACCACTATCCACAACTAATCTACCCAACTAGGATACTCAGCCAGTTGATATCCAACAATGATAATTTTTTTACGTAGAAATTTAAAAAATATTCTTTATCATTTATCTCAACTAATTAAGACTCTTAACTAATTATATTAATACATTTGATATACAATTTTAAAAAACTCTTTGAATTAATAAGACGTCTTATAAATATATATCTTTACTTACATAAAAAATTATATAGGAGACACGTTGACAAGAAAAACGTTGTTTAATCAAATACTATCAAAATTACAAGAATACAATCTCATCGAATATACGGGAATTGAATATCAAACACCATTAACTAATTAACTCAATAAATTCAGCCCGAATTTAGTTAAATATATATATATATATATATATATATATATATATATATATATATATATATATTTAAAGAAAAAGAACGTTCTTGTCTAAAGGTTTAACTTCGTCTCCCCCTCAATATCTATACATTTGCTTATCATGCTGACAGTTCCGTGTTTTGATTCCTGTCTAGTTGTCCGAGTAGGTTTTCCTTCTCGTTGAAGGCGAATGCCGACAGCTTTACATCTTAAGACGTTCCACGGGCGCATACATAATAATAACTCATGTCTTGTGTTTCCCTGTTTCTTTTTTAAATACTATGGCATGATTTATTATTATTCAATTAGAATGTATCTTTAAATAATTTTATCCATAGCAACTACAAATGTATGACATTAATATACTGTCATTTATATTTTATATTCCTTGAAAGAGGCATCATTTGCCGAAACATGTAGGACTGTTTTAAATATATATATTTTGAAGTAAAATCAGACCTTAAATCGCCAACAAATTGAATTTACCATATATATATATATATGTATATATATATATATATATATATACTCATATAGATATTAGTTAAAACGTCATTGAACTCTAAGTCACCTACGTACATGTATATCACTTTTTTTTTACTTTTTACGAGTAGAACATTTAAAGTTAAATTCAATAAATTCATGACTTTATAAATCGTCGAACCATGAACTGTTTACATAGGTATGTACAAATTTAATAAAACAAAAATAAGCAATGCAATCGGTTACCAATCATTTCTAAGAGCAGAAAATAAGAAAAGAAATTTCTTAATTTACATACTTGACGGTTACATAACACATGCATTAAATTGTTACGACACTGTCATTGTTATCTTCTTGAAAAAAACTTGTTTTGGTATAATTATGTATGTGGCTACTGCATGAGTTCGTATGTGTAAACAAAACATTCAACAATACGATAAATTACCATATTTTACCTTTAAAGACCAACCGATAATAACAATATTTTGATATTAAAATACTAATTGGATTCTTAATGTCGCCAGTGTTGATAATTATTATTGAATTATAGGGACCTCAGCCACAACTTTATTACCGTTATTGGAAGGAGAACGCTGAAAGGAATAATGGCCATAAAGAACCTGTAAGTATGCGCCGTTTAAATGATAATTTAGTCTATTAATTGAAAATGTAAAGAAGAAGCTCATAATAGCTACGCAGTTATATTTTATTAACATTTTAAATGTGCACAGCTTGTTTAGAAAGTAAATATTCGATGCATGTAAATTTAGTTAATTCATCGGTAATGAAACCATTATGATTTGTTATTTTTTGTACCTAATGCTTCCTATATTTTCGAAAAATGATTAGGTGGAATATTAACTATATCTTACTTCATTTGATCCCTTTACTAAAATTTTAATTATTAGAATTTTAAAGGTAGTCTGAACAATAATGACTTCTAGATTTTTCATTCCTATTATAAAGATCAGCCCCCCCCCCCCCATGTTCTGTCACAAATAACAAATCGGCGTAAAAAATTTCAAAATTTCAAAATTATTCATAAGCGAACACGTCTTTGCAATGTCGTCAGTTAACGCGGCACCCATCTTTCCGAACGCTTCCTCATATCAAGTTTTTCGTGTAAAGTTTAAAGCACCTTTAAAATACCCACCGCCTCTACTATTTCTAACGTTTACAATTGTCGATCACTTAGCAACAAATCATGAACTTTATTCACCATTTCTGGACTTGTAGCCGTTTTCGGCCGTCCGCTCCGATCATTATCTTCTAAGCTGGTCCTGCCACGCTTAAATTCATTTCTTGATTTTCTGACGGTTGTATACAAAGAATAACCCTCACGCAATGTATTTCACATATCATCATGGATTTCGATAAAGCACATGCTTTTCTTTAAAAGATACTTAATCCGCAGCACGATATTCAAAATTATCCATTTACACTTAATTAGTAGCAAGGTAAAATTTAAATTGCCTGTGAAACACGCTTTGTCACAAATTTAACTAACAATAAACTGACAAAACATCGATTGGCAAAGTGTGATGCGTATTTTTTTATTTCACGACCTACCGCCCTCGTAAATTGATTTTTGTTCAAACTTTTAAACTATGCCTACACCTTATCATTGAGAAAACCATAAAATACTCTATTTTCATTATTTTTTTTTGCAATCGTATGTAATGAACACTTTAATAATTTTCAACCTAGAAAGTATTATTTTACCGTAAATATTTTTTACCGGACTAATCTTGTAAAAATTGGAAACACGAACGATATTTTTACAAATTGACTTTAATTTCTTGACTGGTTACTAAGATAATACACATTACTGCAAAAGCCTGCCGCCAGTTTTAAAACGATCATCTGTTTAGTAAAAGTGGAACATTTACGATAATAAATGTGAAAAATTTACAATTGCAAAAAAATGTACGTACTACGTCTGGAAAGTGGTTTTACTGGCTTTGTGAGCTACCAGGGACTTGTCTACGACTCGTCCTGGTATTTGCTTACTCATCCAGTAAAATCTTACTTTCCAGACTTGATATGTAATTAACTATAATTTAGCTACGATCAAGTTGTTTTTACATATAGCAACAGTACAATAACATAAGAAACATTGGAAAACCAAATATAATAACTAATTGCAAATCTCAATGTGATGGCCAAAGAGCGGACTCGAGCGATTGATGATTCATAGTCCATAGGCGTCTGCGTTGTATTCACAATAGGTTTGTTTCTGTAAGCGATCCGTGAGTTTCGGACAATTTGCTACGTGTGGCTAGCTGCATAAATGGCACATGCCCATATATGCAGTTAATATGTATCTATCCATGCACAAGAGAGCGAATGTAATATACAGTTTGGTAACCGGCAGCAACTACTACTGAAACGAAAGTAATGCCGACAAGCGAATTGCGTATCGAATTTTGAATAAAAATAACTTAGAAAAACAAAACTCAAAACTATGTATTTTCTGTGAAACATTGAAAGAGTAAAACATAACTATGAACAACTAAAATTTGTTCAAGGTGTGTTAAACTAGTTCTTTTAGATGTTAAAACGTCTTTAAAAATAGAAAATGTAAAAAATTATAGGATAAATATAACAACTATAACAATAAACACGAACTTTTAAAATACTAAACGTTATAATTAAATAACACTGAAAGATACGAAACCAGAAACAATTCCTTATAAAAGAGAATAGAAAATATACTATCTCAAGAACAATAAACACATATATGTATATACATGTATAACAGCATGTAAACTCCAGAATACACTTTGTAAATAATATATAAATGTTATATTCCGTCTTACACGCTACTGTAAAATAGAAGTTATGAATGAATAGACACAATAACAACGGAAATAGCAGCATCTGCGCGACGAATTCAATCGAGCAAGCAAATAGTGGGGCTGTTATAACATGCATACTATACCTGAGACCGCCACAACGTTTTATCGGCGCAATTGGTCATTCAATCGCTTCAGTCCGCTCTCTGGTGATAGCATACAACGCGACATATTTGGAACGCAGTTACATGATTTGGAACACACTTCGAGCGTGGAACAATTTTATTAGACAAATGAAGGTGTAGGTTTCCGCGGTCGTTCTCTATATGTAGATCTCGGTTTCCGGGTTGGAACCGCGTCGAGTTAGCTAATTAGCAATTACGCCTAACTCGACGCGGTTCCAACCCGGAAACCGAGATCTACAATTTTATTAGACGTTTACTATCTTTGTTTTTTGTCAATTACTTCTTAGGCAGGCTGTGCATATTATAACAAAAAGTAAAATATTTTTTCAACAACATATTCAATTATATTATATTGTCTAATTACTGTTTTTATTTTCAGTCAATTAGATAACAATCACATCACCTGCATAGATGATCAAGCTCTCAAAACTTTCAAAGATTTAGAAGTGTTGTAAGTATTTCCGATACTATTTGATCCTTAGAAGATTTAGGACGGAACTTTTCGGAAAACAAATTCTTTCCATAATCGGAATTTATTCAATATATAAGTATTTTAAACATTTGAATAGACGTGCATATTTATAAACTACGTTGTACTAATTATAACGGCATTAAGATAAAATAACATTTGATGTGCTAAGAACTACACAGTTAATAACGCTGTTAATAAACTTGTTAAAACTTTGAAATTTGCGTCTATCTAAATGATAATTCGAAAGCAAAGCTTTTTCATAAACAAACGGATTAGAATTTTAGATTTTTTCCAGTGAGTATTTTTATGGGAATCATAAACTTTAGCAACGTTTAAAATCGATGTAAAACAGTACTGGAAAAGAATTTATATTGGGTAATTGAAATAGATTCTATCTTAAAGGGTACGAACGCATAACTAGCGAACGTTCTTCTCATTCCAACGTCATTAAAATTCTTATATTAACAATATAAAAATAATGTTCATAGAATATTAAGGGCACGTTATAGAATAGTTTTCTTAGTTTATTAACAGCACGTAATGGCGTTGATAATAACATTTGCTAAAAACATGTTAAAATAATAATAAATTGATTTGATTACTATATTATTGGAAACATCAACAGAAAGTGTGCATACGTATTACAAATTATAAATTAAATTATTCGTAACCAAAAAAGTTGGTGCAGTTCTTGTTTATGTAATGAGTTGCTTAATCTTGTTACTCATAAAAGAAGGCAAAATCAAAGGCGTGCGCTTTATGGTAGGTAAATAAAATAAAATAAATAATAAGTTATAATTCATGGAACGTTGTGAAAGTTACCCTTTTAAGCAGCGTTTTTCGTGTTATCACAAAGTCACCAAGTATCGGTTAAATATTTTATTTCTTTCTCATTTGTAAATATCTACCTTGTAAATATTATTGTAAAATTATTAATTATTAATTAATTATTAATTAATTATTAATTAATTATTAATTAATTATTAATTAATTATTAATTAATTATTAATTAATTATTAATTAATTATTAATTAATTATTAATTAATTATTAATTAATTATTAATTAATTATTAATTGTGAAAGTTTATTTTTACAAGTTACTGACTCGTAAAATTTTTACAAGCTACCTGTCAGTATTAGTACATATTTAATACCATTATTTATATTAGACAATTCTGTTTTATTTGCATCATCATAGATGTTAAAAATCATAGTACAATGTTTTTTCCAAGCGTATAATAATTTCGATATTATACTATTCACAACCTTACATTGAAAGAGTTCATTTTTGCCGGCGGCAGTTTTGTCATTATTATTGTACGAAGGATCTGAAAAAAATTCATTGAAATAACATGGGAAGAGTGTCTCCCTCTATATACAGCTGCGAGCAGTAAATATTGGTCGTCAATGTCAATTCTTTCTCTGCCTATAACATACCATTATTTCCGTTAATACAAAATGTAGACGATGAATTAGTTGAAAGTGAATCATCTACTGGTGCAGTGAATGCTGAAGTAAACGACAACGGCATAGCATTTGTAGACTCATTACTAGAGCTGAGGATGTTTGCGGTATAACCATGGTTATATCATGTAACCATAGTAATTTACTATGGTTACATGATATAACCATGGTTATACCGCAAACATCCTCAGCTCTACTCATTACTATGAAATCATTTATTGATGGAATCATCGACATAACTCGTGGTAATTACACAACCAATAGTCATCAGGAGCTTCCAACAAAAAAAGTTCAACCTCAGTTTCAGTTAAAATTTTCGCCTTTTTTGAAATATAACGCTCATGCTTACATTTGAGAAATGCAATTACCTTTTGAAATCTGCAAATGTCAAATAAACGTCACATTTTTTCATATAATTTCCAATAAAAAACAAACCTTCGAACTTGAACATTTTCATTGATTTCTAAGTAACTTTTTGGAATAGACCACTTTTTCCATAATGTATTAGGACTGAATCTAACAGATAGTTGATTCATATAAACCAACAGAACATCTTTTGGTTTATATAATCACTCCCTTTTTCTCCGCCAGTTTTTAAAGTCGTTATATTCACGTACATACCCTGAAGATGATTCTTCTGGGAATAAACTAGAAGATACGCTGGTGGCTTCCTTAATAATTGCTTCGGGTACATTCATTTTCGCCAAAATAAATAAACAGTGAAACAAACAACATTATGTAATCACAGTAATGCTTCCAAAACTTACGACAAATTATAATTATTGAGGATTTTATTGTAATCGAAATTTGAATATGTATCTAATATATTTTCATTGATTTACAAATGAATAACAAATAAAATATATAACAATACATGCTAGATAATGGGCTTCACTCAACCCAGAAGGTGCCAGGCTCGTCTAATGACACACCATATCCTTCTGTCCGCCAGTAAAAACCCTTTTACCATGCTAGTAATGTTATACCGTGTTCTTTTATCATTACACACACATAGGTATAATGCATTGATTTTTCTTCTTTTAGCTTTACACATAGGGATAAATGTATGGTGGCATAGTAGGGTATCAGTTATACACCAGTGACATTTTTCCAATGTCAAATATTTATGATTTTTCATTCATACTTAAATCTTAAATTAAATACATTTGAATGAAAAATAGATAATTTATTTAAAACAGTTAATTATCCCAACAGGAGTATACCTTGTGCGAAGACAATTTTAAATATTTTTAACAAATTCAAAGAAAATGGTTGTTTTCTAAATTCCCACAAAAAAATAAAATAAAACCAATCACGTGTTAACAGAACACATGAAGTTGAATATCCGTGTTATGTAGAAGAAAGGTCTGTAGGATCACTTTTAGATGTAGCCAGGCATTTTGGAGTATCGTATAGTTCGATGTTCAAAACCCTGAAAGAATTCAAACATAATACATACATACATAATTACAAGATACCAAATGATTTTTTTCGAGGAAGATAAAGTAAAACGAACTGATTTTTTTTTGTGATATAATGTTTAATTTGTTAAATGAAAACGAAGAAATTTTAAATAAAATATTTTTTACTAATAAAGCACAGTTCTGCAATAGATTGAAAGAGTTACATGTACATTCTGTATGGCAATCTAAATAATTTCCTTTTGAATGCTTAAACATGCATATCTTTAATAGTTGGGAATAATAGTAAGATGAAACCCATTGAGTTATTTCTTTAGCTAATAGAAAAGGTTGGGTGTAATTTTAATAAAACAAATACTTAGGTTACTTATTAATATTTTTAAAATTTTAATTTAGGAATATTATCATATTAACATTTTTCGGTATTAGTCTTGCACACCTTTGTTGTATTATTAAACAAGCTGTACTATACACTCTCAGTTTCTGCTGAACTCGCTGGAATACAGAAGTATTTCCTAGCATATTGTTTTAAGGGTTTCAGCTCCATTCCTGTTACCTAAAAGAAAATTCAAATAAAAAATTACCCTTTTTTTTAAACTTACCAAAATAAAAGAGGATCTACGTCCTGATTTGAATTTGGCTTTTCGAGGTATTGCTTTTTAATTATTATTACATCAACTGTAATTGATTATACTTTCTCTTATTCTTTCTTGGAAAAATCCAAATAATGAAAGCGAACTTTTGATGTGGACTTGTCTGTTTCGATTACAGGCGTTTGTTCTTTATTTTCAGGATCTATTTTCTTCATAATATTAAACATTTCTTGTTCTAGAAAAGAACAGAAAAGAAGGTAGAATTTTCAGTACTACGAAAACCATCTCTTTTAAATCGAGGGTCTAAAACCAGTTGCTACTCTAGTAACTAACTGCCTTCCTTCATATGAAAATAGCCTTGGTTTCACAGATTCCAAAAGTTTGTTGTATAATATCTTCCCTTCCTCAGTCTTTAATTCCAGTAGTGATGTTGCCAGATAATTGTACAGTCCAAACGTTATTGAGATTATTAAAGAAATAGTAACAACATATTTATTACCTACAAGAATTTCCCACTACTGCATTTTAAGATAAATTTCTCCATTTTATGAAATTACTTATTCGTAAGATACCACTAGGTGTTATTTGTTTTTATCGTGTTACTAAAATACCCTCAATAGTTGGGTTACGTTCGATATTAGAAATATGAGGTAATGCGAGAACGTTTTGCAATTTCATAAAATGTTAAAATCTTGTACTGTTTTGTTATATTTTCTACCTTTTTTGATACACTAATTTTACTATATTAGATATATTTCAACCTTAAAGAAATACTATGCATCTTTTTCAAATTTGTTAAAAATATTTAAAATTGTCTTCGCACAAGGTGGAATAATTATTTGACAATTTGAAAAATGTCACTGGTGTATAACTGATTGTCTACTATGCCACCACTATGTGTAAAGTTAAAAGAAGAAATAGCAATGGATTATACCCATGTTTAATGATGAAAGAAGGGCCCGGTATACCATACAGTATCAAATATGTTTCCATAGTTACAAATTTCCCGGACGCACATTTTATGAATCGTCGCGTACCTTCTCTACTTATTAGTACTTGTCGGACGCGCCTGTTTATGGAGACAGACTTGTGTCAGTTTATTGGTTAAATTTGTCGTGCCATAACTTTGTGATTTGTGATTATTTAATTTTTAAAAGTGTCTGATGAATTAAGAAAAAAACGGAATTATACATACGATAAAGATTTTTAGAGTGGAGATCTTTGCTCTTTCCATTCTTTCCTATTCTTTGACATATTTCATACTTTGGTTCATTCCATATTTCTTTCTATATTGGCTTGTTTTACTTTATTCCCCACCTTTTTCTGAGTCTGCCTCTTCTTTTCTTTCCTTATTGCCTTGCTTCATATACTTTCCTTGTTATTCTTTCGTTTGGCATCCAGTATATATACCAACCACCACAACTGTCTTTCTTGTATTATTTTGTGGATGCCTTCTATATTTAACGGTTCTCTGTGTGTTACATTTCTTATTCTATTCCTTCGTGTCTTTTCCTCAATTTTTCCGTAGCATTTATACAACTTCTAATGACAGAGATAACACTTTGTTTATAACCTTTATGTCTTTGGGTACCTTTATGTCTTTGGGTATTTCTTTCCTCCTCAAAAAAAGTCGCTTCAACGCATTTAACACTTCCCCCACTCTTTCTACTCTATCACTTTTCATTTCTAGTCTACCATGTTCCTGGAAAACAATGCCCAAATATTTGAAACTTTAACTTGTTTTATTATCCGCCCATCTATTATATTATTATGTTTTTCTTGCTTTGTTGTTATAATAATGGTCTTAGTCTTTTCGGTGTTTATTTTCATGTTGATCTTCCTTAATTCTTCGCTTAGGATGTCTATATCATATTGTAGTACCTTTCCTGACTTTGCATCTTCTCCATATAGTAACTCCGATAGCGCTACCTGATTAATGCTCGATCATATGCTGTAAATTTCTTCTTCATTCAGATGGAAGACTCACTTTTCATACTCTCGCTACATTTCTAAGACCAATTATGATACTATTAGAAATACTATTAGAAATTAGAAATTCTACAAAATGGTACTAAACAACAATTCAAAATTAATCTTATATTGAATTAAAAAATTTGAAGATTAAGGAATTAATAAAGAGTGGGACCTCCTCTGGAGTTTAAAACTGCCCTACATCTTCTTGGCATAGACAGAATAAGATTGTCCAAGTCTTCTTGTGGAAGAAGATTCCACTGTTGTGAAAGAAGTTCTTGCAGTTGCCGTCGATTTTGTATAGCGTCCATATGTGGCAGGTATCTTCTCTGAAGCATATCCCATGCATGCTCAAAAGGATTGAGGTTCTGCGCTTCTGCAAATGGCTGAACAACAGGTTCAAGAATATTCTGGATATATTGCTCAGCATTTAAGAATTGATCTAGAAAACAGAGATCAGTTTTCCTACCCAGCATAATTCCCGCCCATATCATTACAGTACCACCTCGGTAGCTGTGCACTTCTTGGGCATGCTGTAGCCTTGCTGCATTACCAGGCTGACGCCAGACTCTTAATCTGCGAGTATCTGGTCTTAATCCGAATCGCGACTCGTCAGAAAAAAGTATAGTCGACCATTGTTCTCGAGTCCAGTTTAAGTGTTCTCGAGCCCAGTTTACTCGATATCCTCGATTTCCCCTGGTTAATGGTGGAACCCTAAGGGGGCGTCTGGAGTGAAGATTTACTTCTCTTAAACGACGCCTGATGGTTTGGCTGTGGACTGTCACGTTATGCACTGCCTGGAGACGCGATTTTAACTCAGTAGCAGTTAGTGAACTCTGTCGGCGAGCCTGAAGAGTGATGTACCGGTCCTGAATAGCAGTGGTGGCGCGTCTTCTTCCAAGATGTTGTTCCCTGGGATTACCTGTATCTCTGTAACGTCGCCATAGTCGGCTAATTACGCTCTGTGTTGTACCTAGCCGCTCCGCAACGTCAACTTGTCTTACTCCAACTTCCAGCATTCCAACTGCCCTATTCATTTCGTCAGGATGCAAATGACGACGTCTATTTTGTTCATTCATGTTTGCTTTTAACGCAATTTATGCTTACACTTATCAATGGGTACTAATTTTTGTGAAACAACGCAGAAATGGTGGGAGAAGTAACACACTAAAGTTAAAATTCAAAACATTTTAAGATTTATCATTAACTGTACTTGTTTAATGGATACTTTTGACAGATAGTTGTTTATAAGTTACCTAGCAACCAAACTAAACAACAAAAGACAATATTAACGGAAGTAAAATCAAGCAAATAAAATAAAAATTGATATCCTTAGATTATGTTGATGTGTGTATATAATTACGTAAATTACGTAAATACGTAATAGATAGTTTGGCAATAAATAAAGATCAAAGTAAAAGATGGCATATTTTCCGGCTCCACAAAAAAATCGTTATATGAAAATGGTGTTTATATCACATTGTGAAAAGGTTATAGATTGTGAAAGTTACCACTTTAATGAATAAATTTATATCTGAAAATTGCTGCCCTTGGTTAAGTTTTAATATACAGAATTGCACGAATTATTTAGGTCTCCTAATAACAATTATTTTACGAAAATAATACAAGCAATAAATAACATATAATTATTCGTAGCAGAAAATGTAGGTTAAAAGACTGTTTTACATAGTTTTTTAAAAAAATTCGAAATTGACATAGTTTTTTTATGGGCAACTGAAGTTAAGAAATATTACATTCATTTTGCCGAATAAACCATCTTTAATATTTGCAAAAATCATTGAGTAAATCACTTTGGATTTGTTACTTAAAATTACAAATAGAAAAAATTTAAAATCTGTGTTTTCCGAAACAATCTGACTAAATCTGATTATTATTTTTATTAGTTTACACATAAAACATATTATATATATTTTATTTACAGGACTCTAAATCACAACAATCTTACGTGGATCGGTAAAGATATGTTCAGCAACTTGTTCAGATTAAGGATTTTAAAACTAAACGATAATCTTTTCCACTGTGATTGTCAACTGGCTTGGTTGGCACGATTTCTACGGCACTACACTAGGTTGGCGTTATACACAAAATGTCACTCGCCAAATTATCTCAAAGGACAGAACATAGCCGAACTCAGAGACCAGGAATTCAAATGTTCCGGTTGGTATTATCAACTAAACCAGGCTTTTCAGTAATTTTCTATTTTCAATAGGGCTCGTGGAAAGGACCGTTAACGGAGAATGTATCCACGAACCGCAATGTCCTCACCAATGCGAATGCGATAATGGTATCGTCGATTGTCGTGGCAAGGGTTTGACTAAAGTGCCAGAACATTTTCCAGAAGGCACTCAGGAACTGTAAGTAGATACATGTTATAACCGGAGTTGAGTAAGATTCCTTGTGTTCTTTAAGACGGCTGGAGCAAAACGAAATAACAGAAATACCTCAGAGAGCGTTCATCGCTTACAAACGTTTGAAAAGAATGTAGGTAACAACATTCGTAAGTTTTTAATGATTGAGAGTTTTACTTTCATTGTGATTTACTTTTAGAGATCTCAGCAACAATGCAATATCAAAGGTATCGCACGATGCGTTTCAAGGATTAAAATCACTGACTTCGTTGTAAGTATTTATTTAATGATTTATAGAACAACCGTCGAAGTTTATTACAAATAATGTCTGTCACACGTTTATATAATAAAAAAATTCAGAATTCAAGTTTCTTTGTGACATCCCAGATAACTTCTCTCTGAATGTTATGAGACATATTCTAAAACTATTGCGATACCCCAATGAATGTAAGAATGGTTTATTGCACATGTGTTGAAATTTACATTTCATTATAATTCTGCCGCTTCCCTTACGAAGCAATGAAGCGTTTCCACATTCTCGTATCATTTGCTAATCTGTAAATTTGTCATTATGTTTTTCTTATAGCCGTTAATTCCTTTGTCTTTTGTCATTGGCCTTCCGCCAATATATATATATATATATATATATATATATATATATATATATATATAGATAATTATTTCTTGACCTTAGTATGTTATGGTAGAGTCAATTATTTGGCATATTTAAAACAATGTTTCGGCATATGTTTTAAATATATACATATTGAAGTAAAACCAGACCTTAAATCGCCAACTAATTGAATCTACCATATATACACTGTGTCCAAGATGAATAAACTTCGACACGGTACGAGATACAAAGTTTTTTAAATGGGAATAAAGTTGCGCACTTTAGGGACCTTTTACATGGCATTTAGGAAAATGTCTTTTTTTTTAATTTTTGTTTTTATTTTTTTCTTGCTTTATTTTACAAGTTATCGAATAAATAACAACGAACAACAAAAATAATAAACAGCAATAACAAGCAATAAGAACAGCAACAACTGCACACTAAAACTTTTCTTTAGAAGAAGTAACACGTGACAAGTATTACGTCAAAATTGTTGTAAAATAATAAATCGTTGTTTTGTAGCGCCTACCCAAATACAATCTGTTGTGAGTTCAGAATTGTAAAATACACATGCAATTTATAAAATAATAAATACGTATTTCTCAAAACAGTATTTTAGATTGTCATCCATCATTTTCATTAAAATATTGTATTTGGTCCAATTAAAACTTAGCTACGGTACCTGTCCTAGCGCGTTACTATCACTAGTGAAGAACTACTACAAAAAAATACCAAAAAATAATAAATTTACTTTTTCAGCAAAACGTAGTTTCGAAAATATAATGTGTGATATACCGTTTAATTCGTAGTACAGATGCAGCTATACTTTTTTCTCCATCCATATAAAAAAATAAAGTTGATGATGGTTTCTCAAAACTGAAGCATCGAACTAAAAATGCAACAACACCATCTTGTAGAGCTTTAAAAGTGCCAATGAAGAAGTCTTATATATTTTTCGATAACTTGTAAAATAAAGAAATAAAAACGAAAATTAAAAAAAACATATTCCTAAATATCTCAAAAAACAAAAAAACTTAATTGAATTATGTAAATTCCCATCTAAAAGATCTCTAAAGTGTGCAACTTTTTTTTCTAGTAAACAACTTTGTATCTCTTGTTGTATCTCTTACCGTTCCCGAAATCCCCATGCAGTTCATTTCTTATCTTGGACTTAGTGTGTGTGTGTGTGTGTTATATATATATATATATATATATATATATTATTATTATTTTTCAACTCTACATTTTTTACCCCAGAAGAAGCGACAAAGTCTGTTGCGAAATATAGGGTTATTTAATAAAGGAGTTTTTTTTCTTAATTGACCGCTGACCCGAATTTAAATTAATTTTTTATAATAAATCACGGTCGATAATTTCCTTTGAATTATATATATATATATATATATATATATATATATATATATATATATATATATATATACATATATAGACTGACCTTGAAAGATAAAGACAACGTATGAAAAATGGAAAGATGCAATTATATAGTATTGCTAAGGTTCAATAACCTCAATATATTTATGCACGAAGTCTTACTTTCCCATTTTACAATCGTACTAAAAATAAGTAGGTAAATATAAAATATTTAAATTGTATTGGTCTCCAACATTCCTAATTTGGTAACAATTTACCTATTACCAAAGTAATTTGAAACATATTCGAGTATGTAAGTCCTCATAAAATTTAGTATAAAACATAAACATTTATTAATAATATAAAAATATTAAACACAATACAAGTTCATAAAAGATTACACACAAATATGAACTCGTATTCTGTTTTCCACACCCGACTTTTTCTACCTGTTTTTCCATTGCTAATAAGAACGTGTAAATGTAAATCATATCAAACGTACACACGCTCACGTGTAACATCTTCAAATGCAGTGGCGCCATAAATATTTTATAAATATCTTTGTCATTTTTTTTCTTCCGTTTGCGAGGAAATTTGGGCAAAATATTTTGGGTTCATATTCTATAGAATCACATCTTTCCATTTTTTATACGTCCTTTTCTTTCAAGGACACCCAGAATATATATATATATATATATATATATATATATATATATATATATATATATATTGACAATACAAACGGCTCTTGGGGATGAAATTCATGGCCAAAAGTTGCATATAAGCTTAGAAAACTTTGCGGGGGCTATATTTGTTCACTACTGCCTCCAGAGTAGTAAATAGAATCCTTCACAAAAAAATAAAGTTTGAAGCAAAAATTTAAATGCATAGGAATTAATAAACTGCAATTACTAAATATCCCAATCACCGGATCATTTCTAAAATAACAAGTAATGTTGCCTCCTTTTTACAATGTATTCACGTGTCAAGAAAGTAAAGAATTCTTATTCGAAGGCGGTATAAAATGCCACAGTAAAAGAAAAATTGTTGAAAAACAGAAGACCGATATATACAATAGTTCTTCAAGGTTTAGGAATAAATAGTTTAATTTATTCAAGGTAAATGTTCTTATCATACTACTGATTAAACTTTTTAGGAGAAAATAAGTTACCCAAAGTTACTCACTCTACTCACTTAATCTTACAATGACTTCTGATTATTCTGTAACTTCAAAAAGAATTAAGGTGATTCTCAGTATAGGTATATCAACAGAGGAGATTCATAACGGCTATAAGAGAATTTTTGACTTCATCTCGAAAACATCAATAGAAAATTAATCTTCAAAATTGTATTAACCTCGAAACGTGATGAATTTTTATACATTTAACTTGTATAGTTTGCCCGCATCTCAATAATTTTAGTATCTCTATTATTACATAGCAATTCATTTATTTTTTCAGATAAATTCCCTTATATTCATTAAAATCTGTTGATGAAAATGTTTTAACAAAAATATTATATTTTCTGAATTATAGAAATCTATTTATCATACTTAAATCATGGAAATTTCAAATTTTAAACCACATTTTTAGTAATAGACGATTTTTGATAAAGTGTACTACAAGAAGTTCTGAAATGCTGACACAGAAGGTCTTGGCTTTTCAGCATTGTACTAATATTTTTTAAACAGTATTTTATAGTTGTGAAATATTCCTTTTTAGGATTTTGTACGGCAATAAAATCAAAGATTTACCAGCTGGATTATTTCAGGGTTTAGTATCTTTACAACTACTGTAAGTCTTTACAAATAGAAATATGTTTAAACTATTTTATATATAACTTCTCCATTCCAGACTTCTAAACGCAAATGAAATATCTTGCATTCGCAAAGACACTTTTAAAGATTTACAAAGTTTAAATCTCTTGTAAGTTAACCGAACTTTAATATTCTTTATATATTGAAAGATATTTTTACAGATCGTTGTATGATAACAACATACAATCATTAGCAAATGGAAGTTTCGATTCTTTAAAAAGTGTCCAAACACTGTAAGTAAACGTCTTTATTATTGATATATTTAAATACTTTTATCGCAAACATATTTTATAGGCATTTAGGTAGGAATCCATTTATTTGCGATTGCAATTTGAGATGGCTCGCGGAATACCTTCACAGGAACCCGATTGAGACGTCGGGCGCTAAATGCGATACACCTAAGAGAATGCAGAAAAGAAAAATAGAAACGCTCAGGGACGACAAGTTTAAATGTAAGGGTAAGCACCTCCACTCGTATCAGTGGTAATGGTGTCCATATCATTTCATTCAATCATATGTGATCGCATTCATGGTCGAAACTAAAAGAAAACGATAAATAATGACAAAAGTTAATCTATTAAATTATTACATATTCTTTCAATTAATACGAGGGTATATCAAGTTCAAACGGGACTGATTTTTTTTTAATTCCGCACAGGTTGCTGACCCGGGATGGGTTAATTTTCAGCTAAGATGGAAGTTTAGGGAGGGGATTGTAATGACTTGAATTCTCTCAGGTCATCTTAGTACTATAGAAACTATGAGCGTGCAACGAATACATGTTTCTGTGGAACAACGGATAATTATCAAATTTTTAGTCAAGGAGGGTGTGAAACCAACGGAAATTTTGCTGAGATTACAAACACAGTTCATAAACAACACCTCGTCACGAGCCTGTGTTTTTGCATGGCACAAGGAATTTTCTGAAGGGCGCGAAAACTTTAAGAAAACTTTAAGAACCAGAGCTATAATCGCCGCCCGAGGACAAATGTGACCGAAGCCAATATCGAGGCGGTTCGACAACTCATGGAAGACGACAGGCGCATAACGCTCTGAAATATTGCCGAAGAACCTAGCATTAGTTACGGGTGTGCTCAGCACATTGTGACACTGGACTTGGGAATGCACAAGGTGTCTGCAAGATGGGTTCCGCAGCTGCTGTCGGATGAACAGGAACTGCACCAGCTAGAGGTTTGTCAGCGTCTGTTGAATCGATTACGGCAAAAGGCCGAGGCGTTTTTAAATCGAATCGTAACGTGTGACGAAACTTGGGTGCATCATTACACTCCCGAGTCAAAGAAGACGAGTATCGAGTGTAGAAAGAGCGGTGAAAGGGCTCCAGTGAAACTAGGTTGTCAGCTAGAAAAATTTTGGCAATTGTTTCTTTTGATCGAATTTTCTCCATGATCGACGCAAAATTAATGCGGAATATTATTGCGAGCTTCTGGATGCCGCAAAGCTGTTCTTGCGACAAAAGGATGACGAAATCTCTCGAAAGTGTGATTGTTCTTCATGACAATGCCAGGCCTCATTCAGCAAACGTCACAAGACAAAAATTAGACAGCCTGGGCTGAGAAGTATTGAAACATCCTCCCTACAGTCCAAACTTGTCGCCTTGTGATTTTCATCTCTTTGGACCCTTGAAAGAAGCACTTGGAGGTCGGTGTTTCAACAATAACCAAGCAGTAGAGGAATTTGTGCTCCAATGGCTACGTGCACAAGCGAAAACTTTATACGACGAAGGAATTAAAAAATCTCAATCCGCTGAAAAAAATGTATTACTAGGGCTGGAGATTATGTGGAAAAATAATATGTTTTTGTAAATAATGTAGAATAAAGCTCTGACTTGAAAAAAGAAATCAGTTCCGTTTAAATTTTATATACCCTCGTACAATCGTTTTCGTATGCAAAATATTACTATTTAGTACGTTACAGGTGATTATTAGTGCGATCGATTAGAATTTATTTGAATCTATTCTAATATTTCTTTAGATATGTTGAATAGACAATTTTAAATTACGTTTTTCATGACATGCATGTTTATATTCATGCTTTATTATGAATTTATGCATGCGATATACGAGTATGACAATTTAATTCACGGATGTACTTTTAGAAATATATATAAAGTACACTTGAGACAACTGCCGTCTTCAAAGTTCTTACCTGTGCGAATACCCAAGGACTTTCCCCTGAAGGTGTGACATATGACACCTTTATGCTTTTTCCAGTTATTTCCAGTTGACAGGTTAACGAAATTGGTTTTGATATGTATATGGCAGCACAAACTACCAGTGACGGTTATGACTAATACCGCGGAGATTGAAAAGCCATCACAGACTCGCGGGAACAGTTGTTAATAGTCCATGCGATCTAGAGACACTTTCCCTTGTTGGTTCAGTAGTGTATTTGCTCGGGTTCTGGCTTCAAAGTCAATAGGGATTTAGATAAGTCCCTACTGTACTAGCAGGATGTTGAATGTTTCTATAGCTTAACACCCACAGGTAACTCGTTCGTTGAGAACGGGAAAGTATCTTAATCTCACATTGATGGCTGTGGTGAATGGGTTCTTACGAGCAGGCTGTTACCATAAAATCTATCAAAGGAGGCATTAGTCGTTAAGTCGGTAACAATGTAACAGTGACTTAAACACAATTCATTTTTCAAAACACTGTTGGACAGTTGTCTGATATCAATTATATTAGAAAACATTCGTCATTCCACCATATTAAGTCAGTTGAATAGGCCTTGTTTGCACTGCGATTTGTTAGGTGACAACTCGGGCCTTTTTCTTCAAACCGAATTCATAATTCCCCGTTAAATTCCCTAGTGATCAAAGAATCATACCAGCATTGTCTTAAACTATGAGCGTAACATGCGTGCTGTTTTAGAGTTCGGCGTATCCGAAGATTTCCATTGCATGCTCTAATGTTCTATTTTTGGATTGAATTACCTGTAATTCTTCTCGTAAATGAGTTTGAATTTAAAGAAAGATCAGTAAAGAACATAAAAGAGATGCTGCTTTTGTGCATACGCTAAGATCTGAATCACAAATTTCGCAAAAAACTTTCTCATACTCACACTTACACATCTTCTACTCCGTTACTACTAATGTCTATTACTGTCATGTTAGCAGTCTTTGTTATACCAGTATATTCACTTGCAATAATTGTTAATATTTTAGTAACACATTAGCGATTTTTTCACAAAATTTAGTTCTCTAGATCATTCATTTTTACCCCTATTACTTTCATTATAATAACTGACTAACAACTAGCACTATCAACTTTAAATTTACGTTCGTATTAGTTTAAACATATTGAAATACAAATACTCATGTGATTTCAATACTATTATATTACAGATGCTACGGTAACACTTCGTACATAAATTTAAAAGGAAATCAATATATTATTATACCCGATTAATTACGTTATTTTAAGTCAATATATTGGACGATAATACGAGTATATAGGGTCATGAATATATAATTAGTACACCTCCCTGTAACTAGAAAAGCTTAGTATGTATTTGTTTCTTTTGAAAAATTAAAAATAATAAATGCCATCGGATTATTTTTATCTTTTAAACACCTAATCCGATTCGTGGTCAAGGCAATTTCCTAGAGAGTAGTAATAAATACATTTTTAAAACTGCGTCTACACTGGTTACGATTTCATTTAGTTCTGTTTTAAGTGTTATGTAGTAGTGTATAACATATATATACAGCTGAAATATATCGTATGTTATACAAAATCATAGTGAAATGGGGCTATTAATAATTTGAAAAATATTCCAAGTGACTTCAGATGTGGCCTTCGGCAATAGTTAGACGCGGTTGATTTTCAAAATAAGTGATTAGTTTTGGCAAACAAAAATTAATTAATGCAGGTTGTCGGAAGTGCACACAACCATATATCACTGCAAAGGTAATTTAGATGGCTATCACAATAATTTCTAAAACATATAGCAATCCATTTAAACTGAAAAATCTGAAGGTGGGTGCGGGAATTTGTAATACCCTGTGCATTCGTAAATAATTTTACAATATCCGCTGTGAGATACTATACACATACAGAAAATCTCACTTTCTTATCTTTGTTAGTTTTCACGCTTAACTCTGCCGACATACTATTATGGCGCACCCGGTATAATTTTGTGTTGTTTCTTAAATAAAAGTTAGGAAACTGGAATTGGATCACCCATTATATTTTTAATTTTGTCTCTGCGTTCATTTCTTTTTTCCCCACTAAAATTTTATTTATTTGATAATGTATTTGGTTTGATTTTTTTATTCTGTTTGATATTTCTATGTTTACTTCTCCATTGCTGTTAATAATTGTTCTCAATTATTGCATTGTGAAATCTTCTTCTTGAGTATCGCCTATACTAGATCCCAAAATCAAAATTTTTAGTTTTCTCAAAACTCTCTTTTTATATCAATTATCTAAATGTTATAGCTCTATCTAAATCGATTAAAACAGCATTTGAAATAGGACATCGTTTTTGGTCAGCATTGTATGCACGTATTGATGGAAAACATACTTTTTTACAATTTTCTTATATTATTTTAATTGCAATATAAATCCTTAAATAATCTAAACCGTATATGTCCTTATTAGCATAATACAATAAATTTTATTTTTTTCAGGTCAAGAAGAATTTCGAACACGCTATGCCGGCGAATGTTTGATAGACAATGCTTGTCCCGCCGCTTGTTCTTGTGACGGAACCATTGTTAATTGTTCCGGAAGGAATTTAAAGGAAATACCACGTGACATTCCGCTCTACACTAGAGAATTGTAAGATTCAGGCTGTTAAGTGTTTAAAGCTGTTATTGTTTGAAATGTACATAATTCCATTATTCATCGTCACATTTATGTAATATAGCATCTAATAATTCCAACTGAAACAGGAACTATTTGCATTTATTAATTTTAACACTTGTACAGGGTGAAATAAAAGTCGCTTTTCTCTCCGGATTAATTCAAACATGCCAAATAAAAATATAACACTAAATAGCTACTTATGCATTATATACTTTAATAATAGAGATTATATTTATATAGTAAATAGAGGCGAATGAAAGCATATTTAAACAAATTCAAATAAGATTCGCAACTCTACTCATAACTTATCTCTCTTATGCTTATACTATTGCTTTATACATTGGAAATCATTTATTCCAGTACATAATAGTTAGAGATGGCAAATTCGACACACATGCCAGCGGCGTACGCATGCAATTTTGCATTTAATTTAAATTATAAGAAAAAAAATTATAATTATAAAACGTGCACAAACACTTACGACATTAAGAATCTTCAGTGAATTCATCATTATCTGGATAATATTTTTTAAATATTCCAATCACAAGATATGTCTCCACAGTTGTTTCACTTAAGTTAGTGCGACCTGCAGAATAAACGTGTTTTAATGCCGAAAACGACCGTTCCACATCTAATGATGTTATATTTGCCTATTCAAAATAATCTTGGAAAGAACTTAATGGTTCTTCGAACGCACCTTCACAAATTAGTTTTAATATGTGAAAATCGAAATTTTTGTCTAAAACTCTTTCAAATTTTTCTGACAGCTTCTACAGCGCATATGTGTTCGTGAACATCATTCTAATCCGAAGTAATTGTTGTGTATAGTTTGTAAATCTTCTTTAACCTGAGAATCTTTAAATAATTCCTGGCTTTTCTTGATACCTGCAGCTTCTATCTGATTGAATTTTAAAACTACCTTCTTTACATAATCAAAATATTGATGATAATAAAACGCAGCCTTCAACCATGTTGTCTAACGCGTAATTATTGACTCTGGTGGTTCATATATTTCAGGACACAGTCTGTGAAATAGTCGAGTACGTTTCGGAGACTTTAGAAACATTGTCTTTGTACTAGCTATTAAATCATTTACTCGTGGATAACATTCACGAATCGTGTTTGTGCCACAAGATTCAAAGCGCTGATTTTGCACTTTATATGTAAGAGGTTGGCACTATGTTCTTTGAGAGATCGACCTACAGACAGCATGTTTGCGGCACCGTTACTCACAAACATTAATATTTGCCAACATAATTTGAAATATACTTGAGTGGGTAAAACCTCACTACATTTGTATAATACCAAAGTATTTTTAATAATATAAAAAATATTATTCAAAATGGGGTGTGAAGAACACAATACAAGTTCATTTATGTATTTTTGAATGTATCTTCTCTTCTAGAACTTGTATTGTGTTCTTCACACCCCATTTTTAATAATATTTTTTATATTATTAAAAATACTTTGGTATTATTAATATTTGCTTTGGTGAAATTTCAACTTTTTCCAATGACTTCAACACCACTTTCAAAATTTCATTGGCAGTACACTTTTCAACTTGTCTGAAAGCAGGTAACATAGCAGGTGACAATTGATGAGGTTCCATTGTACATTAACCACTGATTTTTTTTGGATACGTCGTTTCATCCACGCACAACTACGGTTTTTTTATTTTTCAATTCCGATTTAATTCTTTTTTCTATAGCTTTACGAGCAGAAGATAGAAAATTTCGTAACGTTTTCCGACTTGGCAATTCGCACTTTGCATATTTATTCCAAAAGGAGATAAATGCATAGCGCTCTAGTACAGCAAACGGTATATTACATGCAATAAAAGTTAAACATAAATCAAAACAAATGTTTTTCTGGCACACCCCCTTTTTTGTTGCCATGGGTTATGCCGTTTACGTGTATTTCACAATCTCTTCTCCTACGACACATCAACAAATCTATTGCACACTGTGCATTTTATTCTACATTCATCATATTTTAGATTCGCGAAATTGTCAATAAATTTACGCACTGTTTTCCACATTGGACGGTTAAGCGAGCTCACTGATCCTGGCATATTTATACATGACACGACTGCATACTAATTTGCAATTCAAGGTTCCTTTTATTCGCATGGCTAGCTGCCGATATCAAACCCGATAACGTTAGAAATATCTACCGTGTGCACAACGTCGTGCGATCGATGGATATATAAGTAATGACTGGCCAACTGCAAGTATATTCGCCTTGCTTGAACACAATAAGCGACTGATAGGAATATTCAATGTGTTAGAGAGAGATTATTTTATTCGTTCTTAGATCGTATGTAGAATGTGTTGGATAAAGAAATGGAACGCCCGTACAGTTAGACAGTAGAACAGATTGAATATACTCTCTCAACCCTAACCACATAAACTCGCTATTCGTCTTCGTCTTACTACATTGTAGTAGATCAATCACTCCCCGGCGTTCATACGGTATGTATGTGGCATCAATATGCCATCTCTAATAATAGTACATGTACTTACGCGTGTGAAAATTAAAATCTTCAGGATTTTTTCCCCGGTATTATCAAACAAAAATTCAATTGTTAAAACGTTTGAATTTCAAAATTTCCTAATTATGTTTTGTGTATTGTTACAGATTATTAAATGACAATGAAATAGAAAAAATCAAGTCAGACGGCCTATTTGGCAGATTACCAAACTTAATTAAATTAGATCTACGACGAAATCAAATAATCGGCATTGAAGAAAATTCTTTCGAAGGAGCACTATACATTTCAGAATTGTAATATACACAAGTGACTCGTAAAATTTCACTTACGAACGTTATATTTTTCCAGATTGCTCTCCGACAATAAGCTGCTGGAAATTCACAATAAGATGTTCCTGGGTCTGCACAATTTAAAAATTCTTTCGTTAAATAACAACAAAATCACGTGCGTCATGCCGGGATCGTTCGATCATCTCGGTTCATTGCACACATTGTACGTTATTTGATCGAGAAGATTGGAATGATGAACTAATTAATTTATTTGTATTTTTTTAGGAATTTAGTCCAGAATTCTTTTATCTGCAATTGTCATCTTGCTTGGTTTTCGGAGTGGCTTAAAGTTAAAGGATTAAGTGGATCGGCTCCGAGATGCGCCGCTCCTGATAGAGTTCGAGATATTTTAATAAAAGAACTGCCGCAAAACGAATTTAAATGTACTAGTAAGTTTCGACTTATATTTTTAATGTTGTTCCAATTACTGCTGCTCTTACCAGTAGCTTATCTTCCAAGGGTCCAGTTATTTATGTATAAGAGATTTAGAATTTTTTATGTTACCGCCTTTTCTCTAAAAGTACAAATCTTTCTAGAAAATATAGTACTACATGGTTTGTTCAAAAAGTTTTAGGACTCATTTTTTTAGACTAAACTAGACACCTTAAGTATATTTCCGTGGTAATAGTCAGATAGGTCATTCTAAGTTAACTAATGATCTTGTGAATGAGCTTAAATTTACTTAATTCCTTTGAAAAAAAAATAATGAAATAGGGCGCAGTAATATAAGTTGGTAAAACTGCTACGTAAACATGTGTCAATGAAAATTGATTATAATGATGACTGTGTATCAGATTTGAATGTGTTTGCTAGTAGTTAAAGAGGAAAGCCAAGAGTCGCCAGAAGATTATGCAATATCGAGGCTACCTTCAAGAGGGCAACGGATACTAAACATTAAAAGAGTTTATTATCTCTTGGCCACTGACCATCTTACTGTGATTCAAGAACAGCTCAATATTACTAAAAGTAGTTCATGACATTATCCGCAATGTGTGAAATTTGTTCCAGTATGAATCTAATATGAAATGGTGAATCGCCACACTTGTGTGCGAAGATAAAAAAAATGCAAATGAAATCGAGAATAAGAGTCCAGCTCAACACGTTTTTCTGTGTAAGGAACGACTTTGCAACAGAATTTAACGTCATTCTGCTATATGTCCACACACCCAATTATACTACCCATGTTTCAATTTTTCACTTGAAAACAAAATTCTACACCAGAGCCTTCGTCTCTACCAGATTTAGCTGTATATAACTTTCATGTGTCTACATATTAAAGAAGATTTTGGCATTTTTAAATAGTTTACAATTGTCATACGAACATTGTAAACGTTTTGTCGACGTTTCATTCTTTAATTTATTTAGTTCCAGAACTTTTTAGACAAATCGCGTAGTTTCAATTTTGAACTAGCAAGACAAACATGCGCGAATCAAACAGTTGAGTACTAACATTTCGACAGCTTGAGTTATTACTTTAAGCTTTAGAACCATTATTCAAAGAACCACTTATTGGTTATTTGTAGACCATTTTAAAAATAGTGCTCCATTTTATTTCTTCGGCGGGTATAACATTCTGAACTAAAAAATATATATTAAATTCGGGCATACGAAGTGTTGTTTTTGATCATTAAAACTTAACATACAAAAAGGTTTTTAAGTATATCAATACGTTATGCACATATTACGCATTTGTTACAAATGAAACAGACATGCAATATACATATCTGTAACTGTACACATGGACAATACACCTCGTATTTTCAGCATTTACTTCTGCTTAAGACACGTGTTTCTGCCATCTATAGGCGTCGTCAGTCAAGCTAGTGAAGCAATGTAATACAAATGATACAAATCTTTTTAAGAACAGATTTGTATCTGTATATACATTTACGCTGAATTCGCCTACAAGATATAGTAAATTTCGTCCTATAAGGTGGCACTATTTAATAAGTGACATCTGACGGACGAAAGAGACTATGCCTAAAAAGGCGACCTTTCGCTTGACTAGCTATGCTAGTACATAAGCGAAAAAATACGTATAGGTGTAGTCCATTAACACGTGTCTTAAGCGGAAACACGTGTCTTAAGCAGAAGTAAATGCTGAAAATACGAGGTGTATTGTCCATGTGTACAGTTACAGATATGTATATTGCATGTCTGTTTCATTTGTATTAAAAGTTAAAACTATCTATTTCCTAGAAAATAATTTTTAGTAATCAAAATACTCACAAATATCGTCTTTGGAAAATCCGAATCTCTGGATTGGAGATTTCATGAAGCCTTCCACAGCTCCTTAAATCTATTCTTCATTACGATTCTTTAAGAAACGATAATCTATTAGAGATAAATCTGGCAAATACTGAAAAATTTCATAGGTCAAATCCTAAAGTATCGAAACTGTAATTTTGCGATGTGAGAAATCTTACATTGTCGTGTACCAAACTATTTCTCTGCCTGTTCATGAGAGTTGAACGCTGTATTTCCAATTTAACGTGCATTCATTGAATTTGTTAGCATTACAGCTACCAGTTGCTAGTTAATGAAAGCTTTGTAGAATGTATTAAGCTTCATGTTTACCCATCCTTCTGCGATTCTCGTATGATACTCATTTTTTTCAATACATATTTATATTCAGTCTAGAAAAGGTCTGCGTTTCACCTTCAATCTCCGTGCCAATCGTGTCAAATCTTTGCTCCTTCAACTTCATTTTCATCATTGTAAAGGGGAAAAAGACTTTTTGAGTCAAATCTGGCGAGCATGCTGGATGAGGAACAATGGCAATGCTATTTTTCGCCAAAAACTGCTGCTGTATCAGAAAAGCGATATGTGGCCTTATGTTCTCATGCTGTAGAATCTAGTCGTTCCTGTTAAAAACTGACATTCGGACATTTTCGAAATTTTTGAACCCAGTCGGAAGTTTGTATTTGACCCAAAGCATGGTCCAAAATGCTTCCTTTAACATTGTGCGTGTTTCTACGGCAGTCTTACGGAGTTAAAAACAGAACTTGACACAGATACATTATTCACTCAAACCGAGAATTGAAAAATCGCAAGCACGAGCTGACAAAACAACGAAAAATTGTTCATCAACAAAGAACGTTTCTACTTACAATGACGTTGCTTGGCATTCTAACTCAAAAAAGTTCCACCTAGTAGCGTTTGATTGTAACTATGTTAGTTTACGTTCATGGTTCAAATTTAGGGAACTTTTGGATACCACCTCGTAGTTAACATTCAAATTCTCTTCTCTTTTTTTTAGACTAAAGTCCTTAAAACTCGGAAATTACAATAAGATCTTCATTTTCGATCAAGGTTACTGACCTGTCTTAAAGCTTATTTCTAAATGACTCACCTCCACCACGGAACTTCTCGAATCAACGTTGTATATTGAACTTACTGAAAATGAGAATTAATGATAATTAAATCTCATTTCCACAAGCAAATGTCGCCTTGGTTGCATTAATTACTACAATTTCAGAAACTAAGTTTGTACCAGTATGCAGAACGCAACACGTCACGACGTCAACCTTCCTGGTTGTTAGGATTATTCAAAATTTGTGAAAAGCCACATCTATCCCTGGAACGTGTGGATGCATTTCGCTCTTATTGGAGCTCGTCAACAGGATACCGTTTGTTAACGAGTTCCAATAAAAACGAAATGCATCCACACGTTCCAGGGATAGATGAAGCTTTTCGGGAATTTTTAATTATTACAACGTTGTATAGTTTATTCCTATCGATAGTCTCTCTATGTGGTATGAGGTACGTACGTGGCATTCCTAGTTTTAGTAGTACTTCAATCACTCACAAAATATGAGCAAGTTAATATTTCAACTAACAATAAGTAGGTGTTAATGTTATATAGTACAAAAACAAACTGACTCATTCGCATTAAAATGTCTGTCTTTTTGTCATAGATATCTCGCATAATATTATATACTATTTTTGCCCCCCCCCCCCCCCTCCAAAACAAAAAAATTAAAGAACGCCGATTGCAACCGATTTACTAAGAATTGTGCTTTTGAAGTCTAAGATATTTAAAGGATCCAAACTAATGTCCTAAAAAATTTATTCATTTTTCAGGTGATAGCGATGAAGGATGTCTAGGTGAAAATTATTGTCCACCAAGTTGCACATGCACAGGAACCATAGTACGATGTTCAAAAGCAAAACTCAAGGAAATACCGCGCGGTATTCCCCCAGAGACTTCAGAATTATACTTGGACGGAAATGAAATTACCAGAATACATGCCGAAAAACTGAGTCAACTGAAATCATTAACAAGACTGTAATTACCTTATAAACATATTCAAATACGGCAGTATATCAAGTTCACTTGTATTTTAGGGATCTAAGCAACAACCAGATAGGAATATTATCAAATTTTACTTTTTCCAACTTATCTAAACTATCCACGCTTATAATCGCCTATAATAAACTGCAGTGTATCCAGAAGAGTGCTCTTTACGGCTTGAAGTCGTTGAGGATAATGTAAGTAGAATATTTCTAGTTTAAACTATTTAAATGATTGTGTAATCTTTATAGATCCCTACACGGCAATCAAATATCTATGATTCCAGAAGGTACTTTTGCAAACTTGACTTCAATAACTCATATGTAAGTAGTATAAATTTCCTGCAGTAAGTAAAAATCTTAAATTCTATCGCCTAAAAATAATTGTTGAGTACGACTTAATGAATTTTAGAATACTTATCTTCAGTAGTATACTATTGCTTTGGAGTTTCTTTGACTTTCTTAAGAGTTTGCAAACTCTTAGCAACATGGACAACTAACAAAATGATACGAAGGAGAACTCCAATTAAATTAGTAACTCGTACTAATTTAATTAGTAACACGAATCGTTTCATGCACAGATATATATATATATATATATATATATATATATATATATATATATATATATATATATATATACACTGTCCCGTAAAAAACGCCAACATTCATAATTCCGTTATTTATTGTCCGGTTTTATTTAAACAAAAAGTAAATTTAATAGCATCAAAAACACTATAAGATAGCAGTGTTTTATTTGTTTTCAATTTTTTTCATTAATGTCAAACGACAGTCAAGTTTTTTATTTTAAATGGCAACATATATATTTTTGGCTATATTCGGATTGGATTTTTTTTTCTGAATTCAACGATGTATAAAATGTTTATTTTTGATAAACGTTTATTGCAAAAAAAAAACTTTATAAATTTCATCTTTGTCTTCCATTATTTATAAATATTCGAATGTGTCATGAAACATTTGAAATGTAAGTATTATAAATATTATTATAAGAAACAAAACACTTTACAATAAATGTTGAAATTGCCCGCCACCTTGTTTAACACATATCGCACATCTCCTAATAATAAAAAATAATAAAAAAACTTTATAAATTTCATCTTTCATTATAGTAGACTTGGCCCAGTCCACTAGCATTATGTCAATGTGCCTTAAGTGTCAGTTTGACTTTATTAAGTTTTCTGTATTATCCTTTTTGAACGTTTTGCCGCAACAAAAAGCGTATTTTCGTTAAAAATGAATAACAATGAATTAACGGACATGTTACAAGTGTTCTTTGAATGTAATAAAAATCGCCGTCAAGCAGTTCGTCGGTACAGTGCTCGTTTTCCGGACAGAGAAGTTCCAGGTTCGAAAATATTTCAGAGAATTGAAAAGAATTTAAGAAATTATGGATCATTTACCAAACCAAAAACACAAAAACGGAAATTCTCCGAAGATAAGAAATTAGATGTTCTTCTTGCAGTACAGCAAAATTCACGAACTTCGATTCGCGAAATTGCACATAATATTGGGGTATCAAAAACTACAGTTCATGGTATTTTAAGAAAACACAAACTTAAACCGTACATAGCTCGAAAAGTTCATGCATTAGAACAAAATGATCATGGCCGAAGAATCCAGTTTTGTCGTTTTTATTTAAATGCATTAGAACAAGACCCGAATTTTTACAGAAGGATAATTTGGTCTGATGAATGCACTTTTAGCAACAACGGTATTTTTAATAGAAACATACATCGACAGTGGAGTGCAGACAATCCGAGATTTGTAATTGAAAATAATTTTCAAAGACGTTTCAAATTTCAACGTAAATGTTTGGTGTGGCATTTTAGGTGATCAATTAATTGGGCCATTTTTCATAGATGGTTGCTTAATCAAGAAAAATACTACACTTTATTACACGAAAATCTCCAAAACTTTTTAGATGAATTACCTTTGGCAAATTTAAATAGAATATTTTTTCAACAAGATGGCGCTCCCGCGCACAACGCCATAGTAAATACTGATTTGTTGAACACCCAATTAGGAAATAGGTGGATAGGAACATCCGGTCCTATCGAGTGGCCTGCGCGTTCACCGGATCTTACGCCCCTCGATTTTTGGTTGTGGGCTTATCTACAAGATCGAGTTTATTTAACAACTCCAGAAAATGTTGACATTTTAAGACAAAGAATTATTAACACTTGTCAAGATGTACCTGCCGCTTGTCTTTTAAATGCGACCTTTGGAGTAATTAGGAGATGTGCGATATGTGTTGAACAAGGTGGCGGGCAATTTCAACATTTATTGTAAAGTGTTTTGTTTCTTATAATAATATTTATAATACTTACATTTCCAATGTTTCATGACACATTCGAATATTTATAAATAATGGAAGACAAAGATGAAATTTATAAAGTTTTTTTTGCAATAAACGTTTATCAAAAATAAACATGTTATACATCGTTGAATTCAGAAAAAAAAATCCATTCCGAATATAGCCAAAAATATATATGTTGCCATTTAAAAAAAAAACTTGACTGTCGTTTGACATTAATGAAAACAATTGAAAACAAATAAAACACTGCTATCTTATAGTGTTTTTGATGGTATTAAATTTACTTTTTGTTTAAATAAAACCGGACAATAAATAACGGAATTATGAATGTTGGCGTTTTTTACGGGACAGCCTGTATATATATATGTATATATATATATATATATATATATATATATATATATATATATATTTTAATATTATGCACACGGCCAATAAAATAAATAAGAAATAAATTTTAATTCTTATAAACACTAAATATATATATATTTTATTTTTGTTTCAATTTCAAAAATAACTAAACACAAACATTTTCTTATTGCTACATAAATGTAAGACAAAACAATTTTTTTAAATTTATTTCCTGTCTAGCTTATGAGTAACTCAATCTTAGCTTTCTAAATAAAAGGAATTAAAAAAACCTAAATCAGCTAAATATAGTTTTTATCATATAGATACATACACAAAATTATTTATTCCAGAGCTTTCGGTTCAAATCCATTATACTGCGATTGTCATCTACGTTGGTTATCTGATTGGGTTAAAATAGACTACATTGAACCTGGCATAGCGAGATGCGCAGATCCACCAAACATGAAGGACAAATCGGTTTTATCGACGCCATCGGGATCTTTTATTTGCAAAAGTAAATCTAGTAACAATCGAAATACGTAAATCACTCCTGTTATATCTAATTTCAGCAAAAATCAGCGATGAAATATTGGCTAAATGTGATTCTTGTTATACTTATCCTTGCAAGAACAACGGTAAATGTGTTCCACTGCCGGAAAGAGAGTACGAATGCAAATGTGCTCCTGGTTACCATGGAAAAGATTGTGAGTTTATGATTGACGCTTGTTATGGAAACCCGTGCAGAAATGGAACTTGTAAAGTTCTTGAGGAAGGAAGATTTAGGTAAAAATTATAGTTGATAGTTATTATTATGTTTGTATTATAAATAGTATCTCTGTTTGTATAAGCAATTGCTTAAGGTTGGCAACCACTGACGTTTTCACAATTTCAGCAATGTAAACCAACAGTTTAATAGTTTTGAATTCACTAACCAATCACAATAAATCATTGTCAACTATCGGTAACTAATATCCGAATTATGTAAAATGATATTCAGTTATTTTCAATTGAATTTAATTAAATATGGGCTACTTGTATTCATAAAGTTTATTACAAAAGCAGTTTTTATCAAAATTGACACATCCTTTTTTGTATAAACATCTTTTTGTTTGTATAATAAATCTTTAGTAAATTTTGAAAATGGAAAATGAAAATTTTAGAAAATTACAAGTAAGCAGAGTACCAAACACAAAAAATGTAGGTATACGAGGCAGAAAAGAGCTTGTATTCATTCTATTTCCCTTGGATGTTAAGTATACACTAGGAAATCCATATATTTTTTTAAATTTTTATGCCAGCTATGTCCACATTAAATGCTTCTTATAACTCTTTGAAATTTTCCTAAATAGTTATCTTCTTTTTTACAAGGTAAACCCTTCATGATTATATGCCAAATGAATGCCAAATATTGACAATAGTAACGAGCCATCGAAAAAATTCATAATTGGAGTAGACTGTGAAATTGGGTTGATACTTTAACCACTTCCACATAATGACATTTATTATTTGACATTGAAACTATAAGTTTGTGTCAAATTTTTCAAAACTCTTATTAAGAAAATTGTTTGTGTTTAGATGTAAATGGACAACATTTTCAACAACTTCTGTAGCTATATGTAAATTTTGATTATGATTTCGCTATTAAATAAATTATTTGTTTTCTTTTTTGTTGTAGTATCATTTCAATACCATAAGCTTTTTTTACAATGAAACCAAATGAAACTGTCAAGCATCAAGTAATGTGTCATTATGTGGAAGTGGTTAAAGACCAACCCAATTTCACAGTCTACTCCAATTATGAATTTTTTCGATGGCTCGTTATTATTGCATTAATACATCATCGACACAAGTAATAGTTGTATAATTTAGAGCTTTTAAAAAATCTTATGCCATAACTTGTTAGATTGTGAAATAAGTTTTGCGGCTTTTTTGTACGAAAATGAAACACGAACTTACAGTTATTTCTTTAAAAAAGTATACCTATATTGTCCATTCTGTTCGACTTTTTTCTGACAACGCTCAAGTAAGGGCGCATTCATGGAAACTGCGATTTATACTCGAAATGGTCCTTAAGGTACTTCTCAATGCCAACCACCGAGTCGAATCTTTTACCAGCCAGATGGCTGAGCAATCGAAACGATTAATACTTTGAAGATGCCAGGTATGTCAAATGTGGACAGTGCTGCAAATCTCTATCTGGTAGCTTGTCAATTTTTTCTTGGTCATAAAAGATGTATGTGGTTTAGTATTATATTGGGATAAGACCAATCTCTTTTTGTTGGATAATTTCAAATTTTCTGCAAGGCAGCTTGCTTCAGTTTGTTCAACTAAATACAATGTTTATTTGGATCTATGGAACATTACGTCTTTTGAGTCCGACCAAACTCGGCAAAACTATTTCATCTCCTTTGACTACTGATTGCGACCAAAACCAACTGCTTCCATTTAACGATATTATAAACCAGACGCTTTTCGTACGCGATGATTACTCGTTTCGAAAATGGCTTCCATTTCAACATGGTCCGGTCCAAAATGATACGCCAAGGCGATTCACTGAGCCCAGTATTCTTTAGCTAAGTAATGGACGAAATAATTGAAAGTACCAAAAATTTGTCAGGATATAAGATGAGCCAAGAAAACATATACATATAATTCTTTGCTTTGCTGACGATGCAGTGTTACTAGCAGACACAGAAATCAATTTTAATGATAGATTTCCAAAGCCTTCTTTACAACTTCACATTGAAGGCGAAAGAATTTAACGTGGATGTAGTCACAGATGAAGCAAAATACATGATAATAGGGAACTCGTTCGATGCAAATTAGAAATAGAAAATAAATAATAGAACAAGTAATGGGCTTCAAATATCTAGGAGTAGAAGTATCAAGCGAACGCAATATGTATAGGGAAGTCAAAGAAAAAGTTATGAAGGGAGACCGCATTTCTGGATATTTTCGTGACGTGACCTGTGTTTTTTTACAAATACCTCGACACAAAAGGCAAGGTAAAAATCTACAAGACGGTGGTAAGACCAGTGATGACTTATGGAGCGGAAACACGAGCAGATACCAGCAAAACAAAACAGCTATTACGAGTAGCAGAATTGAAATAGATGCAGGGAATGGAACAACTATATCATAAGAGGAGAGAACACACGGGTAGTCAGAGCTGCGAGAGATGGAAAGCCAGTGGGAATAAGAAACCCGGATAGACCCATGAAACGATGGACTGAAAGCTGGATCTCAACATCCACAGAGACACCTTTAAAAAAAGCGCTAAAAAAACAGGTTGCGACCTAGAACAGGTTGCGCGAAGGAGAAGATATATTTATAAACAAACCATATAATGCTCTTGACCAGAATCAACTTTTCGCAGTATTGTGTAATAGATATTTTAATATCATTTGCAGGAGTTCATATTTAATTCTTTCATTATAGACTCGTTTTTGGAACTTTAGTTAGTATTTATTATTTCAATGTAAATATATATATATAAACTAAATCGTTTCTTTTGCAAAACTTCTGTTAATTTTTTTTATGTAATAAATAATTTAAAATATTGTGAAAGCATGCTACTGCCATTTTCATTTGATTTTTCATTGATATTTCAATGACAAAAATTCCACAAGTTGAGAAATACTTATTCTTTTAGTTGTGAATGTTCTCCAGGCTTTACTGGCTTGCGATGCGAAACGAATATAGATGACTGCGTAAATAATAAGTGCCAAAATAATGCAACATGCGTGGACGAAATACAGGCCTATCAATGCAAGTGCTCTCCAGGTTTCATGGGTAAACTAAATAGAGAAATGCGTTTTGGATTCAGTACCTGTGTATGTTATTATTTCAGGCGAATTTTGCGAAACCAAAATTCAATTTTGCAGTGATCTATTTAATCCGTGTAAAAATGATGCCAGATGCGTAGACCACGACAGCTACTATACTTGTGAATGCTTGCTTGGTTTCAAAGGTGATAACTGCACAATAAACATTGACGATTGCCAAAACCATATGTGTCAGGTATGTAGGTGACAGACTAATAATTATTTTTAAGGCTTCCCACTTGTCGTTCTAATGGTTCTCATTTATTCAGTATTTAATTTCTGGCAACATGCATTGTACAAATCCAATTCATTTCATTAATTGGAAAGATTTTATGCAGGCACGGTTTCTGGTGATGTCATGCAGGGCTGCTATATGGATAAGATTACTTCTCATAATTTCGGTTGCAGATGCTTGCTTGCCTGTATTGCAAACAGTGGCGGCTCGTGCTAAAAATTTTAAGGAGTTCTGCAAGTTTTACAAAAAAATTTACCTTGCACGGGCAGTAAGAGGTTGTCTCCCATCGATCTTATCGTGCTTTCTTCGCCTTCCGCACTGAAGTAATGGATTTCTGGAACGATTGTCAATTGTCACACAAAAAAATAAGAGTCACTAAGCACTACTTTACTAACAAATTATTTCTTATAAATTAAATCTATTCTACGTTCTTTTCGATTTGCAAATTTTGTTATCACTTTGTCATTAAAATTATCTATTTCGGAAATAAACTTTTTTTCGATAGATAGCATGGAAAGAGGTGTTAAACGATCTTCGGTCATTGAATTTCTGAGAAACGTCTTAATTCGATTTAGTGTTGAAAAGCATCGTTCAGCCTCTGATGTTGTCATGGGAGTTGTTATTACAATTTCTAATAATTTTCTAGTACCCTTCAACGTATCTCCCAGATTGTTTTTTATTAAAAATTTTAGAAGAGGTAGTGCGCCTTTTAAAGATCCACAATCAGTTCTTGAGTAAATAACAGACAATTCAGTTCGTAATCTTTCTTTATCAAGGCTGGGATAATAGGAGCATGCGGAAGTGAGTTTGTCCTCAGGAAATTTACTGCAATACTCTCCAAAGCATTCCGAAAAAAAAAGTGATGCCACTACTAGATGCTCTTTAAAATGAAATCGATCTTTTCACAATTTAGAATAACATCACACACCTCTAAAGCCGAAATTCGATGATTAAATCTGCTGTTATTTGGACGTTTGCGTTTTTCTGGTGGTGGCTCATCGCTTATTAAATCTGTTTAGTCCATTTACTAATTTAACATAACTTATAAACAATGTAACCCGCTATTTTAATAATGTTCCTGTCACTTGGCTTTTGACACATTGTCGAAATTACTTCAAAAACGTCATCTTTCAAATATCTCAGTGTTATTTAAATTCTTTTAATAAAATTTGTATCGTATATGTTGTCTTTTCTTCGATCCTACCTTGAATAAATACAATAGTGAGTGTATTCTCTTAAATATTTAATCTTCCTTTCTTGTGATCCTTAATTTTTGGATTTTATATCACTTTATGTTTAACTTCTTTCTATAACAGCTTCTCTGTGCCTGTTTCCTATTACTTTTCATTCTCATTGAACTTGTTATTAAATTCCTTCTGCCAATACTATTCTTATTCCAGTTATAATTTTTCGATTGTCAATTTATTACAAACAAAATGAATATGGCCATCGCAATACTACTACATTATATTATAACATTATTTTCTTTAGATTGACATTTTTAAGTTCGTTATATCTTTTGAATGGAATGTCCGATTTTAATAATTTAAAAAGTATTTTACTGGTATTGAAATGGTCTTTAATAAAATATCATTTAATAGGATAAGAAATAATACAGAGGTATGGATAATATGGTTTGATTATTGTCGGCACTTTTATTAACTTTTAAAATGTAAAAAAGTAGTTATAGTGGCATAACTACAGTAGTTGGACATATGGTTTCGCGGACTTTTTTGTAGATATTAATACGTTCTATAATACTGTAGAACATTTTTTTGTTCTATCAACAATAGTTTCCGCAGCGTACGCGATGGCACATTTTTGTGACTAATTTTTTCACACCTTGGGTTAATGCATTTTTATTGGGGATATCTTTTTTTTGAAAATGTAATAAGCCTATGTCACTCAGTGAAAATGCAGCTTTCTAATGGTCAAAGAATTTTTGAAATCGGTCCAGTAGTTTTTGTGTGAAAGCATTACAAACATACATACAAAAACACAAATGTTTCCTCTTTATAATATTAGTTTAGATACCGAATCATATCGCCCTCGGCGCTGGTGTAAATGCAGCGAACATGCCTGGTAAAATCACGCATTGGTTTAAGACAGCCGCGGTGGTAGCGGGGTGCGCGCGGGTGTTTGAAAGAGCTCTGAGCGCACGTACGTGTGGACCAGATAAGGAACAAGTGAGCGATCGCGCGAATTAGGTTGGTTATTCCACTGGTCGCCTATTGTTTATTATTTGATAATATACTATAGGTATATAACCGGCGTTAAGTGTTGGAATTTCGGAAGCGAATATCTCGGCTTCTACTGATCGGATTTTGATGATTGAGGTGTCAAATTGTAGGGTTTGATGTCCTCTACAGGATGATGTAGAAAAATATGCAATTTTTTTTATATACAGGGGGAGAATTTTCACAACAATATGTTACGCTTTTATAAACATCAGAAATGTCGGAAAAATTATGTAAAAGAAAACTAGTTATAACTAATACAGGTTCGCCCGCCCAATTTTTTGGGAGCTCTGCAGCACTGCAGCGCTTATGCGCCAGCCGCCACTGATTGTGAAGTATTAATGCTTAACTGTATTGAAAGTATTAATGAAGTTAAGCAAAGCAGTCTCATCTGTATGACAGCACTCCTCGTTATAAGTTACAATATCTGTGCCATACTCTACTTTCCTGAATTCAATAATTGCACTAAAAATATTTGAAATTATAGAATGGAGCGAGTTGCATCGATAGAATTAACGATTACGAATGCAAATGTCCTAGCGAGTATACCGGTAAGTTTTGCGAAATTACACCTTTAGTCGCCATGATGTATCCGCAAACTTCGCCCTGTCAACATCACGATTGCGTTCACGGAGTTTGTTTCCAACCATCTGGTTCGAACGATTACATTTGCAAATGTGCCCCAGGCTATTCAGGTATGAATTTTAGTATCGTCTTTCTACAAAAATAACAATCTCCTATGTTTTTAGGCAAAAGATGTGAATATTTAACAAGCTCCTCCTTTGTTCACAATACATCGTACGTAGAATTGGAACCTTTAGTAACTAAACCAGAAGCCAATGTAACTATAGTGTTTGCCACTACACAAGAGGATGGGGTACTATTATACGATGGTAACGTAGAACACCTAGCTGTGGAATTATTCAATGGCCGAATAAGAGTTAGTTACGATGTTGGCAATTATCCAGTATCTACCATGTACAGGTAAAATTTTTGGCGAAATTATATTAAATATTTTCTAACAAGAAATCTTACCAAAAATCAAACTGATTAATCATGACAATCATCATACGTTAGATTAAGTATTAGAACTAAAAATATTTATGGGAAAGCGCGTAAATACCAGCATAGCAAAACCGAAAAAGAATTTTAAAAATGAACAAAAGTGAAACCCTCTCATATTGAGGTTACAATTTTATTTTGCTTATCTAATACATCCATTCCAACATTGACATCTTGAGGGTATTGCGTGGGGATGTTTAAACGTAAATAGGCATGCAACAATAAACATGCTGTATCTTTCTAGTAAATGAAAAGAAAATTTATGCGTACATAAAATTCGTTTCAAGAAATTTGGCTTTCTGTTTAGTTCTTCCATGACATATCTTTTATTTCTTTTTCTTTATTTTTTCATTATATAAAAGGAGCAATACTATTTTAATTGTACAAACAATTTGCCTGGTTTATATTTAAATTGAATATCCATATCCTTTTCGATATTTCCTAAACGAACGGTGATATTTGCTAATAATTAATTTTTAAATATATTTACAGTTGTTACTTCCACTATTCGCTACTTGCATTTTACTGTAACAAAATTTGTTTAGAGTTGAATATTGTAAGATGCTAGCTGCGAATATAAGCAGCCTGCTGTAAAATAAAACTGAACAATTCATCCTTTTTACTCTCACTCGTTTTTCCATTAAAAGTCTAATTCGAATGAGCGAATCTATGCTTTGTCGACCGGCATAGGATACACTATTTCCATCTTGGTTAAATTATGCAATTATTATAAATTATTTCTAGCGTTTTATACATAAAATCCGGAATACAGATGAAGTATTTTCATACGAGGGCAATTTAACCTTGACCTGCATTTTATTTTTTCTGAACATAACTGAAGAGATAATGCAAAGCGGTAATCGAAGTAGACATGTTAGCTAACGCCATAAACAACAGCAACTTGATTGTGTTAATACTGCCAGTTGTATTAACAATGACGTGCGCCAATGTGTCAAATTCTGTTACACAACGTGTTTATATATTTCATATTTATATATTTCATTTCACTATAAAAGCACTCGCGCATTCGAATGCAACGTTGTGTCAAAATTTCAAGTCAATCATCCGGCTACTTCGAGTTTTGCAAGCTCAAACATACGCAGGCTGAATTTTTATATACAGTAAAGCTTCACTAATCCGGACTCCAATAATCCGGATATCCCCGTAATCCGGACGAAATTGAAATATATATATTTACACAATGTATCCCTTAATCGGGATTTCCTATGATTCCGTAATCCGAGTCATCTATTGCGCAGTTTGCCATTGTACATCGCAGCGCAACCTCGTGTAAAACGGTGATTTCCCTGACCGTTAAAAAGCGTAAGACGGTATTTCCCCGATAGTTAAAAAGAATCATGGCGCCAAAGAGACCGCACAAAATATTAACTCTAGCGGAATAACATGAGATATTACAAAAATTACGATGTGGAAAAGTGTTGGCTGATAATTATAGAGTTGGTACATCGACCATTTCGGAAGTTAAAGGGACATGGGATTCATTATTTCAAAGTTAGTGGGGAGAAATTATCTAGCGATTCAGATGTTGTCAAACCTTTTCCTCAAAAATTAGCGAACAAAATTAGGAGGATTTGCAGCCAAATCAGGTTTACAACGCAGACGAATCTGCATTGTTCTGGAAATTATTGCCAGATCGTACAATGGTTCATGCTGAAAGAAGAACGGCACCGGGACGTAAAGTGTCTAAGGAAAGGATAACCTTCCTTCCCTGTGCAAATGGTGATGGCTCACACAAACTAAAAATGATGGTTATTGGCAAATCAACAGATCCGAGAGCATATAAGAATTGTGCCATTCCAGTCGAATATGACGCTACGAAGAATGCGTGGATGACGTCAGCCTTATTCGTCAAATGGTTTCGCGATTCTTTTGTCGAATAAGTGAGAACATTTCAGAAAGAGAATAATATGAGTGGCAAATCACTTTTATTAATTGATAATGCTTCGGTTCATGCAACAGAGACGCAATTGATCAGTGATGATGGAAACATCGTAACTATGTTCCTGACGCCTAATTGCACTCCCCTCATCCAACCGATGGATCAAAATACCATTCAACTCACTAAAATGTATTATCGCAAAAGTCTTTTGGTCCATGTTTTGTCTTTTGAAGAAGCGACATAAAAAATATGAATTTACAGGACACCGTGTTTCTGCTAGCTAGTTCTTGGGACAAAATGACTTCTGACGCAATTCAGAAATGATGCGTCAGACTCTGATTGAGATTTTGAAGGTCTGGTTCCATTGTCTGTACTTAATCAAATACGTCAATCAGTCAGTGATGAGCATAGTGAAATTGCCGAAATTAAGTAACCAACTGACGGAATCAGAGATCTGTGAATGGATAGATGGCAATGAAGAGCATTTATCCATGCATAGTGACGAGAGCGGCCCGGAAGAGTAAGTTGTAAGGATTTATCCAAGAGTGCATGATGAGGTAATTCATTGTTTCGGTATATGCATACAGTGGGCTGAAGAGAATGGAGCTGAATTAAATACCTTATCCATACAACAAATGATGCGAGAACGTGCAATACAAGCCAAGCAGTGCAGTATTAAACAAACAAAACTTATTGAATTTTTTAAATCTTAGTTTTATAAATTTTGGCTTTGCCTTATATTCTCCTTACTTTTTATGTACTACATAACGTATTTTAGTTTGTATTTATAATTATGGGTATTCGTTCTATGTGTTAGTTTGCATTTTGAGTTTATAAATCCCTACAATAGATATTTTCGGTATTATTTTTTAAGTTTTAAAAAAGGTTTCGATAAATCGGATGTTTCACTACTTCGGATTGCATCGGTTTTAATTGATCCGGATTAGCGAAGCTTTACTGTATATATATAGAGAGAGATATGCTCAAAATAATTCCCTTCGGCAATGCTACACTTGACATATTCTTTCTTTCCACTGTTTAAAACCTCCAAACCTATCTTCTTTCGGAATACCTTCAAAATAAACGTGACGTGCGGTATCAATCTCTTCTTCAGACAAAAACCTTCCATCTCGCAAATTGCGTCTAAGCCCAAAAAATAGCCAAAAGTCACACGTTGGTAAATCAGGTGAGTGAGTATGGCGGATTTTCTATTACTTTTATATTTTTTCCAGCCCGAAACTGGAGTTAAAACTACCGTATACGACGATGCCTTATCGTGGTGCAGCATAATTCCCTTGTCTGGAATTCTACTAAACACTTCAGGCAAACATTTTTCAATATACCACTAAGCTGTAACTGTCTTTTGTCCATCTAGCTTAATTGCATTTACTAAGCCCGTACTCTGAAGAATACCGCATACATAACCTTTTTCATACCTCGCTGCTTCTTAGTCATTGTAGGAGTTTCCTCATCTTTGTGAATCCATACACGGCTCTCTTGGCCGATAGGAAGGATGGAAAAGGGAATATAAGTTTCGTCATCTGTCACTATTTTGGAAAAAGAAAATGGTATCCGCCATTATTTAAGAAATTTAAAGTTTCATAGCAAATTATTACACGCTCTAGTTTTTGGAAGTCAGGAAAGTGATGCGGCACAAGACGACTTACCCCTTTTTTTAAATGCAGGTGATCGTGTATGATTGTTTTAACAGCTGAGGATCCAATCTTGAGTTAATGCTCTATTACTGCATAAGTGGCTTTATTGTCCTCTTCAATTATTTTTTAAGAGTACCAATGATTTAATCAACCGTAGGAGGATGCCCTGCTCCTTTTTGATGCTGAACAGAATTATTTTTGCGTTCAAATTCCTTATACCATCGGTAAATTGTAGCCAAGGAAGGTGCTTGTTCACTGAAAACTCAATCTAAACTCTCTTTGCACTAATAAGTTATAACGAACGTAACTTCAACAAGACGTCAAATGACAGATAAAGAGTAAACACTGTATTCGTTTTTCACAGTCTACTAGATTTTCTTGTTCTCAATAAATTCAGCTTATCCCTCGTAAGCAACAATTGACTTATATAAATTTTTACACAAATCTCTACATTTTGTCCTACTGCAATCTTTCTTCCGATATTTATAGTTTCTAGTAAAGTACATTCACCTACATATATTTCTTTTTCTTGCAATTTTAGTTTCGAAATGGTATCAGATGGCATTTACCATATCGTTGAACTTATTGCTATAAAAAAGAACTTTACGTTGAGAGTAGATAGAGGATTAGCACGTTCTATAGTTAATGATGGAAGTAAAGATTATCTCAAACTTTCGACGCCTATGTACCTAGGTGGTATACCTCCGGAACCCGGCGAGAAAGCTTTCACGTCATGGCAATTAAGAAATCTAACCAGCTTTAAAGGTGCGTAAAATAGCATATATAAGTTATTAATAACGTATTAATTTACTTTAATTCTCGTTTCTTGTGAATTATATTCAAATTAATCTATTGAATACAGTCATCTAATACATATGAATTGATTTATCCTATGTTTGTTATAGGTTGCATGAAAGAAGTTTGGATAAACCATAAGCAGGTCGACTTTAATAACGCCGCCGTGCAGCATAAAGTTACACCCGGCTGCACGTTGATGGACGCCGACAAAGACCTCGACGAGCAGGACGATGAAATGGACGAAATGGTGGAAGAACCGATGAGTGCGATTGATCCGTGCGAATTGAATCAATGCAAGCATGACAGTAAGTGTGTAGCAACTCGAGATGGTGAATATATGTGCAAGTGTAGGCCTGGGTTTAGGGGAAAATTCTGCGAGCAAGGTGAGGAAGAGTGTAAGTATTGCTTAAATAGGTACTAACTTTTCATTACTAAGCATGGTAGTTCACCCTTATTTGTCCTTTTTATCGTAATAAATCATGAAAAGAAGCTTTAAGTACATTTTTTGTATACATGATATATTATTGTAAAATAATAATGATGTAATGTACACTTCATTTTGGCTTACTAATATTTAATAACAGAAGTGCATATACAGCTTCAGTACTAGCAATTTAGCGACCAAATTCCATCATCTGTAACGATGTTTCATTCTGACACCGTTGACAAATTATGTGATGTAATTTACGGTTTGCCAAATTATTTATGTAGCATTCGAACCGCTATATTTATGCCTATATTGTTTTTAGTTATAGCATAGTGTAGTTTAAACATCATATTCAGTTATAAAAGGTCTAATACATGATAATAACGGAATAAAATAGATCAATCGGTCAATTGTACAGTGATAAGTCACTGGCTTATTAGGCTAGGTGTCCCGGGGTTAAATCCAGGTCAAACTATTATTACACAGGCGTAATGATTATTTATAGCCTCCAATGCCCTCTGTAATTGGTGTTAAACTGTTGGAGGACGCTAAAGCATGAATTAATATTATTGTTATCATTATTATAAATAAAAACAATAAAAATAATCTTCTGTAACTACTGCAAAAATAGTAAACGTTATCTAATAACTAGTCCACCTAAACCTGTATTTGAGCCTGTATTTGTGTTCTTCACACCAGATTTTTAATAATATTTTATATTATTAAAAATACCTTTGTATTATACAAAACTGGTCGGGTTTTACCCACTCATGTATGTTTCAATTATCCTGATACATTACACATGCGGTTAGTCCGTAGTATGAGTGAAGACACAGACAAAATGCAGTTTCTAGAGACACAGCTGCGCCATCTTTAGAAGGGCGTCGTTGGTTCGCATTGGTTATGTGGACAGGGCGAGGTACTTCGGCTCTCTGACAAGAGGCAGCTCTGAATTTATTTCTACGCTCGGTCTGGTAAATTTCTGTGATACGGCGATGTGGTTCTTTTTTGTGAATGTGTCTGAAGATATCCTTTCTCCAGCGGGGGCGTACCAATGAGCCTGTACAAAGGCGAAATACGTATCTGCGTCACTGGGGAGGGATATGTTCGGACACGTTCACAAAAAATTTGAATAGTGAACCTGTATTTGTGTTCTTCACACCAGATTTTTAATAATATTTTATATTATCAAAAATACCTTTGTATTATACAAAAAAGACTCGCAGACTCACAGAGGCGTGGACGAGCGAGAGGCTTGGGAGGCTCACCTTACCAGCGCTTTGTGTGCTATATGTATGTAGTACATGAACAGCTATCATAATGTGAAGTTGTTTATAGACGTATTTAAAAATACATGTAGGTGTAATTCGAACAGAAAACATTTTTCTAAATAACACGTACTTTTATTTTAGTAAAACAAAACATTGTTGCTTGTGCAACTAATAACTATCTTTTTTTGCGAATGCGGTCTTTAGCTTTTGAATGTCAGGCTTATCCAGTAATGGTGCGTATTACTCTCCTTCTCCCTAACTCAAGATAGTTGACGAGTACTACAACCGATGGAATTGATTTCGCATTCTTCAGAGTATTTGATTCAACTTCTACGCATTGTCTAAATTGTTATTTTGTCAGACCTCGTCAACGTTTGTGAAGCAGTGCAAAAATTTAGAGGGATTACATTGGAAAAACTCAAAATGCTGCGGCACCCACCTGATAGAACTTTTTCATATGTAAATGTTCATGTAAATATATATTATCCGTTCATCCGAAATCTTTATAATGTTCAATAGTTCCCACACCTTGATACGGCGATAATTCAGCATTCAGCATTCTGGAGTCTTTATATTTTGCTCTTGTTCTTCCTAAATTGGAATATCGGTCTGTCGTTTGGTTCCCTCATTCTATATCGCAACTTCCTGTTGACGTTATTTTAAATTCTTGACATTCAAAAATACTGGAGTGTATCCGGACAGAAATATTTCCTACGATGAACTTATGCTACGTTTTGGGTTTTTACTGATTTTTTACAACATGCATATATGTATTAGGCCTTTTGTGAGTTGATACGATTTATATAATTTAATTCCATAAACTAAAATGTTAAACAGAACATAATTTATATTTTCTAGTTCCAACTTGTCGAAAAGAACAAGTGAGAGAATACTATTCAGAAAACACTTGTCGTTCAAGAAAACCCCTCAAAATGGCCAAATGCGTAGGCGGGTGTGGCTCAAGTTGTTGCCATGCCAGAAAGAGTAAAAGACGAAAGGTAATTTTTGCAAGATTATATTAAAACCCATCCTTTTAAATTGTATTATTTATCGTCAAAATACCTGATTCAGCCTTATCCATTCCAGTTTCTACCTCTTTCCCTCCCGTTTTTTATACCGAAGGAAAATATTTCACACTATAACATTCTCAAATTTGTTTCCCTAACTTTCAATGATCTTCAATATTTAATGCCTCTCATTTGTTTTGCTTATTTGAAAAAGTACTTTAAACTGGGCGTAATTAATTAATATATTTTCAGGTGAGATTAATATGTAGCGACGGTACCCGCTACACCAAAGATATTGATATCGTGCGCAAGTGTTCATGCACGAAGAAATGTTACTGACTGATAAATGCCGCTACTCACAATTCTAACACACATTCTCGAGGAGAACAAGAGACTGTGAACGCCGTCGGCGACGTGGAACCCCAACACACGGCCGCCGAAGTCAATCAACACATACTTAACCTCAAACCGTCTACGTCGACACCCACCACGATAAATGAACCTTACAAACTCACCTTCTACGTGGAGAACGACACGTACACGAAACAAGAACCCCACCGTCACATTGACAGTAGAAACCATGTAAAGCAACAATCGTATAACAATTACTATGACGAGGTAGTCATGGAAAGCTACGAAAACCCGGAAGTATATAAGAACAAGCTCGTTCAAACGGAAAGAAACCGACACGAATCATATTGTATTCTATCCGCATTTCTATATTTCATAACAATAACAACTTTTACCTATTTGGTTGTATTGTGGATTAAACAAAGGATGCATATGCATTTGGAACTGATGCACTGGTGGTAGGTGTTGAAAAAATGTTATTTATACAGGCATATTTGATATCTAATATAATATGTTCCAAAATCTCAGAATACTTTTAGCCGTATATATCCAAAAAAAAATTCGAAATTTCGAAATCATAAGCATAAACAACTTCAAGGAGTCGTTAATAAAAACAATTGTTAAAGTAAAATAACAAAAGCAGTCTTCAAAATTATAAATAAGTAGACTTATTAATACTTTATCAAGTATTTGACGGATTTTTTCAAGAATTAAGAAATACTGAAAAAACAAGCCTATCAACGCGAGGAAACGTACAGACGACCGTTTCGTTCTAATTGGAACTTCTCAATGCACGGCATTCCCTTTCGATGACGACCTTGCTTTTTCATTTCTATACTTTCTGTATATATAGTTAACATTTGGAATTTAAATTCCAAATGGATTTTTTCAACTTAAAATCCTAAGAAACATATTCATATATGTGAAAATGTTAAAATCTACCTTGGTATTTTGAAAAGGGCTACCAACAGAATTATGTTTTGTTATTTGGAACCGTTTGTTTAGTCATAAAAAACAAATAGTACATTTCACTTATTATATAATTACTTTGTTGCATATTTTCAGCCCCTATATTTGTAATGTGAAAATACCCTACTTAATACAAACAACATAAACTGGGCATGTAACCGGGGCATGCATGTATATCGTTTACCGGGGCAGATGGTAGTTGTGTAAATTTTAAATTAATAATACCAGAAATTCATCCACAAATAGATATTAAAATATATTACTGCGTTGAACAGTTTATTGGAATTGTATAGCGAGCATTTCCGCCCCTCATTTATAGTAATCCCTTGACTTACAGGCTAAGAAATTGCGATACTTCCACTTCCGCAACATTGGCAATACATCAACCCAGTCAGAAAGTGCATGATTAATCTAAGCATATGATAGTCGAAGTTGTAAGCAGACTGTGATAGCAATTTCAGTTCATTGAGTTCTTCTAGTTTATAGAGAGCTCTTTGAGCAGTATGTGGCCTGGCGTTATTTTTCCGAAAAGTATACGATTTCTGTTGACCAATACGTTGATTAATTTAGCCGATCGTACAGAAACAAAGGAATACTTTAAATAAACAAACTTTATATTTCTACATAATCTCTACAATAATTTGATACATTTGGTCCATCTGTGTTCAAGCTTCTTTATTCCGTCTCGAAAGTGATTTTCTTCTAACACTGCAAAACAATCGCCCACTGTTGTTAGCTCGTCATTCGTGCAGAATTTTTCGCCCCTGAGAAAATCTTTTAATTTAGGGAATACATGAAAGCTAGATAGTGCTAGGTTTGGCGAATATGAGGAGTGCGGTACTAATTCGAACTTCTTAATTCTTCAATATTTTTTTGCAGCAACCGTACTGGAATACATACGTGCATTATCATGGTGAAAGAGCACTTTCTTCTTAGTCATTCATCTAGAAGATTTGCGTCATATTCGCGGTTTACGGTCTTGCCCTTTTGAGATAGTGTATCAACAATATTCCTTTTGCATCCCAAAATGCCGATGCCATCACCTTTCCCGCCGATAAAACTGTCTTGGCCTTTTTTGGAGTTGGTTCTCCAAATCTTCGACTGTTGTTTAGATTCGGGTGTATAATAATGAACACATGTTTTGTCACAAGTAACAAATCAGCGCAAAAGATCTGTTATGTTGCGTGTTTAAAATGGCGTTAAAAATTTCTAAATTATTCATTTGACAGCGAACACGTCTTTGTTCCGTAGTCAGTAAATGCCGCACCCATTCTGAAGAAAGCTTTCTCATATAAAGTTCTACGTGCAAAATATAAAGTACCCGTTCCTTTGAAATGCCCACTGCCTCTGTTATTTCTAACGCTTCCAATCCTCGGTCACTTAGCAATGGACTTTATCCACCATTTCTGAACTTGTAGCCGATTCCGGCCGTCCACTGGCGGGGATCATCTTCTAAGCTGCACCTGCCACGCTTGAATTCATTTCCCCATTTTCTAACGGTTGCATACGAAGAACAAACCTCACCCAGTGTATCTCGTATATCAACTTGGACTGCGGTACAGGACATGCCTTTCTTTAAAAGATACTTAATCACTGCGCGATGTTCAAAATTATCCATTTACACTTAATTAGTAGCAGGGTAAAATTAAAAAAATTGCCTACAAAACACCTTTATCACAAATTTATCAAACACTGAGAGTAAACTGTAAATAGTAAGCATCGGTTGTCAAAATGTGATCTGAATTTTTTTTATTTCACCGCCTACTCTAGGCGATCTCGCGAATAAGTTAACCCGCCTTACATCCGACGCAATTTTAGCATTACAGTTCTGTGTCTATACCATGGCATAAAATCGACAAAATTCTCGGGAATTCCATCAAATGGAGAACACCACTTTTGTGCTAGTTCTGCAGATTAATTCCGGTTATATCATATATTTTCCATTACACGTTACAATTCCTCAGACGAATACGTTTCTATATTTGCTCCTCCATTCAATTGTAAAATCCTTTCCTGATTTGGTCGTTTAACTTTCCTAATTTTCCAATATAATCTATAATTCTATAGAGTATCATGCAGGTCTCAAATCTTACACGATTTATTTATTTAACGTATCTAAACACATGGGTACATAACAAAAATAAAAGTATACAACATAAATAAATTATTCACCGATTAAATTAAATTAAATTATTCAAGGATTTAATATAGTCTGTAGCACTTTCCGTAGTATTCAAGAATCTCTAAAATTCTCCTCCAACTCGCGTCAGAGGACAATCTCCAATAATACGGTGTATGGTTTGATGCGTAAGCTCCCCGCAGTCATATCTCGGGTCAGCCAAACCCCATTTACAAGTGTCCGGACAGCTTCCACTGATTGAACCTCATTCGGTTTAAGGTTGACCATGCTTTGCGTAGTAACTCCAATTTTGGTGAGGTTGAACTATCATTTTATTGATAATGTGGTTAAAGCCAGGAGATCCAAGTGATTCCGTATTATCTGGCTACCGTTTGTGCTAGTTCATTTAGCGTTATCCAGGGTGCACGTGTAGCATTCTACTACGGACGCGAACTAGCTCTACACCACAATATTGCACTAATTACCGCACACTGGTGATCGAAGTTGCATCAACACTTTGAGGCAAACCGTGCCGATATACAGTTGAAGCTTTCCATAACTAGGTTGCTTAAGTTTGTCCATTCTTAAACTTTTGTTTTTTTGTTGGTTTATTTTTCGAGATGACATCAGCAACATTTCGGTCCAATTTTCAATAATGGTAGAATATTGCCAATATTCTGCATTGTTTTGGATGTAATATGTATAATAAATTTCAAATAACAGTTAGTAGTGACTATATATATACCGCACAAAGCTTGTTAGTTTAACGTGCGAATTGATATTGATATGCAATTGATTCGATTAGTGTGTCGTCACAAAGACGAAACACTTGGCAACATTGCATTACTTTTTCCAAACGAAACAAAGACACATAACCTTACTTAGCAAGTGGACGACATTTCAAAACAAAGTTTTTATTAACCAATTTAGTATTTTCTCTGATTTTGTTTTTAGAGTGTATCTTTTCAATAACTAATGGTTATTAATGGTATTAAAAATGTACAACGATTTTAATTTTTTTTCACGACCGTAATGTACAATTGCAGTACTAAAAAACGCGTACACTTGAAATTTTTCTGTGTAATTATGACTTTTTTTCAAAAGCCAACCGTATTTTATATTGCAATATAATCGCGATATACCTAAATGTCATATTGACATGCCGCAATTAAGTATTGTCCAAAAAAACCAAATAATTACTTTAATAGGAGAAGGATAGTCACTCAGAAGATTACCTGTGAGATTTATGGTTAATAAAAACACCATTCAAAGAGTTAAAACTAAGTGGGAGGTACAACGAACTTTTTAAAGGCAAAGGGGATCCGGCCAAAAGAAAATATCAACTTCTGAACAAGATTTTCATCTTGTTCAGAAGTTGATATTTTATTTTGGCTGGATCTCTTAGAAGTAGTAAGAAACAATCCATTTGAGACCGCAGTAAGTGCGGTTCATATAACTAATTTTCCTGGGCGTGTGGGCACTGCAAGGAACCACATTAAGAAATATTCAAATTTAAGAAATCGAGCAGCTGCTGAGAAAGTATTTCTAACGGAGCGGAATAAAGAGCAAAGGGTTGGTTTTGCCTTGGAATTTCTTCCCCATAACTTAGCGATTTGAGAAAATGTAATTTTCTCTGATGAGGTTTTTCAATCCACATACAATGGAAGCATTCTAGTATACAGACCACCGAATTCAAGGTTCGACCAAAATTACATCCAAAAAACTAATAACAGCAGAAGATTCTCAGTAAATGTTTGGGCGTGGATTTGTGTGCAAGGCCCAGGGGTCTGTTGGAGAATTGAGACCATATTTACTTCCGATACGTATATTACAATCTTACAAGACGGTTTCCTGACATCTGCAGAAATTTTATTTCCTGATAGAAATTTCATATACCAAAATGATAATGGCCCTGTCCATACGTCTATAGCAGTTCGAAACTGGTTTGGGGAAAATGACGTGAAGCATTTGCCGTGGCCTTCTAAAAGCCCGGATTAAACCCAGTGGAGAATGTATTGGGGTGATATCACAAAACAAATGTACAACAATAACTTTAGACCTGCAAATGCCCTGGAGTTAGTAGACAAGATTGAAGAAATTTGGAGCGAAATTTCTCCGGCCTATATTCGTTCACGCATATATTCCATGCCTAAGCGTTTGCAACGCGTAATAAATAGTAATGGAGCTGCTTTAAAATATTAGGTTTCTTTTTAAATTATATTAATAACAAGCGTTCAATTAGTACTGGGCAGTCATGGATTTGTAAACGCATGTCTGTGCTTTAATTATGAATATAACCTATTAAGTGTAACCAACCTATTAAGTGACACACAGAAAATAGGTAATGTATATTTTGACTTAAGTCAAACTTCTGTCAAGTAAGTAGTAATTCATGACATTTATAAATTAGTAACGACATGCGTGTTATAATACATAGCTACCCCGGACGTAAAGACTAATTGAACTCTCGTTACTTTTATTAGAAATATAGATTATGTTAATTTATATGAATGTTCGTTTCACGTTTTAAAAAAGTCAAAACTGACATAGACTGATTTACATTATTAAAATATTGCGAAATGTAGCCTAAAGAGTTGTACGCGTTTTTAATGCCGCAATTGTACCTAATGAAATAGGAAGTAAATGGTTATGAATGAAGTAATATTCAAAAAATGAATTATGAATGTTATTTTACCCAATAGGTATTTCTTTTGATTTATGTCTTTAAGTTATGCAATTTTTCTGTTCACTGTAATGGTTACACACGAAACACATTACCATGTTCAAAATAATTTTGGTGTACGCGATTAAAACAACTTTAAACAATCAAAACGCACAATGAAAAAGTTGTTAAAGAAGGGTTTCGTCACTTTGTTTTGTCTGGAAAAATCTGCCTTGCGTAAAACCGAAAAAAAACTTTTGCAGCATCTAAATATAAGTAGGTACCAACTACTCACATTAAAATGTAACGAAACTTGAAAAAGTAATATATAAAAGCTGACAATTATTAAATTTTTAAAACAAGAAATCAAATAAAAAATTACACAAAATGAATAGTTTATTGCCAAGTAACAGTTTCTTTTTGAGGTAAAATTTGTGGTTGTAATTATCTAATTTATATAACGTTATTCTCTTTAATTCAATCATTTATAGATATTCGCTGAAAAAATGATTTAATGAAGTTAACAAAATTTCACATTTGTCAAATATCTATTTCGGTAATAATTAATGAGTTTTGGAACATACTATGCATAGATTATCTTCGAACTATAACCATCTATTTAAGGCCTATTTTAATGTATTAGAGACACGTAAAATATAAATTCTATTTCTTTAAAATTTTATACTACTGCAACACCATACGAATTCAAAAGCCTATAAAATTTTATATATTTTTTCTTTAAATTTCAGATGAGAAAACAGAGAAATGTATAGTAATATAAAAATTAAATAAACAAAGCCCCCCAAAACAAAAGAGGATAATTATCTACCTTGAATTATTATGCATGATCGTGATATTAAAATTTAACTTTTTATATAGTATTATATCTGTAAATAACAAAATGATAATGCGGATGTGAAGACTGGCGTATTGTTGCTCTAAACGACAACAATATTGTATGATTCCTGAAATATACGAGGTAAAAATAAACCTACCATAAACCTTATACCAGGGTTTATTGTTGTTTATCGGATGTTTGGTTTTAACTGGAGTGATTAGCATTTAAACATACCACATGTACGCGATATAATTCAGTTGATTTGGTAAAAATGGATTTAGAAGTTTCCTATTTTAAAACTTCAATTTATCCGTTACTTATTAAAACTGTTTACATAGTAAATATTACACTTCGTTTTATTACATATTTTTAATGCTAATTTTACCAACTTAATTAATACTAAACACCCCATAAAATTACTACGAAAATTCAAACTTACATGTAATAGTAAGTTACCATATAATGTAACATAAGACAGAAGTATCCATTGTTACAGAACTGAATATATAAATAAACTTACGAATATTGAATTGACACCTTAAATTGTTAGTATTGTGAATAGCGGCAAGGCCCCTTGACTTAACAAGGATTTTAACTTAGTATAGATTTTAAATATGTGTAAAACACTCCACATTTGTACGTTTACGAAAAAAAAAATGAAAATATTTAATTTATATATAACATCACGTTAGCGTAGAAATAAGAAATTACAAAATAAAATAAATAAATCATATTTGTAATAACCATCTTGTATTGTGATGTACACCAATATATGTATACAGGGTGATAGAGCGTGGATGACTATATTATCCAGCTAAAAATTTCTGCCCCTCAAACCCCACCCCACCCCCAACGTATATATATTTACTCTTTTTAAAATTTTACAATAAATTTTATTCTAATATATAAAATTAATACAAATGGTATATTATATGAGTCATCCTGTATAAAATTTGTTTTTTATTTACTGCGATTTTTTTCCTCTAATATTTTCCGATACCTTTAAGTATTTTTAATATTAGTAGTATTCAATTATTTATTTTGTAATCGTACGGAAAATATTAAGGGAACGTATTTGTTCGTAAATAATAATATGTAATATAATAATCTATGTATTTTTTTTGTTTCGAGATGTCCTTTTTTTTCTTATGACGTTAAGTTCATTTTGTAATGTATTTAATTTTTTTAATTCTCTTTTTGATAAAATAATTTATTAAAAGAAATACTTTTTTTGTAATAAAACATACGAAATCGTAATTTATGCCTAATATAATGTAATTTATATTTAAACTTGTGTATAAAATATATTTGATTTTAATGTAATTTTGTGTTTTACTTAAAATTCATATATTATTTGAACTAACCTTACTTAACGTTTTACAAGATCATAAGTGGACCAAAAATGAAATCACATATTACGTGCGGAATATATGTTTTTTAATGCCAAAAATGGCCGTTCTACTTATAGTGATGTTATATTTGCATATTTAAAATAATCTTTGAGACAACTTAATGGATCTTGGACGCAACTTCACAAATTTGTCGTAATATGAGAAAATGGATCCTTTATCTAAAAACACTTTAAACTTTTCCTATTACACACTCATCTTGAAGCTATCATAACATAAATCCGGCATTTCTGCTACAAAAATTTTAAGTGGTCGATATTGGCCATTTTCGGGACGCATGTAACTGCGACATTTTAAAAACCAATACTGAATTACTAAATAGTATTTACGCCATCATACATGCATATACGAATTTTTAAGGATAATATAGCTACGGCCTATCAAAATTATATTGACTATATTCAGCATTCCCTTCTGGATAAACCTAAATCTTTTTGGAGCTTTGTAAGATCCAAATGTGGTAGCTCCAGAATTCCTGGTACAACTCTATAACGGCGATTCTGAATTCGACGTCCCTCAGCGGATTGTTGAGGCTTTTGCATCAGCTTTCTCTGATGTATTCTTGCCAGGTGCTAGCAGTGGTGACATTCAAGAACTGCATACAAATTTTCCATCATTGAATATTCGGAGTGTTGTATCTGATGATGTACTGAATCAACTAAAAAAATCAAAGAATACTTTCACCTCCGGGCATGATAGCATTCCCAGTTTCCTTCTTCGTGATTGTGCATCAATATTTGCTAAGCCCCATTGTAGAATATTTAATTTATCGCTGCAAACATCTGTTTCCCGGTTATCTGGAAAATCGCCAGTATATGTCCTGTACACAAAAAGGAAGATAACTCTAGTGTTAATAATTACAGGCCCATATCAATCTTACCCAACTTTGCAAAGGTGTATGAGGCTATACTATATGACCATATTTACTATAACATCAAATCATTCTTGTCGCCAAATAAACATGGTTTTATGTCTAAAAGTTCTACCACTTCAATAAAACCTCGCCCTTTTATCTCAGGCTGTATGTGAAACACTTGACAGGGGAGAGCAGATGGACGTCAGTTTTTCTTTTCTCGTGCCTTCGATACCATTGGCCATACTGCTCTCCTGGGTAAAATGAGTTTGTTCGGCTTCAGCCACTCACTAATAATGCTCCTCACTTCTTACCTTACTGATAGAAGGAATTTTGTAAACTATAATGGCTGCAAATCTAGAAAGTACTTTTCTACTTACGGAGTGCCCCAGGGTTCCAATCTTGGACCCTTGTTATTTAACATATTTGTTAATGATTTAATAAGCTGTCGTGTTTTGGCTTATGCGGACGATTTAAAAATTTTTCATCGAATCGGTGGTGCTCAAGATGCTGCCCTTCTTCAAGAGAACTTGAATCGTGTCACAAATTGGTGCTCTTCAAACAAATTAAATTTAAACATCGACAAATGCTGTTTCCTATCTTTCACCAGAAAACCCAATAGATATCTTTCCAATTATTCTATTAACAATATCGCAATCAACCGAAAAACACATGTCAATGATCTTGGAGTTATTTTTGATGAAAAGCCGATCTTTGCTGATCATGTTTCCCAAGTCACTACGTCAGCATATCGATCATTGGGTTTCATTACGTGTAAGGACTTCGACAACATAGCTTCACTTTATGCGCTAGTTGTAGCAAGTTAGAATATGCCGTTGTCGTGTGGTATCCAATATATGACTGCTATATATTAATGCAGTTGAATCAATACAGCGCAAGTTTCTAACGTATTTAGGTTATAAAGTTGATGGAGCGTACCCTCCTCGTGGTTTGGACTACAGGTTACTCTTGGATCGTCATGGAATTGAATCGCTGGAAGCAAGACGACACCTAATTAGTTCAAACTTTATCAAAACTGTAATTCTTTATCAAGATCGACTCAGCTAATTTGCTTGCAGAAGCGAATTTTCGAGTACCTCGGCCAAACTCGAGAGTGAATGAAGTTCTTCTACTTCCAACGGCTAGAACAAATATATTGCTGAGGGTTCCCATGGTGCATTCTGCCAAGAACTTCAACAGTTTAAATAATTTTTCTGCAGACATGTTTCGTTAATTTGATTAATGTTTTTTTTTCTCTTTTCTTTCACTATTCTTTTATATTTAGGCAGCTTGATTATATTATTGAATTATACTTTGTTTTTAATTCTTTTTCACATACGTATTGTGATGACTCATCCAACAATACGCCACGTATAATACCTCTCGCGCGTTCTCGGCTAATCTAGACACAGAAGGACCCAGAAAAATCGAGACGGTCGGTGGCCCATATATATAAGCCGTCGAAGAAGGGATTGGCATACCATTCCATACCGAAGCATCGCGGATTAAAGTTACATAAATATAAATACATAAATATGCTTATTGTTAGTAGTTAGTTTTTATATTGTTATACGTTTTATTATTAATATAGTATGTGTCTAAAGTTATCGTTAGTTTTATTTAAGAACCCGAAAAGACAAACTTTACAGTATTATATTTATTATTTGTTTATGTTATCTGTATTGGGGTGACCTGTTGGACAATTAATAAATATCATTATTATTATATACAACAGATCTCGTACAGAGTCGAAGTAATACTGAAGGTTGTATCACCACCGCCGCCCTACGACTTACTTATTGTCGAACCAAAGAACACTCAGAAGCGACACTCTTTCTTCCTGCGCTAAACAAAATTTTATACGCATGTGCGAAATCCACTATATTTTTGTAGATTTTTATCTCAACCTGTCCATATTACATCATACAAGCTAGCATATTTAATTGTATAAGCATGAGCTTGTATCATCATATTTATTTATTTGTATGCCTGTCAAATTGAGATATCATTTTTGCAAAACTGACGAATTTATTACAAATGTAACATATCTTAAATATAAAACTTTACTTTACATGTTAAACTTTCTGTTGTATGTGTTTTATTAAATTAATTCCTTGATTAGGAATTTCTTTAATTTCCAAATAGATAAATAAAATCTAATAAATACTTGTGAAAATGGAAAATAATCTATTACAAATTGTATGCATAACCAACCATATTTATAGTAATAAATGCCTAATAAAATGTTGTTATTTCTCGAATTTTGCTTTATTGCTCCTTAATTTTTTTGAATTACACACTTACTGCATATTATTAAATGCTATTTTCTATTCTTATTTGTATTTGGAAAGACATTAAAAATTTTTATGAATTTCACTTTATTAATTTAAAAAATAAGCAATACTTAAATATCACTAATACTATAATTTCATAATGTTGACTATTAGATATGGTAAATAAAACATATTTGAACTCTTAATCTTATGCCACTAGTAGTATAACTACTGATAACAATGATCATAAACGCAGCGAACACTGATTATTAAACGATGAACCTTTTCATTGCATACTTCCTATCAACATTTCTAATATACAGTAAGTTAAAAATCGCTTGTTTACAATTATATTCACATGAAATTAATTCAGTTAAGGCAGAAAAACCAATTGTAACAACGCCATTAGGAAAAATAGAAGGCTACTGAACAACGACCGTAAATAATAGAAAATATGCAGCATTTGATGGCATTCCATATGCTACACCGCCTATAGCCCAACATAGATTTGAGGTAAACCCTGACATTTTCTATTCGAATAAATTAATAAATACTCTCTTTCCGAGATACAGTGTTAAGGCTTCTAAGAAAAAAATCATAATGGTACGCCACTGCTTTTTCTTAAAATAAAAATTATTTTAGAAATGCCCATTTTATTTTGGAGCAAATTTGATTCCTTGACTTATTTTTGTACGACGCAATATTTTCGCGTGCGTGATACTAAAACAAATCAAACCACAGAAACCATTGGAAAAGTAATAATCAATTCTGATCTAATTAGTGAACAATTTTAATCGACTCTTTTCAAATTAATTACCATTTTGTAAAACGAAAAAAAAAATTAGATGAATTGTTGAAAATATCCTCTAGCTCCCAGGATACATACTTCAGCTCTTCTTCTCATATTCATGCGCACTCTTTGAAAAATGTCTCAGTATTCCTTATTATCACAGGAAGCTCTTATGCGATTCTTCAATTCTTGTGCAGTGTTAGCTGGAATGCTGTAAACCAGAGTTTTAAGATGTCCCTTAAGAGAAGGTCTAAACTATTTAAATATAGGGCCGGTTGAGATTCACCACGACCTAGACATCGATTACGAAATATACGATTTAAACATTCTCTTGCTTCTAGACTGAAATGAGTTGGTATACCGTCATGCATGAACCATATATTATTTCTAACTAAATTTGATACTTCTTAAAGCAATAGTGACAAATCGTCCTCTAGAAACCGACGATAGTTATGACCATTTAGCCTTTGTGACAGAAAAAAAGGCCCAATTAAATATTTTTCAACAATTCCATCAGAGACATTTGTCGAAAATTGCTCTTGGTGGTTAGATTCAATAACTCCATGCGGGTTTTCTTCAGCTTAAACTTGATTATTGTGGAAATTTGTGATAGCATTTCTTGAGAAGTTAGCTTCGACTGTGAACATAATTTTACAGTCAAACATGGGATTTTGCGCAATATTCTCCAAAAACCATCAACAAAAGTTGATACGCAAACGAAAATCCCGAGGAAGTAAAGCGTGGATCCGTTGAATATGATACGGATATAACAGAAAATCGTGAAGAAATCTCCAAACTAAAATGTGCGAGATATTCAAGTTTCCAATTTTTCTAGTGCTATGATCTCAGAATTTGCATCAATTGAATTTAAAACTGGTTCTTCAATTTCTGGAGTTCTTGTAGTAAGATGGGAACCTTCTAATTGATCGTTTGGCCTAAAAATATCTGTTTCACAGTTAACCTTCTATGTATGCGTGACGATGTTCGTCTATCTGGTGTAACTCTATCCGGAAAACGCTCTTGATATAATTGTCTAGCCTCTCGTGCGCTGCCATCAGCCAAACCATACATGTAATGAATGTAAAATTATTTACATTCATTATTTTTTCAAAATAACACTGTACAAATATTTTAACCAGAAAATTAATTTAGCTGTCAAAATTAATAAAACAACAATAACATAGACTATTAATATTCTGCTTTTAGTATAGGAACAATAATTGTCCTTAATTTTTTTAAAAAAGTCAAGAGACCTTTTTTGTTACAAAATGAAGCACCATTAATAAAATTTTAAAAAAGCAGAGGCGTACCATTATTTTTTCAAACATATTCAATCCAAATTTCGCTCGAACGCCACTAGTAGAAAATTTAAAAATATTTCTTCATCGGAAAACGCCCCTTTATGGTAGGAAGGCATATACCGAATTTCATAAAAATATCTGAAGCGGTATGAATGTTAGGATTAAAAAAAAGCTTTTTTCTTAGAAGTTTAACACCTTGTATCTCGGAAAGGGAGTATTTCAGGACTCATGTTTACATTAACTTTGTTTCTTAAAATAACTTGAAGAATCGGCCCTTTCAATATTGACATTCAATTATGAAACATATGACATATAGTACAGTATAGTATCCGACAGAACTAAAGTCTCCCACTACGGAGGTATTTGTAGTGGAACTACTTTCCTTCCTCTGAAGCTCACCGTAGTGTGGCCTCGGCTATTGCAAATAGAAATTCTTATTAGCATATATACTTACATTTATTTAAATTCATTCTGCCTTCTAAGAAAATTTAAAGAAATTAATACTGGTAGGCAAATTATATATCAAATTAATACATTGCAAAAATAATCATTGAAAAACATTTAAATATTTAAATTTAGATAGGTTTTCATATTGACATGTTTCAAAGTGATTAAGTGGTATGCAAAACATCATTACGAGAGTTTTAAATAACTGTCAGATTCTCCTATAATATTATGGCATTGCTAACAGAAAAGAAATTTCGCAAATTCTTGAATATTTTCTATTTTTTAAGATACTTTTGATGCTTTCTTTCAAATCGCCGAAACTCACCATTTCAGCTTAAATAATGAAGTATTTCGTATAAAGAATTTTAATTAATTTCATAAAAATCAGGAACCACGACCAATTGATGCATGGAAAGGTGTGTGGAAAGCCTATTTTGAATACCGCTGCTTACAATATAATCACTACACAGAACCGAAGGAGGATTTTATAAGTGGTAATAAAAGTTTAAATGAAGAAAATGACCATGTATAAAATAAAATTATAGGTAATGAAGATTGTTTATACTTAAACGTGTATACACCAGAGGTGAATACCACCAACAATTATGAAGTCATTGTTTACATACGCGGAGGTGCTTTTATGTTTAACTCAGCATCAGTATACGGACATAAATATATTTTGGACAGAGACATTGTATTCGTTTCCATAAACTACAGATTGGGGCCATTAGGTAAGATATATTCCCAATTTTTAAATTATTATACAACGTGTCCTTGAAATACAAAGACAACGTATGATAAATGGAAAGATTAAATTATATAGAATATATACCCAAAATTTTTATACTTCATGATGACACTTTATCAAAACCTTTCCGAAACCTAATCTAAGTTGCACTAATATGTATGGAATTTCCTCATTTGATATCTCAAGAAGAACTCTTATGATTTTGTAAGAAATCTAGACTTCCTGAAAACGAAGGCTATTATTTACCATTCTAAAAACGGATTGTCTTACAGAAAAGTGTGAAAATAGGATAATTTCGCGTCAAAACACGAGAAAAAAAAATAAAATGTGTATTACTGCTGAACATTAGCTAAAGAAACGCCAGTGAACATTTATAAACAACAAGGATCAAAATTTGATTTTAATACTTTTATGTATTTTTTTTTTATTTGAACAATTACCAAACATATCTGTAGCTATGCTGACACCTACTTAGTTCATATCTGTTTATATCCATTCATGTGTCTTTATGCCTGTTTATTTTTTCCTGAAAAATAGATAGGTAATAGAGAAAAGCTCTTGGCATGTTTGGAATTAGCAGAAGTTAATTGACTATAATCAGTTAGCTATTTTATGCACTAGAAAATTAAAAACCTTTTCTTTTTGGTAGTCTACTGTTGTTAAACCAGCCTGTTAGTATTTAATACTAAATGTTAATGAATAAAAAATTGTTCACTAAAATATCACGAGTTAAAATTTTTGGTATTTTAGTATGATAAACATAATAAAGTTCCGTAGGTTTTCTTTCGACTGAAGACGAGTTTGTGCCGGGAAATAATGGACTTAAGGATCAATTAATGGCACTTAAATGGATTAAACAAAATATACACTATTTCGGTGGTAACCCGAACTCTGTTACTTTAACTGGTATGTCAGCTGGTGGTGCAAGTGTCCATATTCATTATATATCACCATTATCTAAAGGTATTTACATAATTGAAATATTGATAGCAAATACAAACAATATTCTTGTCAGCTTTATGACATTCTGCAATACAAAATTTTAAGCGGCCAAAAGTAGATTTTCCTTATACTATTTCTGTTTTGCGCTTTACTTTGAATTAAATATTTCGCTAGAGATTTTAAAATAAATATCATAAAAAGTATATTTATATTTCAATAATAATGAAATACAAATTTAGAAACCATATACTAAAGGTCGGATTATATGCAAAAAAAACTGAAAATATGCGCATAAATATGCAGATATTTTAACCTAAATATGCACTTCCTTATGAAAAATATGCAGGTAAAAAAATACGAGGAATGTTAGAAAATGAAATACATACTGTAGAAAAAAATATTCTATTATGTTTACTACAAGTTTATTTAGAACATTCTACAACATAATTAACTATGAAAACAATTTACAATCACATATTTCTCAAAGTTTTCAACAGAAAAATTGTGACGCTTGTCTGAAAACATGTATTTATATATTGAAAAGGTTCGTTCTACGTCGACGCTTGTTATAGGAGCATATTTCAAATTAGAAATATCATCTATTGTCAACTCAATATTTTCTACTGAATCACCACACAAGACTTTAGCAATGTACTTTAGCTTTTTAAAACCCTCATTTTTTCCTATTACACTTCAAAATTTTTCATACACGGACTGTCCCACTCCTCCTTTAACATCAAAACATGACTTTTCAAATTTGTTTATTATTTCAACGCTCTCGATTAGCGACATAAATTGTTTTGCCAACTGCAATGTAGAAGTAGAAATGAAACTGTAATTGGCTTTAATAAACGCCAACTGTTGAGGTATTTCTTTACTCGAATACACCTTTTGGGCGTCTATCACAGATTGTGCATCTCTATCAAGACCCATAATAATTGTCTTTATTCCTTCATAATGATTTGCATGAAAAATAGCAGCCTCCAACCACGTTCCTCATCGTATGTTTACTGGTTGGGGAGAAGCTGAACACCGGTTAGATGTTTGTAAAACTGAACTCGTAATGGAGCCTTTAAAAATACTTTCTTAACACTACTAATTAAAGTATTTACTAAGGGAAAATGGTTTCTGACTTTTTCTGCAACACGATTTAGTCCGTGCGCTAAGCAAGTTGTGTGAATTAAATTTGGGTAAAATATTTTCAAGTTGAAAGCTGCCTTCACCATGTATGGTGCAGCATCCGTAAACAATAGAATTTTCTCTGTTGGAATCGATTCCGGTAACAAGAAAGTTGCCAGTTCTTCCTGTATAAACCTTATTATTGTCAAATTAATTGCATTTTCCAACTTTTTGGATGAAATTAAATAAGATTTTGCTGGAGCCGATACGTTAAGGATACCAATCATTAAATGAATTATGTATCGTGACTTTCATCTATGCACATATAAAGATAATTGTTTGCAACAACCTGCTTAATGCTATTCAATGTTTCTGTATAGATACAGCGAATGTTTCTTAACGTACTCTCGTCAGGAATGTTATATTTGCTGATATACTTTTGCAAAAATAACTTGACATTTAAATTGCTTAATTTATGTAGTGGAATATCTGCCGACACAAACATTTGACACAAACCTTCATTAAATTATTCTTGTGCCGATTTTTTGGAAGTTGATTACAAACATTGAGGTAATGTTTGCTGACTCTTCTTCACGAATTTCATCTTTGTTAGTTTTGCAGCATAAGATGGAGTTTTCATATATTGGTCGACTTGAAATTTTCTCTCACTTCTCTCTGCAAAAAAATATTACATCATCGGTTGTTTTCTTATAAAATAAATGTTAGTAAAAGATAAAGGAATGATTAAAAACTTAATTAATTAATAAAAGAAAATAAACTTAAAATTTTACTCACAATCTTGCAGCATGCTACGCAAAACACTTTTTCTCCATCCTTACGCAATTCTGAATAAGATGCAATCCATCCAGGCACAGTCGCTATTTTCGAAGTTTACACTTCGAAAAGCCAACGTAAAATGACGTTTAAAATAAAATTACTTTCGAATATGGGAATAAATTTCTTCGAATAGCAAAGAAACACATATACTCCTAATTTTCTGGTAAAATGTATTTTTGTATTTATTTAGAAATTTTAAGGTATTAGCTTTTCTTGGAATTTTGTCTCGGCCTGGATGTATGGGAAGAACATTAATAAATTCTTGGAGACGCTTGTCGGAAAAGTAACGGGAAGAGACTTAATAAAATGCTATTTTTAATTCAAAGAGGGCTGCTTAATTTGTTTGTTTGTTACATCCACGACATGTTTTTAGTAATGCCTATAATAAATTTGATTTAGCAAAGAAATAAAACTCAGATACTTAAAATATGCAAAAATGCTGAATTACTACAAAATATGCAAATAATATACAAAAGCATATATTATGCAAATTTATGCAAACTGCATATAATCTGGCCTCTACATATAACAGTGGAGCTTGAATACAAGCAGCGTAATTAACCCAAAACTGTCTTTTTATATTTCCACAATTTTTAAAATATGCATTCTAATAATTAAAAAAAACTTATTTTAAGGTCTACTTCACCGTGGTATAGCCCAAAGTGGCACTGCCTTGAACAATTGGGTGTTAACAGAAAATTCTCGACAAAAAGCTATGAAATTAGGATCCTTAGTGGGATGTAATTTTCAAGATTCAAAGACATTATTAAAATGTTTAAAAAATAGATCTGCTCGTCAAATAGTAAATACTGTAAGGTATTTTCAAGTAAGTATATAAGCTGTATAAAATATAGGTAAAACTAAGAAAGAAAGGTGGCAATTACGAAAAAATATAAACACATCGAATATTGAAACATTAAATTTTACATTTACTATCTAAATCAATAATTCTCAAACAAAACAAGGCTCTACTTGTACTATTTTGTGTCAAAAGCAATTTAAAATAAACTAAATTCGATTCATTTTCATTAGAGGCTGTATTGACGCGACTTGGAGAACACCCAAATGCTTAAAATACTTAAAACATTTGGAATTAGCTTACACGGATCCAAAAAACGTAGTCAGCTATTGGTAAAAAAAAAGCCTAGATATTACATGGTATTACTAGCTGTATAGATTTTTTAAATAAAACTGTACTAAATGTTTAAATGATTCTAATTTTAAGGCTTGGTTATATAATCCATTTTCTCCATTTGGTGTTGTTAACGATAAACCGTCAAGCTGTCCAATATTGCCCAATCATCCATATGTTTTACTTAAAAACGGAAAATTTAATAAACAGCTTCCCTTGATAATATCATGTGTTCAATCTGAAGGCTTATATCCAGCAGCAGGTAAAAATTATTATATCGTGATTTGTTCATCAAGTTTATAAATTACATTTCAGACTTTTTACGTGAAACTCAGTATTTAGTTGACAATGTTGACATTGATGAAAAATGGAACGATTTAATACCACATATTTTAGACTTCAACTATACTGTACCGCCAAGTAATATGAACAATGTCAGCACCACAATAAGACGAATGTATTTTGGTGACAAGCATGTAAATAAAAGCACGTTTCCACTTTTAGTAAAGGTAATAATAATTAGAGCTTAGGAAACTGGATACCTTACAATATTTACCAGACAAAGCACAAACATGTAACGTATCTTCAAACACTTTCCTCATTAGGGACAGCTATGCTCATTCAAAATTAAACGTTTGTGACAGATTACGTGCACTGTCACTAACCATTATCAAACAGCATGGCAATCTCTAACAAGGAAAGTTTTTGAAGACACGTTACAAATATGGTCTTTTAAATTTAAAAATAACTCATAATTTTGATTGAATTGACCTACACTTGTTGGAAATCCATAACTATCGATATGAAGTAAAACTCACGTTTATACAATTTCTAATGGTTTTATTTTACTATTACACATCACATATTTTGCTACATTGTAGCTTCAGATATTAAACTATTACTAACTAGTTAGTAATAGTTTATTATAATTAGCAAATCAAATTAAATCAAGAAACAAGAAATTTTTGTGTAATAGCATAATATACATATCTCAGACAATATAAGTACATATCTTAAAATCTACCCATCTTCTCACAAATTATTTCAATAATTGTAACAGCATAATTTTTAAAAGAATGCAGTGGCAAGTATTACTTGTCAATAATCGCTCCTTAACGAATGCTATAGGTGCCGTTCTGTAACGATTATATATCATAACGATTTATTTGTCTAGCAACGATTCTGAAAAGTTAGAAAATTGGGTGTCATTGAAAAGTAGTTGCCAGAAAATCGAACCATAACTGGTGTTTAACGATATCGTTGAGTCATAAAAGAGCCCTCTTAGTGAATCAATTATCATAAAACTGTTCATATCAATGATATACTTCAGCAGATTACACGTTCCGTTATCAAATTCTATACATTGTCTATTCAAAATAAATGGTCGTGCAATACCTTCATTTCATAAAAACTTGATTACTACGAATTTTATTTACTTATGAGCAGAGAGCGGACTGAAGCGATTGGATGACCAATTGCCCCGATAAAACGCAGATATAGTGTGCATGTTATAACAGCCCCACTATTTGCTTGCTCGATTGCATTCCTAGAACAGGTGTTGTTATTTGCGTGGTATGAATAGTACATTGTGTCTATTCCTTCATAAATTCAATTCAACAGTGGCGTGTAAGACGGAATATTATTTCGTTAGACTTCGCTTAAAAAATTATATCCGCTAATATAAATAATGCATATACATATATGTATTTATTGTTCTTGAGATAGTATATTTTCTTCTATAAGGGATTGTTTCTGGTTTCGTTTCTTTCAGTGTTATTTGGTTACAATGTTTAGTATTTTAAAATATCCGTTTTATATTGTAATATTGTATATTTATCCTATAATTTTTTATAAATATTAAGTTAATTTACTACCTTATTTTTGGAGTAGTTTTCGTTTTTTCTTTTTAGTCCATTTCTTACAGATACGATTACTCAAGATATTGATCTAAAAGAGGCGATAATTAACTTAGAAACCGTTATCGATCGAATGAAAAGTACGCCTTCTGAATTTGGAAACAAACTGAGACAAAAAGTTGATGCCATATTTAGCAGAAATCCAGATTTGAGTATATTATATCAATTCTTCACAGAGCCGATTGAAAAATCTATACATTCGAAGTATGGTGCACTTTTGCAACATTTTAATTACGCACCCATCATCAGTTGTAATGTGGAACGGACATTTTCTATTTTTAAAGACGCTTTAACATCGAAAAGAACTAATTTAACACAGAAACACCTTGAACAAATTTTAGTTGTTCATAGTAATGTTTTACACTTTCAATGTTTCACAGAAAATACATTGTTTTGAGTTTTGTTCTTTGTAAATTATTTTTATTCAAAATTCTATACGCAATTCGCTTGTCAGCATTACTTTTGTTTCAGCAGTAGTTGCTGCCGGTTACCAAACCGTTTATTACATTCGCTCTGTTGTGCATTGACAGATATATATTAACTGCATATGTAGGTATGTGCCGCTTATGCGAAGGCCACACGTATCAAATTGTTGGAAACTCACAGATCGCTTAGAGAAACAAACCTATTGCGAATACAAGACAGACGCCTATAGGCTATGAATCATCAATCGCTCGAGCCCGCTCTCTGCTGGTAAGTCTTCTTTTTTCCTGATCACGAAGCATAATCCGTCGGCGGTTAGATATTGGTCTCAGGAAAACCAATATCGCAGCGTCATTTCTAATAGCCAAGTGCGGCAAAAGTTAAATGTTTGGGCACGGTTGTTGGGTGATCATATTATAGGACTCTCTTAATTGATGGCAATTTAAGCTCTGAAAAATATGTAAACTTTTACAAAACCAAGTTCTTCCTTACATTTTACAACTGCCAAATATGAAACTCAACAGATTATACTTGCAACAAGCGCACAATTCTTTGGCAGCGAAGATTTTTTTAAATGAACAACTTCCTAACCGCTAGATTGGAACACGTTCTGAAACTCTTTCTTGGCCTCTCCGTTCTCCTGATCCTTTAGATTTCTTGACCTTTAGATTTCTTTTATTGGAATTATTTAAAAGAATCTGTTTATAATAAACATGAAAAGCCAGGTACCCTGGAAGAACTCAGTTTGAACTAGTTTTTACAATAGATTGGGTTACTGTTTGGCTAAATGCGGAGATATTTTTGCGCCGTTTATTTAAATAATCTATCTGTATAAAAAAATCAGAAGATTTTCATCTATGCATAAGAAAATAAATTTGGTTTACTTTTACGAAGAATTAAAACCTTGTTTTCTATTGTTTATAACAAGGAATTTATCCGTATTGTTTTGCTTACAAGAAAGCGTTTTGTTTTACTTAACGTATTTTTCAATAAGATACTTCGTTAGATTTATAGGAATTAATTTGTTTTTATTAATAAGAATATGTTTTCAGTTTGTAGCGGAAATAAGTTCGTTGTTCGATATCTCACTTGCGTGCATATGTATTTTATTTTAATTATATTCTGCTCTCAAATCTATTCGCATATGATGCCAACAAGCACTGACAAATACTTGTACTACACTATGTATTGTATTATTTCTATGATTAGCGTAGGGGAATACGTTTAAGTAGCCGAGAAGTAGTGGGGGAGCGGTGCATGCGCTATACAATCGTTGCATCTACACAGATATACCTATATATATTGGTAACGAAAAAATATTTTTATTACGAAATACAATATGTAAAAAGTATTACGTTTAGTAAGGTGTTTAGTAAGGTGTCCAACCCCACCGTTGAATCGACATCGTTCAGCCATGCTACAAATCAATTTTGTGAATAGTCAATGGATAATGATGCCATATTTTTCTAATTTCCTTAGAAAGGGCCTTCCAAAGTAAAGTTGAGTCTTTCACGAAGTTTCTACTTTGTTAGGGCCTACACATTTCGTATGGGATTCGCGTCGAATCACTATCTGGACCAGTTTAACACTTAAATATTATGTTTGTTCTTCCAGCGCGTACAACATCGGCTACAATGTTTCCGAAATTGTTGTCCTGCAATATCCATGATTTGTCGTCTCCAAAGCACTGCTTTACAGACGGCAACATATTTTCTATAAATTTCAATACCACGAATGCGTTAGAATTGCCAATGAATATGTGCAGTTTTTCAAAACCATGGGAACTGAAGCATCCCCTACACATTCACTTTAAATGGATATTTAACCGATTCTGAGGTCATTCTGTCACCAATGAATAATGATAATCCATGTTTAGCATCTCCCAACAGCTTAACACCAATTGCCGGGGGTGTTGGCAGGCTATGAGTTTTTAATACGTCCGCGCCTGTAGAGTGACCTAAGATATTTGGTTATTGACATTCACATTAAGCGACAAGGAAAACCATGTAAACTTTCGCGGACAGCATGCCCCAGATTGTCCCCGTGGCCACAGCCACAATAAGTTAATGCAATTACCACTACGCCATCAGCTGGCCGATGAAGATCACGTTATTCCATTAGCACTCTAAATTCCTTTTTCCTGAACAAACATTTATTAACGTGATGCTGTAACCGACCATGAATAATTAAAATACTGACATTTATATTGTCGACTCAGAGTTATTCCCTTTGCACCACACTTCATAAAATCATCAACATTATCTTCTAACTTATTTGTTTAATCGATGTAGGTACTTTACGGCCGATTTGTACATTTTGAAACCTTTCGGGTGATTACAAAGATATGCCGCTTCCATTCTCTTAAGACAAATATGTTGAATACTCCGTTTACATACATTTTTGTCACTCATAAATAAACAAAACTAACTTGGAAATCTTACTCCAAAATAGAGAGAACATGAGGAATTAATAAACGTATCTGCTTTTCCAAGAGGAGGCATGAAAATTTAATTTATAAGTATTACGCTGTTAATTGCTATAGAATACATACAGTATAGTCCGCTTATAATGGACTCCAAGGGACCTCCGATAAACGTCCATTAGATCCGTGTGGCCATTATATAGGAAGGAGGAGATAGGTGTGAAATAATATAGCAAAATTTATATGAAAGTTTATATTTTAAAAAGTTAAGTAACTCTGGAACTCGTGAACGCAAAAATAATTTTAAAATAAATTAAAACATAATATGTATATAAACATATACATATATGTATCTAGATAATAGAGAAGTATGTATGTATTTATTTCAGAAAATCTGTAATTTTTGTTTGAACAGACGTATTATGCATAAATTGGTACAACAAAAACCTATGCATCTTGTTTAAATTATCTAGGAAGTCCTTTGTTATCTGTTTGAGGTTGAAAAAAATTTTGAAGTTTTCCTACACATGTTAGTGCTTCCTTTGTAGATATGACTTCCATATCTGTTTCATCATCCTCACTGTCTGACAAAACTTCTTCACCGCATTCTCTCATTACTTCGTCAAATAACGCTTGATTAGTAATTGGATGTTCTGTAGTTATAACATTCTTATCAACATAGACATAATCTTTAAACTGGATGTTTTCATGTAGAAACATCTCCATTTTCAATAATTGACTTAATGGAAGATCATCTTCTGGATCAAAATTATTGTTGAAAGCTTCTGAATCTGCATTTTTTATTACACCAGCGTGACGAAAGCAATTTCTAATCGTATCTGTTGACACTTTGGTCCATGAATTGTGAAGAATTATGATCGCATTAAAATAGAAATTGACACATTCCGATCTGTTGCTTGCGTCTCAAGAATTTTTAAGAGTAATTCTTTTCTATAGGTCTGTTTTAGGCTCCAAATTATTCCTTGGTCCATCGGTTGTAAAACTGACGTTGACCGCGGTGGAAAAAATGCAATCTTTATATTGTTTAATTCAATATGAGGGTGGGCTGGGCAGTTGTCTATAAGTAATAGTATCTGGCGTTTCTCTTTATTTAATTCAAGGTCCCATTTTTTCACATAATTTTCGAAAATAGATGACGTCATCCACGCCTTTTTATTGAATGTGTAATCTACAGGTAAAGTTCCAGTATTTTTGAAGCATCTAGGCTTCTGAAACTTTTCTATTACTAGTGGCTTTTTTTTTTCTGATCCCGAATTATTTGCACATAACATCACTGTTATACGTTCTTTCGAAAGCTTTCCTCCAAAACATTTTTCACCTCTAAATTTATGAGTTTTATCTGGTGTGAGCTTGTAAAATATCCCCGTCTCATCTGCATTAAAGATATTATCCGGAGTATATCCGTTACTAAGCGATGGCCAAATATCTGCAAGCCATTGGTCGGTGATCGTTTTATCGACAGAATCTGATTCGCCACTTATTTTACCGAACACTATTGCATGCCGTTTTTTAAATCTGTCTAACCCTCCACTACTGCACTTAAAATCACCGCCACTTAATTTTCCAAATTCTTCGGCTTGCAATTGTAACATTGCCCCACTCACTGGAATCTTATTTGCTCTCTGCTGCTGAAACCATCTGAGTAACATTGTATCCACTTCTGGACGTGACGAATTACGCAGTTTTTTTTTCTTCGCATTTTTATGCCATTCATCCTTAATTTTTGAGCGATTTCCCCATATATTTGATACTGTTGATTTAGTTAAATTTAAAGTCTTACACATTGTACTTTGCGATTTACCACTTTCAATCGCTTCAATAATTTTTAACTTTTCATTTAATGAAAATGATTTGCGATTTTTAATATGCTTCTCCATGTTATCTAAATATGTATTATTCATTCAAAAGCGCACACACGACTGAAAGCACCTTTTCAAATAACGGTTTGAATATCAAATTTGATTGTATATATTTAGGGGAATTACCAAAACGTTCCGTTTATAGTGGATTTCTCGTGGTTTTATAGACCATTATAACCGAAAGTCCATTATAAACGAGTCCATTATAAGCGAATTAAAATACACATATTTAAATAGGATTGAAATTGGGACCTATAAAATTTGTCCATTATATCCGGATTTCCATTATATCCGAGTCCATTATAAGCGGATTATACTGTATCTTATTTTTTTAAATTTCAAAATATAGATGATTACGGACAGGTTATTTATTTCGGACGTTGAATTGGCGGCAAAATTACATTCTTCGAATGCCAAATTCGTCAACATATTTTTATTATTTCTCGTACAGAGGTGCACATAGCAAATCCGAGAAGAGATCTAAAACAGATGAAAATTTTGGTTAGTTGTTAGCTTTAAATTTTGTGAATAGAATAACATTTCATTTTTCAGGAGCTTCTCACGGAGATGATACCGTTTATATATTGTCCAGTAACGTCGATACAAGAACTACGCCATCTGACGTGAAAATGACCAAAATACTATTAGATATGTGGACAGAATACGCAAAATCTAAGTACGGGATTCTAAGAGTATAATTTACAATACTATTTCATTGAAATTTTTTTAGTGTGCCAAAATTAATTAATTTTGAAACTTGGAAGCCTATGAATAAAGAATATAGATCTTCAATTAAATACATACATATAGCGTCCCCTGAAGATATTAAAATGAAAACTGTGGAGAGTATTGGCAAACGTTCATTTTGGAATTCTTTAGAATAATTGGAGAATGAAAATCTATTTAAAGAAAAAAGACAATTTAACTGAAGTATTACATTGTCATGTTCATTTCATTATGTCAAAATACATTACTATTAACTCCAACGCGTACAGATTTTTATTAAATAAATGAATATACAATGAACTTAACCTGGTATTGTCCATTATCTTGTACGACAGCTGATTAATTCAAAAATTTTTACTGGTCTAAAATTGAAGTACTTGCTTAAGGTTGAATCGAATTAGATTTCTTATCCAAACTGAATTCAATTCACCTTTCCCAAATTTTGCGAAGCATCTTTGAATGCTACCTAAGTTCATAACACCCACTCTAACAACACTACACAAATTTTGCAACGCAACCAACGTATCGTTTCCCTTTTTAAATTTAAACAACAAAGATTGATGACTAAAATGAATTTTATCAATAGATATCCTGATGGTTTGCAAACAAAGCACGCACTGTTGGCCGCATTATAAATTTCCCCTGTCATAAAATGTAATTTCATTTCAGTTTGAGTTTGCCGGACAGAATACACTGAACACCGTATGACAAGCCGACAATACTACAAATGTCATGGATTGTTCTCCTTCGGTCTTGCAGGTTAGCATCACGCACTTTTACATTTTTTTGCGTGTTTTCCGTCGATGGACGACCGGAACGCTCATTGCAGTGTCGCAGAATAACTGAAACACAACTCAACAAATATAAACACAAAAACTGTTTGTCATTACTTAGCAAAATATAATTTGACAGATTGACTTAGTATAGACGCAAGGTTAGTAATTGTATAAGGTTGCCTCGTAACTCTCCACCAATAATATTGTTACGTGGGATAGCGTCACTCAGCGTGCCCATTCAAATTAAGACGATTTTGACTATAATTTTATCATTAGTTAAATAGGTATAAATCAAAACGATTGGTTTATGTACGATCTAATCACATATACTTACACAAAGCATATCGTAGTTTATTTCAAAGTATTGCTTTAAGTAATGGTTAATCACTGCTAGTTATTGGTGGCTCCAATAACTCCCCTGGACCTAACATCAGGAAACCCATGAGGGATGCCAACTTTGAGAACGAAATGGATACAAGAGAAACAGCAGTGTGGGTATCTTACAAACTAGTTGTCACCGGTTTTCTGGGAAACAAAAAAGACCCAAAGTACAAGGTAATCGTTGCTGACATGCTGGAGAACTTCATGAAGCTCGGTTGTAACATGAGCATTAAAGTTCATTTTCTCCACTCACACCTTGACTACTTCCCTTCCAATCTTGATGCTGTCAGCGAAGAGCATGGCGAAAGCGTCCACCAAGACATCAAGAAAATGGAAAGACGGCGCCAAGGAAGATGAAATATTAACATAAAGCGGATTACTGCTAGATGTTAAAAAGGGACGATTCTCAACGTGACCACAGCAGAAAGAGCACTAAAAGAAGTATTGATGGGAAGCGAAAGCGCGTGTATAAATAAGGACTTTTGACTATTAAACATTTTTCAAAATCCTGTTGTGTAAATGAAAACTATGGCATCTCTTACCTGTTTAATAAAATCTAGAACCTTAAGAACAAATGTAAAAGCTGCGATAACTTTTTTACCCCAAAGTACGTCCGTGTTTTATGAGATAACCTGACATGATTCAACAAAATCGATTTCAATTTTGATATCAGCACTAGAAAATACATAGAAATTAGTTATCCAAATACAAACAAGTTCAGGCCTGCGTTATCTGTTGCGGTTTCTGACGATCCCCGAAAATTTTGTAACCAACATGAAAACTCTTTGAAAACTATCAATAATGCCTTTCAATTAACGAGTTAATCATGCTTGTTTAAGCATTATATTTAACATAATAATACACAACTTTATTATTATTTATTTATATATTGAAGTTTATAGACAGCATTAATATTATTTTCGTTTGACATTTATTTTTCATTTAATATATGCTTATAATTTACAAATTCTATTATTAGTATGGTAGCTTCGCTTTCAATATTATTAATCTATTACATTGAAAATATTCAAACTCTATAAAAGTATTCATTACTATATGATTTATTTATATACCATATTTAACCAATGCTTACTACGAATATGTTCTAATATATACATTAGCATCCCGATTAAAAATTAAATAAATTAATCTTCATAAATACGTATATTATAACCACCAGAATAGAAATTATACGATATTTTCTCAAACGGTAACGCCCACTTCGCCCAAAATATCGGATAATCTCTCCAAATGTATGGTAATAGTATTAGTATTTCCACTGTGACTTCTATTCAAAAGTTGGAAAGCGTTCATGTACTCCAACTCTGAAAATTCAGGACCTTTCTCGACAACACTGTTTAATATCTCCTAAAATACACAAGAAATAGACTATAAATAATAACAATGTTAAGCAAAAATACTTCTGGTGTTAAAAAGAATAATTCGAAATAGTGTCTGGCATGATCTAATGCCACTTCTCTCGTCATTGTGATATTGGTGAGTGTTTGTTGCAAAGCAAATATGTTTCGACACATTCGCTGAATGCCTCCTTCATCTATTACATTCATATTCTGTGTTGACGTAATTAAAATCTTGGCAATCAAATGGCCGAGTCCTTCAAATATATACTACAACAAAATTTGAGTCTTATTGAGTATAAATTAAATTATGAATTACTGGGAAGTTAATATACTTTTGGGCTAAAAAAAAAACGGATAAAAAACATAACGTATGTCTCAAAAGTTTTCGAAAAAAAGTAAGTCAAATTTTTTTATTTTATCTTTTACATTTTAACAACAATAATATTCTTATATAATCTTAGTTCAATTAAACAAGACATTTACATGACGGATAAGGGCCCATGCTCTTTCATGGCACGTAATTTGACTCTTACACGGCCCATCAGACATTGGACGGTGGCAACGTCGACGTCCCGAATTTTCTGAAAAATTCTGCGTCTTAACTACTCCTCATTTTGGGCTTCCCAACTACCATCACATACCTTTCTGCTCAAATTAGAACAAAATTCCTCAATAGGCCTCGCCTGAGGAACATTTGTAGGGTTATCCGTCGGAACAAAATTGATGCCATTTGTGGCTAACCGGACTCTTGTTCTTCTGACGTAATGGAACGAGGCTGTAAGGCCAGAACATTATTTGGTCGTTGGAATAATGTGTATTTACAAAATTTCGAAGTTTTACGAGGCATTTTCGTATTTACCTCGAACACGTCCAACATGCGGCCGGAAATACCAGCCTCTGATATGGCACACCACGCCAAAATTTTATCTTCAAACTTGACTTTGCTTTTGAATTTAACATTGTTAGGAGCGTCTTGTACATTGTCCGTAAAGAAACCGTCATTATCTTTGGACAACGTGAAATATTTTTCATCGTACATAACGATAATTTTATCACGAAAATGAATGCGTCTCAAAGCACGGCAACACCTGGGAATTCTTTCCAACTGAGCGGCGGTGTATCTTGGAGCCTTTCTTCTTTTACGATAATTTAGATGCTAATGATCGACTAACAGTCGAGCGTGAAATATGGTATCTTCGAGATAACTTACGCGATGTGTTGTTTGCTCTTTCAATGAACCTTCGCTCATTAAGTCGGTTTAAAACTTTAGAATGTCTACTTTTAGGTAAACTGATACAAGGAATACCATCCTGGCAACCTTTTATTGTCTGATAGATTGTCGAAGCCGAAATATCTTGCTCTTTGTAGATCCTAACAATATCGCGTTTAGGTACTTGTCCAACCAACTGATAAATACCCGAATATCAAGCTTGTGCGACATTGCTGACATTAACTATTAACAAAAATAATATGTCATATTAAGCTTCAAACAATTTACTAAATTTTGCCAAATACAGCCAACGGCTGTATCAGATCATGTTTACTATAAATACATTTGGAATTTGGAAGTCCTATCGTATGTAAAATATAATTTAAATTTCTTAAAGCCCTGTTCGTTTTTATCAATGCATTTCTTCATATGCGAAAACAGGTCATTGAATCTTTCCTTCCTTTTCTATTTTGGCATTAAATTACACATATCTTCAAAAAACACCTACGGTTCTTCATCAGTTGCAAATTTGCGTTACTTGAATTACACTAATATATACGAAGTCACATGAATACAGTTCTGAACTATATATCTAAAACTTTTATGTAATAGTCTAGTAGCTCGAGCTCAGTACGCAGGCACATTACCAAATTCAAGCTGGACTTCGGGTGCTCATTAGGAAAGGTTTCAAAAACCTGGGGTAACTGTGTCTCTGTATACCATTTGGAACAATTTTTTTTCTTTTGGAAACCAACTGTTTATCAGTTCGCTTTTTCCAAAGAAAACGGCCAACATTCTATTTCCGACTGATTTAAATTTTCTTACATACCAGTTCATGTAAGAAAATTGAAATCATTGAATTCTTATTTATGTCTGTTTGAGTTGGTTGTTCCTAATCTTCAAATACCTAAACTCTACTTTACAACCTTGTGAGAGCGTCATAATAATAAATTAGGGCCCCATCAATTGCAACGAAATTGCTTAAACATGGGGTAGCCCCATTCAACACGACTCTGTCTCTGATCTTCAATTAAATAATGACGTAGCTATAATGTGTAAAACTTCCAAATTCGCAGGTGATCGTTGATAAGTAGATGTAAATTGGTTACACAAATTTTAAATTGTTCCTGTAACTGTCGATATGAAATTCGTCGATTTGCTTTAATAACTATAGAAACGGCAGCCACATCTTCATCAGTTATGACTTCTACCGAGCGACCAGAACGAGTTCCTTTTCTCTTGATGATGAACCCGAAAAAAGGAATTGCAAATACCAGCACTCGATGGTTCTAAAAGATGCACAATTTTATTTAAATACAGAAATAGTTTTATCGTGACATTCTTGAGTACTCATTCTACGCTTAAAATTGCAATAGAAAATCGACCTGAAATCTCGTCGCCATTCTCTAATGTTTGTTGGTAAACTTGCACACAACAGACAGATCTTCCAGATGTTACAACTTGTCTAATAACAGTATTAATACAAACGGAAAACCTGTATCAGAACTGGCGACATTACTTACGGGACAGTCTTTGAATAATTTGATTATTTAAATTTTTTTATACAAACCACAAAGAGCTTCGAAGTTATTAAATCGTCTCGTGGAAAACGAGAGATTGAGAATATGAAAAACAAATTGACCTAAGCTATTTTTTTAATAATTAAATTAATTATTAATTAATAATTAGTACAGTACCTTGCATTTTCTCGGGTGCAAACTGGACGTCATCGCCTCATCTACATTAGCCAATACCTTACTCAGTTCTAACACTTTCGGGTCGGGTTCGTGAGTTTCTTTATTATAATCATCAACCGCCAATAAATAATGGAAGCACTGTACCCTTACCTATAAGAATAAAGTATATATCTACGGAATGTATCAGTTATTGAAACAAACACAATAATACCTCTAAATGAAGCAACAACAAACAAGTGTTTGCTAATTCATCAAAATCTTGGGCGATACTTGTTAACTGTTGAAGAACTGCTGGTGAAACAGCTTCGATGTGCAAACCGTTACCTGGCGACGATAGTGATGGTTCATGGCGAAAATAGCTGGCAAATTGTAACATTCTTACGGAAAACCATTCCTATTATATGCACCGATAAACCAACAAAACTTTATTTATGGTAAGTGAGTATATAGACAATAATTATATCGCAAATTAATATTTGTTTTCATTTTTCTTAAAAGGGTATATGCATTAAACATAATAAAAAAATAAATGAATAGACAAAAATGTGTATAAAATAAATATAAGCTACCACCATGTAAGCGATCATAAATATATCTTATGGTCTTAAGCGTAAGTTCAATTATTCAATTATTATATTATTAATAGAAAACGGATGCAATTTCCATAAAACGCAATCGGCAATTGGAATTGTGTATAACGTCGCACAGTACATCCCGGCGTAATTCAATGAAGTATTTGTTTGACTTACTCGGCCACCTGGTCTCTCACGATAACAATGGACAACTCAGCTATTGTATTCGGAGAATATAGTGTTTTTTAAAGTGTTTTCATGAGCGTAGATAGAAGCGGGGTTTTTATAATGTATTTTATTTATTAGTTTATATTTCGTAAGATAAATAAAGTGCTGTGAGTAAGTTTCTTGTTTTCATAGTTTTAACTGTTAATTACATCGTAATTTTTGTGATAGATCCTGTTTAGTATCGTTTGATTGAATCTATTTCTACCAATTATTTCGACGTAAGTGTGCATTGAATTTCGTTCAGTTTCAATAACTTACGCACACATTTTTAGTTTTCATTTATTTAGATCTAGAGCATTGTTTAAGTTACTTTTTCAGACATGATATGGAAGAATGTCGAGAACGGCATTGTAAAACAATGGCGAGTTGGATTGACGGTCATACTGATTGTATGTCCATTGTCAGTGATTCCGAAATTTATTACAAAATCCGTAAAATATCGTCAAAAATTCGTCACTTAGGATCGCAAACACATCTGAACTCTGTAAAACTTTTACGGCGGCTAATATTCCATTAAATAAACTTAGCAATCCCACTTTAAAAATATTTCTGAAAAAATATACTGGTCGAAATGTTCCTGATGAATCAACCTTACGCAAGTATTATGTGTCTAGGTGCTATACGAGAACAGTAGAACGCATTAGAAGCCATCTTTTAAATCAATACATATGGATAAGCGCCGACGAAACGGTGGATATGTTAGGACGCTGTGTGGTAAATGTTGTAGCTGGTGTACTACATCCAACTATTCCCTATAACTCATATCTAATAGCAACAAGTGTTATAAATAGAGTTGATGCGGAAACAGTTGCTGAAACGATTAAGGAGAATATGCAAAAAATGCTTCATTCGGACGCCACGTACAAAGAAAAAATACTTTTATTTGTCAGTGATAGTGCTGCGTATATGTTAAAAACAGGCAGACTATTGAAGAAAACATATCCTAATATGCTGCATATTACTTGTGTAGAACATGCTCTCCACAGAATCTGTGAATATATCAGACACTTTTCCGGAAGTTGATAGACTTGTATCAGCTTTTAAAAAAGTTTTGAGAAAAGCACCATTGATAGTAGCTCTTTTCAGGGAAAAATTTCCATCTCTGTCACTGCCTCCCACTCCAGTAATAACTAGATGGGGAACATGGCTGGAAGCTACTAGTTATTATGCTGAGCATTTCGATAGTCTAAAACATTTCGTAACACTGCTGAAGGAGGATGCTAGAAGTATTGGTGAGTGCAAGGAGCTCACACAAATCCCAAATTTAAAAAATCAGTTGTACTTTCTTCACGAACACTTTGGAAAATTGCCAAAACTAATCACTTATTTTGAAAATCGAAATCTCAAATTAAATGACGGATTAACCACATTAGATGTGGCTGTTAATAATTTGAAAAGTATTCCAAGTGACTTCGGATGTGGCCTTCGGCAAAAGTTTGAAGCAATTCTTAATAGAAATCCAGATTTAATTACATTGCAGCAATGATGTATGGCGACAATTCCACAAAATCTAACGGCTAAATATGAAGAAATAAAAGAATATTTCCGGTATGCACCTATAACCAGTTCCGATGTAGAAAGGACGTTTTCTATTTATAAGGGTGTACTTAATTCAAAGAGAACAAAATTGACAGAAGAAAACCTTGAGAAACTATTGCTAGTCAATATTAATAGTCCTTTACTCAACTTGAACGACAAAATGAACAAATAAAAATGTTCCAATTATAGAAATAAAATTAAAAATTTTAAAAATACAACTTTTCAACAAATACATATGTATTTCGTAATTTTATAGATCACCACCCGTATGTTTTCCAATTATATAAATAAAATTAATGAATAAATATGTATTTCGTAATTTTAGATAGATAGATCACCACCCGTATGTTTTCCAATTATATAAATTAAATTAAAAACTTTATAAATACAACTTTCCAACAAATAAATATGTATTTCGTAATTTTATAGATCACCACCCGTTCGTTTTCCAATTATATAAATAAAATTAAATATTTTAGAAATACAGCCTTTCGCCAGTACTGCACTGGGCTTTGCGTCATGTGGTAAGCGTGTCCGTTCTCTAATTATTAATATAGTATATATAAATATTTACAAATACCATAAGCATTGACTAATCTACAATTTATCGCACTCACAAACATGTGTAGTAGACTATAGCAATACCAAAATCATCAATTTTGGAAAATCTTATAATTAAATGTGATTATATATACTATAAATACATACATTATAAAAGTACGAGGATGGTTCGGAAACTACGTGGCTTAACAAAGAAAATGCAAGTTTTTTTTTGACAAAAAACATTTTATTTTTCAATATAGTCTCCTGCTCGCTCAACACACTTATTCCAACAATATTCCAAATTAGTAATGCCTTCATTGTAGGTCGGTGAATCCAAGTCCTCGAAATAGCTATTTACAGCAGCGATTACCTCGGAATTAGACAAAAATATCTTACCGCCTAGACATGTTTTAAGGTTTGGAAAGATTATAATCGCTGGGAGCCAAATCTGGGGAAGTGGGTGAATGAGGCACTAATTCAAATCCCAATTCATGAATTTTTGCCATGCAGTCGCAGACTTGTAGGCAGGTGCGTTATCCTGATGGAAAAGCACTTTCTTCTCTCCAAAATGAAGCAGTTTCTCTTTGATTTTGTCGCTTAATTGTTGCAACAAATTGGTACAACACTCCCCATTTAATGCTTTCCCGTTTTTTCAGTAGTCGACCAAGATAATACCATGAGAATCCCGAAAAACAGTTGCCATAACCTTTCCTGCGGACAAAACCGTTTTTGCCTTCTTTGTCGGCGGAGAACCTTTTTTTGTATATTGTTTGGATTGTTCTTTGGTTTCGTGTAATAGTGGATTCAAGTTTCATCAACGGTGCACAAAAGTCTTGATTGGGGCGAAAACTTGCCAAAAGGATACGAGAAACACTCAAACGACTCAGTTCTTGCTCCGATGTGAGTAGCCGCGACACCCAACGCGCCCAATACTTTTTCATTTCCAATTCTTCAGTTAAAATTCTGTGCACACTAGAAATGAGTGAATATATTGATCACAGTGATTATTCACAGTAAATTCTTAATCACCGTTTTCACCATTTCGTTGAGCGCGCCAATCACAATCACAGTTTTATATTATTCGCTTCTTGTTTCACCATTCACCGTTTACAATATTTCACCATTAGTATTCATCGTTTAGAATCGTACACTTCCGTGAATATATATTTCACCATTCACAGTTTGGAATCGCTGACTTGCGTATACAAAAACAAATAATACAGACATAATTTATTAATTAATTTAATAATTAAGTGTAATATAATGTTATCTATCGTAAATGTGACTACTATTAAACACAGTACAGTCAGCACTCGCTTAACGTACAGCCTGCTTAACGTACGTCCGCTAATACGTACATGTTCATTTACCACCCTCTGTTCGCACGAACGTATCAAATATCGTACGAACGTAATACAGCAGATCTACGTAACTTACACTGTCGGCTGTCCGTCGTTTATGCATCTTATGTTTCTCAAATTAAAAATGAAAATAATGAATAACAACTGATGGAAATAATTTATTTTGTTGTAGTTTGTAATGTAATACAAAAATAAAGTAATGCCTACATAAGTGTACATAAAACTTAAATTTAATTCTTCTTTGTTTGTGTCAAGAACTTATCCATAGTCAATTGTGTTGTAAAAGTTCTTTTCCTCTCCTGATACAGTGTTTTATAACATAATGTGGTATTGCGAAGACTACGAATTACGTTTATGCTTCTTTCGCTATCTGGATCACAATTTTCTACTAGAGCAACAATATCTTCCACCTTACTTAAAATTTCACTTATTGTTTGTAGTTTTATTTCTTTTGGAAATAAGTTTTCTTGATGTTCGTCATCATGATCGATTTGTTTTACCATTTGTTCGTGCAGTTGAATTAAATCACTGGCTGTAAGCTCTTCTGAATGACACTCTATTAAATCAATAATGTCTTCATTATCGATATTCAGTTGAAGTCTTCTTCCCATTTCCACAACTTCATCTATAATTTCATCTTCAGTTTCTTCAATAACATTTTCATCGTCAGAAACAAACTGAGGACACAACTTCTTCCAAGATCTATTCATAGTTGTACTTTTAATTTCAGCCTAACTTGTACCAATATTTCGAACCGCAGCAAGAATATTGTAACTTTTCCAATAACTTCTTACGCTTACACCTTCTCCTCTATCGATAGCTTTTATCATTTCTGCCATAGTCGTCTTCAAATAATATTTTTTGAAAGTAGCAATGGCAGTCTGATCCATAGGTTGAAGCAACGATGTTGTGTTTGGCGGTAAATAAACAACTTTTATATTAGGACACAATTCATCTAACGTTACGGGATGACCCGGTGCATTGTCTAGAATTAGCAAGGCTTTAAAATTTAAATTAGTTTTTGAACAATAATTTTGCACTGAGGGTACAAAATAATTTTTGAACCAATCCTCGAACAAAGCAAGAGTAACCCAGGCTCTGCGGTTTGATTTCCAAATTACTGGCAATAAAGATTTTGCAATTCCCCTAAAAGCCCTAGGATTTTCACTATGGTATACTAGCATAGGCTTCAGTTTAAAATGCCCTGCCGCACTTCCACCCAATAGTAGTGTAAGGCGATCTTTGGAGGCTTTATGTCCTGACATACGTTTTTCGTCAACAGATATGTACGTATTTGCTGGCATTTTCTTCCAGAATAAACCTGTTTCGTCGACATTGAACACTTGTTGCGCGCAGTAGGCTCCGTCTTCTATTATCGCTTTGAGGTATCCAGGAAAAGCATTTGCCGCATTAAGATCAGCACTAGCTGCTTCGCCGGTCACTTTAATGTTATGTAATCTAGCTCGAATTTTAAATCTTCGAAACCATCCCCAACTTGCGTTGAAAGTTTCAACATTTGAAGTTTCTCCCATGTTATAGGTCAGTTCTCTGTGAATTTGTTTAGCCTTTTCTTGGATAATAGAAAGGCTTACTGGAACATTACGTTGATTTTGATCTTCTAACCAGAGCTTTAAAAGTCGTTCCATTTCCTCCATCGCGTTTGAACGTGCTCGAGTAGCAAAATTCTGCTGTATGTTTCCACCACTTTTCATATGTGCCTTTACGTTTTCTTTGTTTTTCACTATGGTGTCTACTGTTGAACGACTCAGACCTAGATTCCGTCCTATTTCTGCCATCTTTTCTCCTCTTTCTGCTTTTTCAATAATTTGTAATTTTTTCTCGAAAATAATAGTCTTTCTTCTTTTTCGATCTCTTTCACTTTCACACATATTTTTAATGTTTTTTACTAAATATTTCGTAAAACTAGAGTCACTATCACTATTTCCAGCCACGACTCGGTATCAATACATATAACGAATGGATGTAAACCAGTAACAGAAAGCAGTTTATTTTACGGTGACTACAAAATAGGGAAAATCCCCGTCTTGTGAATTCGTATAATAAATCAAGCATTTATTGCATAGTTTCAAGCCGACAAAGTGTACGTTCGAATAAACCACTACGTACGTTCGTATGAACAAAGAGGCGTATGTAACCATAAAATCGTAAACACCTGTTTTTATATGTAATTTCACCGTCCGCTTAACGTACATCCGTTTAACGCACAACAATTTGTGCACGCATTATGTATGTTAAGTGAGCGCTGCCTGTACTTCAAATTGAGAATATTCATACTTATGTAATAATATACCTACATTATCTATCACAACCCGAAAATCTTAAATTATTATTGCAATCATACCTAATTTTAATAATAATAATTAAGAAAATCAATAAAAATAGCGTTTTATACATCTTTGCTTTTCTATTTTTTAGAAGGTAGTTTAAATATAGGTATAAAAAACACGTAATTATGTACAATTCAATTTTTATGAAAACATAAGAACGAAATTAAGAACTATGACGTATTATAAAATAGTCTATTAAAGAATTCTTGTCCTTACAATATCTGTGAATAGGGCAATATTTGCATATAAACAAGTTTGATTATTTTCACCGAGACTACGACAAACAGTTCTAAGAGCAAATAGCTTAGATTGAACTATTTATAATAACAATCACCATTCACCATTAATATACAAACTATTCTTTTCACCGTTCACTATATAAAAATATACTATATTTTTATAAAGCAAACGGTGAACGGGTGAAGCGCTCACTTATTGTTAACGGTGAATATAATCACTGCTCTTTTGAAATCATCGTTTGCATTTTCACTGTGAATGTAAAATCACTGTTAAGACCATCTCTAGTGCACACTGTCATTTGAGATACATGCTATCTCGCGCACTTTTATTCGACGGTTATCCAAGACGATACGGTGGCCTTTTTCAATTATATTCGGAACAGTAACAGTTTTTGAACGTCCACTACCGGGTTCATCATTTATGCTCATTCGACCACGCTTAAATTCGGCAACCCAATTTTTAACTATTGCAAACAAAGGAGCGGATTTTAATAGTGTTAAATCCAGCTCTGCTTTGATTTCGGTTGGTGTTAAGCCTTTCAAATGAAAGTACTTTATCACTGCTCTAAACTCAGTTTTTTCCATTTCCATTATTACAAAATCACACGAGACGTTCACTTTCGTGCACTGTCAAAAACAGACTAATTGACAGATCGCTCTGTACTGTCATATTTAACCTATTAAAAGATGATTCTATAGAATGGTAAAGAAGATTTCTGCGAATTCGTGCCATCTGTGTTAGGTCACGTGTCCGAACAATCCTCGTATATTATATATGAGCAAAGCAGATACACAACGGCATATAGTCCTTTTACGATAACAGACGAGGCACGTCATAACCGGAAACTTCAGAATTACCTACCTATACAATACTAAACCCAAAAAGAACTGTATTTCACTATCGTATATCTAGAGATTTCTTCTTTGCAAACGTTCCTATCCTGCGTAACGTTGCCAACTTCTATTTTCGCTACTGTCATTCGTATCTGTCACTTGTGCGCCATTTGTTGTTCTGTATTTTTCGTGTCCCTTTTATTCAGTTTTGTGGTATTATTTGCATTTCATTAGTTCGCAGTTTGTTCTTTAGTTTTCGTGTCCCTTTTATCCAGTTTCGTCGTATTATTCGTATTGTATTAAAACAACGGTTCCTTTAATAACCAATAAAACATGCCTAAGCCACTAAGCAGGCAATCAAAAGCGCTCATTGCGTCTTTAATCTCGTATTTCGAGAAAGAACGCGATAACAATGCCACGCTATTGCCGTTGAAAGCAGTAAGAGAGGTAATTCTAATAATTAATATATTTTTAGAGTATTAAACCTTGCGTATTTTATAGAGAGTAGCCGATGCTTTAAATATCCACATTTCTACGGTTAATAAGATTTCTTCAATGACTAAACAAGGGATTATTCCATCTAGTCCAAAGAAGAAAAGGGTAAAAAAGAAACCAGTAGTGAACATTGATGATTTTAATCAGTGTGCCATTAGAAACAAAGTTTATAACATGTATAGAGACAGTAAGTATTTATTATCTTATTTCGAACTGTAACATTAAGTTTCCCTTAAACACATTTTAGAAGAACATATCACCTTATGTACTTTAAACAACGTACTTAAAAGAAGCGATATTTTTAATGGTTGTACTACTTCCCTATGGAAAGTGCTACGAAACATTGGTTTTCACTTCACGAAAGATGATCCTAAACGAGCGTTGATGGAACTGCCTCATATTGCTTTAAAGCGGATCTCTTTTCTACAGCAGTATATACGCATAAAACAAGAACATATATATCAGTTTATATTTCTTGATGAAACCTGGATCTTTCAAGATGGAAGCACTTCAAGAACCTGGCAAGATGAACATGTCAAAACTGTGAAAGCGAAACAAATAGGTGGCAAAAGGTAATCGTTTTTCTTTTTCTTTGTTGCATAAATTTTATTATGTTCTGTTCTAATAGGTATATAATATTACATGCTGGAAACGAAGATGGCTTTATTCCTGGTGCTGAATTAATATTTACATCCAATAACAAAAACTCTGATTATCATGGTGATATGAACCGTGACAATTTTCTGTTTTGGTTAGAAAATCAACTACTACGTAATTTAGAAAATCCTTCTGTGATTGTAATGGATAATGCAAGTTATCACAGTAAAATTAAGAATAAGCCTCCAACATCTTCCACAACAAAATCAGAAATTACGAACTGGTTAAATGCAAACTATATTGATTATGATGCATCAGCGTTAAAGCTACAGTTGCTAGATTTAGTTGAGCGGTTAGTATAATTATTCTTTTTTTTTAATAATTACTGGCTATTATTATTTATAGTTTTAAACCACCACCCATTTATGAGGCTGATGAGTTGGCTAATAAATATGGTCACGTTGTGCTCCGTCTACCTCCATATCATTGCATTTTTAATCCTATTGAACTGATATGGGGTATTAGCAAACGCTATTATAATAACCATATTGGCAAATACGGTAGAACAGAAGAAGGCTGCATAAAATTATGGAAGGAAGCGCTCAGTGAAGTAACCCCAACATGTTGGGCAAACAGCATCAAACACACCGAAACAGAAATTAAAAAATGGTGGGATAGAGAAATTGGCTTTGAACGAGAAGATGTAAGGCCTTTAGTTATTAATATAGGCGCAGAAGAAAGCTCAACCGATGACAGCGATTTTGAATAAAAATTATGTTTGTCATTTATATCATGTTATATTAAATTTGCTTTTCTTTATTATAATGTCAATTTATTGTGTATACTGATAATAATATTTATTGAAATAAACGTATTTCTATTTTATATCGATAGCTTAATTGCTGTTAATAACATGTCTCAATTATGCTAATTGTCAGTTATAATTTACCACGTACATAAAACTATAGTTAGAATGAGAGGCGTTAGGTTTATCTAATTGTTTTAAAAGTATGTAAATTATCGTTATTTCCTAAGTATGAACAAGACCTACGTAACTGTCAACGCGGATTACATGTCAACTTATTTTTAATACATAACCTCTGTGATAGATGTAAACAAAAGATTTGGCAAGAGTGCGTGACGCAAACATGACGTATGTTGATGACGTGCCTCGTCTGTTATCGTAAAAGGACTATAACAACGTCGCAACGTGCGGACGGTTAACGTACGGCGTGAATTCACCATATATGTTAAACTTAGACAACAAATATCTCTGAGAGATCTCTCGCGGCATCCACCGGCTAAGAGCGGCAACACTTAGCGATGATTTCCAATGCGTAATTACATATTTAATGGAAAAACCTTAAAGTGTTATTGATAATATAAAATGTTATAGATGTATGTAATTCTTAAAAATATCGCGTACTTTCAAATATATTTTTACCACAGAATAACAGAAAGGACATTTGAAAAGAAATTCGAATATCCCATTTCTTTGCGCAGAATCGAAAATCTCCATTTTGAAAACTAGTGTATTTGACTAAGGTTGGTTGAAGGTTATGCCAGTTGTTTATCAGATTTTGTTTTGTTTATTATTGTTGTTTTTTGTTACGTGTTTGTTATTTTATCTGTTTATAAGTGATATAATTAACGCTAAATAATAAATTAATATCGTTACGGTGGTATTGCATTTTATTCAACACTCTAATATTTTGATAACTTTTCAATAATTATATATATTGTTACGCTTAGCATATAGAGTATTTTAATCTATTTTTAATCCTATTTCTTCTTTAAAATATCTCGTTTTAAAATATATTTAACTTAAGACATTTTCTGTGTATTCGTGTCCAAAGAGAAAGTGTTTTTCTATTGTTATATTCCTGACCGACGAGACCCTTAGTTTCTACCTGACTCTGTGGAATTTCTTTCTATGTACATTTCTTTTTTTAGACTGTTTTAATATTATACATCTTCCTTTATATATGGTGTTTCATATTATTAGAAAGCTTATGTCACAAGGGTTATTCTAATAATATTTATGACATCGATAGACCACGTCTTCAGGTCGCGCTTCTTATTAATTATAATTCAAAGTATCGACCCCTCTCTTCGTCAGGTCATAAAACAGACCGTTTTCTAGACTTTTTCTATCGACACAAAAACTATCAGTCGATCTTCTCTTTAGTACCTTCGAAGGTTACACATCGCTCATCGTGCTGTCCAAGTTCACGATGCCACGCCGTCCGGTGTCTCTTCGCTTCTAAGGTAAACTGTATTGTTCTATACATATTATTCTTTTAAGCGAATCCATATTAATTCACACTAATTAATTTCTTATTCCTCCGGCCAACACCGCTCTACATATACTTGACCAAGGTATATCTTCGAAGGCCACGTGACCATCATCGCCACACAAAGGTAACTCTGTATTGTTCTATACAGAGGTTATTTTATATATATATATATATGTATATATATATATATATATATATATATATATATTAATTAACCCTTAATTTACTGCTCAATTAAACGTTCGTTTCAGAGTATTTTTTGTGTAAATTTTCAGTTACTTAATTACCGCTCCTCGTGTACATATTACTTTGATTAATTACTTTTAAATATATCAATTTCAATTCCTTCTTATGTAAATATAAATACAAACTTTAAGGACAACATGTGTTTTATTTATTTAGTAAGTAAGTTGTAGTATATTTATTTTATTTAATTAACCATCATCACACACGTCCTTGACCTTTGAAGGAACTTCATCACCACCACCAATTAATTGTTTTATTATAAAATAATTTTATTATTATTAGCACACCAGAAGCCCTTATTTGTAATAAGTGTCGCCCCCTAATTTGTAATAATATGTATACGGTAGTCGGTCATGATTGGTCCAGCTACTGATCAAGGATATTGATACGAGATATCAAAAATCAAAGGTGCAGACAACTATGTCCTTTCTGTTATTCTGTGTTTTTACTGCCTATGACCAGAGATTTATACCGAAGCTGCGACACCAAATACTCCTAATTTCCGTTTACATCAATCAGTTTTCACCTATAGATACTGAATATTAGTTTGATACTGATTCTCCTATAATGGCAACTACTCTAAATTATCTTATAATATCATGCACGGATGATACACAATAAGTATATAACATTGACGACAGAAATAATAATACAAAAAAAAATTCTATCCCACTCTTTCGTCATGAAGGAAGACATTCGACTGTTACTTCAAGTAAATTTGAATTTGGTAATTGAAAACGGAAAATCTCCTGAAGAATGTAAAATTCAAATACTCTTCACACCTATTTTTACAAATAATATTGCGTCGTAGAAAATAACGGGCAAGAAATAGGCCAAGTTTCAGGATCTCTTTTATAACGGGACATCTATAGCGACGAGAACAGACACATTCGCAGACAGCAAATGTAACATATACGCAGTTATCGCTTATAATTAAAGTTACGGAATTTTCGTTTTTACGTTTTTTCGTTGATTACAATTTAAAATGGACCTCCCTAAGAAAGCTTTAGAAGAAAGAGTAAAAGAATTCGAAGAAGATGCCTGTATCTATCAGATATCAATATTGTAATGTGCAAGTATTAAAACATTCGTTTGGAGGGTGACAAAAAAGATACACTCATATCCGTGAACTCATATCAAAAAGAAATCTTCTTCGGCTGGTACCTCAGGAGCTAAACGGCAGTCCACCGTTTTCGGTGGGTTTGAGAAACAAAAACGAGCAAAAATGAAAAACAATACTTGTGTAGGATACTGTAAACATGTTTCTCAAAGCAACAATCCCACTTCATAAATTTGGTCATCCAGCTGTGCGTGAATATTTTGCTAAGTACATGTCAGGGTCAGATGGACTTCCAGATGCTGACACTTTAAGAAGCAAGTTTGTGCCACTGTGTAGGCAATCTCAAAAAGATTATATAAAGGAACAGATAAAAAAAAGCCCATTGTGATCGTAACAGACGAAACCTCAGATAAGCAAGGACGGAGTGTTTTTGATATGCTTTTGAAAACAATCGACTCCAAGCTGACTGAGGAATGTTTTTTATCAAGTGTTAACTTTCTTGACACTGCCAATGCATCAACATGCCCCAAAGCAATTATCAATACATTGAAAGATTATGAAATCGATTACACCCAAGTAAAGGGCCTGGTATCATATTCGTCCGATTGTTTCAATCTTTTGAAAACATATACTTCACTCTCACAAAGTAAATATTGTTGGCGATGTTTTTGTGAACGAATTTAAGGAGCTTAATATGATTGTAGCGAAATCAAGCTAGTCTTCCTTCTTTAAAAAAAAAAATGAAAAGTTCATACTTAAGCTACTGGAGAGAAAAATTTCCGCTTCTACCAGTAAAACTTTATCTAGCACGTTGTCACAAAATGGAAGTCTTGGCTTACTGCGGTTTTGTATCTGAATGATTATTTGGATCACATTCATAATTTTTTCAATGAATGGGAAAATGAAAATTCCAGCATTTGCTTTTTAAAGAAAATTACACCAAAGAACCTTTCATATGTAAATTACAGATTCAAATAAGCTTCATATCTGAGTTGCGCCCGAAAATACTGAAATTAATTGACGCATTAGAAGGTTCAAGTTACCTATTTGCTCAACATTTGTGGAACAAATTAGAAGACTTGAAAGCAACTCTTGAACGACAGTCAGGGGTGCTTTGGTGTGAAAACGTCGCATTTGCTCCTAAATAATTGTGAAGAAATGGATTTGGATCTAAACACAAAATTAAAAACCGCATCAGAAAAAAGTTTCAATAAATTTCTCTGCACATGAGATTAAATACAACAAATGAAGCCTACTTCTATATTGGTTAGTTTAGTCATCTATGGCTGCAAGTACCACCTTAAATCAAAATGCATTACTCCAAAGCTTTTCAAAGATTCCTTTCTTCAGAGTACTTCCTTCTAATGAGCTCATTATGGGTATACTCACTTTCATCGCATAATGTTTCAATTAATAAACAGTAATGCAGTAACTAAACCGGGTCATGTATTGAACTACATATCCTCTTCAAGGTACGACCCCGGTCTTGTTTCTATTGAATACAAACACGACCTCGGTGCGTCCAAAATACGACCTCGGTATGTGTTACATATTTCACCACTTTGTTCATCTTGGAACGAGGCCACTAGGCTAAAGGAGGACACACTCTAGTATATAATGAGATCCCTTTAGATTTCGACACAGACACACACACAGAGTCCGAGAGAGTGTATTATAGAAACCTCCTTAAGACTAGTGTCTATTTAGTACTATGTTATATTGTTAATTGTTGATTCTTTATAATGGTGTTATTTAATTATATATTGTTATCCAAACGCTGACCGTCTATTATTTATTATATCGGCGAATCTGCGTACCAACGCAGCGATGTGCCCTCCGGGACCAGGTCACATCACATGGCGATCCTGCCCATGTCTGACATCACATGGCGATTCTGCCCTTAGTTAGATGATCAGATATCACATGCCGACGCTGCCCACGTCAGATATCACATGGCGATCCTGCCCATGTCTGACATCACATGGCGATCCTACCAGCCACTTAAGGCTGAATAAAGTAAGTGGAAAGTGGAACGAGCCCGAAAATATGGTAAGCCACTAAACAAAATGGAAACTAGGCGACGGAAAAAGTCATCCTCAGCCAGGAGCAAGCGGAAGCCGCTCACAGGTCAGCCCCGGAAACTCTCTACCACTTCAAGAGAAGACGCAAGTATTTTTTTAATCTAAGTAAAGACAATTACAGTGCGTAAAAGTGACTGAACAATGCATAGACATTTTATACATAAACTGTGTATATTACAATAATTAAAATGTTTCTTTATATTGTAAAGAATAATATCAGTTTGATGCATATGCATAATATGTGTAATAATTTCTGCTTACGCCAACGAAATGTAGTATGTAAACAGCGTAGCACCGTTTCTTTTTCTAAGGTCAAGTTTATTTAAAATGAATATAATGTATGTAATTGTAAACATTACATTATTGCCGTAAAGTTCAATTCAAAAACCTGTCGCAAGTTTGTTATCTATCGTACACGAGAATGTAGAAGTTTCTACAGATTTTTTTTAAGAAAAGCCGCCTACCTAAAACGAAAAAAACATGTTATATTTTTCATAAATTCACTTACGTTCAATGCATATATACAATAAAATGCATACGTTTTATTTTTTAATAGGCGCCACACAACAAGTGTAGTATTTCAAATTGTTTATCCAAGCAAATGTATAAACAATAACATGTGTATTTAAACTAGTTGAATCAATAAACATCGAAGTAAAATACGTACAAAATTAGTTCAGATATTGACAAGGCCAAGTTCGTTTAAAATGCACGACATCATTTATTTCTAAACGATTACACTCCGTAACATTGAACAAAAAGTATGTCTAACGCATTCATATAGTTTCGCAAACTAAGGAGAATTCAGATTAATATACGAGGAGCACAATTTAATTATTATATACAAAGAATTCCAAAAATTTTGTTGCAAACGTCTTATCACTAAAAGAAGTTGATTCCAATGATGTAAAGGTTAGTAACGGAACGACAGGTAGCATCCTTATCACGTCAAGGGCGCAATCGACGGCAGAGACCTATCGATCGTACCATTACGAAACCGACAACAGCTACAGTTTCCGCCAACTTCAGAACTGATCATCTTAGGGTTATGGAACTGTTGAAAAGGAAACCAGCCGAATCAAAAGATTTCAAGTGATGAAAAAGGCAAAACTTCAATTCGCTCCAGAGTCGTAATGAAGCAAGCATCTACTTCAAGGAAATGGTCCTATACGACGAAGACGCTCTCACAATTTTTATAAAAGAGAATGCAGTTTTAACAAAAATGTGTATTGTTAACTGGTCTCTAGAATTTCTGCATTGAAGATAAGGGCATACAGAATAAGGGAAATTACCGCAGTACGTGCCCCCTTACTGTTGTCAAAAATTGCTTCGCAGAACGTGACATACACGAAATATGTGTTGTCCAGGATAATCCACGAATCAGTGATTTCCTAAAATAATTTTGCCATAGAGCAAAAGAAAGAGAGAGAGAGTTGAATTATTTTAAAATAAATATGATAAAGGGAAGCATAAAGAATTGAAGACAAACAATCAAGCATAAAGAATTGAAGACAAACAGTCAAGCAAACATGAAGAATTGAAGGCAAAGAATCGAATGCGAAAAATTAAGGAAAGACAAGAATTATGAACTACGAAATAAGTCAACTATTCTAAATTACTACTACATGTTATGGAGATAAAATTTAAGCAAACAAACAGAGAACAAACTTGAGACAGTGTACAACGGCCCATTTACCATTTACATTTATCATCTACCATTTACAATTTAAAATTTACTATTTACAGTTGATCATGTACCATTTGTAATGATTTTAATTTATAATTGTGATAAATTTCAAATCGTTTTAATTTTAATACTTTAATGTAATTTCTATCTATACGATATTGTACAGAACTTTATTATATAAAACCTTTGTAATGCATAATGAATAATTTCAGAAAGATGTCGAATAATTAGATAATAGATAAGTATATCTCACTAATGTACATTATATCTGCACGTAGTATATAAGGAAATATAATTAGATATGTATATATATTTAACAAAAGAAAAGTTAAACGGCTTAGAGCCATTTCTTTTCTTTCTCGCCGGGTGGAAGATGCAGTAACTAAACCGGGTCATGTATTGAACTACATATCCTCTTCAAGGTACGATCCCGGTCTTGTTTCTATTGAATACAAACACGACCTCGGTGCGTCCAAAATACGACCTCGGTATGTGTTACATCTTTTACCACTTTGTTGATCTTGGAACGAGGCCACTACGCTAAAGGAGGACACACTCTAGTATATAATGAGATCCCTTTAGATCTCGACACAGACACACACACAGAGTCCGAGAGAGTGTATTATAGAAACCTCCTTAAGACTAGTGTCTATTTAGTACTATGTTATATTGTTAATTGTTGATTCTTTATAATGGTATTATTTAATTATATATTGTTATCCAAACGCTGACCGTCTATTATTTATTATATCGGCGAATCTGCGTACCAACGCAGCGATGTGCCCTCCGGGACCAGGTCACATCACATGGCGATCCTGCCCATGTCTGACATCACATGGCGATCCTGCCCTTAGTTAGATGATCAGATATCACATGGCGACGCTGCCCACGTCAGATATCACATGGCGATCCTGCCCATGTCTGACATCACAATGGGTATACTCACTTTCATCGCATAATGTTTCAATTAATAAACAAGAATGAAGATCGCAATGTTAAGGACATATTGTGAGTTACTAAATGCTGTTTTTCAATATTTGCTGAAGCAGCGTTACAGAGCATTTGGAGTCCTATGCTAACAGCGTAAACGCAGAACATTTCTTTAGTAAATATAATGTTGTCGTTATGGACAGAAGAACGACTCTAAACAAGTCAAATATTGAAATGACAACAATGTTGACTTTTAATTAACATTAAATATAAATTTTAAGTGTATATAAAAGTTGTTTTATTTCATATATGTAGTACATATATACGAATTTTAGTGAGAAATTTCGAAATTTCAAATTTTCTTTTCGCAAAATTTCTGGTTTTTATTTGCGAAAATTCTGGATTTTTTTATTTATAATTCTTCAATAACGTGCCTTCAAAAACTTTCCTCATTAGAGATGGCCATGCTCATTCAAAATTATACGTTTGTGACAGATTACGTGTACTGTCACCAACCATTATCAAAAAGCATGGCCATCTCTAATGAGGAAAGTTTTTGAAGGCACGTTAGTTGTCGACGACAGATGCAACAAAAAACACCAAATTTGTGTTGCGAGGAAATCTGATAAACGTTTTCCAACATACAGTGATTTATGGGGCATACCATTCAATTCAAATACTTGCAAGAAAAATTTGATGTTTGGAAACACGGTTTATTTTTCCCCATGAATCATTTGTACAACAGCCACGAGGTTTTTTCGATTACAAAATTATTAAACGCTCCACCATCACAGCTGCCACCCAAGCTCCTAATGTTATTCCTTGTTATATTTACATTTAATTAAGTAAAATAAGTACTACATAAATAATACATTTAAAATTATTGTAGTCGTTACAACTTACCATACTTTCTTGTAACTGAGCTAGTTGTTTCAATAAAGACATGTCCGATAGTATTTCGCCGGCGGTAACACCTCCTTCTCCTAAATTACCAGCTAAAATTTCTGCTTCACGTCTGTTTCGTTGCCTTATATCTTCAGGACTTTCTTCCTCGACTGTCAGTACCCTTCTTACCGTCCTTCTCCGTTCGATCCTCGCATGGGTTTCCTGTTGAGCCTTTAAATTAACCCAGTTTGGCAGAGATCTAACATATAAGAAAAATAAGTAGCAAACTGATAAGAGTTTTGTCTCAAGTAGTTTAAATGAATCTTAAAATTATGAACTTAGTACATCAATAAAAAAAATCAGTAAATGTACAATCTGTGTCACAAGGGCGTGTGGGAGATTACTTTTAAGAATGACCCGATAAACATTAATGAGTTTAACGATTAGGTAAATACAGAAAATCTCATGGTCGTTATTCAACAAAACTTCAATATTGCAGTAATTTTCAATCTGCGCATGCCTGGCATCATGAAAAGTGCCGTATTTAATAAACGCTTTAAAGCAGTCTTTCAATGAACTCATTAGAGAGGACCTCAAATGAGTGTTTGAGCTGGTGCTAGATACCTTAAAAGTCACAGTCGTATATTAAGAGGTGGATGCAGATGTATAACGAAACTCATGATGATTGGGAGTAAGCGTAGAATTTCTGCTGTAACAGCGAAAAGGTAGGATAAAATAACCGTACGATGTTTCATCAAATACCTGGTTTATCACTGCGTGAAGCTCAAAAGAATAGTTAAAAGAAGGATTAAAGACATCAATAAGAACAAGTTTACAAGCCGTAATCGTTAAATATAAAAGTATTAAAATTATGGCGCTTATCGCTCAAAAGCACATTGATTAAGCACAGAAAAATTCCAATCGAGATAGGGACAACGTAGTGTTTGCTAATGAACCCTTATTTTATGCGTGAACTCCCAGGATAAGAGCACGGATGATAGCACATTACTTATCAGTGGTCGAAAATCTTGTTAAACGCCATTCAAAAATGCATATATGGGGTTGCTTTAATGTGTGGAGTTTTGGACCGCTTTACTTGTTTTCCAGGAATTTAAATTCCAGGAAAAAGCGATTTGGTGACCAGACCTAAAATTGGATACTTCAAAAAGATAACCATTCGAAACACTGGAGTCGGCTGTACACATACTAGAAGATCGAAAATAGCATAACAATATTAGATTGACCTGATTGTGACGAATTTATAACTGCCGTATCAGGTTAAATTAATCTCGCTGTCTCTTAGTATAGATTATTTAGAAAATCTTATGAATATGGAAAAACGCTGTCAAACAATAATTGATAATTGCGACTTAGTACTTTAAAGATGCTTTCTAATCAGTGCCGGATTAAACTAGCGCAGGACTCGCGCAAATCCTATCGAGAGACCCTTGGTTTGCTTTAGTTTTTTAAGTTTAGGGTGTTAAATAAAACAGAACTAGTGCATTTGGAACTTACTGCAAGTGAGAATTAATGAATATTAAATCTCATTCTTACATGTAAATGTCGACTTATGTGATGCGTTCATAACTACAATCCGACAAACTAAGTTTGTACCAGTATGCAGAACACACCCTTTCGCGACAACGAACTTCCTGGTAATTAGGTTAATTAAGAATTGCTGAAAAAAATAAGTCAATCAACGGGAAACGTACAGACGCGCGTTTTGTTCTGGTTGGATGAGATTTAATATTCATTAATTCTCACTTGCAGAAAGTTCCAAATGTTAACTATATATACAGAAAGTATAGAAATGAAAAGCAATGTCCGTCTTCGAGGAATGCCGTGCATTGAAAAGTTCCAACCAGAACGAAACGCGCGTCTGTACGTTTCCCGTTGATTGACTTGTTTTTTTCAGCAATTCTTAATTAACCTAATTACCAGGAAGTTCGTTGTCGCGAAAGGGTGTGTTCTGCATACTGGTACAAACTTAGTTTGTCGGATTGTAGTTATGAACGCATCACATAAGTCGACATTTACATGTAAGAATGAGATTTAATATTCATTAATTCTCACTTGCAGTAAGTTCCAAATGTTAACTATATATACAGAAAGTATAGAAATGAAAAGCAATGTCCGTCTTCGAGGAATGCCGTGCATTGAAAAGTTCCAACCAGAACGAAACGCGCGTCTGTACGTTTCCCGTTGATTGACTTGTTTTTTTCAGCAATTCTTAATTAACCTAATTACCAGGAAGTTCGTTGTCGCGAAAGGGTGTGTCCTGCATACTGGTACAAACTTAGTTTGTCGGATTGTAGTTATGAACGCATCACATAAGTCTACATTTACATGTAAGAATGAGATTTAATATTCATTAATTCTCACTTGCAGTAAGTTCCAAATGTTAACTATATATACAGAAAGTATAGAAATGAAAAGCAATGTCCGTCTTCGAGCAATGCCGTGCATTGAAAAGTTCCAACCAGAACGAAACGCGCGTCTGTACGTTTCCCGTTGATTGACTTGTTTTTTTCAGCAATTCTTAATTAACCTAATTACCAGGAAGTTCGTTGTCGCGAAAGGGTGTGTTCTGCATACTGGTACAAACTTAGTTTGTCGGATTGTAGTTATGAACGCATCACATAAGTCGACATTTTCATGTAAGAATGAGATTTAATATTCATTAATTCTCACTTGCAGTAAGTTCCAAATGTTAACTATATATACAGAAAGTATAGAAATGAAAAGCAATGTTCGTCTTCGAGGAATGCGGCGCATTGAAAAGTTCCAACCAGAACGAAACGCGCGTCTGTACGTTTCCCGTTGATTGACTTGTTTTTTTCAGCAATTCTTAATTAACCTAATTACCAGGAAGTTCGTTGTCGCGAAAGGGTGTGTTCTGCATACTGGTACAAACTTAGTTTGTCGGATTGTAGTTATGAACGCATCACATAAGTCTACATTTACATGTAAGAATGAGATTTAATATTCATTAATTCTCACTTGCAGTAAGTTCCAAATGTTAACTATATATACAGAAAGTATAGAAATGAAAAGCAATGTCCGTCTTCGAGGAATGCCGTGCATTGAAAAGTTCCAACCAGAACGAAACGCGTGTCTGTACATTTCCCGTTGATTGACTTGTTTTTTTCAGCAATTCTTAAAAACTAGTGCAAATAAACTTTTTGTAGATTTTGATACTAACGTCTTTCCATTGGCCTGTTGTCTGTTGTAGCGATAAGTGGTAGATATCCCTGTGTTTAATTAAAAGAAAATATTTTTTATTCTCCTATTTTAATGAAAAAAAATTACGCTCAGGCAGGCATGGGTGCGCGGGGCCTGTAGCATTTATTAGTCTTGCCAGGTGGCTAATCTGGCACTGTTTCTATCATACGGATTTTTTAAATTTTAGAACACTTTTCTGTCTTAAAATATTCTGAGATTCATTTAATATAGTTCTATATTTATTTTAATATTAGAGGACAGTTTGAAACATTTTAATCGTTCACCATGTTCACATAAACACAATTATTTTATTATTAAGAAATTCTGTTAAGCGCCACGGTAAAGTAGTTTATTGTCCCGTCATACAGTCCCTATATTAACAATTAACGTGCCTTCAAAAACTTTCCTCATTAGAGACGCCATGCTTTTTTTTAATGGTTGGTGACAGTGCACGTAATCTGTCACAAACATATAATTTTAATAATTTGGTTGTCATGTATATATGTGTAATAACTAGTAATTTAGTTTTTGAAAAGATATTTATTACAATAGTCAAAATTAAAATAAAATAAAATTAAAGCAGATGTTGGAAATTTTGACCATTATTTTGAAGGCAAAATCTACGCTTAATGCTTTCAAAGCCATTTATTAGGATTTTTTGGGTTATGTCTATGTCAGCACAAGAATTCACAATATTACGAAGCACTTCGATTGTGTGATGTCTGGTATTAAAAATTGTATTCTTTAAATGTGGAAAAATGAAATAGTCTAGAATTAGCAAATCTGGAGATCTTGGAGGAAAATTAATAACTCTTATATCGAAAAATTGTTGTAAAAAAAATATTATTTCCTGAGATTTGTGCACTGGTACATTATCTTGCTGGAAATATCCTTCCATAAGTTCATTATGATGAAATACATTAATAAACGGCTCTAATAATTCAGTTCGATATTTTTCAGCAGTAATGGTTTGATTAAAGAATATAAGCCCAATAATTCGTCTTCTTGAAACTGCTAGACAAACGCCTATTTTTCATGGATATAGTGAAATTTTTCACCAATTCATGAGGGTTTTCTGCAGACCAAATTCTGATATTTTGCTTGTTTAAATATCTTGAAATGTGAAAGATCCGAAAAGAAGCATTTGTCGGTAATGTCATTATTATTTATGTTATTCAAAAACTATAGACAATACTGTGTTCTTGTAACAAAATCTACCTGTTTGAGTTCCGAAACTGCTTAATTTAATATGGAAACAACTTTAAGTCCTTTTTAAAATAGTATTACATGTTCCCACTGACAAATAAACCTGTGACAGTTTTGCGATTGATTTTTTGGATGAGTTGTCCATTTGACGTAGAATATCCTATATGCAATTCGCTGTTCGTTTTCTAGGTGCTCCACCGTCAAGGTTACGAGTTATTGCCCCTGTTTCACCAAATTTAATAATACAAGCTTGAACATGTTTTTGCAGTTGTGCGTAACTGTAAGCACTGATTAGTGGAATAAACCCAATCTCCAATTTCTAATTTTTGGCCAGTTCTATAGTAACTTTGAATAATATTAATAATTATAACATTATAATAAAATAATTTAAAAAATATAAGCGTTTATAATTTGAATTTATGTATGACATCTATCAGAATTTCAAGTTTTCTAAAGCTTCGCATGTGCACCAATCTTTGATTACTCAATTACCTAAAAACATCCTACTACAGTGAGGAAAGTTTTTGAAGACACATTATTTTAAATCCTTGGTATACTACTTATGACGTAATTATATTATTACTTACTATACTCTATTTTTAAAGTAGAGAGACGAATTTTTGAACAGACCACTTTGACAGTGAAATCTCATTGGTTGAAAGCAAGGCACCGTACAAATCTTGCTCAGATTCTGATCAACTGACATTGTTTATAATTAAGCCTTGTTTCTATTATTTCTCCGTTATTTCATTATATACTTTACCAGTTCTTTTCGGAGTTCGACAGTAATAGTTATCAGATACACTCGTAAGTAATTTATAAGCAATATATTGAAATAAATACAATTAAAAGAGTTTTATAGTTGGTCTCCAATATGGATGCACAACCAAGTACAAGTGCCGCTGGCCGTGAACATGCTTGTTCTCCTCCGAAAAAGCGTGAAAATACGAATCATTTGCGTAGTACCGAAAAGCAGACAATGCTTACAAGAAAATTATAGCCGATACACTCAATATCAAGAAACTTGACATGATAAAACAAATTTTTGACGTAGTAGGCAAGTGAATACAATTTATTACATATGATCTATATTTTACAGAGTATGCTTACAGGAATTTCAAGAGCAACAGTGTATCGGGTGGTTAAGGAGTATAAAGCCTCTGGAAAATGTACAGATCCTAAAAAGATTAGTGGTAGGCCTTCTTTACTGAAATCCTTTGATACAGGTGAAAACTGCTATACGCCAAATAGTTCACAATATGTTTCGACAAAATGAACCTTCGGCATTAGATAAGGTGCTGGTGCAAGTAAGAAATGACGAAGATTTGCCAAACATGAGTCGATCAACATTGTATTTGCTAATAAAGCAAATGAATTTTAAGTAAGAAATATTTATTATATAGAAATACATGTATATAATTGCGCTATGTCCTCTAGATACTTAAAAAGGAGCAGAAATAGTATTTTGACCGAAAGAGATGACATTGTAAGATGGAGGCGACAATATCTCAGAGATATTTCACAATATAGAGCTCAGGATAGATCAATTTTCTATTTGGATGAAACTTGGGTGAATGAGGGTCATACAGTACAGAAAGTGTGGACTGACACAAGTATTCACAGTCGTAGACAAGCCTTTATCGAAGGGCTTTCAACTGGATTAAAAAATCCAGCAGGAAAGGGACGTCGTCTTATTTTGTTGCACTGCACATTGGAAGTTGTAATGGCTTTGTAAAAAATGGCTTATTATTATTTGAAGGAAAGAAAACCACTGATCACCACGATGAAATGAATGCCACTGTTTTTGAAGAATGGTTCTCTCGAATATTAAACTATTTATCTGACAATGCTGTTATAGTTATAGATAATGCATCATATCATAGTCGTAAAATAGAAAAGCCACCATCATCATCATGGAGAAAGGTGGATATTCAAAATTGGCTAACAAGTAAGGAAATACAATATGATGAGGATATGGTCAAAGCTGAACTGTTAAGCTTGGTTAAAATTCATAAGAATATTTATAATTCCTATGTTATTGATGAACTAGCAAAATCACAAAATAAAACTGTGTTACGATTACCTCCTTACCACTGCGAACTGAACCCTATCGAGCTTGTTTGGGCCCAAATAAAGAATGAAGTGGCTGCCAAAAACAAAACCTTTAAATTATCTGAAGTGAGACAATTATTACTTGACGCCTTGGGAAATGTAACAGCTACTACTTGGCTAAAATGCATAAACCATGTTATAAAAGAAGAATCCCGTATGAAAGATCTTGATGCAATAATTGACTAAGTAGTAGAACCATTCATCATTAGAGTTGAAGAGGATAGTGACAGTGAAGATTTTGATTGTAGTTCGATATCATCATCATAATTAAGAGATATATTAATTTACTTCTAATAGTTATGAGCAGCTCATAAGTTTATGATAAATATTTTTATTACATTTGCATTTCTGTAAATAAATATTTGAATGTAATTTTTGCTGAACCAGTAAGTTTACAATAAATGTATTATTAATGTATATTTTGTATTATAATAAATAAATGTTATGTATCTTATCTATTCTCCGTTTACACTTTCTAATATTTACTTAATTTCTTTCCTCTTCTGTCATCCTAGATAAATTCCTGTTGTTGATTTCTGCATAAGTCTATACTTAATATATGCGTTCACAAATGCAAAAATTATTTGAATTTTGCCGCGTACAAATTGTTTTCAAGATTTTCGTGCATGTACTTTGGGCCAGGCGTACGTTCAGAAATTTGTCTCTCTACTTTAAAAATAGACTATAGGGCACCAAAAGATTTAATACATGTGAATTGCAAATACCATTGTAACACAGCTCATTTATTGCCACATTAAGATTTCTCTATTTTAATGTTTAGTTAATTGTTGTTATTTAGTTACATTCATAAAATTTAAAAGATTCTTGAAGCTGTTTGATAATATAACAAAACACGTGCAAATCCAAATATGAGTTTAAACAAGGCCTATTACAATGTTCACCAATTATATTATAATGAGAATATTAATATTTGAAATGTAAATTTTCTTTTTTGGCAAAAACTAAATACATAATCAGTTTTCTATTTAATCTGCGAGGATTACAAGAGTTCTACATAAAACATTAAATAGAAGATAGTTTTCTGCAAATTTTGAATTAATAATTTTTATTTGCAAGGCCGTTTGACACGGCATAAATTTTGTTAAAAATTTTACAATAAAAAATATTATAAAATACTATGCAATTTGACCTTCAAAGTTGTAAAATAAGATTGTAAGAAAAAAATAACTGTTTGACACGATTTGAAAAATTTATTGAAAAATTTGTAAGCATGCGCATTTCCGTGACATGTTTTCGATATTATTATTTGTTTGATATTCTGATGCCAACTTCACACGTGATATCTAACCTAACCTCGGCACGCTGCCGGCATCGCCCGTTCGCCGTTTTATTGCGCACTTTTTATTCTTTATTTTATAATTTATAGAACCAATCCTATAAATTTTCTAATAATATTTTATATAAAATTTTACATAAAATAATTGTGTGTGTGGCACGCTATTAATTTTACAAATAAATTTTATAATATTTTTTGTTGTAAATTTTATAACAAAATTTATGGCGTGTCAAACGGCCTTATTAAGATATTAAGTTAAAGTCTATCTGTGCATCTGAGGCACATATAGACAATTAAACCAATTTTTTGAACACATAAATAATCTACACCAAAACATTAAGTTCACCATAGAAAAAGAATCAGATCAAAGTATAAACTTCTTGGACCTTACAATTTCTAGACAAAATAATAAACATGTCTTTTCAATATATCACAAACCCTCACACACAGATGTTATCATTCACAATAGTTCCTGTCACCCGGTAAGTCATAAACTAGCATCATTCCATTGTATGCTACACAGATTAATATCAGTATCTTTAAATAATGAAAACTTCTTTAAAGAATTAAATATCATTAAACAAATAGCGCAAAATAATGGATATAACCCAAATACAGTAGATACAATTTTAAGAAAAAAGAAATATAGGAAAGCAATAGAAAATGTGTACCCAATAATAAAAGATAAACCAAGCAATTATAAATTATTAACATACATAGGACCGATAAGTGAAAAAAAAGGAAAAATTTTACGAAAAACAGATATAAATGTAGCTTATAAAACTAATAATTCTTTAGGGAAATTCATAAAAAATAATAAATCCAAGACAAGCAAAAGTTATAAATCCGGAGTATACAAACTAACATGTAAAGAGTGCCCTAAAACATACATAGGTCAAATTGGTAGGAGCTTTGAGAAAAGAATACAGGAACATTTTAAAAGTTTTATTAACAAAAAGACAGATTCCAATTATGCAATTCATTTGTTGGAAAATAATCATAGTTTCAATAAAGATTTCGAAATTTTACAGTCACAACAAAAAGGATTAAAGTTAAATTTACTGGAATCGTTAGAAATAAATAAACTTAAATATGCAGATATATTGTTAAATGACCAATTAGACCTTAATAATTCCCCACTTTTAAACTGGTTTCATTAAATATTAAAATTTAAAAAAGGTATATATATAAGTTATTTAACCACAGTCTCCATTGAAAGAATTTTTTAAATATTAAAATAACAATAATTTTAGACGATATATCGGTAAGAGACGATTCTAATGTAGACAAGTGCAACCCATTGAAATAGTTTAGAAAAAAGCCATACATTTGTGAAGAGCGTGTTCAGTAGTAATATAAGATCCGAAGAAGCTACATCGTAGCGAAACATGTCATCTATTTATTAATATATAATAAAGTGTAATATATACTGGAAATTAGTATAAGTGTTTTACTTAAATCCCATTTTCATATAATGGATTTCCAGCAAGTATCGGCCGATTCAATTAAATTAAAAAAAAAAAAAAATTATTTAATTATTAATTCTAAGATTAAAATAGCAGTGTATACAGTCTTAGACCCGTGAACAAGTGGTGAAACAATCCATGCTTGTTTGAAAGTGCACTACAAATCCCTTCAAACCAGGAAGAATTTACATTTTCTCCAAAAAAATCTCCCATACGCTCTTGTAACACACGCTAGATAAATGTTACTCACTTTAAAAATCTGCTAATATCATCATCTTTCAACCATGCTGCACTACATATTCTTCTATCTTCTGTATGTGGTTGCACAATACCGCGATAAGCTGCATGGCACGTATCTCGAAATTCTTTCAAAGCTTCACACGCGTATTTTATTATGTGTTCGCCGTACATCGGAAGGGCTTGTAAAATTGATTGCCATTGATTTACCGTTTTCTCCACAGTTACAACACTCTGTAATAATATAAAATATCATGCAACCAAAAATCTACCAATATCAGACATACAACAAGTAAAGGCTTATAATCGGTAGTAACATCTAATAAAATAGTGGCTTTCCAAGCATCCTTTGTTTGAATTGCAGTATCAATTTCCATTCTAGTCTCAGTAAATTTCTTTTTTAGAAATGTATTCATAACATAGCCTGAGAGAAATTGATGTAAAGTGCATCGGGATCTAAAAGGAAAAAACTTATAATAAACAAAGTATTTTAGGAGTTCTTTTGTGTACTAACCCATGCGGTAAGCCCATAGATTCTTCAATTTCCTCAACAAAACACATAAGAGGTACAAATATTAAAAGAATATTGTTCATGTCAGGAGTAGTGACTAATATTTTATCTTGCTTTATATCAATTTCCTTTAAAGTACTATTCATTGTCAAAGCACTTGCAGAATCTTCGTATTTAAACAAAGATGTTTTCTTGCTATTGCAAAAATATTAAATTAATATGAAGCACTTCTAAAAAATGTATTACGTACGGTGGCTGTTTTCTTCTAGAAAAATAAGAAGAGAGATTGTCTATATCATTACTGAAATTATCATTGGACTGAACATCAATTGACATATTTTGAATATCCAGATAATCATGTAATAAGTTTTGCAACTGAAACAAAAAATTTACAAGATATAAATAAATGATATTGAACTTATTATTCTTACCACAAGTTGAATTTGAGACCAATACAAATTCATATCATATAGTTTAAAAGTGACTTTATGTGCATTAATAGCTCTTTGAAAATATTTAAGTAACATAGCATGTGCCTGAGCAATTTGTTTGAATTGCTCAAATAATGTCTGTATAAATTCTACCAGTAATGTTTGTTTATTCTGTTCCCCTTCCTCTTGCAAATTCTTAAAATCATTAATAAATATTGTTGTTCTTTGAGCTATGATCAACAATTCTGATTTCATGTCTGATTTAAGGGCCTAAACATTTCAAATATTAATTAAGTATTTTTATAATTACATTTATATTTACATCAATAGCATAAGGTATTCTCTCTAATAGTGCCAAACACTTTACTAATATGGCCACAAAATGTGATGGGTCACTTTCCTGACTTAATGCATATAGGTCATCTTCTATGTCAAATTCATCAAATTTTCCTTCGAACCTATAAACTGATAAATTTATTTACCTACTACATAAAATATTTTTATGTCAGTACTTAATCTGTGCATCTTGAAATATTCTCCTAGGTATATTTCGTCTTGAAGACATTCTGAAGTCATTACTTCTACGAAATTGAGAATTTAAAAGACCTTCTCTATGTGAACTTTGTCTACTTAAAGCTAGAACATACTGTGACGTCTTGGTATATATTTGCTGTTTCAATTCATTCAATAAAATTATGTGTAATTCCTTTTAAAATACAAAAAAAAATAAACTATTAAAATTAAAATCATATGTAAATATCCACCTCTTTTTTCTGTTCAATTTCAAACTTCAGTTCTTTAATTCCTTCTATACCTTCTAAACTATCTTTCCCCAAAGATGCTGCTTCAACTAAAAGTTTTGTAGCATGTAAATATTCTTTTTTAATTAAGTGTGTTTGTACTTTAATCGGTATTTCATGCATTTTTTCTCTACAAATAGATATTTAAACATACAACTAATTATATAAAACTAAATTATACATTTCCTCCAGTAATTGTAACATATATTTATATTCTAGACCTTCAATCCATAGTTTCTTTAGATCATCTCTTTTGCAATGAAGTAAAGTTTTGCAAGCTTGTAAATTCTTTTTGATTCTTTGTATTTTTTCTCTAGACTCAGTTACTTGTTGAGATAATGTACTAAATATTGTCATAACCTACAAATAAGAAATTGTGTAACCACAGAATCAAAGTTGTGAATATAAAACCTGTGTCAAATCTCCTTCATGTTTTTGAACAAGATCATCTAATTTCTTATCGCAGAGTTTAAATTCTGAATCTAATTTGGCTTTTTCTCTATCTCTTTGTTCATTAGTTTCCGTGGCTGATAATGTCCGTATTACACTCATCAACAAACCACTCTACAATTATTGAAATACATAATGTTATAATTACTTTGATATGGATATATACCGTCTCTTTAGTAGTTTTAACGCCCCTTGGGGGCTTTATAGGCGGCGATTCCATCTTTTTACCTAATACATATATAGTAAAATATTACTTAATGAAGGATTTACTAATCAAATTAAGTAACATATTGTTCTCAATTTAACAAGAGAAAAAATAGTAATAGTTCTATATCAACACCATTACACAGACACATTATATATTTGACAATTTCGGATATCAAATGTCAACTGTCAGTTACTTCCAACAACTTTAACCTGTAACTGAGGTATGTTGAAGATTTCTATTTTCCAAAGAAAAAGATTGTAGATAATTGATCTTCTCGAAAATGGAGGACAGCACTATATAAATAAATTAAAATTAAAAGTAAATGGTCCTCTAATTTTCTGCTTGAACGCTTAAACAGATTTTTATATAAAAAGTAATTAAATGTCAATAACATTGCTGTAAAATAATTTCCAAGACCTTAACACACTTATCATTTACTTTTTTAAACAGACATAAATAGCTTTAAATAATCGATAAATTAATTAAATGTTGCTCGCGGACCAAATAATAAGCACAAAAAAAATTATAAAAGTATCCATGAAAGTTGAAACCGATCACAATGTAATAGGTATCCAAGACGAAACAAAAATAATAAACAAAATGTTAGCAAAATTTTAATGAGATTACCCTCAGATTAATCAAAATTTTGCGTATGTGGAATTTTTGTGAAATTTAAGACAAATTTAATGTAACAGTTGCAAAATGGTAATTTTTATATAGTTTATTTACTTAGATGAGTTTTTAACTTAATTATACTACATTGTAGAGGGAATGCATATCAGTGCATATCGGCCAGGCTGGAGTACAAATTGGGAACGCTACTTGGGAATTATATTGCCTAGAGCATGGAATCGAACCCGATGGTAAGCCTTCAAACGAAACAACGGATAATTGCTTTGGAACGTTCTTTTCGGAAGTCGAAAATGGAAAGATGGTACCTAGAGCTGTCATGGTTGACTTAGAACCAACTGTCGTTGGTAAATTTAGATATATCTACATGAAAGATTCATCGTGCATTACTTTTAACGAATATTGTTTATTTACAGATGAAGTAAGAGCCGGAAAATATAAACAATTATATCATCCTGAACAACTAATAACTGGAAAAGAAGACGCTGCAAATAACTATGCCAGAGGCCACTATAGCATTGGTAAAGAAATGATCGACGTCGTGATGGAACGCCTTTACAAATTAGCTGAGCAATGCTGTGGCTTACAGGGTTTCTTCGTGTTCCATTCATTTGGTGGTGGCACTGGTTCAGGATTTACTTCCCTGTTAATGCAGAAACTCTCTCAAGATTTTGGAAAGAAGAGTAAATTAGAATTTGTTGTTTACCCGGCGCCACAGGTGAATATATTCTAAGCATAATTGTAAAACAATAAAATCCGTAATCCATTTAATATAGTAAATTAAAGTATACAAATCATTTTCTTTTAGGTATGTACAGCTGTTGTGGAGCCTTACAATTCTATTTTGACAACTCACACGACTCTAAATCATTCTGATTGCGCTTTTATGGTAGATAATGAAGCAATCTACGACATTTGCAGAAGAAAATTAGGTATCGAAAGACCGGACTATATTAATCTCAACAGACTCATTAGTCAAGTTGTATCTTCCATCACCGCTAGCTTGAGATTTGACGGAGCACTGAATGTGGATTTAACTGAGTTTCAAACAAATCTGGTGCCGTATCCGCGCATTCATTTCCCTTTGGCATCCTACGCCCCGGTTGTATCATCGGACAAAGCCTTTCACGAGGGAATGTCCGTCTCCGAGATAACTGCAGAACTCTTCGAACCCGCTAACCAAATGGTCAAATGCGATCCCAGACAAGGAAAATACATGGCATGTTGTCTTTTGTATAGGGGTGATGTCGTACCCAAAGATGTTAACGCAGCGATAGCTCAAATGAAGGCGAAGAGTAATGTGAGATTCGTGGATTGGTGTCCGACAGGATTTAAGGTAGGCATTAATTATCAGCCTCCGACTGTCGTACCGGATGGAGATTTGGCGAAGGTGCAAAGAGCTGTTTGCATGCTTTCGAATACTACCGCCATAGCTGCCGCTTGGAATAAGTTAAACAGGAAATTCGATTTGATGTTTGCGAAGAGAGCGTTTGTACATTGGTACACGGGCGAGGGAATGGAGGAAGGAGAATTTCAAGAAGCGAGAGAAGATCTGGCAGCACTCGAAAGGGATTACGAAGAAGTGTCGGCAGAGTGTTGCGATTTTGACGAAGATAAAATGTCCGACATGTAACATTATTTGCTTTACGGAAATACATCCTCATTTAGTCTATGTAATGTTTTTATGTTTTCATTTGTGTATGTCTTATCATTCGTTAAAATTGAATAAATATCCTTTAGATTGTGAAATAAAAAGTATTTTTTTAATTTTCTTATTATCAACGAAAACTAAGTAACTAACTTGGGAATTCCTGTTAGAAAAGATGAGAGATAATAGAATATTTTTTCATTAAACCTCAAGTTCTAAGAAGTGTGAATAAAATTTGGTTATAAAGTGTGTTAACTGTTTCTAAAGCGAAGAATCATTAACGAAGTGTTGACTAAGACTACTTTTGCAATAAGCAAGCTTTTGAATTTAGAACTTGCTTGTCCTTTACAATAATCGCGATTAGAATTCTTCTAGAAAAAGGTTTAAAATATTCAAATATTGAAAAAGCTATACCATACGATTTCACGAACTCAACTGATTGATGGGTTACGTTCTTAGTAGCTTTTACAAAAATTTCAATATTTTATGTGTGTGTGTATGAGTGTTTAAAAAAAGAGCAGTAATTTGGTGTTGCAACATACGAATGTATAGTTTAATATTATATTGCGGAATTCAGCAAAAACTTCTGTTAGTTCATTTTATTACCAATATTCTGCATATCATTTATGTGCCTTTTATGGGTCATGTAATTATTAGTTTAATCTAAATTTAATTAGAAACTGTTGCGTTTGAAATATTAAAAGTTATGCAAATGATCATATTAAATTCTTTTCATGGAATATTATATATTTCACACAGTTATTTAAGTATTGGTGTCCAAACTTTCAATTTAGTGTATAGGTTATTAAGCTGTTTTTATTTTGATAAGCCAGTCTTAAATTGTATAATGGCATGATTTTTTTCTGGTAAGTCTTTTTACATAAGGAACAGATACGTTGGCGAGATTTGAGTGTAAATTGTTTTAAATGTTGAACGTTCTAAGTATCCTTGTGTGATGGTTTTGTATACTTACTGTAAGGATAAAGAAAACTGGAAACATTGAAAACTGAAAATACCGCACAACAATGGGTGTGCCGTACTATGTATGGCATATATTTGACATTTGTCACCGCGATGTATCGAAAGAAGTAAAATACACTTATTTTTTGTGTGTTTATTCAACAAGTTGATTTTATAAACGGTAAATATATAAATAAAGAGAACATTCGAAAATTAACTCTAAAACAACAAAAATAGTTTCTTCCAACGGGAAAAATAAAATTAACAAATTCTTCAACAATAAATAGGTAATAAAGATATATGTTCATAACTTATTTCAACAAATTTTCAAAGAGATCACCCATTTCAGCATAATCTATCATAGGAACCCTGTTGAACATTTAGTAACATTTCGGGTGTAATCCTGTACTATCTTTTTTCTTAGTTCTGCTAAATTTCTGGCTCTATCTTGCTGGAAACCATTGACTTCTGATTTTATATGCCCTTACAAAAATAAATCGTTTGGCGCTAAGTCCGTGGACCTAGCTGGCCAATGTATTCTATTCCAATTACTTAGTATACGTCTACGAAAGATATCATTTAAGTAATTTTGTACATTTCTGGAATCATGCGCAGGGCGCCCATCTTAATCATATTTCATCAAAATTAATACCGGGCAATTCACCAATGGCAGGAATAATATAGTTCTGCAGCAAATTTAAATATTCTTGTCAATTCAAAATCCTATCTATAAAAAAAGGTCTAATAATATTATCTCCAAGTAACCCAGCTCACACATTTAGTTTTTGGAGATACGTATTTGCAGCATAACGTAAATGACGGTTTTCTCTAAGCCAATATCGCGCTCTTGATGGATTGTGCTTACTTACCGTGCATTGTAAAAGTACTTTTATTAGTAAAAACATATTTTTTATGAAAGTTACATCTGCAGTAGCTTTCTCAAATATTTGATCGCAAAATTCCATTCTGTGCTGTTCGTCATCCGGAAATAATTCATTTGATTTTTTTAATTTATAAAATCGATATTTATTTTTCTTTAAAACATTGCGAACTGTTTTTGCAATAACACCGAATTGCTCTGCTATGGCTCTGCTTGACGTGGGCTGAGTTTCTTCTACACTGGCACAAATAAGTGAATTTCGTTCTTCAGAATTGGCAATATTAGCTCACCCAACCCTTTTGTGAGGCCACGAAGAGAAAGACAACCACCAGTTTCAAATCCTTTCATAATTTTATGAATAGTACCACACGACGGACGTATTGTATATCTCTTCAAATAAATGAACTATATTTGTTACCGAATTACCTCTGTGATACCACTTTATAATTTGCTTTTTTCTAATAAAGCTATAGGTATATTCTGCCATTTTATATCAATACATTAATAAATAATACCTTGAAAAACTCAAAACTGACATATTACAACAGACATATTGCAATGACTTAAGTCACGCCCACCCATAGTACGGCACACACCAAAATTGTTGTGCGGTATTTTCAGTTTTCAGTGTTTCCAGTTATGTTGGCAATATCAATAATAAAAATTTAAACTAAGACAGGCATCAGCTTGGCTTCTTGTTGAACACCGGACAAGCCAATTGTAGTTATTTTTAATAAAAGAATATAATGATTGGTCTGATCACTCTGATCAAAAGCCTATTGGAAGTCCATTTAGATTACATCGACTTGGTTTTATTTGCCCGGTGTTTGTGAACCATGTTGTGTAAAACAAGCATGATTGTAGAACGTTTAGTCATGAATCCATGCTTAAAATGAAGATAAGGTATAAAAATTAAAAAAATAAAAATAAACAATGCTAGTTGTGTATAGCGCCAAAGAAAAAAAGGGGTGAAAGGTATATGTGGGTAATGCCTTCATACAAGAAATTGCGATGCAATGTTCACGTAGTAACGAGAAAATATTTTTTTTTTATTCGACTCCGGTCTTGTCGCAGTTAAATATACTGGTGACAAAACGGGTTTCTTCCACCTCTAATTCATCAGTAATTCTATTTACCGACTAATTATATTCTTCTATCGGTATTTGTCAGTACCATACACAAATTTAAAGAAAAAAAATTATACGTAAATAATTCCGTACAAATAATTAAAAGCCAGGTATCTATCCCATTGGACACGCCATGGACACGCTACATAAACCTTTTTGTTTTAAGACAATTTTTGTTTTATTATAAACATAATAATTCTGTTTTAAATGAAGTTTAACGTTCATTTAATTTTAGTCACATTCGGTTAGATATTTATACGTATCTTCAGATTCGCATAGCTTGGGCGCTATTCAGCGTTAACCCTGTATGTAACAAATATATTGGTTATATCTACGGGACCACCTTGCTTCAATTCATGAATATCCGTGAAGTTTTCCATACATCCGAAAATCCGGAGTTTTTAAACAAGTAATGAAGCGGTATCACCAAGACTTGAGCAAAATGTGAAAATGTTTAGCAGAATGTAACTAGAACCACAAGACCAATCAGACAAGAAGTACTATACTTGTAATACACATGTACTCAATTTAATACAATGCTAGTCTCTAAAGCTAAATAGTTTTCTTTATATTTATATATACAATATACAAGTGTTCATTTGAAAAGTCAATCAAGTAGCATGTGATTTACTGAGAACATTTTGAAGTATGTCTTAAATTAAAATTTACTACTTAACCTACGAAGTCGTATATTTTGACAGTTTCATACATACAAATAAATAACAAATAATAGGTATAGCAAACGCCAATTAAGTTGGCGCGAGTAGGGGGTGCGCAGAAGCCGTTTATAAAAACGTTCACCCCCACTACTCAAGTAATTGTCAGAATACATTTGTCATTGACGTTTGACAGAACATAATATCTTTGCTAGGGGATCATAAAGTGATACACGCTCAGAGGTTAGAATTATCTGACATTTGATGTAAAACCAAATACAAATCTCCCCACTACTTTTAATCCTGCGCGAACTTACCCCTCCTCGCGCCAACTTAATTGGCGTTTGCTATACCTATTTATTGCAAACTATAGCAAATGTTGAAAATGTTGTCCATCAAGATCAATACACTTTAAAATCCTCCGTTCAAAATTTCTGATGATATTCTGCAACATTACTGGATTGCTATTAATTTCCATGCATTTCTGTTCGATTCTCTGTAGCATATCATTCAAATTCAATATACGTGTTCGAAATATGTTATTTTTTAGATAAGGCCACAAAAAGAAGTCGCAAAGTGTTAAATCGCATGAACGTGCAGGCCAGGCAATTTCAGTATTTCGACTAATTATACGCTCATCAAAAAATTCTCTTAAATAATGCAAAGATTCTGCAGTACAGTGACAAGGTGCTCCGTCTTGTTGGAAATATGCATTTTGAAGTTCTTCATGCAACTGATTGACAAATGGTTGTAAAATTTCCGTACGGTACCTTTGAGCAGTTAACGTTCCCTGAAAAAATATTGGTCCAATGATTCGCCTTTGGCTTATCGTTGCCTAAACACCAATTTTCTCTGGATGTAGCGATTCTTCATTAATTACATGTGGATTTTCACTACTCCAAATTATTGTATTTTGTGAATTTAGGTATCCCGTTTTATAAAACCATGCTTCATCAGTAAAGATGACTCTTTGCGAAAGTTCTCCATTATTGTTCATATTTACAAACCAATTACAAAACTGTAGTCTACGTGGGTAATCAATTTCTAACAATTCTTGTACTAATGTGACACGGTATGAATAAAGTTGCATATCTTTTTTTAATAACTTGTGAGTTGTACCAACAGAAGGTTTATTTGTTGCCTCAAATGTCGAACAGATGTTTGTGGTTCATTTTCCATTATTTCTTCAACACGATTGACAACTTGAGGTGTACGTTTCTTAACTGCTCCGCTACCTGATTTTCTTAAGAGAATACCAGTTTCAGAAAAAAGTTTTAAAGTTCTATCCAAAGTATTCTTAAATTGTATATAATCTATTACAAAATGTGGAAACTCAACTTGAAATTCTACCATGCAATCTTGAACTGAATAAACCCATAAACCATCAATTTTATTACCACTTCGAAAATAAGCTTGGACTAAAAAAATTTTATGTTCTAAAGAGAAAGAAAGCCATTTTAAAACTGAGAAGCAATTTATTTAAACCGGAATCGACGCACGATTATTTTATGCACTGACTGATATTTGTGATTGACATTATCAAATGTCATTTGGATTTACGTTTACGGAACAACAAACACATACTAATATATATGGTGTCTTATTCTATCAAAATTTCAAAGTAACCTAGATTGACTTTTCAAATGAACACACGTTATTACAGGAAGGTGATTTCCTTCGCGTTAGCAATGTATGCATATCTGAAAGCAAGGATGTACCAACCCACCTTAAAAGTATTCATGTAACGAGGGGGAGACAATACTTTTTCGACAGTACATGTTATATTACATGCATATTGTGTATATAAAATATATTTTCTAAATAATCGAGAAAATTTATTTTTTGAATGTATTTTAATATTGTAATAAACTAAAAATTGAATGTCCGGATATTTTTTCAATGAAATAATTTTCATAAATGTTTTAATGAATTAAGCAATAATTAGCAGAACTATTTATAATTAAAGAGCTACATTAAATCAAACTGTATAATTTTGTGACTCATCATAAACTACGATAGTAAGAAATATTGTTGAATTCCGAAAAGATTCTTAACTAAAAAGTCGTCACAGTATTATAAGCACGCATTGAGTACAACATAAATATAACAGTTATAGTGTGTTAAACATTAAAGACACTTCATTGTGTAACTCTAATTTTCCGCTATTTTTTATTATTTTTATATAATTTGTTTTGTTAAAATTTTCTTGCACACATAGATACTTTATTTATCAATTTTAATTTACATTTTAATTGCAGCTATGTATATAAGCTTCTCAATTCTATTTACTTAACTTTATTTTCTTAGGCAGAAAAATATAATAAAATATAATCTAGACGACACTGTGATTGTAATTAATTGGAGTATTATAGTAAATAATAGCCTTGCAAATTTAATTAGTAATACCCTTCCAGAAATTAGCTCCACTTATTTCACACTCAGAGTTGCAAATCTATTAGTAAAATTCTTTAGATGCAAAACATTAAATCCAATTCAAAATTTCATACCAAACTTCTAAAAAAAATAGCACTATTGTCCTTTTTCAGTTTGTTCTACTGAAGATGACAACTTAGTTGCCGCAACATGTCTTTAGAGTTTATGGATTTTATTATGGTTAGGGATTTTTCATGTTTCTGTCTGTTTTACATAAAACTGGGCTTACTTTGAAAGCGACAAAATAAATTTGTATGATTAAACCAATACTTTGTGATTTATTGAACAATTCAAGGTTTGAAGACAGAATGTTCTAGAGGTAATACAAAAGATAAGCTTCGAAAGTGAGAAGAGACTAACAAGGGAAGTTAATCCACTCGCAAACTCCGATTTTCGTGAAATTTGATGAATTGTAGGTAATCAAAAAACTTTAGACACCTACTTTTTATATCCCAATATATTATAAATTGAATCCCTACTTGTATATGTCCAATTGCACTCTAAGGAGCTAAAAATTACTATAATTCCGTTTTAATAAACTACAAGTTATTGATAAAAACAATGTAAGTTCAAAATACAAATACATTTTTTAGATATCTTTAAAAACCTCTGTTGTCTTTCGATTTTAACACTGTGAACGTAGAAGTCCCTCATAAATAAAGTCTGCATTTTATTGTCAATATGTTCCAATATGCTTCAAAAGCTATAACAGATATAGACAAAGCTTTTGAACATATTTTAAACAAAATTAATAAGGCTTTTTTAGCGAGTAGATCCATCCCCATTATATGCATCCCCAACTTGGGCAAATGTTTCTTTTTTCAAGCAAAATAACAAACTTACTTTTCTGGTATGCTACGTCCAATTTATGTAGATAATCTAAACTTAATCTATATATATCTAACTTTTCTAGTCGATATTCGAGTGTAAAGTCCTGTTACCTAAGAATTCTCGGAATGTAAAAAAACAATAAATTGTTCATATAACTTATTCACTGCCATCCTCTTCAAAGTACTCTCCTTTCGCATGCATACATCAATCTCAGCGACTTGTCCATTACTGGAAACAATACTGGAAGTCTTCGTGTGTTAACGTGTTCACCACTGCCTGCTATTCGGTCTGGATCTCTTCAATCGCCTCAAAATGGCGCTCCTTAAGCTTCAGTTTCAACTTTGCATACAGGAATAAATCACAAGGGGCAAGATCTGAGGAGTAGGGAAGATGGGGTAGTACTGCCGTTTCGTTGAGACTAGAAACTGACACACAAGTGACGTGAGGGTTGGTGCATTGTCGTGGTGTAGAATCCACGAATTATTGTGCCATTTGCGTCGAATGTTTTCTTTTAATGGCCGAAAAACATCGTAATAAAATCCTCCATTAACTGTTTCACCTGGCGGAAGAAATTCTTTGTGATGATAATGACTGTAGTACTGAACCTCCCATCCCTTTCGGTAGCTTCTTTGAGCTCTGTGCACACATGAACATGGTGCCGTTTTTTGTTCACTACTGAGTAATCTTGGCATATTGTGTTTGCCGGACAGAATATGCTGACAAACGTCGTACGACAAGTCGACAACGTTACAAATGTCATTAATTGTTCTTTTTCGGTCTTGCAAGTTACCATCACGCACTTTTGTCACATTTTGTGGCATGTTTTCCGTCGCTGGACAACCGGAAGACTCATCATCAACCAACACACATTCATTTTTAAAACGATTATACCACTCATAAATTTGCGCCTAGCCTAAAGCATCCTCACCAAACGCTTGTTTAAGCATTTTCAGAGTTTCCGCTGCCGTTTAAGTTTGAAGCAGCATTTGATGCACGTTCTTTAGTCTTTCACATCGGACATTGTAGTGTCGCAGAATGATTTAAACACAACTCAACATAAACTCAAGAACTGTTTGTCAGCGCCTAATTAGTATAGACGTAGGTCACACCATCTAGTGCTATAGAACTGTACTATTTTCTCTTTGCGGGTCATATTCAAATTCTGAAAATTTCAGGGTAGCAGCTCCGTTTCTAAATAATTGTTTTTTAACAGGAAATTTTTGTATGGAACAAAATATTTTTATTTAGTAATGTACTTTCCATTTTTATTAATAACCTTATGGGTTTCATCGGTAAAAAACAACTAAACTTTTAATATAATCATTATTCTAATTTTACCATTCAAGAAGTTTTACAAAGAATAAAATAAATAGTGATTTTTTAATGGTACGAGGTCAGAATTGTGGCAACACATACGAATAAGCTCTAATTACTTTTCCTGAGCGACCAAAGCTGTGTACGCCTTTCATTATGAAATAACGTGTGTTCATTTGAAAAGTCAATCTAGGTTACTTTGAAATTTTGATAGAATAAGACGCATATATATTAGTATGTGTTTGTTGTTCCGTAAACGTAAATCCAAATGACATTTGATAATGTTAATCACATTTGTTATTTATTTGTATGTATGAAACTATCAAAATATACGACTTCGTAGGTTAAGTAGTAAATTTTAATTTACGACATACTTCAAAATGTTCTCAGTAAATCACATGCTACTAGATTGACTTTTCAAATGAACACCCGTTATGGTATCCGCTAGAATAAACAGTACTGAAGCTTAGGGTGCTATGGAGTTGCTTACATAATATGCATTTGCCATTATTGACTTAATTGTCATTAGTTGACATATCAATGTTACGCTGCAGTTGAATTTGAATTGAAAATGTTTTGAAATTTTCGCTTATACGGAAATGATCACAATGAAGCTCCAGACTTACAGCAGGTGACTAAGATATCGACAACAGTTTAATAAAGTATCTCCCAGTAAAAGTGTGATATTAGCTGTTGTTGAGAAATTTAGTCGCACTGGTAGTGTATTGTGTCAACGTAAAGGTTGTTCAAGTCGTCGAAAAACAGTGTGTACTAACAAAAACGCAGGACGTGTTTTGGACCAAGTTGTGCATTCACCGCAAAGAAGCCTTGTAAGAACTGCATGTTAACTCAAGATCAGTGAAACATCCACACGTCAGCCGTTCAAATCAATTGGTGGTTATCCATACCGTATTCAAGTTGGAAAACGACTAAACGCGGCGGACAAACGTGGAAAGGAAATTTACTGTAGTCGCATATTGAACTTAATTTACGAGGATCCCGAATTCTTTAAAAACGTATGATTTTCAGACGAGAGTCACGTTCATCTTAACGGCTATATTAATCGACAAACAATTGGATTCCTTAGATTTGAACGTCCTGATATTATTGTAGAGAGCTACACCACAGTGTCCGATTTACCGTTTGTTGCGCGGTATCAGTTCATGGGATAATTGGTCCATATTTCGTTGAAGATGATAATCAGAATACACTTACTGTCAACCGTTACAGAGAGAACATTATTGTACCTTTTGTGAGAGATTTACAGAAACGAATAAGCCAAATAAACACATATGGATTGATCATTTGGTTGGATGGTAATCTTTCTAAGTAAGATTACAATCTGATAAAAATCTTCTTTTCATAAATATCAGCTTTGGATGTTGTTTGTTCTAGTCCTTCTTCCTTGCTCTATGTTTTTCTGTATTGACATTGTCGAAAGCAACCCAATTCTCATTGCTAAATTTTGACACGACCGTTCTTTTAAAGCTTCGTCACTCACTATACACAGCACATCACCATATAGGTATAGAAAAATTTACTTAAACTTGATATAATCTTTTCCACATAAATGAAAGCTATTGTGGCACGATTTTGTCGTGTATAAGTCCATGACCTTTTGCAAAATGATATCATTCTGTATGTTTTCACATTAAAGAATTATTCAGTATTAAAATTCTACCTACATATAACGTCACCTCCTTTCCTATAATAACACCTTTACTTATCTTACCATTTAAAAGTAAAAATCTGCAAAAAGTTGTAAATGGTATTATGAATAAACGAACATAATGAAATTAAGAGAAAATACTTGAACAGCCTTGCGTTTAGAATTATAAGTCAATGAAATAAGACAAAACGATAATGCAAAAACTTCAAAACATCTTAGAAATTATTAAATGTTTAAAATTGCATTTAGATTGCAATAACTTTAACAAAAACACGACCGTTTAACTAAAATAGAACGGTGTAATTTCAAAAATACAAATCACTCAATCTACAAATAAAAGTAAAAGTTGTAATAAGTGTTATTGTTGTAGCATTATTTCGAAAATCCATATCAATAAAAAAACTTAACCATGAATTGTGAAACTAATCTTATATATAATATTTTATAGAATTGCTCTTGTAAAGTGTCTACAACAGAAACACTATATGTGAATGATCGATATCAGTACTGCCATGAATATTCTATGTAATATACACATTTACTTAATGTGGACTTCACAAACTCTGAAAATGAAGTTGTATGAAATAAAATAATTGTGTTATAAAATTGATGTTTATTAGGTATGAGGGCGAGTTGATTAATTCGCGCTATCGTACAGAAACAAAGGAATAATTTAAATAAAGTAACTTTATTTTTCTATATAATCTCTTCTTAATTCGATACATTTGGTCCATCTACGTTCGAGCACTTTCCTCTTAGTAATTCCTGGACGCTTTTCAGAGATAGCTGTCTTCAAACGACCTAGAAGATTTGCGTAATATTCTCGGTTTACGGTCTTACCCTTTTGAAGATAGTCCATCATCCAATATTCCTTTTGCATCCTAAAATACCGATGGCATCACCTTTCCCGCCGATAAGACTGTCTTGGCCTTCTTTAAAGTTGGTTCTCCGTGTTTGGTCCACGTCTTCGACTGTTATTTAGATTCGAGAGTATAATAATGAAACCCTTGTTTCGTCACAGATAACAAATCGGCGCAAAAAATCTATTGTGTTGCGTTTAGAAATTTCTAAATTATGTATCGATTTTTGACAGCGAACACGTACTTGTTCCGTCGTCAGCTAACACAGCACCCAACTTTCCGAAAGCTTTGTCATATCAAGTTCTTCGTGCAAAATATAAAGCACCCGTTCCTTTGAAATGCTCATTGCCTCTTGCTTTCAATCATCGGTCACAATGTCGGCAACAAATCGTAGGCTTTATCCATCATTTCTGGACTTGTACTCGTTTTCGACCGTCCACTGCGGGGATGACCTTCTAAGCTGCTGCTGACACGCCTAAATTTATTTCCCCATTTTCTGACGGTTGTATTCGAAGGACAATCCTCGCCAATGTATCTTGCATATCATCATGAATTTCAGTAGAGGACATGCCTTTCTTTAAAAGATACTTAATCACTGCACAATGTTCAAAATTATCCATTTACACTTAATTAGTGGCAGTGTAAAATTAAAAAAATTGTCTACGAAATACGCTTTGTCACAAATTTATCAAACACTAACAGTAAACTGATAAGTAGAGTGGACCAATTCGGAGCGAAAGCAGAGGCGTGACTAACGAATTGGTTCCCGCATGCGAAACATTATTAATATGTAGAGATATACTATCACGAACGGTGCTGTTATTATGTTAGATACAAAAAAAAATGTAAGACGGTTTTTCTAGATTATGAAACGCTCTCGATGATACGTATAAAAAATAAAATCTAAAATGTATGTAATTAGATGATTAAAAAAAAACTTACCGTCTTATGCGTTTTCCGTGACTTGAAAATCTGGAGAAGCGCGATGAAATATTGTTAACATAAGGTGCGTCTCCAAAGTTATTTGTCATCATTGTACACAAATCAAATAAGAACACTTCGTATTTTGTATCGGCACCAGTGTCTCTATCTTTATGTCTTGCGCTATGCACGATTGATTTTGTTAAATGGTTTATATATAGATTGCACACTAAACATTTTACATTTACCCCATTATAAGATAAACTAGGATGGTTCTCAATAAACCTATTGACTAACTTTGATGATAGCGGGTTTTTTTCTGTACGCTCCTTCAACATTATTAAATACGCAGAATACACTTTCCTGCTGCTATTATACGTGTACACACGATGACCGTGAACAACATACTAAGTAATCGTATGTGCGATGGGGCACGCGGGAACTAATTCGTTAGTCACGCCTCTGCTTTCGCTCCGAATTGGTCCACTCTACTGATAAGGCATCGGTTGTCAAAATGTAGTATGTATTTGTTAAATGGTTTATATATAGATTGCACACTAAACATTTTACATTTACCCCATTATAAGATAAACTAGGATGGTTCTCAATAAACCTATTGACTAACTTTGATGATAGCGGGTTTTTTTCTGTACGCTCCTTCAACATTATTAAATACGCAGAATACACTTTCCTGCTGCTATTATACGTGTACACACGATGACCGTGAACAACATACTAAGTAATCGTATGTGCGATGGGGCACGCGGGAACTAATTCGTTAGTCACGCCTCTGCTTTCGCTCCGAATTGGTCCACTCTACTGATAAGGCATCGGTTGTCAAAATGTAGTATGTATTTTTTTTATTTCACAGCCTATTCTAGGCGAATGCGCGAATAAGTCAACCCGCCCTTGTATACTCATAACATGCAACATAAAAAAGATAATTAATATACTGCGTTAGAAGAAAGCGTATAAATTTGAATATTACATTAATTGCATATTCGCCTAGTGATTGCATCGCCAAATATAGCTTAAAGAATTAAAAGTAATCGCACAAAGCCAAATTGGGGAAATATAGGGAATGTTAAAGCACATAAATTGATTTTTGATAAAAAAACAGTGACAATTGATATTGGATGAAACGGTGCATTATCACGTAACAACCGCCAATTGCCTGGTTTTCACTATTCCGGGCGAATGTGGATGCTTCAACGTACCAAGACAATACTCAGCATTAACCATTATATCACTTTAACGAATTATTTGTAAGATAATGATAATGATTTCGTGCTCATTGGTTCTCATTTACAGTAGTAAATTATATATACTACTTATTATACTAACTGTATATACGCGAAGTATAGAAGTAAAAAGCCATGTTTGTCCAGGATACTCTGTGTTGACAAGGTCCAATAAGAGCGAAATGCATCAACGCATTCCGAGATAGATGTGACTTTTCACGAATTTTGAATTACCTTAACAACCAGGAAGGTGCCGTCGTGACGTGTAGTGTTTCTGCATACTGGTGCGAACTTGATTTGTTGAAATGTGGAAATTGGCGCAGCACATTGGGTGACATTTGCATGTGGGGTGAGATTTGGTGCTCATTGGTTCTCATTTACAGTAGGTTCATTATACTAACTATATTTACGCGAAGTATAGAAGTGAAAAGTCATATCTGTCCGGGATACTGTGTGTTGACGAGCGAAATGCATCCACATATTCCGGGAAAGATTATCCTAACAATCACGAAGGTGCGTCGCGACGTGTAGCGTTTCTGCATACTCGTACAAACTTGGTTTGTCGAAATGTGGAAATTAGCGCAGCACATCGGGCGACATTTACATGTGGGGTGAAATTAGGTGCTTATTGGTTCTCATTTACAGCGGGTTCATTATACGAATTATGTATTTGTAGTTAATTCGATTGTATTCACAAAAAGAAATAGGGAGGAATGTGGAAAATGGATCGAGAATCCAATTCTGCCGCCGCCACAGACATGAACAGGTTATAGATAAAGAAGAAGACGTATTCATAAAACGAAATTTTTAACATCCCAAAACGAGATTTTTTTGAATTTACTTTAACTTTTGACGCCCATTCAGCATTTCAAGGCTTAGTTTCTTGATCGTATATATGAAAGCACCATGTCTCATCACCATTTACAATCGTTTTTAAGAAGTTTCCGACTTTCTTTCAATTTCTCTAATGATTTATACACTAATCAACGTAGCACAAACTTTTAATTTATTTTCCAAAAATCAAGTTTTTCGGCTAAAATGCAATGAATACTTGTCTAAGGTATTCCAAGTTCCATTTCGATGAATTTCGCAATTTAAATTGATGAGCCTGAACGTTTATCATCATTCAGACCCTCCCCGCCTTCCCTAAATCCATTAAGAAACTTGTGATAAACAATTATCTTCATAAGCGATTTTCTATCTATATAATAAGTAGCGTACTGTAATAATCTATTTAAATAATCTAGTTAAAACGAAATTTGACGATATTATAAAAAGGAATCTAGTCTTTAATATTCTTGGAAAAGTTCACGAAATTTTAAAAGAAAATTCTTCTAATGAAATTGGATTTATTTAAAAAATGTTCCTCACTTAAACTTTATGGAAACAATATACTTAAATTAACTAATAAAACATAAATCACAAAATAATGTCAATAATTATGCAAAAATAACAACAATTCTTAATTATACTTTTATAAAAATTATTACAAAATGCATTAATATATCCATCAACGCACTTTGAATACAATTTATAATTACTGTTACACATGTATAAAAGATTAATTACAAGTATTATACAGAGAGTATATAGAATACAATTATTAGCTCTTTTATTTATAAATGTTACCATTGTCGAGAGCTCCTCATTTAAACTTTATGGAAACCATATACATACTTAAATTAAGTAATAAAACTTAAATCAATGTCAATAATATCAATAATGTCAATAATTATGCAAAAATAACAACAATTCTTATTTAAACTATTAAAAAATTCATTGATGTATTCATTAACGCACTTTGAATAATCATTGTTATACAGGCTGATTCAGTTTCGGCCCTCACCATGGGGATCTCTCTTATTATTGGAGATAGAGTATAGGTTTAAATTTGGCAAAGTTGTTAAATTTTGTGTTTGTTATAAATCCGTAAAGAAAATAGACCTGTAACAAATGACCTTCGTTATTTAAAAAAAAAACGCGAAAACCCCATTTTCTTCTTTTACCTGTAGCACCGACATTTGGCCTTGTAGAGAAAATATAAAAACACATCCTTCTGGCCATTTCTAAACATCTATCCAGTGGTGTACTCTAAATTTTTATACGACGTTTCGTTTCTTTCTGGCCATCATCAACTATCTAATTTCTTATAGGCGCCATATTGGATTTAGACATCTCCAGAAAGAGTTTTTTTTTCTGATTTCAACCATATACCACATGCTGACTAAAGTTTTTGACATTAGGTTTTATTTGAAAGAATAAATTATAAGATTAAATAAGGTAGCCTTTGGAATTTCAATCTGTCAAACATTTCATTTATTGTTCATTAATAATACAAAAATGTCATACACTAACGAAGAGAAACGAGATATGATAAGTATTTTTTATTCTTCGAAACGAAATTCAACAGTAGCGAGTACAAGATAACAAAAACATTAATAGAAATACATAGAAAAGTAAACAATAAACAATTACAGTAAATGTTCAATTATCTGGCCATCTTCGGTAATGCACAATTGGGCACGCCTTCTGGCATTTTGTACTGCCCTTTGTATAGTTCTTCTAGGAACTGCATCGAAGGCATTCTGAAGTCTGTCTCGTAATTCTTCAATGTTTTGTGGCGCATCTACTTTATAAATATTATTTTTAACATATCCCCATAAAAAAAAATCTAGCGGACTTAAATCAGGTGATCTCGCAGGCCATTCAACAACTCCCCTATTTCCAATCCAACGGTTTGCAAACTCTTGATTTAAGAAATTTCTAACAACAGCTGCATTGTGTGCTGGTGCGCCATCTTGTTGCCACCATAAATATTGTAATTGATTTAATGGGATATTGTCGTCAAGATAGTCAGATACGTAGGTACGTAAAATGTTTAAATATCTTTCTCCATTTAAATGTTCTTCATACATAACTGGTCTAGTCCTGTTTTGTCGGGGATTTTGTACTGCCCAATAGTGCTCCGTATTTCTGTTGAACATTCCAGAATTTGTAAATTTTGTTTCATCTGACCAGATGATTTTGCTTAAAAAATTTTCGTCATTTTCTATCCTTCCCATTAACCAATTACAATATTCTAGCCTTCTCAAATTATCTCCAGGCAGTAAAGAGTGACTAACATGGATCCTGTATGGTTTAAACCTACTTTTATGTAAAGTTCTCCAAACTCTGGACTGGCACAAATTTAATTCTGACGCTACTTCGCGTGTAGAAATTGATGGATTATTATTTATCTATAAAAATACAAGATTAACATGAAATTTGAAAACACGCTTTTAATTTACCATTTGTAAAATATCTTGTCGATTTTCATTTAAATTCCTGTTGTCTTGACCATTACGCGGCTTAGTAAACGATCCATTCTCGACCAAATTTCTGTCGAGATCTAGAAAAATGGTACGATGAGGCTGTTGTCGTTCTGGATATAATTGTAGATATCTTGTACTCGCTACTGTTGAATTTCGGTTCGAAGAATAAAAAACACTTATCATATCTCGTTTCTCTTCGTTAGTGTATGACATTTTTGTATTATTAATGAACAATAAATGAAATGTTTGACAGATTGAAATTCCATGGCTACCTTATTTAATCTTATAATTTATTCTTTCAAATAAACCCTAATGTCAAAAACTATAGTCAGCATGTGGTACATGGTTGAAATCACAAAAAAACTCTTTCTGAAGATGTCTAAATCCAATATGGCGCCTATAAGAAATTAGATAGTTGATGATGACCAGAAAGAAACGAAACGTCGTATAAAAATTTAGAGTACACCACTGGATAGAGGTTTAGAAATGGCCACAAGGATGTGTTTTTATATTTTCTCTACAAGGCCAAATGTCGGTGCTACAGGTAAAAGAAGAAAATGGGGTTTGCGCGTCTTTTCTTTAAATCATTTGTCACCGGTCTATTTTCTTTACGGATTTATAACAAACACAAAATTTAACAACTTTGCCAAATTTAAACCTATACTCTATCTCCAATAATAAGCGAGATCCCCATGGTGAGGGCCGAAAATGAATCAGCCTGTATAACAGTGATATATTCAAAGTATATGCATAAAAGATTAGTTACAAGTATTATATAGAGTATATAGAATACATATTATTAGTATTAGCTCTTTTGTTTATAAATGCCACCAGTGTCGAGAGTTAAATCTTGGAATATAAAAGTTGATCATGTCCAAAGACACTGGATCATCTAGACGGAATTATATTAATTTATGCAAATATAAAAGAATAGTAGGTGAGCATTTAATGATGGTATTCAGACACGAGTATGAGGGTTACGACACGAGCTGAAAGCGAGTATCGTAAAGAATACGAGTGTCTTAATAGCCATTAAATGCGAATCGCTCACATTATTTATTCTACGACCTGCTATAATAACGAAAAAAAATGCATTTTATTTTCAAAAGTTATTTATTTCAAATTACGACTATGTTCAATATGGTTATATCTAATGAACTATTTTATGTAACAAGACACATAAATGTCGGAAAATCAAAGTTAAAAAGAACTATTATTTTTCGTTTATGATTACATTATTTATATGCGCACTATTAAATAAACATTAGGATAACGACAGAGGCAATAGAGTAGGTGACTGAATTGGCAAAATTTAAATTTGTCAAATGCTCATGGCAATAGTTGATATTGACCGAATGTTGTTGTTCCTTTTTCTACGCTTCAGTGACAAACCCAGATCAGCGGAGATCTAAAAAAACGAACTTTATCTGCAACTGAACAAAACGACGGCATTTTAGTAATTTTTCAAAATTGAAAATGTTATTCCCATAGTATTGTAAAGTTTGTCTTTTCGGGTTCTTAAATAAAACTATCGATAACTTTAGACACACACTATATTAATAATAAAACGTATAATAATATAAAACTAACTATTAACAACAATAAGCACATTTATGTATTTATATTTATGTATTTAATCCGCGATAATTCGGTATGGAATGGTTCAATCGCTTCTTCGATGGCTTTTATATCGTGGCTTATATTTTGTCGATGCATGGAGAACGCTCGAGAAAATGCCGAGGTATGACGCGCGACGCGCCGTTGGATGAGTCATCATAGTGTGTTATGCTTTTCCGATATATGACATTTGCTGTGTGGATTACGTGTGTATAGTAGAACAATATGGCGACAAGGTCGTAACCTGAATTATCTGTATCGTAATGAATCTCATTTGTGTACAGGTAGGACATGTCTAATAAATCAATTAGAAAATGGAGTAGAAAGGTCACTTTTCTATTATTATTTAATGAACTAAAATTTAATTAACTTAATAAATACGATATGAAATATTAAAATTCGAATATTGAAAATATTTTTTATACCGTGTAGAAATGTGATGACCGAACGACACTGCTGCGCAAGACGCGCCCCCGTCAGCTTAACTTCTCCGATATGTTTATTCAATGTATAGTGTAGCATTTGATTGAATAAGTAGGTGTGGCATACACATACGTATTGCCTATGTACTAGTATTTAAACACAGACACGCTTATTGATAGGTCACAAGTAGGTGTGGTATACACATAGGTATTGCGTATTTCATATTTTCATATTTCAACACAGACACGCCTGGCGTACTGGAGGGGTATTGTTTACCTATCCGCCGTTCTTCCACCACATTTCCGTACGCTATAGCGAATCCTCTGAGTTGGCCATGAAACTTTTAAGTATGTCTTAGCTCAATTACAAAATTTTACAGTTGTCAAGTATCTGTCACTTTTAGTGTTAAGTTATACGTGAAATAAATTTATCATATAAATTTAAGTTTAGTTTTTTTAGATTTTTGAATTGAGATGATTTGAATGCGTCTAATTAAATTTTAAATGTTTAAGAAAATATGATCAATTTTTCATCATTTTCTTGTGATAGTTTTCACCATTATAAGGTAAATTATTAAACACTTTGCAAATGAAGAGCTTTATTCCAATTTAAGTTTTCAAGTTTTACATTCAAAATATTGAAAAACAAGAAACCAAAGCCTATAGTGTTGTAAATCACCATGTATTTTATAAAGGAAAATAAAACAATGCTATTTAAGCACCAATTAATTTATAAAATATGATGAAAATGATTATCTTGTCCGAGGCATTTTCTGTCTACCTCGAATATTATTAAAAACATTTTCTAATATATGTGGATTATTACTAATTTCATAAATTTTTCAATAATTCTTTGTCTGAGTTGCAGGACCCTAAGTCGCATGATCTTGCGGGCCATTGATTCAACATATTTCTACTTATTATTCGGCTAATTTCCTAAAGTAAACATAACATTAATTGTTTTCTAAGAACATTTAATGTACAACTTATTTTCAAAAAATATGAGACCAATTAGACCACAGACAATATTTTTTGTGAAGTAACGTGTCCGGAAAAATAAAATCACGATTCATCTGACGAAAAAGTTCTCGATAAAATATTATCATTGTCCAAAAGTATAAATGAACCATTTACTTGTGGATCGATTGGCAGAAGTTCTTGAGCCGATGTTCTTTTATAGACCTACTGAATAGAGACAGAAAATCTTAAGACGATGGTGGGCCTTTTAACTGGACCTTATAAGCTCAACAAATATATGAATAATATGAGCTTTACAGAAGAAAGGCTATGTAGATTCCGCCAAGAGGAAGAGGAAATCGCGATTCATGTACTAGGTCAACGTGATTGTTTAACAAAAACGCGATTCCTACAAATGGGAGATCAATATTCTACAGCGGAACTATATTTAAAGGAACCGCCCTTGAAGCTGCTAAGCTTAATTAAAACAGCAGGGCTAGAGGAAGTACTCTAGCGAGGACTACAATAGATCAAGAAAGGTTGCAGTGGAAGAGGCTTTACGACCACCTCAAGTAGCCTAATCTAATCTATATGAGCGTAAATGCAAATCTCTTTTCACAGCTATATGACAGGATCCAATGAAAGGTTGAGTTTGGTGTGCTAGTAGGAACGCATTGAAGTTTTTGGTTTATTATCAATTATTTATTATATATTTTGAATTGCTTCCCCTATGCCTTTTTTAGGTCGTCTACTGTCTGCTTTTAGAGAATTAATGACTATTAATAAGCAACCAGTCTTAAAAGAATTTCGAACCAGGAGCAACAGTATATTTAATACAATATTTGAGAGACACGGTAAGTGGATGAAGAAAAGTGAATATAGATATCATATTACAGCAAAGAAGAATTACTTATCTGAAAAACAGAAGCAATCCAAGCTACTATATGCTTTAAATTATATAAATTACGAGCCTGATTTTTGAGATAATCCTTTACAATGAAAAAAAATTAAGTAAATAAATAGTGTAATTTTACATGTTTATAGACCACGATATATGAGATTTGATAAGTGGATATGTAAATAGCAATCATAATAGGGAAGATTTATGGGAATTAATTTTAAATACCTGAGAAAATATAATTAAGCGATAGGACTACATTAAAAATCTTGTACATTCAATGTCTAGGATTGAGGGCAGTTTATTTATTTAGCATATGGTATCTAAACACATCGGTATATACCAAAAATAAAAGTGTACAACATAAATAAATTATTAACAGATATCTAAGGATTTAATATAGTCTATTGCACTTTCCGTCGCGTTCAAGAATTTCCAAAACTCTCCTGCAAATTGCCACAGGGAACAATCCCCAACAATATGGCGTATGATTTTACGCGTAGCTCCGCAGTCATATCTCGTAAAGTCACTAGATACATATAAAGTACCGCAATCCATAAGGCCAAAGAGTGCGAGAGAGAAAGCGCTACTTTTGCCCAAACATGGCCGCCAAACGTCAAATCACTTGTCGTTGCATCTAAACCCACCGTTGGCAACATAAAGTGTAATTATGCCTGGTTGTTGTATTATCAATTGCAAAAACAGTGTCGCCAAAGGTTTCCGTTTATTTGCATTTCCCAGTGGTGAAAGGAATGCAGACAGAAGAAAAGTGTGGTTATGTGACATTAATCAAGACAATGTGCCGGTAAATGCGAAGATTTGTGAGGTGAGTACATATGTAAAAGCAGATCACTTGTTATAACACTTAGTTACTTATGTAAGGTGCATTTTTCTGATTCCCAATTTGAACAATCAAGAGCAGATGACATGAAAAAACTAACTCCAAATGCACACCCTGATCTGGTTGTCAACCACAAAAGGCGAAAATGCGTGCTTTAGTAAACCAACAATAATAAATAATGAAAACAGTGCTTGCTTGTTTTAATTAATTGCCTTACTATCTGCGGTTTAATTATTAACGCATGTTCATACAGTTGCGTTCTTTTAAGAATACAGTACTAAATTGATTTTTTATTTAACACAGCAATTCAATTTTGACGCCAAATTTTTGCCCAAAAATGGCGGAGGTTTGCGGTACTTTATTTATCTAGTGACTTTAATATCTCGGGTCAGCAAGCGCCATCTACAGGGCATCCTTTACTGTTTGAACCTAATTCTGTTTAAGGTTGACTATGCTTTGCCTAGTAACTTCGATCCTGGTTAGGTTGTACTATAATTTTATTGATGATGTACTTATGGCAGGAGATCCAGATAGCAGGAGTTACTGATGCAAATGGCGACCCATGAAAATATTAACTATATTTTTCGTAAATTTGTAATTAAAATGTATTTTTTCTCAATAAAAGTAGTTAATTGTGTAAAATTATACATTAAGATACAATATTTGTAGTTTTCTCAACTGCCTTGTGCTCGAAAAGCATAATCACTCCAAGCGAAATTTGAAAATTTGACAGTTTTACATTTTTGATTGTACCAGATTTGTCTGGGCATAGCTTTACATAAAATTCCTCAAGGGTTCACCGGTAATATGTGAGTACTTGGCGTTCCCGAGGAACTCGAGCTAAAGAAGATATTAATAACTCATTAACATTAAGTTAACAGATTCGTGTATAAACTACAAATTAAATTAAAGTATGTCCAAATGTCATTCTTAACTTATTCGCAAAGAAGTGAAAACATTTAATATAACTAAGTAATAATGTATGCATAGATAGATGTACCTACGACAGGTAAAGATTTTGAAATATTTTATGTAAAATTGTCCTTAATGAGCACGTTGCGGATATTTATTCTATATGTTGTAAAATATTATGATTCATTATAAAAACATGTAAGGATTTCTAAATTTAGCTACTACATATAATATTAATATATAATACATTAATTCGTCGCCAACTCCAATATTGCTGTATTGTGTGGTTTCCAATGTACTACAAATATATCTACTTATTAGAATCATTACAGTGAAGATTTCTCAAATATTTATTCTATTGTGCATTAAAAAAAAATGCCTCTAGTTAGTTTTGGTTTCGCTCTAAAATCAACCTGATTAGTCTTAATAAAGTCTGAATTTAATGAAAGAAATCGGCCGTCTATCATGTCAGAGCATTTAACTGCCGTGTGCGTAATTACTTTCTGTTATTCTATTTTATTTCATTTATTTGCCTCCAATATTAATTTAAAGTTTAAACAAATCTGTTTTTAAAACATATTGTTTATTGTTAATATTAGTCGCTAACAATGCCGTTTTATCAAGAACATAAAGTTTTGTTTTTGAATCGTACTTTCGGAATGGTCAGAGAGTCGATGGGATTTCGTCTTATTCATTGGATAATTCGTGAAAAATCACGTCTACCTCGGACCGTACAGATGCATTTGGCTCTTATTGGAGCTTGCCAATATACGGTATTCTGAAGACAGATATGACTTTTCACTTCTATACTTGGTGTGTTAACATTCTGAACTTATTGTAAATGAGAATTAATGACTATTAAATCTCATTTTTACATGCGAATATCGAATATATATATATATATATATATATATGAAAAATTTTGTGAAAAACTTATCTGCGCGGAATGTGCATATATCGATATTTCACTGTTTTTTACAGATCATCAGTGCACCTTACCGAAGACAGACATGATATTCACTTCTATACTACGTGTATATATACGAACTGTAATGAACTTCAAGTGTATGAGAATTAATAATTATTAAATCTCATTTTACATGCGATTGTCGCTATAATTTGTTGCATTTAATTCTACAATTCGGCAAATCACTTTTGCCCTAGATTGTAGACGCAACAAGCCGCGACATCAACTGTACAAGTTGTCAGTACAAATGAAAAATTTTGTGAAAAACTTATCTGCGCGGATGTTGATGTCGCGGCTTGTTGCGTCTACAATCTAGGGCAAAATTGATTTGCCGAATTGTAGAATTAAATGCAACAAATTATAGCGACAATCGCATGTAAAATGAGATTTAATAATTATTAATTCTCATACACATGAAGTTCATTACAGTTCGTATATATACACGTAGTATAGAAGTGAATAACATGTCTGTCTTCGGTAAGGTGCACTGATGATCTGTAAAAAACAGTGAAATATCGATATATGCACATTCCGCGCAGATAAGTTTTTCACAAAATTTTTCATTTGTACTGACAACTTGTACAGTTGATGTCGCGGCTTGTTGCGTCTACAATCTAGGGCAAAAGTGATTTGCCGAATTGTAGAATTAAATGCAACAAATTATAGCGACAATCGCATGTAAAATGAGATTTAATAATTATTAATTCTCATACACATGAAGTTCAATATATATATATATATATATATATATATATATATATATATATAATAAAATTTTATTTTATTACAATTTACCATCATAATATTTTTTTTTGTTATATACCTTATGTTATTTAAATATCATATATATATATATATATATATATATATATTGTTATGGGGCAGATTGCACCATCATATCAGCTAACTGTAAAGGGAAAGACAGAAATTAACATAAAAATAACACACAATAGAATGGTTAAATTGGCGGGCATAATTTGTAAAATTAGTATCGAAATGTAAATAAATTAATATTAGGATAACTTTGTATATTTCAAATTAATTTATATTTATTTCAAAATTTACTTTTTTATTTTTTTTTAAATTGTCATTTTCATAATTAAAATTATTAGCGCGAAATAAACAGATAGCTAATTTATCTACATTAAAATTTTGCATCGATACTAATTAGACACGCCCACTTTTTAAATGTATACAAACCCGCGAATAGGCTATTTTCTTTCTACGCATAAAACATAACCCCACATTCAAAAACTCATAACAACTATTTGAAAAATATTATATTAATTTTGTTTATATGTTTAAATCAATATTCCATTTATATTCAAATTTATTACGTATATGTAATTTAAAGTAAAATTCGAGGCTATTTCATAATTGCATGCTAGGCTTTGAAAGAAATAATTGCCATCAAGGCGTCACTAGAAATTGTTATAACGAGTGCCAGGCCTACCTGAGTTAGAATTTTGAAAGTGTCCGGAAAAGAAATACATAAATTTGGAGCTACTTTAAAACCATTTTTGAAGGCGATAACACCGAAGAACGGCCAGTAATCGTTCATAGCATCTTTTCGATTGGAACACCGGCCCGGGAAAAACCAACACCGTCCAAGTACGCCAAAGCCGGCATCGCAGTATCGAAAACTCCGTACTTGAACCATACTTCGAATTTCCTGATCTACACCGACATCATTCAAGATACCTGCCCATATTATTCGTAAAACAGGTTTTATTAAGCTAAATTATTTCGAAAAAGACTTATTAAAACATTTTACAACTAAAACAAAATTTTACCAAATCAAAACTCATAATTTTACTTTAAAAATTACATTTTCAACTTACAAAGAATTTGTGAAAGAACTTTTATTATTAAGGATTGTAGTACTCACCTGAATTTGCTTGTCGATGTATTAATATTTTAATTTACATGAAAATATCATTACCATTATAACATAACCTTTTCAATTCATACGTGCACTTAATAATAATTCCATAATTCATCGTTAGGCACGTTTATTTGTTATTGTTTAGAGAAATATTATTTGAATAAACTTTTACACATATTTCCTTAACAAACTCTCTTATTTATCAGTGCTTAGCTGGAGATTACTTAGTAATTTTATTATACAATTTTCTACCATACACTTAGGGATAAATAGACCGACGAGGAGCCTATGAGGGTCAACTTTGCAAAATATTACTAGCTCTCCGACATCTAGCCGCAGACACAGAAATTATATGAGAAGAGCTGGTGAACTTATGTAATAGGTTTTTAAACCAACCAAGGCGCCCAACCATTAGTATAATTCCTATACTATTCAATTAATTCAATTAATATCACTGAATATTATTATTATATTATTATATTTATACACCATCAGCATCTGTTCAATATATATATATATATATATAGGTATATATATATATATATATATATATATATATATGTGTATATATATATATATATATATATATATATATATTATATATATGGTAGATTCAAATAGTTGGCGATTTAAAGTCTGGTTTTACTTCAATATGTATATATTTAAAATACTCTTACATGTTTCGGCATATGATGCCTTTTTCAAATTTCTTTGAAAAAGGCATCATTTTCCGAAACATGTAAGATTGTTTTAATTGCAGTAAAACCAGACCTTAAATCGCCAACTAATTGAATCTACCATAACATACTAAGGTCAAGAAATAATTATATATATATATATATGTATATATATATATATAGGGTGTAAACGAAATAGGCTGCATACTTTAATATGTAATACCTGTAATAATATTAAGCACAAAATGCTAATGCACGAAAATTCTATCTCGAACGAGATCAAAAAAAAATATCCGACACTGGTAAATCTAGTATTCCTTTATAACTGCAGCGCTGTCCCTATTGAAGGGTAATGGTGAGAGTAGTAGATGCGATGATGTATACCGTATGTTAGAAGTCAGTCCGTTATCAACTTCCGTGAAGTATGGCTAATTCAAATCACGAATTAACGGATATCATCTACGATGAAGCAGGTGAAAATGTTAGAACTATTAGACGTATTTATGAAGGGTGGTTTCCGAACCGAAGATGTCCATCAAATGATTTCGAAGTACATTGCATCCAAGTTATGAAGGCCGTAGCCGTGAAAAACGATCTTGGGCAACGTATTTTTCAAACTGCGGGTCATATCCGTGAAGACAGAGCCGTATTAAAGCATGTACATACTTGTATTTACGCAAATGACAGACACAATGAATATCTCTTTCAAGCATTCCACCTGTTTCACACAAATTTGCCCCTTTTAGGGCAAAAAAATTGTCATTGAAAAAGAGGCACATAAAACACAGAAAAAGAAAATATGAACATTCAATTAAAATTACCAATGTAATTTATTATTTCTCGAGAATTTAATACTTAATAATTTAAGACAACTAAATTACAAATTCCATATCACCACAATACTGTTATACCGTTTAAAAACAGCGTGTCACAATACAATACAATACAATACAAAAGTGATGTCCGTATTGGTAAGAGATCTTGTGCACTGGTGGTTCATGCTCTTGATCTTTATTTGATTATTGGCATAGTCATTAATATATTGTGGGTTTAGTTAATCGTGTAGGATCTCCTGAAGTAACCAATGGTTACGAAATATAGAAAGCGAAATAAATGAGTTTTTTATTTGACAGACCGCTTACCCGTTTAATTAATTATTCACTATATATATATATATATATATATATATATATATATATATTGATGGACAAAGTTAGCGCACCACCTATAAATTTATAATTACATATATAAATTTGTGCTTATAAATCATACATTTTCTGAAAAAAAGAAGTAACCCAGTCCTGTCACTTGAATTAGTTCTGTCTTAATTCATTTATATGCAAATTAAGACTTGTTTTGCGCTTATTTGCAATATTGCATTATTATTGGGAGCAAGTGTAATAGCGTTATGGGTTTGATTTTCCTGTTTTCTCAACTTGTGTGTTTTTTTTATTTTGTTCGAATTGTGTACATATTGAAATGCCTCCAGTGAGAAATTTAAGTGAGCATGATGCTGTAAAAATTGTCACCTTGATTAAAGAAGAGTATAGCCAACGTGAGGTTGCACAGAAGCTTGCTGTTCATATTACGACTATTGGTCTATGTCTTCAGCGGTTTAGGGCACCAGGTTCACATGTTAGGAGACCAGGACAAAGCCGACCACGGCCCACAAGCTAAATGGACGATCGTTTTATACGCCTACAAGTATTAAGAAGTAGGTTCCTCGCCAGAAACGAGATAAAAAATAGACTTCAAGATATTTGAAATGTTGCGATTTCTTCCAAAATAGTAAGAAGAAGGCTCAAGGAATCTGGATTGAGTGAAAGACACCCCGCAACAGGTCCACTCTTAACCGTACCCGATAAACAAGCTAGACTTGAGTTTGCTCGGGAACATGTGGATTCAGACGACTGGAAAAGAGTCTTGTTTACTGATGAAGTCAGAATAGGCTTAAGATCTTCCGGTGGACGCACTTTTATCTGGAGAAGGCGAGGAGAAAGCAGACAAGTATGTGTGGTTTCCCAAGTGTCTTTCCGTGGAGTATCAATGTTTTAGACATATCTTTCGAGGCCTGTACAGATTCTGTAGTGATCTGGGGAAGAGTGTTAAATGCTCCGAGGTAACGAGCGATCATTAAAATTTTCACTCGTAGCTGGCCGTGTATATACAAATTATGTCGTAGCTTTAGTCATTAAGATGTTATTTCAAACATCTGTCAGTGTCAAATATATATTTTAAAGTTTCATCAAAAGAAAAAGTAATGGCCTTTAATGATATGCATAAAGCGTTTATGGTAGAATGTTACTTCCTGACATCTCAAAAAATTGATGGTATTTGGCAGCATTCAATAGAAAATTGCCTTGCAGAGTTTGAAGAGAGATATCCAAATACTGTTCCTAGCTATAAAACTTTCCGTGATACGCTAATGCATTGTGTAAATCTTTTTCGTCAAACAGGCAGTATTTTAAGGAAAAAAGGAAGCGGTCTTCCTCTCAAGAGAAGTCGCGGCGTAATTGAAAATGTCAGACAAATTATTAACGAATCTCCTCAAACATCTATTCGCAGAGTTTCGCAACAAGTAGGGCTTTCGTATGGAACATGTCAAAAAATTTTAAAAAAGGACGTGCACATGTATTCATATAAATTAACTTCTGTACAAAATCTATTACCTACGGATTATGAAAAAAGAATACAATTTTGCCAATGGTTTATTCAAACAATGACAGACAATATTTTAAATCATACTTTTTTCACCGATGAAGCTTGGTTTTATTTGAAAGGTTATGTTAATTCGCAAAATATGCGTATGTGGTCCAGTGAAAATCCTCATTTCTACAGAGAAGTTCCTCTACATCCAGAAAAAATAGGCGTATGGGTAGGTATGAGTCGTCACCGATTAATAGGACCAATAATCTTTGAGGGCACGATAACATCGGAGAAATATCGTAACGAAATTCTCAGTGTTTTTACTAATCAATTGACTAATGATGAACTCCAGGTCGGATATTTTCAACAGGATGGGGCTACATCTCACGTTACACTTGAAAATATTCAGTTTTTGCAACAATTTTATGGCGATAGGATAATAAGTAGAAATACAGCGATTCCATATCCACCACGATCGTGTGATTTAACAGTCATGGATTTTTTTGTGTGACCATATATAAAGAATATTATTTATGAAACACCAATTAATAATCTACAAGAGTTAAGACATAAAATCATAGAAAAATGTGAACACAATAACTCACCGCAAATACTGATCAATGTTTTCAATGCTCTACGAAATAGAGTGCGATTATGCTTGGTGGAGAATGGTCAACATTTTACACATTTTTTATAATATTCTATTACTTTGTATAAAAATTATAAATATATTTAATATAAAAGTCAGCATTTCAAATTATTTTTTAACAATCATGACGTTTGAAATTATAATGACAGATCTCCTCTAATAACTTAGTTAGGACATACTTTTTGTGTACATGGCTTACTTGAGCGAAAATTTTAATGAGCACTCGTTATATCCAAGAAATTCTGGAAGAATATGTCACACCTTTTGCACCTTACATAGGCGATAATTTTTTTGCTTATGTATGATAATGCCAGACAGTATCGAGTCCATATCGTAAACGAATATCTGAAGGAGGTTGTCATTCAAAGTATAGAGTGGCCAGCGCGTAGTCCTGACTTGAATGTGATAGAATACGTTTGGGATCAGCTTAAACGACGCATTAGACGGCGGAATCCTGATCCTGGAAACTTGGCTGAGCTGGAAAACGCGGCTCTTGAAGAATGGCATAACATTCCTCAAGATTTCATCATAAATATTTTACGTAGCATTCAAAGACGTTTGAGAGAAGTTATTCGATCTAGAGCTGGCAATACACGATGTAGAAACCGTTAAAAACTGAAGCTTTTGAGTATTTTTTTGGTTCTTTTTTTCGTAAAATTTTTTTGGAAATAATTGAAAAACAATTCTTTGTATTCTTATTTCAATAAATTAAATCAATTTTGGTATGTATACTAAGATTGAAAGAATTAATTCAAAATTTATTAAGCGGTGCGATAATTTTGTCCATCAGTGTATTTCCTTGCTCTGGTTATGAATGATCATTTTCACAAAATTTTCTTGCCTTTAGGAATTTTGGTTTCAAAATTAAGCCATTCGAAAACTTGCATGAGTGATTGCATTTATCTTTCTAATTTAAATAAAATTATAATAGATTATTCCGTATAATAGTAAAGATATAAGTCCAAAATACATACGTATATGTGCCTTAATAGATTTCATTTTATAGAGAGTTAGTAAATGTTTTTAAATTAAAATAAAAGAAAAAGCAATTCTTTCGTAAAATATAATATGAAAATAAATTAAAAAAATTTTTATATAATATATTTTCTCCGGTGAGAATTTTTAACAAAATATGCTTAAGTATAACACAAATAGATTTTTTTAGGAAATTAGATATTGAATTACGCAAGTGTTTCTGGACGAATTATTAAGTGCAATAATAATTTAGACATTTTATTTGTTTGAACGTTTTCCATTGTCTGTTAAAGTGTGGAAGGAATATCTCGTTTTGTGGTTTTAATAGAAAAAAAATTTAAAACTAACACCGGAGAGGCTTATTAAATGAAAAAAATTAGCACAGACTATAGAAATAAAAGTCCATATTTAAACAACGGTACTAAGATCATGCAACACGAACGTAGAACGTATAATACATTTCACTTTTTTGTCACCCTACATTCTTATTCGTTTTTATACCCCACTAACGGAGTAAAATTATTTGTCTAAATTGTATAAATACCGATCGATAGAATATCAAAGCAGTGTCAATCGAATTTGCCTCCATTAAACATTTGTGCACCTGAAATAAAGTAAGATCTAAGTGCATTATCACACATACATTTATTAATTTATTTTCTTCCATTCGTTTCAGAAATTCAATATGTTCAAATTTTGCATCGTTGTAGCTTGTGCTCGTAAGTAAATCAATAAATTATTCAACATATTTAAAAATTAAAAACTTAAAGCTCTTCTAGAAAAAAATAACTTAAAGGACGAACACTACAGCATATTTGAAAGAATAATAATTTTTCAGTTGCCGTTGCGTCTACATCTCCATCAAAATGGCACGACGAGAGCCATGGACAACGAAGTTATTTCGATAACGATTCCGCCGATAGCAACTATTCAGGAAGTCACGCTGGGCTTGGAGGAGGCAAAAATGGATACAGTGCCGGAAGCGGTTTAAGAAACATCGCCCAGGGATCCGCTCAACAAGCCTATAACGCCGTTCAAAATCAAATTCTCGCCAGTAAACAAGCAGCATTCACAGCAAAGAACACATTAGCCCAAGCAGCAGCTGGAGTAAGTATTTTTCTGGAAACGTAGTAAATTTTATTTAAACATAATATGTTTAGAACGCAGCCACCGCTCAAGCCGCCTTAGCCGGTAAACAACTTCTTCTCCAAGGTGTTGAACAACAAGTCCGTGATGCTGAAGTAGCTCTGAATGGAGAACAACAACAACTTCAACAAGCCGAGCGCGCCGCCAACGCCGGCCAAAGAGCCGCCGATCAAGCTCGGCAACAAGTTAATGTTTTAAACTCAGCTTTAAATTCAGCGCAAGCAACCTTAGATCAAGCAAATCAGGCCGCTTCTGAAGCCGCTGGTGAATTGGCTTCCCAAACAGCCATGGTTGGTGCTGCCCAGCAAAGATTAGAAGCTTTGCAAGATCAGTTGCACCGCGCTCAGGTTGACTTTGAAGCCACTCAATCTGCCGCTCAGAGAGCTGCCAATGCCGCTCAACAGGCTCAATCTAATGCCGCAGAAGCTGCAGCTGCGGCAGCCTCACACGGAGGTGCCGGTCACGGTGGTGCTGGTGGCGATGGAGGAGACGGACATTATTATCACTATTAGATTTAATAATTAGGACAATATCTTTTATACTATTTTTACTAGACTTTTGCATTAATAAATGTTTACTGAAAATGTATCTGTATTATCTTTACTCGATTCACGATCAAGCGTAATATAGATAAATGGTAATACCATTACGTACAACTGTCGAAGCGAAGAATACGATAAACGATAATAAACGTATAACAAAAAAGAAACAATTTCAACTACAGAGATGATTAACAAAACAGCACAGGTAATATACACTGTCGCTCAAAATAATTTGAATAGTCAGAAAATAACCATGTTATATTTAATAACATGTGAACAACTTATGAACATCTTCAATAGTAGGTACTACCATATTTCCAATACGACTAATCCGAAATTGGTGGAGACTGTGGCTTGTAATCTGAAACAGAAATAAGAAAAACACCCTAACCACAATATATATCAATAAATACTATATACGTATTTCGGCAACTAAGTTGCCATCTTCAGTAGAATAACCTTAAAAACTGAAAAATGTTAAACGTAGCGTTTTTGGCTAAGGTAAACCTTAGAAGATATGCTCTTCACCAAATCGCCAGTGGGATAACACTATTAGTGTTTACATTTACGATTAGCGTTTAACATTTTTCAGTTTTTAAGGTTATTCTACTGAAGAGGGCAACTTAGTTGCCGAAATACGTATATAGTATTTATTAATATATATTGTGAATACGACTATGTTAAACAAATTTATATTAAATAAAGATTTAATCTTTTTCTTATTGAGCAATCGCTGAAATTGGTTCAACGAGTTGTCCCACTCTCTATTCCAATTCTCTTCTAAAATTGGCCAAAAATTTTACAGTGAAAAAACATCTATATACATAGTTATAATAGGTGCAATTAATATTCGGTAATTGAGTTAACCTTGCTTTGTTTTTTATTTAAACATTTTTTCGCAGAAAATCCGTTTTTTTATAGTCATTATTAGGCTTTTATCGAGTAACAACTCGAAAAGTGAGAAGTGATCTAAAATCTAACGTTAACTTTTTGGGAATGCATATTACCAGCGACATCAGCTGGAATTGTCATATCGACCATCTCTGCTGGCGACTAGCTACTGCAGTTTATACGTTTATAACTAATTGCGACTTATGAAGCGGCGAGAACTGGTTATTTCAGCAATTTTCAGGGTAGAGCATCGTACGGCATTATGTTTGGGAGGTTGATGGTTCATGCAAAACCAAAGCAGAGTTTAAAATACGAAAAGATAGTATCAAAGCTTTAAGTGGACTTTCCGGATGAACCAGCTGTAGAAACCTATTTAAATACCACAACATACCGACTATATATACAGGCTGATTAATTTTCGGCCCTCACCATGGGGATCTCTCTTATTATTGGAGATAGAGTATAGGTTTAAATTTGGCAAAGTTGTTAAATTTTGTGTTTGTTATAAATCCGTAAAGAAAATAGACCTGTGACAAATGACCTTCGTTATTTAAAAAAAAAACGCGGAAACCCCATTTTCTTCTTTTACCTGTAGCACCGACATTTGGCCTTGTAGAGAAAAAATAAAAACACGTCCTTGTGGCCATTTCTAAACCTCTATCCAGTTGTATACTCTAAATTTTTATACGACGTTTCGTTTCTTTCTGGCCATCATCAACTATCTAATTTCGTATAGGCGCCATATTGGATTTAGACATCTTCAGAAAGAGTTTTTTTTTCTGATTTCAACCATGTACCACATGATGACTATAGTTTTGACATTAGGTTTTATTTGAAAGAATAAATTATAAGATTAAATAAGGTAGCCTTTGGAATTTCAATCTGTCAAACATTTCATTTATTGTTCATTAATAATACAAAAATGTCATACACTAACGAAGAGAAACGAGATATGATAAGTATTTTTTATTCTTCGAAACGAAATTCAACAGTAGCGAGTACAAGATAACAAAAACATTAATAAAAATACATAGAAAAGTAAACAATAAACAATTACAGTAAATGTTCAATTATCTGGCCATCTTCGGTAATGCACAATTGGGCACGCCTTCTGGCATTTTGTACTGCCCTTTGTATAGTTCTTCTAGGAACTGCATCGAAGGCATTCTGAAGTCTGTCTCGTAATTCTTCAATGTTTTGTGGCGCATCTACTTTATAAATATTATTTTTAACATATCCCCATAAAAAAAAATCTAGCGGACTTAAATCAGGTGATCTCGCAGGCCATTCAACAACTCCCCTATTTCCAATCCAACGGTTTGCAAACTCTTGATTTAAGAAATAACAACAGCTGCATTGTGTGCTGGTGCGCCATCTTGTTGCTACCATAAATATTGTAATTGATTTAATGGGATATTGTCGTCAAGATAGTCAGATACGTATGTACGTAAAATGTTTAAATATCTTTCTCCATTTAAATGTTCTTCATACATAACTGGTCCTAAGAGGCGATTTGCCAAAATACCCATCCAAACGTTTATTCCAAAACGATGTTGTGGTCTTCTAGCCCTGTTTTGTCGGGGATTTTGTACTGCCCAATAGTGCTCCGTATTTCTGTTGAACATTCCAGAATTTGTAAATTTTGTTTCATCTGACCAGATGATTTTGCTTAAAAAATTTTCGTCATTTTCTATCCTTCCCATTAACCAATTACAATATTCTAGCCTTCTCAAATTATCTCCAGGCAGTAAAGAGTGACTAACATGGATCCTGTATGGTTTAAACCAACTTTTATGTAAAGTTCTCCAAACTCTGGACTGGCACAAATTTAATTCTGACGCTACTTCGCGTGTAGAAATTGATGGATTATTATTTATCTATAAAAATACAAGATTAACATGAAATTTGAAAACACGCTTTTAATTTATCATTTGTAAAATATCTTGTCGATTTTCATTTAAATTCCTGTTGTCTTGACCATTACGCGGCTTAGTAAACGATCCATTCTCGACCAAATTTCTGTCGAGATCTAGAAAAATGGTACGATGAGGCTGTTGTCGTTCTGGATATAATTGTAGATATCTTGTACTCGCTACTGTTGAATTTCGGTTCGAAGAATAAAAAATACTTATCAAATCTCGTTTCTCTTCGTTAGTGTATGACATTTTTGTATTATTAATGAACAATAAATGAAATGTTTGACTGATTGAAATTCCATGGCTACCTTATTTAATCTTATAATTTATTCTTTCAAATAAAACCTAATGTCAAAAACTATAGTCAGCATGTGGCACATGGTTGAAATCAGAAAAAAAAACTCTTTCTGAAGATGTCTAAATCCAATAAGGCGCCTATAAGAAATTAGATAGTTGATGATGACCAGAAAGAAACGAAACGTCGTATAAAAATTTAGAGTACACTACTGGATAGAGGTTTAGAAATGGCCACAAGGATGTGTTTTATATTTTCTCTACAAGGCCAAATGTCGGTGCTACAGGTAAAAGAAGAAAATGGGGTTTTCGGTTTTTTTTTTAAATAACGAAGGTCATTTGTCACAGGTCTATTTTCTTTACGGATTTATAACAAACACAAAATTTAACAACTTTGCCAAATTTAAACCTATACCCTATCTCCAATAATAAGCGAGATCCCCATGGTGAGGGCCGAAAATGAATCAGTCTGTATATGTATATATATATATATATATATATATATATTTTCGTGACCTTGGTATGATAAGGTAAACTTAATAAGTCGGCGATTAAAGGTCTGGTTCATTACTTCAAAGTATATATATTTAAAACAACCCTACATGTTTCGGCAATGATGCCTTTGTCAAGGGAATAAAAAATATAAATGACAGAATATAAAAAAATAATTTTTTATATTCTGTCATTAAAAATTTATATTTTAAAATTGTAAAATATTTTGCAGGAAATGTAAGTAATCAGCACCATTTAAACGAGCAGGTAATTCCACAGGTCCAAGTAGATAATCGTCAACTACTCCTATCCAGACGTTTATGCTAAACCTATGCTGATGCTTAAATTCTTGAACAACGTGGGGATTGTCACCAACGTACGAATAATAATGTGCATTATGTACATTAAAAATTTCATTTTTTGAGAATGTAGCTTCGTCACCAAACAAAATGTTCCTGAAGATATCTTCATCTTGATTTTTCTGATTTTGTAACCATCTAGCGAATTCTACGCGAGCAGGAAAATCTCCTTCTAGCAGTGCTTGCACCTTTGTAAAATGAAAAGGATATAAATTTTCTTTGTGTAAGATATTTCCTACGGAAGATTTTGAAATTGTGGGGTACATGGCAGATAGTCTTCGAACGCTAATTTCTGGATTTTGCTCAACTTCCATTAAAATAACATCTTCATGTTCTGCTGTTACATCATTATGTCTCCCTGTTTCATTATTTTTTGGGACCACTGAACCTGTTTCTCTTAATCGTTGATGAAGAGCTGTAAATGTTGAGTGAGTGGGATGCTGACGATTGGGAAATTTTTCAGCGTATCTACCAGTGGCGGCTCTTGATGACGTACGATGTGCGCTGCTGCACGGATGAGACTACTTCGAACTATTTCGGAAGATTTCGGTACGGTTACTTGCTTCTCTGTATATATGAAAGCTTAAACGAAGCAGTCTCATCCGTGCAGCAGCGCACATCGTACGTCATCAAGAGCCGCCACTGGTATCTACGTTGCGCCGCTCGAGCGTTACACCTCATTTCGCCATAAACTAAATGCATATCGGCGTATTCCTCATTAGTAAAAACCATTTTTTTTAAATTGAAATCGTTGTGTTTGAATAACACAAAGTAAAAAATGAAAAGATAAACTTCGCGAACTGACAACAATTTGACAATGAAAAACGTAGGTTTTACTTCTGTTGGCAGTTCAGAGCTAACTATTGCAAAAAATAAAAAATTGAACTTTAATGAAGAAAAAATGAAAAATTTACAAATCGATTTTTCTAGAAAACGGTGTATCCTACCGACTTAAAGTAAGAGTACCTTTTAGTACTGGAATACCTGAAAATTTAATTAATAATCTAGTGTCACAAATGCTTAAAAGTTAAAGACAAAAAAGTTATGCCTTAAAATAACCGTTGACCTACCCAAAACGGACGCCTATGACCGGTACTAGAAATTCGCAATTGATGGAATTGATTCATCTCTGGAGGATAAATAAGCATACCAGTTTTTGTTTTTCTAAATAGAAGCGTTCTGGAAAAATTTAAAAAAAAATAAATACAAGGCGCCATCTTCAAAGAACTCTAGCTCCCTTAGGAAGCATTTTCGGACTAGGTGAATTTGGGTTTAATTGTCTTAAAATTATCTGAGGAAACTCCGGTCTTCGTTTGTCAGGAGAGTTTCTGGACACCCTGTATATATATATATATATATATATATATATATATATATATATATACATATATAGATAATTATTTCGTGACCTTTGTATGTTATGGTAAATTCAATTTGTTGGCGATTTAAGGCCTGGTTTTACTTCAAAATGTATATATTTAAAACAATCCTACATGTTTCGGCAAATTATGCCTTTTTCAAGGAATATAAAATATATTATATTCCTTGAAAAAGGCATCATTTGCTGAAACATGTAGGATTGTTTTAAATATTTAAATATATACATTTTGAAGTAAAACCAGACCTTAAATCGCCAACAAATTGAATTTACCATAACATACAAAGGTCATGAAATAATTATTTCATATATATATATATATATATATATATATATATATATATATATCAAAACCCTTTTACCCTAATGGGTGTCGGGTAAGTTCTCGTACATGTCTAATCTAAATTATGAACAAAATTTCTACATAATCTTCGGTTACTGGCCAGTGGTTTTGCTTCTTCCATTTCTTTCGCCTCTTGTGGATGCTATTTCCGATGACATCCTCCGATACTTGTCGCGGTCTTCCTCTTTTCCTTTTATACTGGACTCTGGCTTCATATATTAGCTTTACTGGTTTAGTGTCCCCCATTCGTTGTAGATGTCCCTACCAATGTAGTCGCCGTTGTTCAATAAAGCCCATTATCGATTGTATCTCCAGTTCCTCTCGTATTTGTGAATTTTTCATTTTGTCCTTTCTAGTTACGCCTCTCACTCTCCTAAGATATCTTATTTTTGCAGCCTGGATTTTGCTTTTTTTGTCTATTACCCATGATTTACATCCGTAGACTACGTTGAATACTTTTATCTTGGTGTTTCGTGATATTTCTTTTTTCATAATGAAGTTCTTACTCAATTTGGTTACCTTTTCAATTCTTTCATTAATTTCTGACTCATTTTTCCGTGTTTTCTATCAGGACACCTAAATAATGAAACTCATTTACTTGTTGAATAGTTATTCCTTCAATTTGAATATTTAGTTGTTCTTCACCTGTGGTCATTACCTTTGTTTTATTTTTATTTATGCTCATTCCTTTTTTCTTAAGTGTTTCGTTCCATATATCTATTCTTTCTTGCAGGTTATTTCCATTTTCAGCTATTAGTACGATGTTATCTGCAAATACTGCCTCAGCTATTTGTATCCTCTCTAGATTCCTGTGCCCAATTTGAATTTTTTTCGTCTGCATTGAGCATTGTCTTATTATATCATCCATAAATACAATGATCAGTACGGGACTTAATCCTCCGCCCTGCCTTAATCCATCTTAAGAGATTCCTCGCAATGTTCGAAGCGATTTTACGTGTAGGTAACATATTAGTTTTACGGTTTTAGCACTTCTAATAGTAAACAGTTTAAGAAACATCACTGTAGTATGCAGTTGTGTTTCGCTTACAGCTTTACAGCATAGTTTTCGTAACGAAAGAAAATAAAGTGCATTCTTAGCATTTAATGCTCCTTTATTATCGGAAGTCCAAAATATGTCTTCATCATAAGTCATAATGTTATACATGATGATATGCCACTTGTGTCTGAAGATGGACACCACCCGAGTTTAAGAATTGATTTAGATATAGTAAATACTGTAAAAATAAACAACATAAACAAAAATTATAATTTTCGTAAAGCTAATTTGGTAGAGTTGTACGATAAAATGGCTTGTGTTGATTGGTCATATGTAAAAACATGTGCGAATGTTAATGTAGCGACAGCAAGTTTCTATTCTGAGATTTTTTTCTGTGGTTGACAGATACGTGCCCGAAACATCTTCTTCCTCTCGCAGGTTTCCCATTTGGTATAATCGAGAGGTAGTAGGGATGATAAAATAGAAGGAATATTACTACAGTAAATGGAAACGTACGGGCTCCACTAACAATAAGCAAGAATTTGTTAGGTTGCACAGCTTGGTCAAAACTTAAGTCAGTCGTGCTTATAACCAATACATATCTGACGTTGAAACAAATATAGTGAATGATCCATCGCAGTATTGGCGATTTGTGAGACAAAGGAGCGGTAAATCCCGGATTGCTGCCTGCTTGAATTCAAGAACTGATATGTTAACTGATCCGAATGAAACTGTTGAGGCTTTTGTACACATGTTTTCCACTACATTTGCACCACGTTCACCTATACCTGATATTTTTCCTGAAAATATTTTTTCGTTTGACAGTATTAATATTCCGGCGGTTTTGATTGAGGAGGTTTCGTGTGTCTTAATGCAAGAGAAGGCTGATTACACCTCCAGTCACGATGGACTTCCTAACTTTTTCATTAGAGACTCTACACGAGTTCTGAGCGAACCTCTAGCTTCAATTTTTAATTTAAGCATCTGTCCGTTTACTTTTCCGGACTTTTGGAAACTGAGTCGTATTATACCAATATTTACACATGGGGATAAGACCTTTATGAACAATTATCGTCCAATAAGTATTTTATCTACCTGCTCCAAAGTTTTCGAACAACTTCTGTACTTGAAAATATATGCTTGTGTACCACCTTCCATTTCCCCATACCAGCATGGTTTCAAACTGGGAAGATCGACAGTAACAAACTTGGTTGAAATTATAAATATACTGCGTAATTCAGTCAATGCTTGGACAAAAAAGAACAGGTAGATGTGGTATATACAGATATCGCTAAAGCGTTCGATACGATTAATCACAATATACTCCAGGATATAATTCCATATATACAGATATAGCTAAAGCGTTCGATACGATTAATCACAATATACTCATCACTAAAATGTCCTCCTTCGGCTTTTCTCCTGAGGCCGTAAAGCTAATTGATTCATATTTGGACAATAGATCGGCCTATGTGTGCTACAATGGATATAATTCCAGGATATACACTGCGTCTTCCGGTATACCGCAAGGGTCCAATCTAGGGCCCTTACTATTTATAATGTATATAAATGATCTTTTAACCCCAATCGACTGCCGAGTTCTTGCGTATGCTGATATAATTTTTTTTCAAAAATCGATATCATCTCCGACTGTGAAACATTGCAAAGGAATATCAGTATTATTACCACCTGGTGTCATGCAAACAAGTTTAAATTAAGTATTAGCAAATGTGCCATTGTCACTTATTCCAGGAACGAGCAACTTATTTCTTACGATTACGATGCTGAACATACACTTATTCCAAGGAAGCTAGAAGTAAAATATCTAGGTGTTTCATTTGATAAAAAGCTTAAATTTACTGGGCACAAGCAATCTGCAACTCTTCTTCTCGAACTTTAGGCTTCCTTATAAGAACGAGCAGAGGATTTTCTAACGTGTTTGCACTAAAAACGTTATATTTTACTATGGTCAGGTCTAAACTGGAATATGCCTCTGTCGTATGGTATCCCATATATACTTACCAGTAACTGAGATTGGAAAAAATTCAAAGGAGGTTCTTGAAATACGTTTGCTTCAAGACTAATGGAATGGAGATATATTTATGTTGTAATTAAATACTGAACAGAGCCATTATTAGATACTTCCATAAAAGAACAGAAGCCGAGAAAGGTTGAACTTCTTGTCCCTACTTTATTAGTAATTTTTGTATTACCCGACTGTGTGGTGGTTCACTAATAATTAAATATATTTTCATAAATTGTACGTATCTTTATATACTACATACTCGTAACGTGCATCAAAGTAATAAATAAATAATTAAAATCGCGAAGTTTTGATATAAAAATATTATTTACAAGTATTTTCTATCGAATTTACAGAAATATATCAAAATATAATTAATGAAAAAATGTTTTACATTACATTAAAATCGGTTAAAGCCGTTTTCATAAAACTCAATTATTGATCTTAGCGATTTATTGCTTTTAATCATTAGAATCAGTTTGCCTCCGGTACTTTGTTTATTTCATTGCAATAATCAATTAATCCTGTAAAAATAGCCAGATCCTGTTACAACAAAGTTTTTTTTTATTTACAGGTAGGCAACTGATACGAAACATGGCTGAATCTAAGAAGAAATGTCGACAGTACAGTGTTGATTAATTAAAATTTGGTTTTCTTCCATCAAAGGCGGACAAGCGATTGCCCATATGCCTTTTATGCAACAAAGTTTTGAGCAATGACTCTATGAAACCATCGAAGCTCGAAGATCATCTAAGAAGGTGTCATCCTGATAAAATAGGTAAAGGTTTGAAATATCTTCAAACATTGAAGGAAAAATATGAAAAGAGACCCACCGTGCACAGTATGTTCGCTTCAACGTCGGAAAATAACGATGATGGCTTGCGGGCATCTTACAATATCTTATTACTTATAGCGAAATCTGGAAAATCGCACACCATTGGAGAACAGTTAATTTTACCCGCTGTTGAAGAGGTTTTAAAAACTGTTCTGCACAAATCTTAATTTGACATACTCAAAAGAATTCCTTTTAGTAACAACACTGTACAAAGACGTATTGACGAAATGAGCTCTGATATTGAAAATTTCTTGTGTAATTATCTGCAAACAACTAATTTTTCTATTCAACTGGACGAGTCAACTTTACCTGGTAATGAAGCATTATTATGTTCGATTTGTTATGGACGAAGAAATTCATGAAGAGCTACTATACGCAAAAACTTTGGAGACGGACACTAAAGGTGAATCAATATTTAATGTCCTTTTTAAGGAAAAATCGATTCCATTCACAAACGTTATTTCGGTGGCAACAGATGGAGCTCCTGCCATGGCCGGGCGATGTCGTGGGTTTATAAGCCATCTTAAAAGAATTATACCAGAGGTAACTGCAATTCACTGTGTCATCCACCGACAACACCTAGTAGCGAAAAATTTGAGTGCTAAATTGCACCAATCGCTTCAATTTGTGATTAATGCAGTTAACAAAATAAGAAGCAATGCATTGAATACGCGTTTATTTGCACAATTGTGCGATGAAAATGATGAAGACTTCCAACGATTGCTCTTACATACTGAAGTACGCTGGTTGTCGAAAGGTGCATGTTTAACAAGATTTTTCTCACTTTTTGAATCAGTTTTAGAGTTTCTGGAAAGTAAAGATCCAGATTTAAAAGAAAACCTGATCAATTTGAAAGCAGACATCGCGTATTTGACAGATTAGTTCAAAAAATTTAATGACATTAACTTACAATTACAAGGGGATAACCTCAATTTAATAAAAACAAAGGGTGTAATTTCAGCTTTCGTTGGAAATTTATGACGCAAAATATTAGTCTGCGCAAATTTTCCCAGTTTTCGAACTTGTCACAGGTAGAATGCCTTGATGAGGATATTCACACATACGTTCAACATTTAGTTGCCCTGCATGATGACTTTAAAATCAGATTTGAAGATATTCTGACGATGGAAATACCACCATGGATCATAAATCCACTTGATGAAACGGAAGTGGAGAATGTGATATTACAAGAGGAGCTACTCGAGCTTAGCACTAATGAGGAACTGAAGGTGAAATTTAAAAGAGGGTATCAAACATTTTGGCTGCAGGCAGAAATACCCGAAAAATATCCTGGACTGTGGGGAATTGCGAGAAAGCTTTTGATAGCGTTTCCCTCGTCATATCTGCAACATTGTGTTATATTTTCTAACAAAGTATTAAATAAATGTTCATCCATCCTCAAACAATTCAAAAAGCTTTCCCCATCATTCATTCGAATTTCATTATGAATGAGGCTCAGATTACCTTTTGAGTATCGTATCCTCAACCAAGGTTTTACCCACCACTTTCTCGGAGATGGTAAAAAGCAGTGAAGCACTTGCTCCAATTATTAATAAAAGTAATATGTCTTCATAATCCATACTTAATAGAAAAAAATAGACTTTTTATGCCGAATCAAAACAACCACAAAATTTACGTTACTGTCTGGAATTGCATAGATGTGAATATCTTTGCAATTCTTGATGCATAGGAAGTCATGCATTAAAAAATGCATACTTTTCATGCATAAAAACTTGCTGCATTTTAATGTATAAGTGGGAACTGGCCTTTATAGTTTGCAATTTTTCTTGCGCGCATGCGCAATCCAAAAATTTTCGGTCAGCTGATTGCAATTTTTCTTACATTGCACGCAGTAGAACATGGTCGAGAAAAGTTTTAGTGTCGTTACAAACCTTTTAACAAAAAAAAGGAGCAGATTGAATATCACAGAACGGGGAGATTTGCGGTTATTCCTAACAAAACTGTGAAGCCAAATATTGATAATTTGCTGTCAATCCATCAAGTACATCCCTCCCATTAAAATTATGACTATTTTGTGATTGTCATTGTAGAAGTTACGTTACGTTATTAATATTTAATTTTAATTATATTACGACTGTTATCATATTACAATGTAATATGATAACAATAATAATTAATATTGTAATAATTACATATTTGAATAAATACAACACAAGGAAATATACTATTTTTCTTTTTCTTTTTACCACTCCGAATGGGGAGTTTTCTAAATAAAATATGTGAGAATTGATTGGTTTCTTGTGCTGTGAGTAGATGTCAAAGGAGTAAAGTTGGATGGAATCACTTTTTTGATTGGCTAACTTTACTTTTTTGACATCCACTCACAGCAAAATCAATTAATTAATTAACCAATAACTCAGCCGCAACGCAAATTTACATAGTTAGATCTAATCTTCACATTTTTTGTCGTGTTTTGGGAATATGGTAGAAATGTAGCTGCAGGGAGTCCACCGGAACCAGCAAAACTTTCAAAGTGGTCTATGAGAAAAAAAAGTTTGGGAGCCTCTGTCTTAACATTTGCATTCAATATTTTGTATAGAAGTCTTTCGTGAATTTCAATAGTTTATGTTTCGCATTTATTTTTGTATATTTTGGATATACGTTAGCGGAGATCCACGATAATCTTTATTCACCCTTCAGGCATGTAAAATTTTTAATATAATTTCTGTCGTATATATACAGGTTCGCCCATATTTTTCTATATATTTGATATTTGTTAAGATTTTGAGAGAAAACATATTCATTAAATATTGCTATAGTATTATGTATTTATTTGTGCGGTTATTGATAATTGTAGTTAGATCAATTTTATATCTATAAAAGGGATCCCACAAGACGCAATATCTATTACGTTTTATGGGTACGTTATCATATCTACGTCCTCCGTGTGACGTATGAACTCTCGTTACAATTTAACATTAATTCGCCGTGGCGCCCTTTTCATATTTTTTTATAAACACCAACAACGTTTCAAGAAGAACTCCGTCGTCTTCACTGAGCGTAGTCGGCCTGACTAGTTGAATTGTATTAGTACTATCATCCCTCCCACATAGGTTTTTGTTGGAGCTCTGAAATAGTTCTGCCGTGTATCGTGACTTTATCAGAAGCCAGTTTTGTGAGGTTTATTTTTGCTATTTACCCGTAGCGACTTCGTATAAAAGGTAAACGGGAGTGGTTTATAGTTCGTGAAGGGAATTTGCCGAATTTCTTGCATGTTTATATCTTACAATGAAGACATACCGCTTCGAATGAAATTTATGAAACCTTTTTGGGAGATTCGATAGGGTATACGAGGGTGAGATGGTGAACTGAAATATTTCAAAGATGTATCACTAGATGTCGGCTCCTGTAGTTGTAAAGTAACAGTTGTAGTTACCAGCGTGCTTTAAAATCGTCGAATTTGTTGTTTTGCAAAAACGTGGTGAATAAATCCAGAAATGCTTTTAACATCGACCTAAAAATTTTCGGTAAGCCAGCTTTAATCCGTATCTAAATAAAAATAGGTGCCGATATTGCAATTATTTTATTATATTTTTGTATTCTGGGATATATGTAGATCACCTAACCTAAAAATACCGCCGAGACATATTGGGAGAGACGGTAAATATTTTACAAGAAATTTGTGTAGTAAATTGGTAATTGTGTCTTTGCGAATAGCTACTTGTTGCACATTTTGTACCTAAAAAGTAAACTTAACAGAAAACAGTTCTAAAAAACAATTTGAAAACAATGAAAACATGGAAATTTTTCTTTTTAGTTCAATATGCCAACTTTTTATAAGAGAAAAAGAGGATCAACAAGAGGTGAGTGGATGGAAGAGCAACTAAAAAATGCAGTGAAAGCAGTGAAGGAAGGACACAGCTTAAATGAAGCAGCAAATATGTTTAGTGTTCCTTGGTCGACGCTTAAACGTAGAATGACAAGTGGGTGTCTTATTAAAAAACAAATGGGGCCGACATCATTTTTAGGAGAGCATAATGAACAAAAATTAGTTAGGCATATCAAGAAAATGCAGGGGTTTGGTTTTTCCCCGACACGAAGCGAAGTTCGATCAATAGCGTACAAATTTGCACAGAAACTTGGCCTACAACACAAATTCAACAAAGATAAGGAAATGGCTGGTCTCGACTGGTTGCATTCATTTTTACGCAGACATTCGGATCTTACCATACGAAAAGCAGAGGGCATTTTTTTGGCTCGAGCTAGAGCAATGAATAAAGAAAGTGTGACAAACTATTTCGAATTGTTAGGTAATGTTTTAACCACCAACGGTTTGACTGACAAACCGAGAAACATTTATGTCGATGAATCGGGGCTTCAACTTAATAACAAAACAGGATATGTTGTAGCAGCTAAAGGATCCAAAAGTGTTGCGAATATAGTAGCAGGGGAAAAGGCGAGACAATTACCATCATAGCATGCTGTAACGCAGAAGGCACATTTCTTCCTCCTGCTTGTGTCTTTAAGGGAAAAAACGAGAAGGCTGAATGGAAGGATGGAATTCCACCTGGCTCTGTTATTTACATGTCCCAGAAATCGGCATATATTACATCTGACATTTTTTATTTATGGCTGAAGGATCATTTTGTGCCAAGAAAACCAGAAGGGACTGTCGTACTAATATTGGACGGGCACAGTTCACATTGTAGCTCCGTAGAAATTTTAGAATTTACAGATGCAAACAATATAATATTGTTATGCTTACCAAGCCATACGACGCACAACTTATAACCTCTGGATCGAGCCTTCTTTAAAGCACTCAAGACTTATTTTTACAATGGTTGCAATCTGTTCATGAAACAGAATCCCACCAGAAAAATTACCAGACTATCTTTTGGGGGCATATTGAGTGATGCTTGGGGAAGAGCTACATCGTTGGAAAATGACATATCTGGTTTTAGGGCAACTGGAATTTTTCCATGGAATCAAGGTGCTATTCCTGAGTATGCATATTTAAGTGAGAGTTCTCCCCAGCCAATAAATGAAAATCGCAACTCATCTTCCTCAAGAGAAGCTTCTCCGCAACCGGGATGCTCAAGAGATCCTGAGGACGTTCATGAAGCACCAGTGGAAACCCTAAATGAAAATGTAGTTATTAACAATGATGTTACTCCTGGCAAAATGTTGGATACTATTTGTCCGATAAAGACTGTGACTAAAATAGAACAAGCTAGAAAGAATGCCAGGACAATAGCCACCATACTCAACACACAGAATAATATTAAAAACTTGAAAACTAAATTACGTCAAAAGAAGGGGAAACAAACGCAGACCAAAAAGAAAATTAAGAAGTTTTCTGTCTCTGACACCGAATCGGAACAATCTTCACAACTACAGGACGAAGACAGCGATGAAGAAAACGAGTGTTGCTGTGCTGGTTGTGGTGAAGAATACCAATCCACAAAAAACCAGAGGATTGGATAAAATGCGTAAACTGCAAACGGTGGCTGCACGAAGATTGCACCAAATATGGTGACTTTTGTGACTCATGTGAGAAACTAAGATTTAAAAGCAAGAAGTTGTAGAGATAGTATAGCTTTCCGTAAGATAAGGTTATTTCAGTTTAATTATTAAGTGTTGACGAGTAACATTTCATCTTTTTAAATTTCACCATCTCACCCAAGTGTCGTTCACCAACTCTCCCATGGTGGTATGGGTTCGTAACTAGTTACGAAAAGTAAAATATTTCGTAACTAATGTTGAAAAGTTCTTTTCATCACTAGTTACGAAATATTTTGAAAAAATCATTTCATCTCAAGTTAATAAAGGGGAACGTTAAATGACACAAACTGGTTAAATTTTTATTTTATGCATTATAAACATTTATGACACAATGTGAACAATTGGTGAGGTTAATTCCTGCACACGTAGAATTCATGGCAGGTACTCTGATGTTATGATGCAAAACGGAATGTGCATTTGAGCTTGATTCACCAAGAATATCATTGGCAATCCTTTTCTTATTTTCTATAGAATTCTCTACATAGCCCTCAGCTACAGTATTGGACTTCCAGCCTCCATGTCGTTTAACCTTAAAAATATCCACACCAGAATCTGCCAAAAAGGTAGCCGATGACCTTCTGAAGCAGTGTCCGGTAAATAAGAAGGGATTTGGTAGTTTCAAAAACTGAGCAATTCTTTTCGGTAGATTACCGATTGTATTAATGCCAACTGGCTGTGCCCCGCATTTACCATTATTATATTTGACGAAAAACCTATCGTGATTAACGTTTTGTGGACGCAAAGAAATATATTTTCTAATAAGGTCAAGAAAATTTTGCCCTTCAATATTTCCTTCTGTGATCACAAACTCGCGCGTTACTTTTGTCTTTGTATTAGGGATTTTTATTACAAAATGAGAAAACTCGTCTAAAATATCCCCCACACGTAGAAAAGTTAGCTCACTTTTTCGACAAGCACCAGCTATTCCAACGATCAATGCGACCTTTGTCATTAAATATGTTTTATCCTCAGCTTCTGTCATAAACCGGGAGACGTTTTCCTTTGACAAAATATTAGACTTTTTTGCATGGTATCCCTCTGACTGCCTCTTTAGAAATGCATGTAAACTGGCATATTTTGCAATATCAATATTCTTCTTCAAAGACAATTCACTTCGTAACATGGAATAAAGAGTCCAGAGTGTTGAAGCTTTTTGATTCTTTCTTCCCTCGAAATAGGCTAATAAAACCTTCTCATTAACACATTTAATTTTTTTGTCTTTAAGCCACTTCCCAAATTTTTCATAAGCCAAATCGTACTGGGCTTTCGACTTTTGTGGAATCACAGTCGATAATGCACTTTGTGCAGCCTCTTCTATATCGCTTGGTAGTCCACCTGAATCTGAATCCGACATTTTTACTCGTACAATGCACCGACATATTTAGCTAATAAAAGTAAATACTTATACTTAAATTAACAAACACCTGTCAAGTCAAATGAATTATTATCAATAGCATGAAAACTGTCACTAATTATTTAATACGACTTATGACGTTTAATGTCAGATCAACTGGAAAATTATAAATCTATGTTTTGGTCAAAATTAGATAAAATCTTGTATGAAACACGTTATGAAATGTAATTTTGTGCAACTCATGTCATTTTGCATTCCATTTCGTTACACAAAATAACCCATTTCATAACTGGTTACATAAATAGCTATTTTACAAATCCTGAAATTTAAAAAATATATTGGCATATAAAATTTCTTTCACCATCTCACCCTTGTTTACCCTATTTACTCAATTGTTTTGTAGTTTAATAATAATGAAAATAATAACAGTTTTCACATTGTAATAAAATAAGTGTTCTTAACATTGTTAAATGTAAATAAATATACTGCATAATAATTGAATGTTTTCGTTTAACTTTCATTGGGTGTACCAAGACCTTTGTAACTGACTGTAAATGTTCATAACTGTACATACATTTTTATATTAAATCGTGTGTTTGGGATCATATGAACGTACATTTTATATTTAGCACGGTAGATTACAAATAAATAATTTTTACGCTAACATTGACGAAGCGTTTAAATGACAATTATAAAAAAAAAACTGTCAATAAGTATACAATTTCAGTAACGTAACCATGCAAAATCATTATGTTTCGCGATTTAAATGAATTAATGTCATGGCATTGGGTACAATACTTTGAACGGATTTTGAAGCAAAGCCACACGCTACGTATAGTAGTATAATAGAATCAATTATGCGGAGAGTACGTTATATTTTTTTCTAAAAATTGATTTCTACCATGTATGACAAAACATTTTTGTTGTATTAATATTTCTTTACTAATTTTTTGCTGTTTGCTGCTGCAAATTACTAGTATTTCTTGAATTTACTTGATCTACGAGGGCCCGTTTCTATCTTTTCCGACTAGGCAGCTTTAAATTTTAATGCAATTTCCCATTATGCTTTTTAAAAGCGCATATCATATGCCTTTGTAACTTGTCTGACAATTTGCAAAACATTTGCAACAATATTAATTTTATTATCTATCAGTTTGTGTTATCGTGCATTGAATTTATATCAAAATGAACAAAATCGAATTTAGAGCCGTTGTAAAGTTCCTTACAAATGAAGAGCTCCAAAAATTATTCTTGAAGAAATGCTGGCTGTATACGGGAATGATTGTCCTTCCAAGTCAACTATCTGTGGTCAAAATTGTTTAAACATCGAGAAACATTGAATGATAATTACCGTCCAGCTCGCCCTAATAATGTAAACAGTTCAGATGTTGTTGATAAAACCACGAGTTTGGTATTGGAAGATGCAAGATTGTAGAAGCAACAATTAGCATGTTTACTAGGCGAATGCTTTCATCATTGCAAATGCGTGTACGGATCACGGGTAGTGATATGTGAGCAATTCTCGCGCGGAACGAACCAGCAGTAGAACCGCGCCGAATCGAGAAGTTGGTCACCTCAATATCTTCCCCACACACCACTCTCGCCCTTGCCATAAAACGAAGGTAGTCGATCCAAATAGCTACTATGCCAAATCGCCATCGATTCCCCTTCCATAAATTTGTAGTCGATCTCGACAGCGCACAAGACGACCGTCACAGTGTGGTCGCTTTCTTATCGACGCCACATTGTTTAATAATGTGGCAACGTATACAGCATGATACATGTTGCAAATGGTCCACATTTCCAAATTTAAAGATAATGAAACTTAAAATATGTTACAGTAATTTTAAATTAAATTATTACGAACAATGCAAACAAACGGTGAAAATGATTTCATTCATGCGTTTCTTGCTTTTATATAATTTTTCGGAAATTTTTGTTTACTCGCCTATACTTAAACAGAATATATAAAACTGTAAATAACTAATACTCAGCATGATAATTTATGCCCGTTTTAAAATAAAATATTGGGGAGTTAAAATACGAAAGTTACAATTGCATATCAGAACTAAAATATTTTTATGCACTGCCGAGCTATAATAGTTATTTACGAACCAAGTGCGTGAAATCATATTTCGCGAATGAGTGACCAGTGTAAAGCGCGAGCCGTAGGCGAGCGCTTTATGGACACGAATTCGCGAAATGTTTCACGCACGAAGTTTGTACAATATTTTTTGTACGAGAACTATAAACAATAATAATATTTATATAAAATATAATAGTATATTAAAAAACGAGTTTCATAAGGCACCATTTTGCCGCACGAGATCAGTTTAGAAAACGAGCCGCTTGCGGCGAGTTTTCTAAAGAGCGAGTGCGGCAAAAGGCCTTATGAAACGAGTTTTTTATACTATTTTTTCTATTTTGCGCTTTTTACATTAATAAATTGCTTAAATTGGAATTATTTAATTTGAAAGTTCAGAGTTTAATTTTTATATAAAGCATGCAGTTGGTCACATTGATAGTTGACATTTTCAAATTTAAATCTTGCTATCCGCAAAGTATATTATATTACATATTATTTATTAATTTTCGTTAACATTACTTGATATTTCATTTAAAAATATAAACATGAGCGACATAGAAACATATATATGTTGTTGTCAATTGTATACAACATACGTTGTTTGTGTAAAATACGGACATATATCATATCTGTCAAATGTACATAAATTCTTAAAATCAAATGACAGCAATGATATTTATTTCTGTATTCGAACAACGCCAACATTGAAAAATGAAAAAAAGCGTATCGAAATGAAGCTCATTTCGATACTGTTTTGGGTTTCATAATGAGTTCATTTCGAACGCAAAATAGAAAAATATAATTTCAAAATTTTTATATTTATAAGTATTTTTAACAATATTACTTGTATCTGTCAGGATGGCCTAGCGGTCTAAGGCGCCAGACTCAAGGTTTACCTTGCCCGTTATACGGGTTCTCGAGCGTTCTGGTCCACTCTGAGGGCGTGGTGGGTTCGAATCCCACTTGTAACAATTTTTTTTTTGTTTTCTATAAATTTAAAAAATAATATTTGTTGCTGTTCTGACATTGAATTACATACCTTCCAAATATAACAATTTCTATTTCATTTCCTTTTATTTTCATAGAAAAACAACGAACTGGGTAGCATATTATTAAGGTTAGGGATTTATGATTTTAAAATGTCACTAAATTAATCAAGTTCCAGGAAGTACCAAGTTTACATTTACGCACTCGTGTTTAAAGTGACTTTTTACGAACGCAAATCTAATCGTGAAATGACAGGTTTTGATAAGCGAGTACAAAAAGTACATTTTATGATTCACATTGGTGGGCGCCAAGTGTCACATTATTGCCCACAGATTATTTTAGCGCCCGGGTGCGGTAAACTAGATTTTGCGGGCAATAAATTAGATTTTCACCGTTTATAATAACTAGAAACATTATATATTAATAAAATCAGATTTATTACGTATAATAATGTGTATTTAATAATGTAAAGTATTTAACAAATAAATTAGAACACTCCAGACAACACAAATTACATAATTTTTCCACTTATTATTATTATTATTATTAAATCTAAAACATTTCGGCGTGAAATTGTAGCTATTCCTTTTTAGGAACTCCATGAATTCTAGTCCATGTGGTGGATTAGTCCACATTCTCCTTTTTTTTCTCACAGACTTCGGTAACATCTTGCCATCTCGACTATTTTCTTCCACTTCTTCCTGTCCGCCACTTGATGTCTCCATCTCTCTACATTTAGCGTTTTTAAGTTTTCTTCTACTTTTTGCCTCCATCTACATCTGTGTCGCCCTCTCAATCTATTTTGTGCTGATTGCCATGTTGTTATTTCTCTTATCGGTGCTTTTCTCTCTCTTCTTATTATGTGACTGTACCATCTTATTCTTAAAGCCTTGATTTCTCTCTCTATATTTTTCTGTACTAATAGTTTATCGATCTCATGGTTCATCAAAGCTGTATATTTGTTATTTTCCGTCTTTTTTGCACGGCGTTCAAAAATCTTTAGTTTTTCTTCTTCTCCCACTGTGAACGATGCCGTGCCCGCAGCGTATGTTACTACTGGTCTAATGAGTTTCTTATATAATCTCAGTTTGTTCTTCATACATAATTTCTCCACTTACAATGTTATTAATAATACAATTTGAACAATTCTTTATGGAAACGGTAGGATTTGCTATCTCGTTTTGTTGTAATTGGCTACAAACTTTCAATAACTCCGTACAATTTGTTTTGCCGCTGGAAGGTACAGGCTCAAAAGAATCAGTACTCATATTTGAAATTTCATTTTTAAAACTGGCACTATCTTCAGGTTCACTGAAGCGAGCAGCGGAGAGCATTTTACTATTTACAATCTTTTTGGCAATTTTTATTTTATTTGTCACAGAATCTTCAATGTATCCTTCTGCCGCTACAGTTGAAGATTTCCAACCAGCATGTCGTTTTATGTTAAGGATATCCTCACCTGCATCATCTAATAGAGTTGCTGAGGAACGTCTAAAACAGTGGCCAGTGTAGTCTTTTGGAGTGGACAGCTTTAAATAGGTTGCTGTTTTAAAAGGTATTTGACCAAATTTATTCTTTCCAACTACTTGACTGGAACATTTTCCATTATTATAATACACAAAAAACGTCTCTGATTAGTACTTTCAGGGCGTAGTGAAGCGTATCTTCTATAAATGCCAAGATAACTTGATAACGCCTGCTCTTTGTCAATCACGCTGAAAATACGATCTTAGTTTTCGATGCTCGTATGGTTACTAATAGGGTTGTTCCTATATCTTGAATGTCGTCCGTTGCAATGTTTGCTAATTCCTCTCGACGACACGCTCCACAAATACCAAAAATTTATGCAACCTACAATATACGCCGATTAACATATTGGTCAAAACTTAAAAAAGGACAAATAGTGTAACTTACTTTTACCATAAGATATAAATTATCTGAAGCATCGTTTAAAAATAGTTATATTTCTTCTCTGGTTAGAATTTAAAATTTTTTAGTTTTATAACCGTCTGATTTTCGTTTTAAGAAGGCTATTAATCTTGAATATTTACTGATATCTATATTATTATGCAAATTTACAGTTGCCTTCAACATTGAATAGTATGACCATAGAGATGAGGGTTTGCGGCATTTGGATTTTCCAGAAAATATGCAAGAAATACATTTTCTGTATAGTTACTGCTTTTAACATTCTGTATATTGCACCAGCTAATAAATTCATCGTAGACCTTGTCGTACATCTTTTTTGATTTTATAGGTTAAACTTAATTTTGCTTCATCTGCTGCTTTAGATATTTCTGGTGGTGTACTGTAAACTGTTTCTTCGTCACTACATTCCATTATAGGTGAAAACTGCTTTACTTACAATTATAAGAAATTGACAATAATAATGGCGATTACTTATTCTCGCTTTGTTGATAAAATTGTCACAGAAACATTGCATTTTATTAATTTTTAAAGACCGTATGATACCTACGATGTAAAATTTTATATAGAAAAGATGACAGACAATCATAGACGATTTGTCAGTTTCCACTTGATAGTATGTAGAATTTATCATAAGTAAAAACACAAGAACTTTTTTTTATCGGATAAATTTCTCTGTGTAACGAAATTATTTTGCCAATCAGTAATTTGACGAGAAAAACTTACATGAAAAAATCGCGAGACCGAAAGGTCAAGCGATTTTTTCTAGCGAAATTACTGATTGGACAAATATTGAGTTAAAAAGAAATTTATCCGATTGAAAGAAAAGCCCGAGTGTTTTTTGGCAAGATAAATTAACGACATGAATAAAACTTTTTAAATTGTCTCCATATTGACGATTTTGTATTTCTCGTGTATTGCGGTATTGATCTTTTGATATTTGTTGAAATTTCCCCAAACCGACTCGTACATTTTACGTTCAACGATACTTAATAGTTATTACCTGTCAGCTGCCAAAATAAATTAAGTGATGCAGGGCTACTAGATATGTAACAGGAAGAAGCATTTTTATCGGAGGAAGAAGCATTTTTATCGGTGATAAAAAGCTATGTAGGTTTTTATCGCTGTCAAAGTGACAAAAATGTCACCCGTAAATGGACATTTTTATATAGGAGTTAATTTATCAGAATTATTATTTATGAAAGGATCATTAAAACAGTAGTGCATAAAATTTTGTATGTATCTCTGGTGTAAATAGCGTTTATAGACCTCGAATAGCCCTCGCTTGACGGCTCGGGCTATAAACCCCTGTTTTACGCCCTTGATACATAAATAACTATTTCTACTCCCATCTTTAAAATCCATTTATCGCAAATGTTTCCATGACGCTAAGTGATCTTTTAAATACACCGCAACAAGCCGTGGCTTAGTGCGTTTTAGTCACGGGGTGAACGAACGGGCGCTTTAGGTATGGACTGAAGTCAGTTTTTGATTTTTTAATTGCAAAATATCATATTAGATATTCGTGTCCCTTGGCATTAATCTGTCAAAATAACGCGACGCGGCGTGACAAGAGACAAGTAATTTTGTATTTTGTGGGAAAAATGAACCTAAACGAAAGTGGAAGTGAAGATGTTTTCATTGGTACTCCACCCGAAAGTACTCAAGTAGCGGCATCGGCAACTACTAGTTTGCTGCCGAAGAAATAAAAAAGTCAGTACGAATGTGCATATAAACTTTTTCAAGATTGGCGTGAAGAAAGCCAAACACATTTATTACCTGAAAATGTATGTACTATTTCCATGTTTATTGATATGATAATAAATAAAATAATAAACTAATTTCCAAATTTTTTATTTACATATTCGTAGTTGTACAAAAACTATAGTATGCAACTCGTTTTATAAACTTGTTAGTCAGTCATTTTATTAAACACTCACTTCGCTCGTGATTAATAAAACTTGATACATAATTATACTATTAACCACAATCACATTATAATAGGAGTTTTATCCACGCTTATGAAGCATATAAATTGACCTAAGTATTATTCATTAGTGAAATAATGAAAAAATATAGAAGTACCATAGCAACCAGTAAGTATGACACAGCCTGCCACACTACATTTTATGAATACGAATATTTTTTTAATTAAATTTCGAATAATTCCATTCCATTAAAGTGGTGATTGTGCATAAAACGTTGTATTGCTTGCGTGTTTAAGATGCATTTTATCCCCTTAAGAAAATTAAATGCTCGAACTTGCGTTCTCGGGTTTAAACACTCTTGCGTGGACGAAATGCTATCTAAAACACTTATTCAATAAATAAATATTTTTGCAATCGTACTGTAATTAACACTTTACTTAAATAATGTTTAACCTAGAAAGTATCATTTTACCGGACTAGTCCGCTGAATGCTTTTTACCGGACTAGTCTTGTAAAACAAGAAATTAAATTCTGACTTTTAGATTTATTTATAATATACATTAAGCGTACAACTATGCACTGTTATAAATGAAACAATTAGGTATTACAGTATTTTCAACATTCATTATATTAGACGCCTCTTCTAGATGAACGAGTTTGCCATTTCCGGACATAGTAGTATTCTGTTCCCGGTCCTGTATTTTTTTCGCGATGTTAATTTGATTCTGAATGGAGTTTTCTACATATCCCTCCGCCACTGATGTAGACTTCCATCCTTCGTATCTTTTGATGTTAGATAAATTGGCACCAGCGTTTGCTAAAAATGTTGTGGAACTACGCCGAAAGCAATGACCAGTGTATTCTTTAGGATTTTGTAATTTCAACCATTCCGCTATTTTGCTTGGCATTTTAGCTAAAGTGTGAATTCCAATTGGCTGGATTTTACAATGTCCCTTCTTGTAAAAAATGAAGAGGCGATTGTGGGGAGTGTGGGCTGGTCGTATGGCTATGAACATTTTCTTTTCCTCCACTAACGACAAATCTGTCTACATAATTTTTTGTGTCACAAACGTTCACAGCTAGCATTGAATCCTTGTCGCTTATGTGATCGAGCGTCGTTTTTTGTTAATTTCTCATGTCTGCATGCTCCTGCGATTCCCATTATCAGCACCACCTTTTGACAATTTACATATATTAGTTTCTAAAGAAAACACCTTCATATACAGGGTTATGATAAAGTAACGCACAAAATTCATAAAACGTACAATGTCCATTTTTGAAAAAAATGCAAAAACACGTCAAACAGTTTATTATATTCCGCGTCTTTTAACATAAGTCAAAAAAATAAAACGTCGAATTTGTCAAAGTTATGACGTCATCAATATTTTTTTTAAATATGAAGCTTGTTTTTTTTTAACTTTATTTGATAAAGCTTGTCTTTCTGCATTATAAAGAAATATTTGAAGTAGGGGTCACATAAGAAAAAACTGAGAGAATTAATAAAAAACAAAATAATCTAGTTTTTGAATTTATGAAAAGAAACTAAATATTAAAAGAATTAAAACTTAAAGTTACCTAGTAATAAAACAACTGTTTGTCAGTGTCAGTCTTACAATTTGTGTCATACCAATTTTATTATGATGGCTCCTTTAACGGAAAAAGAAAGGATAGAAATTCTAATGATGGTAGGTTACGGCGATAGACTTCGAAGTCATGAAGAAGCATGTGCTTTATTTAACGAAACACATTTTGAAAGACCTCCAATTGCTAGAAGCACAGTAAGCAGAATTGTTGCAAAATTTAATGAAACAGGAAGCGTAAGTGATGCTCCAAAATCTGGAAGACCGGGAATAAGCGACGATGCAAAGTTAGATATTTTGCTGTCATTAGAAGACAACCCTCACGCAACTACAGCAGAAATTGCCTTACAACAAGATGTTAGTCAGTCGTTTGTAGTAAAGTAAAAAAAGGAAAAACTGCACCCATACAAAGTTTAACTTGTTCACGAACTCTCAGAAGATGATCCGGACAGATGTTTGGAATTTTATGAAATCTTCATGAGGCATTGTGACGAAAATCCAAATTTGCTTAATAGTGTAGTATTTTCAGACGAGGCAACGTTTTATTTAAGTGGTACAGTAAATCGACACAATTGTCGCTACTGGGCTCGGGAAAATCCCAACTGAATTCAGACAAAACACACCCAGCGCCCCCAAAAAATTAATGTATGGGTAGGAATCGTCAGGGGAAAATTTATTGGTCCTTATTTCTTTCGTGGGAATTTAACAGCTGAGCGATATTTGGAACATCTTCGTATGGCAGTGCTTCCGGATCTAATTGCGGCATTTCCGCATCCAAATAATAGGGAAAACTTGGATCCCAGTATTTGGTTCCAACAAGATGGTGCACCACCACATTATGGTCTTAATGTTCGAAGGTTTCTGGATAACCAATTTGAAGGAAGGTGGATTGGAAGACGTGGACCAATGGAGTGGCCACCTAGGTCACCTGATCTCACCCCCCTTGATTTCTTTCTGTGGGAACATTTAAAAAGTCGGGTCTACGTTAACCGACCAGACAATTTAGAAGACTTAATGGAACGAATTAGACATGAAATGACTCGTATAACTCCGCAGATGATCGAAGACTCTGTAAATCAGGTCTACCATCGTCTTGGCCTATGTCAGATAGTGAACGGGACACAGTTTGAACAATTCCTGTAAGAAATCGTTTTGGTTTAATGGACTGTTTAGTTAATTTAAATGTTATTACTATAATAAAGTTTATTTTGTTTTTTATTAATTCTCTCAGTTTTTTCTTATGTGACCCCTACTTCAATTATTTCTTTATAATGCAGAAAAACAAGCTTTATCAAATAAAGTAAAAAAAAACAAAGCTTCATATTTAAAAAAAATATTGATGACGTCATAACTTTGACAAATTTAACGTTTTATTTTTTGACTTATGTTAAAAGACGCGGAATAAAATAAACTGTTTGACGTGTTTTTGCATTTTTTTCAAAAATGAACATTGTACGTTTTATGAATTTTGTGCGTTACTTTATCATAACCCTGTATAAGAAATCCTCATCAGGAGGTTACATCAAGAGTCTGCTTATATCTTCCTTAGTAAAAACTCTAGACTTTTTTTATTTATATCCTGTGTTGTTCCTCTTCTAGCATATTTATAAATATTTATGTCCCTTTTCAATTTAAGTGTGGCTTTCAGCCTTGAATGGTGGTGCTCCACAAGGTTGATGGTTTACAAATTTTACTTTTTTCTCCGATGTATACTAGCACTCCTTCAGTTATTTCTCCCACTTTTTTCCTATGAAGCCATGGCTTCAAATTCCCGGAAAACATTTTCATATCTTTCTAGCGATACAGTAGGTCAAATTATCACAATATGCTTTAGCGGCCTCGCTATTGTTATGTTCACAGTCTAAATCACTTTCATCGCTCATTTTCAATACAAAATTCACGAAAACTTGTAAACACGAACGTTATTTTTACAAATTGACTGTTGTTTGTTGGCTGGTTGCTAAGGTAATACACATTACTGCAAAACCTACCGCAGGTTATAAAACAGTGAAAGTTGAAAATTTACGATAATAAAAGTGAAAAATTTACGATTGCCAAAAAAAATGTTGTACGTACCACGTCCGAAAAGTGCTTTTATTGGCCTCGTAAGCTACCAGTCTACGATTCGTCCTGGTATTTGCTTACTCATATAGTAAAATCTTACTTTCGGAACTTGATACGTAAATAATTATTACTGGGCCGTCCTTTATGGCCAATATTTTGCTGTGTACGTGGTTTACCAGAACTTTTGCCTTTTAACACAGACCCTGTAGCCCGAAACTTCTCCACGACTAGACGAATGTGATGATGTAAAGCGGTATTATCCACAATTCTATTAGGAAACTGCACGTGAAACTGTCGCTTACATTCCGCGTAGGAATATTTCCATTCTCCGTTAAGTAACTGTACAGTTCGAAATATGCATCAACAGTAAAAATATTTTCTTGAAATGTGTACATTATTTAGTAGTACTGTTTAATAAGTAAAAAAATATTTGTAAGAAAAAATTATATTGCTAGTCGCAAAATGACAAATGTCAAAATGACATTAGATAAAATAGTTAGTTATAATTAAAAGGCAACCACTATAATAATATACAAGTATGTACTAATTAGCTGTTTGGACAAGAGTTAGAAGACAATGAAGTGAAGTATCTAGGCATAACACGCGAAACTGAATTGGAGCAGACACCTAGTCAAAGTGGCAGACAGGGCGGCGCAGCTCTCCTGGAGATACAGAGTTGTTGGCAAGACCTGGGGACTAAAACCAAATGTGGTACACTGGTTGTACACAGTAGCAATAAGACCAACGATTACCTATGGACCAGTTGTCTGGTGGAGGAGGACGGAGCGGACATCGTCGGTGGGGCTCCTCACGACTCTCCAGCGACAGGCTCTGTTGGGAATCACGGGAGCTATGAACAGCACAGGAACGCCTCAATGGAGGCGAACGCCTCAATGGAGGCCATCGTGGGTCTCCCTCCGCTGGAACTATTTATAAGAGCGGAGGCAATGGCTGCGATACTGAGGCTGAAGGCCAATGACGTATGGTGTCCTAATAAGATTGTACAGATATCACAGGAACTATACTGGAAGAGCCGATATTTCAAATGCCGGTGGACAGTATGGCACCTGAAATTATGTTTACAGCTAAGCTGAACATACTTATACCGACCAAGGAACAGGCAAAAAGTCGCTCGATCGATTGTGGTGCCGGCACCTGGTACACTGATGGATCACAATCTAGTCAGGGGGCAGGTGCAGGCATATGCGGAATGTGCCCTAGAATGAAGATATCGATATGCCTGGGGAAACATACTACGGTTTTCCAGGCCGAATTGTTAGCAGTCGCAGCCTGCGCCGATGAAATTCGGGAAGCCGGCTGCGCAAGAAAAAAATTAACATAATGACTGATAGCCAGGCGACTATTAAAGCCATTATGAACCCATCTACCAGGTCTAAGCTGGTGAAATATTGTAAACAGGTCCTCAATAACCTGGCACATGACAATACAGTGTCGCTGATATGGGTGCCAAGACATGAGGGAATTAAAGGCATTGAGATATCCGAGAAACTGGCCAAAGAAGGTACTAATAGAAACTTCATAGGACCACAACCTGTATGTAGAATCACTAAGGATTCCGCTAAAAGGGAGATCTGGTTATGGCTAGAAAAAGAACATAAAAATAAATGGAGGTTAACGGAAGGTCAACTCCATACCAAAACACTACTAAGGGATCTGGACGGAAAGTTTTCAGCCAACCTAATTCGTAGTAGCAAAAAAGAAATTAAAATAATTACCGGGTTAATAACCGGACATTGTCCTTTAAGGAAGCATTTGTACAGCATGGGCTTGGTTAGCGAGCCCTGGTGTAGGAGATGTGAAAAACAGGAGGAAACTAGCCTTCATGTAATATGCACGTGTGAGGAACTGAAGGAACTTAGACAGAAATATTTCGGGAGAGATCTATTGCATCCTTCGAGTGTACTCAAACTTCCCTTGAGGAGGATAGTGGCTTTTATCGGGGACACAAGACTAACAGAGTGGAACTGAGAGATCTATTGGGGATAGTACAAAGAGCAGTGTGCTCAAGTGCCTGGATGTGGTGGCGTCCAACCCAAAACAGAGAAGAAGAAGAAGTACTAATTACTCAGTGCCTACTGAGATGAAGTTCTTTTTGAAACACGTTACATAATTAAAAAACAAGGTTAGGAAATTCATCTTGAAATTCTTCTATACAATCTTAAATGGAGTTATTCCATTGTCCATCGATCTTTTAACCATTTCGAAAATACGATTCAAGCATGATGCTTTGCATACGTTATTAAATACCATTTTAAGATGCAAAAATGCACAATACTATTTTTAATATCAGATTTTGACAATTTTTGACAGATAAGATTTGACATGTAAAATTTAATATATATATTAGATTTAAGTTAGGACATACGATTTTTCGTCCAAAGCCTACCTAACGCCGGATTTTTTTGAACACCCGTTATACTTCTAACATTGAATAAAGATTATTTTGGCGAACTTTTACTAACACAATATACTTTTATTAGTATAGTTTCTTTAGTCTTTATTAGACTAAAACATTTAACTATTTGTGTTTAGAACAGTAGTTCCTAAACTTTTATACGCCTTTACTTAACTCAAGTTTTTCCTGGGTGCATTTTGTCATACTCATACAAATACAGTTTGCAAAAAGGAATTTTTTTATATTAAAGGGTAAGAATAAATAAAACATATTTAAGATCACGAAGAATTAAATTACAGTATTCCTCACAACGCGTACTTTAGGAAAAACTGGTTTAAAATGTATAAAATCCTATACAAGTAATAGACAAATTGAAAATTGGGTTGGATAGTTTCTTATAACGCCACGACGATTAAGAAACAAAATATTTTCATTTTTAAAAGTAACTTTTATTGGGTTTATAAATACTATATACATTAATATAAATACATTTTTATTTTTGAGAAACATAAATCAATTAAAGAAATAATGTAAATAAATATACAGATCTATAGTTTAAAAGTTACCCGAATTGTAAATAAAATAAAGATAAAAATGAGGTATAAAGTTATTTTTATGAATACATACATAACAGTTGGTGAGATATAAAGGTAACACAGTAATAAGAGAAGAGTGCTAGCAGATATAATATAGCACTCTCCACAATAAGTACATCCATTTATTAAGAATAAACTGTAAACATTGATTAACATTTACGAATTGTTTATAAGATTGACATTCAAAAACTAAAAGGAAGAAAATATACAAACACACAAACGATTTTTCTTTGAATATTAAATTTTACAATACTGTAGAATTGCATAACATATAATAATTTTTAAATTGTCTTAAATATTACTAACGAACAAAGAATATGTAATATTATATTCTAATTATTCCCGCGTGTATTCTTTTTTAGTTTATTTAACCGCTCTGATTGCAATTAGATTCTTAGAATTCTTTCAGAAAATAAAAAATTGAATGGTTTACATTTATTTTAAGTTTAGCTGTTGATGTCAAATACTTATATTGTAACGCGAAATACTAACCACATACCTTGAAATACGTAATTATTTTGAAAACACGTCCGTAAACTTTAATGAAGAAACATTTAGACATTCATAGGTCAATGAAATTATATGTTAAGAAACGTTATGAGAAATGTATTAGGTATAGCAGGCAGTGTTTTGAATAATCACACAAGTACGAGGGAAGATCAGTAAGTACCCGTGTTTGAAGAGAGGTGGCGCTGCTGAGGGAAGTTGGCATTACCGTCGTGTACTACCATCTGTCAGACAACACCATAATAAATTTCAGACTGATTCATAGGTTAGTTTTTATTTGGCAGCCAGTTGTATCACACGTGTTTCGTGTTTCTCGATAAAATGGAAAAAGAGCAATATCGATCCGTAATTCGCTTTTTATTTTTGGATGGACAAACATGCGAAGAAATAAAAGCGAAGTTGGATGCTGTCTATGGGGACCCTTCACCATCTATGACAACCGTAAGATATTGGTTCAACGAATTTAAACGTGGTCGTACATCTGTTTTTGATGAGGAGCGCCCAGGCCGCCCGGCAAACGTGGTTACCGAGGAAATCGTTGAAAAGGTCCACGACATGATTCTCACTGATCGCCGAACGAAAGTGCGCGAAGTAGCAGAGGCCGTAGGCGTGTCGTACGGAACGGCAATTAATATTTTACATGATAAGTTATCGGTGAGAAAGGTGTCGGCCCGATGGGTGCCGCGATTGCTTACGGTGGACAACAAGCGGATACGGTTGTCAATGTCGAAGCAGTGTTTGGACCTCTTTAAGAGAAATTCGCAGGAGTTTTTGCGTCGAGTCGTCACCGTTGATGAAACCTGGATCCATTATTATACGCCAGAGTCCGAGCGACAGTCAAAACAATGGATATTTCGGGGTGAATCTGCTCCGAAGAAGGCAAAGACGGTCCCATCGGCCGGAAAGGTCATGGCCACGATTTTTTGGATTCCAACGGAATAATTCTCATGGACTTTTTGCAGAAAGGAAGAACGGTCACGAGGCAGTACTACAGTGAATTATTGGACCGATTCGATATAAAATTGAAGGAGACACGGCCCATTTGGCTAAGAAAAAAGTGCTGTTTCACCACGATAATGCACCAGCACATTCATTGTCGCGGCAAAGTTGCATGAACTGCACTACGAATTGCTGCCGCACCCACCGTACTCGCCTGACTTGGCTCCCTGCGACTTCTTTCTGTTCCCCAACATGTAAACGTGGCTCGGGGGAAAAAGATTCAGCTCAAACTAGGAGATTATCGTCGAGACAGAAGCGTATTTTGCAGAGTTTGACAAATCGTATTTTTTGGAGTGGTTAAAGAAATTGCAGAAACGTTGGGAAAAGTGTATTGCACTAAAAGGTGATTACGTTGAAAAATAAATAAAAAATTTGTGAAAAGCTTGCATCTTCTTTCCTAACACGGGTATTTATTGATCCACCCTCGTACATTATATTAAATAAACGGCCACTATTTTGAAACTAAGAACAAACGACATTTGGAACACACTGTATTTAGGTAAAAATGAAAGAAGTTATATAGATGGTAGGAATGGTAGGATTGGTATGAACACTGTTTTTATATTAAACTGTAATTATGCTAGAATTTCAAGTGCGTTGGTTTCAGCATTAGAATTACAATAGGTATCTGTGTTCTAATAACTATATTTTAATATACCTCATTCTTAAAATAACCTGAATCATTACACATTTTATTGTTACATTTCTATTTTACTGTTTCTAACATTGCGTTAAGAAAAGTTAGTTTTGAACTATAGGTACTTTTCAAGCAAGCAGACTGAGTTGCCAGCGCATTCCAGCGTATTTATATACGCATCCTATGTCGTGGTGAATAACGTTCATGAACTACTTTAAAATTCCTTCCCTTTACTCCTAATATACCCTATGTAATGTTGAATTTTGTTTAATTTGGGAAGGTAGAGATAAGTATATGCTTTGTATTTTAGGCAAATATAACGAGTGTTCATTTGAAAAGTCAATCTAGTAGCATGTGATTTACTGAGAATATTTTGAAGTATGTCGTAAATTAAAATTTACTACTTAACCTACGAAGTCGTATATTTTGACAGTTTCATACATACAAATAAATAACTAATGTGATTGACATTATCAAATCTCATTTGGATTTACGTTTACGGAACAACAAACACATACTAATATATATGCGTCTTATTCTATCAAAATTTCAAAGTAACCTAGATTGACTTTTCAAATGAACACACGTTATAACAAGCACATAGTGATATGGATTTTTCCCCGCAGAACGTATTTTAAAGTTAACGATAAAATTTTGCACGTTGGAGTCAAGGGCATATAGTTTTTTTTCATTGGTTCACACATGCGTAGAGGTTAGTTCGGTCTGTCACATCTAGTTTGTTAACGTTTAATATTGAGGGAGAAATTGAAACACGTCTTTGTAATTTATTAGTTCTTAACTTTGATTGGAGTCAATAAGGATTTTTTATTATATGGTCCAGTCATTTTCATATAATATTTTTGCCTTAAGAATATTGTTTATTGATGCAATATTAGTCTTTATATTTAATAAAGACATTTTTTTTATTTTTTTTTATTATTGTAATAAAATTTCATTTAAATTTTATTGTGACTTTCCTTTTACCTTTGTTTAAACTCTTGTACTGGCGCAATATAAATTTTGTAGAAGAGAAAAACCACGTTTTCCAATTGGAAACCCGGAGAGGAAAGCATTCCCATTTAAAGAAAGTAACCGACTGAGTATCTAAGCTGGACAGAGTTGGTGTGAATAGTGGTACATCCAACTACGAACCCACTATTCATAGCAATATTATAAAATGTTATTGTCATAATCTTTACCTAGCAGACTAAATTTGAACTAAATGTTAACTAAACCAGTGCTTCAAAGAATACCGTGTGTAATTTACTCGAAGTTTATTACCAGGGTATACATCCGGTGAACTTGGAATGTGTCTATTTGCTGCATTCCATAAGTTATCGTGCTGCTATGTGCTTTTCTAAGGTAAGGTGGTAGGTAAGTGGAGCTGAGTAAATTACAAACTGCATAATTTGAAATACTAGTAATTAACATTCAGTTTATCAAGTCGCGCTTATAAGTAGCATTTTATTTATAGTTATTGTACGTGTTCGCGTAATATAGGAGAAACATGTGCATCCCTGTATTTGCAGGTGTAACAAACTCCAAAATTTTAGTAGGTGCATCGAATTGGCGTACTTGGAAGTGCTCAGTGCTTACTTGAAAGGCACCTTATATCCGTCTTAACTGTAATTGTAATAATGATAGGCTCCACTAATATTATTTGTGAAAAAACAAGTCAGCGTTTTAAATTTATAAACTTGGTTATTATTTATATAAATTGCTAAATTATAGGATTTTCACGATAAGAATGCGTTCACGTCGTTGATAGAAACTTCGATCTAATAAATATATAATGATCAAAATACCCACTTGACTAAAAGATACTAATCGGGTTATACACCTTCATGTTGTCTGCTTGCAAACAATTCGCGGGTTATTGACAAATGGCGAAATTTACAAAAACCATTTAAACGTTTAAGTTATATTGCATCTATCATTTTGTTTACATTTGCTGGAATAAATGACATTTGTTGAACATAACCTGTAAATAACAAATATACTTGATAACACAGCATAGACCAAGGTTAGAAAATAGATAAAGTTGCCTCGTAAAGTGGCGATCGCCAAATTGCGCGTCATCGGGCGTGCCATGCGTTTCCTGTCTAGTTGACTAGTTGTCAAATTACCGGTCTAGATTGATGTTTGTAGTGCTCGTAGCATTCTTTTCTAATTTCATAGTGTTTTATGTGCTTACTATAAACTTTATTTGACTATTTACAAGTGTTTTACATTATAGTGAGAGCAAAACATTGAAAAAAGTTTAAAAAATTGTGAATTAAAGGAATGTATTAACTCAATAAATTTTTTTGTTTATAATAGTATATTATTCAACGAGCGTCTAAAGATGAACATTAGTCACGGGGATGACGATTTAGTTATCCGAGTGACTAATGTCCATTTAGACGAGAGTAGAATACTATATACTTTTTCCTTCTATATAGGAAGTGAGTGTTCTAATTAATTAATTTTCAAATAAGGTTACACATATCCAGTGGCGGCTCTTGATGACGTACGATGTGCGCTACTGCACGGATGAGACTACTTCGAACTATTTCGGAAGATTTCGGTACGGTTACTTGCTTCTCTGTATATATGAAAGCTTAAACAAAGCAGTCTCATCCGTGCAGCAGCACACATCGTACGTCATCAAGAGCCGCCACTGCACATATCTATAAAAAAATTTTATATAAATTTATTTTGACATTACAATTTTTAAATTCCATAGATGGTGTTAAATTATTATCAAGATTATTTTCATTTGAGTTTATTCATTGCCATGGGTTGATAAGCATTTACCTGAATCATGCGTGTGATTGGCTAACAACCTGTGACTTATGAGGTTTTTTTCCTGTGACTTATGAGTAGAGTGGACCAATCCGGAGCGATATTGGTAAATATTTCATATAAAAGCCGAAAAACTCCAATAATTTATCAATTTTATATTATATAATTATATTTATATTTATATAATTATATATATATATAAATTGATAAATTATTGGAGTTTTTCGGCTTTTATATGAAATATTTACCAATATCGCTCCGGATTGGTCCACTCTACTTTATATTTATATTTATATAATTATATATATATAAATTGATAAATTATTGGAGTTTTTCGGCTTTTATATGAAATATTTACCAATATCGCTCCGGATTGGTCCACTCTACTTATGAGGTTTTGTCCGTGACTTATGAATGTCAGTGAGTAATGAGTGTCATAAATTAACAGAAATCAATACGTTTATGTGCATATTATGTAACAGAAGTGGAAAAAGATTGTAATTTTATTTTGGTTATTTATAGAAAACTGCATCAAATAATATTTTGATATCCAGTTAGTAATTACATTTGTGAACCCTTTTTTTTAGATATACAATAGTATATTATACTATAAGGGAGAGAAATGCGTTATTTTGGCAGAGGTGCAATTTGAAGCCCGAGGGCTACAATGCACCGAGGACAAAATAGCATCTCTCCCGAATGGTATATACTATTTTTTCCACGGTCTCATTAACTTAAAAACACATATTTTGTCATTATAACTCCAAAAATTATGTCGTAGTTTTAGTCATTAAGATGTTATTTCAAACATCTGTCAGTGTCAAATATATATTTTAAAGTTTCATCAAAAGAAAAAGTAATGGCCTTTAATGATATGCATAAAGCGTTTATGGTAGATTGTTACTTCCTGACATCTCATAAAATTGATGGTATGTAACATTTAATTTAAATGTCAATAAATAATTTCAATGTTATCTTTTTTTTGCATGAATCACAAACGTTCTCCATAATGTAAACTCTCTTGGGAGCATTATACTCCCTTGGGAATAATCGACTACTTCTGTTTTAATTTTGATGTCATAGAAACTGATTTCTGCTCCCGACCGTGGAAAAAACCTTTTATTAACTCCGTAATAACAGTGTATTGGGTTGTAGCAGTAGAATACTAAATTAATTAATATGTGACGGTGTTTCATTGAGTCAACTACCTTATTTCCTTTATAATTTATAAGCGCATTTTTTGGCAAAAATATTTTCATTAAATACTTTTTACACCCATGAGTACACCAATAACTAGCAGTCATTATTGTCATTAACCATTACTTAAAGCAATATTCTGAAATAAAGGACGACATACTTTCTGTAAGTATATGTGATTAGATCGTACACAAACCAATCGTTTTGTCTATAGAAAACAGTGATTTACTTTACTCGATTCATACCTATTTAACTAATGATAAAATTAAAGTCAAAATCATTTTAATTTGAATGGGCACGTTGAGTGACGCTATCCCGCGTAAGAATATTATTTGGTGGAGAGTTATGAGGCAAACCTTATACATTTAGTAACCTCGAGCATAGACGATATCAATGATGTGAATGCACTCTCATCATTATAATTCTATATAATATTCATTATTTGTAACTATTTGTTTGATGTTTTATTTTGGTTTACTAGACATTTAGCATGGTTAAAATTGACATATTTTATTTTATACGTCTAATGTGAAACACAAGCGCATTTAGTTTCTTTAAACGTGGAAGGAAACATACCAAAATCTGACTAAGATATGAAAATACTAATTATTTCACTAACAATTAGTATTATATATAAGCTCATGTTCAAAATTAATGCACCACTCAATGTTTCTGATATATTTTCTATAATTTTTGCATTTTCTAAATAAATTTGATTTTATCTAAACATAATCTAGTAGCTTTATCACATTGCAAAGTAATTTTGACATTTCTGGTGAAAAAAGCCGAAAATTAATGTCAAGTTTTATTAAACAGATTTTCTTGAGTCGTTCAAGTTACAGTTCAAGCATCATTTAGTTTTAATTTCGAGTTTGTTAATTTTTTGCGTGTACAGAATTCAAGTTAAAAAAGTTTAAACTCAAAATAATGAACCGACCACATTTAACCAATGATGAATTGTTTAAGAGCTTCAACTTTCTTAGAAGAAGGACATACAATGCGTTATGTAGCTAATTTGCTGTCCGTTGATCATTCGACAATCAGTCGAATGGTTAGAAGATCTAGGGAAATCAGATCGCCCTCGAAAAGACATAGTCAAGGTAGAAAATTACTCACAAGTGCGTGATGATCGTTTTTTGCAATTGCAAGCTTTAGGAAATAGGCGAATAACAAGCACAGAACTCAGCAACCAGCTTGAAGCGGTCAGAAATGTCAGAGTTTCTGCTTTAACTGTAAGGAAAAGGTTGAGGGAAGTAAGATTGAATAGTAGGAGGCCTGAAGTTGGACCTTTACTTACCGCAGCATACAGTACAACGTTTGAAATTTGCTATAAATCTTGCAGTTTAGACAGTTGAAAATTGGAAGGGAGTTTTGTTTTCGGACGAGACTAGAGTAAGTTTAAAATTACCAGATGGTCGCGGAAGAGTATGGCGAAGAACTGGAGAAAGATATCATGACTACACAATTTGTCAAAGGGAGGCCTTTGCTAGTGGATCAAGAATGTTTTGGGCAATTATTTGCTTTGACACCCAGACAGAGTTAATCCCTATTCGCCAAAGGGCAATGAGTGCTGAATACTACCTCGAGAACATTATTCACAACCATGTAATGGCTTTTGCACCATTTATAGGGAACAATTGCATTTTCGTGCAGGATAATGCTAGGCCACACATCGCTAGACAAGTTTTGGATTACTTACGAGAGGTCAATATTCAAGTCATGGCCTGGCCACCACGAGGTCAAGATTTAAATCCAATAGAGCAAGTATGGGATACTCTAAAAAGATCAGTAAGACTACATTTACCAGCTCCTATTAATATCCATGAATTGGAAGAAGCCGTTCTTTTCGAGTGGGATAATATTCCCCAACAAGTAATCCAAAATTTGATAGTGACGTCACCACGGCGAATAGCAGTTAGAGCTAGGAGAGGTGATACGCGTTATTAACTTTTATTCTTTCGTTCCTTTTTTTCTGGTTTTCATAATTTTTTATGATTTCCAAAAATATCGTTTTGTTTCTGAATTTGTAATTGAATGTAATTTATAATTTTTTCCATAAGTTTCCATTCAAAAAATATATAATTATCTCCAGTTTTTTGTTTTTTTATGCGAAAAATTAATTCACCAAATTATATGTAAAAATTATATCGAATTATTTGAGTGGTGCGTTAATTTTGAACATGAGTTTAGATGCTGTGAACTTTGTGTCAACGTTTTATTGAACTAATATCATAAAAGAACATTATACTTCAATATTAACATACAATACTGTGAAAATAAACTGCAACACTTCAAAAATACCACATTCTTTAGTTACGATTGTATAGTGATTGCATTAATTTCGAAGAGTAATTTACTGAATTCTGTACAGAAAATAGATATTTCAACTTTAAGAAATGATCCGCGATTGACAGACGAATTAAGTATTTTCTATTGACAATTAATCCAATTTTTACAAACAAGACGCCGGAATCGTAGAAAATCGAAGATACAGTGGACGACAAAAGAAAACAATAGAAAGTGAAGATCGGGTTGTACAACTAATATGATTTTTAAAATTCTTGCCCTAACATCTACAGAATTACCGTTGGAAGTAAGAAAAATCACAAGCGTGACCGTTTGTGCTTTAACAGTGTCAAGTCGATTAAAATCAACGTTATTGCATGCACAGCGCTATCATGACAAACAAATAAGATGCACATCTTCAATAAATACCGGGTATCCTAGAAATAAAAAGACAACTTATGAAAAATTGAAAGATTAAATTATATTGACTATATCATTTTAAAATTATGAACCAATGAAAATGCAGGATTTTCATTAGCATGTATTATAGCGGTTATTGACGTATTATGACGCAAATGGAATATACGAACCTTTGTATAATCGAATATACGAACTCTTGTATATTCACTGTCAAAACTACAATTAGATTACTATGATTTCGACTTCAATAATTATAATTTGACAGTACTGAATTGTCAGATTTGTTAGTTATCAGCATGGCTCGTTTCGCACTACTTTTTTTCTTTTTATTTTCATGATATAGTCTACCTGTATACAACTCGACACTTGAAAATTCTCGAAACTCGACGTATTGCCTAAAAAAAACACCACTCGACCTTTGGTTTCGTGGTGTTTCAGGAATACGTTTCGTATAATCGAGTATTTTCAAGTGTCTTGTTGTATAATATATGAATATATACTCAAAATATTTTTCTAAATTTCCTCTCATACGCGAGAAAAAAAATTTATAAAAATATTTAAAAAAATTTTGTTACGCTACTGAAAGTATCATAAATACTATCGTACACGAAACTTAAAGGTCACCTACAATAACAAAATGAACAGTCTTGTTATTGCTAGTATAACTCGCTTCAAGTTCACTCTGTTGTAGATTGTTACAATTCTTCGATTAAAATGCACGTAAAGCACATATCTTGCATATATCAGCTTTAAGAATTTACAAGTATAAATTTATATAAATAAACAGCTGACTCAAGTTATTGAACACTCTCGCCATAAGAAAACTTATAGCTTTTGTTTAGAAACATTGCCGTCTTTGAATACAATAGGGTATTCTGATTCCAACATTCCTATTTAAAATTCTCTAAAAAACATTCTCGTAATACACATGAAACTTTAGATGATTTTAAAATGGGTTTGTAAATAAATTTAACACACGTGTTAATATTTAATTACATATTTACTTGAATGTATTAGAAACCTGATTTTGTACGAGGTATTGATTTTATGATGTCGACAGCTGTTACGTATGTAAACAACACCGTATGCTTGTAAACATACGGTGTGTGTAGCTTCAATAGAGGTACTATCGTGAGCAAATGAAAGTAAACGCACTATTATAGCTGCGCAAATTTTACTATTTAGGATTTCAAATTGTCAAGCTAATGTCATTAATGTTGTGATTAAATGTCATTAATGTCAAGTTAAAATGCCTCATATGACTGACGCGCAGAAAATGCGAGCAATCACTCTCATTGAAAACGGATGGACTTTACAAACGGTAGCAAATGATTTGGGAGTTAGTAAAAGTGCCATAAAATCGTCAGATATTCGAAATTTTAATGCTGCTACAAAGTGTGCTTTGATTGAAGCCCATAAGATAAATAGACTAAATTTTGCGAATAACTGCATTAATCAAGAAGATATAAGGAGACGCGTAATTTTCTCAGACGAGAAAGTTTTCCAATCAACTCATAATGGGAGTGTTGGTGTATACAGATCTCTAAAGAGTAGATATATTGAGCGTTATGTTAAACCTACTTTCAACAGTGGTCGTTTTTCCATAACTGTATGAGGCTGTATTAGTTTAGAAGGAGCTGGTGTATGTTGGAAATTGGATGAGAGATTCACTAGTGCCTATTACTATGATATATTAAATAATGTTGTGCTACCATCTGTTACACAAATACATGGCAACAATTATATATTCCAGCAAGATAACTCCCCTATCCATACTGCTGGTGTTGTTCGGCAATGGTTTGCCAATAACAACATAAATGTATTACCTTGGCCAGCTGGAAGTGGTGACTTGAACCCAATTAAAAATGGTTGGAGTATACTAATAAAACGAATTTATGAAATCGGTTATAGACCTAATGATAGAGAAGCACTTTGGGAACGAATTGAAGAAGTTTGAGAAATCTAGAAATTAATATATCAGAAATGTAATTCTTTCCATGCCAAATCGTTTACAATCCGTTATCAAAAAAATTGTTCTTGGACAAAATATTAAAAAGCTTAAAATATGTAAATTAATATTATATAAATCTTACAACATTAATTATATTGTATTACTGTGAAAATGTGACACAATTAAAAACACTGACACTACAAAAGTACTGTTTACATTTGTGGAGCTCATTCTTTTTCTATTTGTTCACAAAATGACATCATTTTCTATCAATAAATTGGTATGTCCGTGTAAGCTAAATGTTAGTAGAAATATATATTTACAAATTTGCTTACTTGACATGAAAGAATTATCACTTTCTATATTTTCTAAGAAGTTACTGTAAATGATATTAAGTTTTTAATGCAAATAACTTGATTCTTTTTAAGTTCAAAGATTAATAAATAATGTTTTATTCCTTTTCTTGAATTGTCGAGAAATTTTACTTAAAACACATATGTGGAGCTCAGTTTCAAAACGCAATTTCTCCAAAATTTCGAAAAATTGAGTATAGGTGGTGCTATACTACAGAAGTTGAATACCTTCAGATTAGTATATGAACTTTTTCAAAATGGACTCTATACCCATTATAAAAGCTTAAAAAGTTAACGCTTTTATTCAAAATGAATTTTCTCCGACATTGTTGCGTTCAAAGTGAAATTTCGACTTATGTTGTTGCCGTTAATGTATTAACCAGCAAGTTATGTTTGCGGCGACCGTGCTTAATACTTAAAATAACATTGTAGAAAGTCTGTGAAAGAAATATAAAAATGAATGAGTTAGGTGAAGTTTCTGTTAGCGAACATAATGTTAGTGTACGTAAAAGAATAAGAAACAATGAACGTCATCGTAGAGAACGAGCAAAGGTGCTAAGGAAAGTGATTCGCACAAGTTAGGTTATGTTAGTTTGTAGTATGAGAACAAAATTTATATGATAGATATAGTACTTCTTTTACCGGAATAGAAGACTGGGAAAAACCTTGTAATCATGAAGGTATATTTTAAATGCAATGAAATCGATGCAACCGACATAGAATATGCCAGAAAAAAGTTTTTTAAAACTCCAAATAAATCTGTTGAAGACATAAAACTTTCACATCTATTGTTCATACATACACCTCATAGACGTCGAGAACAATACAAAGAAAATGCAAGAAAGCAGAAACATCTGCTCCAAGTTAAGTATATGTTTCGGAAAGTAGACGGAAAGAAGGTACAAGTTTGTCACAAGTTTTTCTTAAAATGTTTCTACGTAACAGCACGCAGGGTAAATACAATAGCAAAATGTAAATTTAATGGCGAAGAAATCAAGGAAAATCGTGGTGGAAATCACAAAGCTCATAAATTCGCCCATAAAAGAAAATCAGTTATAGAGTTCATAGGAAAATTGAAAGCTACTGAGAGCCACTACAACCGCAAAAAATCTCAACGGTTATATTTGCCTTCACATCTCAGTATAAAAGCATTGTAGAAAATCTATAACTCTGAAAATGCTGACAAGTTGGCCACCTATTAATTTTTCTCTAATATATTTTCAACAAATTTTAATATTGGGTTTGGGAGACCTGCCACTGATGTTTGTGGTTTATGTTTTAAACTTAAACATCAGCTGAAAAGAGTTAAACAACAAAATGGTGTACTGGCTCCCATTATAACTCAATTGAGGGTTCATACACTCCGAGCGAAACAGTTCCATCTATTAATGAAAAACGATTTAGAGAACAAACTCTCTTACTGCTTTGATATGCAACAGATCCAACCATTGCCCAAACTACCAGTTTCACAAGCATACTACTTACGTCAGTTGTCGTTCTACAATTTTTGCGTGACGGACCTGCAGTGTAAAACGCCAATATTTTACACCTGGTCTGAGAATGAGGCAAAAAGAGGAGCAAATGAAATTGCTTCTGCAGTAAGAGATTTCTTAATAAATAAAGTTATCTTTCCAGTCAGGGGGCATTTCTATATGCCAGCAGATAGACTGTTTGGGCAAATTGAAAAGAAGTATAGAAAACGAGAAGAAATTTTATTGAAACAGGATTACGAAAAAATACTTCAGGAAGTTGGAAAAGTTAGAATTCTAAGTAAGGACTGGGTTCGGAAAAATGTAAAGCAAATGAGTGATTCAAATTGCAGAAAGCTTAAGGGAATAAGTCAGATGAAAAGAATTCACATTAAGCGAACATCAGGCCCTAAGGGCAAAAAAGTATTAGTCAAAATGGAGGAGTACTATAGAAACAATGATCCTACTAAAAGGTATGTTATTACTTTTTTTATTATACTGATATTCTTCACTTTTTCTAACAAAATTTTTTTAGGTTCGAATCTATATTGAAAAGGAATATTACAATGGAGCATCTAATGTTGGAGGGGCTTCAGCTTGGTAACAACCTAAAATCCGAAAAAATTCAAAATATAAAGGAATTACTTACTTGCTATGACGATAACTGGGAAAATTTGCCTGAGTTACAAAAATATCGTTTTATATCCTGAGAATAATAATGACATAGAATCCGACGATGAACTTTGTGAATGTAACGAAGATGACTGTGGTGTAAAAGTATAGAATTTATCTACAGTATGATACATACGTATATACTTACATACATCTAATACTTGTTCAAAATTATATCTCTCCACTTATTTTAATTCAAAAGGAATTATCGCCAGTGATTCTGTTCAAACAGCATTTTCTTTTGTAATTATTCTATTCTAAGTTTTGAATAAAAAGCATTTTAAATAAGATCCGATTAGAGTTTATATTTACTGACCCTATAGGTCCTGGAAACATGGATATTTTTATTTCCAGACATATATTTTTAATAATATAATAAATTGCTTATTATTTCCGAATACCGTTTTTGTCGAAATTGCGTTTTGAAACTAGGCTCCACATTTGGTAACTTTTGAAATTTCGACATACCAACATAATAAAGTGTCCACTTTCATTTGCTCACGATAGTACATATTTACATTCTAAATATCTTGAATTCATTGACGGCACATATTATAATTTTCAGGTTTTTAATTTTGGGGTTCGCGTCCTAATTGACTTACAATATTTTGAATTCATGTTCTATATAAATACATCTTTCCATTTATCATACTTTGTCTTTTTATTTCAAGGACATATATATATGTATATAATGTACATATATGTATAAATGTTGGATATAGCCGACCAATAGACGTAGGTCATTTTTTCGAATGAATCGAAATTCAATTTGTTTGGCATCGATGGTATTCATTTTATTCGTTATCGGAAAGAATGTTAAGAAAGTACAGAGTTTCGGGTAAGTGTAATGCCCCTAAGGGACTTCGCTAGCAATGCAATAGGGAATATTTGCGTCAATTTATTAAAGATCGCTATCTCTAGAAAATTGTATTTTTTAAGAGATTCTGTTACATGCAACAAATATAAGATTTTAAGCATTCCTTTTCAATAATTACTAACATATGTTTAGTCATTGAAGAGATTTTAAGTTCCTAATATCAATTACAAAAATTCTTTTATTTTCGCAGCCCGGCAGCAGTTCGAATCTCGATCCGGTTCAGAATTGCTAATACATGGTTTCAAAAGCAGTGGGTGCATCTGCATAATCTTGTAAACTACGTTGTAGTTCCCTTTCACAGTACTAAATGTTTGTTAAATAGACGTGAAATATTTCTTTCTCGTTCATTTTAATTAATATAAGCAAAAACGATTAAGAAATATTGATTTTCTAATACATTTTGTAAATACTATAATAATAGAGGAATGTAATTATACTTGTCTAAACATAATAATTAAAGAAACAGTCAAAGTGGTTCATTAGGATAAATTCAATTTTTTCCAATTTAAATTACTCTTATTTCACTATGTTGCAATATGCAAGGAGAATTCATACGAGCACATGATGCAGTACATAGGATATTTGAAATATAATGTATCATACAATATGTGGAAGACAGAATCACCAAATTTAGTTTATTTTTAGATATGAATATCTATAGGGATTTTAAAAATATAAATTTCTAACTCCGACTACTCAAGCTAAAAAATTATCCAGTTTATACAAATTTATAGAACGTCTACTTAAAAAAAAAAATAAGTCAAATAATACTGGTTCATCGCTTCACTACTTATTTAAGAACAACATTGCATATAAAATAATACCCATTAACTAGTATATATAAATGATATAGAAAATACATAAAATGTAATACATACAATAGTGAAGTCTTATACATGTTCTTTCTTGCAGCAAGTAATATTATATATACATAACATCTAATATTTTTCTAATATACACAAAAACATTCAAGATTTTAGTAGTTTGTTAAGACGGTCAATTTCGACTCCCAAAGTGTCGACATTTTCCTGGAAAAATAAAGAATAGAGATCAGAGAGATTAGCAATTTGATTTTAATTATTTTTAGTTACCAATTGTAAAATGACACTACTATTTTAAATTATAGCATTGTAAAAACTGAAAAGTTTCGATAAAAGTTAAAATAAGATTTAGTTTTATTACACGCTTTTGCATAATAGCTATTTGCAGTATATTTTTACCATACATACATATATATACTGTAGTCGACAAATTTTAATTTCTGTTTGCGTATATAATGTATGCTTGTTATACCCAACGTTGCCTGCTTTCAAACAGTGGAGGGAGAAGCAGAGTGGTGGACACACATACACATTTAACATGCTCTATTCCCTAACAAACACTTACTGGGTGTAGAACAGTTATTTCTCTACATGCGTATATTAATAGTCGATTTCAACATGAAAGCTTTTACAACTCAAGAAAAGACACAAATCATAAAATGGTATTAGCCGGTAGACACCTCACTGTACCTGTACATACCCGATATCCACAAAAATTAAATGTGTGGGCTGGTATTTTAAATAATTCAATTGTCGGTTCTTTCTATAGGGACATATGAGTAATGACCGCCAAGAATTTTATTATATGTTGGCATACTGCCAAGAACAATGTGGTACATTATTTGAACCTTTAATTTGGAAAATTTATTTTTTATTATTATCGGAGAAGAGTTAATTTATTTTCAGTAAGATGGTTGTCCTGCTCATAGTGCGAGAAATGTGAATGAGTTTTTGAGAAACAATGGTCGTATTATAAGCAAGAATTGCACAATCGATTCGCCGCCCAGATCGCCAGATTTATTGCCCAATGATTTCTTTCTATGAGAATATACTAAACAAAAAGTTAATATAGTAATCCCCAAGAAGAATGCATAATATAAATGAATTGCGAGAAAAAATATTCAGAGCATTCTTAACATTTACACCTGACATGCTCAGTAATGTCCGCCAATAATTTTATTATATACTGCCAATGCCAATGTGGCGGAGTTACATTTCTTTTCTTTTCATAAGAGTTACATTTATTTTTTTTTACATGAGTTAGAATTAACATTTCATTTCATTTTATTTATACGCGGAAAATATAAGGTTTGTTGTATATCCTCATAAAAGTAATACACCATGAAATAAATATTTTTCTGTAAATATTCGTGACGAATTTTATACGTATTTCTAAGATGCGTTCTACAACCCTCTGAAGCAATAGACTTACTGACTAGCTATAATCTGACTGAACATTATCAATCAATATACATAGTCAATTACCACCATTACCCGTAGGCGTCAAAGTGCGTTTACTAATTGCAGATTTACTCCATTACTTTCAGTTCCTGTTAGTTCTTTAGCTTCTAATCCATGATTTTTCGCTTGTCCTAAGAACTTCATCGTTTACACTAGTGTTCCATTTTTACTAGACCAGTGTCTTCGATTTCTTTTTTCTAATTTTCCTTGGATCCTACACCTTCCTTTACCTTCTATTTTCATTCATTCGAAACATGTGATCCATCCATTTTAATTGTTTCTCAATTTTATTTTTGAGGATTTTATTTTCAGTTCCTGTCTAACGTCTTCATTTCTTAACTTTTCTTAAATATTTCATTTAAACAGTTTGTAGTCGTTTTTTCCCTGTCTTTCGTTCAATATTCAGTTCTCTGCCCCAAAAGTTAATACTTGTAAATAGATCGTCTGAAATATGTAACAATTTTTGTTGTAGGTACTTAAATGAATTTACATCAACTTAGATATTTACTTTAGAAGATGCATTTGCTAAGTCCTTTACTTTCGGTTTCTCTATATCAGTGGCGGCTCTTGATGACGTATGATGTGCGCTGCTGCACGGATGAGACTACTTCGAACTGTTTCGGAAGATTTCGGTACGGTTACTTGCTTCTCTGTATATATGAAAGCTTAAACGAAGCAGTCTCATCCGTGCAGCAGCGCACATCGTACGTCATCAAGAGCCGCCACTGACTCTATATTCATTATATTATTTTATATATTCTTTACTCTTCTAGCTAAATTTTAAAATTCCTTCTAAATCTCTTTCTGTTTACGCTATAAGCACAATGTCACTTGCAAATACACACACTTCCGCTTTCACTGCTTGCATATTTTTATATCCTATTATGTACTTTTTCGTCTTTGTTCAGCAATCTTTTGTAATCTCGACCCTCACACTTATGAATGATAAAGGACACCCTCACAGTCTTACTTCATTATTATTAAAGAAATCTGAAGTTCTGTTTCCTGTTCGTATTTAATTTGCAGTGTTTTCAACCAGGGTGCGTATTACCATGAAAAGTTATTTTTTTACCCCTGTTCTTTAAACTACGCCATATTCCTACTTTGCCCACCGTATCGAATACTTTTTCCATATCAAGAAATGCTAGAAAACTTTGTTCGTTTTCTACAGTAATATTTCTCTATTACTTGCCGTATTACAAAATTGTGATCTTGAAAATTGTTCACAGGCCTAAATCCAGGTTGTGTATCTGCTGGGTTTGGGTTTATCATCTTTCTAGGTTTACTTTCTATAATTTCAATCAAGCACTAGTGATGTTACAAAAGTATTTTTAATAATATAAAATATTATTAGCAAATTATAATTAAAATAAAAATATTATAAGTAGTATAGAATTATCTACTTCAGACAAAATTTTGATGGAAATAAAGAAAAGCCCAGATTTACCATAAATGTGATATTCATCACTTTACAAATTTATGAAGCAAATTAACTTCCTGTACATAAAAGCAAACCGTAAAAGTATTCTTGTAGATCGGGAAAATTGAGGAGTTGAAAAGGGAAGAGAGACCAATTTAGTATCGACGAAACTTGGGTTAATGAAGATCATACAAAACAAAACATATTGTAAAATATTTGTCTTTTCGGGTTCTTAAATAAAACTAACGGTAACGTAGACACACACTATATTAATAATAAAAACGAATAATAATATAAAAACTAATTACTAACAATAAGCACATTTATGTATTTGTATTTATGTAAGTTCACTCGGTGGAAATTCGGTAGCGAATGAATCATAAATCCCTTCCTCGACGGCTTATATATCGTTGTTGAATCTCTCTCGAGTTTTCTATTCTCGTTCTTTCTCTTTCTACATCTATCGAGAAGCCGCTGAAGGTATGATACGTGACGTATCGTTGAATGAGTCATCACATTGCCCCCTTTTTAAAAATGAAGTTTCGTCCCGAAACATGTCATGCTTTGGTTCCCTCAAACGATGGCGAAATCGACAGGTAGGGCCTTTGTTACATTGTGACGTCATATCGAAATAACAGTCCACGGTCTTATCTTGCCAGGGTGTACAGGAATATTCAAGCCGGTAACTGCATACCAGAATTTCCATATCAGTATGTTGGAATATCATTTCTAACATGCTCTTTACAATTCTTCAGTCCAGGCGGTCCAATCCACAATCCAATTTTGGAACTGCTAATTTCAACATGTCTTGTTGGAACATTTGTTCGCGTAAGTGGGCCAGGGCCTCCCATAAGGCACAATGGGTTGGCTTCAGGCTTGACAGTTCTTTCGTGACCAAATAAAATATGCGCTGTTCTTCATTTGTTATTTGGAGACTCTTCCCAATTGCTGGTCCCAGCTGCCTTAATTTTTCGATTTTGCCAAATCTCTTTAAATTCCTTGGCAATTCCTTTGGCCATTCGCAGATCTCGGGCTACGCAATGAGCAAGCGCGTAGTCTAGCGACACCGTAAACAAATCTTGCTGTTTCTCGAGGGTTATCCCAAATCGAGCTTTTCTCGAACCAAAATACTTTTCCATAAAGTCTTCGGTTAGTCCCTGGTATTGGCTATCCAATCGGCGCAAGTCAGTGGCTTCGTCATTATTGTCCCGAGTATGGGGCTAATCGATTAAAATGTATCACTCTTGGTTTAGTATGAGGTGTTCGCCTGATGCGGTATATTACATCGTTAATCCGCTTCAACACCTTGTATGGCCCCTCCCAATTCTTTTGAAGTTTTGGAGACAGACCCCGTCGGCGTTGTGGATTATATAACCAAACCCAATCGCCTTCATGGTAACCTCTCATCTCGGCGTTGATGTCGTAGCTCTCCTTCATTCTGTCACTAGCAGCTTGAATATTATGTCTGACTTGTTCATGGATATTATCTAGTCGTCGTCTGAGCGTGCTGACATAATCTTCTCCGGCAAGATCTTCACCAGGCCTGCTCCCAAACTTTAAATCACAGGGCAATCGGAGTTCCCTCCCGAATAGCACGTTTGCTTGTGATTGACCAGTTGTCTCTTGAACAAAGGCCCGATACGCCATTAGGAATAATGGTAAATGTTGGTCCCAATCTCTATGGTGTTCGGAGACCACTTTGGATAAGTGTCTGATCATGGTCTTGTTCATTCGCTCTACCATCCCATCTGATTGTGGATCTTTTCGAATAGACTGGACTCGAAATTTCGCCCTTGATCGGAATGAAGTTCCTGGGGTACACCAAACCGGCTGACGAACTCCTTCACAATCACGTCTGCTACAGTTCCAGCCTCTTGATTTGGTAGAGCATATGCTTCAACCCATTTGGTAAAATAGTCCATGACCACTATTATGTATTTATTTCCTTTGTCGCTTTCGGGAAAAGGGCCGGCGGCATCTATGGCGATTCTATCAAATGGGCTTCGCACATTGTATTGGCGCATGGGTGCACGTCGACGCCTCTGGGGACCATTGCTTCCGGCGCCATTAGCACACTTTCGGCACCACTCTTTCACATCTCGTGAGCAATTCACCCAGTAAAATCTCTGGCGCACCTTCTCCAGTGTTTTATGAACGCCAAAATGCCCCCCAGAAGCACCATTATGGAGTTCTCGCAATACCTCTGATATTCTTATCTTGGGAACCACCATTTGCACCTTCCGCTCGCTTCCATCGTGATTTTCGACCTCACGTCTCAGGAGATCGTCTTCCATGGCTAAGGAATCCCATTGTGCCCAGTATGACTTCAATTCTCGTGAATGGGGAGCAATTTCTTGCCACGTCGGTCTTTGCCCATTTCTCTTCCAAGCCCTGAAGACTGCAAGATCAGCTTCTTGATCTGCGCGCAAATTGTCAGGTTGCCATTGGTCATCAACCACGGTGGTTCGAAGAGCGTTGGCCGATTTGTCTTCGATTCGGTTGCAATGTCGACAGTTTTCTGGACAGGGTCTTCTAGAAAGGGCATCTGCATTTCGATGTTTGAGGCCTGCTCTGTGTTCAAGGTCGAAGTCATACTCCTGTAGCCTCTCAATCCATCTAGCTACTTGACCTTCGGGATTCTTAAATTGCAAGAGCCACTTCAGAGCAGCATGATCGGTGCGGATCAAGAAATTCTGCCCATACAGATACTTGCAAAAGTGCTCAATGGTTTTAACTACTGCCAGCAGTTCCCGTCTGGTTACGCAGTAGTTCCTCTCTGGTTTGGACAGGGTCTTGCTGAGGTATCCAATGACCTTTTCTTGTCCATCTTGGATTTGAGAGAGCACACCACCAATACCGACGTTACTGGCATCTGTATCCAGAACAAACCTCCCAGATAGCAGTGGATAGTTTAAAACAGGTGCACTGATCAAAGCTCCTTTTAACAACTCAAAGGACGCTTGGCATTCGTTGTTCCAAATGAATGATCGATTTTCTGTTAGGCGGGTAAAGTGGTTTTGCAATGTAGAGAATCCAGGAACGTAGCGTCGATAATATGTGCATAATCCCAAAAAGCTTCTTAGCTGATGTTTGTCTTTGGGTACAGGTCATTTTCCACAGTTTTTACTTTTTCTGGATCCACAGCAACTCCTTTTCCGGAAACCACATGTCCAAGGTAATTTACCTCCTTGCGGAAAAGGTGACACTTCTTTGGACTTAATCTCAGGTTGGCATCTCGCAACCTCTGGAATACTACCTCCAAATTTTTCATGTGATCTTCAAAAGTCTTCCCTACCACAATCACAACATCGAGATATACCAGGCAGGTATTCCAAAACAGTCCCCTCAGTAGAGTGTCCATGAGTCGCTCAAAAGTAGCTGGGGCGTTACACAGTCCAAATGGCATGACCGTAAACTGCCAGAGTCCTGTACCTAAACTGAAGGCAGCCTTCTCTTTGTCATTGGGGTCCATTCCCACTTGCCAATAACCGCTCTTCAAGTCGAGAGTGTAGAACCATTTTGCTCCTGCCAAGGTGTCTAGCGTATCGTCTATTCTTGGGAGAGGATAGCTGTCCCTTTTGGTCACACGATTCAAACGACGATAGTCCACACAGAATCTGGTAGATCCATCCTTCCAAGGACCACTGGTGAAGCCCATGGACAATTCGATGGTTCCATTACTCCTTGACTTTCCATATCTTGTATAATCTGCTTGGCTTCCTCATGCTTTGCCAGTGGTAATCTTCTTGGTCCTTGTCGTATTGGGCTTGCATCGCCGGTATTTATTTTGTGAACTATCTACAGGACTAAGAAACCCATCAAGAAAGACTTATTGTTTTGCAAGTTGGATCTGAACATGGATTTGTTGGTGGAGGGTTGTTGCTTTTGGTAATTAAGGTAAGACAAGTGGAGATTACCATGAGCAGATGAACACAGCAGTTTTTGAGACATGATTTCATAATTCGGTACCGAAATTACCTGACTATGCTGTTGTCGTCATGAATAGCGCTTCTTATCATAGCCGTAAATTAGAGAAAATTCTTACAACCGGAACTAAGAAAAAATATAGACAAAAGTGGCTGCAGGCTTCTTAGCCTGCAGCCACTTTTGCACTTTTTTTTGCTCTTGCAGATTGAATTCAGAAAAGATACGGTACGACCTGAACTTCTGAATTTAAAAAAATTAATAAATATCAATATCATTTACATCTGATTGACGAAATGAGAAAACGTAACAATAAAATTGTCACCTTATCATTGGGAATTCCAATTTCCAATAGAATTGGTATGGGCAAAAATAAAGAACTAAGTGGCATCTAAGAGCAATACTTTCATGCAAGCTATAAAAAATGTTCAAAATGCTAATTGAAAACGTTGTACCTATTGACCATATAATTAAAGAAATAAAAATGTGCGCATTAAATGGAATCTTAGATGATCTAATTGAACCGTTTATTGTTTATGTTGGTGCTGGTAGTGACAGTGATATTTTTTCAGATAGTTCAGATTTAGAATAAAAATTATTTGGTTTACTTTATGTAAGTAATAAGAGCCTTTTGATTTCTTTATTTTCTTTATTTGCTATTTATCCTGTTTAATGTAATTACTTTTTAATAAATATTCAATTATGTTGTGACTTTATTGAAGTAGGGTTTATATTTAAAATTGAGAGGGACATAATGCTACAATATTAAATGTTGTCTTTGAGTTCAATGAATAAAGAAAAACTGATAAATATTATATAATATAGTAAAGATAATAAACATAAAAAAACATCCAGAATGATGTGATTGATCGGGTAACTTTTACAGTGTAAAAGTGACTATTCCATTTAGTCTTCCTAGTTTAAAATAAGGTATAGTATCAAAATACTTGCAGGAATAAAATAAACAGAGTAATAATAGACATAGATTATACAAGTATAATAAGTATAACAAAAAGGAAGAATAATACAAGTTTATTCGATCTGTGTGTAAAGATACGCGAGATATGGAAGGTTATGGATATATGAACCCAGCAAATTTATTTCATTTTGCGGAATGCTAAATCAAGTATAGCAAGCGCCAATTAAGTTGGCGCGAGGAGGGGGTGCGCAGAAGCCGTTTTTAAAAACGTCCACCCCCACTAGTCAAGTAATTGTCAGAATACATTTGTCATTGACGTTTGACGGAACATAATGTCCTTGCTAGGGGATCATAAAGTGATACACGCTCAGAGGTTAGAATTATCTGACATTTGATGTAAAACCATATACAAATCTCCCCACTACTTTTAATCCTGCGCGAACTTACTTCTCCTAGCGCCAACTTAATTGGCGTTTGCTATACTTTATGTAAACCAAATATAAATCTCCCCACTACTTTTAATCCTGCGCGAACTTACCCCTCCTCGCGCCAACTTAATTGGCGTTTGCTATACTTTATATTAAATCCTTTAATAACTAATAATAACTTCACACCCCATAAAAAAGAACTAAACCCTTTGTGTAACTGCTGAAAATGGTAACAACGTTGTTGGAATATGGCACAGTTTAGGTTTTCTTTGTACGATGTGAAGTAGTAAGAAATTTAAGAAGTGTTTAATGAGAAGCTACAGTTCTAAGAACGAATCTACAGAGTATTAAATTAAATTTTACCTTTAATGTTATATTTTCAAGCAGTGCATCTTCTAGTACAGCCTGAAGTTTGCGATTTATATCCAGAGACAATTCCAAAGTTAAGTTATTATCCGAAACTCGCGAACTGTACACAGAAGACATGATTCCGGGGTATTTTGCTAAGATCGCCTATACAAGTAAACAAGAAAAAACTTAAGATTTGCAAATTAATATTTCTTATCAATACGCATGCAAAACTATAAATTTACATATATGCTTTGGCATCATCACCTTTTACATTTCAGGTTTTATTTAAGAATAACAAATTGTAAAATTAATACTTTCAGTTTACAGTATTTGTGAACACAATTTGTGCCAATTTGAAAAGTTTTATTAATTTTAGGAAAAATTTTGTTGTATCTAAGTTATAAGAATTCCCCTTTTTTACTGATTTTTTTTACATCTAGAATCCTTTTCGCAAACCTACAGTTCATTCTTATACCACTGAACCAATAAGTCTGTTTGTATCAGAGGCTATTCATCTTCAAAAATTGAGAAAGTCAAATATATAACTTCACATAGAAGTAATATTTAAAAATTCTACAGTATGCAAAAAAAAAATTATTTTGATTAATTTTTGTTATTTACTTGCTTATTTTGTTTAAATAAAATCTGTGATAAAAAGGGAGTATCAAAACATATATTGAGGTGCAATATCAAATTAATACATACATTTTTATTTAAAATAGTGTTTTATGAATCAAATAAAGTACTGAAATCTACAAAAAGTCACATAAAAAAAGCGTATACTTACCAAAATTTGGAAGACTAATTTAAAAAGAAAACTTATTAATAAAGATTCTATTTTGCTTAGAAAGACTGAATATAGAAAACAAATATTTTATAAGAAATATTATAATAGTTAATTAAGAAAATCACGAAACTTAAAATCAGCAAAAACGAAATAAAACAAATAATTATTGGTGTAAAATATACGGTATGCGCCAAAATAAACAACACTGAAATGCGTGCCATTGTTATGCGCATGTCTGCTTTTTGACGTATGATACTAGCAGCGTTATGTGTTTTTAGTAGTGCAAAGAACGTTGTTATGTGATGTTATAGTTGAGAATGGGTCTCACGACTGAGGAAAAAGTGTTTATCCTCGAGCATTATTTTCGATCGTACGGAAAAGGCAAACAAGGTGGACCGAGTTTGAAGTTAGTAACGGAAACATATCGCGATCAATTTCATAAAGAGGCACCTACCAACAAAGTTATGCTTTCTATTGTTGAGAAATTTCGTCGTTCTGGCAGTGTGTTGTGCCAACGGAAGGGAAGGTCTGCTAGGCCAGTAACTGTGAGAACGAATGGGAACCATGGACGTGTCCTCAATCAGGTTTTACAATCACCGAACCGAAGTCTTCGGCGAACGGCATTTAAGTTGAATATCAGCAGTACGTCGATTCGGCGTTTGTTCAAAGATGTAGGTGGATTTCCGTACCGAATTCAAGTTGGACAACGATTGTCAAACCAAGATATGAATGCCAGGGTTCCGTATTGTGGACAATTTTTGGCTATGTTGTACGAGGATCCAGATTTCTTGAATAATGTGTGGTTCTCAGACGAAAGTCATATTCACTTGGAGGGTTACATCAATAAACAAACAACTCGCTTCCTTGGTTTCGGTAAGCCAGACGTGATTATCCAAAAACCGCTACATAGTGCCCGTGTGACGATATGGTGTGCAGTGTCAGCACACGGTGTGATTGGTCCGTATTTCATTGAGGATGATGATGGCACACCTCTTACTGTTACCCAGGAACGTTATAGAAACATTGTGGTAACGCCATTTGTCCAAGATCTCAGAGGGTTTTGTCGTGCCAGGGACCTTCGGATGGAAGAGCAGTGGTTTCAACAGGACGGGGCGACCAGTCACACTGCTCGACAATCGATAGCATTGCTGCAGGAAACTTTTGAAGGACGCATCATTTCCCGAAATTCTAATTTCAATTACCCATCACATTCCCCCGATCTTACACCACCGGATGCCTACGTATGGGGTAGGTTAAAGGAGCAAGTCTTCAGCGGTACAGACCCACCCAGAACTGTTAATCATTTACGTGAGAAGATCGTCTCCTTTTTCAGGAATATGCAGCAACCTGTGTTCTCGAATATGTTTGACAATCTGCGTAGCCGTTATGAGCAGTGCCTACAACGCCATGGCGCACATTTTGAACATGTATTCTATAGAAATAATAATGTATAAGTAATAAATAATATACTTCAGTAATTTCAGTGTTGTTTGTTTTGGCGCATACCGTATTAGTGTATATTATGAAAGATTGTATACCTTATTGTTGTCCATCGTGTTGGAAGATAATGTACCCGACTGCTCTCGTAATATATAATTATGAAGAAGCCGTGATTTTTTCTGTAACTCTGCAACCAGATTGTTCACGTGCTCTTCTAGAAAATCAATTTTTTCCGATTTTCTGGCGCTAATTCTCTGCAGTTTAACAATGTGTTCAATTAAAGCTTGCTTATCGAGAACCCTTTCTGGTTGTACAACCTACAATTGCAATCATTAGCAACATTGGAAACAATATCAATAAAGAACATTTATTTACTTTTACTTGATCTACAGGTGTAGTTGGAGATACATCTCCATTTCTTTCGACTGTATTCAATGACGTACTAGAACTACTACTGCTTGTATTGTTCATATTTTCATAATGATCTAATTTCTTTCTGTATTGACTTAGTTCTTTATTTGCTTCCTATATAAAAGAACAAATTATACACAATATTTATTAGCCTTAAAAGATATTTTTTACATGTTTTCATACTGTGATTTATTAAAAATTTCTTCAAATCTTGAAAGCAAAATCTTTACCATATTAATTTTGCAAAAAAGATATTTTAATTTTGAAACACACATGTAACACAACTAACCCGTAATGAAAGATCCAATTTCCTTCTAATTACAGAAATTTCCCCTTTTTGATCTGCAACTTCCTGAGTTAGAGCTTCACATAATTTTGCTTTCTCATTAAGAGATGCAATTAATTTTTCATTTTCCAAAAAATATTTTTTCCGATCTTCAATTAATTGAGTGTTTAACAAGTTCACTTTAGTTTCTTGCTCTTTGGCAACTCCTTTCCATATAGTTTGCTCACAATTTAATTGTTGAACCTTATAAAGATAGAAATTTATTAATGGATTCAAACAAAACTTTCTTCATACCTTCGTTTCCATTGCTGTAAATTCTGACTGCAATCTAACATTTTTATCAGTTAATTGTTGAGTAAACAACAGTAGTTCAGCTTCCTTCACACGACATGATTCCATATCTGATTCTAATTCAGAATTTCTTTGTTTAAGCAAATTAATTTGCTCATTACAAGCAATTAACTGATCTTGCTCACTGCAAAGACATGCTTAAAAAAATTATTCACATATAATTAAATCATATTTTAAATTTACTTTTTCATTTGAAGTTTAATTTGTTCAAGTTGAGCAGTTTTAGAGAAAAGATCTGCAGCATCCTGCCTTTGCTGATCAGCATAACCCCTTAATTCACTCAGCTTCTGTTCAGTTTCAAGGCGATCCCTTTCTAATTGTTGCACTTTTAAGGATAACTCATTATTTTCATGCAGCATTTCTTTTTGTTTGCTTTGCACTCTTTCTAACTCAACTTGTAATATTTTAATTTGTTGATCCTTATCATTTTTCTCATGTTTTAACATTATCAATGTTGCCTGTTGCTCTTTCAATTGTTGATCTAGAATAATAAAGAGAAGTTTGATTAATTTTTTTGGTATCGCTAAAATATATCCCAAGTCAAATTATGACAAGTTTGTTTCTTTATATATCTATAATTTACTCTTGAAAATATAATTAGCATCACTAACTGGAGTGCTTTTTAGTTGAAACTATAACTTATATTCTGCATATTTTTTATGATATAGGATAATCGTTTTGCTTAAAAGCCATATATAAATGTTAATACATGTTTTTATAATACCTACCCAGTATATATGCTCGATTTTCTTGGGATGTATGAAATATTTTAATACTTTCTTGAGCTTCTTTTCTAACTTGTTCCATTTCATTAACAGAATCCTGTACCTTACTATTCAACAATTCAATTTTCACTTCATTTTCCTAAATATTTTTGAATTATAAATATGAAGAACAAAAGACATTAGAACTGCATACCTTTCGAACTTCTAATTCAGATTTTAAATTATTCTGGAGCCATTTCATTTTTGTTTCAAGAGCACTCAAATCTGATTTTGTATGTTCTAATTCTTGTTGACATTGTTTTAACTCATGACACTGGAAAAACATGTAATTATGTATATTTTTCACAAAATTGAAATATGTAATATATTGACATTTCTAACCTTATTATCTAGCATCTGACATATCCTAGCTTTTTCAGTAGACATTTGGTTTACTTTATGTTGTAAAATTTCATTTTCACGAACTGATTCTTTAAGTTTCTTTTCGACTAGATCTTTTGCAGATTTTTGAGTTAAAACATTCTTTTCACTTGTAGCATACCTAATGACAATAGTTTCCTTTTCCTTAATAGCATTTTCTTTTTCTTTGAGAGCCTAACAATAACACATAAAACTATTTTGAAGGATCTGTTATACATACTTACATTATCATATTTGATTTGTAAGCTATCAAATAATTTACTTAAATCTGAATACTTTTCATTTAAAATAGTGTTTTTCTTTGAAAGTTCAATTATTTCATCTTCATATTTTCCACATTTAATACACGAGAAATCTGTGCTACTTGCACTGCATATGCTGCCTTTTTCTTCAATTTTACCAATACTTTCATCTTTATTACTATGTTCTGGGTCAGTAGAAAATGTACTTCCAATTGCAATTTGATTTTCTATATTTTTTTCTTCCCTACATTTATGTGGAGTTGAATTTTCAATTAATTCACATTCCTGTTCAAATTTTTTATTCTCTTCTGTTTCATTTTCTAAACTACTGTCGCTCATTTTATTCGCGTATATTAATATAGATAGGATTTATCGTTCTTCAAATCCATATTTCAACTAGCATATTTTGACAAGCCCTTAACTGTGTTGACATTTTTGAAATACCTACCAGAGAAAAATATTAGCAGGGCATGTTTATACCAAATATTCGAAACACGTCAACAATTTTAACCAAATTGTACAGAATATTAGAACTGCTAGTAAACTGGAAGTTTTCGCACAATTCGAAATAAAATGCTTTATTTCTAACTACATATATGTAAATAAATTTTCATACAATTATTTTTGAAGTCTGAATAAATTCTCTGAATTCTGACAGCTTATGTAGTTCAATCTTTGCATTCAAGAATGCTACCAAAATAACATAATTAAACAAAAAATGACAGGTAATAATACTAATCTCAAATAACTATTTAAATAAATTAAATATTTTATGTTTTTTTTAAGAATATGGACGTTTACACAACCTTAATAGTAATTGCCTGTATATACAGCGTTTTATTTTTTCTTGATAAATTTTATAAGGTTAGTTTGAGAATACTGCCAATAATTTCAATTTACAATAACCATGATTTTCAGACATGCTCACATTATCCATACATACAGTTTTTGAAAGGAACTGGCTTAGAAATTAAGTTTTTACAAATTAAATGGCATACTAGTGCACTTAATAGAACATTTTTGAGATGGGGTAGTGGGCACTCTTCTTTTTTAAATTTGTGGTTTCAGTACGGTACTTTTGCAACTCTATTATTGCTTCCAATTGCAATAGTAATGCTAATTACAGCAGTATTTCAAACATTGACTAAGAAAACAGACAGCACAAATGCTATTATGGAACCAGTTATACCAGGAGTCAATCTACCTGCTTCAGAATTAGGGTACTATAGTTTAACTTTAATAATTTGCAGTATTGTTCATGAAATGGGTCATGCCTTAGCAGCTGTTAGAGAAGATGTACATTTGTCTAATGTAGGCGTTAATATTTTCTTTATACTACCAGTAGCATATGTATCTTTAAATTCTGACGATATCCAGAAACTGAATTCAAAAAGATGTTTAAAAATATTTTGCGCTGGTGTTTGGCATAATATAATATTAAGTGCAATAGCTTACCTTGTTTATCTAGTCTTACCTATTCTATTTTCATTTACATATACTCTTAATAATGGTGTAATAATTACACATATTGATAAATATTCTCCATTGAAAGGAAATAATGGAATATTTGTTAATGATAAGATAATGCAAATAAATGATTGTATTATTAGTGATCACAATACTTGGATAGAATGCATCCATAAATCCAAACTAAATAAGCCAGGATTCTGTGTTACAGCCGATATTATAAATAAATTAGATGAAACAATATACGTCAAACATATATCTAATGGTGAGATAAATTGCTGCCCTTCAGATAAGGCAAGTAGTGCTTGTTTTGAATATATTGAGCATAAAGATGGAATTGTTGAGATACCACCTCATTCCTGTTTAGCAATAAGACCTGTTGTAGAAAATTCTGTAGATTTTTGCAACTCTGAACTACAGTGCCCTGCTAATTTTCACTGCATTAAACCTTTATTAAATAATGCCACCAATATTATGAAGATTTCTTGTGGAAATAAAAATGTTATTTACATGGGACATTCGTATGATCTACTGCAAACGTTAGAAATATCCCAATATATTCCTAAGTACAAGTTTATGAGTACGAGATTACCAAATGTAATTGAAAGAATTTTTAAATATATTGTTATCTTTTCTTTGGGGTTTGCTATTATCAATGTCATTCCTTGTTTGGCAATGGACGGACAACATATTACAAATGCATTAATAAATATTACACTAGGAAAGAAAATTAAAAACCAGAAAACACTTGCAACAACATCCCTTTCACTCTCATTACTTGGTACTTTTTTACTTGCTTGCCTTGCAATTCACACTGTCTGGGTACACTTGCCTTTTTAAAAGTTATTTTCATGTAATTTATTAGTTTAATTTACTAATTTTATTATATTATATGTGTAATAAATTATATTTATTTTGTACGTAAGAAAATAAAAACTATTTTGCTAAAGCTAGTGCTGTTTCTAATTCTTTCAATGATCTTTCTCCATAAGTAATCATCATTTTTATGGTTATCTCATCTTGATGATGAGCATTATTTTTAAAATCTGTGCGAGCCCAATCTCGTAACTCAACCTGGTACTTCTCATCGGGAACTTTCTTGATAGTTTTTAACATTTTCCTGTATAGACTCAATACTTGTTGCCGCAGCATAAACTACTGAGATTATGAGGTTAGGAATTAACTTTTAATGCATTAATAAAATCTAAAATACCTGCTTCAATGTTAGTATAGGCTTGGAGACACTATTCATGTTTTTAAGGTTTTATTTTACAATCATCAAGGTATTTGTAAAATTATGTGGTTAATACAAAAGTATAAACCAAAATCATAGAATGCGTACGCATTTCATTTGTGTAGTGTATACAACCAATCATGCGCGAGTCATTTAAAATTAACGGCGGGAATATCCCCTCTTATGTTACCAAAATAATCACATCATGCAAAGCTCTTGTTGAAGTAGAACACGAGTTCGGCAATAGATTTTTAGAGCCGTGTGCAGTGTATTAATAATTCGGTTCGTTTTTCAAAATACACAGTGATATTTTGTACGAAAATATTAACTCGTGAGTTTTGGTGTGTACAGTAACCGATACAAAAACCATTTAATGGATAAATGTGTTAATGAAAAAGCCGCGCTTTCTTTGACGACAAGAGTAAAGAAGGAGAACTTTGATGAAGAAATAAAGGTAAAAAATTTAGGTTTGTTTTTGGATTGTGAGCGAGATTCTATTTTTCAGCTAAAATTTCTAACATGTTGACTATTTTTAACTTTTGTATTTAGTAACGTGATCTTACGTATACGAATTATTTGATATATTATTTGTTTTCGAATATGCCTATATAACGAAGTGAGTAATCGGTTGATCCTTTATATAACAATTAAAAATAATTACGTCAATTAATATGTTAATGACACATTAATAATAATAATGAATATATAACAATAAAAATAAATTATATGATTGAAATATACTCAGTGAATTATCCTGCTCGAAAGTTTTCTTATATGAAATTTTTAATTAGTCAAACAAAATAGAAACACAAATTTTCGTATTTTAGCGTGTCCACAGGCGCAATATGTTTACATATACCACATACGTCGCTCTTATATCAGCAAAGAAAAGTGTTCCAATTTGTATTTCTGGATGTCTAGTAAGTTATTATTAAAATTATCATATATATTTCAATTTGAACGAAATAAATATATCCGAAAGTTGAATTCGCTCTTTTCAAATATCTACGCCAAAAAATAAACTGCAGTTAATCAAATTTGACAAACATCGTATTCGTAAATATAAGCATATTAAAATGTGTTTTATACTTAATTCAATCTTAATTGAATAAAACAATCAGAAAATCTTACGGTAGATAAGTATTTGGAAAAAATTAAATATCCATTATTTAAAACAACTTTTGTAATAATGTATTTTTTTATGAAATCCAAGGAAATTCTGATTCCATTAGTTTGGTTGAGCATCCGTTACGAATTTTATCGACAAGTATCCTTCTGGTTTGTAAACACAGCGAGTACTGCCGGCTGCATTATGAATTTTGCTTTTTTTGTAAGTAGGTATAGGGTAGGTATTTTTTAACACTGCTACGACAATTTCTATGATTTATTTTTGAGATTGGTAATCAAAGCATGTTTTCTAGGAAACTGAAATACCATAGAACTCTTCGACAGATCTGAAATAATTTATCAAACAATTAAAAGCGCGGATTGATATATAAGATCTCCAACAACGCGATTGTGTGAGTAGTGGAGATAGAAACTAGTTCTAACCTGCAAACGGTAATTTCGAATATCTCGTCTTAGCATGCAAAGTTTCATTTTATTATGTACCGTAATTGAGTAAAGTATCATTTATCACGAGTTCGATTTTTGAAATGTGTGCTGGAAGGTGGCGTGGCCATCGAAATTTACAGGAGTTTGAAAGCAGTCAATGGAATATCGTCGTCATGATTCTTCACGTGTATGAAAATTCAAAAGAGTTCCATCAGCGCAGAAAGTCGTGCTTACCATTGTTTGTAATGTAAAAAGAACGCCAGACCGCATTGCAGCAACGAAACGATGAAAACAGGAACGAGCCTGAAATTCAGGGTTGCTTTCCATCCTCCGTTCAGTTCTGATTTGACACCTTCAGATTTCTGGTTGCTCCCAAAATTGAAGGAGGCATTGAAAGGTCAATTCTTTTTGTCAGACACAAGTTCGGGCAAGTGTTCGCAATTGGATGTAAACAAGAAAGTTTTTCCATGGACGGAATGAAGAAATGGATTCAACGTTTAGAGAAATGTGTTGTACTAGAGGGTTGATTTTGTGGAAAAATTATTATGTACATTGGTAGTACGAAAAATTTACTTAATTTTGGAGACTGATTTCATTATTTTGTCTTTTCTAATTCATATACACTCTTATAGAGTGATTGGAGACGTTATTTATCATTTCGACCTTCTATTAGAACACAGAAATAATTCAATGTAAAATATATTATATATCAAAAGTTATGTTATACCTGACAGAATGTGTGGAAGTATCTTTCCAGACATGCAGACACGTGTTTCGTCTTATTACAGAATCATCAGTACATGCTGCTAGAGAGATACTTTCACCATAAACAACACCCGTACCATATTATAAAAGTTATTAAGACAGAGCGTAGAAGAATATTCAGCGCCGCTCATTAATCTCAACATCACGAACGCCAAACAACCATCGCTGTCTTCGTAATAAGTGTAAGACTTGGCCAGGAATTTCCATCTTCTAATTAAAAAGTAATTTGAAACATACTTGAGTAGGTAATAGGTACTACTGCTACACAAGTATGTTTCAAATTACTTTGTATTATTAATTAGTAACGCTTTTCATATGACACAATAAATTACTTAAGTTATATAATTTTTTATTACTATGATTACAGACTATTTTTGTTGTTTTACACTACAATTTCACAACCAGAAGTTAATTAACACATCCAAAAATAATTCTAAGCCATATTTAGACGGTTTACTAGGTATGAATGAATAGATATGTATTTTTCTGTGTAAGCAACAAGTTATACATCGTTCAAATTACATATTATTTTAAAATCGCAAGCAAGCATTCCATGTAGATGGAATGTACGAATGCTTTTTGTGTCGATTGCTTTGTAATACATACATATTGAATATACCGATTATACACCCAGTTATATGTATAAGGTTGGTGCATATGAAATGTTGGATTTGATAAGTAAAATATAAATTTAGAACTATTTAGTGCCTAGAAAACAAAATTTCATTAATCCCAATAATTACCAATATGCGTGGAATACACTTCCGCTAATTTGTTAGTCGCTAGAATCAAAACGTTTAAACAAGTGAAAATCGTTAGGAAAATCGTCTTTTGAAGATGTATTTTTTAATCTATCGTGCATTTATTAAATATGTCGTCAGTGCACATTCGTTGTTTTTTCTTACACCGTTGAGTTCGAAACTTGTGATCAAACTTATCAGAATTTTCTGTGGATGTGGATAAAGTGAAGGTTTTAGAGCGTATTGTTTATCTAATTATTGTGGCGTTCTACCGATTGTCGTATAATTCTAATTTCTTATCACATGTTATCGGTTTAGAAAAATTCACTATTGTTTTCGTAAATGCAAAGAACACGTATTCAATTGATCTAACTGTTTCTGTTTCTAAGTGAAACTCGACTATTACATCAATTAGCACCATCTTACGGAAAACTTTATATTCTACTTTTTTTACGACAACAGGTAAAGTTTTGTTAATTTCAGACGTTTAATTTGAAAGTTATATCTGTATGAATAAAGTGTCAATGAAAAATCCTTAAAAAATCATCTGAAGTTTTTCCAGAAATACAAGTAGGTAAGTATTAATTCAAAAGTAGGGCTGGGCGATACCGACGTTTTCGGTATCGGGTACCGATACCAATCGAGGTATCGATACTTACCGATGTATCGGGTCTGTGCACGGTATCGATTCTGAGTATCGGAATCGGTAAAGTATCGATAGGTATCGATGCTTTGTAATCGATACCTTGGAATCGATACCTTGGAATCGATACCTTGGAACCAATACCTTGGAATTGATACCTTGGAATCGATACCTTGGAATCGATACTTTGGAATCGATACCTTAATTCGATACCTAGAAATCAATATTCATAACCCGTTTTCTAGGTGTTCATTGTTTGATATCGGTTTCAAAAGATATAAAATTAATTTACCGATTCTACCATAACTACGGTATGAAATTTGCAATATTGTGAGATTTTTTTTTGTAATAATTATAGTTATGTCATAATAAGGATATTTGCTACACACAATAATAACATCCTTTTAAATATATATTATATAATATATATAATGCATATATACTTAAAAATTCTTTACTTAAAAAGTTATTGCATCCTTTACGTCAGCGTTTTCCAAACTGGGAGGCGCGCCTCCCTAGGGAGGCGCGGAGTAGTCTAAGGGGAGGCGCGAATATTTGGTGCACGTGCAGCTAATACAATACGTAACATATAGGTACATATTAACTACCAAGAATGATTGGTTGGTAGCACTGTAATAAATTTACTCAGAGAGATCTCCAAGAAAAAAAATTAAATCAGTTTAAATAAACTGCAAGTTTTCTGTAATATTTTATAATAAACACATATAAATAATATTAAAATAATTAAAATAATATAGAAAGTGTTTAAATTGGGTTGTTTAAAAGCTGCAAAACTAAGAAAAATAAAAAACAAAATAAAGTGAAGAGAGAAGAAAAAGAGCAAATATGAAATGTGCAGTGGGCAAGTGCAAACAAAGTAACAATAAAAAAACAAGTGATAAATTATATTAAAACCTAATATTTTGCGTACTTTTAATAAAACGTTTATATTTTCAAAAAGCTGTATCATTTTACAATTTTCCAAAAGATGAAGCTAGAAGTAAGTTATGGGTAATATTTTGCAACCGAGTGAAGCCTGTGAAAGCGGATAAAGAAAAAAATGTGTGCTTTACATTTCAAGCAAGAGGACTTTGACTTTAATTTCATTAGTGAACACGTTGAGATCGTGTGGCACCATATTTTTGAAATTAAATGGTGAAAAATTATTACTTTCAACCGGATATTTACAAAAGCATTTGTTGGATGCAAAAGAAATTGAAGCCAGTGACGACGTTAAAAAACTTTTCTTTAGATGTAGAATGTATTTTAGAATTAATTGTGTGTTGAAATTATGTTTTGTCTTTTAATTCTATGGATCTCTATAAAATATTTTCTTTTTGAAATTTATATTTATGATTTCCATTTATTATGAAACAATTTCGCTTTGCTTTAAAAAAATTTAGTTAGAGAAATAACAATTTGTCCCACTGTCATATTTTTACACAAACATAACAGTTCTACAGCTATATTTTATTAGCCAATGAGAACACAGGTTGTGTGCCGTTGGTATTCCTTCATGCGCAGAAAAGTTTTTTTATTCTTGCAATATCGACTTCAGTTTAGCTCAGCAGTGTTAGATTGTGTTTCTTATTTTATTTTGACGTACCTAATTACTCACTGATCACAATAGTAAGTAATTTAATTAAGTTTAATTTTTTTAAGAACAATAAATTAATTATCCTAATATTTTTAGAGAAATGGATAAGTTCTTGACTGGTTATAAGAGAAAATCCTCTAATAATGAAGAATATGATGGCACAAGTAGTAGGAATCAGGAAGGAAGAACTCCCAAGACGAGAAAATACGATTCGTCTTATTTATCGTTCGGATTTACAAGTGTTATTACTGATAATGTGGAAAAACCAATGTGTTTGTTTTGTTCGAAAGTTTTGGCTGCTGATAGTATGAGACCCGGAAAATTAAAACGCCACATTGAAACTATGCATTCTCAATACGTTGGCAAGTCCCAAGAATTTTTTCAAAGAAAATTGGATGAGTTCACTACACAAAAGCAAACGTTCAAAAACATAGTTCATATTCCATCAAATGCGTTACTAGCATCGTACTTAGTATCTTACAGAATCGCGAAGTGTAAAAAACCACACACAATAGGAGAAACATTAGTTTTGCCAGCAGCTATTGATATGATCAAAACAATGTTTGGCGAATCATATGCAAAACAGTTGCGACAAATACCGCTTGCTGTTAACACTGTTGGCAGAAGAATCGATGATATATCTGACGATCTTTGCGATCAGTTAGTTTCTCAGATGCGCACTTCAAAATTCGCCTTACAAGTAGATGAAGCAACCGATGTAGCTAAAGACGCACATTTAATTCCATATGTTCCGATATGTTGAAGAGAATAATATAATTGAAGATATATTATTTTGCAAACCCATTCCTGGCAAGGCCACATCCAGTGATATTTTTAATATAATCGACAATTTTTTTGATGAGAACGGCATATTGTGGAATAATTTTGTACAGACGGTGCACAGTCAATGTCAGGACACAAAACTGGCCTTCAAGCGCTAATTAAAAGGAAAACACCCGATGTTCTCTGGACGCACTGCATGCTCCACAGAGCAGCTCTCGTATCAAAAAATATGAGAGAGGAACTTAACTACGTTTTTACAAAAGTAACGAAAGTTGTAAACTACATAAAAAACAGTCCATTAAAAGTTAGGTTATTTGCAAAGCTGTGTGAAGATATGGAAGCTGCTTACACCTCACTTTAGTATTATTGTGAAGTGCGCTGGTTCTCTCGTGCAAAAGTGATTCAGAGGGTACTTGAACTCAAACAAGAAATTGCAATTTTTCTCGAAGAAAATCATTATGAGGATGCAAATATGTTTAGGGATGATAATTTTATTATTAAACTTACCTATTTGGTTGAAATTTTTGGAAACTTGAGTGTTTTGAATAAATCGATGCATGGGCCACAAATGCATCCTTTTACAAATAGCAACATAGTGCGGGCATATCCAAGCTATCAGTAAGGTGGATACCACGAATCTTAAATGCTAATCAAAAATATGAAAGATTGCCAAAGTTCAATAATTTGAAGCTGATGAAGTTCTCTTTTTGCGAAGACTTGTTACGGCTGATGAAACCTGGCTTTACTACTGTGTTCCTAAATTCAAACAGCAATCTCAACAGCGGACATATTATGATGGCCCTCCCTAAACATAAAGAAAGCAAACATTTTTCCATTTGCGGGGAAAGAAATGTCTTCGATATTTTAGGATTTGAAGGGTATAATTCTCATAAACTGTCTTCCAAAGGATCAAACCGTTAATGTACCGTAATATGTCGTTCTACTAGATTTAAGAATTTAAATTTAAGAAAGCGATTTGTGAAGAACGACTTAGTACGGTCCATAAAAATGTTCGACAACATGCCTTTTCATACCAGCCAAATTGTTTGCCAAAAAAATAAGGTTTATTCCACACCTACTCTGTTATGAAGTTCTAACTGCAAATGACTTTCACCTACTTTCCAAACTTTTCCTAGCCGAAAAGAAATTTCGGTTGGATGAAGAACCTATTGCAGCAATATTTTAAGGGTTTTGAGAAAGGTTATTACAAAAATGGCATGATGGTACTTCAACATCGTTGGTCCAAATACGTACAAGTTGAATGGGAATATGTTGAAATAGAATTAAAAATCTGAATTTCCTATCTCTTTTGTTTAATTTCGGGTCTCACTTCACCGTCAAATCTTCCTCGTACGCACTTTTCCAACTTTTACCTTTGATTGTGGCATGACCATGACTAGTACTGTAGTATGATTACAATATAATCTGTTTGTAAGTTCGGTGGAGGTTAGATTTACAGGTAGACCTATTCCAATAAAGTCCATAAAACTGTCAGCTACGTTTTTAAATCATCATGGGACTCACTTTTAAATAATCATTTCTACGGAACTTACTAAGCTTGTTTGTATACAGCATGATAGCTTCTTAAATTCTAAAATAAATTTAAATTTGGAATTCAGAGACATTGAATGTTGAATTTAGAGATTTCTCTTTAGGCTAATATTTGTACGGAAACTTTTCTGTTATCCTCTTGCTTTGAAGACGAAAAATCCACAAAAAATTGTAATTTTGTATGTATAAAATACAGTCAGTTAGTATAATAGAGGCAAATATTTGTATAAACTAAAAAAAAACACATTTCTTGACAAAACAAAATAGTTTTAAAATAATTTTTTAAACTATTTTAAACGAGGTTGTGGCAGCTTTTGGTGACAATAATGCTTTATTAGCTACATTTAGTTACTCGCGAATCTGTCGGTAGAAGGTATACATTAGAAAACAACTATTGCAGGTCGTCCAAGATCTGGACGACCTGCAATAGTTGTTTATGGTGAAAAAATTATTGGCACAGAAGAGGTAATTACGGGGAAATTGGAATACCACCCATAGATGGATTAAAGAAGAATTAGGCATTGAATCATCTGCAGTAGATATCATTTTTACACAAACATCTGCGTGTAGGGAAGCTGGCAAATCGGTGGATTCAACATTTGATAATTGAGGAACAAAAACGACCACGGATGCAGTAGTTTAGGTTTATGATAGAAAAACTCGATAAGGAACTTTCAAAGAAGGTATTTAATATCATTTGAATCAAAACACGAAAAGGCTTTTTTGTACGTAGACGCAAACTGATGAGTGGTACAACCATTTTAAAAATGGCCGTATGTCGGTTGGTGAGCGTTGCGGTCATCCATCGACGAAAAATACTCCACAAAATGTGGTAAAAGTGCATGATGCTATCCTGTAAGATCTAAGGAGAACAATCTATGATATTTGTAGCATTATCGGCCTGTAGTACGATACAAGCAGCCTGCCAAGTGGTGCAATAATTTGTGGATCTTACACCACGACAATGCGCCAATCCACACGTCACGTGCATCAGTTTCTAGTCTCAACGAAGATGACAGTACTACCTCACCCTCGCTACTCCCCAGATTTTGCCGCTTGTGTCTTCTTCGTGTTTCCGCAACATTCTACCTACGCAAGCGGCTTGTCAAGTGGCGCAACATTTCGTGGATCCGACACCACAACAATATGCCAACCCACACGTCACTATTGCGTCAGTTTCTAGTCTCAATGAAGACGGCAGTACTACACCACTTACTTACTTCCTAGATCTTGCCCTTTATGACTTTTGCCTGTTTCGAAAGATAAAACTGAAGCTCAAAAGAGGTGCCGTTTTGAGACGATTGAGGAGGTCCAGACCGAATCGCAGGCAGTGTTAAACACATTAATACGCGAAAACTTCCGGCTCTACTTCCAGTCATGGACAAGTTGCTGAGATCAATGTATCCATGCGGAAGGAGAGTACTTTGAAGGAGATGGTAGTGAATAAGTTGTAAAAAACAATTTATTGTGGCTTTCTTCACATTCCAGGAATTTCTGGGTAGCACCTCGTATATGACTTTACTAGAAGATTTAACATTAGCAATTGCTATTGGAATAATTTATGGCTCTGGCTGTTGATGGTGTCCATATCTTCTTTAATTAAATTAACAATAATATAAACTTCTTGAAAATTGTGTAAACGAAAGGTGTCTACACCTTTCGTTTACAGAATTTTTCTATGCAAACATAATCCTACTTCCTACAAACAATATAAAAATCATTATTTTTTTTTCTTTTTCTGTTGCTATATGTTTTTTAGGGCCCACAGCAGGAAATTGTTTATGAATCGAAATAACAAAAAATAACTCAATAGAGAACTAATTCGCATTACAGTCCTGATGGTTACAGGAGCAGATAGTCAGATTGATACGTTTTGATAGATGAAAAAAAGCTCGCAATATAAATACGCGAGCGGAAAGGGACGGTGCTGGTGGAGGATGTACATAAATACGTTTTAGTCTTTCTTCAAAATTTTAAAATATATCCAATTTCCAACGTTTGTAATATTTTGAATAGAATAGAGACTGTACTATGAGCTTTGAACTTTATATTTTTCATTAAGAATTTCTATAAGGAAGTTTAAATTAATTATTAATTGTTACCTAATAATAACAAAAAAGATACTTATATCATACTAAGCTTTGGAGGTCTATGTCCTGCATTGCAGGGGTAATAAATATGTCGTACAATTAAGTATTATTTAACTCTTCTGGAAGTTTTATTTGAATAAATACGTGAAAGGTATAATTATGCGTCCATAATGGCGATAATTAGTTATGTCAACAAATCAATAAGTACTTTTCCCAACAATTCATCATCGCCTAGATCAAAGGATATCTACAAAATCTCGCATACAATAGCAACGGATTATCGGGATCCACAATTTAGAAACACGAGAAAATCTAAAAATATGAGGAGTTTATTACGACGAAGCAAGAGCCAGCACGGGCCTAACATGGGTGTGTAACGTGAGACTGTCACGCGATATGTGGTATCAAATCGCAGATGGCTTGGAACTGATATCCATCAGCTAGACGTCGTAAATACGTGTTATCCTATACGGGGCTCGGTTCACTCGACTCACAGCAACGAGAGAGAAGAGAAAGGTCCGCACACAAATCACATTTACATTGGTGATGTACGATTGTTACCGATGCAAATCATTCAGAGAGAGAGAATTCTTCTGTAACTGACATCCGAGATGAGCAAAGAAAAGAAATGTTTTATCAGCGATTTATACAGTCAAGTAAACACATATAAGCAATAGATATACACAGATGCATTACGGGGAATACGCAAGATTTAGTTGTTATAAGTCCTGTTAAAAGTAACGTTCACATTTTCAAATACTTTTTTATGCAGGAAGGATGTACTCGTATTGTATCTGTACGTAAGTACCTGTAACCTAAAACATCTTCAAATGAAGAAATTATCGAACAAAATTTTATATCATGTTCAACCTTCAATTATGTAACATTAATTTTCATACTATCTCTTTTACTCTATATAAAACCTGGTCGCCTATCTTTCAACCCAGGAACAATATCTAATTTGGTCAGGATTTTCACCAGCAATTTTTTCACTCGGACTCTTTTGGCTGTCAAAATAAAGTGATGATACTTCGAAGATAATAGCCTCTTAAAATCTCTTTTGAATTACAACGGAGGGACCAAATGTTCTACAGAGTTTTTAGTAATTTGTGATTTATTTTTATTCGAAAAATTCATCTAGCAAGACTTGAAATCGGAATCTCGTGAAAAGCAAAATGAAAGATCGTGAAAACTAATTTCACTTTAAAATTTCGTTAAATGAAGAGGAAATAGCTATTACGAAAGAAATTCAGATTGGAGCAAAAAATATATTTCAATAGTCTTTAATAGAAGAAAATAAGATTTTAATACATTTATAAATGTGAAAGAATTATAATACTAGCTCCGATTATTTCTGCAAACTAATATTTCTATTGAATCAACGGAATCAAACATGCTATGAAACAAATGTTTATTGTTTTCTATTTTGACAGTTCAAATTTAGTTTTGATAACTACAAAAGTTATTTTGCAAGCTAATTTCAAACCGAGTGGTCTGCAGTAAAAATGCATTTAACGAGAGAAAATTTTAGAGCCATGATTTACTATGATTTTAAAAGTTCTTTAACTCCAAAACAATGTGTTTCAAGACTTCGTGCTGCATTTGGTGCATATTTAGACTCCTGATATAACGAATTTAAATTGCAATGGTGTCACTTAGTGAGGATTTTCGCGAAGGAAGGCCAATCTCAGCCGTTACTGAAACAAATGTAGACACCGTACGAAGAATGATTCAAGACGACAATCGAATCACGTATAGAATTATTAGAAGCACCTCGGTTATTGGCATGACTGCAATAAACAAGATTTTACATAATAATTTGGGAGTCAGGAAAGTCTGTTGTCGTTGGATACCTAATAATTTAACACATGAACAAAAACAATACCGACTGCAGTTTACAACACCATTACTGGTGATGAAAGCTGGATATATGCATTTGAACCGGAATGAAAACGGCAGTCGGCTCAATGGATGTTTCCAACAGAACTTAATCCAGTCAATGTGAAAGATCGCGTGTTGGAAAGAAAATGGTAGCCAGTTTCTTCTCAAAATCAGGACCTATCACAACAGTTGTGCTTGAAAATAAACATACGGTTACCACAGAATGGTACACGACAGTACGTCTGCCAGATGTTGTTCAAAAGGCTCGTTTACGACGCCCTAGATCGGAGATTGTCTTTCATCACGACAATGCCTCGTCACACTGCGCGTCAAACAAACGAATTTTTGAAAGCTTCCGGATTAAAATTACTAGATCATCCGCCATATAGTCCGGACTTTGCACCTTCAGATTTCTTTCTATTTCCAAGACTAAAGGATAAAATGCGTGATGTACGATTTGCAAGCCCAGAAGATGCTGTGGGGAGCTTCAAAAACCTTATATCTGAAGTGACTCAAGAAGAGTGGAATTTATGCTATGATACCTTGTTTTATCGAATGTCTAAATGCTTACTACATTTTGTTTTATTAGTTTGCAGAAATAATAGGTGCTACTCTCGTAATATACACTTTGTTAACGATACAAGAAAGAGCAACGTGAGTATCTATTGTACAAACTTTTACAAATTCCTTCAGGTGTAAGCAGATAATTACAATATGTTCCTAGCAAACGTCACATTTCAGGTTTTTGACTAAGTCAACTATCGCCGATTGGAGAACATGTACAAAGGAACAGACATGAAGTAAACTTCGAAGAAGTTGAAGTATGTACTGTTAGAAACTTAATACCTGAAGTAATTTATGATTAGAACCCGTAATGGTCAATATACCAGAAAAATTACGTTTCAGTAAAGTTCTAGTATGTATATAAAGAAAAACGATAACAAAGGAAATCAGTTGAAAAACAGATTCTGTAGAAGCTGATAGAGTAAACCGTGGAATTCCGATTATTACAACAAACGCACAAGATCGTATTACTAGTGATGCTAACCTCATATTGTTCCAAACTAAAGACTCACCACGAAAAAGGTAGTCAAGTTAGCGGTGACATATTTCTAGTAATACAAAAGCCAATCATCTGTCAATTTGACAGATCGCTGTCTACAAAGTGTAAATTCAGTTGAAGTCAAATTGTTTTTGCACAAATATAATTAGCAATAATGTTGACAAAGCAAACTGAAATGCGAAGAAGGATATTGGACACCTATAATAAAATAAGGTTATTTCGCAATCAAAGTTAGCAAAAACTTAAGGAATTGCAAAACCAATGCTTCTACAGGTTTGTAAATCTATAAATTAACTCTGGTCAGTTGAAAGAAAAAAAATGTTCTGAATCTAATTATCCGAATTGGTGGAGGTTGTGGCTTGAAATCTGAAACAGAAAGAAACAAGAAAAATCCCTAACCACAATATAAATCAATAAATTCTAAATACGTATTTCGGCAACTAAGTTGCTATCTTCAGTAGAACAATTTGAAAAAGAAAAATAGTATTAAACGTAGCATCTTTGGCTGAGGTACAACCTCTCAAGATATTCTCTTCAGCAAATCGCGTTTGGTGAAGTGTTATCACATTGGCGATTTGATGAAGATCGTATCTTCAGAGGTTATAGCTTAGCCAAAGACGCTACGTTTAACACTATTTTTCTTCTTCAAATTATTCTACTAAAGATGACAACTTAGTTGCCGAAATGTGTACCTAAAGTTTATTAATTTATGTTGTGGTTAGAGATTTTTCTTGCTTCTTTTTGTTTCTGAATTTAGTGGATGAAACAAAGGCGAAAAGAGTAATGAAGAAGTATTAAGAAAAGTTCAAGCGTATTTCTTCGTGATGTCGTACACAAACTGGATGTATCAAAATAGAACATTCAGGATTCAAGAAACTCAAGAATTGCGATCCTATAATGTGTCTGCAATTCAAAATTTCAATAAAAGAGCCATTGTGTAACACACGTTGAAACATATAAAAGTCGTCTCTAAGCAGGTCTACAATTTCATGTCGCACGTCAAGTAAGCAATATTAATCATAAATTTAAAACTAAAAAACTTGATAAATTTATCATAAAATTTCTCGTATAGCAGGTAATTTGCTCGGGCGGCCTAAAAAGAAAGATATTTGTTATTAGAACTTATTAGCGGTGCAATTAATCAAACAAGTATACATGAGTGTTAAGAAAAACGTCTCTTACTATTAATTCAAAGACACAATAGTTTAGGAATGTTTTGCCCAATTTAGCGACAGCTCATTATTCTAAAATTAATTTGGGTTGGTATTCAAATAATATTGTTGAAATTGTAAATTGAAATTGTAAATTGAAATTGTAAATTGAAATTGTAAATTGAAATTGTAAATTGAAATTGTAAATTGAAATTGTAAATTGAAATTGTAAATTGAAATTGTAAATTGAAATTGTAAATTGAAATTGTAAATTGAAATTGTAAATTGAAATTGTAAATTGAAATTGTAAATTGAAATTGTAAATTGAAATTGTAAATTGAAATTGTAAATTGAAATTGTAAATTGAAATTGTAAATTGAAATTGTAAATTGAAATTGTAAATTGAAATTGTAAATTGAAATTGTAAATTGAAATTGTAAATTGAAATTGTAAATTGAAATTGTAAATTGAAATTGTAAATTGAAATTGTAAATTGAAATTGTAAATTGAAATTGTAAATGTCCTATTGAAAAATATGAATAACGGATGAAAAAGAAATTTAACAAATATGGAATGCGGCGAGTGAAACGGTGACCAGAAAGAATTACAAATATAAATGAGACAAATCTTTACCCTTCTTAGATTTAAAAATTACTATTTTAGACAGGAAGTTTGAATTTGACATTTACAGAAAAGAAACACACACTGAAAATTACATACATAAACAATCAGACACTTTTAACAAATATAAAGAAAGTAGTTTTTATTTTTTAATTAATATATTATTATCAATCCCTCTATCACCATTGAAAAAACAAACTAGAAAAGAAGAAGCTAAAAACTTTTAAAATCAGATTAACTCCAAATACAAAGAGTAATACCAAAAAATATTGCAAAATTACTTTTCACAAAAGTTGGCAGAATAACGTAACTAAATTGTTTAAAAAATATAATCTAACTCCTGCATTTTCCAACACTCACAAGTTACAACAATACCTTCAAACAAAGTTAGTTAGCACAGACCCACTGAAAGAATCAGGTATTTACAGAATTAACTGTAATTCCTGCCCGAAATTATATATCGGCCAAACAAGAAGACATATTCAAACCCGTTTCAAAGAACATTTAGCTCATGTAAAACTTCACGATGTAGATAAATCAGCATTAGCTCTACATCATTTAGATACCGGACATAATTTCAGCTTAGATAATGTAAAATTAATTAAAAAATGTAACAGCAGAAATTTAGACATGTGGGAAGCCATACATATGAAAAAATACAAAAATTACCTCCTTAACAATGACATGTCACCTATTAATAATAAACTTTTAAATTGTATACCAACAGTATCTAATAATTAATAGATCCTTTTCAGGTTACTATATTGTTATTTAATATAACTCAACACAGTCAGATGTCTTGTTTTTCATATGTAACGGTCCTTCCCAAATTTGTCCTTCTTAGAATTTCAATAGAGTTTAGTTTTTACAATATACGACCATACTTTCCGATTATTTGCATGTTTTTTAACCATTTGTAATTGAAAAATTTTTTACACCCCTACCCAAAATAGATATTTTTACTATACATGTACTCGAAAATAATACGTTTAAATAGTAACTACTGATGATGTGTGCAGTGCACATGAAATGTACATATAGTTAAATATACTATTGTTTTGTGAAAATATAAGGTGTATTATTTAAGTTTAATAAATGTGGGGTATCAAAAGAAGGCAGGGTCTTTTTTCTAAACTTAATGCCTTTTACAGTATTATATTTTTGCTTTAAATGTTGCTGAGGTGTGTATTTGCTAAAAGTAAAATAATGTTATATTTAATCTTTAGCTGGTTAATAGTTTAAGTTATTATTGGCCACTTTTTTGTGACATTTACAATTTAAAACGATTTCGTATAGTTGTTCTAAGGTATTCGAGAACTATATGTATTTACTATGTTTGAAACAACAGTGTCGCGAAGTTATGATAGCGGAAATATTTTCTTTGTTTAATCAGCTTTTTGCAACTGGAATCTCTGTACCCTATTTTAAGTTTTCAATGTATTTCCAGTTATGAGATTGTATAGATTACCGATTCTTTTTCTTTCTTTTCTCTTATTTTACCCATATCAGTTTCAACATTCCATTAATTTTTAATGCGAAATGCAAACGAATCGAAAAATCGATCATAAATAGCATAATGTAATTGCTTTTGAGGTCGCAGAAGTTTATTTTTACTAAACAGGTATCTTTGAAATAAAGAGACAACATATGATAAATGGAAAGGTGTAATTATGTAGAATGTAAATCCAAAATCTTGTGACTCAATTACGACGCGAACCCTGAAATTAAAAACACTTCAAAAAATGTATTACGTGACGCCTATGAATTCAAAATATTTAGAGTTTGTATAAATAATAAATATCTCACAAACACATAGGCTATAGCGTATGTTTACATACGTGACAGCTGAATGAGATCGACACTAACAAAACTATTATTTTTATTATTGTCGGTGAACTTTAAGATATCGTCTCTGATACCTTTTATAATGGCACGGTGGCGTAACAAAATTTTTTAAAATTTCTTTTTCATTTTTTTCTTGCTTTTGAGAGAGAATTTTGGTAGAATATTTTGGATTTATATTCTATATGTATAATTATATCTTTCCATTTTTCATACGTTGTGTTTTTATTTCAAGGCAGCCTGTATAATATGACTATCAACAAACTAAAGACGGCAAGTGAAAAACGAATGGGCATTCCGCTGTAATAAACTTATCTAAGAGAACAGCTTGTCCCTCTAGCGATGACAATAATATACATTTTGTAAGTTTTTGTTCAATATCTTTCATAAAAATACAAGGTGTTATCCAGAAATTTCCGGAATATTAAAAAAAACAATAAATTGTTCTTACAACTTATTTACTACCATCCCCTTCACAGTACTACTCTCTTTCCGCATGAATACACCGATCCCAGTGATTTGTCCTTTATTGAAAGCAGTGCTGGAAATTTTCGCGTGTTAACATGTTCAACACTGCCTGCGATTCGGTCTGGATCGCCTTAATAATTTCAAACGGTGCCTCTTGAGCTTCAGTTTCAACTTTCGAAATAGGAAGGAGTCACAAGGGGCAATATCTGGGAAGTAAGTAAGTGGTGTAGTACTGCCGTCTTCATTGGACTAGAAACTGACGAAACAGTGACGTGTGGGTTGGCGTATTGTTGTGTTGTAGGATCCACGAAATCTTGACAAGCTGCTTGCGTCTAATGTCTTCTCTTAGGGTTAGTTCACACGGCAATACATTGTACGTTTTTTCGCAGGATAAATATTACCGAATAAGCAGTGGCGCATATATTGAGTATAGAACCGTTCACACGTTGTTTGTATTGCAAATAAACACGGTCGAGGACGTCTACCGAATACTCACCGGATTGTCAAGCCCAAGCGAATGAATTGAGACGTTTTCGGTTTACAGTAGCGCATAGTATAATACCATCTTTTTCACACGGCGTGATGCAACACGTTTTTTATCGATTAGCAACCAAGCGTAAAAAGCATTAGAAAACTTTTGTTCATCGTTTATCATCTTTTCGTAAAATTTTTCAAATGTTTTAATACGCATTGCTTCTTGATTTATAGGATGAACCCAAAATCTTCTACTATCATGCTTGCGGCGATGCCGCTAGTGTTTTCGATACCAATACAAAAGTACGTTCGTTTTTTACCAGTGAAGATGGAACAGTGTGAACTGCTCGCTGTTGATTCGGTTAAAACAGAATACTGTCAACAATGTGCAATGTATTCCCGTGTGAACTAGCCCTTAATCACCGAAAAACTTTGCAATAAAATTGTCCATTAACTATTTCGCCTGGTGGTAGAAATTCTTTGCGCACGATGCCATCAGCACCGAAGAAGCAAATCAACATCGACTTGACGTTTTTTCGAACTTTCTTCGATCGTGGTAACGATGGTGATGACTGCTGCTTTGTTTTTGGAGCATACCCGTACACCCATAATTTGTTGCTAGTAATGATTCTAGTACTAAAGTTCGCATTCCTTTCTGAAATTTCTTTCAGCCCTGTGCATACATGACAACGGTGCCGTTTTTGTTCAATTTCGAATAACTTTAGTACAAACTTCGCAGCAATACGTCGCATGTTACAAATGTAATGGATTGTTCTCCTTCCAGCTTTTCCACATTTTGTGACGTGTTTTCCGTCGATGGACGACCGGAATGCTCATCATCATCATCAACCGACACATGTTCATTTTTAAAATTGTTGTACCACTCATAAGTTTCCGCTGCTGTTTTAAGCTTGAAGCAGAATTTGATGCACGTTCTTGCTCTTTCACATCAGACATTGTAGTGTCTCAGAATAATTCAAACACAATTCAACAAATGTAAACACAAAAACTGTTTGTCACCACCTAGCAAAGTACTACTTGACATATTTACTTAGTATAGACGCAGTTCGCAACATCTAGCACTATAGAGCTGTACAACCATCCCTTCGCGCGCCACATTCAAATTCCCGAAATTTCTGGGTACCACCTTCCATATTTACTAGAATAATTTTTTAAATTCCAATATAATAGTATCTACTTCCAAGGGAGCCCCTCAAATTAATTAATCGCTTCATTGTTGCTCTGAAACCTTTCCTGAAATGCTTTCTTAAAATTTTGAAACAGAAAATAATCGCTACGTGCGATGCCCGTTTTGAATGGCACATTATGTAGTACAGGACTTGTATATAGGCGTGTTATTATGAATTATATTATTATATTGTGTTATTATAATTGTATTTTTCTACTTAATATTGTTTTGTAGTTGGGGAAAAAATTTGGCATTAATTTTGTTACAGTATTACATTTACTGTAATCAATGAACGGACTAATCCTATCGTTCCAAAAAGCGTTACTGTGATCTTTTTAGTAGATGGTTCAACTTTTGAATTTCTCCGGCTGGTTTGTCCCTTTTTCTATTTCACCTGTTTATGCAAGGGAGCACAGTTCTGTTGCTAAAATTATTGAATAGAATGAAGCATAACTCAATAAATTCCAGCATAAATTTACTAAGGGCAAGTCCATCGAAACTATTCTTTTTCGATAAACGGACTGGATATTATCAACATTGTAAGATCATAAATTAGTATGTAGTATTTTATTAGATTTAAGTAACGCATTTGATAGGTGGATTATTCTACCATATTATCAATTCACATAATATACGAAGTCGATCGACTTTCTCAGATCGGATTTTCCAGATAGGAGTAATATAACGATAACGCATATGCCACAATCAACTGCAAATTTTAACAAAAATTCTGCAAGGAAGTATTTTGGGTCCAATTTGTTTGATTTCGTTTAACTAATTCATAAAATCTGCAATTTATAATTAAGTACTTATGGATGACAAGTGTGATAAATCTTCAGTTTGGTTCGACTAATAAAATACACGGTAATTAACAAGTATATATTAATAAAAATAATAAATATTAAATTTAAAACTGTACTCCCTGAGTGAGTGTATTTATACGAGGGACAAGCTGAAATTATTGAGAATAAAAAACAGTTAATATTTTCTAGGGTTTTATTAAATATGCTGAAAGTAGTTCCCTTCTGCAATGAAACAGAACCATTTTTTCTTTCCACTGTTTAAAAGCTCCCGATCAATCTTCGTTGTGGATACCTTTAAAATAAGCGTGAATTGCGATAATTCTTTCTTTGGAGACTGTGGTTAAGTAAAAACTTAAAAAAAGGTATATAACCCCTTACCACAATTATTAATCGTATCCTAAATACGTATTTCGACAACTAAGTTGTCATCATCAGTAGGTAAAAACCACTAATTAAAAAGTCGCACATGGGGCACAGTAAAGCTAGAAAACCGCTTACGCAATAACTACTTTACACCGCGTCCACGTATAGACTCATTTTAACATGCGAATATAAACTACGAAAAGAACGAAAAGCACTTACCTCTTAGGGAAAAAGGCATTCACATATGTTTAATCTCCGAGTTGAAAAATATCGAACGAAAGAACGACAAACATTCCTTTCTTAAGGGCGGCACTCAACATGTCCTAATAACTTCAATTTTAAAACGACGATGACACAATTATGGTAATAAAAATGAAAAGAGACAACTGAAAGGAATCGGTGATCTATCGCTATTCATGGAATATTGTTTATTTTTCGCGATATGTATACTTTCATAAGCATCAAGTTCGCGGGGTTTATTCATACCTTTGACCATCTTCAACCCTGTGATCGACACATTGCGTAGTGTGCTCAAAGCGTGGTTGGCAACGTTAGATTTCTCCGGTCTATTGTATTTAATATGTGATATGTGTTCTTTAAAACGGGTTATTATTGGTCGTTTTGTTTGGCCTATATATTTCAAATTACAATCATCGCAACTAATTTCGTATATACCTGATTTCGAATTCAGATTAACTCTATCTTTAATATTCCCTAGGAGACTTTTGATAGTATTTTCGGACCGAAAGGCAACCTGGAGACCTCTTTCTTTCACAACTTTATTAATGTTTTTCGTGACGGGGTGGTATGGTAAACACATGTACTTATTCTCCTGGTTACTTTGAGATATCAAACTTGTGGATTCGCGGATTGAATTTTTTATTTTTGTTTTTCTAATTAATTTATTGATTATTTCTATGTCAAAGCCATTGTATGTCGCGATATTTTTAATGAAATCCAGTTCTATTTCATATCTCTCTTTTGTTAACGGAAAATTTAGTAACCGATTGACTAAGAAATTAAAGGCAGCTGTCTTATGTTGATAACTATGATTTGAATCCGGGGTGATGAATCTATTAGCATTGGTTTCTTTCCGGAAAATATCGATTTCTATTTTATGTTTATTCCTAATCAATAAAGTATCTAAAAATGGTATCTTGCCATTGTGTTCCTTTTCCACTGTAAATTTAATCGTCGGAAATTTCAAATTTAATTGATTAACGAACATGTCTAATTCGCATTTCCGCGTATCAAAAATCGCGAGAATGTCATCTACATATCTAATCCAGACTCTCGGGAAATATTTAGCGTTATTTTTAAATTCTACTTCAAATTGACTCATGAATAAATTGGCTATGAAAGGAGATAGGCAGTTACCCATTGTTGTGCCTTGTTTCTGTTCATAAAATTTTTCTCCTACTTGGAAACAATTTTGCGTCATGCACAGAGTTGTCAATCTCATGTATTCTTTTATTTTTGAAGGTTCAATGTTATTCTTGTGGAGCAAACTTTCTAAATATTTCATAGTCTCTGGAATAGGTACCGAGGGGAATAAAGACGTTACATCCGGAAAGAAACCAATGTTAATAGATTCATCACCGCGGATTCAAATCATAGTTATCAACATAAGACAGCTTCCTTTAATTTCTTAGTCAATCGGTTACTAAATTTTCCGTTAACAAAAGAGAGATATGAAATAGAACTAGATTTCATTAAAAATATCGCGACATACAATGGCTTTGACATAGAAATAATCAATAAATTAATTAGAAAAACAAAAATAAAAAATTCAATCCGCGAATCCACAAGTTTGATATCTCAAAGTAACCAGGAGAATAAGTACATGTGTTTACCATACCACCCCGTCACGAAAAACATTAATTAAGTTGTGAAAGAAAGAGGTCTCCAGGTTGCCTTTCGGTCCGAAAATACTGTCAAAAGTCTCCTAGGGAATACTAAAGATAGAGTTAATTTGAATTCGAAATCAGGTATATACGAAATTAGTTGCGAGGATTGTAATTTGAAATATATAGGCTAAACAAAACGACCAATAATAACCCGTTTTAAAGAACACATATCACATATTAAATACAATAGACCGGAGAAATCTAACGTTGCCAACCACGCTTTAAGCACACTACGCAATGTGTCGATCACAGGGTTGAAGATGGTCAAAGGAATGAATAAACCCCACGAACTTGATGCTTATGAAAGTATACATATCGCGAAAAATAAACAATATTCCATGAATAGCGATAGATCACCGATTCCTTTCAGTTGTCTCTTTTCATTTTTATTACCATAATTGTGTCATCGTCGTTTTAAAATTGAAGTTATTAGGACATGTTGAGTGCCGCCCTTAAGAAAGGAATGTTTGTCGTTCTTTCGTTCGATATTTTTCAACTCGGAGATTAAACATATGTTAATGCCTTTTTCCCTAAGAGGTAAGTGCTTTTCGTTCTTTTTGTAGTTTATATTCGCATGTTAAAATTAGTCTATACGTGGACGCGGTGTAAAGTAGTTGTTGCGTAAGCGGTTTTCTAGCTTTACTGTGCCCCATGTGCGACTTTTTAATTAGTGGTTTTTACATACTGATGATGACAACTTAGTTGTCGAAATATGTATTTAGGAGATGATTAATAATTGTGTAATTGTGGTAAGGGGTTATATACCTTTTTTTAAGTGAATTGCGATATCAAAATCTTTTATTCAGACGAAAACTTGTTACACCGCAAATTGCATTTAAGCCCGAAAAATAGTCAAAAGTCGCACATTGCTAAATCAGCTGAGTACGGCGGATGTTCTACTACTTTTATATTTTTTCCAGGCAAAAACTAGAGAGTTACAACTACCATATGACACAATGCATTATTATGGAGTATAATTCCCTTGTCTGGAATCTACTGAACATTTCAGGCAAACATTTATCACTCTACCACTTAGCTGTAACTGTCTTTTGTCCATCTAACTTAATTGCATTTACTAAGCCCATATTTCTTAAGAATACCGCATACATAACCTTTTTCATAGCTCGTTGCTTCTTAGTCATTGTAGGAGTTTCCTCATCTTCGTGAATCCATAGACAACTCTCTTAGCGGGTAGGAAGGTCGAAGAAGGGAATTTAAGTTTTGTCACCAGTCACAATTTTGTGGCAAAAACTTGGTGGCTGCCATTATTTAAGAAATTTAAAATTTCATGGCAAATTCTTACACGCTCTGCTTTTTGGAAGTCAGAAAGGTGATGCGGCACAAAACGACTTACCACTTTCTTTAAATACAGGTGATCGTGTATGATTGTCTTAAGAGCTGAGGATCCAATCTTGAGTTGATGTTCTATTACCGCATAAGTGGCTTTATTGTACTCTGTACAATTAGTTTTTTAACAGCAGTAATGCTTTTGTCGGCAACAGCCGAAGGAGGACGCCCTGCTCATTTTTTATAAACCATTTAAAAATCATTCTATTGAAAGAAGATTAATCATAATATTTATGTAACTTTCCTTCAGTTTCTTTAATGGTTTTTCCACATAAAAATATTATTTAATTAACACTCGTCCAGGAAGAAAAAATAAATCTCTTATCTTGCTAATTAAAACTGTTTAGAGGTTGTTCGGCTCGTGGTACTAAATGTTTGTGATGACACCGGTTTCTGGTGGTGATGCTTCAATCCCAGTTACTAGAATCACGACCCCGATATTTACTTCACCGTGCACAGGTTGTAAGGCTGTATACACTTTACTTTTTAAATCTTCGGTGACTGTTATAAAATGAATAAATGCATTTTCATCTAAATATATTTGTTTACACTATACATACAGTAAACCATAACATACTGCGAAAATATATTGAAAGGGGAATGTAGTAGGGAGTGATACACAACATCTGACGCCTAGGCACATATACTTTACGTACATCTGTCATTCGTTTATGTGAGTTGTTCGTGATCTGTTATCTGTCAAGTGAGTAAAATTATGGATATGATCTATACAATCGATGAAAAAGTGCAGATTGTGAAATGTTATTTCCAAGGCCACTCATTAGTGTATATTATAGCTTTCTTTCCTTGTTTCAATACCATTCATCACATCAAAACTAATTTTGAAAAATTCGGTTGCGTTTCGCCATTGCTTCATAAAAAACCTCAATATATAAAAACAAATCTATAACAGACGAGAGACACGTGATAATCGGTTACTTCGGAACAAGTAATATTTAAATTACAATAATACCTAATAATCCTAGTATTTCTCTCTACTAAGTGAATATATGTGAATATGATGTTGCCAGAACTGCACATGGTTGCCAGCTTGATTCTGTCAAATGTCATTCGAATAAGTTTACAATGAGTTGATATTTATTTAATTTTATTTATAAATCGATATTATACAGGGTGTTCCCTGAGGTAACCGACAAACTTACACAATGCGTTCTAGAGGTGATTCTGAACAAAAAAGTTCATATGCACTTTAGCTTAATTTCTTTTTGTTCTTTAGATTTCAACAAAAGAAGAAAACTGTTTCAGTAATGTATTTTAATCATAAAATTACATAAAAAACTTGTAAACTAATGCTGAGAAATAAGTAATTAAACTTCTAGTTTCAAAAATTCTTTTATTGTAAATACCACTACAATATTGTTTCGCCATACAATGGCTTCATCAGGTGGATGAAATACTGAATATGTACATACAAGTTTGAATATTTATTTGAAAATTATTGGGGAAATGGTGGTGGAAATTTTTTTTTTTTACAATCTTAAATTTAGTAGAGGGGAGTTGTTTAAATATAGTTGGTCATTTAAAGCTAATCCTAAACTATTGTATCTATTAATTTCTAAGTTTTCTAACAGGTTAAGTTTTTACTTTTTTCTTGAATGTGTAAAATTTTGAAATCTATATTAATTCTATGATTGATATCTATACAATGACTTGCGAAAGTTGAATCTGTTTTCTTTTCTTTATGGCTTCTCTCGTGTTCTTTCATCCTAATTTTGAATGTCCTCCCCGTTTGTCCTATGTATACCTTATTAAAATCTTCGCATGTTAACTTATATGAGCCCCGTCCCGTTTCAATTGGCACACCTCTAAAATTTTTAGTAAGTAACATTTTAGAAGAAGAAATCCTGTTCATAAATATGTTAAAAGTTTTTTATTTTTCATCAAGCCTTTTTGTCAACAATTACAAACTAATTTACAACTTATTTCGAAAAAAAAAATCAATAATAATAATAATTATATATAAATAAACTTCAGACGAACAACCTTTGACAAACATTAACGAAACTTTACCATTGCTTTACATCGCCTTTAGCTTTGATAACGGCATGGATTCTCCTGGGCATTGTATTTACAAGTTCTTGGCAATCTTGTGCCGTGAATCCATGCCATATTTCTCGAAGCCTGGTTTTAAATTCTCCCATTGATCTTGCAGGAGCTGCGCGCAAGGCCTTTTTCATTTGATGCCATAGAGTCTCTATGGGCGATAGGTCAGGGCTGCTTGAGACCCATTTTAACAATGGAATATTATTGTCCTTAAACCATTTTAATGCTGTTTTTGACGTATGACACGCAGCCCCGCCTGCTGGAATATAAAATCATCCCCCGAATTCAAAGTTTCTTCCATCGTGGGTAACAAACATTCCTTAAGAATGGTTAAATATTTATCGGTATTGACAATACCATCTATAAAATATAACCGCCCGACACCTTTTGCCGACATCGACCCCAACACCATAACGGATGCCGGAAATTTTACTTTTCGTTTCAGACAATCTGGATGAAATGTCTCATGTCTTTCACGGAGGACTCGACTCCGACTGTCACCTATAGGTACAGACTTCAAATCGAGACTCGTCACTCTAATGTATTTTGTTCCACTGTTTCAAGTCCCAATTACTATGGTCTCTGGCCCATTTCAATCTATTTTTCTTTTGTGTTGAGGTCAATAAAGGTTTTTCTTTGGCCTAGAGAAAAAGATATTTAACAAAACAAAATTAGTATTTCAAAAGTGTCACCTTGCACCCAAATCCAAGTTTCTTAGCTTCTCTGTGAAATGTGGATCTTGATACACGTCTTCCTACAGCATCACTCCATAGTACACTCAACTGGCCATAATTAGCGCGCCTATTTTGTTTTATTATTCGTTTCAAAGCTCTTCTGTCGTTATCAGTGAGTTTGCTTTTCTTTGTATTACGGGATTTTGGGGTCACTGAACTGTTTTTCTTGTAAAATTTTATTACATTTCTAACACTGTACCTTGATATATCCAACAATTTTCCAATATCAGAATATGAATTCCCTTCATTCGATAGTTTTACAATTATTGACCTAATTTCTTCATCAATTGCTTTACCTCTTGCCATTGTTTATTTAATTACAATAACTACAGCGTATAATAATAATATTTACTGCCCACAATATAACCTAACGATGAATTAATGGAAGTTTTGACATATCTTTCATAGCTACCTCGATTTTTACCAATTTTTATGTTAAGAATACATGAACAAATCAGACACAAATGGTTAACTGGTGAATTTTGTTTTTATCTAATATATTTTATTTGAAGTACATATTTAACATATATTGTCCAACGTTTAAGAGTGTTATCCTTTTATTTATCAGTTAAAAAAATTGATAGTAACCGTTTTTCAAACATATTTTGAGTAAAATTTAAAATTTTAGTAGGTGTGCCAATTGAAACGGGACGGGGCTCGTATACACCAGAGTTTGATTCTTTGTCTATTTTATCTTTGTTGTTTTTAATAATGTTCTGTATGGTAGTGTCTGTTTTAAATGATATATGTTCGTTATTAAGTTTTTTAATGAAAGTACCAATTTTTTCCGAAATTTTTCCTAAGTAAGTGATTGTAAGTAAGTAATTTTGGAGAAACTAAGGAAAGGGTTTTAGATTTTTGTTGGCTATTTAGGATGCGGCGCTCCACCGCATTTTAGTAGGCAAGTTATTGACTTTCTAAATCAAAATTTTCCTGGACGGTTGATAGGCAGAGGGGATCCTGTATTATAGCCCACACGTTCTCTTTGCCTTTCGCCATTGGATTTTTTTTTTGGAGTTGTCTAAAAAATCGTGTTTACTATAACGGTAAGCCAAACACGCGAGTAGAATTGATCGAAAAAATAGTTTCAGGTGTAGATTCCTTACGAAATGAACTTGCAGATATTAACTGGAAACAGAATATGCCCCAAACACTAGCAACATGTTTAGAAAAAACAGGCGAACATTTCGAGCAATTGTTATAATATTAGTTTATTAGTTTGTTATGTAATGTCATGATTAAATACATTACTGAAGCAGTTTTCTCCTTCTGTTGAAATCTAAAGAACAGAAAAGAAATTAAGGTAAAGTGTGTATGAACTTTTTTGTTCAGTATTCTAGAACACATTCTGTAAGTTTGTCGGTTACCTCAGGGAACACGCTGTATATAAGATCAGCTATTTTCGCAACTAAATAATTCCTAGACCGCTAGGAAAACAAGCGAAAGAAATCTTTCGATCATTAATAGGGTATTTCAAAATAGAACGCGTTAGTAATGGGCTATTACTCCCGCTTTCTACTGTTCGACAGGTAATATTTTCTATTATTGATATTATAAATGTTTTAAACTAATATTTTTTTATTACAGAGAGTAGTAAGTGCTTTAAATATCCATATTGTTACAGTAATTAGAATATCATCTGTGTCAAAAATAGGGGATTAAACCATCTAGTCTAAAGCGAAAACGGACTAAAAAAGGCCTGTCATAGATGTTGATGATTTTAATCAATATGCAATTAGAAACACAGTTTATGACATGTATAAAAACAGTAAGTTTAAAGTAATTTAGTACTTATACTTATAAAATATTTCAATTAATTACAGAACAGCATATTACGATTTCATCTTTAAATACCCTCAACGAAATGGAATTTTTTTCTGGTGGTAAAACATCTTTATGGAAAATATTACATGTAATAGGTTTTCATTACAAGAGGGATGATCTAAAACGAGCATTAATGGAATTCCCACATATTGTATTAAAACGTGTTATGTTCTTGCAACAATATGATCATATGAAACATGAGCATTTATGTGAGTTTGTTTTTAACTATTTGCAAACCTTGACAAAATGAGTCAATAAAAAACAGTCAAAGCTACAAAAGTGGGTGGTAAAAGGTACAATCTATTACTTTCAGAATAATATTGGTACATAAAGTGTATTTATCTTGTTATAGATAGATTGTATTACATGCAGGTAATTCTAATGGATTTATTCCTGAAGCTGAATTAATATTTACAACAAATAGACAGCATCTGGATTACCATGGTGACATGAACAGGAACAATATCTTCTACTGGTTTGAACATCAGCTTCTTATTAAATTAAGAAGAACCCTCAACAATTGTTTTAGATAATGCCAGTTATCATAGTACTATTAAAAATAAAAGTGATATTCAATAAAAATTATATTCATTGAGTTTCGAAAGGCAAAACATATTACCATTTATAATCAATGAAAGTAATTCTGATGAGACAGGGTAAATCTTTAATAAAATTAGTATTTCATATTAATATTGTTTTCTTTTTATGTATCATATGTTTATCACAATGTTAGAAGCCCTTTAATCTCTATGTATTTTGATTTTCTGTATATTATTTTTGTGTATGTAGTCTAAAATAAATAAATTCACATATACATTTTGATTTTGTTTGTATTCTTTTTGTATACATAATAACAGCATAAAGCATAAAATATTTAAAAATGACATAAACCTAACCTCATAGATTATTTACTAACAACAGCTGACTCAAAGCAATGTAGATTTGTCAACCCTGTTTTGTAACTATATATCACGTGTCTCGTCTGTTATCGTGAAAGACCTAACTATAACTATAACCAGAATCGCAATGTAGTGATGCCCTAGCGTAGAAAATAATTATTAGAGAACGGACATTCTTACCACATGACTAAGTTCTCAGAATACAATAGCCGTTGTCCATTGTTAACGCTGGTGGCCGAGAAAGTCAAACACAAATACTTCATTGTATTATGCCGGGATATACTGGGGTTTATAAACATTTCGAGATGCCGATTGCGTTTAATGGATATTTATCCTCCGAATACAATAGGTGTGTTGTCATTGTAATCGCAGCGGACCAGATGGCCGGGAAAGACTAACAAATACTTCATTGAATTACGCCGAGTCATGTGGTAAGAATGTCCGTTCTCTAATAGTTATACCCGGCCAACATCTCAAATAGGACAAAAACTGGATGTACCTTTCACGTGATATATCCAGTTCTTGATCCAGTCCTGAGAAGAGTCTTAAGAAAAATTACAAACAGTTTGTCAAAAATCACCCCAATAAATAAAATGCCGTGTTAGCGTTTTTATTAGATGACACTAATGACATTAACATTTGACAATTCAGAACTGTGTGGTTAAGTCAAGACATACCTAAAAATTTCATGGCCAACTCTGAGGCTGTTTTTTTTTTGAACGCATGATACTACATCGCGTTCTGTTTCCTGAGTTTGCCCCACCTTTCTCCTCTTATTGCTTCGCACAAATTACGTTACTGTGAATTTACGTAGCAAACTGTGGATTACTGTAAACATTTATTTTTGAACCTACAACGACTTATACTCTCATAAAATTGCTGTTGAGACTGGTATAATTGTTATGTTGATGTAATGTATGACGTGTGTCCTGCTGCTAATGTAAGACTGTTCTGTACTGTTTTGTGTGTTACCAGTAAATAAAAATATACCGCTACCCTTACAAATTATTACATAATTAAATACGCGTATTGGTTGACGTCATAACGAGGAAATTTTCTAAGATAAATTCGTCGAAACGGCACGGGCACCAATACCAAGGTTTATGATAGGGTCTTAAAAATACGATTTTGATAATAAATAAATAATAAAATATCATTACTAATTAAGTATTCGTTGGTATTGTAAATCTAAGTAAGTAGTTTCGGATAAAATTTCATTGTTTAGTAATTAATCTTATTTTACATATTTAGGAAATGTGATCTTAAAAATGGATATCCAGATTAAACACTTTGTTTACTATAACCTTAGGTAACAAACAATCGGTTTAAATCATAAAGTAATCAATAAATTTGCAATTATAAACGATGTCGTTTCTTAGAATTTAAAGAAAGTTTTACAATTCGAATGCAATAGCAGTTATTTAATAAGATTGACTGCGTGAAAAAAGGCTTGTAAAAAATAAAAAAATCTTTTTCTCTGTAATGTCAGTAATTTTTTCAAAGTTTTTGTACGAATCCACTAATCATAGTGAATATTCTACTTTGCCGAAATTATATTTTATTTATTTTATTGATGTAATTTCTCTAGTTTATAAAACATGTATTAAGAAAACTATAAAATACTTAACAAGTCCCAAAAATTTTCTGCTTAAATATTTGTAGTTTTAAAGTAAAATAGTAGAAATTTGATCGAAGGAAATTAAAGAGGGGGCAGGGTTGCCGACAAAGTAAAATCGTATCATCAAAAGGTCACATATTTTGAAATTGGATTACTGCGTAGTAATAAAATTCCTTAAAGAAAGATAGGACAGCACCGACGAGATATAGAAACGAGTATACCGTAATAGACAAATTTTAATTTCTGGTACGAAAGTAGAAGAGGAAAACAGCACGACGAAGAAAAGCACAGAAAGACATATAGCGAGGTTGCCAATGAATGTATGCAAGTAGATGAAGGGATACAATAAGGTTCAGTCAGATTATAGCTAGTCAGTAAGTCTATTGCTTCAGAGGGATGTAGAACGCATTGTAGAAATACGTATAAAATTCGCCACGAATATTTACAGAAAAATATTTATTTCATGGTGTATTACTTTTATGAGGATGTACAACAAAGCTTATATTTTCCACGTATAAATAAAATTAAATGAAATATTCATTCTAAATTATGTAAAAAAAAATAAATGTAACTCTCATAAAACGAAAATAAATTAACTCTTGTCCGATAAAAATAAAAAATAAATATTCTAAATTAAATGCTCAAATAATTCGCCACATTGTTCTTGGCAGTATATAATAAAATTCTTGGCGGACATTACTGAGCATGTCAGGTGTAAATGTTAAGAATGCTCTCAATATTTTTTCTCGCAATTCATTTATATTATGCATTCTTCGTGGGGATTACTATATTAACTTTTTGTTTAGTATGTTATCATAGAAAGAAATCATTGGGCAATAAATCTGGCGATCTGGGCGGCCAATCGATTGTGCAATCCTTGCTTATAATACGACCATTGTTTCTCAAAAACTCATTCACATTTCTCGCACTATGAGCAGGGCAACCATCTTACTGAAATCACAGTTCCTCCAAATTGACGTCATACGAGCGAACAATGGGAATAAAGCTGTTATTTAACAAGTATAAATATTTATCGACAATATCGACATTAAGTGCCGTTGATAAGCAAAAAAACCGGCCAATGAGTTATTTAAAATATTCGCCCATACATTTAATTTTGTGGATATTGAGTATGTACAGGCATATTGAGGTGTCTACCGGCACAATACCATTTTATGATTTGTGTCTTTTCTTGAGTTCTTGAGCACGTAGAGAAATAAGTGTTGTACACCAGACAAGTGTTTGCTAGGGAATAGGGCTTGTTAAATGTGTATGTGTGTCCATCACTCTGCGTCTTCCTCTACTGTTTAAAAGCAGGCATCGCTGGATATAACAACGTCATCTTTTGCATACGCTATATACGCAAACAGAAATTAAAATTTGTCGACTACTTATATATCACCATGAAAGATTTGGCAAAAAAGGTATAATAATCGTCGTGTAAAATTATATGACGGTGATTGAACGAGAGAGTGACCTTTCAAATGTTGGGAATACTTTCGTCATGATGAGCATATTGCTTGGTGATTCAGTCATATCTTAGAAGCCCCCTGCAAAAATTTCTCTCAAATCTGTCAGGTGCGTAAGTTTTACATTACAATCACTTAAAATAAACCATTTATTTTCCTTCGTGTGTTAATTAAATAATATCTTTTCAATGCAATGATTTTTCAAAAGTGGTCATATGAGCGTACAACCGGGGTCTTCATTTACAGTAAGTTCTTTAGAAATCATTAATAATGTCCGTGCAATTGTAATGAGCGGCCGCCGAATAAAAGTGTGTGAAATAGCTAATGCCGTAAATATCTCAATCGAACGGGTACACAATATTTGTCAGTTGTGATAAAATATTATAAAGAGTTGTGGTAAAAAAGATACACTATGGCGTAGGTCTTACAGTTTCTATATCTCGTCGGTGCTATCCTATATTTTATCAAGAATTTTATTACTTCGCGGTAACCCAATTTCAAAATATGTGACATTTTGGTGATATTATTTTACTTCGTCGACAACTCTGCCCCTTCCTTAATTTACTTCGATCAAATTTCTACTATTTTACTTCAAAACATTAAATATTTAACAATGTGTTAACGCAGAACATTTTTGGACCCTGCAAGAATTTTATAGTTTTCTTAAAACACGTTTTATAAACTAAAGATAAATTACATCGATAAAATATGGTTTTGGCAAAGCAGTATTTTTACTATGATTACTGCATTCGTTCAAGAACTTTGAAAAAATCACTGACATTACAGAGAAAAAAGATTTTTGTATTTTTTACAAGCCTTTTATTTCACGCAGTCCATCTTATTAATTAACTCTTTTAATTAATACAGTAGCATTTTGTATTCAGGATAGCAGGGCGTATAACCAGTGGAGAAATCGGATACTTTGTATCAATTTTCCTTTGTATATATGATCTGTCAGACTAAAACTTATGCATTTTATCATTTATAAATCAATACAAACTGCGTAGATAACATTTTGTTGTTGTTATTGTTGTTATAATAACCTTTGTTTTATTTCGCTGCGTTTTTCTGGTGTGTCGGTTGGACTACCGGAACTAATGGAAATTTTAACATTGGGAAAATCGAATTCGATTCCGAAAAACGTTACGCTGCACATTGCACCCTAGATTCGTGGAATTCTGCACCGGCTGGAGCGTTGCGGCGCGTTGGTTTTACATGTGCACTAATCAAGCAATAATGAATTGTATTAAAAAGTACATTATATATACAAGTCGGTTTGTATGGGTAGCAAATGTTGTTTATTAATGGATACTTGTTTTTGTAAATATTTATCAGTCAAACTAATGGAAAACTGATCATAATACAGGTAATTTACAAATGCTAGTGCATCTACTTATTATTAGAAATTCTTATCAAACAGGACGTCGTAAATATACGAGGGCGCTTTGAAGAGTGGCCTTTCAAAGGTTGGCAACAGTTTCGCTACGGTAATTGAAAATTTCAAACAAACCTGACAAATAGGTTGTGTTTCTTTTCCCATTTAAACAAAACTGTTTTCGTTCTTGTGTAAATATGCACAAAAAGAAATTCCGAAACATTATTTTTTACGTAATTTTGCTGCACTTAAGTGATCCCTAAAATCAAATCGGTCGCTAATTTGGGTCAAAATAGTGTCACATACTTCCTTTGCAATAACAGCTCTGTTAGATCCAGCTGTTGTTTTTTGTCTCTTCCTTGCAAGTTCTTCATTATTGCGTTCTTGATTGTCATTGTCAGTAGAATTTCTAATGTGAATAATTTGCTGTTGCCTTTTGCAGTTGAGCATTGTCAATCCAGAGCATTTGAGTCAGATTAAATAATATTTCAACATGTGGTATGATGAAATGAAATGTTTTCAATCAGTAGAGAAATTCCGGGCAATTCAAATTTTTCAATAAATCAGTTGCTTCACTAATAGTAACTGAATCCATCCCATCTTAGTCAAAAATTTTGTCTAAACATTCTTTGAAAGAATCCTGGTGTTCAATAACGTGTTCACAGTTCGACTTTTGAAAATCCAGCGTGTAGGAGCAGCGCGTGGTAATCTAAGTTTGACTATTTCATCAAGAACTACCGTTCCTTTTGCCGATCGAGTAAAAAAATTTGAAAATGACTGCAAATTTGCAAAAAAAAATTTTACATTTTTATTGCACTGTGCCGCTCGTTCAATTATTAAATTAAATTGATGCGCGTAACAGTGAATATAATGTGCATGTGGAAATGTTCTTTTGATAATAGCTTGGACACCATTTGTCTTACCACTTATCACGGACGCCCCATCGTAACTTTGAGCTATTAGTTTATTTTTATCAACCCAGAAGGAGAATTTAAAATAGTTTGCAATTTATTCAGCAATGTTTTTGCTAATACATCAGAATTATGCCCACCCGGCTTAAAAAAATACCAAAAGCGTTAAAGAATTTGTCTATTAAACACGTATCGAATAATAACAACCATTTGCTGATTATTAGTGGTGTCTGTAGTTTCATTGGCCTCCAAAGCAATGAAATTTGCAGATTTAATTTCTTTTAATATTTCCTGCATGTAAATTTGCCACATTGCATCTAGCAATTCGTTCTGAATAGTTTTTCAGGCGCCTTTAAACACTTGTCAACCTTTCATACGTCTTGTAAGCACAGCGTCTAATTCAGCTGCAAAGTTGATTAAGCCTACATAAATACCTCCATTTTCCGACGTCAATGTCTCATCATGATCTCGTAACGCCAATTCAAAAGCTCCGTAAAATTTTATACACATAATTAACCGGCGCAAAATATTATAATGTTTTTCCAATATCTTCGTTGTACTTAATTTTGTCGCAAATTAGCTCTGTCTAACTGTTCACGTATGTCCACTTTGTCCATTCATGTGAGAAACGGAATTTTCGTGTTTCTTTGCCCTGTCTGCGACATTCTTATAATCATTCAACCCTTTTTTATTCTAGGCACTAACCTCTTTCTTAAAAATTAAGCAGATAAGACAAAATAGTTTATTTGTTAGTGAACATCTGCAAATCCAATCATATTTTTCATATATATTTTTATTGAATACTCTATTGTAAGTTCGAGTTTTGCTTGTGGGAGTGTAGTTTATTTGAAGATCAGGGATAGGCCTTCCTTTCTCAAATGATAGCGGGTTTTTTAAAAGATTTTGCCCACAGTTAACTTCCATCATTAATAATAAACGTCACTTCAAGCCTTTGAAATCATACACGTGCGGTACGCACCGAAAACAATTCAGTCACAATGCATGCAAGACGTTAATATTTTGTGCCTCAAACCGACGGCATATGGCGAAGTTAAGCGGAGCCGATCGATTCATACTCGGAATAGATACATCTGAAATCGTGCCCCGGAACTGTCTGTGGTGCAGAAGAAAACTTTGATACCATCGTTATAAAATGTACTAAATTACATACGAATTTCTTTCTGTATTTATCTTGGTGGCTGGATGGCCACGTGCCCTTGTATCCCTTAGTACCAGCCGCCACTCGAATATACAGTTGGAACAATGGTTTTCCCTCGAGAAGCATACCTCCAAGGAAGCAAAAACCGTTTTTTTGACCGATAAGGTCATGGCCACAGTTTTTTGGGATTAGAAAGGTGTTATCTTTATTGGTTATTTAAAGAAAAACGATAACTGGCCGATATTATGCTGATTTGCTGACACGTTTTGATGCAGAACTGTAGAAAAAATACCGAATTTGTTGCAGAAAAGAGTGTTGCCAGATTTGTCTCCCAGTGATTTTCTTTCATTACCATATTGCAAAAATTGAGTCGGTGGAAAGAGATTTCAGATAAATGAAGCGATGATGTCCGAGGCAAATACATATTTTTCAGAGTTGCTGAAAGATTACTTTTTGGATGGTTTTGGAAAATTGGAAACTCGTTGGGCTAACTGTATAGACTAGACTAGCAAGAGAATTATGTCAAAAAAATAAAATATATTTTTTACCTTAAAATAAGTATTTCATTGAAAAGTCACTCTCCCGTCAAACGTCAGTAAGAAATGAAGCCAACTCTTAGTTTCCTGTTGAACAAATAAACTTCAAGCAATTTGCATTTCTTATTTTCTATGATATGCTAACAATTTGTTTGATATACAATGTGAAAAAAATGAAGTACAAGGAAAGTGAAGATTTTGCAAAAAAGATTGAATGAATTTTATATCTGGTCACAGTAAAATGTGATATTCCATTATGCTATTAATTACCGATACACTGCATAAAAGAAGTTCATCGGGATATCGAAGATTATCGGAAAGACATAAAATTGCTATAAGAAATATCTTAAGGGAGCAGCGGACCACGTTTAATGGAAAAAAGTTACGAGAGATGGCGAGAATTACGTATTATAAAATCCTTAAGTAATTCAAAGGGAAAGTTGTCTATTGAAAGGATTATTGTTAAGATTTATCTAAAAGTTAAAAATCTAGGAGGCTTTCGAAAAATTTTAAAACAACCTTACGAAAATTAATTGCATTTTTGCGAAGTACTGTGACTGCAAATATTGCTTTCTACATTTTACGACGCTAATTATCCGAATTTTTTAACTAAAAAAATTCGCCCTTAAGGATTCGAACCCACGTCCATGGTTTGCCAGACCTTACTCTACCACTAAGCTATTAAGGACTGTGGTTCCGAATAAATCGGGAAGCCTTACGTTACATTAAGGAAACAGATGTTTTCGCTCATACGGAAATGGCCCAAGCTTACAGCAGGTGCCAGTAAGATATCGACAACAGTTTAATAAAGTATCCCTCGGTAAAAGTGTGACATTAGCTGTTGTAGAGAAATTCCGTCGCGCTGGTAGTGTATTGTGTCAACGTAAAGGATCTTCAGGTCGTCGAAAAACAGTGTGTACCAACGGAAACGCAGGACGTGCTTTTGACCAAGTTCTCTATTCACCGCAAAGAAGCCTTGTAAGAATTGCATGTAGTTAATCTCAACATTACTAAAACATCTACACGCCGGCTGTTCAAATCAATCGGTGGTTATCCATACCGTTTTCAAGTTGCACAACGACTAAAGGCTGCGGACAAACGTGTAAGGGAAATTTACTGTGGTCGCATATTGAGCTTAATTTACGAGGATCTCGAACTCTTGAAAAACATATGGTTTTCAGACGAGAGTCATGTTCATCTTAACGGCTATATTAATCGATAAACAACTCGATTCCTTGGATTTGAACGTCCTAATGTTACTCTAGAGAAGCCACTCCACAGTGTCCGATTTACCATTTGGGCACGGTTTCTGGTTATGGGATAATTGGTCCATATTTCGTTAAAGACGATAATCAGAATCCACTTATTGTCAACAAAGACCGTTACAGAGAGGACACTATTGTACCATTGAACGGAAACCTTTTGGTGCACACATAATGGTTTCAATAAGATGGTGCAACGACCCATACAGCTGCGCGCACGCTAAACTTACTCCGTCAGCATTTTCATGATAGAATAATTTCCCGGAGGACAGACTTCGAATATCCTTCTCGTTCGCCTGATCTGACGCCACCTGATGCATACATTTGGGGTATGATGAAAGACAAAATATTTCGCGCAGAAAATCCGCTGGAGAATATTGCAGAACTACAAGAAAGAATACAAACATTTTTCTGGCTGTTATGTCAACCACTTTTTATAAATATGTTTAGTGACTTACAAAATCGATACGAAGCTTGTTTGCGTCGTAATGATGAACATTTTGAACATTTAAATTAAAAAAAATTCAAAAGTAAATATGATTTTTATTTTCGGTACTGCTTATTCTGGCGAATACTGTACTAAAGAAATAGGAAAAAAAGTAGTGAAAAATGTAGATTACTTTTCATTTAAAAAAAAATGTTTTACAAAAAAAAAAGGACATTACTTCCATTTCTATCTTATTTAGTAAAAGAATCCTATAATAATTCGTCGAAACAAAAATATGTGACGTATGTACATATTCCGTCTAGGATTCGACAGACGTGAAACAAAACACTGTCAGTAAAACTCTGTTGTACGTATAATTAGAGACGTTTTGAAAACGGATATCGCAGTGTCTGTTTACCCTAGCTATTGCACCTCTCGCCCCCGCAACACCCCATACGACCTATATGTTCGTTACCATCATTGAAAAGATTAGTTTATTTCACTATTTTGCGGCACCATTTCCAAAATTCCTACCCTATTAATATGAATTTTATATTGGTTACTGGCATTTTATCGTGAATTTTTTTAATTTTCTATAGGTGAACTAATTAATATTTTTTGATATGTACACGCAAATATAAATGTATAAAAATAATAATAATAAATCATTTATTTCCAACAGCTTTCATAAACCCAGTTACAGGAAATATATGTACAAAAACTAAATACAATGTATAGAAATACAAGTAATAATACTTATACACTAGATAATGAAATTATAAAATTCTACAATTCTTAATACAGTGTCAAATGAATAAAAATATATATCATATAAATGTGAAATATCATTATAGTTATGATATACTCGTATTACTAATACAGGGGACTTCATAGAACATAGTTTCTATTAGTAGTACAATAAAACATTTCTATGCAAATATATTGAAACATATTTGTATTGGTGCATATGAGCATACACAGCGTATTTAACCAATGATCACTTCAACTGCAGACGCATGTGTTTCTATCTAGCGATGTCATCAGGATGTGACGTCTTAAGATTTGTTCCCGTAAGAGAAGCTTAAACTTATCCCATCAGCTGACAAGAGATATCTGACCGACAAGAGAGGCTCGCTGGTATGATGGTACAGATACAGATATGTTTTAACATATTTGTATTAATCTGTATACATTGGATGTGCGAACATATCGTGTTACTCGCCCTTTCCTAATTATCTCAAAACTTTAACGACTGACCTACGTGACACACACGAATGCCAGGAGATCTGATTACCTGAGTTTAAACTGAATCAATTAAAAAATGGAAAAACAGATAAATGAATTATTCAGCAAAATACACCAAAATTATAATAATTTATTAATCGTTATTTCAATTAGCCTTAACCTAGATCAATAATTATAATTCGTCCTCAGATCTGTAGTTGAATTTTACATAGGTGTTACACACACAGTATATATTACGAGATTATTAATAATATTCAATAGAAATTATAATCTTCAGTCATAGAAAAAAAAACATTGTAAAATATATCTCTAGCATTTGTCAAAGTTATAGCAAAGTAAAAAATAAAGAAATAAAATAAGAGAGTTAAATAGTTTTCTAAGTAATTATGTGAAATTAATTAATTAATCATCAATTCAAAAGTCAAGAATTAGCATTATGTGAAACAATTAAATTTAGACATTAATTTTAATACAAAGAATCATCTTAGAATTAAATTTTTATAACGCTAAAAAAAAACGTTCGCGCACTATTATTTAAAAAACTATATCAGAAGAAATGTTTATAACGATGAAACGTACATGAATTAAGTTTGATAAAAGTTTATATAACAATGTATGAGCGATAATTATCTAAATAAATGTACGACAATTATCAATTAAGTTCTTTTACAAAATTACGTGTATCACGTAAAAAAATACTTTAACAGAATTTACCCATACATATACGACTTAAACTACATTTTATAGGCTATTTAAGTAGCATTAAAAGTTCGGAATCATAATGATAACGACTAAAATATATCTGTGAAGTTTTTTTCAAGTACACTGCATAAAGTTCGTATACAAAAAATACCTCTACGTAAGATGGCACAAATGATTATCTCCTGCGTAGAAATTTATCTAATATTCCTCTTGATAGACGTAAATATCTTCTAAATTAAGTTCTAAAATGCTTACCACCCGAAAATGTTAGTATGGTATATAAAAAAGCGACGGAGGCTATTCATTCCTTACTACGACCCTTGAGAAGGGACACAATCTTGCCTAGAAGAGAAAATGAAGACCCACGTGATTGATAAAGTTTCAAATCCGCTAAGCACTAAGAGCAATCAGGTACATACTCCAAAAAAAATAATAAAATTCTACCCCAAATACAAATAATTGCCGCTCTAAATCCAGATAACCGCAGAACTCGTGTACTTTTATTCAAGTCATAAAAAATTTTACAGTATCGAAACACGTATTGCTTCGTTGACGGAACAAGCGAGAATAAGGTAAATTTCCCGCCAAAGAATGAATAAAAAAAATCAAAGTCTATAGTTCCTCGAAACATCCGTAGTTAGTGCTGACATAAAAAATGAGAGGTACACATAAGAAATATACCATCTAGACAACAATAAAAATCCACTAAATTAAAAGACTAATTTATAAAAGAAATGTTAAAATTTGCTTCAATACCCCTAAATAAATCTTTTTATTAAAAATTCTATTCAAGAACATAGTCTCTAAATATAGGCACAAGTGTGATATTAAAAATGCAATTATAAATAGGAAACGATTATATCATACGGAAACTCTATTTGTACATCGAACTGTCCAAATTAAAGTAACAAAGTGAACTAAAATCCAGAAAGGAAAAAACAATCCGTGAAAATCGATATGAAATTTTTTGGAATAAAACATTTATCTATAACGAAATTAAAGCCTAGGAACGTTAATTCAATTTATAGAATCATCAAGGATAGCCTATAGCGTTATTAAATCAACCAAACAGAAACTAAACACAAACGTCTCTTACGGAATGGTAGAAAGTCCATTCAAGACGTCATATTATAATCGAATCCTGTTTCTGGATATACGCCGTCCATTTTAAATAAATATTTTAGGTACCGTCTTCGTACAGCTTCGATGTTCGTGCAAATAATAAATCGGGTACCAGACCAAAGACGCATATTCCAAGTTATATCAAATAAGTGCTTAGTAAATAATTGCTAAACACTTAAAATTCTTAAAATTACGGCACTTTCTGTATATAAAACTATACATTCGATAAGCACTCACAATAGTTACGATTGATGTGATCTACGAATGTAAGCTTACTATTCAATGTAAGTCCGTAATTATCAATTGACAACCCAGTTATACAAAGAATTCAAATAAATTTTACCTCAAAGTAGCCCTTGGAAATTATGATTATGTCTTAGCTTGTTACTAATTTTAATCAACTATGCATTTTTGTCAACTATGCATCTGTCTAATTGACAACTAATGCAAATTTAAATTATTAATAATCATACGTTTTTAAAGGAATGGCCTACTAGAGGCAAAGCTTATTTGAACGCTTTTTATATTGTTTAAGGTGTAGGCAAATTCAATACATTTTTTTGCGTGTGTAAGAAATGACTTCACATTTGTTGATGTTTGGAGAGAAGGGTTTTTTTGCGGAATGGTACGAAGTCCAATCAAGACAATATAATATTATGATCGAATCCTGTTTCTGGATATACGCTATTGAAGAAATGTGGTTACAGTTCCGCCAAGTACTAATCGTTGCCAAATCACTCCTCTTGGCATATATTATATGACTTTTCCTCGTGAATATAACTTTCAATCGCTAAAGTTACTTAATGTAAAGTAATATCGGACGGTAACTAAATACTTCATTTCAAAAGATTTAACTTTTACTAAAATAAAAACTAAAAAAAATGCCCTTCTAGACGTCCTGGATGTTCATTTTTGTCCACAATCAATAATGTTAATGAAAAAGTTCATGCGGAATAATCATCAAAGTGCAGGGGTGGACATTGCAAAGATTTCATGATGAACTGATGAAGGTTTAAGAAACGTTGTTCATAAGCATTTATATATTAAAAAGTTCTCACTGCATTAGCTAACTATTAATAAAAAAACGTTAAAAACTGAACATTTCAAAACAGTATTTGGAGCTTTTCCGTCTGAATCCTAAATCTCTGTATTTAAATATCTCCAAATAATGACTGTATATACACTATATATTTATACGTCTTTGATTTTTGATCTTCAAAGTAAACGTAAATTTCGGATGCGAGGTCAATACCTTACCAAAATATTAGTTAGATAACATACGTATCCCCATTATCTCCTCCATTAGTGGCGAAACTCCCTCAGGAATGTGGTGCCTTGAAACGATTATTATTATTATGTTACTTTAGATATTTATATACCTAAGGCAATTGCAATAAGTTTAGCTTTGCTCGTAGCACATATACTACAAGAATAATTAAGCTTTATTTTCTCTAATTTCTTTCAGATTTTTACAAACTTGTTTCATCAAAAAATATCATTTTTTCAGTTCGCAATGTGTGAATTTTTTTGACTGTATTTTGTATTTGTTTTATACATATCATTATATTTATTTGTTGAAGAATAAAATGTTATTTTCCTAAAACTCGTCTACTTATTTATTTAATACAAATGTCTTGAATATGTTATTCACGCAATTAAAAGTTTAAGTAAAAATGCTCTCTTATTAATGGGTCTTTTTTAGTCTAATATTAGCATACATTTTCGTCATAGCCGGTTTTTTATTATACTTTCTAGATATAATATTTCGCTGTAAACTGTATATCCAAGGACTCTTGTTCTTCTGTTGCACCTAGTAAAGTCATACATAATTTTTTGACAAAACACATTTATAATTTTTCAAAGTATTCTCCTCTACAGGCAATGCAATCTTGCGTGATTGCTTCTGGAGTTCCGCGCTGGAACCTCTACACTCCACATTGAATTCCAGTTTCAATATAGCGAAACTAGTGTCAGACCTGAAAATATCCTTTACACGAGTGGAGGAAACGAAGCCCAAGAAGAAAACAGATTCCGCAGTTCCAGGCCGGAATCCTAGAAGCAATCATGAACAACGACCGCGAAACCTACAAGTCATATTAATGCATTTTTGTGTCATGAGAACCAATCTTCAAAACATTTTTACCAAACCCTCCGCGTTAGATTCTTTATATTTCATTTTTAAATATGTCGACTGTTTCTTTGGCCGAAGTAAAACGAAGACCTTGTAACTTATTCTTTACACAGGGAACCAAAAGATATCATTAAGTGCGATGTTTAAACTATACAGTGAGCGACCCATTACTTCAATGTTTTGGGCATGCAAATACTCAATAATTCGATTTGGCGATTTTCGCAGACACCTTGGAGAACTTGAGGCAAATATACTGTAGTGTACAATTTTGCATTAACAATACGATAGTTCTTTAGCGCTTAAGTTTTAGTGTAGGATACTATCCTACACTAAAACTTAAGCGCTATGTGAAGTTACACTATCCTAAGGATAGTGTAACTTCACATCAATCTTTAGGGTTGCTTGAATATTCTTTACAGTAACATCCTGGTCTTCTTAAATCATGTCCTGAACAAGACCAATATTCTTTTCGATAACAGCCGTTTTTGTTTAAGAAATTCGAAACGTGTCATTTAATGAAAATCGACCACGTGGAAATTTAATGTATTACAACTTTATGATAGCTAAGAAATATTACCTATTACCAAATAATCGATTGATATCCTGAAAATATTCCGTGAGGTTAAAATCACGTTCGAAATTTGAAAAAAAATATAACCCAGAAGTATTCGGCAATCTATCCTTGCAGGATAGTAAGCGTCATATTTCTATGTACTAGATATTGAATGTATTATTTCAATGAATAATCTCTATTCTTAATATAATTTAAACAACTTAAAGTCTATACCGTAGTCGACAAATTTTAACTCGGTATTCGAAATAGCAAGAGCGAGTAAGCACCCGGTATAAAATAGAGATAGATACTTTGCGGCGATGCCAAATGTTTGATTTGTAGTGGAGAATGTATCCTGGTGCGCGGCGATGTAACTGGCTTGTCGGCAGTTAACCTTTAGTAGGCCGGAGTATTGTTCAATTAAAGTCATATGGAAATATTTCTTGAGTAGAACGAAATTTCAGCCACTTGTATCCATGTCTTCCCAAAACTCTGTACTGTCCGCTGTTTAACTCCTCTTTCTTCCGATATATGTTTTGCACTAACTACATTTACTTCAGCGGCAACACAAATAGCAGTTTCTCTACCTTGCCGTTCTTCGTTGATATAGCTATTTCTAGGCTCTTCGTCTTGTAAATGTAAACACTTTCGGCAATTTGTTACACATCCACCAGTCTCAAACTTATGAATAATATTTACTACAGTATGTTTAGAGGACTTGGACGATTTTTAAACGCAAAGGCTAATTGTCCAACGATTTCTCGTAAAGTACTACCTGCATAATACCACTTTATTATATGGATTTTTTCTTCGATGGTGTAAACATACATCTTTTCAATCGTAGTATTTAGAAATTTGTATTTAGATTAGTATTTAGAGATAACGTACACCTCTAGTGCTGAAGCCTGATAATAAGATTTGAAGGTCTGAATCTCTTCAACCTACCCACTTCACTTGTGTTCACTAACAGTTTGTTGGCTAGTACATGAGGATGGTTTGCGAGTCTTTCACTGTACTTTACACTAACAGTACTGATAAAATGTTTGATATGAGGTATTAAAAGATTACTATGTATCACATAATTTGGCACGTACTATGGAGCATTAACGATACCACGAAGCACTTTGTTTTGAAAACTCTGTAGTATGGTCAAATTGGAATTCGCTATTGTAGCCCATAATTGTATGCGTTTGTATAGGAAAAGCTTAATTTCTTTAGATAATTTAGATTCCCTCCTCAGTAGCCAATGTATTTGCCTTAATTTCTATCCAAGCTGAGCTGTATTGGTCATTATACAGGGTTACATGTCAAAGATATTCGAATGCATCCATACATTTGCCTAACCCTGTATGTTTTTCCAAGTTAATCTCCTACCAAGGTGCATACCAAGGTACTTTACTTCATTGGATTATGGAAGTCTCTGCTCATTCAATTCAGCAGATGGGAATATAGACGTATACATAGTTAATGTAATATGAGTGAACTTGGATTCGTTAACCCTCATTTTGCATTTTATTAATTACATTTCGATTTTCTCTAAATTTTTAATGACTTCTTGTTACTTCTTCGGTTTTTGTGTGTGATGCCAATGATGATCAGCAAATGTGGCAGCTGTTAGATAGCCTGGTGATCAGTAAGTTACTCGTGTAGACCAGGTATAGCACAGACACAATACACTTTCCTGTGGCACTCTGGAAATTGTAAATAATCACAGATGGATAGTACTCTTTTTTCAATTCTATGATTTCTTGTACAAATGATTACTTTAAACCTTTGTAGTTTAAATGATTCTTTGTAGTTTAAAATACTCAAGTATATATTTTCAAGGTTAAAATGTCAAATAAATTTTGGCGCAAAACATCATGGCCTGCTAGAGAGGCACACTAGAAAGGAAACGATCCTCGTATAATTAATTTTTGTTAGAACCATAAATTGAGCATATCGAGATTCTAAATGCACCCACTATTTTATAGAAGTGAAATACTTCCGAATAATATCCAAATTTATCTATCACTTATTCGTATGTAAATTTATATGTATAGACACATAAGAAGCGGTTATAAACGCAGATATCCGATTACAATAATAGGGTGACGGTTGGGTTTTGTGCGAAACGTACTACTTTCTGTCGTAGATAAATGGTTGTATATTACTTAGAGCAATGAATTATGGGGAAACTAATACCGTGCATTTAATTAAAGAAGTTATTAATAGCAAACGATACGTGAGCCTCTCTTATACCGAGTAACCCGATACGGGGGTATACTATGTCGTATATTTTAATATCAACCTGCACCGCTCTTGCAGTTTCTGTAACCGATAGCTGTTCTAAAGCTCAGGCACGTCTCTTGCCCAGGACTGCATATTTAATATCTTACATGTTGTGTACACCTAAATTTATACACATAGTATTTATAATTTGCACATATTATGCGTTTAATTTACTGCAAATAAGAACGTATATAAATTGAAAACTGAGTACGATGATATGTCTTCATGCTTTGTATCGGGTAGTATTTTACAAAAACTGGAATTTAAGTATTGGATGATAAATTCTGTAAAATATAGAAAAGAATTAAAAAAATAATAAAAATATAATAGAAACTGTTATTTTAGTAATCTATTTCAAATATATTATAAAGTAAACGTATAGATTGTTTATTAATTAGATAATTTATTTCTAAATTCACTCAGTTTAAAAATTACCTGCACATACTATTGATGCATCAGTTTTATCTCATTTGGTTAGTATATTGTCCGGCATGTAAAACCCGTACACTAACATATTATCATTTATTATACCATAAGTAGTTAAAGTATTATCGATACAAACACAGTAAAAATGAGTGATAGCACCCAAAAATAGTATATGGTATATGGGAGACTATTCAAGGAGTTAAACCATTTTTTCAAATTAGTTTCAGGTGAATGAAGTAATAAGTTACTTAATTTTCATAGAAACGAGTAAGCAAACTATTGTCAATTTGAAAAATTAGATTTAATTAGAATTTCTTGCATTATCTTTGACGAATAATAAATTGCGTTTTGATGTGGAAACTAGTTCAAATAGGTTTGGTGATAAATCAGAAGGTGAAATTGATGAAGATATTCCATTAAATACGAAGAAACCACCAGATTATGTGTGGAGGCAATTTACAGACTTCTTGACAGAAAAAATACATCCATATCTTCTGCTGCAGTTAATACTATAATGAAATGTTGGGCTTGTAATATGAGAAAAAGGATGGTACAGATTTCAAGGAAGGAGTAGCTAAATTAGTCCGTTCAGCGATGTATTTTTTAAATCTGCCAGAGAAGCTAGAGGTGCAAAGCGAAGAGAATTACAAATGTGCGCAGAGAAACGAATAAAAAGTGCAGGAGCTATTACCCAAGAAGAGATTACTAATATTCTACTTACTTTCGATAAAGATACCCCGGAAAGGCTACAAAAAAATGTTTTTTTAATAGTTTCCTTTGAACCATATGGCGGGGTAGAGAAGGGACACAATGCTTAACGAGCTTTTTCAAGGAAGATCTGAGCAATGATGGTTTGCCCACTGATAGAATATAATGGCATATTTTGAAGGAGCTAAACCACTTTGTTCATGCAAATGACTAATTGAAAATAAAGGAAAATTGTAACATATTGCTATGAATAGTGGTTTTGAATTTGATAACGCCACTATTCACAACCAATCTGTCCAGCTTAGATATTCAGTCGGTTTATTTTCTAGATGAGACTGCTTTTCCCCTCAAGGTTCCAATTGGAAAACGTGGTTTTTCTCTTCTACAAATTTATATAGCGCCAATAAAATAGTATAGATAAATGTTATAATTATAATGTCTTTGAGTTACTTATGAGCATAAATGAAGAAAGGTAAAATTCAAAAACACACACAGCTAACTTTAAATGAAACTTTAATACAAAAATAAAAAAAAATAAAAAAAAAATATTTATGAAGTATAAAGATTAATATTGCGTCATTAAACAATATTATTAAGGCAAAAATATCACACGGAAATGACCGAAACGTGCAATAAAAAAATCCTTTGTGACTTCTGATCAAAATTAATACTAATAAATTACAAAGAAGCTTTTTAATTTCTCCCACAGAAACAAAAATAAACAAACTGATATGACAGTCCGAAACAAACTTTAACGCATGTGCAAACCACATGAAAAAATATGCCCTTGATATCCAAGCGTACAAAATTTATAGCTAACAGAAATTTTTTTATATAGAAATTTTAAAAAACGTTCTTTGTCATTTAATTCAAATAACTAAGCATAAAATATATATATCAAAATTAATTCAATGGGAAAATACACAATTCAATACATTCAAGATAATAATAATAATGATAATAAGAATAATATAATCTACTTACATATAATAAAATATATATATATATATTTTCTCGAGACATATGAGTTAGAAAGCTTGTAACATAACAATTACGAGTACTACAAACTCGTAAATAAATCACGGTAATGAATTCAAACACCAACACAATTAAATCAAATCACGAAGTTTCTTAACAAAGATAAAAAATTTATCTTCTCATATACGTCTTTCTAAACTCGGTGTACATTCATGTCCGAAGGTTAAACGTATTTTAAACGCGCAGGCTTACAATATAAAATCAGTTTTTACACACAAAAATAATAAATTTCAAAATTATACACTAGCGTTCAAAATAAATGTACAACGATATATAATAAAACTTTTCAAAATATTTGCGGGGAAAAGTCTATAGCAATATGTCCTCTAAGGTACGTCCATATCACTTGTGCTTAGTTAAATTGTTTTATTTCAATGTTTATTTTTATTTAGATTGTACCACAAACTAATTTCCAAAAGAGGAGAAAATATTAAGACCAACCGAATGTTTTTAAAACCAAATCCTTTTTGGAATAAGTCAGGATCAAGTATGTAATTGGTTTCAAAATTCCCATGTTGGAATTAATGAAATTAATAAATGGGTGAAACATTCAGTCGAACAAGCTTGCATAAATGTTAAAAGAAGAAATATATCTAACCACTCAATAAGATTATCGATAGTGTCCACTTTAGCGAAAGCTGGCGTTGGAGAACTGATGAAAATCGCAGCAATGTAAACTCTATTAAAAGTTATCTACAGTTAGATAGTGAACATCATGAGCATATTGGTCAATTAAGAAAAAAAAAATGCAACAAAGACTGAAATTACTGTCGTCTCTATTTCTACTGTCAGTACTAGTTTTGTTACTCTTGCCGAAAAAATCTAAAACAAAAGTCTTTCTAGAGGAAGCCTTCTGCATAACTGTAGTTAATTGCCATTTTTCTAATTTTCTAATTTTCTAATTGCCATTTCTTTTTTGAAGTGAAATATCAAAATTGACTTCATTATTGCTTTATATAATAAATATTATAAAAATAAATACTTTTTTCTTCAAACGTACTAAAATATGATCATTTTGTTACTGAATACATACCTTAGAAATAATTCATTTTTTACTAGTAAAAAAATGGGCTCATTTCTTTACTAGTAAGAAAATGTAACCGACCAATCATAACTCCTTAAAGTGACTGAACGATTATTTGATAACTGTCAAATATTTATAAAATGAGCGAAGAAGAATTTCGATGTACGCCACCAGAATTAACAAAAATTGCCAATCAAGCTGCTGCAACTTTAATCCCGACCAAATCTCGTAAAGTGTATGAAAATGCGTATGCAAAATTTCTGAAGTGGACTAGAGAACAAAATGTCAACAACTTCACCGAAAACGTTTTGTTGGCATATTTTGCAAGTTTATCGAAAAATTTGAAAAGCTCCATATTATGGGCACAATATTCAATCATTAAAGCTCAACTAAACTTAACACATAATGTAAATATTGGAAAATATAACAAATTGACAGCATTTTTAAAGCGTCAAGGCGAAGGTTATAAACCAAAAAAATCTAAGGTATTGTGTAAAGGTGAAATTGACAATTTCTTAGTTAATGCACCGAACAGAGAATATTTAGTTGCTGAGGTACGTATAAGTGTCAGTGCGCAATATAACGTTCTTTTACTATAATCGGAGACTTTTACATGAATATGTACAGAGAGTATGCTGCTCTTCGTCTAAAGGCCACAAACTTGACCAGATTTTTTATTAAATATCAAAATGGGAAATGTCAGAATGTCAACTACTTCTATCAACACCGACATCGAAATAGGCAATAGTGATTTCAATATACAAAATTATTCTGTTCATAATTGTACTTTTAATATTACTTAAATAAATAAAAGTTTACACAAAACACTTTGACAGTTGTTTGACAGACATATAAAACCTATATTTAAGCGACTATAATGCATGATATATTTAAATGTGTAGCTCATAAGAACGGTAAAAATTATTTGAAGAAAAAATAGTATACATCACACGAAGTAGAAAGCTTTTTGTGTCTCGCCCAGTTTGCACTGTCTCGGCTATCGCCTCGACAGCAAACTTCTGGGCTCGACACAAAAATGACAGCTTTCTACTCCTAGTAATGTAATATACTATTTATTAATTTTTCAGTAAAATTCTCACTTAGATCACTAGTGTAAGATCCGATGGTATTTCTACGCTTTCAGATACCCATTAATATGCATCGTTTCTATGACGATTTAGCATTGTTAATATTGTTATAAATTCTACGAATGGAATAGTCAATGTAAGCCAGGCTTTTCAAATTTGACATGTCTTATTTGACTTTTCAAATTTGACTTAAGTTATAGGTATTACCAATGCCTCTGCATTTAAATAATTGATCAAATTTAGAATAATTACTCAAATTGAGACCGGTTGGTCTATAAGAAGACTGGCCGAAACATATGATTTAAATAAATCCACAATTGTTGAAATTAAGAAAACGGTGGATAAATGAAAACAGAATAGAAAGAAAACGCGGTATAGGAAGGCCGCCCATTACAACAGTTGAACAAGATAATAAATTTACTTAATTACTTAAGAGAAAATCCGCTTGCAACTGCAAGAACGTCTAGTGTAGAAACAAATTTTCCAGCATTAAGACGAATTCAGAAGACCAATTTAAAGAATAGTACATCTGCAAAAACGTATAAATTGAGCGAAGTGAATAAACAACAAGGTCGACTTATTTTCGCTCTTGACCCCATACTAAATGACAGTAAATTTTTGGGGAAGAGTCATCTTTTTAAATGAAAAGTTTTTCTATCACCTCGGTGTAGGTATGACGAAAATTATACTTTACAAAATGATAAATCCGGAAGATTTTCCGTAAATATTTTGGCCTGGATTTATAGAAGACGTTTAGGAATTTGCTGGGATGTCGATGGATGAATAAATTAGAGAAAGTATATCGACATTTTAGATAATGTGATGCAACCGTATGTTAGGAAAATTTTTCCCGCTAACCATTTTATTTTCCAACAAGATAATTGCTCGATCCATAGTCCACATTGGTAACTAATTATTCTGCTGAAAATAATATTGAAATTTTACCTTAGACTGCAAAAAGTCCCGACGTAGATCCAATAGATAATATCTAGGGAATGATGGTTAAAATGATGCGAAACTCAAACAACGTGCCACATAATAAAGAACAATTGTGCAACCTTATTGAAGAAATTTGGAAAAGTTTTGCAGAAAATCCTCAATTAGCAATTAATTTAATAGATTCACTCCCACAAAGACTCCAGGCCGTTATAGTCAATATCGGTAAAATGACTCGTTATTGATATACGTTAGTTATTCAAATCCTATTTTTTTACACATTTTCATAATTTTATATATTTAAATCGAAATTTTCGTCGGCAAATATTTTTTTTATTACTCATTACTTTATTCGTTCCTAATAAAATTGTTTCTATTGTTGGTTTTATTTTGAAGCAATGTAATCGTCAAAATTTGACATATTATGTATGTATAACCTATGAAGTCTAGGAGGGATGTCTTTTATGTTTTGCATACTGGGACATATAGGGCGCCACTAATCAAATGTCAGTACTCAAAATTAACTTCTATTTTTAGTTAGCCTAAATCCAAAGTTTCAGAGTGATACGTGTATTGTTGTAACTACAACGAACTGTTAAAGTTGACAAGTTAGTCGACAAATGGAATTAGACCTTGAAAATTTTTGGCGCTATATTTTTTTATAATTTTCGAAGAAAATTATCTCAACAAGAATGTCTCACCGAGTGGTTTCTGTTTTCGGTAATGAAGCACCACATCAGTTAACAATTTCTTTTTAGTATGGAGTATTCAAACGTGGACGGATTAGTCTTAGCGACGATTCAAGAATAGGTGCATCAAAAACTGCAGTCACTCAAAAAAACGTCAATGCTGTGCACAAGCTCATCAACGAAGATCGACATGTAACATATCGCGGAATTGAAGCATCATTGGGGATTGCATCATAGACCTCAATTTAAAATATTTTGCATGAAGAATTGTGTGTAAAAAAAATCAGTCGTCAGAAACGCAATTTGGACTGTACCAACAAACGAGTGGAATTGAATTGATTCGAGGGCATGCAAAAGTGCATAAATCTTCGTGGATAATACCTCGAAAAACAACAAAGTCTTTAAAAGCTATCTACTGTTTTATTCCAGCTCTATATGCAAAATATAAAAAACAATCTTCGTATAATGAAAAAAACTCTGATTTTATGGTCATAACTTATGACCATAAAATCAGAGTTATGACCCATAAGAGTTGTACGGGTTTTATATGTCACGCAGTGTAACGTACCTTTCGGAAAGAGACTTTTAATACATACGTTTACAACTTTGATTGGCCTAGGATTTTGTTGGAGCCAATCCGTGTCAGTGAGTATCTGAATAATCAAGAATTGCACATTATTAAAATTTTAATCATTTTTTACTTATTGAAATGCCTCCTACCAAATAATTAACAAAATAAGGAGTGTCTCAATAAGAATGCACAATTTAAATTGCGCGCCATTTTCGTTCCCTTCTGTTGGCCACGCCTACAATTGCTCAGTTGTAATCTAGAGACATTGTGGTTTGTAAAAATGAATCGCTTTACTGTCGAACAACACGTTGTCATCGTCAAAACTTATTTTAAAAACAGGAAAAGTTCTTTAGAGACACTTCGCAAATTGCGTACAATTTCCGTTGGCGAAACATACCCGATTCATCGAAAATTCGACGAATAATTGAGAAGTTCGAACAAAGTCGTTCAGTTACAGATGTTAAGACACTAAAGCGACGTCGTAACAGCCGGTTTGCTGAAAATATTGCCTTAGCAAGTGAGAGTGCCCCCCCCCCCCCCCCGTACGTCTATTCGCCGTCATTCAGAACAAGTAAGCATTTCCAAGCGAATTCTTACCAAAGATTTTCATTTATGCCCTTGCAAGCTTCAAATGACTCAATAATTACTACCAATCGAACTAGAAACTAAAATGCAGGTGACAATTTTGTAAAGAACATCATCTTCAGCGATGAGGCGCATTTCCAACTGGACGGCTACGTCAACAAACATAACCGTCGAATTTGGAACAATAAGAATCCTCACATAACACTTCAACAACCGATGTCATCCACCGCGAACCACTGTTTGGTGCAGATTTTGAGCGGGCGGAGTGACTGGAGCTTACTTCTTCAAGATGTGGCAGGTACTGGAGTGACGGTGACCGAAGTACGTTTTCACACCATTATAAGTGAGTTTTTTTGGCCGCAACTGGATGAAATGGATATCGACAATATGTGGTTCCCGCAAGATGGAGCCACCTCTTATACTGCGTGTGAATCGCGCGAATTGCTACAGGAGAAATTTTTGTGGGGTTACGTGTTTACGCGAACATTCCTGAGTTAAGGGACGAAATTGAGGGAGTCATTGCAGTAATCGTGCGTAAATGCGCAAATTTTAAGAGTTTATATTAAATAAACCGAAATATTACGAAAGCTAAAATAATATTTCTTTCTATCTAATTAAATAACAGTGTGGCCTTGAAATAAAGAGACAGCGTATGATAAATGGAAAGATGTAATTATATAGAACATAAATTTAAAATATTGACTAAATTACGATGCGAATCCCTAAATTAAAAACACCCTGAAAATTGTATTACGTCATGCCTATGAATTCAGAATAAGCATAAATAATAAATACCTCACACACATACACTACAGCGTATATCTACATTACGTAACAATTGGATGAGATTGACAACTATTCTTTTTGTTATTGTCGGTTAACTTTAATATATCGTTTTTTTATAATATAGTCGATCACACAGTGGCGCGATAAAATTTTTTTAAATATTTTTGTCATTTTTTTTCTCGCTTGTGAGAAGTGATTTTAGGAAAATATTTTGGAGTTATACTCTATATAATAACGTCTTTCCATTTTTCGTATTATTACATTGGTGGTGTTGATGAAGTTCCTTCAAAGGTCCAGGACGTGCGTGATGATGGTTAATTAAAATAAATATACAACAACTTAGTTACTAAATAAAACACATGTTGTCCTTAAAGTTTGTATTTATATTTACATAATAAGAAATTGAAATTCGTATATTTAAAAGTAATTAAAACAAAAGTAAAATAAAACAGTAATAAAAAACAAAGTGCTATATACACGCGGAGCAGTAAATAAGTAGATCCAAAATTACCACAAAAAATACTCTGAAACGAACGTTTAATTGAGCAGTAAATTAAATGTTAATTAATTACGATTAATATAAAATAACCTCTGTATAGAACAATACAAAGTTACCTGTGAGTGGCGGCCACGTGGTCTGAAGATATACTCGGACAAGTATATGTAGAGCGGTGTTGGCCGGAGGAATAAGAAATTAATTAGTTTAAATTAATATGAATTCGCTTAAAAGAATAATATATATTGAACAATACAACATTTCCTTAGAAGCGAAAGAGGCCGGACAGCGTGGTGAGTTCCATTGTGTACTTGAACAGCACGAGGAGTTGTTTACTCACGAAAGGTTCGAAAGAGAAGATCGACTGATAGCTTGGTATCGAAAAGAACACTGGTTTTTGAAAACGGTCTGTTTTATGATCCATCGAAGAGAGGGGTCGATAACTTGATTAATAATTAATAAGAAGCGCGATCTGAAGACGTGGTCTATCGATGTCATAATTATTATTAGAATAACCCTTGTGACATAAGCTTTCTAATAATATGAAACACCATATATGAAAGAAGAAGTATGTAATATTAATTAAAAGAATTTAAAATGGAATGTACTAGAAAGAAATTCGACCGTAACGTTAGGGTTGCTGACACGGTCATGTAGAAAAAGGTCTCGGTCAGTTCAGAATATAACCAAAGAAATGCTTTCTCTTTGTACGAATATGTACAGTTGTACAAATGTAAAAATGTCTTAAGTTAATATATTATTTTAAATCGAGATATTCAAAGAAGAAATATTTTTTAAAATAGATTAAAAAATTCCTATATGCTAAGCGTAACAGTAAGTTGTCTTTTTATTTCAAGGACACCCGGTATATATTCCCATAACCCTGGAAGAATATTTTTTTATTTGTTTTGCGAAGGTTGCTGATCATTTCTGCCAAGATTGCATAAAGATATTTTACATGTCTTTTAATTCTTCTGAAGAGTTAGTGAATAAATTTGCGGTACATTCTAAGGTATTACGTTGCAAGGAATAAAATTAAATCTTATTTCATTCTAAAATCATCTTCATCTATATGCCATTGATTCATTATAATTTGAGGAAATTTCGGTAGGTACAATAAATGCGTTTACAACTGCAAGGTCGATGTCGGTCGGAAAAGAAAGTTATCGTCCAACGCTTTGTTTGGCATTTACAAGTAGCGACCTGTTGATTGATTAAGCCTTTACCGCTTCTGGTTTTGTTATAACGGTTTAATTACTTCTGATTTCTTCTGCATACGAATGCTATTGAATCTATTGATGAAGTAGAACTGTGAGGATAATAATAGCTGGTTTATCTGTGCTCTCATTCTATTCAGAAAGTGTTCTTTGTTATTACCTAAATTTCCAACTACCGTAATACATATTTCTTTCTAAAATTGAAGAAGTCGAAAGTACGTTTGTAAAAATGTTTACTTTTAAGATTCTAATTTAAACTTGTGAATGTGTTAATTGTAACTACTTTAAGATTTCAAACAGATTACAAATAAAATGAAAACTAAACATACGATATATACAGTTAAATTTTAACTTTGTATTTCCTTTCAGGAATACGCTGAAACGGCAATGAATGAACTTCTGGGTTGGTATGGTTACGGTACACCCAGAGAAGAATTAAAAGCGCCACTTAATTGTAATTCTAATTCGAATAGCAACAGCTCTGGTCCTGATTCTCCAAAATACACAGGTTAGATTTTGATATATTTACAATCCGAAATGTTTGCTTTGGTTAATGCAAAAGTAGGAAGATAATTAAAAACTTAATGTTGTCAAGTCGTTAGAAGAAGCGGATATAGTTTTCCTCCATTTAAATATTGGAGCCTGTCATAATCGCATCTGTAATTGTGACAATGAGTTGCATCTGAACAATTTTTAAATTATATAAAAGTCGTTAATATCATTTCGAATTTTAAAATTAATTCTGTTACATCGATTACTTCATTTATTGTTAAGCTACATTCTATATATTCCTGGGACCATGTCTCATTTTTTTTTATTTTTGAGTTTTCCGCTTCATATCGTAATGTCAATAAAGATTTTTTTTAATTCGAAATGTACTAATACGAAAATACGTAATTGCAGAACACTATCTTAGTGAATACTTAGTGAACCGCTTGCTACAATTTAAGCATCAGTACGTCTATTTTTCCGAATTTTTTTAAACTAAGTCGTATTAAACCAAGTTTTGAACATGGAAATAAGAGTTTTATCAACAATTATCAGCCCATAAGTATTTCATGTACCTGCTCCAAAGTTTTCGAACAACTTCTGTACTTTAAAATATTTGCTTGCGTGTCTCTTTACATTTCCTCATACTAACAGGGCTTTATGTTGGGAAGATGAACAGTTAACAGTTGAACTTGGTTAAAATTACGCAGAGTATTAGTCAATGTTTTGGCAAAAAAGAGCAAGTGGATGTGATATATAAAGCGTTTGATTTGATCGACCATAATATACACATTCACCATACTCCGTCTTCGGCAATTCATCTGAAACTGTAAAGCTAATTGACTCTTACATGGACAATAGATCGACCTATGTATGTTACAATTGGTATAGTTCCAATATATTCACTCCGGCTTCTGGTGTTCCGCAAAGGTCCAATCTAGGACTTCTACTATTTATAATCTACATAAATGATGTGTTAACTTCAATTAATTGCTGAGTTCTTGCATACGCCGATGACCTAAAAATATGTTCAAAAATCGCTACCATCTCAGACTGTGATAGATTACAGAGAAATATCGATGTTATTACCTCTTAGTGTCACACAAACAAGTTTCAGGAACGATTTCTTACAATTATGATGCTGAACACGCTGCTATCCCACAGAAACTAGTAATTAAAGACCTAAGTGTTTTATTAGATGCGTGCCTAAAATTTTCTGGACACATAAAAGCAATGTACTTCTCTATCGTTAGACTTCCTTATAAGAACGTTCAGAAAATTCTGTAACGTATTTACACTAAAAACGTTATATAACAGCTTGGCTTGGAGAAAATCCAAAAGAGCTTCTTGAAATATCTTTCTTTCTGAACTAGTGGCATATATTCAAAGCTTGTTGTAGACATGGAGTTCTTGTCGGAACGGAGACCTAATGTTTCTAGTGCCAACTTTTTAATGAAAATTATTACAAACAAAATTAATCCTACATTATTACTTGGCGAAGTACAATTTTTCGTATGAAATTACTGCAAATAATCCACGGCTACGTTTTCGATTCCTCATGCGAGAACTAATGTTTTGGCTCTAATAGTAATAATAACACTCTAATAGTCTATAGCAAAAATGCAAATACGCATTATGTGGATCCTTTTAATACGAGGGAAGATCAGTAAGTACCCGTGTTTGAAGACAGGTGGCGCTGCTGAGGGAAGTTGGCATTACCGTCGTGTACTACCATCTGTCAGACAACACCATAATAAATTTCAGACTGATTCATAGGTTAGTTTTTATTTGGCAGCCAGTTGTATCACACGTGTTTCGTGTTTCTCGATAAAATGGAAAAAAGAGCAATATCGATCCGTAATTCGCTTTTTATTTTTGGATGGAAAAACATGCGAAGAAATAAAAGCGAAGTTGGATGCTGTCTATGGGGACCCTTCACCATCTATGACAACCGTAAGATATTGGTTCAACGAATTTAAACGTGGTCGTACATCTGTTTTTGATGAGGAGCGCCCAGGCCGCCCGGCAGACGTGGTTACCGAGGAAATCGTTGAAAAGGTCCACGACATGATTCTCGCTGATCGCCGAACGAAAGTGCGCGAAGTAGCAGAGGCCGTAGGCGTGTCGTACGGAACGGCAATTAATATTTTACGTGATAAGTTATCGGTGAGAAAGGTGTCGGCCCGATGGGTGCCGCGATTGCTTACGGTGGACAACAAGCGGATACGGTTGTCAATGTCGGAGCAGTGTTTGGACCTCTTTAAGAGAAATTCGCAGGAGTTTTTGCGTCGAGTCGTCACCGTTGATGAAACCTGGATTCATTATTATACGCCAGAGTCCAAGCGACAGTCAAAACAATGGATTTTTCGGGGTGAATCTGCTCCGAAGAAGGCAAAGACGGTCCCATCGGCCGGAAAGGTCATGGCCACGATTTTTTGGGATTCCAACGGAATAATCCTCATGGACTTTTTGCAGAAAGGAAGAACGGTCACGGGGCAGTACTACAGTGAATTATTGGACCGATTCGATATAAAATTGAAGGAGACACGGCCCCATTTGGCTAAGAAAAAAGTGGTTTCACCACGATAATGCACCAGCACATTCATCCAGAATTGTCGTGGCAAAGTTGCATGAACTGCACTACGAATTGGTGCCGCACCCACCGTACTTGCCTGACTTGGCTCCCTGCGACTTCTTTCTGTTCCCCAACATAAAAACGTGGCTCGGGGGAAAAAGATTCAGCTCAAACGAGGAGGTTATCGTCGAGACAGAAGCGTATTTTGCAGAGTTTGACAAATCGTATTTTTTGGAGGGGTTAAAGAAATGGCAGAAACGTTGGGAAAAGGTGATTACGTTGAAAAATAAATAAAAAATTTGTGAAAAACTTGCGTCTTCTTTCCTAACACGGGTATTTATTGATCCACCCTCGTAAATGTATAATATATTGAAGGAAATCAATTAATTTTAATTTGTATAAAGAATTAGCATTGCAATGTTTATGTATTTATATTTCTATATTATCCATTAAATGGATTTGAATATATCTATTGGAAAATAAAGACTGCGAGGGCGTATTAAGTAGGCCGCGAAATAAAAAAATACACATCACATTTTGACAACTGATGCCTTGTCAGTTTACTGTTAGAGTTTTATAAATTTGTGACAAAGCGTGTTTCGTAGGCGATTTTATAATTTTACCCTGCTACTAATTAAATATCTTCTAAAGAAAGGCCCTTTGCAGAAATCCATGATATGCGAGATACACTTGGTGAGGGGTCGTCCTTCGTATACCACCGTCAGAAAATGGGGAAATGAATTTAAGCTTGGCAGGAACAGCTAAGAAGATGATCCTCGCAGTGGACGGCCGAAAACGGCTACTGTTCCAGAAATGGTGGATAAAGTGCAGGATTTGTTGCTAAATGACCGACGATTAAAAGTGCTAAAAATAGGAGAGCCAGTGGGCATTTCAAAGGAACGGGTGCTTCATATTTTGCAGGAAGAACTTGATATGAGAAAGCTTTCTGCAAGAAGGGTGCCGCGTTTACTGATGATGGAATAAAGACGTGTTCGCTTTCAAATATCGGTGAATAAATTAAAAATGTTTAAGCGCAACGCAATAGATTTTTGCGACGATTTTTTACTTCTAACGAAACATGTGTTCATTATTATGCACCAAAATCTAAACAACAGTTGAAGATGTGAACCGAATGTGGAGAACCAACACCAAAAAAGGCCAAGATAGTTTTATCGGCGGAAAAAGTGATGGCAAATCTTGTAGATCGTTTGAAGATAGTTATAGCTGAAAGGAGTCAAGGAATTATTAAGAAGTGCTCTTTCGTCATGATAATGTATCTGTGCTTTCCGGTACAGTTCCTGCAAAAAAAAAATTTAATAATTAATTATTCCCTAAATTCTGCACAAATGAAGAGCTAACTTCAACAGTGGGGGATTATTTTGCAGGGTTAAAAGAAAATCACTTTCGAGACGGAATAAAGAAGCTTGAACATGGGCCAAATATATCAAATTAAAAGAAGATTATTTAGAAAAATTAAGTTTGTTTATTTAAATTATTCCTTTGTTTCTTTACGGCCACGAGAATTAATCAACCCGCCCCGTATTATTATTACTATCCAAGAGACATCGTCAAAAAGGGATTGTTAATATCGTCATTAATTTTAGAAATAGTAAAAAATATTATGTTGACTGCTTAATTTATTTTAAGCCATATTCTGTGGACTCACGGATTGACTCATTTCTCTTCATTTTTATAAAGTTTCAATAAAATAATTTTTGCACATTAAATGTACCTACAGTTGCGGTAAAAATAATAGCATTGATAAATAACGCTAAGAAATAAGTAATTAAACTTCTAGTTTCAAAAATTCTTTTATTGTAAATACCACTACAATATTGTTTCGCCATACAATGGCTTCATCAGATGGATAAAATACTGAATACTGAAATACATTGATAAATATAAGATGTTTCGTAAACGAATAAGTAACTCGTAATGCATACAAATATTAGGAATACCGGCTGTTGGTGAAGTAATAAAAATCCTAACGGTACACATTTGTTTATGAATATCGAGCAATTTATTTATCCAACTGAAAGCTTGAAGACCATCTCCCGGTCAAAATAACAGCAATATTAGCATTGTGAGGAAAGTGAATTGAGTTTAAAATGTCACTTCTGTCAATTATAATATCATATTACGGCGTTAGAAATAAAGAATTTGGAAATTAAAAAATCTTTGGGAAGAACATAGTATGGGCCGAACGCAACATTGTGATAAGCAAATATGTAAACTAAAACTGGAGGTAAAACATACAAGTGTATTGAAAAAACCTTAAAATACTTCGCAAAAATTATTTCAAGTTCCATCAGGACGCTGCTGTCAATTAGCCATTTGATAAATCTTGGAAATACAGCTACATTAAATATTTAATTAGAATTCTACTTCGCGAAGTAATGTGAAAATGTAACAAATTACAACGCTAATTAACGAAATTTTTTGAAAAATTTCGTCATTAGGTGGGACTCGAACCCACGACCCTTAGTTCTCTAGACTAACGCCCTATCCACTGCGCTGCCAAGGCTCTTGCGTTCAAGTATTGTTAGAAATACCTTAAGATACTTATTAAGGAACTGATATTAATATTCTGTCGTCGATGGAATTTTGCTAAATTTTTCATCCATTAGCTATTTGATAATAATCTATTTCTTAGCCTTACAATTAATATATATCATTTGATAAATTTTGGCAATTCGGCTCTATTAAATATTTAATTAAGATGTTATTTCGCTAAGTAAGAATTTCCAAGGGATGGATGTACTGTCAAATTCAGCTTTCATAGGTTAATATTCTAGTTATATTAGTCAGTGAAGGCACTTGTTTGTTTTCGAATCAAATCTTCTTAAAACTATTGTATTTGGTTTTCATGTAAATGACAACTAAATAAATTGTGATTTAAATCTACAATTGCAAATTAGTGGTTCGATAATACCAAATTTGTACAGATGAGCTGGAAACTATCCGTGTCCAAATTTAAATCTAGCAATATCGCAAGGGTATCTACTTGTAGGTACCACAAGCTTGAGTTAATAGAAGACTGAATATATGCATATAGCGTCATTCTCCCTGAACAAAATTCAGCTCTCCACTGATCGTACCACTTCTGTTGTAGGAGAATAGGAGAAAACGTTTAGAATAGCCAATTAGTTAATTAAAAGCATATAAACTACCTACAGTTAAACAATTAAACATTTGATTAGCTGCACATCGATTCTTTAATTCACTATTTTTAGTCCTGCGACGCACAGTATAACTTGAAGCAGGGAAATTTATTTGTTCCTGTGCACTAATTGCTGTTTCGAATGGATTCTTACGCAGAAAATTTAGTAAATTTGTGTCTTCCTGTTGACTCGAAACATTGCGTCTCCCAGATCCTTGCCTCCTGATAATTGATTCAAATTCAATAAGTTTTCTCTTTGCAGACAGCATCGTGTTTTTATTAATTTGTAATTCGGCAGCGACAGCCCTTATTGGGAGACCATCGGCCAATCTGGCTTGTACCATCGCTTTTTGGTGGGCACTCAAATTCGACATGTTTAGGTCTAAACTGTCACTTTTGACATTATATTTCCTTTTTATTAATGAAATTTACATTAGGAGAAATTCCTATACTCCAAATTTTTTTGCTAACAGCACCTTTTTTTTAAATTTTGGAGTTGTGTAATTATGTCCATAAAAATTATTTAATTGCAAATGTACAGTTGCAAGCAATAAATTCTGGTCGTCAAAGTAATGCTTTGACACAATCGTAAATGCTCCATTGTATAACCGTCGAATGTCATAACCTATAATCATGTTGCATGACAATAATTGTCATTTTTTTTGTCAAATTTCATTCATGTTGACACTGTACTGATGACTGATGACAGTGATGACACATAGTTGTGCTCTGTGTGAGTGATTGGTGTTGACTTTCAATCTAAATAAACTTGTGTTTTAGTAAAATCTGTGTTTGGCTTCACGGGACTGTATCTTCATCTCATCCGCACAGTACTTATAACACGCTTTGAAACAAAAACGCATAAACGTAAGATATGTTAAAACAATATAAACAATTAACATTATTAAAACAAAAAAGAAGTTAATATAAGATATCTCAAAAAAGAATCCACAAAATAAAAAATTTAATATTTCGTCATCTCTCCATTAGCCTCGATAGCTTTAATTATGCGGTTAGGCATGCAGTGACATACATTTCTAAAAGAGTCCTGGCGAAGATCATGCCAAGCCTCATTTATTACAGCCAAGAGCTCATCCCTGTTCTGCGGCCTTACTTGACGCTTTTCAATATTTTTCCCTAAAAAAACAGAGTTGAAGTCAGAGCTCGGCCAGTTCTGCGGCCTTACTTGACGCTTTTCAATATTTTTACCTAAAAAAACAGAGCTGAAGTCAGAGCTGTAACTCGGCCAGTCAAGCCCGTTTATATTATAGTTCTGAAAATGCCCTACATATGTTCAACAAGGCTGTAACTCGGCCAGTCAAGCACGTTTCTATTATAGTTCTGAAACCATTCTGCTACCCTATCGGTAGCAGAATGGTTTAGATTAGACAATTATCTTGTTGAAATATAAAGTCACTTTCTGGAAAAGCTCGCACCGAGGGTTGACATAACGTATTCCAAAATCCTAATATAAACGTGATTTGTCAGACGTTCTTCAGTATTCAGCAGGGTCCCAGGCCTATTTGCAGAAATCCAAGCCTACATGTTAATGGAGAACCTGCCGCTGATATTAAATTTTTTTACATGTTTTTGGTTGTACCGTTGGTTTCTCGATCTGTACACCCGCAACCACCCAGACGAACATAACTGAAATATTTCTCATCACATGTCCCCATGTCCCATGTCCCCAAAAATTGCCATCTAATATGCGTTCCAGCGCAAACGCTACTCTTGCTTCCTTATGTCTGGATAAAAGATGTCAGGCGAGTGGTTCCATAAGTTTGCTTGTCACAAACGGCGGCGAGCAGTGTGAACTTTGTAAAAGTAGGATATAAGAGCCATAATTTAAGACAATTTTAGGCAATGTCAACGTTCAAAATTTTTGATAATTCATTGACATAGGCATTATCAGGCTGGGGAAATTTACAATTTGTGACAATCTCATTAAATTTTGAAGTAACATTGATGACCAGAATTTATTGCTCGGGACAGTACAATTATGCTCGCAAAAGTGTCAAACTCAAGTTTTTTAATTTTTTGGGGGATGATTGTACTTTAAACACAACGTGGTCAAGAAAAATACCTCAAATATTGTATCTTAATGTATAAGTTGGTGCAATTAACTATTTTTATAAAAAAAATAATACCTTAAATAGACATTTACAAAAAATACGGTCAATATTTTATTGGGCCTGCCTAAGATGATCAAAGAACAAAAATTCTAAGCTATAAAATTAACACCGCCATTGTATTCCATCATCACAAATACTATCATAATGGTAATAAAGCACCCGCGCTTAGTAAAAACATGAATTCTTGAATGGATTGCCAGAGTAAATATAGTAAAGTGATTTAACAAACATGGATCACTTACGGAATTCTTCTTTGGTTATTTTTGAACACAGTTGTACGTATTTGCGAGCGTTTTATGTTTTATAGTAACTTTGTACGAATGAGCGATATCGAAAACAATAGAACTCTCAAATGAATACCATAAAATGTATGAATAAATAGAATGAATCAGGTTTATCAGTTGTATTTTGTTGAAACGATTCTTTTAACACGTATATTAAATCAGGAAACAAAGGTTACGTCGATAGAAGGTACGTGTTTTTTCTGACAGTAGCAAGTTTTCTTAGATAATAGAGCATTAATCACCCGCTTTTCAGAGCGCTGAAATGCTTCGAGTGTCTAATTTTAGAAGAAAGGAACGTTTGATTGAGATCACTATTTCAAGATCTTTTACTAGACTAATCATATAAAAAGTACGTTGTACTGTAAACACATGTTACAGTACACGGTTAATAATTAATGAATAAACTAATAAATTTAATTGGTTTATAACAAAATAATATTGAATACAACTTGACGAGGTTAAGTTATTAAAAAGAATATCAATAACATTTTATTACATGAAAAACTAAACCTAAACTAAAACTAAAAACTAAAAACTAAAACTAAAACTAAATATGTATTATTGATAGCATAAATTCAAAATATTGATATAATTGACTTGTTTTCGTTGGTACACTGTAATATCTTGGCATATGAATGACGAATGAATGAATTTTTTATCTCAGAGTATAATTTTGTAAGTTCTTTAAAAACTTAGGAATTGAAGTGCTTTTATTTTCTGGTGCTCAGTTTTGCTTCCATATTTTTCTGAGCTTTGTCTTTATATTGATTTTTTCTTTAATCGATAGTGGTAGTTCTTGTTTTGCATTGGTGTTAGTTATGTGTAGATGACATTGCATACCAGGCTGCTATTCGAGTATTTGGTGTCAAATTTTTACAGCTGCGTCTATTTCACAGTCTTTAGTGATATGTCCAAAGTTATTAATTTGTCTAACTGATCTCTAAGTAAACCCCAGTTAATATTTTTGTTATGCATGGGGTGTTTCTTTTTAAATACATTTACCTTACATTTTGTTAATGTCTATTTTCTATGCTATTATATTTTCTATTCTTTCCTATAGCTTTAACCTCATACATTTTTGGCTTATTTTCATTATTCCTCCTTGCCCACCCGTTCTCTGTTTTCTTTCTTTCAAATATCATCATCTTGTATTGCAGTCTTCTCTTAGTAATAAGATGTTAAGGTTCCTTCTACTCATCCATTTTTATTCTGCTTTTTAATGAAGTTGCTTCATTTACCAATACCATTACTATCATCGTAATCCAACCTTCTTTTATGATAAAGGTGTCAGAGTTCCTTCAATTGCTTCATTCTTACTCCTTTCTGAACAAAGTTCCTCCATGTTCCTCTATTTCTAATCATTGTTTTATTTGAGTTGCAATTCCAATTCTTCTATTTTTTCTTATAGCGTTAGCTTCATATATCTTCTTGGTTTAACTTTCCTCATTCTAAATATCCAAATCACTTCAGTTTTGTATTTTATAGCATTTGCAGTGCAGGTTTTGCTTCTAATTATTTCTACTACATTTGTACGTCATCCTGTAATAGTCGATATTACAGCCATACTATTGGTTTTGATATTATGTGAAGGCTATATCATTCTGTTTAGTAGGTTTTGAATTTATGTACTTAACTCAGATATTGCCGAAACTATTTTTCTTCAAAATAATCTGATTCTACCATAACATAGCTTAATTGCACTGGAAAAAACACATATTAAAAATTATTTTAGCATTTTTATTCTTAGGTGTTCCAGAACTTGATGTTCTTTTAAAAGTTCAGTGGCAAAATATGGCTAATATGTATTTTAATGATAAATTTTAATACATTTAAAAACAAACTAACGATGTATTTAAACAAAACAAAACAGCTAGATGCAATGATACAAGTTTGAATAATGAACTAACATATCAATATGTGAATGATCTGAAGATATTTTTGAATATTTACAATATCACTGAAGTGCACCAACTACAGAAAGATTTAAATATTATAAATAATTGATGCTCCAAAGATACGATTGTACTGAATGCGGATTATGCTGATGCTGCAATAAAGGTTGACTACAACATTGATAATTGTTCTATAGTTAATCAGTCTATCAATCTATATCTATAGTTCAATCTATAGTTAATTAGAAAATCACAGTAAAGGGAATTCTCTTTGACCCTGGCTGAAAATTCCCGTAACATATTGCTTTTATTTCTACTATCGCATCTAAGTTGCTAAATTTTGTGATCCGCATCTACAGAAATTTAGTGGTAATGTGCTTGTAGGTTAGAGTATGGATCGACCGTTTGGTATCCAAACTACGTTTACTTCAATCTTGAACTCAAGAAATTTTTTATTTTTTAAATTGATTGAGTTTATCCACCTTTCGATAGAGAATATGAAGATCTTTTAAACTGATATGGTTTTATAACACTTTCAGCTAAGAGAAATGAGCATAGTGCTCGATTTTTAATCAAACTTATTACTTTCTAAAATTCGCTTTTTGACTCATTCATACTACACTCCAAAATGAGGTTTTCTCGGCGAATGTGTCCCGTTTGCCGAAAATGTAATAGCTACGTAGTACCTTAAAGGCTGTGGGAAATGTTTTTTTGGCGAAAATAGGTTATAGAATAACAATGCGTTTCATATGTGGCTGAATTCGCTCATTCGAGCTGATTTCCTGTCGTGCAAGACTGATACTGTCTCTCACTAATGGCCATCGTGCCCTCACAGACGAATTTCATTTTTGTTTGTGAGTCCATGATTGTCGTAAGGGAATCCGGCATCGAAAAGAAGAAAGGTAGTTTTTTAATTTATTCATAGAACGTAAGACTGCACTTATTAGAGAATTAATGGTTTGAGGTGGAATAAGCATAGGAAGTAGGACTCCTTTAGTATTCTTGCAGGGCAGTGGCGGCTCGGGGTGATTCACATAGGGAGTGCATAATTTCAAAATTAAAAAGTGTAATACAAAAACGCTTACCCAATCCTTATAAATTTCACCGACATACTGTTCCAGACAGGTACTGTTCATTGTAGAGTTTGTTTTGAGGGAATAGTAAATATTACACTACACAGTTTAATTACATCTGACGATAAACGAAGTCCATTTTACGTGTCTTTGACTTGCAGAACAGTTCTATCACTTTTTCATTAAAGTTTGGGAAATCATTTATACATTCTTTTGCACAAGATAGCATAGTAAAGGCATTTAATCTCTCTTCTTTCATTGTATTTCTCAGGAAAGTTTTTATTCTCTTCAGCCGTGAAAACTGGCGTACCGCTTCGGACGTTGTCATTGGGATTGTAATGACAATTTTTAAAAGCGTAACAACTTCATTAAAGGTGTCGCTTAATCCATCCAGCAGAAGACCTAGCAGACCTACAGCACCGACTTCTATATTTTGCCTAAATTCTTCTCTAGAATATAGAACGCTTAATTCAGTTCGTAGTCTGCTTTCATTGAGGCATGGATAAAATTTTACTGCTTCTTTAAGGCAATCATCCGGAATTTTTTTTTTAAAAGAGGAGAACTGTTTAAAAGAAATTAAGTTTGCTAATATTAAGTGCCCTGTATACCGAAATCTAGTTTTTATTTCTAGCAAAATAATATCGCAGACTTCAATAGTTTCCCTCCTTCTTTGGCTACCATCAGTTACTCTTCGCCGCTTTGATGGTCGAGGAGTCAGTTCTGGGTCATTTTGTTTAACCAACTGATTATCTGTGTCAGCGATTTCGGTTCGAATTTTTCCAATAGCGCGTTCAAAATTATCTAAATTATTCTTGATTTTTAATGCATCTGTATTGACATTTTGTAATTGATTAAACAATATGTCCACATGTGGCATAATTTTATGAAAGAAAGTTAACCAATAGATAAAATTTTCCTCCTCTAAAATTCGCAAATTGGCACTAGCTTGATGAATGATAGTTTGTAAACTAGCTTCTCCCTCGATTTGTTCTAGAGCTTCAATTATTTCTTCTCGGTGCTCATATATTGTATTCACTGTCCTAGAATTGAAGTTCCGTCTTATTTTTGAAGAACGAGGTAAGCTTTTTCTCCGAAGGAATTCTTCCAATCTTTCAGCTCGTTGTGGTGAAGTGGAGAAAAATGTACATAATCTCGTCAGATTGGCAAAAAAATTCTGCAATTTTTACTGCTCGATGTAGCATGTGACATAATTAGATTTGTATGATGTGCATAACAATGTACAAAATTAGCTCTTGGATGCTGGTCTTGGACATGTCTTTGCACGCCGTTAATAGCACCACTCATGACTGCTGCCCCATCATAGCTCTGTGCAATCAGTTTTTCTGGGTCATCAACAAGCAAACTAATTTCGTTAAGGATGGAGGCAAATAAAGAATTAGCATCATGTCCACTAGGCAGAAGAAATTTCCAAAATCTTTCGACCGGTCTCGCGTTCGCAATATATCTTAAAACAACCACCAACTGAAACTGATTGGACACATCTGTGGTTTCATCAGCTATCACAGATATGAAGTCGGTTGCTTTAATTTCACTGGCAACTTGTTCATGATACACGTTCAACATTGCATCAAGCAGCTCATTCTGTATCGTTTTTGATAATCCCTTAAAAACCGGTGCTGCTTCGATGTGATCTCTGAGCGATTTATCCAATTCTGCCGTAAAATTTATCAATTCCCGAAAAATGCCCTTGTTATTCGACGTTTGCTGTTCATCATGACCCCAAAATGCCAGTTCAAACGCGCCACAAAATCTAATGCAATTTATTATTAAATTTAACACATGCCTATTTTTTGTTACCTTTTCATTGTGTTGTTGAATTGCTTTTCTATATGATGAATCTAAAACATTCTGAATGTTATTTTTTTCCTAACATTCTTAGACTAAATATATTTTTCAAATGCCCTTCGTAATTTTCATGTTTAATAATTTCTTTGACCAAGACGGTTCACCACCAAACAAAAGACACGGAAAACAAAACAAAGTATTTTTAATTTCACACCCACAAATCCAGTAATTTTTCTGATAAATATTCATTTTGAATTTTCTTCTTTAATTCATTATACAACGCCCGAGAGCAGACTGGTTCAGTTGCTCCAACGCTATGTATTATACGACATTGAAGTACGGCAAAATACAGTTCTCCCCACCATCAATGTAATGTTAATGCCTTAACGGAGCAACAGTTGGGCTTTGCTCAGTATATCTGTGACGACGATCGGTGTCGGTGCATGTACGTTGTTAGCGTGCCACGTTCCTCGTCAATAACTATGAATACATAATATACATAATAAATAAATACTTTCACAGTTAGTCGCCGCTTGGTTTGTTTTGTTTCATAATTCCAGGGGGTGCAATTGCTCACTTGCTCTCATAGAGCCGCCACTACTGCAGGGCCATTCAAATATACAAAGGTATATTTACGAAGTTCTGAAACTATTCGCTTTAGCATATATCTAAAGGCTAAATAATGTCACATTCCAAGACAATGCTCGCCAGACCTAGCCCATAGAATGTGTTTGGGATAGGATATGTCGAAGTGTTGGTATGCTTCCTGACGCTCCAATGAGCTTACAACAGCTTCATGATCACATATAACTTGCTCGGAATTAGCTAACACAGGTGTCCATAAAGAATCCTATTAGAAACGTGACCTAGGCGAATAGCATAATGTTGTTTACGTGAGCGGCAACTCATTAAATTTTCTCTATAACGGGTACGAATATTTCAATGGATGTTAATTACTATTTATTATTCTCAACACAATAAACATTTATACAAAATTTGGTTTAAAAATATATACTTTTACTATTGGAATCGTTTTTTTTTCATAGCATATATTCAGAGTAGACTATATAATGTTGATAGTAGAAATTACGAATACCCCAGACCAATTGACTGTAGTATAAATAACCTAAATATTTGTTAACGGAAGTTTAACCAACAATATTTGGAATGTCTGGTAAGTAAAGTCATGCTTAGAAAATATTTTTTTAAACTCGTACATTTGCCTGTAATCTGCATGTAAATACCATTAATTTAAAAACACAAAAAAATGTCTGGAAAAACATTTTATTTTAATTTTATAATACCTGAACGTAGCTTACTTTCGCACCTCGCGGTCATTTACATTGCGATCCTTTTCAATACTCATATGCATCTGAGTCTCCCATTTCACGCACCATACGGCAATAATAAACCGTCTGAATCACGACGTAAGGCAAATGTGAAAACGCACACCGCATTTCTTCGGAAATCCGAGTCAAAGCGACGGAATACGGATTTATTTATAAACAAGTTATTAATGCTCTATTTGCAGATATCGTAACAGGTGCTCGGTATTGTCTCGATTTTGTCTTGTGATCGTTGCGCTCTCTGATCTTCAAAAGGAAATATCACATGCTTTAATTACAGTTTAATCGTGTAAGAAAGTTTCATATGATGCAGTTATATTTATTTAGATCAGAATTTTAATCTCTGGTAGCCTTAAAAATGTTTTTTATTTATAAAATTATTAGAACATGTTCAGGTACATTATTTTTAATAACTGTGTTAGGAACGGTGTAAACATTTTTGCCTAAAATAATGGAAAATGAACAATATGCGAGAGGATGAATTAACAGGAGATAAGACAAAATGAAATAAATGAGTTAAGGTGTTTGAAGCATGTTCATTATTTTTGAATATATTTCCCTTGAACTTCAACACTCAAGGATCAACGTTGCTGAAGTCCCATTATGCCATTTTTATACTGCTCCATTACTGAAATAAGTTTAGAAAAAGTAAAGTTTGGGAAACAAATGTACTTAGGATTAGATTTGGCGAACAGAGTGGGTGAGATACAACCTAAAATCTAAATTTTGATCCAATTTTTCAAGAACAACTTGACTGACTTGAGAAGGCCTGTTACCGTGAAGAAAGAAAACTTTTTTCCGAAATTCCATTCTTAAAATACCCTTGTAGAGTGGTGAATCGTTTGGTCCTTTGCAAGATAGTTTATACTGTCAGACCCTAAAGATCGTAGCCATTATCCTACTCGCCAATGGAAATATCTTCGCTTTCTTCGGAGAGAGTTACCATTCTGGGTTCACTGTTGAAATCGCCGTTTGGAGAAGCATAATAGTGAAACCAGGTATTGTAAATTATAAATTGTAAAAAATTATTTGTTAAATTCCTCAATACAAACCTGTACTGAATAAACCATTACATCGTCGCTACCATTTCAGAAATAAACTTGACCTAAAATCTTAAGTTCTACAAAGAAAGACATTTTAAAACTGAAAAGAAATTAAATTGAACAAGATAAATCTTATAGAACTAACAATTAGGACTGACACTAGTCGAATGTTACTAGAGTTTATGCAAAGGAAAAGAAAATACGTCTGCGTTTAGTAACGTCTTCATATAATAGAATGTCAAAGTAAAGTAGATGAACTTTTGAATTAATATTTGCATGATAGATGTGTGACTTATATCGCTTGAACAGTCCTGTACTTCTCTTCTGAATAAATGCACTAAAGTAAATAGTATTGAATGAGTTTTTAATTGTCATTCGATACCTTCATTCATTTACTCATCCCACTCGCTACATTTATAAAATCGAAATGTTCATTTTATGACCTATTGCATATAGCTTCATTATTAAGGGGTCGAATAACTGTAATTATTCGTTTTGAAAAAAAGAACCAATCGATGACTTGTTATCTGATCGGAAATTACTGCAATGTAGAAAACCAAACAATGGGTACGTTCATTATACAACTCCACTATTATAGTTATAATTACTTCAAAATTCCACGTGATATGTTTCACGTTAATCACAATTCAATGCGAATCTCATTATATATTGTTGAAATTCGTTTATTGGACGAAATTTTCTATTCGTACTCCTCCTACTCAAGGTAAATAAGCCAATCGTTTTGATTTTCTTCTGTCCGTCACGCATTATGCGAGTTACCCTTTGTTCTTTTAATCGTGTGTACCATGGACTACCAGTTGATTTGAGTTTCCACTTCCTGGAATGGGGAATCGCGGTTTAGTTTCTTTTCGACGCGAATCGATTACCATGGTTATCGAAATTTTCCTTAACTTATGATTTAGTTAATCTTTAGAGAGATGCGATTGTGTAAATTTTATTAACATGTGGCTTCTATCGAATTTATGGTTAAGTATAGGTAATAAATCAGTACTTATACATATTATATATATATATTGTAGAGTATTTGCAAAAATATTTACATTATTTGCAAGTCTTATTTGTCATTCAATATTTTCTTATTTCGAATTTATTCAATCTTAATTGTGGAAACTAATTTTTCTTGTTCTAAAATTAAGTAGATCCTGTTAGTTTAGTCACGCGACTTCTAGAATATAAAAGTTAGTAGGATTATTTTAAAAAATTGAACAAATATCGACTTGTTTTACTAATTTTATGATAATTGTAATATTCCATATAGATTTTCGACTACAATTAATCAAACCCACATTGTAGAATCTATTGAAGTTGATATTTAGATCTATTTCGTCGCTCGATACAGACTTGTGTCAACTAAACATTTCGATAAATTGTAAGTAAAGATACCCGGCCGACAGCGCAGTGGTAAGTTATTGGCTTATTATCAGAGAGCGGACTCGAGCGATTGATGATTCATAGCCCATAGACGCCTGCCTTGTATTCGCAATAGGTTTGTTTCTGTAAGAAATCCGTGAGTCTCGAACAATTTTGTACGTATGGCGTACTGGATAAGTGGCACATACCAACATATGCACAACAGAGCGAATGTAATAAACGGTTTGGTAACCGGCAGAAACTACTGCTGAAACAAAAGTAATGCGGACAAGCGAATTGCGTATCGAATTTTGAATAAAAATAATTTAAAAAGAAGAAAACTTAAAACTATGTATTTTCTTTGAAACATTGAAGGTCTAAAACATTACTATGAAACAACTAAAATTTGTTCTAGGTGTTCCTCTGTTAAATTAGTTCTTTTAAATGTTAAAACGTCTTTAAAAATAGAAAATATCCGTTGTTGCGAAAGTGCACCATACTTCGAATGTATAGATTTTCAATCGGCTCTGTGCAGAATTGATATAATATATTCAAATCTGGATTTATGGTAAATATGGCATCAACTTTTTATCTCAGCTTTAAGAAATATCTTTTTAAATGATGAAAATACTTTATCAACATTTGGAATATGACCCCCTGATGTATTCACATACTCTGTGTAGCGCATGTGCTGCACAGGAAACGTGTAGCATATTGGAATAAGATTGCTTTAATAACTTCCCTGTTTTTAACAGTTTAACAGTTAGGGTTCGATTAATAAAACAAACGCTAATTAACAGAGAGCGGACTCGAGCGATTAATGATTCATAGCCCATAGGCTTTCGCAATAGGTTTGTTTCTGTAAGCGATCCGTGACTTTCAAACAATTTGATACGTGTGGCCACTGCATAAGTGGCACATACCTACATAGTTAATATGTATGTGTCAATGCACAACAGAACGAATATAATAAACGGTTTGGTAACCGGCAGCAACTACTGCTGAAACAAAAGTAATGCTGACAAGCGAATTGCGTACCTAATTTTGAATAAAAATAATTTACAAAGAACAAAACTCAAAACTATGTATTTTCTGTGAAGCATTGAAAGTGTAAAACATTACTATGAACAACTAAAATTTGTTCAAAGTGTTTCTGTGTTAAATTAGTTCTTTTAGATGTTAAAATGTCTTTAAAAATATAAAATGTCGGTTCCACATCACAACTGGTGATGGGTGCGTGATAAAAATGTTGCAAAAGTGCACCATACTTCGAATGTATAGATTTTTCAATCGGCTCTGTACAGAATTGATATAATATATTCATATCTTGATTTCTGCTAAATATGGCATAAACTTTTTGTCTCAACCTTGAGAAATAGCTTTTGAAATGATAAAACTAACTTATCAACGTTTGGAAAATGGTCCCTGATGTACGTATTCACATACTCTATACTCATATTCGTGGTAACGTTTAGCATATTGGGATAAGATTTCTTTAATAACTTCTTTGTTTTTAACATATATGCTGCCGCGCCAGTCAAAAATAATAGCATCTTGTCTTTATAGTTGTTATCCAATGACAGAATATTATGAATACATTGATCAATTACTTCTGCAAATGTTTCACCATTTAGTTGCAATTAAGTATGGTTGGTATGAAATTGTCGGATGAAGAATACCAACGACATTTAACACATATCGTCTCATTACATCCGTTGTTTCGTCTACACTTACCCAACGATAATGATCATGTAGGTTGGTTCGTATTTTTTCAATGGCGCTCAAATAACATTTTAGTAAGTGGTATTTACGTAAAGTAGATTCATCTGATATATGGCGATCAGTATATTTTGTAAGAAACCTTTTGAGGACTGGACCGTTAAGCTTCTTGAATGGGATATTGGCGGCCATGACAGCTTCACGCAGTTCTTTGTTAAAAGTGTCAGGTCCAGATGGACATATGTTATCTAGATGAGTTTTCGAAGAAATATATCTCTGCACATTACACTTTTGTGGACGCCTTAAACTTAATGAACAGACACTGCAATATACCTCGGTATCAGTGGCGGCTCGTGCTAAAAATTTTAAGGTGTTCTGCAAGTTTTACAAAAAAATTTACCTTGCACGGGCAGTAAGAGGTTGTCTCCCATCGATCTTATCGTGCTTTCTTCGCCTTCCGCACTGAAGTAATGGATTTCTGGAACGATTGTCAATTGTCACACGAAAAAATAAGAGTCACTAAGCACTACTTTACTAACAAATTATTTCTTATAAATTAAATCTATTCTACGTTCTTTTCGATTTGCAAATTTTGTTATCACTTTGTCATTAAAATTGTCTATTTCGGAGATAAACTTTTTTTCGATAGATAGCATGGAAAGAGATGTTAAACGATCTTCGGTCATTGAATTTCTGAGAAACGTCTTAATTCGATTTAGTGTTGAAAAGCATCGTTCGGCCTCTGATGTTGTCATGGGAGTTGTTATTAAAATTTCTAATAATTTTCTAGTCTCCTTCAACGTATCTCCCAGATTGTTTTTTATTAAAAATTTTAGAAGAGGTAGTGCGCCTTTTAAAGATCTACAATCAGTTCTTGAGTAAATAACAGATAATTCAGTTCGTAATCTTTCTTTATCAAGGGTGGGATAATAGGAGCATGCGGAAGTGAGTTTGTCCTCAGGAAATTTACTGCAATACTCTCCAAAGCATTCCGAAAAAAAAAGTGATGCCACTACTAGATGCTCTTTAAAATGAAATCGATCTTTTGCACAATTTAGAATAACATCACACACCTCTAAAGCCGAAATTCGATGATTAAATCTGCTGTTATTTGGACGTTTGCGTTTTTCTGGTGGTGGCTCATCGCTTATTAAATCTGATACTTCACTTATGATGTTGTCAATATTATTTCGAACTTGGCCTATACTGCGTTCAAAATTTTCGATAGCGTCTTTAACTAGAGTGGGTTCAATTTTTCTTTGCTGCAATTGATTAAACAGGATATCTACATGGGGCATTACATGATGGAAAAAAGTCAGCCAAAAATTGAAGATCGGATCATTTAATGTACGGCGAATAGAGGCGGCTGCACTACAGACTGTGTTGTTGGAGAATTGTTCTTCTATTTCTTCCATACACTCAATGAGAGAGGCCCTATTTTGGTACACATTAATGGTCCTGATATTAAAATTCCAACGGGTTGTAGCGCCGTGGGGGATCCTTCTGTTTACAATCTTGTTTAACACTTCTACTCGTTGGGGTGAATTATTAAAAAAGCCGGGAATGTCTTGTAGATTTCCAAAAAATACACGTACTTGCGAATTTGCAGAAGCAGCTTTAGATATAATTAAATTTAAATGATGGGCATAGCAATGTACATAGTGCGCAAAAGGGTACTTTTTTTTAATCAATGCTTGAACGCCTGCGTGTTGTCCGCTCATCACCGCTGCTCCATCATAACTCTGTGCAATCAGTTTGTTAGGTGAATTTTGAATTAAAGCATCTATGACACTTAAAATTGTTTTGCTAAGTGTTTCTGCATCACATTTTTCAGGAATGACGTAGTTCCAAAAACGTTCAATTGGCTCACCATCACGAACATATCTAAAAATAACTACCATTTGAGTTTTTGCAGCAACATCCGTTGTTTCGTCCGCCATGATCGCCAAAAACGGAGAATTATTAATTTCCTCAATTATTTGTTCTTGGCAGACTTCAAGTATGCACTGTAACAGATCATTCTGTATTTCTTTGGAAGTGCCTTTAAATACCGAACAATTTTTTAGGTGCTCACTTAGAGTTGCATCTAATTCAGCCGAAAAATTAATAAGTCCACGAAATATCCCCGGATTCTCGGAAGTATCGCTCTCATCATGTCCCCGAAGGGCCAATTCAAAAGCTCCAAAAAATTTTATACAATTAATAATTTTTGATAAAATATAACGATTCTTTGACACATTTTCATTATGTCTCTGTATATTTACCCAATAAGCAGAATCTAGTTGAGCCATAATATTAGTTGACCCTAGTAACGCAAATTCCATACAGTTATGAAGATGGCTTTTAGAATTCTCATGTCTTTTTATTTTCAAACTCAAGTGCTCTAGATCCGTGACCCCTATTTCCGTCCAAGCTTTATCGCCACCAAAAAGTAAACAGGGAAAACAATACAAAGCATTTTTTTTGTTGCATCCACAAATCCAATCGTTTTTTGAATAAATATCGCTACTAAATTTACGTGTATAACTTTTCCCTCTACTTACACCAGTTTTTTCAATAGTGATATCTACTAATGGCCTACGATTTGCTTTTAATTTTAGCTTTTCTTCGAATGAATATTTAAAGAATCTCTTCACATTAATTAAATTAAAGACTACCTCCATAATACACAGAGTTTATATAAATTGTCAACAAAAAACACAAACAAGCACGCGCACTCTAATATTGTTTTTACGTAAAACTCGCCGCACAGTAAAAAAACACGCGAAAATATTTAATACCTATACCAAATCACACGACAGCGCTGGAGCGAATGCAGCACAGATGCCTTATAAAATCACCCATTGGTTTTAGACATGCGCGGGGGTAGCGCGGTGCGCGCGGGTGTTGGAAAGAGCTCTGAGCGCCCCGTACGTGTGGACCAGATAAGGAACAAGTGAGCGATCGCGCGAATTAGGTTGGTTCTTCCACTGGTCGCCCAGGTCGCCTATTGCATATTATTTGATAATACATATACTACATACAGGTTCGGAAAGACAACACTTATAATCGGCACGTAAACCTATGTATAAAAACTCGGCGCAGTTGCCACTATCGCTAGTCCCCACCACGCATCAGTCTTTCGATATGCAAACTACAAGTATAACTAGTCGTGCGGCAGTACCAATCCAGCACTTATTGAGAGTGTACCTTCGCTGGTGTCAATTATATCGTCTTCATCCTTCCCGCGTTCATCCTTTCAATTATATCTTTCCATTTAAAATTTATTATAATTTTACCAGTTTCTTCATTATTGTTTTCATTTATTAATTCTTATGCTAGTTTATTCGAACACATACTTTAATTTCAATTTTTCCTTATGAATTTTTTTTATTCGGTTTTCCTAGAAGAATCTTTTTGTTTTATTTTACTTTTAGAAACATCTTTTGATTTGCATTATAAGAATGCTTTTTGTTTGCGTTTTAGTATTCTATTTGAGAACATTGTTTTTTACGTATTGTATTGATTGTTGTAAGAAGTTTATTTAGTTGGAAAAGAAGTTTTAATTTAATTTTATTTATTTGATGTAATTTATTCAATTTTTATATTAAAAATTCCAAATATGTTAGTACATTGTTATGTTTTATTTTAAATGATGTTTCTTCCGCGAGAACGTACTGTTAAATGACGAGCGGGGAGGAGCGTTGTGAACGCAAATGACGCAGGCGCACAATTCTTGTAGCATGAGCTGTACAATATGGCAACGTGCTCCTAGAATTCTCCTGTTATACATGGAAAGCCGCATTTAAGATGAACCCTTACCATACCTGTATATATAACCGGCGTTACTGTTGGAATTTCGGAAGCGTATATCTCGGCTTCTACTGATCGGATTTTGATGATTGAGGTGTCAAATTATAGGGTTTGATGTCCTCTACAGGATGATGTAGAAAAATATGCAAATTTTTTGATATACAGGGGGAGAATTTTCACAACAATATCGCTTTTATAAACATCAGAAATGTCGGAAAAATTATGTAAAAGAAAACTAGTTATAACTAATACAGGTTCACCCGCCCAATTTTTTGGGAGCTCTGCAGCACTGCAGCGCTTATGCGCCAGCCGCCACTGCTCGGTATCATTACGAATATGTAACCAATCTGTATGGCCTCTAATCCATCCTACCATGGTTGCCCTACGAGAATTCTCCATAGTTAATACTAAAGAAATACTAAAAATAGAAAGAAATGGACTAAAAAGAAGAAGCGAAAACTACTCCAAAAATAAGGTAGTAAATTAAACTTAATATTTATAAAAAAATATAGGATAAATATACAATCTATCAATATAAAACGGATTTTTTAAAATAAAAGTTGTAATCAAATAACATTGAAAGAAACGAAACCAAAAACACGCCACTCTAAAATAGATATGAATGAATAGACACAATAACGACGGAAATAACATCTGCCCGACGAATGCAGTCGAGCAAGCAAATAGTGGAGCTATTATAACATGGATACTACACATGATACCGCCACAACGTTTTATTGGGGCAATTTGTCATTAAATCGTTTCAATACACTCTCTGCTTGTGTCCTGGGTACCGGGATAGAATCTAGCGCTTGCTGTTAGAGAAGAAGTTTTTTCGTGGTTTTCCCTTTTGTTTGAAGTGAATGCCAAGAGCCTAATGCCTTAAATCGCCTCACAAGCACAATTGGCGTCAAACTGTTTGGGGATGCTAGGCATTAATTTTTATTATTTATTCATATTTTTCGGGAGTTTATCAACTATGGCCTACAATTGCTGGATTGATTGGAAGAATTCATTGAAGCATCCAGCTAACATAAGCTACTTTTATAATATAAACCAAAATCAGTTGCTATGTAAGCCTGGAAACTAAGACACACACAGAGATATATATATATATACATACGGGCGTCACTCTCTAAAATATGTTTTTTTGTAAAACTGTTACTAAAAAATGACACTTTTAATTTAATGACAAGTGAATTAAAAATAGACGTTTGTAACATTACGTGGTAAAATCAATTTTAACACTTGTATTTTTTACACCAGTGTTGAAAGTAAAATGTATTGATATTGGGATGGCAGGAAGTAAATTTATTGTTGAAATAAAAATACTATATATTAATTAGGCCTATTTACTGATAATCATTATTTGCATACATTAATATTTATAGTACAACTTGAACAGTTAGTTATGTTAATTGCTCGAGTAATTAATGATGAGGGGGTGTTCATTTTAACTAATGCAGTAGCATCTTGTTCGATATTGTCTAATGACGCAGATGTTCTAAAACAACTGTAGTGTTACAACTAGCACTTTTTTCACAAAAAATACTATTAGCAATTCTATTTTTATTACTAACAGAATCTTCAATATAACCCTCGGCTACAGCTGACAACATCTTCCCAAAAGAATTAATTCCACAGGTTGAACAGTACATTTATCGTTCAAGTAATTTAGAAAAAAGCGACGATGAGTAACGGCTGCTGGCCGTAATGCAGTATATTTACGGTAATATTTCACATAATTTTCAACAATACAAAAACTACGACGACTATTGGTTTTATTCACCACAATATGTATCAGTAAAGAATTTTCTAATTCTTTAATGTTGTCCAACGTTAAGTTACAAAGTTCTTCACGACGGCATGCTCCAAATAAACCAAAAATAGTTACCACTATTACCATTAAATATTTGGTGTTCGGTGCTTCATTCAAAAATTTATCAATTTGGTCTTGAGTCAAAACCTTTGATTTTTTTTGGACGATATCCCACGTTTTTTCGTTTTAAAAAAGCTATTATCTTGTAATACTTGCTTATATCCACATCGTTATTAATTTGCAAACTACCTTCTATCATAGAGAATGTAGACCACAGCGTTGACGCCCTCCACAGACGAGATTTTTCTTCGAAATAAGCCAAAAATACATTTTCAGTGAACTTATATGCAACTTTCTTTATTTCGCACCACTTAATAAATCTATTGTAAGCAATATCATATGGCTGCCACGATTTCTGGGGCAATAAATCCAAAGTGGCTCTTTCTGCGGCTTCTTCTGTATCCAACGGAATAACAAAGTCCATTTCACTTTCTTGAAGATCCATATTAAACCTCAAAATATGAAATTATTCCAAAACAATTGTTATTTTTAGTTACTAGCAAACATTAATAAACAACTTATAATTGTTTCACTTCGTAACAAGAAATCAATCATTCATTCATTGTACCAATAATATTATATATGATTATGGTGTGATAGTTATACGCCGTTCACGATTCGTAGACATGCCCGTGATCAACAGAATTTTCGGAAATACCAACACAACAACAATAAACGAAGTATAATATTTATATCAACATCACTGTGCATGCATATTTATGTTGGTGCGAATGTTCAGTGTTGACACATATCGTTCATATTTTGCGTCTGTTTACTCTTGGTTTACAATGCCGAAAGCGTTTTGCAGTCAATGTAAGCGAATTGTATCCGCGATTGCAAACTGTGAAGCAGAACACGATAATGATAGACTGTTGCTGCCTTTATCAGCTGCGAGAGAAGTAAAATCGTATTTGTATTTTGCCTTAATTTCATATTACACATTGCACTTATAACTTAAATATTGCAAGTTTGACATAAGCGTTTACTACCCTAACCTAAAATGTAAACAAATCGATTTTGCAAATGATTTTATAACATTGTTTTGACATCATTGAGGACGTGCACGTCTTCAAATCGTGAATGGCGTACAATACGTATATCTATGAAGCAATAGCATATAGATCGGGAGTTTTTATGACACTCGTGACATTTTAGAAAAGAATGAATGAAATGAATGTTGCAAAAGGAAATTTTTTGAATTATTTGGAGCATAAAATCGTTGAATCCATAAAACTCTTTAATAGTAAAACGGAACTTTTCTTTCGTTTTAGCATATACAAATTGGCAGTGCCTTGTGTGTTTTCGGTGTTTACTAAGAAAACGTTAGTTAGTACACGAGAATACAGGAGGCACTCGCATCATTGTACGTGCCCTAACAGTACGTCATCACGAGCCGCGCCTATAAATTGGAAACGACGTTCATTAGGAAAAAAATTTAGTATGTTTCTATAATCTTCTATTATTCATAAGGAACTTTGTATTAGACGTTTCAGAAAACAATGTTTTTACAATAATGTAGTTTGAATATAGTATAAATTGTTAGGCACTGTTCCACTCTAAAAACTCGTGTTCATTTGATTTATACTATATATATATATATATATATATATATATATATATATATATATATATATATAAGTAGACAAAGAGTCTTTGCCGTTAAAACAAGTATGTAAAATAAAAATTGTTGGGGAATCCGGCAATAAAAACCTTTAGTTAGTCAATTAGAGTCCTTTATTTTTTACCTTATATTTCGCTCTGTAGATTTAGAGCTTCATCAGAGGTCAAAAAGCGAAACTATTTTTTGTGAGAGATATAACATTTTTAAAAAAACAAAACCTATAGAGAAACAAGCAGTCCACGTAATACAAATAACTTACTACAAATAAGACTACCTTGTCGACACTTGAATTGTTAAAATGTAATTTACATCAAGACAAGTAGTTCTTTACTACATGTGTGTTTCTTTTTAGATGTGTTTGTTGAAAAAAAAAAAAAAAAAAAAAAAAAAAAAATAATAATAATAATTTTTTAAATGGTTTTAATATGTAAAAACAATAAGCTTTTAAAGTAACAATTTTTAATTAATATAAAGTTTTATTTGTATTACGTGGACTGCCTGTTTCTCTATAGGTTTTGTTTTTTTAAAAATGTTATATCTCTCACAAAAAATAGTTTCGCTTTTTGACCTCTGATGAAGCTCTAAATCTACAGAGCGAAATATAAGGTAAAAAATAAAGGACTCTAATTGACTAACTAAAGGTTTTTATTGCCGGATTCCCCAACAATTTTTATTTTATATATATATATATATATATATATATATATATATATATAAGGTAAACTTAATAAGTCGGCGATTAAAGGTCTGGTTTACTTTAGAGTATATATATTTAAAACAACTCTACATGTTTCGGCAATACGCCTTTGTCAAGAGAATACAAAATATAAATCGAATATAAATATAATTTATATTTTGTATTCTCTTGACAAAGGCGTATTGCCGAAACATGTAGAGTTGTTTTAAATATATATACTCTAAAGTAAAGCAGACCTTTAATCGCCGACTTATTAAGTTTACCTTATCATACCAAGGTCACGAAGATATTATATATATATATATATATATATATATATATAACAATAACAATTGATAAATTATTGGAGTTTTTCGGCTTTTATATGAAATATTTACAAATATCAAATTAGAATGTATGTAATTGCAGAGTAAGTGGGGATGTAAACATTGCTGTCTACAAATTACAAAGCAAATCATACGAAATTTTTGGGTTCGAGTCCCAACGTAGACCATATTTTTCAAATAAAAAAGTTTCGTATGATTTGCTTTGTAATTTGTAGACAGCAATGTTTACATCCCGCCTTACTTTGCAATTACATACATACTAACTTGATATTTGTAAATATTTCATATAAAAGCCGAAAACCTCCAATAATTTATCAAATGTTATATTTAATGAACGGCTAAGAAATTATCTAATCACTTATATATATATATATATATATATATATATATATATATATATATATATATTGATTCAACCGACGCAATCAGTCCCGATATGGACAACAGGCCACCAAAGACCCGCCAAAAGGAGTAATGTTAGAAGAGTATATATATTTACTACATTGTAATTTGCACAATGCAATTCCAAGCAAACCTAGAGGGGTAATGAAAATTGCGAAAAAAAAAAAAAATTTAATAATTAATCGTTGCTAGTCCCTATATATAAAACCGACAAATAAGTCCCTACTGTATGACAAAACGACGTCTACCCGATGCTTTCAATCCCGGCAGCGTTGCCATTTTGAAAGTGTATTAACGGTTTAATGTATTGGACATGCCCAAGATACTTTTACAGATTCTCACATTTTCTTATATCTTTGTGATAAAAAATGATGTGCCATGGAAAATTATTAGTGAAATTGGCAGCCGAAAACGGTAAGTAGAGCTGTTAGAACTATTTGAACTTAATGTAAATACAAACAAAGTTTTAATAACTATGCGTTTAGTTTCCATTTATATTTACGTTCGTGCAAAATTGCGGGATTCCCTAGTTCATTCACAATTTCTCTGCAAAGATAATATTATTACGAATTCTAATCCTAACTCAGAATATAATTGTCGAAAGCTTGTTAATATATGGAATTATAGTTTTAAGGAAAAGGTTATTTTTAGTAATTAACATGCATTTTCATAATATAAAATGGAAGATAAACGTAAATGAAATATAATTTTTTTTACGATTTTATTATTTAGCCAAGGTAGAAACATCTTCGAAGAAAATGAATCGAAATCTCTTGCGCAACGGTGATACAATTTCACACACTAAAGTAAGTTACTGATTATTTCATAGAAAATATACTTTAAATTATTTCTTATGTAGATTTTAAAACTATTGCCACAAACTTCACCTACAGAAAAAAATTATGATTACCTCCAAAATGTGCCACTTATTGATCCATACGAATTTCAAGATGTTCCTCATGACACTAGAAATATAGTTATAGATAATAAATGTAACTATGCAGAAACCAAAGAGAGTGGTAGTACCGACTGTAGCTATGTATCACCATCAATAAATTCATCAAACTATGGAAAAATAATTCGTCATGAAAAGACAAATGATATAAATAATTATAAAAAGTCGTATTTGTATAAAGAACGAAGCATTGATAATGACAAAAATGAGAAACTTTTACCAGATGTAAAGGAAGTAGAACAATGTTCTACAAATATTCCGTAAGAATTATCTTCTCACAGCCCTCTTGAAATTCAATTGCAAACCAAAGGTATTTTACAATCTGTAAATGAAAATCCTCTGAACATCGTCAACGTAGGGGTAAGTCAGTAATAAAATCAACTCTAAGAAGACAATTTGGTACATAATTTTCAGAATATGTTTAGTAATTTTAACAGATTTATTTCAGAAATTACCGCGAAACAATATCAATTTTCGGAATGTTTCTAAACAAAATTTTTCTAAAAGCTTATGCCCGTTTTGTTTTGAAGCTGTTGGACATTTTGCCCGCCACTTGGTTAGAAAACATTCTGACGAAGAAGATATTAAAAAAATTCTGAAAATGCCAGTTAAGAGCAATAATCGTAGAACAGCAATTATGGCCTTGAGAAAAAAAAGAAATTTTATTTTGAAACAAGAAAAAAATGAACTTAAACCTCTGAAACAAATAAGAAAACGCCATAAGAGCTTTGAAAATGAAGATATTAATGAAACCGAATATTTTCCTTGCGTTGCTTGTTTGGGTTATTATAAAAAAAGTTATCTATGGAGACATAGAAAAACATGTCAGCCCAAAGATATGGACAATAATAAAGCAATAAAAACACAACATCTTACAGAATCATAAACTTTTCTGGCTACAACGGGACTATTGGGTGATTATTTAAATAAAAGTCGACTTAAAAAAGACGTTTTTAGTATAATGAGAGCTGATCGAATAAGTTACACAGCTAAATCTGATGTATTGATATGCCTTTATGGCGAATTATATTTAAATAAACACAAGAGGGTCCAAATGAATGTTGTAGTATCCAATAAAATGCGTGAATTGGCAAGATTAAAAATTGCGATACAAGAATCCTGTACTATTACAAATTTGATTGAGATATTAAAGCCTGAAATGTACAATCGAATTATAGCTGTAACTAAAATAATTTGTGGTTATGACGCGGAGACACATACTTATAAAGCATCTTTACTGGCTCTGCATCTTGGAACGAATTTAAAATTTCTTTGTGATATTGCTAGAAAAGCTGTAATAACGAAGCATTCATTATTTGTACAGTTAAACCGAACAAACATAGCTAAGGAAATTCTAGAATTACGTGAAATGATTACTAATCATTGGTGTAATGATATTTCCAGTTTAGCTAACAAGGTATTAAATGAATATAAATCTGAAAAACCTAAACTTCTTCCTGTTACTGAAGATATATTAGCATTTATTAACTTTGTTACAAAACTAGCTGAGAGGGCGTTTGAAAAGTTAGTTAACAATGAAGATGTTGCAAACAATTATAAAGTTCTTACCGAATGTACATTGTCGATGGTATTAGTTTTTAATAGAAAGAGGATCGGCGAGGTTCAGTTTTTGGATATTACAACATATGAAAGAGATAATTTCTCACTAAATCAAAAAGAATGTTTAATTCACTCTCTGAATTAGAAAAAGTAATGAGTGCCGCCTTTAAGCGAGTAGTTGTGTTTGGAAAAGGAAGTAAGCCAGTCCCAATTTTATTCACAAAGCGCATGCAAAAATATATTAAACTTTTATTGAAAATTAGAAAAAACACAAAAATAGTTCCTGAATCTAATAAATATATTTTTGCAAATCCAAGTGCAAGTAACAAGTGGATAAATGGACCGTCTGTATTGAGAAAATTCGCCTCAAAATGCGGTGCAAAACATCCAGAACTCCTCACTAGTACTAGATTTAGAAAACAAATTGCTACGATTTTACAACTTACAAGTTTCGAAAATGACGAAATGGAGCAAATTGCGCGTTTCATGGGACATACTGAAAAACCCCACCGAGAATTTTACAGGTGCATTTTTTTTTCGAATTAATATTACTTTTTATGTTAGAAAATGTTTGTTAGCATGCTTTTAAAGTTCTTACATGTGCACTTTCGTAAAAAAATATATTTCAAATTTTTATTAAGGAACTTTTTATTTACTAACTATTAATTTTATTTGTATTACGTTTTAGACTTACAGACGATGTATACCAAACGGCAAAAGTTGCGAAAGTTTTACTCTTACTAAATGCAGGGAAAGGATCTGAATTTAAAGGAATGAGTTTAGCCGAAATTCAGGTAAATGAAGATATAGTCGATTACGAATGCAATGAAAATGATGATGAACCAGACAATGACAATATAGTAAACGAACCAGTACCTAACAATGCCGAGAATAATTCTAATGCTACAAACGCCTCAATCCATGAAATAGTTACTAACGATGCAAATGATAATTGTACTGCAATAGTAAAAAATATAACTAATACATATGTCAATGAAATAAATCTAGAAGAAAAGAAAAGGAATCGTATACGTTGGTCTAAGAGCGAAAAAAACATAGTACTTAAGTATTTCAAAAACAACATAAAAAACAAGATCTTCCCAAGAAAGAAGATTGCCTGAATTTAATTCGACGGCATTCTGATTTGTTTAAAGAAAAGGATTGGGTTCGAATAAAAACATTAGTATATAATTCTTATCGTAATGCCTAATATATTTGTTTATTTAGTATTTATTGGGTTGTTTCATTTTCATACGTTATAATATTCAGAATTAAAATTATATACATATTTTATTTTTAAGCAGAGTTTAAGAATAAATCTTGAAAAATTTATGTGTTGAATTATTATGGTAGATATACTTTAACTTTAATGTTATTGAATATGACTTTTACTAGCTGATATGAGTATCTAAAATTCGTAAGTCGCAAATAATACAAAACAGAAAAATATAAATACATATTGTATTCTTAGGTGTCGCTGAAACATTATATTATTTTCATTGGCTGCTTAAACATAAAAATATTCATTTTGCATACAATATTTCAAAATTTCAATTTAAATGGATTAATAAGTGAGTGTAAACCAATAATCCCATTCTCTTTTTATTTATGTTATGTAGCTATCTGCTTAAGACAAATTAAATAAAGCCCGATGCTAAAATTTGTCGCCAAAAGTTGTTTACAATGTTGCCAAGTATGGGGACTAATAACGTTGGTTTGGTGTATTTAACAATGGGCAGAGTATATAATATATACAGAAGCAATCAGAGCGCCCTCTGAACTGAAATCTCTCGCACTAGATTTGTATAAAATGTGATATAAGCCCATTTTTTGAGACCCTCAAAAAAATTCGTCATTATTTGTTTTCTACTGTAACCAAGCGAGAAACGTTGAATAAAGGTAAAAACGTTATCAGACCCAACACCGGGTCTGACAACGTAGAATTTGGCTTGATAAAGCGGTAGAGTATAGCAAACTGGGCGTGTGTACGCGGTATAACAAATATATATATATATATATATATATATATATATATATATTTAGTGTTTAAAGAATTTTGTTTTTCTTTTTATTTTATTGGCCGTGTCTTAATATTAAAAATAATAGATTTTTATTGGTTTTAGCGACCTTTTATTGAATTTTGATGTTTGTTTACGACGTTTCGACTTTTATCAATTCAGTCTTTTTCAACAAGAATCATTACAATGAACATGAGAACTGTGTTTGTTTCGTGTGATATAACAATTAAATTAACAATTTTAAATTTAAAATTATATTAAGAAATGAATTACGAATTAGGTTAGCATTTTTCGTTGAAAATTAAATAACATTAAATTAAAATAGCTTAGAATGGTAGGGGGACATTAAAGTGATTAATATCTGTATGAATTAATTGGAGACTTAACAATTATTAACAACTTTAAGTTTAAAATTAGATTAAAAAATGATTACAAATTGAGTTAACATTTAACGTTGAAAATTACATAAAATAAAAAATTTTTATTTTAATTTTATGTAATTTTCAACGTTAAATGTTAACTCAATTTGTAATCATTTTTTAATCTAATTTTAAACCTAAAATTGTTAATAATTGTAAAGTCTCCAATTAATTCATACAGATATTAATCACTTTAATGTCCCCCTACCATTCTAAGCTATTTTAATTTAATGTTATTTAATTTTCAACGAAAAATGCTAACCTAATTCGTTATTCACTTCTTAATATAATTTTAAATTTAAAATTGTTAATTTAATTGTTATATCACACGAAACAAACACAGTTCTCATGTTCATTGTAATGATTCTTGTTTCCAGATGTTTGAAAAAGACTGAATTGATAAAAGTCGAAACGTCGTAAACAAACATCAAAATTCAATAAAAGGTCGCTAAAACCAATAAAAATCTATTATTTTTATATATATATATATATATATATATATATATATATATATATATATATATAAGGTAAACTTAATAAGTCGGCGATTAAAGGTCTGGTTTACTTCAGAGTATATATATTTAAAACAACCCTACATGTTTCGGCAATACGCCTTTGTCAAGAGAATACAAAATATAAATATAAATGTCAAATAATTGAGTTGCAACTCAATTATTTGACATTTATATTCTGTCATCTATATTTTATATCCTTGATAAAGGCATAATTGCCGAAACATGTAGGGTTTTTTTGAATATATATACTTTGAAGTAATAAACCAGACCTTTAATCGCCGACTGATTAAGTTTACCATATAATACCAAGGTCACGAAAATATTATATATATATATATATATATATATATATATATATATATATATATATTGTTACGGGGCAAATTGCACCATTATTCCAGCCAACTGCGAAGGGAAAGACAGTAATTAACACAAGAATAACACGCAATAGAATGGCTAAATTGGCGGACATAATTTGTAAAATTAGTATCGAAATGTAAATAAATTAATATTACGACAACTTTGTATATTTCAAATTAATTTATATTTATTTCAAAATTTACTTTTTATATTTTTATTATCATTTTCATAATTAAAGTCATTAGCGCGAAATTAACAAGATTAATTTATCTACATTCAAATTTTGTATCGATACTAATTAGACATGCCCATTTTTTTGAATTTTTAAAACCCGCGAACAGGTTATTTTGATTCTACACACATAACATAACCTTACATTGAAAAACCCGTTACAACTAGCTGTAAATTATTATATTAATTTTGTTTTCATGTTAGAATTAATATTTCATTTATATTTAAATTATTATCCATTGTAATTAAAGTAAAAATCGAGGCTATTTTCATAATTCAAGGCTTTGAAAGAAATAATTGCTATCGAGCGTCAGTAGAAAAATTTTATAACGATTGCCAGAAAAAAGTGCTACTCCGAATTTAAAATTTAATTATACTAAAAATACTGGTGCTACAATTATCAAAATACTCAGAAAAGAAGTATTTAACTTTGGCGCTACTTTGGAACTACTTTTGGAGTCGATAATACCTGTGATCGGCAAGTAATCGTCCAACGCATCTTTTGGCCCACGGCTATGAGCAATACCAACGCCTTCGAACAACGCCGATACCTGTATCGTAGAAACGAAAACACCTTTATTGGGTCCCGTACTTCGACAATACTGACCAGCTGATACCGTTCCATACCTGCACGCATCCGATAAGAAACAGGTTTAATTAATTCAGTTTATTTCGGAAAAGTCCTATAAGAACTATTTTATTTAACAAGACAAAATTTTATTAAAATACCTAACTCTTTATTTTTACTTTAAAAATACATTTCTATTTTACTCAGAATTTGTGAAAGGAAATTTATTATTAAGAACTGTAGTACTTATCCTTAATTTGTTTGTCTATTTATTTATATTACCGTATACTATTCATTACCATTGCTATTAAAACATAACCTTTGATTCACACGTGCACACCATATTAATTCATGATTTTACTTCAATAAATATTTACACTTATTACTTTAAACAAACTCTTTTATTTATCACTGCTTAGCTAGAGATAACTTCGTAATATTATTAAACAATTTTCCATCATACACATAGGGATAAACTGATCGACGAGGATCCTGAGATAATTTCCAATTTTTGCAAAATATAATACTTGTTCTCCGACATCTAGCCGCAACCTGAGACATTACATGAGAAAGGCTGGTGATCTAACGTAATAGGCTTAAAACCAAGGCGCCCAACCAATAGTACAATTCTCGTACTATTCAATTCCAATTAATATCTATCAATATACAATTAACATTATTAATATCAATTAAAATCACTGAAAATTATTATTTTATAATTATTATTCCTCAGATCATTCGCCATTTATCAATATATATATATATATATATATATATATATATATATATATATACATATACATATATATATATATATATATATATATATATATATATATATATAGGCTGATTCATTTTCGGCCCTCACCATGGGGATCTCGCTTATTATTGGAGATAGAGTATAGGTTTAAATTTGGCAAAGTTGTTAAATTTTGTGTTTGTTATAAATCCGTAAATAAAATAGACCTGTGACAAATGACCTTCGTTATTTAAAAAAAAGTCGCGAAAACCCCATTTTCTTCTTTTACCTGTAGCACCGACATTTGGCCTTGTAGAGAAAATATAAAAACACACACTTGTGGCCATTTCTAAATCTCTATCCAGTGGTGTACTCTAAATTTTTATACGACGTTTCGTTTCTTTCTGGCCATCATCAACTATCTAATTTCTTATAGGCGCCATATTGGATTTAGACATCTTCAGAAAGAGTTTTTTTTTCTGATTTCAACTATGTACCACATGCTGACTAAAGTTTTTGACATTAGGTTTTATTTGAAAGAATAAATTATAAGATTAAATAAGGTAGCCATGGAATTTCAATCTGTCAAACATTTCATTTATTGTTCATTAATAATACAAAAATGTCATACACTAACGAAGAGAAACGAGATATGATAAGTATTTTTTATTCTTCGAACCGAAATTCAACAGTAGCGAGTACAAGATATCTACAATTATATCCAGAACGACAACAGCCTCACCGTACCATTTTTCTAGATCTCGACAGAAATTTGGTCGAGAATGGATCGTTTACTAAGCCGCGTAATGGTCAAGACAACAGGAATTTAAATGAAAATCGATAACATATTTTACAAATGGTAAATTAAAAGCGTGTTTTCAAATTTCATGTGAATCTTGTATTTTTATAGATAAATAATAATCCATCAATTTCTACACGCGAAGTAGCGTCAGAATTAAATTTGTGCCAGTCCAGAGTTTGGAGAACTTTACATAAAAGTAGGTTTAAACCGTACAGGATCCATGTTAGTCACTCTTTACTGCCTGGAGATAATTTGAGAAGGCTAGAATATTGTAATTGGTTAATGGGAAGGATAGAAAATGACGAAAAATTTTTAAGCAATATCATCTGGTCAGATGAAACAAAATTTACAAATTCTGGAATGTTCAACAGAAATACGGAGCACTATTGGGCAGTACAAAATCCCCGACAAAACAGGGCTAGAAGACCACAACATCGTTTTGGAATAAACGTTTGGATGGGTATTTTGGCAAATCGTCTCTTAGGACCAGTTATGTATGAAGAACATTTAAATGGAGCAAGATATTTAAACATTTTACGTACATACGTATCTGACTATCTTGACGACAATATCCCATTAAATCAATTACAATATTTATGGTGGCAACAAGATGGCGCACCAGCACACAATGCAGCTGTTGTTAGAAATTTCTTAAATCAAGAGTTTGCAAACCGTTGGATTGGAAATAGGGGAGTTGTTGAAAGGCCTGCGAGATCACCTGATTTAAGTCCGCTAGATTTTTTTATGGGGATATGTTAAAAATAATATTTATAAATTAGATGCGCCACAAAACATTGAAGAATTACGAGACAGACTTCAGAATGCCTTCGATGCAGTTCCTAGAAGAACTATACAAAGGGCAGTACAAAATGCCAGAAGGCGTGCCCAATTGTGCATTACCGAAGATGGCCAGATAATTGAACATTTACTGTAATTGTTTATTGTTTACTTTTCTGTGTATTTTTATTAATGTTTTTGTTATCTTGTACTCGCTACTGTTGAATTTCGTTTCGAAGAATAAAAAATACTTATCATATCTCGTTTCTCTTCGTTAGTGTATGAAATTTTTGTATTATTAATGAACAATAAATGAAATGTTTGACAGATTGAAATTCCATGGCTACCTTATTTAATCTTATAATTTATTCTTTCAAATAAAACCTAATGTCAAAAACTTTAGTTAGCATGTGGTACATGGTTGAAATCAGAAAAAAAAACTCTTTCTGAAGATGTCTAAATCCAATATGGCGCCTATAAGAAATTAGATAGTTGATGATGGCCAGAAAGAAACGAAACGTCGTATAAAAATTTAGAGTACACCACTGGATAGAGGTTTAGAAATGGCCACGAGGATGTGTTTTTATATTTTCTCTACAAAGCCAAATGTCGGTGCTACAGGTAAAAGAAGAAAATGGGGTTTTCACGTTTTTTTTTAAATAACGAAGGTCATTTGTTACAGGTCTATTTTCTATACGGATTTATAACAAACACAAAATTTAACAACTTTGCCAAATTTAAACCTATACTCTATCTCCAATAATAAGCGAGATCCCCATAGTGAGGGCCGAAAATGAATCACCCTGTATATATATATATATAACTTTATGTAAACCTCTTACTGGATATATTGATTGAATATATGTGTTCTGCTTTATTTTTAATTTCAATATTATAATACACGTATACCTATTATCTTCCTTCTGTTTGTAGCTCTACGCTTTACATACTCGTGAAAACCTGCCGTTTCCTATAAAATTTTGGACAAAGGATAATTAACCTTAATAAAGGTATTGTTGGGAAAATGTTGAAATTTGAATAAAATTAGGGCAAGCATTATGGCCGAAGGAGGATTCCTTAATGTCTAGCCTATCATGCCTATCATCGAGGAAAAGCCATTTGATAGATTGGATATATTCACAAAACCGAATTGGTTACCGGCTCACAAATGACAATCGTTCAGACATGTAGGGTGTTACTTTTGTTGCATATTATTGTTAGCTTCATGTGAACCTTTCATTGGAATTTTAACGTGGAAGTTTCACTTTTTAATTAGTTTTGATGACACATCATTCAACGATTACTTTAATATATAACTGAAAGTTAATTAAACATTAATTTGTAGGTTTAAGAAAACAGTATTTTGTGTTTGACGTATTATCGAAACACTCAAAAAGCCATTCAAAAGATACATTTATTTTTAATTGTATTTATTTACTTAGATTATAATTAGTTACTTTACCCATGAGTTGCCATATTATTCTTTTAAATAAAAACTGTAATAATACTATGGAAGCTATGGAAAATGAGAAAACAAATCTCGACCTCAAGTGTTGTATGTATGCACAGTTTGTAAAATAAGAAACGTAGGTATCTACCTACGTACCAAGAAAGAAAGGCTAATAAAACATGTTTATATTGTTGCAAAGTACATCTTATATGCTAATATGCTAACATTTAAGATGGCGTTCAGTCTCCATTATTTTTAAGAATAGTCACACAACCAAATTTTTGACGTAATTGGTAAGTAATGAGTACCATGAAATACCATTTGCAGTTTTCCACTCCTTAAACAGTTTGCTTCGATGTTTTGGATTCTTGTCTTCCTGTAAGATCTAATCTACACTATTATCTTTCAACTACACTTTTACCGTTTTCACAAGTTAATCACGCACAAGAAACCACGAACAATGAAATTCAGGATGTCAGAATAACAACTCTAGATGACGCTAACTGCTTTCTTGCAAGAAAGAAGCTACTTCTTTCTTAAGGACGTGATTCCAGCTCGGAAATCCAGAAGAAACTACGGCACAAATATGCTCATATCCATGCGTAAAGATAAGAATTTCTCAACTACACATATAATAACAACTCACAATGTCTATACAAAAATTCTCCAAATAGAAACCATAATTTTAATACAATCAAATATTATTTTTTTGCAATAGTATTAAATTAAATTCTTTAATTAAATTTAACATTTAATGAAAACACATGTGTTAAATGCAATGAAAAAATTAATCTGTTCTTTCAACATTTCCTACATCTATTCCAGAATTTTTCTACCTACCTACTTTCCAACCATATTGTTAATACAATCAAATATTTTTTTTTTCAATTGTAATAAATTAAATTCCTTAATTTAACATTTAATCAAATCACATATGTTAAATGCAATCAAAAAATTAATCTGTTCTTTCAACATTTCCTCTATCTAACCCAGAACCTTCCTATAAGAATCTGAAAATCATTTACACCTATATAAATTTTCAATTGTCCATCAAATACTCACCTGATTTTTGCAACAAATCCAGTTTTGCCAATGGTATAATAATAATCTGCATAATAATATTATCCAGCAAAATCTTACTTTCAATTACGATGAAGCACTGTTTCACCTCTCTGGTTATGTTAATTCGTAGAATTATAGATGTAACTTAATCAAACTCATACCATGCTGTACTTAATTAAAACCTTTCTATAAATCTGCCCAAACCGCCTCAACCTGATGATGATCGTTTAAAATCCTTAAACTGTTGATATAATGCCATCAATTTTGACCGTTCTTTAATAAATAGATATTGCGCATGAAATAGTTTATCATATTAGGCATATTGACTGAAATATGATTAACACTTTAGAGAAACTACACATTATGAACATCGAATTCTATTTCTGATCTCATTCCTTGTTACCAGTATTACTAAGTAGGGGGTTGGCTAGGGATAATAATAATTAAATTATTCTAAGATAAATAATTTGTGGTGCTGATGAAGTTCCTTCAAAGGTCCAGGACGTGCGTGGTATTGGTTAATTAAAATAAATATACAACAACTTAATACATAAAATAACACACAGCGGCGTCCTTAAAATTTGTATTTATATTTACATAATAATAAATCGAAATTCGTATATTTAAATAAAAGAAATTGATGTATGTAAAAGTCATTAAATTAGTAATATATACACAAGGGGGGATAAATTAGTAATCGAGAAATTAATATAAAATATCTGAAATATAAAGGTGAAACAGTAATAAAACAAAGTACTATATACACGCGGAGCGGTGAATAAGTAGATTAAAATTAACACAAAAAATACTCTGAAACGAACGTTAAATTGAGCAGTAATTATGGGTTAATTAATGTATATAAAATAACCTCTGTATCGAAGAGTACAGAGCTACCTTTGATTTGCGGCGATGGGCGGCCACGTGGTCTTCGAAGATATACCTTGGTCAAGTATATGCAGAGCGATGTTTTACCGGAGGAATAAGAAATGAGTTAAATTAATATGGATTCACTTAAAAGAATAATATGCATAGAACAATGCAGTTTACCTTAGAAGTTGAAGAACACCTGGACGGCATGGTAGCATCGTGACTTGGACAGCACGATGAGCGATGTGTGTATCACTCACGAACGTTTTAAAGAGAAGAAGGACCATTAGTTTTCGTGTCGATAGGAAAGGGTCTAGAAAACGGTCTATTTTATGATCCATCGAAGAGGGGGTCGATATCTTGAATTATAATTAATTAAAAGCGCGACCTAAAGATGACTTCTATCGATGTCATAAATATTATTAGAATAACCCTTGTGAACGATATCAAACATGACATATAAAAGAAGATGTAAATAATATTATATTAAAACAATTTTAAAATGGAATGTACTAGAAAAAATTCGACCGTTAACGTTAGATCAGGTAGAAGGAAGGGCCTCGGTCAATTCAGAATATAACAATAGAAAAACTTTCTCTTTGGACACGAATATATACAGTTTGTCCAAATGTAAAAAATGTCTATGTTAATATAATTTAATCGAGATATTTAAAGACGAATGTGTGTATTTAAATAAATTAATTAAAACTTCTATACGCTAAGCGTAACAATTACGCTAAGCGTAACACCAGACTTAAAAGCAGGCAATATTTCTCCTTGGTCGAGATGAGAGATATGGCGAAGTGATTCCAGGAAAGCATAACAATAGTTTCTATTGTTATGTTTTCTTTTGAACTATTTATTAATTTCCTGATCTGTGAACCATCACTTTTGGAAACATCCGTCAACAGTAGATTTAGACAAATCAAGATCTTTTACCAGATCATCTAAGGCATTTTGAGTGGTTTTGGTGCCAAGGAACAATTAAAATCACTGTCCTTATAATCGTCACTGTTGTTGATTTGATACTCGTTCTCATCTTTATGTTGCTGGGACGTATCTGGATGTAGCTCTAATCTAATCACTGGAACTCAGAACAGGTCTAATAGCTGAGGATGCATAGAAAAAAGCCACTTACGATTTTTGCGGTTTATTCTAATGACATTTGCAGCACAAAAATAAAAGTGATTTGATAATTCACACTAAATCATTGGAGTTTTGTACTTGAAATAATGTCTTTTCTTATTTACCCATAAACGCAAAGACACCGCACAGCTTTTACACAGCAAAGTAGGTATCCGGGACTTGTTATTTCTCTCTAATGGAAACCCAAAGTAGACCATGTACGCTTGTATTACTAACTCGGACACATTCAAGCAGGATTAAACATATAATCGCCACTTGACTAAGACATCACAACAAATACACAAAAACTGGTAAATTACTAACACTAATGATAATAATACTCGACTAGTTTATAAATTTGAAGAGGATACCTACATGTCAAGAACTCAAACTACTAGAAGGTACCTGAACGTAGATTCCGAATTACATAAACAACACATGAAAGATGTCATGCAACATTTTGTTGTGCGGTGTAATCTATAATACAACGTCTTTCAAAGAGAAATACATCTAATTATCCATGAATTTCTCCTATAGATTATTATGTTCTGCATTCTTGAAATGCGGATATAACATGAGAGCAAAATGAATTGAGGTAGTAGGAGGCTGCGGTTCGCTGATCGTATTTCGTGAATTATAAAGTAAATAAATCTTACTGACAGCACTTAAATGTCTCCTTGATACAAATTTAATTTACAACTTAAAATATTTATAAAATGTCATACAAATGTCATGTTTTATATTTTATTGAAAAGTTTACAATAATTGTTGAAACTGTTGTCCCTCGGCATTCAAACATAAATTTACGCGCCGCTTCATGTTTTCAAAAACCTTTTGTAAAATAAATCCGTCTACTAACTCGCACTGTCGCACGATATTGTTCCGTAAATCGTCTATTGTATGCACTGGATTTTTAAAAATAGAGTTTTTTAAGTATGGAAATAAAAAGTAATCCAGAGGAGTTAAGTCACACGATCTTGGCGGGAAACGGTCAACACTAATAATTCTTTCATCCAAAAATTCACGTAAATAATTTATTGTTTCACGGGCAGTGGGTGGTCGTGCGGAATCTTGCTGAAAGAAACCTAACTGTAACTCGTCATCATGCAGTTGATTTATGAATGTTTCCAGTATATTATTGCGATATCTTTCACCATTTATAGTTCCTTCGAAAAAGATCGGACCAATAAGCCTTCTACGTGACATGGCACACCAAACCCCTATTTTTACAGGATGCAACGTTGTTTCCCTATAATAATGCGGATTGTCTGTTGCCCACATACGCATATTCTGAGCGTTTATGTAGCCGTTAAGGTGAAACCACGCTTCGTCGGTGAAAAACGTTTTATCCAAAACATCGTCGTCGTTAAGATTTGCATTAAAGAGACGACAATAGGCAACTCTTCGAACGTAATCTGGCGGCAATAGTTCTTGATACAATTGAACCTTGTAAGGATGCATACCAATATCGCGTTTAAGAATACTGCGGCAGGTTCCATAACTTATATCCAACTGTTGTGCCAGTCTTCTGACAGATGTTGTAGGTTGTTCTCTAATTGCGTTTCTTGCATTATTAACAAGATTTTGGGTCCTAACTCGAGAAGATCTTCCCCCTTTCCATTGTCTTTTTACAGACCCAGTTGTTCGAAAGTTATTTATAATTCTCAATAGGTCACGAGAAAAGTTCTTATTTACTAAAACAACTTCAGGAAAACGTTGTTGGAATTCTTCCTTGCACATTTCTATTGAATAATACCATTCGCCGTTTGGCAAACGTCGACCGTTACGAAAGTAACATTCTAAAATGAACACCATTTGTTCTTGAGTAAACATTCTGAATGTGATTATACTGTTTTTTTTTTTTTTAAATTGTATTGAAAGAATTAATAATTCACACTGACAGTCTGTCATTAAATGTTTGACAGAAAAATATTGTGAATATAATTCACGAAATACGATCTACGAACCGCAGCCTCCTACTACCTCAATTCATTTTGCTCTCATGATAGATTAAATGGTGTAAAGGTTATATACCTGTAACTGTCAAAATTTATCATCGAGAAATATGATAATGAAACTAATAACAAGTACAATTAGATTATTAATTTATTTAATAAGAAAACTTTAAAGATGGGATATTAATCGCACAACCAAGCTAAATAACTAATTTGTAGAAATTTTAATTATAATTTATAACAAGTGTTCGAAATGGTCCCCATTCTGTTGAATGCATAATGCAATACGACGTTTCATGTAGTCAAAAATATTCTGCAGTACATTTGGCATATTTCATTACACAATATGAAACAAACATGTAAATAATTTACATATCTGTAACTATGCACATGGACAATACACCTCGTATTTTCAGCATTTACTTCTGCTTAATACATATGTTTCTGCCATTTAGGCGTCCTCAGCTAAGCTAGTGAAGCAATGTATACAAATTAATACAAACATGTTATAAACACCTGGTTTGTATCTGTATTTAAATTTACTGAAATAGCCCGCATAGATCAAGCAAGTTCCGTCCTATAAGAAGACAACTATTTAATAATTGACATCTTACGGGCGAAAGAGACTTTGTCTGGAGGGCTACCTATCGTTCGAACAGCTAAGCTGCTACGGGAAACGATAAAATACGTATGTAGATGTAGTCCATTAACAACCAGCCAGATGGCGGTAAATATACAAAAAGGTTTTGTTTAAGTATGACAATACGTTAAGCACGTATAAAGAGTTTGTACAATATGAAACAAACATGTAAATAATTTACATATCTGTAACTATGCACATGGACAATACACCTCGTATTTTCAGCATTTACTTCTGCTTAATACATATGTTTCTGCCATTTAGGCGTCCTCAGCTAAGCTAGTGAAGCAATGTATACAAATTAATACAAACATGTTATAAACACCTGGTTTGTATCTGTATTTAAATTTACTGAAATAGCCCGCATAGATCAAGCAAGTTCCGTCCTATAAGAAGACAACTATTTAATAATTGACATCTTACGGGCGAAAGAGACTTTGTCTGGAGGGCTACCTATCGTTCGAACAGCTAAGCTGCTACGGGAAACGATAAAATACGTATGTAGATGTAGTCCATTAACAACCAGCCAGATGGCGGTAAATATACAAAAAGGTTTTGTTTAAGTATGACAATACGTTAAGCACGTATAAAGAGTTTGTACAATATGAAACAAACATGTAAATAATTTACATATCTGTAACTATGCACATGGACAATACACCTCGTATTTTCAGCATTTACTTCTGCTTAATACATATGTTTCTGCCATTTAGGCGTCCTCAGCTAAGCTAGTGAAGCAATGTATACAAATTAATACAAACATGTTATAAACACCTGGTTTGTATCTGTATTTAAATTTACTGAAATAGCCCGCATAGATCAAGCAAGTTCCGTCCTATAAGAAGACAACTATTTAATAATTGACATCTTACGGGCGAAAGAGACTTTGTCTGGAGGGCTACCTATCGTTCGAACAGCTAAGCTGCTACGGAAAACGATAAAATACGTATGTAGATGTAGTCCATTAACAACCAGCCAGATGGCGGTAAATATACAAAAAGGTTTTGTTTAAGTATGACAATACGTTAAGCACGTATAAAGAGTTTGTACAATATGAAACAAACATGTAAATAATTTACATATCTGTAACTATGCACATGGACAATACACCTCGTATTTTCAGCATTTACTTCTGCTTAATACATATGTTTCTGCCATTTCAGTAAATTTAAATACAGATACAAACCAGGTGTTTATAACATGTTTGTATTAATTTGTATACATTGCTTCACTAGCTTAGCTGAGGACGCCTAAATGGCAGAAACATATGTATTAAGCAGAAGTAAATGCTGAAAATACGAGGTGTATTGTCCATGTGCATAGTTACAGATATGTAAATTATTTACATGTTTGTTTCATATTGTACAAACTCTTTATACGTGCTTAACGTATTGTCATACTTAAACAAAACCTTTTTGTATATTTACCGCCATCTGGCTGGTTGTTAATGGACTACATCTACATACGTATTTTATCGTTTCCCGTAGCAGCTTAGCTGTTCGAACGATAGGTAGCCCTCCAGACAAAGTCTCTTTCGCCCGTAAGATGTCAATTATTAAATAGTTGTCTTCTTATAGGACGGAACTTGCTTGATCTATGCGGACTATTTCAGTAAATTTAAATACAGATACAAACCAGGTGTTTATAACATGTTTGTATTAATTTGTATACATTGCTTCACTAGCTTAGCTGAGGACGCCTAAATGGCAGAAACATATGTATTAAGCAGAAGTAAATGCTGAAAATACGAGGTGTATTGTCCATGTGCATAGTTACAGATATGTAAATTATTTACATGTTTGTTTCATATTGTACAAACTCTTTATACGTGCTTAACGTATTGTCATACTTAAACAAAACCTTTTTGTATATTTCATTACATTTAATTGTAATTGTATTCATCAAGTCATTTAAGTTATTCATCTTATCTTATATACGTACTTCATTTTTTAGCAATCCGAAAATAGAAAAATCTACCGGTGTAAGATCTGGTGACCTTGCTGGCCAAACACCTCTGCTTATAACTCGATGAGGGAAGTAATATTCTAAAAGCGCTAAATTTTCACGCGTTGTATGTGCAATAGCCCCATCTTGTTGGAAGTAACCCCCATTGAATTCGTCTCGTTGCACTTGGATTAAAAATGGTGTTATTAACTGGTGTCGGTAATGTTATTGTGAAAAAATATTGGTCTTATTTTTCTGCGACGAATATTGCCAATCTTCGTTAAGAAATTGTGCACTTCGAAAATCTGCTTCAACAATAAAAATATTTTCTTGCAATGTATACGTTATTTAGTAGTATTGCTTATTAAGTAAAAAAAAATATTTGTAAGAAAAAATTATATTGCTGGTCACAAAATTTAAATAGTTATAAATAAAAGGCAAGAAGCTTATAATAATTTGCAAGTACTAGTTACTCAGTGCCTACCGATATGAAGTTCTTTTTGAAACACGTTGTATTACTACATATGAATATAATCAATCTATAATATGTATTTTTGATAATAAATTACGCAAATAGTGTATCTTAATTTTAGACAACTCAACATTCCACTCAGCATAGAAAATCTATATTTTTATTTTTCGATGTTACAGATGGTTGCGGATGGTGTGGTAAACCCGTAGAAGAAAATATTGGACTCACAGCTGGTACGAGCACGTTTTGTTCTGAGTTATGCTTTTCTCAGTCCAGAAGAGCGAATTTCAAGAAAAATAAGACATGTGATTGGTGCAGGCACGTTAGACATACTGTATCTTATGTCGATTTTCAAGTAAGTTAAGCCAATACTATCATTTTTTAATACTTAATTGACTTTTTTAAAGTTGAAAGATTGACAATTTTCTTAAAGTGCATTAATTTTCTGGTTATTATTATTATCCAAAGAACGTTCTCTTTGTGTTGAGTCTAACTTGAAGTAGGTCATGATTTATTAATACAAATGTCACTATGACACTTTCATTTCTGTTTAATAAAAGTGAGAAATCAGAAAAAATAATTGAATTGATTCGGCATTTACTTGATGAAGATCCATAATTTAAAATAGAAATAAAACTACTGTTCTAATCTTCACTTTTAGTGAACCGTAGTTTTATTTCTATTTTAAATCAGAAAAAAATTGTGAAATTTTTAAGTAAGTTATTGGAATTTACTGTATCCAGGCTTCATGTAATATGCACGTTTGAGGAACTGAAGGAACTCAGACAGAAATATTTCGGGAGAGATCTATTGAATCCTTCGAGTGTACTCAAACTTCCCCTGAGGAGGATAGTGGCTTTTATTGAGGACACTAACAGAGTGGAACTGAGAGATCTATTGAGGATAGTACAAAGAGCAGTGCGCTCAAGTGCCCGGACGTGCTGGCGTCCAACCCAAAACAGAAGAAGAAGAAGAAAAAGAAGAAGAAGAAGAAGAAGAAGAAGAAGAAGAAGAAGAAGAAGAAGATGAAGAAGAAGAAGAAGAAGAAGAAGAAGAAGAAGAAGAAGAAGAAGAAGAAGAAGAAGAAGAAGAAGAGACTGTATATCCATGAAAAATAATGAAATTTAATATTTTGGAACGGCCACTTTCTAAAACTTGGATTCAGCGTTGATTAAGTCGACAAGAATATTTCGATGGACTGCATTAGTTACTGAATTTAATTTTAACCGTAACTTTGCGAGTAAAATCATTATATTATAATTGTGTATTATGACAGAGAAAGGGCAATTTTGTTGGATTAATTCAAGCAACATTGAGCATTTGCAAAAAAGGTATCAATACCAGCTAGAGCGATTATTCGAATATATGGAAGCTTTTATTTACTGGATATTTCTTAACTTAACGCAGACCCAAAAAACAGATTGTGCTGGTTGGTGCAAAGAAAATCTTGCATGTTTTGTTCACGCATCTTCTCAATTGTTATGACGTTGTAATAGGCTAGGAAAATTGAATCTATCGATAAATTAGATACAAGATTATTCTGAAGTAATAATAATTGTGCGCCAAGAAAATCTGTAGAAAGAATGACGGTAATTTCCTTCTTATTGTTTCTACCAATTATACTTGTTATATGTAGTCTACCTTCTAACAATTAGAACAACCATAACGATGACTCAGATAATTGCCGCAATAAAAATGACTTGCATGTACAAACGGGTATCAATTTCCTCTCGTCTAATACCCTTCAATTAGCGGAATTACACTCCATCAGTTCTCTAAGGGTCTCAAATCATTAGAATTATCATTCAAAGTCCACGAATTAATGCAGCGATCAATAATACTCGACACATGTAATATAGTCCGTAAATTTTTAAATATAGAATAAATTCGAATGGCTGATTAAATACCCCGATATAGACTTCTATAATTTGAAGATTCATGCAAATGACGAAAAACAATATTACATCATATAACTTGTAGTAAATACTCATAGCTTATATCTTCAAATATGTGGGTAGAGCAAAATGTTTCCCTGCTACAGGGTGAGGAAGTGCCAGGCACATTAAGTGTATATAATAAATCTAAAGAATACAATAAATTAAAGCTTAAGCAAATAAAGAGAAGCGGTGGTTTATCAAATGTCACAAGAAATCAACAAAGAAGATTATTTAAGAAAATTAATACTGGTAGCCGTAACTTTGTGGTAATTCATTTTGAAAATAATAAAATAAAATAAAACAATCACTTTGTTATACCACTTTATTCACATATAATAGTGACCGCGGTTTCGACATACAATGTCATTATCAAACTGCAAAAGTTACAGGTCTACATCGATCTTATAAATGACACAAAAATATATGGGGGTGGTTTATGCTGTTATTCATAATAGGTATAATATTTAAAAGGCCCTTATTTAAATAAAGACTACGTCTTCAAAGACGCTCATAAGAAATATTAGCTAAACAAAAAAGCCCTGATGAACATAAACATGAGCAATTATTATCAAAAATCCCCCCGATATCCCCCAATATCTTAAAGTTATCATTCCTCCTAGTACTAGCCCCATATGAGCTACCGAAGAATAGGCAATCTAAAATTACTACTATATACTTAACTATTATATACAACATTGGAAAAGAGGTGTATATACATATAAGATCCAACTGGTCATTCAAAACAATATCAATTGTGTTGTTTCCGCTTTTAAAAATTAAATAAAAATAAAATTAAACAAATTAGATCAGAGCTTAAAATTTGATATATACCGTAAACCTACTTTCACTGATTGCATTATTCCCAAAGATTCACTACACCCTAAGACACACAAGCATTCATTTTGTAATTCTATGATACATAGAGCATTAAATATTCCTTTGTCTAATGAATCTTTTGTTCGTGAAATCAATACTATAAAACAAATAGCGGTAAACAATAGTTATAAAAGTAGCGTAATTGACAGTATACTAAAGAAAAAACAGTTACAAGTGGCCCTTAGTTTAGTATATCCTAAAGATAGTGCTAATTTGAAACAATTTGTCTCGTTAACTTACTTCGGTAAAATAAGCTAGCAAATTGGAAATATAATTTCAAAAAATAATAGTAATATTAGTATAGCTTACAAACCATATGCAAAACAAGTAATTATATTGTAATGATTGTAAAAGTGTATATATAGGTCAGACTGGTCGAAGTTTTATTATATTGGTAAAAGAACACATGAGGTCATATAAACTAAAGAAGACAGATTCAACATTCGCAAACCATCTTATTACAGAAAGGCATACATTTGGTCATCATAAAATATTGCATTTGGCCGAGAAAGGTCGTAAATTAAATCTTTTAGAGGCACTAGAAATTTTTAAAAGCCGAAACAACAGAATAGATATTGTTTTGAATGACCAGTTGGATCTTATATATACACCTCTTTTCCAATGTTGTATATAATAGTTAAGTATATAGCAGTAATTTTAAATAACATCATAAACCACCCCCATATATTTTTGTGTCATTTATAAGATCGATGTAGGCCTGTAACTTTTGCAGTTTGATAATGACATTGTATGTCGAAACCGCGGTCACTATTATATGTGAATAAAGTGGTATAACAAAGTGATTGTTTTATTTTATTTTATTATTTTCAAAATGAATTACCACAAAGTTACGGCTACCAGTATTAATTTTCTTAAATAATCTTCTTTGTTGATTTCTTGTGACATTTGATAAATTTTTGATTTATTATATACACTTAATGTGTCTCGCACTTCCTCACCCTGTAGCAGGGAAACATTTTGCTCAGAGAAGATTATATATGTGTAACGACAATCTAAAAATACTGACAGCAAAGAATGCTGAAAATATATGCCTTGAAGGTGGGTAGTATGGGTTATGGAAAGACGTATTCATCTATGTGAAAAATACTTCTCCAAAGAATAACACCAGTGTTTTTTTAATAACGCTTTTTAATTCTGATCTAAATACAGATCTTCTTAAATGTTACAACACGTGAAAAATGGTTTTATATTCGCACTACTGCATTAATAGAACTCATAATCACGACAACCAAAGTACTAAAAGGTTGGTGAACATCGTGTCTCATTCTAATGTTGTGAGAATATACGTCGGCGCAGGCGCGACTCGTGATGACGAATTTGGTGGTGCATATACAATGATGCGAGTGCTTCGTGTATTCTCGTGTACTAACTGTAGCGTTCTTAGTATACACCGAAAACACACGAGGCACTCGTATCATTGTACGTGCACCTCCAAATACGTCATCACGAGCCGCGCCTGCGTTTGTTTTAAACACATTAATATTTTCCTAAATGTAGCAACATACTCCAAGAATATAGAAATAACAAACAAAGGAACACATCCCATGCAGAAGGCGAAATACCCTACAATATCACAGCAAGCTATAGTCTAGAGTTAATCTCTGTATAGTTTAGTGACAACAGGACTTGTATGGAATATATTGTCGAATACTGCGGATAATATAGATTTTGGTGAATATTATTTTCGACAACTATATTCAGTGTTTAATCAAAAATAGATTGTCCCGTATTGTCATTTCCAAAAACTTGGTCTTGTTATTCCGGTCTAATACGCGATTGTCCGTGGAGGTCAAGATGACAAACAGTTTTTTGTCTGGTATGAAAGTATAGATATTTTGTTTTGTTGAGGTTCAATTACGATTAATTTTCTGAAAATCATTCATGAAGAATTTGCAATAAATTATTTTCTGTTGCACTAGTGTCAGCAGAGTTCCAAAGAAACAGAGATATGCTATCCAAAAATACGCTAGACAGAAATAGTGGAATATCATTGATATATACTTTAAATAGGACAGGTCCAAGAACATAACCCTGCGGTGCTCTATTGGTAACAGGCAGACGAACACATGTTATGTTTGACTTGCTATCTGTTATATGCAACTTGACAAATGGCGTTCTAGCTTTCGAATAAGACGAACGCAATCAGCAGCGCAACTTCTAATTCCATATTTATACATTTTACCTAGCAACTTGTCATGCTAAACGCAGTTAAAAGGCTTCTGCAAGTCGCAAAATTTACTTACAGGTGTTTTATGATTATTGATTTGGTCAATAAAAACTACGTAAAAATTAATTAAAGCAGTTGCAGACGAATCAGATGAACTTGACGATTAAAACATTTTAAACCATCTGACCTACGAGCTAGATTGATTAACTAATATAATATTTAAGTTTAATATCTACGAGGGTAAGGTGAAAAATTCTCGGCCTGACACAGAGATGGCGTTCCAATCAGCGAAAATTTATTTTTGCCTGGGTGCACCTGTCATAGGTTCGTATGACAAGTTTGAACTTGTTCTGCCAAGCAGTTTGTTTACACGAATTTTCGCAGTAGACGTCTTGAGTATTTTTCGGTAAAATGGATAAACTTGAATATCGTGCGGTCATAAAATTCTTCATTTTGGATGGATTAACGCCTAAGGAAATTCATCCGAAGTTGATAAAAGATTACGGGGACTCTGCTCCTTCAATGTCAACCGTTAAAAAGTGGGCAGCTGATTTTAAACGTGGTCGCACGTCCCTCGAAGATGACCCACGTGAAGGACGGACAAAAACAGTAACCACACGTGCACAGGTGTACGATATCGTGTTGGACGATAGGCGTATGAAGGTGAGTGAGATAGCCGACGCCGTGGGGATATCGGAAGAAAGGGTGCGAAACATCTTATACGAAGAATTAGGGATGAGAAACCTCTGCGCATGGTGGGTGCCGCATTTGCTGAATGATGATCAAAAGCAAATGCGCAAACAACTTTCGCAACAACGTTTGAACCGATTCAATAGAGATCCGTCCGATTTTGTGCGGCAATTTGTTACTATGGACGAGACAGTCCACCACTACACGCCAGAAACGAAACAGCAGTCGAAGCAGTGGGTGGAAGCCGATGGTTCAGCGCCAAAGAAGTCGATCGCATCTGCCGGAAAGGTCATGGCCAGTTTGTTTTAGGATGCGAAAGGGATCCTGTTAATTGATTACCTTGAAAAAGACAGAACTATTGCAGGCAAATATTACTCCAACCTTCTTGACCAGCTGAATGCTAAAATTCGCGAGAAGAGGCCTGGCTTGAAGAAGAAAAAAAATCATGTTTTACCAGGACAACGCACCTGCTCACAAAAGTGCGTTGGTAATGGGAAAACTACAGGATTTAGAGTATTATTTTCTCGGCCGCCCCCTCCCTATTCTCCTGATTTGGCACCCTCAGACTTCCGTCTGTTCCCAAACTTGAAGAAATTTGTTTCTGGGAAGTGCTTCGCGTCCAATGAAGAAGTTGAGAAGGCCGTAGATGGATATTTTCACAGCCTTCCAGACTCTTACTTCCGGGAAAGAATACTGATGTTAAAGAAACGCTAAGTGTGTTGAAGTCAAGTGAGATTATGTAGAAAAATAAAATCACTTTTTAATTGAATATCGCAGTCTTTCATTGTCAGACCGAGAATTTTTCAATTTACCCTCGTATATAGCCATTAAGTAAAAATTATTGTATAAGGCCCAAAATTAACAGAATATCCTTTGTATATTTATAACTAGACACAAATCTTTCATTTTTTATGTAGAATTTATATAGTAATAAATTTATTGCTATGGTAAAAACAGTAACTTACGAAATGTATTACCTTTAGATAGATACAATTGTTTATAATAGATTTAAAATTAAATAATGGTTTTCAGGATGGGGCATCGCAGTTGCAGTTTTGTTCCGATAAGTGCTTGAACCAATACAAAATGCATATTTTCTGCAGAGAAACGCGAGCACATTTGGAAATGCATCCTCATTTACCAATAGACGACTCAGGAAGTGGTTTGATTACACCCGAACTTTGGATGAAGAATTGTAAATCACCCGATTCCAAATCACCAACACCACCAGAGTCACCTAAGCAACAGCAAGCCGATTTACCGCAAACTTCTCCACTACCATTGATCTCCATAGCCCATCCATCTAAACTTTTAGCTTCGAACGCAGATTCTCATGATCTAAATAGGAGAATAAGAACTAAACCGCAACGAAAGCAACGAAAACGATGTTCTTCAACAGTGACTTGTTCAAATTTCGTTAAACCACAGGTAGAACTTCCTCAGGACCTCCGGGTTAGACATTCACCAGTTAATTGTGTGAATAGTCATCAGCTTCATGAAGTAACAAATCCTCAAATGGAAAGAATACCAAATCCATATTTCTGCCATCAACAATCACCTTATCCATCAAATCCGAGAATACCTCATCCCGCTTTCTTAAATACCTTACCGGCACCTCCACCAATTAAACCAGAATCGTCAAATGTTCTACCACCGGTAACAGTCTTAGTACCTTATCCTATTTTGGTGCCAGTGCCTCTTCCGATACCGATTCCCTTACCACTTAAGAGTTTTTTCCAGGCGGAACAATCTAGAAAGATATTGGAAAATAATAATGCTGCAAAAAATATGACAGAGACATCGCCTAATGTTACGAACCAGCAAAATGGAAATTCTAGTCAAAGTAGTGATGATACAACGGTAATAACAGTTGACGATCGTGATGAAGAGAAAGAAGTTTTGAAAAACGGGATAGCCAGGCCCATGAGGAAACGGAAAAGAGTCGTAGATCCTAAAGCTAGGGTCCTATTAAAAAAGAAGCCCTTGTCTACATAATTTGACAAGTCAGTTCATTGTTAGAAAAATATTTTTTTATTATTTATTTATTGTCATAGATGTTTAATAAATAGTAGAAACTGTTTTATATTTTATTTCTATTGTAATATCGCACAATAAATGTAAAAAAACCTCTTCGTTTTTTATTTATTACAATGTTGGTATATTTTATTAATATTTTAATAGGAATAATAATAAACGACCTTATGTTTGGAAGACGGTGAAGAATGTTTTAAACCGATACATACATATATACATACGCATATATATATATATATATATATATATATATATATATATATATATATAAATATATATATAAATATATATATACATATATATATATATATATATATATATATATATATATTTATATACAATTGGTAAAGCAACGGTCCGGCAAACCGTAGACTTGGTCCCAACGTAGACAAAATTTTTCAATTCAAAATTTCGTATGATTTGCTTTGTAATTTGTATACAGCAATGTTTACATTCACATTTACTTCGCAATTACATACTAATTTGATAATATTTGTAAATAGTTCATATAAAAGCCGAAAAACTCCAAGAATTTATCAATTAATATATTAAATGAACGGTTAAGAAATTATCTAAACACACACACACACACACACACACACATATATATATATATATATATATATATATATATATATATATATAGTAAACCTAATCAGTAGGCGATTAAAGGTCTGTATATTACTTCAAAATATATGTATTTAAAAAACTCTACATGTTTCGGCTGTGTACGCCTTTATCAAGAGAATACAGAATACATTCATATTTTGTATTCTCTTGATAAAGGCGTACACAGCCGAAACATGTAGAGTTTTTTAAATATATATATTTTGAAGTAATATACAGACCTTTAATCGCCTACTGATTAGGTTTACCATATCATACCAAGGTCACGAAGTTATTATATATATATATGTATATATATATATATATATATATATATATATAGTAAATTCAATTTGTTGGCGATTAAGGTCTGGTTTTATTTCAAAATGTATATATTTAAAACAATCCTACATGTTTTGGCAAATGATGCCTTTTTCAAGGAATATAAAATATAAATGACATTAATATGCTGTCATTTATATTTTATATTCCTTGAAAAGGGCATCATTTGCCGAAACATGTAGGATTGTTTTAAATATATACATTTTGAAATAAAACCAGACCTTAAATCGCCAACAAATTGAATTTACCATAACATACAAAGGTCACGAAATAATTATCTATACCGGGTGCGGCAATAGTGTGTCGGCGGAGCTTAGCATGAAAACTAATAAAGTTGTAACAATGAAATTTTACGTACACATATAGTATGCTACAGTGCATTTTCTAATTTTATTTATATATTTACAGGGTGTTCCAAATTTCCGCAACCACTTTCAATTTTTTTTTTTTAAATAGATTGCTATACTTTCTTGTTATTATGATGATAGCCACCCAAATTATCTTTGCAATGATATATGACAATGTGCACTTACAACTGTTAGTTTTGGTTTTATTGCAAATTTTGTTAAAATCTTGACAGTTGCAGCGTCTAACATTTTAAGTCTTAGCCTGAAAATGGGTGCAGTGCCTCACGTAACTTTTTTTTTACCAATTTATGGACTAACACGTTATATGTTTTGAGGGTGAACAACGTGACAACATATACAGAGTGTTAAATATGTCGTGCCAAAGTTATCGAAGTTTAAAGACTATTTTCTCTTTTTTTTTAAATTGAACCTATAATTTTTTTATTAGTCAGCAAATTCCTTGTAAAATTGCCGTTAAAATGATACCAATAACATAGTACTTATTTCTAGTATTTTCGAAGTTATAACCCTTTAATGGGATATACCTATGTTTATATTATTCAATATGCGGTGCATCTAATAGTTGGTTGGCCATGAAATGATATCAAACAAAGTAACTTTTACAAACACCTGTTTCTTAATTCTCTATTATTAGTTTTAGAATTACATTTTGTAATTTTTCAATAATAAAACAAAATTAATTTAAAATATGTTCAAATATTTTTCCATTCTGCTCTACACATGCTCTTAATCGCCTCTGCATCGACAGACTTACATTTTGAGCCATGTTGTTTTCACTTAATTGAAGAAAAGCGTTTCTGATTCGTTGCTGCATGTTCTCTGCCATTGTAGGAGGTGTTTCGTAAACTATATTTTATACAGTAGGCCACAGAAAAAAATCACAAGGGGTTAGATCTGGTGACCGCGGTGGCCAGCTTATAAAGCTTCCTCTCCCAATCCATCTATTGGTGAATATCCTATCTAAATATGTTCTTGCAGCAGCACCGTAATGTGCAGGTGCACCATCATGTTGGTACCACAATCTCCTTATGACGTTATCTGGTAGGTCTGCTAACAGCAATGGTAAATTATTTTGTAGGAAATTTGTGTAGATTTCACAATTTAAAGTATTATTAAAAAAGAATGGACCTACAATAGTGTTTCCTATGATGCCTCCCCAGGTGTTAACACTCCATTTTTGTTGGTATAAAATGGGTTGCACAAAATGAGGGTTTCTAGTATCATAATAATGAGAATTTTTTCTGTTTGTTATTCCACAATTAGCAAATATTGCTTCATCTGTGAAAAGCACATGATCTAGAAAATTTAGATCTTTTCGTAATTGGAAAAGTAGCCATTCACAGTAAACAAGTCTCCTTTCAAAATCCGTTTGTAATAAGCCTTGATGATTTTGAATTTTGTAAGGGTGAAATTTATGTTTTTTTAAAATCCTTCTTACAGCAGTGACTTCTATCCCGTGTTCTTTCGAAATTATCCTTGTAGATACGGGCGGATTTTCCACAACGGACTGGACGACTGTCACTTCATTATCTTCTGTAACCATAGACTTAGTTCTTTCATGTTTGACATAATTCACTGAACCCGTCCGAAGAAACCTTGTCAAAAGTCTTAATATCTGGTGCTCTTCGGTGAGGATACTCCATAGCATATGTTCTTGATGCTAAAAGTGGATTTCTATTGCTAGCGCCAAGAACAAATACCATGTCTATTAGCTCCTCTTTCGAAAAATTCATTCTAAAGAAACACAACTGTAAACTATTACGGCATGGAAATAAAAAATAATGAAAACAAAACGATATAACTGACAACAAGATAACAACTAATAACGAACAAACGGAAATTGATAATTAACTAGCCGAACTTAAATTATAACAATTAAACGCGATTACAGTAAAGAGAAACTATTGAAAAACACTTTATATGGAAATTTTAAGTAGATATTTGACGTTTGGTTACACAGCAATTTTTGCTTAATATCATTTCATGGCCAACCAACTATTAGATGCACCGCATATTGAATAATATAAACATAGGTATATCCCATTAAAGGGTTATAACTTCGAAAATACTAGAAATAAGTACTATGTTATTGGTATCATTTTAACGGCAATTTTACTAGGAATTTGCTGACTAATAAAAAAATTATAGGTTCAATTTAAAAAAAAAGAGAAAATAGCCTTTAAACTTCGATAACTTTGGCACGACATATTTAACACTCTGTATATGTTGTCACGTTGTTCACCCTCAAAACATATAACGTGTTAGTCCATAAATTGGTAACAAAAAAGTTACGTGAGGCACTGCACCCATTTTCAGGTTAAGACATAAAATGTTAGACGCTGCAACTGTCAAGATTTTAACAAAATTTGCAATAAAACCAAAACTAACAGTTGTAAGTGCACATTGTCATATATCATTGCAAAGATAATTTGGGTGGCTATCATCATAATAACAAGAAATTATAGCAATCTACTTAAAAAAAAAAAATTGAAAGTGGTTGCGGAAATTTGGAACACCTTGTAAATATATAAATAAAATTAGAAAATGCACTGTAGCATACTACATGTGTACGTAAAATTTCATTGTTACAACTTTATTAGTTTTCATGCTAAGCTCCGCCGACACACTATTGCCGCACCCGGTATATATACCTACCTTTCAAACTTGTAAAGATTTATATTTGGCGGTTTCCGATCAGTTAATACAGAAATTGTTGGTGATGTTTCATTTTGTGCAACACAAAAGTAGTTATAATGCGTTCCAATTAAGAAAGGACTAGATGGCGCGGCAATCTGAGTATAATTTACACAGGAATTTCAAAAAAAATTGATAATTTGTATTTGAGGTTATATATCTACTAACCTATATAAAAGATTATTTTTTGACGTTTGTTTATTAACATATTTATTATTAAGAAAGCTTAGACTTTAATAGGTAGTTTTTATTCAAGCAAGAAACGGCAAATATATACCAATGCAAGGTATTATATAAAATATTTCAATCAATACCTTATAATCTGTTATTTATTGTTTGAAGGTGTTGCATCTACAATAAATTTGTGCGTAAATACGGTGAGAATGTGTTAAAATTACTACAGGAGAAATATTTACATCTTTCTTTGATTTTATTAGAGAACAAAACTCGGTAAACCTGCAGAATCAGTGTCCCATTTCAACAGACATTTACGGATGAGCATAACCAATCATATGTCGGCAATATACGAGCAACGTTGCCAAATGCACTACTAATATAAAGAATAGTGATTTAGAGCGATGTGTAAATATTTGTAAATATAACCGCAAAATAATTTTATACCAAGACGAACCATTTAACAATGTATTTTAAGTTCTAACTAAATTATAACATATAAATTAGGAGTACCTATAACATATAAAAATTACAAATTAACGTAAATTAATAACTGGAAAATAAGGTGAATTAACAATGAGAAATAATTTAAATAATTACCAGAGATTTGACAACGTTGCAGTAAGTTTGCTATATTCGTAGCGGGAAATTTGGATGGGACACTGATTCTGCAGGTTTACCCAAAACTCTTGTGTAAATGTGAAACTAATCAATTTAAAGGATTGATGGTGACAGTGTATTATAATTATCATAATATTTGTGTATCGTTTAGCTTAAAAAATATAGCATTTTACAAAATACAGTTATTTTAATAGTATCTATAATGAGAGAGCAATAAGGAAATATTTACCTGCATCATTTCACATAATTTGGATAAAAATTTTTATACATTTATACAATTTATATACATCTGAAAAAGGTATTTAAAAATATTAACATAATAAAACTTAAGCATTTTTCCAGTTTCAGTATTTGATTAAACATGTGTTCGTTTCTTTATTTCAAGTTATGGCTGATTAATACTTATTTTTTTGCTTATGTATGGGATAAATTGCTACTATCGTACAATGATTTTTTTTGCTTTTAGCAGAAATATGGTTTGATTACAGTTCAGATTTCAATGTAGGTAATTGAATAAAAAGAATAAACAAAAAGAGAAATTGCTTACATGGGAACCTCCGTGTGTTCAGTAAAAACAATTCTTTTTTCATAAATGTGAGAGTAAAATGAACACAATGAGCGTAAAACCCTCTTTTATTAGCATAATATACATTAAGTCTTTTACCTACACTTACATAACTACATTAAAAAAATTGTATAATCATTTCCTACTTAGAAATTTCATTAATATTCCACGATTATCACAATATCTGGTAGTCATTTGAGACCTAGGACGTCGAACTATTTCTGAGGACCTGAAAGAACTTACAATCTCATGATTCTCATGAATGTATATGGTAAACATTATTATATAATTATATTTAGTTTAGATTTTATTCACTATATTAACCAAACTATACAATTTCTAAGTATAAAAACATATACTTATGTATAACACATCACACACACACACGAATCTAATACATATTGTTCACGAATATATATATTGAAAACTACTCATGTTCAAGATCAGAACCTGAATCTAATGAAAATTCTGAGGATGACCCAGTAGTTACAGTACAAGTCAAATTTTCTAATACATTTTCAATAATATTATCTAAATCATACATTTTGTTTTCTTCTGTTATAACGTGATGAATGCTATTTTTCCATGCGTCAGCATCAACCATGTCGAATCCTTTTAATAATAAATTTCTTACTTCGTCTAATTTATATGTCTTATTATTGGCCGCAACGTGATGCTTGACTTGAGCCCATATAAGTTCAATGGTGTTAAGATTACAGTGATTTGGAGGTAAACGTAAAACTGTACGGCCACTTTCTCTAGCTATTTCATCGACCACGTATGAAATTGGATGACAAGATGTGTAATTTTGTACAAGCTCAAACAATTCAATCTTTAGCATGGAATTATCAGCTAAAATTCCTTTGGTTAAAAGCCATTCAATGAGTGCGTCCTTTTCTGTTTTAGTAGAATGATAATATAACACTATTGGGCTCAAGAGAAGATAATATATTTTGCATCCATGCGATGAACACCTCACTATTCATATCTTCATGGTAACCTGCAGTTTTCTTGTATTCAAATAATAGCAAACCCCCATTCATAAAACCAGTTTCGCTGCCAATGTGAATCACAATTAGTTGCTTTCTTTTGCCAGATGGACCTTTTAAACCAGTAGAAAGACCTTCAACAAATGCTTTGGATTAAGTACCGTTGTATCTTTCCATATTTTTGCTTTTGTGTAACCTACATTCACCCATGTTTCATCTAAATAATAGATTTTTCTCCCTTCTGCAGGAAACTTTCTTATACTTGTCAAATAACGACGTTCCAAGATAATATCATTTCGTTCAATTAATATGTTATTTTGTGCGCGTTTTTCCCACTTGAATCCTAGTTTCTTTAGGATTCTCCAGAGTGATGTTCGTTTTAAAGGAGGTAAACTTGCATCCCCTTTAATAGCTTGACATATCTTTTGTGCAAGTTTTGTGCATTTTTAAAGAAAAATGAATGCACGTGCCTTCTAATTGTACTTTTTTGATACTTCATCTAATTTATTGTAACCATCTCGGCAACTTCGTTTTCTTAATGGAGACTTTCCAGACATTTCAATTTCCTTAATAATGTCAAACATAGTATTCCTACCAATCCCTACCTCCCTTGAAGCTTGACGAACAGCAGCTGTTTTGGATATATTAGCTTTGTTCTTAAAATACACATTGTAAGCCATCTGCCTCTGTCCACTTTTTACATATTTTCCTTTACGATTTTTTGATGGACCTGGTAAAGCTGCGTCATCCATGCTCTAAAACGATTACGATTAAATAAATGAAATAAATTTTTTAGTTATAATTAATGAGTGATAAAATATTTTTAGAAAATGATGTTTTCACTTTATAATCTCTATAAAGAACAATCTTTTAACGAATATTAATAATAAATAGCACAATAAACAACTAGTAAAACATGCAATTGACTAGGACTGACAGAAATACCGGTCAGTATTGACAGCAAAACGATAATTTGACAGAACTAAATAAACATAATTTTGCCTGCATAAAGGCGGCCTCTATTTTAGCCAATCACAAGTTCTTATTTTAAGCCCTATCTTTCCCAACGGTTTATTCTTATTTGGAATGGGCATTAGTGAAAACCGGGGAAATATAACCTCAAAATGCGATTTTAAAGTATTATTTTCAATACTTTCCTTTCATTTTCGCATAAAAAGACACATTTTTGAAACCAGCGAAACGTAAAGCTTTCCATTTTTGTATAGTTAAATTAAATCTGCGGTGACCATTCGGAACTATAGCCAATTAGCCATGTTAGAACTAATCAACACTAAAAATAAAAACAAAGTCCATAAAAATGCGAATAAAAATATATAAAAACGGTTTAAGAAACACAACAAAAAAATAATGGCGTCAAAAAATGTTAACGTTGATCCTAATTGGTTAAAATTATTGACTGTCGTTAAAGCAAATATTCTAATTGCCGGTAATTGAAAGTTTACTATACATTCTGCCACCTATTGAAAAGTTCGCAGACTTGACATCTTTTATCCTTGTGTAATAATTAGGCAATTTAACCCTTTATAGGTTTGTGGTCGCTATATTTGCCACTTTTATTTTTCTTATTTTTAATCACGTAGAGCCCTCTACTAGTAGATAGATGCACGCAGTATATATGTCATGCGCCTTAGCATAGTCCAAACTCCACCTCTAGGCACAAATCCTCAACCACCATTGGCCGATGTAAAAAGTGGTCTCTATATTAGCCACTGTGCGTTAAAGTAGTTGCCGGATTAATCACATGTTTTTGTTTTCTCTTGTGTTGTGTGTGTTTTAGATAAATATGGGTGAGTATTAACTATTAATTATTCTATATACATCTACTTAACCATCACAAGGAAAATTAAATGTTAATATCATTCGGCTAAGATGTTATTTCATATGAAACAACAAATATCAATTATAACCTACTTTTAGCACCTACATATAAAGCTTGTGGTCCTTTATAAATCAAATATTTTTGACACATACTGACATACTGACGAATAGAAAATCTATATACTGAGTATTCTTTCTCTTTATTATTTGCAGATAAAATAGAAAAAGCTAAAAGAAGTCTGAACATATCAGACTTTGCAGATATGAATCCTGAAGAAGTTTATGATTATCTTGACAATGTTTCAATCACTGACGAGCAAGCTGCAAATTCAGATGTAGAAGGAGATAGTGATGCTGAGGACGAAAAGTTATATACAGAAACAAGCTCCTATTGTACTTCTCGTAGTTATCTGCAGGTATCCACTTCTTCGGCAATGGAGTGGGATAGTGATGATTCCATTGCTGATCCAACCTATGAAACTGATGATACTCCTGTAAAACGTGTACCATTTTTCGATGATGACAGCACTTCGGAAGATCAGGAAGATACAAATATTGCTTCGGGACGCTATGAAACATCGTCACCTGAACCATCTTTCAAGACTTACGTTTGGTCAAAAGCTGCATCTGAACCAACAACATACAAAAAGTTTACTTATAAAGAAGAATCAAAACCTAATTTCTTGGTTGATTTCAATTCACCGAAAGAAATTTTTTATCATTTATTTGAAAAATGTAAGCAGATCCTCTTGGTAGAAACAAAGCGATATGCATTACAACATAGTGTTGATTTGAATATGTCTGATAGAGAATTTGATGCATTTCTGGGTATTCTAATTATAACTGGTTTTCATAGTTTGCCTAGTCTGAGGATGTACTGGTCAAGTGACCCAAATTTCCAAGTCTCGCGTGTATCCAAAATAATGTCTGTGAAAGGTTTTCTACAGCTGCTTTGGTACATACACGCCAATGATAATGAACGTATGCCAAAAAAAGGAGAATGTACCTATGACAAGCTCTACAAAATAAGACCACTGATAAATTCCCTGACAGAAAAATACAAAAAGTCATTTACCATCAGTAGGCATGCCTCTATTGATGAAAGTATGGTGGGTTTCAAAGGTAGATCTTCTTTGAAACAATACATGCCTATGAAGCCCATAAAAAGGGGCTTTAAAATTTGGGCCCTTTGTTGTTCTGTAACAGGCTATAATTTTATTGTGTATGAAGGAAAATCTAACTCCAAAGAGGAAGGTGCATTGGGAGACAGAACAGTTTTGAATTTGTCTCAACCCCTGCGAAATACGGGTCGTTGTTTGTATTTTGATAATTTTTTTTCAACCATACCATTGATTGAAAAACTATTAACTCAGTTCTTTGCTTGTGGTACCTTTCGTATAAATAGAAAATTTTATCCTAAAGAGAACTTAGTTGTGGACAAAAATTTGAAAATGGGAGAATCAGATTTTGCTCAATGCAATGAAATATCCGTAGTAAAATGGAAAGACAGGGGTTCAAAGCCAGTTGTAATTGTCAGCAACTTTCATAACCCAAATAGTTCAAGTGAAGTGAGAAGAACAAATAAAAAAGGAGAAAAAGAAATGATTAGATGTCCGGAAACTATCAAAGATTATAATAAACATATGGGTGGAGTTGATCACTTCGATCAACTAATGGAATACTACAGTATATCCAAGAAATCGCGAAGATGGTGGGTAAAATTGTTGTACTACTTCATAGATACAGCTATAGTCAATTCATACATTCTGCATTGTCAAAACAGAAAAAGCTCGAATAGGAAGATTATACCCCAAATAGAATTTAGAAGTATTTTGGCTAATCAATTAATCGGTGATTATGAAGGATTGCGAAAAAGAGGCCCGCAAAAAATTACAAAAAACCAAAAAATTGTAAAGCAAGGAACCAATCGAAGTGTGACGGTGGCAAATACTCTCCGTCAAGCAAATGTGGGATCTCACTTACCCATAAAGGCACTTACAGAAGATGTGCTTTATGTAGCACTAAACAGTGTGTCAAAAGATCCAATATATGTGGCGAATGCGACGTTGCATTATGTTTAGAGTGTTTTAAACCCTTTCACGTAAAATGAAAATGACTAGAAAGTTTTTGTATTTTGTTTTCTTTTTATAAGACATGTTAAGTTCACAATAAAACTATTTAGAACGAGATTATTATAAATAATTTTTGTTTGTACCTAAATTTAAAAGTGGCATATATACTGACCACTAACCATAAGCAATATTTATGATTCCTAGATGGACTGTGGCATATATAGTGACCACCTATTTTTTTCAAATGTGTAAACACAATATTTTTTTAAATATTTTTGGGGGTTTCTAAATAACATATTTGACTCAATTTTGGCAAAAAAACAACTAAAAGCTCAAGAAATATTTTGCCCTATAAAGGGTTAAGTGAAATACCCCGCCGAAATATGTTTTTCGAAGATTTACAGTCACTTTGACCAACCTAAGATAACAAAAAAAAGCGGGCTATTCAACTTGTCTTCAAACTTATTGGCTCAGTCTGTATATATCTCCATAAAAATACTGCACCGTGAACGCGAAACGATCTAGTGTTTTTGCGAGATATACTAGGACGTGCTGGCGCGTGACGTCGTCGTCTGGCGTTGTTTTAAATATGCTTTCATTCTCTTGTATTTATTATACAGGCTGGGGCAGAGAATCATTCCTAACTTTGAAGGCGAATAAAAAAGTTGAACAAATCAGTTTTTTTTTTGTATCAAAAAAACAACATTGGAAGTTAATTTCATGATGTTTTAAACAAAATATCCCACATATGCTGATCCTCATTATCAATGCACTATTGCAACCGAACATTGAAATTACGCATCACTCTCTGAAGCATGTCTCGCGGTATGCGACTTATTTCCAAACGTATTGCGTCTTTCAAAGCTTGTAGGTTGTTACAGCGATGTCCAAAAATCTTATCTTTGAGGTATCCCTATAGAAAATAGTCGCACGGAGTTAAATCTGGCGATGAAATGTCACCGAACCTGGAGAACAAGCGGCCGAGGAACATTTCTCTCGAAAATAGCCATTGAATTAGGTAACGTGCGGGCCGTGGCACCATCCTGTTGATACCAGACCCGTCTAGTCGCTGAAGAAATGCGTCTAGTCGCCGAAAAAAATCTCTGGATCGTCAGTCAGATTTTCAATCAAAATTTCAAATGCCTGTATTCGATTATTCCTCTCCTGTTGTGGCAGTTCTTGAGTAATGACTAAGGATGAAAATAAAGTTCAGTGTGTGTTCAGTGTGTACTTACGCGCAGAGCGCTTAGGGGACTGTAGAACCGACTGCTTCACTCGCTCTATGTTCTCCGGTGTTCAACTGGTCCTCTGTGCGCCAACTCTTTTTTTCGCAACATTCCAACTTCTAGGGAAATTTTTCACCAACAACAGATTTCCGATCGGGAACTGCATCTCGAGGAGGAATTTGGTAGCGAGTATATATCGCACGTTACACTGCGACGATAGGTTTTGTTACACTTTTCGCGATAAAATCAAAATACCAATCAAGTAGTTATACGTAGGTGCGAGATGTTCTGCTGGGCCCCCTTTGCTTTGAATCTACCTGTTGGCGAACGTCCCCAAGGAAATACTCTGCCAGCCAACTCAATCGTTTTTCGGAGTGCGTCGCGGGTCAAGGTCGCGAGGTGGAATGTGAGCGCCACCGTATTTCCCCTGCAGAGCACCCCCGTAACACGGAAGCGGGTGGGATGCTGGTAGTTTCAAAAGCAAACTAGTTTGACCCTAAACTACTTAATACTGATTCAATATACCTTTGCCTAACTCATACACTTGTGGGATAGGTATCAAATAAACACATGACATCAACTATAACAAGTTTAATATAAACCCAGAAAAACAGTAGGCTCCAGAAAATTTAAATAATTTAAAAAAATATTGCGTCGATGTGAAGAGCAATTTTTCACAAAATAATACATTTGAAATTCTCAAAACTATGAAATAAAAAAACTAAAATTAGATGTAATTTAACTGTTACGCCCCTGGCGCATGTCAGTGAATACAATAAAACAGATTCACTTGACAGTAAATCACCGTATATTAACAGGCAAGAAATTAAAGCAAATAAGATATGTATAAGGTTAAAGAAGTATAAACCCTCTGTATTAACAGGTAAGAAATTAAAGCAAATAAGATATGTATAAGGTTAAATAAGTATAACCTCTCTGTATTAACAGGTAAGAAATCAAAATAAACAAATTATGAATTAAATAAATTCGAGTCTGAACAAGAGTTTCAGTAGAACACAACTAAGTATACTTAATTCTGGGTTCTGTACAATAAGGTTATAACGATCTTAATTAACTAAAACAGAAACGTATCCCAAAATAATATTTATCCAGTACGTAGGCCCGTCTGAAGGACCAATGCCTCGTACAGATTGACAATACAAATTTCACCTGGCTGCTAATGAAGCTAGACAACCAGTATAAATAATAATACAGACAATAGATCGTAATTGGGGGTGTAACAACCCTATCTACTAATTACACTTTGATTAATGCCTTGCACGGCTAATTAAGTTACAAGAAAATTAATGAATAAAACTGAACGAATAATCTATTCGCTGTGCTGTAAAGAATTGACTGTAAATTACTGAATTCAAACAATTAATAAGCTCTTCACAATAATCGAGCTCTATATTAAATAAAATATATCAATCTAACAGAATCTTACGATGCTATCATTTATGTAACGTTTAAATTGCATCGAAGGCACAAAATATTTAATAATCGGCTTTCTCTAGAGCCTTTATTTAAATGAAATGTTAACACCCATACATAACCACAGGAGGTTATGAATGGTACTTATATTTTAAACAAAATCAAGAAAAGAAAATGGGAAATGAGGCCGTTTTTATTCGGTTTTCCTTCAAAAATCCAACTCCCAGGGAGACATCCGTGGATGATTTAAAGAAAATCAGTCCTGTAGGACACGTGTCCGCTTGCCAAGCTTTATCTGCGAAGTCTTAACTGCGTTGAAAGGCAGCAAAAGGTAAAATTCTCTAACAGGTATACGATAATAATTAAATTATATCCTACAAAGGATAAAGGACAATCATTAGCAAAAATACAAAGGAACAAGATATTTCTTACCGCAAAGACAACGAATTAACTCGCACTTAAATAAAGCACCACCTGCGTCGACAATGATCACTGACCAAGTGCCAAGTGACCAAGATCGACGTAAGTAAGGGAATATGCGCTAAAAATCAAGGCGACATCTATTACGTTCTGGTCGAATTTCACGCAAGCCAAACTGGTTGCTGGTCCACAGAAATCAAAAATCAATTAAATTGAATAGAGTGGAAAGTTAAATCCCGCGCTGTCGCTACGAGATTAATTCAATTAATTATTAAAATAAATTTAATTAATTCAATTGGACCTTTTTTTTCAAAACGTAACAGTTTGTTTCGGCAAAAGTACATTTTGACGGTAAAAGCGCGTTGCGACTACACCATTCTTGCGACTGACAGGCCTACAAACCGAAACTTCCCGAACTACTGCGTCGCTTAAGTTTATCCCCGCTCTTCTACAACCTGCCCCTTGGTCACAATGCTTTTCTGAAGACAGGGATGATTCTCTGCCCCAGTCTGTATAAATATAATTTCTATTTATAAAATATATAACGCATAAGTGTAGCTGTTTAGTAATATATTTTTTACTTCGCATGATTGATTTATGCCTAGTCCGATTCTATATGTATATATAATATGGACGTGGGTTCAAGTCCCACCTACATTCACATTACTTCAGCAATAACAAATTAAAAATATTATATAAAAACCCGAAAACCCCAAGAATTTATCAAATGATATATTAAATTAACGGCTAAGAAATTGTCTCTATTATTAAATAGCTAAGGATGAAATATTAGCAATTTCCAAATGACAGGATATTAATATGTATATGTTCCTTATAAGGCGCTTCCAATAAACTTGAAACCAAGTCCTCGTGGGTTCAAGTCCTACCTGGGAAAAAAAAATTTTTCAAATAAAAATTTCGAATAATTAGCGTCGCAATTGTAGACAGCAATGTTTACATTCACATTACTTCGCGAAATAAATTAAAAATATTTAAAATAAAGACGAAAACTCCACCAAGAATTTATCAAATGATATATTAAATGAACGGCTAAGAAATTGTCGCGGTTGTGTAATGTTGAATTGGTTTCTCGGGTATAGTTCCGCGTGTGGATTTGGTTCTGAGAAGAACCTCTATCTCGACGTTTCAACGAAATCTCATTCGTCTTCATCTGGAGCAGGTGGGCGGTTGAATGTGCAGCGATCGAATGCATGGCCTATTCCATCGCTTCCTCCCCTCTCTGTTTCAGTGTTGGGACATTCGGCAGTTCGTCGTTACGAGCGGGCATGTTACACCTGGAGTCAGGGAAAAAGATAAGTTAAGTAATCGGGTGGCCTGCCCGGGCCTGCTCAGTCGTCCTCCCGGTGACAATGGTGTTTGGGTGGAGGTGGGTTGCTTGACCCACCGTCCGATTTGCTCGTGTTGCTTTCTTTCTATATTTGTCTCTTTTTGGTTTAAATGAAATACTGCTCTTTATTTCTTGGTATTTAAAAACACGGTTCTTTGGGCACATAAATAATTAAGCTCTTCTTTATTTTTAACTTATACCCAAAGTCTCACAAGGTTTACACACTACTTTCTAAGTCTATATCCAACTTAAAAGTATTTACTAATGTTTCCGCGAGGTCACGCACTTTCACTATTTCACTAATTGTTGATTTGCTAACTGGCTCTATGGTCTGCTGCCATACGGCCCTACGGCTGACTAACTGTTCTCTCACCGGCCGGTTGACTGACTGCCTTCTCCAGGGATTCGGCCCCGCTTTTATTTGCTGGAGTGGGAAGTCGCCCCACTCCTCTATGAATGGGGCCTAGCGGTGGCATCGTGAATGCATAAGTAAGGGTAGGGTGATGGCTTGCCGGCATTCACGATGCACCTGTGGCTGGAGGAGGTCCGTTGTTTTGGAGATGCGTCTTTGTATTTTTGAACCAGTCTACGCTCAAACACGTGGTAACTTCAAACCGGAGGCCGCCGATGTTAACAGGCAGGATGTTGGTGACGGTTCGTGTAGGCACTTAATGTTGAGCGGCTTCGGGTGACCGGTCCAGTACTATGATTCTCCTGCTCGCGAACGTCCGTGACTGGATATTCGCTGCACGATGCCTGTATCGGTGATTGTATACGTCCCTTGGCAAGCAATGGTTTTCATGTTGGTGGTAAACCTTGTGTATCGTCCTGTTTGTTCATGCTTTCAGGTCTTTTGTTGATTTCTATGGCTTCACGTATTGTTCTTGTTCGTATATTTGTACTATTCATTAGAGTTTTGGTATTTTCAAAATCGATTGTATGTCCAGTCTGTATTACATGTTGTGCTAATGATGACGTGGATGTTCATTTCTTATTGCAACCTTGTTCTTCTGCCGACACTTATTCACCTGTTAGTTTGTTCGACGTATGTTTGTGTGCAAATCTTACAGGAAATTTCATATACACTTTGATTCTCTAAGTGTATCTTGTATTGTCGGAGTATATTTACAACGGACCGAAAAATACGTTTTTGAAGGCATGTTATTATTAGCTCAAAATGTTTCGAATAATCAAAATTGGATATATAGAAATAAACTTTTTATTTCTTTTATAATTTCAATTTAAATTAACTCTAAAAAATATTTACAATTGTCTCGTTTAAATTTCTAAATTTTACTTGCAGCGGCACCTATATATTATTACGTTTACAAAACAGCAAAGTTGAGAATCAGCGATCCAAGATTCTTCGAAGAATGGTATGCCAGCAATCAAATTACGCAAATAAACGGATTGGTGAAATAATAAATGAAGTACAACACTTGAACATATCCACTTATTAAAGCACAAAAACAAATATCTTGATCAAACTCTAAGACTTAAAAAGCTGTGTTCTATAATTTGTATGCTTTTATTAGGAATATCTTTCTTTTTTAGTTGTACATGTTCATACTTTTATTATTATCTTATTTTTAAGAATAAATAAATTTAGTTTAACCTGTACCTATTTACTGTTAAATAAAAAGATTGTGAAATTATTGCTTTTTTATATAAATTTATTTATACAAGTGTTCCTAAACATTGGTAAAATTTATTTTATATCATTAAATAAAAGCTATATTTATTATATGTACACATAACATATTTACACATATACATTCTTTTGAATAAATCGCACTGACTGTACATTAATTATCACCATGCAACTGTGTAAGAAACACATCAACATTTATATTCTTCAGCAATTCTTGGCATTTTATCTTTTTTAATTGTGTTTCGCCAGCTTCATCTTCAGCTTTTCTTTTGTTTGTCCTAAAGAAAAAGGTAAATATTTATCTTAAAGTAACTAAACTAAGTTTTGTTATTTGGTTTAAACAATACACCTAATTTATACAGCGAGTCCGTAATTTAATGTACATTGAAAATAATTTCTTCTAGTCTATGAGATGCTACTTGCAAATGGTAGTACAGCTATATAGCGCTAGATGGTGTGAGCTACGTCAATACTAACGCCCGGTATTATCAATATATTTAAAAGGACATTTATATTAAATGGCATTTAAAAAGTAACCCAATTGTATTATCAATATGTTTAAAGGAACATTTAACTCTAAATACGCATTTAAACCTAAATGCCCGAATTTTACTACTCAAGTGTCAAAAAGAGAACTAACGCATGCGGATTTCTGTATATGCATGTTTGTATGTACAGCAAGCACCACATAAGATGGTGAGAGGAGGGGGTGCGCAGAAGCCGTTTTTATAAACGTCCACGTAATATATTTTACTCTAATAAATATTAATTTATTAAGTGATAGATATGTAGTTTACGCTACCTAAGTATCTTGCAAATTGATGTAAAACTAAATACAAATCTCCCCAATACTTCTAATCCTACGCGAACTTACCCCTCCGCTCGCCAACTTATCTGGCGCTTGCTATAGTTCTGTAACTTAGATATACATAACCTCGAAATTTCTGTGTACTTACATACATTATAGGCTATATATTTTCTGTTTAATATTAATTTCTCTACGAATAAATTTCTAAAATTTATTGTGATTTTTTAAAGAAAATTTCATTGCTATTTGAATTTTTTATGTCTTGCAAATATTTCTATACTCTATTTTTAAAGTAGAGAGACGAATTTCTGAACAGACCACTTTGACAGTGAAATCTCATTGGTTGAAAGCAATTTGGCCTTGCTTTCAACCAATGAGATTTCACTGTCAAAGTGGTCTGTTCAGAAATTCGTCTCTCTACTTTAAAAATAGAGTATAATATATTAATGCAACTGTTAAATATTGTTTACTTTTTTATTACAAAATACAAAACTACGTACGTCAATTAAAAACCATTTTACAACTAAAACTAAATTCTAAGGAAACATATAACATATTAAAGATTTGTTTTTAATTTTGAATTAAAAGCAACACAGGCGAAGCACAAACTGTTCAAATGTGCTAAATTCGTATATTTTGTTCTAAAAGTATTACCAACCTTCCTACATAATACAGAACCACTAATTTGAGGGACACTTAATTTAAGTGTCTTTTAACTAAAACTTCTTTTAATATCAGTTGATAATACCGGCCGCAAGTCCTTTTTAAAAATAGTATGACATGTTCCCACTGATAAATGAACTTGTGATGTTTTGCGATTGATTTTTTGGAGCGAGTTGTCCATTCGACGTCGAATATCCTCTATGCAATTTGCTGTTCGTTTTCTAGGTGCTCCACCGTCAGGTTTACGAGTTATTACCCCTGTTTCACCAAATTTAATAACGCAAGCTCGAATATGTTTTTGTAGTTGTGATTAAGTAACTGCCAGATTAGGATATTGTTGCCGGTAATCCTGTAAGCACTGATTAGTGGAATAAACCCAACCTTCATTTTCTAATTTTTGGCAAGTTCTATATAACGAGTGATCATTAAAATTTGCGCTCAAGTAAGCCATGTGCACAAAAAGTATGTCCTAACTTAAGTTATTAGAGGAGATCTGTCATTATAATTTCAAACGTCATGATTATTAAAAAAATCATTTGAAATACCGACTTTTATATTAAATATATTTATAATTTTTGTACAAAGTAATAGAATATTATAAAAAATGTGTAAAATGTTGACCATTCTCCACCAAGCATAATCGCACTCTATTTCGTAGAGCATTGAAAACATTGATCAGTATTTGCGGTGAGTTATTGATGTGTTCACATTTTTCTATGATTTTATGTCTTAACTCTTGTAGATTATTAATTGGTGTTTCATAAATAATATTCTTTATATATGGCCACACAAAAAAATCCATGACTGTTAAATCACACGATCGTTGTGGATATGGAATCGCTGTATTTCTACTTATTATCCTATCGCCATAAAATTGTTGCAAAAACTGAATATTTTCAAGTGTAACGTGAGATGTAGCCCCATCCTGTTGAAAATATCCGACCTGGAGTTCATCATTAGTCAATTGATTAGTAAAAACACTGAGAATTTCGTTACGATATTTCTCCGATGTTATCGTGCCCTCAAAGAATATTGGTCCTATTAATCGGTGACGACTCATACCTACCCATACGCCTATTTTTTCTGGATGTAGAGGAACTTCTCTGTAGAAATGAGGATTTTCACTGGACCACATACGCATATTTTGCGAATTAACATAACCTTTCAAATAAAACCAAGCTTCATCGGTGAAAAAAGTATGATTTAAAATATTGTCTGTCGTTGTTTGAATAAACCATTGGCAAAATTGTGTTCTTTTTTCATAATCCGTAGGTAATAGATTTTGTACAGAAGTTAATTTATATGGATACATGTGCAAGTCCTTTTTTAACATTTTTTGACATGTTCCATACGAGCCCTACTTGTTGCGAATAGATGTTTGAGGAGATTCGTTAATAATTTGTCTGACATTTTCAATTACGCCGCGACTTTTCTTGAGAGGAGGACCGCTTCCTTTTTTCCTTAAAATACTGCCTGTTTGACGAAAAAGATTTACACAATGCATTAGCGTATCACGGAAAGTTTTATAGCTAGGAACAGTATTTGGATATCTCTCTTCAAACTCCGCAAGGCAATTTTCTATTGAATGCTGCCAAATACCATCAATTTTTTGAGATGTCAGGAAGTAACATTCTACCATAAACGCTTTATGCATATCATTAAAGGCCATTACTTTTTCTTTTGATGAAACTTTAAAATATATATTTGACACTGACAGATGTTTGAAATCTTAAAGACTAAAGCTACGACATAATTTTTATATACACGGCCAGCTACGAGTGAAAATTTTAATGATCGCTCGATATATATAGAAACTTTAATAAATAATAAATATTTATGTTAAAATTTGAATTTATGTATGACAACTATTAGAATTTGAAGTTTTCTAAGCTTCGTATGTGCACCAATCTTTGTATTACTTAATTACTTAAAAAACAGCCTACTATAATGAGGAAAGTTATGAAGGCACGTTATACAGTCTGTCCGCCTAAGTTCTCTACATACGGGAAATATTTTTATTATTAATTTTTACGAAAAAAAGTTATTCTTTAAAAAAACCTTTGGTTCTTAAGAAAACACGATTGAACTACTCAAGCTTTATTTATCATGAACAATATCAAAAATTATTGGATTTGGATTGAGAAACGACCATGTTATTTTATTTGGCTAGAGTAATAAACTTTTAACGTAATTGAACATTTGCTTCAACATATTCACCCTCCTTCTCCATGCAGGTAGCTGTTCTTGCAGAAAATTCATGCAATACATTTCAACTATGGCAGGAGTTATTCCCTGAATACTTTCTCTAATTGTTCTCTCTAAATGGTCAATATTTTCAAATGATTTTTGTAAATACACCTTCAGCTTCAAGTATCCCCATAAAAAAGTCCAGAGGGTTAAGATCCGGACATCTTGCGAGCCAAAAAATGTCAAGAGTACCGATCAATTATTTTTCCATTGAAAACAACATTTAAATATTGTCTGACACAAGGTCCACCATCCTGTTGGTACCATACCTGCTGCCTTTCGTTTGCGGGTAGTTCATGTATAAAATCGTGCAAGTAGTTATTCAAAAATTGTGAAGTAACGTTGGCTATTTAATGTTTGTTGAAAAAATACCGGTCCAATTATTAGATCTTTAAATATTCCGCACAAAACATTGGTTTTAAAATAATATTGATCACGAGTCTGTATCGTGAAATTTGGATTTATGTCACTTCACCATCGACAATTTTATGAAGTTACAGTACCATTTGATGTGAACGTTGCTCCGTCGGTGAAAATAATTGTTCACGCCATAAAGGGATCATCTTCAATCTCTCCTTGTACTAAACTGCTGAACTCAAAACGTTGATCATAATCTCTTGGTTTCAAAGTATGTACAAATTTTGGTTTATATGAGTGGTGTTAATTTACTTTTAATATTTTTGAAATAGAGCTTTTGAAAATATTATTTGGTAATGTTGCAGATCTTCTACCACGGACAATAATACTTGTTCAACGGTTTTTTCACTCCTAATTCTTGATCTTCGTTTCTTACTAAACCTATTATCTATAATTCCAAAAGTTTTGAATTTAGAAAGATATTTCTTACAGTTGTAAAATGTATATTTTTGTTAGGGTTTCATTCGTTGAATATTATTGCTGCTTTCTGAAACGTTTTATAATTATCGCCAACAATTCAAATTATTGCAATTTTATCTTGTGTGGTCAATTTCATAGGCATATTTAGTCATTTATATAAGTATACACTTTGATATTTTACTTAAACAGAACTAATTGTCTATACTAATCAGTATGAAATGTATACGTGAATAAGTCTTTGTAGTGACCCTATACGAAACGCTTGGTCTGTCGGGCTGCATTTAGTCGGAAGGTAAACAAATCAAATTGTTTATAAGCCCAATATTTTAGATTTCTTTACTTATGAAGTAGCAGGTTTCCAAAATCATTACTTTGTAGCTGACGCTTCTCGCTACAACTCTGTTGAGGTCTGTCACCACTCTGCGCGACCGGGCACCCTAGTCAGACCGACAGCAAGGGGTGGTTTTGATAATAAACTATTACTTATACCAAAAGCAGTACATATTAGCCATCAAATTAAAGCTTATGAAGTCCGCTACACAAATGACCCGGTCTATCAGCATAGTCTATAGCCGGAAGTACTTGACACACCAAAATTTAGCCTAATGAAATAATATTGTCAATATATTCATTTAATTTTTAACCAATATTTCACGCCATCTATCAAAGAAATGGAACGCCAAAATCGCGAAAAAGAAGATAAACGAAACCAAGTAAAGCCGAACGATTTCTTGAAGAGTTTGCAAAATCGTCAATTTAATAAGGAGGCGTTGATTACATTCTTGACGGGGTATCGGGCCCAAGATTCCGTCGTGTCTATTATTGACAGAAAAAAAGTTTATATATCTCTCAAACACAAATATTTTTTATTTCACGTTTTGAACAATATCATTGTGAAAACCAAGAGACCTAGTTGCATTGTGAACAAGAGGTGGATACGCGGATCGTGTATCACATATCGAAATCCGAAAACAAATGTAAAGTAATTGGACAATCGTCTGATGTTCTGATTATTTTTTGGGAAATATTCAAAACTTCTCGATTGTGAAGTCAGGCTTCTTGTCAATTAATATGCTTCTGCTTCTATATATTTGTTACTGTTTACTCTAAAACCAAATATCGAAAGTCCGACTGTTTTACATTTAAGGCGACTTGCAAAATGAAAAGCTATTTGCAACCTTAGAAATGCGGAATTGTTCATACTTATTTATTCCATATTTTGTCAATAACCTTTTTTCACTTTTTTATTATTTCATCAGACTAAATTTCGGTCTGCCAAATACTTCCTGCTATTTTCATGCTGACAGACGAAGTAGCGGACGTCATAAGCTTTAATTTGATAGCTAATATGTACTGCTTTTAATATAAGTAACGGTTTATTATCAAAAAACACCACTTGCCGCCGATCTGACGATGGTGCCGGCCGCACGAGAACTAACAGACCTCAATACAGTTGTATCGAGAAGCTCCACCTACAAAGTAATGATTTTGGAAACCTGCTACTTCATAAGTAAAGGAATCTAAAATATTCGCTACAAAGACTTATTCGCGTATACATTTCATACTGCTCTTTTGATGGTAATGGTTTGCGTCGCGGGCTCTTAGACTATAACTATTTCATAGAATTATACAATAAGTAAGTTTTTTTACGGTAGTGCTTATTGTAAAATTGATTCGCTAGAGATGTAAACATTAATTGTGACAGTAAGGGTTAATACCGTTAAATTTAAACATATTTCATTTTTACATCACGTGTGTCCATTTGAAAAGTCAATCTAGGTTACTTTGAAATTTTGATAGAATAAGACGCAAATATATTAGTATGTGTTTGTTGTTCCGTAAACGTAAATGACATTTGATAATGTCAATCACAAATATCAGTTAGTGCATAAAATAATCAGTTTTATAATGGCTTTCACTTTAGAACATAAATTTTTTTTAGTCCAGGCTTATTTTCGAAGTGGTAATAAAATTGATGGTTTATGGGTTTATTCAATTCAAGATTGCATGGTAGAATTTCAGTTGAGTTTCCACATTTTGTAATAGATTAATTATTTTTTAGTCCAGGCTTATTTTCGAAGTGGTAATAAAATTGATGGTTTATGGGTTTATTCAATTCAAGATTGCATGGTAGAATTTCAGTTGAGTTTCCACATTTTGTAATAGATAATTATATACAATTTAAGAATACTTTGGATAGAACTTTAAAACTTTTTTCTGAAACTGGTAGTCTCTTAAGAAAATCAGGCACGGAGCAGTTAAGAAACATACACCTCAAGTTGTCAATCGTGTTGAAGAAATAATGGAAAATGAACCACAAACATCTGTTCGACATTTGAGTCACCAAATAAACCTTTCTGTTGGTACAACTCACAAGTTATTAAAAAAAGATATGCTACTTTATCCATACCGTGTCACAGCAGTACAAGAATTGTTAGAAACTGATTACCCACGTAGACTACAGTTTTGTAATTGGTTTGTAAATATGAACAATAATGGAGAACTTTCGCAAAGAGTCATCTTTACTGATGAAGCATGGTTTTATAAAACGGGATACCTAAATTCACAAAATACAAGAATTTGGAGTAGTGAAAATCCACATGTAATTAATGAAGAATCGCTACATCCAGAGAAAATTGGTGTTTGGGCAGCGAAAAGCGAATCCTTGGACCAATATTTTTTCAGGGAACGTTAACTGCTCAAAGGTACCGTACGGACATTTTACAACCATTTGTCAATCAGTTGCATAATGATGAACTACAAAATGCATATTTCCAACAAGTCGGAGCACCTTGTCACTGTACTGCAGAATCGTTGGAGTATTTAAGAGAATTTTTTGATGAGCGTATAATTAGTCGAAATACTGAAATTGCCTGGCCTACACGTTCATGCGATTTAACACCTTGCGACTTCTTTTTGTGGCCTTATCTAAAAAATAACATATTTCGAACACCTATATTGAATTTGAATGATATGCTACAAAGAATCGAACAGAACGGGAACGTTCAATGCATGGAAATTAATAACAATCCAGTAATGTTGCAGAATATCATCAGAAATTTTGAACGGAGGATTTTAAAGTGTATTGATGTTGAAGGACAACATTTGTTATAATTTTCAATAAATACCTATTATTTGTTATTTATTTGTATGTATGAAACTGTCAAAATATACGACTTCGTAGGTTAAGTAGTAAATTTTAGTTTATGACATACTTCAAAATTTTCTCAGTAAATCACATGCTACTAGATTGACTTTTCAAATGAACACTTGTTATGTATTTTTGAAACTAAAAAATAGTGTGTATCTGTTAAATCAACTTTTATTTCTTAATTTAAATTAAATAAAGTTTGAGTAGTTCAATCGTGTTTTCTTAAGAAGCAGAGGTTCTTTTAAAGAATAACTTTTTTTCGTAAAATTAATAATAAAAGTTTTCCATATGTAGAGAACTTAGGCCGACACACTGTATATTCATAAATGATTGCACGAATATTAAAAAATACACCCCAGAGTACCTGAATCACATTTACATTATCATTAGCTGATCGCACTCTTACACCAGGGGATGCTATAAAGGTATATACTTTCTATTTAGTCAGTCAAACTAAAATAACTTGAAACGAATTGTAGATAATATAAAAAAACCTTCTCTCGTATACTGAATACATGCAATTTCGCATATTATAATTAAAATGTAATACAGGACATACCTTGTTTTATCATCGGCATCATTTTCAACTCGTTCACTTCCGCATATGGCATAATTCATTAAATCATCATCTATTTCTTTCGGTGATGTTTCTTCACAAGGGGATTTATCAATAATACTTGGCATTTGATTACCTTTTTCTGGCAGTTGATCTAGACTATCGGTTTTATTAGCATCCTTCATTGGTTCATTTTCTTTTTCAACACGTTCTAGATTATCGCTTTTATTATCATCCTTTACTATTTTACATATTTTTTCAACACATTCTTGTTCTTCTTCAAACAGTTTTAACGAACCACAATCAACAGATTTACTTCTAGTGTCTCTTAAAGCTTTTGGTTTGCAATCATACTTTTTTAAATCCATTGAACTTCTCCTTTTTTCAATTCGCTTTAATTTTTGTGATTTATAGTAAGTATTTCGTATGGTACTGTTTTCACTGTATAAATTCTCTAAGGGAGATATTGCCTGCATACTGCCAGGAGACATCAATTGACTGTATAAAATATTTTGCGATGAATAACTCTTTCCAGGTGAAAGTATCATATTTTGAAGTATTCTCACCTTCTCGGGGAATTTCCTTTCAGGTATGTCTAAGAGAGTTTCAAACGGCGTTACGGACATTGCCATTTGCTGTCCGAGAACTTCAACAACGAAACATTTATTTGCTATGGCCAAATCGTAGTCTTTTAATGATTTACCGAAAGATTCATTTGCATCATAAGTCAATTTTAACGTTTCGTTGTCAAAGAATTTATCATCAAATACCACGCCGTTAAACGAATCCGTTAGATTTAAATCGTGTCCAACGTTAGAGCATTTAACAGAAGGGCCGCTTACTATTTGGCTTTCATGTGTTGGTTTAAATTCAGGCACTTTGGTAGGATCATTGGATTTCTCACTTTTGCTCTTTGTAGCTTCTTCTTTTTTTAACTCTCTACTTTCGGTTAGACGATCCCGACTTGATATATGTTTCTGTGACCCTTTATCCGATGATTCTGGTTTTGAAGACCTTCGAGACTTAATATTTCCTGTCTTATTTTCGGAACTACTACTTTTTGAAGAGGTTTTCGTATAAGATTTATGTCTTTTATCCTTCGACTGCGATTGCTCACGCTTTTTATCCTTCGACTGCGATTGCTCAAGCATTTTATCATTTGGATCATCGCTTAAAATTTCACCTTCTTCCAATGACAAGTCCATTGCATCATTCGACTTATCTATTTTGTTTGGTTTATCTTTATTGCAAACTGCCGAATTAGTCTTTACTTCATTCTCTTCTTTAAATTCAACAGTTAGACTTGCTTTCGAATTGGCACTTTTGTTGTGTTCCTTTTTGTCTTTAGAATTATTTTTTTGAATCGATTCTGGTTTTGCATCACTTTTCTTATTGTTTTCCTTTGGTTTTAATTCTGTCGGCGAGGTTGAAGGCGTAGATTTTTTATTATTTGATTGCTTTTCTTCTAGACTTATCGTCTGAATATTGTCTCCATCAAGTTTAACTTCAGCAGGTTCTATTTCTTTTTCAGTAGCCAGATGAAGTTTAAACTTTTCGTCAGTAGCATTAAAAGGATCATTCTGTGCCGCAACAACTTGATTTATTGTATCTTCCACTAATTTTGTTTGTGTTTGACTTTCTTTAAAATCTTTGTTCTTATAAAAAATATCAGTTTTCGGTATATTCGTCGGTTTGTTTCCAAAGGTGTTGATATGACTAATGTTATGCACAGGTTTTTCTTGTTTTCGTGGTGTCTTATTAGGCACCAAATATATACCGCGTTTCTTAAGTCCTTCTACAAGGCTCGCTGCTTCTTGATCCGAATTATTCTCGTTCGATTCTTTCACTTTTAAATTAATTTTCAGTGAGTCAAGGGTGTTTTGAAATGTATTTAAAGGATGCCCAACAGAAGAAGATGAACTTTCCAGTAATTCTGTTTCCACAACATCGAAAGGTTTAATTTGGTCGTCGTCAGAACTAATATGATGTGTTACATCTTTTTCTTCCTCAATTTTATCGACAGGTGTTTTCTGAGGTAATTTTACCGGAGACTTCGATTTTCTTTTATTCTTATTCACAGAGATTTTTGGCTTTAAGCTCTTAGGAGTAATTGTAGCTGCTAATTTAGATCTTTGCCTTGGTTTGCGCTTAAATTTTCCGCGTGAGTCTCGAAGAGGTGTTTTTGTATTTGGCGGTGGAGAGCCTTTTTTCTTATTAGAAGGTTTCTCTATTTCCTTAAACTTAGCAATTGTTCTCTTCCGTTTCTCTTCAACCTCTTTAAGGATATTTTGCTTAGCTATAATTTTAACATTTTCGTCCAATTCATGCTTAATATTTACATTAGTTACGATATCTTGAATAGTCGACGGTCGATTTAAATTAGGTGTTTCTGTTTTTTTTCTTGATCGAAGCATGTAAGGGTTTTCAGGTTTTGCAGAATTGGATGTTACAACTGTGTCGTTCATAGAGTCATTGCATGTAGAATTGCTCGAGCTTGTGTCATTATTAGAAGATGTGGAATTTTCATCATCAGAAGAAGTGCTTTCAGACGAAGTACTATCCTCCAAATCCTTTCTAACCAAACTTAAATTTTTCTTTGCTATTTGACTTTGGTTAAAACTAGAGATCGTTTCGGATATTGTGTTTTGAACGATAAGTGAAGACTCAGTCTTCTCATGTTCCTCTGGTGATGAATTTTTGTTTGACAGATTCTTATATTCTTCTAATAACGCTTCCAGTGATCTATTCTGTTCACAATCAGATGGTTGATAATAAGAACTCGCCGTAGAATAATCTGTCGAACGGTTAGGATAGGTTGATTTTGAATCGAAAGGAGTAATGGGAAGTGACGGTGTTAAAGGAAATTTTGGTGTTTGAATCGATAAAAGGTCTACTCCTTGTAATTGCTCATTTAACATTTTCGTCATTGGTGTGTCGACATAAGTATTTGGAGAAAATACACCCGGTGTCTTTGGTAATTCCCCTAATTTAATGGGTGTATCGAGAAATTTCAAAGGCGTTTCGAGCATCGGCGTTAGGTTACGATTAGCGGAAATAGGAAATGGATTTGATATTTTCGGCATCTCCGGAGTTACGAATTTTCCCCCCTCTTTGTCGATGTTATTGTCTTTTCTCTCGCTCTCAAGAGTTCCTTCCGTTTTCTCCGTACTTTCATTTACTACAATCTCCGCTTTACATTCAACAACCTCTTGCTTATCACCAACATCAACAAGAATATTATTGATTTCCAACTTCGAATCTACTTCCTCTATTGACGCTTTAACAGTGTCTGTTGATTCCTTCACGATCAAATTTATTTCTTTATCGACGTTTTCAACAAGTGTTCTTTTATTTGCGTTCAACTTAGAAGGGGACAATATGAGCTTGTTACTACCATCAGGAACCAATTCCAAAGACTTAATTTTTTTAACTTTCGTTATTTTGACTGATTGTTCCAGGATTTCCACTTTAACACCTTTTTTCGTGCTTCCTTCTTTTCCCGGGACTTCTTCAATGGGCTCGTCTTTCACTTGTACTTCTGTATGTAATTCTGTTTCTATTTCTTTTAAATTTGCCTCAATAGCCTTGGCATCTGCCTCCGTAGCATTCAGGTCTAATTTAGATTTCCTTTGAGATTTCTTGCCCGATTCTTTTCTCTTTCTTTTAGGAGGAGTATTATCTTTTACAGGACCCATACGAGCTCTTAAATCAGAATCCCAACTATTCATTTCTTTTTGTTTCGACCCCTTACTCTTGGCAATTATTTTATCGTCTTTTTTAAGTTCTGCTTTATTATCGCCATTTTCGACTTTTACATTTTTCGATGGACTGCCGAATAACGATTTGGAAAACTTTGTGGATGATGACTTCGTTGCACTATTTTTTCGCGGCGATTTAGAAGAATTTTTGGCTTTCTTGACGTTTAAATTTTTGTGTCCGGGAGTATTAAAATTAAAATCTAAAGCGCGAACGTGAGAACCGCTTTTAGGGGTAATTTTACGGGAATTTTGCTTGCTAGCTTCTGGAGTGACAGGTCGCGGTGAAGAAGGTTTCTCATTAGAGATTACCTTCACTTCTTGCTTCTCGTGCAAATTGTGTGACCGATCAGGTGGTTCATTTGGTGGTTTCAAAATTTCTATATGTATTGCTTGTGTCTTGGGGGCTTCTTTCTGTTGTGATTTTGATTTAATTGGACTAGCTGTGACTTCTTTTTCATCGCCACACTGGTAAAGAGACAAATACTCCCTAAGACTTGACTCTGGGTTATGTTTCGGGAGAATTTTATGTTGTTTCTGAGTTTCTTTTGAACCTGTAATAAAATTATTACAAAACGAAGAGATAATAATAGTAATAATATGCTTGTCATTTACCCCGACGGAACAGGTCAGGCTTTGCTCTATGAAATACGTATGTGCCCACGTGCCTACATAGACAAATCTGAATCAGTGAAGCGAATATTACCGAGTATTGTCGATTGCCTCGAGCAATGCGAATGCATATCATTGTGCTATTAGCTAGTATACCAGTACGTGGCTTCACACGATGTTATTTATTTTACGTTTTACATAAATAAGTACAGTACAAACTCGATAATCCGGCACCATAATATGGTGTTGGTATGTGCCGGATTATCAAAAAAAGCGGATTACTGCGAGTCTGTCAAATTATATGCATAACATACTAAGCATTTTTCTTTTTTTCAATGTTAGAAATACAGAAGAACGTCTTCGTTTGCAACACTTTTAATACAATAAATTTATTTGTATCTACATAATATATGTATATATGTAATTTGTATTGTATAGTATAGGTATACATATACCGTGAGTTTTTCTTATCTCTATACATAGACTATGTTCAGTTTCAAAAAGAACGCTTCAAAGCATGGGAATGTTATGCAACCAACATCGCGCGATTATGTGTTTCGACAAATGTCAAAATCAATGTCAGTAACGTGCATAAACGAAATAACATTTTAAATATTTTAGCATTTGACTTTTGTATTCACCTAATTTTTAAGAAAATATATATAAAAAAGATGAAAAAATAGAAATTTCGAACTAGTATAAAGCTGGAAACAGTTTAAGGAAAGTGCGGGATCTGTTTTCTATCAAATATCTTTACAGGCCCATGCCATCTATCGGAAAAATTCAGGTGATTACTAGGAAATTTGATTCTGATGGCTGCATAATAAGTGCACACAGAAAGAAAATTAACCCCCCCCACACACATTCTTTCAGGAGACCTAAAATTAAATGTGTTATGTTACATTGAACAATGCCTCATAACACCATTAAGTAAAATAGCACAATTTAATATTTCGAAGATGTCTGTATTTAAAATTCTCAAGCCGTACAAACACAAATCTTACAGGTTTTCTAATTACCAACAATTATTTCATGAAGATAGAATAAGACGTGTTGATTTTTGCGAAACACTATTTAATTTATTAAATGAAAATCATAATATGTTGAAGAAAATACTTTTCACTGATGAAGCGTCTTTTTCTTCGAACACGTATTGTTCCTCGATTTTAAAATTTAGCCATTGTAGGTTCTGGTTTCAAATGAATTGAGCCCCAATTCATTCAACTTCAGCAATTACAAATTTTCTAAATTCAAGTCTTCCTGAACGATAGATAAGGAGGTTTGGTCCGATAGTTTGGCCGGCCCGTTCGCCAGATTTATCGCCAAATGACTTTTCTTTGGGGATACCTTAAATCTAAAATTTATGATAATGTAATTTTCACTAACGTTGAAGATCTAAAAGCACGCATAAGTACAGCCTGCGACGAATTACGAATCAAACCGGATTTTTTAACACTCTTTGCAGAAATTTCATAATCAACTCACATATGGAATGTGAAGGTGGATATTTCGAATATTTATGAATAAGTTAAAAAATTATAAATAAAAACAATTTACCTTAAAATTCATTTTAATATTGTTTGTGTAAGTTAAATGTTAAATAAATTATTTTCACACTTTGTTGACACTGACAACTAAAATGCCTTATAACGACAAGTGATGACACTCGTATTGCTGGTTGCATAACGTTCCCATGCATTGAAGTATTTATTTTAAAACTGAACATAGGTGTATTCATGTGTTATGTTCAGTGATATAAAAAACTCACGGTATGTATGGATCTATTACAAACTTATGTTAATTTATTTATGAAGTCATAGATTTTAGTTTGATTTTTGGAATGATGATATTTTGAAAAGAATGTCTTCTCTTGTCTACCTCAACACAAGTAACCTACTGTCTATAATGTTGTTCTCTTCACCTCATTGAATAACCGTATCGATAGCATTAAGCGCATCTTCTGTTTTTACGTGTATGCTGTCTGTCGATGAAACATCATCATTATCATTGTTAGAAACTTCCTCCGCGATTTTATTAATTATTTCCTCATCCGTCATGATATTATCTTCAGAATTCTCCGCAATCCATTCTTCAATGCCGTGTGCAGTTAAATCTGTGATTTCAGCTATTTTTAACACACGCATTAATTCGTCCAAAGGCAAATCGTCTTCAGGATTCCAATCTTCTTCACTATCGTTAATATGCATAGATGGTCACAACTTCTTCCAAGAACAAACAATTGCTTTCTTGGGCTCATTTCAGGACTCTTTAAGTATGAACACGACATCTTTTAAATATATTTCTTTTTAAGTTTTATCGATATCATCTTCCCTACCTTATTTCATTAAGTAAAATTTTCTTTTTGTAATTTATTTTTATCGTTTGTATTATATTTCGGTCCATTGGTTGAAGGAGGGGGTACAATTTGGTGGCATAAAACGTGTTTTTATACCATCTGTTGACTTTAACTCAGTATTTGGACCATGACCGGGAGCATTATCTAACACCAACAATGCTTTTTGGGAAAGATTTTACGATTTTAGAAACCATCGTACATTGGGAACAAAATTTTCGTGAAACCATTTATAGAAAACTTTTTTTGTTAACTATGCCTTCTTTTGACTTTTATAAATGAGTGGGAAATGAACATTTCTAAATGCTTTAGGATATCTAGCTTTTCCTATCGCCAGAATTTTAAATTTATGTGTACCACTGGCGTTTGAGCATGGTATAAAAGGTATTCGCTCCTTGGACAGTTTTCTTCCTGGGGCGTTTAGTTCCTTTCTGCGCACATAAGTTTTCTTTGGTAAGACACGCCACTCTCGTCGACATTGTATATTTGTTCAGCGGTCAGACTTAATTCCTCAACTTTACTCTTAAATGTTTCAATAAAAGGTAAAACAGCGAATGTGTTACTAGATAATTTTTCTCCACTTACGATCAACTTTCGCATACCATACAGTGCTTTAAAATTGGATAACCAACCATCGCTGGCACGAAAATCTCGTCTGGTAAATTTTCTCGTAGCCTTTTGGCGTAAAATATCACCTGTAATTGGTGTATTTCTTCGTCGTTCTTGAAGAAACCACGTATAAAGCGCGCTTCCTTCATTTCTTTATGTCCTTCCATTTTCATTGTTTGTTGTCCTTCTGTCCCTGATTCTGCCCGCTTGACGTAATTTTCTGAACTCATTCTGTTTTATCGAATATCATAAATGGTTGCACGACCTATATTTTAAGACGTGCTAAATCAACAATCTTACATCTAATTTTTTCAAAATTTCTGTTTTTACACTTAAGGTTAAGGTAGTATGCTTGCGTTTGAGCATGTTAATAATAAAGCTTGTTTGAACCTGTTGCAACTACGTATTGTTTATATATTACGTGTGTATGTATTGAACGCTGTAGTATTACTAATACATACTCTTATGTATGAATATCGGTAATGTATGAATGTCGGATTATAGAGCGTTAGATAACTGAAAACGCCGGATTATTAATTATCGTTTCTGTTTCGTAACACAGCGGATTACTGAGCTTCTTGGTTCAACAAGCAACGGATTATCGAGCTTATACTGTATGTTGAACGAGCGGAAGGGAAAAAAAGCGACAATTGGTTACCTCGGTCAAGAAGTATATTAATGAATTTCCTGATTTTATTATGGTTCAAGGATAATACGTAAAATTTGCGATAAACCGTTGATGTGCTGGGACAAACACGACGGTAGAGAACATGTTCACAGTAAAAAGCACAGAAATAAAAAAATGGTTATTACTAGATTTACTTTTAATGATGACAACATGCGGTTTGCCGCTAAATTTACTCAATAAAGAACACTTCCGATTGTTCTGGCATAAATACAATTCCAAGTGGAGGTACCATTGTATAACTGTCTACTATCTCTACGCGAAGAAATCTAAAATAGAATCAAAGCTGTAGTAACAGCTCTAGTTATGCGTTGATGAGACGTCGTATAAAATATTTATTATAAATATAATAGTACGTGTACTCTGGAACCCTTTAAACTGACATTTCCAATTTTATTAGCTAGCAAAAGGTTACAAAAATGTACAGGTGATGTGATTATGGTGGTAGTGCTGGATACGCTACAAAAATTTGAACGTTCAACCAATTAACTGTTGTGTTTGAGTGATGGAGCCGCAACAATGTGTTCTGTAGGCCGATTTCTTAAAGAAGACCGTGATAGACTTTTACATGTGACGTGAAAAGTTAATGGTTTACATCTTGTGGTGCAACGAACGAGGGGCAAGCTACAATTATTGAGAATAGAAAGAATGATAAAAATTTTCAGAATTTTTATTTTAAATATGTTCAAAGTGATTGCTATCAACAATAATACACTTAACCATTCTTTCCTTCCATAGTTCAAAAGCGTTTAGCTGTCTTTAGGGGTACTATCAAAAAAACACTTAAAGCTGATATCAATTTCTGCTTCTGACTGGAACCTTTTCCCTCTTAAATGTTTTTTGAGCTCAAAAAATAGCCAGAAGTCACACCGCCAAATTCTGGATGTTCTATAACATTGATTTTGTTTTCAGATAAATACTGAACAGTTATCCCTACTGTATGGGACGACGCGTTATCATGATGTAACATAATTTCCTTTCTTGGCGCTTTACTGAAAATAATAGGCAAACAATTTTCAACATACCATTTAGCGGTAACTGTCTTCTGATCTAATTTAATTGCGGCCACCAAACCTGTACTTCAAAAAAAAATACTGCTCGCTGTTTTTTCACCATCGTAGGGGTTTCCTCATCTTCATGTATCCAGATTAGGCTTTCTTGGCGAGTGGGAACATCAAAAAACGGTATGTACGTTTCATCGCCAGATACAATTTTAGAAATAATTTGATGGCCTCCAGTATTCAACATATCTAAAGTTTGTTAACAAATTCTAACACGTCATGCTTTTTGTAAATCTGTCAGTTGATGGGGTACAAACCGAGCCACAACCTTTTTCAAATGTAAATGTTCGTGCAATATTGATCTCACTTGCGAGAATCCAATCGTCAGTTTGGAGTCTATCATTGCATAGGTAATGCGGTTGCCCTCTTCCACTATTTTCTTCACTGCAGCAATATTTTTGGGGATTAACAACAGTTGAAGGAGGGCCAGCTCCTTTTCTGTGTACAACCGAGTTCAAATTCTTTATACCATCTATAAACAGTAGCCAATGATGGTGCGAGATCCCCAAATGCGGATTTTAAACGTTCCTCACACTCATACGCGCTCAAGCCTTTCTTAAGATCATAGTAAATCATTATCCGAAAGTTCTCTCGTGATAATTTTTTCGATAACAGAAGTGTATTCTATAGGTTATTTCCGTATTCTCACTATTCAACCGAATTGCACAAATTAAACTGCATTTGACAGATTAAATGCACTATTTAATAAACAACACTAGATTTTCTTATTTTCAATAATTGTAGCTTATGCCTCGTATTCCAGAGGTGGAAGCATTAATTACAAATACTAAAGTGGCCCAGTATTTCAAAATCACCACAGCTAATTCTTAACGTTGGGTAACATGGTTGAATGCAGCTTGTGAGGAACTAAAAGGTTTTGACAGAAACACATCGAAGAGATCTATTAGATCCTACGATGGTACTCAAACTTCCACTGAGGAGGATAGCGGCTTTTATTGAGGAAACAAGACGAACTGAGAAATCCATTGATGGTACAAAAAGCACTGTGCTCAAGTGCCTGGACGTGCTGGCGCCCAACCTAATACTACAAGAACATGAATGTACAAGTTGTTTGGAATGAGCTTCCATAGAAGTATGCCCAGGCGAAAAGCAGATTGTATTTTCTCTATAAATGGAACGACTTCTTCAATGATAATTCAATAATTTATTATTTTCGACACAGTAAACATTTGTACAAAATTGGGTTTAAAAATACATATATACTTTTACTGTGTGGTTAGTTTTTTTGTCATAGTATAAAATTTCAATACGAGAAATTGCTGACAAATAGGTATTACAATCGGCACATTTATATATACTGCGAAATTAGAAAAAAATCTGATACCAACATGTACTAAATAAAGTACCAAAATATTTTGAAATGAAGAATGACTTGATTCGTGTGTTCGCAAGTTTCCTTCAAGAGAGGAACACCTGTATATGTTTTGATACAAAGGGCGTTACAATAAGAGTGCAAGATTTGAAATGCGCGCCAATTTGGCTGCCACGATATGCCAAGGTCATTGAACTATATACTATACGTAATTGGAAGGGACGGGGTTCGAAAGCGTAGTGAGGCAAATGCTAAATATATGCAACCCGCAATTGCGAGGGATTGTTATCTCACTCTTACTCAGTATGATACTATGAATATTGAATTATTATTAGTTACAAATTACAACACAATAATAGATTAAAAATATATGTATGCCGTAGAAAGGTTCATTTTTAAAATTTTAATGATATTTTATACGTGAAGGTACGTAACGATAAAAGGAAAAGTCCAATTTATAGTTTGTAGTACCTACTAACGTTTATTAATAAAACTATCTAACTATAAAAAAAAATATAAAACTAATAAATTATGAAATAAAATAATTTAGTGTATTTTTGGTTTATACCAGCATCTTTTCCATGAATAAAAAAACATACACCAATATTCACATTTTGGTAATGACAACTAGTTAGAAAAAAATAGTAAACCTTCTGGTGTGCTCTTTGCACCTGCCTCAAATATGTACATACTTTCAAGAGCACAGTGGCCGTTCCAGTTACGTAGTATATAGTTCAATAGCCAAGGTTAATAATTGTAACAGGTTGATGGTAGACAGATAGGAGTTAGTACACATACAGCGCTACACAATACAACAATGCGTCCCGTCCTTATTTATTATCAAAATGGTGAAAGTTTGGTTGTTACAATTCGTAAAGTGTGTCCACCTTTTGGTAGAAACAATGTTCTAAATTTATTAACTGTGAAAATAATCGAAAAATTCGAAAATACTGGTTCAGTTAGTGATATGAATACCCCGACACGAGCTCATAACGGTCGTTCGGAACAAAACATTACGGCAGTTCACGAGAGTGTGGCCGAGAGTCCAGAGAACTGGGTTCGTCATCGTGCACAAGAATTAGACATTTCAACAGCCACTCTTCACCATACTCTCACTAAAGATTTGCATTTCCATACTTACAAAGTCCAATTGACTCAACAACTTCTGCCAACAGACTATGTACAGCGAAGAGAGTTCACCAATTGGATAATTGAACAAGTCAATGCCTATTTTGTGGATAAAATCATATTCAGCGATGATGCCTATTTTCATCTCGATGGCTTTGTTGATAGGTTATATTACCGCTGTGATGTCAGAAGTGGCTGGTAGGATTGTCATGGAGTCTTGTAAAACTTGTAATGTTATTGTTATGTATTTATTAAATGATATTTTATATTGTTCCCCAGTGTGATATTTATTCCACCAATAAAACCGGCCTCTAATGAGTCCGCCTCGGAAAAGAAGCAATAACGAGGACCAGGGGACATCACACCGCATTTGGGGCTTAGAAAATCCACGATTAATTAATTCATGAAAAACAAATGCCCCCAACGTGTCTCTGTTTGATGTGCATTGCGGTCTGCAGGAATTGTTGGACCATTTTTCTTTGAAGACAAGGCAGGTAATGCATTAACGGTGAATGCCAAATGCTATCATGATATAACATGATATCCCAGTTCTTTGTACCTCAATTGGAAGCTTGAAGACATTTGGTTTCAGCAGGAGGATGGTGCCACTTATCATACCGCCCGTGAAACATTGACGAGTCTTTTCTTGGTCGTGTCATTCGTCTCCCGTTTCGGTGACCAGAATTGACCGTCACGTTCTTGTGATATAGCACCTATAGACTTTTTTCTATGCGGTTTTTTGAAGCCTCGAGTTGCCAACAAGCCCACGATCACCCTAGCGTTGAAGGCCGAAATTGAACAGTGTATCAACAAAATACCGCCTAATTTATACGAGACTGTTATTGAAAATTTCGTCAGAAGAGTACGCGCATGCCACCAAAGTCATTTAGCCGATGTGTTGTTCCATACATAATTACCAAATGTCTACATTATTAGTCAACAAATAATTCAATATTTTTCTATAGAAAACCACGTTTTATTTATAATTGTGCTCTTATTATAACACCCTTTAATTCCATCTTTATTAATAACTTGTACAATATTGTAGTGTGTGCGTTGCTATTAATTAATTATTTTGCAGATGTACGCAAACATTTTTAGCGATAATTCAGAATCAATAAATATGAAATGATGTCAGTTAGTGATTTTTTGGGAAAACAAAAAGATAACCTATAAAATAATATTTCGCAATTAATTGATTCGCACGCTTATCTGAGATTCTCGAGGTGTGGTGCTCATTGAGTACACTTCTATTCTGTAACATCATTTGCTAGGATACCGGAGATCGTTACACTTGTTTTCGATGCAGTTCTGTGAACGAATTTCGTTTAGAACCGCATTCAGTATCCAGTTCGTAAATGTCGATAGTCAGTCACTGGAGAGCCTGTTTTTACAACGGGCTGTTATTATAAAGCAACAGTGGTGGCTGGTACTAAACGGCACAAGGGCATGTGCCCACCCAACCACCAAGATAAACACAGAAAGCAATTAGTGCATTATTTTATTTTATTATTTTTACGTATTTTTATAACGATACATCAAAGTTTCCTTTCGCACCACAGACACAATACCAACGCTCAAAACTTTGTTCCGGGGCACGATTTCTCACATGTACCTATTCCGAGTATGACGCTTATAGTATACGCTCTGGGCACAAAATAGCGCGACTCCATTTAACGTCTTGTGTGCATTGTGATTGTATTGTTTTCGGTGTGTACCGCACTAGTATGATTTCAAAGGCTTGAAGAGACGTTTATTATTAATGATGGAGGCTAACTGTGTGAAAAATATTTTAAAAAACCCGCTATCATTTGAGGAAAAACTTTTAATTAAGAAGAAAAGAAGGCCTATCTCTTCAATAAAAATATATATGAAAAATATGAGTGGATTTGCGTATGTTCACTAACAAATAAACTATTTTGTTTTATCTGCTTAATTTTTAAGAAAGCGGTGCGTGGAATAAACAAGGGTTGAATGATTTAAAGCATATTGCAGACAGGGCAAAGAAACACGAAAATTCCGTTTCTCACATGAATGCTTGCGTGGATTTTAGTGTTCTAGGTAAAGTGGACATACGTGAACAGTTAGACAGTGCTTATTTGCGACATCAAATTACGTACAACGAAGATGTGGAAAAAAATCGTCATATTTTGCGCCGGTTAATTATGTGTATAAAATTTTGCGGAGCTCTTGAATTGGCGTTACGAGGCCATGATGAGACATTGACGTCGGAAAATACAGGTATTTATGTAGGCTTAATCAACTTTGCAGCTGCATTAGACGATGTGCTTACAATACATAATGAAAGGTTCACAAGTATATAGGAGGTCGTTTAGAGATGCGAGAAATTTCTTTCACGAAATATTTCCTAATAGTAATCCTAAGTGTCAATACTGTGAAAAAACCTTAGATCGTTACGAAAATTTGCAATGTATAAAAAATTCGATGAAAACGGGTCGGTCAAAACAGCTACGACCCAATATAAAACACACGAAATAATGGAGCGAATAGTAGACTCCTAAAATGAGTTCAAACCAACTAGCAATAGATCATCAGGTGAGTCAATTATCAGTTCATAGGATTCTCAAAAAAGAAAAACCATATCCTTCTAAAATGCAATTAATTCACGTATTGAAGGAAGATGACTCAGATAAGAGAGTACAATTTTGTGAGGTTATGCAAGACATGATTAATAATAATCCTACCAAATTAAGTCAAATATTATTCTCTGATGAGGCCACATTCTGTTTAAATGGGTCAGTAAACACGAACAGGTATTGGTCAACAGACAATCCACACTGGACTGAGGAAGTTTATACGCAATACCGTCAAAAAGCTAACGTTTGGCTAGGTGTTACTGGGCACAGAATAGTAGGACTATTTTTTATCAACAGCACGGTAATATCAGAACGTTACTTAGCTTTACTACATAATGAAGTAGCGACTCATCTCTGTAACATCTTCAATGAGGAACAACTAGGTAATGTCTGGTTACAAGATGGAGCTCCTCCACATTACGGTGTGGACGTTCGTAATTATTTAAACAGTTTTTCCACAAAGATGGATTGGAAGGAGAGGATTTATCGAATGGCCACCAAGATCGCCGGATTTGCAAATACATATTAGATTTCTCCATTTGGGAACATCTTAAATCAAAAGTATTGTAAAGTTTGTCTTTTCGGGTTCTTAAATAAAACTAACAATAACTTTAGCCACACACTATATTAATATTAAAACGTATAACAATATAAAACTAACTATTAACAATAAGCACATTTATGTATTTATATGTATGTATCTATATTTATGTGTACTGCGCGAGCTCTAGAATTGAATGCCGCCATCCCTCCTTCGACGGCTTTTATATCGTGGCTTATATTTTCTCGATGTATGTGGAACGCTCCAAAGAACACCAGACTAGTTTGACGCGCTTACGCGTCGTAGGATGAGTCATCACATTGCCCCCTTCTTAAGAATGAAGTTTCGTCCCGAAACATGTCAAGTTTTGGTTCCTCAACCGATGGCGAAATCGACAGGTAGAGCCTTTGTTACATTGTGACGTCATATCGAAATAACAGTCCACGGTCTTATCTTGCCTGGATGGACAGGAAAATTCAAGCCGGTAACTGCATACCAGAATTTCCATACCAGTATGTCGGAAGATTACTTACATGCTCCTTACAATTCTCCAGTCCAAGCGGTCCAATCCACAACCCAATTTTGGAACTGCTAATTTCAGAATGTCTTGCTGTAACATTTGATCGCGTAAGTGGGCCAGGGCCTCCCATAAAGCACGATAGGTTGGCTTCGGGCTCGACAGTTCTTTCGTGACCAAATAAAATATGGGCTGTCCTTCATTTAGTATTTGGAGACTCTTCCCAATTGCTGGTCCCTGCTGCCTTAATTTTTCGATTCTGCCAAATCTCTCTTTAAATTCCCTGGCAATTCCCTTGGCCATTCGCAGATCTCGGGCTACGCAATGAGCAAGCGCGTGGCTTACATAATCTTCATAATGACATAATCTTCTCCGGCAAGATCTTCACCAGGCTTGCTCCCAAACTTTAAATCACAGGGCAATCGGAGTTCCCTCCCGAATAGCACGTTTGCTGTTGATTGGCCAGTTGTCTCTTGAACGGAGGCCCTACACGCCATTAGAAATAATGGTAAATGTTCGTCCCAATCTCTCTGGTGTTCGGAGACCACTTTGGATAAGTGTCTGATCATGGTCTTGTTGAAGTATCCAATGAACTTTTCTTGTCCATCTTGGATTTGAGAGAGCACGCCACCGATCCCGACGTTACTGGCATCCGTATCCTAAACAAACCACCCAGATGGCAGTAGTTTAAAACAGGTGCACTGATCAACGTACGTTTTAACAACTCAAAGGCCGCTTGGCATTCGTTGTTCCAAATGAATGCTCGATTTTCTGTTAGGCGAGTAAGTGGTTTTGCAATGTTGGAGAATCCAGGAACGTAGCGTCGATAATATGTGCATAATCCCAAAAAGCTTCTTAGCTGATGTTTGTCTTTGGGTACCGGCCATTTTTCCACAGCTTTTACTTTTTCTGTATCCACAGCAATTCCTTTTCCGGAAACCACATGTCCAAGGTAATTTACCTCCTTGCGGAAAAGGTGACACTTCTTTGGACTTAATCTCAGGTTGGCATCTCACAACCTCTGGAATACTACTTCCAAATTTTTCATGTGATCTTCAAAGGTCTTCCCTACCACAATCACATCATCGAGATATACCAGGCAGGTGTTCCAAGACAATCCCCTCAGTACAGTGTCCATGAGTCGCTCAAAAGTAGCTGGGGCGTTACACAGTCCAAATGGCATGACTGTAAATTGCCAGAGTCCTGTACCTAAACTGAAGGCAGTCTTCTCTTTGTCATTGGGATGCATTCCCACTTGCCAATAACCGCTCTTTAAGTCGAGAGTGGAGAACCATTTTGCTCCTGCCAAGGTGTCTAGCGTATCGTCTATTTTTGGGAGAGGATAGCTGTCCTTTTTGGTCACACTATTCAAACGACGATAGTCCACACAGAATCTGGTAGATCCATCTTTCTTCCTGACAAGGACCACTGGTGAAGCCCATGGACTATTCGATGGTTCAATACTCCTTGGCCTTCCATATCTTGTATAATTTGCTTGGCTTCCTCACGTTTTGCCAGAGGTAACCTGCTTGGTCCTTGTCGAATTGGACTTGCATCGCTGGTATTTATTTTGTGCATTACAATATTGGTTCTTCCTTTCGTACCAGTTTCAGTTTCAAAGACGTCTTCATAATGTTTGATTAAATCCTTAACTTGGCTTTGTTCCTTCTTGCTCAATCCTTGACAGGCGGAGTCGATTATCTTGGACAATTTCTCAGAAACCTTCACAAATCCATTCTTCTTCGCCTCTATATGATGAACAACGGCCGACACTGGTGAACACCACCCCAAAATAGTACCCTTCTTCAATAAAACAGGGTAATGGTTCACATTCATTACCCTTATCGGTACAGTCTTCTGAGTCTTAACCAGCATTTTGGCAACTACTATTCCTCGACCCACCTCGTCAACATCAGCCCTTGGTTCCAACATTGTAACATATCCGTCCAAATAATCACCTTCCATACACGCCGTCAAAAATGTCTCACATCTTGCATCCAGAACAACATTCTCTGCAGTAATTACTTGTACATTCCCACAATCTTTTCCATGAAGAAATAATTCCTCATTATTTATTTTTAAAGTGCCTTCTTTCATGTTTAACTGGAAGCCGTAGGTGTTCATGATGTCTAATCCCAAGATTATTTGTTCTTCTATGTCGGCTACGAGATTGATGTTGGACCTATGATAAAATTGACATATACTTCACCTTCCACAGAAGCTGCTTCTCCAGTAGCTGTCCTAAGTCTCCATTTGCTAGAAAGTAATTCTTTATTCCTGGATATTAAATCGGGTCGTACAATGGTTTTCGTCGATCCAGTATCTAGCAAGCAAGCATAGGTCCTTCTTTCCATAATAGCATCCACATACAGGCCATTGGTTTGATGTTATAAGGATGCGATTTGGGCAGTCCTTGGGACTTTCGGATTCTCAGCGGATTCTTTCTTGGTCCTTTTACCACATTTATTCTGAATGTGACCGTTTCTTCTACAATTCCCGCATGGCCGCGCAGTTTTATTTGATTTGATCTGATTTAGGACTTGATTAACCACCTGCTCCATGAGCTCCTCATTTTCCTGTTCGTCGACAGAACAGTCACGAGCATGGTTCCTAGAGGCTTGTCTTGCAGTCTCAAACTCAAGTGCGTACGCCAAAGCATCGATAGAGGTTTTTGGTCGTGCCAACCTCAATGCTTGCTGCGTATCAATATCCCGTAGACCATCTATGAACGTCTGGACAGCTAGGTGTTCCATGAAATTATCTGGCGCCAGCGGATATGCAAGTCGAACTAGACGAGCAATATCTGCCTCAAATTCCTGAAGATTCTCGCCTTTCTTCTGTGATCGATTCTTCAGTTGGGTATGGTATACTAGCACCAAATGCGCATGGCCATATCTCATCTCCAAGCGTTTAATGAGTTGAGAATAAACTTTACGTTCCTCAGGAGGCAATGTCTGCAAAATATCACTAGCATCACCCCTCTATGCTATGACTAAAGCAGTCGCCTTCTCGGCAGAAGGCCATGCGTTTGCTTCTGCGGCCGCTTCGAATTGCGTCAGGTAAGTTGCCCATGACGTCTTTCCATCAAAGGTTGGTGGCTTGATTCTGGTCTTTGAAATAGCCACAAGTTCTTCTTTTATTTCGATGGGCCGTGGTATAACTTCTTCGTTGACCTGCTTGGGATTATAATGACTCGTGGTAACGGGTAATTTCATCTGAGTCATTATTGCCTCTAAAAGTCTAGAATGTGCTCCAATTTTCTCTTCTACAGCTATGAAAACCTCTTCTTTTAACGCTTCTGATTTTTCCGCTAATCGCTGTTCTAGAACTTTCTCCACTTGTTCCAGACTTTTTTCGAAGTTTCTAGAATTTTCTAGTTATTTCTTTTCCAGATTTATCTCGAGGATTCTAGCGGTTTATAGGTTTCTTTGTTCCATTTCTATTTGTGCATTCTCTATTAATCGTTGTTCCATATTTTTCGCGCTATCCAGATTCTTCTGTTCCATTTGTTCTAGAGTTTTTGCTAAGTTTCCAGAAGTTTCCAGGTTCTTCTGCTTCATTTGTTGCATTTGAGTTTGTGAATCTATTAGACGCTGTTCCATATTTTTCGCACTATCCAGATTCTTCTGTTCCATTTGTTCTAGGAGTTTTTGCTAAATTTCCAGAAGTTTCCAGGCTTTTCTGCTCCATTTTAGTTTCTGAATCTATTATTCGTTGTTCCATTTTCATCAACAGCGAATTCACGTCAGCATCTCCGCCTGGAACTTGAAAGACATAATTCTCTGGATCCTCGCCTTCTTGGATCAACACATTGCGAAGCCGTTGCTGGAGGATCGACTTTTTGCCAGTTGTATCCTCATCCCTCTCTTCTAATTCTCGTTTTAACTCGGACACTCTTAATTCCGTCAGTTTCATTCTGTTGGCCATCACGATATTTAAAATAACGTCTTTCCGCACTGTATATTTATTTAATCGAATACTTAATTAACCTTAATTGTATACTTAGTTTATTATTTATTAATTAGTCCACACCTGAATACCACTATAAAGTTTGTCTTTTCGGGTTCTTAAATAAAACTAACAATAACTTTAGACACACACTATATTAATATTAAAACGTATAACAATATAAAACTAACTATTACAATAAGCACATTTATGTATGTATTTATATTTATGTATCTATATTTATGTGTTCTGCGCGAGCTCTAGGATTGAATGCCGCCATCCCTCCTTCGACGGCTTTTATATCGTGGTTTATATTTTCTCGACGTATGTGGAACGCTCCAGAGAACACCAGACTAGTATGACGCCATTACGCGTCGTAGGATGAGTCATCACAGTATGTACCAACAGGCCACAAAATATTCAAGAATTAAAAGACAGGGTTCGTCAGGAAGCGTGGAACATTAGTGTAGATCATTTAGGAAACTGTTTATGCGAATTTGAGGAGAAATTAGTGGGTTGTCAAATCACCCAGGGTTTACAATTCGAACATTTAATACAGTGATTTCAACTTTATTTTGTTAATTTGTTTGCTTTTTGTTATTGTTTGGTTAATTTTTTGTGAGACTGTAAATAAACGTACTGCATATTGGTGGCAGCGTGGTTGCCGAGGTTATTTGCAAATAACTTAAAAACGTCTCATAATTGTATACACAAAAGCTCTTTAAAATCACACGAGGGTTTCAGCTATGTAAGAATATACAGGGTATTTCATTTAAAAAAATCAAATTGAATACAGTTTCTATGATAACACGAGCAACATGCAGATTAGAAATATGTTCTTACAATAGCTTGCTTAAAACGAAGTGCTTAAGTGTTCCGGAACATTTGAATAACCCTTTAGTATTACCGTCAGTTTTATTTAAACAATATATTATTGCACACCGAGATTCAGGCGAAGAATTTGCGGGAAAACGAAATCCCCTTTGAATAAAAATAAAACATGAGATTGTCATGAAGATATGAATGCAGAAAGATTTTAAGAGTGGATAGAATGCATTCCAATTAAAGAAAAAATGTATTATAATGGGTGATCCAATTTGAGTTTCCTATATTGGCTACATTGTAAATTAGACAGTTGTCATTAATGGCGCGTTTGACACATCGAATATTAGTTTGAAACAACACGTTTACGAAAAGCATCGCTTTACCACCGCTCAACGCGTTAAAATTGTTCAATTGTTCTACAGCAACAATTATCTACGAACTGAGTATCGACATTTACTGGAAGATTATGGTCAACTTAATCGTCGTACTGAACGAACAATTCGCAATGTAGTGAAAAAAATTGAGGCAACTGGAAGCATTGGATAGGGAAGGCTGTTGCATCAACGTGGCGGACGTTCAATCAAGAATATTGCTGCTGTGAGTGATACTGTGGCAGAAGATCGAAAATTATCGATTCGTCGCCGTTTGCAGACTTTGGGCTTTTCTTATGGCTCCCTTTGATATAAACTTGAGAGCAAAAGTATTCTTTTTAATTAATATATATATATATATTATCAGAAAACCATTATACCCTTAGGGTGTCGGGTGTTTACATTCTTAGAAGTAATTTATAAATATTCCAATTTTAAACTTTAAATTACAGAGTATTCTATAACACCAACTACAATACCAAAAAATTATAGATTATAGACAAATTTCTTCCATGACTTTCTATCAGTGGCCAGTGTTTTCGCTTCTCTCCATGTTTTTCCTCTGTTCTGAATAAATTGTCCAATTAAGTTCTCCCAACCTTGTCGCGGTCTTCCTCTTTTCCTCTTATATTGAATCTTTGCTTCATATACCAAACTTTACCGGTATAGTGTTCTCCATCCGTTGAAGATGTCCCCACCAGCTTAATTGTCTCTGCTCAATGAAATCCATTATTGATAGTACCCCAAGTTCCTCTCTTATTTGTGCATTCCTCATTTTGTCCCTTCTTGTCACGCCTCTCACTCTTCTCAGATATCTCATTTCCGCCGCTTGAATTTTAGTCTTTTGCTTATTATTTAGGAGCCATGACTCACAACCATATGTCAGAACTGCTCTGTAGACTGTTTTATAGACTTTTAGTTTGGTATTTCGTGTTATTTCCTTTTTATTTATAAAACTCCTATTCATAGCGTAATACAGTTTTGTTGTTTTTTCAATTCTCTCGTTAATTTCTGCTTCGTTTTTCCCTGTGTTTTCTATTGCGACACCCAAATAGTGGAACTGGTTTACTTGTTGTATGTCTACTCCTTCAATTTGAATTTTTAGTTGATCGTCTCCTATAGTCATTCCTTTCGTTTTGTTTTTATTTATATTCATACCCTTTTTCTTCAATGTTTTATTCCATATATCTACATTATCTTGCAAATCCTTTTCTTTCTCAGCCATCAGTACTATATCGCCCGCGAATGCTGCCTCCGCTATTTGTATCCATTCTAGATTTCTGTACCCTATTTTCATTTTCCTCATCTGCTTAGAGCATTGTTTTATAACACCGTCCATAAATACGGTGAACAGCACAGGACTTAATCCTCCACCCTGCCTTAACCCTTCCTGTGTTACGAATCCTTCGGATCTCATGTTACTTCTAATTACATAATTTACATTATTTTTATATAACCTTTGAATACATCTAATTATTTTTTTGTTAATTCCTCTTTCCTCTAGACTGTTCCATATTTCCTGTCTGGGCACTTTATCAAACGCTTTTTCCAAGTCGATGAATGCGAAATATGCCTTTTTTCCTTGTTGTATTATTTTTTCAATTATTTGCTTTACCGTAAATACATGATCTTGTGTGTTCCTTCCTGGCCGAAATCCACTTTGTGATTCCGAGAGTGACGGTTCAATTATTGGTCTTAATCTGTTGTTAATTAACTGCTCATATATCTTTACAACTGTGCGCAGTAAAGTAATGCCTCTATAGTTATTACAGTCCTTATGATTCCTTTTGTATATTGGTGTTATTAGTGCCACTTCCCAATCTTCCGGTATGTCTTCATACTGCCACGCCTTGTTGAAAATCTCTAATAACATTTCTGTGCCTGCTTCGCCTATATTTTTTATCATTTCTGCCACTATTTTATCATTTCCAAGTGCCTTCCCGAACTTTAACTTTTTAATTACATCATTCAGCTCTTCCATCGTAAATTCTATATTGTCTTCTGTTATACTTACACTTTCTGTTGCGTTCTCTCTCTTCCCTTGTCTCTTACTACAGAGCAGATCCTCAAAATATTCTTTCCATCGGTTCATTATGTCACTATCATTCGTAATAACTTCTCCTTTTTTATTATATATGCGTTTATCTTCTATTGCTTTTTCTTTTATACACGATTTTAGTACTTTATAGAATAACTTTTGGTTCCCTATACTATCTCTTTCCATTCTATCGCCAAATTCCTTCCATTTGTTTGCTTTAGCATTTAACACTAGTTGCTTTACTCGCTTTCTTTGGTTTTGGTATGTTATATATTGTTCTTCTTTTTTATTCGATAGGTACTTTTTCCACAATTTCTTTTTCTTTTTAATTTCTTCTTTTATTTCTTTCGTCCACCAAGCTGTCTGTTTTCTCTTGTTATTTGTTTTACATACTCCACATATTTCTCGGGCAGCCTCTACAATTATGCTCTTGAACATGTTCCATTTTTCGTCCAAGTTGGCCAGCTTTATTCTCTCTGCATTTTATTTTATTTTCCCTTTAACTAATTGTTTGTACTTTTGGGCTATCTCGTATTCCTTTAGTTTATATGATTTTATTGTTGTGTATTCCATTTTTTTTATTTGGTTTGCTTCATTATGTTTTTCTCTTATCTCTTCTTTAATTCTAGCGACCACCAGGTAGTGGTCACTATATATCTCGGCTCCTCTCCTAACTTTGACATCTACCACACTTTTTCTATTTCCTTTCTCTACCAACACATAGTCAATTATCGATTTTTCATCTTTTGTGTGTTGTACACGTGTATATCTGTGGATATCCTTGTGTTTGTAGAATGAGTTAGTTATTATTAGATTATGGTTCATACAGAAATTCAGCATTCTTTCCCCATTGCCATTTCTTGTCTCTTCTCCATATTTCCCTATAACTGTCTTATATATATCATCTTTCCTACCCACTCTACTATTAAAGTCGCCGGTGATGAACAATGTTCCCTTGGCATCCTCTGTTACTGACATCAGGTCTTCCCAAAATTTATCTTTTTCTTCCACTTTATTATTGTCACAAGAACCATATACTGCTATTACTGTCATTACTTTCTTTTTGATACCAATCAGTTCCACTGTTAAAATACGTTCTGATATAGCTTCCCATTTATTTATGCTATTTTTCAAGTTTCTATGTATTATCATACCTACTCCAGCTGCTGCTCTGCTATCCGTATTTACTCCACTATACACTAAAATATGGTCATTTTCTAATATCTGTTCTCCTTGTCCTTTCTTCTTTGTTTCACTTATACTTAGTATTGTTAGACCTGTTTCCTCAAATTCGCTTATAATTTCCTCTTCCTTCCCGTGTATACCTCTGACATTCCATAGCGCTAATTTCCATTCATTCTTTATATTTGTTGTGTCATTTTTCCGTTTGGTTACTTCCATTGTCATTGCGGTGTCCGTTCCCTTTGTTCCATATGTAGCTTGTTTCCTTAGTTTTTTAATGTTTTATTATCCTTCGCTCGTACTAACTTTTCCTCATTTTTGTTCCATATCCATTCTTCTTCTCCTATATATATTTTTCTGTATGCTATTTTAGCACTCTTCCCACTTTTCCTTTCTTCACTTGCCCTTTCTCTGATGAATTTCTGTATATCTCTGTCTGGTTTAGATAAATCGTCATTAATAAATACTTTGTCGCCTTTCCTTCCCTTTAGTTTGTGTTTGTTCTGCATAAGTTTCTTCTTATCTACCGCATTTTCCATTTGTATTAAGCAAATTCTTTCTCCAAGTTTAATCGCTCCTTTAACTTTGATTTTTAATTGTAGCTCTTTCTCTATAAACTCTTCCATTTCTTTCTTTATTTCCGCCTGGTTATCTAATGGTAATCCCTGCACAACTACATTATTCCGCCTTTTTTCATTTTCTAGCCGCTCTATCCTTTCATCCATTGCTGTCATTGTTTTTCTTATTTGATAATTTTCTCTTATTAATTTTTCATTTTCTTGTCTCATCTCTTGAAATTCCACTTTGTATATCTTCTGTTCTTCTCTCATTTCCTTTACTTCTTTTGCTAAGGATTTCATTGTTATTTGCATAGTTTCCATCATGTTTGTCATTACTTGTATATTCTCCTCCATTTTCTTTTGTGTTTTCACAGGCGATCTATTTATTTTCTTACTTTTATTGAAGACTCGTTCTTCGTCTTCTTCTTCAGAATTCATCCTCTTCCTATCGTCTGATGTGTAGTCATCACTGTCTTCGGTTCCCTTCATTTCTTGAATTTAACTTCTTATTCTTATTTTATTTTCTTCCAATTATTTCCTTAGTTCGCTCCTGCTTTCACTTTTAATTTTGTGCAAAACTGTACAAAAAACCGTACCGGCCGTTTTTATTTCTATATGTTTTGTCATTGCGCAAGAAGCCAAACCCCGGTCGACCCGTCGAGAGTTAGAGGTCATGCTAGAATCTTATTTTCGAAACGGACGTAAGATTGACGGACAATGGCAGTATTCTCTTCAAGATTGTTTAGAAGAATTTAGAAATGAGTTCCCTAACGTCATCTTTGATTATGACAGTTTTCGGCACACAGTGACACATTCCGTTATGGTTTTCAGAGAAACAGGGAGTGTTAAACAGAAAGAAGGCGCAGGTCGGGCGAAAAAGCGTACAGAAGAGCTAGTTAATAATGTAAGAGAAATTATAAATAATGCACCAAGAACTTCCGTACGAGCATTATCACAACAAGTGGGTGTGTCAATTGGCACATGTCATACAATTTTGAAAAAGGACTTACATTTATTTCCATATCACATGACCTGTTATCAAGAAATCAAGGAAATCGACTATCCCAGAAGAATAACGTTTAGTCAGTGGTTCTTAAATAATTTTGATAATGACCTTCTTGACAAAACCTTTTTTTCTGATGAGTCATGGTTTTATCTGAATGGATATGTGAACTCACAAAATATGAGGATGTGGACTAATGAGAAACAACATAATTTTTTTGTTGAAACCGCACTTCATCCGCAGAAAATTGGTGTATGGTGTGCGATTAGTCGAAGGAGAATTATTGGCCCTATTTTTTTTAACGGAACCTTAACAGGAGAAAGGTATCGACAAGAAATTATTATGCCATTTATCGAACAGCTTGACGACGAAGAAATAACACAGGGTTACTTTCAACAAGACGGAGCTAGAGCACACACAGCAGGTGAAACAATTAATATTCTGCAGCAATTTTTTCAAAATCGGTTGATAAGTTTAAACACTGAACATGAATTTCCACCAAGATCTTGTGACATTACCCCATGTGATTTGTTTTTATGGCCATTCTTAAAGAACTCAATTTATCAAGTACAGATACCTGATCTTGCAGGCCTTCAAATCAGAATTGCTGAAAGAATTAATGGAATTGACAATGCGATACTACAAATTTCCTCCATTAGAAGAAGATGTGAGAAATGTTTCGAACAAGGTGGTGGACACTTTGAACAATTTTTATAAAATTTTGCTTGTTTGTTGGAAATAAACATATTTCATTCACTTAAAAATGTTCGTTTTATTATTTTGACATTTGTCATTTCAATCAAATATCTCATCTCATAACCAACAAAATTCCTATTAAAATTAGTAACAAGCTAAGACATAATCATAATTTCCAAGGGCTACTTTGAGGTAAAATTTATTTGAATTCTTTGTATAAGTTTTCAGTTCGTACTGCCCAAGTAGGAACCGCAAATTGTACTTTATCTCTTCCTAACACACATGAATACGCGCTGCAATACTACACACGTTTGTCATTTTAAGTTAAGACGTACGTCTTCGAAATATTATATTAAATAAAAAGGATAAGTTGTCAAGGAGATAGTCTAGGAGATGTTATGATATTCGGCTTGCTGTAAAATTATTTGAATACTGTTGTTTATTGACTTTGTTTCCGGTATTCTGACTTCTAGGTTAACCATTCTTCTAATTTGAATATTTAGTTTGTCATGAAAAATTACAAAATCCGTTCTTTTCAGAACAATACTGACAATAAATAGTAATATCAATTAGTGACAATAAGTACGAAATTGTTTGATTATCACTTTGACATTTCTAACCTACCTATTTATTTTACAGAATATTTCTTAGATGCCTGGTAGTTTGTTCGAATATTAAAGTCATAATTTGCGCATAGTTTTCCTGGATAGAATGAATATATTTATACTAGAAAAGAAACAATACTTTTGAACTATTCATGTTCCTACTTTACTCATTATTATTATTTTGACATGTAGGTTATGTATATGCTTTCTTTGGTTATATTTAAAGACGGCAGACTATGTGCCCGGTGCACATGAATCATGTCACCATGTGTACTAAATATTATTTTGGATACTATAATATAAATATGTTTTGAAGGTGCATCTGTTATTGCCAATAATACCACTTTTTCTTTAGAATAAATGTTTCGTTCATTGTTAGAAATACAAAATAATGTTTTTTTTTTTATTTTGATTTAGAACTGTAAAATATATGTTTAAATTATGTTATCTCTTTGATAAATGCATGTATGGAAATATTTAGGAAACTACTAAATATATGTTTTTCTGCTCCGATATGTAAACAAAGCGAGAGGAATGAAAAATAATAATATATGTTCAAATTCTGTTATCTCTTTGATAAATGCATGTATGGAAATATTTAGGAAACTACTAAATATATATTTTTCTGCTCCGATATGTAAACAAAGCGAGAGGAATGAAAAATAATATTTAGTACACATGGTGACATGATTCATGTCACCATGCACCGGGCACACATCTGCCGTTTTTAGTTATATTGCAAGTGACATATTAAAATTTTGAAAATATTGCAAAACATGATGTTTATATTTTATTATGACAAACGGTTATTTCCGCGATTGAATATTGACTTTATTTGACTCTGCAGTACTGATTTGAATCATATGCTTTGAATTTGGCCTTGAACTGAAAACTTATACTTTACGAACTATACATTACTAACGAATAACTAGTGCGGTATGTGGGATGATTTGCAGCTTCTAGTAGCTGTCAAGTTTGCTTCTAACAACTTCTTCTAATATACCTCCTGAGATTACAGCTCAAGTTGTTGCTCTGATTCAAGTTGGTAACAGTCAGCGATTTGTAGCTCGGCAACTGAACATGAATCGTTCTACAGTTCAGAATGTTTTTAGATACTGGATACGTGGCCATAGCAAAAACAGACAGACCAAGAGCAACAACAGTACGGGATGATCACTTTATTAGTACAGCCTCCTTGCGGAATCATATGTTGAATGCTGTCCAGCTTAAACAAGAACTTCAAGACGTCAGAGGAACAACAGTAAGTCGCTGGTTTATTAGAATAAGACTTCTTGAAAATAGGTTAAGGTGTCGGAAACCTGCAACGGGTCCAAAATTGACGGCAGCGCATCGTGCAGAGCGCCTACGTTTTGCTCGTGAACACGTAAACTGGACGTTGGAGCAATGGAGCTCTGTGCTCTTTTCAGATGAGACCAAGATTAGTCTATATGGCAGCGATAGAAGAACTAGAGTCTACCGTCGTCAAGGAGAATGATTTGCACAGTGCTGCATCGTAGAGCAAGTCACTTTTGGCGGAGGTTCGTGCATGTTTTGGGGGGGCATTTTTCTTCGTGCAAAAACCGAATTGGTCTGTATCCCCACAGGTAACCTAGGCGGTTTAACTGCTCAACGCTATATTGATGAAGTCTTAGAAGAGCACGTTGTCCTATATGCTCGCTTCATTGGCAATAATTTCCTATTTATGCAGGATAATGCAAGGCCGCATACAACTGAGATTGTTCAAAATTACCTCAACGCAGTTGGTGTACGAGTCATGGAGTGGCCAGCCAAAAGTCCGGATATGAATCCGATTGAGCACACGTGGGATGTACTCATGAAAAAATCGTATGCAAGCTGTTATACGGGCAAGAGGGGGTCATAGAAAGTATTGAGTTAACCGCATTTGTTGAAACTTGTTTTTGTTTCTGTTATTAATAAACAATTTTAAATTTTTTTCGTCTTACTTATTCTGACTACGATAACAACAATTTTGTTAGCACGATAAACAAGAGCTAACCAGAGATTAATTTGGTATTATTTGGAGAGCAATAATTGAGCCGTTGAAAGCGAAAGTGGTGTAAGTCAAAAAAATAAAAAGTGGTGTAAGTCTGACTTGTGCCACTTTGCCTTGTAAGCTTTAAAGTTAGTAGTTATCTGCATGAAGACATAGCGACATCTGTAGCCGAATGAATTAGTTTACAGTCACGAATTTTAGCTATTATAATAAATATTACTTCATAATACCCATTTGTGAAGCAAACTTAAAATTTTTATTTTTTTGACTTACACCACTTTCGCTTTCAACGGCTCAATTGGGCTTCGAAACGATGCCAATGCGCTACTTCGCAAATGCAAAAAAGCATGCGCTATTTATTATTTTAAAATGAAGGCTGTTAGGTGCTCGAATACTTTTGCTCTCTGGTTTATTTTGCATAAGGACTTGCACCTACACCAGTACAAAATTCAGTTAACACAAGAACTCAAGCCTAGAGATGATCGATAGCATGAATTTACGCAGATTGGGTATTAGAGCAACAGGAAGTTAATGCTTTTTCAAAGAAAATTTTCTTCGCTGATGAAGCACATTTCCAACTCTCTGAATATGTTAATAAACAAAATTTACGCATATGGGGAGAGGTAAATCTGCACGTGATACATGAGACAACATTCCATGTCCAAAAAATAACTGTGTGGTGTGCATTATGATGAGGCGGTGTAATTGGGCCTTGTTTTGATCAAACAGTAACAGTCAACGGCGAGCGTTATAGGAGTATGTTAAGCGGATTATTTTTGGCAGGAAATTTATGCTTGGACGTCAGCACGTCCAGGCATCTGAGCACAGTGCTCTTGTACTACCCCCAATAGATCTCGCAGTTCCACTATGTTAGTCTTGTGTCCTCGATAAAAGCCACTATCCTCCTCAGGGGGAAATTGAAGCTATTGATGTTGAAGACATATGGTCTCAGCAAAACGGCGGCGCAACTTACCACACAACGGTGCAACGTTAGATGTTACGCAAGAAAAGTTCAAAGGTTATTTCACGTAGCGGTGACGTCAACTGGCCGCCAAGATTATGCCATTTAACGCCAAAATAAAAAGACGAGAATCCGCGAATTTTTGCCATAAAAACCTCAATAAACGTTACGTTGATGTAGATATTTTATTTTGGACTACAAGATAATTCTGAAAAGCACAGTACACTTTGAAGCTAAAGTTATCATTAAAATCGAACCAAGCCATCCTTCAAATCACCCTTATGTATCATACGAACTTTTTTAATGACAAACACACTATTCATACTTACTTGAGGATTTCGCAAAACGATTTCTAACAGCTTGCTGATTATTATCATCGCACACGATAACGGTAGGCATGTTTAAAATATCTTGTTCAGTAACATTATTTAATTTATATTGTGGAACACTCACATTTATAAATTGAGAATTGTTCAATAGGTAGTATGGTTTCTCAATCTGAATGGTGTTCATCAACGGAGCAGCCACAGCTGTCGGCTGAATAATTCCTGATTGGACCATTAACAAGTTATTGTTCAACAGTATCGGATTCGTAGGATTGGCATTAGATGGCGTGGAAGTCTTCACGTAATTGTCTAACGAACCTTCGTACAAAATAATATCTCCTGTATTAGTATTAACGGTAAAATTTTTATGCACGTCTGAGATTACTTTCTCCATTTGATTCTGGTTATTATTTGTTTGGGCGTTTTTATTTACACTGAGTAAATCTTCCGTTTGGATAACTTTCACTTCGCTGTTGCCAACATTTTTATTTTCCTCAAGTTTTTCGCACACATGTTTCTTTGGAGAACGTAGTCGATGTTTGATAGATTCACTATCATTTTTAGGGATTTCTTGCAGATTACTAGAGCACTCTGGGCTATAATATTATTAATTAATACAAGGAAATATTCTGAAATTATATGAAAATACCTTTTCTCAGATTCTGATATTCTTCGTCCTGGATCTATTTCACTATTTTCGCATGTAGAGCCTTAAACGAAACTAAATATTAGTTGCAGCTTAATTAAATATTTATTATCTGCACTTACAATTTTGACAAATTGACATCAATCTTACATTCTAGGTGCATTCCCACTATTACTACTATCAAATACGTATGTAAAAACTACTAATGTAAAGAGAATCGTGTTTGCGTAACACGAAAAAAAAACAGGAAATTGTGAGAAAAAACAAGAAAATGTGAGGCTCCAGACTAGAAGATAAGATTGATATTTAGGCGTGACTAGGGCGACATAAATTTTAGAAGAAGCTGTACATTAATATTGATAAGGACAATATAGTCAATATACTGGGTTTTTCTTTTATCATTACACATAGGTATAATGCATTGACTTTTTTCATTTACTCTTACACATAGGCATAAGTAACAAGTGTTCATTTGAAAAGTCAATCTGGGTTACTTTGAAATTTTGATAGAATAAGACGCAAATATATTAATATGTGTTTGTTGTTCCGTAAACGTAAATCCAAATGACATTTGATAATGTCAATCACAAATATCAGTTAGTGCATAAAATAATCGTGCGTCGATTCTGGTTTAAATAAATTGCTTCCCAGTTTTAAAATGGCTTTCACTTTAGAACATAAAATTTTTTTAGTCCAGGCTTATTTTCGAAGTGATAATAAAATTGATGGTTTATGGGTTTATTCAGTTCCAAGATTGCATGGTAGAATTTCAAGTTGAGTTTCCACATTTTGTAAGATTATATACAATTTAAGAATACTTTGGATAGAACTTTAAAACTTTTTTCTGAAACTGGTAGTCTCTTAAGAAAATCAGGCAGCGGAGCAGTTAAGAAACGTACACCTCGAGTTGTCAATCATGCTGAAGAAATGGAAAATGAACCACAAACATCTGTTTGACATTTGAGTCAACAAACAAACCTTTCTGTTGGTACAACTCACAAGTTATTAAAAAAAATGCAACTTTATCCATACCGTGTCACAGCAGTACAAGAATTGTTCGAAATTGATTACCCACGTAGACTACAGTTTTGTAATTGGTTTGTAAATATGAACAATAATGGAGAACTTTCGCAAAGAATCATCTTTACTGATGAAGCATGGTTTTATAAAACGGGATACCTAAATTCACAAAATACAAGAATTTGGAGTAGTGAAAATCCACATGTAATTAATGAAGAATCGCTACATCCAGAGAAAATTGGTGTTTGGGCAGCGATAAGACAAAGGCTGGTCCAATATTTCTTCAGGGAACGTTAAATGCTCAAAAGTATCGTACGGAAATTTTACAACAATTTGTCAATCAGTTGCATGATGATGAACTTCAAAATGCATATTTCCAACAAGACCGAGCGCCTTGTCACTGTACTGCAGAATCTTTGGATTATTTAAGAGAATTTTTGATGAGCGTATAATTAGTCGAAATACTGAAATTGCCTGGCCTGCACGTTCATGCGATTTAACACTTTGCGACTTCTTTTTGTGGCCTTATCTAAAAAATAACATATTTCGAACACCTATATTGAATTTGAATGATATGCTACAGAGAATCGAACAGAAATGCATGGAACTTAATAACAATCCAGTAATGTTGCAGAATATCATCAGAAATTTTGAACGGAGGATTTTAAAGTGTATTGATCTTGAAGGACAACATTTTCAACATTTGTTATAGTTTTCAATAAATACCTATTATTTGTTATTTATTTGTATGTATGAAACTGTCAAAATATACGACTTCGTCGGTTAAGTAGTAAATTTTAATTTAAGACATACTTCAAAATGTTCTCAGTAAATCACATGCTACTAGATTGACTTTTCAAATGAACACTTGTTATATAGTGGAATAGTAGGCAACCAGTTATACACACCAGTGATATTTTTCCAATTGTCAAATATTTCTGTTTTTCATACATACTTAAATCTTAAATTAAATACATTTTATTGAAAAATACATAATTTATTTAAAACAGTTAATTATCTCAACAGGCGTATACCTTGTGCGAAGACAATTTTCAATATTTTTAACAAATTCAAAGATGGATAGATAAAATTAGTGTATCAAAAATGGTAGAAAATATAACAAAAAAGTATAAATAGATTATAACTACATAATGAAATTGTAGAACGTCCTCACATTACTTCTAATGAATTACCGAACGTAACCCACGCATTGGGGGCATTTCAGTAACACGATAAAAACAAATAACGCTTCGTGGTATCTTACGAATAAATGGTTTTATAAACTGGACAAATTTATCTTAAAAACCAGTAGTGGGAAATTCTTGTAGGTAATAAATATGTTACTATTTCTTTAATAATCCCAATAACTTTTGGACTGTACAATTATCTGACAGCATCACTACTGGAATTAAAGATTGAGGAAGGGAAGACACTATGCAACAGATGATCAGTTACTGTCTGAGACTCTCGATTTAAAAGAGAAGGTTTTTGGTTGTACTGAAAATGCTATCGGGGCTACTTCTTTTCTAGAACAAGAAATGTTTATATTATGAAGAAAATAGATCCTGAAGATAAAGAACAAATGCCTGTAATCGAAACAGACATTAGTCCACATCAAAAGTCATTTACATTATTTGGATTTTTGCAAGAAAGAATTAGAGAAAGTAAAATGAATTACAGCCGATGTAATAGTAACTAAAAGGCAATACTTCGAAACGCCAAATTCAAAATCAGGACGTAGATCCTCTTTTATTTTGGAAAGTAAGTTTAAAAAAAGGTAATTGCATTTTCTTTAAAGTAACAGGAATGGAGCTGAAACCTTTAGAATAATGTACTTAGAAATACTTCTGTATTCCAGCAAGTTCAGCAGAAAGTGAAAGAGTGTTTAGTACAGCTACATTAATAATAGAACAAAGGCGTGCGAGACTAAAACTGAAAAATGTTAATATGATAATGTGCCTACATAAAAATTAAAAAAAATTATAAGTAATCTAAGTAATTATTTTATTAAACTTACATGCAACCTTTTCCTATTAGCTAAAGAAATAACTCAATGGGTTTCATCTTACTATGCTTTCTAACTATTAAAGATATGAATGTTTAAGCTTTCAAAGGGAAATTATTTAGATTGCTATACAGAATGTACATGAAACTCTTTAAATCTATTTCAAAACTTAAAATTGATCGCGAAAGTATTCTAGAATCTAGTTTGGCAATAATACTTATACTGGCAACAGTGGGTAATACAAAAAAAAATAAAGCCACAAAGAATTAGATTATGTTTTTAGAAAAGTAAGAAAATCTGTTTGAATAAAAAAATTAATTTATACTAACGATTAATTTGGACAAACAAAACAACATAACAAAAGTGTTCTTAGCAAGTTTTCGAAATGTCCTTCTTGTCTTTCATGGCAATAAGCAAGGCGATTTTGAAAGCAACGCAGGTATCATATGCAATAAGTATACGTTCTTTCGATCCGTCCATGTTACGTATTTGCACGTTATTATAAACTTTACTTTTTAGATAACCCCAAAGAAAGTAATCATTTGGAGATAAATCAGCTGATCTTGGGGGCCATGGTATAGGGCCAAACCTCTCTTTGAAATGTGTTACTTAAAAAATTTCTGACGGCGTGAGTAGAATGTGCCCGAGCCCCATCTGGAAATTTGGAACCAAAGTTGATCAACATTTAGCATCTCAATTGATGGAATGATGTGGTTTCTCAAGAGATTCAAATATTTTTATGCAGTCAGGTTACCATCAATAAAGAATAGGCCAATAAGTCTATCGCTTATTATTCCAATCCAGACATTGACATTTTGAGGGTACTGCGTTCGGGTTAGGTTTTGGGCATGAGGATTTGTACGGGACCAATACCTAATGGATTAATGGAACGGGAATTTACTATTTTTGAATGGATAAATGTAGGATACAAACCGGAAATTCTGAGAGTTCACTTCACCATTTACGGTAAATGTAGCTTCATCAGAAAAATTATTTTATTTAAAATTTCTTCGTTTTCATTTAGCAAATTAAACATTATATCACAAAAATCAGTCCGTTTTACTTTATCTTCCTCGAAAAGCTCTTGATACCTTGTATGGCTTATATGTATTTGAACAACCATCTTTTTTAAATTTGTTAAAAGTATTTAAAATTGTCTTTGCACATGGTATAGGCCTGTTAGGATAATTAACGGAAAACATGTCTCTGACCGTCCTTAAACTGTTATTCTTCTGTTACCACATTACCATTGAAACTTTTACGGCTTTGCTATACGTATTCATGATTTAAATAAATTATCTATTTTTCAATTAAATGTATTTAATTTAAGTTTTTTGAAATGAATAAAAATTGAGAAATGTGGCATTAAAAAAAAATTATTTTCTCTCCATGGCAATCTATTTAAGAATTAAGCTATTGTCTGTACGTAGATTCTGGTGTATAACTAGTTGCTTACTAATGTGTTTTTTTAATACCTTTCTTTTTCAATAGGGAGAAACTCTGACATTATAACAGTTAATTTGACAGGTCATACCATTTTATTCAGTATTATTTGACATTTCATAATGGAAAAACTTACAGCCGAGCAGCGTCTACAAATTGTGGAAATTTATTTCTAAAATCAGTGTTCAGTTAAAAATGTTCACAAAGTACTTCGCTCAACTTACGGCATACATCATTGGCCAACTGAGACGACTATTCGCAACACAATTGAAAAATTTTGCACTCAATTTATTCTTTTGGACTCTCATCCACCAACGAGATTACGTAGAGTACGCACTGAAACAAATATCGTCGCCATTTAGACCAGCGTTGAGGATGATCCAAATTCATCGATTCTTCATCGTATGCAAGAACTTGACCTGTTCCCATCAACTTTGTGGAAGATTTTGCGCAAGGATTTTGGCTTACGTGTCTACAAGACTTAAGTTGGTGCAAGAATTGAAGCCAACCGACTATCGTTTTCAACGTCAATTCAGTAATTGTCTGCTTGAACAGTTGGAAGTCGGTTCACTGTTTTATGGTCAAATCGAGTTCAGTGATAAGGCTCACTTCTGGCTCAGTGGCTTTCTGAATAAGCAAAATTGTCGCAGTTGGAACGACACTAATTCACAGGTGACTCATCAACCACCGATTGATCCCGAAAAATGCACTGTTTGGTGCGGTTTGCAATCGGGCCATGCTTCTTCAAAAACTAAGATACTCGAGCTGTCGCTGACAATGCCGGCCAGTGTAGAGGCATGTTTAACTATTTTTTATTTCCAGAAGTGCATGAACATGATCTGGAAGACCCTTGGTTTCAGCAGGACGGTGCCACATTGCAAAATCATCGATTTATTAAAGTGTTCGGCGATAAAATTATCTCCAGAAATGGACCTGCACACTGGTCTTCAAGATCATATATTTGTCGCCTCTAGAATATTTTATGTAGGGCATTTGAAGTCATTAGTCCACGCAAACAAGCCAACAACTATTGGAGCTTTGGAAATCAACATGAAGCGCACCATTCGTAACATAAGGCCTCAAACATCCGAAAAAGTAGTCTAAAATTGATTCTCCAGGATGACGTGACTCAGATCCTCCCGTGATGGCCATATGCTCAAACTCATCTTCCATCATTAATGTCATAAAACTATCTCACCGATTTTAAACAAAAAAATTCATTTCCCTAACATATTGTGTATTTTATTTCAATTTATAATCCTACACCTCTTAAAAAAAAACACACTTTATATGCCACCATACATTTATGGCTACGTGTAAATTAAAAAAAGTCAGTGCATTATACCCATGTGTAATGACAAAAGAAAAACCCGGTATAAATATTAATCTATTATTTCCATTAACATATACTGTATAAGCGAGTCTTGTAATAGTCGGTAATATGTGGAAATAAAGGGGCGCGAGTGAGGTCGCGCCTACGTAATTCTATTTATTGTTCGCAATTATATGGTGTTTTCCTTTTTTATAACTTCTTATTTCCGTTGATACTGATTTTTTTATATAGGTATGGGAATTTTTTCGCGTCAAGAAAAGCAATTTGTTATTAAATATCATATTAGTCAGTCAATCAGACTGAATAATTCATTTGATAAATAGTGAAAGTGTTTTGACAAATTGGAAAGCATTTGATACAATTTTGTAGTATCGAGAAGTGAGAATTTACAATTGACAAATGGGGAAACAATTGATTTCTTTTAATAGTTGTTTATTACATATAAAATAACGTACCTATTAAATCACCAATAAGTTTTTCAAACATGGGATCAGCCTCAGTCCTCTCTACAATAGCTTTTATTGCTGAATCAAGCTCATTGATCACTTTCTCCTCAGTTAATTTGGCATTATTCTCTGTTGTATTAATAACTAAATTTATATTCTCAGCTATCTTCTCATGCAGCTCTGTATGCTCTAAGAATGTTTGTCTTAAAACCTAAAAGGCACATAATTACATCAGTACATTCTAAAAAATGACATGAACCAACCTCTAAATCTTCCACATCTTCTTGATGATTATCTGGACTATCACCACTATCTGATTCCCTTATTACTGTGTTTTTGTTCGTCTTAATACCACATCTCCTCTTGTAATTATTAAATTCTTGGCTGTTTCCCGGTAATGCTTCAAGAGGTGTTGTATTTAATTTGTTTGAAATATTTTCTTCTATAATTGACAAGTTATGATGAAAAAAACTTTTTTTATTTGTATTTTTAATAGGTGTACTGCTTCTGCTGCAAAAATATAATTATTATTGAGTAAATTTTATAGAATATCCTACCTTCTTTGTGGTGTATTCTGTCTAGTATTAGAATCATTTAACAAATACAATAATTGATCCACGATATTTTTTGATGAATTTTGTTCAAAATAACTAGTAGGTTCTAATCTTTCTTGGACTAAAATAAGTAAAATTGCAAAATTTTAAATACAAATGAATTGTTCTTACTTAAATTATAAATTTGGGAATAATCACTTAAAATCTCTTTTAGACTATAGCCTACAACTCGGGTAACAACATATTTTAAACGTTGCTTGTGGTTGTTGATGTTTCTAAATTGGGGTGATGTATTAAAAAAAACATCAAAAGCAGAGTAGCATTTTTCTGCTTTTAAGTAACCTGTAAATAAAAGATTTCAATAATATAATGAATAACATTAGCTTTTATATTACGAAACGTAAATGGTGTTCCCGCCAAATCAAAGGGGGTTTCACAACTTTATAAACTTACCAAGCACCAATCGAGCAATTTGTGAATCAGACAATTCCATTTTTATTTTTTGCAGAAGAAGAAGAAGAAATTCTCGAACGATAATAGATTCTTTACAAAAAGAAATATATTATACTAAACAACAACAAATACATTTATTTACTACACTACAATCACACATAATCACAGACTATATAATAAGATAAGTTACAAATTTTCATGGCATTCTATCAAATGCCAATCGCATTTTCTAATATCCCTAACAGTTTCATAATAAAGTTCGTGCGAAGATCGACTTTAATTTCTAAAATGCTTTCCATAATACTTAAAAATTAGTTTTAATTTGAAGCTTTAACTAATTAAAGTTCAGATTTGTTTTATCATTTTGACTATGGTAATTTTACTAATATTACAGTTTTCTAAAATATAATTGTTAGAAAAGGACGTCTAGTATGCGAACTTTTCAATAGGTGGAAGAATGGGTAGTGAACTTTCAATTATTAGCAATTAAACTAATACATACAAGAAGGTGCAGTTTGTGCCATCTGTTTACGAAGTTTTTAATTCAATATTCCTTGGGTTATTTTCTAATATAACAATGTTGCAATATTTAATTAAAAGCATTCCAGCATTGCTTATAAATTTTCCATTAGTAGATGTCGCCTACAATCACAAGTAAGCAACTAAAACATTCGAAGTCAAAGTAGTCGTTGAAAATATGGTCATGTCTGAGATAGATTGATTTTTGACAGACAACAGTTGACATTTAATAATTATTACAAATCAGATATAGCAAGCGCCAATTAAGTTGGTGCGAGGAGGGGGTGCGCAGAAGCCGTTTTTAAAAACGTCCACCCCCACTACTCAAGTAATTGTCAGAATACATTTGTCATTGACGTTTGACAGAACATAATGTCTTTGCTAGGGGATCCATAAAGTGATACACGCTCAGAGGTTAGAATTATCTGACATTTGATGTAAAACCAAATACAAATCTCCCCACTACTTTTAATCCTGCGCGAACTTACCCTTCCTCGCGCCAACTTAATTGGCGTTTGCTATACTTAAGTATAGCAAACGCCAATTAAGTTGGCGCGAGGAGGGGGTGCGCAGAAGCCGTTTTTAAAAACGTCCACCCACACTACCCAAGTAATTGTCAGAATACATTTGTCATTGACGTTTGACGGAACATAATGTCTTTGCCAGGTGATCATAAAGTGATACACGCTCAGAGGTTAGAATTATCTGACATTTGATGTAAAACCAAATACAAATATCCCCACTACTTCTAATCTTGCGCGAACTTACCCCTCTTTGCGCCAACTTAATTGGCGTTTGCTATAAATATATACGATTTTTTGTTCAGAGCCCACTTGACTTCGAATGTTTCTGAACATCCGTTATAACTTAGTGAAATTAAATATTTTTTATTTAAACCAAATATTTATTAATAATGAAAATACACAATAGTTTACAAATCAGTTTTAAAGTTTGCCCTTAAATATGTAATTATCTTTACTTTATTATTTTTTCCTTTCGTGTTTTATAATATATGTATTTCATCTTTCCCCACTTTACTTTAGTCCAGAGTTTAATCTGACTTTTATTCGGTCCTTTTCAATTTAACATTAAGTCTGCATCTTTACTATATATTTTTCTTGTTTTTTTTCCGATTTTACCGTTTTCACTTGCATTAACATATAACTATAAGTAACTTTACTTGGTGTTTTAATTTCTCCTTCTCTTCATCGCTTAAATTTTTTTCAAAATTTATTCGTTATTTTAATGCTGTTTGTTTGATGCTGATGCTAAAATGTGCTTGCATGCTTGTTAGGATATTATTAAAAATACTTTTTTCTATTTTGCGTTCGAAATGAACTCATTATGAAACCAAAAACAGTATCGAAATGAGCTCTATTTCGATACACTTTTTTTCATTTTTCAATGTTGGCGTTGTTCGAATACAGAAATAAATATCATTGCTGTCATATGATTTTAAGAATTTATGTACATTTGACAGATATGATATATGTTCGTATTTTACACAAACAACGTATGTTGTATACAATTGACAACAACATATATATGTTTCTATGTCACTCATGTTTATATTTTTAAATGAAATATCAAATAATGTTAACGAAAATTAATAAATAATATGTAATATAATATACTTCGCGGATAGCAAGATTTAAATTTGAAAATGTCAAGTATCAATGTGACCAACTGCATGCTTTATATAAAAATTAAACTCTGAACTTTCAAATTAAATAATTCCAATTTAAGCAATTTATTAATGTAAAAAACGCAAAATAGAAAAAATAGTATAAAAAACTCGTTTCATAAGGCCTTTTGCCGCACTCGCTCTTTAGAAAACTCGCCGCAAGCGGCTCGTTTTCTAAACTGATCTCGTGCGGCAAAATTGTGCCTTATGGAACTCGTTTTTTAATATACTATTTTGTTGAAAAATGTCCTCATAAAGTGTTAGATAATATCGATTTATTGATCACGTTTTATTTTTTCCTTTTTGTTTTCTCTTTTTACAATTATCTCGGCTTCTTTCACTACATTGACAATAGCTATATATCTATTATTATCCGCAGCTTCTCTTACAAGAATTCAAAAGTAATCTGATAAGTAAGCCGGATTATGTTTGTTTATTTATTAATTTATTTATTTCGATAGTAGACATTGCAAGACACCAAAATCGTCAAATATGTCTATAAAAAAGAACTACTACCTACTAACAACAAAATTTTAAAAATAAGTAAAAAACTGATTCAAATCAAAATCTACATTATATACAAACTTAAAAAATTGAGTTTTCGTACAATTAAATAAATGTACTAAGTCAAATGGCAAGCAGTTAAGTTCTTTTTGATTAAATTTACTGATTGTTAATTCCATACATCATTCGATGGTAACGCACAGAAAATATATCATTACTTCACTTTGAAGGATTTGAATGCGAATTTAAGACATGTTTTCCTCCGTCTTGATTTTAATAATTTAAAATCCAACAGGCAAAGACGTTCCAAGTAATTATAAGCATTTTTATCAATATTTACCTTATAAAGTAAATATCTCTTGGGGTATTATCCAAAGAGTATTATGGTGTTAAAGATACATATTTTTTTAGCAAATGATCTGACTTTACATTTATTAATATTTACTGACATGCGATTCCTAATAGACCATGAGTGAAAGGTATTTAATACGTAAAAGTGTTTCATATCATCAGTAAATAAAGAAAACAACGAAATTTTATATCGTTTATGAATAGCAAGAATAAAATAAAATCCATATGACTCCCCTGAGGCACACCAGATGTAACAACCACATCTTGAGACATGATATTTTAATGATAACATTTTGAACACGTTCCGGTAAGTATGATCAAAACCATTGGTAGAAGACTTACAATTATGCTGTATTTTTCCAGTTTCAGTAGGAGCAAGTAATCATTAACTAATTAATAATAATTTTCAAGAATCAATGTATATAGAAACCACGTGATAACCCTCTTTAACGCTCTGCAAAATGTAATTACATTATGTTTACTACGTGGGTTTTAGTACTAAGCTAGTTTTGGAACTAGGATTATGACTTCGAGCACTACTGATATGACGAAGTAGACGCCTATCCACCTATTTTGTATACACCTATTAATCAGCTGGTGCGACGTAACCCCATACAGGACTGGACCCAGGTACTATTACAATTATTCAGTCGAAGCTAAATGTATTGTAATGTGAGTTATGAAATGAAACAATATTTATACAAAAGAATACAAGCCCACAAATACTCTAAAACAGACAAAACTGCTTTATCTACACACAAACTACAACGCGATCACCATTTCGATTTTGAAAACACACAGATAATTGATAAAGAACAACACACAATGAAAAGAGAAATTAAAGAAATGATTAGTATTAAACAGGAAAAAAATTCAATTAACAACAGAAATGATATAAAAAAATTAAGCATAATTATACTATATACTATAACTTAATTGTGTAACGATCTGCAATTTACCATCATAATATAAATATATTTTTTTTGTTATATAATTATATAATCTTAAATTATTTAAATATCAATTACATTTAAATATCATATACATTTGCTTATCATGCTGACTGTTCCGTGTTTTGATTCCTGTCTGGTTGTCCGAGTAGGTTTTCGTGATTTTCCTTCTCGTTTAAGGCGAATGCCGACAACTTTGCATCTTAAGACGCTCCACGGGCGCATACATAATAATAACTCATGTCTTGCTTTTCCCTGTTTTTGTTGTCTATCTGTTTTTGGAATACTAAGGCATGATTTATTATTATTCAATTGGAATGTATCTTTGAATAATTTTATCCATAGCAACTCAATTATATGACATTTGTATACTGTCATTGATATTTTATATCCTTGATAAAGGCATCATTGCCGAAACATGTAGGGTTGTTTTAAATATAACGGGTGTTCAGAAACATTCGAAGTCAAAGTAGGCCTTGAAAATATGAAGTCATGTCTGAGATAGATTGATACATTTACTTAATACAATTTTATAGGTTATCAAATTAGTATATTAATACTTAAGTAAAGATATACGATTTTTTGTTCAGAGCCCACTTGACTTCGAATGTTTCTGAACACCCGTTATATACTTTAAAGTAAAGACCTTAAATATATAAATACTGATATATAAATATTATGAAATAAATAAGCTATTATTTATTAAATATTTTTAGTCTATTTGTTTCATTATTAATACAGTGTTTTAAATTACCGTTAGTTTTATTAATAACGAACCCAGAAGTATTTTGCAGTATTATAGAATTTCTTTTCATGGTTTATAGTTAATATAGTTAATAATATTTCGAGTTACTGAAACACATGTAAGTCTAGTTTCGGCTTTATATTTCATATTTGCACTTTATATACATATATATTTTATATATTTTATATATTCTTAAATTAAAATTTGTATTTAATAGTTCATTTATATATCTCAACATTTCCATTCAACATTTTACAATATGAAACAGAATAAAGTACACCGAAATTAAATGATCTCCAATCTAGGTAACCTTGTTTAACCTAATTTAAATGTTACTTTTATGCTAAAGTGACAATAGTTAGTGCTGTGCAAAACGAATATAAAATTCAATAACCATGCCCTTTAGTGAAATAGAAAAAGCGTTTATTGTAGAATGTTATTCTAAGTCATAGGGAATAGGGCGAAATGGTGGATCCATTTTGTAATTTGTATCTGCTCGTTTCGAGGAACGTTTCAAAAAACGCCCACCAACAAAGCGCCTCTATGTTATTGCTGGTACAAAAATTTAGAATCACGGGTTCTGTGTTATCTCAACAGAAAAGTCGTTTAGGTAGAAAGAAAAGTTTTCGATAGATTTTCGTTAAGATTTTATAGTCTCCTAAATAAAGCCAGCGACGAATAGCGAATGAGCTTAATTTGGCTAGATCATCTGTACAACGCGCTGCGGAGGAATTAGGCGCCTATTCCTACTGTATACATACCGTTAACAGGTTGCGTCAAGCTGACAAAAGAGAGAGAGAGAGAGAGTAGAATTTTGTCCCAGAACGTTAGCTATAGAATACGAAAATGAAAACTTTATTTCAAACATTTGATTCAGCGATGAATCACATGTACTGTTACCAGGATTTATCAACAAGCAAGCAACCCGATGCCTAGGTTTTGAGAAGCCGCAGAAATTTGTTGAAAGGTCTCCTTACTCCCAAAAAGTAACCGGGTGGTGTGCTGTTTCCAGGCATGGAATAATTGGTTTATACATTGTGGAGGAAAAACACGGTAGGCGTGTAACAGTTAAGCAGTAGCGGTATAGGAAAACATTTGAGACTTCTTTTTACGAGGGCCTAAGGCGGTTTTGCCGTGCGAGAAATTTACGTATTGGATTTCAGTTGTTTCAGCAAGACGGTGCTATTACGTATACTGCTAGGGAAACTTTTTGCGCCTTCTGCAATGGTATTTTCCTGGACGTCTCACCTCCAGCGGAACTGATTATTCGTTTCCTTCAAACTCGCCAGATTTTACACCTCCTGATGCCTTTTTGTGGAGAATCCTTAAATAGAAGATCTGCCAGAATCCAGTGCCCCAGAATATTGAGGAATCGAAAAACAAAAAGTGTTGGCTGAAGTTTAGCAAGCGCCAATTAAGTTGGCGCGAGGAGGGGATGCGCAGAAGCCGTTTTTAAAAACGTCCACCCCCACTACTCAAGTAATTGTCAGAATACATTTGTTATTGACGTTTGACGGAACATAATGTCTTTGCTAGGGGATCATAAAGTGATACACGCTCAGAGGTTAGAATTATCTGACATTTGATGTAAAACCAAATACAAATCTCCCCACTACTTTTAATCCTGCGCGAACTTACCCATCCACTCGCCAACTTAATTGGCGTTTGCTATACCACTTTCTGCTATCAGGGGAATGTTCAAAAACTTGCGGGATAGATACGAAAATTGCCTTCAAGTACAAGGAGACAGTGGCGGCTGGCGCATAAGCGCTGCAGTGCTGCAGAGCTCCCAAAAAATTGGGCGGGCGAACCTGTATTAGTTATAACTAGTTTTCTTTTACATAATTTTTCCGACATTTCTGATGTTTATAAAAGCGTAACATATTGTTGTGAAAATTCTCCCCCTGTATATCAAAAAATTTGCATATTTTTCTACATCATCCTGTAGAGGACATCAAACCCTACAATTTGACACCTCAATCATCAAAATCCGATCAGTAGAAGCCGAGATATTCGCTTCCGAAATTCCAACACTAACGCCGGTTATATATAGTATATTATCAAATAATATACAATAGGCGACCAGTGGAATAACCAACCTAATTCGCGCGATCGCTCACTTGTTCCTTATCTGGTCCACACGAACGTGCTCACAGAGCTCTTTAAAACACCCGCGCGCACCCCGCTGCCCCTGCTGCTGTCTAAAACCAATGCGTGATTTTATTAGGCATGTTCGCTGCATTCTGTCCAGCGCGGTCATATGATTCGGTATAGGTATTTAATATTTTCGCGTATTTTTTACTGTGCGGCGAGTTTAACGTAAAAACAATAATATTAGAGTGCGCGTGCTTGTTTTTGTGTATTGTTGACAATTTATATAAACTCTGTGTATTATGGAGGTGGTCTTTAATTTAATTAATGTGAAGAGATTCTTTAAATATTCATTCGAAGAAAAGATAAAATTAAAAGCAAATGGTAGGCCATTAGTAGATATCACTATTGAAAAAATTGGTGTAAGTAGAGGGAAAAATTATACACGTAAATTTAGTAGCGATATTTATTCAAAAAACGAATGGATTTGTGGATGCAACAAAAAAAATGCTTTATATTGTTTTCCCTGTTTACTTTTTGGTGGCGATAAAGCTTGGGCGGAAATAGGGATCACGGATCTAGAGCACTTGAGTTTGAAAATAAAAAGACATGAGAATTCTAAAAGCCATCTTCATAATTGTATGGAATCTGCGTTACTAGGGTCAACTAATATTATGGCTCAACTAGATTCTGCTTATTGGGTAAATATACAGAGACATAATGAAAATGTGTCAAAGAATCGTTATATTTTATCAAAAATTATTAATTGTATAAAATTTTGTGCAGCTTTTGAATTGGCCCTTCGGGGACATGATGAGAGCGATACTTCCGAGAATCCGGGGATATTTCGTGGACTTATTAATTTTTCGGCTGAATTAGATGCAACTCTAAGTGAGCACCTAAAAAATTGTTCGGTATTTAAAGGCACTTCCAAAGAAATACAGAATGATCTGTTACAGTGCATACTTGAAGTCTGCCAAGAACAAATAATTGAGGAAATTAATAATTCTCCGTTTTTGGCGATCATGGCGGACGAAACAACGGATGTTGCTGCAAAAACTCAAATGGTAGTTATTTTTAGATATGTTCGTGATGGTGAGCCAATTGAACGTTTTTGGAACTACGTCATTCCTGAAAAATGTGATGCAGAAACACTTAGCAAAACAATTTTAAGTGTCATAGATGCTTTAATTCAAAATTCACCTAACAAACTGATTGTACAGAGTTACGATGGAGCAGTGGTGATGAGCGGACAACACGCAGGCGTTCAAGCATTGATTAAAAAAAAGTACCCTTTTGCGCACTATGTACATTGCTATGCCCATCAATTAAATTTAATTATATCTAAAGCTGCTTCTGCAAATTCGCAAGTACGTGTATTTTTTGGAAATCTACAAGACATTCCCGGCTTTTTTAATAATTCACCCCAACGAGTAGAAGTGTTAAACAAGATTGTAAACAGAAGGATCCCCACGGCGCTACAACCCGTTGGAATTTTAATATCAGGACCATTAATGTTGTGTACGAAAATAGGGCCTCTCTCATTGAGTGTATGGAAGAAATAGAAGAACAATTCTCCAACAACACAGTCTGTAGTGCAGCCGCCTCTATTCGCCGTACATTAAATGATCCGATCTTCAATTTTTGGCTGACTTTTTTCCATCATGTAATGGCCCCATGTAGATATCCTGTTTAATCAATTGCAGCAAAGAAAAATTGAACCCACTCTAGTAAAAGACGCTATCGAAAATTTTGAACGCAGTATAGGCCAAGTTCGAAATAATATTGACAACATCATAAGTGAAGCATCAGATTTAATAAGCGATGAGCCACCACCAGAAAAACGCAAACGTCCAAATAACAGCAGATTTAATCATCGAATTTCGGCTTTAGAGGTGTGTGATGTTATTCTAAATTGTGTAAAAGATCGATTTCATTTTAAAGAGCATCTAGTAGTGGCATCACTTTTTTTTTCGGAATGCTTTGGAGAGTATTGCAGTAAATTTCCTGAGGAGAAACTCACTTCCGCATGCTCCTATTATCCCACCTTTGATAAAGAAAGATTACGAACTGAATTGTCTGTTATTTACTCAAGAACTGATTGTAGATCTTTAAAAGGCGCACTACCTCTTCTAAAATTTTTAATAAAAAACAATCTGGGAGATACGTTGAAGGAGACTAGAAAATTATTAGGAATTGTAATAACAACTCCCATGACAACATCAGTGGCCGAACGATGCTTTTTAACACTAAATCGAATTAAGACGTTTCTCAGAAATTCAATGACCGAAGATCGTTTAACATCTCTTTCCATGCTATCTATCGAAAAAAAGTTTATTTCCGAAATAGACAATTTTAATGACAAAGTGATAACAAAATTTGCAAATCGAAAAGAACGTAGAATAGATTTAATTTATAAGAAATAATTTGTTAGTAAAGTAGTGCTTAGTGACTCTTATTTTTTGTGTGACAATTGACAATCGTTCCAGAAATCCATTACTTCAGTGCGGAAGGCGAAGAAAGCACGATAAGATCGATGGGAGACAACCTCTTACTGCCTGTGCAAGGTAAATTTTTTTGTAAAACTTGCAGAACACCTTAAAATTTTTAGCACGAGCCGCCACTGCAAGGAGAATATCTCAAACAGACCAATAATTAAAATTTCTTTATCACACCAAATTATATAACACTAGAAATATATTTTTAAGTTTCGGTATACTTTATTCTGTGTCATACTGTATATAGAAGTTTTCCGTCAATTTGAATAGTTTATGTTTCGCATTTATTTTTACATATTTTGTATGCACGTTAGCGGAGATTTCCGATAATATTTAGTCGCGCTTCAGGCATGTTGAAATTTGTAATATAATTCCTTTCGTATATACAGGTCCGTTCATATTTTTATATATTTGATATTTGTGAATATTTTTTTATTGTTATGGTATTATTTATTTGTACTGTTATTGATTTGTATGTGGTATTTTTATCCCTTTTGTAGATATTACACCTCGTGGGTACTTTATGGCTTCCGCATTATTCGTGTGAAATATGAACTCTAATTACAATTCAACAGTAATTTGCGGTGGCGGTCTTATTTTTATTATAGTCAGACACTCAACAACGTTTCTATAAGAAACCCCGTCGTCTTCACCGACCTTAGCCCGGGTAGTGGCTAGTTGAATTGAACCCTTCCACATAGGTAAGTCTTTAGGACTCGAAAAGTAACAGAAGTCAGTTTTGCGCGATTTATTTTTGATATTTATCCGTAGCACTTTATTAATTACTATTTTTATTAATGATCCTATTGTGCTCTTGGATTGCAGCGTGTTAGCATATGCGAATGATCTTAAAATCTTTTCGTCGTTGAACGATTCCAAGGAATTGCTACATAATCTTCATTTGGTTGATAAGTGGTGTAGACATAATGGAACTGGTTTGAAGACTGGCAAATGTGGGATTGTCTTGCATGTGCGTGTTGCGAGTCCAGCTCTATTCCCGTTTGTTCTGTATAGGATGCAATGCAATGTTGCATTTATATGCAGATAAAGGCAGATAATTATGGCAGATAAAGCTTGCCTTGTTGTGGCAATTTATGCACTGTGTTAGTTTGACTTGGTACATTATAAGATAATCCTTGCCATCATATATTGAAAACTCATGCAGACTGGCTGAAGCCTTTGATGGTCCTCTATTTGTACATTTTTTGAAGGATTCCAAAAGGTCCGTTTCAACACTGCGACGAAATACCAAATGATATAAGTTTCCTCTATAATTGCTATACCATTGCTAGGCATTCTGCCATGTCAAGATAATGGGTGAATAAGGGAAAGTATCACTCTTTTTCCTCTAATCGTTAAGCGGTAGAGACTGATGTTTTGATCAGCCCTGTCTACTTCCCTTATATTTTCGTTATGTTTCTAGATCATGAATGATCAATCCTCTCCTCCAGCCTTGACTTTTTATGTTGTTGCAAGTATCTTTTCACTGCTATTATATGGAAAACAGGTAATGCATTAGTTACATTAGACTCATTAGTAAATGAAATTAATTGTCTGTTTCTAGTTCTTCCCAAAGTTTCGATTGGCATTATTTCAAAAATAGAAGAAATTAAAAAAAATGCTTTAAAAATAATACTTGTATTTCATTTTCTTTAGTAGAAATTTCAAATTTTTATAGATTTTAAATTGAATAATCAATCACTTTTTCTGTCTGGGTTTTCGTTTAATGTTTTTAATTTCACTTTGAAGTAATCCTGTTATTTATTAAAGCCTGCAAACATTCCTGTCCTTTTTTAATCTAACTTGATTTATTTTAATTGAACGAAATATATTTTAGGAAGAACATTGAGTATCGCTGACAACATTTTATTAAACCTGTCTGATACAGCGTATTGGAATTAATTCAAAATTTTATTAAAGAAATAAAAAAAGAAATTAAAATTGAAACAATCTAATTTAACCTTACCGAAATTTGTTTCTGTTTAACCACACAAAAGAATACAGCGCTTCTGAATGTATTGAAGAAAAAGTAGAAGAGAAAAAAACGCTAAAATTCATTATTATCTTTCTCACGTGGGTGTTCGAAGGCTGAATATATAATCGATGATGAACAAAATGTATTTATTCATTCTTTTTTTAATATAGCGTTCATATCTGGAAATATATTTTAAATGTTTTACAAAGTTATTTCAGAAGTTATTTTTCATCATTTTTCTGTGGTCAAAAGTAGAATAAAACAAGAAGTAATTTGGTTTATTTGGTCATTCAATTTTAATAACAAATTTGAAAGTGAAAAATATACTTATGCCACAGATTTATTAGTTAATAACTTTAGAAGAAAAGAAACAATGTATTTCTTTCTACATTATTAATTTTTGAAAATTATAATAATTACTTTAGAGCTGTTACTTTCATCGAAACGTACTTAATGTGTAGTTGGAGACGAGGAATTTTATGAAGAAATTATATGAAGCAATTATATTCTAAAATGTATAAATATTAGGACTACATCTTTCGATGACTATAATACCGGTATTACGTATATTAAGTATATCGTTATCGAAGATTCTCTAGTATTACTGGATATTTACATATATGTATATTAAGATAACAGTAAATTAGTTTCTCGACAGGTGAAAGAGTTTTCACTTTACGAGCAAGGATTAAACTTTTATGAGAAGGGAAAACCACAAAATCTTAGGAACATTAATTTAGCCCGTCTAGGGTGTCAAAAACCCTCTTCATCGCATTAGGACTTTTAAATACTGATGTAAACTTGCACAATCAAATTTGAAATGTAGGTAATAAGTAAAGTTGAGTGAATTTTTAAAACTCCTTGAGAATAATACATATTAGTTTATTTTAAAAAGTACTTTTTGGTTTTATAATAATGCAACTTTACCGTGTAATAAATTAGGTGATGGTATACCGGGTGTATTTTTTAACTTGAAACTTCCAATATCTCGAAAAATAAGCAGTTCACGAAAAAATGTCCAGATTTCAAATTTAATAACTCAATGGAGGAAATACATTAGTACTAGAATTAGTCACTCTCTCTTCCTCTATGTAGGTGGGGCGGGGGTAACTTTGAAATTTTAAAAAGGAACCCGTTATATTTTATTACAAATTAGAATTTTACTGAACAAAGTTGTTATGTTTTAAATTTCCTTTTTCATATTTCCTTAACGTATTATCGCCCGGTATACTCGTTCGGTTTAAATTTCATCATTTGTAATAATCATGATAATCTAAATTCGAATTACATGCAATTTAATTGCTAATTGATATTTTAAATTTAGTTTGTAACGTGAGAATTTCTTCTCTATATTTTTTTTTGTATCTGTGACCATCTGGCACCTTGGCCGTCACTTGCTTAAGCAAAAAACTGTCTGCAATTTATGCAGATGTATTTTTGTAAAATTTTGTTTGATTTAAAAACCTTTTGTATAAAATTTAAAAATTATTCTGAGATACGTAATACCTTCTACTTATTATTAGCTGTAATTTTTGTTTATCTTGTAAAGACTTTCGTATTTACCGTAAGGAAGTCTATTTATTTCTTTTAATTATCTGGAATCAAGACTATTGATGTCTCTTAGTTTTTTCCTCTCATTATTAGCGTAATATTCCTAATACTGTTGAAATTAAATTAAATTTTTATTTTAAACTCATATATAGCAAACGCCAATTAAGTTGGCGCGAGGAGGGGTAAGTTCGCGCAGGATTAGAAGTAGTGGGGAGATTTATATTTGGTTTTACATCAAATGTCAGATAATTCTAACCTCTGAGCGTGTATCACTTTATAATCTCCTAGCAAAGGCATTATGTTCCGTCAAACGTAAATGACAAATGTATTCTGACAATTACTTGAGTAGTGGGGGTGGACGTTTTTAAAAACGGCTTCTGCGCACCCCCTCCTCGCGCCAACTTAATTGGCGATTGCTATAGGTAGCTATATATATTGTAGCTATATTTTGTTACAATCACCCTATTATTTTGTTTTGAATTGTGTAAAATTTCAGATTTCTTAGCACATATACAGTTTGACACACTTATACAGGCTGTACATTATCTTTTTATTTGTCTGAACAGAATTTTATGTTATTAATTTTTAATCGTATTAATATACGAGTTACTGTTAAGTTTTGTTCGTTACCTTCGTTTATTTTGTTTTATTCTATCTTTTGCAAGTTGGTGTTTGTAAATTTATTTTTAGGTTGCAAATATCCTGTGCAGCATTTCCTCGTTTCGTTTTTGTATATAGAGTTTGTACTTTAGTAGTCTGTATGCGCGTGGTCGTAAGATCGCGCAACTGTTCTCCGTTTTTTGACTGAGCTTCTGTAGGCAAAACGAAGTGGCGCTACCATCTTTTATATTAGTCACCCACACTCGTTTCCAGTGACTAAGGGCATACACGATAAATAGAAGTGACCTAGACCATTGTGCGATAGGACTATGGATTTTGTTTAGATTTTGACCATCTTCAGACGCCGTCGCTGCATTTGCGCGCACCGTAGGCGTATGTAAGACTTGTCTGAAACATTTTTTTCAATTCATGATAGATGGCGCTGTAATCGATGAAATTCAATTTCTCACACTGACAACCTATGCATGCGATTCTGCAATTCGTTTTCAATAAACAGAAAACTACGAAAAATGACTTATCAAGAATGTACTAACTAAAACGGTTTTGTATGTACAATGTATGTATTTAACGTTTGCGTTATTTCTTCCAATCATATTTTTTTCTAATTCCAGAAACACAAAATAAACGAACAAAAGAAAGAAATAACTTTAAGAAACAACTTATTTTACTCAGTTCGAATATTTCGGAAAGTAAAAGACCTGTTTCGGATACGCTGTTAATAGTACCTACTACAGAATGGAGTATTTAACTGAACAAGAGAAAATTAAAATGGTTTTTGTGTATGAAAAAGCTGGCACAAGTCTTGATGATGGTGTCTATCTCCACGTTCAGCGTTTTCCGGATAGGATTCGGTCACGTGCTTCATTTTACCGTTGTTCGGTCAATATAGATTTAATTTGTATTTTTAGTATTATTTAAATATAATCAAATATATTTAGTTGTATTTATTTTTCGTATTAATTAAAAGGTTTTAATTTTGTTCTATTTGTAAATATAAAGTGTACAGAAAGGTCTTGGAGTTTCCCAAACAAAATCTGTTATTTACCTAAGTGGTCAGGTATAATCTTCTTTAAATCCGTTCATTTGCTAGTTGCAAACCTTTATAATAGCATAAGTTATATTGTTATATATTGTATTGTATTTAATGAATACATATTTTTATGATAGGTTTAGAGATTTCGGTTTATTATATTTTTCCTGTATTCCACGAATATTGTTCGCCCACTTCCTGTTTATTGTAATTTACGTACTTGGTATACTGCCATTATATTATATATTATATTATATTGCCTGTAACAATTGTATTGTGTATTGAGTATTTAATATTATTTTATTTCCCCATAGTTAAGGTTTCATGTGCATATTGTTTATTTTAATCCATTTATGACGTTGGTAAACTACAGCATATACTTTGCATTGAAGAAGGGTAAAATATTTGCATTGCAATTTCAGTATAATCATTTTAGTTGTTTTCTCCCTCCCTTGTACTGGCGGGGACAAAACTTTCTTTCCAAAAATAAGTAAAAACAAAATTTGATACCAACCCAGATCTCAGCGATCTCACTACATGTTCCAACCCAGATCTTAGCGATCTCACTACAAGTTCCAACCAAGGTCTCAGCGATCTTACTACAAAAAAATTTTATGTATTAGCCAGTTTCTCGATCTTTACTATTAAATCCAGATTTATGCATTTATATTAAGTTTAACGGAACTCCAAGATTCAATTTATTAATTACCCTGTAAATAAATTAGTGTTATTCAAACTATTGCATTATTTCAACACATGTTTCGGTTGATACATACCGAAAATTCCTTCAAACCAGGACCAATAAACAACCGTACTATCTAACAATTAAAGTAAGTACGACGAATATGATAGATTGTAAGAATATTGTCAAAACGAGCATGGAGTGAAAAGTTCTCGATTTGACAAATAGAGTTATTTTCTGAAGGTGCAATCTGTTACTCTACGGTCTGCCAACTGTCATTAATTAATTTATTTCTTTCGTATGAGAAGCGAAATCGAAATTTAGATATTAGTTCATAATCCACTTTTGTGACAAAAAAGTGGTCATGAAACTAATTTAGACACTAATATTTAAATTTTTTAACCAGTCAAGAGCTGCAGGAGTTGCCTTGCGCAGTTCGTAGATGATACCAGGGAAACTTCTTCTGGGGCACTTATTTACTATGGAGGCCATTATTTGTTCCACATATCCGCAGTCGGAGAGGCTAGTATCTGCTAGTTTCCATTTATACGGCGGCCTGTGCGGAACCCTTTTAATTGAGGCTATTACCTATGTGGGAGAGTTACGTTCAGCAGATTCAGAAGGATTTTAAATTAGACCTCTATCCCTCAATTCAGGGTGTTGTTCGAGCAGGGCTATCCAACAATCATTCACATTGATGGGATTCTGAACTTCCATATCGAGCTAAATCGGTCTCTTGGATTTCAGTCGGGTCCTGGGGATGCTCTCCAAATCATCGTGTGTTCGAAGTTCAATGTTGTTGGAAATCTTAGCCCATTCATTTTGAGCTGCAGCGAGACGTCTGCTATCCGGCTAATTCATTATTTTATAAAGCACATCACAGACGGCCAAATTGATACCATGTGCGAGACACAGTTGTTGTTCAGTGTAAACAAGCTGTCCCACCTTTATCATAACGTTCGGTCCATCGGTTACAGTAGCCACGATATCAGTTTCCAGGGAAATATCAAATTTATTTAGACGCTCTTTCAATATACGAAGACAATTTTCAGCTGCCATACTTCCACGAATAGGAACGAGTCCTAAGCTCCAATTTTTTTTATATGAATGGACGTTGATCATGTATCGTTTATTGGACGTTGATGTCCACTCGTAGAAAGATAGACTGAATCTTTCACCTGCACTTTTCAAATGTTTTAATTCTGCAGTTACTTGCTTTCTGATTTTTTCACTGTAATTCATAACACGCTTTCGAATTGCGACCGCTGATTTTGGTATATCCGTGTGTTACGCTAAGAGCAATTTTCTCATATCGTCTGAAGTTATGAATACACTGAATGGAAATCCATCTAATGCAATCATTCTTGCCAAAACATCATCCAGGCTATCGTCGGCACTTTTAGTAAAATAATCTTCTAACTTTCGTTTAGCTGGCGGCGGTGCTGTGTTCAGATTTTCAGAATCTTTACTTGTTGAAGATTTTAAACGATTAACGTCAGCTAAAATCTTAATGTTATGTTTTGATGACAAATGTGTATGTAATCCCTTAGTCGATCCACCCAAAGTCTTGAGAATGGCAGGGCATCGCTTACATTTAGCACCATTCCAGTCTTTCGCAACTAAAAAATAACTCCACGTTGACGACGTATCACTGTTCTTTTTATGATGAACAAAGTTTCCCGCCATTTAAAATAACTTTTTCAGATAATTGACTTTTAAATTTAAATGACGTAAGCTGCGTAACCTTGTCGTTGGTAGAATAATAAATGAAAAAAGTAAATCCTAATAAGCGTATTTATATTTTCGTACTGGGAATCCCCGACGGGGAATCCCTCGCAACAATATTATGATATATTATGTGAGGGGATCGGGTGATTCCCCTGTTGGCCCGCCCGTTGGGGAATTACATTAACAGTATTGTATTGAAGTATGCTGGGCGGGGAAGTCCCTTCTAAGTTACATATTATTTGGGCTGTACGGCTGTACCTGTGTATAGTTCTTTTATCGTACGGCGTACCTAAGGTTGATTTTTTGTCTTTATGTAATAAGTGCCCTTAATATAATCTAGGTAAAGTCATTATCGAGGCGCAACGGATTACGGAATGTAAACTGGCAATCCCGAAAATCTCGAGATTAGTCAAGTACAGTCCCGGGATTTACTGGATCAAAACTCGGCTGGGATCCCGGGATTGTATTTTCTAAGCGGTACAGAACAAACACTTAAATTAAAAGCAAAAGTTGTGGTCATACAGACTAGCTCACTAAAGGTTTCGCGTATTTTTTAAATTTTCTTCGGTTATCGTTTCAATTCAATCCGACTGAAAGTTTATCATTTTCCACAATCTCTCCATTTTTTCTGAGTCGATAACTGAAATTTTCACGAAGATTGACATAAATCGATCTCCCACGTATAGATGGTAGCATTAATTTCGTTAAAATGGAAACATTCGGGACAGAGGAATTTATTTTGCTTTGTTTTTGCATACTTCAAATTCTATTTTGCTTCATCTGTAAGATCACCTCCATATTAATTCAAATGCCTTAGAAGAGTACAGAGAAAATTAGAAAATACGTTCATTTTATAATGTAGGTTTTATGTGCCAGGCTTTTATCCTGATATAAACAATCCACTAATTCCTGCTGAGAACATTTGGTATCAGCAAGAGCTTGCTCATTATTCTAGAACTGTGCGGCAGTATTTGGATCAAGTTTTTCCTGATCGATGGATGGGCGATGAGATGCCACTCGTAGTCCTGATCTAACGCCTATCGATTTTCTTTTGTGGGGTTATCTCAAAAATAAGACATATAGAAGTGGACCTGCAAATTTAAATGAGTTGGAGGAACGCATAAGAAACTTATTACTACAAATGTCGGACGAAGACTGTTCAGGACATTGTCAGTTAGTAGAAGGGCAAAATTTTGGAGATTTAATCTAATCAGCAAATCATTTATTTTTATTAAAATATTGTTAAAAGCCCGAGTTTAAAAGACTTGATTTTGGAAATTAGCTATTTTACCAATTCATTCATGGTTTATGAAGTTACTAATGAAAACTGATTTCCAGAAAGTAATGTTTTTGATCTCAATTGCAATGTGGAGGTTTACCGTATCCAGAAAATCCAGAAAATGTAAAAATATATAGGGTATTCCACATAAACAATGTAAGTGTGGAGGCTGCTGTGTGTGCTTATTACGCAAATATTCATTCGAGGCTGCAATATGTGATAGTATTCTGGGGCAGTGCGGTCGATTTTGGACGTATCTTTATTTTGCAAAAAAACTGCCATAAGAACTATTTTCAACTTAAAACGTAGGGCGTAATGGAAACAAGTATTTAAAAATAATAATATACTTATCTTGCCGTCTATTTATAATTGCATTGTTTGTGAAAAGACATTACGATTACGATGAATTTTTCAAGGCGTTTGAGATGGATCACAGTCATTGTGCCAGAGGCAGCGTACGTGCACATTTGGTTCCGACACAAACACGCTTAACAAAAGTAAAAAAGTGTTGTAATTAGATGTATCAAAATACATAAGTTATATATTTTGATATATATATATATATAACCATATTCCTGAAGACATAAAAGTTAACTCTTTGAAAAACTAAAAAAAAAATACTTACTGAATACGACACTGTATACTGTTGATGATTTTTTTTCGGAACGTATAAGAATCATTTAGATTATAGATGTTCAAATACTTTTTTGTGGACGATTTTATTTTTTGTAATTTTAAATGTGCATGTTTGTATAACATAATTGTTTTTATATTGTTATTGACGCATTATACACTATATATGGCCTTATAGAATAAAAAATACTTTATACTTTATACTTTTAAAAAGCAAATTCGATTTCTTTTTTCAGTATAACCGGAAGTTACAGGGCAAATCTGATATTATTTTTAGAATCCTTGAATCTTTTTAACAAAGGTATACCCAATTTTACTTAAAAAGAATGAACTATTGCAGAGATACTTAGGGCGTTTCATACTTTTTACTAATACTAGCTGACAGCATTGCAATTATGTTATCGACTAAATTTCATATTTTCTTCACCCTTTTGAATGCTTACATAAAAGACTGTTTTTAGTATAAACGTTTGCTTTTAGAAATTCAGAAACAGCATTTTATCATATATCACCTAAATCTATGAATCAAACTATTATGTTATATTAACGTGTGTATAAATTGTCGCAACAGCTACACGCACCGACATTCTTCGTTCGGTTCTGAATATAAAATCTTCATGTTAAAATATCGTGTCATGCTGCGTATGTGTTCAGGAACTATTTGAAAGAAATCTACATTTGACAACACTGTAGCCGCATACCTACTATTGTAATTGTAGATACCACAATAATTTCTGTAATTTGAATGTATCTCTGATATATTCACAGATTCTGTCGAGAGCATGTGCTACATAAACAATATGCAAGATATTAGGATATATTTCCTCAGCGACACCTTTCCGGGAGTTGATGGGCTAGTATTCACTCTTAAAAAAGTTTTCAGAAAGGCAACATTGAGACTAGCTATTTACAGGTAAAAACATTCACCTTTGTCACTCTCTCCCTCTCCACAAATAATTAGATGGGAAACATTGTTGGAAGCTACTAGTTTTTAAGCAGAGAATTTCGATAGATTACAAAATTTCGTTATATGTTTAAATGACGAACTTATATAAAATCCAAATTTAAAAAAAATAGTTGTGTTTTCTTCAGGAACACTTTGGAAATTTGCCAAAACTAATCACTTATTTTGAAAATCAAAATCGTACATTAAATGATGATTAAACCACATTAGATGTGGCTATTAATAATTGAAAAATATTCCAAGTGACTTCGGATGTGGACTGCTAAATACGCCGACAAAAGAATATTTACAGATGCACCTATAACCAGTTGCGATGTAGAAAGGACGTTTTCTATCTACAAGGATGTATTTTATTCAAAGAGAACAAATTTTACAGAAGAGAACCTTGAGAAAGTATTGCTAGTTAATATTAATACCCCTTTACTCAACTTAAACTACAAAATGAACAAATACACATGTATTTCGTATTTTATAGATCATCACCCGTTTGTTTTCCAAGTAACAGTTAAAGCAATGAAAAAACGAAACTAACTCATCGTGCTTTATTTATCTTGCGAAATATAAACTAATAAATAAGATAAATTATTAAAACTCCTCACCCTCCTATCTACGCCCATGAAGAAAGGAATTTAGCTATAATATTGAAGTAATTGCGTCACAATTCAACGACAAAAAACAGATCTGCGGTTAACCGAATGAATAGTGCTATTCAATAACTGAGTGTTGTACATAGCGATGTTATAGACTATTTATAAGGTCCATCGTAATTTCGACCTGATGCGTCCGATCTCTAATTATAACAATTTTCTAGAGATGTTGCATAATATCTTAATTGCCTGTATTGGCTATACTGAAATAATTATAAATAATTTGTTAATGTGTAATATTTTAACCCAGGTTTTGTTTCTCTAAATACAAAGATGTCGTTTACGAAACAACCCGGTTAAAATGTATTAAAATAAACACAGCAAAAGGAAACACAATGCGCGTTCATAGAACTAAACAACAATTATTACATAATTTGCTGAACGTCCCACCTTGCACACGTAATACATTATACAAAATGTAAGCCGTAATGCTGTTAGCAGCTTCATTCAAATGAAGGAACAATTCTGTCGAAATAAGGTGAGATCATTGTTTAGAGTTCGCTAAATCTGACGCAACGTCAACCCGCATTTCCTGTAACATTTGCCTTTCTCTTTCTTTCTTGACTAGCACAACAATAATATTCAAATAATATAATGTATAGTTATTATTTGAGAACTTCATTATTCCCATATCTACATGGTCAGATTTCATTATGTAATAATAAGGGTTGCAATTTCGATACAAGTATGTATTTCGTACATAAGTGACAACATATTTAGTATATAGTATATAGAAACACTACAGTTTTGATTAGTTATGTAGACGAAATACCAATTGCAAATTCTAAATCTAGGTTGTGGAATAAGTTGGTTTGTAGAGAGATTCATTCTAGTAAAATCGCGAGGATGCGTGTATATGCACTTTGTCAGTTGCAGCAGGACAACGTTGATTTGTCTAACACGGTTGTTTCGTCATAAAAACGAAATCTGTTAAATTGTATATATTTATATGTTAGCATAAAAGAATTAAAAAATGACATTTCAAATTTTACAAATATTCAACGTGCATTTTCAAGTGTAAACCACTAATATAAAATACTTTTATTGACATATTAAATAAAAATCGCATATTTTCCTTAGATTTCAAGAATCTACATTTTCTTACATTGCTAATCTGTTTATTATTTGCCTTATACATTTAGACCGTTTCGTTATTATCTAGGCTAATTACTGAAAGATTTCTATAGACCCTAATACGTTCACCAATTGTTTAATTTAATATAAATAATAGGCTCACGATATTCATATATGTGTGCAACATGAAAATCTATTATTGATGAACGATGAGATGGAAATACATTAAGAAGATTTATGACACCCTATTGATACGTAATACGTAATTAGGAATTTCTATGTTATTATTATGTTTATTTATTAGTAATATCTTTAAGACTATCATAAACATTGGTTATTGTTTCACGTAGTTACATTTTTCAAGAAGTAATAAGAGAACGGATGCAATTTCCATAAAACGCAATCGGCAATTGGAATTGTGTATAACGTCGCTCAGTACATCCCGGCGTAATTCAATGAAGTATTTGTTTGACTTACTCGGCCATCTGGTCTCGCAGCGATAACAATGGACAACCCAGCTATTGTATTCGGAGAATATAGTGTTTTCAGTGGTGTCGCGTACGTAGATAAAATAAATAAGTTTATCGTATTTCGTAAGAGAAATAGCACGCACATTCCTTTTCTTTTCATTTAAGTAACATCTTCCAATTATTTTCACGTAAGTGTGCATAAAATTTCGTTATTTAATTTCGTTTATTTGGATCTAGAATATTCATACTTTTTCAGACAATGGAAGAGCGTCGAGAATGGCATCGTGAAACAATGGCGAGTTGGATTGAGGGCCATACTGATTGTATGTACATTGCCAGTGATTCCGAAATTTATTGTGAAGTGTGTGAAACGTTATTGAAAAATTGCAATAAATCAACCGTAAAACGTCACGTAGGAGCGTTAAAGCACGAAAAAAAATTGAACCCGTTGGAATCTGACAATTTTAACGAAGAACTCCGTGAAACTTTTATGGCAGCTAATATTCCATTATTTAAATTGAACAATCCAATTTTGAAGACATTTCCGAAAAAATATACTGGTCGAAATGTTCCTGATGAATCAACTTTACGCAAATATTATGTTTCTAGGTGCTATACGAGAACAGTAGAACTCATTAGAAGCCATCTTTTAAATCAATACATATAGATAAGCGCCGACGAAACGGTGGATATGTTAGGACGCTGTGTGGTAAATGTTGTAGCTGGTGTACTACATCCAACTATTCCCTATAACTCATATGTAATAGCAACAAGTGTTATAAATAGAGTTGATGCGGAAACAGTTGCTGAAACCATTAAGGAGAGAATATGCAAAAAATGCTTCATTCGGACGCTACGTACAAAGAAAAAATACTTTTATTTGTCAGTGATAGTGCTGCGTACTTATATTTTAAAAACTGGCAGACTATTGAAGAAAACATATCCTAATATGCTGCATATTACTTGTGTAGCACATGCTCTCCACAGAATCTGTGAATATATCAGAGACACTTTTCCGGAAGTTGATAGACTTGTATCAGCTTTTAAAAAGGTTTTCAATAAAGCACCATTGAGGGTAGCTCTTTTCAGGGAAAAATTTCCATCTCTGTCATTGCCTCCTACTCCAGTAATAACTAGATGGGGAACATGGCTGGAAGCTACTAGTTATTATGCTGAGAATTTCGATAGTCTAAAACATTTCGTAACACTGCTAAAGGAGGATGCTAGAAGTATTGGTGAGTGCAAGGAGCTCACACAAATCCCAAATTTAAAAAATCAGTTGTACTTTCTTCACGAACACTTTGGAAAATTGCCAAAACTAATCACTTATTTTGAAAATCGAAATCTCAAATTCAATGACGGATTAACCACATTAGATGTGGCTGTTAATAATTTGAAAAGTATTCCAAGTGACTTCGGATGTGGCCTTCGGCAAAAGTTTGAAGCAATTCTTAATAGAAATCCAGATTTAATTACATTGCAGCAATGATGTATGGAGACAATTCCACAAAATCTAACGGCTAAATATGAAGAAATAAAAGAATATTTCCAGTATGCACCTATAACCAGTTGCGATGTAGAAAGGACGTTTTCTATTTATAAGGATGTACTTAATTCAAAGAGAACAAAATTGACAGAAGAAAACCTTGAGAAACTATTGCTAGTCAATATTAATACTCCTTTACTCAACTTGAACGACAAAATTAACAAATAAAAATGTTCCAATTATAGAAATAAAATTAAAAACTTTAAAAATACAACTTTTCAACAAATACATATGTATTTCGTAATTTTATAGATCACCACCCGTTTGTTTTCCAATTACATAAATAAAATTAAAAACTTTATAAATACAACTTTTCAACAAATAAATATGTACTTCGTAATTTTATAGATCACCACCCGTTCGTTTTCCAATTATATAAATAAAATTAAATATTTTAGAAATACAGCCTTTCGCCAGTACAGGGCTTTGCGTCATGTGGTAAGTGTGTCCGTTCTCTAATGTAATAATGTAGGCAAATTCCACAACAATGACGTCGAACTTATACGCACATTTTAGTTATGTAGGGGTAGGGGTTGTGATATATTTTCTATCTACTTGTAATACAAGAACAGTCTGAATGCAACGATCATTCTGAATACAACAACCATGCTGTATACAACATTCAGATTCTTAACACAAGACATGCAGTCTGAAACAAGCAGTAAAGAATTAAGTTTAAGTTTACATTAAATGCTATATTGTGAGAATTATCTTATGAAATTAGGTTTAAGTGATTTTGTAAAATAAATAAAACATTCAGAAAACACACCAACTTTCAATATAACAGCTACCAACCAAAAGAAATAACCAGCTTATACGGAAGTTACGCTCCTTGGGCGGTGGGTCAAACACAAAATTATACCTACATGGTTCTTCCAGAGTTGAATACAATGCAACATTCGGTACTTTGAACCAGATATAAGAAGATACAACGGTATTCGCCAAAATAAATAGTACCGATATGTAGAGTATTGTTGAATTGTTTGTGTTATGATTATTTATCATGTTTGATCTTTTTTGTAATTAAATGTCAATAAATTAATTACTGGTCTCAAACTCAACAACTTCATTGGAGACATAATCATTGCAGACATAATTATTACTAACAAATAACAGTTCTCCTTTGTTTTTTTCTTCCAATACGTTGATGATGTTGCGTGTTCTTTACTAGAAAAGTAAGTCAATATGCACGTAACTTTACTTAATAACTCCAACAGTTGTCTCAAATTCACAGTTGAAATAGAAAAGGACGGAGTATTGCCATTTCTAGACACCAATATATACAGGGTCAAAAATATTCTGAAACTTAGATGGTATCGTAAGCCGTCTAACACACACCGATTACTTAACTACAACTTTGATCGTCCTATGAGATACAAAATTAATCTTATTCTAGCTGTGAAATATAATATTTCTAAAATAAGCCACAAACAGTTCGCTATTGAGGACCTTCGCTATCTACGTAACATCTTAATTAAAAATGATTACCCAAAAAATATCATTAATAGATTACTGTCCTCCACTTATAAACAATATAAACCTGGCAATAATAGTACTCCACCATCCATAAATAACAACACCAACAACAGTGCAAACATGGGGCAATGCATCTATAAATCTCTTCTATACATACTCAAGTTAATTGACAAAATTAAGACGCTTTTCCGTAATCATCAGTCCAAAATAGTTTTTACGTCTGCTATTACAGGAAGCAGACTTCTATCCAAATTAAAGAGTCCGATACTTTCGCTTTAACAAAATCATGTAGCTTATTCAGTCAAATGCAATGAATGCTTCAAATATTATATAGGTCAGACAGCCCAGAGATGGCGTGAACGTTAACACCTAATATCGCAGTGATTCGAATGTAAATCCCAAAAAATGTGCCCTGGGATCTCATATCAGTACTTCGAAACACAATCTCAATTTTAATAGTGTAAATTGCTTATTCAGCGAAAATAACTATTACAAAAGAATTACATTAGAAAATTTAGCTATAAAACAATTATTAATAATCTGAATACTAAAGAACGTACTTCCACGTTCACTAATGCTCACAATGGTCTCATTAAATACATTAAAATTAAATTAATTTGATTGTTTTATATTTTCTGGTCTGATTTGATTTGTCCAGTCGTCGTATTCAATTTTATTTTATTGCAAACTGTTACATATATAATTATATATATATTTCTTTTGCTACATCTGGTTTTTGTAGCCCTTATCTCTTCACGAGTCTTTTTTCGGAGGTACGCAATTTCGTTCTAACTTGTTCAGTATGCAGTGACATCCTAACCATTACATTGATTTCAAACTTCTTTTTTATTATTCTTATTAATATGCTGTGCATTTTTCGCATTTTTTTGATCTTTGGAATGTAAATATAGTTAAGATATGAATTTTAATTCTAAAATTGATTAAACAGCACATTCACTCGTAATTTCACGAGTTGGTGTCGCGGGTTTGTAACTTGCATAAGCTAAAACCTATCCTCGTCTTCCGGTTTGAATTTCTTTTTCAATTGATCTGCTTTTGTAAACGAACCATACCTATTCAAATTATTTTCTAACATAGAAAATAGTCTACGATCTGGCTGTCTTCATTCCATATAGTGTTGATAATACAATTCGTTAGCGTCATTACTATTTCTGGTACTAGCATAATAACAAAAAAGTATATAATTTTTTTCTTCATTGGAATACATTCTTACAAAAATATTTTATAGATAATTTCTAGTACAGTATTTCATGGGAAATCAATTATTTGGCAATTTGTAAATTAATTTTTGCTGCATTAAAGTAGTTTTTAAAAAACTCACTTGGCTAATATTTCGTCAATTAGTAATAGTATTTGAATTACTGCCGCTATAATAAATATTAAAAAAAAAATAGCCATGCCAAACCTTATATTTATGAAATCAGAACAAAATAAGCATTTTAATGAAGTCATAGCCAACTATAATTGCCATTTAAAAAAAATATCAGTTTATTTTATATCTTGATATTCAAGTATGTCATGAATACTTAATACAGATTATTAAATTCTACGTAAACAATATTATCAGATGCCATTTTAAGTTTTGCTCTGTCTTCAATGGTTACGAAGATATGTATAACAGAAAATTTCGTCAAATTTTAATATTCCTTAAATATCTCGATAAGTTGACAATATATGACAAATCTGAAAACGCTATCAAATACTCATCAAAATTCTAAGCAATCTTGCTAATTTAACTGATCCGGTATCTTCAATACTAAGAGAGTTACCCATATACGGAGATAGAAAATGGGCTGCCTGTATAGTCGAAAGCTTTAGAAAGGTTAGTATACCGCCTAATTCTGAGCAAACGCAACGACCCGAATGTATGAATATTTCTCCCGCTTCGAATACAATTCCCCTGAATGCTGTAGGCGCGTCAACATCGATGTCATACATATAGCAAGCGCCAATTAAGTTGGCGCGAGGAGGGGGTTTAGCAACAGACTGTTTTGTGATTGGCTTAACGCGTTCAGGGGAATTGTATTCGAAGCAGGAGAAATATTCATAAGTTCGGATCGTTGCGTTTGCTCAGAATCAGGCGGTATATAACGTCTATTCAATCCCTCGCGGCTAAAACTTGCTAAAACTGCTAAAACTGAAGGCACAAGAGTACAGTTAAAAATTGTAGTTGGGGAATTAGCAAGAAGCGTGCACAGTCTCTGCTGCAAAGGGTGCTACTTCTCTAGCAGTAAAGGACTTTTTAAATTTTCTAATAGCGCAAAGTACATTAGTTTCAGTCACGTACGCAATATTATTATGTTGAAAAAAGTTATTTGATGTAGACGGAAGGAGTGCAATAAACACTACTAAAGTTAACAGCAAAGCGGTCAACACTAGATTTAACATTGTGGAGTGTTGTTGCTATGGAACATACTGTCAGGAATCCTTATCTGTTTTGCTCCCAGTGAAGTTCCATATCTTTCGAGGATCAGCTGAAATACTGTTTTAAATAGAGTAAAAATAGTTCTTGTACGCAAAGGATATTATTTACTTTTTACTAAGTGCTCTCAAAATCCTAAACTGATTTAGAGAATTGAACTCTTTATAACGTTTATAATGTTGGGAATACATACATATTTTTAGTGTAAATATTATATTGTTCTGTAAATAATTTTGTAACTGTTGGTGGATAATAAACTCCTATTATTATTATTGTAATTGTTGTCACTAGTAGAAAAAGAATTGCACTAGGAGTACTAGTACGAGGAAATATCAGAAAGTAATGAGAGTAGTGCTGTAGTACAAAAATGATACATTTATATAGAAAACTTCAACAACTATCCCTCAAAGTACTCTCCATTCTGTGCGATACACTTGTCCCATCGTTTTGTCCACTTGTCATAAACATCTGAGAAACCATTTTTTGAGAGTCTAATTAGTTTACACGTCATCGCTTTGTTGAGCTCTAAATTCTACTCAAATTTTCGCCCTCTTAATTCTTTCTTGACTTCAGGAAACAAATGGAAGTCACATGGAACAAGATTAGGTGAGTAGAAAGGATTAACCATAATTTCCACCCCCAATTATTTGAGAGTTCGTTGACAAATCACTAATCTGTGGGCTGGAGCACTGTCGCGATGTAGGATCTAACCGATGTCTTGATAAAACGACCGTTTTTTCTTTAATTTTGCCTTTAGAGTTCCTCGCGTTACATTAGAGTAGTACTCTCCAGTTACTGTATGTTCTATAGGTACAATGTGATCATAAATAACGCCCCATTTATCAAAAAAATTAAGTGCATCACTTTACTGGCGCTTTTCGCAGTTTTCGCCTTTTGCCGTCTTGGACTGCATTGCATACTTTGAGATTTAATTCAGGGTCGTAATGACAAAACCAACTCTCATCACATGTAACCACATTGCTTAAAAACTTTGGATTGTGTTGCAGTTGCCTTTTTTACTGCTGACAAATTCTAATTCGATTGACTTTTTGTTCATCGGTCATCACTTTTGGAATCCATTTTGCGCTTTGTGTTATAAAATTCTAGTTGTGAAAGTCTCATTATATTTTGATATACCCTCGCACATACTTTACGTAAACAAAGTACGGTATGCGCCAAAATAAACAACACTGAAATGCGTTCCATTGTTACGCGGATGTCTGCTTTTTGACGTATGATACTAGCAGCGTTATGTGTTTTTAGAAGTGCAAAGAACGTTGTTATGTGATGTTATAGTTGAGAATGGGTCTCATGACTGAGGAAAAAGTGTTTATCATCGAGCATTATTTTCGATCGTACGGAAAAGGCAAACAAGGTGGACCGAGTTTGAAGTTAGTGACGGAAACATATCGCGATCAATTTCATAAAGAGGCACCTACCAACAAAGTTATGCTTTCTATTGTTGAGAAATTTCGTCGTTCTGGCAGTGTGTTGTGCCAACGGAAGAGAAGGTCTGGTAGGCCAGTAACTGTGAGAACGAATGGGAACCATGGACGTGTCCTCAATCAGGTTTTGCAATCACCGAACCGAAGTCTTCGGCGAACGGCATTTAAGTTGAATATCAGTAGTACGTCGATTCGGCGTTTGTTCAAAGATGTAGGTGGATTTCCGTACCGAATTCAAGTTGGACAACGATTGTCAAACCAAGATATGAATGCCAGGGTTGCGTATTGTGGACAATTTTTGGCTATGTTGTACGAGGATCCAGATTTCTTGAATAATGTGTGGTTCTCAGACGAAAGTCATATTCACTTGGAGGGTTACATCAATAAACAAACAACTGGCTTCCTTGGTTTCGATAAGCCAGACGTGATTATCCAAAAACCGCTACATAGTGCCCGTGTGACGATATGGTGTGCAGTGTCAGCACACGGTATGATGATGGCACACCTCTTACTGTTACCCAGTAACGCTATAGAAACATTGTGGTAACGCCATTTGTCCAAGATCTCAGAGGGTTTTGTCGTGCCAGGGACCTTCGGATGGAAGAGCAGTGGTTTCAACAGGACGGGACGACCAGTCACACTGCTCGACAATCGATAGCATTGCTGCAGGAAACTTTTGAAGTACGCATCATTTCTCGCAATTCTAATTTCAAGTACTCATCACATTCCCCCGATCTTACACTACCGGATGCCTACGTATGTTAAAGGAGCAAGTCTTCAGCGGTACAGACCCACCCAGAACTGTTAATCATTTACGTGAGAAGATCGTCTCCTTTTTCCGGAATATGCAGCAACCTGTGTTCTCGAATATGTTGACAATCTGCGTAACCGTTATGAGCAGTGCCTACAACGCCATGGCGCACATTTTGAACATGTATTCTATAGACATAATAATGTATAAGTAATAAATAATATACTTCAGTAATTTCAGTGTTGTTTATTTTGGCGCATACCGTATATTACTACATCAGCGACGCATTAATAATAATTAATGCTAATATACATTATTAATGCATTGGTGGTATAATTATGCGCTTCGTGCATGTAAGGTGTGTACTAGGGCTCCTAGCATAATACTTTTACTACTGCTGAAGATGACAACTTAGTTGCAGAAATCCCACCTAGGATTAAAGCTGCATTATGATAAGGCTATTTTAAATCAATTTTTATATACAGTTGCTGTTGTTTTATTTAATTCTACTACTCCAAGTTTTCGACGTTACATTAATAAATAAATTCAGTAGCCATTCGAGAGGAAACCTCTTTTGTCCGTCAGATGTTACGAGACATTTCCTACCATCTGACATGATACAATTGTTATTACTTGCGAAAACGAACCTTTTGGACGTCACTTCGTGAACCCGCACTGATGTTGAAGTGACCACTGGTTAAATACGTGGCGTATGTGCGTTTGTACAAATACAGATATGTTTTATGCAAAAAATATGACCTCTTTAATCCGAACCTTCAATAATCCGAACAACAGATATTTGAAATTATAGTCCGAATATCTTTAATCCGAATATCGAAGTAATTCCTGTTGCGTAAATAGGGGAATCACCGGTGTCAACGTTTTCTAAGATTTTCTTTGTTTAGATTTTTTATTCAGTAGACCGTTGACTGTCAGTTGCATGTTCAGTTCGCAAAATGACTTCTAAAAGAAAACACGTTACTTTGTCGATAAAAGAACAAATTGAGCTTATTAACGATTTAAATGCAGAGCATACAGTGACTGCTTTATCATTAAAGTACAAAGTGGGAAAATCAACGATTTGCGACGTCAAAAAGAACAAAGAATCATATGGCGCCACATCTTCATCCAATAAGCGTTAAACGTTAAAAGTGAGTGCATATCCCGATGTTGATAAATCGGTTTATACCTGGTTTATCCAGGAAAGATCTAGAGGCATGTACCATAATGAATGACTTATATCATTGTACGTAAAACTCAAATTATTCTAGGTGTCCCAATATCAGGAGAAATTTTATGTGAAAAAGCCAAACTCTTTTATGACCAAACTCACAACAATGATAATTTTAAAGCTAGTTCCGGATGGCTTGATAAATTTAGACAGAGGTATGGAATTCAACAATTGTCAATTACAGGAGAAAAATTGTCTAGTGATGAGGCAGATGTAGAACCATTTAAAAATTTTCTTCGATATAAAGTCGAGGAAATGCAGTTGTGTCATGACTAAATTTACAATGTAGACGAAAGCGAACTTTTCTATCAATTACTTTCTCAAAAAACACTTGCTCGTCAAGCGGAAGCATCGACTCCAGGCAGAAAACTGAGTAAGCAACGAATTACATTTATGCCTTGCTCTAATGTTTCTGAAACGCATAAAATGAGATTGTTAGTTCTGGACAAATCTCAAAAACCAAAGGTTTTTGGAAATGAATCACTATCAGTGATGTATTAAGGACAGAAAAAGGCCTGGGTTACCAAAGAAATTTTTAAGAATTGGTTTTATGAAGATTTTGTTCCGGCAGTTCGAAAAAGAATGCAACAGTTGAATATAGACGTGAAAGCACTGTTAATTTTAGACAACGCACCAGGACACCCAGAAGATTTATGTTCAGATGATAAAAAAATTAGTGTAATGTTTTTGCCGCCAAATGTAACACCGCTAGTGCAACCAATGGACCAAATTGTAATTCAAGCAATCAAGTTGCATTATAGAAAACAACTTTTAAAACGGATTGTTTCTTCTGAAGAAGTAGATCTTTTTGGAGAACTTAAAAAAGTTAATCTAAAAGATATTGTAATAGGATTAGCAAGAGCCTGGGAAAATGTAAGAGTAGAAGTCATTAAAAAATCTTGGAGTAAACTTCTAATGCATGATGATGATGTTGACGATGGTGGTTGGAGTGAAGGTGCTAATTTTGTACTGCCTCAATGAAAGAATAAAATGGAGTTACAGGGAACAGAGAAACAAATAGAGGAAGTTACTGCGCTGATGAACTACATTTTTGGCAATGTAACTAGACAAGAAATTGTTGACTGGGCCGTCGGACAAACATAATCATCTGAATCTGTGAACGATATGGATATTTTGGAGCATGTTCAAGATGAATCGAGCTCTGATGAAGAAGAAACGATACCAAGATCTGTAAAGCACACAGAAGCCGTCAAAAGTTTCGAAACGTGCTTGAAGTGGGCTCAGGAAAATACTGAATCAGAACATCACATTCTAATTCTATCTGAAATGAAAAAAAGAGCTCAACAGGCACTAAACAGAGCAAACTTACTGAATTTTTCTTTCTCTTAGTATTAGCATTTACTTGTTTAGATTTATGTATATACTACGTTATACATATAAATGTATCTACTTCTGATATCTAAGAAAATACATATGCGGTAGTAGTGTAATTACTTTTTTATTTGAAAATAAAAGGTTTGTCCTCGCAAGAATGATAAAATTCATAGATAATAGGGTATTCGCGTATTTTTGATCAATTTTTGATAATCCGAACATTTCTAAAATCCGCAATTATTAGTTCGGTTTAAAGAGATCATACTGTATTTATATTAATTTTTACATACGCTTGATGTGTTATATTTTTTTGGTATACTGAGCCATTTGGTTACGAGTTAGTGGACTACACTATTATACGTGTTTTTTCCTCCCTTGTAATGGCATAGCTATTCAAGAGGAAGCCGCTTTTATTGACAAGTCTCCTTTGTCCGTCAGATGTCACGAGATATCTCTTGTCAGCTGACATGATACAATTGTTATTACGTGTGAAAGCGAACATTTGGACGTCTCTTCGTGAAGTCATACTGATGAGATCACTTAGATCGAAACGCATGTGTCTGCGGTTGAAGTGACCACTATTGAATAAATTCAGTCACTAAAATTAATAGAATTAATTGTAGAAATGGATGTGGGGAAAATAAAACAACAAATTTCATTTTATAACCATTATATTGGCTGAGGCATTTATTGTACATTCATAATTATTTTTACTGTTTATAGTAATATAGGTTTCCTTTTGAATAGAATAGTTTTGTTTACCCCATACTCTTAGAGATGTCGCAAGACACCTTCGCACACCATCGATCATAATAATTACACCATAAATAACAGCTATTAGTAAAATATATTCATTTACACGTTCATCAATTTTCTTTTGTTGAGAGAGGAGGAAGGAATGTTAATGGAATGTAATGGTAATAATAGTAATAGTTGAGGTGGAGCGGTAACTTGTTCGGGAGTGATCGGTACATGCACCGACTGGACGCCATCTGGTGTTTCGGAAACTCTAAAAAACACCAGCGTCATAATATTTGGCCATGTCTTGGGAAACTATAACAGGCAAATTCATCAGTCAACAAGGTTTTTTTTTCAATTATATAAAAATAGTTTAGGCCGTCAGTATATAACTATATATTTCTATTATATCTAGGCTGTCGTCGAGCATGTATATACCACCCCGTAGTAATGCGTATGTTTTTTCTTTTACATACATATTTACAAATACTTCGGGTCAGCGGTTGTAGCACTTCGGGAATTTTATTATGTAATATCAGTGGATCAGGGAAAATATGTGTAAGGACGTTTACAATAAAAAAAATAAATTACTAAAATTTGAGAAACATCGAGGATGGGATATCGGGTAGTGACGTTTGTATTTTTTCTAGTCTACTGTGCTGTAGCTAATTCAAATGTCAAAAACGATGATAATATATCATTATAAAAAAATACCATCAACATTTTTGACATAATCACTTTTTAAGTGCCATGTGCAAATTGTGACATCTATATATCATATTTTTTTTTGTTATAAATTTACTTAACACATATACCAGAAATATTTTATTGACGGATTTTTTTCAGAGTACGATTACCACTATTTTATTTTCGTTTTTTTATTATTTTTTTTAAATATAAACATTTATGTATGTACTTATAATATGAACAGTGATTATTGATTATAGACAACTAAACACTTAAAAAATAAACATCTCTTGTGTTATATCGATATATCGTATATTTTATATTCTTCTTCAATCTCTTTATTAGCACTAAATGGGTGCGGGTGCATATACATTTTTTTGATCTTTTTTGGGTCGGATCTCCTTAAACTTTATATAATATATATATATATATTTACAACGAAAAGTAGTATAAAAAATTGTAAATTTAACAATAACAAAAAAATCGAAGAGATAGAGCACATTATTCTGCCTATGTAGATTTTGTTTCTGTTCTTTTTAATCTAATTTTTTAAAAGTGATGTGTCTCTTGCAAACATGAATTTCTATTTTTTTTGTACGAAAAATTATTGCATAGTAACTTATTTATTATTAATAGTACATATTTTTTAAATGTATATTATTTAATTATTACTTCAAGTTACGCTTATTATTAATTTAACATTTGACTAGAAAAATTGACTAGACTTCGATCATCTCAACATTCGCGTAAAAAAATATTTTTCTTCGAATTTTCTTTTATTTCTCACTTCCAAGACCCAAGGACTCGAACATTTCAATTTTTGAATTTAAGGAGCCCACCGTTTTATATATATATATAGATATATATACTCTTTAAATTTTAGTACTAGGAGGAAAGGGGAATGTGCAGAAAGTCAATAATTTATCACATTTAACGGGTTCGTGTCATCGTTTTCTCCGATGCCTTACCCAGATCACATCATTCACGCAAAATTTCAATAAAACTAATATATTTTGTTTTATTCTAAATATAGTTCTCAAGTATAATAAATTTAGTCAGTGCATTTGTGCTTGGTGCATTTGTGCATTCTTAAAATTTACGAGGAGTGATGTGTGTGTAAGTCCATGAGCTTTTTGGATATTCGGAAAAGGGAAAGGGTACAACAACGTGTAATTTAAACTTGTGCTGCCAATTTGACCCTAATGAAGGGAAGGGGAGGAGAAAGAGAACTCGAAAACGAAATTCATTTAAAAGTTTATGGTATAACGTAAAAGCAGTTCTTAGGAAATGGGTGAGTTGGCTTCCCAGCCTCGTTTTCTCTCGTTAACGGTTTAATATTTATACATCTACATTTTTATTCATGAGGTGCCTTGCACATTGGATATATAACTTTGTTCTTAATTCGCAACTTTGAGCGTCCACAATGTAATATTCCCAAACCAATAAGATGTTTTGCAGTCAGTTTGGGAGAGCTTGCACCTTAGGATATTAACCACTTTGTTTAGAGTTAAATTTAAAACAATCATTTTTCATATTTTAGCACTATAGGCTATCGTAGGCCGGTAATACATAAATTTTCTCCAAGCCTTCTGACTGAGCTCTCTTTCAGTTCTGAAGAAATTTTTATGGAACGTGATCAGACTTCTTGTATATTATACAAAATATTTTTTAAATTAATACATCTTGTATATGCATAAAAAATAATTCGCGATGAAACTGAAGATTGTTGAGATGAGATCGAAACGTAACGTTTTTAAGCGTAAATAACATCTTAATTCGGAGTGTGCGTGAAACGCAGTTTATTCTCGCTTAATAAGTCTCCTCGAACATTTGATTACTCATCATTTCGATGCACGACAACTTGAGAAAAAATACCAAAAAACCCTTGTTTGAAAAAAATCGTCCTTTACATTATACGCTCTTCGACAATGTCCGTTGTATGGAAATCGGTGGCTCAGGATGACTCGGGGATCATCTTCCGATACCATAAACTGACATGCTAGCGCTTAGAAAACATTCATAAATCTAACTATATAATAACAATTAACCTAAAAGCTGTGGTCGACTTTCAGACAAGGGTCCAGCCTCCAAGTATTTTTTTTAAGTTGTTGCGTTTCAATAAAAAAAAATCTATCGCCGGTTATATTATTAAACACGGTGAGTTTTGAGGAAATACTCAAACTAGGGAAACGACACATTATCTCATTTATAAATATAATATATGTTACTAGATAAATATAATTGCTAGTATTAATTATTTTATTAATCATTATTACATCGAAAGCACGAAATATCATGACATTGCGACATAAAATTTTCTAAATCTACTTTTTTTCTTTTTTTTTTCAATTTTTTTTTTACTTATACGTTAATACTAGATGATGTATTTCCTCTTATACAAAGCGAATAAGTGCCAGATTTGCAATTTTTTATGTAAGGAAAATTGCAGATCCGTTTACAGGAAGCGGCGATTTCTTTTTCTTTTTTGAGAGTAACATGAAATGATGAAATCGAAAAGATCTGACGATGTCTTCAACAATTTTAACAAATACATAAACATATAACAAATAGGCAATAACGAATATATAATAAATATTACAAACAATAAAGGTACGTATAGACACATGTCTATAATAAAACTAATTAATGATAATTTGTTAAAAAATTAACAGCCTTTAAACGATGCACCAACTCCGACTATATTCTTTGACTTGGCTTGTTGATAATTATTTGTTGGAGTTATGAGTGACGAAATCAATTTGAGATCTTACACTTCCACAGTCTTGCAGATCTGATTCCTAAAAAGCCTCTCCAACACTGCTTCAGTCCCATGCCTCCAAGTGTATAGTTTACATTTATTTTTTGTTTTTTTCTTCTTTTTATTAAATACTTTTGAGTAACGATTTACTCGGAATGATTACCTAAGCGTGACAATCCGAAGCTCACTGTACAATCGATAACTCGATCCATTTGCCCGAAGTCTCTTCTCATTTCTGTTTTACTAATAATAATAGGCTCTCCGCTCTTTCTCTTAATGCAGAAAAAAGGGTGACAGAATTTAACAAATAATAATGACATACGAAAATTCCAGGTGTTATTCTTGTTTTTATAACGTTAATCATAGACAACGATCTGCAGTGAACTTATCGGACTGTACGCATTTACATATTGAAGTCTTTTAACTCTCGAAGGTATACTAGAATAGTTTCTCGGGGGAGGGGGGATCGGGTGAAGAAGGGGGACACAAGTCGCCTCTGGCGCGTACGGACCTGACCTGCGAGCGCTCCAGGGGCGTAAGTAATAAATCTGTGTATTTAACCGGACTAGCGCCCCCGAGCCCACCTTAGTAGCGCGTCTGCGAGGACATCCAGATGTGCTTTTGTCTGAAAAAGAAAATACAATCATTAATTTTCTTTAATAAATGTAAGTAGTAAAAAGCATTATTTATTAGGATGCGAAAAAATATTTACTGTCTTCGTGATTTTCATAAGATTAATTATTTACTCTCAAAGATACTTATAAGTAAAGGCCGGATTATATGCAGTTTGCATAAATTTGCACATTTGCATAATATTATGCATTTTGTATATTATTTGCATATTTTGTAGTAATTCAGCATTTTTGCATATTTTAAGTATCCGAGTTTTATTTATTTACTAAATCAAATTTATTATAGGTATTACTAAAAATACGTCGTGGATGTGACAAACAAACAACAATTAAACAGCCATCTGCAAATTAAAAATATCATTTTATTAAGCCTCTTCCCGTTACTTTTCCGATAAGCGTCTCCAAGAATTTATTAATGCTCTTCCCATACATCCAGGCCGAGACAAAATTCCAGGAAAAGCTAATACCTTAAAACTTCTAAATAAATACAAAAATACATTTTACCAGAAAATTACGAGTATATGTGTTTCTTTGCTATTCGGAGAAATTTAGTCCCATATTCGAAAGTAATTTTATTTTAAACGTCATTTTACGTTGGCTTTTCGTGTAAACTTGTGAGTTGTGATTTAAAATAGCAAAAATGCCGAGAATAGCGACTTTGCATGGATGGATTCCACCTTATTCAGAATTGCGTATGGATGGAGAAAAAGTGTTTTGCGTAGCATGCTGCAAGATTGTGTTGTAATATTTTAAGTTTATTTCCTCTTATTAATTAATTAAGTTTGGTTATTCCTTTATCTTTTACTAACATTAATTTTATAAGAAAGCAACCGATGATGTGATATTTTTTTGCATATTACAAGTGAGAGAAAGTTACAAGTGGTATCCTTAATGTATCGGTTCCAGCAAAATCTTATTTAATTTCATCCAAACAGTTGGAAAAGGCAAATAATTTGACAATGACAAGGTTTATACAGGAAGAACTGGCAACTTTCTTCTTACCGGAATCGATTCCAACAGAGAAAATTCTATTGTTTCTGGCGGATGCTGCACCATACATGGTGAAGGCAACTTTCAACTTGAAAATCTTTTACACAAATTTAATTCACACAACTTGCTTGGCGCACAGACTAAATCGTGTTGCAGAAGAAGTCAGAAACCATTTTCCCTTAGTAAATACTTTAATTACTAGTGTTGAGAAAGTATTTTTAAAGGCCCCATTACGAGTTCAGTTTTACAAACAATATCTACCCGGTGTTCCGCTTCCTAATCAACCAGTAATCACACGATGGGGAACGTGGTTGGAGGCTGCTATTTTCCATGCAAATCATTATGAAGGAATAAAGATAATTATTATGGATCTTGATAGGGTGCAGAATCTGTGATAGACGCCCAAAAGGTGTATTCGAGTAAAGAAATACCTCAACAGTTGGCGTTTATTAAAGCCAATTACATTTTATTTCCACTTCTATATTGCAGTTGGAAAAACAATTTATGTCGCTAATTGAGAGCGTTTAAATAATAAACAAATTTGAAAAGTCATGTTTTGATGTTAAAGGAGGAGTGGGACAGTCCGTGTATGAAAAATTTTGAAGTGTAATAGGAAAAAATGAGGGTTTTAAAAAGCTAAAGGAAAAATACTAAAATCTTGTGTGGTGATTCAGTAGAAAATATTGAGTTGACAATAGATGATATTTCTAATTTGAAATATGCTCCTATAACAAGCGTCGACGTAGAACGAACCTTTTCAATATATAAATATATGTTTCCAGACAAGCGTCAAAATTTTTCTGTTGAAAACAATTGAATCGGTGAGTTTTGAAAGGAACTAACTCCGCAAAACTTAAATTTTGGGAAAATACAGAAGTTTGTCTCACAACCTTGTTGAACGTTCTAATGAAAATAGCTTTTGTCTGACGCGATGTTGTTAAGTCAAGGATCAGTTACAGCTTTGAATTTATTTGGTTAGGGTCATAATAAGTTCAAAATTACGAAAAAAGGGCGATGGAGTTAGTTCCTTTTAATACCAAACTCTGACAAAAAGCAATTTTACTTATAAGAAAAGGTTTATTCAGCTTGTAAACAGTTTTTAAAAATACAAAACTCATGGTATATATTCTAGAGATTGTTGTCAGTGTTGGTAGTAGGCCATGTTAAGTAATCTTCATAAAATTGCTTGTCTCTTGCATTGCTCTCCGGAATATATCTTATAAGCTCCTTTACGGCATCTATTTTGTTCTGCTTAACAGGTACCTTTCCTTCAGGGTATGCGGATAATTGCGAATCAAAAATGTTTGATGCATCTGGTCTTGATCTAGGTTGATTTATATTGAATCTGTGCTCTTGCAGACCTCCTATATACACGGATACCTGTAGTTGACCAGAGGTGAGATATTTAAACTCCATGAATGACGCTAGTGTAAAAGCTTGCTTCAGATGGCGTGGAACGTTTCTGCCGTAAGACTCTAGTGACAAACAGTTCTTTTTAAACAGAATGAGCCACCATCTGTTGAAATCTTTTATGTCCTCTGCCTGTACTACCTTAACTGATATGTTGGACTTGGAATTAGCTATAAGTTCAACATATTCCATTGGATGATAAATACGATCCACTTTGTTAATGCGACGTTTGAAAAGGCCGAAGGTCCTATCACAATCCAAAAAGGAATGTCCTCGTATCGGGAATCTCTGCACAATAGTTTTAAATCTTTTTGATTCAACCAATCCCATGCAGGTACGTATAAACGTATGATTCCTATTCTGTCCTGGGCACGAATCGGAGAAGAGATATAAAGTTTTTGCGGTTTTTGGAACACAGTCGTTAATGTAGTCCATAAGAAAACTACACATCTCATTGGCATCCTTCTTAGCTGTTCCTTCAGGGTACAGATAGATTCTGGAGGAATTATCTTTTAGATTCGTTACACAGAAAGTATAGACCCATATTTGCTGCATGTAAAAAATCTCTTGCACAGGGATATGTGGCAACGGCAAATTCTGCATAAAATCAAACACAATGCCACACACCGAATTATCAGACTTGCAGAGTTCTCTAGCAGCTTTGATTGCATTGTAAAATTTTTTACTTCTTCTTTTGTGAACCTGAAGTTCACCTTGTATAGCTAACTTTGCTGCTTGAGATAAATGTGTATTTTTTAGCTTAGTTTCCAGTTCTTCGCATGTAGAGCATTAAAGTTTTCGTTAAAGTATTTTAAATAAAATGCATATTTAATGTTGATGTCCCGATATTTTGATTGAAAAAGATGGTACATAATTTTCACATTAAGCCTTGCATCTAAATACTCTAGTTCGTTGGTGCCATAATGCGTAGTTTTACTTGGAAATGAACGAATGTGGTCGTATATTTTTTTACATGTCTCTCCAGAAATCGCGTGCGATTTAACGTTATACCCTCTTTTGTCTCGTGGGGTAGTATTTTGCTTAAGTAGAGTACAGATACGGAAAACACGTTTCTGGCTAATAACATGCAGATTCAGAAAAGCTTTTCGGCATACCTGGATTCTATCACTTTTCCGTAAAATGAAAAATTTGAAACTAGTCTTACGATTCTCCTTCTTTCCTCGTCGACGTTTAATGTCAAAACACTCAATTAAACGTTGTAAGTGTAGGTCTTGTTCATTTTTCGATTCCAAATCGTGAAACTGGGTCAACACCATTATCTGATCTTGTTCAAAAAATTTGCGGTAACATCCCATTTTACAAATGAAAGTCAAAATATGTTTAAATAACCGTAATATTGTAGCTAGTCACTAAACAAGCTCTAACACTGATATATGAAGTTACCTGCATATGGGAGTCATAATAGATTTTTTTTGGGACAGTTCTTCCTTTGCAAGTAATATATTGTTCCCCTTTCAGTTTTTTAAATTTTCTAACCTTACACTTCCAAGTCTCAGGTTCCCTAATTCGCTTTTTCCCTTTTCGGATGATATCAATGTTGCCTTCTTCAGCTTCCATTTCAAATACAGGATACTTTTCGAATATTTCCGTAAACGAATGTCCCACCCAACGTTGCACAATATTATAATATTTTATAGGTTACAATATAAACCAAATGCGCATATCTTTATGTATAAATATAAACAGCTGATTCAGTCGCGAAATTAGGATTAAAGGGAACTAACTCCGGCACTTAGTTCCTTTCTCCACCGATTCGATTTTAACTGTTAGATGAAACAAGGTAACGTCAAATCGGAGTTAGTTCCTTTCATCACCATTCGATCCGTAGGGTTTCAAAATATACTAATACACGTAAATCTCAAAATGTCGAGATTGTGGAGTTAGTTCCTTTTAATACTCACCGATTCAATTGAGAAATATGTGATTGTAAATTGTTTTCATAGTTATTATGTTGTGAAATGTTCTAAATAAACTTGTAGTAAACATAATAGAATATTTTTTTCTACACTATTCCATTTTCTAACATTCCTCGTATTTTTTTACCTGCATATTTAGGCTAAAACATCTGCATATTTATGCGCATATTTTCAGTTTCTTTTTTGCATATAATTCCGGCCTTTACTTATAAGATACATAGATAATGGTGGTATCTGTAATCAAACAAAATTGTAATCAAACGATTACACTGGTCAAATCTGAAATTAGTTTCAAAAATTTTCCATCACATCGGTGTTTCCAGGTATTTGTTTATGTAGGTTTTACTTAAAATATGTAAAATTTTAGTATGTTTAAAGTTATATTTTATTTTAGCAAATTAAATGGGAAATTAAGAAAATTTTGATAAGTTTGAATAAGTGCCGGCATATTTATTAGATCATATTTATTCATTAACATCTCTGTTTGTTCTACAACCAATTAATTTGAAGAATTAATAATGCATATATATAACAAGCTACCTACATGTTATTCGAATTAAATTAAATCAGTTTGTCCTAGTGTAACGTGTTTATATCACATACGTGTCTAAATTATCCCATCTGCTTTTGTTATGTGTAAAGCTGGGAATTATATGCACACGGAAATTGTATTATGTGCGCATATATCTTTCCAAAATTCGATGAAAATATGCAGAACTTTTATTAAGTTAAGTTAAGTTACACAACTAAGTTATTGTCAAAATGATTAATTGTCAAAATAAAATAATAATAAATTTAGAGATACCACAAATATATACTATATCAATATTTTATCCGAAATTTTACAAAATACATGTATGATAATCAGAGAGTGGACTCGAGCGATTGATGATTCATGGCCCATAGGCGTCTGCCTTGTATTCGCAATAGGTTTGTTTCTGTAAGCGATCCGTGAGTTTCGAACAATTTGATACGTGTGGCGAGCTGCATAAGTGGCACATACCTACATAAGCAATTAATATGTATCTGTCAATGCACAACAGAGCGAACATAGTAAACGGTTTGGTAGCCGACAGCAACTACTGTTGAAACAAAAGTAATGCTGACAAGCGAATTGCGTATCGAATTTTTAATAAAAATAATTTACAAAGAACAAAACTCAAAACTATGTATTTTCTGTGAAACATTGAAAGTGTAAAACGTTACCATGAACAACTAAAATTTGTTCAAAGTATTCAAGGTATTTATAAAAAATTATAGGATATATATACAATATAACATTATAAAACGGATTTTTTAAAATACTAAAAGTAACCAAATAACACTGAAAGAAACGAAACCAGAAACAATCCCTTATAGTCTTATAGAAGAGAATAAAAATATACTATCTCAAGTACAATAAACACATAAAAAGTATGGAGACGGTGATTTATTGTCGTTAATATTCATTTTAGCGAATTATGTTCAATATAAAAGTTTGTTAAGATATTTTGATCTACATTTGAGATTATTTGATTTTTTTTTCTTCAATTGTTGCATTTTTTTTTTAAATGGGAACTGGTAAATTTTGCTCTTCCATTCGATAGAGGTTTTTTTCTCTTTAGAATAATATTTTTGTATTTTTTAAATTCATTTTAATAACTTTTTTACAAGAAAAATTAAACAAATTAATAACAAAGTAAATTAAAGTAAGTGTTCAAATTGTCGTCCATTAGTAATTTGACAATGACCCAATCGATTTACAAAACCCCGAACAGAGTTCTGTAAAAAATCTCGGGGAATTTCTTGTATCGTTCTGGTAATTCGGATTTGTAAATCTTCGACGTTATCGGGCTTATCTTTGTAAACTTTGTTTTTCACGTATCCCCAAAGAAAAAAATCTAAAGGACTTAAATCTGGCGAACGGGCTGGCCATTCAATGGTTACTCGTCTTCCAATCCATCTGTGGGGAAAAGCGTTGTCCAGATATTGACGAACATTTACACCATAATGTGGTGGGGCGCCATCTTGCTGGTACCAGATACTGTCATTGGGCAGGTGTTCATTGTTTTCATGAGGATAGAGCGTAGCACTAGCAGGTATTATTTATTATTATTATTAAACACGAGAATACACTTTGGAAATTAGCGAATACAACGAAATAAAATATAAATGTATATTCCGCCTTACATGCTACTGTAAAGTAGAATTTATGAATGAATAGACACGATAACGACGGAAAAAATAACATCTGCTCGACGAATGCAATCGAGCAAGCAAATAGTGGGGCTGTTATAACACGTATACTAAACCTGAGACCGCCAGTGTTTTATTGGGGCAATTGGTCATTCAATCGCTTCTGCCCTCTCTCTGATTAAACAATGTAACTCTCTGTATTTATATTTGCCTTTGTATAGTATTGTAAACATTTACAATTGAGTGCTTTTCTAAATTCTCAGAATTCTGCCAATAATAACTCTGATAAAAGCTAACTCTTGGCGCTTTTGAGGTGTATTTAGTACATCTTTGCAATCTGCAATTGCTATCGAGTCGTTTGAAAAAGAGAGAAAGCATTCTCTTATCTGCTCAAAGGTATCTGCATAAAATATAGCGGCATCAAGCCACGTGCCTCATCTTGTTATTATGGGTTGTGGTGGCAGTGCCAGACGGTCCTCTAATAAGTACTTTTTAACAAATTGATCAATGAATTAATATCTGGAAGTGTGTACATATATGTCGCAACATCCGATAATATCAGTAATACTTCAACTTTGAAAGTGGGATGTTTGCACTTAAAAAGGCGTTATACAAGTAATAATGCAAGCTATTCTGTTCTATATTTTTACCTGTTCAAGTAAACGATTGATTCAGAGTAGCTTGTGGTGCATTTTAAAATTTTGTGATATTTCTAATGTGCAAATCAGTTCCTACATGCTGCGTTAATGCGAGTACGAGGGATGAAACAGTAATTCGAAATCTAATATTTTTTCTTTAATTCGATATTGAATTGACATAATACGGTCGTTCTTCCCTTTTTAAAATAATTAAGTAGATTATTTTATGCGAATTCAAAAATATCGTAGCCATAACCTTTCCGACAGATGAGACCACTAATCCTTGGTGCTATTACTTCCACTGTTTTTTCGCTTCTAGCGCGAAGTGATCTACGTTTCATCCCTAGACATATAATGTCGTAGAAGCTTACTTGGATTATGTTGTTTGACAGTAAACGCGGCACCCATCTTGCCGATAAATTTTTCATACCTAACTATTTTTGCAAGATATTGAATAGATATGCTTATAACCTGAACTATTTCATGCAACTCAATAATTGGTCTTTCAACATTATATCATGGACTTTTTTAATAATTTTCTCAGTAGTCACGGAGGACTTAGGTACCCAGCATCATCCGTGTACATATGACCATAATGAAATGCAGCGAACCAGTTTCGAACCATTATACGCGAATGAGCAGAATATTTAACGTTTCTTCTGGTTTTAATGATTTTTCTACGCAAAAAGTAGTATTTTTCAACATACGAAATCCTTCCCTTCCACATTCATAGTAAATTTAAAACTTATTCGCTCTCGTAGCGTGTGAAACAAAATATTTGGTATATCCAGTTGAAATTTTGTACGCAACTTTGTTAGCTATAAAATATCAAAAATTGATTAATCTTGATGCTCCTAGTGTCCTCTATTGAAAAGTTGTGATACCGGTAAACAGACTTTGTGTTCTGTTGGTTTCGTTTGGTGGTTCTAACTTTAAAAATATATTGCGAGGAACTAAGATTATTTTATTTCCTATTAAAGAAGTATTAAATAATCGTAAATACTAAATTTTAATATGTAATAATAAAACTAAACCCTGTAATGGTACATCTGATGTAATTAAAATACGTTGGCCTCTGAGCAAAATAAGCCACTGTATTAATAAAACTGTTTAAAGTCCTTCAAAAATAAGAAACAACCGGTGAACATACCTTTCTCAAGAATAGAAAAAGTATGTATCAGTGTATATTATGTCGACGATCACTTCGAAGAAGCAATTCCTCTATCCTGTTAACATAACGACCTTCGACGAGAAGACTAGCTTATAGAAGCTCTTTTCGTCGTATTTTCTGATAAGTGAAAATATATAATTTTTGCGCAATATATACTCGTAGACATGAATGAACAATAAAAGAGTTTATTATTTCTTTTACTAAGTCCTTAATATATACTAATCAATCTATAGTAATCTACATTTATTTTGTATTAATTTGTACTTTTATTTTGTCGTTTGATATATGAAATTGTTTAACTGTTAATTTGACTAGTTTGATTGATTTATCGCATTTATAGAAATACACAATATTAAACATAGCCTTTAAGATTTCATTTGAACGCGTCATTTACGTTGTTTTGCATTTAGCGTGTCAAAAAGAGGTGTTTTTGAAATTTCTTGCACCCTTAAGAATCTGAATCTCCTGAGAAGTTATTTACTCAAAGATAAGTAAAAGTGAGATCTATGTAACGTAAGCCCAAGAATTTCTCAATAACTAGATTGTTACATCTCCCACGTAATTTATTTTGATCAGCATATAAATTCTAATTATTTTTTAAGGTGTCCAACAAAAATTTTCAAATTTAGCTACAGACATAGTTGATTAAAAATTAAATTAAAATAAAACAAAAAGTATAGTAACAATTCAGTATATTTAATATTGATATAAATGAGAATATCGCTTTGGAAGAAAATGTATTTTTAGCGAATCAAATAAATAGTTTAGTACAATTCTGATGAGGTCAACTCATCAGAATTGTTCTATACTATTTATTTTTATTAACGAAGTGATTATTATTATACAGTTACTAAACACTATTAATTAAACAAGGAAGTTGGCAGTAAGTTAGCTTGAATTTCTCTGTGCTACACCAGTAATTACAACGAATTTTTTCCGATCTCATATTCTTATACTCAACGAACTGCACTATATTTGTGAAATATGATTCCAATATCTCCAGAACGTCTTGGTGGAATCCGAAAACTCGAAGTTTATGGAAAGCTATATGATGTATGCAATCAAAAGAATAATCGAAATCTGTATAAAGCAATAAAGGATTATTATTATGCAGAAGCACAAGAATCAATTAAGGTTATTTAAAAATAACGAAATATCGTGAATTACTAAGATATTAAACAAATACTAGTAGCAGAAGTAATGGGATTAAAGATGAATGGCTTAACAAGTTAATTAATTAATTTCAAAATAATAAGAGCAGTTAAGTTTTTTTTTATTTATCTTACGTGAACCGGATATTACTACAGCATGAACATCAACACGATATTAAATCAGCTTTATACCTATTTGTAATCAAGTCTAATTATAATTATCATTCATTTATTTGTTTTCATGTCTTTTAAAGACTGCAGAAAACAAAATACCTGCTAATCATACTTTAAGATATTGGGATATATACGACGTCCTTCTTCACCAGAACATCCATCGTGAGAGGCAGTTCTTCACCCACGTCCTCGATCAACATTGGTTTCATGCGAAAACTAGGGGCGTCAGCGTGTCTACGACGTGGGCGCTCTCTTTCGCCCATTACAGTAAAGCAATGTGACTCACGATTTCAATTGTCTCACAAACATTACCCGAAGACCGATAAAATTGTCAGAGATTTTATTATTATTCGCTAAATATCAGTGTATACTTTGGATTGTGATTCAATGTTTAAGACGTACGTACTCTTTATATTGCTTTAAGGAATCGTTGTCGGTACGGACCAGATTTAGAATGCAGTGATGCTCGTTTTAACGATGCTCCATTTTTATGATTCACAGTAGAATGAAGATGCTTTGAAAATCAACTTCGGGCACACGGATAATTGTTACGATTGAAGTTTAGAAATTATTACTACATCATCGATTTGGCGTTTATTTATTCGGGTACTGTACACTTATATCGATTACGAAAGTTTCCCTCTTACAACAAGCAATTATGGATATTGACAATGTTCGCAGTTTGTTAGTAATCGGATTTCACATTATCCATTTAAGTAGATTAGCAAGAAATTGAAATTGAATCATGTTAAATTTAAGTATTTAAGTATATAGACGGTTTTTGATTTCGAATACACGAAACCCTGATGAAAAAATGAGTTAATAGAAATGGAATTCTTTCTTACATTTTCATTAGTAATGAAACGATTACGATTAATCGTAATCGACGATTATCAATATTTAGCGATTAATCGTAATCGTCGGTTATCATTACGATTATTTGCCGACTATTTGCCAAAAATATTTTCAAATAAATTTTGTTTAAATTCTCGTTTAACAACGTCTATAAATGCGTTTTACAGATTGCATGTTTATGTGATGTATCCGAACGCAAATTTTGGGAATTCCCCTTTGACAGTTGGCAGCATTTTGAAGACATCTGAAACCCTCCGAAAATCTAAATGTAAGTACTACTGGAATGTTAAAATTTCTTGTGTGTGGAAAAATACCACAAATATGTGGAACCATGCCAAGAAATTTCATTCTATGGAGATTCAAAAACATCCAGATATAGTTCCTAGTAGGTATCTCTAGCGCATCTACCGAGCCTCCGGGAAAAAAACAAACGACAGTAGTTGAAAGAAAAACATTCAATTTGATATAAACGACCCTCGATCGGTTGATATTACAAAATTTATAGCAGAAATGATATGCGTGGATGATATGCAGCAATTGAACTTGGTGAATCATGTGGGATTCAGTAGATTGCTGAACAAAATCTGTCCTAAATATAAAATACCGTCTAGAAATCATTTTGCGCAAAAAATTATACCTGATATGTACGAACAAGTAAGAAATCGTGTATTAATGCATGAACCCTTACCTTTCATTTGTTTAACAGCGGATGTGTGGACAAGTGATTCGTCATCGAATGTAAGAAATGATTTCTTGAGTTTCACAGCTCACACTGTGTCAGATGACTTTGAAACAAAATCCATGTGCCTAGAAGTAATGGCCTTTGAGGGAATAACTCATTGTATTGAAAATATAGTACACAATATCCACTTAGCTATATTGAAGTGGGAAATTGCAAACAAAATTCAGGTTATTGTGATCGACAATGCCAGAAACATTTCAAATGTAGTCAAAGATTTAGAACAAGAAGTTACTGACTGGTATTCAACAAATTCCCTGCGCAATACATACAGTACAATCATGGTTTATTTCAAAACCAATTTATAAAACATCATATATAAATCAAGAAAAATTGTAGGTCCCTTTCGCCACTCTACCAAGACGGAAAAATTACTAGAAGCGAGCCAAAAAGAGCACAATGTGCCTCAAACTGTCTTAATACAAGATGTAACCACAAGGTGGAATTCTACATATTATATGCTCAACCGTTTATATGAACAGCGCGTTGCATTACAAGCAATATTGTTAAAAACTAATTGTAACTACGCCATAAGTACTCAGGAATGGAAAATAATCGAGGAAATCACAAAATTACTATCAGTTTTTGAAGGCAACACAAATGAACTAAGCAAAGATACTGCGATGTCTTAAGTTACTCCAGGGGTTACTGGTATGTTTCGACTTCTGCAAAATTGGTCAGAATGAAGAAGCAACAAGTGCGTGTGTAAAAGACGTTGCTTTGGTATTATAGGAGGCGTTACGAAGAAGATTTGGAGACACTGAGCAAAACATGGCTTGTGCAATAGCCACAGCTCTGGACCCAAGATTTAAAACTCGTACTTTTAGGCAGGTCTCGACCCTGCAGAAGGCAAAAGAAGCCCTATACATTTCCTGTTCAAAGCGCATTAGTACTGGGACTGAAAACGCAAAGTTGAGCAGTGTAGTATCTGTTGCTCAGCTCTCCACCAGCAAAACAAGTATCTGGGATAGCTGCAAGGAGATAATTGACGACACAGAAAAAAATTTTTTTATATTATATCTGAAAAAATCGAGAAAAAGAGTTTTAAATTTCGAATGTTATAAATTTATTGATAAATGTATAGTTACTATTGTATATAATAAAACGGTCAAATTCAGTAATATTTTGTAAAAACAAAATAACTAAAAAGAATCTAAATTCTCTAGCTAGAAAAATACTCTGACAGTAACATCACTAAACTAACTAACACTAACATACACTAAAAAGGACAGAAATAACATTGTTTAAATTGTGTACAGGTTGTTTCTTAATTGATTGCCAATATTGAAAACGCGTATTTCTTCAGGGTACCTTAAGAAAAAAAGTTAATATCAACATGAGTCTGGAAATACTCCCTTTCCGAGATACAGAGATACATAATTTTGTTGTAATGGTACGCCACTGCGTTTTCTTAAAATAAAAAGTATTTTAGATATTCCCATTTATTTTGGAGCAAATAATATGCTACCATACATTTATGCCTATGTGTAATTGGAAGTGAAAATCAGTCAGCCATTGCATTATACCTATGTGTAATGACAAAAGAAAAACCCGGTATATATATATATATATATATATATATATATATATATATATATATATATACGAGATATGTATATATATTGTACTGAGAAAACATTGAAATAAGTTAATATATAAAAGTTTTATTATGTTCCAAGTTGATCAGCCAAAAATATCGATTAAACAATGAAAATAAATAATTATAAATAATTTCTTATAAACGTATGTCGAAAATAATATGCTATTACATTTAATTCGACACGTCTAATGATATCGAGGACTGCAATACCAACAGTACGCTCAATAAACAGATCAATGCTATACTCAGGTCATTCAAGCAAATTTAAGTAAAAATGTCTTCCAAAGCTAACCTTTGTCGAAGAGAAAGAGAATATTATCTTTCTGAGGGTGAGGTTCTCTATAACTATGTTAATTTTTAATTTTAATAGGTAAAGATCTTTTTAAATAACATAAACTTTGTAGAACCAACTAAATTAAATTCAAGAATATAATACTTCAAGAATGTATGTTTATTTTCTACATGAAATTAAATCTGATATAGTTATTTACATCTGTGGCTATTTCTAATATAAAGACAAATTTTATTTTAATATTTCAGATATGACAAAATTTATGAAGAAAAATAAAACCGGTAATCCTGCATTTTAGGTACCTTTTTCATGCAAAATATATACATGAATTTTTAACCAATGAAATGCGATTACCATTCAACAGCGTTGCCATATGTTAGATGTTTTGAAGTAAATAAGTTCAAGACAAATAAGGTTATATTCAACAAAATAATAAAAATCGTCGTAATTAAATGCAACTATCTATTTAAAAAATATATATTTTATAATGATATTGCATATCACAATTATTTTTTAGGAACAATTATTTGATAATTGTGAGCAGGCGCGGCTCGTGATGACGTATTTTGGTTTGCAGTACAATGATACGAGTGCCTCGTGTGTTTTCGGTGTTTACTAAGCAAACGTTACAGTTAGTACACGAGAATACACGAAGCACTCGGATCATTGTACTGCAAACCAAAATACGTCATCACGAGCCGCGCCTGATTGTGAGTATTAAAATTATATGTATATATATATATATATATACATATTAATTAGGTATTAGTGTAAGTTACATTTTTAATTTTAAATCTTTATTATATAGAATCTACACACACCATTGTGGACTGGACCTCAGGCACTCTATTTACCTCATACCTCCATGAATTTATATGGCGAAACAAAAACACGTTTGGTGCGCTCCTAATCAATATTAGGAAACAGTATCCAATTGAGTAAATGGTGGTGTATTCTGTTTAGTTAGTGCCTGATGTGAATCTATGGTGATGTGTTAGATTTAATTATATTTATAAGTTGGACATAAAAACCTTTGCAGTGGATTAGCAGATTTATCATAAGCACACGTGCAATAATTCTTACCTTTAGTTGTATCTGTGTGTATGCAAAAATTTGTTTAGTGAATATGCAGATGTGCACAGTTTGAAATAATTGTTATACATTTCATTCTTACCTTTAATTGTATGTATTATGTATGCGGAAATTTATTTAATGTAATTTTCGGGTTGTATCTAGTGATTTATATGATGTTAGTCAACCTACAATAAGCATAATCACAAAAAAGATGCTAGTGCTCATTGCAGAACATTTAGGTGACCTTGTTAGTTTGCGTCTCCCTATAGACGTGTTTTGTAACAGAAAGGACTATTTTTCATTATATGTGCATGTCAAATATAATTATATAATGTGTATCCTAAAAATTCATACTAAGGGTAATAATTGAAAGAGCTGGATATTCCAGGATTATTTCTAGGAGACAATGGTTATACATGTAGACATTACCTTCTAACTCCAGTGTTACAAACAGGTATTGTGATATCCACAGAAAATTAATAGTTGATAGTTGAAAATGAATTCAATTTCTACGTTATAGATTCTGATCAATTCAATGAACACAATACACACAAGAACTTCATTCAACAATATTTTATACAATCTGTAGGAAATGAGTATTGTAATTCTATTAATTAATGTAATCTGATGTAAGTCTAGGTATAAGATTTTGCCATATTGCTTCTGTATATTACGCTAATAAAAGAGGGTTTTTCACTCATTCTGTTCAGACATCTCTGAAAGAGAGTGTTTTTACTGAACACATGGAGTTTCCCTCTATCAAAAGAATTTTTCTGGTATTTATTATTTTTGTAGTTTTTTTTATGAATAAAAAATTTAATGTTTAATTTGCATTATTTATTTAAAATACTTTAAAAACACATACATAACAAGATCTATTTGCCACTAAAGTAATTCCATCGAGAAAAATATAATTCTGAAACCTTAATTAAGCTACATATCTGCTAAAAGCACAAGATTTGAATGTACGCTAGCTGCAACTTATACATAAGCAAAAAAGTAAGTATCCATTCACTAAGAGATATTAAAATTAAATAAAAAATACTTAATCACCTGCTACAAATAGGAATAAATCATCACAACTAAAAATATACCTGTTATTAATAAAATTCAAATTCTCTTAAAATATAATATCCTATTGCTGATATTCAGATCGCACCTGTAAAATTACAAATTACTGATGTATTACTAGATATATTTTAAGAAAAATTAAATATATTTAGTCTCTCTCAATTGCTCAAGCGAAAATAAAGCCGCTTTATCTGCAGGTTTCTGAAGATCCGGTCTTACTGGCTCTATTAATAGTTCCACTCTTTCTGTTTTGAACTTTACCTTTGCCAGTTCTTCCATTTTCCTTTTTTTAATATTCTTTATTCAAAATACTACCATATTCTTTATGTACAACATATACATTATTACTTATTATAATAGGAAGCGATTCAGCTATATTTTCCTTATTTTCTAATATCAAACTGGGAACTTATGTACCAATATATTCATTATGTTCATATTTTTTACCTAACTCTAATTTGTCCTCCTTTTTCCGTTAGTACTACCTGTACATCACCTTGCTTCCATGAACAACTAGGTTCTGTATTACTGTTAAAAGTCATGTTTCCACTTAATTTCGTATAATAATGTATATATATATATATATATATATAATTTTAATACTCACAATTATCAAATAATTGTTCCTAAAAAATAATTGTGATATGCAATAACATTACAAAATATATATATTTTAAATAGATAGTTGTTGCATTTAATTACGTCGATTTTTATTATTTTGTTGAATATAACCTTATTTTTTTAAAATTTATTTACTTAAAATTATCTAACATATGGCAACGCTGTTGAATGGTAATTGCATTTCATTGGTTAAAAATTCATGTATATATTTTGCATAAAAAAGGTACCTAAAATGCAGGATTACCATAAAACCTATGCAAGAGCTTTGAATCTAAGAATTATTTAAGAATAAATGACTATACTAAATAAAACTGGTAAATTGATATTATTCAACACTTAATGATGAATTCTTGGTCTTAAATATTTTTAGTTTATCACTTACATGATTTGATTTATTGCGACAATACATGAAGAAATTTAGTTAGACTCGAACCAACTGCAATACTGCTTCTACTACGAAGAAAATTTCCAATTAGTATCCTAGCTATTGAAGAATCTAGTAGTTAATTTGAAAACAACCAATCCTTAATGATATAAATGGATAAACTTGATCGAACAGCTAATGTATATCCAACTCCTCCGTTCGTAGACCAGTTAATAATAATCTTTCCGTAGATCAAGATATTATTTCCCAAAATACACCATATGTATCTAAATGTGGTCTGATATTTAAATTAACGATGATCCAGTCTTCTGTGTCCTTCTCCAGGTATTTTAAAATGACTTAATGACTCTCTTTCAAAAATATCACTACTTCTATTATTATGTGATATATCTATATAAAATTGCTATTTTTAAATTCACAATTAAAATTTCTGTCTATATTTTTTTACAGACAAAAATAATCCTACTTCTTTTTTCAATTGCTATGGTTATTCAATATACTTTCATTTTATCCAAGTAAGTTAGTTTTTAAAATGCCAATTTCATATTCAGTAAATCGAAATACCTTTCTTATTTTAATTCAAATTTGAAAATGACATATTCATATAATTAATTATCAATTTTAAACCACTCACTTGCATATGTTAAATTTTACAATAATTTATATAAATTTACTAAATATAATTTTCACTATTATTCAACTTTCAAAATATAATTAACTAAAAATATCTACCACGATTCAACTATAATCTATATTTACATAGCTAAATTATTAAGAATAAGATATCCAATTAATTTTTTAATAAACATAATAACCACTTCAAATCCAAATAAATCAAATATCTCTTGCATATGTTCCAATTTTAAAATCGTATAGACATAATATTAGAAACAGCTATCAAGCAATATAATGGAAGTTTATCCCATTATAATATATATATATATATATATATATATATATATATATATATATATATATATAATATAATATCTTCGTGACCTTGGTATGTAAGGTAAACTTAATAAGTCGGCGATTAAAGGTCTGGTTCATTACTTCAAAGTATATATATTTAAAATAACTCTACATGTTTCGGCAATGATGCCTTTGTCAAGAGAATACAAAATATAAATGACAGAATATAAATGTCAAATAATTAAGTTGCTATGGTTTAAATTATTCAAAGATACATTCCAATAATAATAATAGATCATGCCTTAGTATTCCAAAAAATAGATAGCAAGGTGTGAACATATGTGTTGTTCGCTGCCAGAAGCTTGTGTCTCTTTCTGGGTATGAACCTTTGTGTTGGTTGCTGCTGGCAGCTTGCGTCTCTCTCTGGGTGTGTGATTTTGTATTTGTGTGACCGCGTAAGTGTAGGGTTTTCTATGTTAGTGCGCTCGTGCGTGTGTTTAGTGACCGGTCGCGTAAATTTAGAGAGATCGGATAACCAGCCGTTGCGTAGGGCCGCCAACCCTTTCCCGGCAACTTCTTTACTTTTCCGAGCAGTACTTCGACGGCCCGACCCCCGCCCCAACGAGGCAAGGCGCAGACCAGCGAAGCGCACCCTGCACGGGTTTGCTCATCGCCAACCGAGGGAACACTCTTAGTGGCTACCTCAGTCGACGACGGTCACACTTTGTGCCATCTTAACGATTTCCGCAGAAGCGGGGGCAATGCACACACGTCGAACATATATGCAATTGAAGTGTGATATAAATTATTGGATTTAGTTAAAATTAAATATTTACATATTATCCACAAAATTTAACCTTCACTTTATAAAAGCAAGAATGTAAATAAATCCAGTTGTTAAAACAACAGCATTCGAACTTACTCCTACGCATGCGTGGTAGCATTTCTTACCTCGTGAAGTTCAATGTGAGTAGTGCCTCGTGGCACCATCTACATTTTGCAAAAAACCGCACGTAAATCATTCCACTAGTGTTTTAATCTATAACGGACACACATGCGAACATTGCGTTTTTTTATATTAAATAGAATTAAATAGAAAATTATAAATTAGAGATATAATTCACATAAATAGAATTTACAATTATTAGCAAATACAAATTTTGAATATTACAAAAATATTTTAAATGCATAAATACTATATAATATATACATATTATCAATTATACATATGAACATATGATTTCATATCAAAATAGAAGCAATAAACTGCACCGATATCGATCTCACAGTATCATGTACTAAATGTTTTCCACGGCGCAAAGCGAAACATCAAGGTTCTAAATGTGCTTTCCTTGAATCAATGGGTACGGTTATATATAGAGGAAGGTTAGGTCGTTGAACTAGTTAAGAACGCAGTCTAAACACCTGTGGCTGACAGGACCTTTGTGGTGTAAGCTTCAATTCGGAAAGGCGTTTTTATTCTTGATTTTACTTAGTGTTGACTTAGTGGTAACACGATTCATTTTGCTAAGCGTTTTGAGAGTAAAGGCGAGAAGGATCTCTTAATCTTTGTAAGCTAGTATAATTGTATGCAAAGACGATGCTTCAAAATCAATTGCGATGGTAAGGGAATATATATAATGTTAATGGAATAATAATATTATCTTTTTTTTGTTATTTTTTTAATGTAGTTTATAAATATGATTTGATTTCTTTTTAGTGTTGTTTATTTAGCTTGTTATTAGGTGTCATAATAATTAGTATCTTCTCTGTGTTAAACATTATTTATATTTTAATTTAGTTATTATAAAGTGGAGGTCTTCATTTAAAAAGAAAGGCGGGGCATTCTTCATTATCAAACTTTTTTCCAATAAGAAAGTCATGTAGGTAGCAAAACGAAGGGACAATGTCGGGAGAGCACGTAGGGTGTGGAAGACATTACCATCTCAACTAGTCCAATTGTATGTAATAGGGTATTGCCATTTTAGAGAGTTTCACCCTTCCGATTAACCAGTGTGGATCCTTCTTGTCTTAAAATTTAATTATTTGATCATTGTAAATATTCTATCTACACTTTACGACGCTATTTTATTCGAATTTTTCATAGAAAATATTCGCCCTCAAGTAGGAATCGAACCCACCACCTCTGGCTTGCCGGACCCTTGCTCGACCACTGAGCTGTTGAGGCGTGAGTTAGAATCTTTTATGGGGATGCCTTGAATTACATCAAAGGAAACAGATGAAATATATCTTGCCCGTAGTACGGCAGTTGTGCAGATTTATTGCATTTTCGCGAAGTAATGTAATTGTAAATATTCTTTACGACGCTATTTTATTCGAATTTTTTCATAGAAAAAATTCGCCCTCAAGTAGGAATCGAACCCACGACCTCTGGCTTGCAGGACCATTGCTCGACCACTGAGCTGTTGAGGCGTGAGTTAGAATCTTTTATGGGGATGCCTTGAATTACATCAAAGGAAACAGATGAAATATGTCTTGCCCGTAGTACAGCAGTTGTGCAGATTTATTGCATTTTCGCGAAGTAATGTAATCGTAAATATTCTTTACGACGCTATTTTATTCGAATTTTTTCATAGAAAAAATTCGCCCTCAAGTAGGAATCGAACCCACGACGTCTGGCTTGCAGGACCATTGCTCGACCACTGAGCTGTTGAGGCGTGAGTTAGAATCTTTTATGGGGATGCCTTGAATTACATCAAAGGTAACAGATGAAATATTTCTTGCCCGTAGTACGGCAGTTGTGCAGATTTATTGCATTTTCGCGAAGTAATGTAATTGTAAATATTCTTTACGACGCTATTTTATTCGAATTTTTTCATAGAAAAGATTCGCCCTCAAGTAGTAATCGAACCCACGACCTCTGGCTTGCAGGACCATTGCTCGACCACTGAGCTGTTGAGGCGTGAGTTAGAATCTTTTATGGGGATGCCTTGAATTACATCAAAGGTAACAGATGAAATATATCTTGCCCGTAGTACGGCAGTTGTGCAAATTTATGCATTTTTGCGAAGTAATGTAATCACGCCTCAACAGCTCAGTGGTCGAGCAATGGTCCTACAAGCCAGAGGTCGTGGGTTCGATTCCACGACCTCTGGCTTGTAGGACCATTGCTCGACCACTGAGCTGTTGAGGCGTGATTACATTACTTCGCAAAAATGCATAAATTTGCACAACTGCCGTACTACGGGCAAGATATATTTCATCTGTTTCCTTTGATGTAATTCAAGGCATCCCCATAAAAGATTCTAACTCACGCCTCAACAGCTCAGTGGTCGAGCAATTGTCCGGCAAGCCAGAGGTCTTGGGTTCGATTCCTACTTGAGGGCGAATTTTTTCTATGAAAAATTCGAATAAAATAGCGTCGTAAAGAATATTTACAATTACATTACTTCGCGAAAATGCAATAAATTTGATTATTATCTACTTTTTGATTTTTTTTCAGATATAACATATTTCCTTTAAGATACAATTTTCATATAGCTAATTTTTTTCAACTATATATATACTATTTTACTGTTGACTATATGGTTTTTAAATAACATCATCTGAAATTCAAAATCGAAAGAGAATTATCGACGCAAATGGAAATTTTACCGCAACCATTTCTTCTATGTTGAACTAAAACGGCTCGGGACCATGTGTAAGAATAACATAGCTGCCACTTATGCCGCCTATCTCAAATCCCTTCAAATTGATCCAAAAAAGGTATTTCAATACATTCATGCTAAACAAGGAAAACTCGTATACCCAAAATATTGTTTTATAATATGTTACTCTTTTAGAAGTAAGCTCAAAGAAATATTGTGGGTAATCATTTAATTGCTAGTTTTATCCTTTAAGATTTGCCCTCGTAAAACAGATGACCTTTATTAACAAGGCAATTCGAATTGCTACTTTTGCGACCTTTTGGAAACGAGGTAGAATAAGTCCTGTATTTAAAAAGGGTGATAATGCTCATATTGATAACTATAGACCCAATATTGTCGAAATTTTTAAAGTATTTAAAGTGTAATTTGGTCGTGTCTGTGTCATAACACCAAATCCTACATTTCCCTATTTCAACGTAGCTTTATGCGAGGTAGATCAACAGTGACAAATCTTGTGTCTCTCTGTCTGTTTATTAGTAAGCAGCTTCATACTCGTGGCCAAGTTGACGACATGTATATGGACTTTAGTAATACCTTTCATGTAATTGAGCATTGTTAAGTTGCCTGCGTTTGTGTTAAGTTCTTCTCTATTTCTTCTTCTACAGTCTTACATTTCATTCCGCGTTGTGAGTCATAGGACGCTCGCGTCAGGCGGTGATGTCACCTGCCCAACACACCATCAGACGCCGGAAGCTTCGAGAAGCGAAGCGAAGAACACGCATTATTATGGACTTATAATATAGAGCTTGGAAGAGATTGGATATGTTCAAGCTGAAGTCACGGTGAAATAAAATACTGTTATTAGTTATTAAATATTGTTTAGCATGTTTTTTTTTATTAATATCGTGTTTTTAATTACCGTGAGTTTTATTTACAAAGAACCCGAAAGACAAGTACTTTACAATTTTATTATATATATATATATATATATATATATATATATATATATATATATATATATATATAATCTAAAACCCCCTTCTACCTTTAATGGTGTAGGGTATAGTGTCTAATTTTTAACAAATTTTCTCCACTCTTTTCTATTTCGAGCCATTACAGTAGCCTCCTTCCAGGTTTTGCCTCTGTCCGTCAATATTTCAGCTACCATCTTATTCCATGTCTTTCTTGGCCTCCCTCTTTTTGTGTTCTTCTGTATTTCGGCTTGCCATATTTTTTTAACTAGCCTTTCTTCGTTCATTCTCTGTAGATGTCCCCACCAAGATAATTGTCTGTCTTCTATAAATCTATGTATGGACTGTATGTCAAGGGCTCTTCTTATATCTACACTTTTAATCCTATCTTTCTTTGACACTACTCGTACTCTTCTCAAGAACCTCATTTCTACTGCTTGTATTCTACTCCTTTGTTGTTCTGTTAGTGTCCAAGATTCGCAGCCAAAAGTCAACACTGGTCTGTATATTGTTTTAAAAATCTTTAGTTTTGTCTGTTTCGATATTTCTCTTTTGCTTATAAATTTAGAATTCATTGCATAATATAGCTTATTGGCTTTTTATACTCTATCATTAATATCTATCTCCTGTGTGCCTGTCCTCTCTATGGTTACTCCTAGGTATTGAAAATGATCTACCTGTTCTATTTTCTTTCCATCTAGTTCTATATTAAGATTTTCTCTGTTCGCTCCAATCATCATTACTTTCGTTTTCGTTTTATTAATTCTCATTCCACTTTCCTTCATTATTCTATTCCAGACATATAAGTTTAAGCTATTTTTTATAACGGCTATAAATCGTTTGAGTTCTCTCCTCTATCTGCAGTAAGATTCACGCTTCAGTCCTGTCCTATTTATCCTGTTTTTAAATGATCTATTATTGTCTTTGTTTTATCCACTACTATGTAGATAATCTAAAAATATATTCATCCATCGGAGACTTGGGGAACTCGGGAACCTCGGGGTGATGTATTACATTTGCAACGGAATGTGAGTATCTTCTCCCAATGGTGTTCTACTTGTAACAACATATGCTGTTATGTCTCTTATACAAAAAATGTTAATTTTATTAACCCCATTTATCTTATTAATGATCCAATTATTAATAGCATAGGACCTTGGATTCTGGTTTACCTTTTGTGCCACATGTCAACATCGTTTGTGTCGCTGCTTTAAAAACACTAGACTATGTATTGCGTACTTGTAAACTCTTTAGTTCTATGTCTTCGTTCAAAACAATGTATTATAATTATGTCGTTCTTAGCAAATTAGGGTATGCTTCTCTTGTTTGGTCACCTCATTATGTTCAGTTGTCCATTGAAAAGATGCAATGTCGTTTCTTAAATTATTTGTTATTCAAAATTAATGGCGTCTATCCCGAACATAATATTGACAATAATTTGCTAGTACGAAAACAGTGTACAATCTTTGTGTCATCGTTGGGAATGCCTGGGAGCCAGATTTGTGTGGAAGATTGTTCCACTGATTCCCCATTTACTTCTCTCTATAAACTTTTATGTTCCTCGTATATCCTCTGTTCTTCTTTTACCCTTGCCTTACCTCTCCCCAGGACCGATGTGTTGCATGACTCTCCGCTCAGGACCATGTGCCGTATTGCAGATTTACATTTTCTCCAACGTGATAGCATAAAAAGGACTAAATATTCATATTACTTATTTGCTCAAAAATCGAGCAGACACAAAATGATGAACGTGATGATAGTTGCAATTTGAAACTGAAGAATTTTTGCTTAATGCAACAATTAACACTAGCTCGTTAGATGATATACACGAATACAGGCTGATTCATTTTCGGCCCTCACCATGGGGATCTCTCTTATTATTGGAGATAGAGTATAGGTTTAAATTTGGCAAAGTTGTTAAATTTTGTGTTTGTTATAAATCCGTAAAGAAAATAGACCTGTGACAAATGACCTTCGTTATTAAAAAAAAAAATCGCGAAAACCCCATTTTCTTCTTTTACCTGTAGCACCGACATTTGGCCTTGTAGAGAAAATATAGAAACACATCCTTGTGGCCATTTCTAAACCTCTATCCAGTGGTGTACTCTAAATTTTTATACGACGTTTCGTTTCTTTCTGGCCATCATCAACTATCTAATTTCTTATAGGCCCCATATTGGATTTAGACATCTTCAGAAAGAGTTTTTTTTTCTGATTTCAACCATGTACAACATGCTGACTATAGTTTTTGACATTAGGTTTTATTTGAAAGAATAAAGTATAAGATTAAATAAGGTAGCCTTTGGAATTTCAATCTGCCAAACATTTCATTTATTGTTCATTAATAATACAAAAATGTCATACACTAACGAAGAGAAACGAGATATGATAAGTATTTTTTATTCTTCGAAACGAAATTCAACAGTAGCGAGTACAAGATAACAAAAACATTAATAAAAATACATAGAAAAGTAAACAATAAACAATTACAGTAAATGTTCAATTATCTGGCCATCTTCGGTAATGCACAATTGGGCACGCCTTCTGGCATTTTGTACTGCCCTTTGTATAATTCTTCTAGGAACTGCATCGAAGGCATTCTGAAGTCTGCCTCGTAATTCTTCAATGTTTTGTGGCGCATCTAATTTATAAATATTTTTTTTAACATATCCCCATAAAAAAAAATCTAGCGGACTTAAATCAGGTGATCTCGCAGGCAATTCAACAACTCCCCTATTTCCAATCCAACGGTTTGCAAACTCTTAATTTAAGAAATTTCTAACAACAGCTGCATTGTGTGCTGGTGCGCCATCTTATTGCCACCATAAATATTGTAATTGATTTAATGGGATATTGTCGTCAAGATAGTCAGATACGTATCTTTCTCCATTTAAATGTTCTTCATACATAACTGGTCCTAAGAGACGATTTGCCAAAATACCCATCCAAACGTTTATTCCAAAACGATGTTGTGGTCTTCTAGCCCTGTTTTGTCGGGAATTTTGTACTGCCCAATAGTGCTTCGTATTTCTGTTGAACATTCCAGAATTTGTAAATTATGTTTCATCTGACCAGATGATTTTGCTTAAAAAATTTTCGTCATTTTCTATCCTTCCCATTATCCAATTACAATATTCTAGCCTTCTCAAATTATCTCCAGGCAGTAAAGAGTGACTAACATGGATCCTGTATAGTTTAAACCTACATTTATGTAAAGTTCTCCAAACTCTGGACTGGCACAAATTTAATTCTGACGCTACTTCGCGTGTAGAAATTGATGGATTATTATTTATCTATAAAAATACAAGATTAACATGAAATTTGAAAACACGCTTTTAATTTACCATTTGTAAAATATCTTGTCGATTTTCATCTAAATTCCTGTTGTCTTGACCATTACGCAGCTTAGTAAACGATCCATTCTCGACCAAATTTCTGTCGAGATCTAGAAAAATGGTACGATGAGGTTGTTGTCGTTCTGGATATAATTGTAGATATCTTGTACTCGCTACTGTTGAATTTCGGTTCAAAGAATAAAAAATACTTATCATATCTCGTTTCTCTTCGTTAGTGTATGACATTTTTGTATTATTAATGAACAATAAATGAAATGTTTGACAGATTGAAATTCCATGGCTACCTTATTTAATCTTATAATTTATTCTTTCAAATAAAACCTAATGTCAAAAACTTTAGTCAGCATGTGGTACATGGTTGAAATCAGAAAAAAAAACTCTTTCTGAAGATGTCTAAATCCAATATGGCGCCTATAAGAAATTAGATAGTTGATGATAGTCAGAAAGAAACGAAACGTCGTATAAAAATTTAGAGTACACCACTGGATAGAGGTTTAGAAATGGCCACAAGGATGTGTTTTTATATTTTCTCTACAAGGCCAAATGTCGGTGCTACAGGTAAAAGAAGAAAATGGGGTTTTCGCGTTTTGTTTTAAATAACGAAGGTCATTTGTCACACGTCTATTTTCTTTACGGATTTATAACAAACACAAAATTTAACAACTTTGCCAAATTTAAACCTATACTCTATCTCCAATAATAAGAGAGATCCCCATGGTGAGCGCCGAAAATGAATCAGCCTGTATAGTAAATAAACAATTTGCACTTGTGTGTTTCTAACGTAGATCCACGAATAGAGAAACTTTTAAATGAAAAACAAATGCAACCATCACATTAATTTTGTGTACTTATTGTAAGTAAAATGTTTATAATAAATGATTTTTTCTCATAAAATGATTTTTCATTATTGTTTAAGCTATTTCGCAACCCACCCAATATCATCACGATCCTCATTTTAAAAAACGATGCCTTAAAGCAATGATGCCACTCATCCTGAAACACTTCAAAAACCAGGTTATTATAATATTCCACTGCTTCATCTCATGACGTAAAAGTGATTCCATTATCTTTAATTATTGGAAACAAAAGAAATCACTAGGTGTTAGGTCAGGGTTGTATGGCGGAAGGTGCTAGTATTTAGGGTATCTAGATGCTTTGTTTGTAGTTTTGCTTTATGCGACGATGCGTTGTCATCGACAATACAGCTTCCTCACATCTAACTGTTGACGTAAAATGTTTTGAATTTTACTCATTCCAATGCCCACTGTCGCCCGAATAAATTCATATGATGTTCGTCGATCTTACTTAAGCATTGCCCAAACAGCTAACATATTCTCATCAGTAACTTTCTTGGGCGTCCTTCACGAAATTTGTCACTAAGGAAAAAACGATCTATTTTTAATTCTTTGTACCAATCAAAAATTTTTGCCATATGCAACTGCATTTTTAAGCAAATGTTTACAATGTTTAGGCGTTAATGGCGATTTAAAATCGGAAAAAATTATAGGAAATGTTCTCAAGTCAAATTCATTTTTGGGTGAACGTAAAACCTTTAAATTATGATAATTAACAAACTGTAAGAGCAATTAAATTAAACAAACGACATGGCAATCGGCTCGAAAAACATTAAAAGTGGCTGTCAAATAAAAATAAATTTTTTTTTTTTATAAACATAGCTATTCTAGAATTTTTCAGTGTTCCTCTCGTATATTTAATATGCGAAGGTAAATATTTTACATATTTGTCAGTAAACTGTCTACATAACTTTACATGTTGCATTCCATTTTCAAAAAGAATATTAAAACAAATTGAAAACTCCAAAGGTTAGTTATCTGTAAATATAATTTTTATTCTTTTTATGTTATATTTTCTCTCCAACACATATTAAAATAATTTTTCTTTTGGAGCTTTTCGTCGAATCCAATTTGCAATATTTGGAGCGCATCACTCACGATAACGAGTTTTGGGCAGCATCGATGAAACAGTCAGATTACTGAACATCATACCTAAGCATATCGAAGCGATAACATGTCACGCAAAGTAGATGATGTATGCAGAAATCTGTTACTTTTTATAACAGTTTATAACCAGTTCAATGCTGACGACAATTGAGTTTGTATTTTAATAGAAAGAAATCGGTATTTCAGTAACTACGTATGTTAATTAAAAATTTGTGAAGTGTCACGTTCATCCCTGGAACGTATAAATGCATTTCGCTTTTATTGGAACTTGTCCAATATACGGTATTCTGGAGACCGATATGACTTTTCACTTCTATACTTGATGTATAAATAGTTTATATTCTGAACTTACTGCAAATGCGAATTAATAACCATTAAATCTCATTTTTACAATTAAGTTACAAATAAATCGCGCGTTAAAAGCATTAACCTCTAGACGATATTTTAAGGATTATGGAGTTATGTCTGTCTAGACGACGGTTGTAGTCAGTATTTCTTGCTGGACATCTGCCATCACATCTGAAGGAAATGTATTTAAGAAATCTCCTCTGAACCCGTTCGAGTGAGGAGTCATGCGTCGAGTAGTAAGGAGACCATATTACCGAAGCATACTAGAATCTACTCAAAACAAAAGCCTGGTACAGTGATTTCAGAACAATTAGATCCTGAACCTGACTGGTAGATCTCATAACAAAGCCTCCTAGAAGCAGACGAGATGATATCCGAAAGACGCAAGTTAAAGAACATATCCGAGTAGAATTTGAGGCGGAGATCATAATTCCTTTTCACTCATTTTTGGCCACTAATACTACATGATAAATCCACTTTATTAATTTTACGCGTGCAAGATATGACACAGCATTTGTTCACATTAATATTTATCCTGTTTTTACTACATCAATCCGCAAACATTAATATTATCTTGCAAGACATCAATATCGTTCTGTGATTTGACGAAGTATAATTTAGTTTTATCAGCGTAGTTCAGCACAAAACAATTGAAAGATGTGAAGAGATCATCAATGAAAAGCAGAAAAAGAAGAAGTGCAAGATTAGACCCCTGAGGCACACCAGATGTTGAAAAGAAGTGGTAAGAGTAAGAGCCGTTATAAAATATATAATTAACTATATTCACAACGTATGAGGCAATAAGTTCTAACGCAGATGTACTAAAGCCGAAAGCACTTAATTTGTTTAATAATGTTTGATGGTTTGATGGATAAGGCTTGTGAAAGGTCAGTGTATACAACGTGTAGTTGACTATTATTATCCAATACCTTGCAAATATTTTGAGTCACTATCGTTAGATTAGTAACGGTAGAGCACAATGGCAAGAATCCATGTTAGTTGCTGGATATGTATAGACGAGTGTTATAAAGAATAATGTTGTATAAAATCTGCTCAAAAATTTTACTAAAATTTGGCAAAATCACTATGGGTCTGTAATTTTTCAAGTACGATACATCACCCTTTTTGTGAACCGGTATTAGTCTAACTTTCTTCTATAGGTCAAGAAAAGCACACGTTTTCAGAGCCAAATTAATAACAATATGTAATGGCTTTGCTAAGACTTTACTGGTATTACGAATAAGGAAACTGGGTATTAAACCACCACCCATTGTTGTCTTATCTGGAAAAACAGACATAATTTTTTCAATCTCAGTTAGAGATACAGGGAGAAATCTAAAGGACAATATGTTTGTGTATCTGGAACAGTTGTTATGGATTCAGGAAGAAAAACACCAGAAAAAAACGTCAGCAAAACCATCAACTATCCTCTGAGGATCATTAAATTCACAGTCGTTATAATACAGTCTTCCACGAATTCTAGTTCTTCCATTACTGTGGTTAATATACTTCCAGAATTTCGCAGGATTTGCCCAAATGGAATTCTCCATATTAGCCAGATATTTAACATAAGCAGACTTGATCTGTTCATTAATCAAAAACCTCATTCTTTTAAACTCCTAATCGAAAATTTCACTTCTATTAGTACGCCATTTCTGTCTATAATATTCTTAAGTTTTAAGATTTTTCTTTATTTCAAGTGTAAACCAAAGAGGAAAATTAGAGTTAGTAGGAATATACTTAGGGACTAATTTATCAAGTATATCACAATGATATCATAAAACGGCGCTTGTCACACAACGCATGTTAGATGTTTTGCGTGAAATGGTCAGAGGTAGCATTATTTTACGTAGCGGTGACGTAAACTGGCTGTCATTAACACCATGAATTTTTTTGTAGCGTTTTCTGAAGAGTTGCGTCTGCGCCAACAAATTTGCGACGATGGAGCACTTAAAAACTAACATCCGCCATGTTATAGCCGAGATAGCCATCGAAAATTACCTCGAACAAATCAACTGCTGCAGAAAGGTCCAGAGGTCCATATTTGCCTGACATAATTTCCATACTTCCATTATTAATGAATAACACTTGTTACATATGTTTTGGAAAAATATTAATGCTCTTCGTAGTATAGTAAAAGTAATAGATCTAGTAAGCCATGAAGAAATTTGTTGATCGGTATTTTGTTAATTAATTTTAGACATTTCACATTAGTGTCTGCCATTTCTATAATGTCGTACAGACTAAATATTCGTAAGTGTATTTACATGCTGGTTGGATAGCTACCCAAACCGGATATAGCTCACATTTTTAGTGAATAAAACATATCAGAAGGCACTATATATCGTACAATTTTAGAATGCGAACAAAGGATACCATGCATAAACCTCCAAAAAATAGGCCGTCCACGCCAGTTGACTGAAGTTCAAGTCAATTGATTATCCGAACGTGCCAAAAATACCATTGGGGTGTTTACCCGTGAACTTTCTTACCGTTTTAACGTTTCAAACGCGTCAATTTCTCGATATTTAGCACGGAATTATTTAAAGTATAGAAAACGTAAGAAATGTCCCAGATATGCCGCTGCACAATTGGCCAGAATTCCTTGTTGTTATCGAGCTTTACAACGTATACGTTTTATTAATAACCGAACAATAAGCATGGACAACGAGAAATATTTCACATTTAGTGATGCGGAGCTTCCTGGATATACAGATTTTGTACAGATAAAATTGAAAATACCCTTGATAATATAAAAACTAAAGAACGAGCAAAATTTTCTGATAAAGTTTTGGTCTGGTGTGCCATTCTGAATTGGGAATATCTAGACCATTTTTAGGCCGCGCAAGAGGGCAAGCGGTGGACGCTGAATTATTTATCCACAACTATCTCATAAAACTAACGAATTTCATTAATGTGCATCACATTAATCATAATTACATGTTTCGGCCTGACTTTGCATCGGCGCATTATGCTAGGAGAACCCTAATCTGGTTAGAAGCTCAAGGAATACTATATGTTCCTAGAATCGGCAATCCTCCAAATGTCCCGCAGGCAATGCCAATTCAAACTTTTTGAGCCTTATTGCCTAAAAAGGTATATGACAATGGTTGCGAAGCTCGAAATGAGCAACAATTACGACAGAGGATATTCCAAAAACTTAGAAGCCGGCCAGACATTAACACGAGGTGTAAGAAAAAAAACTTCGTATAATTAAAGATAGAGGGCCCCTAGCGGCAATATAATATTTAAGGGTTAAGGGCCAAGGTTTATTAATTGGTGTTATAATATTATCCTTTGTTGAAGTTCTTTTTGTATTTAAAACCACAATTGATTATTAAAGTACCATTCTTAGTACTCAACATAAATATTTGCATTTAAAACATAATAAATTATTTTTTTACTTCTGTTTTGTACCCGCCACAACGTGTTATGTAGAAATATCATTCCCTTAATTTATAAATATTTTAAGTTAGAAAACTCAATTTGTAACAATCATATAAATTAGGAAAAACGGGCCTAACCTCGTCGATGCCGATGAAGAAACTTAAACATTTAGTTGACGTGGCGTCTGAGTATACGCGGGCGGATTGGTGTACGAGTATAAAGTTTCTAACTCTATGAATTAAAAATAAGAAAAGACAAAATAATGAACTAATGATAAATAAATAATTTATTGTAGTACTAATTTATAGTACATTCAGAATTACAAGAAACTAACTTTTAATGTGAATTGTGTGTGTTAATTTAGAACTATTGTTGCACCCTTTGTGGCGATATTTCTCTCATTGTTATCGTATGGATACGGTTCACCTACCTGCAGTATACGAATCCATTGGCCGTATTGATTATAAATTAGGGCCCTCTTATTAAATAAGAAAATGTAAAATAGAAAAATAAAATATAAAAAAAGAAATACTATTCGTCAGATTTATTTGTAAAAAAAAATAGTACAAGATGTGTGGTAAAATAGATATATGAAACACATATATACATAATGGTATATAAGTTATGTTCGGTTTATACATAAATATTAAACGTAAAGTAACATTAAGTTAACAAACTAACATTGTCACTGGGTAGAACTTACTTTCATTAATCATCGTCTGTGCTTGAGTCGTCTAGTAAATTGGCATATGTATCTGAATCGCATCGCAATTTTATAATTAAAGGTGCTACACTATTATACATGTCTAAATATTCGTTTTCTTTTGTAATTGTGTATTTATCGGCATTTTTCCAATTTTCAGCAAGTATGTGTTCTATAGGTGGTGGTTTTACTAAATTTCGGCATTTTATTAGTTCGCCTTATGGTGTTTTTTAGGTTGATGTCATATCAATTCTATTGGGTGGTAAACGTAAAACTATGTGCTCTATTATCTACATAATAATCTTTCACATATTCTTTTGTTTTCTTGAACTCCAATTATTGGTTTTTCGTATAATGATCTTCATAATTTAAATCAATGGCTTCTAAAAATTCTTGTATACTTTTCTTAGTATTACATTTTATAGGAATTTTACTTTGTTTTTGTGAATGATATGGACCGTTGTCCATCACTATCACACTACCTTTTAATAAACTTGGTAACAAGGAATCAGGAAATCATTCTTCAATAATTCTTCCTTTCTCTGACCCAGCACGATAAAATAATAATGCCCTTCCCTCTCGAAACAGGCAAATCCATCTGACAAATACTTGAACTGTCCACCCAAACTTTGGTATCAGTATCATGAGTATCATACCACATTCTGTCTAAATAGCATGTTAATTATCCTTCCTCTCTATATTTTTTAACTGCTATTAGGGAATTATACCGAAATTTTTGCAACCTCGAGCTTTCCATAATTATACGACGTTTGTCTATAGTGCAAAACCTATATCCAGCTTTCTTTAATGTCAGCCACAAGGTTGTTTTGCAACAGTGAATATTTATACGGTGATCGTTAATTTTTTTATGCAAGCACCCAAGAGTAGGTACAACATTTCGTCTATACATAGAGTATATTTGTTCCCTATTAGTATCGATGTCATAATCATTAACTTTTTTCGACGTCCCTTTGCCACTACCTTGCTTTCGAGGGCCTCCGTCATCTTTAATTACCTTATATATTGTTCCTATAGGCACTTTTGTTAATTCCCACGTTCGTTCAATATTCTTGGTTTATCCATCGTTATTTTCTTCCATCAGGGTATGATAGATATTGAGAATGATCTGTTTTGTGTCTTGTGATAAATGCTTTCTCTGCTGTCTTCCAATATCACCAACATTATTCACATCGCTCTCACTATCACTAAAAAGTCGCCACATGGCAACGAAAACAAGTGAGAAATGGTAAACTGTAACCTTCAAATATGTATGCAGCAATAAATACTAACAAGAAATGATTACACCAAATATTATAACAAGTGTTCATTTGAAAAGTCAATCTAGTAGCATGTGATTTACTGAGAACATTTTGAAGTATGTCGTAAATTAAAATTTACTACTTAACCTACGAAGTCGTATATTTTGACAGTTTCATAGATACAAATAAATAAAAAATAATAGGTATTTATTGAAAACTATAACAAATGTTGAAAATGTTGTCCTTCAAGATCAATGCACTTTAAAATCCTCCGTTCAAAATTTCTGATGATATTCTGCAACATTACTGGATTGTTATTAATTTCCATGCATTTCTGTTCGATTCTCTGTAGCATACCATTCAAATTCAATATAGGTGTTCGAAATATGATATTTTTTTAGATAAGGCCACAAAAAGAAGTCGCAAGGTGTTAAATCGCATGAACGTGCAGGCCAGGCAATTTCAGTATTTCGACTAATTATACGCTCATCAAAAAATTCTCTTAAATAATCCAAAGATTCTGCAGTACAGTGACAAGGTGCTCTGTCTTGTTGGAAATATACATGTGGATTTTCACTACTCCAAATTCTTGTATTTTGTGAATTTGGGTATCCCGTTTTATAAAACCATGCCTTCATCAGTAAAGATGACTCTTTTGCGAAAGTTCTCCATTATTGTTCATATTTACAAACCAATTACAAAACTGTAGTCTACGTGGGTATTCAATTTCTAACAATTCTTGTACTGCTGTGACACGATATGGATAAAGTTGCATATCTTTTTTTAATAACTTGTGAGTTGTACCAACATAAAGGTTTATTTGTTGACTCAAATGTCGAACAGATGTTTGTGGTTCATTTTCGATTATTTCTTCAACACGATTGACAACTTGAGGTGTACGTTTCTTAACTGCTACGCTGCCTGATTTTCTTAAGAGACTACCAGTTTCAGAAAAAAGTTTTAAAGTTCTATCCAAAGTATTCTTAAATTGTATATAATCTATTACAAAATGTGGAAACTCATCTTGAGATTCTACCGTGCAATCTTGAACTGAATAAACCCATAAACCATCAATTTTATTACCACTTCGAAAATAAGCCTGGACTAAAAAAATTTTATGTTCTAAAGTGAAAGCCATTTTAAAACTGAGAAGCAATCTATAGAAACCAGAATCAACGCACGATTATTTTATGCACTAACTGATATTTGTGATTGACATTATCAAATGTCATTTGGATTTACGTTTACGGAACAACAAACACATACTAATATATTTGCGTCTTATTCTATCAAAATTTCAAAGTAACCTAGATTGACTTTTCAAATGAACACTTGTTATAATTTAGTGGCTTATACTGAAAAATATCAAAAATTAGTGTGACTCGTTACATAAAACATGATAAAATGGAAATAAAGGACGTACAAAATCTATCGAGATTGTAAAAGAAATAAATATTAATAATTCAACAAACAATGTAAGAACTTAATAGAAAGAACAAGTATTGGTTACTAGGGTTGTGATTGATAATAAAAGTAGATAACATAAGTTAATTTTTGTAGAAAAACATGTAAGTTGGCGTGGTTTTCCAAATATAAAAAACACATACTAATATATATGCGTCTTATTCTATCAAAATTTCAAAGTAACCTAGATTGACCTTTCAAATGAACACACGTTATGTGTTATATACATACCCCACAACTTACTTGAATTGTATTAATTGTTACAGTTGTGAATAATAAATAATTAAAATCATATTTGTTCCTTTGGCAGTAATTACCTCACATACCTCACATTAGTCAGATATACAGATTACCTATGGTAATTAAATATAGAACCCTAATTTGTAGTCAATACGGCCAATGGATTAGTATTAGGTGAACCGTATCCATTCAATAACAATGAGAGAATTATCGCCACAGGGGTGCAAAAACAGTTGTAAACACATTAAAAGTTAGTTTATTATAATTCTGAATGCACTATATACGATTATTTTTCCACATAATCATGATTGAGTGCAACACATTTCTCCAAACGCTGAATTCATTCTGTTCATGCAAATGCTTTTTTGTTTACTTGTTGAACAGCAGTTTGAACTTGAGTATCTGATGAAAAGTGTTGACCTTTTGATATCTTTTTCAATTTTAGGAACAACCAGAAATTTGAAAGTGCTAAATCAAGACAGCACTGGGTTGTAAAATAACCGTAAATTTCACGATCGTCACAGTCTTCATAGTTTCGTTACTGCAATGCAGTCTGGCGTTCTCGTATTGCAAAAACAAATTCGTTTTTTCCGGCCTTACTCTACGGATACGATTTTTTAGTGATCGTACGGTTTTGCTGTATCTTATTGAATTAACCGTTGATTTTTTCCGCAGATATTCGGTATGAATGACACCCTTTGCAACCTAGAAATTTGGGAGCATGACTTTCTGTGCTATCGAATCTTTTGAATTTTCGTATACACAGAGAATAGAGACTGCCGCTCGTTTTCGTGATCATAATGATGAACCCAAGATTCGTTCCCGGTGGTGATGTTTATGAGAAAATTGGCAGCTTTACATCAATACTGGTTGACAACTGTTTTTTGTTTGTTCTTTCATGACATTCATTAAGCGTCGCGGGGCCCATTTGTCGCAAATATTTCTGCAATTCAACGTCTCAACAATGTACTGGACTCTTTCTTGACTAATGCCTAATTGCCGAGCAATTTGTTTTTGCGTAGTTCGGTGATTTCCTTGAATCAATGCATTCACTAATCTTTGATTCCTCTTATACGTTACTGGGACTGATGGACCTGATCGCTTTTCATCAAACACTTTGATTTCGCCTTTATGACAGAGTTTTGTAAGGCAAGGCTCACTAGCTAACATCCTCCACATCCATGAAATTATTGCCAATAACGGATATCAAACGTCTGTAAATTTCGATGGGCGCTCAGCGCAAACTTCCAGCGCTAAAAATTCTATCACGGATTGTTGCTTGGTAGGCATCTCTGAAATCGAATTCATGATTATTTATTTATTTTTTTATTTAGCGTGTGGCTAGGATGGATTGAAAATATACATCTAAAAGTTAAATTTTAAAATCAAGGTCATTGATCCGGTCCAACGCGGAGTCAGTGGCTTCAAATAAGTTCCCATTTATAGAATGAGTCACGATAAATTCCCTGGGACGTTCTTATTCTATTGTCTTCCATTCATGGCGAGGCAGCTCTATTCCTGGTAAAGGTACGATAGGATCGATGATATGGTCCACTTGAGCGAGTTTCAAGACTTCCAGATATTCTCTCCATCTATCACTTGGGTTAAAATCTTTTACTATAAGTTCTTTTGCTAGCAGTAGTGGAGAAGATCTCGACTTCAGTCTCAACAGGTCGGCATCAGACCGGTCACTGTGTACTGGAATGTAAGGATTCGATATTATTTATTGTATTCTCTTCCCAGGCTTTTCTGTCTCCGAATGGTGGTAAGTGCAATATGACTTACAACTGGGAGCCAGGGTAGAGGTGTACTTTCTAAACAACCGCGAATTATAATTACCGCTATTCTCATTAACTCATTGAGTTTGATGCCGATCTTCAAAAGTGTGATAAATCACACTTTTACTCAGCGACGGTACATAGGAGAATGAAACTTTGCATGCTAAGACGAGATATTCGAAATCACGATTTGTAGGTTAGAACGTTTAGTTAGAATTATTCCCACTACTCACACAACGACGTCGTTGGAGAACTTATATATCAATTCGCCTTCGTACAATCGAACATTGATTTCACGATCGTGTAAGACATTCCACTTGCAGTAGAAAACACGAGTAAATTTCATAAAGTGTAGACCCTTGGCTTATTGCTTAACATTTCTTTTGCTATATGTATTCGCCTTCCTACAATCGAACATTGATTTCACGATCGTGTAAGACATTCCACTTGCAGTAGAAAACACGAGGCTTATTGCTTAACATTTCTTTTGCTATATGGGTTTAAATTTTTTAATTTTAATTGTATGTGTATTAGTAGGTGTTGCATTTTTAACTTTGTTAGAACGTAATAGTTAAATGTTTTAATAGAGGGAGAGGGGAACAAGGTAAATTTTATTATTAAAGCGTTTTTATTATTATATTATTATTATAGAAAGAAATTTTTAACAGTCAAGTCAAGGTATTTAGTAAGGCAATTTACATTAAGTTATTTTATAACGAAAAATGGCTATTATTTGCATTCACTAAGGTTGGAAGCATTATTTGACGACGTTATTAATTTTTGGAATTGCATTCTTTGGTTATCTTTAAACAAGTAGGGACCAATCGCTGTGATGGAAGTGATCCTGCCCTTATCGTCATTCGGAATGAATGTAATTCTTTTTCTGTAAATGCAGTAGTGGTTCGAAGAGGTATTATGGGAAAATGAAATACTTTTAACGTATACCGATAGAATAACTGATAAAATCAAGAGAATTTTGGAGTAACAAGTAGCTAATTGCCGAATTTTTATTTTCCACAGAGCAATGAAGAATATTAGAAGTTCTTAAAAAGGAAAAAAATATATATAAAATGTGAGATTCGACATTATACTTTTGGACGAATTGTTTGACATTTCCATCAATATACGGGAAAAGTGTGAATGAAATACCTGGCGGGGATTCACGAAATTGTTCAATCGAGAAACTACACCGGTCCAAGAGAATTTACAAGAGTATTTTATTATCAGAATGTTAGAGGAATACGAAAACAGAATAAGTACTTTATTTATAGCTACAATTTCATCTCACTAGGACCTAGTATTTTTGAAAGAGACATTCTATTCAGAGTAATAAGTTATTTCAGACAGCTTACAATGTCGGGCGTCATGATCGTGAACTACTGGCTTCAGGAATGACTAGAGGCCTAGAGGTGAAGATATTGTTATTGCGTTTTCATCTATAATTGTGTATGAGTTACTTGATACTTCTGTTATATCAAACTAAATTCCTTTTGTAAATATTGCATTGGGTTGAATTCACATAGAGTAGTATTACTGTATATTCCACCACGCCTTGATAATTATAGTTTTGAAATTATCTTGGAGCATCTCAAAATGTTCCTAATAAATAAATCAGTCATTCTACAGGTAACTTTAATTTACCTCAGTTTTATTAGTTTTCTTCTTCGGTTTATCATAGTAAATTATCTTTATTTTTGAACTTTGTAAGCTCTCTCAATTTTACTCAATATAATTGTGTACTAAATGATAATGGCAGGCTTCTAGGTTTAGTTTTTTTCAAATGTGAACTACTCAGCCTGATTAAATAGGATGGCCACCATCCTCCATTGGCCATCGGTCTTGAATGGTACACACCTTTAGTACCGGTTCTGTTTTCTAGTAATAATAACACCAGGTATAACTTTAAAAAGGCAATTTTTTGTAAGATATATGATGACCTGCTACGAATAGACTGGTCATGTTTCATAAATGGCATTCCCTAAAGAATATTTGGATCATCGCATTAAATGTGCAGCAAATATATATTCTATGTATATACAAAATTATGTTCATTATAAAATTGATTGAACGATCAAAGTTAGAAAAATTAAAAATTTGAATAAAAAAAATCAAACGAAATGAAAGAGACCAATTAATTAATAAGCGGGAAATGGTCTGAAATTACTGCGCTACATTATAAAAAAAATTTTCATGTGCATGCAGGCGCTCTCGCTTAACGATTTAATGTACATACATCATACAAATCAATTACATATATATAAACGGCAATTCGAAATAATTTACTAATAATGTAAAATAATGTGGGTCGTGAAGGATTTGTTAGATTATTAAGTGGAACTATGCAACACGAATAAATTATTTACCTGTCGGCGTTCGTAGGTTGTTAAATTACGACCCGCTGTCTCACCTAATCGAATTAATTTTAATAACAATAACTGGGATTAGTTTTGTATGGACGCAGGCCAGATTGTAGCACTAAGATTAATATTAAGGTAATGTTATTATTTCATACGCGTCGAAAAAACTATATTTTGTTTTTGAATGTTCTACACGTCACATAAAAGAAATATGGGAAATCGTGCACACAAGGCGATATACCGTGAGTTTTTCTTAACTTTATACATAGCCTATGTTCAGTTTTAAAAAGAACGCTTCAATGCATCGGAATGTTATGCAACCAACATCGCTCAAATATGTGTTTCGACAAATGTCAAAATAAATGTCAGTAATGTGCATAAACGAAATAACATTTAAAATATGTTAGCATTTGACATTTGTATTCACCTAATTTAAATATATATATATTTATATATATATATATATATATATATATATATATAGTAAACCTAATCAGTAAGCGATTAAAGGTCTGTATATTACTTCAAAATATATGTATTTAAAAAACTCTACATGTTTCGGCTCTATACGCCTTTATCAAGAGAATACAAAATATGAATGACAGGATATAAATGTCAAGTGACTTGACATTTATATCCTGTCATTCATATTTTGTATTCTCTTGATAAAGGCGTATACAGCCGAAACATGTAGAGTTTTTAAAATACATCTATTTTGAAGTAATATACAGACCTTTAATCGCCTACTGATTAGGTTTACCATATCATACCAAGGTCACGAAGTTATTATATTTATATATATATGTATATATATACCGGGTGGGGCACATAAAGTGTTACAGAGCAATAGCACTCGATTAATCATATCGAAAAATGTTTCAGACAAAAGTTTCAGTGTTCGGGAAGGCTGTCATACTGGGCCACCCAGTTTTTTGATCGGTGTAGGCGTAGAAGCTACGTCAATGTCAACTCCAATTTATTAAATGGAACCATTTATTTTCTTTTCAATAACATTATTACAGATTTTAAGACGAATTCAGCGTCCTACAACACAAGGTCATTCTAGTCACGCAAAGTATGAAAATAGTCGAAAAATCGAAAAATATCGGAATAATCAGCATCAACTGTCAACGCATACGGCTGTCAGTTAGTCACGCATTACCTTCTATTGTTAGTACATCGGATCGCGAAAATGAACGATTATCAAGAATATTTTGATATGTTAATGGTGCTGGGGGAATGCCGCAAACATTACAGAAACGCTGAGCAGTTGTACGCGGCTCGTTAGCCGGACAGACAACAAAAATCGCACATGGCATTTAAGCGATTAGCTGACCGTTTCTGTCGCTTCGGTACAATGAAACAAACACGAGCCAAACGTCGACCGATTGTTGATGAAAATGCGGCTGCTATCTTAGCTTTTACTGCACAAAATCCCCATGCGGGCACCAGGCAAATGGAAAGAGAGAGTGGAATTAGTCGGCGATCTGTTTTAAGAATATTACATCAATACAAATTACATCCGTATTGTATGTCACTGCATCAGGATTTGTACGGCAATGATTTCCAAAATCGCGTCAATTTCTGTAACTTGATTCGTCGAAAAATGGACACGGATGTTTCATTTTTGAGTCATGTGCTTTTTTCTGACGAAGCTAACTTCACAAATACGGGAAATGTGAATAGACATAACATGCATTACTGGGCAAATGCGAATCCTCGATGGACGAGAACTGTACGATATCAACATCCGTGGTCCGTTAATTGTTGGGCTGGCATTGTCGGCGCTCACGTCATTGGTCCACGTTTTTTTGAAGGTCACTTAAGTGCGCAAGTTTACGCAAACTTTCTGCAAAACATACTGCCCGAATTACTGGAAGACGTGCCCTTGCTAGTTCGCATAAACATGTGGATGCAACACGACGGTGCACCATCCCATTATGCTCTATGTGCAAGACAAGTGATGATTGAGATTTACGAGTATGGTGAAAACTGGATAGGACGAGGCGCTTCTGTTGCTTGGCCACCTCGTTCGGCAGATCTAACACTAATGGATTACTTTTTCTGGGGTTTTGTCAAAGGACACGTAATGGCGGAAGCACCTACCACGCCTGACGACATGAGAGAAAGAATACGCCGAGCATGTACCGAAATTACACCACAAATGTTGGCTAACGTTAGACGGCCGTTTCCTCGGAGAATTAACCACTGCTTACAAGCGGAGGGATGTCACTTCGAGCATCTTCTGTAGGTAGACCCAAACCAAAGTTAGTGGATCCTTTGATGCTGATTATTCCGATATTTTTCGATTTTTCGACTATTTTCATACTTTGCGTGACTAGAATGACCTTGTGTTGTAGGTCGCTGAATTCGTCTTAAAATCAGTAATAATGTTATTGAAAAGAAAATGCATGGTTCCATTTAAAAAATTGGAGCTGACATTGACGTAGCTTCTACGCCTACACCGATCAAAAAACAGGGTAGCCCAGTATGACCGCCTTCCCGAACACTGAAACTTTTGTCTGAAAATTTTTCGATATGATTAATCGTTTGAGTGCTATTGCTCTGTAACACTTTATGTGCCCCAGCCTGTATATATATATATATATATATAAGATGAAAAAATAGAAATTTCGAACTAGTATAAAGTTTGAAACTGTTTAAGGAAAGTGCGGGATCTGTTTTCTATCAAATATCTTTAAAGGCCCATACCATCTATCGCAAAAATTTAGGCGATTACAAGAAATTTTGATTCTGATGGCTGCATAATAAATACACAAACAAAGAAAATTAAAACCTCTCACATTCTTTCAGGAGACCTAAAATTAAATGTGTTATGTTACATTGAAGAATGCCTCATAACACAATTAAGTAAAATAGCACAACAATTTAATATTTCGAAGACGTCTGTACTTAAAATTCTCAAACAGTACAAATACAAACCTTACAAGTTTTCTAATTACAAACATTTATTTCATGAAGATAGAATAAGGTTGATTTTTGCGAAACACTATTTAATTTATTAAATGAAAATCATTTATGTTGAAGAAAATACTTCACTGATGAAGCATCTTTTTCTTCGAACAAGTATTGTTGCTCGATGGATTGAGCCCCAATTCATTCAACTGCAGCAATTACAAATTTTCTAAACTCAAGTCTTCCTGATCAATGGATAGGGAGATTTCGGTTTCCGAGTTAGGCGTAATTGCCAACGTTTCGTCCACTGTTACAACAACAGTGGACGAAACGTTGGCAATTATGCTTAACTCGACGCGGTTCCAACCCGGAAACCGAGATCTACAACTAGAGAACGACCGCGGAAACCTACACCTACATTTAATGGATAGGGAGGTTTGGTTCGATAGTTTGGCCGGCCCGTTCGGTAGATTTATCGGCAAATGACTTTTCTTTGGGGATACCTTAAATATAATATTTATAATAATGTAATTTTCACTAACATTGAAGATTTAAAAGCACGCATAAGTACAGCCTGTGACGAATTACGAACCAAACCGGATTTTTTAACAGTCTTTGCAGGAATTTCATAATCGACTCGCATATTGTATGGAATGTGAAGGTAGATATTTCGAATATTTATGAAAAAGTTAAAGAATTATAAATAAAAATAAACTTTTTTTCGATTTACCATAAAATTCATTTTAATATTGTTTGTGTAAGTTAAAAGTTAAATAAATTATTTTCACACTTTGTTGACACTGACAACTAAAATGCCTTATAACGACAAGTGATGACACTCGTATTGCTGGTTGCATAACGTTCCCATGCATTGAAGTATTTATTTTAAAACTGAACATAGGTGTATTCATGTGTTATGTTCAGTGATATAAGAAACTCACGGTATATATTAATCTAGTGTTGTTTACACAAGATCTAGCCCCACGATTGGGACAAGTTAAAATAATATAGTATCGATGGAAAAGTGTAATTATTATATGTTGATTGTAAATTGAAATTACACGTACAAATTATAACTCCACAATTGGGCCCCAAAATAATATAGTATTGGGTGGATGATAAGTATAAATGTAATTACAGTGTAATATAAAATTTATAATTACCTATTTTTAATAATATAAAATATTATTAAAAATCTGGTGTGAAGAACACAAATACAAGTTCAATATTAATATTTTTTGTGAACGTATCCAACATATCCCTCCACAGAGACGCAGATACGTATTTCATTTTTCTACAGATTCATCAGTACGCCCCTGCTGGAGAAAGGATATCTTCAGACACATTCACAAAAAAAGAACGACTTCGTTATCTCACAAAAATTATTAAGACCGAGCGTAGAAGCGTAGAGCGTAGAAGTACATACAGCGCTGTATATTGTCAGACTGCCGAAGTACTCTCGCTTTGTCCACATAACTAATGCAGAACTAACGAAGTTTTTTCAGAGGTGGCACTGCCTTGCCTCTAGAAAATGTATTTTGTTTGTGTCTTCATTCATACTTCCGTAAGTATGAGTGAAGACACAAACAAAATACAGTCATAATGACGTTCCGACATAGTAGTTACGAAATATTCTGCAGCTGTTCCATCTGTTAAAAGTTCTGAAGTATTTAAATGTCAGGCCCTTTTTACACCAACTCTGATAAATGCGCTAATTTCGTCAAAATGTCTTGACGTGTAATGTTTTAGGTTTGCAGTAACTCGAATTTTGAAAACTTTTTTTGTTGGTGCAATTTGTAATATACCGAATAATTTTATCTGGAAAAAAAGCTTCCAACAGTCCAACACTGATTTGACCTCTTTGTTGACACCTTTTACACCTGGCAACTGTGCAACTATATTTTAACGTCTAGTTTTTCCATGTTTTTTTCTATCTTTGTGCACTAACTATTTAATGCTGTCTTTGCCAGTATAATAGGGACCACTTTTGACAGTTCCTTCAAAATTCCACTAAGATATCACCGGGTCTTGATTGTGTAAATAAAGAGTTTTGTACAGTCTGTTCTTCTACTTCAAGAAGTGAGGGAGTGGCATCTGAAGAATATATGTCCGATTAATCTATTTCATCTTGCTGCATTATCTTCTTTCCATATTTCCTTCTAAATGGTTTGTAAACGTTGTAAACGTAAAAGTCCGACACGAAAGGTATCGTTATTAATAAATACACAATTTACAACTAGCGATAGATTCTTGCTAACATTTTTACATGAACAAAATTTTAAGCGCACTGAACAGCTTTTTGTTAATGCTGATGTAGGTTAGTGGTGGGGGCATCTAGAAGAGATAGTAAGCGAAGCATAGCTTGCTGAACATCAAAATACTAACGCAAATGAAAAGTGGTATATAAATATAGAAAAATATTAGATAAATCTAACAGCGGCGCCGATCGCAGGTTAAGTGTAACAACCGTACTTGCTCTAAATCAATGTTTACATTCAAACTTTAAATATTTAAACAAAAATATAAAATTCTTACAATATAAGAATATATAAGATATAAGAAGAAATATATTTAGGATACAATTTGAAAAATGTTTAGAGTAAAGCTGTCGTATTCAGCAGAATATAAAATGGTGTAGGTGTTGGGTCACAGTGAACTTGAATTATTATCCTTCTGAATTATTAATTCCTTTTCAAATGTGTTTGAATTAATTTGACCGTGTATTAGTTAGTTTTAGAATAGAAAGGAAACATTAACATTTTACGGGTCAGGATCTACACATCTAATTTCCGTATTCTAAATTTAAATAAAAAACTATTACGCTTCCGCATTATAAAAGTAATAACCATGCACGTACTAAATTACTTTGGCATAAGTTAACTAAAAGTATGTAAATTTAATCCGAAGGTCTTCCATGTACGTCAAATGTATACCCCTTTTATAATGGAACCAGCCGATTAGATAAAGCCGGTAGCGGTTTATTAAACATATCCCGTAACAGTGGCTAAATTAGATATTACAAGAGTCTACTATTTTTATTTGCCTGTGTCACGTACGTGGTTTGTTATCTTTCAGTGTTTACTCAGCTTCGATTCAACTTTTGTCGAGAAGGAACGAAGTGTGGAAGTGTATTTGTGCGATATTATGACAGCGTTGCTGATTAGAGGTTCACCCAGATTCTTCGTTACGTATATATGTACATATAAAAGTTATCTCCTAATTATGTAAAAAATACTATTTGCATAGAAGTATTAATTGTTTGAATGAATTCGATCGCATCATTTACGTCAATCGACTCAATTATAACAAAACTATATGCAATTGTGATTACGAAAACACATGTTTTTGAAAATATAATTTGTGTATAGACCCTACGTTATTATTGATAAAATAGGTAAAGCTACAATTAATATTCAATATTTTGAAATATTTCTCACAAATAAACTAAAATGATAAACCTCGTATCACTACAATGAACATTTCAAATTTATAATTGCGAGAACTTGTGCAAAATCCCAATGTATAGCAGTCATACTTATTGTAATGTTGTAATAATTATTGTAATGTTATACGACTTCTACAGTACGAAAATCAGTCTAATAATATAGAAAAAAGAAATGTATATTTTAAAAAGAAAGTTGATAATGTGTGAAACTGCAAGAGATTTTCACTAAAGACAAGAATTAGTACAGTCAACACTATTCATTAATTACAATGGTAATGGTATTTTACTCACGTAGTGTAATAACTAAAGACCGCAGATTATGTGCCCCAGCAGTAGCGTTGCGTGGAGAGTTTAGCAGAATAACAGTGCGCTTACTTAAAAATAAATATATCGAATCCCTATACAAAATGTTAAGAAATAACATAAATAACTTACCCAACATGTTTACATTGTTGCAAAAAAATGCGGATGTGCGCGATGAAAAAACTGCACCATAATATATGTGTATTAGTCTCGGAAAGGTTCGTACGTAGCGACGCATATATATATGTTTATATACAGAGAAGGATTGATCGACGTTGAGAGATGTTATATTTGCATAGTTAAAGCGCTCTTTGTATCTGTACAACGGATCTTCAGTATTGGTAAAAAGTTGCCCTAATTTTGTAAAATCTACATTTTTATCTAATACACTGTTAAATTTTTCACGGACACAATCACTTTTTTCATCTTCAAGGATATGCAGCACTAGTTTCTTAACGTTTTGTATAGGGATTCGATATATTTATTTTTAAGTAAGCGCACTGTTATTCTGCTAAACTCTCCACGCAACGCTACTGCTGGGGCACATAGTCTGCGGTCTTTAGTAATAACCTTATCCCAGCGGTGCTGCCATTGTTCAGACATGATGGCAGTTCATTAAGAGCGTCTTCAAAATCGCCACCAAAACTTTAACGGCATCCAATTATGTATTATTATATATTACAAAACCATTTTTCTTTAAGTTCATGTTCTACTTGGGGGTATAGATAGAAGTCGCATGGTCCTATTTCACGACTATATAGAGGGTGCGGTACACACTTGATATCTTCAGTGCTATCAATTTTTGTCATAATAATAGTCATATGAAAGCAAGCGCTATCTTGGTGAAGCTTGCCAATTAGTTCAGATCGTTTTGTAGAGATGTAATCCTTCATTAACTGACACACTTCTTTATAATGATTGAAAGTTGCGGTAACCACGTACCGTGTGAAACCCTACGCGTATACAGCAAAATATTATAACCATAGCTTAGTGACAGATTTTTGGTCACGCTGTTTGATTGACGACGGTTATTCTTTTTTCACCAATTGCATCTTATACTGCTTTATCTTCGGATCATAACAATACATTCAAGTCTCATCCATAGTAATAATTGTCTTCTACTTAAATTAATGTTCAACTTCACTTTCTTCTTGAGCACACTATTTCTAGTACTTTGATCCGGTGTTAGCAAACGCGGAATCCAGCAACGTAAACTCTAGACTTGCCTAAATGCTTGTGTCTAAGCACTTCCAACAGATATTTTTAGGAAGTTAGAGAGTTGCGAGATAGGTAAACATGAATCTGTGTGAATAATTGCTGCTCTAGTGTTCATGGTTTCTTCTTCTGCGCTTTCCCAGGCCTGGACATTTTTGTTCTTAACTCATTTGTGTTTGGGTTCGTGTAGGTTATGTCGAAGTACAATTCAGGTTTGAGTTTGTATTGATGTGCAGCTTAACAGGTTGCCATTGCTTTTAGGGACCGTTACTTTTCTCAGGCTCCATCCAAGCGTTATCTGGTGTGATTGACAGTTGACAGTTTTCCTGTCGTTGCTACCATTCTGACATGGTCGAACTGGGAGGTAGCATACCTTAGGGCTCGACCAGTTATCTTATCGTCGAGTACTCCGAACTCTATGATCTTGTCCACATGCTCACGGCGAATGTCTTTAGGTACTTGTTACGTGTTCGTAAACACTCATTTATTTGTCGCAAATTTGCGTCTTTCTTTATTTCATTCTGTTCTATTTATTGTGAACCTACCTGTAAGTGCATCTGCTTACGTTCATATATCTGCAAAAATGATTGCGTATTAGTTTTTTTTCGGGGAAATGTAGACTGACACTGATATCGATCAGTTTTGTTACCGCTCTCGTTCATCATCGTCGTCGCTTAGGGCTTTAATTATCTCTCAATTAAGAGTATTGTTTTTTTGTAGCCCTCCTGACTACAGGGATTTAATTAAGTATCACGAATTTAATTGGAAGTATAAATTACCCGAACAGGAAATTTTTTTTACGGTGTAGAGAGCGGAATTCATTTCTCACTAACGATATCTTTTTGTTGTGTTAAAACAAACATTAGGACTATTCTGGTACGTAATCTTGAAATTCATTTATTTCATTTAATTGTTATTAGTTTTCTTTTGCATCCTTACAACAGATGGTTTTTTGGTATGGTCGACTGTCGTAACTCAGTTCGTTGAAATATCTACGTTGCTTTTTTCCCGGCCTACCGTAGGAGATTTTGCATGGACTTGAAACCAAGGACAATGAGACAGAGCAATCAAAGCTAATTACCCACTACTGAGACGGGCAATCAAGCTAAGAGCTTTTTCTATTTTGTTTGAATTAATTTACCATTCTCTTATTTATCTATATCACTTTCAGTTAATTTAAGTTCTTTATTTACACGCTACGTACGTAATTTATAAGATCAAAATCATAATTTAGCTAGTAACTAATATTCAATCAATTTATACATGTTGGGATATTCAGATTTAGTCTTTCTCCATACGTATTTAATTTTTCTTTATGTTCTATTGTTACTACATAATTCTAAACATCATATCAATTTTATTTAATTAATTTAAAAGCATCCCTGATTATTTCTTTTCATTTGGTTTGCTATATTTAAACGATTAAATTTATTTCAAGAGTACAACGTAATTACACACATGTTACTCTTTAACAAAAAAACACTTTTGCATTAAATATATCAAGATCTTTTCGTTGAGTTTTTCTTTGTTGTTTTGCGCCAAGTCGAAAACGTGTATGAGGATATGTGTTTCTTATATCTACACGTTAAAGATAAAATTTAATTCTCTAGATTTTTCTTTAAATTTGTGATTTAAAAATTAAGATTTATTTTTTCTCTATTATTTGTCAATTTAATTAATTATAATTAAAGACGGCAGACTATGTGCCCAGCAGTGGCGTTGCGTGGAGAGTTTAGCAGAATAGCAGTGCGCTTACTTAAAAATAAATATATCGAATCCCTATACAAAACGTTAAGAAAAAACATAAATAACTTACCCAACTTGTTTACATTGTTGCAAAAAAATGCAGATGTGCGCGATGAAAAAACTGCACCATAATATATGTTTCTGTATTAGTCTCGGAAAGGTTCGTACGTAGCAACGTATATATATGTTTATATACAGAGAAGGATTGTTCGACGTTGAGAGATGTTATATTTGCATAGTTAAAGCGCTCTTTGTATCTGTACAACGGATCTTCAGTATTGGTAAAAAGTTGCCCTAATTTTGTAAAATCTACATTTTTATCTAATACACTGTTAAATTTTTCACGGACACAATCACTTTTTTCATCTTCAAGGATATGCAGCACTAGTTTTACGTGGTCAATAATTGCTAATGAGTCCGATAAGGACAGCGCAGTGTTCTGTAAATTTTTTATTGTGTCCAGTATTGGAACGTAACTGTCGTAAATAATTTTTAAATATGCTGCAACTTGAGGATTGTTAAATTGAACCTGGCTGAGCCGTATTGCAGCTGCTTCTTTGGCATCTAGTTGTAAAATCACTGATTTAATTTTTTCAAAATCTTTATAATAATAAAATGCTGCTTCTAACCAAGTACCCCATCGTATAAGAATTGGTTGCGGCGGCTCGGGTATATCAGGACATAGCGAATGAAATAGCCGAATCCGTTTCGGAGATTTAAGAAAAACCGCTTTCGTTTGTCCTATCAGTTGATCCACATCAGGGTAAGTGGTACGTATAGTGCTTGTTACAAGGTGTAAAGCGTGAAGCAAACATGTGACATGCCTCTACTCGATCCCTCCACATCACGCTACTGTTCGGGCACATAGTCTCCCGTCTTTAATTATAATCATTCATTCCTTTTTTTCTTAATATTATAAAACCGCCAACATTTGTTTAATTTATTCCCGATATTCAACTTTGTAAATTTTTAAATTAGTTTATTTTTAAAATATAAAAAAACCTCGAGACATATACTAGCTCTGCCCAATGCTGATAATTTTGTATTTATAAATGTGAACGAGATAAATACGTATTTTGACGGGGTTTAATAATTGTCTGGGTATACAGCTTGTGATTTATTTTCTACATATTTGTATTTTTATAGACATCGCGTCTGATGAGAGTTATATTAGATATTTCTTCGTTATTTTATTTTGTTTTTTAAATTTTTGTCGCTAATTGCAATTTAAATAATACGTAGTCTTAGTTGAATTCGAAACCTCTCTTTTCTTTTGATTTCGTTTCGGACGGCTTGGTTGCGCCATTTACCCAGCGCGTGGCTTGCCATTATTTTGTTATCTTAATTTCCGAATTTGCGGCGTCTAGCGGTACCAAATTCGGTGGCGCCCTTTCCCACCTTTTTTTCTACCTCTGGGGCTCCCACCCTTGGGCTGAGGCTGTCTTAGGAGCCGGGTGGGCCGTTAGACGTTGGTAGGAATAGGTAGGTGGAGCAATCCACGTCGCCCGAAACTTTGTTCTTTTTTTCTCTCTTCATTTTTTCCTTTTTCCGTAGCATACTTCTGTAGAGGAGGAATACCTAAACCTCTTTGTTCGTTTTTGACAAGCTGTATGCCTGAATAGTTTATTTTGATGCATTTCCATGATGTTGGTGTTTGTTTTCACAAAAAAAAGTGCTCCGTAAGTTAAAACCGAAAGGATTTATAAACGAGAAGCTTGTTTCTCAAGTTAAGTGGATTTTTACGACAGAGCAGAGACATAAAGGAATTTGTCGCGGACATGAACTTGCTTCTTCTTTTCCTTAACCTATGCTGTGAAGGTCAGGCTAGAATTGAAAATTATACCGAAATAATTAACCGATGGCCTCCAAGAGATTTACGCGTTCCCACCGTGATGACGTCATGCGGGGTCGAAGCCGCCTGGTAATACTGAAAGCCTCGCACTTGTTCTCGTTAATAGCGTACCCCCAACGCAACGCCCAGTCGCAGAAGGCGTCACGACGATAGCCCCGCGGAACATCAGTTTAAAGAAAAATAATTTATGTTCTTTAGAACTTTGTAGTTTATCGTACAGAACTGTAATAAATTTAGTCCTAGTCTTGGCTGAAAGACCCTCGTGGTAGGTTAAAAACAATTCTCGTAAATTAGAAAAATAAAGGCAACGATATTTTTGTAAAAGTGATATGAATGTAAGTAGATTGACATTATTTAATAGAATGGAATCTCAAATATCAAAAAATCAAATTATTATTCAAAAAACGTTTACTAGAGTATTATGATTTTGGATGCGATGAGTTCAAAAAGAGTGAGTAATTTAATATTTACTAAACCCAATTCGACTAAAGGCACCACGGTCTCTGTTCAATATCACATTTGGCCGGATAATGTTAAATACAAACCCTGGATAACAGGGAATTGGCTGGGCATTACGTAATCAGCTTTGTGATCTGGATTATGCGGATGATATGTGTTTAACAACACACATACGCGGGCCATTGAAAACTAAACTAAACAAGTTAATTGAACTATTCCGATAAATAAGCCTGGAACTAAACATGCATAAGATCAAATCAATAACAATCTGTGACAATAATCAAAGTCTGCTGAAACCGAATTACCGATAAATATTAAAACTTCATTGTATCTTATTATTTTGTCAGTATTATAACAATAAATGGGGGGTAGAAAAATATGCTAAAAATCGAATATAAAAACAATTAGGAACTTGAAACAACACTAAATTAATAGTCTTTAATACATATGTGAAGTTTACACTAATATTTGAGTGTCTATCCCAAACCGGGTTGGTAAAGGAAATATACATTTTTGTTGACAGCCGTTTATAAATAATCATAGGCGTGCAAATTTGGAGCCACGACGTCGCCTTTTAAATTCCATGACTGATTCTGAAGTATTTTAATGCGTTGATTACGACAGGTTACAGTTTTTCTCCATCACGTCCGGATTTTTCAGAATAGACATAGGAAGAAAATTGCAAAAAATACACCATTACTTAAATATTACGTAAAAAAGTATATTAAAAAAGTACTTAATTCTAGAATTTAAAAACTATTGAAATTTAAAACACGATTACTTGTTTATGTATGGCGTAAACATCACTTATCTTTGTAAAACCTTGTTATTTTTTTTCCGAAGCTTTTATTTTGAGATTTTCTCTTATATTTTCGATTTGGCTGATCTCGCCTCAACATGTTTGTCTCTTTTCCATATCTTTCAAATCTTGCTGAAATCTTTCACCTTGCTCTTGCTAACGGCTCTTAAATTTTCCGGAAAGTAGGTAGTCAATGTGCGAATTCGGGAAATGAAGCTTAATGGACATAGAACAGCCCATTAACCCAAAATTTTCAATCATATTCGTCACTATTTATTTATAATCAGGGTTTTTATTCTTCCCCAAGAAATTTTTCACCACCTTCTTAGAAGATTTCCATGCTTTTAAGTCAATTTGGTTAGTTTTTCATGGAATTTCAAATCCTTCATTAATTTCCTTATATGAGGGTCAACAAAAATTCTTTCTTTCAGTTTAACGTTTGAAAATTACGGGAAAATTGTATGGAGATATTTAAAACCTTCTTTTTCTTTATTTTAAGCCTTTACAAATTGTTTCATTATACCCAGCTTAATGTGTTTCAAGTGCCTATTACTTTTACAGAAAAAAAAGAATTTAATTCGCAGAATTTCTTGTAGAGCTATTTTCTATTTAAGAACTTTCAATATACTCACCTGACTTGGCTTGGGTGACTCCAAAACCTGATTCACGACCCGTCCAAAATGCTTATTTGTTCTCACAGTTGCTGGCCTATCAGACCTTTCCTTTCATTGGGACAGTATCACGAAATTTCTTAACAATAGAAAGCATAACTTGCTTGGTACCGTTTTATAAAATTATTCGTGATATCGTGAGACCCATTTTAAACTCTAACCTCACAGCACAATGTGCAGTATTGTATATTTTCGCGTATACCGTATCTATATAATGTATTAAAGTTTATTTTCCTGTTTACTTATATTTTTTATTTCATTATATAATATTTATAATACAATTTGACAAAATTTATGCAGTTTGTTTTAATATTTCCGCAAATTCAATGAAAAGCAGCTCCGTATACCATTGCTAATGATGCGAGGCAAATAATACAGATTACTTATATAATAAGTAATAAGGTCAATAAGATGAATGCCAGCACTGAACATTAAACACGTACTTATGTACATAAAATGAATATGCATATTATTGTGGATTTTTCCCCGAAGAATAATTTTGAACAATTAGTGATTTAATTACATTTATTTAACATGCACATTTGTTTTATATCAAAGTATATTTAAATGTTTATGTGGATTTATTGTAATGACTGTGACTATACATTGATTTATAGAATCGGAAATTGTCCGACTTGCGGAATTATTTTGAATTATATGCACCTGATGCCCGATTGTGTGTCCGGTTGAATTTAGAGATATTTGGTTCTTTGCATGTCACTGTTGGAGGTAAAAAACATCATCTTTTATCTCTATATATATTTGATTTAAATATCGGTTTATTTTGTTTTTGAGTGCATTAATGTGTGTTTAATATCATTTTCGTTTTTACGAGTGGTTGTTATCTCGTATTTTGATTACTAATTAAATTAATACCTGATATATCTCATCTTAGTTTTTTTTTTGTGTGTGAAAAAAGTGTTGCGTACGTAAGTACTTTTCACATTTGTTTTATATAAATTCTTTTCACTATAATTCTATGATATTTGTGTCTATTTGTAATTTTGAATTATTTTTAAATTAGCTTATAATATAGATAGCTAAGAAAATTGTCATGTTTTTATGAGGGAGTTTTTTGCCACGTTATTCTAAAAGATTTTTGAAAGTCGGGTTGGAGGGGAGATTTTTGTACTTGTGTTAAGTGCGCACGAGTAAAGTAAATTACGAGTTTGACGTTTAGTCTATTTACGTTTGATCTTTTTATGGGGTAATAATTTAGATTTTGAATTTGAGAATTTTCTTAACAATCTATTAGATTTAATTTTTGCTCGCGTGTCATTAGAGTTTTTTAATTGTGTGCGAGTAAATTTTTCACACAATCTTTTTTACTCGAAGCTTTTGTTAAATAACGCATTAGCTCTCTTTACACTTTGTAAAGAGGTTTTTTTTAATTTTTTTTAATATAATAAAATTGTAAAATCATATTGTGACTATTATTTACTGAATCTTTAATTTTCCACTTTCTCACTCGTGGGAGAGTGAGCGCTAGATGAAGCTGTCTCAAGCAAGCAAAATCTCCATCTGAATTAGCACGGACATATTGTGGATGAACAGTGGACGACCATTTAAGCAAACCCACAGTTCACAGCAATATGTATCAAAGTAATCAAAATAAACAAAATAATCAAAGTAATTAAAGTAACGAATAGTAACGATTACTTAAAAGTATCGAAAATCGACATCTCTAAATACTGGAGGTATAGATTAAATAAATCTAGGTTTAGATTAAATAAATTGCCAGAAAGTTTTAGGGTCAGAACATATGACACCGTCTAGATTTTGAAGGTAATTCTTATAAGCCATAGAAATTTCTATGGTCAGTTTTCTTCTGACACAATAAAAATTTTCTTTGATGCATTGATTGCCGTTGAATTGCCATCTCTATCGATAGTAGAGCTTAATATTTATTTTTTCTTTGATAGTTTTGGAGTACCATGGAGGAAACCGGGAGGATTTTACGAAATGAATCTTAGGAACAGATGAATCCATAACCGTATAAAGCACATTGTAAATTACATTGTATATTACTTGTATATTACATAGATTATGTTGAAAATCAGTAAATTGTCGTTTTTGCGATTTGTTTTTATATTAGTTATGCCGGATATTTGTGATGTAACCTACGTATGATAATTAAAATGAAACTCGTTAGCTTATGAACAATTTACTATTTCCAAATATTTCATGGTATTAGATTAAAATTTTACAAATTATATATTATGTTTCAATTTGGTAATTGAAAAATGTTTGCATTCGTAACATAAGCATTATTAGTTAAAATATCAAGAAGGATGATTGATCGTCATGGTAACTCACCGTTTTATAAAACATGCACGCCTGACGGTCTTCATCTTCGCCAGAGGGACAATCGATGAAACCGTCACAGAGAACATGGTCGTCTATACAATGATACCTGCCCTGTCTGTCAGGTGTAGGGCAGGCGAACCTCTCCATTCCATCAGTCGCAGGGGGACACTCTGAAAATGAAAGAAAGAAGTTAAATGTAAGTACGAAACCGTTGCGTGACAATAAAGTTTTTCAGTTTTAGCTTGATAGAACTTTTCAAAATGTCAAAATGGAAAGTTGTACATAATAGATGTATTACCGCTAATGTACTGTACGTTGAATTGTCTCTGCTCGACTTACTTCCAATTATTAATTTATTTTCTATACGACGTCGAAATCAACGTCCTTAATTGTTAGTTATGGAATAAGTGATACGATATGTTAAATTATGTACTCAGTACATCAGTACATTTCTTTTTTAATTCATCTTAAAACGTTATTTTAAGCAAATAATAAGTAGAAGGAAAGGAACTTTGCTAACTTAATTAATAATACAATACATAAACAATATAATTAAATTTTTTGAGAATATCCCTCTTGTTCCAAGACATAAAAAGACAAATCAAGAATTGTTCTGATAGGACCAAAGAGTTCTAATCGTATATCAAATGTTTCAACTTATACATTTAATTTAAGAAATCACACAGTTTATTTCTTCTGAAATATTATGCATAACGGACTGTCTGTTTTTCTTTCCGCGCTGAAATAGTGCGCAATATTGTATAATATTTATGATGCTGATTATGATGCGCGGTTCTGGCGAAATTAAGATTGTCAGTAAGTTAACAAAATCAGTAGTCGTAACGCACAATTTAAAAGGAAGCATCTATTTATCGTGCATGTCCTTAGACCTTAGACAGTGGAGACGGATGTGGGTTGACTAAATCAGATAATAGGTAGCGCCACTTAGTTTTACTTACGGAGACTCGAGACTGAACACTAAGAAAAGGATTTGCGCGATCGTATGCGCATGCTGTTAGACTACTAAATTGTACCAAAACGACGAGCTAAATTAAAGGAAGGGGTACCTAAATACATAAAATAACAGAATCGGAAATAGTTAATTGTATATTGGTATATTGAGACAACAGCAAAAAAAAACAAGTAATTAACAAGCGATTATCAAGTGAATAACAAATGGCTCTCAACCCGCAAATAATAATATATAAAAGTTAAGTTATGAAAAATTGACACTGGGATATGAACACCCTTAATTAATCAATTTCCATTTTTCTTAATCTAAGATCAACAATTCGTAGTTAGACGGTAGATCTGTTGTTGAACCTTACATTTGAGTATTACTCGCACAGTATATATTACGAGTATAGTAATAAAATTCAATAAAAATTGCCATTGAAAGTTATAGTGAAAAAAAAACACTGTAAAATATATAACTCTAGTATCTCACAGAGGTTGGTGCAAAAAAAATGAAATACAATAAGAAGAGCTAATTAGTTCTCTTAGTAATTGTGTGAAATCAACTAATTAACAAACAATTAAAAATCGTTAGTACGCGAAAGCAACTAAATATAATTATTAATTTAGTTCAAAATTATTCAAGAGTAAATTAAATAGTTATAACGGTAAAAATATACGTGAATTAATTTTATAAATGTTTAAGTAACAAATATATATGAGCATTAATTATCTGAACAAATGAATGTTAATCAAATAAATTCTTTTACAAATTAGGTGTATCACGTAAAAAGAAACAATTTATCGGAAATCCATATACATATACGAATTAAACTAATATTAAATGCCGTTTTGATTAGAATTAAAATACGAAATAGGAATTATAATAAATAAAATCTCGGCGATAATTCACTGCATTAAAAAAATTGTACGAAATACCTAGAGAGCTGCAAAAACCAACAAGATGACATGATCCAGAAAAAACAATGAGCGATTTTTGACACAGAGATTTCGGCAAGAACGAGATGGTCTTCTCTATCTAGTACATTGGATATTTAGTTATCGGTTTGTCTCCTCACATATGAAATACTTTAAGTCTCCAGTAAATGGATATACAAAAGAATGAGCGCGCCTACGTACGTTTATTTGTCTGAAAACAAAAAAAAAACGTCCAATTACTCGATACGGTAATGAGCTTTCTTTTGAAACTTTTTTCACTGTGCCCTAGTTGAATCCGCAATTGAGTTAATTTGCAAAAAAAAAACTTAGGGCAAACGTGAATTATATTTCGATTATCGGAGTACACCAAGATATATATCACTCTACTGACTCGTCGTCCAAATAGAAGTGCAAGACTCCTTTATGTCTAACCGTAGACCGCCCCTCTTGAAATCGCCCTCGTTGAAGCGGAGAGATCAAATTTTGCGAATCCAAACTCACACTGGAGGACGCAGCAGATATCAAAGAATATACATGTTAATATAATGTAAAATTTAAATACAGGACGGTATAAACTAAGAGTAAAAATAAATGAAACAGAGAAATTTGTAATATGTGTCAATTTATTGAAGAAATTACTAACTCGCAATTTTTGTTTAACAAATTAAGATACGAGGTAGATCCAAAAAGTAAATTCTGTTGAATTTGTTGCCGTGGAGGCGCTGCGATTGCAGTTCAGTGCATGCGCGGCAGTTGCTCTGAGTCAAGGGGAAGGAGATGACGCAATTTTGACATCACTATTTGTTATGTACGATTTGTAGTGCTTGTTTGGAATGACGGCGTTGATTGAAAATTGCGCCGCTTGTAAAATTAGATCTGTAATTCGTTTTCTAAATGCGAAGAACATTAAATTAGTCGATATTTATCGACAAATCTGCGAGGCTTATTGAAAATATGTAATGAGTGATTCAATGGTGAGAAAATGGGCCCGACATTTTAATGGCGTCTAGTGCACGATGAAGAAGGAAGTAGATGTCCATATTTGGTTACTGATGAACTGGTTCCTGTAGTTGTAGAAAGGACTAATGAAAACCGTAAGTTCACTATTTCTGCTCGTTCTATGGACTTTCCGCAAATTTCAAGATCACTTACTAATGAAGTAAGTTGTTACTGTAAAACTGGGTTTTGGAAAACTTTGTGCTCGTTGGGTACCAAAAACATGTATGTATTAGTTAAGATTAGAATTTTAAGACTCTATCGTAAACCTTGGGTATTATTGCTTGTAGGTATAGTTTCCACGAATTAAATAACATACAAATTTTTCGTTATGGCGTCAAACAATACACTGTTCAACGAACACGCTTTTAATCTCTAATAATTAGGGTTAGTGGTATATTTTTACCTACTTGTAAAACAGTACAGAATAGATCAGTATGAACACAAACACAGTATCAACATCAGTACAAGACACACAGTCTTCTTCGTAACATCAACAGCAGTATATTAGTATAAGTCGTTGTAGATCCAAAATATATGTATGTAAATAAATATATTTAGATGAAAGTACATTTATTCATTTAACAAACAGTCACCGAAGATTTAAAAAGTTAAGTGTATACAGCTTTACAACCTGTGCATGGTGAATCAACATAGGGTTCGTGATTTTAGTAATTGACGTTGAAGCATCACCGCTAGAAACCGGATTAATCGCAAACAGTTTGGCCCAGGAGTCAACATCAACCATAACAATGGTACATCCATCCCCAACATAATTTTTAGTCCGTCTGCCGGATTCTCTACCACAAAACCATATTTGAATCATAAAAAATGACCGCTCAAAAATTTTAACACGAAATTTCCATTTCTATAAAAAAACACTTTCTTTTAAATGCTGTGTAAATAAAGCTAGTTTTCTTAAGTAGGAATTGTCAACTAGATTATTAGTTGGCCGTGTCTAATTTTACGTATGTCAGTTTAAACATACGGGTATCACTTAAACGATTAGATTTTAGAAGTTTTCTCAACAGCTGTCATATTACACGAGAATCTGTTTACTTAAACGTAGAACAATATTTTTTGAAAGACCTCTACTACATTTATTTTAAGATTCACCTTTTTAGGAGTATTAAAATAGGCGGAAGAAGAATAGAACATTTGAGTGTCTGAAGAAGAATGCTTTATTAATAATAGTTACGTTACTATTTTTTATTTTTTTATGATTATAGTATCGTCTGAATTCGTTTTAATCAGAGAATAAATAAGGTTTATATAATTTTTTCATTCTTACGTGTTATTTTTAAATTGTCTTCTAATAAAAATTTATCATATATATATGAACATTTTATTTCACGTAAGATTAACTTATGTTTATATGAAACCTAGTACTATATATATATTACTATATACCAGTATTTTGGAATTGCTTCTCATCCTATGTAATTCAGAAATTTTTGAAGATTGCGTTGTGTGTGTATTTTCTTTTAATGTTTCCCTTCGAATACGTTATCTCATTTGGGAGGTTCTCTGTGTACACACTTAAAACTTCGAAATGACTTTTCTCAGGCAAGATAATTTTGTGTTCCTTCTACAAGATTTAGTAGGCGATATAAATTCCACCTACGCTGATAAGGAGAATACATTTAACTCCAAAAAAAATACGCAGGAAATAAAAGGAAACCTTTTCAATAACGTTGGACAAATATTTTTTAAACCAAGGGAAACGATTTCCTTTGAGGAAACGAAAATAATTTCTTGAAATCAAAGAGAATATGTATACAGGCTGATTCATTTTCGCCCCTCACCATGGGGATCTCGTTTATTATTGGAGATAAAGTATAGGTTTAAATTTGGCAAAGTTGTTAAATTTTGTGTTTGTTATAAATCCGTAAAGAAAATAGACCTGTGACAAATGACCTTCGTTATTAAAAAAAAAAACGCGAAAACCCCATTTCCTTCTTTTACCTGTAGCACCGACATTTGGCCTTGTAGAGAAGAAATAAAAACACATCCTTGTGGCCATTTCTAAACCTCTATCCAGTGGTGTACTCTAAATTTTTATACGACGTTTCGTTTCTTTCTGGTCATCATCAACTATCTAATTTCTTATAGGCGCCATATCGGATTTAGACATCCTCAGAAAGAGTTTTTTTTTCTGATTTAAACCATGTACCACATGCTGACTAAAGTTTTTGACATTAGGTTTTATTTGAAAGAATAAATTATAAGATTAAATAAAGTAGCCATGGAATTTCAATCTGTCAAACATTTCATTTATTGTTCATTAATAATACAAAAATGTCATACACTAATGAAGAGAAACGAGATATGATAAGTATTTTTTATTCTTCGAACCGAAATTCAACAGTAGCGAGTACAAGATATTTACAATTATATCCAGAACGACAACAGCCTCATCGTACCATTTTTCTAGATCTCGACAGAAATTTGGTCGAGAATGGATCGTTTACTAAGCCGCGTAATGGTCAAGACAACAGGAATTTAAGATATTTTACAAATGGTAAATTAAAAGCGTGTTCAAATTTCATGTTAATCTTGTATTTTTATAGATAAATAATAATCCATCAATTTCTACACGCGAAGTAGCGTCAGAATGAAATTTGTGCCAGTTCAGAGTTTGGAGAACTTTACATAAAAGTAGGTTTAAACCATACAGGATTCATGTTAGTCACTCTTTACTGCCTGGAGATAATTTGAGAAGGCTAGAATATTGTAATTGGTTAATGGGAAGGATCGAAAATGACGATAATTTTTTAAGCAAAATCATCTGGTCAGATGAAACAAAATTTACAAATTCTGGAATGTTCAACAGAAATACGGTGCACTATTGGGCAGTACAAAATCCCCGACAAAACAGGGCTAGAAGACCACAACTTCGTTTTGGAATAAACGTTTGGATGGGTATTTTGGCAAATCGTCTCTTAGGACCAGTTATGTATGAAGAACATTTAAATGGAGAAAGATATTTAAACATTTTACGTACATACGTATCTGACTATCATGAGGACAATATCCCTTTAAATCAATTACAATATTTATGGTGGCAACAAGATGGCGCACCAGCACACAATGCAGCTGTTGTTAGAAATTTCTTAAATTAAGAGTTTGCAAACCGTTGGATTGGAAATAGGGGAGTTGTTGAATGGCCTGCGAGATCACCTGATTTAAGTCCGTTAGATTTTTTTTATGGGGATATGTTAAAAATAATATTTATAAATTAGATGCGCCACAAAACATTGAAGAATTACGAGGCAGACTTCAGAATGCCTTCGATGCAGTTCCTAGAAGAACTATACAAAGGGCAGTACAAAATGCCAGAAGGCGTGCCCAATTGTGCATTACCGAAGATGGCCAGATAATTGAACATTTACTGTAATTGTTTATTGTTTACTTTTTTATGTGTTTTTATTAATGTTTTTGTTATCTTGTACTCGCTACTGTTGAATTTCGTTTCGAAGAATAAAAAATACTTATCATATCTCGTTTCTCTTCGTTATAACATTTTTGTATTATTAATGAACAATAAATGAAATGTTTGACAGATTGAAATTCCAAAGGCTACCTTATTTAATCTTATAATTTAATCTTTCAAATAAAACCTAATGTCAAAAACTATAGTCAGCATGTGGTACATGGTTGAAATCAGAAAAGAAAACTCTTTCTGAAGATGTCTAAATCCAATATGGCGCCTATAAGAAATTAGATAGTTGATGATGGCCAGAAAGAAACGAAACGTCGTATAAAAATTTAGAGTACACCACTGGATAGAGGTTTAGAAATGGCCACAAGGATCTGTTTTTATTTTTTCTCTACAAGGCCAAATGTCGGTGCTACAGGTAAAAGAAGAAAATGGGGTTTTCGAGTTTTTTGTTTAAATAACGAAGGTTATTTGTCACAGGTCTATTTTCTTTACGGATTTATAACAAACACAAAATTTAACAACTTTGCCAAATTTAAACCTATACTCTATCTCCAATAATAAGAGAGATCCCCATGGTGAGGGCCGAAAATGAATCAGCCTATATATATATATATATATATATATATATATATATATATATATATAAATAATTTAAAAGAAATTATCGACCGTACTATATTGGATAAAGTAAATTGAAAGCGGGCAAGCGGTCTGTTAATTAAAAACTCATTTATTAATTATCTCTATATTTCGCAACAACTTTGTTGCTTCTTCAGGAGATAAAAATGTAGAGTTCAAAAAAATCATAAAAGTGGCGTACACGGACAATCAATTTTATTGTTCGTGTACGTCACTTTGATTATTTTTTTAACTCTACATTGAATATTCAAGAATTTGATTTGGATATGAGAACTAAATTTGATGGCAAGTAATTATTACATGTTTAATACGTTATTCTAAAGCTTATTTTTGGTAGGTATATTGAAATAATATGGTTGCTTTTAATATATTTTTAGGTGACGGTTGTTGACCTTTAATAATTAAAAAAATACCTGTACGTCTAAGGTTTCAGGATGGTGTTTAACGTCTTCAGCAACAGGACAAAGGTGTAGTTTTTACAGGAAAAGGTTCTTTGACTACGGGATTGGACGTTATTTGGTTCGGTGATTTATAACCTCAATTTTAAGTTTAAAAGGTGTTGGACGTCAGGATTTAATTGTGGATACATTTTTAAAGGTATTTATAGTATATTTTTAGTGGTTTTCCGATGGTTTAATAAATATTTTCTTGGAGTTGATAAAAATGCGGCCTGCTTTTTTGCGATTTCGTGAAAAAGACGCCGATATCGAATGTTTACTTTCCATAGCTAGGTAGTTCAACATAAATATCGGCAAAATTTAATATTAATTTATTAATTTAATGTTAATAAAGTTAATGTTTGCTTTATTTCAATATGCAATATTGCAATATATCTAACAAATGTCAATTATATTTTACAAATATTTCTAATTTTAATCCTAACCTTAATTAATGAACTATGCGCATATACAAATATATCACTTCGCGCGTTGACATTTCAGACAATACAGCACTTTCCATAATTACTTCATTACATTGTATACTTTTATTAACTGTTCTATACCAAGTTATTGCATAATAAATGATTTTATTTAATAAATCGAAATAATGAATTTTTGCAGACTTTTTGAGTGTATTTAGACCTCTTAACATGTTATATTAAACCTTTTGAGTTCTTGTGTAATGTTTGCTTAGCATCCGTCAAACCTTGAAATGAAATTTAACATTTCTAACAATTTTAACTATATTTTACTAACTCTAATACACTTTGTCCCATTTTCGATACAGATAATAGATGTGATCAGTTTGCTTCACTACAATGTACATATATTGCTACTTCTCTCTGATATGTTTTTCTGTGAACCAAGGGATTATTATATGCGCCTATATATGGTTCTATATTTTCTTAGACTGGATGAGTTCCCAAGGAGAAAATTGATTGCTCGATTTCAGAGAGAAATACACCCACATAAAGCTTATCTGATTTTCGATGCTGCAAAATAATTCTAGGTTTGTTTTATGTGTATTTATAATATATGTATGCTTTCAAAAGTTATGTGTTATTTTCCCAAAAATAACACGAGATTATTTGCTCTCATGTGATACATTTCGCTTTTCTGTATACATGCTTTTCTGAATATTCCTTCTTCTGTTTTTAATTCTTCAGCCTCTTGTTAAATATACACACATTTTTTCTGAGCCATTAAATGAACGCCTGCTCAGAAGCCAAAGGAAGCGTATCTAGATGAATAATATATATTTAATATAAGAATGTTGCTGCGAAGTTAGCGATAACACAGGAGAACCCTACGGCGATGCGATTTCCCACGCAGGTACAGTTTTAATGTTTGTTCTGCCTTGTTTTTTGGGTATTATTTATATTTTGTTGTTGTTTCGTAGCTTTCGTTAATAAAACAATGTTAAAAACAAATAACATGCTAGTCTATTGTTTTACGAATGAAGAGATTTTGTAAACAACGCGAACAACACATCTAATCAAAGATAACGTTCATATTTTTTTCATTTCTACGAATAAGTATTTATAATGACTCTTTTACTATACTGACTGTATAGTCTACAAATACACAAATAAAAAACAGATTTACAAAGTATTAGAATAATTGCAAATTATTAGTTTCATAATTTGAAATCCTATTTTAATATAAGTAACAAAAATAACAAAAAATAATCAAATATTAGAAGAACATTATCAGTTAGAATTCCCGTTAGCTAGGTTGTGTTTGTGTATCTCACCCGGTATCCCCTAATTGTTAAAAAGACACTGGTTGATTGTTAGTTTAAAATATATTCCAAGGTATTTTTAATAATATAAAATATTATTAAAAATCTGGTGTGAAGAACACAAATGCAGGTTCACTATTAATATTTTCTGTGAACGTGTCCGAATATATCCTATCCCCAGAGACGTAGATACGTATTTCGCTTTTCTACAAGCTCATCGGTACGCCCCTGCTGGAGAAAGGATATTTCCAGACACATTCACAGAAAAGAACCACCTCGCCCTATCACCGTAATTATCCAGACCGAGCGCAGAAGTAAAGTCGGCGCTACCTGTTGTCAGACAGCCGAAGTACCTCGCATACCGTCCACATAATTAATGTGAAGTAACGACGCCCTTCCAAAGAGGTTAGCACAGCCAACTCTCTAGAAAACTGCATTTTGTTTGTGCCTTCACTCATACTACGGCTTAACCGCATGTGTAATGTATCAGAATAATTGAAACATACATGAGTAGGTAAACCCCACCAGTTTTGTATAATACAAAGGTATTTTTAATAATATAAAATATTATTAAAAATCTGGTGTGAAGAACACAAATGCAGGTTCACTATTAATATTTTCTGTGAACGTGTCCGAATATATCCTATCCCCAGAGACGTAGATACGTATTTCGCTTTTCTACAAGCTCATCGGTACGCCCCTGCTGGAGAAAGCATATTTCAAGACACATTCACAGAAAAGAACCACCTCGCCCTATCACCGTAATTATCCAGACCGAGCGCAGAAGTAAATTCGGCGCTACCTGTTGTCAGACAGCCGAAGTACCTCGCATTACGGTGATAGGGCGAGGTGGTTCTTTTCTGTGATAAAATATATTCATTAAGGGGATGATCCTGGCTAGCTGTAGATTCCTAGCAATAATGAAAATGTTTTATTAATTTATGGTGAGCATCGAAAATTTAGGATGAATGATCTAAGATGAAAGAGAAATCTACATGTATAAAAATCAAAAACATTTCACTTGTTCTCCATAGACTCACAAACTACATGATAGATTTTGATCAAATTTGGTGTGTATGTTCCTTATGTTGTGTGCATGGATCATCATGGATGTTTTCATCTTTTTTTTTCCAAATTTTATCGGCAAATACTAAAAAATTAATAATACGTGAAATGTAATTTTAAATCATTATATAAAAACCATGACAACGTGACATATAAAAATATGACAGTACAAAATATAATATGAGTATAGATACTGTCACTTTTTATAATTATAAGTAATTGAATGTTTAAATAAAAAAACTCTTTGAAAAAGGCCATAAGTACTGATAATGTACTTAAGAGTTAAAGTATGTTACCGTAAATAAATATTCAATCAAAACAGGCCTTAAATCGCCAAATAAATGAAATCTCCTATACAGTGTGTTTCACTTTTCATGGGGACACCTAAATAACTTTTTTACTTTGAACGTAATCAATATAAAATTTTAATCAGTTGTGTAGGCCACGAAAATGCACATTTTCGTATGAATAGAGTTTTTATAAGCCAACTATAATTAAAATAAAAAGTAGTGTTTCAAGTAATGTCATACAGTGATTAAGATAGAGCAAAAAAGTATTAGGAAAAGTTTTTACAAATTACTTAAGAACCCCTAATACAAAATTTAGCTGAAAATTTTTCATTTTTAAATTCTTCTACATTTTTATGCTATCAGTAGGCAATAGCTTGTTATTGCAATAATAAGAGTGCCATGAAACAACAATTTTCAATATTAAGAACAAACATAACAAAAGCAACAATTTAATGAACAATATTTCAAATAGGATCTTTTTCAACTAAATCACCTTGAAAACGGATACATTTTTCCAATCGCCTTTTGTGATTCAGTACAGTTCGTCGTAATATTTCTGGAGAAATTTCTCGACAGGCTTGTCGGATTTTCTGACACAGTTCCTGTATGTTTTGAGCTCTAGATGCATACACAACATTTTTAATAGTCCCCCAAAGAAAAAAGTCGAGTTGTGTAATGTCAGGTGATCTCTGAGCGTACTCTATTAAAGGGCTATACGGCCTATCTATCCTAACGGAAAGTTTTCGTCTAACAATACTCGCACTATTCTTGCGTTATTAACTGGGGATCCATCTAGCTGGAAGTGCAAATCTCGTCTCACATCCAGTGGTATTAATTCAGTATTTAAAATATTGTAAAATCTTTCTGCATTTAGCGTATCAAAAAAGAAGAACGGGCCAATGATTCGTCTATTTAAAATTTCGCACCACATATTAACTTTCTGCGAATATTGCCTTTTACAATTGATAATCCATTATGGGTTTTTTGTTGCCCAGTATCTACGGTTCTAGAACAAAGCAACACCATTATTAGTGAAGGTAGCTTCATCACTGAATATTTTTTTTTAATTCTCTATCATTTAGAAAATTGTCTTGAGCCCATAGACAATACTCCATTCTTCTATTGAGATCTCCTTCAGAATGTGTAAATATTTTGTCTTATACAGTTTCAATTTGTGAGGACAGAGATGAGTAAGAGATGTTCAAATTTCTAGCCATACCTCGTAAACTCGTGTGAAGATTATTACGATACGATGATGATATTACTGCATCGAAATGGTGTTCTCGATTGTTCAATTTTCGTTGACGTGCTAAACCACGTCAACGAGAATTGAACAACATTTCCAGTAGTGTTGAAAATGTTGTTCAAGTATGCAACAGTTCGATAACGGATGGGTGGATGTTCAGGATGTCCCGCGTTAAATTCTCTTGCAGCCCCTCGGGTAGAATGTACATTATTATTAGAAATTCGAATAATTTCTGCTTTTTGAGGAATACCTAAATGTCTATCGGCCATTACTCAGCAAAGTTCAATAGTATCAACTGAAGCAAACTGTTTAGTTAACTGACGTTTGAATTGACAAGTTATTTTATTGCTTCATGGCTCTCTTATTATTGTTAACAAACTATTATTTACAGATAGCATAAAAATGTATAAGAATTTAAAAATGAAAAATTGTCAGCGAAATTTGGTATTAGGAGTTCTTGAGTGATTTGTAAAAACTTTTCCTAATACTTTATTGCTCTATCTTAATCGCTAATATGACATTACTTGAAACACTACTTTTTATTTTAATTATAGTTGGCTAGATATTGACTTTATAAAAACTCTATTCATACGAAAAGGTGCATGTCGTGGCCTACACAACTGATACAAAATTATATTGATTGCTTTCAAAATAAGAAAGTTATTTAGGTGGGTGTCCCCATGAAAAGTGAAACACACTGTATGTACGGTTGTGGCCCTCGAAAATTCAGACACTCGATTTCGACGTGAATGTCAAAAATTTAAAACTTTGTTATGTGTGCAAATCAAATTTTCATCAGTCATTTTGATGACAATGTTGTCACATTTGACAAATCCATAGTCAGCTTATTTTTTAAAATGCTGTAATCATCAAAATTACAAAAATCTATTATCAAAACTAAATACTAATTTTGAAGTAACGTTTTGTATTTTGATATTCGAAGTGATATTTTTGAAATTTAAGAAAAGCAGGACACCATCTGCAGTTTTGTACATAATTTTTTTCAATTTACTATTTTTGCAATACATTTTGCATTCTACGCCAATAATGGTTTGAGTAGCGTTTAAGAAAAGGCTACACCACTTAAAATGTTTATGTATTTAAGTGTCTGGGTTTTCAAGGGCCGCAACTGTACATTTGTATACTGTTTTTAAGTTGTCTCTTAGCAATTGTACCGACAGAATAGCAACTACCTCGACATTACGTTGAGCAATGCATTTTTGTCTGCGAGCAGTTATCGAATTGCTATTTGTGATTACAACAGCTGGAAATTATCAATCCTCATGTGCATATGTAGTATGTTCGTAAATCGGGAAACCATCTGCTCTATTTGTTTATGTACCAGATGGAATAACGAAGAATATTGTGTATCCAAAGGCATTGGAGTGATAGAATGAGTATAACAAATTTCTTTGAATCGTTATTTAGCTAGAAAATAAACAAAAATTTTATATCGGTTAATGGCAGTTAACACAAGGGAAGTTAATTTTTCTATAGAATGTGTGCGAGCAACGCTGGGCTATGGGCAGCTAGTATTAAATAAAACAAAAAGTACGAGTTTGTCCTATTGGTTTCATTTCATACTTAAATTAAATGAATGTAATAGTAATATGTTTGAAATAGAGATAAAAAATTAATAAATGCGGAATATATATATATATATATATATATATATATATATATATATATATATTGTAATAAAGCGGAAGGCGAGAAATAATGATGAATGTAAAATAAAATGAAATAACAGAATGGCTAGCTCAAAATCTTCAGATATAGATAATAATAATTGCAAGAATACTACTTATTCTCAAGGGTCTCGAAGCAAGTTCTCGATACACAGACAGACAACTACTAATACATGAAATAAAACAGAAAAGTCAAATATATGTAAGGAAATATATTTTAATAATGTTGTATTGATTAACACAAGATATAAATTAAATCAATCAAAATATAATAAGTTAAAAAAATCTTCAAAAATAATTACCCAAATCTGACATTTAAAACAAAGTAAAATGACGTTTGAGATGACGTGAGTTAATATTGTATAAATAAGTGACTTCAAGTAATGTTATATCTTTAACAAATCTATATATTACAATTTCACTTAAATACCTGATAAATACGTTAAATTTTGTAATTCACAATTTCATTATATTCTTTGGATGAAGTTCTCAGGAAAGTTTCCAATTATAACATCAAGATTGGCTGTCAATTGCTTAATTCAAACTACTGGATACTATCCTAGTTGCTGCGATGCTTATGATACGATTTTGCAGAATCTCCGACCAGGTTATGTTCAGTCTAAGTTCCTGAAGAGATGTTCTTATACCAAAATAATTCAAAGGAAATATGATTTCTTCTTTAAGAGCGTTCCTTTTATATAAATCTATTCTTCAGTAATCACATGCATATCTATGTTTTCCTTATATGGATAATGCATCCAGAGTACTTATTATATCACTTCTTTATGTACAATAAATGTCCATAAACATATTATATACGGTATATAATCGGAATAATGATAAAACTAAATTTATAAAATGCAGATAAAAATGTTTTTATATCCGTCAGAAAAATAATATCAATAATTATTCTGTTTTTCGTCGTCAAGACTCCCATCAGAAATTTTGTAAAAGTCTAAATCAGATATTCTACGAAATTTATACAAAGGTTACTAAAATAATTTAAAAGATAATATTATAAGAAAATCCACTCACGTAATCTCAATTACAAATCTTGTAAATGAAGTTCACATAAGTCAAACAAATAACAAAATTTACAGATATTTGCTCAAAAGAAAGATAGAACATAGTTGGTTTTAAAAATCCAAAATCCTCGCGAAAATAAGTCGAAGTAAATTTACTAATAAGCAAAACATAACCATAAATTAAATATACATACAATATTATATGATATCATGATTTCAAAACCAATTATGAACCCATATCAAAATTACAAAATTCTTACTATAAAGTAATACTTCACAAATCTGAACATTCAAGATATAACATTCTTGAAATCGATATCTTATAAGAAAAGAATTAATTAATTAAGAAAATTGCCTCACTACAACATATATATATATATAAGGTAAACTTAATTAGTCGGCGATTAAAGGTCTGGTTATTACTTCAAAGTGTATATATTTAAAATAATCCTACATGTTTCGGCAATGATGCCTTTGTCAAGGATATAAAAAATATAAATGCATTTATTAATTAATTAAGAAAATTGCCTCACAACAACATATATATATATATATATATATATATATATATATATATATAAGGTAAACTTAATTAATCGGCGATTAAAGGTCTGGTTATTACTTCAAAGTGTATATATTTAAAATAATCCTACATGTTTCGGCAATGATGCCTTTGTCAAGGATATAAAAAATATAAATGCATTTATATTTTTTATATCCTTGACAAAGGCATCATTGCCGAAACATGTAGGATTATTTTAAATATATACACTTTGAAGTAATAACCAGACCTTTAATCGCCGACTAATTAAGTTTACCTTATCATACCAAGGTCACGAAAATACTATATATATATATATATATATATATATATATATATATATATATATATATATATATATATATATGGTAAACTTAATCAGTCGGCGATTAAAGGTCTGGTTTATTACTTCAAAGTATATATACTCAAAAAAACCCTACATGTTTCGGCAATTATGCCTTTATCAACGATATAAAATATAGATGACAGAATATAAATGTCAAATTTGACATTTATATTCTATCATCGGTGTAAGACACTCCATACGGAACGTTGACTAGAATTTATCTCTTGTGCTATTTGTCTAGTACTGATGCGAGGGTTATCAATTATAGTATAGACAATTGCTTCTTCTGCTTCTACGTTATGCAACACATGCGGACCTCGGGTATGTTTTGTCAATACATAATCAGTTTCTTGGGTTCTTTGAAATGTTCTTGAAAATAATTCTTCTCCTGGTTGTCTTCTATTTGGAAACTATCGTTGGCATTGTCAAGCAGCATTACGAGCATTACATAAACGAAAATCATATCTGTATATTCCATTGAACTTAAAGATGCCATGTTTATAGGTTCTTTAAACATTTACAGAAAAATAGAGTAAATGCAATAATGATTTGACAATTCATTCATTTGTTGCTAGGGCACCAAGTATGGCGCCTACCTCGTATGATACTGTACTGCGTGCATTCCAACGCGTGGAGTGTATTTTATGCAAATAAATATGTAGTATTGTGAGTTTGTGCAGAGGTAATTTAGAAACCCAATATATCGCAAACTATTTAAAGATTTGTCACATGTACATAGGAACTTATTTGTTCAAAATAGCATTCCTGATCACTCATTTACGTTTGTCGTATAAGTTATGTATCACTCAAGGAATTATTGTAAAAAATATAGATCCTAACCCATAATAACCCATGAACTATTTTACATAGAAAATTCTAAACAGGTTCGATTCTCGAAAATTCATTTCACAATGTTATTTTCCCTAATTACGACGTTAATAATAATTTTTAATATATCTCGTCTGCGATTATACGCCCAAAATTAATTTACAGTCTTATATTAAATCACGAGAAACTAATTTATACTCAAAAAGGTAGTCAGAAGCACTCGTTGGGAATTTCCTTAAAGCTTGAGCACCCGTAAATGAAATTAATTAAATACGACAAATAAATAGGTAATTTCATCTTTATGAATTTAGAATAGGAATTCCTATATTTCATTATATCTTGGTTCTGTCGGATACACGAACCAATTCAACCTAACGAAATCAGCGCGCGCCTTAGCTCGACGCGATTTATAAAATCGTCTGTTAGTCGAGGTTTCCGGCGTATTCAATTCTCTCTAATAGGACTTATGTATGGTTGTTGCTTGAAGTTACTTGCGTTTTCGCATAACGAAGTCTCTGCAGCAAGCAGTTCGTAGTATTTCTTTGGAATTCAAATATCCGTTAAGGTGAAATGTTAATATTTCCGTCTTTCCTTTCAGTAGTTTTGTTAAATTTAAAATTACGTGCAAATAGTTTTCGTTTGAAATAGATTATCCATTAACTACAATTATTTTTAAGTATTATTTTATGAAAATAATCAAAATAAATGATAGAAGGCAGTTTTAGGCATGTAGAATAAGAAGCTCGAAACCTACTTTGACCTGAGAGCAATATAATAATAACAAAAGTAAATCTGCTCTGCGTTCAAAATATTCGGAATGGCTTAATTGGCTTAATAATGTTTGCCTTAGATTCGAATAAAACTTGTTGAACGTACGGTTACGATCACAAGATTTAAGTTTTCATAACAATCATAAGGATTTCAAGATCATTAAGGTCACAAAGCTTATGAAAATCCTTTTTTAAGGAATTCATTTGATTGAAAATGACATATACAAACCTATGAAAAATACCTAATTGCCAAGAAATTTGTTTATGCATAATACGGTTCCTTGAATCAGTACATTCACTTGTCTTTGATTCTTCTCATGCACTGATACTGGTCGACCTAATCGCTTTTCATCAAGTTCGCCTTGTTACGAGTTATTAGCGATTTATTGGTCGACCCTGGTATATTCCACTTTAATATAACATATCGCTACATCATCAGCTTTTTGGAGGAATAATTTTTAGACATACACGTTGTTTTGCGGCTATATCCGTTGTAGACCTCTAGGTGTTTAGTTGTATTACCTGTGTACGTACATGATGCCGTTTAGCAGCTTGGATATTTTCCATTTAATTAATTTTATTACTATAGTCTGCGGAGATTGCTGTACCGTAATTCTAATTAGTGCGTCGTGTTTGATTAGGTGGCATATTAATTGTACCCTTCGAACATCTGAAGGTGAGTAAATTTAGTAAAGTCTTTTTACAACCTTCCGTGTCTCCCTTTTCGTATTTAATTTTTTTTACCGTCTAATTTCCTGCGCCAGGATCTTATTGTTATACCGAGGGTAACACCACAAGGGTTGAGATCGTGGGGAAACCTTTACCAACCACGTGTCAGGAGCTGACTCCATTTTGCAGAAAGGACCCCTTTGAAGCGACATCGAGCGGCATTAGTCGAGATAGTTGATTGTTCTTTCCCCTATCGATAAAAACTTGCGTTGGGCCATAAGGCGATAAGAGATAAAAAAAGTAAGAAACGTTAGGTAATTAGGAATTTGTAAAATTAATACAAAGGTATTTTTAATAATATAAAATATTATTAAAACTCTGGTGTGAAGAACACAAAGACAGGTTCACTATTAATATTTTTGCGAACGTGTCCGAACATATCCCTCCCCAGAGACGTAGATACATATTTCGCCTTTCTACAGACTCATCGGTACGCCCCTGCTGGAGAAAGGATATATTCAGACACATTCACAAAAAAATAACCACATCGCCACATCACAGAAGCGTAGAAGTAAATTCAGCGCTGCCTGTTGTCAGACAGCCGAAGTACCTCGCCCCGTCCACATAACCAATGTGAAGTAACGACGCTCTTCCAAAGGTGGCACAGCCATCCCTCTAGAAACTGCATTTTGTTTGTATCTTCACTCATAGTACGGACTAACCGCATGTGTAATGTATCAGAATAATTGAAACATACATGAGTAGGTAAACCCCACCAGTTTTGTATAATACAAAGGCATTTTTAATAATATAAAATATTATTAAAAATCTGGTGTGAAGAACACAATTTACTTCTACGCTCGGTCTGGATAATTTCTGTGATGTGGCGATGTGGTTCTTTTTTGTGAATGTGTCTGAAGATATCCTTTCTCTAGCAAGGGCGTACCGATGAGCCTGTAGAAAGGCGAAATACGTATCTACGTCTCTGGGAGGGGGGGGGGGGGATATGTTCGGACGCGTTCACAAAAATATTAATAGTGAACCTGTATTTATGTTCTTCACACCAGATTTTTAATAATATTTTATATTATTCAAAATACCTTTGTATTATACAAAACTGGTGGGGTTTACCTACTCATGCATGTTTTAATTATTCTGATACATTTGTAAAATTCATTTGTTTTAAAAGATTATGAAATTAAGCGAAAGAGAATGCCAATCCTTTGTTATTGCTATAATTTTATTCGCGTTGCCAATTATGTATTATTAAGTTTATTAAATTAAGCGAAAAGAATTTATTTTGTGAAGGATTACATAGGATCTTATGTACATGTATGCCGATTCTTGTAATTCTTTAGTACCTTTCTTTTTGTTTGATGTTTTACGATCTGTATACACTATCCTTCAAGAATTTTGGACGCTAAAATTGTGCACCTGTTTTCTGTTGTATTTAAAGAATCATTTAAATTTGTTATTAATTAATTTAATAACTATTAATTTAATAATATTAATTTAATAACTAAAAATTAATAACGGCTGAGTATTAATTTTTAGGGATACCTTTACATGTTTTCTACTGATTATATAGCTGGAGAATTGTTCAGTTTCACAAGGTTTTTCTAATAAACTTGTTTCTTCACCTTTAATGTAGATTTTTATTGTTTTATTTGTTATTTCCTCCTGACTTCTTTTTGTTTTTCCAACGTCTTAAGACTTTCTATGGTGGGTTCGTTATTAGGAATACGAAATCCGTGTAGTATAATCTCGACGACAAGCAGCTAATGAATCGCGGGAACGCCTTTTTTAAATTTATAGTCAGTATAGCAACGTTTCATTAAGAATCGTACAACCATCTCACTGAGCTTTACGTCGTTGGCACTGGCTGGCTGCTTTGTTAATTTAAGTTCAACCCACCCACGTAAGGTCATTCCCAGGAGGGTGTTTGTATTGAGCAACTTCTTAGCAAGGCAGGTTTTCGTGACCTTTATTGCTTGCACCTTTTGTAGGTAGCAGCCTCTATCACAGAGTTTTGCACATCGAACCCACTGATACATTCCTCACATCCATACAATCGTTGCCGAAAACAGCTTTCAAACGCCTGTAAATTTCAATGGGTGCGCAACTTTGCATTGTTAAAAATACTATCACGGATCGTTGCTTAGTACGCATCTCTGAAATCGAACTTATGATGAATGACACTGTTACTCAACGACGGCGAAACTTTGTATGTTAAGGCAAGATATTCGAAACTACCGTTTGCAGGATAGATGTTTCTATCCTGTAATTACTTACACAATGGGGCTGTTGGAGATCTTACGACCAATGCGCCCTCGTATTTGTAATGTTCATACACTTAATAATAGTCTTGTATGTCAGTAAGCTCCATTTGTATCCAAACGGCTTACAAAAGGATGCAAAACAATCCTCAAAACCTTCTTCCATTCATTCTAATCCGAGTAAATAAGAGACACATAGTTTTATGGCACCTCCTGCGGTGAGGGTTTAATGACACGATAACAGAACCTAAGTAATTCATATAAACTTTGACAATAGTTACATTAGAATACAATTTCTATAATTAACACACATGAAATCAAGCGTGTCAAAAGTAAAGTAGCATAAAGTTTTAGACAATATTAGAGAATAAAATCTGCTTCGATTTGAATCATTCTCTTTGTTTGTTGGACAGAGAATATTTAAGATAGATAACTTTTTTGTAGTCGGTTCAGCTTTCTCAAAGTGTATTATATATGCAAACAATAGTTAAATGTTTTTACTATAAAAAAATTTTTCGAAAATTATAACAGAAAACTACAAATTCCAGAATAAATAAAATAAACAAAAAAAATTATTCTAAACATATACAAATTTAAAATAAAAATCGAAATTAGAAAATAAATAAAATGAAGATCAAAGTTATATTGTAAATATATATACAGTATAACCTCCTTATAATGGACACTGACGGGGAATCCTAAAATGTCCAATATATGGAGGTGTCCAAAATGTGGAGGTGAAAAAAAAAACGAAAAAAATATTCATTCTCATATCAATTTAATCACACATAATAAGACGAAAGTCGAAAAAAATTTACAATACTTAATACACATGCATACATACATATTTTATGCTAGATTTTACTTGAAATAATCATTAATTGTTGTTTGTCTTGCTTTTTTCATTTTATGTTTAAATATCTCAGATTCACATTCAAGAAGAGCTTGAGAAATATTGTTAGCAATGTTAAAACTGTTAGTGTTTAAGAAATAGTTCACAAGATCTTTTAATTTTTGATGGGCTTCTGAAATATTTGATATACTAGTTACAAATTCCTCTTCAATCTCATTTTCCATTTCATCACTGATATCAGTAATTTCATCGATACAATCTATAATGGAAACATTAGGATTTTCAGTAAATAACTCATTATCAATTAATGCGTATGTGCTTAAATCTAAATTAGTGATGTTAAAATTGGGAAATAAAAATGCTAATGGTATATTATCTTCTATATCGCACTCTGCACTTAGATCACTGTCACTTTGATTGAATCTGCATTTTTGAAAACAGTTTCTTACGGTCACAGGCGAGAGTTTTTTCCAAGCAGCTGATATCCATATTAATGCAGTGACTACCGTAACGTTTTTTTCTACCATTTCTAGTGAATTTTCAGTATCCATTAACGCCAAAAGTCTTTTTACAAGCATGCTCCGGTAAATTACCTTAAAGTTTTGAATCACACCCTGGTCCATAGGTTGACAATGCGAGGTAGTATTTGGAGGCAGAAATACCAATTTTACGTTTTCCAATGAAATCTTCGGATGAGAAGTGGCATTATCCAGAAACAAAATTACATGCCTTTTTTCTTTCTTCATCTTGTTATCAAAGTTCTTTAATCAAGCTGACATAATATCCAAAGTCATCCACGCTTTTTTGTTAGATATCCATCCTATCGGCAACTTATCCACATGAGCTCCTTTCAAACATCTAGGTTTCTTACTTTTACCGATGACTAACGGCCTTTCCTTATCATCCTCCATATTTGAACACAACAATATAGTTAGTCGTTCTTTTGCAGATTTTCCTCCGGAACATTTATCACTTCTTAACGCAAATGTTTTTGTCGGAAGGGCGCGGAAAAATAAACCGGTTTCTTCAGCATTAAAAATATCTTCCGGAGAGTAATCTTTGCATATTGATTGCAACTTGACTTTCTAATCGTCTACATTTTGCATGTTTACATAGGCAGATTCACCACACACACTTTTAAATGATATTTTATGTCTTTGACAAAATTTCTCCAACCAACCATTAGACGCTTTGAATTCGGTGAGTTGTAAACTTTGTGCTACTTCCAGCGCCTTTTCTTTGAGTAGGGGTCCTGACATGGGAATATTTTTGTTTCGCACCTTACAGAACCAGTTGAACACTGCTCCGTCGATTGCTAAACCACTAGTTTTTGGAAACTTCCTTTTTTGAGCTAGGTTTCCATTTTTCTCGAAAAGTTCTTTTATTTCACTTTTGTTTTTCACTATATCACTAATTTGCGACTTTCCGACACCAAACTTTTCCGCGAGCTTTCGGACACTTAAGCTTTGCTGTTCACTAACCGCAATAATATCAATTTTATCTTGGATTGTTAACCGCTTTCTTTTACTAGAATCCATGTTGACACTATCAAAGGCTAGTTCAAACTGATTCAAAATATCACTCCACTTATCACCTGACGAGTAGGCCAGTGGTAAACCGTCGTTCCTTTGTATTATGGGAAAAACCCGAGTAGATATACTTCCACGTGTGCAGCAATAAAAGTACATACATACATACATAATTGCAAAATTTTATTCGGCGCCGCCCGTCTTGTCTGTCCTTAATTAAGAGATATATTTACAGATGTTTTATTGCTTCGGTGAAATAAAGGGTGTCCGCGTCCGATTTATGGAGGGTCCAATATTAGGAGTGACTATTGTTAAGAAAACCCATTATAAAATTTCGTATTGTCCGATTGTCGAAGGTGTCCATAATTAGAGATTTTACTGTAATATATAAGGGTAATAATGGAGAGAAGAATCAAAAATAGAACGAAAGCATTTAAAATAAAATTTCGTTGAAGTAGAATTATTAACTCAACTAGAAAATTATATTACTTATATAAATTAAAATTCAAATAAAAATATCAACAACTTTCATTTCAAAACATAGGTACAGTTGTTGACCACAAGCAATTACTAATATATAAATGGAAATCTTTACCTAAGTACCTCATAAATTATATATGTAATCTATTCGACTAACACTGATACCAAGGGAAAAAAGTTTTGAGTAGATTTTTAAATTCTCCCATAAAATGTCTCTATCTAGCCGTTCGGATACAAATGGAACTTATTGTACATGTATACGAAAAATCAATTTATTAATAACGTCTTATTAATGTACGTATCTCTAAAAATAAAATTTATTTTGTTTAGTAAGAGATGTTTTTATACACAATGACATTGTTGGATGTTACAGGATATATACACATCTAAAGCCGGCGACTGACTGAAGCCGAGCGCTGTAATGTAATGTAATGTAACACGAGAATTCGCTAATCAGTAGAGCTGAGGATGTTTGCGGTACGGCAGGACCGTATGTAGTGCATCCCCACCAGCGTATAAACACGATGCAGCGAAACACTTTAGTTAGTCTGAACTGGCAACGTGATCGTGTGTTGTCTTGAGCTCTATTTAATAAGTATGACGGACGTGCCCAAGCCAAGAAAGCGCCCATTGTATAACGACGTGAATAAATATATCCGAGACTTTCCCGATTTGTATTATAATGGAGCAAAAGTGGTTTGTAAATTATGCGATAAACAGTTACTTTGCTGGGACAAATACGACTGTAAAAGACATGTTGAAAGTGTACACCACAAAGACAAAAAAATAATGTGCTGTCTAAAACGCAATTCATTTTCGATTTATTGACAATGCTACTCGTCTGTGATGTGCCAGTTCACCTGCTAGATAAAAAAGCCTTTCACGACTTTTGGAATAAATACAATTCCAACATAAAGCTACCGTCACGGAGAACGTTACTCACCTATTTACCAATTGTGCGTGAGGACATTGAAAACAGAATTAAAGCAGTAGTAAATGATAAACAGTTATGGGTATGTGTCGACGAAACGACAGATCGAAAAAAACATTCTATTGTGAATATTATAGTGCGTGTACTAGATCCTGTCAAATCAACATTTCCCATTTTATTAGCCAGCAAAATATTGGAAAAGTGCACTAGCGAAGTAATTACGAAGGTAGTGCTCGATACGCTACAAAAATTTCAAGTTTCAACTAATCAACTCCTGATGTTTATGAGCGATGGTGCTGCGACAATGCGTTCTGTAGGCCGTTCTCTTAAAGCAGATTGTGAGAGACTTTTGCATGTGACATGTAAAGTTCATGCTTTACACCTTGTGGCACAAACTATTCGGCAATGTTATCCAGAGGTGGATGCATTAATAGCAACCACAAAAAAAGTGTTTCTAAAATCTCCCAAACGAATTCGAGAGTTTCACAGTCGGTGCCCTGGTATTCCCGAACCACCAGAGCCAATCCTTACACGTTGGGGAAGTTGGTTAAAGGCGGCATTTTATTATGCCAAGTATTTCCAACAAATAAAATCTGTGGTTCTACAATTCAATCCTGCCGAAGCTGTAGCCATTAAGGAAAGCCAGAGACTCTTTCAAAACCCTTCCCTTGATGCAGATTTACAAACTATTTATAACAATCATATAGGATTGTTTAACGCAATCGAGAAATTTCAAAATACTGCATTATCGTTAGCGGAGTCACTGCAAATACTGGACGATTTACACGCCCAGCTATGCGCAGTAAATGACAACAAAAATGTTAATGTAATAGAAAAGTTCGAGAGTGTGATAAACAATGATTTTGATTTTACCAGATTAAAACAAATTAGTAATGGTGCAAGTGTAGATTCGGTTTCTATCTATAAAGATTATTTTAATTGTGCGTGTGTTACATCCGTAGATGTCGAGCGGTCTTTCTCAAAATATAAAAAAATTTATTCATCACGGCGTACATCGCTCACCGCTACAAATATGGAAACGTATCTAATGCTACAAACTTACTGCAAGTCTTATCCACTTGGCGCTATGCTATAATAATCGTAAATAAGGTAAGTGTGTTATTTATATACAGTACACATAACTGACATACCTAAGTGATATAAATAGCGAATGCATGTAAAGCAATAAAATCACGCATGCATCACCGATCGAAACAAGGTCATTATATTCGTGCGTTTAACTGAATACTATCCTGGCACACCGCAAACATCCCCAGCTCTACTAATCAGTCACCAAAGCAAGCGCCGAGCAGAACCGCTCAAGTCGAGCAAATCGCGCTCCACTTGACTGTCGGTTTTGTGGCGAATCCCTTTGAATGTTACATTACAAATCAGTACAGGTCGCGTCTTGTCTTCAATGTGAGCACAGTCATCGCATCTGTTAATACTAATTAGTAGTTGATATTGCGCCCAACTGCAAACGTCTATGTGCATTGCGAGTTCTATTATAATATTATTATATAATAATAATAATTATGTAATAATAATAACGGAGTGGTCTCAAGAGAAAATTTTCTCTTAAGCAGCAATATCCCATTAAAATGAACGCAGCACTAGCCACTTCTAAGTCCGACATCTTTTCTTCTGAACGACCGAGAAAACCGATCGATGATATCGGAGCACTTTTGAGCCGAGCGTTCAAAGTGAGCATTCGCTGGACGCAAGTCACGGACTTTGTAATGTAATGCTCGATGTGAGCATTACATTACAGCGCTCGCCTTCAGTCAGTCGCCGGCTAAAATTACGAGGGTATTTCAGAAAGTACTACCCGTTTACTCATATAGATGGCGCTACTGATCCAATTAAAGACGAAGCGACGCAGGTGTCAACAGTGTTTAGTAAGACATGTTTTTATACACAATGATTTTGTTGGATGTTATAGGATATATACACATGTAAAATTACGAGGGAATTTCAGAAACTAGTACCGTTTACTCATACAGATGGCGCTACTAATCCAATTAAAAACAAAGCGACGCAGGTGTCAACAGTGTCATTGCAGCGTTGCGGAGAGAAAGAGTTCGAGTTCCTCTGAGTTTTGTGACTGTTTAGAATGGCGCATATGCGCTGTAAGGCGCTGGGCTCGAAATTTCAAAGAGGGAAGAGATAATGTGTTCGATGAAAAGAGGTCACGTCGCTCTTACCTTATCACCGACGATTTGAAGAAACGTGTAGATGAATTCATCAGAAAAGATCGACGTGTAAAACTTAATGAAATGAATAAGTGATATTGACTTAAAAGAACGTATACAGCATTGGCTGGATAATTTGGCGGTAGAGACTTACGAGGAAGGCGCAAACAAACTGGTTGCAAGATACGACAAATGTCTCAGCAATGGCGGCGACTACATAGAAAAATGAGTAAATGTATTACTTTCATTTAATAAAATCATTATTTACTTTCCTCCATTTTTCTTTTAATTAAATGTGAACCTGTACTATTTTCTGAACTTCCCTCGTAAAAGTAGAATGACATCGTCCTATTAAATACAATAAATCTGAAATTAAAATTTGTATGTCAAATATATTAAAGTATTTGAATGTCACGGGCTTATGATTTAATTCAGGGCTACACTGTAAAGGGGGCAAAAGATTGTACAAAAACTTTCTTTACGAGTTATATCTATGACTGTTGTCAAGTCTAAGTAAGAGGTCTGTTGAGTAAAGTATTATCATTAATTTTTTGTCGCTAAGCTACGTAAAATCTGCGAAAATTATGCCCTGATTGATAGAACAGTTCGCTGAAGAGACCTCTTCTAGAACCCAAGTCCACGATTGACAAATAGTTTTCATGAATCAGTGGGAGAATCATGTACGCACTCGTGCGATTGGTAAGTTGATTTAACGATACTAAGAGGATCGTCACCGATATTGTTAGATCAACTCCTGGTCTCTTATTAACGATTTTCTCTAACATTGCCCCGCTGGATATCGGACGTCTCGCTGTAACTCAGAATGAATAGACTAAGATTTCCAACAACATTGATCTTCCTATACAAGTTGATTTGGAGAGCATCCCCAGGACCTGACTGAAATCTAGAAGACAGATTTGGCTGGATACGGAAGTTCAGCATCCCATCAATGTAAATGATTGCTGGATAGGCTTTCTCGAATAACACCCTGAGTTGAGAAATGGAGATTTAATTGCTAATCCTTCAGAACCTCTGCGAGGCGTAACTGTTCCACCTAGGCAATGGTCTTAATTAAATAGGCTCCGCACAGACCACGAAAGGTGTAGAACTCAATGTTGGATAAATGGAAACTAGCAGATACTAGTCTCTGCGACAGGGGAAATGTGGAACAAACTATGATCCACATAGTAAACGACTGCCCCGAAGAAGTTTCGCTGGTGGCATCCACGAGCCGAGCAATTCTCTTCTCTAACAAATTAATTTTCTGGTGCCGAGGTATAGCACTAGGTCATTAGATTCGTTCTATGTAAGTACCTAAAGCGCGTACGAATGCCGTCTACAAAGTGCCGCTGTTGTATATATGCAATAATGCCAATGGGTAATATCCGGATCCATTCTGGAGAAAATAGTTATCTTTTTCATTTTTGTTTATATTTATAATTTAGTGTTTTCTTCTGTTTTAATGGCATACATTAGCTTGTTCAGTACGTATAAATAATTTAAAGTTTCCCTTATTATTTCATTTTTAGCTTGCAATTGATCTGTTGGATGAATAAATATTAATATTATTGTTATTATTGCTAATTTTATTTCTTATAAGAACTGTAAGGCATACTGCTTGTATGCAAAAATATATTTACGTCTGAAACTTAATTTAGTAAGAGTTAAAAATTATTGAAATCATAAATAGGTATTGAGAGAATTTAGAAATTCGTATGATACTGCAATTAAATTTATAAATCGTTGATTGACGAAGGAGATACTGTTGAAACATCATTATAACGATAAAAAAGTACTAAACTTCTAGTTTCCAAAATTTTATTGTAAATCCACTGCAATATTGTTTCGTCATACAATGGGCTTCATCAGGTGGATGAAAAACTGAATATTTAAAATACAAGTTTAAATATTTATGTACAAATTAATGAGAAGGAGTGAAGTTTGAATTTAAATTCAATTTGAATAAATTCAAATCTAAGTTGTCCGTTAGGAGCTACTATAAAATAATTAAAAACATTTCAAGCTTGGAAATACCAAACAAACGTAAACTCATTTCTTTTGATGTCTTGAATCTGTTCACTAGTATCCCACCCTACCAGGTAATAGACTTAATCACTTTACAACTAGAACGTAATAACACGAACATTGTCACAAAGACCGAAATTTTACAACTTTTAGAAATGTGACTGGAACAAAATTATTTCCAGTTTAAAAAGAAATTTTATAAACAAACACAGGGTTTTGCAATGGGGAACCCACTAAGCCCATTATTATCGGAAATTTTCATGAACAATTTAGAAATTAAAGTAAGTACACATCCTTTGTTTGGTAATTGTGTCTATTGGTTAAGGTATGTTGACGACATATTAATTTGCTTTAATGGTTCAGATAGACAATTAAAAACTTTGCATACTTATATTAACAGTATTCACCCCAAAATAACATTTACAATATAAACAGAAATAAATAAAAGCATTAATTTTCTAGACTTAACCAAAACACACAAAACTAATAAACACGAGTTCGCTATATACCATAAACCAACACATACAGACACCACAATAAACTCTAATAATTTCATTTTATAACATAAAAATTATCAGCATACCAATCAATGGTGTATAGATTAATTACCGTACAAATGAGTAAAAGTAATTTCGACCTAGAACTAAACAGGATATTCACAATAGCATTAAACAATGGTTACTCTACAAATATTATCAATAACATCCTGAATAGTCAATAAAAATCTAAAACCCTTTCTTTAGTTTACCCAACATTAAAAAACAGTGTAACTAATTCCTACAATTCAACCACTTGCTAAGGAAAAATTTCGGAAAAAATTGGTACTTTCATTGAAAAATTTAATAACGAACACATCATTTAAAACAGACAATACTATACAGAACATTATTAAAAACAACAAAAATAAAATTAACAAAGGTGTATATAAGTTAACAGGTGAAGATTCTAATAAGGTATAGATAGGACAAACGGGGAAGACGCTCAAAATTAGGATGAAAGAACATGAGAGAAATCATAAAGAAAAGAAAGTAAATTCAACTTTCGCAAATCATTGTTTAGAAATTAATCATACTTAGTGGCTCGATATGAAAAAGTTTTGAAAACGTGTGTGAAAGTCCAATTAATGGAATATTGTGAAAAAAATTCTTTAATTGAGTCGAATCAGTCGGGGTTTAGAAAATATCATTCGTGTGAAACGGTTGTGCTGAGTGTTTGCGATGCGTGGGCGAAAGTAATTGATAAAGGCAAGTTTGTTTTGACTGTATTCTTAGACTTTAGGAGGGCTTTTGAGACTGTTGACAGAGCCATGTTGTTGTGTAAATTAAATAAAATGGGAATATCTGGGTTAGCATTAGGATGGTTTGAATCGTACCTAAGTAATAGATACCAAGTTATAAAATATAGAAATGAGATGTCCGATAAGAGTATTACAAAATACGGAGTGCCCCAGGGAACAGTGTTAGGTCCACTATTGTTTATTCTGTACATTAATGATATAGCCAAAGCGGTTGATAATTGCGAAATATGTATGTTTGCTGATGACACCATGATCAATATAGTTGGTGACGATATTAGAGAGATGGTGGATAGCATGACTGTCCAATTAAATAAATTGTATAAATGGGTATGTGCGAATAATATAGCACTGAATTTAAGTAAAAGTAAGTTCATGATAATTGGTACTAAATATAAGATTTCTAAATTGAATTTTAATGATGTAGATTTGTATATGGACTCTAAGAAAATAGACAGAGTTGAGAATATGAAATATTTGTGGGTAATATTGAATACTAATTTAGATTTCAAAACTTACGTTCAATACCTATCAAATAAAATTTCCAAAAAGGTATTTTTCTTGAATAGATTTAGTCATAATTTGTCACTATTGTTGTTTAAATTTTTAATAGGACCACATTTTGATTTTTGCTCTGCCATTTTATTTAGTATAAATGGGAATGAGATGCAGCAACTCCAAAAACTACAGAATAAGGCTTTGATACGTCAATTAATCTAATGCTAGAAACTTTAAATTTAATAAGTGTAAAACAATACATAGTATATAAGACAATGGTTTTCATCTATAAAATTAAAATTGGAATAATGCCTCCTTACTTAAGTGGCAAATTAACAACGGTAGATCAAATTCACAACTACGGAACCAGAAATACAAACGATTACTATATTGAAAACTATAATAGGGTACAAACAACCAAGAATGTGTTTGTGAACGGACTGAAACTACCTACGCACATGAAATCTAGTGGTAGTTTGCATAGATTTAAGATCCTTGTGATAGAATTTGTTAGGGAAAACTTTTACTACATTATTTTTCTAACTTTCTAATGATTTATATTTTTCAAAATTTATTGTGCAAGTATATAGCAGTTGCTAAATAAAGTTATATAATATTATTACATTTAATATAGATTTCAAAATGTTACATATTCAAGATAAAAGCAAAAAAACTTAACTTGAAGCTAAGAAGAAGAAGAAAACTTAGAAATTAGTAGATATAATAATTTAGTTAGCTTTAAATGACCAATTAGATTTAAACAACTCTCCTCTACTAAATTTAAGATAGCAAAAAGTTTCCACCATCATTTTTTCTCAATAATTCGTACATAAATATTCAAATTTGTATTTTAAATATTTAGTTTTCCATCCACTTGAGGAAGCTACTGTACGACCAAACAATATTTTAGTGGATTTACCTTAAAATTTTTGAAACTAGAAGTTTAGTACTTATTTCTTATTGGTAATTAAATTTATTTTAATTGGGGCATTCCTAAAAATAAAAGAAATCACAATTTGAAAAATTACATTTTACTAAATACATTCTGGCAAGTAAATACCGAAAATTGTAAGGAATTAGTATCTATAGATGAAATAAGAAACTCTGTCGAGACATTACGAATACTAGGTTCGGTTGAAACCCAAGAAAAAATTAAAAGGGATGTTGAATGCATGAAGGAAGAAGAATGACACGTGTCTAAAGGCAAATTAACTTAGACTATGACGCGGTCGAGATCTAAAAGAATTATTAAACCACCCGATAGATTAAATTTATAACCAGTAGAGCTAAATTAAGCAGGGAGAGATGCTATATACCGCGTTTCAATATAAACGATATATTGTACCTTCCCTTTGAGTAGGTGTCAGTAGTGAGTGGAGAGTTTTTTAAGTTTATTGTATGACTTACATTTATATTTTATTTAATAAAATATCGGGTGTTCAGAAAAATTCGGTATCAAGGTAACCCATGGAAATTTGAAGTCATGTCTGATATGGAGTACGATAGTTTAGGTCAAATGATATTTCCGCTTGTAAGTAATTGTGACATCGCTTGAAATTTCATTAAAATGCCATATTAATTAATAATTTTTGATAGTGCTCGTTTGTACACAGCTGCTTTGAGACGAGTAAAGTTGAAAAAATTCTTGGCGAACATTCCAACAAAATTCTACTAAATGTTGCCCTACAGCTTAGATTTATTGAACTGGATGAAAAGAATTTCCAATCCGGTGGGAAAAAAATGTTTTAATTAAAGTGGAGATTATGTCGGCAAATAAGATGTATTCAATAATACGTCAATAATATTTAATAATATTTCATATTATTAAAAATACCTTTGTATTATACAAAACTGGTGGGGTTTACCTACTCATGTATGTTTCAATTATTCTGATACAATAATACTGTATTCCGGTTTCAATTTGATCCCTCCCCCTACAAATGCTTAAAATTCTATGTTATTCCAAATATAGAATTTTTTTAAATGTATTTGTCTCATTTAATTATTTCTTTTTGGTTGCATGTTAAATGTGCTCATCAATTAAAAAATTTATATAGTAATTAAATTATAATTAGGTAGATATAATAAAACACAGTTGTATAGTTTCAAAATAATATATATAATGTTAACACACTACATATGTTTCACCACACTGTGGCTTCATCAGGTGGATGAAAATACTAATTCAAAATATCAATTAGATCTTATATATATATCAATACAAAGTATAGAACTAATCTCATTCTAAGAGGGGGTGGACATGTATGAGTTTTAAGTTTAGTAGGGGGGAGTTATTTATGTCTAGTTGGTCATTTAAAATTATACCTAATTTATTATATTTGTTAAGTTCTAAACTTTCTAACATATTAAGTTTTTTACTTTTATCTAGAACATGCAAAGTTTTAAAATTAGTGTTGAATTTGTGATTATGTTCTAGGCAATGATTAGCGAAAGTTGAGTCTGTCTTCTTGTCTCTGTGGCTTCTTTCATGTTCTTTCATTCTAATATCAAATGTCCGTCCTGTCTGTCCGACATACACTTTTTTACAATCTTCGCATGTCAACTTGTAAACCCCTGAGTTTAATCTATTGTCCGTTTTATCTTTGTTGTTTTTTATAGCGTTTTGTAAGGAATTGTTAGTTTTGAATGAAATGGTCTCTTCTTTACTTGTTTTGATTAAGTTTCCTACTTTGTTTGAAATTGTACCGATGTATGTGATAGAATTATAACTAAATGTTCTATTGCTTTTACTGTGGGGTAAATTGAAGATATCGTTTTAGATTTCTGTAGTTTTTTTAGAATATTATTAATTAAATTTATGGTGAAACCATTATTTAGCGCTATAACGTGTATTCTATTTAATTCTATATCGGAAGTTTTCTTTACTCAACGGGACGTTAATTAGTCTGTGAAGCATTGATTGGTAAGCAGATAATTTATGTGTAATGGGGTGAAACGAATGTGCGTGTATAGTTGTGTCTGTATGTGTAGGTTTGTGGTAGATATTTATTTTACACATACAGACACAACTATACACGCACATTCGTTTCACCCCATTACACATAAATTATCTGCTTATCAATCAATGCTTCACAGACTAATTAACGTCCCGTTGAGTAGAGAAAACTTCGATATAGAATTAAATAGAATACACATTATAGCGCTAAATAACGGTTTCACCATAAATTTAATTAATAATATTCTAAAAAACTACAGAAATCTAAAACGATATCTTCAATTTACCCCACAGTAAAAAACAATAGAACATTTAGTTATAATTCTATCAGATACATCGGTACAATTTCAAACAAAGTAGGAAACTTATTCAAAACAAGTAAAGAAGAGACCATTTCATTCAAAACTAAGAATTCCTTACAAAACGCTATAAAAAACAACAAAGATAAAACGGACAATAGATTAAACTCAGGGGTTTACAAGTTGACATGCGAAGATTGTAAAAAGTGTATGTCGGACAGACAGGACGGACATTTGATATTAGAATGAAAGAACATGAAAGAAGCCACAGAGACAAGAAGACAGACTCAACTTTCGCTAATCATTGCCTAGAACATAATCACAAATTCAACACTAATTTTAAAACTTTGCATGTTCTAGATGAAAGTAAAAAACTTAATATGTTAGAAAGTTTAGAAATTAACAAATATAATAAATTAGGTATAATTTTAAATGACCAACTAGACATAAATAACTCCCCCCTACTAAACTTAAAACTCATACATGTCCACCCCCTCTTAGAATGAGATTAGTTCTGTACTTTGTATTGATATATATAAGATCTAATTGATATTTTGAATTAGTATTTTCATCCACCTGATGAAGCCACAGTGTGGTGAAACATATGTAGTGTGTTAACATTATATATATTATTTTGAAACTATACAACTGTGTTTTATTATATCTATATAATGAAGTTTCAACAAGTATCTCCTTCGTCGATTATAATTAGGTAATTAATTAGTTGTATAATTCTAATAGGCGTATGATTTGTGCTATTCAAATGTCTTATCTTTATTATTTTCAACTAAAATACTTTTATTAAAATAACTAAAATAAAGCTATCGAATCGATTCAATAATATCAAATGAGAAAATTTATTTATTTTTTGTATTGGGACCTGTGTTATTTTTAACCAAATGGTGCGAAACAATTATTGCCATTATTAGAAGTAAAACGAATTTTTTTTTTGTAGGTATTAACCTTATTTAACCATTATTTTCAATATTTTAATCGCAATGTAAAGAATGGACATCAAATACAATTTAAACACTTATAAAATTGTAATTAATTATTCGGATTTCTCTTTGCTTGCCTAATGATGGTCATTAGTAACTTAAGGGCTGGATTCAATCAGTTTTCGAATTACCCTTTTGGGTCCTTTTACATGGCTGGATATCGTATTTTCTCTCTATGTATTCCCAGTGATGTTCATTAGGACTAGACTTCAGGGAAGAATTTACACGTTTTAGGACGATTATTTAGCGAATATACTATGCTCAAATGTTCTGAAGCAGCCTATAATATATAAATTAAATTGGGACAGTTTCCTAAATTACGTACAGTAAGTATATAATTTTATAGGTTATAGCTTATTTAAGTGTCATTTACTTAATGAAATACCTTGCTATATTAACTACGTAAAGGTTAGGTAGAGTTGATAATACTGGAGAAACTTTTGCTCTTCTAGTGCATAGAAATAGCAACTTGCTTTGTATTTTTTAGGAAAATATAAAATAGATTTTAACTAAACTTGATACTTTTTTTAATTAAAGAATATGTATAAAAGTAGAAATATAAACGGATATGCTGCAGGATAAGGCTGCACGGAAGGGCAACTAAAAGTAGTATGATTGCTACTCAGATGACCGTAAAATCCGTCATGAATTCTATTACTACTTATCTAAAATGGAAAGCGATACCTCTACAGAGCCTAGGGCCTCTTGGCAGTTTATTGGTAAGCGCTGTTCCCCTTTCAGCAGATAAAGAGAGCAATAATTTTGTTGTTGAGCCTTTTACGGCGAACGAGGTTCTGGCAGCTATGATGTATCTTAAAGCAGACTTTACGTCTAGTCCCGATAAACTTTCGAATTTTTTGATCAGAGTTTGCACACCTACTCTATGTATCCACTACATATAATTTTTAACCGCATCCTGCATACATGAATTTTTCCAGAAGTGTTGAAAATAACTAAAGTCAATCAGATTTTTAAGAAGGGGGGCAAGCATGACATCACAAGCAGTAAACCAATTTGCATCTTGTCTGTAAGATCTTCGAATAATTGCTGTATGATAAACTGAATAAATGTGGGCAGCGCTACATCGCACGGATTCATGATGGAGAGATCGACTGTTACAAATCTGGCAGAGATTACCCAATTTATTAGTTCCTGTATTGATTCACACGACCAAGTTGATGTACTATACACTGACTTTGCGAAAACGTTTGACAGCATACATTATTGTTTACTATAATCTTAGTTGAGTTTGTCATCTATCTTAATAGTTTTTGCTTAGACGACCATTTTAACAACAACAATATTAACGATCTCTTTTCTCTTCCCGGTTGTCGTGTTCTTGTTTTTGTCGACGATCTAAAAAATATTTGCAAAAATTTCTTCTATGTCTGACTGTGAAGGGGTCCAGAGTGATTTAAGTTCAGTCTGGTGTTACAAAAGCAAAATGAAGTTTAATACTAACAAATGTGCTGTTGTTACTTATACTATTTGCAATAATTTGTTAATATTTTCATATACTCTGGATTGTACCCTTATTCCCAGTTAAATACGATGAATTAAAAATACTGAATTTATTATGTCTTCAATAATTAATTATTTTAATTTCACCGGATATCTCAGGGTATGTTTAAATTAAATCATGAAACTTTCTCAGCGATTTAATTAGATTCTTTGGCAACTATAATAAAGTGTACTTTGATTCAAATAAAAAATTATATATACGAGGTGCTACGTTTATACTAAATCAGTGTGTCAAAGGATACCTTGCTAATAGTTTTTGTGTTCATATTAGTTGAGTTGTGTTTGAATTGTTCTACGATACTACAAGGTCTGTGGTGAAAGAGCAAAGAATGGTAATCAATTTTGCATCAAACTTGATAAAATTGCAGCGGAAACTCTGAAAATGCTTAAGCAAGCGTTTAGTGACGATGCTTTCGGCCGGACGCAAACTTATGAATAGTCCAACTGTTTTAAAAATTCATGTGTGCCGGTTGATGACGATGAGCGTTCCGGTCGACCATCGAAGGAAAACACGCCACGAAATGTGTCAAAGTGCATGATGCTGTCCTGCAAGACCGAAGGAGGATAATCCATGACATTTGTAATAATGTCTGCTTGTTGTGCGGCGCTTGTCATCGTATTCTGTCCGGCGAACTCAACATGCGGCGTATTGCTGCGAAGTTTGTGCCAAGGTTACTCAGTATTTAACAAAAAAGGCACCGAAAAACGGTGTACGAAGCTGAGAGAAACTGTCGAAAGGGATGTGAACTCCAGGGATCTGAACTCCAGAATCATTACTGGCGACGAATCATGGGTGTGCGGTTATGATCCCGAAACACAGCAGCAGTCATCGCAGTGGAAGACGCCATCGTCATCACGACCGAAGAAAGCACAAGTTCAGACCAACGTCAAGCCGGTGTTTAGTTGTTTTTTTAACATTGATGGCATCGTGCATAAAGAATTTCTCCTACCACGTGGACGATGTTTTTCGGCGACTAAAAGAAAACAATAGGCGCAAGCGGCCAGCCAAGTAGCGCCGTTTTAAGACGATTGAGGAGATCCAGAATAATACTTTTGTATTAAACAAAATTGGTAAGGTTTTTGCCTATTGAAGTTTGTTTCAAATTATTCTGTTACATACGCATGCGGTTGATCCGTAAAGAGTAGTGAAGACACGATAATACAGTTTCCAGAGATACGGCGGTTCTATCTGATGGAAACGCTTTGTTAGTTCTACAGTTGTTATGTAGACAGAGCTAGTTGCTTCGGCTGTTTGCCAATATGCAGCGCTCAATGTACTTCTACGCTGGCGAAGTTGTTCCTTTTTGTAAATGTATCCTTCTCCAGCAGGTGCGTACTAACGAATCTGTAGAAAGATTAAATACGTATCAACGCCTTTGAAGAAGGATACGTTCACGAAAATATTAATAATGAACTTGTATTGTGTTCTCCACATCAGATTTTTAATAATATTTTATATTATTAAAAATTCTTTTATAAAAATGTCATAATGTACTGATAATTTGGCATTGATTTTCATAGTTTAAGATTTCACTTAAGTACATTATTACAATTAGTAATTTTACTATTTAACATTTACATAATATTTATATTTCCTACTTATTACATATTTTTTACTGGTACTGAAATATATTTTATTTATATTTCTCTTTATACAATTAACTGATTAGAAATTTAATTGTATTTATTTCATATAAAACAAAAATGTTTTTTAATAACATGAAAATATTAAAAATCCGTTGTGGAAGAACACAATACAAGTTCTAGTTTGTGTGAAAGTATCTTTCCAGACATGCAGACTTATGTTTCATTTTACTATAGAATCTTCAGTACATGCTGCTGGAAAGATACTTTTACCATAAATATCACCCATACTACATTACAACATTCATTAAGACACAGCGTAGAAGAACATTAAGTGCCGCTCTTTGAGTAATGCGAACCTCAAAACAACCGTCGCCGTCTTCATAACAAGTGTAAGACTTAGCCAGGGGTTTCCATCTGACGAACACAATCACAACTTGCAGAAACTCTATTAATTTCCATTCTACATCGGACACAAGTAGGGATGCAAACGATACATCGATGTTTCCAAACATCGATGTATCATTCATAAACATCGATGTTTTAGTATCGATGTCGAAGCCCCAAAAACATCGATACATCGTTAATCAATGAACGATGTTTTAACGTCGATGTTTGTTTATAATAGCGCCATCTGCATACTATTTGCGGAAGCGAATCACATCACTATTACTGTTTGCAAATTTTTGCAAACGTCTCGTTCACGGAATATGCACTAGATGCCCAGTTTTAAGATGCTACATTTTAGAGATGCGACTGCTAAAGCTAAAGTCTTCAGTTATATAAACAATTACGTAACCAGTATGCAAGCAACGATTGCCAGAACTGAGTCTTCTGACAGTTCTGACGAATCTGAAAAGGACGATAACATGGAACCTGACATATGGAGTTACCACACACAATTATCACATAAAAACATAAAAAACAGAACTAGCGACAATGACAAAAGAAAAGTTGATTCAGAATTTCATATGTTTCTATCATCACCGGTCACTCCTATCAAAGGAGATCCTATGGAAATATGGCATGACATGCGTACAATGTTTCCATTCCTATTCAAAATCGCCATGAAGTACAAGGTGGCGCAAAACAACTCCACTATTTTACACAAATATATTTTATATTTATGAACAAGTTAGAAAGGAAATAACTAAACATTTCTCAAGCCCTGGTAATGCAGTTTTAAGTTCTGAATAATACATCTGTAAGATGGCTTCCGTTGTTGGCAGCACGTTGCCTTAAACGATTTATAAAGTTTTCGAACACTCTATTAAGAAGCTCTTGATTTATTAAGCGTATTTCGTTCCGAATGCTTTCTTTTAATTCTTGAAGGGTATCGTAGCGATGGCGAAATACCTGCTTCTTCAAATACCCCCACAAGAAAAAATCTGGCACTGTTAAATCCGGCGAACGTGCCGGCAACGGAGTTTGACCAAAACGTGAAATAACATGGCCAAATGTTTCCCTCACTACAGCCATACTTATTCGCGCTGTATGCGCCGTCGCCCCATCTTGTTGAAGATAAACATTTCGTGAGTCAACACCAATCCTATGTAGCTCAGGAATCACAAAATGCTGAAGCATGTTAACGTACCGTTCAGCAGTAACTGTAACGGTACGATTTCCTTCTTCGAAAAAGTATGGTTCAATTATTCTAGACCTTGTTACTCCACACCAAACAGTTACTTTTGGAGAATGCAGTGGTTGCTCGTGTAAATTCCGTGGATTATCTGTTGACCAAAAGCGCATGTTCTGTTTGTTTACATACCCGGACAAATGAAAATGTGCTTCGTCGGACATCACTAGCAAATTAATAATATCGGGTGTTTCGTTTAACATGTGCAGCATAGTATTGCAAAAAAGTACTCTATTTTGTCTGTCCTGAGGATGTAATTTTTGCACTATTTGTAGTTTATAAGGATGCAATTTTAACTAGCGCATAATTCTTTGGGTACTTCTTCGTGAAAGTCCTAACTCTAGCGCCTGTCTTCGTACCGATAAACGTGGAGCTGCTCGGACTGCTTCTCTAACTCTCTCTACATTTTGTTGGGTGCGTACACTCCTTGGTCTACCACGTTTTTCGTCTAAAACGCTGCCGGTTCTGGCAAATTTATGAATCCAACTCAATATTGTTTTACTAGTGGGAATCCGTCCACGTCTTGGAACTTGAAACCTATTCCGAAAGTGTCGTTGTGTTTGTATGATAGATTGTGTTTCGTAATATAGTTTTACTGTTGTAGCACGTTGTTCACTTGACCACCGTTCCATTGCTATTATCCCAATGAAACGGCACGATATGACGTTTACACTGACAGGTATATTAAATTCCAATCATACTATCAGTCCTGCCAGTCACTCGCTGAAATAATGGAGTTTGTTTTGCGCCACCTTGTATTTGCCAATCGTGGCAACTTCGGTGCCCAGTGAGCGGTTGTTCTCTGAAGCTGGGGCAACAATAACCCAAGAGAGAAACCGCTTATTGGGCACCAGGGTATCAAAATTAATGTTTTTGAATTCCATTATTAAAAATAATACTTTCACAAATAAATTTAATTAATATTATCTATGTGTTTTAATTCTTATACTAAAAATTCAGCTTCTCAATAATTTTTCAAAAACATCGAAGAAACATCGATGTATCGTTAGTAAACGTCGATATTTTCGACATCGATGTTTTACTTTTGAAAAACATCGATGTTCTAACATCGATGTTTTTATGAGCGATGTTGCATCCCTAGACACAAGCGATAGCGTATATAACAAAGTAATTTTAGGCACGCTTGACGCTAATACCGATTCCACAAGTTGCGGTTGTATCCGTCAGATGGAAACCTCTGGCTAGGTCTTACACTTGTTATGAAGACAGTGATGATTGTTTTGGCGTTCATGATGTTGAGATTAGTCAACGAGAGGCGCTGAATGTTCTTCTACGCTTTGTCTTAACGCTGCCTTCTGTGTTCAGTCTTAATAACAGCAGCTTGTACGGATGATTTTATAGTAAGATGAAACACGTATGGAAAGATACTTTCGCAAATATGAACTTCTATTATGTTCTCCACATTTGATTATTGATATGATTTTATATTATTTAGAAATGCTTTTGTTTTATGCAAAATATGTGAGGTTTTACCTCAAGTATGTTTCAAACTACTTTGCTGTGTTTATTTGAGTATATTTATGTATATATATATATATATATATATATATATATATATATATGTGTGTGTGTGTGTGTGTGTCTGTGTGTGTGTGTGTTGACAGATAATAGATAGCGAGTAATGTCTTATAAAAATTTCAGTAGAATCAACTTCGATACATGTAGTTCGAAAAAAAACACTTATATCCATTAAAATAACATTAGTCCTGCCGTAAATAGCTACGCCGCCACCTTACTTACTCTTTACTATCAAAATAAGCGATTAAATGAATGTTACAGAAAATTTACATAATTTCATTATATTATATTATTTGTTCTTTAATGCTCGGTTGATAATAAGTCCGGATGCCTCGGTTATAAATAACTACTTCTGTAATGGTCTTAATGTGTTTTATTCTTACTTAATTTGCATAATCGGCTTCGTATTTATTCAATTCTTAAACGAACTCTAACCTTTTAATGTTTCGTTAATGTTTACAAATTTGTGTTAACTTGTAGAGCTTTGCGTAGAGACATAATTTCTAATAGAATTCATTGGCTTTAATGTGATCCTTTCAATTTCTCTATTATTTTGTGTAATATTTGCAATTATTTTCCAATGCATGATCAACTTCTTTGTTTGTTGGATGATATTCCAATTTGCTCAAGATGTTTGTCTAAAGAATGTGGAAAAGTGGAGGATTTTATATTTAAATATTGACAGCTTTAAGGAATTGATACTGTAATGATTTAAAATTTAAAAAGGCTCATTGATAACTACAGGTATATACCAATTCTAAAATCAACAGTATTCAAAATAAGTTTAGTAACGAGAAATTTTGTTGAATATGATCACATCGCACATGTCCGAAAAAACGGTTTACCTGCAATGCAAAAGTTTTAGTCTTTACTCATACCTAAATGTGGTATCACAATATGTTAATACCACAATAATTTCATGTAAGCAGATTTATTATAAGATTGTTCCTTTTACCATTTTTGACAATAAATAAATTTTTAGATTTTTGAAAAAGGTACTAGATATAGCACCGAAACGTCAAATTAAATATTGTTTTAATTAGCCGGCTGCTAGTCCCAAAAAATTCTAAGAATTAGGAGAATTGATTTTAATATGTTTAGTGACGTCTGTGCTAAATATTAACTCTGTAATTGAACTCCTGATGAAGTAACGAATGGTAATGAAATATAGAGTGAAATAAATGAGTTTTTTTATTTTGACAGACCGCTTACCCGTTTAATTAATTTTTTACAAATCATACGAAATAATAATTTTCGTATGATTTGCTTTGTAATTTGTAGACAGCAATGTTTACATCCCCACTTACTCTGCAATTACAAACATTCTAATTTGATATATGTAAATATTTCATATAAAAGCCGAAAAACTCCAATAATTTATCAATTGTTATATTTAATAAACGGCTAAGAAATGATCTAAACACTTATATATACCCTGTGTATAAAATGTCGCAAAAACTACACGTACCACAAAACCACATTCTTCGTTCGGTTATGAATAAAAAATATTAATGTTAAAATGTCGTATCATATGTGTTCAAGAAATATACTTTTGGTGACACTATAGCTGCATACTATGGTAATTGTGGATACCACAATAATTTCTGCATTTCGATATTCGAAAACATTTTGCTCGTTATTAGTAGTATCAGATGGATAAATCTGATGTTTTAAATTATACACATTACGCGAGGTATGATTTGCTCTACAAATTTTTTTTGTCAAAATAATATATATTGAAAAATATTTAATTACAGTGTATTTTATAATAGGATTAGTTCTTTGTTTGGGTATTTATCTGAAAGTAAATCAGTGACACTATTACCTACGTAATTGTTGGAATTGAAAACCAACTGTCTCTAAGCATAGTTGTAATCTACGAGGTATCGTCTGTTCTACTTGTTCGAGTTTTTGTGGTGTAATTTTCAATACTGTCGCGTTATTTTTGTTTCTGACTTCGTTAGCGCCGTGTGGTGATCTATAAAATTACGAAATACATATTTATTTGTTGAAAAGTTGTATTTATAAAGTTTTTAATTTTATTTATATAATTGGAAAACATACGGGTGGTGATCTATCTATCTAAAATTACGAAATACATATGTATTTGTTGAAAAGTTGTATTTTTAAAGTTTTTAATTTTATTTCTATAATTGGAACATTATTATTTGTTAATTTTGTCGTTCAAGTTGAGTAAAGGAGTATTAATATTGACTAGCAATAGTTTCTCAAGGTTTTCTTCTGTCAATTTTGTTCTCTTTGAATTAAGTACATACTTATAAATAGAAAACGTCCTTTCTACATCGCAACTGGTTATAGGTGCATCCTGGAAATATTCTTGTGTGCAAGGAGCTCACACAAATCCCAAATTTAAAAAATCAGTTGTACTTTCTTCACGAACACTTTGGAAAATTGCCAAAACTAATCACTTATTTTGAAAATCGAAATCTAAATTAAATGACTGATTAACCACATTAGATGTGGCTGTTAATAATTTGAAAGTATTCCAAGTGACTTCGGATGTGGCCTTCGGCAAAAGTTTGAAGCAATTCTTAATAGAAATCCAGATTTAATTACATTGCAGCAATTATGTATGGAGACAATTCCACAAAATCTAACGGCTAAATATGAAGAAATCATATGCTTATCCATATGTATTGATTTAAACGATGGCTTCTAATGCGTTCTACTGTTCTCGTATAGCACCTAGAAACATAATATTTGCGTAAAGTTGATTCATCAGGAACATTTCGACCAGTATATTTTTTCAGAAATGTCTTCAAAATTGGATTGTTCAATTAAATAATGGAATATTAGCTGCCATAAAAGTTGCACAGAGTTCTTCGTTAAAATTGTCAGATTCCAACGGGTTCAATTTTTTTTCGTGCTTTAATGATCCTACGTGACGTTTTACGGTTGATTTATTGCAATTTTTCAATAACGTTTCACACACTTCACAATAAATTTCGGAATCACTGGCAACGTACATACAATCAGTATGGCCCTCAATCCAAATCGCCATTGTTTCACGATGCCATTCTCGACGCTCTTCCATTGTCTGAAAAAGTAAGAATATTCTAGATCCAAATAAACGAAATTAAATAACGAAATTTTATGCACACTTACGTGAAAATAATTGGAAGATGTTGCTTAAATGAAAAGAAAAGGAATGTACGTGCTATTTCTCTTACGAAATACGATAAACTTATTTATTTTATCTACGTACACGACACCACTGAAAACACTATATTCTCCGAATACAATAGCTGGGTTGTCCATTGTTATCGCTGCGAGACCAAGTGGCCGAGTAAGTCAAACAAATACTTCATTGAATTACGCCGGGATGTACTGAGCGCGTTATACACAATTCCAATTGCCGATTGCGTTTTATGGAAATTGCATCCGTTCTCTAATTATTATTATTAATATTTCTTATATTTGGTACGAACATATAAATGTATAATCCTGTATATAATAAAGCCTTGACTTGTAGATAATAAAGATAATAAAAGACGCTTTATAACTAATTATTCTGTCCGATAGTAAATTTAACGTTTCGTTAATCGCGCTACGAAAGACCATTGAAATAAATATAGTAGCTTACTAATTATGTATAAGAAGTGTGTCGAATAGTGCCTGCCAACTTTAAAAGAAATATGAAACAGTCACGAACTTTTGACGTCACCGGCGATATCTTCCGTAAGCTTATATTAATTGATCATTGTTGGGAAAACTTTGAGGCATTTACCTTAATATAATTAGTTCCACGATTCCGAGAGAGTGTATATTTTTAGGATGAAAAACTTGCCGTAATTTGTGTAATTATCGTTTATTTCTGGTCTTTTTGTTTCTGATTTTACACTCAGGACTTGAGCTTGCACTCGAACACCGGTCGACTTTACAATTAATCACTTTCTCATTAAAATATTTCTGTCGATATTTCGTTCGAAGGTAAAACCTTCTAATTTCCTCATGGACTAATTCCAGATTCAATTTTACTTTTAGAAATGTATTTACGTTCTTTTTTCACAAACAGATCAATAATCTTAATACAGCCTTATACAATAACATTTCTTGGCAAATATTAACTTTTTGGAATTAATAGTATATAAAATAGGAGTGTTTATTTTTTCGCATGGCTAAATTTTTGACATTTAATTAGAGTTTATGGAATATGAATACAAGATATTAGCTTTGTATTTTATAGCCTTTACATACAGTTGCTTTAATTCGTAACTATATCTCTTGACTTTGTTTTTTAGGAGTGGTATTAAATTATTTATAAAAAGGAATGATATCAAATAAAATTCACGAAAATATGGTAGCATCTAAAACGGACTTTGTTTTAGCTCGTGATATAGTGAAATAGTGTGATGAATTTAAACATAGATAGAACGTTTTATAAAAAAAAAACATGCCGAATGTCGTACTGCCATGGTAATATAAAGTTCCGATTTTTATGCACAAGAAATGCGCATAAATGCGCATAAATATGTCACGTTCTTCCCAAAAATATGTCAAATATATGCTTCATTCTTACCATTTATGCATTTCTATACACTTTTTTTCTTTATGTATTTCGCTTACTGGAAATCAAGGAAAGAGTAGCAAAACAACAAAAAGTAGTCTAAATTACATCTATACATAAAAAATAATGATTACTAGAAGAGCATTGCATAATAACATGGTAAAAGATTACGATTAATGGCTATATATATATATATATATATATATATATATATATATATATATATATATCTATGGATGTTACTTAATAACATAATAAGTTATTATTAGAGAACGGATGCAATTTCCATAAAACGCAATCGGCAATTGGAATTGTGTATAACGTACACAGTACATCCCGGAGTAATTCAATGAAGTATTTGTTTGACTTACTCGGCCACCTGGTCTCGCAGCGATAACAATGGACAACCCAGCTATTGTGTTCGGAGAATATAGTGTTTTCAGTGGTGTCGTGTACGTAGATAAAATAAATAAGTTTATCGTATTTCGTAAGAGAAATAGCACGTACATTCCTTTTCTTTTCATTTAAGCAACATCTTCCAATTATTTTCACGTAAGTGTGCATAAAATTTCGTTATTTAATTTCGTTTATTTGGATCTAGAATATTCTTACTTTTTCAGACAATGGAAGAGCGTAGAGAATGGCATCGTGAAACAATGGCGAGTTGGATTGAGGGCCATACTGATTGTATGTACATTGCCAGTGATTCCGAAATTTATTGTGAAGTGTGTGAAACGTTATTGAAAAATTGCAATAAATCAACCGTAAAACGTCACGTAGGATCGTTAAAGCACGAAAAAAAATTGAACCCGTTGGAATCTGACAATTTTAACGAAGAACTCCGTGAAACTTTTATGGCAGCTAATATTCCATTATTTAAATAGAACAATCCAATTTTGAAGACATTTCTGAAAAAATATACTGGTCGAAATATTCCTGATGAATCAACTTTACGCAAATATTATGTTTCTAGGTGCTATACGAGAACAGTAAAACGCATTAGAAGCCATCTTTTGAATCCATACATATGTACAAGAAGCTTGTGTTTATGTATGACAATACGTTATGCACGTATAAAGCATTGTTACAATATGAAACAGACATGTAAATAATTTACATATCTGTAACTGTACACATGGACAATATACCTCGTATTTCCAGCATTTACTTCTGCTTAAGACATATGTTTCTGCCATCTAGGGGTCTTCAGTCAAGCTAGTGAAGTAATGTATACACATTAATACAAATCAATTAAACAAATGATTAATGAGGTAAATACAGATACAAATCATTTGTTTAATTTATTTGTATCAATGTGTATACATTACTTCACTAGCTTGACTGAAGACGCCTAGATGGCAGAAACATATGTCTTAAGCAGAAGTAAATGCTGAAAATACGAGGTGTATTGTCCATGTGTACGTTACAGATATGTAAATTATTTACATGTCTGTTTCATATTGTATCAATACATATGGATAAGCTCCGACGAAACGGTGGATATGTTAGGACGCTGTGTGGTAAATGTTGTAGCTGGTGTACTACATCCAACTATTCCCTATAACTCATATGTAATAGCAACAAGTGTTATAAATAGAGTTGATGCGGATACTGTTGCTGAAACCATTAAGGAGAATACACAAAAAATGCTTCATTCGGACGCCACGTACAAAGAAAAAATACTTGTATTTGTCAGTGATAGTGCTGCGTATATGTTAAAAACAGGCAGACTATTGAAGAAACCATATCCTAATATACTGCATATTACTTGTGTAGCACATGCTCTCCACAGAATCTGTGAATATAACAGAGACACTTTTCCGGAAGTTGATAGACTTGCTTTTAAAAGCTTTTAAAAAGTTTTCAGAAAAGCACCATTGAGAGTAGCTCTTTTCAGGGAAAAATTTCCATCTCTGTCACTGCCTCCCACTCCAGTAATAACTAAATCGGGAACATGGCTGGAAGCTACTAGTTATTATGCTGAGAATTTCGATAGTCTAAAACATTTCGTAACACTGCTAAAGGAGGATGCTAGAAGTATTGGTGAGTGCAATCTTCTTCTTCTTCTTCAGGTGCCATCTCCTCTCAGAAGGTTGGCTATCATCACGGCTATTCTCATTTTTGATGCTGCGGCTCTAAATAGTTCAATGGAGCTGCATTTATACCACTGTCTCAAATTATTTAACCAGGAAATACGTCTTCTTCCTATATTTCTTCTTCCCTGTATCTTACCCTGAATAATTATCTGTAGCAGAGCATATCTTTCCCCTCTCAACACGTGGCCCAGATATTGTAGTTTTCTTATCTTTATTGTGTTCAATATTTCCTTCTCTTTCCCAATTCTTTTAAGTACTTCACTATTCGAAACCCTATCTATCCATCTTATCTTCAGGATCCTCCTATATGCCCACATTTCAAATGCCTCTAGACGCTTGTTAGTGTCTTGCTTTAGCGTCCAGGCTTCCATCCCGTACAGCAGCACCGGGAACACGTAACATTTCAATACCCTGATCTTGAGACGCAGACTAAGGTCATTGCCACACAATACTTTCCTCATCTTGTTGAATATATTCCTGGCTTGGCCGATTCTCGTTCGAATTTCTTCTGTATATTCATTTGTGTCGGTAACAGTTGTTCCCAAATATTTGTATTTCTTTACTCTCTCTATTGGCTGTTCTCCAATCCATAAGCCTTCTTGATGTCGGTTAGACTTTGTAATAATCATGAATTTAGTTTTTCTAACATTTAGTGTGAGGCCACTTTCTTCGCCATTTATTACAACCTGGTCCATTAATCTTTGTAAGTCTTCCAGTGATTCTGCGATAATAATGGTGTCATCCGCATATCTAATGTTATTAATAATTCTTCCGTTAACTTTTATTCCTATTGTTGTTTCTGCTAACGCTTTCTGAATGATGTTCTCAGAGTATAAATTGAACAACAACGGGGACAACACACATCCTTGTCTCACACCGCGCTTTATCCTTATATCTTCCGATACCTCTTCACCCAGCCTGACATTCGCTGTCTGGTTATAATACAAATAAGCTATTATCCGAATATCCTTGTTGTCTATGTCTTTAGCTTTGAGAAGCCGAATCAAGTCGTCATGGCGAACCCTGTCAAATGCCTTGTTGTAGTCCAAAAAGCAGATGTACAAAGGTTGATTGACGTCCATGCATCTCTGAGCCAGCACGTTAAAGCCAAATAGTGCTTCTCTTGTTCCCATTGCATTCCTGAATCCGAATTGAGAGTCACTAAGATCTTGTTCTAATTTTCTGAATATTCTCTGGTGTATGATCTTCAGGAATATCTTGAGGGTGTGGCTCATCAGGCTGATTGTCCGATGGTCATTGCATTCCTTTGCGTTAGGTGTTTTTGGCAGGGCAATAAATGTTGATCTCAACCATTCTGTGGGAATGATGCCTGTGTTATAGATTGTGTTGTATAGATCCACCATTACTCCTATTCGCCCCTCTGTTATGAGTTTCCACAAAATCTAACGGCTAAATATGAAGAAATAAAAGAATATTTCCAGTATGCACATATAACCAGTTGCGATGTAGAAAGGACGTTTTCTATTTATAAGGATGTACTTAATTCAAAGAGAACAAAATTGACAGAAGAAAACCTTGAGAAACTATTGCTAGTCAATATTAATACTCCTTTACTCAACTTGAACGACAAAATGAACAAATAAAAATGTTCCAATTATAGAAATAAAATAAAAAACTAAAAAAATACAACTTTTCAACAAATACATATGTATTTCGTAATTTTATAGATCACCACCCGTATGTTTTCCAATTATATAAATAAAATTAAAAACTTTATAAATACAACTTTTCAACAAATAAATATGTATTTCGTAATTTTATAGATCACCACCCGTTCGTTTTCCAATTATATAAATAAAATTAAATATTTTAGAAATACAGCTTTTCGCCAGTACTGCACTGGGCTTTGCGTCATGTGGTAAGCGTGTCCGTTCTCTAGTTATTATGTAACAAAATAAATTGAAACATACATGAGTGGGTAAAAACTTAAACAGTTTTGTATAATACAAAAGCATTTTTAATAATATAAAATATTATAAAAAATCTGGTGTGGAGAACATAATACATGTTCAATATTAGTATTTTGTGAATGTATCCTGCTCCAGAGGCGCAGATACGTATTTAATCTTTCGACAAATTCCTCAGTACGCCCCTGCTGGAGATGGATACCTTCACAAAAAGAACGACTTCGCTATCTCAAGAAATTATTCTTATGTGGACAGAGCGAATGCTTCGGTCGTTTGCTAATATGCAGCGCTGAATGTACTTCGCTCGGTCTTAATAATTTCTGTGAGATAGCGAAGTCGTTCTTTTTGTGAAGGTATCCTTCTCCAGCAGGGGCGTACTGAGGAATTTGTAGAAAGATGAATTACGTATCTGTGTCTCTGGAGAAGGATACATCACAAAAATATTAATATTGAACTTGTATTGTGTTCTTCACACAGATTTTTAATAAGTAACATCCATAGAATTATATGTATAGTTATTATTAATAACTATTCATTTTCGCACTGAGATCTACTTATTACTGTACCAATTAATAACTAAGTGCTTTTCTAGATTTGCGACACTAAAATGTTGTTTTTTATTGCTTAAAATATTTTTATATGTTGAAAACGTTTTCTCGACTTCAACTGAAGTAATAGGTGCATATTTTAATGACGCCAGATGCTCGGGGTCTAAATGTAAATTATTATATTTAACAAACAAACTTAATGATAATGATAGAATCTTTGATATTTCTGTTAACTTTTGAAAACCATCTCTGACTCTGATTTCCTTGCAAACTCTATTTTTCCATACGCTAGGATTACGTGGATTAAATTTTTGTAAAAAAAATTTAAATTTGCCTCTACTTTAGTCATAAATGCTGCCGCATCTGTGACGAAAAGAAGAATTTTGTCAGTCGGTAGACTATCTGGAGCAAAAAAGTCATCAAACTTTCATTAACAAAGCGAACAATTTCTACGCTATTGGTTTTCTCTAACTATTTCGTAATAAAAAAGATTTTGGTAAAATATTTTGGTTTAAAACACAAACTAATAAATTTGCAAAATAGCGACAACGAACATTGATCATTTCATCAAAAATATGCAATTTTATGTTGAAAATGTAAAAAAATATTCACTTTATGCACACAAACTAAAAATAAGAACTAAAGCTTAATTTTATGTAAAATATGTAATTTTTTTACCGTTTATGGCATTATCTCAGTGTAGAATGGATATATCAACGTGTTTTTTACATAAAATCCGAACGAAAACATTTAAAAATTCACGCTATAGTGCTTCAATATTTATGAATATGTATTAGATAAACTGCTGAGCGTATTGACTTATAAATGCTGTCCCAACAAGGATATATCACTTAAACTGCACGCCGGTTTTTCTAACATTCGTGGTCCTGAAATGTCATACTTGCTACCTACTGTTGCTGCGATTATTAGTTATGAACTGTTGCACAAAGGGCCAACATACTACTATTGCAAAAACGCATTAGAAATATAGCGAAAACTACAAATGGACGGTTTGGAAAATTCGTGTAGTTTTTTGTAGAAAAAGTACACCAAATCAAACGAAAATTTTAAGAAATGTGAAGAAAATGAGACAGATGTGGATTAAATGAGTCGCATACGCCTTTATCCTTTTATATTAACGAAAAACAAAGGAGTTTAAGCAGTGTTTATACCCTTGTCACATTGTCTTGCCAAAATACTGTTAGTATTTATGTTAAGCCTATACATACAAAAATGGGTGTTATCGAATAGTACAGAAGCTAAGCTTTCAAATGATGTATAATTTATTCGATGCGTTCACCTCCCGTGTCCACGCAGAATTGCAAATGACTGGACCACTCGTATATTGATTTACACAGCGTTTCTAGTGATATTTTTTACGGCATCAATAATACTTCATTTCAGAGACTACAATTTTTGAAAACGTTTCTTACGAGCCATATCTTCGACATACATGTCATAATCTATAGTCGAGAGGGTTCTTCTCTGGGCTGCTAGACGCCCAATGGGAAGCCTTAATAAAATCAGGAACGTTCCCTTCCAGTTATATTTGGGCTGATATTTCTTCGTCAGTTGATGCCAAATTCAAAAGTTTTGAATAGAGTTTCTTGGAATACTCGGGCTAAAAATCAGAAACTTTTTTTAATGGGTTTGGTCCGTGTTATTTTGCGAGTGGGAGCAAAATCTTATTGAAACATCCATTTATTTCCCAAAACAAGGAATTTGCAAGAAGCTTCGCCAAAGTTTCCAATACAGTTTCTTGGTACACTCGGACCGATGTTTTTATCCCAAACTTGCAAAAATTGATAAGAGGAACACCTTCCCAAGAGATACTCACCAATATAATTGAGGCCGGATGGTGACTACACTGAACCGATATTACCATATTGCGGGTTTCTAGGGAACATCTGGTACTGTCGGCTAATTTTTCCTCTATAGTAAAGATTTTTGCTTTCGAAAAGAATAACAAACAACTCCTTCCCTTATTCGGCTCTTATGGTCATCAAGGCTGGTGTTGTTAACAGATGGTGTCTGCGTCTTCTGTAAGGTTTCAAAATTTTCCCAAAATAATGTGAGAGATTATGCCGGGTGTGGTGTTCACTTCATGGGACAAAATTGCTTACTTCCGCACTCTATGGTTCTTGAACGAACACTTGCCACAGTATTTAACGTACGTGCAGAACATAGACGACCGGCACGAGGGCAATAAACGACATCAATAATGCCTCGACAATGAGCAATGATACAGTATACAAAACGTTTGCTAATATTAAAGGGCGAAAGAAGAGCTACAATCTGTCGCGCACACCTTTTCCTCTTTGTGAATTACATTGCTGGCGATCCGATTATGGTATTTAGATTACGCCATAGTATAATTGGTGTTGACTGAATGGCTATCAAACAAGACCTGACACATTATATATCGCCAACTATGTTTTGACACTATTTATGCAGACTGTGTAGTTATTAGAAAAGCAAAGATTCTTATATTCGATTTTTATTTTTGTGTTTAGAGGTCCTTTCTAGAGTTGTCAGATCTTCCGCACATTCCAGGATTCTACTCAGTATAAGTTAATGTATACGTACGAACGTTTTCAAAATACATCTGGTATTATAAAGAACAGGTGTCGTATGAAATTACAACTCAGCATACTTATTGTAAGAGTTGTTTGCGAAAAGTTTTTTTTTTACGAGACGCACCCAGTTACGAAAAAAAGATTGCGAATTTGAGGATAAGCAGGTTTACTGTGTGCATTGTGTTAGGGTGTATATGCCGGCCAGATGTTTATATTTTAGTTAAGCGTATCGATTGAAAAATTGAAAATACTCGGTTGTCGTTAGTGGAGTCGGTATAAATAGTGGACGAAGTGAAAACATTACATTAAGACAAATTTGCGGTAATGCATCTACAGATCCCTTATCTATTTATAAAGATTATTTTAATTATGCTTGTGTTACATCCGTAGATGTCGAATGATCTTTCTCAAATTAAAAGAAAATTTTCTCACCACGGTGAACTCTGCTTACCGAAACAAATTTAGAAACTTATTTAATGGTGCAAGATTGTTGCTGATTTCATCCATTTTAGGTAACTGTTTTTTTTATGTCTTGCTGAGTTATAAATATAATTTATAATTTCTTATGGATACGCCTTCTTTACAAAACGCGATGTATATTGAAAACATTTGTATATATTAACTTGCACTAAGTAGGACTCTGGAATGCGGAGAATAATAACAACTCTGGTCATTTCTATTTATATGTTGTTGATATCGATGTTTATTTCAGTATATCTAGAACTACATTAGAGATAATATATACAAGAAACGATAAATTTTTCTTCAAAGATCGGAAGCTTTAAATTATACTTACTCGTTCGTACACAAAACGTCTATTTCTATTGTGCATGAATATGAAAATATAACTTCGAGATAAAAATAAAATGCAATACGAATCAAGGCAATTTCGATTTTAGAAAATATTAAGATCGAATACCGATAAGTAAGCGACCGAATGTAAGTAGGGCTCAATATACGAGATCCTTTTTATTTCTCTTTTAGCGGGGAATTGGAAGTTTAAAGAAGCTTAAGGATAAAATAACAGCCACAATCAATAATATTTTAAATTACTTCGAGACATGAAACACATAAACTAAGTACAATCATAAAAGTATGAAATAAATGTGTTCCTATATATTTCAAGCGTTTATTATTTAATTATCGCGGAGAAAGGCGAACGGTCCCAGCAATGATAAATATTAAATTTATGTAATGTCTTGTTACTTTAAATCAGATATTGTAATTATAACAATAAAATGTTTTCATAAATCAACACTAACATTCTGTTAAAACCGCCTACTTAATTAATGCAAAGGTTTAAAGAAATAATTTTTAAAGAAAAATTTATTTCATCAAACTGCTGTTCTAGCAGCTAAAATAAAATAAAAGCTGTTTCATAGTTTGTTTACCACATTTTCAAGTGCTACAAAATAAAATCACTTTTATTATTTACAAAAACTGTTATTATGATATTCTGTGAAAAATTAATTGTCTTTAGTGTCTTTAGTCTTTATCAATGTTACGCTGCAGTTGCATTTGAATTGAAAATGGTTCTATCGACGGCAGAAAAAGTGTTCTTGGTAGAACATTATTTTCGCTCATACGGGAATGGTCGCAATGAAGGTCCAAACTGGTTTTTCATATGGTTTTCAGACGAGAGTCACGTTCATCTTGACGTCTATATTAACCGACAAACAACTCGATTCCTTGGATTTGAACATCTTGATGTTATTGTAGAGAAACCACTCCACAGTGTCCGATTTACCATTTGATGCGCGGTTTCTGGTAATGGGATAATTGGTCAATTTTCGTTGTTTTAGAATTTTAAAAAATATACACGCTGTTCCATTTAAAAAAATTATAAATTTCAAAATTTCTCGAAAATGCGTTATTCAATTTTTTTTTTCATGAACTGCATGCTAATCAATGTTAAAAACACTAATACTTTGCTAATTTAACATATTTTCTAGAATCAATAATAGCAGAGATAGAAATAGTGCGCACTTAATTTGAATCAGCCTGTATATACGAATTATATTGAACTTATTGCATGCGAAAATTGATAATTACTTAAATCCCATCTCACATGCAATTGTTGCTTAATTTGTTGTATTGGTTCTACAATCTGGCAAGATTACTCCTGCTGAGGAATGTAGACGCAGCATGACGCGACGTCAGCAATCCAGGTTGTGCGAATAATGAAAAATGTATGACAGTGAAATAACGATATTTGCTCGTTTCGGGACAGGCATGGTCATACATCTTTCATTATCCGCACAACCTGGATGATTAACGTCGCGACGTGTTGAGTCTACATTCTTCGGCAGGAGTAATCTAGCCAGATTGAGAACCAACAGAAAAAATTAAGTGACAATTGCATATGAGATTAGATTTGAATAATGATCAATTCTCACATGCAATAAGTTCAATATAATTCGTATATATGAAAGCATAATGAAAGTATACAATGAAAATCATGTCTGTATCCGAATATTGTGTAACTAATGATCTGTAACGACAATGAAATATCGATATCTGCACGTTTTGGGAAAACGTGGTTTTCATACATTTTTAATTGCGGGCACATCCTGGATGATTAAGGTCACGACGTGTTGCGTCTACATTCTTCGGCAGGAGTAATCTTGCCAGGTTGTAGAATCAACGCAACAAATCAAGCGATAATTGGATGTGAGATGAGATTTGAATAATTATCAATTCTCACATGCAATAAGCTTAATTTTTGATATTATTGGAAATGTTTTTGTTTTATACAAATTATGAGACTTTATTCACTCAAACATGCTTCAATTTGTTTTAATATAATTGGCTAAATTTGTCGCTTTAATTATGTATTTTTGGTAGATCGAAATCAATTAATTTAAAATTCGATTTAAATAAATTTATTATTCTAAAATTGGAATTGAAATTACTGTATAAAGAACCATTTTCTCATTTCAATTTAATTACATCACAGCATAATTAAATTATTTGTTCGTTTTTTCTCCAAACTTGAGAAATACTTTTACTTCGGGAATTAAAAGTTTGTTCTTGTTTCCTTACTTGAGTTTAATCATTCATCAGTAATATTGTTTCCCATTGTTCGACTTTCGGGTTTATCCCTTGATTATTTTTCAACGTGAGTGGAGGAATTTCAACAATGAATTCATTTCACGTCCGATTTATTTAGTCGACTCCAGGAAACAAATAGTTCTGGCAGGACGATATCGAATTTCAGTAACATTTTTCAGACGTGTAAGTTTATTAGATCAGATGAAAAACTAACAGACCTCCGAATCGGTCATTTAAAAAGATTTACGACGTCTTGACTTCAATATCAATATTGGGTTTACGGTTATGACGTCTTAATGTAGATAACACACCAGAAGTATTATAGCTAATGGTGAGAAGGCGTTTATTGGCGGTAGTAGGTGACATCTATATAAAGTATAATTCGAAGGGAACACAGAAAGGCGTTTATTTCATTTATCTTGCTCCTTGGAGTTATTTTGACGCCCACAAAGTCTTAAGTAAAAGATAACGTTTGCAAAGCAATTCCGTGCCCTCGTATGCTGATAAAGAATATAATAAGAATAATAGATAGATCCCTTTTTTAATACAACCGTAAAACCGAGAAAATATCTGACAATCTAATGTTGTAGGTGATGTCAGTAAAATAAAAATTTTGTGATTTTAAAAACAAATTGAGAAAAACAACTTAGTATGGAATTGGTTCAAATTGATCGCTTTCGGATAGGAAATATTAACAACTTGCTACATCCGCTTTTACCCGCGTAACGCTTTAGTGTTAATTCAGTGGAGGTTTTGGGAAACTTTTTATACCTCTATGTATTTTACAAGCCTAAACAACGTATTAAAATAATTTATTATCATAATTACACTAACAAAGATAAACATAAAATAACAGCATACCACTTTAAATTCCATTTATATACTTTACAGTTACACTGCGTTATGCTTGGACTAAAAGTTGAATGAAGAGGCATTCATCCAAAATGTTATGCTAGACCTGGTTTGCAGACCTCTTCCGCGGGGGTTGAGATACCCACTAGGCGCGTCCCTAGGTGGCGGATAAGGGAACGATCAGGTTTCTTGGGGAACCTGATTATTGGCAGTCATAAGCAGGATAGGTAGGCCTAAAAATCGTCTATTTCTTAACGAAAGCTGTCACCGTGGACCAGTTCTCCTAAGCGACGGTGCAAGGCAACGTGCCCAAAGCTGAATGCACACTGGAGTATATATGGTCTCGAATGTTTCCCTGGGGGTACCAGTCGGCACTCCCTAGTATTTACGCCTTGTGCCTGTGATGAAAGATCTGCGGGCATTGACTTCGTACTTCTTCCGTACTCGAATGGGCCGAGATATAATACAAAATAAATTCAAAAAATGGAGTCTGAAGAGAATCCAGAACTTGAGAAATCTACTGAGACTCCTTTAGTAATGGAGACTGATGAGACTCCAGAAAGAAAAAGAAACGAAGGCTAATGGAAAGTTAACTCCATACTAAGATACTACTAGAGAGCTGAACGCTAGGCTTTCAGCCAACCTAATTTGTAGTAATAAAAAGGAAATTAAAGCTATTGCCGGTTTCGTAACCGGAAACTGTCCTTTAAGGACGTACAGAAGCATATGTATAGCATGGGCTTGGTTAGCAAGACCTGGTCTAGGAGATATAAAAAGCAAGAAGAAACTATTCTTCATGTCGTGTGAGGTACTAACGGATCTCAGAGAGAAACATTTCAGAAGAGATTTATAGCATCCTAGGTGGGTACTCAAACTTCTTTTGAGGAATATAGTGGCTCTTATCGAGGACACAAGACTAACAGAATAGAACTGATAGATCTATTTTGATTGGTATAAAGAGCACTGTGATCAGGTGCCTGAGCTTACTAGCGCCCAACACGAAGAATTGGATAGATAGATAGATATAGCTGGCTAAAATAGTGCGGTTTTGAATCGTATGTTTTCTGAAAAGAAACATTCTTTAAAAATAAAGCAGAAAATCATTAGAATAATTCAAAAACAACACATTCAAATTATTAGTATTAAGTGATATAATCTTCAAATCAATAGGGTATAGATATGTAGGGTATAGATCTGCAGATACTTTTCAATAGAAACACATTTAGAGGTCCTAAACAAATTTATATTTTATAAATTTAAATGAAATCTATATTAATGTTAACGCAAGATTCCTATTGGTACACTAATAATTATAGAATTCTCACGCACGTTTGCGAAATTATTCTCTAATAATACGCTCTATCTCAACGTTCGAGGTGAACAAGCGATTATTGTAACGGACCAATCACATAGAAATTTCATGGAGACAAGTTAGGGCTCTAAGGTAAATATTCTAAAAGTTTCTAATGCACACGGGCAAGATTTTGAACCGTTTGGGCTAGCTTGTAAATAGATAAAAGTGCCCACATATCGTTAAGCATTGATATTTCTATACCAGGTTTTTAAATCTTAAGAATCTTTGTAAACAGAAAATATGATCAGCGCTATTTCTCCTATTGATATTTGAAATCGAGACTTTTCGCTTATGGAGATGGTGTATGTTTCCACTGCATTCTGTAGAGTTTGGATTCTGGCTCTTAGTGATAACATTAAGCTCAATCACCTATTTGTGTAAAAGTAATTAGCGTTTTATTGGTAGTGTATCAAAGGCTGTAATAATAAAGTTGAAAGCAAATTATTAGGATCATGAGTAATTAGTCAAAGAATCGACTGAGCATCAGCTTTGCTATAGTCAAGAATATGAATCAACACACATTTTGGTGTCTGCCCTTTTTTAACTGTTTCTAGGTAATTTTTAGGTGTAGAATCCAAAACAACTGTCAGGTTTAGTCCATCAGATCTAGTTTTTGAGGTACACTACATTGACCTCTTTTTGAAAAAAAAATCATCATCTTAATTCATGTACATTTCAGGTTATAAGTAACAGTATCTTCGACAAAGTCTCATAAAAAGCAAATAATAAAAAGTAAGGTATTTAATTCAAAAAGTAGATATAAATATGCATTTATGGCTTATTACTAACAAGAATGTTCTATAAGATTTTCTAGCATGGAGTTCAGTAGGACAGTCTCGCTGCCGACTCCAACAGTAGTCGGCCATCATGTGGGTATCACATCTTTTTTGATATCGTTCTTCCATCGTCTGAAGGTCCTATTGAAAACTTTCACCCTGTTCTTCACTGTAATCACCTAGGTTTTGTGGGAATCGATCTAAGTGATTGTGGAGGTAGTGAAGTTTTATGCTCATGTTACAATTAAGAATATTAAATTTAGGAAGCATATATTCCACTGATTCTGTGTAACTCGCTGCTTTATGATTGCCAAGAAAATTTTGTACTATTTGACTAAATGAATATCAAGCATTAGATTCAATCTCGTTCATTGCTGTGGTAAGTAATTTTTTGTAATCTGTCTTATCCGAGGGCCATCTTTATTCAGTTTTTCCATGCTAGGCTCAGGAAATTTACGTATTAAATACCAAAAGCAAAGTCTATATCGATTTAAGGTTTTATTCCGTTATAAGTCCCAACTTGATATGCAACGGTGGCATAAGGGTCAATTTTTGTTAACCCAGTGCTAATCTTGAGTTTTGTTGTCTCGAAAACAAAAAAAAAAAACAAGGATATTTAGTGTAAAGATACCATATTTCATTATTTTTGCCTGTTACTAAAACGGAATGGATCTCAAAAACTAAAGCTGTTCCGAAAAAAAATCAGGTATATTTGGAATCAGCACATTAAATATAGGGAAAATCAGTTGTCAGTTTTTCGGCACCAAGAAAACAATTTAGTTTTGTTGGCTTGAGTAATAGAACACAGAAAGCTAATTTGTATGCTTTTATACATTGTTTGTAAGTAATTTCCTGCGGTCTCAGATTGATGCTGCAACACTAGCTCTGGACGGAGTAAATATTTGGTGGATTTTCTTTTGTCGAAATTCATTGCAGCTTTTACTTTCATTCTCATGTAAGTTTCCATTTCCTAACGCCCTTCAGTTGCCAAAAATTGAATTACAGCTCGCAAATTATATTTGGAAGGAATTTTTACCATAAATGCCATTTTCCAATTTAATCGAATTGCTAGACATTATTTTGTGTGCTAATATTGCCCGAGTTTGGCTCACCAAGGTACTGCGAACCGCGGGGGTCGAGAGGCCATTGGAGAGTCTTTCTCTGGGCTCAACCGTTCGAGGTATACTCGCGGAGAACACGGTTAAAAGCCCGTGTAAGTTAAAGCTATTTCCTCTCGCCTAGTGATCAGCTTGGGTACTGCCCTGCAGAGTCAGGTAGCGACTTAGATAGCTTCTCTCTTTACCTAGAGGGTACTGAAAGTTTCTGCGAAGGTGTACAGATAGCTCGTTTGTTGAGAACGGAGGTTCTGATGGAGGGTATCTTAGTTTGTAATGAAAGGATGTTCACGGGCGGGTGTTACTGAATGAATTATTAATTTTGTTTTGCTTTACGTTTATTTTGCAATCTGTCTTTATACAGGTTGCGACACGGGAATAGTAATTTTTAATTTTATAGAACTCTGAGAGCGTAGGTGGTAGAGGAGCGGGGAACGATCCTTCAACTCTACTAGGTTCGCCATTAACGTAGTCAGTATCCAAAATGGCGTTATGGAGGTTAGCACATCGCATTTTCGCTTATGAGACATACGACGTAATGGGCGAGTCAGTTGTAGACGCATAGCGGGAATTCCGACGGCATTTCAACATCGGGCGTCACAGAAATATTCCATCTTACAGAACCATTATGCGTTCGGTTACCGGTTTCAGAACCAGAAGAACCGTGATGAAAAAGAAATCTCCAGGCCACAGAGAAGTGTGCGGATCCCAGAGAATGTGGAAAGAGTGAGACGGGCGATTCTGAGAAGTCCTGGTCCTTCAGCACATCGTCATTCTGCAGAACTGCAAATTAATGAACACACAGTAAGATGTATTCTCCATAAAGATTTCATCCTTATAAGATTGCGATGGTACAGAAGCTCAATGAAGGTGACTACCTACAAAGAGCTGCGTTTGCAGAAACCATGCAAACCGTTTTAGAGGAAAATGAAAACGAGGTGATCATGATGAGTGATGAAGCACATTTTTACCTAAATGGTGATTTAAGCAAACAAAACTCCCGATATTAACCCCGTCAGTTGAATGAATGCCCTCTACACAGCACAAAAGTTACGGCTTGGTGTGGGATCACTAAGCGTTGTATCATTGGGCCTTACTTCTTCGAGCGGAACGGTGTGGCAGTAACGGTCAACTCTGTTCTCGCTATATAAACAGGTTAAACAATTCAGCAATGTTTCGTGGCCTTCTCGATCTCCAGACTTGTTACCCTGCGACTTCTTCCCATGGGGCTAGTCGCATCCTGTATAAACAGTGAGTATATCTGATTTAAGACAAAGATGGCGTGAGGGAACCCTATTCCACTAAATATAACTATACATGATACAATTTTAATGTCAATGATTAGGTATCTGTAATTTCACACTTTATTTAAAAACGGTCCAATGGCTTTTTGAATTTCAGTCTTCTGGTATCTTCGCTGTTATCTAGGAGTCCCAGGTGAATTGAGATATCTTTCTAGTTCTTGCAAATATCGTTTACTGCATTTCCTGATCATTTCCTCTACTGAATGAACATCCAAAACATGTTTAATATCTTTGTCACAAAGTAAGGAGGATCAATAATTGCGCGCAGTGTCTTTGATTAGAATCTCTCTGGGATTGCAATATAGGATTCGGCTGCTGTACCCCATAGCTGAATCCTATAGGTCTAGACAGGCTTAAACATGACATTATATGCCAAAAGTTTGTTTCTAATAGCGAGTTGGCATTTTCTTCGTAGGAGCCAATAGTGTCTCCGAAATTTTGTTCCAAGTTGTTGGCGTCTTTCTCATATGTGCACTTTCCAGGTTAGTTTCTTTAGTTTCTGATCTCGGTGTAGGACTAAATATTTAATGCATTCCCTTGTATGTTTGTATTGTCTTATTGAATGAAAAATTCCCTGGCATTTTATAAATACTATATAGTTTGATTTTTCTTTGTTTATTTTAATACGCCAGGTTTTCGACCATTTGGGTTATGGTTTTCAACCAAAATAGCAGTGCCATCTGCAATGGTCGAGGAAATTACTCCTGCGTTGGTTGGAATATTAACTTATGTCTCGAAAGTTTCTGGAAAAAATTTCAATAAAATTTATTTGTAGTAAAAATGATCTGATCCAGTTGCCGTTAGAAACATAATTTACTAAATTGTTTAATATGACATGTAATTTTTGTAAATAGTTAATGTCAGCAATGTCGTACAAGCTTTCGCAGAGGTATTTATCAGTTGGTTGGACAAGTACCTAAACGCAATATTGTTAGAATCTAGAGAGAGCTAGATATTTTATTTCGATTTCGACAATCTATCAGACAATAAAAGATTGCCAGGATGCTATCCCTTGTATCAATTTACCTAAAAGTGGATGACCCAAAGTTTTAAGACGACATAATGAGCGAAGGTTGATTGAAAAAGCAAAGAACATATTGAGAATATCAACGCGTAAGTTTTCTCGACGATACCATATTTCACGCTCGACTGCTGCTGGAAATAATCTAAATTATCGTAAAAGAAAAAAGCCTCCAAGACACACCGCCGCTCAGTTGGAAAGAATTCCAAGGTGTTGCCGTGCTTTGAGATGCATTCATTTTCGTGATAAAGTTATCGTTACGGACGATAAAAAATATTTCACGTTGTCCAACTTGGAGATCAAAGGTAATGACGGTTTCTGTACGGACAATGTACAAGTTGCTTTTCACAATGTTAAATTTAAAGGAAAAGTAAAGTTTGAAGATATAATTTTGATGTGGTGTGCCATATCAGAGGCTAGTGTTTCACGGCGTGTTCGAGGTGAAGCCATCAATGCAGACATTTACATACGAAAATGCCTCACATAATTTTATAAATACACATCATTCCAACGAACAAATAATGTCCTTGGCCCTCGTGCCACTACGCCAGAAGAACAAGAGACTGGTTAGCCACAATTGGCATCAATTTTGTTTCGAAGACAGATAACCCTCCAAATGTTCCTCAGGCGAGGCCCATTGAGGAATTTTGGTCTCATTTGAGCAGAAAAGTATATGATGGTATATTTGGGAAATTCAAAATGAGGAGCAGTTAAGACACAGAATCTTTCAGAAAATTCGGGAAGTCGATGTTGTTACCGTCCAAAGACTGATGGGCCATGTAAGTGAGTCAAATTACGTCCCATAGAAGAGCGTGGGCCTTTATTCATCATGTAAATGTTATGTTTAATTGAACAAAGACTATATAAGAACAATCTTGTTGTTAAAATGTAAAAGAAAGTCAGATAAAATAAAAAAAATTGATACTTACTCTTTTCCGAAATCTTTTGAGACATACATTAGCTATGAAGATTAGGTATAATAGGTATTAATGAAACGCTCGTTAGTAACAATGCCTGGAAAGAATCAAAAAGCTAATATTTTTGACAGACACAGTACTAGTATGCAATTAGCCAATATACCTGAATGTCGTTGTTATGGTGATAAAGTCATAGTTACGCTGTTTAAACGTGTATTAATTAATTCTAATATGAGTCGTTTAAAACTAACTCAAGCAAACGAGGTGTAAAGATATAAAGAAGAACATGTAAGAGCATCAATCAATAAATTTTACGTTTTAATGATCATAAATTCTATCGTCAACGAATCAATTTCACACGCTCATTTTTTTTTTTGGGGGGGATGTCGACCAAATAGTGCCGGTCAGTAAACAAACGGTTATCGGATCACGAGTAAAATTTGTCCGCAGTGAAATCTCTTGATAGAATATCGTAACGGTAATAAATTTAAGGAGAATAGTTACATCTTATGCGATCATGGCAAGGAATGAACCACTCAATGCAAATATAGATTTTATTGAGTTCCGCGGCGTATATAGAAGAGAACTTGATTTAAACTATATTTATCTCGTCAATTTCTGGGTTAGTACTGTATGTAGTTATGTATGTATGCGCCTTTCGACATAGAGCGGGGTATAAGTAGATTTAGATTTCGGAGGATAGATAACATAAAGCAAATAGTTAAGAGATTGCATGAATGTCATTGGAAGAAATTGCAATGTAGAAAAGTAAAGAGTTGGCAGAAGATTTTGGTAGAAGTAAGCACATAAAATACAGTATGTATTGTAGTGAATGAGAAAATAACACTGTACACAATTTAATTATAAAACGACTTTAAAGATTTATATCCTAAATAGAAATTAAAGTAAAATTTAATTAAAGATATTATGTTTGAGCATTACGAATTAATTCGACAATTAATTTGATTGAGCTTAACAGCGAAAGGTGTGTTAAAAATTAAAAGCAAATAGAGAAAGTTCAACATCATCATTCCGTAAGGACAGGAAAATTAAATATACCCGTTAAAGGGGCCAGTAGCCGTTCGAAAAGGGATCGGTTCCACTGCGCGTTTAGAACTAAAATTCGGTAATGTAATTTCTGCGTTAGCAAAATACACTGGACGAAGCCTTAAGCTATTATTTAACACCCACGAAGAGGTTGCGCTAAGGATATTTATACGTGTAGTTTGGATAGTTAGGCTCGAGTGATTTTTAGTTTGTAAATTTAAACCGTGTCCAGGGAGCTTGTACGCGATAGATTTATATTGCGCTCTGAGAAATACTTGTTTTGCAACGTTATAAAGAGATTACGGTACAATGGAAGAGCTAAATTTTAATTAATTTTACTATAGGGCATAGTCCCGATCCGTTCTCCGGTATCATGAACATATCTTTTAAATGTAACCCACATTGTAAATGACGTACGAGGGTTCTTACTTTTACGGCGCCAAGATGTAATAAAATGGTAGATAAGAATTTGCAAACGAGATTATGTTTTTAGATATTTTAATTTATTCAAATCAAGATTTAAAATAAAAATGTTTCTTTCTTTCTTAAATATGTTAGGTTTGTCGTATTTTTGTTTCTTGGAAAGCAAGTGTTATCACTCAGGCGTTAAAGTCTTTCAAAAAAAAGTCGTAGTGGTGTTTAAATTATCTGTCTCTATACCAAAATATAGCATATCGATGTGTAAACACGTCAAGCGTACACAAATTAATTCAAATATGTTAAAACATATCCGTATCTGTACATAAATTAGCGATATTTAACGATATTGATAACTTTATTCCTACGATATCTACCTATAATATAAGAGGCCGTAATGTAATGGACTAGACGGCTTGGCCGGTCACTAAATATATTACAACCAAGTGTGGAAGAACTTTCTAGACCCAAATGCGGCTATATAACTAATTTGTGTAGTGTCTCTCAAGTCTGAAGTGAGGTTCTGGATAGGCGCGGTTGGATAGATGTCATTTATATTGACTTTTCGAGCGCATTTGACACTATAAGTAATAAAATATTATTTTCTAAGTTTTTTTTTTCTTTGGCTTTGCGCCATCTTCTTTAAATTTCATGAATTCGTATTTAAATTAAATTTATTTTCTTATGTATCTTACAACGGGTTTCACTCATTTTAATTCAGTGCAATATCTGGTGTGCCTAAGGGCTCTAACTTGGGACCACTTCTTTTCATGTTGTTTACAAACGACCCGCTGGCTACAGGCACTGTTCCTTTGGCTTTGCGCAAGCTTCTTTAAATTTCATGAATTCGTATTTAAATTAAATTGAATTTACAAAAAGGTTTAAGTATATCAATACGTTATGCACGTATTACGCATTTGTTACAAATGAAACAGACATGCAATATACATATCTGTAACTATACACATGGACAATACACCTCGTATTTTCAGCATTTACTTCTGCTTAAGACACGTGTTTCTGCAATCTATAGGCGTCATCAGTCAAGCTAGTGAAGCAATGTAATATTGTCCATGTTTACAGTTACAGATATGTATATTGTATGTCTGTTTCATTTGTAATAAATTGAATTTCTTATGAATCTTACAACGGGTTTCGCTAATTTTAATTCACTGCAACATCTGGTGTGCCTCAGAGCTCCAACTTGGGACCACTTCTTTTCGTATTGTTTACAAACGACGCGCTAGATACAGGAAACTATCAAGTTTTAGCATATGCGGATGATTTAAAGATGTACTCTGAAATAAATAGCATCGGAGATAATTCTCTTCTGCAAGAAAATTTGAACATAATCTCAAATTGGTGTAATAGTTTCAAATTGGAATTAAATACTAACAAGTGTTGTTCTGCGAGTTACACCCGCTTGAAATTTCCTATACTGTCGCAGTATATAATTAGTAATACTTATTTGGAAAGGAAAACTGTCATTAAGGATCTGGGTGTACTGTTTGATTCAGAATTGTCTTTTAAGCCACAATTGCAAACTGTGTGTACATCCTCCTGCAAAGCTTTGGGTTTCATTATGCGTGTTTCTATACATTTTAATAACATTGAACTGTTTAATGTGTTGCATTTCGCTTTTGTTGTCAGCAAAATGGATTATGCAGCTATCGTTCGATATCTTTTCTATGCCTCCTATAGATTACTATTGGATAGACTATACCGGCGAAGTGATGTCTCACGGCTCGCTCCCGTAAGTAAACGCAATATTATCCCGTCAGGGGAGAAAAAACACGTTTAATTATAGTGTAGTCCATTAACTTGTAGCTAAATAACTCAATATATCTAAAATAGCATATCGATGTGCAAACACATCAAGCGTATATAAATTAATACAAATATGATAAAACATATCTGTAACCTGTCTTTATAATTACAATAAAAACTCCAAATGTAGTCGTCAGTGCGTGGCTATGTTTGCAAACCAGAAAGGTACCTGTTGATAAAATTTATTTGAGGCATTGTTGTTGGTGCTGGAAGACAAAACAATAAAAAATATGTTACATTTTTTTGAGTGTGTATGTGGTGTTCAGAGACGGCTTAAGAAGTTGAGTTTAATTTGGATGAAGAACCTCGTTCCGGTTGATTATGGAAGGTAATAATCAAAAATTAATGACGATGGACGAAATATCCAATGCATTCGAGAATTCAATAACGTTTTCGCAGTTTAGGATTTGTTTTGAAATATGCTGAGTAGGTACCACATGAATGAATGGAGCACAACTTAAAGTAATAGAATTAAATTTTTCTTGGTTAATTAAACCATCCATTTTAAAACTCAGTAATTCAAAAATATTAAAAGAAAAGACATATCAAATATTGAGAATAAAACCCTTGTCTATATTTAACTAATTTTATTAGAATAACTAACATAAGTTTCGGCTGTTATGCCATTATCAAAGAGATGTCTTTAAATATGACGAAATAAAAAAAAACGAAGCAAAGAGCTCTGCAACAGTCGTAACTTTGTATCTTGTTTATTATGGCAACTTTGACAACTGTTATAGACAACTAATTCTAATACTGTTGACAATGGTTCAATTTTAATGAAGCATAGTCTTCTGTACGAGAGGATTTTTTACTACATGGTAATGCTGGAGCACACACTTCTTTTTTGTTTCCATTTCAACACAATTTTTTAATGAAAAAACGCTGTGGTCAAGATGATGTTGAAGTGGTCAAGCCAGCATTCAAATTTCGAGTTAGCAAAATCTTTTGAAGAAGGTATTAACCGGCTGCCGATCATATAAAATAATAGGCAATATATTGGTAATATTTCCTTTAATGAATATTTTTCAAATTTACTTTAGCTTTATCTTAAAAGATATTCGTAATATAAAGAAATATTTTGAATAATTGGTAGTCTCAAAGTCACTGTATATGTAAAACATTTGGTTGTTTATGAAACATAATAAACTTATGTTAGGAGGTGCTACCCAGAAATCATCGGAATATGCGCAAAAAGACAATAAATTGTTGTTACAACTTATTAACTGCTATCTCCTTCAAGGTACTCTCCTTTCGCTGGTACTGGAAGTCTTCGCGTGTTAACGTATTCAACATTGTGTGTGATTCGGTCTAGATTTCCTCAACCGTCTCAAAACGGTGCCCTTTGAACTTCAGTTGCAATTTCGGCAACGAAGAAATTACAATGGGCAAGATCTGGGGGAGTAAGAAGGGTGGGGTAGTATTGCCGTCTTCCTTAAGCCTAGAAACTGACGCACAACAAATGTCGTGTAGGTTGGTGTATTGTTGTGGTGTAGGATTTACGAATTGTTGCGCCACTTGGCAGGTCGCTTGCATCGAATGTTTTCACTTAGTCGCCAAAGAACATCAACAATAAAATCATCCATTAACTGTTTCTCCTAGTTAGAGAAATTCTTCGTGCACGATGCCATCAGTGTCAAAGAAGCAAATCAATATCGACTTGACGTTGCTTCGATTGTGGTGATGTTGGTGTCTTCTACTGCGATTTATCCAGCGATTTCACATTTAAATGATAAAAACACAATGTTGTAGTAGATTTACACTTTATTTAATAATATTTAATAATAACTATATAACAGCTGTTTCACCGTACAACGGTTTCTTCAGATATAACAAGCGGTACTGTAAAACATTTTACTTAAACGTATATATTTTTATTTTATGACTTAATGGTATTCTCAGAAATTGGAAACCGAAATATTTTTACCCGCCTCTTTTAGTATAAGGGATACATAGATAACATAAATTATATTATAAGTGACACATAACTAACAAAATATTTCAATCAAAAATAGGAAATAAGTTCAACAGTGGGGAGGAATTAAGCTCTGTTTTGTCATTTAATAATTTATTTGATTTTTTTTTTTATTAAATTTTATTAAATGACAAAACAGAGCTTAATTCCTCCCTACTGTTGAACTTATTTCCTATTTTTGATTGAAATATTTTGTTAGTTATGTGTCACTTATAATATAATTTATGTTATCTATGTATCCCTTATACTAAAAGAGGCGGGTAAAAATATTTCGATTTCCATTTTCTAAGAATACCATTAAGTCATAAAATTAAAAAAATATATACGTTTAAGTAAAATGTTTTACAGTACCGCTTGTTATATCTGAAGAAACCGTTGTACGGTGAAACAGCTGTTATATAGTTATTATTAAATATTATTAAATAAAGTGTAAATCTAATACAACATTGTGTGTGTTTTTATCATTTGATATGGATTTACATCAAGTAAAGGCAGAATCGATTCGATTCGATTTCACATTTGTTGAAAAAGTCGGCCGACATATTGGCCATGGGATAAGGAGGCGTCCCGTTTGACATTCCTGTAAGTAGGAATCATCTTTTAGAAATAGGGGTTCGTTACAAGCAAACCCAACCCAACCCAACCCAACCCAACCCAACCCAACCCAACCCAACCCAACCCAACCCAGCTCAACCCAACATGTTCACCAAATCGACCGAGAATCGAAAAGTTGCAATTGTTTCGGGATCATACCCGTACACCCAAGATTCGTCATCAGTAATGATTCTGTGATGTTCGCATCCCTTTCGCCAGTTTCTTTTAGCTCTGTGCGCAAATGAGTACGGTGTCGTTTTTGTTCAATGCTGAATAACCTTGGCATAAACTTCGCCGCAATACGCCGCTATGTTATTTTACAAATGTCATGGATTGTTTTTCGGTCTTGCAGGATAGTATTAATTACTTCTGTCACATATTGTGGCGTGTTTTCCGTCGACGGACGACCTGTACGCTTACCGGAAAGTTCATTGCTCTTTCAAATAAGACATCGTAGTGTCGCAGAATAACTCAAACACAACTCAACAAATATAAGCACAAAAGTTATTTGTCGCCACCAGCAAACTATCGTTTGGCAGACTGATTTAGTAAGATGTAGCTCTCACCCAAGGATTGTATAAGAACATAGGATTGCTCGATCCCGCAATATTTTCGCCGCGTAGTGGGGAGCCATGACGTCACAAACGGACCAGGTTGAACGCCTTCACTACTGTAAAGCACCTTATAAAATGTGTTTAGCTACTACAACAATTAATTATCGAGTTATATTAGTGCTATTATTATGGTACATAATATTTCATTTGATAATAACATATCCGTCAGTGAACTGTTATAAATATAATACACGTTTTTATTGCAATAAGGTTATACTTTGGTTTATAATTTAAAAAAAAACTTTTCCAACTACAAATAAACACATTTATTAGGTACATAAACATAAATAAAGAAAGCCGATGAGCATGTATTCTCTATACAAAGCAAAAAAATATATATTTTTCAATTAAAAGAGTCAGTATATAGCAATGTTTTATTACGCAGTAATTAAATAAAAACGAATCAATTAGTGGTTTTTCGCATTTTTTTAGCTAGTGTTCGTTGAGTGTCTGACGGTGTACTAGTAGAAAGCTTACGTTTACTCGATTTTTTAACATTGTCAAGGGTTCTTTTTGTATTTAAATAATTCATACGGATAACAGTTCTTAATTTACAAAATAATTTCATAATAACGAAGCACAAATTTTCTCGCTTTTTAATTTTGAAAGATAGTCTTTTAACAACCAGTGTTTCTTTCCGCAGTTTATTATCGCCATGATATATCTCAAAATATTTGTTCCACTGTTTAATGGTACTTAAGAAATCTGTTGAGGGCTTAATAAGACCACCAAAAGAGAGCTGTTGTACCCATGAGGGTAAATTGTAGGCGTGATCGGCTTTAATTTTATAAGTATAATCGCCGAGTTGGGGATGACTGTTTTTAAATTTCTTCGCTATAAAACCAGCAATGTACTTAAATGCATCGTCCGTAGTTTCTGGTGATTTTGCATCAGATATTTCTGAAATCCCTGATGATGAAAACGAGCTTCCATTGCTACTTTGAGTTGCATTGCTGTCAAACTTCTCTTCCGGTAATTCAAGTGAAACTTTCGCTTGTTCCAAAACTGTGGCCACTATATATTCTTCAGGAACAGCTTCTTGTGTGTTCACCTTTAAAAAAAGTATAGCTATGTAGATGGTACCTATATAGTACTAGGAATAGGTAAAGAATTAATAAACACATTTTATGTACCTGTGCTTCTAAAATACCAGGATTCTTCCCAAGAATAATCATTCTTATTCTTTTGATGGCTTCCAATGGAGATGGATGTTCATTCGGCCCTCGACATCTAAGCTGGAAGAAAAAATTCTCCAAACAATCCTGATTAAGTTTATGAGTACATATATAATGTACATCTTCAAATTCGGTCTTCATATCTCGTAAAAGTAGTTTCAACGATTCTATAGAAATTATTATTCCTTTCTGAAAAATTTGCAAAGTGTTTTTTCCTTCAGCTCTCATGTCAAATATTAAATCTCTAACTTTATTTAAGTGTTGTTCTTGGTCCTGTAAATAAATTCCAAAAGGGGCTTTCATAGGGTCAGGGCCAGGAGATCTATTCACATGGCTATTAAAAATATCAAACCAAGAATTAATATTGTCTATGAACATTCCGACATCTTCAACAAGTTTTTTATCAGGGCCTGGTTTGTATCGTAATAATGCCTGGGCGGTCTTATGTGATAACAATTCAGCCGCTAGTCTTACATTTTGTCTTTTACTCTTTTCAACTGTAATATGCTTTTCAGAAATTTTATAACAGGAATTTACTTCTACATTGGTTAATTCTATCAAACTTTCTAAAGGTTCTTTTCTTATCTCTTTCTTTCCAGCACTTCTCAATATAAATCCTGTGTCCAAAAACTAATTACGGATAAGTTTCAGTAAATGGGAAGCATCTGCGAAAACATAAACATTTTTCTTGGTTTGCGGATGCTCGAAATAGGTCTTATTTATGTCAACGGACAACACTTTCCAGAGACCAACATTACTGCTTCCACAATCACTTACAATTGCAACACAGTTATATGATATTTTATGCAATTGGGTGATCAGATCCATTAACACATCCTTTGTCATCTTTTTGTCAAAGTCTAGATAGATAGGCTGTTTTCAAGTAGAAAATAAGCTTCTAACCATACAGACTTGCATTAAATTGTAAGGACTAGCACCTGATCTTCACCAACACAAAACTCTAAAGTGGTTTTAACTTTGACTTCATCAAAAGAAATGACTACAGTTTTCTCTCTTGCAGACATATTTTCTCCTGCTGCCTTTAGAAAAGTTAGTACATCTTCTAAAACTCCCGGCGTTATTCTGATTTTTGATGCCCACTTTCTCAAAGATGACAACGCTGGCAACGGAAAATTAAGTTTAGTTCGCAAAAATATATAGCATTTCTTGCTGAGGTAACGAATAGTAAAAGCAACTGCAATCTCTTCAGTAGTCCAATCAACGCGTTTCTTTTTGTTTAGAAGAATAGAAATTTGATTTTCTGTTAAGAGTTTTCTCAGTATTTTTACCGTTTCCTGTTTTTGTGCAGATTTATCTTGCTTGTTCTTTCTTCTATAGTATAAAAGTTGTTTTCTCTGCAAATTCAATTTGCGTTTCATAATTTCCATCTCTGTAGATAATTTAGTGTGACTTTCACGAAGCTCCGCATATTGTTTAGATAATATATTTTCTGCTGGGACAGTTAAAGGCTTATCGGTTTTAAATTCTGCTGTTGAAGATGCTGTCCACAGCTCACTTGCCGCTAAACATGAAGCTATCGATTGTTCGGCAATCAATCTATTTACTTCTTCTTTTCTTTCATTTTCCTTTTTTCTTTTTAAATATGCTTCCCCTCTTGTCGCAACTTTCTTTATATCTTTGGACATTTGTGGAAGATTTACACTAGGCACAGCAGTGTATTTAAGCTGTTTTCGTACAGGTAACCCTAGCAATAATTACTATGTATTAGAATAATTTATCTCATAACGTATAAATACATTTATTACCTAATAATTCGTTCCTCATATCACGTTCATAATCGTTTGCATTAAAGTGGATTGAGCAAATTTGGCTAGTATTTGGATTCCACTTATCTGCTCGTTTGCAGCGCCTTATCCATTCTTTACGGACAGTGTCGGATACGAAGTTTGTCGCCTTTGGAAAGTTGTGATAAACGATTTCTCTATTGATAATTTTCGTAGAAATACGACTGTTATTACAGCCAACTACCGCACAACGACGTCCCGGCATTTCAGTCGCTAATTTACAAAGGGTAACGGCGAAAACTAAATTAAAACACTTTACTTTAACTCAAGCAACCCAAGACCTCAACTATTTATCGATGCGACTGGTCCGTTTGTGACGTCACAGGAGGCGGAGTCACGGCTCGATGCGAACAACACTGCCGGTATAGGGATCTGGCTATCCTATGTTCTTATACAATCCTTGGCTCACACCATCTAGCGTTATAGAGTTGTACTATATCCCTTCGGGCGCGGCATTCAAATTCCGGGAATTTCTGGGTAGCACCTCGTATATTTAATGATGATATAAATAAGTATTTTAGATATTTTAACAGAAGATGCGGTAACATAAGAAACAACGGTCTGATGGTATAGTTTTGTTTATAATAATTTAATCAATGAGTATATTTTGGGAGGAATTACTAAACTTCTATCCTCTTTTTCATTAGTAACAACATTTATATTTTTAGAGTGCTTTAATTATTAATTGATATGAATTTGTAGAATTAACATAGCAATAACCGGTTTACCTTTATCTACTCGTAATTTTTCGTAGTTTAGGGAATATATTTTTTTGATTTCCAAACTACTTCTGAGATGTTCCTATAAACTAGTTGTACAAACGTTTTTTAAAAATGGAGATTTTGAACACTCTCTTTATTGACTTTTCGATAAACGAATATACAGTTTCCAGAAAATCAGTCTTTATGCTATAGAATCTCTTAAACCAAAATTATGTACCGTCATCTTCTATCGAAGCATCAGATTCATGCGTTGATTTAAAAGTTATTTTACACAATCAGTTTGCATTGTTAAAACAGAGTGGGACATCATTTCCTGTAAAATGTAAACTAAATAATGAACACGACAGCATTAAGCGACATCAAAGCTAATTAATGTTGGACGAGGAGATACCCGAAAAGAGCAATCGAGCACGCGCTCGATAACAAGCGAGGCTTTTAATTTAATTTGGATAGTAATTTATAACACATGTCCAGATTGTAGCATGTCCTGATGTCACTTTCTATTTTTATAAGCTTTAAAGTCGTGCCACGGACGCTACTGTACTCGAGGTTCAACTCGGAAAGAGGGGTCGAAACAAGTGATTTGTGCTTTTTTCGCGGTATTCTTTCTCCATGTTCATCGTTCACCCCTGTTGAAGTTCATTTAGGATCACGAAAGTATTTTTGGTGCGTTGCGTTGTCTGGGGATGAAACACGCGAACTTTTGTCAAGTCCGTAAGTCAGAAGAAAATTGGAGTGGTTTATCTTGTTATTAACATCCGAAAAGTTATTAATCTTTCTGAATCTTAGCTGTTTCGCGTAGCGACATCGAAAATTTACTAAATATTTTCGCAAGCGGAAGAATTATTAAAGAGTTCCAAGATATTGCCTCATAATTTTTTTTCTGTGAATTTTAATTTATTTCAACGTTTCATGTAAGTAGGAAATATGCATTCTCACAAATTTTTATACACTAATTTTATTTTTAGGAAAAGCTACTGGATTTTTCCTTTCTTAAAATTTATATTAGGGGCGTTCAAATTTATTTTTTTAAAAATTTATTGATTGAAGAAAGAGGTCATAAAAAATATTGTATTTTTATTCATAGCGCCCCCTCCCTCTTTGCTTATGCCTTCTTCCAAATGATTTAGCAGTTTCTTAATTCCATCACTATAAAAAGAAGCAGGACGAGTGTGGAGCCAATTGCCCAACAACACCTCCACCTCGACATTATCGTTGGAACTCTGCCCTGTTAAAACTTCGTTTAGTGGTCCAAACGTGTGGTAATCATACGGCGATAGGTCGGAATTATATGGTGTGTGTTCAAATGGTCCAAAAGATTGCAGTAATAAGTTGCATTAGCTGTTCTTTGATCATAAAAAAAATCCAGCCAGAGAATTCCCCTTAAATCCAAGAAAACCGTCACGAGAAGTTTCCCCGCTGACAATCGCGTTTTTGCTTTCACTGGAGCTGCTCTCTCTTTTTTGCCATTACTTGCTAGACTGTTTATTCTCGGGAGAGTAATGAGTAGAGACCCGACGCCTCAGGCCTTAATTACGATGGACCATATAAATAGTCTATAACATCGCTAAGTACAACACGTAGTTATTGAATAGCACTATTCATTTGGTTAACCGCACATATGCTTTTTGACGTTGAATTGTGACGCGATTACTCCAATATTATAGTTAAATTCCTTTCTTCATGGGCGCAGATAGAAGGGTGAGGAGTTTCAATAATTTATTTTATTTATTAGTATATATTTCGCAAAATAAATAAAGTATGGTGAGTTAGTTTCTTTTTTTCATTGTTTTAACTGTTAGTTGGAAAACAAACGGGCGGTGATCTACAATATACGAAATTATTTGTTCATTTTGTAGTTCAAGTTGAGTAAAGGAGCATTAATATTAACTAGCAATACATTCTCGAGGTTCTCTTTGTTCTCTTTGAATGAAATACATCCTTGTATATAGAAAACGTCCTTTCTAGATCGCAATTGGTTATAGGTGTATAGTGGTGTATATATTTCAGCGTATTTAGCAGTTAGATTTTGAGGCATTGTCCCCATACACAATTTCCGCAATGTTATTAAATCTGGATTTCTATTAAAAACTGCGTCTAACTTTTGCCGAAGGCCACATCCGAAGTTACTTGAAATATTTTTCAAATATTAATAGCCACATCTAATGTAGTTAATCCATCATTTAATTTGAGATCTTGATTTTCAAAATAAGTGACTAGTTTTGGCAAATTTTCAAAGCGTTCCTGAAGCAAGTACAACTGATTTTTTAAATTTGGAATCCTTGCACTCAGAAATACTACGAGCATCGTCATTTAAACATGTAACGAAATTTTGTAAACTATCGAAATTCTCTGCATAAAAACTAGTAGCTTCCAACCATGTTCCCCATCTCGTTATTACTGGAGAGGTAGGCAGTGACAAAGATGGAAGTTTTTCCCTGTGAAGAGCTACTCTCAATGGTACATTTCTGAAAACTTTTTTAAAAGCGTATACAAGTCTATCAACTTCCGGAAAGGTGTTTCTGATATATTCACAGATTCTGTGGAGAGCATGTGCTACACAAGTGATATACAGCATATTAAGATATGATTCCTTTAATAGTCTGCCTGCTTTAACATATATGCAGCACTGTCACTGACAAACAAAAGTATTTTTTCTTTGTACCTGTCATCTGAATGAAGCATTTGGTGCATATTCTCGTAAATGGTTTTAGCTACTGTTTCCGCATCAACTGTATTTATGAATTTTGTTGCTATTACATATGCGTTATATGGAATAGTTGGATGTAGTACACCAGCTACATGTACCATACAGCGTCCTAATATACCCACAGTTTCGTCGGCACTTATACATAGGAACTGATTTGAAAGATGGCTTCTAATGCGTTCTATCGCTTTCGTGTAGCACTTAGAAACATAATATTTGCGTAATGAGGATTCATCAGGAACATATCAACCAGTATATTTTTGTAGAAACGTTTTGAAGGTGGGATTGTTAAGTTTGTTTAATGGAATATTTGACGCCATTAAAGTTGTCAGATTACAACGGGTTTAATTTCCGTGTATGTGTTTGCAATGTTAAGTGAAGTTTCACGTGCGTTTTCTTGGAATTTTTTAACGATATTTTACAGACTTTGCAATAAATTTCTGAATCACTGGCAATGGACATACAATCAGTTTTACCCTTAATCCAACTCGCCATTATTTCACGATGCGATTCTCGACGTTGTTCCATATCATATTTGAAAAAGTAACTTGAACAATGTTCTAGATCTAAATAAATAAAAATTAAAAATGTATGCTTAAGTTATTGAAACTTAACGAAATTCACTGGACACTTATGTTAAAATAATTGGGAGAACTAGATTCGTGGAAACGATATTAAACAGGGTCTATTACAAAAATTACGAAATATGTAATTAACAGTTAAAGCAATGAAAAAAAACTTATCGTACTTTATTTATCTTACGAAATATAAACTAATAAATAAAATAAATTATAAAAACTCCTCACGCTTCTATCTACACTCATAGAGAAATGAATTACACTGTAATATTGAAGTAATTGCTCACAATTAAACGACAAAAAACAGATGTGCGGTTAACCGAAGAGTGCTATTAAATAACTGCGTGTTGCTTTTAGCGAGGTTATAGACTATTTATATGGTTCACCGTAATTTAGATCTGATGCGTCCGGTCTCTACTTATTTGTGAGTTTATTAAAATTTGGGTTGTCTTTATTGGTTGCCGTAGAACGCGACTATAATATTTTATTTGGACAGATTTGCCCAGCAAAGAAAAACGTAATGTTTTGTACGCAAGGTAATGAAGATCATTATGTTACTGTTTCCTTGATTGAAGTAACACTAGGCATCCCTGAACAGTGATCACTATCATTTTGCAGGATCAGTTGGAAGTACGTCAGCTAGGTAGTCTTCGGAAAAACAGATTGTGATAATTGCTGTACTGGTGCATGAACAGTAGTAATCGTTTATCTGGTTCATAACGTTGTAGCAGTCGAAATATATTTTATAAATATATATAACCCCGATAAATAATCATACGGGATAGCTTCATCCGCAAGTTTCTCTAGAATATCTACATATATATATATATATATATATATATATATATATATATATATATATATATATCTCTTACAGAATAAACACATTTATCATTAATTTTCTGCAATTTCTTAAAAAAATTGCAACCATATATTGTTTTTGTTGTTTATTAGATACGAAAGTCATTACTTACTGACAAATTTCACATATACATACTAAGTAATTTACAGCCGAGATGTTAAGTTTTATTATTTTAAGAACGATATAATCAATAGAACGTCAAGAAAAAAATAGATTTTCCAAAAAATTCCAGTATTATTCGCAATAAACATTTAAGAAAAATGGTTTTCGTAGTTATTTCTAATATTCTTCTGCCACTTAGAAATTAAGTTTTCTATAATTTCTTTTACTTTGAATATTTCAGTTTTAGGTAAAAACAAAGTAATTTGAAACACTCTTGAATAGGTAAAACCTCACTAAATTTTGTATAAAACAAAAACATTTCTAATAATATAAAAATATTATTAAAAAACGGGTGTGGAGAACACAATACAATTCATATTTGTATGAAAGTATCTTTTTACAGACACGCAAACACTTGTTTCATCCTACCTGCTATAGAATCATCAGTACATGAGTAGATGCCTAGATACAAGACAGAGAGTAGAAGAACATTCAGCGCCTGGCTAAGTCTTGCACTAGCTATGAAGACATCGATGGTGGTTTTGGCGTTCGTGATATTGCCATTAGTCTTCTTCTACGCTCTGTTCTAATAACTTTTGTAATATGGTAAGGGTGTTATTTATGGTGAAGTAAGATAAAACACGTGTCGGCATCTCTGGAAAGGACTTTCACCAAAATATGAACTTGTGTTCTCCACATCCGATTTTTAATAATATTTTTATATTATTTAATTTTTTTTTTGTTTTAGACAAATACTTTGATCGACGTGTTATCTATTAATAGTTTGCTTATTTCAATTTGAATAAAAGATTTCAATATATTAAATATAATGGATGACTATGAAATACGAATATGTAAACGAAAATGTTTTTCTAAAGCTGACGACAATTCTGAAGCATTATGTCCGCAAGCCTTATTCTAAATTTAAATTTGTCAAAAATTTGACAAAGTCAAAATCAAATAAGCAAATAAATAAAACAAATTGTTGTTTTTACTTTCGAAGTGGTTTTTAGTGTCGCATAAATATTGTAATGACCTATTTCGTAACCGGCTTGCAGAATAAAGATGGTAATTGGATAGATTCCAAACAGTTGACTTATATTTGGAACTTACTGCAAGTGAGAATTAATGTTTATTAAATCTCATTCTTACATGTAAATGTCGACTTATGTGATGCGTTCATAACTACAATCCGACAAACTAAGTTTGTACCAGTATGCAGAACACACCCTTTTGCGACAACGAACTTCCTGGTAATTAGGTTAATTAAGAATTGCTGAAAAAAAACAACGCATCACATAAGTCGACATTTACATGTAAGAATGAGATTTAATATTCATTAATTCTCACTTGCAGTAAGTTCCAAATGTTAACTATATATACAGAAAGTATAGAAATGAAAAGCAATGTCCGTCTTCGAGGAATGCCGTGCATTGAAAAGTTCCAACTAGAACGAAACGCGTCTGTATGTTTCCCGTTGATTGACTTGTTTTTTTCAGCAATTCTTAGTTGACTTATAGTCAATTTATCAAAATCTATCCAGAAGAATAAATTTAATTGTATATCGTTACTTTTAACAACATAGAATAATCGAAAGGGTTTTCAAAAATGGTAATGTAGCTAAATGTAAATCTACCAATCGTCGCACTGTTGTTACGCCCAATGTGTAATCATAATTTTCATATTTCTGTACGTCCTCTATTCCAACTAATAGGTAATCTCCACTTAACAATTGATCTGTTCTTTAAATCTTTCATGCATCCATTCTAGAAATTTCCTATGAATCCTCTCGCAGTACCTTGGAAAAAACAGCTACATTTGCACACTTACAAATTTTCAATTGCCCATCAAATTCATTTACTTGATTTTTGCAACGAATCCAATTTTGTCAGTGGTATAATGATCACCTGCATACTAACGTTGACTACTAAAATATTACTTTCTATTCTGATGAAGCGTGGTTTCCCTTGTCTGATTATGTTTCAATTAGTATGTCAAGAAAACGACTTATTAGGCCAATATCCTTTCAGGAAATAATTAACCCCCAAAAGCTATAAAATAATTATTTTAGTCATTTATATATCAGTTGAATAACATAGAATTAACTAATTTATTTATTTATTTAAAGATCAACAAACCAAAGACCCTTACAAAAGAAAGTTCTAACAAAATTTAACATATAAAAACTAGAAAGCGTAAATTGCTGTCCCACAAAATCAAAGAAACTCGTAGATGTGATCTCTTAATGAATGCTTAAAAGAAGAGATAACATTTTCATTGCGAGTAAATGACGGTAGTCTATTCCACATCTTTCTCAGCCTACAAACAGACGAGTGTCAATTAAACTTCTGACGAAAGTTGAACTCAACAAGTTCATTAGGACTTCTGATGTTATGGGAAATTAAACGTTCTGTAAAGAGAGCACCAATTTATCTACAATTAATAATATTTAACCTCACACGCTTTGAAAAGTATAAATCATGGTAAGAATGCAGAGACTTAACAGAAGGAAGATTGAAAAGTCTGGCCTTATCAGCTTAATTATGATCAAAATAAGACATGATCATGACATTCTTATAGGCCAAATAGCGAATAAACTTGTGCTGAACCGACTCAAGCTTCTTTATATCCACATGATAACGCGGAGACCAAATGACAGAACTATATAATAAGATGAGCTTAATAAATGATGAATTGTATAGCGATTTAATGGCCGATATTATTTTTAATTCTTTAGGAGATTTAATAAGGAAAAACAATAACCTAAAAGCTTAAGACGCAGTAGTGTTAAGATGTAAATTGAACACGAAAGTCTGCTCAAAAATAACTTCAAGATCCTTATAGCAATTAGAAGATTCAAACTGCACTCCATTGATGATATATGAAAAAGTACGACTGCTTCTACCAAAGGATAATAGTTTACATTTATCACTATTAAGTGATAAAGAATTTGTATGAGACCATAAAGCTATAGTCTCAAGATCCTTTTGAAGCGGAATCTGGTCATACACAGAAGTAATACTCGAGAAAAGTTTATTATCATCAGCAAATATCAATATTTGAATATGTTTCAATTGATCAGCCATATCAATAATAAACAGTATAAATAAAAATGGTCAAAGACTGCGTTAAAACCTGCGGTACTCCATTATTGGCAACAAATACATCAAAAAGAATACCAGGAACTTAACAACCAATTCCCTGCCCGAGAGGTACGATTCAATGCACCCGAGAATACTACCAGTTAAACCAAACTTACGTAACTTATAAATCAAAATATTGTGATTAACAGAGTTAAAAGCCTTACTAAAGTCATACCATTACTCAACGACTCGGCAATATAATTACTATAAATTATAAGATTTGTAAGTGTAGATTTGTTTTTTACAAAACCGTGCTGATGTTCAATATTAAACCAATACAATACACAATTCAGTTAACTTGTCAGTCATAATGAAGTCAAAAATTTTAGCAATCAGACTCATAATCGAAATCGGACGATAATTTTTTACATTTTATTAATTATTATTTCCAACAGGATTCTGCCGCGCCACATATTCCGCATAGAAATATGAATTATTTGTAGTTTTTTTTTTCAAATTGTTTGATAAGAGATGGTTTACGGACAAGTAGATCACCTAATCTGTACCTTGACTTCTTTTTTCCCTAAAAATCGTAAATTCCAATTTGCAACTATCGTGGGCAATTGAAGAGGTGTTCGCAAATGTGCAATTTATGACGACGATTGTTGTGTACAAGTAGGTAGCTAACATTTTGAGCATTTTCTTTTAACGTAATCATATTATTGGTAATATAGGTTTGTAAAATATGTTTCAACTATAATTTTGTGTAAATTATTTTTGACATCAATTAATATTTATTTACTAGTAATTGCAACCATATGTCATCCATATGTATATACGAGGGCTATTCAGAAAGTAAGGAACGTTTTGGAATTTTAAAAAACCAAGTACAAGAAAAACTTTTTATTATATAAATATGAAAGAGGGACTAACATACTACTTTTCAACATAATCACCACACAAATTCAGGCACTTATCATAGCGGTGAACAAGCTTTAAAAATCCAGTGTCATAGAATTCTGCCGCTTGTGATCTCAACCACTCAGTTACGCGTACTTGGAGCTCCTCATCGTCGTCAAAACGCTGTGTTGCTAGCCAGGTCTTCATTTTCGGGAATAAGTGAAAATCACTTGGAGAAAGATCTGGACCGTAGGGGGGATGAGGAAAAACTTCCCAGTTGAACGAGTCCAAAAGTTCTTGCGCCCGGTTTGCCGTGTAAGGCCGGGCATTGTCATGAAGAAGCAAAATTTTAGATGACAATTTTCCTCGGCGCTTGTTTTGGATAGCTCTCCTTAGGTTTTGCAATGTTTGGCAGTACCGCTCAGAGTTTATTGTTGCGCCACGCTCGAGAAAATCAATAAGAAGAACACCTTGCTTGTCCCAGAACACTGTTGCCATAATCTTCCTTACCGACAAAGTTTGCAAACATTTTCTTGGTCTTTTAGGTGCACTTGTGCGCCCACTCCATGGACTGTAATTTGGTCTCACAATTCACATGTTTCACCCAGGTTTCGTCTCTTGTTACGATTCGATCCAGTAGTGCATCTCCATGACTGTGGTAGGCCTCCAAAAACGTCAAAGCTGCCCCCATTCGTTGTTCTTTATGGTGATCTGTAAGCATTTTTGGCACCCATCTTGCACAAAATTTGTGGTAGCCTAGCTTCTGATAAACAATTTGAAACAATAAGGTCCGTGAAACTTGTGGGAAACATACAGAAAGCTCAGTTATTGTGAAACGGCGATTTTCACGAATCTTTTCGTCAACTTTGGAGACCAGCTCGTCAGTCACAATGCTCGGACGTCCACTCTTCTCGTAATCGTGAACATTTGTTCTGCCATTTTTAAACTGAATGCACCACTTCCTGACAGAACTTTCATTTATTACGTTGTTCCCGTACACTTCACACAGTTCCCGATGAATTTGTATTGGTTTTAATTTTTTTGCCAACAAAAATCGAATCACAGACCGCACCTCACAACTGGCGGGATTTTCGATTGCAGCACACATTTCAAATTTGAATATTAAAAAAACGGGCAGTGCGGAGATGTTCCCGTTGTTAAAGCTGGACGCTGACTGAGGTGCCGAGCACGAGCATACCAATATATACGCGATTGGCGTACGCCTGGCGGCGTCAGGTGGAAACGTTCCTTACTTTCTGAATATCCCTCGTAAAATATTCTCCCCAAAAAGATAATTCTAAGGGAATGACTAGGCAAGCCAATTTCTCAGGATAGCCAAATTAAATATTTGCTTCAATCAATTATAATCACTCAGTATTTGTACATAGTATGCTATTCGTAAACGTATTTTTTTAATGTTAATTTTTCTTAAATTGTTAAAAATCTTTTATTTTTTAAGACGTCACAAATACAAATTTTGCATACCTAAAACTCTTATATGATAGAAGATGGAGATTAAAGAAATTGCTGGTGTTTTTTACTTTTTATGTGCCCTTAGATATTAATCTTAATTCTGCGTTTTATATGACTCACGCTATTAGGCACAACTAGACTTATTTGGACATTTTGCGATTACGTCGGCTTGTAAGCTCTTGAAATTTAAGAAGCCAAAAGCCTTTATTTAACATGCAAAGCATATGTACTAACCGTAGGGATCTTGTCCGAACACAACAACTCCTAGAAAAGAAGAACAAAAAATAGTAAATGTCATGTAAAGTGTAATGTGTAAAACAAAATATAACATTTAGAGAAAATTAATTTAAAATCGTGGGCAGTAAAGTGTTAATTGTGATATTTAGCATAGCGTAACGTATAATTCATTAAAATATAATAAAAATATAATATATAGGATGGGTCGAAAGTTTTTGTTTATCCATGCATTTAGCGACATTTAACTTTTTTTAATGGTATAAAATCATCAATTTGAACGAAATTAATGTATTTTCGACAAAATCGATAGCCTCTAATTAATAAAAAATGATGTGTTTCAATTCAGAATTTTAAAATAAATTTTAACACTTGGTCGTACTGTACAAAAAATATATTTTTTTTTAATTCAGTTCTTCACAAGCGAAAATTTAATGGTAAAAATAGTAATATATGATTGCTTTGGAGATTCTGGGGTGGAACCACATCCTTGGAATTGCTTCCTTCCTGGTCGGCGTTCCGTTCACTGTTGCAAATCTTCAGGGGACTAATGTTACTGCACTGAAACTGAAAGTCTTTAGTTTGCGACGGGTAGCTGCTCGAAATTACTGGAGCGTCACGGTTACAGTTAAGTTTTTGAGATAGAAGTGTTTATCAAGTGTTGTGTAGAATATATCCTTTATCACGGTTGAAATTACTGGGATGCTTTAGAATTTCTATGGATTCGCATATTTTACAGTTAAAGTAATAGGGGTTGTGGAAGACAATCTGGGCATATTGAAATTTAATATAATGCCCAAGCCTATCTCTGACAGGCTCGTTTGCCGAACATAGATTGTAAACTAGACACCAAATTCAATTTCAATCTTCCCAGATTCTATCCCACAATCCTAATTATTTTAATCGTAAAATACGTGAATTCATAGAAATTCTAAAACATCCCAATAACGTCTACCCTGATGACGGATATTTTCCACAACTCTACACAATACCTGGCGAACATTTATAACACTTAAAAACTCCACCGTAATCGTGGCGCTTCTGTGGCACGAAACAGCAGCACATAACCCCGTCTCAAACTAACAGATTTTCACTTTTAGTGCAGCAACCCTGGAATGTCCCTTGCAATTGTGGACGAAACGAAAATTCTAAAGTATCGCAATAATATCAATCGTGATGATGGATACCCTCTCTACACAATACCTGGTAAACATTTCAAATATTCAAAAGTAGGTAAGCAATAGGGTTTCTATGACAAAATTCCATGTATTTTCTTATGTAGCTTAATTTTGAAATTTAAGGTAATTTAAGCTATGGCGTTACAGCGGAGTAATTCAATACAGGTTAAACTGTTCATTATCAGTCCGAACCTGTTGATAACTGTTCATTACCCATTCGAATCTGTTTTATAGTTTTGTATCTGTTCATTACCTGTTTGGACCAAGTATCAAATAGGTCTGAACAGACAGTGAACAGGGTAACCTGTTCATCAACTGTCTTGAGCTACTCCGCTGTGACTCCACAGCTCAAATGATCTTGAATTACAAAATGAAGCTCTATAAAAAAATACATGGAATTTTTACCACGAAACTCCATTACTTATCTACTCTCAAACAATCAACCGTAACCGTGATGCTCCAGTGAACCGAAACAGCGCCTAGATAACCCGCTACAAACTAAGAGACTTTCAGTTTCAGTGTAGCAACCATGATATGTCACTTGCAATTGTGGACGGAACGTCGGTCAAGAGGCAAGCAGTGAAAGGGCGCGGTTGCGGGGAGGGGGCGGAGTTCCAGAAGCAATCATGGGCAACAAGCTAGACAATAAAGTATAGTTAAAGTTTGAATATTCGAGTACTCTGTCACTATTATACTTGCATAATGTTCGACTTTTCGACCCTATATTAAAACTTGAAAAACAAATTTTTACGTTCAAATTACATTAATATTGCCTAGGTGGGTGCAGATAGTGTTACTAACTAATTTGTTCAGAGGTGATAAGCGTAGGTGGTGTAATAATTCTTGATGCACTGAATATATACTTACCAATTTAATTTTAACATATGAGTATACAGGGTTAGGTAAATGTATATATCCATTCGAATATCTTTGACGAGGCTACTATATTTTAATAAATTTTTTCACGTTTAAGTTAATCAATATCAGCTAAGAAAGTTTTCGAAATGATTACCATTTACTTGTTGTCAATATGCAAATCTGTGAACAAATTCTTGAATTAAATCCAAGCCTCCTCGCGAATTAATTGCACTTCCTCAATTATTCTCTGCCATAATTCGTCCAGATTCTGCAGTCGTCCAGTAAAAACTACAGACTTTAAATGACCCAAAAGGAAAAAATCTAGGGTATTTAAATCTGGAGACCGTGCGGACCATTCACGGTCAATGCACCGATTTGGGAATCTTTCGTTTAAAAAACTTCTAATATTAATGGCATAGTGTTGGGTACTCCATTTTGTTGGAACCAAACACTTACAGGTAATTCTCCATCTTCCTCAATATTACAAACAAACTGATCAAGTAAAAGATCAAGTAAATATCTCTGGCCAGTTAGTGCATCATGATGAAAAAATCCCAATAATACGGTTCCTGAAAATACCAGGGCAAACGTTTAATTTCTGCGTGCATTTCTAGCATCTAATGAGGGTTATCTATTGACCAATATCGACGATTATGGCGATTAACGGTAGCATTTAAACAAAACGTAGCGTTGTCGGAAACAGTCATTTTTGTAATCCCCATCTTTTGCAAAATTCAATTCTACGATCATAATCCGCGTCCAACAATTCTTCCACTAAATGTGATTTATACGGATGACATTTTTCGTGCTTCAACATTTTTGGCGACTGATCGGCAACTTATATCATAGTTTAGTGTGAGAGATGTAGTAGAAGTTTGTGGTAATGCTTCTGATGCTATAGCAATATCTTGAGCAATAACTTCATTAGTTGCGACATTTGGTCGTCGTTTTCGGTAAATTTTTGGCATTTCCGGTCAAGTTATACGTTCTCAACGCTTTACCTTTTTAGTTTGTGATATTGGATGGCGATCTTGATGCAAATTGTTAAATAAATCGCATAATTAAAATTGCAAAGACGATTTTAGGTCAAACTAGCAGCATAGTTAGCAATGATAATTCTACTTATTATTCACAAGTTATTAACTTAGATAATAATCCTCAAACATGTTCAATTGAAACTTCTTTCACTGCAGGAATTAATTTTTATAATGCGTCAGGTGATTCGTTTACTTTTAATATATCAAGTAATAAGTATATTTGTTTTTTATTCGCTGTTATTTTTCTGTGCTTACTTTGTCATAATAAAATGTGATAAGTTATAATATGTATGTTAATTTTTTTTTAAATATAAATTTTTACTGTTGGTGATAAAATTTTGTATGCACCATGTCAGTAAAATGACTTTATTTAACTCGCCTCGCTCGGCTCATAATCTTAGACTCATTCAATACAGTATCACTCTACTGAATTGGTGCATAAATAACTATTAACTGAAAAATCGGAGACTGTGGCTTTTAAGTGAATAAAAAATTAAAAACCCTTACCACAATAGAGTTCTATTGTGGTAAGGCTTTTTAATTTTTTATTAAATAACTATTATTATTTATGTCCACAATATTATTGTATTAACCATAAACCATGAATTTTTTTTTTAATTTTTGTGTGATGTCATAGTTATGGTTTGCTCTTTACAATTGAAGCAACTAATATACACGATCTTGTTAGAACTCCTGGCTGTTATTATCTGTCAGTTGCAAAGAGCAGTGCTCATTAGCGAAACATGGTCAAATTGTAATTAACACGAAATGATCTACAACCGATTAGATGCCCAATTAGACTGTAAAGAACAAATCTTACTCTTAAAATAAATGAGATAACAATGTAATAATTACATTTTTGGTGGAATATTCTATGTTAATCAAAATTGTACATATTTCGTTCTACTAAACATGAAAAGGACTAGTTTTCAAAGAGTTATTCATACATTCAGCTTTTTAGCGCGACAATAGATTTCTTATTAATATCTTGACGTATGTAATGTATGTATCACTTCTTGTTACACGGTTCTGTTTTCGTTTATATATTTGTCTTGACTGTTAAGCATTAAAATAATTTACATCTAAGATAAAATCGAAATATAAGCCCCATTAATTTGACATTTATTACGTAAATGTGTATATAATTTGAATTAAGGACCTGTAATTAATACTTGTACACCGGCATATGTTTGAGTAGGTGCGCGTCACAATAATAACACAAAGCCAAATACAAAGCCAGTTAAGAACCGAGAAACATGAAACGTGCGATAAACAGACCGCACCCATTCCTTCAACAATAGAGAGAGATCGGTGTTGTTCTTCTGTCCCATTGAATTCGATCGGCGAAAAAATACAATTACTTTTAGTACCCAACATTTAGCTGGTGAGCGTTGAGCAAACATCATGCTTCGATTAAGATTACAGTGCTGTTGCATCAATTGCATGTAAACGTCGAACATTTAGTTGTTCTATGAATAAGAAAATATGAAAGAGTAAAATGATTATATTACGTAATTAGACCAAATTTCCAATTTAATTTCCAATGTGTGGGTTAATAATAGCAGTGAACAGCTTCAACTTTTACCATGACGAGCATTAATTTTCCTAACGAACCAACAAACGTTTATTTTAGTGTTAGAAGTGCACAACCGTTTTAGTTATTTTTAATCTAATTTTTAAGGTTTTTTCTTCGTTTTATAGCAAGGAAGAAGCTTTAGAAAAAAATGGCGTTTTTTTTTAATTCAAAATAATTTTATTACACAAAAAACTTGAACTTAGAGTAAACTATATAATTGCCATTTTGCATTAGTGACCCTTTGTCATCTTTCTGCTATCAGTTGTATTTCGCAACGACACCAGCCAACTTCTTTGGAATTAAAAAGTTCTTGGCATGTACTTTCTGAAGTTCATAGAAGTTTCTGTCCCGATGAAGGACAAACTTTAGAGTTGATTTGCCGAATTTTAGTGTAAAATAACCACTGTCAAAAACCAATTTAGTGATGGGCGTTTATCGACATCTGCCGAAAACACTAATTTTAATCAAATTCGTGAAATGATTGTACGAGATCCGCACATCACACGGTGAGATTGAAGAATCGGCATTGGTATAAAAGCAGTACACCTGATATTGCATGAAAATTTGAACCTTCGAAAGCTTTATAACCGTTGAATTCCACATAATTTGATAGAAGCTCAAAACAAGGCCGTGACGAATTGTGTAAGAAAATACTAATGAACTCAACCGAGATCGTTGCTGGTGACGAGACTTGTAACTTTTCGTAAAAGTAATAATCCATCGTTTGAGTCTTTCGAAACGAGCCAAAACCTACGAAAGTTGTTTATTTACGTAGTGCTGCATATCAACTAATAGGGAGTCTCTCTTATTTGAGTTGGCGTGCGCTGTTACACATCTATTAAAATACTGTTACTTTAGAAAAGCAAAGAACCGCGAATTGATGTATCAAAACTGATTGACCGGAAGGTATCGATTAAATGAAAAGAAATAATTGAAATAGACGAATTATTCTCTAACATTCCAGGGGTTGGGTTGTTCGAGAAAGTTCTCCTTCTAGTTTAATGTGAATTATTATTATTATCCTGCATCAGCTCTAACTTAGTACGTTAAGCTGTTGACTCCAGTATAGAGGTTGAATTAATTCACCTGATTTATTACTTTGTGTTTCATAATTGTTCCAAAATATCAAAAATAAAATGCGTGATAAGCAATTTTCGTCATCTCAAGTAGCCGTTGAAAGATTTTGAAAATACTTTGAAAAGCAATAAAGTCGTTTAATTAAATTTTATATATTTTTTGTACATAAATTCCAGAAATATTCCCAGCAGTCTTCACAAATACATATGAGGGAAAACTTTTATATTATTTACCTAGTTATGAATGAGCGGCGTTAATTATTTGGCAGACTTCGGCGAAGCTTGTGAACTCTGCAATTGTCATGGAGTAGAATAAACTTTCGAGGAAAGTTTTGGGATCTTTTTTGCTGTATGTCAGTTTTAAAATTTCTGTTTTCTTCCATATATACGTCTGTTATAATTGGAGAGCCTTCCTGCATGTATTCAATTAACACGATTCTTTCTGTATCCCAAAACACCATCGCCATCAGTCTTCCAGATGAATTTTTGGCCCTTGCCTTTTTTGGCAACGGGAATTCCTTGTGGATCCACTGCCTAGTTTCTTATTTTGTCGATGGGTCCGAGTGATACATTCACGTGTTATTACCTGTTATAATTTTCGGAAAAAGATTTTATCGTCTGCTAAAACCCTAAAGTTTTCCCAACAAATTTGTAACACAATTTTCGTTTGGGAGTAAGCAATCTGGAAATCCATGGTGCTGATACTTTGTTCATTCTTAAATCATCATGTCAAATCTTTAGCACTGTGGTTTCTGATATCTAAACTTTAACAGCAATAATTGACACCTTCTTTCTAAGACTTGTTCCTCGAGTTTCTTGATGTTTTCTTTTGTTCTTGCTTCAATACGCCGTCCGCATCTTGGATTGTGTTGAATTCATTTCCTACTCCATCGAAATTATTTAGATCAAAATTTTACTATAACGTATGTCTCAAAAGTTTTGTCACAAAATAAAACTCTATGAAAAATATAGAAAATATTAAAATATCGGATTGGCTTTGCAAACGAAATTAATTCAATGTTTTGTCATTTTAATGACAGTTTAGTTACTAAAATCGATTTTTGAAAATAAAAATATGTCACGGAAAATCATATCAAGCGAGCCACAAAATTTGTTTCCTATGTAGGCCGTGAACGACTGAGATAGACATATAAGTTACATGTGAGCTTAGAGAATTGACAAAGTGACATGACATTTGTAAATAATCATAAGTCAAATTGACAAATTACGATTTAACCTATTACTAAGACATAACTGATTTAATCCATCGCATACTCTGAAGACTTTTTTTGTGGCTCACTTCTTATATCATGCGATAGCAGAATGTGAGCTAGGTTTGCCATGCCTAAATCTTTCGAAAAGTGGAAGACTGTGAATGTTGACTGGACATAGAGTAAACCAACTAGTCGAAAGTGCCAAGAATAAAGAATTGGGCAGTCATTTGGAAAACTATCGCAACGTTACGGTGTTTTCCAGGATACAATTTCCAGAGAACTAAAGAGAAGAGGTGTAGAATAGCGCAAAAGGAAGAAATGCCTTCAATATACGCCAAGGATACCGAAATGTTGCTGTGCTTTAAGGCGCATCTATTTCGCAAATAATGAAGTCACCGTCATAGACGATGAAAAGTACATTCGTCTCAGTAATTTCTAAATTAAAGGCAACGACGGTCTTTACACCAACAACGAAGAAGAATCTCCAGACAATATAAAATATTAACAAAAGGCCAAATTTGCTGGTAAAGTTTTAGTTTGGTGCGCGATATCAATTGGTGGGATTTTCAGACAAGTTAGAGGCGAAGATGTGGACAGTCGAAGTTATATTAACAATTGCTTTACAAAATTGATTAATTTTATCCACTAGAAACATGCTCAAGATGATATTATATTTTGGCCGCACTTGGCTTCCTGGCATTATGCACGCGAAACTCAAAATTGGCTAAATACTCACAACATACCTTTTGTGTCGAAAAATGACAACACCCCAAATTTACCGCAGGCTCGGCTAATTGAAGATTTCTGAGCCATTTTGTCTCGAAAAGTGTACGATGGAGAGCGGGAAGCTGAGAAGGAGCGTAAGAGATTTGGTCAAGATTGGTGTTGAAACGGCCCAACGTTTGATGCGAGATGTTTCCAGAAGACCGTATTGTTGAAGACTATGGACCTTTATATTTAATTTAAAATACAAATTTTGTTGGTAATAAAGCTGTTAATTATATCTGTTCGGAAAAATTGCTGTAAAGCCATTTTTAAAATGTCCCAAAGAAATTTGTGCCAATGCTTTTGAGACACATTAAAATGCGACGACATACACGTTAGTCATCCTCTGATGAATATTTTTGAGTCCATTTCTTTCTTTAAGAAGAATTTTATCACGCTTCTATGTTCTAACTGAATTTCACTCATTTTGGTTAAATATTCCATCCATTTAACCTATTATTTATTTTATAGATAGAGAGACAGTGCACAATATACATAAATCTCTTTTCATAAGCAAATAAAATTTTATAAAGCCGATGCTCTTCATAAAAAGAAATAGTATATTCGTAATATTGCCAATTTTATGGTACTTTTTGAAATAAAATTCTATATGAACGGTGTATATTTGCACGATAGAATCTATAAAATTAAGTAAATTAAATTTTACGTGCAGCATTTTTGAAGCAAACAATTAAATTTGCAAATATAATATTCTCGATCATTTTGCCACACGCCGGTCTGTGTGATTCTCTATCTAATGGGTGCGTTGTTTGAACAATTCATTACCTTAATTACACATAGATGTAACTGTACATGGAAAAGTGGTATAAATAGGACATATATTTTATGAACTTTAAGTAAACAGATAACAATTTGGATTTTCCTTTTTATTTTTAAATTACACGTCGCTTGTGGAAATTTATATTTTATGCAAATGTTATTAGTTTAGTTATTTGTTATTTTTAGCTCTATAATAATACAATTTCAATTGCTGTTGGCAATGTTTATTACCGAAAAATAGCGAAAATAAATCTCGTAAAACTGTGAGAGGGTTGATGGTAAAGATATAATTTAACTAGCCAGTACCAGGGCTACGGTCAGTGAAGACGGCGTGGGATTCTTATCGAAACGCTTTTGAGTGTCTGGCTATAATGAAAGAGAATAAGGACGCTACCGTGAATTATAGTTAAAGAAATGAAACGCTTAGAAGATAGGATCGATGCCGAATTGAAGTTTGCGAATCAGAATTATAGCTACTACAAACAAAATATTAGGCTTTATGGTCCGCAACTGCAGATCTTTTACAAATATAAAAGTGCTGAATACTACTGGGTCGTTCCTTGAGTGTTCCTCGACTATGTGGTCTCCTTATTATCAGGTTCACATCCTTCAAATTTCCATGGTACATTGTAAATTTTCCAAGTTTCTATGGTTCTTATGTTACGACAAATATCCGACTAGAAGTATAGACCAGTCTATCCTTCTGTAACTGTTACAACGACTGAATTAACATTCTCTTCGACTTAGACATACCTCTACTAGTTTAACTTTTATATATAAACTTTGTAACAATCTTATGGATTTTCCATCACTTATGCAATACTTTAACATAGCAGTGCTTTATCCTGGAGCGTCATATATCAGTACTCGTCGCATGTACCAACTATCTAGTTAGATCACGAATTTATATTATGGCCAGTAACTTTAACTATTTCTCATAAGATCGTGATATGTTTTTTGTTCTTGAACATTTCTGAAGCAAACCGTTATCAATTATTTTAATGTTTTTACATATTATTTTCTGTTAATTTTTTTTTTAATGTGAATGAGATATGTATTTATATTGATTTGTTACATGTGCATATTCCATTTTTTGCTCTTTTCTGTAATTGGAGTTGTTATAAATTTTGTTGGAAAATAAAAATATTAATATTAAAAACTAACCGCAAGATGGGCACCGCGTTTGCTGACTGTTGAGCAAATACGAACTCGTGTTACAACTTCAAACGAAATCCAAGAGAATTTTATACTTATAAGATTATACTTCAAAGACAAAAACACAATCAAAACATTGGATTTCTTGTAACCAACGTATTCCAAAGAAGACAAAAACTATTTTTCCGACCAACAAGATTATGGTGACGATATTTTGGGATCCCAAAGGCGTAATTTTTATTGTCAATTACATGGATTAACCATCTGCAGAAGGGAAGTATAATAACTGGGCAATATTATGCTGATGTATTAACACATTGTGATGCCGATAGAAGAAAAAACAACAGTATTTATTCAGAAAAAAAGTTTGGCGGCATCAGGATAATGCATTGCTCTGGCAACCGTCAAATTTGACAAATTATTATACGAATTATTGTCACATTTCCCATATCTGGCTTCGAATGATTTTTCCTTATCCCTAAACTTGAAAAAATGCCTTTGTGAAAAGAAATTCGCACTGAATCCCTATTTTGATGAGCTTTCAAAAGATTACTCTTTAGAAGGCTTAAAATATTTGTAAAGTTGCTGGATTATGTGGATAGAATAGGATGGGAATTATGTTGAAAAATAAAATATAATGTTTTTCCCCTGAAATAATTATTTTATTGAAAGTCACTCCCCTGTTAAATCACCCGCGTATTTCTGATCAAAAGTAAAACGTTTGCAATTCGAGTATTCATTTTTAAGAGACAGATCCAAATAGGGAGTGAAAAGATGGCGAAACAGTAAGGAAATGTAGGCCAAAACCGAACTTACCTCATAATTCACTAAATTTAAGTTACACGAACTTTTTGATAACACACTATATAAGCATTTCTCAAAATATATTAATGATAGTTCATGTCGATTCTATTTATGAACAGTGAAACGAATCATATATCAAGTTGTTCACCACCTTGTTTCGTGGACGTTGTCCGTCCAATGATGAAAAATCTGACAGCTAAAGAACTAGCTTGTAAAAATAATATCGGAAGGGCGTTTTTATTATAGCCAACCTTAATTCCTATTACTATTTTAAGAACGGTTATTTTCGTGTGCAAGTATAAATGGCCACTAATCGATATAATTATGCTATCCGACCAGGGAACCACTCTAATTTTATACCAATAAAAACAAGTTTATTAAATTTCGTGCTGGTTTTCGTCGATAATGTTAGTTTAACATTTACATACATTATTGTAGTGTATTTTATTTCTTGTTTGTATGTTCTTATCGCTGTTGCTGTTGTTACAGTAAACAAAATGAATTTCATAATGAAAGAAGGTACATTTATTTCTGTATATGCTCGTTCTAATTATACTATCAAAATAGAAATAAAGAGAGACAGAAAGTTAAGGATTAACGTGCAAAGTAAATGGATGAGACACTAATATATTTTTAATGCGTGTTTCATTGCTTGAGGACTCTATTACGTCATTATGTTTTAGCATATTCTTTTGAAGAAAGTTTATAACCTTAACAAGGACTTTATACTTTCAAAAATAAGAGGTTATTTTCGTGATTTCTCAAAGAGAATAAAATCGTTGGAGACATTAGCGAAATGACTTTAGTCAAGGTAGTATTTTAATCCACCGTTTTAAATATACGAGAGAAAAGAAAGAGAACAGTTCTTTCTGTTGTACCTAGAATTATTTGACAAAATCTATTTATTTATAATCTTTCAAAGTATTTACGTTCACAGTCAATATATTTTTACATACGTGAAAACAATTTTTAAAACATTTTCTCCACCTTTCCGCTTTGGGTTGTGTTTCGTCATAAAACGAAATTTGATATATTTATCTATGTTAGATATAAGTAAATTTAGCATAAATATGTTAAACTAAAATATTTCCAATTTTATAAATATTCAACGTGCATTTTCAAGTTTAAACCACTATATAACATGCTTTAGTGACATATTGAAATTGTAAAACTTTCTTTATTTTCTAAGAATCTTTTACATTTGAAAATTTATTTATTACCTACTTTATAATTTATATCGTTTGTTTATTGCCTAGGGTTATCAGTGAACGCCTGCAAGAGACTATATTTTATCTTACCACACATTTTTAACCCTGGAATGCTACACTTATTTTCAGAACTTAATCTGCTACAGTGGGGTCTAGATGTACCCCAAATAAAAGTTAGCTAATTTTTGTCAATAAATGTGTTTATTTAAATATAACGCAAAAACAAGTTAAAATAACTTTCTACATTTGGGTTTATTCAGCAAAATAGTATTTTATTATCACTCCGCACAAGTTGGACAAATTTTCTTTTGATGTTGTAAACAAATAAATTTTCTGCATATATCGCAATTGACCCTCGATTTTCGGTCTTGGTTTCTGTGGCAAAATGAACATCTACCGGTGGTAGCAGGTGGTCTTGTTAGTACTTCTACTGGAGGGGTTATTTTTAGTAGATTGCATATAGTTTGAAGGAGTTCACGCCCCATAGTTGAAGTTTGCAAGCGACTTTGCATGTGAGGTTTCACTAAATCAAGTGCAAGTTTTTTCAGGTAATCTCTTCTGTTTTTGACAATTTCTTTTTTTGGTGCATTCGAACCTCTTAAAAGTACCAACGAGTTATATCCCACAATATTTCGCAAATTATAAAACAGGCATAATGGCCAACGGCGTGTTTTTCTACTAGTAGAATAAGTGTGGCACAGTTGGTCCAAAGTGTCCACTCCTGCCTTGGTGGAATTATAAAATTCTATAATTTCTGGTAATTTGGTGGTATTTGACTCATCACCTTGTTCATGCATTGTTGAAAGCATGATAATAGTTTTTTTCTTAGTTTTTGGTGGACAATATGATAATAATGTAAGTTGGTCACTATAGCAAAACTTGGCGGAGTTTATCTGCCTCTCCTTGAGGTGCAAGAATGATGGAGGAATTTCTGTTTTATTTTTCTTCAGTGTACCTACAACTGTAATTTTTTTTTTAAAGGTTTTTTGCCGTCGGCACAGATGTGAACCAGTTGTCCATTGTCAGATTTCTATTGGTTCCTTGAAAACAAGTGGTAAGTTTATCGCAATAATACTGGGCAACAGGAATATTAGATGGTGTGGAGTTTTTGCCTATATAAACTTCAGCGTCGAGTACATAAGCCGTTTTAGCATCACAGCACATCACAATTTTAATCCCATATTTATCGGGTTTTGAAGGAATATACATTTTGAAAGGACATCGGCTACGAAATCCAACCAATTGTTCATCAATTGTGGTGTATTCCGAAGGTACATATAAGTTTTTCATTTTGTTTATAGATCTCTCAAAAACTTCTCGAAATGCCGCTAGGTTGTCGATTTCTCTTCTTTCAGCTCTGGTGTTTTTATCGTCAAACCGGAGGCAGTTTACTAAAACTCTAAAACGTGCTTCGGGCATTGTTGCTCGAAATATGGGTATACAATTGTCTTTATCAAAGAGTTCTTTTGTAAATACTCCATTCATCTTCATTACGCCGGCATAATAGAATAAACCAAAGAGAGCCATCATTTCAACATTATCTGTGTCTCTGGTGTAGGAAGGTTTATTAGCTATTGGTGTATCTTCTGTATCACTATTGCCCATTTCTTTGCCATATTTCAATCTTTGAATTTTTATTTCTTTGTTGGTATGTTCTGTAATCGAATCCAGATTTTCTCTGGTGAAACATAATTGCCATGCTTCTATTCCTGATTGTATTTGTCTTGATTCATTTTTATTTCCGGGTAAATACATAACAAGATTTCTTATTGGTGTACGATGAACTGCTCCTTTCACACCTGACCATTTGAATCCATTTTTGCCCCTTAGTCTGGTGGAAACCTTGAAAACTTTAACCTTATCTTGGTCTGCAAGCTGTATCTGTGCCAAGGGTACATCGTCCTCAGAATCATAGACGGGTGGTAAGGGATCCTGAGGTTGGACTGGAATAGAGGAAACTATTGGGTCGTCTTCAGTTTCAGACTCTTTGTCCTCTTCGAGGTCCTCTCTAAAATCTGGTATAATAACATCGTCCTCATCGATCTCGTCCTGAGAACCCTCGGAATCAGAATCATAAAGAATACGGTGTATTTCAGCTAGATCATCAGGATTTGTTAGATCGAAAATCCTATTTCGAGAAGCTATTACTTGCGTGATTTAAAAAACAACAATTAAATTAAAAAATACCATAAACTATGCAGTAAAAGCATTAATAATCAAATAATTTACTAAAACAAATATATACTTACAAGCGAAAATAAATTTAATTCTGCTACACTGGGGTACACATGTACCCCAACTATCAAATATCTCAAAGATGCAAAGGCGCTGTCTTTCACCAATATCGCACATGAACTGTCGCATCGTGTGCTGAAACTACTCAAAAGCTCGCGAGCGCAGCTCCATCTATTTTCGATTAGCGGGATCTTTGAAGAAGGCTAGGGTACATGTGTGCCCCAAATAGCATTTCAGGGTTAACTAGATTTGTATAATGACGTTCCATTACTATACAAAGAAATTAACCGGAACTACATACTTAAGTTTATGAGACTTACTAATACTTAATTAGTAGTGATGTTTGATTTCTTCTTTATTTATTAGTAAGACTTTTAAGAACCTATTGTAAACCTTGAGTATATTATTGCCTGTAGGTAACATTTCTACGAACGAATTAATATCACCGAAAAATAATGTTCAACGAATACATACAATTTAATAATATAATTAGGGGTAGTTGACCCATTTGTAACAGTATCAATTAGAGGCTTATACCAGCAACAAGAGACTCAATAGTATCAACTCAACCACAGTACAAGACACACAGTCTTAACAAAACATTACAAATCGAAACAATATCATATTAACAACAAGAGACGCGCAGTCTCATATAACAGGAAAAAATTTAAAGTTTTAAGTTTACATTAGGTGTTACATTTGCGAGATTTATCTAAATAAATTAAGTTTAAGTGTTTTTTGTTAAATAAATAAAATACCGAGAAAACACCTGAATTTTAATATAGTTGCCACAAACCAAAATAAATAACTAGCTTATACGGAAGTTACGCCCGGTGAGCGGTCAGTCAAGAAACAATTTATGCATGGTCCTTCACGAGCCGAATACAACCCAACATTTGGTGTTTCAAGGCGGCCGGATTCTCCCCCGCATAGATTTGGTTCTACGAGAGCCGGATATAAATTAAACATTTGGTCCTTCGAAAGCAGATATACATTGGTCTTTCGAAATCACATACACGGGTGGTTTATTTCATTTTAAAATGTGTGAACTGCTTCTTCGCCCGACGTTAAACGCAAATCCCATAATTTATCATTTACATGTAGAAACCAAAAGAAATGATTGGATGCCAGGTTCGAACTATGCAACGAATAACTTAATTATTCCAATATTTTAAATATTTAAATACATACTTTATTGACGTCAGTAATAATCCCATTCACAAAAAACTTCAACTCACGAAATATCTAGTTATTGTCTGTACTGTACTATTTAAATATGCAAAGTTATATAGATTTCTGGGCCATGGACTCCGACAGTGTCGCTCAACCATAACTGCGATCACGTCTCCTATTAATGAAATTGTTGCGGCTAGTATTCTGCTGGTGTCTTTTGTGACCTAATGCGTGCATTTGATTGCGTGGATCACATCATTCTACTTGAATAACTTGAGAACTTTGGTGTGGGAGGTGTTGTAGCTGGTTAGTTTTCATCTTACTTATCAAATCATCAACAATTTATTAAAATATTCTTCAAGAAAAACAACATAAATAGATGTTTTTATTCCTCAGTCTTACCTGTCAATTGGGGTGTCCCACAGGGATCAGTTCTCGGCCTGGTATTGTTTCTACTTTTTATAAATGACTTGGGACCTTCTACTAATTTTTCTTTAATTATATATGCCGATGATACGAATGCAGTGGTTTTGGGGTTGATTCTATGGACATATGAAATAAAGCAAATGTGCTTCTCAACCAGTTTCAGAAATGGTTTCAATTCAATAACTTGCATATGAATTTCACACAAAGCCATTTTATTTTTGTTTGTTGTTTGTATATATATATATATATATATATATATATATATATATATATATATATATATATGTATATATAGTAAATAAAATTAGTTGGCGATTTAAGGTCTGTTTTACTTTGATATGTATATATTTTGAATTTCTTTGAAAAAGGCACCGAAACATGTAAGAGTATTTTAAATATATACATATCAAAGTAAAACAGACCTTAAATCGCCAGCTAATTTAATCTACTATAACATACAAAGGTCAAGAAATAATTATCTATATATATATATATATATATATATATATATATATATACATAATATAGGAGATAAAAGTAATATTTTTTAGGAGGAGCGGCTGGGTAATTAAAACAATATTTAATTTGACGTTTCGGTATTATTCGATTCCTTTTTCAAAACTGTAAAAATCTATTTAAATGTCAAAAATGGTAAGAGAACGATCTTATAATAAATCTATTATAATAAATCTATTTACATTAAATTTTTGTGGAGTTAACATATTGTGATGTATTGGTTACGAATTTCTAACTAAAACTAAACTTTTGTATTAGCAGGTAGACCGTTTTCGCACATGTGTTTATTTTGACGGCTGGAAAGAATGTTGGCTGTGCCGATACTATGCAGAAGGGGGGGGGGGGGGGGTTATATTGAAATCTAGTGTTTATATAATGGACAGGTATATTGCTGCCATTTATGGAATTTGTGTTTTGTATATGTGGATGCCTTCTAATATATGTTTTACTTTTTATTTTTTTCTCAGACGTAATTATTGCGGTTTTATCGTAATTGAAAGTGTGTTTTGTTTGTTTGATGTTTTTTTTTAAACAGCTTTAAGTTATCGCTTAACATCTGTACTATTTTACGGTATTTAATCAAAATTAAAGATTTGCGGCACCCATCTTGTTCACACTTCGGCTTGCCCAATTCTACGTTTTAAATGTGATTTACCCATTCGGTCGGTATGTTTACGATGCTAGCTATGTCATTGACGTGAATTATTCGGCCGTTCAAAACAATAACATAAATTAGATTGCAATCCCTGATAGTGCTGGTCGCACATTACTCTCGAAGTTCATATCACCACTGCTTTCGACAAAGCAAAAAAAAAAAGTTTGTTGCATATCATCTAAAATATCAGATGTGTTTAGTCCTTTAAAAAATAGATATAGAATTGAACCACAAATTGCGAAATTATACGAGGGCTATTCGTAAAGCAAGTTCCGTTTGGTTATTAAAAAAACACCAATACATGAAGTGGTTTTTATTATATACAACTTAAAGTCACTACTTTTAGCTATTGTTCTACATAGTTGCTGTTAAGATTGAAACATTTGTCATAGCGATGAACTAGCTTCTTAGTGCCCCTTTTTAGAACTCGCCTGCGAATTAAGTGTTTATTGTGGTACCTCGCTCCATAAAGTCTACAAGAAGGACTCCTTTCTTGTCCCAAAAGACAGTGACTATGACTTTTCTCGCAGAAAAGTTTGACGGTAATTTAAAAGTTTCCTAGTAGACGAGCTAGGGCGACCCCACTACATTGACTGTTTTTTCGTCTTAACGTTGACATAGGCGACCCAAGTGTCATCATCTGTTTCGATATGTCTCAGGAAATCTTGACCTTTAACATTGTAGTGCGTGAAAAGTTAGTGCCGATCTCATTCTCTTTGTCTCATGGTCTTCGGTAAGAAGTTTGGCATCCATCGTGAACAAAATTTGTTGTAACCTAAATGTTCAGTAACAACGTCGTACAAAACTGTACGTGAAATTTGAGGGAAAATGGTACTTACTGAGTTCTGTGATTGTGAATCGCCCGTTTTCAGTAATTGTTTCTTCGATTTTACCCACGTTTCGTTCGTCACAGCAGTTGATCGTCCACTCCGTTCTTCGTCATGGACATTAGTTCGTTCTTTTCAAAAGATAAGGCGCTATCTTCTAACCATACTGTCAGTCATGACATTTTAACCATAAACAGAACAAAGTTCTCGATGAATTTCAGCAGTGTTCATGTTCTTTGCAAACAGAAATCGGATAACAGCACCCAATTCACAGTTGGCGGGATTTTCAATTGCAGAAGCCATTTTAATCGACCAAAATAGTTCGAAAGAATATCCGAACAATTTCTTCACAAGTACTGCTAGACTCATACTGAACCAGACTACACCGCAGCGCTGCGACCGCGCCGATATCCCCACTCCTCTGCTCACTAGGCGGAAACGGAATTTACTTTACGAATCGCCGTCGTAGATTGCAGTCCCTGATAGTCCTAGTCGCATATTACCCTCGATGTTTATATTATCACGTTTAAATTGTGGCTTTTGACAAAGCATTGTCTTCCGAAGTTTGTTGGATATCAGCTAAAATATCAGATGTGTTTAGTCCTTTAAAATATAAATTATGGGGTTGCCCACAAATTGCGAGTTTATACATTGCATGATTTTTACAATTAAGTATTTTATTGTAATTTTAAAATGGAATATAAGAAATTTAGCAAATTACGCCAGTTATTATCAAAAAAAAACTGATTTAGAATATAATGCTAAATTGTTCCGAAAGGTGGTACTAGTAGTCGAATTTGACTTTCCGTCAAAGCATCTTCATAGATCCTAATGCAGTTTTGCATATACTCTATATATTCAATTAGATGTCGGCTTACGCATTGTTCATTTCTGACTTATACATCTTATTACATACTTAATAATTGTTATTAAATTTTTAAAATAATAATGCGCCCATGAGTAAGTATAATTTAAAAGAGAAATAATTAATTTTCACGTTACGTATCATCATCGCGCAACTAATTAGACCTTAAATTCGCAATAAATTGCTTATATTACATTCCGTGCTTCTATACATATCTTTTTAATAAATTTGATTCCGTAATGAATTTATTTTTAGAGCGTGCGCTGAAATATTTAGGGGTGATGTTTGGGGTCGAAGGGAAACACACACACACACGCATTCAAATACAGGCACACATACACAAACACACTTACACACTCAGCGTTCTCATAATGTGCGAATGCAGAGCAGCAGGTAGCGTTTATAATCAACCTGTTGACTTTCTGATGTCGGGTTGAAAATCATTTATTAGAAAGCAAGCTAGTGTACGTAACAAAGATATACATAGCTCAGACTTCGAATGTTTAGTTGACTGCCTGAATATATCGAAATTGTGAATACGACGCCGCCCATGAGAATTCATGTTTATAAAGAATGAAAATTATGGTAAATCGTAACCATTGTAATTTATTGTACAAAAAAGGATTAGTATTTATTCTGTCATTGATTTTTGTTTGTATTGACGAAGTACGTACGTAATAGTAAAGCACTGAGTTAATTGCATTGAAAATATTAATAATATTCACTACATTTTATTCAAATGCAGCAATATTTTTACAGTATACGTTAATGTAAATATAAAATTAAACTTAAGAAAATAAAGCTGTAAAAACGTGTAATTCCTTATGTTCTAATTTAAATAAATACCTTTTTTATTAATATAAGTGACGACAATACAATTAGGGACCGGACACGAGAGGCCCATAATTAATTATATAGTTGGAAAACAAACGGGTGGTGATCTATAAAATACGAAATACATTTTTATTTATTCATTTTGTAGTGCAAGTTGAGTAAAGGAGTGTTAATATTAAGTAGCAATACTTCCTTAAGGTTCTCTTCTGTAAAATTTGTTCTCTTTGTATGAAATATATCTTTGTAGATAGAAAACGTCCTTTCTACATCGCAACTGCTTATATGTGCATACTGGAAATATAATTTTATTTCAGTGTATTTAGCAGTTATATTTTGAGGCATTGTCCCCATACAAAATTGCCGCAATGTTATTAAATCTGGATTTATATTAAAAACTGCGTCAAACTTTTGCCGAAGGTCACATCCGAAGTCACTTGGAATATTTTTCAAATTATTAGTAGCCACATCTAATGTGGTTAATCTATCATTTAATTTGAGATTTTGATTTTCAAAATAAGTGATTAGTTTTGGCAAATTTCCAAAGTGTGCCTGAAGAAAGTACAACTGATTCTTTAAATTTGGCATTTGTATTAGTTCCTTGCACTCAGAAATAATCGGTGATTCATTTGGAGGTACTTTTTTAGGTGGGGATTTAATGGCTGAGCGCGCATGCGACGCGTCAGCGGACTGCGCATTTTGGTTCAGTACTATTTGACATTACGTAATGGAAAGACTTAGCCCGGCACAGCGTCTACAAATAGTACAGCTTTATTACGAAAATGGGCGTTCTACAAGGAATGTGTATCGTGCGCTTAGAGCAACATATGGGCCACATAATCGGCCTACCGAACGCACAATTCGCTATACCATCAATAAGTTTGAAACTCCATTTACAATAATGGATAATACGCGACCACATAGACCTTATCCAGCACATAGTGAAGTAAATATAACGGCGGTTGCAGCGAGTGTACGCGAAGACCGGGAAGAATCAATTCATCGCCGTTCTCAACAGCTTGGTTTGTCGTATGCAACAACTTGGCGTATTTTACGAAAGGATCTTGGTTTAAAAGCATACAAAATTCAACTAGTGCAAGAACTAAAGGCGACCGACCTTCCGAATCGTTTCCGTTTCAGCCGTTGGACTCTTGATAAACTTGCAGAAGATCCACTGTTTTCGACAAAAATTTTGTTCTCCGATGAGGCTCATTTCTGGCTTAATGGGTACGTGAATAAGCAAAATGCCCGTATTTGGGGTGATGAGCAACCTGAAGAGATTGAAGTGCTACCATTACATCCAGACAAAACAACTGTTTGGTGCGGATTATGGGCCGGTGGAATAATTGGTCCATATTCCTTCAAAACAGAAGCCGGCCGGAATGTGACTGTGAATGGCGACCGTTATCGCGCCTTGATAAGGGACTATTTGCTGCCTGAACTTGACACCCGTGGTCTACAAGACATTTACTTCCAACAAGATGGCGCCACTAGCCATACAGCTCGTGAAACTATGGCTTTACTGCGAGAACGATTCGGTGAACATTTAATTTCACGCCTCGGACCAGTAAATTGGCCGCCTAGATCTTGTCACATCACACCATTAGACTTTTTTCTGTGGGGCTACGTGAAGTCTAAAGTCTACATGGATAAACCGGCTACAGTTGAGGCATTGGAGGCCAATATTACTCGGGTCATTGGACAAATACCACTCGAAATGCTAGAACGCGTCATTGAAAATTGGAACAGCAGAATAGACTACGTTAACCGCAGTCGCGGCCAACATTTGAGAGAAATAATCTTTAAAAAATAATTGTAAAGAATGGTTCTTTTGTATGATAATCAAGTTTCTTAAATAAATTGGCCTTTTTCATTTGTTCTTTGCTTTTGGAAAAAGTATCTCTAAATGAATCACCCAATACTTCGAGCATCGTCATTTTTGAGCATTTAACGAAATTTTGTAAACTATCGAAATTCTCTACATAAAAACAAATAGCTTCCAACCATGATCCCTATCTAGTTATTACTGAAGAGGGAGGCAGTGACAAAGATGGAAGTTTTTTTCCTGTAAAGAGCTACTCTCAATGGGGGTTTTCTGGAAACTTTTTCAAAAGCGGATACAAGTCTATCAACTTCCGGAAAGGTGTCTCTGATATATTCACTGATTCTATCGAGAGCATGTGCTACATAAGTAATATGCAGCTTATTAGAATACGTTTCCTTTAATAGTCTGCCTGTTTTTAACATATATGAAACATTATCACTGACAAATAAAAGTATTTTTTCTTTGTACCTGTCGTCCGAATGAAGCATTTGGTGCATATTCTCGTAAATGGTTTTAGCTATTGTTTCCGCATCAACGGTATTTATAACATTTGGTGCTATTACATATGCGTTATATGGAATATTTGGATGTAGTATATCAGCTACAACATTTACCACACAGCGTCCTAATGTATCGACAGTTTCGTCGGCACTTATCCATATGTACTGATTTGAAAGCAGGCTTCTAATGCGTTCTACTGCTTTCGTGTAGCATTTTGAAATATAATATTTCGGTAAGGTGGATTCATCAGGAACATTTCGACCAATATACTTTCGGAGAAATGTTTTGAAGGTGGGATTGTTAAGTTTATTTAATGAAATATTTGCCGCCAATAATGTTTCGCAGAGATCTTCGTTAAAATTGTCAGATTCCGACGGGTTTAATTTCTGTGTATGTGGTTGTGATGCTAAGTGACGTTTTACGTGCGATTTCTTGGAAGTTTTTAACGATATTTTGCAGACTTCGCAATAAATTTCGGAATCACTGGCAATGGACATACAATCAGTTTGACCCTTATTCCAACTCGCTATTGTTTACGATGCCATTCTTGACGTTGTTCCATAACATATCTGAAAAAGTAACTTAAGCAATGTTCTAGATCTAAATAAATGAAAATTAAAAATGTATACAGTTATTGAAACTTAACGAAATTCACTGGACACTCAAGTATATATGTAATTAAGAGTTGAAACAATGAAAAAAAAAACTAACTCACCGTACTTTATTTATCTTACAAAATATAAACTAATAAATAAAACAAATTATAAAAACTCCTCCCGCTTCTATCTGCGCCCATAAAGAAAGGAATTTAAGTGTAATGTTGAAGTAATTGCGTCACAAATCAACGACAAGGAACAGAGGCACGGTTAACCGAATCAATAATGCTATTCAATAACTGCGTGTTGTACTTAGCGATGTTATAGACTATTTATATGGTCCATCGTAATTTCAATCTCTCGTGTCCGGTCCCTAATAATAATACAAACATATTTTCATTTTTAGTGATATTAAAAACGTAGATAATTCAATATTTTGGTCTAACCATAAATACTGTCAATGTTGCACAAACGAAATGAAGAATCAGAGAATTTCATAAAAGCTTACATATATAATATATATAGCTTGATTTATCACTTCAAGTGATATACTACCATCTGTGGTAAATCTATGATAATTAAAAATTCGTGAAAAACCACGTCCATCACCGGAATCTATTTACGGACGCATTTCGCTCTTAATGTAACTTGTACGGTATCCTGGAGAAATATATGCTTATCACTTCCATACTTTGTGTATATATAGTTAACATTCTGAACTTATTGCAAATGAGAATTAATGACTATTAAATCTCATTTCTACATGCAAATGTTGCCTTATGTGATGCGTTAATTACTACAATTCGACAAACTAAGTTGGTCCTAGTATGTAGAACACAACACGCCGCGACGTACACCTTCCTGGTTGTTAGAATAATTAAAAATTCGTGGAAAAAACACGTAAGTCTTTGAAATGTCTTGTGAAATGAACATCTAACTCAGAACAATAACTGGGAAAGATTCAGGCATTAAAACTTATAGAAGGAGCAAACACTATCTTTTAGCACCAGCCTCGTTCGTTGAGCGAAAGAAGGTCACTTGCGTTTTCCTCTGATGTGGTGGCCTATTTTTCCTTGTGCTCTATCCATATTTGCTTTAAAACCCTTACTTAAATTCGCATTTCTAGTTTAGTAAGTATCACTAAAACAAGTAAGATTGAATCTAAAATAGCTAATCCTCGATTAAGTATTTTTATTACTATTCCGGATCAATGTTCATATTGACACGTTAATAGAATCTTATTTTCCAAATCACAGCAGGAGAAAAATTAAGTTTTCTTAATAGGATCAATCCTATTAAGAAAACGCTTGACGTCTAGGACATACTGGCGACTTCGCGCAAGATTAAACGGCCATCGGAAAATAGGTTTATTCACAAATATAGATAAGAATAAGTGTTTTCTAGTATCTGTTTCTAGATCCTAGAAATAGGTACTAGTTTTAAAAATGCCAGCTTTAAAAATGTAATATGTCACTGTATTGCATACGTTCTTAGTATTATATATTTAGATGCGTGTAAGTGCATAACCACTGCCCAATAGCTCTACCAATAACGTCATCTTATATGTTATAGGCAACCGAAAATACTATTATTTAGATCGTCAATATGACTACCACATGTACAATCACCTTATTCAGGAATGAAATTTTACATGACCTACATTTTTGCAAAGTTTAGAAAACATACTTTTTTTTAATTAGTTTTTTTTTTGGAATTAGCGCTGCTAAGAGACCTAAAGCACTCAAAATGAGTGCTTTTATAAATCTTTAAAGCTTGGAATATTTAGCGAATTCAGTTTTATGTTGGTCACACTACGTCTATAAGTTAGTAGTCATAGTGATAATTTAAAGTTAAGATTAAATTGACAATTAATAAACATTTTATTATAAGGTAATTATATTTAGAATAGAATAACAAATATTTTATTATGAAGAGTGAAATGTCAAGTTAAAGTATGTCAACTAAATTAAAAAAAAAATCAATTTTATTCTAAATAAATGCGGACATTAACAAAGCTAATTTCAAAAAATAGAATAAAAAACACGTTTCATAAGGCATTAAACTATTCATTCATTAAAAAAGTGGTTTCTCGTGGCTTCGCCACTCGTTTTTTAAAATTGAATTCGGGCTTTAAAACGTGTCTTATGAAACAAGTTTTTTAATATTCTATTAAGAGTCTCACATTAATTATAATTCACCGCAAGTACACACAAATTTTTCATATCGTAGAACAATTAAATTATTAAAATTAAATTAGAGACTGTCTAAATCTATAAAAGTAAATAAAAAAGAAATTTTTACCACAATGTACTTTTTAATCCTGAATACGCATTTTACTAACTAAGTTATCATTCTCAACAGTAGAAAAAAGCCTTACATATGGAGCTCTAGCACACATCATATATAAGCGAAGCACATGACGAGAACAACTTAGTTGTAGAGAGCCGTAACAGGGTTAAAAATTACGTTGTGGTAAGTGTTTATTTTTAATTATAACGAAGATTGCGATTGTTTGTTTCATACCGTAACGAATATGTTAGCGGAGAGAATGATAGTACTCAATATATCTCGACGTATATTATCTTCCTTATCTCAATTTACTTGATAAACTCTTCCTTTAAATTGATATTGTAAACCCCGAGGACGCATTTTCTTAAAGGTCGATAAATTGTAAAACTTTCTCATTTCGAACTGCAATGAAACGGTCGATAAGACAGAAAATTACTTTGTTGTGTACTCATGCCGAAGAAATGTATGTTACGCAGAGGAATCAGTATAAATCGATACGAACTTCTTTTATTTCAATTTTGTCTGCTCGATCATTCGTCAGTTATATAGAAACGATAAATATCAAGAGAACTTGGGTGTATCGTGCGGGAGAACTTAATATATAAATTAAACGGCAAAGTTGGCAACTTTTCGTAATTTACTAATACTGAAGAAACCTTAGCCCATGTTAAAAATACTTTTGAATAATTTACTTCAAACAGGCATATCAAGTTTGTGTTTGTTCGATTTTATATATGATAATAAAAGGAATAATAATAATAATAATAATAAATATAGAAAGTAGATAAAATAGAAATTAAAATCTTCACTTTATTAATAGTTGTACGTAAAACGACAATTGTTTCACCAGCACAGTGGCTCGGCTCCATCAGGTCCTATTAATAAAGTGAAGATTTTACGGCTTTGTTTTATTTATATTTTAAATTATGGATCTTCCTCAAACAAAGAGTCGAATCAATTCAATTATAGAAATTAGATAATTAAAGACCGAATAGAGCACGATAATTGCAGACTATGCCACCAATTCAAAGAAACAATGAACGTATAACAGAGTGATGTATACTGTTTCATGGAAAAGATTACATAGAAAGAAACAACAGTTCAGCAAATATTATAGACTAGGAACATGCCCACAAACATCAGTTTTTAAGCACTATACTTGAAATAACATAAATTTTATTATAAGATGTACTGTGACAAAAGGATATATACAGATAGAACAATTACAAATAATAGGCCAGAAATAGTTCTTATAAAAATAAAACAAAGGAGAGCCTACGTAATATATATATATATACAGGTTGATTCATTTCCGACCCTCACCATGGGGACTTCGCTTATTATTGGAGATAGAGTATAGGTTTAAATTTGGCAAAGTTGTTAAATTATGTGTTTGTTATAAATCCGTAAAGAAAATAGACCTGTGACAAATGACCTTCGTTATTTAAAAAGAAACGCGAAAACCCCATTTTCTTCTTTCACCTGTAGCACCGACATTTGGCCTTGTAGAGAAAATATAAAAACACATCCTTGTGGCCATTTCTAAACCTCTATCCAGTGGTGTACTCTAAATTTTTATACGACGTTTCGTTTCTTTCTGGCCATCATCAACTATCTAATTTCTTATAGGCGCCATATTGGATTTAGACATCCTCAGAAAGAGTTTTTTTTTTCTGATTTCAACCATGTACCACGTGCTGACTAAAGTTTTTGACATTAGGTTTTATTTGAAAAAATAAATTATAAGATTAAATAAGGTAGCCATGGAATTTCAATCTGTCAAACATTTCATTTATTGTTCATTAATAATACAATAATGTCATAAACTAACGAAGAGAAACGAGATATGATAAGTATTTTTTATTCTTCGAACCGAAATTCAACTGTAGCGAGTACAAGATATCTACAATTAGATCCAGAACGACAACAGCCTCATCGTACCATTTTTCTAGATCTCGACAGAAATTTGGTCGAGAATGGATCGTTTACTAAGCCGCGTAATGGTCAAGACAACAGGAATTTAAATGAAAATCGACAAGATATTTTACAAATGGTAAATTAAAAGCGTGTTTTATAGATAAATAATAATCCATCAATTTCTACACGCGAAGTAGCGTCAAAATTAAATTTGTGCCAGTCCATAGTTTGGAGAACTTTACATAAAAGTAGGTTTAAACCATACAGGATCCATGTTAGTCACTCTTTACTGCCTGGAGATAATTTGAGAAGGCTAGAATATTGTAAATGGTTAATGGGAAGGATAGAAAATGACGAAAATTTTTTAAGCAAAATCATCTGGTCAGATGAAACAAAATTTACAAATTCTGGAATGTTCAACAGAAATACGGAGCACTATTGGGCAGTACAAAATCCCCGACAAAACAGGGCTAGAAGACCAACAACCACAACATCGTTTTGGAATAAACGTTTGGATGGGTATTTTGGCAAATCGTCTCTTAGGACGAACATTTAAATGGAGAAAGATATTTAAACATTTTACGTACATACGTATCTGACTATCTTGACGACAATATCCCATTAAATCAATTACAATATTTATGGTGGCAACAAGATGGCGCACCAGCACACAATGCAGCTGTTGTTAGAAATTTCTTAAATCAAGAATTTGCGAACCGTTTGATTGGAAATAGGGGAGTTGTTGAATGGCCTGCGAGATCACCTGATTTAAGTCCGCTAGATTTTTTTTTATGGGGATATGTTAAAAATAATATTTATAAATTAGATGCGCCACAAAACATTGAAGAATTACGAGACAGACTTCAGAATGCCTTCGATGCAGTTCCTAGAAGAACTATACAAACGGCAGTACAAAATGCCAGAAGGCGTGCCCAATTGTGCATTACCGAAGATGGCCAGATAATTGAACATTTACTGTAATTGTTTATTGTTTACTTTTCTATGTATTTTTATTAATGTTTTTGTTATCTTGTACTACTCGCTTCTGTTGAATTTCGTTTCGAAGAATAAAAAACACTTATCATATCTCGTTTCTCTTCGTTAGTGTACGACATTTTTGTATTATTAATGAACAATAAATGAAATGTTTGACAGATTGAAATTCCAAAGACTACCTTATTTAATCTTATAATTTATTCTTTCAAATAAAACCTAATGTCAAAAACTATAGTCAGCATGTGGTACATGGTTGAAATCAGAAAAAAAAACCCTTTCTGAAGATGTCTAAATCCAATATGGCGCCTATAAGAAATTAGATAGTTGATGATGGCCAGAAAGAAACGAAACGTCGTATAAAAATTTAGAGTACACCACTTGATAGAGGTTTAGAAATAGCCACGAGGATGTGTTTTTATTTTTTCTCTACAAGGCCAAATGTCGGTGCTACAGGTAAAAGAAGATAATGGGGTTTTCGCGTTTTTTTTTAAATAACGAAGGTCATTTGTCACAGGTCTATTTTCTTTACGGATTTATAGCAAACAAAAAATTTAACAACTTTGCCAAATTTAAACCTATACTCTATCTCCAATAATAAGAGAGATCCCCATGGTGAGGGCCGAAAATGAATCAGCCTGTATATTAATGATTCCAAACAATAGAAACATTATACCAAATTAAAAGGGCTTTGGAACTAATAAATAGTAATAATAATATCGTTTGCAGTATCTGTAACAGGTATTACAACAAAAAACTTTCTGGATCATTTACAAATCTTACAATTTAAGTTAAGCTAACTTGTACGCTTCATTTGAAAAATGTAGCAAAACAGCTTATAAGATATCAAAAGAAATGTAAAAAACGAGAGAGAAAGAAAAGCTTGGAAAGGAAAAGGAAACATAGATCTACAATTCACAGCATACTATGTTTGACTAATAGTGTGGTTCTTCTCTTACCTTTCGAAATGTTAGTATAAAGGCAAGACTTGAAGCCCATCTGGAGGATATTACGACAAGTCGGTTATATAAGTAAAAAATTTCTTAAACAGCGGGTATCAAACGTTGTGGTACCGTAAAGTTATTAACAAATTGAACTAGTCCAGAATTCATTGTGGTCCTTCTGGTTAGGAGGTCTGTAATGTAACTTGATACGATCTAAATAAATTTTTCGTCACACCTACTGCGTAAGTAAACAATTATGACACCTTTTTTTGAAACGTAAGTGAGACTTTACATACCGTATTGACAGTTGCTATGGTAGCGGGCTGTAATATTTATTACGACCCTAGGGAAATAATAGCAATATTGGTGACACCAATCTTTGAACATTCTATAGGTTTCATTGTATCTGTTTTTAGATTTCTCCGGCAAAATCTCAGTACAAGCTATAATAGCATCCATCTCTATTTGATTCATGTATATAAATTTTATTTAGAAAGAAAAACTTTTGAAAATCTATTGCATATACTTTGACATTTATCAAAAATATAAATTTATATCGACACAAACATGGTTACCATAGATACGACAAATATTCCTGACTTGATGTTACTAATGTGTATACATATAGTAAAAGTAAAGTGGAAAATCATTCAAATTCGTCTATTTAAAAAAACGTAGGTATGACGAAAAATCTCATATGCACCACGGTTCGTACAGTACACTTTCATGGTCTCGAATACATGCAAACCTCGACCCTACGGGTCTCGGTTTGCAATCGTATTCTCGACCATAAAACTGTACTTACGAACCTAGGTACATAAATAACTATTTTGATTCAGTTTATTATATACTTAATATATTTTTCTAAATTTAAAGTATCGTTTCAGGATTTGATAAATCATTTACGCAAAGAACAAACAACAGTGGTCTTAAATTGGATCCTTGTGAGATGCCAAATAATGAAAAAAATTAAAAGGTTTATAACTATTATAGTGGACAAAGTTGCGTTTTCTAGTTATACTGCGTGCCCTTGAAAGAAAAGACATGCATCCGTTGACATACTATGTGTTAAGAAAAATACAAAATTTACACTTAACTGGCTGTTTAAAAAAATATTTGTTGTAAGTTGAAGTTATTTCTATTTATAGTAGCCTATCACAAGACGATAATATATTTTTTTCCGGGCTCGTTTTCTAATTATTAACGAATAATTCACGGCTTCACATCGCCCAATAGTTTAGTGGCTTAGTGCCGAGCTAATTACATCGACATGCCTTCAATTATTTTTACCACCAAGCTTATGAAGGCACTTAATAATAATAATAATAATAATAATATTTATTTAATTGCACCCAACAGTAAACACCAAAACGGGATACAACATTACTCTAAATGTGTATAATAAATTTTAAAATGAAAGTTATATATTGAATTTATTTCAATTTAAAAAAAAACAGAAAAAAACAGAAAAAAACTGACAAAAAAATAAAACATCACTAAAGTCACTAACTCTTAGTCCCTATAAAAAGTCTTCACGATAAGTATTGCCAAACTTGCACATTTTAAATATGGGGCTCCTCAGTATAATTCCCATACGATGACGAACCGTGTGAAATGTATCAACATGTCTCGCGGCCAGTCTCGGAACACAGAAGTCAATATTTGACAAAAGTTGCATACAGTCTACCTGGTTGTGAAGAAGTTTGTATAAAAATATTGCGTAAGTTGTCTCCCTACGTGTTAGTAGAGAATCCAACTTGTGCTCATGTAGTAGATTTGTTTGACTTGTATTCCTCCCTGGATACGAACAGTCTCTTCTGTAGCAGAGGTACTTTAAAAATCGGCTCTTAACTCTCTCTAATTGAATTTAGTGAGAGACATAAGGTGGATGCCATATTATTGAAGCGTATTCTAATTAACTGCGCCCAAATGACACGCAAATATACTTAGTTTCGAGATTGGTCAAAAGTTTGGAGTTACGCGTGACAAATCTAAGAGTTTTCGAAGCCGATTTACAAATCCTAGTAACGTTTTCATCAAAGCTAAACGAACTATCTAATAGAACTCCTAGGTCTTTTATTGAATTCTTGCACTTCAATATGATATCGTTTATGTTGTAATCATAAGATACCACATGCCTTTGTCTCGAATACCTAATAACACAGCACTTTCCTATATTAAGGGATAATTTATTATCCGAGCACCATTCTTTGACAATTTGGAGATTATGCTGTAGGTTCATCGCATCAAGTTGTTTGTTTATAGTTTTGTACATTTCGAGATCATTTGCATACACGAACGCAGAACATGAAAATAGTTCGAATAGGTCATTAATAAAAATTAAGAATAAAAGAGGACCCAAATTGGATCCTTGAAGTACTCCTGATGTTGGAATAAATTCTAACGATTGATAACCATTGTAGTGTACGTAATTAACTCTACCCGATAAGTATGGGCCAACGAACGACATAAAACCGATTTCACTCAATTTCCATCGAAGGATGTTATGGTCTATAGTATCAAAGGCTTTTGATATATCTGTGTAAAATCTACTTGTTTTAAATCGTCATTGGCAATTAATATATCATGAGAGATACATGATAAATTAGTTGCAGTCGATCTTCCTGGGACAAAGCCATGCTGGAGAGGTGAAAGTTTTGATTTGAAACTGCTATAGACGACACTGTACAGAATATCCTCGAAAACCTCAGCAAAATTACAAAGTATTGATATTGGCCTATAATTACGCACATTAGTAATGTCTCCACTCTTAAATACTGGAGTAACTCTAGTTCGCTTCCAATATGATGCGAAGGTATTCTTTCGAATAGATAAATTTAATACAGTATGAAGAGGAAATAATTCTGTAATCCCTTATCACAAATGAAGGTACCTGATCATCACCAGCTGTGCCTGAGTTATTTAATTTTAACATACTATTGATTACGTCAGTCTCAGATACGTATCCCACATCAACAGTATCATAAGGGAAAACAGTATTGCAATTCACATCAAAAGAGGTAGAATTAGGTAAGTAAACCATGGAGAACATCTTGGCGAAAGCATTAGCAATGTCATCAGTACTATTAAAATGGAAAGCATTATCGCGGGAATTCTGGAATTTAATTTCTTCTAATCTATGAAATTCCAAAAGATTTTTGTCTATCGGCATTTATCTTAAATGTGAAGGATAACCACCAAAACTTTTCTGGATAGGACATTCGAATCCGTGACCCTGGCGTGAACTGCTAACCTACTATAGAACTAAAATTTTGCAACATTTAAAATACCCACCACATTTTTAAAAATTAGACTTTTCCTTGGTTGCTTTCTCATAGAAAAAAGTTTCTCCTGTCTCGTTATCAAATGTGGTTCTCTTTGAAAATAAGACTAAATGAAGTAAAGTTCATGTAGTACATTTATTTATAGTATTTTCTAATCATCTAGTCTAGTTTTCAGCTCAATTTGAATAATGTAAATATATAAATAAATGTTCATTAAATGCAAGGTCTTCAATCCGGGAGTACGAAAAGTAATTAATAAATAAATATTATTAAATAACTATAAACAGGAAACTTACAAAATATTACCAGCCTTCAGCGGAAATTCTTTCACCGTTTAAGTATTAAGAAGTGTTTTATCTAGGAAATAATATTATTTCGTATTAATATACAAGTACTTGAACACTAATAGCTTATTATTACTTAAATGGAAATGGTCTTTTCCCAGAAAAATCAATTATTTATTTTTTAATGTGTACGGTCTAAATTTTTAGACATAATCAGCTTTACGATCTTCATATTTAGCCCCCTTCATGGAATTTGTGAATTTAATATATTAGGTGCACCTGAAATGACTGTTCTTTCTTTTGCGAAGAAATAATGCACAATATTATTCTGGAAAAATATTTGTGAAATATTCGCAATATGAACGAGTTAGTTGGTTTTACAATGTCTGAGATTATTGCTTATTTTGCTAAAGTATTTGATTACAAATATTTGTTTGAACGACACAAGATGGGTATCAGTGAAATACATATAATGTAATGTGAATTTAAACTTTGAAAAATCAGTGGTGACGGCAATTAATGACTAGTAACACAAACGGAGGTTATGCTGAGGCTTTTGTATATGAAAGAAACTGTAAGCAGTAAATAAACATTGTCGAAGTTCTTCTGAAACCTGTCGACAATGAAACCGAAAGTAAAAGGGATTTTATTGAAATTTACTGAAAGAAGAAGTCAAGGCTCGAAAGAACATACGAAAGTATTTATTATACTGCAATACAACGGCATCTTCGCGCCTTAGGTACTCCATGAACTTTCTCAAAGAAACGAGTTGGTTTGATTAAGTGCATCCTCGTCCTATTAGCAAGTAACATTTCAAATAATGATCGAATTAAAGGCATGTCACAATATTATATACAACTCCTGTCGAAGAATGATTTTTTATTATCAAAAAAAAAATAATAAGATTTCGGTGGAGCACATGAGGTATAAATAATTATTGCTTCTTACCGAATGGTGAATGTTATAACTAGAGAAATCAGATTGAAGTTCGCGTCATAGGCGTGCGCTTTATAGTATGTACATTATAGAAATAATAAGTCGAATATTTATAAATAAAGACGGCAGACTATGTGCCCGAACAGTAGCGTGATGTGGAGGGATCGAGTAGAGGCGTACGACGATCAATTCAGACGAAACTACAGATATTAAAAAACAGTCCTTCCTAGCCATTCTAGTACGGACGCTGACTCCGCAAGGACCTTCTCCTCCTTATTTACTAACCTGTAAACGAATGCAAGGGTGTACTGCCAGAGCGATATATGATGTATTAATAGAAACACTACACAAATTTGAGATTTTACCGAAGCAAGTGTTAATGTTAGTTACCGATGCTGCCAAGGTTATGTGTTCCACGGCAAACTTACTCAAAACGATTCAACCAAACCTGCTGCATGTCACATGTTTGCTTCACGCTTTACACCTTGTAACAAACACTATACGTACAACTTATCCTGATGTGGATCAACTGATAGGACAAACGAAAGCGGTTTTTCTTAAATCTCCGAAACGGATTCGGCTATTTCATTCGCTGTGCCCTGATATACCCGAGCCGCCGCAACCAATTCTTATACGATGGGGTACTTGGTTAGAAGCAGCATTTTATTATTATAAACATTTTGAAAAAATTAAATCAGTGATTTTACAACTAGATGCCAAAGAAGCAGCTGCAATACGGCTCAGCCAGGTTCAGTTTAACAATCCTCAAGTTGCAGCAAATTTAAAAATTATTTACGACAGTTACGTTCCATAACTGGACGCAATAAAAAATTTACAGGACACTGCGCTGTCCTTATCGGACTCATTAGCAATTATTGACCACGTAAAACTAGTGCTGCATATCCTTGAAGATGAAAAAAGTGATTGTGTCCGTGAAAAATTTAACAGTGTATTAGATAAAAATGTAGATTTTACAAAATTAGGGCAACTTTTTACCAATACTGAAGATCCGTTGTACAGATACAAAGAGCGCTTTAACTATGCAAATATAACATCTATCAACGTCGAACAATCCTTCTCTGTATATAAACATATATATATATACGTCGCTACGTACGAACCTTTCCGAGACTAATACAGAAACATATATTATGGTGCAGTTTTTTCATCGCGCACATCCGCATTTTTTTGCAACAATGTAAACATGTTGGGTAAGTTATTTATGTTTTTCTTAACGTTTTGTATAGGGATTCGATATATTTATTTTTAAGTAAGCGCACTGTTATTCTGCTAAACTCTCCACGCAACGCCACTGCTGGGGCACATAGTCGGCCGTCTTTATTTATTAAACATTGGGACACTGACCATCCGTGAAGTCAGTCTATTTCCACAGTTGATTCAGCAAATCGAGTGCGGCGGGAGAAAAACTATCCACACATAAGCACAGTTTCTTATTTTTCAACTAGGATTTAATCCTACGTTTAACACATCATGGACGGATGGTAGAATATTTTGTAACTGTCCGATTAGGTAACGGATATTTCGCAATTTTATTCCAGAATGAACAAATTGATTCATTGGATAATAAAGTAATGGTAGATTACACAAAATCATTGTTACACATAAATAAAATAAAAATGTCACGTTTGAATAAGTTAATAAAATAATATTAGAAACAAACTTTAACGAAAAATAATAACAATTCTTCCTTATTCTAAATTGTATTTCTTTCTGTCAACAAATATCGATTAATATCGCTTATTTAAAGACTCAAAGTCCGAACTTTCATGGAACAAGATTTTGGTTTTAAGATTTTAGACTCCGAATATAACGAAGAACATCGCCACGTGTAGTTAGTGTGCTAATTTATACACACCTTGCATAAAGAGTGTCCTTGAAATAGGAAGACAAGATATTATAAATTGAAAGATGTAATTATGTAGAATATAAATCCCAAATATTGTGACTTAATTACGACGCGAGCCTCGAAATTAAAAACACTCCGAAAATTATATTACGTGACACCTATGAATTCCAAATATTCAGAATGTGTATAAATAATAAATACTTCACACACACATACGCCATAGCGTTTGTTTACATACGTAATAGCTGGATGAGATGTATAATAACAAAACTATTATTTTTGTAATTGTCGGTCAACTTTAAGATATCTCTGATACTTTTTATAATCGCACAGTGGCGTTACAATTTTTTTTTGTCACGCCACTGCTTATGAGAGCGAATTTTGGGAAAATATTTTGGATTTATATTCTATTCAATTACATCTTTCTATTTTTCATATATTCTATTTCAAGGACACCTATATAATAAAAATATACTTACAAATTGAACTAGTGTGAGGAAAGGTTTTACGACAGCATATCTATAATAAGTAAAGTACCAACAAATACAATGATGTTAAAAGATGAAAAGGTAAAACATGTTTTTATTTATACATTTATCCGCTAACAGTTAACATCATCATATTAGTTTATACTTTACCTGCTGTTACATGCTGTCGCAAAACGTTTATATTTAGTGAATTAAAGTTTATGTTCTTGTTTGCTTATATTTTTTTAATATTTCACCACGTATCATATTCGCTATATTACAATAAACATATTATAATAGAATTTGATAAAATGTATGCAGTACGTTTTAATATTTTCGCAAATTCAGTGAAAAGCAGCCGGCTACCTATACCATTACTAATTTTGCGAGACAAATACTGATTGCTGGTATAATAAGGCCAATAAGATGAATGCCGGCACAGAACGTTAAACTAGTACTTATGTAAAATTAATATGTATATAAATCAAAGTATCAAAGTAATCAAAATAATCACGGTAGTCAAAATAACTAATACTCAAGGTTTGAGTAACGAATACCAACGATTACTTAAAAGTACCGAAAACCGACATCTATAATAAAAGATATTATTATAATAGCTCTAAAACAAGGTTCATTTGCCATGTAATTATTTTGAAGAAACACGTTTTGGGGCAATAATTTGGCGCTCACGGAACTTTTTGCGCAATAAAATTGTATGAATTATTTTCACTTAGTTTTTATTAATTATTTTCGAATTCATAATATATTTCTTCGTTAATGTAAATAGATGGAACAGAAGTGCGTGAATTAAATAATTAATATTATTTAAATAGGTGTGGCAATCCCTTTGTTACGCTACTGGTGGTCAATATAGCGCGATCATGACACAACAGACAAACAGTAAGTAAATATCCGAGCACGTTGTATCATTCCGTTCTATTTTTAGTTTTACAAAGCAAGCACGCCAACTAAAAAAAAATAATCAATATACATATATATATATATATATATATATATATATATATATATATGTATATATGCCTTTTTTATATAAGGAATGTACATTAATTCATTCACCAAATACTATTGCATTTACACGTGTATATTCTTACATACCCACAAAGTGTTACCCGCTATTGCTTTACACAATGTAACCAAGGCGTATATAACAAATAATTGATTTCCGGTAGAAAATGATCCTCTCATTTGTTAGTCCCCGAATAACAATAGGGTAAAAAGAGTTTTATAGATGTAAACATAATATTAGTACAAGGTTGTCGGTTGGGCGAGTTGAAAAAAGAAAGAAGTGGACATTTAAGGAAAGAAAAGAAAGTATACACACGTATGTATGTACGAATAATGGGAACAAGTGGTCGCTTTTCTACATGTTAATCGTGCAGTTTCTGTGGGAGATTTTCATTTTGATTGACGGAACTACGTAAAGCGACGCGCGCTTCAGTCACGCCATCTGAGGGACCACAAACGACAACTGTTGATATAGTTGAGGCGAATTTTTCGTATTGATTTTATTGTGTAGTCTCCGTGTTTACGTTTTGACTCTTTCTTCGTTTATATTTATTTATAACGAATGTATCTAAATTTTATTCAAACAATGAATGATAGGGAGAAGCAGCAAATTACTTATTTTTATTTCACGGAACGACGTCTTAAAAATCACGATAGGAGATTTATTTTATAGATCTCCGATATTTTAACCAAAATATCTCAATAAGTTACATAAATATTTAACGTTAAAATAATATTTCAGGAGTACCAGTGCTTGGTCACATTTAATCTTGCAGTCTTCTGAAATATGTTTATATGCATTTAAATTACACAACTTTTACTAAACAATTACTACTGGTCATTGTACTTGTTATTGCAGTTTCTACAATTGATTTTATAGATTTCAAGTTTTCTAATATATACAATATTATTGTTTTGATTCTCAGTTCCTTTTGAAATAAACCGATAAATCGAGGTTGCATCACCCGTTAAAGTCTTGTTTTAAAAATCGACTAACGCCACCTGATCTTCGTGTAACAACTGGCACTCATGGTGAACGATTGATTAAATTTACTTTGCTTTCAAAATGCTTTCTCCTGTTCCTGTGGATATATCTAAAGTCCGCACTATTATTTGCACTCTTACCACCTTTTGGCACACTGTCTACAGTATGGGAATTGTTAGACCTGAATTCAGTTCCAAGAACCAAATGTGCCGATGTTTGTTATTCGATGTCGAAGCATCAAATGATGGTGGTTTTTGTGAATGAAATTGACGAGAATAAGACCGTATAAGCTTTTTACACATCGGTGATAATAAATAAATGAACGCAATATATGATTGATGAATTTATGAATCTACTAACGTGCCTTCATTTAATCCCGAGTACCACGTATGACCACAGTATGACCACTTTAGTGCTGTCCACTAGTTTTTTAGTTTTCTGATATTTGTCAGCATGATCTAACCAAATCGAAATCACTAAGAATATAAAAATGTCAAATGTGTATCATTTTGTTCATTGTCGTACCGTGTTAGTTTTCAGTGGTGTTTGCAGTAAAATTTATCAAATCTTAAATCGTTATTGATTAATACCAGTGCTTTTCAGAGCTTTTTATTTCCATTTTGTCATTATTTAGGTAAGTAATCATATTTATATTTCCAACCGACGTAAATTGCATTACAATAATATTCAGTTTCAGCACTCTGTCAAGATGGTTTTTACGCCAGAACAGGACGCTTTCATTTTGATGGCACATTTTCGAAGTGGAAATCGCAACCTGGACGGAACATGGTCATATTCTCTACAGTCGTGTATCGACCAGTTTAGTGAAGTATTCCCAGACGTAGAAATACCATATTCTGTTTTTGTTAATCACAAAAACGTACTAGTGAAACGTTTTACTGATAAACATTGTATATATAAAGGGAAACCTACTGGCAGGCCAACTGTTCTAACACAAGATGTTATGGATGATATCCAACACCGCATGGAAGTTAGTCCTAAGAAATCAATTGCAAAATTGTCGGCACAAACAGGTAATGGCAATATTTCATAATTTTTATAATCATATATCTTCTACATACTTTGTAGGTTTATCAGTTGGAACTTGTCATAAAGCATTGAAGAAAAAACTTCATATGTATCCATACAAAACAACTGTCATTCATCAACTCTATCCACCTGACTTTCAACAAAGAATAAACTACTGTAACTGGTTTAACAATAATTTACAAGACGATAATATATTGGACAGGGTATTTTTCTCAGATGAAGCTTGGTTTCACCTGTCTGGCTACGTGAACAGTCAAAACTATCCGAAAATCCTCACAATTACATTGAAACAAGTTTGCATCCAATTAAAGTTGGTATTTGGGTAGCCATTTCCAGACGAAGAATAGTAGGACCAATATTTTTTCATGACACCATTACTGCTGAGAGATATCGAACCAATATTTTGGAACCATTTTTTGCAAATTTGCTTGATGATGAATTGCAGCTAGGTTACTTTCAGCAAGATGGTGCTACTGCCCACACAGCGGGTGAAACTATAAGATATATCCAAGAGTTTTATGACGATAGGCTTATTAGTAGAGGGGTGTGGCCTTCTCGATCACCAGATCTTACACCATAAAAAAAAAACTATCTACAGAAACCGCTTGCATAATCTTGATGAATTACAACAAGCCATTGAACAAGAAATACACAACATAACTGTCAATGAACTTCGCTGTGTATTTGATAACATGAAGAAGCGAATTAATTTATGTTTGCAAGCTGAGGGGAACCATTTTCAACATTTGTTGTAATATTTTATAAAATGTGAAAATTTTCTGTTTTCGTAAATGTTTGAATTTCAATAAAAAATAAATTTGCAATTCTTTGGTTATTTTCAAATTGTCGGAGGTTGTATTCCTTTAGGTTAAATTTAGCATTAAAAAAATTATAGGTTTCTCTTAAAACTGATTGGAAAATTTAGTGGTACGCCACTGATGTACATGTAGTAGGCATTTAGTTACTTTCAAGAAACAGGTCTGCCAACGGTGTAGGTTGGGTTGCATACGTTTAGTAGTCACATGGTACTCGGGATTAAATGAAGGCACAGTACCAAAATGTCCAAGTTTTATGCACTAAAACCGATTCATTTCTGGTAGTGAAATTGATATTATCTGAACTACGAAAACATAGCTTTTCTCCGATGTACTGAGAAGTGAGTTATTTCCAGCTAATTATGTGGGCCTGAGAAGCAACCGATACTTTGACTTGGTGGATCGTACACGTGGTGATGGTGGTGTATTATTGACTTGAAAAGATGTTTTTTGTTCGCAGAGTATTAATTTTCATAATTATAATATTATTGCCAATTTGCCTCTTATAGATGTCATCGGTTGTAAGATAATCTTAACCTTAACAAAATTGAAAATATTTGTAATTTACTTACCACCTGGTATAACTTTGCAATATATTGAAGAATTTTTTAGCATATTCGAACCATTGTAATCTAACCTTGATGATGCGATTATTATCTTTGGAGATTTTAATATACCACACTTTTGTAATTTGAACATTAGTGGTGGAAAAACCAATGTAATTAATGAATTTTTGCAGTTTGTTAATGTTGAACAGCTTTATAATACAGAGTTTTCCGGAACTGGCCTCATTCCCCAGAGAAAAAAAGAGAAATCACTATGAAATGACAAGTAAATAATGTCAAAGTTAAAATTTCGTATCTTGAACGGCATTCAAGAAAAGTGTTCTTTTCTTGAATGTTCAATAAATCAGAGCGTTCTAAGCCATCAAGGAGGATTTTTCATAATTGTTCCTAGGTTACATATTTTATTACATTGTCACTGGTCGACTATTGAACTTTTGAGAAACCTCACCGCCAAAGTTTTTTTCAAATCGTTTTAGTACCGCCGTCGTGCTCAACTGTCGTGTTTTATTATGTATACTGCCTTGGATTATGTGGAAATGTTGGTAATTTACGGAGAATGTGGACAAAATGCTAGAGAGGTAGCAAGCGTTTATGCCCAACGCTTTCTTAACAAGAGTCATACCGATTATAAAGTGATCCTCAGAACTATCGCACGAACAATCAAGACAGTCCAAACTTTATATGATAGAAAGGAGATTAGTGGTGTGCCCAGGACCGTACACACTGTTGAAAACGAAGAGACTATTTCAGATGCATTCGAAGAAGGCACTGAAAGCATTAGAGAAGTTGCATTGGAATTAAGTATTTCGAAAATTTCTGTATAGCGAATGACGACACCTGTATCATTATACGCGTGTGCAGCATTTACAGTCAGAAGATTACCCTACCAGACAGGAAAGAAGAAAACAATCCTATTTTTTTTTGTTCAATGGTGAATAAATTTTCGACCGACAAGGATGCTACAATGCGCATAATTGGTACATCTGGATAGAAGAAAATCCACATCTCAATTTTCAAGAGTATTTCAAAAACGATTTTCCATCAATTTGTCGGTTGGTCTATTAGGAAATCGTGTGGTACGTCTTTAATAGAAATAAGTTTACATGTCATCCAGCTTCTCTCTTTAGATAGGACCTTTTGAATTCCCTGCACGGTTAAAGGGACACGTTTATGCAGAATTTTTGAATGCAGAACTTCACAATTTGCTTGAAGACATTCCCCTTCTTTCTGTGTTAACAACTGGTTTCAACACGATGGCGCACACTTCAGTCGAGAAGTTTGAGAAATTTTAGATTAACAGTATCCTGATCAATGGATAGATCGTGGCGGTCCACGACACTGGCCTGCGCGGTTCCCCGATTAAATCCTCTGGATTACTTTCTTTGGGACAACATTAAAAATATTGTATACAGGTACCCTATTGCTAAAGAAGAACAACTTAGGGGTCGTGCTCAAGAAGCCTTTGCTACAATTACTCCTGAAATGGTTATAAAGTCTAAACTGAAACTCTTGCAGCGGGCACGGTTATGCTTGCAAATGAATGGTGGCCATTTTGAGTACTTTCGTTTTGTGATCCCTTTTAGCTATGTTGTTTCTGTTATTATTAGTTCACGTGTGATTAACCAACGTTCATTTCAGAACCACCATTTGTTGTTTTATTTTCAAAAAATAAAAATAGATTAATATGATGGGGAGTGTAACATCTGGAATGGCAATTGCCTTAACCTAACATGTTGATGTTGACACTTTGGCATGCATGTCATTCTGACATTGTGATAACATAAACTTAGCAACCGATTTTATTCATATTAACACCTGAGTGCCCCTTTTGGAATGGTGGATCTTAAACATCTTACAGCCCTGTTATGGAAGTAATTATTTCTTTTTAGTTTGCAATTTTGGGATTTAGATTATCGTCACCATTTTCCAGTTTTCTCTGGGGCTCGAGTTCTTGGACAATCTTGTATATTTAATTTAGACGCGCGCCTGCTTGTTCTTGTAATTTCGAATTTAATCAACTTGAATGCTTGTTACAATGTATCGTCTGTTTTGGTTGAATCGCCCCGTTCTCAAGTTTTGGTTTAACTGTGCTCATAATCATACTTCAGCAATGTTGCCTAATTTTACTAATAAAATTTATAACATTAAGAATGCCGATTATATTAAATTATATGATCTAACTAGAACAGGTTGGTCATTTTTATGCAGCTATAAAGACATAAATTATGCGCGCAATGCATTGTGTAGGAAAATTTATGAGTTTCCGGATGTGTGCCATTTAGCTTTTTGTATCCTAGGTGTGTTCTTTTGGCGATCTCGTTAACTTCTTTTGATACCTTGTGCATTATTATGATTAATAGAAACGGGCTGACAACACCTTCGGAATGTTTTCAATTGGTGCAAAATATCAACAGATCATTTAGAAATATTAAACCATTGAAAACTGTTTATAATTCATTAGTAAAATCCAGGCTTGAATGCGCTTTCATAACTTGGTGTGTACATATATTATGAGGTGTAGCAAAGTGAATTGGAGAGATTTTGTTAAACGGGTATCAAATTGAATTATTGTACCCACCTCATAACTTTGATCATACCTCACTTCGATATACATTCACTATTTTTCAGATATATTTTTGTTATCAGAATAATTGAAACATACATGAGTAGGTAAACCCCACCAGTTTTGTATAATACAAAGGTATTTTTAATAATATAAAATATTACTAAAAATCTGGTGTGAAGAACACAAATGCAGGTTCACTATTAATATTTTCTGTGAACGTGTCCGAATATATCCCATCCCCCCTGCATTTGTGTTCTTCACACCAGATTTTTAGTAATATTTTATATTATTAAAAATACCTTTGTATTATACAAAACTGGTGGGGTTTACCTACTCATGTATGTTTCAATTATTCTGATACATTACACATGCGGTTAAGCCGTAGTATGAATGAAGGCACAAACAAAATGCAGTTTTCTAGAGAGATTGGCTGTGCTAACCTTTGGAAGGGCGTCGTTACTTCACATTAATTATGTGGACGGTATGCGAGGTACTTTGGCTGTCTGACAACAGGTAGCGCCGAATTTACTTCTGCGCTCGGTCTGGATAATTACGGTGATAGGGCGAGGTGGTTCTTTTCTGTGAATGTGTCTGGAAATATCCTTTCTCCAGCAGGGGCGTACCGATGAGCTTGTAGAAAAGCGAAATACGTATCTACGTCTCTGGGGGATGGGATATATTCGGACACGTTCACAGAAAATATTAATAGTGAACCTGCATTTGTGTTCTTCACACCAGTTTTTTAGTAATATTTTATATTATTAAAAATACTTTTGTATTACACAAAACTGGTGGGGTTTACCTACTCATGTATGTTTCAATTATTCTGATACATTACACATGCGGTTAAGCCGTAGTATGAGTGAAGGCACAAACAAAATGCAGTTTTCTAGAGAGATTGGCTGTGCTAACCTTTGGAAGGGCGTCGTTACTTCACATTAATTATGTGGACGGTATGCGAGGTACTTCGGCTGTCTGACAACAGGTAGCGCCGAATTTACTTCTGCGCTCGGTCTGGACAATTACGGTGATAGGGCGAGGTGGTTCTTTTCTGTGAATGTGTCTGGAAATATCCTTTCTCCAGCAGGGGCGTACCGATGAGCTTGTAGAAAAGCGAAATACGTATCTACGTCTCTGGGGATGGGATATATTCGGACACGTTCACAGAAAATATTAATAGTGAACCTGCATTTGTGTTCTTCACACCAGATTTTTAGTAATATTTTATATTATTAAAAATACCTTTATATTTTTGTTAGTTTTAGTTTTTTGTATAATCTTCTTCACAACGATGCTGATTCTTCTCCTACTTTGGGTATATTAAATATTTCCGTTCCATAATCCTTGTCATGTCCATCTATCATATTTTTCTATTTTCTTGCACAAATCTACTTGTTAAGTCAATTTTGATGACAATGTATAACAACTTTAGCATAATATCTCGAATTTTTCATATCCACTCTATGAGTTACAATTCTTTCAAGCAGGTTGTTGAGATTCGGTTCGTGCAGCCAAATGTGTCGCAGCTCGACCAAAATCATACAGATCGAAGACTAAACTGTTTGCGATGAATCCAGTTTATGGCGGTGATGCTTCAACCCCAGTTACTAGAATCACGACACAGATAAGGCGGCATACGCTTTACTTTTTAAAAATAAATGTAGTTTCATCTAAATATATTTATTTGCATTATATACATTTATTTATGGATCTACAACGACGTATACTAGCATAAAATTGCTGATGAGACTGGTGTCTCTTGTTAAAGTATGATTGTTAATGTTAATATTATGAATGAGAGTATTGTGTTAAGACTGGGTTATAAGTAGTTAAAAATATACCAATACCCCTACAAACTGTTACATAATTGGAAGCGCATATTGTTGTACATTGTATTTGTTGACGTCATAACGGTGAATTTTTCTGTGTTCATTTCGCCGAAATTATACCTACTGGCAACAATACCCAAAGTTTACTTAGTTTAGTCTTAGAGTCTTAAAATTTTAATCTTAACTAATAAATAATAAAATATCATTATTAATTAAATATTGGTGTTATACATCAAAGTATGTAGTTGCGGGTCGTCCCTTGTAACAAAATTTATTATACATATTTAGGAAACGTGATCTTAGAAATGAATATACAGATTAAACCCTTGGTTCACTATAACCCTAGGTAATAAATTGATAGTGTCTAAATTATAATGTAGGTAATAAATAAATTTGTAAATGTAAAGGGTATCGCTTTTTCAGAACCTAAAGAAAGTTTTATAATTTTAATAAAATAATAAAATTATGTTATACAGTAGCTTAAACTCGAAAATGAACTTTGAATATTTATAAAATTCGAAATGTTTATAATTTAATTCATTATCTTAGATTTATTTATATTTAACAATAAAAAATGTTTGAAATTAAAATATTATAAAAGGATATTAAATGTATCTTTAGCACAGGCCATTAGTAAACACTTGCCGTGTATCGTGGTAAATCACTTTTTTTGTCTATATTATATTACTTTTGCTGATTGGTTATTTTTATAATACTAATTTTGTTGTTTGGTTACTTTATTTAAATATGTTCATTTAAATATTTTATTTTATTTTATAATTGATAATTGTAGTATTATTTTCATTTTTCCTTGCATTTGTAATTTTTAGCTTTAAGTCTTAGAATTAAGTATTGTATAGAAAGATAGACTCTAAATCAGATATAGAATATTATTAATAAGTGTCTAGCCCCAAAACACTATTCTCTCACTAAAAGCCGAGCGAAAAACTAAATCCACCCTTTCCCAATACCATTATTACTATAGACGGCAGACTATGTGCCCCAGCAGTGGCGTTGCGTGGAGAGTTTAGCAGAATAACAGTGCGCTTACTTAAAAATAAATATATTGAATCCCTATACAAAACGTTAAGAAAAAACATAAATAACTTACCCAACATGTTTACATTGTTGCAAAAAAATGCGGATGTGCGCGATGAAAAAACTGCACCATAATATATGTTTCTGTATTAGTCTCGGAAAGGTTCGTACGTAGCGACGTATATATATGTTTATATACAGAGAAGGATTGTTCGACGTTGAGAGATGTTATATTTGCATAGTTAAAGCGCTCTTTGTATCTGTACAACGGATATTCAGTATTGGTAAAAAGTTGCCCTAATTTTGTAAAATCTACATTTTTATCTAATACACTGTTAAATTTTTCACGGACACAATCACTTTTTTCATCTTCAAGGATATGCAGCACTAGTTTTACGTGGTCAATAATTGCTAATGAGTCCGATAAGGACAGCGCAGTGTTCTGTAAATTTTTTATTGCGTTCAGTATTGGAACGTAACTGTCGTAAATAATTTTTAAATTTGCTACAACTTGAGGATTGTTAAATTGAACCTGGCTGAGCCGTATTGCAGCTGCTTCTTTGGCATCTAGTTGTAAAATCACTGATTTAATTTTTTCAAAATGTTTATAATAATAAAATGCTGCTTCTAACCAAGTACCCCATCGTATAAGAATTGGTTGCGGCGGCTCGGGTATATCAGGACACAGCGAATGAAATAGCCGAATCCGTTTCGGAGATTTAAGAAAAACCGCTTTCGTTTGTCCTATCAGTTGATCCACATCAGGATAAGTTGTACGTATAGTGTTTGTTACAAGGTGTAAAGCGTGAAGCAAACATGTGACATGCAGCAGGTTTGGTTGAATCGTTTTGAGTAAGTTTGCCGTGGAACACATAACCTTGGCAGCATCGGTAACTAACATTAACACTTGCTTCGGTAAAATCTCAAATTTGTGTAGTGTTTCTATTAATACATCATATATCGCTCTGGCAGTACACCCTTGCATTCGTTTACAGGTTAGTAAATAAGGAGGAGAAGGTCCTTGCGGAGTCAGCGTCCGTACTAGAATGGCTAGGATGGACTGTTTTTTCATATCTGTGGTTTCGTCTATTGTTAACCACAGGAATTTTTTTTTACCGTATTTTTCGTACAATTTACAATTCTCTCACGCACTGACGGTACGTAATTCCGTAGCGTACTTCTTGCTGGTAATTTCCACGTAGGATTGTATTTCTTCCAAAACTGACGAAACATTGGGTGTTCCACTTTCTGCATTGGTATATTGGTCGCAATTAACATCATTGTTAAATCACACACAAATTTATTATATGATCTGCGTCCACTATTATTCGATTTATGTTTGTCACTATTTATATGTCTTTGGCAATGACTTGCTTTCCAAGTTAATAAAGTTGTTTCACAAACTAAACATTTCACTACGGTACCGTCATATATTAAATCGGCAAACCGATGTAAAAATTTCTTTACTACGTTAGCATGCAACCGAGTCGATGCATTGTTTCTACGCACTCCCGACATTTTCAACACGATTGTGTTAACAATGTATCGCTTACAACGTCTCAACGGCAACTGAATTGATCGTCGTACGCCTCTACTCGATCCCTCCACATCACGCTACTGTTCGGGCACATAGTCTGCCGTCTTTAATTATTACTATTAATATTATTATTGCATTTATTTAAATATGTATATCATCATTTATTTCGACATGATTAAAGGTCTTTTGGAAATTAACTTATATCGATGAGTATGCTGATTCAATTCTGCAACTTCTTCTATTGACCGAACGACAAAAAAAATTCATAAATGTTCACTAATTAAACATTATAATGAACGTTTTTGCAGAATTTTTTATGCTGACGGTATCATTGAGAGCGAATGCTATGTATTACACGCAAGTACAGTTTAATATAAAAAGAATTCAAGAATTTGTTATTTCGAGAAATATGCAAATGAACAGAGATATTTATTATCTTTACAAAGAATTCTTCTTCTCGTATCAGTAAACAAAAGAAAGACATTATGCGGTTCCGAAAATGAAAAATGTATTCTCTGCGTTTCCATATAAACGTAACCCCTCGTTTCATAAAGATTAATTGTGACAATAAATATAAAAACCTAATTAGTTTCCTCACATTGTGTTGACATATCATCTTACATGCGGACGAGAGCGTTAAACGAAAACATATTCGCGAGATATTCAGGTACGTTCAGAAACTTTTAAGGAAAAGATCCTCTTAACGTGAAAAAAATCGGTTTCATTCTTGGCATTAATCATTACTTGCTACGTAAATGGGACGAAAGTCCATGTAAAACGAGAAGAAAATGGGAAAGAGATACGGTCGTTATGGAACGAGATGGTTTCATATATGTTAATGTCACTTTTGAATTAGCGTCGACCAAAAAAGCTATCTTCTGGTAAGCTATTCATTCTGCTTAATATTTCGTTAAAACCCGTTTTATTGCAGAAACTCACAGTGTAGCAACTTAGCCGCTCTTTTTATTTGTACAGTGAGTTTTACGATGAATTTATATTAGAAAAGAAAAATATTAATTTGCTTATCTCGAAAGGAACAATGCGACTTGTATTTTACATTTAAGGATTTTGTTCCATTTCTGACTTGAAAGCGCTAAATTTCTCATATAGCAAGACAAATATGAAATTTGTTAGCCTATAGACTTGAATATTTAGACCTTTATAAATAATTGTTAACATATATAGCTATCAGCGTAATCACGAGTGATAATATGAACAAAAACTTGTCGAAGTTACTTTCGAATTAAGTGAAACGATGGATTGTTAAGCAATACTGTAGGTCGCACAACCTAATTTCTCAAGTTTAGGAAATCTTTTACTCGTTGGAAAAGCTTTATTGTGTTTCAATATGAAATGCATATTGATGAATAAATATTTTTAGAAAAATCTAAGCAGGAACTGAACGATAGTCTATGAGATTTAAGGGATTTGAAAATACTAAGAAAGGTTTAGATTTTCGACGAAACAAAAAAGTAACAGTTTCAGTGTAGGTGCCAAAATATAACGGACTAACCGCAAATAAGATTGCAGATTTGTTTGTGAAGAACTGGAAAGCAATTCATTCAATCTGATAATTAGCATAATATGAATTTTATTATCTAATTCCATGAAAATAAGAGCATGTCAAGCATAAGTATTAAAATAGAAATGAATGATAGATTAATTGAGGTCGCAATTGAATCTATTTCACAGATAGCTTTTTAGATCTATTGCGGTCCTTAGCCTTTCTCTCTAGACTTTCTCTCTAGACTTATTGCTTTAATTGTACCTAACAAATTAGAGAGAATTAATGCTTAGATTTTTTCCTAGACTTGCCTGCCTTATTCGCACATAATTTTAAACAATTATAGCTCAGACATAAAACCTATTTCCTCGGCATCGTTGACCTTCACAGTCTTATGTACTTACTTCGGTAGGCGACCAGCTGCTTCATTTTTGCCTTCCTGATCCGACTTACTCGTCGATCATTTTATAATATCTAGTGTTATTCTTTTAATTGCACTTAACAGTTTTGAAAGAAAAGCCTTCCCGACACTTGAGTTGCTTTTCTAAAGTTGCCTGGCTCTATTTCACCAGCCCTTACACACTAGCCTTGAATATTTCATATTGGATCTCCTTGTCGGACAAGTCCACTTCCTCTACGATGTTGACTATTCCAAGATTATACAGTCTGTAAACGTGGTGAGTTAACGGTGGATACGTGAACGATACCCCACCAGTACACTAGATAAGAGAGAATGGAGAGACCATACCAGGCGCCAGGCGTGTGTGTGCCCAGTCTGATCAGATACGTCGACGATGGATACGATAGAAATACGAGTACATAGGCAATATGTATGTATATACCACACCTACTTTTTACCTATCCCTATTGCTTATCCAGTTAAATACTGCACTATATATTGAGTAAACATATCGGGGAAGTAAAGTTGGCGGGGACGCGGCTGGCGCAGCAGTGTCGTTAGCTTACCACGTTTACAGACAGTATACTTACTTGGCTTGATGATCCTGGTTCATCCTTGCCTTCCTGGCTTGATTTACTCATGGGCGCTTTCTACCGTGCAATTTCAGATGTTTTTTCTTTGCTATTTCCATGAGTAACAAGGGAAATAAAAGTCCGCCCGATCAGACCTTTACTTGACTGGATAAGGTTAAATATAGGGAGGTTTCGCCTGGTGGCATCACGGGAATGTTAAAGGCCACATCTACAGCCATGCAACTTTTATCATGCTACTTTCCGTGTAGCATCTAGCATATCTACTAAACTGATGGATTTTATGTAAAAAACATGTTTTTTATTATTAGGAATATCACCCCAATATTGTGGATATATCCATTCTATACTGAAATAATGCGATTAACGATATAAAAAAATATATATATTTGCATAAAATTAAGCTTTAGTTCATATTTTTTAGTTTCTGTGCATAATGTAAATATTTTTTACATTTTCAACAAAAAATCGCATATTTTTGATGAAACGGCCGATGTTCGTGGTTGCTATATTGCAAATTTATTAATCGGTGTTCTTAACCAAAATATTTTGCCAAAATCGTTTTAATCAGTACGAAAAAGCCAATAGCGTAGAAATTGTTCGCTTTGTTAATGAAAGTTGATGACTTCTTTTGCTCCAGATATTCTGCCGACTGACAAAATTCTTCTTTTCTTCTAAAAATCTTTTACAAAAGTGTAGTCCACGTGACTTGTCTAGCCCATGGAATAATTAGAGCTTGTAAGGAAATTATAGTTAGTTAATTCTTTAATTTCGAACTTAAGAAAATATTTAAGAAAGCACTTCTACGAGTCCAAGTATGAAAAGAAAAATTGCCGAATGTTCCTCTATCTACTGAACCCAGATGGGAGGGAAACATGGTTAGAGGCAGCGATGTTCCATACGAATAACTATAGTCGTATAAAAAACATTGAATTAGATTTTTCTGATTCAGATGAAATTAAAATAAATTATAAAATTCAAAAGTTTATTCGAAGAACGCGAGATTCTAGATTAGTTGACGTATATTAACGTACATTACAGTTATTAAGTGGATTAATTAAAAAATTAGAGACTGACCAAATATTTTCATTAGAGTTCATTTCTATTGTAGAACATTGTGTAAATTTATTGAAAAATATTCCAGGTCGAACTGGTAAAGTAACACTAGATAAATTTTATAGTGTTACAGCAAAGAATGATGGTTTTCAAAAGTTAACAGAAATATCAAAGATTTTATCATTATCATTAAGTTCGTCTGTTAAAGGTAATTTACACTTAGACCCCGAACATCTGGCGTAATTAAAGTATGCACCTATCACTTCAGTTGAAGTCGAAAGAACGTTTTCAACATATAGAAATATTTTAGTGTCGCAAATCTAGAAAAATACTTAATTATTAATTGGTACAGTAACAAGTTAAGTAGATTTCATTGCGAAAGTGAATAGTTATTAATAATTGTTCTAAAAAGTTATATAAGTTATAAAAAATTGAATTTAAAATTATGCAGAAAAACAGAATAAGAAAGGTATAACAAAAAATAACAAACAAAAATAATTAGAGGTAATTTTACATTTTAATGAAAGATCATTTTCTGAAAAAAAGGCGACCAATTTCGTAGCTTCTGCTCATATATTATCGTTGTTGTTTATAAAATAACAATCTATTACTGAAAGTAAAAAAAAAATGTATAAAATTACAGATTTTGAGGAGTTGTAAATTACCTAAGCTTCCTCAATTCTTTAGAATATCACCTTTCATTCAAAAGGCGGTTTGTCTGAAGAAATATTTATTTTCCTAAAGCCTCCCTGGAATTTTGAAATTTACATATTGAAAACTAGAGCATCCTTTATTGTGCACCTACGCGCATCTGATCATATATCCAAATTATCTGACAATGGATCTATTCAGAAGTTTTATATAATACGTGAACAGGTTGAGTGGTTTCTATTGATTACATATAAAGGCATTCACGTTATCGCTTTTCTTAAATATTCAATATACTTAAAAGATTTTCAACATGACCGTTGTTGTCCATCAAAATATATCGAAAATATTTAAATTTATGAGTTTAATCTTACCGAGGCAAATTGAAGTAAAAAAAAAAAACGGGTATTCCATTAAGAGTGCAAGATTTAAAATCTGTCCTACATTCGTTTAGTTAGGTTAGCGGCACTGAAACTATAACATCCTTCATTTGTCATTGTTGCGATTAGTAGTCATCACGGGGTGGGAGGTTGAATAGGAAATTATAGCAAATAATATTTTAGTACAAGATTATACAACATGTCATGCATTGGATTCTGGGATGATCACTGGTCACCTAGTCACCCACCATATTTGTTTTTCTGTTCAAAGTGTTTGTCGTTGTGTGTCTATTGTATGTGTTTATAGATTTTATTATCGGATTTTTTATTTATTCTTGTGTTTTAAACTTTATTATAGTAGCGTCTAAGGTGACTTTGTTCAGGTGATTTTTTTAGGTTTTTAAAATTTTCATAATGGAGCCTGCAGGTTTTTAAGTGATAAATATTGTGAAACAAAGTGTTTGAAACATAAAAAAAAATAAATACTTGACACTTTTTCTTGTTTCATTTTATGATTATATTTTTAAGCAGTTGATTATATAGCTTACTAATGGTTTTCATATTTGATCTATATTTTGTTAAAAAAATTAAACATAGTTTAAATTCTTTTGATTTAGGCTTAATATTTGTTTTTTAGTATGTGTTTTTTTGTTACTTATTTCGAAAGAAGTTGACAAAAAATACAAGTTGAGCAACAAATACTAAGTTTAAATTATAATACGAAATTAATTTTATTACACCTGTTTAAACAGCGCGCGTCTATAAAAATGGCGTCAATAGTTCCTGATTATACATGTAGTTGGCGCAAAATGTCAAATTCGATGCCTATTTTTTTAACATTAAACTTCCATTCTCCCCTAGTTTATCTCTGGTGGTCATGGAGCATTATGCGATGGAACAACGTGTTATTGTTGTGAAAACGCATTACAAGTATGAAAAATGTTATGTGGAAACAGTTCGCAGACTTAGTGGAATTTTCGGTCGACAAAATGCACCAAATCTGTGAACAGTTCAAAGATTAATTAAGAAATTCGCGACTATTAACAGAAAAGTAGCCGTACGTCGTCGTACCACCCGACTTCTCGAGAATATTGCAGTAGTGCGTGAAACTGTTACCGAAAATCCAAAAATATCGATTCATCGTCATTCTCAACAGTAAGACATTTCGAGAAGCACCCTGCACCGAATACCTACCAAAGATCTGCATATGCACGCCTACAAGATGTAGTTGTTACAAGAACTCAAGCCAGCAGACCATGGGCAGCGTCGAGAATTTGTTAATTGGGTGTTGGAAAACCAACAAGAGGACGACGACTTTTCGAAGTCAATCATCTTTAGCAATTAGGCACATTTCCAACTTAATGGGTAAGTGAGCACTCAAAATTGTTGTATTTGGGGCGTGAAGAATCCTCGAGTGATTCATGGAAAGCCATTGCATGTAGAACTAGTTACCGTCTGGTGTGGATTCTGGGTTGGCGGAATAATAGGGCACTACTTTTTCGAAAATGGTGCTGAACAAACAGTAACAGTGAATGGCCTTCGCTATAGCAACATGCTGAGGGAGTTTTTGTGGCCACTATTGGATGGAATTGATATCGAAGGAATGAGGTTTGAACAGGACGGGGCAACCTATCACACGGCGCGCGAAACAATAGATTTGTTGTGAAAAAAATTTCCTGGACGAATCATCTCACGCAATGGCGACCGGAATTGGCCCCCACGCTGTGCAATTTGGCCCCGTGCGACTTCTTTCTTTTGGGGTATGTGAAATCGCGTGTATATGCCAACAATTCACGAAGAATTCCTGAGATGAAGGCGGAGATTAGACGTGTTATTGGCGAAATCGAACCACAACGGCTACAAGTCCAGAAATGGTGGATAAAGTCCATGATTTGATGCTAAGTGACCGACGATTGAACGCCTTAAAAATAGCAAAGATAGCGGGCTTTTCAAAGGAACGTGTTTTATATTTTGCACGAGGAACTTGATAAGAGAAAGCTTCGGCAAGATTGGGGCCGCGTTTACTGAGGGCGGAACAAAGACGTGTTCGCTATCAAATATGGATGAATCATTTAGAAACTTTTAAACGCAAAACAACAGCTTTTTTGCGCCCATTTATTACTTTTGGCGAAACATGGGTTCATTATTCTACACCCAAATCTAAACAAAAGATGTGTACCAAACCTGGAGAACCAACTCCAAGGCCAAGACAGTTTTAAACGACGAATATTACGCAAATCTTCTCGATCGTTTGAAGACAGCTATAGCTGAAAAGCGTCCGGGAAACTAAGAAGAAAGTGCTATTTCACCAATTAACGTTCGAATTAGTACGGCATCCTACATATTCGCAAGATCTAGAAACATCTGACTTTCATCTATTCCCTAAATTAGAAGTATTTCTTGAAGGCAAAAGATTCCGCACAAATGAAGAGCTAACTTCAACAGTGAACGATTATTTTGCAGGGTTAGAAGAAAATCACTTTCGAGACGAAATAAAGATGCTTGAACACAGGTGCACCTAATGGAATTAAGAGGAGATTATGTAGAAAAATAAAGTTTGTTTATTTAAATTATTCCTTTGTTTTTGTAGGATCGCACGAATTAATCAACCCGTCCTCGTATATTATACTCGGAAATTTGAAAAAATATTTCAGAAACAATTACAATTTATTTAATTATGCGCGTTTGTATTAAGCTCAGTTACGGTCTGAAGAACAAAAAATATTTTTACTGTAATTAGGATAAAATAACGCCGGGATATTTCATATATAGATATATTCCTTAATTAATTAACAAATGAATACCGTCGACTTCAAATGTCAGTTGTACAAAAAAATAACATCTAATGAGAGCATTTTTTTTATTTAGTCGAGCTCACAGGACTTCAGGCTAATTTGAAGAAAAAAAGTGAAGCTTTTTAACATAATTATCTCGCTAATTACTTTGTTTCATGTTTCAACAGATATATTTTTTAAATGCTATATCGTTCTGGTAAATATATAGTCGGTGACTAGGTTAACATTAGTTTTATAATTTCAAAATATTTATCATCCTGTGGTCTGATTACGAATATTTAATCTAACAGTGGAAAGCGTTTAAAACAACTTGGCTACTTAAAGAACTCAATTTATATGTATCTCATGAAATTTAAAAAACACAGCACATTAATATCTGCCCACTTTTGAAACAATTGATAATAGACAATGAAAAATGTGGAGCAAGCAAGAAGAACCAGCACAAACTACATCTGAAGCTGATATTCAACAAAAGAAGGTGATGTTATAATGGCATTATTAAGGAATTGTCGACTTTGAAATTTTACCATCCAATCGAACAATAAAGTTAGATGTGTAAATTTAATAACTAACCAAACTGAGCAATTTAATTGAAGAAAATAGACCGGAATTGGCAAATGGAATTTCATCAAGTAAAGGCTGAAACAACCCTATATTTTCATGATTCACAAATATTTTATAGTCTGAGAGTAAGAAAGAATCTAGAAGTGATTTTATCATAAAAAAATTAACGCTTTTTTCTTCGTCAAATGTGAGTTTAATTTTTTGTTTTAAATTCAGAATTGAAACGGTCCAATAAATTAGCATAATATGGTCCTTGGATTGTTCTTCCATTTTCCAAATAATATATTAGAGATTATATCACGTAGATCTCAAAACACCGAAGCCATAACATTTTCGACAGAGGCAACCACTTTTGCCTACTTACTGTTTCGACTGTTCTTTCGTTTCTATGATGAAGTGATAGATTCGTGTTTCGTCTACAGTTATATAATGATCCTAAACTAAACTTCACTTGCATTGCGGTTGTACTATTCCAGCATAGCGTCGAAAGTGTAACGCGATTTCGTTTTTGGTGGTCTGAGAGTAAACACGGCACCATCTTGCTAATAACTATTTTCTGCTCAAATATTCGACAAGATATTGAATATTGCACGTTATTTCACGCAACTTCAATAAAATAATTCGCAATATGTATTAATATCAAATACCTTCGAACCCTAAAATGGCAGAAATATAAATAGTTTAAAGAGAAGCGATGCGATACACAATTTAAACAACATCTATATTTTATATTCAAAAAAATAAAACTAGGCGAATCCCTAGGGATAGACTACATAGCGACGGAAACTAAAATATTTGAAACAAATAGGAAAGAAATATTAAAATATGTATTAATTGAACAATAAAACAGGAAAGGTAAACCCCCAATAGTTTAGACTACAAGAACTATTCTACCACTTTCCAAAAAGGGAAATACGAAGGTATGCTTAAATTCCAACGTTATGGCAAAAAAATTAATAGAAATTCTGGCAGATTAGGAACTGTTGTTAGAAGTCCTGTAAGCACTGATTAGTGGAATAAACCCAATCTCCATATTCTAATTTTTCGACAGTTTTATAGTAACTTTGAATAATAAATATTTTGTTGTCACTCTAACATTATAATAAAATAATTTAAAAAATATAAGCGTTTATAATTTGAATTTATATATAACAACTGTCAGAATTTGAAGTTTTCTAAAGCTTGGCATGTGCACCAATCTTTGATTACTTAATTACTTAAATCAGCGTACTGTAATGAAGAAGGTTTTTGAAGGCACGTTAGTTATGTTATATATTATATATATTACCGTTAGTTTTATTAAACGAACAGAGCAGAAGACTTATCATAGTATTAATTAATACGAATAAAACAAAAACATTATTTCAACTGAAAATAATTATAGACAAAACATAATAAGACTGATGCAAATATAAATAAAACAACACGGTAGGAAGGTAGGAAGAATGTTCGGCAACCTGAAAGAATGCTTTTTCATTAACAAGAAAATTCCCAAACAAATAAAAGCAAAAGTTGTACAAAAGATAATAACGCTGACTTTAATGTATGGATGCGAGTGGTGGACACTATCAGCTAAGAATTTAACCTAATTTAATGATCCCTAATTAATGTCTTTAACGAAAATTTTAGAAAAGCCAAGAAGCTATAAATTGAAAAATGAATATCATAATAGGATATTCCATGCACAAGTGCAAAGGAATAAACAATATAAATAAGTAAAGAGAAACATAAATTGATACGTACATAAAAAAAGCAAACAATGTCGTAATAATCATTCAATTTAATATAATATTTACAAAACGACGAATTTGTATTTTTATTTCCTTAAATCATTTTATTAGAAAAAGCAAACAAAAGGTATGTGGACAAGAACGTAGATAAATGTATATTTAGGTATTAAGATATAATTTTAAAAAATAGCTACTTTATTAAAATGAAAAATCAAGTTTGTGAAAAGAACCAATGTAAAAACGCATCCAAGCACAAAAATAATTTAAGAACAAGGTATTTATATTAATAATAATTAATCAAAAAAGATCAGTACATATTCAAAATTTCAAAGCAATTTACGAACAATTTCAGTCATAATTAAACATGCTAACGTCAAGTAGGAAACAAAAAACAATTGAAAAGGGGTTCAAAGTCCGTGTACGAGATGTCCCGCGAGAAGTGGTCGGGCGAAGGAGTGCCTTCTCCCGTAGTGAATACAGATAGTGAAAAATAGCGTTAAAAACTAAAGCAATTAATTAAAAATAAAAGAAAAGTAAAAACACGAATCTTAAACGCAAATTTTATTAAAATATTAACGTGAAAGTGACTTATACACAAAGTGATAGAACGAAACGGTAAACCGCCAAAAGCAAGTACGGAATACCGATCGAAGAATCATATAAAATTATCCAAAAAGATCACCTACGACGCAAGGGACAAGATTGGTACGTATCCAGGCAAGTTAACAAGAAATTTGGTCCCAAACGGCTATTAGAGCGTCGAAGATCCATAGAAAAAGAATCCCGCGAAAAAAGAACAGCGAAATAGAGGTAATTGTTTTTCAAACAGCGTCCTGGCTTGAAATCGTCCAACCACGGACAGGGAAGCGGCAGTCAATCAACAGACAAAATCAACCGACGACAAATTCGCGCGGGAACGGATCCATTAATTATATATTTGTCAGGGTACACAAAAACATTTGAGTTACGTAAATTTGGCAAAGCAATCCTACAAAGTATTATTATTATCATTACTAGTATTGATAAAAGTATGTGTGAAGCACTCACCTTTTATTAAGCTTTTTTTATATAGTCAAAAGTAATATTAGTTTGCGATTGAATCAAATAGAATTGTCCAAAATATAAATAACACTTTACGATAACAGCGTTGTTGTGTTTGTCACAAAAAGTAGAGAATGACATTTATTTGTATAGTATATGAGTTTGATGTTATATTTAGTTTGAAAAAAAAGATGAACGTTATATCATTATATTTTAAATAATCACGTGTGCATCTCTTGTACCCCAAATTGTCAACATTGTCACATTGTTTTCCTTATATTTTTTTATGTTTTACATTAAATAGAGTATCAACTAATATCGTACTCAACTGTTTTTCTTGCACAATACACCTAAACAGCACAAAAGAATACCAAAATTAAAGGCGATAATTGTCAATTTAAGTATCTTGAATACCGTTATAAATAAAAGCAAAGCATTTACGAGGCTTATATAAACCTGTCCCCTGAACTCACAGAGGCCCGACTGGCTAACCAACAATCGGAGTAACAAAAATTACGAAGAAAGAGCACGTATAAGATCTGTGATTTCGTCAGGTGAGACTTATTCCATTCTCATTCCATTTAAAAATGTAAAACCGTTACGTTACATTTAAATTATGAAAATAAGTATAGCTTCTCTTTCCTATAATACATTTTAATAAATATCACCCAACTGTAGGGCTTCTTTTGCCTTATAAACATTGTAATAAGTGGCGCCCAACGTGGGGCCAAATTAATGTATTAAGCCGAGTAATAAACGAATAAAGAAAGAAAAAGATAAAATGTTAAACATTTTACTTGAAATATTTCAAAAACAATAAAGAAAGTGTTGAAAGGTGAAATACAAAAGGTGGTTATTCAAGAGAATAAGTAAATAAACAACAGAAAGATTTCATTTATTTAAAAATTACATTTTTTTAATTAAACATTTATTTGTATTTTTTATTCTTGTACTTTTGCGCAAACATTTTCTCAAAACATAATGTTTAAACACACAATGAGACTAGGTCGTTCTGCTGAAAGAGAAGAGGACAAACAAGAAGGAAATACTGACAGAAATCTTTCAACGTCGGGAGAAAGAGGAGACAGACACCGGTAGGAATGGGCTCCCTTTTTCAATAAATAAGGGAATTGAAAGAGGACATAAACAATAAAATGGATAAAATGGACAAAAATGGCCGTGAGCTACAAGACGAATTAAATGCATAGATATCCAAGAAACAAAAGACAAATTAAAAGCAGAAATAAATAACAAATTAGAAGAAACAAACAAGGAGATATCTAAAATTAGACAACAACTAACAGACGAAATGACAATAAATAACAAAAATATCGGTGAGGAGATGCTAAAGAATAATGAAAATACGATGCAGTTGTTAGAAAACTACAACGAAGAAGCTCGAAAGCAAACCGAAAAAATGTTCGCCAACTGAAAGAAGACATCGAACAAATTCAAGAAAGAATCGAAACAAATAAAATCGAAAGCGACTTAAGCGAATTTAAGTATCTTGAAATTTTTAATGCGGTTATAAATAAAAACAAAGCATTTACGAGGCTTATATACAACCCCCCCCCCCCCCCCCCCCCCCGATAAGAACAAGAACTCACAGCTCAGGTAAGACTAATTCCATTCTCATTCCATTTAAAAATATAGAAACGTTACATTACATTTAAATTACGAAAATAAGTATAGCTTCTTTCTCCCATAATACATTATAATAAATATCACCCAACTGTGGGGCTTCTTTTGTCTTATAAACATTGTAATAATACATATATTCCAACATTCTTCCTACCTTCTCTGTTTGCTTATTTATTTTCGAAACAATCATGTTTTGTCTATAATTATTTCCAGATATTTGAAGTCGCTAACTTGTTTCACTACCTGTTCATCTATTTTAACTTCGTGTTAAAAATTTTTCAATATCAAAATTAATTTGGTGTATCAATATCAGTTTTTCATCATTCATAAATATTTTATGGAAATGTTAATAGAGTTATTCTATTATCTAAAAAGCAACTTTTTAATACAAACATTAAATTAATAAAAACAGTTGCGTGTATTTATATGTAAACATAATAGCTTGCTGTGATTTATACGGCTTAACGGCACAACTGATCATTTATCGAGGGTTCGATTCTCGAGACCAGCATATGAGAGGTCGGTTTTTTTCAGGAAGTCAAAGCAACATTTCTACCTTCTTACGGTGAGGAGACGTAATATTATAGCCATTGAACACGTTATGCAGATCATATACATTCTAAGTGGTTCTGAGACCTTGAAAAATTTTCAGCTTAAGACATTGAACCGCTATATACACACCACAAAAAAGTTTCAGTATAAATTAAATAGAATTATTATTTATAAATAAGTAAATGTACTCGTAATATGTGTAGGTATTTATTTTTTTATCGCCGTATTACTCATTTCCACTTCCTTCTCTAACGAAAAAACTCAGATTTCCCGGATTTTATTATGAACATATGTCACTCATTCCAGAGAAATGTTAAAGGTTAACGATGAAAAAGAGAAACTTCATTCTAATTTATTTGCTTATTAAATTTCAGTAGGTTTCCGGAAACATTGAAAATCCTTGGAACTCTATTTAGTTTTAATACATGACCTTTATAACTCTTTAAGTAGAAGAAAAACGTTTTGCCATCGAATTTATAAACCTCCTCACGTTCTTTTAGATAGAGTACGTTTCACAAAGTCATCTAGATTTTCTCATTACCTTACTTGCTCATTTTCTTCGTTATTTTCAACATTGTGACAGGATTTACGGTTTAAGTTACTGGTAGAAATAAAATTAATGTAATTATTTAAGAAATGTCATTACTTTTAATGATAGGTTTATATTTCACTTCGCAAAAGTAAGAAACGAAATAAAATATTCTTTAAAAACAGATAAATATACACATAGAGCTTGAAGAGTCATTAAAAATAATTCAAATGAATGATATATGGAAAAACTTAAATAACAGGGAGGACTTTTGATCTTGCTGCTGATCTATGAATATATTTAAAATTATGTTTAAAATGTACACATGATATTGATGAAAACCTCACGTTAGAGGTAAAAATTTATTATTACTATTAATCTAAATCTATTACACATTCTCGCGCCGATTATGATAGGTATAGGGAAATTATTCCATGTTCTGTGACAATTATTGCTGTATTTTTGCGTGATTTTTATGTTGCTTCTCTAATAGGCAACTAACTATTTTGATTGTCTCTAACGGTTTTTATATACACTCTGAGCAAGCTCTTATAAATAGCAGTGTGCTTCAGGGCAGTATTTTGAGACCACTTCTTTTCTTCACTATAATGACGTTTATATAGTCAAATGTTCTTGGGACAAAAATAAACCCTCAATGATAAACTATTATGATGACACGTTATTTATGATAAAGATTAGACTCAATTAAATGTCAAATCTTGAACACGGTTAAATTTTAATGATTTATTGTAATTTTAGTTAAAACTATAGCTAATTATTCTTCTAGGTTTTATCATAACAACACCAACAATATAATTATTTCCAGGCATTCTGCTTTTACAACACCTAAAACTCACGGTAGTTTCGTGTCCTCCGTATAGTATTTTGCCCCCCCCCCCCCAGCAGCTGAAGCCGTTTCGATATCATCCGCCCTCCACCCACCTTTCTATCACGACGTACCATGTGGCGACGTATATGTTATGTGGAGACCGCGGGCAGATGACATTAAAACGGCTTTCGCTGCTAGGGGGTAGCAAAATATCTCAAACTGGTTCTCAGGAAAGTGTGAGACACGCACAAGTTACCTTATGAGACTTTTTGTTCCGCCTTCGATACCTACCGGGGGCTTATTGAAATGTAAAATTTTCAAAAATCAAAATTACGTACCTCAGGGGTTCCGTAAAGAATATATCCTGGGATGGAGCAATGAAACTGAATAGCTTTACCAGGAATTTCAAAATAGCGGGGAATCTAAGATAGTGGAAGAGCTCCTTAATCGTCTGAACATAGAACGCCGTAAAAAAATGGGAACAAACGATAGGTAGTATGGACTTCAAAAGATCCAGTAAGAAAGCTTGGAGTCTTCTGAAAAACTAGGTAGCTCTAAGCAACCCGCTCGTGGACCACTGGAAGGATCAGCTGACCAAATCGCTGCACGAATTGTAACATTGTCTAAGGTTTCAATTACAATATAATAGAACGCAAACGTTAAGAAATAACTGACACTCCACCGCCAAACAACAACAACCCGTTCTGAATACTTCAGGCCATTTACGGTAGAAAGCACTGAATGACATTAAATCTAGTAAAGTACCTGGATTTGATGGAATCCATTCCGAATTCCTCAAGAACTACGGGAAACGCACAAGGATGTGGATGAGTAAATTCTACTCAGACATTCTATTGACAGGACATATCCCAACAGAGCTCAAGAAATCCAAAATAATTGCAATCTTGTGACCGAACAAACCCAAGAACCTTCTCGAAAGCTTTAGTCCGGTACCCTTACTAAGTTCATGTTATAAGCTTCTGGAAAAATTAAACCGGCTTAGCCCATTTATATTGGAGTATCTTCCCGTTGAACAGGCTGGGTTCAGATCCAACCGTAGTTGTGCTGACCAGGTGCTCAGCTGAAAAACGCACATTGAGTCCGGGTTTAAAAAACGGCTAAAACAACTGTATGTTAACCTGACTGCGGCATTTAATACGGTCTGGAGAGAAGACCTTCTCTACACGTTTCTCAACATAGTGCCATATAGTCGAATAGCATCCTTTATTAAACAACATTCATTGCGACAGCTCCTTTCAAATAATAACAGGAGAGAACAGGACTAAAATGTTATATCTTAATAATGGATTGCCTAGAGGATCGGTACTTGCACCTGTTCTGTTTAATTTGTATATTTCTGACATGCTATGCACAAAGCCAAAAAGTTTGGATATGCTGATGACCTGGCTCTTGCGTGCCGGAGTAAAACCATAGAGGGAACTAATAATATACTTTCAGAGCACCTGTCCGTGCTGAGAAAATACTTTGCTGATTGGAGACTAATTCCGAATATGAATAAAAGCGAAGTGTCGTTCTTTCACCTCAATAATAACCAAGCACGTCTAGAGCCGCAAATGTACTTCGATAACAGCTTGCTACGTTATAATCCTTACCCAAAATATCTAGAAGTAACAATGCATCAAATACTCTCACATAAAAAATAACTAGAGAACATCGTAGCTAAAATAAACACTAGAAGTAAACTCTGCGATACTGCTTAGGGTGCGAATGCATCCACCCTTAAAACGTCAGGTCTTAGCCTTGTTTACTCGATAGCTGAATATTGTGCCACAGCCTGGGTAAACAGCTGCTGCGACAGAAGATCGACTTCAAACTCAATGAGACAATGAGAATAATTAGTGGTTGTTTAAAAAGTACACCTCTACCCTGGCTCCGAGTTCTAAGCCATATTGCACCTCCCACCATGCGCAGACAGGAAAGCTTGGTAAGAGAATATAATAAAATAGTATAGAATCCCCATCTTTCAGTACACAGTGGCTTCTCTGATGGCTGCCTTTCCAGACTAAAGTCTAGATCTGCTCCATTACTGCTAGTAGAATAACTTATAGCAGAAGATTTCAAAGCAAAAGATAGATGGAGAGAGTATAGGGAAGCCTGGAAACCCGCTCAAGCGGCTCATATCAACAATCCTACTGTACCCTTATCAGAAATGGAGCTGCCTCGCCATGTATGGAGGACGCCCAATAGAGTAAGAAGATCCTATGGAATTTGTCGTGACATATTCTATAAACGGTGACTGACTGAGACACCAACTTACGAATGCGGAGAACCTCACCAGAATATTCACCATATTACAGCTGAAGCATATGAAGGTGAGATGAGTGACTTCTTTAGCTACGGACGCCGTATTGGACGGAATCAATGGTCTTGATTTTAAAATTTAACATTTAGATGTTTAATTTCAATCCATGTTAGCTATACGCTAAAGAAATAAATAAATAAACAAATAACCAATAATTCCATATGCGCATGTGTTAATAATTGTCTATTACCATAAATTCATTTATACATTGAAAACGACCATCCAACATCTACCCATGAAATAGGGGTATATTTAAAGTACATAAAGTTTTTCAGTGCCTGGATATTTATCCCCGGTTCGTGTTTATTCATATAATATATACATTGCAACATTGTACAGCTTGTTGCGTATCATTGTATTGCTGTTACTACTGTGTCCAATTTCGAATTAAATTATTCATATAAGTCATCTCCTGGAATGTACCTCTAAGTGCCGATCCCTACTAATAACACATCTATAACCAACATTTTTCTTTTCATATTGTTATCTTCATCAAGATCTAATAAACAGCGAAATATTAACACAATAATATTACGGCAAAATTGTACGTATTATAGGAGATTGTATTATTGCTAAAGAGAACAAAGAAAAAAGTGAAAGTACAAGACGAAAAATCTATCCACAATATCGGAAGCATATATAAAAATAGTAGAAGCGTGTATAAAACAAGACTACAGAGGAAAACTGGAGGCAAAAGTTGAAAAGAAAACGTGGAAACGATGGCATGAAAAAGAATCCGAATTTTAAAGAATTTAAAGAATTTTAAATCAATAAAATATCAAAATCGGGAGACATCGACGATAATTTCTTGTTTCACGCATTTAATGTAATTAATGCATCTTAAAGATATTTAGGTATTGATAAATCTGGATACGGTCTAAACAGCTGCTTTACGCTAGTGTTCTATACTCGCATGACTATTCCAATATTCGAAGAGGAAGTGCTTATTACAGATATACAGTATAAATTCAATAAAAAAAACTTTTTCTTAGTTTAATATTATTTCTAGAATAAGTAAATCGATTGAAATGAATAAATTGGGAAATGCTTCAGAAGTAAATCTGCAATTTGGATTAACTCTCAGGCTTTATGGCTAGTATTTTCATTGCAATATACTGTGAAAATATTAATATGTATGGCGTTGTAATTGCATTAAATTTGGTAAACAGTTTCAGAACGTTAACAGCAATATTATTGTCTCGAACAATAACAAATATCTAATTATCAAAATCGATGGTAGAATTATATTTTGTGTAATTTCAAATTTCACCTAAACATTAGATCGACAAAATTTTAATTAAAAATAAATAATAATTAATGACAGCAAAATGTTTTTAAAATATATATTAAGATAACATATACATAATCTAGATATGTATACAGTGCTTTTTTAACAATAATAAAATTTATCTATTCTCTTAACATACGAGTATTAACAAATCTAATTACAGAACGACATTTTTTTTTATTATAAGAATTGTTTCGTAGTTGAAATATACTACTGGAAATATTTTCATTCAGATATTTAATAGTTATTTGACATTATACATATATTCATGAGCACTAAATCTAGTTATTAGATCGGTTAGTTTGAATCGTGTGTGGGGACTAATTCTGTCTTTAAATCTATATCGCTTTTTTTTCACTTTCACTTCACTTCTATAATGAAATTTTGAACGTACTAAGGTGCGTTGACTATAATTTCTAAGATTTTATGAATCTCTGGATTATTTCTAGGTAGGTGTAGGATACTGACCCCTAAAGTTGTATTGTTTAAGTCCAAATGGGCTCCCCCCGCGCCAACGCCCCAAGGCCGTCGAAGTACTGCACGGAAAAGTAAAGAAGTTGCCGGGAAAGGGTTGGCGGCCCTACGCAACGGCTGGTTATCCGATCTCTCTAAATTTACGCGACCGGTCACTAAACACACGCACAAGCGCACCAACATACAAAACCCTACACTTACGCGCTCACACAAATACAAAACCACACACCCAGAGAGAGATGCAAGCTGCCAGCAGCAACCAACACACAAATTCATACCCAGAAAGAGACACAAACTGCTAGCAGCGAACAACACATATGTTCACACCTTGCTATCTATTTTTTGTAATACTAAGGCATGACTTATTATTATTATTATTGTATGTATCTTTGAATAATTTAAACCATAGCAACTCAATTATTTGACATTTATATTCTGTCATTTATATTTTTTTATATCCTTGACAAAGGCATCATTGCCGAAACATGTAGGGTTGTTTTAAATATATATACCTTGAAGTAATGAACCAGACCGTTAAAGTTTACTATATATATATATATATATATATATATATATATATATATATAGTGTTAATAAGAATTAGATTTCTTATTTATTTTATTGGCCGTGTCTTAATATTAAAATAATAGACTTTTTTATTGGTTTAGCGACCTTTAATGAATTTCAATTTTCTCTACGACGTTTCGAACAAGGTCACGAAAATATTATATATATATATATGTATATATATAAATATATATATATAACAAATGTTCATTTGAAAAGTCAATCTAGGTTACTTTGAAATTTTGATAGAATAAGGCGCAAATATATTAATATGTGTTTGTTCCGTAAACGTAAATCCAAATGACATTTGATAATGTCAATCACAAATATCAGTTAGTGCATAAAATAATCGTGCGTCGATTCTGGTTTAAATAAATTGCTTCTCAGTTTTAAAATGGCTTTCACTTTAGAACACAAAAATTTTTTAGTCCAGGCTTATTTTCGAAGTGGTAAAAAAATTGTTGGTTTATGGGTTTATTCAGTTCAAGATTGCATGGTAGAATTTCAAGTTGAGTTTCCACATTTTGTAATAGATTATATACAATTTAAGAATACTTTGGATAGAACTTTAAAACTTTTTTCTGAAACTGGTAGTCTCTTAAGAAAATCAGGCAGCGGAGCAGTTAAGAAACGTACACCTCAAGTTGTCAATCGTGTTGAAGAAATAATGGAAAATGAACCACAAACATCCGTTCGACATTTGAGTCAACAAATAAACCTTTCTGTTGGTACAACTCACAAGTTATTAAAAGAAGATATGCAACTTTATCCATACCGTGTCACAGCAGTACAAGAATTGTTAGAAATTGATTACCCACGTAGACTACAGTTTTGTAATTGGTTTGTAAATATGAACAATAATGGAGAACTTTTGCAAAGAGTCATCTTTACTGATGAAGCATGGTTTTATAAAACGGGATACCTAAATTCACAAAATACAAGAATTTGGAGTAGTGAAACTCCACATATAATTAATGAAGAATCGCTACATCCAGAGAAAGTTGGTGTTTGGGCAGCGATAAGCCAAAGGCGAATCATTGGACCAATATTTTTTCAGGGAACGTTAACTGCTCAAAGGTACCGTGCGGAAATTTTACAACCATTTGTCAATCAGTTGCATGATGATGAACTTCAAAATGCATATTTACAACAGGACGGAGCACCTTGTCACTGTACTGCAGAATCTTTGGATTATTTAAGAGAATTTTTTGATGAGCGTATAATTAGTCGAAATACTGAAATTGCCTGGCCTGCACGTTCATGCGATATAACACCTTGCGACTTCTTTTTGTGGCCTTATCTAAAAAATAACATATTTCGAACACCTATATTGAATTTGAATGATATGCTACAGAGAATCGAACAGAAATGTATGGAAATTAATAACAATCCAGTAATGTTGCAGAATATCATCAGAAATTTTGAACGGAGGATTTTAAAGTGCACTGATCTTGAAGGACAACATTTTCAACATTTGTTATAGTTTTCAATAAATACCTATTATTTGTTATTTATTTGTATGTATGAAACTGTCAAAATATACGACTTCGTAGGTTAAGTAGTAAATTTTAATTTACGACATACTTCAAAATGTTCTCAGTAAATCACATGTTACTAGATTGACTTTTCAAATGAACACTTGCTTGTTATGTATTATACTCATTTAGTTTATGTGTTAATTTAATTAAAATTATACGTTAAGTAACTTTAGAGGATTAGTCGTTGTATTAACCTCTCCAATATAATTCACTATTCACTATTTGCTTAATGTATATGCTTTTGATTATACATATATGTATATTAATAAGAGAAACTTTTTATGAAAATATTGAGGATGCCTTAATTTCGTCAGTGTGTACGTCTTTACATATCGCCATTTGTTATTCTTTTGTTTGTTTACATTGCACGAAGTTTCTCTCGTAAACATATCATTAAAGAATATCCATACGTCATGTTTTTCAAATGCTATACGTTCATTACTATCCATAATCCATTAAAATGATCGAATTCTAGTAGACGCGGAACAAAACTAAATTTCACATTAATCACAGATGGCGGTCACAATTCTATACAAGAAGGAAATCATACATTAAGAAATTTAATATATTCGAGAGGCTAATATATATCATACAGAATGACACTTATTTATTATCTAATGGAATTGAAAAGAATATTGCGGTTTAATAAAGTAGAAGTGCGATTCTTTAGATGGGTTTCCTTTAACCAAAACCAAATATTGTATAAAATAATGGATATGTTTTTTAATAAGTGCAATATGAAATATATTGGTCGATAATACGTAATTTAAATTTAATATTCTCGGCTGTTGTTGCAGATACTTCTTGGTGAAACATTTTAACTTCATACAGTAAATAATAAAAATAAATTAAAACACTTGGCTTGTTTCACTATGAGATTTATTTAAATTCTCTAACAATTGTTTCGGCTGTTATGCCATTCTCAAAGAGATCTATAAATCTAACTTAAAGACTATCGCACTTGTTCTTATATGTTGTCTGTTCTTGTGTGTAGTGGGGGTGGTATTATATTGTGTATTACGGTGTCTATAAAGGGTGTATTGGCATATTCTATCTGTGTGTTGGTGATTAATAGATTTTGTTTTTTCGCTATTTTTATTTCTAATATTTCTAGGAAGTCCAATCTCTTGCTTTTTGTGATATTGTGTATTAATTCGCAGTTATCTCTATCGGGGAAGTGGTTGAGTTCTATACAGTGTTCGGCAAAGCCTGTGTTTTTCTCACTATATAAAATTGACTTTTTGTGTTCTTTAACTCTGTTTTTAATGGCTCGTCCACTTTGGCCGATATAGATAGCTTCACAGTCTTTACATTTTAATTTGTAAACACCTGATTGGTCCATTTTATCTCTTTTATCTTTGTTGTTGCTAATCATTGTTCCTAAATTTGTTTTATTTACCCAGCTTATTTTGATATCTAATCCTTTTACTATTCTGTTTATTTTATTAGTGAGTTGTGGTATGTATGTAATTTTGTGCCATCTTTGTATATTTTCTGTTATTTTCGGGTATAGGTATTTGTTCTTATTATTTTGTATTTCTTTACGTTTTAACAGTTTATCTACGATTTTAGGGTCATATCCATTATTTCTTGAACAAATACCTATACCCGAAAATAACAGAAAATATACAAAGATGGCACAAAATTACATACATACCACAACTCACTAATAAAATAAACAGAATAGTAAAAGGATTAGATATCAAAATAAGCTGGGTAAATAAAACAAATTTAGGAACAATGATTAGCAACAACAAAGATAAAAGAGATAAAATGGACCAATCAGGTGTTTATAAATTAAAATGTAAAGACTGTGAAGCTATCTATATCGGCCAAAGTGGACGAGCCATTAAAAACAGAGTTAAAGAACACAAAAAGTCAATTTTATATAGTGAGAAAAACACAGGCTTTGCCGAACACTGTATAGAACTCAACCACTTCCCCGATATAGATAACTGCGAATTAATACACAATATCACAAAAAGCAAGAGATTGGACCTCCTAGAAATATTAGAAATAAAAATAGCGAAAAAACAAAATCTATTAATCACCAACACACAGATAGAATATGCCAATACACCCTTTATAGACACCGTAATACACAATATAATACCACCCCCACTACACACAAGAACAGACAACATATAAGAACAAGTGCGATAGTCTTTAAGTTAGATTTATAGATCTCTTTGAGAATGGCATAACAGCCGAAACAATTGTTAGAGAATTTAAATAAATCTCATAGTGAAACAAGCCAAGTGTTTTAATTTATTTTTATTATTTACTGTATAATTTAAATTTATATGACAAGTTTATATATGTTTAAACATATGTTTCCATATGTTCACTGGATCTTACGGAGAAGACAAAAAGTGGTAGAAAAGATTCAGTTGGAACTGTAAATATTGGCAAAGACGCTGTATTGAATCTTTTGCGCAAAGGGTTTAAAAGTTTGTGCTAAGGTTATTCCTAAAGCTTCCGTACCAGAACAAAAATATTGCTCCAAGGAAATTTTCGACAATATTTTGTAGTAACTTGAGTCGGATCTTAAAAAATTTATTACTTGGATCTACTACTATGATCCTTAAATAAAACAATCAACAATATACTAAAAAATTTGAAAAGAATATCATCATAAAAAATCCAAAAAGCATGTCAAAGCAAGTCCAAATTCAAAGCCATGATCATTTCATCTTTTAACACCAAAGCATAATTTTGGATGAATTGTTTTTGGAAGGCACAGCAGTGAACCAGTACTATTATAAGTTTTAACAAAGTTCAATTTTCATGAAGCTAACATTTGATTCAGTATCTATGAAGTAATTTTTAAATGATATTCTGAATTTACTGGAATTGAGAATTAATGAATATTAAATCTCATTTTTACAAGTAGATGTCGCCTTATGTAATGCGTTAACTAACTAAGCTTTTACCAGTATGTAGAACACACCACGCCGCGATTTCGACCTTTTTGGTTGCTAGGATAATAAAAAATTCCTTCATCAACGGAATATACGGACGCGCTTCACTCTTATTGAAACTTGTCAAGGTACTGTATCCTGGAGACGATATGACTTTTCACTCCTAACTCCTATACTCTGTGTATATATAGTTAACATTCTGAACTTACTGCAAATGAGAATTAATGAATAATAAGTCTCATTTTTACATGCAAATGTCGCTTCATTTGCAATAAGTTCCGAATGTTAACTATATATATACAAAGTACAGAAGCGAAAAGTCATATCTGTCTTCAGGATACCGTACATTGACAAACTCCAATAAGAGCGAAACGCGTCCGCACGTTCTGTTGATAGAGGTGGCTTTTCACGAATTTTTAATTATCCTATCAACCAGAAAGGTCCAAGTCGCGGCATGGTGTGTTCTACATACTGGTACAAACTTAGTTTGTCGAACTGTAAGAATGAGATTTAGTATTAATTAATTCTCATTTGCAGTAAATTCAGAAAGTTAACTATATATACACAAAATATAAAAGTGACAAGTCATATCTGTCTTCAGGATACCGTACATTGGCAGGCTCCAATAAGAGCTAAAGGCGTCTGTACGTTGCGTTGATGGAGGTGATTTTTCACGAATTTTTAAATGACACTTTTAATGAACTGTTCCACACTTTTGACCATTGAAACCGAAACGCATCGGTAAGTAACTCCGAATAAAAAGTATATTGAAGAGTATAAGCATTATAATCATTAATATTTAATAAACAGACCTCGTATACATTAGACATCGGCAAATAAATTATAATGATTTTAAGATGCATGTTATATAAAACTTCCGGTACTGACTTGGAAACTTTCACATTTCTTTCGCGAATTTAATCTAATACAACGCGCATTGAATACGGACAGAATTTTCTCGAGCTAAAACGAAGGCATTTCAGATGCTCGTGTGTTTATGGTGTCAAGTGTGTACTTGATTCGTAAAGTGAGAATCTGAAACAGGAAATGCAAGTCGTGCAGCAAGTGCATTCTTGTTTCTGCGATCGTGTTACAATGTCTTCCTTCCCTCACACGTTTTTTAATAAAAATAACAGATCCATTTCAAATATTTATATCATAAGGAAAATAAACACTGATTCAAATTCTGTATTTCCAATGGACAACTAATTAAAAAGAGTGTTATTAGCAAATACGCGAATTGCAATATTTAACAAAAATAATAATAAATAATGTTATTAAACTTAAATAAAACACCTTATATTTCACAAACAATAGTATATTAACTATATGTACATTTCATGTGCCCTGCACACATCATCAGTAGTAACTAAATTTAAAAGTATTATTTTTTAAATACATGTATAGTAAAAATATCTATCTATTTTTTTTGGTTAGGGGTGTAAAAATTACAATTATAAATGGTCAACAAATGGTCAAAAAACATGCATATAAAAATATAAAACTAAAAATAAGAATAAAAAATTTTGGTCGTATATTGTAATAGTGCCTGTTAAAATCTATTGAAATTCCAAGAAAGGACAAATTATGGGAAAGACCGTTACCTATGAAAAACAAGACAATGACTGTGTTTGGCATGTCGGGTTCTATTAAATAACAATATAGTAACGTGAAAAAGAAAAATTAGTTATTAGATACTGTAGGTATACAATTTAAAAGTTTATTATTAATAGGTGAAATGTCATTGTTTAAGAGGTAATTCTTGTATTTTTTCATATGTATGGCTTCCCACATGTCTAAATTTTTGCTATTACATTTTTTAATTAATTTTACATTATCTAAGCTGAAATTATGTCCGGTATCTAAATGATGTAGAGCTAATGCTGATTTATCTACATTGTGAAGTTTTACATGAGCTAAATGTTCTTTGAAACGGGTTTGAATATTTCTTCTTGTTTGGCCGATATATAATTTTGGGCAGGAATTACAGTTAATTCTGTAAATACCTGATTCTTTCAGTGGGTCTGTGTTAACTAACTTTGTTTGAAGATGTTGTTGTAACTTATGAGTGTTGGAAAATGCAGGAGTTAGATTACAACAACATCTTTAAACAAAGTTAGTTAACACAGACCCACTGAAAGAATCAGGTATTTACAGAATTAACTGTAATTCCTGCCCAAAATTATATATCGGCCAAACAAGAAGAAATATTCAAACCCGTTTCAAAGAACATTTAGCTCATGTAAAACTTCACAATGTAGATAAATCAGCATTAGCTCTACATCATTTAGATACCGGACATAATTTCAGCTTGGATAATGTAAAATTAATTAAAAATTGTAATAGCAAAAATTTAGACATGTGGGAAGCCATACATATGAAAAAATACAAGAATTACCTCTTAAACAATGACATTTCACCTATTAATAATAAACTTTTAAATTGTATACCTACAGTATCTAATAACTAATTTTTCTTTTTCACGTTACTATATTGTTATTTAGTAGAACCCGACATGCCAAACACAGTCATTGTCTTGTTTTTCATAGGTAACGGTCTTTCCCATAATTTGTCCTTTCTTGGAATTTCAATAGATTTTAACAGGCACTATTACAATATACGACCAAAATTTTTTATTTTTATTTTTAGTTTTATATTTTTATATGCATGTTTTTTGACCATTTGTTGACCATTTATAATTGTAATTTTTACACCCCTAACCAAAAAAATAGATAGATATTTTTACTATACATGTATTTAAAAAATAATACTTTTAAATTTAGTTACTACTGATGATGTGTGCAGGGCACATGAAATGTACATATAGTTAATATACTATTGTTTGTGAAATATAAGGTGTTTTATTTAAGTTTAATAGTGTAATAATTTCACAAGTGCTCAACATATATACTACAATAAATAATGTGTTTTAGATATACGATACTTGCATTTCGCTATCCTTTCAAATGTATCCAACGTCACGCATTAGATTTTAAAATCAAACTATTAAACGCCAATCAACATCCAATAAATAATTTGTCTGCAGATGATATCAAATTGATTGTAGAAAACAAAATATAAATACAAGTGCCTTTTAGAATAACAAGAGTATTTATAGATGATACGTGAATGAAATTTGATATTGGCTAATGCTAAATATTTCGAGTAGACAAAGACGAAATTCCAAAACATAACAAACAGAAATTCTAAAGAAAAAACTTGGCAAATGTCTTAGATTTGATCACAATATCAATATGAATCACACTGTCATAGTACAATTTAAGAAAGCATGCATTAAAGTCTAGACTCAATAGATTCATGCGCTGCAGCAGTAACATAAAACGTCTTCAAAAAAATTTAGTGGTTCAATTGAGAATCTAAAAAGATTAAATATAGCAGGATTCACAAATTAACAAAAATAACTTGAAACATACTTTACTTGGTATAAAACCTCATCAATTGCAAAAAAACATAAAACGTATTGCTGTGAACTTTGCTTTCAAATTAATTTATTTAATTAAAAATGATTTGAATGATTGTGTGGGTAGTTACACAAGCATATTTTGTTGAGACTTTGCATAATATTTGAATCTCTTAAACAATGACTTTTGAGGATGTCACTCGCAAAAGGGGGTATTTACTCTTTAAATGCTGAGATTAGTACTCAAAGCCTATCTCTGCCTGAAATGTGGACCTCTGGTCTCTATAGATAACTTTATACAAAGCGAGTGTGTTATTCAGCGCCTATTTAAGTGGAAACGAGTCCCTACAGAAATATCATCACACTGTATGAGCATTTTCTTATTTTCAAGCCTATTGCTGAATGTTTTTAAATTAAAATTAGTACAGATATTTCGAGAATATTCAGGGAACACTACTTCCTCTTCATCAATCTCGGATATGTGTAAGATACACTTTAATCGTGTATTTATGAATAATTAATTATTTAAAATAACGATCCACGTGCCCTTTTACTAATTTAATTAACTTTATATACTCCAATGTTATCGTGTATAAAGTTTTACTTACTCAAAGTTAAATTGTATATTATTAAACTTTTACAATAATGATGAGAATAATAATGATAACAATATTTATTAATGATTAAAATTAAATTACACTTTTATTTATTCGTAACTAAATAGAATGCCAAAAGGCTTAAAATTTTAGAGATTATTGACTATATCAAAATTAAAAATTTTGAAATGAATGTAGCGCAATAAGTTATATCGATGAATCCCTTATTTTGCAGTGCTTTTCGCTTTTATGCCCAGCGTTCCTTTCTTCTTAGAATTTTGTTCCTACTCCAAATCATTTATTTCTATTTTCTCTAATTTTCATACTTATTTAATATTTTCATCACTGTGTATTTTTATCTATCATTGGTGTTTTTATTTTTTTCATCTCTATACGTTGTCTGCCTGTTTACATATTTTTCCTTTTTGTTGTAATTTTAATATTTGTAAATTTGATTGTGGAATATTAAATTTTAAATCTCGTTCTTCCTGGAATAGTTTTAGATACTCGTTCAAGCCTGCAAAAATTTCGGCGAAAGCCGTCTATGTATCCTTTACATTTTCTTTTTCTTTCCCCTGCTTGTTCGTATGGTGCCGTCGTGTTCTTTGCTTTTACTCGCACGTCCCCTTCGATACATTCATTGGGCATGCGTCTTTTGATAGGCTTTTGTTGACATCGTAGTATTACTGCATTAATTGCTTTATCTGTATTTTGTAATGTTAGTTTCCTTCTTGTTACTGATATTCTTGTTGTTTTAGATTTTACTGGTCCAGATTTCCCGCTTGTATGGCTTACATAATTCATCCTGCCAGGATGATATTACATGGCGATCCTCTAACTAAAGGTAGGATCGCCATGTAATATGATCCTGGCAAGATCACCATGTAATGTCACCTGGTCCTGGAGGTAACATTGTTGCCGAGGCAGTTCAATTTATACAGCAGGTTTATTAGTGTGATAAATAATATGCAGAACAACGATTAAATAATAACATATAATTCAATAACGATAACAACAACGATATCAACAGTAAATACTACATTATAAATATGAGGCACTAGGCTTGTATCAACTCTAGCTTCGTAGTGACTCTGCTTGTAGATACCTTTCAGTGTCTCGTTTTATACATTTAGAGTGTGTCGTGTCCCCTTAGCCTAGTGACCTGGTTACAAGATGAAAACAATGTGGTGTAAGATCGTAACTCAACGAGGTCGTGTTGATGAAATAGATATTTTTAATACATGACCTGGTTTAGCTATTACAATATCCTTTTATGATATTTCTGGTGTGTATAGCATGTTTTATTACTTCACTTACATTTTAAGCGTTTAATGATCAAATTAGCCTAAAATTTATTGACATAACGTTACTTATTTACCTGCAAATTCCTGGAAATATACATCTAAAATTTTAATACTACATTCGAATACTATATACGAGGTGCATTTAAAATACCCGACCTCGGTCGATTTTTTTTAAATTTCTTTTTGCTTATCTAGTTCTGTTCAATTAATTTATACTTAATTAATTCTATTTTTAATTTTCATGCAAAGAGAATTTCACAGCAGTATGCTACGACTGTGATCATTCATACAATGATCATGAGAATGGCGCTGGTTGGTTTGTTGTTCGTGACATTGACATTAGTCAATGAGCGGCTCTGAGTTTTCTTCCATGCTCTCTTTTATGACTTTACTGTATGCAGTAAAGGAGTTATTGCACACTTCTTATATATGAGAGTGGGTTAAATATAAACCATTTGTATTAAAGTGAAAAAATTGTATATATCTTGTATTTTTTACATAATTTCCACTTTCATTAACATATTTTTTTTATCAGATTGGAAGTTAATCTCGTAATCGAAGAATGAAGTTGGTAGTGCCTATAACCAATCGCACACGTACAATTCCACACCATAGTCGTCATCAAAATGGTGTCCTCTCAATTTTTCCTTGAGTGACCCAGGCACGTGAGTTTAAAACGGGGCATCTTCAACAAATTCTTCCCAATTTTTCTCGAGTCAATGTAATAGTATGTGACCGAATATTGTCATGAAGAAGAATCATCTTTCAAATTTTCTAATAGATATATCTCGCCTACAGATCTTTATAGCAATTTTCTATACTACAAGGAGTCAATCACCTCTAATCAGCTCATGGATAGCAAAATTTCACTAGATTTTACGTTGTCGGGCGACAAAATTCTAAATGACGCCGACAATCGCTATTTTCTCTCGTCAAGAGAAAATCGCAATTTTCGGCGTAGACTCATTTGTCCGTCAGATATCACTATATTATTTGGTACCATCTGATAGGACAAAATTTGTTACTTATCTTTAAGGCGAGCCATCAAACATTAATTCATTAGTCAAACTGATGACTACATTCGAATAATATATACGAGGTGCATTTAAAATATACAAACTCGGTCGATTTCTTTTTAATTTCTGTTTGCTTATTCAGTTATGTTTAATTCATTTATACGTTATTAATTCGATTTTTAATTTTCATGCAAAGGGAATTTCACAGCAGTATGTTACGACTGTGATAGTTCGATGGAAAATACTTGCTAAGTCATACGCTGATCATGAGAATGGCGCTGGTTGGTTTGTTGTTCGTGACATTGACATTAGTCAATGAGCGGCTCTGAGTTTTCTTCCATGCTGTCTTTTATGACTTTACTGTCATAACGTCATAGTCTATTAAGATAGAAACAGGCTGAAGTGAACGTTGGAAAATACGAGGTGTATGTCCATATGTACAGTTACAGATATGTGTAATACATATTATATTTGTTTAATCTATTATTTTTTATTAAAATCATAGAGCGACGGTTACATACTTCATAAACCTGTTCATGTAAATACGTTACTCTAGCACCTGCATACCTTGTTTGTATTTTAAACGATGTGTTTCTCTACTAAAAATAATTTTACGAAGTAAAATATTTTCAGAGTTACTTTGTTTAAGAATATATTCTAACGTATTCTGACTACAACTCTAAAAATATCTTTAAAATGCACAGAAACGACAAAAATACAAAATAAAATACAAAAATAATCAGGAACACGTACAAAGCTAGAATTTGACAGTGACATATAAGCCTTTTTACGGTGCTACAGCTGTAGTCAAACACTTCCGCATGCATTAAATAAAAATATCACGTCCGTTTTTGTATTCTGTTTCGCTCAGTGTTACGGGAATATGTACGCATAATTTAAACAGTTTTGCGTAGTCTTGGAAAACTCTAGCTGTGTTTCTCAAATATTAATATACAAAGAATTCAAATAAATTTTACCTCAAAGTAGCCCTTGGAAATTATGATTATGTCTTAGCTTGTTACTAATTTTAATAGGAATTTTGTTGGTTATGAGATGAGATATTTGATTGAAATGACAAATGTCAAAATAATGAAACGAACATTTTTAAGTGAATGAAATATGTTTATTTCCAACAAACAAGCAAAATTTTATAAAAATTGTTCAAAGTGTCCACCACCTTGTTCGAAACATTTCTCACATCTTCTTCTAATGGAGGAAAAAGTGTTTTGTAGTATCGCATTGTCAATTCCATTAATTCTTTCAGCAATTCTGATTTGAAGGCCTGCAAGATCAGGTATCTGTACTTGATAAATTGAGTTCTTTAAGAATGGCCATAAAAAGAAATCACATGGGGTAATGTCACAAGATCTTGGTGGAAATTCATGTTCAGTGTTTAAACTTATCAACCGATTTTGAAAAAATTGCTGCAGAATATTATTATAATTATTATTATTATTATTATTATTATTATTAATATTATTATAATATATATTATTATAATTGTTTCACCTGCTGTGTGTGCTCTAGCTCCGTCTTGTTGAAAGTAACCCTGTGTTATTTCTTCGTCGTCAAGCTGTTCGATAAATGGCATAATAATTTCTTGTCCATACCTTTCTCCTGTTAAGGTTCCGTTAAAAAAAATAGGGGCCAATAATTCTCCTTCGACTAATCGCACACCATACACCAATTTTCTGCGGATGAAGTGCGGTTTCAACAAAAAAATTATGTGGTTTCTCATTAGTCCACATCCTCATATTTTGCGAGTTCACATATCCATGCAGATAAAACCATGACTCATCAGAAAAAAAGGTTTTGTCAAGAAGGTCATTATCAAAATTATTTAAGAACCACTGACTAAACGTTATTCTTCTGGGATAGTCGATTTCCTTGATTTCTTGATAACAGGTCATGTGATATGGAAATAAATGTAAGTCCTTTTTCAAAATTGTATGACATGTGCCAATTGACACACCCACTTGTTGTGATAATGCTCGTACGGAAGTTCTTGGTGCATTATTTATAATTTCTCTTACATCATTAACTAGCTCTTCTGTACGCTTTTTCGCCCGACCTGCGCCTTCTTTCTGTTTAACACTCCCTGTTTCTCTGAAAACCATAACGGAATGTATCACTGTGTGCCGAAAACTGTCATAATCAAAGATGACGTTAGGGAACTCATTTCTAAATTCTTCTAAACAATCTTGAAGAGAATACTGCCATTGTCCGTCAATCTTACGTCCGTTTCGAAAATAAGATTCTAGCATGAATGATTTGTGTTGTATAGTAAAAACCATGTTAAATCAATTTTAAATTACAAAGCAATTTTTGTCAACTATGCATCTGTCTAATTGACAACTAATGCAAATTTAAATTATTAATAATCATACGTTTTTAAAGGAATGGCCTACTAGAGGCAAAGCTTATTTGAACGCTTTTTATATAATTAAGTTGTAGACGTGCGTAGAATCGTTAATTTGATATGTGTTTTAAATGTTGGCGATTATTAGTGGTTTGTTCGATAACGAATAAAGTAGAAGTTACTTTATTAGTACTATTTTTCTTAGACTTAGTATGCTCAAAATCATCATCTACTGTCTTATACAAAATAGCCTCAACTTACTTATATTCCATTTAGGAAATTATAATACATCAAGAAGATTTGCAAATTCCATAAAGAAGCGTAGATCAAAATGAAGTGTCGTATCAGAACAGCTTGGTGTGATTTTGGATCACATTGTCTTTTAACTTTTCTTAAACATAAAAAAAATATTTAGAAAAACTATCCTTCGAAAAATGATAGCGAGCTGACAGAAGGCACAAGTTCAAACTATTATTCCTTATTTAAAACCTAGAAAAAGGATTTTATTATACTTAATCGACTGCAGTAAGATTTACACAGCAGTTCAACCATGATTTAACCTAAAATTGATGTTTGGTAATTGTCACTTTTTTCCGTCAGCTTTAAAAGATTTTGTCGTTATTTTGTCTTTTGAAGGTTTCTGAGTTTGTGTTTATATAACAAAAAGTTCTTTCGTGAGATAATAAACCTGTATTGTGATCTTCACAAAATTTTATTATGAATTCAATTATTTCTAGTACTTACTAGTGATTCGACCAATGTTATAACTCTCCTCTAAAGAAGCGAAAACTATTGGAGGAGCATTTGTATGTGACAGAAATAAATACGTAATAAAACGGGTACAGGTGAGACACAGATTTCTATTCTTTGTTTCATTTCAATTTGCAAACTCGATAGAATAATTGGCTTCTTAGTAGAGCTAATAATATATTGCTAAACGATGGAAGTAATAAGACTTCAAGCACTGATTTAGTCTACGTTTTCATATTTATATATTCTTTTAACGTATAACTATTGTTGTGGGACAAATTACCCCAACAACAATAATTAATTAACATAAATTAAAAAATAAAATTTTGAAAACATTAAAAAAAAAAAATTTACATTTCAAATATAAAATATCTTAGAATGTTTAAAACTTAAAGGTTTAAGTTACATAAAAAAAGATGTTAAAGGAAATATAAGCCAAATTTGAATAGTTTTTATCATTTAGTTTAAATATTTATTAGCTTTATTTGACTCTGAAGAAATTGGTGATTTTAAAAGAAAATGTGTACAAAACTTATATTTGTTACTGGTTCACTTCCTTTGTGTTATTCAGACCAATGGAATGTGAGATAATTTTCAAATTTGTGACGCTTTTCGTTTTTTGTTGGAGAGAGTGTTCCCCAACAGTCGTTGTCCATATTCCGTATGTTATGGACGCCATATTTCAAAATTTCCAAACGTCTTCCGTGCGTCGAAAATTCTTAAAATCAATATAAAGTTTATAAAACAACAAAACGTATTTAAAAGTATTTCTTCAAGTTTGCCTTAAATGTTAGCTATTCATTCTAATTAATTTAATCGACTTCGACAAAGTATTTTCCTATTTATTTGCTAAAACATCATTTTCATTGTGAAAATTCAAAATGGCGAACTATTGATATTTGGAATAAAAGCGAATTTTATTGAGAAGATAACAACCATTTGGTACATTAAGAGGCATTTTAATTAATTCTGAAAATCAAGCAATTAATTGAGACCAGTTTTTAAGAAAACCGAGAAACTTTTACTTATTTCAGAAAAATTCCAGAGGATTCCTTCTCAGAACCTCCTTTTTATACCGTCATTAATCTTTATTTATTAGAAGGTATCTACAATTAACATCATTATTTGTAATCACTTATTTAATTTAATAAAAATTACTTCATAAACTTGATCGTAAGCTGTGCGATTCGATTACCTAAATACTATTCAAACACTCACCGTATCAGTATATCTTGGAAATTATTATGATCTGTTAAATACTGAAACATTCATACTCATATAGTTTCATTTGGTATAACCTCGTAAAAGTATTTTGCTCTCCGATATCTTGGATTTGAGTTTTATTTGTTTCACATAAGTTTTTATACACATAATTAGACCCAATTGCTTATATTACTTTTGATAAATCTTTTAGAAAAAAACATTCCTGAAAAACACCAGTGTATTATCATATATTTGTAAATATTGTTTTTGTGCATAAGATTTCCATCGCACTTATCTTGTGAATCAAACTTTAATTTACATCGATACATGCTACGTTTTATGTTGATTTACCATCTAATAAATGTTGTTTTGTATTTTTAAACGAAGTGTTGTTTTTTTAAAGTCGTTCTGTTAATCGTATTTATTGTAAAGGTTATAAAAATATACAGTAGTATAGCAAACGCCAATTAAGTTGGCGCGAGAAGGGGTAAGTTCGCGCAGGATTAGAAGTAGTGGGGAGATTTGTATTTGGTTTTACATCAAATGTCAGATAATTCTAACCTCTGAGCGTGTATGATCCCCTAGCAAAGACATTACAAAATATGTTCTGTCAAACGTCAATGACAAATGTATTCTGACAATTACTTGAGAAGTGGGGGTGGACGTTTTTAAAAACGGCTTCTGCGCACCCCCTCCTCGCGCCAACTTAATTGGCGTTTGCTATATCTGATTTGTAATAATTATTAAATGTCAACTGTTGTCTGTCAAAAATCAATCTATCTCAGACATGACTTCATATTTTCAAGGACTACCCGTTATATAGCTTGCCTGAGAAGTTCATGCTATTCTGATATAGATGTCAGGCTATATAATTTTAGTTTTGAGTAAATGATATATCTTCCCGTTAAATAAATATACTGGGAATTAAATAATTATAAAATCTGCAATTTATTTTCTTAATCTTTGAAAGGGACCAAAATACACGATCCTAGAGATACATTAGGAACTATAGAGTCTTATTACAGCGTCTTTGTTTCAATAAATAATAATATTAACAATTATATATATTTTTCTGTGTGTTGTGGGATTTTCATCAGGACGTTCCCAGCCCGCACACTATAAGTGATTGAAAATTTATTTCTTAAGCTGGCAACAATTCTGCAAATTTTTGTTGACAATTTTCAAATTCAAATTTGTTAAAAATTTCACATGGTAAATTTCAAACATTCAAATAAATAAAACAATTTGCTGTTTTTGCTCTCAAAATAGTCTTTACTGTCGCACAAAATCCATTTATTGTAATAGCATATTTTAACATTATTTGAAATGGCTTGTAAAATGGGGATGATGGGGATATATTCCAAGCAATCGGCTTATGATCAATTTATTGTCCTAAAATCGGTGTCTTTCTTTAAAATACTTTCGAACTTTTGTTTGACGTGCTCATTTTTTGCAACATCAACAGCGTGTAGCAGTGAATTACTTACTATTCTGTAATTTCTCTATTACGTCGGCCACTTTTTTGTAGTTGGTATGAAGAATTTTTAAGTCGGTTTCTATGGAAATATCTCGAAATTGTGTCTGGTTTCCTTAACAACTGCAGCCTTGGCTGGATTAAACTGTAATATTACAGCTTTTCTCCACGACCATTACTGAGTGTAATAATTCCGAAATCATTTTTAATAATAGAATGTAATAATTCTCACTCTTGAGTTAGAATATTTATTCTGAAACACTTACTTCTTATGTGTTTTGCATGTATTTTCATTCTATAACAAGGTACAGAATGAATATTCCTTAATCGATCTAAACGACATAGATTGCCATGGTTTTTAAAACTGTCAATATCAAATGTAAATGGCGGCTTCGTAATAATTATTTTCAGAAAAGTTTTAATTTATATAAAATAATGAGGGAAAAATCGAGTGAATCACAAATTTAATTTGATAATATTCCACCTGAAATCACAAATTATGTAAATAATATAAGCGAGAACCTGCTGCCGCAAAAATAGAGATATGAATATGCACTGTTAAGGGATTGGAAACAAGAAAAGAAAACGAACTCCTTTTTTGAAAATGTTTTAATTGCATTTTTCGGTGATTTATTAAAAAATGGAAATCCTCGACTCTAGGAAAATATATTCAATTCTAAAAGCAAAGATAAATGTTTGACACGATACCGATATTTCGAGATTCAAAAAATTAAAAACATTGTTATAACTAGAGAACGGACGCAATTTCCATAAAACGCAATCGGAAATTGGAATTGTGTATAACGTCGCTGAGTACATCCCGGCGTAATTCAATGAAGTATTTGTTTGACTTACTCGGACACCTGGGCTCGCAGCGATAACAATGGACAAGCCAGCTATTGTATTAGGAGAATATAGTGCTTTTTATAGTGTTTTCATGAGCGTAGATAGAAGCGGGGTTATTATAATGTATTTTATTCATTAGTTTATATTTCGTAAGATAAATAAAGTGCTGTGAGTTAGTTTCTTGTCTCTCTCTTATTATAATGTATTTTATTCATTAGTTTATATTTCGTAAGATAAATAAAGTGCTGTGAGTTAGTTTCTTGTTTTCGTAGTTCTAACTGTTATTTACATCGTAATTTTTGTGATAGATCCTGTTTAATATCGTTTGATTGAATCTACTTTTCCCATATTATTTCGACGTAAGTGTGCATTGAATTTCGTTCAGTTTCAATAACTTACGCACACATTTTTAGTTTTCATTTATTTAGATCTAGAGCATTGTTTAAGTTAATTTTTCAGACATGATATGGAAGAATGTCGAGAATGGCATTGTAAAACAATGGCGGCGAGTTGGATTGACGGTTATACTGATTGTATGTCCATTGGTCAATGATTCCGAAATTTATTACAAAATCCGTAAAATATCGTCAAAAATTCGTCACTTAGGATCGCAAACACATCAGAACTCTGTAAAACCTTTATGGCGGCTAATATTCCATTAAATAAACTTAGCAATCCCACTTTAAAAATATTTCGTCAAAAATATACTGGTCGAAATGTTCCTGATGAATCAACTTTACGCAAATATTATGTTTCTAGGTGCTATACGAGAACAGTAGAACGCATTAGAAGCCAGCTTTTAAATCAATACATATGGATAAGCGCCGACGAAACGGTGGATATGTTAGGACGCTGTGTGGTAAATGTTGTAGCTGGTCTACTACATCCAACTATTCCCTGTAACTCATATGTAATAGCAACAAGTGTTATAAATAGAGTTGATGCGGAAACAGTTGCTGAAACCATTAAGGAGAATATGCAAAAAATGCTTCATTCGGACGCCACGTACAAAGAAAAAATACTTTTATTTGTCTGTGATAGTGCTGCGTATATGTTAAAAACAGGCAGACTATTGAAGAAAACATATCCTAATATGCTGCATATTACTTGTATAGCACATGCTCTCCACAGAATCTGTGAATATATCAGAGACACTTTTCCGGAAGTTGATAGACTTGTATCAGCTTTTAAAAAAGTTTTCAGAAAAGCACCATTGAGAGTAGCTCTTTTCAGGGAAAAATTTCCATGTCTGTCACTGCCCCCCACTCCAGTAATAACTAGATGGGGAACATGGCTGGAAGTTACTAGTTATTATGCTGAGAATTTCGATAGTCTAAAACATTTCGTAACACTGCTAAAGGAGGATGCTAGAAGTATTAGTGAGTGCAAGGAGTTCACACAAATCCAAAATTTAAAAAATCAGTTGTACTTTCTTCACGAACACTTTGGAAAATTGCCAAAACTAATTACTTATTTTGAAAATCGAAATCTCAAATTAAATGACGGATTAACCACATTAGATGTGGCTGTTAATAATTTGAAAAGTATTCCAAGTGACTTCGGATGTGACCTTCGGCAAAAGTTTGAAGCAATTCTTAATAGAAATCCAGATTTAATTACATTGCAGCAATTATGTATGGAGACAATTCCACAAAATCTAACGGCTAAATATGAAGAAATAAAAGAATATTTCCAGTATGCACCTATAACCAGTTGCGATGTAGGAATGACGTTTTCTATTTATAAGGATGTACTTAATTCAAAGAGAACAAAATTGACAGAAAAAAACCTTGAGAAACTATTGCTAGTCAATATTAATACTCCTTTACTCAACTTGAACGACAAAATGAACAAATAAAAATGTTCCAATTATAGAAATAAAATTAAAAACTTTAAAAATACAACTTTTCAACAAATACATATGTATTTCGTAATTTTATAGATCACCACCCGTTCGTTTTCCAATTATATATATAATATTAAAAACTTTATAAATACAACTTTTCAACAAATAAATATGTATTTCGTAATTTTATAGATCACCACCCGTTCGTTTTCCAATTATATAAATAAAATTAAATATTTTAGAAATACAGCCTTTCGCCAGTACTGCACTGAGTGGTAAGCGTGTCCGTTCTCTAGTTATAACGCTCTTCTGAAAAGTATGTAGCTAATAAGTTTTTACAGAATAAAATGTTAAGCAAATCTTAGAAAATGCTCCGGACGAGATATATTTAGCTGTAAAGGTAATAAATCTTAAAATTTAATTAGCAATTTTAATAAAACGTATTTTTTATTTTTAGGTCGCCTTTGTTATTGGTGTTTTGGGGGCTTGTCGCAAGAATGAGCTTTAACAACATTAAAATTTCCGCCATTAAAGATTTCGAATCCACAATACCAATTGACCAAAAAACCAAGCGAGTTTACAATTACGGGAGATTTTTAAAATATTGTAAAGAAATACTGGGCTCTGAGACCTTGTAATGTTCCTTCTGGTAATTTTTTTATTAATTTCCAAAAAAATAATGTACACGACAAGTAATTGGTATAATTAAACAAATTTCCACATTACTGAACCTAGACAACCTACAAGAGTATAGTATACTGGCCACTGTTTCCGCCGTACCTCAGCGACTACGTTGATAAATACAGGTGCGAATATTACAACATTAAAAAGGCACGCAGGCTGATGTCTTCTCAAGTAGCAGAAGGATACATAAAAAATTCTCTAGAAAATCGAATGAATATAGCAAATCAACTATTTTCTTCAATTAGTGGATCTAATTTGTCAGTAACCATCCCCTCAACCTCCAATTCTTCCTGCTACACGACTGTTAAGTCTACCTCCACAAATCAATCTGTTTTGGAAAATGTTACCGAAAATATTTCCAATGCATCAGACGACACAATATCAAGGCGAATTGATGACATAGCTGTCGATGTTCGCGATCAGATAATAACTCAGTGCAAGAGATATCGGATAACACTGGGCAAAGATGGATCTTAAATCCGTTTTTAAATGCAGCTATAAATGAGGCAAATTTATCAACTAAGCTCAAAGAGAATCTGCTGGAATTATCTGCTGATGGGATGTTACACTTGGAATTCAAGTCTGAAAATTTGGATACCTTTTGGTTAAAAAGAAAAACAGAATACCCGGAATTAACAACCGAGGGTTTGAAGTGTTTGATTCCATTTTCTACCTCGTACTTGTGCGAGTTGGCATTTTCATCAATGGCCCAAATAAAAAGTAAACTAAGAAATCGCTTAAAGTTGGAAAACGATTTAATACTTAAAGTTGCAAAAACGGATCCACGATGGGAGAAATTGATTGAACAAATTCAAGCGCAGCCTTCACATTAAAATGAACGCGTACTCGAAGATTTTATTTTTTGTTAATGTGTTTGTATAAATAACATAACAAGTATCGTTTTGTTAACTTTTTTTTAATATATCTACCTTTCTAAAATTTATTGATTTTTTTACTGAGTTGTCTCGACCTCTCGCGACCCCCCTACAGAGGCTTCGCGACCCCCAGGGGTCGCGACACTCAGGTTGAAAAACACTGTTCTAGATTATGAAACGTTCTCGATGATACGTATAAAACATAAAATCTAAAATGTATGTAATTAGATTATTAAAAAAAAGACTTACCGTCTTATGCGTTTTCCGTGACTTGAAAATCTGGAGAAGCGCGATGAAATATTGTTAACATAAGGTGCGTCTCCAAAGTTATTTCTCGAAAACGCGTCCGCCGTGAGGAAAATATGTGCTTGTATAAAGAAGAAAACGATCGCTCCACATCTAGTGATGTGATGTTTGCATAATTAAAATAATCTTTAAACAACTTAACACATCTGTAGACGAACCTTCACAAATTTGTCTAAGTCTGGCAAGATATAAATCTTTATCTAAAACACTTTCAAACTTACTTAAAATACACTCATTTCTTGCGTCTTCTATCGAACATAGCTGTGCGTGTGTATCTTTCACAACTAGCACTGATTCCTGTAACGATAGCGAAGAATTTTGTAGGTTTTCTAATGCTTGCACTATTCCGAAGTAATTGTTGTGAATAGTTTGTAAATCACTTTTAACCTGACTATTTTGAAATTTTTTCCGACTTTCTTCGATAGCGGCACTATCTTTCGGATTTAATAATAAAACCACTTTTTTTACATCCTCAAAATATTTATGATAGTAAAATGCCGCTCGTAGCCATGTTCCCCATCGTGTCAGAATCGGCTGTGGTGGCTCAGGGGTATGGGGACACAATTCGTGAAATTTCCGAATACATTTTGGAGATTTCAGGAATACTGCCTTTGTACTCGATATTAACGCATCTACATTTGGCTAACATTTACGGATACGTTCTGCTACAAGATGTAGGGCATGGATTTTATATGTAATATGTAAAAAGTTACCACACTGTTCCTTAAGAGACCGACCTACAGAAAGCATGGTTGCGGCACCATCTGTCACAAACATTAGGCATTTTTAATAATATAAAATATTATTAAAAACCTGGTGTGAAGAACACAAATACAGGTTCACTATTAATATTTTTGTAAACGTGTCCGAAAATATCTTTCCCCAGAGACGTAGATACGTATTTCACCTTTCTACAGGCTCATCGGTACGCCCCTGCTGGAGAAAGAATATTTCCAGACACATTCACAAAAAAGAACCACATCATCACATCACCGTAATTATCCAGACCGGGCGTAGAAGTAAATTCAGCGCTGCCTGTTGTCAGACAACCGAAGTACCTCGCCCGTCCACATAACCAATGTGAAGTAACGAGTATGAGCCTATAGAAAGGTGAAATACGTATCTACGTATCTGGGGAAAGATATTTTCGGACACGTTCACAAAAATATTAATAGTGAACCTGTATTTGTGTTCTTCACACCAGGTTTTTAATAATATTTTATATTATTAAAAATACCTTCGTATTATACAAAACTGGTGGGGTATACCTACTCATGTATGTTTCAATTATTCTGATACAAACATTAGGATTTGATCTGAGGAAATTTCAAATTTTTCCAATGTACTTAACACCACTTTTGAAATTACCCGCGCAGTACATTCTTCTATTTGCCTGCTAGCTAATAAAATTGAGGATGGCGATTGATTTGGTTCTATTTTACGCACCATAACATTAAGTACAGATCTTTTTTTGCTATCAGTTGTTTCATCCACACTCAACCACACTTTTTTATTTTTCAGATCAGCCTTAATTTTATTTTCTAAATGTACACGAACAGATTTTAAATAACGTCGTAAGTCGGTGCAGCTCGGTAATTCTACATTGCCATATTTTTCAAGAAATGAAATAAACGAATCATTGCGTAACAAAGTAAACGGCAAATTACACACAACCATCATTGTACACAAATCAAATAAGAACACTTCGTATTTTGTATCGGCACCAGTGTCTCTATCTTAATATTGTATTGGTATACAATAAATACACTGAAACTAAAATCTGTACAGTGAATTTATTTACTTAAAGAAAAATATAGGTTATCAATAAAAAAAATATAGATGACGTCATAACATGAAAAACAAATGACATTTGAAACTGGAGATATGCTGAAAATATTTACTATAGTTAAAATTGCTATACCCCTTTGAGATCTTTCTAGCAAATTAATATTAACAAAGTTAACGAATTTATTGATAATTAAGTGAGTTCAAGTGAATTTTTTAGTATTTAATTTGACGAATCAACAGATGAAGCAAATATGTCTCAGTGCTTATGTTTTGTGAGATATGAATGTGAGGCACACAATCAAAGACAATATGTTGTTATGCAAAACAGTGTCAGGTCATACAACAGGACAATGTGTTTCCAATGTTTTTTATGAAACTACTAGAAACTATATTAACATAGACTGGCTAAAATGTATTACAGTATGTAGTGATGGTGCAAAGGCGATAACAGGAAAGAACAGTGAATTAATTAAAACGTTAGAAGACTTAAACTAAGGACGGAATGGACGCACTGCTTCCTTCATAGAAATACTCTCGTCGCAAAACACATGTGGTAAAATCTCAATCAAATTCTTTGTGAAGCTGTACAAATGGTTAATTTTATTAAAAGATGACCGTTACAGAACAGGTTGGTTGCTAAACTATGCGATCAAATAGGTGAAAATAAAAAAAATCTCTTATTTTTCCATACACAAGTTAGAAGGTGAAAAGTGTTAACCCGGGTATTGGAATTGCGAGGTGACCACGGTTTGGATCGCCCGAATATGCCTTTGCACGAGCTAAAAACTGAGTTGACATAGTATTTCCCAGAAGATAAAAATGACTTCTCTAACAGATGGGTACTGAATCCGTTTAGTGAAAATGTTGCCGCTGCTAAGTTGATAATTGGGATTCACGACCAGCTCATCATCAAATGTCTGCTGACAAAACGCTACAACTGCAGTTTACATCTGAAGTTGAAATACGTTTTGGCTTGCTCGTCGAAAAGAATATGGAAATTTAGTGACAGAAGCATTGAAAATATTAATCCCTTTCGCTACACCTTCTTATCTCTGTGAAAAGGGTTGTTCGTCTATGGTTACGCTTAAAACTAAAAACAGGAATCGTGTCTTTTCACTCGAAAACCATTTGCTTTTGTGTGTTTCTAACGTAGATCCACGTATGCAGAAACTTTTAGATAAAAAACCATAATTTATTTTCTTTACATGTGTACTTATTGTAACTAAAACGTTTATATAAACAATTTTTTCTCATAAAATGATTTTTCACTATTTCGCGATCACCTTTAATAACACCACGACCCTTAGGTTGAGAAACGATGTTATACTGTATTACTGGATAAGTTGGGCACTCAAATCAGAAGCACGCGCCAGTATTTTGAATAGAAAAAAACCCTGTTTCATAGCTTTAATGAACCTGCTCATTCATCATTAACTGCACAAGCGAAGATGTTTGTGCGATTTACACAAGAAGTTACATATTTAAATGTACTGATCTATTGAAAGTATTCTATCAGACTTATGTTCAGAGCGCCTTGCGGTATGGTAGTTTAGTCTGGTCATCGTATTATGACAATGCCATAGGTGAAATTGAAAGGGTTCAAAGCAACTTTTGAAAATTATATATTTTCGAAACCATGGCGTGTCTGACAGGGATTATCTGTATCCACTCCTACTTTTGTTTGCATTTTAAGCTCATTAATGGCATGGCTCCTTAGCACCTCCTCTCCTTATTAAATTCCTCTGCTACTTTCTTTCTTACTAAACATCACAACCTTCTTTATGCAAATAAACCCCATTCTTTGTTTGATGAACATTCTCCTAATAACAGAATAGTTCAGACATTTAACAACATAGTTTAACACCTTGATATATTTACGAGTAATCAGTTTTTGGAAATTGTTAATGCGTGCTTTAAGTCGTTACAACTTGCTTGCAATGTTTCGCTAATTTAAACCTGGTAGTTGAGTTCATAATAGCGTTAGCAGTCGCCGGTCTATCAGTCATTATGAGCAAGTCCTCAATAGGCTGGCATAAGACAATAAATATTGTGTCACTGATATGTGTACAAGGACATGAGAGGATTAAAGGCGATGAGGTGGCCGATGAACTGGCCAAGGAGGGCTGAAAGAGGAACTTCTTTGACCAGAACCTAAATGTGGCATCGCTAAGGATTCTGGTAGAAGAGAGGTCTGGTTATGGCTAGAAAGAAAATATAAAAATAAGTGGAGGCTAGTGAAAGGTTAACTTCGCGTTAACTTAATTTCCTTTCTTTACTTACTTACTTACTGTACTTATTGTAAGTAAAATGTTTTAAAAAAATGACTTTTCATTATTTAATTCGCAAACCCCCTTTAATATAAATACGACCTCCAGTTTGGGAAACGATGACGTAAGGGATAGCAACAGGAATTATAATATATAAATTTTTGTTGAAAATATCATGAATATTAATAGCAACACGAGCTTTCATTGTATTAAAATGCAGCTTTTATTAGGATTACCTTGTTCTTTTTAAAAATTTAACGTAAAAGTATTTTATATTTCAATATAATTCTTAAAACCTCCAAAAACTTATTTAACCAAAGTCATGCGTTAAATGAATAATATTAAAAGGTTTATCGCTCGCTCGTTGAAAGCGCGAAAATTTTCCAGGTGCATATAAGGACTATACTCTTCAAGCAATCATGTGTGTGTGAATTGTATGACCTGCGAGTTATATGTAGGTGCGTAATGTTGAAGCAACGTTCTCTGGGCGTCGTTTGGTGTTTGGCGAAGGACTGGTTTTACGTCAGAGGCGCCGTAAGCTCACGCCCACGCAACGATCAATATCACATCATTGCGCATCCACAGAACCAGAATCAGACATATACCTTTATAGATATGTATGTATATATAATCATACACACTGTAGCTCTTCGTTTACATCATCTTTCCATTCACAAAAGTTCGTAGCGCGCTAATTTCAACCAAAAACATTTTCTATTCTCATTTTTTGTAAGAGTCATTAATCATAATTCGGTTCACCTATTTTTTTTGGGAATCCAAAAATAGATTTTCTAGTAGGAAAGTAACGTTTAAAATGAATGGTTAATATAATGATAAAGACTGCGATAATAATAATAATATGTAATAATAATAATCATGATAATTTTTATTAGTCGCAGTTCAATATATAATCAAATTATAATCTAAATGATTAATCAAATTTACATAGATATGTAATGTCTGTAATTTACAAAACAATGGTATCGTTATTCGCGTATAGGTATTGAGGAACTATATATAGATATAAGTTAAATGTAAACTTGTACAATATATGACTCATAATATGAAGACTGGACTAATGTAAGAGATGGCCCTTTCAAAATCAGCAAAACAAAACCTATTCTCCCTCACATCAATTTTGAAATATCGCGCGCTAAATGCTACAAAGTTCCAAGCATCTGTAGCCTTACCAAAAACTAAGTTACTCAGCTAAGTTACTTAAATTGCATTGTTGAAGTATACAACATACCCTTTCAGTTAAGACTAGAACTGATTTTATTACGGACCTGTTTAATGAGCTGCACAACAATAAAAAGCAGAAAATATTATCCAAGTAAACATTATTAATTTTTCAGAATAGCAAGTGTGACACGTTATTGATTTGAGATTGACAGAGCTTGAAAATTGTGAGATCGTTATTGTGAGATATTTTAATCGTGATTGATGAAATGAAACAAATGAAAAATTTGTAACAAAACTTTTTCTAATTTACTAAATAAAACACTTGGTATATTTGTTTCACAAAATGTATTTAAAATATATCTGACATATGTTTCGACTTATACAGTCATTCTCAAAGAGTCATGTAAACTAAGTGAAAAGAATACTCCTACCCATATTTATGGCTTATTTTTTGAAAGTTTTATTACAGCATCGATTGTGGGGGTATTTGAAAAATCCAATTGCGTGTTTGTGACCTGTCTGTTGAGATTTATGGCTTTTTTTATTTCTAAAATTTCTAAGAAGTCGAGCCTTTTACCCTTATTACAAGAGTGTAAAAGTTTGAAATTTTTAGCATTAAACAGATGAGAATTTTGAATACAGTGTTCCGCGAATCCCGTGGTCATATTGCCATGTAGAATAGAACTTCTGTGCTCTTTGATACGTTCTTTTATAGAGCGTCCTGATTGGCCAATGTATACCGCGTCACACTGCAAGTTAATTCATACACCCCTGACTTATCACGCAATTCTGTTTTTCGTTTATTGTTAACTAGAATATTTCCTAAATTGCATTTATTTACTAGGATGACATTTAAACCTAATTTATTTGGTTTATTAGAAACTTTATTGCTAACCCCAGGTATACAGTTTAGGGTATGAAACACTTTGTTAGTTTTTATGTATGTATGTCCGGAGTAAAAATTATTCATAAGGAAAGCGCGTTGTTTTCTGTAAATCATTTTGTCTAAGAATTCTGTTTTGTACCCGTTATTTCTAGCTATAGTTTTTATGGTATATACTTCTTTTTCAAAGTTCTTATTATTTAGAGGGAAATTAATCAGTCTGTGTATGAAACTGTGAAAAGCTGTCATTTTTATATTCCACGATTGGTTGGAATTTGCCCGAATTACTGTATCTGTTGTAGTGGGTTTTCTAAAGATATCAAATTCAAAACGTTTATCAACTCTTGTTAATTTTAAGTCTAAATAGTTAATGGTTCCGTCTACCTCTTTTTCTGTTGTGAATTGTATTTTTTTATTACGGGAATTTAAGTATTTAAGAAATTGGTCCAGCTGTCTGTCGGTGCCCGACCATAAGCACAAAATATCGTCTACATGCCTGGTCGGGAACCGACAGACAGCTGCACCAATTTCTTAACTACTTAAATTCCCGTAATAAAAAAATACAATTCACAACAGAAAAAGAGGTAGACGGAACGATTAACTTTTTAGACTTAAAATTAACAAGAGTTGATAAACGTTTTGAATTTGATATCTTTAGAAAACCCACTACAACAGATACAGTAATTCCGGCAAATTCCAACCAATCGTGGAATATAAAAATGACAGCTTTTCACAGTTTCATACACAGACTGATTAATTTCCCTCTAAATAATAAGAACTTTGAAAAAGAAGTATATACCATAAAAACTATAGCTAAAAATAACGGGTACAAAACAGAATTCTTAGACAAAATGATTTACAGAAAACAACGCGCTTTCCTTAAGAATAATTTTTACTCCGGACATACATACATAAAAACTAACAAAGTGTTTCATACCCTAAACTATATACCTGGGGTTAGCAATACAGTTTCTAATAAACTAAATAAATTAGGTTTAAATGTCATCCTAGTAAATAAATGCAATTTAGCAAATATTCTAGTTAACAATAAACGAAAAACAGAATTGCGTGATAAGTCAGGGGTGTATGAATTAACTTGCAGTGATTGTGACGCGGTATAGATTGGCCAATCAGGACGCTCTATAAAAGAACGTATCAAAGAGCACAGAAGTTCTATTCTACATGGCAATATGACCACGGGATTCGAGGAACACTGTATTCAAAATTCTCATCTGTTTAATGCTAATAATTTCAAACTTTTACACTCTTGTAATAAGGGTAAAAGGCTCGACTTCTTAGAAATTTTAGAAATAAAAAAAGCCATAAATCTCAACAGACAGGTCACAAAGACGCAATTGGATTTTTCAAATACCCCCACAATCGATGCTGTAATAAAACTTTCAAAAAATAAGCCATAAATATGGGTAGGAGTATTCTTTTCACTTAGTTTACATGACTCTTTGAGAATGACTGTATAAGTCGAAACATATGTCAGATATATTTTAAATACATTTTGTGAAACAAATATACCAAGTGTTTTATTTAGTAAATTATTAATCATGTTTCACCAAGAGCCAGCCGTGAATTCTATACATTATATTAAAACTTTTTCTATAATTGAGGCGGTTTTTGTGAAATTGTCTATGCAAGATTTGTTTTATTTGGATGTCATAAATCGTTTAAAGATAGTCAGGGAACTACCACCGGCATTCCAGGAGTAATTCTCGGTCACAGATCCAAGTTTAGCTATCTCACAACTTTCGAACATTCTTGAAATGCTTGTTAGAAGTGTTTCTACGCTCTTTCATAAACATTTAAACATATTTAGAATTTCTGCTTGCTGAATTCAGCGTTTGCTAATTTTGGATCGAAAAGCGAATAGGGTTGCGATTTCTAAGTTGGAGACAGTGGGTTCAAGGAGATGGTGCAGAATAGTATAATGCTTATTATTACGGAGGAAGCTTGAGTATTGTTAGGATCTAGAGATAATGCAGTAGAACACGCAATGAGTAAAAAAAGTAGAACTAAAAGCGCGTATTTTTTTGTTTATGAGGGGGTGGCGTATAAGCATACCCACATGGTACTACAGAAAGAGTTTTGGCTAAGGTCGTTTGACGGAAATTGAGACTCAAAATGAAACAAACGAATTAAGGCATTGTTTTTTTTAATTATTTTTGAATATAATTCCCTTCAACTCCAAAGCACTTGAATCAACGATGCCTGAAGTGTCATAACGCTAATTTTGAAATAATCTTTCTGAAGATCCTCAGAAACTTCTTTGCTGTTTGAATAAGTTCTTAATCCTTGCGAATAGGATAGACGAGGTATAACTTAAAATCTAAATCCATAATTTTTCTCGAAGAATTTTACTGGTCTTTAGTTTTAGGGATATAGTACTACACCATCATTATTTAGACAGTTTACGTAAAATTGCTTTTAAATATAAAATTAAATATTGCGTCTTTATATAATTTTGTAGAAATATTTCTAATGTTATCTGATTGATTTTACTTAAGCCTATAGCGACACCGAATATTGCGTAGTGATAGAAGGGTGTGGTCTTTAATGTTACCCTGAGGGTGCCAGGAACGACCCCTTTGTATTTGTGCAATCCGATCAAGCACAAATAATTTTATTTATTTTGCTACTCATGAGAAGAATATAGATAAAGTACCTACGAATAAATCAACCTATGAAGGCCACAATGAGGTAGAGGTATGTTCCGAAATAAATACATAAAACTGTGAAGGCCGCCAACACTGTAGAGGAACCGAGGATCGACATTTCATTGGCAAATCCAATGAGCAATTTGGCATGTCCAAGGCTAGAGTGCAAAAGAACAACAGGACAACAAAAGGAAAAACAGGACCAGAACTACATTCAGGCTAAAATGCCATACTCGAAACCGACTTCACTAAGCATATACAGAGAACTCCAGTAACTTTAGAAAAAGAATGCGAGTATTAAGCTTTTCTCTCGAAGCTGTTAAGTCTAGTTATAGGAATAAAATCTGATTAGCAGGGCTATCTAGAATTTTTAAGCGAAAAGTGCAAAAACTGGTGAAATAGAGCCAACAGTCGGGCTGAAAGGACCATAGTCAAGGCAAAATTAATTAGGCATATGCAAACAAGCTTCATAACGTCAGATAAGACGTACGCCTTCCTTTAGCAGTTATTAATTTGAATTACAGGAATGACGCTAGGAAGTGTACTTTAACGAGACATAAAACTGATAGTAGACGTGAAAATCTTGCAGTGGAATAGATCCTATAACCACTTCGAGTAATTTAACATAAACCAATAGCGTCGGCGATAAATTGTGTCATTAATTTATTAATTTTTATATTTTTAAACTATGAGAAAATAGCCAAAAAGACAGGAAACACATAACATTAAAATCTTTCGTAAAGAAATAAATGCATAAAAATAAAAAAGAAAATTTTTTGACATCAATTGAACAAATAACATATACGGATATTAACAGAAGAAAATAAATATGAGGACGTTGATAACGAAATGTTAATTGAAGAAATAGAATCAAAACTGAAAACGACAATAGTGCTTCGATAATTCTAAAGCGAAAATATATAGTTGAAAGCGGAAAAAACGTATAAAATTATCTAATAATTGTCTTCCGCGATAGAATTCTCCCATGTTGTTCAACATTAAATTCCCGCCGAAATCTTCTTTGAGCTTGTATAGCGGAACCATTTCTATCAAATTTATTCATTGTATAAATACGTTGGTTTAGTGGAAATTTTTCCATTCTTATCAAGATTGCATGTATAGGCATGACATCACATTTTTTGTTTTTTCATAGTAACCTATTAAAAATATGCCATACCAGTTGCTGAACCGTATATATGTGCTTTGTAAACTTAGAAACTGCCTCTGATACTACTCCAAGAGACATAATTACAAAAAAAAGTGATTAAGCAGCCTGTAGTGTTAGACAAGAAGAGACATTAAGTCTATTGCTAGTTGTTATAATGTTAGATGAAATTGCTAAAAACTGCCAGGAAAGGTTTAGATATACAATGGTAGGAATAAGGCATCTGCAGTATACAGATTGAACGAACAGAACCTTAGGGTCCTACCAGTACTAACGTTGCCAAATCAATAACTGGTGGGGATGCGAGGATTAATATAACTATAGTGCACAGTCGAATGTATCAGTATATCAGTTCTCTCAGAGATTCGGAAGAGGTAGCGTCGATTGATCTGTTAGAATTTCGTTTATTTTTGTTATTATTGTTAGTGTTTTTTTCTGTGTTTCTTGTTTTCAATTTCTAATTCCTAATGAAGATATTATCTTTATGAAAATATTGAAAATGTCGAGTTATACAAAAGAGGAGCGTATTAACATGATTAAATGGTATTATTCATTTAGTAGTACCGATGAGGTTGTTGGGCGTTTTATCTTTTCTTTCCCTAATCGACCAGTCCCTACTAATCAAACAATATTAAATACTGTACATAAGTTTGAAAATACAGGTTGTATTGCAGGTTGTTCACAATGTAATAAAGGCAATCGACGAGAACTACCACATTCTGAGGAAAGAATTGATAGAGAACTCAAAGTATGTGCTTTTGTTGAAGCTAATGAACCATGTTCGAGCCGTCAAATTTCTGAAGTTGTACACATTCCAAAGACTACAGTTAGGGATATTTTAAGAAGAAATAAATATAAATGTTTTAGATTAAATAAAAGTCAAGAACTTCTCATAGGGGATTATGCAAGACGTCTGGAATTTTGTGAAACTATGAGAGAAAAATTTGACAGAAACGAAATTCTTTTGCAGAATATTTTGTTTACGGACGAATCATCGTTTGCACTTCACAGTCACCATAATCCTTCTGTCGTCCGATATTGGTCCCAAGAAAACAAACACCTAACTGTAGCCACCAAAACACAGTATCCTAGAAAACTGAACGTCTGGGCAGGTATTCTGGGTGATCAGATTGTAGGACCATTTTTTCTAAACGGCAACCTAAATGGCGAAAGGTACCTACAACTTCTTGAAAATGACGTTATCCCTGCTGTACGTAACATAACTGATCATCTGGAGGATATTTGGTTTCAGCAAGATGGGTGTCCGGCTCACAACTCAAGGGTAGTTAAACAATGTCTAATTGATAATTACCCTGAACATGTCATTAGTACGTGGGGTAACATACTTTGGCCACCTCGATCCCCCGATTTAGCGCCGACAGACTTCTTCTTGTGGGGTTATTTAAAAGAGACAATCTTTAGACATCCGCACGAAAGGCCCCAAACTTTAGACGAGCTGCGCAATAAAATAGAACAGGCATGCAATAGCATTCCAGTTGAAATGCTGGCTAATGTGCGGACATAATTTTATAACCGGTTAGGTTATTGCGAATTGCAGCATGGAGGACTCTTTGAATCGTTGATTAAATAATTTCATTTTTTGTATTTATACAACAAAGTTTCATTTATATTTAATTTGAAAAAATAAAAAAACCAATTTGAAAAAATAGAAAAACAATATTTTTTCTTTTTCCCTTTTCTTGAAAATTTTTTAGAATTTATTTTCACTTAAAAATTATGTAGAATCGAAAAATTTTATTTTATTTTTACAATTTTAATTTGATTCTTTATCAGAATTAGTTTTGTTTTGTAAAAAAATTAATAGCTATAGGTATATCAATATTTCTTGAACATGATTTATTATTTTCTAATAATTTTACTTCCTTTATGCATTATTTAGTTCAAAAGCGACAACAACGAACAGTCTGTACAAGCCGGCGTATGCTTCTAGAGTGACTGTTAGACGGATATCTTTGAACAGCGAGCGCGCTATTGGCATCAACGCTGGTGATCGTTCTTTCCCGTCCTCGTCTGTTTAATATCCACACATATGTAAGCTCTATTCACTCGCACTCTTTGGGTCACTACTTATCCCTAAGCATTCGCCCGGCCAATCTGTATGTACATCACTGTTTCATTGTATGCCGACAACCTGGTTATACTAGTTGATAACTAGCAAAACTTGTCGAAAAACCGAAATATATGGAAGATAGAATTCGGGATGAATAGTATGAAAATATAAACAAAACATATGTTATAGTAGTTTGAAAAAAAGGCAACCAAAAATTTATTTCCAAAACGAAAAATTTTAAATACCTAGGGTCAACACACAAGTACAGAGAACACACTCAAACATACGTGTATTTTATTGCAACACAGAAATTACAGAAAAGGAGAATATATGTAGAAAAAATAACTGCAGCCAATGACAGAAAAAAACCAGAGGAAGATTAAATTAAAAATTAAATCAAATATGGTAGGAAAGCTGATCTAAGAACCAGAAAGCACGGCATATAAAAGGTCAGGACGCTGCAGAAAGGAGAGATTCATTCGTTCATTCATTCAATCATCATTCAATCATCCAGTATTAATAAATCACTCATCATTCAATCATTTGCATTTTGTATTATTATTATTATTATTATTATAAATTGAATTAATTTCTACGTTCAGTCTTTGACTCATTAAACGTTCGTATTTTATTGAAGTTAAACGGTATAAGAGTTAGACTATACACATGATAGTAGTTGGAGTCTTAAAACTTAACTAAATTATTTAAAAAACGCATGTGGATTATTAACTTGAAGTAATTAATACTAAATACACGATTGAAGTGTAAACCTATACCAGATATTTGAGAAAGATAAGTAGAAAGTAAGTTTCCACGAATGATCTCAAGATATATGCTATTGAAATTTTTAATTAAATATTCATTGATACCGGAAAAATATAATTTTATATACAGTCTGAAGATAGACGTCCTATTCTGTAGGAACTAGACTTCCACTTAAATAGACTTCAAATAGCGCACTCGATTTAGAAACAAGTATCAGCAGAAGTCAGAAATCCATATTTGAAAATAGCACACACTTTTGAGTACTGAGCTCAACGTTAGGAGGGAAATACCCCCTTTTGTGAGTGAAATACTCAAATGTGATAATTTGAGAGATTGCATCGAATTCAAGACAGAGACTCCAAAACTATACGTGTGTTGTTCATGAATAAATTTGTATAAAAGTTTCTCATGATGTTTTAGTTTTAAACCATAAACAAATTAGCATATCGATGCGAGAGCTGGCATCAAGCTTTGCTACAAAATAATACAAATCTGTATAAAAACAAATCTGTATCTGTATCTGTATCTGTATACATGGACATACAGTACGTATTTACCAGCGTTTGCTTCAACCACCAGACGCATGCGTTTCTGTCTAACGACTTTGTCAATGAAGGGTTTACGAAGACAAACGACTACAGTACACTTCTGGTCAAGTATCAAATTTTGTTCTATCAGATGACACCAGATAACCTCGTGATATCTGACGGACAAAACCGACTACGCCGATGAAAGTGATTTCTTCTCGAATAGCTAAGCTATTACAGGAAAAGAAAAAATACGCATATTACTGTGAGTACATTAACTCGTCGCCAGGTGGCGTAATATATGTCCATGTATACAGATACAGATTTGTTTTTATACAGATTTGTATTATTTTTTAGTTTTAAGTTAAGAATGATATATTTTAAGTTGAACACAACATGACTTGTGAACATACTAATTAACAATAAAAGAAATTTTAGCAATTTATATCCTGTCGTGTTATTTCTTTACGTATACATTGGATGCTAAGCCTAGTTAAGTAGAACCCAAAAAGATAGCTCTGAGATACCCAAACATTATACAGAGTCAAAAGAAAAATATACTTGAGTAACTGCCCACACACAAACATTTATTATACATCATTCACTAAGCAAATGGTTATGCCATTTTCAAAGAGATATCTTTAAATCTAGCTTAATGGATGTAAGTTCAAGACTTGTGTACCTAATGCGTTCCTGGGTGAGTGGATGGTTAATTGATATTTACAATAGTGTCTATAAAGGGGGTATTAGTGAAATATATCTGTATATTAGCAACTAACAAATTATATTTCTGTGCTTTTTTTATTTCTAAGAAATCTAATCTTTAGCTTTTGCTACATTATTTATTAAGTTACAACTATTAATATTTGTCAAGTATACAAAAAGGTTGTGTTTATGTATGACAATACATTATGCACGTATAAAGCATTTGTTACAATATGAAACAGACATGTAAATAATTTACATATCTGTAACTGTACACATGGACAATACACCTCGTATTTTCAGAATTTACTTCTGCTTAATACATATGTTTCTGCCATCTAGGCGTCATCAGTCAAGCTAGTGAAGCAATGTATACAAATTGATACAAATCTGTTAAACAACTGATTTGTATCTGTATTTATATTTTACTGAAATCGCCCACAAAGATAAAGCAAGTTTCGTCCTATAAGGTGACACTATTTAATAAGTAACATCTTACGGACGAAGGAGACTATGTCGGAAGGCGACCTTTCGTTCGAACAGCTATGCTGTTACAGGAAACGAAAAAATACGTATGTCGGTGTAGTCCATTAACAACGAGCCAGATAGCGGTAAATATACAAAAAGGTTGTGTTTATGTATGACAATACGTTATGCACGTATAAAGCATTTGTTACAATATGAAACAGACATATAAATAATTTACATATCTGTAACTGTACACATGGACAATACACCTCGTATTTTCAGCATTTTCTTCTGCTTAATACATATGTTTCTGCCATCTAGGCGTCATCAGTCAAGCTAGTGAAGCAATGTATACAAATTGATACAAATCTGTTAAACAACTGATTTGTATCTGTATTTATATTTTACTGAAATCGCCCACAAAGATAAAGCAAGTTTCGTCCTATAAGGTGACACTATTTAATAAGTGACATCTTACGGACGAAAGAGACTATGTCAGTTGTTTAACAGATTTGTATCAATTTGTATACATTGCTTCACTAGCTTGACTGATGACGCCTAGATGGCAGAAACATATGTATTAAGCAGAAGTAAATGCTGAAAATACGAGGTGTATTGTCCATGTGTACAGTTACAGATATGTAAATTATTTACATGTCTGTTTCATATTGTAATTTGTCAAGTGGTTATGTTCTATATAATGTTTAGCCAAACCTGTGTTTTGACATATTCAATAGATCTTATATTATTTTAATGTCTATTTTCTTAATATTTTATTTAATTAGTCTGAGATGGGAGGGATATATGTAATGGAATGCCATACAGTTTTGTCTATTTCCTTTATTTCTGGATATAATAACATTTGTCTAAAATATTATTAAATGAGAACAGAAATTTATATTCAATTTTGGTTATAGCAAAAGAATACAAACAAAAAATTGTCTGGATATCAATTTTCACACAAATATTAACTTGTGTTGTTCTCCACATCCGATTTTTATTAAAACATATTTTGATATTATTTAAAATTCCTACTATTACTATTCTGTAGAATCATCCTTAGTAGGTTCACTATGACAGTACAGAGCAGTCTGTCAATTAGCCTGTTTTTGTCAAAGAAAACGTCTCGTGTGATTTTGTAATAATGGAAAAAATTGAGTTGAGAGAAGTGATAAAGTACTTTTATTTGAAAGGCTTAACACCAACCGAAATCAAAGCAGAGCTGGATTCAACACTATTATAATCCGCTCCTTGTTTTCAATAGTTAAAAACTGGGTGGCAAAATTTATGGTTGGTCGTATGAGCGCAAATGGTGAACTCCGTCTCTTGTAATAATCATAACCTGAAAACTTAGTACATTTATAACCTACCCCGTTAATAGTTACTACAATTATCACTATATTTTCCTCCATTTATTTGTTTTATACTAAAAATAGTGAGGTTTTACCAAGTCAAGTAACTTTAAATTTGTTTTTATTATATTGTTTAAAATAACTAATTATGTTCAAGTATAGGTATCATGCCTACTAGTAAGTTAATATCGTGTGAATAGCAAGCATCGGTAAAACTCTTTGGTATTCATCTCAAAGCATCTGAAGTTTAGTGGATCTGGCAGTTTTTCTGATTAAACCATTAAAATTTGATATTAAGAAAATAAGGGATAAAAGCATATTAGGCACTGCGGCTCTATGAGTTCCAGTAGAACAGAATAGTAACGGTTGCTGTAAAAAATAGTCGCAATGCGCTTGTGAAGGTGCTGTTGACAATCGAAAATGGAATGGTTCAAAATATTCGTGCAGGAAACTTATTTTCTGGTATATTGTAGTCTAATTACATAATTAGGATAAGAAATTTTGGGAGCCACGCGTATACGACTATTAGGTGTAACACAAGAATTAATGTCGCAACAGTTAAATATTTAAAAGAATAATGCTATATATCCGTAAGGCTTCTATTTGATTTGTTTAAAGCATATATCTAAATGTAATTCGGGTTGACATACGAAAATTAACCCTTAAATTCCGAATGGGGGGACACTGTGGACCCCAACTTCAATGTTTTCGGTATATTTTTTTTAATAAAAACTATTGGTCACCCTGCTTCTGGGTATGTGTCAGTTATAGTGTGAGGTTATGTTTACTTAAATACGAGTTCAGGATCTTATACCTGAAGACTTATATGTAATAGAAATGTGAGTGGGCCACGACGTCCCCCCATTCGGAATCAGTGTGACTATAATATTATTTGCTTTGTTTCAGATAAGGTTTGAAAATTCAAGAAAAATGAGCAGTAAAAGAACATCCAGAGTATATACACAAGCAGAGATACAGAGATGACTCTATGACTCTAGTGATTTGAGTGATTGCAGTGATGTAGATGAAGAAGATACAGATTTTGTTCCAAATGAAAATGTATCCGAATCAGAAGACGAATTGGAGGACGAAGTCGAAGAAGATAGTGATGAAGAAGTAGGTGAACTTGAAGTTGATGTAGCAGAAAGTAGTGAAGAATTTGTGGCCAAGTCGGGATTGAAATGGCTTCGTAAACCAAAACTGCCTACACGGCGCTACCAACGTAATATAGTTACCGCGAAACCTGGTCCCACAGATTATGTGCAGAATGCTGTAACACTAAAAGACTATTTTGATTTACCTATTACAGACGACATAAAAGGACAAATTTGTACTCATACAAATTAAGAAGCGGAACGAGATATTGCTACATGGAATAGTGCACATCCAAATTCGCCAAGACAGTGGAAGAGCTTAGATAAAACTGTATTTGATTGTTTTGTGGGAATCTTGCTGAAATCTGGAGCTCTACGATGTAGACAGCAAAGTGTTCACGAGTTATGGACATCTGATAAAAGTATTAGACGTTCATACTTTGTCGCTGTCATGTCTAGAGACCGTTTTCAGCAAATTTCGCGCTATTTGAGATTCGACGACAAAATATCTAGAAGTAAAAGAAAGGCGTATGATAAGCTAGCAGCAATAAGGGAGGTATGGGATCTTTTTGTTAAAAATTGCAAGAAGTCATTTGAACCTCACGAAGAGACCACAGCCGATGAACAGCTTGTCGCGTTCCGAGGCAAGTGCCCATTCAGGCAGTACATCAAATTAAAACCAGCGCGGTATGGTATAAAGATACGGGCACTTGCTGATGTAGAAACATCATACTTACATAATTTACAACTTTATACTGGTAAATTGCCCCTAGGTAAACCCCAGGTAAATCAAGGGCATCGTGTGGTAAAAGACTTGTGTGAACCAATTTATGGTACAGGGCGCGGTGTGACTACTGATAATTTTTTCACATCTGTACAGCTTGCGAAGTTTTTACTGAGAAAGAATCTAACATTACTCGGCACTGTTCGAAAATCTAAACCTGAAACACCATACGAACTGAAAGTTCCAGGAATGCCAGAAAAGTTTTCAAAATTTGCATTTAGTGACGAGGTCACAATGGTAGCTTATGTACCCAAGAAAGGACGAATAGTACACGTGCTATCCACCCAACATTCTGATAACTCTATTTCTCAAAACGAGCACAAAAAGCCAATCATGATTGAACATTATAATAAGAGCAAAGGAGGTGTTGATAATGCCGACAAACTTATTCGTGAATACACGTGTGCTAGACGAACAGCTCGTTGGCCTTATAGAATTTTTACGAATATTTTAGACATTTGTGCCCTAAATGCTTTCATTTTATTTATTTCAAGAAATCCCGATTGGATGAAACACAAACTGTATCGCAGAAAATGTTTTATGTTGCAACTAGGAGATCAACTTACGAACGCCAACATGAAAATTCGTGCTGCAAAGCCAGACCAAAAAAAAAACACATTTTAGAGGCCTTGAAAAATTGCGAAATTGACATCCCTAAAACATTGCTCACAAAACAGAATTTGGAACGAGAACGAGGTAGGTGCCATATATGTCCCAGAAATCAAGATAAGAAGTCCAGGATTAGATGTGACAAATGTAAACAATTTATTTGCGAACAGCACAGAAAAGAAGCAAAAGCAGTATCTTGCCTCACTAACTGCAGCGTTGAAGAGCCCTAGATTTAAAAATTATTATTTGCAATAGTTCGGTAGAAAAATATTTTATTTTGCTTATTTTCGTAATGAATGATAGAAAAATATTTTACTTTGCTTGTTTTTGTAATGAATAATAAATAAATACTTGTTTAAGTCTATTGCAGTTATTATTATTTATAAAAAACGGCTGGGGTCCACAATATACCCCCATTCGGAATCTACGTATAATTTAAATGGTTCGGAATTTAAGGGTTAAATGAAGAAATGCTGTTATTATTTCAATCTCGTCTGCATGGTGTACATATTACTTATTTGTTGTATAAATTATAGTTATTTGAACATATATTTACAAGCAAAACCGTTACCTTTGACATTTAGAAATGTGTTCTCAGATTTACTATTTTTTTTGTTTTTCTTTTATCGTCCCACGAAGCAGTCATGTTTTCGTATATATAAAAGTAAATATAATATACTGGGAATGAAAATAAAAAACATGTTCATAGTTAAAATTTTGGAAAAAGAATGTTACCTAGTAATTATTAATATTATCTGTGAAAGTATCATTAAGATCTTTGAATTAAACTTTTAAAATAATCGATATGAAAATATCTGCAATAAAACTATATAGACAAATTCTATCAATCTTTTGCCTAAAATAATAATGGTGAGGTTTTACCAACTCAAGTATGTTTCAAATTTTTTTTGTTATATTGGTTAAATTAATGTTGTTTAAAATAAATAAAATATATTGTTTGAAATAACGGATGTTGTTCAAATATAGGTAATGTGTGGATAGTATGCAGTGGTAAAACTCTTTGGTGATAATCTAAGCAACATAATCTAAAATCATCTTCTATGTACAGAGAGTTTGAAGTTTAGTGAACCCGTTTTGTGTGTAGAAACTATAGTTTCTCTGTTTAAAACTTTAAAATTTGGTATTAAAAAAATAAGGGAAGAAAGCATATTAGGCATCAGTATATATACAGAGTGGTCATAAAGTTTGGAACCAAGCTTATAACCGCATTATTTTACATTTTTTGGAAAAACGCTCGGACAGGTAAATTTTCTTTTTTAAAACGCCATCTTTTGACATACAATTTTTTTCTATGACGTCATTGGTTTTCGAGTGATGACGTTATCAACACTTTCTTTAAATGGCAACCATATTATTTTTTACTCGTTTTTGGTAGATCTTTATATCCACCAAATAGTGATATAAAACAATTGGTATGTTGCATCACAATTTTTTTGAAAAAATGATATAAATTTAGAAAAAAAATGCGAAAATTTTATTTTTGTACAACATTAAAATTAAATTTTGCAAAAAATTTACAAAAACAAAAACACGCACTTTTTTGCAAGATATTTCTTTATGACATTCTTGCTTCTTTTTATACAATTTATCTACAAAAATTTTAGTTTGAAATTATTTCTATGGCGACAACATTGTTGAATTATTTACTTCTATTTTTGACGTTAAATTTTTGAAATATTGCGTAAAAATTATTCATTTTCGCTAATTTAAAAAATGGCACATTTACCTGAGCGAGAAAGAATCGAAATTTTAATTATGGTTGGGTATGGGGGCAGACAAAGAACGCATGCAGAAGCATGCGATTTGTTTAACCATGAACCCTGATAGACCTCCAATTACCAGGTCTACGGTGACAAAACTAGTTGGAAAGTTTACCGAAACTGGATCCGTAAAAGATCGACCACGGCAAGGTAGACCTCAAGTAGGAGAAGATGTGAAATTAAATGTGCTTGTAGAAGCAGAAGAAAGGCATCATGTTTCCACCAGACAACTTGCGTTAGCCAATCAGGTGGCTCACTCATTTGTCGTCAACTTATTTAAAAAAGAACACTATCGTCCTTTTTTTGTGGGGTTATTTGAAATCGAAAGTGTATTTTAACAAACCGAACAATTTAGAAGATTTAAAAGAACGAATTCGCGTAGAACTTACACAAATATCCCCAGACATAATTGAGGCGAGTATACGAAGTGTTTACACTCGGCTGGGACAGTGTCAGTTGGTTGGTGGGGTCCATTTTGAAAATTTACGTTAACTGTTACAATAAATTTAAGTTCAGATGTATTTTTTTTAATTTAATTTTAATTTTGTACAAAAATAAAGTTTTCGTATTTTTTTCTAAATTTATATAATTTTTTCAAAAAAATTGTAATGCAACATACCAATTGTTTTATATCACTATTTGGTGGATATGAAGATCTACCAAAAACGAGAAAAAAATAATATGGTTGCCATTTAAAGAAAGTGTTGATAACGTCATCACTCGAAAACCAATGACGTCATAGAAAAAAAAATGTATGTTAAAAGATGGCGTTTTAAAAAGGAAAATTTACCTGTCCGAGCGTTTTTCCTAAAAATGTAAAATAATGCGGTTATAAGCTTGGTTCCAAACTTTATGACCACACTGTATAGGTATGAGTTCAAGTAGGGGAGAAAAGTTACGCTTGCTGTAAAAAATAGTCGCAATGTGCTGGTAAATGTGTTGCTAACAATTGCAAATGAAATGGTCAAGAAATTCATGAAAGCAACTATTTAAATTAGATGATAAAAGTGGCCATGGCTATGTGTTAAATTTTAATCAAGAAACGCAGAAAGCTCGTTTGGTTCAAAATTCTCAAGCAACCCAACAAGAGCTTTTTACCTCATTAGGTAGTTCGCAGAAAACCATTTACAGCCAGATGCGTTTAATTGGTAAGTTTAAATTTTAGAAAGTGAGTTTTACTTCAAAGGCAGCCGGGAACGAGATTTGACATTTGCAATTTTTTCTTTTCACCTCAAGACCGTTTGTACATTTTAAACATTTTGTGAATTGTGACCAGGTTAAAAAATAAACCTTAAGTCATACTTGCACCCGACGAAAGTGATATTGAGCGTATGGTAAAACCAACTAAATTAAACTAGGTTAAGTTTATTGTCAACAACTGGAGAGACTGCATCAAGTTTTATGACAAAAAAGAGTCGCACTGGTTAATTGGAACGGTATAATTCTTTAACATGATAATAACCGGATACATACAACACTTATTATTCAGCATCATTGTTTACAGGCACTGCAATTTTTCATAAAATATATATTGTTTTGGCTTTCTGTTGACTTTATTTTGTACTTTAATAACATAAGTTTTATTTTTCAAAATCATATTGTGCTACGAAAGATTTGCTATGAGCAAAAAAATAGTAATAAATACTTCTTTGATTGCTTCGACCTTTGCTTGATGTAAATCCATATCACAAATAAATAAAACACACATAAGATGTTTTAGATTTACACTTTATTAATAAAATAATGACAGCTGTTTCGCTAATACAGTAGCTTCTTCAAATTCAACTTAAGACTAAAGATACATACAATATACAGCGTTAAATCAGGTAGTTGACCCAAGTTAAAATTCTAGGAACTATTACATTTATATTTTGCTTTTTAAAAACTATACCATGTCCTACTTGTGTGAGGTTTAAGTTTAATTATATAACAACATAAGCAACTAAGGAACAATATTTCAAATAAATCTGTTCACCCATTGAAATATTGTTTCTTAGTTGCTTATGTTATATAATTAAACTTAAACCTCACACAAGTAGGACATGGTATAGTTTTCAAAAAGCAAAATATTAATGTAATAGTTCCTAGAATTTTAACTTGGGTCAACTACCTGATTTAACGCTGTATATTGTCTGTATCTTTAGTCTTAAGTTGAATTTGAAGAAGCTACTGTGTTAGCGAAACAGCTGTCATTATTTTATTAATAAAGTGTAAATCTAAAACATCTTATGTGTGTTTTATTTATTTGTAATAAATACTTATCGACAGTACAGCTAAAAATGAGAATCGTGCAAATATAATTTAAAAAAATCTCTATGGTTGTTATTGAATTAAAATATGAAAGAATCTTTAGTTCTTTCTGAGTTTTAAATAAGCCATACATCAGCATTAATAGTGGATTGATTCGACCTTTACGTAATGGACATTAATGTTCATATCCATTAGTAATAAACACCCAGATGTGTGATAATCTATTTGTTTATTACTAATGGATATCAATATTAATATTAAATACTATTTAGTTAATTAAGCATTATATATAATAATCATTTGAACTTTGCAGCTATCTGAACTACTTGATAGTTTTGTCCTATGCACTAAAATTCAAGGAAAATAGCTTGTATTAAAAGACTTTACGTTGACTGATCTCGTAAATACTACTAAGTTATGGTGTATTAACGGACAAGCGTGTAGACGAAAATTTTAAACATCTCCCATTGGGCCGATAAAGATGGATTACATTACTTTTTGATTTCAGATTGATATCTACCTATATTTGTAAGGATGCTGTAATATTAACGTAACGCAAACAATTAATTAAAAATAATCATTATTTTCGTATAATATATGATTTATTAGCTAATGAAGTTAAGGATGCATGAAAAAGGGCATATATTTGTTGCATCAATAATGTGTAGTTATAGTTAAAGATGTACATATGAACATGAGAATAAGGAACACACACAAAATTTTATGAAAATCTATTATGTAGTTCGTGAGTCTATAATAGTTATTTATGCAGCAAGGGCGTTATGGGTATTATATTTCTCCGAGGTCGACGTTAATTCAGCCCGAGGGATGAACGTCGACCGAAGGCAATATAATTGCGATAAGTAGTTCATACAAGATTTTATTTTTCACGAAGAATTAATTTCTTAAGCGGAATATTCAAATTACATTGGAAAAGTTCCGAGATTTCTGTCAACTGTCATGTTGTTGACAGTCGTTATGCATCATTACGCATCTAACATGACTCATTGAATCAACGATTTAACCTTAACTTTATTTTAAATGACAGTTGTTGACACTGAAGTTTTCAAGTTGTCAATGTTTAGATACTCTTAATTTTAATAAAGAATGCTAAAGTTTTGCTTCTTTCTTTAGACTTCCTTAAAAATTCAAATTATTAGTTCTGTAAAATGTATATCCTTTCTGCTCGGGCCTTATTTATACTCACACAATATTAAAAACTGTGAATAAATTAGCGAGCGTTATGGGCTATATCGCCCGGTTATAACGCCCACGGGCGATATGACCGTGTTTATGGTAACCGTATCCAAGGTAAAATGAACAAATAATACCTAAGTGAAATAACTAATTAATTTATATATATGTATATATATATATATAACAATTGATAAATTATTGGAGTTTTTCGGTTTTTATATGAAATACTTACAAATATCAAATTAGAATGTATGTAATTGCAGAGTAAGTGGGGATGTAAACATTGCTGTCTACAAATTACAAAGCAAATCATACGAAATTTTTTTATTTGAAAAATATGGTCTACGTTGGGACTCGAACCCAAGTCTATATATATATATATATATATATAGACTATTAAGTATTATCGACCCTACTGTATGTGAACATATAACAACATGTTTAGTGCCGTTGTTTGCTAAATTTTAACTCTCAATTGTAAGTATTTAGTTATTGTTATATTGTTTAATATATTGTGGTTTTGTTAAACATGTAGACACTCCTGATGAAGTAACAAATCCGTTATGAAATATAGAGTGGAATAAATGAGTTTTATTTTTACTTGGCAGACCGCTCACCCGTTAATTAATTTTTACTTATAACGAGCCATCGAAAAAATTCATAATTGGAGTAGACTGTGAAATTTGGTTGGTACTTTAACCACTTCCACATAATGACACATTACTTGATGCTTGACAGTTTCATTGTAAAAAAAGGTTATGGCATTGAAATGATACTATAACAAAAAAGAAAACAAATAATTTATTTAATATCGAAATCATAATCCAAATTTACATATAGCTGCAGAAGTTGTTGAAAATGTTGTCCAATTACATCTAAACACAAACAATTTTCTTAATAAGAGTTTTGAAAAATTTGACACAAACTTATAGTTTCAATGTCAAATAATAAATGTCATTATGTGGAAGTGGTTAAAGCATCAACCCAATTTGACAGTCTACTCCAATTATGAATTTTTTCGATGGCTCGTTATATATATTTTAGTGGGGCATTCCCATTTATATGAGAGGCCCTGGAACAAAAATACTGGATAATTTTTATCTTGTAACAATAAGTTAGTACATAAGAATTTTTCGGAACTGTATATTTCACATGTCAAATCAATGAAGTTAATTCCGCGTATTTATTGCTTAAATTTGAATCATGTATTTTAGAATTTTCTATTTTACATTTGCTTTAGTCCTTTTCATTAATACTGTTGTTATTCCGAAGATTTTTAACTTGATTGATTGATTATTTAATAGTAATATACTTTAGAAATAACTGTACCTATTTGAATTGTTTACGGCGGGAAATATCCCAATTTTGTACAGGCGCCTAGCGAAAGTTTGTATGTTTCTAGGTTAGTTTTTTGTATTTCAAAATTAAATTTATTAATTATGTGAGATATCTAAACGATTTGTTGCTGTAAATGAACTCATTTAGAAATATTAAAATTAGATTAAAAAGTACAAACATAAATTAACGAATAAGAAGCCTGGAGAGAAAACAAACGCTACTTAGCGTGGGTTGTTGAATTTTAATTTGCACGCGTCGATATATTTTAAAAAGAGTTCCAAGAATTAAGTTAAAATTTATTAAATAAAGTACAATTTCCATACCCGAAGTCATATCCTACGAATCATCAATCTTAAAAGCATCGATAGACGCAAGATCCAATCACAACTCCTACCTAGAAGATATTAAACGAATATCCTATCCCGAGGGACGCTACCTGCCTTATTCCTTAACCAGAACCTTTATCCCGCAGAAAAGAATCCTGAAACCGTTTGAATATCCGGAAGCCGCAATCTACCAAACTTGAGTACCTTTTTAATCTATTTTCTACAACATCAAAATTATTTATATCACTATTTAAACACAATCGTTTGATATTATAAATTTTATGCAAAACACTTTAATTATCAATAAGTATACCTCAATATCAGAAAAATATTGTTCCCTTGTGTTTTAATTCAAGTAAATTTAGTCAAATTAGTTATGTATCATTTCATTAAAATAAAATTAACCTAATTTTTAAAAACATAACATGAACACGTGACCATATATAGGTTAATGTAACATATATCTATTGTAAACCCTTACCTTTGAAAGAGAAAGTTATTAATTAAATCATTTATTTATTCATCTCTCTCTCGTTTTCTTTGTGCATTATTTGACAAAATGCAAAGATATGTCGATTAATGTTTTTTATTAGCTATATTTAGATACTACCATTTTATTTTTTCCGTCGACCTTGAATAAGTTATGACGTCATTGAAAATTTTTTTTAAATGTCAATCCCACTTTTTCTTTGTGGATTTTGAAAGCTTTTACAATTCTTAATCGATGTTGTAAAAATTTTGGTATGTTACATTAGAAAATTTTTGAGTAAACTGTGTTGTAATTCTAAGTTTTATTTTTGACATTTTCAGTATCAAATTTATAACAAATGCTCAAAATGTTTTCCTTCATTTTGTTGACAAAATCCTAAGCAATGATAAATTCCATTTCGTACATTCTGTAATATTTCTGGAGTGATTAGTCTGGTTTCGTAGATGATGCGTTGTCGTAAAACGTCCAAATTTTCCGGTTGTGTCGCATAAACTTTTCTAATGTAACACTAACACCAAACCAAAATGTTTAAATCATCGAATAAAGAATTGTAAAAGCTTTCAAAATCCATAAAAACAAATGGGGCTGACATTTAAAAAAGTATCAATGACGTCATAACTTATTCAAGGTCGACGGAAAAAACAAAATGGTGGCATCTAAATATAGCTAATAAAAAACATTAATCGACATATCTTTGCATTTTGTCAAATAATGCACAATAACGTTATTACGGGCTAGTATCCATACTTTAGGGACGCAAACGATTACTCAAAAATTTTCTAATGTAACATACCAAAATTTTTACATCATCGAATAAAGAATTGTAAAAGCTTTAAAAATCCACAAAAAAAAATTGGGGTTGACATTTAAAAAAATTATCAATGACGTCATAACATATTCAAGGTCGACGGAAAAAACAAAATAGTAGCATCTAAATATAGCTAATAAAAAACATTAATCGATATATCCTTGCATTTTGTCAAATAATGCACAATAACGTCATTACGGGCTTGTGTCCATACTTTATGGACACAGTGTATATATATATATATCTATATATATATATATATATATATATATATATATATATAAATGTATATATATATATATATATATATATATATATGGATGTTTGCGGTATAAGCATGGTTATATCATGTAACCATAGTAATTTACTATGGTTACATGATATAACCATGGTTATACCGCAAACATCCTCAGCTCTATATATATATATATATATATATATATATATATATATATATATATATATATACAACGTGTCCACTTAAGTATGAGACAAATGGGAAATATTTTTATTTTTGATTTCACAGAAAACTTTATAGAAAAGAAAAGTTCGTGCATCCTAAGAAACTTGATATTTTGTATTCAGGGTTGCGTTGTATTACTTGGTTAGAGGAAAAATTAAAAAACATTGAAGTTGCCGTAAGAGTACGCTACACTTATTTTTAAAGATATCAAAAATATTCATTTAAAAATGTTGTTTCAAATTTCAAAATATGCTCAAATACGAATTGATATTTAAAATTTCGAAAAAATAAAAATTAAATTATCGAGCAATAATAATAGCAAATACGCAATAGTTTTTAACATCCATCTATGTGACAGTAGTCATATGGTTGTCATTTGTATTGTTACTTTAATAATAAATTTTATGTAATTGCACGTGAAATCATTTACATTCGATATCAATTTTTTATCGCTGAAATGCAATAGAATGAAACAAAAATCATTTGCATATAACTTTATGAAAATACATTTTTATATTACAAAATAAATATGAAATTAACAAAAACAACAAATTCAGAAATACAAACAAAAAAAAAGCTATTCAAAATGATGCCCCTCTCGTTGAATGCATATGTTTGTACGCCTGTTGAAATCCTCGCATGCATGTTGTAACACACAATAGGATTATTTCTTAAGAACAGTACCGCATCTCCTATTTTGTTTTTCAATTCTTCTAAATTCTGAAACGGCCTTTCTGAATATACTTTATTCTTTAGCCATCCCCAGATAAAGTAATCCATGGGGTTTAAGTCGGGCGAGCGCGCTGGCCATGGAAAAGGTCCATTTCGTCCCATCCATCTTTCTCCAAATTTTTCATTTAAATAGTCTACAACTATTCGTGCACTATGTGCAGGTGCTCCATCATGCATAAACCAAAGGGTTCTTATAATATTTAGTGGCAATTCGTCTAATTTGTTATCGAGGTATGTTTGTAGAAATACCAAATATCGTTGTGAATTTAATGACGATTGAAAAAAATACGGACCAAAAATTTTTCTGCTTAAAATTCCACACCAAACGTTTACCTTTTGCGAATATTGATTCTTGCAGGGAATTCTAAAATGTGGGTTGTCAGACGACCACCAACGACAATTTTGTGCACACACAACACCATTAGTAGTAAAGGTTGCTTCATCAGTAAACAAAATGCTTTTGAAAAGCGTTTTCTGCGTTTCTAATGTACCTTGAATATCCAAAGAAAATTCAAATCTATTGTTGTAGTCCCGTTCCTGCAAAGTTTGAATTTATCTCGGCTTATAGGGGTGATATCTATTGTTAACCAAAATGTTGCTTACTGATGATTTTTTAATATCCAAATTGCTTGCAATTTTTCTGACAGAAATTTTGGGATTTTCAATTACACTTTGCATAACACGTAAAGAATTTTCGAAATGTCTCACTTGCTTTTCCCTGCTTTTTTTGTAACGCATTTCTAAACTACCAGTTGCTTTAAACTGATTTAAAGTTCTTGAGACGCTTTGGAAACTAATAAATTTGTTGGGATGTCTTTCATTAAAAATATCATCTGCGTCTCTACATGTTTTGTAGTTATCTCCGCAAATAAGAATTAATTCAGCTCGCTCTTGCATAGTTAACCGTTCAGCCATAGTTGGTAGGTAATACCTTAATGAATTGTCTTAAAATTACTTAATTATTAAAGTGACAGCGGATCTGACAATCACATAAAATTTATTACTAAAGTGAAAATACAAATGACAACCATAGAACTACTGTCACATAGATGGATGTTAAAAACTATTGCGTATTTGCTATTATTATTGCTCGATAATTTAATTTTTATTTTTTCGAAATTTTAATAACAATTCGTATTTGAGCATATTTTGAAATTTGAAACAACATTTTTAAATGAATATTTTTGATATCTTTAAAAATAAGTGTAGCGTACTCTTACGGCAACTTCAATATTTTTTAATTTTTCCTCTAACCAAGTAATACAACGCAACCCTGAATACAAAATATCAAGTTTCTTTCAAGGATATAAAAAATATATTTTTTATATCCTTGACAAAGGATATCTGCGTATTCGAAATTTTGTTACGTCCGGAAATTATTTTCCGATTTAAATTATCCTCTTCCCTCCATTTTTTTTTATATTTTCCTGCGGCTGTACTTTTAACAATATAAAATTGAACCCATACACTTCCTAATGATTTCATTGTTCAAACTAGTAACAAGCCTGGCTTTATCAGTTTTCGAAAGGTGCGGCATTTTCAATTTTGAATTGGCAACTATGATATATAATTTGACGTTTGAAAGTTAATCAAATATCGTCAAAATGACAACGCTAAAAAATAAAGGAAATTGACATAACGATTTTGACACTGTCCCGATTTTTTTGCTTACGACAGTATCTAGATAATTATTTCGTGACTTTTGTATTTTATGGTAGATTCAATTAGTTGGCGATTTAAGGTCTGGTTTTACTTCAAAATGTATATATTTGAAACAATCTTACATGTTTCGACATATGATGCCTTTTTAAAAAATTAAAAATATAAATGACAGTATATTAATGTCATACTTATGTGTATGACATTAATTATCATTTTGTCAACTTGTCATTTTATATAATGATTTAAAATTGCATTATGACGAACGCGAGCAGACTTGTCAAAAATGGCATTAAATGTGGGACGAAACGGAAAATGAGGCACAATAGACAAAGGTACTGATACCAAAAACAGAAACCTGGTTAAAATGTCGTCATAGAAAAACGGATTTTTACCTCACTCAATTTTTGACGGGATATGGATCTTTTAAATCCTACACGGGGCGAATCGGGAAAACCGAAACGGATACACGGATACATGTATGTATTGCGAAAGACTAGATACAGCGAAACACACAGTCATTTAGTACCCTAGATGGCTAGTGGCAAGAATCACCATAAATACAGACGTAAAAAACCTACTAACACCGTCTAACATTATAGGCCTAATGCTTAATGATGAAAATAGCTGGCAGAAAATACACATGCACATGTAGACAAAACAAATATAAGAAAGACAAGAAAAGGCACGCAGAAGAAATTAATAGCTTAAAACACAGACAAACTACCCCCCTGATCTTATACGAACAGTGATTCCAGGTTGGTAGGCGAAAACAGAGGTAGTTTTAGTGAGTATACGGAGTATCACAATCCAGGGGAAAGGGGAACAAGTAACCGGAGCCTATAAAAGGTTTCCACCTGTCAAAAAACAAAAAGATAGATAGTTATAGATAGAAGATAAGAAGAATAATATATTTGTACCAAGCAGAATAATCCATTTACAGAGCAACTAAAATTAAAAAAGTGATACACTTTGCATAACAGTACATGCTGCTGAATGCTTACTTATAACTAATAAGCTTGCATTACTGAATTTTAAATAGGTAATTAAATATTTATTAAACACACCAAACAAATCACATACCATTTCGTCATAAAAAATGTATATCCATGTCAAAAAGCTATTATAAAATAAGAGAGTATTCGTAAATACTTGCTATAAATTGCTATAATTGCTAGAAAAGTAATTCCTATTGTATTCAAAAAGAAAATGTTCTTTAGTTAAGACTTTTAATGTAAATATTACCTAGAAAGTTTTCATTCAATATTTGTACGAGAAAAAAATTCCAAAAACTTTCGTGAATACAACAAGTGGAAATTATGAATGAATATTTAAATGAGTATGCATATGAATGAATGGCGAATAGGTCCCGAAATTCATGCGAATAGATCAAATTAGAAAGTACGAAGCGGAAGAGGATAAAGCGTCACGAAAATTCCGTCCGAGGACAATCGTGTATATTTATTCGTATAGACAGTTACATTACGATACGAAGAGACGTTGGCGGGATTCCGAAAGTAGCTAGACTTAAATAAATAAATATCTGAACTTAATAACGTTTTCTTTTTAACAACACAGTAACAAATAAATGACGTAGTTGTTGATTATTTCTGCTAGACCTAAGATATTGAAATCGTTAAATTTAATCGTAATAATTTTCAGTTACTATATAAAATCGAATTGCTTTAGCTAATAACATGTGATAATACTAATTATGATCGCTTCTTAGATTCCGGGTTACAACTGCGTCCTTGGCTCTGCTTCTTTCGTGGTCGAAGTTTTGTCCACTGTTGCAAGGGATATTTTCAGGTCTACTGCTGCTGTTTCGATAGTGAAAATTCGTTAGTTTGGGACTGGGTTATACAGAGTGTCCTCGAAAGATAGAGACAACGTATGAAAAATGTAAAGATGTAGCTATATAGAATATAAATCCAAAATAGTCAATTACGACGGGAACCCCAAAATTAAAAACCCCCTGAAAATTGTATTATGTGCCGCCTATAGATTCAGAATATTCAGAATGTGTATAAATACGAGGGAGTTTTGATATATTCTTGGCCTACTATTGAAACAATTTAAAGTTGAGACTTCGAATAATTTATTATTCAACATAGACTCCTCTTAAATTAATTCACTTAATACAGCGATCCTGCAACGCGTTTAACCCTTCTAAAAAAATATTTTTCTTGGTCTGCAAACCAACCCACCACAGTTTCTATTATTTCTTCGTTACACAAAAATTGATGTCCTTTTAAACTTTTTTTCAATCGAAGAAACAGATAATAGTCTCGGGAGAATAAGTCTGGGAAATAGGGCAGGTGTTCCTGTAATTTGAACCCTAGATCCCGGATTGTATACATGGTAACACTCGATATGTGTGCAGGGGCATTATCTTGCCAAAACAACACACTTTTCGCTAACATGCCACGTCTTGTTTCCTTAATTTTCTCTCTCAGGACTACATCTACATACGTATTTTATCGTTTCCCGTAGCAGCTTAGCTGTTCGAACGATAGGTAGCCCTCCAGACAAAGTCTCTTTCGCCCGTAAGATGTCAATTATTAAATAGTTGTCTTCTTATAGGACGGAACTTGCTTGATCTATGCGGGCTATTTCAGTAAATTTAAATACAGATACAAACCAGTTGTTTATAACAGGTTTGTATTAATTTGTATATATTGCTTCACTAGCTTAACTGAGGACGCCTAAATGGCAGAAACATATGTATTAAGCAGAAGTAAATGCTGAAAATACGAGGTGTATTGTCCATGTGCATAGTTACAGATATGTAAATTATTTACATGTTTGTTTCATATTGTCTCTCAGGGTGGTTAATAATTTAGAATAAGAATCTCCAATGTTCTTCTGATCCTTTTTAGGTAATCGATCATAAATATTCCGCGGATATCAAAAAAAAACTGAAGCAAGAACTTTTCCAACGGATTTTTGAACTCGAAACTTCTTAGGCCTTGGAGAACCATTATGCTTCCACTCCATCGATTGCCGTTTTGTTTCTCAGTCGTAAAAGTAGGCCCATGTTTCATCAATATTCACCAGACGGTTCAAAAAATCGGGAAAAATTTTGCTTGTTTGTGTTCGGTGTTCAAGCATTTAGGAATCCATTTTGCAGAAATGTTTTTCATATCTAAATCGACATGAACTATACGATGGACGCGTTTATATGAAATCTGCAATGCCTCAGCTGTATGTTTCAGCCCAATTCGGCGGTCTGATAATATCATGTCATTAACTGCGTCAATGCGTCAATATTTTCGGGCCTGAACACAGAATTGGTCTTCCTGGTCGCTTCTCATCTTCAACAGAAAGTTCTCCTCTTTTGAATGGCGCAATAAAATTTTTGACAGTCGCATATGATGGACATTGATCACCAAGTGTGTTTGCATATGTTCGTAAATTTCCTTACAACTAAACCTCTTTAAATACAAGTATTTGATGATGCCTCGATACTCCAATTTATTGATTTTCACATTTGCATTCGTCATGCTTTCTTTCAAAATTTACTTCAACAGAGCAATATTTCAACTTCTTGACGTAAGATTTTACAGTGACACTTTTAAAATGTCATTATTTCTTGCCATTATAAGATTTTGTTTTGTTCAAGGAAAATGCCCTAGCCTAACTAAATATCAATACCCCCTCGTAATAAATACTTCAAATTACATACGCATTTTTTTTTCTGCTTATGTTGCTATGTTTCTAAGCAAATTAAACTTGGAAACAAATGCTATTAAAAATTAGGTATGGATTATTATATACGACACACGTGTCTGCTTGTCTGGATAGCAATTTTTACACATTGCTATGAATTGTGGTTTTTATATTTACTGCACCACCATCCACAACTAATCTACCAAACTAGGATACTCGGTCGGTTTATTTCCAAAAATGGGACTTCTTTCTTCTCAGGGTTCCAATCGGAAAAACGTGGAAATAAAAAAATGTTATTTAGGCGCCAATCAAAGTTTCTTGGTAAATGTTATAATTATATTACTTTAAGTTACATATTAAAAATGCGCGATGAAAGGTAAAAGAAATAATGTGCACAATATAAAATTTAAATGAATATTTAATACAAAAAAATCCAAAAAAAGAAAAAAAATTGATCTTTATAAAGCATAAAGACTGTGTAATCTAATTTACAACCAGAGGTAAAAGAATTCATTGAATATGACCGCTATTTGAATTTAAACCTCCTCTATTGACTTCCGATCAACTTAATTAAATAACAAAGTTTATTTTTTATTTCTCCCCAGAGAACCAAACTGTGTAAACTTGAAAACACGATAAAAAATCTAACGCATGTGCAAACATCAAACACATGAAAAAATATAACCTTGACTTCCCTACGTATAAAATTTTACAGTTATATTTTTTTACTTAGAAATTTTAAAAATATTCTTTGTCATTTATCTCAACTAATTAAGACCAAATCTCTTAATAACAATATTAATACAATTGAAATACAATATTCAAATCTTTTGAATTAATAAGATATCTTTTAAAAAAATATATATTTTTACTTACATAAAAAAATAATATGAGGCACGTAGACAAGAAAACGTTATTTAATCAAATATAATCAAAATTACGAGAACACAATCTCGTAGAACATACGGGAATTGAATATAAACCACCAACAACTAATTAACACAATAAAATACAACCCGAAATTACTTAAATATATAACTAGAGCTGAGGATGTTTGCGGTATAACCATGGTTATATCATGTAACCATAGTAATTTAATATGGTTACATGATATAACCATGGTTATACCGCAAACATTCTCAGCTCTATATATAACTATATATTTTTCAAATAAAAAGAACGTTCTTGTCTAAAGGTTTAACTACGTCTGTCTCTCCACATCACCCGCTACGGCTTTCACAAAAAACCGTCCTTCAATAATACAAGTTTTTTCTCCTAGCACATGAAATACATTTTCAAAAATATACACTTAAGTTCAAAAATAATGTACATACATTTTTAAATAAATTTAAATATAATTTAGGGAAAAATCCACAGCAACATGTATAAACTTTTATTTTGGTCTTCATCCTCGATTTTTAATAATATTTTTGGTATTATTAAAATGTTTTTGTGTTATACAAATGGTAAAGTTTTATCCAGCTAAGTATATTTAAAACTGATTTTGTTATGTATGCTGTCGGAGCTGTTTGACTTATAGTGGAGACACGTTAATAGTTTCCCATGTGTTACGATCGTAATCGTGTGATGGAAACCACTTGCTAAGTCTTACACTTGCAATGGGGATGGCGCTGGTTGGTTTGGCATTTGGGATATTGACACGACACTGACTTTACTTCCATGCTATCATCGGTAGGGACCATCACGAGAGATATAAATTACGATGGACCTTATAAATAGTCTATAACATCGCTAGGTACATCACGCAGTTATTGAATAGCACTATTCATTCGGTTAACCACATATCTATTTTTTTATCGTTGAATTATGACGCAATTACATCAATTTTACAGTTAAATTCCTTTCTTCGTGGGCGTAGATAGAAGCAGGAGGAGTTTTTATAATTTATTTTATTTATTAGTTTATATTTCGTAAGATAAATAAAGTACGGTGAGTTAGTTTCTTTTTTTCATTATTTTAACTGTTAATTACATACTTCGTAATTTTTGTAACAGATCCTGTTTAATATAGTTTCATCGAATCTACTTCTCCCAATTATTTTGACGTAAGTATCCAGTAAATTTCGTTAAGTTTCAGTAACTTACGCATACATTTTTAATTTTCATTTATTTAGATCTAGAACATTGTTTAAGTAACTTCTTCAGATATGATACGGAACAACGTAAGAGTTGGATTAAAGGTCATACTGATTGTATGTCCATTGCTAGTGATTCAGAAATTTATTGCAAACTCTGTAAAATATATACAAAAAAGGTTTTAAATATATCTATACGTTAATATGCCGTATAACGCTTTTGTTTAATTATGAAACAGACATGTAAATAATTTACATATCTGTAACTGTATACTTGGACAATACCTCGTATTTTCAGCATTTACTTCTGCTTAAGACATATGTTTCTGCCATCTATAGGCGTTGTCAGTTAAGCTAATGAAGCAATGTATACAAATGATACAAATCTTTATAAATAGATCTGTATCTGTATATGACATTTAGCCGAACCGCCTATTAGATAAAGCAAATCTCATCCTATCAGGTGGCAATTATTTAATAAGTGACATCTGACGGACGAAAGAGACTTTACCGAAAAAAGCGATCTTTGATGTGGCCCGCTAAACTGGTACGAAACGAAAACAATACGGGTGTAGTCCTTCAAAAACGAGCCAGATGGCGGGGCTCGTTTTTGAACAAAACGCAGTTCCATTGCCCCTCGTTCCAGCCATGATGATTTTGACAAAAGTTTAAGCGATTTCTTTTGTGAGTAGCTGTGAGAATTGGACCGGTTACCGTTTTTTTAGCAGACAAATTGACTTCTTTCAGTCTTCTTCTTACTGTTTTGGTAGAAATTTCTTTTCCAGTGGCTAATCGAAGATTATTTTTTAATTCACGAGATATTACAAACCGTTTCCTTAAACTTTGAAGTTCCATATAGCGATCTTCTCTGCGTGTTGTTTTTCTTTTAGCACCTTGTCCGTGCTTTCTTTTGAAACTACCAATGCTTCTGTACCATGCTCCGACCCTCTCTACCACAAATTTGTTGGTATTTAGAATTTCAGCAACTTCTCTTTGTGAATTTCCTTCACGAAGAAGAATAATCATTTGGGATACTTCGTCTGGTCTGCAATGGTATCTAGGCATATTTATTTAACTAACTTTAGAAAGGAAAATCCATGCTTTATTAATTAAATGACTTAAAAAGGTGTTAACAATTAGGCCTTTTTGTTGACATTTCGTTTCCTAGCAGAAAATGTCTTGCTATTTTTAATTGCTTCATGCAACATTATTTGAATTGTGTTTAATAAACGTCAAATTATAACATGTGAAAAGTCTATTAAAAACAACTTGTAAATTGGAAAAGATATTATGTCCAGAAGTGTGTTACTGTTAAAAACAGAAGTGAACCGATATCTATATAAACAAATACTAAAGTATAAAAATTTATAAAAAGTGAAGTTACAAACTGTCAAATCGGTTAAATATTTTCAATATCAGATGTGTTTCCACAGTAATTTCCGCAAACCGAGTGCTTCGACGAGAAAAAATGTCCTCATATACAGAATACAAGCGTCCTACATCGACTGATGTTATATTTGCATAATTTATAATCTTTAAAAGAACTTAGCGGTTCTGTTGATGCACCTTCACAAGTTTGTCTTAATGTGGCAACATCTGAATATTTCCCTAGAACACCTTTAACCTTTTTAGAACGCAAACATTTTGTGCGTCTTTTACCACGCATAGCTGTACGTGAATATGTTGCACTATATGCAGAGACTCCACTAACGACACCAAAGGATTTTTTAAATTTTTCTTTTGGCGCCACTAGACCGACGTACCTGTTCTGAAGAGTTTTTGAATCTGTTTTAACCAGACTATCTAGAAGAAATTTTGGCTGGCTTTCATTGATAATATCTACGATTAGTTTCTTCCATCAAATGTACAGCATGGATTTTACACGTAATATGTAACAAATTAGCACAATCCTTTTCTTTGGAGACCCGCCAACAGAAAGATTGTTTGCGGTACCATCACTCACTTAATAATTTTAATTTTTCCAATGTATTTAACACTAACTTTGAAATGATTTCGGCAGTATATTGTTGTGCTCTTCTGCGAGCTAGCAAAATTGAATGTGACGACTGATGTGATTCCATCTACGTACAATAACATTAACAACCGAATTTCTTTCAAAATCTATTGTTTCGTTCATAGATAACTACAGTTTCTTATTCTTCAATTCGAATTTAATTATATGTTCAATACGTTCACGAAGAGATGGTAGAAAATTGATTAATCTTATTAGGTAACGTTCTTTTACCATAGTGTTTCTAAAATGGACGAAATGATTCGTTATCTACTAACTTAAATGGTATATTACACAATATGAAAGTTACACATAAATAAAACAAAAATGTCACCACTTTTTTTGCGATTATGCATTACATTATCTACATGTCTTTCGCAGTGAAATTTCTTTGAACACTTTAGCGGCATATCATTCACTTTAAGCTTTATTATACTACCATAGTATGTTAAATTCGGAAATCTTTTTATCAATAAGCTATAAGCTACATCGTAAAATAGTCTTTCTGGTTATTTGTGACATTGTAAAATTATTATTTATAACCAGCGAAGTGTACTGAGCGCTGTTTGGACGGCGACTGACAAAATATGTATATGCGCTAGGACGAGCCACCCGTGGGATGTTACTCGAATAAACTTCTCTACTTATGATTTTATAAATGTCAAGCGTCATGCATTTTTTATCGTGATGTAAATTCACTTTGCACTTGTGAGATTAGTCGAATTTTTTCGTTATTATATATCTTGCTATGGTATCAAAACATAAAGAGCATACTGGAAAAATATTTTCTTCTCTTCTAACTAAAATCTCAAAGAACGAAGTATTCTTACAAGAACAGAAAATTATTTTTGCTATTTTTCTGATAAAAAATAAGTGAATAATTAATTCAAACATTTAAATTTTCTTAAGATGAAAAGTAAATGTCCATAGCGGTAAAAGCATCGGGGAATTACAAAAGGTACATAAATAATCCCGATAAAAGGTCGGAAATGGATATTAAAAAAAAAAACTTGTTTACATTGTGCTTTATCCTGCGATCGTTTCGGAGCTTTTCGCAACTTAAAATTTTAACTTGAAGAGCGCGTCTATTGAAAAAATAATTATCTTTATTTCCCGTATTTCCAGTTTTTCTAAAACTCCCTCGTCTGTTAAAAATAAAATAAATGTTAACGAAAATTAACTTTTACGGAGAGGTAATGCACAAGATTTATATCAAGATTTTTTTAAGACAATTTAGCCTTATTATATATAAAAGAATAATATAATGTATAGAATCCACGGTTGGCTCTTGGTGAAACATAATGAATAATTTACTAAAGAAAACACTCGGTATGTTTGTTTCACAAAATATATTTATTTAATCTCTAACATATGTATTGCCTTTTCAGGCATTATCAAAGAGTTATTTTTAAAAACTAAAATAGAAAGTACACTTCCACCACTATTTATGAGTTTTTAAGGGACTTTATTGTGGCATCAATGGTCGGGGTGTTGACAAAATCCAACTGCGTGTTTGTTACATGTCTATTAAGATTTATGGCTTTTTTAATTTCTAATATTTCGAGGAAGTCAAGTCTCTTTCCTTTATTGCAAGTATGTAAAAGTTTAAAATTACTGGTATTAAAAAAGTGTATATTTTCAATGCAGTGTTCGGAAAATCCCGTATTCATTTTACCATAAAGAATAGAACTTCTATGCTCTTTGATCCGTTCTTTTATTGAGCGTCCTGATTGGCCGATGTATATCGCATCACAATCACTGCAACTTAATTCGTATACACCTGACCTATCACACAATTCTGTTTTTTCTTTATTATTAACTAAAATATTTCCTAGATTGACTTTATTCACTTGGATGACATTAACCCTAATTTATTCAGTTTATTAGAAACTTTATTGCTAACCCCAGGTATATAGTTGAGTGTGTGAAATGTTTTATTCGTTTTTGTATATGTGTGCCCGTAGTAAAAATTCTTCATAAGGATAGTGCTTGTTTTTTGATAATCATTTTATCTATAAATTCTGTTTTATATCCGTTATTTCTAGCTATTGTTTTTATGGTGTTTACTTCTTTTTCGTAATTCTCATTATTTAAAGGGAAATTAATCAGTCTATGTACAAAACTATGAAACGCTGCCATTTTTATATTCCATGATTGACTAGAATTAGCCGGGATTACTGTATCCGTTGTAGTGGGTTTTCTAACGGGTTTCTAGACGGAACGCTAAATTTCTTAGACTTAAAATTAACAAGAATGGATAAACGATTCGAGTTTGATATATTTAGAAAACCCACTACAACGGATACAGTAATCCCGGCTAATTCTAGTCAATCATGGAATATAAAAATGGCAGCGTTTGATAGTTTTATACATAGACTGATTAATTTCCCTTTAAATAATGAGAATTACGAAAAAGAAGTAACCACCATAAAAACAATAGCTAGAAATAACGGATATAAAACAGAATTTATAGATAAAATGATTATCAAAAAACAACGCACTATCCTTATGAAGAATTTTTACTACGGGCACACATATACAAAAACGAATAAAACATTTCACACACTCAACTATATACCTGGGGTTAGCAATAAAGTTTCTAATAAACTGAATAAATTAGGGTTAAATGTCATCCAAGTGAATAAAGTCAATCTAGGAAATATTTTAGTTAATAATAAAGAAAAAACAGAATTGTGTGATAAGTCAGGTGTGTACGAATTAAGTTGCAGTGATTGTGATGCGATATACATCGGCCAATTAGGGCGCTCAATAAAAGAACGGATCAAAGAGCATAGAAGTTCTATTCCTTATGGTAAAATGAACACGGGATTTTCCGAACACTGCATTGAAAATATACACTTGTTTAATACCAGTAATTTTAAACTTTTACATACTTGCAATAAAGGAAAGAGACTTGACTTCCTCGAAATATTAGAAATTAAAAAAGCCATAAATCTTAATAGACATGTAACAAACACGCAGTTGGATTTTGTCAACACCCCGACCATTGATGCCATAATAAATTCCCTTAAAAACTCATAAATAGTGGTGGAAGTGTACTTTCTATTTTAGTTTTTAAAAATAACTCTTTGATAATGCCTGAAAAGGCGAAACATATGTTAGAGATTAAATAAATATATTTTGTGAAACAAACATACCGAGTGTTTTCTTTAGTAAATTAAAAGAATAATATTAGAAAATACCAGAATACGTAAACAGAATTAAAATACTGGAATGTTCAAAATATTCGTCTTTTGATGAATATTCTCACAGATTTGAAATGCATGATTTTCAGTTAAGTTGCCCGAAACAGATTTTCTATTTTGTATTTAATAATTTTTCTTAAAAGAAGAGACCCAAAGATCGATATTTTTTACATGTCTCTTTTTTCTCTTTTCTTATTGATTTATTGATGTTATATTCTTAGTGTTTACTTATTGTAAATAAGTTTATATTGTATTATGCTGTAAATAGTTTTGAAACTGCTGGATGATAAACTACTATTATTATTATTTATTATTATTATGAATTGCTTCTACACGGCGAACCTAGCTTCCAGTGTTTTCTTCTTTCTCCCAAATTTAAACAAATGTCTGCCCAGCAATAGATTTGGCTCAAACGACAAGGTAATATCGAAAAGTCAAGCCTATTTTGAAAGTCTCAAATAACCTTACTCTACAGAGGGCATTTAATAAGCTTGAGCAGAATTGCATTAACTGTATAGAGCTAGATAAGAACTATGAAGAAAAATAAATAATTGCTTTAGAAATTAAACCGTGTTTCCTCGGAATGAACAAGAACATAGCAATTGAACCTCGTATGTATGGACGAGTACATTTAAACAATCGCTTTTACGTTAAATGGGAACTGCGTACACCAAAAGGAAAAGACTATTAAATATCGATAAGATTTCGATACAAGCAGCAGGTTTTTCTAACGAATCACTTATCGTCTATACTTCGCTCAGGATTCGAAGACGTGCACCAACAGAATTTTCGAAATCACCAACACTAAAACAACAAGCCAAGCATAATATTTACATCAACATCACTGCAAATGCATATTTATGTTAGTGCGAATGTCCAGTGTTGACACATATTTTGCGCTTGTTTGTTTACTTTTGGTTTACAATACCGAAAGCGTTTTGCAGACAATTTAAGCAACTTGTTGCATTCGCGATTGCAAACTGTGAAGCAGAACGCGATAATGATGGACCGTTGCTGCCTTTATCAGCTATAACAGAAGTAAAATCGTGTTTGTGTCTTAATATAATTTCATATTACATATTACACTTATAACCTAAATATTGCAAGTTTGACATCAACGTGTACTACCCTAATCTAAAATGTAAACAAATCGATTTTGTCAATGGAGTTTGCAAATGGTATCGCAGCATTATTTTGACATTATAGATGGCGTGCACATCTTCGAATCGTGAACGGTGTATAGTACTGTTGCTAAATGCAAACAGTCTCTGATCAATGTGGATCGAAAAATAATTTTTATAATTTGAAACCAATCAGAAATGATTTCTTTTATAAAGTTGTAACTTCTACACAATTATTGAGTTACTATAGTGCAACCAAGTAAACCTGACCCCCGGAAAATATGGGAACTAATTTACTAACATCTTGCCCCTCAACCTCATCAGTATACATTTTGAGTGTTTAACAGCTGTGTACCGTAGGCTGGGCCACAATATGTATGGAGAAAAAAAAATTTTAATTTTTTTTATGAGCACGATGACAAAAAGATAACAAATTATAAGTGTTATTAGGTTACGAAGTTTGGGAGCAATCGGAGTTAATCTTTTGCCTCCGGTTTAATGTTGAATCTTTCAAAAATGTACTTAAAAAAGAACTTAAAGCATGATATATAAAATTACTCTAATTAAGTTTATTTATTTGGAAAAGTTAGAAGTCAATTGTAATTATATTTATTTAGAGAAAAAAAGGATGACAATATTTTTTTTTACAAAAGTGCAAGAAAGGATAATCATAGAAATAATGAATATAATGAGTTTATTTTGTGACAAAATCCTTTTTGCTATCGAATTTCGGCATTAATTTTCTTGATTCTATCTGCGTTTTGACGGAACCTTCTCTTGTTGTTTTGTTGCACAAAGTTGATATGAAGTTTGCTTCACTCACAGCTTTGACTGCTCTTTCTACCGCTTGGGTGTGACAGGGAAGGTGTAATAGCTCAATTCCTCCATTGTTTTCTTCTTCAATAAACAGTCGAAGATTTTCTTCATTTACAGATTTTAATATAGGTGGTTCAGTGATAGTTTCTTCCCAATTCAAAAGTTCAAAATATGATGATGCATTTTTATCGTTGCAAGTTTATCGTTGGTATCTGAAAAAGCCGTAATTGCTTTGATGTTGCTGAGCTACTTTTCAAAATTCGATGGATAGCTAATTCACGAATGTGTAGCTGGGGATCTGTCAACATTGCAAGTAATAAGTTTTCAGGGTGTGCAAAATAACTGTTTCTTTGTATTACTGGGTCAACAACGGCTTTCAAAGTTGTTTGTAAATATCTGCTTAGTTTAATTAGTTTAAAAAGGTGTCGTGGTCCGTCTTTACAGCTGAGGAGAGTTTTTATAGAAAACCACACTGGAGCGTAAACCTTGACAATATATATTGCAAGAATGGTAAGGTTTGCAGAAGGGTTCTCAACTGAAATATATAGACGAAGAATTCTGTTAGCACGTGTTAGCCATCAGCATGAGACATTTTGCCTGGTGATTTATTTGCCAAATTGTTTGCAGCTATACCCGTTGAAACTGTTTTAACTATTTTGTACAAATACTTCTGATCTGCACTTATATCTTCAACACAAAGCTCTGGTAAATTCGTGGGAATTGGTTGAAACTTCACTATAGGTCTTTTTTCACAGTTTTCAAGTGCCTTGCCAATTTTTCCCAAAAATGTCTGTGGTCCTGATGTACCACCATCAACATGTTGAAACAGGTTTCTGAATGGCAGTTCATTCATATGCAACATACAAATAATCCACTGTAAGGGTCTACCCAATCTTTTTTCTAGTATACGTATAATACTCCCAGATTTTCCAACATTAACATTTCTGCCATCACAACCAATTGCAATCAAAAAATCCATCGGTATATCCGCATTCAAGAAAAAGTTGAATATTTCTTGTTCTATGCACTTTGCAGTGCCTGAAGAAGGTGAAACATATCCTAAAAACTTCGAGTTAGGTACTTTAATTAATGAAATATGCTCCTCTAGTATACATTGCCTGTACTTCTTTCCATCTTTTTCAGATATAATTGAAGTTCAGTCTTTTCTTCCATCGAAATATAAAGCGGGTATTTGTGAAACACTTTGTTGTAAAGTTATATTTTCTCTGGGTTTTTTTCTTTCTCGGCGAAGTTTATTTTTGTCTATAACTACTGAGCTCGAAGTGTGCAGAGCTGCAGATGCGATAGCAGCTCCTGTCCTGTCTGATACTCCAAATGGCATGTTTTTGATAATAAGCTAAAATCACATTCCCCTTTTTTTGTTTCAGTTTTTGAAGGACGCAATTGAAAATGTCGTGTTTCTTCACTATCCGACTGAACACATTCGGTTTCAGATGCACTACTCAATATATCTGTAGGTATTTCGGCCATTTTTTGTTGCTTTAGAGTAGATTTTTCTCGTAACAACTTTCTTTTTAATGTCTTCCTAATCTGTATTGTTGTTCCAACATCTACACTACTTATAACCATTTGTCTAACCGTTATTTGATCTATTATAAAACTTCGCTCTCTTTCAGGTATTTTTTTGTTTTTAATGCAAGCACATTTAAGAAAATCTGCACTTACATGCCGAAATATCAAACAAAATCTTACTTTCACAAAGAAACTTTTTCAACTTGTTTTTAGGTATTTTTGGGTGAGACTTCAAAAGACTTTTACATTTTAAATGATATGTTTGTAGCATTACCTTCATTCGTTTAACTTCTACTGTAGGTATAGACGATTTCTCCCATATTTCCATTATTCTTGCAACTACAATGGCTTCTATTTCTTTATATGTTGGCTCCTTTTTAGTTTCCCTCTCATATTTTAAGCTATGACGGGTCCACTCATAAAATTTCATCACATCTTCATAAGTTGGTAATATATTATCTTTCAAATCACATAAAACACCAAACAAAGGACACCTCCAACTATTTCTGGTACGCTTCATTTCTCAAATGATAAAATAAACAAATAAATGACAGCACTTTACAACGCAACACTAATTATTTTAACGATCGCGGCACACTTGTCTCATCTAACTCCGTGTTGTAAGAAATAAAGATTGTACGGGGATTTCCCTATTTTGTTTTTGCCTTGAACCGTTTAGATAACATATACAAAAGCAGCACCTTTTTTAGTTTTTGTAATATATAAGAAAGCAGAATTTTATATTATTGTTCCTTTTAATGACTTATTTGTCCGTATTAAGGTTCAATTAGACGTGCCATAGCCGTAACCATAGCCGTAACCAAAATTCAATTAATATCTACGGTTACGGCTATGGCGTTACGCCATGTTACCAAAATCGAAAACATTGTAGCACATACGATTGGTTTTATATGGTTACGGCTGTGGCACGTCTAATTGAACCTTTAGACTGAATCAGTGCTGTATATCGCTACCTTAATATAGAAATGCCCTAACTCATTTTTTTAAATCGAGGTTTTTGCATGTTTCGATAGATGATATAATATATCGAAATATCCAAAAAAAAACTCGATTTGTAAAAAATTAAGTTAGGGACTTTCTATATTAAGGTAGCGATATGTAAATGCGTGTTCTGGGGAAATTTAACAGTGTGAATCCACATTGTAAAAGTACAGTTTTATATCGGGATTACCTCTACATACCGATACTTAGAATTATTTTTCATAAAACTTGTATAGATGTGTAACTTAAAAAGTATTATTAAAGTGATGTCAAAAATCTACTTTTTCTGAAATTTCTGTCGCTATCCGGAGGCAGTAAAACTTTAAATAATGCAATAAAATTTTATATGCAGATTTAGCACCTTTTTATCACTGAGCCTCTCAAGAAATGAAGAAAAAAATTTTTTGACCCAGCCTAGTGTACAGTCCCGTTCTGTTCTTTAGTGATTTTAGTGTGCGAATTTAATATTTTGATTTGAATCTAGCCCGCTAAAATTTTTTCATGTACACAACACAGTGCTGCTACATAGGTTATATTTGCTTGGTTGGACTATAGAAAGAATGAAATTAGTCTTAAATTTGAGTATATAATTTCCCACAAAAATATACACATTCGCATTTAATGCTATTAAGGAACAGATACACACACAAATGTAAATTGATTCTATAATCTATACGTTTGTATGTTGGCGGTAAAATAAAGTTAAAAATAAACGATAATTTTTCCCGTGAGTATACTTGTACTTTGACATTTAATGTATATATTTAATGCATAAAAAGAAAACACAATATTTACTTATGCCTTTTTTTTCATGCTCCGTGAATGATTTGTCGTCTTTTGCGAGAGAAAATTACGCTGGCATATCATAAGCGATAATGACCGTGATGTTTTCCTGTGTTATTTAATTTGCATTTATTTGCATGAATGTGATTACGTAAAATTTACATACTTTCATTCCACGACCAGAAAATTATCGTTCCAGTAACCGAAACGTACGAGGAAATGTTCGCAAGTGCGTGAAAATCCACGTTATTTTTTATGCATATTTTCGGCACTCGTCCAATTTTTCTCCAAAAAAAGTGGATTTCTTCGATAGAATCATTAACGTATATGGATTAATTACGGAAATGGCATATATTTTCTGACAGATACTAGTCTATTAAATAATACTTACATCAATTACGTTGTTGTAGATAGCAGCTTGCACGCAAATTACTGTAAGTATAGCGGCTAATTTAGTTAATTACATTTCTTGCTTTTTAATATGCGTCGAATGATATGAATTATTCAGATCGGGTCCTAATGAAATTCAAGCCATAATACGCTCAACTTTGTCAAACTTTTCAATTAAAATAAATTATAATTGGAGTAAACAAACAATATTCATGAGACATATTGTTTGAATTAACAGTAGCATTATCAATGAAATAAAACCGTAATGCTTTATTAACAGGGCTGCAAAACCTAGTGAAGTAATACACATTTTTTACAAGACACATTTATTTTTAATTTATTAAAGTACTTCAAAGTTAATGGATTTTTGCATGAGTGAAAGGTAATCTTCAAATCACTTTCTGCAATATTTCCACGTATTTTTAAATGTGTCAACTGCTTTTTCGGTCGATGTAAAGTGTGAACTTCGTAATTTATCGTTTACACTTGGAAACAAACATAGATCATTAGGTACCAGATCAAGACTATTCGGCGAATGAGCCATTATTTAAATGTTTCGGAATTCAAATACACAACCGTTCGAACAACAATATCTGAGCGTTATCGTTATGCAAGATGATCCTTCCTCATGGACGAATTTCGCGTGCACTTTAGAGATCTTGAGGCAAACAAATTGTAGTGTATCATTCACCATTTAAGGACGGTCCTCCAACGCTACAATGAAAACGTGTCCGACAATTCCAAAAATGCGGCAGCCATATTTTTGCTTCGGTTGCTTTTTAAAATAACTTTTGTTGTAGCCGAGTCATTTGTAAAGATCCAAACTTACGATTGTGGCTTTTTTCTGGAATTAGAATAGTATACACTATTAGCTGTAATGATGTTGTACACTAGATAAGACGATCCATTGATAAAACGCTCTAACGTAGATCTATACCATCTTACGCGGTGTCATTTTTGAACTGACGTCATACTGTTTGCAATTCATTGGTTTTTTTTACATGGGAGCATGCAACGAATAATTTGTCTATGTGAACTTCAATGTCAGAAGTATGGTCTCGTGGCGCCATCTACATTTAAATAATAGTACTGCTACTATTGATGTTATATTATTAGACCTCTAACTTTCTTTCTACTGATTAGATCGAGAATTTCAATAGCTTTAAACTTTCTCCGAACAATGCGGGTCATTTTGCAAAAAAACGCGTAAATCGAACCGGTAGTTTTTTAGTCGCAACGGACACACATACAAACATTTCCTTGTATATATATATATATATATATATATATATATATATATATAACGGGTGTTCATTTGAAAAGTCAATCTAGTAGCATGTGATTTACTGAGAACATTTTCAAGTATGTCGTAAATTAAAATTTACTACTTAACCTACGAAGTCGTATATTTTGACAGTTTCATACATACAAATAAATAACAAATGTGATTGCCATTATCAAATGTCATTTGGATTTACGTTTACGGAACAACAAACACATACTAATATATATGCGTCTTATTCTAACAAAATTTCAAAGTAACCTAGATTGACTTTTCAAATGAACACTCATTATATATGTAAAACAATGAGTGTTGGGGAACCATTAATTATTAATGAGAGTTCTTTATTTTTTTACCCTATATTTCGCTCTGAGGTTTAGAGCTTCTTCGGGGGTCAAAAAGTGAACTATTTGTTATGAGAAAATTATACATTCCAAAAACCAATAGGTCGCAAAATTTGTCAATTGTCCCACGTGACACAAACAAAACGTCATAATTAATTTAAAAACTCTTTAAAAAACTAGTATACTTTACATTATAACAAACACATCTAAAAACAAAGTAGAGCAACGTGTAGTGAAGCAATTCACTCATGATGAAACACTACACTCTGTCATTTCGATGTTAAAAAGGAAAGTCGCAAGGTGTTAAATCGCATGAACGTGCAGGCCAGGCAATTTCAGTATTTCGACTAATTATACGCTCATCAAAAAATTCTCTTAAATAATCCAAAGATTCTGCAGTACAGTGACAAGGTGCTCCGTCGTGTTGGAAATATGCATTTTGAAGTTCATCATCATGCAACTGATTGACAAATGGTTGTAAAAGTTCCGTACTGTACCTTTGAGCAATTAACGTTCCCTGAAAAAATATTGGTCCAATGATTCACCTTGGGCTTATCGCTGCCCAAACACCAATTTTCTCTGGATGTAGCGATTCTTCATTAATTACATGTGGATTTTCACTACTCCAAATTCTTGTATTTTGTGAATTTAGGTATCCCGTTTTATAAACCATGCTTCATCAGTAAAGATGACTCTTTGCGAAAGTTCTCCATTATTGTTCATATTTACAAACCAATTACAAAACTGTAGTCTACGTAGGTAATCAATTTCTCACAATTCTTGTACTGCTGTGACACGGTATGGATAAAGTTGCATATCTTTTATTTTTTTAATAACTTGTGAGTTGTACCAACAGAAAGGTTTATTTGTTGACTCAAATGTCGAACAGATGTTTGTGGTTCATTTTCCATTATTTCTTCAACACGATTGACAACTTGAGGTGTACGTTTCTTAACTGCTCCGCTGCCTGATTTTCTTAAGAGACTACCAATTTCAGAAAAAAGTCTTAAAGTTCTATCCAAAGTATTCTTAAATTGTATATAATCTATTACAAAATGTGGAAACTTAACTTGAAATTCTACCATGCAATCTTGAACTGAATAAACCCATAAACTATCAATTTTATTACCACTTCGAAAATAAGCCTGGACTAGAAAATTTTATTTTCTGAAGTGAAAGCCATTTTAAAACTGAGAAGCAATTTATTTAAACCAGAATCGACGCACGATTATTTTATGCACTAACTGATATTTGTGATTGACATTATCAAATGTCATTTGGATTTACGTTTACGGAACAACAAACAAATATTAATATATTTGCGTCTTATCCTATCAAAATTTCAAAGTAACCTAGATTAACTTTTCAAATGAACACTTGTTATTTAAAACAATCTTACATGTAAGATCGTTATAAATAAATACATTTTGAAGTAAAACCAGACCTTCAATCGCCAAATAATGGAATCTATCATAATATACTAAAGTCAAGAAATTATTATCTTTATATATATATATACACAGTACTAGTTGTGTATAGCGGCAAAGTAAAAATTAATTCGTAAGTAATTCTAGCGACGAATTATATTGTTCTATCGGTATTTGTCAGTACCGCCATAAATTTAAAGAAAAAAAATAGATGTAAATAATTCCCTACAAAAATTTAAAACTAGGTAGATACGCCATGGACACCATACATAAAGCTTTTTGCTTTATGACGATTTTGTTTTATTGTGAACATAGTAATTTTACGTTTAAAAGAACGTCCATACATTCGTATTCCCGTAAATATAGAAAAAATGAAGATAAGGACCGACTTTAACTACATTTTGGCCCTAAAAATTTTTGATGAGGCATTACAGATTTCATATGAACACGTCTATCATATAGTTCCTATCATATGGGTTCCTAAATGAAAAGCATTACGGCCAATCTGTGCCTGTTTGGAAGTAGATGAAGATATTTTGAACAGTCTTATTACTGTAGATGAAACATGAGTCCATTTTTACGACTTAGAAATAAAACAGCAATCGATGGAGCGGAAGCATTATGGTTCTCCAAGGCCTAAGATGTTACGAATTCAAAAATCCGCTGGAAAAGTTCTTGCATCAGTTTTTTGGGATATTCGATCGATTACCTAAAAAAGTGTCAGACCATCGATGGAGATTTTTATTCTAAATTACTAGCGACCCTGAGAGAGAATATTAAGGAAGCAAGACGTGACATGTTAGCGAAAGTTGTGTTGTTTTTATAGAACAATGCCCCGCGAATTACCATGAATACAACTCTGGATCTAAGGTTCGGCTTACTGGAACACCCGCTTTATTCACCAGACTTAGCCCCCCCAGACTATTATCTGTTCCCTCAATTGAAAAAAAGTTGAAAATAACGTCAATTTTTGTGTAACGAAGAAGTAATAGAAGCTGTGGAGGGCTAGTTTACAGTCCAAGAATCTTTTTTTAGAATGGTTAAAGGCATTGCAGGATCGCTATATTAAGTATATTAATTTAAGAGGAGACTATTTTGAATAATATAAGTCCCAAATTTAAATTGTTATAATAGTAGGCCAAGAATTTATCAATTCTCTCTCATATGTAATACGTCAACATTAAGGCGATCCTCAATAGCTTTGGAAATAAATTGCGTGATTTCTGCTAGTTAGAGGTGGTAGAACGCACATGAACAAATTCATGTTGATAAAGAGACCACAAATGACGTACTTTGCATTCTATTTATTGATATGTTAAACATTCGAAAACTAGAAAAATTACTTAATATGGTCTGTAATTGCCTGACATATACTGATCATATTAGTGCAGAAACTTGTAGAAGGTGTAGTTGCACAAATGCAACACTATCAGGTATTGTAATACTGTCCCTCCTGTTATTTATAAATCTACAGAATGCAGTAGGGTCCTAAATGACTTACTCTGCTTGGGATTGATATTCAATGTAAGCATTTCTGATCTGAAGTTTCGATAAAGATCGTAATCTATTAAATTCATTCTGGTGATGGAATGACCTACTCGTTTTCCACTTCCAGAAATAATTCTCCTTTATCCGTAATAAGTATTTGATATCAGCACTGTACCATGGAGGAAAATGACGACAACCAAGAGTGTTAATCTTTGGAACAGAATCGTCAACTATAAAATAGATTCCAACATATAGTGTAGAATGTTAACGTAAAACCAGTCAACTTAGCAGGTAATATCATTTGATGGGGAATAAACCATTTCTTTCCTAGAAATGTTAAAACCAAAATTTATATCTAGTACCGGCTGATGAAGATCTTCATCAACCTCTAAGCTGGTGTCATCTAATAAGTTGACCTGATATGCAACAATGATAAAACTAAATCAAGCAACCTGCTATAGGAATTGATTAGATGATTAAGTTCACGCAAATCCGAAGAAGACAATTGTGATAAGACAGATATTTACGGTCAAAAATGTTATTGTTAGAGTTGAAGAGAGGACAATCAAAATCTTCAAGAATGATTGTGGAGAAACTTATATATTTGGCATCACTACATTATGCAAAAACTGCAATTAATAATCTTAAACATTGTGATAGGGTTGATTGTTAGTTGTTGGAATTCCATTTAATAGAATGCACAAAACAAAATTTCCAAAAATTGTGTTAATACATGTTTCGCTCACATTGTAGCTTTTACAAGGATATAATACTAACTGAATTTACAATATTAGTGTCTAACTAACCTAAGTGGGGATGGTCTTTGTTTTCAATGAATACATTTACAGTGGGAGTTGTCAAAAATTATATGTGGGCCAAACAGGCCGTGCTTTTAACAAAGGAATTAAAGAACACATGAGGTCCTTTCATAACAAAAAAAAAAAACAGATTATCATTATGCGAAACATTTGTTAGAATGTAAACATGACTTTGACACAATTTAAAAATGTTGTATACACAGAATAAAAGTGTTCTCTTAAATAATTTAAAAGCTTTGGATATTAATAAATTCAAATACACAAACTTACTATTAAACAACCAATTAGATATACCCAACTCCCCACTTCTAAATGTATTCTTTGTAAACAAGGGCCACCCCCCTTAGGTCAGTTAGACAAAATATTGTAAATTCAATTACCACTTAAGTTTAGCTAGTATTATATACTTGATAAAGCTACAGTGTGAGCGAAACATGTCGTATTTTTATTAATATAATTTTTGGAAATTCTAAGACGTGTCTTATTTCAGGTGTTTTGTGTATATAATTAATAATTATAACTAAAATGACATCGATTTTGTATCTAAAGTATGAAGCCTCCAAATATTTTAAATTATTATCTGACATAAAGAAGTTGAAGTAAAGTAAAAATTGAAACCATTTTCTAGGAGTTAAAGATATCAAAATTTCAATAAAAATAGTATACTGTAGTTAAAGATTATTACTATTGAGATTGTCTAGAAATCCACTATGGGAATACGGAAAAAGATGTAAAAACATTAGATTAACAATTCGAAAATTTTTTTTTGTCAATGATCCAAAGTGATTTTTGATTTTACTTTTATTTTCGAAACGCCCTAATATTTTTTAATATTTCGCATACATCCAAATACAATTTTTAAACTTAATTTCAATAAATTTCTTAGTAATCAAGTTGATTAATTAAATTTTAATTCCGTAAAGTATACATTACAATATACAGTCATTTGTAACAAACACGCGGAAACATTGTCGCTTAAATCCTATTTTAAAAATTCAATACCATTCACAAAAAAGCATATCCTCTTTCTACACGACTGCCTACAAACAGATGAGCTTGTGTATACGATTTCATGTGTGCGTGTTTATATGTGCGCGTTTCCTTAGTATATCTGCATTTGTGTGATCGTGGCTTATATCATGTCAACATCCCCGTACGTATTTTCCATATTTGCTTTTCCATTGTCTTGTAAACGCTTTGTCACACGCCGTTTCAGCTGTGTAAAAAAACTCCCAACGGTGCACATCATACGCTAAATCATAACACGCGGAGGGTTATATTTTTTTCCTTCGATGCGGACAGTGCGTAACAAAATAGTATTAGTAATGTCAACTCTGAAAAAGAGACGTGTAAATCCTTTAGCTTTTTAGGCTTCAGCAATTAAATTAAGTAGATATTATGAATTATTTCTATCAAATTAGATCTTGTTACTAAGGATTATATTATTTTAATATCAAATTGTGCTTTAATTATAGCTATGCTACACCAGTTCTTCAATTCTTCTTCGTTTTTTTCCTTAGGCAAAATAAGAACATGGATTATAGATGATAAATAATTGATGGTTCAATAATAATTATCTGAAAAATGTCATCTGTAGTTGGTTGAGTTAACTACCATGTAAATATTTGTTTTTCAAGCAGGACTGTCTTAACGGGGCATCCCCTCTAAGGTCGAGAATCACTTTGTTAGTTCAATTCCATTCGAGAAACAAAATATTTACATTTTCTTTTACCCAACCGACTATAGATGATGTTCTCGAGAGATCTACTATTGAACAAACAATTAGAAATAATATAAACATACAGTAAAGTAGTATTATATATCATTAAATATTTAAGTATGTTTCAAAAGTCATAATTTCTTTTATCTAATGCACCGGACTCGCACTAGGCCACGAGAAATAACTGCTCAGTTTCTTTGTACCTTAGAAACAGTACAGGCTCTTATGGGACTATGCGCACTTTTTCCTAATTATAGAATTAAATTATTCAGTATTTGACAAATATGTGGAACCATGTAATTAACAAAGATATTGATATAAAATTTTAGACGCGAAAATTAGGGAAGAAGAGCCATGTTTTGAAGTATTTTTTAAGTATACAGAGCGCTCAAAATATGCAATATATTGAAGTTATACTTTTTTAAATTGAAGTGTATTTTTTACATTTTAGAATTCTCCTCGATCACAACAAACTATAACACTTGGGGTCTAAAGTATCTTTTATGTATAAATTGGTAAGGAAAAGAAAATAAACTGGTCATACAAAATAAGTTAAACTTAATTTATGAGATTTTCAAAATCGGCGCCACCTACTTATTGACAACCATCTGTGTGTGAATTCTTTTTTAACCCTCGCTATGATGTTTGGTAAAATGATTCGTATCTCTTCATTAATTCTTTTATACAAATCTTGCAAATATCTAGGTCGGGTAAGATACACTTTTTGTTTTAAATAGTCCCACAAGAAGTAATCTAGTGGATTGAGTTCGGGAGAACGTGCGGACTATTAACTTTTGCTTCTCTTTCCAATGCATCTGACGGCAAAAGTTCGATCTAATCGATCTCGAACGATAACTGAATAGTGAAGATGTACCTCATCCTGCTGAAACCTAATGTTTCGTGGAAGTTGTCCATCTTTGGCCATTTATAGTTTTTTCTATAAAACAAGGCCTTATTATTTTGTTTCTGTTAATACCAGACCAAACATTAAGCTTTTTAGGGTGTTGCGTATGTGCGTCTTGTATACAATGAGGATTATTCTGTGGCTAATACCTATAGTTATGTCTATGAATAAATAGTATCGTTCAAATAAAAGGTTGCCTCAACCGAAAACACTATATTATTTACAAAATTGTTATCACAATTACAAATTGGCAATACACTGTGTTTTAATATAATTTGTAGCAGAATTCGTACGACAATTTTTTTGCAAATTGCGGACCCCGCCATTATGTTGCACCTTGTTAAAGTGTTGGTAAAAACAGACCGCAAAATTGACTGCCGATTGGAATATATAGTATTAAAAATATTTCATATTTCTGATGAGTTCCTGTCTTATCACCAAGACTGATCATCATTAATATTTGTATTCTTTCTCTTTCATTTAATTCAACCTTTATTGATATACAATAATTATTTAATGCCACAAACTACTATAAAATTTAAAGATTGTAATATTCACGTTAACTTTTTATTTGACAAAAAGAAATTGTTGTATTTACATTTTGAATTGTAAAGGTTTTTATTTAAACGATCTACCTAAGTATCAAGCAATACTTATGATTTTGAAAATATCGAGAGATAAACATTCTAAAAATTCTTATTTTCGTTTGAATGTAAATCTCAAGCTAAATACTTTAGACTCCAAGCGTTATAGTTTGTTGAAATCGTGTTATTGAGGAGTATCCCAAAATGTAAAAAATACAGGAGGTTGAATTAAAAAAATTGTTGAACTTCGCAGTGTTTACAAAATAACAGACGTCCATATGTTGCAAGATCATTATAATCCTTCACAAATTGACTTAAAATTGTTTCACTTTCCTTCTTTTGACATCTTGATGGATGTTAATACTATTGTAACTATTGATGTACTTGGTAGAAATAACACACTTGCTATATTTCACAAATTTGATTATATTTCTCTAACATATATGTGTCGGCTGTTATGCCATTCTCAAAGAGTTTCCTAGAACTAACTTATCTACGTAACAGTATAATTTATATACCTGGTTTTGTGATGAGGTGGTGGTTAGATTATGTTCATAATGGTATCTATGATGGGGGTGTTTATAAATTCTATCTGTGTATTAGTGACAATTACATTTTGTTTCTGGGCTTTTTTAATTACTATAATTTCTAATAAAACTAATCTTTTACAGTTTATTGCATTATGTACTAAGTTGTAACTATTTATATCGGGCAAATAGTTTTGCTCGATACAGTGTTCCGAGAAACCTGTATTTTTAATGTTATATTTCACGTGTCTTACATGTTCTGATATACGTTTGTTAATGGATCTTCCACTTTGACCTATATATATATATAGCTTCACAGTCTTGACATTTAATGGTATATACCTACTCCAGATTCTTCTAGTTTACCTATTTTATCTTTGTTCATTTTATCTATCATATTGGGCTTATATCCGTTATTTTCTGCTATTTTTTTAATATTTCCAAGTATTGTGGCTTCGAAACAACAAACTATTGTTTTGGTTGTTTATAGTAAATCCAGCTTTAACTTGCTATTCAATTCACCTATCTATTCAATGGTTTAGAAGATTATTTTATTGTCTGCTATAACGTGTCTGTTTGCGTTTGGTATTCAGTTAATGTGCGTTATTTCACAAGTATGAGAAATGTCTTAGTGTTAAAATGTTTTAAAAAATACCGGCACACATACAAACAACAGAAAACCCAAAAACAGAAAACGCAAAAGTGTAATTATACTAACAAGAACATTAAATATTTATGCGAAGTCATAAACTGTTTTAAAATAATACTTTGCTGAGAAAAGGTGAAATATGCATTTATAATGAAAAAGGTTCAAAATATGTACTTATACAAATGCATAATTATCCGAAACCTAGTGATACCACTAATGCAGAAAATATTAGTGATGGTGATAATCAAAACCTGAATATTGCAGCTGTTTTGCAATTGCAAGTTTTTATAGTTCGTCAAGCAACCTGGAGTGGACAATAGAACCACTATCTAAAAATAAAATTCAACCACACGATATTTTTCGGCGTTCACCTGCCTTAGCACAAAAATATATGGCTGCTGCATCAAGAGAAGCTTTTCAATTATTTGTGACTTAAGTTATTATACAGGAAATTTTGCAATTTAGAAGCAAGAGGTCTTTACAATGACAAATCAAAAATGTGGACTGATGCAACTGTTTATTAACTTTATGCATTTTGTAGTACTTATTATGCTGGAGTTGACAGAAACTGAGATATTCCTGCAAGGGAACTTTTTTTATGAATTTACTAGTACCACATATCAGCCACGATGTCCGTATTTCGATTTGAAGAAGTACGAAGATCTATTAAATTTGACAATATAAGAACTGGAGAAACCCTTTTAGAAACCGATAAACTAGCACTGGTATCTTACATCTGGGATCTGTTTATTCAACAATGCAAAACGTGCATCGTACCAGATACTAATGTAATAATTGATGAGCAGCTTGTTGGTTTCAGAGGCAGATGCCAATTCGTTCAGTATATGCCAAGTAAGCCAGTAAAATATAACTTGAAAATTTTTTGGCTGTGCGAATCTAAATCTAGCTTTGCTCTTAATGGTTTAGTTAATAATGGAATAATGGAATAATGGAATAATGGAATAATAGAATAATGGAATAATGGAATAATGGAATAATGGAATAATGGAATAATGGAACGGAACACTCGTACAATAATTGTCGATTATCAAATTCAGACCAGAATTATGAATACTACGTACTAACGCTTGCATTATTTCAAAGCCCAGATTCTTATGTGTAGGACCTGGGAAACCTACACATAAGAATCAGGGCTTTGAAATAATGCAAGCGTTAGTACGTAGTATTCATAATTCTGGTCTGAATTTGATAATCGACAATTATTGTACGAGTGTTCCGTTAACAGAGTACCTTCTGGGAAAAAATATTACTCTTGTTTGTATGTTACGTCCAAATAAGCGAGATATTTCAAAGGAGATGAAATCATCAAAAATTGTGTAGTAACATCTTATTTATTTTGCTACAAAAGACAGCGTGACACAGCTCTTAATAACGATGCTAAAAAGAAGCCCGAAACTATCTGTTACTACAATAAAAGAAACGGCGGTGTCGACGTTATGATTCAAGTTGGTATCGACATACACATGTAAAAGGCAAAGTAAGAGATGAATTGTGAGTTTTTTCACTATAACTAACGTAGCAGCACTAAATGCGTTTATTGTTTTTACTAAAAACATTCAAATTATAACACTGGTGTCACTCACAAACGCAGAAACATTCTGAAGATTTGAAACTGGTGATACCCTATATGGCAAGAAGATCGACTAACTCTAACATACGACGCAGCGTTGTGGACTGTATGAAAAAAATTATTGATATCTCTAATCCACCTACTCAAACAAATGAAACGATCAAGAGAAAAAGATGCTCAGTTTGGAACAAAGTGGTATGTGCTAAATGCAAAAATAATATATGAACGCGGTTTATTACAATACATTTGTGTGCATTTTATAATGAGTTTTAATAGGCGGGCTTGTGAGCCTCGGTTTATGTAAAAGCAGATATTGTATCAGATACGCATCCTAGAGTCAATCCTTATACTTCAAATATAACTTTAAAGTATATACTGTAATATTAATCATGCAATAACGTCACCCGCCGTACGCGTCAACATGTTTGGGGCCCTTCTCGAATAAACATCAGTCGCCTGGAGGATTCTAGAAGCATGATCCGGAATACTATCGAATGCGTATAGGCCTATATAAACGCTCGGAATAAAGTGGGACCAGCATTCAAGCAGCGACCGTCTCGTTAGAAAATAAATATGAAATAAATATTGATGCATAAATATGAAATAAATATTGAATTAGTTATTAAATATTATTTAGTGTGTTTTATTATTAATGTAGTGTGTTTTAAATTACCGTTAGTTTTATTTAAACGAACCCAAAAAGACGAGGTCTTCACAATATTAACGATTTCGTAATTTATGTTATGATAATTTGCATAATAACAAATATAAATATATAAATATTATATAAGAATTTCTATTTTAATAATTATTTAAATCAGTTTTTCGAGGTTTTGGGACTAAATCAAGTTTCGCAAGTTTATTATACTAAATCTTTGTTAATATTTTATTCAACTATCTTCCACGACAAGACGTGGCAACTTGGTACGGTCTTACCATAAGCGCTTTACTGTTTTTTAAGGTGCGAACAAACTATATACCGTAATAGATTTCCATATATTTAGCAATTTTTCCGTCTACAACGGAGAATATCTTTGGAAATACTATATTTGTTCCAAATATTTGTTTTGTTTGACGAAAAGTTATTTCTCCATTTTTTATATTTGGAAAACCACGCCAACTTACATGTTTTTATACAAAAATTAAGTTATGTTATCTACTTTTATTATCAATCACAACCCTAGTAACCAATACTTGTTCTTTCTATTAAGTTCTTACATTGTTTGTTGGATTATTAATATTTATTTTTTTTACAATCTCGATAGATTTTGTACGTCCTTTGTTTCCATTTTATCATGTTTTATGTAACGAGTCACACTAATTTTTGATATCTTTCAATATAAGCCACTATATTATAACAAGTGTTTATTTGAAAAGTCAATCTAGGTTACTTTGAAATTTTGATAGAATAAGACGCAAATATATTAGTATGTGTTTGTTGTTCCGTAAACGTAAATCCAAATGACATTTGATAACGTCAATCACAAATATCAGTTAGTGCATAAAATAATCGTGCGTCGATTCTGGTCTAAATAAATTGCTTCTCAGTTTTAAAATGGCTTTTACTTTAGAACATACATTTTTTATAGTCCAGGCTTATTTTCGAAGTGGTAATAAAATTGATGGTTTATGGGTTTATTCAGTTCAAGATTGCATGGTAGAATTTCAAGTTGAGTTTCCACATTTTGTAATAGATTATATACAATTTAAGAATACTTTGGATGGAACTTTAAAACTTTTTTCTGAAACTGGTAGTCTCTTAAGAAAATCAGGCAGCGGAGCAGTTAAGAAACGTACACCTCAAGTTGTCAATCATGTTGAAGAAATAATTGAAAATGAACCACAAACATCTGTTCGACATTTGAGTCAACAAATAATCCTTTATGTTGGTACAACTCACAAGTTATTAAAAAAAGATATGCAACTTTATCCATACCGTGTCACAGCAGTACAAGAATTGTTAGAAATTGATTACCCACGTAGACTACAGCTTTGTAATTGGTTTGTAAATATGAACGATAATGGAGAACTTTCGCAAAGAGTCATCTTTACTGATGAAGCATGGTTTTATAAAACGGGATACCTAAATTCACAAAATACAAGAATTTGGAGTAGTGAAAATCCACATGTAATTAATGAAGAATCGCTACATCCAGAGAAAATTGGTGTTTGGGCAGCGATAAGCCAAAGGCGAATCATTCGACCAATATTTTTTCAGAGAACGTTAACTGCTCAAAGGTACCGTACGGAAATTTTACAACCATCAATCAGTTGCATGATGATGAACTTCAAAATGCATATTTCCAACAAGACAGAGCACCTTGTCACTGTACTGCAGAATCTTTGGATTATTTAAGAGAATTTTTTGATGAGCGTATAATTAGTCGAAATACTGAAATTGCCTGGCCTGCACGTTCATGCGATTTAACACCTACGACTTCCTTTTGTGGCCTTATCTAAAAAATAACATATTACGAACACCTATATTGAATTTGAATGATATGCTACAGAGAATCGAACAGAAATGCATGTAAATTAATAACAATCCAGTAATGTTGCAGAATATCATCAGAAATTTTGAACGGAGGATTTTAAAGTGCATTGATCTTGAAGGACAAAATTTTCAACATGTGTTATAGTTTTCAATAAATACCTATTATTTGTTATTTATTTATATGTATGAAACTGTCAAAATATACGACTTCGTAGGTTAAGTAGTAAATTTTAATTTACGACATACTTCAAAATGTTCTCAGTAAATCACATGCTAATAGATTGACTTTTCAAATGAACACTTGTTATACATAATAATGTTAATTTTTATTTACTTTTTGTTAAAGTTTTTCATATGATATATTTGTTAGGAACCTATTAATTTTTAACTGTATTTTTACGAATGTGTACAATACACCCGTACACAAAAACTTTCGGGCACCTAAGTAACAAGGAAAGAAACATTTTCTACAAAGTAAGAATTAACAAATTCATTGTTCTTATCAGCTATGTTTGACATCTACGTTTTCACACAGTTTAAGCGATTAATAGTGTGTAGTACCTCCGCGAACTCTAATGACTTCTGCCATACGGCGTGGTAAAATTTGAATGCAGTTGGCGACCTTTTCTTGTGTAATGTTTTCCCATTCCCCACGAAGAATTCGAAAATTCCGAATGGTTACCGGTATGGGTTGTCGGTTGCCTAATTTATCCCAGAGATTTTCGATAGATCCAATTTCAGACTTCGAGCTGGCTATTGCAAACGGCCAAAGTTAATTACATACAACTATTGCTTAACCACCCGTGCGGTGTGAGGTCGCGCGTTATCGTGAATTAGAATAAAGTTTTTACCTACGAATGGAGCAAATGGTACGACGTGATCAGCTAAACACTCGTTGATATACTTAACAGCCGTCATGGTACCATTTTCAATGAAAACAAGTTCAGTTTTCGCTTACAATGAAATGTTAGCCCAAACCATTATACCGCCTACCCCAAATGCCATTCTTAGAGATATACAACACAGACGTTCTCGTCTATCTGGTGAACGCAGACAAAAACGAGACTCATCCGTGAACAATGCGGTGCTTCATTTATCCAATGTCTATGGTCACGGGCAGATCGCATCTTCGCTGAGCTGTGAGCAAAAGTGGACAAGTAGCAGGTTTCCTTGATATCAATCCGTATTCCTTAAAACTTCGGCGAACGGTTCGGGAAGAAACTGTAGTACTGTAAAAGTCTTCAACTTGGCAGGACACAATTATTATGGTAAACCATGATCACGTAGTGTAGATCACATAAATAAAACACTGAAGTCAAATGAATTTAAATTAACTTAAATGGAAATTAATTCCAGATATATATATATATATATATATATATATATATATATATATATATATATATATGTATATATATATATATATATATATAATAACTTCGTGACCTTGGTATGATATGGTAAACCTAATCAGCAGGCGATTAAAGGTCTGTATATTACTTCAAAATATATGTATTTAAAAAACTCTACATGTTTCGGCAGTTCGCCTTTATCAAGAGAATACAAAATATAAATGACAGGATATAAATGTCCATGACATTTATATCCTGTCATTTATATTTTGTATTCTCTTGATAAAGGCGAACTGCCGAAACATGTAGAGTTTTTTAAATACATATATTTTGAAGTAATATACAGACCTTTAATCGCCTACTGATTAGGTTTACATACATATATATATATATATATATATATATATATATATATATATATATATATATATATATATATATATAGGTGTCCAGAAACTCTCCTGACAAACGAAGACCGGAGTTTCCTCAGATAATTTTAAGACAATTAAACCCAAATTTACCTAGTCTGAAAATGCTTCCTAAGGGAGCTAGAGTTCTTTGAAGATGGCGCCTTGTATTTATTTTTTTTTTAATTCCTCCAGAACGCTTCTATTTAGAAAAACAAAAACTGGTATGCTTATTTATCCTCCAGAGATGAATCGATTCCATCAATTGCGAATTTCTAGTACCGGTCATAGGCGTCCGTTTTGGGTAGGTCAACGGTTATTTTAAGGCATAACTTTTTTGTCTTTAACTTTTAAGCATTTGTGACACTAGATTATTAAATTTTCAGGTATTCCAGTACTAAAAGGTACTCTTACTTTAAGTCGGTAGGATACACCGTTTTCTAGAAAAATCGATTTGTAAATTTTTCGTTTTTTCTTCATTAAAGTTCAATTTTTTATTTTTTGCAATAGTTAGCTCTGAACTGCCAACAGAAGTAAAACCTACGTTTTTCATTGTCAAATTGTTGTCAGTTCGCGAAGTTTATCTTTTCATTTTTTACTTTGTGTTATTCAAACACAACGATTTCAATAAAAAAAAAAATGGTTTTTACTAATGAGGAATACGCCGATATGCATTTAGTTTATGGCGAAATGAGGTGTAACGCTCGAGCGGCGCAACGTAGATACGCTGAAAAATTTCCCAATCGTCAGCATCCCACTCACTCAACATTTACAGCTCTTCATCAACGATTAAGAGAAACAGGTTCAGTTGTCCCAAAAAATAATGAAACAGGGAGACATAATGATGTAACAGCAGAACATGAACATGTTATTTTAATGGAAGTTGAGGAAAATCCAGAAATTAGCGTTCGAAGACTATCTGCCACGTACTCCACAATTTCAAAATCTTCCGTAGGAAATATCTTACACAAAGAAAATTTATATCCTTTTCATTTTACAAAGGTGCAAGCACTGCTAGAAGGAGATTTTCCTGCTCGCGTAGAATTCGCTAGATGGTTACAAAATCAGAAAAATCAAGATGAAGATTTCTTCAGGAACATTTTGTTTGGTGACGAAGCTACATTCTCAAAAATTGGAATTTTTAATGTACATAATGCACATGATTATTCGTACGTTGGTGACAATCCCCACGTTGTTCAAGAATTTAAGCATCAGCATAGGTTTAGCATAAACGTCTGGATAGGAGTAGTTGACGATTATCTACTTGGACCTGTGGAATTACCTGCTCGTTTAAATGGTGCTGATTACTTACATTTCCTGCAAAATATTTTACCTGATTTGTTAGATGAGGTGCGTTTAAATATTCGGCAAAACTTATGATTTCTACAGGACGGCTGTCCGGCCCACTTTAGCAGGAACGTACGAGACATTCTAGATAATAACTACGAAGACCATTGGATTGGAAGAGGCGGTCCAGTTGCTTGGCCAGCAAGGTCGCCGGATTTGAATCCTTGCGATTATTGTGTTTGGGGATACATAAAAGCATTTGTTTATTCCGTTCCGATACAAAATCGCGCACAACTCTGGCTAAGGATACAAGATGCTTGCAACGAATTTAGAAATAACTTTGGAATTTTCGCAAGAATTCGGCGTTCTCTAAACAAAAGGGTAAACTTATGCATAGAGACTAATGGTCATCACATCGAGCAACTTTTGTAACAATCTACCTTTGATACTTAATTTATTAAATTAATTTACATCCATGCCTTGATAGTCCAAGCCAACTTCGTCGCTAAAAATAAGTAGGCACATAATAAATTGAACTTTAATGAAGAAAAAACGAAAAATTTACAAATCGATTTTTCTAGAAAACGGTGTATCCTACCGACTTAAAGTAAGAGTACATTTTAATACCTGAAAATTTAATAAACTAGTGTCACCGATGCTTAAAAGTTAAAGACAAAAAAGTTATACCTTAAAATAACCGTTGACCTACCCAAAACGTACGCCTATGACCGGTACTAGAAATTCGCAATTGATGGAATCGATTCATCTCTGGAGGATAAATAACCATACCAGTTTTTGTTTTTCTAAATAGAAGCGTTCTGGAGGAATTTAAAAAAAAATAAATACAAGGCGCCATCTTCAAAGAACTCTAGCTCCCTTAGGAAGCATTTTCGGACTAGGTGAATTTGGGTTTAATAGTCTTAAAATTATCAGAGGAATCTCCGGTCTTCGTTTGTCAGGAGAGTTTCTGGACACCCTGTATATATATATATATATATATATATATATACAAAATGCATTTACTTTATACAGTGAAAAAATTCAAAATATTGAAAAAGTATAAACTTGAAATTAATTATATCACCTATAATTAAAGTGAATGCTTTGTCACACCACAGTAAACATTTTTTATTCACATTAATCATTACAATATATTCTAAACTTTGTTCTGTAAAGTGCGTTCTCAACAACAGAGCTACTGAGAAGCACTTAGAAATAATAATCTTTAATAATAATAATAATTTAATATATCTACCGATTTCCGTATTTTGAACATTACTACAAAAGCCTTTCAGGACATTAAAATCAGGGCTACGAGCGAATATTGCATCAATCTTATTATTAAGCGAAATCGACTCTGTCTCTGCGCCTACATGAATCATTTGAGGATAGCGTCTGTTCCGCAGTATAATGATACCAGACACGGGTGCATATTGGGATTCAGCAAAAGTAATCTTAAATTTTATATTATAGGATAAGCATTTAGTAGATTACTCTTAGGAGAAAAATCTTTAGTCAACAAATGTCTCTGTTACTGTCATTATTTTATGGAAAAAAAATGTCCTTTTCGAATATTATCCTCCACCTATTAATTTTTTAAACACCGTATACGTATTCCTACGGCTAATAAGTCACATTTTTAGTGAATGTTAACGGTTTATATCCTACCAAATATTGGTATTCGGATACTAAATTAATTAGCGCTGTCGCTGTGGCTACTACGGATTATTTATAACTGGAAATATACTGCCATTCGATATAGCTTGTTAATTGTGAATATGATCCAAACTTTGACAAATTATTCTATAAATACCGATGCGAATTACGCACACGATTTAATGTGATAAGATGCTTTTGATTATATAGTATCTCTAATGACTGTAGATGTTCATTAGTTTCCTTCTCTGGTGACAAAAACGAAAGAATGTAGATATTACTAATGTAGCCACCTTACAAACCTCGGTCTATTTTATTGAGGATTTGACAAGTAATTGAAAAGTTTTTAACATAATTAAATTTATATCATAATTTATCCCTCTATGTTACAATATTTATGTAGTATATGAAACTAATAAACAGACTGTTTGAATTCATGTTCCTGAACGATGAGTTATCTGACATTACCACTTGTTTTTATTGTTTTGTTCTTTGCAACTTACATAATATTTATATTTATTTATAATATATACTTATTATTATTTATTTATTATATTCTTATTGTAATTGTATAATATCAATTTTATGTACTTACTCATCATATAAATTAGCTCTCATATATTGGCTGGAAACAATCTTTGTCGCCCAATTCATAGTGTATTTCAGGGGATTGAGATCGGACTCTCTTACCGACTTACTCGATTATTGCCCGGTGATCGCATTGTGTTCTCCCAATAAGGGCTCGGATGTCAGTTGCTAACATTTGCACTCTATTTAGAGTACATGGCTACCTCGATGAGCAGAAGGAAAAATAACGATTTAAAATGACAGTTAGACAAAAATTTTACATGAAATAAATCTTTTCAATGGTTTTCCCACTTCTTTGTTATGTTATTAAGGCATGAATTTTAAAAATAATATTAGCTATCAGAGAAATTTTTTTTCACAGGATATTTCCGTTTGATATCTGTACATTTGATATGAAACATGTGATGAATTTACGAATTCTATTAAGGTTAATCTTTCTGTTGTAGATTGGAAATGTGTCATCAGGAAGTGGCGGCTTAAGGGAATGCCATTATTTTGTACAAATGTAGATGTTTGAGTCACGCAAATGTAATAATCACGGATGTAATTTTTAATTAACTCAAACCTAATGGTCTTTACATTAATAAATGTGTAGTTTAATTATTGACGCAAATAGCTATCACAGCGAGCAAAACATTGAAGCCCTATTTTAAAATGATCTTCCACTTTTACACCAAAGTACAACTTTTGAATAAAAGGTCATGAGTCATAAAACTTTATATACATACTTAGAGCCAGTACGATATTTGTTGAACCAGAATTCCTTGAAGAATTCCGTCACTTCTTGGTATAAACCGCACTCGACAGTGAATAGCCGGTGCGGCGTTCTCCGTAGCAGGTTGCAATTTGTCTTTGTATGTCGTGGTTTGCAGTCGATTTACGTAGCGTGTATCTTTGTGCATTTTAAATATATCTTCGTATTAAAAGAAATTACTGGAGTTTTCTAGAGTCATCATCTAGTACAGTTGATACTTTGGTCATACGATACAAATGTACACCAGTGTAAATTTGGATCATATGACCAAAGTATCAATGTATTGGATGTATTCCAGATGTACCTGGTGTAAGTTTAGGAGTTCTTGGTTGTGCTATTACTACAATCTGGATACATCTGAAATTCATGCAAAAACCTCAAGATTCAGAGGTATATCTGATGTATCTAATGTTTATATTAATATTATTTATCTTGAAAAGTAAGAGGAATAGAATATATAGATCTATTATGATGATTTTAACATTTAAAAAATAGTAATTATATAATAAATAAAATGTTGAAAAAAGTAAATTCTTTAAATATAATTACAAGGCATGCAAGTAAATTCTGTAAGAAAAACAATTGTACAAGTTATATTTACAATTAGGTATTTATATTTAGTTATACAAATAAGTTATTTTATCTGAAGCAGGGAAAAATTTGGTATGTAAACATGTAATACACCAGAGGCTTATAAGTAATTATAGTGTCTTGTAAAGGTACGGCTTGATATAATGAATTACCATTATATTATTAATAACACCAGTAATATAAAATTTAAATTTTAAGAGTTGTTTTATATATGTAAAAAATAGTTTTGTAATTGCATTATGTTACACAATATGTATTGCATATAATTATTATGCTTCTAAATAAATAAATTTTTAGACATGTTTGGTGTTTTTTAAAAACAAAACCTTTGAATTTTGTCATTTTATTCATGTATGAGTAGAATAAGAAAATATTTATCTTTGATAGATGTTTAGCCAGATGAGATCAAAATATATATTTGTATACACTATGTATAGATTTTGACTTCGCAGGCTAAATATCTATTAAAGATACATCATTATAGAAAAATACAAAAATAATAAAGGGAGATACGTGATTCAATTTTCCCGGCATTTGCGTTATCCGCGCCCTCAGTCCCATCTTCAAATACAGTTGACCAGTTCAATCTTGCCGAACTAAAATTTTGTATTGAGTTGGCTATCTCGACTTATCTCTGCTGCTAGCAATTATAGATTACAGTCGACCAGCTCAAAGGACGGAACTTTCATCTCAACTGGGTCAGCGCTGTCCTATTTTAGGTGTAACGATACTAAATTTCGCAACTGTACATACATAGCAAGGGTATGTATTTTCCAATTACGAAGAAAAAGAAAGAGTAGGTACTACCCTTACCGGTAAATTCTAAATTTTGAAATGTCTTGAATAAATCAAATCTAAATATATTTTTTGTACTTTACAAAATACATAAAACATAGACTCAAGTGAATACATTCAGCTTTTTTCGCCAATAATATCGTAAATTCCACACTTTCTAGTATTTCTTTAAAGCTGCTTTACATCACTCGAGACGTGTGTAAAAAGTACTTGTCTAGTATATTCAAATCGTTTCTTTTATACACACATATAAAGACACATATGTATATATATATATATATATATATATATGTATATACGAATATATATGTATATATATATATCTATATATATATATATATATAGTAAATTCAATCAGTTGGCGATTTAAGGTCTGGCTTACTTCAAAGGATATATATTTAAAACAACCCTACATGTTTCGGCAATGATGCCTTTATCAAGGATATAAAATATAAAATATAAATGACAGTATACAAATGTCATATAATTGAGTTGCTATGGATAAAATTATTCAAAGATACATTCCAATTGAATAATAATAATAAATCATGCCTTAATATTCCAAAAACAGAAACACAAAGAAAACAGGGAAAAGCGAGGCATGAGTTATTATTATGTATGCGCCCGTGGAGCGTCTTAAGATGCAAAGTTGTCGGCATTCGCCTTAAACGAGAAGGAAAACCACGAAAACCTACTCGGACAACTAGACAGGAATCAAAACACGGAACAGTCAGCATGATAAGCAAATGTATATGATATTTAAATGTAATTGACATTTAAATAACTTAAGATATATAATTATATAACAAAAAAAAATATAATGGTAAATTGCAGATCGTTACACAATTAAGTTATAGTATATACTGCTTAAACTTTTTATATCATTTCTGTTGTTAATTGAATTTTTTTCCTGTTTAATACTAATCATTTCTTTAATTTGTCTTTTCATTGTGTGTTGTTCTTTATCAATTATCTGTGTGATTTTAAAATGGAAATGGTGATCGCGCTATAGTTTGTGTGTAGATAAAGCAGTTTTGTCTGTTTTAGAGTATTTGTGGGCTTGTATAAATATTGTTTCGTTTGGCCTATGTAGTAACTATCGCAATAGAGACATGGTATTTTATATATGACATGTGTTTCTCGATTTTTTTCTATTTTAGGTTTAAGTTTTGAAAATAAATGTTTATTAGTATTACTAAGTTTATATGTTGTAGCTATATCATATTTTTTTAAAGTGTATTTAATTTTTTTTGATAGTTGTGGAACATATGGAATCGTGATATATGTTTTGTCATTGTTCAAATTTTTATTGGTGTCTGCAGTGTTGTATATGTATTTGGTGTACTTTTTTTTTAATAGTTTGGTCTATAAGTTGTGGTGGATAATTATTATCTGTTAAGATTGTTTCAATTTTCTTTATGTTATCTTTTCTGTATTGAGTATGTGATAGCTTTACTGCCTTATCAGTCAGATTATTTATAATCATTTTATTGAATACTGTAGTAGCATTTGAGTGGTAATTCATATATCGAAAAGAAGCTGTGGGTTTATTATACCAATTTGTATAAATAGTACCCTGTCTATCATAGCTCAAAGAAATATCAAGAAAATTAATACTGTTATTAATTTCTTCTTCAATAGTGAATTTTAATTAGTTGTGAAAATTGTTGAATTTATTTAAAAGATAGTTTATTTTGTTAGTCGGAATACATGTTATGATATCATCAACACATCTTTTGAAAAAATGGGGTGGAAGTCTAATGAAATGATAACGTTTTGTTCTAAATGTTCCATTGGTATAATAAACCCACAGCTTCTTTTCGATATATGAATTACCACTCAAATGCTCCTACAGTATTCAATAAAATGATTATAAATAATCTGACTGATAGGGCAGTAAAACTTTCACATACTCAATACAGAAAAGATAACATAAAGAAAATTAAAACAATCTTAACAGATAATAATTATCCACCACAACTTATAGACCAAACTATTAAAAAAAGAGTACACCAAATATACAACACCGCAGACACCAATAAAAATTTGAACAATGACACAACATATATCACGATTCCATATGTTCCACAACTATCAGAAAAAATTAAATACACTTTAAAAAAATATGATATAGCTACAACATATAAACTTAGTAATACTAATAAACATTTATTTTCAAAACTTAAACCTAAAATAGAAAAAATCGAGAAACACATGTCATATATAAAATACCATGTCTCGATTGCGATAGTTACTACATAGGCCAAACGAAACAATATTTATACAAGCCCACAAATACTCTAAAATAGACAAAACTGCTTTATCTACACACAAACTACAATGCGATCACCATTTCGATTTTGAAAACACACAGATAATTGATAAAGAACAACACACAATGAAAAGACAAATTAAAGAAATGATTAGTATTAAACAGGAAAAAAATTCAATTAACAACAGAAATGATATAAAAAATTTAAGCAGTATATACTATAACTTAATTGTGTAACGATCTGCAATTTACAATTATAATATATATATTTTTTGTTATATAATTATATATCTTAAGTTATTTAAATATCAATTACATTTAAATATCATATACATTTGCTTATCATGCTGACTGTTCCGTGTTTTGATTCCTGTCTAGTTGTCCGAGTAGGTTTTCGTGGTTTTCCTTCTCGTTTAAGGCGAATGCCGACAACTTTGCATCTTAAGACGCTCCACGGGCGCATACATAATAATAACTCATGCCTTGCTTTTCCCTGTTTTCTTTGTCTTTCTGTTTTTGGAATACTAAGGCATGATTTATTATTATTCAATTGGAATGTATCTTTGAATAATTTTATCCATAGCAACTCAATTATATGACATTTGTATACTGTCATTTCTATTTTATATTTTATGTCCTTGATAAAGACATCATTGCCGAAAGATGTAGGGTTGTTTTAAATATATATACTTTGAAGTAAGCCAGACCTTAAATCGCCAACTGATTGAATTTACCATATCATACCAAGGTCACGAAAATATTATATGTACACATATATATATATATATATATATATATATATATATATATATATATATATATATACAAAAGAATCAATCTTCTTGAGAAAAACTCTTTCTTGACAAGAAAATGTATTTCAATTTAAGTACACTTACTTTTGTATATGATATAGAGATTTTGTCTAATCGTATTTACTTAAACGACACATTACGTAGTTTCCATATATTGAATTGATATTTAGGATCGTTTTAGAAATCCTTCACAGTCACGAATATTCTAGGAATAAGAACGAGAATCCTTTTGAAGTAAAAATACTTTCTCTCTTTGAAAGTGTAATCGTTCGAGATCGCACGATCGCTTTAAGCAAAAATACAGAAGATACCAAATCGATAACAATGTTAAAGGAATAGTGCCTATCTAATCTCGGAAATCGTTGCCATGTTTTCCGTATCCGACTATGTACTTTATTTTATTAAAGTATTTGTATAGTCTATAAACGTAAATAATAATAACAATATACTTAGGCAACACACAAAGACTACTGGATAATATACACTCACCGGCAAAATTAACGCATAATTTATTAAAATGCTTTTTCTTGCAATTTAAATGCTTCTATTTGGATTCTTCTAATATAGAATTAACTTTAGGCGCTTTATGTGTAAAATAAAATCCAAGTAGGCGCCTGTCGTTAACTAAGACAGCTATTTTAACTCAATAAATCGAGAAGTGCAGTTAATAAAGACAGTATATACGTCGTAATCGTTGTTTTTAAAGTTGTTTCAATAATTTTGGCAGTTTTTGGTCGTTCTGTTATTATTTAAAAGCATTTTTATTAATTGTGGAGCTTTTAACGCGTGATAATGCCATACGAGCCACTATATTTCTCTAGCATGGAAGAACCCAGCAGTATGTCGCAAATCTTCTTGGAGTAAAACAACCTAGTATATCCCGACTTGCTAGGCGCCCTAGAGCAACTGATGATGTAAGCAGGAGGCCAGGGCAAGGTAGAAAACGTGTTACTTCGGCGGTGGATTATAGATTTTTAATTTAAATTGCCTTCCTGATCGCACCACCACTGCAGTTCAGATGAGGTGCATGCTGTATGCAACTCAAGAAGTACAAGTTAGTGAGAGGATAGTACGAAGAAGGTTAGAACAAGCCAATCTTGATGCCCGTCGCCCTTGCTGGATGCCCTATTTTATTACCAATCATCGGAGAGCTCGGCTAGTTTTCTGTCGTTTATATACCAACTGGAATGTAAACGATTGGCAAATAGTTCTTTTTATAGATGAATGCCGGTTTAGTCGACTAGGTGTCAACGGTCGATAGATAGTATGGAGACGGCTAGATGAACGTTTTTCGCTACGCGATTGTAGATAGGAACCGATTCGGTGGTGGCTCAGTTATGGTTTGGGGTGGCATTTCTATTCATGGCTCTATGGTCATTCTTGGTAGATCTGCTCTGAATGCTCATAGGTACAACGAAGACCATGTAGTACCGTTTGCTCTACTACGCGGTCCATATTTTCTGCTAATGCAGGACAATGCCGGGACGTAGCTGCTGTAGTTGAATAATTTTTAAATAATGTTAATGTCCAGACTTACATCCCATAAATCATCTACTGGATTAGATGAAAAGAAAGCTACAAAACAGAAGACATAAGGTACCTACTTTTAATCAGCTTCAAGAAGCTTTACAAGAAAAGTGGAATAATGTCGACACAAACTTTGTGCAAAATTTGATTCAGACCATGCCTCAAGGTGTCCAAGCTGTTATAAGAGCACGAGGAGGCCATACCAGATATTAACCATAAATAAATGTCGTTTGTAACAACTATAGGTTCTTTTGGTTTGGTAATTTTTATTAAATAAAAGAATTTTAAAAGCCATAACTTACTCAAATTAATGAGTTATTCAAAGAATTAAGACTGCATATCATTTGCACATATTTTTCTGATCATTTAAAATTTTTTTGTAATAGATATCATAAAAATTCAAATTATGCGTTAATTTTGCCGGTGCGTGTTTATAAAATGTGTTTTTTAAAATTCAAACTCAAAGATAGCTTTGGAATTGAGAAAATGTGAAGCTACACTATATGTGCACGTTAACTGTCAAGACGTATTTGGGTTGTCATTTGTGTATTGTGTTTTGGCTGCAAGGTTCATAGTTTTGCTTTAGTGACTATGTGTTTTACCCAAATACAAAAAACATAAATAAATCTCAAACTACAAATTTGTTTTTTGTGTTTATGATTTACTGTAAAATAAAGTTATGTAGATTTTATAGTGTGGTACTGTTCACAATGTACATTTCATGGCTTTCTATGAGTATGCATGAAACACCAGTTATAATTACAATTAGATACATATTTGTAACATAAAATGCCAAAAATAAATAATTGTAATAAAAGCGAATTATAAATATAAAAAGAATACCACAATTTAAAAAAATAAATAAAATAAAACAAGGAACAGATTAGTATTGTCATTAAAGAACTATATTTCCTAGTTGTTCCATAGCGTATCATAAATGGAGTGTAACGTGCCTTCAAAATCTTTCCTCATTATAGTAGACTGTTATTTAAGTAATTAAGTAATCATAAATTGGTGCACATGCGAAGGTTTATAAAACTTCAGATTCTGATAGTTGCATTATATAAATTCAAATTATATATGCTTATATTTATTATATTACTTTATTAAAATGTTAGAGTTACAAAACAAAATATTTATTATTCAAAGTTATTATAGAACTGGCTAAAATTAGAAAATGCAGATTGGCTTTATTCCACTGATTAATGCTTACAGGATTTCCGACAACAATATCCTAATCTGGCAGTTACCTACGCACAACTGCAAAACATATTTTGCGTTCGAAATGAACTCATTATGAAACCCAAAACAGTATCGAAATGAGCTTCATTTCAATACAGTTTTTTTCATTTTTCAATGTTGGCGTTGTTCGAATACAGAAATAAATATCATTGCTGTCATTTGATTTTAAGAATTTATGTACATTTGACAGATATGATATATGTTCGTATTTTACACAAACAACGTACGTTGTATACAATTGACAACAACATATATATGTTTCTATGTCATTCATGTTTATATTTTTAAATGAAGTATCAAGTAATGTTAACGAAAATTAGTAAATAATATGTAATATAATATACTTCGCGGATAGCAAGATTTAAATTTGAAAATGTCAAGTATCAATATGACCAACTGCATGCTTTATATAAAAATTAAGCTCTGAACTTTCAAATTAAATAATTCCAATTTAAGCAATTTATTAATGTAAAAATCGCAAAATAGAAAAAATAGTATAAAAAACTCGTTTCATAAGGCCTTTTGCCGCACTCGTTCTTTAGAAAACTCGTCGCTAACGCGGCTCGTTTTCTAAACTGATCTCGTGCGGCAAAATGGTGCTTTATGAAACTTGTTTTTTAATATACTATTTTCTATTTTGCGTTCGAAATGAACTCATTATGAAACCCAAAACAGTATCGAAATGAGCTTCATTTCGATACACTTTTTTTCATTTTTCAATGTTGGCGTTGTTCGAATACAGAAATAAATATCATTGCTGTCATTTGATTTTAAGAATTTATGTACATTTGACAGATATGATATATGTCCGTATTTTACACAAACAACGTATGTTGTATACAATAGACAACAACATATATATGTTTCTATGTCACTCATGTTTATATTTTTAAATGAAATATCAAGTAATGTTAACGAAAATTAATAAATAATATGTAATATAATATACTTCGCGGATAGCAAGATTTAAATTTGAAAATGTCAAGTATCAATATGACCAACTGCATGCTTTATATATAAAAATTAAGCTCTGAACTTTCAAATTAAATAATTCCAATTTAAGCAATTTATTAATGTAAAAAACGCAAAATAGAAAAAATAGTATAAAAAACTCCTTTCATAAGGCCTTTTGCCGCATTCGCTCTTTAGAAATCTCAAACAACAAGAGATACTTCTTACAATTTCTTATTACAATTTCTTATATTTATAAAATATTTATAAAGTATTTCGACACTCTCATGATTAAAGGCAAGATATCTGAAAGTCATATGTTGGTGATATTCCTATTATCAGGATAAAATAAAACAAATTTTAATGAATTTCACTTTTTACTTTACACCGTAACGAACGTTTCGCTCCAACCTGAGGTTCATCAGACATATAAATAACTAATGTACAAATTTTTACACAAATGTACCGTAACAAACACATTTTTTGTTTTGAATAGTTGAAGGAATGGGTACTTTTTATTACTAAAATGTCTATGCACAAAACTTTCACTACGGTTTATACAATACTGTTCTTAAGTGATAAAACTGAGGGTCTACATTATGTTATAGGGAGGTAAAGAAGTCCTATGGAGAAATACAATATATGACTGTCTGAATATCAAATAAATAAATTGAGTAAGGGTGAATTATTAGTTTCTAATTGATCATTGAGGATCTTGTCGGTTTTCTTTAATTTATTAATTTGAAGTGACTCTAATAAATTAATTTTTTCGCCCTTAACTTAATTTATTAGAGTCACTTGAAATTAATAAATTAAAGAAAACCGACAAGGAATAATCGGCAATTAGAAACTAATAATTCGCACTTACTCAATTTATTTATTTGATATTCAGACAGTTATATATTGTATTTTTCCATAGAACTTCTTTACCTCCCTGTAACATAATGTAGACCCTCAGTTTTATCACTTAAGAACAGTATTGTATAAACCGTAGTGAAAGTTTTGTGCATAGACATTTTAGTAATAAAAAGTACCCATTCCTTCAACTATTCAAAAGAAAACATGTGTTTGTTACGGTACATTTGTGTAAAAATTTGTCCATAAGTTAGTTATATGTCTGATGAAGCTAAGGTTGGAGCGAAACAATTGTTACGGTGTAAAGTGAAAAGTTAAATTCATTAAAATTTGTTTTATTTTATCCTGATAATAGTGATAATGGAATTTCATCAAGTAAAGGCTGAAACAATCCTATATTGGTGATATTCCACTTAAAAGTAAGAATCGGCCGATATTGCCAAATCTATTTTATCTGTTATTTCATTATCATTTATAAAGTACGATCAAACAAAAATTGACAGTGAAGGAGTATAACACAACATTCCATAATATCTAAATATCGACGTTATATTTAGATTCCTTGAGCCAAGCTACCACCACATTCGGATGCTGTTTAAATTTATCTATATTATCTATAGAACAAATTTCAGGGTAAATTTTAATATACTCTTAAAAAATTAAGTCGTTACTAAAAAAAATGAAGAGCTCAGATTGGATCATTGAAGGATACTGCAAGCATAAATAAAGTTGCTAAAAGAAAATTCATGACAAATTATACTTAACATTTTCGATGTCTTAAGTAGAATCGCAAAAGACTGATAGAAGTTGGAGCAAAGCCAAAAGAGTTAAGTTTTTTAAAAAGAATCTTATGATCCATTCAATCAAATGAATTAGAAAAGTTAGTGTGAATAACATCAATATGCTCGCGCCTATCCAATATATTGAATTGAATAATATATAACAACCTTTTCATATAATTTAAAAAATACTGTAATGTATGTATATATATATATATATAGATAATTATTTCGTGACCTTTGTATGTTATAGTAAATTCAACTTGTTGGCGATTTAAGGTCTGGTTTTACTTCAAAAAGTATATATTTAAAACAATCCTACATGTTTCGGCAAATGATGTCTTTTTCAAGGAATATAAAATATAAATGACAGTATATTAATGTCATGTGTATACATTTGTAGTTGCTATGGATAAAATTATTCAAAGATGCATTCCAATATAATAATAATAAATCATGCCTTAGTATTCTAAAATACATAGACAACAAAAACAGGGGAACACAAGACATGAGTTATTATTACGTATGCGCCCGTAGAGCTAATTAAGATGTTAATCTGTCGGCATTCGCTTAAACGAGAAGGAAAACCACGAAAACCTACTCGAACAACAAGACAGGGATCAAAATACGGAACTGTCAGCATGATAAGCAAATGTATAGATATTTAAATAACATAAGATATATAATTATATAACAGCATATATACTATGATGGTAAATTGCAGATCGTTACATAATTAAGTTATAGTATATACTGCTTAAATTTTGTATATCACTTCTGTTGTTAATTGAGTTTTTTTCCTGTTTAATACTAATCATTTCTTTAATTTCCCTTTTCATTGTGTGTTGTTCTTTATCAATTATCTGTGTGTTTTCAAAATCGAAATGGTGATCGTGTTGTAGTTTGTGCGATAGTTACTACATAGGCCAAACTAAACAATATTTATACAAAAGAATACAAGCCCACAAATACTCTAAAACAGACAAAACTGCTTTATCTACACACAAACTACAACGCGATCACCATTTCGATTTTGAAAACACACAGATAATTGATAAAGAACAAATATATCACACCGAATATACATAAGTGCGCATGCGTGACTTTGGCGCAACTCAATCGAAATTTAAAGCCATGTAAGATTATTCCCGGCAAATTTAGTGCCTGCTTTGCACACAATTTTCAATTGAGAGTCATGTGAATAACTTCTTTGTAAAACTCAAATAATAAATTATGATATTATTTATTTGGACTGCTAGCCAAAATCTCTAATATTCAAATACAATAATTGTTGATTCAGTATTTTTTTTATAGCATATTTGTTTATACTAACCTTATTAATAATATAATATTGCGATAAATCGTTGTTTAACACTAGCAAAGACGACATATTAAAACAATCCATCAGAAGTATGCAGAAAATAGAAAAAAAGTCATATTAATTGCCTATTCTGTATAGAAGAATGATATCATTGGGAAGCTACAATAGCTTAAACAAACTCCTGACTGAAATTCATAATGTAAGGATAACTGAAGTAAGTTTTGCATTTTCTAGCAATGAGCAGTATGGTGCCTGAAAAAGTACATTAAAAGTAAATTATGTCATTTGTCGGACAAAGAAAAAGGAAGATCAGACTGAAATTCATTAATTTCATTATATATGTACTCCAAGTAATGCAGTTGGTAATTATAATATGATTTGCTTTAAAATTATATATCAATGACAAATGTTACTAATTTAATGTTTTACAAGCAAATGCTATTTGAGAACAGAAAAAGTAGGAGGATCCATTAAAATACAAAGTTTGTCCTTCACATTTAATTATTAATTCTTTCAACAATGATATAGTATTACAATTTATATACATAATCATGTGTAATAAATCATAAAGTTCTACTGTTGTAGGTCAGGTCATGGTTAAATTCATAACCACTCATGTGGGTCACAAGGAAGATGTACGTAGCCAACATTTACCAACAACAAAATAGAATAGTATTGTGACAAAACTTCAAATGGGAAGTATAGTGGATAAAATTATAACAGATGCCAGAAGTTCTTAGAGTGGAAAATGAAGCAGACTAAATGTAATAACTAGAAAAGATATTAATTTTGATAAATTATAAGATTTGGTAGATATAAAAATGTGGCAAAGTATCACAAATATAGAAAGACCAAACTCGAATAATTACGAAGATCAAATAACTATAAAATCACACAAACAAGCAGAAAAGATGAGCAGATACTTAGTCAAGGAGGTAGGGTTTGGAGAATTTCAGGTACAGTCTTCATCAACTAGTAATAGTTATTCTAAAAGTTATAATGAACTCTGTGAAAAAGAGTGTAAAAACCTTATATTGTAGAGTGCAAGATTTGTATTCATAGGTAAAAATGTGATTGTCCACAGTATGCTGTGAAAACATACATTTAATTAGTCTATATGAGCAGGAGGGAGGATGGTAATTCTGTTTTAGTAGACTTAAATAATATGATATCGCAAGATAATTGACAATTTAGTGATTATCACAATTAGAGAACGGATGCAATTTCCATAAAACGCAATCGGCAATTGGAATTGTGTATAACGTCGCTCAGTACATCCCGGCGTAATTCAATGAAGTATTTGTTTGACTTACTCGGCCACCTGGTCTCGCAGCGATAACAATGGACAACCCAGCTATTGTATTCGGAGAATATAGTGTTTTCAGTGGTGTCGTGTACGTAGATAAAATAAATAAGTTTATCGTATTTCGTAAGAGAAATAGCACGTACATTCCTTTTCTTTTCATTTAAGCAACATCTTCCAATTATTTTCACGTAAGTGTGCATAAAATTTCGTTATTTAATTTCGTTTATTTGGATCTAGAATATTCTTACTTTTTCAGACAATGGAAGAGCGTCGAAAATGGCATCGTGTAACAATGGCGAGTTGGATTGAGGGCCATACTGATTGTATGTACATTGCCAGTGATTCCGAAATTTATTGTGAAGTGTGTGAAACGTTATTGAAAAATTGCAATAAATCAACCGTAAAACGTCACGTAGGATAGTTAAAGCACGAAAAAAAATTGAACCCATAGGAATCTGACAATTTTAACGAAGAACTCTGTGAACTTTTATGGCAGCTAATATTCCATTATTTAAATTGAAGAATCCAATTTTGAAGACATTTCTGAAAAAATATACTGGTCGAAATGTTCCTGATGAATCAACTTTACGCAAATATTATGTTTCTAGGTGCTATACGAGAACAGTAGAACGCATTAGAAGCCATCTTTTAAATCAATACATATGGATAAGCGCCGACGAAACGGTGGATATGTTAGTACGCTGTGTGGTAAATGTTGTAGCTGGTGTACTACATCCAACGATTCCCTATAACTCATATGTAATAGCAACAAGTGTTATAAATAGAGTTGATGCGGAAACAGTTGCTGAAACCATTAAGGAGAATATGCAAAAGATGCTTCATTCGGACGCCACGTACAAAAAAAAAATACTTTTATTTGTCAGTGATAGTGCTGCGTATATGTTAAAAACAGGCAGACTATTGAAGAAAACATATCCTAATATGCTGCATATTACTTGTGTAGCACATGCTCTCCACAGAATCTTTGAATATATCAGAGACACTTTTCCGGAAGTTGATAGACTTGTATCAGCTTTTAAAAAAGTTTTCAGAAAAGCACCATGGAGAGTAGCTCTTTTCAGGGAAAAATTTCCATCTCTGTCACTGCCTCCCACTCCAGTAATATCTAGATGGGGAACATGACTGGAAGCTACTAGTTATTATGCTGAGAATTTCGATAGTCTAAAACATTTCGTAACACTGCTAAAGGAGGATGCTAGAAGTATTGGTGAGTGCAAGGAGCTCACACAAATCCCAAATTTAAAAAATCAGTTGTACTTTCTTCACGAACACATTGGAAAATTGCCAAAACTAATCACTTATTTTGAAAATCGAAATCTCAAATTAAATGACGGATTAACCACATTAGATGTGGCTGTTAATAATTTGAAAAGTATTCCAAGTGACTTCGGATGTGGCTTTCAGCAAAAGTTTGAAGCAGTTCTTAATAGAAATCCAGATTTAATTACATTGCAGCAATTATGTATGGAGACAATTCCACAAAATCTAACGGCTAAATATGAAGAAATAAAAGAATATTTCCAGTATGCACCTATAACCAGTTGCGATGTAGAAAGGACGTTTTCTATTTATAAGGATGTATACTTAATTCAAAGAGAACAAAATTGACAGAAGAAAACCTTGAGAAACTATTGCTAGTCAATATTAATACTCCTTTACTCAATTTGAACGACAAAATGAACAAATAAAAATGGTCCAATTATAGAAATAAAATTAAAAACTTTAAAAATACAACTTTTCAGCAAATACATATGTATTTCGTAATTTTATAGATCACCACCCGTTTGTTTTCCAATTATATAAATAAAATTAATTAATAAATATGTATTTCGTAATTTTAGATAGATAGATCACCACCCGTATGTTTTCCAATTATATAAATAAAATTAAAAACTTTATAAATACAACTTTTCAACAAATAAATATGTATTTCGTAATTTTATAAATCACCACCCGTTCGTTTTCCAATTATATAAATAAAATTAAATATTTTAGAAATACAGCCTTTCGCCAGTACTGTACTGGGCTTTGCGTCATGTGGTAAGCGTGTTCGTTCTCTAATCATAATCAAGAAATACAAAAATTTATTGGCGAAAAGAAAACTGATACTGAAAATTTATATGACAACGAAGATGTAATAAGAAGAGTTCAATATTAAAAAGTGATTGATTTTCTAAATGGATTTGATTTTGAGGCATTTAATAGCACAGTAGACAATATTTTGAAGATAAAGGAAGATAATCAAATAGAACGAAAACGAAAAAATAGAGAAGCAACATTATTTCTATTAAAAAAGAAAAAACAATAATAATATTGACATACGTATACCTACTTATTATGTAAATTCGTTGTTAGAAATGTTTGTCTTTTTACTACGTAAATCTTTATAATATAACCTACTTATAAATGAGTAAATTTACATATAACTTGTAAGCATTACTAAATATAACAATAAATAAATAGACTTATAAGTACTTAGTTTTTATTTTTTCAAATAATTTGAATACACTATACTTTTTATTTATAAATAAATTATATTTAAATGAATTTCGTAATTTTATAGTTCCAGTCTTCCAGTGTTTCTGGTCTTTTAGTCTTCCAGAGTTCCATCATAAAACAAAAACAATTATTAGAAAATTAACTCCATTATTAATCATCCAACTCTGAATTAAAAATTGAGTATTTTATATGGTGCGCAACACGCACTGAATATGACGGGAATAATCTTGCATGGCTTTGAATTTCGATTGTGTCGCCCTAAAGTCACGCATGCGCACTTATAAATGTCCGGTGTGATATTTAGACTAGCCTTAAAGAAAGTATGCCTTTAGTTGCTGCCTAAGTGTAACACAATTTTGTACGTCACATGTTATGAGAAAGGGTCTTAAGACATCTGATAGCCAAGAGAGGCACGCCGGCATCGGCTTCCTTGTGTAGCTGAGCTACAACTAGAAGGAAACTAAGCGTATAAATGAATAAACTGTTACTAATAGCCTATAGATGGTCCAACATACCATGTAAAGTTAGCATATCGATGTTTAATACATCATACAGTAATACAAAAATGTTAAAAATCAAATCTGTATTATGTATACGTGGATATATAACAAGTGTTTATTTGAAAAGTCAATCTAGTTAACTTTGAAATTTTGATAGAATAAGTCACAAATATATTAGTATGTGTTTGTTGTTCCGTAAACGTAAATCCAAATGACATTTGATAATGTCAATCACAAATATCAGTTAGTGCATAAAATAATCGTGCGTCGATTTTGGTTTAAATAAATTGCTTCTCAGTTTTAAAATGGCTTTCACTTTAGAACATAATTTTTTTTAGTCCAGGCTTATTTTCGAAGTGGTAATAAAATTGATGGTTTATGGGTTTATTCAGTTCAAGATTGCATGGTAGAATTTCAAGTTGTGTTTCCACATTTTGTAATAGATTATATAAAATTTAAGAATACTTTGGTTAGAACTTTAAAACTTTTTTCTGAAACTGGTAGTCTCTTAAGAAAATCGGGCAGCGGAGCAGTTAAGAAACGTACACCTCAAGTTGTCAATCGTGTTGAAGAAATAATGGAAAACGAACCACAAACATCTGTTCGACATTTGAGTCAATAAATAAACCTTTCTGTTGGTACAACTCACAAGTTATTAAAAAAAGATATGCAACTTTATCCATACCGTGTCACAGCAGTACAAGAATTGTTAGAAATTTACCCACGTAGACTACAGTTTTGTAATTGGTTCGTAAATATGAACAATAATGGAGAACTTTCGCAAAGAGTCATCTTTACTGATGAAGCATGGTTTTATAAAACGGGATACCTAAATTCACAAAATACAAGAATTTGGAGTAGTGAAAATCCACATGTAATTAATGAAGAATCGTTACATCCAGAGAAATTTGGTGTTTGGGCAGCGAAAAGCCAAAGGCTGGACCAAAATTTTTTCAGAGAACGTTAAATGCTCAAAGGTGCCGTACGACAATTTTACAACCATTTGTCAATCAGTTGCATGATGATGAACTTCAAAATGCTTATTTCCAACAAGACGGAGCACCTTGTCACTGTACTGCAGAATCTTTGGATTATTTAAGAGAATTTTTTGATGAGCGTATAATTAGTCGAAATACTGAAATTGCCTGGCCTGCACGTTCATGCGATTTAACACCTTGCGACTTCTTTTTGTGGCCTTATCTAAAAAATAACATATTTCGAACACCTATATTGAATTTGAATGATATGCTACAGAGAATCGAACAGAAATGCATGGAAATTGATAACAATCCAGTAATGTTGCAGAATATCATCAGAAATTTTGAATGGAGGATTTTAAAGTGCATTGATCTTGAAGGACCACATTTTCAACATTTGTTATAGTTTTCAATAAATACCTATTATTTGTTATTTATTTGTATGTATGAAACTGTCAAAATATACGACTTCGTAGGTTAAGTAGTAAATTTTAATTTACGACATACTTAAAATGTTCTCAGTAAATCACATGCTACTAGATTGACTTTTCAAATGAATACTTGTTATGTATATCCATGTATACATAGATGTTAATATGCTACTTTTACATAATCTAGAAAAGTTTGTTATAATTGAAATGGGCCTATATTGGGTGGTAAATTGGAATCACCTCTTCTATGCATTCGCACAACCCTTGCCATTTTTAATGGTTAGGAAAAACGTCGAAAAAATAGATAGAAGGAAAAGAAATGCATGCCTACATTTTCGAATAAAAAGCTAAGTAATAAATGATCCTCGGATCAGTGTTTGTTAGGGAAAACAGCCATTAATTCATCTTCAGTTACAGGCGACAAGAAATAAAGGAGTCGCGAGCTGATTCAGTGAATGAAGATTTATCAACAGGAGTGTATGCAACAAAAAAGTTCAAGCAAATGCATTAACTATATGAATAGGGTCAACATCATCATCCAGTACACTTGCTATTTTCATTGAGCGTTCTTTTTATACGAAGGAAGTTTCATAGTTTGGAAGGAGTAGTTATAATGGAATTTTCCATATCATCGCGATAGCATAAATGTTGTGAATTTGACTAAACTAAAATCATGTCTACACGTAAAAATGAAAAAAATATTCTTCGTGGGCGAATTTAATAATGTTGCCGTAATAATTTTTTCTTAAATGTGTTGACAATTGACTAGATTCAATTTATAAATATCAATATACAAGATACTCTTATATGTAAAAAGTCCTACTAAAAGGCTACTACATATTCCTTACGCCAAAATAAGCCGATTAAAGACAACTTACCTTAATACAAAGTTGCTTAGTTTGGGCGCTATACAGCGCTGAAGTTACAATTCTAAAATCATTTTGTTATTATAAATTCGAAACAGTTCATGCGATTTTGCTAAAATTTGGTGACAAATGACATTTTTAAGATTATTTATGGTACAAAAAATGGAACATTAAAGTCTTAGTACTTTAAAGTAAAATATTAAAGTTCAAGGACTTTAAAATTATAAGTTAATTGTTGTCAGGAATAATTCAAATTTATTCATATTTCAATAAACAATAATAACATTGACCATGATAGTAATAGTATCTTACAAAAAATACCTTTTCTGTAATTACACAAACCAAATTTTATATTTAAACCCCTCTTTTACCATTGGCGTAGAAATTTGAAGTGAGCATTTATAAAAAAGCCAAGTCCTATGCCAATGAAGTGATGTTACTTAAAATTTTGATATGGGCTTTTTGTCATAAAATTATGTTATTGTTCAAAATTTTAACACAATCGCATGAGCTGTTTCATATTTATAATTAAAAAGCGACTTCGGAATTGTAACTTCAGCGCCATATAGAGCCTAAACTAAGCAACTTTGTACTAAGGTTAGTTGTTTTAATTCGGCGTGTTTTGACGTAAGGAATATGTAGTAGGTTTTTATAAATACCTTTTACAGATACCTTGTATAAAGTGTATTTCTTTACTATTTAAAGCGATATTATACAGAATGTTTCTTAATTGAATGTCAATTTTGAAAGGGGCAATTCTTAAGGCTATTTTAAGAAAAAAATAATACAAATATGAGTCCGAAAATACTCCCTTTCCGAGATACACAGTGTTAAGCGTCTAAGAAAAAATCGCAGTGATAGGCCATTACTTTTTCTTAAAATAAAAATTATTTTAGAAACGCCCATTTATTTTGGACGAAATTTAATTCCTTGACTTGTTTTTGTGTGCGTGGTACGAAAACAATTCAAACCATAAAATTCATTAGAAATGTAATGACCAATTCTGACCTAATTAGTGAACAATTTTAATTGACAAATTATTAACAATTTTGTTAAACGAAAAAAAATTAGATGAATTATTGAAAATACCCTCTACCTCCCAGGATACATTCTTCAGCTCTTCTTCTCATATTTGGGCGAACACTATGAGAAATGCCTTCAGTATTCCTTATTACATCACAGGAAGCTCTTATGCGATTCTTCAATTCATGTACAATGTTAACTTGAATGCTGCAAACCAGAGTTTTAAGATGCCCCTATAAGAAAAGTCCAAACTATTTAAATTTGGGGACCTCGGAGGCCATGGTTGAGATCCACCACGACCTACCCATCGGATATGAAATATACGATTTAAATTTTCTCTTGCTTCTAGACTGGAATGAGCTGATGCGCCGTCATGCATGTCATGCATTGTCATGCATGAACCACATACTATTTCTAACTAAAATTGGCACTTCTTCAAGCAATATTGGCAAATAATCCTTTCGAAACCGACGATAGTTATGACCATTAAGCTTTTGTGGCAGAAAAAGGTCAAATTAAGTAATTTTTAACAATTCCAGCCCAGACATTTACCGAAAATCTTGATGGTTAGATTCAACAACTGCATGCGGGTTTTTTTCGACCTAAGCATGATTATGGTGGAAATTTCTGATAGCATTTTTTGAGAAGTTAGCTTCAGCTGTGAAGATTATTTTACAGTCAAACATGGGATTGAATAATATTCTCCAAAAACCATTAACAGAAGTCAGATGAACGAAAATCTCGGTGAAGTAAGACTTGGACTCGTATATGATACGGGTATAACAGAAAATCGTAAAGAATTCTCCAAACTAGGATGTGCTAGATATTCAAGTTATTTCCAATTTTTCTAGTACTAAGTTCGGAATTTCCATCAATTGAATTTAAAACTGCTTTTTCAATTTCTGGAGTTCTTGTAGTGCGATGGACACCTTTTAATTAATCGTTTGGCCTAAAAGTACCTATTTCAGTTAACTTTTGTACTTTTGAAAATCTTCGTCGATCTGGTGTAACTCTATCCGGAAAGCGCTCTTGATACAATCGTCTAGCCTCCGGTATGCTGTCATCAGCCAAACCATACATGCAATGAATGTCAGCCAACTCGAGATTAGTAAAATTAAGCATTTTTTTCGAAATAGTACTGTACATATATTTTAGCCAGCAAACTAATTTAACTGTCAAAATTAGTAACAACAACAAACATAGACTACTACTAATATCCTGCTTTTAGTATAGTAATAATAATTGTTCTTAATTTCTTTACTTAAAAAGAGTTCAAATTACGAAAAAACAAATTATTTAAAGAAAAAACAGTGGCGTACCTTTATTTTTTCAAAGATATTCAGCCCAAATTTCGCTCTAACGCCACTGGTAAAAAACTTAAAAAAATACATCAGAAAATGCCCAGTTATGGTAGGAAGGCATATATCGAATTTCATAAAAATATCAGATGTGGTATGACTGTTAGGATAAAAAAAACTTCTTTCTTAGAAGTTTAACACCCTGCATCTCGGAAAGGGAGTATTTCCGGGCTCATGATTATATTAATTTTTTTTTCTTAAAATAACCTGAAGAATTGGCCGTTTCAATATTGATCATTCAATTCATATTACAAATAACGTGGAGTAATAAAATGCAAAATCTCAAAATAAAAATACAAAACAGAAATTATTGGACATGAACAACAATATCCTTATTTATTCCACTAAATTAACACTTTGTTTAGAATAGCATTATCGCGTAATAGTCTGTGTTATTACACGTGAAACTGAGCTTAGTGTAAATGCGTTAAAATTAATTATTTCTGTATAGGAGACCTCTAAATTTAATCTCTAATCATGGCAGAGTCTATTATAAATTTTAATTGAATTCAGGCAAATGTGTTTAGCGACATGTCGAGCATTGTTCAGTATGAACACAAGTTGGTAATAATATTCGAAATTACGAAACATAGGTATCAGAAATACCTTTACAAAATATGAAATAGAAAATAAATTAATTAGTTTATAATTTGCTGACTTCCGTTGATCTTCAGCAACATAATGATGTCAATAAGGTTAATGATATATTGCTTAATTTAATCTTTTCAAATGTTAAATCTTAATTTACTCTTTCGCGTGATACTCATCTCATATTATCGGAAATTAGTAGTCATGCATTATTGAAGTTTAATCTCGGTGGTAACGTATCTAATTTCCCATCACACAATAACTTTAGACATAATTTTTGTGAAATTCACTTAACCCATTTTCCCATAGTTGCGTTAACGCTACACCAAAAAAAAATTTCTTTTCGTACTAAAAAGTAATAATTTTGGATGTACGGATAGTAGCATTGCGTTAATAAATATTTAAACATTTTGGGAATGGGTAATCGCATTTTCAATTTTGAATAAAAATAAAACAAAACTATGGAATTTTCAAGAAAAAAACTTGTATATCTAAGTTTAAATTATATAACATACAACTTACTTTTTCATTTATCATTAAGAGGTTTCATATAAAAGATACTTCACGTAACATTATTTTGGAAAAAAATCAATCCCATTTTTTCCGGAAATATTTCTCAAACGGATTTGAAACATAGCGTTGCGAAAACGCAACATTGGGACAAATAGTGTAATTGTAGTCATGAGTAATATTCCTGTCTGAAAATGCTTTTTCACATCTGGGGGAAGTTTATTGGGTAGCCGTCGTGTGATGCGAGTTTATTCAGTTCATTTACGCTGTGGGATAGAGGAGTTGAAGAAGTTAGAGTTCCTAATAGTGTTATCTTGAAGATTACAGAAATATTATACAATGGTAAGTACAACAATTTCTGAAGTATGTGTTGGTCGTTGATGTTGATAATAAAATTATTTTAGAGTCACGTGAAATATCGCAATGATCCTACCAGACCGTCGACTTTGAAAGAACTTGAGGCAATTGTTGAAGATCTTGATCTGAATGAGGAAATTGATGTTTGTTATATACCACCCGACGTCGATGATATAACGGACGAGGAGGACATTGATGATAATGTTATAGGTGGAGTAGAAAATTTGCATGTAGATATAGCGGGAACTTTTGAGATAGTGTGTTCGAATAACGAAATTGAGTTAGAGGATGGTATACATCATGAGGCAGCTTTATCTACACCAAGTAAAACGGCAAGAATTGAAGACATTATTTGGTGTAAAACCGCCGTTGACTACGAGGAAGATGCTACGTCAAATGAAGGGAATGTACAGAATATTGTTGAGGCGTTACAAAGAGGCGCTGGAAAGTCTGTGCTTGATTTCTTTATGCAAATGTTTGATAAAAATGTTGGCCAGCTTATTATTTCAAACTCCATAAAATATGCGAGAGATAATAACCGTACTCAATTCGCCTTAGATCAAAATGATCTAGAAATTTTTTTGGGAATATTGATTTTGAGCGGGTATCACACTCTTCCACAGGTAAAAATTTACTGGTCATCTGATGAAGATAAAGGTGTTTAATTTGTGAAAAATGCGATGTCTCGAAACAGATTTCTCGACATAAAGCAGAACATTCATCTTGCAGATAACAATCAATTAGACAAGGCAGACAAATTTGCGAAAGTAAGACCGCTGGTTGATCTCTTGAACAGCAATTTCTTGAAGTATGGTGTTTTTAGACATCACTTATCAATTGATGAGCAAATGGCACCCTACTTCGGCCGCCATTCAGCGAAAATGTTTTTGAAAGGGAAGCCGGTACGTTTCGGGTTCAAAATGTGCTGTCTGCCATCTAGCGATGGGTATTTATATCAATTTATACCTAAAGCTCGAAAAACGGTTGAAAATGCCAAAAGAGAATTTGGTTTAGGTGAAACAGTGGTCATCAATCTTTTGAACTTATTAGAAAATAAGTCGACTCATAAGGTATCCTTTGATAACTTTTTTACGAGCTACAAGCTATTAGTTCATCTGAAACGTCAAGGATACTTTGCTACTAGAACTGTACGTGAGAACAGAATGCTGAAATGCCCCTTAGAGACTTGTAAGTCTATAGGAAAAAAACCTCGTGGTACAATGGATTCTCGTTACGATCACGTAAATGAAATAAGCGTGGTTCGTTGGAATGGTAATTCTGTGGTTACAGTAGCAACAAATTGTGAGTCTGCACTGCCTAATGTGTTTGTGAAGCGGTACAATCGTAGAGAAAAAAAGACATCTCTATACCACAACCAAATATGATTGCCAAATATAACAAATATATGGGAGGCGTTGACCTACACGATAACGCAGTTGCAAATTACCGAATGAATATTTGTGGAAAAAAATGGTGGTGGCCGTTATTTATAAATATGTTAGATTCTACTGTGGTGAATGCTTGGAAACTGCACAGACTTGTATACACAGAGAAACCCATTTCGCAGCTGGATTTCAAGTCTGAACTTGTACGAAGCCTCATTAGTGCTAAGAAATTAAAACACAATCTGTTCGAGAACGTGGTTTCAGTGCGTCTCTATCATCCAGTGCACGTTTAGATAATGTGGGTCAGCTAATTGAAAGAAATCGTGAAAATTGGAGGAGACGTTGTAGAGTATGCAAAAGTACAACCGTATTTATGTGTAATAAATGTGGAGTTCCATTACATTCACACTGCTTCAAGGACTACCATAATTAATAATTGTAATTTTTTTTTTGTGCATATAGTCCCATTGTTGCGTTAACGCAACGCAAAAAATATATAAGAATCAATGGTTTGTCTTTTTTTTTTATACTTTAAAAGATGTTTATAAATACCTAAATAAAAGTTTATTCCTTAAAGAATTTGCGTTTTCCTTGATTTGTCTAATAGTGGTCCTAAATGGGTTAACTAGGTTGTATACTGATATCGCCGTAATTGACTGGTCTTTTGTTTCAGACTTCGATGACGTTAATAGTGCAATCTCCATGTTTTAAATTAAAAATTTTTCATCTTAGACTGTTCGATTAGGAAAACAAGATCTTCTTCTTGACTCTTTCCTCACTGATACAGTTATAACATAAAGCAATTGATTAGATTGAAGGAGCCTTATTTCAGAAAGTGGAAAAAGTATGAACATCAATGTCACCACAATGAGTTTAGCATGTTAACCACTTTGGTGAAAGGAGAAGCTTACAATGCTTATCAAATTTCCATTCGACCAGAAATTACCATTAACCCAAAGGTATTTTCACGAATTTTTCTGAGAAGCATTAAAAGATTTAAATAGAATTTCGTCACTGATCACGATGGTCGTCCGTCCAGGTTTTTGGTCAGATTGCTATATTTAATAAAATTATATCAAGTTTTACATTTACTGATATTTGGAAAATGGTCAGAATCACACTTGGAGACAGGTGTAAATATCTAAATTACGGATCAAAACTTTTATATAAGTTTTCCAAAGTTTTTGAATATTAACAGATCTAGACAATTTGAAAACTTTTATTAACCTTAAGGTCATGGTATCTGTACACATGGACATGCACCTTGTATTTTCCAACATTTACTTCTGCCAAACCCACGTGTTTCTGTCACACAATAGACTTCGTCAATTTGGCTAGTGAAGTAAAGTTTGATCGAACGCCTCATAGGCATAGCAAATTTTGTCCTATCAGGTGGAACCAGATAATCTGGTGACATCTGACGGACAAAAGAGATTATGCCGAAAGTAGCGATTTTCTCTCGTCCAGCTATGCCGGTACAGAAAGGAAAAAAAATACGTATATAGGTGTAAGTCCATTAACATGATGCCAGATGGCAGCAAATATACCAAAGAAATTTGAGTACATCAATACGTTAAGCACGCATTACGCATTTGTTACAAATGAAACAGGTATGCATTACACACATCTGTATTTGTACAGATGGATAAACACCTCGCATTTTCCAACATTTACGTCTGCCAAAGATACGTGTTTCTGTCACACAGTTGGGAATTAATATTGCCGATGGTGGCGCCACGATCGTTGCCAAGATGGCGTCAAATGGAGGTATACCCAGGTATAACGTGTGTTCATTTGGAAAGTCAATCTAGGTTACTTTGAAATTTTAATAGAATAAGACGGATATATATTAGTATGTGTTTGTTGTTCCGTAAACGTAAATCCAAATGACATTTGATAATGTAAATCACATTTGTTATTTATTTGTATGTATGAAACTGTCAAAATATACGACTTCGTAGGTTAAGTAGTAAATTTTAATTTACGACATACTTCAAAATGTTCTCAGTAAATCACATGCTACTAGATTGACTTTTCAAATGAACACCCGTTACTTTTATAGTTTTGTATACCGCCTAATTCTGAGCAAACGCAACGATGCGAATGTATGAATATTTCTCCCGCTCCAAATAGAATTCCCCTGAATGCTGTAGGCGTGTCAACATCGATGTCATATGTCATACATACTTACATATTATGGAGCCGCGTAAGAAAAATTATCTGATTACCAAATTACTATTAAAGGACTATAAATTGTTTAGTCCTGTGTTATTGTAATGATTTTATAATAAATAAATTACAATACGTTATACTGACGATGGTCACACAAAGCGTAATAAAATTATTAATAAGCGGTTAAGAAAATTGCAAATAAGGCATCAAGAGATTTAATAAATTAAATTTTAATAATAAATGTAACAAAAACTATTCATAGTAAACTAAATAAACTTCAGAAATAAATAAAAACTAAATTAAATTCTAGTAATGTAAAGAAAAATTTACTCTTACAGATAATAAAATAAATTGTTCATAATGAGAAATTAATTATATAATAACGGAAATTCATCCGTTTAAACTCATCACCGTAAAATAATTGATGATGTTTAAATATTTATAATTACGAAAACCATTTAATTTTAGTATGCGGTTAACGGAAGAGCAGCATATGCCTAAATCGTTGGAAATATCGCTATGTGTCAAATTTGAATTTAGTTCTATTGCAGCGCATACTAAAATGAACGTATCATTAGGAACTCCGGCAAATAAGTCACATATTCTTTGATAAGAATTATCAGCGTGGTACCATTTCATCATTTCGGCTTTCTCTTCTAGTGTATAACGCGGCATTATCACTAATCAAACGCTTAAGAGACTCCGTATAGGGTGACAGTGGTGACACAAATTTGTGACATTAATTGTCAAATCGTTGCGCGACAGACTGTTTTGTGATTGGCTAAACGCGTTCAGGGGATTTGTATTCGAAGCGGGAGAAATATTCATACATTCGCATCGTTGCGTTTGCTCAGAATTAGGCGGCATAGCGTATCGTGTTAACAAGTGTTTTCGAAGTTGGTTTGGGATTTTATTTTATGTTGATTTTAATTTCTTCATAAAAAAACAACTTTTTGACAACCAGTTATTTAACTCGAGCTGTCAAATAACGCGATGTAAGTGCGAAATCCAATTGTTCTGAGTTTGAAGAATTCTTTAGCACAAATCGCTAAATAAACCTTATTTACTGTTTCATGCTATTGTGAGTAACTTTTTATACAACAAATTTCTATTGTATATTATTTAATGATCTCCAACACATCATGGGCAATTTTTAAATTGAAAAGTGCTTAAAATTTTCTTTTGCTCTTTGTTTTTACATATTACATTCACCATTTATTTTATTTACATCTTGTATCTTAAAATTGTAATTAAATTATATGAACATATTTTATCAAAAGGCACTGTAATTGATGTAACTCGCACTCATTTAAATTTAATATGGCCATTCTTAACTGAATTTGCGCATGCATGATTTTTTTTTTGGCACTGTGTCATTTTCTTCCGATATCAGATAATTATTACATGCATCAATGCAATTTACATCACTCTTATCTTTTTCACTGTATGGACATTTTATTTGTAATCATTTTTACGGTGTATTATTTTCGAAGATAATACCATCTGCAGAATACGGTAACCATGGGTGATATTTAGAAAGACAAATATGTTGTAAAACAGTAGCGAAAATATAAAATACCAAGGAAAAGATTAAAACACAATACAGTTTTACACACGATAGAAGCTAATAAACTGCAATAAACAATACAAGTATACACCTCGAACGCTAGTTCCAAAATTTACCGCATGGTGGCGTGTCACTTAATCTAAATTCTCAATAGACTTGGTCAGTTTGGCTAGTGAAGTAAAGTTTGATGGAGTGCCTCATATTTATAGGTATAGACTTTAGACATAGTCTCTTTTGTCCGTCAGATGTCATCAGATTATCTGGTACCATGATAGAACAAAATTTGCTATACATATTAGGCGTTACATCAAACTTTAGTTCACTAGCCAAACTGACGAAGTCTATTGTGTGACAGAAACATGTGTCTTTGGCAGTAGTAAATATTGGAAAATACAAGGTGTATGTCCATGTGTACAGATACAGATGTGTGTAATGTATATATGTTTCATTTGTAACAAATGCGTAACGTATTGATGTATAAGATCATGGGTTTATTAAAGACAGATCTACGATGACAAATTTGGCTGAAATCAAGCAAATTTATTATAATTATATAAGTTTAGCAATCGATTTTATTCACATCAACTGGAAATTGTGAATTTTAAACATCTCGCAGATCTGTTATGCAAGCGACTAATTTTTTTTCGTTTGCATTTTTGAGATCTAGATTGTTGTCGATATTTACTAATTCTCTAGAGCGCTATTTTTGCGACAGCCTGTATATGCCAAGAATATTACCGTAATATTGAATCTAATAGAGTAAAACATAATATTTAATTAAAAAAGTTTCTTATATTTTCCCAACAATTTCCCGTGATGAGTAAATGTACTTTTGTCAATTGTTAAAATGATTTTTTTTATTCTTTTTGAGGAATGTCGTTGAGAAATGTATTATTTTTAAAAGCATTTATTTACTGCGTTCATTGACCAAAGTAAATAATTAGATAAATAAATAAACATAAGTAAAATGCATTCTACTTGTCTTTCACATGTGGGAATAGAACGAAGTCGTTGTTGCCATTTACCTCATTTTAATAATGGGAATATGGGCGAGTATAATCATGATGCAGCATAACTTTTCATTAAGTTATGGAGTTTCTAGTGTACATAAAGGGTGTGTCTAAACGATCAATCAAATTGCTGTTAATAATTTTCATAATTATGATCTTTCTCTACCAAATACAATTGTAATTTTGCTACACCAAAATCTTCGCGACCAAAATCTAATTGCAAACAAGTAGTTATACGAAGTAGCGATATGTTCTGCTGGGCCACCCCTTTGCTTTTAACCTACCTGTTGGTGAACGTCCCAAAGGAAATACTCTGCCGGCCAACTCAATCGTTTTTCGGAGTGCGTCGCGGGTCAAGGTCGCGAGGTGGAATGTGAGAGCCACCGTATTTCCCCTGCAGAGCACCCCCGTAACACGGAAGCGGGTGGAATGCTGGTAGTTTCAAAAGCAAACTAATTTGACCATAAACTACTTGATTCTGATTCAATATACCTTTGCCTAACTCATACACTTGTGGGATAGGTATCAAATAAACACAAGACGTCAACTATAACAAGTTTAATATAAAGAAAAACCAGTAGGCTAAAGTAAATAAAATATTGACAAAAAATATAAGTCGACGTAAGAGCAATTAAGCTTGAACAAAAGTTGACGAAAGCACAAAATTATAACGCCAACAATTATCAGTAAGACAATAATAAAGATTTGAAATTCTGAAACTAATGAAATATATTTACTAAACAATTAGCACTAAGGCAACAATAAAGATTTGAACTACCAAAATTAATGAAATATAACTACTAATCATTTATCCCTAAGACAATAATAAAGTTTTGGTAATTCCAAAATCTAGAATTAAATCTACCAATATAAATGAAATTTAACTGTTACGCCCCTGGCGCATATCAGTGAATACAATAAACAGTATCAATTGCAAGTATATCACCCTGTATTAACAGGTAAGAAATTATAGTAAACAAAATATGAATTGCAATAAACAATCTCAATCGAAAGTATAACACCCTGTATTAACAGGTAAGAAATTAAAGCAAACAATATATAATTAAATTAAATACGTGACTGAACAAGAGTTTCAGTAGAACGCAACTAAGTATACTTAATTCTGGGTTTTTTACAATTAGGTTATAACGATCTTAATTAAATCAAAACAACAACGTATCCCAAAATGATACTTAACCAGTACGTAGGCCCGTCTGAAGGACCAATGCCTCGTACAGAAGAACAATACACTGTTCAGAAATGAATTGTCTGTAAATAACTTTTGAATTAAAACCAATAAAATGCTCATCACCAAAACCGAGCTCTAAATTAAATGAAAGGTATAAATCTAACAGAATCTTACGATGCTATCATTTATGTAACGTTTAATTTGCATCGAATACACAAAATATTTAATAATCGGCTTTTCTAGAACCTTTACTTTACTGAAATGTTCACACACATACATAACCAAAAGAGGTTATGACTAGTACTTATATTTTAAACAAAATCAAGAAAAGAAAATCTAACACCTACTTTAAATGTTCCTTGTTAACGTCTAAATTATAACCTTTATAGGAAATGCCCTCCAAAGGGATTTTGATGAATACTATTTTGTTAAACTCCTATGTAATTCACCCAAAGCACTGCGGCCATAGATGTCATCGGAAATTCGCCATGCTGGTGTCGTAGTATAATGTTCTAGAAGGATTTTCTTTTGGTGACCACGCCTCAAAAAAAAATCACGAATGGATGGGAAATGAGGCCGTTTTCACTCGGTTTTCCTTCAAAAATTCAACTCCCAGGGAAACATCCGTGGATGGTTTAAAGAAAATCAGTCCTGTAGTACACGTGTCCGCTTGCCAAGCTTTATCTGCGAAGTCTTAACTGCGTTGAAAGGCAGCAAAAGGTAAAATTCTCAAACAGGCATACGATAATAATTAAATTATATCCTACAAAGGATAAAGGACAATCATTAGAAAAGGAACAAGATACTGCTTACCGTAAAAACCTTACACGAACTTAAACAAAGTAACAATTTGACTGGTCAATGAACATCGTACGAAACACAGAGAGAATCACCTAAGTCACTCGCGCTACAGATTTAGAGCGACATCTATAACGTTCTTTACGAATCTCACGCAAGCGAAACTCGATTAGATTGAAGAAGTTGTAAATCAAATCGCACGATGTCACTACCAATTTTAATTCAATTAATTATTAATATAAATTTAATTAATACAATTGGACCTTTTTTTTCAAAACGTAACAATTTTTTTGTCAGTAGTGGCTGCTGAAAATTAATTATAGTAGCGTTTTACAATATTTTTTCGATTCCACGTTTTTTAAACTCAGAAACGACGAAATGAAAATATCGTGATATTTTCATTTGTGATATGATATTTGTATGAATTTTACTGGCTAGCCTCAACATTACGAGAACGTCCCTAGTGTTAATACTTAGTAAAGCGACGTTACCCATCTAATAGACAACTTTCTTTACAGTATTATAACTTTACCAGCACTTCCACCAAAACTTGTTTTTTACGGATAACAATGTAATTCCCGTATGCCTCCTGTCGATCGCTTAGGACTCCTGTTGGCAAACTTTATTTCGGGCTATAAATGTCAGTTATCAATCGCTTACGCACACCGCAAGCCGATCGAAACTTATTGTGCGTCGCTTACAATTTCTCCTCAATTAATTGGGTTTGGATGTCAGCGCAGTTCAACCATAAAATGCGAATCATACCGTGAGCCTACGATTGAATTACAGGAGTGTTGAAAGTCTCGGAACACATTTTATACCATTATAAGAATATATGAAATTATTATGCTGTAAGGGTTCGTCAGGGAAGCTGGAAAATTTAAAAACTCTGTTGTTCATTTGACGTTTGGGTGACGGCGCTGAAGCTAATGATAAATTGATAAAATGATAAATTGTCATTTAACGCCATTTAGTAAACATGCAATAGTTGTCTATTGCTCATCGTGCTTACTGTGGTAAATCGTTTTGTAAATATGGTGATTCCGCGACAACTGTGAGAAAGTTATTTCGCAATCAGTTCAATATTACGCGCAATGTGCGGATTCCGTCTATTCACGCAATTAATTTGCGGGTATAAAAGTTTGATGAAACTGGATCTACTTTAAATCTAAAACATAAAGAAAAATGTTGATAAAGTTCGAGCTGCCATAACACGTAGTCCAAAACATGCTGCGATTAGACATGCATTAGCATTGAATATCAGTGAGCAGTGGCTGTGTCGAATCTTACATAAGGACTTAATTTTTCTCCCCTATAAAATTCAAGTTGCCCAAGAATTAAAAGAAGCTGATTTGAATTTTAGTCAAGAAATGTTGCAGCGTTTGGATAGGGATTAAAACTTAATCCATCATATATTTATGTCAGATGAAGCTCATTTCCATCTTAACGGCTATGTAAATAAACAGAATAGCCGATAACTATCCTCCAGAAGAATTGGAGTATTTAAAAAGTACTTCGTGCTTATCCAGATGAAAAGCTGGTGATTTATTGACAATGGAATTGTAAATGCGTGTAGTTTGATAATATACTCCAATAACAATAATTCAATACATACAAAATTTACGTTTGCGAGGAAATTGTAACTGTTTTCACTCATATAATCCATTTCCTTTGATAGGTTAGTCAACCCTTTTATTTCTTTCGTCTGATACAAAAATCTGCCTTGATTTTGCTATGAAGTCAAACGATATGCCCGAACTTATTTAAAAAAATCGGCCGCCTGTCATCTCATTGCATCTAGGTATTATTTCTGTTATTCTGTATTATTTCGTTTATTTACCTCCAAATAATTTTTTCATCCTTTATAAATAAATTTGGACTAAAAAGCATTGTATCATTTTCCTTTGTGAAATGCATGGTGATTTACAACAGTATAGACACTTTTTCTTGTTTTCCAATATTTTGATCGTAAAGCCTAAAAACTTGAATTACATCCAAACTGTACTATTGCAAAGTGTTTAATAATTTACTTGAATATTGCGGGAACTATCTATATTCTATTTTGGACAGGGCTTAAAAACCATTGCCTTGTCCAAAATACACTCACCGGCAAAATAATCGATCCACTCAAAAAATTGATGAAGTTTGTTCGTTAATAAGTTTGTTATTTTAAATTCGATTTGATTCATTTTTTTTGCATATTGTAAGTAAATTTAAATGTAATCTATCACATCTTTGGAATTTTAAGAAAATTTGGCGTACATCATTTTATACAGGGTGACACAAAGTCTGTTTTTTTAAATCAACTTTAAAACCACATATGGATTTTCAAAGTTGCTCCACCTTGTATTTTCTTATTTTGTTAACAAGACACATCATTTCTTTACAATTTCTTTCTTTATTTATTACAATAGCTTAATTTTTGTAAAAGATACAAGGGTTTAAGAAAAATCTTACATTTTTCCTATGGTACTAACAATAAGTTTACGAATTTATCGTTTTTGCATAGAGGGCTATTGAAATACTGTCAGTTGTGAAATCTAAAACTTATCAATTACGTTTTTGAACGTGTTTCTTGTCGAATAGTACTTTAAAATATGGATCTTTCTGTAACCGACGCAGCGAGACCTGTTGCTTTGATTCAGGATGGTAGGTCACAGTATTATGTGGCCAGAGTGTTGGGAGTTTCAAGATGTAAAGTTCAAAGAGCTGTTAAACGGTTTAAAGAATTTGGTGTATACACAAGAAGAAATCATTGTGGTCGAAAGAAATCTACTAGTGAGCGAGATAATCGCTTTATAACGCTAAATGTTTTGAGGGACAGAAAAGTTACTTCTGTGCAAATGAAAAACAGATTAGAGGACGTAAGGCAAGTTCAGGTAAGTGATAGAACAATAAGAAGGCGGCTGTATGATATTCGACTGCGTTCTAGGAGACCTGCAACTGGTCTAGAGTTATTGAGACACCATCGAGTTGAACGCCTTAGATTTGCTAGGGAACATGTAAATTGGGGTAACGAAGAATGGAGCAACATCCTATTCACGGATGAGTCCAGATTTTGTCTTAGAACACCAGATGGACGTGACAGAATTTACCGGAGAACTGGTGAACGTTTCTTTCAAAACCATTTTTTTCCTAGAGTAAGTTATGGAGGCGGTTCGATAATGGTGTGGGGTGGCATAAATTTTGAAGCTCGGACGGACTTGGTTATAATTAACGGGGGAGCCATGACAGCCGATAGATACATAAGAGAAGTTTTAGAGCTACATATTGTTCCTTTTGCACCGTTCATCGGAGATGATTTCATGCTGATGCATGATAATGCCCGACCGCATGTTGCCAGAATTGTACGTGAGTATTTAGCCGAGGTTGAAATCTCAGTAGTAAATTGGCCTGCTCTAGGCCCAAACCTAAACCCAATTGAGCATGTTTGGGATGCACTTGGGAGGAAAATACGATCTCGTGTACCAACGCCTGCAAATTTACAGCAGCTTAGTGACGTTCTAACTGAAGAATGGAATCAAATCAACTAGGCTTACATTCAAAACTTAATTGAGAGCATGCAAAGACGAATTGCAGCTGTTATCCGTGCACGTGGAGGAAACAATTCGTATTAAGTCTTTTATGTTTTTCATTTTCTTTTCAATTCCTTTTCATTAAATTCGGTGTTAAGTTAAATTCGTAAACTTATTGTTAGTACCATAGGAAAAATGTAAAGATGTAAGATTTTTCTTAAACCCTTGTATCTTTTACAAAAATTAAGCTATTGTAATAAATAAAAAAAGAAATTCTAAAGAAATGATGTGTCTTCTTAACAAAATAAGAAAATACAAGGTGGAGCAGCTATGACAATCCATATGTGGTTTTAAATTTGATTTAAAAAAACAGACTTTGTGTCACCCAGTATAAAATGATGTACGCCAAATTTTCTTAAAATTCAAAAAATGTTATAGATTACATTTAAATTTACCTACAATATGCAAAAAAAATGAATCAAATCGAATTTAAAATAACAAACTTATTAACGAACAAACTTCATCAATTTTTTGAGTGGATCGATTATTTTGCCGGTGAGTGTAGAATATAGATAGTTCCCACAACATTTATTATATTTCATGTAACTTTTTATCAACGCCGGGTTGAAAGTTTCCTGTATGGCAATATATGATGACAAAATTTAATTGAGTGCATTCAAATCATTATCTCAATTCAAATAATAATAATAATAACGGTTTATTTGCCCAACAGGTTCATACTAAGTAATAGGGCGAAAACTGTATAAAACATAAAAATATATGACAAACCAGAAAAATACATGATAATAATAAATTTACAGACGAACATAAATAAATAAAAACTATGTATATTGATATTATTAAAAATCTGGTGTGAAGAACACAAATACAGGTTTACTATTAATATTTTTAGTGAACGTGTCCGAACATATCCCTCCCCAGAGACGTAGATACGTATTTCGCCTTTCTACAGGCTCGTCGGTACGCCCCTGCTGGAGAAAGGATATTCTCAGACACATTCACAAGAAAGAACCACATCACCGAAATTATCTAGACCGGCCGTAGAAGTAAATTCAGCGCTGCCTATTGTCAGACAGCCGAAGTACCTCGCCCCGTCCACATAACCAATGTGCAGTAACGACGTCCTTCCAAAGGTGGCACAGCCAATCTCTCTAGAAACTGCATTTTGTTTGTGTCTTCACTCATACTACGGACTAACCGCATGTGTAATGTATCAGAATAATTGAAACATACATGAGTAGGTGATGTGGTGATGTGGTTCTTTTTTGTGAATGTGTCTGAGAATATCCTTTCTCCAGCAGGGGCGTACCGACGAGCCTGTAGAAAGGCGAAATACGTATCTACGTCTCTGGGGAGAGATATGTTCGGACACGTTAACCAAAAAATATTAATAGTGAACCTGTATTTGTGTTCTTCACACCAGATTTTTAATAATATTTTATATTATTAAAAATACCTTTGCATTATATAAAACTGGTGGGGTTTACCTACTCATGTATGTTTCAATTATTCTGATACATTACACATGCGGTTAGTCCGTAGTATAAGTGAAGACACAAACAAAATGCAGTTTCTAGAGAGATTGGCTGTGCCACCTTTGGAAGGACGTCGTTACTTCACATTGGTTATGTGGACGGGGCGAGGTACTTCGGCTGTCTGACAACAGGCAGCGCTGAATTTACTTCTACGCCCGGTCTGGATAATTTCGCTGATGTGGTTCTTTTTTGTGAATGTGTCTGAGAATATCCTTTCTCCAGCAGGGGCGTACCGATGAGCCTGTAGAAAGGCGAAATACGTATCTACGTCTCTGGGGAGGAATATGTTCGGACACGTTCACAAAAAATATTAATAGTGAACCTGTATTTGTGTTCTTCACACCAGATTTTCAATAATATTTTATATTATTAAAAATACCTTTGTATTATGTATATTGATATATGATGTGCAATAATTATACGAACACATATGTAAACTTATTAAATTATTTCTCCAGTAAATATGTCGCTGTAGATGGTATCAGCATTCTGTGTCATGTGGTATATAGGTGATTTCATTAGTAAGTTGTTACTCGGAATATTCAAATTGAATCTATTCGTATGGCGAGTATTAACTGAAGGTACATTAAATCAAACAGCAGATAATATCCCACCGCAATCGATAGTATTACTGATAAGTTTAAATAGGTAATGAGCACTTTGACTAATCCTTTGATCGGCGAGTGTTTAAAATTAAAAATGCAGCATCAGTTCATCGTAGGAAACATTTCTCTCCGGGTACACTACAGTATTTTTGTATTTTCGAAAGTTAAGACTTTCAAAAGATGTCATTGTACATGCAATAGAAAATTTCTGCGATATGTAAAGGACGGATATTCAAATTTAGGACACACAAAATCGAAGTATAAGGATTCCAGGAGCACAACATCTTTGATTTAATATTTAATAATATATTATTAAATATATAATATTGATTATTTACAAATTTTTATTTACAATTTACCTTTTTAGAGGTCTTCAAAGAGAATTGAGAGCAATACCATAGGAAGAGATTGACAATTTAATTTTAGCAATACGTAACTGTATTAGGGCAGTAATAAACTATCGCGTGGAGGTCATACTGATTACTAGACGTTGCCTTTGATGATATGTTTAGGATTGCTTTTCAAATTTACACATCTTTAAGGTTTAAGATTTAATCATCGTTAACAAAATTCTTATTTGCAAACTTAAGTTTATTAGAACTTTTAGAATTTACTTCTAATTTTGGACTTTTTTAATTAAATTACGCCATAAATATACAAATCTTGTCAATAAAGTTGGTTAATAATTTATAATAATCTGTTTTCTTTTAATAATGTAAATATCCCTGTACGATTTTGAGCAGTGTATATGATCCTTCCTAGACGGACATCTTCGACACCTCTACCTAGCCAGAAGAATAAACATTTTTGCTCCTTCTTGAACGCGATTTAGCAAATTGTTCAGGGACATAATAATAATCTTAATAAACTTTTCATTTGTGATTAAATTGATATGTTAATTGACCATGTGTTAGTTTGTTGGTGTACCGTTTTAACAATGTGCTACTTTGTCAGTGTGCTACATTAAACAGATACAATTTTGGGCATAGTATTTGAGAAGTCCAATTTTGATAACTATCATTCTTTCATGTGAGCATCAATTAGTGATTTCAGCAGAATATATTACCAATAAATGAGCGACTAATCAGAATAAAATATATTTTGTTGTGCTTCACGTTATCAAGAGATTTCTTTCCTATTTTTTACAATCTTTCTGTATAATCCTTCGTTCCTCCTATAATTTGTTTAAAACACAGATAAATCAACGATTACCTAGAAACGTAAATGTGTAGTTGTCACCATAGATAATTCCTCAATTCATTTTTTGGTTATCGTCGCGGTCTAATTATCACGTCTTGGATAAACTTTACTGCCAAACGTTCTCATTTTAGTGAAACAATAAATTTGCGTTTGTCCGCTGGGAAAAACTACTAATTCTAGTATATACATACACTTAAAGTATAAACTTTCCAGACGTTACAAAAAATATATGAAATATCGCGGCTATAAATATACACTGAAGTGGAAGTGCTCAGGTGAAAACTCAGTTGGTTCGTAATGGATGGTGTACCGCCATGGTATGATTTTCGTACCTCGCAGGAAGTTTCCTTGTTTACAATTGTAAAGAAATGATCGTGTTTATCATAGATATTCGATTTGGTACAGCGATGATACATGCAACTAAAAATCTGAGTTTGCATTTTGAGACACAAATATTAAATCAATATATTACACCTTAACAGTATCACGGAGATTTTCCTCCAAGACAAAATATATTTATTCTTAATTGATACTTATTAGGGTTATTATGTAAGGACATGGTTTCCAGAACGTGGCATTATTATGCTCTATACGGCAATAAACTCCAATTTACCTTCATAAAATGGAACTTTATGGTCGGCTTATTACGCTGCAAAATAATAATGAAATTTCATAGTTGTATTAACTTCGTAATAGGGTACTGGAAACTACACATAATCATATTAATTGTTAACATTGGACAGGCACTAACGCGTATATGCTTTGATCGACTTCATTTAAAACGTATTGTTCGATATTCAATACATGTAATGTTTGTATTTTCAAATCAATAGTGCACGTTTTCAAGTCTATATTAAACTCTTTATAATGAGTCGAATTCATAGAACTCGATTTTGATTTTAAATTTGCATATTACACTACAAGTTGATACTTGTTATCTAGTAGATCATCATTAAACCGACATTATAATCACATATTGTTTTACTGCAAACTTTAAAATTAGAAAATAACGTGGAAACATTATAGTACTTGTACATGCACGTTTGTGGAACTTTGTAAAGCAAATAGAGAAGAAATTTTGCAGTAAGTCGTTAACAGTGATGAAGCGCTGATATCTACTAGTACCTCTATTAAAAACGGATTTCATACAAAAGAAGGTCCAAGCTAGGGTGCTCCAAATAAGCTGAGGTGTCTTCATAGAGAAAATAATCATAGCAACAACAGTTTTCTGAGATTGTGGACGAATACGATTTTAGGGAAAGGAGCTCTACGTCCAATACTATTAAAGAGAAACAATCGGAAAAACTGACTGAAGCTGTGCGATTTTTCCATGACAACACACCTAACCTGGATTGCTCGAACTGCTACTAGAAAGACACTAAGTTGAAACGCTTTGTCCTTTTCAGTCATCTAATTGTGGAAGTGTTGTTCAACTTAAATTCTTTACTGTTTAATGTGATACTGTTATATTGTTGTTTAGATGATACTGTTAGGTCTCTTGTTGCTAGTGTAAGACAGATTGTTACTGTTTGATATGGGTGTTATGATGAGACTGTATGACTTGATGTTATTGTAATATGTTGTCTCTTGTTACTAGTGTGAGGCTGTTTTTGATACTGTTCTGTTTTGTACTGTGTTCTTACAAGTAGGTAAAAATACACCACTTCCCCTACAAACTATTACATAGTTAAATGTAATTGGTTCTACATTGTATTGATTGACTTCGCGAATGGGGAAAATTTCTATGTAATGAATTCGTAGAAATGGTACCTACTGGCAACAATGCCAAGGTTTACGATAGGGTCTTAAAAATATAATCTTACTAGTAAATATTTAATAAAATATAATTACTAATTAAGTATTAGTTGGTGTTATAAATCTAAGAATGCAGTTCCGAATAAATTCCATTGTTTGGTAATGGAGTTTGTTGAACATATTTAGGAAACGTGAGTTTAACAAAAGATGGTCAGATTAAAGATCGTCTATTGAATTTGTTCACTAATAACCCTAGGTAGTAAACAAGCGCTTTAATGTATAATGTAATAAATAAATTAGCAAATATCAATTCTTAGAATCTAAAGAAAGTTTTAGAACTTGAATGTAATAATAGAATTCTGTTATACAGTGGTTTCTATGTGAAAATTAAAGTTGAATATTTATGAAATTGGAAATGTTATAGTTTAATTCTTTATCCGAGATTTACTTGTAATAGATATATGAAATAATATATACAATATAATAAATTTCGTTCTACGACGAAACACTATTGTTAGTTTGTAACTTATTTTTATACGTACCTAACTAAGCCACTAATGTAGGCGAAACAATTATCATATTACAATTATATATTATTTAAGTACAAATTAATCTATTAGTTTTATTTTCATTTTAAATCATGGATCTTAATCAGGTAAAAGTCAAATCAATCCAATTATTAGAAATATTTTTCATATATTTTTATTAACGCTTCTGTATAAAAGCGAATAGATCGCAAGTTTATAATTTACTTTTAACATTGTTTTATCATTAACTATAGAATATTTAAAAAATGTCTATAAAAAACGCAAAAGCACATGACATTATAGCTGATGGATGCACATGATGTTATAGTTGAAATTAATAGAAAACACAAAGAGAAACAGGCTTGGGATTACCATTAATTATCAAGGGGTATGCACAGTGTTACTTCAGATTATCTTTTGCAATTTTTAAAAAATAGTAGTGTACTACTAATTGCATTTATCTACAAACAAACTCAGTTCATAAAGAAAGTTTTAACAAACGCTAATTTGAAAGTTCGTATCAACTAGTTTCACTAACGAATATAATTCGTGTCGCCAGCATATTCTCGTGGAATATATTGTTATACTTAGCATAAATATTGCTTTGCATTCTGGCTACCAATTAATTTTGCGCTTGACAAGATACAAACAGAACAATCCCATTACAATAAAGAAATAATTAATTAAATGGATGTATTATGATGAACGTCGAGTGAATGGGACATGTTAAAAACTAAAGAAAAATACCAAAAGAAAAATAACAAATTTTGATAGTTTGCATGAACTAAAAATTAAATTAAAATGAATAAAATGCTGTAAAAATAATAAAGTTGCGGTAATAGATGTCGAAGGAAGTGTTTTAAAAAAAAATTAATAAATAAGTCTAGGACATGAACAATACGTGAAGCCATAGAAATCAACAAAAGGCCTGAAAGCATGAACAAACTGGACGATGCACAATGTTTACCACTGACATGAAAATCATTGCTTGCCAGGGGACGGATACAATCACCGACACAGGCATCGTGCAGCGAATGTCCAGTCGCAGACGTACGCGAGCAGGAAAATCATAATACTGGACCGGTCACTTTATTTGAGTCCTTTTAATTTTTGTTTAGTGGTCGAAGTTGCCTCCATTTCCACTCCATTGTTTTGTATTTCCCAGGGTTGTGACTTGTTTGTGTCTGATTAATAAATAATCGTGTGTTGTGTGTTTTTGTGCGGTCCTGTGTTGTGTGTGTGTAGTCTGTGTATTTGTCGCGTTTCAGTCATGTGTGTGTTTAATGTTTGTTGTTGTAAAGTGTGATTATTTTCTCTGTTTGCGTTACGAAGTATTGTATCTGTTGTGTTGTTGCGTTTGTGGAGTGTAATGTTATTAGCATATTGCCTAAGGCAAGTGCTAGTTCGTCATTTTTGTAAAGTGTTGTGTTGTTTCGTTTTTGTGTCCAGGGGTTTGTTGTTGGGGGTGGTGCTGGTATGTAATTGGGTTTGGGTGTGGTTTTGTTTACAGGGTTATTTGGGTTAGGACAGTTAAGAAAACTAGATAAGTGAGGACCACCACAGTTTGCACACTTTGGTGGCGTTGTTTTGGGTTTTGTACATAGGTGTGTTAAGTGTTCGTCTCCGCATTTCATACATTTGTAGTGTACGTTACAGTGTCTTTGTTGGTGTCCGAAAGTCTGACATTTGTGGCATTGTATTATGTCTGTCCGTCTGTTTAATGGTTCGATTTTAATTGTCCGCAGTAGTCGTGTATGTTATAAATTGATTTATAATGTCTCGTCAGTTCGATTAAAACAAGTGGTGCAGGTATGCCGTGTTTACCGTTCATTCGTTTGATTTTTAATGACGGGTAGCCTTGGTCAGTCAAGTCGTTTGTAATGTCTGTGTCAGTGATAAAGGTAGGAATGCCTCGCATAACTACCTTTAGTGTTTTTTTGCTTCGTAATTGAAACGTGTAAAATTGTATGTGTTCTGTGTTGAGTATGTGTTTAAGTGTACGGTAGTCTTCGTCAGTTTGAGGTTCGATGTGTATACCAGGTTTCACAAGTTTGTTTTGTACGGTGTTAATGTTGTGTGTCTTAGGTGTTTGTCGTATATGTGCCCATTTGTCTTTGTTTGTATTAGTGTGTGTAGTGTTTCTATTAATACATCACACAAATTTGAGATTTTACCGAAGCAAGTGTTAATGTTAGTTACCGATGCTGCGAAGGTTATGTGTTCCACGGCAAACTTACTCAAAACGATTCAACCAAACCTGCTGCATGTCACATGTTTGCTTCACGCTTTACACCTTGTAACAAACACTATACGTACAACTTATCCTGATGTGGATCAACTGATAGGACAAACGAAAGCGGTTTTTCTTAAATCTCCGAAACGGATTCGGCTATTTCATTCGCTGTGTCCTGATATACCCGAGCCGCCGCAACCAATTCTTATACGATGGGGTACTTGGTTAGAAGCAGCATTTTATTATTATAAACATTTTGAAAAAATTAAATCAGTGATTTTACAACTAGATGCCAAAGAAGCAGCTGCAATACGGCTCCGCCAGGTTCAATTTAACAATCCTCAAGTTGCATTAAATTTAAAAATTATTTACGACAGTTACGTTCCAATACTGGACGCAATAAAAAATTTACAGAACACTGCGCTGTCCTTATCGGACTCATTAGCAATTATTGACCACGTAAAACTAGTGCTGCATATCCTTAAAGATGAAAAAAGTGATTGTGTCCGTGAAAAATTTAACAGTGTATTAGATAAAAATGTAGATTTTACAAAATTAGGGCAACTTTTTACCAATACTGAAGATCCGTTGTACAGATACAAAGAGCGCTTTAACTATGCAAATATAACATCTCTCAACGTCGAACAATCTTTCTCTGTATATAAACATATATATATACGTCACTACGTACGAACCTTTCCGAGACTAATACAGAAACATATATTATGGTGCAGTTTTTTCATCGCGCACATCCGCATTTTTTTGCAACAATGTAAACATGTTGGGTAAGTTATTTATGTTTTTTCTTAACGTTTTGTATAGGGATTCGATAAATTTATTTTTAAGTAAGCGCACTGTTATTCTGCTAAACTCTCCACGCAACGCCACTGCTGGGGCACATAGTCTGCCGTCTTTACTTATTGAATATCGGAAGACGTAATCTACTCTAATAATGGACTAATAATAACATATACTAACTAGGTACTTACTGTTTTTACAACGAATGTTGGAAATGTTGGCCGTTATATTCAAATACAAGCATTGCATCTACGAATACACTCTTGCTGAACACTTATAAATAGTGTGAATACATAAAATGTGTAACAATTTAATGTTCTTTTGAATACTAAATTTCACATTGAACAATTCTATTCACACGAATATTACTGTTAGGTCAACGGAGTAAAAGTAAATAAATTAGGATTTAAATAAGATAGGTAGGAGTTCGGTTCACCAATACTTACAATGGTCTCATGAAATATATCAAAATCAAATTAACTTCAACTGTTTGTTATTTCTGGCCTGATTTTGTTTCCGATCCTCGTAAATTTTAACTTATTTCACTGTTACATATGCAATTTATTTTACGGCATCTGGTTTCTTTCTCCAACCTTATTGCGTTCAACTGGTTTCTTTTGCAAAGTCGAAATTTCGTCTTTACTCATAAAACATCCTAGTCAAAGAGCGCTGACTTCAAACCATTATATTTTTGTTATTGTATTAAATTTCCCAGTTAACATGTTTTATACTCTTCACTATAAGTTTTGTCATAAATAAAATATAACTATATATGAATTTTAATTGATATCTTTCTTTTTTCTATTATAAAGTCGCTTAAGAACTTTTAATTGCTATTGTATAGCTAATTCGTTATTAATTTATGAAGTCTGATGAAGAAACAAATATAGTTTCGAAACGTTACGTAGTAATAGATCGTTTTATTTGATATATTGAGCCAAATTCTAAGGTCTGTTTTACTTTAATATGTATATACATACGAGTATTAAAGTAAAACAGACCCTAAATCTACTATAACATTCAAAGATCAAGAAATAATTATCTATATGTATATATATGTATATATATATATATATATATGTATATATATATATATGTATATATGTATATATATATATATATATATATATATATATATATATGTATATATGTATATATATATATATATATAACATTTGAAAAATTATTGGAGTTTTTCGGCTATTTTTATATGAAATATTTACAAATATTAAATTACAATGTATGTAATTGCAGAGTAAGTGGGGATGTAAACATTGCTGTCTACAAATTACAAAGCAAATCATACGAAATTTTTTTATTTGAAAAATATGGTCTACGTTGGGACTCGAACCCAAGTCTACAGCTAGCCGGGCTGTCGCCTTTACCACTAGGCCACAATAGACCCAGGTTCAAGCCATATAGAAATGCATATAAAGTAACAGTGTTAATGAATCAGATGTCAGTTATTGAATGTAGATGTCAAGCTGAAAGCAGAAGTCAGTTTTGAAAGCTCATGTCAGTTTTGATAGCAGATGTCAGTTAGTGAAAGCAAATGTCAGTTATTGAAAGCTGATGTCTGTTTTGAAAGCAGGTGTCAGTTATGAAAGCAAACGTCAGATTAGAAAGCAGATGCCTATTTTGAAATTAGATGTGAGTTACTGAAAGTAGATGTCAGTATTTTGAGAGCAGATGTCAGATTTGAATGTTATACACACATATATATATATATATATATATATATATATATATATATATATAAATATAATATCTTCATGACCTTGGTATGATAAGGTAAACTTAATAAGTCGGCGATTAAAGGTCTGGTTCATTACTTCAAAGTATATATATTTAAAACAACCCTACATGTTTCGGCAATGATGCCTTTGTCAAGGGAATACAAAATATAATGATGATTATATTTTATTATATTATATTTAGTATTCCCTTGACAAAGGCATCATTGCCGAAACATGTAGGGTTGTTTTAAATATATATATATATATAGCGATCCATAAAAAAAAAGATTCTTCTAGATCTGCAAACCAACCCTCCAGAGCTTCTATTGCCTCTTCGTTACACAAAAATTTATTTCCTTTTAATGTTTTTTCAATCGAGGGAACAGATAATATCCTGGAGGCTAAGTCTGGAGAATAGAGTGGATGTTCCAGCAATTCGAACCCTAGATTCCGAATTGTATTTATGGTATTGCGCGATTTGTATGCAGGGGCATTGTCCTTAAAAAATAACGCACCTTTCGCTAACATGGCACGTCTTGTTTTCTTAATTTTCTGTCTCAGGGTGATTAGTAATTTATAATAAGAATCTCCAGCGATGGTCTGATCCTTTTTTAGATAACTGATCATAATTATTCCATGGATATCCCAAAAAACTGAAGCAAGAACTTTTCCAGCGGATTTTTGAACTCAAAACTTTTTAGGCCTTGGAGAACCATGCTGCTTCCACTCTATTGATTGCTGTTTTGTTTATGGATCGTAAAAATAGACCCATAGTCACAAGACGGTTCAAAAAGTCTGGATCTCAAAACGCGTACATATTGACCGTGATGACTCTTGCTCGTTTGTCTTTGGCGTTCAAGCATTTAAGAATCCATTTTGCAGAAATTTTTTTCATATCTAAATCGACGTGAACTATATGATGGACACGCTCATATGAAATCTTTAGTGCCCCAGATATATATTTCAGCTCAATTCGACGGTTTGATAATATTATGTCATGAACTGCATCAATATTTTCGGGGGTGGACACCGAAATCGGTCTTCCTGGTCACTTCTCATCTTCAACGGAAAGTCTTCCTCTTTTGAATGACGCAATCCAATTTTTTTTTGAGAGTCGTATATGATGGAAATTGATCGCCAAATGTGTTAAGCATATCTTCACAAATTTTCTTATCACTTAACTTCTTCAAATACAAGTATTTTATGATGCCTGGATACACATTTGCATTCGACATGCTTTCTTTCAGAATTTACTGCACGGCAATACTTCAACTTCTTGAAGTAAAATTTTACAGTGACACTTTTAAGATGTAATTATTCCTTACCGTTATAACAAAATTTTATTTTATCCAATGAAAATGGCCTAGGCTAACTAGATGTCAATGTGCGATATCTATGTAGATGCCTATTGTGTGTGCTTTCTGTGGCTTCTCCACACAGTTTCCTTAGACAATCCTAAGTAATTGATTTCTGGATTCAATGTATCATACGTCTTATATATAAATTTTTATGCTACCGAGAGACTCGAAAAATGATGATTTAAAAATAAAATTTGCTTAATATTAGTGTTCAAAAATAAAAGATATTCTCAATCGGTTTAATTAGAAAAATAAAATATATCATTTCAAAGTAAATAAATGGACAATCAAAATCCGATATGTTTTATATTTCAAAAAATACATAATGAAAATTCTCAAATTTGACTTCAAAATAGTATATTAAATGTTCAAGTCATAGTCTCTAGCTGTAGTAAATAAACAGATAAATTTTTAGAAGTAGATATAATTCGGAAACAAATGGGAATGAATAAAAGCCAAGAAAGGTGTTAAGTTAAGGTTCAGTGATCCTTCCTAACTAGCAATAAGGTTATTACTGAGTAGGTGTATTCCACAACTCTCTAGAAAATTTTCCAGCCCGTCATATACCTATTCCTTTTGTACGTCCTTTTAATGGTCTTTTCTTTTTCTGTTGGATATTATTACTATTAAATGAAGTATTGAATTTGTCTAGACTTCTGAAGAATAAAAACTAACTTGCTTGTCTCTGTTGTAGCAAGTAGAGCTTCCTTAATCACGACAATCACGTATTAAATTGAACAAAGTAACTTCTTGTTAGAAATATCTAAAACGTTATAAATGCTGTCTTAGTTAAGAATTGCAACAAAATGTTTTTAGAATGGATCGGTATACCTACATAATAATTTTTTTCTAAAGTACTTGAACCATACCAGGTCAATCTCTTTGTCAATTTCAAGTATCAACTATATTATTAAATATTAAATTATATTAAATTTCAAAATTGTTATACACACTTTTATCTATTATTACTAGAAGTATTACTTCAGCATTATATACAATTATATTGTGATATGATACAAGATATTCAAAACAGCTTCCTCAAAAACGTTTTTTTTCACAAAATTAAATGACAGCAAAATTAAGTATTTACATATTAATGTTTCTTTGAAGGCACTCCCCGGGAAGATCAGCCCACACGCTTACATTTATGTATTATAGCGGTAGGATGGAATTTCGTATTTACCTAATACGACATTATGATAAAATAATGAAAATTTCGTTTAATCACGCTCGCTTTTGTAAAAGCAACAGAGACTAAAACGGATATTGTTCCGTTTATTACTTGTCAGAGAGTCTCCATTTTGACGAAATTTACGAGCTAATACTTTGCAGATTCGCATTGTTTAGTGAACTACTACTTTATTGTTGTTTATATACGAAAAGGAAAAAGAATTGGAGAAAAAAACATACAACACATGTATTTACGCAATAACATGGAAACAATAAAAGTAGGGTATAAATAAAATCATTATTACCAGAAAAAGTAATAAAGAGAAAAATATATGTATTTAGGAACGAATTCATTATATCATGACTGAAATAAAATTTTTGGTATTATTCGTGTCAGAAATTTTTATTGGATTCGTGCTTTTTATTAATGGAAGTTTGACTATCTGTTGGTTGTGTTCCGGATTAAGTGTGGATTTGGTTTCTTCGTCGAGTTTTGAGAAAATTGCATTCTTCAGTTAGCTGCGAAAGTAACATTTTTTAGATTATACCTATTTTTACTGCACTAATTATATTTTCTTGATTTATCGTTCTGTGTTGGTTAAATTAGGTATATTAGTTTATTAATTTATTAGTTTGCTGGTTATGGTTTTTTGTTATGGTTATGGTGAAAAACTTGAATTTTATAATTAAATGTCAAATATGACAATTTCGTTCTAACTTTTATTTTTCTTTTTTTCAATTGTTTTAATTCTGTTAGTGGGTGTAAGTATGAATTACCTTCCCGTTGGTATACCCTGAGGTTGAGCTAACTCAATGGCAAAAAATCAACACACATAGAGACGCGAAGAAATACTTATTTTAGTATAAAAAATATAATTGCAAGCATATTGCAAGAAAATATAAATGCACAATTTCTTAACGGAGAATGGCAATATTCCTACGCGGAATGTAAGCGACAGTTTCACTTGCAGTTTCCAATAGAATTGTGGATAATATCGCTTTACATCACATTCGTCTAGTCGTGGAGAAGTTTTGGGCTACAGGATTAAATTTAGTGCTTTCAGAAAATTACTTCCCTCATCGAGTTATAAGCAGAGGTGTTTCGTCAGCGCGGTTACCAGATCTTACCCCGTTAGATTTTATATTTTCGGATTGCTAAAAAATGAAGTATAAAAGACAAGAATTAATAACTTAAATGACTTGATGAATACAATTACAATTAAATGTAATAAAATAACACCAAATGTATTGTAAAATATTTTTGACAACCTGAAACGTCTTATTCAACAGAATGGTGACCATTTTGAACACTTGGCATAAATTATATAATTAAAAGTTCTAGAAATTAGTTAATGACCGTGGTTGTTTGATTAATATCCCATCTTTAAAGTTCTCTTATTAAATAAATTAATAATCTAATTGTAGTTGTTATTAATTTCATTACTATATCTCAAATTAAAATAAAAATAAAACACACAAATGTTGTTTGTAGATTTACACTATATTTAAAAAATATATATGACAGCTGTTTCGCTACACAGTAGCTTCTTCAAGTATAACAATAAACTAATCTTACATACTATATATCCAACACAACCATTTTGCGTTGCTTCAAAATATTATTTTAATTGCTATATGTCAACCTAAACTGTATCTAAATTCGTGGAAAGTACAAAATTAATAATGTGACAGAACAATTTGGCAAAACCCCATTTCACAGAACTAACAAATTTAACAACAGGAAATTTTACAACGGGCGAAAGTACAAAATTTAATAAAGTAAGAAAACGATTTGACAAAACCCCATTTCACCGAACAAACAAATTTAAATTTGTTGTACCCAATAGGATATAGAAGTATGTTTTAAAACAATTTATTAAATATGGTGCTTCTGGATGTATAATTTAGTAAATAAAACAAGAGAGTGAAAAGCAAAAATAAATGGTTTAATTGAAAAATGCTATTCAAAAAGGTAAGTGTTTAACATAATAGTACGATGCATTAACCTATAAATAGTCACGTGATCAAATATGTTCATAATAGTTAGGTTAACTGATTTTAATGAGATAATGCATTTAAATTTAATTAAAGTTACTAAAATTATAGCGCAAGGGAACTGTATTTTTCCGTTTTAGAGGTATACGAATTAAATATTAACATAGTTGGTATACATATAATAATATCAACGATTGTGTTCAAATTAAAATATTTTAGGAAATGTAAATAAATAAATACTCAAGTTGGTTTGACGGTGGATACAGAATGTTCGGAGGGTGTTCTGGATTCCTATACTCAGGATAAAGGCTCTGGTTGTGGAATTTATTCAGGTGTCGTCTCTTGGTATGGGTAAATATGTAGGTAGCGTCCCTCGGAAAATGGAATTTCGTTTTAAAACGACCAGGAAGGTTTTAGGTTGTGGAAATTTCGTTGATCGTTGCCTTGTAGGTATAAGATATGTTGGATGTATTTTGTGGTAAGATTATAATGCTTTATTTACTACTTTTTCACTAAGTTTCAGGAACACACTTTTTTAAATATGTCGACGCGTGCAAATTTTTTATTAATTCCCCACGCTAACTCTCGGTTGTTTTTCCTATATCCAGGCGTCTTATTCGTAATTCTTGTTTGTATTTATATTTAATCTCATTATTAATATTTATAAATGAAATAATTTACTATAACTAATCGTTTGGTTATTTTACAAAAATTATTGTTTTAATTTTATGATAGACAAAACTGTTTTTGAAATGTTTAATATTTCGCTAGATACCTGTTTACAATTGGGATATTTCCCGCCGTATACAATTCAAACAAGGTACAGCTATATCCATAGTATGTGTCAAAAATATATTCAATCAATTAAGTTAAATATCTTCGGTAAAATAATAATGTTGATGAAAATGACTTAAGCAAATGACTACAAGAAAATAAATAGGTAAGCATGTGATTCAAATTTGAACAATTAAAAACGCGGAATTAACTTTATTGATATGACATGTGAAAAATGCAGTTCCAACCATATCTTATGTTCTAAATTAACATTGCTAATCTAAAAATTGTTCTGCATTTTTAATTATAGGGCCCCTTATGTATATGAGTTGGACCTACTACAATATATATATATATATATATATATATATATATATATATGTATATATTATATATACAACGTGTCCACTTAAGTATGAGACAAATGGGAAATATTTTTATTTTTGATTTCACAGAAAACTTTATAGAAAAGAAAAGTTCGTGCATCCTAAGAAACTTGATATTTTGTATTCAGGGTTGCGTTGTATTACTTGGTTAGAGGAAAAATTAAAAAACATTGAAGTTGCCGTAAGAGTACGCTACACTTATTTTTAAAGATATCAAAAATATTCATTTAAAAACGTTGTTTCAAATTTCAAAATATGCTCAAATACGAATTGTTATTTAAAATTTCGAAAAAATAAAAATTAAATTATCGAACAATAATAATAGCAAATACGCAATAGTTTTTAACATCCATCTATGTGACAGTAGTTCTATGGTTGTCATTTGTATTGTCACTTTAGTAATAAATTTTATGTAATTGCACGTGAAATCATTTACATTCGATATCGCAATTTTTTATCGCTGAAATGCAATAGAATGAAACAAAAATCATTTGCATATAACTTTATGAAAAAGCTATTCAAAATGATGCCCCTCTCGTTGAATGCATATGTTTGTACGCCTGTTGAAATCCTCGCATGCATGTTGTAACACAATAGGATTATTTCTTAAGAACAGTACCGCATCTCCTATTTTGTTTTTCAATTCTTCTAAATTCTGAAACGGCCTTTCTGAATATACTTTATTCTTTAGCCATCCCCAGATAAAGTAATCCATGGAGTTTAAGTCGGGCGAGCGCGCTGGCCATGGAAAAGGTCCATTTCGTCCCATCCATATTTCTCCAAATTTTTTATTTAAATAGTCTACAACTATTCGTGCACTATGTGCAGGTGCTCCATCATGCATAAACCAAAGGGTTCTTATAATATTTAGTGGAAAGTCGTCTAATTCGTTATCGAGGTATGTTTGTAGAAATTCCAAATATCGTTGTGAATTTAATGACGATTGAAAAAAATACGGACCAAAAATTTTTCTGTTTAAAATTCCACACCAAACGTTTACCTTTTGCGAATATTGATTCTTGCAGGGAATTCTAAAATGTGGGTTGTCAGATGACCACCAACGACAATTTTGTGCACACACAACACCATTAGTAGTAAAGGTTGCTTCATCTGTAAACAAAATGCTTTTGAAAACCGTTTTCTGCGTTTCTAATGTACCTTGAATATCCAAAGAAAATTCAAATCTATTGTTGAAGTCCCGTTCCTGCAAAGTTTGAATATATCTTGGCTTATAGGGGTGGTATCTATTGTTAACCAAAATGTTGCTTACTGATGATTTTTTAATATCCAAATTGCTTCCAATTTTTCTGACAGAAATTTTGGGATTTTCAATTACACTTTGCATAACACATAAAGAATTTTCGAAATGTCTCACTTGCTTTTCCCTGCTTTTTTTGTAACGCATTTCTAAACTACCAGTTGCTTTAAACTGATTTAAAATTCTTGAGACGCTTTGGAGACTAATAAATTTGTTGGGATGTCTTTCATTAAAAATATCAGCTCCGTCTCTATATGTTTTGTAGTTATCTCCGCAAATAAGAATTAGTTGGTAGGTAATAAGTAGAGCTGAGGATGTTTGCGGTATAACCATGGTTATATCATGTAACCATAGTAATTTACTATGGTTACATGATATAACCATGGTTATACCGCAAACATCCTCAGCTCTAGTAATAAGTAATAACTTAATGAATTGTCTTAAAATTACTTAATTATTAAAGTGACAGCGGATCTGACAATCACATAAAATTTATTACTAAAGTGACAATATAAATGACAACCATAGAACTACTGTCACATAGATGGATGTTAAAAACTATTGCGTATTTGCTATTATTATTGCTCGATAATTTAATTTTTATTTTTTCGAAATTTTAAATAACAATTCGTATTTGAGCATATTTTGAAATTTGAAACAACATTTTTAAATGAATATTTTTGATATCTTTAAAAATAAGTGTAGCGTACTCTTACGGCAACTTCAATGTTTTTTAATTTTTCCTCTAACCAAGTAATACAACGCAACCCTGAATACAAAATATCAAGTTTCTAAGGATACACGAACTTTTCTTTTCTATAAACTTTCTGTGAAATCAAAAATAAAAATATTTCCCATTTGTCTCATACTTAAGTGGACACGTTGTATATATATATATATATATATATATATATATATATATATATATATTCAAACAGATATGTTGCAGTTAGCATTACATGTGTACGAAATTGTGTTGAAATTCATCAATTTTTCAATAGCTATTAACCATCTACTATACTGCCGCTAAAAGCATATTTATTTGTTAATATAGAGGACTTTTATTGCACAAATGGATACTTTATACTCGATATTGTGAACGTTTGGCCACTGTTAACGCGTGCCTAAATTAAACTGCAAATATCAAGAACGCGTGGATTCGTTTTGAAAAATCAAAGGAGGAAACTTTTAGCAGAACATCAAAAATTGATCGGCAGTTTCATTTAAATGCATCGAGGTTTTATAGTTATTGGATAGGGCGAAGCGTCGAACGTAAAACCGATATTTTAGCGATATTCTCTTTTTCGTGCTGCCCTTTTTTTTTCGTTTTTCTTCACGTTTCGATTCCGCTCGGTGCTGGTTTTATTGACTTGTCCATTTAATTGCATTGTGATTTTTTTCGCTATTTTGGCGATTTTCGAACTTGATTTTAAGTAAACAATGGAAATCGATGTTCGTAAAACTAAAACGAAATTACAAACGTTGGCTACGTGAAAAATGTTAAAATTAAAATGCTCTCTAGTAATTGATTAATAATTTAGTTCCAAACAAAATTTATGTAATACAAATTTCAGCTACGATAGCACCTAAAAATTATTGAGGTAATATTTTCTAAAAACTGTATTTTCCCTATTGTTTCCCGCTTATTGCGTCATGTGTTTAATAGTGTATAGGAACTTAGATTAAGCAATAAATGAGGAGCGCTAGAAGAAACTTAAATCTTTTCTTATGCACCTTGTACAATACAAATGAAACACATGCATGACACACAGCTGTATCTGTACACATGGACATACACCTCGTATTTTCCAACATTTATTTCAGCCAATGACACGTGTTTCTGTCTCAAATAGGAGGTGTATGTCCATGTGTACAGATACAGATATGTGTAATGTATATCTGTTTCATTTGTAACAAATGCATAATACGTGCTTAACGTATTAATGTACTCAAATTTCTTTGGCACTTTATACATATAGTAAAATACTCCATTCTTTTACATTCCCAAACAGCTTCTTCTGCTATTATCGCAGAGTCAATTGCTAATCTTGCTAGCAACACACGCACGAGTGGACTGTGACGCTTGTGGATTGTCGGCCTGAACGCGGTTCGTCCTACGCTGATTCCTTGCCAGTACTAAAGGGTGCAAACCAATCGTGCACACATTTTCTACTTACCGTATCCTGCCCGCAAACTTGCACCAACATATCATGAGTTTCTGTCATCGTTTTACCCAATTTGAAGCAGAATTTAACACATTTGTCCCACGAAACGTCCTACTACGTCATCCCATTCAACGCCTTAAGATGCGATAAATATCTGATCGCGTTGCATCCTATTCATTTATATGCAATACATGCTTGTATGAGTACATTTATTCAATGCAATGCCTTGATACCCCACTCCACGCAACGCCAATCAATTTTTTAAAAAAACGTAAGACGTGTGATGGCGTGTTAAACAGATTTGCAGAAGGTTTCGCAGTTTAACCGAAACTAGACCCATAGTGAGTGCTAGCACGTTGTTAATATGTTTCCTATTGTTGTGAAAATAGTTAATTATTATGACAGAAGTATCGTACATCGTATAGCATAGCATGGTACAAATGTGTTTATGATGGCATCACACAACCTAAGGCGGGTTGGATGGGATGGCGTTGTAAGATGTTGCGTGGTACAATGTGTTTCTAGCTTAAATGTTGTGTTGTTGCTCCATGGCTTTTCGACGCGCACTGCTCGGCACACTCTGTTGAAATGACTGCAATAGTACTGCTTTAGTAGCTTCGCGCAATCCTCGGCAGAGGATAGGTTCAGACATGTCCATGCATCCTGCGCATACGAGCGACCTTGTTTCAAGGGTTGAATACCGATATGTTATACCATTTACCGAATTTATAGACAAACCTCATATGCAAGATGATTCATTTTCGACTCTCACCAAGGGATCTCGCTTATGATTGGAGAAAGAGGGTAGGTTTAAGTTTGGCAAAGTTGCTAAATTTTGTGTTTGTTATGAACCCGAAGAAAAATGGACCTGTGTCAAAAGACGTTCGAGAATTTTTTAAAAAACGAAAGAAGCGCATTTTCTTCTATTACCTCTAGTACGTTTATTTGGGATTGCAGAGGAAAACTATAAACATATTCTCGAGGCCACCTTTGATCTACTATCTAATGGTAATTTCCATATGACGTTTCGGTTCTATCATCAACTTTCTTATTTCTTAAGGGCACTATGTCGGGTGTTGACACCGCTAGAAAGAGTTTTTTTCTGATTTCAGCCATGTATGACATGTTGACACAAGTTTTTGATATTATGCTTTAAATCACGAAGAATACATTTTAAGATTAAGTAAGGTATCAATGAAATTTCGAACTGTCAAACATTTCAATTATCGGTCATTACCATTATTAATAGAAAAATGTCGTACACCAACAACGTGATGTATTATAGCTATTAATATAACGAAAACATTAAGCGATTTATAATACTCGAGGACGTTGCCAGGTGACGAGGCGCTAGCCGAGTCACCTCGTAACGTCCGAGAGGGTTTAAATTGCTGATGTTTGCGTTTATATTCAAAGCTTTATCGTATCATAAACGATATCAAGATTAAAACAAAATCAACAATATGTCTGTCATACAAAATACTTACTTCAAAACTTGCACGTTTTTGAAATAAATTTATAAATCATGGAAGAATTGTTCCCGCAAATATTGCAGAGGCTGCAAATAGTGCAAAATTAGATTTGTTGCCAGCGAAGTCAAAACTGCATTACGAAAACGAATATCGTCTGTTTTGTAAATGGCGAGATGAAGAACATGTTCAAGGTGCTGGGGAAACAGTCTTGCTCGCTTATTTCGTGGGTCTGTCAAATTACTACGCTCCTTCATGTTTGTGGCCAAAATATTCCATGTTGCGAGCTTGCTTGGAATTAAAAGAAAGAGAAAAATAAGATTTATCAAGAAAAAGAATCTTGGATATCGAGTTAAAAAATCCAAAATACTCACTAGAGAGCAAGTTGATGAATATATGCGTACAGCTCCAGACGAGGTATTTTTTATGATAAAAGTAGCTTTTTTGATTGGTCTAGGAGGGGCTTGTAGAACTATTGAATTAGCGAGAATGTCTACGGACGATGTTGAGGTTTTAGAGACTAAGGTAGTTGTTACCATTCCTGACACAAAAACTCACAAAAAAAGATTTTTTTGTCCTTGTACCTGACGGTGACATCAATTCCGTACTTTTATTTAAAAAAATATGTAGCATTGCGACCGCGTCATGTTACGCATAAGAGACTGTTTATATCGTACAGAAATGGAAGATGTACAATTCAGCCTTGTGGTATTCATTTTTTTTTCTAAAATACCTTAAAAAATCGCTACATACCTCAAACTAGACAATCCAACTTTGTATACTGGTCATTGTATTAGAAGATCTTCAGCAACTTTTCTGGTTAACCCCGGCGGAGACATCTTAGATCTGCAAGAGCTGGGTGGGTGGGAGTCGAGCAAGGTTGCTAGGGGGTATTTAGAAGACAACGTAACGAAGAAAACTGCAATTGCGCAGAAGATTCAGATGGGAAAGGTTTTAATAAACAGTGTGTCAAACTCTGAACAATCAATTGAGTTTTCACGTAAAAATGAAAATTTGGGGGACGTAAGCTGCTTGAACATCATGTGTGTTGAATCATCCGAAAAAAAAGGCTGTGAAGCTGCAGAAGATCGCGGATTTAAGACAGATATGAAAGACATATCTTTCAAAATTGAGAACTGTCAAAATATAGAAATTCATGTTCACAAATAATGTACAATTTGACGTATTAAGGTTTTGTATCTAACGTATTATGGTGCTGTATCTAACATGTTATTAGTTCGTTACTAACCTATTATGAGTAACTAAAGTATTATTAAGATATTGTAATATTACGTTCCTAATAATTATCAATAAATGTTTCACATAAAGATTGCATAATAGTTGATGATACGATAAAGTATTTTTTATTCATCGAATCGAAATACAACAATAACGAATACAAGATATTTACAATTGTATCCAGAACAAGAGCCAGATCGTACCATTTCTCTAGATCTTGATAGAAACTTGGTCGAGATTGGATCGTTTACCAAATCGCGTGATGTTTTTGTTAACAGAAATTTGAATTAAAGTCAACGAGATATTTTACAAATGGTAAATTAAAGTCAATATAAACATATATTTCGGTAGATTATATTAGATTACTTGAGATGGCCGTAAAACCTATTCCAGTTGGACCTTTATAGATATATTGTGGCCCTCATGCCTCCCTCTGCCTCTGGTTTTTTTTAATAAATCTTAGCAGTTTCGAGAGCTGTTCTTTTAAATACAGTTCCGCTACGTGCCGAGAGTTGTATAGTATAATAAATTTACTTCATTTTGAGACTGATATCATTATTTTGTCTTTTCTTATTCTTACTTTATAGAATTGGAGGCCTTATATATCAACCCGCCCTCGTTGACATATTCGCATTGGATGAGTTGCACGAAAAACTGATTTGATATACTTGTAATAAAGATAACTATCTAGGTAGAACTTTTTTCTTCTTTACAGGTTCGCCTGAGTGAGTCTCCATTTTAATACCATCGCCTATAGGGTTATTTTACTTCACTCATTTCAGCTCAAGAGTACCCATTCCAATATCCTGGTACACTAATATGTGCAAGATTGTACATATGTCTAGTAGAGCGCGTTCTGTATTGTTCTGGTTCCACTTCATGTTGTCCAAATAATAGATGCCTCTTGTGCTCCAGCGCCCAAGCATCACAAATTATATGTTTTGCGGTTTATGGTTCCTGATTATATAGTTTGCACCTAAAGTCCTCTTCCTACAGTCCTATTTAAATGCTAAGTAGTACCAAGTCTTTAGCTCTTTTACGGCATAAACCTACAAGACCTAACCTATAAATTCCTTGCTAGGTTCTTGTCCGGCTAGATAGAACAGATGTTGTTTCTAGTTATCACTTAAAAAAAAATTTCATTTCACCCCCACTAAAAAAAGGTTAGCGGAGCTAGTTCTCAACGAAGCTGGAGAGTTAGTTGACTTTAATATAATTATTTTTAATAACTTCCTGGGACTTTTCCCATAAAAAGAGGTTATCGGAGCTAGTTCTCAACGAAGCTGGAGATTTAGTTGACTTTGACAACAATTGGTGAAGGTCGCAGTATGGCATATTAAAACCTTGGCACATGTTTCGTTAGATCATTTAATCGATGTATCATAATCTCTATAACTTCTTTGAATATAATTAAGCGATAACAATGAACAAAGACTAAATTACTTAGAGTTTTAGCAATATTGTAATAAAACATAGGAGGTTCCACCCAGAAATTCCTGGAATTTGAATATGGCGCGCGAAAGGATAGAAGTATAGCTCAATAGCGATAGATGTTGTGAGGTACGGCTACACTAAGCCAGTCTGTCAAACGGTTCTTTGCTAGGTGGTCTAATGTGAATGAGCAAAGAACTTGCATCAAATTCTGCTTCTAACTTGGTAAAACGGCAGCGGAAACTGAAAATGCTTAAACAACCGTTTGGTGAGGATGCTTTAAGGCCAGACGCAAACTTATGAGTGGTAGGTATAACTGTTTTAAAAATGAACGTGCGCTGGTCGATGATGATGAGCGTGACGGTCGTCCATCGATGGGTGACGCCACGTGATGTGGCAAAAGTGCGTGAACTATGGACGACTTTATTGTGATGTTATTCAGCGACTAAGAGAAAACATTCGACTCAAGGGGGTTGTCAAGTACTTCAACAATTAGTGGATCCTACACTACGGCAATGCACCAACTCGCACGTGACTTATTGTGCGTCCGTTTCTAGCCTCAACGAAGACGGCAGTACTACCCCATCCTCCCTACTTCTCAGATTTTGCCCTTTGTGACTTCTTCCTGTTTTCGAAGTTGAAACTGAAGCTCAAGGCACCGTTTTGAGACGATTGAGAGGATCCAGACCCAATCACTGGCAGTGTTGAACACGTTAACACGCGATGACTTCCAGCACTGCTTACAATCATGGATAAGTCGCCGGGATTGGTGTGTTCATGCGGAGGAAATGTACTTTGATGGTGATGGTAGTGAATAAGTTGTAAAAACAATTTATTGTGTTTTTTTACATCCTGGTATTCCTGATTAGCACCTCACATTGGTATTTACTACTATAGTATTATATTTGTACCTCTATATAACCAAGTTTGAGTGTAATTCAAATTGAAAATACATAGACTAAATCTATTGTTGCATTAATAAAGCGAAATAGTATATTACATAGCGAGTCGGAAAGTGGTTTATTACCGTCGAGAGATTAGAAAGTTCACCGAGACGCGAAGTGTCGAGGTATTAATCTCCAGATAGGAATGAATATTTTCGCCGAGGTTTGTATACTATTTTACTCACGATCGGCTAGAAATTAATTATTAAATAAACTACTAAATCACTAAATTTCGAAAATATAATAGTATTTAGTTTAATGGCATTTTGACAAATACCAGGTAACGTAACAATTAATAGTGGTATTTTCTGTCAGATTACTAACTTACTGACCTACCATTTTAAAGATGGTCTTTCCCTAACAGTAAACAGTAAACAGTGGAAATTATAATGTAACAATTAATATTTATTCCAAACGCCAATAAATTTTGTATTAAAATGTTGTCTTGCTATTTACTTAATAAGGATTTGTGCATAGTTTTAATTATAATTTGATTTAGTTATTTAAATGACACTGACGTTTGATAAATACTGAAATAACATAACCTAGCCGGAAAACAGACATAAGCTAGCCGGTAAAGGGCTATTACCTACCTCGGTGTGTAATAGAACGTTTTCTAACCGGTTTGAAGGTAAGAAATGTTCAGATTACTAACCGATTGTGAGTAATAGATATTTATGTATTAAGGGAATAAACGACAGTTTTAATCCCGAGACAGTAAGTAATGCCTGAGCGACCGAAGGGAGCGAGGGCATTTTCTGTTAAGGGATTATAGACGTTTATTCCAGAATTACATACAAAACTTTTCTCCCGACCTAAAATGTAATAATTTATTTCATTATTAGTTTGACAGTTGATTGATAGATTGATATGATGTCATTCACTTAAGTTGGTTTGTCATGAAAATGTGCATAGTTTCCGGTTACTAAGGTAAAACGAGTTTGTTTGTGTCTTATTTTTTTCCAAAAAAACGCAGTCCGTTTAAGTTATTGTGCAAAATAGTTATTTACGATACAAGCGTTAAAAGTGCGATTTTATTTCACGAGTAAAAGTTTGCGACACGAGCGTTAGCGAGTGTCGCAATTTACGAGTGAAATAAAATAGCATTTTTAACATGTGTATCGTACAATATTTTTTCTACAAACACAATTTTTATTATAAAATATAATGAAACTCCACTGACCAAATTTGACAGCTCATGAATACGTTTTGACACATCTGAACGCAATCGTTAAATTACGTCAAATTAAGTTGTCACAATTCATACAAAAGATGAGTTCGTGTTTTAATAAAGAAAATGAAGTAATAGCGAGAATAATAATTCTGAAAGTACTACAACACAGGAAATAAATATCTCGAATTACACAAACTGTACATTTAATATTAATTATCCAAGAAATATGTACTTTTCATTTAGTAATAAAAATCACTTTAATATATGTTGTCATTTTTGACAAACTGTCATGTCAATTTACTTTTAACACTAGTGTTAAAAGTACTACTTTTAACACGCTACGCTATAAAATCGCATTTTTAATTAAAGTTAGCCGTGTCAAAATGTCAACTTTTAACGGTGTTTGTAGAAAAATGAATATTAATGGCAGTGACGGAGATAATTTTTGCACAAGCACTACTCTAAGCAACCGCCAAGTTAAGATATCAGATGATTGTCCATATATAAATATTGTAAACTCATCTAATGTTACTACTACGATTACAAAATAAAATTGATTGATATATTTAAATGCTTCGTCAATCTGACAGTTAAATTAATTTTGACTTAAATAAATGAACCAAAAGTTATTCACTACAGTATTCACTTTATTCCCTAGGGAAAATCGAATATTTTATTCCCTAGAGAATAAAGTAGTCAAATATATGTCAATTGTCAGATGTATAAGATGACACTTTATTCTCGGTCGGGAGAAATAGATATTTATGTATTAAGGGAATAAACGACAGTTTTAATCCCGAGACAGTAAGTAATGCCTGAGCGACCGAAGGGAGCGAGGGCATTTTCTGTTGAGGGATTATAGACGTTTATTCCCGAATTACATACAAAACTTTTCTCCCGACCTTAAATGTAATAATTTATTTCATTATTAGTTTGACAGTTGATTGATAGATTGATCTGATGTCATTCAATTAAGTTGGTTTGGCATGAAAATATGCATAGTTTCTGGTTACTAAGGTAAAACGAGTTTGTTTGTGTCTTAGTTTTTTCCAAAAAACGTAGTCCGTTTAAGTTATTGTGCAAAAATGAATATTAATGGCAGTGAAGGAGATAATTTTTGCACAAGCGCTACTGTAAGCAACCGCCAAGTTAAGATATCAGATGATTGTCCATATATAAATATTGTAAACTCATCTAATGTTACTATTACGATTACAAAACAAAATTGATTGATATATTTAAATGCTTCGTCAATCTGACAGTTAAATTAATTTTGACTTAAATAAATGAACCAAAAGTCATTCACTACAGTATTCACTTTATTCCCTAGGGAAAATCGAATATTTTATTCCCTAGAGAATAAAGTAGTCTAATATATGTCAATTGTCAGATGTATAAGATGAAACTTTATTCTCGGTCGGGAGAAAAAATTATTACATTATAAGTATAGCAAGCGCCAATTAAGTTGGCGCAAGGAGGGGGTGCGCAGAAGCCGTTTTTATAAACGTCCACCCCCACTACTCAAGTAATTGTCAGAATACATTTGTCATTGACGTTTCACGGAACATAATGTCTTTGCTAGGGGATCATAAAGTGATACACGCTCAGAGGTTAGAATTATCTGACATTTGATGTAAAACCAAATACAAATCTCCTCACTACTTTTAATCCTGCGCGAAGTTACCTCCTCGCGCCAACTTAATTGGCGTTTGCTATACTACCACAAATATTTTAAATAAATGTAAATGTAAAGAATGTATGACAAGATAATAAACTACTTGCGTGAAAGCGCGTCCGACTTCTCTCTTATCACGAGAACGATTTTCGAGGTACGATTGGAGGTATTGGCAAAGTGTGCAACATCACATCTTCGAAAACATCACATCTGTGCTTTTTATGTAATTCTAGATCATTTTGACATATAGTTTGTTTCATTGCGTGAAAGCGTGACCGACTTTTTTCTTATCACGAGAACGGTTTTCGAGGTACGATTGGCGATATTGGCGAAGTGTACAACAGCACATCTTAGAAAACATCATGTCCGTGATTTTTATGTAATTCTGTATCATTTTAACCTATAGTCCGTTTCGTTACGTGAAAGCGCGACTGACTTATTTCCTATCACGAGAACGATTTTCGGGGTACGATTCGCGTTATTGACGAAATGTGCAACAGCACATCTTCGAAAACATCATGTCCGTGCTTTTTATGAATTCTAATAAGGATGCTTAATACAAACCCTAATAATCAAATAATTAACTCACAATAACAAGTGTTGAATCGTGAAGAGTATTTAAAATTAATTTAAATAAAAAAAATATTTTTTTTTATTTACTGGTTAACGCTTGAAGTAAATGTTGTAAACTATTGTTAGAATTCTTGAAAATAACAAAGGAAATATGTACTTGTAAAGATTAAAAATAATCCAAAAGTATTTAAAAGCATTTCAATTTAAAAAGAAGTATTTAGAATCCAGTTTCCAATTTAAAAAATGCAATACTAATGTGTGAGTAATTAAAAGTCTACGATGTAAACGAAGTAACTCGTTGACAGAAAACGAAAGAGGGCAATTGCATTTAAACTCAGTTTCTCTACATAGAAACTGCACTATCACAGCATTCTCACACTATTCATGAATTATACATACGTCCTCATAGAATCTAATTTATCTTTAGTGGAGTGCACTTCAACGCTAAAATAAATGCTTGAAATTATACATATGCAAATATGTGTTCAGACACATAAAGGCTCAATTTACTGTAACGTAGACGTGAATAAAATTAGGTTTTTATGTTACTTTAGTTAAAAATGAATTCATGAACTGCCCGTAATTAACTTATGCCTGAGCTTGTTACCTGTTTTACTTTGAAGTTCATATACATTTTTCGCAGTCTGTCGGGTTTTTTTGACACTCTACTCATATGAGCGTAAATTTTAATAAATGAGGGACACTTATTTGATTAAACACTCTTATTTCACATACGAGGTTAATGAAATGGCATACATAAATTTAAAGTAGCACGTGAAAATAAGTGTAATATTTTTATATCTATAAATAACCTCAAAAATTAAAACATATTTAGAAAAAAAATTAACTTTTGGAGTTACAAAATGTCATTAATATTTGAATAAATTTATAGATGCCTCTCTAGCAGACCATTATATTTTTCTGAAAATTTTGTTTGACATTTTAACTAGTTAACAGTTGAAAATGTTAACTAAATTAAATGATTATATAAAATATACAAATGATTATAATAGAATTGTGACTTTTTACATGGACTAAGCCGTAAGGAATTAATGTTTTGAGGAAATTAATCGGGTATTTGGTAACGGGTGATGTTCCTTAGCTACTATAAATTTCAAAGTTGTCGACTTTCCTTAAATAACACGTCCTAAGTCAAAAACAGTTTCTGTGGGCATTTTATGACATGTTACAATATTTTACTGACCAGTCCCCATATACAATTGTGGGCATTACGTTAGTATCTTATTTCATCGTTGACGGCACTGTTGCGTATTGGAATTTTCCGAAGGAGTGGTGGAAATGGTCTGCTAGTGAGTTTCACTTTTGTTCTACGAATATCTCGATTTGCACGTGTGAAATAAACAATGTCTTTTACTGTGAATTTCGCTGTTTCGTTGGCGATAATTTTCGAAAATTAATAACACCCGAGGTGGATATGGCTTCGATCTAAGCACTTAATTAAGGTATCAGCTTTGGCTGGTTAATTACACGGCAACAGAGACAAAAACCCAAGAAACCCTCTTGGTATATCACGTTTTCCTTTTTTTTTTTTCATTATTAACCCCCTTTGTTGTAATATTCGTCGCTAAGTCGTGTGGAATCTTTTTATATTGGGTGTTTGAAACAGACCTAATCAACTGGGGTGCAATATGTTGGAAAAACCGCCCAGATGATTGCAGATTAATCTAGCTCTGCATACAGTTGTCACGTGATGTTCTAATTTGACCGGGCGGACGCTGTATCGGTCAAGAAGATCTGCAATACCTCAATGAAAAGATAAGTGTATGTCTTGTTAAAATGCTACATAAAAGGATAAATGTTTATTTATATCTGTTACGCGCTAAACCTCTTGCACTTTTCCAAAGCAAGCGCTACTGACCGAACGTTCGCAGTGCCAACTCTAACTATTTAGTTATTAGTTACTGTAAAGATCTTCTTGTGTATATTATCTGTTATATTTTTATTTAACATTTTTTTTTGTTGTCATAAGAAAAGAGAATACGATACAATTTTTTTTATTATTAAATTTATTTATTATTTATTAGCATCTAATTACACAGGTCTGTAAACAAAAAAACGGCGCAGGATTTTTGTACTGATTCTCATAGATTTTTATTCTCTAAAACCGGGAAAAATACCAGAAAAATTCCGTCCCGTCAGGTTTTCTTGCAAAACTCATGTTTGTAGTTTAATTTAGAGTGAAACGCACGTTTAGTTAAAAGTGAGGAATCTTATTGACTGGGTTGATCATGTTTATACATGTTTGCCAGGACATTAGAAATGGGTATTGTTGAAGATACATTTAATATCCTTTTGTAGAATTCAAACATAACATTTCCAATTTTATAAATATTAACTCTTATTTTCGAATTTAAACCACTGTATAATATAATTTTATTATCACATTCAAATTATAAAACTTTCTTTAGTTTCTAAGAAAGCGATATCCTTTACATTTACAAACTTAATTATTGCTTTATACATTATACATTTTATTACCTAGGGTCATAGTGAACAAAGTGTATAATCTGGATATTTATTGCTAAGATCGCGTTTCCTGGATATGTAGAATAAATTTTATTACTTTAACAAAGGACGATCCGGAACTACGTACTTAATCAGTAACGATACTTTATTATTTATTAGTTAAGATTATAATTTCTATCGTTCACGCTTGGATATTGTTGCCAGTAGGTATTATTTCTGGAAAATTAACACAGAAATTCCCCGTCATGCCGTCATACAAGACAACGTACAATAATATGCACTTTCAATTATGTAATAGTTTATAGTGATAGTGGTATATTTTTAAGTACTTGTAACACAGTCTTAACACGACAGTCTCATTCGTAACATTATAACAAGCAACAACAGATACACCATCTTACTTTAAACATCAACATAACAATCATATTTTAACAAGAAACAGCGGTCTCAACAGCAGTTTTATGTTAGTGTAAGTCGTTGTAGATACAAAAATTAATGTATATACTGTAAATAAATATATAATAAATGAAGGAACATCGGGGTCGTGATATTAGTAACTGAGATTGAAGTATCACCGCTAAAAACCGGATTCATCGCAAACCGTTTTGTCTTCGAGCCACATCAATTTAGTTTTCGAGCTGCAACAATTCCCATCAAGTATAAAGAAGCGTATAGTCAGATTTGATCATGTTTCAACATGATAAGTAAGTTCAGTCTGTATAAGCCACACTTAGTTTACATCTTCTTTCAAGTGTAATTGTACTCGTGTTTTTAATTATATATTATTGCTCCAAGGGGTTGTGTTATTTTTCCTGCCAACTTTTATTTTATTTGTTGTAAATACACTGTTAAATGTCAACAAAGAAACATGATTGTGATTTCATGAAGAAAGTGTATTTTGCTTACTTCAGGTTGAAACTTGAAGATCAAGACGAAGTCTGGGCCCCTCATAACGAGAGTAGTGCAGAATGTGCAATGAATATCTTCGTTTGTGGTATAAGGATAAAAACATTCATTTCATCTAGGGATTCCTATGATGTGGCGTGAACAGAAAAACCTCATTACCAACTGGTATTTTTATTCAGTAGTTGTGAAAGGTTTCAATACAAAAAATAAAAAGAAAATATCTGACCCGAACCTTAATTCAGCTATTCGTCCAGTCTCATAGCTCTGATACATGTTCTACACCCACCTTCCAGTTCGAATCCTGAGTGATTCTGAAGATGGAAACACAGTACCTTCTCAAGGCGAATCTAGTTCAGATTTTTTGTTCATGGGAGACGCCAACCTTTTTGTCAGAGCGAACTCAATCACCTGCTTAGAAATTTATGCCTTTCAAAAAATGCTGCCTAATTGCTGGAGTCAAGACTATAAAAACCTGCTGTCACCTGGAACCTTATTTTTGTGGTACAGACCACGAGAGGAAGAATTCACTAATTTTTTCTCCGAAAGGGGAAATTTTGTCTTTTGTAGTGATGTTCAAGGGCTAATGAATTGTTTCGAAATAGAATATGATTCACCTGAGTGGCGCCTATTCCATGATGCGTTAAAAACAAGTCTCAAAGTAATCTCGCTGCATAATGGGAATAAATTTGCATTCGTATTTAGAAAAAAAGAAAAAACTCTACGCGGTGGAAAAAGGAGCTCATTTTTGAGTTCAGCAGACTAGAAAATAAGTATTTACGAAAAACATCCTATGCAGCTGAAAAAAAATCTGTGTTATCACTCGATAATAGATTTATTAATTCATTTAGTGAATAATTTTTAAATAATCAACACCGAATTGAAACCAGAATAGTAATTAAGCAGTCAAATGATAAAAAAGATAAAAAAGGAAACTTAGGCAATGAAGTATTAATAGTTAGAAGCCAATAATTTGTTTATGTTTTCTTTATGGCTCTTACTATGATGCAGCTATATGTGTAATTGTTGTTAACTGATGTTATAATAATAATAATAATAGTAATAATAATAATAATAATAATAATAATAATAATAATAATAATAATAATAATAATAATAATAATAATAATAATAATAATAATAATAATAATAATAATAATAATAATAATAATAATAATAATAATAATAATAATAATAATAATAATAATAATAATAATAATAATAATAATAATAATAATAATAATAATAATAATACCGCACAGGGTAGCCTAGAGCTAGGTTACTGGGGACTAGCGACCCCACGGTTTCCTGAGCTAACCGTTGGGTTGGGATAGCAGCCCCAATCAGGTACACTTGCTCCAAACACTGATTAACAAGCAAGGACTAAAACAGCGAATTGGGCATGAAACACAAAAATGGCATGCTTCAGTAGAAACAAAAGGCTCAGGCGAGGATGTTGTTGAGATACATTCATTTCAACCCACTTCGTCTACATAACAACTAAAGCGCCGGACCCTCTGGGCCGAGTAAATGTAACCCCCCCTACATGGGAGAAGTGTTATTATCTGCTTACTATGAATGAAGCATGCCATATGTAGTAGTGCCGCATAGATAGATTACGGAAAAATACCTGGAAATAAGAAATAATAAACAATAATAATGATATTATGAAAGTTATGCCAGCCATCTTGTTCTCACGAACCGATGGGTTAACAACCTGGCAACCAAGGACAAATTGAATGTTCTTGTGAATGGAGGAAATAATAATAATAATAATAATAATAATAATAATAATAATAATAATAATAACAACCTTTTAGAAGAGGAACAGAAAGGATGTAGAAAAGGATCAAGAGGCTGCAAAGAACAGCTCCTGATTGATTCAGTTGTGATGAAGAATGTGGTGAAAGCAAAAGAAAATCTCTACATGGCATATATAGACTATCAGAAAGCGTTTGATAGTGTACCTCACTCGTGGCTGGTAGAGATTCTTAGGTTATATAGGATTGAGGAGCATCATATTAACTTTCTTAGTTACGCCATGACTAAATGGAAGACAAGTTTGTTAATGAAAACCCCTACAGAAAGTATTGATGCAGGTAAGATCAGTATTAAAAGAGGCATATTTCAGGGAGACGCTTTGAGTCCACTGTGGTTTTGTTTAGCCTTGAAACCGTTAACAACTTTGTTAAATTCCCTAAATAAGGGATGTAATTTACAACAACCTGTCGTACAAATTAGTCACCTTTGGTACATGGATGATCTCAAATTGTATGCTAGGAAAAAGAATCATCTTGGCGATCTCCTAAACTGTGTTGGCCGTTATAGTAGAGATATCCAAATGAAATTTGGATTGGAAAAATGCAAAATAAGTTGCATAGAAAAGGGACAATGGGTTGAACATCGTGGGTTCGAAGTGGAAGGCGGACAAGGACTAGTTATTGGAATGGAGAGCAACGACTATTATAAGTATCTTGGTTATTTACAGGCTAGAGGAATAGAACACAATATTGCAAAAGAATCAGCGAAAGATCAGTATTTCTCTAGGCTGCGATCGTTGTTGAAAACCAGATTGTCGGCAAGAAATATGTCCAAGGCAATAAACAGCTTTGCAACTTCCGTACTTACTTATGGATTTGGAATAATTAACTGGACTGATACTGAACTTGAAGCAATAGACATCAAGACAAGAGTAGAAGCCAGAAAATTTAGAATTCATCACGAAAGGTTCCACCTACCAAGAAGAGAAGGGGGTAGAGGAATACCGAGTGCTTATTGCAGGCATTATACACAGGTAAATAATTTACGAGAGTACTTTCTGCAAAAGTCGAAAGAAAGTAGATTGCATAATGCGATTGCTCAAATGGACAATTTTACGCCACTCAAACTGGCTAACAATGAATTCAATCCATCCACGAGAATCACCCACGTAGTGCGATCGAAAGGTTCCACCTACCAAGAAGAGAAGGGGGTAGAGGAATACCGAGTGCTTATTGCAGGCATTATACACAGGTAAATAATTTACGAGAGTACTTTCTGCAAAAGTCGAAAGAAAGTAGATTGCATAATGCGATTGCTCAAATGGACAATTTTACGCCACTCAAACTGGCTAACAATGAATTCAATCCATCCACGAGAATCTTAAGTATACCCCAACAGAAAGAGAGATGGAAAAATAAATCTTTTCATGGCAAGTATCCGTTAACAATTGGATCTGAAAATTTTGACACCTCAGCGTCGCAGGCATGGCTGTATACAGGTAACCTGTTTGCAGAAACAGAGGGATTCATAGCCGCCATCCAAGATCAAGTAATTCCAACACGCTCCTATAGGAAAAAGATTCTTAAGGAGAATTTATCTGACATTAAATGTCGTGTATGCGCAGATAAGGAAGAAACAATTGATCATTTGATGGCAGGCTGCTCTGTACTTGCCCCCAAACAATATCTCGAGAGGCACAACAGGGTTGCAAAAATATTACACCAACTGCTCAGACAGAAGCACTTGTCGTATTCTGAAAATGTCCCGTATTATGAATATGAAGCACCTTCAGTTTGCGAGGACGAAAATTCTCGATTATATTGGAATCGCCAAATAATCACAGATAAAACAATTCCCAACAATATTCCAGATATAATACTGACACTGAAGAAGGACAAGGTAACGTACATCATTGACATTGCTGTTCCGTTGGAAAAAAACACTGCAAGGAACTATAGTGAGAAGGTAAATAAATATTTACCTCTCAGCGACGAAATCAAGAGTATGTGGAAGATGGACAAGGTCCTAATAGTCCCAATTGTGATTGGCGCAACTGGAGAAATTTCACAGAAATTACACAAGTCCATAAATACTTTGGATCTCTACCAAAAACTTTATTTAAAAATGCAAAAAAGTGTCTTGTTAGACACGGCTGCAATAATACGTCGCGTGCTGAACTGAAATTGCAGCGCGCGAACGCGGCCAACGTGGCCGGGAGGCGAAATGACGGAACGGGTGGGGTGCTGATGTGGTCCTCTACTGGGTGGTAGCCTAGCATATGCGCTACCAAACTCTAGGGGGGTCTGCCCGATGGGCGGGCAGGTGCCATTCCGCCTTTCCAGCAGGGGAGAGAGGAACCAAGCTACGCGGCGCAAAACACGGCGCCGCGCAATGCACACACCACTGGGGTCGGTCCCGGGCGGCAACCTTGCCAGGCTGGCGTGAACAGCACACACACGCTCGACGTGTGTGCAGTGCCCCCGCAATGGCGGAAAACGTTAAGATGGCACAAAGTGTGACCGTCGTCGACCAAAGTAGCCGCTAAGAGTGTTACATTGGTTGGCGATGAGCAACCCCGTGCAGGCTGCGCTTCGCGTGTCTGGGCCTTGCCTCGATGGGGCGGGGGTCGGGCCGTCGAAGTACTGCATGGAAAAGTAAAGAAGTTGCCGGGAAAGGGTTGGCGGCCCTGCGCAACGGCTGGTTCTCCGATCTCTCAAAATTAGCGCGACGGGACACTAAACACATGCACGAGTGCGCTAAAATACAACACCCCTACACTTGCGCGCTCGCACAAACACAAAACCACACACCCAGAGAGAGAAGCAAGCTGCCAGCAGCGGACAACACGTAAGTTGACACCCTGAAAGTACTGGTAAGTATCTACTATAATCAATATTCATATAAAAATAATGAATGCTACATAACTATGCCACCCATCTTGTTCGAATGAACCGATGGGGTAAGATAATGGCAACCAAGAGCGAATAGTTCTTGTGAGTGAAAGAGATAATAATAATAATAATAATAATAATAATAATAATAATAATAATAATAATAATAATAATAATAATAATAATAATAATAATAATAATAGTTGCCTGAGTTGCCTGAGGCCATGATTTACTGGAATCGGACAATACAAACTGATAGAACTGACCAACACAACAGACCAGACATTACGTTACGAGACCATAACAAGAGCATTACATACCTCATAGACATCTCTGTGCCAGCGCCAGCGAATATCCAGGCGAAGCACAGAGACAAGATCGACAAATATTTACCACTTGCCCAAGATGTTAAAGAAGTGTGGAGCCAAAACAAAGTGATTGTAGTACCCATCATCATCGGTGCTTCAGGAAAAATACCGCTGAAGTTACATGAGGCTCTAAAGACCCTAAATATACATCCTGTGACATATAAACAGCTTCAAAAAATTGTCATACTAGAGTCAACGAGCATTGTGCGGCAGGTGCTGAGCCAGAATACATGACAAAAATAACCACGAACACATCTCAAACCGAAACACCATATCTCCGAAAACACGAACTAAACGACTCCTACGATCTATTGCGTCGATTAATAAAAAAAAAAGGCAAAAGAACAACGTTACAGTAGATCCATGAAAAGAAAAAAAAAGCCAAAAGAACAACGTTACAGTAGATCCATGAAGAGAAAAAAAAAATTTATGTATAATTCTACCAATGTTTCCATCAATATCAAGCAGGATAGATGTTGATATGCTTGCCTCGCGGCCGTGTATCAACTTTTTTCCTTTCTCCCGAAAGGAGCTTTCACATCAATAATAATAATAATAACAAAAAGGAATTTAAACATATTATTTCAAGTCATTCATTACGTAAAACTTTTCGATTAAAATAATTGCTTTCAAATATTTAATGAATTTTCGATTATTTTCCGTTTTAACGCGAAATGACTATTTATGTAACCAAATACAAATAATGAAACAATTAAGTTCAAATACGATAAGGCTTGTCGATTAACGCAATTTAAATGTAATTCTCTAACGCACTCTTATGAATGGGAAAAAATTAAGATAAGTACCAAATGGAGTTTTAGACTTGACAATGGTAGCGCAAGCGTTCATCTCCTAATTAAAAGTGTAGACTATGAACGAGTGAACGAGCTCAACAAAAAAAAAAAGAAAGAAGAAGAAGAGAGACTCTATATTTAGTTCTCGTCTGAGCACACAAAAAGCTCCACCACCTTTTAGTATTCGCGCTGTACCCGCAGCCGCTTTCATGAATTACACATGAATCCTGACAGAAACCCGCGGAAATCCGAATGAGTTTATAATGGAAAATGTTCCTCCATCCTTTTCTATTTCTTTCATAGCATCGTACTATGACGTTATGTTATTGAAATGATGTCGAAATAGATTACATCAAATACATATAGTACGCATAATGGAAGAAAGTATTGGTAAATGCTTGGCTTCGGTTATATATAATAAGACGGCAGTAGATCAAGATATGTTGGAAATAAGTAAACTAAATATGAATGATTAAATATATTTATTATAATTACTATATATATATATATATATATATATATATATATATATATATATATTGTAAACTTAATAAGTCGGCGATTAAAGGTCTGGTTTATTACCAGACCTTTACCATTATTATGTCTGGTAATAAACCAGACCTTTAATCGCCGACTTATTTAGTTTACCATATCATACCAAGGTCACGAAAATATTATAAATATATATATATATATATATATATATATATATATATATATATATATATATATGTATATATATATTGTTGTAAACCGGTGAAGAAGAAAGAAATAATGTTAAAAGAATTATATTTCACCATAGGTTGAATAGAAAAAAATATAAATCAAATTAACTTATTTATTGTATGAAACTCGGCTATGAGACTCTAAAACTTCTTTAAATATATCTCTAGAGCATGTGGTTTGTCCTTAGGAAGCTGGAGGAATTTAAATACAGATTTATAATTTTATTTCTTGCAATTTAATTGATTTATAAGGAAAAATATCATTTATCTAACAAATTCAAGCTATTTAACCCAGGCGCGGCTCGTGATGACGTATTTGGGAGTGCAAGTACAATGATGCGCGTGCTTGGTGTATTCTCGTGTACTAACTGTAACGTTTTCTTAGTAAACACCGAAAACACACGAGGCACTCGCATCATTGTACTTGCACTCCCAAATACGTCATCACGAGCCGCGCCTGATTTAACCTAATACCCATATGAGAGTAGTAGGTACTTCAATGGTAAGCCAGTAATATAGTTATTTACTAAGTTTATTATTATAATTTTAACAATTAGTACGCTTGATTGAAACGACATTAAGAAAAACAACACTTCTTTAAACATACAAAAATAACATTTATTATAGGGTAAATTAACATAGGAAATAGTAAACATGAAACTTTGGATTTACTAAGGTAGGTGATATATATATTTATGTATATATATATATATATATATATATATATATATATATATATATATATATATATATATATATTGTGTATATATATATATATATATATATGTATATATATATTTAAATTCTTGGGGATTCCAGCAAAACAATTTTATTATGAGTAGTTCTTTATTTCATTCTACCAATATTTCGCATCCTATTTCGGTATGCTTTTTCAGAGTTTCTGACTGAATTGAGAATATAAGCGTTAAAGAAGTATATGGATTTATAGTATGGGATTACTGAAAATTATACTTAGAATTTGAACTTTAAGTGTAGTCGAAAATTTGCACTTCGACATGTATGAGCGCAAGGGTAATGTCGTCACGTGTATAATTATATGTTCCTTTTTGAGTACGGGGTCCGAACACACAACACGAACTGTTTTCGTGCTACCCCTAAGCAACTAAACACTGCCTCAATAGCAAATACAGAACCAAGCAAATTGTTTCCATAGATGGTAACAATCATACCTACAAAAACTGTACTAACGTGCCTTCACTCCTTATCAGACGAACCGAATGCGTATATAACAAAATAATTTGAAAGAGTGAAGCCACGTTAATACAGTTTTTATAGATATTATTGTTACCGCCTATAGAAACACTTTACTTAGTTCTGCATTTGTTATCGAGACAGCGTTTAGTTGCTTTCGCGTTTTGTCAATAGGCTCCACTGAATGTTCTTCTATGCGCTGTCTCAATAATTTTTGTTGATAGCGAAGTTGTTATATCTGGAAAGCCATCTCTCCAGCAGGAGCGTATCGATGATTTTGTGGAAAGATGAAATACGTATCTACGTCGCTGAAGAGATGCCTTTACAATTATATGAAATTCTATTATATTCTGCATACCCGATTTTTAATAGCATTTTATATTATTAAAAAGACTTTTTGTCTTAATAATAATAATATGATTAGTAACACAGTGGCATGTCACTGACTGGCTTATAATGCCGTTGATTAGGATTCACACCCAAGGCCGCTGCACCTAAAAATCTTTAGTCACACGCAGATAATAACTAATGGACTGCTGAATACCCCTTGTAATTTGCGTTAAGCTGTTGGGGATGCTAAGACAGACTATTATCAATAATTTAGAGATCAATTTTATTAGAGAAGGTATAAGAGTTAACGTAGGACAACATATTTTAACGCGAATATTTTCATATTTATGTAAAGTACATATTCAATCATATTAGTTCCACAGTAATCTGTTAAAAGAACCGTATTTAATTAATTTAATTTAACCTCAAGCCGATATTTATGACTAAAATATTATGATAAAATGGAGTTTTTTCTCACTAACATCATCTATATTTTCTAAAAATCCGAATGAAAATCGAAGATGTGTGCTCTAAACAAGATTTATAAACCATATTGTGAAATGCACGAACCAAGTTTGATATACATACTCGTATTCTATCATATAAATACATATTTTTGGAATACTCAAGAAACTTCACGTACACAATTGCAGCTTTTCTCTTTACTTTCTAGAGTTTACAGTGTTGAATCAACAATTCTAACGTTTTAGGTTCGATATAAACATCCATTACAATGTACAAGAAATCTAAGAGATCGCAACAGGGCAGCCCTATACATGGAGGCGGAAGAAATCACTGATTGATAGGTTCTTAAACAACATGCAGAAGACTGTTGTTCTCATAAAAGGTATGTGATATGTGGAAAGCATGCAGCGAATATCTCGAGGACCAGCGTTGATCAAATTAATTAATTTTCGATTTCTTCCATGCAGGTGGCCTCTCGCTCAAAACTAAGAAATATATGTATACATACTACAGCTCTCCAAGCCTAAGCGTAGCCTTCTATATAAGCAAATAATAATGGACAACCAATTGAAAAATACTAAATCCAAGCAGGACCAAGAGAATAAAACAGATGTGGAATGACTTCCTAACTAATTCAGTTCTTGAATAGCTGCTTTTTAATGTTAGTATGATGGTAAGCGTTATCGTGTACATCAGTTCAGCTCTAAGTCATTCTTCTTTGCCCATGATGTTAACATGAAGGCAGCATTTTTTCCTCGCCTGTAACAATTTGGAACAAAGACGGCTGATATAGTTGACGATCTAGCAAAAGGGTTCAAATGTTGACATATTGATTGTTGTTGTTTTCACTCAAAACATGCAGCAACCATACACTTAATTTTTGCACATTGGCCATTCAAAGCAGATATCGTATTACGTCGATTGATTACAATCTCTTATAATGGCTAAATGCAGAGTTGATTGCCGTGTATCATCATGAAATAATGCGAATTAAGTACAATGTTCTTCCTGAAGTTTGAGAATGGTTTATATCAAAATAGCCTTCTTCAAATCTAGAAAACAATTTGCCTGGTCTACTCTCACCAATTATTTTTTCCGTAAATTGCACAAGTGATTCCAGCGACTTCTGATACAATAACTTCTCCGTGGAAATCAAATAAAAGTATCTCGTTTCTTTCTATTTGAGGTTCCATTTTCTTTTGCCAATTAATACTGTCTTTGCGCAAATTCAAAAATTCAAAAACCTTTCAATGAAATAATAATGCGATCTTAAAATATCTTTAACGTATACCTAACAATTTCTTTTCAAGGCACTCTCATTCTAGAAACGATAAACGCTACGAATTTATGCATCAACTCTGAAATGTAAAATTTCTCCACATGCCCGTGGAACATTTCAAATCAAAACATTAACAGCCACGACACTGTTTTAGGAGTATTGATATCATTCGAAACACATTTATTATTTGGACAAAAGACATCATCTGCCAGGTGAATAACAACACATCGTTTAGAATATTACAAAGGTCAAACAAAAATTCTTTTAGAATTTGCGGTTTAGCACATACAGGGAAATAACAGCAAATAAACAAAACATTTTAGTAATTTATATCCATAATAAAAGGTATTTATAGTGAACGGGTAGAAAAACCAAGTTAGAATGAAATATAAATTTATAACATGTATTAAAAATCACACGATGTTGGATACAGCCGAACGCTTTACTGTACTGTGGTACAAGACTGTTTGAAGAATTTTGAAAATATTCAAAATCTCAGCTATACAGGCTGATACATTTTCGGCCCTCACCATGGGGATCTCTCTTATTATTGGAGATAGAGTATAGGTTTAAATTTGGCAAAGTTGTTAAATTTTGTGTTTGTTATAAATCCGTAAAGAAAATAGACCTGTGACTAATGACCTTCGTTATTTAAAAAAAAAACGCGAAAACCCCATTTTCTTCTTTTACCTGTAGCACCGACATTTGGCCTTATAGAGAAAAAATAAAAACACATCCTTGTGGCTATTTATAAACCTCTATCCAGTGGTGTACTCTAAATTTATATACGACGTTTCGTATCTTTCTGGCCATCATCAACTATCTAATTTCTTATAGGCGCCATATTGGATTTAGACATCTTCAGAAAGAGTTTTTTTTTCTGATTTCAACCATCTACCACATGCTGACTATAGTTTTTGACATTAGGTTTTATTTGAAAGAATAAATTATAAGATTAAATAAGGTAGCCTTTGGAATTTCAATCTGTCAAACATTTCATTTATTGTTCATTAATAATACAAAAATGTCATACACTAACGAAGAGAAACGAGATATGATAAGTATTTTTTATTCTTCGAAACGAAATTCTACAGCAGCGAGTACAAGATAACAAAAACATTAATAAAAATACATGGAAAAGTAAACAATAAACAATTACAGTAAATGTTCAATTATCTGGTCATCTTCGGTAATGCACAATTGGGCACCCCTTCTGGCATTTTGTACTGCCCTTTCTATAGTTCTTCTAGGAAGTTCATCGAAGGCATTCTGAAGTCTGTCTCGTAATTCTTCAATGTTTTGTGGCCCATCTACTTTATAAATATTATTTTTAACATATCCCCATAAAAAAAAATCTAGCGGACTTAAATCAGGTGATCTCGCAGGCCATTCAACAACTCCCCTATTTCCAATCCAACGGTTTGCAAACTCTTGATTTAAGAAATTTCTAACAACAGCTGCATTGTGTGCTGGTGCGCCATCTTGTTGCCACCATAAATATTGTAATTGATTTAATGATATTGTCGTCAAGATAGTCAGATACGTATGTACGTAAAATGTTTAAATATCTTTCTCTATTTAAATGTTCTTCATACATAACTGGTCCTAAGAGACGATTTGCAAAATACTCATCCAAACGTTTATTCCAAAACGATGTTGTGGTCTTCTAGCCCTGTTTTGTCGGGGATTTTGTACTGCCCAATAGTGCTCCGTATTTCTGTTGAACATTCCAGAATTTGTAAGTTTTGTTTCATCTGTCCAGATGATTTTGCTTAAAAAATTTTCATCATTTTCTATCCTTCCCATTAACCAATTACAATATTCTAGCCTTCTCAAATTATATCCAGACAGTAAAGAGTGACTAACATGGATCCTGTATGGTTTAAACCTACTTTTATGTAAAGTTCTCCAAACTCTGGACTGGCACAAATTTAATTCTGACGCTACTTCGCGTGTAGAAATTGATGGATTATTATTTATCTATAAAAATACAAGATTAACATGAAATTTGAAAACACGCTTTTAATTTACCATTTGTAAAATATCTTGTCGATTTTCATTTAAATTCCTGTTGTCTTGAACATTACGCGGCTTAGTAAACGATCCATTCTCGACCAAATTTCTGTCGAGATCTAGAAAAATGGTACGATGAGGATGTTGTCGTTCTGGATATAATTGTAGATATCTTGTACTCGCTACTGTTGAATTTCGGTTCGAAGAATAAAAAATACTTATCATATCTCGTTTCTCTTCGTTAGTGTATGACATTTTTGTATTATTAATGAACAATAAATGAAATGTTTGACAGATTGAAATTCCATGGCTACCTTATTTAATCTTATAATTTATTCTTTCAAATGAAACCTAATGTGAAATCAAAAAAAAAACTCTTTCTGAAGATGTCTAAATCCAATATGGCGCCTATAAGAAATTAGATAGTTGATGATGGCCAGAAAGAAACGAAACGTCGTATAAAAATTTTGAGTACACCACTGGATAGAGGTTTACAAATAGCCACAAGGATGTGTTTTTATTTTTTCTCTACAAGGCCAAATGTCGGTGCTACAGGTAAAAGAAGAAAATGGGGTTTTCGCGTTTTTTTTTACATAACGAAGGTCATTTGTCACAGGTCTATTTTCTTCACGGATTTATAACAAACACAAAATTTAACAACTTTGTCAAATTTAAACCTATACTCTATCTCCAATAATATGAGAGATCCCCATGGTGAGGGCCGAAAATGAATCAGGCTGTATAACGATAAACTAGGATAGAGTTACCTTAAATATTTCAGTTTGTTTAGATTTTCCAAATGTCAAATAATGTATAATTCTCTTAGTTTTCCACTAGTTACTTTAAAACTCAATAAAGATTTTTTTTCTGATGCAGTAATTTAAATTATTTTTTTTTACAATTCATGCCATTGTAATCATAAGCAGTTTTGCCTTTGTATTTCTTTCAATTTTCGTGCAAAAATAAATACAATACGCGACATAAAGACGTTTGATAAGCAGCTTAGCAAACAAAAGGATTCACGAAAGCAATATTATGTTCAGATGTTTGAATAAAAATAAAACATCTTCGTGATGTTTAAAACCAATTTAATAACTGCTTAATCTTACAAATTTAAATACATTTTGAAGTACTTTCTTATATTTAAACAATTTACGTTTTAATATTTTTCAACGTGATATATATCTTTAGATATTTATCTAATTGTAAGTTATTTTTCTTTAAACTTATTCTGGTAACACGATATCATTTACATCTACTATTTTCTTAGAAGGCATTTATTTTTCTGCGTAAATTACTTTACTTAACTTAATTATAATTTATACTTAATTTTGTAATTTGATTTTTGCGTTACTATTTCAGTACTGGAAATTATTAATCTTGTTTGATCTCTTTCCACCTTAAAAAGAATTAATTTATTTTAATTAATTGAGTAAATAAAAGGAAAAATGCTTATATTAGAAAAAACTGTTAAACAACCAAATAATTTACACATATTTTTACCAATTTTTCATAAACAAATACAATATACACCGATATCTGTTAAAATATAATAATTTACCGACACCTCCACCAAATCTCATCGAAACATATATCTATGTAACTCACGTACGCCTCGTGTCAATTCCTCAAGATTCCCATCGGCAAACTTTATTTTGTGCCATAAATGTCACTTATCGCGTCCGCACCTGGTAAACTGGTAGAAAGTTATTGTCTGTCGTTTATAGTTTTCTTGCAATTAATTCAGTTCCAGACATCGGTGACGCTCAACTATAAAATGCGAACCATAAGACACTGAGCCATCCGCTAAATCTCAAAAGCACAGCACGTTACGAAAAACGTTCACGGTAACGGTGCCGAGATGTGAAATTAATCCTTTAGATTGGTACCCTGGCCTGCGGCGTACAGCCTCTGCAGGTGAAAATTAAGATTTATTGCGACTGTAAATTTTATGAATTGTACAAGACTCGGTATTATACATTGTGTTCGGGAATTTTTAATTTAATATAACTGGAATTTCCAATTTGTAATAGAGTTTTCTCAAAAAAATCTCTGGAAATAAAGATAGAATGTTTATTGTAACCGGGAACATAATTAAGTTCTTGGTTGCAGTGAACATTCTCAACAATCCAATATTCTCTAACGGAAAAAATGTTAGAAAGGACGAAAATTAAGAAAGAAAAAGCGACGAAGACGAACGGCGCTAAATTGTCAGAAAATACACTAATGCGAAAAACATTTTCCACTAAAATACCATGCGCAGGATTTCTAACTTTAACTTGAACGACTAACGTGTTTTACAGTAATATTATTCTGACTAAAGGATAGAAAAAGCAATGAATAAATTTTAGTTCTTTTGTTGTGACATTGCCAAATTTTACCTCGGTGAGTCAATTTTCTCTAGGGCAAAACAAAATTTATCTAACATAGAAGATGTCTTCATCATTGACTAACTAAATTTAAAAAAATTATAAATGAAGACACGTATATCATCGTTTATCATCGTATTGCAATCACACGATATGTCTTAAAAAAATACTAATTTTCGTTCCTTTCTCGAAACCATGGTTTTTCGAATTTACTGTAAAATCTAAAGAATGCCTAACCAATTTTCAAGCTCGATTACTTAAAGCTATTAAACTAATGGAGCTAAGAAAACTAGCTGAAGAAAAGCAGCAATCTAGAGCTGATCGTGTGCTAAAAATAGAATAGAAGTATACACTCTCCTCTTTCATGTAATATGTTCTAACCATATCTTTTAAGATACGAGGGTCGTTCTGAAAGATTTTATTTACAAAACAGACGTTCATTCACAAACGTGCGCTCGTTCATTCACCTCGAAACATGCAGAAAACTCTTCCTTCAATTCATCCAAATATCTCTGAAATTCAGCAAACTGTCGCATTGGCGTCAGGAAATCTCTTGCAATGCATCAAAGCATCAAACTTTTAATCAACGGTAACAAATGGCAGCCGTTGGGGACAAGATCTGTACTGTATGGTAGATTAGTGACAAGTTGGACGAGATCTGTGTGAAAAAATATTGCTTTTGCGACCGTCCGCAGAGTTGTGTTATTATGATTTAATGAACACACATATTGCTATGGATTTTTAATTAAAAATAATTTAATTTAAAAATGTACATGTTTTGTGAGATAAAGTGTATATTCAAAATGTATTTAAATTTAGCGAGAGAAAAACTTGTTTTTTCCGATGTCGATCTCATGTGAAAGTCGAGGTCAATTCAAACTAGGAGACCAAAATGATAGCTTGATCGGGAAGGTAGCTTTGTGTGATATAATTAAATATATTTCATTTATTCGGTTATTTGATTGAAAATTGATTTATAGATGTATTGAAGAGTTGTAGAGTTAAATTCTCATATGTTATTTGATGTTTAAATTGATTATGCACCTTCTTTGGAGACGTCCATTTTAGTTTTTGTAAGTATTAAATTTTTATGATATCATAAACATAAATTAAAATTATGGGCGGATGTAATCTCACCACTAAATGACCAGTCTACTTTAATCCTATAGGTAAATTCCCCACCGTCCGTAAGGATTCACGTTAATACCATAGGTATTCTCACCACTAGTTTTAATACGTAATTTTTCATTAAATTTTCTAATGAAGGAAGACTAATAAATGTAATTTGAGATTTTATTGAGGATAATAATAAAAAGAAGTAGTGATAGTAATATATATATTTTTTGGCTAAAAATACAAAAATATCGAAAAACATCATATGGAATTCAAAACACAAAAATAAAAAGTAACACGTTACATAGCATGCACCACAGTAAACAGTAAACATTTATATACATATACTATATACATATAAAAATAAATCACTAAAAAGTTATAGAAACTATTAGGTATATACATATTATATATAAAAAAAGCATAATTAATTGGGTAACGAAGAATGACAAACACATTTTATCCTTTATTTTATTAGGAATATGTAAACTTTGTATTTTGATGTCAGTGTCAACTTGGAATTCTTTCAATTTTTCGATAAACACATATATAGACGGATGCGTACTATAAAAAGATGCATTAGATCTGGAATGGAACGACTCGCACGCATTTGTAGTGCGAGTATTCGAGGCAACTTCTTCCGCCCATATATTCGTAGGAAATGTAGCATTTTCCTCTACTATATACGTTTCTAACAAATAATCGGCGTATTTATCTAACAGGCTATTGTCTGGTTTATAAGCCATCAAATCGAAAACAAAGCAGTCCGCAACATGTTCTTGTTGTAGATAAGTCATACCAAAGGTAAGTTTCAGCCAATTTCCTATTTCTGAATTATTTTTATAATGTTCACTTAATCCAAGGAACTGAATTTTTCTGTACCATGCTGGGTGTAGGTGAAATCTACGGCCACTGATTTTTACACTGGGCCAAACATGAATTTTTGCGGTATGTATTGCTTTTTCAAAATCAACATAGATCTCGCTAGGTTCGAAAAATGAATTAAATGATTCAAAAATGTTAGATTTCAACAACAAGAAAAGTGTTTTATATGTGGTCCAACTTTTGTTTGGCAACAAGCAATACAGTAGTGGGACATAGTGTCCATTCTGAAGTCCATGGATGGTAAAAAATTGTAGAAAGTATTTCGTACAATACGAGAATGTGCCGTCCATATACAAAGTATTCATTTTAGACAAGGCACGAATATTGGCTTCACATGTAAATACGATAATGTTATGTTCTGCACTATTTATAAACAAAAAGTTTTCACCTTTCGCGGTTTTAATTTTAGGAGAATATAGATTTACAAGTTCATGCACTTCGTTTAGATTTGCAGGTAGGCGACTAGGAAATATTTTCCGACGACAGTTATACATATTTCTTCGTACATAATTGACATCATTGGTTGTAACAGACTCTGGCATATTGGCACTAAGGACTCTTCGAATAATCTTTGAAGGTTTTTCCAATAAATCTTCTTCTGCTTTTCGCTTGCACCAATTTCTAAGCACTTTCCTGTTTGTTTTTTGCTCATCTACTTCATGGTTATGAACTATATCACTCCTCGATATTGTAAGCTCAGGACCAACAGTAAATACTTTAGCATTACACTTTCTTCTTTGGACATATCTCCAGAAAACTTCCCCGCTTTTCAATTCTTTTTCTTTAAAATACGTAAAATTCTCAAAGAGAAGTAAATCTTTACCCCGTATACTTTTTACTAACGTAGCTGACATCTTATAAATCGAATACTTATATTAAATTATTATCACAATAAACAACACCAATTGTAAGTACTAACCTCTTCTTGAGCAAAAGAAACTAACTTGTGAAACCGTAATAACTTTGCAAGAACATCAACATATAGACATTAGTTAATATTAGTACTGGAAATTCCCAAATTACGGTATATATTGCTTTTATTACCTGAACTCTGTTAGTGGTGAAAATACCTGCCGGATTATGAGATTATTCAATCGATGCAGGTAGAGGGTAACATTTGGTGGTGAGATTACCTCCGCCGAAAATTATAAGTATATTTCTATTGTATCCAAGCTTGTAATTAAGAAGATTTAATAATTAGAAATATAGATACTAATGCTTACTATTAACATTTCTTTGTTAATATTATAATTGAAAAGTTTGTTCGAGAGGATTAAAGTGTTTTTCTGCGTGTTGATTGAACACGTATTAGTTTTGTTCGTGTATCAGAATCTGATTATACAGTGTGGTTCTCTGGGGAAGAAATTAATAGTAAACTTGATTATTTTTAGATAAATTTGTTCGGATTCATTAAGAGGAAGTTTTCCAATTCATTTAGCTGTCAATTTTACAATTAATGTTTTTACCTCATGTATTTTTGCATAATACAGTATCTTTATACTTTGTAAAGATAGATTTTTTTAATTTTTTTTATTTTGTATTAAATATTCAGTTTGATTTTATCTGAGTTTGAATTAATTAATTAAAAATAAGTATATAAATTTTTGTGAACATTTAACTGGCGCTCAAAACACATTGCAGTCACGCGTTTCCTAACTGGAACCCGAGAAGTTAGAAGTCTCATATTTGAAAATTCACCGGCTGAGAAACCTAGTTGGGAAAACTAGTTATGGATGGTGGCGTGCTAAATCTTCAAACCACTATTCATAGCAATATGTTTGTGTTAAATGTTGTCTACTGCAGATGCTTCAATGTTTATGATTGCTTCTGGAATTCAGAGCTGGAACCGCGTCCTTGCTTCCATTTTGGCCGACGATTCGTCTACTGTTGCAAGAGACATCTTCAGGTATGCCGCTATTGTTTCTATACTAAAACTCAAGACTACAAGCCAGATTGATCAATTGATTCAAATTTGTCTACGAGTGATCCTACGATTTTCCTTAATTAGGTTTCCTGTGGTAATAAAATTTTCAACGCAAACAGATATTGGAGATCTGTCGAATCTTTGTTCATCTTATGTACACTTTCTACATACAAAATTCACGAGTCCACTAACCAACTGCAACTCTTGAAGGACTTTTGTTAAAAAATCTCCCACTAAATTTTGATTACCCTATAATAAACCTCGCTGACAACAGCGCTTTTAAAGTCAGACCGGAAAGCATTGCGCGGAATTGCATGCCGTTCCAGATAAAACTGAGAAATGCTGATGACAATCTAGATTCCAAAAATGCAAACGAAGAAGAATTAATTGCTTACATAACAGAGCTGTGAGATGTTTACTAATTCCAGAAAGGGCACTCCAGTTGTTAATGTGAACAAAATCGGTTGCAAGGTTAGATTATGACACTGGCAGAATGATATGTCCGCCAAAGTGTCAACATCAACATGTTGCGTTAAGGCAGATGTCAATCAATATGTTACACTCGCCATCATATTAATCTATTTTTATTTTTTGAAAATAAAACAACAAATGCTGGTTCTGAAAAGAACGTTGCTTATTCCAATACACGTGAACTTAGAATAAAAAAGCAGGAGAAAAGTATAGCATAAAATAATAATAACAGAAATAACATAGATAAAAGGGATCACGAAACGAAAAATAAATTCAATCAGGACAAGTGCTCAAAGTGACCACCATTCATTTGTAAGTATAACCGTGTCCACCGCAAAAAGAAGGAGTAATTGTAGCAAAGGCTTCCTGAACGCGATCCTTTAGTTGTTCTTCTGTAGCAATAAGGTACATTTTTAACGTGGCCCCAAAGAAATAAAACCAGATTATTTAAATCGGGGAACCGCGCAGGGTAGTGTCGACCTATCCACCGGTAGGATACTGTTCACCTAAAATTTCTCAAAATTCTCGATTGAAGTGCGCTGATGCACCATCGAGTTGGAACTAGTTGTTAACACGAAAAGGAGTTGAATAATGTTGTCAAGCAAATTGTGAAGTTCTGCGTTCAAAAACTCTGCATAAATGCATAATGTGTTATACTTGCAAATGAAGGCTGGCCATTTTGAGCACTTACCCTGTTTGAATTTATTTTTCATTTCATAATCTCTTTTTGGCTATGTATTCTCTTGATTTTGTTCTTTGGGACCACAAAATGTTGTATACAGGCATCTTATTCCTATAGAAGAACAACTCAGAGGTCCCGTTCAGGAAGCTTTTACTACAATCACTCCTGAAATGGTCTTTTGCGGTGGACACGGTTATGCTTGTAACTGAATGGTGGTGACTTTGAGCACTTGCCCTGATTGAATTTATTTTTTGTTTCATTATCCCTTTTAGCTATATTGTTCCTATTATTATAATGTTATATCTTTTCTCTTGTTTTTTATGATAAGTTCACATGTATTAGAATAAGCAATGGTCTTGTCAATGTTGACGCTTTGGCAGGCATGTCATTCTGACAGTGTGATAATCTAGCTTTAGCAACCGATTTTATTCACATTTACATCTGGAGTGCCCTTTCTGGAATTGGTGGATGTTAAACATCTCACAGCTCTGTTATGCCAGCAATGAATTTTTCTTCGTTTTCATTTTTTGGATTTAGATTGTCGTCAGTAATTGTCTGTTTTCTCTGAGGTGCGAGTTCTGGGGCATCCTGTACACTGCTTATTGAAAAACTTTATTACAGTAAAGAATTTGTAGTTTTGTGTACTTTAACTTTATTCTTGTAAAATATCAACTGGATGTTAAAAAAATAAGCTGTCAACTGACGCAAAAATTTTCGTTTATGTTCGATTCTATGGCCTACTACTAAATATTTTCAGAACATCTCTCTTGTTTGTGAGTAATTGAATTTTACACAGCAATCATTTCTATTTCCATATTTCACTTTATCATTTTTCTAACAATAGATTTTATCTTGTTGATACTCATATTAAATGTCGACTTCTTTGGGACTTGTTTTCTCAACAAAATTTTGAAGAGGCCTCAGTATGAACAAGAAAATATAAATAGTTACAACAACCACATGGAAGAAACCAATTCGGAAGGACTTGTATTTCAAGCTTTGTCTAAATTCGAACTTTTCATTTGTTAATATTCCATTTAAGTTCCGTAATTTTACTTATTTCTATCAAGAAGTGCATCAAATTTTATTTACACAAATTGAGACGGCTTTGAACTTCATCGCAATTATGAACCTTTGCAATAATTCTCTCCGTCAGTGTTATCTTAGTCGATATTTATAATACAATATTCGAGCTAAACACGATCAATGCTCGTCTGTTGCTAAAATAAGTGTCGCGGAAAATTAATTCGATTCGTCAGCTCCAGATCGTGGCGCGAATACGTTACGGAACCCTTTCAGCTTCCGCAAATTTCTATATCGAGCTTCTATAAATTAGCAAGACGATCGGATTATGTGGTTCGAAATTTGTGCGGGATGGAGGCAAGGATGCCAGAACGCTGCACGCTGGTGTTTCTGAATTGAGATGTCTCATGTTTATGTCGCCAGGCGGGCCCGCCGTCCTAAGAGTTTAATATTGATCCGACGCTTTCTGCACCTGCACGTATTTTTACGTTGACTTGTCCGAAGGTTTATTTATAATATATCGATTCTCTACTAGACTGTGAGTAATACCGATCAATTTCGCAAAGTTCAGTGATCGTTACTGATTTCAATCGTATTTGCATATTTTTAGTACGATACGTGATTTTTTTTCTAATTCCAAAATGTAATTGTGCTATCCTAAATGCGTGGGTTGGAATCACACACATTAATGTTAAACAAAGAGGACTCAGTTTTACCTAAAAGTTTGGTCTAATACACTGCTCAACAATTGAAGTGAATAATGAAATAATTTCTAAAATGTTAATATTTATGTTATACTACAAGATGAATAGTTTACATTTACAGTTTGTTTATATGACTAAATTTGGGATTATATGAAAATGCATATTTTTTATTTATGATATGTTTACCAAAATTCTTGTAGATCTATAGGGATCACGTAAAAAGAAAGCATTTACGGCTACTTTTGTTTTGCATATCTTACATATAAATACTGCTTTGAGCATATTTCATATAAAATTGCATATTTGTTCATGTTTTATAACTTATTTCTGAAGTGCACCGTAAAAAATATACAAAACCATTTATTCATAATGTATCAAAATTACACTAAGGGTCCGCATGAGGATTTTCGTACAGCCGGAATTCCCAGATTTGTGTTTATCAAGTCGGGAAAGTTCCAGTGACTCTACGAGCAATGAGGTTGGCCTACAGGTCAGTCATATCGCCAGTTGTGTTTAGTTAGTTCTCGAAAGTATATGTACACTTAATTTTACCTTGTTATTTTTGATATGTCGAAATCATATTCACATCTGTCGATCTGGATAAAAGATTAACCTGAATTTTGTGTAGCTAATAGCAGAGTGTTTTATAAGTATTGCAGTAAAATTGTAAGTTTATATTTGTTTGCGTTTAATTTCATATTTTGATACCTAATAATTGATAATTAATTATTGTAGATTCGATGCAACAAAAAATTATAATTAATGCAGCATGTAAAAACTGATTTGCATAGAAGAAATATCACAAGATTTGAAACTGCACCACAAGCTACACTGAATCAATCGTTTATTTCAACAAGTAAAAATATAGAACAGAATAGTTTGCATTATGACTTGTGTAACGCCTTCTTAAGTGCAAACATGTCGCTTTTAAAGTTGGATAATTCATAGTTTAAAAATTTTTGGAGAAGTATACGAAACTGTCAGTTCCTAGTCGCTCAACTACAAGAAAAAGTATATTAATCTATTACTTGAGGAAACTATGATGAAAATTAAGGAAGCAATAGGTGAAAATTATATTTATTTCGTAGTCGATGAGACAATAGACAATTGTGGATGCTATATTTCCAATTTATTGATTAGTATTTTAAATGAAAATGGGGCCTGACAAACTTTTTAATAGGTACAGAAGAATTTAGAGAAAACAATTTTTCAGCATGGATAATGCTTATATCGATGGCTTGCCCTTCTTGTTCTCTGGATTTCTTTCCAATAGAACATATTAATATGATAGGACACAGAAGAAATAATAATTATAACCATCTTCAAACAATGTAGACGTTCTTGATCAAAGAATTTTAGAAGCTTGGGATAGTATACCACAGGCTACTATTGAGTCGCTAATTTCAAGTATACCTAGAGACTAGCTGAAGGCGTAAGAAACAAAGGAGGATTGATGCATTATTAATTTTTACATGAATTTTTACAATCATATTTTACTAAAATTTTCACCATTTCTTAATACAGATAAAATCCACATATCCTGAAAATTCAATTAAAATATACTAACGCTTACTAGGTATTTATGTATTAATGTTGGCCAAGATCTGGAAATACACACAATATTGCTTTATTTTATGTTTTAGCGATTATTATTTAATTGGGACATATCTCGTTATAAAAAAACTGTAAAGTATTCAACACAATTCATAGCTGTAATAATTATATATATCAAAAATTTCCAAATTTTGAGGGCTATCCTCTTCAGGGGAAGTTTGAGTACCGTCGTAGTATCCAATAGATCTCTTCCGAAGTGTTTCTGTCTGAGTTCCTTCAGTTCCTCACAAGTGCATATTACATGAAGGCTAGTTTCCTCTTGTTTTTCACATTTCCTACAGCAGGACTCGCTGGTGAATGTTGATGTTTTCATATCAAAATATACTCGACCGCACATATGGCGATGCTTTTTGTGGATATCAATAATAGCCTTTACGTTGAATATGTCGAAAAACATATCCCAAAAACGAAAATCGTCATAAAACAACAAACTTTATATAGCGTGTCCATGGTGCTTCCAATGGGATAAATAACTGGTTTATAATTATTGGTATGGAATTATTTACATTTAATTTTTTATTCTTTAAACTTATGATGGTACCGACAAATGCCGAGAGAATAATATATTTCGTCGATAAAGAGGATTACTGATGAATTAGAGGTGGAAGCCCGTATTGTCGCCCGTATATTAACCTTCGAAAGGGCCGGACTTAATTAAAGAAAAATCATTACTTACATATACCTTTCACCTTTTTTTCTCTTTGTCGCTATACACAATTAGTATTTTATATATATATATATATATATATATATATATATATATATATATATGAAAAATTTTGTGAAAAACTTATCTGCGCGGAATGTGCATATATCGATATTTCACTGTTTTTTACAGATCATCAGTGCACCTTACCGAAGACAGACATGATATTCACAACTATACTACGTGTATATATACGAACTGTAATGAACTTCAAGTGTATGAGAATTAATAATTATTAAATCTCATTTTACATGCGATTGTCGCTATAATTTGTTGCATTTAATTCTACAATTCGGCAAATCACTTCTGTAAAAAACAGTGAAATATCGATATATGCACATTCCGCGCAGATAAGTTTTTCACAAAATTTTTCATTTGTACTGACAACTTGTACAGTTGATGTCGCGGCTTGTTGCGTCTACAATCTAGGGCAAAAGTGATTTGCCGAATTGTAGAATTAAATGCAACAAATTATAGCGACAATCGCATGTAAAATGAAATTTAATAATTATTAATTCTCATACACATGAAGTTCATTACAGTTCGTATATATACACGTAGTATAGTTGTGAATATCATGTCTGTCTTCGGTAAGGTGCACTGATGATCTGTAAAAAACAGTGAAATATCGATATATGCACATTCCGCGCAGATAAGTTTTTCACAAAATTTTTCATTTGTACTGACAACTTGTACAGTTGATGTCGCGGCTTATTGCGTCTACAATCTAGGGCAAAAGTGATTTGCCGAATTGTAGAATTAAATGCAACAAATTATAGCGACAATCGCATGTAAAATGAGATTTAATAATTATTAATTCTCATACACATGAAGTTCATTATATATATATATATATATATATATATATATATATATATATATATATATATATATATATATATATATATATATATGGTAAACTTAATCAGTCGGCGATTAAAGGTCTGGTTTATTACTTCAAAGTATATGTATTCAAAAAAAAACCCTACATGTTTCGGCAATTATGCCTCAACAAGGATATAAAATATAGATGACAGAATATAAATGTCATTAAATGACCTATTGTCATTTATATTTTGTATTCCTTGAGAAAGGCATCATTAGCCGAAACATGTACATGTAGGATTGTTTTAAATATATAGTTTTTGAAGTAAAACCAGACCTTAAATCGCCTATAATTTGAATTTACCATAACATAATAAGGTCACGAAATAATTATTGATATATATATATATATATATATATATATATATACGAGGGGGAATTGATATATAAGGTCTCCAAATCTGTAGAATAAGAATAAGAAAAGACAAAATGATGAAACCAGTCTCAAAAGGAAGTAAATTTATCCAATTCTTCATTCCTTCCATGGAAAAAATTTCTTGCATACCGTTGATCCAATTGCGAACACACGAATTTTCATCAACGAAATTCCGAATAAATTCAATCCATATTTAGAGAGATGAGCATTAAACAAAGCCAAAACGTTATCGTGAAACATGTTCTTAACTTTAGCTCCGCTGATAAAATATCTATTTAAGTATTGAAATAATTATAATGAAACATTACAAATTGTTATTCGTTTAGAGCCGAAGCGGTGGATATTTTATTATTTTTATATACGATAAAAAAATGGACTATTTTTATAGTTAATTACAAATCGATAGAGAAATGTTGTATCTATCGCAGTCGACCATTTCATTTTACATAGAAGTCTAGTTATATCAACAGGAAAACCAAAGGTCAAACACTCTGAAATATTTATCACTTTATTTCCATCATTCAGAAATAATATTTAATTGGGCTCATACGCACACATACAACGATCTCGCGTCATTATAAAAATTATTAAAACTAATTAAAATTTTAATTACAACTTATTATAATTTACATATATTAAATGATTCTAAAGTATACAAGAGTGTCATGCTAAATTCATTAGTTGCGAATATACTGGCTGTCCTTGCAAAAAAAAGACAACTTATGAAAAATAGAAAGATGTAATTATAGTTCTCTCGACAATGATGAAGTATTAATTAAATATTTGTCACGCCACTGCACTTGAAAAATGCGAACGACTATAAAGCGTAGTGTTAGCGTTTAACTAGAAAAAATCGTTTCCCGATTCAATTTCGATCGTTACATGTGTACATGTGTACGTTCGATGTGATTGATATTTACGTATTCTTATTGATTAGGGAAATAGAGAACAAAAAACATTTTTAATAATATAAAAATATTATTAAAAATCCGATGTGGAGAACACAATACAAGTTCATATTTATGGGAAAGTATCGTTTATGAACTTGTATTGTGTTCTCCACATCCGATTTTTAATAATATTTTTATGTTATTAAAACTGTCTTTGTTTTATGCAAAACTAGCTAAACCCGGCCACGCTTCGCTGTGGCTCAGTCTGGTATGAAATGAATGGGAAAGTAAATAAAAGTATCGTAGCGAACATAGATTCAGCGAGAAAACAAATAATTCAATTTAATACCATGCCTTGCGTTGCTGTAGCTACGTGGAATGAAAAGAATGGAAGAAAAAAGATGTTTAAAAAAATATTTTTTATTGTGAAGCTAGTGGATTGACTACATTTTTTGCTTGTGCATTTTCTGCAAAAACATAAAGATAAAACGGTTTGCAGACTCTGGAGAATGCGACGTATAATTGCCCATGAGAGGAGCAATCGTTTCCTAAATTCAAACTGCACACTTACAAAGATTGCCCTTCCGTTTTATTAATAGTCATATCGCATGCAAGGCGTATTGGAAATTGAAGTCGTTCACCTTGGTTCATCATGGAGTCAATGGATTTTTCACTGTTTCACCTGCGATTCTGTTTAGAATGATTTTGTTCATACTCATATCATGTACGTCGACAATCAATAATAACTTCTCCTTTGTTTTCTTTCAAAAGCCCAGCTACTTGTTTAATTGTTTTTAAAATATCAATATTATTAATGCCGTGATGTCAAAAATTATGTTGGTCAACGGTGGCCATGGAGTGAAAAACTTGTCTTAATTCTGATAAAATTTTCAGGTTAAGTGTCATGTTGAAGTTAAAATTTGTCAATATATTAAACTTAATGTCAGTATGACACTTAAATGAAAATTTTACCAGAATTTGCTCAAAAGGATCTATGATCAAGATAATTTTTAATATCTCGGTACTTTCATCTTTCAAATTTGACAATTGTCTGTCATATTTCTTTTACGTAATATTTTTTTTACGTAACTTAATAGTCTTCCTCGAGAAGAGAAGATAATAAATGAAAACATAATAATACGAGGTTCAGTTGACGCTACCATGATGTTTTGATAGAGGGCGCTAGAATGATCAAGTTAATGAGTTAATCTTCGATAACTCCAACAAAGTTATATACAAAACTTCAAGTTTGCCTATTACTTTGCCCGCTTTGAAGCGAATAAATTCGTAGATTATTGTCCATATGAAAACAAATGCAAGTGTTTCCATGTGTTGATAAAGCACATGGAAACACCATAGAAAAAAATGAGGAAAAGTTGAAATAGTTTGAAGATGATCCCCTTCGAAATACCATTAGAAAGCTTCAAACGTGGCGATACGTGATGAGCTTCCAGATCTTTCGCTTACTGAGGCAATTAACATTAAGTTGGTGATATAGTGTTGAAAGATTGACTGATTGGATGTGCATGAAGTAGTTCAGGTTTACAACCAGATCTTGTACGGATATTTGGATATGAAAAAATTATCTATTATACTGTGCACAAAACACGATTCCATCACTTCACACTAAAAACGAAAAAACAAGCTAAACAATGAGCTTTCGTTGGCTAGCGCCACCAAAAGAGTAATCGTGGTTTCATCCGCCGAAAAGGTTATGGTTACGTTTTGGGAATCGCGCTTTATAATCTGTATCGATTATTTGTAAGAGGGAAAAACGGTCGCAGGATCGCAGGATTATCCTATTCATTGGACTCTTTTAATGCAAAATTAATAAGAGAGCAAACGAGGAGGTCATCGCTAAAGCTGAAGCCATTTTACAGAGTTTTAATGATTTTACCTTTTGGAAGGCGTAAAAGAGTTAGAATATTGCTGGTTTAAGTATATAGAGTTCAAACCCGATTATATAGAATAATAAACGGTTTTTTTCGTATCAACTATAGATGTTCATTTTAAAGTCACGTACCCTTCAAATATCTCTCGTAATTTACAATCGAAATTTGGTTCATCCAAATTTTGCTTTTATTAGCTTTTTTTCTCCCATAACGTATACGTATTCGTTAAAAGAACAAGTACTTCATTATGCATGTATATGGTGAAATTTAGTATTATCCACACACAGTTCACACCAACATAATGCGGAGCCGTTCGATGCTTTCGGAATTAAATTCCGAAAGATCAAAGGCCCCGGCGAAAGTGACGCTTTCGGTTATAACTGTTATGTAATTTCGATTATTTCGGGTCTACTGGATCTTGAACAGCCCTTTACTATACAAATATATTGTTGCGGGGCCGTGAAACGACGAGCTCTTCCCTCTTTGGGCAACGTACTTATAAAAATGAAATACACGTATCTTTGCCATACGACTTGTCTTTCGCACCACTATATTTGAGTAAATTCTTATGTTCATCTGTATTAAAGATTTTAGAAATTATTATAATTCGTCTACAGCTTGAATTTATTTACTTAAAATCTGTTTAGACGATTTTACAAATGTATATATAAGTTATTAAACAAATTTATGCGTAAACATGTTTAGTACCCTATAATATACAGTTAGGGCCGACCAGACGGGCCACATTCTTTCACTACCGACAATACTTGTAATTCTGAGATTTCTTTAAAATATTTTAAATACCATCCTCCTTGATTTTATAGATATATTATTTAATTTTTATTTAGTTTGTAGCGTACTGTTTAGAGGTAAACACCTGAGGAAGCCACTGTGTTGGCGAAACAATTGTCGTTTTACGAGTAATGATTAAAAGTGAAGATTAAAACTGTAGTTTTATTTCTATTCTTAATTATGGATCTTCATCAAGTAAATGCCGAATCAATTCAATCATACAACTCATTTCTCAATTTAAAAAATAATGCCAAAGGTATTGGTTTTAATTGATTATTATTTTAAAGAACGGGCTTGGCAGTTGTTGAAAAAACTTCAAATTACTAACATTAGCACCTGTAAAAATATAAGTTGGTCAGTTCCACAAAGAAAAGTTGATTAAAGTGTTATTATTTTAAGTTTAGTTATTATTTTTCCCCACATTCTGGAGTCCTAAATTAATATGTACAAATGTTTTCAAAATACATTGGATTTTGTAAAGAAGGCGTGTCCATAAGAAATTATAAGTAGGGACCGGACGCGAGAGGCCGATGGCTTATCGCCCACGAGCGTACTGTTTTTTTAAATTTTACTTATATACTTGTAAAACGAAAGGGTGGTGATCTATAAAATACGAAGTACATTTTTATTTTAATTTTGTAGTTCAAGTTTAGTAAAGGAGTATTAATATTAACTGGCTGTACGTTCTCAAGGTTCTCTTCTGTAAAATTTGTTCTCTTTGAATGAAATACATTCTTGTAGATAGAAAACATCCTTTCTACATCGCAACTGATTATAGGTGCATACTGGAAATATTCTTTTATTTCATCGTATTTACGTGTTAGATTTTTAGGCATTGTCCCCATATACAATTGCCGCAGTGTTATTAAATCTGGACATCTATTAAAAACGGCGCCTAACTCTTGCCGAAGGCCACATCCGAAGTCACCAGTCCAAAGTTTGGATCATTTAATTTGAGATTTTAGTTTTCAAAATAACTGATTAGTTTTGGCAAATTTCCAAAGTGTTCCTGAAGAAAGTACAACTGATTTTGTAAATTTGGAATTTGTATTAGTTCCTTGCACATAGAAATACTTCGAGCATCGTCATTTAAACATGTAATAAAATTTTGTAAACTATCGAAATTTTCTGCATAAAAACTAGTAGCTTCCAACCATGTTCGCCATCTAGTTATTACTGGAGAGGGAAGCAGTGACAAAGATGGAAGTTTTTCCCTGTAAAGAGCTACTTTCAATGGTGCTTTTCCGAAAACTTTTTAAAAGCAGATACAAGTCTATCGACTTCCGGAAAGGTGTCTCTGATATATTCGCAGATTCTGTGGAGAGCATGTGCTACACAAGTAATATGTAGCATATTAGGATATATTTTCGTTAATCGTATGCCTGTTTTTAACATATATGCAGCACTGTCACTGACAAATAAAAGTATTTTATCTTTGCACCTGTCGTCCGAATGAAGCATTTGGTGGATATTTTCATAAATGGTTTTAGCTACTGTTTCTGCATCAACTGTATTTATAACTTTTGTTGCTATTACATATGCCTTGTATGGAATAGTTAGATGTAGTATACCAGCTACAACATTTACAGCACCGCGTCCTAATACATCGACAGTTTCGTCGGCACTTATCCATAGGTATTGATATGAAAGATGGCTTCTAATGCTTTTTACTGCTTTCGTGTAGCACTTAGAAACATAATATTTGCATAAGGTGGATTCATCAAGAACATTTCGACCAGTATATTTTTTGGAGAAATGTTTTGAAGGTGGGACTGTTAAGTTTATTTAATGGAATATTTGCCGCCATTAAAGTTTCACAGAGTACTTCGTTAAAACTGTCAGATTCCAACGGGTCTAATTTCTGTGTATGTGCTTGCGATTTTTTGGAATTTTTGAACGATATTTTACAGACTGCAATAAATTTCGGCAATGGACATACAATCAGTATGACCCTTAATCCAACTCGCCATTGTTTCACGATTCCATTCTCGACGTTGTTCCAAATTATATTTGAAAAAGTAACTTAAACATTGTTCTAGATCTAAATAAATGAAAATAAAAAATGCATGAGTAAGTTATTGAAACTTAACCAAAATCACTGGACACTTACGTCAAAATAATTGGGCGAAGTAGATTCGATGAAACGAACAGGAACAGGATCTATTACAAAATTTACGAAGTATGTAATTAACAGTTAAAACAATGAAAAAAGAGACCAACTCGCCGTACTTTATTTATTTTTTAAAGACTAATAAATAAAATGAATGATAAAAACTCCTTACGGTTCTATCTACGCCCATGAAGAAAATAATTTAACTCTAATATTGACGTAATTGCGTCACAATTCAACAAAATTGCTGCCTGATGCGTTCGGTCTCTTTTCAATATGCTTAACTAAAATATAAGCATCTGGCCGGCATATACGACCTAACACAATGCATACAATGAATCTGCTTATCCTCAAATTGGCAATATTTCTTTTGTAACTAGGTGCATCTCGTAAAAAAAACTTTTCGCAAACATCTCTTACAATAGGTAATTTCTTTGTTAATTCTTAAATCTTATCGGACTGTATATATTAACAAAAATGCTGAGTTTTAATTGCATACGAACACGTGTTATTTATAAAACGCGATGTGTTTTGAAAACGTTCGTACGTATATATTAACTTGTAGGATCCTGGTATGTGGGGAAAATCTGACAACTCTAGTGATCATACATTCGTGTGCATCGTGAAGAAACTTTAATGGTCGCAGTGCACCCAAGTTCGCTACCATTTCACGATGGGCTAGAAATGGGCTATTTTAAAAGAACAACGTTAGTTTTAAGTAGCATATTAACAAGTTCATTAGATAATTATTCATAGCCCTAAAAGAGCTGTTGGTAAATATGCAATTGCATTAAATGTACCAAACGCCAGTGTGACACAAAAGTTAAAGAAAGTCAAATTGAAAGTCAACTAATCGATCAATAAAAACAAAATCGAATTTAATTTTGCGAGGAATTTTTATGGCTGAAATATTAATCCGTAGTTGTACCAACTCTTGTTCATGAGCAACAAACCTTATTTTTTATTTTAATGGAGATGTGAAAGGAAAAACTGGTCTACCAAAAATTCATGGAATTTTTTTTTAAAAACATCGCATTCAGGTTTTGTATACAATATTGCAGTCAAGGATAAAAGAACAGTTTTTTTAGGAAAATAAACGAACGGTGTCACTAATGTCAGGAAGGTATTTCTAAATACTTCAAATTTGTCTTGTCACAAATGGTGAAAAGAAAAATCAATATTGCTATTAGCAAGATGGATTAGTCAGTCATAGTGCCAGAATTTCAATTGATACATTTCCTAATCGTTTAATTTCTGGAAATGATTGGCCCTCAATGTTGCCGAACATTACAGTTCGATATTTTTTCTAGTCGGTTTTTTTAAGTAAAGTTTATTTTTTAAAACCAAGAAATTTTGACAAACTAAAATGAAACATAAAGGAGGGGAATTACTTAATAAAATCATGTCCAATTTCATGCGCGTTTAAATGAAGTTGTTGAAAATGTTGGAAGTCACTTGAGGCAAACAATATTTCATAAATAAAACCCCCTTTCATACACATTAGTTAACACTGCTGTTTATATGGCTTATAATATCTATAATTAAATAATTATTTAACAATTAATTTGTGAAATCCTTTTTGGCGAACCCTGTATTGGAAACAACGAATTCCCTTACGATAGTCATGGGCAAGAAATGGCATTTGTACATTATTTATCACAAAACTATTTATCCGCTGAAGGAATTTTCATTATTATTAATTAAAGCTATACTGCGGCGGTCTAAAAATACGTATAGTTATTAAATGTCGGAATTACAAATAGTAGATTAATCAAGAATTATAGTACAGACAGAAATTGTCTAGAAATCTAGAAATTGATATATTTTTATTTTATTTTAACAAACAGAATTTTATAATTGCATTTACAGGATAATATCTTAATAATATACATGAGAAAAAAAAGAAAACAAAGAGAAAATCAAAGATCAAAATAAAATTGGCATACACATACAAGTACAAGTTAAAAAAAAGTATTAACATACTATGTCAAGTATTATAAATACAAATTCCTCCTAAATATAAAAAAGCATAAAACAATAAACAAGATTGAAATAATTAATATTTATGAATATAAACAAAAGTTTCTACAGGGTGTTTTAGGATTATGTGAAAAACATTAAAATTTGGCTTCAAGGAACCAAAATAAGAAAAAACTTCCTATGAAGCAGTATCCGAAGCTGTATAGTTTTACAGTCCTTCAAAATAAGGATCCAAATCCAGTTTTTATCATTTTTCTCAAATTTTGAAATAGATACCAAACTCATATTTGGTCATTGTGATCAGCTAAGGAAATATCTTCTTACATGAATTTTTAATTGTAAAACCAGTAAACCTGAGAAACAGAATACATAATAAGAAGGTATGAGATTATTAACAGCAACAAATAGTATCTAACGATAAAAGTTTAAAGAATTTGTTCAAAAATGTTTCCCCCAGGCTGCAGGTATGCGTTACATCTTGTAATCACTGAACGAATAGCCGATCGACACTGTTCGGGAGTTACTTCTGTACAAGTTTGAGCAACTCTATTTTTTAATGTCTCAAATTATCCACCGGTTGTTCGTACATTTTTGCTTGATGGCACCCCATGCGAAAAAATCTAACGGTGTTAGATCTCGCGACCGTGCAGGTCAAGAACTCGTCCTCCACATCCGATCCATCGTCCAGAGTAGTGTATATTTAGTCATTGTCGCGTGGGCAGGGCAGCCTCTAGTTGCAACCAGTTTTCACGTCTAAGGTTGAAAGGAATGTTATCTAAAAGGTTATAGAAACCGTAGTTTAAGAAGTCAATCCCAACGGTCCCCAACCACACATTGCACTGAAATTCGTGTTGAAAATGCACGCACTGCATGTGGATTTTCAGATGCCCAGATATGATAATTCCACCAATTTAGGATGTCTCTTCTTGTACACGAAGCTTCGTCTGTCCATATAATCTTTTCTGAGCAGTGAAGATCATTTTTTACTAAGTTTGAAAACCAGTCACGAAATACTGTTCAACGTGAAAAAACATCGGGTAATAAGCATTGGACACGCTGAAAGTGGTAATGGTAGCGTTGATCGGCTCTCAGCGTTCTCCAAACAAGACTGGGTGTAGATGGTTGGCGGCTCTTCTCACACTCGATGTATGTTCCCCGTCAAAGTAATTTAAAATGTTGCGTGTTCTCCTTTCATTTTGCAGTGGTGCAAAACCTCCGCCACCAAAATTTGCTACAGTAAATGATCCTGTTTCCTTAAACCGGTTGAAAGTACCACTAAAAACTGATGCGCATGGCAATCTTCTATTTGGATATCGCAATGCGAGAGAACAAGAGAATTTCTATTACAAAAACCGTAAACGAAGACGATGTCGTCATAATCGTATATGTTTGCGGCATGTTTTGCTTAGTGTTAATACACAGTAACTATATATTTAGAATAATACAAACAACGTCAAGTTATTCAATTTGATATAAGGATTTGTGTAACAGCAACATACTACGCATTTTTATTATAGCGGAAAATTACAGATTATGCAGCGTAACCTATTTACATTTTTTACAACAAAAAATAAAAGAGACAAAAAAGTTTCTAAATGAATCTTGCTTAATTATTTTAATTTTTATTTTACAAAAGTCCACCCAAAAAAAGGTTTCAATGCAAAAATACAGTAGTGGTGACTGACTTTACCACTTCGTAATAATAGGGGTTGATCGACATTGATAGAAGTTGTTTCCTTAGCTGGTCACACAAATATGAATTTTGTATCTGTTTTAAAATTTGAGAAAAATTATAAAAAATTGATTTAGTCCTCATCTTTGAAGGACTGGAACTATTTAACGAAGTGTTTTCGGATACAGCTACATAGGAAGTGGTCTCTTATTTTGTGCCCTAAACCCAAATTTTTTTTATATACTCCTAAAACACTCTGTATAAGTGAATAAAAACAAAAAAAGCAAGAATATCCAGCAATTAATTAACTCAACAAGGCTACAACAAAGAAGTTTGAAAATTAACAAACTATTGAAGTCCGAAGAAACCTGATTGTAGTTGCTGCCCATAACGATGAAAATGTCTTCTGCAAGTCGGATTGTCTCAGTTCTAACAGGCAAAGTAAATTATAATTAGAGCTGAGGATGTTTGCGTTACGGCAGGACCGTATGTAGCGCATCCCCACATTAGAAGTTATAACTTATAACTTCTAACTTCATTCACCTAGTTCAAGTAGGTAGTATATATAAAATATATGCAAAATATGTGCTGCCAGGCTTTGAAAGGCTGTGTGACAAGATTTTAATAAATCGAGGTTTCTTTTGTTTTCGTAGCTTTTATTGCTTTTGGTTATAAAAATAATATAATAAATAGTAATAAACACAGCTTCTAATCTAGTAATATATTATCAGAATGTGTTTTTCTGGATTTTAGTTAAATTTACACCTTGTTTTAGAATATTGTGAATGAACACTTTACAATTGACTACTTACAACATGGAAATTCAATGAAACTAAAACTTCAACACTAATAAAAGGCCTTTGTTGTTTATAATAATAGTTCTTAACGACAGTAATAAAACTTTCTAAGAATAGGGGCTTTACTTCAGCTCCAAAATGTCCATTTTCGATCAATTATGGAAGTTATTCGTAGAGTTGCACACTTTGTCTCGAATGCATGTATTGTAAGGACGGCTTGTCGTTAAAATATTACGATTCGTTTTAAGTTTAAATTGAATTCACAACCAAATACAAATACATGCGTATTATTATTTATGATCCATAAATACAAATGGCTATTATGATTTTGTATAATAACAATATCCAGAGCATACTAAAATATCACTCTATTAATTTATGAGATCCGGCAAATCATTTCAGAAAATATTTAGATAAATAGTTAAATGTGGGGATGCACTACATACGGTCCTGCCGTACCGCAAACATCCTCAGCTCTAATTATAATTCAGAATTCTTGGCATTACAATTAAAATAACATTTAATGAAAAACTAAGTAAAGTGAAACAGACTCTCTGTATCTTCATCTGAAAAGAGTGGAATATCGGTAAAGCGATTCTTACATAAGTTCGAGGAGCTTGTACGAAAGTGAATTGTTCCATATTTAGAAGAAGTTCTGAATTAACATTAAAACAAACGATATCTGAGCTATCAATAATGAATATAAAGCTAATTTTAAGATAGATAATGATTTATTGATGCGAGAGTTGCTTACTACAGTAAGAATGACAGCCTACTACATAAGTATATTTGACCAAATAGTATCTGAAGTACGTCATCTGCTGCCTTCTTTCCAACATAGATTTGTTGATGAGCGTTCTACCAGCACTAACTTGCTAGAAATAATTCAATTTATTATCAAAGCTATTGATGATTGCCTTCAGGTCGATGCAATATATACAGTTTCGCCAAAGCTTTCGATTCCATCGATCATTCAATACTATTAGCTAAATTAGATATCTTTGGTTTCTCTCCTTTACTATTGAATATAATTTCTTCTTATTTAGGTTCTCGCTCATGTTATATATGTTTTAATGGTTTCCACTTTCGACACTTCCATCCAACATCAGGTATAATCCAGGGCCCTAATTTGGCGCCCATATTTTTTAATATAATTCTTAATGATCTACTTTGTTTGCTGGATTCCAGAGTTGGATCTGTATCAGGAGTAGTAAGTTTTCAAATATGTGAGCTAATCAAATACAGCTACAGAAATAATTCAATTTATTATCAAAGCTATTGATGATTGCCTTCAGGTCGATGCAATATATACAGTTTCGCCAAAGCTTTCGATTCCATCGATCATTCAATACTATTAGCTAAATTAGATATCTTTGGTTTCTCTCCTTTACTATTGAATATAATTTCTTCTTATTTAGGTTCTCGCTCATGTTATATATGTTTTAATGGTTTCCACTTTCGACACTTCCATCCAACATCAGGTATAATCCAGGGCCCTAATTTGGCGCCCATATTTTTTAATATAATTCTTAATGATCTACTTTGTTTGCTGGATTCCAGAGTTGGATCTGTATCAGGAGTAGTAAGTTTTCAAATATGTGAGCTAATCAAATACAGCTCACCAAATAAAAGTTTCTGTGAATTTAAGGCCAATTGAATGAATTGTATATACTTTTCCAAACAGTCGAAACATACATATTAGTGCTTATATTGTACCCAGGACTACAAAGAAAAAGGAACATACACGGAATTTACGAGACGAGAGCCAACGCGAAGGCCAGATGGAGAAATTATTCGCCTATCCAGATAAGTGCGTATATGCATTTTGCGTAGGACATAACTAACATATACCTACTAATTTTCATTTATTTTAAATAATTCATAACTTTGTTTCGTTTGTTTTTTAGATTTGTTTTTCAGATTCTATTTGAATGCAGTCATATGACAGAAACAAACAGTGTATATACACTGTTTATTTCTATCGTATTAAAATGGGTGATTTTAAGTAAATAGATTGTTCCATCAACTTATGTACTCTATTTCTTTTTATGAATATATAAATTACAATTACTTTAAGACGCCTAACGCACAGATTCGAACTTTAACTATAAATATATATGTTATTTAAACTGACATGTAAAGAGCACAGTAACATGTAATACGGACAAAGAGGTACATATAAAAAAAAAACTTTACATTAATATTCAAAAAAATTAAAACTAAAACTATGACTTTTATTAAACTAAATAAAAATATGTTACGGCCATTCTATGTCAAAAAGAAAAATTAAAATTCGTTGCCCTGCTATAACAGTTCTTAGTTTATTTAAATAAAGTGTAAAATTTAAATGTCTGTTATTTAATAAATAAAATAGCTTGACTTTATATTATAGCGCTGAAAGGAATTATGTTACCGAGAAGATATTAAAACAAATTCACTTCATACAAGTGCGAACGAAAATAACAGTATTTATGAATTTATAAGAAAATATAAAATTTTACTGTTTCTCATAAACAGGCTTAAGTGTAAAAATTTTTCATTTTAAAAACTACCACTGCTAAACTTACTAGCGACAAGAGAATCTTTCCGTACTTTTACAAGCGTACATACAGACAAAGTAGTAAATTTTTACGACCCTTCGCAAAATTGCGTATTCAACCTATGGTATTGTTATTGTTTTCAAGTAGCCATAGTTATGGAAAGAATACATTCAGGCACTGAGTGAATACGGCAAGAAAACCACTTTTCCTTAATAACACGCTTAAAAAAGCCGCAGTGAAATCCTATACTGAATTATACTTTTTATGACGTTACATGTAATATTCAGCAGAAATTTTTCTGTATGTCGCGTAAATGAAAATGCTCTTCAAAATCTGAAAATGGGAAATGGAGAGCGTTGAATATTACTTTACGTCGTTATATACTGCTTTACTTCAAGTAAAAGTCATATAAAATACTTCTATACGGTGATTTTAAAATTTCGCATAAATACAAGGTGATTCAAAGGAAAGGGAAATTTTGAAAATTAAATAATTTTATGAAAATAAATTTAAAAAAAATATTCATGTCATTAAATAGTAAAAGTGATCCAATTTTAGAATACATACTGTACAATTTATTTTTTTAAGATGACATCTTTCAGGTGAGCCCCTTCTCTACGTAAACATTCCTGCAGTCGCTTCGTTACATTGTTCATGGTTTGGCGTAACATCTTAACTAGAATCTCGGCAATTTTTCTTTATATGTTGGCTTTCAATTCTTCAATTGTAGCAGGTCAACTGAAGAACACTTTAGTTTTAAGGTAACCTTATAAAAAGAAATCACATCACAGAAGTCAATGGCCTCCCAGATCCCCTGATCTGTCAGCTTGTGACTTTTTATAAAAATTGGAATATTATAATATGAGGTACATTTTAAAAGACCCAACCTCCGTTGATATCTTTTTAATTTGTTTTTGCGATTCAAGTTACGTTTAGTTAATTTATACCTCATTAATTTCAATTTTTATTTTTCACTCAAAGTCAATTTCATACTTTAGCTTAGTTCGAACAAAATAATAGAACAAAATGGTCGTTGTGTATAAATTTCCAAATGTACAAGATCGTCGTACAAGATCGAAAACCTAGAGGCATCGATGCGAATGCTGGATCAAAAGTGCGGACCGAAAGATAAATCGCTGCGTGGCCAAGCACATTGTCGTGAAGCAGTACCCAGATGTTTTTCATATTCGGTCTTACACCAGAGACCTTTTTTCGCCTACCAAGAACTTTTCAGTAAAAATTCTGTTTAAACTTTGATCTCGCAGCACAAAGTCCCTATAGACGATTCTCTGTGTATCAAAAAACAAATCAACATGCTTTTGCTGGTTTTCTTGGCAATAGTGAAGTTCAAGTATGTCATCCCTGGCTCTGGTGCTTCGTTACTGGATCATATTCAAAACACCAAAATTTGTCAGCAGTAATAACATGCTCAATAAAATGAGGGTTATTTTCAATCCGCTCTAGAAAGAAGACGTGTTTCTCTGCTGTTGTTTTTTAATCTTGCGAAAGATTTTTCGGGGCTATTTTGGCTCATCACAAAATCAGTGGTATAAATTTGGCGAACGGTTGTGTGAGTCAAATTTAACTTCCCCGATAATTCTGACCGCTAACCGGTAATCAGAAGCCACAACATTTCGGAGTCTGAGGACGTTTTTGCCAGAGAGCCTTTTGAGAATGGCTTAAACCAGTTGAAAATCAACAAATAACAAAACACTGTCTACACAGAGCCGTTGAAATTTTCAGAAGTTTCAATCGGTTTGTGCACAAGGACTAAACAAAATCTGATAGAAGCCGTTGCTGTATATTGTTACTACTCAATTTCAGAACGCACTAGAAAAATCCGGTTGACGGAAGGAATTGCTACGGACCACCAACTGACTCTACGAAGTTCAAACTAATACTGGCAACGCATTAGATGCCCTGCCTCCTTGCCAAAGAAGAAGCCGATAGTTTTGCCAAATTGTACACTATACTACGAGCCTCATTACTATACTTACACACCTCATATACACAAAACTTAAAATCCTCTTCTAAAATAATTTTTAGAAAAATACACAATCATATTCCGGACAAATCAACATTGCGCAAATAGCATTTATCTAAGTGTCACTCGAATACAATGTGTGAAATAAAATTAAAACCTTGGTTCAATTATGTGCGGTTGTCCGACTATGCAACAACTGACACACTGAGCGTTGTATAGTAAATGTAGTTACTGGAATTTTACATGCAACACTGCAATACATTTAACTGAACGCCATCTATCCCAAAAAATTAACGCAGACATTGTATAATGACAGATTAAATATTATTTTTAATGATTTGCAGGACAAGTACAATATAGTTCTTTTGATTGTTAGCGATGCTGTTTCATACATGGCGTTTATTAAAATAAGGGTACACAAATATATTGTACAGCTTATGCACAACACGTCTATGTAAATTCATCAGGTAAACTTCTCCCATTTCCCATTAATTAATTCCATAGAGAATATTTTTTTTAATCGTCACACTCAATCATTATGCAACGGGATACCTGGTTAGAGTTTATTCTATGCTAGAAAAATCTTAATTAAATTAAAACGAATAGTGATAAATTAAACGATAATGCTCGCAGGTTTAAATATTGTAAGAAAGTCTTAAAAGAAAACAAATCCCTTACATCACATTGTAGGCTTCTGCGGCCGTTGTCCATGATGGCTTCTGGGTTACCAAGATAGATCTATGTCTATCTTTAAGCAGATTAATTCATCATATCCTTCTTTCTTAGAATGAAAAAGAGTAGGTTAATAGTTAGGCTACTTGGGGCTGGTGGTCCGCAGGGATCTCTTCTTGACCCGGAGCTCTTTATTATATATTGTTACGCTTAGCGTATAGGAATTTTTTTAATCCATATTTAAATATATTTATTCTTTGAATATCTCGATATTAACTTAAGACATCTTTACATTTGTACAACCGTACATATTCGTGTCCAAAGAGAAAGTTTTCCTATTGTTATATTCTGAACTGACCGAGGCCCTAACCGTTACTATCGAATTTATTTCTAGTACATTTCATTTTTAAATTCTTAGTTAATATTACATACTTCTTCTTTAATATGTTGTGTTTGATATCGTTAGAAAGCTTATGTCACAAGGGTTACTCTAATAATATTTATGACATCGATAGAAGTCATCTTCAGGTCGCGCTCTTATTAATTATTATTCAAGTTATCGACCCTCTCTTCGATAGATCATAAAACAGACCGTTTTCTAGACCCTTTTCTTTTCGATACAAACTATCAGTCCTGTTTCTCTGTCGAACGTTCATGAGTGACACACATCGCTCATCGTGCTGTCAAAGTCACGATGCCACCATGCCGTCCGGTGTCTCTTCGCTTCTAAGGTAATTTTGTATTGTTCAATATATATTATTCTTTTAAGCGAATTCATATTAATTTAAACTAATTAATTTCTTATTCCTCCGGCCAACACCGCTCTACATATACTTGTCCGAGTATATCTTCAGACTACGTGGCCGCCCGTCGCCGTAAATCAAAGGTAACTCTGTATTCTTCGATACAGAGGTTATTTTATATACATTAATTAAGCCATAATTTACTGCTCAATTTAACGTTCGTTTTCAGTATATTTTTGTGTTAATTTTTAATCTACTTATTTACTGCTCCGCGTGTATATAGTACTTTGTTTTTATTACTGTTTTAATTACTTTTCTTATTATGTAAATATAAATACAAATTTTAAGGACAACATGTGTTTTATTTAGTAACTAAGTTGTATATTTATTTTAATTAACCATCATCACGCACGTCCCGGACCTTTGAAGGAACTTCATCACCACCACAAATTATTTGTCATAAAATAATTTCATTATTATTATCCCTAGCCAAGCCCTAGTTAGTAATAATATATATATATATATATATATATATATATATATATATATATATATATATATAATCCATCCATCTTCTACCGTTAAGTGTAGAGGGTAAGTAAAATAATACAATATCATATTTGATACAGTCCATTACTTTGATATTCATTTAATTACTGCTCTCCATCCCTTCCTATCTGTCGCCAGGATCGCGGCCCGATTCCATGTTATTTCCCTGCTCCTCAGTGAGTCTTCCACCTCTTCATCCCAGGTCCTGTTTGGTCTGCCTCTCTTTTTCCTTCCGATCGTCCTTGCCTCCCATACCTGTCTGACTTGCCTTTCTTCAGGTAGTCTTTTCATATGTCCCCACCATCTTAGCTGGGCCCTCTCTATATACTTTCTCATACTCATACTGTCTGTTTTTAGTTTCTCTCTTATATCATCATTCCTTATTTTGTCCATTATCGTTACTTTTGCTACTTTTCGCAAATACTTCATTTCCAGTACCTGAATTTTCTTGTGCTGTTTCTTGGTTAGTACCAATGTTTCGCATCCGTATAGTAAAGTTGGTAAGTATACCGTTTTGAAAATCGTCATTTTAGTCTTTTCACTTATCTCTTTTTTATTAATAAAACCTCAATTTATCCCATGAAACAATTTATTCGTTATTGTTATTCTATTGTTAATTTCTTCATCGATTTTTCCAGAGTTATCTATAGTTACTCCTAGATACTTTGTGCTTTTAACTTGCTCCAGTAACTGATTGTTAATTTGAATATTTACTTTTCTCTCCCTATTGCTTGATATACTTACTACTTTTGTCTTTTTAATATTAATTTTCATTCCTTTTCTTTCTAGCTCCCCCGCCCATAAATCAACATTAAATTGTAGCATACTTTCTCTATTTGCCATTGCCGCGACATCGTCTGCAAATACACATTCGCTCACCTCTACCGGTTTCAATTTGTGATACCTCACGGTCACCTTCCTACTTCTGCTGCTTACTTTCTTTATAATTTCATCCATGTAAATAATGAATAGGAGCGGACTCAGGTTGCCTCCTTGTCTAACTCCCAGGGTGGTTCTGAATTTTTCAGTCTCTCGGTTGTCTTTTCTTACTAAATTTTCCGTATTCTTGTACAATGATTTAATAGCTTCAGTTAGATTATTTGCTATACCCTTGCTCTGAAGGACCTCCCAAATCTTTTGCCTTGGCACCTTATCAAAGGCCTTTTCTAGGTCAATAAAGCACAAATGTATTTCTTTGTTGTAGGATACGATTTTCTCTATCATATTTCGAATTGTAGATATGTGATCCTGGGTGCAATGTCCCGGTCTAAATCCGCTTTGAGCCCCATGCACTTTATCTTCTACACTTTCTCTTAACCTTCCTTCTAAAATCATCTCGTACACCTTCCCGGCTGTGCGAAGCAGCGATATTCCGCGGTAATTGGCGCATTCCCTCCGACTTCCCTTTTTGTAGATAGGTACTATTACTGACGTTCTCCATTCTTTGGGAGTCTTTAAAGTCGTCCATGCTTCATTTACCATTTTGTGCAATAGTCTCATTCCATCTTCTCCAATACATTTAAATAATTCGGCTTTTAGTTCATCTACTCCTGGCACCTTCCCGTTATTCAATTTTTCCACCGCTTTTATTACTTCCTCAAGTTGTATGCTGTCGTTTACTTCTTCAGATTGTATACTGCCACTACCTTCTTCTGAGTTTCTTTCCATATTTTGTGCTCCGACTTTTATTTCTTCTTCTTCATCAAAATCTTCTCCCATATATACCAGGTGATTCAGTTTGGTATTCGCCCACCTGTAACTTTTTTACCTTTAGAAAAAAGTGTAATAAACCATATATATTCGTAAATCCGATGGTAAAACCGATCGGATAGGATGATCAATTTATCTCTACGATGACATCTGTCAAAAAAGTGACTGTCAACTTTTTTTTTTCAAATGACACCCTGTATATTTTTTTGCAACATTTAATATGTATTTTATTTCTAATTCCAAATATGTATCACACTCTTTACTTTTGGATAGAGTAGCAGAAATAATCACTAAAATCGTGGAGATATAGTAAGTTCTAGGAAAAAATTATTTACCCATGAAAATAATTTCAATTCACTTTTAACTGTCAACAACAAATATCACGGCGCGTCACTTAGTTGTAATTTCTTTAAAAAATGTCTGTGTATTCAAACCAAGAGAAGTTAGATATGATTTTAATCTATGGGGAATGCCAAAAAAATAGTAAGGTCGCTAGACGAATATACTAACAACGGTATCCAGAGAGATCATTGCCATCTGACAAATTATTTGCAAAACTAGCAAGAAATTTGGGTGCATTTGGGAGTTTCAAGAAGAAGAGAAGTGCTTTTAGACCAAGGACTACAAGAAATGAAGACAATGCAATTGCAGTTTTAGCTCGAGTAAGTGTTGATCCCCACATATCCATTCGGCAAATAGCCGATGAAACTGATATTTCTTTTTCGTCAATTCAACGGATTTTGAAAGATAATAAACTGCATCCATTTAAAATTCACGTACATCAATCTTTGCTTCCTCGAGATTACGACGAACGGGTAAACTTTATAGCCTGGCTGAACTATGCCCACGAAGTTGGGATTTTACATCTTATCATGTGGTCAGACGAATCTCGATTTCATAACAATGGAAAAGTGAATCGCCACAATTGCCACTATTGGTCAGAACATAATCCTTACTGGCTTCGAGAAACCAATTTTCAAAATGTTTGGGGAATAAATGTGTGGTGTGGCATCCTTAATGAAAAAATTATTGGACTAAAATTTTATGAAGGCACACTCACGGCGGAAAGGTATCTACAATTTTTAAGGGAGGAATTATACGAATATATGGACGATGTTCCGTTACAAATACGGTCAAATCTGATATTACAACAAGACGGCGCACCAGCTCATGGCGGTAGAATTGTCACCAATTATTTAAATGAAGTTTATACTGGGAGATGGATTGGAAATCGTAGTGTGGAAGTAAAGTGCCCCCCCCAGATCTCCGGATCTCACGCCACTTGATTTCTTTCTGTGGCCATATCTTAAGGGGAGGGTTTATACAACACCTCTAGTTGATTTGGAAGATCTGCAGAATAGAATAAAACATGAATGTCGTCAATTGACTCAAGAAGTTCTTTTGCGTGTCTGTACTCAGGAAGTATTACATAGGGCTGAAATGTGTCTTGAGATGAACGGTGCACATTTCGAGCATTTGATGAACTAAGTTTTTTTGCTAAAATTATTAAATAAATTTTCCTAACAATTGTTTTCATCGTCATCTACTTGTTACGCATCTGAATAAACTTTTATTATTTTTGTGATTGTTTTTTATTATTTTATCATAGTGATACATATTTGGAATTAGAAATAAAATACATATTAAATGGTGCAAAAAAATATACAGGGTGTCATTTGAAAAAAAAAGTTGACAGTCACTTTTTTGACAGATGTCATTGCAAAGATAAATTGTTGATCCTATCCAATAGGCTTTGCCATCGGATTTACGAATATATATGGTTTATTATACTTTTTTCTAAAGGTAAAAAAGTTACAGGTGGGCGAATACCAAACTGAATCACCTGGTATATATATATATATATATATATATATATATATATATTTATATATATATACAATAATATACATATGTGTGTATGTATTATACTCGTGGACAAAAAATTGCGGGCACTGAAGTAAATGTCTGTTAATCATAATTAAAACTTCTTTCTTGTTTTTTCTTTCATAAAACATGAAATAATATCTATGAAGTAGGATATTAAAGAAGATATAAGCCATTTAATTTATCAAAACAGCCAAAAGAAAAACAAAAATAATGAGGAATCCAAAAAATACCGCCCAGCCCAAAAACTTTGGTTTGCCCTTTATTCAGGTTTTATCTGTTGTGTTGAAAAGTCATTTGAACAGTCAGTACTGACACTTATTGATTGACAAAATGCAAACAGAAAATGTAGCCCGAGCAGTAGCTTTGAACGAAGATGGACGCAGAATTCGATACATCGCTGCTGTTTTAAATATTTCCAGGAGTATCGTCCAAGATGCAATACAGCGACATAGACAAACTGGGGAATACACAGGCAGGCCAGGAACAGGTAGAGCTCACCACACACTGGCGAGAAGACCGTTTTACGGTGTTTATGGTGTCTACACTATGCGATCGTGGTTTAACATCAACAATCGTATCTCGCCAAGTCGAAGACGTTTACGGCACTGCAGTTTCTGCACGAACCGTTTGCTGTGGATTGAAGAAATACGAATTGATCTTAAGGAAATCTACTGCTTGTCCAATTTTGTTCCCAGCTCACCGTGTTCAGCGACTACGATTTGCTCGTGAACATAGATATTAGATGAGCGCCATATGTTTAACGGATGAGTTTTGTTTTTTTGTTTACGTTCATCAAATAGACGATAGCGTGTATAGAGTAGGCCTAGTGAATGGTTTTCAGCGTGTTTTATATCTCCAAAAATGGCATTTGGGGGAGGCGGTATAATGGTTTGGGCTGGCATTTCACTGTGGGCGAAAATTTAACTTGTTCACATTGAAAATGATACCATGATACACGCCGACGACGCTACTTTGTTTGCGACCTCTTACAGCAAAATGCAAGGTGTAGCGTTGGAGGTTCTCTATCAATGAGCTCAAGGGCGAGGATCTCAGGGCAACTAGTCGCTTCCGTTACCCCACATGACTTCATTACGATGGTAGAAGCATGGGTGCCTTGGAGGCCCTCAATCAAGCATCTCAGTATAGTTTTCGATTTTAGACTGGCCTTCAGAGCACAAGTTAAGGAATGAAGGAGCAAGTTCCTGTCCGCGAGACACTGTCTTATGCTTTTGTTCTATCGTAGCAGTCTACTTAACTTGAGAAACAAGCTACTCATTTTTAAAAGCTTTGTAAGAGCGGTTTTTACTTACGGAGTACTTGTTCGGTGCACTGTGGCGAAAGTGCATATCAAGATCTTTGGTATACATCAGAATAAAGAACTCAGGCTTATTGTTAACGCTTCATAGTTTATCACAAACGAACAAATCCAGAGAGATTTAGGTATTATTCCTCTACCGAAGTACCTAAAGATATTCGCTGCAGGCACATGGATTAGAGTAGAGAACTTCGAGTGTCCGCCTAGCACACGCCACCATCCAAGCGTAGAGTATTACCCCGGTCCAATCATATCGGAATGAAAACCGAACCAGAAAAATTTGGAACGACAAATTACACCGTACGACGCTCAGGCGGACACTGAAAGAGCTAGCGGTTCGTACAAGCCATAACAGTCTGTTGAGCCACACATCGAATAGTCTATACAAACTCAAAGATGAGTTGTACATCGATATAATCTACAAGAACTCAAGCAAAAACCGTACTCAGATAGGGTTTGTCCTTAACCCCCTTTATCTCAGGATAAAAGGGGTTAAGGACAAATTTATCCAGCCCTGGAAAAGCGCAGATGGTCATCTAATTCTTCACCACAATCGCACCAAGTTGAAAGAGGTACAGAGGAACATGATCCATCATGACCTTGAAACAATCTGTTTACTTGTTCTTATCGACAGTACGGTCTATAAGTAATTGGTTCCAAGATCTGATAAACTTTTACAAGTTTTCAAAGGACGAGTTTTGCAACTATACAAAGACACTGTATGGCATTAGTTTCGATAAATTTCAATGTTGTTTATTGAAAACTTTTCCTTAAGGCGTAGGTCTTTCAGGAGCAAAGTGCTTTATATGTTCTTTATTAAATACGTCGTATAGTTGCTAGTAAACATATCAATTTTTAATTTTTATATACTAATTATATTTTCTGAAGAAACTGACCGAAACATTAATTAATATTCAGGATAGTTTATGATTGTTTTCTTTAAAACAAGTTTTACGGTGTAAACTATCTAACATTTTATAAAATTATCAAGTCAGTGATATCCATCACCGAAAATTTCTTAGTAATGGCTCATTTAAATAAAAACCGTTCTTGTCAGTATTTAAAATAGTAATTTTGCGAATTTTTTTCTATTACACTACATTATAATGGACAACTTTTAATACAATGCAAGCCCAATAATACACAAAATTATAATGGAAGACACTATCCGTATTATATAGATTTATTAAACCGTAAAAAATATTTTTCTAGTGAAATAAAGGTAATCATGATGATTTCCAAGAATTACTAAAAAGCAATTGTATGAATTCGAACAATTAGTTACAATTAATGTGCTTTCCTAGAAGCGAAAAATCGCGATTCCATTCGGTAATTTTATAAACATTTCCTGGAACGTTCTGAAAAATTAAATAACTATAATCATTTGATGTTATAACGCCAGGGTATTACATAAATGGGTCATTCATTTTATACGTGCGTATCAACAACAATAACATATAACTTACTGATTATATTCATTTGTACCATACGACATTGAATTAGATATGTTTTCATAATTTAGAGTGTATAATCAAATAATAAATGTATGTTATGGTTTATTTTAATTAGGCGAGTACTGTTGGAATAAAGGAAATATCCTCCAGGGATTATTCCAAATAATGTTGAAACGAAATGCGTAAATTTAAATATTAATAATTTAATTTACCCCAGATAATTACAAAAAGCATATCGCAGGGTGTTTTTAATGTTTCTAACAAAAAAAATAATAGTAAAAATAAATATAGTTACAACATAATGAAGATGTCCCATCTATTAAATGGTTTGTGAAAATGTTTGATATGGATGATGAATGACAGAAGGGATTCTTTAACACCCTTTCATGGAAACTTTGAAACTAAGACTTTAAACGCCGATATAAATCCCAACTGTAGATATTATAATCGATAACATATTTGTGATTTACCCTTATGGCAGACAGAAACTCAAAAGTTTTGTAAACTGTTTAAACACAAAAATAAATATTCACTTTACAATAGAGCAATAAGGACAATGAAAACTATGTTTTTTAAACGAGTTAATGATTAAAAAAAGCAAATAAAATACTATCGATAAACACCGTCTATTGAAAACTTATACTCAAATAGATATCTAAAAGCTCACTACTAGACATAATTTAACACTCTTGTAAAAACCAGTACCTACTTCGTTCTGAGCAATTAACAGATGAACATAATTAAGAAGGAAAAACGAATATTAGGAACGTCCTCGTCGCAAACCATTATTTACAAGATAAACAGAAAAATATCTAGAAGATAGCGACAACAACAGAGCTTCAGAATTTTTCTTCTATATATCAAACGTACCACAGATAAAATTTGTAGAAGACTAAGAAGATACATCGATGCTATTTTAAACATATACAAAAATAGCTTACGTCGTCGAAGTCGAAATTGCACTAGATAATTATGGAGTATATGGTATCTATGCTTACGATGTGCTTAATTTTATCATAGTAACCATCTTAACATCATCTTTAGCGCAATCCAGGTTCCTAGAAGAACAATTAGTCATGCAAGTTTAATTGTTTTTATATTGGTTCATATATTCTTAATATTTCATCCAAATATAAGTTTAATATGTAAGTTAGTTGTTTTCATAATACTTCGTTTAAGTTGATTTTTGCTCTTTTTAGATTCTTCTTCTTCTTCTAATTCTGAGTTGGACGCCAGCACGTCCAGGTACTTGAGAAACAGTCTTTGTACCACTCTCAAAAGATCTCTTAGTTCCATTCTTTTAATCTTGTGTTCTCAATAAAAGCCATTATCCTCCTCAGTGGTAATGTGAGTACCCTCGTAGAATCCAATAGATTCCGAAATGTTTGTATCTGAGTCCCTTCAGTTCCTTACAAGTGCATAATACATGAAGACTAATTTCCTCCTGTTGTCCACATCTCCTAAACCAGAGCTCACTAACCAAACACATACTGTACAGATGCTTCCTTAAAGGACAATATCCGGTTATTAACCTGGTGGTAATTTTAATTTCTTTTTTGTTTCTACGAATCAGGTTGGCTCCCTTAGTAGCGTTTTAGTATGCAGTTGACCTTTCGTTAGCCTCCATTTCTAATAATAACCAGATCTCCTGTTTAGTGGAATCCTTAGCGAATCCACATACAGGTTCTGGTCCTACTAGTTCCTATTAGTACCTTCTTTGGCTAGTTCTCATTGCCTTTACTTCCTTCATGTTCTAGCACCTACATCACAGTACCGTCTTGTGCTAATCTAATAAGGACCTCTTTACAATGTTTCACCAGTTTAGACCTGGTAGATAGATTCATAATGGCTTTAAAAGCTTCCTGACTATCAGTCATTATGTTGAGTTTTTTATTTGCGCAGCCGGCTTCCCGAATTTCCTCGGCGCAGACTGTGACTACAAACAATTCAGTCTGGAAAACTGTCGTATATTTCCCCAGACATAATGATATATTCCTTCTGGACTGTGATCCAACCGATTGGATTGTGATCCATCCGTGTACCATGTGCCGGCACCACAATCGCCTGACCGACTTTTTGCCAGTTCCCTGATCGGTATAAATATGCTCAGGTTAGCTGTAAACATAATCTCAGGTGCCATACTGTCCGCCGGCATTTTAAATATCGGCTCTCTTATAGTTCCTGTGATATCTGTATGGCCCCCTACAACTCTATTAGGACACCATACGACGTTGGCCTTCAATCTCAGAATGTCAGCCGCTTTCACAAATAGTTCCAACGGAGGGAGACCCACGACGGCCTCTATGGAGGCAGTTGCTGTGCTGTTCATAACTCTTGTGATTCTCAACAGAGCCTGTCGCTGGAGAGTCATGACGAGCCCCACCGACGATGCCGGCTGTGCTCTCTTTCACCAGACAACTGTCCCATAGGTAATAGTTGGTCTTACTACTACGGTGTTCAACCTATGTACCAGACTCACTTTTAGTCCCCAAGTCTTTTCTGCATCTCCAGAAGAGCTGCGTCGTCCTGTCCTCCACTTTGACTGAGTGCCTACTCCAATTATTCAGTGTCAAATTAAGTGTAATGCCTAGATACTTCACTTCATTGGTTAGTTCTAACTCTTGTCCGAACAGCCTTATGCTACCCAGATCGTTTGGTTTTCTAATGTTGGTAAAAGCTTACCAACTAGGTTCTTTGTGGATTGACAGTTAATCCCTCCTCAACTCACCATCTCTCCATAATTGGCAGAGCATTTCGCATGATGCCCGACACTGTCCCCGCGAATTTGCCCTGAGACACAATTACAATATCATCGGCTAACCTCTGCGTTCTTATTCCCTGGTCATTTAATATCCTGATGAGATTATCCACTATTATACTCCCTAGTAGCCGTGACAATACGCCTCTTTCTAGATTATTGATATATGATAAATCATTGAAGAAGAAATTTGTATTAAATTTAAACTAGTTTTAAAATCGGTCGTGAATCGGTGAACCAATATTGAGAACCGATTATTGCCTAAAATTATTTTCATTGATCCGAACTATATTCGAGTGTCGTCAATCCCGCAGAAGACTGATGAAACTCGAACATCACTTAGATCAATTCAAAGCATTGTAAGTACATAATTTGTATTTGTAATCCAAATCACCATGAACTCTGCAATGATACTGAGTCATTTGAATTGAGGAACGTGATGTTTCTATAGAGATACTTTCTAACATAGACGTTTATCGCACATTCATTAAAGGCATTGTAAACACTTGATACGTTAGTAAAGCAACTATAAAGAGACTAACATGCTTGAAACAAGCTCAGACAAGGAAAGTTTCTTAAATTGAATCAAACGATAGTTTTGAATACCGTATTTTAGATTACCACGATGTATGTTTGTATGTTATGCTATGCTATGTGAAGTTTTATCAACCAAGCAATTAATGAGGAATATTACTTAGACATAATAAGGCATTGGCGTAGAGTAGTTTATGTCAGAAGACCGGAATTATTGAGAAACAACAACTCTATATGCGTACTTTTATTACATGTAATCCTCTAAATTTGTGTGAAGGGGGTAAACTATATAATTAAAACCGTTCATAGTAAAATAAATTTAAAAAACTACATGAAGGTTGGACCTCAGAGTCCATACGCAATGGTTGTAATACACCCTCAGCAGGAGACATAATACCAATGCGGTTGTATTCTAATGTTCAAAAGTAGGAATCAATTATGTATTTCTTAGTCAACAAAGCAACTTCTAACGTGTGATCCAATGAACGCTGTAAATTTCACGCATAAAATAATTCACCTTACCCTTAACGCTGATACAACTAGCAAGATTATACAGAAATTAGTACTATAAATAACATTAATTAAAACTGGTAATACAAATAAAGCAGCTAATGAAGACTAGTATTAAAAACTGATAATAGAAAGAGAAAAAATTACAAAACTTACAACACGTGTTCAATATAGAGTGTAAAAACTATGCAATTCCTCGATATTGAAGAGCCCCAAAGAAGAAGAAGAACAACAATTGAAATTCCTTTATCCGGAGAAATTCGAAAAATCTAAAAGCTGTAATATCGTAAATACAATATGATCGACTAAAATGGTATCATCAGTAAACCGTTTATAATACACAGCACACAAATCTAATTAAAACGTGCTTACTGTTCAAATAAGAAATGGCAAGTGAAGTCATTAGTCCTCTTCGAAAAGCGAATATAAGCAACGCCTGCGCGCCCCATGGTGTACTAGAGTTAACTACGTGTATCAACAGCAACTAAGATAATGAAATGGAGGATACAAACTCACTAACTAGACCCCAAATAAAATAAAGAGGCATGGAAGCAAGTATCAACCGATGAAAGAATTAATTATTGAAAACCAATAATCGATCGACAAAACATCAGAATTAACTCTGAAATACAACACACGTTATATTGGTTTGAACAAACTAAGTACAGAATATCTATCAAACAAACATAATCTTTACAAACAAAGACAGCAATGAAAACACACGGGAAGAAAGATCGAGCGTTACCCCTAGAGCACTATTAAGCAGATCAAAACCAGGTAATATTAAAAACTGAGATTCTAAATCGTTAAATAAACACAATTGCTAGAAATTCAAGAAGGAAAGCAATAGATTTGGTCACATGTAAACAGGGCAAAATTTTATGGACAAACTATTTTAAATACCGATTCATTTAGGTAGTAGTTAGGTGAAAAAAATGTTATGGAGTATATAAGGAAGTTTTGTAAGGTATGAGAACCAAGGATGTTCACACATTAAACATTCAATCTGTACGTAACACGCAGCTAAAACAAGACAATCGGAAGTTATTACGAGGGAGAGAATCCTAAATATCAACATGAATACCATGACGGAGATTAGTAAATATAAATATTAAAGAATTAACAATGGCTTTACACAAAGGTTTAATTAATAGTACGGAGGCCGTACTAATAAATCCCGATCACTAAAGATACTTGGAATAGCCTTGATATTGATAAGACTAAATTAGAGAGTATTATAAGGATAAACTTATTACACTGGGTAATTAGTATTAAGTAAGATTTGGATATAATCGAGGTAATTCGTAAATATAAACGTAACAATTATTCAAATAATTTTATTAAATTTATTAGACTTAGTTAAAAACTAAGTCTAATAAATTCATGAATTTAAAAAATTCATTTTCGTTTTTGGACTCGTTTTGTAACTTGTATTGCTCATCCGCCACAACATAAACAGTATGGAAAGTGAACTGAAGCTAGTAAATTGTAACTTGTAACGTTAGCACATGAAATTACAATCAAGAATTTAAAAAACAATAAAACGGACTACTAAAGGAAAGCAAACGAGAAATAGGGTCGTAATGACAAACAGAATTATTGGAGTAAAAGAAAATTTAAACTACCACTATTACTTATATATTTTTAGAAGCATGAACATCGTAACTATTTCAGCTTTGACTCGGTTCGTTAAAGGCTAAGTATTTCATTATTTACTTGCAGAGTTTGTTGATATTAACAAGAAAAGTGGGAGTGACTCAAATGCATCCAAACGAAATTCATGATAATTAATGCTGCCAATATAAAAGCTAATATAACGATATGACGACGATAGAGCGAACATTGCACTTGAACTGCAATGGCAATTTGACAAACTTATTGAGTTAAAGTTAAGCATAATAAAGACGTACAACCGACAATGAAAATCATGCAGTGTCGGATACTGCAAAGTACGAAAACAGGAACTATCATATTCGTCCGAAAGATTAGAACTACAATTCTCGCTGTTTCCTAATTGTTGGATTTAAGTAGCGAAGTTTTTACTGCAAAAATTACCATTACAATTTCGCATTTTAAGATATCCGCTTCAGACTGACTTGCTTGTTTAGTTGAGAAATCTGGCGACATCGAGTTTAAAATACCTTCCCGTTAACAATTGTAAATTGTCGGGTGCTCATTTTACGTTTTCTTATTACGGTATGAAAAAAAAGTTTTTACCTGCGGAATAATTCAATTTTACGAATATATCTACATAATATGAAAACGAATTCACAAGAAGGGTGACTCGAAATTAAGTAAATGAGTTAGCTCATTAAATTTTTATTATTGCTCTTCAATTTCAACATACTTGAGCCGACGATGCTGAAGTATCATTATGCCATTTTGGTAATACTGTTCTATTACTTTTATTATAAGTTCTTTATCCGACTTAAACTTCTTGCCAGCAAGGAAACATTTGTTAGAGAAATACCTGGAAGTCACTTGGGGTTATATCTGGCGAATGGGATGGGTGAGGGATAACCTGAAATCCTAATTGATCCAATTTCTCTCGAACAAACATAATAAAAGAGAATATTTCATAATTTGCTTCAGCAATTCGTTAACGGTTTAGCCCTTTGCAAGATATTCGTGAAAATGATTGATAAGTGAATGTTAAATGTCTTAGTTTTCCTTTGGGCGAGGGTTACGACGATATGGCACTAAAACCAGGCTTCATCAACCGTAATAAACCTTTGCAAAAAATCAGTTTGGTTCTTGTTAAACAGTTTCAAATAATCGCTTGGCATTTATTGTATCACTTTTTTTATCACTGTTCAATATTCGCGATACCCACCTTGTAGACAACAATTCTACATATACATCTGATGCGTGCATTCAGTCAATATGCTCTGTCCATAAGTTGTCTCTGAAGAAAGTACAGAGAAATTTTTAATTCAGAGAGTTGAGCTTGTATCGCCATAGAAGTTACAACTACTACGTACTGTGATTGAAATTCAATGTAGGATCACTTGAGATTAGATGCATCTCACAAAAGTTTAACCATAATTTAGTATATTTTAAACTTTATTATAATTAGTATTAAATATTCTTAAGTTAATCAAGCGTTATGATATGGTTTAAGCAGGTATTCATTCAACTGTTTCTCAGGTCCAATAATTCTTATTTATTTATTTTTTTAATTAGAAAATTATTCTTTGTCATTGCTATCCTGCATTTCTATAAACTAGACTTGCGCATTTTTTTGTATTAATACGGCTTAGCTTGTTATTGGTGGCGTGTGTTGTCAGACAATTTGAAGCTTACGAGTATTCATGTTTATAAAAGTTGGAACCTGCATTATTACAAGTTGTATAAATATCAGTGCATCATATCAGCTGTATTAAGTGAAGTTGTAGTACAAAAGCAATAATGCCATCAAAAAAGGGTGTACCAAATTTGATGATCCCAAGTTCGAGTAAACGCTGCCATGGGCAAGTGAGAGCGATGATCGGCACTCTTAAGAAAGTGATGTTTCAGAAGTAGAAAGTAATGGCATAATGGACAGCGATTTCGAAGCAAGTTGTGTTGAATTCTCTGGATCCAGTAGCGATGGCGATGGTGATAACTTTGGATAGTGATAATCCAAACCTGAATATTGCATCTGCAAGTTTTTATATTCTCCAAGCAGCCTGGAGTCGAATAGAGTCACCAGATAAAAATGAATTTAAACCACACAATATTATTCGGCGTACACCTGCCTTGACACGAAAACGTATGGCTGCTGCACCAAGATAAACATATCATCAATTATTTGTGACTGAAGTTACGATCCAGGAAATTGTGCAGTAGAAGCAAGACGTGTTTATAATGGGAAACCAAAAACGTCTACTGATGTAAATTTTGATGAGCTTAATCCATTTTGTGGATTACTTAATTATGCTGGAGATAGAAACTGGGATGTTCCTGCGAGGAAAACTTTTTCTGATGAATTTGCTAATCCCATATATCGAGCCACGATGTCCATATTTTATTTGAATAAATACGAAGACTTATTAGATTTGACGATAAAATAACTTGAGAAACACGTTTGGAAACAGATAAATTAGCACTGATATCTTATATTTGAAATCTGTCAACAATATTAAACGTGAATTACGCCAGATACCAATGTCACAATTCATGAACAACTTGTTGGATTCAGAGTCATGGTCATATGACTCTGTTCTGTATATGCCAAATTGGCCAGCAAAATATGGCTTGAAATTTTTTTGGGTGTGCAAATTTGAAATTGGGTTTGCTCTTGATGGTTTTGTTTATGTTAGTCGTCTACCTAGAGAACATACACATAAGAATCTGGAATTTAAAACAGCGTAAACTTTAGTACGTAGTATTCATATTTCTGGTCTGAATCTGACAATTGACAATTTTTTACGAGTGTTCCATTGGCAAAGTACCTTTTTTAACTTTTGGGAAAAATATTACTCTTGTTGGTATGTTACGCCAAAATAAGCGAGATATTATGAAGGAGATAAAGCCATCGAAAAATCGTACTATGCATCATGATATAGCTGTCAAGAACGACGTTAAAAAGAAGCCCGAAATTGTCTCCTACTACAATAAAACAGAAGACGGTGTCGACGTTATGAATCAAATGGTATCCACATCCACATGTAAAAGGCAAAGTTAAGTGATGCCCTATGACATTTTTCTTCAATATAATTGACGTGGCACCACTAAATGCGTATATTATTTTTACCAAAGAACATACTGGTGTCACTCACTAACGCAGAATCTTTACAAAAGAACTGGTGATACCCTATATGGTAAGAAGATCTGCATTTTAGAGTGTATGAAAAAATTTATTGATATAGCTGACCCACCTACAGTTCAAACAAATGAAAGGATCAAGAGAAAAAAATGCCCAGTGTGTCGTGTCATCCTTCAAAAATATATACCAAAAGCAAAATGGTATGTGTTAAATGCAAAAATAACATATGTAATCAACGCAGTGTAAGAATATGTACTAGTTGTTAATCTAATCAATAAACATTTTTTGTTATATAATAACTGTTTGCTTTTTATTAAATGGTCTCTTGAATGTAGCTTTCTTTCAATAACTTTGTTTGGCGCATTTTATAATGTGCTTTAACAGGCGGGCCCGTGAGCCAGGGTTTATGTAAAAATAGACCTTATACCAGATATGCATCCTAGGTTTAAGTTATTACTGACAGTTTATTGTCAAAGACATACGACGGTGTATCAAATTTAAACGGGACTGATTTTTTTAATTCCACACAGGTCGCTGACCCAGGATGGGCAGATTTTCAGGTTGATTTTCGGGTTTATTTTCAGTTTACGTAGGGGGTAGTAACGACTTGAATTCTCTCAGGTCACCTTAGTACTATAGACACTATGAGTAATCAACAAGTGAATGTATCTGCGAAGCAACAGATAATTATCAAGTTTTTGGTCAAAGAGTTTGTGAAACCAACGGAAGTTTTGCTGAGATTACAAGCACAGTTCGGCAACAACACCTTGTCACGAACCCTTATTTTTGCATGGCACAAGCAATTTTCTGAAGGGCGCAAAAACGTTGAGAACAAGAGTTACAATCGTCGTCCGAGGACAAGCGCCAACGAAGACGAAGACATCGAGATGGTTTGACAACTCATGGAGGACGACAGGCGCATAACGTTCTGGAATATTGCCGAGGAACTTAGCATTAGTTACGGGAGTGCGCAGCACATCGTGACACTGGAATTGGGATTCCACTAGGTGTCTGCAAGATAGACTCCGCGGCCGCTGTCGGGTGAACAGAAACTGCATCGGCCAGAGGTTTACCAGTATCTATTGAATCGATTCCGGCAAGAGGGCGAGGCGATTTCGAATAGAATCATAATGTGCGACGAAGCTTGGGTCATTACACTCCCGAGTCAAAGCAGGCGAGTATGAAGTGGAGAAAGAGTAATGAAAGGGCTGCGGTAAACGTAAAGATTACGTTGTCAGCTGGAAAGTTTTGGCAACTGTTTTTTTTTATCAGCTTGGCGCTGTTCACTGTTCGCTGTTCGTAGATTTTCTCCATGATCGATGTATAATTAATGCGGAATAATATTACGAGCTTCTGAATGCCGCAAAGCTGTTCTTGCGACAAAAAATGAAGACGAAATCTGTCAAAAGTGTGATTCTTCTTCATGATAATGCTAAATGCAAAAAATTAGACACCCTAGGCTGGGAAATATTGAAGCATCCTCCCTACAGTCCAGACTTGTCGCATTGTGATTTTCATCTCTTTGAACTCTTGAAAGAAGCACTTGGGGGTCGGTGTTTCAACAATAACCAAGCAGTAGAGGAGTTTGTGCTCCAATTACTACGTGCTCCAGCGAAATCTATCTACGATGAAGAAATTAAAAACCCCCAATACGCTGAAAAAAAGTGCATTATCAGGGCTGGAGATTATGTTGAAAAATAATATGTTTTTGTAAATAATATAGAATAAAGCTCTGATTTGAAAAAAAAAACCCCGTTTGAATTTGAAATACACTCGTAAGTTGTTTAGTAATGCTTCATAAATAGAATTTCAAATGACACGGTGCTCTTCTAGATTTCTTTCCGTATTTACTTTAATAATGAACGTCTCGTTGTTCATACCCACCATTTCTTCAAAACCTACTAATACCTACAAAACAGTAACTGATTAGTTTGTGCTTGATGAGATGAACAATTGACATAATGTAATCGTAGAGAAAATATCAATAAATGGACAAACACGAAGTGTCAAGACTTTCGCAGTCTCCATTTTACAAAAAAAAAATGCTATAAATTATCATTACTTCCTACCTAAAAGTCAAGACATAGCTACGAATATATACTATCAATATATTCAACAAATGTACAATAAATCGAAAATACAGCGCCAAGAATCATGAACAACCAATCTGGCACATAAAAATGCAAGACGTCAAAGAGTAAGGAACAGTTTCAAAGCATCTAAATTTTTTAAATGATAATTATACCCACGTTAGACTTTAACAAAAGTGTTTTCAAACAAATGAAAATTATTTTAACTAACACAAATTTGCTTGTTATTTAGGTTTTTTCCATCGTTTGAAGGGTTTATGTTGTTGTTACTTTTATTGTTGTCATTAGATTCATTTCGGTTAATTTATCTGACAAATATATATTAAGTATAACGTGCCTTCAAAGACTTTCTTCATTATAAAATTCAAGCAGTTTCGGAACTCAAACAGGTAAACAGGTACGGAAACATAGTATTGTCTATGGTTTTTGAATAACATGAATAATAATGATATTCTTGACAAATACTTCTTTTGGGAAGAGGTTTGGTTCTACCTTTCAAGATATTTAAACAAGAAAAATTTGAGAATTTGGTCTGCAGAGAATCCTCATGAATTTATAGAAATTACGGTACAATTATTGGGCCTATATTTTTTAATCAAACCATAACTGCTTGAAGATAAGAAATGGATTATTAGAGCCGTTTATTAATGAACTTCATGATGAAAAACTTACGGAAGGATATTTCCAACAAGATAATGCACCGGCGCACTAAACTCGAGAAACAATAGCTTTTTTACAGCAATTTTTCGATCCAAAAATTTTTAATTTTCTCCAGAATTGACAATTTTAGATTATTTAATTTTTCCATATTTAAAGAATACCATTTTCAAGACCAGACATCACACAATCGAAGAGCTTCGTAATGCTATTGTGAATTCTTGTGCTGACATAACCCAAGAAATCCCAATAAATGGCTTTGAAGGCATGAACCCTAGAGTTCAACTTTGTCTTGAAAATAATGGTCAACATCTGCTTTAGTATCATTTTATTTTAATTTTGCGTATTGCAACAAACATTTTTTGAAAAAATAAATTATTAATTATTACACACATTTACATGACATAATCAAACTATCAAAATTATACGTTTGTGACAGATTAGGTGCACTGTCACCAACCATTAAAAAAAAAGCATGTCCGTCTCTAATGAGGCAAGTTTTTGAAGTCCCGTTGTCTTTCTAATTTTCAATCGTCAATGCAGCGTACGATATTATTTTTAATCTCGATCTCAATGTTTCGAATAATAACCCCACATACTTGACAACCAAGCTAGTGATTCGGTTTTATTTCCAACATTTACACTTCATAAATTAATACCAATATAGTTTTAAATTTTACTCGTCAAATTTGACCACAAAAGCACCAACCTAAAATTTCAGAAAAATGCAATTTTTAGAAATTTTAATTTATTAAATTCTAATTTATACAAACTTAAAGTTCAATTAAAGACATTATTTATTAAACAGTAAATGGCTTATCATCACCGGCAATTTTCCATTTTGAATCAGCATGTATTCCAACAGAACGTTATTACATTAGAGGTTCGGACTTCCGTACATTTACAGATTGAGGCTAGGAATAATAGAGCATGATTATTGCAGATTAATTCAAAACTGATACTGTATTTTAGTCTATTCGACCGTACATAGATGTGAATATACGTATTATGACGGCACGTCTGCACACATACATCAATTCGTTCAACGCGAAATTGAAGACACGATCGAATACGAGCGCTAATAATAGGGCCAGGTTATTGAAATTGATACTTCACCGAGAGGCACAATTATCAGCAAATATCGAGCACGTGCTGTAACGTAGGAGTTAATTTCCGATACAAAAGAACCATCAAAACGGTCACCAGTCGATTATTCATATATCGACCGGTAATTTGCTACATTTACTGGTGTTGGTCGCATATGGAATTACAAAGATGAATCTGTGGCCATACATTGATGTATCGTTGGCACTTGATTACAACGTGTACGAGGAGCAATCGTTTAATACCTTAAACGGTTGTGAATAAGCAAATAAAAACCTATGAGTAGACCACATACTTAAATAGATATACCGTGCAAAAGAGACGTCCGACACGCGGAAATATGGGAGCTGCCATTTTTACGTACTTCCTGAAGGATAGACTATCCAACTTGTAAATGTTCTATATTGATTGCATAACTATCTATAAAGTTGAAATAAGTATTTCAGTTAGATGTGGTAATTCTACTCGTTTCGAAATCAGATGAAAATATATCTTTGAACATTTAATTTTAGAATACGTTCTTGATATTTAAATATTGACAAACACCAATTAATTTTTATTCTTGGAAACGAACCCAATAGATGCAAAATAAAAAGGTTTGTTTGCACTTCAAATTAAATTTTCTCTCGTTTGCTATTACAACAATTTTAGTTCGTAAAATAGCGTTTTAATTTTCCCCGGAATTATAAGAAAAACGTACCCACGCTACTAAATAAGAATTTTATTATTTCCAAGTCGAAACTTATATTAAATATAATTATTAAATATATATACACATATATATATATATATATATATATATATATATGTATATATACTTATATATATATAACATTTGATAAATTATTGGAGTTTTTCGGCTTTATTATATGAAATATTTACAAATATTAAATTAGAATGTATGTAATTGCAGAGTAAGTGGGGATGTAAACATTGCTGTCTACAAATTACAAAGCAAATCATACGAAATTTTTTATTTGAAAAATATGGTCTACGTTGGGACTCGAACCCAAGTCTACAGCTATCCGGGCTGTCGCCTATACCACTAGGCCACAATATATATATATATATATATATATATATATATGTATATATATTTATATATGGTAAATTCAATCAGTTGGCGATTTAAGGTCTGGCTTTACTTTAATGTATATATATTTAAAACAACCCTACATGTTTCGGCAATGATGCCTTTATCGAGGATATAAAATATAAATGACAGTATACAAAAAATATTTTTTTATACTGTCATTTATATTTTATATCCTTGATAAAGGCATCATTGCCGAAACATGTAGGGTTGTTTTAAATATATATATATATATGTACTTCAAAGTAAAGCCACACCTTAAATCGCCAACTGATTGAATTTACCACATCATACCAAGGTCACGAAAATATTATATTTATATATATATATATATATATATATATATATATATATATATAGATAGTAGATTCAATTAGTTGGCGTAGTATAGTGTAATAGTACAGTATATTAATATACTGTCATTTATATTTTAAATTCTTTGAAAAAGGCATCATATGCAGGAACATGTAAGATTGTTTTAAATACATATATTTTGAAATAAAATCAGACCTTAAACCGCCAACTAATTGAATCTACCACAACATATAAAGTTCACGAAATAGTTACATACATACATATAGATATATATATATATATATATATATATATATATATAATGATATACAATTTAGAGAGTGAGATATATAGCAGTAACATATATAGATAGGTATCACATAGGTTCTACAAATGATTAGTTAAATTTATTTTGAAAAGAATAATTGGGCGCCTTATAAAATGTGATAAACTTCTCAAACTACGCTATCTCTGCTTTTCCTTGCCAACTAGCCTCAGGGTGCATGAAAACTGTATAATAGAATTAAAATAAGTAATATCTCAAGCTCGTCGCGAGTAAATGGTAGTTGCTTCCTTATAAGTAATTCAAAAATACAAATATCAAAAGTAATAAGTTATTACTAATAACTCCTACAACTAAATCTACCTCAATAAAAGATTTATGTAGATATAAAAATAAAATATTTATTAAATGCAAAATAGAAAACTGTAATAACATAAACAAATATAAAAGATTAAGTGAATTTTGTGAACTAAATTTATATGTAACAACAAGGTGTTAAATCAACAAGGTTATGTGTGTAATGAAATAATAAATGTGAGCTAAATTACGTAGACTATCTGTAATACATAGGTGAGTACCTTCTTTATTATTTGTAGTGAGTAAAATTGGTATTTTATTTAATATAAATTATAGTTTTGAATGATATAAGGTAAAAGGTAACAAAAATTCGAGAATCTTTATTTATGTGAATAATTTGATATTAATATATGAATGTTAAAGACGATATTTATTTGTTCAGTTAAAATAGTAAACCTGTTGTACTGATTGTAGATTATAAGCTGCTATGTTGTTGGATCTTGACGATGGAAGCTTGTCCGATCGCTATCCAAATTCGGCGGCGTGGGCAGTGGATTTAGATGACGCTGTGGAAATTTCCTCGGACTCGGTACGAACGGCTGGTATCTCTCTGCGGCCTTGTAAAACTGCTGGATACGAGGTATTTGCTTGAATTAACGATAATCCAATCAGTAAATGATCTGAGGTTCTTCTAGATTGAATATCTATCTTGAGTATTTGGTATAATCGTTGATGATATTTATCCAGTAACGCTTTATTATGCGTTTATGCGTTGAAATTCGATTATCTGTTAGATTTTTGCTTGTAATTTATATGAGTATTTTCTCAGGTTGTTTATAATGACTTTTACACTGAATACACGTTTTAAATTAATTAAATATTAGAATTTCTAGGAGTAAATCGAAAAATGCGTCTATTACTTTAATGAATTTTGCAAAAGATGATGCCGATAGCGTCTGTTTTTTAATCAAAGCCTAGTAATTTAATATTCAAAAAGTCTCGAAGTTTTGGCTTTTAAAACTACTTTCTAAGACCCAATTTAACTATGTTTAATATATTATCTAAATTTTAATATTATTTAACAAATTCTAACCTAAGTTTAATATCAATCTTAATGCTACTTTTTGTATATCGAGCACGATAAATATTTACATTGCGGGTTACGTCATTTAGTGGGCGTGTTTTACTAGCGTCGATATAATGTATAGATGTACATGAATTCAAATATCGGTGCTTTCGCGCTTAAATTTGAATTATGAATATAATATAATAAAATGAAATAAGTGAAAGAAATAGAAATATACTAATTTAAAGACTGTAATATAATCTTTATATTAATTCATATACATTTCGACACTACTAAAACTTGTTAACACCGCTTACATAACCTTGTTTACATTTGTTTATTATGTTGAGTAATTTATATTTCCCATTCCAGCTGCTGATCTAAGGGTATGTCTTGTATCACAACAATATATATATATATATATATATATATATATATATATATATATATATAATAACTTCGTGACCTTGGTATGATATGGTAAACCTAATCAGTAGGCGATTAAAGGTCTGTATATTACTTCAAAATATATGTATTTAAAAAACTCTACATGTTTCGGCTGTATACGCCTTTTTCAAGAGAATACAAAATATGAATGACAGGATATAAATATATATATATATATATATATATATATATATATAAATTAAATCATATGCACTCATCGGCACAGTCATATAACATAAAATATTTTAGAGTAAAATACAATTAATATTATTTTAAACTACAATAAACACAATATATCTCAATAATCAACGGAACTGAAAAAACGTCACAAGTATATAAATAAACTGTAAACGCTAGCTGTTAGCACTAGTATCAAAGATGTTTATACAACCGCAGTGACTGGGTTGCCTAAACAGCAGGAAGTACATAAAAATGTCGTCAAATTCTATCTCCTTTTATTCCGAACTCTGTACAAATGTGCAGTGGACCATGAGCGGTATATTTATTTATATGTATGTGGCGTGGACCAATTCCTCTGCGCCGTGTCCACCATTCCAAGCTATGTCCATTATTTTATATACTTAGCAGTGTGTTAATTCGTTGTAATATCGCTGCCAATAATTTTGGCGTACCTTGTGCATTTCTGTATCTCTTTTCAAGGTTTATCCAAAGTATCACCTACATTTTCCATTATTTGCTAATCAGTGGTTAGCAGCATACTTCCGTATTTTTTAAACACTGCATTATTCGCTTTATTTTTCTACAGAACATTTAAGATTCTGTAGAGCATCTCTACTCTCAGAGCATTCTCTGTTCTTTATATCTATCATAATTACTGCTTGCCTTGTTACTTTTTCTTTTTCCTAACTTCTATTATTACACCGTGTATTTCGTTAATCTTTTATTGGTCACAGTACATACTTTTTCACCTGATCTTATGATCTTATGTAATTTTCTTTTTGAAATATTTTATTAACTTTTTTCTCGCTAGTTATTCATCTTGACCTTTGCCAAATAATGATTAAAACTAATTTCGTATCCTTTTTTAACACGGACATTATTTATCATTTGTAATACTCAATTATTGAAAACTTATTATGGGCCTAAAGTTTTTATTTCTGAAAGATATAATTTAACTAACCATTGTAAATTAGTTTTTGTATTTTGAGATTTTGTAATCTCTTGTATATTTAACTTCTAGTTATCGGGTTCTAGATCTACTTAAAGATGTAATTGTATAAAATTCTCGCATTTTTTCTAATATTTACGACCATAAGGAATACAATTTTAAAAAGTGTGTTGATTTTATTTGCTCTAGCAACTAGTAGCATATATCAAGATTCTACATCATATGATAAATTTGTAGATGCGTTTTCGAATTTCATATGTGCATTGGTAACTGAATACATACATTATTAAAATAGATATAATTATTTAGAATAAATATTAAACATGAGCAAAAAAAAAATCGACAGGTTTAGAAGCTGAAGGACAAAATTAGTTCTAACTTAGTTCTAACGAGATGCATGAATCATAAGGCACGCGAAATAGATGAGATTGTAGTCGAATAAATTAAATATTTTACCTTTCCTGCAAAACACTCTGCATGTCCATACATCATACAACTTTTAAATATACTTCTGAGTTCTGCCGAAGGAAAACAAAATGAAATATACCAAAATTTATCTAGCAGTACTATTCATAAATGTAGCCTGTCTAAGTTAACCTTTTTAAATCTTTAAATATCAAGTTGGACAGTTATTGATTGATTCTCTTTAATAAAAATGAATAATGCATTTTTATTGAATTTTGGAGTCAATTTAGAAGTCTCAAACGTATACAAATAAACATTTAAAACATGTTTCATACGATCTGTGTCTGAACTGTCAAATTTGAATTTTAAATGGGTTTTACTAAAGAACTAATTAACTTTTATGATATTTATTTCTTGTTTTCGCTTTCTTTTAGTAGTCAATACTTAAACTATTACAATATACCGAAAGTATATCGTTTTAAAAGAGCTCTTTAATATTCTATTCTAGATATAATGTCTTATACGATTAATTTCCTTATTCAAATTACTGGACTCGGGTTAAGATTAAGGAAGGGATGCATATCCAGATTTTCTAATCCTTAGACATAACAAGAGATCTTGGTTCTAGTTAAAACAGCAATTAATTAAGATTCCAGCAAGTCTCTATTATAAAATATGAATAATTTTAATGGGATTTTAACGATAATAATTTAGAAAATGTTTGGAAGTATAATGTATAGTACAAGAATATATGATCCTAAGAAAGAGCTCTACTTGGCCGATGTTTCGAAGAAATCTCACTCGTCATTTTCTAGGCCTTTTTTTGTCGCCATTGCAGCGTGAATGTGAGCCAACCGAGAATCAAAGAGCACACTGCACCTGAGAGAATAAACGATCATAAGTAAATGAGTGGCGCTTAATGTTTTCTATGCTGTCTTTTGTGAAATGATTGCAATAGTAAAGGAGTCAGTTATTGTTGTAAATTTTGTCTATCCAAACTTCATGAATTGACAACTCTACAGCAAGACGAAACACGTGCCTGCATGTCTAGATAGCAGTTTTCACATAAAATGAACTTGTATTGTTTTCTACGCAGTCGATATTTAATAATATTCTTATATTATTAAAAATATGTTTGTTTTCTGCACAATTGGTGAGGTTTTACTTACTTCAAGTATGTTTAAAATTGTTATGTATGCTGTCGGAGCTGTCTGATTTATAGTGAAGACGTCTTAATACAGTTGCTATCGGTTGCGGCTCTAATAGTCCGATGAAAACACTTGCCAAGTATTGCACCTGTCATGGAAGGCGATGGTTAGTTTGGCGATGGTGATATTGACGCTAGCCAACGATGGCATTGAATGTTCTCCTACGCTGTCTTTTGTGATTTGCTTGCATATAATTAGGGAGTTGTTGTTGTCAATTTCGTCTATCCCAACATGAGTCTATAGCAAGACGAAACATGTGTTTGTATGTCTGGATAGCAATTTTCCCATAAAGATGAACTTGTACTGTGTTCTCTGCACCATATTTTTAATAATATTTTTATATTTTCAAATTGTTCTTTATTTTATAAACACACACTGCATTACTTCAAATCAAGTACAGAAAATTGTACTGTGACAAAGTTATTTAAACAAATAAATAGAAAATAAAAAGATCGTTTCTCAACATTTAGAGATATTTCTTTTCCCTGCCGTTATTCTTATAAAGCCAATCTCTGGTGTGGTTGTTTTTCAATGAGATATTTATTTTCATCCTCCCAAAGGATCTTATATCTCTTATTTATTCGATATTATTGCCGTGTCAAAGAAACCCGTATCGCGATAATCGAATTCTCATTTTTATCTATTTCAAACGCTAGTGTAGTAATCTTTTCCAAGTTTGTATATTAGATTTGTTACTTAATTCATTTTCGAAGAAAGCGAATTAAAATGTCATGAAATCCATCAATTTTCCACCTGCTTATTTGCAATATTTGTGTATTGATTTCGTTGATTTGTAGTTTATTCTATAGTCTTTCTATTAACACCTAGGATTAAGTGGGTACAAGTGTAAAGACTTAAAAAAAGAAATCTAATTATTATGACGAATCAACATTAATATGAATTACATGAACTTAAAAAAAGGAACTACTACAAATTTGCGCGTCACACAGATAATACTTGTTATTCTATACTGAATCACGTTTACCTATTCATACAACCCTTTAAAACACACCGCATAAACCTACTGAACGTGCTTTCTCTATGTATGCTATCAAGCTCCGATTATCACTGGTCAACAAGTTTTAATTTTTTTAATTTTTCTATAGAAAATATGTTCAATTTTCGTTTCTTTTATAGTTCTAACAAAAATAATAACATCAAATGTATTCTGGTACGTCAGGTTTTGGAAAAATAATTTTGAAAAGTAAATAAAATAATATTAATTAAGTTTATACATTATATGGACCTGTATGATATCGTCCTGTTTAAAATGTTTCTATTTTTACTTTTCTTTTATACCGTTTTTCTGCATTATCTGATATCAATGTCCAACAATAATCAGCAAGCATTTCACGGTTCTACTATAACATCATATTCTTCACTCGAAACACCTATGCTTCTAGGTACTGGCGAGGCTTCCGAATTAGTTACTAGGCGAGTAGCAGAGGGCAGACTAGCTTAACTAATATTTTCTTATTTTTGTTGGAAAACCCAGCAAACCGGGCAGCAAAAGTAGCAGGCAGTCGAATGGTCCATTTGTTCCCGCCAATTCATAGGTCTTGCAAATGGCATAGCCCTTTTCCTACCGTTTGATCGGCCCCTCAGAGTAACAGTAGCCCATGGCTTGTCTTGATGTTCAATGGTTAAGCCAAAATAGCGAAAATATAAATTTTATATTAAAGGCGTATATTTTGCTTATGCTAGTTGGTAGTGAATTCTCCACGTACATAACAGAAACTGTTTGGGTTATTTATACACGTATATAAATACTACTTTGGGCATATTTCATATAAAATTGCATATTTGTTCATATTTTATAATTTATTTCTAAAGTGCACCGTAAAAAATATATAAAACCCTTTATTCATAATATTTCAAAATTACACTAACGGTCCGCAAGAACATTTCCGTACAGCGGGAATTTCCAAATTTGTGTTTATCAAGTCGGGGTATTTCCAGTGAATCTACAACCAATAAGGTTGATCTATAGGTCAGTCATATCGCCATTAATGTTTAGTTAGTTCTCTAAAGTATATGTACAAGTAATTTTACCTTGTTATTTTTGATATGCGAAATCATATTCACAGGTCTCGATCTGGATAAAAGATTACCCTGAATTTTGTGTAGATAATAGCAGAGTGCTTTGTAAGTATTACAGTAAAATTGTGAGTTTATATTTGCTTACGTTTAATTTCATATTTTGATACCACTAATTAATTATTGTAGATTCGATGCGACAAAAAATTTCAATTAACGCAGCATGTAGGAACTGATTTGCATAAAAGAAATGTCACGAGATTTAAAAATGCACCTCAAGCTACTCTCAATCAATTGTTTACTTCCACAAGTAAAAATATAGAACAGAATAGTTTCCATTGTGACTTGTGTAACGCCTTCTGAAGTGTAAATGTGCCACTTTCAAAGTTTGAGAATTTATCGTTTCAAATTTTTTTAAGGAAGTATACGAAAGTTCTTCGTCACTCTACCTACAAGAAAAAAGTATATTAATCTATTGTTTGGGAAACTATCATGAATTTCATGAACATAAACGGTTAATAATCACTTAAACTTTACATATTTTTGGATATTTTAAATCAAGTTCTGCATATTTTCATCGAATTTAGGAAACATAACGCATATAATACAATTCCCGTGTGTGTATAATTCCCAGCTTTATTTATTACATAGAACTAATCAAAATAAACATTTGTTCGACGTCAAATTTAAAGCAAAAAGGATTAATATAAAATGAACTAATCAATAAGTTGATTGTTGAAGGAGAGAAACACTTGTTGAAATTCCATGTCATTAAATAAATAAATACACTATACAGTATTTTGTATCACTGCGATATTGTTTCACCGTACTACGGCTTTATCAGGGGGATGAATGATGTCTTAACGATAGAATATAGGGTTTTTTTAGTTTATAGTAAATACGAGTCATTATAAATTGAGTTGGGGGAGTGGAGAATTTGATAAATGTGTTTGGTCATTTAAAGCTAAGCCTATTTTCTTATTTCTATAAATTTATAATATGTCAAAGAGATTTAGTTTCTTACTTTTATCTTTAATATGTATGACTTTAAAATTGTAGGAGGTTGTTTAAAAACCAATATGGATAGAATTGACAAGATGAACTCAGGGGTTTATAAGCTGGCTTGTGAATGTAATTTGGTTTATATCGGCCGAACAGGAAGGTCCTTCGCCAATCGGGTATCGGAACATCAAAGAAGCTATAGAGTTAAAAAATCAGACTCTGTCTTTGCCAATCACTGCATATAACATAATCATAAATGCAATTGCAAAGTAATTGTAAGTTGACATTTATATTCAAGCAACTCAAGAAAACGAAAAATATGTCATAAAATGCTTATATAGTTCAATAAATTTGTCCACTAACCGACTCATATTTATACAGAGAACCTCACAACTACTATGGGTGAAAAGTCCCGTGCTATTAATACAACCTTACCTGTCGGTCGTCTCGTAGCGGATAATAACGTAATAACTATGTATTTACCTAAGGACATTTAATTTTAAGAAAACTATTTTTTATTGTTAATATTGATTGGTTATATTAAAACTTAAGTTGATTGTGGTATTTAACTGCTTAATGTGTTAGTTCATTTTATACTATTTTTTTTTTTGCTTTAAATTAGGGACCGACTACCAAAAATCTAGTTCCTAGTGTTGATAAATTCACAACATATTAAATGAAGATGGATGTGTTAAATATTATTTGTATCAATAAATAACCACTTACTGGGTGTGCTCAATACCAAAAAAACATTCCTTGTATATAACATTGACGAAAGCTGTAAAAAAAATATTTCGGATTCTGAATTTTAATCCTGTTATCATTCATTTTTATATCTTGTTGATATTAAAGTAAACAGATAGAAATTCCCTGCCACTCCAAGAACACTGTATTAGGGACGTACTACTGAGTGCAAAAAAGTAGACGAGTCTTTAGCATTTTTACGTTTTTTTCCATAGCGTAAAGTATATTTATCACATTACAAACATTTTTGGTTAGGTTATTGTTGATACTACATTACTTATAGATCGTTTCACGTTCACGATGCAGTTGTATATTGGGATATGTACATGTCCTTTTGTCTTTAAACAATTACACTAACGGTTATGTTTTCTCTTTAACCGTTGTCAAATGTATCCATATTTATGTTAGTGATTTTTCATTTGTACAGATAATGAAAGTGACGTGGTCACAATTTAATTTATTTTTCGTCTGACAAATATTACTGTTACTTTCCCGTTGTTATTATTATTTTTTTGGTATTTGATAATATGTAAAAAAGATATTTGTTATTTTGTGTATCACAAGTTCGACATATGATACATATTTCTGTGAAATAAACTTTAGGTAAAAAGTAAAAATAGATTTAATAACGTATAAATTAATTAAACATAGGATAAGAAAAAACGAATTAAAAAGAAATCACCCGAAGTTGTGTATTTTAAATGCACCTCGTATATCAAATATTAATGTAGTATTAAAATTTTAGATGAATATTTCTAAGCATTAATAGGTGAACAAGTAACGGTATGTCAATAAATTTTACGTTAATTAGATTATTAAACGTTAAAAATGTAAGTAAATTAATAAAACAATGCTTAAATAATATGAACGCATCGACAGGCATACGAATGAAAGCAAATGACAAGACGACGCCGTATGAACAAACACAAGGAGAAAGGGAAGAGAAAATGTAAAGGATGCGTAAAATGGCTTTCTCCGAAATTTTGTCAGGAACGAACGGCCATCGGAGCTATTCCAGGAAGGACGAGATTAACACTTTACGATTGCAAAATAAAATTTACAAATACCAAAATAATAACAAAAAGGCAAAATATATAAACGGGGAGATAACGCATATAGATGAAAAAGTTAAAACTACACACGATAATTAAAAATACGCAGGGGTGGAAATGTTAAATAACTATGAAAATTAGAGAAAAAGAAATAAATTATTTGCAGTAGGAACCGATTTCGTAGAAGAAGGAAACGTTGCATATAAAAACAGGAAAGCACCGAAAATAGAAGATTCATCGTCTTAATTTCGATATTCACTTACATTCATTTATTCCGCTACATTAATTTCAAAATTGTAATGTAGATATAGTCAATAATCTCAAAAATTTCGAGCTTGTTGGAATTCTATTTAAGTTAAGAATAAATAAAAGTTTAATTTCATTTTTCATTAGTAATATTGTTGTCAGTATTATTCTCATCATTATTATTATAAAGTTTAATAATATACCAGGAGGAGTTCAATTGTGTATGTACGATTAAACTCTGAGTAAGTAAAACTTTATACACGATAAAAAATTGGAGTATATAAAATTAAGTAAATTAGAAAAGTGCACGTGGATTATTATTTTAAATATTAAATTAGTCAGAAATACGCTAGTAAAGTGTATCTTAGGCCAGATATCCGAGTTTGATAAAAAGGAAGTAGTTTTCCCTGCAAATTCTCGAAATATCTGTGCCATTTGAGATTTTAAAATTCAAAACGTTCAGCAATAGGCGTGAAAATAAGAAAATACTTATACAGTGAGGATAAGCGTGCTATTTTTGTAGGGACTCGTCTTCCACTTAAATAGGCGCTGAATAGCACACTCGCTTTGTAAAAAGTTCTATCAGAGATAGACTTTGAGTACTAATCTCAGCATTTGAAGAGCAAATACCCCCTTTTGCGCGTGAAATCCTCAAGATTCTTTGTTTGCGAGATTTATTAGGAATCAGAATTAAATCGTCAATACTATCCATGTGGGATTCATAAAAGAAAATTTGTATATTAAAGTTGTGTTGATAGGTTAAGGTATAGGTTAGGAATGAGATATATTAAGTTACAGCAAAGATGATATGTGAAAATACAAGCAAACAGTAAAATACTTTTAACTATTACTTATTGTTGTATTATCTCTTCGCATTTACTTTGGACGCTAGGCCTAGTTGTATAGAACCAAAAAGATGGCCCTGAGATACCCAAATAATATATAGAGTCTCAACAAAATTTATGCTTGTGTAACTTCCCACACAAATCATCCATTATAATTTAAATTCACAGCAATATGTGATTAATGTTTTGGCAAAAAAAGCTCACTGGGAAGTTTTGCGTTTACTACCCTATCATTGTGTGCTAGATCCAATAGAGATGGCTTGGGCACAAGTAAAGAACCTTATAAAGATAAACAACACTACATTCAAATTTAAAGATATGTCATCTCTAATTATTGTAAATTAATATTATAACGTAACAGCTGAAAATTTGAAAAATCAAAATCAAACATGTCAAAAACATTGAAGATGAGATGTGGATTGTCGATAGACTGCTGGATGATATTGAGAATCCATAGTACATGTGGAAGAATCAAGTTCAAATGATGATACCGAGGTTGATTTATTAACAGATTCAATTAATTGAGTACTCTAACATTCCGTCAACATCAATCAAATGCATGTTCAAACCCTTAATCGTGATATTGAAATTCTAATCTAAACTTTTCAAAAATGAATTGGATGCAAATAATTAAATATATTTTTAGTTATATCAGTAGGCAGATTGTATTAAACAATTTGACAACTATGTAAGCTTTCTCCATAAAGCCCATACTGCATGGCAAACTTGAAACGTTCTTTTTTTATAGTTAGTTGCCAAGTATGTAACAATTTAATCTAGAAAAATAAATCGTGCACTTTTTTTTCACTCAATAGTACACTACCTCCATTACCGTACTATCTGCCTTGCATTTTCCTCGTCTGTACGACAAATGAATTTTCCGTTAAAAGTAACTCACTATCTTCCATTTGTCAGTAAATACAATTTCTTGAATACACGTCTTTCATTTCACATATTTGAAATAGTTTTTATGTAAGTAGATTGAAGTAGAAATTGCGTTTGTATTCATCAAATGGTTTATCAATTTATTCCCTTCAGTAGGAATGCTACGGCCATTGTACAACAACTAAAGAACTGATGGTGTTACGTTTAGAGGGTAACTAAATAATTTTATTTTAAAACGTAAAACTTGTTAACAGAATGAAACATTTTCGTATAGTTGATTCTATATGTAACAAAACCATCCTTAATTTATAAAACATTGTACATGCGATCGAATCTAGTTCAACAGATAGCTCCAAAGCTGATTTATTTAACTATCTTTGCTAATAGATATGAAATAGCCTAGGTAGCTATAAATTAATTGTAAAAGACGTGATAAATTAAAGTGTACTTACTGTATTCTCGGATAATTACACATGGCTTGATTTACTTTTAATTGGGCGAGTACTCTTAGACTTAAGGCTAACAAACAGAATATCTAGTGCTATTATATATTTAATATCGAGAATTAAAAGGCGAGTTTTATTACTATAAATAATATATTTACAATTAAAAATATATAAGTATGATTTACATGTATTTTTCGTGGAAAAATGTTAGATAGACCATGAATTATTGTAATGTATAGTAGATTGCTTATACTCAAGTTAATATTAGTGAAATATTTATGTTCTAAAGCGGTGATTGATGTTAACAGTGAATATGAATTAATACAACGATAAATAAATTTTGATTGATGTAAATAAGCTATAAAATTACGAACATACACACAATTTTACATCAAAATCATAACTACTAGACGCCAATCAATTGAACTTACCTTATTAAAAGCTTATTCATATAATTCAAAATTTATTTGTTATATTAGTTTTTGGTTAGATTTTGATATGATTCCTTGGAGATGAACAGGATACTGCTTTATTCAGGAAGTATTGGACAGGATAAACGTGTTTACAGCTACTCTGAATTAGTATGGGAAGTATTTTCAAGAATAGGATATTCTACTTGAACTGGAGCATGAACGGTATTTTTATTTTGAGGTTATTTTTATTTGATTGTTTTAAACAGTTTTAAGTGTTGCCGCATATGCTCTTCAAGTATGCTGCTTTTTCCGTATAAAATTATATATATAATGTCTGCATATTATTGGCAGAAATGCGGGTGAAAAAGATCAAGTTAAAATTTTACATTTTTAGTTGTTGTTTAAAAATATAATGTTCATGTTTTATTTGTGAGTTGATAGTGACAATTATGGGTAAATTAATTAATAAGACTGCCAACACTTAACTCTAGCTCTTTTCCTGATGAAGCAGCCATTAATAAATTGACGAAATATTGAGAAATAACATTTGATTTTTAATGTAAACAGATCGATAACCCAAATATTAGTGAATTTATATGACGTACGGTCGGAAATTTTCTATAATTATATATATATATATATATATATATATATATTATAATAATCTTTGAAGTCAAACGTTTACTACAAAGTGTTTTCAAAGACAAAATATTAAACTTTAAAGCAGAAAATGAATTTAAAATTCTAATTTTTACCCCCGCATTCTGACACACTTCTGCGCAGGTGCAATGAATATAAACGTTTGTTAATAATCATAACATGTACAACCTAATAGTGTTTTGCTCTTAAAGAAAGTTTGAAAATTTAATATAATTTGAAAAAAAAACAACGAGAACAAGAGTTCTCTATTATCTCCAGGGTCGTGAAGATTCTGTCTGACAAAGAAATTAAAAGGTATGTTAGCTCAGTACTAATGATATACTAATTGAATTCAAACGACTTGTCTTGGTTCTTAAATTCCGTTTATTAAAAGGAAAATCTTATCTTGATAAGTGAATATGTATTTAATTAGGTACATTTAACAAAACATTCGGAATAAACAATAGATTAACAATTTATTTTATTGAAAATTAAAATTATAAAATTTATTGGTTATGTGGAATTTCTTATAGGTTAAAAATTGAATCTACGGAAAGGAGACAAATACTAGGCTACGTAAACAAATAAATCAAATTGCTGAATAAATAAATTTGTATATAACCTTCCTACTTACAATGTTTTAAACAAAATGGTCATTAAAGGGATCTTTATCTACCTTCGGTAAGTAAATGTATCTGTTTACTTAAAAAAAAAATACAAATAATAAAAAACTTAGCTCAATATTCTATCACAATTATCCGTCTAGTTTCTGGAATTAAGTCTTTCTTCCCTGACGTACGGCTGGTATATTTTAACTTCAGGAACAATGGTCACAATTCTGGCAGATCTCGAAAGTTAGGATCACCGGTCCCCCCAATCCTGGTAATATAAGGCCTTGTAATGTTTCCCAATATTCTTCTAAAGCTGGTACACGTCTTTTGTGGTTCATTAATTGATAGCGGAGTATAAAATGAATACAGTTCAAATCTTGGTATGTAATATAAATTATACTTGTTTTTTTATATTTTTCAAAAAAAATTCGTTTTATCTAAAAACACATTCCCTTAATTCAAGTGCAAAAATTCTTCTCTCCAATTGTTTCAATAACTCACTATGGCAACCCAACAGCTTTTCCTGTTTTTGAAGCTCATTGGTCACGTTTAGTTATACATAATTTTCCAAAATATTTGACATATACTATAATTTTGATTCTTAATTAATATTATGAACTTATTGGTTTACAATTAAATTTTCCTTCACACATAAGCTTTGAAGTATACAAAATTAAACTAGATTTACATAGTTCTATAATTTTAGTAAATGTAAGAAAGTCATATACTTTTGAAATTTAATTATAGATTTGACACTCTAAATTAAAAAAAAAACAATACAAATATAATAGATTTCCAACCTTCTAAGAAATTCCAATATCAGAAATGTAACGAATTAAAGCTAGTGTCTTCAATAAATATTCAATTAATATTTTCATTATAATATATATATATATATATATATATATATATATATATATATATATATATATATATATATATATATATATATATATATATATATATGGTAGGTTCAATTAATTGACGATTTAAGATCTGGTTTTACTTCAATATGTATATATTTAAAACAATCTTACATGTTTCGACATACGGTGCTTTTATTAAAGAAATTTAAAATATAAATGACAGTATATTAATGTATGTCATACTTATATATCTGTTAGACAACAAAAACGGAATGGCAAATAGAAATGTTGATTTGACTTTAAATTTCTGCAATCCACCTCGCACACCTTGACCCCGAAAATTGAACGCTCAACCAACAGGACCTCACTCCCATTGCACGACGCTCTTACAACATACCCCGTTCAAAACTTAAAAGTCTAAAATCATAATCCGACAATTGTTATACTATCAACAAATAATAATATGTGAAAGTAAGTCTGCTTTCTATTGTTTGAATATGAATATCTGTTATATAAATATTTTATTTCAAAATAAAACAGTTTCTTTACTTTACAAGTTACTATTGGCGGTTATTTGGAATAAAATTTACAACTGAATTAAATATCATTTTATGAATCTAATTCAGTAAAGTATACTTTGCATGGTATATTAGAGCCATCTAGATAAACAACATAATGACTGATAGTCAGGCATCTATTAAAGCCATTATGAGTCCATCTACCAGGTCTAAACTGGTGAAATTACAATATTTCACCAGGTCCGCAATAGACTGGCTCAAGACAATACTGTATCGCTGATAATGAGGTAATGAGGTAGCCGACGAACTAACCAAGGAAGGTACTAATAGAAACTTCATAGGACCATTATGTGGAATCGCTAAAGATTACGCTGAAAGCGAGATCTGCTTATGACTATAAAAAGAACATAAAAAGAAATAGAGGTTAACGGAAGGTCAACTCCATACTAAAACACTACTAAGGGAGCTGGACGCTAGGTTTTCAGCAGTAACAAAGAAGAAATTAAAATAATTACCTGCTTAATAACCGGACATTGTCCTTTAAGTAAGCATCTGAACAGCATGGGCTTGGTTAGCGAGCTCTGGTATAGGAGATGTGAAAAACAGGAGACTAGCCTTCATGTAATATACACGTGTGTAAAGTTGAAGGAACTCAGACAGTAACATTTCAGAAGATTGAACACTATGAGGGTACTCAAATTTCCCCTGAGGAGGATAGTGGCTTTTGTCGAGGACACAAGACTAACATAGTGGAACTGAGAGATCTATTGGGGGTGGTACACAGAGCACTGCGCTCATGTGCCTGGACGTGTTGGCGTTCAATAAAGATACTAATTGCCATTGCTTTTTTTCGGAATCATAGAAGTGTACCCGTTTCATTATCTGTAAGGATGTGGTACTAGATAAGACGATCCTTTGGAAAAGCAACTTGTGGAAATCTGCACGATTTCACACTTAACTTTAAAGTTAAAGTTGAGAAATATAACGAAAAAAAAATGTATGTACTTTTAAATGTTTGTGTAAGATGATGTTATTCACCTTCACACTATTCATTAGAATTGTTGGAATGCTCCTTATAGTAATATGTCGGTCCTCCTCAATCATGTCCCTAGAAAGACCATTATTCTTTTTGGCAATAAACATTCTCGGGCTTAAAAACTCGATACGCGTCATCAAAGAAAGTCGATTATGTTGATACTGTTTCATTTTCTCAAAACATTTCGTACGGCTTAAACTATGTTTGAAATGAAAATAGTCAATAATACTATTTGTTGAATTCCATAATTTCTTGCGCAAATGGTTACTTTAAAGTATATTCTTCAACTGTCACTGTAATTAAGTTTGTAAGTCACTATATTAAAATATCAAACAAAATCTGTAGCACAATAGGAGTGGAAAAAGAACCGTCGTCTATTTTATTATTAACTATTTTAGCTAAAATACAATAATATCGGCATTTAATATTTGATTTTGCAGACAACTGTTTTAGCGTAAAGTGGCTTCGTCGGCTTGGAAATTAAACTAAATATTTCAGGAAAACTTGTACATTTAAAAGTGTCGGAAACTTATGGTGCTTATTTATGTTCAGAGCAAAATGGAAGGAACACAGATGTATAAAATACTAATGATTATACACTGCTATGAAAATAAATTTTAAAATTATTCTCTATATTATTATTAAACATTTAAAGAAGTTTGTAACCGAAATATAATACAATTTGGGTTTCTTTTTTATGAAATGTATAGGAAAAATTAAATTGATTTTACAGGAATATTATTTTCATTCAAATAATAAATTATAAATTAGATAAGCTTCTGAAAAATCGAAGACTGTGGCTTTTAAGCGAATAAAAAATTAAAAACCCTTACCACAGTAGAATTTAACAATTCTATTGTGGTAAGGATTTTTAATTTTTTATTCAGATAAGCTTCTATCATAAAAAATTCGGCAGTAAATATTTATATTTCATTATTAACAAACGCATTATGCCATTTTAGAGTAACTAAGGCTACAAAAGAAAACTAATCTCTCAGTAATTTTTCCATACGAAAGGCCTTGTTGAATGTATTTTTATGCGTCGTTTTTAACATGGTACGTGTAACGTACACGAAGGAAGCCAATTAGCGTAAAAATGGTAGGTTGATTAAGGTAGTCGATGCATGGCAACCTCTAAAATAATAAATTCACAAAGTAATGGAGTCATTTCCTTGAATTAGACGCTTTCCTCATGAGACCACGGATACATACATACATTCGTGTGGTACGCCGAGCTGAAATTACCGCAACAGCTCGCTTTGAATACGCTGTGCTCTCTTTTAGGGTGCATTTCACTCAGAAAATAATGGGTTAACGTTTATCACGGTCTTAGTTAAAATATAATTCGATACAGTCGCTGGCGTAAGCATTCTGTCACTTTAACAGGGAAGAAAAGTGTTTTCGTTCATTAGAGGATATACGGGAAGATGCCATAATCAAAGTGCATCTTTAATAATTAAATGAAACGACTTTAGTGGTTAGGTATACTTAGTTGACTGTTTCCGTTTCAAAGCCATAGGCGAGGAAATGTTTCTTGAAATTGTTATCTATATTCAAACTCTATTATATTAACCTACATTCTAATAATTAATAAAAACTGAAGAATGTGTTGTACACAACTAAATTCAAATCTAATGCTTGTGGAAATTAAGAAAGCTCCTAAGTTATAAAATCTATTATATTTGCCGACTCATATAAGAAACAATATACGAGGTGCGGCTATAAAATAACTAGACATTTTACTACAGAAGAACTATGCATACGCCAAAGTCGTACAACAGCTGTGTAGCATGAACCCTTCTCTTTACCGTATCTAATAATAATGTTATAATCGTCTGGCCGTGGTCTTCGTTTGTATAAATCTATTTTTTTGTTTTGCCGGAAAATTATGTTTTAGTACAGCAAAAAATTGTCGTTAGACTTAACGCGACACTTGGAAAAATCCTTTATCTTTTATTAAAAGAAGTATATGGCAATGGATGCTTATCATGTGCGCGGATATTTTAGTGATTTAAGCGTTTCCAAGATGGCCAAGAACATTGAAGATGGCGCACGCTCGAGACGCCCTTCCACGTCAACAACGCATGAAAATATTGAAAAAATCGGTTAGTTAACTATTCGTGTCATTGCTTAAATTGTAGAAATTAAGACAAATTTTATATAAGAATCTTGACAAGCAAAAACTGTGTGCGAAAATGGTGTCAGTCGAACAAAAACAAGATCGTAAAAATATTTGCACAATCGCTCTAAGTGTCATTGACCCAAACTTTTTAGAAAGAGATGACTAAAGCTGGGATTATATCAAAATGCATATTTTTTATTTATGATATGTTTATATTTAAGAAAGCATTTGCAATTACTTTTGTTTTGCATATCTTGCATATAAATATTGCTTTGAGCATATTGCATATAAAATTGCATATTTTTTCATATTCTATAATTTATTTCTAAAGTGTACCGTAAAAAATACATAAAACCATTTATTTATAATCAAAATTACACTAACAGTCTGCGTACAGCGGAAACTCCCAGATTTGTGTTTATCAAGTCGGGGAAGTTCCAGTGAATCTACGAGCAATGAAGTTGTCCTATAGGTCAGTCATAGTTAGTTCTCGAAAGTATATGTACACGTAATTTTACCTTATTATTTTTGGTATGTCGAAATCATATTCACATGTGTCGATCTGGATAAAAGATTATCCTGAATTTTATGTAGATAATGGCAGAGTGTTTTGTAAGTATTGCAGTAAAAGTGTATATTTGTTTACGTTTAATTTTATATTTTGATACCTGGAATTAATTATTGTGGATTTGATGCGACAAAAAAATTTCAATTAATGCAGCAACTGATTTGCATGAAAAAATAGTAAGAGATTTAAAAAGCACACAAGCTACTCTGAATCAATCGTTTACGTCAACAAGAAAAAAATCAAATAGAATAATTTCCATTATGACTTGTGTAACACTTTCTTAAGTGCAAATATTCGACTTTCAAGGTTGGATAATTCAACGTTTAAATTTTGTTTTTGAGAAGTGTATGAAACTGTGAGTTCTTAGTCACTCGACTACAAGAAGAAAGTATATTAATCTATTGTTTGAGGAAACTATGATGAAAATTAAGGAAACAATACGTAAAAATTATATTTATTTTCCAGTCAATGAGATAACAAACAGAACATCTAATGAATCTTGGTTTTCTACTCATGAGCCAGAAGCGTCAATCAATGCACTGGAAAAGCCCACCTACACCGGAAGATAAAAAAGCGGGAATGAGCAAATCGAAATTCAAAATTATGATTTTTTCAATATCCAATGGATTGTGTATCTTAATTGGGTTCCTGAAAGTCAAACTGTTATTACCATTACTACCTTAAAGTTCTTGTTCAACTGCGTGCGAAAACTGGAAGAAAAGAGCCTGACAATCACATGTTGTCGGACACATTGGTAGACATAAAATCGATTTTATGTCTAACAATGTGGCCGACATCATATGATTGTCCATTGCGAGAATTTCTTTCTTTCTTTTTCTTTTAAATGTGTTGTCCTTTATATTTTAAACCGTAATTTCGCAATCAATCAAGATATTGTTAATTGTTATCAGTCAGATTATTACTTGTGATATATTATAGACATTATGTATGGGAAAAAAATTGGTAATTTCTCATTAAGAAAAATAGTTCACATTTTGAGCCTGATGTATCGTAAAATTTATATGCGAAATATTGGAGAAAAAATAAAGATCCGACTTGAATAATAGATTTTAATTTTGCTGGATTCCCCAACAATCCCTCAGATATATATATATATATATATATATATATATATATATATATATATAATATCTTCGTGACCTTGGTATGATAAGGTAAACTTAATAAGTCGGCGATTAAAGGTCTGGTTCATTACTTCAAAGTATATACATTTAAAACAACCCTACATGTTTCGGCAATATGCCTTTGTCAAGGGAATACAATTGTATACATTTAAAACAACCCTACATGTTTCGGCAATATGCCTTTGTCAAGGGAATACAAAATATATATTTTGTATTCCCTTGACAAAGGCATATTGCCGAAACATGTAGGGTTGTTTTAAATGTATATACTTTGAAGTAATGAACCAGACCTTTAATCGCCGACTTATTAAGTTTACCTTATATATATATATATATATATATATATATATATATATATCTGTGTGTGTATATAATATATAGAACGTTTCTTAAAAGAAAATAATCAATAAAAGATTTCGCCTGAATTACGGTTTTGACAATTGATTTCTCCCTTCTAAAGTAGCAACCTTCTTGAAATATAACGATTTATTAACTAGGCACATACAACCAGTTTGCTTAAAAATAAACACTTTATATTAGTTGCCTCTAGAATTAATAATTCCATAATCGCTTCAAAGGGAAACCCTCTAACTGTTATTCGTTTCAGTTCTCAGCACAAGAGAAGCTCCTTTTACTTTCGGATCAATTGTATGTATATATTATTAATTATTTAGTGTTGTCCGAAATCTCATCTCAGGGAAAGCTATTCCAGCGAGTTCTTCAGCGACTTCTTCTACTTTGAAAACCTGTGGAATTACATCTTTGAAGTAACGTTCCCACTAATTTAGTAAAGTTAAAATCCATATATTTTTTTGTAAACACGACATTTTCTATAATGTTAGTAAAATACCAGTTATGGTATTAAACCTGAAGCGTCCAATGTATGTAGCTTATCGGTTTTCAAAATTTGACTTCCGCTTATTATAGTACAAGCTTCCTTTAATGAGTTGCAAAAATTTGTTTGTTGTGGATCCTATTAAAAAGACAATCAAAACGTTATCAAACATTTGCTCATATACTCGGAAATGACAATTAGATTTTAGCAGGAGTAAACACGAAATATAATTGACTGCGCACTCAATTTGTTTGTTTACTGTTACTATTTTTGTTACTAGTTTATTCATCTGTCGCCTAATAACACAAAGTTTCATGCGTTCTAGTGTACTGTACCGTAATCCTTCCATTGCATGGGGAAAAAAAGGAAATCTAAATGAAACATATTCGACTGCGAATTCAAGCGGATCGATACGTTCAATCCGTATTTTTAGCGTGGTTAATTTTTAATAGACACCCCATTTATGTTTGTGGCCTTCATTGATATTTTCTCGTTACAGATTTAGATTTTATATGCTATTTGTGTGTTTCATAGGCTCAAAACCATTCAAGCGTTATGGTAGGACTTTGTAAATTGAAGGAAATACATGTATATGTACTATCAAAATAATATCTAATATTGAATCTTGCTAGAACTAATAGTTCGTTATACATTAAATATTTGTCTATATGTGGGGTGTTTGGTTAATATTGAGTCTAATACAGAAAATTCCATATTACAGTCGATACATTTTTACGTTCAAAGAAACCAGTTTCCAAAATTCTTTTTTATTCTTCTTGGGATATGTCATTGATTGCTCTTTTGAAAGCATATATAGTATCATAGATCGATTGAGTAAAACTTAATATTCTGCAATTTATTGTAGCATATGGTACTTAAGACATATAGTGAATAAATCCACCAGATCAATGTTTCCATCGTTTAAACAGTCAATTGCAATTGCATTATCGTGATTCAGTATGGCTTCTTTTCTAATCGATTATATTGTCTAGCACTTTAGTTGAGGCTTGTCCTATCGCCCCGAAAAATTTTTGGATATCTTGTTACGGTTTTTATATGTATAAATCACTCTGAACTGAGACGCTTCTTCTTTCTAACGGGATCAGGTGGACAGGTTCAGCATTCGTTTACTAAAATTCCAAAATTATGTCGCACTCAGCATTGCAAAGACATCATTAGAGAAACTCGAAGTATCGAAAAATCCTTAAAAACTATTATTACTGATGATGAGGCGTAATTTGAATACTATCCAGAAACCAAGTGCCGAAATATTGAAAGATGGTCACCAGATAAAATAAATCTAAAAATCTCGTTTAGAGAAGTCAAAAATCAAAATAACAGTCACTGTTTTTAATTATTTTTTTACTATAAATTCAATTTTCTTTCTTCCATATCCCTCGTATTAATTTTTGCTTCGAAAAAGAGTCAAAAATCAAAATAACAAGCACTGCTTTTTACCATTGTGAATAATAATGGATTTTCCTATAGGTTGTTAATTGTCGCTGATCTTTTACTATAAATTAAATATTGTTTCTTCCACATCCCTCTTATTAATTTTGTCTCGATGAAAGGTTTTGCGTCAAATAAAAATCAGTAATCTTCACACAATTGGAATCCACGATGTAAAGCGACATTTGATGCTGAAAGAGAATATCTCCAATGAATAAAGTTATTTGGGTCAAAATTTCTTAATGTTTTTGCTTTTTTTAAAGTTGTTCTGGTTGCTTTAGGACAATGTCGACTGAACCACAATTTTTTTTTCAAAATAAACAATGCACGAGAAACACAGATATAGCAGCCATGTGTATGTTAAACTCATATGAATAGAAAAAACGTCTGAGGACTGTCATTTATGAAAAGAATTAACAAGTTGAGAATATTTGCCAAGTATATGTGGAAATTTGCGAATAAATAATGAGCGGCCGGGCGCGGCTCGTGATGACGTATTTGGGAGTGCATGTACAATGATGCGAGTCCTTCGTGTATTCTCGTGTACTAACTGTTGCGTTTTCTTAGTAAACACCGAAAACACACGAGGCACTCGCATCATTGTACATGCACTCCAAAATATGTCATCACGAGCCGCGCCTTAGCGGATCTAATGAACAACGATATGATTATAGTGAAAAGTTATTTAAAAAATTGCTTATTTGAATATTTTCTAAATGTATTTGCGAATGAGGCCATCCTGAATGATATACTCGTATTTTCTCCGTTTTGTGCAATTACCTCTTTAGGTAAACACGAAGAGTGGATCACAGAGGAGGTAGCGGTTATAAATGAAATTGTGACTTAAGCGAGGAGCCAAGTAATTGAAGCTAGACGTATCCTTTAAAATGATTTATACTTATATAAATACCGTTTACAAGCGACTTCAAATACTTCTTGCAGGCATATCCCGGAGACAAAAATTTTGTTAGCGGTTTATTAATTAATTCAATGATAAATGATAATGGCGCGGATATGGAAATTATGTTTAATTTGATTTATTTCACAATCATTTATTTGTAATAATATGTTTATTTGTAAACAATAAAAAACTAAAATGGTTAAAATATCTAATTATTAATACGACATACTGATTTTACTGGGTAACTAAAAAAAAAAAATTATAGCTCACCCCTTATATATGTATACAACGTCTGCGACTATATATGCCTACGACTCATCGGGCATTAAATGACCAGGGAATGTGGACGCATGGGTTTGCCGAGGACGTAGTCATTGTGTCCCTAGGGATGGTGGCGAGCATCATGCGAAATGCTATGCGAATTGTGGAGAGATGGCGCCTTGAGGAAGGATTGACTTCTACGACTCTCCTGCGTCAGGCTCCGTTGAAAATCACAGGAGCTATAAATAGCATGGGTACCACCTCAATGGAAGCCATGGCTGCGATTCTGCAGCTGAAAGCGAAGGGCTTATGGTGTCCTAATAAGGTTTGAAAGTGCCATACAGATACCACAGGAACTACACTGGGAAAGCCGATATTATACGTGTCAGCGGACAGCATGGCACGTGAGATTATGTTTACAGCTAAATTGAACATATCTATACCAACCAGAGAACAGGAAAAAGTTTCTCGAGCAATTGGGATGTCGAAAAATGGTACACAGATGGATCACAATATAATCGGAGCACATGCGCAGGCATATACGAAATGTGCCCTAGAAGGAAGATATTATCAAGTCTGACGAAATATAAACATAATGACAGATAGTCAAACGGTTACTAAAGCCATGATGAATCCATCGACCAGGTCTAAACTGGTGAAACATTGCAAACAGGTCTACAATAGACTGGCACACGACAATAATGTGTCATTGATATGAGTGCCGGTACATGGGGAGATTAAAGGCAATGAGCCGACGAACTGGCTAAGGAAGGTTTTAAGACGAACCTCATAGGAACCTCATGTGAAATCGCCAAGGATTCGACTAGAGGAGAGATCTGGTTATGGCTAGAGACAGAACATAAAAGAGGTGGAGGCTAACAGAAGGCCAACTCCATACTAAGACACTACCAGAGGAGCTGGGCGCTAGACTTTCAGCCAACCTAATTCGTGATAACAAAAAAGAAATTAAAATTATTACCGGCTGGATAACTAGACAGTGTTCTTTAAGGAAGCATATGTGTAGCAGGAGCTTGGTTAGTGAGCCCTGGTGTAGGAGATGTGAAAAACAGTAGAAAACTAGCCTTCGTGGTGAGGAACTAAAGGGACTTATTTCGAAAGAGATCTATTGGATCCTACGAGAGTACTCAAATTTCCCCTGAGAAGTATAGTGGCTTTTAGATAGGACGCAAGACTAACCGAGTCAAACTGAGAGATCTATTGGTCCTAAAGAATTAGAATAGAATAAAATGGAATGTCTACAATCTAATTAATATCGCGATAAGGGTCTATCTATTATTTCTGTTGTTACTCTAACATTCCTAATGTTAAACTTTCCGCTTTGTATTTTAAGGTCTCATTAACAATGTTTTTGCTTGAAGACTTTCTGTTTTCAATTTTTTGTAATACTTCCTTCTATATCTTCCTCATTAATTTATAATTTAGTTTGTACTTTCTCTATTATTATTATTTCTTGTTCTATGATATTAATTACCTGTATATAAATACTTGAAATATATGAAAGCTCTAAAATAGATAAAACGATCTAAACAGAATTGTTTAGATCGTTTTATCTATTTTAGAGCTTTTTGCATAATCATTTATTCATTAGTCTTAAAATATGGTCTTGTGATCCATAGGAATCTTTTTCTAAATCGTTAGTTACCGCTGTTATTTTCCACAATTAATATTTAACAAGAGACGTTACAAACTCTGTTATCAAGCGTACTAAATAAATTAAAATATTTACTCAAATCTTACGAATATTTACAAATTCGCATCCACGAAGAGAAATTGTGTATGTGTTACTATTAATATACAAAATAAGCAAATATTTTCGAATGCGAAATTTAAATATTTCAAAGTAGAATTACGAATCAAAGCTATATTTACATGGAAACGATGTAACGAACGCAATCAATAGCCTGTGTTTTAATATTAAATTTTCGAATACAGAGACAATAGGACTAATTCAATCCTCGACTTTTATTTAGGGCTGCTATTCAGTTGACGATTGGGAGATGAGTAATTTTGCTTTGACGTAACTTTGCGAAAATTAATTTTAGCACACGAATGGATTTAGATTGAAAAGTATTATTCTAATTGCTAGCGCTATTAAAACAAATTTCAGGAAATTATTGAAATTACGACACAATTAAATAAAAATAGAGAAAAAAGAAATTATTTTTATAGACATCATCTATAAATTTAAAAGAACTTAATATAAGTATTATCTAAGAGAAAGAAATTTAGACATAGCAGCGACATAATCGTTATTGAAAAGAAGTTGCGTATGTTGATTATTTATACACTGGCGATAAGACTGGGTAGTTGGAACATCTATTTTACTAATCCTGTATATTTTAATTTAATTGTATATAATAGACAGAATGCTAATTATTTCATCACAAAATTTGCTCATGTATACTTGTATATTGGCTTATTTTTTATAAGTATGGCATTTTTACATATTCTCCACGTGACCCATAATATAGCCTTCAAATATTATTTATGCGTGTGAAATTCCATCACAGAAAGTCTTCTATCTATGTTGTTGGTGATTCAGAAATTTTGCTAATTTTGCATAGCGATTTTTTTAGTAGAGGCTATGTTCGGCGATATCACAATTAGCGGAAGATTATTACTCAACTACGGATCACCGCAACAGACGGTCCTAAAGTAAATCAGCAACGAACCAGCAAAATGAGCGGTCCAAAATAAGACGGCGTTAGACCAGCGTTATTAGTTGTTTAATATACAGCTCGGCCTAGTTCAAGGAACGGTCCCAAATAAAGCGACAAATCAGCGCAAAGAGCGGTTCAAAAAACGTTGCTAGACCATAAACCTAGAATTCGGTGTGCACCAAAGAAGTGTAATTTCATATACGACCAAATCTCTACGAAAGTCTAGCAAAATACGTTGACTTCTATGTGAAATAGGCCACCATATAAGTAAAAGCGTTTAAGGTTCTTAACAAATAAGAACCAACTAGTGAAGTGCATCTACCTTTTTTAAGAATAGAAAAGTATAATGTATTAGTGTATACCGTGTGCACAACGTCGTGCGATCGATGGATATATAAGTAATGACTGGCCAACTGCAAGTATATTCGCCTTGCTTGAACACAATGAGCGACTGATAGGAATATTCAATGTGTTAGAGAGAGATTATTTGATTCGTACTTAGATCGTATGTAGAATGTGTTGGATAAAGAAATGGAACGCCCGTACAGTTAGACAGTAGAACAGATTGAATATACTCTCTCAACCCTAACCACATAAACTCGCTATTCGTCTTCGTCTTACTACATTGTGGTAGATCAATCACTCCCCGGCGTTCATACGGTATAGTGCTGACAATTACTTGTAAGAATATGCAATCTCCCTAAGCTGCATCTACAACAAAACGACAAAAGTCGAGAAAAAGATTGGATTTTGGGAGATATTTACGTCTGATTTCAGATAAGTAAAAATATATTATTTTTGCACAATATGTATACAGGCTGATTAATTTTCGGCCCTCACCATGGGGATCTCTCTTATTATTGGAGATAGAGTATAGGTTTAAATTTGGCAAAGTTGTTAAATTTTGTGTTTGTTATAAATCCGTAAAGAAAATAGACCTGTGACAAATGACCTTTGTTATTTAAAAAAAAAACGCTAAAACCCCATTTTCTTCTTTTACCTGTAGCACCGACATTTGGCCTTGTAGAGAAAAAATAAAAACACATCCTTGTGGCCATTTCTAAACCTCTATCCAGTGGTGTACTCTAAATTTTTATACGACGTTTCGTTTCTTTCTGGCCATCATCAATTATCTAATTTCTTGTAGGCGCCATATTGGTTTTAGACATCTTCAGAAACAGTTCTTTTTTCTGATTTCAACCATGTACCACATACTGACTAATGTTTTTGACATTAGGTTTTATTTGAAAGAATAATTTATAAGATTAAATAAGGTAGCCTTTGGAATTTCAATCTGTCAAACATTTCATTAATTGTTGATTAATAATACAAAAATGTCATATACTAACGAAGAGAAACGAGATATGATAAGTATTTTTTATTCTTCGAAACGAAATTCAACAGTAGCGAGTACAAGATAACAAAAGCATTAATAAAAATACATAGAATAGTAAACAATAAACAATTACAGTAAATGTTCAATTATCTGGCCATCTTCGGTCATGCACAATTGGGCACGCCTTCTGGCATTTTGTACTGCCCTTTGTATAGTTCTTCTAAGAACTGCATCGAAGGCATTCTGAAGTCTGTCTCGTAATTCTTCAATGTTTTGTGGCGCATCTACTTTATAAATATTATTTTTAACATATCCCCATAAATGAAAATTTAGCGGACTTAAGGAGGTGATCTCGCAGGCCATTTAACAACTCCCCTATTTCCAATCCAACGGTTTGCAAACTCTTGATTTAAGAAATTTCTAACAACAGCTGCATTGTGTGCCGGTGCGCCATCTTGTTGCCACAATAAATATTGTAATTATTTAATGGGATATTGTCGTCAAGATAGTCAGATACGTATGTACGTAAAATGTTTAAATATCTTTCTCCATTTAAATGTTCTTCATACATAACTGGTCCTAAGAGACGATTTGCCAAAATACCCATCCAAACGTTTATTCCAAAACGATGTTGTGGTCTTCTAGCCCTGTTTTGTCGGGGATTTTGTACTGCCCAATAGTGCTCCGTATTTCTGTTGAACATTCCAGAATTTGTAAAATTTGTTTCATGATGATGCTTAAAAAATTTTCGTCATTTTCTATCCTTCCCATTAACCAATTACAATATTCTAGCCTTCTCAAATTATCTCCAGGCAGTAAAGAGTGCCTATTCATGGATCCTGTATGGTTTAAACCTACTTTTAAGTAAAGTTCTCCAAACTCTGGACTGGCACAAATTTAATTCTGACGCTACTTCGCGTGTAGAAATTGATGGATTATTATTTATCTATAAAAATACAAGATTAACATGAAATTTTCATTTAAATTCCTGTTGTCTTGACCATTACGCGGCTTAGTAAACGATCCATTCTCGACCAAATTTCTGTCGAGATCTAGAAAAATGGTTCGATGAGGCTGTTGTCGTTCTGGATATAATTGTAGATATCTTGTACTCGCTACTGTTGAATTTCGGTTCGAAGAATAAAAAATACTTATCATATCTCGTTTCTCTTCGTTAGTGTATGACATTTTTGTATTATTAATGAACAATAAATGAAATGTTTGACAGATTGAAATTCCATGGCTACCTTATTTAATCTTATAATTTATTCATTCAAATAAAACCTAATGTCAAAAACTTTAGTCAGCATGTGGTACATGGCTGAAATCAGAAAAAAGAACTCTTTCTGAAGATGTCTAAATCCAATATGGCGCCTATAAGAAATTAGATAGTTGATGATGGCCAGAAAGAAACGAAACGTCGTATGAAAATCTAGAGTTCACCACTGGATAGAGGTTTAGAAATGGCCACAAGGATGTGTTTTTATTTTTTCTCTACAAGGCCAAATGTCGGTGCTACAGGTAAAAGAAGAAAATTGGGTTTTCGCGTTTTTTTTTAAATAACGAAGGTCATTTGTCACAGGTCTATTTTCTTTACGGATTTATAACAAACACAAAATTTAACAACTTTGCCAAATTTAAACCTATACTCTATCTCCAATAATAAGCGAGATCCCATGGTGAGGGCCGAAAATGAATCAGCCTGTATATACATAAATGAAGAATAAAAAGCTTATTATTCATAATACTAAGTCAACTAATATATCTAAATCAATTTATAGTAATTTCCATTTAGTTTATATTAATTTGTAATTTTATTTAGTTGTTTGTTATATCAAATCCATTATTTATTAATTTTACTATTTTCTTTGATTTATTGCATTTACTGTCATACACATTACTAAACAAAGCGTTTCATATTCTATATGAGCGCGAGTATTTACGCTGTTTGAATTTATCTTATAAAAAGGTGGTGATTTTATATTTATTGCACTTTGTTAGAATTTGAATCGCCCTGAATAGTTATTTATACAAAAATAAGCAAGAACGGAAAAAACTATGACAAGTAAATAGTATTCTGTTTATTATTTATATCGGTTTTAAATTAACGTCAAATGCCATTTTATTCACTTTTTCTCAGCAAAGTATTCTCAATAAATATATTGCTAGATCACCTCGCGTACTCTATTCCTACAAATATATAAATTTTATTAAAAATCAAATTGGAACAAAAAGGTATGATCAAAACTGTCAAAAGTATGTCATGTTCGCTTCTTTCTAAGCATTATGATTAACTACTGTTTCCTTTGAAATTTTATCTGGTGACACCTACTTAAGAGGTCCTATTTACAAGAGCAACCGTTGATAGTGCGAACCAGCGCCCTCGTTCGCGAAGCACGAAGTACTTGTAAACTTTCAATTTGCACCAACCTCGCGCACTCTGCAGGTAAAAAATGGATATATTTAAATCCCTACTGACTGCAGGTTAGTACTCGAGCAGATATGGTTAAATGATTATTATTCAATTTTTGACCGTTGAAGAGCGCTTATGAGTAGAAATTTATAGAGAATGAAAGTTGTATATCATGCCTATAGTTATTCTAATACGCCAATGGTTCCAGTGTAGAAAAAAGCGTCGACAAGGAAGAGAATCCACTCAAGATTTATCCCGTCCAGGGTATATTAGTATTGCGGCATTAGATTAAAAATACAGAATAGTTTGAAATTGCTTTCCGAGCAAATACCTGTTTTAAGTATTTGTAGAATGAGTATAGGTACTTTTCATTCCATTATTCATAGATTTAGCTGTCACAAAGTTGTTACTTAATAAACTTTTACGAATGTTTATTGATGATCAGATGAATTTGCCTTCTGCCTTATCACTACAGCATTGAATATGGGCTATGAACAATGCATTTCTTCATTCAAAATCGTGTGCACTATTGTCACGCGAACGCCCCTATGTGGCATGCCAATCTAGTTCAATCACTCACATCAACATTAGCGTCAACAAAAGACGACGATCACGAAATTAGTTACCTAAGAAGTACGTTGATGCTGAAATTCTGGAAACCAATTCTGACCACTAATGTTGAATGCTGGTGATGAAACATAGCTAATAGCTAAATAAAATCTATCGATGTATTGCTTCGGCTTTAAACCACCTTTGAAATCATAGAATATATGACTCAAAAATTTTCCATTGTTATGTCTTACACAAACTCACTTTCTTTTAAACTTTGTGTAAACAAATCTAGTTCACTTTATATAAGAACTATCAACTGAATGATTGGTTAGGAATGTTATATATTAGGAGTACGACAGTTGAAAATTTTCCAAGCAGCCCTTGTATAACATAATTAGTAAAACCAATGCCATTAAAAAATTATAATGACAATTTAAAGTCAAATTATTTAAAAACATGGATAATTTTAAAATAATTACAAACAAAACTGATATTATGGCAACTGATCCATCTTCGTATTGCTTATAAAAAAGCTTAATCTATTTTGTGCATGAAATAACGATTTTTGTAATTAATATAATTGCACATGCAAATTCAATGTATAATTGTTTAGTTAATAAATTCACTATCTATAATTAGTTATTATGCACTGCTAAAGGAAATTGCTTTCTGCTGTAGCTAAAGTTACTAGGGAAATTAATTGTGCCACACTTAACGATAGACACAGCTAAAACCAGGTTAATTGCCGTTAGTTGATTTCCCGCATTTAGGGAAGCTGATTTAAATAATCCTTTATCAAGATAGATGAATTTCAGATAGAGCCCTTAGAATCTTAGTATTCAGATAATCTCTGCCTATATTCTCGGAAATTCAGTGCATGTCGTAATAGTATGAATTAATGTTAGTATCCCAACAGAGTTTCTTATATCTACCATATAGACCCAACTACTATTTCCATATAATTCGAAATTGTAATATAATTTAGTTTCCAAATAGCATAATAACATATAGTCGTGCATTTAAATATATTCAAAAATTAATTATCTCGTATTTTATTATAATAGGATAAATATGTTAATTCACTTAATTTACTCAGAAAAAAATATCTGAAAATACAGAGTGGACCAAAATTATCTAACCCATTATAACTGTCTGTATCTTTTGTATTTGCCCTTATAGAGGTATTGTGTTTCAAGTTTTCATTGGTAAATAATGAATTTTAAAGTAAGTATATATTTAAAAAAATTAATAATCGTATCCTAAATATGTATTTCGACAACTAAGTTGTCTCCCTCAGTAGATGAAACCACTAATCACAGTATTGAACACGAGACACAGTAAAGCAATAACAAAGAACCGTGAAGTACTTTGCAAGACACCTAAGTATATGTGTAAAAAGTAAAAAGCGAAAGCGTAACAATCAGTTTAAGTTTACATGGAATTCAATGAACTAAAGTTAGTAAAATTATCTGTATATGCTATTGTTTGGGATACAAGAGTTGATGCGCCAAAAGTCTGATAAAATTTTGAAACTATGAAATAAAAAAATTTACATAAGACGCATAAGCACCAGCAAAATAAAGGTAATGGTTATAGAAAAAAAAAACAAGAGACTTAATAGAGATATAAACAACAAATAACTAGACCAAATCGATAGCTAAAAAATATGTAAGAGTTCTAATAAGTAGAGAAGGAAACATGCCTCAATAATTCTCTTTTAGCGAAGAATGCTATCAAAACGTCGGCATCTTAGCTGTAGTTTCATTTTCGGGAAGAGACTAAAGTCGCAATCAGAAATTGGTGTTCGGCTCTTTGTTTGTTCGCCGAATACTTCTGAATCATTATATATGTTCCAGTAGCCCTTCTTTCGTGCTTAAAATAAAATTTAATCACACGCGTTGCTCATGTTTTTCATCCATTATAATTATCGCGGCAGTACACAATTACCACTTTACGCAATCGCACCTAATCTAGCGAAAACTATGCCGATTTCGTTGAAACTTATCAGTCTTATCATACAGACTTCGTAGGCATATAGCTCCCACCATTTGGTGGCACGCGTCGGTATTTTTTTAGGTTCTAATACTACACCATCAGTCTGGGAACATGTGGATATATATTATTAAGATTTAGCTCATTGCAAAATAATAACTATGATAATAAGTGGTAAATTGTACTTACTTGCTTCGGCTTAGCTCAGCTATTAAAGAAATTATAATAATAGCAAGGGCACTCCTAATTTATATGGCTCCTGGTAGTTTTGAGATACACTTAATAATTGATGCTTATTTACATTAGAGAAATAAAAGAATTGTTTTATATATTAATAAGGTCTTAATATTTAAATTTTTACGTTTCACAAGAATCTTTTAAAAAAAATGTATATATGGTTGGGTTGATTTAGTAAGCCATAATAATAACTCATTGCTTACTAATGCCCCTGTAATTGGCGTCAAGCTGTTGGGGAATGCTAAGGCTATTAAACTGGATTGTATTTTTGAATACAAATGTCATTTTTATCCATGACAACTTCACATATATAAATGTGTCATTTATTATTTAAAATTCTTTTAACAAGGCATTAATTGCCAAAACATGCAAGAGATTATTTTAAATATATACATATTAAAGTAAAACAGACCTTAAATCGCCGATTGTCTAAATCTATATATATATATATATATGTATATATATATATATATATATATATATATATATATAGTATAGTATATATAGTAGATTCAATTAGTTGGCGATTTAACGTCTGGTTTTATTTCAATATGTATATATTTAAAACAATCTTACATGTTTCGGCATATGATACCTTTATCAAAGAAATTTAAAATATAAAATATATCATTATTAAACTTGAATGTATCATTGAATAATTTTATCCATGACAAGTACAGATATATAAGTATGACATTAATATACTGTCATTTAAATTTTAAATTTCTTTGATAAAGGCATCATATGCCGAAACATGTAAGATTTTTAAATATACACAAATTGAAGTAAAACCAGACCTTCAATCGCCAACTAATTGAATCTACCATAACATACTAAGGTCAAGAAATAATTATCTTTATATTATATATTATAAAAGATAATTATTTCTTTATATATATATATATATATATATATATATATATATATATATATATGTGGTGTGTACGCGACTTATTAAAAAAGGAATATGAAATAATATTGTTTTATCGGTCTGACCTTTTTAAAATTTAAAAAGCGTAATTATAGATTCCTACTATGTAAGTTTGTAAATGCCTCGGTCCAACGTCGATAATTCTGGTAATTAGTCGAAGAGCTGGAGTGTGTTGTCAATCTCAAAAAGGGGTTCTGCTGTCTGTAAACCACTTTTCATACTCTAACCTAAATTTTATTCTTATGTTGACTTATGACAACTATTAATATATTGGAAAATTTATCAGTGCTAGTTGCTTTTAGAAATGGAAACAAGTAAGTAATCAACAAACTTATATCTTTATTAATAGTTGTTAAACAAAAATAATTACACAAAAAGGTTTTAAGTATATCAATACGATATGCACGTATCACGCTTTTGTTACAATTGAAACAGACATGTAATATAAATATCTGTAACTGTACACATGGACAATACACCTCGTATTTTCAGCATTTACTTCTGCTTAAGATATGTGTTTCTGCCATCTAGGCGTCATCAGTCAAGCTAGTGAAGCAATGTATACAAATTAATACAGATCTGTTAAACAACAGATTTGTATCTTTATATACATTTAAACTGAAATCGCCTACAAGATAAAGCAAGTTTCGTCCTATAAGGTGGCACTATATACATATACTATATATATCGTATATACTCTATACATAGCTGGTCGAACGAAAGGTCGCCTTTTCCGACATAGTCTCTTTCGCCCGTCAGATGTCACTTATTAAATAGTGCCACCTTATAGGACGAAACTTGCTTTATCTTGTAGGCGATTTCAGTTTAAATGTATATATAGATACAAATCTGTTGTTTAACAGATCTGTATTAATTTGTATACATTGCTTCACTAGCTTGACTGATGACGCCTAGATGGCAGAAACACGTGTCTTAAGCAGAAGTAAATGCTGAAAATACGAGGTGTATTGTCCATGTGTACAGTTACAGATATGTATATTACATGTCTGTTTCAATTGTAAAAATAATTACATTCAACAAGTGTGGATGACATGCTTTTATATACGGTTACATCAGCTGAAATATGTCATGACATTCGAAATATGTACCAAAACAAGGAAAGAATGATTAAGTAATAATTCTAAAATACTAATTTTATTTTTAAGGAAACGCAGCAATACTGCGTCTACGTTGAAAATGCTAATGTATGTTAAAGTACGAGGATTCAATGTTATTCTTTTGTCGCGAACAATATAATTTCAAATTTCTAAGCACGGTGGTTCTAAAACAAGGGTATGTACACTTACAATTCTTAAACTGACAATAATAATTATTTGATTGTTTTACATTTACTAAGTAGATTGTAATAGTAGTGGTTTATATTTATTTGAAAAGTTGGCATATAATGTGTAAATAAAACTACTTGATAGGTACTATATTTTGATGTTATATCTAATTCTTTTCTATCATTCAGATAATGCCTCGCCTTGATTGGTCCGTAAACGCTTCGTCTGGATTGGTTCTTTCAAGAAAAGACACCAATTTTAATAACTTTTCAAACTTGTATCTGCCGCTTGGACTAGATTATTGCTTTAGTTGCTTCAGGATAAGTATTTTCTATGCCAAATTCGATGTGAGTTGTGCCCTAGGTGCAATTCTTCTTAAATTGTAGATTTTATTTCTATCAACTTGGAGGTTTTTCAACAATATATTTAAAATCGAGTTTTTTATATTTTTTGACTTTTATTTTTATTCGCAGCTATTTAAAATTTATTCCTAAATTCGCACTAACTCTTATTTTGTACTTAGTAGACGTTTTCTATGTGATGATCTTAAAATAAACCGCTTTTACTTAAGTTTCAAACTTCGCAAAATGGAACGTATTTGCGTCTCCATTTACGATAAAAGGCGAATCTCCCTTTTTTTAAGCATCCCTATGAAGTTGATTTGTAAAATATGCATTTGACTGACGTTGTTTGTTTAACATTTAAAATTAGTAAAATAATAATAAAATTTAAGTGATTAAAATCAATATGGATACCTTGCTTAGTAATAATAATTAAATATGGATGCATTTTTACATTATTTTTAGCATTGCATCAATATTTGTTTCATATTCTACGAATGCGTGTATGAAGTTATACCTTACCAACTAAATACAATTTGATTATGGTTTCTTTTTTTATGAATACGTTACCTTTGCTTGGAATATTAATTATTTTGATAGATAAAATATAAAATTCAATATTGACATTTTATAGGGCAAACTATACGTTTCATATACACATAATTCTGCTACTATGTGCTGATTATTATGACATTCATGTTTGTTGATAATTTATTTTAATAGTGGCCTTAAGTTATCCCACAATAATACAAGGTGACACATAATAACTGGAATATTAGAAATGCGTATTGGTAGCCATGAGCAGGTGGTAGCACTGCGGGTTAATGACATTTAGCAAGTAAACACTCCGCCATTTTAGTAATCATGGATCAGTGGAACCGGCAACAGCTTAGCATTAAAAATGTTTTATAAAAACAATGATAGTTTGGAAGCTGCGCAGAGGGAGTTTCGACGTTTTTATAATTTAGGACATCATGGTGCCGTTCCGTCAAAGCACACCATAAAGGGTTGGACTAATAACTTTGAAGAGACTGGATCTGCCCTAAAGGTAAAACCAACAGTACGACCAAGAAGCGCTCGTACTCCACAGAACATTGATATTGTACGCGAGTCTGTCGTACGGAGCCCACGTCGTTCAATTCGTAAGCAAGCAGCTGCAGCTGGAATGTCCCGGGAGAGTGTTCGCAGAATTCTTCATTTAGATTTTAAATTTCATCCGTACAAGCTACAGATAGTGCAACAACTGAATCAACACGATTAACAGTTACAATTCTGTCAACAAATGATAACAAACATAAGCAATGACGATGAATTCCTAAACAAGTTGTGGATGTCAGATAAGGCTCATTTTCATTTCACAGCATATATAATAAGCATAATAAGCAGAATTACCGTTACTGGACAGACACAAATCCTAATGAAGTTCATGATCGCCCTTTACACGCTAGTAAAGTGACAGTATGGTGTGCAGTTTCATCACATGGGATTATCGGATCATATGTTTTTGAAAATGAACAGGGAAACATAATAACTATCAATGCGGATTGTTACGTGGAGATGTTACAAACTTTCGTTACACCCGAATTGAACAACTTTCCACACGTTCAAGAAACCTGGTTTCAACACGATGGAGCGACATCACACACAGCACTGCAATCTAAATGGAAGCTGTACGAGAATTGTTCGGTAACCGTGTGATCTCAAGATTCGGTAACCCTGGCCCCCTAGATCGCCAAATTTATCCGTTTGTGATGAGTTAAAACAGAGAATTCGGGATGAAATTCACAGTATCCCAGCTGAGATGTTGCAGCGGTCAATGGAGAATCTCAACAGCAGATTTCAAGAATGTATTCGTACAACAGGACGCCATCTAAAGGACGTAATTTTTAAAAAATGATAAATTCCATCAATGTTCCGTAAATGGCAAGTTTTAAGGTTTCAATTACTATGAATGAAATTTATTTCCTTCATCACTTCTAGTGTTATTGGATTGTAAAAAAGTTCTCGTTTTTTGTGTCACCTTGTATATAATATTTTGTGCCAATATTCCACAAACTTTGTAAACCCTTATAAAAAATGAGAAATATAAAAAGTACAATAAGTGGCGTATTTCATTCTACGTATGTGTTAGTTAGAGCAATTTATTATTTAAATTTGTTAAGTTTTATAAACAATAACAAAGACTCTTCCATTTCAACCCATATATCAAATACGTAATTAAAGAGAATATTAGCACAAACTGTAGGTATTGCTGTTTCTAGTTCCTTATCGCAGAAGAGAAAACTATAACTGATACATAAATTTCTTCTCACCACATTACAAAACGTTAAAGTTCATTGGCCATTATGGAGGAATCGATGTAATCTCGGTGTTTGTGTCAAAAACAAGGTATGACTCATCGGGTACGCCGGCAACTTTTTAAGTTTACAATGCGTCGTGTAAGTTTTGGAGTTCGTTCCGCTTTGGGTAGTCGTAAAGTCCGCGCCGATATTTGCTGGTCCAGGCGATATTTTAAAGAACATACAGCGGTGTATTAATCTGTTACTTGCTATCGGCTACGAGTAATGGGCTTTTCAAGACTTTACAGACTTTTCGTTTAAGTGTAACAGGCGAAATTTCAAACTTTACGTTTGACTTGTTCGCCGCTCTTTGTTCGTTTAACCTACGTTGTTAAATACTCGAGACCTTTAGGAGGGTAATTAAACTGTATCGTTTCGGCAGCTCGAAATTGATGTAGCAGGAGCGCGTCATTAATTGCAAGAAAATTTAATTTAGATTTTACACGATCTTCGTTTATCAATGGGAAATTAAAATGACTTTATTTTTCTTTTAAAATTGTTGGACTGCACAAAATAGGGTCGAACAAAGAAAATTCATATTTTATATGTTAGTTATTAAACTTATTACCAACCAACGATAAATATATTAGTAATAGAAAATAAGTCACTCGATTTCTTATTTTTTTACCGCTTGAATGCTATACATACTAGTTTTCAATTCCTTCAAGCATTTCGGTTTCAATAATTGTTTCTTTTTAATTATTCATAAAAAAAAATAATAAAATGGAAAACTGCTATTTTCTACGTTTCGTAAATTATTTGACTACATTTTTAAGTGCTACATACTATCTACCTAGCTTTGTTAATGTCCTATCTGAATGAGATATTTACTATTTTCAATAACACTGATTGCTCCTCTTCATTCGTGCTACTTCTAATGTTATAAAGGGATCCAATTTTGAATCACTTCTCTTTAATAACTACATAAACAACTTACTTCTCTTGTGACATTGAAATACCTTTGCGTACGCAGATGTTTTGAAGATATTTCCAAATATTTCCCTGGTGCATGTTATTCTCAAGAAAATATTCACCGGACAACAATTTTTAACAAAGTTCATGCATCGGAGGTGAAAATACTCAATTTTTAATGAATTCGACGTGCTAAATGCGAATATCACCATGAATAATCTGGTTTGAGTCTCACTGATTGTTAAAAGATTGTTAAGAATAAATATTTTTTTAAGTATTATAATGAGTAATAAATATTTAATTTGAAATATTTCCATGCATACGAGGAAGTATTGATACATAGATAGCCTAGACCGGTTTCGTGGATAAAAAAAATATTGCAATACCATTGCAACTATAAATAACATACTATAAGTGTCAGTGTAAAGTATCACGTCAATAAGTCAAACTAAAGTTGCCCAATAAAATTTGAAAAAAGGATGTCGACCGAAATTATGAAAATCGAAAAATTAGAGTGTCGAACCATCATCAAGTACCTGTATTTGAAGGGGTTTAAGAGGTAAGCAGATTTACGAAGATATGCTTAATACCCTTGGCGATCAATGTCCTTTGTATGCGACCCTGAAAAATTGGATTGCAAGCTTCAAAAGTGGTAAACTTTCCATTGAAAATGAACACCGATCGTGAAGACCAGTTTCTGTGTCCGTCCCCGAAAATGTTGATGTAGTTCATGACATGATTTTGTCAGACCGTCGAATTGAGCTAAAACGAATATCTGAGGCACTAAATATTTCACATGAACGCGTCCGTTATTATAGTTCACGTCGATTTGGACATGAGAAAAATTTCTGCAAAATGGATCCCCAAGTGTCTGAATGTTGACCAGAAGCGTGCAAGGGTGGAAGCATCGCTTTCAATATGTGCTCGGTTTGAAAGTGATGCAGACTTTTTAAGCTGTGTTGTTACTATGGATGAAACTTGGGTACATTTTTACAAACCAGAAACAAAGCAACAATCAAAGGAACGGAGATACTTTGGTTCTCCATGGCCAGAGAAATTTCGCGTTCAAAAATCTGCTTTAAAAGCTACCTACTGTTTTATTCAAGTTCTAAAGGAAAATTACAAAAGACAATCCAGGTATAAGAATTTTCTAAAAATATTTTAACGATTGATTCTTCTAAAGGCCGAATTATATGCAGTAAATTTACATATTTGCATAATATATGCATTTTGTATATTTGCATATTTTGTAGTAATTCAGTATGTTTGCATATTTTAAGTATCCGAGTTTTATTTATTTACTAAATCAAATTTATAATAAGCATTACTAAAACTATCTCGTGGATGTAACAAACAAACAAAAATTAAACTGCCCTCTTTAAATTAAAAATAGCATTTTATTAAGCCTCTTCCCGTTACTTTTCCGATAAGCGTCTCCAAGAATTTATTAATGCTCTTCCCATACATCCAGGCCGAGACAAAATTCCAGAAAAAGCTAATACCTAAAAACTTCTAAATAAATACAAAAATACATTTTACTAGAAAATTAGTATATGTTTCTTTGCTATTCGGAGAAATTTATTCCCATATTCGAAAGTAATTTAATTTTAAACATCATTTTACGTTGGCTTTTCCAAGTGTAAACTTGTGAGTTGTGATATATAATAGCAAAAATACCGAAAATAGCGACTGTGCCTGGATGGATTGCACCTTATTGAGAATTACGTAATGATGGAGAAAAAGTGTTTTGCGTAGCATGTTGCAAGATTGTGAGTAAAATTTTAAGTTTATATCTTATTAATTAATTAATTAGTTAAGTTTTTAATTATTCCTTTATCCTTTACTAACATTTATTTAATGAAGATTTGTGTCAAATGTTTGTGCCGGCAGATATTCCACTACATAAATTACACAATTTAAATGTCAAATTATTTTTGCAAAATTATATCAGCAAATATACATTCCTGACTAGAGCACGTTAAGAAAAAATTATGTATGCGTAGATGAAACTAGTGAGAGTGTGAGCCGATACATAGTTCATTTAATGATCGATATCCTTAACGTATTGGTTCCAGCAAAATATTATTTAATTTCATGCAAACAGTTCGAAAAGGCAAATAATTTAACAATAACAAGGTTTATAAAGGAAGAACTGGTAACTTTCTTCTTACCGGAATCGATTCCAACAGAGAAAATTCTATTGTTTTTGACGGGTGCTGCACCATACATGGTGAAGACAGTTTTCAACTTGAGAATATTTTAGCCAAATTTAATTCACACAACTTGCTTAGCGCACGGACTAAATCGTGTTGCAGAAGAAGTCAGAAACCATTTTCCCTTAGTAAATACTTTAATTAGTAGTGTTAAGAAAGTATTACGAGTTCAGTTTTACAAACATCATCTGCCCGGTGTTCCGCTTCCTCCTCAACCAGTAATCATGCGATGGGGAAATGGTTGGTGGCTGCTATTTTTCATGCAAATAATTATGAAGGAATAAAAACAATTATTATGGATCTTGATAGGGATGCACAATCTGTGATAGACGATATATGGTGATAAGGGTGTATACGAGTAAAGAAATACCTCAACAGTTGGCGTTAATTAAAGCCAATTACAGTTTTATTTCCACTTCTATATTGCAGTTGGAAAAACAATTTATGTCGCTAATCGAGAGCGTTGAAATAATAAACAAATTTGGAAAGTTATGTTTTGATGTTAAAGGAGGAGTGGGACAGTCCGTGTATGAAAAATTTTTAAGTCTAATAGGAAAAAATGAGGGTTTTGAAAAGCTAAAGGACATTGCTAAAATCTTGTGTAGTAATTCAGTAGAAAATATTGAGTTGACAATAGATGATATTTCTAATTTGAAATATGCTCTTATAGCAAGGGTCGACGTAGGACAAACTTTTTCAATATATAAATACATGTTTCCAGACAAGCGTCACAATTTTTCTGTTGAAAACTTTGAGAAATATGTGATTGTAAATTGTTTTCATAGTTAATTATGTTGTAAAATGTTCTAAATAAACTTGCAGTAAACATAATAGAATATTTTTTTCTACCGTATTCCATTTTCTAACATTCCTCGTATTTTTCTACCTGCATATTTTTCATAAGGAAGTGCATATTTAGGCTAAAACATCTGCAAATTTATGTGCATATTTTCAGTTTTGTTTTGCATATAATCAGGCCTTTATAATAACTGTATATTGAATAACTAGTTTAAAGTTTTGAATAAATTTAATTCACCACAATTGTTTCGCCAAACATTGGTTTCATCAGGTGATTGACAAAAAAAATTGTTAATGGCAAAAATTATTTGAAATTTTGCACTAGTTTAGCTAATTCACATTTAGATGGAGCTTCGGCACGTATTCCCTTTTAATCTTAGTAATTGTTTTTTTTTAGGGAAACCATAATCCCATAGAACTTTATTAAATGTCTTTTCGGAAAATGTAACATTTCCAAACTTTTATTTAAAAATTGTAGTTACATCAAAATCAGTAATTACGTAAATTTTCGGAAGTAATGTAATATTTTACGCTGAAATTCATGCCCAAAATTACGATACACTTTTGATCACAATACAAAATAAAATAAGCAACCTGTTGAATGTTTTACCTGCGAATAAAGTTGTGTGTTGAAGTAAGTATTTGACGGAAACCGACACCTCAAATTATCATTACGTAAGCTTAAAATAAGTAATTAATTTAACCGAGATGGAAGGAGAATAATAAATATTATTGAAATATAATACGTTTTATATTATGTTGTTCCACACCTTGTTAAAAAAAAAGTAATTTACAAAACATAAACCAAATTAAAATAATATTCAAGACGCAACACATGTTATTCTAACCTATAAAAATCTATTGAATGAGCAGAATTGTTCAATCCTTTTTATTATAACAAAAATAATTATTTATAATTTTTATTGCTATAATTTAAATAATTCGGATATTCTGATATCTATATATATATATATATATATATATATATATATATATATATCGATTACACGAATTTATTTACAACACAATATTATATAGAAATGTTTAAAACAATACGTAGACCTTTTGCTAGTCCTAGACTTGGATCCTAGCGAAGAGGTTGAAAATATCGAACACTGGCTATGAAAATTAAATACATCAGAAAAATACATCGAAATCATCAGAGCAGACAAATTAACAAATGGAGACATAAGATTCGAACCATATGTTGAGTTAATACTAAATATAATAGAGCATATCGGTTTAAATAGTGTGATGAGCTAAAAGTCTAGAAGTTAAAAGTTATGGAAGTTAAAGATTGTATCAAAAAGAGATGAAAGTCCGAAAGCAATATTGGAGCAAATACTTGAAGTGAATTGTGAATAAAAGAGGGAAATGAATCTGAAACTCTTGCTGGAGATATCTAACAAGACTCTATGAGATAATGTTCTTTTGACTATAGTCCAGACAACGAACGGAAGTTACTCCGACAGTGCTTTATATGGTGAACTTTAATAACAGCATAAGCTTTTATGCCAATCTGCATGTTGAAACCTAAGGTATGAATTTTTAAAGACATGGAATAGCAAAGCAAAAGTAATGGTTTTAAGTAGCTGAGAGGAAAGTTGTCAGAAATGACAAACGAAAATTAAAAGAAGATATTGTTATAAAATCTCGAATACATGAATTAGCAAAATATATATTTGAAAGCCGATTAATAATATAAAAGCACATTGAATTTCGTGAAAAACACAATATCAGATAATTACACAAAGTTAATAAAAAACATTCAAGCGCTTCAGATTCAAATGGTTGAAACAGTTATGGTGTTCATTCTTCAATCTTATTTGGATTTTAGCCCTGAGAATATGGGCGATATTAATGTAATATTTTTGTATAAAATAATTGAAAGCTTTGCAAGGATGTCTCTGTCATTTTTGCTCATTTTAGGTTATCTACAGAATTGTGAACAACATGCTACATCATTTGAAACGTGGATGGTGTATGTAACTATATTATATGGGAGAAGGTAGCCAGTCATACACATGCTTGGTGCAACATTGAGGTATCTGTATCAGATACATCCTTTATACTCCAAATTACTGGGCCAATAGAATGTAAGTAGATAGTAGTAGAGCGTTGCTTACAAATGAAGAAATAAAACCACTGCAGCACAAAGGACTGCAACTGCATCCAAGGTTTTTTTTTTGACGATCTCAAAGAGGAAATCTGATTTAGTAAAAAAAGAACCAATATGTGAATGTCTGTATTTTGATCATCAGCAAAACGCTCCCATACCAAAAGTACTATCTAGTGACGCTTTTTATTTAAGACAACAATGTTGAAACAAGTACCTTTTTGAACCATTATTTCGATAAAATTATCAACAAGAGTGTCAAGATTTTATACATATTTTCCGATAATTGCGGAACGCAAAATAAAAATTGTGCTTTGATCCACTATTTATATACTTTTGTGAAAACTGGTCGATTTGAGAAAATCGTGCATGGATATCCCGAACCTGGTCAAAGTCTCCTACCATGCGACAGATGTTTCGAAGTTGTCTTCGACAAATATACATTAATTTTTTTAATGTCAAATTAAAAATAAGAACAAATTTAATTTAGAAATTTAATAAATATGGATATACAGGCTTATTCAATTTCGACCCTCGCCATGGGGATCTCGCTTATTATTGGAGATAGAAGGTAGATTTAAATTTGCAAAGTTGCTAAATTTTCTATTTGTTACAAACCCGAAGAGAAAATGGACCTGTGTCAAATGACATTAGAGATTTTTTAAAAGACGAAAGAAGCTCATTTTCTTCTTTTACCTCTAGCATGTTATTTGGAGTTGCAGAGGAATACTAAAAACATATTAAACAGGCGACTTTTGATCTACTATCTAATGGTAAACTCGAAATTTCCATACGATATTTCGGTTTTATCTGGCCATCATCAATTTTCTTATTTCTTATGGGCACTATGTCGGATTTTGACATCCCATCGCTATTATCTATTTATGTATGATATGTTGACATAAGTTTTTGATATTATGCTTTAATTCACGAAGAATGCATTTTAAGATTAAGTAAGGTAGCCATAAAATTTCAAACTGTCAAACATTTCAATTATCGTACATTACTAATAGAAAAATGTACACCAAAAAAGAAAAACGAGATATGTTAAGTATTTTTTATTAATCGAATGAAAATACAACAATAGTGAGTATAAGATATTTACAATTGTATCCAAAACGACAACAGCCACATGGTTCAAAACGCCATTTTTCTTGATCCTGGATTCTGGAGAAAATTGTGCATAGATATTCCGAACTTGGTCACAGCTTCCTACCATGCGACAGATGATTCGATGTTGTGGAGGAACATGTTAGAAAATTGAACGCGCCTATTTCCCAGTCGAATACATGAAATACTATCAAAACAGCTGCTCTAAATAGGAGATGTTTTTCTTTAACTTCACTGCGACTCCTTGAGTAGATATTAAAAAAAAAAAACAAGAAGAAACAGAACTTTACCATATCCGAATATAAAATAATAAAACTTCAAGAAACATGTGGATGAAATCAGACGTTGTAAAATGATGAACTTTGTTCTGTATTCTTCGTTTGTCATCCAAAGAAATCTTAAAGAGACGCCCGCGCTAACTAATATACATGTCCTTTACAATACGCTATTTCGGGTCAAAAAGAGAAAATATAATAATGTAATGATTCTGGCAAATGAATATGTCCCTCTAGCAGATATTGCTTATTACCGTCAACTGGCATCAGATCAACAGCCAAACGACGAAAAACGGATGTCACCGATGAAGCGGAAGATATTTCAGAACAATATATTTCAGTTTCGTCTTTTATTCTATGATTCTATAGTAATGCCGTACAAAGTTATTCAGTTTTTATTGCTTTCTGAAAAATTTAAACAATTTCCAATACTTAGAAATAACGTGAATTCCTAATTATTACTAAAATATTACAATTACAATATTACAAAATTAATGTGTCATTTCATAAAAACAGTGGAAGCTAAAGCTTGTTGTTTAGCTAAATCATTATTATGCGGGAAACAGAAAATAAGCAGCTTTCGTACCAATGACATGTCTAAGTGAATGTTTCGAAAACCACAACACAGCTTTATTATAATAGGAGCTGTTTATATTCCGCCGCTGTCGGGTTCGGCTCGGTATTCTAATTGATCGCCATCGTAATGCTATTCTATGTATCTCTGGGGATTTTAACCTGCCACATTTAAAATGGTCACTTATTGAGAATGAACACATAGGAATGCCTTCCAGTCACTGTGAAGCTATTCTTAATGATAATTTAGTTTTTAATGGTTTGCGTCAATTTAACTTTGTAACAAACGCTAATAGTGTGATCTTAGATTTAGTATTACTTAATTCAGAACCTGTTAAAGTCTCTCAAGAATCTTATTGTTTGGTGGGCCCTGATTATCATCATCCATGTTTGGGTTTCGGTCTGAAATATGATTATATTGCAGAAGTAACTATGAATAGCTCTTGGAAATACAATTTCAGGAAGGCTTCCTATGACCAGATTAATGATTTCCTTTCTTCTGTCGATTTTCTATTTGACTATCAGATGATTTGGAACATTGTCTCTCTTATTTGTACTAAACTTTACATTTCGCCATCGACAGATTTGTCCCTAAATATCTAGTACATTCCGATAATTTTCCTAAATGTTTTTCGTCTTCAACAAAGAAATTAATAAAGAAAAAAAATAAACCCTATAACAAATTTAGAAAAGTCAAGGACAATAATAACTATCTCAAATACAAGGAACTAATATTACATGTTAAGCAATCTATCGACAAGAACTATAAAAAGTTTGTTTTCTTCTCGCAGCAATCGACGCCTGGAGATGTTCGAGCTTTCTGGAACTTTATTGATTCGTGAAGGAAAAAATCAAGTCTACCCCAACGTCTCAGTTATAATGGGATTGAATCCGACAAACTTGAAGAAGTGTGTAATATGTTTGTAGATTCTTTTGGAACAGTATATGTTATCCATAATGATACGGCCACTAAATTTTCTAAACTTGATCTGTCTCATTTCACAAATCCATTTACTATTAATAATATAATCATTGACAGCGACATTGTGTTTTCTAAACTTTCCTCTCTGAAAGATCGTTTCAGTCCTGGACTGGATGGTATTCCGGAATATTTCCTCAAAATGTGCATTTGTACTTTATCTCATACATTATCAATTATTTACCAGCTCTCTATAAAATTAGGATGTTTTCCCGATCAATGGAAATTTGCTCACATTCTTCCAGTTTTCAAGTCTGGTGACAAATCACTTATTAATAATTACTGTCCAATATCGTTACTATCATATATTTCAAAAGTTTTTGAGCATATTGTATCTAGTTCTATCTACGACACCTTCCGTGAAGTAATTCACGTTAATCAACATGGTTCCTTGTCTGACCGTGGCACCCAAACGAACTTATTGCAGTTTTGCTGCTATATTAATGACGCACTAGAGCGAGGTTCTCAAGTTGATACCGTATATGTGGATTTTTCTAAGGCTTTTGACCGTGTTGATCACAAGCTGTTGCTCCACAAACTTCGTCTTTATGGAATTGGTGGTAGCTTGATTTTGTGGATAGCCTCTTACCTATCTCACAGGTCTCAAATAGTTAGGTTGTCATCGAAAACATCCAGGCCTATATCGGTTATTTCCGGTGTTCCTCAGGGCAACCACTTAGCACCAATTCTCTTTCTGCCTTTTATAAATGATTTATATAAATACTTCACTTCTTCCAACTTCTTGGCCTACGCAGATGATTTGAAAATATTTAAATGTGTGGACTCTTGCAATGGCGGCAGAGCGCTTCAGGATGATATTGATTTGCTAGCGGCATGGTGTATAAGTAACAATATGTCTCTTAATCTTGGTAAATGCCATATTATCACTCTTTCAAAGAAAAATAATACTTATGTCTTTAATTACATGTTGCAAGGTACTGCCCTGAAAAGAGTTGACCACGTTACCGACTTGAATGTTGTTTTTGATTGTAATTTATCATTTACTTTACATATCGATTATATTATGAATAAATCCATGCAGTTATGCGGCTTCATTAAACGTGTATGCAGTGACTTCACGAACATCATCTATATTATACAAATTTATAACGCCCTGGTCAGGTCTATACTCGAGTATTGTTGTGTGGTATGGTCTAACTTCATACTTTTCAAATTAAAAATTGATAAAAACTTATATAATTACGCGGAGAGATTACAGCTACTGGGTATTGAATCGCGGGAGAATAGAAGGCGTAAAGCATTTATTAAGCTTGGATATTAGCTGTAACACAGTAACATAGACTGTTCTGCCCTTCTTTCTCTGTTGCTTTTCCATGTTCCACCGTTTCGTGCTCGCTCAGGTGACACGTTTCATATTCGTTTCCATCGAACTGAACATGGTAAGTATAACCCCATGGACCGAGTTTTATTAGAATTGAATCTTTTGCTTGGAGTCGACTCGCATAATATTTCAAATATTCAAAATTTGCGGTTTCCTTGATTTTTCTTTATTTATAACATTTATAATTATAATTTACAAACTTGTGTACGTTTTATTTTGTATTATGCATTGTACTATTTGGAATTTTTTTTCTTGTAATGTACTATAAATAAATAAATAAAAATCTTGAAAAATTTTGATAACTAAGTTGTGATCATCAGCAGTAGAAAAAGTATTAATGCGTCAGTGACATAATGATCTACTTTACTAGTATAATGTGCTATGGCACCGAGTGTGTACTTCTTATACTTCTGACGATGATATCTTTTTTGACAAAATCGTCTCTAGTATTTAAAGCTATGTTGTGATAAGCCTTTTTGAATTAACTTTTACTGAATAAGCCACAGTTTCTAATTTATTCAGAAGAATATTTCGATTTTATAAAACATTTTTTCTAAAAAATTGATTCCAAAACTTTACATTATTTAATAATTTACTGCTTTTTTATTACCATCCACACTACTAATAATTCTATATTAAATATAAATGTATACATATAACGTGCCTTCAAGTGTCTCGTTTCTCTTCCTTGGTGTAAAACATTTTTCTAATAGTAATGTACGATAATTTAAATGTTCGATAGTTTGAAATTTAATTAATCTTAAAATGTATTCTTTGTGAATTAAAGCATAATATCAAAAACGTGTGTCAACATTTCATACGTGGTTGAATCTAGTGTTGTAAAAATCCGACATAGTGCCCATAAGAAATAAGAAAGTTGATGATGGCTAGATAGAACCGAAACGTCATATGGAAATAAAATAATAATGAGCCTGTAAATTAATTAAGAAGTAAATACAAAATATATATATAAAATATATGTAAATAACAAGTGTTCATTTGAAAAGTTAATCTAGTAGCATGTGATTTACTGAAAACATTTTCAAGTATGTCGTAAATTAAAATTTACTACTTAACCTACGAAGTCGTATATTTTGACAGTTTCATACATACAAATAAATAACAAATAATAGGTATTTATTGAAAACTATAACAAATGTTGGAAATGTTGTCCTTCAAGATCAATGCATTTTAAAATCCTCCGTTCAAAATTTCTGATGATATTCTGCAACATTACTGGATTGTTATTAATTGCCATGCATTTCTGTTCGATTCTCTGTAGCATATCATTCAAATTCAATATAGGTGTTCGAAATATGTTAATTTTTTAGATAAGGCCACAAAAACAAGTCGCAATATGTTAAATCGCATGAACGTGTAGGCCAGGCAATTTCAATATTTCGACTAATTATACGCTCATCAAAAAATTCTCTTAAATAATCCAAAGATTCTGCAGTACAGTGACAAGGTGCTCCGTCTTGTTGGAAATATGCATTTTGTAGTTCATCATTATGCAACTGATTGACAAATGGTTGTAAAATTTCCGTACGGTATCTTTGAGCAGTTAACGTTCCCTGAAAAAATATTGGCCCAATGATTCGCCTTCAGTTTATCGCTACCCAAACACAAATTTTCTCTGGATGTAGCGATTCTTCATTAATTACATGTGGATTTTCACTACTCCAAATTCTTGTATTTTGTGAATTTAGGTATCCCGTTTTATAAAACCATGCTTCATCAGTAAAGATGCTCTTTGCGAAAGTTCTCCATTATTGTTCATATTTACAAACCAATGACAAAACTGTAGTCTACGTGGGTAATCAATTTCTAACAATTCTTGTACTGCTGTGACACGGTATGGATAAATTTGCATATCTTTTTTTAATAACTTGTGAGTTGTACCAACAGAAAGGTTTATTTGTTTACTCAAATGTCGGACAGATGTTTGTGGTTCATTTTTCATTATTTCTTCAACACGATTGACAACTTGAGGTGTACGTTTCTTAACTGCTCCGCTACCTGATTTTCTTAAGAGACTACCACTTTAAGAAAAAAAGTTTTAAAGTTCTATCCAAAGTATTCTTAAATTGTATATAATCTATTACAAAATGTGGAAACTCAACTTGAAATTCTACCATGCAATCTTGAACTGAATAAACCCTTAAACTATCAATTTTATTACCACTTCGAAAATAAGCCTGGACTAAAAAAATTTTATGTTCTAAAGTGAAAGCCATTTTAAAACTGAGAAGCAATTTATTTAAACCAGAATCGTCGCACGATTATTTTATGCACTAACTGATATTTGTGATTGACATTATCAAATGTCATTTGGATTTACGTTTACGGAACAACAAACACATACTAATATATTTGCGTCTTATTCTATCAAAATTTCAAAGTAACCTAGATTGACTTTTCAAATGAACACACGTTATGTATAGTTAAGTAGTTATAAGCAAAATTATATTGTATATATTTGCACAAAAGTTATGCTGTTAATACTAAATCAACATAACACATTAAATTATCTTGGAAATTAAAAAAAAAATACTTTGGATAAAAAACGTTGAAAAGTTAGTTGAGGGGATGTATGTTGTAAATATTATTAACACTGCTTCCAGTCGACAAACGAGGAAATATTAATAATTATATCCGAATAAGAACTTGATATATGGTAAACAGGAGATTGCTTAGAACGAAGAGATAGGACCGAGTTAGCAGATATTTAGGAGCAGTTTCGTACCTTCCGAAGGAGGAGATCTAGAGGAGCAAATTCTAGTTATTGCGATAATCTAGCGAGGTGTCAGAGAACATTGAATAAGTGGGGCAATTTTGATTAAAAGAAAATCCAAAATAGTAAGTTTTTGATTAATTATATAATTTAGAAATTTTAAAACACTTTGGAATTGGACCCTTTCGATATAGTTATTCAAGATCAGTTTGTTACATATATTAGAATGTTCTAGGTCAAATCTTTATAAATAAGAATATGTTTTTTTTGAGTAGAAACCATTGTGTTAAGTTAATCTAATTTGAAATATATAATTTAGTATTCGTGGTATACTTTAAATACAACAATTAATAAGATTTTATATATACGCTTTTCATATATAAAGTTTTTAAAAAGATCGTCCATCTCAATAAATTGACGCAACAACGTGGGGCAAATATATTCATAGATTGACCATCGCATATATATATATATATATATATATATATATATATATATATATAAATATATTCACTGCATACCCTAACTTAGTCATGTTTACCTTTTATTAGAAACGTCTTCTATATTTTTTGTGTTTCGCTGGAATAAATCACACGAAAAGGAAGTAAAAAAATACATACAATTCTCCAACGATGGAAGTTTCGAGGAACGCAATAAGAATACGATATCGACCGTTTATAAATCAGACTACTCCTAATTTAAATTCTTAATTTTCTTGAAAGAAAGGTCTCGACTTTTGCTTTTCAAAAACTTCTTTTATTTACGATCACTTATCTAAAATTAAATAATAGTATATTATACTATAAGGGAGAGAAATGCGTTATTTTGGCAGAGGTACAATGCACAATGCACAATGCATCTCTCCCGAATGGTATATACTATTTTTTCCACGGTCTCATTAACTTAAAAACACATATTTTGTCATTATGAAGTAAGTAGCACCAGAATTATTGTATTTGGATTTGAGCATTTATTTAGTAGTCGTTGAGTTATTGTCATAACTACAAAATAAATAATGCATGAATCACAAACGTTCTCCATAATGTAAACTCCCTTGGGAGCATTATACTCCCTTGGGAATAATCGACTACTTCTGTTTTAATTTTGATGTCATAGAAACTGATTTCTACTCCCGACCGTGGAAAAAATAGTATTTCGTAGTTTTCTTCTCTAATTAAATGGATTAGCCTTGGGCGAAATTTGAAATAAGCTTTATAAGAATATGGAAATGTGGAGAAGAATATCGCCCGAAGCAAGGACAAACAAAAACATAAAAAATTGTAATATAAAGAGAAATAATCCACCTCATTAAATGTATTCAAAACCTACAACTATAGCAATAATTTTTAGGTTGCACGGCTTGATGATGTGAAAGAGCCACTTTTTAATTTACTTTAGCGTCAAATTGTGATTATCGCCTTGACGTGGCTTTGATGATGGTAACTTATGCATTTGAAAAAGTGCAGGGCGAAAATAGTGATGCGGCGGTATATAGTATTCAAAACATAAGCAGAATAGGAAAAATTTAACTCGGTGAAAGAGCGTCAAGAATTTTGAAAATCTTTTATGAAAACAAAAAGGCAATATGTAAAAAACATATGAGAAGAAGAAATAGAGCAGACATCTAAATACGATAAGCATAATATCCTTTTGCACTGGTGAATATAAATGATCTGAAAATAAATGACCATTGTAAGAAACAAGAAGCGACATCTAATGAACTATCAGATTTAAATAGCTAAAAATATTAATAGTACAAAATGGAAAAATGAAAGGCCAAATGAAAGAATACATTCGATTGATACATTTTTGCAAATGTTAAATCTAATGTTCGAAACATTTTACAATCTTCCCATGTTAGGTTGGTTATTTCATTTTCAAATACATCAACAACTTTTTCGGTAGGTGCAACTTATTCTTTTCACGTGGAAACAAAAAGAAATAATTAGGTGTTAGATCTGGACTATATGTAGGATGACCCATTATTCAAGGTTTTGACCATTCTATCGTTCCAGCAGCAACGTGAGTCCAAGTGTTATTGAGATGCAAGATGATCTGTCCTCTTGAACGATTTTCGCCACTACACATCAACAGTATGACAGTTTTACGTTACAATGAACGCATGTCCGAAAATGTGGCCACCACCTTTGTGTTTCAGCTTTTTCTCAAACAATTTCTTCTGAAGCTTTTGTTTCGCTAACAACCGTTCTTGGCTCAGTAAATCAAAGCGATTTATTTAAAATCGACAACGTGAAAATTCATTGTACCACCGCTTTATAATGGCTAAGAAAGGTGACCAATTACCTCAACGATTTCTTCAAATAATTTATTACGACTTAAGCCACGTTTGAAATAGTAAAAAAATCACAGCTTCATAATGCTCTTTCTTGATTTCCATGATTTCTTGTACAACCGATTACTTTAAACTTTTATAGTTTAAAAATACTCAAGAATTTTAGTTGTCACTGTCATTAAACTCGTAACAACTAGATTAAAATGTCAAACAAAGTTTGCAGCAAAATCTCATGAACTGCTAAAGAGAATCAACGTAAAGAAAATAGTCTTCGTGTATTTCATAAGAATACCAAATAGAGAGTACAAAAACAATTATCACCCATACACTTGAGAATTATAGTAAGGTGTATAGTAGGTATGGGTAAATAAGTAAATAATTTTTAACCACAACATGTATGATCCTTTAGTATATTTTCTATTTCTTACCCTATTCGTTGCGTGTGATAAGATACCCTTAGAAAAAAAAATATGAACCTTTATTTTTAATTAGCATTGTATATACAGCAAACGCATTGCCTTTATACAACACCTATAACTCGTGCGTTTAAGTTTAAGAATGATGTTAGTAACAATGGCATAATTTATGAAGAAACATTACTAATAAATATAATTAGATCAGAATTGCCGAAATATCCAAACTGAAACACATCAAAGTTGAAAACTTAACACTTTCTGTAAATAATTAATATAGGAATTGTCCACAACACATTTCACATGAAAACAATCAACGACTGATAAGAGCAAAATCAATAGACTTCATAAATTCGAAAACAGATTGGGACAATCATATAGGTATGAACCCGACCTGAACGATACAGCACCGTCCAAAAATATCCACCAATTATTTAAATTATTAACAAATCTTATCATTATATTATTATTAAGTTGTTGTTTCATTTCGAAAATTTATACATAAATATTATGGACGACCTCTCAAAGTATTTAATCTACATTTTTTTTATTTGTGTGATAACTTAACTTGTCGCAGATCAGTTTCATCTGTAAATTAAACATTTAAAAATATTTGGTTATCATCTTTTTGTATATTATTCTCTAGTTACTAAGTATTTCTTCTTCTGGAAAAAGTCAGCACATAGCTTTCTCCCATCTACTAAATGCTCATATTGAAGAAGATAACTGTCAATGAAAAATATCATTCGCCTTAAATGATTAAAATTACAGTGAATATATTCTACTTTTTATAAAGTCTTAACTCTGTCTCCATCCTGAACATTTTTATATGATTTTTAATCAAATTTATTTTTAGAGCTACTGGTTGACTAATTAATAAAAATTTTCAGAAATATTTTATGTAGTTATGAAATTAATATCAAATATATAAGTTCTTATATCCGCTACACTTACTGTGTACAACTTCTATTTAACCAACATTGTATGGCGTATTTAATAAACAGATTGCCTACCTTCCGTTTTCTATTTTAACGTACCCATCTATTATCTCATTAGATGAAAGTTGGGTGTTGCGTTAACAATAACTATATTTTTAAATTCTCGCTTTTCTGCACTACTGTATGAGCATAGGATTGGAGTTTTCCTACACCTTTTGGACTATGATGTTTTAGCTTTGATGAAAAAATAATAAAATAGTATATTAAACACAAGTTTCATAAAGGATTATTTTTTGGCACGAGTTCCGTTTCGAAAACAAGCCGCGATAGCGGCGAGTTTTCTGAAGAATGAGTCCGATAAAAGGCCTTATGAAACGAGTTTTTTATACAATATTTTTATGTTGCATTTTTTACATTAATAAATTGAAATTATTTAATTCAGAGATTTAGAAAATTCAGAGTTTAATTTTTATATAAAGTATGCAGTTGGTCACATTGATGCTGGACATTTTCAAATTTAAATCTTGCTATCCGCGAAACATTATTTATTAATTTTCGTTAACATTATTTGATATTTTATTTAAAAATTTAAACATAGTGTGACATAGAAACTAATATATCTTGTTATTAATTGTGTACAATATACGTTGTTTGTAAAGCGTTTTTCTTTTCTACGTATATCATTCTCTCAAATGTACAGTTAAGCTCACATAAATCTAGTATAAACCATTTTTTAATTTTTGTTTTGTTGTAATTAATTCTCGTAACGTCAAAATGACACTTGCCACTTTTTGATATTCAAAATGGCAAGAAAACTGACTCCGGCAGACAAAGTATAAATTTTGTTAAATTTGGAAAGTTGCACCATTAAACAAGTCGCAGAAGAATTTCATTTGAACAAATCTACAGTACTATAAGTTAAAAAAAAGGTGGGAAAATAATGGAAGTGTATATCCCAAACGAGGAACTGGTCTTAAAAGAATATCAACCGATATAGAAGATCACAATTTGTTCGAATATTTGAGAGAAAACCAAAAAAAATGACAATTTTATAGATCTCGTATAAGATTTACTAATAAGGAGCAATTATTGAAAATATCTGGGGAAACATTTTTGAAAAACTTAATTTTTTAAGAAGTCTCATTGACTCTGTACCTAGAAGATTACGGCCCGAATGGCGGATCAATTAAGTATTAGTTTATTTGTGTTTTCTAAATTGTATTAAAAAATTGCTTGACATTTGACTTGTCTTTCAAAAAAAAGATTAATAAACACTGCGCGAACTTACCCCTCCTCGCGCCAACTTAATTGGCGTTTGCTATACATATGTGTTTGAATAACGCCAACATTGAAAAATGAAAAAGCGTATCGAAATGAAGCTTATTTCGATACTGTTTTGGGTGTCATAATGAGTTCATTACGAACACAAAATAGAAAAAAAAACATCTTCGACTAATAAGTTATAAATATTTTACATATTTATTTTTTGTTTTTATCAAATAGCTTGACTTTTATTATAGCTACCTATTATTTTTACAATATTATAATAATAATATATATTTATTGCTCTTCTTTTACAAGCAGAAAGAAATATTAATGAAGCAAAAAAAAGCAATAATAATTATAATTATAATAAGGATATTCAGAAAATCTTTAGTAACCTAACTAGTCTTCAATAGTCATTGGTACTAGGGTACAAAACATCTTACATGTATGTAATCTAAATTGGGAAAGAATTAGGTAATTTGTTAGGAAACTTATTAGCAGAATATGTAAGACCGATCTCACTCAAAGTAAGATTATATCTGGGGTAGCACTAGTCCGATATACTATCAGTGTTCCCAGGTATTATAACTAAAATATTTTATTATTTTCGAAAGGCAAAATTAATTCGTTTTTTATATACCAGATATATATATATATATATATATATATATATATATATATATATATATATATATATATATATAATGACTTCTTTCAACAAATTCGTCAATTTTTCTTTCTTATAAAGTAGTACTTAATCGTTTGGTATATTTACAGTTATTAAATTATGTATAATTTAGATTATTTTGCTGTGAGGGTTTGAGAAATGTTACCTAATAACTAATAATAATAGTTTACTTGTACCATGACTATACAAGTCATGGTTCCCTGCAATAATTTTATATATTTGAGATTAATGTTTTTCTAGTCCGGTTTTTTTTAATCACATTCATACATTTATGTTCTTTTAATTATATTATGTACTGCATTAGCTCCATTAAGATAGAATTTTGCAACATATATCATGTTTAATTTCTCTAAAACTAGATTAATAAAAAATGTAAATTTATAGTTTCACACTACTATATACATCTCTTTTGACTACCGTTTGTTTAATTAAATCTTTCAATCATATATTTTATAATCTGTTAACAATTTCTGACATTTTCATATAAAGAATGGAGAAAATCTAGATTGTGAGATATATACTCTTCTCTAAGAACAGTTCTTAATTTTATAAATAAATTGAGAATTAAGCAAAACGGGAACTGATGACTCCAAAGGCAAGTAAAACATTTGTTCAGTAATACTTGCTGAATAGATAACAAATTAATTTTCTTTCGGACGAAGCAAATTTGATAGTATTTCAATCATCCATAGTCAAAAATTATCTTTTCTGTTCATAATACTTTAATCTATCACACGAAAGACATAAATACAATTTAAATCTTTGATTTCGGATAACCGTTTTTAGATACTTAGATAATTGCGTTTCGCTTTGATTTTTAATGTACTTACAAAGCCGAATAATTGATAATTATTAATATGCGCATGCTCAAACAATACGAATCTAACCTTTGACATTTTGATGCCTTTAATAATTTATAACAAAAATAAATGCATAATTTCATTGTATTTAGTTTAGTTTAGCATTTTAGAAATAATTGTCAAATATTTAAATGTTTAAAATAGAACAGTAAAAAATTCTTAGGTGCAGATAAGGGCAACCACCTGCAAAAGTAATTCAAGGCTTTTTTATTTAGAGAGAAGGTATTTAACTCTTGATTCCTTTATTATAAATTTTAAAATTCAAAAAGAAGCAAATTCAAATCTAACAGCATGCCGTGAATTAAATTTGAATCTAAAATATCTATCTTTTGTATGTACAGTCGCGAGTAATAAATTGTAGTCGTCAATGTTATTCTTAATGCAATTGACAGCGCTCTAGTGTATATTTGGTTTTAGTATTAACCTTTTCAAACGAAAACCGACGGCTGGTTTCAATCTTTTGTGTATATTTTGCATCTACCGCCGACTCTTTGGTTTATATTTTCTAACTTGGCCAGAGGGGGATGACTGGAAGATGCCATGACTACAAAATTTCTTGACAACTCAGAATAAAATTTAACGAGATATACAAAATTATCTTGGTCAACGGTGGCTATGGAGTGAAAAACGTCTGTCATAATTTATATCATCCTTTTGAGAAAATTCTAATAAAATATTAAGGTTAAGTGTTATACTGGCATTAAGGTTAATATACTGATAAATTTTAACGTCAGCATGGTACTTAACCTGAAAATTTTATCAAAATTATCTTAAATAAATTAGGACACGTTTTTTACACCATGGTCACCGCTGACCAAGATCATTTTTGATATATCGGTATATTTGACAGCTTGTTGGTAATGATTGACAATAAATAGATACAATTAATCAGCTAAAATTTCTAGTTTGTCAAAATATGACAGAATTTTGTATGACATTGACGACCAGAATTTATTGCTCGCGACTGTACATCGGTAATAACATGTAATATCAGTGAAACTAAATTCATGTACTCGCGAAATAATTTTTCAAAAATAAAAGCTGTAGGTATGCTTCTGTTCTGCTTTTCATTGTCACATAGCGAATCTAAAGTACTTATTCATAATTTTATGTTTGTTTACATGGCTTTCGTCAAGTAAGTTTTCATGGTATCAATGGCGCTCTTTTTACAAAAACCTGTTCATGACAGCTTTGACTAAATTTTATTTAAGAATAAATTGTAAAATTATTTTATTTACGAATTTATGGCTTACAATTCTTCAAATTTTCACATCATCTTTATTTATAGTCAATATTTTATATTATTCCAAGCACAAAATCTTCAGCTCAAAGAATGAAACAACAAAATTGAGTAATGTTATTGGAATGTTTTAGCATAGCTCATCAAAATGTTTAGAAGCTAAAAGTATTCCGCTTCCACTTTGGCGATATTTCGAAAGCTATTCTTTAGCACTTACCTATTTGTGGTACATCGTACTGTCTACTGGAACGTGATGACCTTAATAGAAGCTGCGTTGGTTCGGAAACAGGCTGATCTCTTTTTTGCCAGGTCAGGGCTGCTGGTGAACGTCTGTAAGAGTCGCGCTCTAGGTGCAACGGCTGCGGGTTGGCAAGCGCGCACACCCAAACCGCTGCCGCTAAAACCGTCCACATGCTTTTCCGCTTCACGCTCTCAAGTTATCATGCTTCCAAAACATCGGTAATAACTTGTACGTCTTAATAGGTGAGAGAGACTGAACTGGGTAAAATTCTGTAATGGTGTTTCCACTTGTTGCCCGCGATCAAAATAAAAAGCTCAAGATCAAACGAAAAAACACCACCCCCCCTTTCAAAATATCGAACTATAATTATTTTCGTTTTTTTGAATTCTCAATATTTTTTTTTAAATCAAATTGAATTTTCGACTTTTTTGATTATTTATCAGTGATAGGATCGACTGGTCTTTCGGTGTGCGGTGACGGAAGGTTACGAGTGCTGTTTTCGAAACGTTTTACTTTTGTAAATGAAAAACTAAAACTATACACTAGTTGCCAAAAAATCAACAAACAAAAAAAATGTGTAAACTATATGGTCTCTGGTCGGAGTTCACGCAAACACTGCGTTCGTTCTGGATGGAGCTCTTGGTTTTGTGCTTACAATGTTGGGGGTGGCTCTCGACTGGCAACTCGGGCGCCTGTCGTTGTCTCGACCGGGTCCGCCTACGCGCCGATGTCCTGCCACCCCTCCACTACACCCTTCCAAGAACCGCTCCTCATCCAACAGTGTTGGATTGTTGCAAGGATTACATAATTTCGGGATCGGATGTCGAAAAAATTTTTTACAGTATCCAAACATAGACCAGAAATATCATACATATATCAGAGCAAACAATATTTCAATCATATTGGAGGAAAAAAAAAGAGAAAAGTAAACCGGAGTTCTAAATTTACAATAATCGAAACCGAATGGATGGCAAATGGAATTTTTAACGCTTTTATTTATTTATTATAATTACCTGTATTCGTTCAAAGTAATTAATTCTTATTTAGCACAGGTAAAAATTTAGAATACAGTGATAATATTTTGATTCTTTATTTTAATTTTTGAAATCTTGTTGCGTTATCTGATAGGATTACATTTTGGGTTTTAGACACCTCCGCACTTTCTTTGCTTGCGCCATTAATTATTAATTAAATTTGTAATTGCTCTTTTAAATAATTTAACTTGAATAACTATATTCCTCCTGACACGTATGTTGATGTTTTTGTATCCTTTCTTTTGAAGCTCTAGAGATTTATCTCGTTAATAAATACGTCGTAATTTTTGGGGAGTTTGATGTACCTTCATTTATCTCCGAATACGCCTCATTTTCATTTAAAGTGTCTTTCTTGAGAAATCTTTGTGAGTTATTTGATTTAACACAAGATAATACCGTAATGAATGTCAATAATCGTGCTCTTGATTCAATGTTTTTCCAATATTAACGGTACTGTGACAGTTACTCATCCGGATCAACTTCTTGTACCGGAAGATCCACCGGATTTCTACCTGTACGAATATTGATCCAATTTCTGTTGATGAGGTAAAATCTGCGATGGGTGAGCTCAAGGGTTGCTGACTGGGTTGCTGGGCTAGACTCAAGCTGGACTGGGTTGCTGAACATGACGGGTTTCCAAATTCCTTTATACGAAGATATTCATCGTTACCATGTGAACCGCTATGTGTTATATTCAATTTATCACTTCGTACATCTGTGTTTCCAGAGATTTGGAAGATCAGTAGGATAAACCCTGGATTCAGGAAGGGTGATAGGAGTGATATCTACAACTACCGACCTATTAATATTTTGTCCTCGTGTTCCAAAGTATATGAACAGCTACTTTACATGAGGCTATATAACAGTGTCAGGTCTTTCATTTCCGCAGATCAACATGGATGTGTGAGGGGAAGATCGAACCTAACAGACTAAGCCGAAATAATTCAGTACCTTAGTACATTGCTAGAGAGAAGGCAGTAAGTGAATGTCTTGTATACAGACTTTGCCAAAGCATTTGACACCATCGATCATGCAAGATTACTTTCCAAATTGGACTCAATCGGGGTTTCCTGCCCAACTACCAACTTGATAGCTTCTTATCTAGAGAATCGATCCATTTATGTGCATTACGGCGGATTCTATTCTAATGCCTTACCAGTTACTTCGGGGTTCCTCAAGGCTCAAACCTGGGACCCTTGTTATTCAATTTCTACATCAATGATCTGCTGCTTCGACTGAATTGGAGAGTACTTGCTTACGCGGATGACCTGAAAGTATTTTCGATAATTGGTGATGTCACCACTATCAACAGCTGGTGCAATGCCAACATGATCGAGCTGAGTATAGCCAAGTGTGCAGCGGTGACTTACTCAAAAATTAGTAGTCCTATAATATATGACTATTGAATATTGTTTATTTTTAGTTGGTGTTCATACATACTAATGGGTAATTCATTTAGAGATAATTTTTCCAAAAGCAAAGAACAAATGAAAAAGGCCAATTTATTTAAGAAACTTGATTATCATACAAAAGAACCATTCTTTACAATTATTTTTTAAAGATTATTTCTCTCAAATGTTGGCCGCGACTGCGGTTAACGTAGTCTATTCTGCTGTTCCAATTTTCAATAACGCGTTCTAGCATTTCGAGTGGTATTTGTCCAATGACCCGAATAATATTGGCCTCCAATGCCTCAATTGTAGCCGGTTTATCCATGTAGACTTTAGACTTCACGTAGCCCCACAGAAAAAAGTCTAATGGTGTGATGTCACAAGATCTAGGCGGCCAAGTTACTGGTCCGAAGCGTGAAATTAAATGTTCACCGAATCGTTCTCGCAGTAAAGCCATAGTTTCACGAGCTGTATGGCTAGTGGCGCCATCTTGTTGGAAGTAAATGTCTTGTAGACCACGGGTGTCAAGTTCAGGCAGCAAATAGTCCCTTATCAAGGCGCGATAACGGTCGCCATTCACAGTCACATTCCGGCCGGCTTCTGTTTTGAAGAAATACGGACCAATTATTCCACCGGCCCATAATCCGCACCAAACAGTTGTTTTGTCTGGATGTAATGGTAGCACTTCAATCTCTTCAGGTTGCTCATCACCCCAAATACGGGCATTTTGCTTATTCACGTACCCATTAAGCCAGAAATGGGCCTCATCGGAGTACAAAATTTTTGTCGAAAACAGTGGATCTTCTGCAAGTTTATCAAGAGTCCAACGGCTGAAACGGAAACGATTCGGAAGATCGGTCGCCTTTAGTTATTGCACTAGTTGAATTTTGTATGTTTTTAAACAAAGATCCTTTCGTAAAATACGCCAAGTTGTTGCATACGACAAACCAAGCTGTTGAGAACGGCGACGAATTGATTCTTCCCGGTCTTCGCGTACACTCGCTGCTACCGCCGCTATATTTCCTTCACTACGTACTGGATGAGGTCTATGTGGTCGCGTATTATCCATTATTGTAAATTGAGTTTCAAACTTATTGATGGTATAGCGAATTGTGCGTTCGGTAAGCCGATTATGTGGCCCATATGTTGCTCTAAGCGCACGATACACATTCCTTGTAGAACGCCCATTTTCGTAATAAAGCTGTACTATTTGTAGACGCTGTGCCGGGCTAAGTCTTTCCATTACGTAATGTCAAATAGTACTGAACCAGTATGCGCTGTCCGCTGACGCGTCGCATGCGCGCTCAGCCATTAAATCCCCACCTAAAATAGTACCTCCAAATGAATCACCCATTATATTCTGTATACTTTAAGTTAAGTTATGCTTAATTTTCATTCTGTACAGCACAATCAATTTATTTGTATCGTCCTATTAAGGGATTCGTCAGTTGTACAATAAAGATATTATTATCAATCAGCGTTATGCGTGGAAATTGATAGTCTGATTATTTCTGACAAACAAACGTTTGTGTGCCAATCCGCATTAACCTTTCTTCAATCTTGCAAAGGAATTGAAGCTACATGACCTGATTTTGAGACAAACGCTGCGACCATATTTTTCGACACACTTCGCGAACGGATCATTTTTGTCGGATTTCCTTCCTCTTGAAACCTCCAAACAGCGGACTGACGTTTTTTTTCGGGTTCTTAGGAATAAATCAATGATTTATTGCCACTCACGATGCTATAGACGCTTTTTGAGTTTCCGTTATTAAACTGGCTCAAAATTTTTCGGCGCCAATTAATGCCTACTTTTGCTCTTCGGTTAAAAAATACGGATACATCTTCCTTAATTAGGTGGCGCATAGCATCGATATTTTTGTGGATGACTGCTGTTCTTGGCAGACCTGTCCTGGGATCGTCGCTGATACTGGTGCGTCCATGTTAGAATTCACAGTACTAACTACTATTACTAACTACTACTAAATAGAAATCAACTCAGCTAGACATTGTTGTTGAGTTAATCCTCTCCGAAAGTTGTAAAAAATTATTGCGCGAAAATTTTGTGTGCTTAATTCCATTTTTCGGACAACTTACAAATTTTAAAAATTCACTGTGACTAAATCACTTGCCGTATCTTGATGAAACTTTGGATTTAGATTAACGAAAGATTGAGATTAATTTTGATACCTGACGTTTTATCGTTAGCGCCCTATATGAGGTTATATGCAACACTAAAAAGACGTTCCTTGTAATATACCTATTTGTTGGATTGTGGCATAAGTTCTCCTAAAGCTAAACTTATGATTGAAGATTAGTATTTTCTGTTCTCTAGTTGTGATTAATCTTCGAAGAAATAGTTTCTCAAAGACTTTTGATAAAATATGCAATATACTGACTGATAGGTCTGTCAGATTCTTCTATTTCGAAGTTTTGATCTGGTTTTGGCAACAGGATAATTTGAGTTACCCTTGGGACGAATGTAGCTAAATTTGAGCGTTTCATTGTTCATTTATTTTAATGCTTTTATATCTTTCGGCAATAATTGTTGTAAATCTTTCCATATATCAAGGAGTAACCAAGAGCTTTATCCGCACTGATTTCTCTTATAATTAACTTAGAGAAGAACTCGAAAGAATGGCGATATACAGTATCTGTTTGGTATATTGAAACATTGAATAATTGGAACTAGCTTTATACATAGAATGACTATAATACAGTATTGTTGAGGATGTGACACACAAAAACACAAAAACATGACGATGAATGATCGAGAAAGAATATAAATCTATCAATAGAGCAGGAGTTAATAACAAAATTTTCATAGGATTCATACCTTACATAATTGGGTTAATTTCTTCTGGTGTTAATTTTAACCAGATCCGAATGCTATAAACCGTTTGAACTACACCTTTTCCAGGTCAATGCATTCGACACATTTCACTGCGAAAACAAATATCAAAACAAGTAGATTTAGGAAAAGGTGAAGGACACCCTAGTTTCAAAACAGGCAAAACAGTTTTTTAGGAACATTCGCCTAAGTTTAGAACGGGACTCCTGAATATAGACAGAAAGCCTGTTGTAAGCTCAAGAAACATGTAATAAGATAGGCTAGACAAAGAAAACGCTATATAGATTCTGATAAGCGAAAGAGGAAACCACTATTCATGTACTATGCCATAGAAGGTGGGAAAGAATGGAGTTCTTATAAATGGAAGATCAATATTCTAAACCGAAACTATATTTAGGAGAACTGCTCTCGAAGCTACTAAGCTTAATAGAAGGAGCAAGGTTAGAGAAAGTATTCCAATGAGACACAAGAACTACAATAGATCAACAAAAGTTGCTGAGGAATAGACTGTTTTACCAGGTGCGGCTCGTGATGACGTATTTGGGAGTGCATGTAAAATGATGCGAGTGCCTCGTGTGTTTTCGGTGTTTACTAAGAAAATGCTACAGTTAGTACACGAGAATATACGAAGCACTCGCATCATTGTACATGCACTCCCAAATACGTCATCACGAGCCGCGCCTGTGTTCTACCACCTCAAGTAATCTATCTCACCGATTCTGGTAGATGATAACGCCAAGTCTCACTTACTGCAAACAACAGTAGCTTCGACTAGCCTATGAAATTCTGTAGTATTCACATTATTTACAAGACTTATTACCCATAGCAGATTATCATGTCTTTAAATGTGTGGACACCTTCTTAATATAAAAACGAATACATGTACTTGTTGTTGGTTAAAGTTTCTTATATTAATTAGTAAAAAATTAACGATTCCAAAAGCCAATTAGTTTAACTAATATTACACTGGCTTCACTACAGCAATTTGATTCTTGAAAACAATATTTGATTGCAAAACTATGTATAATGTAAGCACTTACGTGTTGCAATTATAATGAACTAACTACGTATATATATAGTACAAAATTAACTAAACGGGTAAGCGGTTTGTCAAATAAAAAAACTCATTTATTTTACTCTATATTTCATAACCATTCGTTACTTCATCAGGAGTTCATTACAGAGTTAAAATTTAGCAAAGACGCCACTAAACATATTAAAATCAATTCTCTACATTAAAACATTAAACTAACAAATGTTTGTTTAACATTAACCTTTATATATATATATATATATATATATATATATATATATATATATATATATAAGGTAAACTTAATAAGTCGTAAACTTAATAGTTCAACTATTTGACATTTATATTCTGTCATTTATATTTTTTATTCCCTTGACAAAGGCATCATTGCCGAAACATGTAGGGTTGTTTTAAATATATATACTATGAAGTAATAAACCATACCTTTAATCGCCGACTTATTAAGTTTACCTTATCATACCAAGGTCACGAAAATATTATTTTTATATATATATATATATATATAAAAATATATATATTTATAATTAAAAAATGGTGAGTTAAAGAATATTATTAGCAATTTTTATATTTAAAAACGTCATATCTAAGTGTTCTTAGGAAATTAGATCTATTGAGCCAATTCTATTTCAAATGTTTTAAAAATATAATTTAGGTAAACCACTCTGTATTCTTCGAAAACATTCCCGTTTTACTACCAATTCACTACGACATAAATATACTACCCATTCTTAAAGAAAAAAGCGCTGGCGTAGTCGTACTTATTTTTATTTTTCTCCAATGGCGATGTTCATACAACTATGAATTAATTGAAAGACAGCGCAGAGGAAGAAGAAGGAACTATTAGCCTAGATAGTTTTAAGACGATGAACATAAATCAACACCTACGTTTGGAAAATCTTGGAGATTTACATTCGGGGAGCGGAACTTTTGGCGATCTTCGGTTTTATCTTTATCTAAACAGAAAACGTTGGCGTAGATTTTATCTGGAAGATTCTCGTCTTTTTTGTCCTGAAAATAATAGGATTAATGATACTGAATGGAACAATATTACTTTCCCTAAAATTTGTTACACTTATCGTGCACTGAAAATATATATATTTTTTATTTTGTTGTTTACTCCGACAAACGAATATTTTTTTTCTATAAATCGATTAGTTCTGCTGAAACAATCTAAATTTATATTTTAAATATGATATTTTTATAATTTTGTTAATTTTAATGTAATAACTAGTTAAACAATCCTTATTAATAAGAAATCATATCTTATTCGGGTATAGGAAAAAGCGGAAAGCTTTGAAAAAATTATACAGACAGAAAAAAAGGAATTTAAATAAACTGAAAGTCATGGAGATAAGATCTTCCTACCAGGACATAAAAAAAATGGTAGAAATATGTCAAAATAGGTACAGTTACTATGCAAATAAGAACGAGTTTATGGAGGGCAAACCAGGGAAAGTAGCAGAAATTTAGAGACTGTATTTCCAAAAGTTATTAAATGAAGAGGTTGAGCGCAAAGAAAATCGAATATCAGACATGAAAGAAGAAGTGCAAAAATGGAAATACCGATAAGGAAGAAAGTGGAAACTAAAATCAAAGGTTGGAAAACAAAAAAGATCAGGAAAAAAACGCAATTACTGCGAGATGATAAGATTTGTAGAGAACAAATACAGTAAAGATTGTATGATTGATTACTGAGGATATAGGAAAATAAGAAGATGAAGGCGAAATGTATACCGGGTGTCTCAGTTATGTTGTTCTAATGGCGTACCTCCGTTATCTAATAAAATAAAAATTTATAGTTTGGGGCATCTGATATACACAAAATACTCTTTACATTCAGCCTAATATTCATATTCTTTCATTTCCGGTTTAACGGGAAACGACCATAACTTTTTTATTTTGAATAGCATGCTGTATATTTTCCTCAAAATTTGAATTCTACGGAAAATTCTCTTTTCTATGAAGTATTAGACTTCAAAACAGAGGTGAAATTGCATTTTAAATATTTAAAGTGATCTATGGAAACTAAAGCAAAATTTGACATTATATGTTTGTTAACTTTGACAGTTCATATGTGTTATTAAAATTTGTTTCAAAGTTGTTTCGAATAAAGTTGTATTTAGAATGAATAACGACGATTTTACAAATGCGGAAATATTGAATATGATCCTCATTTATGGGGAATGTAGAAAAAATAGGCCTGATGCCTTCCGTGTTTAAGGAGAACGGTATCTTGACAGACATACACCAAGCGCTATGTACAGGGTTGGCCATTTAAGGTTGCGGTTTTTGAAGTCATGTCAAACATACAAAACATTAATTTAAAAAAATTATTTATTTGTGCAATTAAACAACAAGATCTGCGGTTTAATAAATCAGGTTTTCGAAGTGAGAGCCTCGAGCAACGATAACATTTCGCAGCCTCTTCTCAAATTCTCCACAAACTGCCTGAAGTGTGGCGTACGGTATGGCTTCTATTCGCTGCCGTATTGCCATTTCAAGGTCATCCAGGGTGTCTATACCATCGCGATATACCGTATCTTTTAATGATCCCCACTGGTAGAAATCCCAAGGATTGAGGTCTGGACTATATGGTGGCCATATTATCCCTCCGCCTGTAAACTGTTGAGCGTCAAGACCAATGATTCTGTTACCGAAATGTTCTTCAAGAATGTTGAAAACTTCTTCCGTGCGATGCGGACGAGCCCCGTCTTGCATACTCCACCATATTTAATCCATGCGCCACGGGAATAAAAGACTCATTAAGCATTTCACAATATTTTTGCGAAGAAACGGTTCCATTGACAATCACGGGACCGATAATTCCTGCCGACGAGATAGCACACCATACAGTCAACCGTCGAGGGTGAAGAGGACGAACAATTGCTAGATGTGGATTTTCTGTCCCCCAATGTCTCCAATTTTGCTTATTCACATAACCGGATACATCGAAATGTGACTCATCCGACCACCACACTCGTTCCAATGACATGCTGCCATTTTCAATGCGTATGATGATTTCGTTCGCAAAATTGTAGCGTCGCTCCATATCAAACGGTCTCAACGGCTGATCGATCTGGATTTTGTATGCTTTCATCTTTAGATCTTGCTTTAGGATCCGCCTTAGTGTTGTACGGGGTATTTCAAGTTCTTGAGATGCTCTTTAGGTCGATGTTGAAGGTTGAGCTGTAAAGTGCTCCCGTACTCGTTCTATGGTTTCCGGTACCCGGATGGTCTTTTGACGTTCTCTAACAGTTGACCTTTCGTCTGTCGCAGATGCTGTTGCTTCAAATTTCACTACAATCCTAAGATATTGTCTCGGATTAGTAGACATGGAAACACGATAACGAATACTTTGTTACTTTTCTAAATTTATCTTTTTTTCTTTACCTTTTTATAGTGTTTTCCGTTGGTGCGTTATTTCTCCCGAATAGAGTACGCAAGTGTCTTGCCGTAGCTGCAAAAGATTCCCCATTTCTATAATAATATTTTATTAATTCCACACGCACTTCCGTTGGATACGACGCCATCTTAAAAACTGACAAGGCAAATTTTTCATATATTTATTGTAAACCGCGCTTGGCCATCTAGTGTAAAAAATATATATTATATTAATTTCTATATATACAAGGGGATAGCGCGATTTTTAAAACCGCAACATTAAATGGCCAACCCGTTATTTTACACGCCTGGCTTTAAATTTGGAGATATATGGTGCTTTTTCAAAGAAAAAAACACCGTTTTTAAAAGAAAGACTGCTGCTGATGAAGAGCACAGTGTTGGTGTTTTGGAAAGTGTGCTCAATAATCCGCTTATTTCAGTTCGAGAAATTGAAGCAGAATGCGATATCTCTCCCTCTTCTATTCAACGAATCATAGAATCCGCCAAATTCAAGCCTTTTAAAATTCACCTGCATCAAGGATTAGAACCAGGAGATTATGACAGAAGACTGGCGTTTCTTGCATGGCTAGCGACTGTCCGTGAATATGGCATTATTAGCTCAATATTATTGACAGATAAGAGCCGCTTTCATAATAATGGAACCGTAAAATCGACACAATTGTCATTATTGGTCTGTAGAAAATCCTCATTGGATGAGAGAGATCAACTTTCAGAGAATTTGAGGAATGTATGGTGTGGCATGATCGAGGGGTATATTATTGGACCAAAGTTTTATCAAGGAACCCTGACTGGTGAGGCATAATTAGAATTCCTTCAGAGCAAATTTCCAAGTTTTCTTGAAAATGTTACTCTGAATATACGTGCCAACATGTATTTTCAGCATGACGGAGCAGCCGCTCACAATTCTAGAATTGTGACTCATTATGTTAATCAAATTTTCCCTAATAAGTGGATAGTGCAATATCACCCGATCTAGGCCATGAGATTATTTTCTATGGGGATATTTGAAGAATAAGATATACCACACGCCTCTTGCACATTTAGAAGATTTAAAAAATAGAATTAGGAATATGCGCACTCTTAATGCCGGGTTATTAAGAAGTGTTACCTCTGGTGAAGTTTTGCATCGAGCCGAATGCTGCCTGCATTGAAGCAAATGGACAGCATTTTGAGCATTTTCTTTAGCATATTTTCTGGCGCTCACAGTTCAAGTTTGGTGCCACTAAGAGATTCATAAATACTGTTCTTGTATAAATCAAATTAATAAGTATAATAATTGAATTGATTCGGCATTTACTTGATGAAGATCCATAATTAAGAATCGAGCTCTCTATTCTTAATAAGTATAATACTTTTTGTGATTCATTTAACATTATTTTTCTGTTATTTGACTTTCAATAAAATGTTTGTAAATCACCCGTGACTAAATGAATATTCTTTCTAACAGAGATCTTAAAAATGAATTTTTGGGAAGTGTATTTTTGGCACTTTAAATTCAAATACGAAATAATCAACATGCTTTTCATAATTTTATACAATCCCAATTTTCGAATATTTAAAATGCAATTACACCTCTATTTTGAAGTCTAAATACAATGTGTAATACTTCATGGGAAGGACAATTTTTCGTGAAATTCAAATTTTTGGGAAAATATACAGGGTGCTATTTAAAATAAAAAAGTTAGGGTCGTTTCCGGTTAAACCGGACGTGAAAGAATATTAATATTGGGCTGAATTAAGAAACATTTGGTGTACGTATATCAAATGCCCCAAATTTCAAATTTTTATTTTATTAGATAACGGAAGTACACCATTGGAACAACATAACTTAGACACCCAGTATTCAGAAGAAATAATAAGAGAATATCAAGCAAGCGTCAAAAATACTCGGACAGTTATAGGTTAAATATTTGTTAAAAGAAATATTCAAGCGTGATATGAATACAATATTCATTAATTTCAAGCAAGCATATGACAGCATAGACAAAAGGGAAACGTATCGAGTTTTAAAAAAATTAGAGCTCTCTATCTTTGGAATAACGTACACTAAAATAGGATGAAATGGGTATAAGTAAGAGGAGTTTGAAAGAAGGAACGGATTAAGACGAGGAGACTAGAATATCACACCAAAAGTAAATGAAACGATTTGCAGGGCTGATCACCAATGTTCAGCGTACACCTAACCCTAATAGCAAAATCAAAAAGGGAGTTAGTAAAATAAATAAAAAACTTGGAACATGAGAGAAATAAATATGGGCTAAGCATAAATCAGAAAAAAACAAAATATATGGTGATAGATGATATAGAATAGGAAGCTGAAGAACAACTGATACAGTACAAACATATGAACATTATACATTTGAGAAAGTGAAAACGTTTGTATACTTAGAGGTGCTAGTAGAAGAAATGGGACATGAAGAACAGGAGTTAGAATTGCAAGAGGAAATAAAAATATGGAATGCTAAGAACACTAATGACAACACAAAATGCATCGATAACGACAAAATTTATATAGGACTGTTGTAAGACCAACAATATATACGCAAACGAAACCTGGGGGCTAAATAAAAATATGGCGACTGTTTTGGAATGGTAGGAAAGAAAAATGATGAAGTCTGTACGTTCAAACGCTGGAGGAGAAGAATAAGCAGAGAGACAGCAAATGTACAATGAGCCCAATATAACGAAATGCATAATAGTTCAAATGAGAAGAAGTCGAATGACAAAGATGATCATGTCCAAGAGATCAATAAGGCTAAAGATAAGATCCTTCCAACAGACCGTAAAATTAATAAAACTTTAGGAATCATTGAAGGACCTCAAAGGAACTAATTTACCATATAAACTAAAGGTTGAAACGTACCCTTAGGTCAAATAAAAAAAAAAAAAAACTAACCTTACATTTTGTATATTATTTATACGTCCAGAACACGTCAAATACAGGATTATCGTGTAAATTGTGTGTGCTACTGTCCAAATAAAATATCGCTTTAAACTATTTATGCTATACCAATCTTCGTTTTGTTTAAATAATCTCGAAAAACGATGTTAAATATTGTTATTTTTAGGGTCCATTTTCGCATAAAAATTGACATTATCATAAACGTTTGCAATTCCAGACTGCCAACTTAAACACATAAAGTTTTACTATTAATATTTTTATGTATCCATTTCAAGTAAATTTTTCCAAACGTCAATGATTGGATATATGTGAATTATTTTAAATAAAAAAAAATTGAAAATAATAGCGATCGCAAGTCACTGCCCCCCCCCCCCCCCCCTGTTTGGGCGTTTTGGAAGCAAGGTTTACTGTTCATGGCGTCGCTTTGATTCATTCGTGGCCTCTGGCCCTAGGTTTTTTTTACAATTGACGTAGAGAAAAAATTAATTGATATAGATAGATATCATAACAGTAATATTTATTTGTGAATGTTTAAGTTGGCAGCCTGGAGTTGCAAACGTTATGCGAAAATGGACCCAAAAAATAACAATATTTAACATCGTTTTACGAGATTATTTAAACAAGACGAAGATTGGTATAGCATAAATAGTTTAAAGCGATATTTTATTTGAACAGTAAGCACACACAATTTACACGATAATCCTGTATTTGACGTGTTCTGGACGTATAAAAAATATACAAAATGTAAGGTTAGTTTTTTTTTTTGACCTAAGAGTTCGTTTGCAACCTTTAGTTTATATGGTAAATTAGTTCCTTTGAGGTCCTTTAATGATTCCTAAAGTTTTATTAATTTTACGGTCTGTTGGAAGGATCTTATCTTTTGCCATCAAATAGAAAAAAAGAGGCAGACCAAGAAAAATATGATACGAAACCACACAAAAAGACCTAAAGATTATACGCGAGACGAAAGTGACGAATATGAAAGAAAGGAAAGACATTATTAAACGTTTTGTGGATATTATAACTGTGTTTTGTTCTTGTTATTACAAACACGGGCTTTAAGTTATGGGTTTCACTTATTACTAATAAGCTGTACGTCTGGTCGACATTTATTACTTACAAGCGTTCTGGTTGGCCGGCTGCTGTGTGTGCTCATAATAATGAAATTATTCCAAAATTCAATTATTTGTGGTGCTGGTGAAGTATCATCAAAGGACCAGAACGTGTGTGATAATGGTTAAACTAAATAAATATATTACATCTTACTAACTAAATAAAACACATGAGCGTTGTCCTTAAAGTTTGTATTTATTATTGACATAAAAGAAATTAAACTTCATATATTTGAAAGTAATTGAATAAAAGTAATATATACACGAGGAGCGGTAAATAAGTAATTAAAAAAATTAACACAAAATATGCTGAAACGAACGTTAAATTGGGCAGTAAATTAAATGTGAATTAATATCAAATAACCTCTGTATAGAACAATGCAGAGTTGCCTTTGAGTTGCGAAGATGCTCGGCCACGTGGTGCGTCAAATAATTGGACAAGTGTGGAAAGCGATGCTTGGCAGACGGACGAAGAAATCAATTAATTTGATCAATTAAATTAATATGAATTATCTTAAAAAAATAATATATATTGAACAATACAGATTACCTTCTAGTTGCGGACATGTAAGGGCACGTGCATCATGGCCGGTACTTGAACAGCACGGCGGGTAAGCTGTGTATCTTACGATGGTTCTAAAGAGAAGACCGAGAATTTGTGTCGAAGTAACACTGGTCTAGAAAAAGGTCTGTTGTTTATGACCCCTAAGTCGAAGTGAGGGTAAGAGGCTGTCGATGTCTTTCCTAATAATTAATAAAAGGCCCGACCTGAAGAGGTGTTCTATTGATGACATAAATATTGTTAAAGTACCCCTTGTGAAACAAGCTTTCAAATGATATATAAAAAATAATTAAATTAATAATAACTTAAGTTTAACATCGAAATGTATATAGAATTTCAGGGACCGTTAAGGGCTTGTTGACGGTTCAAAGCAGGTATATTTCGAGAGTCTCCCGGTTAGGGATATAACAAAACAAATGCTCTTTGCAAACAAATATACAGAAAAATGTCTAAGTTAATTTATATTTTAAAATGCGAGATATTTAAAGAAGAAATATTTAAAAATAGAATTAAACATTCGTATACAGGGTGTTTCTGAATTGATACGAAAGATTTCTAAGGGTGATTCTTTAGCAAGAATTAATGGGGGTCTTTCATATAACTTTTTGTTCAACACCTTTTTCCCTACATGTTACAGTCCATTAAAATTAGGTAAAAAAATTTGTTTTTATTTAATATATCCACTTTGGAAAAATTTAGAAGAATGAAATTTGACAGATAACTGATGCTAATAAAATGGCAGTTTTTAAGTGTTTTTGTTACCCTAAAATGTAATCACAAGGGGCTGAAAAAAACAACCCCTATAATATTTTGCATCAGAACTTTTTAATGCGCCTATATTTTCCTATTTAAAGAATTGATTTAAAAAGACAGACTCAATCTGCAACTTTTTATGTCTTGACTTTTTATCATAAAATTGTTAGTTTTATCACAAAAAAATAAAATACTGCTCAGACTCTTTTCCCATAATTTCACAGAGAGGTTATTATTTATTTAAAAAAAATCAAGTAAGCTGCTGTCAAATGAAGTCATATGACAAAGAGTTTTATTGTCCTGATTTTCTCTAATTTCTAGACAGTTTTATAAGGACTTCAAACATTTTTCACAACTAAATAAAACTTTATTGAAAGAATGGCATTTTTTTATTTAGTTGAAGAATATTGTAAATTAGAACGGATTGAACAATAATTGTTCTACTAATAACAATTAACAAATTACAAAAAAACTAATAATAACGTGGACAAAATTTCAATTACAAAAATCATAATAAATGTTGAAAATGGCGCCCCTCGACCAAAATGCAGGACTCTACTCTTCGTCTAATTGAATTCCGTATTCTTTGAAATAATCCTGGTGTATTTCTAATAGTCTCACGTGCTACGATGATACGATCCCTTAAATCATCGATATTTTCAACGGGAGTGGAATAAACCAGTGTTTTTAGAAAACCCCAAATGCAAAAGTCCAATGGATTCAAATCTGGGGATCGGGCAGGCCAATTCTGAGTGCCTCCTCGTCCTATCCAGCGATTTGTATAAACTTCGTCTAAGTAGCGACGAGCGTTATTACTAAAGTGGGCTGGAGCGCCATCATGCATGAATCATAGTTCTTGCCTAATTTGCACAGGAACATCATCAAAAATTTGGGATAACTCTTCTTCAAGGAAATGGCATTATGCGTCTGCATTTAATCTTATTGGGAGAAAATATGGCCCAATTAAATAATCATCAATAACACCAAGTCACACATTCAATGAAAATTGATGTTGAAATTTAGATTCAGCAATTTCGTGTGGGTTTTCATCTGCCCATATGTGATTATTATGGAAATTTCTGATAGATTCCCGAGAAAAGCTTGCCTCATCAGTAAACAAAATACGAGATAAGAACTGCGGAGCTTGTGTGATCATTTGAATTATCCATTGACAAAAAATTAAACGAGGTAGAAAATCTCGAGGTAAGAGCGCTTGGACTCGTTGGATATGGTAGGGATACAGCATTTGTTCTTTTAAAATTCTAAATACTGTGCAATGGCTCACATTTAACTCTCGGGCAATTTGTCTCGTACTTGTTCCGGGAGATTCTTCAATTAAATTAAGAACAGCCTCCTCTAGTGCTACAGTTCGTTCTTCTCGAGAACGTCCGCAATCGACGGTTGTTCTTGAAAAATTTCCTACTTCTCGTAAACGTTGATGAATACGGGCGAATACGCTATGATGGGGTAATGTTCGTTCTGGATATAACTCAGCGGAAAGCCTCCGAGCTCTTAATCCATTTCCATTAGCACGACCATATAAAAATGCATATCTGCCATTTCGGCATTTGCGTAATTTGCCATTTTATTTACTTAATTAGTTTTAGTTCTTCAGAGATTAAATAATAACACAGAGAAAATCAGGACAATAAAACTATTTGTCATATGACTTCATTTGACAGCAGCTTACTTGTTTTTTTTTTAAATAAATAATAACCTCTCTGTGAATTTATGGGAAAAGAGTCTGAACAGTATTTTATTTTTTTTGTGATCGAACTAACAATTTTATGATAAAAAGTCAAGACATAAAAAAGTTGCAGATTGAGTCTGTCTTTTTAAATAAATTTTTTAAATAGGAAAATATAGGCGCATTAAAAAGTTCTAATGCAAAATATTATAGGGGTTGTTTTTTTCAGCCCCTTGTGATTACATTTTAGGGTAACAAAGACACTCAAAAACTGCCATTTTATTAGAATCAGTTATCTGCCAAATATCATTCTTCTAAATTTTTCCAAAGTGGATATATTAAATAGAAACAAATTTTTTTACTTAATTTTAAAAGACTGTAACTTGGAGGGAAAAGGGTGTTGAACAAAAAGTTATATGAAAGACCCCCCTTAATTTTTGCTAAAGAATCACTCTTTGAAGTCTCGTATAAATTTAGAAACACACTGTATATGCGAAGCGTAACATTATTTACTTTTATTATACGCATTTTGTGTATACATACACGTCGTAGGCCTTCAAGGTCTATGGAGCACTTAAATAAATAATAAGAAATTAAGTTCAATTGCGTAATATTAAATTTAGAATGAATCCCATCAACGGCTTTATCAACCTCGAGTGACATAACTCACAAATAACGTTCATAATTAAGTTCTTTTTCATCCTTGCATAAGAGTACTATTCACTATGTTCCGTCTCTGGCTACATTCCAATAAGAAGATTAAGTAAGATTTCGACAACAATATTGTTATTTTCAGTAGCAACGTTAAACTTCTTAACTAAATTGTGTGCAATTAGCAATAGACGTTCTCTATCAATAGCTTCCCAAAAGCCAACAGCTATAAATCGAAATACGATGTGCACTGTTTTCATTAAGAATAGTTCTTGTACAAGCTTTTGCTAAATCTACAGCAATATGTTTGCTGAGTAGTATTATTTCTGGTGAAAAAGATCAAATAAGTTTGTTTAAACCTTCATATTGATTTTGAGTAGATCCAACCACACAACAACACTTCAACGGCCGGTCGAAGTGCGTTGAAATTGAAGGGAAATATGTTGAAGTTCAGTTCCTAATATGCATGTAACTACATATATTATATTTGAATGTAATAGAATTACATCTTCTTTTTTTGTAGTGTATATGGAGCACCCCAATGTCTTAGGCTTTGCTACTGCGTAAGAGGGTAAAATATTGATTTGATTTTAATTTCTTCAACATTTAAAGATCCTGAAAGAACAATCTTTCATACGCTGATCCTGAGATTTTAACTCTCTACCAACGCGGCTCTCACTTCCATCTTGCGACGCTCTGCCTACTTGCGCCATTCAGCCATTCGGCTGAAATATTAATTAAAATATTAATGGTTGATAGTCGCCAATTTTTAATTCAAATAGAACAATATTAATACCATAGTTTATTCATCTATTGTGCTTGATAGTTTCCTATATAGCTTTCTTCATATATAAAGCTAAATTCTCATTTCTTCGAATGCCTAATCAACTCTCCATTCATAAATTAATTTTTATTGTTAATTTCGCTTTCTCTCTTTTTCATTGTTTTCCAAAAATATGCATTAATTGCCATCCGCACCTAAAAACACAATAGGTTATTGCCAAACTACTATGAAAACGGGAACCATAAAAGAATCACATTCTACTTGATTTTCTGTTTGAGATTTGAGTTCGGCTCTGTAGTTTCAAAACTATATACTACCGTCATATCATAAAGTTTCTACGACTAAAATGGCATAGAACTAGAAAATATATGAATTTAAGCCAGGTATTATAACTTAACGGTTTTGAAAATAATTTTTGAAATTGACTGTCATCAATTAATGTGTTAGAATTCCTGAAAGCAAGTTTGACCATCGAGTTTGAATAAATTCAAATATGGGTTACAATACAATGCAAAAAACGTACTATCGCGGCACTTAAAATCGGACACTTAATTTGTTTGGTTTGAATATGGTTATATGGTTTGAATAAGAGTAGATAGGTAGAGTAAAATTACTTTCGGATGAGACTGAAGCTGCGCGAGCGATGACATTACAAAAATACTGTACACCTTAAAAACATTGAGCAGTCGCAGCAGTCGGAAGCGGGAGCAATGTATGTACAAGACCACTACGAAACACACAGATCGAGCGCCTCGTATCGACTGACAAATAATCGATAAACGTTTGTGGCTCGTATAGTACACGGATTTATACTACTAGTTGTTTCTCTCATTTATGAGGTGTCTCTCGTTCTAATTACTAAAATGTGTTTCTGCGCTAGTCTCATCCGAAAGTAATTTTACTCTATCTATTGTCACATATTGTCAGTGTTTATGGACCGCCACCTAATCACAAACGAGCGGAAGATTCTCAGTAAACGTCTGTGTCTGGATTTGCGCACAATTATATTAGAATATTAGAAAATGTTTTTCTACCTTCGGCAGAAATTATATAAATATCCTGAAAGAAATTTTATCTTTCAACACGACAATTGTCCAGTCCACACGGCAAGAGTCGTTTCTCAGTGGTTTAGGGAAAATAATATAGTGTTTGCCGTGGTGTTCTAAAAGTCCAGATATGAACCCCATCGAGAACGTGTGGGGTTACATTGTTAAGACGATGAACAGGAATAATTTTAGGCCAGCAAATGTCAAAGAATTATCTAACAAGATCGAGAATATTTGGAATGATCTGTCACGAGAATTTATATATACTGTCATAACATCTATTCCTAGACGTTTACAAGAGGTATTAGAGAGAAATGGTGCTGAAATAAAGTATTAAAAATTAAAACCAAATAATTGTAGTTTTCTGATTAATAAATTCTTGTCATTCATTTATTCACTCAGAAACATAATTTTATAACAAAATGTATAATATAATTTTGCATGAGAGATTACAGATAAATGCTTTCATGTACACAACAACTCAATTATACAAAGAATTACAATGCTTAATTATAGTGAAAATAAATGTCTAATCGTCCGGATTTTAAATCTTTCTTCTAATTTAGTTATTATTCTTAATTTTTCAAACTGAATAAGTTTTCTTGCCATTTTTAGTATTTTATACAGGCTGTTCCGTGACTCGACCGACAAATTTATACCATATACTCTGGCGGTCATTACGATCAAAAAATGTTATATGACCTATAGGCGAATTCCTCTAATTTAGTAAGCCTTAACGTATTATCGTATGATTAACAAATTAATGGCTTTTGTGCTGTAATATTAATTTAAGTCATTACCCCGCGTTCTACTAATACAGAATATGTTGATATGGTTTTTGCAATGGAAATGGACGTGCTGCGGCTGCGGAGTACATCAGGCGATACCCAGATCGCATTGTTCATCACCACACAACATTTTCAAAAGTTTTTCGCTGTTTGAGAGAGACAGAATCTTTCCCAAATCGTTGTGTAGAAAAAGATGGATTTGGAAACGCTGAAGTAGTTTTAAATGAAGTTGATCGAAGTCCTTCGACCAGTATTCGTAGAATATCTCATACAACGGGAATTCCTCAAACCAACGTATGGAGAATTCTGTACCTTAATTAGCTTTATCTCTATCGTTTACAAAAAGTCCAGCACTTACCTCCTGGAGATTTAGAAAATCGAGTACGGTATTGCCAGTGGTTACAAAATAATTTGGAGGTTATTCCACACATACTTTTTACGGATGAGGCCCAATTTGCAAGGAATGGTTTAAACAACACAGTAATTCTCATATCTGGGCGGATCCAAACCCACACAAAACAATCGTAGTGCCTTAACGAAGTCTTTCCGTCACGTGTAGTGCGGCTTATGGCTACCATTGTTTGGGCTGCGCACCAAATAATCTATATCGATTATTTGGGAAAAGGAAGATCGATCACAGGACCGTATTAGGCTAATTTATTAAACCATTTCAATGCTGAATTAAGGAAAAAAAGACCACACTTAGCGAAGAAAAATGCTCTCTCACGTAATGAACTCATTGTGAAACACAAAATAGTATTGAATAGCTTTATTTTGATACGCTCTTTTTCATTTTTCAATGTTGGCATTGTTCGAACGCAGAAATAAATATCTTATTATTGTCATTTGATGTTAAGGATTTAAGTACATAACTGGGAATGAGGAAGATATATTAGTTTCTATGTCACTCATCTTTATATTTTTAGATAAAATATCAAGACGGGTGAAGGGGGAAATCGATCGAATCGACTCGACTACGTCATGAGTCATGATTCATGATCATGATTACCTCCTTCACCCCCCCCCCATAAAACTAAAGTTTTTTTAACCTCTTTTTCCATTCTCCATTGCATAACTCATAAACAAGGCCACAGCGGCGACGGCCTCGCTAAGAGATATAAAAGCGCTGTCGATTCATATCAACATCACTTTTGTGTAAAATACAGGTAAGAAACACCATCTACTATTTCATAATGTCTATTCAATTCAATGTGAAACATGATGAAGAAGTACCAAATGCATTACCGCCGAATATTAGTTACGAAAGTAACGCTTCGGCAACTGAATTATTCCATCTAAATCCAGACGGTTTTCATGACAAAGCTACAGGATATTGCAGATTGAACGTAAGTTCTTTTGATTTGATACGAAACGAATTATTATTTCTTAAACCATTAACTGTTATGGGTAGTCGACATATGGTTAGCTTTTCATTTAATGGTCAATTAAATGAAACATTTCCAAATTGGGCTTATACAAAAATTTATGATGTTTCTCATCATGGTAGCTAGAATGTTGTCAATTTTTTTATCTATGATATTATTGACCGGAAATCAGCAATATCTTGCGGGAATTGTTTGCCCACCTAGCATTTTCTTTGAAATAGATAAGACCGAAGAAGACTGATAGAAGTTGGAACAAGATCAAAAGATCCCAACTTATGAAGTAAAATCTCATGATCAATTAAATCGAAAGACCATCAACCTGACCTCTGTCATCAATAACCTCACTGATGTTCTGAAATTTCGACGCCAAATTTGTTACAATAGATCTATCCGTGACAAAACCATGCTGGTTCGATGAGATATGAGAGCGCGTGCCACTAAATAGTCTGAAGTATAATACCTTCTCATACAGTTTGGCGAAGTTAGAAATAATAGAGATTGGCCTGTAATTATTAATAAACGCATGATCTCCTTTCTTATGCACGGAGGTAATTCTTGTGTTCTTCCACCGATCAGGAAAGATATTAGTTGTTATAGATAGATTAATAAGTAATTTCAGAGGAAATGCCAGGACAAATCTACAGTCAATAAATTTACTTTCTTTCTCTTTTTATGTAGACGGCTTTTTTTATACAGGCCTACTAGAATATTTTTGTATATTTCGCCATTCATCGTTCTGTCGTTTCAGTTTTGGTATACAATTCTATTCACTTTGAGTTGGGATTCCTGCCTTTTCCCAAAACAAGGACGTTGAAGCCATGACAAAAAAATTTCCTTTCACCATGCGCGATTTATTTACATATTACAATGAGTAAATAGCAAGTGACTGATATTGCGCAGTGTGGCAATGCAATGCTATGAACTTATAAGCAGCCATCAGTCTTGTAAAAATTCGCATTCATGAAAGTTTAAACTTGTCAATATGTCAACGTTTAACATTCCGTATATAACAGCGTTGGCTTGCCCGAGGTAGCATGACGCGGCGCGCTACGGTTATTATCAACACTTTGTCACGTTTGCGGCTTGTTAAAATGAAACAAAATTTTTAGGGAATATCTTTTTCATAATGAAGAACCATTCTATGGGGCAGCATCTTGAAAAATTAAAAAGAAAAAAATATGTGTTAAGAAGGGGCATACAACGGGAATTCCTCAAACCAACGTATGGAGAATTCTGCACCTTAATGAGCTTTATCTTTATCGTTTACAAAAAGTCGAGCATTTACTTCCTGAGAATTTAAGTACATAACTGGGATGGAGGACAAGATATATTAGTTTCTATGTCACTCATCTTTATATTTTTAGGTAAAATATCAAGTAATGTTAATGAAAAGTAATAAATATTTCTCGGCTAGCAATATTTACATTTGAAAATGTCAAGTATCAATATGACCAACTCCGAACTCCAAAAATGAAACTCAATTGCATACTTTATATAAAAATGAAATTCTATACTTTCAAATTAAATCATTTCAATTTATTAATGTAAAAAATGCAAAATAGAACAAAATAATATAAAGACACTGGTTTCATAAGACTTTTGTCGTACTCATTCTTTGGAAAACTCACCGCTGTCGCGGGCCGTTTTCTGAACATGAACTCATGCGACAAAATGGTGGCCAATGAAACTTGTGTTTTAATATACTATTAAGGGAAGACCTAAGTTTTTTAGCTTCTCAAAGATTTTACAGTAATCTACCACCTTAAAAATACCTCATACAATATAGAGAAATTAAAAATGATTTCTTTTATTTGGCTTTTTAACGTTATTTTTTATGTCTACTATTTTTACGCAGAAATCATTTACACAATATTATAATAAAAAATACATGCACGACATAATAATAGTATAATTACAATATCTAAAAATTGTTTCGAAGAAATGAACATTTTAATGCATTGGGTACAACACAAAGCCTAGTTAATTTAGTAGGGAAAGCGTATGTTTGTACACATGATTAAGCATGGTTACGTGCTTTTTTTATGAATCATCTTTTATTAGTTCGTTGCAATTCACCGTAATGTCAAATAAATTAGTGGAATTTCGCGTATAGGAACTCGTAAGCTCGTCGAAAACGATCCATGAATAATAATTTCTTTGAAATGTTGCAAATACTTTAGTCAGACACTCAGGAAGCTCTAATTAAGCCGACTGAGGTGTCATTATCGCATACGGAATTTAATAGCAGTATACGAAATATGCATGCAAACTATTATACGATACAGTTTATGATAGATATTTTATTCGCTATTATTAATCTTACACAATATGCGTAAAGAAAAGGTAAAAGTTCCTAAATGTGATAAATATAATTCGTAGAAGCTTAACTTCTAGCAAAATACAAACAATTTCAAAAATATATATTATATTCAAAGTTTCAGGAGGGTAACATTAGGGTGCCCCTTCTTAACACATATTTTTTTCTTTTTAATTTTTCAAGATGCTGCCCCATAGAATGGTTCTTCATTACGAAAAAGAGATTCCCTAAAAATTTTGTTCCATTTTAACAAGCCGCAAACTTGCGTAATAACCTCGGGCAAGCCACGCGGTGTGATTCGGTAGAACAACGTTTGTTATATACGGAATGTTAAACGTTGACATATTGACAAGTTTAAACTTTCATGAATGCGAATTTTTACAAGACTGATGGCTGCTTATAAGTTCATAGCATTGTATTGACACACTACGCAATACCTGTCACTTGTTATTTACTCATTGTAATATGTAAATAAATCGCGCATGGTTAAAGGAATTTTTTTTTGTCATGGCTTCAACGTCCTTGTTTTGGGAAAAGGCAGTAATCCCGATGCAAAGTGAATAGAATTGTATACCAAAACTGAAACGACAGAACGATGAATGGCGAAATATACAAAAATATTCTAGTAGGTCTGTAAAAAAAAAGCCGTCTACATAAAAAGAGAAAGAAAGTAAATTTATTGATGAATCATTTTAACATCACTGGGGAAAATGCTATAATTTTAATGATAAACAAAAAGGATATCGAATTTTTGAAGAAGCAAAGGGAAAAAGGACGTCCTGAATATACATATTGCTGTGAGTGTTACTCATTTAAGTTGAGCTATAAAATTTAACAGAATATTTGAAACATACTTGAGTTGGCAAAAATCGCACCAATTTTGTATAATACAAAAGTATTTTTTTTAATATAAAATATTATTAATAATCTGGCGTGAAGACACAATACAAGTTCATTATCGCTGCAGTAGAATACCTAATTTACTTTATGACAGTAGTGGCAATGCTTCTTCGGATCCCAGTACTCTTGTAGATGCCTTCGCGGATGGGTTTTCTACTGTGTCCACCTTATTGTCGGGCTTCACTTGTGATGGATCTGACTACTGTTTCCTACCCTTTTCCCTCTCGTTGTCCTGCGAGGATCAGTTAATTGATTTAATAACCAGTTTTTCTAACAAATACACCGTTGGAGATGATTCCTTGCCGAGCTTTTTGATACGTGACTGTAGATTTGTTCTAGCATATCCTCTGAAATTACTTATTAATCTATCTATAACAACTAATATCTTTCCTGATCGGTGGAAGAACACAAGAATTACCCCCGTGCATAAGAAAGGAGATCATGCGTTTATTAATAATTACAGGCCAATCTCTATTATTTCTAACTTCGCTAAACTGTATGAGAAGGTATTATACTTCAGACTATTTAGTGGCACGCGCTCTCATATCTCATCGAACCAGCATGGTTTTGTCACGGATAGGTCTATTGTCACAAATTTGGCGTCGATTGTTCAGAACATCAGTGAGGTTATTGATGACAGAGATCAGGTTGATGGTCTTTCGATTTAATTGATCATGAGATTTGACTTCATAAATTGGGATCTTTTAGTCTTGTTCCAACTTCTATCAGTCTTCTTCGGTCTTATCTATTTGAAAGAAAATGCTAGGTGACCTACAATGGGTTCTGCTGCAACAATTTTATTCTTCCTTCTGGAATTTCTCAGGGAGCAAATGTGGGTTCTTTGTTATTTGTTTTGTTTATGAATGATCTCCTTTTTCAAGTGAAATGTCCCATTCTCGCCTATGCAGATGATATAAAAATATATTCTGAGATTTCCACAACTGACGATATCGTGAAGCTACAGCAAAATCTGGACGTATTTGTTGTATGGTGTGACCGTTTTAAATTTAAATGAAATATTGACAAATACTGCATGGTCACTTATACTGGATCTGCTACGCCTTACGAGTCCTCGTATTTTATTAAAAACAATATCTTAACCAGTAAGACTGAAATAAAGGATCTTGGAGTCTTATTTGGCTCTAATCTTATGTTTAAATCCCATATAATCCATATGTGTTCCGATGTCTACAAAACTCTGGGATTTATTATGCGTGTATCAAAGTATTTTAAAGATATCACTTTGTTTAAATCATTGTACCATGCTTAAGTTTTGAGCAAAATGGAATACGCCTCATTAATTTGGTATCCCATCTATGTTTGCGATTCTATTCCTTTGAACCGTGTTCACCGTAAGTTTTTGAAGTACGAGTACCTCACATTTAAAATTGATGGCATCTACCCGGCAGGTGGTGCATTCCAGGATGATTTGATTTTACGCTATGACATGTCATCTCTAAGGTTAGGAGGGAGAATATTTGTAGGAAATTCCTAACTAAACTGACTGCCCGTTCACATTGAAGCGAATGATGTTTTTGGGTCCTCGTATGAACTCCAGGTACGACAATACATTTATGGTTCCCTTCACGAAGACGAACGTCTTGAAACGGACTCCTACCTAAATTCTCTCCAACGTGGCCAACAGAATGTTGAATGATCTATTTGCTTCAAAATTTGACAACACTAATTAAGCCCATAATTGGTTAATTGATTTAATTGATTTAATGGCACTGCAATGTTATGTAATTATAATTATAAAGTACTTTGTAATTGGGCCTAGCCCGTTGGGTATTAAAATATATTATTATTATTATTAATATTTTTGTGAACGTATCCTTCCCTCAGAGACACAGGTGCGTATTTAATCTTTCTACAGATTCGTCAGTAGGCCCCTGTCAAAACGTGAAACATTGGTTCTATCTTCACTCTCAACAAAAACACCGCAGTCAGATTTTCACCTATTTTAAAATTTGTATGAATATCGAAACATTGCTGATGGCACCTTGAAAATTTCTGATTTCGAAAATAAGAGTCACTCTAATCAACAGACATGCTAATTTCTTAAGTTTTTAAGTAATCTTATTTAGTTACATGTCTGTCTTAGTTACAGGATCTTAGATTATGTATGTGAATTTTATATTTAACTAACTAAACACGGCCACACTTCGTTGTGTCTTCGCTCAGTCTGATATGAAATGAATAGGAAAGTAAATAAAAGTATTGTAGCGAACATAGATTCACCGAAAAAACACATAATTCAATAACCTGCCTTGCGCTGCTGTGGCTATGTGGAATGAAAGGAAAAGAAGAAAAAAATGTACTTGACAAAAAAAAATTTTATTGTAAAGCTAGTGGATTGACTACATTTTTGTTTATCTGTTTTCTGCAAAAACATAAGGCTCGGGCGGTTTATCGACTCTGGAGCATGTGACGTATAATTGCTGGTGAGTCTGTAAAATATAGTTAAAAAATTAGAAGAAATCGCACGTAAAACGTTACTTAACATCGCAAACACATACACAGAAACTAGACCGGTTGGAATGTGACAATTTTAACGAAGAAATATGTAAAACTTTAATGGGGGCAAATATTCCATTAAAATAGCTTAACAATCCCACCTTCAAAATACTTCTTCAAAAATATACTGGTCGAAATGTTCCTGATGAATCCACCTTACGCAAATACTACGTTTCTAAGTGATCCACGAAAGCAGTAGAACGCATTAGAAGTCATCTTTCAAATCAGTACCTGTGGATAAGTACCGACGAAACTGTCGGTATATTAGGACATTATGTGGTAAATGTTGTAGCTGGTGTACTACATCCAAGTATTCCATATAACGCATATGTAATAGCAACGAAAGTTATAAATACGGTTGATGCGGAAACAGTAGCTAAAACCATTTACGAGAATTTGCACCAAATGCTTCATTCGGACGACAGGTACAAACAAAAATACTTTTATTTGTCAATGACAGTGCTGCATTTATGTCAAAAACAGGCAGACTATTAAAGAAAACATATCCTCACATGCTGTATATTACTTGTGTAGTACCATGCGCTCCACAAAAGCTGTGAATATATCAGAGACACCTTTCCGTAAGTTGATAGACTTGTATCCTCTTTTAAAAAAGTTTTCAGAAAAGCACCAATGAGAGTAGCCCTTTACAGGGAAAACTTCCATCTTCGTCACTGCCTTCCACTCCAGTAATGACTAAATGGGGAACGTGGTTGGAAGCTAGTAGTCTTTATGCAAAGAATTTCGATAGTTTACAAAATTTCGCTACATATTTAAATGACGATGCTCAAAGTATTTCTGAGTGCAAGGAACTAATACAAATTCTAAATTTAAAAAATTAATTGTAATTTCTTCAGGAACACTCTGGAAATTTGTTAAAACTAATGACTTATTTTGAAAATCAAAATGTCAACTTAAATGATGGATTAACCGCATTAGATGTGGCTATTAATAATTTGAAAAATATTCCAAGTGACTTCGAATGTGACCTTCCGCAAAAGGTAGACGCAGTTTTTAATAGAAATCCAGATTTAATAACATTGCGGCATTTGTGTACCTATGGGGACAATTCCTCAAAATCCAACTGCTAAATACGCTGAAATAAATGAATATTTTCAGTATGCACCTATAACCAGTTGCGATGTAGAAAGGACGTTTTCTATCTACAAGGATGTATTTCATTCAAAGAGAACAAATTTTACAGAAGTATTTTGTATTTTATAGATCATCACCCGTTTATTTTCCAATTATATAAGTAAAATTTAAAACTCTTCAAAAAAATTTTTTAATAGTACGCTCGTGGACGATGAGTCATAGGCCTCTCGTTTCCGGTCCTTATTAATAAGGCAACAATTCCGCAAATTTGTTATGACATGCCTGCTTTTGAAATTCAGATTTAAATTTAACAAAGTAAACGTTAAACAAGCAAATAAATTAAAGGAGTTATTGTTTTTACTGTGTTTTACTTTGTTTTTACTTTATTTTTTACAAAATAGTCTTTACTGTTGGCCAAATATATTTACTGTAATCGCTTATTTTAGAAACGGCTTGCAAAATGAATATTAGTATAGCAAGCGCCAATTAATTTGGCGCGGGGAGAGGGTGCGCGGAAGCTGTTTTTAAAAACGTCCACCCCCACTACTCAAATAATTGTCAGAATACATTTGTCATTAACGTTTGACGGAACATAATGTCTTTGCTAGGGGATCATAAAGTGATACACGTTCAGAGGTTAGAATTATCTGACATTTGATGTAAAACCAAATACAAATCTCCCCACTACTTTTAATCTTGCGCCAACTTACCCCTCCTCGCGCCAACTTAATTGGCGTTTGCTATAATTGGATATATACAAAGCAAACGACTTATGATCAATTTATCGAAATGGAACAAGCAAAACAAATTTAATATCAATGCTTTTCACAGCACACTGTTAGTTTTTAACCACTGGTAATGTCAGAGTAAATTAGTGAAGTTTTGCATACGTAAGTCGTATGCTCGTCGAAAACTATCTATAGATAACGATTTCTTTGAAGCGTTGCGAGCCTGGCCCACAAAAAGCTCTAATTACGCCGATTGAGGTTATTACCGCATACGAAATTTAATAGCAGTATACAAAATATACATCCAAACTATTGTACAATACAGTTTATGACAAGTATTTTATTTTGTTTTTATTTATGTTGCACAATATACGTAAATCCTAAATCCTCCCGTCTTATGGATGGCTACTATGGAGTCATCTGTGCAGATGAAGACTCGTACAACACTACGAGAGATTACTTGGAAAAGGAAACTGTTTGGAAACTCGTGAAGAGCGAGGAGCTGCCAAAACAGCAACAAGTTTTAGCGTTTCTGCCAGAGACTAAAAAAGAGGATCTGACAGTGGGCTTGAAAAGACTCGAGAGGCAAAATCCAGTACTTAAAGTGGAGCGATGGATTACCCTCAGTTCCAGGTCTTCCGAAAAGGGCCTACATGTGGGCCTTCGGATTGACAAGGAGTCTGAGGAAACGTTGGTGAGGACTGATTGGAAACCTTACTATCGCTTTCAGAGGGCTAGCTTTGTAACCCTCGAAACAAAAAAGACCAGAAACCAGTGATGCAGGATGAGGGTACTCTAGAAGAACCTCAGGCATCAACCTCTAAGGGTCAAAATGTTGAAGATTCTTCAAATAAATCTTCAACATAAGAAAACAGCCACAGCGGCACTTTGTCAAAGAACTCTGGCTGAAGATATCGATATCCTCCTAATCGAAGAGCCATGGATAAGTAGAGGTAAGGTGGGAGGACTAAATATTAGGGGAAGGGAGCTGTTAGTTGGTGTCCCAGACACTAAAATTAGAATTTGTATCTGTTTCAGAGACGACCCGGACGTGATGCCTATCATGGAGCTATGCAGTGGGGACATGACGGCAGCCAGGATCAGACTGAGTGTCAATGTGGGGATATCGGAGACGACAAGTGCGTCTCTATACCTACCCATTGACTCTCCAGAGCTACCAGGGCCTGATCTTGAGGCCTTGGTGGCATATACCAGTAAGTACAATCTGGAATTGATTATCGGCGCAGATACCAATGCTCATCATAAGGCTTGGGGCAGCAAGGATAACAATTATAGGGGTAAGTCTCTCTTTAGCTATCTCTGTGGTACTGAACTTGACTGTCTGAATCAAGGTGATAAGCCGACATTTAAGACATCAAGGGGGGAATCAGTTATAGATATAACTAGATATAAAGATATAAAAACTAGAAATAAATAGATATAAAGTTATGTACGTTGGGAATGCGGGATATTGTAGGGGGGTGGCATGTATCCGACGAGCCGTCGCTCTCTGATCATGCTTATGTCCGCTATGAACTATGTACAGATTTAACGGAACCCAGACTATACAGGGATCCCAAGAGAACAGACTGGGGCTCTTACAAAGAAGACCTGTTAGCTGCGACCCGAAATATCCCTGTTAGAATTGGAAATGTGGAAGAGCTGGAGTTGGCTGTTAACTGGTTGCAACGTACCATTCTTTCCTGCTATGAAAATAACTGTCCCCTTTGGGAGCGCCGTATAGTTAAGCGGGCTGCCTGATGGAATGCAGAGTTAACCAATTTAAGGAAAGAAACTCGCCGGTCATTTATTAGGGCGAAGAAAGCAGGTAATTGGGAAGCCTACAAGGCTCTCCTCAATAAATACAAAACATTCTGTGAAGACATCGAAGGTGTTCCTGACATGGCCAGAATTAACAGAATTCTCAAAAGAGATCCTTCCAACGCAATTAGATCTATACAAAAAATCGGACGGGAGGTGTACCATTACCGTGGAAGAGACTTTAGAGTATCTTCTGGGGGTACACTTTCCAGGTTCGGAGCGTATGGATGATTGTGATACCAATCAAGTTGTCACCTCTTGGAGGGCGACTAGGAATTATTGGGAGACATCAAACGAGATCTTCAAGCCACATTTAATTAGATGGGCGATAGGATCGTTTGAACCATATAAATCCGCAGGACCAGACGGAGTGTTTCCGAAGCTCCTTCAAGAGGGAATTGGTGAAATTATGGGTCCTCTATTGGAGATATTCAGGTCTAGCCATGCTATGGATTATATCGCTATGGCATGGAGAGAAACTAGGGTAGTGTTTATTCCTAAGCCCGGAAAAGCAACATATACCCACCCTAAATCATTTAGACCAATTAGTCTTACCTCTTTTATGTTGAAGACTATGGAAAAAATTATATATTTAAATATTAAAGAAGGGGCTCTGGATAGATCTCCTCTACACCCACTGCAATGGGCATACCAAATGGGAAAATCAGGTGAGGGTGCCCTGCATAGCCTGGTGAGAGGGCTCGAAAGGAGCCTACACTACAAGGAAATTGCACTTGCAGTCTTCTTAGACATAGAGGGAGCTTTCGATATCACCTCGATGTCTTCTATTATTCGATCTTTAAGAGATCGAAAAATAAAGAACACCACATGCAACTGGGTTCATAACATGCTGCGTAGCAGAGTAGTTCATTCCCAAATGCAAAACAAAATGATCTCCATGAGGACAACAAAAGAGTGTCCTCAAGGAGGCGTATTGTCACCACTACTATGGAGTCTAGTAGTGGATAATCTCTTCAGGATATTAAATGACCAGGGAATATGGACGCAGGGGTTCGCCGATGACATTGTCATAGTGTCCCAGGGGAAATTCCCGGGGACAGTGGCGAGCATCATGCGAAATGCTCTGCGAATTGTAGAAAGATGGTGCCTTGAGGAGGCATTAACTGTCAATCCTCAAAAAAACAAGTTGGTGGCCTTTACCAACATGAGAAAACTAAATGATCTGGGCAGCATAAAGCTGTTTGGACAAGAGTTAGAACTAACTAATGAAGTGAAGTATCTAGGCATAACACTTGATGCGAAACTGAATTGGAGCAGACGCCTAGCCAAAGTGGCAGACAGGGCGACGCAGCTCTTCTGGAGATGCAGAAGAGCTGTTGGTAAGACCTGGGGACTAAGACCAAATGTGGTACACTGGTTGTACACAGCAGTAATAAGACCAGCGATTACCTATGGGGCAGTTGTCTGGTGGGGCTCCTCACGACTCTCCAGCGACAGGCCCTGACCGCTTCCATGGAGGCCATTGTGGGTCTCCCTCCGCTGGAAATATTTATAAAGGCGGAGGCAATGGCTGCGATACTGAGGCTGAAGGCCAATGACGTATGGTGTCCTAATAAGGTTGTAGGGAGCCATACAGATATCACAGGAACTATACTGGAGGAGCCGATATTTCAAATGCCGGTGGACAGTATGGCACCTGAAATTATGTTTACAGCTAAGCTGAACATACTTATGCCGACCAGGGAACAGGCAAAAAGTCGCTCGATCGATTGTGGTGCCGGCACCTGGTACACTGACGGATCACAATCTAGTCAGGGGGCAGATGCAGGCATATACGGAATGTGCCCTGGAAGGAAGATATCGATATGTATGGGGAAACATGCTACGGTTTTCCAGGCCGAATTGTTAGCAGTCGCAGCCTGCGCCGATGAAATTCGGGAAGCCGGCTGCGCAAGCAAAAAAATTAACATAATGACTGATAGTCAGGCGGCTATTAAAGCCATTATGAATCCATCTACCAGGTCTAAGCTGGTGAAATATTGTAAACAGATCCTCAATAACCTGGCACAAGACAATACAGGGAATTAAAGGCAATGAGATAGCCGACAAACTGGCCAAAGAAGGTACTAATAGGAACTTCATAGGAACAGAACCTGTATGTGGAATCACTTAGGATTCCGCTAAAAGGGAGATCTGGTTATGGCTAGAAAAAGAACATAAAAATAAATGGAGGTTAACGGAAGGTCAACTCCATACCAAAACACTACTAAGGGGGCTGGACGGGAAGTTTACAGCCAACTTAATTCGTAGTAGCAAAAAAGAAATTAAAATAATTACCGGGTTAATAACCGGACATTGTCCTTTAAGGAAGCATTTGTACACCATTAGCGAGCCCTGGTGTAGGAGATGTGAAAAACAGGAGGAAACTAGCCTTCAATTAATATGCACGTGTGAGGAACTGAAGGAACTCAGACAGAAATATTTCGGGAGAGACCTATTGGATCTTTCGAGTGTACCCAAACTTCCCCTGAGGAGGATAGTGGCTTTTATTGAGGACACAAGACTAACAGAGTGGAATTGAGAGATCTATTGGGGATAGTACAAAGAGCAGTGAGCTCAAGTGCCTGGACGTGGTGGCGTCCACGCCAAAACAGAGAAGAAGAAGAAGAATGTACGTAAAAATAGGTAATAATTCCTGAAGACGACAAATATAATTGATGGAACGTCAACTTCAAGTAAAATAAACCTAAGCCTTGCAACTAATTAATTGAGTATAAAACAAAAATGACTTATTGTTATTTGCAATCAAACAGATAAAATATTCAAATAATTACAGTATTACTATGAATTAAATTTGACCTTTCAACAATTCTGCTTATAAAATACTAATTAATGTTGTATTGATTGCCAATGTTACCTCATAACTGACAGTGCGAAGTAATGCATTAACGATGTTCAAACATGCTTATATACGATGTATGTGTGTATACAACCACCTCCAGAAACGGTTCAGAATTAATGAAATTGGTAGGGCATTTAATAAATTTCCTTCAATATCACGTAAATATGTTAACTTATGTATTCATGTAAAAATCAATATATTTGTTTACGATTTTCTGTTTGTTTATTGAATATATTCCTTTCATATATACCCGGAGAGAGAATAGAAAATTTGCTCACACATGTCAATACGGAAAGCTCCAATTCTGATTTAATTTATTGAAGCTTCGACTACAGAATTTCAAAAAGCATACATCGAGCAACAAACCTCTTCGACTGTCAAAATTTCCATAGAGACACAAATCAATCGTATTGGTGTTGGAGATTAACTTGAGACACTTATTTGATACGATATCGAAACATGTTTAATATTTTAATTGTGTGTTGATCGCTTGTGCATATATTGATAAATTGACTTAGAATTAACATAAAAATAAATTTACATATGAGGGGAGTTCATAAAGATTATTTCCGAAAGAGATAATATATTTCAAATATCGGTGATTAAAAAGAACTTTGAGATCTATGACAGAAAGATAGTGGCAATTACATAATTTCAACAGCAAAACGAGTTTCTCATAAATTCTTCAGTTGATAAGAAAACTACTACTGGAGACCATATCTGAATAGAGACGCTGCTCAAAAATTTCGAACGCACCGGCTGAAGATGGCAGCCATTAAAATGTAACACTTGTGAACTATATACAGGCTGTTAATAAAAATTGTTCGAAAATTTTACTCACGATGGTTCTCATTAAGATAAAAAAAAATAGTAAACCTATGTCCTAAAATTAGTCGTTTCAGAGATATAAACAATTCCAACATTGTTATTGAATAAACCGGTTTAGTCATTAAATGTTCTTTTAATAGGAAAATCTACATACAGAAATTAACAATTCAACATGTGTAATGTGTAAGTTTCATGTGTAAACATGTTTGACCTCTACGCACAAAAGAATCTCGCATCTTTCGAAGATTCCTGGAGAGTGGTGAATTGTCTCACATGCGTTTTGCATTCGTCACTGGAGATTTTCTATGCCATTTACAGGCGTGGAATAAATTTAGGACTTTAAGTAACCCCAAGCAAAAAAGTCTAGCGGATTAAAATCAGGTGATCTAGGTGGCCAAGCATTTGGGCTCCCCCGTCCTATGCATCTACCATTAAATTAATTATTTAAATAATTACGAACAATGCGCCCGAAGCATGCAGGCGCGCCATCATTCATAAACTACACCTGTAACCTATCCTGAAGGGGTACATCTTCTAATAATATTGGCAAAGTGTTTCACAGAAATTCCAGATAAATTTCGGCAGTTAATCGATTAGGAAGGAAATCTGGTCCTATCAGTCGATCGGTTAGAATGCCAAGCCAAACATTAATAGAAAATCTATGCTGACTCCTGGATTCCATAACATCGTGAGGATTTTCATCCGCCCAAACGTGACTATTATGAAAATTAATAATGCCGTCTTTAGTAACTGGAGCTTCATCCCTGAATAAAACTATAGCAGGGAAGATAGGATACTCTGCAATTTTCGGCAAAATAATTTCACAAAACACACTTTGCGAAACGTAGTCAGCAGCGGTTAGTGTTTGCACTCGTTGAAAGTGATAAGAATGCAGTTGTTGCTGCTGTAAAGTCCTTCAAACTAGGGGATCGCTTATATTTACTGCAGCAGAGATCATTCTAACACTAATAACTAAATATTCTTCAGCCCTCCTTAAAACACCTTCTACTGCAGGAGTACAAACTGATCGAGATCTACTAGCATAGCGATAATTTGGTTTAAATGAACCCACCTCTGACACATGTTGATGCACTTTTGTAAAAAAATTATCACTAGGTAAAATACGGTTAGGGTAAGCTTCCGAATAAAGGCGACGTACCTCATAAGCATTAGCATTAACTGCACCATACATACAGTGAATGTCTGCCATTTCTGCATTCGTGTATCTATTGATATTTAACCTACAGCAAAAGCAACAAAAAAAGAGATCGATATGACATGACGTGACAGTTAATAACGAAAAATAAAGGCTAGGATACACATTTATGGTATAGCAAGCGCCAGGCGCGGCTCGTGATGACGTATTTGGAGGTTGCATACAATAATACGAGTGCCTCGTGTGTTTTCGGTGTTTACTAAGAAAACGCTACAGTTAGTAAAGAAGAATACACGAAGCACTCGCATCATTGTAAGTGCACCCCCAAATACGTCATCATGAGCCGCGCCTGGCAAGCGCCAAATAAGATGGCGAGCGGTGGGAGTAAATTCGCGCAACATTATAAGTAGTGAGGAGTATTGTATTTGGCGGTGTAAACTACACACTAATACAAAGATAATATTAATAGTGAACCTGTATTTGTGTTCTTCACAAGAGATTTTTAATAATATTTTATATTATTAAAAATACCTTTGTATTATACAAAACTGGTGGGGTTTACCTACTCATGTATGTTTCAATTATTCTGATACAGTTTTAATTCATATTATTTTATAATTTATAGATGGGTAGGCTGTATATTTGAATTGCAACAAGTAAAACCAGAATTTTTTAGTGTCATTTATTGGCAGAATAGAATCATTAACACAATTTGACTGGTAGATGATGGGTTGTTAGAGTAATACCTTATGACACTCTATAAATAAGGTTGGTAGTCGACTGTAATCCTTATACAGTGCATTCCCCAAAAGGTGTTGCGTCATTGTCCAGAAAATTGGCATTCCTTCGGGACAGTGGCACAAATTCCCCACACCTATTTCATTATAATACACAAGGGCGAAGAAATTCGTCAAAATGCATTAGCGCATCCATATATTCTCATTTTTGCCATTGCCGTTATCAAGTTTGAAGTGATATACTCAAAAGGTAAAATTACTATGGATCTTAATTAAACATCTTTCCCACGCTTTTATTTATTCGTTATATTTACCTTATTCCCTAGCTACGACGACTCCCCAGGCCCGAACCCTGAGTTTCGCAAGACCTATTTTTGGTGAAATTCGTATAACACGGACGGCACAATATTTCTTCCACTGTGCATGTGGTAATTATACTATACGTAAATCGCATTAGACACATTAGATGCATTAGATTTTTTATTTGAATGTGATACAACAACGATTTTCTAGCTGATGAGAAAATAAATTGAGCCCCCTCTTGTTATTTTGGTTTCTACAGAATCGAAGGCAGGTTTCAAGATTTCTTTGTGGGTAACGAAAAGAATTATTAATATTATATGTTCTGCAATTATTTGAATTAGCGAAGAACAGATTGGATAAAATTTTTGTAGCAATAGAATTGTGAACTATAGTGTATATCATTCGATGCATAAAATTTATATTTCTTAACATTTCCAACCTTTCTTTATTCAATATACTTTCTTTTTATCTTCACTAGAACAATATGAAAAAGAAAGACAGTATTGAGCGTAGCGTCTTTGGCTAAGGTACAACTTCTAAAGGCAAATCGCGAGTGAGGTAACACCAAATTCCTAGCATTAAAGCAAACCCTTATATACTAAAAGGTGTCCCATTAAGGCTGGCAACTTTAAATTTAGCGCCATGTCATTCAGATTTAGTCATGGAAAATTACACGGACACACAACGTGCAGAAATTGTGAAAATACGCTATCAAAATGGTGAGAGTTATGCGAAGATGTCGTGGATTTTTCCGTCGCTCTAACGCGCCTTCTCGCCGTACAATGGTTCGATTAATAGAAGCAATTGGGTCAGTTCAAACCCAGAAGAGACCTGTCCGTGTTCATGCAGCTCATTCTAATGAAAACATTGCATCAGTTAGTGAGCATGTTGTCCAAAATCTTTCCATCGTTCTCAGCAACTGAAACTTTCACGAAGTAGTTTACAACGAATTTTGACTAAAGATCTGCATTTTCATGCTTACAAGATTCAGGTGACACAACTGACACATTTTGAAGCTAAAAGACCATGTTCAGCACCGAACGTTTACAGAATGGATCTTACAGCAACAGCAAGTGACTGATGATTTTTCGAATAAAATCATCTTCTCTTGGTGAGACGCATTTCGAACTTGATGGCTATGTTAAAGAGATCCTTCAGCGTCCCATGTATCCACCACGAGCCACTGGTTGGTACACATTTTGGGCTGGCGGAGTGATTGGAGCGTTCTTCTTCGAGAATTCAGCTGGCAATGGGGTCACCGTCAACTGTGACATGATAAACAACTTCTTCTGGCTGCAAATTGCTGAAATGGATTTCGAAGGCATGTGATTTCAACAGGACGGCGTAACCTACACAGCGAACGAAACAATGAAATTGTTGAAGATGAAATTTTGGTGGCCAATTCACATCGCCACGGCGCGAGATAACTATTCCTTAATTTTGTTCGCTGTGTTGTAGGTTACGCCATCCTGTTAAAATAACATGTATTCGAAATACATTTCAGCAATTTGAAACCAGAAGAAGTTGTTTATCAGTTGAAGGGAGAGTTATTTCGTGCCACGGCGATGTGAATTGGCCACCAAAATTATGAGATTTCTTTCTTTGAGGTTTCTTGAAAGGAAAAGTGTATGCTAATAACCTAGGAACAATTTCTAAACTGAAAAACAAGATTCGACGAGCCACTGATGAAATTCAGTATCCAGCACTATGCCAAAATGTCGTCGAAAATTTCGTAAAAAGAACCAATGCATGCCATCAGTCACGAGGTGGCCATTTATCGAATATTGTATTCCATACCTTCATACCTTCATGTCTACATTTTTTATTATAATAGAAACAAGAGAACTTTTCAAATAAATACGGCGTTCCTTCAAATTTCAAAATAGGCAGTCTTAATGGGACACCTCTTACTTAAACCTAACGTAAAAATTATTGAACCGTGAAGCGTGAAAGAACCTAAAATGTAAAAATAACTACTACAGTCACAAAAGAATACAAACTGAACTAAGGCATATAATGGTCTGTGTCGGGCAACGCTAGATTTTTTTGGATCTATTAAATCTAAAATAGAACATATTTCCCATTTTAGACTTAATAGACCCGAAAAAAAATCAAGCGTTGTCGAACATATTTGGGCTTCATGACACTTTACGTCTCCAAATAATCTTAGATTAATTAAAACTGTAAATAATTTTACAAAATTAGATAGCTACGAAAGTATTTATATAACAAGTGTTCATTTGAAAAGTCAATCTAGTAGCATGTGATTTACTGAGAACATTTTGAAGTATGTCGTAAATTAAAATTTACTACTAAACCTACGAAGTTGTATATATTGACAGTTTCATACATACAAATAAATAACAAATAATAGGTATTTAGTGAAAACTATAACAAATGTTGAAAATGTTGTGCTTCAAGATCAATGCACTTTAAAATCCTTCGTTCAAAATTTCTGATGATATTCTGCAACATTACTGGATTGTTATTAATTTCCATGCATTTCTGTTCGATTCTCTGTAGCATATCATTCAAATTCAATATAGGTGTTCGAAATATGTTATTTTTTAGATAAGGCCACAAAAAGAAGTCGCAAGGTGTTAAATCGCATGAACGTGCAGGCCAGGCAATTTCAGTATTTCGACTAATTATACGCTCATCAAAAAATTCTCTTAAATAATACAAAGATTCTGCAGTACAGTGACAAGGTGCTCCGTCTTGTTGGAAATATGCATTTTGTAGTTCATCATCATGCAACTGATTGACAAATGGTTGTAAAATTTCCGTACGCTACATTTGAGCAGTTAACGTTCCCTGATAAAATATTGGTCCAATTATTCGCCTCTGGCTTATGGCTGCTCAAACACCAATTTTCTCTGGATGTAGCGATTCTTCATTAATTACATGTGGATTTTCACTACTCCAAATTCTTGTATTTTGTGAATTTAGGTATTCCGTCTTATAAAACCATGCTTCATCAGTAAAGATGACTCTTTGCGAAAGTTCTCCATTATTGTTCATATTAACAAACCAATTACAAAACTGTAGTCTACGTGGGTAATCAATTTCTAACAATTCTTGTACTGCTGTGACACTGTATGGATAAAGTTGCATATCTTTTTTTAATAACTTGTGAGTTATACCAACAGAAAGTTTTATTTGTTGACTCAAATGTCGAACAGATGTTTGTGGTTCATTTTCCATTATTTCTTGAACACGATTAACAACTTGAGGTGTACGTTTCTTAACTGCTCCGCTGCCTGATTTTCTTAAGAGACTACCAGTTTCAGAAAAAAGTTTTAAAGTTCTATCCAAAGTATTCTTAAATTGTATATAATCTATTACAAAATGTGGAAACTCAACTTGAAATTCTACCATGCAATCTTGAACTGAATAAACCCATAAACTATCAATTTTATTACCACTTCGAAAATAAGCCTGGACTAAAAAAATTTTATGTTCTAAAGTGAAAGCCATTTTAAAACTGAGAAGCAATTTATTTAAACCAGAATCGTCGCACGATTATTTTATGCACTAACTGATATTTGTGATTGACATTATCAAATGTCATTTGGATTTACGTTTACGGAACAACAAACACATATTAATATATTTGCGTCTTATTCTATCAAAATTTCAAAGTAGCCTAGATTGACTTTTCAAATGAACACTTGTTACATAGAAATAAGAGTTGTTTTGTGGCAATTTGGACTGCTGTATGTTTTCAGTATAGCATATAATTATTGTAAACCGTTTGTTCTTTATTAAGTTATTCTTAAAAATTATCCTACTTGTAATAGTATTTTGTCTTGCCCAATAAGTTTGACTGTCTAGGTACATCGAGGCATTTCGAATTTATATTAATTGCTCTCCTTACATGTAGAATCGTTCTGCTTGTACATGTAATAATACCTGTAATAAATGTAATGTCATTCACAGTTCTATTGTTTCTTTTATAATAAATTTTTGATACGTACCGAGTATAGAAATCTCGTCGTACATTGTATATCAAGCATATTATTTAATATCACAATTCCCTTTTTGAAATGTCTTCTGAGTACGAATTAATTTCACAGCATCCTATGGGGTTGCGTTCTTTTGGTATATTTTTCTTTCATTCATTTGATATATTGCGTTGATTATCTGAAATCTGTTTCTAATCATGAGAATAGGTTGAAAAATGGTCTTATAACTACCTTAGTTTCCTTTGTAACATTGTATGGTTCATAATTTATTTAAATCTCTTTTCCATTGTTTGGTTTTGTTGGTTAAGTCAGTAAAAATATAAGTTATGTATGCGCATTGTGGTCTTTACACTGACACAGAATCAAACGTATATGTGTGCGTTAATATGAGTAACAAAATGGACGATTTATGGTTGTTATAATAAATGTATTTTTTTATTTAATGAATATACTGTTTTAATGTGATTTTATACGCAACCTAGGTCTTATTAATTGTGAAGAATAACTAATATTAAACAGTAGAGATTTTAATATAGAAACTCGTCCACTCCATTAATGTGTATTAACATGTGTGAATAAGTAAGATATTAGGTTCTATTTACTTGAATTTGTTGATACCTATTGTGTAATAACTAGACTGCGGAAACAGCGCTATCCCGCATCGGGTGTGATTCATCGTAACCTAGATGCCGACAATGTATAATCAATCAACTTAACATGTATATATGAATGTTATAGCGCGATGGTGTTGATAAAAGTTGTTTGCTTTTACGTATTTTAATGCAAACAGACGGAGTTGTGAAATATATTTCGCCAGAGTCGTAATGAACGCAATGAAATGTATATACGGAAATTTATTTATTTACGCAAATAAATAAAACACTGGAGTTAAATGAATTTAAATTAACTTGAATTGAAATTAATACCATATAGAAAATGCATTTATTTTATACAGTGAAGAAATTCAAAGTATTGAAAAAGTATAAACTTGAAATTAATTGTATCACATATAATTAAAGTGAATGCTTGTCACACCACAGTAAACATTTTTTATTTACATTAATTATTACGATATATTCTAAACTTTGTTCTGTAAAGTGCGTTCTTTTATTAGACAGTATATCTTTAAATATAGAAAAACTTGGCTCAGCATCAGAGCTAGTGAATGGCGCATAGAAATAGTAATATTTAAATTTAATATATCTACAGATTTTCGTATTTTGAACATTACTACAAAAGCCTTACAGGAGATTAAAATCAGGGCTACGAGAGAATATTGCATCAAAACCGACTCTCTGTCTGCGCCTGCATGACTCATTAGAGGTAGAGGATAGCGTCTGTTCCGTACTCTAGTAATAACAGACAAGCATACCAAATCTAAAATAATAAAACACTGTAGATTTTCCGCATTCGTAATAGTTCAAAAATTTAACAGCATTATTAAAAAAACAAAAACTACATTTAATTTCACTGAATAAGTAAGCAGTGTGCTTTTTCAGAATGAAGATCACCGGCGAGAATAAGAAACAGACTTGGAGAGAGCGTCTTAATCATCCACTAGCAGTACAATGTGTAGAAACTTCCATTATGCTGCGAAATAATTAATTGAGAATCCGATATACGGTGATTGTTGTAAATGCGCGCTGATAACATTTAATTATGCGTCCTCGAATGTATTACAATTACGCGTTGATATTTAATACCTTCGCATATATCAAATATACAGAGTTTCATGCCCACGTATATATATGTACCTATCTATGTATACTTGAAATGTGACAATGTACTAAACAAGAAACTCGATAAAGTGAAAACCTACATTTAGCTAGAGCTCTTGTTAATGAAATAAGATGCCAAGTATTCGAACGTAACTTTCGATGTACGCAAGTGAATGAAATGTGATATTCGACTGACGAACATGCAAAAAATGTAACAAAATTAATTAAATTAATTATCATTCAATCAGATACATGGACGATAGGTTTTCTTATTTTATTTAGTCACGCTTATAGAGACTAGACACAACATTGTACAGAGTTCTAAAAGTTTTAATCGGTGACGCAATTTTGTAAGTGGTGTAAACTATTCGATAGGAGAAAGCAAAATACGAGGGCGATTAGTAAAGTAAGTTCCGTTTCCGCCTAGTGAGGAGGGGAGTGGCGACATCGGTGCGATCGCAGAGCTTCGGTGCTGTGTGGTTCAGTGTGAATCTGGCAGTGTTAGTGAGAAAACCCTTCAGACATTCCTTCGTGCTATTTTGGTCGTTTAAAATATCTGCTGCAATCGAAAATACCGCCGATTGTGAATTGTGTGCTATTATCCGATTTCTGTGTGCAAAGAATATGAAGACTGCTGAGATTCATTGTGAAATTTGTTCTGTTTATGGTGGAAATGTCATGAGTGACAGTATTATTAGAAGATGGTGCCGTATTTTTTGAAAAGGACGTAATAATGTCCTTGATGAAGACCAACTATTGTGTCGAACGAACTTGTGGTAGTCAGAAAGTCGGCGATTCACAATCACAGAACTGAGTGCCTTTTCCCCTCTAATTTCACGTACAGTTTTGAACGAGTTTGATACTGAAAATTTAGGTTAGAAAATTTTGTTAACGATGGGTGCCATAATTTCTTACCGAAGACCAAAAAACAAAAAGAATGGTGTCGGCACTTTTCTGATACGTTACGATGTTAAAAGCGAAGATATCCTCATGCACGTCGTAACAGATGATGAGATTTGGGTCGCCTTTGTCAATGTTGAGACGAAAAGAAAGACAATGCAGTGAGCGCCTACGAAGAAACGTTTGTTGCCGTCAAAATTTTCTTCGAGAAAAGTCATGATCACTGTCTTGTAGGACAAGAAATACGTCCTTCTTGTAGACTTTATGGAACGAGGGACTACAATAAACACTGAAGGACAGTGTTACAGCATGGCTTATTTCACAGGCGATAGAGATCTATGAAGAGGGCATTAAAAGGCTAGTTTAAAGTTATAAGTGTCTCAGATTTAATGGCAACTAGGTAGAAAAATAGCTGAAAGTTGTAGCTTTAAATTCTAACGGGTTTTTCAATAGGGACATAACAATTTTGTATTTAAGTAAAACAGAATAATTGAGATATCAGGCTGATGTTTATTCCAGGTGTAGTATACATATTAAATTTAACTATGAAATTCTATATCTCTCATATGACCACGAGCACGTTTGCATCGATCAATTCTTTGGAGCCAATTTTTCACCACTCGTGCACACATGCCGGCCGGAACGTTAGCGATTTCGCGTTGGATATTGTTCCTGAGCTACTCTAACGTTGTTGGCTTGTTGGCATAAACCAACAATTTATTTAAATACAATTTAAATAAATTGAAAATAAATAATTTAAATAATAACTAAAATCTATCATAGAAAAACGCAAATATCATTATGTCATAAGAACTATCACAAAGATTTATATAATAAATAAATATATATAATGTAAGGAATTTGTTAATGCTAATAACTCCACCCTATAGCACAATAAATTATCTAACAATAAAGTTATTATATTCATATGAATAAGCATTGAATGGTTTGAAGTATTTAAAATTATTCTCTAATATTAACATTAAAATAAAATAAATGAAGTACACAGAATGTAGCTCTAACGCCCAGTGATATAACAATATTCCTTTATCACGGTGTTTAATAATGATAACAAACTAGGAAATTAACTCACAAAAAGCTCTTGGCTATGAGTAATTATTGGTATCATTCTTCAATATGCGCCTAAACAAATAATTTAAAACCTTACACAGATTTACAATGAAATTATAGCTGTATATTTTCCTAGAACTTAATAGATCAGAGATCATAATGATTACAAAACCCGGAAAAATATGCTAATATTGCATCTTATAGATCTATAAGCTTATTGCCTATAATTATCTAAAAAATTGGAGTAATAATTCTTGAAGCACGTGCAGCTTATATTAGATAAAGATAATCTAATTCTCATTCATTGAAATTGTTTTAGAAACAATCATAGAAGAGTGTTCATCGTGTTGTAAATACTCATAGCAATACCAGAGAGGCTGGTATTGCTCTGCGCTTTTTAGATACATATCAAGCATTTGATGAGATCATCTGGGTTTCTGTCACAAATTGAAGAATAATATGTATGATATAATTCGAGTATGTATGACATGTAAAACATCGTTAAATATAAGCGTGAATATACCGACCTTTACCCGATTTCATTACAAATTCTACAAGGGAACGATTCTGGCTTGGCATTCTAATCCTGCAAAAGCATCCTGCAAACTGTAGCCTAGCTTAGGTTAAATTTAGATATTATTATAATCTTAGGGAACTGTTGCCAATGAGAATAAATTGTTGCAAGTTATCTACACAATGGAACTACCCAACTGTACCCTTAAAAAACACAAATTGCCCAATACATTTCCGCGAAACATCTGGTTTACTTATCTATAAGAGGATAGCAATTAAATAAAAGAAAACATATCGGAATGCACTTTAGTAAAATATTCTAGTTGATTGGCAAACAATCAAGATTAACATTTGACAATAAATTATGAATTTATAAAACTTTGGAGAACGACGGGTAATTTTAATATCGACATTATACAACGAATGCTCCATGGTGCGGCCCAAATATAGTTTTACACTTGTGCATGCCAACAGTGAAAGAAGAGATTCAAAAATTTATTTACTGTTAAATTCAGGTGTCGATTGAAAGCCATTTCGGTATATCAGCCCAACGCTAATAGACAGTCGCGAGGAAACCACATGATTGAAACGATTTAAACCCTATGAACTATCGATTAGATTTCAGAGGCGGACATACTGGCTTGTCAAAAAGTAAGGCATGTAATTTCATGTAAAGTTCATACATAGTTTTAGGAAATTGAAATAATCGCAAGCAGGAATTAGACCTTAGTTGCTACATTAATGGGATTTTAATTACATCTATGTAAAACAAAAGTTTCGTCATGAAAATTACTATCAGACATGTCAACACAAGGCTATTGCAATTTAGTGACTTATTTTCAAAGCAAAACTGATAAATTTGAACGAGTTGAACTTAAAAAATGTGATGGTGATGGACTATAAAAGAGTTCAAGAGAACGATGATTCATTATTATTCAACCACTGACCGCCGACGAAATACTGTTATATATAAATGTGAAATAAATACTGATATATAAATATTGAAAAATAAATATTGTTATTAATTCTTAAGTGTTTTTAGTGTATATTTATTATTAATATAGTGTTTTCAATTGCCGTTAGTTTTATTTAAAAAGAGCTCGAAAGACAAGTTCATCACACTATTATGAATGTGGTAGAAATTTTACTATTGGTTTACACAGATTTCGTGAGAATGGGTTGAAAGCAGACTCCTGTAAAACAAAGTAGGATCGTAATTTTATTAGCAATCTTGAAAAGACAGGATCTGTAATTGTGTACTTGACCTCCTGAGATTAGGTACGCCAATGATTAGTGATGTCCAAGCTGCAAAAGTTGTTCAAACAAATCAAAACATAGCCAATACTAATCCGCTAAAAATCTGTAGTGTTAATGCAATATCGAAACGACTGCAAATGCCATATACTCGTATTACGGTTCGGAAAGTTTAAGATTCACGCAAAAAATAAAAATATATCCTTATAAATTGCAACGACTGTTTGACATGATTTGACAATCGGGTACGATTTTTGTTTGCGAATAATGGCTCTGATTGAAATTGAACCCGAATCGTTTTTCCGTATTTTATAGAAAGATAAGGCTCAATTCAGAAAGATCTTAATGACAAGAAAGTCACTACCTGGTGCGTTTTCACAACTAATTTCATCATTGGTCCGTATTTTTTAAGAAAATACAGAATGACGAGGTCGTAACTGTTACGATACTGGCGAACGATGCTTGCAAACGTTAAGAGATAATGCAATTCCACTTTTGCAAAACGTGGGCGCAATTGATATCATAATTCTTATTCAAGATGGAGCACCCCTGCATATTTACCGACCAATCAAAGACTTGTTAACTCCATGGTCACCTAGATCGTCTGATTTGAAGCTAGCGGATTTTTGGCTTTGGGATTATTTAAAAAATTTGAGTGTTTATAACACGACAACAAACGGTGTTAGGTACACAGTTTTAGGCTGCAAATTGCTATAATTTAACCCAAAATGCTATTTAATGCGGTGCATAACTTGAAGGAAACGTTTGTGCCTTAATATCACTAAACTAGAGATCACATTGAACAGTTACGTTAAACAATGTTGGACATAAGATATTATTCAAGAAATTAAGTTTCTACTAGTTTTTATTGTTGGCTTAATTTGTTGAAGTTTTTTGATCAGTGTCAGCTGCATTTGAATGATGAGTAAGAAGTTTATAATCTAAAAAACGAAATTCATTATGTGGGCGATTTATAACAGCTAATTAAAACACTGTAGAATCCCTCTGCAACTCATCATTCTTTCCAATAACAAAATAGCTCCTGGGATATGCTTGCATTTCATTAATTTCCACAGAGATGCTCAGTTTAAATTATAATTTAAGCACGTTACAATGTGCCACTTTCACTGAACTCAGAAAATATAAAATAATGTTGCCACAATGGTATCTGTATAAATTCAGACAACAAAATTTATACGTCGTCAATTTATTGGCATTTTACAGTGATACATACGGCGAATCTTAATTATATAAAAAATATTCTCAAGAAAAATGTGAATGTAAAATGACTCTGTTGAGGATACATTTAATATCCTTTTGTAATATTTTAACTTCAAGTATTTTTTATTGTTAAATATAAGTAAATCTAGGATATAAAGTTCAAAGATAACATTCCCAATTTCATTATTTAATTTTCGAATTTAAACCGCCTTACTAGCGGAATTTTATTATCACATTCAAATTGGGGTGTGAGTGTGGATTACCTCCTCGTTGTACACCCTGGGCAACGTTGAGCTAACTCAACGGCAAAAAATCCAGAGAATTGTGATATAAGGAATGTTACTCATTCCTTCTAAATCCAAAAATGCTACATGGCTTGCACGATGTTTATATAGTCGTACATTGTCTGGCGAAGAACTGGTTGTCCTCTGCAGGGAGATTCACGTTTCCAGGGTAGATCAATGGAGACAACTATTACTTTGAAGTTACCTCAGATATATGGTATCCGTTAGAATAAATAGTACCGAAACTTAGGGTGCTATGGAGTTGCTTACATAATATGCATTCGGTATTCTTAACTTAATTGTCATTAGTTGACATATCAATGTTACGCTGCAGTTGAATTTCAATTGAAAATGGTTCTAACGTCGGCAGAAAAAGTGTTCTTGGAGAGCATTATTTTTGCTCATACGAAAGGAAATAATCGCAATGAAGGTCCAAACTTACAGCAGGTGTCAATAAGATATCGACATCAGTTCAATAAAGTCGCGCCCAGTAAGGCTGGCAGAAGAATCGATACATCGTCCAATACCCGATAGCGTAACTGGTATCGATTCCTCGATACCTCAGATAACGAAGGTATCGATTCTAAGGTATCGATACCCAAGAATCGATGCTTGGGTATTGATACCTAGGAATCGATACTTGGTATCGATACTGAGAAGCCAATACCAGAGCATCGATGCCAAGGAACCAATACTACGGAATCGATACCAAGAAATCGATGCTAACTATAGAAATATCTGGAATCGATATCAATGTTTACCAAAGTATTCATTCCAAGGTATCGACTCGAAGCAAGGAGTCTAAAACATCGATACTAAGATAGTATGTCGGTATCGCTTTATTTTGGAATCGGCTAACCTTCTACAAACATCTTACCTACATATTGGTATTTGTAGCAAATTCCATTTCTATATTTAATAGGATCTTTTTATTTATTGCATTTGTGTTGCAAGTTTAATATATGATTCATACAAATGGAGATTAATAAAGTAAAAAAAGTGGCGTCCAGAATTCTTATAAAGCTATTGTAGGTATGAAACATGTTTGGTTTGTTTCTATTTTGAAATAAAATTTATTTGTGCATTTTTTTAAATGTATATAAAGTATGCAATAACTTTTTAAGTAAGAAATTTTTAATGTATCCATTATATATATTATATAACATATATTTAAAAGAATGTTGTTTAATTTTACATTAAGCGTAGCACATATCCATATTATGACATAATCACTAATAATTACAAAAAAAAACAATATCACAATATAGTCAATTTAATACCGTATATATGGTAGAATCGGTAAATTAATTTTATATATCTTGAAGCCGATATCAAACAGTTGATACCTAGAAAACGGGTTATGAATACTGATTCGTAAGTATCGAATCAAGGTATCGATTCCAAAGTATCGATACCGTGCACAGACCTGATACATTGCTAAGTATCGATACCTCGATTGGTATCGATACCCGATACCGAAACCAGTCATCATGTCGTCGAAAAACAGTGTATATCAACGAAAACGTAGGACGTGTGTTTGAGCTAGTTGTGCATTCACGGCAAGGAAGCATTATAAGAACTGCAACATCAGTGAAACATCAACATCAACATAAACATCAGTGAAACATCTACACGTCAACTGTCAAATTAATTGGTGGTTATTCATACCGTATTCAAGTTGGACAACGACTAAACGCTGCGGGCAAACGTGCATGGAAAATTTACTGTGGTCGCATATTGAGCTTAATTAACAAGGATTCCGAATTCTTGAAAAAGATACGGTTTTCAAACAAAAGTTACGTTCATCTTAACGGCTATATTAATCGACAAACAACTCGATTCCTTGGATTTGAACGTCCTGGTGTTATTGTAGAAAAACCACTCCACAGTGTCCGATTTATCATTTGGTGCGCAGTATCTGGTGATGGGATAATTGATCCATATTTCGCTGAAGACGATAATCACAATCCACTTACTGTCAACCAATAGCGTTACAGAGAGAACATTATTGTACCTTTTGCAGTGCACGAAATCTATTGGTGCGCACACAATATTTTCAATAAGATGGTGCAAGAAGCCATACAGTTGCACGCATCCTAAACTTACTCCATCAGCGCTTTGATGATACTGTAATTTCCCGGATAATAGTCTTCGAATATTCTTCTCATTCACCGGATCTGACGTCACCTGATGCATGCATTTGAGGTATGATAAAAGACAAAATATTTGGCTCAGAAAATCCGCCGGAGAATATTACAGAATTACAAGAAATAATACTAACATTTCTCCGGGAGTTACATCAACCACTTTTTATAAACATGTTTAGTGACTTATAAAATGAATACGAAGCTTGCTTGAGTCGTCATAGTGAACATTTTGAACATTTAAATTAAAAAAATTAAAAGGTAAATATAATTTTTATTTTCTTTATTCTGGTGGATACTGTACTATTTTCTGTATTTACATCGCATCTCATTCGAAACAAATAAACATTCAAATTGTAAAACTTTCTCTAAATTCAAAGAAGCGGCATCGTTTATATATGCAAATTTATTGATTACTTTATAATGTAGACCTATTGTTTATTACCTAGGATTATAGTGAGTGTTTAATCTTGACATTCATTCTTGGGATTACGTTTTCTAAATATGTATAGTAAAATCCATTATTAAACGATGGAAATTTATCTGGAACGACATACTTAGATTTATAATGCCAACTAATACGTAACTAGTAATGATATTTTATTATTTTTTTATTAGCAAGATCTCATTTTTAACACCCTATCATTAACCCTGGTATTGTTGCCCATAGGTACCATTTAAATGAATTTCCCTTTCCCCGATTTGACATCAACCAATACACTGTACAACAAATACGCATATTTAATTATGTAATAGTTTGTAGAGGTAGTGTTATATTTTTATCTACTTGTAACACAGTCTTAATACGACAGTCTCATTAGTAACATAATAATAAACAACAACAGTACAGAACAGTCATACATCAGCACAGTATCAACTCAACAACAACATAAAATAGTACAGAACGAGCAGTCGTACATTAACATCAAGACAGGCAGTCTTACGTTAATATCTAGCCGCATATCAATCATACCTTAACAAGAGACACCAGTCTCAACAGCAGTTTTATGAGATTATAAGTCGTTGTAAGTCCAAAAATAAATATATATAGTGTAAATAAATATATTTAGATGAAAATGCATTTATTCATTTAATAACACCGAAGATTTAAAAAGTAAAGTGTATTCAGCCGCACAACCTGTGTACGGTGAAGCAACATCGGGATCGTAATTCTAGTAACCGAGGTTGAAGCATCACCCCCAGAAACCGGAGTCGTCGCAAACATTTGGTTTCACAAGCCCAACATCCTCCATCAACTAAATTTAAAAATTCGGCCCACGAAACTTAAACCTACCTTATTTACGGATCATTTAATGTTTCAAGAACAACATCAAAAATAAAGAAGCTTGGACTATGCGTATAGTCTATCCACTGCTAAGGGCTTCACAAAAATATGTGAAAATGTAGATATTAGAAAATTTACAAGCTTACTAATATGTTCGAAAGCAAATTCGGAAAAATATAAGCGCGAAAAATCTAAATCTACAGAAAAGAAATATTTGATACGCCTCTAAATATAAAAGGAAAAGAATAATATTTATTAATGGAGGTAAAGGACATGAATACATGAAACCCCTTCTTATACGTAAGTACTCATTATTTATCTGGTTTTAATAGTTAGAGCTTTTTGGTATTAAAAGCAAGAAGAAATTAAAAACGACCAATTTCCTGAAAACAAAATGGATTATAGATGTGAAAGAATATTAGATAGATAGAAAAGTCTATTTTTTAATGCGCAAATTAAAGAGATAACATCTGATACCAATATGAGAACTATATTTAAAAAGTTCGAAACAATAGTTTTATTCCTTCATTCAAGGGTTCCGAATATGAATACAACAGCGACAGCGTGGCACTTTTGAACATTCGAGGGGTTTATTTAAAAGTAGATTTCACAGGTAAACGCATACAACCTGTGATAATGAAGACTAGCGCTTGGAACTGTGGCTTTTCACTAAACACTTTAACACCTATGCTCTTTACACCACACAAATAATTATTTTATTATACTGAATATGATAACATTGTTGCGAAAATATATATCCAGTGATAATTTCATTATTGTGTAGCGTGAAGTGCAAATATTATAAAGTGTTTATTAGTGATGTCTCAAGTCGATACAAATTGTATACAACAAGAACAACGCAAGATAAAGCGAAATTAATTTATTAGAATTAATACTTAATATTATCTAAACTGGAAGTGAGTATTTTCGCAGAAAATTTAGATACGCAAAGGATTAGTCATTAATCGGGCATTTTATATAAATTTATTTAAAAAAAGAAATTATAATACTTTCAGTGTGAAGATGATTTAAGTTCAAGAGGTTGATTACTAGAAGACAACGACCCCGAACATCGAAGTTAGACTGACACTTACAATTTGGTAGGATGAAAAACAACATCATCATAATGCATGAACCTTCTTAATCGCCACTCTAGTTTAATAATAAAACAATTAAATCATAATATAAACGAAATATGGCGATTGTGACATTCGAGTTGTGCCGAACATTGGCTTTTCCTCCACTGACAATATTTTAGAAAGCGGAGAACCCGCCAGAAATCCTAAAGTTGAAGGCTAATTGTTTATGATACCCAAACAATGTAACTTGAAGTCATACAGATGAGGATAATGGACAAGCCTGTTTTAAATTCCAGCGGATAGGATGGCGTTTGAAATTATTTTACAATCGGATTATCTCGATACAAACCAGAGAACGTTTTCAATTAAGACACAGAAACTAATATTGATGGTCTGTGTCCTAGAAGGAGGGTATCGCTGAGGCATGAAAAATACACAACAATTTTGCAAGCCCAGCTCTTTGCAGTTTTCACCTGTGATGAAAAACTAGAGAAAAAAGTTGCACAAAAGTACGAATAAACTTAGTGATTGGTAGTCAAGCAGGTATAAAAGCCATTGTGAACTCTATTACCGTGCCGAATTTGGTAAAATACAGTATAGGTGCCCTCAATATACCGTCTCACTAAATTGTAAACTAAAACATATTAAAGGCAATGCAATAGCTGACGAACTGACTAAGTAAGGTTCAAAAGGAAACTTGGCTAGTACAAAACCTGTATCACCAAGGCTTTCATTAAACCATCATAACTGAAAAGGCAACATGAAGAAGAATGAAAATCTACTGAAGGTTAATTACATATAAACTATTAGGAGAGTTAGATGCTGAATTCTTAGCTTACCTAACTAAAAGTAGTAAAAAATAAATTAAGATTATTACTGGCTTGGAAACCGTACTGTATATATTTGACAAGCTTCTATACAGCAAGGGTATTATTAATGACCCCTTGGTCTGGGACATGTGAATTACAGGAGGAAACTAGCCCGCCTATATTTAATATGTATTCACATAGACCACTCAAATTCCTGATTTATTTTCATCACGCTGCAGAAAAATTTTCTTATTTGTAGATGTTATGCAACTATTGTTAAAAATAAGAAGCATATACAGGCGATAGATGCCTAAATGTTGTTTAGTAAATATGAAATTAAAAGGAAAGGCAGCAACGTAAAAAGCATCAGTATGAAAAGGAAAACCGACGTACTATTGAATTAGTTAAGTTGGTAGTTTAGCTTTCGTCAGATAGCCCTATTAAGTTCGTGTTATAAGCTTCTGGAGAGATTACTAGCCTTAGCTCATAAATTACTAGCCTTAGCTCATAAACAGACTGGGTTCAGCCCGAAGACAACAGTAATGTATGTTGACTGCGGTCGGGAGAAAAGACCTTCTCCACAAATTTCTCAACACAGTACCATGCAGCTGAACAGCATCTTTATTAAACAACATGCTTTGTGACAGGCCCTTCCAAATAATAACAGGAGAGAGCAAGAGTAAAATGAAACATCTTAATAATGGACTGCCGCAAGGATCGATACTTGCATGTGTCCGTTTAATCTGCATATTTCTGACATACCACACACAAAGTCAAAAAAGTTTGGATATGCCGATGACCTGGCCCCTGTGTCACTGAGTAAAACCATATAGGAATCTAATAAGATACTTCAAAAGATCTGTCCAGGCTGGAAAAACACTTCGTCGACTGGAATCTAATCCCGATTATGAATATAACAGAAGTGTGGTGCTTTCACCTCAATAATAAACGAGCACTTCTAGCACCGCAAGTGTACTTAAATCACAACTACGTTATAATCCTTATTCACAATATCTAGGAGTAGCAAAGAATTGAACACTCTCACAGTGTCTACAGAACACCCCAGTTAAAATAAACACTATAAATAACATAATCCATAAACTCTGCTGTTCTCCTTGGGGCGTGAACGCATCCACCCTTAAAACGTCAGCTCTTAATCTTATTTACTCGATGGCTAAATACTGCACCCAGTCTGTCTGAGCAGCTACCATGCAAGGATAATCGACATCAAACTCAATTAGACAATGAGAATAATTAGTTGTTCTTCAAAACGTACACTGTCTACCACGGCTTCCTGTTCTAAGTCGTTTTTTTGGCTATATTGCAGATGCTTTTGATCGCAAGGAAGTTGTGATTCTTGGTTGTTGCGATCTGAGTAAGGCCTTTGACCCCATGGACCATACAATACTTTTATAGAAACTGTACAGATACGGCGTGCGAGGACGAGCAAATGAACTTATTTCCTCTTACTTAACGAATAGAAGGCAAGCAGTTTACCGTACTAATGAATATTCGAATACATTATCGATAAATCGAGGGTTTCCACTAAGTTCAATATTAGGTCATCTATTCTTTTTAATTTAGCTGAATGATCTGCCCTACAATATATGATCAGGGAAAGTTACCCAGGTTGCGGATGATATATCCATTTTGGTTCGAGCCAAGGAAATGGGAGAATGAAGTGTAAATTTGGAACAGGCATTAATGAAAGCAGGCAAATGTTTTGGCAGTAACCTCCTTAAACTAAATCAAAATAAAACACAGCAGTTAGCACTTACCACAAAAAGAATCTCGAATGAGAACAAAGAGAGTATCAAATTCCTGGGTCTACAACTCACCAGTGACATGAATTGGGATTGCCATGTGTAAGATTTGTGTCGCCACCTTGCTACAGCTGTTTATTCTATTCGTAGGATAAAACAGGTAGCAACATACGAAGCAGCTAGAGCGGCCCACTTTTCCAATTTTCAGAGTAGAGCTACATATGGTGTCCTAATGTGGGGTGCGTCAGGTGTTTAAAATGCAAAAAAGTGCCATTTGGGCTCTTAGTAGTGTGTCCAGTTTAAAACACATAAAATACTTACTTTGCCATCCTTGTATGTACTTATCTGTCTTGAATATGTCCACAATACACCCCAAAAGTCCCCCTTAAATAGTAATCTCCCCAATTACGACACCAGGAATCGAAATAACATAGTGATACTTTACCATCGGTTACAGGAAAGCCAAATGAGTACAAATTACCTATCTTTAAAAATTTACAGGAAAATTTCCAATGGAATGAAAGGCCTGGGCCGTGGAAAATTTAAAATCAAAGCCAAAGTCATATTGCTAAAGGTGCGTTTTTACTTGTTAAGTGAATATTGTCAATCATCAATTTTAATGTGTTTTTTTTTCTTTTATTGTTATTTTATACTGAATATTTCAATATTACGTATGTATGTATATATACGTCAATAAATATTATTATTATTATTATTATTGCACCTCCCACCGTCAGGAGACAGGAACGCCTGGTTAGAAAATATAATAAAATAATATCGAATCCCCATTTCCCACTCCACAGTGCCTAATGCCGGCCTGTTGGGACTGACTAGATCTTCTTCACTACTGCTAGCAGAACATCATACAGCAGAAAATTTCAACCCAAATTATAGGTGGAGAGAGTATTGAGAAGCCTTGACACCCACTTAAGCACTTAAGCCCATATCACCGATCCTACCTTACCGTTACCAGGAATGCACGAATAGCGCCAGGAAGATACTCAATAGAATAAGAACGTCCCATGGTATCTGTCGTTACTTATTCTATAAATATGGGTACACATTAAAACACCGACTCGCAAACGCGGAGAACTTCGCCAGACTATTCACCATATTACAGCTGAGTGTCCCATTGCTGCATATAGAGAGTGGGATGTGTGACTTCTTTGAAGCTACTGACTCCGTGTTGGCCTAGATCAATGGTCTTGATTTTAAAATTGAACTGTATTCTGTGTAGATGTTTATGTAACTTTACGTTAGTTTCATTGCATGTAAGCCATATACTAAATAAGTAAATAGTTTAGTTGGAGAAATCCACAGACTCAAACAAATCATTTTGTTCATATGATATTCTAAACTAAAAATAAAAAGCGAATATTTTTATTAAATCTACATTGTCAGTCATTTTATAATGTCTTATTACAACGCTGTTTATAAAAATTATAGAAAAAATGTTTTCATATGACTAAAACGAGAATAACTATACCAAGAGCAATTAAAGCCGCCAGGATACTTTATAGAGTCTGGGGAAATTAATATCTAGACCGCCTGAATCCTGAACCACAAGAGAATACAATACATCATCGGGTATTTTATTGTTTACCTAGAAATAATATTTTTGAAAGCCAAATACATATTCTATATAAACTAAATACATACAAGTGACAATTTACAAACAGAAGACAATCTTATCAAGTCTTATTTCAAAATTAAATTCTTCCAAATATTTGATTTCTTCTATTATTAAATTATTTGAGTTTTAGATAAATATAATGAATTAAGTAGTAACCAACACGTTTTCCTCATTGATTCCTTGTCTGTTATTGCTACATTGAACTTCGTAAATACAATTCCAATCGATAATGGCATACAAACAGTAGGATTGTTTTTTGATTTGACAGCTGTATTCGGTAAATATCGGTTGAAAAAACTTTATGTCGTAAGCTTAAGAGGTATTCTAGTACAATGATCCAACTCTTATTTATCTGACACAGTAATAATTTAATAAATATTAAATTAGATAATATAATGTCAAGCGATTAACGTACTGTAAATTTAAGTGATAGACAACTAAATTATTGTCAAAATATTAAATAATGTCAATATAAATTTAGAGATACCACAAATATGTAGGTACTATATTAATATTTTATTCGAAATTTCATAAAATACAAGTATACTAATAATAAGAATAGGTAAGCTAAAACAATGTAACTCTTTATATTTATATTTGCCTTTGTATAGTATTGCCAATATTTACAATTACATGCTTTTCTAAAATCTCAACTAAAAATGATCTTCTGCGATCCGTCAATAATAGCTTATATGCTGAAAAGCTTCGCTCAACGTCAACTGATGTAATTGACGCATACTTATATTTGCAGATAATTGATGGACTCATCTCATTAGTTTCATCGTAGTTTCCTTACAACACACTGGATTTTCTACTAAGCTTATTAAAGCCTCGTTTTTCTCTTGAACTTGCGTTAATTTAATTTTGAACGCCTCTCCTATGGCACCTCTCACATTATAAATTTTATTCTTGAAACTTTGAATCAATCCTATCAATTCACTGACAATGAGGTAATTTATCTTAGTATGCTTGAACCTTCAGCGGTGCTTTAATAATAGTATATTGTGTAACGAGTAACGAAAATAACATTTTTTTAAGCGAGAGAACAGAACTCGGCTACGCCTCGTTTGGTAATGTTCGCGAGCTTAAAAAATGATTTCGACGTGTTAAACACTATACTTTTTCTACGACCTCGTCTACGGCATTAAAACAAACTTAAAAAAAATATGTAAACAAATACTTTATATGCAGACCATAAGGTCCATCGCTTCAAATTTTCCCACAATTTTGCAAAATATGCAAGCGGCACAATTTCCGAAAATGAATTTACGCTATTATCAGCCTCCTATTCAATGAATTTTACATTGACTTCTTCATACCTCTTTCTCGACTTTTCTCGTAATAAGCCCGCATTGGTTTTCTCAGCTTCATTTACTATTTCTGTTGGTGCATTGAGAATATCACCTTTTGGATCAGAAATCACTATAAAGCTACGAACAGCACCAATTTTCGTGATTGAAAAATGAAGTTATACAGCGGCAGCAGGTAACTAGACGTAGGTGTAAATTAGTAGAAAATTTTCGTCACTACGGACGAAAGTTAACGTTATGGGATTTTCTCTCACTAGAGACGGAAATCTAATTTTCGCTACAGTATTCGATGACAAAATATGTCTTTAAAAGGGTCGTAGAAAAAATCTTTTTTTGTCAAATTGATCAATTAATTAATATCTGGAAATGTGTAACGTATTTTTTCTGTTACTCTGTTGACAGCATGAGCCGAATATGTTACGTGCATTAGATTCGGATAAAAGATCTTCAAATTCTGTGCTGACTTCACCATATATGCCGCAGTATTCGATAACATCAGTAATACCTTGTCCCTTGGAACCGCATTCGACAAATAAAACCTCGTTAAACTATCTTGTTATTTGTTTTCTCCAATTTTTCTGTGCCAATAAAAAAGATTGGTCAGCGCAATTTTCATTTAAAATTCCAATCAATAAGTTGGCAATATAGCTCATCGACTACTAAATAAATACAGGGTGGCGCAGGGGAACGGGAAATTTTGAAATAACGTCATGTCCACGAATAAATTCATAAAACTAGTAATTTATTAACGAAAGTGCATGTATGCAGCATGCCATTTATGTTTTTACAATCAAAATGTTCAAAAGTGTCTCTTTACTTTTTAAAGATGACATCGGAAAGATGTCCTCCCATTCGGCGTTCACACTCTAACAGCCTGTTATGAAAACTCTGGAATGCTCGGTGTAGCAAATCTTGGGGAATGGCAGTGATTTCTTGTTGAATGTTCTCCTTCAGTTCATGGATTGTTGCAGGACGTGTACGGTACACCTTGCCTTTAAAATACCCCCCACAGGAAGAAGTCGCACACACTAAGATCAGGGGATCCCGCAGGCCATTCAATCTCACCGTTACGTGAAATAGTGCGTCTTCCAAACAATTGACGAACTGCTGCCATCGAATGTCGAGCAGTGTGTGACGTGGCTCCGTCCTGCTGGAACCACATGTTTTCGATGTTAAGATTAAGCTCGTACAGTCTCGGTGTAAAGAATGTTTGAAGCATTTCAACATTTCGAGCGGATGTTACTGTCGCTGCACTACCATTCTCACTTGTAAAAAAATAAGGGCCGATAACACCATGACATGATACAGCACACCATATTGTTACCTTGTCGCTATGTAGTGGTCGCTGGTGTAACTCACAAGGATTGTCCTGGGCCCAATAACGAAAATTCTGTTTGTTTACGATACCGTTTAGGTGGAAATGTGCTTCGTCTGATATCCATATGTTACCAATGAAATTCGCGTCCTCGTTAATTTTAGCCAATATCTGCCTACTAAACTACATACGTGACGCTGGGTCTCGTTCATGTAATTGTTGCACAATCTGCAACTTATATGGATGGAAATGTAATTCGTGCAGTATTCTTTGTAAGCTTCGTCGCTTAATCCCTAGCGTAGATGCATGCTGTCGAACGGAGCGGCGAGGACTTCTCTCGATTGCAGCTCTAACAGCTTCAATGTTCTCTGGGGTACGTACCGTTCGAATGCCACCTGGAGCTTTCTTTTTCAATGCAGATCCTGTTTCTTCAAAATTACGCACCCACGTTGTAATCGCATGCGCAGATGGGACACGTCCATGACGTCCAAGCTAGTAATGCTGTCGAAATATTCTCGGCGCGGCAGTCGCACTATCACCATTTTTATAAAACGCTCTCACAGCTACTGCACGTTCCGCACAAGTCCAACGATCCATGATTACTAAATGGCAATGCGTTCACAACAATTGTGCGACGTTACGAACAACTGCCGGCTCTACAGTGCTGACAACTGTAGCGTTCAAAATTCCCCGTTCCCCTGCGCCACCCTGTATAATGTTAATTTATTGCTTCCTTAACTTCCATCATAGTTTCCTTAAACAATAGATTAATATACTGTTTTCTTGTAGTTGAACGACTAGGAACTGAGAGTTTCGTATAGTTTTCTACAAAATTGTTAAACGTTGAATTATCCAACATTGAAAGTGGAATGTTTCCACTTAAGAAGGCTTTACACAAGTCCCAATGAAAACTATTCTGTTCTAAATTTTTACTTGTTGAAGTAAACGATTGATTTAGAGTAGCTTGTGGTGCATTTTTAAATCTTGTGATATTTCCTATGCAAATCAGTTCCTTAATGCTGCGCTAACTGAAATTTTTTGTCGCATCGAATCTACAATCTCATCGTACTGTCCAAATACACGCCACGATGCCGCCCGGTGTCTTTCGCTTCTAAGAATCGCTCTACATATACTTGACCAGGTATATCTGCGAAGGCCACGTGACCATCTCCCCCAACCAAAGGTAACTCTGTATTGTTCGATACAGAGATTATTTTATATTAATCGTATTCAATTAACCATCAATTTACTGCTCAATTAAACGTTCGTTTCAGAGTATTGTGTTAATTTTCAATTAAATATTTAATATCGCTCCTTATGTATATATTAGTTTTGTTTTAATTACTTTTAAATATAACAATTTCAATTTCTTTCTTATGTATAAATAAAAACTTTAAGGACAACGCTTATGTGTTTTATTTATTTAGTAAGTAAGTTATATATATATATATATATATATATATATATATATATATATATATATATTTTAATTAACAATCATCACGCACGTCCTGGACCTTTGAAGAAACTTCACCAGCACCACTAATTATTTTATTTATCTTAGAATAATTTCATTATTATTAGCACGGCGCATCCACATCCCGATATCCAGCACAAGCCGCCGTTTGTAATATCGAGAACCAATTAAACCTAACTGGCGATATGACTAACCTATAGGTCAACAGATTCACTGGAACTTCCTCGGCTTGATAAACACAAATCTGGGGATTCCCGCTGTATGTAAATGCTTATGCGAACTGTGGCGGAGTGTAATTTTGACATACTATGAATAATGGTTTTATATATTTTTTTCGGTGCACTTCAGATATAAATTATAAAATATGAACAAGTATGCAATTTTATATGAAATATGCTCAAAACAGTATTTTTTTGCAAGATATGCAAAACAAAAGTAGTCGCAAATGCTTTCTTTTTACGGGACCCGTATAGACCTGCAAGAATTTTGGTAAACATATCATAAAGAAAAATATGTATTTTCATATAATTCTAGCTTTAATCATAAGTCATAACATTAGACGCTAAGTTTCCAACACGAAAGACTGAACTCTATACTAATTTTATGCACATAACTAGTATAGAAATGACTTACTTTATTGAAAGCAAATTTACTATTCTACTACAAACAGTATTTTATTTCTTTAAAAAGATAGGAATTTTTTTGTTTCTTAGTATTATTACGTGAATTTGCGAGTAAAAATATATTCCTGAAAGTTCAAAATGTAACGGCTTACACGTAAAGTTAGTAGCAGCTATATTATAACTTTAAACGAAATATTTTATTAAAAAGTTAGAATTCGCATTAAATTTTATTATCACTGTAACAGACGCCTACTATATAAAACACGCCCATTCTGGCGTAATCAAACCAGAAAGATATGAAACTCTAACCGTTGCATGATGAAAAGACGAAAATATTAAGAAATATAGTCATGTGTATTTCAAAATGGAAAAATATAAAATGAAGAAATGAAGAAGTACGAAGGATACTCTAAGTAAAATAAATAAATATAAGAATAAAGTGAGCGTTAAAACTAAAAAATGAATGATGTAAGAAAAACTTAAAAGATTTGAATTTGAAAATTGGGCGCCAAGTTTTAACGTACTTAGTTGATCCAACGCAATCTGTTAAATACCCCACTAGCTTTCGGGAGAGCTTGAGTACTTATGCTTTATTTTCTATCTCAGGTTTCAAAGTCGGTCGTTTGTATATCCCGTAGATGCAATGTAAATGTTCAATTTGTTTAATATTTTCCTTAATCTAATATTTGCCATATATTTTATTTCAATGCAATTATTTGATTTAATTTATAAAAATTAACATATTTTTTGTTAATCTAATGGCCCTTTTCGAAATAACTTGCATCGGTGTCCCAGTTAATGTGTTTAGCATTAAGATTTCTTAAACGAACAGATATATAATATCGATCAGGTGAGACAAAATATACTACAAAATATAATATATATTTCCAAAGTTCTGAGAATTGTGCTCTCATTAAATTACGCAGAACTTATAGGCATGAGTATTGGTGATAGACAAGTCTTGACATTAAAAATTACTGAAAAGCAACGTCCATCAACGGAACGTACAGACGCGTTTCGCTCTTATTGGAGCTTATCAATGTACGGTATCTCGAAGACGGATATGGCTTTTCACTTCTATACTTTGTGTATATATAGTTAACATTTTGAACTTACTGCAAATGAGAATTAATGAATACTAAATCTCATTTTTACATGTAAATGTCTCCTTATGTGATGCGTTGCTAACTACAATCAGACAAACCAAGTTTGTACTAGCATGTAGAATACACCTCGCCGTGACTCTGACCTTCCTGGTTGTTAGGATATTTAACAATTACTGAAACGCCACGTCCATCAACGGAACGTACAGACGCGTTTCGCTCTTATTGGAGCTTGCCAATGTACGGTATCTAGAATACGGATATGGCTTTTCACTTCTATACTTTGTGTATATATAGTTAACATTCTGCAATTTAACATTCTGCGACATTTACATGTAAAAATGAGATTTAATATTCATTAATTCTCATTTGCAGTAAGTTCAGAATGTTAACTATATATACACAAAGTATAGAAGTGAAAAGCCATATCCGTCTTCGAGATACCGTGCATAGATAAGCTCCATTAAGAGCGAAACGCGTCTGTACGTTCCGTTGATGGACGTGGCTTTTCAGCAATTTTTAATTATCCTAATTACCAGGAAGGTCGGAGTCGCGACGAGGTGTGTTCTATATACTGGTACAAACTTAGTTTGTCGGATTGTAGTTATTAACGCATCACATAAGGCGACATTTACATGTGAAAATGAGATTTAATATTCATTAATTCTCATTTGCAGTAAGTTCAGAATGTTAACTATATATACACCAAGTATAGAAGTGAAAAGCCATATCCGTCTTCGAGATACCGTGCATTGATAAGCTCCAAGAAGAGCGAAACGCGTCTGTACGTTCCGTTGTTGGACGTGGCTTTTCAGTAATTTTTAATTATCCTAACAACCAGGAAGGTCAGAGTCGCGGCGAGGTGTGTTCAAGAGCTGTTAGCCCGTTACGATAATGAATTTTGACAACGGATAATAACTACTGACGAAACGTGGATTCCTTATTTTAATCCTTAGACCAAAAGACAACCCAAAGAATTGCGTAAACACGAAGAAGGCATTTAAGGCGCGTGCAGTTCCGTCGGTATGCTTACTGTATTCTGAAATTGCGAAGGGATTATTTTTATGGATAATCTGGTGACAGCTACTACAATTAACGCAGAATATTATTCGAACTTCGGACCACTGCGGCAGGCACTTATTAGAAAACGGCCTGGGAAGGTATAGGTGTCCGTTATTGCAACAGGATAATGCAAGCACACCGCAAAAAAGACGGAGGATGAATTGAATGATTTACAATGGGAATTTCTTCCACATCCACCTTGTTCACCGGATCTCACACCGAGTGATTTTCATCTGCTCTCAGATTTGAAAAACCTTGCCATACCTTGCAAAACGTGCCATAAATAGGTGGATTGAAGAGACACCGAAGAAGTTCTTCGAGGACGCTTAAAAAAATTAATTTATTATGGAATAAATCTATTGAATTAAATGGCGATTATGTTGAAAAACTACATTGTAATATGGATGAAAATTGACAAAAGAAAAAAATTATAGCTAAAATTCCAGAACTTTGGAAACATCCTTCGTATAATCAAAACCAACGTACACAAAAGCAAAATTTCAAAATAACGAATATTGCGTGAATACTACACGCCAAAAATACCGAAATAATATTTTATCATTACTTTATTTAGATTTTATTTATATAGATTTCCAGTGTGTTACTCTAGTCCAAACGAATCTTATACTTTTTGAAATGTTTTAGTAAATTCTCATTTTTAAAATACAAGTAACCTACTTGCATCTAAAGTGTCTACAGGATTGGATTCTCGATTCATTTTCTCCCATTCCTTCCTGTTGCTTGATTTCATTTTCAATTCTTGTATTGTCGTTCTTTTCTTGTGCGCGATTTCCTATGTTTATCTTTTATATCGTTTGTCAGTCTGCCAGCTCTTCGTTTATGATATCTTTTAGATTTGGATGCCTGTTTAGCAGTCTTTCGTTCTGTAATCATTGCATAATCCTTTTTCTTAAATTATTTGATTTATTGCTTTTTGATATAGTCACCCTTTGAGCTTTATGTTTCTACATCTGTCAAGTCTTGTTCTGCCAGTAATATTCTGTAAGTACTGCTATTACCTTATTTTTTTGGTTAACTCGGTACTGACCAAGACTATGTTCTTAATTTTGTCGCATTTATTTATTTTTTTGCAGCAAAGTTTTATTTCCTTGAGAATATAATTTCCACAAAAATCAACAATGTAAATTCATTGTTGTTGTTTGTTATTAATAAAGGATAATACAATACTGTTGTATTGTCACTGTGGTACTGCATATCCATTGATATAGCTATTTCAAATACAAAAAAAAAACCATCACGTATGTTTTTTTTTTAATAGTAGTTACTAGTTTTCCATTATGCAAGATAATTGTGAAAATAAACGTTGGGGAGAATGCAACAGTAAAAAGATAGATAAATTAATAACCACAAATGTTCTGTCAAACACGGAACGGAATCAAAGAAGTATTTTACAAAAGTATTTTTAATAATATATAATATTATTAAACATGGGGTGTGAAGAACACAATACAAGTGCATATGTATTTTTGAATGTATCTTCTCCAAAGACGTAGATACGTATTTCACATTTCTACATGACTATCAATACGCCCCTGTTGGAGAAGAGACACATTCAACAAAACATAACTACCTTGCTATCTCGCAGATATTATTAAGACAGAGCGTGAAGGAATATTCAGCGCTGTCTGTATAATAACCGCAGAACTAGCCGGGTGTTTTTTATAGTCGGTAACCACCGTATCTATATATACCTATATATCTATAGATACATTCAAAAATACATATGAACTTGTATTGTCTTCTTCACACCCCATTTTTAATAATATTATATGTTATTAAAAATACTTTTGTATTATACAAAATTGGTAGGTGTTACCTACTCAAGTATGTTTCAAATTATGTCGTTAAAGAAGTATTTGGAAGCAGTTTATTGAATTTTGTACAGCACGTGAGTACAAAGTTGAACGAGATACATCAATTCAAATGCTGGCTTCATATTTAAAAGATTGTAATTATAATATGCGAAAATCAAATGGCGAAGACTAGAAAGAGGCCGTCTTAGAAGCATAAATATTATGAAGAATATGATATAAAATTAGATCCGTTTCATGATGTTGAATTCAAACAAGCTTGATTTGTAAGAGACTCCAAACGAAATGAACTCCAAAGTATTCCAAATAAAAGAAAATTAAGTGTAGCAGCTTTTACAGCAAGTGAATCGGAAATGCAGAAGTGTTTGAATGAAGACAATTCCAATGGACCCCCAAAAAATTTTTTTAATGTCGCTGCAGCAGAATTAGCTTGGCGCGGCAAGCAAACTGCATTTACAATTATGCGTCACTTCATCAGGTAAGTAGACAATTTTGGAAGCGAAACGGGGCTCGTTAAGTATAAACCTATATTCAGTAAAACCACACAAGGAGGTGCAAACCGTTGTGCAACTAGTAAATGGCGCATTCCAAATGCACGTAATAAAATGAGATCGTTCAACAAAGAATTATATAAACGACCAGAACACATAACTACGGACCGATTGTTCCTTTCATGCAATCCTTTCTGGAGAAATTTATCTAGAGGTGGTATAAAAATCTTCCAGTAGGTGTGAATGAGCTATCGAAATGGTCCAAACAGACAGCGATCCGTATTGGTCTTGATGTGCAAAATAAGAAGATAACTAACCGCAGTCATAGATCAACTGCGGTTACCAAATTATCAAATTCCGGAGCAACAATTGATGCAAATCACAGGCCATCTTAGTACCAGTTCTCTTCAATCATATGTGAACATACAACCTGAGCAGCATGAGAACATTTAAAAAAAGATGCGGAATAGTACCTTTGAAGCTGAAGGTTCTGAAACTACAAATTCAAGCATTTTACCGCTGCCCAAAAACCTTTTAATACAAGAAAATGTTGATGCTGGTGGTTCAGTAACAGTAAATTCCAACGCTTCATCCGAAATGAAAACAAAAAGCGAAGCACGGGTTCTCTTCGAAAATTATACCTTTAATATTTAAAATTTTAATTGTAATGATTTTAACAATTGCTAGTTCTTTTTGTGTTCCAATTTATTGTTAATATCATATTTTTGAAAAACTAAAATAAAAATATTAATTTATCTTTGTTAATTAGTGTGTGTCTCATTATATACTCTTCCTAAATATAATTCGTGGTACGCTTAAGAATAGATAATTTTTTTTGAAATGCCAACTCATCCAGCCCCAATTTTTAAAAAATACAAGCCCCGCTTTGCACTCGTTCTATTTTCATCGTTGGGAATTATATTCGTGGCATTTCAAAAAAAATTATCCATAATAAGCGTATCACTTATTATATTACCCTTGGGATGTCTTTTTGTTAGTTTAAAGTTTCTTTGTCGACTTCGCCATTCCTACTAATAATTGTTCGTAAATATTGCGTTGTAGAAATTTCAAAGATGTCTCTCCACATAATATTTTCACTACTATTTATACTAACGCACATTGAAGCAGATTTTCAGAAGGGTCTGAAAACTTCCGCTACCTTTGTTGATTTTCGGTGCCCATAATACAGTGTGGAAAAATGGAATGATTTTTAATTCCAAAAAATGATTCCATGTTCTAAATTAGGGAAACTTATCCAGAATATGCTGAGCAATCGCCGAATCGTAGTCCGGCTAAACACTCGAACTAGTAATAGCAAAACCTTGAAAAAGGGCTTGCCTTAAGGATCCAAGCATCAGTTCTGGCTTCTCTAATGTTTATCATTTACACCAACGATCTTCCACCCACAAAATCACGAAAATTTCTTTATGCTCCCCAACTAAGAATTTAGCAAAACGTTTTAACACCAATATCGAAAACATGTTAAAAAGAACCAGACTGTGTGTGGTCGAAAATAGAGTACATTTCCGGGATGTTGTCTTTTGTCACTAGTATTAAAAAACTTGATTTAGTGTACTTGCTTGCTGTACTAACCCGCTTTAAATATGTCATTGGCGGTTGAGGTTGGGATGGAAGGTTCCTTTCCTTTCACTAATATCTTAATCAACAATAACTATTCCAAGCAGGATATCCAACGCACGATAAGCCAACACCTTAACCCTCAACATAGTTCTGCCATTTCTAGAGCCTTATATACAATGTGTCGCCAAGCTTATCAGCAAAATATATATTACATATAACATGAAAACCATCTTCAAATGTCACACCACATTATCGTTCCACTTTTCTGTTATGAAACGTAATCACTTAGAAACCCATAGTGTTTACAGAATTTCAGGCTCGTGTGGCAGTGTATACATCGGTGAGAAAAAGCGTTCGACGAGCGCTCGTGTTATGGAACACGAGGGTTGTTCTAGGACGCTGCGCGCGACCAGGTCTCCACTATCTGAATATAGGTTGAAAACAGGACACCAAACTAAGTTTCAATCTGTCTAGATTCTATCCCACCACCATAACTACTTTAGCCGTAAAATATGTGAACCTATAGAGATCCTAATGCATTTCAATAATATCAACCGTGATGGCGAATACTTTCTACCCAACACTTGGCAGCTCTTCCTTCTCAAATTCTCAATCGTAACTGTGCCGTTCCAGAGACCCGGAACAGTTCCTATATAACCCCATCCCAAACTAACAAATTTTAAGTTTAAGTGCGACAAAAGTAGTAGTAGCCCTAACGATGTCCCTTGTAACAGTGGACGAAGCGTCAGGCAAGAAGGAAGCAGTGCCAAGAACGCGGTTCCAGCTCGGAAGCAAGTTGTCTTTTAATTTCATTCAGAAACCACTGGCCTATCCTATATTATTACAGTATAAATAATATAATAAGTATTATTATTTTTATAATACTGTTATGAAATGGATATATATATATATATATATATATATATATATAGTATTTTCGTGACCTTGGTATGATAAGGTAAACTTAATTAGTCGGCGATTAAAGGTCTGGTTATTACTTCAAAGTGTATATATTGAAAATAATCCTACATGTTTCGGCAATGATGCCTTTGTCAATGATATAAAAAATATAAATGACAGAATATATATTCTGTCATTTATATTTTTTATATCCTTGACAAAGGCATCATTGCCGAAACATGTAGGATTATTTTAAATATGTACACTTTGAAGTAATAACCAGACCTTTAATCGCCGACTAATTAAGTTTACCTTATATATATATATATATATATATATATATATATATATATATATATATATACCGGGTGTATTATGAAAAACCTTTCGTGCTGTAACTTTTTATTTTTTATCCGAATGTAATAAATTATACGTCGAACTAAATCGTTTTAAAAACACTGTAACGTGATCCGCTTTGAATTTTTTTTTACACTTTGTTTTTGACAGACAGCTGCAAACTGTGTTTTTTTAAATTGCACTATACTTTTTTTCCCTTATTCAAATATATTACTTTTTCTGAATATGAAACTGTAAACAACGCTATCTTTGTATGAAAAAAAAATCGAGAAATTGACGTTTTTTTTTAGTTTATTCTGTTTTTTCCGAACACAGAGATTTCTTAAATACATTTTAAATACTCTATTTTACTTTATTACCAGCAAATGTGTGTACCTTTTAAAATCACTTACATTCAATACTATATAGCCCATAAAGGATTACAAACCAATGTTATCAGTGAGCGGTGGGTCAACAACAACATTTACAGTGTTTATTTTAAAAATTTAAAAATTAAGCAGTCATATTGAACGATAAAAGTGCATTCTAAATTTTCGAAGGGAGCTGTGACCTCTGTCAGTCACACATTCATTATAACATTTTCAACGATTTATTTCTAAATTTTGTTATTGAAATGGATAATGGCGAATGTGTGGATGCGATTCAAGCATATTTTGAATGCGGAACAAATTCTGCAGCTGCTTTGCGACTTTATGGAAATCGTTTTCCTGACAGACTGCGTCCAAGTGCCGATAAGTTTGGAAGGCTCGTACGAAATTTACGAAATTTTGGATCATTCAAAAAACCAAAAATAAACGCACGTGTAATTCAAGATCAAAATTTAGAATTAAGTGTCTTGCTCTATGTGGAAGAAAACCCTAATACGTCTACGCGAGAAATTGCTCACTACATGCAGGTATCACATTCTACAGTTCAGTACATTCTGAAGAAGCACAAGTTCTTTCCTTATAAACCACAGAAGGTGCATGCTCTCGGTGAAAACGACCCTCAACGAAGGGTTCAATTCTGCACGGTTTTCATGAATAAACTAAGGGAAGATCGAATTTTTTATCGTCGTGTGTTGTAGTCAGATGAATGCACTTTTGGGAAAAATGGTGTATTCAACAGAAATAATCATTGCCATTGGAGCACTGAAAATAACAATGTTGTGATGCAACACAATTTTCAAAATCGGTTCAGTGTAAATGTATGGTGTGGCATTTTAGGCGATAGAGTAGTAGGGCCTTTTTTATGGAGGGTAATCTAAACCAAGAAAAGTATAATAATTTGTTACGCAATGAATTAGGCGATTATTTAGATGAGTTGCCACTTGCTGAGTTAAACAGAGTGGTGCCACACCCCATAATGCACGAATGAATACTGATTTTCTAAATAATTATTTTGGCGTCAGATGGATGGGCACTTACGGACCTATTCGATGGCCTGCTAGATCGCCGGATCTGAATCCACTGGATTTCTTTCTGTAGTCTTACATTCAAGATCATATCTATTTGACTCCACCTGATACCAGAGATGATTTAGTAAGAAGGATAGTACAAGTATGTCATGAAATACCACCAAATCTTATATTAAACGCAGCAGTTGGAGTTAATAGAAGGTGTCAAATGTGTCTGGAACAAAATGGGGCAAATTTCGAACATTTAATTCATTAAAATATATGATAGCTTGATTTCTGTAAATTTCGTAGTTTCTTTTAATAATAAAAAATTTGTCACTTAATTTAATGGAGGTGTCTTCAGGAAATAAATGTTTATTAGAATAAGTAAAAAAAAATATGTAATACAATTTAAAAAAAAAATTTACTATCTACTGTCTGTCAAAAACCAAAGGTTAAAATTTTTTTTTTAAAACAGGTTAAAGTGCTTTAAAAACGATTTAGTTTGATATATCATTCATTAAAATCAGATAAAATATATGGAAGCTACAGCCCCAAAGGTTTTTCATAATACACCCGGTATATATATATATATATATATATATATATACATATGGTTAATTATTTCTTGGAATTTGGCTTGATAAATATTTATCAAACAAAACTACTCATTTTAATGCTTCGACTTTTGTCTTATCTTCATGTGAATAAATAGATATTTTTCGTAAAATGTAAATTTATACCATATGAGCAAAAATTATTTAGATAAGGCATGCCAGGCAGGGAGGATTACTGTCTTTCATAGATTCAGCTTGTTGTTGCCAATTAAATGTCAGTTTTGATTTGAAGTAGTTGTAATTATATTGGTTATGTTAGCTAAAAAAACTTAAACGTCAGATTTTTTAGCTAACATAACCAATATAATCATAATCATGGTACATGGTAAAACTTCAAATCGAAACTGACATTTAATTAATGTCAAATAAAAATTCAAATCGAAACTGACATCCAGCCAACATGTAGAACCAATAACAGGCTGAACCTATCAAAGACAGTGATCCTTGCAACCATGCTATCCCTTATCTAAATATTTTTTGCTCATATGGTATATCTCTATGGTACTTACAATTTGTAATCTCCTTTTTACATTTTTTTAACTGTTTGAAATATTTTACTTAAAATATTAAATTGGCATATTGTACTTTCAACATATGGATGTAGACTGAATTTTAGTAGGCCTAAAGTATGTATATATTTTAATTTTTTATGTTTTGTCCCTATCTGTAACCTGATACTTTCGGCTTAACGGTGAGTGGCTTTTAAAAGATTTAAGTGGTATAGAATTTGAATTTTTACGCCATTTATATCACAGATATGTTATAATAATAGGATATATAGTTTTGACACATTCTAAATTTTATGACTGTCATTAACGGAATTTTCTTCATGTTTTTTAATATGAATTAGTTCTAATACTGATCTTGCTTTGTAATTTGTTTCCATTTGTAGTATTTTAACATCTTTGTAATTAAAGGTGTGGCTATTTTTAGTTTCATGTTTTTTTTTTAAGCTGTGAGGCTTTTTTAATATTTGTGATCATTGATTCTGCCTTTTAAATGTTATTCTGTTTCACATATATAAACGCGACCACAATCATTACATGGCATGCTATAAACCACATGTTTTCTGATGGAATGGCTGCTTTCAATTTTGTTTTAGTGAAACTTAAATTATTGTCATTTTTGTGAGCAATGTCGATATCATATTTTTTTATAAAAAATTTGTTTAATTTTTGAAATGGTTGCGCACGCAACATACGGTATTGATAGATATTTTTTCATAGTGTTAGCTAATTTATTAACCCTATATTGTTGGAAATTATACATTCTGTTTTATTATTCTGTTATATCATGTGTATTTATAATTATTGTCTGACAAAATGGTTTTTATTTTATTTAATATGGCTTTCTATTGTAAATGGCTGGGCAGTATGATAGATAACACAGGTCTACAAAATTAAACTTTTTGATAGATGTTTTTACTTTGAAAACTGATTTTATATAATTTTGGTAGGCTGATTTCAAAAATTCTATGCATTTATTTGTATCACGTAAGGTTTTTTTTGCAAATATTAAATGAAAAAAGACGATATTTCTAAAAAAATTTATTTGTTTATTGAGTAAAAAGGTGGAATACCAGTTAAAAAAGTGGAAAAAAATACTTTACTCAGTCTTTTTTAAGTGAAATCTTTGTCTTTTTGCCAGAAAGCTGCGTTGTCCGGACATTCGGTTGTATGTTTTTAAGGTCATATCCCGCTTTAACATCCAGCCGAGTAGTCCGCCATCACCGTTATGCTCCATCTGCCTTGGTATCGCCGCTCCATTTCCTTAATGTCTTGGTGAAACCTCTCTCCCTGTTCTTCGCTAACTGCTCCAAGATTTTCAGGAAAATAGTTCAAGTGTGAAAACAGGAAATGCACTTTCAAACTCATATTACAACCTAGACGATGAAAGTGTTGTAACATATTTTGAACAATATTTTCGTAGTTTCGTCCTTAGAGTTCCCAAGAACCTTATCAATTACTTCTTTAAATGAAACCCAGGCGCTTTTCTCGACATTGGTTATTGTGTTTTGAAAATCCTTGTCTTTGCATAATGTTCTTATCTGCGGCCCAACAAAAATACCTTCTTTTAACTTGGCATCGGATAAGGCTGGAAATGTCTCGCACAAATATTTAAAACACTGTCCATTTTTGTCTAGGGTTTTAACAAACTGCTTCATCAAGCCAAGTTTGATATGGAGAGGAGGCAGTAAAACTTTTTTGGGGTCAACCAAGCTATCTCTTAATACATTTTTGCTACCAGGTGTAAGGCTTGTTCTAGAGGGCCATTCTATTTGAGTCCAATGTCTATCCCTTGCTCGACTATCCCACTCACAAATAAAGCATGGAAATTTTGTATAACCTCCTTGTTGTCCTAGTAGCATGCACAGCACTTTAATATCACCACAAAGCATCCACTGATGTTCTTGGTAGTATATTTTCTTTAAAAGAAGTTAAAAATTTTCATACGTTTCCATTAAATGTACCGAATGGGCAACGGGAACCGAGGCCAGCTCGTTACCATTGTGCACTAAAACGCCTTTTAAACTACGCTTACTTGAGTCAATAAACAGGCGCCATTCTTCTTTTACATACGGCACATTTCCTAATTTTGAAATTAAGTCAGGAATATTGTTACAATACACTAGCGATCCGTCTTGAGTAAAATATTGACATAACTCTTTTCGCGATTCCGGTAAAAGCTTGATGTGACGCCAGGTGCCAGTAAATGTTTCTCACGAAGTCGGGAGGCTAACAATTCGGATGCATCCTTTGGAAGGTGCAAATCTCTAATTAAATCATTTAGTTCGCTCTGGTTAAACACTTCGGGCTCTCTGAAATTTGGTATGAAATCTTAGTCATCTGGGTCGCAATTAGATTCCTCTGATTCTGACGATATGACGATTTCTAGTGCTTTTGGGGCGGTAGGTATCGGTACATCTGGTCCATGAGGAACTGGTCGAATAGCAGAGTCAAGATTGGGATACACAATTTGTTTCTTATTTTTTCTGTTGAATCCTTGAACATTACACGAACAAACATAACAATCATCACTGTTATTTCTAGGCTCTCGCCATACCATAGTAACACCAAAGCTCTAGAACGTATAAATATGGAAAGAAGACATTGTGTGAACAATCCGAATAACTGTTGTTATATCTGTGGTAGTTATGTCGTAGTAAAGCAGAGGCAAACTATAACTTCGTTTGTGAAAAATGTATACCACGCTTATTTTGGTGTAAAAATTGGCGACCAAGACAAGTCCTGGGCTCCTGATACTGTTTGTTCCGTTTGCGTTGAAGCATTAAGAAACTGACAAAAAGGTAGGAAGAAATGTTTACGCCTCTGCTTTACTACGACATAACTACCACAGATATAACAAAAGTTATTCGGATTGTTCACACAATGTCTTCTTTCCATATTTATACGTTCTAGAACACTTAAAATACGCAACAACGAAGACAACAAGCGCGCGGACACAGTAGCACCACGACTAACACAACCAAACTGCACATAAGCAGGTTTCAACGTTGTATTGACGCTTCTGCGCCGACTCTGTTGCTTTGCTGAGAAATCTAATATTAACCAGTGTTGCCAAATCACATTTAATTTCATAAAAATCAATTGATTTAAAAATCATGTCTAACATGGAACAAATTCTTGTCATAGGTATGTATATTAATAAATTAACATTTTTAAGATATAGAGCGCTATAAAAAAAATTTACGTGATAGAGCAAAAATATGGCGTTTTTTGGAATAAGGGCCCCAAACATATACAAATTAGCAAACAGCTTTCAAACATCAAAATCACTGTGCAAATAAGTAGTAAGTAAATGTGAGAAAAAAAATTAATCGTGAATTATTGATAGCAACGAAGAAAATTTATCGAGAAAATTTTAAACATTAATTGTTTTCCAAAATAAAAATAATTGGTCAGAAGATTGGAGAAATATTAAAAAAAAAATTCCTAAAGAAATTATTTAAAATCCTCCATACATATGGTATATTGGAATTCATAATTTAACAACATAATTTTATACTATTTCGTTCAGTTAATTATTTTAAATTAGTTATAGATATAACCATGCAAAATATCTACTTTCTGGCTCATATTACAACCTAAAATATATACTTCACCAGGAATACAAATCAAAATACATTAGTGTAATCACAATTTATATATTCCGACCTTTTAATTCATTATGTGCTTGATTGAAAGCAATCAAGCGAAATGTGATACGTGCTTTAGATAAAGATATGTCATGGGCAAGAACGTAGCGTAGAAACCACGCAATTAATGTATTTGTATCCTGCTTCAAATGTAAATTATTGAACGCAATAACATTATAATTTGAACTTGTAAAGAGAAATCGCGGTTAGAGTAGCGATTATATAATTGGAATCGATGCACTATGAGTTACCCTATAACCTTCAATATTAATTATTGTTACTGTTCAATCATTCCTATATAAATTTTCAACATATTCTATGTCGAAACATTAAGCGTATCAGAGTTTTGATTCGTATATACATAATTACCGCTTAACCAGTAAGCGGTAATTTATTAATTCGAATGTCATTGTAACATTTTCATATCATATTTTATGAGTATACTTTAACAAAAGTAAAAGTTCGAAAAAATAGTGTGACATTTTAAAATTATAGTCATTTTGCAAAAATAATGAAATTTAATAACGAATATTTTCGTTAATTAAGGCCCCAAGAATGTTTCGATGAAGGAAGGTGCTTAGTATTGAATTATGTTCATTTCCTATAACAAGATTCCGATATAATAAATGTGATCGTAAACCCTTAAAGGATCAGCTTGGCACTAAACAGCTGCCACCGACAAAAACATTGTACGCAACATAATAGGTGAAAATCAGCATGTTATTGTTTACTCGAATCGAGCAAATAAGCATGTGACAGCTATTAACAGCATCTCATACAATAATTTGGGTGAACGGTTATTCAAGAAAGACAAAATATATATTTAATTAAGAAACTCACTTTTATTTTGATTTTGGACAATAATTTAAGCAAAGAGATTTGCTTAAATGTCTCTAATTTATCACCAGTTTAAAAGAGTCGATTTTTATGAAACCACTCTCGTACACTTTGCCAATGGATCTTCTCTGGAACATATCATTGTAATAGGCGACGAATGTTATACCTATTTATATATTCACATGATCCCCAAAAACAAAGCAGCGGTCGACTATTTAAATCTTCCAAAATAACTCCTTCAAAAGATACCTGATATTTGACCAAAAATAAGCCTCATCATAATGGTCATCCGTTAGAAAACTAGAAGTATTTAAACGAAGTACCTATAGTTACACATTCAACAAGGCACGTCGCAGACCGACAAAGTGTTTATCTGTAGTATCTATCTGTTGATCGAATCATCTGACAGGTAGGAAATTATTTCTGAACATAAGTATCACATAAATATGATGGCAAATTTTATATTTGAAATCATATGCCGAAACATGTAAGATTGTTTTAAATATATACATATTGAAGTAAAACCAGACCTTAAATCGCCAACTAATTGAATCTACCATAACATACTAAGGTCAAGAAATAATTATCTTTATATATATATATATATATGATTATTTCCTGTTGACGGTAACAACGTAGTTACTAATTATCGATTAATAATTATATATATGAAGCGTTGTTCTTCGGGATATTTCGCCGCGTTTGGATGATTTCGTCCTGAGAAAGACAACTTTCTTCCTGACGTTTCGGTGATATCACTTTCACCTTTTTCTAGAGGATCTTCTCGTTGCGATGGTAACTTCAAGAGTGCGTCGATTTCCTGTGCCGCTCGTATTATATGGTCCCGTCGTAGTGGGGACGCGTGTCTGGCTCCTCGTGATTGGTGCGTCGGTTGTTCTGTCGCTTTCGACTATTGGTCGATCGGTTTGGGTTCGGTCCGAGTTAGTATGACTGGGCTGTGGCAAGTGATGTCACCGAAACGTCAGGAAGAAAGTTGTCCTTTTCAGGACGAAATCATCCAAACGCGGCGAAATATCCCGAAGAATAACGCTTCAACAAACGACCGCTAAAACATTCGACGAAATATATATATATATATATATATATATATATATATATATATATAGAATAAAATAAATTAGAAGCGGGCAAGCGGTCTGTCAATTAAAAAACTCATTTATTAAGTATCCCTATATTTCGCAACAACTTTGTTGCTTTTCCGGAGATACTACAAGGTGAATGAGAAATAACATTAAATAAATAAGAGTATAAAGCAGTAGTAAAATACTTACAAAATGTAGAGTTGAAAAAAAATAATAAAATTGACGTACAAGGACAATAAAATTGATTAGATTTAAAACTTAAAGTAACTATAGATACAAGCCTTTGAAATCTTTAAAAAACATGTATATGTAAAAGTTAAAACATGAAAAATAAAAAATATATATATAAAACGAAACACATAGCAAAAAACTAAAGTCACAAGTATATAAAAAAATAATGCATTATAAATTTAACAATATATGGACCAAATAACAAAACAATTTTTAGATGGTCAACTAACCGTCAAACCGAATATATTAAAATAAATTATACTTAGTCCGTTAGTATCAGATCTATAATTTACGTTATTTGTGTCTCTGTTAATGTGGACCATTTCTAAAAAGGTGCTTTTTTTAAGGTTATTTTCAACGTCTAAGATCTTAACGTAAACAAAATTGAATTTATGATCACGATCAAGTGCATGGTCCACCAATGCACAAGATCTCTTTCCAATACGGACATCACTTTTATGCTGAGTGATGCGCTGTTTTAGCCACTGTGATGTCTGACCTATATAAACGCCACAACAATCCGAACATGCTATCCTGTAGACAACATAACTATTTAAAAAGAAAGGTGTTATGTCTTTGATCTTACTATACAACTTCTTCAAAGTATAGGTGTTGTATTTAGCTATTTTAATGTTATTAAATTGTTTGAAATGTGAAACAATTGTATGAGTAAGACCACCAATGTATGGGATTTTTTTTTGTAAATCACACTGTCTGCAGAAACGTCCTCAGTAGGGCCATCATAAAAGTTTGATTTATATATCAATTTATTAGGTATGTGCTTAGGATAGCCATTGTTGATGAAGATGTTGAAATGTTCTTTAAGATTGTCATTAAGAAAGGTTTCATGGCATATATGTGCTATTCGGTTTCTCGTAGCTATAATGGTGTTTGAGAGGATGATGATCGCCGACTTATTAAGTTTATGTACTATATATATATATATATATATATATATATATATATATAAGGTGTGTATAAATTGTCGCAAAAGATACACGTAGCGACATTCTTCGTTCGGTTCTGAATAAAAAATCTTAATGTTAAAATGTCGTATCATGCTTCGTAATTTCGTAAATGTCAAAATTTGACAGTAATGATTTTGATTGAACTCACTTTGAAATACAAACTTATTGTTCTACAACGTTGCCAAATGTGTTTTTCGTGGAAGTACGTTAATGAATAAATGTTTAAAACAAGCTTTTAAATCAAAAAGAAAACGTTTACGAAATAATACTAGTAAAATTTTTTTCTTTAAACTAAATTGCATCTATCTCTATTAACAGATATCGAAGAGCAAAGGTTAGTTACGCACTAAAAGTCTGAACTTCAAGAACTCCGTGAAAACATACGAAGCATGATACGACATTTTAACATTAAGATTTTTTATTCAAAACCAAACGAAGAACGTCGCTGCGTGTAGCTTTTGCGACAATTTATACACACGTTATATATAGAATTTAATTGGAGTGAGAAATGAGAATCATTCAAATCTCATCTCACATGCAATTGTCGCTAAATTTGTGCAGTTGATTCTACAATCTGACAAGATTACTCCTGCCGAAGAATGTAGACGCAAACACGTTGCGACCTTAGTCATCCACCCGTGCGGATAATGAAAATTGTATGAAAAAAACCACATCCGTCCAGAAACGTGCAGATATCGATATTTCGTGTTTGCGTCTACATTCTTCGGCAGGAGTAATCTTGTCAGATTGTAGAATCAACTGCACAAATTTAGCGACAATTGCATGTGAGATGAGATTTGAATAATTCTCATTTCTCACTCCAATTAAATTCAATATAATTCGTATATATACACGAAAGTATACAAATAAAAATCATGTCTTGTCTGAATATTGTGTACTGATGAGCTGTAACGACAGCGAAATATCGATATCTGCACGTTTCTGGACGGATGTGGTTTTTTCATACTATATATATATATATATATATATATATATATATATGGTAAATTCAATCAGTTCGCGATTAAAGGTTTGGTTTTACTTCAAGTATATATATTTAAAACAACCCTACATGTTTCGGCAATGATGCCTTTATCAAGGATATAAAATAAAGGCATCATTGCTGAAACATGTAGGGTTGTTTTAAATATATATACTTTGAAGTAAAGCCAGACCTTTAATCGCCAACTGATTGAATTTACCATATCATACCAAGGTCACGAAAATATTATATATATACCGTGTGTCCCAATTTCGATGCTCATCATTGGTATCTCGGTTATTAGAAGATATAGAACAACGGTTAAATGGGGAATGTTTTGCAGAATTCAATACTCGCTGCAAATCTCATTTCAAATTTGACCTAACTTTTTAAATTTTTAAAATATTTTGAAAAATCAAAAATTTGCCGATTTCGTTATTCCTCAATAACTCGATAACGCTTAGTCTGACCTCTTTTAAAGTTTTACATTGTTCAGACACTTTTTTAAAACAAATTATTTGATACAAACAGAAACCCCCGATTGTCATTTGTTTTTAAGTTATTACCACTACCTTTTGTTTTTCATATGGCGGCCATATTCGATTTTGGGTTTGTTAGGTAGTCCTCAAAATGTGCTTTTCAACGATGTATAACATGCCTGAAAAATTTTTATTTATAAGGAAAATATTAATAAAAACGTAAATTAATCTTTAATATGAAATTAGTAGGCTGAAAAATTTAACACCAATGTCAAATGAAAGTGAAAAGATATTCTAAGTAATACTGTAAACAAACGAAACGATAAAAAAATTATAGAAATAAAAAGTAAAGATACAGAACTTAAAGTTCACATTCACTTAAAGAAATTGTTCAATATGACGACCATTCTGTTCCACACAATTTTGACACCTTGTTCGAGTAGAGTTACAAACTCTACGTAGCGTGTTTCCGTTTACTGATCGTAGCATATCTAGTACTCTTTGTTCTAAAATTTCTGGCGGTTCAAAATCAAATACTTCGTTTTTAGTGGTACCCCATAAATAAAAGTCAAGCGGGGTAAGGTCGGGTGATCTCGCAGGCCATTGCACGGGTCCATTATTTGATATCACTCTCTCATTAAAGTTTTCTCCCAAAAAAATGTTGCCGTTACGAGTGTTATGGGCCGGGCAACCATCTTGCTGGAACCAGATGTTTTGCATGTTCTCGGGATTAATAATTTGCCTCAAAGCAGGCATTATCTCGTTTGTTAGTAGCTCCAAATATCTGTTACCAATTAAATTGTAATCAAAGATAAAAGGACCTATTAACTGATTATCTAAAACGAAAAAAAGAGTTTAAAAAACAAAAAAAATGTAAACAAAATGTCATACCAATTAAACCGCACCAGACATTAAAACCAAATCGAACTTGAAATCTTCTTTGATTTACCAAATGTGGATTTTCAGTAGACCAATGATGATAGTTATTCCTATTGAACACTCCACAATTGGTAAATCGTGTTTCATCTGTCCATAGTATTTTCCTAGGAAAATTAGCGTCATATTCACATTTTTGAAGGTACCACCTGCTAAACTGTAATCGTCGGAGATTGTCATTATCACTTAAACCTTGTACAATTGTTGGTTTGTAAGGGTGATACTTGTTTTTCGTCAAGGTTCTGTGAACAGTAGATTTTGAAATCCCTGTTTCTCGTGTCACACGACGAACTGATGTGCTGGGATTGTTTCTAACGTTCTGCAAAATATTATTTAGACGTGTATCAGCATCATTAACTTCATAGTTAGCTCGTTTTTGTTCGAAGCTTCCAAAGTTTTTTAATTTGCTAACTAGTCTTCTAAAAATTGTCCTGTGTGGCTGTTGTTTTTCTGGAAAACGCTCTGCATAACTCGTGCACGCATTTTTAGTGTTTCTATTTGCTTTGAAATACACTTCCAACATATCAACTTTTTCTTCGTTTGAATATGTATGTGCCATTATCAATACTTATAAATCTTAATACTTGACAATAATTACTTATCACTAACTACAAGTAGTTTTAATTAACTTATCTCTGCAGCACTAATTGTACTTTGACAGGTTATCGTTTTGTTTCATTGTCAGAATACATTTGTCATTGACGTTTGACGGAACATAATGTCTTTGCTAGTGATACACGCTCAGAGGTTAGAATTATCTGACATTTTATGTAAAACCAAATACAAATCTCCCCACTACTTTTAATCCTACGCGAACTTACCCCTCCTCGCGCCAACTTAATTGGCGTTTGCTATACTTAGATTATCTTTTCACTTTCATTTGACATTGGTGCTTAATTTTTCAGCCTACTAATTTCATATTAAAGATTAATTTACGTTTTTATTAATATTTTCCTTATAAATAAAAATTTTTCAGGCATGTTATACATCGTTGAAAAGCACATTTTGAGGACTACCTAACTAACCCAAAATCCAATATGGCCGCCATATGAAAAACAAAAGATAGTGGTAATAACTTTAAAACAAATGACAATCGGGGGTTTCTGCTTGTATCAAATAATTTGTTTTAAAAAAGTGTCTCAACAATGTAAAACTTTAAAAGAGGTCAGACTAAGCGTTATCGAGTTATTTAGGAATAACGAAATCGGCAAATTTTTAATTTTTCAAAATATTTTAAAAATTTAAAAAGTTAGATCAAATTTGAAATGAGATTTGCCGCGAGTATTGAATTCTGCAAAACATTCCCCATTTAACCGTTGTTCTATATCTTCTAATAACCGAGATACCAATGGTGAGCATCGAAATTTGGACACACGGTATATATATGTTCATTCGGAGTGTTGCCCGGCAATAATTTGTGTTGATTGAATTTCTGGAACTGACCCGCGTTGAGGAGTCCGTGAACGGACAAGTTTCCACTGGAGCTTTCGTAAGAGTGGCTGCTACCATTTTCGGGAGGAGTGCTATGTTTTTAAAGGATGTCTGAACACGTATTCCATATGAACTTATAATTTTAGAAAAGTTATAAACTAAATACTTGTAGTAATACAATTTTGGATGAACGTAGGCCTAGGCCGAAAACAACAGAGAGTTGGCGTCTGTTTGGTGATATCGTATAGTACGCGTCGTTTTTGCAAGTACAAATTTTAAAATTTGAAAAACATAGTAAAAAAGTATAATACTCACATATAAGTTGTATCACGGCGAACATAAATTAATAGCATAACTTTCCATACAGAATTTGTACCGCACGCCAGCTAGTAAAGGTTAGAAAACTCCGAAAACCATTAACCTATCAGCCATCGGCATATCCATACTTTCCAGTACTGCAGAAACACCTAGATCCCGTATTCCAGTAAGAAATTGCTGCTGTATACATTCAAATTTGCCCTGGTACCACAAACACGTATTTATTACCTCTTTTTTTAAAGAAAAGCATACGAAATTTATATAACCTAGTTTAGATACATCTTAAAGTTAAATTTTTAAAATAATAACTTAAGCAACACCTACCTAGTAATGAACCGTTCCTTTTAAGATAACTTTAAACCTCATAAGCAATATTTTTCATTTGTAAAACCATTTCTTTTGCATGTTTAGTTCATCATACATGTACATCATACATCATACACACACATGTATGTCAAGTGATCACATATTCTAAGCAACAACTGATCGCTATATTATTTAAAATATCTATTTAACAAATATTAAATCTCGTTTCTTAATACTTACCTCCGACACTTTTATTTCTATTTATAAGAAAGTCAGAAAGTCAGAAAGTCTCTTTCGTCCGTCAGATGTCACTTATTAAATAAGTGCCACCTTATAGGATGAAATTTTCTTTATCTTGTAGGCGATTTCAGTGGAATGTACTGGTATATACAGATACAGATCTATTCATAAAGATTTGTATCATTTGTATTACATTGCTTCACTAGCTTGACTGACGACGCCTAGATGGCAGAAACACGTATCTTAAGCAGAAGTAAATGCTGAAAATACGAGGTGTATTGTCCATTTGTACAGTTACAGATATGTTTATTACATGTCTGTTTCAATTGTAACAAAAGCGTTATACGTGCATAACGTATAGATATACTTAAAACTTTTTTGTAAAAGAAAGTCAGTGTACATGAGTTGTATTCTATTTGCCATGTAGTAGGTTTGAATGTCAATTTTTAATAAAAAAAAATTAAATCAAGGTCTGAATATACTGAACCGGCTCCTGTAGACGAAAGTTTCTCTTGCTCATTAAACGAACAACCCATATTTAAAGCAATATTACATTTAATAACAAATATAAATTTTATTTTATACCATTGAAATTCGTTACCACATAGGCACAAACTATTCAAGCGACATCTTATAAGCTTAGATGGAACCTGCTTCCTAGACAAGGTAGGTACCTATGAGAAATAAAACTATCCATTTATTCGGCATATTTGTAATAAAAATAACATTTATATACATAATCTCTATCTCTGTCTCTATTATTTATACTATATTATATTATCATCATCAACATACACGATAACAAATGTCGCCGCAAATGTGGAACAATTTAATTTTATTATCATAATTTATATTGTTCTTTATCTGCCTATAAGTATTCGGTAACAATATATATATATATATATATATATATATATATATATATATATATATATATATATATATATATATATAAGTGTTTAGATAATTTCTTAGCCGTTCATTAAATATAACATTTGGTAAATTATTGGAGTTTTTCGGCTTTATTATATGAAATATTTACAAATATTAATAAGTGGGGATGTAAACATTGCTGTCTACAAATTACAAAGCAAATCATACGAAATGATGATGATGATGTTGATTTGCTTTGTAATTTGTAGACAGCAATGTTCACATCCCCACTTACTCTGCAATTACATACATTCTAATTTAATATTTGTAAATATTTCATATAATAAAGCCGAAAAACTCCAATAATTTATCAAATGTTATATATATATATATATATATATATATATACATTTTTATGTGTGCCGTTACTTTTATATGACAAATTCAAATAACTTTTTCAGATTCACAACACGAACGGTAATTAAATGTACAAATACCTAACAAACCGCATCAAACAAAGTTGTTTTTTTCTTAAAAAATGGTAAACAAAAAGTTTCGAAAGTTGACCATTGAGCGTTTCTTAAATCATATTTAATTAAGTTAGGTATAATCTGTAATTTATAAGCAAGCCCACACACCTGTAGCATCGTATTAATTTACTTTCATTAAAACATTTCGATGTACTTATAACGAGCACTTATCAACGTTAATCATTAATTTAAAGAATATGAATATAAATTGTCTGTATACTAAGAGCTTTTTAAACATTAATCGGATTATATGAGGTTATAATTTATACTATCTAAACCAAAGCATTAATATCGCTCCTGTTACTCCAACAAGAAGAATTTTATTAAATCCACATATCAGATTAAGTACAAGAACTACGCTTTTAATGTTTATGATAAAAAGAGTGAACATTTTAATCAAAACAAAAGACGAGATTTTTCTAATTTCTAATAGTATTAAAAATGAGACAATGGAGTTTACTTAAAAGTAGGGAACTGAATTTTAAAAATAATTCCACCATGATGTTAAAGTGATGTTCGCAGAAAGATTATTTTTACACCTCTGGTAGAATAACTATGAATTATTTACTCGTGCTATACCACGGAAACTTGGCACATTTTTATCCACTCAAATAACGGAACGAACGGCATTTTATTGTACGTGAACTAAAGGAAAAATTAAATTGGTTTTCTTTAGCATCCAGCAAATTCAATTCACGAGACACTCTTTTAAAACGCCCAAGTAGAAATTAAAAAGTCGAACAGACGTCACAAACGAATAATTAAGTTACAAACATATTATTTTTGGTTGCTTGTGGTGAAATGAAATGGCATCTTTTTGATAAAACTTATTACGCAAAATGTTCGTAGAAAGAGTGAACACTGGTCAACAAATTTTCATTTCTTTTATTTAGAAACTATGTACAATTTTCGTTTCTTTTGTAGTTCTAACAATAGTAACAACAACAAATTTATTCTATCAGGTTATGGAAATAAAAATATTGAAAAGTAAATTAAACAATGTTAAATAGAAATAATAATAATAATAATAATAATAATAATAATAACAATATCCGTTAACAATTGGATCTGAAAATTTTGACACCTCAGCGTCGCAGGCATGGCTGTATACATGTAACCTGTTTGCAGAAACAGAGGGATTCATAGCCGCCATCCAAGATCAAGTAATTCCAACGCGTTCCTATAGGCAAAAAATTCTTAAGGAGAATTTATCTGACATTAAATGTCGTGTATGCGCAGATAAGGAAGAAACAATTGATCATATGATGGCAGGATGCTCTGTACTTGCCCCCAAACAATATCTCGAGAGGCACATCAGGGTTGCAAAAATATTACACCAGCTGCTCAGACAGAAGCACTTGTCGTATTCTGAAAATATCCCGTATTATGAATATGAAGGACGAAAATTCTCGATTATATTGGAATCGCCAAATAATCACAGATAAAACAATTTCCAACAATATTCCAGATATAATACTGACACTGAAGAAGGACAAGGTAACGGACATTGCTGTTCCGTTGGCAAAAAACACTGCATGGAACTATAGTGAGAAGGTAAATAAATAGCGACGAAATCAAGAGTATGAGGAAGATGGACAAGGTCCTAATAGTCCCAATTGTGATTGGCGCAACTGGAGAAATTCCACAGAAATTACACAAGTCCATAAATACTTTGGATCTCTACCAAAAACTTTATTTAAAAATGCAAAAGAGTGTCTTGTTAGACACGGCTGCAATAATACGTCGCGTGCTAAACTGATGTTGCAGTGCGCGAACGCGGGCAACGTGGCCGGGAGGCGAAATGACGGAAAGGGTGGGGTGCTGATGTGGGCCTCTACTGGGTAGTAGCCTAGCATATGCGCTACCAAACTCTAGGGGGGTCTGCCTGATGGGCGGACAGGTGCCATTCCGCCTTTCCAGCAGGGGAGAGAGGAACCAAACAACGCGGCGCAAAACACGGCGGCGCGCAATGCACACACCACTAGGACCGGTCCTGGGCGGCAACCTGGCTAGGCTGCCGTTAACAGCACACACACGTTCGACGTGTGTGCAGTGCCCCCGCAATGGCGGAAAACGTTAAGATGGCACAAAGTGTGACCGTAGTCGACCGAAGTAGCCGCTAAGAGTGTTCCCTCGGTTGGCGATGAGCAACCCCGTGCAGGGTGCGCTTCGCTGGTCTGCGCCTTGCCTCGATAGGGCCGTCGAAGTACTGCACGGAAAAGTAAAGAAGTTGCCGGGAAAGGGTTGGCGCCCTGCGCAACGGCTGGTTTCCCGATCTCTCAAAATTAACGCGACCGGTCACTAAACACACGCACGAGCGCGCCAACACACAACACCCTACACTTGCGCGCACGCACATACACAAACCACACACCCAGAGAGAGACGCAAGCTGCCAGCAGCAACCAACACACAAGTTCATACCCGGAAAGAGACACAAGCTGCTAGCAGCGGACAACACATATGTTCACACCTTGAAAGTACTGGTAAGTATCTACTATAATCAATATTCATATAAAATAAATGAATGATAGATAACTATGCCATCCATCTTGTTCGAATGAACCGATGGGGTAAGATAATGGCAACCAAGAACGAATGGTTTATGTGAGTGGAAGAAATAATAATAATAATATAAATGATCATTGTCCAACACTTTATAAACCAATTATAGGACATTATACAAAATTAGACTATTTAATGTCTGAAAAAAAAATACACAGCATTACAATGAGATTACACCAAATAAGTAAATGATCTCAAACCAGCACACAAGTAAGACAAACACTAACCCAAAGAGATACGTTTATATTGGTGGCCATATGGTATAACGTATATTTCACTAAAATATTGGTTCTCGCAGTCGGGATGTTGACAACTTCAAAATTGCAGGTAGTACGAGTTGGTACATTTAGATTTATTTGCGCGAGTAGCGAAGGGGCGTCGATCCTTTGCATTAAAAGGTTACATGGAAGCTTTGCACTATAATCCTCTCTACGACGGGATAGTGACACAAAATTATGTAGAGCCGGTAAATGCAGATTATCGATACCACGGGCAGGGTAAATGCCATCCATTCAATACGACAAGTATTTTAAGAATCTCCTTGTTCGACCGAGATTTGCTGGTGTAGATAATGCGAATACCAGACGACAGATGCATATTCCAACCTGCATGGAACAAGAGCATAGTATAGTACCTTAATACTGTTCAACTTAGAAAAATTGCAATACTATCACAAGAAAACCGAGAGACCTGCTACCAGAAGATCAGATGCTAGATATGTGCTCGGTAAACGTAAGACCACTCGTAAGAGTACACCTAAATCCCTAAATAACGTCTTTCTAGCAACCGACTCAGAGCCTGACGTGTAGTTAAATGTAACTGGTTTAGAACACTTAGTCTAAGAAACGACAGCGCATTTTTTTACATTTAAACAATTTAATGTACGTGACACCAGTTACGAATCATGTCGAGGTCAGCTTGAAGTTTAATACAGTCGTCGTGATTGCTGATAATACTGAAAAGCTTTAAATCATTGGCATATCCCAGGCATTCACAACCAAGGTCATCCATCAGATCATCACCGAGATTGGTCCCCTGTGGGACGCCGGACGATATCAAAAAGTTATTAAACGAATAACCATTGTAGAAAACGTAACCTTTTCTATCCGATAAGTAAGATGCCGTTAGTGTAGCAATGGCTGGGCAAAAACCAATTTGATCCAATTTGGCCGGAAGTATATTATGATTAATATAATCGAATGTCCTTGAAAATTCTGTGTAGATGACATCGACCTGTTTGCGTTGATCAATAGCATTGGAGAGGTAGTGCGCGATCTTCGCTAAGTTTGTAACCGTGTACCTTCCAGGAATGAAACCATGCTGACTGACATATCGGAAGGGTCGTATACTGTTATATATTCCACAATAAAGTATGCATTCGAATACTTTGCCAGAATTAGATAAGATATTTATTGGTCTGTAGTTCGCAATATTTGACTTGTCACCTTTTTTAAACACTGGCACAAGTACTAATTTTCCAAGCCTGTAGGATCGTCGATGTCTGGGACACTGCCCTAACCAGAACACACGGATATGATAGCTCAGATGCACAATCACGCACCAAGAAACTCGGGACACCATTATCACCGGAAGTTATGTCGTGTTTTAGTTTAGAAGCATTGCACATCACACCATTTTCGTCATTACAACCAATATTAAAGGAGAGGTGGTTGCAAATATGTATTTGTCTGGTAAATATTAGAGAATTCAAGTGCAAATGCGTTAACAATATCCAAAGTTTGAGTGAGTTCCTCGTTGCCACGAAACATGAGTCCAGGTATCCTAGAAGAAGATCGTTTGTTGTTAATAAATGTCCAAAACGTTTTCGGATTGGTTACGATCTCTGACTCAATCCGTCTTCTTTGGTAGTGACTGAAAGCCGTCTGGGTCATGTTGTTTACTTCACGTCTCCATCTCCTAAATTCACGCAACGTAGATTTCCATTTTTTGTAATAAAATTCTTTGATATGGACTAATCGTTTTATGTTATTAGTGAACCATTCAGGATATATACGCTTGGGAGTCTGAAATTTGAGAACAGATCTGTCAAAGAGACTATAAAGCTTTTCATAAAATACATCAACGACTGAATCGACATCAGAAAAGTTCAGTAGAAATGCCCAGTCTGTACTCGACAAATCATAGTACAAGGAAGGTAGGTCAGCTCTATCGTGGGTTTTCATTTGAATTAAATTTCTTTGGCTTTGGTTCCAGGGACATTATACTAAGGGAAGGATGATATCGATCCTCTGACACAAGGAGTGATGAGTTGCACACCACCTCCACACTTCAGTTGACCTGTCTCAAGCTGAGGACAGCCATGAAATGTGTAATAGACATTCTGCCTTTGGTACCCATCAATTGGAAGTTTGAGGCGTTAACAGCACCCACGATTAAGACTTGTTTATTCAAGAGGACGAGTCCCAAAGCATCCAAGAACATCTCATAGTTATGGCAATTTACGTCTGGAGGAATATAAACATTAACCAAATAGGTAGGAGCAAAGATAAGTAGACATCTACACATACTAACATCAATAACAGGCACTAGATTTGATAGGTGTGAATCACTGTACCACCAATATCCTCGGAGATAGCAGAGAGCACACCGCCACCGAGTGCACGCCCCACTGTCGAACTGTCGAGTCAAACAGTTCAGTACTCTATATGCCAGCGTCAAGCCAAGTTTCAGTAAATCCAACAATTCAGTCCAACAATAATCAGCAAGCATTTCACTGTTCCACTGTAATATCATATTCTTCACTCGAAACAACTGTGGGTCTTGGTACTAGCAAGGCTTGCGAATGAGGTTCTGGACAAGTAGCAGCGGGCTGTCTTGAAATGGCAGAGCGCTCTTCTTATCGGTTGAATAGCCCCTCAGGGTAACAGTACCAAATGCTGGGAATCCATGGCTTGTCTCGATCTTCAATAGTTAAGCTAAAATATTGAAAATATAACTTTTCTATTCAAGGTGTAATATTCCGCTTGTACTGGTGGGTAGAAAATTCTCCACATGCGTAAGAGAAGCTGTTTGGATTATTTATACACGTACGCGACATTGTAAAATAAAAAAGACATTCAACTATCACAACCCGGCATACATTCAATCGAAAGAGTGGTGTGTAGCTCTTTGTTTACCCACATAGCAAGATATCTACCAATTCTTAATTTCATTTGTTCCAAACCAAAAATGGGCGTGATTTAGGTGCTCTGATGTAGAAAACATGCAAGGACATGTTTAAACATGTCCACTCAATGTTCGACAGAACAATATTTTCAGTAGTGTCTTTCTTATATAAAAGTAATTTAATGAATAATTTAATAATTTAATTTTGTACTCTTTATTAATAATTTTCATAATTAACGATTACGATAATTAACATTATTAGCTTATTAAATCAATATTTCTGTATAAACCCAGACCTATGCTTGCTTTGCAGCATGTGTTTACCGCAGATAAAATACCATCACTAACTTGCAATCGCGCTTGAGGTTCAAATGCAAATATAGTCATAATTTACATTACAAAAAAATCGCACGTAGTTTACAACATACATGGTCATAAATATGCGCAAAAACATTACAGCTTTAAAAACACGAAACCAAAAATTCACATTCAATTATAAAAGTCGAAACGTTAATGTGGGTATTTTTAATTGAAGAGTAATAATTAAGCCGACTTCAAGAAACAATTAACCATATATATATATATATATATATATATATATATATATATATATATATATATATATATATATATATATAAGGTAAACTTAATAAGTCGACGATTAAAGGTCTGGTTTACTTCAAAGTATATATATTTAAAACAACCCTACATGTTTCGGCAGTTCGCCTTTGTCAAGGGAATACAAAATATAAATCAATCATTTATATTTTGTATTCCCTTGACAAAGGCAAACTGCCGAAACATGTAGGGTTGTTTTAAATATATATACTTTGAAGTAAACCAGACCTTTAATCGCCGACTTATTAAGTTTACCTTATCATACCAAGGTCACGAAGATATTATATATATATATATATATATATATATATATAATATCTTCGTGATATATATAGTAAATTCAATTTGTTGGCGATTTAAGGTCTGGTTTTACTTCAAAATGTATATATTTAAAACAATCCTACATGTTTCGGAAAATGATGCCTTCTTCAAGGAATATAAAATATAAATGACAGTATATTAATGTCATACTTATACATTTGTAGTTGCTATAGATAAAATTATTCAAAGATACATTCCAATTTAATAATAATAAATCATGCATTAGTATTCTAAAATAGATAGACAACAAAAACAGGGAAACGCAAGACATGAGTTATTATTATGTATGCGCCTGTGGAGCGACTTAAGATGTTAAGGTGTCGGCATTCGCATTAAACGAGAAGGAAAACCACGAAAACGTACTCGGACAGCCGGACAGGGATCAAAACACGGAACTGTCAGCATGATAAAGAAATGTATAGATATTTAAATAACATAAGATATATAATTACATAATTAAGTTATAGTATATACTACTTAAATTTTTTAAATCACTTCTGTTGTTAATTGAATTATTTTCCTGTTTAATACTAATTATTTCTTTAATTTCCCTTTTCATTATGTGTTGTTCTTAATCAATTATCTGTGTTTTCAAAATCTAAATGGTGATCGCGTTGTAGTTTGTGTATAGATAAAGCAGTTTTGTCTGTTTTAGAATATTTGTGGGCTTGAATTCTTTTTTTAGTTTGGCCTGAAAACCTAAACCTAAAATAGAAAAAAATCGTGTAACACATGTCATCTATAAAATACCATGTCGCGATTGCGATAGTTACTACATACGCCAAACAAAACGATATTGTATCCTTTTGTATAAATATTGTTTAGTTTAGCCTAAAAACTTAAACATAAAATAGAAAAAAATCGTGAAACATATGCCATCTATAAAATAGCATGTCGCGATTGCGATTGTTATTACATAGACCAAACCAAACAATATTTAAACAAAAGAATACAATCCCTCAAATACTCTAAAACAGACAAAACTGCTTTATCTACACACAAACCACAACGCGATCACTATTTCGATTTTGAAAACACACAGATAATTGATAAAGAACAACACACAATGAAAAGGGAAATTAAAGAAATGATTAGTATTAAACAGGAAAAAAATTCAATTAACAACAGAAGTGATATAAAAAATTTAAGCAGTATATACTATAACTTAATTATGTAACGATGTGCAATTTACAATCATAATATATGTTGCTGTTATATAATTATATATCTTATGTTGTTTAAATATCTATACATTTGCTTATCATGCTGACAGTTGCGTGTTTTGATCCCTGTCTGGCTGTCCGAGTAGGTTTTCGTGGTTTTCCTTCTCGTTTGAGGCGAATGGCGACAGCTCAACATCTTAAGCGGCTCCACGGGCGCAAACATAATAATAACTCATGTCTTGCATTTCCCTGTTTTTGTTGTCTATCTATTTTAGAATACTAATGCATAATTTATTATTATTAAATTGAAATGTATCTTTGAATAATTTTACCCATAGCAACTACAAATGTAAAAGTATGACATTAATATACTGTCATTTATATTTTATAATTCTTGAAAAAGGCATCATTTGGCGAAACATGTAGGATTGTTTTAAATATATACATTTTGAAGTAAAACCAGACCTTAAATCGTCAAGAAATTGAATTTACCATAACATACAAAGGTCACGAAATAATTATCTATATATATATGAAAAAAAAAACCACATCCGTCCAGAAACGTGCATATATCGATATTTCACTGTCGTTACAGATCATCAGTACACGATATTCTAACATGGACATGATTTTATTTTTATACTTTCGTGTATATATACGAATTATATTGAATTTAATTGGAGTGAGAAATAGCAATTATTCAAATCTCCTCTCACATGTAATTGTCGCTAAATTTGTGCAATTGATTCTACAATCTGACAAGGTTACTCATGCCGAAGAAAGCAGACGCAAACACGTCGCGACGTTAGCCATCCACAAATTTAGCGACAATTACATGTGAGAGGAGATTTGAATAATTGCTATTTCTCACTCCAATTAAATTCTATATATATATATATATATAACGTGTGTATAAATTGTCGCAAAAGCTACACGCAGCGACGTTCTTCGTTTGGTTCTGATTAAAAAATCTTAATGTTAAAATGTCGAATCATGCTTCGTTTGTTTTCACGGGGTTCTTGAAGTTCAGACTTTTAGTGCGTAACTAACCTTTGCTCTTCGATATCTGTTGATATCTGTTAATAGAGATAGATGCAATTTAGTTTAAAGAAAAAATTTTTACTAGTATTATTTCGTAAATGTTTTCTTTTTGATTTAAAAGCTTGTTTTAAACATTTATTCATTAACGTACTTCCACGAAAAACACATTTGGCAACGTTGTAGAACAATAAGTTTGTATTTCAAAGTGAGTTCAATCAAAATAATTACTGTCAAATTTTGACATTTACCAATTTACGAAGCATGATACGACATTTTAACATTAAGATTTTTTATTCAGAACCGAACGAAGAATGTCGCTACGTGTAGCTTTTGCGACAATTTATACACACCTTGTATATATTTATATGTATATAGAAGAATTTCTTGACCGTACTAATATAAATTCCCAACTATTTGGGCTATCGGTCTGTTTTAATTGTTCTAAACTCAATATTTCGTTAATATATTTTTTAACTTCATCTGGAGTAACTGTAGCATTGAAAGATACACTTTACATCTTATATATCTTACACTAATATATTAGTGTGCATCAAATTGTTCATTTGGCTTGTAGGCTTCCGCAATCGCTGTCCATGATTGCTTCTCTAATACCAGACCAAAACCACGTCCTTTACACTGCTTCCTTCTTGGCCGAAGTTTTGTCCACTGTTACAATGGACATCTTCGAGGCTGCTACTAGTGTTACTGTTCTGAAACTATCACAGAAGCAATCTTCAAATTGCTACATTGCGACAAATCCCGACTCAAGAGTTATAAACTGAATTGTGTTGTGCGCGGTTGTTGTGGTTAGTTATTCCTGCACATGAACGGTTCAAAACTTTTGAGCAAAAATGTACATGTACGACGCTTTAAAAAACTTATGTGTAGTCTAAGTGTATAACAATACTTTGTGAGTTTTCGCCACTTTATTTCACGCCAATATAGAAAAACGTATCGTGTTAACGTACACATTCCCCCAGCCCCTGTAACACTTGTTTCTCTTGTCCAGGAGATATAAATACAGCCCTGGTTAACTATTTGAATCAGAAGAATGTATGGTTTACCTGATGGCTACGTTCTCACTTCTGGAACCGAATCGTTTCTTTGATGTCTAAATTCCCCCCGAGGTTAGTCCTAGTTTATATCGTGAAGCCGTCTTCTCTGTGTTGGGTCTACGATAAGAGCGACGTCTTGTGGACAGAATTCGCATTTCCGAAAAGGATCCACCGTACAGATCGACGGCGTTTTTCCTTTCCCGCAATTTCTCTTAATTTACTTTAATTAACTCGTAGTTTTTTTCTTGCCCACGGATTTCGTGCTACCCGCCGTATGACTCAAGCACTAATTCGTCGCGCAAGCTTGTAAGATGATTTCTGTTAAGCCACCAAGTAATCAACAACTCATATTAAAATTAATTAATTTTAATCATTTACACATATATTGAATTAAATTCGTTTAAAAAGCAGCTGATCGAACATGTTACTTTTCCGTATGCTTTCCAACATAATTAAAAAACTCATTGCCGCTATTGAATCAAGCAGGTCGTTTTACTAAACTTAGATATAAAAAAAAAATTTAATTCACTTAAAACTAATAAACGCTGTTCCAGTGAATTTAGATATAACATTTACGATCATTTCAGAATAATAAACCGGATTCTACTTTCATGAATCTTATTTCAGACACAGAACATCTTTTACATGATTTGAATAATAGATACATTAATTCTACACAGTGGGAGAAACGGTTTCAAATTGAATATCGCATAATACACAGGTATTTATAAAGGTATTAAAAATTAAAAGACGTTATTCTTAATGACCAACTAGACTTATTTTAAACTAATGTTTTCAATATTCTTAGTACGAGGGTTATCATTTATATTTTACATATAGAGCGAGTTGTTCCACTCGTTTGTTGGTACAGTCAAAACTGCGTTTTTGAAGGCATCGACTGCTCCTTCTGACATGGAGATCCTGCCAGCCACTTAAGACCGTAAATAAATTAAGTGGAAAGTGGAACGAGTCCGAACATATGGTAAGCCAGCCAGCCACTTAAGACTGTGTATACATTAAGTGGAATCCGGAACGAGCCCGAAAATATGGTAAGCCAATACACAAAATGGGAACTACGCGACGGAAGAAAAAGTCATTCTCAGCCAGGAGCAAGCCGAAGCCGCTCACAGGTCACCCCCAGAAGAGAACCCATCAGCCCACTTTAAGAAAAAAGACAGGTATTTTTTTAGAAATCTAAGTAAAGACAATTACAGTGCGTAACAGTGACAGAACAATGCATAGACTATTTCATACATAAACTGCGTATATTTCAATAGTTAAAATGTTTCCTTTTATTATAAAGAATAATATTAGTTTGATGCGTATGCATAACATGTGTAACAATTTCTGCGTACGCCAACAAAATGTAGCATGTAAACAGCGTAGGACCTTTCTTCTTTTTTAAGGTCAATTTTACTTATAATTAATAGAATGTAATTGTAAAACATTACATTATGGCCGAAAAATTAAATTCAAGAACCTATCGCAAGTTTGTTATTCATCGCATAAGAATATAGAAGTTTCTACACATTTTCTTAAAGAAAAGCCGCCTACCTAAAATGAAAAAACACGTTATATTTTTCATAAATTCACTTACGTTCAATGCATATATACAATAAAATGCATATGTTTTTATTTTTTTAAATAGATGCCACACAATAAGTGTAGTATTTCAAAATTGTTTATCCAAGCATGTGTATAAACAATAACATATTGCTATGAATAGTGGTTTGTTGAGTTAATGCGCCACAATCCACGGCTAGTTTACCCAACTAGGTTACTCAGCCGGTGGATTTTCAAAATATAGGACTTCTATCTTCTCGGGTTCCAATAAGGAAAGCCGTGGAACTGCAATGTTATTTGGACGCCAGTAAATAGTTCACGATGTTTTATATTTATATTATATAAGTTACTTATTTTTAATAAATGAGCAGTAAAGGCCAGGACACAAAATTAAAGACAGGATAAAATTTAACTGAATCTTTAATACAAAAAATAAAAAAGAAAAAAAATCTATCTTTATAAAGTATAAAGATTGTATTATACAAAATACAATGAGGTAAAATATATCCACTGTATATTTGACAGCTAAGTGAATTAAAACTTCCTCTAAATTACTCCGAACAAACTTATCTAAAAATAATAAAGTTTATTTTTTAATTTCTCCCCAGCGAACAACACTGTATAAAATATATTGATACACGATCAAAATTTTACACATGCGCAAACTAACATGTGGTAAAAAACCCTTTCAATCCTCTCGAACAAACTTTTCAATTTAATATTAACATAGAAATGTTAATAAAAATCTTTTTATTTATCTTAATATTTAAACAATTTCCTACTTGTTCCAAAACAATAGAACTACAATTAATATCATCTGATTTTTAAATTTATGTCGACATAAAAAAAAATATTCTACTTACAATATGGAGACATACGAGAACAGTTGTTTAATCTTATAAAATCATCAAATTACGAGAATAACAATCTCGTAGAAATATCGGGAATTAATATGAAATACCATCAACTATGGACACAATCAAAAAACAACCCGAACTACTTTAAATATATAATATATATATATATATATATATATATATATATCTTTAAAAAAACACAACGTTCTCGTGCTATAGCAGATCTTGGTCTCCATCTCAATATCGGTCTCTATCGCATATATAGTATAAGGGACTTACAGCAGAACGTGCACCCTTACTATGGTCAAGAATTGCTTCGCAGAACGTGACATACACGAAATATGTGTTGTCTAGGATAATTCACGAATCAGTGATTTCCTAAAATAATTTTGCCATAAAGCAAAAGAAAGAGAGTTGAATTATTTTAAAATAAATATGATAAAGGTGAGCACAAAGAATTGAAAACAATCAAGCACAAGGAATTGAAGACAAACAATCAAGCACAAAGAAGTATTTATGAAGATATGCTTAACATACTTGGCGATCAATGCCCATCATGTGCTACTGTCAAAAATTGGATTGTGTCATTCAAAAGAGAAAAACTTTCCATTGAAGATGAGAAGTAGCCAGGATGTTAGATTTCGGACTTCACCCCCGAAAATATTGACGCAGTTCATGATATGATATTATCAAATCGTCGAAATGGGCTGCAACATATAGCTGAGGCACTAAATATTTCATATGAATGCATCTATCATATAGTTCACGTCGATTTAGATATGAAAAAAAATTCTGCAAAATAGATTCCTAAATGCTAAACACAAACGAGCAAGAATGAAAGCATCACGGTCAATTTGTGCCCGTTTTGAAGGAGATCCAGATTTTTTGAAATGTCTGGTAACTATGGATGAAACATGGCCACGACCCAGAAATGAAACGGCAATCGATGAAGTGGAAGCATCATGGTCCTCCAAGACCTAAGAAGTTACGAATTCAAAATTTGTTGCTGGAAAAGTTCTTGTTTCAATTGTTTGGATTATCCGCGGAATAATTAAAATCAATTACCTAAAAAAGGGTCAGACCATCACTGAAGATTCTTATTCTAAATTACTAACCATCCTGAGAGAGAAAATTAGGCAAACAAGACGTGACAAGTTAGCGAAAGGTGTTTTGTTTTTGCAGGACAAATCACGCATTACTATAAATACAATTCGAGATCTAAGGTTTCAATTACTGGAATAGCAGCTCTATTCCACAGAGTTAGCCCCCTTAGACTATTATCTGTTCCCTCGATTGAAAAAAAATTTAAAAGGACGTCAATTTTTATGTAACGAAGAGGTAATAGAAGCTGTGAAGAGCTGGTTTGCAGACCAAGAACAATTTCTTTCGAAGGGTTAGAGGCGTTACAGGATCGCTTTATTAAGTGTATTCATTTAAAAGGAGACTATGTAGAATAATAAAATATTCCCAACTTCTCAATTTTAAATTATTTCAATAGGAAGCTAAGAATATATCAATACCCCCTCGTATAAAAGAAACAAAATTGTTCATTGTTTCTAAAGAAAAATTGAAAAAATGAATATTTGGTGACGAGTGTAATTTATAATATTTCCTTGGTTTAGAATCATGGGATTTTCTTTTATTTTATCATTCCCATTATTGGGAATCATTATTAAGTTATATTATTTGGATAAATTGTACTATTTCGAATTTGTTTTCTGTCATGTTCAAAATGAATAAATAAATAAATACAGACTTCGCAATCGGTTTTCATCAAATGCAAAAAACATTTACGAGACGTGTTTTTTTTAAGGAAAGACTGTTTTAATAAAAAAAATACACAAGGCCATTTTTGTTTTAATTTAATTTTTGCCCGAAAGACTAGGAGACTGGACCTTAAATTACTTTTTTACAATTCCACCTACATTCAGGCACTTATCGTATAGTAGACCAGCTCCTGCATCCCGCCCTGACAGAAGTCTGATGCCTGATTTGCTAACAATTACAGCGCCTCCATTTAGACGTCGTTATAATGCTGGCTGCCAAGGCTGGATTCTTTAAGTACAGGAACTGAACGCCAGGTCAGGGCCATACGGAGGGTGGCTAAGTTATTTCCAGCTGGTACGATGAGATCATTAGTACGATGAGCCACGTGTGGACGCGTCTTGAAGAAAGACAATCCCTCTACTGAACATAGCATGGTTTTTGCTTTGAATAGTACAACACAGCTTATTTAACGTCTAATAAAATGTCTCAGCATTTATTGTTCTACTTCGATGCAAACACTAACAACAACTTTCTGCCTATTTCAAAACACAGCGCTCATTACTCTTCGGGATGAAATTGTTAGCTTGAACTGCACTTTTTTGGCCGATGTTGTTTTGATGCTGATATAACATGAACAATCGTCGTTTCGTCACCAGTGACAATTTGGCTAACAAAAATATATTTTTCACTGTACCACTTGAGAAAGGCCAAAACACTGGCCAAGCAATTTGTTTTGCGCAACTCAGCATTTTTGGTACCCAGCGTATGCGACTTTATAATTTAAGCGTTCTGTCATAATTTCATAGACAACACTTCTTAAAAGATGATAAAACTCATTGGTTAATGAAATTGTAAACCACCTGTTTCCTCGACCGTTTTCATCAAATTTCGGTACCCAGTATCTATAAAGACCAACAGCAGCCCACTTCGTCCCTTATCGGGCACCTTTGAACAGCCATCTTTAATTTCTCTAACTCATTTTCTTACTATTTCATCGTTCTTAAAGTTTTCTTTAAACACCTGACTAATTTGCCAATTAATTTCGGCTGCCTTCACGTCTTCCACATTTAAGAAACGCACGACAGCTCGTATTTCACACTTGGCGGCCTGAAGGATTTTAAACACACACAAATGTTTCCGTAATAAAGTCTCGGCTAGTCAATCGATTCAGGTACTCAACACTAATGCACGAAATAGCGACCGCAATACTGCAGTGATTATATTTAGCCTTCTCTCTAGTTCTCTTCTAAGAATGTTCCTGGGATACTCACTTACCCAATTTTGTAGCTTTTCCTATTACATAATGATGACATGATGACTGTCGTATGGTTAGTATTTTGTTCCTCTTCAGCTTAAATTAGATGTTCTTCGAATCAAGACTCACGTTGAAATTATCTCCGCCATAGAACTGTTGAAAATAATCTGACACAATTTGTTTATGTCACGTGTTACTACTTCCAAGTATTCCAGTGACATTGCAAATGTTTATTTTTATCGCAAATATCGTATAACATTTCTAACCATCTTTCTACGAAAAGAAAAACCAATATTTCATTAATATTATTGTTAATATTTACCATCTATTAGTGTATAATTGATATGTAATACTATAATAAGTAGATGTTATATACTGCAGCTATATAAAGATTTTCTCGGTAAATAACTGATTTACTGAAGATAGATATACGTGTTCAAACTTCATTACAATAATTAATAACACAACTTTTAGGTTTAAAAGTATATATATATATATATATATATATATATATATATATATATATATATATACCGTGTGTCCCAATTTCGATGCTCACCATTGGTATCTCGGTTATTAGAAGATATAGAACAACGGTTAAATGGGGAATGTTTTGCAGAATTCAATACTCGCGGCAAATCTCATTTCAAATTTGACCTAACTTTTTAAATTTTTAAAATATTTTGAAAAATCAAAAATTTGCCGATTTCGTTATTCCTCAATAACTCGATAACGCTTAGTCTGACCTCTTTTAAAGTTTTACATTGTTCAGACACTTTTTTAAAACAAATTATTTGATACAAACAGAAACCCCCGATTGTCATTTGTTTTTAAGTTATTACCACTATCTTTTGTTTTTAATATGGCGGCCATATTGGATTTTGGGTTTGTTAGGTAGTCCTCAAAATGTGCTTTTCAACGATGTATAACAAGCCTGAAAAATTTTTATTTATAAGGAAAATATTAATAAAAACGTAAATTAATCTTTAATATGAAATTAGTAGGCTGAAAAATTAAACACCAATGTCAAATGAAAATGAAAAGATATTCTAAGTAATACTGTAAACAAACGAAAAGATAAAAAAATTATAGAAATAAAAAGTAAAGATACAGAACTTAAAGTTCACATTCAGTTAAAGAAATTGTTCAATATGACGACCATTCTGTTCCACACAATTTTGACACCTTGTTCGAGTAGAGTTACAAACTCTACGTAGCGTGTTTCCGTTTACTGATCGTAGCACATCTAGTACTCTTTGCTAAAATTTCCCGAGTTTCTGGCGGTTCAAAATCAAATACTTCGTTTTTAGTGGTACCCCATAAATAAAAGTCATGCGGGGTAAGGTCGGGTGATCTCGCAGGCCATTGCACGGGTCCATTATTTGAAATCACTCTCTCATTAAAGTTTTCTCTCAAAAAATGTTGCACGTTACGAGTGTTATGGGCCGGGCAACCATCTTGCTGGAACCAGATGTTTTGCATGTTCTCGGGATTAATAATTTGCCTCAAAGCAGGCATTATCTCGTTTGTTAGTAGCTCCAAATATCTGTTACCAGTTAAATTGTAATCAAAGATGAAAGGACCTATTAACTGATTATCTAAAACGAAAAAAAGAGTTTAAAAAACAAAAAAAAATGTAAACAAAATGTAATACCAATTAAACCGCACCAGACATTAAAACCAAATCGAACTTGAAATCTTCTTTGATTTACCAAATGTGGATTTTCAGTAGACCAATGATGATAGTTATTCCTATTGAACACTCCACAATTGGTAAATCGTGTTTCATCTGTCCATAGTATTTTCCTAGGAAAATTAGCGTCATATTCACATTTTTGAAGGTACCACCTGCTAAACTGTAATCGTCGGAGATTGTCATTATCACTTAAACCTTGTACAATTGTTGGTTTGTAAGGGTGATACTTGTTTTTCGTCAAGGTTCTGTGAACAGTAGATTTTGAAATTCCTGTTTCTCGTGTCACACGACGAACTGATGTACTGGGATTGTTCCTAACGTTCTGCAAAATATTATATAGACGTGTATCAGCATCATTAACTTCATAGTTAGCTCGTTTTTGTTCGAAGCTTCCAAAGTTTTTTAATTTGCTAACTAGTCTTCTAAAAATTGTCCTGTGTGGCTGTTGTCTTTCTGGAAAACGCTCTGCATAACACGTGCACGCATTTTTAGTGTTTCTATTTGCTTTGAAATACACTTCCAACATATCAACTTTTTCTTCGTTTGAATATGTATGTGCCATTATCAATACTTATAAATCTTAATACTTGACAATAATTACTTATCACTAACTACAAGTAGTTTTAATTAACTTATCTCTGCAGCACTAATTGTACTTTGACAGGTTATCGTTTTGTTTCATTGTCAGAATACATTTGTCATTGACGTTTGACGGAACATAATGTCTTTGCTAGTGATACACGCTCAGAGGTTAGAATTATCTGACATTTGATGTAAAACCAAATACAAATCTCCCCACTACTTTTAATCCTTACTTACCCCTCCTCGCGCCAACTTAATTGGCGTTTGCTATACTTAGAATATCTTTTCACTTTCATTTGACATTGGTGTTTAATTTTTCAGCCTACTAATTTCATATTAAAGATTAATTTACGTTTTTATTAATATTTTCCTTGTAAATAAAAATTTTTCAGGCATGTTATACATCGTTGAAAAGCACATTTTGAGGACTACCTAACAAACGCAAAATCCAATATGTCCGCCATATGAAAAACAAAAGATAGTGGTAATAACTTAAAAACAAATGACAATCGGGGGTTTCTGTTTGTATCAAATAATTTGTTTTAAAAAAGTGTCTCAACAATGTAAAACTTTAAAAGAGGTCAGACTAAGCGTTATCGAGTTATTGAGGAATAACGAAATCGGCAAATTTTTGATTTTTCCAAATATTTTAAAAATTTAAAAAGTTAGATCAAATTTGAAGCGAGATTTGCCGCGAGTATTGAATTCTGTAAAACATTCCCCATTTAACCGTTGTTCTATATCTTCTAATAACCGAGATACCAATGGTGAGCATCGAAATTGGGACACACGGTATATATATATATATATACTTTAAATATATGTAATGGTAATGTAGACACAACATATTCCTGGGATATCTCAATACGATAGAAATTAAGTGAATTAAATAGAGAATAAACGAAAACGAAACGTAGTTAAAACAGGTTGTGCTTTGAGTGCATCTGTATAATTCGTGATGAATTATCAAATTCGATGCATAATGTCAATAAATCTAAGGTTACGATTTAATATTTATAGTTTAATAAATAAAAACTCATACTAACGTACCAAAATAATAGTAAAAAGGAATATTTAAAATCATTTAGGTATTTTAAATCCAATATTTGTCATGTAACTTGCAGGTGTGTTTTCTAAAATCCAGTGCTTTTTGGTATAACATTTAGAATGCTTGGTTCATCTATAAGACAAATAAATCCCAAAAAACTCAATTTCTGAAAAAGTCCAGTATTAATAATATTCACAGAACAGCCTAAAATGAAAACGAACATGTAGCAAGTGCAAACAATATGTTTGAAGTGCATTATAATAACAAACGATAGCTTATATCCGTTTATACAACCGCTTAGAAGATGATACTTTCAACAAAGAAAAATCTAAACGAGATAGATTCTGCAAGTTATAAAATCCATCCATTATAATAATACAAGTTTTGAGGTATACAATAGTAGTCATTAATATGTCAAACAGTATCAAGAACATGTACGAAAAAATAAGATGAATTGTAAATGAAACAAATGTCACAATGCGCGCAAGTGTGAGGTTAAGTACAAGATTCAAGATCTGTCTATATACAAATGGCTGCGCGGGAGTAGATACCGATAAAAGACCAATTACAAAGTAGAATTTTGAATTTAGAATGCCGGCAGCAAAAAGGCCAAAATTTAATTTACGCTTAAACATAATTGGTTGGAATGAAATTGTAAGGTCGGGAATTTAATTTTGAAAATAATTAATTACGACTAAGAAAGAAAGAAAAAGAGTTAAAAAGATTAAGCGGAAATGCATTTTTATATAGTGGAATAATACAATACGAGGCTTGAAATGTAAAAAAGATACGAAAATATAAGAAAATCATGGTGCAATACATACCGAGAACGTGAAAATTTAGCGTGTCTGAAAAAGGGTACACGGTCCAGAGTTTATATAAGGCATGAAGTCAACGAGAAGAGGATTCGAACATAAGCTGCAGTCTTGACTAGGCGAAATAAATTACTTTAAAATTTAAACATTTATTTTAAATACGATTATAATATTGGAATATTTTAAATTTTCATTGATATAGAATCCTATTATACTTTTCTTCATTTTATTTTGTTATTTAATAAAATTCCAATAATTAAATCAGAAATAACACGTATAAGGAAGAATTTGAAAATATGTACGAGAACTAAATTCTAGCGTAAGTAAAACGACTCATAATAGTTTAAAGTCTATAAAATTTAAATCTAACATTTTCGACGCATATATTGATAATTAGTTCGAATTAATTAACTGTAAATTCGACATTGGAATAAAACATTTATGTAAGATATATGCGTGGGAACAAGTTTTCCGCAAAGGAGCTTATGCACATAACAGAGAATATGGATCAAATAAACAATATACAGTGTGGAGATAAACATTTTGTTCCATCGGGATTAAGTTTTCCGCAAAACGTACGTTCAATACCACACTTTGTTCATAATAAACTTTTCATTAGAATCAAGAAGAATATCCATATTTTAATTTAGACATACAAGGATAATATCAAACGCGTTTAATTATTACTTTGCATTTGGAGGGCCAAGATCCCCTAGGCTAGGTTAGACACTCGTGAAATTTTAGGAGATTCTATCTGAATCTAAGATAGACTTCAAAGCTATATGTGTTCTATACAATTCCTGTGTTTATTTTATAATAGTAATTTGGTTTAGGTAATACCATAAAATACATTACACAAGACTTAGAATACATGTTTATAAATATTTAAGAAATTATACAATACAAATATTTTAACAGACAACATCTTGTTATATCACTTCTTTAAATTTACATTGGATTCCCGGCCTAGTTCCTTAGAACCCAATAATAACCCTGAGACACACATAAGATATTTAAGAGTCTAGAGAGATATATGCGTGAGTGGCAGCCCCCACAATAATTATATACATATTTGAACTATACCTAGTAAAACTATTAGCAACATATTTCCTCACACTGTGACTTCATCAGGTGACGATAAATTCTCGAGTTTTTTGGTTGCTAGGATGCATTGAAAAGAAGAATTTTAGACACATCTCAAAGTTATATTTATTGTTTAATTTGATAGTTTTAGAATTTGTGCAATGATTGTATTAATTATTGACAAAGAAAATGAAAGATCAAGTAGAAAAAAACAGCATTTCTGGCATATTCTTTTATTCGAGTGCAGCAAGGGAATTAATACATTGGTTGCTAGAACTATTTGTGCTGTTCACGGAGAAAACGTAATTGACTAGAATACAGTACGGAAATAGTTTTTTCGGTTTAAGGAGGGACATTTTGATATAAACGATTCTCAAATTTCAGGAAGACTATCGGACTTTGGTGGAGATCTGAACGATTCAACATAATACGAGACAACATTTTTATTGCATTGGCAAAGTTAGGAAAAAACTGAGTGTTTTGTTGCTGTAGAAACAACAAGAATCAGCGTGTCAACATCTGTGTCTCTTTTCTAGCTTATTATCGTTCAAGTCGGCAACAATAAACACCGTTTTTGTAGCACACTCAACAATTTTGAGTTTAATAAAAACGCTACGAAGTTTTTCATTAACCCAATATTATAAACGCATCCAAATTGTAACATCATATGCATGTACACAGATGACTATGGTCTAACTCATTCGATACTCAAAAATAAATAAAAAAAAGGACGTCACAATAACAAAAAAGAAGACAAATTATTAAAAAATATAGAAACAGAGAACTACTACTTGAACCGTTACATATTTTAAACGTTAAATTAAACATTGAGGCGTACTTCAAAACACTACAATACGAATTTGTATTTCTCCAACCACAATAGATGTTTAAAGCTTTCAAAATGCATTCATTTTACCACATTAGATAATATCAGTTACCTCTTTTTTAATGTTAAAATTTATCTAGTGTAAAAACCGATCACAGGCAGCCAACACCTGTTGAAAGAATTAATTCAATTCCTGGCACGCAATATTCGCGCTCGGCATCTTGTAATACAATACCAGTTAATTTGCCTGTTATTTGTTCTTCGACGCCGGTATGTTTCTCAATATAACGATTTAATTAAAGCAATCATTGTATTGTATCATAACTTTCTTACTTGTTTTAATACTCGCATATATGCAACTAAGGAAACGAAACATAAAAGTTGAGTTATTTAAATGTGGGTGTCAACGAGCATGGTAAATTAACTACGTTAAATAAGGCTCAAAAGTTACTCTGCGAATTTGTCAGATATATATATAACAATTGTTAAGCGAAGATTAAAACTGTAGTTTTATTTCTATTCTTAATATAACAATTGATAAATTATTGGAGATTTTCGGCTTTTATATGAAATACTTACAAATATCAAGTTAGTATGTATGTAATTGCAAAGTAAGGGGGGATGTAAACATTGCTGTCTACAAATTACAAACCAAATCATACGAAATCATATATATATATATATATATATATATATATATATATATATATATATATATATATTTTCGTGACCTTGGTATAATATGGTAAATTCAATCAGTTGGCGATTAAGGTCTGGCTTTACTTCAAAGTATATGCATCATATCCTTGATAAAGGCATCATTGCCGAAACATATAGGGTTGTTTTAAATATATATACTTTGAAGTAAAGCCAGACCTTTAATCGCCAACTGATTGAATTTACAATATATATATATATATATATATATATATATATATATGAAATTAAGCACGCAACTTTTGAACATCTGTATATATATCGTTAACCTTGACATTGCTTGTTTTTACCTACTGTACTTTTATCATAGGTTTTGCATATACGAGTATGACATTGGTTTCGATAATTTAATACACTACCTTGTCGACACTTGAATTGTTAAAATGTAATTTACATCAAGACAAGTAGTTCTTTACTATGTGTGTGTTGCTTTTTAGATGTGTTTGTTGAAAAAATAATAATTTTTTAAATGGTTTTAATATGTAAAAACAATAAGCTTTTAAAGTAACAATTTTTAATTAATATAAAGTTTTATTTGTATTACGTGGACTGCTTGTTTCTCTATAGGTTTTGTTTTTTAAAAATGTTATATCTCTCACAAAAAATAGTTTCGCTTTTGTAAGTATTAATCTTATAATTAGTAGACTAAATTAGCTAATGTTGTATTTTCTTTTGATTAAAGTGACCTCTGATGAAGCTCTAAATCTACAGAGCGAAATATAAGGTAAAAAATAAAGGACTCTAATTGACTAACTAAAGGTTTTTATTGCCGGATTCCCCAACAGTTTTTATTTTATATATATATATATATATTGATGTAGGTCGAGACTACACCTAAGAATGCCTCAGTGAGCAAAAGACGGAATTTTCATGTATAGATGTAAGCTTTAGAATTATAAAAAATATTGAAACTGAATTCTTCATATGTAATATCAATAAAGTTGATTTCGCGTATTTAATTGTTTTAAATTCATTGTCACATTGATTTATTTTATTCTTTTTATTTGTATCAGTCATTTCATTCCGATATCTTGTATTTCCAAAGATATTTCAACTTAATTTATTAAAAATAAATGACGCCATTTATTTAGGCAAAACTGTACAAGTTTAAAAAGATAACCGCGGGAATTTTCCCCACTATAAAATTAGCATTATAGACAACTATCAACATTCATACGTCAAACATGTATTCACAAATATAAACTAGATAATTTATACTAAGCATAAGTATATTTAAAATGATTAAATTGTCATTTTCATTATAATAAAATGTCAATACATACTGTTGGACGAATCAGAAATGAGGATTGAAAAAAAAAAGAAAGTTTGCGTCACTAGAAAATTCTCATAAGTAAAAACACAAGAGCTTTTTTTTTATCGGATAAATTTCTCTTTGTAACGAAATTATTTTGCCAATCAGTAATTTGACGAGAAAAACTTACATGAAAAAATCGCGAGACGATAGTCGAGCGATTTTTTCTAATGTAAGTTTTTCGAGCGAAATTACTGATTGGAAAAATATTGAGTTAAAAAGAAATTTATCCGATTGAAAGAAAAGCTCGAGTGTTTTTTGGCAAGATAAATTAACGACATGAATAAAACTTTTTAAATTGTCTCCATATTGACGATTTTGTATTTCTTGTGTTTTGCAGTATTGATCTTTTGATATTTGTTGAAATTTCCCCAAACCGACTCGTATTTTACGTTCAACGATACTTAATAGTTATTACCTGTCAGCTGCCAAAATAAATTAAGTGATGCAGGGCTACTAGATATGTAACAGGAAGAAGCATTTTTATCGGAGGAAGAAGCATTTTTATCGGTGATAAAAAGCTATGTAGGTTTTTATCGCTGTCAAAGTGACAAAAATGTCACCCGCATATGGACATTTTTATATAGGAGTTAATTTATCCATTAAAAAACACCTAGACGTATTATAAGTGCCTCTCTGAAAATTAAAAGAAAAAGTATTAATAAATCTAAAAAACCATACGTCGAATCTAGTCAAAACCTTACCAGTACATCCAGTTCCTGTTTAATGCATTCTGCAAGTCCAGACTGTCACCGGTGTCCAAGGAAACGAAAATTGCATTTCGCCGGGAAGCCAGCCGTTCGACCGTACAACAAGCGGAGGACGCTATCCGATCGCCGTTGATTCCTGTAGGCCGCATCCACGGATCCACCCGCCTGATCCAGTACAATTAGTCCTTATCCAAGTCCACATAAGTATTTTTTTAAAACATCCTACGAATTTTGAAAATGATAAATTAATTTAATGTCATTAATTAAAACCACTATTGAATTATTCTTTTTAAATGAGTATAACCTATGTTTCATATTAAGATTTAGATATTTGAATATAAGTTACGAAGAATACAGTTTCCTGTTAAGTTATTAAATTTAATCTAAGAATTCATTTTTGCGTTTAACTTTATTCATGTCACACTTATTATGTTGTATCGTTTAACCTAGATTTTATGCCATATTTATTTCATCACGTGACATGTTATGGTTTATATATTCATGTTTCAATTAACTTATCCACTTACCTGTTCTTTCTTTGCAATCACTTCATTAAAGTCCATAATTATAATCCTTATCTCATTCGTTTTATTTTGTAGTTTTGAATATAGTAACACTATTATTAATTGCATTAGCATCAGCTGATTTTGTAAGTGTTCATTGCAGTCAGAACCTACTATCTAAAAGGCATGTTTTAATGTCTAACAACAAGAGTCTAAGTTCTTCTGTCTAGCCGGACATACACATAACACAAACTTAAGCCCACCCGAATATATTTAGAAGAAGTTATTTTTATGAACAGCTGTTTGGTTATGAATACTTCGATATTAACAAATATGTATCTTTGCATTATGCGCAAATAACAGTTTTTGATGTTATACAACCCCATCTATATGTAATTTGTAATAGCCCACTTAATATAGAGATTGATAATTCACAATTTAAAAAATTATTAACCAACCTATTTATTTAATATTTATAATTTTGCATGTATATTCATTTTACACCGTTAGCATTATATATATATATATATATATATATATATATATATATATATATGTTTTCCTTTAGGTTTCCGCGGGTAGTATTATGTGTTTTAACTGGATTCCGGGTTTTCTTCCGCGTTTCCACTGTTTAGTCTTCGTAAAGACCGGTGCTGGTTTCTGGACGACGTTTCAGCAAAATCACATTTGCCATCTTCAGGTCTGCGATAACTATCTGCTTCTGCTTCTGGTTACTCGTAAACTGACTGTGATTTTGCCGAAACGTCGTCCAGAAACCAGCACCGGTCTTTACAAAGACCGACCAAACAGTGGAAACGCGGAAGAAAACCCGTAATCCAGTTAAACATATATATATATATATATATATATATATATATCTAGATAAATATTTCTTAACCTTTGTATATTATAGTAGATTTAGATATTCGGCGATTTAAGGTCTGTTTTACTTTAGTATGTATATATTTAAAATAATCTCTTACATGTTTCGGTAAATATAACCTTTATCAAAGAATTATAAATGACAGTATATTAATGTCAAAGTTATATAAGTGATGTTGTCATGGTGAGAAATATATTCATAAATACATTCTACATTTAATCCAAATAATAATAATTCATGACCTAAGATTTCCAACAGCTTGACACCAATTACAAAGGGATTAGTAAGTCATGAGTTATTATTATACTTGCGCCCGTGGAGCGACTTAATATGTTAAATTGTAAGCATTCGCCTAGAACGAGAAGGAAAACCGCGAAAACCTACTCGGACAGCTTACTGCAACGCGATCACCATTTCGACTTTGAAAACACACAAATAATTGTTAAAGAACAACATACAATGAAAAGGTAAATTAAAGAAATGATTAATATTAAACAAGAAACAAATTCAATTAACAACAGGAGTGACATAAATCTGAGCAGTATATACTATAACTTAATAATGCAACAGTCTGCAAATTACCATCATCATATTGTACGTATTTAAATATATATTTTGTGTTATATAAATATCTAGCGCACCGCTTATCTTGCTGGCAGTTCCGATTTCAACCCAGGGCTGGGCTATCCCAGTATGACTTGGATAATAACTACTCAGTCTATTATATAAATAAAATATCTTAGTATGAATACTATAATTATTTGCTAATTTTAGATAAACTTATAATACTACAAGCTGATCCCCATTTCAGCCTATATTAAGATTTTTCATTGAATTAGTCTTCGAAGTATGTGGTCCTTCATAAAATAGTAGGAAGGAAAGCGTGTTAATTTCCTAGTAAAGGACATAGAAATACGTTTATAGATATTCAACGGTAAACGATTAATGTCTGACCAACCAAGGATAAAATGAATACTTTCTTGTATGTGCTTGACATCGGTATTATTTGATACTGCATTGAAAATTTAAACGTCATCAAGATAACCTAAACCATTAGAAGGCAAATTTGTAAGTAAATCATTAATAAACATTAAAAATAATCATGAGCGCAATTCTGCAACTTTTGCCTATCCCGTGTGCCGGAGTAATGCATTTGTGAGGAGTCCGATTTATCAAATGTGTAGTTGTGGAAGTAAATACTTTAGTGACATATTTTTTGAACCGAAGTTTAGAGTTTAAAGTTTGATTTTCTTTTTTTTTTATTTAAGTTAACTGTGTATTGGATATATTTTTGTTTGTTTGTTTTTGTAAATTTATTCATGTACGATACCTTTTCTTTGTGCCTATATTTGGCTTCGCTGTTGGGCGCTTAATAAACTACTATTATTATTATTATTATTATTATGAGCCAAGATTAGAACCTTGGGGAACAACAAAGGTAGATATCACAACATTAGACGAGTTATCGTTACACAAAACGTAGTTGATCCCAGAAGGCAGAAGGCAGTAAGATGAGGCATAGATTAGTGTTTGTGCAAAAATTCGTATTATTTTCGAGTAGATCATGCATTGACAAGAAGCTATTTAAATTTTAAATATTGCCTGACCTTTCGTTTGACAGATATAAAGAAGATGTGCTTAGTGAAAGTTGAAAAATTGATAAAATCACTACTTGTGGTGCAATTTAGTACTTGTTTTCTAAGAAGATTTGTCACTAGTTTCGAAGACAAAGAACGTTGTAGATTATCAAAACGTATTACTTTTCCAGAAATGGTTGAACAAGTTTTGGATGATAAGTTATGTGACCTAGGAATGAAAGTGGAGGAGATAGCCAAGATAGGCATATCCACTGAATATATACACCACATTTTGCATGTCGAATTAGGCATGTCTAAATACTCTTCCTAGTGGGCGTCGCGTTTACAGAATGTAGACCAGAAACGCGAAAGAGTTCTTTAATACCAACGCAGTAGATTTCTTGAGATTACTGTGTGTTAGAATCGAAACGATATTATCGCAGCAGGCTTCTGCGAAAGAAGGCTAGACGTTTCCTACAGCTGGAAAGATAATGGCAACAATACTTTAGGATTTTAAGGGAATATTTCTTATGGACTACCTCGCAAACGATCAAACTATCAACGCGGCAAATTATGCTGGCCTTCCGGATAAAGAAAAAGTTTCCATTGCCGCAAAAGGATCCACAACGAATCGAAAGAAAATGCTATGCCATCACGACAATACACTATCACCAATCACTCGTATTGTTCGGAAAAGGCTGGACGAATTACGTTTTCAAATTGTTCCCTAATCACCCTATTCACTGGACTTCTTCCAAGGAAATTCAAGACAGAGGAGAAAGTTATTGCAGCAGTAGAGTAGTAGTTTGATAACCTTTATGGTTATGATTATAAAACTGGTATAATGGCACTCCCGCACCGGTAGTTCAAGTGTGTTAATGTTTCAACATTATTAAATGTACTAAAATTTAAAAAAATCACTGTCGTGTTTCATTCTGTGACGCTTCCCCCTTAAATCATCCTCGTACTATTCAGGTATGACCTCAAAGTCTAGGAGGATAAACTGAAAAATAAACAGAAGGAAATATTTATAGAGTGTGTAAAACAAGTCATGACAAATGCAGTCAGTCTGACCCTGACCACCAACAGGCACTAAGACATTGTGTGAAAGCTTTAACATTAGCTACAGCATCAGTCCAGAGGACAACTCATATTATTGTAGAAACATATAGGAATGGATATGCAATACAGGGTGTAAATGAAATACACCGACGTACGCTGAAATATAAAAGATACGTAAGACAACAAATCAAATATGTTCCAAAAATGTCCAAAAATGTTATTTTATCGAAACATTAATTTTTTCAGAAATTTAGGAAGATAAACTTTTCAAATATCGTCCTGTATTCAAACTGAATCTAAATAAATAGAAATTAAATGTTTATACGTTGTCGATTCAACAAACAAATAGGCATTTATTTTTTCAAGTTCAAAATCTGCATCACGATTCAGTAATGTAATGTTTCTTTGTGTGAGAAGTTTTCTAAACACGTATTCATTAATTTCTTAGATATAAATCTTCTTATGCATTAGCTGTTCTGTTGTTATTTACAAGTAAGCCAATCGCCTAACCTTTGTAATATCGCGAAAAGATACAATAACGAGTTTCTTTAAAAATTTTAAACAATATAACAGCTTTGTAGTGATATGGAATTTGTAACTTAGTTGTCTTAATATTAAATTCACACTGAGAAATAATAAATTACATTTGCAATTTTTAAAAAGGACAGATTTGTGTGAGACAGGGGAATGCTTAAAGGAGATGTTCGTTGTGGCTGCCGTTTGCATAAATACACACTTCTAACCGATCAGTAAACTTTCGAATTACACAATTTAACATGTCCACGGATATGGGCCGCAGCTTTAAAAATACGTTGTCGAAGATCGTCTTCGTTGACAATATCAGTGCGGTTATAAACTGCACCTTTCATGGAGCGCTATAAGAAGAAATTCAATGGATTAAATCGGGACTACGCGGAGGCCGTTAGATTTGACCATATCGTCGAGGATATGAATAATTTAAAAAGTTGCGCACTTCACGAGAATAATAGATAGGTACACACCATCATGCATAAACCACATACGAGCTCGTGCTTCTAGAGGAACATCGTCTAGTAGTAATCGGCCAAGTAATAGAGGTTGTGAAAATTTAAAATACTGTCCTTCGTAAAAGTACACTCATCGATAAATAATACCATTGAGGCAAAGTGTGGCTGTTGTGTAAGTCCGACTAAAGCATCTACAAAGGTTAATTCGTGGCAAGCGATCGGTTTCCGTAAGTTCTTCGATGTATGAAGGATGTTTTTTTATGTTTTGCATGGGGCGTCACTAATCAAATGCGATATCTGTTAATTCGTGATTCGAATAAGCCATACGGAAGTTTATAACGACTTACAGTATGCATCACCGCATCTGCAACTTCAGTAGTGTTAACGCTGAAATTGTGCCAGAGTCCGATCGAGCCATGCGTATGTATTAAATTTTTTTTTGGTCTCGAGATAGAGTTTTCATGCATTAACAGTTTATGCTTAATACTATTACAGCTATTAGATATTAAAGTTTATATTTCATTTACACCCTATATACAACTATGTAAATATTGTTCGAGTAATTGAGCGAAATTAGGAAGAATAGCAATAAGACGATTATATATTGGTTTTATCACATTTCCTGAAAATAAATTTACTAATGTTTGTATTTTTTTATTAAGAATCTTTTGAAAAATAAAAATGTACACTACTAGTACTATTTCATTTAATTAAAATCAAGATATTTCCTTCATTTTAATTAAATTTACATGACCTTGGTGGTCATTGATGGTCAACATTACGCAAAATGAGGCGATCCAGGAACCGCTGAATTATTTCGCGACAAGAGTGATAGGTGGCATCATCCTGCTGAAACCACAACTCTTGAATGTCCATTCCATCCAAATGAGGCCATAAAAAATCTCTTATCATCACAAGGTATCGGTTTCCATTAACTGTCACAGCTTGTCCATCTTCAAGAAAATAAGGCCCGATAATGCCGCCCACCCAAAAGCCACACCAAACTGTCACTCGTTGTGGATGAATTTACATTTCTTGAATAATGCAAGGATTTTCTGACCCCCTGATGCGGCAGTTTTGCATATTCATAAATCCATTTAAGTGAAAGTGCGCTTCGTCATTGAAGATAATTTCGCTCGCAAAGCCGTCGTCTTCTCAAAAACCAATCAATAAACTGTCGCCTTTTCTCGTGATCGTCCACTTTCAAGTGCTGTGTTAATGAATTTGGTATTAGTGGTAATGGAGATCATACTCCGTACTAAAGAACATCCTATGCCCAACTCTTGGGAACGGCGAAGAACCGATTTCATTGGAGTAACAGCTATCACGAACCAACCACCGCAATATTTTGTTCAGATCGGCCAGAACTATGACGTCCAGGACTTTCAACATTCAACTGTAGAATCCGTTTCATTGAACTTTTTCATAAGTCTGCGAACTGTTGAATCATTAGGTGCTTCATCACGCCCTAGAATGGCGCGAAATGGCCTGACAGTTACTTCATAACTTTCGCCGTTCTGATAAAACGTTTTCACAATTAGCACAAGTTACGCAATAGTAAACTGATCCATGGCTAGACACAGACTGAGACAACAGTCGGAATTTTTATGGATGTCAAAACAATACAAAACAATGTCGCCAAGCGGCAAACAAAAATTTACCAAGAGATTCAAAACCTGAATGCTTTTTGAATTACCCTTTATAAAAGAAATAATTTAAAAAAATGAGACCAAATCAAAAACACGCATTACATTTTTAAACAATTTTCAAAGGAATCTATAAAGAATATTAATAAAATAATTAATTCCCGGAACTTTTGAATCAATCCACGTATTTACGCAGGTCAAAATAAAATCGAATTAAAATTTATTTTTGGTAGCCTTTACTACTAACGGCTCGTTATATATACATTTTTAATTTGCCACAATCTTGAGCAATCAACATTATAGTTCACGGTTAGCCCCTATTAAACTACAGTTTCTTTTCTTTTTATGGACGAAGTGGAAAATAAAACAGCAGAAAGAAAAAAGTTGGTATTATGAATCAAATTTAACGTCTCATATTGTGCGTGAACGTGAGCTTATATATATATATATATATATATATATATATATATATATATATATATATATATATAGGTGTTGTGCGTATGTGTGCGTGCGCGCGTGTGTGTGTTTGTGTGTGTGACTACATCAAATGCGGAAACATAAAAGGGCCCGAATCTATTTTTAGAACGGCATAAGCTTTCTCTCACCCCTGGAATGGTACCGATCCAAGACGAATAAAGCCGAAGTTATTCTCGTGTTACGTCACGCCGCCGGAATATTTCTTTCCATCCCTGGAACTCATGTATCTACTTTGTCCGTAACTTTTTGCGCGGTAGTGATTCATCTTAAGATAGGATGACCGCAGATAAAAAGAACTCCATAATATTATTGCTCCCTTTCTATTTATTTTCTTTGTTCGGACTTTAATTGTTTTAACAGATAGTTAGAACTAATTTATGAACTATTAAATATTAAATTTAGGCCGACAATATTACTGTAATCTTTTCGTTGTTGCCTCTTAGGAACACAGTTCATAATTTATTTCGTCTATTTGTATACAACATACTTGAAAAGAACATTTAGATTTACATAAATCTTTGCAGGTTTTTACGAGAATTGTTAGATAACAATGAACAACAAATGTCAACTTTTGCCATTGCCACTATCTGACACACAGAGATATTTTGTTGGTTTTCTCTTATACAATTTTAACACAGTAGCAAAGAGTTTTTCAAAAGAGTGAAATGCAAATAGTGCCTTCTGTTTTGAATTTTGTTTTTGTGTCTGATAATGTTAATTTATTTCTCCTTTACATTTATTACATAACATTTATACAATTAGTTCATAAGTTGCATTACTATTTTTTCATAAAGAATGTAAAAAACTATCAAAAGTACGATTTCAATAATATTGCTATTCGAATTAACAATGCTTCCTTTAGTATTTATTGGTTAATGGTTTTCTTTTCTTACCTGGAGGTCATTCGACTGTGCCAGTCCCCAAACCCTGTAAACTTAATTCTGCTTATTTTGTTTTCCTCTAGTATTAACTACTGCACCAAATTTAGTTTCTGCCAAAAATGCACATATCGTCCATGGACAGCAGAATGGTATTTACACAACATTACAATATAATATAAAAACATTTATATATCATTTAGAGAACGGACACGCTTACCACCCAGTGCAGTACTGGCGAAAGGCGGTATTTCTAAAATATTTAATTTTATTTATATAATTGGAAAACGAACGGGTGGTGATCTATAAAATTACGAAATACATATTTATTTGTTGAAAAGTTGTATTCATAAAGTTTTTAATTTTATTTATATAATTGGAAAATAAACGGGTGGTGATCTAAAAAATTACGAAATACATATGTATTTGTTGAAAAGTTGTATTTTTAAAGTTTTTAATTTTATTTCTATAATTGGAACATTTTTATTTGTTCATTTTGTCGTTCAAATTGAGTAAAGGAGTATTAATATTGACTAGCAATAGTTTCTCAAGGTTTTCTTCTGTCAATTTTGTTCTCTTTGAATTAAGTACATCTTTATAAATAGAAAACGTCCTTTTTACATCGCAACTGGTTATAGGTGCATACTGGAAATATTCTTTTATTTCTTCATATTTAGCCGTTAGATTTTGTGGAATTGTCTCCATACATAATTGCTGCAATGTAATTAAATCTGGATTTCTATTAAGAATTGCTTCAAACTTTTGCCGAAGGCCACATCCGAAGTCACTTGGAATACTTTTCAAATTATTAACAGCCACATCTAATATGGTTAATCCGTCATTTAATTTGAGATTTCGATTTTCAAAATAAGTGATTAGTTTTGGCAATTTTCCAAAGTGTTCGTGAAGAAAGTACAACTGATTTTTTAAATTTGGGATTTGTGTGAGCTCCTTGCACTCACCAATACTTCTAGCATCCTCCTTTAGCAGTGTTACGAAATGTTTTAGACTATCGAAATTCTCAGCATAATAACTAGTAGCTTCCAGCCATGTTCCCCATCTAGTTATTACTGGAGTGGGAGGCAGTGACAGAGATGGAAATTTTTCCCTGAAAAGAGCTACTCTCAATGGTGCTTTTCTGAAAACTTTTTTAAAAGCTGATACAAGTCTATCAACTTCCGGAAAAGTGTCTCTGATATATTCACAGATTCTGTGGAGAGCATGTGCTGCACAAGTAATATGCAGCATATTAGGATATGTTTTCTTCAATAGTCTACCTGTTTTTAACATATACGCAGCACTATCACTGACAAATAAAAGTGTTTTTTCTTTGTACGTGGCGTCCGAATGAAGCATTTTTAGCATATTCTCCTTAATGGTTTCAGCAACTGTTTCCGCATCAACTCTATTTATAACACTTGTTGCTATTACATATGAGTTATAGGGAATAGTTGGATGTAGTACACCAGCTACAACATTTACCACACAGCGTCCTATCATATCCACCGTTGCGTCGGCGCTTATCCATATGTACTGATTTAAAAGATGGCTTCTAATGCGTTCTACTGTTCTCGTATAGCACCTAGAAACATAATATTTGCGTAAAGTTGATTCATCAGGAACATTTCGACCAGTATATTTTTTCAGAAATATTTTTAAAGTGGGATTGCTAAGTTTATTTAATGGAATATTAGCCGCCATAAAAGTTTTACAGAGTTCAGATGTGTTTGCGATCCTAAGTGACGAATTTTTGACGATATTTTACGGATTTTGTAATAAATTTCGGAATCACTGACAATGGACATACAATCAGTATGACCGTCAATCCAACTCGCCATTGTTTTACAATGCCGTTCTCGACATTCTTCCATATCATGTCTGAAAAAGTAACTTAAACAATGCTCTAGATCTAAATAAATGAAAACTAAAAATGTGTGCGTAAGTTATTGAAACTGAACGAAATTCAATGCACACTCTTACGTCGAAATAATTGGTTGAAATAGATTCAATCAAACGATATTAAACAGGATCTATCACAAAAATTACGATGTAATTAACAGTTAAAACTATGAAAACAAGAAACTTACTCACAGCACTTTATTTATCTTACGAAATTTAAACTAATAAATAAAATACATTATAAAAACCCCGCTTCTATCTACGCCCATGAAAACACTTTAAAAAACACTATATTCTTCGAGTACAATAGCTGGCTTGCCCATTGTTATCGCGGCGAGACCAGGTGTCCGAGTAAGTCAAACAAATACTTCATTGAATTACGTCGGAATGTACTGAGCGACGTTATACACAATTCCAATTGCCGATTGCGTTTTATGGAAATTGCGTCCGTTCTCTAATCATTACAAATAAACTGAACATGTTAAGCAATAAATAAAGCACAGATACAACCAATAAGAGATTCACACATCATATCCACAAAACAGAAACACAGGAGATTCTAACGTCAACCCGCAACGAACTCTTCAAGCGAGTACAATACTCGCCCCAGGAGCAACACCTTCATTTTCGCTTGAAATTATGACTGCTTGGTGTACTACGATAGCCTATTAATATATTTCAAGCTCATGTAAATTAATGAATTACGGCACGCACCCGTCTTCGGTTTTGGAAGATGTAACTGTTGACTACTATGCGTACCATACGAATGAATGTCTGATCTATGTTTGAAATTACTCTGACATTTAAAAATGATTGACAATGTTTCGCATAGAAAAAGCGAATAAATTGTCAAAATCACATGACTAGCAAATAAGGTACGACAATGGGCGTCCGCCGCCACCCACACATAAGCTGCATCGCCCGCTTTTGTACTCTAAAAATAGAAGCAAGATTTCCAGCCGCCGCACAATGGGACAGAATCCCAAAAAGCTGTCTAAAACCTCAAAACGTTGTCTAACGATTTGAAATTCTTAACTCGGGGGGTTTCGGGGTCGCTGATAACGAATCAGTTTTGGTCAAAAAATGGCAGATCCAATATGGCGACCGAGTATATTATAAAATTCTTATTTTTCGGTAAAATTTTGTATCTGGGGGTTTTACATTGCGCTAATTACGAATACGATGTTCGTTTTTAAATAAACAAAATATTTTAATCGTAATTATATTGGCAATGTATAAGAATCAGAATGATTTCGGCGGTGACTTGGTACAAATGAATTGAACATGAAAATTAGATAAGAAAATATATATATTTTTTAATTTGTACACTACATCTACATTGGATTAATCTGTTCACATTCACTATCGGTATGTATAGTGGGCACGTCACGGTCATCTTTAGTGTCCGTGTCATCGGGTACAGTTAAATGTAGAACTTCAAGCGACATTTGTTTCTTTTTCGGTAGTTTTCGTACACTTGAAATGTATGGATCGGAGCTAATTAACAAACGGCAAAATACATCTTGCATTGTCAATGAACGGCTGCATTTGCGCGAGAAATCCTGGCAAAATTTGTTGATATATTTGTGGCACGTTTCCTGTGCTTCCTCAGACATATGACTAGAGCTGAGGATGTTTGCGGTACGGCAGGACCGTATGTAGTGCATCTCCACCAGCGTATAAACACGATGCAGCGAAACACTTTAGTTAGTCGTGAACTGGCAACGTGATCGTGTGTTGTCTTGAGCTCTATTTAATAAGTATGACGGACGTGCCCAAGCCAAGAAAGCGCCCATTGTATAACGACGTGAAGAAATTTATCCGAGACTTTCCGGATTTGTATTATAATGGAGCAAAAGTGGTTTGTAAATTATGCGATAAACAGTTACTTTGCTGGGACAAATACGACTGTAAAAGACATGTTGAAAGTGTACACCACAAAGACAGAAAAATAATGTGCTGTCTAAAACGCAATTCATTTTCGATTTATTGACAATGCTACTCGTCTGCGATGTGCCAGTTCACCTGCTAGATAAGAAAGCCTTTCACGACTTTTGGAATAAATACAATTCCAACAAAAAGTTACCGCCACGGAGAACGTTACTCACCTATTTACCAATTGTGCGTGAAGACATTGAAAACAGAATGAAAGCAGTAGTAAATGATAAACAGTTATGGGTATGTGTCGACGAAACGACAGATCGAAAAAAACATTCTATTGTGAATATTATAGTGCGTGTACTAGATCCTGTCAAATCAACATTTCCCATTTTATTAGCCAGCAAAAGATTGGAAAAGTGCACTAGCGAAGTAATTACGAAGGCAGTGCTCGATACGCTACAAAACTTTCAAGTTTCAACTAATCAACTCCTGATGTTTATGAGCGATGGTGCTCCGACAATGCGTTCTGTAGGCCGTTCTCTTAAAGCAGATTGTGAGAGACTTTTGCATGTGACATGTAAAGCTCATGCTTTACACCTTGTGGCACAAACTATTCGGCAATGTTATCCAGAGGTGGATGCATTAATAGCAACCACAAAAAAATTTTTCTAAGATCTCCCAAACGAATTCGAGAGTTTCACAGTCGGTGCCCTGGTATTCCCGAACCACCAGAGCCAATCCTTACACGTTGGGGAAGTTGGTTAAAGGCGGCATTTTATTATGCCAAGTATTTCCAACAAATAAAATCTGTGGTTCTACAATTCAATCCTGCCGAAGCTGTAGCCATTAAGGAAAGCCAGAGACTCTTTCAAAACCCTTCCCTTGATGCAGATTTACAAACTATTTATAACAATCATATAGGATTGTTTAACGCAATCGAGAAATTTCATAATACTGCATTATCGTTAGCGGAGTCACTGCAAATACTGGACGATGTACACGCCCAGCTATGCGCAGTAAATGACAACAAAAATGTTAATGTAATAGAAAAGTTCGAGAGTGTGATAAACAATGATTTTGATTTTACCAGATTAAAACAAATTAGTAATGGTGCAAGTGTAGATTCGGTTTCTATCTATAAAGATTATTTTAATTGTGCGTGTGTTACATCCGTAGATGTCGAGCTGTCTTTCTCAAAATATAAAAAAATTTATTCATCACGGCGTACATCGCTCACCGCTACAAATATGGAAACGTATCTAATGCTACAAACTTACTGCAAGTCTTATCCACTTGGCGCTATGCTATAATAATCGTAAATAAGGTAAGTGTGTTATTTATATACAGTACACATAACTGACATACCTAAGTGATATAAATAGCGAATGCATGTAAAGCAATAAAATCACGCATGCATCACCGATCGAAACAAGGTCATTATATTCGTGCGTTTAACTGAATACTATCCTGGCACACCGCAAACATCCCCAGCTCTACATATGACCGATGGCAGTAAAGCCGAAGCAATGATTTGCGAACCATAAATAACCAGTTTATGAATCGATGGTGGTATGCAGAATCATGTGTACAATTCAATAAATAATTTCGCAGTTTCCCAAGCATAATCTCTAAATCTCAGAGTATCAATTGTACGACCTTGGAAAATCACTTGTAAAATAGAGTGAAATCTTGTGATTAAACGAATGTCTACTCCAGTAGTTTCGGCTGAAATTGTAGCGTTTTCGAAAAAGCGACGAGCAGTGTTGCCATCATTCGTGCTGCCAAACCCTGGCTTCGGCTGGTCAACAATAACGCATAAATTTTTCTTGAAAAATTTCTGAGTGCCTTGAATGTTTAACTATTCCGTATTCTTCTCGAATAACCTCTCTTCCTTCCGGGAGAGAATTTTTTCACTTCTTCAGTCATAAAGAACGCGTGTCCCACCCAATTGGCACGAGACGTGCGCTTCAATAATGAGAGCTGCCTCAACCATAGTTTGGGAAGCAAGAGTATTCGTAATTATGCGGAATATCTCCTTCCTTGACAATTGCTTCTCTGATGTCTGCAGTTCCTGAAATCAGTGAATAATATGGGATTATTCCGAGCCGAAATTAGCCCGTGAATAGAATCAACAGCGAGCGAAAACAAAAGATTTCACTGTCCTATGACACTACTATATTGTGACATATTTTACTATGTTTTATTCAATGTACACAATAATTTATTGAAGAGATATGTTCATTCATCCTTAGCGAATAACTAATAATGAAGGAAGTTAAGAAATAATATGTAAAATAGCGATCCCGAAAACCCCCTTGTACCAAAATACCACGTCGAAACTTGCACGGCTTCATAAAAAGAATCATATCTCCGTTCGCGCAAAAATGCCCAAGTTCGTTGACAACGCTCTTTTTTCGTTAGGATTTAAGCAATTCAATAAAAAATAGTCCAAAGAACGAGCGAGGACGAGCGATATAGTTATGTCTGCGTTTTCCCAAAAATACACCCTCGATTCAAAACGAATAACTTTTTTCATAACAACAATTTTGCAATTATGTAAATTGTATTCCATTCTACATACCTTCACGAAGAGAATCCATTTTAAACTTTTCCAATAGCACCATTCTTCACGATTATGTTGTGGTTTTTCTGTAGCGTATGACGCGCGTCAAATTCGGTAGTTCCATGAGACCCGTGTAATGGTCACATTCGAACTGATCTTGCAGGGACAAGAAACATACCTGCGCCTTGGGAACGGTTGTTTGGGTTAAGAGGATAGTCCCCCGAGAGGCGGCAAACATGCTTAGTTCAGCCAGGGCCAGGCGCTGCACGATCAGACCAAGAAATTTAACAGAATTCACAGGTGTTAGAATAGTATCACCACCTTCGATACTTATATCTAAGGAATTGTGTTTGCGTATTAAACGCTGAGTCTCCAGGGTAATTCAATTAGCATTAAATCAATTTTGAAGGATTAAAATTTCGTTGCATATTAGGTTTTGTAGAGACCGCAGATTTGCAGCATGTCAGCAGTCAACGATGTGTTACCAGTAAACAATACAATATGAGCTCTAATGTTTAAAATGCAAGGTCGTTAATAAATAATAGAAAAAGCATCGGGCTCAAAACCGACCCCTGTGGTACACCACATCATATGCCGAGCCTATTGTAAAACTCCCGCCTCACTCCCTCGAGATTTCTAGGGGTTATTGTCTCGAAAATTCTAAACAGTTTAACTTGCAACTGTTGCATGTTCGGTATTGTTAGAAGACCGTAAAGATTTTCTTTGACATAACCCCACAGAAAAAAATCGCAGGGATTGAGGTCGGGTGATCGAGGTTGCCATATTATCGTACCCCTCCCGGAAATAACACGATTAGGAAAAGTGTTTTCTAAAAACCCTCTTACTAATCTGCTGTTATGCGCGGGACAACCGTCTTACATAAACCAAATTGCATTAAAATCGACGTTTAGTTTACGGACAGCAGGAATAATTCGTGTTCGCAGCAAATCTAAATATTTTACTGCATTCAAATTGCCGTCGATTATAAATGGCCCTATAATGTTATCACCCAAGATACCCGCCCAAACGTTAAGTTTTTCGGGGTATTGAGTTTTAACATTACGAGCTAGATGTTTATTTTTTCGAGACCAATATCGCGCGACTGAGGGATTATGCTTGCCATGACGTGGAAAAGAAGACTAGTCGGTAAACAGAATATTTTTTATAAAATATTCGTCCCTGTTAGCCTTTTCAATCACGGACTCACAAAACTCCATTCTTGCAAAATTGTCCTCGGGAAAAATCTCCTGTCACTTTCGAACTTTGTAACTTTTATATTTGTTGCGTTTTAGAATCCGCTTTACTGTACTTCTACTAACACCGATTTCGTCTGCAATTTGCCGTGTACACTTAAGGTCGCCCATTTCAACTAACGAACAAACCCTCACGTCTCTCTCCTCCCGATCGGCAGGTATTTGAGGGATATGAGGCTGTTCGTCAATTTGTTGGCATTTGCGGCAATTTCCGACTACACAGCCATATTTCCTAAACGCATTTACGATCCTTTCAATCGTCGAATGCGAAGGAATAGGCCGATTTACGTACTCTACAGCAAATAAATCAGCGGTTGTTCGACAGGAATTGCCGGCAAAATACCACGAAACTATTTGTACCTTCTCTGCGGTTGTTACACTGACATGATAACTACATTTACGTATGCACAGCTAAATACGAATGACGGGCAATCTGTTGCGCTCGACCATCGGACTTATGTTGCGCACGCGGCGTGGCATCGTACACACGTTGCCACATCGCATTACGTTCCATACGTATATTGCTGCCTATGGCCCGTAGCGGGCTGGACCTATCGGTATACGAAGTGCAACAGTGTGATGACTGGTCTTGAAAATGGTATTTTTTAAATATGGAAAAATAAAATAGTCTAAAATTATCAAATCTGGAGATTTTGGAGCAAAATTAATAATTCTTGTATCAAAAAATTCTTGCAAAAAAGCTATTGTTTCTCGAGATTTGTTCGCTGGTGCATTATCTTGCTGGAAATATCCTTCCGTAAGTTCATCATCCTGGAGATCATTAATAAACGGCTCTAATAATTCATTTCGATATCTTTCAGAAGTTATGGTTTGATTAAAAAATATAGGCCCAATAATTCATGGTCTTGAAACTGCTAGTCAGACGCTTATTTTTTGTGAATGTACCGTACTTTCCACAAATTCATAAAGGTTTTCTGCCAATCAAATACTTTGCTTGTTTAAATATCCTGAAAAATGGAACCAAGCCTCATCCGAAGAGAAGTATTTGTCGAGAGTGTCATTGTTATTTATGTTATTCAAAAATGAGAGACATTTTTTATATATATATTTTATATATATTTTATGTTGTAACCCTAACTTTATAATAAAATAATTTAAAAAATACAAGCTTTTATAATTTGAATTTATGTATGACAACTATCATAATTTGAAGTTTTCTGTGCACCAATATTTGATTACTTAATTATTTAAAAGACCTAGTATAGTGGGAAAAGTTTTTGAAGGCACGTTACATATTTGTGTGAAAATATCTTTCCAGACAAGCACACACGTGTTTCATCTTACTATAGAATTATCAGTACATGCTGCTGGAGAGAAACTTTCGCCATAAATAACACCCTGACTACATTACAAATGCCATTTAGATAGTGTAGAAGAACATTCAGAGTTGCTTATTTTCTAATGTCAACATCACGAATACGGAAACAACCAACATCCACAAGCATTCGACCCTCATGCATAAGTTTCGACAGAGTACAAACAGAGATCACAACTTCGCCAAGATATTCAAAGCATATTATAGCCATATTCATAATAAGTATTAAATCTGCATAGGCTGGTAGGTACACGCTGCCAAAATTGCCTTTGCTACACAAATATTTCTTCGCAGGAACTTTTATTATGGAGAATGACAAAGCGTTGCGAACTGCTTCTAAAATACCTCCACGAAGTTACTGATTGACAAATCCCAATCCCAGCGACAAATCATATAATTAAGGAAAAATATTTCGTTGTTTGAAATTAAGTTTATTAGCCATACTTCAGAAATAATATCATGATTGAGGTTGAAGGATTACAGATAAACGTCATGCAGTTTAGTATGCAAGACATTCTGACAGATAATTCACAATTTATTGCCATCTATTTTACTGTATTTAATTTAAGTTTTTTAGGTCATATACTATACTATTTTGGAAAATTCCTTTATGTATTTAATGATGTTGCTATGTCCCTGGTGGTTAGGTTTTTTCAACCTGGCTTTGAGACTCTTCAAATATTCCCTCTGCTTCATCGTTAAATCAGTTGGGACTAAAACCGACCCAAAGACTTTTCTTAGCATTCAATACTCTTAATAGTTCCTTTCTTCTAGCCAACATAACTTTGATAAAAAGTCCTAAAAGTATTATATATTGCATGATATTAAGAAAGAACACCTGTATATAATTAACGCGTTAACATCGATAAAATTTATTGGCAATATTAATATGTTTCGAGTTATTTGTGACAGCCAACGTGTAGAAATGAATTGGTGTTTTCAGTATCCACAGTACAACATTTTTCAGGTCATTGATTTGGGACTCAATTCTGAGAATTGCACGTGAAAGTAGCCCCACAAAGAAGAACTTCTGCATCATTCGTTTTGTCAAGTTGGCTGCATTAATAATTTAATGGCTGTGGAATAAACAACCCTTATGTTCAGAGTGAATTACATTTTAAAACCAGAAGAACATTGAATATTTCAATATGGAAAATAGCAAGTGCCCAAAATTGGATTATTTTTGTTACGTTTGTGGTCATATCGTCCCAAAAATAGGCAAACAGGATCGAAAAAACTTGTTTACTGAGGAATTTAAAACAGCGTATTGTCATTATTTTGATGAAACAGATTTAAGTGGTGCAAATTTTACGCAAAACACAGTGTGCAAAAGTTGTTATAATACCCTTATAATGTGGATACATGGAAAAGGTGTACAGTTTTCTTTTATGAAGCCAGTAATTTGGGTGCAAGACCTAACTGGACATGATGAATCCAGGTGCTACGCATTCATAAATTCCGGTTATGGATTGAACAAAAAAAAATTGAAAACAAAAGTATACATTCCCGCTTTTACTGCGACACTTCCAGTACAACGCGCTGCTGTTATCGATCCACCTAAACCTCCGAGTCTGGATACTGTGTCCCTGCAAGCCGAAACCGTTTTCACCAATCCGACCAATGTGAATGATGCAGATTGTACACCCGATATTGAAAATAATGCACCACAACCGGTAACACAAATCGAAATGGATTACATTGTGGCTAAGATGGGACTATCATAAAAAAATTCAGAATTTTTGACATCTTTTTTGAAGCGTAAAAAACTGACAGAGCAAAATGTCAGAGCAACATCATACCGAAAACGCCAAGCTGATTTTCAGAAATTTTATTCCGTTGACGAAGCAAATACGTTCACTTACTGCCATGATATCCCAGGTTTAGTGAAAAATATGGGAATGGATTATACCGCTGGCGACTTGCGCTTATTCATCGACGGTTCAGTTTCAAGTTTGAAGGCTGTGCTGTTGCACAAAACAAACAAAAAACCGTCCATTCCATTGGGATTCAGCACAACTATGAAGGAAACGTATGAAACATTGGGCGAAAATTTTAGAGAAAATCAAATACAATGTACACAAATGGAAGATTTGTTGTGATCTAAAGGTTGTGAACATAATACAAGGCATTATATTAAAGGGCGGTTTTCCAAAATACTTCTGCTTTCTTTGTAATTGGGATTCGCGATACACAGGGAATCAATATCAATGTAAAGATTGGAAAGCAAGAACTCCCGAGCTCGAGAAACAATTAAAATTGATAAAAAAATACGTGATAAACCTTTGATAAAGGATGTAGATGATATTTTGTTGATGATATTTTGTTGCCATCGCTACACATGAAATTAGGAATAGCTGGGAAATTCGTTGAAGTTGTAGTCAAAGATATTGAGGACGCCTATGACTGTTTGAAATTCATCTTTCCAAAACTCAGTGAAGCTAAAATTAGAAAAGGTACATATCGTTGTCTGTATTTAAATATTGTCATATCTAAATTTGTTCACTTCGATATATTCGCATTATAATTACCAATAATTTTTTCGCAACTGATTCTTTTTTAATTTCAAACAGGTACTCTGAATGGTTCGGATATACGAAAATTAATGAAAAGCGAATCTTTCACAAATATGCTTTCGAACCATTATAACCACCTATGTGCATGGGACGCATTGAAACAAGTCATTGAAGGCGTTTTAGGAAAGAACCGTGTACAGCGAGATGACATACAGACACGAGTGGACAAGTTGCTGTATTATTTTGAAAAAATCAATGCATCCATGACGTTAAAATTACATTTCATGCATATTAATTAACCTTGATACCTTTTTGGCACAATTACCTCAGGAATCGGACGAACAAGGAGAGAGGTTCCATCAAGTGATCACGCCAATTGAAAAACGATTCAAAGGCAAAAAATTAGATGCATTGCTTGCGGAGGTTTGTTGGTGGAGCTCTAAAATTATGCAGTTTGAAGATGACACCGAAATTGGTGGACACACTGAAGAAAACATGCCCTTGAATATTATGTCTAACTCGGATGATGATGCAGACTCAGAACATGAATATGAACAACCTACAAAGAAAACAAGATTATCAGAACCACAAGCGTTAACTTCAACGAGGATGGATATTGACAATAATTGAAAATATTCTAAATTTTGTTTCCATGTATAGATAACAAATAAAAATCTCATATTTTCTGTGTAAGAATAGCTGTAATATGAACCGGAATTTTTATTTTTATGCAAAATAAAGTTTATAAAGAAAAAAAAAACAGCATATTTGTGGATTTGTAATCCAGTTATTGAGCAAAAAAGGTGAAAAATGGGGAAAGAATGGGCATTTTTGCGATTTTTAAGGTAATGGATGCACTTTTTTCGAGTAGGTTTGTTCCGTTTTTTTTTCTCCAATTCAATATCCACAACTTTGCTTAAGACATAAAAGAGATATTCCGTACGGTATACCGAGATATAACCGTGTTAAAATATAGAAAAAGTGATCAAAATCCACCTTGAGCAAAAAAATTCGTATGACCATTAAATTATTAATGCAGCCAACTTGACAAAACGAATGATGCAGAAGTTCTTTTTTGGGGGGCTACTTTCACGAGCAATTCTCAGAATTGAGTCCTAAAAACATGTGTTGTACTGTGGTATTCACTTTATGGAATGTTTCTGTTTCATCAATCATATCACAGTATTTAAATAAATTGAGTTAAATTAGATTTTTATTATTTCTTTCTTTCTTTTTTACATAGTATTCTAGTTAGAAAGAACCGGAGATTCGCAGGAATAGAATAAGGAATAATACACAGAGAGATTTTTATATCAATACACAGTCAATGTGTGTCGTGCGTAAGTAAATTGGACAATAAATTTTCATTACATGCCTATATTCCTTTATTTTCCCTCAATTTCCCTCTATTTAATAAAATCGACGCCCTCTACGTTTTTTTGTTCTAAATTACTTTTCTCGACAGATAAAATGAACTAAATGTTTCTGCCAGAAAACTTTTAATTTAGTAACACGGAAGTTCGCGCTGACATTAATTACGAGGGCTGTTTTTGTCTTGTTGACGCTAATATATCAATACACCATTTTTTGACGAAACATATTTGTTTATAATTTTTCGATGTATTTTCCTCCACAGTCAATTTTTTACATCCCTGAAAACCAATCTTCAAAAATTTACTAAAATCTTTCTGCGTCAGGTTGTCTATTTGATTTTTAAATGCGTCAACCGCTTCTTCAGCCAATGTAAAACGTAAACTCCGTAGCTTATCCTTTACACGTAGAAACAAAAAGAACTCATTAGCTACCAGCTCCGGAAAATATACAGGGTGTTTCAGGTAGAAGTTTTCTATGTTAATGCCTTAGGATACTTTTGAAAATTCGTGGCACGCAATATTAATACTTGATGTATTAAAATAAAATATTTACACTCTTGAACCACTTTAGGTTATACTGGAAGTCATAGCGGACTTTGATATTTTAAATGGAGTGTTATACTTTTTATTACATTTTTAGATTCCTTGTAAGGTACTATAATACTTTATATTAAGGTTTCTTTTGTCAGAAATTAACCATTAACTGAGAAAATATTTTATATCATATTAGATAACAATAATAACAATACATTAACAAGCAAAAAAGTTAATAAAATCAACATACTAAAGACACATAATGCGTTAGAAATAATATTCGCAAATGTTCAAAATGATCTGCGTTCCACCTATCCACCTATCCTCAAAGAAAACTAAATTCTTCTATCTTGATTTCCTGGGCGAAAGACCTAAACTGATTGGAAAGTAAAGTGCATTTTATTTTTCTTTAAAATCCTTCGATGTACATCAAATTCCTACATCTGCAGACGCCGCCGGTATAGAACTGATTGGAAGCGCATGAAAATATCCAAAAAAAAAACGATTTCATTACCTTCGTCGCCAGTAATCGGTTTTGGAACTGTCTTCTTGACTCGAATGAAATTTGACTCTATTCGCTTGAATTTAGTTTTATTAATTGATGGTAAATATGGGTATCCTTCATTAAAAAGTCGACATGTTCCTTTAATAATTTGAAAAGATTCACTATGAATGTATGATAAATTCAAAATATCTCTATTAGAATAAATATTTAATTCGTGTACATTTGTGAACAACCAGTTAGACACTACAATTTGTAACAATTTTGACAGATAGATTTACTTTTCAAGTCTTACTACTACGATTTTTCTTGATACTGGTCAAAGAAAATAATCAGTAATAAGACGGCAGACTATGTGCCCGGTGCATATGAATTATGTCACCATGTGTACTAAATATTTTTTTGGATACTATAATATAAATATGTTTTGAAGGTGCATCTGTTATTGCCAATAATACCACTTTTTCTTTAGAATAAATGTTTCGTTCATTGTTAGAAATACAAAATAATGTTTTTTTTTAATTTTGATTTAGAACTGTAAAATATATGTTCAAATTCTGTTATCTCTTTGATAAATGCATGTATGGAAATATTTAGGAAACTACTAAATATATGTTTTTCTGCTCCGATATGTAAACAAAGCCAGAGGAATGAATGAGCCATAAATTTTTTCCTGAAAGAGGAATACTTTCTTTGTATTATTGGCAATAACAGATGCACCTGCATAACATATTTATATTATAGTATCCAAAATAATATTTAGTACACATGGTGACATGATTCATGTCACATGTCAAAGCTAAATTCAAAACACGAAAATTAAAATCTTTCAATTATTAATAAATTATTTACATTCCATCTGAAAGGTGATAAAAATTTCCACTACCAGCTTCAACGCAATTTAAAACTCTACTCTTGAGCCAATTCAATACGTTCTCTAAAAATAATTTCTCCGAACTTATCAGTAATATTCGCTGTCTTAATTCGATTGGTGTTATTAAAGTTCTATAAATTGGAGTCACAGGGTGTCAAATCGCAGCATTTTGCAGGCAAATAATTTCCAGATTTTCATTAAATTGCTGACGTACAAAAGCAGCACTTGAAAATAAATACGAAAATCTTCGAGATAATCTTCCATCAAATAGCTTAAAATTCCATCAACTTCTTTTTCATTGCGGAAATAGCTTTCAATTATGAACGTAGAAAGTTATCTTTATTTTAGACTAATGACAAGACACGATTTTCATTTTCATTTGTAAAGATACTTAACTTCTTGTCTGTAACAACGCGCAATTTATCATTAACAAGTATCAACAACCACATTATAAAATTTATTAAGCGATAAATTTATAATAAAATGCACAATTCTGCACTTTTAACTTATCCAGCAAACGCTTTTTTTGCATAAATAAAAACTACAATCTACTGCAAATAATGTCAATTCGATATCACGGCACCAGAGGACTTGTTAAACTTTGTTCAAGCATGTTCGTCTTTTGAACAGATGTTACTAAATAAGTAATACACATGGATTTGTCTATAAATAACACACTCAATTATGAACTTACTTATATATCTAACATTCTTTTAGTTTCTTTTATTTCTTTTGTCCAGCTTTCGCGACTCACCACCTTCACGAATTTTTTTCTAATTCAAGGAACGGAAAGAGATTTGAAACATACGAATAACATAGACACTTTTGATAAACAATAGGAAAAATGAACATGAAAATAATTTAAAAAACCATAAAAACAGGTGCAAAGAACATAACATATATCAAAATTAAATAATATATACGAGCCTAGCTGGCCCATGGCTTGTATAACAATTTGCATCCATTGATTTCTGTCTCTTTCTGTCCCTTAGGTTCCGTGGTACTATATTTAATTTCCTTAAATCATCCTCTACTCCTTCCCTTTCTTGGCCATCTTCGTCTTTTCCCACCCTTCATACTGTATTACATCACTATCCTCGGTACACTATCATTAAACATTCTTACTAATCTTATCCTCTGTGCGCGAACAACACCAGTGATGTTAACGCCCTTATAAAGTTCTTTCAGGTTTGGTTCGTACATCTCTTCCAGGTATCGTCCACTAGTTTTCTTCTAAAAGCTTTCTTTAACACTTTTCTCTCCCACACTTATGATTTCTGCAAGATCGCTGTCTCCCTGACATATTGCGGTGAGTTTCGCTTTATTTTATTGGAAAATTGTTGGCTTGATCCTTACGAATTAATTTTATTAGTTTTTGTGTTAACTGTGCGGATTGAGACTATAAACGTGGTGACGACTACTAAAATATCAAGAACCTATCCCTTGCTCGCCTCTAAACTGGCTAGCGTCTCCAGTTAAGATCTCCGGGGCATTCGTGTGTGGTAAGTTGGTAAAGTCGTTAGGATTTTAAGATAATTAGGAAAGGCGTGCGTAACACTGTCAAAAATGTCGGACTTTACGATAGAGTCATCGACTGTCAGATGGCAGCACCAAGATATCGCCTATTCCCGAAATATAAAACTCATCCCTCGTATTTTGGCATTCTGAGGTCAATATAATTGTACGTACAGTGGAATCACATGAACTATCATCTTCTCTCTCAGCTGATTCCAAAAGTGCTAAAATTGTACTGCTGAAAGATTTTAAAAGTTGTTGTTATGGCAATTATGTATTTTAAATTTAAATATTTTACCGCGCTAGAAGTAGGGGTAGAAAATGTATATAGTTCCTTTTTTGACTAGAAGTAAGGGTCTTACACCCAACTCACCCTTACTTCTAGTCAAAAAAAAAATATATATATATATATATATATATATATATATATATATATATATATATATATATATATATACAAAAAGGTTGTGTTTATGTATGACAATACGTTATGCACGTATAAAGCATTTGTTACAATATGAAACAGACATGTAAATAATTTACATATCTGTAACTGTAACAAATGCTTTATACGTGCATAACGTATTGTCATACATAAACACAACCTTTTTGTATATTTACCGCCATCTGGCTCGTTGTTAATGGACTCGTATGCTCGTCGTTAATGGACTCGTTTCCTGTAACAGCGTAGCTGTTCGAACGAAAGGTCGCCTTCCGACATAGTCTCTTTTCCGTAAGATGTCACTTATTAAATAGTGTCACCTTATAGGACGAAACTTGCTTTATCTTTGTGGGCGATTTCAGTAAAATATAAATACAGATACAAATCAGTTGTTTAACAGATTTGTATCAATTTGTATACATTGCTTCACTAGCTTGACTGATGACGCCTAGATGGCCAGAAACATATGTATTAAGCAGAAGTAAATGCTGAAAATACGAGGTGTATTGTCCATGTGTACAGTTACAGATATGTAAATTATTTACATGTCTGTTTCATATTGTATATATATATATATATATATATATATATATATATATATATATGAAAAATTTTGTGAAAAACTTATCTGCGCGGAATGTGCATATTCGATATTTCACTGTTTTTTACAGATCATCAGTGCACCTTACCGAAGACAGACATGATATTCACTTCTATACTACGTGCATATATACGAACTGTAATGAACTTCATGTGTATGAGAATTAATAATTATTAAATCTCATTTTACATGCGATTGTCGCTATAATTTGTTGCATTTAATTCTACAATTCGGCAAATCACTTTTGCCCTAGATTGTAGACGCAACAAGCCGCGACATCAACTGTACAAGTTGTCAGTACAAATGAAAAATTTTGTGAAAAACTTATCTGCGCGGAATGTGCATATATCGATATTTCACTGTTTTTTACAGATCATCAGTGCACCTTACCGAAGACAGACATGATATTCACTTCTATACTACGTGTATATATACGAACTGTAATGAACTTCATGTGTATGAGAATTAATAATTATTAAATCTCATTTTACATGCGATTGTCGCTATAATTTGTTGCATTTAATTCTACAATTCGGCAAATCACTTTTGCCCTAGATTGTAGACGCAACAAGCCGTGACATCAACTGTACAAGTTGTCAGTACAAATGAAAAATTTTGTGAAAAACTTATCTGCGCGAAATGTGCATATATCGATATTTCACTGTTTTTTACAGATCATCAGTGCACCTTACCGAAGACAGACATGATATTCACTTCTATACTACGTGTATATATACGAACTGTAATGAACTTCATGTGTATGAGAATTAATAATTATTAAATCTCATTTTACATGCGATTGTCGCTATAATTTGTTGCATTTAATGCACATTCCGCGCAGATAAGTTTTTCACAAAATTTTTCATTTGTACTGACAACTTGTACAGTTGATGTCGCGGCTTGTTGCGTCTACAATCTAGGGCAAAAGTGATTTGCCGAATTGTAGAATTAAATGCAACAAATGCAACAAATTATAGCGACAATCGCATGTAAAATGAGATTTAATAATTATTAATTCTCATACACATGAAGTTCATATATATATATATATATATATATATATATAATAACTTCGTGACCTTGGTATGATATGGTAAACCTAATCAGTAGGCGATTATAGGTCTGTATATTACTTCAAAATATATGTATTTAAAAAACTCTACATGTTTCGGCTGTATACGCCTTTATCAAGAGAATACAAAATACAGAATACATATTTTGTATTCTCTTGATAAAGGCGTATACAGCCGAAACATGTAGAGTTTTTTAAATACATATATTTTGAAGTAATATACAGACCTTTAATCGCCTACTGATTAGGTTTACTATATATATATATATATATATATATATATATATATATATATATATCAAAATTTACTCTTGAGTTAAGTAAAAAGTTAAAAGGTTACAAAGTGTGTTTTATTGAAATGAAACAAGAACCAGCATTCATTAAACCCCAACATAAAATGGTCCTTCGAACAGCATGAAAAAAAAGTTTGAAAGAAAGTTGAAGAAGGTAGCCGCCATTGAAGAAGCGACAAACAACGTGTAACGCGAGTCTTTCCTTTACAATTATTTCCTATTTGTGGTCTATTTGCGAATAATAGGTTTCTATTTTTATTTTACTACTTGGTATTTGTTGGATTTGACCCTATTCGCCTTGTTTAACCAAAATAAGGATTAACACAGAAAAAACGTTACTAAAAAAGCGCGGTAGCTTAAAAAGTAAAGTCACAATCTTTAATATCTTTCTAAATAAATTCAAAGGCATTACAAAGCCTCTAGATAAAGACATTGTGGAACTTGAGGAAAGATTATCAAAATTAGAATCGGTATATAGCGAGTATAATGAAATTCAAACGCAATTAGATCTAACTGTAGACAACGCGGATGATCAGTACAAAGAAAGGGATGAATTCGAACTAATTTATTACGGTATCATAAGCGATGCAAAGTGTCTGTTGAAAGAAAGCGCACCTAACGTAAACGTACGTGACAACGGTCGGTTTCTTCTAGTAGATCAGGTAATATACAGATAACAAGAGCGGTTAAGTTACCGGATATAAAGTTACCTAGTTTTTCGGGACTTCATGATTATTGGGTCGAGAATAGGGACATTTTTAGGTCTCTAATACATGAAAGTAACGACATTACCGAAATTCAAAAATACCATTATCTTCGCGCGTCAGTAGAAGGTGTTGCTGCGCAAGTTATAAAATCATTTGAATTTTCCACCGAAAATTATAACGCCGCGTGGGAGCTCTTATGTAAACGATTTGATAATATGCATGTTTTAATCTATAATCATTTAGATGCATTATTTAATATTGAAAAAATTAGTAAAGCCACTTCAAGTAAAATTCATTATTTAACAGATACCGTTTCTAAACATTTGCGATCATCAACAAAAAATTGAATATTGGGATACAATAATTATACATTTAGCATCAAAAAGGCTAGATGACGCGAGTCTTTCAAAATGGGGAGAGTATAAAATGACCAAAGACAGTGTTTCATTAGAAAATATGTACGATTGCTTAAGAAGACGCGCTGATTTATTAGAACGATTAGAAACGAGTAAGCATATGTCTGATAAATTAAAAGAAAATTATAGCAGTAAATAAAATAATTTCTTTGTCTCAGAAAATGAAAATAAAAAACCTAGCGTTATTATTAATTGTAAAATTTGCAACCAAGCACATAAAAATCATGATTGCGAACAATTTAAAAAATTATGGGTAGAGGATAGGTTAGTAAAGGCGAAAGAACTAAAATTGTGTCTCAATTGTCTCAGAGCTGGTCATTTTGCTAAGCAATGTTATATACGGGGTTCATGCAAAAAGTGTAAACGAAAACATAACACTTTATTGCATTTGGAAAGTACCACAGATGATCAGCCAGTCGAACATAATATTAACAATAGTGTAGCTTTAACCGTCAATAATGCTGAGATACATGAATCTACGTTATTACCAACAGTCTTCGTAACTATCTATGATGGACATCGGAGAGCATATCTCGCACGCGCGCTTTTAGATTCTGGATCGCAATCATGTTTTACTGCTGAGTCACTTTGTAAACGACTTAATCTAAATTTAATTAATATAAACTTTGCAGTTTCGGGATTGAACAATTCTATTTGTCAATTAAAATCTAAAACTCATGTAACAATTTGGGCTAGAAATAATGAATTTAATGTTAATTTGTCGTGTTTAGTATTGCCTAAAATTACTAGCACATTACCGGCAAGCAAGATAGATGTTTCTGAATTGAACATTCCCGAAAACGTAAACTTAGCTGACCCTACATTTGATAAACCGGGTCCTGTTGAAAATTTGATTGGTTCTGATGTATTTTGGAATATATTGAGCGAAGGACAAATTAGTTTAGGTAATAACAAGCCATTCCTACAAAATACAAAATTTGGATGAATTATATCAGGGATGGTGTCAAATAAAATACCTACGCAAATCAGTTGTAATTTCAACAGAAATAGCTGCTTAGATGTACAGGATCAATTAGAAGCATTTTTTAAATTAGAAGATGTTTCATCGAAAAGGTCACTGGAAGAAATTAAATGCGAAGAACATTTCGTTAATACCACGAAGCGTCTTTCAAATGGGCAATTCGAAGTCTCTATACCTTTGAAAGATTCAACAGAAACTTTAGGCGAGTCATTTGAACAAGCACGATGACGGTTTTTGTCATTAGAATGCAAATTTAAGCGAAATCCAATACTTCAAGGTAAGTACTGTGAGTTTATGCAGGAGTATCAGACCTTAGAACATATGACAGAAGTTACAACAAACTGTACAGACGGAATTGTATCTTCTACCCCTTGTGCTTATTACCTTCCACATCACGGTATAATACGGAAGACAGTTTACCAACAAAACTCAGGGTAGTTTTTGATGCAAGCGCTTGTACTACTTCCGGTACATCCTTCAACAACATACAAATGGTTGGGCCAACCATTCAAGATGATTTATTTGCAATCCTTTTGACATTCAGACAGCAGTCGGTGGTATTTACAGCAGACATTGAGAAAATGTATCGGCAAATATCTATAATACCAGAACAAAGAAATTTGCGAAGAATTTTGTGGCGAGAAAGTCCGAACGAAGAATTAAAGATTTTCAGATTAAATACCGTTACATACGGAACAGCATCAGCACCATATTTAGCTATTCGCTGCCTCCAGCAGTTGGCGCAGGAACGATCCAACAATTTACCTAAGATATCGGAAATTATATTGCACGATTTTTACGTAGATGAATTATTAAGTGGTTGCACAAATGTGGATGAAGCAAAACACATTTGTGCTAAAATGTCGAATATTTTGCAAACGGGATGTTTTTCTTTGAGGAAATGGCGCTCAAACTGCTCTCAAGTATTAAAACACTTGAATACTAGAGGTGAAACACAGATATTAAGTTTGGGAGAAGGCGAATCCGTTAAAACGCTGGGTTTCAATGTGGTCATGTGAAACTGACAGTCTGTTATTTAAAATTAATAGTTACTTTAAATCAACGATTGTTACTAAATGTACAATACTGTCCAGCAGTGCAAAAATTTTCGATCCACTAGGCCTTCTGAGTCCATGTATTATAATTGCGAAAGTAATGCTGCAGACTTTATGGCTAGAAAAATTGAAGTGGGATGAACCTGTGTCATCCAATTTAAACTCTCGATGGTTTAAATTCGTAAATGAATTATCTGCGTTAAATAAGTTAAGAATAGACCGCCACGTTATGTGCAATAACCCCACGAAAACGCAACTTCATTGCTTTTCTGATGCTTCAGAAACTGCGTATTGTGGTTGTATATACATACGATCAATCGACGAAAACGATATAATCTATTCTAAGCTTTTATGTCCAAAGTCAAAGGTAGCGCCGATAAAGCCCAGTACTATCCCACGCCTTGAACTATGTGCAGCATATGTTACTGCGAAGTTAGCAGACAAGGTAAAAAATTCGTTACAGTTAACGATAGATAGAATATTCTTTTGGATCGATTCTCAAATCGTACTAGGCTGGATCAATACCTCGGCAAATTTACTTAAGCCATTCGTTCGAAATCGGGTAGTAGCAATTCAAGAATTAACAGACGTTAAGAATTGGCGATATGTTTCAACAAAATGTAATCCCGCTGACTCTCAAGAGGCGTGGAACCCAGAATTATTGTGGAATAAAATTTATGGTGGCATGGACCTGCATGGTTGCAATCAAACGAAAAGGAGTGGCCAGGATGTCATACATATTATAGTTCGGATATATTACCAGAAGTTAAAGCGCAAATTCCAATTTCATTTCTAAGTATCGAACTGAACATTTGCTTTGACAAATTTTCAAATTTAAACCGGTTGAAACGTTGTTATGCGTATATTTTCAGATTTCAAAATAACTGTTTGCGTAAAGGTGCATCTAAGCTAAGCGGTCCACTAACTGCAACAGAAATTCATATTGCCTTCATAGTCTTAGTAAAGGTTTCACAACGAATTTCATTTTTTGATGATTTAAACAACTTAACACTACGCGGTCAGGTGGGCAAAGGAAGCAAATTATTAAGTTTAAATCCGTACATAGACGAAAATGGTGTAATCAGAGTCGGTGGTCGTTTAGATAATTCAAAATTTGATTTCGAGAAAAAACATCCAATTATATTATCAACTAAACATCATTTAACAAAATTATTATTTCGTGCATATCATGAAGAGCATTTCCATTTCCATGCTTGTCCGCAGCACCTAATAGCGAGCATTCGCGATAAATTTTGGCCTATATCAGACAAAGGTTTAGCCAAGCTAACTGTGCGTCAATGCGTAAAATGCCAACGATACAAAGTAAAACCTAGTCAACCATTAATGGGTAATTTACCTGCTACGCGGTTTTGCACTGGTTTTCCTTTTCAATCCGTTGGGTTAGACTATGCGGGTCCAGTTTATATTAAAAATAAAAGTGTACGTGGCTGCAAATTAGAAAAATGTTATATATGTCTGTTTGTTTGCATGTCCACAAAGGCCATTCATTTAGAGTTGGTAAGTGATCTTTCAACTGATATTTTCTTGTTGGCTATGAAACGTTTTATTGCGCGTCGCGGTAAACCGCTACACATATACTCAGATAATGGCAGAACTTTCGTTAGAGCCAACCGTGAATTGAAAGAATTGAGCCGATTTCTTTGTACAAATCAATGCAATCTAGAAAGCGCTTTTAACAATCGGGGCATAAACTGGCATTTTGGTCCAGCATACGCGCCCACATTTGGAGGTCTTTGGGAGGCAGGCGTCAAGTTCACCAAATACCATTAGAAAAGAGTTTTCAAAAACTCTCATGGTTACTTACGAAGAATTTAACAGTTTATTGACGCAAATAGAGGCTATTTTAAACTCTTGACCCATAACCCCCCTGTCAACCGATCCTTCCGATTGTACTCCTCTGACTCCGGCTCATTTTCTCGTTGGACGACTTCTGACTGCAACATATGAACCAGACATCCAAATTGTCCCAGAAACGCACGTTCGCGATTTCAACGATTAGAGCAACTTCGGCAGCATTTTTGGACGAGATGGAGAAAGGAGTACATCAGTGAACTTCAACAACGTACGAAGTGGAAGTCCAACATTAACTACTTAGAAGAAGGATCCCTTGTACTGGTGAAAGATGATAATTTACCACCTATGCAATGGAAATTAGGCCGCATCACAGAAGTGTTTCCAGGAAAGGATAACATCAATAGAGTGGCAAATGTAAAAACCGCATCCGGCATTATTAAACGAGCTTTTACAAAATTGTTTCCTTTACCAGTGGAAGACAAACCATAGCTATATTTGTTAAAAGACTTATTTCTTTTAAGGCCGGGGGCATGTTATGACAATTATGTATTTTAATTTTAAATATTTGACCGCGCTAGAAGTAGGGGTAGAAAATGTATATAGTTCCTTTTTTGACTAGAAGTAAGGGTGAGATGGGTGTAAGACGGCACCAAGCATGTAACGCCAAATGTATATTAATGTATATATATATATATATCAAAATTTACTCTTGAGTTAAGTAAAAAGTTAAAAGGTTACAAAGTGTGTTTTATTGAAATGAAACAAGAACCAGCATTCATTAAACCCCACCAGTAGTGTTAAAATCACTGAACAAATTTGAACTTTTAACAATCCAACTTTTATTGTTTATGAGTGACGGTGACGCAAAAATGCTTTCCTTGGCCCGATCTCTTAAAGAACACAGTAGTAACATCTTGCATACTACGTGTAAAAGCCATTCTTTAAATCTTGTGGTACAAACAATTCGTAGATGTTATCCACGAGTAAATGTATATTAACTGCTAGCATAAAAGCAGTGCTTCTAAAGTCCCCGAAACGTACTCGAGAATTTCACAGACTGTGTCCTCAAATACCTGGACAACAACAGTCGATTTGCATGTTGGGGAACATGATTACAGGCTGCGTTTTACTACAACAAATATTTTGATGATCCAAAAAAGGTACATTTAAAATTCGATCTGAAAGAAGCTGCAGCTATCAATAAAAGCAAGACAAACATTCATGATGGTCGAATTAAAGCAGATTTTCAAACTATTCAGAAAAATTGCTTCGCAATTGTGAACAAAATAGAAAAATTAAAAATGTTTCGATGCCGTTAGTGGATTCTATTGAAATTCTATAGAAGACGAAAAAAATGCGTGTGTAATAGAATAATTGTAAATTGTTTTAGGGAAAGATTACGATTTTCTCATATTAAGATAAAGATCCATTAAATTGTTTCATAGATGATTTTAAATATGCAAATACAACATCACTAAATGTAGAACGGTCGTTTTCGTCATTAGAAAACATTGATTCCCCATGCCGTACTAGCTTGGCCAAAACAACTGTGGAAACATATCTAATAATTCAAATATTTAACAGTTGTTATCCCGTTTATGACTTTACGGAAGACTCTTAAAACGGTAAGTATTTGACCACATTTTATAATTTACTTCTTACTATTTATTTTGTGTTAACTTTTAAACGGCCGCCTCTGGCATGTGGCGCAATTTCCCTGCTGTAATGATAAGCCAGCGACTTACCATAGGCTATCGGGTTAACACCAATTGAGACAACAATTCAGGATGAGCGCATTTGTAGAAAAAGGGGCGATAGTCGAGTTAAAAATGTACCTGAAACAAGACAAGCACTTAGAAGGGAAAGATAAAGACTAGATGGAACATGGACTGACGAACTGAGAGAAGCTGTAGAGTTAAGAGCTCGAAACTCAACTTCAAATCGGCCAACATCTTGAGGTATTAATGTTTTCTGGGTACAGTAAGTAAGTAATATACTTACTATTGCGTATAAATAAATAACATTTATTTTTAGTTTTATTATTGACCTTTCTATTGAACCAATATAAATATCGTTCGCTATATTTGAAAAGCATCCTAATTGGCGTAATGTTAACATTCTAGACGCTTTGCAATTCCAATTTGTTATATGTTCGAATTTATTTTGTTTTCCAGTGACTGGTTTCCTATTCCTTGTATAAATAAAATAAATAAAAGTCTAAAACGTTGTTTCTCCTCTTTTTTTCGTTCGTATAAAATCAATAAAATCATAAATGCTTTATTTTATTCCAAATATCAACGTATATTTTACATAATATTGTTTATTTTAGAAATAGTGGCCGTAGGCGTCTTTCCGTGACTTTAATGGTTACAGCAATTTACGTATACACCGAATTTGTGATCACAAAGAGGCATTATATTCTAAATTTAGGCCCTCCGGTTGTTTTGTACCGAAACCGTCCCCTCAATGAAACACACAAAATAAGGTTACAAATAAGAATGCAACTAACAGGAATATTTCAAATATGATTTATGAGTTGTTTTGCTAAGAAAATTTGGAAACTCCGCCCTAGGTAATCCTATTTTTAAGCTCTCCTATTTTTAATATAAATTACATGATTTAATTTGAATATTCATATTTGCGCGTTTGAGACTTGACTTTTAGACTATATTTAAAACAATAAATATATGTTTGCCAATACATACATATATGATATAACGAATTTATATATATATATATATATATATATATATATATATATATTGTCACGAAATCTTAATTATAAAAAGGAATATAGTTTGATTTAATCTAGAATGAATTGTCTTTAATGTAAAGAATAAGTAATGTAGATATGTTAAATATAAATGTCAGAAAAATGTGAAAAATAATGTTATTAATGAGATTAATGTTTAAAATGTAAGTAGCTGGGAATTTCAAGGAAAAAAAAGTTGATTTATTTATTAATAAAGATGGCAACGAAATAAAAAGACATAAAATTTTGTAAAAGGAAGAGAAATTTATTATCTTTTTAGTTTGATAAAACTTAATGATGATAATAATCATATCTTAATTAAATTCATTAACGCGGGGATAAAAATATATTTAATTTATTTTCATTTAAATTTGTATCGATGTAAATTCTTAAAACAATTTTATAAGTCTGGTTAAACGATTTTTACATTCAAAATTCAACTTGAATAATAATTTATTTCAAGGTAGAAATCAAGATAATTTTCTTAAAATAAGGCTTCGAAATAAACAAAGGACAACTGGCACCTTTTGCACAAAATTTATATCGTTTGCATCAAAAATATAGTTGTCTGTTATATTTAATCCAAATTTAATTAAAAACAATATTATTAATAGAATTGCTATTCATAAAACTGCATAAATCTTAAAATCATCGTTTAAACATATATTTATTGGTCAAAAGTAATTTTTCTACGAAATATTCAACAACGCATCATAAGGGGACGCCTACCTTGACCGAATATTCAAGACGAAATTAAGGTAAAACGTACCTGAAAATACATCCAAAGTGCCATAGATAACATAAACACAGTACCAGGCATGGAAGAACATCTATTTCTCCAAGTTACCAATACCTTAACCTTTATCCGTCCTGGCCGCATATTAAGACCAAGGGTGAAGCCACCTTGCTCCTGCCTGCTGCAGCTCCTACAATTACAAGTGCTTAGTTATATTGAAAACAATTGTTTTTCAATATTATTACATTTACAAATAACTATAGAAGCTTGATTTTAACTAAGAGATAGAAATCGTTTAAAAATTGCTTAGTCAATGATAACATCTATCTAAAACTCACATAATCACACTTACCTGTATATGTTGTACATTTTAATTAATTTATGTTAATTTTATTGGCAATTGAATGAGTTATATAACCATATGATCGTTAGTATTAATATTATTTTATCACAGAGATATAAATCACACATCAATAGAAAGAGTCGAAGCAGTAAACTAACAGGTGTTCAGAAACATTCGAAGTCAAAGAAGTCCTTGAAAATATGAAGTCATGTCTGAGATAGATTGAATTTTGACAGACAACAGTTGACATTTAATAATTATTACAAATCAGATACTTAAGTAAAGATATACGATTTTTTGTTCAGAGCCCACTTGACTTCGAATGTTTCTGAACACCCGCTATATGTGTACAGATTTCTTTAATTTAATAAATTGTTTTAATATATAAAATATAAAAATGGTGTTTTTCTATTCATGCTCAGTGAAATTAATATTTTTAAAAATTTTTGTGTAATTTGTACAGCCCTATCTGAGTGTTTCTATCGACTGTATACTGAGAAACGTAAATATTCTTTATTAATTTTATGCTCTCCGCGACATCTACACATAGCATTGTATACTGCTACTGAATCAGCTGAATATACGAAGAGATACATTTAATATATATATTAAATTTTACAAAAGCGCCAAATTATTATACTTCTCCGTATTAATTATCTCTTATATTTGTATTAATAACCTTCAGAGCCAGTACAATATATATATATATATATATATATATATATATATATACATAATAAGTCGGCGATTAAAGGTCTGGTTTATTACTTCGAAGTATATATATTTAAAACAACTCTACATGTTTCGGCAATGATGCCTTTGTCAAGGATATAAAAAATATAAATGACAGAATATAAATGTCAAATAATTGAGTTGCTATGGTTTAAATTATTCAAAGATACATTCCAATAATAATAATAAAACATGCCTTAGTATTCCAAAAAATAGATAGCAAGGTGTGAACGTATGTGTTGTTCGCTGCTAGCAGCTTGTGTCTCTTTCTGGGTATGAATTTGTGTGTTGATTGCTGCTGGCAGCTTGCGTCTCTCTCTGGGTGTGTGGTTTTGTATTTGTGTAGCGTTGTATTTGTAGGAGCGCGAAAATGTAGGGTTTTGTATGTTGGTACGCTCGTGCGTGTGTTTAGTGACCGGTCGCGTAAATTTAGAGAGATCGGATAATAATATTATATAATATATATATATATATATATATATATATATATATATATAATATATATTATAATATTATATAATATTTTATATTATTAAAAATACCTTTGTATTAAACTAAATTATTTCAATATTTTGTTACAAAAATAACTTTACACTATACTTAAATTCATATTAATTACTTACCTTTGTTTTCAAAGTAATATCCAAATCACTGATTAGTGAATATACTGTTAGTCACATTTGTGAATTATCTAATTTATGCCATCTCATGTTACGATTGTCACTTACATCTAATATTTTCATACACACAAAAGTGCTAATATTTTAAAAGCCTACTAATAAAGCTGCAAATATATTTATTTACGTATTGTTTTATTTACATAGTTAATAATTATTAAAACTACAATTTTTTATTAAATAGCAGTATTATTGTTTTTTATGAATCCGCATATTAACGAACTCATAGAAAAACGTTTTCATATAACCTGTTGCACCCTAAGAATTAACATTAGATAGATCAATGAAACAAAAGAGAAACCAAGGTAATTATACTGTATATTGTACTTGTAACTAAATTAATAATTATAATCCACCTTAAACCATTATATATGCAATTAATAATAATGAATATAAAATTTCAAGAAGATAACTATATTGCTAGCTCAAATATGATAATAAAGAATAAATTAAAATTAGTACAGAACAACTTCATCTCAAACGGTCTAAATGCGAGTTCCAGATACACAAACAAAAACACGTTAATACATAAAATAAAACGAAATAGTCTAAATATATTTAAGTTAAATTCAGTAGTTTTACTAACAAGATACAAAATATAATTTTTAAGCACTAAATATCCAAAATAAGACAAATTTATGTCATAAAATATATGAAACCTTCTAAATTACAAGATGCAATGGATTGCCTACTCAAATTCTAGTAATATTGTTTTATAAATATGGTCGAATTTTAAAACAAGTGTCAATATTTATTAAGAATATCGCAAAAACTGATATTAAAAGCAAAGTGATATGTCCCTTGAAATAACGTGAGTAATCTATTATAAATATGAAATTGCAAGAGATGTTATATCTTTTATGTAAATATAGGAAACAATTTTCACAAGAATACCTGTTGCTAATGACAAATATGGTAATTCCAAAACAAACGTATCCACTGGATGTTGTAAACTCAGTAGTATCCCAACAGGTACAGCGTAATAAGAATAAAGTTGCTTGTCTCAAACGTCTGGTTGATATCCTCATCGCAGATCCGCATACGTTCCCTATCCACGTAGAATACAACTAGGTTATGTGCAATTTTGGTATCCTGAAGAGGTGTTCTTTAACAAAAATATCCAAAAATGGTTCCAGAAACTTCTTATTAAATGCTGCTTAAACGTAAACTGATTTTAGTAATGATGGAAACACAAAAGAAATGATAACTAGGTTTCCTAGTTCTTCCACACTCGAAGAAAACCTTCTTGCAAGGTAATAATTTTTTGTAAAATTAACAAAACCACTTTCTTGTGATTAAAATGTAGCCGCTAATAATTTATATGATTAATTTTGAAGAGGAATTCAAAAATTAGACTATTCTTTATAGCTGCATGCAAAAATCTTCTTAATCAATAAAAAAATTTTTTGTCGTCCTGACTACCATATCAAAGTTGTAAAAGCATAAATCAAATTTTCTTAGAAAATTGTACAATGAATTCGAAAAATATATAAAAGACAATTTGACAAATTTAAAAGAGATAATTTAAAAAGTTTCTTCAATGTATCTCTTTAATAATTCAGTGTTGAAAATATCTCCAGCAACCTATTTAAATGCTAATAAAACCCATTCACGTGATCTCAATTACAAATTTTGAACATGATGCTTTCAAAAGTCATAATAAATAACAATGTTAACAGAAATTTGTACACAAATAAAATAATCATAATTAGTTTAAGAAATCTTAAATTCTCGCAAAAATAAGTTATGATTAATTAATTAATGAGCGAATTATATAAATAGACAAAATAAAATATACAATATTAATCGATATCGTGATTTTAAAATCCAATTATGATCTTACATTAAAAATACAAACTTTTAACTCTAAAGTATTTCTCAAATCATTATATTTCAGATATAACATTCTTGGGACAAATATCTTATAAGATGAAGAATTTATTAAGGAAGTAAGCTGAACCATATCAATATACATATATATAATATATTGTTACGGGTATAATGATGAGAAAAGAACTCCACGTTGTAGCCAATGATAGATAATAATTATTATAAAAATATATGTAATGGTACTTACATACAATTCTATTTTATACTAATTTATTTTTTTATCATAAATTTATCTTTCTCAGGGGTCTCTTAGGCTGGGCCAGGTTTGAGTTTTAACAGGATAAGGTGTAGAGGATGGATTTCAATTTTCTAACCCCAAAATACGTTAACGGCGTTCAATTTTGATTTCCACAGGAACTACTTAACTTATTTTCTTCGGAAATATAAATTCAGATATTTATTGAAAGTAATTTAAGTATATTTTAATTTTAAATGGAGATAAAAAATAAAGATGCGTTCTTGTAGAAGAACGTGGAAAAGACGCCCATCGTCGCTTGTTTTTTTTCCAAAGTTCGGTTTTAAGGTGAAATTTGATTATAAATATGTTCTTTAATATCGACAGTTTAATCATTAAAATTATTTGTGTATTTTTTTAAATTATTGCTTTTTTTACACGCGAATCCAAAAATTAAATATCCCCCATTTCCCTGTGAATGTTCCGCAGATGTATTCAAAATCAACCGTATTAATACTAATAATATTAATAGGTATTATTATATATATTACTATTAATAAATATTATGAATATTATTAATAATTATAAAATACTGAAATCTAATTCTCTTATCTTTCATCCTATCTACCTTCAATATTGTTTTCTTCCACTCCTTATTCTCTTTCAATGCAATTATTCCTGAGTGTTTTATATTGCTGGGGTATTCCAATTATAGAAATTGACTTCTATTCAATTTATTTTCTATAATTTATATCTATATTTTTTTTATATACTAATTTATTTTAATCACTAATAATTATTTTATTTTCAATGTAACACTTATATTTTGTAACCTCTAAATTAACAACTTGTCTCAATTGACACATGTAATTTTCATGTGAAAATCATAACTCGCTCACATTTATTCAATTACTTCTATTTCTAGAATTTCTTACAGCCAATAAAAATACATTCCTTTAAATGTTAATTTTCAGCAAAATAACCTTTTTAATGTATTTTTGTTTGAGGAAATAAATATTATACTCTTAAATTGCATAATTTTTAAAGTAATTTGATATACACTAGCGGCCTTAATTATTTACATTTAAATACTGGAATTGTCACTTAATACTACTGTCAAAAAAATTTTCTACTCTCACTAATATCTATTTTAAAATTTACTTTTACTAATAATTGCTATCACAAATTGTTATTTTGCGATAATACATTTCTTGATTGATCTTTGTTGATTTTTTCCTTATTTGCTTGTATTTATATCATAATACCATTCTAATTTATAACCTATATTACTATAATACAATAATGTTTATTCTTTTACTTTATCACAAAATTACTTTATAGTATCTATATCCATTTGTAATTATTGCATTAAATTATTTGTTTTTTCTTTTCTATATGAATTTCTATTCATAATTTTGTTCTAAATTATATATACTAAGTTTACATAAAAATTGATGCGGGGTAAAAGTAATGGTTTGCTCGTATCTTTAATAATGAATTTATGTAAACTTAATTCGTACTTACATATAGTCCACTTTTGTGCTCATTTATGTTAATATTAATATCAATATATTTGTATCAGGTTGAGTTTATGTGACTAATATGTTTTAATACGTGAATATACTTACTAGCCAGGTTCGAGGCATAAATAATTCTGTTCTTTGAATATAATAGTTTAATTATTGAAATAGAAATTTTAATAAAACAATATGATCAATGCATATAACTAAATCTGTATTGATTAGTACTGAAAATTATTAGCGCATTTGTGCTCATCTATGCAATTAGATAAATTTATATACATACATATATATATGTATATATATATATATATATATATATATATATATATATATATATATATATATATGTTACTCTTGATGTTCTCGCAGACGTATGATGAAGGTGTAGTTTCTCGGGTTCTTGGCGGCGTGTGAGTTTTGTCTTGATAAGGACTATTTACTCTACGTTTCAACGAGATCGCACTCGTCATCTTCAGGGGCTAGTCGGTCAGTCGCTGGTTAGAGCTGGAGATCGTCTAATGTGCGCCTAGCACTACCTCTTGTTATATGCTGCTGTGTCGGGAGGGGGCGTCCCACTATTGACGTCATACGTGCGCGGCTTCGTGTAATTGGTCAGAGTGCCTGTAAGTTCCCTGGTCGGCCCGTGTGTCTGTGTAGGGGTTAAGATCTGTCGGGATTTGGGTGTGTTTTTATCTGTCGATGAGCTGGGAGCGGTTTCCATGTATGCGGCAAGCTCTGGCCGTCGTCACGTTTATTTAAGCACGTAGGACGCTTTTCTATTTCTATCGCTTCTCTTGTAATTCTCGTCGTTAGGTTTTCACTTTTGGCTAGGATCTTCGTGTTTTCAAAGTCGATAGAGTGCCCTGTCAGAAGTTTATGTTGTGCCAAAGATGACGTTACTTCTTTCTTGGCGTCCGCGTTTCGGTGTTCTTCTCTTCTCACACTAACTCGCCTGTTTATCTGCCCCACATATGATTGATCACTAAAGACGGCAGACTATGTGCCCGAACAGTAGCGTGATGTGGAGGGATCGAGTAGAGGCGTACGACGATCAATTCAGTTGCCGTTGAGACGTTGTAAGCGATACATTGTTAACACAATCGTGTTGAAAATGTCGGTTGCATGCTAACGTAGTAAAGAAATTTTTACATCGGTTTCCCGATTTAATATATGACGGTACCGTAGTGAAATGTTTAGTTTGTGAAACAACTTTATTAACTTGGAAAGCAAGTCAGTGCCAAAGACATATAAATAGTGACAAACATAAATCGAATAATAGTGGACACAGATCATATAATAAATTTGTGTGTGATTTAACAATGATGTTAATTGCGACCAATATACCAATGCAGAAAGTGGAACACTCAATGTTTCGTCAGTTTTGGAAGAAATACAATCCTACGTGGAAATTACCAGCAAGAAGTACGCTACGGAATTACGTACCGTCAGTGCGTGAGAGAATTGTAAATTGTACGAAAAATACGATAAAAAAAAATTCCTGTGGTTAACAATAGACGAAACTACAGATATTAAAAAACAGTCCATCCTAGCCATTCTAGTACGGACGCTGACTCCGCAAGGACCTTCTCCTCCTTATTTACTAACCTGTAAACGAATGCAAGGGTGTACTGCCAGAGCGATATATGATGTATTAATAGAAACACTACACAAATTTGAGATTTTACCGAAGCAAGTGTTAATGTTAGTTACCGATGCTGCCAAGATTATGTGTTCCACGGCAAACTTACTCAAAACGATTCAACCAAACCTGTTGCATGTCACATGTTTGCTTTACGCTTTACACCTTGTAACAAACACTATACGTACAACTTATCCTGATGTGAATCAACTGATAGGACAAACGAAAGCGGTTTTTCTTTAATCTCCGAAACGGATTCGGCTATTTAATTCGCTGTGTCCTGATATACCTGAGCCGCCGCAACCAATTCTTATACGATGGGGTACTTGGTTAGAAGCAGCATTTTATTATTATAAACATTTTGAAAAAATTAAATCAGTGATTCTACAACTATATGCCAAAGAACCAGCTGCAATACGTTCAGCCAGGTTCAATTTAACAATCCTCAAGTTGCAGCAAATTTAAAAATTATTTACCACAGTTACGTTCCAATACTGGACGCAATAAAAAATTTACAGAACACTGTGTTGTCCTTATCGGACTCATTAGCAATTATTGACCACGTAAAACTAGTGCTGTATATCTTTGAAGATGAAAAAAGTGATTGTGTCCGTGAAAAATTTAACAGTGTATTAGATAAAAATGTAGATTTTACAAAATTAGAGCAACTTTTTACCAATACTGAAGATCCGTTGTACAGATACAAAGAGCGCTTTAACTATGCAAATATCTCTCAATGTCGAACAATCCTTCTCTGTATATAAACATATATATACGTCGCTACGTACGAACCTTTCCGAGATTAATACAGAAACATATATTATGGTGCAGTTTCTTCATCGCGCACATCCGCATTTTTTTGCAACAATGTAAACATGTTGGGTAAGTTATTTATGTTTTTTCTTAACGTTTTGTATAGGGATTCGATATATTTATTTTTAAGTAAGCGCACTGTTATTCTGCTAAACTCTCCACGCAACGCCACTGCTGGGGCACATAGTCTGCCGTCTTTATTGATCACACACTGAATATGGTATTTCGTAAACGCCCTGATCTTCTAGAGGAATTCTGTCTTTGGCATTACCTATTTCATCGGCTATTTTTTTTGTGTGTTGTGAAAACGGTGTCGATGTTGTGTCTTCTTAATAATCTACTGATTTTGTCTGTAGTTCCCTTTATATATGGAAGGAAAGCTCTGGACGCGAACTCTTGTTTTTCTTTGACTTTAATTCTGGCTTTATCTATTGTTTTTGATGAATAGCCGTTCGTGATGAGGGCGTTTCTTATGTTCCTTCTTTCTTCGTGTATGTGTTCCTTGTCTGTTAGTCTCTCAGATCGCAAAACTAGTGTTTTTACAACGGAATTTAGTTGTGCCGGGTGATGGTGTGATTGTTCTTTTAAAGATCTATTTGTGTGTGTAGGTTTTCGATATACCGTGTGTCTCAGTAGTCCGTTCTCTTTCTTGATTACCAACACGTCAAGGAAAGGGAGTTATCCTTGTTCTTCTACCTCCATTGTGAAACGTAAGTTTGGATGTTCGGCATTCAAGTGGTGTAGAAAAATATCCAGCTTCTCTCTGCCATGTGTCCAAATGACGAATGTATCGTCGACATAACGTAGCCACAAATTGGGCTTGTCTGCGCAGTTGTTTAATGCCTTTGTTTCGAAGTTCTCCATGAATATGTTGGCAATAATCGGTGACAGAGGAGATCCCATCGGTGCGCCCTCCACCAGCAGTATTTTTGGCTATTGTAGGTGAAATAAGTGTTTGCCAGGCAGTGTTCTATTAGATTAATCGTGTCCTTTAGTACTTGGTATTTATTTTCTAATACGGAAATGGTTTCTGCGATCGGCACTTGCGTGAATAACGATGTTACGTCGAAACTGACTAGCAGATCCGTTGGTTATATGCGTACGTCTTTTATTAACTCTATGAAGTGGTCCGCATTCTTCACATAGGATGCCATTTGTTCGGCGTGTACCTTGAGTTGCTGTGCCAAGTATCGTGCTAGGGCTTGCGTTGGAGATCCGATAGAACTTACTATTGGCCAGTGCAAAGTGGTTACACAGAAACGCATGCGTCTGGTAATTGAAGCAAACGCTGGTAAATACGTACTGTGTGTCCATGCATATACAGATACGAATTTGTTTTTTTATACAGATTTGTATTATTTTGTATCAAAGCTGGATGTGAATTGTCGCATCGACATGCAATTTGTTTTTGCTATACCACGCCGCCTGGCGACGAGTTAATGGACTCACAGTAATATGCGTATTTTTTCTTTTCCTGTAATAGCTTAGCTATTCGAGAAGAAACACTTTGCACCGGCGTGGTCGGTTTTGTCCGTCAGATGGCATGAGGTTATCTGATGTCTTCGGATAGGACAAAACTTGCTACATGACCGCAAGTGTACCTACAGTCGTTTGTCTTCGTAAATCTATCATTGACAAAGTGGTTACACAGAAACGCATGCGTCTGGTAGTTGAAGCAAACGCTGGTAAATACGTACTGTGTGTCCATGCATATACAGATACAAATTTGTTTTTTTTATACAGATTTGTATTATTTTGTATCAAAGCTTGATGTGAATTGTCGCATCGACATGCAATTTGTTTTTGCTATACCACGCCACCTGGCGACGAGTTAATGGACTCACAGTAATATGAGTATTTTTTCTTGTCCTGTAATAGCTTAGCTATTCGAGAAGAAACACTTTGCACCGGCGTGGTCGGTTTTGTCCGTCAGATGGCATGAGGTTATCTGATGTTTTCGGATAGGACAAAACTTGCTACATGACCGCAAGTGTACCTACAGTCGTTTGTCTTCGTAAATATATCATTGACAAAGTGGTTACACAGAAACGCATGCGTCTGGCAGTTGAAGCAAACGCTGGTAAATACGTACTGTGTGTCCATGCATATACAGATACAAATTTGTTTTTTTATACAGATTTGTATTATTTTGTATCAAAAATATTAATAGTGAACCTGTATTTGTGTTCTTCACACCAGATTTTTAATAATATTTTATATTATAAAAAATACCTTTGCATTTTCTAATTTTGTTATTGCTTCTTCTAGTCCCAAGTAATTCTCACGAATACTTTGTAAATCCATTTTAATCTCGGCATCTTGAAGTTTTTTCTGGTTTGTATTGATAGCTGCACTTTCTTTCGGATCGAATGATAAAACCACGTCCTTAATTTTTTCAAAATGTTCAAGCTAGTTAAACCCCGCCCGTAACCATGTACCCCAACGTGTCAGAATGATGGCTCAGGGGTATGGGGACACAATTCGTGAAATTTCCGAATACGTTTTTCCGAATACGTTTTTCCGAATACGTAATTTTTTCCAAAGTATCTAATAGCACCTCTGAAATTTTTTTGGCATTACATTGTTCTAGTCGTCTGGATGCTAATGAAATTGAAGACGTTGGTTGATGTGGTTCCATATTACGCGCCATCACATTAACTACAGATTGTTCTTTGCTGTCAGTTGTTTCGTCCACACATAACCACAGTTTTTTATTTTTCAGTTCGGCTTTGATTTTATTTTCAACCTGTTTACGCACCTATGGTAAATTCCTTCGTAACGTTGTCGTGCTCGGTAATGTTTGATTCGCGTATTTATTCCAAAATAAATAAATGATTCATTACTTAACAAGGTAAACGGCAGTGTACACATAATAATAGTTACACATAGTTCATGTATAAACTATTGTCGATTAATTTTGCTATTATTGTGCTTCGAACTGCTTACGTGTTCTTTACAATGTGTTTTTGACCAACACATTAGATATGTATTGCACACTAAACATTTAATTTTTGAGCCATCGTATATTAAGTCCGGGAAATCCATAATAAACTTATTCACTTCGTCTGACAACGGTCGTTTTCTCGATTTATGTGTCGACGACATTTTATTGCATATGCTTACACTTACATGCAGTCTAAGCAAGTACCAAACACATACTGAATGCTTTTTATTAGTTCTGATGCAATACAATCATCCTCACATCGGCGCACATGGCGCCCACGGAAATTGGTCTGCTCTAGTAATGAATGCTAAGATACCAGGATGGTGTATGATATCTTCGGCAACAGGAAAAAAATGCTGTAGATACAACAGGAAAAAGGTTCTTCGACTGCAGGATTGGAAGTAATCTGTTCCGGTTGTTTATAACCTCAAATCAGGTGGTAGGTATCTGGATTGTTGGTAATAAAATGCTGTACCACAGGATTTAATAGTTAATACACTTTCAAGTATTTATTTATTGTTTACTACGGTCTCTTAAAAATATTTCTTGGATCTGATAAAAATGCGGAGTGCTTATTTTCAATTTCGTGGAAAAGACGCAGATATCAAATGTTTATTTTCTATAGATGGATATTTCAAAATCAGTATCGGTAAATTTTACTATTAATTTATTAATTTAATTCTAATAAATTAAATGTTTGCATTGTTTCAGTGTCATAAATTATAATCTGATTATATATATATATATATATATATATATATATATATATATTCCTAAATTAGATCCTAATGTAATTAATGAACTCTGCGCATGTACAAATATAACATTTTGCACATTTGACATTTTAAATAATACAGTACTTTCCATAACTATCTCATTACATGATATATCTTTTTTAATCTTTAAATAACAAATTATTGTGTAATGAATAACTGATTTTACTTTATAAACAGATATAGAAGATTTTTGTGTAATTTTAAAGTATATTTATATTTAGACCTCTTAATGTTATATTAAATATTTTGAGTTTTTACATAATAATTAGATAGCACCTGTCAAATCTTGAAATTAAATTTATCATTTTTAACTACATATTACTAATTCTAATTATGCTTTTTTTGCTTCTGAAGTAGCTTATTGATGTGATCATTTGTATCACCAAGACATATATATATATATATATATATATATAAGGTAAACTTAATTAGTCGGCGATTAAAGGTCTGGTTATTACTTCAAAGTGTATATATTTAAAATAATTCTACATGTTTCGGCAATGATGCCTTTGTCAAGGATATAAAAAATATAAATATTTATAAAAATATATATATTTATATTTTTTATATCCTTGACAAAGGCATCATTGCCGACACATGTAGGATTATTTTAAATATATACACTTTGAAGTAATAACCAGACCTTTAATCGCCGTCTAATTAAGTTTACCTTATCATACCAAGGTCACGAATATACCATATATATATATATATATATATATATATATATATATATATATATATATATATATTATCGTAGTGCATTCCCAGTCCCATGAGAAGCCCTAGAACAATAATATCAGATAATTTTAATCATATAATAATAAGTTAGCAAGTAAGAATTTTTACGGAACTGTATATTTCAAATGTCAAATCAACGAAGTTAATTCCGCGTATTAATAGCTTAAATTTGTGTCACTTATCTTATATTTTTCTATTTTTCATTTTCTTTAGTCATCTTCATTAATATTGTTGTTATTCCGAAGATTTTTTAACTTGGTTGATTGATAATTTTATATCGATTTTCTTTAGAAATAACTGTACCTATTTAAATTATTCACGGCGGGAAATATCCCAATTTTGTACAGGCGAATAGCCAAATTTTGTATATTGCTAGGTTAGATTCTTGTATTTTAAAATTAAATTTATTAATTATGTGAGATATCTAAACGATTTGTTGATATCAATTAACTCATTTCGAATTATTAATATTAGATTAAAAATTACAAACATTAATCAACGAGTCAGAAGCAAGGATAGAAACAATCGCTAGTTAGCGTGGGTAGTTGGTGAAAATTAATTACAAGCGTCGAGATATATTTTAATAGAGCTCCAAAAATTAAGTAAAAAGTTTATTAAAAACTACAATATCCATACCTGAAGTCCTATCCATCGAAACACCAACATTTAAAACATCGATAGACGCAATATCCGATACCAATTCCTGTTTAGAAGATATGAAAAACGAATTTTCCTTTTCCGAGGGACGCTACCCTACCTAACACCTTGACCAGAATATTCATCCTGTTGAAAAGGTTCCTGAAGCCGTTAGAACATCCAGAAGTCTCAATCAACCAAAACTTGAGTATTTTAATCTATCTTCCCAAAACACCAAAATTATTTATATAATTATTTGAATACAATCGTTTGATATTAATTATTTTATGCTAATCCCTTTGATTATCACTAAGTATACCTTTATATCGCAAAATACAGTTGTGTTTAATTCAAGTAAATTTAGTTATTTAATTTATGTATCATTTCATGAATCACAAGATAACCTCATTTTGAAATAATAATATGAACACGTGACCGTATATAGGTTAATGTACTTGAATATTAATGTAAACACTTACCTTGCAAAAAGTTCTAATTGAACCATTTATTTATCTTCCTAACTCTCTCGTTTTTTTATTAGATTACATATCCAGGTTTTTATTATATTTTAACTTGCTATTTCACTCGCGTATATCTACACTAAGTACCATACCCACTCTATTGTTATTATTAAATTACAAATTCACTTTATCAATCTGAGCTAGCTGGTGCCCATTAAATCATACTAATTAAGATAAAAACTAGAAGATTATGTACCCTGAAGAGACAGCTTAAGTTAAGTACAAACTTTATTTATTTTTACGTACTATTAATGTTTATGCCCTTAGTTCAAGCGACATCTGTGAACATAAGTATTAGCAACATCTATAGGTCGTTTATAGAACTTATGTATTTATTAGCATATTCAATATTTAAATTACATAATCTTAGAATTACATTACATTTCAAATAATATATAACGTAGGTGCCATTTATTATCAACGTTATACTTCAATATATATATATATATATATATGTACAGGGTTATGATAAAGTAACGCACAAAATTCATAAAACGTACAATGTTCATTTTTGAAATAAATGCAAAAATACGTCAAACAGTTTATTTTATTCCGCGTCCTTTAACATAAGTCAAGAAAATAAAACGTCAAATTTAGTTATGACGTCATCAATATTTTTTTTTAAATATGAAGCTTGGTTTTTTTTTACTTTATTTGATAAAGCTTGTTTTTCTGCATTATAAAGAAATAATTGAAGTAGGGGTCACATAAGAAAAAACTGAGAGAATTAATAAAAAACAAAATAAACTTTATTATAGTAATAACATTTAAATTAACTAAACAGTCCATTAAACCAAAACGATTTCTTACAGGAATTGTTCAAACTGTGTCCCGTACACTATCTGACATAGTGACATAGTACTTTATCATAACCCTGTATATATATATATATATATATATATATATATATATATATATATATATATTTCGTCGAATATTTTCGCGGTCGCTTGTTGAAGCGCTGTTTTTCAGGGTATTTCGCCGAGTTTGGATGATTTCGTCCTGAGAAGGACAACTTTCCTCCTGATGTTTTGTTGACATCACTTTCATCTTTTTCTAGAGGATCTTCTCGCTGCAATGGTAACTTCAAGAGCGCGTCGATTTACTGTGCCGCTCGTATTATATGGCTCCGTAGTAGTGGGGACGCGTGCCTGGCTCCTTCTGATTGGTCCGTCGATTGTTCTGTCGCTTTTGGCTATTGGTCGATCGGTTTGCGTTCGGTTCGTGTTGGTATAATTGGTATGTCGCAAGTTATTATCATTACGTCGCTTATGTGTAATCTTGGCCAATAGACGGATTACGCATAAACGACGTAATGATGATAACTTGCGACAGAACTTCCGTGAAGTATTGCTTATTCAAATCACAAATTAAGAAATATCGTCTTACTATACGGTGAATCAGGTGGAAATGTTAGAGCTATTACACGTATTTATGAAGGGCTGTTTCCGAACTGAATATGTCTACCAAACGATTTAATTTGACAAACCGTGTAGAGATTGAGATATCGCGGTACATTGCATCCAAGGTATGAAGGCCGTGAAAGACAGTGTTTGGCAACGTATTTTTCAAGCTACGGTCTATATCCGCGCAGAACGAGCCGTGTTAAATCGTCTACTTCCAAAATTTACCGTTCGGTTAGAAGCTTGTATTTATGCAAATGGTAGCGATATTGAACATCTCCTATAAGCATTCCACCTGTCTCACACAAATCTGCCCTTTTTAGGGTGAAGAAATTGTAATTAAGGAAAGAGACAAATAGAACACCGAAAAAAATATGAACATTTAATTAAAAGTTATAAATGTAATTTATTATTTCTCGCCGTGAAATTAATATTAAGACATTTAAAGAAACTGGATATTGTATTTTCTTCGCAATAAATATGAAGGTCAGCCAATTGACTTACTTATAAATAAGAATAGAATTTATATCTTCGAAATGAATGAATACATATTTATAAACTTTTCACACAAACACCTTTTACATTACTCAAATGTGAAAGAGGTTTTTTGATGAACTGGAACAAATAAATGCCTATTTGTTTTTTAATTAATTGACAACATATAAACATATAATTCCTGCTTATCTAGATTCAATCTGAATACAGGACCATACTTGAAAAGTTTGTGTTCTTAATTTTCCACAAAAATTAAAGTTTCGATAGAAAAAAATTTAAATTTAATAAAATTTGTAGATTTGAATTGTTGTCTTACGTATGTATATGTACAGGGTGTCCAGAAACTCTCCTGACAAACGAAGACCGGAGATTCCTCTGATAATTTTAAGACAATTAAACCCAAATTCAGCTAGTCCGAAAATGCTTCCTAAGGGAGCTAGGGTTCTTTGAAGACGGCGCCTTGTATTTATTTTTTTTTAAATTCCTCCAGAACGCTTTTATTTATAAAAACAAAAACTGGTATGCTTATTTATCCTGCAGAGATGAATCGATTCCATCAATTGCGAATTTCTAGTACCGGTCATAGGCGTCCGTTTTGGGTAGGTCAACGGTTATTTTAAGGCATAACTTTTTTCTCTTTAACTTTTAAGCATTTGTGACACTAGATTATTAAATTTTCAGGTATTCCAGTACTAAAATGTACTCTTACTTTAAGTCGGTAGGATACACCGTTTTCTAGAAAAATCGATTTGTAAATTTTTCGTTTTTTCTTCATTAAAGTTCAATTTATTATGTACCTACTTATTTTTAGCGACGAAGTTGGCTTGGACATCAAGGCATGGATGAAAATTAATTTAATAAATTACAAACAAATTATTTATTACAATGGAACGAAACTAACAAAAAAAGAACAAGTATCAAAGGTAGATTGTTACAAAAGTTGCTCGATGTGATGACCATTAGTCTCTATGCATAAGTTTATCATTTTGCTTAGAGAACGCCGAATTCTTGCAAAAATTCCAAAGTTATTTCTAAATTCGTTGCAAGCATCTTGTATCCTTAGCCAGAGTTGTGCGCGATTTTGTATCGGAACGGAATAAACAAATGCTTTTATGTATCCCCAAACACAATAATCGCAAGGATTCAAATCCGGCGACCTTGCTGGCCAAGCAACTGTACCGCCTCTTCCAATCCAATGGTCTTCGTAGTTATTATCTAGAAAGTCTCTTACATTCCTGCTAAAGTAGGCTAAAGACAGCCGTCCTGTAGAAACCATAAGTTTTGCCGAATATTTAAACGCACCTCATCTAAAAAATCAGGTAAAATGTTTTGCAGGAAATGTAAGTAATCAGCACCATTTAAACGAGCAGGTAATTCCACAGGTCCAAGTAGATAATCGTCAACTACTCCTATCGAGACGTTTATGCTAAACCTATGCTGATGATTAAATTCTTGAACAACGTGGGGATTGTCACCAACGTACGAATAATAATGTGCATTATGTACATTAAAAATTCCATTTTTTGAGAATGTAGCTTCGTCACCAAACAAAATGTTCCTGAAGAAATCTTCACATTGATTTTTCTGATTTGGAACCATCTAGCGAATTCTACGCGAGCAGGAAAATCTCCTTCTAGCAGTGCTTGCACCTTTGTAAAATGAAAAGGATATAAATTTTCTTTGTGTAAGATATTTCCTACGGAAGATTTTGAAATTGTTGGGTACAGGCAGATAGTCTTCGAACGCTAATTTCTGGATTTTCCTCAACTTCCATTAAAATAACATCTTCATGTTCTGCTGTTACATCATTATGTCTCCCTGTTTCATTATTTTTTGGGACCACTGAACCTGTTTCTCTTAATCGTTGATGAAGAGCTGTAAATGTTGAGTGAGTGGGATGCTGACGATTGGGAAATTTTTCAGCGTATCTACGTTGCGCCGCTCGAGCGTTACACCTCATTTCGCCATAAACTAAATGCATATCGGCGTATTCCTCATTAGTAAAAACCATTTTTTTTTAAATTGAAATCGTTGTGTTTGAATAACACAAAGTAAAAAATGAAAAGATAAACTTCGCGAACTGACAACAATTTGACAATGAAAAACGTAGGTTTTACTTCTGTTGGCAGTTCAGAGCTAACTATTGCAAAAAATAAAAAATTGAACTTTAATGAAGAAAAAACGAAAAACTTACAAATCGATTTTTCTAGAAAAGACCGACATAAAATAAGAGTACCTTTTATTACTGGAATACCTGAAAATTTAATAATCTAGTGTCACAAATGCTTAAAAGTTAGAAACAAAAAAGTTATGCCTTAAAATAACCGTTGACCTACCCAAAACGGACGCCTATGACCGGTACTAGAAATTCGCAATTGATGGAATCGATTCATCTCTGGAGGATAAATAAGCATACCAGTTTTTGTTTTTCTAAATAGAAGCGTTCTGGAGGAATTTAAAAAAAAATAAATACAAGGCGCCATCTTCAAAGAACTCTAGCTCCCTTAGGAAGCATTTTCGGACTAGGTGAATTTGGGTTTAATTGCCTTAAAATTATCTGAGGAAACTCCGGTCTTCGTTTGTCAGGAGAGTTTCTGGACAGCCTGTATATTAGCGAACGTCAGCGTATTTTGTTTACACCCTGTATAATCCATATATATGGCATTTTTTATGCGTAAAAATCCTAAATCTAGTTATTATATACAACATTTTTTTGCAACATTTCTATTTCCAAATATTATCAGCATTAGTCATGGAGTTATGAGGTAGTAGGCGATCGTTTTATGATACTCACATATATTCGAATACGTTTATACTTAATTGATAAATTATTAAGATAAAGTTTATGTATTTTTTTCCTTTATTACTTAACTACCCGTTAGACTGTATAGATTCGATGTTACAATAAAAATTATATAGCGGCAACTATAAAAAAAAGTCCTACGCTCTATTAAGTCGCGAATCTGATATTGAATAGACATTATGACCGTTACTGCCTACACTCTGGCAGTTGCAATAAACTGTCATTATTAAAGAAACTCCTTGACAATGAGAACTGCTTAGTGAATTCAAAATAAGAACTACCGCTATTAAAGACTGAAAAACTAACCAATAGTTTTATGCACGCTAGATCATTCACAAGAAAATTCGAAATATCTTAAACAAGAACAATAATTTTCAACAAAATCTAGAATATAGTAATATAAATACAGAAATTGAAAATAACTCATTCTTAAAATATATAACGAGATATGGTGACTTAACACATCGTAAATATACAAAATTAATATGAAATAGAAGCACTTAAATTTGAGGAAAAATCAAGTTATTTTATAAATATGTTTATTAACCATTCTAAAACATTGGTGGAATTTGGTTTTGGTCGTGCATATTTGAAAGATCAGCTTCATACATTGCGATTATACGCAACACGGCAGAGAAAGATCATGTTACTGTTTCCTCGTCCCAAGCAACTTTAAGCATCGACGTGAGAATGATCAACACCATCTTACACGATTATTTGAATATCGGACATTATCTGTTTCTAGTAGCGGCAGCTCCTCAATTAAGTCATTGGGTTAATGATCCCGCTTATAATTTCTGAAATAATATGAAGTAAAACAATCAAAATAATTTGTTACAGATAATTATATAGTTAAAAACAAATTAAACATGAAAAATAGATAAAAGCGGAAATAACGCTAATATTCAAATCTTCACTTTATTAATATATTAATATAGTATGACAATTATTTTGCTACGTCAGGTAGCTGTCGAAGCCAATGTGTTGGCGAAGCAATTATTGCATTACGATTATATATTCGTTAATTGAAGATTAAACTATTAATTTTTATTTTGAATTACGAATCTTCCTTAAGTCAAAGCCTAATTAAACCAATTATAGTAAATTATTCAATGTAAATTCAATGTAAAATAGCCATTACCCACGAATATAATTTTGCTTGCTCCCCGTGTGCAATCAATTCTATCTACATATATATGAAATTAGGGAACTCGGCTGGCGCCCTCAAGTGACCCCTCTATTTTAAATACATGCTGTCGTTAAGAAAATTAGGTCTAAGTTCGCGTACGGTAAAACTTATGTGTTTTAAAGATTAATCTGAGTTAACAACCCAGTTAGTATCGCTTATGTTTTATCGATAAATGTATCTGACAGTTGTTGTAGTTCATGTAAGAAATCAGTTAGCAAAGTATCTTTGCAATCGAAAAAAATTGTTGCAAGAATCTCCGCAGCTGATAAATAAGTTTATGTTTTCACAGGGCGAGGTTCTCGACTCCTTCGCCACTCCAAACTCGCCATTTTGCATTCGGGTGTATAGTGATGAAAAGGGACCGAACACGAGAGGCCGAAATTACGATGGACTATATAAATAGTCTATAACATCGCTAACTACAACACGCAGTTATTGAGTAGCACTATTCATTCGGTTAACCGCACATCTGTTCTTTGTCGTTGAATTGTGACGCAATTACTTCAATATTACAGTTAAATTACTTTTTTCATGAGTGTAGATAGAAGCAGAAAGAATTTTTATAATTTATTTTATTTATTAGTTTGTATTTCCTAAGATAAATAAAATACGTTGTTAGATACCTTTTTTCATTGTTTTAACTACACCTTTCCGGAAATTGATAGACTTATATCCGCTTTTAAAAAGTTTTCAGAAAAGCACCATTGAGAGTAGCTCTTTACAGGGAAAAACTTCCGTCTTTGCTACTGCCTCTCTCTCCAGTAATAACTAGATGGGAAACATGGTTGCAAGCTACTAGTTTTTATGCAGAGAATTTCGATAGTTTACAAAATTTCGTTACATATTTAAATGACTATGCTCGAAGTGTTTTTGAGTACAAGGAACTAAAACAAATTCCAAATTTAAAAAGTCAGTTCTACTTTCTTTAGGAACACTTTGGAAATTTTCCAAAACTAATCACTTATTTTGAAAATCAAAATCTCACATTAAATGATGGATTAACTACATTAGATGTAATACAAAGGAATTTTTAATAATATAAAATATTATTAAAAACCTGGTGTGAAGAACACAAATACAGGTTCACTATTAATATTTTTGTGAACGTGTCCGAAAATATCTCTCCCCAGAGATGGATACGTATTTCACCTTTCTACAGGCTCATCGGTACGCCCCTGCTGGAGAAAGAATATTTCCAGACACATTCACATAAAAGAACCACATCACCACATCACGTAATTATCCAGACCGGGCGCAGAAGTAAATTCAGCGCTGCTTGTTGTCAGACAACCGAAGTACCTCGTCCCGTCCACATAACCAATGTGAAGTAACGACGTCTTTCCAAAGGTGGCACAGTCATCCCTCTAGAAACTGTATTTTGTTTGTGTCTTCACTCATACTACGGACTAACCGCATGTGTAATGTATCAGAATAATTGAAACATACGTGAGTTGGTAAACCCCACCAGTTTTGTATAATACAAAGGAATTTTTAATAATATAATAAATATTATTAAAAACCTGGTGTGAAGAACACAGGGGCGTACCGATGAGCCTGTAGAAAGGTGAAATACGTATCTACGTCTCTGGGGAGAGATATTTTCGGACACGTTCACAAAAATATTAATAGTGAACCTGTATTTGTGTTCTTCACACCAGGTTTTTAATAATATTTTATATTATTAAAAATTCCTTTGTATTATACAAAACTGGTGGGGTTTACCTACTCATGTATGTTTCAATTATTCTCATACATTACACATGCGGTTAGTCCGTAGTATGAGTGAAGGCACTAACAAAATGCAGTTTCTAGAGGGATGACTGTGCCACCTTTGGAAAGACGTCGTTACTTCACATTGGTTATGTAGACAGGGCGAGGTACTTCGGTTGTCTGACAACAGGCAGCGCTGAATTTACTTCTGCGCCCGGTCTGGATAATTACGGTGATGTGGTGATTTGGTTCTTTTTTGTGAATGTGTCTGGAAATATTCTTTCTCCAGCAGGGGCGTACCAATGAGCCTGTAGAAAGGTGAAATACGTATCTACGTCTCTGGGGAGAGATATTTTCGGACACGTTCATAAAAATATTAATAGTGAACCTGTATTTGTGTTCTTCACACCAGGTTTTTAATAATATTTTATATTATTAAAAATTCCTTTGTATTATACAAAACTGGTGGGGTTTACCTACTCATGTATGTTTCAATTATTCTGATACATTACACATGCGGTTAGTCCGTAGTATGAGTGAAGACACAAACAAAATGCAGTTTCTAGAGGGATGACTGTGCCACCTTTGGAAAGACGTCGTTACTTCACATTGGTTATGTGGACGGGGCGAGGTACTTCGGTTGTCTGACAACAGGCAGCGCTGAATTTACTTCTACGCCCGGTCTGGATAATTACGGTGATGTGGTGATGTGGTTCTTTTTTGTGAATGTGTCTGGAAATATTCTTTCTCCAGCAAGGGCGTACCGATGAGCCTGTAGAAAGGTGAAATACGTATCTACGTCTCTGGGGAGAGATATTTTCGAACACGTTCACAAAAATATTAATAGTGAACCTGTATTTGTGTTCTTCACACCAGGTTTTTAATAATATTTTATATTATTAAAAATTCCTTTGTATTATACAAAACTGGTGGGGTTTACGTACTCATGTATGTCTCAATTATTCTGATACATTAGATGTAGCTATTAATAATTTGAAAAATATTCTTCGGACTTCGAATGTGGCCTTTGGCAAGAGTTAGAGGCGGTTTTTAATAGAAATCCAGATTTAATAACATTGCGGTAATTGTGTATGGGGATAATGCTTCAAAATCTAACTGCTAAATACCCTGAAATAAAATAATATTTCCAGTATGCACGTATAACCAATTGCGATGTAGAAAGGACATTTTCTATCTACAAGGATGTATTTCATTCAAAGACGACAAATTTTACAGAAGAGAACCTTGAAAAGATATTTCTAGTTAATATTAGTACTCCTTTACTCAACTTGAACTACAAAATGAACAAATAAAAATGTATTTGGTATTTTATAGATCACTACCCGTTTGTTTTCCAATTAAATAAATAAAATTAAAAACTCTTTAAAAATACAAATTTTCAATAGTACGCCCGTGGGTGATGAGTCATCGGCCTCTCGTGATGAACCCATGTTTCATCACATGTCAGGAGCCTGTGGCAAGTGTCTCTTCGTATCTGTTTTTGATCATTTGTCAAATGCTTTGGAACCCATCTTGAACAAATTTTACGAAAACGCAGATCCTCAGTAATAATGGAATACGCACTACCGTGACTTACTTGTACTTCACTAGGGATTTCATCAATCACAAGGTGAACAAATCGCTCGAATGTCGTCGTCATTCACAGGTAACCTATGAGGGCTATTGTGCCTCTCATTTTCTACAGCTTCACGGCCATCCTTGTATTTTCTAACCCAGTCATACCCTTGCGTACGTGACGAAGTTGTGTCACCAAACCGTCAAGTCAGTCTAACCAGAATTTCTGGCTATTTGTAAAATTAACTTTTCAGGTGTAAATGATCTGAAATTAAAAACTGAATTCTGAAAACTGAATGAAGTAGATTCTTAAGAAACTTGATGATTTTTATGCATTTATTTGAAACTATATCAATGATTCAATTATTTCTTAATTATACTTAATTAAACTCTTTCGAAAGCTGTAAAATTTTTAATTATATTATCCACATTGTCGATGACAGTTGTAGTGAGCAAGCCACGCTTCTTAACATTGAATAGAATAACAACATTTTTACGAAATGTCATAGGTCAAGAAAGAATGTCTGCATTGTATAGTATAGAAAAATCGTTTATAAATCAAATACCCAATTTTAATGAACTCGTGATAAATCGCTTTACAGATAGTAAAGAGCAAATAACACATGTCTGCAATAAAAAGCTGGAAGGATTTTTATACTATTTCTTATAAGATTTTTACTCACTAAAACCGGTAAAAATACTTGAACAATTTCTTGCAAAACTCGTGTTTGCAGTCACATTTAGTAAAACGCCCGTATAGCGAAAATTGAAAAATCTTACTGGCTTGGTTGAGCATGTTTATATTTGTTTGCCAAGGAATTAGGAATAACTACAAACAAGCGTATTGTATTAAATAAGTTCAGGATCTTAGTTTCCGGATACGTCACACTCAGTTTACATGTTGCATTCAAATGTGACTGTAATCGTATTTTTAGTTATATATTATGGCTTCAAGGAGTTGTGTGTTATTTCTCCTGACAACGTTTGTTTTATTTGTGCTGAATACACAGTCAAAAGTCAACAAAGAGACATAAATGATTTCGTGACAAAAGTATATATTGCTTACTTCAAATTACAACTTGGAGATCAAGACAAAGCCTGGGCTCATAAGGTGTCCAGAAGGTGTGACGAAGATCTTTGTTTGCGATTTAAGAGTAAAAAACACTAATTTCGTTTTGGCATTCCCTTGATGGTGTGAACAGCAAAACCACACTGTCAACTGCTATTTCTGTTCGGTAGATGTGAAAGGTTTCAATACAAAAAATAAAAAAAAAATATCTTACCCAAACCTTAATTCAGTTATTCGTCCAGTGGCCTCATAGCTCTAAAATACTAGTTCCACGACCGCCTTCGAGTTTTGATGATATCCTGTGTGATTCTGAGGATGGAGCCACGTTACCTCCCCACAACGAATCTATTTAATATTTTTTGTTGATGATTTGTTGATGTTTGTGTGTCTTAGGGTGTAGTGTCATTTTTTGTGTCATTTATAAGTTCTATGTAGGCCTGTAACTTTTGCAGTTTGATAATGACATTGTATGTCGAAACCGCGGTCACGATTATATGTGAATAAAGTGGTATATATAACAAAGTTATTGTTTTATTTTATTTTATTATTATTTATAATTGTTTATTACTTAATTAGTTAATTAAGTACTAAAATATTATCAGGTACAAGTATACATTATGCTAATGAGACAAATGTATATGGAATGTCTTTCAATTCTTTGTATAATTAAGAATTTGCTGCATTTACAAAACAATTTTCAAGAATTTAGAAATCGACAAACAAGAAGTACCATAGAAAGAAAACTTTACGTATAGGAACAAATGGGTTTCACATTTGACGTTAGCGTACCAATATTAATTAAAAACAAATGTCAGGTCATAGTAAGCAGAAAAAAAATTTTTAGCTGTTGGGCAGTGATAATTAATTAATTACTTACTTGGATCTATTCATACGATCACTAACTTGTTCGTTATTACTGAACACGTTGCAATTATAGTCTAGGATAAATATAAAGCGGTCTATTCGAAATAGTACACCACGATATGTTTCTACGAAACTCTTACAAAGATTCACGATAAACGACCAAAAGGAAGAGTCGTACTATATCATGATAAAGCTTGCTCACATACTGCCGCTTGTGTGCCTATTTAAACAAGCAAAATCTTAAATTAATAGCTGCATCCACCATAGTCTCGCTCTAGCACCCAACGAATTCCTTTTACGCTCGCGTTTCTAAGATAAATTGAGACGAATGCATTTTATTGCGCCTAATAAAATTGTCGATACTCGTTCCTTTCAAAAGAGAGATAAGTGACACCATAAGTGACTAAAGTATTGAAAAGATGTCTCCAAGACTGAAGATTTTTACAAATAGATTGATAGATTGATTTCCGTTTAGTAATATTTAGCAAAAAATTGTTCCAATGTAAGTTATTTTAGAAATAAATAAAAATATATATATAGGGTTACCATCGCGAGTAACTACGGGTCTCAAGAATATACCTGAATCATCTCTATAGCAATATTAGTTGCATATTGTGTGTTGGTATTATTTAATTGTTTTGACAGCAGGCAAGGAACAACTTCTATTTTTTTGCAAAATAAGGCTTACAATTTTGTGAAACGAAGTGAGAGACGATCTTTTGAAACTCCATATTGAATTAATTTGTGAGTGTACCGCTACAAACTTAGCTCCGTGTCGTGGATTTAACCCAAAATTTAAACATTACATATTTTTCAAGGAATATTTTACATTATTTAATATTATAGTCAAACCATTGGTTTCCACCAACTCGAAATAACAGAAGCGAAGTCATAAATTAATTCTGGTGAATTGGTACAGAAAATACGATTTACTTTAATTTTAGATAACGTTACTGCAGTGTCGACATTAAATACAGGTACAACAAAATAATCCTAGCCTTAAGATATAATTAAGAGGTAATTAAGTGACTATGGTCAATTTCCGAAGTAATAAATACTTCTTCTTCTTCCGTTTGTTTTGGGTTTGACGCCAGCACGTCCAGGCACTTTGGCACACTGCTCTTTATACTATCCCCAATATATCTCTCAGTTCCTCTCTGTTAGCCTTGTGTCCTCGATAAAAGCCACTATCCTCATCAGAGGAAGTTTCAGTACACTCATAGTACCCTATAGATCTCTTCCGAAATGTTTCTATCCGAGTCCCTTCAGTTCTTCAACGTGCATTTTACATGAAGGCTAGTTTCTTCCTGTTTTTCACATCTCCTAGGCCAGAGCTCGCTAACCAAGCCCATGCTATACAGATGCTTCCTTAAAGGACAATGTCCGGTTATTAAGCTGGTAATTATTTTAATTTCCTTTTTGTTACTACGAATTAGGTTGGCTAAAAATCTTCCGTCCAGCTCCCTTAGTAGTGTTTAGTATGAAGTTGCCGTCGTAAACACTAATTTTGGTACTGTTCACACTATTGTTCTACACAAGCTTAAATTTGTAAAGTTAGCGCTAAGTGGGTTCCAAAACAACTATTCGAAGAACGACAGCAGAGACGACTTCAGGTTTGTAGTTAACTCCGGCTTCGCCGCGAGTATGAAGGCGAAACTTTTTGTCATGTATCACAACAACTAATGAGACATGGATATACCATTATATCCCAGAATACAAGAATGTTAGCATGGAACGGTGTCACTCACCTCCGCTCAAGAAATTCAAGACACAACCATCGCTAGCAAAATGATAGCGACTGTATTGTGAGACGCCATTGCACTAATTTACATCGATTTTCTCGAAGAAAGAAAAACGATTAATTTGGCTTATTGCATTGATTTTGTTGGAAAGGTTAAGCCGGCCATGTGAAGAAAAAGACGCAGTCTCTTAAGCAACGCTGTTTTTCACCTACACGATAACGCTCACCGACATATAACCCATCTAACCTACTTCAATACAGTCCGAACTTAGCTCTGAGTGATTCATTCTTATAATTTCTATGAGCCACCCAAGAAGGGGCGCAAATCGTTTGGCACCCAATGGGTCCGATGCAAAACTGGCTACATCGCCAATTAAAAGATTAATTAATGGGCGGGGGGGGGGGGGTTATTTTGAAAAATTATGTACGTATATACACTTGCGGGCATACTTTTGACTTTAACCATATTTTGTTTCGACTCTATTTATCAGAAATAAAAATTTATTCTGTTTGAAAGACAACTTAATATGCTTAATATGAGTTTAAATTTATTTCGGCTTCTTAAACTTAAAATTGTGAAATAAATAAATGAGATAAATTATCTTTTTTTGTTACTTAAGGAAGTATGGTTTATTGACAATTACCTAAATTACCACTTAATTTTTAATAATCGGTATGACCTCTTCTTACCCTAACAACATCTCTCATACGATTAGGCGTAGATCTAATCAAGTTCGATATTGTTTCTTGTGGGATGTCAACCCACTATACTTTTACTGCAACAATAAGCTTTGGGATCGAGGTTCGGGCAGGAGGTCCAGCACTAATTCTTCGCTTTAGCTCATCCCATACATGTTTGATCGGAGTAAGGTCGGGACTACATGCTGGCCAATCCATAACCCGAAAACCGTCTTCTGTAATGTATTGTTGTACGATTCTTGCGGTGTGTGCCCTAACATTGTCTTGCATAAAAATAAATTCGTCTCCAATGTAGTCGACATAAGCTACCATATGAACTGCTAAAATCTCCTCGATGTACCTAGCACCCGTTTAACCTCTTCTCCCATGACCACGGTCGTCCCTACGGATGAGAACTGTTCGGTCTACGCTCCAATAAAAATTTCACCGCAGATCATGCAAGAACCACCTCCAAAACCATTCCGCTCTACAATGCAGCATTTTGAAAGTCGCTCCCCTGGTCTCCGATACACTTTCTTCTACGGTCGTTGCCATAGCGAGGCATATCCTGGTCTCATCTGAGAATAGAACAGACCCCCACTGTTCCAATGACCAATTCAAATGCTCCCGTGCAAAATGCAGGTCTGCTTGACGATGAATTGCGGTAAGTTTTGGTATTTTATAAGTCAGGTTATATTACTTTAGTCTTCATCTTACTGTCAACTGACTAATTGCCACTGCTTGTATTTCACGGAGCTGTTGTTGCTCTTGAACAGCATTAAGGCGATGATTTCTTAATATTGTTGACACATTAAGGCGACCATCACGATCCGTTGTGTATCGCTTTCTTCAGGTTCGCGGTCGCCTATGAAAGGATTCAGTCTCATCAGAACGTTGGTACATTTTTCGAACAGCTGCGCGTGACATATATAGTTCATTTTCGCAACTCCATTTTCGATTAAAGCAATTACTCGGGCGGCTTTTTGCGGTGTAGTACGCATTAAACAAACACACTCGAAAACTAATCAAATTATGAAAAGTGAATAATGTGCAAATTTCAATTGCTAAGGCAAAAATTTCAATCTGTCACAAGTGTATTCTCGTTATAACCACAACATAAATACGTTTCATTTGTTTACCAGTTACTATGTAGACGATAAGCACACTTGATAAATTTAAACTGATATCAAAGCATATTAAATTGTGTTTCAAACAGCATATATTCTTTCATGGTCTGATAAATAGATTCAAAACAAAATATAATTAAAGCCGAAAGTTTATAGTGGGCCGACTTCTATGCACGTATGTATAATATCCATTTGTAGTTTGTATCCACCAGAAGAAATAAAATGCAGGTCAATTAGAATTACTTTTGTATATAACGGCTTGCTATCAGCAATTAGAAAAGACTACAAGTTATGTAGAAATTTATGACCAGAGGGCGGACTGAAGCGATTGAATGACCAATTGCCCCGATAAAATGTTGTGGCGGTCTTACGTATAGTATGCATGTTATAACAGCCCCACTATTTGCTTGCTTCGATTGCATTCTTGGAGCAAGTGTTGTTATTTCCGTCATTATTGTGTCTATTCATTCATAAAATCTATTTTACAGGGACGTGTAAGACGGAATATACATTTATATATTACTTCGTTAGACTTCGTTCTAATAATCGCTTAAAAAATTATATCCGCTAATTTCCAAAGTGTATTCTCGTGTTTACATGCTGTTATACATGCATATACATATATGTATTTATTGTTCTTGAGATAGCATATTTTCTATTCTCTTCTAAAAGGTATTGTTTCTGGTTTCATTTCTTTCAGTGTTATTTGGTTACAACTTTTAGTATTTTAAAAAATCCGTTTTATATTGTTATATTGTATATTTATCCTATAATTTTTATAAATACATATTAAATTTAATTTACTACCTTATTTTTGGAGTAGTTTTCCTTCCTTTTTTTAGTCCATTTCTTTCTGTTCTTAGTATTTCTCTTTATTTTCATTAGCTAGAGGCAGCATTTTTCTATTCGCAACACTTGGATGAATTAAAAAACTTTGTTTTTCGTCTTCAAAATGATGATACGCAAAGCATTTCTAATTGCAAACGCCTGATACTAATTTAAAATTTACAAAACCGGCTGAACTTTGTGAACGCTAATTTTCAGTGTCTTACAGATACAAAAGTATTTTTAATAATATAAAATATTATTAAAAATGGGGTGTGAAGAACACAATACAAGTTATATATTTGTGAATGTATCTCCTCTCCAGAGACGCAGATACGTATTTCACCTTTCTACAGGATCAGCGGTACGCCCCTGCTGGAGAAGAGATACATTCAACCAAACATAACTACCTTGCTATCAACCAGAAATTATTAAGACAGAGCGTGAAAGAATATTCAGCGCTGTCTACATAATAACTGCCGAACTAAGCAACGTGTTTTCTATAGACGGTAACAACCATATCTATAAAAAACTGTATTATCGTGTCTTCACTACTTGTCGGGCGAACCGAATGCGTGTATAACAAAATAATTTGAAACATACATGAGTGGGTAAAAACCACACCAATTTGTATAATACAAAAGTATTTTTAATAATATAAAATATTAAAAAATGGGGTGTGTAGAAAGGTGAAATACGTATCTGCGTCTCTGGAGAGGAGATACATTCACAAATATATAACTTGTATTGTGTTCTTCACACCCCATTTTTAATAATATTTTATATTATTAAAAATACTTTTGTATTATACAAATTGGTGTGGTTTTTACCCACTCATGTATGTTTCAAATTATTTTGTCTTACAGATACAATTACTTACAAGCAAAATCAAGATATTAACATAAAAGAGGCGATAATTACCATTGAAACCGTTATCGATCGAAAGAAAAGTATGCTTTCTGAATTTGGAAACAACCTGAGACAAAAAGTTGATGCCATATTTAGCAGAAATCCAGATTTGAATATATTATACCAATTCTGCACAGAGCCGTTTAAAAAATCTATACAATCGTAATATGGTGTACTTTTGCAACATTTTAATCACGTAGCCATCACCAATTGTGATTTAACATCTAAAAGAACTAATTTAACACAGGAACACCTTGAACAAATTTTAGTTGTCCATAGTAAGTTTTATACTTTCAATGTTTCACAGAAAATACTTAGTTTTGAGTTTTGTTATTTGTAGATTATTTTTATACAAAATTCGATATGCAATTCGCTTGTCAGCATTACTTTTGTTTCAGCAGTAGTTGCTGCCCGTTACCAAACCGTTTATTACATTCGCTCTGTTGTGTATTGACAGATACATATTAACTGCATATGTAGGTATATGCTACTTGGTTATTGTTAAAATAGATAAACGAGCAAATTTTTACTGAAAAATGGATCTTGTATTTGATAGACAGACCAATTGAATTAACTAAATTTACTATAAACTCTAATAGTTTTGGCAATATAACGAAACGATAAAATTAGGAAAAGATTTACGATTTTCTTTAAAATCATTAATTCTTGGTGCTTTTCGAACAGTAATAAATTGTATTCTCGGCTATGCACGAAATATTTAAACCTTTGTTTATATTACTATTACTGTTGTTATTATTTCAGAGACATATAAAAATTTGTTAGTTCATCAAGAGTGTGAGAAAAGATGAAACGTTATTTCTTCTCCTACATAATTTAATTTGCACTGAATATTGAAAACCGCAATATATACAAAAAGCAATTTTTTATGGTTATAAAGTTGACATGAGTATTTTTTATATCAGTTTACTGTTACTGGATGTTGTTAGTGACTCATCTATATTTGTTCATATCTGTCGACAGAAGGAAAGAAAGAGATGTTCGATCGTACGGGGGTGTTTTTGGAATGATTTACTTCCCCGAAACTATTTTTCGCAGTCGCCAAATAGTCCAGCGTGGGCACCAGTAGGAGCCACCGGGATATCCAGACAAATATGATTGATACAGAACGACTCGAATGTACTATGAAACCTTTACATTGACTTTCCATGTACTACTATTTATTATCCTATTTCTGTACTACACAAATTTTACAACTCGTACATTCACCAAGTTATTGTTTTGCGATAGTAAAATAAACTTGACACACAGCTTTTAAGGATGTGTTCAAATTCGCCGTTTAAAACGTCGATAATTCCGCATGTATTTACACGATATTCAACAGTGATTCAACGCGATTGTTAAGTCATACACGTCAAATATGTACTTATATAATGTGAATAAAAAGCTTCTGACTAAAATAGATTGGAATGAAACTTATAGACTTCTAAATTGAAACTGTTACAACTAAAAAAGAATTTCATTGATGAAATAAATTTACGAATGTATCTTCATTTATTTTCCAATTATTTTATAACCAGTTAAATATATAACATTAAATGTTGTCACTATGATATGATATAGTTAAATCTAAGGAGACCTCGAAATCATAATTAAGCGAAATTTTTAGTACAAACGTTATTGTATATAAACTGGCATTTACTTGTTCCAAAAGAGTTTGTATAATACTGCTATATGTGACATGTTTGATAATCTTAAGAGTGTTTTATAATCTAATTATTAATAAATATCAATATTTTAAAAATTTCGATGGGTTTTACAGCTTGGTATAGTAGTAAGACCCATTAGTCCCTTTTGGAACATAGGGAAGAAATCGTTTGTCTCCATTCTTATCTATATATCCCAATTTTGCCACTGACATATTGGTCTCTTCTTGTAATATTCCTCTCCATGTTATCTTCGGGCTTCCTTCTTTTCTCCTTCCTTGGGGCTGCCATTCTAATGCTCCTCTACTAATTTCCGTACTCGCTTTTCTTAAAGTATACCCAAGCCATTCAGACTTTCTTCTATTAATTTGTACTTCGACATCTTCTTCTCCCGTACGAGCCCATAATTCTTCATTTGTATATTCCGGATATATCTATTTCTAAAGCTTTGCAGTTTTTGCTTGTTTGTATTAGTTAGTGCCCATGAATCAAAACCGTACAATAATATGGGTTTAACTGTGGCATTGATATCTTTAATCTGTATCCTATTAGCGATGTTATCCGATTTTCAAACATTCATCATCCCTATCAATGCACCACGAGCCTTTGATATCATTGAATATTCGGCCATTACATTCCCCAGGTATAAAAATTGATCTCCTAGCTCTATTTTTTCTCCCATCGTTTCTATGTCTTTTCTATTTTGGGTATTGATGTCCATCATTTTCGTTTTCTTTCTGTTAATATTTAAACCTGCTTTACTAGAGTCTCCAACTGAAACTCATCCGATACTTTCCCCTTGTGTAATATTTTGCACTTGTATCCATTATACCCTTCCTATTAGGTGGATATTTTCTTAAGCATTCCAATATCTTTAAGTGCTGTCCACATACAGTATCCGTCCAATGAGTCAAATGCTTTTTCATAATCTACAAATATTCTTCTATATTCTTCCATAATAATCTTATGGAAATTGAGGATTATATCGAAAATTGTATCACGCCAGACGTGCAAGAGGCCGCTAAACTTACAACATTTGGCCTCTTGTCACAAAAGTTGCAAAATAAGTGCGAATCAAGTTACAAAACTTTTATGGATTGGTGCTGTACCACTTCTCTAGCAGAGAAATACAAATCCTCTTCATTACGGTCGCAATATTCTATGCTTAGATCTACTCTGAGTATTCAGATTAATATTAATATTGAAACTTACCCCAAATTACGTGCATTTTTGAAAAGAAGATTCGAGGGCTATCAGGCTACAAAATCAAAAATATTCATTTCCAGAGAAATTGGTGAATTTTAATGCAAAGTTCCAGATGAAATATATCTTGCAACAAAGGTAACATATTAACTTCTTAATAATATCCTGTCATGTGTAACTATAACTATATATATTTTTTAAGGTTGCTCTTATAATCGGCATAATGGGTGCTTACAGAACTAATGAAATACTTGCATTGAAATCAAATTTGTCGAGCAATAATTGTTTTCTAAACTATCACAAATGCAAGTGTACTAATCAAAATATAGGTTTCAACAAGATTTCCAAAATGGGGCGAGATATAGCCAACTATTTAAAACCTCCGGAAGCTGAAAAGTATACTAGATACAGTTTCCAAAGATCGTCAGCTACAATACTAGTAGATGCAGGTGCCGATATAACAGCTTTGAAAAGGCACGTAGGGTGAAAGTCTACATCAGTAGGTTATATAGACACTTCCATGATAAACCAAATGGACTCAGCCAACAAAATTATCGACGCAGTTCAAGCTTCCAACAGCAACAAAAACTTAAACATTGATACTCGTGTAGATGTAAAATCGCCTCCATTGTTAACTACGGTACAGTTAATGTATATGTTACCGTTAAAACCCGAAATTAGTCAGTACCCGAATTTCCTAGTTAGAACTACCTTTATTATAGCCTCTTAGTAAATACCAGTTTTAACTAGGCAATACTAGAATTAACTGGTACATGTAGAGAAAACTAAAATTTACGCACTGCACTACTTATTTTACAGTTTGAACTAGTTAAAACTAGTTTTGACTAAAACGAGTCAGTTAAAATTAGATTTACATGTTTAAACCTGCACAGAGTCTATTGATGCATACGTATAGGGTAGTAGCTGATTTTACCTTCAGTGCTTTCAGTGGTTTACGCGTGTGTGATTTATTTTGTGACTTATTTCTATCATGAGTAGTGTAGATCAAAGTCAACTGGATAGGCGTAACTCCAAAATGCGCAAGGAGAATTTTTTCGAGAAAATTATTCGTTTGGAGGATGAAAAAAGAGCCACTACAGTGTAATGACCCGGGATCTGTACAATAAAATTTTAAGTGAAGTTGAAGAGGCAAAATGTACCGTGTAGAAGACGCCTTTGCAGTACAGAAGATTGAAAAGATTCAACGTACTGGAGATTTGTGACACAAAGAAACTCGTGTCCAGCAGTGAACCTGTGAAATATTACATAACTACTGAGGAAATTTTCGATGTCATTGAATCAACCCATGTTGCTGTAGGGCATGGAGGTCGAGATAGACTGAAAAATGAAACTTCGAAAAAAGATGCTAATGAGACAACTGAAATGATAAATATTTTCCTATCAATGTGTGAGATGTGTCAACGGAAGAAGAGTAAGATGAGAAAAGGTTTGATTTCGAAGTCCATTCTCCACAAGGAAATTAACAGCCGATGCCAAATGGACCTAATAGACATGCAGGCACAAGCTGATGCTGGGTTGAAGTTCATCATGGTCTATCAGGATCATCTTACAAAGTTCGTTTTATTGCATGCACTACAAAGCAAAAGAGCTCAAGAGGTGGTTTTTCAACTGTTGAACATATTTTTGACATTCGGAGCACTTTGCATCCTACACTCTGACGATGGTAGAGAGTTTGTCAAATCTTTCATAAAGGAATTAACTTCACTTTGGCCTGAGTTAAAACTAGTTAATTGAAAACCAAGGCACAGTCACAGCCAGGGGTCGATAGAGCGCGCTAACCAGAATGTCGAAAATATGCTCGCCTCGTGGATGCAAGATAACAACACAACACAATGGTCAAACGGACTCCCATTTGTTCAATTAATGAAAAATCGAGCACTGCATTCAGGTATCGGGCAATCAGCCTATACAGTCATGTTTGGGACTGAGCTGAGAGTAGGTCTCAGTACTTCAGCTTTACCATCAGACATCGTCAAAAACATAGAGGACGAGGAAGATCTTCAGAATGTCATCGAGGAGATTAACATGCAACAGAATGTGGCTACTACTAGTGCGATCGTCAGCGAGGAAAGAAGCTCACGAAAATTTGTCCAAACAGGCCAAAAAAAGAAACGTAACTCTGATGCCACCCATCCCTCAGTAACAGTGAGAGATAATGCTATAGTCCCCATTTCAGATGTGGAGAGAGGTAAAGCAGATTTCAGAAATGTTATAGGAGTTGTGTTAGAAAAAAGTGATGATGGCATGCACAAGATTGGAACGAAGGAAGGAAAGCTCGATAAATTATATTGCAGGTAAGTTTTACATATATCGATTAGGTTATTGTGTTTGTTACAGTCAAACAAGCTGTTTACGAAAAGAATTTGTTTTTATTGTAGATCAGAATTCAACGTTTGTAAGGAGAAGTTTCTAAAACCGGAGGAAGTTCCAGAAACCAATACGTCCTTGAGGACGGCAGCCAGGAATGCGGCGTTGACACCTCAGGGCTTCGCACGTTGTGTGTGCAAAAAAGCATGCATTTCCAGAAGGTGTTATTGCAAAAAGAAAGGAGCGCTGTGCAAGTCGAAATGCCACGATAGCCTGCCTTGCGGAAACAAATAGAAAAAACTCTTTATAATTTTTTTTAATATACTTTTTCTTTACTATTGTTTACTTTTGTCTTGTTTATTTACTTTAGTCCACTGTTTTGTCAATTAGTATCGAAATAACAAAATTTTTATTTTATTACAGCTGTTGAACGATCCTTTGTTTTCAGTTTCAGTTACTTCTAGTTGTAACTAGCCAAAATTATTTTTAACTACAAAAAAATTAGTGAAAACTAGAATTAGGTTAAATCTAGTATTGCCTAGTTAAAACTGGTATTTACGGAGGGGCTAAGATAAAACTAGTGCTAACTAGGAAATTCGGGTATTGACTCATTTCGGGTTTTAACAGTAACATATATATTGATAATAATAAATATATTGATATAAAAATACAGTACCCATTATTACTTAATTCTAATTACTAGAAAAAGTATAGTATTAAACTCGTCAGAAATGGCCATTTCCACTCGAATGAACTACTCCACTCGCCTTCGGCTCGTATTTCAAATTTCATCCTCGTGGAAATCGCCAACTTTCTCAATCGTTGAATAATATATTATTTCTCAAAGTATAGCAAACGCCAATTAAGTTGGTGCGAGGAGGGGTAAGTCCGCGCAGGATTAGAAGTTGTGGGGAGATTTGTATTTGGTTTTACATCAAATGTCAGATAATTCTAACCTCTGAGCGTGTGTCACTTTATGATCCCTTAACAAAGACATTATGTTCCGTCAAACGTCAATGACAAATGTATTCTGACAATTACTTGAGTGGTGGGGGTAGACGTGTTTAAAAACGGCTTCTGCGCACCCCATTCTCGCGCCAACTTAATTGGCGCTTGCTATAGGCATATATTTGAACTTATATATACAGGGATTTTCACGTAACCCGTTCATTAGAACATAGAAGTTGTCTATGTTAACACCTTAGGTTACTTTTGAAAATTTACAGCACGTAATCATATCATGATACTTGATGTGTTAAAATAAAATATTTACACTCATGAACCACTTTCGGTTATACCGGAAGTCATAGCTATCTTTGATATTTTAAGTGGAATGTTATACTTTTTATTGTTTATTAGATTCCTTGTAAAGTACTATAACACTTTATATTAAGGTTTCTTTTGCAAATAATTAAACTTTTTTGAATTATTTTTATTTTTGTGAAATTTTTTGCTTTTTCAATGTACTTTTTAAAACCATATATAGCAGGCGTATTTGATCTAAACTATGTCATGTTTCTACTGCAGACAGCGGAAGGTATAAGATTCCGAGTAATGTCGAAACATTTAAGAAATCTCTTACAGGGTGTTCAAAATTTATTGATTATTTAAGTAATTTTTAATTAATGAAAAATCGATTTTTTTAAATAGAACGTGCTGTATATGAGCACGCCATAGTAAGTAGATAAATATTTTGCATCGTACGGATATAGGTTTCCCTATGTCTATCTCTCATACTTTTAGAGATATTAATGATTATTTTCTAAATTGAGCTTTATCAAGAAAAATCGTTATAGTAAGCCTTGAAAAATAAATCTGATCTGGCAAAATTGTCACAAAGTGTATTTCGTGTCTAACTGGCTTTATGTTGTTCACAAATATCCAAGACGAATTAAATATTTATTCTAATAGAGATGTTTTGAATTTATTCTACATTCATGGCGAATCTCTTCAAATGATTGAAATATATCATATGAGATAACAATAATACCAAACGTTGGCAAGCAAAAAAGTTAATAAGATCAATATATTAAAGACACACTATGCGTTAATAATGATTTTCGCAAATATTCAAAATGATCTGCGATCTAAACAAAGCATGATTCTTCTTAAGTCTGTTGTAGTTGCTTCTCTTACTTGCTCAGTGTTCAAGTTTCGAAAACCGTCTCTTACTCTAGTTATAAGCTATTCTCTGTTCTGCACGGGAGACGCATAAACCTCAGTTTTTATTTGACCCCATAAATAAGAATCAAGGAGAGTCAGATCGAGGAATCTAGGTGGCCAGAACCTAAGTCCATTGCGACCAATCCACTTATCCTCAAAGATATTGGTTAATTCCCGATATACCTCATGTGAAGAGTGAGCAGGTGCTCGATCCATTTGAAACCAACATAAGTTATTCAAAAATGGCAGTAATACTTTCCTTAGCAATTGTAGATATTTGATGCTTGTTAAATTCTCGATATAAATTTCATTTTCAACATGGATATGTATAATTATTGCAAAACCATTAGAGCTAAAAGTGTCTTGAAAATTTGCTTCTCTAATGGCATGTGGATTTTGTTGTGCCCAATGATGACAATTTCTTCTATTAAAAATCCTTAAAATTTTAGATAAACAATTGCGATCTTCTTGTATTTTAGTTAAAATGAATTCGCAAAATTGAATTCTTCTATCTTGATCTCCTGGACAAAAAGCCTAAACTGATTGGAAAGAATAAGGACGCATTTTATTTTTCTTTAAAACCCTTTGATATACGTGAAATTCCTATATCTGCAGACGCCGCCGGTATAGAACTGGTTGGATGCCCATGAAAATATCCCAAAACAACGATTTCATTAGCTTCGTCGCCCGTAATTGGTTTTGGAACTGTCTTCTTGACTTGAATACCAAAGCGAATGGAGTTTGACTCTATTTGCTTGAATTTGGTTTTATTCATTGCTGGTAAATATCGGCATCTTTCACTAAAAAGTCGACATGTAGAATAAATTCAAAATATCTCTATTAGAATAAATATTTAATTCCTCTTGGATATTTGTGAACAACATAAAACCAGTTAAACACGAAATACACATTGTGACAATTTTGACACTACGAGAGATAGACATAGGGAAACCTATTCCTGTTTGATGCAAAATGTTTATCTACTTACTATGGCGTGTTCCATTTAAAAAAACGATTTTTCATTAATTAAAGATTACTTAAATAATTAATAAATTTTGAACACCCTGTGAGAGATTTCTTAAATGTTTCGACATTACTCGGAATCTTATACCTTTCACTGTCTGCATCAGAAATATGACGTAGTTTAGATCAAATACGCCTGAGATATATGGTTTTAAAGCATACATAGAAAAAACAAAAATTTCATAAAAATAAAAATAATTCGAAAACGGTTAATTTTTTGTAAAAAAGCCTTAATATAAAGTGTTATAGTACTTTACAAGAAGAAGAAAACCACACTTTCGATAAAGATTTTCAAGTTCTGCATTTAGAAAATAAAGGCAAGAAATTAAATTTACTGGAAAGTTTAGAAATCAATAAATTAAAACAGTCACAAATTTTATTAAATGATAAATTATATTTAAATAACTCGCCTTTATTAAATTTATTTACTTAAAATCTGTTTAGACGATAATACAAATGTATATGTAGGTTATTAAACAAATTTATGCGTAAACACGTTTAGTACCCTATAATATACAGTTAGGGCCGACCAGATGTGCCACATTCTTTCACTACCGACAACACTTGTAATTCATAGATTTCTTTAAAAATATTTAAAATACCATCCTTCTTGATTTTATAGATATATTATTTATTTTTTATTTAGTTTGTAACGTACTGTTTAGATGTAAACACCTGAGGAAGCCACTGTGTTGGCGATTGAAGATTAAAACCGTAGTTTTATTTCTATTCTTACTTTACAAGGAATCTAAAAAAGCAATAAAAAGGATAATATTTGAATTAAAATATCAAAGTTGGCTATGACTTCCGGTATAACCGAAAGTGGTTCATGAGTGTAAATATGTTATTTTAATACACCAAGTATAAAGATTACGTGCCACAAATTTTCAAAAGTATCCTAAGGCGTTAACATAGAAAACTTCTAATGAACGGGTTGCGTGAAAAACCCTGTATATATATTTTGGTTTAAGATTAATCAATTTTTTCTTTTAGATATAAACATTTTGATTTAAAGTAAATTTGTACATGTTCTTTAATATTTATAAATATATCGAAATGAAGCCAAATCTAATAGTAATAATTACAAAATAATAAGGGCAATAAATTACTAACGATTTGCGTTTCTCCATATTTTTATGACTAAAATCGTAATGTCGTAAAATCAGTTGTGTAAATTAATTAACATACATGTAAATATTCACGTTAATATCTCCTTAATTCCAGCGTTCTGTCGAGAGGGAGAAGGTAGGTGCGCATAATCTGATTATTTTCTTTTGCATCTGCTTAATTACGAAAATAAACAATCTTGACAGCCCCGAAAATAACCGTTTCGTATTCGCGAGCGGTGAAAATTCAGCAAGATAGTAGGCAACCAAGTAAGCAGGCAGCCACTCGTAAATTGAAGAATCGAGTTATGTTTCGACAAAATTCAATTTAGCCTCGTTTTAATTTCTAAATTCATAACGACGCGACATTGTAAACTGCGAAACACAGACGAAGCTGGGTAAGTTTACCAAGTGTGACGCAACACATGTGGGTGTACAAGAGTATAGGTAAGCTTCGAGATTAATAATATGTCATCCGATGCAAATGTATATGCATATATGTTCATAGTTTCCAGTCAATAAACAAAGTTTATATATTAATTATCCGGAACTGCGCATTTAATAGTGCTTCTAACATTATAAATTCTAATGGCAAAGGCAATTAAAACAATTTCAATAATATAACATCAATTAACTCAAACTCCAACCTCAAATGCCTTTTATTTTGCCAAAACAATTTGAAACATACACGAGTTAGTAGAACCTCACCATTTCTGTATAAATAAAATTTTAAAAAACATTTTTAATTGTATAAAAATATTATTAAAAAATGAGGTGTGAAGAATAAAATAAAAGTTCATATTTGTGTGAAAATGACTATCTAAACATGCAGACACGTGTTTCGTCTTACTATAGACTCGTCAGTACATGATGCTGGAACAGACGAATTCACAAAAATAAAGCCATTACTACAAACAAGCAAGCAACCACATAAAACAACATAGAAGAACATCCAGCGCAATTAACTAATGTCAACATCATGAACTCGAAACCAACGATCGCATTCCTCATGACAAGTGTAGGATTTGACAAGTGATTTCCAGCAGATGATCATAGCCGCAACCAACGGAAACTATATGAACGTGTCTCCATTATGAACTTGTATTGTGTTCTCCACACCCAATTAGAATCACTAAACAAACTATGTTACTACAAAAGAGATTTTTATGTAATCTGCCTAGTTTCATGCCTTAGTAGAAAAGACAGAGCAATGAAAATAAATACTTTTTCTACATATGATCCTTCAACAGCTTTTCTACAATAACTACATCCTTTCAAAAAAAACTTTCAGTAATTCCTCAAATAATTATTAATAGCAATTTTCAAGTCATCGTCTGAAGAAAATTTCCACCGCCCTAATTGTTTTTCAACTTAAGTTAAATATAATAATTGCTAGGTGGTAGACCAGACTATAGGATGGATATCTCATCTGATGACAACGACATTCCTCATTAACTCGTCCAACATTTTAAACCTAATTCATCTAGCAATAGTTACAGCAGTATAGTATATATTTCAGCAAAATTTTGAGGTCTTTTCGTTCGACTGCTATAAGATTTTTAATAACCTTTTTATAAGCATTATGGTAACTTCAGTGCTCTTCTTCGTGTGCCCAACCAACAAAACCTCTTTGAAGTTTCAGAAAACAGCGGTGATAAATGTTCTCATTTAACATTGCATTTTCGCCTCTTTTGGTGTCAGAAACTCTTTATGAATTTTGAATTAATTGAATTATTGAATTAATTTTTGTTTTGTTGGAGAGTTCCAGTAATGTATCCAATTTTCATCGACGTGATAATTTTCGAGAAAATTAATTTTGAATAAAAATCTTCTTTTAAAGCATAAAAATTTCCCCTATCAAAATTCTATTTTGGTGTAAGAGGCTTGAATATTCAACTTACTGCCACTTTATTCATTCGTTAATCTTTACGTAAAAGTTTCGAAACTGTGTCTGATATCTAAACTTTGTATTTTTGTCTCAAAAGTCTATAAGTTTTTAAGTTATCTTCAAGGGATTCCCGAAATCAACAAAATTGTTTCGACAGAATTTTACATGATGAAGCATTTGTGTGTCAGTGGAGTTTGGCGTGAAAACTAACAAAGATAGATAAGTAAGATTTTCTGTACGTATATAGTAATTACATCACAGCGGATATTGTAAAATTATTTATAAATATACGGAGTGTTACAAATTCCCCACCATCAAATTTTTCAATATTTGCTATATTTTTTATAAATTATTTCGATAGCCACCTAAATTACCTGTAATATATGGTTATGTGCACTTCCGACAACTAGTTTTGGTTATATTGGAATTTTTGTCAAAAATTTTATAGTTACTGCGTTTGACGTTTTAAGACGTAGGCTGAAGATGGATATCGTGCATCGAATTTTTCTTTGGATATCAATTTGAGGTCTAACACTCTATATGTTTGAATATGGTATAATGTAAAAATATATACAGGGTGTTAAATAGGTCGTGCTATATTTATCGAAATTCAAACGCTTCTCTCTCAATTTTTTTAAATGGAACCTATATTTTTAAATATTGTCAACAAATTCCCTGTAAAATTACGTTCGAAATGTTACTAATAATGTAATACTTAATTTTTTCAAATAACAACTAAAAATTTAACGAAACGCCAAATCTCTGCTGAAAATTTACACATTAAGTCGTTTTTTGTAGTTTCTCATCGTTATCATCTCGTTTTAATATTTGTTACAATTTTATCAGTTTGCGCATTGCAATTTGAATTATTTAGCTGGTAATTACTAGTTATTACGTATTACTTTAATCTGGTTATCAATTATACCGTTTTGTTCTCGTTATTTTTTTTCCTACTTCCATTTACTAAAAATGAATTTTTGGAAGGAGAAACTCGTAGACATGCACAGGAATACCCTAACTGTAGATCGCCAGATAGTAAGAGCTTCGACAATTTGTTGGTAAGGTTTCTTCGGCCAGGCTCAGTGAATTACCCCAAACATGAAAGAATAAAAACTATGGTTACAGAAGATAACGAAGTCACTCAATCTGTCGTAGAAAATCCGTACGTGTCTACAAGGGCAATTTCAAAACAACTTGGAATTACAACCATTAACATGAGAAGAACTTTTAAAACCCGTAAGTTTCACCCTTGTAAAATTAATATTCAGTAAGGCTTATTACAAACAAATTTTGAAATGAGACTTATGTATTGTGAATGACTGCTTTTACAATTACGTCAAGTTCAAATCTTTCCAGACTATGTATCGCTATCACCAGATCTCTACCCTTGTGATTCTTTTGTGGCCTACTATAAAAAACATAGTTTTACATGACATCCCCACAATCGCAAAAAGCATAAAGCAACATATAAGAAATACTTTTCTCCACTTGCGCGGGAACAATATGAGTCCATACAGAGAAGGCTGAGAATGTGCATAGAGTAGAATGGAAACATATTCGACCATCATATGAATTCAGATTAATTTATTATTAAGAAATCAAAAAGTGTACATAATAATTTTGTATTACGTATTATGTATGTAGTTGTGTTAGATGTACTAAATATTAAATAGTATTAAATATATTTTCCATAAAAGTGGAATATCGTTAAGAATACTGTAAATAAGTATTACGTTATTGATACCATTTTGAAGGTACTTTTACAAAGAATTTTCTGACAATATCAAAAAATATAGATCCATTGAAAAAAATCGAGAGAGAAGCGATAAATGTGGGACGATCTATTTAGCACCCTGTATATATTTTTGCATTATATCATGTTGAAACATATACAGTGTTAGACCCCAAATTGATATACAAAAAATAATTCGATCCACGTTACTCATCTCCAGCCTATGTCTTAAAACGCCAGACGGTATAACTATAAAATTTTTGACAAAAATTCCAATATAACCAAAACTAGTTGTCGGAAGTGTACATAACCATATATCACTGCAAAGGTAATTTAGGTAGTTATCCAAATAATTTTTAAAAAATATAGCAATCTACTCAAATTGAAAAATCTGAAGGTGGATGCGGGAATTTGTAACACCCTGTATATTCGTAAATAATTTTACAATATCCGCTGTGATATACTATATGCGTACAGAAAATCTCATTTTTGGCGCACCCGATATAACAATCATTCCTTTACGGATAAGTTTTGGATAATTTCCCTCTTTATTATTAGTTTTTTAATATTCCTTCCTTATACTGCTTGCGTTTTATAGGTAAATTGCGGCAATATAGTCATGTCGCGCCTGTTAATCATGCTGTTAGGAATATTTCTAAAAACGTTGTAAAGAAAAATAAATAAAGCTTAATAAACAACGTCATTGTCTTTCAAAACATTCACCCTTGACATCAATACATTTTTGAATACGCTCAACTCAACTTGCGAACCATTTTTAAACTCCTAAACTGATTTTTCGGAAAATCTTTCAACAGCTGCTTTGAATGACTCACCACGTATTTTACTTTTTGGTAAAACTCAATAAAGAAGAAATTAAAGCAGAAATGAAGATCGTAAAATGACTTTCAATTGACAGAAATGCTTGGATTTCGGAAAAGTCAATGTAGTGTCTTCGGGTAAATCTAGTGTCGAATTTACTATTTTTCAAAAATTAACTCATTTAATATGAAGTAAATTATTTAAGTAATATCTGAGACGAATGATAACATTCTTGCATATTTCCACTGCCGTTGTTTAATAGTTAGATCTAAATATTATATTTTTTCGTTGTTGTATTTATAACTGCTGAATATCAAAACCGACTGTGATTACTTCTTCATTCCAGATTTATAGCTTTATTTAAATTCGCAAAGCCATTATATTCATTATGAAATTCTTTTTGTATTTAGATTAAATGCTAACTTCCAAAATAAATCTCAATTTGGCCTTATACCGAATACCAAATAACAGCGCGCAAACTTCTACTCTTACAAAGTACAATTCAATTGAAAGTATTTCATTTCCCGTTGACTGAAATACAATTTTAATTTAACTTGGCGAAAGTTTTGTTCCCATGATTAAATGAAGAACATTTGCACGTATGTGTAAATATTCTCAGCTTATTCGCTTTATAATATGCGTGTTATATGGACACTAAATTTTCTTAATAATAGATAATAGAGAAGATAGTAAAATTCAATATTTTATGGGAATAAAAAATTATGCTAAAACCTATTTCAATTGATTTATTTACGTTACTGTTTCATCTAATCTCTATATATAAAAATTCAGCCTGCGTATGTTTGCGCTCACAAAACTCGAAAAATAGTCGGCCGATTAACTTGAAATTTTGACAAAATGTTGCATTCGAATATGCGTGTGTTTTTATAGTACAAAAATCTTTCCTACATAAGCTACATAATGCTATGGATTTTTCCCCATAAATATTATAAAAATGTATGTATTTATCTTTGTACAATTATTTTGGATATCGGTGTATATCCCTATGTATATTTTTTGTAGTGACCGCCGTTTGTTAGACGTGGACAACTTTAAAACTTTTTTTTTATGCGAAGCCTACGTGCTTAATGTTTAATCTTCAGACACAAGTTAACAGTTGACAAGGACGTACACGTTATTTAAAAAGATAGATAATTATCTTTTGTATTGTATTACGTTTCTTGTTAACGTGTCTCGTATATTTTTTTACGTAAGTAAAATATATTTTTAAAAGATATCTTTATATTTAAAAGAATTGATTATTGTATTTTCTATTGTTTTAATATTGGTTTATTGAGATTTAGTCTTAGTTATTTAATATAGATAACAAAGAAGATTTTTAACATTTCTGGTAAAAAAATCTGTAAATGTAAAATTTTGTACTTTGGATTTCAAGGGCATTTTTTCTTTGACATGTTAGTGCGCATGTTTTCTTAGAGTTTTCTTCGGGCTGTCAAGATCGTTTATTTACTTTGTTCTCTGGGAAGAAATTAGAAATATTCTTTGTAATTCAGATTATTTAATTTGTTCGGATTTCACAAAGGATTTTTGAACGCATGCTGCGGTCATTTCCGTGCTTTATTTTTACCTTTATAATATTGTTAAATGATGCAATATTAATCTTCATACTCTATAAAGATTTTTTTTTTAAATTTTTGTATTAAATTTTCATTTAAATTTTATATTGTGATTTTTTAATTTAAATATCCTTTCTACACATTTTAATAAGTAACTTAAAGATGTTATAATAACTTTTCTCAAACAAATTTTGAGTGGTGTCCAACTAACTTAATTATTTTCCACGTTTCCGATTGGAACCCTGAGGAGAAAGCAGTCCCATTTTTTGGAAATAAACCGACTGGATAGATTTGTCGTGAATAGTGGTAGAACCCATATTAAACCCACAGTTTATAGCAATATGTAACGCAAAAAATTCACAAATACTTGATTTGGTAATACTTTCTTATTACAAGTTAACGTTTGCTAATATACTCTATTTACGCTAATATATTGTTATAAAACCTAAATGTCAAAAAGGAAAATAACTTTGATTTAATCTGAATGAATTGTCTTATAAGAAAAATTATGACAACAAAAGTAAAATTTGAAAGGCGAAACTATCAATGATATTGATATTTGAAAAACAATTAAACAAGTAGTTGAGTTTTTAAAATAAAAAATGGAGAAATTATTATTAGTACATATTATATGTTGAGCACTTGTGAAATATTGAAATAACGAAATAAAACAAAACACTTTTTTCACAAAAATAGTTTTAATGAACTAAATGTACATTTCGTGTGCTCTGCACACATAATCAGTAGTACTGTTTGAAAATACATTATATACAGAAAAAATAGAGGTAGGGTGAAAACAAATTAATGAAAAATTACAATGAATCTTAAACTAATATAATTTCTGAGAATGAGTTAATGGGGAAAAACCAAATATCTATGAAACAAAGGGGGGCATCGGGTTGGACTAACGGCAAAAGAATTAAGGATTACAATATAAAATATTAATGTGAATGAAGAATTTAGTACCTGTTTACAAGATGTCTTAAGTATTTAATAATGTCGGTATACATGCTAACAGTTTATTATTGAGGGATGAAATATCATTATTTAGAATTATATTTTATTTGTATTTATAATATTTTTTGTGGTTTTTTCATATATATGGCTTTCCACATGTCTAAATTTCTATTACTGCTTTTTTTAACTAAACTAACATTTTCCAAATTGAAGTTGTGGCCTGTACGATGTAGAGCTAATGCTGACTTTTCTATGTTGTGTAATTTAACATGAGCCATATGTTCTTTGTATCGTGTTTAAATATATCTTCTGGTTTGCCCGATGTATAATTTTGAACAAGAATTACAACTTATTTTGTAAATGCCCGACTCTTTCAATGGATCTGTGTTAACACAAATTATTATTGATTTGGGTTCGAAAGTGGACGAGATCCCTCGCCCACGTTAGAACATAGGTCGCCGCTCTCGAGACACAATCAGAGAACGTCAAAGGAGATCAAACTGCATGATCAAAAGACGAAAATTAACGTGTTAGAATCAGAACTTCTCAAAGGCGAGCAGAAGAATCGGCAAATCAACGGGAAGAAAGACTTAGAGTCTTACGAGTTGAATCGAGAGGAATAGGAGCAGCACAATCGGCTCAATAACTCCAAGAACAATTAGATCAACAGCGAAGACGTATGCAATTATAATATTTCATGATCGAGCTTCATATCATCAAATTGGTTTTTCATACGAACCTGATATTCAATACAATATCTCATGTAATTTCGTTCAAATCGGAAAAATTGACAAAGTACAAAGCAAGTACAATCTAATTGAAACAACAATTCTGGTTGGACCTCATAAAGGTGAAAACGTACTACTTTATCGGGAAGTTGTATTACAGAAAATAAATGTTGTGCAGAAATATATTTTATCTCGATGAAATATGTGTTAATGAAAGGTATTTAAAAACAAAAGTTTTAAATGGCTACGTAATAAGCGTCAAGCCTCTGCTAAAGACCTTTCAATTAAACTGAATAATACAAAAGTATTTTTAATAATATAAAATATTACTAGAATTACTTTTGTATTACACAAAACTGGTAAGGTTTTTACCCACTCATGTATGTTTCAATTTATTCTGATCCTAGCCAGAGAGATAACCGATTATTTATGTCCTAAGTGCCTACTTTTTATGGGTGTAGCATTAGATAAGATATTAGAATTGCAGCATAACATAGTAGGAGTGTCTGTACATTGTTATTAACTACAAATGGATAGTACCAGGAGCCATGATTTCAACATCGGCCATGCATTTTCTCCTCACTGCTAATAACTCATTAAAACTTTTTGTTGTATAGTTTTCTTGGTTTTCTTCGTGCAATACATTTTTGTTGTTTTGTCCTCCAAATTCTCTTCACATTCATCTTAAGTAATCTCTTTCAATTTTCACACCCATAGATGGGTATGTACAATATGGAAGTTTGTCATGCTATAAATTCTGTAATTCCAAAACTAAATATTACACAAAATCCTGAAACAAGTAAACTAATTATTTTAGAGGCCGTTACTTTTGTATATTTTACATGTCTGTGACCGCACCAGTTTTCAAGTTATCGCATCATATGTTTTATTTTTTAATGGGATAGTATATTTTTATGACAGTTTCGGGTATTACCATTAAAGGCCTTTTCAAAAAACCCACACTTAATTATCTTTAACAGTTTCTGGGATCTTGAAAATTTGAAAGACGAAAGAAGACGAAAAAATGATCCTGATTAGTTGCTGATTGTTTGTTGTTAAAACATTGCAGTACCCTTCATTATTTTTGAAATTTTTAAATACTACATTCATATACTTTGTTCTGATTGTTACACTTTGTTTATTAAGAATGCTTAATTTAATTTTAAATTATATTTCTTCAAATATTTAAAATTTAAAATATTAATTCCTTCTAGCCATTTTCTGTGTATTTCGTATTTGCAATGGAAAACCTTTCTTTTGTTATCGTACGGTTCCTAAATGACAGCCCTTAGAAATTTACCTGATTAAACATTCAATTCAAGTATCTAAAGTTCGTTTCAAATTTCTTTATATACTTCATTTTAAATTTAAGTTATTTAAATTAATTATAACAACATAATTTGAAACATATTTGAGTAAGTTAAACCTACCAATTTTGTATAATACAAAAGTATTTTTAATAATATATAATATTATTAAAATGGGGTGTGAAGAACACAATACAAGTTCATATGTATTTTTGAATGTATCTTCTCCAAAGACGTAGATACGTATTTCACATTTCTACATGATTATCAATATGCCCCTGTTGGAGAAGAGACACATTCAACAAACATAACTACCTTGCTATCTCGCCGATATTATTAAGACAGAACGTGAAGGAATATTCAACGCTGTCTATATAATAATCGCAGAACTAGCCGTGGTGTTCCTTATAGTCGGTAACCACCGTATCTATAAAAAACTGTATTATCGTGTCTTCACTATTTGTCGGCGTAAACCGAATACGTATATAACAACATAATTTGAAACATACTTGAGTAAGTAAAACCTACCAATTTTGTATAATACAAAAGTATTTTTAATAATATATAATATTATTAAAAATGGGGTGTGAAGAACACAATACAAGTTCATATGTATTTTTGAATGTATCTTCTCCAAAGACGTAGATACGTATTTCACATTTCTACATGATTATCAATACGCCCCTGTTGGAGAAGAGACACATTCAACAAACATAACTACCTTGCTATCTCGCAGATATTATTAAGACAGAGCGTGAAGGAATATTCAACGCTGTCTATATAATAATCGCAGAACTAGCGGTGGTGTTCCTTATAGTCGGTAACCACCGTATCTATAAAAAACTGTATTATCGTGTCTTCACTATTTGTCGGCGTAAACCGAATACGTATATAACAACATAATTTGAAACATACTTGAATAAGTAAAACCTACCAATTTTGTATAATACAAAAGTATTTTTAATAATATATAATATTATTAAAAATGGGGTGTGAAGAACACAATACAAGTTCATATGTATTTTTGAATGTATCTTCTCCAAAGACGTAGATACGTATTTCACATTTCTACATGATTATCAATACGCCCCTGTTGGAGAAGAGACACATTCAACAAACATAACTACCTTGCTAACTCGCAGATATTATTAAGACAGAGCGTGAAGGAATATTCAACGCTGTCTATATAATAATCGCAGAACTAGCCGTGGTGTTCCTTATAGTCGGTAACCACCGTATCTATAAAAAACTGTATTATCATGTCTTCACTATTTGTCGGCGTAAACCGAATACGTATATAACAACATAATTTGAAACATACTTGAGTAAGTAAAACCTACCAATTTTGTATAATACAAAAGTATTTTTAATAATATATAATATTATTAAAAATGGGATGTGAAGAACACAATACAAGTTCATATGTATTTTTGAATGTATCTTCTCCAAAGACGTAGATACGTATTTCACATTTCTACATGATTATCAATACGCCCCTGTTGGAGAAGAGACATATTCAACAAACATAACTACCTTGCTATCTCGCAGATATTATTAAGACAGAGCGTGAAGGAATATTCAATGCTGTCTATATAATAATCGCAGAACTAGCCGTCGTGTTCCTTATAGTCGGTAACCACCGTATCTATAAAAAACTGTATTATCGTGTCTTCACTATTTGTCGGTGTAAACCGAATACGTATATAACAACATAATTTGAAACATACTTGAGTAAGTAAAACCTACCAATTTTGTATAATACAAAAGTATTTTTAATAATATATAATATTATTAAAAATGGGGTGTGAAGAACACAATACAAGTTCATATGTATTTTTGAATGTATCTTCTCCAAAGACGTAGATACGTATTTCACATTTCTACATGATTATCAATACGCCCCTGTTGGAGAAGAGACACATTCAACAATCATAACTACCTTGCTATCTCGCAGATATTATTAAGACAGAGCGTGAAGGAATATTCAACGCTGTCTATATAATAATCGCAGAACTAGCCGTGGTGTTCCTTATAGTCGGTAACCACCGTATCTATAAAAAACTGTATTATCGTGTCTTCACTACTTGTCGGCGTAAACCGAATACGTATATAACAACATAATTTGAAACATACTTGAGTAAGTAAAACCTACCAATTTTGTATAATACCCCATTTTTAATAATATATAATATTATTAAAAATGGGGTATTTATACTTTACTTACTCAAGTATGTTTCAAATTATGTTGTTATATACGTATTCGGTTTACGCCGACAAGTAGTGAAGACACGATAATACAGTTTTTTATAGATACGGTGGTTACCGACTATAAAAAACAGCCGGCTAGTTCTGCGATTATTATAGAGACAGCGCTGAATATTCCTTCACGCTCTGTCTTAATAATATCTGCGAGATAGCAAGGTAGTTATGTTTGTTGAATGTGTCTCTTCTCCAACAGGGGCGTATTGATAATCATGTAGAAATGTGAAATACGTAACTACGTCTTTGGAGAAGATACATTCAAAAATACATATGAACTTGTATTGTGTTCTTCACATCCCATTTTTAATAATATTATATGTATTATTAAAAATACTTTTGTATTAAATTAATTACGTACAACTCTTCTTCATAATTATATCCACGTTTGATATTGTTTTAATAGTTTTTTCGGAAGGAATATTTTAATGATATTTATTTCATCGATATCGCAATCCCTCAGCTCGCGTCTTAATTAATTCATTATTCAGATACATCGCATCTTCGTTTACCCTTTTACAAAGGACTGGTTCGTAAAACAAGAAGCTTTTGCAACCACCAGTGTTCTCTTCAACACAAACTCATCCGCTTCCGTTCCAAACTTTCATAAGAAAACATCTCTTACTTGACGTGCTGCCCAAGTACTCCATCCTGTTCAGCATACAAAACGCCGTCCGGCGTTCTTTGTTTTCACGACATGTCCGGCCACGGTATGTTTTCAAGGTAACTTTGTACTGTGCGGTAGAGAGATTATTTTATTTATTTGCATTCACATTAATTAATTGACTTTCTTTCCAGCGCGTAATTTTTGTATATTAATTTTTACATACTTTTCGACGTTCTACTTTTATTTAATCACTTTAACGCTTTTTAAATCACTCAATTTCTTATGTAAATATTAAATAAAAACTTTAAGGACAACGTTCTTGTGTTTTGTTTTAGTTAATTATTATATTATACACGTCCTGATCTGATACATCATCATCATCACCATCATAATTATTTATACATTTACAGTATTTTTAGGATGCGCCAGCTAGCTCGGAAAGAATCAACACGAGCCACAAGCGTCCATCTTGTAACTGTTTGGCGCTCCCACGTGATTAAATACAGATACAACATAACGCCAACCATAAAGCGTTCCTTTAAGAGGATATTCTGATACTATCAACGTGAAGGGACGTCAGCAAAAAACATGTACAGTTTTTGTAAGTGTTTTCGCTGTCTTTTTGCTTGTATCTACATTGGCTTTTTGCAGGGAGAAATATTAAAAAAGGCATTTGTATTTATATTGTTTCGTAGTCTACTAAAGTTATTGGTTGGTAGTGACATTGTAAAAAATTGTTGTCATTTGTAGTTATTAATCTTATTTATTATTTTTTTTAAGTACGATATTTGACGGAAACATTACGAATATAAATTTTAATGATGATTGGATATGGACAGATATCAGATTCATATGGAAGTAATACAACTTTTTCGTAAAGAACACCTTCCACACATTTCACAAGAATCAGCATTTAACATTGAAGCAGACTTCAGGGAATATGATCACGTAAAACTTTAACCAAGGTACGCGACATTTGCTATAGTCCAGGTGTTTCCTAATTGTGCCCCTAGGCGCCATACAGAGTAAACAGGGACACCGCGGGACGTTCCTGCGAACCCGAGCAGACGTATCAATCTGGAATTTTCTAGAATAAACATTTCGAAATTGCTTCGAAGCTAATGGAACTTTCTATAACATCTAGACTAGTTCGTTCTCGTAGCTTGTAGAACATTCTGGCAAGATATTCAGAAAGAATACTTCAGAAATGCATAAAACTTTCGTGAAGTTTATTGAACTTTCTAGTAGACTTATATAGCGTGCTATCGATCATTGTGAAAGTTTCGCCAAAGTCTAAGTAGGTTGGGCGACTAGTATAAATACGGCACCATGTCGGCGAACCAGTTCAATTCCCAAATAACCATCGAAGAGTAAACATCTGAGAAGAAAAGTAAACGCTTTTAAGAGGAGCGCCAGCTTTGTTTCAGTGTGTCGCTTTGCGTGTTTGTAAAGTCATAGGAAAATGGAAAGGTTTTTAGTGAATAAGCAAGTAGACAACTCAAATAAAAGTAAACAAGCATCAGCAAGTAGCGGACTAGCAAATAAATAGAAATATCGTAAATACCATGATAACTATTTGAATTTTGTAGTTGAAAAGGGAGACTGCACTGTTTGCTCCATTTAAAAGTTATAGCGCCCGAGTGTATGCTCCCAAGTAAAGTAAAACTAATCACATGGATGAAAAATCTCGCAAATTCTTTAGTAGGAAGTTACAAGATTTACAAAAGCAAGAAGTGTGTTTTCTATACAAGCCTCAGTACCAAGCAATTCGGCTAGCATCTTTTAAGGTCGCTTGTAGATTGGCGAAGTGACCTCCACCATTGCAAAAGAGATTATTCTACCGACTGCTATTAAGATTATTAATATTATGCTGGGAGAATCCACAGTAAAATTAATTTCAAAGATACCTCTGTCAGACAACACTATTAGTCGAGGAATCCATCATATAGCTCTGGATATTAATAATCAATTAACGGAAAGAGTGAAAGGCACTGAATTTCGTTTGCAACTTGACGAGGCTACTGACACAAATACATTTCAAAGACATTCACCTTATTTGTTATGTACGCGGCGTGGCTAATAATATGATCTTTTAAGACCTTCTATTCTGTATCATTGGAAGCGCAGAGACTCGAGACGTATTTGAAATGCTTGATAAGTTCATAAGAAAATTGCATCAGTATGCGTACTGATGGAGCTCAATTAATGTATTGTCGCTGTGGAGAATTGCAGGCGCCTATTCGCAGCAAAGTATCACATGCTATGTGAACCCATTGCATCATCATAGGGAAGCACTTGCATCAAAGTCAATTGAATTTGGTATTACAATTGATCAATTGAATTTACTTTTTGTCGATATATATTACCCAGTCCATATTTTAAAGTTTAAAGTTTTGTTATTTCAAATTTTTTTTATTTATTTTTTTTTACTTTCTACTAACAAAACTATATCGTCAACAAACAAATATATTTCTAACTAGACAGGTTGCGGTCTTTTATGATCCAACACAGTATTTTTTTAAATTGTTTACCTTGTGTTCTATTCTCGCTTTTCTATCATCTACAATTACAAAGAGTAGTGCTCTTAATACACCCCCCCTTGTCTAACGCTTTTTCATGTTTTAAAAATATCCTATAGGATATGTCCCCTTCTTATTTGGTTAGTAGTATTTCTATATAAGCTTTTAATTGCTTCAATCAAATCTTCTGATCCACGTCCTTATTATGCAAGCTATGCTATATCATATCTTTTCCTATACTTATCACTTAATTCATAAATTTTTCGATTAGTTTTACATTAAAATAGAAATGGAACTAATAGTTAAAATCTTCACTTCATAATATTATTTCGTGAAACAACAATTGTTTCGCCAACACAGTGGCTTCATCAGGTACTTACTAGAGCACGTTACAAACTTACCACTAGAATCTATAACAGCATAGTGTGTTAAAAATGCATTCTTTTATTAACAACATTTTTATTTATTCTAGAACCTTTGCTTTTAAATTACAATAAAACCCTGCTAGCATTGGAAAATCTCAATAATTCATTTTTTATTCAATTTATTACTTTTCAAGTGTAGTTTCACTATCAATCATGACATCTTATTAAATAAATTCGTGCAGCTTGTCCCTCTCTTATAAATTTTGTGAGGTCCTTTCTAACCAATAGAATTAATTACACAGAGCTCTAACTTCGGAGTTTCGCTCTTCCTCCTTTTTGATAATGACCTGTTAACGTACTTATCGTACCACGTTCTTGCCTATATAGATGACGTAAAAATCTTCTTTGTTGTCTACAGTGCCATCGATAGTAGAAGATTACATTATTTTTTTAAATTATTATCAAATGTTTTGCAATGTATTACAAACGTGAGATTAATTATACGACACCAACTTATTAGATGAATGCTAAATATCTTGTTACTAATACTAATTAATAATCTTGGTGTATTGCTAGACTCTCTTTTTAGTTTTAGCCAAAATATTGAAGAATTGTGTAAGCCAAATATTTTAAGAATATAACTCTTGTAAAAACCATTACTTTGCTTTCGTTCTACACAAGTTAGAATAAGTGTCGATAGTTCGGTTTCTAGATTACTTAACAGTCAACTTTCTATTGAGCGAATCCAGTGCTGTTTCTTAAAATATTTGAATTTTTCAATCGTTGGTACCTACCCTACCGAGGATACGATTACAATTTTCTCTTAGAGAGACATCAAATGCCCGGGCAAAGCCCATAGCGCTACTTTCTTATGAAAATTAGTTCATGGAAGAATTTCTCTGAACTTTTATCAAGCCTCGATTTTCATATTTCTCGCCCTGGCGCTCGCTCACTCACAACCTTCAACCTTCCAAAGGTGAGGGTGGAACTCTCCGGTAATTAAAATGTACTACTTGACTGATCGTCGTTACAAAAAAATACTTTTTGACGATATTTAACAATTACACTTTTTTTCTATTTATGTATGTATGTATTTCTAGTCTTTGTTTTTATCCTGTAACACTAGTTTACAAAATGACATTTTTTTCATGTACATTTGATGAGAGATAGATTTTCTTATGTATTTTCTTCCGCTGAATTCGAAAATCAATGTTAAATTTTTTTTTTATGGAACAGTTTTTGAGATATTGTAATTTTTTCATTTTTTCGACCTTTTTTCACTTGACAAATCATATCTCGAGCTATAAATGGCCGATTGGGTCGTTCTTGGTACCCAAATGCAAGGTATTGAGATGACGAACAAATATGCATAATCGGATCTTTGATTGGTAAAGCGGTTCAAAATATATCGATGAAAATAGGGCACATTTTCAAAAAAATCATATTTTACAGTGATTCTGTGCCGACAGAAAAGTACAAATCGTTAAAAAAACGTCTAGTTTCTGTTCATGTACGTAAAGATGATACTTTTACGTAAGAATTAAAACCAACCAGAAGAAAATCGACCGAAAAATGACAAATGAATTTGAATGAATAAATCCAAATCCCATATTTTCGGAATATTTTATTTTTTTCGACAATTTATGAGTTCGGTTGCTCACACGCAGTTATATTGAATTTATTATTTGTTATTTTTATGTATTTTGACTTTCTTATTACTATTATAATAATAATTATTATTCGTACCAATAAACAGCTGACTCTTGCTATATCTTGATATTTATATGTCTTTGGTATAGGAACATGATTTTATATCGATAGCCTGTTGGTATATTGGCAACGTATATTAGTTCTCACGTTGACGCTAGAGTTCTTAGATTTTATTCCAAACAAAGCAGCAACACATCACATTTAGGAACCTTAGAACCCTGACATTTTGTTTTGACATCTTCTATAAAACGTAGTGTCGGTTGTTTGTATATTATAGGAACTCACAAATTTGATTGAAATTATATTTCATTGTGTTCACCAAAATGCCTAAAAGAAAACGATAATTTAAGTGCGTAAACAATCCAAATAATTTGTGTTACGTGTGTGGCAATTTTGTCCCCCAACCAAATAGACGTAGATTCACCGATTCCTTACAACATAATTCTCTGCAATATTTGGAATAGCACCTGCAACTTTTCATGAGCAATGGACACCAAATAATATTTGTTTATCGTGCCATATAACTCTTGCCGCGTGGGCTTCTGGTTCATCACAGTAAGATTAAATTTATATATACAAATATTAATAATAAAGTGAATTTTTATTCCAAATTAGACGATACATGAAATTCGGTGTACCGATGATATGGAGAGAGCCGCTCTGCCATTCGGTTGATTGTTACTTTGCCTGAGCAAATCCACTGGTTTTGGAAAGAGTGCCAAATGGGTTTATGCGACAGTAGCATCTGTTTCGCTTCCAGTTCCACATTCAAGTGAATTTCCTCATCCTAAGTGCCCCGATTCAACGATTGAATTTTTCGAATCATAACTACAGACAGACACAAGCAGTGATAATGAATTTCAACAGGAGTCGCAATTGCAACATTTTACGCAGCCTGAACTGAATGATTTGGTGTAAGATCTCGAGCTGTCAAAGGAAAAAGCGGAGTTACTTGCATCTCGCCTGAAGCAACGGAACTGTTTGGCTCCGGGAGTAAATGGAACATTTTACAGAAACCGTGATAAACCTTACGCACAACATTTTAGGAAGGAAAACGATATATGCTACTGCAACGATATTCCTGCATTGTTTGAGCAACTCGGAGAGCCTTATGATCCAAATGAGTGGCGCTTATTTATTGACGGTAGTAAGGAGAGTTTGAAAGCAGTCCTACTGCATATTGGAAATGAAAAACCTTCTATCCCCATCGCTCATGCCATCAACACTAAAGAATCATACGCCACAATGGCCAGTTTGCTAAAATACATTCAATATGAGCATCACAACTGGAAAATATGTTCCGATCTCAAAGTCGTCGGCATGTTGTGTGGAATGCAGGGTGGATATACAAAATATTGCTGCTTTCTTTGCCTCTGGGATAGTCGTGCTCGTGAACATCATTATAGAAGAAAAGACTGGCCAGAAAGGGAGAACGTCACAGTGGGCAAAGACAATATTAAATACGTGCCTCTTGTCAAAAAAGAAAATATAATCCTTCCAGCGTTGCACATTAAACATGGCCTCATTAAAAATTTTGTGAAGGCCTTAGACAAGGAAGGCCAAGTATTTTCCTATTTGAAAACCCTTTTCCCGCAGCTTTCTTTAGCAAAAATCAAGGAAGGCGTCTTCGATGATCCACACATAAAGAAATTGGTAAAAAGCACAGATTTTTCAAAATATTTAACACCCGTTGAAAACGAGGCCTTGAATTCATTTCAGCGGGTTGTTACCAATTTTCTTGGGAACAATAAAAGCCCTAACTACGAGGGAATTATTACCGATTTGCTGAAGAACTACAACAAGATGGGTACGGAATGCCATTATTTAATTTCATTCCTGGTTGTTTTCTATTGTATTGTTTTTACCATTTTATTTATTTCTTACAGGTGTAAATATGTCTAAAAATCGATTTCTTGCATTCGCATTTGAATTTATTTCCGGACAATCTTGGTGACGTAAGTGACGAACACGGCGAGAGATTTCACCAACAAATTAAGACCATTGAGCGGCGCTATCAAGGATTTTGGGATGAAGCAATGTTGGGAGACTATGTATGGTTTCTCACTAGAGAAGCGGATCCCAAAAGCAACCGAAGACAAAGCAAGAGCCACAACTATTTCTAACACACAAAAATGTCAAGAATGTATTGCAAGCGTTTAAACCCAATAAATTGTCGAAAAAAATAAAATATTCTGAAAATATGGGATTTGGATTTATTCACTCAATTGCTTATAACTTTGTCATTTTTCGGTCGATTTTCTTCTGTTTGGTCTTAGTTCTTACGTAGAAGTATCATCTTTACGTACATGAACAGAAACCAGACGCTTTTTAACGATTTGTACTTTTCTGTCGGCACAGAATCACTGTAAAATATGATTTTTTTGAAAATGTGCCCTATTTTCATCGATATATTTTGAACCGCTTTACCAATCAAAGATCCGATTATACATATTTGTTCGTCATCTTGCATTTGGATACCAGGATCGACCCAATCGGACATTTCTAGCTCGAGATATGATTTGTCAAGTGAAAAAAGGTCGAAAAACTGAAAAAATTACAATATCTCAAAAACTGTTCCATAAAAAAAAATTAACCTTGATTTTCGAATTCAGCGGAAGAAAATACATAAGGAAATCTATCTCTCATCAAATGTACATTTTCGGTGTAAAGTAGTGTAATTAGTATTTACATTTTGTCGGTCAAATAAACAATATTATTGGATTCAACCCACACATTTGTGGGTATGAACTCGGTTGCACTGATGTGGTGTTGGTATACATCATAACGTTATCTATTTTAGGTTCACTGATTATTTAATTGTTATTGTTTTTTTCATTATTCCTATGTTTGGATTATAGAAGAAGTAATTCGTGGACTTTGGACATGCATATAAAGTCCTCATCTTCAACGCGCAGCTAACGCCGGCTCCCAGTAAATATGTCGAAATATATTGCCTCGGCATTCTGCACCATGTGCGTCAATAGGACCTTCTAGAAAATGTTCGTATTTGGTGTCCAGTGAGCTTGGGGCGTATTACGGCGAAGTTCGTGCCAAGGTTACTCAGTATTAAACAAAAATGGCACCATGTCCATGTATGCACAGAGCTGAAAGAAAGTTCATTCAGAAAGGGAAGCTAACTTCAGTACTAGAATCATTACTGACTGGCATGATTTCTCCCAGCAGGTGAAATAGTTAATAGATTAAGAGAAAACTATCGACTCTAGCGCCCTGCTAAGTTGAGCAACAATTCGTGGATCCTACACCAGAACAGTACACCAACGTACACGTCACTTTGCCTCAACGAAGACGGCAATACTACCTCATCCTTCATACTTCCTTCTTGTTTCCGAAGTTGAAACTAAACTGGAGTTCAAGGCGCTCCGCTTAATATTCAGACCGAATCGCAGGCAGTGTTGAACACGCTAACACGCGATAACTTACAGCATTACTTCCAGTCATGGAATGCTATCGGTGGAATCGGTGGATTCATGCCAAAGAGAGGTGAAAATGATGGTAGTGAATAGGTTGTAGGAATAATTTATTGTGTTTTTCATTCACATTCCGGAAATTTTTGGGTAGAATTTCTGGGTAGCATATCATAGTAACAGTCTCTGTTACAAGATCTAATATTTTTTGGTTGAACATATTTTTATAATTTTTCAAGCGATGTTAAGAACTTTTTCTATTATGCTACAAACTAGTAATTGTGCTTTTAATTGCATTTTGATATACGTCTTGTTAAAATATTACAAATTTAACATTGAATTGTGCATATTTAATGGGTCTTCTTGCTTCTATTTTCAGAGAAATAGTATTTGGTTTATCTTAACTTTTAGGTTTTGTCATCTATTTATATAATTCTCTACTGTAATGAATTTTAATGTATTTCGCCCGCTTCCTGTTTTTATTATTATGGCGTCAAGTGATCGCGCTCTTCCTCAACCTATAGCCAGGAAACATTTTACTCTACCCACAGACATGTGTGTAGGTATACATCTTAGAATGATATTTACAACAAGTTCTATGATGTAATTTATTGTTATTGTTTTTTTTTTTGTTATTTCCATGATTTTTGAGATTATAGAAGTCTATATCCGGGTATTTAGTCAGCGATACGAATTAATTCCAGTTGTGAAAATTTACGAACTATATTACTGGGTGGCCCATAAGTCGTGACGGAGTTTTAGTTAGTTAATATTATTTAACTCTTAACATTTTTTAATCATTTATAGCTTATAAAACAACAAATCTTGGAAATTGATTCTAGAGACTGAACACGAGAAGTTGATGACTCATGGCCCACGAGCGTACTATTGAACATTTGTATTTTTAAAGTTTTTTATTTTATTTATATAATTATACTTATAATAATAAATATATACATATACGACTACAAAATACGAAATACATTTTTATTTGTTCATTTTGTAGTTCAAGTTGAGTAAAGACGTATTAATATTTGCTAGCAATACTTTCTCAAGGTTCTCTTCTGTAAATTTGTTCTCCTTGAATGAATACATCCTTGTAAATAGAAAACGTCCTTTCTACATCGCAACTGGTTATAGGTTCATAATGTAAATATTCTTTTATTTCAGCGTATTCAGCAGTTAGATTTTGAGGAATTGTCCACATACACAATTGCTGCAATGTTATTAAATCTGGATTTCTATTAAAAACTGCGTCAAACTTTTGCCGAAGGCCACATCCGAAGTCATTTGGAATATTTTTCAAATTATTAATAGCCACCTCTAATGTGGTTAATCCATCTTTTAAATAGAGATTTTGATTTTAAAAATGAGCAATTAGTTTTGTCAAATTTCCAAAGTGTTCCTGAAGAAAGCACAACTGATTTTTTAAATGTGGAATTTGTGCTAGTTCCTTGCACTCAGAAATACTCCGAACATCGTCATTTAAATATGCAACGAAATTTTGTAAACTATCGATATTCTCTGTATAAAAACTAGTAGCTTCCAACCATGTCCCCCATCGTTACTGGAGAGAAAGGCAGTGACAAAAATGGCAGTTTTTCCCTGTAAAAAGCTACTCTCAATGGGGCTTTTCTGAAAACAGGATACCAGTCTATCAACTTCTGGAAAGGTATCTCTGATATATTCACAGATTCTGTGGAGAACATGTGCTACACAAGTAATATGCAGCATAATAGGATATGTTTCCTTTAATAGTCTGCCTGTTTTTGATATATATGCGGCACTGTCACTGACAAATAAAAGTATTTTTTCTTTGTACCTGTCGTCCGAATGAAGCATTTGGTGCATATTCTCGTAAATGGTTTTAGCACTGACAAATAAAAGTATTTTTTCTTTGTACCTGTCGTCCGGATGAAGCATTTGGTGCATATTCTCGAAAATGGTTTTAGCTACTGTTTTCGCCTCAACTGTATTTATAACTTTTGTTGCTATTACATATGCGTTATATGGAATTGTTGGATGTAGTACACCAGCTACAACATTTACCACCACACAGCGTCCTAATATATCGACAGTTTCATCGGCACTTATCCATAGGTACTGATTTGAAAGATGGCTTCTAATGCGTTCTACTGCTTTCGTGGAGCACTTAGAAACATAGTATTTGCGTAAGGTGGATTCATCAGAAACATTTCGACCAGTATATTTTTGGAGAAATATTTTTAAAGTGGGATTGTTAAGTTTATTTAATGTAATATTAGCCGCCATAAAAGCTTCACAGAGTTCTTCGTTAAAATTGTCAGATTCCAACGGTTCCAATTTCTGTGCATGTGTTTGCGTTGCTAAGTGACTTTTGTACGTTGCGATTTCATGGAATTTTTTAACGATATTTCACAGATTTTGCAATAAATTTCGGAATCACTGACGATGGACATACAATCAGTATGACCGTCAACCAACTCGCCATTGTTTTACGATGCCGTTCTCAACGTTCTTCCATATCATATCTGAAAAAGTAACTTAAACAATGCTCTAGATCTAAATAAATGAAAACTAAAAATGTATGCGTAAATTATTGAAACTGAACGAAATTCAATGCACATTTACGTCGAAATAATTGGGAGAAGTAGATTCAATCAAACGATATTAAACAGGATCTATCACAAAAATTACGATGTAATTAACAGTTAAAACTATGAAAACAAGAAACTAACTCACAGCACTTTATTTATCTTACGAAATATAAACTAATAAATAAAATAAATTAAAAAAGCCCCGCTTCTATCTACGCTCATGAAAACAGAAATTTAACTGTAAATATCCAACAAAAAACGTCGCAATTGTCGATGAAAACAGATGTGCGCGCTAGCCAAATCAATAGTGCATTCAATAACTGTGTGATATATATATATCGTCCGTCGTAATAACGATATAATTTCAACCCGATGTACTCGTATCCTGTCTCTAATTATTTCATATTTTCGACTTCGCGTTGATGAGCTCTTTCGTGGTTATACTGCCCTAATTTCTGCAAGAGTGCTTTCCTTTAGTTGTGGAACTGTCTTAGGTTTGTTAAAGAACACTCTTTCTTTTAAATAACCCCACTTAAATAAGTCAGGGGCCGTGAGACCTGGCAACCGCTGCCGCTAATCCACTATTCGTTCGCCAAAACTTGCACTATGGCTTCTGCTAAATGGCACGTCGCACCTGAAACCACATTCCAGGTCTATTTTCCACTGCAGGTCTTACAAAATTCTTAATTATGGCCCGATATTGTTCTCCTTCTGCGTTCACTGCATCATCATTGTCATTATCGAAAAGAAAACGGTCCGATTATGCCTTGTGATGTTACTCCAAACCAAACTGTTTATTTGAGTGGGTGTAATTTATGCTGTATACGACTATAGGATTTTCAATGCTACAAATTCTACAGTTTTGTTTATTTACAAATGCATTGAAGTGAAAAAAAGCTTCAACGGACATAATGGGAAAGTCAATAAATTCCTTTTCTTCCAATTGTTGAAATCAGACGGCATAGTTTAGCCGTCGCAGATAATCCGCAGGTTTTAATTCCTACACCATTTGAATCTTGTATGGGAAAAGATGTAAACAATGTAAAATCCGTGAGGTACGAGAGATCTTAAGTTCTTGCGTTGAGTAGTTCGCCTCCGGGTCGATGTCTCTGCTTCTTCTTCGATACACTCTCTCACACAATCCACGTTCACTTCTATCCTAGCTGTTGTCCCGGTACATGGATGGCCCAGTTACCAAACCTTGTTGCTAGAAACGAGTCATTAAGCGACGAATCATTTATTCCAAAGGTGCAACTCTAACGTCAAAATTTTGACGATATGCTTGCTGCGTTCTAATAATTGAACGCTGGTTTCCAAAGTAAAACTTTACTTTTTTGGTGCGTTTTAAAGCAATGAATTTTTCCATTGCCAATATTTCAAACTACTGGGTACGATTTCTGAAGAAAAAAAGAAAATGAAAGTTATTAATTAAGTTATCAAAAGTCCAAACCCCATCGCGACTTCGTTGATTTCGGATAGTAATTCTAATGATTTAAGATGTTTAGCGAGCTGATGGAGTGTAATTCTGCTAACTGATATGATGAGGTTGTATTTTTGTGTTACTACTTGGTGTAATATATTAGCTACATTATTATGTCTACTAGTATATTCTGTTCCTGCTAATATTTTACTTCCTGCAGATACAAGGGACACCTTTTAGATTTTTACAATCGATCACTAGATGGTGCTTTTGACATATTGTCATGAATTTTTCCCCGAAGAAAAAAATTAAACAAACAGTAAAAGACTATATATTTATGTACATTTTATTCCAGGAAAATAATTAGAGATATTTTATATTTTATTTAAAATTCGATTGTAATGTGTATTTTTGTCCACGTCTGTAGAATGTTCGAGCGTGGTCTAGATGTTTGAGGTTCCCGCCACTTCGGAAGTTATTGTCGTAGTTGCTCCTCTGATTTTGTTTTAGGGATGGAGAGATCCATTTCCGTAGTGCAGCGTTAGAGATTTTCCATCCGTTAGACAGATAGGTTGTGTTAATTTTTACTGAATAAAGACTTCCTTTTTATTCAGTTGATTATAGTTAATTTCGGTTTCTGTTTTTAGTTGTGTTATTCTGATGTGTTTAAAGTAATTCTCGATTAATTACGAGTTTCTGATACTTGCAATTTTTGATTTGTGCGACCTTATGATATTTGTATATTGATTGAGCTCGTAAATTCAGTAAATTTTTGTTTATAATATTTTATAGTCAGAAAAATTTTCAACATTTTATTTTTTTTAGCTAGTTTTTGCTTTTTGCTGGCTGTAGTTGTATTGAAGGTCAGGGAAATTTGGTGGGAGTTTGATCATGTTTTAGAGCGCATGATCTTGTCATATTGTTTGAGTTGTGCGCTGACAGATAATTTTCTGTTTGACGTTTGAAGTTGTGGGATAACGTAATTTAAAGTTTGAAAGTTTTTCCAACTATATAATTAGTTTTAATTTAGCTCGCGGTCACGTGAGGTTTTTTTTCTTGTATATCAGTCAATATTTATACAAGTTTTCCTCACACTGTTGCACAATTGTTGCTTCAGCACTTCTTTATACTCTATAAAGTCGATTTTTTTTTTTTTTTTTTATTACATGTTTGTTTTGTTAATGTTTGTTTTCTTTGCTAATACCTTTTGGTTTATTTAACACTTACCCTTTGAGGGTAACCCTGAAGATACAAGAGCTCCTGGAAGGCTGTACTGACTAGAGTGAAATTGGGCAAGCTACTGTGTATTGTGGGCCAATTTAAATAATTTATCAACTCCACAATACATAGCAATATGTAATCACTATATTCTTAAAGTTTGACATTTGTCAATGAGAAATCCATGATAGCTTAGAAATTGAGTCAGTAGTTTGTTGACAGTGACAGTTTTAAGACAGTTTGTAAAATAATGAAGAGTACTCATGAAGGTTTTCGTTGAATGATTTTTTACGATGCAAGAATGCATTATATCGCATTATATCAACTTTTGGTAATGAAGCACCATCAGAGAAGACAGTTTACAATTGGTTTGCAGAATTTCGTCATGGTTGTGCCTCAGTGAGAGATGAATCACGTAAAGGTCGACCAAAAACTGTTGTGATTACAAAAAACATCGATGCTGTACGGAAAATGTTAGAACACGATCGACATGTGACTTACATGTGAGGTAGAGGCATCTCTGAACATATCGCAGACTGCAATTCATTCGATTTTACATAAACATTTATTTGTAAAAAAAATATATTCCAGATGGATTTCATATAACTTGACCGAAGCACAGAAAGCAGCTCGTGTCAATTGGTGTAAAGAGATGCGCAAAAAATTCGACGTAGGAACCGCAAAATCCGTATACAACATCGTCACAGGTGACGAAACATGGATATATCCATATGAGCCGGAAGCCAAGCAACAAGCGACTATATGGGTATTCCAAGACGAACCGAACCCCACAAAAGTTGTTCGTGCATGGAACACTTCCAAGATAATGATCGCTGGCTTCTTCGGCTGTATAGGATACATCGCAACAATTCCTTTAGTGGATCGAAAAACTGTTAACGCTGTTAAAAGTTATAGACGAAATCAGGAAGAACAACCGAAAACGTCGCATTATTCTTCATCACGACAATGCGAGTTCCCATACAGAACGTCTAACAGTTGACTATTTCAAGGAGAAAAGTGTTGAAATATGTCTCATTGTTCGTATTCACCTGACTTGTCGCCGAATTATTTCTTTTTGTTCCCAACTGTAAAACAAAAAATGTGTGGACAGCGATTTTCAACACCTCAAGAAGCAGTCGAAGGCTTTGAAAACCATGTTTGTGAGATACAACCTTCAGAGTGGAAAAATGTTTTGAGAACTGATTCGTACGCATGCAAAAGTGTATAGACCATAAAGGCGAATATTTTGAAAAAGAATAAAATAGTTTGTTCCCAAAAATTTTGTTTTCTTCCCAGATTTTGTAAAAATATAGAAGTTGACCCTCGTATGGTACATTTATTATTATTATCATTAAATTTTCGAAAACACTAAAAAAGTCTTTTGGGCGAAAAAGCATAAAATTTTATTTTTAAATGTACTCTCAATACGCAAAATGAAGATTTCTTTTTAAAATATAAGAATTTAATTCCAAATTTCCGTTTTGCACCCATTACATGTGATATAGATTCTCTTGATTTAAAAATATACCTACAAACTTTTCAAAGAACCTAATTTATAAAAAGTAATTTAAGAATATGTAATAATTAAGTTTTATTTTAGAAATATCGATCACTAATTTGATAATGAAGAAAACTGAACGCTTAGCAGATAATATGAGCTATATGTTCAGTTAATGTAAATTGTGCGTCAATCAGAACCTGCAGATCGTACGCAGACGTATCTCTTTCCAGGATAACTCCACTTATGGGATAAGCAAAATCAATAATTTACTTCTTCCGTGAATATATTCCGTAATATAAATGGGAAACATATTTTTATTGCGCCATAGAGCATTTGAGTTTAAAGCCTCCTTTAATAACTCAAAGTCCCTTATATACATGATAGAAGCGTAAAACTTTAAATTATTTTCAAATAGTAAATAGTATTATAGTAGAATCTGCAATGCTATCGATGAAAAAAAAACATTATTTCATCGATTTTCGTTATTAATTACTCATTATGCAATCCAGGACAATGATTTAATAGCCTGCGATAACTGAATCGTTACTGAATCATCCCTATTGTCTTCTATTCATTTAATACTAAGAGATTAAATCCAAAAGAAGTCAACTTCTCAAGCAACATAAATCAATTGCAAATTACTGGGTCAAAAGCTTAGTATTTCAAGACAGAGACCTTTGTTTTCTAGAACTCCTCTCACTGTTAATAAAAAGCAAGTCGGGTTAGTAAGTGTGAATGTTTGAAGCAAAACAAATATTGTTTCGAAGAAAAATAGGAAGCAATAGTCGAGTATATGTATTTATACAGGAAAGGTTCGAAAACATTTCAAGACAGAGACCTTTGTTTTCTAGAACTCCTCTCACTGTTAATAAAAAGCAAGTCGGGTTAGTAAGTGTGAATGTTTGAAGCAAAACAAATATTGTTTCGAAGAAAAATAGGAAGCAATAGTCGAGTATATGTATTTATACAGGAAAGGTTCGAAAACTTTTGAAAAGTTACATAAGGTTTGATGTTGACTATTAAGCACCAAACGAACGCAATATGTCTTCAAAATAAATTGATAGACACGCCTCATTTTAATGATATTCGATGGGGCTTGATATACCACTGTTATGGTTGATGTTGATTCGTAAACCAAACTGTTTGCAATGAATCCGGTTTCTGGCGGTGATGCTTCAACGTCAGTTACTAGAATCACGACCCAATTGTTGCTTCACCGTGCACAGATTGTAGGGCTGTATACACTTTACGTTTTCAATCTTCGGTGGCTGTTTGTTAAATGAATACAAGTACTTTGATCTGGATATATTTATTTACACAATATATATTTATTTCGGATCTACAACGACTTAAAATAACATAAAAATGCTGTTGAGCCTAGTGTCTCTTGTTAAAAAATTAATGTTATGTTGATGCTATGTTTGAGTTCATACTGATGAGTTTCTTGTTCCTAGTATGAAATTGATCGACACTGATCTATTCTGTGCTGTTTTACAAGTAGGTAAAAATATACCACTACCTCTTTTACATATTAAAATCGCATTGGTTGAATAGTATATTTTTTGACGTCATAACGATAGAGTCCTAAAATTCTAATCTTAACTAATAAATAATAAAATTTCATTACTAATTAAGTATTGGTAGGTGCCATAAATCTTAGTATGTAGTTTTAGATCGTCCTTTGTTAAAGTAATAAAATTTATTACATATTATATATAGAGAACGGACACGCTTACCACTCAGTGCAGTACTGGCGAAAGGCTGTATTTCTAAAATATTTAATTTATTTATATAATTGGAAAACGAATGGGTGGTGATCTATAAAATTACGAAATACATATTTATTTGATGAAAAGTTGTATTTATAAAGTTTTTAATTTTATTTATATAATTGGAAAACGAACGGGTGGTAATCTATAAAATTACGAAATACATATGTATTTGTTGAAAAGTTGTATTTTTAAAGTTTTTAATTTTATTTCTATAATTGGAACATTTTTATTTGTTCATTTTGTCGTTCAAGTTGAGTAAAGGAGTATTAATATTGACTAGCAATAGCTTCTCAAGGTTCTCTTCTGTCAATTTTGTTCTCTTTGAATTAAGTACATCCTTATAAATAGAAAACGTCCTTTCTACATCACAACTGGTTATAGGTGCATACTGGAAATATTCTTTTATTTCTTCATATTTAGCCGTTAGATTTTGTGGAATTGTCTCCATACATAATTGCTACAATGTAATTAAATCTGGATTTCTATTAAGAATTGCTTCAAACTTTTGCCGAAGGCCACATCCGAAGTCATTTGGAATACTTTCCAAATTATTACTAGCCACATCTAATGTGGTTAATCCATCTTTTAATTAGAGACTTTGATTTTAAAAATGAGCAATTAGTTTTGTCAAATTTCCAAAGTGTTCCTGAAGGAAGCACAACTGATTTTTTAAATGTGGAATTTGTGTTAGTTCCTTGCACTCACCAATACTTCTAGCATCCTCCTTTAGCAGTGTTACGAAATGTTTTAGACTATCGAAATTCTCAGCATAATAACTAGTAGCTTCCAGCCATGTTCCCCATCTAGTTATTACTGGAGTGGGAGGCAGTGACAGAGATGGAAATTTTTCCCTGAAAAGAGCTACTCTCAATGGTGCTTTTCTGAAAACTTTTTTAAAAACTGATACAAGTCTATCAACTTCCGGAAAAGTGTCTCTGATATATTCACAGATTCTGTGGAGAGCATGTGCTACACAAGTAATATGCAGCATATTAGGATATGTTTTCTTCAATAGTCTGCCGGTTTTTAACATATACGCAGCACTATCACTGACAAATAAAAGTATTTTTTCTTTGTACGTGGCGTCCGAATGAAGCATTTTTTGCATATTCTCCTTAATGGTTTCAGCAACTGTTTCCGCATCAACTCTATTTATAACACTTGTTGTTATTACATATGAGTTATAGGGAATAGTTGGATGTAGTACACCAGCTACAACATTTACCACACAGCGTCCTAACATATCCACCGTTTCGTCGGCGCTTATCCATATGTATTGATTTAAAAGATGGCTTCTAATGCGTTCTACTGTTCTCGTATAGCACGTAGAAACATAATATTTGCGTAAAGTTGATTCATCAGGAACATTTCGACCAGTATATTTTTGAAGAAATATTTTTAAAGTGGGATTGCTAAGTTTATTTAATGGAATATTAGCCGCCATAAAAGTTTTACAGAGTTCAGATGTGTTTGCGATCCTAAGTGACGAATTTTTGACGATATTTTACGGATTTTGTAATAAATGTCGGAATCACTGGCAATGGACATACAATCAGTATGACCGTCAATCCAACTCGCCATTGTTTTACGATCCCGTTCTCGACGTTCTTCCATATCATATCTGAAAAAGTAACTTAAACAATGCTCTAGATCTAAATAAATGAAAACTAAAAATGTGTGCGTAAGTTATTGAAACTGAACGAAATTCAATGCACACTTACGTCGAAATAATTGGTAGAAATAGATTCAATCAAACGATATTAAACAGGATCTATCACAAAAATTACGATGTAAATAACAGTTAGAACTACGAAAACAAGAAACTAACTCACAGTACTTTATTTATCTTACGAAATATAAATTAATAAATAAATTCCATTATAAAAACCCCGCTTCTATCTACGCTCATGAAAACACTTTAAAAAGCACTATATTCTCCTAATACAATAGCTGGCTTGTCCATTGTTATCGCCGAAAGCCCAGGTGTCCGAGTAAGTCAAACAAATACTTCATTGAATTACGCCGGGATGTACTGTGCGACGTTATACACAATTCCAATTGCCGATTGCGTTTTATGGAAATTGCGTCCGTTCTCTAATTATATATATATCTAAAAAAGGAGATCTTAACAATGAATATATTAGTCTTTGTTTATTAATAGATTTGTATGGTACATACATATTTGGGAATCGTGAGCCTATTATACATATTTAGTTAACAATGGAGGTCATATTAAATATAGTCTTTGAATACGTTCACTAATAACCCTAGACAATAAAACAAGAGGTCTGAGTATAAAGCAATAAATAAATTTGGAAAAAGATAGCGATTTTTAACAATCCCAAATTACAAATTATGCAATAAATATATTTGCAAAAGTAAAGGATGTCGCTTTCTTAGAATTTACAGAAACTATTTGAATGTGCTAATAAAGTTTATGTTATACAGTGATTTGAACGCGAAAATTAACATTAAATATTTATAAAATTGAAAATATCTAATTATATTTAACAATAAAAAAATGTTTGAAATTGATATATTATAAAAGTATATTAAATGTATCCTCAACAATATTAAATAATTTATACCGGGCGCGGCATAAGTCAGGCAATGTTGTACTCTTGTATTCGAAAAACTATTTAAATCAAGTAAAAATTTTTTTAAATTTTTTTATCGTTTAAAACCGCACTTTCTGTCATTTATACAAAAGTTATTATTGTTATTTTATTTGTATTTTTAAATAATTTTATTTGAATATTACTTTAATATTAGTAGTCACCGTTTGCATTTGAAACCTCATTGAGTCTACGTGGCATAGACTGCACTAAATTCCTACACAATTCGTTGTGATTTTCATATAAATCTTCCCAAGCCTGAAGAATAATTTCCCATAACTCATTTGTGTTTTCGGCTCTGAAATTTCTTTTAAATACATTTTACTAATAAACCCTAAAGATTCTCCATAGGGTTAACATCAGTATTATAAGATGGCTAAGGCTATACTTCTATGTTATGATCTCGAAACAATTGTCTTACATCATTCACAATAAATTAATAGTACTTCATCTTGATTAGTAGTAGAAATTCGTTTTCGCCCAGAGCCTATTGCACCGATAGCAGCACGGCATCGTTTCATTGTGTAATGATCATAATGTTATTGGATTCGAGGGGATACTCATCGTTAAAAACTAATGGATCGATAAAAATACAGTTTGGAAGAACGTGTTTATTTGGAGTATAATGCCGATTAAGAAGAAATTTGTACGGAGTTTAGAGGAAAGTTTCCGAATTCACTAGTGATTTTTCGTTGTGTGGTATTTCAAAAGACAGAGTAGGTTTTCTGCTATAACTGACGAAACATCGAATCGATGTTATAAAGCAGGAAATAACTGACGAAATTAAAGAGAATGAAGGTCATTTTGAGCATAAACGTTAAGAATGAAATTGTATTTACTGTTTAATAATAAAAGAAGACTTATTCTAAATTCAGGTTATTTTTTATAATTTAAATATAAATCCGTTGTCTGACTTATGCCACACCCGGTATAATGGGTCTAAAAAATTAAGTCCGTAATCTCGTTAAATAAAACGGTCATCAATATCTATTTCAAAGATATTTTGGATCTTTTTAAAGATTCAAATTTATATACGCGACTAAAATTAATTATTCTTAGTCTACTATGGCAGATGCATACACATTCAGAAAATAATTCGCAAATTTACCGAATATACATCTGGTGAAGTTAAATTCATACGTCAGTCTCCATAATTCGAATTCGGTCTTTTCATAGCCGCTTATAGTCACAAAATTTTAAAGGGAAGGAGAATCTATTACTTAGTGGAACTTATACGAGTGTTATATGCATATTTCATCAAATATTCATTATAACGAGTGATCATTAAAATTTTCGCTCAAGTATGCCATGTACACAAAAAGTATGTCCTAAATAAGTTATTAGAGGAGATTTGTCATTATAATTTCAAACGTCATGATTGTTAAAAAATAATTTGAAATGCTGACTTTTATATTAAATATATTTATAATTTTTATACAAAGTAATAGAATATTATAAAAAATGTGTAAAATGATGACCATTCTCCACCAAGCATAATCGCACTCTATTTCGTAGAGCATTGAAAACATTGATCAGTATTTGCGGTGAGTTATTGATGTGTTCACATTTTTCAATGATTTTATGTCTTAACTCTTGTAGATTATTAATTGGTGTTTCATAAATAATATTCTTTATATATGGCCACACAAAAAAATCCATGACTGTTAAATCACACGATCGTGGTGGATATGGAATCGTTGTATTTCTACTTATTATCCTATCGCCATAAAATTGTTGCAAAAACTGAATATTTTCAAGTGTAACGTGAGATGTAGCCCCATCTTGTTGAAAATATCTGACCTGGAGTTCATCATTAGTCAATTGATTAGTAAAAACACTGAGAATTTCGTTACGATATTTCTCCGATGTTATCGTGCCCTCAAAGAATATTGGTCCTATTAATCGGTGACGACTCATACCTACCCATACGCCTATTTTTTCTGGATGTAGAGGAACTTCTCTGTAGAAATGAGGATTTTCACTGGACCACATACGCATATTTTGCGAATTAACATAACCTTTCAAATAAAACCAAGCTTCATCGGTGAAAAAAGTATGATTTAAAATATTGTCTGTCATTGTTTGAATAAACCATTGGCAAAATTTTGTTCTTTTTTCATAATCCGTAGGTAATAGATTTTGTATAGAAGTTAATTTATATGGATACATATGCAAGTCCTTTTTTTAAATTTTTTGACATGTTCCATGTGAAAGCCCAACTTGTTGCGAAACTCTGCGAATAGATGTTTGAGGAGATTCGTTAATAATTTGTCTGACATTTTCAATTACGCCGCGACTTCTCTTGAGAGGAGGACCGCTTCCTTTTTTCCTTAAAATACTGCCTGTTTGACGAAAAAGATTTACACATCGCATTAGCGTATCACGCAAAGTTTTATAGCTAGGAACAGTATTTGGATATCTCTCTTCAAACTCCGCAAGGCAATTTTCTATTGAATGCTGCCAAATACCATCAATTTTTGGAGATGTCAGGAAGTAACATTCTACCATAAACGCTTTATGCATATCATTAAAGGCCATTACTTTTTCTTTTGATGAAACTTTAAAATATATATTTGACACTGACAGATGTTTGAAATAACATCTTGATGACTAAAGCTACGACATAATTTTTATATACACGGCCAGCCACGAGTGAAAATTTTAATGATCGCTCGTTATATTAATATGAATTCTATCCAAGAAAGGAAGACAATGGTGCTTTAATGAAGTTCTTGAGAACCTAGATTACCCTGACGATTAATACTTGTTATCGCATAATACTGTAATGTTTGTCTTTTCGGGTTCTTAAATAAAACTAACAATAACTTTAGACACACACACTATATTAATATTAAAACGTATAATAATCTAAAACTAACTATTAACAACAATAAGTACATTTATGTATTTATATAACTATATTTATGTACTTCGCGAGACTGTAGGATTCAATGAATGTTCATCCCTTCTTCGACGCGGCTTTTATATCGGTGAATACTCTTTCTAGAGCCTTCACGTAGGCCTCGCGAAAACATCCAGAGGGATGACGCATCTCGCGTCAGCGGATGAGTCATTACATTGCCCCCTTCTTAAAAATGAAGTTTCGTCCCGAAACATGTCATGCTTTGGTCTCCTCAAACGATGACGAAATCGACAGGTAGGGCCTTTGTTACATTGCGACGTCATATCGAAATAACAGTCCACGGTCTTATCTTGCCTGGATGGACAGGAATATTCAAGCTGGTAACTGCATACCAGAATTTCCATACCAGTATGTCGGAAGATTACTTCCAACATGCTCCTTACAATTCTCCAGTCCAGGCGGTCCAATCCACAACCCAATTTTGGAACTGCTAATTTCAGAATGTCTTGCTGTAACATTTGTTCGCGTAAGTGGGTCAGGGCCTCCCATAGGGCTCGATAGGTTGGCTTTAGGCTCGACAGTTCTTTCGTGACCAAATAAAATATGGGCTGTCCTTCATTTATTATTTGGAGACTCTTCCCAATTGCTGGTCCCTGCTGCCTTAGCCTTTCGATTCTGCCAAATCTCTCTTTAAATTCCCAGGCAATTCCTTTGGCCATTCGTAGATCTCGGGCTACGCAATGAGCAAGCGCGTAGTCTAGCGGCACCGTGAACAAATCCTGCTGTTTCTCGATGGTTACCCCAAATCGAGCTTTTCTCGAACCAGAATACTCTTGCATAAAGTCTTCGAAGGTTAGTTCATGGTATTGGCTATCCAATCGGCGCAAGTCAACGGTTTCGTCATTGTCTCCAGAGTATGGGGCTAATCGATTAAAATGTACGACTCTTGGCTTAGTGTGAGGTGTTCGCCTGATGCGGTATATTACATCGTTGATCCGCTTCAACACCTCGTATGGCCCCTCCCAATTCTTTTGAAGTTTTGGAGATAGGCCCCGTCGACGTTGTGGATTATACAACCAAACCCGATCGCCTTCATGGTAACCACTCTTCTCGGCGTTGATGTCATAGCTCTCTTTCATTCTGTCACTAGCATCTTGGATATTATGTCTGACTTGTTCATGGATATTATCTAGTCGTCGTCTGAGCGTGCTGACATAATCTTCTCCGGCAAGATCATCACCAGGCTTGCTCCCAAACTTTAAATCACAGGGCAATCGGAGTTCCCTCCCGAATAGCACGTTGGCTGGTGATTGGCCTGTTGTCTCTTGAACGGAGGCCCGATACGCCATTAGAAATAATGGTAAATGTTCGTCCCAATCTCTCTGGTGTTCGGAGACCACTTTGGATAAGTGTCTGATCATGGTCTTGTTCATTCGCTCTACCATCCCATCTGATTGTGGATGCAAGGGAGTTGTTCTCGTCTTCCGTATGCCCAAAAGTCCACACATCTTTTCGAATAGACTGGACTCAAAATTTCGCCCTTGATCGGAATGAAGTTCCAAGGGTACACCAAAACGGCTGACGAACTCCTTCACAATCACGTCTGCTACAGTTCCAGCTTCTTGATTTGGTAGAGCATATGCTTCAACCCATTTGGTAAAGTAATCCATGACCACTATTATGTATTTATTTCCTTTGCTGCTTTCTGGAAAAGGACCGGCGGCGTCTATGGCGATCCTTTCAAATGGGCTTCCTACATTGTATTGGCGCATGGGTGCACGTCGACGCCTCTGGGGACCATTGCTTCCGGCGCAATTAGCACACTTTCGGCACCATTCTTTCACATCTCGTGAACAATTCACCCAGTAAAATCTCTGGCGAACCTTCTCCAGTGTTTTATGGACTCCAAAATGTCCCCCAGAAGCACCATTATGGAGTTCTCGCAATACCTCTGGTATTCTTTTCTTGGGAACCACCATTTGCATCTTCCGCTCGCTTCCATCGTGATTTTCGACCTCACGTCTCAGGAGATCGTCTTCTATGGTTAAAGAATCCCATTGTGCCCAGTATGACTTCAATTCTCGTGAATGGGGAGCAATTTCTTGCCAGGTCGGTCTTTGCCCATTTCTTTTCCAAGCCCTGAGGACTGCAAGATCCGGATCAGCTTCTTGATCCGCGCGCAAATTGTCAGGTTGCCATTGGTCATCAACAACGGTGGTTCGAAGAGCGTTGGTCGATTTGTCTTCGATTCTGTTGCAATGTCGACAGTCTTCTGGACAGGGCCTTCTGGAAAGGGCATCTGCATTTTGATGTTTGAGGCCTGCTCTGTGTTCAATGACAAAGTCGTACTCCTGTAGCCTCTCAATCCATCTAGCTACTTGACCCTCTGGATTCTTAAATTGCAAGAGCCACTTTAAGGCGGCATGATCAGTGCGGATCAGGAACTTCTGCCCATACAGGTACTTGTAAAAGTGCTCAATGGTCTTAACTACTGCCAATAGTTCTCTCCTGGTTACGCAGTAGTTCCTCTCTGGTTTGGACAGGGTCTTGCTGAAGTATCCAATGACCTTTTCTTGTCCATCTTGGATTTGAGAGAGCACGCCACCAATCCCGACGTTACTGGCATCCGTATCCAAAACAAACCTCCCAGATGGCAGCGGATAGTTCAAAACGGGTGCACTGATCAACGTACCTTTTAACAACTCAAAAGCCGCTTGGCATTCGTTGTTCCAAATGAATGCTCGATTTTCTGTTAGGCGAGTAAGTGGTTTTGCAATGTTGGAGAATCCAGGAACGTAGCGTCGATAATATGTGCATAATCCCAAAAAGCTTCTTAGCTGATGTTTGTCTTTGGGTACCGGCCATTTTTCCACAGCTTTTACTTTTTCTGGATCCACAGCAATTCCTTTTCCGGAAACCACATGTCCAAGGTAATTTACCTCCTTGCGGAAAAGGTGACACTTCTTTGGACTTAATCTCAGGTTGACATCTCGCAACCTCTGGAATACTACTTCCAAATTTTTCATGTGATCTTCAAAGGTCTTCCCTACCACAATCACATCATCGAGATATACCAGGCAGGTATTCCAAGACAATCCCCTCAGTACAGTGTCCATGAGTCGCTCAAAAGTAGCTGGGGCGTTACACAGTCCAAATGGCATGACTGTAAATTGCCAGAGTCCTGTACCTAAACTGAAGGCAGTCTTCTCTTTGTCATTGGGATCCATTCCCACTTGCCAATAACCGCTCTTTAAGTCGAGAGTGGAGAACCATTTTGCTCCTGCCAAGGTGTCTAGCGTATCGTCTATTCTTGGGAGAGGATAGCTGTCCTTTTTGGTCACACTATTCAAACGACGATAGTCCACACAGAATCTGGTAGATCCATCCTTCTTCCTGACAAGGACCACCGGTGAAGCCCATGGACTATTCGATGGTTCAATTACTCCTTGGCCTTCTATATCTTGCATAATTTGCTTGGCTTCCTCACGTTTTGCCAGTGGTAACCTTCTTGGTCCTTGTCGAATTGGACTTGCATCGCCGGTATTTATTTTGTGCATTACAATATTGGTTTTACCTTTCGTACCAGTCTCAGTTTCGAAGACGTCTTCATAATGTTTGATTAGGTCCTGAACTTGATTTTGTTCCTTCTTGCTCAATCCTTGACAGGCGGAGTCGATTATCTTGGACAATTTCTCAGGAACCTGCACGAATCCATTCTTCTTCGCCTCTATGCAATGAACGACGGCCGACACTGGCGAACACCACCCCAGAATAGTACCCTTCTTTAATGAAACAGGGTAATGGTTCACATTCATTACCCTTATCGGTACAGTCTTCTGAGTCTTAACCAGCATTTTGGCAACTACTATTCCTCGGCCCACCTCGTCATCATCAGCCTTTGGTTCCAACATTGTAACATTTCCGTCCAAATAATTACCTTCCATACACGCCGTCAAAAATGTCTCACTTCTTGCATCCAGAACAACATTCTCTGCAGTAATTACTTGTACATTCCCACAATTTTTCCCATGAAGAAACAATTCCTCATTATTTATTTTTAAAGTGCCTTCTTTCATGTTTAACTGGAAGCCGTAGGTGTTCATGATGTCTAATCCCAAGATTATTTGTTCTTCTATGTCGGCTACGAGAACACGATGTCGGACTGATGTTGGTCCTATGATAAAGTTGACATCTACTTCACCTGCCACAGAAGCTGCTCCTCCTGTTGCTGTCCTAAGTCTCCATTTGCTAGAAAATAACTTCTTATTTCTGGGAATTAAATCGGGTCGAACGATGGTTTTCGTCGATCCAGTATCTAGCAAGCAAGCATAGGTCTTTCTTTCCATAACAGCGTCCACATACAGGCCGTTGGTTTGATGTTGCAGGGATGCGACTTGGCCAGGCGTCTTTGGGGCTTCCTGATGCTGGATCGATGATTGCCCTCGCTCATCGACCCGCTTTAGTTTTCCTGCTGCTCAGACGATGCTTTCTTGGCCACCTTACCACATTTACTCCGAACGTGACCAATCTCTCCACAATTCCAGCATCGCAGTACTCTTTTATTTGATTTGATCTGGTTTAGAACTCTACTAACCACCTGCTCCAATAACTCCTCATTTTCCTGCTTGTCAACAGTGCAGACACGAGCATGGTTCCGAGAGGCTTGCTTTGCAGTCTCAAACTCAAGCGCGTGCGCCAAAGCATCGATCAAGGTTTTCGGTCTTGCCAACCTTAATGCTTGCTGCGTATCAATATCCCGGAGACCATCTATGAATGTCTGGACCGCTAGGTGTTCCATGAAATTATCTGGTGCCATCGGATATGCAAGTCGAACTAGACGAGCAATATCTGCCTCAAATTCCTGAAGATTCTCGCCTTTCTTCTGTGATCGATTCTTCAGTTGGGTATGGTATACTTGCTCCAAATGCGCATGGCCATATCTCATCTCCAAGCGTTTAATGAGTTGAGAATAATCTTTACGTTCCTCAGGAGGCAATGTCTGCAAAATATCACTAGCATCACCCCTCAATGCTATGACTAAAGCAGTCGCCTTCTCGGCAGAAGACCATGCGTTTGCTTCTGCGGCCGCTTCGAATTACGTCAGGTAAGTTGCCCATGACGTCTTTCCATCAAAGGTTGGTGGCTTGATTCTGGTCCTTGAAATAGCCACAAGTTCTTCTTTTATTTCGATGGGCCGCGGTATGACTTCTTCGTTGACCTGCCTGGGATCAGAATGACTCATGGCAGCGGGTAATTTCATCTCAATCATTATTGCCTCTAAAAGTCTAGAATGTTCTCCAATTTTCTCTTCTACAGCTGTGAAAACCTCTTCTTTTAACGCTTCTGATTTTTCCGCTAGTCGCTGTTCTAGAACTTTTTCGAAGTTTCTAGAATTTACTAGTAATTTCTTTTCCAGATTTTTCTCGAGAATTCTAGCGGTTTCTAGGTTTCTTTCTTCCATCTGTGCTTGCGAATCTATTAGACGCTGTTCCAAAGTTTGCGAATTGTCTATCAATCGTTGTTCCAAACTTTTCACACTGTCCAGATTCTTCTGTTCCATTTGTTCTAGAGTTTTCGCTAAGTTTCCAGAAGTTTCCAGGTTCTTCTGCTCCATTTGTTGCATTTGAGTTTGTGACTCTATTAGACGCTGTTCCAAGGTTTGCGAATTATCTATTAGTCTTTGTTCCATATTTTTAGCACTATCCAGATTCTTCTGTTCCATTTGTTCTAGAGTTTTCGCTAAGTTTCCAGAAGTTTCCAGGTTCTTCTGCTCCATTTGTTGCATTTGAATTTGCGCATTCTCTATTAATCGTTGTTCCATTTTCGTCAACAGCGAATTCACGTCAGCATCTCCGCCTGGAACTTGAAAGACATAATCCTCTGGATCCTCGCCTTCTTGGATCAACACATTGCGAAGCCGTTGCTGGAGGATTGACTTTTTGCCAGTTGTATCCTCATCCCTCTCTTCTAATTCTCGTTTCAAATCGGACACTTTTAATTCTGTCAGTTTCATTCTATTAGCCATCACGATATTTAAAATAACGTCTTTCCGCACTGTATATTTATTTAAACGAATACTTAATTAACACTTAATTGTCTACTTAGTTTATTATTTATTAATTAGTCCACACCTGAATACCACTGTAACGTTTGTCTTTTCGGGTTCTTAAATAAAACTAACAATAACTTTAGACACACACACTATATTAATATTAAAACGTATAATAATCTAAAACTAACTATTAACAACAATAAGTACATTTATGTATTTATGTAACTATATTTATGTACTTCGCGAGACTGTAGGATTCAATGAATGTTCATCCCTTCTTCGACGCGGCTTTTATATCGGTGAATACTCTTTCTAGAGCCTTCACGTAGGCCTCGCGAAAACATCCAGAGGGATGACGCATCTCGCGTCAGCGGATGAGTCATTACAATACGAAAAGTACCTATGCAAGGAAATCTAAATATACTTGAACAGGAATCTAATAAAGTTGGTCTCATAATAAATAATAAAGGAGAAATGGTACAAATCGATACAATCAATCTTAGGTATTACAAAATACAATACAATTATAGAAAGAATAAAAACATTTACGTATCTATGCAGCACAATAAGACAGAATAGTGGCGTAACTCAAGGGTTATAAATAGAATAAATGCAGTGGAAGCAGTATTTATTTTTTACAACAAGATTGGAGCTGTTCAACACCACTATAAAATCACTACTGCTGTATGGATCGAAAGCATGGGCATTAACAAAAGTTACTTAAGATAAGGTGTAAAGTATTTTACCAACCGTTGTTTGAAAATTTTATTAGCGTAAATTCATATTGTGGGAAAATTTGAAACCATTGTGGTCTACATATTCTATGTATCAATGTTTAAATCATAACTAATTTAAATATGATCAAAATAGTTTTGTAATTTTTAATTGAAAATAAAGTATTTGTTTACATAATTGTTTTAATGCCATAGGCGAGGTCGTAGAAAAAGTATAGGGTTTAACTCGTTTGGTATACTGTTCTCTCGCTTAAAAAATGTTACTTTCGTCACTCGTTACACCATATACTATTTCGCTGCAGTATTCGGTGACGAAGAATTTCTTATTATAAAGGGTCGTAGAAAAACACTTTTACACAACAAATACAACTTTTTGACTCTTTATTAACTCTAAACTTCATTATTTTCTATAATAAAATGCAAAATGTTGCGATTCGTCTGTCAACACGCTAGATTATGTGCTTATACAGGTATACAATTATTCAAACCGTTTTATCATATTTCAATACACATCTCAGCGTATATTCAGATATATTATAAATATTCGTATTTTATGAAACAGTATATTTAACTTTATAACTCTATAAATATCATCCTTTTAAATTCCTCGATTTCGACGATAAAACGATCTCTTTAAATATTTATAAAGCGATTATTTGACGTCTTTAATATGTTCGACTTCTAAATATATTCGTTTATTATATTTATTTATTTTCTAAATCAACACGTTCAAATGAACTATTCTGCTGGCATAGTTCGTTAAAAACTTTTACGCAACTCTTATAAAACCTTCTATAACGAGAAAGGTACGGAAAATCCAGAAAATTTATTTCCTCTTTGTACACAATGCACGTTCCTTTTTTGTGCAATAAAAGATAGGAAGTATTTTACTCGCGAACTTCATAACAGTAAAAACTTCAGCTTAACTCCAACAGTTATACGTATACAGAAGATTCGAAGAGTCCCACGCGTTTCGCTAAAAATAAAAGGAGACGTGTAATAAGGCCGATGCAACTTAGGACAGTATATTTTCCATAATTTATTTTGTGCGTTCACTTTAATCGAACGATGCATCTTTGTTTACTCAATCGATTGCTATCGTTAATTTTGGGTCCGTTTCAGTTGAAATCAATTCTATATTGCACAATTGCTGTAAATAGTAGACTCGATTAAAAGAAATTAATTGATATTTTGTTATTGCAAAGTGGACAGAAATTATCTGAAGCAGATCACATCTGGAATGCCTAGGTCCGAATTTAGAACTCATTTTCGCGTTTCTAAACGATCAAAGCATGTAAACGAATGGAAAATATATTGTGAATAATGAAGAGGCAAATGCTCTCTGAATTAAATTTTAAATTTCGATTGCAATAAAGATCTGTCTGCCTGGCCTATGTAAAAATTGGAGCATAAACTACATACGACTTTGGAAAAAAGTAAATAAAAATAATAAATCAGGACTTTACTAACTTTTATGTAGTTCGTGCCCTAAATTTAACTTAGGCCAGACAGGTAGCCTATCTGGCCTATTCTTTTTCTAAAAGAATTAAGGAACATGAGCGAAGTTATATTAATAATAAGAATGACTCACATTACGTAGTACATCTGAGAGAAGAAGCCCATAATTTTAACTATAACTTTAAAATTTTACATGTAGAAAATAAATCACAAAAATTGAATTTATTAAAATTTTAATGAAATTTTTAAAAATAAAAATCCGAACCTTTTACTTAATAACCAAACTGAACCCGATAATTCTCTTTTATTAAGCCTGTTTCACACTAAATCTTTATTTTATTTTGGTTTTCCCTTAATTATGTTTGTACTGATATAAATCACTTAATTTAATAATAATACGTTTATTTTCAGTACACTTATGACACAACATACATACTATACACATAACATACCGGGTGCGGCAATAGTTTGTAGTGTGTTATATATTTACAGGTGTTCCAAATTTACGCAACTACTTTAAATTTTTTTTCGTGTTATTATGATGACAGCCACCCAAATTATTTTTGCAATGATATATGACAATGTCCACTTACAACTGTTTGTTTTGGTTTTATTGCAAATTTTTTTAAAATCTTGACAGTTGCAGCATCTAACATTTTAAGTCTTAGCCGGAAAATGGGTGCAGTGCTCCACGCAACTCTTTTGTTACCAATTTATGGATTAACACGTTATATGTTTTGAAAGTGAACAACGTGACAACATATACAGAGTGTTAAATATGTCGTGCAAAAGTTATGGAAGTTTAAAGACCATTTTCTCTTTTTTTTTAATTGAACCTATAATTTTTTTATTAGTCAGCAAATTCCTTGTAAAATTGCCGTTAAAATGGTACCAATAACATAGTACTTATTTCTAGTATTTTCGAAGTTATAACCCTTTAATGGGATATACCTATGTTTTTAATATTGAATATGCGGTGCTGCATCTCATAGTTGGTTGGTTGGTCATGAAATGATATTAAGCAAAAATTGTTACCAAACGTCAAATATCTACTTAAAATTTCCGTATAAAGTGTTTTTCTGTAGTTCCTCTTTGCTGTAATCGCGTTTAATTGTTATAATTTAAATTAGGCTAGTTAATTATCAATTTCCGTTTGTTCGTTATTAGTTGTTAACTTGTTGTCAGTTATATCGTTTTGTTGTCATCATTTTTTATTTACATGCCGTAATAGTTTATAGTTGTGTTTCTTTAGAATGAATTTTTCGAAAGAGGAGCTAATAGACATGGTATTTGTTCTTGGTGCAAGCAATAGAAATTCACTTTTAGCATCAAGAACATATGCTATGCTATGCTATGCTATGGAGAACATATGCTATGCTATGGAGTATCCTCACCGAAAAGCACCAGATATTGAAAATTTGTTGAGAGGGTTTCTTCGGACGAGTTCAGTGAATTACGTCAAATATGAAAGAATTAAACTATGGTTATAGAAGATAATGAAGTGACAGTCGTCCAGTCCGTTGTGGAAAATCCGCGCGTATCTACAAGGATAATTTCGAAAGAACACAGGATAGAAGTCACTGCTGTAAGAAGGATTTAAAAAAAAAAAACATAAATTTCACCCTTACAAAGTTCAGAATCATCAAGACTTATTATAAACGGATTTTGAAAGGAGACTTGTTTACTGTGAATGGCTACTTTTTCAATTACGACAAGATCTAACTTTTCTAGATAATGTGCTTTTCACAGATGAAGCAACATTTGTGGAATGACAAACAGAAAATATTCTCATTATTATGACACTAGAAACCCTCATTTTGTGCAACCCACATTATACCAACAAAAATGGAGTGTTAACACCTGGGGAGGCATCATAGGAAACACTATTATAGGTCCATTCTTTTTTAATACTACTTTAAATTGTGAAATCTACACAAATTTCCTATAAAATAATTTACCATTGCTGCTAGAAGGCCTACCAGATAACGTCATAAGGAGATTGTGGTACCAACATGATGGTGCACCTGCACATTACGGTGCTGCTGCAAGAGCACATTTAGATAGGGTATTCACCAATAGGTGTATTGGGAGAGGAAGCTTTATAAGCTGGCCACCGCGATCACCAGATCTAACCCCTTGTGATTTCTTTCTGTGACCTACTGTAAAAAATATTGTTTACAAAACACCTCCTACCAGAACAAGCAGAGAACATGCAGCAACGAATCAGAAACGCTTTTCTTCAATTAAGTGAAAACAACATGGCTCAAAATGTAAGTCTGTCGATGCAGAGGCGATTAAGAGCATGTGTACAGCAGAATGAACGTATATTTGAACACATTTTAAATTAATTTTGTTTTAATGTGGAAAAATTACAAAATGTAATTCTAAAACTAATAATAAAGAATTAAAAAAAAAAGTGTTTGTAAAAGTTACTTTGTTTGATATCATTTCATGGCCAACCAACTATTAGATGCACCACCGCATATTGAATATTATAAACATAGGTATATCCCATTAAAGAATTATAACTTCGAAAATACTAGAAATAAGTACTATGTTATTGGTACCATTTTAACGGTAATTTTACAAGTAATTTGCTGATTAATAAAAAAATTATAGGTTCAACTTAAAAAAAAAAGAGAAGATAGCCTTTAAACTTCGATAACTTTATCACGACATATTTAACACTCTGTATATGTTGTCACGTTGTTCACCCTCAAAACATATAACGTGTTATTCCATAAATTGGTAACAAAAGAGTTACGTGAGACACTGCACCCATTTTCAGGCTAGGACTTAAAATGTTAGACGCTGCAACTGTCAAGATTTTAACAAAATTTGCAATAAAACCAAAACTAACAGTTGTAAGTGCACATTGTCATATATCATTGCAAAGATGGGTAGCTATCATCACAATACCAAGAAAGTATAGCAATGTATTTTAAAAAAAAATTGAAAGTGGTTGCGGAAATTTGGAACACCCTGTAAATATATAAATAAAAATAGAAAATGCACTGTAGTATACTACATGTGTACGTAAAATTTCATTGCTACAACTTTATTAGTTTTCATGCTAAGCTCCGGCGACACACTATTACCTCACCCGGTATATACATATGCAATGCCACACATGCGTCCCTCTTCTTCGCCACGGGATACCATCTCGGGCTACTGGAGTTGAGGGCCTCATGTTTTATTAAAATGAAATAAGAAGTGGCCGGTAGAGTCCGTACGTTTTGTCAAATTATTTCATTACATTTTAACTTTTCTTTTATTTTTGCTCTAAAGTTTGTATATTGAAGATCTTTTATTACTTTCGGAATGTTGTTGTATATGTTTATTGTTGTTGTAGTTAGTAGTTGTGTGTGTTTTTGGTGGATAAATCTTTCCGTTCTGTTGTGGGATATCCTGCGTGTTCTGTATCTGTTCTTGTGGTTGCTTGTTCTTTAGGGTAATATTTAGTTTCGGCTTTGCCTTTGTATTTGTAAATATCATATAGTTTGTTTTTGTTTCATTGATGGTAAGAAGGAATTATGGTTTAAATCTTGAACATGAAGCACTCCCTATTAAATTATTTTTCTAAGTATTTTTTTAATTATAAGCAATTTATTTAAGTTTAATATGTTAACACACTTCAGGGTCAGTTTGTTATACAACTCCATCTAAAGAAGACACTGTGTGTCGAAACATTTGCCAATAAAGTGAAAATTATGTTAAATTGTTTTTACAATTTTATTTCATCAACAGTATGAATTTCCATCAAGTAAAGGCTACTTGGATTCAAAAAGTTATAAAATAAATTTATATAATGATGAATACCATGATTATTGAAAACATCAGCCCAATTAATATTCTAGAAGTAATTATTAATTAAATCATAAGGTGCTTTCTAAAAATTAAATTTTCAGCCGGAATCATGGTGGCATTTCTCTAAAAGAAAACCAAATTTACTTATTTTAGCATTGAAATTAGTCTAATTAGTCATTATTAGTGTTTGTTACCGTATTTAATTGTACTAAATCCAAAATCGCTATGCTATCACAAACATTCAATTCCCACGCAGCTGCTCCAGAACTGACAGGAAGCAAACCGACGTGACGTTTCAACTTCGCCAAGGTATGCCAGGCATATTATAATCACCAACGACGCAAACTGTAGCGTTTGGAAAATGCGCTACTAAATTGTCCAAAAAAGATACATGTTGATAATAAATATTTAAATCCGCATCGGGAGGTTAGTACACGCTGACAAAAATGTATTATGAGTTGAATATGAATTTTTGAAAATTGTCTGATTAAATATTTATTTCTATACTAATTTATATGACAATTTAAAATACGATTCTCTTCTACTGAATTCTAAAACGTTTTTCGTATGAAAATATCACATAATACAGTATGTCCACGGATTTGGTGCACAAGAGGAAAAACTTTTTTTATTCTTCATTTTATGAAAAAAGATATTCTATATGAAAGTTTTTGCTTGCCTTAAAGCCATTAGAAATCATATTGAAATCCACTGATTACCTACTGTGTATAAATGTTGAAAACGTGTTTGCTTAATTTAAAAAATTTTGCAAATTTCGAAATAATAATCGCATAGCCTTGACATGCTGTTGACACTTAATTACTTTTCAGTTTCAGATTTAGGAGACATGATCACAAATATGCTTACATCGCAACAACGAATTTATTTGAGTAAGTGTCATGGAATTGGTAATATTTCATATCAAAGGGCGATCAACAAATTTAATGTTAATTTCTCCGGCATTAATATCGCTATTAATTCTTTGAAAAAATTTGTTCAGAAACTTCATGAAACTGGCTCTATAGCTAGAAAGAAGAAAGTAAAAAGCATTACAATGAAGATGACGCATTAACTGTTCTAGCTATGGGATCTGTACTAGGAGATCCAAAAATATCACTACGTAAAAGAGCGGTGGAGTCGGGTGTAAGCAAGAGCTTACTGCAAAAAGTGTTTAAGAAAACAAGATTCATCCATACACGCCCAAATGTATTCATACTCTGGATCCCGGAGACGAGGGGTTTAGATTAGAATTTTGTGCTTGGGTTGGAGAAAATGTGGATGATCAATTTTTCCATCTCAAAATTTTGTTTTCGGATGAAGTTACTTTAGCACTAATGGTTGTGTCAGAAGAAAATCCAAATTTTCGTATTAATCGGAAAAATTAGCGTTATATGAAAATAAATGTGTGGTGTGAAATTTTTTCAATAAAACTTTTGGCCTTTTTTTCGAAAACAATTTAAATCAACACAATTATTTTGATATGTTCCAAATTTTGTTATCCTATCGCGAGAGGATATTAACAGAGATGATGTAGTCTACTTTCAACAGAATAGATGCACAGCGTATTCAACTAATTATTAAAAACTGCCTTGACAACCACTCTCCTGAAAGATGAATTGGTCGTTTCTGACGCATTCATTGGCCAGCTCGTGCGAATTTGGAAGCATTAAAAAATAATATACGAACAGTAGTAGGTGAGATTGATATACGAACATTTAGGAACGTTTACAGAGAATTTAGGTATAGAGTCGAAAAGTATATATCTGGTACATCTCTTAGTGTCTAATTTGACGTTTTTCAAATGTTGTGATATTGACTTAATAAACGCTTTCTATTCACAATAGGAATAAACAATAAATAAACGCTTTTTTAGAAAAATATATTTCGATAAATAAAGTCTTTGAAACATTGATGCGATGTAATTTCTCATTAAAAATTTGTTCTTCACTTATTACTTCCCAAGTATTATTAATAGCTTCCCATAGCTCTTCCTCGTTGTTAGGCTGAAAATTATTTTTGTGTAACTTTTTCGTGTAACTTTTTCACAGTCAATCACATGTTTTCAATGGGGTTTTGCTCAGGACCATTAGCAGGCCAAGGCAAAACTTCAATATTTTGGCTTCCAAACCAATTGTTAACATTATTTGCGGTGTGCACCAGACAATTGTCGTAATGATATACAAAATTGTCGTGATATAATAAGTTTATTGAAGGTAACAAGACATTTTCCAGAATATTCAAATAATTTGTAGCGTCAAATCTACCATCAATCCTCCAGCAGACTCCAAACCCTCTTGCACTGATTCAACCCCATACATTAACTGAAAATCGTCCGGATTTCTTTAAATTATTCATATATTTCGCATCGAATTTACTATTTTTTGGCCGGTAGACTCCCACTTTTGAATTTTTTGTTGATTGAAAAACTTTTCGTTTGTAAAAATTACCTTATTCCAAAATCCATTATCTCATAATTTAGAGAAAATATTACTCTCGACTGTTTTTGTTCATCCGTAAGAAATTGTTTGTTAGCAGCGACTCTGTATTTTAATTCCGATGCTTTTATTCGTCTGCTAAGGGCGGGTAAAGACCCCGAATAATTGCTCTGATTTTAAGCTTCCTTTGTGGTGGAAAATGGAGATTCCCTTAAAAACATTAGTAACTCCGTATCTTCTTCCACGGTAGAAATTTTGGATCTCCTTGATCCATCTTTTCTAGATAGTGTTTGTTGTTGCTCCTTACGCCTTTTTACAGAAAAACAGTAGCCTTGTTAACGTTTAAAGCACCAGGGACTGCTCTTATAGACCACCCATGTTCAGTTTTGCTACTATTCTAGCTTCTAAAATTTCATTTAATTTTGACGGCATATTGACATAAACGTTCAATTAATTTGAGATGTAAAGAAAAACCACATCTGTCATGTGTGTTAGCTGTCACAGCGTTTGACAATAAAAAGCACGCTTACAACAATTAATAATGAACAGTACAGTTGCGTCCCCTACAAACTGAGGCAGTTTGACAAATAATAAATGTTGGCTTTGTAACATGGTCTTAATATTGAAGTTTATAGAATGTTATAGCAAACGCCAATTAAGTTGGCGCGAGGAGGGGTAAGTTTGCGCAGGATTAGAAGTAGTGGGGAGATTTGTATTTGGTTTTACATCAAATGTCAGATAATTCTAACCTCTGAGCGTATATCACTTTATGATCCCCTAGCAAATACATTATGTTCCGTCAAACGTCAATGACAAATGTATTCTGACAATTACTTGAGTAGTGGGGGTAGTCGTTTATAAAAACGTTTTCTGCGCACCCCCTCCTCGCGCCAACTTAATTGACGTTTGCTATACCTAACTGAAAGAAACTCAGTGGCGTATAAAATAAAAAAAATTTAAGATGGAAAAATTCAAATACATATGACTTTTTTGCAACAATATATGCATTTTTAAAATGAAAATGCATTCCATTTTGTTTTTCTTGAAGAAATCTGTATTTTTCAATATAGAAGTTCTCAAAAACCACGCCAAAATGAGAATATTAAATCTGTAATACTACATAACGGGTGTTCAGAAACATTCGAAGTCAAAGTAGTCCTTGAAAATATGAAGTCATGTCTGAGATAGATTGATACATTTACTTAATACAATTTTATAGGTTATCAAATTAGTATATTAATACTTAAGTAAAGATATACGATTTTTTGTTCAGAGCCCACTTGACTTCGAATGTTTCTGAACACCCGTTATTAATTGAACGAAATGATATTATCTTATGGAGGCGTCGTCATTTGACAAGTATAAGAAAGTTTTGCGCATAAGGGAAAAAAATCTTTTAGATGAAACATGGGTGAATGTAGGTTATACGAAAGCAAAAATATGGAAAGATGCAACGGTACTTAATCCAAGGCAAGCATTTGTTGAACGTCTTGCTATTGGTTTAAAAAATCCATCTGGCAAACGAAAGCAACTAACTGTGCTTCACATTATCAGCGAACCTGGTTTTATGAATAGGGGTTTGTTATTATTTTAATCCAAGAAAACTGGAGATTATCATGAAGATATGAATAGTGAGGATGCAAAATATATTGCCTTCTCTCGAGCCCAAGCATTCTACTGAAACAGAAAAGTCACATACTTGATCAAGGAAAAAGGAGGCACTTATTGAATGGCTTTTAGCCAAAGGAATTTTAGCTGATAATACTATGCTAAAGGTTTAAGTGTTTGAACTTGTAAAAAATTACGCATTCTGTCATCCAATTTCATACGTGGTCGATGAAATAGCTAGAGAAGGCGGTCGTACAGTTTTACGTTTACCTCCATATCACTGTAATCTGAATCCCATTAAACATGTATGGCCTCAAGTTAAGCATCATGTTGGGGCCAATAATAAGACATTTAAATTGGACGAAGTAAGAAATTAAAAGGATTAGACTTGGTTGATGATCACACATGGAAAAATAGCATTCATCGTTATAACAGAAAAAAACAAGGTGTATGACTTAGATAATATTGTTGAAAGTGTGTTAGAAAATTTTACTTTTACTATAAATACTGAGTCACTGAACGAACACATGTTTACCCAAATACTGAAACTGAAAAAATGCTTACGTTTTACCTATCTTTGGGCCTTAAATTGCTGTTTTACCCTTTTTAATATGCACTTACTTATTTTTACAAAATCAAAATATTTTTAAATAAATACATTTTTTAGGTGTATAAACTTCTTTATTCAAGTTATGTGAAATGATGTGTAATTATGAATTTCCTTATTGCTCTCTCATTATAGATACTATTAAAATATCTGTATTTTGTAAACTGCTAGATTTGTTAATCTAGCACTAATGTTAAACGATACACAAATATTATGATAATTACAATACACTGTCACCATCAATCCTTTAAATTTATTAGTTTTACATCTACACACTCTGATAAAATCAAAGTAAGTAAATATTTCTCCTGTGGTAATTTTAATACATTCTCACTGTATTTACGCACAAATTTATTGTAGATGCAACACCTTCAAACAATAAATAACAGATTATAACATATTGATTGAAATATTTTATATAAGTCTAATACCTTGCATTGGTTATACAGGCTGATTCATTTTCGGCCCTCACCATGGGGATCTCTCTTATTATTGGAGATAGAGTATAGGTTTAAATTTGGCAAAGTTGTTAAATTTTGTGTTTGTTATAAATCCGTAAAGAAAATAGACCTGTGACAAATGACCTTCGTTATTTAAAAAAAAAACGCGAAAACCCCATTTTCTTCTTTTACCTGTAGCACCGACATTTGGCCTTGTAGAGAAAAAATAAAAACACATCCTTGTGGCCATTTCTAAACCTCTATCCAGTGGTGTACTCTAAATTTTTATACGACGTTTCGTTTCTTTCTGGCCATCATCAACTATCTTATTTCTTATAGGCGCCATATTGGATTTAGACATCTTCAGAAAGAGTTTTTTTTCTGATTTCAACCATATACCACATGCTGACTAAAGTTTTTGACATTAGGTTTTATTTGAAAGAATAAATTATAAGATTAAATAAGGTAGCCTTTGGAATTTCAATCTGTCAAACATTTCATTTATTGTTCATTAATAATACAAAAATATCATACACTAACGAAGAGAAACGAGATATGATAAGTATTTTTTATTCTTCGAAACGAAATTCAACAGTAGCGAGTACAAGATAACAAAAACATTAATAAAAATACATAGAAAAGTAAACAATAAATAATTACAGTAAATGTTCAATTATCTGGCCATCTTCGGTAATGCACAATTGGGCACGCCTTCTGGGATTTTGTACTGCCCTTTGTATAGTTCTTCTAGGAACTGCATCGAAGGCATTCTGAAGTCTGTCTCGTAATTCTTCAAGGTTTTGTGGCGCATCTAATTTATAAATATTATTTTTAACATATCCCCATAAAAAAAAATCTAGCGAACTTAAATCAGGTGATCTCGCAGGCCATTCAACAACTCCCCTATTTCCAATCCAACGGTTTGCAAACTCTTGATTTAAGAAATTTCTAACAAAAGCTGCATTGTGTGCTGGTGCACCATCTTGTTGCCACCATAAATATTGTAATTGATTTAATGGGATATTGTCGTCAAGATAGTCAGATACGTATGTACGTAAAATGTTTAAATATCTTTCTCCATTTAAATGTTCTTCATACATAACTGGTCCTAAGAGACGATTTGCCAAAATACCCATCCAAACGTTTATTCCAAAACGATGTTGTGGTCTTCTAGCCCTGTTTTGTCGGGGATTTTGTACTGCCCAATAGTGCTCCGTATTTCTGTTGAACATTCCAGAATTTGTAAATTTTGTTTCATCTGACCAGATGATTTTGCTTAAAAAATTTTCGTCATTTTCTATCCTTCCCATTAACCAATTACAATATTCGAGCCTTCTCAATTTATCTCCAGGCAGTAAAGAGTGACTAACATGGATCCTGTATGGTTTAAACCTACTTTTATGTAAAGTTCTCCAAACTCTGGACTGGCACAAATTTAATTCTGACGCTACTTCGGGTGTAGAAATTGATTATTATTTATCTATAAAAATACTAGATTACCATGAAATTTGAAAACACACTTTTAATTTACCATTTGTAAAATATCTTGTCGATTTTCATTTAAATTCCTGTTGTCTTGACCATTACGCGGCTTAGTAAACGATCCATTCTCGACCAAATTTCTGTCGAGATCTAGAAAAATGGTACGATGAGGCTGTTGTCGTTCTGGATATAATTGTAGATAGCTTGTACTCGCTACTGTTGAATTTCGGTTCGAAGAATAAAAAATACTTATCATATCTCGCTTCTTTTCGTTAGTGTATGACATTTTTGTATTATTAATGAACAATAAATGAAATGTTTGACAGATTGAAATTCCATGGCTACCTTATTTAATCTTATAATTTATTCTTTCAAATAAAACATAATGTAAAAACTTTAGTCAGCATGTGGTAGATGGTTGAAATCACAAAAAAAAACTCTTTCTGAAGATGTCTAAATCCAATATGGCGCCTATAAGAAATAAGATAGTTGATGATGGCCAGAAAGAAACGAAACGTCGTATAAAAATTTAGAGTACACCACTGGATAGAGGTTTAGAAATGGCCACAAGGATGTGTTTTTATATTTCCTCTACAAGGCCAAATGTCGGTGCTACAGGTAAAAGAATAAAATGGGGTTTTCGCGTTTTTTTTTAATAACGAAGGTCATTTGTCACAAGTCTATTTTCTTTACGGATTTATAACAAACACAAAATTTAACAACTTTGCCAAATTTAAACCTATACTCTATCTCCAATAATAAGCGAGATCCCCATGGTGAGGGCCGAAAATGAATCAGCCTGTATGTATTTGCCGCTTCTTGGTTGAATAAAATTATTAAAGTCTACGCTTTCTTGTTAATAAACAAACGTCTAAAAATAATATTTTGTATAGGTTAGACCTCACATATGAATTCAATCATATTGGATCTACTTTTTTTAAATTCCTGTGTAAATTATACTCAGATCGCAACGCCATCTGGTCCATTCTTATTTGGAATGGACGTCAGTTCTAAATATCGACTTTTGCAGTTTGTTTAATTGGGTCATTGTGTACGCTTCTGTCTTAATTGACACTAACATAACCATACCGATTTACAAATCACGAATTTCTTTAATTTGACAGAATGTGTCAAAAGCCGGTGTCTTAGTTTGTAGCGGCCGCAACTGTACGTTGAACAAATTATTTGTTGTTTTTTATCACATTAGAATTTGCATGCATTAGAAAATTTTTCATAAAATTTTATATTCATAATAAAGAATTTTTTTAGTTAACCAGTTAATTATAAAATTATTTTATATCCAGAAATATGTATAATAAAAAATAAAACAGAAAACAGTTTAAGAAAATGCATCAACCTTCTCTGTTGGACAAGTTTGCACCAAATAATTGAACTCACTGTATACAGACATCTGTATAATAAATTTATGGATATTATGCATATATTAAACATAAATGTATATTAATATTAAAATAGGGCCACCTCCGTGAATATTATCCCGCATGTATCTTGTAAATTCGTAATGAACCTAAGCAAAAAAGGACATACGCGTCCTTGACCCAGTTTCGACCTCCTTTCCTTGACCTATTTCGGTACTTACGGCTAACTTCATAAAACAACATCCACCGCCTTGTTCCTCTACATCTCCGGTTTCCACAGCCGGAGGGACTTTTCGTCATACGCGCTAATAACGCCCATTAAATCCTCTTATATCTGTTATGTTCTTTAAATGGAATTTTATTAAATATGAAGAAGGGTCTGCATTTCGAATACAATTTTTCAGTATTGTTTTGAACGTTCGCTACAAATATTTCTCCAACAGATTTGTAATGTACATCGTTGCAATCCTACGCGTTTGTTTTTCAAACAGAATTTTATTTGGAAAAGGTTTCATAATTTTTATTTGTATATCTTGCGCTTAATTCGTTAATAACGTGAGTTTACTTTTATATTTTGTTAGCGATGTAAAAGCAAATAAATGTATTTTTTCGATTGTTGAGAGTAGGATTAAGCATATTTTTGCGTTCTTGTTTTTGCGTTTATGCTAAACATAGGTTTACAATATTCCGTGTTTTCGAGATTATAAAATATGTATAGTGTATTTTCTATGCACGAAAGAATGTCTAATATTGTTTGATGGGGTGTCCTGTGCATTATTTTATAGCACGTAAAAAATTTATAGTTAGAATTGTAAAAGATTTTCAAATTTCCTGATTCCTCGAGCTTTTTTCACCCTAAATAAATCGGGCCTATCAGGCCCGGAGTAATATTTGCTTGCTTATAATTTGTATTAAATATTCTTAAATTAATCAAACTATCTGGTATGGTCTAAACAAGTATTCATTCAACTGTTTCTCAGGTCAAATAATTTGTAACCTACACCAGGTAAGACCACGAAAACTGTCTTTAATTAAATTTTGCGCAACTCGACAACCCTCCTCGAACTTACCTTGCGTGGCCAGGATGGTTTACAAAACAGCCAGCCAGTGCCAACGGCATAGATCTCAATGAAGATGATCGTGGGATTCTTGTCGAAACGTCGATAAACTGACTATAATTTAAAAAGGACGCCACCGCGTTTTAAGGGCTTCTTGCCGTAGGGGTTAACGTCACGCGGAGGACGTAGTTTCGCTAAAGTATCTACTACAAATAATTAGTTCGAATACAGGAGATGATATGACGTGAAAGAAGATGTCCCACATTAAAAAAAGGACAAACGTTTCCATAGAGAAATAAATTTACAAGTTAAGTTAGAAAAGAAAACAAAGAAATATATTTTGTTTCAACATATGTGAATGAGCCCTGTATAAAATTAAGTTTAGGTATCTAATAATTTAAATAAATATGTGAATGTTAAACATCAACACTCTCTACTTATAAATTCGAAATGCAAAAGAAACAAAACTCTTGTATGGATCAGTATAACATCAGACTGTATGCCGGATGTATGAATAAATATTTGAAATGAAAGTTGCTTTACCTCTTAAAGTCTATAGAAGGCTGTAGTTAGTTTTATCACCTTGTTGGTCATTTGAACGTCAATCTTTTTCTAATGTCCTATAAAGTAGTATATTTTTAATGCAGCATAATATCAATCAAGAAGTCACCAATAACTTACTTCTAAATAATTTTTTCATTACATTTGCAGTTTTGAAATAATTATTTAGAAACTTTTACGAACACTATAGAGTAACGTTATTTGAAGGTGTTTTAATCATTATATTGATATTGAAGCATGTTCCTATTGAACAGGCTGGTTTCAGGCCCAACCGCAGTTGTGCCGATCAGGTGCTCAGCTTAACAACGCATGTTGAGGCAGGGTTTTAGAAACGGCTAAAGACAACTGCGGTGTATGTTGACCTGTCTGCGACATATATATGATACGGTCTGGAGAGAAGGCCTTCTCTACAAATTTCTCAACGTAGTACCATGCAGCCGGATAGCATCTTTATTAAACAACATGCTTTGCGACAGGCCCTTTCAAATAATAACAGGAGAGAGTAAGAGCAAAATGAGACATCTTAATAATGAAGTGCCTCAAAGATCGGTACTTGCACCTGTCCTGTTTAATCTGTATATTTCAGACATGCCACGCACAAAGTCAAAAACTTTGAATATGCCGATGACCTGGCTCTTGCATGCCGAAGTAAAACCATAGAGGGAACTAATAATATACTTTCAGAGGACCTGTCCATGCTGGGAAAATACTTCACCGACTGGAGACTAATCCCGCATATGAATAACACAGAATTGTCGTGCTTTCTCCTAAATAATAAACAAGCACGTCTAGAGCTGCAAGTAACAACTTGCTACGGTATATTTCTTACCCAAAATATCTAGGAGTAACAATGGATCGAACACTCTCATAAAAACACATCTAGAGAACACTACGCCTAAAATAAACACTAGAAATAACATAATAAACAAGCTTTGCGGTACTGCATGGGGTACGAATGCATCCACGTCAGCTCTTAGCCTTGTTTACGCGGTAGCTGAATACTGCGCGGCTGTCTGGTTAAACAACTGTCACTCAAAGAAAATCGACATCAAACTCAACGAGACCATGAGAATAACTAACGATTGTTTAAAAAATACACCCCTACCCTGGCTCCCGGTTTTAAGCCATATTGCACCTCCCACCATCAGGAGAGAAGAGAACCTGGTAAGAGAATATAATAAAATAATATCCCCACCTTCCAGTATAAAGTGATTTCCCTGATGCCGGCCTATCAAAGCCGAAGTCGAGATCTCCTCAACTACTGCTAGCAGAACAACTTATACCAGAAGATGACCCAAATGATAGATGGAGAGAGTATTGACAAGCCTTGAAACCCACTCAAGCGACCGATATCATTGATTCTACCTTACCCTTACCAGGAATGGAACTACCTCGCCATGAGAGGAAAACACTCAATAGAATAAGAACGTCCCACGGAATTTATGGAGGAGTTTGGATATGTTAATTACCTGGCTCTTGCATGCAGGAGTAAACCATAGAGGAAACTAATAATATAGTTTGAAAAGACCTATCCTTCGCCGACTGGAGACTAATTCCAAATATGAATAAAACAGAAGTGCCGTGTTTGCGCTTCATTGATAAACAAGTGTGTGTATTTCAAGAACAAACTTGCTACGTTATAATACTTACCCAAAATATCTGGGAGTAACAATGGATCGTACACTTTCATATAAAAAACATCTAGAAAACACCGCAGCTAAAATAAAATATAATCCACAAGTTCTGCGGTACTGCTTGGAGTGCGAACGCATCCACCCTTAGAACGTCAGCTCTTCGCCTTGTTTACTCGATAGCTGAATACTGCACCCCAGTCTGGTTAAACAGCAGCCACGCAAAGAAAATCGACATCAAACGCAACGAGACCATTAGAATAATAATCTACCCTGGCTCCGGGTTCTAAGCCATATTGCACCTCCCACCATCCGGAGACAGGAAAGCCTGGTGAGAGAATATAATAAAATAATATCGAATCCCCACCTTCCAGTACACAGTGATTTGTCTGAAGCCAGCCTATCGAGACTGAAGTCGAGATCTCCTCAACTACTGCTAGCAGAACAACTTATGGCAGCAGATGGCCAAATGATAGACGGAGAGAGTATTGGAAAGCCTTGAAACCCGCTCAAGCGACCCATATCATTGATTCTACCGTACCCTTACCAGGAATGGGGCTGCCCCGCCACGAGAGGAAGACACTCAATAGAATAAGAACGTCCCACGAAATTTGTCGTGACTCATTCTATAAATGGAAACTGACTGATGCACCAACTTGTGAATGCGGAGAACCTTGCCAAACTATTTACCATATTACAGCTGAGTGCCCCCTTACTATGGAGATGAGATGAGTGACTTCTTTGAAGCAACTGACTCCGCGTTAGACTGGATCAATGGCCTCGATTTTTTAAATTTAACTTTTAGATGTATAATCCATGTTAGCCGTACGCTAAATAATAATTAAATAATGCTAATAAATGATACAAATGATAGAAAACAACTAACAATATTTTGAAAGCTCATGTCAGTTTTGATAGCAGATGTTAGTTAGTGAAAGCAAATGTCAGTTAATGAAAGCAGATGTTTGATTTGAAAGCAGGTGTCAGTTATGAAAGCAGACGTCAGATTAGAAAGCAGATTCCTATTTTGAAAGTAGATGTGAGTTATTGAAAGCAGATGTCAGTATTTTGAGAGCAGATGTCAGATTTGAATGTTGGAAATGCTAATTATTACTCCATAGCTATATGAGTGTTTAGATAATTTCTTAGCCGTTTATTAAATATAACAATTAACGTAGACCATATTTTTCAATTAAAAAAATTTCGTATGATTTGCTTTGTAATTTGTAGACAGCAATGTTTACATCCCCACTTACTCTGCAATTACATACATTCTATTTTGATATTTGTAAATATTTCATATAATTTATCAATTGTTATATTTAATAAACGGCTAAGAACATTGCGCCAAAGAATTTCTGAAATTCTCGAAATTGAAGTTACCCTGTCGTAAGATGAAGTCAATTTGACAAAAAAAAGCTAGGTGTTCTTTTTGTGCAAAAGGGAAAGATAGAAAAACAAGTTTTGCATATTCTGTTTGTCGCAGACCATATTGCATGGAGCATAGAGCTAAATTGTGCTGCGAATGCGAACATCAAAATCTAGAAAACTGAGGACCTGGCTAAGAATAACTAAGACTGATAGTGCCAAACGAGGTTATTTTTTGTTACAGGTATTATCATCGAGTTACATTTACAGCAGTTAGTTTGAATTTTATGTTTATTTGTTTTGATAAAAATGTTTTTGTTTGACGGTAGAAAAATTGTAATTTTTTACTTTCAAGAATTATATCTCCTTTTAAAATAAAACCTATGACTAAAATTTTTTGTACGCTTTCTATTAAGATTAGATAATATCCTAAAATCATAAAATATTTACATTTTGTATTTTTTTTGCTAAAAAATGCCTTTGGGTTCTGAGACTCGAGTGTGAAGTTCATGTCTCAGAAAATAACTGTGATGTTCCAGGGTTAAAGATGTTATTGAGCCGGTGTAGTAACTACATAAATATATTGTCGTTTCCTTATATACAGTGTAAACTATGTTATTAATCTCCAGGATAACTATTTCGTCGTGTCTTTTGAATAAAATGTTATTCAATTCGATATTTGCTTATTAAGCATCAGACAATTTAGCAAACGCCGTCGATAAAATGATGCGATTTCACAAATGAAAGGAAATAGACCTCCTGTACATACTACACCACAAATGGTTTCCATTTATTTGTCATTATATTCCCTAGATATATGTTATTTCGAAGGAGTCTTAAAATTAAATGTGGCCTAAAGAACCACATCTAATTAACAACTTCCTTCTGAATATTAAAATCTTTCGAATGTCTACTGAAATCGTATTAGTTCCTACTTCACACCCGTAAATTAGAACGTCCTGTCGCATAGTTACCAATGTATCTCAAGTACGCATATTTTGGAGACTATCCAAAACCTATTTAAAATATTTATGCTCTTGCTTGAATTTTGAATACATTTCGGTGTTGATGATATTAAATATGACTGTTTATTGTTACAATCTGTTAAATTGTGAATTCCTCTCAAGTCAATAAAAAGTACTAATTTCCGTCGTTTTCAGTTACTTGCACATATTTTCTAACAGATCTGAATGCCAACTGCTTTTAATGATGCTTTATGTGTCATTCGCATACATTGCATAACATATTTCGTTTTTTTGAATTTATTCCAACGGTCTGTGTTGAGTTCCTTGCCCCTGGCCCTCACAAGGGTAGGGCTGGGTGGATCCCTGGGTTCAGGGCCCGGGCCTGAACAGAAACCCAGGCCCAGCCCTGCGCAAATTATTTTTATTATTATTTTTTTTATTATTATAATTTAATACTAACTAGAGAAAAATATTTTGAATATTTTCTTATCTAATAAAATTTTAGAAATTTCTACAACTAATTATAGCTTAAAATTTAAAATATATATTTTTGATAAACCGTTTATTAAATATTCAAGATACTTCGTTTTCAAAATAGTGTATTTCTAAATCGGTTTAAAAAATTTACTTTGGGTTTAGTTGTTACAAATATTAAATTTAGAATTTATTTGTTGTATATATTTGTTTTTATATGTTGTATATATAGTAACTACAACAAATAAATTCTAAATTTAATATTTGTAACAACTAAACTAACCAATTTTACTAAATTAAGTGTTGGAAATGGCTCCCGTGAGCTTGAATACAACCATCTAGCCGCCTGACTCTTTGAAAAATATGTATTCTAAAAACCTTCGGTATTCTTCACCATTAAGTCTTGGTGGAAAAAATATGGCCCAACGAGGTGGTCACCGGATAATTCCAACCCTGATATTAAAAGAAAACTGTTGAAAATTATTTTCTGTCAAGGCATGTGCATGTGTTTTCGGCCCATACGTGATTGTTGTGAAAATTAATAATTGAATTTCGCGAAAAACAAGTTTTATCTGTAAATAGTATCTGACCTGAATTTCTTATGATTTTAATATGTGACCAATGATAAAAAGCAAATCTTAGGGGCAAATCCTTGGACAGTAAAGCTTGCACGCGTTACATGTGGTAGGGATATAGCTGTTGGTCTCTTGAAATCTGCCATACTTTTACATGAGTTATGTTTAATTCTTCAGCTAGCTTCCGGGTACTGGTATTAGTATTTACTTCAATTTCATTTAAAACAGCTTTTTCAATTTGTACTGTTCGTACCGTTACAGGCCTTCCGATAACAACCGTTGATCTTTTAAAAGTGCCTGTTTCAGAAAGTCGTGAATGAAGACTTCGAAAAGTTCTTCCGTTAGGCACTACACATTGAGAAAACCTTTTATGATAAATACGTCTGGCAGCACTAAGAAATTAAAAATATATATTTTTAATTTCTTTAAAAAAGACACTATGTGTCGAAACATGTAAGATTGCTTTAATATACATATCAAAGTAAACCAGACCTTAAATCGCCGACTAGTTTAATCTATTATATATATATATATATATATATATATATATATATATATATATAAAATCAAATAAATTAAAAGCGGGCAAGCGGTCTGTCAATTAAAAAACTCAATTATTAAGTAATAATTGAGTTTTTTAATTAACAGACCGCTTGCCCGCTTTTAATTTATTTGATTCAATATATTACGGTCGATAATTTCGTTTAAATTTATTATATATATATATATATATATATATATATATATATATATATAGATAATTATTTCTTGACCTTAGTATGTTATGGTAGTTTAAATTAGTTGGCGATTTAAGATCTGGTTTTACTTCAATGTTATGATGACTCATCCAACGATGCGTCGCGCGTAATACCTCTGGCGTTTTCTCGATGCATGCAGAACGCTCGAAAAGAGTATTCACCGCGATATATAAGCCGTCGAGGAAGGGATTGAAGCATTCGATACCAGAGCCTCGCGGAGTGAACATAAATATAAATACATAAATGTAAATACAGAAATGTGCTTATTGTTAGTAATTAGTTTTAAATTGTTATTCGTTTTTAATATGAATATAGTGTGTTTCTACGTTACCGTTAGTTTTATTTAAGAACCCGAAAAGACAAACGTTACAGTGGTGCAGGTGTGTGGTTTTATAAATAATAAACTAAGTAGACAATTAAGTGTTAATTATGTATTCGTTTAATTAATATACAATGCGAAAAGACGTTATTTTAAATATCGTGATGGCGAACAGACTGAAACTGACGGAATTAAAAGTGACTGATTTAAAACGAGAATTAGAGGAGAGGGATGAGGATACAACTGGCAAAAATGTAATCCTCCAAGAAGGCGAGGATCCCGAGAATTATGTCTTTCAAGTTCCATGCGGAGATGCTGACGTGAATTCGCTGTTGATGAAAATGGAACAACGACAAATAGATAATGCGCAAATTCAAATGCAACAAATGGAGCAGAAGAATCTGGATAGTGCGAAAAATATGGAACAACGATTAATAGAGAATGCGCAAATTCAAATGCAACAAATGGAGCAGAAGAATTTGGACAGTGTGAAAAGTTTGGAACAACGACTGATAGACAATTCGCAAACCTTGGAACAGCGTCTAATATATTCACAAGCACAGATGGAAGAAAGAAACCTAGAAACTTCTAGAATCCTCGAGAAAAATCTAGAAAAGAAATTACTGGAAAATTCTAGAACTTTCGAGAAAAGTCTGGAGCAAATAGAGCAATGATGGAAAAGAAGAATCCTAAAAATTCGAGAGCTTTGGAGAAAGTTCTAGAACAGCGACTAGCGGAAAACTCAGAAGCGTTAAAGGAAGAGGTTTTCATAGCTGTAGAGGAGAAAATTGGAGAACATTCTCGACTTTTAGAGGCAATAATCACTCAGATGAAATTACCCATTACCATGAGTCATTCTGATCCCAAGCAGGTCAACGAAGAAGTTATACCACGGCCCATCGAATTAAAAAAAGAACTTGTGGCTATTTCAATGAGCAGAATCAAGCCACCAACCTTTGATGTCGAGAAGGCTACTGCTTTAATCATAGCATTGAGGGGCGATGCTAGTGATAATTTGCAGACATTGCCTCCTGAGGAACGTAAAGATTATTCCCAACTCATTAAGCGGTTGGAGATGAGATACGGCCATGCACATTTGGAACAAGTATACCATACCCAACTGAAGAATCGATCACAGAAGAAAGGCGAGAATCTTCAAGAATTTGAGACAGATGTTGCTCGTCTCGTACGACTGACAAATCCGATGGCGCCAGATAATTTCATGGAATACCTAGCTGTCCAAACGTTCATAGATGGTCTACGGGATATTGATACGCAGCAAGCATTAAGGTTGGCACGACCGAAAACCTTGATCGATGCTTTGGCTCATGTGCTTGAGTTTGAGACTGCAAAACAAGCCTCTCGGAACTATGCTCGTGCCTGCATAGTTGACAAACAGAAAAATGAGGAGTTCATGGAGCATGTGGTTAGTAGAGTTCTAAACCAGATCAAAGCAAATAAAAGAGTACTGCGATGCTGGAATTGTGGAGAGATTGGTCACATTCGAAGTAAATGTGGTAAGGTGTCCAAGAAAGCATCGTCTGAAGGAAAACTAAAGCGGATCGATGAGCGTGGCAATCATCGATCCAGCATCAAGAAGCCCCAAGGACGCTTGGCCAAGTCGCATCCTTCCAACATCAAGCCATATGTGTATGTGGACGCTATTATGGAAAAAAAGGACCTATGCTTCCTTGCTACATCGACGAAAACCATCGTGCGGCCCAGAATAAAGAATTACTTTCTAGCAAATGGAGACTAAGGACAGCTACTGGAGAAGCAGCTTCTGTCGCAAGTAAAGTAGATATCAAATTTATCATAGGACCAACATCAATCCGACATCGTGTTCTCGAAGCCGACATAGAAAAAGAAATAATCTTAGGATTAGACATCATGAACACCTACGGCATCCAGTTAAACATGAAAGAAGGCACTTTAAAAATAAATAATGAGGCATTGTTTCTTCATGGGAAAAATTGTGGGAGTGTACAAGTAATTACAGCAGAGAATGTTGTTCTGGATGCAAGAAGTGAGACTCTTTGACGGCGTGTATGGTGATTATTTGGTCGGAAATGTTACAATGTTGGAACCAAAGGCTGAGGATGACGAGGTGGGCCGAGGAATAGTAGTTGCCAAAATGCTGGTTAAGGCTCAAAAGACTGTACCGATAAGGGTAATGAATGTGAACCATTACCCTGTTTCATTGAAGAAGGGTACTATTTTGGGGTGGTGATCGCCAGTGTCGGCCGGCGTTCATCGCATAGAGGCGAAGAAGAATCGATTCGTGCAGGTTCCTGAGAAATTGTCCAAGATAATCGACTCCGCCTGTCAAGGATTGAGCAAGAAGGAACAAAGCCAAATTAAGGATCTAATCAAACATTATGAAGACGTTTTTGAAACTGAGACTGGTACGAAAGGAAGAACCAATATTGTAATGCACAAAATAAATACCGGCGATGCAAGTCCAATACAACAAGAACCAAGAAGGTTACCACTGGCAAAACGTGAGGAAGCAGAGCAGATTATAGAAGATATGAAAGGCCAAGAAGTAATTGAACCATCGAATAAGTCCATGGGCTTCACCAGTGGTCCTTCTCAGGAAGAAGGATGGATCTGCCAGATTCTGTGTGGTCTATCGTCGTTTGATTAGTGTGACCAAAAAGGACAGCTATCCTCTCCCAAGAATAGACGATACGCTAGACACCTTGGCAGGAGAAAAATGGTTCTCCACTCTCGACTTAAAGAGCGGTTACTGGCAAGTGGGAATGGATCCTCAATGACAAAGAGAAGACTGCCTTCAGTTTAGATACAGGACTCTGGCAATTTACAGTCATGCCATTTGGACTGTGTAACGCCCCAGCTACTTTTGAGCGACTCATGGACACAGATAGACAACAAAAACAGTTTTTGTTGTCTATCTGTTTTTGGAATACTAAAGCATGATTTATTATTATTCAACTGGAATGTATCTTTGAATAATTTTATCCATAGCAACTCAATTATATGACATTTGTATACTGTCATTTATATTTTATATCCTTGATAAAGGCATTGCCGAAACATGTAGGGCTGTTTTAAATATATATACTTTAAAGTAAAGCCAGACCTTAAATCGCCAACTGATTGAATTTACTATATATATATATATATATATATATATATATATATATATTGTCGTTCTGACATGCCATTTTAATTTCGCTTCTAAGGAAACATAGAATATCGGAAATTAAAACAAAATTTTATATTTTGAATGACCCTTATATGAATTGATGTAAAATTCAAAATACGTTATGTTAAAGATTTAATTACATATTTTAAATTTATTTACATTTTATTTAATTACATATGTTAAAGATTTAATTACATATTTGAATTGGATAATACTTTAACTAATTTATTCGAATATATTCGGTCAGAAAAGTAATTAATTATAATCTATTTTACATTAATGTAACTTATTAAAAATTTTAAAATAAAATTGTTGAAAATATCATGTAAAAATTATACTTGAAATTTAACGCGACTAAACCTTATATTTTGTCCAATGAAATTAATTAGCTTTACATACAAACGCTTTACAAATATATAAAATGATGTTAACATTCCTTAGTACCATATGTATTAGCTATAAAAGAAAACTTATTGTAACAAAAACATTTTCTGCTTGTAGCTAGTACATATTTTCTATAATGTGTGCATAAAGAAATAGTTTTACTTATTCTGAATGATTAGTAATTCAAATATCTTGTGTTAGTAAAGCTTCCCTAAAAATGTTGTATACCATGAATTCGACAATTGTCTTTCTGTGTATGTTCTCCTTTTGTATCTTTGTCACGTCCTCGCACGTTAGCTTTCTTGTTAGAGACTCTCAAAAAAGTATTTCGTTGACAACTTATTCTCGTTTAAACTCTAAACAGTGTAGTACGTGGGCCGAGTGTCTGAATGGAATTCAAAGAGCTTTGGTAATTGTAACATTCCAAAAAAGAAACAACATTAGAAAAGATGGTAATAAACGTAGGGAATTTGGGTTTCGAGTTTTAACTGGATATTCAGATAGTGCAAATTGTAATATGAAAAGAGATTTATTTAATTTTAATTTTGAAGTGTTAAATAAAACTTTTTCGTTCTTGAATATAGTCACTTAAATGCTTTCAGTATAAAACTGTATTCGGTAGTGAAAAGAAACGAAAGCAACTAAATATATCTAATGAGTGTGTTGAGGATACATTTAATATCCTTTCGTAATATTTTAAATACAAATATTTTTTATTGTTAAATAAGAGTAAATTGTGGATGTAGAATTCAAACATAAACATTTCCAATATAATATTATAGATATTTAACGTTCATTTTCAAGTTTAACTCACTGCATAGTATATTTTTATTAGCACATACAGGTTGTAAAACTTTATTTAAGTTCTAAGAATTCTGTACAATTACAAATTTATTTATTACCTGGGATTACTAATAACCGGCATCTTCTTCCAAATTCATTTATTACCTAGGGCTATTAGTTATTAGCAGACTGCGGAAACGGCACTATCCCGTATCAGGTGTCATTCATTGGTGCCGACAATGTACAATCGATCAACTTAACATGTATATATGAATGTTATAACGCGATGGTATTGATAAAAGTTGTGTGTTTGCACGTCTTTTAATGCAAACAGACGGAGTTGTGAAACATATTTCGCCAGAGTCGTAACAATTAACTTGAATTGAAATTAATTCCAGATATATATATATATATATATATATATTGATGTAGGTCAAGACTACACCTAAGAATGCCTCAGTGAGCAAAAGACGGAATTTTTATGTATAGATGTAAGCTTTAGAATTATAAAAAATATTGAAACTGAATTCTTCATATGTAATATCAATAAAGTTGGTTTCGCGTATTTAATTATTTTAAATTCATTCTCACATTTATTTATTTTATTTTTTTAATTTGTATCTGTCATTTCATTTTGATATCTTGTATTTCAAAAGATATTTCAACTTAATTGATTAATAATAAATGACGCCATTTATTTAGGCAAAACTGTATAAATTTAAAAGGATAACCGCGGGAATTTTCCCCACTATTGAATTAGCATTATATACAACTATCAACATTCACACGTCAAACATGTATTCACAAATATAAACTAGATAATTTATACTAAGCATAAGTATATTTAAAATGATTAAATTGTCATTATCATTATAAAAAAATGTCGAGACTATATAAATACATACTGTTGGACGAATCAGAAATGAGGATTGAAAAAAAAGAAAGTTAGCGTCACTAGAAAAATTCTCCATTAAAAACACCTAGACGTATTATAAGTGCCTCTCTGAAAATTAAAAGAAAAAGTATTAATAAATCCAAAAAACCATACGTCGAAAATTACCAGCACATCCAGTTCCTGTTTAACGCATTCTGCAAGTCCAGACGGTAACCGGTGTCCAAGGAAACGAAAATTGCATTTCGCCGGGAAGCCAGCCGTTCGACCGTACAACAAGCGGGGGACGCTATCAGATCGCCTTTGATTCCTGTAGGCCGCATCCACGGATCCACCCGCCTGATCCAGTACAATTAATCCTTATCCAAGTCCACATAAGTATTTTTTCAAAACATCCCACGAATTTTGAAAATGATAAATTAATTTTATGTCATTAAATAAAACCACTATTGAATTATTCTTTTTAAATGAATATAACCTATGTTATATTAAGATTTAGATATTTGAATATAAGTTACGAAGAATACAGTTTCCTGTTAAGTTATTAAATTTAATCTAAGAATTCATTCTTGCGTTTAGCTTTATTCATGTCACATTTATTATGTTGTATCGTTTAACCTAGATTTTATGCCATATTTATTTCATCACGTGACATGTTATGTTTTATATATTCATGATTCAATTAACTTATCCACTTACCTGTTCTTTCTTTGCAATCACTTCATTAAAGTCCATAATTATAATCCTTATCTCATTCGTTTTATTTTGTAGTTTTGAATATAGTAACACTATTATTAATTGCATTAGCATCAGCTGATTTTGTAAGTGTTCATTGCAGTCACAGAACCTACTAGATAGTAGGTTTTAGATAAAAGGCATGTTTTAATGTCTAACAACAAGAGTCTAAGTTCTTCTGTCTAGCCGGACATACACATAACACAAACTTAAGCCCACCCGAATATATTTAGAAGAAGTTATTTTTATGAACAGCTGTTTGGTTATGAATACTTCGATATTAACAAATATGTATCTTTGCATTATGCGCAAATAACAGTTTTTGATGTTATACAACCCCATCTATATGTAATTTGTAATAGCCCACTTAATATAGAGATTGATAATTCACAATTTAAAAAATTATTAACCAACCTATTTATTTAATATTTATAATTTTGCATATACATTCATTTTGCCCTTTAAGTATTATATTAATATATATATATATATACAACAATTGATAAATTATTGGAGTTTGACAGAATATAAATGTCGACATTTATATTCTGTCATTTATATTTTATATATTCTTGATAAAGGCATCATTGCCGAAACATGTAGGGTTCTTTTAAATATATATACTTTGAACGTAAAACAGACCTTTAATCGCCGACTGATTGAGTTTACCATATCATACCAAGGTCACGAAAATATTATATATATATATATATATATATATATATATATATATATAATGCATTTACTTTATACAATGAAAAAATTCAAAATATTGAAAAAGTATACTCTTGAAATTAATTATATCACCTATAACTAAAGTGAATGCTTTGTCACACCACAGTAAACATTTTTTATTCAGATTAATTATTAAAATATATTCTAAACTTTGTTCTGTAAAGTGCGTTCTTTTATTAAACAGTATGTCTTTAAATATAGAAAAACTTCACTCAACATCAGAGCTAGTGACTGCTACATAGAAATAATAATCTTTAAATTTAATATATCTACCGATTTCCGTATTTTGAACATTACTACAAAAGTCTTTCAGGACATTAAAATCAGGGCTACGAGCAAATATTGCATCTTAGTATTTAAGCGAAACCGACTCTGTCTCTGCGCCTGCTTGACTCATTAGGGGATAGCGTCTATTCCGCAGTTTAGTTATTAGTGAACGATTTCAATAGACCCTCAATATCCCGCCATTGTTAATTAAATATATATAATAGGCTCATGCCTAAATATGTATGTACCATAAAAATCGATTAGTGAACAAAGGCTTTAATTTAAATATTCATTGTTAAGATCTCCTTTCTTAGGTACGTATAATAAATTTTATTACTCTGACAAGTGACGATTCGGAAATATATACTTAGGTTTATGACACCTACTAATACTTAATTAGTAATGACATTTTATTATTTATTAGTTAAGATTAAGATCTTTAAGACAGTATCATAAACCTTGGTTATTATTGCTTGTAGGCATAATTTCCATGAATTAGATAACACACAAAATTTCCCGTTATGACGTCAAACAATATACTATTCTACCAATACGCTTTTAATATGTAATAGTTAGGGGAAGTGGTATATGTTTACCTACTCGTAAAACAGAACAGAAGAGATCAGTACAAACTCAAAATCAGTATAAGACACACAGTCTTACAGGTATGACCTGAAGCACAGCATCAACATATCAATTATTTTTTAACAGGAGGCATCAATCTCAACAGCAGTTTATGTTAGTATAAATCGTTGTAGATCTAAAATAAATGTATATAGTGTAAAAAAATATATTTAGGTGAAAGTACATTTATTCATTTAACAAATAGTCACCGAAGATTTAAAAAGTAAAGTATATCCAGCCTTACAAACTGTGCACGGTGAAGCAGCATAGGAGTCGTGATTTTAGTAACTTACGTTGAAGCATCACCTCCAGAAACCGGAGTCATGCAAACATTTGGTCCACGATCGGGATGCAACAATAACATTGGAACATCACTCTGAACAATACAGAGTGAACCAATTCCCTCTTTCCTAACTTTTATTTAAGAAAAAAGCACACAAAACATAAAATTATCTTTTTTTTATTAATCGAATATTTGGTATTATTCATTAATTATGGAAAATTATGTCAGGCAAATGTCAGCCTCTGGACGTTCTACAACAGTTGATTCGCTCGAGATAATTTTCGATTACTTTTTCGTAAGTTTCGGGCGCTTCCTCGGCTAAAACTTGGTGGATGTTAGTTTTTAGGTACTCCAACATTGCAGGTTTATTGGCGTAGACGCGACTCTTCAAAAAACTCCACAAAAATATCCAATGACGTTAAATCGCATGATCTCGGCGGCCAGTTAACGTCACCATTATGTGAAATAATGCGAACGTTAAACTTTTCACGCAAAACAACTAACGCTGCACTCGATGTGTGGCAAGTTGCGCCGTCTTATTGAAAAAACCTGTCTCCAACATCAATGTCTTCGATTTCGTGCCAAAAATTATGGGTTATGTTAACGTTAACGTTAAATGTGGCGTTATAGGAGCATGTTGCTCCTATAACGCCACCCTTGACAGTTAGGTACTATCTGACCTTTATCGTTTTCAAAAAAGCGAGGCCCAATTATGCCGGCATACGACGATGTGCACCACACAGTTACTTCCTGGAGATGCAATAGTGTCTCGTGTATCTTGTAAGTTTTCTCATCGCCCAATATGCGGCAATTTTGTTTATTAACATACCCAGAGATTTGGAAACATCCCCCGTTAGAGGAAAAAATTTCTTTGAAAAATCACCACCAACTTCCCACTGTTCTAACACCCAATCTGCGTAAATTTAAGGCTGTCCGTGATATCTTGGTTTCAGTTCTTATGTTAACTGAATATTATACGGGTATAAGTGCAAGTTCAACGCAATGCGCCATAAGAAAGGCCCAAAGATAATTCCCGGTCTTCAACCACACTCTCAGTCGCAGCAGAATATTCTCGGCTGAACGTGAGCCACCATCATGCACGCGACATACCCCCTGTTTCCGATGCTCTTAGTTTCCTCCAATTTTTTCACTACGTTGCGAATTGTCTGTTCTGTATAGCGACTAAGTTGACAATAATCTTTCTGTAAACGGAGATACACAGTTCGTACAGAATTGTTACTGTAGAACAATTGAATAATTTTAACGCGTAAATGTGTTGTTCCTAACTAACGTTTGATGTAGTGAATACGCGCCATTAATGACAACTTTCTAATTTACAGTGTAGCCAATATAGGAAACTCGAATCACCCATTATTATAACCATAAATTTTGGTAAATTTATATTTGCTTGCGATCGGTTAATAAACTGAACATTTCTAACGTTCAAACCGGTTAGAAAGCGCGCTATTACATATCGAGGTAGGTAATAGCACTTTTTCGCATTTTGACAAGTAATGTGCTATTTTACTACAATCAAAATCGTTTATTAAAGTGGCACTTTACCACATAGATACGTCACTTTACTACATAGTTATGTCATGTCCATAAAACACAGTTTGACAGAAAATTATTTATTTAAATATTGGAATTGGAACTATTGTGAAATATATTAAAAGTACAATTATTCAAATCTGAAAACCTAACAACACCCATTTTAATCAAATCTATTTGCTCTTTCTGAAAATTATTATAATTCTCCATCTGTATTCCTGAATGATTGTTAATTTGTATAGTACTTTTCAACATTGAATATGTAGACCACAAACTGGATGCCTTAAGGGCTTTTGCCTAAAATAATGAAAGACATTGTATGAATAGCACTAAAATATATAGAAACAAATAGCTTACCTTCTCAAAAAAATACACTAGCATTACACTTTCATCAATTATTAGTGCTTTTTTTGTTATCTTCCAATTACAAAATATTTCATATGTTCGTATTTTTCTTTTGATTTCAAAGGAAGTAAACCCGAAGACGCTTCTCGAGCGGCATTTAAAATATCTTCAGAATAATGTTCTAAAGTATGTTTAGTAGCAAGACTCATTTTTAACTAAAACTCAAATAGACTTACAGAAAATGAAGTTTGTTTACTGTTACTGTGTCGTTACTATGTAAATAAACAAAGCCGAATCAGATTACGGAAAACCTGTACAAATACCTACTATAACATTTTAAATTTTTAAGTTTATAATGCTTATTCTTGCAAAATGCGAAAAAATAGTGTAAACAAACTCGTAAGAAAAGCAGTTTTACTAAACTCATACAGCTTTAAGTTACTCACTCGCTCCGCTCGCTCGTACTCAACGCTATATTCGTTTAGTAAAACATTGCTTTTCTATTCTTGTTGTTTAATATAAAAAGCGTTCAAATAAGCTTTGCCTCTAGTAGGCCATTCCTTTAAAAACGTATGATTATTAATAATTTAAATTTGCATTAGTTGTCAATTAGACAGATGTATAGTTGACAAAAATTGCTTTGTAATTTAAAATTGATTTAAGATGGTTTTTACTATACAACACAAATCATTCATGCTAGAATCTTATTTTCGAGACGGACGTAAGATTGACGGACAATGGCAGTATTCTCTTCAAGATTGTTTAGAACAATTTAGAATTTAGTCGAAGGAGAATTATTGGCCCTATTTTTTTTAACGGAACCTTAACAGGAGAAAAGTATCGACAAGAAATTATTATGCAATTTATCGAACAGCTTGACGACGAAGAAACAACACAGGGTTACTTTCAACAAGACGGAGCTAGATCACACACAGCAGGTGAAACAATTAATATTCTGCAGCAATTTTTTCAAAATCGGTTGATAAGTTTAAACACTGAACATGAATTTCCACCAAGATCTTGTGACATTACCCCATGTGATTTCTTTTTATGGCCATTCTTAAAGAACTCAATTTATCAAGTACAGATACCTGATCTTGCAGGCCTTCAAATCAGAATTGCTGAAAGAATTAATGGAATTGACAATGCGATACCACAAAACACTTTTTCCTCCATTAGAAGAAGATGTGAGAAATGTTTCGAACAAGGTGGTGGACACTTTGAACAATTTTTATAAAATTTTGCTTGTTTGTTGGAAATAAACATATTTCATTCACTTAAAAATGTTCGTTTTATTATTTTGACATTTGTCATTTCAATCAAATATCTCATCTCATAACCAACAAAATTCCTATTAAAATTAGTAACAAGCTAAGACATAATCATAATTTCCAAGGGCTACTTTGAGGTAAAATTTATTTGAATTCTTTGTACTATTTCCGATGACCACAATGTAAAAAGAACAAATTCGCATGATTTACTAGCACTGAAAATTGCAAATTGCATTGTATCCCCAAAACTGTGTTGAAAAGTTATCTTGTAACTAAAACTGTGCTGAAAAGTTCAAAAGGGCCAATTAGAAGCGTCGCAGAACCGTGTGCAAAGTAACAGACGTGCCAACCTACTAATCATAAAATAGCAAATAGGAAACTGTCAAATGAATGACTCTCAAATGTCAAATTGTTGTTATGAAATACATCATATATCATTATTTTGTGAATCATTCTTTTATTTTCATTGAAATTAATTCTTGTCACTAAGCGGTCGTCGGAAAAGTATAGTGTACACGTGCTGAAAATATTTCACACTCGCATAATTAAACCAATCGCCTACGGCTCGTGGCTCCAACTTCATGCTCGTGTGAAATATCCTATTTTCAGCACTAGTTGTACAATATACTATTACCGGCTAGCTTATGTCACTTTACAGGCTAGCTTACTCCACTTTCCCGGCTAGATAGTGTCATTTCAGTATTTATGAAACGTCAGTGTCATTTAAAAAAGTAAATCAAATTATAATAAAACTATTCACAAATATTTGTTAAGTAAACAACAAGACAACGTTTTAATACAAAACTTATTCGCTTTTGGAATTAATATTAATTGTCAGATTAGAATTTCCATGACTGTTTACTGTTAGAGAAAGACCATATTTAAAATCTTAGGATAATAATTTAGTAATCTGTCGGAAAATATCACTAGTAATTGTTACGTTACCTAGCAACAGTACCAAAAGCATTTATAAAAATTCCATGAAATTTAATACTAACGGGTGTTCAGAAACATTCGATGTCAAGTGGGCTCTGAACAAAAAATCGTATATCTTTACTTAAGTATCTGATTAGTATCTGATAATTATTAAATGTCAACTGTTGTCTGTCAAAAATCAATCTATCTCAGACATGACTTCATATTTTCAAGGACTACTTTGACTTCGAATGTTTCTGAACACCCGTTATTATATTTTTGAACTTGAGTGATTCAGTAGTTTATACAATAATTAATTACTAACCGATCGTGAGTAAAATAGTATACAAACCTCGGCGGAAAGATTCATTCCCGTCTCGAGAGGACTTTTTCTCTCAAAGATACATACCGAGACTGAAACTACGTTCCGCCTGGGTATGTAATGTACTATTACCTACCAAGAAACGAAATACCTATTTATTATTTTATTCTTTATCGTGACAATTATGGGCCTTGTGATATATTAAGTTAGTACATATGAAATATCGGATTTAGTGAGTAGAATTTCAAACCACGCCATGTTTAAATCCACAAAGAAGAAGTCTCTGAATACTTCCTCATTGTCTATTCAATTTATCACTTCTGCAGATATTTATAATAGTGCAAGAAGACTAAAATTAAACATGAATACTGGATATAATAGACTACCAAGTTTTATCGTACACGTGATTGCGCAACAACATTAGATTGCCTTCTACTAAAAAACGATATACCATTACTTCAATTAAATTTCCACTTAGAATAGTCTATGATTTCAATATAAATTTAGAAACATGGTGGAACAGTAAGGTTTTTCGAACAGCCATCTGACAGATTACAATTTAGTTGTGTTACAATTTAATCTTATTTCTTGTGAAATGTTTTAAATAAAAGGCATTTATTTACAGAAACGCGTTTATTGTAAAAATACTACGTTAAAGAAGATGCTCGAAATGTTGCCCTCTTATCTCGATAACACGTGTGGAATCAATCAATTACCTTTGATACGAAACTCACATTTACATACAAGGAGTGCATAAATTGACGTACTAACTCTATGTGACGACGTCCTTGGTCAAATTTAAAGTTAAAAGTCTTAATACTAAAACAGTGTATCATGCTTCGTGTGTTTTCAGAAAGAATTAAAAAGAAATATACATTTTGCAACATTTGTGAATTTTACGTTTTAAATGGTGCACATGATGCAAAAGAAATAAAATTAGCTCTTGAAATGACATATTTATTGTGAAAATATTACAAAGTTTTAAAATTTTGTGATAGTATTGACTTATTTTTTTACATGACCTTGACAGAAGTCAATGTCATTGTTACCTAAATAATTGTTCAAATTCAAATCCATCAGTTTGTAGATATAGCTGCAATCTATGTGGTATTGTTTTTCTGGTGTGATTTCTAATACTGCAGCATCAATTCGGGCACTATCTTCGTCAGCGTTTTGAGGAGCTGTAGAATAAACTTTTCCTTTAATGAAACACCAAACAAAAAAATCTAATGGGTTGAGATTGGGGGATCTCGCAGGCCATAATATGGAACCGCCACGACCAATCCATTTGTTTAGGAAGTGTTCATCCAACCAGTCTTCCACGTTACGAGCAAAGTGCACATCATGCATAAAAATCATATTATGTCGTATGTTCAGCGGTATCTAATCAATAACTTGTTCTAAAACGTATAAATATTCAAATAGATAGACTGCTTAACTGCTTAATTACATTTTTTAGTTGTCATTCTTGTGTCAAAATAATATCAGTAAAATACCAAGAAATGCTGTTACTGATTTTGAGCAATATTGTCACAGTTAGAAAATGATCAGTCAAGTAGACAAGTAGCAGCGCTTTACAACGTAAGCCATACATGTATTCTAAAAATAAGACGGAGATGGTTTGATACGCAAACAGTGGAACGTTTAAGAGGATCGGGAGGACACGTTGTCTCAAATCTTGAACAGGATGAGGCTTCGGTTCACTATATGAGAGAAAATCCATTTGTGACAGCTGTAGCAGCTCGGGAAAGAACTAACTTTCCAGGGAAGTATTCGAACAGCTCGAAGAAGAATTTAAAAAACTGGCTTAGGCAATTACGTTGCTACCAGAAAACCGTTTTTAACAGAAGCGTCCAAACAAAGTCGGATAGAATTTACCAATAATTTCCTTAACGGGGACAATGGTGACTGGAAAAATGTGATCTTTATCGATGAAAAAAGGTTTCAGTCATGTAATGTAATAATAACAGAATACGAGTTTATCGTCCGCGAAACAGAAGATATAAAGGAAGATATACAAATTCAGTAGCAAAGAGTGGAAGATTTTCGATAATGGTGTTGTCTCGGATTTCAGCTGATGGCAAAAAAGTTTTAGTTCGATTAGATGACTATTTTATAGGACCCATTTATAGAAACCTACTTGCCTGATCTTAACCATTGAGAATATATGGGGACACATAAAAGAAATATATTCTGAAGACTTTAGACCAAGAAATAGAGAAGAACTATGGGAAACAATACTCCAGGCATGGTAAAATCTAGACAACTATAGTTTTGAAAACCTAATTTTTTTCAATGAATAAATATCTACAATGCATAATAGATGGGAACCGGGATGCTATTAAAAATGAATAAATTTCATTGTTTTATTTTCGTTCTTGTTATCGTAATATATCGTTATATAATAAATTAAAAAACAATTATTTTACCGTTTCTAGTGGATTCAATCAAATGCGATATTCGTGCAAATATCCACTGCTGTCATTGATAGTAATTAATTCGAGCCTGAGTTACAATGCAAATCTTTCAAAAAATGATTAATATGTCTGGAAACTATTCCTGTCCATGGTTGTACGTCAGTGTTAAAATTTAACAGTAGTAATGCATTTGACTGGAACAACATTAGGCTATCTACTTGTTGCTGCTTATTGTTTTACGACGTTGTCAGATGTGTTTTTCGTCAAAATAACTTAATAAACACACTTTAAAATCAAAAAGAAAACTTTAACTTAAAAAAAATAATAATTCTTCTTTATTCTAACTTGTATCTCTTTCTGTCAACAAATATCGATCAATAACGCTTATTTAAAGACTGAAAGTCTGAACTTTTCGGAACCTGGTGAAGAGGTATAAAGCATGGTATAACATTTTGGTTTTAGGATTTTAGATTCCGAATTTAACAAAGAGTATAGTTAGTACGCCAATTTATACACACCTTGTATAATATTAATACATAGTTTGTGCCGACTAGAAAAATGACAAAGTGCAGGTCAAATTTAAATCACCCTGGTGGATATTTTTCATGATTATCTAACAATTCCTTAACAATTAACTTTTCTACTTCAGGATTATCCATATACACATATATTATTTTCTCTCAAGTCTTAAAATTATTTCAATCAAAGGTTCTGTCAAGATTATAGGAAAATCTTACAGTATGACAAATAATATTTAATTTCTAATTGAGAAGCAATTTTTTTTATATGGATGCAAGAAAAATAAAAGTATGAATTTATTAGAATTAACTTTAGCATACCCTACACAAACATAAATTCTATCAAACTGCCAAGTTTTCCGAAAGTTTTGTCACTGTATTGATAATGTCTCACGAAGTTTCTCAAGGCTACATTACGTTTTATCATGCCCTACTTTATTTATAATCTATAACGAAGAAGTTTGAGATTGGTAGATTAACTCTAAGAAAAAAAATAACTGTTTATGTTCAGTTGGTCGCCTTTCAATGACAGCAACGATATAATTATCCTGAAAAACGTCGAAGTTGTATACTTCATTCAGAGATCTGTAGTATTATGTTTTCCAATAAATTTGATAATAAAAGTCATACATAATATTGTTTTTTACGTGAAGGAACAAATGGAGAAAAAAACATACTTACATGACATGCAAGTTTAAATACCCAGAATTTAAATAAATATTGAGCAATCAGAATCACTGTAGGAGCATGCACAAATGATTTGATGCCAAATAAAGCATACGAGGAGAACACCGAAAAAAATAAGAATGGGTATATTTCTAAAAAAAATGAAATTTGTTTTTATTTAACAGCTACTTTTTTACGGTTTGCAAGTTTATTGCAGTGTAGTTTGTTCGGTTGCTCTAATAGTTTGTTCGTTATCATAATTTAAAGATTTTGTGTTTATCCAAAAATGAATTTGACCAGAGAACATTTCCGAGGTTAGGTTTTTTTAATTTAAATTGTCATTAACGCCCAAACAATGTGAAGATCGGAAATAGATCAAGAAGGATTGAAATTGGACTTCGCTTGGAATACGAATGTAAAAATGACTGAGAACACTGCCGTAATGTGTAGAAGAGACAATTACAACCCAGCAATTGTTGACAAAATATCTAGAATTAATGTAGATCTCGGTTTTCGGGTTGGAACCGCGTCGAGTTAGGCGTAATTTCCAACGTCCACTATTGCAACGCGCATCTTCAGGGCTGTTCGTAGTTGTTCATCGAAACCCAGTAGCTTGAAGAATGCATTCTTCAAGCTACTGCTGGTTGGCGTGAGCTACGTCTATACTCCATTAACACGATGTGCTCAAATTTCTTTGGTATATTTGCTGCCATCTGGTATCATGTTAATGGACTTACACCTGTATAGGTATTTTTTTCCTTGCTGTACCGGCACATCTGGACGAGAGAAAAACGCTACTCTCGAAGTAGTCCCTTTTGTCAGTCAGATGTCACTAGATTATCTGATACCACCTGATAGGACAAGTTTTGCTATACCTGTGAGGTAATCCATCAAACTTTGCTTCAATAGCCAAACTGACGAAGTCTATTAAGACAAAAACACGTGTCTTTGGCAAATGTGTGTAATGCATACGTGCTTAATGTATTGATGTACTCAAATTTCTTTGGAACATTATGTATGTAAAATATAATATTCAGAATGAAGATGAATTAATAATTAAAGTAAGCACAGCAATTTATTAGTGCAGTATACAAAACAAGGAAGCAATAGAAGCAAGCACTAATTTTTTCTTTTAACACAAAAGTGTTGGGTCTGGAAAGAAACGTTTTATTTTTATTGGAGAAATTAATCTTCGTCATCTGTGAAGTCATTCAATGAAGTTTGTCGTGTGGGGTTTTGATGGTCCGTTTACCTATTGTTTAAATCAAAAGAAGAACAAAACACAATCTAGTTCTTCGCTTAAGTTAATAACATTTCCAAGGAACCAAGATGAATTATTAATTTCTACGATCTTATTAGTGATATTTTATTGCAGGTCATTAAGATCAAAAACAGGTGTTACAAAAATATAATTTTTTAAGTACGGCCATAAAAATAAATCTTGAAACGAGGCGGCCAAACTGTGTTTGTATTTAAATAAATAATTTGATTTCCAAAAAATTCTCTCAAAACAACAATGTTTGCATTGGTAGTATGTACATGAGCTCCATCTTGTTGGAAATATCCTTTCTCTAATTAATCATCGTGTAACAATTGAATCAAGATTTCCAGTATGTAAGGCGCAGCGTTTAATATTCCTAAAAAGTGTAAACATTTTTTGGCTACTGTTTAAAATTTTCTATTTTTAATCGACATTCCTTCAAAAAGTATAGGTCCAATAATCCTTCTCTGACAAACAGCTGCCCAAACTCCAATTTTCTGTGGATGCAGTGGTGCTTCCACAAAAAGTGCGGATTATTTGCGTTCCACATCCTCATGTTTTGAGAATTTACGTAAGCCAGAGAGATGAAACCAGTATCTATCAGTAAACATAACCTTTTCAATGCCTCCATCATTAACAACAAAATGGTCAATAAATCTTTCATAAAATTCCTGTCGTTTCGGTCTGTCCACAGGAAATATTTTATGAGTCGCTTGCAAGCGGTAGGGATGTAAATGTAAATCATGCTTAACGATACGTCTGCAAGTGCTATAAGAAAAATCTAATTCTTGGTGTAAATATCGCACAGAAAGCTGAGAACGTTCTTCTACCGATTGCCTTACCGCTTCAACATTTTCTTCATTTCTAACTGTTGAACTACCACTGCCCTTTTTGCGATCCACGTTTCCTGTTTCCCTGAATAATTGTACAAAACGGCGAATGCATATGGAAAGCTGATTATATGGGATAGCAATATCTGGTGATTCAGCAAAAAAGCCTGATATGCATTCCTGATAGAATAAACCCATTCACCATTAATTTTTATTTCTAAAATAAATTTCAACCATACAAAAGCCATTATTAAACAGCTAATAAATTCCAAAGATATCTTCCAACTTGTCAATTTGACTTATGATTATTTACAAAAGACACTTCGTCAATTCTCTATGCTTAAACATGACTTACAGCAGACCGATTTTCATGTGGCCGGTGGGAGAATTTGTACGTGCGTAAGTAAGGGTCAGTGTTCGATAGAGACAGTATTCGAAAAAATGAAATGCAAACTCTTTGTGCGAGTCGTGCATTGGGACGTAGTAAGGGATAGTAACGGATGCCAGAGGTTCCCCTACCTATGAATTTCGTGCGCATCTCGAGGGCGGTACTTCTAACCGGCCACATGAAAATCGGTCAGCTGTATATGTCTATCTCGGTCGTTCATGGCCTACCTAGGATACAAATTTTGTGACTCGCTTGATATATTTGCCGTATGAACACGGCAATTATCATTCTGAAATATGTAATTATTCTGATCGCAGCATCGCATTATCGACGAGAATCAGGAAAATTTGTTTGAATAATAGTGCTCCTTGCACATTCGAACGGAGGGTTTCGCAAATAAGGCACTAAAACGTTATCTAATTCCAAGTGAGAAATTCTTATAAGACATGTTCCTTATTTTCAAGTATTTTAAATAGTTTAATTAACAAATGTCAACTTGATAATCAAAATATGTATTAAAGCAAACCAAAAAATTAAAAATACTTTGAACGAAATTAATGTAGCCATTACTGTATATACGAAACATCTCCACAATTTTCAATTTCAAAACCATCGAATACTTTAGAATTATTTAACTTTAGAATCGTTCAACTATTGTAAAAAAAAATTGCGTTCGCGTAATAAATCAAAATAGTTGTACGCAGCTGCAAAACATGGGAATAGGAATTCCCAACGGTACATTATGTTGTTCAACTTTTCTCTTACGAATTTTCTATTTATTTAGCAAAATTATTTCTGTGACTGGAAAATGTACTTTGCAGATGGAATTAAACTTATTTGATATTTATACTTATTTTAAATACTAATAAAAATATTGTTTTTGTAATATTATTTAATTTTTGGCTACTACTGATGTATTTCAACAGCTTCTCGGTTTATCTTGAATAATTGCGAAGTAAGTTACGTAAAAGACATTTTTATAGGCACTATACGCTTGCGAAAAATCTATTTCTAAAGTTCACAAGTTTCCTATATCTCTGACAAATATTTTCATCTTCGTCTACCTACGCTGAATATAATGACTGAACCTTTGAGAACCTTATAAAATGGCAACGACCTTAGGCAATTTACGTAAAAATAGATTTTTAATTTGATTTCGTGTATATTTATACTCATACAAGGGTTATTTTTGCTTAAATTGCTTGAAGTAGGCAGATAAAAATGTACACGTTGAAGCCGCGAAGAAGTTATTATATATAGTAACTCAACTTCCGTAACAAATAAATTAAACAATAACGACATCAACAAATTAATTAGATTATGTCATTAATAAAAAAAAGTTTAATATTGTAGAACGATCAATCTTATTGCAACTAATTTTAAATTTTAATTCTTTAACCTTTCTCGATAAACTTAACGCATCCTCATCTACATTTTCCTTTTTTGATCTTGTTTTTTTATTAATTCCGATATTATATACACATATTATAGAATAAAAAAAAAAGAGAAATTGATTGGAATAGAAACTGTATAAGAAATGCTCTCAATGATAATAATAATCAATCCAAACCAGAGCTAAACTTCACAAATATTAAACATTTTTAAATGTGGCAGACTAAAGAACTATTTTAATATACTCGTATACATTAATAGAAGCAAAAAAGAAAATAAAAAATAAGAAATTTTAAGTATCATAAAAATGCTTTTAATCAAAATAATAACAAAATAAATTTTAACTACATCTAGAATTTCTCCAAATGAGCTATGATTAATATCACAATATGACGCTATAATATTGAATAATCTACATATTCTTGAAATGGAAGAGCTAAAAATAGCATTATTCCTACCTGTAGTACAATCTTCTTACTACCTTCTTCCAACGACCTGTGTTGTCGTAATTTCACTGGACTTTTTACTGTCCATACTGCAAACTTCTTCAGGATCTGGTATCAAACTGATACCAGACTGATATCAGTCCGATACCAGATTCTGAAGAAGCTGGCAGTATAGACAGCGAAATGTCGAGTGAAATTACGACAACACGACGCAACTCGCAAAAAGATTGTAATGGGTGCGGCAAAATATACCAAGGTCAAGTTTAGTAAATAGGTAAGGTGCCTCGTAACTAATGGTGGTCGCCATACTGCACATCATCGGGCGTGTCATGCGTTTCCTGTCTAGTTGACTAGTTAATTATGTGATGTTTGTAGTGTTCGTAGCGTTGTTTTCTAATTTCATAGCGTTTTATATGCTTATATATACACTCTATTTAACTTCTTCTTCTGTTTTGGGTTGGACGCCAGCACGTTCAGGCACTTGAGCACACTGCTCTTTGTACTATCCCCAGTAGATCTCTCAGTTCCACTCTGTTAGTCTTGTGTCCTCGATAAAAGCCACTATCCTCCTCAGGGGAACTTTGAGTACACTTGTAGGATCCAATAGATCTCTCCCGAAGTATTTCTGTCTGAGCTCCTTCAGTTCCTCACACGTGCATATTACTACCTCCTGTTTTTCACATCTCCTACACCAGAGCTCGCTAACCAAGCCCATGCTGTACAGATGCTTCCTTAAAGGACAATGTCCGGTTATTAATCCGGTAATTATTTTAATTTCTTTTTTGTTACTCCGAAATAGGTTTGCTGAAAACCTTCCGTCCAGCTCCCTTAGTAGTATTTTGGTATGCAGTTGACCATCCGTTAACCTCCATTTCTTTTTATGATCCCTTTCTAGCCATAATCAGATCTCCCTTTTAGCGGAATCCTTAGCGATTTCTCATACAGGTTCTGGTCCTATGAAGTTTCTATTAGTACCTTCTTTGGCCAGTTTGTCGGCTCATTGCCTTTAATTCCCTCATGTCCTGGCACCCATATCAGTGACACAGTATTGTCTTGTGCCAGTTTATTGAGGACTTGTTTACAATATTTCACCAGCTTAGATCTGATAGATGGATTCATAATGGAATGTAAAATAAAACAAAACAATTAATTTGAATAATCTTCCAGCCTTAACGTAACAGCCTCATCTATTCAATTCGATTCATAATGGCTTTATTTGACTATTTACAAGTGTTTTACATTATAGTGAGAATAAAACAATTAAAAATTTTTAAAAAATTGTGAATTAAAGTAATATATTAACTCAATAAAGTTTTTTGTTTATGAAGATTGCAATCTTATTTTGGATATTTATAAGAAAACTGCATTAAATAATATCTTGATATCCAGTTAGTATTTGCATTTGTGAACCCATTTTTTAGACATACAAAAACCTTTTATTAAGTCCGTAATAAGGACTTATTGAAAGAACTGGGTTGTGACAGTAGAATACTAAATTAATTAATATGTGGAGTCAACCACCTTCATTTCCTTTATAATTTATAAGCGCACTTTTTGAAGTGTTATTCGCCTCAAGAACGGGTACAAATTGTTAAATTGTATCTCCAAAATCTTTCCTTCGATAACTTCAACTCAACGCGCTTTTAAGAGAACCTATCCAGGTCGAAGAGCTCCACACAGCTCTTCGACCTGGATAGGTTCGCTAGAAACAATTCGACGTTTGTTAAACGCATTTTTACAAAAGTGATGTAAAACATGCTGGTAGACCTCGTTCTGATCGTCCAAACGAAAAAATTGAGCTTGTTCGGCCAAGAAAGAAGGGATTATCACGGACAACGATTCGATCGATTCCCACCAACCTCGCTTGCCCCTGGCTATCCTCCGCTGCCGCGGTTGCTGTAGTGTTAAAACCAAATATTTTCTATTTTTTTACACTTTTTCCGCTTTCAAATGTCCAATTAATATTCAAGCGAAAGCATTAGACATAGAATATCATATAAATCGCGATCACATTAATCACATTGATATGGGAATTATTCTTGATGAAGCTCCTGTATTAGAAGCTCCTCAATTTAATCCGTTGAATGTATCGGAACATACTATTAAATTATTTCATTTAGATCCCGACAGCTTGTGCGAAGACAGTGATAATTTTAGCAAACTTAACGTGAGTTATCTTAAAAGCATTCAAAATAAAATTATTGTTTATAAAAAAGTTTCATAAATTGGTAGTCAAAACGTAAGTAACTTTTTCTTTAACGGTAAAATTCGTTATTCAGTGTTCCTTAATGGAATTTTGAGAAAATATATGATGTTTCTAATAACTATAATTACAACTTAAATTGTAATCAATTTATTTACATGTATGATACAATTGAAAGCTTTTTCATGTTCAAACTGAGAAGAAAAATTCAAAACAATAACACGTGATTATTACGATATTTCATATTGGTACATTCACAAACATTCAATGTTTCATTCTCACTGCACGTGGTGTCTACTGCCTATTGAAATATATTCTGGCAAGTATATTGTAAATTCTATTTCCGATATTGAAATAGATTTTCCACATATCCTCTTAAAAGCTCATAGTCCTTGTCAAACTATGATGATTAAGATTGGGAAAAACATTCGAATATGTATATACAAGCTGGCCGGCCAATAATGATGTCCAGGCAGAACCAGAAACTTCCACAAGAAGACGTGCGGTGCAATTAGGGTTGTCTGAACCAGCTTTACGAAGAATTTTTGCACTTATACTTGCATCTATATCCATACAAAATTCAAACTGTGTTCAAACTATGGCCAATTAATAGTAAAGGGTCCGGCAGAAAGAATGCAAGGATTGCAGATATTGCTTCTACGTTAGTGGTGATAAAAAAGTGTGGTGGGACTTTAAGTACGCTAACTCAAACGGTTTCAGCATGCCTTGGCCAAGCGAAGAGCGTGCGTCCATTGTTGAAACTTATTTTAAAAATAGCGGTTCTGTCATTTCAACACAACGAGCGTTCAGGCAAAGTTTCAATATTCGCTCATTGGATTCAGGGCCAGTTCGTAAAATGTTGAAAGATTAAAGCAGTCCGTTGAGCGATCGTCGCGTCGTTCCGCATTGAATCAAACGACCATTTTGCAATTGTCCGACCGAAGTTTGAGACGAATGCAATATCCAGACCTTAAGTTCCATCCTTACAAGATGGCTCTTGTTCATACGCTACATGAATGTGATTTTCAAAAGCGTGTGCTTGCGTGCCAGGCCATTCTTCTAAACGTACCTAGAAATGCAAATTGACTGACCAGTGATGAATCTCATTTTCACTTATCTGGTTTTGTGAATAACCAAAATTACCGTTATTTGGCATCAGAAAACCCTCATGAACTTGATGAAAAACCATTGCACAGCTAGCGAGTGACAGTTTAAGCGATGGTGTCTGCATTTAGAGTGTGGGAGCCCTACTTTTTTGAAGAGAATGGAGCGGATGTTACAGTGACATCCGCTCGTTACGTCCACATGTTACAAACCTTTGTGCAACCAAAATTGCAGCAGCTCAATGGTGAGATATGGTTACAACAATATGAAGCCACTTCGTACACATCACGTGTGTCCATAAAAGTTTCGATCTCGCGCCATTTTTTTTGTAATTTTTTTTCTCTGGGGTTACCTGAAAAAAAAAGTGTAGGCGGATGAACGCTAGGAGAATGGCTACGGATAGAAACACGTGGAAGAGTTTCTGTAGAACAGAACTCCTCAACATTTAACGGTAAAAGAGGAACCAGATATGTAAATTCAAAAGTGACAGTAATTATATTGAAAAAGGAAAATACGAGGTGCTACCTAGAAATTCCCGAAATGTTTTAAAAAAACACAATAAATTGTTCTTACAACTTATTCACTACTATCCCCTTCAAAATGCTCTCCTGCAAATGCTTTCGATGATTCGATCTGAATCTCCTCAATCGTCTAAAAACTCCTTCAGCTTCAGTTTCAACTTTAGAAACAGAAAGAAGTCACAATGGGCAAGATCTGGGGAGTAGGGAGGGAGGGGTAGTACTGCCGTCTTCGTTGGGGCTAGAAACTGACGCAAAACAAATGACGTATGAGTTAGTGTATTATCGTGGTGTAGATTACACAAATTGTTGTGCCACTTGACAGGCCGCTTGCGTCGAATGTTTTCTCTTAGTCGCTGACGAATAACACAATAAAATTATCCACTAACTGTTTTACCTGTTAGTGGATAATTTTATTGCGATACCTAGTGGGAGAAATTCTTTGTGCACGATGCCATCAACGTCCAAAAAGCAAAGCAACATCGCCTTGACGTTGCTTCGAACTTGCTGTTCTTTCATCGGTCGTGGTGACGATGACGTCTTCCAGTGCGATTACTGCGCTTTGTTTCGTGACATAACCATACACACATGCTTGGTCGCTAGTAATGATTATGGTACTGAAATTCGCATTCCTTTCGGCAGTTTCTTTCAGCTTTGTGCACACATAGTCCGTTTCTGTTTAATGCTGAGTAACCTTGGCGCAAACTTTGGTGCAATACGCCACATGTTGAGTTCACCAGACAAAATACGCTAACAAATGCCGTACGGCGTTACAAATGTCATAGATTGTTCTCCTTCGGTCTTGCAGGATGGCATCACACGCTTTTGACACATTTTGTGTCGTGTTTTCCGTTGTTGGAATCATCATCATCAACAGACACACGTCCATTTAAAACTGTTGTACCACTCATACGTTTGTGTCTGACCTAAAGCAGTCTCACTGTTTAAGCATTTTTAGAGTTTACGCAGCAGTTTTACAAAATTTGAAACAGAATTTGATACACGTTCTTTGTTCTTTCACATTAGACATTGTAGTGTCGCAGAATACCTCAAACACAACTCAACAAATATAAATATAGAAACTATTACCACCGTTTGCCAAACTGACTTAGTATAGACGTAGCACACACCATCTAGCGCTAGAAAGTAGTACTACCATCACTTCGCGCGCCTCATTCAAATTCCTGAAATTTATGAGTAACACTTCGTATATATTTTTATAACACTGTATTTTTTCAGTAAAAGTATAAATTTATAGCATTTATTATGTAATTCAGGTTCATAAATACATTTTCTTCCATCCTTCTTCGATCTAAAAGGAAAATAAAAATGTGTCTTAACGCATTTAACTTGCGAAATGCTAATATTAACGTCTACTCCATTAATATGATCAAATTATGTACAAATCACAATCGCTAAAAATAACACAAGCATCTGATTGAGTCATGTTACACAAGTAATTTAATTAGAACTAAAATTTACAAGAAAATTCTTGGAATTAATAAAACGAAGTGTATTCATTACTGAACACACAGGCAGGAAGATACATATATAGGAAAACACGCGTACAAATACCGCATGTTTTTTATATGCGCGTGAGATCAAATCTCTCGTATAATTAATGTAAATGTGTAATTAGTATAGACGCGTGCAAAAGCGAATATTTCATTGTCGACATTTTTTTTAAGAAAACCATTAAAGTGCTTTATTAAATTATAATTTTAGATACTGACTTTTTCTTCAGAAAGACATGCAATGTAATGAGAAAATTTAATTTTTGCGTTTTATTAATTGCAATATAAACCTCATACAAACTATTAATGTATAGAATATATTATTTTCCTTCGAAGATTCATAGAAATTTTCGATAACTCAATTTCATACATCATGAATATTAATAATAATAATAACAATTATTGTTATTATTATTATTATTAATTATTATTATTATTAATAATAATAATTATTATTATCATTTCACGCTAAAAAAATTATTTCCAAGCGCCCCCCCCCCTGTCGAAACCATTAATTTAATTGAAAATTTGCTTATAGCTAATAACAGGTTACTCTTTCATCCAAGGCTGATGTATTGAAAGTACTGCATAGGAAGGGGAATATTGGAGCTAATGTAAAAATCCAGGCTGACCTTACTTTTATGCAGCGGCAGAAATTGAGGAATCTTCGCTTAAGGATAAGATTCATTAATGATATACAAGAATGTGTTTTAGATGGTAGGTTATGTTTATGGTTTAAATACAAACAGATCTTATTCGCTTTTCTATTTTAAAAAGTGGGCGTGTGTCGATACAAATTTGAATGTAAATAAATTAAATATCTTTTTATTCTGGCGTTAATATTAAATGACTAAAATGATTGCTAAAAAAATAAAAAGTAAATTTTCAAATAAATATAATTAAGCTTAGAATATCAGAAATTATCGGGATATTAATTTATTAACACTTCGACATTAATTTTCACATGTTGCGTCCATATACCGCAGCATTTCAGTATGTTTTTCCCTTATTCTAATTTCTATATTTTCATTCTCAGATCACCGTAATATACACGTAGCCTGAATCATAACAATATATATATATATATATATATATATATATATATATATATATATATATATATAAGTGTTTAGATAATTTCTTAACCGTTTATTAAATATAACAATTGATAAATTATTGGAGTTTGTCGGCTTTTATATGAAATATTTACAAATATCAAGTTAGTATGTATGTAATTGCAAAGTAAGGGGGGATGTAAACATTGCTGTCTACAAATTACAAAGCAAATCGTTTAATTGAAAAATATTGTCTATGTTGGCACTCGAACCCAAGTCTACAGTTTGCCGGACTGTCGGCAAACCGACAGTCCGGCAATTTGTAGACAGCAATGTTTGCACCCTCCCCTACTTTGCAATTACATACATACTAACTTGATATTTGTAAATATTTCATATAAAAGCCGAAAAACTCCAATAATTTATCAATTGTTATATATACAATGTGTCCGGAAAAATTTGGGAAATCTCTCGGATTCAGATAGAACATTAAAAAATAAGATGACTAGCTCCCATAATTTTTTTCCTAGCGGCCCTCCCTACGGAAATACGGCCTCCTAAAAGACGCCACTGGAAATCAATTTTTCTTGAATAACTTTTAAACTACTTATTATAATTTAATGAAAATTTAATACGATAAACAGTAGTAAGGACCTCTTAAAATACTGTCCTCAAATTTAAATTAGCTTGTTTAGTTTACCAGGGGCGGACTAGGTTGTTCATTTTAATGCTTATATTTTTAACACCCTGTATGATAAGGAGTTAATAATAACAAATTTAGATACCTTGAATATTAAGCAAAAGAAAAGGTACTCTTGTTCATTGTCGATAAAATGAACCGCTTTCGAGAAAAAAAAAATAAAGGAATTAATGTTTTATTTCTATTAAAAAGAACCATGATTTCTAATTTTTTTTGTCTGCAACAAAGTGTGATACAAAAGTCATTCCAGGAACAAAAAAGTTTTAGTTTAGGTTATTTAATCCGACAAAATTACAAAGATTCTTAGAAATGCAGTTTTGTCCCAGAAAGGCAGCTTAACAAAAATTATGTTTAGAAATGTACTCACTAAAGCTTGCAACGATTGAACCTAAATACGCTAATTAGAAATAATCAATTAAAAGCTTCATAAGTGGGTTCAACATGGGCTCCGTGAACTCTGATACACTCGCGGGCACGACGAATAGAGGACTGCTGTACTCGCCACAACAACCCAGCATTGTTTCTTATCACATCACAATGAAATGTGATTCTCTGTAAAAGTTCCTCCCTAGTATCAACCGGAGAGGAATACACCAAGGTTTTGAGATGACCCCACAGGTGAAAATCCATTGGCGTTAGGTCGGGACACCGTGGATACCAGGCAATGGGACCTCCTCTGCCTATCCAACGGTTTGGATAGACGTTATTCAGGTGGTCGCGTACAGCAACGCTAAAATGATGTGGGGCCCCATCATGCATAAAATACATGCTTTGGCGGGTTGCAAGTGGCAAATGCTCTATTGAATCCAGAAAAGCGTTCTGAAGGAACTGTAAATAAAGTTCACCATTCAATCGTGGCGGCAATACGCATGGTCCAATCAAAAAATTGCCAATTATTCCTGCCCAAACATTAATTGATTGGAAGTGATATTGATAATGATGAACGACAGTGGCATGAGGGTTTTCATCAGCCCATACATGCGAGTTATGTAAATTTACAATACCATTTTTGGTAAACCCTGCTTCATCGGTAAAAAGAATAGTGCTAATGAAGTTTGGGTTTCTTCGTTGCTGATCTAACAGCCAGTTTGCGAACTGGATTCTACGAGGAAAATCTTCAGGAAGTAGTAGATGCACTTTTTGCAGATGATAAGGGTATAACAACTGTTCTTTAAGTACTTCATGAATTGTCGTTTTTGACGTATTAAGCTGCGCGGCTAATCTTCGAGTGCTTATTGAAGGAGTATCACCTACAGTATCCAAAATATTTTCCTCCAATTGCACCGTACGTACTGTTCTTCTCACACCATCATCAGTACTTGTTTTCGCAAAACTTATTAAAACATTAAAGAAAGTCAATAATGTTACCTTAGTAACTGGAATCGCCCACCAGTCTCTCTTAGACGTTAGTCAAGTCGCTGAAATGTTTTCTGATTTGGAATATTGCGATTAGGATATCTTTCTTCATGCTTCCAAAGCATTGCAAGATGCAAGACCGTACATAAGATGCATATCTGCATACTCACTAAATGTGTATCCCATTATCAAATTAAATTTACCAAGATATTTAAAATTCAATAAATTAATATCGAAGTAAAGGATCAACGTATTAACAATATGAAAGATAACAAGATTTAAAATTTACACGTCAATGCAAGATATTTATTAATTCGTGTGTACCATAGTAACGTTTGTAAAAACAACGCGTTTTTTAGTACTGAAAACAGTTTTATTTCAGACTTTTGTATCACACTTTGTTGCAGACAAAAAAAATTAGAAATCATGGTTCTATTTAATAGAAATAAAACATTAATTCTTTTATTATTTTTTTTTCTCGAAAACGGTTCATTTTATCGACAATGAATAAGAGTACCTTTTCTTTAGCTTAATGTTCAAGGTATCCAAATTTGTTCTTTTTAACTCCTTATCATACAGGGTGTTAAAAATGTAAGCATTAAAATGTACAACCTAGTCCGCCCCTGCTAAACTAAACAAGCTAATTTAAATTTAAGGACAGTATTTTAAGAGTCCTTACTACTGTTTATCACATTAAATTTTCATTAAATTATAATAAGTAGTTTAAAAGTTATTCAAGAAAAATTGATTTCCAGTAGCGTCCTTTAGGAGGCCGTCTCTCCGTAGGGAGGGCCGCTAGGAAAAAAGTTATGGGAACTTGTCATCTTATTTTTTAATGTTCTATCAGAATCCGAGAGATTTCCCACATTTTCCCGGACGCATTGTATATATATATATATATATATATATATATTTATATATATATATAATATTTTCGTGACCTTGGTATGATATGGTAAATTAAATCAGTTGGCGATTAAAGGTCTGTTTTACTTCAAAGTACATATATTTAAAAAAACCCTACATGTTTCGGCAATGATGCCTTTATCAAGGATTTAAAAAATATAAATGACAGAATTGAATAATCATTTGACATTTGTATTCTGTCATTTATATTTTTTAAATCCTTGATAAAGGCATCATTGCCGAAACATGTAGGGTTTTTTTAAATATATGTACTTTGAAGTAAAACAGACCTTTAATCGCCAACTGATTTAATTTACCATATATATATATATATATATATATATATATATATATATATATATATATATATATATATATATAATTGAAAAGAAATTATCGACCGTGATATATTATCAAAAATTAATAAAAATTCGGGTAAGCGGTCAATTAAAGAACTCCTTTATTAAATTACCCTATATTTCGCGACAGACTTTGTCGCTTCTTCTGGGGTAAAAAATGTAAAGTTAAAAAATAATAAAATTGACGTACAAAATATAAAAATCATTTTTATATTTTGTACGTCAATTTTATTATTTTTTAACTCTACATTTTTTACCCCAGAAGAAGCGACAAAGTCTGTCGCGAAATATAGGGTAATTTAATAAAGGAGTTCTTTAATTGACCGCTTACCCGAATTTTTATTAATTTTTAATTATATATATATATATATATATATATATATATATATATATATATATATATATAGCTTCACAGTCTTGACATTTAATGGTATATACTCCAGATTTTTCTAGTTTGCCTGTTTTATCTTTGTTGTTATTTAATATAGTACCTAAATATTAAGAAAATTAGACATTAAAATTATATGTAACAATAAAGCAAAATAGGTACACTAAAATTTTGTCGTCTATCGCTTAAAATATATATATATTATATATTGAGCTTTCGGGGTCTAAATGTAAATTATTATCTTTAATAGTCGACCTTAATTATAAAATCTTTGATATTTCTGTTAATTTTTGAAACCCATCATTTTTTGTTGTAATACTATAAAATTAATCTTTTCAACACTTTTGAATAAATTTTCGCAATGTTATTCAATAGAAATTGACTCTATTAAAGATATTTGGTCAGTCTCTAATTTTTTAAGTAATCCACTTAAAAAACTATAATGTGCTTTAATATATGTCAAGTAATCTAGAATCTCGCGTTTTACGAATAAACTTTTGGATTCTATAATTGATTCAGCTGAATCAGAATAATCTAATACAATGTTTTTATATGATTATAGTTATTCGCCTGGAATAATATGGCTGCGTCTAACCACGTTCCCCATCGGGTAATGAGCGGTTCAAGAGGTACAGGAACATTCGGCAATTTATCTTTGTATACATGGACTCGTAGAAGTGCTTTCTTAAATATTTTTTTACGTTCGAAGTTAAAGAATTAACTAGAAGAAACTGACCTCTAATTTCCTCGCAAACTCTATTTATTCCGTGTGCTAGACAAGTCACGTGGATTAACCTTTTGTTAAAAAATTTAAATGCCCCTGCTTTTTTTGTCATATACACTGCCGCATCTGTGACGAAAAGAAGAATTTCGTCAGTCGGCAGAATATCTGAAGCAAAAAGTCATCAAACTTTCATTAACAAGGTGAACACTTTCTATGCTATTGGTTTCCTCTAACTCTTTCGTACTGATTAAAAAAGATTTTTGAAAAATATTTCGTTTAAGGACACCAACTAATAAATTTGCAATACAGCGACCACGAACATCGGTCGTTTCAAAAAAAATATGCGACTTTCTGTTGAAAATGTAAAAAGTATTCACTTTATATATACAAACTAAAAATAAGAATTACAACTTAATTTTATGCAAAATATGTAATTTTTTTACACCTTTAATCGCATTATTTCAGTGTAGAATGGATATATACAAAATATTGGGGTAAATTCCTAATAATAAAAAATATGTTTTTTACATAAAATTTGAACTCTAGATATAACTATAAATAATTCGTCAACACATCGCATACAATGTGAATTAGCAGGTTTCTTACATAGATCAATTATTATCCACTATCGAAAGCAAATAATAAAAAAGAACTAAATCTATCAGACAAATAGCAATCAATAATGGCTACACATATACTCTAATTGAAAATATGCTGACAAATAAAACTATTTTAAAAAACGATCTCTATGCAATCTCTCTTGTAATAAGGAACAGGCCAAATTCAAAATTTAGACTACACTGAGGAACCTAATGAAGATATTTCAATGTATTTCAAAAAACTTAATATAAACACGGTTTTCAAAACAAATAATAATTTATCCAGACACTAAAAACAATAAAGATAGAACAGATAATAATAAGAAATCAGGAGTCTAATAAGTTTTCTTGTGGATGCGGTAATATATACGAGTATGTTGGTCAAACAGAAAAATCGTTAAAAAATCGTTAAATCGTTAAAATAAAAAACAAGATTCTGCTTTTTCCAATCATCTATAGTAGGAAACCACTCATTCAATAACGATTTTCAAATTCTACATTTAGAAAATTTTGGTAAAAAATTAAATTTCCTTGAAAGTTTATAAATTAATAAATTAAAATATTCACGAATTTTAGTTTACGATGAGTTGGATTTAAATAACTCACCTTCGTTCAATTTAATCATTTATAGTAACACTTTAGACGATAATAGAAATGCATATTTACTTTATTAATAAATTTAATTCGTAAACATGTTTATGACTGGTCTCAGAATAAGGAGTTATTCAAATATCGTGCCAAAAGCTACATATTTTTCATTAATTTCATTGGCTCTTCTGCAGACAAGTTCAATATCAAAAATTATCTACAGTGTGTCACAGAATAACTATTCCTAATTTTCAAAAATAATAGAGGGCACTTAAATAAATATTTTTTATTAATAAACTAGTGTCTGGGAATTTCTCGGTGTCCAGATAAACTCGAAATTTTTAAAAACAATTTAAATTACAACAGGAAAGAGTTAAGCTAAAGAACATTTTATTAGACAACATACTTTACTGGAATTGCTTGAAAATTTCCCACTTAATATTCGAAGATATATTGTCTTCCAGCATGATGGTGCACCATTGGATTAAATTGCTGAAATTATCTCAATGCACAATGTCCAAATGGATGGATCGGAAGAGGAGAGCCGATTTCTTGGCCTGCACGTTCACCAGATATGACTCTTGTTGATTTTTGTATTTGTAGCCATATTAAATCACTGGTTTGTGAGACACATGTTAATACAGAACAAGAGTTAAGAGTAATTATTCTAGCGTTTGATGATATTCGTGAACGTTCGCAGCTACTTCCAAGAATTCGACAGTCGATTGCACATCGTTACAACTTGTGTATCGAAAACGGTGTTCGTAACTTCGAACAATTTTTATAAAGTTTGATGCAGTATTATTTCTAATAAAATGTTCCTTAACTTAACTCTTTCCTGTTGTAATTAAGATTGTTTTTAGAAATTTGGATTTTATCTTGACACCAAGAAATTTCCAGGCAGTAGTTTATTAATAAAAAATGTTTATTTAAGTGCCTTCTATTACTTTTATAAATTAAGAATAGTTATTCTGTGGCACCCTGTAGAGATATCGGCCATGTTTATTTACTCTTTAGTATACAAGTATAACCTGTCTTATGTTCCCCTTGCATTTTTCTTTCATTGTTATCGCTATCTGCTATTGTACTAAATTAATCTGTACTTTTAAATACAAAACTAGATGTACGGTCAAGCAGGTCCGAATGACACGATAACTTCATCGCCCAGGAAGCGTCATCATTTGGGACATTTATCGAGTGACGAAAAACATACCATATTGAATATGTATAAAATGTAACCGTTGTGATCTCCGAGAATTGAAACAACAACAATTATAATCAACATCTCCAACACATTAAGTAATATATTATAAGTTATAACGTGTTGTAGGGTGAGCTATATCGTATTTCGCACAATTAACGAATTCAAACAAACGATCGAACCGACGCCTCCTAAACAACGTGTAGGACGGCACTCCAATCTCCAAAATTTTGATGAATCTGTTAAGAATGTTGTACGACAAATAGTGCACGGTTTCTTTTTTAAAAATAAACTTCCAACTCTTAATAAAATCATGGCAGAAATACTTACTTGAGATGAGCAGGTACCAAAAATGAATCAAGCAACCTTATACAGATTCTTAAAACTTGTTAATTTCAAGTAAATGTTAATGAAAAACTTTTATAAATTATTACTTTATGTAACTTTTATTTGAGATATGTCAAGCCGAATAGGAAAAATTTACTCATAGAGAACGACGAAGTAATCAGATGAAGAAGAAAATATCTAACTACAATGAAACAGCACAGACATATAGGTCGACGAATATTTTATGTAGATGAAACTTGGTTATACGAGAAACATACAAAGAACAGGGTTTGGTTCGATGCAAGCATATCAAGTGCACGACGAGCTTTTGTTCAAAGATTATCTGCAGACGACTAATAATATCGCATATAGGATCCGAATCAGGGCTTGTGGAGGGCGGATTATTGTTCTTTGAAGGTAGAAAGACGGCTGGCTATTACGACGAAGTGCATAGCACCGTTTTTGAAGATTTGTTGCGAACATATTGCCAAAGTTACCAGATAATGCTGTAATAGTAATGGACAATGCATCATATCATTCACATAGAGGTGAAAAGGTGCAAATAAAACTGTATTACGGTTACCACCATATCATTCCGAGCCTAATCCTAGGAATTGGCTCGGGCATAAAGAAAAGATGAATTTTCTTCGAAAAATGCAACACTCAAAGTACCGCATATGCAAGAACTTTTAAATAGAACCACTTACAAATATTGTAGCGAATAAATGGAAAAATTTCAAAATTTACTAAGCAAAAAAGGAAAATATAGTCTAGATGATTTTTTTTTAGCTTCAATGGTAGGATTTTCTTTTTTATTAACATATTCCTATTATAATTTCATTTAAATATATGCATCTATTTTTATACACTGAAAAATTATTTAACAGAAAGTGAAACTCAAAATAAAACAAATAAACAACAAACTATTCTTAAAAAAGATTTAAAATTATAACCATATAAAATTCAAGCTGTTTATGAACTCGGTCCCGTTGATTACGATAAAAGAACCGAGTACAGCTAATGGTTCTTACATAACTTGATTAATAATGTTCTTAATAAATAATGATGTTTGGTTTCCTCATTCGGGATATTTAAACAAACAAAACAGATGAATATGGTCGGCAAAAAATCCTCATGAATTTGTGGAAACAAACGAAAATGTACAATCGATCAACTTAACAGTATATATAGATGTTATAGCGCGATGGCATTGATACAAGTTGTCTGTTTGTACGTGTTTCAATGCAAACAGACAGAGTGTAAAATTAGAGAAGTTTCTGATAATATATATCCCTCGTTTGCCAAACGTATTTGAAAACATGAAACGCAGAGTTCGTATGTGCTTCGAGACAAGAGGGCAATATTTCGAGCAGCTTCTTTAACGTAGAATTTTTACAATTAACCGTTTATTTAAAACATTTCACAAGAAATAAGATTAGGTTGTAACACAACTAAATTGTAATTTGTCATGTGACAGTTGTCAATATTTGAATTTCGAAAAACTTTACTGTTCCACAGTGTTCCCAAATTTATATTGAAATCATAAACTACTCTAAATGAAAATTTAAGTAAAGGCATGGTACTTATATTGAAAATTTATTAAATCACCTGATGATATACAAAAAAGGGCACGTTTGGAGTCGAAAAGTCAATCTTGGTTACTTTGAAATTTTGATAGAATAAGACGCAAACATATTAGTATATGTTTGTTGTTCCGTAAACGTAAATCCAAATGACATTTGATAATATCAATCACAAATATTAGTTAGTGCATAAAATAATCGTGCGTCGATTCTGGTTTAAATAAATTGCTTCTCAGTTTTAAAATGGCTTTCACTTTAGAACATAAAATTTTTTTAGTCCAGGCTTATTTTCGAAGTGGTAATAAAACTGATGGTTTATGGGTTTATTCAGTTCAAGATTGCATTGTAGAATTTCAAGTTGAGTTTCCACATTTTGTAATAGATTATATACAATTTAAGAATACTTTGGATAGAACTTTAAAACTTTTTTCTGAAACTGGTCGTCTCTTAAGAAAATCAGGCAGCGGAGCAGTTAAGAAACGTACACCTCAAGTTGTCAATTGTGTTGAAGAAATAATGGAAAATGAACCACAAACATCTGTTCGACATTTGAGTCAACAAATAAACCTTTCTGTTGGTATAACTCACAAGTTATTAAAAAAAGATATGCAACTTTATCCATACCGTGTCGCAGCAGTACAAGAATTGTTAGAAATTGATTACCCACGTAGACTACAGTTTTGTAATTGGTTTGTAAATATGAACAATAATGGAGAACTTTCGCAAAGAGTCATTTTTACTGATGAAGCATGGTTTTATAAAACGGGATACCTAAATTCACAAAATACAAGAATTTGGAGTAGTGAAAATCCACATGTAATTAATGAAGAATCGCTACATCCAGAGAAAATTGGTGTTTGGGCAGTGATAAGCCAAAGGCGAATCATTGGACCAATATTTTTTCAGGGAACGTTAACTGCTCAAAGGTACCGTACGGAAATTTTACAACCATTTGTCACTGTACTGCAGAATCTTTGGATTATTCAAGAGAATTTTTTGATGAGCGTATAATTAGTCGAAATACTAAAATTGCCTGGCCTGCACGTTCATGCGATTTCACACCTTGCGACTTCTTTTTGTGGCCCTATCTAAAAAATAACATATTTCGAACACCTATATTGAATTTGAATGATATGCTACAGAGAATCGAACAGAAATGCATGGAAATTAATAACAATCCAGTAATGTTGCAGAATATCATCAGAAATTTTGACCGGAGGATTTTAAAGTGCATTGATCTTGAAGGACAACATTTTCAACATTTGTTATAGTTTTCAATAAATACTTATTATTTGCTATTTATTTGTATGTATGAAACTGACAAAGTATATGACTTCGTAGGTTAAGTAGTAAATTTTAATTTACGACATTCTTCAAAATGTTCTCAGTAAATCACATTCTACTAGATTGACTTTTCATATGAACACTTGTTATTTGTCATTATAATAACCTTAAAACTTCAAATATATAAATTAAAACACAATACGCAAATGAAGTTTTCAATTCCATTCTTACTATTTTACGCTGCTTTTCTTAAATTTATAATTAGTAGAAAGGATACTGCAAACGATTTAAACATTTATTGTGCATCTTTGACGTCTACGTTGTATACACAAGCTTTAATTTACAAAATTAAACTGAGAAAAGCCAATTTAATGCCATGACCTACTTCAAACATTTTCTTCCTTGAGCATCTTTTACAATACTATTACATAAACACAACAATCTAATTAGGTTATACAACTATTGAATTAGATTTGAAGAAGATCAACACAAATCTTTTCAAAATAAATTAATTAATAATGTCTATTAAGTGAACGCCCTCAGACCTTTGATTCTTATGTAAATAATATTTTGGTTTTCATGAATTTCCATGTCTGTAGCATAAACATAATTAAAATTCACTTACTGTGTGGATGTTGAAATTGTTCGAGACCCAAAACGCCCATGCTTCTGGGGAATTGCAGAGAATCCAACGGTGACGCAAGTAGTCTAAAATCTAGGTCACGAAATTTAGGATACGGTTTTGTCATCTCATCCGCGATCAGCAAAAACTATTTTGTCAGTACTTTTTTTACTACCATAAACAAGTTGAATATTAATCACGTGCTTTCTGTTTCGGGTAATATGAGAAAGAAACTTTCATGCTGCAATATAATCCAAGACAATGTAGGCGAGCAATTTTATATTTATGTGCGTAATAAAGACTTGTTGTACCATGCTGAATTAAATTATAAAACACTCATGTTCTGTTTAAATTTCCCTTCAATTAAAATGCTAGAGGCGATATAATGCAACTCGCTATTTTATACATTTCCTGATATACGTGTGTTTATATAGGAATTTCTTATTTTCTTGACCATTATTACAATAAAAGATAAAAAGTATGTGCTTCTTGTGAGCAACGGCTGGGTAATTAAAACAATATTTAATTTTAATTTATGTTTATGATGACCTTTCGGTACTATATATTGTACCTATTTTCAAAACTGTAAATATTTATTGAAAATGTCAAAAAAATGGTAGGAGTACAATTAATCTACTTACATTGAATTTGTGCTGTTGATATTTAATTTATTTATTTTTGGGTAGCATTTCTAAATAAGACTAACTTTGTGTACTTGCTGGTTTATATTTTTTCGGGCATGTGTATATTTTCGTTTTTGACGCGTGGAAATGTTATCAGTAGAAAACGGATGCAATTTCCCTAAAACGCAATCGGCAATTGGAATTGTGTATAACGTCGCTCAGTACATCCCGGGGTAATTCAATTTCAAGTATTTGTTTGACTTACTCGGCCACCTGGTCTCGCAGCGATAACAATGGACAACCCAGCTAGTGTATTCGGAGAATATAGTGTTTTCAGTGGTGTCGTGTACGTAGATAAAATAAATACGTTTATCGTATTTCGTAAGAGAAATAGCACGTACATTCCCTTTCTTTTCATTTAAACAACATCTTCCAATTATTTTCGCGTAATTGTGCATAAAATTTCGTTATTTAATTTCGTTTATTTGGATCTAGAATGTTATTGAAAAATTGCAATAAATCAACCGTAAAACGTCACGTAGGATCGTTAAAGCACGAAAAAAAATTGAACGCGTTGGAATCTGACAATTTTAACGAAGAACTCTATGAAACTTTTATGGCAGCCAATATTCCATTATTTAAATTGAACAATCCAATTTTGAAGACATTTCTGAAAAAATATACTGGTCGAAATGTTCCTGATGAATCAACTTTACGCAAATATTATGTTTCTATGTGCTATACGAGAACAGTAGAACGCATTAGAAGCCATCTCTTAAATCAATACATATGGATAAGCGCCGACGAAACGGTGGATATGTTAGGACGCTGTGTGGTAAATGTTGTAGCTGGTGTACTACATCCAACTATTCCCTATAACTCAGATGTAATAGCAACAAGTGTTATAAATAGAGTTGATGCGGAAACAGTTGCTGAAACCATTAAGGAGAATATGCAAAAAATGCTTCATTCGGACGCCACGTACAAAGAAAAAATACTTTTATTTGTCAGTGATAGTGCTGCGTATATGTTAAAAACAGGCAGACTATTGAAGAAAACATATCCTAATATGCTGCATATTACTTGTGTAGCACATGCTCTCCACAGAATCTGTGAATATATCAGAGACACTTTTCCGGAAGTTGATAGACTTGTATCAGCTTTTAAAAAAGTTTTCAGAAAAGCACCCATTGAGAGTAGCTCTTTTCAGGGAAAAATTTCCATCTCTGTCACTGCCTCCCACTCCAGTAATAACTAGATGGGGAACATTGCTGGAAGCCACTAGTTATTATCCTGAGAATTTCGATAGTCTAAAACATTTCGTAACACTGCTAAAGGAGGATGCTAGATGTATTGGTGAGTGCAAGAAGCTCACGCAAATCCCAAATTTAAAAAATCAGTTGTACTTTCTTCACGAACACTTTGGAAAATTGCCAAAACTAATCACTTATTTTGAAAATCGAAATCTCAAATTAAATGACGGATTAACCACATTAGATGTGGCTGTTAATAATTTGAAAAGTATTCCAAGTGACTTCGGATGTGGCCTTCGGCAAAATTTTGAATCAATTCTTAATAGAAATCCAGATTTAATTACATTGCAGCATTTATGTATGGAGACAATTCCACAAAATCTAACGACTAAATATGAAGAAATGAAAGAATATTTCCAGTATGCACCTATAACCAGTTGCGATGTAGAAAGGACGTTTTCTATTTATAAGGATGTACTTAATTCAAAGAGAACAAAATTGACAGAAGAAAACCTTGAGAAACTATTGCTAGTTAATATTAATACTCCTTTACTCAACTTGAACGACAAAATGAACAAATAAAAATGTTCCAATTATAGAAATAAAATTAAAAACTTTAAAAATACAACTTTTCAACAAATACATATGTATTTCGTAATTTTATAGATCACCACCCGTTTGTTTTCCAATTATATAAATAAAATTAAAAACTTTATAAATACAACTTTTCAACAAATAAATATGTATTTCGTAATTTTATAGATCACCACCCGTTCGCTTTCCAATTATATAAATAAAATTAAATATTTTAGAAATACAGCCTTTCGCCAGTACTGCACTGGGCTGTGCGTCATGTGGTAAGCGTGTCTGTTCTCTAGTTATCAGTCACCCACCAGTTTAGAATGTTCTCGGGCATGTTGATTATCTGATTTTTATTTATTTGTATTTCTATAATATCACTATATTGGAGGGGGAGGGTTATATAATGGGCAGGTATATTATTGGAGGTTATTTATGTCTGTTCTATTATTTATGGAATTTTTTTTTTATGTGGATGCTTTCTAATATGTTTTGCTATTTTTTAGGATGTAATTATAGAGGCTTTTTCTAAATTGAAAGTGTTTTTGATATGCTGTAGTATTGCTTGAAAATTTGTCTCCATTTAAATGTTCTTGTAAATATTGTATTGCTTGTCAAATGTCGTTGCATGAAATTTCATATATATGTGTTTTTTTTCTTGATAGCTTCGGCGTGTCTCGGATCGAATTGTAAAACTACCTTCTTTACATCATCAAAATATTCGCAGTAGTAACACGCAGCCTCTAACCATGTTCTCCAGCGCGTAGTAATTGACTGTGGTGGTTCAGGCACTTTAGGACACAGTTCGTGAAATTTTTTTGTGCGTTTTTGGTACTTTAGAAACCTGCCTTCGTATGAGCTATTAAAGCATTTACTCGTGGATAACATTTAGGTATTAATTGCGCCACAAAATTTAAAGCATGCTAGCGGCACCATCACTTACAAACATTAAAAGTTGGTTTGTTGAAACTTGAAATTTGTTCAATACGCTCAACACCACTTTTAAAATTTCGTCTCTAGTGCATTTTGCAACTCCTTTGGAAGCAAGTAAGATAGAGGATGACGGTTCAAATTCTTCCATTGTAACAAGTGTTCATTTGAAAAGTCAATCTAGGTTATTTTGAATTTTGATAGAATAAGGCGCAAATATATTAGTATGTGCTTGTTGTCCCGTAAACGTAAATCCAAATGACATTTGATAATGTCAATCAAAAATATTAGTTAGTGCATAAAATAACCGTGCGTTGATTCTGGTTTAAATAAATTGCTTCTCAGTTTTAAAATGGCTTTAACTTTAGAACATAATTTTTTTTAGTCTAGGCTTATTTTCGAAGTGGTAATAAAATTGATGGTTTATGGGTTTATTCAGTTCAAGATTGCATGGTAGAATTTCAAGTTGAGTTTCCACATTTTGTAATAGATTATATACAATTTAAGAATACTTTGGATAGAACTTTAAAACTTTTTCTGAAGCTGGTAGTCTCTTAAGAAAATCAGACAGCGGAGCAGTTAAGAAACGTACACCTCAAGTTGTCAATCGTGTTGAAGAAATAATGGAAAATGAACCACAAACATGTGTTCGACATTTGAGTCAACAAATAAACCTTTCTGTTGGTACAACTCACAAGTTATTAAAAAAAGATATGCAACTTTATCCATACCGTGTCACAGCAGTACAAGAATTGTTAGAAATTGATTACTCACGTAGACTACAGTTTTGTAATTGGTTTGTAAATATGAACAATAATGGAGAACTTTCGCAAAGAGTCATCTTTACTGATGAAGCATGGTTTTATAAAACGAGATACCTAAATTCACAAAATACAAGAATTTGGAGTAGTGAAAATCCACATGTAATTAATGAAGAATCGCTACATCCAGAGAAAATTCGTGGGGAACGTTAACTGCTCAAAGGTACCGTACGGAAATTTTACAACCATTTGTCAATCAGTTGAATAATGATGAACTTCAAAATGCATATTTCCAACAAGACGGAGCACCTTGTCACTGAACTGCAGAATCTTTGGATTATTTAAGAGAATTTTTTGATGAGCGTATAATTAGCCGAAATACTGAAATAGCCTGGCCTGCACGTTCATGCGATTTCACACCTTGCGACTTCTTTTTGTGGCCTTATCTAAAAAATAACATATTTCGAACACCTATATTGAATTTGAATGATATGCTACAGAGAATCGAAAAGAAATGCATGGAAATTAATAACAATCCAGTAATGTTGCAGAATATCATCAGAAATTTTGAACGGAGGATTTTAAAGTGCATTGATCTTGAAGGACAACATTTTCAACATTTGTTATAGTTTTCAATAAATACCTATTATTTGTTATTTATTTGTATGTATGAAACTGACAAAGTATATGACTTCGTAGGTTAAGTAGTAAATTTTAATTTACGACATACTTCAAAATGTTCTCAGTAAATCACATGCTACTAGATTGACTTTTCAAATGAACACTTGTTACGTACCATCACATTCACCACAAAATTTTTTTACCGATCGGTTGCTTCGTACACACATAACCACAATTTTTTATCTTTCAATTCTGCTTTAATTCTTCTTTCAACATAGTAATGAGCAGATGGCATGACGTTTCTTATTGATGTCCGACTTGGTAATGTATAATCGGAATACTTGCTTCAGAAGGAGACAAATGCTTTTTGGTCTAGCAAAGTGAACGGTAAATTACATATTATAAAACAAACACCTATATCAACACCTAAACTAAGAAACGTTGTCTTACTTACAAGTTAACATAAGCAGAGTTATTATTACTGGTTAAAAAATGAAGCTAAATAAATAAATTTCTACCTAGGCAGTACACCAATATACCCTTTGTTACAAAACACAAAAAAAATTGGGAAAGAAATCTTATACACTACTTAAAAGACATGCTCAAATACTTCAGAAGCAATAAGTGTGCTATTGTACTTTTTTAATTTTGTTCCTACGAGTACAACAATGTTTTAAAACTGTCAGTTTAAGTTTAATGTCTCTTGTAATAATTATAAGCTGAAAACATAGTACATGTATAACATACTCCGTTATAAATTACAACAATTATCACAATTTTTCCACCATTTACCGCTATATTTTCTTTTCCTAGTTTTTCTTTACTCAAAAATATATTTGTAATTCCTTTAGTAAGTAATCACAATTGTTAATGCAATAGCAACCACTTCTTTAATTTAATATTTTGTTGATAAAAAATTATAACAAAATGTTTCTATTTTCTTATTATAGTATGTAGTATCTAAATAGAAGAAATTAAATTTACATATATGATACCTGAAGAGTTAGATACAGTACCTAAATGACAGAATATACTATATACGTAAATGATGAATGTTAAGCTCACGACCTTCCCGTTTAAAAATTCATGAAATCCCTTAACGAAACAAGGAGTTTGTAGGCTAACTATAGGTAGGTGTTAGTACAAAAATATAATAATTAGACCAGCGGAATAAAATTATATTATTATAAAAAAATATAAGAATATTAATATTAAAGTTTTTATGTATTATGGAGTCATTTTCTTTTGCTTTTTCGCATTTGTCAATTGCGTTTCACTATTTGTCAAATGACTTCTCAATTATTTTATTGTAGTAGGCTTGCTTTATCAAATAAATTCCTTTTTCCGCAAATCGTTAGGAAATTTTGACATTCCTGACAAAATTTCTTAAAGAAAAAGTCAACATTTCCTAACTGTTAGGAAATATTCATTTCCTTACTGTAAGGAAATGATATTTCGTTACAGTTGTTAGTGTTCTACATAATTGATTGAAAACACGTTGTTTATAAGGAATTAATTTATATTTCGAAAACCTCAATGCATTGCAGAATACATTTTGAAATTATTTTGTTATATTTACAGTTATTTGACAGTTAGTACAATTATTGAAAATTCGAGGAACATTATTAGAACTATGAGAAACATTTTGGACAACATGCGAAGTAGTAGGGTTATTTTGTTGAATATTTTGTACTGTGAAAATTTTATTTGCCACCTCAACCTTATTGTTAAAAGATTCTTCGATATATCCTTCAGCAACGTTGGATGACTTCCATCCGCCAACCCTCTTTAAACTAGTTATGTCAGCACCAGAGTCAACTAATATTGTTGCAGAAGACCGACGAAAGCAGTGACCAGTATATTCTGTCGCATTTACCAAATTCAAATAAGTAGCAACTATTTTAGGCATTTTTCTAAATTGATGTATTCCTACCACTTGTCTACAACCCTTTCCGCTTTGATATTTATAGAAAAATCGCTCACTGTTCATATTTTCTGGTCTTAACGAAACATACTTCCGATAAACATTCAAGTAAATCTGATTAACTACAAATGATCTTGGTTTGTTGGTCTTCGAATCAGGTATGCTAATTAAAAGCTTAGATTCAAGGTCTTCTACATCGTGTAGTCATTCGGACTAACTCATCCATTCTACAGGCCCCAGAAATACCAATTATTAAATCCACCTAAAAAATAAATAAATGTGTAATCTAAATAAAAATTAAAACCTTGTAAATTACCTTAATCATTAAATATTCTTTATCTGGAGCTTCCTGGATAAATTTTTCGATTTCTTCCTTCGTTAAAATCTTAGATTTCTTTGCCCTATAGCCTTGAGCTTGCCGTTTCAATAAAGAACGAAGTTTTGAATATGTAGATATATCTACATTGTGTTTAATTGCAAGGGTTGACTTCAACATTGAATAATTCGCCCATAATGTTGAAGATTTCAACTTTAAACAAAGGTCTAGAAAGTATGCCATTACAACATTTTCCGAGAAAGGAGGAGTCCCAGATATGGAAAATTCATCATGACTTATTTATCATTTTACACTGTTTTGCTATCGAAAACACCAGCAGTTAAATTTATATGCATCAAGTTTGACAATTCAACATTAATACGTTTCCATAGTAACACAACCAATTATATCACGAATTTCAAAACACCATTTATTTGTGAATAAAATTATTCGAGAATTTTTCAAAATTAATTAATATCTGTCGAATTTTAAACGATTTGCGGAAAAATAGTATGTTTACTAACAATATATTATTTCTTTCAATTGGCTTTTCTTATTTGTCAAGCGCAAATATGTGCATTATTGCAATGGAAAATAATAACAATAATTGTCAGAGAAGGAATAATAAGAAGATAAGCAACGAAGTACAAAAATTAATCATCAATTCTTTGAATAATGTTGCTAGGGTAAAGAATGTAGGACAACGGTTTGGAGTATTGCCGGATACAGTTATAAAAATTTATGCAACATATAGGAGAATTAACAATAATGCAAGAGTGAGTGCTGGGCATCGGCAGCAAAGAATATTAAATGCTCAAAAAGAACAGATTTCTGACCGAGTTAACTTGGATTGCTCTTTAACACTCCACCAATTCCAAGAAAAATGTTTAAATTATTGGCCACAGAATCAATTTCGTTATTCTGTTAAAAAAGTGTCTTGAAAGAAAAAATACAGCGGACATCATTTAAGCTCGCTTTGATTAGGCCGTGCAATATAATAAAATTATGTTGGAAAGAGAAAAAATTTCTTCGTTGACAATACGGAATACAAAAATATTCCCGCGATACATACGGAAAATCTGTAAAAAATACTAGAGCATCAAAAATAAAAGCACAGGAGACCGTAATTATTCTATTGCTGCTTCAATTAACGTAAATTCCTTATATTTGTTTCAAATTCAAGATGTGCCTTTTAATGCACTGAATTTGTCACAACGTTAATTCAATATATACCTAATGACGGTATAGAAGGGGCTCATATTGTTATGTACAATGTAAGATTCCATAGAGAAGAGGAAGTCTTGGCTCTTATTAGAAGACACAATGGACACAAGCCCGTAATAACGTTATTGTGCATTATTTGACAAAATGCAAAGATATATCGATTAATGTTTTTTGTTAGCTATATTTAGATGCTACCATTTTGTTTTTTCCGTCGACCTTGAATAAGTTATGACGTCATTGATATTTTTTTAAATGTCAACCCCACTTTTTCTTTGTGGATTTTGAAAGCTTTTACAATTCTTAATCGATGTTGTAAAAATTTTGGTATGTTACATTAGAAAATTTTTGAGTAAACTGTGTTGTAATTCTAAGTTTTATTTTTGACATTTTCAGTATCAAATTTATAACAAATGCTCAAAATGTTTTCCTTCATTTTGTTTACAAAATCCTAAGCGATGATAAATTCCATTTCGCACATTCTGTAATATTTCGGAGTGATTAGTCTGGTTTCGTAGATGATGCGTTGTCGTAAAACGTCCAAATTTTCCGGTTGTGTCGCATAGACTTTTCTAATGTAACACTAACACCAAAATGTTTAAATCATCGAATAAAGAATTGTAAAAGCTTTCAAAATCAATAAAAAAAAATGGGGTTGACATTTAAAAAAATTATCAATGACGTCATAACTTATTCAAGGTCGACGGAAAAAACAAAATGGTAGCATCTAAATATAGCTAATAAAAAACATTAATCGACATATCTTTGCATTTTGTCAAATAATGCACAATAACGTTATTACGGGCTAGTGTCCATACTTTATGGACGCAAATGATTACTCAAAAATTTTCTAATGTAACATACCAAAATTTTTACATCATCGAATAAAGAATTGTAAAAGCTTTCAAAATCCACAAAAAAAAATGGGGTTGACATTTAAAAAAATTATCAATGACGTCATAACTTATTCAAGGTCGACGGAAAAAACAAAATAGTAGCATCTAAATATAGCTAATAAAAAACATTAATCGATATATCTTTGCATTTTGTCAAATAATCCACAATAACGTTATTACGGGCTTGTGTCCATACTTTATGGACACGGTGTATATATATATATATATATATATATAGACGAAAATATTAAATTATTAAGTACTATAAATAATACATGAAACTTAATATAAGGCTATGTTTTAAATTTTTAAATTCGTATATATTCAAATTCAATTAATATTGCTTTGACTTTTCTTTTATTCCATAGAGAACTATTTGATCTTCAAATTTTTGTTCGCTTGAATTGTCGTGCTTACAACTTGCTTGATATTTGATATTAAAAGCAGGTATCCCAGGTATGTACATCATCTGTCAGTAACGGGATACATATATTGGCAACCTTTTAAAGTGCGATTTTTTTTTCTTTGATATTTCGAAAATTGGCTCCCGATGGAATTGTGAAAACATTTCCTACGTATTATTATATACGAGGGATTTTCAATAAATACTAAGATTAGTACTATCGAAACTTTATTCATTAATCTTAAACAGCGATACTTTTATCACGTCCTATTATATAGTCCTCCAGTACTGTAATAACCTTACCATAACAGTTCTGACTTCTTCTTTCTGTTTGAAACTTAGTTTTGCTTGAGGATATAGATAGAGGTTGTATGGCGCTATATCAGAACCGTAGAGAGAATGCAGTAAACACATGATAGATTTATTGTTCAAGAATTTTGTTAACATAGCCAATCATGTGGAAAGCGCTACCGATGTGAAGCTTCTACTTTTCAATTAAATCCGACGATATTCCGAGGATATAATTAATTCAAACGCAAAATTTCTTTATAAAATTTGGTAGTTACTGTGGTACCATGTGGACTTTATACATATACACCATCTAATCAAAAAATGATATGACCTTAGCGGTAGATTATTGCCTGAGTGCTTTTTTGTGAAGATTGCCACCGCTCATGCAATAATCTACTCATTATCCATTTACTACCCATTACTACCCCTGCCCATTACGTGCACTGCTGCTCTTCATCTCCAGGTTCATAACAATATACTTGAGTGTGTTGTTATGATGACATTGCTGTAAATGAAACTTGAGCTTCAACCACAGTAATAATCGTCTTACACTATTCTTAATCTTGTCTTTGAAAAATGGCGGTCCTCGCAAATCGCTGCTTTATTCACTCTTTTAGTCGGTGTTAGTAAACGTAGTATCTAGACATGTTTAAATGTTGGTGCGAGAAACCAAAAACACTTCCAACAGATATTTCAAGAGTTGTGAGAGAAAGTTATATATGGAACTTATAATATTTTGTGCTAGCAAAAGCAAGCCAATTGCTGTAGACGATTCCACAAAAGTCGGCCAATCATAGAAAAGCTTACGAAATGTGATAGCATATCCTTGCTCTTTTATTTTGTCAATCACGACTTTTAGAGGCGCAAAAACAATGTCCCATCCTTCAAATGAATAATTTGTGACAATTGCATTGTGAAGAGTAAAGAAAGCCTACAGGGATACTATTTTCTGGTTTTTAATGTTTCGCAGGTCATCGAACAGAACCGTAATAAAAGCGTTAGTACTGAAAATATCCAATATAATGCGACAGTTAAGATTCTCTAATGAAAATTTACAGAACATAAAAATATGTCAATGCAAATAAGGAAAAAAACAAGCTAAAGTGATTACAATTATTACACTTTCAGGCAATTTAATTAAAAAGATATTAGAAAATGCAATTTGCGAACGAAAACATTGTTATTAATTAAAGAATTAACTATATTACAGGGTGTTTCTGTAGTACTGTCAATAATAATAATAATTCATGTAAAGATAGCATATCGATGTTTAACTAACATCAACGTCAATACAATAATACAAAAATGTTAAAAACGTATCTGTATATGTACACATAGACCACAACGAATATTTATTTCGTATTTGTGACTTCTACGTACGGACACGTGTTTCGAACTATACCTAGTTCTCATCAGCGCGCGAAGAAGAAGACCAAACGTTTAGGGCAATGGGCATTTGCAAGGAACGGGTACGTTATATTTTGCACGAAGAACTTGATATGACAAAGCTTTCGGCAAGATGTGTGCTGCGTTAACTGACGACAGAACAAAGACGTGTTCGCTGTCAAAAATCGATAAACAATTTAGAAATTTTTAAACCCAACACAATGTATTCCTTGCGCCGATTTGTTAATTACATAATAACCCGCCTTCGTATATTACTTATCCTATACCTCTTCTGCCGTCGGTGTTGAGGTAATAATTCTCCAATTTTGTCTGTCTCCTACCTCTCGTTTTGCTGACGTCCAGCTTAATACTTTCCGCCTGAATAAATCTGTAGTTTCTGGATTTCACTTCTTTCTTGGTCTATATTTTGTTCTATTTGTATTCATTCCTCTTTTTCATATAATTTTCACTCACCACTCTTTCCTTTCATCCTAACTATGTGTCCAAACCATCTATTTATATTTCTTTGTATCATTTTTTATTTTTAATTATTTTCTAATCTTCTGATTTTATTTATTCTAGTCACTCCCATTATCTTGCTAAGGATCCTCATTTCCACTCGTTTATCCTTTGTTCAAAATTGTTTCTTAGAACTCAGGATTCGCTCCCGTATATGAACATAGGTACTAAGACTGGCTTATAGATCCTTGTTGTCATAATTATTTCTTTCTTATTGGAAAATGCTTTATATAATATTCTATATGTTGCGATTACCTTATCTATATTTGGTTTTCAATTTCTTCTTCTGACCTGCCGTGTGGTTCTATAATTGTTCCTAAATATTTTAATTTTTCTGCTTCTTTTCTTTTTGTTTGTCGTTTCCATTGTTATTGTATTTTGGAGATTTGCCTGAAGTCCATTTTTTTTCTTGCATTGTGTACATTCTTTTGTCTTTTCTTGTAGGTCTTTTGGGTTCTTTGTAAATATTAATAACTCATCGACATATAATAGCTCATCTAAACATATATTGGCTTAATTTTTTTGTATCCTAGTTGTGTTTTCTTGAAAGTTTTGTTTACATTTGATATCTCGTCCGCTATTGTGATAAATAGCAAAGGATTGAGTAGATTTCCTTAACCAACTCCATGATTGGTTCTGAAACTTTCTGAAGTTCTCCCAGTGTTACGGATAACGTTCTTAGCGTTGATGTATATATAAGCTTTTAATAATTGCGATGAGATTTTTATTAATTCTTCCCTTTTCTAGGACTATCCACATTTCTCGTTGTTTTATGCTAACAAAAGCTTTTTCTAAATCTACAGCGCTTTTATACATTTTGTTGTTAATAGCCAATTTTTTTTTGGTAATTTGTCTAATCACGAATATCTAATTTTAGGTAGAGCTATATATTCTAGATGCAGCTCCTACGTCACTTAAGGTTTTTTCTATTTTTTCTTTTAACAGAATAATTCAAACATACATGAGTAGGTAAAACCCCACAAGTTTTGTATAATACAAAGGTATCTTTAATAATATAAAATATTATTAAAAATCTGGTGTGAAGAACACAAATACAGGTTCACTATTAATATTTAATATTTCTTTCTCCAGCAGGGGCGTACCAATGAGCTTGTAGAAATGCGAAATACGTATTTGCGTCTCTGGGGAGGGATATGTTCGGACACGTTCACAAAAAATATTAATAGTGAACCTGTATTTGTGTTCTTCACACCAGATTTTTAATAATATTTTATATTATTAAAGATACCTTTGCATTTTCTTTTAACCTTGTTTAAATCATCTTTCATAGAGTTTATATATTCCATGCTATGTAATAATTTATCGTGAAAATCGTTTTAGTCATTTTGGGCTTCGTTTCTTATGAATTGGGATTATTGCAGGCGTGCTCCAATCCTTTGATATTGTTTGTGTTTTCTAGAACAATTTTAATTTTGCATTATCTCGGGTTCAATTTCTGATGATTCTCCTGTTTTTAATATACGCATTGCTTCTATTACTTTTATCGATTGATTTCTTCTTTTGGCTCTATTTTCTTTTTCTATACCGTCTTGTTCTATAATTTTTGTTCTTAATAGGTCGTCAGAGTATTCTTTCCATCTTCGTAGTATTTTACATTCTTCCGAAATTATTTTCTTTTTTTGCCTTTTATGTTTTTTAGTGGAGTTTTATTTTCTTATCTATGTATATTACCTTCATTTTTTGCCTAAATCTATTCTAGCTCCTTTTACCATATCCATACCGAATCACAAGCACTGTTGAACACGTTAGCATGCGTAGATTTCCAGCACTACTTCCTGTCGCGGACAAGTGGCTGGGATCGGTGTATCATACGGCAGGAGAGGACTTTGAAGAGGATGGTAATTAATAAGTTGTAAGAACAATTTATTGTGTTTTTTTTCACATTGCAGGAATTTCTGGGTAGCACCTCGGATAGCCAATGATGTGACAAAATATTTAAGTTTCACTATCGTCGGCAATGCAGTATCGTTAGATATTAATTGTGCTTGTAGCGCATTTTACTGTGTTCATTTTGCGTTTTGTTTTATTTGCCATTAATTTGGCTTCGTTCTAAAATTTCAGTTATTTTTTTTTAATAATTTTGTAGAAGTGTAGACTTTTATTTTTACTATAAATTCTACATGGGCCATAAATATTAAATGATTATATGACTACACCAAGATACTTTGAAATAAATTGTAAGGATTGTGATAAAAAATATGTCGGCCAAACAAAACGTTCGATTCTAACTCGTTATAAAGAACATGTTTCGCATATTAGATTCAATAGATCGGAAAAATCAAGTGTTGCCCGACATATTCTTGAAACAGATCACAACGCAACATCTGACTGTCTGAGATTAATAAAAAACGTCACACGCCCCCGCGAATTAGATAGCTTTAAGAGCATTTTTATCTTTAAAAATAGGAATAGCGTAATTAACGCAGATTTGGGTCCTGTACCAGGTTCTTCTTTATTTGAGTTAAGTGACAGTTAGATGTTATTAAAGCAAGAAGAATAGGAAAACCATTAAAAAATATTCAAATTCATGGAATTTATTTTTAAATTCGTTTCATTACAATATTTGCCATTAAAATATTCTGACTCAACATTAATTTCCAAATTTATATTTCAACATAATTTAAGGATTAGTTTCATAATTTGATTCTTAATGTATGTTAAATTACGGCTTTTATAATATTTCTAAACGGTTTTTCTATAGAATTTACAAATAATGGGTTAATACTCTTGCATGAATAGGTGGGGTTTACCAAAATGTAGGTAATTTTTGTAGCATTTAAGATTGAAGATTTTAGTGTTAAACTAGAAGACGTTCAGAACAATCCTTCTGTGAGTGTTTTTGTGCGTTCAAGTGTTACACTGTTTTTTCTACTGAAGATGACAACGTGGTTGTAGAAATACGTATTTAGAATCATTAAATTCTATTGTGGTAAGGGTTTTTTAACTTTATTATTCAAGATACTTTGTTTGCTCACGTATTTAATAGATAGAACGCTAATAACAGTATCATTGTTTAACGTATCTGAGTTTCTATTTCCGACTACTTTGGTTTTAGAAGTGTTTAGTTTAAGTTTATTTAGTATCAGTTATTTAGTATGTTTTCTAAATAATTATAAATAAAATTTATTTTTGCAACTCATAAAACATTATCGCTGTCTGCACTTACTAATTAACGTTTGCAAGGCAATTGATACAATAATTATTCGTGATGTAATCGTTGGGGCATATGAACAAAAGTGAACGCTGGGGAACTTCCAATTAAATCTATTTTGGTTCAGTTATTCTATTATTTATTATTTTATTTAGGTATTTTTCTATTCACTTAAAAATAGTACTCCTTATTTCCTACCTTCATAGTTTACTTAAAACTCTGTAGTTCTTACCGATCATAGAAAATTTAAACAATTTTAACTAACTGTTCATTTCATTATGAAACAGATATGTAAATAAATTTACATATCTGTAACTGTTCTTTATTTGAGTTAATTGACAGTTAGATGTTATTAAAGCAAGAAGAATAGGAAAACCATTAAAAAATATTCAAATTCATGGAATTTATTTTTAAATTCGTTTCATAACAATATTTGCCATTAAAATATTCTAACTCAACATTAATTTCCAAATTTATATTTCAACATAATTTAAGGATTAGTTTCATAATTGGATTCTTAATTATGTTAAATTACGGCTTTTATAATATTTCTAAACGGTTTTTCTATAGAATTTACAAATAATGGGTTAATACTCTTGCATGAATAGGTGGGGTTTACCAAAATGTAGGTAATTTTTGTAGCATTTAAGATTGAAGATTTTAGTGCTAAACTAGAAGACGTTCAGAACAATCCTTCTGTGAGTGTTTTTGTGCGTTCAAGTGTTACACTGTTTTTTCTACTGAAGATGACAACGTGGTTGTAGAAATACGTATTTAGAATCATTAAATTCTATTGTGGTAAGGGTTTTTTAACTTTATTATTCAAGATACTTTGTTTGCTCACGTATTTAATAGATAGAACGCTAATAACAGTATCATTGTTTAACGTATCTGAGTTTCTATTTCCGACTACTTTGGTTTTAGAAGTGTTTAGTTTAAGTTTATTTAGTATCAGTTATTTAGTATGTTTTCTAAATAATTCTAAATAAAATTTATTTTTGCAACTCATAAAACATTATCGCTGTCTGCACTTACTAATTAACGTTTGCAAGGCAATTGATACAATAATTATTCGTGATGTAATCGTTGGGGCATATGAACAAAAGTGAACGCTGGGGAACTTCCAATTAAATCTATTTTGGTTCAGTTATTCTATTATTTATTATTATTTTATTTAGGTATTTTTCTATTCACTTAAAAATAGTACTCCTTATTTCCTAGCTTCATAGTTTACTTAAAACTCTGTAGTTCTTACCGATCATGGAAAATTTAAACAATTTTAACTAACTGTTCTTTGTAATTTCTGAGTACTAGATTCAAAGATATTTCTCAAAAAATGTTTCCTTATAATAATGTCAAATAATATTTCGTTGTTTCTGATGAAACGATCCTTCCTTCCTTGTTCCTTCTCGATCTGTTCTATAATTTCTTTCCAACGTTGATAACATAAATATGTTACTATAAAAACTTTAGCCATATAGTCTTCTCAGTTTTTAAAATTATTAACCTTCTGTTGGTATGACTGTGTGTTTCCATACTTTTGAAAATATAACTGCTCTTAAAGATTCGTTACTTATTTACAATAATATTTCAGCAATAATGGAAAACGTATCATTTATTATCTTAATTAATAGAGTAGGTGTTGGATTTGTTTTTATTTTATAGAATTTAGTTTAATTTAGTTAGAGTAATAGGTTTAAATTCAATTATTATATTACAAATATTATTGTACAATAGTAAAGATATTTGCATAGAGAAACCTAAATATTTTGTCACATCATTGGTTATCCGAGGTGCTACCCAGAAATTCCCGCAATGTGAAAAAATACAATAAATTGCTCTTACAACTTATTCACTGTCATTCTCTTCAAAGTACTCTCCTTCCGTATGATTCACCGATGTCAGCGACTTGTCCACGACAGGAAGTAGTACTGGGAATCTTCGCGTGAAAACGTGTTCAACACTGCCTGCGATTCGATATGGATATCCTCGATCGTCTCAAAACAACTTCGGAAACAGGAAGAAGTCACAAGGGGCAAAGATCCGGGGAGTAGAGGAGCGGGATAGTAATGCCCTTTTCGGTGAGTCAAGAAAATGACGCACAACAAATGGCCTGTGGGTTGGCGCGTTTTCGTGGTGTAGAATCCACAAATTGTTGCTCCACTTGCTAGGCCGCTTGCGTTGTACGATAAGTCGATAATGTTATAAATGTCATAGATTTGCTCTCCTTCAGTCTTGCAGTACAGCATATTGAGCCTTTGTCACATTGTGTGTCATGTTTCCGATCGATTGACGACCGGAACGCTCATCATTTTCAACCAATACACGTTCATTTTTAAAACAATTGTACCTCTCATAGATTTGTGTCTGGCCTAAAGTATCCTCACCAAACCCTTGTTTAAGCATTTCACGATTTTACGCTGTCGTTTTACCAAGTTCGAAGCAGAATTTGATGCACGTTCTTTGCTCTTTCACATCAGACATTGCAGTGTAGTCACCATCTAGCAAAGTACTGTTTGACAGACTGACTTAGTAGAGACATAGCTCACACAATCTAGCGCTATAGAGCTATACTACCAACCCATCGCGTGCCATATTCAAATTCCGGGAATTTGAATATGATCTTTTCTAACTAATACAAATATGTATTGGAAATATGGGATTAAAAATATTTTTGTAACTGCAGAAAAAGAGGCTCGTGGGACAAATAAAGCAATGAATGAGAAAAAACTAAAGAATCTACGGAAATTGTACCTAGAAAGTAACAAGAATTAGGATGACTATCAGGATTATGAAACACAAAGAGAAAAACAAAAGATATGGTATAAGGAGCTAGAATAGTTCCAGACAAAAATGAAGATAAATGCCATCCATATACATAAGAAAAGAAAACCCCATTAAAAATAAAAGACAAAAAAGGAAAATAATTTCGGAAGAATGCAAAATACTACGAAGATGGAAGGAATACTTTGACGACTTATTAAGAACAAAAATTATGGAAAAAGACGGTATAGAAAAAAGAAAATGGAGCAAAAAGAATATATCAATCGATCAAAAGTAATAGAAGCTATGCGTTTATTAAAAACAGGAGGAGCACCAGGAATTGAACCCGAGGTAATGATATATTAAAATTGTTTTGGAGAACACAAACAATACCAAAGGAATGAAGCACGTCAGTAATAATCCCACTTCATAAGGGACGAAGTCCAAATAACTAAAACGATTTTCGCGATATATTATTACTTTGCATGGATTATATAAACCCTATGAAAGATTATTTAAACAAGGTTAAAAAACATAGAAAAACCCTAAGTGGCGTAGGAGATGCATTTAGAATATATCTCCCCCCAACATTAGATATTTGTGATTAGACAAATTACCAAAAAAATTCCGGCTATTTAACAACAAAATGTATAAAAGCGCTGTAGATTTAGAAAAAGCTTTTGTTTGCCTAAAACAAGGAGAAATGTGTATAGTCCTAGAAAAGGGAAGAATTATTAAAAATCTCATCGCAATTATCAAAAGCTTATATATACGTCAATGCTGAGAACGTTATCCGTAACAATGGGAGAACTTCAGAAAGTTTTAGAACTAATCAAGGAGTTGGTTAAGGAAATCTACACAGTCCTTTGCTATTTATCACAATAGCGGACAAGATATCAAAAGTAAACAGAACTTCCAAGAAAACACACCTACGATACAAAAATACTAAAGCCAATATATCTATAGATGGCAATTATATGTCGACGCCCTATTAATATTTATAAACAACTCAAAAGACCTACAAGAAAAAATATAGACAATGCAAGAAAAAAAATTGACTTCAGGTAAATCTCCAAAATACAATAACAATGGAAAGGACAAACAAAAAGAAAAGAAGCAGAAAAATTAAAATATTTTGTAACAATTGCAGAACGACATGGCAGGTTAGAAGAAGAAATTGAAACCCAAATGTAAATTAGTTAATCGCAACATATAGAATATTATATACAACATTTTCTAGTAAGAAAGAAATAATTATGACAATAAAGGATCTATAAGCCAGTCTTAGTACCTATGCTCATATACGGAAGCTAATCCTGAGTTCTAAGAAACAATTTTGAACAAAGGGTAAACGAGTTGAAATGACGATCCTTAGAAAGATGATGGGAGTGACTAGACTAAATGAAATCAGAAGATTATAAAACAATTAAAAATAAAAAATGATACCCAAAAAAATATAAATATAACTGAGATAGTTTGAACACATAATTACTATGAAAGGAAAGAGTACTGAAAATTACATGGAAGACAGGAATGAAAACAAGAAGAACAAAATATAAACCAAGAAAGAAGTGGAATTGAGAAACCGCAGATTTATTCAGGAGGAAAGTATTAAGCTAAACGTCAGCAAAATAGGAGGATTATTACCTCAACACCGACGGCAGAAGAGATATATAGTAAGTAATATACGAAGACGGGTCCTTCTTCTTCTGTTTTGGGTTGGACGCCAGCACGTTCAGGCACTTGAGCACACTGCTCTTTGTACTATCCTCAATAGATCTCTCAGTTCCACTCTATTAGTCCTGTGTCCTCGATAAAAACCACTATCCTCCTCAGGGGAAGTTTGAGTACACTCGTTGGATCCAATAGATCTCTCTCGAAATATTTCTCTCTGAGTTCCTTCAGTTCATCATACGTGCATATTACATGAAGGCTAATTTCCTCCTGTTTTTCACATCTCCTACACCAAACCTCGCTTACCAAGCCCATGCTGTGCAAATGATTCCTTAAAGGACAATTTCTGGTTATTGAGCAGGTAATTATTTTAATTTCTTTTTGGTTACTACGAATTAGGTTCGCTGAAAACCTTCCGTCCAACTCCCTTAGTAGTGTTTTGGTTAGGAGTTGACCTTTCTTTAACCTCCATTTCTTTTTATGGTCTCGTTCTAGCCATAACCAGATCTCCCTTTTAGCGGAATCCTTAGCGATTCCACATACAGGTTCTGGTTTTATGAAGTTCCTATTAGTACCATCTTTGGCTAGTTCGTCGGCCTCATTGCCTTTTATTCACTCATGTCCTGGCACCAATATCAGCGACACAGTATTGTCTGCCAGTTTATTGAGGACCTATTTACAATATTTCACTAGCTTAGACCTGGTAGATGGATTCATAATGGCTTTAATAGCTGCCTGACTATCAGTCATTATGTTGATATCTTTTTTTGCGAAGCCGGTTTCCCGAATTTTCTCGGCGCAGCCTGCGACTGCAAACAATTCCGCCTGGAAAACCGTAGTATGTTTCCCCAGACATATCGATATCTCCCTTCTAGGGCACATTCTGCATGTGCCTGCACCTGCCCCATGACTAGATTGTGATCCATCATTATACCAGGTGCCGGCACCACATTCGCTCGAGCGACCTTTTACCTGTTCCCTAGTAGCTATAAATATGTTCAGCTTAGCTGCAAACATAATCTCAGCTGCCATACTGTCCGCCGGCATTTAAAATATTGGCTCTTCCAGTATAGTTCCTGTGATATCTGTATAGCCCCCTACAACCTTATTAGGACACCATACTTCATTGGCCTTCAGCCTCAGGATCGCAGCCATTGCCTCCGCCTTTACAAATAGTTCCAGCGGAGGGAGACCCACGATGGCCTCCATGTAGGCGGTTCCTGTGCTGTTCATAGCTCCCGTGATTCCCAACAGAACCTGTCGCTGGAGAGTCGTGAGGAGCCCTACAGACGATGTCGGTTCCGTCCTCCTCCACCAGACAACTGCTCCATAGGTAATCGTTGGTCTTACTACTGCTGTGTACAGCCAGCGTACCACATTTTTAGACCCCAGGTTTTGCCAACAGCTCTTCTGCATCTTCGGAAGAGCTGCGTCGCCCTGTCTGCCACTTTGACTAGGTGTCTGCTCCAATTCAGTTTCGCATCAAGTGTTATGCCTAGATACTTCACTTCATTGGTTAGTTCTAACTCTTGTCCAAACAGCCTTACGCTGCCCAGATCATTTAGTTTTCGCATGTTGGTAAAGGCTACCAACTTATTTTTTTTTAAGGAATGACAGTTAATCCCTCCTCAAGGCAGATTTATTCAAGCGGAAAGTATTAAGCTGGACGTCAGCAAAACGACAGGTAAGAGACAGACAAAACTGGAGAAAAATTATTACATCAACACCGACGGCCGAAGAGGTTAGGAAAAGTAATATACGAAGGCGGGTTATTAAGTAATTAACAAATCGGCGCAAAGAATATATTATGTTGCGTTTAAAAATTTCTAAATTATACATGGATTTTTGACAGCGAACAAGTCTTTGTTCTGTCGTCAGTTAACGCACCACCCATCTTGCGAAAAGCGTTGTCATGTCAAGTTCTTCGTGCAAAATATAAAGTAGCCGTACCTTAGAAATGCCCGTTACCTCTGCTATTTCTAGCGCTTTGAATCGTCGGTCACTTAGCAACAAATCATGAACTTTATACACCATTTCTAGATTTGTAACCGTTTTCGGCAGCTCTCTACGGTGATCATCTTCTAAGCTGATCTCACCACGCTCAAATTCCTTTTCACATTTTCTGATGGTTGTTTACGAAGGACAACCCCAGCCCAGTGTATTTTGCATATCGTCATGGACTTCGATAAAGGACATGCCTTCCTTTACAAGATAGTTAGTCACTGTACAATGTTCAAAATTATCCATTTTACAGATAATTAGTAGCAGGATAAAATTTCAAAAAATTACCTGCGAAACACGTTTGTCACAAATTTATCAAACATTAATAGCAGCCTTTATATTAGTGAAGAATTTAAAATTTAATCAATATTTATTATAAACTTAAATATCTGAATTTGATATTTTGCCAGAGAGGTTTTAAATAGCAAAATAAATAACTTCAATGTTCCTTTTAGACAAACGTATGTGATATAACAGAACACATGAATATGCAGATATTAAATAATAAAAATTAAATTATGTAAATATGTGGGATGCCAAAAATACTACACGATCTGTATATTTGAAATATAATTTATTGGACAATCAATATAAGTTTTCAATTCTGTACTAATATTTTTTATAACTAATATGTTAATTAATTGACATCGTTATCTCGAAGTTAAATGCAAATTTAAAAATTACAACTCGAGCAGAATCCGTATATGAAACCCAAAAATAAAAAGTTGGGTAACTCTGCTTTTAATTTTATATCTAGTATCCGAAATCATAAACGACGCCTCTCGAAATGATTACACGAAATCAGGCAACCTGTATCCGCCCTACCTACTGCGTTCGCTAAAGTAATTTTAAACAGATAATGTTGACGGTACTTGTTAACCGGTCGACTACGGCGCGCGATTCGATGATGCATCAAAATTTAATACCCAATTTAGGACTCCATCAAATTCCGAATTCTATACCGGTCGCACGTGGACGTAATATCTTTAGAATAAGCTATTTCAGTATAATATATATTAAGAACTTATCTAACCATCCAGGAGTATAAGATAATAACAAATAATCTCACATAATATATCTCTAATTTTGTGCATCATTTCGTTATTATTTTTCTTTAGAAATTTTAGCATCGTTCGCGTAAATCGCATGATTCCCAGGTGAATACGCCAAGGCGAATGAGTACCTAAGTAAGCAAGCAAGAAACACGAGTGAAAAAGTGGAAGAGTTCATCAATTAAGATATAGCGTCTCGCTATAACTTGCACGAGTTTTAGATACAGCGTTCCTGCAGAGAGTGCGGATGGGGATACCTGCACGACCGGTAGAGGTCGCTTTCCCGCTTGCGGCGGCCGCATTGTGTGGGCGAACGTCATTGATCGGCCGCTCCCACCACCGCTACGGCCACCCCAGAGACACCGGCCTCCCTCCACCACCAGCGTCTCACCATCCATCGTATCTTACTACCGCCACTACCTGTAGAACGAACTGTTGCTCGTTTTATGCTACACCCGTTTATTGTTTGGAAATTTCTTTCATCCTCTATCTGTACATATATATATATATATATATATATATATATATATATATATATATACAGGTGTGTGTGTCTTCTAGACTCTCTTAGCCCGGCGTTTTGTTTATATAATAGTATTTTATCGACGTCCCGCGTTGCGTTAATGACATTTCGTTTTTAATTATAACAGCTGTTGTTCTTGGTGACATTTATCCAGGACACTAAGATTACGTCACGAGCGGGGTGATTGTTTTTTTTTAATACACTAATATCTATACTGACATTGTATTCAATTGTCTCTAGTTCTATTATATACGTTCCCAGCAATTGAATACGGAAAATAATGCTGCAAAGCAAATATTTTGCTGTTATAACATTTTAATTACCTTCCAACTTTTATTAAAATCCATAGTTTGAAAATATCAAACGACTAATTTCAACTTTTATCATTAAGAAAGAAGGCGTTTACTTTAGAAAAAAGTGTAAGTTCAAAGAAATTGCAATTGCGTTTGGAGCCTTTTGTATTAAAAATTTACTTTTATTTAATTAATGCAAATATTACATTGCATCCCACTGTTCTTTCGAGGTATATGTATTATATGGCTGATTTGAGGCCTACAAGTTTGCTCTCCGTATCGTCTAAAATATTCGAGAAACTGCTTAATACACAGTTAATACAACATATAAACACTTATAACATTTTACCATCTTACCAGTCGGGTTTTAGGGCTGGTCACGGGTGTGAATCGAATTGAAGATTGCGGATGATATATTGACTGCACGTGATAGGGGTTACGCTTCCGTTCTAATAGTGTTAGATTTTAGTAAAGCATTCGATACCGTGAATCATGATCTGTTGTCTGCTGTGTTCCATTATGTGGGGCTCTCCAGTGATGCAATCAAATTATTAAGTGGTTTCTTGCGGAACAGATCACAATAGCTTCGGGTTGATGGTAGGATATCTGAACTTTTTGGTCTGGCATCTGGTGTGTCTCAAGGCTCTATCTTGAGCCCTGTTTTGTTTTCTATATATATTAGTGGACCTTTTTGAATCGGTCAAATCATGTAATATACATATTGCAATGAACTTTTCCCCGAAGAATTATTATGAACAATAAGAAATGTTATTACATTTATTGAACATGCACATTTATTTAATTATGGATTTATATTTAAAAATGTTTATATTTTTGAATTATTGTAATGACCGGGACTGTATAGTTATTTTGTATAGGATGTAGTCCGTCTTGCGGTCTTATTTTGTAGCTTTGTCTTACAATGTCCGATCTTTTCCGGCATATGATAGATAGAGATATCAGGTTCGTTGCTTTGCACAGTCGGGGGTAAAAATCATCATTTTTTACTTTCATGTAGATTTGATTTAAAGTCGGTTTATTTGTTTTAGAGTGTTTTATGTGTATTTAAATTTCAAATACGTTTTTTACGAGTGGTGGCGATCTCGTATTTTTGTTAATTCTTATTATATTTGATATCTCTCGTTTTAGTTTTTTTTTGTGTATAAAAAGTGTTACGTCGATGTAAGTACTTTATACATTTGCTTTATATAAATTCTATTTCATTATAATCCTATAATTGTGTTTTTTGGTAATTTTGCATTATTAATGTCATTAGTTTTAAAATATAGATGATTAAGAAAATTACCATATTTTTTGAGGGAGTTTTTTTTGTCACGTTATTCTAGAAGTTTTTGAAAGTCAGGATTTTGGAGGGGAGATTTTTGTACTTGTGTTAGGTTCGCACAAGTAAAGTAAATTACGAGTTGACGTTTAGTCTATTTACGTTTGAAGTTAGGGGTTTAAGTTAAATTTTAAATTTGAGAATTTTCTTAACAGTCTATTAGTTTTATATTTTTCTCGCGAGTCACAGGAGGCTTTTCTCTGTGTGCGTGTTTTTTTATCACACAGACTTTTTCCTCCAAGCTACTGTTAATCATGCTTTAGCTCTCTTTACATTTTGTAAAGGGTTTTTCTTTTGTTTTTCTTTTAATAAACATTGTAAAATCAAATTGAGACTTTAATGCCACTTTGAATTTTTATTTTTCCACGTTCTTGCTCGTGCGAGAGCAAGACCTGAAGCAAGAAGAATTTCCGTCTGAGATAGTCCGGACTTTTGTTGTGAACTGACCTTATAAGCAAAAGCACAGTTCACTGCAATATGTATGCGGATGACACGCAAGTGTACTATTCATTTCCAAAGCATGCCTTTAGAGAGACTTTGAATGTTGCTCAATGCGATTTGAATGTGATCTCCGATATATCTTCACTTCATTCGTTGCGTATTAATTCATCGAAATCCGGTGTTATGTTTTTTTTTTTGTAATGTGCCGACTTGCGACGAGTTGACACGTAATTTTCGTTTGTCAATAACTGGTGAGATCTTGCCTGTAGTAACTGAAACCAAAAACCTTGGGCTATTTATAGACAACACGTTCAGATATAGAAAGCAGGCATCAAATTATATTAAACTCTCTACCAGGTCTTATCTGCCCATAGCTACTAAATTGTCTTTTGCAACGCCTTAGTATTATCTCCTTTTATGTATTGCTCCTCTGTGTATTGTCCATGCATAACTATTAATGATCAAAAAAGGATTCAAAGAGCACCAAATTCGTGTTTGCGGTTTGCGTACGGCATTAAAAAATGTGAACATATTTTGCACACTTTGTCTTCCTGTGAGTGGTTTAATATGAGAAATCTAGCTGTACAACGGGCTGCCTGTCTGTATCACGCAATTATTATAATTTCATTGGTTGACTTCGCAGATATTTCTTGGTGAAACATTCTTGTAATATCTTGATTAATTATTCAAATAAAACAATTGGCAATTAGTTTCACAACTTCTTTAATTAGATACACTAACAATTGTTTCGGCTATTAGGCCATTATCAAAGAGCTATCTCAAACTAAAACTTATTCTACTTAAGGTTAACATATATACCTGTGTTCCTTATGAGTGGGAGAATGTGGGTAATTGATATTTAAGATTGTATCGATATAGGGGGTATTTATGAATTCTAATTGCGTGTTTGTGATCACTCGATTTTGTTTTTGGGCTTTTTTAATTTCAAAAATCTCTAATATATGTAACTTTTTACTTTTTGCTACATTATGAATGAGGTTACAGCTCTTTATATCGGGTAAGTGGTTCTGGTCTATACAATGTTCCGCGACCCTGTGTGTTTAACACTATATTTTATATCTCTAATATGTTCTGTTAACCGTTTATTAATACATCTGCCACTCTGTCCGATATAAATAGCTTCACAATTCTGGCATTTTATGGAATATACTCCTGATTTCTCTAAGTTATCTATTTTATCTTTAGTATTATTCAACAATGTACCTAAATTTACTTTATTTATCCACACTATGTTAATGTTTATTTTCTGTGTTATGGGAGGGATATAAGTGATTACATGCCAACTAGGTTTCTTTAATTCATTTATTTCTGGGTATAACAATTTTTGAAGTCTTTTCCTTTCTTTATGTTTTATCAAATTATCGATGATATCTGGGTTGTAACCATTATTTTTTGCTATTATTTTAATTGTGTTTATTTCATTCTTAAAGGCTTCCTTATTTAGTAGTATACTTGTTGCTCTGTGTATATAGCTATGGAAAGTTGACATTTTAATTTTTTGTGATTGATTTGCGTTAGCGTGTAATATATTATCCGAAAATGTTGGTTTTCTATATATATTTTTTTATTATTATAAGCAGGGTTCCATCATACCTGTATAATAAAATAACCTTCCGAACGGACGTGCATCACATCAACATTAGGTCGCAGGGATTGATTACGCCACCATTGCATAAAACATCACTATTCGAGCGCTCATTTACATTTAATATATATGAAATATGTAACGCTTTGCCTCGCAACCTGAAGGAGTTGCCATGTTCTACATTTAAAAAACACTTGCGCCAATATTTATTTGATCATCGGCAACTGGGGATTGTCCTTCTCTGAACGTGTGTTGCGCTAGCATACAGTGATTTCTGTATTTTCATTTTTATTTTATTTTTTCGTCATCGCAGAATTTTAGATTTAAATTAAATTAGGCATGATTACTATGATATAATTTTAATTGGATTACAAGGTTAAGTGGCAGAATGGCTGTGGTGTTTTACACTCAAAGCCAAACTTAGCCTCGCGGTTTCTTTTCTCTACTTTTTTTTCTACTAGCTGTGAATTTGTTTTATTTATTATGTTATGGATGTAAAGAAAAAAGAAAATAAACTTTTTATTATTATTATTATTATAATTATAGGTATATGCATATACTTGTGTATATGGTTAGCCGTCGATACAGAGTGAGTTTTTATATTACAAAAACGAGTGATAATTAAGGACCGGACACGAGAGGCCCATGGGGGTGTACTATTGAAAATTTGTATTTTTAAAGAGTTTTTAATTTTATTTACATAGTTAGAAAACAAACGGGTGGTGATTTATAAAATACGAAATACATTTTTATTTGTTCATTTTGTAGTTCAAGTTGAGTAAAGGAGTATTAATATTAACTAGCAATACTTTCTCAAGGTTCTCTGGTGTAAAATTTGTTCCCTTTGAATGAAATACGTCCTTATAGATAGAAAATGTCCTTTCTACATCGCAACTGGTTGTAGGTGCATACTGGAAATATTCTCTTATTTCAGCGCATTTAGCAGTTAGATTTTGAGTCATTGTCCCCATATGCAATTGCCGCAATGTTATTAAATTTATTAATTTCCATTAAAAACTGCGTCTAACTTTTGCCGAAGGCCACATCCGAAGTCACTTGGAATATTTCTCAAATTATTAATAGCCACATCTAATGTGATTAATCCATACTTTAATTTGATATTTTGATTTTCAAAATAAGTGATTAGTGTTGGCAAATTTACAAAGTGTTCCTGAAGAAAGTACAACTGCTTTGTTAAATTTGGAATTTGTATTAGTTCCTTGCACTCAGAATTACTTCGAGCATCGCCATTTAAACATGTAACGAAATATTGCAAACTATCGAAATTATCTCCACAAAAACTAGTAGCTTTCAACCATGTTCCCCATCTAGTTATTACTGGAAAGGGAGGCAGTGACAAGGATGGAAGTTTTTCCCTGTACTCTCAATAGTGCTTTTTTGAAAACTTTTTGAAGAGCGGATACAAGTCTATCAATTTCCGGTATTTGTCTTCTTCACACCAGATTTTTAATAATAATTTATATTATTAAAGATACCTTTGTAATATACAAAACTGGTGGGGTTTTACCTACTCATGTATGTTTGAATTATTCTGTAGAAAATAGAAAAAACCTTAAGTGACATAGGAGCTGCATCTAGAATATATAGCTCTACCTAAAATTAGATATTCGTGATTAGACAAATTACCAAAAAAAATTCGGCTATTAACAACAAAATGTATAAAAGCGCTGTAGATTTAGAAAAAGCTTTTGTTAGCCTAAAACAACGAGAAATGTGGATAGTCCTAGAAAAGGGAAGAATTAATAAAAATCTCATCGCAATTATTAAAAGCTTATATATACGTCAACGCTAAGAACGTTATCCGTAACAATGGGAGAACTTCAGAAAGTTTCAGAACCAATCAAAGAGTTGGTTAAGGAAATCTACTCAATCCTTTGCTATTTATCAGAATAGCGGACGAGATATCAAATGTAAACAGAACTTCCAAGAAAACACACCTAGGATACAAAAAAATTAAGCCAATATATGTTTAGATGAGCTATTATATGTCGATGAGTTATTAATATTTACAAAGAACTCAAAAGACCTACAAGAAAAGATAAAAGAATGTACACAATGCAAGAAAAAAAATGGACTTCAGGTAAATCTCCAAAATACAATAACAATGGAAACCACAAACAAAAAGAAAAGAAGCAGAAAAATTAAAATATTTAGGAACAGTCGGTACGCTCCAGCAGGAGCGTACCGACGAGCCTGTAGAAAGGCGAAATACGTATCTACGTCTCTGGGGAGGGATATGTTCGGACACGTTCACAAAAAATATTAATAGTGAACCTGTATATGTGTTCTTCACACCAGATTTTTAATAATATTTTATATTATTAAAAATACCTTTGTAAATCTAAATGAAATATTCTGACATGGACGAATGTGACTGGGAGGATTGAAAAAAAATACATGCTGCTTAGAAGCATGAAATCTTATCACTGAAGTAATGCAGTAAATTTTGACATTTTACCACTTGGTATTTATTTAAATAAATGCAAACGTATACCATCAATAAATTATTTTCTTTAACGTTCTATTAACTTTGTACTTTTTATATCTTGACGTGTTAAGCGTAATGTGAATCGTAAGTATTAACGGAGTATTTAAATTTTATTATAGTTCCGTTATGAAACATTTAGAACTCGCTTCGACAAAGTTAGCCATATAATAAATAAAAATTATGTGACAGCAGAGCATATCAGTATATAATTTCTTTTAAATATTAAGAAAGTTTCAATAATTTTATTTGTTGTTTATTTTATCATTGATATCTTGCCCGGCAACATGTATAGAACTTGTCGTCATGAATTTAGTATGACGTACAATTGGATTTAACGCGTCTCTACTATACATACCTATTATTCTTGTACCCCGATATTCGCGAATTAAATGTTCTCTGTGTTTTCGTGGAACGCAACCCCCGCGAGTAAGGAGTATTTGAAAATATTTTATGTACCTATTGTGTTACTAAATAAATGTAAAATGAAATTTTTTGTTTTTCTGCCTAAAACAATTTTATTATATAAATAAAATAAAAACTATAAGAGACTATTACAAGAAGAAAAGAAATCATTGATTTTTTTATATAAAAATCACCTTTATTTAAATCATGATTTAAATTCTGGTTTTATTCAAACGATTTAAATCATCTCAACCCTGATTTCAGTATGAAAATATTTCAAGCGTTATTGCCTGAAGCACATATACATGTTATTACCTATTTATGTACTCTGTTTTTAAAACTCTGCTTGTATATATTTCCTCTCATAAACTATGTTTATCTGTACATATAATACTCACATTCGACTTTAATATATTTTATAGTGAAAAGTAAACTAGAATTTCGCAATTTAAAGACACCCACGTGACTCTAATCTAATCCTATATGAAATATCTTCAGTTACTCTCCGTATGTACCTTAGAAGCTTTAGAAGCTGACAGCAATACAAAAAACTTCACGACATCAAATAGAATATGATATGATAACTTTGCAACGAGAAGTTACAATGCTTGAACTCGACTCCTCTCTCTTCATTAGCTTCATGTTTCTACTATGAAAATATAAGTTTAAAGTGAGAAATCCTACTTGAAAATCCACGTGAACAGAATGTTAACTAATATTTACAAAATCTGTATTTAATTCGATTAAATGGCTTTTACAATTGAATGCTCTGTTCAACTCAAACTTCTAAACAAAGATAAGTAAAATAATGACAAAACACCTTACTTTGTTACATGTCCTCTGTTAATTGTGACATATAACTGATAACTATCTCCTTACAAAATAAACCTGAAATTAGAACAGATAATTTTCTCCTAACAAAATAAACTTTTGCGAAAGTTTTTGAAGTGTTGGTTTATAAATATTTATTTTATGGCACTAAATCACAACTTTCTAAAGCACAACTACTACTACAACTAATTTAGCACTGATCTCAGGAAATTGCTCTAGCTCTAGACTATTGATGCTGGTGGCGAGCTGAACATTATTTACATAGACTTTTCCCGTGTGCATTTGATTTATTGATCACCACATTTTATTGAAAAGTCAAACTCCTTTGGCATTGATAGATCCTTGCTGTGATTATTTCAATCTTATCTTTCCAATAGAATGAATTACGTTTACTGCAATAGGTTCAGGTCTCAACTCTTCTGTTCTACTTCAGGAGTACCGCAGGGGTCAAATGTTGGCCCACTCTTATTTATATATTCATCGACGGTCTTATCAAATCTATCACCTATTCCGTATTGGCCTATGCTAATGATTTTAAGATTTATCAGGATTGCACATTTAGTGGGTATTAACTTGTTGCAAACAAATTATAGCTTAATTTATAGCTGGTGTTTACGTAATAACTTAAGATTGGACAGAAATAAGAGTTTCCTGGTGTCTTATTTTAGATTACTAGAATTAAGTCGCGCTACACTATTAATAATGTTGAGATTTCTAGCCGGTCTTCGATTATGGACTTGTGTCTTTAGTGTCACAGCTGCTGCTTCCAGATCCCTTGGATTTATTATTCGCATATGTAAATATTTTAATAACATCGATACCATTAAGCTCTTTTCTTCGCTCATGTTATTTCAAAGCTCAAATATGCATCCATAGCCTGGTATCACTTCTACGGTGCTCAGATTAATTAACTAAAATAAATTTTTGAAATACCTTTCTTTTAAGTATGATGCCACCACTTTCTTTTAAGTATGATGGACGCTACTCAGAACGTGGACCTAATTACGACGAGTTACTTGAACGACATAGCGTCATCTCTCATGAAAGAGAAAGACCACTAGAGCTCAATTTATGCGGAATGTCGTTTTTGGTATGACAGACTCACCTGGCTTGCTGTCTAAAGTTAATTTTCTTGTGACACGCTTGGAATCAATATCAACTCAATTGATTCATGTACCTGCAGCAAGGACGAACGTATTATTTAAGACACCTATGGTACATTGGGCACATAATTTTAATAACATAGAAATGGATTTGCCTTGATTCCCATACGTTTATTTAATTTTTTTATTATGCATTTTGTATGTATGTATATGTATATAAATATATATATATATATATATATATATATATATATATATATATGGTAAATTCAATCAGTCGGCGATTAAAGGTCTGGTTTACTTCAAAGTATATATATTTAAAACAACCCTACATGTTTCGGCAATGATGCCTTTATCAAGCTTGATAAAGGCATCATTGCCGAAACATGTAGGGTTGTTTTAAATATATATACTTTACGTATATATATACGTATATATATTTAAAACAACCCTACATGTTTCGGCAACGATGCCTTTATCAATCTTGCTAAAGGCATCATTGCCGAAACATGTAGGGTTCTTTTAAATATATATACTTTGAAGTAAACCAGACCTTTAATCGCCGACTGAACGAATTTACCATATTATACCAAGGTCACGAAAATATTATATACATATATATATATATATATATATATATATATATATATATATATAACAATTGATAAATTATTGGAGTTTTTCGACTTTTATATGAAATATTTACAAATATAAAATTAGAATGTATGTAATTGTAGAGTAAGTGAGGATGTAAACATTGCTGTCTACAAATTACAAAGCAAATCATACGAAATTTTAATTGAAAAATATTGTCTATGTTGGGACTCGAACCCAAGACTACAGTTTGCCGGACTGTCGCTTTTACCACTTAGCCACAATCCACCTAGGTTCAAGCTATTTAGAAATGCATTATAAAGTAACAGTGTTAATGAATCAGATGTCAGTTATTGAATGTAGATGTCAAGTTGAAAGCAGAAGTCAGTTTTGAAAGCTGATGTCAGTTTTGATTGCAGATGTCAGTTAGTGAAACCAAATGTCAGTTATTGAAAGCAGATGTCTGTTTTGAAAGCAGGTGTCAGTTATGAAAGCAAACGTCAAAACGTCAGATACGAAAGCAGATGCCTATTTTGAAAGTAGATGTCAGTTATTGAAAGCTGATGTCAGTATTTTGAGAGCAGATGTCAGATTTGAATGTTTGAAAATGCTAATTATTACTCCATAGCTTATATATATATATATGGATAATTATTTCGTGACCTTTGTATGTTATGGTAAGTTCAATTTCGTGGCGATTTAAGATCTGGTTTAACTTCAAAATGTATATATTTAAAACAATCCTACATGTTTCGGCAAATGATGCCTTTTTCAAGGAATATATATATATATATATATATATATATATATATATAGATAATTATTTCGTGACCTTTGTATGTTATGGTAAATTCAATTTTTTTGGCAATTTAAGGTCTGGTTTTACTTCAAAATGTATATATTTAAAACAATCCTACATGTTTCAGCAAATGATGCCTTTTTCAAGGAATTTTAAATCTAAATGACAATATATTAATGTCATACTTATACATTTGTAGTTGCCATGGATAAAATTATTCAAAGATACATTCTAGTTTAATAATAATAATCATGCCTTAGTATTCTAAATAGAATTCTAGGGCATGATTTATTATTATTAAACTGGAATGTATCATTTACTATATATATATATATATATATATATATATATATATATATATATATATATATATATATATATATATTGAAAAAGTACGTTGATCTAAATGTGCTGTGTGATGGTGTAAAATAAATGCCACCACGTTGGTTCGTCAAATGATATTACGCTGAGAAGATCTAAATATGAATGATAAATGTAGATAAATTAAAGTTTAAGAAAGTAAAAGTAAATAGATTTGAATTTATAATTGGGCGCCTTTTAATATGAAAATATACTTAGATCAACGCTATCCATGTTCTTAATATTCCAACTAGCAGGCGTGAGCAAGAAATAAGTAAAATTTGACTCTTCAGGATCTTCGTCGATAAAATATGAATGTTTATTCCTTTGAATGGTGTTTTAATTGATAAATCTAATATAAAATAACTCTTACAACTTAACACTAGCAAATAAAAAGTGAGTTAGGTTATAAAAATAAATAATTTATTGAAATAAATAAGGAATCTGTAACTTGAACAAATAAATGTGCCAAGCGACAAATAAAAAAAACTACAAATAATGCACGTGTGTATTATACTAAAAGGTTATGTGTAGTTATGATATATGATCTTATATTAAATTCAAACAGTTTACACAACAATTCAGGCAAGTACTACTATGTTTAAATTATTTATATGAGATAACTATAATGTGAATGTCTAAGATGTGAATAAAAGTAAAATTCAGGATTCTATTGTATTATATAATTTGTTTTAATTAAATAATATTAACTTTTTGGACTTTATTGTAGGATAATGATTGAAATGAACCTGTTATTCATCGATCTCTGCAGTTATCCAGAATGAAAGCGATGTGAGCGGGAAAATACAAAGTGCGGGTCCTCCAATTTTTGATGACGGCGTCTGTGGCGTAAAACGGCTTCGATTCTGCCTCCTCGTCGGAACTCCAATATTAAAGATGCTTGTCTCGAATTTTATAACTTTCCAAGCGATTGACTTCAGGTTTGTTTTCAAATGATGGACCAATTATTAATATCTCGATTCAGCATAAATTTGTAATTATATCACTGGTATTTTAATTTTTATATAAATTTTCTTAGGAGTTGTACAAAATTACGGCCATTCGTTATTAGATTTTTAGGAAAAGACGCCGATAGCGGTTATTTATTTTCAAAGCCTAGTTAATATCGTAAAATAGTCTCGAAGTTTTACTTTTACTAAATCCATAAACAAGAAAAATATAAACAATATGATAATTTCGTCATAATAATTAAATTTATAGAATATTTTTCAAGCTGTCAGAACATGCTTTCCAATACAAGGTTATGTTGTATTTGTGTGTAGAAAATAACATTTTCGCGGATTAATTGCATTTTAAAAAGTATCGATACAAAATATTGATGTAGATAAATTAGATATCTGTTATTTCGCGCTAAAGATTTGAATTATGAAATTGAAAATAAAAATATAAAAGTAAGTTTAGAAATAAAAATAGGTTATTTTAAAGTATACAAAGTTATCGTCATATTAATTTATATACATTTCGATACTAATTTTACAAATTACATCCGCCAATTTAACCCTTCTTCTGTGAGTTTTATAATTGTTAATACTGTTTTTCCCATTATAGTTGCTGGAATCAGGGTGCAGTTTGCCCCATTACAATATATATATATATATATATATATATATATATTGTTAAAAGGCTGAAAGGTCATGTAATAAAAACACACAACAAAACATAAAATATAATGACTTAATTTGCCCAGAAAAGTAAAAATAATATAATTTGAATATACACAAGTGTAGTTCTAAATATGACCTATATAGATGGCGTTAAGTTTCATTTATACGGTTGACACAGGTGTAATATTTCAGAACATAAATACGATAATATAAACAATTTATACTTAACTTATATAGGCCTCCTTCAAGTGCTAAACTTATTGCTAAATACTTTATTTATATCTAAGTTTTAGTACCGGCTAGCTGAGTGGTAATGGTGATTATATTATAGTTTTTGCGGGTTCGGTGCGTTGATAGAATATTTTTCAAAACAAGTTATTCAAAGTGAACGATTTTTCGATGTTATATATTTTGAATAAAACAAGAGGATAAAATCTAAAAATCACTGGTTTAATGAGTTAATCAATTCAACAAAATAAGGTAAGTTTGATACAAGATATAGAAATATATACACATGAGCAGTCACGTGATTTGATATGAACTTAAGGTTAGGTTAATTGTTTATAATATTATGAATGCTTAAATATAGATCTATGTAACGATAATTCAAACTAGAAAGAACTGTATTTTTCTGCTTTAAAAGGTATATAGATTAAGTGCTAACTTTTTAGGTATTCATATAAAATATCAACGATTTTTTAAAAAAATTGTAAATAAAAAATTTTATATTTTAGGGATAAATAAATAGGTACTCAATTTGATAATTGTTGTGAGTTCTGGATGGTCGATGGATGTTAGGATCTTAGTACACAGGATAACGGCTCTGATTGAAGAGAAAAGCTGGTATCATTCTAAGCGGGGTTAGCGTCCCTTCGGAGATGGATGTTCGTTTACAACGATCAGGCAGGTCTAGGGTTGGTTAAACTTCGTAAAACGATGTCTGGTGGATAGGAAACTTGTGGGATATGTTTTGGTAAGATTTAACTAGTTTATTTTCTATTTTATTCATTAATTTCAGAAACACACTTTTATAAAAACTTGACGCGTTGCAAAAATTCTTAATTACCCAAGCTAACTCTCTCTTGTTTTTTCTTTATATCCAGGCGTCTTATTTGATTATACTTGTTTATATCTATTTAATCTCGTTAATAAATTAATAAAAATGAAATTAATTACAACTACCAATCGTTTAGATATTTCACATAAATTATTGTTTTAATTATACAATTGGCAAAAGTATATTTTAGATGTTCAGTTTTCCGCTACATACCTATTTACTCTTGGGATAATTCCCGCCTTATATAATTCAAATTCGGTACAGTTATGACCAAAATATGTGACAAATAATTCCAATCAATTAAGTTAAATATCTTCGGTGAAATAAAAATGTATATGAAAATGACTTAAGTGAATGACTACAAGTAAATAAATAAATATGTGATTCAAATTTGAGCAATTAAAAACGTGCAATTAACTTTATTGATATGGCACGTGAAAAATGCAGTTCCAACAGTAACTTATATTCTAAAATTAACATTTTAATTCTAACATCTGTATCTTTGTTCTAGGCCTCTCATGTTCATTGGTATGCCTCACTACAATATATATATATAATTTAAATTTGCAATACTAATGATTAACTTTGAAATAGATATAGATACCTAAGCGAAATTAGAAAATTTTCGGCAAGTAATTATTTCACAATTCAGGTAATTCTATATAATATCGTAATACAAATATAGTTTTTAACAATATTATTTATAAAAAAAATGTTAAGAAAAAATTTCTTCATCTAAAAGGTATTTTACACAACTATATCTTCCTCTTATTTTCAATGCACATTGTCTGCCCACGCCGATCCGTAGCTTATATGCAATTTTATGTGCTCATTAAAGTAACAACGTTTCATAAACCTCTACCTTTATGAAACCTATTCTACTCTATTCTCATTTTCAGTACACTTACAGAATAGGATTTTGTTACATAAATTTTAATGTAATTATAAATATTTCTCCTTCTTATTTTTAGTAAATATTTATTATTTTCTTCTTTACACACAAATATCGCAAATAAAATGTTTATATATAATAACAATATGAACTACAGAAAAGTAAAGTAAGCATCTGATGTACAATTGGACAACTGGCACCATTAAAAATGTATGTTAATATTTATAATCGATCTTGAGCCTGACTCATAACATCAGCTACATGAAACTGTAAAGCTATAAACATAATTGTAAACATTTTATAATAAATTTCACCTGTCATCATCACCGTAAAGTAAAGTACACTAATTTTGTTAGAACTTGGATTATAGGTTATCCAAGTTTTTATATTATTATTTTATTCTATTCATACTAAGCAATTACTACATTGAAAAATGTTGTGGAACTGCCTCTTACAATGTTAATTCACAGCCTTTCTGCTTGCGTGAAACTGGTGGTAACTTATATCTATGTGTTGTTAATCAGACTTTATACCTTTTATTCTATTATATGGGTACCTTTTATTAATTCTTCCATTCGATATTTAATAAAAATACTGTTTTCTAAGGTACTTAGACGTACTACTTTCATGAGCCAGTCCATTTACAAAATTTTTCTTAACCTTAACGTATAGACTGTCTTTCTTTATTATTAACTAATGAAGAAAATTGCCTATTCGTTGTGTTACTTTTGTAATACTTTTCAGCAACAGTTAGTTATTTTCACTTATATATTGTGATCAGTCATCCGACGATATCACACGTCTCGCATAGTCTACAAAGATATCGAAGCAGAAAGGTCGAGAACAGCACGAGAGAAGTACGAGAATAGTACTAGAATATGCAACGGCCGATATATAAGCCATCGAGGAAGTTGTTAAGGATCATTCAACAAGTAATCGCGGCCTAGTTAATGTGAATTAAATATACATAAATGTGAAAATAAATAAATGTTATTATTGTTATAGATTTAAGATTGTTATTTAGTGTATCCTTTTTTTTATTGTTAATATAGTGTGTGTCTAAATTATCGTTAGTTTTATTTAAGAACCCCGAAAGACAATACAAACATTTTACAGTTAGAATAGACAAATATTACAATATGTAATTCTTTTCTCTATTCCAATTATTCTAAGGACAAAAATAGAGTAGTGTTTCGTGTAATCCTTTTCCCGTCCTTAAAGTAAGTAAGATAATATAAAATTTAGAATAAATTTTATGTTTTAGTTGTATTTTGTCTTCATCTAAATCTAAATTTATATTGGCGGATGTATTGTGGATTGGCCTCCTCGTTGGTGCACCCCGGGCAACGTTACTTTCTTTGCGACTAACAGCAAAACATACAACACTTCTGGCGCCGAACAATCTTTGTGATCTTCTGGCATTTATCACATCACAACATGGTTAATGCTAATAAGAATAACGCTTCTTAACAGAATTTGAGTTCTACTATTAGAATGTGTCAACTAAATATCGAAATCATTAGTCGAGTCAAGTACCAAGTCCTTCACAAGATCCTGAACGAAAATGGTGTTGATTTGATTGCAATCCAGGAACTTCATGCAGTAAGTGTAGCATAACTCATATCACGAGGCAAAATACCCGGATTTTATTTACTGGGAGCAACATATGACAAAGTATATGGCGTAGCAAGATACTTAAAGGATAGTATCAATAATTCGCACCTTCTTTCTGCTAACACCATGGATGGTGTTCATGAAGTTGTCAAAATTGGTGAAACCACAGTTGTCTATGTTTATAAACCACACTGAAAGAAGTGGCCTGTAAATGTAATAAATATACACAACATATTTAGGAGATTTTAACAGCCATCATGGACTTTGTAAATATAGACATAATGATGAGAATAGAAATGCTCTGGTTGACTGGTCTGAATCGCATAACATTCACTTAGTTTTTGACGCTTAAGGCCGAAGTACATTCCAATCTGGAGCTTGAAAAACCGATCACAATTCGGATTTAACTTTTGTTTCATCTGACGGCAATAGCTAACCATTTCCAACGTCATCTAAAGTTCTAGCGGATTTCTCACACTGCTGCATAACATCGATGCTGCCAGACCTCAGAAGTGGACTGAGGCAGTTGAATTCTTAGATTTTCACTCGTTAAGTAGAAAAGCATGGTCTTTACTGAAGAAACTTAGCGGCAGCAACCACCCACATCGTACAAATGAAGCTGTCTCACCCAATCAGGTTGAAAATTGTTTCTGGATCTAGAGCCCCCAAATCTGAGCTCACACTATTAAAGTCAGAAAAAAATTAGCTGCACTCAAATTAACTTGGCAATCTAAGACGGAAGTAACAACAGAACTGAAACAAATAAAAGTAGGGAAAGCACCTGGTTTCGATGGTATTCATTTCGAATTTCTTAAGCACTATAGAAAATATGTAAAAACATGGCTAGCCGTCTTTTTTACAGATATTCTCCAGTCAGGTAATATTCCACATCAAATGAAACGAGCTAAAATTATATCACTTTTAAAACCTGGTAAGCCAAAACGATAGACCACCAAGCTATCGACCTATTTCTCTACTTAGCATGTTATACGTATAAGGTCTTCGAGAGTTTACTATATAATAGAATCAGCCACAAAATTTACCAAAATATTCCTATTGACAGACGGAAGTTTTTCGCATATTCTTGATTAATATTATGCTGCATTAAAAAATATAGCATTCCATTAAGAAAAAGGTGAACTACTAACTAGAGAATTCTATAGATTTAAGAGGTAAAGCAACTTTCATTTCAAATATTTATTTATAAATATACCGTGTGAGGAGTTGCACTCTCTAAACTAAAATCACGGACACCGGTATAGCAGCTTAGTACATAATATTTTGGAGTTGCATAAGTTGTTTTTTAAAATATTTGTATCAGGTTAGGTGTAATCATTATTTTAAATAAGCATGCTATTTCTTCATTAATCATAATTTTGCAAAATAGTAAGACTATACCCGCTATTTTGTAAATGGTAAACTGAAATACATTTTATTTTAATATTAGGTACAATTTGTTATAACTTCTAATAATAGAAACATATAGGTAATATAAATTGCCTTGTATTATTGAATTTTCAATAAACAACTTATATACATTATTATGATAGTTTGCCATCAGAATCGATTAGAAATGACAAATATCATGAAGGGCAGACAATATAGCCAATCTTACATTGATACTAATCTAAGTATTCTTTTCCAACTGCGAACATTTAATATTGCTCAGCCGGTACTTCTACATCTACGATTTAAACATAAAACACTCACTTATTAACCTTTCTAAAACATCTATTTTAAGATATACATTGCGAACTTATAAATTATGTCATAAAAAAATTATTATAGGTACGTTTACAAGTAATCATTTTTTTATAGCTCATGTTGTAGCAAATATGCGATCTATGCTGGTACTTGAATTTTTTTATAGCGGGGAATTTCATCAGGAAGTTCGAAGTCTATAAACGTAAAACGCTTCTGAAAATCCTGAAGGTCTGATAAACATATTAAAACGAACATAATCTCGAAATATAAAACTAAATTAATTCCAAAATGTCAAACGCAGAGAAAAAAAAATGATTTGGTGTTATTTCAGTAGACCGAAAACTAGTTAATATAAATGAAAGAAAATGATAAGCACTGGACGAGTTGAGATAAACAGAAACAGATTTGTTTTCTAATAACTGAATATTATACTGGATATCGTAAACAAATACGAGGTATAATAAAAATAATAATTTATTGCAATCCATTTAAGGACGCAAACCGCTTTGTCGAACAATCTAATATAGAAAAATACACGCATACAAACAATAACACAAATAATAGTTATAAGTAAGGACCGGACATGAGAAGCCGATGACCCATCGCCCACGAGCGTATTAAAAATTTGTATTTTTAAAGAGTTTTTAATTTTATTTATGTAATTGGAAAACAAACGGGTGGTGATCTATAAAATACGAAATAAATTTTTATTTGTTCATTTTGTAGTTCAAAGGAATATTAATATTAACTAGCAATACTTTCTGAAGATTCTCTTCTGTAAAATTAGTTCTCTTTGAATGAAATACATCCTTGTAGATAGAAAACGTCCTTTCTATCTCGCAACTGGTTATACGTGCATACTGGAAATATTTTTTTTAATTTCAAGGTATTTAGCAGTTAGATTTTGAGGCATTGCCCCCATACAAAATTGCCGCAATGTTATTAAATCTAGATTTCTATTAAAAACTGCGTCTAACTTTTGCCGAAGGCCACATCCGAAGTCACTTGGAATATTTTTCAAATTATTAATAGCCGCATCTAATGTGGTTAATCCAACATTTAATTTGAGCTTTTGATTTTCAAAATAAGTGATTAGTTTTGGAAAATTTCCATAGTGTTCCTGAAGAAAGTATAATTGATTTTTTTATTGGGAATTTGTATTAGTTCCTTGCACTCAGAAATATTTCGAGCATCGCCATTTAAACATGTAACGAAATTTTGTAAACTATCGAAATTCTCTACATAAAAACTAGTAGCTTGCAAACATGTTCCCTATTTAGTCATTACTGGAGAGAGAGGCAGTGACAAAGATGAAAGTTCTTCCCTGTAAAGAGCTACTCTCAATGGTGCTTTTCTGAAAACTTTTTTAAAAGCGGATACAAGTCTATCAACTTCCGGAAAGGTGTCTCTGATATATTCACAGATTCTGTGGAGAGCATGTGCTACACAAGTAATATATAGCATATTAGAATATGTAACCTTTAACAGTCTGCCTGCTTTTAACATACATGCAGCACTGTCACTGGCAAATAAAAGTATTTTCTTTGTACCTGTCGTTCGAAAGAAGGATTTGGTGCATATTCTCGTAAATGGTTTTAGCTACTGTTTCCGCATGAAATGTATTTATATCTTTTGTTGCTATTACATATGCGTTATATGGAATAAGAGGATATAGTTCACCAGCTACAATATTTACCACACAGCGTCCTAATATATCGACAGTTTCGTCGGCACTTATCCATTGGTACTGATTTGAAATATTACTTCTAATGCGTTCTACTGCTTTCATGTAGCACTTAGAAACATAATATTTGCGTAAGGTGGATTCATCAGGAACATTTCGACCAGAATATTTTTGGAGAAATGATTTAAAGGCGGGATTGTTAAATGATAAAAACACACAATGTTGTTATAGATTTACACTTTATTTAATAATAAAAAAAAAAATATATTTACGTTTAAGTAAAATGTTTTATAGTACCGCCTGTTATATCTGAAGAAACCGTTGTACGGTGAAACAGCTGTTATATAGTCATTATTAAATATTATTAAATAAAGTGTAAATCTAATACAACATTGTGTGTTTTTATCATTTGATATGGATTTACATCAAGTAAAGGCAGAATCGATTCAATTCGGGATTGTTAAGTTTATTTAATGGAATATTTGCCGCCATTAAAGTTTCACAGAGTTCTTCGTTAAAATTGTCAGGATTTAACGGGTCTAATTTCTGTATATGTGTTTGCAATGCTAAGTGACGTTTTACGTGCGATTTATTGAAATTATTTCATGATATTTTACAGACTTTACAATTAATTTCGGAATCGCTGGCAATGGACATACAATCAGTATGACCTTAATCGAACTCGCCATTGTTTCACGATGCCATTCCCGACATTGTTCCATATCATATCTGAAAAGTAACTTAAACAATGTTCTAGATCTAAATAAATGAAAATTTAGAATGTATTCGTAAGATGTGCGGTTAACCGAATGAATTCAATAACTGCGTGTTGTACTTAGCGATGTTATAGACTATTTATATGGTCCATCGTAATTTCGGCCTCTCATGTCCGCTCCCTTGATAATGAGGAATACATAGGCCAGTTTGTATCATATACGAGAATGATTTCGCCGGCAGTGAGGCTTGACTAGTAGCGCCATGTTTTGGAAAGATTTAGCATTCAATTATAATTCTACTGTTTTTTTTATGATGACAGGTTAAGTTCAGTTAATTTCTGACATTTGCTTTGTAAGTTATATCAGTAAAGTGTCTAAATGAAAAATCCTAAGTGCATAAATTCGCAATCCAATGTTTATTTTTACAATGACATTGTTTCGAAAATATCGGCTGAATGCGTACATCATATTTTACAACTATAATTGGGCATGTGCAAGCTGTTAACAAGGTGAGTCCGCGAATTTATAGTTTTGCTCAAAAACATGAAAGAATTCGAACTTCAAGAGATAATTTTAAGCTCCTCATCTAGAACCAAGCTGATTTTTTGGAAGAAATTGTTAAAATTGATGAAACCTAGCGTCACCACTACATCCGTGAATCCAAGCGCTAATTTCAACAATGCACATATTATGGTAGCCCTATTCCAAAAGGCTATCTAGCAAAACAACAAACCAGTATGCCGCTTTACTAGAAAAATTGAAGAAAGTAATTTCTGGAAAGCGACCTAGAATGACCCATAAAAAATTATTTTTCAACACAATAACGCACCTTCTCACAACAGGCAAGTTGTTGGAAAAATTGAAATACAGGCTCTCGATTTACCGGGATGTTCGAGAAAATCAGTTTTCTGAATAATCGAATTCCCGGTCAAGCCGCAAATCAACAAGTTCAAATGTTGTGACAGTGTACATATACAGAAACATAAAATTTATGCTTTTATTGAATAAACTAGTTACAAAAACAATTATGTACTGGTATAATATAGCAAAGTACATATTTACAGAAACTAACTTTTTGACCAAATATAACAGCATATTTGTTTGCTTTTTTCCTTGGGAAACTTTCCGACGGGTGATACCACGTAAATTACACAACATGGGCTTTTCGGCTAAGGTAGAATAATCTTGCTGTTCCAAATAATTTAATAAACCTTCAACTTGATCCAGTGCAGTATTGTGACTATTTTTTTCAGGTAAAATCAAGTCGTGGTTTTTTTCATTGGTTTCATCTTCAACAGCAATCGTTTCACTCTGAGTAACATGTAAAATTTGTTCATCACTCAATATTTCTTGACCTGTTAATTGTTCATTAGCTGTTAGCCATTCTTGCGCTACATTCTTATCGGCATATTGGTCAATTTGTTGTAGGTTATTCACCATTTCTGGAATCAAATCATCTTGTATGTTGTTTCCTCTTCATTGTTTTGTAAAAGTTTGCGCCAAGACAGTCTTAAAGTAGAAGATTTGACAAAGTTGTATGCTTGAGCGATTTCATAAATGGCGTCTAATACTGTAAGTTTTTTCCAAAAAGTTACGAAATCTGTACCACACTCAGTTACAAATTTCAACAGTATGTTTCTTTTGTATATTGTCTCCATATTCTGCATTACACCTTGATCCATTGATTGGATCAGGGCAGTTACATTCGCCAGTAAATATTTTACGCAAATTTTATTATCGTCAGATGTTAATACAATTGAGTCATTGGAATGGCTTGAGGTGTTGTCCAGTACAGCTTTTTGATGAGGATTATTGGCAGCTAGGTGTTCACGAATTTGACGTATGAATTTCTTTCTAAACCAATTGATAAAAATTTCTCTGTCTTTCCAGGCGGATTTGTTATTATAAAAAACTACAGGTAGACTGGCGACATTTTTTAAAAAACACGTGTTTTCGTTGCAGTGCCCTTCAAAAAATGAATTCCAGCACCATTACCGCAACACAAAACTGTTACGCTGTTTTTGCATTTTATGTCCAGATGCACTGGTTTCTGCTTCATTTGCCAGAGCTTTATTTCGTAGAAGTTCCCAGTATGAAGCTGTCTCATCCGCATTGTAAATTTGCTCTGGACTAAGCGCTTCATTATTCACAAATTTCTGAAAATTATTCCTAAATTCGGCGACCGCTTTTTGATCGCTACTTAATTCTTTCTCCTTGGATACTGATCCGACATATCCCATACCGTTGTTTGAATCTAGTTAAACAACCAGAAGAGTCATTAAATTCACCAAATCTATCTAAATTCCGTTCTTCAAAAAATTGTTTTGGTTTGGCTGCCCATACTATCCCGGAAATAGGAATTCCTTGAGCTCTTTGCTGATTGAACCACAAAACCATTGCATTGTATGTAGAGGTTTGTATTGTCCTTCGCTTGGACATATCTGTCGCACTATTGGAAGTTCCGGCAAAATTAATGGTTTCTTCTTTGTTTTTATTATATCGCGCACAGTTTGATCCCCTACTCCGTATTCTTTCATAATTGATTTTACGAACTGCCTCTTCTCCAAATTGTTAATAATTTATAGTTTCTGATTCACAGAAAGTACAACTCGTCTATGCTTAGACATTGAAATAATGTGATCCGATATATCCCGTCACAAAATTACAACTAAATTCACTCTCTACAGGCTCATCGGTACGCCCCTGCTGGAGAAAGGATATTCCCAGACACATTCACAGAAAAGAACCACATCACCCTATCACCGTAATTATCCAGACCGAGCGCAGAAGTAAATTCGGCGCTGCCTGTTGTCAGACAGCCGAAGTACCTCGCATATCGTCCACATAATTAATGTGAAGTAACGACGCCCTTCCAAAGGTTGGCACAGCCAATCTCTCTAGAAAACTGCATCTTGTTTGTGTCTTCACTCATACTACGGCTTAACCGCATGTGTAATGTATCAGAATAATTGAAACATACATGAGTAGGTAAACCCACCAGTTTTGTATAATACAAAGGTATTTTTAATAATATAAAATATTATTAAAAATCTGGTGTGAAGAACACAAACGCAGGTTCAGTATTAATATTTTCTGTGAACGTGTCCGAATATATCCTATCCCTAGAGACGTAAAAAAAATACCTTTGTATTATACAAAACTGGTGGGGTTTACCTACTCATGTATGTTTCAATTATTCTGATACATTACACACACGGTTAAGCCGTAGTATGAGTGAAGACACAAACAAGATCCAGTTTTCTAGAGAGATTGGCTGTGCCAACCTTTGGAAGGGCGTCGTTACTTCACATTAATTATGTGGACGGTATGCGAGGTACTTCGGCTGTCTGACAACAGGCAGCGCCGAATTTACTTCTGCGCTCGGTCTGGATAATTACGGTGATAGGGCGATGTGGTTATTTTCTGTGAATGTGTCTGGGAATATCCTTTCTCCAGCAGGGGTGTACCGATGAGCCTGTAGAAAGGTGAAATACGTATCTACGTCTCTGGGGATAGGATATATTCGGACACGTTCACAGAAAATATTAATAGTAAACCTGCATTTGTGTTCTTCACACCAGATTTTTAATAATATTTTATGTTATTAAAAATACCTTTGTATTATACAAAACTGGTGGGGTTTACCTACTCATGTATGTTTCAATTATTCTGATAAATTCACTCTCGTTTAAAAATTACTAACTGAAAAATGCAACCATGGCACAATATGTAATTAGAAAACGCACGATGTTATAAACAAGCATCGCCTTTTATTAAAAGCAACAGAACTGCTACATGTACATACTTATTCTTTATTACATATTAGACCAGTCTGAATTATTTTAGGTACCATGGATTGTTTCATTATTGAGATCCCGGTTAATCCGCTTCCCGGTTAATGCGCTCGCTGTAAATCGAGAGTCTGCTGTAATTAATATTTCAACTTGTACCTCACCCGTAATATTCATTAGATCTCACCCCAAATAACTTACATTCATCAAAACCAAACTTTCTTTGCTAGAAGGAAGTTTTAGTGTGACGAAGAACTTATAGCAACAGGGATGCAAGAATTTGAGGATCTTGAGAAAGATCACTATAGCAATAGCATAATAACATTTCAGCATCATTCGGTAAGCGGTCTGTCAAATAAAAAACTCATTCATTTCACTCTCTATATTTCGTAACCATTTATTACTCCCTCAGGAGACACAGACACAGACATACCAATAGTTGGAATAAATCAATCGCCAACACATGTCAATGGTATCGTCGATACAAGAATAAAACCACGATATAATGCATTTCAGACAACTATGAAGTGGTTAGCTATAAACGAAATAACTGAAATGTTACCCTTAACCACTCTTAATATCAACAGCTTTGCAATTCCACAGAATATTAAGTTAGCCGACCCGGAATTTAATATTTCTAGCTCTATAGATATTTTAATAGGCACGGAATTGTTCTGAAAACTCATGTGCATCGATCAAATAAGGACAACTCATAACCATTGATATTTACAAAAAAACTCATCTTGGTTGGATCAAAGCAGAATCAGTGATCCAAGAAGCGCAGTTCGGTACTTACACACTTTGTAATTTATCATTGGATACATCACTGGATCAAAAATTGACCAAGTTTTGGAAGTTAGAAGAGTATCCAAAAAAACTTATAGTTACCCCGGAAGAACAAGATTGCGAAAGACATTTCTTATAAACTGTCACAAGAAATGATGGAAATTTCGTAGTAAATCTTTCTTCCAAAAATAATTCCAAAGAACTAGGTGAATCACATAGTCTAGCCTTAAAGCGAGTATACAATAGAGAAAACCGGTTAAATGAAAACCCCATTCTCTAACAACAATATTTGCGTATATCTTAATCATATGCTTCTGTCTATTAGAGCCAGCATATTAATCACTTTCTTCAAAGTGATATTGTTCGTTCTAACAAAAAATTTTATTTAAGCTCGTACAAGTTCTATCGAATTGTGCAGACAATGGTACGGGTACTGTCTGATTAAATCTCACTGTGATATCTTCAAGGTTGAACTTTTCAATAAACTTCCTACGGTCTCCTCTTTCTAGCAATACTATCCAAATTGCTCTAAAATAACATAAATAATAATTCATTAATCGCCAGTACGAAATACTTACATTTAAAGAAGCTAATTGTTATAAAAATTACTGTTTTTACAATAAGATAATGTTATAAAGAATAAACTGCAAGAGGTCAAATATAAACAGATAAAAGTAAAAATGACTTTTGCCAACCAGAAACAAGATAGTAAAGAGTGCAGTTAATTTCAGTCTATTGAAACTGTTGAACCGAATCCTGCAACACTGCACAATAGCAAAAGAGAGGGTTACGCACATTAATTCTATAATTAGAAAGATATACATATAGTCATATAAGAGCCTATACTGTTTTTAAGGTGCGAACAGACTATATATCATTCTAATGAGAATGTCTCACTGTAAAGTTAAATTCTAAAAAACATGTTATGTGATAAAATATCACACAGTACATATCAAGTATTAGTAGTTTTCATTTCGTCCTCTGTTTCTTCACTTTTAACTGGGGTCTAAGGGTCTTCTTGCCTCTATTAATACTTTCCGGTTCCTTTTCTTTTTCTCTGATCGGTGGTATACTCGTCGGAATCAATTTTAACCAGTAAATATAAATTTATCTAATTAAATCCACAACCGGTCCTGTCCTGTTTACTACTACAATTGAGAAAACTTTTTTCCTACAGTTTATTATTATTTCCCAGAAAGCTTAAAGCTGGTTTACTCGTCTGACCTTAACTTTTATCGGTATGTCTACCTTTTTTTTTACTATAAATGTTTATCAAAATTGCCAAATAAATTTTTAATTAAAAAAAATTTAATCCCGGAGCAACTTTTAAAATTGTTGAAGTCGCGACCCGCGCCAGGGGGGCGCGGTTATATTAAAAGAGGGTCGCAAAGTAGCCTAAACAATAATGAAAATTCATTTTATGAGAAAAAATCATTTTATTAACAATAAGTGCACATGTAAAGAAAAGAAATTAATGTGATGGTTGCATTTATTTTCATTTAAAAGTTTGTCCATACGTGGATCTACGTGAGCAACACACTATATTCCTATATTGAGTTTTTAGCGTAACCATAGACGAAAAATTTTCTTCACAGAGACCAAATGTGGGGAAAGGGATTAATATGTTCAATGTTTCTGTGACTACATTTTCATATTCCTTACGACGAGCAAACCAAAACATATTTAAATCTTCAGATGTAAATTGCACCTGTAGCGCTTTGTCGGCAGACATTTCAATGAGCTAGTCGTGAATCTCAACTAGTAACTTAGCAGCGGCAACAACGTTTTCACTAAACGGATTCAGTGCCCGCCTCTTTGAAAAGTATTTTTTATCTTCCGGGAAATACATGTACATGGCTTGCCGGACCATCGCTTTAACCACTAAGCTATCAAAGGAAATGATTTCGAACCTTTGTGGAGATGCCTTGAGTTACATCAAAGTTACATCCCCACAAAGATACGAAATCACTGTCTTTCATAGCTTAGTGATTAAAGCGATGGTCCAGCAAGCCATGCACCCGGGTTCAAATCCAATCAGGGCAAATTTTTTTGTATAAAAAAAATTCGAATAAATTAGCATCGTAATATGTAGAAAGCATATTTACAGTAAGGCTTACTGTTATTATTCTTTTGGAAGAATCGCGGAATATTAATTAATTTGATTTACATTTACTATTTGGGAGGTAACGGAGCCAAGAAGGTTAATAATCGTTGCTCTAAAGACTAAGTATATATAATGGCTCATCGTAACATATAGATACGAGGGCGGATTGATATACTGGATGTCCTTGAAAGAAAGAGACAGCGTATGAAAAATGGAAAGATGCAATTATATAGAATATAAATTCAAAAAATTGTGCTAATTACGACGCGAACCCCAAAACTAAGCCCCACCTGAAAATTGTATTATATGGCACCTATGGATTCAGAAATTTTTATAAAATAATATCGCTATTGAATTTACATACAAACACGCTGCAATGTTTATGTTTATAGAAACTCTAGAAAATAACATTGTTTAAACAGCTTTGTATGCTAAGGGTTCGATAACTTCGTACGAAAAATCAGCTGTTAAAAATTTATAATTGTATGTGAATTTTTAAAAGAAAATGTATTAAAAGACGTAAGATGTGTACTCTATCGGACATTTCACATCCAATTTCGTAACAATCTACCTTTAATCAAAGACGTAAATGTAAAATATATCAAACGTATACATGTACACATGCAACGATCGACAACTGTTTAAATCGGAGACCCAATTGTTTAGATACTTAAAGCCGATCGACATTAACATAAAGAGTAGGGGTACCTACTCTTTACGATATAGTCGGTCGCACAGTGGCATGACAAATGATTTATAAATATTTTCGTAATTTTTTCCTCGCTTATGAGAGGGAATTTTAGAAAAATATTCTGGATTCATATTCTATATACTTACATCTTCTTATTTTGCTTATGTTGTCTTTGACTGACAATCCTCCGACTACAACATCTACTAAACCATTTCAACTTTTTCGAAGTACACACTACAAGCCGAACGTGTGCTGTGTTAACTGGAATTATTAACTTTACTCGAAGGGGATTAGATTAAATCGACCTAGAACTGAAAAACTCTATCAAACAACGTCATATCAAGCAGAGACTTCACACAGTCTAATAACCAGCCTACTGCAACAAAAGAAAGACATTTTTCAATACGTGTCTTTGTATATAAAAAAATTTAGAAAAACACTTTTAAAAAGTTTCATTGCATTCTCCTAAGTTATTGTTTGAATTTTGTTTCAGATACATCAACGCTGGATGCATGATGTGTCGTGGCAGCAACAAATATTATTTTTAGTTTATTATTTACCGTACCTCTTCTTTTTGATATATGATTTGTCAAACTTTAGACACCTAATTGACCATTTTTCTCCAATTAATTGTGTTGAAGAGGCTTTTAACATTTGGAACTTACTGCAAGTGAGAACTAATGAATATTAAATCACATTCTTACATGTAAATGTCGACTTATTTGATGCGTTCATAACTACAATCCGACAAACTAAGTTTGTACCAGTATGCAGAACACACCCTTTCGCGACAACGAACTTCCTGGTAATTAGGTTAATTAAGAATTAAGAAATACTGAAAAAAACAAGTCAATCAACGGAAGGAAACGTACAGACGGCGTTTCGTTCTGGTTGGAACTTTTCAATGCACGGCAGTAAGTTCCAAATGTTAACTATATATACAGAAAGTATAGAAATGAAAAAGCAATGTCCGTCTTCGAGGAATGCCGTGCATTGAAAAGTTCCAACCAGAACGAAACGCCGTCTGTACGTTTCCTCCCGTTGATTGACTTGTTTTTTTCAGTATTTCTTAATTCTTAATTAACCTAATTACCAGGAAGTTCGTTGACGCGAAAGAGTGTGTTCTGCATACTGGTACAAACTTAGTTTGTCGGATTGTAGTTATGAACGCATCAAATAAGTCGACATTTACATGTAAGAATGTGATTTAATATTAATTAATTCTCACTTGCAGTAAGTTCCAAATGTTAACTATATATACAGAAAGTATAGAAATGAAAAAGCAATGTCCGTCTTCGAGGAATGCCGTGCATTGAAAAGTTCCAACCAGAACGAAACGCCGTCTGTACGTTTCCTCCCGTTGATTGACTTGTTTTTTTCAGTATTTCTTAATTCTTAATTAACCTAATTACCAGGAAGTTCGTTGTCGCGAAAGGGTGTGTTCTGCATACTGGTACAAGCTTAGTTTGTCGGATTGTAGTTATGAACGCATCAAATAAGTCGACATTTACATGTAAGAATGTGATGTAATATTCATTAATTCTCACTTGCAGTAAGTTCCAAATGTTAACTATATATACAGAAAGTATAGAAATGAAAAAGCAATGTCCGTCTTCGAGGAATGACGTGCACTGAAAAGTTCCAACCAGAACGAAACGCCGTCTGTACGTTTCCTCCCGTTGATTGACTTGTTTTTTTCAGTATTTCTTAATTCTTAATTAACCTAATTACCAGGAAGTTCGTTGTCGCGAAAGGGTGTGTTCTGCATACTGGTACAAACTTAGTTTGTCGGATTGTAGTTATGAACGCATCAAATAAGTCGACATTTACATGTAAGAATGTGATTTAATATTCATTAATTCTCACTTGCAGTAAGTTCCAAATGTTAACTATATATACAGAAAGTATAGAAATGAAAAAGCAATGTCCGTCTTCGAGGAATGCCGTGCATTGAAAAGTTCCAACCAGAACGAAACGCCGTTTGTACGTTTCCTCCCGTTGATTGACTTGTTTTTTTCAATATTTCTTAATTCTTAATTAACCTAATTACCAGGAAGTTCGTTGTCGCGAAAGGGTGTGTTCTGCATACTGGTACAAACTTAGTTTGTCGGATTGTAGTTGTGAACGCATCAAATAAGTCGACATTTACATGTAAGAATGTAATTTAATATTCATTAATTCTCACTTGCAGTAAGTTCCAAATGTTAACTATATATACAGAAAGTATAGAAATGAAAAAGCAATGTCCGTCTTCGAGGAATGCCGTGCATTGAAAAGTTCCAACCAGAACGAAACGCCGTCTGTACGTTTCCTCCCGTTGATTGACTTGGTTTTTTCAGAATTTCTTAATTCTTAAGAGGCTTTTGTACATTTCGAACTTATAGTAAACAAAATTATGAGTTATATACTTGTCTACAAGAATATAATATATTTCTGTAATATATACAAATATTTCTGTAGACAAGCACCTATCTCATCATTTTGTTTACGATGAGTTTAAAATGAACAAAAGCCTTTTAGCAAAATTAATTAGGGAAAAATTGTCGATTAGGTGACTGGTGTCTAATGTTTGACAAATCATCATTAAAAAGAAGAGGTTAGGTAAATGCTAAACTAAAATTTATATATATATATATATATATAAGTTCTGACTAGACAAAGGTAGTATCGTTAATTAGAGTCCGCCAAGTATTCGTTTATTTCGGTCCACCGTTGCAAAAATAAACCGAAACTCCAACTCTGCAATAAAACATGTTCTAATTTGAGTCTGCCAAAATTATATTTGTGTGTATGTGTAATCGTTACCCGCGATTATATAAATTGTCAACAGCGAAAGAAACACATTTGTTTGCCATAATTCGTGATCTATTATCTAAAAGTACAAAATCAATATTTCAAAGCGATTCTACAAAGAAATGTATCTTAAAACTGGGCACATGCACAAAATATTTCAACTCACATATTTTACGTATAAAAGTTATAATAAATTAGGCTACTAAAAATCATGAAAAGTACGGCTTGACAGATAACTTGTACCTGGTTCGGAAGATTGTTTAACTTTTATGTGACTGTATTTTTTAACAAACGCTCTTAAAAATATAGGTACTAAGAATCTTAACCCATTAGTGCATAGAGATAGGAAATCAAATAAAATCCAAGTAAATTTTTAATCATATATTAAATTATGCAAATAAGCACTTATAATATATACGATGGAAAAAATATATCCAAATTTTAGAGTTACACCCCATCCGATATATCGGATTGTATGGGATATTTTTACTTTTTATTAAAATGTATGATAGTTTCGAAAACATTGTTTTGGATGCAAACCAATATTGCATTTACTGCATATAAACTTAGCTTTACCCCCACAAAACCTGCACAATTTTTCTGTCGTTACATATTCGGGCCAGTGGTTTCTACCATCGTATCGTTGATCTGATAATAGCGCAGGGAGAGCTCTACGTCTGTTGGAAGATGTGCCGTAAGTCGACAAAAGAGTTGTTGCAAGAGATCTTCTAAAATTTAGTAAATTTTAGAATTCCTTATTATCTGGATTTACTTTTCTCATTAGCAACCATGCATTTGTCACGGAAGCATCTAATAAGTAGCAAAAGATTGGCCACCACCATTTCTTTTGTTGCATTCTGGTTCGTTAAGCAGTTATCAGTTGATCCATTTTGTCAACTCCTCCCATAAAAGCGTTATAATCTGCGAAAACTTTGGGTTGATCGACTAGAATCTTACCTTTCCTTTGTTTTGACCAGCGCGTACATTTTGTGTCTTCAAGATTAGTAAAATTAGTAACGCATGTTACAACTTTATTGTCGTTCCAACGTACGAGACAAATTTTATTGTTATCCGAAATTCTATAGTCATAAGCACCTCGTGTTTCCTTTTCCATGTCTTTATCCGATTTTAGAGGGCAACGAGCAGTTCTCCTATTTTGAATAGTTCCTGTCGCGCAATAGCCCTGGTCACTAAGATGCAAAAGAAGAGGAACAGAAGAAAAATAATTATCAAAATATATTTTGAATCTATTATTTGCAGGAATCTGTGCAGATTCTATAAGAGAAACGACTACGTCACCTCCTATCCCAAACTTTTTTTCGACATCTGATTTGCCCGTATAAATTTCAAACGCAATCATATATCCCGTGATAGAACAGATTTCCCAGTTCTTGAACCCAAATCTTATTGGCTTTCACCGAATGAATTGCTTTGCATAGTGACGTCCATAATACGGAATCATGGATTCATCAACACAAAGATGTTCTTCTAATCTACCATGATACAAAAAAATCTTATTTAGTTGAGATATAAGAGGCCTAAGTTTATAGAGACGATCATTACTGTCGACAGCATCATTATTATTGAAATGTATATGACGTAAAATTTGTTCAAACCGATTCAGTCTTATGCTATTTTGAAGTATTTTCGCAACATCTTCACATCCTGACCAAAAAAGTCTTTTATTTGGGTATTTTGCATAACCCGATAATAGCATCGCACCTAGAATAACATATAATTCATCTAAAGTCATATTGAGATTAGTGGATTTCTGAGACGCATATAAATTAGATTCATATAGTGTATGATTTAGAAGTTCATCAGAAAAAAATAATTTTAGGAATTCCAGTGGTGTTTGAGCTGCTTTGGCTACATCCGAAATGGGTTTCTCGATGCACGTTTTATTTATGGTAAAACAAGGTTTAGCCTTTGTCCAAGATAATTGGCGCGATAGGTTCGTTTTAGCTGTACTTCTAGCTGATGCTTGATTGTTCAAGGTCAGACGAACGTATTTACATAGAGGCTCTTCGTCACTTGTATCGAAATCATCATCATCAGTTAGATTATTTCTAGTGTCAACTGCATTCCTGCTATGTACAATAACTTCACACTGAGTTTGTAGCATCTTGGGCCCCAGGTGACTGACGTTACCTTCGTGGTCATCATCACTATCACAATCAGTATCTTCTCCATCCTGAGGAGGTAATACGTACATGTCTATTGAATCGCAGAAATCGTCCTTTTCTACCTCATCTAATAGCTCAGCCAGTGATAATCTGTAATTTTATATTGAAACATATTTATCATTTGAATGCATATAATCCGTTATATCGGATGAGCAAAAATAAAATTGTGTAGATTTGACTGAATACTACATGTTTCAGAGATTATCTAGTACACAATATCAATAATGTCTAGTGAACAAAAAGAAAGAGTGATAATTGAATTTTATTTCGTTTTCATAGAAATTACGATTATTTTACTTACCCCTTACCACGGGCACTGTAGAGTGAAGGATCCATGTCTACACAACACTAAAACATAAACTTAGTTGTTGGCAGGGCGTTTGGCAGGGCTTTTTCAATTTTATTATAAGAAAGTAGGTTGTACAAAACTAACAACAAAATCTTAAATGTTGAGATTATGTTTTATATTGTATACAAGTGTCAAATGTATGCATCCGATATATCGGATGATATGCACTAATGGGTTAAAGGAAGATAAATGATTAATGAAGCGGAAACTAGTAGCACTAATAAGGGTTTCATTTTCATAGGGTGTCATACAAATACCACAGGAACTATACTAGGAGGGCCGATATTACAAATATCGGCGGACAGTATGACACCTGAGATTATGTTTACAGCTAAGCTGAACATATCTATACCTACCAAATTCTCTCGAGCGATTGGAGTGCTGGCACCTGATACGTGGATGGATCACAATACAATCGAGACACGGGTGCAGATATATGTTGAATGTGCCCTAGAAGGAAGACAAAAAAATCAACATAATGGCTTAAATAGCCATTATAAATCCATCTAGCAGGTCTAAACTGGTGAAACATTGTAAATACGAGGGCGTATTTTTATGTTATCTACCTAGCCATGAAACAAAAGAGTGACGATATCAAACAAATTATTGAAAAATTGCTGTCACTGTTAAGTACATGTGTTAAGTTGTGTTTAGTTTGTGCTGTTTATAGAGATTTGAGACGGTCTATTTCTCGATAAAATGAGTGAAACTAAGGTTGAACATCGCAGCGTAATAAAGTTCCTGACAAAAGAAGGCAATAGTCCAAAAGCAATTCCTGAAAGAATGGTTGCTGTGTATGGGGAAGATACACCATCTTATTTCCAAGTAAAATATTGGTCTAAACTCTTTCGATGGGGCCGAGAGTCAATCAATGATGACCCAAAGTCCGGACGACCCGTTGAAGCTCGAACTGAAGACATTGTGCGAAAAGTCGAAAATTTGGTACTGAAAGATCGGCGTGTAAAGATATCTGTCACTGCCAATGAAGTCTGTATATCCGAAACAAGTGTCCTCAAAATTTTGCATAACGATTTGGGTATGAAGAAGGTGTCTACACGATGGATATCCAGATTGCTTACACCTGAACAAAAACTGTACAGAAAAGAAGTTTCTCAAGAAAATTTGGTCAAGTTGGAGAGGGACAAAACGTTTTTATCTCGAATTATCACCGGGAATGAGACTTGGGTATATTAGTGGGACCTTCTTACTAAACAAGAATCCATGCAGTGGGTTCATAAGGGCTCTCCACCACCAAAAAAGGCCAAGAAACAATTTTCTGAAAAAAAACTGATGGCAACTGTCTTATGGGATGCTGAAGGAGTCTTGCTTATTGAATATATGCCGAGAGGGTCTACCATAAATGGAGAGGCCTACGGAAACACAATTAAAAATTTAAAAACTGCTCTGAAGGAAAAACGCCCGCATTTTTATCCACAAAAAAACTTGTTGCTGCACGACAATTGTCGGGTTCATAAGGCAAACAAAGTTCAGCAGATAATCAATGACTGTGGGTTTATAGAGTTAAGGCATCCACCGTATAGCCCCGACCTAGCTCCGTCAGACTTCTTCTTATTAAAAAATTTAAAAAAGCATCTCAGGGGAAAACGTTTTCCTTCTGATGAAGAACTCAAAGAAGACTACTGAAGAATATTTTGCGGGGTTACCCAAGCAATTTTTTTCTGAGGGTATGGGGCAACTGGAAAAAAAGATGGAATAAATGTATTAGTGTTGAAGGGAGTTATGTAGAAAAATATTTTTTTTTTGTTCTCTTATGTGCTTTTTTTCATGGCTAGGTAGATAACATAAAAATACGACCTCGTAGATCCTCAATAGAATGGTGCAAGACAATACTCTGTCACTGATATGGGTGCCAGGACATGAGGAAGGTAAGAGCAATAAGATACCGGACGAACTCGGCAAAGGAAGGTTCTAAGAGGAACTTTATAGAACCAGAACCTGTATGCGAAATTGCCAAGGATTCCGCTAGAAGGGAGAGTTGGTTATGGCTAGAAAGAGAACATAAATAGAAATGGAGGATAATAGGAGGTCAACTCCATACTAAGACACTACTAAGGGACTGGACGTTAGGCTTTCAATCAACCAAGTACGGAATAATAGAAAATAAAATAAGATGATTACCAACTTAATAACCGGACATTGTGCTTTAAGGTAACATCTGCACAGCATGGGCTTGGTTAGCGAGCCCTGGTATAGAAGATGTGGAAAACAGGAGGAAACTAGCCTCCATGTAATATGCACGTATGAAGAACTGAATGGACTCAGAGGGAAACATTTCGGCAGAGATCTATTGGATCCCACGAGGGTACTCAAATTTCCCCTAATGCGGATAGTGGCTGCTATCGAGAACACAAAACTAACAGAGTGAAACTGAGAGATCTATTGTGTATGGTACGAAGAGCACTGTGCGCAGGCGCCTGGACTTACTGGTGCCCAACCCAAAGAACCAGAAGAAGAAGAAATAGTTTCTTTAACCACAATGTTTAGAATTTTAAATAAGTATTTTGGAAAGATAAGGGTTAGTACTAGGTAATTTCAACTAATCCTTTCTTCATCGGTGTGTTTGATTAGAGACATATAACAATATCGGGCGTAGCTTCGGGTGTAGAATTTAGGCCCATTATTATTTATAATATACATACACGATTTTCATGCTATTCTCAAATGCCCTGCATTGACTTATGCTAATGATATCAAGATATATTATTTTATATCGTTTGACAGTGATGTTCTGGTCTCGAAGGAAAACGTCGACGTTTTATCTAAGTAGTGTTTAAATATTAGCTCGAAATTAAAAGTCAATAAATGTCAGGTCGTTACTTGAAAGGGGCGATTCTTAAGCTTATTTAAAAAAAAATTATATAAATGAGTCCGGAAATACTCCCTTTCCGAGATAGAGAGCGCTAAGCTTCTAAGAAAATAATTGTAACGGTACGTGGATCAAATTTGGTTCGTTGATTTGTTTTTATACGAGGCAAGGCTTTTGGGTACGTGGTACGAAAACAAGTCAACCCATAAAAGCCATTAAAAATGTAATAACTAAAGACTGGATTATATGCAAAAAAAAAAACTGAAAAAATGCACATAAATATGCAGATGTTTTATTCTAAATATACCTTATGAAAAATATGCAGGTAAAAAAATACGAGGAATGTTAGAAAATGGAATACTATAGAAAAAAATATTCTATTATGTTTATTACAAGTTTATTTAGAACATTTTACAATATAATTAACTACGAAAACAATTTATAATCAGATATTTCTTAAAGTTTTCAAATTAAAAATTGTGACGCTTGTCTGAAAACATGTATTTATATATTGAAAAGGTTCGTTCTTCGTCGACGCTTGTTATAGGAGCATATTTCAAATTAGAAATATCATCTATTGTCAAGTCAATATTTTCTACTGAATCACCACACAAGATTTTAGCAATATCCTTTACCTTTTTGAAACCATCATTTTTTCCTATTACACTTAAAACTGTTTCATACACGGACTGTCCCACTCCTCCTTTAACATCAAAACATGACTTTACAAATTTGTTTATTATTTCAACGCTCTCGATTAGCGACATAAATTGTTTTTCCAACTGCAATATAGAAGTGGAAATAAAACTGTAATTGGCTTTAATAAACGCCAACTGTTGAGGTATTTCTTTACTCGAATACACCTTTTGGGTGTCTATCACAGATTGTAGATCCATAATAATTGTCTTTATTCCTTCACAATGATTAGCATGAAAAATAGCAGCCTCCAACCACGTTCCCCATCGTGTGATTACTGGTTGAGGAGGAAGCGGAACACCGAGTAGATGTTGTTTGTTAAACTGAACTCGTAATGGGGCCTTTAAAAATACTCTCTTAACACCACTAATTAAAGTATTTACTAAGGAAAAATGGTTTCTGACTTCTTCTGCAACACGATTTAGTCCGTGCGCCAAGCAAGTTGTGCGAATTAAATTTGAGTAACAGATTTTCAAGTCGAAAGCTGCCTTCACCATGTATGGTGCAGCATCCGTCAAAAACAATGGAATTTTCTCTATTGAAATCGATTCCGATAAGAAGAAAGTTGCCAGTTCTTCCTGTATAAACCTTGTTATTGTCAAATTATTTGCTTTTCCAACAGTTTGGATGAAAGTAAATAAAATTTAGCTGGAACCGATACGTTATTGATACGAATCATTAAATAAACTATGTATCGGCCCACACTATCAGTAGTTTCATCTACGCATATATAAAGATAATTGTTTGCAACAACCTTCTTAATGCTGCTCAATATTTCTGCATAGATACAGCGAATATAATTTTTTCTTAACGTGCTCTCGTCGGTAATGATATATTTGCTTATGTGCTTTTGCAAAAATAACTTAACATTTAAATTGTTTAATTTATATAGTGGAATATCTGCCGACACAAACATTTGACACAAATCTTCATTAAATTGTTCTTGTTCCGATTTTTTGAAAGTTGATGGCAAACATTGCGGTAATGTTTGCTGACTCTTCTTCGGCAATTTCATCTTTGTTAGTTTTGCAGCATGAGATGGAGTTTTCATATGTTGGTCGACTTGGAACTTTCTCTCACTTGTAATCTACAAAAAAATATCACACGCTTATAAAATAAATGTTAGTAAAAGATAAAGGAATAATAAAAAACTTAATTAATTAATTAATAAGAGGAACTTAAAATTTTACCCACAATCGTACAGCATGCTACCCAAAACACCTTTTCTCCATCCATACGCAATTCTGAATAAGGTACAATCCATCTAGGCACAGTCGCTATTTTCGTCATTTTTGCTATTATATATCACAACTCACAAGTTTACACTTCTAAAAGCCAACGTAAAATGACGTTTAAAATAAAATTACTTTCGAATATGGGAATAAATTTCTTCTAATAGCAAAGAAACACATATACTCCCAATTTTCTGGTAAAACGTATTTTTTATTTATTTAGAAATTTTAAGGTATTAGCTTTTCCTGGAATTTTGTCTCGGCCTGGATGTATAGGAAGAGCATTAATAAATTCTTGGAGACGCATATCGGAAAAGTAACGAGAAGAGGCTTAATAAAATGCTATTTTTAATTTAAAGAGACCTGTTTAATTTTTGTTTGCTTGTTACATCCACGACATATTTTTAGTAATGTCTATAATAAATTTGATTTAGTAAATAAATAAAACTCAGATACTTAAAATATGCAAAAATGCTGAATTACTACAAAATTTGCAAATATGCAAATTTATGCAAACTGCGTGTAATCCGGCCTTTAGTAATAACTAATTCTGATATAAGTACTGAACAATGTTAATTGACTATCTAAAAATTAATAACAATTTTGTAAAACGAAGAAAAATTAGGTGAATTGTTGAAAATCCCTCCACCTCGCAGAAAACATGCTTCAACTCCAGGCGCGGCTCGTGATGACGTATTTGGGAGTGCAAGTACAATGATGCGAGTGCCTCGTGCGTTTTCGGTGTTTACTAAGAAAACGTTACAGTTAGTACACGAAAATACACAAAGCACTCGCATCATTGTACTTGCACTCCCAAATACGTCATCACGAGCCGCGCCTGTTCAGCTCTTTTTCTCATATTCATGTGCACTCTTTGAAACATACCTTGAGTATTTCTTCTTATAACACAGGAAGCTCTTATGTGATGCTTCAATTCTTGTACAGTGTTAACTGGAGTGCTGTAACCCAGAGTTTTAAGGTACCCTCATAAGAAAAAATCCAAAATATTTCAATCTCGGGACCTCGGAGGCCATGGTTGAGATTCACCACGACCTACCCACCGGTTATGAAATATACGATTTAAATATTTTCTTGCTTGTAGACTGAATTGAGCTGGTGCACCGTCATGCATGAACCACATACTATTTCTAACTAAAACTGACACTTCCTCAGACATATTGACAAATCATCCTCTAGAAACCGACGATAGTTATGACCATTTAACCTTTGTGGCAGAAAAAAGGCCCAGTTAAGTAATTTTCAAAAGTTCTAGCCCAGACGTTTACCGAAAAAAATGCTCTTGATGGTTAGATTCAACAACTGCCTGCGGGTTTTCTTCGGCATAAACATGATTATTGTGGAAACTTCTGATAGCGTGTCTTAAGAAGTTGGCTTCATCTCTGAACATTATTTTACAGTAAACAATAGTTTTTGCGCAATATTCTCCAAAAAGCATTGACAGAAGTTGATACGCAAACTAAAATCTCGAGATAGACCCGTTAAATATGATACAGGTATATCAGAAAATCGTGAAGAATTCTTCAAATTATAATGTGCGAGATATTCAAGTTATTTCCAATTTTAAATTCATCAATTGAATTTAAAACTGCTTCTCCAATTTCTAGAGTTCTTGTAGTACGATGGGCACCTTTTAATTGTTTGACCTAAAGTATCTGTTTCAGTTAACCTTCTATGCACGTTTGAAAATGTTCGTCTATCTGGTGTAACTCTATCCGGAAAGCGCTCTTGATACAATCGTCTAACCCCCGGTGCGCTGCCATCAGCCAAACTATACATGTAATGAATGTCAGCCAACTCGAGATTAGTAAAATTAACACTGTAGGGATATTTTAACCAGAAAATTATTTAGCTGTCAAAATTAATACATAAATGTAATGTTATTATTGTTACTTGGTGTATAGTAAATTGTTGGAATTTGTACGATTTATCCTTAAAAAGCTTGGTGTCTCTTCAGTATAACATTATTTCTATTTTCATCAAAACTAATTTTGCGCGGTATTTATAAGGTTGAAAGCATTGTGTATATATTGAAGACCTATTTCAGAAATCAAATAATAAACATGTTATGCCAAAGGCAACTCTATTTGGAGAGAAATTTAGGAAAAAACTAATATACAAAATTAAGTAAGTTTCTATCGGTACCTATATATTGAAAAAAAAGAATAAGAAAACGTCAGAGAGAAAAATTTAATTGAAAAAACGGTGGAATAAAAAGAGTTTTACAAAAATACAATTGCATTAGTTGTTTAAAATATAATAATAACAGTGTAGTATCTAAGAAGTAACAAGGCAACAAGGACATGGAGAATTTTTGAATAAGGAAAATCTTTGGATTTCAAAGGAGTTATAGGGATATACGTTTCGTTTTGGAGTAGAAGAAAATTATTTTAGTACATATTCAATCATTTAAACACTAAATTCTTTTTTGATACACGTAGGTTTTTTAAATTTTGTTTGATATATGTATTAATTAGTACAATGTGAGCAAAAATGATTGATATGTGCCGTTCTATTCGAAAATGGTCATTGCCGCATAATAAATATTGTGGACTGTTACTGCATTCATTGGCGTAAAGTAAAAAATTAATCCAACTGACATTTGAGAAAGGACTGAAATTAATTACAATTAAATGCTGTTCAATTAGGTTATTTTGTATTAACAACAAATTACTTAATTATGAAACTAATCAAAAAAGATTAGATAAACACTGGAGTAGAATAATAAACAAGACACACATTTATTAAATATAAAACATACAAGGCTATAATCAGTATTTACAACATATGTTCTCCATTGGTTTATACACATAAATTAATACGAGATTTCATATTATTGAAAACTTTTCTAAGAATTTCTGGTATTATGGCATTTCCTTCATTCGTCACAACTTCTTTTAATTCTTCTATTGTATGAATGCGATTTTTAAATACCTTATTTTTTAAATGACCAAACATAAAGTAGTCAAGTGGTGTTAGATCGAGAGACCTCGGGGGGCAAATATTTCTACTAATTAAACGGTTATCATAAAACTGTTGCGGGAATTTCATTGTAACAGCAACTGTGTGTGCCGTTGCATTATCTTGTTCAAAATATCCCGCCTGTAGAATTCATTAACAAATGAGTGCAATATTTGCTCTATGTAATGTTGAGCATTTATATTGTTGTAAAAGAAAATTGGACCAATTATTCTTCTTCTTGACATTGCAATCCATACCCCAACTTTTAATGGATGCAGTGGTGTTTCATGAAATACATGAGGGTTTTCGGAAAACCACACCCTGTAATTTTGTGAATTGATAAAGCCACTTAAGTGAAACCATCCTTCATCACTAAAGAAAATTACATCAAGTACATCATCATTATTTAGAGTAGCATTAAACCACTCAAAGTAATTTACACGCTTCTCCAAATCTAACGGCAAAAGCTCTTGGACTGTTCTCATTTTATATGGTTTCACATGTAACACTTTCTTTAAAACAGTGCCGACACGAACCGTAAGAAATTTCTGTAAAATGACATGATAATAAGTAACTGTCAAATATGCAATAGAAGCAATACCTGTCTGTAATGATAATTTCCGTAATGATTTTTTTCGGACTGTGGTCTCTTTGGCGTAGATCCTCTGCAACGTCTTCTGTTAATACTTTAGATCTATCAGATGATTTCCCTTTACATACACTCCCTGTATCACGAAAACGATCTACAACACGACGTGCATGTTGACGAAACGTATCTTTTGAAATTTCTTCATTAGGAAAAGCTTCTTCAAATTGGTTAAAGCAAGACATAAATGAATACTTCCAAACACCATCATCGTCTCTTTCTCCAGAAATAGGCTTCTAAAATAAACCTATTATGTTCGTCGGTGTACATTCTAACCTGAAAATAACACGTATTTATCATTTATTTTTACTCGCACTAATTTTAAATTATTTCACATACCAATTTTTTCCGAGCGGGGACGACAATATATCTTTAGAAATACAGGTTTTAATATGTAGAATATTAAACAGCAAATTATTAATAAGAGAAACAGCAAATAGAGAAACACGTATGCATATGGATACAAATATATTGCTGTGGGTTTTTCCCCATAAATATTTTATAAATTTAATTATTCATCTTTGTACATTTATTTTGAACTCATGTGTATATCCTTATGTATATTTGACTTGCGCCGTTGGAGCACGCCGTTTGTTTAGATGTGGACAACTTTAAAACTGTATTTTTTATGCGAAGCCGTTGTGCTTGATGTATACTTTAGACACAAGTTAACTGTGAGATAAGAAAGACGTGTTTATAAAAAGATTTATCTTTATCTTTTTTAAGTAACTTCGGGTTATTTTTGATTTAATTTGTGGTTGGTGTTGTTTAATTCATTACCGATTTTAATACGAATTTGTTATCTCGTTCTTTTTTATATTTTATAACTTTCTTATCCACGTGTCTCGAATATATATATATATATATATATATATATATATATATTTTTTTTACGTAAGTAAAATATTTTTTAAAAGATATCTTATTATATTTAAAAGAGTTAAATACAGTATTTTCTATTGTATTAATATTATCGTATTGGGATTTAGTCTTAGTTATTTGATATAGATACCAAAGAAGGTTTTTAACGTTTCTAGTAAAAAAATCTGTAAACGTAAAGTTTAATACGTTTGTATTTCAAGGGCATTTTTTCTGTGACATGTAAGTGCGCATGTTTTGTAGAGTTTGCTTCGTGCTGTCAAGATAGTTTATTTATTTTGTTCTCTTGGGAGAAATTAGAAATTTTCTTTGTAATTTATTATTTTTAATTTTGTTCGGTGTCACAAAGGGTTTTGCACGCATGCAGCTGTCATTTTCATGCGATATTTTTACCTTTATAATATTGTTAAATGATGCAATATTAATCTTTATACTCTATAAAGATTTTTTTTTTTTGTATTAAAGTTTCATTTAAATTTTATATTGTGATTATTATTTAACATTACTTCAAGAAGATTACAAGTAACTTAAAGAATTATAATTATAATATTTGCCAATACTCTTTTACTGGCGCATTATAAATTTGTAGAAGAGAGAAACCACGTTTTCCAATTGGAACCCTGAGAGGAAAGCAGTCCCATTTTGAAAGTAAACCGACTGAATATCCTAGCTGGATAGATTTGTCGTGAATGGTGGTAAAATTAATATTAAAACCACAGTTCATAGCAATATGTATTGAAAATTGACAATTTTACCGCTTTCTGACGTATGAAGGAAATAAGTATTGATATATGGAATATATTTTTAATATCGCGTTAACGAAGCTGCAACTTCAGACGTGTCAATCATTGTTGCTCACGGTGTATAAAAAAGAATTGTAATATATGTTTCTGTAAGTATAGCAAACGCCAATTAGGTTGGCGCGAGGAGGGGTAAATTCGCGCAGGATTAAAAGTAGTGAGGAGATTTGTATTTGGTTTTACATCAAATGTCAGATAATTCTAACCTCTGAGCGTGTATCACTTTATGATCCCCTAGCAAAGACGTGTTCCGTCAAACGTCAATGACAAATGTATTCTGACAATTACTTGAGTAGTGGGGGTGGACGTTTTTAAAAACGGCTTCTGCGCACCTCCTCCTCGCGCCAACTTAATTGGCGCTTGCTATAATTTGTTTATCCATACATTTTATTTTCCAAAAGAAGAATTTTAACATTATAATAACTACAAACATAGACTACTATTAATATTCTGCTTTTTGTATAGGAACAATAATAAGAGTTCAAATTACGAAAAAAAGTCAAGAGACCTTTTTCTTTTACAAAATGAAGCACCATTAATAAAATAATTTTTATTTAGTGAGAAAGCAGTGGCATACCATTATTTTTTCAAACATATTCTGTAGAAAATTCGTTCGAACGCCACTCGTAGAAAATTTAAAAAAATGTTTACATGGGAAAATACCCCTTTATGGAAGGAAGGCATATACCGAGTTTCATAAAAATATCTGAAGTGGCATCAATGTTAGAAGTTTAACACCCTGTATCTCCGAAAGAGCGTATTTTCGAACCCGTGTTTATTTAACTTTTTTTTCTTAAAATAACCTGAAGAATCGGCGCTTTCGATATTGATATTAAATTACGAAACATACGATATATACAGGTGTGGACGACTAAATATTTACTAACTGAAATATAAGTTAGTTATTTCGTAAATTAATAACTTGGTGAATGTAATTATAATAATATCTTTATCTAACGATACATAGGTTACATTTAAGTGATGTCGCTATGGGACGTGTGCGTCACTGTGCATACTTGAACAAGCACCTTGTAGTGAGAGATGTTTATCTGTATAATGTAGGAAATAAAGAGACACTTTGTCTAAAGAAAGCCTGTGGGTAAAAGAGGTCGTTTTTGATCTATTTAAATGTAACCAATCATATTGCAAATAGAGATGTCTAAGAATTAAGAATTAATTAAAGACGCGGGCTAAAGGGTTGTGCTGTCAATTAAATTAATGTCATTAAAATATTCCTTGCGAAAAATACTTTAAAATGATACCCAACAAAATATGGTTTAGATAAAGTTTATAATAATGATATTAAAATTATGTCAAATGTAGAAAATACCTCAATAATAAATAAGATTACTGATTAAGATATAACTAAAACAGAATTGTACGTAAGTAACTACTAAATTGAAGCTATATAACAGAAATTCTAACATTGGTTTACCGTTCAATAGATAATTTTTCGAAAGGCTTTTATGACCAGTGCGATACAAAAGAAAGGGTTTCTCTTGAAAATATGAAATTATGTGTGACAAAAAATGGTTAAGTAGTTTTTAATATTTTAGATTCGATATATTTGTAGATAATATAATTTAAAAGTGCGATTAAAAGATTATTATTAGTATATGCGAAATATAGCAACTTCCCCTCTCGATACAATAGTTCCTCTATTTATTTGACAGATTATTTACAAACAGAATAAATATTCAAATAACAAAATGGAATGTATATCCTTCCATTTTTTTCAACGCACCGCTGTAATATCAGTTATTACTAACAAACACGTGTAGGTGTAATTATTCTGTACTACACGACCAAACTGGTATTTTGAATTAAAATTGTGCCTTAGTTACATCCTATTATTGAAAATGTAAATCTCTTAATAAAGCACCTGTACATTTGTAAAATATGCTAATTTGATTTTAACAAGTAGTTAGATAAAGGAATGTTTATTTTCGAATTCCGTGGTCTCGCTTTGGGCATTAAAATTAAGAAATATTCCTTCTGGAATTTTCTAAATCATTGTATTTCGGGCACCTAATTACAAATTCAAATTACTTTTGTAAAATTAAGAAACAACCCTGACATTTAAGATTCTTCCACGTTACAGAACATCTTACCTCATTATATATACAGGTAGGTGTATGAAGGCTTCTAAGCGAACTGTAAATTATTTTCGTAAAAAGCCGCCGTGTAGGTAGATAATAATCACAGAATGTTTGTTAAAATTCATTAAATTTTCTGGTCGAAGACGAAACTGTTAACATTAATGAGGGAACGTGAGAACTTATTAAGCATTATATTGTTACGATATGCTTTTTCTCTCTCTCGCTCGTAAGAAAGCGTCGAATTACCTAAAATTCTTATTCGATCAAATACTGATTCGGTACAGAAATCGCACTAATTATATTTCGACCTAAATTTTACATTACAAGTCGTAAGAAGTATCCCGGGAAAATATACAACGTCTCTGTATTTTGTAACCCCTTGAAATATTTATATTTTTCTGTAATATTTCAGACTTAGTCCTATGCTAATTCCTGAAACACGAGGGATGTCCGGTTCCAAAGCTACATTTGCGCGACACACCGCCTACGACCCTCCGATTAGATTGAAACTTGCACACATTTTAGATGCGTATATGTACTGCATATTGGCTATTGTGGCTATTGTAATCGCCTTAGGTTCAGTACAACGTGTGCAGTGACAGCTGCACAATGTCAGTTCCGATCCAAACATATTCCAAGTTTGAAATGCGACCAGCCATTCGTTTTTTGCATGCAAATAATGCAAATAATGAAACACCTACTAAAATCCATAAAAAAAATACTGAAGACTTACGGAGAAGGCGTTATGAATCGAAAACAAGTTAGTGTTTGATATAAACAGTTCAAAACTTGACTCACAACTTTGAACGATGATCACGAAGGTGTGCGAAAACAACCATCAGCAACGAAAACGGACAAGAATCAATTAAAGATCGATGCGCTGGTTCGAGAAGATCATCGATTGAAAATATGGGAAATTGCTCTAGTGACCGGCATTCCTAAAACTCTGTTCATGAATCGTGAATCGAGATGGGTACCAAAACTATTGACCGACTAACACAAAATACAACGAATGGCGGCGGCAATAGAAGTTTTAACGCGCTATCGTCAGGTGAACGGATTTCTAGAGTCTATAGTTACAGGAGACGAAACGTCGGTAAACCACCATACCCCCGAATCAAAAAGGACTCAATGACGTGGAAGCATCCGAGGTTACACCAAAGAAATTCAAAATTCAGCAGTCTGCAAAAAAAGACAATGGCCTGTGTTCTGGGATATGCAAGGCATTTTTCTCATAGAGTTTTTACCACCGAAAACGACAATCAGCAGTGATATTTATTGTCAAACTCTCGAAAAACTACACTAAGCCATAGGACAGAAACGAAGAGTGCAACGAGAATGCAAGTCCGCACACTTCAAATCAGACGAAGGCCTGGTTTCAGAAACACAATTGGGAAGTTATTGTCCACCCACCCCCCATAGTTCAGATCTGGCTCCTTCTGATTTTTATTTGTTTGGGCTGCCGAAAGCTCATTTGCCGTGTATAAGGTGAAGGACGACGACGAACTTCAAGATAAAGTACGGCAGTATTTTAGAAATTTGAATCGCACCCTTTACAAAGAGGGTATACAGAATTGATTTCAATAAATAAAGTAGTCTGTCTGTAATTCACAAATGTACCGTAATAACCGGACATCCCTCGTACATTTAAGACAATACAGAGAGATTAAAACGATTGCCATTACGAGTACCATTCGATAACAATGTATGGATAGGTCTTCTTTTCGAAATGATGTTACAAACTTATTCAATGGCGATACACCAATTTCTAAAAATATCAAACACGTTGATCTCGTATTGTTTAGTTACTACTGTTTATATTTAATTGGAAGTACATTACACCTACAAATGAAAAATAAATAATTATTGTTATATTTTATTGATTATGGTAAATGGATGAAGTTAATAGAACTATGCTATACAAAATTTAATAAAAAATACTACAAATTACAATCTATTGGCAAATTAATTTTTATTTATTTATTTTATTTTATTTACACAACGGAATTATAATTCCATTTACGGGGTAATATCAAAATAAAACTGCAAGTCATTAAATAACAAGAAGTAAAAAAAGTATCGATATACTATACCAGTATTGTAAATACTAACTTCTAAACATAGAAAATATTTAAAAAAATCATAAAACAATAAACAAGATTGAAACAATTAATATATATGCATAAAAACAAAAGCATATACGCATGAATAAAATTAGAAAAACAAGAACATCCAGCAATTAATTAAGTCAACAATACTACAACCAATATTTATCGCAGTTGTCATAGAGCAGTCGTTTGAAGGTAAACAAACCATGAAAGTGTATATCGATATCCGAAGAAAGCTAATTGAAGTTGTTGCCCATAACCTAGACAGTAGACCTGAACAACACTGGTTCCAGGAAAAGGAAGATAAAAGGTACCAGAAGGATATGTGAAAAATAGTTGAACAAGAAAATTAACGAAAGATAATAGCGTTGTACAGCCAACTTCGTTGTGAAGAAGCCTATAAAGGAAGTTAAGCTAGCTGCAAAACGTCTAAAGGAGAGGAAAGGCACGTCAAAGCTAGAAAGGAGTAGAACGTGATCAAAGCTCCTATGGGGATAGACACCGCCCACCTTAAACCATATATACTTCAAAAATCGTCGCTGAACTTGCTAAACGTTTTTGTACTTGATAAAATAGATGCCATATCGAGCTGGCATATTGCAAAAGTGATTTCACTAATGTGTTATATAAGGAATTGAATACGTTCACATCAGAAAATTCACCACAGTTACGGATAATAAATCCAAGAATTTGCACAGCCTGTGCTTATTGAAGGTCAGTTTCAGATAAAAAATAACGTCCAAATCTTTAATTGATTCAACACGTGATATATTCGTATCTCCAAGTTGGTAATTGGAGTAATAATCTTTTCGTGAAAGATAAAATCTTAGACGTATCGTGGTTCAAAGGTGAATTGTTATTTGTGCACCAAATCTATGTCAACCAGATCGACATGTAATAGAAGACAATCCCTCGAGTTGGTGACTCGAGAAAACAATTGCAAGTTAACGGCAAAGAAAAGGTTATTAGACTCGATATGGTTTGTAAGATTATTAATGAAAAGAACCAGTCCCAAGTTAGAGCCTTGGGAACTCCAAAAGTAGCAATGTCAGTTGATGAGAAATATCCGTTGTAGAATACAGGCTGAGGCCTATTATTCAGCTAGGATGTTAAAAAATCAACTATCAGTTCACTAAATCCAAAACTCACCAATTTAGCTCGCAAGATAGCATAATCTACTTGATCAAATGCCTCGGCAAAGCCGGTATATGCGACATCAACCCGTATCCCGCAATCCAACGCGTCAGTAACGTCTTGAGAAAATACCGCAAGGTTAGAGACAGTAGATCGGTTTCCATGAAATCATGTCCATTTGATGATATTGCAGTTTCAATAAGAGGGTATAATTTTTGGTAAAGTGCATTTTCAAAAATTTTTGCGGAGTTCCATAGATGGCAATAGGGCGATAGTTGATAATGTCCGAAGTATCACCAATCTTTAAAAAGGAAACAATTTTAGTACTTTTCCAAACTGTAGGAGAAGTAGATGTAGCTACAGCCAAACTAAATGTCTTCGCCAATGGTATAGCAAAAGCATTTCCACAATCCCTTGCAAGAAAATCAGGAATTTGATCATCTCCCGAAGTAAATTTATCCCTGAGCATCTTAATGCTGATCAGTACATTATCATCGGATAAGTGATGCAAATGGAGAAGCATTGAATTGGTTGATAGATCTATATTTTTAGGCATACAGCGTGTATTATAAACGTTCCTTAAATGATCAGCAAATGCGTTAACTATAGATTTAGGATCCTCAAGACTGATTCCCGAGAGCTACATTCTACCTGGAATACAACTTCCCTTGTTCCTCTCACCAATATAAGGCCATAAGACCAAAATTGTCTTGGATCGTCTCCAAACTTATTTGCAGCTTTTGCAAAATAGTTCTTATAAGCCGAAGATGTTTGTTTCTTAACTAATGCTCTCAGTTATAAATTATTTCGGGGTAAATTATTAGGAAAACATCGGGAGCAATTAACATAGGTATTTTTCGAAGACAGAATACAAAGCATAGTAGATAACATTGCGCATGGTGTCAACATCTGAGATATTGTCCAAAAAGTCCCAAACAATACACAACAGCACATTATATTATTGAAGAAAATTTGCTTTGCGTGTTTGCTTTGCATGCTTTGCTTTGAAAGTTGAATGACTTGCTATTGTTAGTGGAATTCTGCTCAAAATGTCCACTGCCGCTATTAATACAAGAATCAATCCTATTTTTCATGTTTTCAAAAATATTTGTTAATTCCTCTTTAATTTACTTTGTACATTTTATGGTGGCATTCCTTAACACAGTAATATCAGGTATTCGGTTGTCATAAATTTTATTCTTAATAACCAACTAAAGGGCCATCTTTGTATTCCCATGCTTTTTTATCGCAAATCTGGTGAATATATTTACAAATTTGTAATGTTGCCATGCTGAAAATAGCCTCTGTATTTCATTCGGCTGCAATCGACCAATAAACAATTTTAATATTAATTAATATTTCCTTATAACGCTGTAGTATTATTATTTCTCCAAAAAGATTTGATTTTATTGTTCATATCCTTGACATTTCAACATAATTGCGTTTCATGATCCGTAAGTGAATTTTCAACAGACCACACGACCACATAATTTTACGTACTTGCATACTCTGATTTTCAGTACGCTTTTCTATACGCACGATTTGCAGGTACATTTGATTATCAAAAATGGCAACATTGATATAAAAGATTTTGTGAACAGAACGTGTCATGTGATGATTAAAGTAGTCGTGTCCTTGTATTCAATTATGATCAAAATGCTGGAAAACCTTTTGGTTCAAAATGCTCAAGCAGCGCAACAATAATTTGCTACATGGTTCAAAAACCATCCATCCGTTCGTTTGGAAAGGTTCAACAGCTTGGAAAGTGAAATCCACACAAATTAATCGAAGACACACGAGATCAAAAAGTTGCCTTTTCTCTTTTGTTACCACAAAACCGTTCACCATTTTGAGGATAGATTGCGACCGGAGATGAAAAATAAATACTTCGCAACTATCGCCAAAGGCAGACTTCCATCCCTAGAAAGTAATATTGTGTGTGGATAGAGCGCAACTACAAAAGGAATCATATCTTTTTGAACTGTTATATACCAACCAAATCATTGCAGATGACGTGTAATGTCAACCATTAGAAAGACTTTATTAAGACAAAACGAAGCCGTACTGGTCAATCGTAAGGCTTGAACAGGAAAATGACTAATCGTATACAGCAGGAATCGCGGCAGAAGAATGATAAGTTGCCTCTTGTGACTATTAGAAGATATCATAATTTAGAGTACCTGAAAAATTTCCTCTCCAAATTTTTTGAATCAAACGTCAGCTTTCGGTCCATCCTTGTGGGCGGTCACCCAGATGAGTTTCCTCCGTGCCGTTCATTCATAGATATGTTGGCTAATCTTTCTTTATCCATCCTTTCCACATGCCCTTTCCACTTTCTCTTTGATCATTTAACTACATCTTTGATGTTACATATTTCTCGTATGGAGTTGCTCGTTTATCTGTTTCGTATGGTCAAGGCATTTCTGTCGCTCAAGTTTTCTGTTTTGCTTACTTTGTTTCTGCCCTGGTCACTGGCGCCTTATAGATTCTAATCTTTCCCTCTACCCCATATACTTATTCCTCCATACCGTATCGCTTAAAACACTGACTATTTGTACTGCTTTTGAGTTTTGCTTCTCTATTTGCGATAAGATATTGTATAAGTAATTGTTTTTTTATACATTTATTATTATTAAATCTAAGAATACTAGTCTAGGGAAGGAACGCTTCTATCAGAAGATTTTGGATGTAAACAAAATGTACTGGGGTAAATAGCATCCAGTGTTAAAAGTGTTTTAAATAATTGCGATTTGTATCCAGTATAAATACTTTTTTATTCAAATTCAAAACAAGAACTAGAATAAATTCCATTTTTCTTAAAATAAACATTTTGTAATTTTTAAAAAATGTCTTGCATTCGTTTACGAATAATAACGAATATATCGAAACATATTTTATATATAATTTCAACACGGCTTAATATTATTTTTAAAACAATCAAAGTTATTCTTAACATTTGCGCAAACATTTGATAAAAATAACGAGAATAACATATTGTTAGATATTTGGATGGTCTTTCGCGAGAGACTTTGTTATATTTTGTAACATTATTTTTTAGCAGATGCAATGTATTTATAGTGTGCTATTTTGTACATAGTTATAGAGCCAAGTGAGAAAAAATTAGGATAACGATAAAATAAAAATTCCTTGGCAATAAGACATTTTTTAATACCAGTAGACCAATTATAATAAGCTAGGAATTAGGAGGTCTTTAATCACAAACTTAAAAAATCAAATTGAAAGCAAATTAATAAACTGAGGTGCACAATTAACCGGACACTTGATTTTTTCAAAATATTTTTGACTCACCAGAATAAAAATTACGTATTTGGTGACTAAATGCTTTATTAACACATTACAAAAAAAATCCATTATAAAAGAGCGAAGTCTAAGCCCAATGAAAAAATCACAAATTTGAAACAAGGAATAAAACTTCTATAAATTGGAAATAATAAATAATAAATCCGCCTGGGGCGGCTTGTGGGTGGATTGAGTAGCTCACAGCCGCCACTGCCGGTCCCAAGCCCGGATAAAGGAGGAGGGTTCTTAGGTAAGGTTAGCAACCTGCCTATGGGAAAAATAATTACACGCTCAAAGCACCGGTAGCATAGCCTCGGAACATGGACGGATTTCACGGAGCACGACCCACGCGCGAATAAGGAACAAACTCTATATGAAGAAACAGCAAATGAGAATTGCATGCTGGAACATAAAGACTCTGTATTCAAAAGATCATGAACTAATTCCCGAACTCAATGAACATAAGATAGACATATGTGCACTCTCTGAAACGAAAAAGAAAGGTAGAGGAACAACAAGACTTAGCAACTACATCTTACTGTACTCAGGAGTAGCAAAAGACCAAAGAGCTACATCAGAGGTTGGTATGACAGTAAACGAGAAATATGAAAAGAATATAGAAAGCATAGAGTATGTTAACGACAGAATTCTAAGAGTAAAAATGATGTTCAATCATCCCCTGCACATTATATCAGTATATGCACCTGACATTGGCAAACCCGAAGAAATGTCAATAGATTTCTACGAAATCCTACAATCAGAACTGGACAAAATCCCAAAAAACGAAAAGATAATCCTATTAGGAGACCTAAATGCTAGAATAGGAAATGAAGCAGTAGATGGAGTAAAACAAAAATACAACGAAGAAGTAACTAACAGAAATGGCGAAATGTTGACAGAATTTTGTGCACAGAATGAATTACGAATAAACAACACATACTTCCCTCATAAAGACCAACACAAATACACCTTTTACGACAATAGACAAAATAAATCCATAATCGATTACATCATCACAAACAGAATGTTCATGCCCCAACAAATAGTAGATATAAGAGTCCTGTCCTCAGCCAACATTGGAACAGACCACAAATTAGTGCTAGGAAAACTACGAATAGCAATGTCACTGAGGAAACAAAAGCCAACAACAAGAGCTGAAAAATTCAACATAGAATTGCTCAACCAGGAAAATACGAAACAACTATACGCAGACCGATGCAAACAATACATTACTCTTAACCCAATAATACAACCCGACACTCCCCAAACAGCATGGGATAAACTGAAACAAAACATCTATAAAGCCCCCGAAGAAACCCTAGGCACACGCACGGTATCGCAGAACAGTAGACCGAACAATAAACCTTGGTTTACAACGGAAGTCAAGGATATCACAAGGGAAAAGAAGAAAAATGATTTGCAATACAGGGAATCTCCAACTCAAGAAAACCGAAATAAGTATATTGAAACTAGGAACAAGGTCAATAATAGGGTTAGAGAGATCAAGGAAGAATACTGGTAGGAATTCAGTAACGAAATGGAAGCAGACATATATGGAGCACAAAAACGAATTTGGAAACTACTAAGAGAAGAGGCATGAAACGGGAAACGAATGAAACAATACAACTCAGAACAATTACCGAAGAAACTTGGGAGAAGTATTTCAGAAATCTTTACGCAGACATAGAGAACCCTGTAGAAACACAAGAAGAAGACATACAAAACGACCCACCAGAAGAGTGCACGCAAATCACCGAAGAGCAAGTAAGAGAGACAACGAAGAAACCTCCAAACCAAGACAAAATACCAAATGAGCTAATAAAAAATGGAGGAACTGCCACCATAAAAGAATACACAAAACTGTTTAATATCATACTACAACATAGAAGAATACCTGAAGAATGGAAGAACAGCATCACAATACCCATCTTCAAAAAAGGAGACAAAACCGATCCAGCAAACTACCGTGGGATAACATTGTTGAGCACCTCGCTAAAACTCCTAACTAAGATCATTGCGGACAAAATAACCCCAACAATGCCAATAAGCGAAGAACAACAAGAATTTCGAAGAAGTCGATCCACCACTGACGCTCTATTCATACTCAGACAACTGATAGAAAAATCATTAGAGTACAACACCCCTGCCTATCTTTGCTTTGTAACTAAGGCCTTCGACAGAGTACAACTAAAAGACGTCATCACGATCCTGGAAAACAATAATACGAAGAAAGAATACGTAGAACTCATTAAGGACCTAAACACGAACACAAGAACGCAAATACGCACAAACCTCACCCTAACGCAACACCTACGAACCACAACAGGCATCCGTCAAGGCGATAGTCTCAGTCCTTTATTATTCAACGCAATCATGGATGAGCTGGTGAAAGCTGTAAAGAACACCGGATTAGGATATCGGATGGGCATACACAACATAAATATAATATGCTATGCTGATGACGCAGTACTTATTGCGGAATCAGAGGACTACCTACAAAGAATGTTACATGCTTTCAACAAACAGGCAGGAAAACACAACATGGAAATTTCCATAGACAAGACCAAATGCATGACCATAGCAAAAGAACCGGTACGCTGCAAATTGGTAATAGAAAATAAGACCGTCGACCAAACCATGTCAATCGAATACCTTGGGTGCAAAATTACAAGCGCAGGGTTTTTGGGTGATGAGGTGAGGAAACAAGTAAACAAAGCAGCAGCAATATCGGGACATCTTAGGTATCCAATCTGGAGAAACAAACACCTAAGTACGGAATGCAAATCAAGGATATACAAAACATGCGTACGACCGGTGATGACATATGGTGCGGAGACGAGAGCGGAAACAACGATAACAAAGAGGATACTAAGAACAACCGAAATGAAGACTCTAAGAACGATAATAGGATACACATTACATGATAGGCAAAGAAATACAGATATAAGGGAGAAGTGTCAAACGGATGACGTAGTCAGATGGATACGGAAAAGAAGAAGAGAATGGAACCACCATGTCAGCCGAATGACTCCCGACAGAATGGCCAGAATAGTACGAAACAACATACCTCACGGAAGAAGACCCATAGGACGACCACCAAAACGCTGGCGAGACAGCTGGCAATCAAATCCACAAGAACTGCCGCCACAAAGAAACCGGAACTAAACAGGCGATACGCCTATTGAAAGAAGAAGAAGAAGAAATTGGAAATCAAAAAATGTTAATTCGATGATGTCAAAGTAAAAAGAAAATACACAATAGTTTTATTCTCACCACGAGCCCTAATTAGGACTGCCATTCGATCAGACATGCTCCTGAACAAAGCGGAAAATCCTCTTGAGGAATTTGGTTCCATTCCGTAGTTACGGCTACTTCAACCCTGTCCAAAGTCGGAAACTCCGCATGGTTGCCGTGAACACGTCGTCCCAATATGTCCGATGCATGGAATTCAAGTCAGAGATTCGCGATGGTCATGGCAGCAACGTAATGCCAACTTCTTTTAAGTAAGCCCGTGTGACCCTTCCAATCTATGGACGGTCATTATTTTGCATTAAACGAAAATTTTCGGTAAAAAATGGCGCAAAAGGCATTACATATTCCTCTAAACATTATTAAATATAGTGATCGGCAGTAAGTGTCCCACCCCAGATTCTCACAAGCTCTGTATTAGCAGTCAACGAAATGCTCGCCCACATCATTACACCACCTTCAGCAAAATGCACGACTGTTTTTCTTCACACCCTATGGCGACCATCTGATGTGTATAGATAGGGTGAATTTAGCACAGCAAGACCCCAATCAGCATATTCCTGTGCAAATTAGAAACGCTGTCGCCGATGCCCTGCGGTTAAAAGAGGACTTGTTCCAGGTCTTCTGGGCCTCAACCCATCTTCATTTAAGCGTCTGCAAACTGTGTACACATTCATAACAACATTGACACTATGTTATGGACGTCGTTCAACATTTGCACAAGAGTAGATGTTATCACCATGGCATCACATAATAATAATAATAATAATAATAATAATAATAATAATAATAAACACACAAGTTCATACCCAGAAAGAGACACAAGCTGCTAGCAGCGGACAACAACACATATGTTCACACCTTGAAAGTACTGGTAAGAATCTACTATAATCAATATTCATATAAAATAAATGAATGATAGATAACTATGCCATCCATCTTGTTCGAATGAACCGATGGGGTAAGATAATGGCAACCAAGAACGAATGGTTCTTGTGAGTGGAAGAGATAATAATAATAGTAATAATAATAATAATAATAATAATGATCTTTATTATTCAACAATTTATAGGACATTATACTACATTAAACTATTTAATGTGTGTAGAAGAAAATACGCAGCATAATAATTAACAGCAAATAAATAAATAATCACATAAGTAACAAAAAGGTTTAAGTATATCAATACGTTATGCACGTATTACGCATTTGCTACAAATGAAACAGACATGCAATATACATATCTGTAACTGTACACATGGACAATACACCTCGTATTTTCAGCATTTACTTCTACTTAAGACACGTGTTTCTGCCATCTATAGGCGTCATCAGTCAAGCTAGTGAAGCAATGTAATACAAATGATACAAATCTTTTTAAGAACAGATTTGTATCGGTATATACATTTACGCTGAAATCGCCTACAAGATATAGCAAATTTCGTCCTATAAGGTGGCACTATTTAATAAGTGACATCTGACGGACGAAACAGACTATGCCGAAAAAGGCGACCTTTCGCTTGACCAGCTATGCTGGTACATAAACGAAAAAATACGTATAGGTGTAGTCCATTAACACGAGCCAGATGGCGGTAAATATACAAAAAGGTTTAAGTATATCAATACGTTATGCACGTATTACGCATTTGTTACAAATGAAACAGGCATGCAATATACATATCTGTAACTGTACACATGGACAATACACCTCGTATTTTCAGCATTTACTTCTGCTTAAGACACGTGTTTCTGCCATCTGTAGGCGTCATCAGTCAAGCTAGTGAAGCAATGTAATACAAATGATACAAATCTTTTTAAGAACAGATTTGTATCGGTATATACATTTACGCTGAAATCGCCTACAAGATATAGCAAATTTCGTCCTATAAGGTGGCACTATTTAATAAGTGACATCTGACGGACGAAAGAGACTATGCCGAAAAAGGCGACCTATCGCTTAACCAGCTATGCTGGTGCATAAACGAAAAAATACGTATAGGTGTAGTCCATTAACACGAGCCAGATGGCGGTAAATATACAAAAAGGTTTAAGTCTATCAATACGTTATGCATACATACACGTGTACAGTTACAAATATGTATATTGCATGTCTGTTTCATTTGTAACAAACGCGTAATACGTGCATAACGTATTGATATACTTAAACCTTTTTGTATATTTACCGCCATCTGGCTCGTGTTAATGGACTACACCTATACGTACTTTTTCGTTTATGTACCAGCATAGCTGGTCAAGCGAAAGGTCGCCTTTTTCGGCATAGTCTCTTTCGTCCGTCAGATGTCACTTATTAAATAGTGCCACCTTATAGGACGAAATTTGCTATATCTTGTAGGCGATTTCAGCGTAAATGTATATACAGATACAAATCTGTTCTTAAAAAGATTTGTATTACATTGCTTCACTAGCTTGACTGATGACGCCTATAGATGGCAGAAACACGTGTCTTAAGCAGAAGTAAATGCTGAAAATACGAGGTGTATTGTCCATGTGTACAGTTAGAGATATGTATATTGCATGTCTGTTTCATTTGTAACATAAGTAACACACAAATACTAGACTAAAGAGATACGTTTATTAAAATTAGTGGCCATATGATGTAAAGGAAATTTCTCCAAAGCATTGGGTCTCGCAGTCGGGATGTTAACAATGTCAAAATTGCGGGTAGTACGAGTTGGTACATTAATATTTATTTGCGCGAGTAGGAAGAGGACATCAATTTTTTGTGTTGGAAGATTACATAAAAACTTTATACTATAATCTTCTCTACGTAACGCCTACATTTGAAGAAACCGATCTTGGATGTGATTTGTTACTCTTTGTATACCTTGTTCCAGCCTTCTTGTGTACTCTCCTGATTCCCGAAACTTTTTCAGGGAATCTAAAACAGTAATTCCGGGAATTTCTAGGGCGTTTGTGATGTAACACACACTTTGTCAGCTATTTTTTAAAGCAACTGAGTTGCTTCTTTAGTAATTTGTTGCATACTCATGGAATAAGGCACCTTTCTTTGCGACACACTCATTACAACAATACTGACGCAGCTCTTATCTGCTATGCTCTGATGGAAGTACGCGTGCTGATTTCACTCTAAAGAAGTTATAACATATTTAAACCTGATCGCCTAAAATGCAGCGCAATTACATACGCATACCTAATTCATGCGCAACATTGAAATATTTCGAAAAATTAGTTCAATGCCATATATATTATTATTTCTTTACAATTTAGTTTATAAATATTAAAATCTAGAATTTAAGAACATGCAATACGTACCAAAATATAAAAGGATATTTAGAACATTACAATAGTAGAAAAATGTTATAATCAACATATGAATCTTGCAGATTTTCTTCGATAAATAAATATTGTTTGTTTTAATAATCAAAGAGTTAAATCTTAGACAAAATATATCCATTATAATCTTAGTAAATTAAGTATATATTACTACATAATATATACACAACGAATTGAAATAGCCTAAAAAGACAATAAAAACTTTATAATAAGACAGAAGATGATATTATGTGTTTTAAAATTGACATTTTGTAATATCTACTTATAAGGAATAGTACAACATTCGTTTAAAAACAGGTGCAATTATTCAAAAAGAAAATCAATGATATTGATAATACCTCAAAAGATTCCATAATGTACAAAACAAAGCTTAATATGGTATCAGTTACCTATTAAAATAGCTATATCTTTGTTTAAACATAATAAACAGTTAACATTTGGAACTTACTGCAAGTGAGAAGTAATGAATATTAAATCACATTCTTACATGTAAATGTCGACTTATGTGGTGCGTTCATAACTACAATCCGACAAACTAAGTTTGTACTAGTATGCAGAACACACCCTTTCGCGACAACGAACTTCCTGGTAATTAGATTAATTAAGAATTAAGAAATACTGAAAAAAACAAGTCAATCAACGGGAGGAAACGTACAGACGGCGTTTCGTTCTGGTTGGAACTTTTCAATGCACGGCATTCCTCGAAGACGAACATTGCTTTTTCATTTCTATACTTTCTGTATATATAGTTAACATTTGGAACTTACTGCAAGTGAGAATTAATGAATATTAAATCACATTCTTACATGTAAATGTCGACTTATGTGGTGCGTTCATAACTACAATCCGACAAACTAAGTTTGTACCAGTATGCAGAACACACCCTTTCGCGACAACGAACTTCCTGGTAATTAGGTTAATTAAGAATTAAGAAATACTGAAAAAAACAAGTCAATCAACGGGAGGAAACGTACAGACGGCGTTTCGTTCTGGTTGGAACTTTTCAATGCACGGCATTCCTCGAAGACGGACATTGCTTTTTCATTTCTATACTTTCTGTATATATAGTTAACATTTGGAACTTACTGCAAGTGAGAATTAATGAATATTAAATCACATTCTTACATGTAAATGTCGACTTATGTGGTGCGTTCATAACTACAATCCGACAAACTAAGTTTGTACTAGTATGCAGAACACACCCTTTCGCGACAACGAACTTCCTGGTAATTAGATTAATTAAGAATTAAGAAATACTGAAAAAAACAAGTCAATCAACGGGAGGAAACGTACAGACGGCGTTTCGTTCTGGTTGGAACTTTTCAATGCACGGCATTCCTCGAAGACGGACATTGCTTTTTCATTTCTATACTTTCTGTATATATAGTTAACATTTGGAACTTACTGCAAGTGAGAATTAATGAATATTAAATCATATTCTTACATGTAAATGTCGACTTATGTGGTGCGTTCATAACTACAATTCGACAAACTAAGTTTGTACTAGTATGCAGAACACACCCTTTCGCGACAACGAACTTCCTGGTAATTAGGTTAATTAAGAATTAAGAAATACTGAAAAAAACAAGTCAATCAACGGGAGGAAACGTACAGACGGCGTTTCGTTCTGGTTGGAACTTTTCAATGCACGGCATTCCTCGAAGACGGACATTGCTTTTTCATTTCTATACTTTCTGTATATATAGTTAACATTTGGAACTTACTGCAAGTGAGAATTAATGAATATTAAATCACATTCTTACATGTAAATGTCGACTTATGTGGTGCGTTCATAACTACAATCCGACAAACTAAGTTTGTACTAGTATGCAGAACACACCCTTTCGCGACAACGAACTTCCTGGTAATTAGGTTAATTAAGAATTAAGAAATACTGAAAAAAACAAGTCAATCAACGGGAGGAAACGTACAGACGGCGTTTCGTTCTGGTTGGAACTTTTCAATGAACGGCATTCCTCGAAAACGGACATTGCTTTTTCATTTCTATACTTTCTGTATATATAGTTAACATTTGGAGCTTACTGCAAGTCCACATAAGTCGATATTTACATGTAAGAATGTGATTTAATATTCATTAATTCTCACTTGCAGTAAGTTCCAAATGTTAACTATATATACAGAAAGTATAGAAATGAAAAAGCAATGTCCGTCTTCGAGGAATGCCGTGCATTGAAAAGTTCCAACCAGAACGAAACGCCGTCTGTACGTTTCCTCCCGTTGATTGACTTGTTTTTTTCAATATTTCTTAATTCATAATAAACAGTCTAGATGTTAAACTATGTTTGAAATTTGTAGGTTATATTCAAATTGTAGACCACGATTTCATATCGAATGTAGGACAGAGTAAGCTAGGCAATTAGAAGGAGAAGAAATATACAAATTATAAGTGAAAGACATTTAAACGTTAAAAATAAGGAAGCACATAGAACGAGACATGTAAGATAAAAATAGGCTTGAAGATAAAAATATATCTTATAGAAATTGTTAGTGCATTTGAAAACCATTAAAAATCGATGAAGGAACATGAGTTTTAAAATATAAAACATGTTCTAAAGAAAGGACAAAGAGCACTTACTTTCATTTGAAAAAGGATTGACGTCACCAGCCAAATATATAGAAAATTGTTTCAAAAAAGAACTTTCTTAAAATCTTATTAAAAATCTGGTGTGAAGAACACAAATACAGGTTCACTATTAATATTTTTTGTGAACGTGTCCGAACATATCCTTCCCCAGAGATGTAGATACTGTATTTGTGTTCTTCACACCAGATTTTTAATAATATTTATATTATTAAAAATACCTGTGTACGAGGGCTATTCAGAAAGTAAGGAACGTTTTGGAATTTTAAGGAAACCAAGTACAAGAAAAACTTTTTATCATATACATGTGAAAGAGGGACTAACATACTACTTTTCACATAATCACCACACAAATTCAGGCATTTATCATAGCGGTGAACAAGCTTTAAAAATCCAGTGTCATAGAATTCTGCCGCCTGTGATCTCAACCACTCAGTGACGCGTACTTGGAGCTCCTCATCGTCGTCAAAACGCTGTATTGCTAGTCAGGTCTTCATTTTCGGGAATAAGTGAAAATCACTTGGAGCAAGATCTGGACTATAGGGGGGATGAGGAAAAACTTCCCAGTTGAACGAGTCCAAAAGTTCTTGCGTACGGTTTGCCGTGTGAGGCCGGGCAATGTAATGAAGAAACAAAATTTTGGATAACAATTTTCCTCGGCGCTTGTTTTGGATAGCTCTCCTTAGGTTTTGCAATGTTTGGCAGTACCGCTCAGAGTTTATTGTTGCGCCACGCTCGAGAAAATCAATAAGAAGAACACCTTGCTTGTCCCAGAACACTGTTGCCATAATCTTCCTTGCCGACAAAGTTTGCAAACATTTTCTTGGTCTTTTAGGGGAACTTGTGTGCCCCCACTCCATGGACTGTAATTTGGTCTCACAATTCACATGTTTCACCCAGGTTTCGTCTCCTGTTACGATTCGATCCAGTAGTGCATCTCCATGACTGTGGTAGGCCTCCAAAAACGTCAAAGCTGCCCCCATTCGTTGTTCTTTATGGTGATCTGTAAGCATTTTTGGCACCCATCTTGCACAAAATTTGTGGTAGCCTAGCTTCTGTGAAACAATTTGAAACAATAAGGTCCGTGAAACTTGTGGGAAAGATACTGAAAGCTCAGTTATTGTGAAGCGGCGATTTTCACGAATCTTTTCGTCAACTTTGGAGACCAGCTCGTCAGTCACAATGCTCGGACGTCCACTCTTCTCGTAATCGTGAACATTTGTTCGGCCATTTTTAAACTGAATGCACCACTTCCTGACAGAACTTTCATTTATTACGTTGTTCCCGTACACTTCACACAGTTCCCGATCAATTTGTATTGGTTTTAAGTTTTTTGCCAACAAAAATCGAATCACAGACCGCACCTCACAACTGGCTGGATTTTCGATTGCAGCACACATTTCAAATTTGAATATTAAAAAAACGGGCAGTGCGGAGATGTTCCCGTTGTTACAGCTGGACGCTGACTGAGGTGCCGAGCACGAGCATACCAATATATACGCGATTGGCGTACGCCTGGCGGCGTCAGGTGGAAACGTTCCTTACTTTCTGAATATCCCTCGTATTATACAAAACTGGTGAGGTTTTACCCACTCATGTATATTTCAATTATTCTGATTTCTTAAAATCCATTGAAAGCAATGATCAGATATTAAAATTTGCACTTGTAGTAAAAGATAGTGTAAGATATTTAAGTAAAATCATTTATGAAATACGTATATTTTATTTGTTTAATTATTATTTTTATTTTATTTAATTAATTAATATCACTTTCACAAACAATGGATATGTATCATTCAGAATTCGACAACTTATATAATAATAAACTCAGCCAGGTCGGTATGAAATATTAAATATGTTTAAGATTTTGAAGCTCATAAATTAAAAATTTTAAGATTATTAACCTTATATGGATTATTCATTAATTGCGCATTAATCCCAATTCCTGTTTTAAAGACAGAAGAAATAACACAGATATCTTTTAAATCGCAAGTAGGGAAAGGTCTCACAAGCATTTATAGATACCTGGGTTTTGACTCATAATTAAAAATCTTCATTAAGTAATTAAGACTTCAAATGTGAAATTAAGTATCTCATGTGGTCATATGAGTATGAAATAGCACACCTCTCTTTTAAAATACTACCATTTTGGAAGAAGTACTAATAAATCCATAAGTTTCGCTACTTTATAAATTTAAGATAGAAGCACTGCGTCATACCTGAGTATTTTGTAGAATATTATACTCACTGGACTAAGGCGATGCATTGGTGTGTTCGCAAGATTTATTAAAAATCAAACAAAAACCTTCAAAGTTGTATATTTAGATATGTATATATTTTAATTATACATAAAGATTTACATGCTATGTTACTTTTTGAAATAAAAATATAATTGATAATGTTTATCACGTTTCACATTAATGTGTATTTTACAACTTGTGAACAATAAATGTATTAAATTTGATTTCTTATCGTATTATTTCTCTCCTTATTACATTAGATGCTGGGCCTAGTTACAAAGAACCCCTTTTGAAAACAAAAATCCTGAGAACATTTCATAAGAGTCTAAACAATATATATATATATATATATATATATATATATATATATATATATAAAATTAAACTCTATTACTTAAGTCAGTTCTTTATTTTTTTATCCCAATATTTCGCATCAAATTCGTATGCTTCCTCAAGGGGTCACTTTAAGAGCAGATAGACATAAATTAAGTACTTATTAACAAAAGCAAGTCGTTAATACTTACAAATGTGAACTGGTTCTTTACGGAGAAATTACTCGTCTCAATATTTATAATGTTCGCAATATTCTAAATTAATACAACTAATATCAACGGCGTACACATAGTTAACTCCGAAATTACGTTTTAAAAGCAGGACAAACACATTTAAAAGAGAGCCACACGTGAAATTTTGACGAACAAAAGCACTACTCGCACAAACACATGTTATTGTCACAAAGTTATTACATATAATGTTACAGGATGATAGTGTAAAAGATACGGTAAAGTTTTTTTTTGAATTCCAGGTGTGTAACATCGAATTGGAAAACTCACTATTCATAATCAAGGTCACAAATTTTATACATTGGTGTGCGAAAGTCAAGGTAGCTATTCTTTAAAATGTGTCCTCTTACAACAATTTTACATTTAGAAAAGAAAAAACGTGTTATACAATTAATAAATGACACAAGATTGAGAAGGACCAATGTGCTAAACGGTAATAGATAAGTTAGTATTTTGTATGGTTTGTAGTTTAAAATTTATGTTCATTGAGATGCATGTAAGCATGTTAGCATGTAAGCATATATTGCACATAGGTTGTTCGTATCAGATCTGAAATTCATCGAATTAGCGTTGTTATTGATCTCTACCATTTCCAAAAACTCTCTACACTTTAAGTTGTTTACAGTCTGAAGGACTTTAACATTATTAAAATTAGGTGTGTGATCATTGTTAATCATATGTGAAGGCAAGGCGCATCTGCTCTTACCAGTCCGAATGTCACTCTTGTGCGTGGCGAGTCAGTTTTTAGCCAAGTGGAGGTATGACCTATGTACACCTGACTGCATCCATTGCAAGGAATGCAATACACAACGTTGGATCGGAAGGGCAAAGGCGTCAAGTCTTTAGTTTTACTAAAAAAGTTTGGTACTGGGTTGTAATTGTAAAAACCTAATCTAGATTTTTCTGTGGAGAGCACACGAGAGAGTCGTTCTGATACACCAACAATGTAGGGAAGTCTGTAATATTTGAATGTTTTGGGTTGTTCAGCAATGGTATTGTTCGGAATTTGATTGTAGGAAGAAGGCGTGGTGAAAATTAGTTTTTTAATCAAACTGCGTGGATAACCGTTATTTGAGAAAATCCTACCTAATATGTTGAGATTTCGTTGTTTGAAGGAAGGGTAGCTTATCCTAGAAACCCTATGTTTCGCTGTACCACTCTAATCACTCGAATAGCCAGAAAATAAATCTCATCTTAGGCATGAAACCCTATGTTTCACTGTACCACTCTAATCACTCGAATACCCAGAAAATAAATCTCATCTTAGACATGAAACATATGGTTTCTAGGATAAGCCATCCTTCCTTCAAACAACGAAATCTCAACATATTAGGTAGGATTTTTATTTAGGTAGGACTACACAGCAATATGATTGTGTGCAGAGATACTTCCACACAAGTTTGAACTTGTATTGTGTTCTCCACATCCGATTTTTAATAGTATTTTTATATTATCAAAACTGTTTTTGTTTTATATAAAATTTGGTGAGGTTTAAGCTACTCAAGTATGTTTCAAATTACTTTGGCATATTGTATTTTTTTTTATTGATCAGTTACAATGATAATTTAAAGGACGACTTTTAATATTCCCTTAAAAGCCCGTTTTCAATATTTTTAGGCAATGTAAATCATGCTTTTAAGGTACCTTTACTTGAGTTAATACCTTAGATACCGTTTCAAGTATGGAATTTCATCAGTCTGTCCCAGCTTGGTATTTTGCGTGGTAGATCGGTGGTCACCAACTTTACTGAGTATGTTTCTTATATGCACGAATCGATGGACAGCAGATGTCAAGTGGATACAGTGTACACCGATTTTTCTAAGGCTTTTGACAAAGTTCATGATAAAACCTTAATTACTAAGCTGGGGAACTTCGGTGTGCACGGATCATTGCTGAGGTGGATTGAATCTTATTTGGCCTTCAGGACGCAGTACGTGAGTGTTCACAATTCAAAGTGTGATATGATACGTGTGACATCCGGTGTCATCTTGGACCGCCCTTGTTTGTAATCTTCATTAGCGATATATGCAGCTATGTTCACAGTTGTCGCGTCTTACTATATCCTGACGATGCTAAATTGTATTGCAGGATGGAGTGTATTGATGACTGCATTGCATTTCAGAATTACTTAGACAGTTTGTTTAATTCCTGCAACGTTAATAGACTATTTTTAAATATTAACAAATATCAGTCTCTGACTTTCACTCGCAACTTTAATGTTATTGAATACTCATGTAAACTCTCAGGTCACGACTTGTCTAAGGTTGATGACATTAAAGACCTAGGCACATCAATCGATAACAAACTTTTGTTCGAACGTCACATAGATTTTGTGTTTGAGAAACGCTTCAGAATGCTGGGATTTTTATGTCGTGTTTCTTGTGACGTTAAACACACTAAGTCATTGGTATTTTTATATTCATCACTTGTGCGTAGCCATTTGGATTACGCATCTGTTATCTGGAGCCCATGCTATGATGTTCATATTAATAGAATTGAGCGTATTCAAAGAATATTCATTAAGCACCTTAACTTCAAATTCAATCCTGGGAGAAATTTTTTGCATTATGAAGAATGTCTAAAAATCTATGCTTTACCTTCTCTAAAGAATAGCAGATTAATATCAGAATTTGGTTTTTTATACAAAATTGTCAATAATCTGATTGGTAGTAACTACTGCGTGCGGGAGCACCGTCCTGCTGAAATTATAAATTTTGGCGCATCAGATAATTGGCGTTATCAAGGAGATCCTCTAGAACGTTACGAATAAATTCCAGATATCTGTTTCCTGTCAACGTACCATTGTAGAACAGTGGACCAACGACTACCGAACCAATTAATCCGTACCAAAAGTTAAAACTAAATCGAACTTGTGCAGCATGTGGACGAACTATTAATAAATTTTCTTGAGACCAGTAGTGACTATTTTCTTATTAAACATGCCTCTATTTGAAAAATTTGTTTCGTCACTCCATAAAATACACTGTGCTCCTTCAAATTTTCATCAGAAAAACTAACAAACCAATGACAGAAAGCTAATCTCCTGGCTGTAATGTTTGAGAGATTTTGAACTTAAAGGGGATATACTTATGCTTTTCCAAATTCTTTGAACTGATGAATAACTTAATACCAATTCCTTAGTAGCATCCCTACTGGAAAATTCGCGATGGGCTTCAAAATATGCTAACACTGTAATTTATACTTCTTCGTTGACGACGATATTTTTCTTTGTTCTTTTCCTTCTAAATAAGCAATCATGCAGTCTAAACTGATTGTAAAGTTTTCGAAAGTAACGTCGATCTGGCTGCTGTCGTAAAGGATAGTGTTCAGCATAATATTCGCTGTCATTTATATTCCTTGAAAAAGGCATCATTTGCCGAAACATGTAGGACTCTTTTAAATATATATATTTTGAAGTAAAACCAGACTTTAAATCGCCAACAAATTGAATTTACCATAACATACAAAGGTCACGAAATAATGATCTTTGTATATATATATATATATATATATTGATAAGATGCTAGCTGTGGTGTGAATGTGTTTTAATAGTTAACTTATATTGAGCGCCAGTGATTAAATTAATCACAATTATTAAACTGCGTCCTCTGTACACATAAAAAGGCACTAACTGCAGTCGAAGAGCAAGATAATTAAGTAAATAAAATAATTACTCCCTACAGGGTTCTAAGTCGGTCTTGAACTATCTCCTTTTTGGTAATTTGGTATAAATAAAATGCTAAACTCATCAATTAAACGTTAACAAATAATACGACAGTATGAAATGATTAAAAAAAATATATTGAGCTAAAAAATAGAAATATGTAACAAACATATGATATGAACTAGTGTTTATAGTAAAAATAATGAACTTAACCTACGTGAATCTAATATGTTGTATTGAATAATATATTTGTGGACAAAACTACGTTACCTAACGAATAAATGTATTGCTTATATGAATCTGGTGAGTACCACTGACATATTTTACATGGTAAACTATACTTATAGCAATAAATCTTAGTAAAAACGATGTTTAAATATTAAAAATCGAAGTTAAAGCAAGTTAGATTCTCTTATTCTGAATTGGCTTATTATAATGTGATTTTAATACGTATTGATAGAATAAGTTGGACGTCAAGAACCTGTGTTTCACTGGATATACGGCGTTGGATCTGGCTGGGCTCGTAACTATGTATTTCCAAGTCCGGTGTTCTAAAACTTGGTCTCGGGTTGCCTCTGATAGTTCTCCCAATTGACCCACGCTTCACCGCTGGAACACTGGTGATGATGCTATGGACGATTGTCGGTGTATCTTCGATGATAGCAGACTCGCTTATACGTCAGCAGGTTGGCCGTTTAATTATGCTTCTATTTTGTGCACTTTGGATGTTGTATTTAAAGATTTGTTAAAATAATTGAAATTAAAACTTGGACATTACGTAAAAAAAATACAGCCATCGGTTGTAAAATTCAATATATCTCCGCGTCCCTCGTTATTCTTTTATTCTCACCGCCTATTTTAATGTATACAAATAGCCTCGAAATTTAATTATCCCAACATCGCTTTGTGCTTATATTTTAATTGATATTACATTCTTAACTTAATCATAACATTTTATTAATAATTTTCAAATACGGTTTGTCTTCGGGTGAATGCAGGTTATGTTGTTGTTATGAATTTCTAGATGTATTCCTTTTTGTTCAATCTAAATTTTAAAAGAGGGCGTGTCTAATCGGTATCAATACAATACTTCAATGTAGATAAATTAGATACCGTTATTTACGCGCGAATATTTTGAATTATGAAATTTGAATTAGAAATATAATAATAAGTTATAAAAGTAAAAATAAATTGATTTGTATTACTGTTTTCGTTGTATTAATTTATTTACATGTTGATACTAATTTTACAAGCAAAATTCGTCAATTTCACCCTTTTTGTAATTAGTTATAAGTATTGTTCTATCTGTTCCTCTAATTCAGAAGCTGATTTATGGGTGCTACATGAACCATAACAATATATATATATATATATATATATATATATATATATATATATATATGTATGTATATATTCACTATGTAGATTTTATACATACTGTGTTATTCGAGATTGTGATTTAAATAGTACTTTCTTTTTGTATTTTATACTGTGTTATACTGTTATTGGGACTATGTCCTTTTGTAAAATGTTTACTTGTTGAAATAAATAAACTAAAAAAAATAAAATACACTGCTTAAAGCTTGTTTTACAAAGTAAGTGTCCCTTAAATTATGATCGTAATAATACATTCTGGGAATGTCACACTTCATATTAAATAAATTATTTATATCAAATCTGTATAAAAAACTACTGTGGCCAAAAATTTAATAAATAGGTAAATATTAAAAAGAAATGTAGGCATGCAGCATTAAATAGACATGTCAAGCTTAAAACGGTGACGTAGTAATCGTGAAAAATTGAAACGTACTTTTCTGAAGTTCATCGAGTTAAGACATCATATTTTGATACAGTATTCAGAAAAGCACGTATAAATGTGTTGCTTCGCTTTCAAAGACGACATTTATTATTAAATAAAGATTTTACATTGAGTTTTTATTATGTTCTCTGTCGAATGCTCGGGCTTTCAATCATTTTAGCTGTAATCGTACCAGAAAGCAAGTATTGTGAGAGCCCTACATTTTATTCCTTGTCATTTTCTATACCATTTACAACATAGTAACGGAATTTTATACGTAACCCTTGGCGGCAAAAGGCCCGATCGCCCTTGCCCTTCATTTGTTTAGTTATTATTTAATCGTACGAAATCACAAAAAATGTCTATGAAAAAGATTAGAATATAAATATTATATTTATATATACTTTATGGAAAACGACAAGAAATAGGAACTTTTGAAGGTCTACCTATCAGTTTTGTAAAAAAGAGCATCATAAGCACTAGAATTTCTCTCGAACAAAATTAATTATTGCTAAAATTCAAATTTATATAGCCCTAAGGTCCTAAAAATACATACATAAACACAAAATTATGTTAAAATATGTAAAAAGTCTTTCTCTGCAATACGAATTAATATGCAACCAAATTTAACAGAAGAAAAGATACAGCAGTAAAATACTGATCTATTTTCCTTATTATTATGAGTAGGGACCGGACACGAGAGGCCCATGACTCATCGCCTACGGGCGTACTACTGAACATTTTTATTTTTAAAGAGTTTATAATTTTATTTATGTAATTGGAAACCAAACAGGTGGTTATCTATAAAATACGAAATACATTTTTATTTATTCATTTTGTAGTTCAAGTTGAGTAAAGAAGTATTAATATTAGCTAGCAATACTTTCTCAAGGTTCTCTTCTGTAATATTTGTTCTCTTTGAATGAAATACATCCTTGTATATGGAAAACGTCCTTTCTACATCGCAACTGGTTATAAGTGCATCCTGGAAATATTCTTTTATTTCAGCGTATTTAACAGTTACATTTTGAGGCATTGTCCCCATACACAATTGTCGCAATGTTATTAAATCTGGATTTCTATTAAAAAGTGCATCTAACTCTTGCTGAAGGCCATCATTTAATTTGAGATTTTGATTTTGATTTTCAAAATAAATGATTAGTTTTGGCAAATTTTCAAAGTGTTCCTGAAGAAAGTACAACTGATTTTTTAATTTTGGAATTTGTATTAGTTCCTTGCACTCTGAAATACTTCGAGCATCATCATTTAAACATGTAACGACATTTTGTAAACTATCAAAATTCTCTGCATGGTCCCCATGTAGTTATTACCGGAGAGGGAGGCAGTCACAAAGATGGAAGCTTCTCTCTGTAAAAAGCTATTCTCAATGGTGCTTTTCTGAAAACTTCTTTAAAAGCGGATACAAGTCTATCAACTTCCGGAAAGGTGCTCTGATATATTCACTAATTCTGTGGAGAGCATGTGCTACACAAGTAATATCCAGCATATTAGAATATGTTTCCTTTAACAGTCTGCCTGTTTTTAACATATATGCAGCACTGTCACTGACAAATAAAAGTATTTTTCTTTATACCGCTCATCCGAATGAAGCATTTGGTGCATATTCTTGTAAATGGTTTTAACTACTGTTTCCGCATCAACTGTATTTATAATTTTTGTTGCTATTACATATACGTTATATAGAATAGTTCGATGTAGTACACCAGCTACAACATTTACCACAGAACGTCCTAATATATCGACAGTTTCGTCAGCACTTATCCATAGGTACTGAGTTGAAAGATGTCTTCTAATGCGTTCTACTGCTGTCGCGTGGTACTTTGAAACATAATATTTGCGTGAAGTGGATTCATCAGGAACATTTCGAACAGTACATTTTTGCAAAAATGTTTTGATGCTCGGATTATTAAGTTTATTTAATGGAATATTTGCCACCATTAAAGTTTCACAGGGTTCTTCGTTAAGATTGTCAGATTCCAACGGGTCTAATTTCTGTGTATATGTTTGCAATGCTAAGTGACGTTTTAAGTGCGATTTCTCGGATTTTTTAACGATATTTTACAAACTTTGCAATAAATTTCGGAATCACTGGCAATGTTTGACTCTTGATCCAACTCGCCATTGTTTCACGATGCCATTCTCAAAAAAGTCAAGTTCATTCATAGTTGTGACTCATCACCGTATCCACACCTCACCAGATTACTTTCGCCGGTTGAGGATCTTCCAATTATGCAACCTTTCGTTAGAATTGGAAGGCAATTCCTCATTTGTTAATTATTTCTATATATCTGTATTTTGGTCGCAACTATAGAGCCTTCCAGTGGTTGTACAGAACGAAGAAAGCTTTTTCTGGATATTAAACAATATGGGTTTAGCGCCGTTAACTTGTTTATGGCGTTCCTGCCTGCTAATCACGTGGTGTATCGGGTGATCTGCACCCGAATCTTCCAGACACTTGCAACATGGAAGATCTCAGAACTGCCAATCAGTTTGCTATCAGGTACGCTCGATACTGGGGCGAGGAAGGTATCGGATCTGCTCTTAATATCTAAAACCTCCTGTAAAGTTATACTGTTTGTCTATCTTATTATATATCCATTGACTTGTGCGTATACATTATAAGTGTTTTATTGTTTAATATCTGTGTTTAAAATTGTAATTTCTTATCATGCGAGATCTAGAAAAACGTATTTAACTTATTTATTATATAATCTAAACTTAAAAGAACAGGTAACGCAACAGTTTTACTACGAAAACGACAAAATACAAAATTTAAATGACATTTTATCCATATCGATATTAAGACATTTATCTACTTCGCAGTAAATACTAACAGGAATATGTCAACCGAACATATTCTGTATTTTGGAAAATTTCTTTTCTCTCGATATAACTTGTCCTTTATATTCAGTCATCGGGGACCCCTTGTCCTTTCATTATATATTTACAACACATTCTATTCTACATATATGTATTACGCGTACTTAAAAAGCGAGTCAATGTAACTATATAACTTGCTTTAAATAATTAATTGTACGCGACAAAGATACAAATGTACCTATGAAGTTTGCCATGGCTTCGCAAAACGTTCAAAGTTATACATATAATTTGTCTGCAATTCAGGGTGAAACAAAATAATTAAATATATATGAAATAATTTCTTTAATACTTGCCGGATATTCCTTAACTAACGCAGTATTGTTATCAAATGAATATAACCTTATCTACGAATCTCACTGACGTTTCTCTTCTAAATCGCCTTGCTAAATGTTGATATTCTAAGGAAATCTGAAAATTCTTTCAAGCGTTGTTTATGTGATTGGCTTCTGATGATTACACGTTTAAGGCGCATGCGCTAACAAAGTTTAGTGCCGTCTAATTTGACAAACATTAAAATTACTGCCGTTCTATTATCTTTATTCAAATGATTTCGCTATTGATATTGTAATGTGAGTCACGATATGACATCACCCGCTCACGCGTTCCAGAGACGTACAGGAAGCTTCTGAAAAAATACCGGGGAAGAATCTAGAAGGCGCAAGCTGGACCATATATTTACCGTTCGGAAGGGATACCAGGCATTCAACGAATAATCGCCGTCGAGTTGATTTTGTGATATAAATGTGAAATAAATATTGAAATAAATACTGTTATTATTAGTTATTAAGTGTATTTAGTGTGGTTTATTATTAAAATAATATGTTTTAAATTACCATTTGTTTTATTTAAAAAGAACCCAAAGAGACAAATATTTTACAATGTGATTTCGGTTTTATTGTAAATAATATCTTAGATTATTTCCTATTATAATAATTCCTATAGGAAATACAGTAAAAAAGTTTTTAATTGTTCCAAGTATGATATAAATAAATGTGTATCTCAAAGTAATAATTAGAGCTGAGGATGTTTGCGGTACGGCAGGACCGTATGTAATGCATCCCCACATTTAACTATTTATCTAAATATTCTCTGAAATGATTTGCCGGATCTCATAAATGAATAGAGTGATATTTTAGTATGCACTGGATATTGTTATTATACAAAATCATAATAGCCATTTGTATTTATGGATCATAAATAATAATACGCATGTATTTGTATTTGGTTGTGAATTCAATTTAAACTTAAAACGAATCGTAATATTTTAACGACAAGCCGTCCTTACAATACATGCATTCGAGACAAAGTGTGCAACTCTACGAATAACTTCCATAATTGATCGAAAATGGACATTTTGGAGCTGAAGTAAAGCCCCTATTCTTAGAAAATTTTATTACTGTCGTTAAGAACTATTATTATAAACAACAAAGGCCTTTCATTAGTGTTGAAGTTTTAGTTTCATTGAATTTCCATGTTGTAAGTAGTCAATTGTAAAGTGTTCATTCACAATATTCTAAAACAAGGTGTAAATTTAACTTAAATTCAGAAAAACACATTCTGATAATATATTACTAGATTAGAAGCTGTGTTTATTACTATTTATTATATTATTTTTATAACCAAATGCAATAAAAGCTACGAAAACAAAAGAAACCTCGATTTATTAAAATCTTGTCACACAGCCTTTCAAAGCCTGGCAGCACATATTTTGCATATATTTTATATATACTACCTACTTGAACTAGGTGAATGAAGTTAGAAGTTATAACTTATAACTGCTGCTGTACAACTTATGCTGCCGGTTGTACAGTCTAGTAGATTCCACGAACTCCCATCTCACGGATCGTTCTTCTCAGAATAGGGCCAGGTTATGTTAGAAGTAAAACAATAAATGTCAATAAAAGTCACGGTTAGCTAATTTACAATTTTTAATCAAAAAAAAAATAAAAAAAAATCCCTTTACCGAATGTATAGGGTGCTAAAGCAACATTAACAGTAGCATTAGGAGGAAATACTCTTTGTGAATATGACTCGCACACAGAGAAAAACCCCCTGTGACTCTCGAACAAATCTAAAATTAATAAATAATGGAGAAATTTGTCAAGTTTGACCTCTACTTTAACCCCTACAATATCAAATGTCAAAAACAACAAAGTTTTCAATACCCGCGTAACTTGGCTTACAGTCATGCGCAAAATAAAACACGACAAAGTCAACCCACAACAAAAAAAATCCAACCTGAATTTAAAACGTTCTAGACTATTATCTTTAAGAAAAAACTCCACTAAAAAAAAAACATGACAATTTTCTCTAATACTCATACGATTTTAAATATGAAAATTATCACACATAATACATAAAATATAATAATAAAAAATAAACGTAGTATCAATTATATAAATTAAATATTTTTATCGAACTTACATAGATCTATGCACTGATAACACAAAAAAACTACGTGAGAGATATCATACTTATTAGATCACACCAAGATCACAAACTCTCGCAACAATCGAAATAACATTACATGCACCTGAATAAAATGCATAAACAAAAATAAAACCCAATATTACTAAAACAGAGAATAAAAATGAACTTCTTATCCTCTAGCAACCCGGTCACTTTAGAAGTTTAGATATCTCTGCCCAATTTACCGCGAAAAATTCCTACATCTACTTCAATAGTACCACAACTGTCCACGTCCATACGTTTAAACTAATAAACATACAGAGTCAGTCAAAAATATAATTACAAATATAATAAATATTAATAAACTTCAATTATTGTACATAATTTAAATCTTCCCTCTTTTCTCTCTCTCTGGATAGAAAAATCCATCACAATATGTGTTGTTCGCTGCCAGCAGCTTGTGTCTCTTTCTGGATATGAACCTGTGTGTTGGTTGCTGCTGGCAGCTTGTGTCTCTCTCTGGGTGTGTGATTTTGTATTTGTGTGACCGCGTAAGTGTAGGGTTTTCTATGTTAGTGCGCTCGTGCGTCTGTTTAGTGACCGGTCGCATAAATTTAGAGAGATCGGATAACCAGCCGTTGCGTAGGGCCGCCAACCCTTTCCCGGCAACTTCTTTACTTTTCCGAGCAGTACTTCGACGGTCCGACCCCCGCCCCAACGAGGCAAGGCGCAGACCAGCGAAGCCCACCCTGCACGGGGTTGCTCAGCGCCAACCGAGAGAACACTCTTTGTGGCTACCTCAGTCGACGACGGTCACACTTTGTGCCATCTTAACGATTTCCGCAAAAGCGGGGGCAATGCACACACGTCGAACGTGTGTGAGCTGTTAACAGCAGCCTAGCCAGGTTGCCAGGCCAATAAAATAAATAAGAAAAATAAAATTCTTATAAACACTAAATATATATATATATATATATATGTATATATATAAAGATAATTATTTCTTGACCTTAGTATATTATGGTAGATTCAATTAGTTGGCGATTTAAGGTCTGGTTTTACTTCAATATGTATATATTTAAAACAATGTTTCGGCATATGATGCTTTTATCAAAGAAATTTAAAATGTAAATGACAGTATATTAATGTCATACATATATATATATATATATCTGTAGATATCATGGATAAAATTATTCAAGATACATTCAAGTTTAATAATAATAAATCATGCCTTGGCATTCTCTAAACAGTTAGACAACAAAAACGGGGGAACGGCAAAGATTGCTACTTTTGTCTTTGTGATATTAAGGGGCACAATAGAAAAACTTTGAAACATATTTTGTATCCAAACAATATTAAATCAGCTATCAGACCAGTTCCTCACAGTGATCATGTACCTATACCTATACCCCCCAAAGTACTACAAGAAGATATTGAAACCTCTTCAACTTCCGGCTCCGTACAGATGGATAGTGATTTTGAACCATCAACCTCAGGTCAAAACCAACCTCAGCTATTTTCACAAGCCGAACTGAATGATTTAGTAAGAGATTTGGGACTTTCAAAAGATCTTTCTGAAGTACTGGGGTCTAGGTTGAAATTAAAAAAATTGCTTGCCCCAGACCTTCAGATCTTCCTTTAGCTGAATATGACAGAAAAACAACCAAACGAAGCTTTTCTGAAAAACGAAAACGTTTTTTTAAGAAGCATAAAGAATAAATAACAATTTCTAATAGTTTCTACGTGTATATTTTGTATTTTTTTAAATATAATATAAAACTAGCTTATAAATGAAATAAATCGTGTTTTTTCTATATTTTTTGATTTTACTGGTTTGAAAAATAACCTTACGTGATACAAAAAAAATAAAAGCAGATTTTAAATCAGCGCTACCCAATTACTAGAAAACAGTTAAAATTTTTATATCAACATTCAAAGAGTTTAAAAATGCAGGCCTGTGTAATAAGTCCAAATATATTCTTTGTTTCTTAACATTGGCCTATTAACCGTTAATGCTGTTGCCGAAGCCAGTACTTACGAGATATTCAAATCCTTTAGCTTTTTTTCATGATACTAATATAACTTCTCAATTTCTCTAAAAGCTATGACCGATTTTAAATTAACTGAAAATGTTAAAAAATTATAACTGGATAAATAACATAATATGCATTTAGCTATACAGAATCGACTCCGAGGGTGTTATTTTCTTAATAATTGATGTATGTGTGTACATACATGTTAAACCCTTTACCGCATTAATATTCCTATGCTACGATACGGGTATTAATGTGGTAAAACGGGTTTGATACCATTTTCAACTTTCTACTTAGCCACAGTCTCCAAGGAAATACCTTTTTATACGTGTAAGCTATTTATTAAAGAAACGTGTACTTCTTGCAATATGTTCCCAATAAACATACGTCTTATGAAGTCTGACGACAATAATTGCATCACCTGTTTATTTTAGCGATATACGATCACCGTTTCATTTAAAATAAATTCAGTGTTGAAAACGGAATAAATTAAAGTTACATAAATGCTAACGCAGCTATATCGAAAACTATTTATTCATTTTTGCAAGAGTGTATTTTCGTGTTAAAACTTCCTGGATATAATCCAAATGATAAAATTACCGCTTCGAGCTCTTCAAGTAGTAATTCCCGCGCATATATAGAGGATAATTTGAGACCAGTTAACTTGAAAATTGCCAAATACCAGTTTAATATACTTATAAATTATGAAGCGAATTTACAACGAAAGATAGTGCTAAAGCTTCATTTATATCTTTATAACGAAATATTCTTGATATACAAATGTATTATTTAATTATAACAAACGCAGTAAAGCTGGTAGGCGAAGAAGTTCAAAGTGCTGTGAGTTAACTCTTTAAATTAGACAATGACTCTTTATTTTTTTAAAATGTAATATTTTGGGTTGAATTCCTGGTACAACGTGTTTCAAAAAGAAGTTAATCTCGGTAGGCACTGAGTAACTAGTACTTGCAAATGATTATAAGCCACTTGCCTTTTATTTATAACTAACTATTTATCTAATGTCATTTTAACATTTGTCATTTTGTGACTAGCAATATAATTTTTTCTTACAAATATTTTTTTACTTAGTAAACAATACTACTAAATAATGTACACATTGCAAGAAAATATTTTTATTGTTGAAGCATATTTCCGAAGTGCACAATTCCTTAACGAAGAATGGTAATATTCCTACGCGGAATGTAAGCAATAGTTTCATATGCAATTTCCTGATAGAGTTGTGGATAATACCGCTTTACATCATCACAATTTGTCTAGTCGTGGAGAAGTTTCGAGCTACTGGATCTATGTTAAAAGGCAACATTTCTGGTAGACCACGTACACAGCAAAATATTTTTGTAACACGTAGAAAACCTTGTTGGAGAAAAGCTATAAACATTAGTTCGTCGTACATCAGTTCAAATGAACTTATCTTCTATTACCGTTCATAGAATTTTGAAGAATCGTTTACATGTTGCAATGTACTTTAATTTTCGAAATGGGTGCCAATGATTAAATACGAATCGTCAATTATTAAACATGAATCATCATACACACATATTTTTTTTAGTTTAAACTCTTAAAATTGTTCTCAGGGTTTTTGTTTTACAAAAAGGTTCCTTGCAACTAGGCTTAGCATCCAATGTAATTAGGAGAGAAATAATACAATAGCATGTTAAGTTTAATACATTTATTACTAACACTTAGCAATAATATACATTAATTTTCAAATGTTTTAAATATCATCAATTATATTTTTATTGCTCAGTAAAACATGTTATGTGTATCTTGATTTCTAGTCAGAATACTATCTATATAACTATCTACATATAAAAATATGACTTTAAAGATCTTAGATTTCAATAAAACTTCCTAAAATACAGCTGTGTATTACTTTAGACTAGTGAGTCTTATACTCTACAAAATACTAAAGTATGGCACAATGTTTTTTTTTTAAATTAATAACTCGTAAAGTTTATGGATTCAGTAGTATTATAAAGTGATAATATTATAAGAGCGAAATGTGTTATTTCATAATCATGTAACGAGAATTTACCACATAAAATAGTCAATAACAGACAATTTATTTAATTAAATATTTCGAATACACATAATGAAAGTTTTAATTGCGAATTAAGAAAAAAACAAATATCCCCAAAAGTTCGTGAGATTTTTCTCTACGTACAATTTAAGGAATATCTGTTACATCTTTTGTTTTAAAACAAAAATTAAAATAATTCCCGAACAATAAAATATCCATACAAATAAATGATCATATAAATTTGTGTTAATGAACTTCAAAGCTTTGAATGCCTTTATTACATTATGGACCTGTCGGATTTATTATTATATTAAATAAAGTAAAGTAATAATTCTCTTTAAATTAAAAATATAAATATTCTAATGATGAATTAAATTCAATATAATTTACAATACAAATATTTATTTGTGACCAGCGCTTTAAGACGATTTTTCGGTAAATGTCCTCTTCTTGAGAAATTTTCTATATATACGACCTGTGAGTCCTTTTATTTTCAAATACATTTTGTAAGTTATAATACTCTTCTAAATGATATTCCATATTTAAAACTTTTGTTCTTATATTGGTTTACTTTTTCTTAATATTTCTCCTAACAGTATTTAATATTTTAAATACGTTCTTAATTTTCTCAAAACCGCATGCTATCTGCTTTCTTTTCATTTATTCTGTCCTTCTCTGACGTCCGACGCTACAATGTCTTCTTTACAATTTACATTTCATATTATAAATCCAAACGTCATATTTTTCTTCTCTCATCGAATAATTGACTATCCTTTCTTATCCTCCGGTTGACGTGTTGTATCGCCATTTCAAACATACCTAACCTGTGGTACTGGACTAAATTTGGCAGCTGCATTGTTTAGTATATTTAAAAAAGATATTTATCTCTAATGGATGGACAAATATTATATTAGACACTATTTTGTGTATTATAAAACCTTTTGAATTGTTTTCACTGGTATTGATATTCTATACAGATTAATAATACACATTTTAAAACGAATGGAATGATTGTTCTTATAGATAAGTATTACAAAATGTTAATTTTAAAATCCACATTCTATCATGTATAGTTTATTATAAAATTGTTATTGTATTTTGGGTTATCCTGAATTGTGGTGTATATCAAATAATAATGTGTATTTGATATTTTAAGACCTTAACGAATGTTTGGAATTTCACGTACATCGTAACATCGTATTTAAGAAATTTGCAAGTTTACTATTACTATAGTACTTAAAATATCCTTTTATATAATCGGTAGGAATAGCATGATTTAAATTTTAAGTTATTAACATTTATAAACTAAAACGTAAAGAGATATAATAATCTACATGACATTCGACACTCAATGTAAACTTACTAAATATACACAGATATGATTTCTTAACATGGTCTGCATTGTTGTAGATCAAAACCTTTTATAGAAAATGACGAGAAACTTTACATAAAATAAACATTAGATTTGTTATATCGATGCTCATACAGGGTGTATTCAAAATTTACCCGTTTTAAACTTTCCACTGCTGTTTTCAGCTCTATTTAATTTTTCAATTTATCTTGCTCATAAAAGCACACAGCAATATGTGTGGATATAAAGTATCGGTTGTTCAACAGATCTTACCTAGAGATCACGCTAGTAAGCTTAATTATTGCAACTTCTTTCAAGGAAATTTAAATAATGACGAAATTCTTGATCTAAGTTTTTTTTGCTGATAAGGCATGGTTTGATTTATGAGGGTTTGTAATTAAACAAAATTACAAAACATGATCTATAAAAAATCTAAACAATCACATCGAAGTTCCTTTACGTCCTGTTAAAGTTGGAGTATGGTTGACGTAGTAAAATAGGACCAACAGTTTTTCACAATAGCATTAACAGCCAACGATGCCGAGAACAGTTATTAACACTATTATTAACTCAAGTGTAACAGAACGAATTCAATGGGGGTTACTTCCAGCAATATGGGGCTACTGCACATAAAAATCGTGAAAATTGTGCGCTTTTAGACCATTACCTCCTTCATCGAGTTATAACCAGAGGTGTTTGGCCAGCACAGTCACCAGGTCTTACCCCGTTAGATTTTTCTATTTTCGCAATATTTTTGACAACATGAAACGTCGTACTGCATTATGCATTCAACAGAATGGTTACCATTTAGAACATTTGTTAAAAATTATAATAATGAAAATTTCTACTAATTAGTTATTTACCTTGGTTGTTTAAATAATATCACATCTTTAAAGTTATCTCATTAAATAAATTAATAATTTAATTGTACTTGTTATTAATTTCATCACCATATCTCTCGATTTTGACAGTGACAGGTAGATAACCTTCATACCATTTAATATATATCCTGATTTCAAAAATGCAGAATATCATAATTTATAGGACAAATTCAAGGACAACTAGATGTAATTCTTTTTGAAACACGTTGTAGAATTTGATGACAGGACCCCGTTTATTCTTTTAAAATTAAATACTTTGGGTTAAGACCTAGTAGAAATTTTGGTATTTATTCTAGTAAAGTTTGTGAACTGTGTTAGTCTACCAGGTAAGTCACTAGACCATGGCCCAAATAAACTGGGTTTGAATCCTGGTTCAACCTCTAACATCGATGGCATTTTTCGATCCACTCGATTCAGGATTATAAAAACTAGTAACTGGAAACAACTCTAAGATAATAATCGATCAGGGCACAGCTACAATATCACGTATAATGTACGGTAGGGCTCAAGTTGCAACAGATCTACCATATTACAAACCCTATAGACCTGCTAGGTCTGTAACTATTATTGTTTTAATAAGTACGGCCGCGATTTTTTTTAAAAAGTCAATTATGTATTCATAACTTTGGTTCCAGGTCTTTAAGAGCTTGTATAAACAGTTTTCTTTTATGAACAATTAAAAGTAGATTTTTAGGACACAACACAATTTCCTAAATTAGTTCACCAACAAAGAGAAATTAGATTATAGTAATTGGCGCATATTTGCCTTGTAATCGCCAAACTTTAAGCCGTGACTTACTTTAGATGCAATATTATGGAAAACGGTTTAATTGCCCACCATTATCGAATTAGCATGCGAAAATTTCTTGAATTAGAGCATTTCGATTTAACAAACATGTGTTGTGATGTATTATATACGAAGGCGAGTTGATTTATAAGGTTTCCAACTCTATCAAATAAGAATATGGAAAGACGAAATAATGAAACCAGTTTCAAAATGAAATAAATTAATTATACTACCAATAACTGAGGCGTGTGTTACAAAAACAACCATAGTTCAAATTAGTGTTTTGATGGAAATCAAGAAAAACTTAACAACATTGTTATCTTTAAAAATTGCTGAAAAGCCACGTCCATCAACGGAACGTACAGACGCGTTTCGCTCTTATTGGAGCTTATCAATGTACGGTATCTCGAAGACGAATATGGCTTTTCACTTCTATACTTTGTGTATATATAGTTAACATTCTGAACTTACTGCAAATGAGAATTAATGAATATTAAATCTCATTTTTACATGTAAATGTCGCCTTATGTGATGCGTTAATAACTACAATCCGAGATACCGTACATTGATAAGCTCCAATAAGAGCGAAACGCATCTGTACGTTCCGTTGGTGGACGTGGCTTTTCAGCAATTTTTAATTATCCTAATTACCAGGAAGGTCGGAGTCGCGACGAGGTGTGTTCTACATACTGGTACAAACTTAGTTTGTCGGATTGTAGTTATTAACGCATCACATAAGGCGACATTTACATATAAAAATGAGATTTAATATTCATTAATTCTCATTTGCAGTAAGTTCAGAATGTTAACTATATATACACAAAGTATAGAAGTGAAAAGCCATATCCGCCTTCGAGATACCGTACATTTATAAGCTCCAATAAGAGCGAAACGCGTCTGTGCGTTTCGTTGATGTACGTGGCTTTTCAGCAATTTTCAATTATCCTAATTACCAGGAAGCTCGGAGTCGCGACGAGGTGTGTTCTACATACTGGTACAAACTTAGTTTGTCGGATTGTAGTTATTAACGCATCACATAAAGCGACATTTACATGAAAAATTAAATTTAATATTCATTAATGCTCATTTGCAGTAAGTTAAGAATGTTAACTATATATACACAAAGTATAGAAGTGAAAAGCCATATCCGTCTTCGGAGATACCGTACATTGATAAGGTCCAATAAGAGCGAAACGCGTCTGTACGTTCCGTTGATGGACGTGACTTTTCAGCAATTTTTAATTATCCTAATTACCAGGAAGGTCGGAGTCGCGACGAGGTGTGTTCTACATACTGGTACAAACTTAGTTTGTCGGATTGTAGTTATTGACGCATCACATACGGCGACATTTACATGTAAAAATGAGATTTAATATTCATTAATTCTCATTTGCATCTTTATTTTGACCACTATAATTATTTCAGAAGAAGCGTTGCATTTTATATTTTATTGTTTTCTTAAATAATAAACTTCCTAACTTCATTCTATTGCTCTAAAAAATATCTGAAAGTTCTGATATTATTGAATTTGGCTGTGTTTCTCAGAAATTAGTTGAAGAAATAACCAACAACAGATAAAAACTTGAAAAAAGCTTTATTAAACGTTTTTCAAACTAAGTACTATTATTAATATGACACAAAAATTACCTAGCCTAGTCTTCAGCACCGTTGTTGTTATCGTCAATGTCCATTTCAACCTCACTGGAACCAGCACACGTACTTGCTTTTTGAACAGATTACAGGTTTTGATAACACTGAACATTTTCAGGATCTTGCAGACACTGCCAGATTCCTAAGAAAAGCTAGCTTCTGAGGTTTTACTTAAATTTCTCCTTTATATAACGAAGACAGTGTCAGTTCGCTAGGCAGTTTCTTTCTATTTCAAATGTATAGTATTCCAAGATCCTATGTTAACGGGCTTACATTGGATGTAGTCTCGATCAACAGAAATTTTAATGACTCTCATTCCTTTTATTTTCACGGGGGCTTTGGATTTAACAGAAAGTATGGTTTTAAGGCTTTAGATACTTTTACCAAACTAAAAGCTGAAGGTCTTTCTATTGCTTCTAAGATTAAGCTTTCCCAATCAGACTGCACTTCTGCCATATTCTTTTATTTTTCTGGCCTCCCTAGAGCTGAAGTCTAGATCATTTGGAAATCAGGAATGCCCACGTATAAGAAAATAATATGCTTTTGTTTTGAAGATTGAAAATACGAACTAGTGCATAAAGAAACCTAACCATTACATAATTTTTTTGGCCTGCGCATCCATCACTAAATAACACCAGATCATCATTGGTAATATCAGTTTTATTGAAATATTGCAGTAACAAGGATGTAACATTATTTCCACCCTTTTTTTCAGTAGTTTCATCGTACGCAAACATACTTACATTATTAGTTCCTACATCATGCACTTCAAAAACATAATACCATAGTTGACTTGCAAAGAAAACCTCAATACGTTGAATATGCGGTAAGGGAAAATTTTGCATATAGTCAAATCTTAAGCACATAATGACCTTTTTGTACTTTGAGTTTGCGCTGTCTTTTTATTTCATCAAATTTATCTGCCCTGCGTAGATGAAGTTTCCTTTCAGTTTCAATTTTTGTAGGTTCTTCTAAGTTTGAGCACAGATTTTGTTGTGACATCAACTGATCGCAAATAGTATCAGATCTAGGTAAACCTAAACGATTCCTTAACTACATACAGACCAGTAGTCGTTATACGAAATGTCAATACGATACTTATCTATAGAGACCGGACATTCAGGCCGAAATTACGATGGACCATATAAATAGTCTATAACATCGCTAAGTACAATACACAGTTATTGAATAGCACTATTTATTCGGTTAACCGCACATCTGTTTTTTGTAGTTGAATTTTGACGCAATTACTTCAATATTCAAATAAATTCCTTTCCTCATGTACGTAGATAGAAGGGTGAGGAGTTTTATTAATTTATTTTATTTATTAGTTTATATTTCTTAAGATAAATAATGTTCGGTGAATCAGTTTCTTTTTTTCATTGTCTTAACTGTTAATTGGAAAACAAACAGGTGGTGATCTAAAAAATACGAAATACATTTTTATTTGTTAATTTTGTAGTTCAAGTTGAGTAAAGGAGAATTAATATTAACTAGCAATACTTTCAGAGTTCTCTTCTGTAAAATGTGTTCTCTTTGAATGAAATACATCCTTGAAGATAGAAAGCGACTTTCTACATCGCACTGATTACACTGGCCTACAACCATTTTGGTGCTGGAGATTTTAGACCCGATTTTAAGTATGTCTTATATTGCGATATCAAAAATGTTACCCGTTTTCTTCTGTCAGCTCTAGTTCTCTTTTGAGTGATTTTCTAGAATGAAACTAACTCGGGCAATCTCGCATGATTCCCCAGCAATAGTCAGCCATCATATGACTGTCCCACCTTCCTTTGTATCTATTCTCCATTGTTTTTAGGTCTTGGTGGAATCGTTCCCCTTGTTCTTCGCTTAGATCTCCTAAATTGTGTTGGAAATGATGTAGATGACTATTGAGATAGTGTAATTTTATACTCATATTACAGCCTAAATCTTTTAATCGCACCAGCATTTCCTCTACTAGTTCTACATAGTGGTCAGCCTTATGATTTCCGAGGAAATTTTGTGCAACTGCTACAAAAGATTGCCAGGCAAACCTCTCCACATCATTCATACAAGTCTCAAAATTAGTTGTGTCTTTCATCAATTTACGTATTTGAGGTCCATCAAAGATACCTGCTTTTAGTTTTTCAGTACTTAAACCAGGAAATTTGTGAGAAATAAACTGGAAACATTGACCATTTCTATCGAGAGCCTTAACAAATTGTTTCATTAGCCCTAATTTTATATGCAATGGCGGAAGAATGATTTTTTCTCTTGAAACTAAGGGTTCATTTATAACATTTCTTTCCCCAACAACAAGAGCATCTCTCACAGGCCAATTTTTTGCAGTCCAATGATGTGATTTAGCTCGACTGTCCCAGAGACAAATAAAACATGGGTATTTAGTATAACCACTCTGTTGACCCAATAAAAAATTAACCATCTTCAAGTCGACGCAGATCACCCAGTTATGTTCAATATATTTTATTTTTTGTAAAAGATTTGAAATTACCTCATACTCTTCTTTTACACATGTTGAGTGAGCAATTGGAACGGGAGCATATTTATTTCCATTATGTAGAAGAACGGCTTTTAGACTTCGTTTACTACTGTCAATAAAGAGACGCCATTCATTGGGCTGATAGATCGTTAAACCCATGAAAGCCAGCAAACCACTCACATTACAGCAATACACAAAATTTTCATCAGATGAAAAAAACTTCAATAACTTTCCCTCTCTCGTGCGATATGTAGAACATCTGAGGAAAGACAATTTTTTTTCTTTTAATCTTGACGCTAGTAACTCAGCACGTTCCTTCGAAAGATCTAAGTCTCTGATGAGGTCACTAAGCTCATTCTGCGAAAATGGCTTAGGATCTGATGTTATTCCGCAGTATTGAAAGTCATCATCTAATGGGAAGAAATAGGTATTTCAGCTTCATCCTCCTGAGATTGCTGCACTACCTAGTAAAAAGTTGGTATTGGAACATTTTCTTAATGAGGAACAGGTCTTTGTACTGAAGAAATATTGGGGTATTTCCATTTATGGCGATTGATTTTGTTGATGCCCACTATATTAATCATACAAAAGTAACAGTCGTCATAATGATTTTTTTGTTCTCGCCATATCATAGGCACTCCAAACTTCAAAGACTTAAGTTTCCCTCTCCCCCATTGTCGCAAATGTTCAACGCATATTTTACTAGCCATACTAGCCATAATGAATAGTAACACAAACTTTATCGATGATATTGTAATAATGACTAGTTACGAACAAGACCATAACAAGACCGGCAACAATTCACAATGAGGGTAGTAGGTAAACTAGAGCTGATTAGTTAAAATGACGTTTGTCAATATACTGTACATTACCTACTTTATCGACTATTCAAACAAACAGAGATGCACCAAAAAAAAATTTTTTTTAGTAGGCCTGTGTTATAGGTGCATGCATACTGGAAATATTCTTTTATTTCAGCGTATTTAGCAATTAGGTTTTAAGGCATTGTCCCCATACACAATTGCCGCAATGTTGTTAAATATGTATTTCTATTAAAAACTACGCCTAACTTTTGCCGAATCCCGAAGTCACTTGGAATACTTTTCAAATTATTAATAGCAACATCTAATGTTGTTAATCCATTATTTAATTTGAGGAGTGATTAGTTTTCGCAAATTTCCAAAGTGTCCTGAAGAAAGTACAACTGATTTTTTAAATTTGGAATTTGTATTAGTTGCTTACACTCAGATGTACTTCGAGCATCGTCATTTAAACATGTAACGAAATTTTGTATACTATGGAAGTTGTTTGCATAAAAGCTAGTAGCTGCCAACCTTCTTCCCCATCTAGTTATTACTGAAGAGGGAAGCAGTGACAAAAATGGAAGTTTTTCCCAGTAAAGAGCTACTCTCAATGGTGCTTTTCTGAAAACTTTTTTAAAAGCGGATACAAGTCTATCAACTTCCGGATTTCGATAGTTTACAAAATTTCGTTACCTACATGTTTGAATGACGACGGTTGAAGTATTTCTGAGTGCAGGGAACTAATACAAATTCCAAATTTAAAAAATCAGTTGTATTGTCTTCAAAAACACTTTGGAAATTTGCCAAAACTAATACATAGTACACTTGTACATAGCTTTAACAAAGAGCCTTTCAGCTAAATATAACCGATCTGAAATATATGTGATTCTATCGATTTCAGGACAACGTTAGGTGTTTTCTTAGGTTGGTTGCTTTGTTTACCTCCCATGTCATGAGGCGATTTGCCTCGTACTAAAAGATGTTGTAATCTTCTTACTCTAGTTCTTGTAATGCTTAATGCTTGTAATGCTTAAGAATGCTTTGAAATAGAGTAGATATTCATCACAGTATGCTCTTATCTTGTAAGAGTATGTTGCACCATTACTAAAAGCTTTCATTGTATTCATATGTATCAATTGTATTCATATGTATGAACCTTCTATGTCAGCTTCGCTACCGCTGTAATCACTAATTTTTCTTGGTCTGCGATGTTGTGGGGCTCTCATAGCGATCAAACCAACCAGGCAGACATCTTGCTCATCTTTCGAGAACAAAGAGTTAAACTGGGTTAATAAAGTTTGGCGCATATTATCATTGATCATTGTGAAGCACTTAAAACGAAATCATCTACAAAAATAGCTAATCTATTCTTTATTTATACTATGTGGGCAACACCGCTAACTTTCTTTTGCTTTATAGCTAATAATTTTCTCATACATTTAGCTTTCTTTCTTTTCCAGCTTGTTAAGTTATTTCATCACAAAACTGTAAACTTACATTCTCCATAATAATTTTATTATTATTGTCGTCAAAACGTCTACTATTAACACAAACTGAGAACTAACCTTTAACAGTAGAATATGACAAGTCAAAATTGTTCGTCAAAGCGCCGCCTACATAATTTATGGCAAAAACAACCACTGTCCTGGCCTATGACAGTTTTTGTAGAAACTCGAATGGACTATGGTTATTTTTGCAGAAACATTAAAACTTAAGTGTGTTGTAATCTTAAACTAAGTCTGTTTTTGCTAAATCCGAGTTACCGAATCGTTCGGACGCATTCTACTTTATGAAAAGCATATTTAACCTCGAAATATGAAATTTTGGACTACGGCCGTTTTTGTAAGAAGCGCCTCAATTATTTTTTCACATAATCACCATTTAGTCCAACAGATTCCTCCAAACGCTGTATCCATTTCCTCATTTCGTCAATGAAAAAACTTTCTTGTTTACTGTTGATCTATTTACGATCAGTAGCCCAACTTCAGTATATGATCCAAATATTGACCTTTCAATACCTCCTTCAATGTTGGGAACAACCAGAAATCTGAAGGTGCCAAATAAGGACTGTACTGAGTGTGCGAAACAACCGTGAATTTAAGGCTCGTCATTGTCTTTCCAGTCTTACTCTACACATATGATTATTTAGTGATGATAAAGTTTTTCAGTACCTTCTTCTTCTTCTGTTTTGGGTTGGACGCCAGCATGTCCAGGCACTTAAGCACACTGCTCTTTATACTATTTCCAATATATCTCTCAATTCCACTCTGTTAGTTTTTTGTCTTCGATAAAAGCCACTATCCTCCTCAGGGGAAGTTTGAGTACTCTCGTAGGATTCAATGTCTGAGCCCCTTCAGTTCCCCATACGTGCATATTACATAAAGGCTAGTTTCCTCCTGTTTTTCACTTCTACACCAGGGCTCGCTAACCAAGCCCATGCGTTACAGATGCTTCCTTAAAGGACAATGTCCGGTTATTAAGCAATTTCTTTTTTGTTACTACGAACTAGGTTGGCTGAAAACCATCCATCCAGCTCCCTTAGTAGTGTTTTAGTATAGAGTTGATCTTCTGTTAACCTCCATTTCTTTTAATATTCTCTTTCTAGTCATGACCAGATCTCTCATTAAGCGGAAACCTTAGCGATTCCACATACAGATTCTGGTCCTATGAAGTTCCTATTAGTACCTTATTTGGCTAGTTCATCAGCTATCTCATTGCCTTTAATTCCCTCATATCCTGACATCCATGTCAGCGACTCAGTATTTGGCCAGTTTATTAAGGAACTGTTTCCAATATTTCGCCAGTTTAGACATGGTAGATGGATTCATAATGACTTTAATAGCTACCTGACTATCAGTCAATATGTTGATCTTTTTGTTTGCGCAGCCAACCTCCTGCAAACTGCAAGCATTTCGACCTGGAAAACCGTCGTATGTTTTCCCAGACATATCGATATCTTCCTTTTAGGGCACATTCCGCATATGTTTGTACCTGTTCCCTGATTGGATTGTGATCCATCTGTGTACCAGGTGCTGGCACCACAATCACTCAAGCGACTTTTTGCCTATTTTCTGGTCGGTATAAATATGTTCAGCTTAGCTGTAAACATAATCTCAGGTGCTATACTGTCCGCCGGCATTTGAAATTTCGGCTCTTCCAGTATAGTTCCTGTGATATATGTACGGCCCCATACAAGCTAATTGAGACACCATACGTCATTGGCCTTCAGCCTCAGGATCGCAGCCATAGCCTCCGCTTTTACAAATAGTTCCAGGGGTGGGAGACCCACGATGGCCTCCATGGAGGCGGTTCGCTTGCTGTTTATAGGTAACATAATTCCCAACAGAGGCAGTCACTAGAGAGTCGTCAACAACAACTGCCCCATAGGTAATCGTTGGTCTTACTACTGCTGTGTTCAACCAGTGTACCACATCTGATTTTAGTCCCCAGATCTCTTCTGCATCTCCAGAAGAGCTGCGTCGCCCTGTCTTCCACTTAACTACGTGTCTGCTGCAATTCAGTTTCCCATCAAGTGTTATGCCTAGATACTTCACTTCATTGGTTAGTTCTAACTTTTGTCCAAACAGCCTTACGCTGCTTTTTCAATACCTTATTGAATTAATTGTTGACCCCATTCGGCAGATATTCGGTATGAATGGCCCCTTGGCATCCCAGAAAATTTTGAGCATAACTTTCTGCGCTCATAGAACTTATTTGAATCTTCGTAAACGTGAAGAATCACGACGATGACATTTCATTGACTGACGCTTGTTTTCGGGTTCATAACCATGAACCCAAGATTCGTCCCCGATGGTGATGTTCATGAGAAAATAATCTCGATACTGGTTAAGAAGTTTTTACAAATATTTTTTGTTTGTTCTTTCATGACATCCGTTAATATCACTGTCCCATCTTAACGCAAATTTTTCTGCAACTCGATGTTTGGACAATGTACTGGACTTTTTTAGCTAATAAGTAATTGCCGAGCAATTTGTTTTTGATTATCCGACGATTTTCTTGAATCAGTGCATTCATTTCTCTTTGATTCTTCTCATGCATCATTGATTCTGGTCGACCTAATCGCTTTTCGTTAAACACCTTCATTTCGCCTTTACAACAGAGTCTTGCACGTCGAATCCACTGGCGTACATTCTATACTTCCATACAAGCATTACCACAAATAGCTCTCAAACGCCTGTAAATTTCGATAGGCGCGCAACCTACCAGAGTTAAAAATGCTATCACTGATCGTTGCTTGGTACGCGTCTCAGAAATCTTACTCATGATAAATGAGACTGTTACTCAACGACGGCACACAGGAAAATGAAACTTTGCATGCGAAGACAAGATACTCGAAACTACTGTTTTCAAGTTAGAACTTGTTTCTGTCGTCATTACTCACACAATGGCATTATTGGAGACCTTATGTGTCAATCCACCCTCGTATATAATATATTAGTTTTATATCAACCCGTTATTTCATGCAATTGTTTAACTTATAAGATATCTCGTGGTATTATTAACAATAATTTCCGTTGAACAGAGTGGCGATAAAAAAATGTATAAAAAATATTATGATATAATATAAGCAACGAATGCGTCGGTTTTTGCAGAAATAAATATGGAAAAGCATGTTAGAAAAATCAACATTCTGAAAGTCCGCTGTCGGGCGCTAACAACGAACCAAAATATTCAGAAACTTACATATGTATGTAGTGCTCCAAAGTCGATATGTGGCTGCATATCGTCAAAAATGAAATAATCTTCTCATTCGTAAATACTTTTTGAAATTGTCAAAAGGATAAAAAGAATTGTTTTGATGGACGAATTTTAGATTCATTTTTACGATCTTGGAACTAATAACAAAGCAAATAGTGAAAACATAGCTATTCAATATCGTCAATCGGGAAGGTAATGTTCTCATTTCAGTGAAACCAATTTCATGAAAGGAACTCGGTAGCAGACAAGTATCATAACAAAACCAATTTGAAATATACTAAAGTGAGTAAAAAACATTACTATTTATATAAAAGCGAGAGCATTTCTTAATAAAATCAATAATATTACTGTAAATTGAGTGTAGAGAACACAATACAAGTTTATATTTGTGTGAAAATTGCCATCGAAACATGCAGTAAACGTATTTCGTCCCATTTTGAAGTTACATGATGCCGGATAGACAAATTTCACAAAACTACTACCTTACCGCATACAGTCACAAGGCATAAAAGGATGGAAGAAAATTAAACGCCGCACATTGACGAATGTCAACATCACGAACGCTAACCCAACCAGAGCCATCTCCATGAGAAGTGTGACACAAATTGTGTGGTTGCGTTCATGATGTTCACATTAATCAATGGGCGGCGCTTAATTATATTCTGTACTTCTTTTAGTGTGTCTTGACTGTATATAGTAAGGTAGTCGATTTTGTGAAATATATGTATCCAGCATCATTATAAATCAAAAAGTATCTTATCCAATTTTAGCAAAGTATTTGAATGCATACTTTATTGTAGAATATTTGAAGAATACGTATAAATATACGTATTCATCAAAAATTTTCCAAATTTTTGGGGTCAAAATTTAGTTAAATTTAGTCGATCCATATCTTTATTTATTCTATATTTATCGAAATACAGCTGTTCTTCAAGTTCATCGCCCTGCAAAAAATTTATGAAATTGTTAGAGATTTGTTAGACGATACGTTTAACACCAGTAACACCCTATTCATAAAAATAGTAAATTTTGATACTTTCATATCAAAACATCAATGCACAAAAAAATAAACATATATGGTGCTTTTATTACGATGTTTTTTTTTTTTGTGAATTTCAATAATAGTTTGTCGAATATACCGACTTACCTATGTTTATAATAAAACAAAAAACGTCATAAAACAAAAAGCTTTATGTAGCGTGTTCGTGGTGTGTCTAATAGGATAGGATACCATGTTTTCAATTATTATTGGTATGGAATTATTTACATATAATTTTTTTGTCTTTCAATTTGTGGTGGTACTGACAAATATCGATAAAACAATATAATTAATCGGTAAAATGAACTACTGATGAATTAGAGATGGAAGCCCGTATTGCCGCTTGTATATTTACATGCGACAGGGTCGGACTCGAATAAAGAAAAATCATTTTCTCTTTACTACGTGAATATTGGACCGCGATTTTTTGTATGAATACATTATTCACATATACGTTTCACCCCGTTTTTCTTGGTCACTATACAAAACTAATATTGAATAACAGTGTACGGTCCTTCCTATCTGTCAATCAGCATGGTTTCATTTCTGGGAAATCCGCAGTTACAAACTTGACAGAGATCGCGCAATACCTCTCCAATGGTATTGATCAACGCAAACAAGTCGATGTGATCTATATAGACTTTTCAAGGGTATTCGATTCTATTGATCATAATGTACTTCTGACCAAATTGGATCAAATTGGCTGTTGGCACAGCTCTTGTTACATACGTATCGGATAGAAAAAGTTACATTTCCTATACCAGTTATTCGTCTAATCACTTTTTCATGTCGTCTGCCGTCCCACAGGGGTCCAACCTCGCTCCCTTACTTTTTAATATATTTATAATGACCTCATAGATGACCAGTTGCGAATGCCTGGGGTATGCTGATGATTCGAAGATTTTCAGCATTATCAACAACCACAAAGATTGTATTAAGCTTCAAACTGACCTGAACAAGATTCGGAATTGGTGCCAATCGAATTGTCTTAAATGTAAAAAAATGCGCTATTGTTTCTTATACTAGGGGCTCTAATCCAGTTACATTTCGCTACACGTCCGACTCTGAATCAGTTGCTAAAAAGGCGTTGTTTAAAGACTTTGGAGTACTCTTCGAGCACATATCTAGTATCTGCTCTTCTGCTAACAAGTCTCTCGGTTTTCTTGTGAGATCGTGTCGCAATTTTTCTAACATGAACAGTATTAAGGAACTATATTATGCTCTTGTTCGATGCAGGTTGGGATATGCATCTATCATCTAGTATCCGCATTATCTACACCAGCAAATATTGGTCGAACGCATCCAGAGGAAATACTGATCGTATAGAATGAGCGGCATTAACCCTGCCCGTGGTATCGACTGTCCGCATTTACTGGCTCAGGCTGTTATTTATGTATGTAATCATTTGCTTATTTGGTATTGATCTCATTGTTATGCTGTATATTTTTCTACAGACATTAAATCGTTTGACTTAGTATAATATCTTATAATTGGTTTATAAACTGTTGGACAATAGAGAATATTATTATTATTATTATGATGTACTACTGAATAGTGATGAATCCATAGTAGGACAAAACACGTGTCTGAATTAACAAATCGGAGACTGTGGCTTATAAGTGAATAAAATAAAATTAAAAAACCCTTACCACAATAGAATTTAATCATTCTAAATACGTATTTCTACAACCACGTTGTCATCTTCAGTAGAAAAAACAGTGTAACACTTGAACGCACAAAAACACTCACGGAAGGATTGTTCTGAACGTCTTCTAGTTTAACACTAAATTCTTCAATCTTAAATGCTACAAAAATTACCTACATTTTGGTAAACGCCACCTATTCATGCAAGAGCATTAACCCATTATTTGTAAATTCTATAGAAAAACCGTTTAAAAATATTATAAAAGCCGTAATTTAACATACATTAAGAATCCAATTATGAAACTGATCCTTAAATTATGTTGAAATATAAATTTGGAAATTAATGTTGAGTCAGAATATTTTAATGGCAAATATTTTAATGAAACGAATTTAAAAATAAATTCCATGAATTCGAATATTTTTTAATGGTTTTCCTATTTTTCTTGCTTTAATAACATCTAACTGTCAATTAACTCAAATAAAGAAGAACCTGGTATAGGACCCAAATCTGCGTTAATTACGTTATTCCTATTTTTAAAGATAAAAATGCTCTCAAAACTATCTAATTCGCGGGGGCGTGTGATGTTTTTTATTAATCTCAGACAGTCAGATGTTACGTTGTGATCTGATTCAAGAATATGTCGGGCAACACTTGATTTTTCCGGTCTATTGAATCTAATATGCGAAACATGTTCTTTCTAACGAGTTAGAATCGAACGTTTTGTTTGGCCGACATATTTTTTATCACAATCCTTACAATTTATTTCATAGATTCCAGCAGGCGCGGCTCGTGATGACGTATTTGGAGGTGCAAGTACAATGATGCAAGTGCTTCGTGTATTCTCGTGTACTAACTGTAACATTTTCTTAGTAAACACCGAAAACACACGAGGCACTCGTATCATTGTACTTGCACTCCCAAATACGTCATCACGAGCCGCGCCTGGATTCCAGATTTGTTGTTTACCTCAACTTTGTTTTTCGCGTTGCCTAAGAGAGATTTTAGTGAGTTATTCGACCGAAATGCTACTTGAACATTATACTGTTTAATGGTTTAAACCTTTAAACAGTATAATGTAATGTATAACGTAATTAACGCGGATTTGGGTCCTATACCAGGTTCTTCTTTATTTGAGTTAATTGACAGTTAGATGTTATTAAAGCAAGAAAAATAGGAAAACCATTAAAAAATATTCGAATTCATGGAATTTATTTTTAAATTTTTTTAAATTCGTTTCATTACAATATTTGCCATTAAAATATTCTGACTCAACATTAATTTTCAAATTTATATTTCAACATAATTTAAGGATTAGTTTCATAATTGGATTCTTAATATATGTTAAATTACGGCTTTTATAATATTTTTAAACGGTTTTTCTATAGAATTTACAAATAATGGGCTAATGCTCTTGCATGAATAGGTGGGGTTTACCAAAATGTAGGTAATTTTTGTAGTATTTAAGATTGAAGAATTTAGTGTTAAACTAGAAGACGTTCAGAACAATCCTTCTGCGAGTGCTTTTGTGCGTTCAAGTGTTGCACTGTTTTTTCTACTGAAAATGACAACGTGGTTGAAGAAATACGTATTTAGAATCATTAAATTCTATTGTGGTAAGGGTTTTTTAATTTTATTTTATTCACGTGTCTGAATGTCTGGATGGCAATTTTAATACAAAAAATTCCAAAATTAAAATTAATTTTGGTGTAAAAAAATTATTCTTTTACCAGCACAAGTTCCACGATATTTTCTTTCAAGGAACTATATTTGTAAAAATACTAGATTTCTGAACAAAATTTACTTTTATTTCCGAAATGAATCATAAGGATTTCAAAAATCGAGAATATTTCTTTAGAAAATTATGTTAATATAAAATGAGGATTGACTTTAATAAAATAACCAAGTAATTCAATTAAGTTCCACATTATTTAGCAACAATTAAATGTAACGAAGTATTCGGAAATTTAAATTAATCTATTTGTATTTAAATTTCGATCACTAAACTCACAGGCATTCTACGCTTGGACGAGTGAATAGACTATCAAGATTTATTATTTAGTTCTGTTAAATCCCTCATTACAAGTATCAATTAAATTACATGGTGTAATTTGTTTATTTATTCAATTAAAAACGGATAAACGAACATGCGTTTATGAATCTCTTTGTTTTTGTTAAAGAAATATGTAGTTTGGAACTATACTAGAAATTAATGAGACTAATTCTTTATTCTGCTTGGACTTTGGAAGAAGGATTAAAGGATTATTTAAAAATAGCGCCTACTCAAACTAATACAATGCATGTGGCAGCGATCCTCAACCTGTGGTATGTTTCTCTTAGTTTGAACATCATCGTATTCTTTCAACATTGGGTGGGGGGCTGCGCTGACATATTCCATCCTATCCGATTTAGACGCGCTAGAAAATAATCATTAGATAAATGGTAATGACGAGCACTGAAAAAAATACTCTTTGAACCACAGTGACATTAACCTAGAAGTAACTTTGAGTGAAAACAAATTAATATACATATATTGTTTTCGTTTTTCTTTTATTAAATTCATCAACATTGCGCCAATTATATAAAAACCATGTGCAGTTTATTTTCGTTTAAAAATCGAACATTTAAGAAAATCTAGGGGCCTGCTTTAATCTTGTCCACCTTACTTAGTTGAAAAATCAATAACTTGGCAAAAGCAACGAAACCAATCAATGATTTTCAGGTATTGCGCTTTGCACATATTAAGAATTTTTTCTCACACTTTTAATATACAGATTGTCCTTGAATGAAAGAGAAAACGTATAAAAAATGGAAAAATATAATTATATAGAATATAAATCCAAAATATTATGAGTAGAGACCGGACGCATCAAGCTGAAATTACAGTGGGCCATGTAAATAGTCTACAACATCGCTAGGTACAACACGCAGTTATTGGATAACACTATTTGTTCGGGAAAAATAGATTTAATTTTGCATTTTTAGTTTCATTTAGATATAAGCAAACAGATGTAGGTATATTTATGTTAATGTATTCAATCCTAGTTTTAAATTATAAAGTGTATATAGAAAAGATTGTTGGAGTTCGGATATATTTAATGTTGTCAATTACCTTAGGCCTGGTCAGGTATTATATTTCTTTATTAATTGTCTTGTTTTCTACAGTCATAAAAACTATTTATTTTATTACAGGCACAACCCTCTTGTTAACCCATCCATTTAGTAGTTGTAAATGTATTGTATAATAGAATAAGTTTTATTGACATATTTCCTATTATAGATAAAGTATTATATTATTATAATAGGTTAAATAGTTTTGGTTCGATGCGATTCTGCGAACTATTATGATATCTCTAACGCACTTCCTGTGTATTGTATATTTATTATTTTAAGAGCCATTTTATTTTCTATAATTAAGGGTTTCCGGCGTATATTGTTCATTTTAATACATTGAAGACGTTGGAAACTACAGCATATACTTTTCTTGGAAAGGTAAAAATAATTGTATATAAATTTCTGTATAATCAATTTCGTTATTTTCTCCTTCTCTTGTGACTGGCGGGGACAAAATTTCTTGCCGAGAAATAAGTAAATTAAGAAATAGTGCCAAACAAGATCTCTTAGAGCTCACTACTGTTCCAAGTACGATCTCTTCGAGTTAACTACAGTTCTAGCTTAGGCCTCAATTATCTGACTAACGGTTCCTACTAAGATCTCAGTGATCTAAATAGGAGCAAATATTATTTATTAGCCAGTTTTCTCGGTTTTTAGTATTAAGACCAGTATTAAGTTAACGGAACTCCAAGACTAAGTTTGTAAATATATTATTGTTATTCAAAAACTATTGCATTATTTCAACTCATACTTCGGTCGATACATACCGAACTTCCTTCAAACCAGGAGGATAAAACACTATTCATTCGATTAACCGCACATCTGGTTTTGTCGTTGAATTGCTACGCAATTACTTCAATATTACAGCAAAATTCCTTTCTTCAAGGACGTTAACAGAAGCAAGGTTTTTGTAATCTATTTTATTTATTAGTTTATATTTCGTAAGATAAATAAAGTATGGTGAGTTGATTTCTTTTTTCATTGTATTAACTTTTAATTACCATACAACGTTATTTTTGTAATAGATCCTGTTTAATATCATTTCATCGACTCTACTTCTCCCAATTATTTTGGCTTAAGTGTCGCAGTGAATTTCGTTAAGTTTCATAACTTATGCATACATTTTTTATTTTCATTTATTTAGATCTAGAACATTAAGTTACGAGAATGGCATCGTGAAACAATGGCGAGTTAGATTAAGGGTCATACTGATTGAATGTCCATTGTCAGTGATTCCGAAATTTATTGCAAAGTCTGTAAAATATAGTTAAAAAATTTCAAGAAAGCGCACATAAAACGTCACTTAGAATCGCAAACACATACACAGATATTGGAACCGTCAGACTATTTTAACGAAGAACTCTGTGAAACTTTAATGGCGGCAAATATGCCAATAAATAAACTTAACAATCCCACCTTCAAAACATTTCTCCGAAAATATACTGGTCGAAATGTTCCTAATGAATCCACCTTACGCAAATGTTATGTTCCTAAATGCTATACGAAAGCAGTAAAACGCATTAGAGGCCATCTTTCAAATCAGTACCTATGGATAAGCGCCTACGAAACTGTCGATATATTAGGACGTTATATGGTAAACGTTGTAGCTGGCGTACTACGTCAAACTATGCCATATAACGCATATGTTAATAGCAACAAGAGTTAAAAATACAGTTGATGCGGAAACAGTAGGTAAAAGAATTACGAGAATATACACAATATAAATATATATATATATATATGGTAAATTCAATTTGTTGGCGATTTAAGGTCTGGTTTTACTTCAAAATATATATATTTAAAACAATCCTACATCTTTCGGCAAATGATGCCGAAACCTGAATTTACCATAACATACAAAGGTCACGAAATAATTATATATATATATATATATTGTAATGGGGCAAACTGCACCCTTATTCCAGCAACTATAATGGGAAAAACAGTATTAACAATTATAATAACTTACAGAAGAAGGGTTAAATTGGCGGATTTAATTTGTAAAATTAGTATCGAAGTGTATATAAATTAATATGACGATAACTTTGTGTTTCGAATAGTGCAATTCTTCGTAATTTCTTGGTGGAGGCGGAGGTTTTAAAATAACTTATTTTTATTTCTAAACTTACTTTTCATATTACTATTTTCAATTTCATAATTCAAATCTTTAGCGCGAAATAACAGATATCTAATTTATCTACATCAATATTTTGTATCGATACTAGTTAGATACTTTTTAAAATGCAATTAACCCGCGAAAATGTTATTTTCTACACACGAATACAACATAACCTTGTATTGGAAAGCATGTTCTGACAGCTTCGAGGCTATTTGATGATATTAACTAGGCTTTGAAAATAAATAACCGCTATCGGCGTCTTTTCCTAAAAATCTAATAACGAATGGCCGTAATTTTGTTCAACTCCTAAAAAAATTTAAATAAAAATTAAAATACCAGTGATATAATTACAAATTTATGCTGAATCGAAATATTAATATTTGGCTTATCTTTTGAAAACAAACCTGAAGTCTATCGCTTGGAAACTTATAAGATTCGAGACGAGCATCTTTAATATTGGAGTTCCGACGAGGAGGCAGAATCGAAGCCGTTATACGCCGCAAACGCCGTCATCAGAAATTGGAGGACCCGCACTTTGTATTTTCGCGATCACATCGCTTTCATTCTGGATAACTGCAGAGTTCGTTGGAAAACAGGTTCACTACCATCATTATTCTATAATAAAGTCGAAAAAGTTAATATTATTTAATTAAAACAAACTATTTAATACAATAAAATCCTGAATTTTACTTTTATTCAAATCTTAGACATTCACATTATAGTTATCTCATATAAATAATTTAACATCGTGGTACTTGCCTGAATTGTTGTGTAAATTGTTTGAATTTAATATTAGACCATTTATCATAACTTAACATAACCTTTAGTATTATACACACGTGCAATATTTGAAAACCTTTTTTATTTGTCGCTAGGCGCATTAATTTGTTCAAGTTACAAATTCCTCATTTATTTATATAAATTATTTATTTTTATTACCTAACGCACTCTATTATTTGCTAGTGTTTAGTTGTAGAGTTATTTTATATTAGATTTATCTATTAAAACACCATACAAAGGAATAAACATTCAAATTTAATCGACGAAGATCCTGAGGAGTCTAATTTTACTTAATACTTGCTCACGACTGCTAGTTGGGATATTAAGAACATAGATAGCGTTGAACTAAGTATATTTTCATATTAAAGGCGCCCAATTATAAATTCAAATCCATTAACTTTTACTTTCATAAACTTTTACTTAATCATTCTTTTATTCATGTTTAGATCATCAACGCTCTTCTTCATTTGATGAACCAACGTGGTGGCATTTTTATTACACCATCACAGCGCGATTACATTTAGTCGCCCATACGTTTGGCATTTCATTACTTTACAGAGAGAACGAGTATTATTACAATATATATATATATATATATATATATATATATATATATACCGATAGTACCAGCTCGGAACGGGCCATAGTCAGCAATGAGTGGCAACAGCGAATCCCCTCTACGCGCAGCATATTCAATTGCAGCACATTGCAGTTAATAATTTAGTAAGACTTAAACCGCGCAAGGATATAGTCGTTTGCATATTCGTTCTGTATACGTAATTTGCCCATTTGTTTCAGACATAATAAGGTCCAATTTATTATTATTATTGTATTCTTAGCTGCTACGGAAAAGTAATTTTAAGTAATAAAAGAACAATAACGTTTTGTAAAAGATAAAAGTAAAAAAATCAATAATTCTGCAAAATAAATTTAAATTTTAAGAAAGTCACTCAATATAGGATTCGAAAATACCGCCGTCTCTTCCCAAACAATAGCCGAGCCTATTGTAATACTCCCGCCTCACTCCCTCGAGATTTCTAGGGGTTATTGTCTCGAAAATTCTAAACAGTTTAACCTGCAACTGTTGCAAGTTCGGTATTGTTAGAAGACCGTAAAGATTTTCTTTGACATAACCCCACAGAAAAAAATCGCAGGGATTGAGGTCGGGTGATCGAGGTGGCCATATTATCGTACCCCTTCCGGAAATAACACGATTAGGAAAAGTGTTTTCTAAAAACCCTCTTACTAATCTGCTGTTATGCGCGGGACAACCGTCTTGCATAAACCAAATTGCATCAAAATCGACGTTTAGTTGACGGACAGCAGGAATAATTCGTGTTCGCAGCAAATCTAAATATTTTACTGCATTCAAATTGCCGTCGATAACAAATGGCCCTATAATGTTATCACCCAAGATACCCGCCCAAACGTTAAGTTTTTCGGGGTATTGAGTTTTAACATTACGAGCTAGATGTTTATTTTCTCGAGACCAATATCGCGCGACTGAGGGATTATGCTTGCCATGACGCGGAAAAGAAGACTCGTCGGTAAACAGAATATTTTTTATAAAATATTCGTCCCTGTTAGCCTTTTCCATCACGGACAAAACTCCATTCTTGCAAAATTGTCCTCGGGAAAAATCTCCTGGCACTTTCGAACTTTGTAACTTTTATATTTGTTGCGTTTTAGAATCCGCTTTACTGTACTTCTACTAACACCGATTTCGTCTGCAATTTGCCGTGTACACTTAAGGTCGCCCATTTCAACTAACGAACAAACCCTCACGTCTCTCTCCTCCCGATCGGCAGGTATTAGAGGGATATGAGGCTGTTCGCCAATTTGTTGGCATTTGCGGCAATTTCCGACTACACAGCCATATTTCCTAAACGCATTTACGATCCTTTCAATCGTCGAATGCGAAGGAATAGGCCGATTTACGTACTCTACAGCAAATAAATCAGCGGTTGTTCGACAGGAATTGCCGGCAAGATACCACGAAACTATTTGTACCTTCTCTGCGGTTGTATACACTGACATGATATCTACCTTTACGTATGCACAGGTAAATACGAATGACGGGCAATCTGTTGCGCTTGACCATCGGACTTATGTTGCGCACGCAGAGTGGCATCGTACACACGTTTCCACATCGCATTACGTTCCATACGTATATTGTTGCCTATGGCCCATAGCGGGCTGGACCTATCGGTATATATATATATATATATATATATATATATATATATATATATATGTGTGTGTGTGTGTGTGTGTATACACAATGCTTCATTCGGACGACAGGTACAAAGAAATAATATATTTATTTGTCAGTGACAGTGCTGCATATATGTTAAAAACAGGCAGACTATTAAAGGAAACATATCCTAATATGCTGCATATTGCTTGTGTAGCGCATGCTCTCCACAGAATCTTTGAATATATCAAAGACACCTTTCCGGAAATTGATAGACTTGTAGCAGCTTTTGAAAAAGGTTTTCAGAAAAGCACCATTGAGAGGGGAAAACTTCCATCTTTGTCACTGAATCCCTCTCCATTAATAACAAGATGGGGAACATGGTTGTAAGCTACTAGTTTTTATGCAGAGAATTTCGATAGTTTACAAAATTTCGTTACATATTTAAATGACGATGCCTGAAGTATTTCTGAGTGCAAGGAACTAATACAAAATTCAAATTAAAAAAAATCAGTTTTACTTTCTTCAGGAACACTTTGGAAATTTGACAAAGCTAATCACTTATTTTGAAAATCAAAATCTCAAATTAAATGTTGAATTAGCCCACATTAGACCTGGCTATTAATAATTTGAAAAATATTCCATGTGACTTCGGATGTGGCCTTCGACAAGAGTTAGATGCAGTTTTTAATAGAAATCCAGATTTAATAACATTGCGGCAATTGTGTATGGAGACAATGCCTGAAAATCTAACTGCTAAATAAGCTGAAATAAAAGAATATTTCCGGTATGCACCTATAACCAGTTGCGATATAGAAACGCCGTTTTCTATTTACAAGGATGTATTTCATTCAAACAGAACAAATTTTACGGAAGAGAACCTTGAGAAAGTGTTGCTAGTTAAAATTAGTACTCATCTATTCAACTGTATTTCGTATTTTATAGATCACCACCGGTTTGTTGTCTGATTGTATAAATAAAATGAAATACTCTTTAAAAATATAAATTTTCAATAGTACGCCCGTGGACGATGAGTCATGGGCCTCTCGTGTCGGGTCCCTAATTATTAGTCAATTACGACACGAACCCCAAAATTAAATACCCCCTGAAAATTGTATTATGTTCCGAAGAATTAATATGAATTCAAACTATTCAGAATGTGTATAAATAATAAATACATCTATTGAAGTTATACACACACATACGCGACAGCGTTGTTTATATACGTAACAGCTGTTGATGTTATAAAAACTATAACATTGTTGTATGCTATGCCAATAATTTTAATACATTTACGTACAAAGCAGCTGTTTATACGGTCAAGTGAAGCCCAAATCATCCATTGTTGAACTTACAATGCCCCTTAATAGGCCCCAACGCGCTGAATATTTTTTCATTTCCAATTCTTCAGTTAAAATTATGTGCCTACTATCAGTTGATATACCTACAATGTCTGCTATTTCGCGCACTTTTACTCGACGGTCATCCAAGACGATACGTCGGCTTTTTCAATCATATCCGGAACAGTAACAGTTTTTGGACGCCCACTACGGGGTTCGTCATTTTTATTAATACGACCTCGCTTAAATTCGGCAACCCAGTTTTTAAGCATTGTAAACGAAGGAGCGGATTCTAATAGTATTGAATTCAGCTCTGCTTTAATTTCGGTTGGTATTAAGACTTTCAAATGAAAGTACTTTATCACTGCTCAACTCAGCTTTTTCCATAATTACGAAATCGACGTTCACTTTGGCGTACTATCAAAAACAGACTAATTGACAGATCGCTCTGTACTGTTATATTTAGCCTATTAAAGGATTATTCTACAGAATGGTAAAGAATATTCCTGCGAATTCGCGCAATCTCTGTTAGGCCACGTAGTTTCTGAACAATCCTCGTATGGTATAGAGTTAAAAATATAGATGTATATATATTTTTTTCCCGGTATTACTGTTTATTTGTATTTTTGTGAGAAATAAATATAAAGGAAAAACACTCAAAGCACCAAGAGAACAAAGACTTTTCATTTCGTGGCTGAATTTCGTTTCCTAAATTTCTATGTTTTGCTTTAAGTTTGATTATAATTTTTCGATGAATGTATATTATGTCATGGATAAAGACGGTAGACTATGTGCCCCAGCAGTAGCGTTGCGTGGGGAGTTTAGCAGAATAACAGTGCGCTTACTTAAAAATAAATATATCGAATCCCTATACAAAACGTTAAGAAAAAACATAAATAACTTACCCAACATGTTTACATTGTTGCAAAAAAATGCGGATGTGCGCGATGAAAAAACTGCACCATAATATATGTTTCTGTATTAGTCTCGGAAAGGTTCGTACGTAGCGACGTATATATATGTTTATATACAGAGAAGGATTGTTCGACGTTGAGAGATGTTATATTTGCATAGTTAAAGCGCTCTTTGTATCTGTACAACGGATCTTCAGTATTGGTAAAAAGTTGCCCTAATTTTGTAAAATCTACATTTTTATCTAATACACTGTTAAATTTTTCACGGACACAATCACTTTTTTCATCTTCAAGGATATGCAGCACTAGTTTTACGTGGTCAATAATTGCTAATGAGTCCGATAAGGACAACGCAGTGTTCTGTAAATTTTTTATTGCGTCCAGTATTGGAACGTAACTGTCGTAAATAATTTTTAAATTTGCTGCAACTTGAGGATTGTTAAATTGAACCTGGCTGAACCGTATTGCAGCTGCTTCTTTGGCATCTAGTTGTAAAATCACTGATTTAATTTTTTCAAAATGTTTATAATAATAAAATGCTGCTTCTAACCAAGTACCCCATCGTATAAGAATTGGTTGCGGCGGCTCAGGTATATCAGGACATAGCGAATGAAATAGCCGAATCCGTTTCGGAGATTAAAGAAATACCGCTTTCGTTTGTCCTATCAGTTGATCCACATCAGGATAAGTTGTACGTATAGTGTTTGTTACAAGGTGTAAAGCGTGAAGCAAACATGTGACAGGCAGCAGGTTTGGTTGAATCGTTTTGAGTAAGTTTGCCGTGGAACACATAACCTTGGCAGCATCGGTAACTAACATTAACACTTGCTTCGGTAAAATCTCAAATTTGTGTAGTGTTTCTATTAATACATCATATATCGCTCTGGCAGTACACCCTTGCATTCGTTTACAGGTTAGTAAATAAGGAAGAGAAGGTCCGTGCGTAGTCAGCGTCCGTACTAGAATGGCTAGGATGGACTGTTTTTTAATATCTGTAGTTTCATCTATTGTTAACCACAGGTATTTTTTTTTACCGTATTTTTCGTACAATTTACAATTCTCTCACGCACTGACGGTACGTAATTCCGTAGCGTACTTCATGCTGGTAATTTCCACGTAGGATTGTATTTCTTCCAAAACTGACGAAACATTGGGTGTTCCACTTTCTGCATTGGTATATTGGTCGCAATTAACATCATTGTTAAATCACACACAAATTTATTATATGATCTGCGTCCACTATTATTCGATTTATGTTTGTCACTATTTATATGTCTTTGGCACTGACTTGCTTTCCAAGTTAATAAAGTTGTTTCACAAACTAAACATTTCACTACGGTACCCTCATATATTAAATCGGGAAACGGATGTAAAAATTTCTTTACTACGTTAGCATGCAACCGAGTCGATGCATTGTTTCTACGTAGTCCCGACATTTTCAACACGATTGTGTTAACAATGTATCGCTTACAACGTCTCAACAGCAACTGAATTGATCGTCGTACGCCTCTACTCGATCCCTCCACATCACGCTACTGTTCGAGCACATAGTCTGCCGTCTTTAGTCATGGACCAAATAAACATTTTCTGTGATCACAATTATTTTTGATGCACGTGATCTATATTCGTAGGTATGCATAGTTTTTATTATTTGTTTTTTTAATAAACACAAACATCATCGACCGGCCGATAGCCTAAGATAACGCACTGGCTCATTATGCCGGGGGCCCCGGGTTTGGATTCGGGGCTTAGATGCCCGAGAAAGTTTTCGTGATTCTCATTCTCGTTTAAGAAGAATACCGACACCTAAACATCTTAAGACGCTCCACGACCGCAGACGTAATAATAACTCATGACCTGCCAATACCCCCTGTAATTGATGTTATTATTATTATTATTATTATGATAATCACAAATTAAAATTAACATATTTTTGGCAAAGTAATACGGCTTGAAACTTTAAATGAGGCCAATAACTCTTCTCTTATATCAAATTTCATTTCAAACATTAATATTTATTTAATAAATATATTTTATTTTCATAAAGTATATAATTTTTCTGTACTTGTCAGTATCTAATTATAGACCATTTCAGTACAAAAGTTTCAATTACTTCCATCCAGCTCTTCGCAATGGTGTATTTTCGTTTTATAGATCTTACGTGCGCAAATAATCCAGAAATATAAGGTTTACTTCTTCTCATGATAGGATAGATGGTTGTATTTAAAGACGCTAATCTTTTTTCAACATCATATCCTGGAAATAATTAATCACCGACGTAATATTAGGATCTAAAGATATCCACCTATATTTGGCGCCTTGACCTATTCCTCACTTCCAGCCCATCAGTTGCAAATTTGCAATATTAATACATAAAAGTGGATTTACGACCATCTTCGAAGGCAAATTTTATTTAAGATAGACCATAAAAGTATCCCAGCCTATATCTGCCTACACATCCATACATACGTGTACATAACTGTATATATACACGTATATGTGTATGCTCTTATGTAGTGGAAACGAGACCGTGGTGTCTCTGCCTTTTTTACAAAATAAAAACGGAAAGAACAAAAACAAACTTGTTATAAATGGCGGTACTTTAACGGAGTAAAAGTTTTATACGGTAAGATAGCTTCAACCTTTTTCGACTTTCGATATTTACCAAATACAATAAATAAATGGAATTTACGGAAAGGGAAAAAGAGAATGGACTAACCTAGTAACTCTGTTGTTTTATTAAAGAAACATATGTGAATATTTTTGGCAATTTATTTAGAGGACCTGAAAAAATACATTTGCCAAAATATTTTAATACGATGAATGACACAGTTGTTTTGTTTCCACATTTAATATTAGATATGTTTAATATATATTTTCTAATAATTCAACTATAAATAAACAATTTTTACTTAAACATAATTCGCAAATAGAATAGCATTCAAATTTATAACGTTGAAATTATCTAAAAGCAACCAGGAAATTACATAAAACCGACCATGTATTCAGGACAACAAAAATTGTAGGGTCGATACTATCACACTAGGAACAACATTTTGGAATCAATCTAGATGAAACGCTTCTGAGGCCCAAATAATCTTTCAAGAGTAGATAGACTAAGAGAATACTGGATCAAAATCCCATAAGATTTAGCACAGGCGTCTAAATTTGCATTTTATTCCCTCCACTTTTTTCTCTCAATCTTTAGTGATGCTGTCAGATAATTGTACAGTCCAAAAGTTATTGCGATTATTAGAGAAATAGTAACATATAACCTACAAGAATTTCCCACTACAGCTTTTTAAGATAAGTTTCTCCATTTTATAAAACCTGTTATTCGTAAGATACCACGAGGTGTTATTTGTTTTTATTGTGTTACTGAAATGCCCCCAATACGTGGATTACGTAGGGTATTACAAGTATGATGTAATGCAAAAACGTTTGTTATATTTTCTACCTTTTTTATACGCTAATTTGACTATTTTAGATATATTTCAACCTTAAAGAAATACTTCTTTGAATTTGTTAAAAATATTTAACATCGTCTTCGCACAAAGTATGTCTGTTGGGATAATTAACTGTTTTAAATAAATTATGTATTTTTCAATCAAATGTATTTAATTTAAGATTTAAGTATATATGAAAAATCAGAAATATTTGACAATTGGAAAAATACGTCCAAATACGTCACTGGTGTATAACTAGTTGCCTACTATGCCACCATACATTTATGCCTATGTGTGAAGCTAAAACAAGAAAAATCAATGCATTATACCTGTGTGTAAGAATAAAAAAAGAACCTGGTATATATTACAAATAAATCTCTGCAGTTGCGCGGCTTCATGAAATGAGACTTTATGAACATTACTTATATCATTGTGATGTGCGTCATGCTACGTTACTTCAACTGATGACCTACCGGCTCCTCTAGAAAACGTACAATCAAGAACCACCCAATGACTATATAAACACTCAAGGGAAGAATGATTCATTCAACTAGTGACCGCCGTGAACTAAACATCGAGTACATAGATATAAATATAAATACTGTCATTTACTGTTAGTTATAGTTAGTGTTACTTATTTATTTATTAATGTAGTTATTGTTAATTACCGTGTATTTTAATTAATCGAACCCGAACTGAAGATTTATCATAATATTATACTTGTTTGTGACGTTATGATCAAATCTATATTCGAATATTTTTGGGAAGTTTACTCTTCTAATTAGCAATGCAATATTATAATTAACTCCGCCTGCAGTATCGCCTGGGTGGATTAAGTAGCCTATGATAATGCTGTTACCGGTCCCAAGCTCGGATGAAGGAGAAGGGTTCGCGAGCAAAGTTAGCAGCCTACTCACGGTAAAACCATATATCACTCAAAGAAACAGTGCCAAGGGCTCGGAATCAGAGCAGATGCAAACGATGACGAACAAAGCGAGAATAACGACCACGAGTAAAATATTGCGAATGAGTTGTTGGAATATTAAGTTATGACTTAATCGAAATGAGAACACACAAAATTGACACCTGTGCCCTATCGGAAAAAAAAAAAACAGCGGAACGTCTAAATACGAGAATTACCTGCTCATACACAGCGGGAAAAACAAAGAGGAAGAGGCGTGGGACTGTTAGTCCATGAGAGGCTTCAACAAAACATCACAAATACATATCAAATATGTAAACCGCAAAATATTAAGAATAACATTATGCAATGAATGGCAGAAATTTCACATCATATCTGACATAGGAAAACTAGAACAGGAGGTGGAGGAATACTATAACTTTCTACAACACGAAGTAGACGAAATTGATATCAACGATGGTATTATCATAATGGGTGATATGAATATTAGAATTGGTAACAAATGCATCAACGGAATTAAACAACGATTTAGTGAAGCATCCATTAACCGTTATGGAGAAATTATGATGAACTTCTACGCACAAAACGAACTGAGAATAAACAACGTCTTCTTTTACATAAGCCGCAACAAAAATATACATGGGCAGATACTCAAGGACATGAATCAACGCTCGACTACATACTAACCAACAGAAAAATACATCCTGCACAAATAAGAGATGTGAGAGCATTAACCTTGGCAAATATAGGACAGATCATAAACTTGTCCCAGGCAAAATCAATCTACAAATAAAACCAATGCCTAGACTACCGGCTATATATGTAGAAAAGCATCGAAACCATGAAGGACGAACCAACAAGGTGGCACTACAAACGAAGACTAGCGCAACAGTTTGAGACAAACAAATAGAAAAAATAGACACCGTAAATGAGACGTGGGAGAAGATCGAACAAAATATAAAAGAAACGACAACCGAAAGTTTGGGAACGAAAAGTCAACATAAATAGTAAAAAACCGAACGAACATTGGTTCACTTCCGAAATAAAATAACTAGCATACAAAAAACGAAATGCTTTCCTTCACTATCGTAGTAACAAGAGCCCAGAAAGCCATCAGGGATACGTGACAATTCGAAATGGCGTAAACCTAAAAGTACGAAACATAAAAAAGAATACTGGGCACGACTTATTGCAGTCATGGAAAATGATCTTTACAGGGCACTGAGGAAAATCTGGAAAATGTTAAAGGCGAGTACAAAACCTTGAATGAATATAATGTTATAACAGGAATAGAGAAGACACAGTGAAAATAATACATAGAGCAATTATACAATCGCGAGGGAGATCAACCCGAAGAAGAAGTCGCTAATATAACACAAAACCTTACAAATATAACAGACAAAGAAGTCGAAGAAGCTCTAAACAAGCTCAAGAACAGGAAAGCAACCGGACCAGACGGGATCATCAACGAATTTCTAAAACATGGCGATGCAGAAATAATTTCAGACATAAACATACTCTTTCAAAACATACTACATTGCAAAAAGATGACACAGAAATGGCGTTCAAGTATTACAATCCTAATAGTTAAGAAACGATAAAAAAATGATCCCTCTATTTACCGCACGTTTTAATTAGATATTAATTGTGATTGCTTTCAATTGTACTATCTGGAACTTGTTTCTTGTAATGTGCAAATAAATAAGTAAATAATTTACAGTTTCAGACGTCCACAGAAGAATACATTAATAAATTTAAAATTTATTTCTACAATAAATTTTAATACAAGTTGTTCATCTCTTTATAAAAATTGGAAATAATGCGATCAAAATAAGTATAAAATTCAAAACTCTTAACGAATGAATGAGATTCTCCCATTATTCCTTCTTCCATTTCTTTAAACGCGTCTCGAAATAATTTACCCGAACACGATGCAAATTGGAGATAGGAAAATAGCCTGCCAGTTCGCAAATTATTAACAAATGAACTAATTACATTCCATTCAATTGCTTTATTTGGTTATTGTAATTTATTTTCTACCCCTAAAATTATGTTGTTCATTGTCAACATCGTCTGAACCGCTTGATATTTTGTATTTAATTGCTCCCACTTGTACTTTCGCAGTTTACTGTGTAATTAATTATTTTATTTGACCTTTTGCAATTACCTTTCTATCCATAGGGTTTCAGTAGATTCAATTTACACCGACACAATATAACTCAGTCAATGTTTATATTAATGTAATAATGTATTATTGTTCTGCTTCAAACAATTCTAATTTAACTGGGAAAGGCCTGTGGTAGCTTAGCTGGCATATCGTAGTAATTAATATTTTTAAAAAGTTTGGATTTTAAAGTTCTCTTTTCAGTGAAATAAAAGCAAACGAAGTTACTATGTTTAGGAAAAATTAATGAGAAACCTTATATTTGTATACGAGAGATATTTGAGGGAAGATGCCTTTTAAATTAAAAACTATTGTTGATGCAAAAAGAGTAAATATATTGAACTTAATGCAAATGAGAACTAATGAGTATTAAATCTCACTTTACATATAAATATCGCCTAATGTATTAATTTCTTCATTTCGATAAACTAAGTTTGTAGCAGTATGCAGAACGCTACAAGTCGCGGCGCCACCTTTCTGGTTGTTAGAATAATGAAAAATTCGTGAAAAGTCACATCCAGGAATGTGTGGATGCATTTCGCTCTTATTGGAGCTCGTCAACACACAGTATCCCGGAGACAGATATGACTTCCACTTCTATACTTCGCGTATATTTACACGAAGTATAGAACTATAGAAGTGGAAGTCATATCTGCGTATATATACGCGAAGTATAGAAGTGGAAGCCATATCTGTCTCCGGGATACTGTATGTTGACAACCTCCAATTAGAACGAAATTCATTCGCACATTCCGGGATAGATGACTTTCCACGAATTTTTCATTATTCTAACAACCAGGAAGGTGGCACGCGACGTGAAACGTTCTGCATACTGGTACAAACTTAGTTTGTCGAAATGTAGAAATTAACGCAACACATTAGGCAACATTTACATGTAAAGTGAGATTGAATTAGAGATTAGTTCTCATTTACATTAAGTTCAATATATTGACTATATATACGAGAAGTATTGAAATGGAAGTTATGTCTGTCTCCGGGATACTGTGTATTAACGAGCTCCAATAAGCGCGAAATGCATCCACACATTCCGGAATAGATGTGACTGTCCACAAATTTTTCATTATGCAATTGAGTATTAAGCTTTTCCACTTTTTCAACTATATACACTTAGATCAGCGATGTCTCAACTTTTCTGTACTTTCCAAAAAGCAGAATTTTTGAAACTTTGCAAAATAGGTCTCTGTTTCAGCGATATTCTCCTCGTTCGATATGAATCTCCGCCCGTTGATAATTTCTTCGGATTTCGTAATTTAAAAAATCACAGTGGACAGACCAAACGAATATGAGGGATGTGACAGTAATTCGAAATCTAATTCGATCAATTAAGCGGTAATAATTGCAAACTCTTTTCCACCAAATGTGTTGTCATATTTTCCTTAATTGAGCCAATAGATTAGCATAATACCTTTCTAGCAGATGGAACCACTTTTGCTACCATGTTTGGTAATTGTTCTCCAACGAAACTTCATTATTTCGATTATCCTATCGTTTCTGACGTGAAGCGATAGATCTGAAGCGATGGATGTACTATAATTTAAATGAAATTAATTTTGTTTCATGACGTCATGCAATTGTAGTGATATGATTGACTATTTTCTTAAATTCTACAGATAAGGTAATGTAGTGTTCACTCATATACAAATCTATGTGCGTTCCTTCACAAAGTTTTTGAGAAAATGGCAAAACAAATAAATTTCATGCTCACCTACGCAACGCTGGTGAAGAGTTTTTTTCTTTAGTTTTGTCAGCTTTTATGTTTAATATAGTATATCGAATGCGGATTTTAAGTTATTCGATGTCTTGCGGATTGTTACATAAATTTTGCCTTAATGCAGTAAGTTCAACATATTTCGTATATATACAGGCAGTACAGAACTGGAAGTCATGTCTGTTTCCAGAATATCGTGTACTGACGAGTTCTAATAAGAACGAAATACATCGGCGCGTTCCAGAATAGATGTGACTTTCACAAATTTTTCATTTAGCTATAGTTTAAATTTGAAAAAAAACTTTTGTAATTTAAAAAAAAAGTTGATAACGTCACTACAATTACATCACGTCATGAAATCAAATTTAAATTCCATCAAATTATAGTATAAGTAATCTAATTTAATAATATATATATATATATATTGTAACCGAACGGATATAAAAATATCTTATAAGTATTAATTAGTGGGCGTATGTTGTACTTAAGGTCCGGCTAAACTCAAGAACAATATTGACTCTTGTAATAGGGCATTGAGATATGTCCAAATTAAATAGTGCAAGTTCGGTGTCTCCAATCAAACTCTCATAAAATTCACTGATTCTAAAGTGATAGACTGATGGTATTGTTTATATTCTAAACTACAAAATAAAACGTCAGAGATCGAATTAATGTATATCAACTTTAATGAAATTACTATCCAAACAATAAGGTAAGTGAAAAATATACTTATAATGAATTATTTATAATATACATGTCACGTGTTGAAACAAATATGGTGATGAATTTAAGGTTAATATAACTAACGAACTAAAAGTAATATAGATACATAAACGAGTATAAAATTTGACTAATGCTAAATTTAATATATTATTGAGATCAAAACAGACACAAAGCAAATCTAATATTAAAACTAAATTATATTAAAATCTGGATTCTTCTTTATCTTTCAAATAGAATATCTAAATCTTATATTACGACATATATTATTATCATTTAATCAATTAAAGAAAATATGATGTACTATTTATAAAAATGTCAATGAATTTGTCGTTTTCAATATGTGTAGGAGATAATTGGAATACTTAAGTTATCTGGACTAGGATATTCGGTGTATGGGATCATTTTGTAGGTCTGTGGAGTCAGGATCTTTCAGCGGCAATTGAACGGTGTCACCCCGGTTTGTTGCCCAGTCCAACGGTCGTCTTCCCGGCAAACTGCAATCTGTGATTACAGTAACACTGGTGATCGTCTAGTTTTGAAAAATATGTCAAACAGGAACTGGGAATACTTGTAGGTATTGACTAGAACGGACGTATGATTTTATTTTAATAATAAATGCTTTTTCTTATTATCTTCAGAGAGACACACAAATTCGTCTATGGTCTTTAAAATGGCGACATTTCTAGTGACGCTAACTTTCTTTTTTTTTCGTATTCCAATTTTGATTCGTCCATAGGTATGTATTCAATTAATCTCGACATATTATTATTATGAAAATGACAACCTAATAATTTTAAATATATTTATAATTAGCAACAAATATCTAATTCATTTTGATGAGTAAATGTTTGTTGTTTGAATGTCAAATATAGTACATAATGCTGTTTTTATTGTGGGAAACTTTCCCGCGGTAAACAATTCAAATAATATACAGTTACGCCTAAATAAATGGCGTCATTAATGATTAATCAATTAAGTTGATATTTTTTTGTAAAAGCAAATTATCGAAATGAAAATACTGATACAAATGAAATGATATAAATAATAAATGTGTGTATGACTTTTAAAAATAATTTAAATACGCGAAATCAACTTTATTGATTTAGCACGTGAAGAATTCAGTTTTTTTACATATTTAAATAACTCTAGAACCTATATATATACATTTTAAAATTCTGCCTTTTGCTTACTGAGGCATTCCTGGGTGTAGGCTTGACCTATCTCAATTTATATATATATATATATATATATATATATATATATTAGAGTGGTCCAAAAAATTTTTGTTTTGTTTTTCAGATTGGCCACCACGTAAATTTGTAACATGTATCCATAGCAATAACATTGTATAATTTCAGTTGGCTAGCTTTACCGGAAGAGGGTGCTCAATCGAGTGCTGTTTTTGAAATTTTTGAAAAAAATGCTTGATTTTTATTTTTAAATGCTTTTATTTAACTCTCCTTGTCTGTTTGTTTTTATGTTTGTACCGGATTCTTATGATCGAATTTTCACTACCTTCTCGACTAGCTAGACATGACAATGCATTATTTAATCTTTTTTTACACGATTTGATTTTTTTCTCGCGGTTAACCTAAAAGCATATTTTCAAAATTTTTTTGATATTCTTGTTTTATTACAGTTCAGACTCGGTGAATCAGAGCAATAAAATGAGTTCATCAACTCGAAAAAAAGACGATATTTTTCTACTTGGATGTCGGGATCTTGAGTCATTGGTAAGGATTAACCAACTTCCAACTCTTCGGCAAGTTATACTTCGTTATCACCACACATTAAATGAATCAAGGAATGTGAAAGATTCTGCGCATATGCTTATTCAAGAAGTCATAGAAGTGTGGAGCAAATCTGGTATTCCAACCAGGCAACCAAATCACTGCGTTGAAAAACTTATAAAAATTCATAAGAACTGGCTGCTTTTAAAGAAAAATAAAACAAGAGATTCGCAAGCACAGAAAAATAGAGAGCATTTGTTTACAGAAGAGCTAGACAAACTTTTCGATATCGCCCATGCAAACGCTATGAATTCAATCAAAATTGCAGAAGACAGAGAGTTTCTCATGGATCAAAGAAGTGAGCGTAAGATGATCATGACATCGATTGACAAGAAGCTAGAAAAGACCAAAGAACGTTCTCTCAAACGAAAACAAAGAGCTGAAGAATTAAGAAAAAATGCCGCTAAACGTAATGCTTCAATTTCAGTAGTGTCAAGTCAAGAAATAGAACTTGATTTAAGCTGCAGTAGCACTTCGAGTGCAACTACCAATTTGAAGGATAAGCAAGAAGATGATTTTGTGGTTACTTTACCAAAAAAGACAAAGGTCGCTACAAGTAAAAGTGTCGTTATGCCATCGACTAGTGGTATATTTACACAACATGTTACCAGCGCTCTGGATCGTAACAAAATAACCGACAGAGAAGCAGTGCGACTGATTATTCCATTGTCTGCCGCACTTGGTTGTAATCCTGCTGCACTCCCAATCTCTCGAAGCACAATTCGACGTGCCAGAAAAAAGCAAGGACAGAATTCAATGCGAATATAAAAGAACTATTTGACCCGAAGTATCCGCTTGTAATACACTGGGATGGGAAAATACTGCCTGATATAATAGGTAATAAGAAAGTAGAACGCCTTCCCATTCTTGTCTCCGGTAATGGTTGCGAAAAACTGTTAGGCGTACCCAAACTTACTGCAGGGACGGGGAAAAACACGTCTGATGCTGTTTTTGACACAATGGAACAGTGGAATGTCACAAATAAAGTCCGAGGTATGAGCTTTGACACTACTGCCTCTAACACCGGTGCCAAAGAAGGAGCGTGCACTCTCCTCGAAGCAAAGACGGGCCGTGATCTTTTATGGCTTGCTTGTCGTCATCACGTGTATGAAATAATGCTTTCAAAAATATTTACACTGTGCTTTGGGCCATCAAACTCTCCTAAGATTCCATTATTCAAAAGATTCAGCGATGTTTGGGATACATTACCAAAAGATCACTACGATTGTCTTGACTTCAATACTAGCGCGAAACAGTTTGCCGAAAATACTCTTGAGAGTCTTACGACTGATATAGCTAGAAAAAAACAAGTTCGTGGTGATTACAACGAGCTAATAGAGCTCACAATGATTGTTCTGAACAAACCACCTGCAAGGATTAGTTGAAAAAAAAAATTTAATTAATATTATTTTTAAGTATTTTTTTATTTATATTATTTTGTGTGTGTTTTAATACTACATATATCAGAATAAAAAAAAATTATTTTTGATACATTGTTTACATTTTTTACTTAATATTATGACTAGTTCTTTCTCAGGATTTTTTCATAAAATTCAAATATTTTAAGGTCGATGAGCACTCCCTTGTATATAAGATAAGTTGCTGAAATTTTGAAGACATAATATGAATAGTAGTTGTAACAAAATTAGGGGGTGGCGTAACTTCTTCTTGGAAGTTTTTTATATATATATATATATATAAATATATATATATATATCTAATATATATCTAATATATATATATATAGAAAAAAATTCTAGGAAATTTCTTGACCGTACTAATATAAATTCACTCTATTTGGATTATCGGTGTGTTTTAATTAAAACTCAAATGTTCTTACTCAATATTTCGTCAATATTTTTATGACTTCATCAGGAGTAGCTATAAAATTACAGTATACACTTTACTCTTATACTAATATATTCAAAAAAGAAAACTTACAGCTAGAGTTAAGCGTTGGCAATCTTATTAATTACTTTTCCCATAATATTCACTAGCAACTCACCCAACGTAAAAATTAAGAGAAATTTGTTTTTTACTTTCAAGTTATACAAACATGCGGGTGAAAAAGGTCAGGTTGAAATTTTACAGTTGTAGTTTGTTTAAGAATGTAATTTGCATGTGTTATTTGTTCATGTTACGAAGTTTTGGATTAATATATTGTACTATCATAAGTCGGTTTCAAACCACTTAAACTAAATATATCCGTTTTGTTTAATAATAGAAGCTTATTGTCGGTTATTACTTACAAATATGATACGATCTGGAGAGAAGGCCGTCTTACAAATTTCTCAACGTACTACAATGTAGCCGAAAAGCATCATTATTAAACAACATGCTTTACGACAGGCCCTTCCAAATAATAACAGGAGAGAGCAAGAGTATAATGAGACATCTTAATAATGGAGTGCCTCAAGGACCGGTACATGCACATGTCCTGTTTGATCTGTATATTTCTGACATGCCACGCACAAAGTCAAAAACTTTGAATATGCCGATGACCTGGCTCTTGCATGCCGAAGTAAAACCATAGTGGGAACTAATAATATACTTTCAGAGGACCTGTCCATGCTGGGTAAATACTTCACCGACTGGAGACTAATCCCGAATATGAATAAAACAGAATTGTTGTGCTTTCTCCTAAATAATAAACAAGCACGTCTAGAGCTGCAAGTGTATTTTAATAACAACTTGCTACGTTATATTTCTTACCCAAAATATCTAGGAGTAACAATGGATCGAAACACTCTCATATAAAAAAACATCTAGAGAACACTACGCCTAAAATAAACACTAGAAATAACATAATCAACAAGCTTTGCGGTACTGCATGGGGTACGAATGCATCCACGTCAGCTCTTAGCCTTGTTTACGCGGTAGCTGAATACTGCGCGGCTGTCTGGTTAAACAGCTGTCACTCAAAGAAAATCGACATCAAACTCAACGAGACCATGAGAATAACTAACGATTGTTTAAAAAATACACCCCTTCCCCGGCTCCCGGTTTTAAGCCATATTGCACCTCCCACCATCAGGAGAGAAGAGAACCTGGTAAGAGAATATAATAAAATAATATCCCCACCTTCCAGTATAAAGTGATTTGCCTGATGCCGGCCTATCCAAGCCGAAGTCGAGATCTCCTCAACTACTGCTAGCAGAACAGCTTATAGCAGAAGATGACCCAAATGATACATGGAGAGAGTATTGAGAAGCCTTGAAATCCACTCAAGCGACCGATATCATTGATTCTACCTTACCCTTACCAGGAATGGAACTACCTCGCCATGAGAGGAAAACACTCAATAGAATAAGAACGTCCTACGGAATTTATCATAACTCATTCTACAAATGGGGGCTGACTGCTACACCAACTTTCGAATGCAGAGAAGCTCGCCAGACTATTCACCATCTTACAATTGAGTGCCTCCTTACAGCATATGGAGGTGAGATGAGTGACTTCTTTGATGCCAGTGACTCCGCCTCGGGCTGGATCAATGGCCTCGATTTTAAAATTTAACTTTTAGATTTATAATCCATGTTAGCCATACGCTAAACAAATAAATAAATAACTTACAAAAATTCAAATAAATTATGCTGAAAAATAAAACTATACTATGTTCACTGTAAATTCCGATTTTTTAAACGCCGCTTCCACTCCACATTGTTGCCGGTTAACTGAAAATTGCAGAATAGGTTATGTCTGATGTCACTTAAGTGATATATGGCTTATGTTTTTGTATTGATCCATGCTGATCTCGTAGTAATGAAGTAAAGAGCTATTCATGAAATTTAGAAGTTATTCAAGTAATTTTATAACTACGTACATAATATATCAAATACAATAGAGCTAATATTTTTGCCCATATCTTTCTGCACACGAAACAATTTATAATCAATGGTATACAAAATAAATTTAATAGGAGACAGATCGCTTGAATGGTTTACTGCATATAATTAAAGTGGATAAGAAACAGCACAATTATTATAGTAGTCAGCAATAAATAATGTATGAATATAATTCAATAAATAAGTTAAAAAAGTTTATAAAGAACTATTTATTTGAATATTGAACTACAGAGTATCTATTTGCAACAAATAGAATATATTTTATAATATCAATGCACTAATTCTATTGCAAACATACGAAACTCATATATACATATTACATAAATACAGTAATGGAACCACTTGCTTTAAGATCTATTGATCTTAAAGCAAGCAAGTTAAACACAGCATTATTAGAGACTGGATTGAAAAGTTATTCTTGATGTCTTTACTTGAAATTAATCGGAATCATCACTATCTCTTGTATCAAAATAAATAATAAATTCTGCCATTTCACAACCTCCCTTTTCCACCAGTCTTCTATAATGTTTTCAGCATGGTTGATACAATTCTTCCACATTTCTGGTGTTACATGTTTCAGTGCATCCTGTTATAGTCTCAAAATATTCTCTACCCCTCTACCATGTATCCCTCTATTAGCATAATATTTTTTGGCAATTCCCAATACATTTTCAATTGTATTGAATTTACAATAATATAAGGGTAATCTAAATACATTGTGTCCATACTTTTCAGCCAACTTATCTGTCACACACTTTTCTTAGTCTGTGCCTTAAATTAAGTTAAAAGAAACTAACTGCTTAACATATAGGAGGAGTTGTGGTTTCAAAGAGTTGTCATCATATTATATTCTATTTTCATTTAACCAACTTGAATGATATCAATATTTTTCCACATAGAAGTTGGATACTTTTTTCAGTAACACTATGCTGTTCTTCAAATCATAGCATAAAGTTACTTGAGTTCATTTACCCTTGATAGTGTAGATCATTTCCTTTTTAATGGAAATGTAAGCGATGCTCCGAGTATAAATCTTTTTCGATTACCAGTATAAACAATAACATATCTAGAAAGCATATATATTAACTGCTATACATTTGTATTACTAATCGTTCACTAACCTTCGCCCATAAACTTTAATCCTTTGATACTTTGAACATTCTGATCTTGTCACGATCTACCTACAGTCCTATTTTAGAAAATCCATTTTTAATCTACAGTCGAAAGCAAAAAAAGTAGACAAGAGATTTCGTGCTTCGAAAACCTGGCTTTATTTACTTGTCATTAGTGTCCAGTCATTATTCTATGGAATATCAAATAATTATCAAAACATCTTGTATCTGATTAATACGAATAAAAATATAATTAAAAAACATCGCGAAGATATATACGCATTTATATTATTTCTTTCCGCAATTTCACGTAACGTTCACGGTGAAACCTTTACTCAAATCTGCAATAACATTGACTTTAATATAACGGGTGTTGAGAAACATTCGAAGTCAAAGTAGTCGTTGAAAATATGAAGTCATGTCTTAGATAGATTGATACATTTACTTAATACAATTTTATAGGTTATCAAATTAGTATCTTCGATATTAGATTCTGACAATTTTTGACAGACAACAGTTGACATTTAATAATTGTTACAAATCAGATACTTAAGTAATATACGATTATTATACGATTTTTTGTTCAGAGCCCACTTGACTTCGAATGTTTCTGAACACCCGTTATTCATTTATGGAAGGCATCTTTATAATAGTTTAATGTCAACTGTAAAGTTGTCAATTTTAATAAATAACCAAATATTGACAAGTAATTTTGAAGCCGCTCTTTCACTCATCATTTTGAGAAAGTCTATGACAGAAACCTGTATTTTATCTACTTTTCTTTGCTTTCGACTGTACAAAAAACAGGCTCCCACAAATAATTCACATTTTTATTATTAATATAACCCACCAGAAAAACTACTTGACCAAGAATAATACGAGATTGTTACATTAGTGCTCTGCGAGGATCATTTTTTTCCAACGGAAACCAAAGTTACGTAAAATATATAAATACATAAAGATGTTCTACCACCACTATATATGCTTCTTTCTTGTAGGGTGTCATGCAAGGGTTAAGCGTAACATGTCGTCTGAAGGTTATACATATGATGTGATTATGATATAATGAGATACAAAAAATGGAACTTCTATTTCAATACTATTTCAATACGAATAGCCATTTGATCAAAGACATCAGTATTAGTGATTGGCTTTTAAGGTTGCATGTTTTTTTTGAGACTGCTCAAGGGTCCACCTTCCTTGAGATCTTTCGATATGGCCGAAACAGTACTAGAATGAAGTAGCAAAGATTCAACAAATCGCTGTGAATATATTTTTTTTTTCAAAACAAATATTTTTTTAACACAAAAATTTTACCTTTTGTATATTCCTTGGACCAACATTATCACGTTCTTTCTCAAAATAGCAAATCAAAGAAACAACAAACTTCTTTGATTGAAAATTCAAACATTTCGCCATTCGGAGGTTAGATCTAGAACTTTTCACCAGACAAGCGGAATATAACAAAATACTATCACGATGTGAGTGTTGTTTTGAAAGAAAAACAGTTAAGATTGATTGAAAGACACGAAGTTTAAATAAAAGAATAAGTACACAGTAATTAGGAAAAAACCTGTAGCAATTAATTCAAACGAATTCAAGTGTCGATTGTCAATAGCATAAATGTCAACAATAGCGATTTTTATGTTACAAATGCGCATTTTGGAGAGGGTAATATGCGAATACATTTAATTTTTAATAATAACATTAACCGCTAAATGTAGATGGTGAAATTCGATATTATGATGCCTTCCTGAATCCCCGCAATTTAGTGAATTTCGGAACGGAGTATACATCAAAAACATTTGAGGCCTTATTTTTAGTCGACTCTAAAAATTTTGCAACAAATCCTAATAATAATAGTAGACATGAAACCACAACAAATTTACAGAACACCTGTAATCTTTCACTGCCACTTCTAGTTAAGAAACCTTTTTATATCCGCAATAGAATTCCATTCTTCAATGCCAAATCGATAATTTATGAACAATGTTCTAAACATTTCCTATACCTCTGTAAATATCTATAAATTATAAAGATTAATATATCTAGTTAAATAATAATTGAATAAATGTTGATATCGATGGTACAACTGGCTCTTGGCAAAACAGTCGCGATAATTTATTCGCACGGTTATATTTTTATCAGGAAAAAATCACAGACAAACATTTAACTTGATGCACCATAGCGGCTGCGGTCTAAAATAGAGCGCGGGCTAAAGAAACCTTAGTTTTAGCATTCCGTCCTGGCCACTCGAGACGGGCGGTCCAAATACATTCAACACACGTTTTAATATTTTACAAGTTTTATTGTGATCGCGTTGTACAAGAAGAAAAATAAAAAACCGTTGGTGTGTGCTTTTGATAAGAAGAAGTCGCTTATTCAGAAAGGAATTAAAAATGAGTGGTCCGTTCAAAAGAAGGCCATCTTTGAAAACTCTACCGCCCTCACCGGCGATCAAATCCGCTTCCTTAAGAAGAAGATCGTCCTTGGGCACATCACAATTACCATCACCGTCCCAACAAGAAGTGCCATGGGACGTTCTAGACAGGTGTCTTTTGCCGGTCATCTACTGTCAAGCGGCTGCTTTTATTATCAGCGCTGTTTTGAACACACTCAACATATCGCAAGTCTCCGCACTGACTCTATTTATACTCCTGTCAATAATCACAATAGCTCTCATCATCTTTTATCACAATTTGAAGGTAAGTCTAGTCCATATATTTCGATGTTTGTTCGTAATTTAGAAATTTCGGGGAAAAATTGACTTGCAAATGTCGGTTGCGGCTTCGCTTCTTACCTAATCGCCAACCGCAAGTGCTCCGACATAATCTGACACCAATAAACGTCTAAAAATAAACAGTCTATGTGTGGATGTACAAACATTTATACGCGAAGTAAGTCAAATATAGCAGAAGCGCGGATATATTTAGATTGACCGTTTTAACTTGTATTTTATGTTCACATCATGATCAAAAAATTATCACTTATGTAATAACTCACCTAACTCGCTATGTTTACTAAAATATCAATAAAATTTACACAATCCGAAATATCATTAGAGAAGCTATTAAAAGTCGAATTATGGAGTCGAAAAGGAAAAATGCTTTATTTAAAATTAAAAAAAAAGTACAAAAAATAGAATAGTCCAATTTCTCAAATGTCTTAGCATTTGCCAAAATTTTTGTGCCAAATGTTACTAATTTGTATGCTCTGCTATTTACAGAATTGAAAAGAATCTAAAACGGTAACCTCTCTGCTTAAGAATTTCACACAAATATATTATTTCAAAGAATTTACATATAAATTTATTTGAGAAAAATTACCTGATTAAAGCTTAAAATTGAGAATAAATTCCCAAACTTTTGAATATACTTTTGAAACAACAATGTTGTTTTGTTTACTCAATAGATTAATGGATCGAATTACAAATATAACAATAACGAATGATAATAGCAATAACAATATATAGAAATTCTAACTGTTCTAATAAGTTAGAACTCAAATTATCATATTTAAAAAGGTACATTGGCATTTCCTTTTTTATAGAAATTGATAGGTTTTTCACTTAATGAACTACTTTTCTTAATTTTTTCCAATTTGTTATTTTTTTCTTCCGCTCTTTTACACTCAATTCTACAACGTCCTTTACTTACATCTTTCATCTATTCTTTGACCTTCACTTATTCCACTATGGAATACTTCTTGATATTGACCTGTTCTCGCTTCTATACACATATATATATATATATATATATATATATATATTAGATATTTATGTATTAAGGGAGTAAACGACAGTTTTAATCCCGAGACAGTAAGTAATGCCTGAGCGACCGAAGGGAGCGAGGGCATTTTCTGTTGAGGGATTATAGACGTTTATTCCCGAATTACATACAAAACTTTTCTCCCGACCTTAAATGTAATAATTAATTTATTTCATTATTAGTTTGACAGTTGATTGATAGATTGATCTGATGTCATTCAATTAAGTTGGTTTGTCATGAAAATGTGCATAGTTTCTGGTTACTAAGGTAAAACGAGTTTGTTTGTGTCTTATTTTCATTCACTAATCACTTTATTCCCTAGGGAAAATAGAATATTTTATTCCCTAGAGAATAAAGTAGTCTAATATATGTTAATTGTCAGATGTATAAGATGACACTTTATTCTCGGTCGGGAGAAAAAAAAAAAATATATATATATATATATAATCAAAAATTAATTAAAATTCGGGTAAGCGGTCAATTAAAAAACTCCTTTATTAAATTACCCTATATTTCGCAACACTTTGTCGCTTCTTCTGGGGTAACTACAAGATTAATGAGAAAAATAACAAAAAAATAAATAAGAGTATAAAACAGTAGTAAAAATACTTACAAAATGTAGAATTAAAAAATAATAAAATTGACGTACAAAATATAAAAATGATTAGATATAAAAAATAAAGTAACTATAGAAACAAGCCTTAAGAACTTTTAAAAAACATATATATGAAAAGTTAAATCATGAAAAATAAAAAATATAATGCAATATAAATTAAAACAACATATGGAACAAATAACAAAACAATTTAAGATCGTCAACTAACAGTCAAACCCAGTATATTAAAATAAATTATACTAAGACCATTAGTATCAGATCTATAATTTATGTTAATTGTGTCCCTGTTGATGTGGACCATTTCTAAAAAGGTTCTTTTTTTATAGTTATTTTCAACGTCTAAGATTTTAACGTCAACAAAATTGAAAGTATGGTCACGATCAAGTGCATGATCCACCAATGCACAAGATCTCTTACCAATACGTACATCACTTTTATGTTGAGTAATGCGCTGTTTTAGCCACTGTGATGTCTGACCTATATAAACGCCACAACAATCCGAACATGCTATCCTGTAGACAACATGACTATTTAGAAAGAAAGGTGTTATGTCTTTTATGTTACTATACAACTTCTTCAAGGTATGGGTGTTGTATTTAGCAATTTTAATGTTATTAAATTGTTTAAAATGTGATACAATTGTATGAGTAAGACCGGCAATGTATGGGATTTTTTTGTAAATCACACTGTCTGCAGGAATGTCCTCAGTAGGGCCATCAAAAAAGTTTGAGCTAAATATCAATTTATTAAGTATATGCTTAGGATAGCCATTGTTGACGAAGATGTTGAAAAGTTCTTTAAGATTGTCATTTAAAAAGGTTTCATGACAAATATGTGATATTCGGTTTCTCATACCTATAATGGTGTTATACTTCTGATTGAGAGGATGATAAGAGTGATAATTAATGAACCGATCAGATGAAGTTGGTTTTCTATACCAATTCAAAATGATACAATTATTAACGTCACGAATTACTAAAACGTCCAAGAAGGGCAAGCTATTGTTATTTTCTTTTTCCACAGTAAATTGTAAGTGTTAGTTGTAGCTATCAAAAATTAATTTTTGGTTGTGGGCTTATCTACAAGATCGAGTTTATTTAACAACTCCAGAAAATGTTAACATTTTAAGACAAAGAATTATTAACACTTGTCAAGAAGTACCTGCCGCTTGTCTTTTAAATGCGACCTTTGGAGTAATTAGGAGATGTGCGATATGTGTTGAACAAGGTGGCGGGCAATTTCAACATTTATTGTAAAGTGTTTTGTTTCTTATAATAATATTTATAATACTTACATTTCAAATGTTTCATGACACATTCGAATATTTATAAATAATGGAAGACAAAGATGAAATTTATAAAGTTTTTTTTTTGCAATAAACGTTTATCAAAAATAAACATGTTATACATCGTTGAATTCAGAAAAAAAAACCAATCTGAATATAGCCAAAAATATATATGTTGCCATTTAAAATAAAAAACTTGACTGTCGTTTGACATTAATAAAAACAATTGAAAACAAATAAAACACTGCTATCTTATAGTGTTTTTGATGCTATTAAATTTACTTTTTGTTTAAATAAAACCGGACAATAAATAACGGAATTATGAATGTTGGCGTTTTTTACGGGACAGTCTGTATATAAAAAGCGTTCAAATAAATTTTACCTCTAGTAGTCCATGACAATAAAAATGTTTGTCGTAACTTGTACTATTTACATTTGCATCAGTTGTCAATTTGACAGACTATTTATTCTGATGTATACTTAGTTGGAGCTTTTTGAAATTGCTTTGTAATTTAAAATTGATTTAAAATGGTTTTCACTGTTCAACACAAATCATTCATGGTTGAATCTTATTTTTGGAACGGACGTAATATTAACGGACAATGGCACTATTTTCTTGAAGAATGCTTAGAGGAATTTAGAAATATGTTTCCAAACTTCGTCTTTGATTTTGATAGTTTTTGGTACACAGTTAAATATTGCACTAAGGTTTTCAGAGAAACAGAGAGTGTTATACGGAAAGAAGACAGTGGCCGTCCGAAAAAATGTACGGAAGAGCTAGTTGACGATGTAACGCAAATTATGAATGATACACCAGGAACATCCATACGAGTATTCTCTCCACGAGTGGTTGTTTCAATTGGCACTTGTCATACAATTTTGAAAAAAGACTTACATTTATTTCCATATCGCATGGCCTATTATCAAGAAATCAAAGAAATTGACTATCTTAGAAGAACAACATTTTGTCAGTGGTTCTTAAATAATTTTGATAATGACATTCTTGACAAAATTTTTCTCAGATGAATCATGGTTTTATCTGAATGGATATGTTAACTCACAAAATATAAGTATGTGGAATACTAAGAAACCGCATGACCCGTTATGTTGTTCATCCACAGAAAATTGGTGTACCTATGGTGTGCGATTAGTCGAAGGAAAATCATTGGCCGTATTTTCTTTAAAGGAGAAAGGTATCGACAAGAAATTATTATGACATTTATTGAACAGCTTAATGAAGAAGAAATAAATCAGGGTTACTTTCAACAATACGGAGCTAGAGTGCATACAGCTTGTGAAACAATTAATATGATACGGAAATTTATCAAAATCGGTTGATAAGTTTAAACATCGAACATGAATTTCCAACAAGATCTTGTGGCCATTTTAAAGAACTCAATTTTTTGGGTACAGATACCTGATCTTGCAGACCTTCAGATCAGAATTGCTGAAATAATTAACGAAATCGACGATATGCTACTACAAAACTTTTTCTCCTTCATTAGAAGATGTTAGAAATGTCTCGAACAAGGTGGTGGCCACTTTCAACAATTTTTATAAAATGTTACTTGTTTGTTGCAAATAAACGTATCTCATGTAGTTAAATATTTAAATTTTATTATTTTGACATTTATCATGTCATTCAAATAGTTCATAACCAACAAAATTCATATTAAGAACTTAAGTAAAAAGCTAAGATATACGTATAATTTCCATGGGCAACTGCGAGGTAAAATTTAGTTGAAGGCTCGTTATATATATATATATACACACACACGCTTCAATTTCATGATCTATTATTTGTCTATATTCGTTTTTACTTGCACTCTTTGGTGCCATTATTGCTTTTATAATTTTGCTTTCCAATACTTTTCAAGTATTTCTTCCTCCTTATAAGTTGTTTGTTATTATTGGTTTATAGACACTCAATTTAGTTTCTTTACTTCAGTTTTTACTTTTTAATATTTGTTTACTACAGTATAATGCTTTGCATATTTTCTGAATTTTATCTTTGTATTCAATTTAACAGTATACCCAAATCTGTAAGTGTTGCTAATTGTTTAAACGTATAGTCTCCATCTGTGAAACTTCATACACCTATTCTTTCTATTGCAGTTTTTTCTCTGTTTATTTTGAACGTACCTTTTCTTCGCTTCTGTTTTTAACATAAATATTAATCTTTGTAGCTGCTTACTTCGTCGTTTTCGAAAGCTATGACTTGTGTTAAGTTTTTGATTATTGTTCATGCTCCATCTGTTTTTTTATTACCGTATCCACTGACAAAGTGTAAAGTAGCGCTGATAAGGAGTTTCGCTAACTTACTTCTTTTAATAATAGTAATACTAACAATAATATGTTCTTTATTCAAAAATTAACTAACAGTTCGAAAAATACATAAAATATGTATATAATGTAAAACGTTTAAGAATAATAGTCAATTAAAAAAGACAAGGTAGAAACAATTTAAACGTACATTATGAGCCCATGTAAGAAAAGAAAAATATATAAATTAACATGGTAATACGAGGACGTATTGATATATAAGCTCTCTAACAGCTCCATTGAGTGGGTAGTGGGGATAGAAACAAGTTAAAATCTGTAAACGATAATTTTGAATATTTCACCGTAGCATACAATGTTTCATTTTTCTGTGTGCCGTCGTTGAGTAACAGTGTCAGTTATCATGAGTTTGATTTCTGAGAAACGTACCAAGCAATGGAAGGTTGCGCGCCGACCAAATTTACAATCATTTGAAAGCTGTTTATGGCAACGATTGTATGGATGTAAAGAATGTTCGCTAGTGAGTTCTACGAGGAAAGCTCTGTTACAGAGGCGATATGAAGGTGTTTCACGAAAAACGATCAACTCGTCCTGTATCAAAGACAAATGAATACACTGATTCAAGGAAATAGACATTAGTCAAGATAGAGTCCAGTACATTGTTCAGAAGTTGAATTACAGAAAAAATTGCGACAGTATCGGCGACCCGTGAAGAATCAAAGACAAATGATTCAAGGAAATCGCCGGATTATGGAAAAATAAATTGCTCAGCAATTAGACATTAGTCAAAATAGAGTGCAGTACATTGTTCAGAAGTTGAATTACAGAAAAAATTGCGCCAGTATCGGCGACCCTTGAAGAATCAAAGACAAATGATTCAAGGAAATCGCCGGATTATCCAAAAACAAATTCCTCGGCAATTAGACATTAGTCAATATAGAGTCCAGTACATTGTTCAGAAGTTGAATTACAGAAAAAATTGCGACAGTATCGGCGACCCGTGAAGAATCAAAGACAAATGATTCAAGGAAATCGCCGGATTATGGAAAAATAAATTGCTCAGCATATAGACATTAGTCAAGCTAGAGTCCAGTACATTGTTCAGAAGTTGAATTACAGAAAAAATTGCGCCAGTATCGGCGACCCTTGAAGAATCAAAGACAAATGATTCAAGGAAATCGCCGGATTATCCAAAAACAAATTCCTCGGCAATTAGACATTAGTCAATATAGAGTCCAGTACATTGTTCAGAAGTTGAATTACAGAAATATTGCGACAGTTGGGTCCCACGACAATTAACGGATCTCATGAAAGAACAAAGAAAAAACATTTGTCAAGAACTTCTTAACGAGTATCGACGTGAAGGAGATGAGCTTCTCAAATCAGCACCGGAGACGAATGCAAAACTTTACCATGCAAAAAATCGTAGAGTAAAGCCGAAAAAGACGAATTTTTCTTACGCCACGATAACGCCAGACTGAATTGTAGCAACAAAACGATGAAGACAGTAACGAGCCTGAAATTCGCTATCGCTTCACACTCTCCGTACAGTTCTGATTTGGCACCTTCATATTTCTGGTTGTCCCCAAAGGTGAAGAACGTATTGAAAGGTGAACATTACTCATTAGATACTGAAGTTCGGGCTACTTTTCGCAATTGAATCAACAGTAAGTTAGAAAGTTTTTTCATGGGCAGAATGAAAAAAATTTATTCAGCGTTTGGTGAAATGTGCTGCCCTAAATGGTGATTATGTGGAAAAATTATTATGTACATTGTTAGTACAATAAATTTACTTCATTTTAAGAGTGGTATTTTGTCTTTTCTTATTCTTATTTTAATAAATTTGAAAACCTTATATATCAAACCGCCCTCGTACTCATGAAAGTTTTCCATTATTTGAAACATGTGTTTAGTTGGTATTAGCAAGAGTGCTATGTGTTAATACATAAAAAATTATAACGTTGGGGAGAAATACATAAATATCTTAATAATACTTTTCGTAGAGAAGTATTTATATAAGCAGACTATTATAAATATAATAGATGGTTAGAATATAGAGAAAAAGAAGATTTTACATTGCATGAAAGAAAGAATAAAATGTAAAAATGCAAAAAAAAATCAATAACTAAAGAAGAAAAAGTAAAATTAACGATTATCAATCAGCATTTGGAATAATTAAAACTTTTAATTATAAAATCAAAAGATACACAAATATCAGGAGTGAGCCACGAAAAAAGTTTTCAGAGTACGCCATGGATTAAATCAGTTATGTCTTAGATTGATTAAGTGATCTAACCAACATTTCGTACTATTAGTAATAGATTAAATCGTAACTTGTCAATTTGACTTATGATTATTTACAAATGGCACTTCGTCAATTCTCTAAGTGCAAACGTGACTATAAGAGAATTTCATGTAACTTGCAATATATGAATGTAGTAACCATAGATACGAAAATACTATGCACTTGCACTGTCCCACATAAAATGCAATATGTAATAGTTATGAATGTTATGATCGATATGATATCTATCTTTCATGGTTGTTTTGTCAAATTATTGACAGTAAAGCCTATTTGAAGCGTTGAGTGGATAAAGGTGTTATGTCACAAAAATATAGTTTGAAGAAAAAGCAAATTAAAGTTTTTTTGTTGTAACTTTCATATAAACAGACAAAAGCGTACAAAAGTGCACTAGAAGTTTAACTTTGAAATAGTTTTTAATATCCAATAACTAATTTTCCTATAAAATGCTTTCTGGACAATATTATTTTGATATTTTGTGTACATAACACCTTTATCAAAATTAGTTTTAAAAGAAATTGGAGATATAGTCTGGTCAAGGTGCCATACAAATGCATATGTATAAAGAAATACATTTAACTAATAAAATAAGTTAATAGTATATAAGTACATACGTATAAATAAATTCATTTAACTAACAAAATTCTTTAATAATAGTAATCATGTTTTGTTTTCAAATAATATACTAAATTTTCAAAGAGTCTTTCTTTTTTTGCCTTTACATTCGATTGTTTGTTTTGGTAAATTTTTTTCGTAAAAACCAGCGATATTCTTCTTTAACAAATTTTAATTGATCTTGCAAGTTTTGTATTTTGGCATTTGATAAACTACCTCCTTTTTCGTCAATTCTATTCATAGTAACTTCTGTCACAGTCCTGCTTCCAGTTTTGAGTAAGTTAACTTCCATAAAAGGTTCTTCTTCATGGTAACTTCCGAATTCGTTAACTCGAATCCACTTAACATTATCTCTAAAGTTAATTTTTTGGTTAAGTGTATTTTTTTTCTTGTTAGTTAGGTGAAGGCTTGAGCTTAATATGTCAGTATTATAAAAATAGTTTTTCATATCTGTAACGACAGTGTTTTTTGGACTTGCATTAAGTATTATTTGTCTGTATTGGTCTGGTACGTAAATATTTTCTACTACTCTAATTTTTTGCTCAATTCTCCCGAAATCTCTGTCCGAATCAAGATACGAATGACCTACTTCTGGAAATTTGTGGTCAATTAATTCGAACCATCCTTTTAAAATAAAAAACTGGTATAGCGATATTACATTGAAATTTTTATTTTGACCAGCACACGAGTCAGACCATATTATAAGATGTCTAATTTTGTTACCATGCATATCTCTCTATAGTTGCATAAATCTATATAAACAACTAGTAATTTCAATACTACCACGTCCTGCCAAGTCCTCCGTCCAGTTGAAGAAATATGCTTGATTTCCAGATGTTGTAATAGTATGGATTCCGAAATTATAGAACCACATTTGCCGGAGATAAAACGCTTTTGATGTTGTTAATTTTGGTAACGGCATAGTTTGCTGTAAGTTCATAGTTATATAACACGCATTTGAATTTTCTCCTGCAAATTTTCGGTGGCTTTTCTGTGTTTCAAATGCCAGTTTATATTTTAATGTATGTTCGTCAGTTTGTTGTCCAGCGTCACAAGTGGAACAAGTGTCACTTTTAGGGTGCCCAAAACTTAAGTTAAATCTGGTTACAAATATCTTGCGGTAGGAACTTTGTTTACATTTGAATATGTCAGGACGTTGTTCTACTTCGCACTCTTGTAAGTAATGTTGGTACATGATGATAATATTCAGTATTGGAGTCAAGTACATCTTGTATGGATTGTGGTTTCTAGAATAATGTGATGCCTCCGTTGGAAATTTATTTATGTGTTCAATAATACAATTTACTACATCGCTATGTAGTTTATGTGGTCTGTGAAGGTGGCGTCCTGGTAAATCAGGCGATGGAGCACACTGTCCACCTTTTAGTTTTTTTTGAATTACTTAAATTTTTTTTCTGCTAAATTGATAGAGAGAGCAAAGTGCTTCTTTACATACCGATTCTACCTTTTTATTGTAAGTAATTGAATAATGAAAAGTGTGCTGCTTCATTTTTTTAGCATTTGACCTGTGTCTTCCTATAGGTGAAATTGTAATACTTTTGAATAATAAAGCATTCTTTGCGTTCACGTCTAAATAATAATAATTTTGTAAAATACGTTTCCTGTCTTCAAGATTGATTTTTTCAGTACACTTAAGGCGGCAGTTTTCTTTACATAATGTACCATGCTTTATTTATTTAGGTGCTACTATCTTTCCAGTTTGTGACAAGTAGCCTTTTCCCTGTTCTCTTGCTTTAGCAGCTTTTTGCCTTTTCCAATTCTGTGGTGCTCTTTCCCTTTTCCTAGAAGTCTTTTCTTTTATTTCAAATATTTTCCTCTTAACTCTCTCCTTTTTTTCTATGAAAATATCGCAGGAGTCTTCTCCGTGCTTAATACGATCCGCTTCGCTGTCACCTTCCTCATTTGGCACATATACATCGCTGGAATCACTGCTATCTGTAAATATATATAGACCTAGTAATCAACAACTTAGGCAGATGAAGTATAACACTAGCATTCGCTCAGTGTCCATGTATTTAAAAAGGTGCGAACTGTAATATAAATAATCTAAAACCTCTAACTTAACCTTTGTCGGTACAGATTCGTGATGTTTAAAATACATAAATATCTACTTATATTATGCATAGATACCTTTTCCGTTAGCCATGGACATTTCAATTGCTAGTTGGACTAGCTGTTTTCCCCGTGAAGACATTGTTGGTCAAATATAAAGAAACTAGCAACTAAACATACCCACAATAGAGCTTATACTAATTAAAGTAGTATAACCTCAAATTTATGACAGAAGCCTTAAATGTGTTATGTATCCAAATTAGAAGACGTTTTAGAGTACTATTGAATTGATAAAGGTGTTATATTACCATAACACCTTTATCAATTCAATATATATATTTTTTTGTCTACATGGCACCTTTATCAAGATTTATTTCTGTATAGGGCAGTATTTTCGGGTAATAAATTAACAAAATATTTAAACAATGAGGGGAAATAGCCAAAAAAGTAAAAAAGTAAAAATATAGGAAATTGTGACATAACACCTTTATCCACTCAACGCTTCATTTAATAATGTAGTGTTTTAGGATTAAAACTACATTTCCGATAAATATCGTTTATTGAATTGAATCCCGAAAGATACCATGTCACTAACTGAGTTTTCTCTTCCTTTGTGTATATCATTTAAGATTGATACTAAGCTAATATCGAAATCGAAATACTGCTACTTTTGACTTAACTAATGTCAAATTATATTGATATGTTGCATTTTACGTGGGACAATGTAAGAATGTATAACCTAGTTTCTATGGAAATAAAAAACCTATACATGTTTGTATATTGCATCTTAAGTGAAATTCTCTGTATATCTATCTCAGTCGTTCATGGCCTACCTAGGATACAAATTTTGTGGCTCTCTTGATATTGTACAATACGAGAATGTGTAATATTATTATGCTACAGGAAAATTGAATAAACATAATTAACAGAAAATAAAAATAGGAAAAGCACCTGGCCACACAGAAATGAATAAGTGTATGACTGAAAACAGAAAACAAGAACTTCTATATATTATGAGTATGAGATATATAAAAAGGGAGATAATATGATGTGGTCAAGCTTTAGAGGCATAGGACTAGGCAATAATCGGAAAATATACCAGAATATTATAACACAGACTAAGAGACAAATTAGATAACCCTTAGAGGAAAATAATTTGTTTTAACACAAATACAACGTGTTTCAAAAAGAATTACGTCTAGTCGTCCATGAATTTCTCCTATAAATTATGATATTCTGCATTCTTGATATGCGGATATATATTAAATGGTATAAAGGTTATCTACATGACACTGTCAAAATCTATAATCCAGCGATATGATTATGAAATTAATAACAAATGCAATTAGATTATTAATTTATTTAATAAGATAACTTTAAAGACGAGATATTAATCAAACAACCAAGGCATATAACTAATTTGTAAACATTTTAGTAATTATAATTTATAACAAGTGTTTGAAATAGTTACCGTTCTGATGAATGCATAATGTAATACGACGTTTCAAGTTGTCAAAAACATTCTGCAATATATTTTGTGTTATTTCTTTCAATTAATTGTAATAATTGTATTCATCAAGTCATTTAAGTTATTAATTCATTCTTGTCTTATAACTGCATTTTTAGCAATCCGAAAAAAGAAATATCTAATAGAGTAAGGGCTGGTGACCGCGCTGGTCAAACACCTCTCCTTATAACTCGATGAGGGAAGTAATGTTCTAAGGGCCGGTTTATTCACCTTCCAGTAAAGTATCGAGTAACGCTACTTGTAAGATAAAGCCTTACTTGCCAGATTAAGTGTTTATTCACCGTCAAGTAAAATTTAACCGCCCAGTAAAATTACTTACTTGGCAGAAAATTTACTTGCTGCTCATCTACCCTATAAAGTGTCAAGTAAGACTAATAGCATGCTGTTTGTGAACTGTCATGTAGAAAATTAAGTTATTGACAAGTAAAATGGATTTATTTGAAGACATTGACGATATTTTAGACACCGATTTTGTCAATATTAATAATTTAGTGAATCGATATCGAATAGAAGACAATTTTAATAAATTTGATGATGACGAATTTGTTCGTTTGTATTGTTTGTTACATACTGTGTGTGTGGTAAATAAAGTATTAATGTTCTAAACAAAAATTTTATCTTTATTTCACATGTAGTCATAGTAAATTATAATATGATGCTAGACATAAAAGATGTATTTAAAAAACTCTGTACAAAATAAATATAATAATAAAACAACCAATATTAATACAGAATATATATATACATATATTTATTTACTTGTATTGAAAATACAAAAAGGGGTTGAATAACAATTTTTTTGATACTTCTGACCACGCATCCTCCTTTTGTTTCCATGTTGTACTGTTAGTCTTTTTGCATTTGATGACATTCTTGTACTTTAAAACTAGGTCAACTAAAATTCTTGATTCCTCGATAGAGAAATTTGCCGATCTAACCCGTTTCTTACTTTCCATTTTCTATGAAATTAAACAAGTTTTGACAATAAAATGCGAAATGTAGTCTGGGATTAGGTCATAATTTAGGTAATAATATAACATACCTTTTTTATATTAAAATATGTATTTTATATTAATAATGTTTATGAAAAAAGTAAAAATGGACAACACGTGATAACATACAACAAACGCTTGAGATTTAAGGTTATATTAGATGCACTCATTTGTCATGCCGGCAACTAGAATTTAAAATTACCGAAAGCTGTACATCCTTCTCTATACCATGTGTTAGTGGTATGTTACATCTTTCTCTATTTTCTCCTAACCATACTACTGTTGTAAAAACATCTAGTTCTTTCCAGTAACTAACCGACCTTTAAAATTGTATGAATAAACCCAAAAATAGTAAATGTGCCAAGTAAATTTAATTGTCAAGTAACTAACAGGCACTTTACTGGAAGGTGAATAAACCGGGCCTAAAAGCGTTAAATTTTCATGAGTTATATGTGTAGTAGCCCCATCTTGCTAGTAATTCGCATTGAATTCGTCCTGTTGCACCTGAATTAAAAATAGTGTTTATAACTGTTCTCGGTATTGTTAGCTATTAATGTCATTGTGAAGAAATTTTAGCCTTACTATTCTTTCACGAGATACAGCTAACCATACTCCAACTTTAACAGGATGTCAGGGAACTTCGATGTGGTTGTTTGGATTGTTTATAGACCATGTTCGGTAATTTTGTTTTTTCACAAACCCACTTAAATGAAACTATGCTTCATCAGTAAAAAACTTAGATAAAAAATTTTGTCGTTATTTAAATTTTCTTGAAAGAAGTTACAATAATTAAGCCTAATAATATTATCTCTAGGGAAAATCTGTTGAGCAACCGATACTTTGTATGCATACATATATAAATGATGCTTCAAAATTCTATGAACGGTACTAGACGATACGTTAGTTTGAACTGATAAACGACGAACTGATGTATGTAGGTTTTCTCCAACAAGGTTTTCTACGTGTTTAAAAATATTTTTCTGTGTACGTGGTCTACCAGAACTTTTGCCTTTTAACACAGAGCCTGAGCCCGTAACTTCTCCACGACTAGGCGAATGTGATGTAAAGCGGTATTATCACAATTCTATTAGGAAACTGCAAGTGAAACTGTCGCTTACATTCCGCGTAGAAATATTGCTTCAACAATAAAAATATGTTCTTGCAATGTGTACATTATTTAGTAATATTATTTATTAAGAATGAAAAATATTTGTGAGAAAAAATTATATTGCTCGTCACAAAATGACAAATGTCAAAAAATTACACCCGATAAATAGTTAGTTATGAATTAAAGGCAAGTGGCTTATAATAATTTGCAAGTACTAGTTACTGAGTACCTACTGAGGTAAAGTTCCATTTGATACACGTTGTATAAGAGATGGCAAAAAGGCTTTCGATAGAGTAATAGGAGAAGATATTTGGATAACTTTAGAAAACAGAGAAATAGAAAAAGGTTTAGTAGAAAATATACAATGCCTTTAGGGAAAATCTGAGAGTTAAATAAAATTAAGAAATTAAAATTCAAAACTATTTCAGAATGAAATCGGCTTGCGACAGGTATATATTCTGAGCCTTCTGCTCGTTAACTTATTGCTGAATAGTCATTAAACAAAGTAGGAATAAACTAAAACCCTATAATCTCGGTTACTGGAGCTAAAATTCGTTCAAAATAAAAATAAAACTAATAGTTAAAATCTTCATTTCATTAATATTTCTTCGCAAAACGTCAATTGTTTCGCCAGCACAATGGCTTCGTTCGGTACTTACTAGAACACGTTACAAACCAACATCGGTATAAATAAATACTAAAATAGAAAACGGTTACTATTATTTTACAATGTTTTTAAAATGTGAGAATTTACACAAATATTGTAGTGAAAATGTGTGGTCCATCTGGTTGGCCGTCACCGTTATACTATTAGGTACTAAACATGTACACATGTACACATCAAATTTTTTATTAAAGTAAATGTGTATTTCTATTATCGTCTAAACGGTTACTTCAAATAAATAAATTTAACAACGGTTAGTTATTTAAATTCAACTGATCGTTAATGAAAATTTGTGATTGTTTTTAATTTATTAATTTCTAAACTTTTCAGCAATTTAATTTTGTGCCTTTATCTTCTAAATGTAGAATTTCAAAATAATTATTGATTTTCTTCTATTAGACGATTAGAAAAACGATTTTAAAAACACAACCTATGCTACAAGAAAACTGTTGATACACAGAAAGAATAACAAAATTAACAGAAAAATACAGAAAATAAAAATAGGAAAAAACCTGATCATAATGAAGTAGCCATAGAAATGAATAAGTGCATGATTGAAAAGAGAAAACAAGAACTTCTAGATATTATGAATCAGGCAATAAACGAAAAGGAACTGACACTATACTGGCAGATAGGCATAACACCGATATACGAGGATTGTTCGGAAACTGCGTGGCCTAACACAGAGATGGCGCGAATTCACAAGAATCTTCTTTACCATTCTGTAGAATCATCCTTTAGTATGTTAAACATGACAGTAGAGAGCGATCTGTCAATTAGTCTGTTTTTGACAGTACGCGAAAGTAAACGGGACAAAAATCTCTTACCCCCTCCTGTGATTTGGTAATAATGGAAAAAACTGAGTTGAGCAATCATAAATTACTTTTATTTGAAAGTCTTAACACCAACCGAAATCAAAGCAGAGCTGGATCAACACTATTACAATCCGTTCCTTTGTTTTCAATGGTTAAAAACTGGGTTGCCGAATTTAAGCGTGGTCGTATGAGCACAAATGATGAACCCCGTAGTAGACGTCCAAAAATTTTTACTGTTCTGGATATGATAGAAAAAGTCCACCGTATCGTCTTGGATCACAGTCAAGTCAAAAGGCACAAGATAGCAGATATTGTAAGTATTTCAAATTATGGTGTACACAGAATTTTAACTGAAGAATTGGAAATGAAAAAATATTAGGCGCGTTGGGCGCCGCGCTAAATCACACCGGAGGAAAAACTGAAACGTTTGAGTGTTTCTCGCAAACTTTTGGCAGGTTCGGCGCATCAGAAGGACTTTGTACGCCGTTTCATTACCATCGATGTAACCTGGGTCCACCATTACATTCCGGAAACCAAGGAACAATTCAAACAATGAATAAAAAAAGGTTCTCCGCCAACAAAGAAGGCAAAAATGGTTTCGTCAGCATGCAAGGTTATGGCAACTAGTTTTTGTGATTCTCATGGCATTACTAATTTGGAATATCGTTGAAATAAGTTTGTTGAGCAAGCAGGAGACTATATTGAAAAATAAAATGTTTTTTGTCAAAAGAACTAGCGTTTTCTTTGTTAGGCCACGTAGTTTACGAACAACACTCATATAAAAAGAGAGATAATATGGGATAACGTGGTATTCTTCTATTAGATGATAGGAAAAAGTGAAATCGAGTTTTTATTTTTGAACGAAGAACAATGTTCTGCAATACGTTTTCTAACGATCTTCCTGTTTGACCAACATATTTCTTACCACATCTACACGTTAACTTATAGACTCGATATTCCTTATTTTTATCTGTTCTATCTTTATTGCTTTTAATATGTTTGGATAAATTACACAGGTCTACAAAATTAAACTTTTTGACAGATGTTTTTATTTTGAAAACTGATTTTATATAATTTTGGTAGGCTGATTTCAAAAATTCTATGCATTTATTTGTATCACGTAAGGTTTTTTTTGCAAATATTAAATGAAAAAAGACGATATTTCTAAAAAAATTTATTTGTTTATTGAGTAAAAAGGTGGAATACAAGTTAAAAAAGTGGAAAAAAATACTTTACTCAGTCTTTTTTAAGTGAAATCTTTGTCTTTTTGCCAGAAAGCTGCGTTGTCCGGACATTCGGTTGTATGTTTTTAAGGGCATATCCCGTTTTAACATCCAGCAGTAGTCCGCCATCATCGTTATGCTCCATCTGCCTTGGTATCGCCGTTCCATTTCCTTAATGTCTTGGTGAAACCTCTCTCCCTGTTTTTCACTAACTGCTCCAAGATTTTCAGGAAAATAGTTCAAGTGTGAAAACAGGAAATGCACTTTCAAACTCATATTACAACCTAGACGATGAAAGTGTTGTAACATATTTTGAACAATATTTTCGTAGTTTTCGTCCTTAGAGTTCCCAAGAAACTTATGAATTACTTCTTTAAATGAAATCTAGACGTTTTTCTCGACATTGGTCATTGTGTTTTGAAAATCCTTGTCTTTGCATAATGTTCTTATCTGCGGCCCAACAAAAATACCTTTTTTTAACTTGGCTTCGGATAAGGCTGGAAATGTCTCGCACAAATATTTAAAACACTGTCCATTTTTGTCTAGGGTTTTAACAAACTGCTTCATCAAGCCAAGTTTGACATGGAGAGGAGGCAGTAAAACTTTTTTGGGGTCAACCAAGCTATCTCTTAATACATTTTTGCTACCAGGTGTAAGGCTTGCTCTAGAGGGCCATTCTATTTGAGTCCAATGTCTATCCCTTGCTCGACTATCCCACTCACAAATAAAGCATGGAAATTTTGTATAACCTCCTTGTTGTCCTAGTAGCATGCACAGCACTTTAAGGTCGCCACAAAGCATCCACTGATGTTCTTGGTAGTTTATTTTCTTTAAAAGAAGTTCAAAATTTTCATACGTTTCCATTAAATGCACCGAATGGGCAACGGGAACCGAGGCCAGCTCGTTACCATTGTGCAATAAAACGCCTTTTAAACTACGCTTACTTGAGTGAATAAACAGGCGCCTTTCTTCTTTTACATACGGCACATTTCCTAATTTTGAAATTAAGTCAGGAATATTGTTGCAATACACTAGCGGTCCGTCTTGAGTAAAATATTCACATAACTCTTTTTTTTCGCGATCCCGGTAAAAGCTTGATGTGACGCCAGGTGCCAGTAAATGTTTCTCACGAAGACGGGAGGCTAACAATTCGGATGCATCCTTTGGAAGGTGCAAATCTCTAATTAAATCATTTAGTTTGCTCTGGTTAAACACTTCGGGCTCTCTGAAATCTGGTGTGAAATCTGAGTCATCTGGGTCGCAATTAGATTCCTCTGATTCTCACGATATGACGTTTTCTAGTGCTTTTGGGGCGGTAGGTATCGGTACATCTGGTCCATGAGGAACTGGTCGAATAGCAGAGTCAAGATTGGGATACACAATTTGTTTCTTATTTTTTCTGTTGAATCCTTGAACATTACACGAACAAAAATAACAATCATCACTGTGATTTCTAGGCTCTCGCCATACCATAGGAACAACAAAGCTTAAACATTTCTTCCTACCTTTTTGCAAGTTTCTTAATGCTTCAACGCAAACGGAACAAACAGTATGAGGAGCCCAGGACTTGTCTTGGTCGCCAATTTTTACACCAAAATAAGCGTGGTATACATTTTTCACAAACGAAGTTATAGTTTGCCTCTGCTTTACTACGACATAACTACCACAGATATAACAAAAGTTATTCGGATTGTTCACACAATGTCTTCTTTCCATATTTATACGTTCTAGAACACTTAAAATACGCAACAACGAAGACAACAAGCGCGCGGACACAGTAGCACGACGACTAACACAACCAAACTGCACATAAGCAGGTTTCAACGTTGTATTGACGCTTCTGCGCCGACTCTAATAATATTATATCTAATATTAACCAGTGTTGCCAAATCACATTTAATTTCATAAAAATCAATTCATTTAAAAATCATGCCTAACATGGAACAAACATATTCTTGTCATAGGTATGTATATTAATAAATTAACATTTTTAAGATATAGAGTGCTATAAAAAAAATTTACGTGATAGAGCAAAAATATGGCGTTTTTTGGAATAAGGGCCCCCAAACATATACAAATTAGCAAACAACTTTCAAACATCAAAATCACTGTAGACCTGTGTTATTATTTGTTTTAAAAGCCGTGTTTGTATTGATATCAACATAATATAAACACAGGTGGGCCATATATTTTCATTGCAATATTTGTGTAAATTCTCACATTTTATAGACATTGTAGTAATAGCGCAAGCATTTTCTAATTTTATATTTAATGCATGGAACATAATTTTTGAGAAAATTTTTGACGAGGAATGTTATTACCAAAAATGGTCCAAACTAGTTACCACTGGGGTAGAAAAGATGCTCGTTTGTTAGTTACTATAGTGACATATTAAATTTGTAAGAAATAGTTTTGAAAGATGTCATACAAGATTGAAATACGAAAGTCTATATATAATTTAGTTGGACGAGTACAAGCGCGAGATTGTTAACGAGACCAAAATATTGAACTGTCAACCATTTACCACACAATTAGGAAATGTGAAGAAGGTATGACATGCATGAATTTACCGAAAAGTGGACGACCTCCAGCTTTGGGCCCACATGAAGTAAACAAACTCACCCAATCTGCTCAAGACAGAGTTGGGACGTCTACGCGCACTTTAGGAATTGCGCATGGGACTGTTGGCAGAATTTTGGCTAAAAATGGATTAGAATATCTAAAAAGAAGGAAGTGTCCCAAATACACCGCAACCCAGCTAGAGAGAATTCCCAGATGCTGCCGAACATAAAGGCCTCAACATTTTATTGGCAACAGAGTTATTGTTTTAGACGATGAGAAATATTTTACATTATCCAATTCGGAAATAAAGGGTAACGATGGTTTTTACACGTCCAATATTGCAAATTGTCCTGACAACGTAAAATTCAAACCGAAAGCGAAATTTGCCGACAAGATTATGGTCTGGTGCGCTATTTCTCAAGCAGGAATTTCAAAACCTTACGTTGGGAGAGTTAGAGGTGAAGCTGTGAATGCAAACGTCTATATTCGCAAATGTCTATCTAAATTGATAAGTTTCACTAATGCCCGTCATCCAAATAATGATGTAATATTCTGGCCGGATCTGGCTTCATGCCATTATGCTAGAATCACTAAGAACTGGTTAATTGAACATAACGGGAATTATGTAGTTAAGAAAGACAATCCCCCCAACATACCCCAGGCGCTATTTCTTTTGAAGAATTTTGTGGCACTACTGAGCAGGAAAGTTTACGACAAGAGTTGGAAAGCCCACAATGAAGCACAGTTACAGGCCAGAATATTCCAGAAGATCCGAGGAGTGAATATAAACGTCCTCCAGAGAATGATGAGGAGAATTTTACCAAAATTGTGCGTTATTGAGGACTATTGGCCCTTATCAGTTTTGTGAATTCAGTTTTTGTATAACGCAATAGTGTATAATAATTTCGCAATGTTTATGTTTTAATAAAATTTCTACTACTAATAGATTTTTACCTTTGATTTTTTTCTCAAAGCTTATGTTCCATACGCTATGTATACCGATATTAATTTGAAATATGCTCTGATAAGTATATGATGAAGCCACTATGCTGATGAAACAATTGTCGTTTTAGGAACAAATATTAATAAAGGGAAAATTTTAACTATCAGTTTTATTTCTATTTTAAATTATGGATCTTCATGAAGTAAAAGTTGAACCAATTCAACCAAAATACGTTCATCTACTAAAACTATGCTATGTAGATAACATAGTAATATTAGAGGAAACAGAAAAACGACGCAAGAAAATAATATCCTGAACGAAGCATTAATGAAACAATAAAACAAAGAAGGAATATTAGAGTACGAAATAAACAAAAGAATAGCAAAAACTTGCCTAGTGTACAATAGAATAAGAAGCAACTTTTAGATAAAAAATAAATACCGCAACCAGTAAAAGCAGTAATAGTCATAAGAATAGTAAAACCGACATTAACATATGCGTTTAAATCTTGGATAACAACAGGAAAACAGAAAAGTAGAATAACAAGTACAGAAATGAGATTCTTGAGAAGAATAGACGGTAAACGAAAACATAAAATTAGTAACCGTGTATTCAGAAACAACTATAGATCAACTAAGTTGTTTAGGTCTTGTAATGACAAGAGATGATAACGGTTTAATTAGAAATATAATCGACGCGAAAGAATTGGGAAAAAATAAGAGCGGTAGACCAAGAAGAAGTGCGAACAGAAGCTGGAAATAATGAAATAAAATGGAGAGATATAAAAATGTTAGCAAGTAACGCTAAGAAATAAGTAATTAAACTTCTAGTTTCAAAAATTCTTTTATTGTAAATACACTACAATATTGTTTCGCCGTACAATGGCTTCATCAGGTGGATGAAATACTAAATAAAAGAATTTTTGAAACTAGAAGTTTAATTACTTATTTCTTAGCGTTATAATGAAGTTTCAACAAGTATCTCCTTCGTCAATTAACTATGTTAGCAAGTGACAGAAAAAAGTAAAGGCACGACTGAAAACTCAACTCTAGCATAACCCGACATCGAAAGGTGCAGACCGATTTTCATGTGGCCGGTTAGAAAAACCGCCCTCGAGATGCGCACGAAATTCATAGGTTGGGGAACCTCTGGCATCCCTTACTATCCCTTACTACGTCCCAATGCACGTCTCGCACAAAGAGTTTGCATTTCATTTTTCCGAATACTGTCTCTATTTAACACTGACCCTTACTTACGCACGTACAAATTCTCCCACCGGCCACATGAAAATCGGTCTGCTGTACATAAGTTTCCAAGACTAAGTAGGCAAGTAACTTTTTCCTATTTTCGCGGCTCAAAATACCGCTCTGTGGTCACTATTTTGAATCGATTGAAGAGATTAAAACGCATTGTGAAGGCTATACCAGAAATTAACTTCCAAAATTGCCATGGGGAATGGAAAGACATCGAAATAAGTGTATTGTTTCGAATAGAAACTAATTTTAAGGAAATGAAAGAAATTTGAAAGAAGAATAAATACTTTGAATTTTATTTAACCAGCCCCGACACTTTTTTAACACAGTACTAAATGCGAAGAATCAGTGGCACTATGAATAATTTTCCACATAGATCTTGAAATAACACTATCTGTTAGTCACACCATGCTTTGTTAGTGCGAATCATATTCGATATTGGGTTCTGGTTAGACGTCATTTATTTTACACAATAAGATTTTCGAAAAAGCCGTTCTATCTTTCCAAATGATGTCTAAAAATAAATATAATATGGTGGCAAAAGAGATGAAGCATATTATAATTTTCTCACAACAAAACTGTGAAACATGGTTCTGAACTCAAACTAACAAAAAAACCTACAAAATTTGCAAATGTGCAGAACGACGCTTAAAGTTTTAATAATTATAAATTTATGTTTGTTTTATCTAATAAAAAGCTAAAAGGCTTTTTATTAGATAAATATTTCTTGCCAGATCAAATATTATTAAGAATTTCCAGTATAGACGCAACAAGTGAAATATTATATCATTATCATAATCTGTACACTCTTTTCTCGAAGGTGTCGAAGCTTTAGATATTAAACGATTTACATTTTAAATTACAAAAGAATTACATATCTAACAACACTTAAACATGTATTTAATACAGGATGTGGTCTTCATCAACAATCGAAATAGAAGATGTTGATAGATAATTACTTATTCCTAATAAACAAAAAATCAAATACCGTTACCGCAAAGTACAGACTTTAATAAATGCTAGTGCCAAGTTTAAGATCAAAGGATTTAATTGTTTTTAGAATGTGATTTTTTTAAGAATCTAATTTTAGTGTATAATTGTTTAAAGAGTGTTTTAAATAATACAATTCCGTAAAATAAAAAATTCGAACCAGATACGATTTTTGAAAGTCATCCAAGATATTAATAATAATAAGTGATTTATTATTCAAGGAGCAATGCCGTGTTATAGGATTATATATGCATAGTAATTATGTATATATATATATATATAAGTCGAAATCTACTATAATATACAAAAGTCTAGAAACAATTATCTATATAGACTATTAAGTATTATCGACCGTACTGTATAAGTAAAATTAATTAACGTGTGAGCGGTCTATCAATTAAAAAAAAACTCCTTTATTTTTCACTCTATATTTCATAACGGATTTGTTACTTCATCAGCAGTGTAATTGAGAGTTAAAATTCAGCACACAACGACACTAAACATGTTAAAATTAATCAAATTTAAAACGTTAAATTAAGATGATTTTGGTTTATCGTCAAACGTAAAAGGTGGACGATAAACCAACATCATCTTAATTTAATGTTTTAAATTTGATTAATTTTAACATGTTTAGTGTCGTTGTGTGCTGAATTTGAACTCTCAATTACACTCCTGATGAAGTAACAAATCCGTTATGAAATATAGAGTGAAATAAAGGAGTTTTTTTTTACTTGACAGACCGCTCACCCGTTAATTAATTTTTACATATATATATATACATATATATATATATATATAATTATTTCGTTACCTTGGTATGATATGGTAAATTCAATCAGTTGGCGATTTAAGGTCTAGCTTTACTTTAAAGTAAACAACCCTACATATTTCGGCAATGATGCCTTTATCAAGGATATAAAATATAAATGACAGTATACAAATGTCATATAATTGAGTTGCTATGGATAAAATTATTCAAAGATACATTCCAATTGAATAATAATAAATCATGCCTTAGTATTCCAAAAACAGATAGACAACAAAAACAGGGAAAAGCAAGACATGAGTTATTATTATGTATGCACCTGTGGAGCGTCTTAAGATCCAAAGTTGTCGGCATTCGCCTTAAACGACTGTTCCGTGTTTTGATTCCTGTCTGGTTGTCCGAGTAGGTTGTCGTGGTTTTCCTTCTCGTTTAAGGCGAATGCCGACAACTTTGCATCTTAAGATGCTCCACGGGCGCATACATAATAATAACTCATGTCTTGCTTTTCCCTATTTTTGTTGTCTATCTGTTTTTGGAATACTAAGGCATGATTTATTATTATTCAATTGGAATGTATCTTTGAATAATTTTATCCATAGCAACTCAATTATATGACATTTGTATACTGTCATTTATATTTTATATCCTTGATAAAGGCATCATTGCCGAAATATGTAGGGTTGTTTTAAATATATATACTTTAAAGTAAAGCCAGACCTTAAATCGCCAACTGATTGAATTTACCATATATATATATATATATATATATATATATATATATATATATATATATATATGTATATAATATAATATAATACAATATATATATATATATTAAAAATAATAGATTTTTATTGGTTTTTGCGACCTTTTATCAATTCAGTCTTTTTCAAGCATCTGGAAACAAGAATCATTACAATGAACATGAGAACTGTGTTTGTTTTGTGTGATATAACAATTGAATTAACCATTTTAAATTTAACATTATATTAAGAAATGAATTACGGATTAGGTTAGTGTTTTACGTTGAAAATTAAATAACATTAAATTAAAATAGCTTAGAATGGTAGGGGGACATTTATGTGATTAATATCTGTATGAATTAATTGGAGACTTAACAAATATTAACAATTTTTAAGTTTAAAATTAGATTAAAGATGATTACAAATTGAGTTAACATTTAACGTTGAAACTTACATAAAATAAAAATAAGAATGGCTAAAATGAACAGGAAAGTTGAATTACAATACAATACGTAAAGAGAAAAAAAAGGAAAGTCAAATAAAACTCACATTTGTTGTTTTTTCTACACGGGTACGCATTCATGTGCCACATGTGTTTGGACACCCGGGACCAATTTTCTTAGAACGAACATGCTTGTGCGGATTTTGTAAGTGAACTAATGCTTTAGTTTGCGGGGGTTTAATTTCTGTTTTTTGGAATGAGCATGGTAGTCAGGACCGTATTTAGGGGTATAAGTTAACATTGTTATTTCTAATGGGAGATATTTTTTTCCCGTTTTTGTCTTGTGCGTGCAGGGGGGTTTTTTTTTTTATTTTTCTATTGTTTTATGAGAGGGTAATAAAGTTTTGAAAGCCCATCGATTTCGTTCCTGTCGTTGATTGTTTTGCTATTTTTGAAAATGTGTATCATTTCTAAGACCTCTCTAGCTTTTGTGTTCCTTTTTTGTGTTATTACTTTGGTGTTTTCAAAATCAAAATTATGTTTTAGTGTCAATTGGTGTTTTTTTAAAGCAGTTTGATTTTTTGCGTATTTGTGACCTTGAGATTGAAAGGTCACAAATACGCAAAAAATCAAACTGCTTTAAAAAAACACCAATTGACACTAAAACATAATTTTGATTTTGAAAACACCAAAGTAATAACACAAAAAAAGAACACAAAAGCTAGAGAGGTCTTAGAAATGATACACATTTTCAAAAATAGCAAAACAATCAACGACAGGAACGAAATCGATGGGCTTTCAAAACTTTATTACCCTCTCATAAAACAATAGAAAAATCAAAAAAAAAACCCCTGCACGCACAAGACAAAAACGGGAAAAAAATATCTCCCATTAGAAATAACAATGTTAACTTATACCCCTAAATACGGTCCTGACTACCATGCTCATTCCAAAAAACAGAAATTAAACCCCCGCAAACTAAAGCATTAGTTCACTTACAAAATCCGCACAAGCATGTTCGTTCTAAGAAAATTGGTCCCGGGTGTCCAAACACATGTGGCACATGAATGCGTACCCGTGTAGAAAAAACAACAAATGTGAGTTTTATTTGACTTTCCTTTTTTTTCTCTTTACGTATTGTATTGTAATTCAACTTTCCTGTTCATTTTAGCCATTCTTATTTTTATTTTATGTAAGTTTCAACGTTAAATGTTAACTCAATTTGTAATCATCTTTAATCTAATTTTAAACTTAAAAATTGTTAATATTTGTTAAGTCCCCAATTAATTCATACAGATATTAATCACATAAATGTCCCCCTACCATTCTAAGCTATTTTAATTTAATGTTATTTAATTTTCAACGTAAAACACTAACCTAATCCGTAATTCATTTCTTAATATAATGTTAAATTTAAAATGGTTAATTCAATTGTTATATCACACAAAACAAACACAGTGCTCATGTTCATTGTAATGATTCTTGTTTCCAGATGCTTGAAAAAGACTGAATTGATAAAAGTCGAAACGTCGCAAACAAACATCTAAATTCAATAAAAGGTCGCAAAAACCAATAAAAATCTATTATTTTTAATATTAAAACACGTCCAATAAAATAAAAAAGAAAAACAAAATTCTTTAAACACTAAATATATATATATATATATATATATATATATATATATATATATATATTGATGTGGTTCTGCCTTTCCACCTTCACATTGCGCATCTATGTGCAATGTGAAGGCAGAACCACATCAATAAAACAAATCAAAACGTATCCGATACTATTTTTTGCCGTCTTTCCGATTCTGTGAAACAGAGTGCTACCACACAAAATACCAAAGAAGATCTAATGAAATAATTTTTTTTTAATTGAACACCCTGTATATTATTGGATATTTAGCTAGCTTATTCAATTCTCAATACAATATCATTTTTTTTCATTGGCCAATGAATGGGCCCACGTATTGCTTAAAGAACAATAGAAAAACAATAAAACGATAAATCAAAATACTATTGAAGAAATCGTTCAAAATGTCCACCATTTTTATTTCGATAAAGTGCAATAGACTTTTATTTTTGATAAATCCCCAGGCAAAAAACCTAATATTCAAAGGTCAGGCAATCTCCAAGGCCATAAATGTGGCCCTTTACTTCCAATCCACCTATTTTCAATTTCTAATTATAGAAAATTTGTTACTAATTGCGCGTTATGCGGTGGTATGCCATCATGTTGGAACCACATTTGTCTCCGGATAGCTTTAGGCAGATGGTCTAAATATTCTTGAAATTCAGTTTCAAGAAAGTTTAAATATCGGTTTTGATTAATAATAACTGATCCCTTATCACAGCTGTCCAGACATTTGTAGAAAAACGTATTGGACATCGAGTTTGCTGGATCCTACGAGAATTCGTGTCATCCTAAAAGTGATTATCCTGTTTATTTTATCTAAACTGTATCATCTCATCAACTGGTATACGAACTGACATTTAAATAATATTTCGTTTTTTAATCGGTCACATTTCCAAGCAAACTTTTTCATTTTTTATTTTTGTTATTATGGCGTTATTCATTACCAAACGAAATATATATATATATATATATATATATATATATATATATATATATATATATATATATATATATATATATATATATATATAAAACAATTGATAAATTATTGGAGTTTTTCGGCTTTTATATGAAATATTTACTATCTAAACACTTATATATACAGGGTGTTACAAAAATGTAGGGCTGGCTATACATAGACGGTTTCTACAACTAAAAATAAGCAAAAAAGTTTAAATAAATTTATGTCCTAAAATGGTTCGTTACTGAGTTACGGCCACTTGAGGTTCTTTTTATTTTAGAAAAGGTTACAGAAAACGGGAGTTTCTTATGTTTCTTATAGTAAATGTTCAAAATGACCTCCACGGGAAGCAACACAAGCTTCAGCTCGTCGTATCATGGACTGCCTCACGCGCTGAAAAATTCCTGGTGTATTTCGAATTTGGTGGCATCCATCTTCCACTCTACGTTGAAGATCTTCAATATTTTGAATTGGAGTAGAATATACCATAGACTTTAAATGTCCCCATACGTAAAAATCTATTGGATTTAAATCTGGAGACCGTGCAGGCCATGCTACAGGTCCACCGCGACCAATCCATCTTCCAGGATATACGGCATTTAAAAATTCGCGTGCTGTGTGACTGAAGTGAGCCGGTGCACCGTCGTGCATGAACCACATGCGTCCTCTAACATTTAGTGGAACATCGTCCAGCAAAAAACTTGTCATTTACGTGAATCCAATAAAATAAGACAAAACAATTATTCAGCATGTGTAGAAAGCAACAAAGAAAATAATATTAAAATTAGTACACCAAACCAAACAATTTATAATAATTGTACATTTAATAACTGTTCTCCTACTTTCAAATAAAAATAATTATTTATTATTTATTTAAATCGTTAATTTATCTTGCCAAAAAACACTCGAGCTTTTCTTTCACCGATTAATTTTATTTTGAACTCAAAATTTTTCCTATCAGTAATTTTTCTCGAAAAACTTGTGTTGCTTCCCGTGGAGGTCATTTTGAACATTTACTATAAGAAACATAAGAAACTCCCGTTTTCTGTAAACATTTCTAAAATAAAAATAAATAAACTTCATTGGCCGTAACTCAGTAACGAACCATTTTAGGACATAAATTTATATAAACTTTTTTGCTTATTTATAGTTGTAGAAACCGTCTATGTATAGCCAGCCCTAAATTTTTGTAACACCCTGTATATATATATATATATATATATATATGAAAAAAACCACATCCGATGAGAGAGGAGATTTAAATAATTGCTATTTCTCACTCCAATTAAATTATATATATATATATATATATATATATATATATATATATATATATATGTGTGTGTGTTTAGATAATTCCTTAGCCGTTTATTAAATATAACAATTGATAAATTATTGGAGTTTTTCGGCTTTTATATGAAATATTTACAAATATAAAATTAGTATGTATGTAATTGCAAAGTAAGTGCTGTCTACATTGCTGTCTACAAATTACAAAGCAAATCATACGAAATTTTTAATTGAAAAATATTGTCTACGTTGGGACTTGAACCCAAGTATATATTAGACCATCTTTTGTTTTTCAAGTGATAGCACTCTATTTCACAGGATCGAAAAGAATGCAAAAAATTATATCAAATACATTTTCATTTCTTTAAACTATGATACTCTCAACGAAAATATTGAGTGTGCAATGAAAACCAAACCACTCTGTACATCACAATATAACCCCAAAATTATAAAATATATTTCTCCAGCAGGCGAAGTCAAAGAATTATGAAAAATAAAGACTGTGGGAAGTTGTACTAGTGGTCCTCTCCGTTATTGGTATAATTCTTCATTGAACCATTAAATCTTTAGGAACCCTACAACTTCAAGATTCAACGGTAATAAGAATACAATAAGCATTAATATTATCTACCACCAGAATCCTTTGAAACTTCCTAAATGCTCCAGAATAACATACCTAAAGATAAGATGACCCAAAATAGTCCACCTGTTATGTGCCTACAGGCAAACGCGCACAAAATAAAATAAATGTAATAATAATAATAATTTATTTATCCAACAGTGTTAAGCCAAATGAAGAATAATACTACAAGAAATTGAATTAAGCTGAAGTCCAACCATAAAGTAAAATGTAAAATTCAAGTCAACCGAAAGCAAAAGCAAAAAAAAATGTAGTTTCACTTGGAGAAATAATCAAATAATATTTTTTTTAAATAAAAAGCGCCAATTAAAATAAATTCCTCAGGAAAATATACCATCTCAGCTGTTATTATGAACACCAGAAATGAAACAAATTGTTGACATATTCAGTAAGTCTATTCGATATGTGGTAGTGTAGAAACCTTGGTATGCAACGCGTAGATTCAAATATGCACAACTCAATAATATTCAATGAAACCCTCAGTGCTTTTATAGAGCATTTCATTTCCAGTGATTACATACTAAGCGCTAACGAAGCCATATATACTTCAGGAATTTACGTTATACACCTTCCAAAAAGTTTTTATTAGCTCATAAAATGGATTCCATACTAATGTACTGTACTCAAACTTGGATCTAAGTAGAGAATTGAAAAAGCACACAATATCTAGACGATTAAATTGTCTTGAAGTATAAGTAATATAACCAAACATCTTATTTGAAACAGAAACAACAGAATCCAAATGGATGTATAAAGACAATTATTGATCAAATAAAACACCAAGACCCTTTACGATATTAGGTCGGTGTAGAACGATATAATCAACTTTATAGCTACACCGAACGCACTTCTTTTCAGCATATAGCTTTAGTTATATTAAGATGTAATTTATTTCTGATGCTTCACAAGTGTATAAGATTAATATAATTTTGTAAACCGGCACAATAATGAAGAACTAATATCGGGAAAAAACATCGTCAGCAAATAATATTTATAGTCGAAGGTCTCTAGTAGGGAGTTGATATTCACAAGAAAAAGATACCGACCAAGTTAAACCTGTGTGGAATTCTCGACACTGCAATAACACGATCAAAATCATTCCTATTATATACCAGAAAAATTTTCTGTGACCATAGCAACTTTAAGCGAACTACTAATATATATATATATATATATATATATATATATATATATATATATATATATACGGATTATCTACGGCTGTCGCTACCTCTCCGTCCCCAGTTTTCATATCGTTCTGTCGTAACACATATCTTCCTCTAAATTTCTTGCATCCATAGCTTCGTTAATATCATCTCTCCAACTTCTTCTTGGTCTTCCTCTCTTTCGCTTTTCTGGAGGTATCGATTCTAACACTTTCCTTGGCCATCTCGTCTCATTCATTCTTTCTGTGTATCCGAATCAAGTCAAATCCTATACTTCTGAACCATATGTCGAAATACTTTTAACAATTGAGTTGTAAAGACGAAGTTTTGTGTCTCGTCTAATGGTCTTTTCCCAAAGTATGGAATTGAGTGCTCCAATAGTTTTCCTACCTTTCGTAATTCTTTCCTGGATCTCGTCTTTGCTGTTTCCTTGCTTATTGAAAATTACTCCTAAATATTTAACTTTGTCAATGTTATCTATTGTTTAGTTTTCCAAAGGCAGGTTTTTATCCCTGCCTACAATGAGGTATTCACATTTACTCAGATTTATTTTAAGACCCGCTAGAATATATACTTCATTCAGCTTTCCAACCATATAACTCAAATCCTGCTCGTCTTCTGCGATTACTACCTGATCATCTGCGAAAAAGAGAGTGTATAGGATATTACAACCAACTTGGAGACCCATGTTCTTACATCTGCGTGTCCAGCCTTTTAGGGATTGGTCTAGATATATTTTTAAATTAGGTAGGACACAGACGACACCCTTGTCTGAGTCCCTTTGTGGTGTTAAAGAATTCAGTCAATGATGCTCCCACTTTGATTGCAGTATAATTTTCTTTGTAATATTGTTGGACGGCCCTAATTAATGTTGGCCTAATGTCGAGCTTTTCCATTGTTTTCCATAACTGTGATACTGGGACACTCTGATAAGCTTTTTCAAGATCAATGAAAACGATATGTGTTTCTCTATTTCGCTGAATTCACTTTTCTAATATTATTTTCAAAGTAAAAAGGTTGTCCGTCGTAGATCTTCCTGCCCGGGATCCCGCTTGTTCCTCCGGTTGCTGATCTTCAATGTCTTCTTCTATTAGGTTTCTAAGAATCCCGGAATATATTTTTCCTATTGTTGGAATGACTGCTATACCCGGGTAATTCTTGGGAACGTCTTTTGAACCTTTTTTATTAATGGTCGATATATAGGAAGTTCTCCATTCAGTCGGTGTTTCTTCGCTATTTAAGCATCTCTCAAATAAATATTTTAGTATTCTTAACAGCTTTTCAAGTACATATTTTATAAATTCCGGGTGTATCCTTCCAGGTCCAGGAGATTTTTTCAATTTTGAGTCTTTTACGGATTATTGTACTTGTTTTAATTGAAGATCTATACCGATACAAAATAATTTTAATAACAAAAAAGCGTATTTGTACGATATAAATGTACTATGATACATAACTGTTCTCAGCTGTTTGCACAATGGACCTTATTTCATTTAATGGGTCCTATTACGGCTATATTCTACAATATGCTTCTGGTGTGAATATTTAATAATATTTTATTATTAAAAATACCTTTGTATTATACAAAACTGGTGGGGTTTACCTACTCATGTATGTTTCAATTATTCTGATACAATATGCGTCTGTAATCGTATATTTTATATTTGTATGTAATAGAAATATATTTAAATCTACATGCAATAAAGACTAGAACTAATACATACTACCAAAGCTTCATTTATTAATGCTGAACAATACTTTTGTTACGTTCTATATTCCAACGGTGCTACCATTATTGCTTCGGTAATTTCAGGCTGATATTGCGTTCTTGACACTGTTTCCTTCTTGGCCGACGTTTCTTCGGCCCTTAACATAAAAGCAGGCCGATAATGTGGCGTGGGCTTTAAACAAGAATTTCATATTATGTCTTGTAAGGATGTTACTGATACGATCGGTGACGCCTTGTATACAGGGCAAATGGGCTTTAGAAATGGCAGAAATGTGGTGAGAAACGAAACTAGACAGACTAAGGTTAAGATGCTGGTTTAAGGTTGGATATCGTTCTTGGAATAGTTGTTTATTAAGTTATTGGCGACATGGTTGAAGTCTTTGGATAAGGAATTAAGTTCAGATATAGAGAACGCTTGGACTAAAGAGTTTATAACACAACGTCTTTTGTTTCTTGGGATAATGGTGAGAAATGGCGTTTAGGTATCTATCGGTATGCGCAGGCTTACAATAAACGGAATGTCCTAATAAACCATCAAAATAATGAAGTATTAAGACGTCCAGGGAAGGAGGAGAATCTCGGACTCAACATCTATAGTGAACACAAGTCATCCTTTTGAGACCTTCTTAAAAATCGTCTTTAGCGCTTTAACAGTATCCAATTCTGTTTTGAACGTTTAATGTCTTTTTTTTAAGAGTATAAATAGAAGTTTCGTGCAACTACATGAAGATCATTCTGGGTACACAATTGACATAGTTACTCTTCAAAAATTCTGTCACAACAATAGCTGCATATGGAGGGCGTTGTCACGGTGGTTAAATATTTGTAACAAATAATAAAACCACTTCCAATAAATATTTCACAAATATTGCGAGTGTTGTGAGATAGTTAAATGTGAATCTGTACAAATATTACTGCTTTAGTGTTTATAGTTTTCTCAATTACCACACTAATTGGAGCACCAGACTGCCTTACCTACCAGTCTCCCAGACCATCTTTAAACCCTTTCTGATATCGAAAACAATCACATATTGACCTGGACGATTCCCAGAAGCCGTCTTGATCATGGAAAAAGTTTCCATAGCGAATCTTCCCGGATGAACATAAGAGCTGATCGCATATCTTTGTTCTTTCATTTCATTCATTACGATTTTTAAAGGTACAATAATAAACAAGAAACATGTAACAACTTTCGAATTCTATCAAATTTATAGGAAATTTGTGGAAATTACCATTTTTTAAAATGAAAGAAGCCTTGGGTAATATTTTCTGCTTTTAGTGTTCTGTAGCCTATCGCACAGAATTCTAATAAATTTAATCCCAGTTTTTACTGAAAAGCCCCCGAAATACATTTATAATATTTATTGTTATTTCAATTGTTTTGAATATATTTTCTTTTTCCCTTTCTGTATATGTATACTACTGATCAATATTCATTTAATTTATTTTCTTTTTTTTTCTTTTATGCATTATTGTACATGCTTTATGAAATGTTGTTAATTTTCACCACAAATTATACAATTCTATAGTTAATAGCAACCGGTGTTGGAAGCATAAGGATTTTTATTATTATTATTATTATTTCCTCCACACACAAGAACATTCAATTTGTTCTTGGTTGCCAGTGTGTTAACCCATCGGTTCGTGAGAACAAGATGGCTGGCATAACTATCATAATATTATTATTATTGTTGTTTATTGTTTCTTATTTCCAAGTATTTTTCCGTAACCTAACTATGCAGCTCTCCTTCATATGGCATGCTTCATTCTTAGTAAGCAAATAATAACACCTCCCACCATGTAGGGGGGGGGTTCATTTTCACGGCCCATAGGATCCGGCGCTTTAGTTGTTATGTTGACGAAGTGGGTTGAGATGAAGGTATCTTAACAACATCCTCGTCTGCGTTCTTTGTTTCTACTGAAGCATGCCATGTTTGTGTTTCATTTCCAATTTGCTGTTTCGGTCTTTGCTGGTTAATCCTACCTGAATCCTGCTCCTCCGACCCACCACAGTATCCTTTTCATCCAGTGTTTGGGGCAAGTGTACCCCATTGGGGCTGCTAACCCAACCCAACGGTTAGCTCAGGAACCCGTGGGGTCGCTAGTCCCCAGTAACCTATCTCTAGGCTACCTGTGCGGGGTTATTATTATTATTATTATTATTATATACGAGGTGCTACCCAAAAATTCCCGGAATTTGAATGTGATGGTAGTACAGCTCGATAGCGGTAGATGGTGTGAGCTACGTCTATACTAACTCAGCCTGTAAAACAGTAGTGGCAAACAGTTTTTGTGTTTATATTTGTTGAGTTGTGTTTGTGTTATTCTGCGACACTACAATGTCTGATGTGGAAGAGCAAAAAAAGTGCATCAAATTCTGCACCAAACTCAGTAAAACAGTAGCGGAAAAGTTTTACCAAGCGTTTGGTGCAGATGCTTGGCCCCTGGTGCAAATTCATGACTGGTTCAACCGTTTTAAAAATGAACGTGTGACAATTGATGATGATGAGCGTTCCGGTCGTCCATTGAGGAAAAACGCGCCACAATATATGGCAAAAGTGCGTGATGCTATTCTGCAAGACCGTAGGAGAACAATTCATGAAATTTGATGCGGCGTATTGCTGCGAAGTTTGTGACAGGATTGCTCAGCATTGAACAAAAACAGCACCGTGTTCGTGTGTGCAGAGAGCTGAACGAAACTTCCAAAGGGAATGCTAACTTTATTATCAGAATCATTACTGGCAACGAATCTGGGTGTACGGGTATGATCCCAATATAGAGCAGCAGTTATCACAGCGGAAGACGTCATCGTCACTACGACCGAAGAAAGCACAAGTTCGAAGAAACGTCTGGTCGATATTTATTTTCTTCTTTGACGCTGATGGCATCGTGCACAAAGAATTTCTTCCACCAGATGAAATAGTTAATGGACGATTTTATTGCGATGTTTTTCGGCGACTAAGAGAAAACATTCGACGCAAGCGACCTGACAAGTGGCGCAACAATTCGTGGATCCTACACCATGACAATGCACCAACCCACACGTTACTTATCGTGTGAGACGATTGAGGAGATCCAGACCAAATCGCCGGCAGGTTGAACACGTTAAGACTTCCTGCACTGCTTCCAGTCATGAACGAGTCGCTAGCATCGGTGTATTCATGTGGAAGGAGAGTCCTTTGACGGGGATAGTAGTGAATAAGTCGTAAGAACAATTTATTGTATTTTCTTCTTCACATTCCGGGAATTTTTGGGTAGCACCTCATAATATATATAACTTATTAAAAATCTGGTGTGAAGAACACAAATGCAGGTTCACTATTAATATTTTCTGTGAACGTGTCCGAATATATCCTATCCCCAGAGACGTAGATACGTATTTCGCTTTTCTACAAGCTCATCGGTACGCCCCTGCTGGAGAAAGGATATTTCCAGACACATTCACAGAAAAGAACCACCTCGCCCTATCACCGTAATTATCCAGACCGAGCGCAGAAGTAAATTCGGCGCTACCTGTTGTCAGACAGCCGAAGTACCTCGCATACCGTCCACATAATTAATGTGAAGTAACGAAGCCCTTCCAAAGGTTAGCACAGCCAAACTCTCTAGAAAACTGCATTTTGTTTGTGCCTTCACTCATACTACGGCTTAACCGCATGTGTAATGTATCAGAATAATTGAAACATACATGAGTAGGTAAACCCCACCAGTTTTGTATAATACAAAGGTATTTTTAATAATATAAAATATTATTAAAAATCTGGTGTGAAAATCTGTCTGACAACAGGTAGCGCCGAATTTACTTCTGCGCTCGGTCTGGATAATTACGGTGATAGGGCGAGGTGGTTCTTTTCTGTGAATGTGTCTGGAAATATCCTTTCTCCAGCAGGAGCGTACCGATGAGCTTGTAGAAAAGCGAAATACGTATCTACGTCTCTGGGGATAGGATATATTCGGACAAGTTCACAGAAAATATTAATAGTGAACCTGCATTTGTGTTCTTCACACCAGATTTTTAATAATATTTTATATTATTAAAAATACCTTTGTATTATACAAAACTGTTGGGGTTTACCTACTCATGTATGTTTCAATTATTCTGGTATATATAACTTTATCACATAACTTAGAAAACTTCTTTAGAGGCATCTCCAAAAAAGAAAATATTATCTTACAATTATAGAAATTGTTATACCAAAATAACTAATAAAAAGGACACATAAAATTATAGTATTTCTTAGTTTCAGAGAAATATTACCTTTTTACAAATAAATAAAAGAAGCGCTTTTAATGTTTGCCACGCTATAACGTATAAGAATGATTTATAAATAGAACATAATATTTTCAAGAAGAGTTTCTTTTCTTTTTATTCCAATATTTTAAACTCTCGTAATTTTGCTTTCTGTTTATTATACAAAGTCAAGTTATTTACGAGATTCCTTTTATTCACTAGAAACTAATGGCAGATCAATAGTTTTGGAAGAAATAAATTCCCCACTAATGTTATACTTATGTCTAGCAAAGTTTCTTTTAAAGCAATTCAAAGCAATTCGTTTCATTAACTTAAACGAATATTCTTATGTTATTTTGTTTTAGATTATGCATTGTCTAGCTGATAATGTATCCTAAAATATATAAATTACCTATTATAATTATGACAGACATTGTTAACTTGTTAATAACATAAAAATCAATTTTAATTAAAATATATTCTTACTTCTTATTTAATTTAGAAAAATTTTAAATTTTCTAATTATTTATAGTAAAATACGGTTACTAACAGTGATAATATAGATACTCATTTTGAATTTAGGATATTTACTGTAGAGTTATTAATGTTATTTAAAACTACAGTATTGCTTATCGAAAATTAAACGAAAAAAACTACTTTTTAGAGTGACACTGTTATTAAATTGATTTGCAAACGCTGCAATTTAATGATCAATTTCGATGTAACACCACGTCGAATGATATTTTGACCAATTTCGATGTCACGACACTCTTCGCGAAAATATCGCGCATTGATTGTTTAGTTAAGAAGCGAATACATACAAATAAATACTTCAATGCAAATTTACATAATTATCCAACAAAAGTAATGCTAAACAAGAAATTAACGAAAGGAAATTAACCAAATCCTGCTGTGAAACTGAAGCAAAGATAATAAATAAAAATAATGTTATGAAGACAGTGATAGTTGTTTTGGCGTTCGTGATGTTGACGTTAGTCAATGAGCAGCGCTGAATGTTCTTCTACGCTCTGTCTTAATGATATTTCATATTATTAAAATTGTTTTTGTTTTATACAAAATTTGGTGATGTTCTACCTACTCAAGTATGTTTCAAATTACATTGTTATATACACATTCGGTTGTGTCCGATATAGAGTGGAGACACCTTAATACATCTTCCGCAAGTTGCGGTTGTCTCCGTAAGATGGAAGCCTCTGACTTAGTTTTGCACTTGTTATGAAGACGGTGATAGTTGTTTTGTTGTTCGTAGTGTTAATATTAGTTAATTAGCAACGCTGAACGTTCTTCTACGCTTTATCTTAATAACTTCTGTAATGTAGCAAGAGTGTTTGTTGTGTGAAAGTATCTCTCCAGCGATGCGCACTCACAATTCTGTAGTATGATGAAACACGTATCAGCGTATCTGAAGAGATATTTTCACACATATATGAACTTGTATTGTGTTCTCCACACCAGATTTTAATAGTATTTTATATTATTAATAGTATTTGATATTATTAATAATATTTTTTATTATTAAAAATGTTTTTGTTTTATACAAAAATAAGGGAACGAAAATATTGCAACAAAATTATAATAGCGCCTCTATTACAACTTACTGTACTTGTATTTTTTAAGAGAAATGCAGACATAGGTGATAGCTACATTTTCTAATAATAGCTAATTTAGAAAATTTAGCTGTTAAAAAATTACTAATAATCTCAATACTAAACAACGTACATCCACGTTCACTAATGCTTACAATGGTCTCATTAAATACATTTATCTACGACTATTAAATAAAACGTCAAATATTTGTATATTTTTTAGTTAATTATGTATGTATTATTAACCGATTCAGTTACAGTTTTTATATACAATCTCATAATTAAACTATGTATTGATCATTATTGCATTATGTAAACTCATAATTGCATTATATACAACAATTTTTGAATCCATCTCACAGATCAGTAATAATATAGATGTTAATAGTAAAATAGATCCCTATATATAGCTTGTGGACTGGTCACCGTGCGGGGAAAGGGGATACTTGTGTATGCAACAAACATAGCTGTAGTTAAATCATAGGGGTTATTCAAATTTTATGTATGAAGGAAAAATTAATATTTTGTTCGATTAACTTCTGTATTGCAATAAATATATGTAATTTAGCACCCATTAAATAATTTAATTCTTTTCCACCTACTTGAATAACTTCAAAATATATATCATAAAATGTAAATTCAAAATTACAAACAAACGTAATTCGTATAAAAATATATTTAGGATCTATACCAACTCTTATGCCAGATGAATTTAAAGAAATACAATAGTATTTTCAAAAATTGTATAGTTTGAGGCTTCAGAATATAACACTATCCAGTTAAAATTAATCTAAAAATTAATAATATCAAAAAAATGGTAAAACTATACACTATTATCCATAGTCCTAAATACTACTTACACAAACAAACAATAAGTCCATCGAAAGTTTATAACACACGGGCACGAGGTCACAAAATTTAAATATGGCGAATACTAATCGACCAAGATAGCCAATATTAAATTTTTCGTTAACATATGAAATTCCTACCCCAGAGCAACTTCTAAATGCAACACCATTGTGATATTTAAGTTGCATAACTAATTTCCTTGTCCTCACTTTGTTCAGGTGCCTTACCCTGCAAAATTATACACGGATCGCCTATCAAGCTACACATCTATACGCCGTTCACGATTCGAAGACGTGCACGTCTTCAACAGTTTTTTCGGAATCACCATCACAAAAAAATAAAATAAGTATAATGTTTATATATCAATATCATTGCGAATGCATATTTATGTTGGTGCGAATATCCAGTGTTGACACATATCGTGTTGTCTTATTTTACGTGTGTTTGTTTACTCTTGGTTTGAAATGGGGAAAGCGTTTTGCAGCCAATGTAATCGACTTTTTGCATTCGCGATTGCAAACTGTGAAGCAGAACGCGATAATGATAGACAATGCCTTTATCAGCTGTGGTAGAAGTAAAATTGTATTTTTCTATAATTTCATTTACATATTGCACTTTTTTTGTAGCGTGCAGTAAAAGTTTTAGTTATTCGTGGCATCTGTCAGCAGAATTTTCACGGAAATACAAAAAGGACACACAATTTGCAGCCCCAAACAGAAACATGACAAAAAGAAAAATATAAGATGTAAATAAATAGTAAGATATTTGAAAAAATTGACTGTATTATAATATAATTGTGGTATAATTATAAAACAACATTATTACCCTAACATCATTAAATACTATACTTGTCGAAAGGGATATTTTTATGGGTGGTAAAACATCTTTATGAAGAGTGTTGCGGAGCCTTGGGTTCCAGTATAAAACGGAAGATCCAAGAAGAGCGCTAGTGGAATTACCACATATTGCTCTAAAACGAGTAACTTATTTTTAAATTGATTTATAATACCTGGTATCTATCATTTTCTTTCAATATATATACTGATGTAACACAAATGTCTTTTTAGTATTCTATTTATTATTAAATACGTATAAAGTTTTCACCTGTTTTTATTGTTTAATTACTTTGTAAGAGAATTAATAAATTCTACTATTTATAAATTATAACCTAAATATTACAAGTTTGACATAAGCGTTTAATACCCTAACCTGAAATGTAAACAAATCGATTTTGCCAATGGATTTTTAAAATGATTTCGCAACATTGTTTTGACGTCATTGATGACGTGCAGGTCTTCGAATCGTGAACGGCGTTAATATATTTGTGATTTGTGATCCATCTTAGTTGACGTTTATAGGTAACCATGACTACTTGAACGCAAAATTTATATAAATAATATCGCGTCCTGTCACGCGTTGTTTGAATCAAGGTTTTTTTTTGTCAAAGTGTGTGTAATATTAATAAAGTTTGATTGTTTTTGTTTATAGTCCTAGATAAAATTTGACTCGCACATAATGGCTATAATTCACTCGGATGATTATACACTCGCTTCGGCTCGTGTATCAACTTCATCCTCGTAAAGTATAGCTAAATTATGTGCTCGTTAAATAATATACTATAAAATTAAATTAATTTGATTGTTTTATATTTTCTGGTCTGATTTTGTTATCCTGTACTCATATTCAACTTTATTTTATTTCAAACTGTTACACACATAATTATATATTTTTTGACACATCTGGTTTTGGATCCCTTATCATTTCACGAGTCTTTCTTCATAGATATGCAATAGTTTTCGCAATAGTTGGTTTTTCGAATCTAAATACAGTTAAGATATGAATTTTAATTCATATCTTCATTCGATGAAATCTTCAGGAATTATTAATTTGCTAATATAAGTACAATTTTATATTTTACTTTGTATGGCTAATCTGTAAATACTCTATTAAGTCTGATGAAGAAACAAATACAGCTTCGAAACGCTACGTAGCAATAAATCGTTTTAAATGATACATTGACCCAAATTCTGTTTTTATTAACAGTAAAATCATATACATATCAGAGTAAATTTGATCCAGTATTTTATACTCAAAGGATTTTACATATATATATATATATATATATATATATATATATATATATATATATATATATATTATTAACGACCCCTGATCATGTTCTTATGTTAATAATAATAATTAATAATATTTAGATAATAATAAAAATAAAATATGGAAAATATACCAGAGGCGTATATCTGTTTTTAAAATTATATTCAAATAGCGCTATCAATATAATTAGTTGATAATTAAACGTTCTTTAAATAAATATAAGGCTTGATTCGATAACGTCTCAGGTGTACTGAACGAGGTGTTTATTTTGCTTAGTTGGTTACAAACAGAGTGTTGTTCAGGTAGAAATCAAACAAAACGCTGGTAAACATTAAATTAAGCTTTAATAAGAGTAACTATCAGTATCAACAACAAACAACTAAATGCACACACATGAAAAGTAAACAACGGAAATAAAATCAAATATATTCAAGTAATAGGTACGATTACGATTACCTCCAAATGTGAAGAAATATTATACAATATCTTGTAGAGATTTATCGAGGTAAATATATTAACATGACCTGACTAAGAATTCGGGAGCAATTGATTGGCGCTTTTTCTTCCCACGTTACAATTCTATTGGACTTTATAGCCACCTCCTGGCTAGTTGTTTGCAAATCGCGAGGGAAACGCTAGAAAATGCAGGAAGCTTGTCGACTTTTTCCCTCCAAAATTGCAAACGGCCAAATTTGCTTTCTGGAGTAGCCTGGGATGAATCTTCTTGGACGAATTTACTCTCTCAACAAATTTTTAAATAGAAAATAATGTTATTCGTAAATACGTATTCATGTTGATGCATTTTTACATATATCATACAACATTATTATGGGTAATTTCAGGTTATAATGTTACTATACAGTATGTCATTTTTATAAAAAATAAATAAATAATTACAAAAGATTGCTTGCAAAACTTAATAAATACAATAATTAGTGTTATTCTCAAACAAAAATACTTATGTTGTACATTTCTCGATTCTGCTTCATTGCATGTGCATTTAATTAGTTCTTTGCTTACTTTTGGAGATGGTATGTACCAACATAATATATATATATAGTACCTTGATACCTTGGTATGATATGGTAAACTTAATAAGTACGCGATTATTAAAGGTCTTAAAGACCTTTAATCGCCGACTTATTAAGTTTACTATATATATATACATATACAGGGTGTTCCCTGACGTAACCAACAAATTTACACAATGTATTCTAGAGGTGATTTTAAACAAAAAAGTTCATATACACTTTGCTTAATTTCTTTTTCGTTCATTAGATTTCAACAAAAGAAGAAAACTGTTTCAGTAATGTATTTAATTATGAAATTACATAACAACAACATAACAAATTAATAAACTAATATTACAACAATTGCTCGAAATGTTCGCCTCTTCGTTCTGAACATGTTGCTAGTCATTTTATAAAATGACAAATAACCAATAGTTACTTATGTCATTTATCGATAAGTGATAACTGTCAAAATATTATCGGTAACCATGCCTAGAACGTACACTAATACGGAATACGCTGGCATGGTGTTTGTGTATAGGTATTGCGATCAAAGCGGATGTGCTGCTGTACAAGAATATCGTCAACGTTCCAAATCGTGCAGTTCCTCACCATACGACATTTTCTAATGTCTTTCAGTGTTGGAGAGAGACGGAATCTTCTCCAATTTCACTTGTCGAAAGAAAGTTAGATTTTCCTCAGCAAGTTGATGTTGTCCTAAATGAAGTTGAACAAGATCCATCCACAAGTATAAGCAGGATATCTACCATGACCGATGTTTGTCAAACCCAGATATGGCGAATTTTACATCACAATGGACTTTTTCTCTATCATTTACAGAAAGCTCATCATATGCTACCACGAGATTTTGTGAATCGCGGATAGTATTGTCAATGGTTACAGAACAATTTAGAACTTATTGCGCGTATCCCTTTTATAGACGAGTTTCAATTTACTCGAGAAGGTATAAACAACACTCGGAATTCTCACACTTGGGCTACTGAAAACCCACATAATGTAGTTTTGGTTAAACATCGTTTTTCTGTAAATGTATGGTGTGGGTTGTTAAACAATGACATTATTGGGCCACATTTTATCCAAGGAAATCTTACGGCAAATTATTATAGGAATTTCTTAGAAGATACTTTACCGGGATTATTGGAAAATATTCCACTGGAAACTCGACGCGGCATGTTTTATCAACATGACGGCGCTCCACCGCATTTTAGTAGGCGAGTTATTGAATTTATAAATCAAATGGACGGTGGCTGGGCAGAGGGGGTCCTGTATTATGGCCTCCACGTTCTTCTGACCTTTCACAATTGGACTTTTTCTTTTGGGGTTGTCTAAAAACTCGTGTTTACCATAACGGTAAGCCAAATACACGAGAAGAATTGATCGAAAGAATAATTGCAGGAGTAGATTCCCTACGAAATGAACTTGCAGATATTAACTGGCAACAGAACATGGCCCAAAGACTAGCAACATGTTCAGAAATAAGAGGCGAACATTTCGAGCAATTGTTATAATATTAGTTTATTAGCTTGTTATGTAATTTCATTACTAAATTCATTACTGAAAGTTTTCTTCTTTTGTTGAAATGAAACACGAAAAAAAAACATGAAAAACGAAAAAGAAATTAAGCAAAATGTATATGAACTTTTTGTTCAGAATCACCTCTAGAACATATTGTGTAAGTTTGGTTACCTCAGGGAACACTCTGTATATGTAAAGATAATTATTTCTTGACCTTTGTATATTATAGTAGATTTAGTTAGACGGTGATTTAGGGTCTATTTTACTTAATATGTATATATTTAAAATAATTCAAATCTTACATATTTCGCAATAACTGTCTTTTTCAAAGAATTTTATAATTTAAAATTCTTTGACAAAGGCAGTATTGCCGAAACATGTAAGATTTGAATTATTTTAAATACCAAAACCAAAGACCAAACAAGTATATGATGTAAACGCAAACTTTGAAGACATTTTTGGTACATTTTTCGTGTCTAGTAGTTCTGGTGAAACATGTATTTTTCCTTTTCATTCTACCAATCATTGTGACAATGCGCTTGAGTAGAATCTGGCCTAATTCATAGGACTCCTCCAACAAGTTTTCCAATGTAACGCTGGATGCTCCATACGTACGCTGTGTTATTATCGCATAATACCTAAAATTTAATTCAATATCGAGCAGGCTTACTGGGCATGTATTGCCTAAAAGAGTACCTGCCACTGAACCCAATTATTTGTTCACAAACGATTACAGTTGCATCTGGATTTTGGTCAAATTTCCACCCACTTATCCCAACGCTCCCTAATAGCCACAAATTTACCCCGGACTCTTCTTTCAGTTCGTGTTTGTTTGTTCTCAAATCTTATTACTTTGGAAATTCGTTTGAAATTCTCTAAAGACAACGCTGCACGAAGTATACTCGAGTTGTTTAAATCTAGTTGGTCATTTAAAGCTAATCCTAAACTATTGTATCTATTAATTTCTAAGTTTTCTAACAGGTTAAGTTTTTTACTTTTTTCTTGAATGTGTAAAATTTTGAAATCTATATTAAATCTATGATTGATATCTATACAATGACTTGCGAAAGTTGAATCTGTTTTCTTTTCTTTATGGCTTCTCTCGTGTTCTTTCATCCTAATTTTGAATGTCCTCCCCGTTTGTCCTATGTATACCTTATTACAATCTTCGCATGTTAACTTATATACACCAGAATTTGATTCTTTGTCTATTTTATCTTTGTTGTTTTTAATAATGTTCTGTATAGTATTGTCTGTTTTAAATGATATATGTTCGTTATTAAGTTTTTTAATGAAAGCACCAATTTTTTCCGAAATTTTTCCTAAGTAAGTGATTGAATTATAGGAATTAATTATCTTGTATTTTAATTTTGGATAAACTAAGGAAAGGGTTTTAGATTTTTGTTGGCTATTTAGGATGTTATTGACAATATTTATAGAGTAACCATTGTTTAATGCTATTGTGTATATTCTATTTAGTTCAAGGTTGAAATTACTTTTACTCATAGGTACATGAATTAATCTATATACCATTGATTGGTATGCTGATAATTTGTGTGTTATAATATGAAAAGAATTAGCGTGTATTGTGGTGTCTGTATGTGTTGGTTTATGGTTTACAGCGAACTCGTGTTTATTAGTTTTGTGTGATATGGTTAAATCTAGAAAATTAATGCTTTTATTTATTTCTGTTTCTATAGTAAAATTTATTTTGGGGTGAATAGTGTTGATGTGATATTAGTGGGGCCTTAAGCCCTAAGGCAGAATCGCCATGTGATATTAGTGCCGTTTGGGCACGTTCGTGGCAGGACGCCACGTGATGTTAGCCTGGTCCTGAGGGCTACATCGTTGAGCCTTCACGCAGATATCGTTGTCCCGTTAAATGATACACAAAGTTCGGGTAACATATAATTTAATACATAACACTTATAAATTGGTTAACTATTATTTACATTCTTACTAACTAGTATGTAGACTGAATGTGTGAATGTGAATGTGCAAATGTGACTGTGATCTGAATATGAATATATCTAGAATGATCCTTCTTACTTACATTACAGTATATATACATAAGCTAAGATCCTCGGACTACTTAGGGAATGTAATACAAACCCTGACATGTAGCTGGTGTTTGCAAACAACTCGCGTTAGCGAGGACGTATTTGTAACACACGTTACACTTGCGTTACGGGGACGAGGCTGTGACCTCATTGAGAATGTTTGCATACACACAAACTGCATTGCGTTATTACATTGATATAATTATGTAAAGTTTTTAATTGTCTATCTGAACCGTTAAAGCAAATTAATATGTCATCAACATACCTAAACCAATATACCAAACAAGGGATGTGTACTAATTATAGTTTCTAAATTATTCATGAAAATTTCCGCTAATAAGGGGCTTAGTGGATTTCCCATTGCTAGACCCTCTGTTTGTTTATAAAATTTCTTTTTAAATTGAAAATAATTTTGTTCCAGGCACGTTTCTAAGAGATGTAAAATTTCGGTCTTTGTGACAATGTTCGTATTTCTACGTTCTAGTTGTAAAGTAATTAAATCTATTACCTCCTGGGGTGGGATACTAGTGAACAAATTCGAGACATCAAAAGAAATGAGTTTACATTTGTTTGGTAATTGCAAGTTTGAAATGTTGTTAATTAATTCCTGGGAATTTGTAACGGAGAACTTAGATTTGAATTTAGTGCGTGTAAGAATTAAATCTATTAAGTGTTTGGACACATTTCTACAAGGTGCTTTTACGTACGATACTACTGGTCGTATAGGTATATTTTCTTTATGTAGTTTAATTAAACCGTATAATTTGGGAGGTAGGGGATTCATGTCTAAAACGTAAATCATATAGAAACGAAAACGCGCAGCATCCTTCGGAAAAGGAAACCAATAATTTTGACTTCAAAATTGCAACAAAAAATTGCCGAACACGATACAGTCCATTGAATAAATTTAAAGAGGCACATACATATTTACATCGTCTTAGAGTTTGCATAAATAAACGAAGACATTCATTACACTGGTAATTTACCTGAAGACAGGTCACTGACGTAAAATGAGTCAGAATCAACAAATATACACGACCTTACTGTCTTGGCATCTAATTCGCAATATGTCTTTGCAAACAGAAATATCTCTATCATGCAACTGTTGTAATTATAAACATGTAACTACGTGAACATATTTTGAGATTCCTTGGTTTTCAAACTATTTTTTTTTTGTAGTCGTTAGTGCTACAATCGTGCACAATAGCCTGCTATGACGGACAAAGTGATCGTAATTTGAACATTGAGCGCGGAAATAGTTTAGACTATCGAACTGAAAACACTTTTTAAATGCTAAATTTTATGATTTATTTCCGCCATGAAATAATTTCTATTTGATCTCATTTGATATATCCCGTGGATAGTTGTTATATTACTGTCATTGAACAAATATTAATGTCAAAAAGATTCACAACTTCCAGTTCAGAAGTATTTTTACAGTACGTATCTACACATTTAATCCGAAATTTTTTTAAATTTTCAATTTTCGGGATCATTATCAAATTTTGCACGTGTATTTATTCTAATACTTGTTTTTGTGAATCATTCCTATTCTATACAAATAACATTTTGGAGAGCGTTGGGATATCAAGTGGATTATATATACACTGACTTTAGAAAATTGCTCGATCAAGTTAACCATTACTGAAACTACTACATTCTACTGAAACTGGAAAAATACGGCATAATTGGAAATATTCTAGCATTGCTTCGATCATACCTAACGGATTGTATTCAGAATGTTATCATAGGTAACACCATGACTCGAAATGCTCTTATTACATTCGGTGTACCTCATGTGAGTCCTATTTTATTCTTACTATTTCTAAACGATATAAAATTTTGTCTTCATTTTGGTGGTTTTCTTTTATTTGCTGGTTATATAAATTTTTTCTTGACACCCGTAGGGTAATTTTAAGGTTTATTGATTATAATAATAATAATAATATAAATTTTTTCTTGCGCATTTGCTCTCCCAACGACTGGTTCAATCAGATTTAAATGCTTTTCACCCATGATCTATTAAGAACCACATGCCAGTCAACATTAATAAATGTCAAATAATATCATTTGCTAGGCAGCAGAATGGGCCTTTAGCAGCACAATACTTTTTGAATAATGCTCCTCTTGAGAGAGTACAATCGTTCCGAGATTTTGGAATAACCCTGAAGTGCGAACTGAGATTCCATTTTCACATTGACGATATCTTATGTAGAGCAAATAAGATCTGTTGATTTATTAAGTGCCAGACACGTGAATTTAAAAATGTTATAACTATTACAAAATTGTACTCTTGACTAGTGCGGCCAATCTTAAAGTACTGTTGTATTATATGGAATCTATATGCCGCTACAAATCGTGAGAACATTGAAAGAATTCAACGAAACATGATAAATTGCCTGTAATTATTTGGACCGACTTCAACCTATTGGGCTTTAAGTCATTAGAAACAAGACGGAGGAAGGCATATCTCGACTTCGGATTCAGGCTCTTCAACAATTACATTAAGGTGTATGGAGTTGCTGTCCCTATTCGATGTGAGAGTACCAACAAGAAATAACGATGTCTTTACAGTGCGTTATCACCGAACAACATATGGACTCAATAATCCAATAAATTAAATTACGAAAAAACTGAATGGTTTGCCATTTGATATAGATCTATTTAATTGCACGAAAACTGCATTTTTTAAGTATGTAAATGGTATAGATTTTGATATGAATTAGAGTTTCTTTTTGATTTTGTAAATTTTATGTTATATGTGGCTCTTTATTATAGACATGTTTTAGGATTAGGTATCCTATAATGTTTAAATAAATAAAATAAATGATGAAAGAAAATAAATTATTTTTTTTTTAAATATTGTACACAATTCTTATAAGTTTATAAGTTTCATAAGGCACCATTTTGCTGCACGAGTTTTCTAAAGAACGGCAAAAGGCCTTATGAATCGAGTTTTTTATACTATTTTTTCTATTTTGCGTTTTTAACATTGAAATTATTTCATTTGAAAGTTCAGAGTTTTATTTTTATATAAAGTACGCAGTTGGTCACATTGATACTTGACATTTTCAAATTTAAATCTTGCTATTCGCGAAGTATATTATATTAAATATTATTTATTAATTTTTGTTTACATTACTTGATATTATATTTAAAAATATAAACATGAGTGCCATAGAAACTAATATATCGTGTTGTCATTTGTATACAATATACATTGTTTGTGTAGCCTACGTACATATATTATATCTGCCAAATGTACTTAAATCTTAAAATCAAATGACAGCAATGATATTTATTGCTGGGTTCGAAGTTTCGACAAACGCCAACATTGAAAAATGAAAAAAAGCGTATCCATTTGGCTTTACAGAAGACTTCTTTTTATACTTTTATAACAGTTGTTCCTTAACTGCTTGCTATAATGAATATGCAATCTTCTTTTTGAATTCCTTTCAGGTGTCTTATATACATACATATATCCTGATATTTGTGTTCTGCTTTTCACTATGAATATCCAAATTTTTCCCTTATCTTTTACCCGTTATAACTCCTTTGTGGCGTTAAAGGTGTGTAAAGCTCTTCTTCGTCATACTTTAAAGAATTCTAGTTACCTTATTTCTATTTATATCGCTCTATTGGTTTCAAAGCCACATCATTGGATGTTTTCATTTGATCCATCGATTTTGTAACATCATTCTTTATGGCTATGTTGTTTGAGAGCACTATTTTCATCTCATTTTTGTTTATTTTTTATGATGTAATTATTCTCAAATATTTCATCAATAATATGCAATCACTCTTACTACTGCCAGTAAATGTATACCTATCATTCGCGTATCTATTCATATATGTTTTTCTTCGTTCATGAATATTCCTTCCGCTCATTGTAAGAATGATTTACTATATCTGCTTAACTACCTGTCTAATCTATATTTTCCCTTACTCCCCGCTACATCCTATTATACTAGCGATTCCATATCGTAAAACGCGAGAGTATTTTTGTTTTTCATGCTTTATTTTTTGTTGGGCTGAACTTATTTCTTCTGCAGACCGAAAGTCTTCAAAGTTTCGAAGGATAGAACTCCATCCTTAACTTTTCTGTAAAGGGCTATTTTCCACTAGGCTAATATTAAGATTTCTTCTACCAAAAATTTTTATCTTTTGAAGAAGACTCCTCCAGATATTTTTGTATTCGTTCCTGGGATAATGACATTCTTACACCTAGGGATTGGTTATGATTTCTGATTATATGTATGTATAAGTAGAAAACAATAGTAGAATATTTTGCGATAATGAAGCAATCCCAAGCCAAGCTAATGCCATACTGCCAAGATTACTTTTGTAATCTTGACAGTATAAGGGCTAATGCTAACTATGACTTAATGGTGTCTTTCTGATATTTTTTCATGAATTGTTGTCTGTTGTTGCACATAAATCTCAACAGTGATGGCTACATTTCTCGGAATCAATTCACAACAAACGACTCCTTCTCTGTCGAACTTACGTCAATTAGTATCAGCTTTTGCTAGGAGAGTTGCTTTTTTGGTTAAGTCATGCTTTTGTGTTCTTGGCTTTAACATGAAGGCACTATTTTTTGTCACCAGTGACGACAACAATGTGAGACCAATCATCCAGTTTTTTAAATGTCCATGGATACATTTAAAAAACTGGATGATTGGTCTCACATCCATGGAATGGTTTGGAGTGCAAATACCGTATTATGATTGATTTGTCCGTAATGGACAGTTCCCGAATTGATTGGACTGGGTCACCATGAATTATAGCCTTCAGACGATCTCTCTTTATCTTCACGAACGTTGAGAATCTTTTGTCAAAATGTCCTTCTTTAAATAAAAAAAAAACATTTTTGCATTATACTCTCCCAATTATTTCATTATGAAACAGACATGTAAATAAATTTACATATCTGTAACTGTATACTTGGACAATACCTCGTATTTTCGGCATTTACTTCTGCTTAAGACATATGTTTCTGCCATTTATAGGCGTCGTCAGCTAAGCTAATGAAGCAATGTATACAAATGATACAAATCTTTATAAATCTGACGACGCCTATAAATGGCAGAAACATATGTCTTAAGCAGAAGTAAATGCCGAAAATACGAGGTATTGTCCAAGTATACAGTTACAGATATGTAAATTTATTTACATGTCTGTTTCATAATGAAACAAAAGCTTTATACGTGCATATAACGTATAGACATATTTAAAACATTTTTGTATATCTACCGCCACCTGGCTCGTTTTAGAAGGACTACCCGTATTCCTTTCGGTTCGTATGAGCATAGCTTGTCAATCGAAAGATCGCTTTCTTTGGTATAGTCTCTTTCGTCCGTAAGATGTCACTCGTAAATAAGTGCCACCTTATAGAATGAAACTTGCTATATCTAATGAGCGGTTCGGCTTAATGTCATATACAGATACAGATTTATAAAGATTTGTATCATTTGTATACATTGCTTCATTAGCTTAGCTGACGACACCTATAAATGGCAGAAACATATGTCTTAAGCAGAAGTAAATTCCTAAAATACCAGGTATTGTCCAAGTATACAGTTTCAGATATGTAAATTTATTTACATGTCTGTTTCATAATGAAACAAAAGCTTTATACGTGCATATAACGTATAGACATATTTAAAACATTTTTGTATATCTCCCAATTATGTTTTTACCGCAAATGGTTTTAGCTGCTTCCGATTAATTTACTCCTCTGTTAAACTCGATAGATAGAAACAAAAAAAGCATATGTAGAAAATTCTCTTTTTTTTCTCTTAACGTTACATTTTTTTTTGTGTCAATAATTTTGGACAATTTCAAAAATTTTCAATAAAACAATGACATCTTTCTAACAATTTCTTTTCCAAGCCACAATCATTCTAGAATCCAGAAATACTCACTCAGATGTGTTTAATTTAAACTACAAGGTTGCTTTGTTATTGACTAAGCTGATCTTTGGCTAATTTTTCTTGTGAGTAGTATTACATTTAAAGTTTTCTTTGTGTACTGGATTTTCAAATTATTTCATGTCATGCATTACACTTTTATTGGGACTATACGTCCTATTATAATAAATAATTTGTAATAAATAAGTAGATAAATTAATAAATAAATAGATACCCAAATACCAACTCAAACATAAAGCGATGCTAACAGAATGTTTTATAGGAACAGTTGGCTGCATAGTAAGTAGGCTGCGAGGGAAATATACACACAACATCACAAGACTTGAACCCTCTCCATATAAAAGAAATGAATGGTATATTGTTATTTCTGGGAACTTATCAAAGTAGGCACATTGTATGGAAAAAAACAGCAGTGACGTTTGATGATATATATATATATGATTTATTGTCAATTGTTGACGAAAACGGTCAGTTTTGTTGCATTTGTAGTCAAACAATTTTCGCGATCATATCGTGTTATAATGCCGGGCCGTAAAATTTCCGTCTTCAATAAAACAAGAATTATTGCCTTGCATAAAGCGGACATTCAAATCATCAAATTCAAATCAGCCGCGATGTTAAATATTCCTAGAGCATCTGCTGTACGTATAGTGCATAGATATGTAGGAAGTGGTTCTGTAGAAAGAAGATCACGTTCTGGACGTCCCCTAGTGTCGAATGAAAGGGAGGATCGTTACTTGGTTCAATATACCCGGAGGCATCGAAATACTTCAGCTTCAGCCCTAAGAGCTCACTTCCAAGGTACGTTTCGTCGTGTTATTTTAACCTCTACCATTCAAAGAAGACTTTATAGTGCGAATTTACGTGCTAGAAGACCTTTAAGAGTACCCACTCTATTTGCACAACACCGAGCTGCCCGTTTCCATTGGGTGCGGAAGCACAGGGGTTTGTCTTTTACGGCAGTGGCGATGGGTCTTATTTGCCGATAAGACCAGAATTAGATTGGTGAGTGTTGATCGTAGACAACGGATCTGAAGGGCACCAGATCGTCAAGAGCGATTTTTCCGCGTGAAGTTGCTCTTTACAAAAGGGGTACAGTCATGTTCTGGGGTGATACAATGTTCAATCGCCGTACCGCGCTAATTCCCATACAACAAAACATGACAAATGCAGTTTACATTTAAAACGTTATTAGACCCATTATCTATCCATTACGTAATGAAGTTGGTGAAAATTTCATCTTTATGGATGATAATGCCAGACCACATCGTGTAATAAGGGTTCGGGAGGTATTTGAAGAAGGATATATCACCAGATTGGATTGGCCAGCACAATCCCCCGATATGAACCAAATAGAACGTATGCGGGATTTTGTTGTTAGAGCCATTGGCAATCGGATTAACCCACCCGACACCGCGGAAGAATTAACCATAGTGGCTATAGAGGAATTGAACAATATTCCGCAAGAAATCATAAATTCATTGATTATTTCAATGGATAGACGTGTCAATGCCTTAGTAAGAAGCAGAGGAGGGCATGCTATATATTGAATATTGTTTGTTTAACTTCGTCTAATTACTTTTCGATGTCGTCTGGCGTCCCACAGGGGTCCAATCTCGGTTTCTTACTTTTATTACTTTTTTTCAAAATTCTTTCTTGTTTATTTTTTTTTTCTTTTTGCTTCTTCTGTTGGTGCCTATGTTGATCAACAATTTTCATTATTAAATTTTCATCTTAAAAAAAACGTGTTTTCAATATAATATTTTTATTGTTCTTAATAAGACACTATTATCATAATCTTTTGGGGGTCCAATACTTTTGATGTTGAGTGTATATGACAATAGATTCATCGTTTTTCTCATCTATAAAAAATCTATATCTATATCTATCTATAAAAACTTTTATATATATTTATACATCTCTCTCTTTCCTAATTTGTGTCTACTATCAAATATCTACGTCAAAATATTAATCAATAGTTCAATATTTCATAATGAAATTCCACATGTACTATTTCATAAATTAATTTTTTCACTACGCCCCATTAACTTCTATGATAACATTCAAAATAAGGAATGCTGAATAATTATTCAAAATAATTTTGTTATAATCTTTCATTAATCACAATCTCCATCAGAATTTCATAACTATGTGTACAGTGTACGCATCTATCTCCACACTTATAAAGATGCTTTTGTATCCCATTAAATTTGGCATGAGTTAAGAAAATTTTCGACCAACTAAAATAAACATAACCACTTATTAACATGTTCTATTAATAAATATATGCAAACTAATACCTGTATAATATTAATTGCCCTTCATATTAATGTTCGAATATCATACAAACATCTAGATGTGTGCTATTTTTAACATTTTAAAATAACTTGTATGAAATGAACCAAGCCTCCTCTTGTAGCAAGATTTCAAAATTAATGTATGTCTTTCTCAGCTGGCCATCCTCCAAATATACTCGTATTCAGAAGTGTGGTTAATTTAATTTTTAAAAACCGCTGTTATTAATATATCTCGAGAATGTATTTTTGATTTTTAAAGCGTTTTGGCTAAAATTCAATAGTAAATGATTTCTTAAGATTCAAATCTAGTATCTGAAAATTAAGTACCAGAAAACAAAAATATTCTGTTAATTATTTTGCAATGTAGAGTGAATATAGAATAGTCATTAGTCGATATCAACTTTATATGTTGTAATAATTATATTAAATAATAATATAATAATAGACCATTTTACTGTAGTTGTATTTATAGTATATCAAGAACGGTACGGAACTTTTACAGATCAAGGACAACTGTTTGGAGGAGGAGCGAAGCGACGACACCAATTGTTGTCTGAGATCGGTATTTCCCTCGCGTTCGTGATGCTTATGACGTTTTTTGTGCGATGAATTATAAATTATTCAATATTACAATAATTACACTAAATAAGTATTGCGGAATGTCATTCCTATTAAACCTTCAAATCATATTGCCATGATATTAATTTGTAGGTTGCGTTGCTATAGAAATTCGTATTTTAAGTCAATTTACTTACCGTTCTAGAATGCTAATAGTACATTACGTAACTAGAGTTGTAAATAGCGTATTACGCACGAGTGTGTAATTCCACTAGGGCGTAATTTCTTGACAACTCGAGTTTTGTAGCATATTTTTCAACGACCGCCATGATCCCGACAAAATTTCTAAATAAAAATTGTAATTTTTATTAATGAATGTCAAATATTAAATATCTAAAATCAGTGTCACCAACATAAGATCTTTAAAAACAAAAAAAATGCATCAACGAGTCTTCGCAGAACTAAGAAAATCAGTTGAAAAAATTACAAATGCTAAAATAAATTGCATTTAAATTTCATGATTAAGCGATAACCATACGAAAAGAAGGCTGTTTCACTATTTTTCTAGTTTTTTTTTAAATTGTCAATTAAATAAATGTGTTTGAGGGCGGAGTTAATTTACAGCACACGTACGTACTGAAGCATTTACTAGAGGGGGCTGTTGGTTCGATTTTCGCTATTTACACTAGCGGTCGTAGAAAAAATTACTTACCCTCGAGTTTAATGTGTAGCAACCGGTAAACAATACTTACTGTCTTGAAAACCAGGGCGATAAATGGTCAAATAGAATTCAATCGCCCAAAGAAAATAGTAATTCAAAAGGAGGCAGTACGCATTATTAATCGCTTAAATTGTGTGAAAACGTAGATGTAAAACCTAGGCGATAAGACCAATAAATTTCTTAATTTTGCATAATTGACTGTTTCGTGACTTTTTCTTATTGAATAAAATGTACTTTTTTTTATTTCTCATTCTTACTTTGTAGATAATGTTTCATGTCTTGTTAATATATATATATATATATATATATATATATATATATATAAATATAATATTTTCGTGACCTTGGTATGATAAGGTAAACTTAACAAGTCGGCGATTAAAGGTCTGGTTCATTACTTCAAAGTATATATATATTTAAAACAACCCTACATGTTTCGGGGAAGTAATGAACCAGACCTTTAATCGCTGACTTATTAAGTTTACCTTATATATATATATATATATATATATATATATATATATATATATAAGGTAAACTTAATAAGTCGGCGATTAAAGGTCTGGTTTACTTCAGAGTATATATATTTAAAACAACTCTACATGCTTCGGCAATACGCCTTTGTCAAGAGAATACAAAATATAAAATTTTTTTTTTATATTTTGTATTCTCTTGACAAAGGCGTATTGCCGAAACATGTAGAGTTGTTTTAAATATATATACTCTGAAGTAAACCAGACCTTTAATCGCCGACTTATTAAGTTTACCTTATCATAGCAAGGTCACGAAGATATTATATATATATATATATATATATACATAATATCTTCGTGACCTTGGTATGATAAGGTAAACTTAATAAGTCGGCGATTAAAGGTCTGGTTAATTACTTCAAAGTATATATATTTAAAATAACTCTACATGTTTCGGCAATGATGCCTTTGTCAAGAGAATACAAAATATAAATGACAGAATATAAATGTCAAATAATTAAGTTGCTATGGTTTAAATTATTCAAAGATACATTCCAATAATAATAATAGATCATGCCTTAGTATTCCAAAAGATAGATAGCAAGGTGTGAACATATGTGTTGTTCGCTGCCAGAAGCTTGTGTCTCTTTCTGGGTATGAACCTGTGTGTTGGTTGCTGCTGGCAGCTTGCGTCTCTCTCTGGGTGTGTGATTCTGTATTTGTGTGACCGCGTAAGTGTAGGGTTTTGTATGTTAGTGCGCTCGTGCGTGTGTTTAGTGACCGGTCGCGTAAATTTAGAGAGATCGGATAACCAGCCGTTGCGTAGGGCCGCCAACCCTTTCCCGGCAACTTCCTTACTTTTCCGAGCAGTACTTCGACGGCCCGACCCCCGCCCCAACGAGGCAAGGCGCAGACCAGCGAAGCGCACCCTGCACGGGGTTGCTCATCGCCAACCGAGGGAACACTCTTAGTGGCTACCTCAGTCGACGACGGTCACACTTTGTGCCATCTTAACGATTTCCGCAGAAGCGGGGGCAATGCACACACGTCGAACGTGTGTGTGCTGTTAATAGCAGCCTAGCCAGGTTGCCGCCCAGGACCACACCACTAGGACCGGTCCTAGGCGGCAACCTGGCTAGGCTGCTGTTAACAGCACCCACACGTTCGACGTGTGTGCATTGCCCCCGCTTCTGCGGAAATCGTTAAGATGGCACAAAGTGTGACAGTCGTCGACTGAGGTAGCCACTAAGAGTGTTCCCTCGGTTGGCGATGAGCAACCCCGTGCAGGGTGCGCTTCGCTAGTCTGCGCCTTGCCTCGTTGGGGCGGGGGTCGGGCCGTCGAAGTACTGCTCGGAAAAGTAAAGAAGTTGCCGGGAAAGGGTTGGCGGCCCTACGCAACGGCTGGTTATCCGATCTCTCTAAATTTACGCGACCGGTCACTAAACACACGCACGAGCGCACTAACATACAAAACCCTACACTTACGCGGTCACACAAATACAAAATTACATACTCCGAGAGAGAGACGCAAGCTGCCAGCAGCAACCAACACACAGGTTCATTCCCAGAAAGAGACACAAGCTTCTGGCAGCGAACAACACATATGTTCACACCTTGCTATCTATTTTTTGGAATACTAAGGCATGATCTATTATTATTATTGGAATGTATCTTTGAATAATTTAAACCATAGCAACTTAATTATTTGACATTTATATTCTGTCATTTATATTTTGTATTCTCTTGACAAAGGCATCATTGCCGAAACATGTAGAGTTATTTTAAATATATATACTTTGAAGTAATTAACCAGACCTTTAATCGCCGACTTATTAAGTTTACCTTATATATATATATATATATATATATGTATATATATATATATATATATATATATATATATATATATATATATATATAATATTTTCGTGAGCTTGGTATGATATGGTAAACTTAATAAGTCTGCGATTAAAGGTCTGGTTTATTACTTCAAAGGCATCATTGCCGAAACATGCAGGGTTTTAAATATATATACTTTGAAGTAATAAACCAGACCTTTAATCGCCGACTTATTAAGTTTACTATATATATATATATATATATATATATATTTGTACTAACAGACATTTAGTTCGGTGTCCGGAATTTTTTGTCAACGAGTGTATATATGCCAAAAAGCGGTCGCAAAAACAATGCAAACGCTTGAAAAAGAACGCAAATTCACCAAAAAGTGAGCCTAAATCTTCAATCAGGATATACATAGAAATAGAGATAATTCATTCCAAAAATTGCTCTCAATTAATCATTACGAAGATATTAGACGTGATATCGTGATTGTTTCAGTTTCAGTTTAATCTTGAAGCGAAACTCAAGTTCACCAAACTGGTGTTCACCAGAAGAATGAAAGAGGATTTATTTTTACTATTCAATAGGACTTCACAAAGAATTTATTTCAGGTAATCAAACAATTGAAGCATCCTTGAGCATTAACGCGAAAGCAATACACACGATGTTGTCTCTCACATAATTAAGCAGAAGCTGAAAAACAAAGCCTTACCAAATGATGCAAAAGAATTCAAAAAAAATTCAACAGAGGTCGTTCAAATGTAGTATACGACACCGTTACTGGTGACGAATCTAGGATTTATTCGCATGATCCTGAAAATAAACAACAATCCACCATGTGGGTCCTTCAAAGCGAACCAAAACCTACGAAAATTGTTAGTTCCCACAATGCTTGCGAAGCAAATAAACACTTGTTTCTTCTGTTTTACTGAATATGTAACCGTAATTTTAGAGACTAGAACAACTGTGAATACGAATTGGTATACCATAATTTGCTTGTCGGAACTTACCGGTAAAATAAGAAGAAATAATCAAAATCGGTGAATTATTCTTCAGCATGTCAGCACTGAACACGTCGAACCTTTAATTTTTCAACTAATAGAAATGTTGAATTAATGACGCGTTGCCTGTATTCACCTGATTTATCACCGTGCGATTCCTATATGTTCCCAAATCTGCGTCGCCAGAACATTCTTGAAAGATTCTAGTTTCCGAAGTATCAGCTTCAAAGTGGAAAAAATGCTTCATAAGTTGGTTCGAACGTATGCGAAACTGTATTGATATCAAAGGCAAATACAACAATTGAAAAACAATTAAGTCCGTTTACTAAATTTTATATGCGCTTTTAACGTTTTACGTTGTTTCTAGAAATATTTTCAGCAGTCCTCGTATACGTCCTATTCGGCCTAAATATGGTAAAAACGGAAGCTGCTACTTTATATATGCACCAGCTCATCATTTGTAACCAATTTTCTTACGAAAAATAACGATTTCTTTTGTAGAACTGTTCACCATATGTGCTTGATTTGATTATATACCATTATTTTTATTTCCTTAGCTTGATTTGACGATGAAAGAAAAGCATACGATGGTATACTAGTTGAAACGTCCAAATTGTTCTACCAGTTCAAAATCATATAATCAAGTACGCCTTATTAACTCCAACGGCTTTCGTGGTAAGAACACTAACCTAAAATGAAAAATTTACTAAATGAATAAGGCAGTACATTTTTATGATCAACATACTTACCAATTACGAATAAATCTAATAGAATCAGTTTGATTTTTTAGAAATCAATGTAATCTCAGACTAATTAATTATAGTATAAATTACCAACGTTACTTTCCAAATTTAGAAGATTGTCCTTGTTATCCCGAACTTATCCTTTCGGTTAATTAATTACAAAATGTAATCTTTAGCTTTATTTTGGCATAATCCTATCAATTCTAGCTGCTCAAATATGCTGTTCTACAACATTTCATACAGTACGAGAAAAGATCATCCACATGAACAAAGGCCAGTCGGTGTTTGCAATTTTATATAAAATAATTAATTTCTCTAGCAACTGCTTTTAAATAATATAGTGCTCAAAATTAATTAGGTATTATTATATTATATATTATTAAATATTATATATATTATTATGTTAAAATTTAACTAAAACCAAAAATTTAATATAAGTAAAGCAAAATATACGAGGTTTTACGGGAGTTTTAACTTTTTAAACTAATCACTAACAATACAAAAAGGTTGTGTTTATGTATGACAATACGTTATGCACGTATAAAGCATTTGTTACAATATGAAACAGACATGTAAATAATTTACATATCTGTAACTGTACACATGGACAATACACCTCGTATTTTCAGCATTTACTTCTGCTTAATACATATGTTTCTGCCATTTAGGCGTCATCAGTCAAGCTAGTGAAGCAATGTATACAAATTGATACAAATCTGTTAAACAACTGATTGGACGAAACTTGCTTTATCTTTGTGGGCGATTTCAGTAAAATATAAATACAGATACAAATCAGTTGTTTAACAGATTTGTATCAATTTGTATACATTGCTTCACTAGCTTGACTGATGACGCCTAAATGGCAGAAACATATGTATTAAGCAGAAGTAAATGCTGAAAATACGAGGTGTATTGTCCATGTGTACAGTTACAGATATGTAAATTATTTACATGTCTGTTTCATATTGTAACAAATGCTTTATACGTGCATAACGTATTGTCATACATAAACACAACCTTTTTGTATATTTACCGCCATCTGGCTCGCTGTTAATGCACTACACCGACATACGTATTTTTTCGTTTCCTGTAACAGCATAGCTGTTCGAACGAAAGGTCGCCTTCCGACATAGTCTCTTTCGTCCGTAAGATGTCACTTATTAAATAGTGTCACCATATAGGACGAAACTTGCTTTATCTTTGTGGGCGATTTCAGTAAAATATAATTACAGATACAAATCAGTTGTTTAACAGATTTGTATCAATTTGTATACATTGCTTCACTAGCTTGACTGATGACGCCTAAATGGCAGAAACGTATGTATTAAGCAGAAGTAAATTCTGAAAATACGAGGTGTATTGTCCATGTGTACAGTTACAGATATGTAAATTATTTACATGTCTGTTTCATATTGTAATCACTAACAAGTCAGTAACTTAATTCAACATTATTTTTATCAAATAATTTGGGATCATTTCCAGCAGTTTATATAAATATTTATATTTACAGGTAATAGAGTTATTTAGAACGCAAATAAAGCTGTTTATAAATAATAATAAATTTATTTCTAAAAACATAGCATATTTTGCTAAGTTTATTTAGCAAAGACGCCACTAAACATGTTAAAATCAATCGTCTACATTAAAACATTAAATTAACAAGATGTTGGTTTCTCGTCAACCTTTTAAAAACAAATATAAATATTGCTAAATTTTAACTCTGTATTTGAACTCCTGAAGAAGTAACAAATCATTGTGAAATATAGAGTGAAATAAATGGGTTTTTTATTTTACAGGCTACTTACCCAATTTTTACTATATATATATATATATATATATATATATATATATATATATATATATATATATAAGGTAAACTTAATTAGTCGGCGATTAAAGGTCTGGTTATTACTTCAAAGTGTATATATTTAAAATAATCCTACATGTTTCGGCAATGATGCCTTTGTCAAGGATATAAAAAATATAAAATCCTTGACAAAGGCATCATTGCCGAAACATGTAGGATTATTTTAAATATATACACTTTGAAGTAATAACCAGACCTTTAATCGCCGACTAATTAAGTTTACCTTATCATACCAAGGTCACGAAAATACTATATTTATATATATATATATATATATATATATATATATATATATATATATATATATATATACTTCGATAGGTTTCCTGGCGTTTTATAGATCCAATAAAACAAATTGATGTTTCAAAAATATAGGTGTATTTATTTAAGATTACCAAACATGTTTCAGAATATTTTTTTCCTTTTTAAATGGTATAAGTCTACTAAAACAAAATTACTTTCTTACATAATGATGTTACAATTTGAAGGTTACAGATATGTTAGACTTTATAGTCTTGTTTAAGTAGCTATTTTCTTAGTGTGTCATTCCTGCTAAAATTTAAACTTCTAAAATACATATATGTATATGCATCATTTAATTATAAAATTTTAATATTATACCTAAATTAGTGTAGACGATAATGGACAAAACAAGTTAAACTATTACTTCCACGTTATTGTGCTATTTGAAAGCAGTGTGTCGTGTAAATGTGTATGTTCTCTTGAAAATCTAAGGAAATGTATGTTTTTTACGATAATGTTTTTGTGTATAAAGCAATTCTGACGTTATAATTCTTTCTGTAGTGTATAGGTGCATACCGTATGCTCACATATTGTATGCTAATATAGTTTTGGGATTCACTATTGTGTGTATTTGAATTGTTATTGTATATTTTGTGAATACGTTGTTTTATTGCTTAATTTATAAATTTTGTAGGATAATTGTTTTCTGTTAATATGGTTTTGTCTTTTTTAATATTAATTTTTCTGTTTGGTGCGTGTGACAGTTTTATGGCGCGATTGGTTAGGTTATTTATAAGCTTTTTTTTATATGAGTATGGAGCATTCAAATCGTACTGAGTGTATCTGGAGGATGTGGTTGGTTTGTTCTATATATATACATATATATATATATATATATATATATATATATATATATATATATGTGTGTGTGTGTGTGTATGAATGTAAACATTCACATTACTTCGCGAAAATGCAATTAATTTGCAGCAACGGCCGATTACAGGCAAATATTTACATCTGTTTCCTTAATGAGATTTAAGGCGTCTCAGTATATTCGGATCCACAGTCCTTGATAGCTCAAGTGGTAAAGCGGTGGTCCGGAAAACCATGGACGTTGATTCGAATCTTGCTTAAGGGGGAATTGTTTCAATTAAAAATTCGAATAATATATATATATATATATATATATATATATATATATATATATAAGGTAAACTTAATAAGTCGGCGATTAAAGGTCTGGTTTACTTCAGAGTATATATATTTAAAACAAGGTATATTTACCAAGGTCACGAAGATATTATATATATATATATATATATATTGTAGTGGGTCATCCTCTCCCATCTAATTTGGAAGCCAAAATAAGGAATTAGTTGATAATATGTTAATAGTTCAAGAAATAAACAAATTTAAAAGTCAAGTTTGACAGTTATGTAGTGTACAAATTCGTTATTTATATTTTTGCACTCAAATCAACCTATTACAACTGTCCAACTCGACATTTAAAATTGTTAAAATAATGACACCAAAATTATGTACACAACTACTCTTTCCAAATATTGCATCGGGCGAAAAGCCAGAAATGTATGTTCATTAAGCGAATCATCTAATGCTAATTTTAATATAAACTCGTTACGTAAAATCATATCAAAAATAAGGCATCATACTTAAATAAATATTTAAATTATCAGTCATCAACCAATAATTTAAATGAAAATTATTCACATATTTAGCAAAATACCTAGCGTTGATAAAGCAATGGGAAAACGGCGTCTATTTTCCGAAATTTTACAGAAACGAGCAGAATTTTTCACCCCTCCAAGAATTTTATCTAAAACACCGTTAAAAGCAAAAATAAATACCTTAAACGTTATTCCTCGAGATAATACAAATGTCCGACACATTTTGAAGTATTTTCCCAGTGCTTATATCCTTATTTGAGGTTAAAAGCCTCAAATATCCACCTACACCTGTTCCGGCTTAAATAATTCCTGTTCACCGAAAGCTACACAATATCCTGATCACAGAAGAGGCTATTGTCCCGTTCCTCACCTTTGGTATAACCTTTTCATCCGTTAGGCAGACAGAAGCACAGGTATTAAGTAGAGTTAAGATCATCAACCTTGATCGATATACATAACCAAAATTAAAGAAGTAGTAAAAATAGCTAACAAAACATTCAAAATTTCATATTAATTACTCATGTTTTTACACGCTGGTTGGTGATTGGTGCAAACAATAACATGAATTATTTAAAATAAATAATTGTTGGTACTGGTGATGCATCAAAGGTCCAGGATGTGTGCGATAATACTGAATTAAATATATTACAAGTTACTAACTAAATAAAACAGAAACGTTATCCTTAAAGTTTGTATTTATTATTTACATAAGAATTGAGATTGATATATTTTAGAATAATTAAATAAAAGCAGCAATATATATATATATATATATATATATATATATATATATATAAGTGCGCTGAAAATGAATATACAAAAATTTACTAAAAAGAACGTTAAATTAGGCAGTAAATTAAATACGAATTAATTGTGATTATTATAAAATAACCTCTGTATAGAACAATAAAGAGTTACCTGTTGAAGCGTATGTTTGTTGGCCACGAGGTCGGCCTCAAGTATGTAGAGCGATGTTTGACCAGAGGACGAAGAAATTAATTAGTTAAATTAATGTGAATTAGATTAAAAGAATAATATATATTGAACAATACAGATTACCTTAGTAGCGAAGGACGCCGGACGGCGTGTTGCATCATGCTCGGACAGCACGCGATGTAAGATGTGTATCTTACAAAGGTTCTGAACAAAAGACAGAATTTGTGTCGAAGCAAAACTGGTTTGTCGGAAAAGATTTTTATTGCCCTAAGTTGAGAGAGGGTAAATCGAAGTTGTCGATGTTTTGAATAATGAATTAATCAAAAACGCGATCTAAAAAATTGCGATATCTATGACACAAATATCATTAAATTATCGTTTGTGAAACAAGGCTTCAAATAATACGCGACACGATATATTATAGCAGATGTACCTGATTAAATTAATAACTTAATTTTAAAGTGGAAATGTAAAATATTTGTACCGAACGATAGATATGAGTTGACCGTTCAAGTCAGGTAGATTTAGAAAGGTCCATCGGCTAGTGCGATAACAAAAGAAAGGGTTTCTATTTGCAAACAAATATATACAGAAAAATGTCTAAGTTAAATTTATATTTCAAATGCGAGATATTTGTAGAGGAAATATTATTTACAATTAAATTAAACATTCTATATATACGAAACGCAACAATGTAAATCATTGCTTATGACATATTATTATTAAGAGGTATACAAATGTTCTCAGCCGTACAAAAGCTACTATATTTCTTTTACCTACTTGAAAAACAAAATATAATAAATATTTACATTTTTCTATTTATATATTGTTTTATTTACAAAATTAGTCTTTTAATGTATATTTATAAAGTCAATAACAGTATCATTAATGTTTTCTGATCTACTAAGCCCGAACCCAAATAATAAAGACATTTACGAAGTTTATACGTATTTAGGGTACCCTGAGGTATAATTACACCACTATACTTATTACTTTAATATAAAAGATACATGCATGCTCAAAAAATAATTAAATTAGAAATGAATTCTCAATCAATTGTAATAACAATCCTTTTACATTAAAATAATATAGTAATTAGTAGTTTCTAGATACAGTTGGTAATAATAATATTAAATACACCCCCCCCCCCCATACCAATAAATATATATATATATATATATATATATATATATATATATATAAAGTAAACTACTTAGGAAACACGAAGTCATATACAGCCATCTTTTTAAATTTTGAAATCATAGATTTAATATAGATTTCAAATTTAAAAAGGTATATAACCCCTTACCACAATTATTAGTCGTATCCTAAATACGTATTTCGACAACTAAGTTGTCATCATCAGTAGGTAAAAACTACTAATTAAAAGTCACACATGGGGCACAGTAAAGTAAAATAAACGCTTCCGCACAACTACTATACAAGACTCAGTCTTTACAGGGTTGCAGTGTATAGTAGTTGTGCGGAAGCGTTTATTTTACTTTACTGTGCCCCATGTGTGACTTTTAATTAGTAGTTTTTACCTACTGATGATGACAACTTAGTTGTCGAAATACGTATTTAGGATACGACTAATAATTGTGGTAAGGGGTTATATACCTTTTTTAAATTTTTATTTAACCACAGTCTCCATTGAAAGAATTTTTACTACAGAAATGATTATTCAACAAATTTTGAGGAAATTTAATAAAAAAATTCATGAAAATTATTACATAAATCAGACATATTGGTACGAGGGGAGTTTTTTATGTTATCTACCTAGCTATGAAAACAATATGCTATATTTTATAGTGTCATCTCCAAATTTGGTTCGAATCGCTTAACATTTGCTACTTTTACATTGGTTTGAAGAAGAGAAAATGAGTGATTTGAAACTTGAACACAAAAGTGTCATGAAATTTTTACCAAGCAAAGGCAGTAGCCCGAAGAATATACATGAGTGAATGGTGACAGTGTATGGAGGAAATAGCCCGCCCTATGTCCAACTCGAATTTTCGCGTAAGCAGTTCAAATAGGGCAGAGAATCCATTCATGATGACTCAAAGTGTGGAAGACCTCTGGAAGCACGAACTGAAGGAATCACCAACAAGGTTGAAGATTTAGGTGTTGACTGACCGCCGAGTAAAAGGTTCCGTTCTTGCTACAGAAATAGGAATATTAGAAAGGAGTATTTTTAAGATTCTACACGAAGATTTTGGAATGAGCAAAGTATCAAGAGAATTTGACTATTTTATCTCAATATGAAGACTTCTTAAATAAGAATGTATCTGGGGATGACGCTTGGATACACCACTGGGGCCCTCCCATGAAACAAGCGTCCGTAAAATGGGTTCATAAGGGCTCTCCGCCGCCAAAGAATGCAAAAACGCAATTTTCTGCGGGAAAATTATGGCCACCGTTTTCTGTGACGCAGAGGGAATTCTCTTAATTGAGTATATGCCAAAATGAACTACAATAACGGGAAATGTCGACATAATTAAGAACTTGAACACGGCTTTACGCGAAAAAAGACCCCACAATTTTGCTCAGAAAACGCATCTGCACGACAACTGCAGGGTACATAAGGCATTAATTGTTCAATCGGTAGTCAATGAATGCGGCTTTGACGACTTACAACATCCACCCTACAGTCCCGATCTCGCCCCCTGTGACTATTATCTCTTTCCAAATCTCAAAAACACTTGAAAGGGCGTCGAATTTGATCGAATGACGATGTGGAAAACGCTGTGAGGTCGTATTTTGCGGAATTACCAAAAGAATCTTTTTTCGGAGGCATAATGTTATTAAATAAACGTTGAAATGTGTTAGTATTAATGGTTCTTATGTTAAACTCGCTTCTATCATAGCTAGCTAAAGATAACATAAAAATATAAATAAATAATAAAATATATAAAAATATAATAAATATAATAATATTTTATATTATTAAAAATACCTTTGTATTATAACATAAAAAACTCCCCTCGGAATATTGTTTGGCAAAATATGATTAGATGAGGCAGGAGTATTTTTATTTAAAATTGACCACATAACTTTGTTTTGTTTGAAGATGTATGTCGAAACTGCAGTCGCTGGTTAAGCTCAATAAAATAATATTTTTACAAAGTACGAGTATAATGTGAAACATGGAATATCACAAAGTAAGGACCCAAAATTTTGAATTACTTTAGCTATGTTATTTTAGTAATACAATATTTATTAAAATACATAAATTGAATATCAAGTTATTTTCTTAATCTTTAGCTCCGCTCTGATATTTATGAAAACTTGTATATCAATTTGAACGAAAGGAAAAGCCAGCAATTTTGTAACACGTTAAATATTTGACTTTCTATATTTACAGCACCTTCAATTTGTGGCAAAATTGAAATTACATATAAACTATAACGCACCTACCCTTCATGATTAACGTATTTGATAATAGTACATATATTAAAAAACAAGTTCCATAAGACACGTTTTGAACCACGAATTCAAATTTAAAAAATAAGTAGCGAAGCCACGAGTTTTAAAAAAAATGAGTGCTTTAATGTCTTATGAAACGTGTTTTTTTTTGCTATTTTTTGCAATTAGCTTTGTTAATGTATTCTTTTTTAAGAGAAAATGAGAAATTTGATAATTTAGGGAAATTTTATGGTAGTTGTTAACGTCCGCGTATGTTTAGAATAAAATTCAAATTTTTGAATTTAGTTGCCTATGGTTGACTTAAATTAACCTGATATTTCATTGTTAAATTTTATTTAAAAATGAGTAATCAAATTTTACATGTGCTCTTGTATTCAAAAAAATCGCGTACATCTATTTTTTTTCCGTTTAATTTTGTATTTTTCTGGCGCTTGTTAACGTCATGCCGTGACAATTAAGTTAATTAAAAATGCAAATAACAAAAGAACAAGAAATAGTATATTGTTTAACGAGTGAAGAAATTAACAGCGAGAGAACAGTTTGCGAGCTTAAAAAAATTATTTCGACGAGTTAAATACTATACCTTTTCTACGACCTCGCCTATGGCATTATAACAAACTTTTAATAAATATGTAAAATAAATACTTTATTTTCAATTAAAAATTACAAAACTATACATCATATTTAAATTAGTTATGAACATTGATACATAGAATATGTAGACCATAAGGTCGATGCCTTCAAATTTTCCTACAATTTTGCAAAATATGCAGGCAGCACAATTTCCAAATATGAATTTATGCTATTACCAGTCCTCTATTCAATGAATTTTACGTAGACTTCTTCATACCTCTTTCTCGTTTTTTCTCGTAATAAGCCCGCATAGGTTTTCTCAGCGTGATTTATTATTTCTGGTGGCGTATTGGTAATATCTAAATCACTTTCTGAATCAGAAATCATGATAAAGTTTCAAACAGCACAAACTGACGTGATTTAAAAATGACGGGATACAGCCACAGTAGGCAACTTGACGCAGGTGAAATTTAGTAATTTTCGTCACTAGGGACGAAAGTTAACGTTATGGAATTTTCTCTCACTAGTGACAGAATTTTTTCTATATATTTCATTTTTCTGTATATACAGATTGTCCTAAAATGTACCAACAAACTTTAAAGAGTGATAGGGGACATCAAAACAATTTTTTTTTGTTTAATAGACATATGTCCGCAAATGAGCCGCTTTAGCATAAAAAAGGAAAAATTATTTTGGTATTATTTTACAAAAAATGTTTAGGACGACATTAATAAATCACTTTTTGTTCATGTTGGACTTCGTTTTATTGACAAATAAATGATGGTTTACAAAAATTGTTAAAAATGTTGACCATTTGCTGCAATACAAAGATTGCACGGCCGGTTCATTGACTCGTGGATCTTATGGAATATTCCGGGAATAGCTTCTACATGTATACAACTCGCCAGAGATCTTCCTCATCACGAATAGGCGTTTCGTAAACTAAAGATTTCAGATAACCCCAAAGGAAACCAATCCAGGGGGTTGAGATCGAGAGAACGCGCACGCCAGGCCGCAGGACCTCCTCTGCCAATTCATCGGCGGGGAAATTGTTAGTCCAGATACTAGCCCACGTTTAAACCAAAATGTGGAGATGTCCCATCATGTCGAAACCACATGTTATTTTTATGGAACATTTTCCAATAATAGAGGAAATTGTTAGTCCAGATACTAGCCCATGTTTAAACCAAAATGTGGAGATGTCCCATCATGTCGAAACCACATGTTATTTTTATGGAACATTTTCCAATAATAGAGTCAAAATATTTTGCAGGAAATTCAAATAAATGTCTGCATTCAAAGGAGCAGGCATCAAGTAAACTATTAGATACTCTCCAACAATACCAGCCCACATGTTAACACTAAATTGTTGCTAGTCTCTTCTAGAGACCAAAGCGTGAGGATTTTCATCACGCCAAATGTTACTGTTTCTACTGTTAAAAAAGCTATTGCGCATGAAACATGCCTCATCAGAAAACAATACTACAATACAAAGGTATTTTTAATAATATAAAATATTATTAAAAATCTGGTGTGAAGAACACAAATGTAGGTTCACTATTAATATTTTCTGTGAACGTGTCCGAATATATCCTATCCCCAGAGACGTAGATACGTATTTCGCTTTTCTACAAGCTCATCGGTACGCCCCTGCTGGAGAAAGGATATTTCCAGACACATTCACAGAAAAGAACCACCTCGCCCTATCACCGTAATTATCCAGACCGAGCGCAGAAGTAAATTCGGCGCTACCTGTTGTCAGACAGCCGAAGTACCTCGCATACCGTCCACATAATTAATGTGAAGTAACGACGCCCTTCCAAAGAGGTTAGCACAGCCAACTCTCTAGAAAACTGCATTTTGTTTGTGCCTTCACTCATACTACGGCTTAACCGCATGTGTAATGTATCAGAATAATTGAAACATACATGAGTAGGTAAACCCCACCAGTTTTGTATAATACAAAGGTATTTTTAATAATATAAAATATTATTAAAAATCTGGTGTGAAGAACACAAATGCAGGTTCACTATTAATATTTTCTGTGAACGTGTCCGAATATATCCTATCCCCAGAGACGTAGATACGTATTTCGCTTTTCTACAAGCTCATCGGTACGCCCCTGCTGGAGAAAGGATATTTCCAGACACATTCACAGAAAAGAACCACCTCGCCCTATCACCGTAATTATCCAGACCGAGCGCAGAAGTAAATTCGGCGCTACCTGTTGCCAGACAGCCGAAGTACCTCGCATACCGTCCACATAATTAATGTGAAGTAACGACGCCCTTCCAAAGAGGTTAGCACAGCCAACTCTCTAGAAAACTGCATTTTGTTTGTGCCTTCACTTATACTACGGCTTAACCGCATGTGTAATGTATCAGAATAATTGAAACATACATGAGTAGGTAAACCCCACCAGTTTTGTATAATACAAAGGTATTTTTAATAATATAAAATATTATTAAAAATCTGGTGTGAAGAACACAAATGCAGGTTCACTATTAATATTTTCTGTGAACGTGTCCGAATATATCCTATCCCCAGAGACGTAGATACGTATTTCGCTTTTCTACAAGCTCATCGGTACGCCCCTGCTGGAGAAAGGATATTTCCAGACACATTCACAGAAAAGAACCACCTCGCCCTATCACCGTAATTATCCAGACCGAGCGCAGAAGTAAATTCGGCGCTACCTGTTGCCAGACAGCCGAAGTACCTCGCATACCGTCCACATAATTAATGTGAAGTAACGACGCCCTTCCAAAGAGGTTAGCACAGCCAACTCTCTAGAAAACTGCATTTTGTTTGTGCCTTCACTTATACTACGGCTTAACCGCATGTGTAATGTATCAGAATAATTGAAACATACATGAGTAGGTAAACCCCACCAGTTTTGTATAATACAAAGGTATTTTTAATAATATAAAATATTATTAAAAATCTGGTGTGAAGAACACAAATGCAGGTTCACTATTAATATTTTCTGTGAACGTGTCCGAATATATCCTATCCCCAGAGACGTAGATACGTATTTCGCTTTTCTACAAGCTCATCGGTACGCCCCTGCTGGAGAAAGGATATTTCCAGACACATTCACAGAAAAGAACCACCTCGCCCTATCACCGTAATTATCCAGACCGAGCGCAGAAGTAAATTCGGCGCTACCTGTTGTCAGACAGCCGAAGTACCTCGCATACCGTCCACATAATTAATGTGAAGTAACGACGCCCTTCCAAAGAGGTTAGCACAGCCAACTCTCTAGAAAACTGCATTTTGTTTGTGCCTTCACTCATACTACGGCTTAACCGCATGTGTAATGTATCAGAATAATTGAAACATACATGAGTAGGTAAACCCCACCAGTTTTGTATAATACAAAGGTATTTTTAATAATATAAAATATTATTAAAAATCTGGTGTGAAGAACACAAATGCAGGTTCACTATTAATATTTTCTGTGAACGTGTCCGAATATATCCTATCCCCAGAGACGTAGATACGTATTTCGCTTTTCTACAAGCTCATCGGTACGCCCCTGCTGGAGAAAGGATATTTCCAGACACATTCACAGAAAAGAACCACCTCGCCCTATCACCGTAATTATCCAGACCGAGCGCAGAAGTAAATTCGGCGCTACCTGTTGTCAGACAGCCGAAGTACCTCGCATACCGTCCACATAATTAATGTGAAGTAACGACGCCCTTCCAAAGAGGTTAGCACAGCCAACTCTCTAGAAAACTGCATTTTGTTTGTGCCTTCACTCATACTACGGCTTAACCGCATGTGTAATGTATCAGAATAATTGAAACATACATGAGTAGGTAAACCCCACCAGTTTTGTATAATACAAAGGTATTTTTAATAATATAAAATATTATTAAAAATCTGGTGTGAAGAACACAAATGCAGGTTCACTATTAATATTTTCTGTGAACGTGTCCGAATATATCCTATCCCCAGAGACGTAGATACGTATTTCGCTTTTCTACAAGCTCATCGGTACGCCCCTGCTGGAGAAAGGATATTTCCAGACACATTCACAGAAAAGAACCACCTCGCCCTATCACCGTAATTATCCAGACCGAGCGCAGAAGTAAATTCGGCGCTACCTGTTGTCAGACAGCCGAAGTACCTCGCATACCGTCCACATAATTAATGTGAAGTAACGACGCCCTTCCAAAGAGGTTAGCACAGCCAACTCTCTAGAAAACTGCATTTTGTTTGTGCCTTCACTCATACTACGGCTTAACCGCATGTGTAATGTATCAGAATAATTGAAACATACATGAGTAGGTAAACCCCACCAGTTTTGTATAATACAAAGGTATTTTTAATAATATAAAATATTATTAAAAATCTGGTGTGAAGAACACAAATGCAGGTTCACTATTAATATTTTCTCTGAACGTGTCCGAATATAGAAGCGAAGAAAAGCGAAATACGTATCTACGTCTCTGGGGATAGGATATATTCGGACACGTTCACAGAAAATATTAATAGTGAACCTGCATTTGTGTTCTTCACACCAGATTTTTAATAATATTTTATATTATTAAAAATACCTTTGTATTATACAAAACTGGTGGGGTTTACCTACTCATGTATGTTTCAATTATTCTGATACATTACACATGCGGTTAAGCCGTAGTATGAGTGAAGGCACAAACAAAATGCAGTTTTCTAGAGAGTTGGCTGTGCTAACCTCTTTGGAAGGGCGTCGTTACTTCACATTAATTATGTGGACGGTATGCGAGGTACTTCGGCTGTCTGACAACAGGTAGCGCCGAATTTACTTCTGCGCTCGGTCTGGATAATTACGGTGATAGGGCGAGGTGGTTCTTTTCTGTGAATGTGTCTGGAAATATCCTTTCTCCAGCAGGGGTGTACCGATGAGCTTGTAGAAAAGCGAAATACGTATCTACGTCTCTGGGGATAGGATATATTCGGACACGTTCACAGAAAATATTAATAGTGAACCTGCATTTGTGTTCTTCACACCAGATTTTTAATAATATTTTATATTATTAAAAATACCTTTGTATTATACAAAACTGGTGGGGTTTACCTACTCATGTATGTTTCAATTATTCTGAAACAATACTACTCTCCCGAAATCAGGTTCCTCGTGACCCAAAAACCATTGGCAAAAACCCAATCGATACGGATAATGTTCAGGATTTAAAGTTTGTACGCATTGTAAATGGTAAGGGTAGAGAAGTTGTTCATGAATGACATTGTGTACCGTCGACTTGGAGGATCCCATATGGTGTGCAATTGTGCGAACACTGTAGATTGGTTTTCTTTCACACGGTGTAGAACTTCTTCTTCAAGTTGAACCGTACGAGCTGTTCTTGGACGACCACCACCATATTAAGTTCCCACTTTCTCTAAGGCGACGATGGATGGAAGCAAAGGTTGTATGATGAGGTTGCCGACGTTCCAGATATCTCTGTTCATACGAGCGTGCTGCGTCTCTTCCATTACACTGTGCAAGGTGCATATCAGCAAATTATTCAAATGAGAAATTATCATTCATTTTTCATTAAATTTTAAATTAACAATTAACAAAGTTAATGTTATGATGACAACTAAATGCCATAAATAACTACTATGATCTCAAAATCGGCATCTGTGGAACGTTTATTGTGATAAAGAAATTTTTCTGCTGTCCAACAAAAACCGTAGCTGCAATAAAAAATGTTTAACGAAAGACAATGGCGTCCAACTAAATCAAGAATTACTTTAGTTATTTGAATATGATTGAAAACAATTTATTGCACTACTGCACAAACGGCTCATTTGCAGACATATTGCTATGAACTGTGGTTTTTATATTTGTTGTACCACCGTTCACGACAAATCTATCCAACTAGGATATTCAGTCGGTTGATTTCAAAACAATTGGGACTGCTTTCCTCTCAGGGTTCCAATCGGAAACGTGGTAGCCTCTTCTACAAAAATTTTTAGGCGCCAGTAAAAGAGTATTGACAAATGTAATAATTATAATATCTTTAAGTTACTTATAAACTCGTATTGGAAGGATGATTAAATTAAAGATCACAATATAAATTTAAAATGAAAATTTAATACAAAATCAAAAAAATTTAAAAAAACAATCTTTATAGAGTAAAGAGATTAATATTGCATCATTAAACAATATTTTTATAAGGAAAAATAAATAACGCACGGAAATGACAGCTACGTGCATTAAAAAAAAACCTAAGTGAACACCGAATAACTTAAAAATAAACTAAATCAGAAAAAATATTTCTAATTTCTCCCCAGAGAACAATATAAATAAATAAACTTGACAGCTCGAACAAAACTCTAAAAACATGCGCACTTACATGTCCAAAAAAAAAATGCCCTTGAAATCCCAACGTATAAAATTTTACATTTACTGTATTTTTTTATTAGGAAATGTTAAGAATCCTCTTTGTTGTTTAAATCATTAACTAACTAAGATTAAATCTCAATACAACAATATTAAATACAAGTGAAATACAATATTCAACTCGTTTAAATATAATAAGATATCTTTTAAAAATATATATATATTTTTACTTACATAACAATGTGAGACACATTAACGAGAATCGTTAATAAAGATATAATAAAACAAAATTACGAGCTAACAAACTCGTAGAAAGTTCGGGAAATTGAAATACAATCACATAAACTATTAAACTCAAAACAACCCGAATTTACAATAGATAATTATCTATCTTAAATAAAAATGTACGCTCTCGTCAACAGTTAACTTGTGTCTGAAAGTCAAATCATCAAGCACGTAGGCTTCGCATAAAATACAGTTTTTCTTACACATAAATACATGCGAATAAACACAGATATCCAAAATAATATTACATTCATTTTTAAATAAATTTTTACTATTTATTGGGGAAAAATCCATAGCAATATGTTTATTAAACAAAAAAAAATGTTTTTAATATCCCCCCCCAACCCCTTCAAGTTTATCGGTATGTTTTTAGGACAAATTGTATATGCATACTGTCCCTTTATGTCCCGATTTCGGTTTATAAAATAAAAACTCACATTATTTCTAATAAATATAAATATTGTAAGGTAACAATATCCTCAATAAAAAATAAAACCATTTTTCTGCAGACTGACACTTTCTCTAAACTTTTCCAAAGCTTCTTTCTAATAATAGTCGTTCACATTTGTGCTACTGCAACTTTTTCTGACAAATGTGGCACCTCCATGTCCAAAAATACACCACTCTTGGCTTTGAATTTGGACTTATTTTGACGGGCTTTTTTCTGTTTGATGTATTATTATTTTTCATTTAATTTTCATCTCATTCACATTAAAATTTCTTTTGTTACATTTGATTAATTTTTTTTAATTTATTTCTCCGTTTTTATTTAAAATTTTGTAATTGATTTAAGTAAAATATTTCAAATATTATATAACCTGTTTTGTAACTTATTCGTATATTTTGGAAACAATCCAGTACAAAGGTGTATTTCATAAAATATTCAAAGATACAGGCAAGACATTTTTCCACTGATTTATTGCTCAAAAGTTTATTAATAAAACGATTTTTTTAATCTGCTAGCCGTCGGTGGTGTCCATGTTTTTGATTTCCTTTCAAGTATATTCACGCTTTGATGTTTTAGACACGCTAAAAACGAACAAATAAAAAAATATTCCATCACAATTCGCCAGCAACAAAACAGAAGCAATTAAAGATCAACCATGTTTACAGAAAATGGGATATTTTACTGCGGCAATGTAACACAAAGCACACTTCGTATGCATACAATATGTGGCGTATAAGGACAACGAATTAGCTGGGTATCAATCGTATTTATTTTCGATTGAGTAATTAATCTATATAATTGAATTATTATTACTATTACTATATCAAAAGACGATCTTCGTTCAGGATAACAAAAAATATCTTTATCGAAAAATACATCCATGCTCTGGGGAAAAGAGCGAATAAAATCGACAAATTATAAACGGAAAAATCGAAAGTATTTTGAAAATTAATGCACCAACTCTACAAGAGATTTCAGATATTCGCTTTTGTACTGATGTCGAAACGAGACTATGTTATGACAAAATTCTAAGTAAATCACTGTAAAAAATTTTAGCATTAATAGATGAAAAAGTCCAAGTACGAGGGGGTATTGATATCTAGTTAGCCTAGACCGGTTCCGTGGATAAAAAAAATATTGCTATACCATAGCAACGAAAAATAACATATTAGAAGTGTCAGTGTAAAGTATCACGTCAAAAAGTCAAACAAAAGTTGCGCAATAAAATTTGAAAAAAAGGATGTCGATCAAAATTGTTAAATTCGAAAAATTGGAGTATCGAGCCATAATCAAGTACAAGTATTTGAAGGGGTTAAGAGATAAGCAGATTTACGAAGATATACTTAATACCCTTGGCGATCAATGCCCTTCGTATGCGACCGCGAAAAATTGGAGTGCAAACTTCAAAATGGATAAATTTTCCATTGAAGACGAACACCGATCGGGAAGGCCAGTGTCTGTGACGGCCCCCGAAAATGTTGATGCAGTGCATGACATGATTTTGTCAGACCGTCGAATTGGGCCAAAACGAATATCTGAGGCACTGAATATTTCATATGAACGCGTCCATTATATAGTTCACGTCGATTTGGACATGAGAAAAATTTCAGCAAAATGGATCCCCAAATGTCTGAATGTTGACCAGAAGCGTGCAAGGATGGAAGCATCGCTTTCAATCTGTGCTCGGTTTGAAAGTGATGAAGACTATTTAACAAGACCCAGAAAGAAAGCAATAATCGATGGAATGGAGACACTAAAGTTCCCCAAGGCCTAAGAAGTTTCGCGCTCAAAAATCTGCTGGAAAAGTTCTCGCTTCGGTTTTTTGGGATTGCCATGTAGTAACCATAGTTGATTTTCTGGATAAGATTAAAACAATAACTGGGAATTATTATTCGACGTTATGGACCATTCCACGAGAATAAATGATGGAGAGAAGACGCAGAAAATTATCCAAATTCTATCCAATTAAGAGGAGAGTATGTTGAATAATAAAATATTTTGACTTTCAAATTTTGTTAGCTTCTATAGTAGGCTAAGAATTTTTAAATACATCTTCGTATATTAAAACAGTCTCCTTTTGAGACCATGACTATATTTTTAGCATTAATAGATGAAAAAATCCAACTATATTAAAACGGTCTCCGTTTGTATATAAATTAATCATAGCTGGTTGATTAGAAATACATGAGTTATTTGAGGAGACTTTTCATCAAAAACGGATCTTAAGGTAAATAAATGTGCGGGCAATGTAAGAAATAATACACACCTTCATCACAACTGCACTCCAGCACATTGAGTTCAGCTAAAGATATTTAATTCGATTATTCATCGATGTTAAGAGTACCTAAAAGTTCAGATATTTGAGCATCACGATCAAATAAATTCTTGCCGAAATGCTTCTGCTCGAGTCCTTTTACCTCCTCGCAAGTTCAGATTACATGCACACTGGTTTCCTCCTGTAATTCAGCACATTAAGGTACACTAACTATACCCGTATTATACAGGGTGATAAAAAAATTGGAGCTTTATTTTTAACTGAAAATAGTACACACAAAATAATTACAAACGAAAAAAATTGTGATAAAAGTTGAAGTATTCGCACTTATGCGAGCAACACAGGAACACCTCCTAGAGCAAATATTCGCAGTTACCGCCTCCTGCTTGAATATAAGCTTGTGCTCGCCGTATCCACGAGTTATAATACACTCGGATATCTTGCCTGCTTATTGTGTCTGCAGCATCTTGAAGACGTATGGTCAATAATTGAATGTTTTCAATTTCATTTTCGTTATTGTATAACAAATTTTTCATATGTCCCCTTACATAAGAATCCATCGGGTTCAAGTCGGGATCTACCTATCCATCAAACCAAACGTATTATTTAAATGCTCATGCACTTCGTAACTGTTATAAGGTGGAGCACCATTATGCAAAAACTGCATGTGTTGACGCACGTTTTATAGGCATCTCTTCTAAAAGTTCTGGCAAATTGTTTCGTAGAAACATTAAATAATTTCTGGCATGTAAACGACGTGCTAAAATAAATAGTACGATGAGAGTATCATTAACAACTTCTTCTGAGTCTCTTAAACTTAAAGTTACTCTGTTACTTTTACAACTTTTATCACAATTTTTTGTTCATTTGTCATTATTTCGTGTGTACTATTTTCAGTGAAAAATAAAGCTCCAATTTTTTTATCACCCTGTATAGATGCTTCCTTAAACGGCAATATTCACCTATCATGTGATTATCTTAATTTCTTCTTTGCGACTTCTAATAAGATTAGCTGAACTTGCCATATAACTAATAATGTCTTAGTATGGAATTTACCTTAAATAGGCTTCCAATTATATGCATGTTCCCTTTCCAGACATGACCACATCTTCCGCCTGGCGGAATTCTTAATGATATCGCATGTGGGTTCTAGATGCATAAAATTTCCTTTTGTACCCTTGAACAAAAAATTAATTGAGGACTACGATAACAGTCCATGAAACAATCGCATCTAAATTGTTCATCAAAATGTTTATCACAAATCATCCAGATTCTTAGTCACTAGAAATCACATACCTACATCATCACTGCGCCTAAACACAATAATTATATCGTGCAATTATTAAAACCTCTATCTACATATAACACTTTGCTGTTCATAACTTTAATAATTGAGAACGTATCGTTTTGCTAACGAAGAAGAATTGCACCTCAGGACGAAGGATTTGCTGTAATAACTTAATGAAAATAACTACAGATTATTAATGACTAATTTATACATAAATGGAAATTTACAAATTGTATAAGAATATGTTAACATACAACGAAATAGTGGCTTACGACAAAATCCTTTCGACATCCTACATACACATTGTGACATATACAATATTTGTTGCAAAGATTCTCAAAAATTTGGATCATTTATTCTAATCAAGATAGTTTCCATTGGATTGATACAACACTGTTTCAACTAGAGTTTCTAAAGACTTTTCAATGTAATTTAAAGGAATGATGTTAAGGTGTCGATTGATACTCTTTGAATAAGGACATCGTATCACTTTTTTTCATCGCTAAATAACATATCTAGCCAAATCAAGCAAATATAGTGAATGGTTAGCTATGAAAAACTAGATTTTCTGCCAAAGATCAAATTACAAGCTGTAATCAATCCTTTATTATGTAAAAGTTGCAGTTTAACGATACTCTAGATGATTCATTTCATTTCATTTCAAGATACACTTTTTGTTTTAGATAGCCCCACAATCAGTAATCTAATGGATTGAGATCGGGAGAACGTGTGGGCCTTTCAATTTCGCCTCTCCTACCAATCCATCTGTGGGCAAAAGTTGGATCCAATTAATCTCGAACGATAACTGAATACTGAGGGAGTGCCCCATCCTGCTGAAACCAGATGTTTTGTGAAAGTTGGCCATTTTCCTTGAATGCAGGAATTATCTGTTTATTTAAAAGTTCTAAATATCTTTGGCCATTCAGAGTTTCTTCTATAAAAAGGCAATATTATTCTGTTTCTATAAATACAAGCCCAAACATTAAGTTTTCTAGGGTGTCGCGTATGCGTCTCTTGTATCCAGTGAGGATTGCTCTTCCCAATACCGACAGTTATGTCTATGAATAGTATTGTTCAAATAAAATGTTACGTCATCCGAAAATACTATATTATTTACAAAATCGTTATCACGATTACAAATGTTCATCATTGATTCACAAAACTCTTGCCTTCTATCGAAATCATTATTAGAGAGTTCTTGAACGAGGCGAATTTTATAAGGGTGATATTTTTCTTTTTTAAGAATTCTTCCTACTGAACGACGACTAATCATACCTTTGCCGCTGCCAATTGGGATGTATAGTATTAAAAATGTTGCATATGTCCTGATGAGTTCCTGTCCTGTCACCAAAACCGATCATCATTAATGTTTGTATTCTTTCTCTTTCATTTAATTCAACCATTATTGACAAGCAACAATTATTTAATGAGGCTTTTAAATACTACAAACTACTAGACCTTGCGATAAAATTTAAAGATTGTAATATTCACGTTAACTTTTTCTTTGACAAAAAAAAACTTTTTTAATCGTCACAACAAAAGAAGACATAAAAGAAATTGTAGTACTTAGATTTCGAATTATAAAGACTTTTAATTTGAAAATACCGAGAGATAAATATTCTAAAGGATTTTCATTTGCATGTAAATCTCAAGCTAAATACTTTAGACCCAAATGTTACATGTAGTTTGTTGAAATCGAGGAGAATCCTAAAATGTAAAAAAATACATAAATTTAATCAATCAATTCAAAAAAGTATAACTTTAGTAAGTTACATTTTGTGAACACTTTGTATATTTAAAAATACTTCAAATGATACTCCATTCCTAATTTCCGTGTCTAAAATTTTATTACAATATCTTTTTTAATTTAACGGATATTTACAAGTTTCCACACATTTGCCCATCAGTATATGTATATATATATATATATATATATATATATATATATATATATATATATATATATATATATATATATATGTAGTACTTAGATTTCGAATTATAAAGATTTTGAATTTGAAAATACCGAGAGATAAATATTCTAAAGCATTTTCATTTGCATATAAATCTCAAGCTAAATACTTTAGACCCAAATGTTACATGTAGTTTGTTGAAATCGTGTTATCGAGGAGAATCCTAAAATGTAAAAAAATATATAAATTTAATCAATCAATCAATCAATTCAAAAAAGTATAACTTTAGTAAGTTACATTTTCAAATGATACTCCATTCCTAATTTCCGTGTCTAAAATTTTATTAAAATATCTTTTTTAATTTAACGGATATTTACAATATTTACATTTAAGTCGGCGATTAAAGGTCTGGTTTATTACTTCAAAGTATAAATATTTAAAACAACCCTACATGTTTCGGCAATGATGTCTTTGTCAAGGATATAAAAAATATAAATGACAGAATACTGTGTACGCCTTTATCAAGAGAATATATTCTCTTGATAAAGGCGTACACAGCCGAAACATGTAGAGTTTTTTAAATACATATATTTTGAAGTAATATACAGACCTTTAATCGCCTACTGATTAGGTTTACCATATATGTATATATATATATATATATATATATATATATATATATATATATATATAATTTATATTCTGTCATTTATATTTTTTATATCCTTGACAAAGGCATCATTGCCATCATTGTCTGTATATTACTTCAAAATATATGTATTTAAAAAACTCTACATGTTTCGGCTGTGTACGCCTTTATCAAGAGAATATATTCTCTTGATAAAGGCGTAAATATACAGACCTTTAATCGCCTACTGATTAGGTTTACCATATCATACCAAGGTCACGAAGTTATTATATATATATATATATATATATATATATATATATATATATATATATATTATACACTCAAAATTAAAAGACAAATACCATAATTAAAGAAAACACGATATTTATGTAATTCCATGCAACGACTGCAAAGGCGTATACATCGGCCAAACAACGCAATATCTACAAGAACGCTTAAATGGACACAAATTTTCAAGCAATAGTACTGCCCTAAAAAAACATAACAAACAAAACACACTTTCAATTTCGATAAAAGCTCAATAATTACATCAGAAAAAAATAACAAATTACAAAGATTACAAATTATAAAGCATTCATATACAAAAAAAAACAAACATTCCATTAATGACAGAAGAGATATAAACAACCTGTCGACAATCTATCTGCCCATTATATAAACGCCCCCTGTATACTCACAATATAAACGCACAAAAATTAATATAAAATTTTAAAAAAACACATGTGCGAGAACAGATTAAACTAGCCCCCCGCATGTGATACGCTACCTACATTCCACCCGTCAAAAGGCGATAATAAACAGAAGTTCCAAACATTGTCACCAAGAACTTTAGTTTTATTTTGAAATGAAAACTAGACAATAAGTATAACACAGTTGAAATGTAATCAAACAATACAATATAATGTAAGTACATTTAATTTAAATACTACTTTCACCATTCTAAAATTTAAATAAACATTTCAGTTGTGAAAAAGGCTCTATATATAGAACCGAAACGTAAACAAAATTAAATACTGTTTTAATTACCCGGCCGCTATTCCCAAGAAACACTTATTCTTTATCTGGTATATATATATAAATATATATATATAAGTGTTTAGATAATTTCTTATCCGTTCATTAAATATAACATTTGATAAATTATTGGAGTTTTTCGGCTTTATTATATGAAATATTTACAAATATTTATATATATTTGTAAATATTTCATATAATAAAGCCGAAAAACTCCAATAATTTATCAAATGTTATATATATATATACATATATATATAATAACTTCGTGACCTTGGTATGATATGGTAAACCTAATCAGTAGGCGATTAAAGGTCTGTATATTACTTCAAAATATATCTATTTAAAAAACTCTACATGTTTCGGCTGTATACGCCCTTTTCAAGAGGGGCGTATACAGCCGAAACATGTAGAGTTTTTTAAATAGATATATTTTGAAGTAATATACAGACCTTTAATCGCCTACTGATTAGGTTTACCCTATACATATATATATATATATATATATATATATATATATATATATATATATATATATATAATATATATATATATCCTACTTCCTTCCATGCATTTCAGTAAAAGTTATGTTTAATTTAAAATAGAATTTAATATTGGCTCTAAATTCAGTGCTTTTTTCAACTCATTCACAAAAACCACTATCACTCTTAAATACAATAACTTTATCTATAATTATCTTAATGTCATAAAAATTTGATAGTATGGTCGTATATTCAGAAATTGGCGCCAGCGGTTCCACCTACTTTAAAGAAGTTTGAAAACTTTCGAGACAGAAGGTATATTTGAAAGCATTTTCGAGTATGTAAAACGTTTTTCGGTTCCCTGATATATAATATAATTTTATGTTTTTTGCCTGAAAATTGTAAATAAAAATCTGCAACACTTTGCCACTTAAGTTTGGTAATTCGCTGAAATAAGCTCATTTATTTTAAATAAGTCTTTATGGCACTTGCGTGGACTTCAAAGGGTTTAGAAATGAAAAGAAGCAAACATCGAAAAATATAGATACCTAATCAGACAAATTGCTAGAATAATTTGTAGAAGTGTTGGATAGGATTCTCAATTTCTTGAAATTAACCAAAGATAGCGAGGTGGATTCAAAAAGATTGCTCGATAAACGTAAGATCATTATCGAAGAGTACTCCCAAATCTTTAAACAACGCCTTTTTAGGAACTGATTCAGAACCGGACGTGTAGCGAAATGTAACTGAATTAGAGCGCCTAGTATAAGAAACGACAGCGCATTTTTTTTACATTTAAGACAATTTGATTTACGTGACACCAATTCCGAATTCCGTCCAGGTCAGTTTGAAGCTTAATGCAATCGTCGTGGTTGTTGATAATAGTAAAAATCTTCAAATCATCAACATACCCCAGGCATTCACAATCAAGGTCATCCATGAGATAATTTACTCGTATAAAAATCAGAGCTATAAATTGAGGTAGTAATAATGCAAAGTCATTCACAAGATGTAATAGAAATCAAATATTTACCTTCATTTTAATGCCTTTCATATTTTCTGTCTTAAGTGTGCGAAGTTCAAAATGTCCTAACGTTAATAATTAAGTGACGTTGTATGGTTATAGCTATTTTCAGACGTAGGTTATAAAAATATGTTACGCATCGGATCCGCGGAAAATTTCAAACACATAATTAGGGATTCCAAGTTTCTATAAGAGAAAGTAGATGAATTTAGGATATTTACATACATAATTGCTGAAAATACCTGCAAATTTGTGTTACAGAATGTATGTTTCTCATATAATATTGAGATAAAATATTTATATGTAAACAAGTTCATTTGGTATTAAACAATTTTTTTTTAGATTATGATAAGTTCAATAATAAAAAATGGAATTAGGCTTTATACATTAATTATAGCCATAGTACTAGTTGTGTAGAAATTTTAGAAATGACTTTTTGTCATGCATTTTTTGCTAGCTTAGTTTACGGCAACACGAACGGTCAATTTGCCTTCGAGTGAATATCAGACTGCTGTAACTTGTAATGCAATATTTGTGTTTTACAACATTCCAAGAACATAACAAACCGAGTCGTTGCGAACGAAGTGTCTCCGCGAAAATAAGAATGATGGGAGTTTTATGCCAGACATATTTACGATTTTGTGAAAAGTTTTTATCCCACGCGGCTTTTTTTCATCCATATTGTTATAAGAATCTCAAATGTCGGCGTTTATCTCGTCAATATATATATTGATATTTATGAATGAAAAACGTTCCTTCTAGATAACATTTTAAAATAAAACAAAAGTAACCATTTGAAATAAAAAAATGCAAAACATTCTATAGATGTTGCTTTTTCGCTATGACTAAACGAAGTAATGAATAAAATGCAATAAGGTTTCAAGAAAAATATATCGACATCCTATGCAATACTCGAGTTTAAATTCATCGAGAGATGTCTGAACAGTTTCTATATATAACTATTGTTGTTGAACTATTCTATCATTCTTTGAAGTTTATCTCATAAACCGTTCACAAGTCGCAAAATTTAACGATTTCATTTTAAAAAAATAATGAACAACCTACCGTATACTTCAAGGTCTCATCTTGAAATCAATATTTTATTTAACGATCTTCCTGATATCTCTATTTACGCATTTTATTCGTGGACAATGTGCTTTAGTAAAGGTCTAGTGGACAATAATAGTAAATAGCAAAAAAACAATAGATAACGAAAGAAGTCAATTCTCGACACATAAATTCACATTAACTATAATCTAAAGTATTGTGATAATTCTTCTGTTCGGGTTTGATTAATAAAACAACGGTAATTAAAAATAACTGTGTTAATAAAAGTACACAAAATAAGACTTAATAATAACTTACTACTTACTCGTATAAATAGCAGTATTTATTTATATACATGTAGATATTTGTGTCAACGTCTGTAGTTTATTTCACAGCAATTACTTGTTGAATGAGTCATCCCTCGCTTGACTGCTTATGTAGTCATCAGATTATTCTAGAATATTCAGGTCTCCTGCTTCTTCCGTGTTTAAAATACTCCGGCCGGTGACATCTCGCTTAAGTCACCGGCTGATGTACCGTCGCATGACGGATATTACAGTATTAAATATCCTTCAATGAAATTGACGAAAAGTATCTGTGTTTAGTCAAATTCTCATTACTCTCTTAGCAGAAACTATCTTAGGCTTAAAACTGCTTGCAAGATTAAATTCTACAACACCGTTATCAGATTACTATAATAATTCATACCTTAGCAATCCCCACCAACTTTGCGCCAATTACAGAAGGCATTGGCGGTTATGAATTGTTATTACGCCTGCGGAGCGACTTAAAATATTTGGCTGTCGGCATTCACTTTAAACGGAAAATAAAATCACAAAAACCATATTGGACAGCGACCTCGTATTCGTTCCCGAGGCACCGGCATGATAAGTTAATGACTTTCCACTGGCCTATAAACCCCCTTTATTATTATTGTAGATGTTGAATGCATCCGTCTCTTAGATGGCTCCTGCGTTCGTTCAGAACGGGGTGCTTCTCATGGCCCCACATACACCCATCTTTACAAGAAATTAACCCTAGATCGCAACATCAACGTGGAAACCACTTTTGAACTGGGTCTAAAAGAATTTTTCATGGAATACAGAACCGCCTCATCGAGGAAATCGTAAATTTCATAGTTAAACCGGAAACCAAGTTGTCGATAGTACCATAAAATGATTCACGCCACGAGATTATAGAGATATATTAACATTACATTCACAAGATTTAATGTTTTAATGTAGAAGATTGATTTTTAACATGTTTAGTGGCATCTTTGCTAAATTTTAACTCTCTAATTGAACTCCTAAAGAAGTAACAAATCGTTATTAAATATAGAATGAAATAAATAAGTTTTTTTATTTAACAAACCGCTCGCCCGTTCGATTAATTTTTGCCAATATAGTACGGTCGATTATTCTTAGAAGTCTCTATATATATATATATATATATATATATATATATATATATATATATATATATATATAGTAAATTCAATTTGTTGGCGATTTAAGGAAGGTCTGGTTTTACTTCAAAATATATGTATTTAAAATAGTCCTATATGTTTCGGCAAATGATGCCTTTATCAAGAAATATAAGACACAAATGTTGTCATTTGTGTTTTATATTTCTTGATAAAGGCATCATTTGCCGAAACATGTAGGACTATTTTAAATACATATATTTTGAAGTAAAACCAGACCTTAAATCGCCAACAAATTGAATTTACCATAACATACAAAAGCCACGAAATAATTATCTATATATATATATATATATATATATATATATACATATATATATATATATATATATATATATATATATATATATATAGTAGGTACCAAACTACAGACGCATACTCTAGCTTAGTTTTAACAAAGAGTAGAACAAAATGGTGTATAAATTGCCAAACGTAGAACAAGATCGTATGAGAAAACCTAGAGATCTAGATGCGAATGAACAAGTGAGACCTTAGAAATCAAGTCATTGGGATATGTATAATGAAAGGAAATAATACTTGAACGTCTAGAGGAGGAAAGAATAGTATATTTGTCAACATTTAGGCATACTTGATTATTTATTCACCATTTATGAATGAGTATTAGTATCTAGTATCTGCTGGCGAAGTGATGGTTAATAGATTGTAACTTCGACGAAAGTAGAGAGTGGTCAATGGTATCGTATGCTTTACCAAAATCAGTATAAATAATAGCCACTTGCTGTTGAGCATCTACAGCAGTAGATGTGCCTCTAACAAAACCATTTTAATAAATTGAGAGAAAAAATTTGATGTTACCATATAGTTTCTCATAGAGAATATACTCAAACACTTTTGCAAAATTTAAAAAATACTAATAGGTCTGTAGTTGCAGATATTTCAGATTATTTCTTAAATACAGGAGTAATTCTACTGATCTTCCTGTAGACCGGGAAAATCGAAGTACAGAGTAATAAATTATATATTGCGATAAGAGAATAACATAGTACAGATGCACAATCCCATAGAAAAAAGCCAGATAGACGTCATCACCCGAAAACATATTAGTTTTAAGCTTCTCGATTCCACGCAGTTCTTCCTTTATTGTAAAACTCCAAATATCAAATGAACTTGCATTCACATCCATTAGTGAATGAATATATGAAAATATTTCAGAAAAAGCTTAAACAATATCCCCTGATTGTTCAAGAACTATATTTATTCACATTTAAAAATATCAATGTTGCAAATTATTGCAACCTATGTATGTATGTATATATATATATATATATATATATATATATATATATATATATATATATATATATATATATATATATTGTTGTGAGTCAACCTACCCTCTTAATTAATTCTTTTACTAATAAGTTTTCAGTTTCAACAATGTTATATCTTGAATGTTAAGATTTGTAAAGTATTTCTTTATAGTAAGAATTTTGTAATTTTGATATTATTTCCCATATTTTATTATCTGTTTGTCTTATGTGAATTTCATTTACAAGATTTGTAATTGAGATTACGTGAGTGGATTTTCTATAATATTATCTTTTAAATTATTTTAGTAACTTTTGCACAAATTTTCGTAGAATATCTGATTTTTACTTTTACAAAATTGCTGTTAGGAGTCTTGACGACGAAAAAACATAATTATTGATTATTATTTTTTGACTGATTGAAAGAGATCTTTATCTGCATTTTATAATTTGAGTCTTTTTATCAATATTCCATTTATATTCCTATACAAAATGCTTATGGACGTATATTGTACATAAGGAAGTGTTTTAATAAGTATTCTGGATGTATTAATCATATAAGGAGAATATAATCATACATTTGAATACGGAAGATTATATTTATATCAAAGGAACACTTTTAAAGAAGAAATCAGATTTCTTTTGAATCATCTTGGAATAAGAACAACTCATCTGGATCCCATATTGAACATAACCTGGTGGTTTACTCTGCTAATTTGGATTATAAGCAACGCAGCGACTAGGATATTATCCAGAAATTTGAATCGAGCAACGGACATTCATTCTTGACGTATTAGATAGAAATTTTCCTGTGAACTTCATACAAAGAACATATTGAAAATTGTGATCTCCAAAATTTTAACATATTCTTCAGGTATCTAAGTGTAATTGTTATATAATAATTTGTTAAAGATATAACATTGCTTGATATCACTTTTCTATACACGTTATAAACTCACGTCATCTCAAACGTCATTTTCCTTTATATTTATATGTCAGATTTGATAGTTATATTTGTATCTTGTGATAATTGATATAATTTCATTTAAATATATATTTTTACATAAATTTGACGCTTTCGTATTATTTCATGTATTAGTAGAAGTCTATTTGTGTATGGAGAACTTACTTTTAGACCCTTGAGATTAAGCAGAATCCTTGCAATTATTATTTTTATATCTGAAGTTTTCGAGCTAGCATTTTGTTATTTCATTTTATTTTTCATTTATTTTTATTTCTCAGCATTCCGCGTTATTACAATATATATATATATATATAAGGTAAACTTAATAAGTCGGCGATTAAAGGTCTGATTTACTTCAAAGTATATATATTTAAAACAACCCTACATGTTTCGGCAGTACGCCTTTGTCAAGGGAATACAAAATATAAAAAAAATTTTTAATATTTTGTATTCCCTTGACAAAGGCGTACTGCCGAAACATGTAGGGTTGTTTTAAATATATATACTTTGAAGTAAACCAGATCTTTAATCGCCGACTTATTAAGTTTACCTTATCATACCAAGGTCACGAAGATATTATATATATATATATATATATATATTTATATATACATAATAATAATTATAATTTACTAATTGATATATTTATATATATATATATATATATATATATATATATATATATATATAGATAATTATTTCGTGACCTTTGTATGTAATGGTAGATTTAATTAGTTGGCGATTTAAGGTCTGGTTTCACTTAAAAATGTATATATTTAAAACAATCTTACATGTTCGGCAAGTGATGCCTTTCTCAAAGAATTTAATATATAAATGACAGTACATTAATCTCATACTTATACATTTGTAGTATCATGGATAAAATTATTCAAAGATACATCCAGTTTAATAATAATAAATTATGCCTTAGTATTCATAAAATAGTTAGACAACAAGAACGGGAAATGGCAAGGCAAGAGTTATTATTACGTATGCGCCCGTGGAGCGGCTTAAGATGTTAAGCTGTCGGCATTCGCCTTAAACGAGAAGGAAAACCACGCAAACCTACTCGGACAGCCAGTCAGGGATCCATAACACGGAACTGCCAGCATGAGAAGCAAATGTACAGATCTTTAAATAAAACATAAGATATATATTTATGTAACAGCAACATATATTATGACGGTAAATTGCAGATTTCGTACAGTTATTGAGACAGACACAAATTTCAAATTTATTTATAATATTATAAATTGTTTGTCTGCAAGGTACAGAACGGTCTGCAAAAGTCAGCGCAAACAAATTCATGCACTCCATCGCAGACTTGCCAGCATAAAACCATTTTACTAACTGAAGCTTTTCAGTGGGTGTATAAAGAGCCATTATACATTAATTTTATTGTACGCTTTCAAACTGTAACGGCCGCAGGTAGACTGAATGCAAAATTTCCAGTCAATCGGTATCGGAGACAATCGTCAGTCATCGCGGTCTTCGCTGGCATTGGACTGGCTTTCTCATGTACGTATACATTGTATGTACTCATACGTTGATTCTCTATGCCTAGATATTTAACACATACGGTATACCAATGTTACATTTGTACAAAAGTACCAACTATAGACCTATAAATAATAAATATTCACATTTTGCTATATATTTAAATATTGTTTTATTTACAAAGTTCATTATTTAATATCTATTTATAAAGTCAATAACAGTATTATTAGTGTTTTCTGAATCGACTACACCCTAAATCAAATATTAAAGATATTAACAAAGTTTATACGTATTTAGGGTATCCTGAGATATGATCACATACGTTACTCATCAATTTTAATATAAGAGATACATGCACATTCAAAATATATTTACACAATAAGTGAATTTACAATTAATTGCTATAACAATCCATTCACGTAAAAATTTGATACTGGAAACGCCAGTGAAGAGCATACTATCAAAATTTATATAATTACTCATTTTTTTCTTAAATATTATAATATAAAAATAACCTTGCTTATCCCAATCAATATGTATATTAAAACAAATATATCATATCAAACCATTATTAAATAAAACGGCGTTAGACTACCATAATTTTTACCTAAAATTAGTAACTCAGACAGACGTCATTAACAGACAGCGGTACTGTTTGCTGTTGTTACCTGCATATAAATAGTTTAAAAATAATAAAATTATGTATTTATAGTTTATATTTAAAAAAGAAGGAAACTATAAATTAAGTATTGATTGGCCGTAAAAATGTCGAAGCGCAATTTCTGTCAAGTTGGCTGGTCCTCGACAAATATTAACTTATAAATATTTACAAGAATTTCTTTGATATGATTCAGAGCGAAAACATCAAAAAGTTTCAATGTCTATTTAGAAATATATATGTATATCAGACTGTTGTTCATTTTCTGTTTTCATTTTTTTTGACAGCTAAATATCTTCATTTTTTTCGTTCATATCTGAGTAATCTGCTTGATACTATTAGTCATATTTTCAATATGTTATAACGGTAAATATATTTCATTAATATGCAATATTGTAGAATATTATAAAGAAAATATAAGGCTAACAGCATAAAAGAAGTTATTTTTGTCTCTAATAATATTATTTTTTATTCAAACAAACGCTTTTTTAACGATTTTACGTAGTGTTTATCATTTAGCGAACGAGCATAGTACGATATTTTTTATTTTCCAATGAAAACATTATAAAATGAGTGCTTAACATCATAAATAGTAAGTGTTGAGGAGATTTTCAAAAGTTACCGAATTTATTATGTACACAAAAACTGTTAACTTTCTAAAGAACACGTTCCTTTTGTTGCTTGGCGCGGTTTGACGAAAAGCAATTTGCTGAATGACTCGTTACTTTTTCATAATTTACATCAAATAAATAGCTTATTTTCTTTGACTTAACTCAAGCTTGTGAAGATTACATAACTTTTATAACGACAAAAATCTCTTATATTGTGTTATAGGTTGTATTTTAAACTTAGCAAATTCTTTAATCAGTAGGCAGACGACGTTTTCTTCAAATGGAAAGATCTGGGTGTTCTAGCAACAAACAGTGCTGCTTGGTTTTAAAATAATGAATCTATGCATTCTAGTTTATATTTAAAAAAGAAGGAAACTATAAATTAAGTATTGATTGGTGACAATTTATTATGCACACAAAAACTGTTACTATCTAATAAACGCGTTCCTTGTGTGGCTTGGCGCGGTTTAACAAGAAGCGGTTTGGTGAATGACTCGATACTTTCTCATAAGGTGCATAAAATAAATTGCTTATTTTCTTTAACTTAACTCAAAACTTGTGAAGACAACATTACTTTTGTAGCGGCAAAAATTCTCTTAATATGTCATAAACTCCATTTTAAACTTAGCAAATTCTTTAATGAGTAAACATAGGATGTTTTCTCCACATGAGAAGGTCTGGGCGTCTATTTGAACTTCTATTGATTATTTTGTATTTGATCCAGAGACATGGAGAGCGGATTGCATTGGATTCACTGCGCATCTAAAATAAATAGTACTTTTTGAGATGCGCCATTTTGAAGTACATAGTTATAGTAATTTTTCTGGTAATAAATACTTCCTTTAGTGATTATTTTAATGATTTCGTATGTAAAAATAAAACAATTTAAACAATTTTTCTTTATATTAATTAATATTAATTAAGACAATCTGTGATTACACTTTCCAGAATATAAGTAGTATATCTTTTACAATATACTTTCATTTAGTCACTAAATATTTCAGAGTTTAAAGGAAAGATATTGATTGTCTATTTTTTACTATATACTTGAGGATCAGTTAAGGTGTTACTTACATAGAAGAAAATTTGATTTGATTTACTAAAAAACGTTAATTATAAATTTATCTTCAATTCGTTTGGTTGCTACATATTTATTTGAATTTGAAAATTGCGCGTCTATTGCGCCTCTTGAAAACGCAATCTCCCTACTTTATGTGTCTGAGTTAATTCAATTTTTACCCATCTTGTGACATCAATTAGTTCTATAAACTTGTATCTATATATATATATATATATATATATATATATATATATATATATATATATATATATATATACATATATTGAAAAGTTTGTCTTTTCGGGTTCTTAAATAAAACTAACAATAACTTTAGACACACACTATATTTATATTAAAACGTATAACAATATAAAACTAACTATTAACAATAAGCACATTTATGTATTTATATTTATGTATCTATATTTATGTGTACTGCGCCAGACTCTAGGATTCAATGAATGTCCATCCCTTCTTCGACGCGGCTTTATATCGTGGTGAATACTCTTCGAGAGCGTTCCCGTAGGCCTCGACAAAACACCAGAGGCATGACGCGTGACGCGTTATTGGATGAGTCATCACATTGCCCCTTCTTAAAAATGAAGTTTCGTCCCGAAACATGTCATACTTTGGTTCCCTCAAACGATGGCGAAATCGACAGGTAGGGCCTCTTTTACATTGTGACGTCTTATCGAAATAACAGTCCACGGTCTTATCTTGCCTGGATGGACAGGAATATTCAAGCCGGTAACTGCATACCAGAATTTTCATACCAGTATGTCGGAAGATTACTTCCAACATGCTCCTTACAATTCTCCAGTCCAGGAGGTCCAATCCACAACCCAATTTTGGAACTGCTAATTTCAGAATGTCTTGCTGTAACATTTGTTGGTGTAAGTGGGCCAGGGCCTCCCATAAGGCACGATAGGTTGGCTTCAGGCTCGACAGTTCTTTCGTGACCAAATAAAATATGGGCTGTCTTTCATTTGTTATTTGGAGACTCTTCCCAATTGCTAGTCCCTGCTGCCTTAGTTTTTCGATTCTGCCAAATCTCTCTTTAAATTCCCAGGCAATTCCTTTGGCCATTCGTAGATCTCGGGCTACGCAATGAGCAAGCGCTTAGTCTGGCGGCACCGTAAACAAATCTTGCTGTTTCTCGATGGTTACCCCAAATCGAGCTTTTCTCGAACCAGAATATTTTTCCATAAAGTCTTCGAAGGTTAGTTCATGGTATTGGCTATCCAATCGGCGCAAGTCAACGGTTTCGTCATTATTGTCTCCAGAGTATGGGGCTAATCGATTAAAATGTACGACTCTTGGCTTAGTGTGAGGTGTTCGCCTGATGCGGTATATTACATCGTTGATCCGCTTCAACACCTCGAATGGCCCCTCCCAATTCTTTTGAAGTTTTGGAGATAGGCCCCGTCGGCGTTGTGGATTATATAACCAAACCCGATCGCCTTCATGGTAACCACTCTTCTCGGCGTTGATGTCTTAGCTTTCCTTAATTCTGTCACTAGCATCTTGGATACTATGTCTGACTTGTTCATGGATATTATCCAGTCGTCGTCTGAGCGTGCTGACATAATCTTCTCCGGCAAGATCTTCACGAGGCTTGCTCCCAAACTTTAAATCACAGGGCAATCGGAGTTCCCTCCCGAATAGCACGTTTGCTGGTGATTGGCCAGTTGTCTCTTGAACGGAGGCCCGATACGCCATTAGAAATCATGGTAAATATTCGTCCCAATCTCTCTGGTGTTCGAAGACCACTTTGGATAAGTGTCTGATCATGGTCTTGTTCATTCGCTCTACCATCCCATCTGATTGTGGATGCAGGGTAGTTGTTCTCGTCTTCCGTATTCCCAAAAGTCCACACATCTTTTCGAATAGACTGGACTCAAAATTTCGCCCTTGATCGGAATGAAGTTCCAAGGGTACACCAAAACGGCTTACGAACTCCTTCACAATCACGTCTGCTACAGTTCCGGCTTCTTGATTTGGTAGAGCATATGCCTCAACCCATTTGGTAAAGTAATCCATGACCACTATTATGTATTTATTTCCTTTGTCGCTTTCTGGAAAAGAGCCGGCGGCATCTATGCCGATCCTTTCAAATGGGCTTCCTACATTGTATTGGCGCATGGGTGCACGTCGACGCCTCTGGGGACCATTACTTCCAGCGCAATTAGCACACTTTCGGCACCATTCTTTCACATCTCGTGAACAATTCACCCAGTAAAATCTCTGGTGCACCTTCTCCAGTGTTTTATGGACTCCAAAATGTCCCCCAGAAGTACCATTATGGAGTTCTCGCAATACCTCTGGTATTCTTTTCTTGGGAACCACCATTTGCAGCTTCCGCTCGCTTCCATCGTGATTTTCGACCTCATGTCTCAGGAGATCGTCTTCTATGGTTAAGGAATCCCATTGTGCCCAGTATGACTTCAATTCTCGTGAATGGGGAGCAATTTCTTGCCAGGTCGGTCTTTGCCCATTTTTCTTCCAAGCCCTGAGGACTGCAAGATCCGGATCAGCTTCCTGATCTGCGCGCAAATTGTCAGGTTGCCATTGGTCATCAACCACGGTGGTTCTAAGAGCGTTGGCCGATTTGTCTTCGATTCGGTTGCAATATTGACAGTCTTCTGGACAGGGCCTTCTGGAAAGGGCATCTGCATTTTGATGTTTGAGGCCTGCTCTGTGTTCAATGACAAAGTCATACTCCTGTAGCCTCTCAATCCATCTAGCTACTTGACCCTCTGGATTCTTAAATTGCAAGAGCCACTTTAAGGCGGCATGATAAGTGCGGATCAGGAACTTCTGCCCATACAGGTACTTGTAAAAGTGCTCAATGGTCTTAACTACTGCCAATAGTTCTCTCCTGGTTACGCAATAGTTCCTCTCCGGTTTGGACAGGGTCTTGCTGAAGTATCCAATGACCTTTTCTTGTCCATCTTGGATTTGAGAGAGCACGCCACCAATCCCGACATTACTGGCATCCGTATCCAAAACAAACCTCCCAAATGGCAGTGGATAGTTTAAAACAGGTGCACTGATCAACGTACCTTTTAACAACTCAAAGGCCACTTGGCATTCGTTGTTCAAAATGAGTGCTCGATTTTCTGTTAGGCGAGTAAGTGGTTTTGCAATGTTGGAGAATCCGGGAACGTAGCGTCGGTAATATGTGCATAATCCCAAAAAGCTTCTTAGCTGATGTTTGTCTTTGGGTACCGGCCATGTTTCCACAGCTTTTACTTTTTCTGGATCCACAGCAACTCCTTTTCTGGAAACCACATGTCCAAGGTAATTTACCTCCTTGCGGAAAAGGTGACACTTCTTTGAACTTAATCTCAGTTTGGCATCTCTCAACCTCTGGAATACTACATTTAAATTTTTCATGTGATCTTCAGAGGTCTTCCCTACACAATCACATCATCGAGATACATCAGGCAGGTATTCCAGGACAATCCCCTCAGTACAGTGTCCATGAGTCGCTCAAAAATAGCTGGGGCGTTACACAGTCCAAATGGCATGACTGTAAATTGCCAGAGTCCTGTACCTAAACTGAAGGCAGTCTTCTCTTTGTCATTGGGATCCATTACCACTTGCCAATAACCGCTCTTTAAGTCGAGAGTGGAGAACCATTTTGCTCCTGCCGAGGTGTCTAGCGTATCATCTATTCTTGGGAGAGGATAGCTGTCCTTTTTGGTCACACTATTTAAACGACGATAGTCCACACAGAATCTGGTAGATCCATGCTTCTTCCTGACAAGGACCACTGGTGAAGCCCATGGGCTATTCGATGGTTCAATTACTCCTTGGCCTTCCATATCTTGTATAATTTGCTTGGCTTCCTCACGTTTTGCCAGAGGTAACCTCCTTTGTCTTTGTCGAATTGGACTTGCATCGCTGGTATTTATTTTGTGCATTACAATATTTGTTCTTCCTTTCGTACCAGTTTCAGTTTCAAAGACGTCTTCATAATGTTTGATTAAATCCTTAACTTGGCTTTGTTCCTTCTTGCTCAATCCTTGACAGGCGGAGTCGATTATCTTGGACAATTTCTCAGAAGCCTGCACGAATCCATTCTTCTTCGCCTCAATATGATGAACGACGGCCGACACTGGTGAACACCACCCCAAAATAGTACCCTTCTTCAATGAAACAGGGTAATGGTTCACATTCATTACCCTTATCGGTACAGTCTTCTGTGTCTTAACCAGCATTTTGGCAACTACTATTCCTCGACCTACCTCGTCACCATCAGCCTTTGGTTCCAACATTGTAACATTTCCGTCCAAATAATCACCTTCCATACACGCCGTCAAAAATGTCTCACTTCTTGCATCCAGAACAACATTCTCTGCAGTAATTACTTGTACATTCCCACAATCTTTCCCATGAAGAAACAATTTCTCATTATTTATTTTTAAAGTGCCTTCTTTCATGTTTAACTGGAAGCCGTAGGTGTTAATGATGTCTAATCCCAAGATTATTTGTTCTTCTATGTCGGCTACGAGAACACGATGTCGGATTGATGTTGGTCCTATGATAAAGTTGACATCTACTTCACCTGCCACAGAAACTGCTTCTCCTGTTGCTGTCCTAAGTCTCCATTTGCTAGAAAGTAACTTTTTATTTCTCAGAATTAAATCGGGTCGCACGATGGTTTTCGTCGATCCAGTATCTAGCAAGCAAGCATAGGTCTCTCTTTCCATAACAGCGTCCACATACAGGCCGTTGGTTTGATGTTGCAGGGATGCGACTTGGCTAGGCGTCCTTGGGGCTTCCTGATGCTGGATCGATGATTGCCCCCGCTCATCGACCCGCTTTACTTTTCCTGCTGCTGAGACGATGCTTTCTTGGCCACCTTACCACATTTACTCCGAACGTGACCAATCTCTCCACAATTCCAGCATCGCAGTACTCTTTTATTTGATTTGATCTGGTTTAAAACTCTACTAACCACCTGCTCCATGAACTCCTCATTTTCCTGCTTGTCAACAGTGCAGACACGAGCATGGTTCCGAGAGGCTTGCTTTGCAGTCTCAAACTCAAGCGCGTGCGCCAAAGCATCGATCAAGGTTTTCGGTCTTGCCAAACTTAATGCTTGCTGCGTATCAATATCCCGGAGACCATCTATGAACGACTAGACCGCTAGGTGTTCCATGAAATTATCTGGCGCCATCGGATATGCAAGTCGAACTAGACGAGCAATATCTGCCTCAAATTCCTGAAGATTGTCGCCTTTCTTCTGTGATCGATTCTTCAGTTGGGTATGGTATACTTGCTCCAAATGCGCATGGCCATATCTCATCTCCAAGCGTTTAATGAGTTGAGAATAATCTTTACGTTCCTCAGGAGGCAATGTCTGCAAAATATCACTAGCATCACCCCTCAATGCTATGATTAAAGCAGTCGCCTTCTCGGCAGAAGACCATGCGTTTGCTTCTGCGGCCGCTTCGAATTGCGTCAGGTAAGTTGCCCATGACGTCTTTCCATCAAAGGTTGGTGGCTTGATTCTGGTCTTTGAAATAGCCACAAGTTCTTCTTTTATTTCGATAGGCCGCGGTATGACTTCTTTGTTGACCTGCTTGGGATCAGAATGACCCGCGGTAGCGGGTAATTTCATCTCAATCATTATTGCCTCTAAAAGTCTAGAATGTTCTCCAATTTTCTCTTCTACAGCTATGAAAACCTCTTCTTTTAACGCTTCTGATTTTTCCGCTAATCGCTGTTCTAGAGCTTTCTCCACTTGTTCCAGACTTTTTTCGAAGTTTCTAGAATTTTCTAGTAATTTCTTTTCCAGATTTTTCTCGAGGATTCTAGCGGTTTCTAGGTTTCTTTGTTCCATTTGTTGCATTTGTATTTGCTCATTCTCTATTAATCGTTGTTCTGTTCCATTTGTTGCATTTGAGTTTGTGAATCTATTAGACGCTGTTCCATATTTTTCGCACTATCCAGATTCTTCTGTTCCATTTGTTCTAGAGTTTTTGCTAAATTTCCAGAAGTTTCCAGGCTTTTCTGCTCCATTTTAGCTTGTGAATCTATTATTCGTTGATCCATATTTTTCGCACTATCCAGGTTCTTCTGCTCCATTTATTGCATTTGAATTTGCGCATTCTCTATTAATCGTTGTTCCATATTTTTCGCACTATCCAGATTATTCTGTTCCATTTGCTTCACTTGAATTAACAGCAAATTCACGTCGGCATCTTCGCCTGGAACTTGAAAGAAATAATTCTCTGGATCCTCGCCTTCTTGGATCAACACATTGCCAAGCCGTTGCTGGAGGATCGACTTTTTGCCAGTTGTATCCTCATCCCTCTCTTCTAATTCTCGTTTTAACTCGGACACTTTTAATTCCGTCAGTTTCATTCTGCTGGCCATCACGATATTTAAAATAACGTCTTTCCGCACTGTATATTTATTTACACGAATACTTAATTAACACTTAATTATCTACTTAGTTTATTATTTATTAATTAGTCCACACCTGAATACCACTGTAAAAGTTTGTCTTTTCGGGTTCTTAAATAAAACTAACAATAACTTTAGACACACACTATAATAATATTAAAACGTATAACAATATAAAACTAACTATTAACAATAAGCACATGTATGTATTTATATTTATGTATCTATATTTATGTGTACTGCGCGAGACTCTAGGATTCAATGAATGTCCATCCCTTCTTCGACGCGGCTTTATATCGTGGTGAGTACTCTTCGAGAGCGTTCCCGTAGGCCTCGAGAAAACACCAGAGGCATGACGCGTGACGCGTTATTGGATGAGTCATCACAATATATATATATATATATATATATATATATATATATATATATATATATATATATATATAAAACAAGTATTCATTTGAAAAATCAATCTAGGTTACTTTGAAATTTTGATAGAATAAGACGCAAATATATTAGTATGTGTTTGTTGTTCCGTAAACGTAAATCCAAATGACATTTGATAATGTCAATTACAAATATCAGTTAGTGCATAAAATAATCGTGCGTCGATTCTGGTTTAAATAAATTGCTTCTCAGTTTTAAAATGACTTTCACTTTAGAACATAAAAATTTTTTAGTCCAGGCTTATTTTCGAAGTGGTAATAAAATTGATGGTTTATGGGCTTATTCAGTTCAAGATTGCATGGTAGAATTTCAAGTTGAGTTTCCACATTTTGTAATAGATTATATACAATTTAAGAATACTTTGGATAGAACTTTAAAACTTTTTTCTGAAACTGGTAGTCTCTTAAGAAAATCAGGCAGCGGAGCAGTTAAGAAACGTACACCTCAAGTTGTCAATCGTGTTGAAGAAATCATGGAAAATGAACCACAAACACCTGTTCGACATTTGAGTCAACAAATAAACCTTTCTGTTGGTACAACTCACAAGTTATTAAAAAAATATATGCAACTTTATCCATACCGTGTCACAGCAGTACAAGAATTGTTAGAAATTGATTACCCACGTAGACTACAGTTTTGTAATTGGTTTGTAAATATGAACAATAATGGAGAACTTTTGCAAAGAGTCATCTTTACTGATGAAGCATGGTTTTATAAAACGGAATACCTAAATTCGCAAAATACAAGAATTTGGAGTAGTGAAAATCCACATGTATATTTCCAACAAGACGGAGCACCTTGTCACTGTACTGCAGAATCTTTGGATTATTTAAGAGAATTTTTTGATGAGCGTATAATTAGTCGAAATACTGAAATTGCCTGGCTTGCACATTCAAGCGATTTAACACCTTGCGACTTCTTTTTGTGGCCTTATCTAAAAAATAACATATTTCGAACACCTATATTGAATTTGAATGATATGCTACAGAGAATCGAACAGAAATGCATGGAAATTAATAACAATCCAGTAATGTTGCAGAATATCATCAGAAATTTTGGACGGAGGATTTTAAAGTGCATTGATATTGAAGGACAACATTTTCAACATTTGTTATAGTTTTCAATAAATACCTATTATTTGTTATTTATTTGTATGTATGACACTTTCAAAATATACAACTTCGTAGGTTAAGTAGTAAATTTTAATTTACGACATACTTCAAAATGTTCTCAGTAAATCACATGCTACTATATTGACTTTTCAAATGAACACTTGTTATAACAAATGTAACTTGAAACGTATTTATACTTGTAATATAATTCTATATAAATGAATAATTCATTGTATTTTAATTAAAAAAAGACCCACACTATTTCTGATACATTTTTTGTTATAATTTGAGCAAAATTATTTTCATACACAAATTAATTTGTACAATTGTAAATAAATTATAATAAAGTATTTGCATATTATTAAAATATTACAAAGTATAGAATGAAATATATCTAAAATAAATAAATAAATACAAAGGTATTTTTAATAATATAAAATATTATTAAAAACCTGGTGTGAAGAACACAAATACAGGTTCACTATTAATATTTTTGTGAACGTGTCCGAAAATATCTTTCCCCAGAGACGTAGATACGTATTTCACCTTTCTACAGGCTCATCGGTACGCCCCTGCTGGAGAAAGAATATTTCCAGACACATTCACAAAAAAGAACCACATCACCACATCACCGTAATTATCCAGACCGGGCGTAGAAGTAAATTCAGCGCTGCCTGTTGTCAGATAACCGAAGTACCTCGCCCCGTCCACATAACCAGTGTGAAGTAACGACGCTTTCCAAAGGTGGCACAGTCATCCCTCTAGAAACTGTATTTTGTTTGTGTCTTCACTCATACTACGGACTAGCCGCATGTGTAATGTATCAGAATAATTGAAACATACATGAGTAGGTAAACCCCACCAGTTTTGTATAATACAAAGGTATCTTTAATAATATAAAATATTATTAAAAACCTGGTGTGAAGAACCTGGTGTGGTGATGTGGTTCTTTTTTGTGAATGTGTCTGGAAATATTCTTTCTCCAGCAGAGGCGTACCGATGAGCCTGTAGAAAGGTGAAATACGTATCTACGTCTCTGGGGAAAGATATTTTCGGACACGTTCACAAAAATATTAATAGTGAACCTGTATTTGTGTTCTTCACACCAGGTTTTTAATAATATTTTATATTATTAAAAATACCTTTGTATTTATTTATTTATTTTAGATATATTTCATTCTATACTTTGTAATATTTTAATAATATGCAAATACTTTATTATAATTTATTTACAATTGCACAAATTAATTTGTGTATGAAAATAATTTTGCTCAAATTATAACAAAAAATGTATCAGAAATAGTGTGGGTCTTTTTTTAATTAAAATACAATGAATTATTCATTTATATAGAATTATATTACAAGTATAAATACGTTTCAAGTTACATTTGTTATAACAAGTGTTCATTTGAAAAGTCAATATAGTAGCATGTGATTTACTGAGAACATTTTGAAGTATGTCGTAAATTAAAATTTACTACTTAACCTACGAAGTTGTATATTTTGAAAGTTTCATACATACAAATAAATAACAAATAATAGGTATTTATTGAAAACTATTACAAATGTTGAAAATGTTGTCCTTCAATATCAATGCACTTTTAAATCCTCCGTCCAAAATTTCTGATGATATTCTGCAACATTACTGGATTGTTATTAATTTCCATGCATTTCTGATCGATTCTCTGTAGCATATCATTCAAATTCAATATAGGTGTTCGAAATATGTTATTTTTTAGATAAGGCCACAAAAAGAAGTCGCAAGGTGTTAAATCGCATGAACGTGCAGGCCAGGCAATTTCAGTATTTCGACTAATTATACGCTCATCAAAAAATTCTCTTAAATAATCCAGAGATTCTGCAGCACAGTGACAAGGTGCTCCGTCTTGTTGGAAATATACATGTGGATTTTCACTACTCCAAATTCTTGTATTTTGTGAATTTAGGTATACCGTTTTATAAAACCATGCTTCATCAGTAAAGATGACTCTTTGCAAAAGTTCTCCATTATTGTTCATATTTACAAACCAATTACAAAACTGTAGTCTACGTGGGTAATCAATTTCTAACAATTCTTGTACTGCTGTGACACGGTATGGATAAAGTTGCATATCTTTTTTTAATAACTTGTGAGTTGTACCAACAGAAAGGTTTATTTGTTGACTCAAATGTCGACCAGATGTTTGTTGTTCATTTTCCATTATTTCTTCAACACAATTAACAACTTGAGGTGTACGTTTCTTATCTTCTCCGCTGACTGATTTTCTTAAGAGACTACCAGTTTCAGAAAGAGTTTTAAAGTTCTATCCAAAGTATTCTTAAATTGTATATAATCTATTACAAAATGCGGAAACTCAATTTGAAATTCTACCATGCAATCTTGAACTGAATAAACCCATAAACCATCAATTTTATTACCACTTCGAAAATAAGCCTGAACTAAAAAAATTTATCAAATGTCATTTGGATTTACGTTTACGGAATAACAAACACATATTAATATATTTGCGTCTTATTCTATCAAAATTTGAAAGTAACCTAGATTGACTTTTCAAATGAACACTTGTTATATATATATATATATATATATATATATATATATATATACAGGCTGTTCCGTGAGGTAACGGACAAACTTACGCAGTGTATTCTAGAGGTGATTTTAAACAAAAAAGTTCATATACACTTTGCTTAATTTCTGGTTCGTTTTTAGATTTCAACAAAAGAAGAAAACTGTTTCAGTAATGTATTTAATTATGAAATTACATAACAAACTAATGAACTAATATTATAACAATTGCTCGAAATGTTCGCCTCTTCTTTCTGAACATGTTGCTAGTCATTTTATAAAATGACAAATAACCTATTGTTACTTATGTCATTTATCGATAAGTGATAACTGTAAAAATATTATCAGTAACCATGCCTAGAACGTACATACGGAATACGCTGACATTGTGTTTGGGTATTGTGATAGAAGCGGACGTGCTGCAGTACAAGAATATCGTCAACGTTTCCTAAATAGTGCAGTTTCTCACCATACGACATTTTCTAATGTCTTTCAGTGTTGGAGAGAGACGGGATCTTCTCCAAATTCACTTGTCGAAAGACAGATTTTCATTAGCAAGCTAATGTTGTCCTAAACGAAGTTGAACAAAATCCATCCACAAGTACACGCAGGATATCAACCATGACCGGTGCTTGTCAAACCCAGGTATGGCGAATTTTACATTACAATGGACTTTCTCTCCATCATCTACAGAAAGCTCATCATATGCTACCAAGAGATTTCGTGAATCGCGTACAGTATTGTCAATGGTTACAGAAAAATTTAGAACTTCTTCCGCGAATGCTTTTTACAGACGAGTATCAATTTACTCTAGAAAGTATAAACAACACTCGGAATTCTCACACTTGGGCTACTGAAAACCCAGATAATGTATAAATAATGTAAATGTAAATGTAAATATATACACGAAGTAGAGAAGTGAAAAGCTGTGACTGTCTTTGAGATACCGTACATTGATAAGCTCCAATTAAAGCGAAACGCGTCTGTATGTTCTCATTGATGGAAATAGCTTTTCACTAATTTTTAATTATCCCAGATAATGTAGTTTTGGTTAATCACCAACATCGTTTTTCTGTAAATGTATGGTGTGGGTTGTTAAACAATTACATAATTGGGCCACATTTTATCCAAGGAAATCTTACGGCAAATTACTATAGGAATTTCTTAGAAGATACTTTGTCAGGATTATTGGAAAATATTCCACTGGAAACTCGACGCGGCATGTTTTATCAACATGACGGCGCTTCACCGCATTTTAGTAGGCAAGTTATTGACTTTCTAAATCGAAATTTTTAAGGACGGTGGATAGGCAGAGGGGGTCCTGTACTATGGCCTGTACGTTCTCCTGACCTGTCGCCGTTGGACTTTTTCTTTTGGGATTGTCTAAAAAATCGCTTTTACCATAACGGTAAGCCAAATACACGAGAAGAATTGATCGAAAGAATAATTGCAGGAGTAGATTCCCTACGAAATGAACATGCAGATATTAACTGGCAAGAGAATATGACCCAAAGACTAGCAACATGTTCAGAAAGAAGAGGCGAACATTTCGAGCAATTATTATATTAGTTTATTAGTTTGTTATGTAATTTCATAATTAAATACATTACTGAAACAGTTTACTTCTTTTGTTGAAATCTAAAGAACGAAAAAGAAATTAAGGAAAGTGTATATTAACTTTTTTGTTCAGAATCACCTCTAGAACACATTGTGTAAGTTTGTCGGTTACCTCAGGGAACATCCTGTATATAAATATATGTATATATACCATTCGACTTTAAAAGTCTCGAAAGAAAGGCGGAGCTACATTCGACAGCTGTATTATGAAAACCCCTTGTTTAATATTTATTTATATATTTCCTATTTCTTGACCAATATAGTACAATAACATTATAATATGGCAAATGTGTTAAAATGAGTAACTTATTAGAATTTTTAGAAGCCGACCAAAGCGTGTTTACATACGAGGTGCTATCCAGAAATTTCCAAAATTTGAATGTGGCGCGTATAAACATGATAGTACAGCTCTATAGCACTAAATGGTATGGGGTACATCTATACTAAGTCAGTTCGTTAAACGGTACTTCGCTTGGTGGTGACAAACAGTTTTTGTATTTATATTTGTTGTGTTGTGTTTAAGTTATTCTGCGATACTGCAATGTCTGATGTGAAAGAGCAATGAATGTGCATCAAATTCTGCTTCAAACTTCATAGAACGGTAGCGGAAACTCTGAAAATGCTTAAACAATCATTTGATGGAGATGCTTCAGGCCAAACGCAAACTTATAAGTGATACTACAGTTTTAAAGATGGGCGCGTATCGGTTGAAGATAATGAGCGTTTCGGTCATCCGTCGACGTCAAACACGCCACAAAATGTAGCAAAAGTACGTGATGCTATTCTCTAAAACCGAAGGAGAACAATTGCGATGTTCTTCGGCGACTAAGAAAAACATTCGACCCAAGCGGCCTACCAAGACCCCAGATGTTTCTCCTTGTGAGTTCTTCCTGTTTCTGAAATTGAGGAAATCCAGACCGAATCGCAGGCAGTGTTGAACACGTTAATACGCAAAGACTTCCAACACTGCTTCCAGTCATGAATAAGTTACTGAGATCGGTGTATTCATGCGGAAGGAGGAAACTGTGAAGGGGTTGATAGTGAATAAGTTGTAAGAACAATTTATAGTGTTTTTTTTCACATTCCGAGAATTTCTGGGTAGCCCCTCGTATATCGATGCGCCCTAGGCATGCACGTATATATTCATATTTTTAAATCAGACGGTATACATGCTAACTAAATTAGTAATATAAGAGATTATATATAACTGGCAATGAAAAGTTTTTTAATCATGAATTTCACTTAAATTTTGCACGAAAAATTATATCCCGAACGCCGACTGTTTTAGTATAAATACATTCTGATAAATGTCCGCAAATGATAATTTTCAAAAACAAATTATCTAGGAAGCTGTTTTTCGCTCGATCTTTCTTTCAAAATGTATTAAAGTATGAAAATTATGAATATGAATATAGAAACATCGTAATGTATAGCAAGCGCCAAATAAGTTGGCGAGAGGAGAGGGTGCGCAGGAGCCGTTTATATAAACGTCCACGTTATATATTTTACTCTAATAAATTATTAATTTATTAAGTGATAAATGTGTAGTTTACGCCGCCTAAGATATCTTGCAAATTGACTAAAACTAAATACAAATCTCCCCAATACTTCTAATCCTGCGAGAACTTGCCCCTCCGCTCGCCAACTTATCTGGCGCTTGTGAACAAAAAAAGCTATCTCAGAAAATGTAAATACAAAAACAAGGATTTAAATAAATATTATCAAAAGTTTTAATGAAATCTAAAGTGAATTTTTCGAAATTTTGAATATTTAAAGTATTAACGAAACGAATTAAATAATTGTTTAAAAATAGTGTTGTGATATAAAAACAATAATAGAGATAACAGGATTAGTAAGATTTCAATGCAGGATAGGTTCTTCGAATACTAACTAAAAGAAGAACATGTTACAGGTATTTGCGGAAACAGTACACAATCGGTAAAGTTTAGTTGAACTGCAATACTTAATTTATTCTTAACTTATTGCTTTTGTTATTTAAAAAAGAACTTACATGTCTAAAATTGTAGTTGTGGAACTTTCTTTAATACAGCTTTATGAAGGAACTAGCTGACCCGACGAACTTTGTACCGCCTAACAGTGAATAAATGTCGTGTTACTTTTAGCTAAACATAATTTAGGATTTTATTAACGTAATAAAATGAATACAAAGAATTTATTTTATAATTTATAATATATATAAAGAAAATAAAAATTCAATAAACGTACAAAAATCAAGTATTTCAATGGCGTGTCAGCAAGACATTTGCTTTATTGAAACTATGTATTTTGCTGTATGGGTTGCATTCTGATTCTCTTCAATTAAGGATCTTGTGATATACGACATTTTTCGTTTTGTTATCAGACGCAAGAACAAATAAAGCGGATGGTTTGCCGACACGTGAGCATGCCACGTACAATTGACCATGAGAAAAACATGCATTTTCTAGGTTCAGACCACACACTCAAGGATTGACCTTGTGATTTGTTAATCATCACGGCGAATGCAAGACGAATCGGAAATTGAATTCGTTTAAATTCAAAGGGCATATCGGTTAGCATCATCGGAATCCTCGGAATGAGACCTTCCTCACCTTTGAATTTTCGAGTATCGTCGCGTGAATCACATTGATCATCAGTTTTCTTATCACCAAACGCGTTCCATTGCATATTTTTGGTTGGTTTAGATTTCGAAGCATTATGACTACCGAGACAACCTTCAGTTGCAAATTGTGCGGTGGTAAGCCAGGCACATCCAAGGAGTTTAAAAATTATGTTGGATAGTTGGTGGCTTCGTCTTAGTTTGTTACACAGTCAATAGATTTGAATGAATGCAGAGTACCACGTTACGTTAATAATAATACTCGCACAATAAGATTTATTAATAACACTCACACAAAACAAACAAATCGACCGGTAACCTTTATATCCTTTTTTTTAAACAAACCACAGACAACATGAAACAAAAAAAATTACACTTTTATATCACTGATTTGCAATGGACGTCAATTATTACAAATAAGCTATAATCGTGCGTGACGTAAGCTGTCAATTGCAGAAGATGGCGGAGTTTCTAACCTAATTTATTTAAAAATTAATTTTCTGTATAATATTTTTTCCGTGAATTTTTCCGATATTTTAATAGTTATTCTGCTATTCGGGGCGGAGACGAATCCAACAAATCAGAGATCATTAAAATCGGCCGTTCTTGAGTTATAAATGGTGTAACTAACCCGACATTGTTTTATATCTTCAGATTACCAATTTCTAAATTAGTAATTAGTATTTATACATACGTTTTACTATTATAGATATCTTTGCCTTTCTGGCATTAATGAAAGTACATTGTTAAATAAGTTGAGCCGAAAATTTGGCAATACTAACCACCGAATTCTATCATCTGATAGTTGCCAAACTTTTCAGCGATAAAAAATTCTTCATTCATGTTCCCGAATTGGAAAGTAGTGGTAATGAAATGAATGAAATTCTTACACATATGAATGAACACATATTTTGGATAGTGGCTATAGTTTTTATTTATTAAAATAAAACGTCTGACTTATTTCTTAACATTATTTTAGTTAGAAAAAATTAGAGATGTTTGTATAAAAAAACAATAATTCTTTTGCGAAATCTATTTATCACTTATCACTTATAGTAACATTCTCGATTTAAATCTTGATATGTAACATCCATGAAATGAATTAAATCATAATATCAGAGGAACATATTTTTTAAGTTTATATTTATTGCATTAAAACGCATCCACTAACTCCCGGTCTTGGAAATAATAATTGGAAATTAGCTTACGTTTCAATATTTAAATCTGGAGACAGATCTTCGGTAGAGAATTATCCCCCGATATCTACAGGGTGTCCAGAAACTCTCCTGACAAACGAAGACCGGAGATTCCTCTGATAATTTTAAGACAATTAAACCCAAATTCACCTAGTCCGAAAATGCTTCCTAAGGGAGCTAGAGTTCTTTGAAGATGGCGCCTTGTATTTATTTTTTTTTAAATTCCTACAGAACGCTTCTATTTAGAAAAACAAAAACTGGTATGCTTATTTATCCTCCAGAGATGAATCGATTCCATCAATTGCGAATTTCTAGTACCGGTCATAGGCGTCCGTTTTGGGTAGGTCAACGGTTATTTTAAGGCATAATTTTTTTGTCTTTAACTTTTAAGCATTTGTGACACTAGATTATTAAATTTTCAGGTATTCCAGTACTAAAATGTACTCTTACTTTAAGTCGGTAGGATACACCGTTTTTCTAGAAAAATCGATTTGTAAATTTTTCGTTTTTTCTTCATTAAAGTTCAATTTTTTATTTTTTGCAATAGTTAGCTCTGAACTGCCAACAGAAGTAAAACCTACGTTTTTCATTGTCAAATTGTTGTCAGTTCGCGAAGTTTATCTTTTCATTTTTTTACTTTGTGTTATTCAAACACAACGATTTCAATTTAAAAAAAAATGGTCCAGTCTCGTACATTCCTGCTAAAGTGGGCCGGACAGCCGTCCTGTAGAAACCATAAGTTTTGCCGAATATTTAAACGCACCTCATCTAACAAATCAGGTAAAATATTTTGCAGGAAATGTAAGTAATCAGCACCATTTAAACGAGCAGGTAATTCCACAGGTCCAAGTAGATAATCGTCAACTACTCCTATCCAGACGTTTATGCTAAACCTATGCTGATGCTTAAATTCTTGAACAACGTGGGGATTGTCACCAACGTACGAATAATAATGTGCATTATGTACATTAAAAATTCCATTTTTTGAGAATGTAGCTTCGTCACCAAACAAAATGTTCCTGAAGAAATCTTCATCTTCATTTTTCTGATTTTGTAACCATCTAGCGAATTCTACGCGAGCAGGAAAATCTCCTTCTAGCAGTGCTTGCACCTTTGTAAAATGAAAAGGATATAAATTTTCTTTGTGTAAGATATTTCCTACGGAAGATTTTGAAATTGTGTGGTACATGGCAGATAGTCTTCGAACGCTAATTTCTGGATTTTCCTCAACTTCCATTAAAATAACATCTTCATGTTCTGCTGTTACATCATTATGTCTCCCTGTTTCATTATTTTTTGGGACCACTGAACCTGTTTCTCTTAATCGTTGATGAAGAGCTGTAAATGTTGAGTGAGTGGGATGCTGACGATTGGGAAATTTTTCAGCGTATCTACGTTGCGCCGCTCGAGCGTTACACCTCATTTCGCCATAAGCTAAATGCATATCGGCGTATTCCTCATTAGTAAAAACCATTTTTTTTTAAATTGAAATCGTTGTGTTTGAATAACACAAAGTAAAAAATGAAAAGATAAACTTCGCGAACTGACAACAATTTGACAATGAAAAACGTAGGTTTTACTTCTGTTGGCAGTTCAGAGCTAACTATTGCAAAAAATAAAAAATTGAACTTTAATGAAGAAAAAACGAAAAATTTACAAATCGATTTTTCTAGAAAACGGTGTATCCTACCGACTTAAAGTAAGAGTACCTTTTAGTACTGGAATACCTGAAAATTTAATAATCTAGTATCACAAATGCTTAAAAGTTAAAGACAAAAAAGTTATGCCTTAAAATAACCGCTGACCTACCCAAAACGGACGCCTATGACCGGTACTAGAAATTCGCAATTGATGGAATCGATTCATCTCTGGAGGATAAATAAGCATACCAGTTTTTGTTTTTCTAAATAGAAGCGTTCTGGAGGAATTAAAAAAAAATAAATACAAGGCGCCATCTTCAAAGAACTCTAGCTCCCTTAGGAAGCATTTTCGGACTAGGTGAATTTGGGTTTAATTGTCTTAAAATTATTTGAGGAAACTCCGGTCTTCGTTTGTCAGGAGAGTTTCTGGACACCCTGTATATTATCTAACATATACGTATTAGAACATATCGTGTCCGAATCCACATTTAGTACTTATCATCGCATAATTAACTCAAATCAGCACGATTCCTTTTCTGGGTCTAATACCCTAACAAATTTACGTGAATTCTCTAACTTTATAAGTAATTTACTAGAATCTGGTAAGCAGGTGGACGTACTTTACTTGGATTTTCTCAAGGCTTTCGATCAGCTTGTTCATGCTCAGATAATTCATAAGCTCTCTCTATATGGGATTAATGGCGCTTTGTTAACATAGATATGATCTTACTTTGGAAATAAACTGCAAATACTAAGACTATTTAATAGATATCTCGTCCTATTCGTGTATTTTCTGGTGTTCCTCAAAGCAGTCATGTTACACCGATTCTATTCTTGCTTTTTGTGAATGATTTGTACTATTCATTCACAGATAGTAATTTTCTGGCATACGCGTATGACTTGAAGCTATACCAGCGTATTCGTTCTAAAATTGATTGTAACTCCATTCAACGTGACCTAGATAAACTAATTGTCTGGTGTAACGATAAAAATATAAGTCTAACACATTCTAATACCGCGCAATTAATTTTTTGAAAAGTTCTTCATCAATCATCTTCACCTACTCTTTTTTAGATAGTACGTTGTATAGAGTAACTGAAATCGCCGATATTCGACGGCCTTTTAACTTTTTATCCTCGCATCGATGTCATTGTTGGTCGCTCGATGCGATTATGTGGTTTCATCAAACGCATATGTTTTTATTTTAAAAATGTCACCTTCTTTAATTCAATAACTAGACCAATACTTGAGTACTGCTATGTCATTTGATCTCGCTACCAGATAACGCATAATAACAAAGTGAAATTAGTAGAAATTCGTAAATTCATTTTGTTCAAAGTACATATTTGAATGTCATCGTTGTCTGACTACCTTTAATACAGGATATCATTTAATTAACAATTGCTTTGATTGACCTAATTTGTTAGCATCAGTAAACTTCCGAATCTTGCCTGCATAGTGCATTTTTACAGGTTGTTCTTGAAAAAAAAGAGAACGTATGAACAATGGAAAAATGCAATGAATTATACGGTCTGGAAAAGTGGTAAATTAACGACACCGCTGCGAGGTAAGTTAACAACACATCTCCACCGTTAACTTACCACGTTTCCAAGCGGATAAAATATGAATCCAAAAAATTAGTAAGTCAATTAGGACGCGAACACCAAAAGTAAAAACTTGTTGAAAATTGTATTATGTGAAGCCTATGAATTCAGAATGTCACATAGGCTACACCGTATATGTATGTGTTACATACATAACAACTGTCGATGTTATAAAAACAACAAGATTGTTTAAACAGCTCTGTATGCTAAGGGTTCAATAACCTAAATAAATTTACATACGAAAATGTTAGCTGTTAAAATTTTATACTTTTATTTCGTATGTAAGTGAATTATTACAACATAAGATGCGTGCTGTAAGGGGGGCTTTTACGTCCACAACCTTCATACTTTGACAACAGTCTTTTTCCCTTAACTGAAACACGTAAATGTAAATCATATCAAACATACACATCAGCACATGTAACGATCGAAATTGACTGAATAGGTGGCACAATTATTTCACTACTTAAGGGTGACGCTATCCCTACTCTTTATGTTATAGTCGCACTTCTTGAAATGCAGTGGCGGAACAAATATTTTATAAATATCTTTGTCGCCTTTTTTTCGTTAGAAAAAAAAAACATAAAATATGAATATCGTATTCAGAATGCCCCATTGTATTCAAAGGCGGCAATGTTTATATTTATAAAACCGATAAATTTTGTTATGGTAAGGGTTCGATAACCTGAGTTAGATGTTAAAAAATGTATACTTGTAAATTTTTAAAGCTGATATATTAAAGAAACAGGCAAGATGTGTGCTTTACTGGTATTTACGTTACAATCTATTATGTTTAATCGAAAAATTGCATCGAACGTACGTAACGATCGACAACAGAACAATACTTAAAAGCGAAATGAACAATAAAAAACTATATTGTTGGTCATCTTTAAAATATCATATCCGATAGTATTTGTGATACTTTCAGTCGCACAGTGGCGTAACGACATTTCTTTAAATATCTTTATAATTTTTTTCTCGCGTCTGCGGGGAAATTTGCGGAAAATATTTTGGATTCATATTCTATATAATTACATCTTTCCATTTTTCATACGTTGTCTTTTCCTTTGAAGGACTGCCGGGTTACCGTTTCGTAGAACTAAATATAGTCGGCGCAATCCTTTGGATCGGTATTGGAGCTTTTCAATTTATTCCCGGAGCTAGATTTATTTAATACTACCTATAACTAATTTGTATCTCTAGTGTGCAACACACTAGTCTTATTATAGGTACAAGTAGTAAATACATCTGTATAACAATACAACTATGGTTATTAAAGTATATAAATAAAGAATAAAATACATAAATTATCATATCCTGCAAACAAACGAATAATTAGAAAAAAGAAGCATAAAAGCAGTATAGTCACTCAATTATCATTATTGAAACAATAATATCACTCAAAGTAAATTGTTACTACATTTATTATTTTTTATAAAATATTTTCCAAATGACCATTACCAACTTTTGTACAGGCACTGAATCGTTTTTTCATGTTTTCGAAAATATTTGCTAATATAAATATCTACTGTAATATGTTTTGCACTGTTAAAAGTGTTGCATTTGGTAATTCTTTAATTATATGAAATCTTTTAGTCTAGATTTTGCTCTTCAAATTTCTAAATTAAAAATAATCTGACAGAGTAAGATTTGGTGATCTTGAGTGCCAATGTTGGCTCCAAAAAGCTCAAGTACCATTAGTTATGTTAATATGCTCTCGTATTTCTCAAGCTGTGTGAAGACTGGCATTATTATGCTGAAAATAATCCTGCTCTCTTTTATTTGCATTCTATTCAGCAACAGTTCAATTACAAATGCTTCAAAGGAAATTAGAATCCTAGTAACATTATTATCCACATTTCAAGATTTATAAAATTCATGGGAACTTTCTGCATACCAAATTCTATAATTCTAAGAATTGATATAATCTGACAAAAGAAAATCATAAATCTAAGGGATGTATTCTTGCATAACTGACACCATACATGACTGTAATCGCAATTTTTATTTTATCGCCTTTTGAGTTCATCGATATGCTGAAACTGATAATTAGAACCAATTTACGTATATTTTCTAACAAGTTCTTACCTATCAGTTAGACCAATTGTCGGAAGAGCTTTTAGAGCAATGTTCAACAGATCTACGCACATTTTCAATAACTTCCTTCGTCAAGAGTGTTGGTTGACCTGACCTTCTAAATTCTTTTGTTGAATATCTATATTAGCACACTAAGCTTTAAATTATGCTATATACAGATTAACCAAATATTTCCAATCTCCCTGTGGTGTACGTTCACCGTTTCGGAAACAGAATTTCAATATAAACTTTTTAACAATTTTACAAATAACCTGTACTTAAGACAATAACGTTCACATTATCAAATTTTTCAAAAATATCCTACCTTTAAATATACGCCTTATTGATCTATAGTCTTGATAAAGGCTGTTAAATCTAAAATGTTCAAACAATAAAAGGAAATAGCTGCGATAACAAATAAAAATACATATAAACACACAAACTCGCTAATCATCGCTAATCGCAAATTATAAAACAAAATATTTTGTTCTAGTTTATAAATAATTAAATAAATCATTGATTTTGATTTTTAATACAGAAATTTTTGTTAATAATCGGTTTTGTTATTTATAAAAGTAATCAATAATTTTATAGTGAAGATTTTCATAAAATGTAAATTTAATACCGATAAATCTTCAAATGTCACTGATACACGGTTACTTATTATAAAAAATTTAAACACGTTTTGTTTTTATTTCAGATAGCCGTAGTTGGAAAAGCGGTCCTTTTAACAGGATGTGATTCACGTATGGGCTTCGCCCTCGCACGGTATCTGGATGAACTTGGTTTTACAGTATTTGCAGGATTCCAAAATATTGACGAAAATACTTATGCCAACGATTTAAAAGAAGAATCTTCTGGCAGATTACACGTACTACAACTAGATGTCTCTTCCGAAACTCAAATTTTAGCCGCTTCCTTGTATATCGTTGAACATTTACCAGATGACGCTGCAGGATTGTGGTCTGTTATTCACGCCGCTAATTATTTTGCACTTGGCGAAATTGAATGGATTCCATATGAGGTATTTATGGGAAATTTATTATTAATTTTTTTAATTACATGTGGGTCGTAATTATTCATTTTGATTTTTCTTATTCTTTTTAATGAATAGGCAAATCATAAACAATGAAAACGCACGTTCGTAAAATTTAAATCATTTTTTTATGAGAATCTCGATGATATTGAAATTCTAAAAATTATATTCTCTCATATAGAAGATATAATTTAATTACTGACGTTAAAATCCCTACAATAATTAATGTTAACATAAAACTGATTTAGAAATAAAAGTCGTCGCTTTCTTAGTACTTAGTTCCTTTTTAAATATCAGTAGAAATACGAGTACATTAACAAAATACAGTTTGCTGTATTATGACTATTATGAGTTCCTAAAATCCGCATACCCGATGATACGAAATTAAGAATATTCCCTAGATTATTGAATTATTGTTATAATTAATTCCTGTAATTTAATAATAATAATAATTAACTTAGGTAAATTAAAAACACTTGTTCAGTTTCACTTATTTATACACACGAACAAGTGACTTTTTGAACAACTGTTTTTAATTTACCTAAGTTAATTATTTAAACAGGGTTTCGCCAAAAACCAACTGCTCAACCATTAATAAGTTATTAATAATATTCAATACAGAAGAAACAAAAATAATAGGTAATTTTTAAAAACAAACAATTTTCACAAATACACAATATTTTTCTTTACTTAAGAAATTTTTTTGTCAAAATATATTTTTGAGTTATTTTTTTAAGTGTAAAATATATAAGTATATGAAAATAAATTCAATTTACTTATTTTTAAAGTACAAAAATTTTTTCATTTTATTTTCATCATTTAGGATTATATGATTGATTTCTTTTTAAAAATAATATTAAAGCTACAATTACTTATTATTAGTCAGTCTCCTATTTTTTGCTGGTTATTTATTGTGAGTATTTTAAGAATCTTAAAACCTATTTCTATTAACTTTTATATATAGAATCTTATATACTACGTAGGTAAAGAATCTGATTTATATAAATATTTGAAACGCTTAATTCTCTTTGTTATTTCTACTCTGGATCATAAAAGAATTCAATGCAAGAATCGATCACTGAAGCATCTTAAGAAATTACAGATCATTTTTAAAATTACACGTTACCTGTTGTCAAAGTTCATTTAGCATATTTTTATTTTTAATTTTAATAATACGAAAAAAATTTAAATATTTTAGATGATCTGTTTATCAGTACAATTATTTTATTAGGGATAAGGGGCTTTATAGGATAGTTTATTAGCCCGTTGTAAATTCCATATATTTATATTTATTTTAATTCTTGGTTTATTACTTATGCAAGTGTCCCGTATCGTTATGTTCAAATTTTAGGAGTGTAAAGTAGACTTCATTTCAAGCAAAAACAAAACGCAAAACTTGTATATCCATTTTTATTTGTTTCAAAGTTATAGATCTGTGAATGTGATTGTCAGATCATGAAAAGAAATGTAATCCTAAAGTCAATACAAACTGATTTTATTTAAAAAAAGTTATACGATTCAATAACAGGCCTGTGATTGTTAACGTCGCATAATAAAATGTTATCCTAAAATAAATAAACACGTGTCGTTGTGCATACAGTAATTTCTTGGAAATCTACAAAAAAGAGTACTGGAAATAGATTTAGGATAAAGAAGATTCTTACTTATTTCGTAAGTGCTGAACCATGAATATCATACAATAAACAAATGTTCAGATGACTGTTAACGTTGCATTTTTTAATAAAGGATTACATTATGTTTCAGCTCATACAACAGCTTATTGGTGAGTGGACAGGTTTTCTTTATTCAAAATGCCTTACCGACTTTCTTCTCAAGAATATGCGGACATGCATTTTGTGTATGGCTACTGTAACGGCAGTGCACGTCAAGCAGTTCTTGAATCCCGATATCGGTTTCCCGATACGCGCATTCCTCATTACAGAACGTTTCTGAAAGTACCCAGACAATTTCGGGAATGCGGACTGCGTAATTATCTTTTCGCCCGAGGAGTAAATTTGCCAGCAGACTTAGAGGAAGAACCAGTAGCTATTGTTACAAGGGATCCACCTCTCAGTGTACGTCGAATCGCTAGACAACTTGGAGTGCCGCGAACGACAGTTTGGGGAATCTTAAAACGTGAGGGCTTATATCCATATCACTGTCGCAGGGGACACGGTTTGCTTGAGGTAGACCACTATGCTCGTCTGGTTTATTCTACCTGGATATTAAGACAGTCACGGCTTCATTTTAATTTCTGCAGAACAGTTCTCTGGACAGATGAATCTACGTTCACAAGAAGTGATGTTACAAATCTGAGAAACCTGCACAGGTGGTCATCAGAAAATCCCAAAGCTATACGCCCATCTAAATTTCAACATGAATTTTCTATTAACGTTTGGGCGGCCCTAATCGATGACTTGTTGATTGGTCCTGTCGTTTTTCCTGGGAGGTTAAATGCGGACAATTACCTTCAATTTCTTATTGACGAACTGCCAGGTCTTTTAGAGGATGTCCCACTGAATGTTCGACGAGACATGTGGTTTCACATGACTGGGCCACCACCACATTTCGAAATTGCTGCCCGAAATTGGATTAGAGTCAATTATCCAAGATGGATTGGTCGAGGTGGTCCTGTTGCATGGCCACCCAGATCACCCGATCTGAATCCCCTTGACTTTTATATATGGGGGTACATGAAAAATTTAGTCTACGCGCAAGTTTCGAACACAAGAGAAGAGTTGTTGGATCGTATTCACCTGGCTGCCGAGCAAATCCGACAAAATAAGTATGAAATTCGGATAAGTTGTTACTTCTTCTGTTGGCTTACGGGCACAAGCCTGCATTCAACAAGGAGGTGGACATTTCGAAAATATTATTAACTGAACTTTTTTAAATAAAATCAGTTTTTATTGACTTAGGATTACATTTTTTTTTCATGATCTGACAATTACATTCATAGATCTGTAACTTTGAAACAAATAAAAATGGATATACAAGTTTTGCGTTTTTGTTACTTGAAATGAAGTCTACTTTACACTCCTAAAATTTGAACATAACGATACGGGACATTTTGTATAATTAAAGCTCGGATTATTTGCAAAATGCATATTTGTTGTTAAAAGGTCTATTAACAAAATTATGAGTTTTCTTGGTTTATTTCATGTGTTTTGAATAAAATTAGGCAATTAAATAAAGCATATTTTGCAAATTTTTACTACTTTATTCATATTTCATGAATTACTGCATATTTTCTTGAGACTAGAAATTTCCTTCTAAAAATTCCAGTGTGCAAGTTTAACAACTTCATTTATTTTCAAGTAGATGAAACAACAGATTCTTGCAGTCAATATATTAATTGGTTGTTCCAACGCCGAAAATTCTAGTAAATCAGATTTATTAAGTTGTAAGCAGTTGAATAAAACCAATAACTGGACAATAACTCGTTTTATTAACGACTTTCAAAATTTTTCCTACCCGACGCGTCGTGACGTGATGCAACATGATAAAATTATATTAATGTTGCGAATTGGCTTAAATCTGAAACAGACGAAAACAAGAAAGTCCCTAACCATAATATATATTAATAAACTCTAAATACATATTTAGGCAACTAAGTTGCCATCTTCGGTAGAACAATCTGAAAAAGAAAGATAGCGTCACACGTAGCGTCTTTGGCTAAGGTATAACCTTTGAAGATATGCTCTTCACCAAATCGCCAATGGTATAACACTGTTATCCCACTGGCGATAAGACTGTTGTCCCATTGACGATCTGGTGAAGAACATGAGGCATTTAGGGTAAATGGATCGGGTTAACCAATTTCCGAATTTGTGAATTTGAATAAATGTTTCTAAGCTATAAATAAAAACGCTTTTATTATAATGGGTGATTCATTTGGAGGTACTTTTTTTAGGTGGGGATTTAATGGCTGAGCGCGCATGCGACGCGTCAGCGGACTGTGCATTCTGGTTCAGTACTATTTGACATTACGTAATGGAAAGACTTAGCCCGGCACAGCGTCTACAAATAGTACAGCTTTATTACGAAAATGGGCGTTCTACAAGGAATGTGTATCGTGCGCTTAGAGCAACATATGGGCCACATAATCGGCCTACCGAACGCACAATTCGCTATACCATCAATAAAGTTTGAAACTCAATTTACAATAATGGATAATACGCGACCACATACACCTCATCCAGCACGTAGTGAAGGAAATATAGCGGCGGTAGCAGCGAGTGTACGCGAAGACCGGGAAGAATCAATTCGTCGCCGTTCTCAACAGCTTGGTTTGTCGTATGCAACAACTTGGCGTATTTTACGAAAGGATCTTGGTTTAAAAGCATACAAAATTCAACTAGCGCAAGAACTAAAGGCGACCGACCTTCCGAATCGTTTCCGTTTCAGCCGTTGGACTCTTGATAAACTTGCAGAAGATCCACTGTTTTCGACAAAAATTTTGTTCTCCGATGAGGCCCATTTCTGGCTTAATGGGTACGTGAATAAGCAAAATGCCCGTATTTGGGGTGATGAGCAACCTGAAGAGATTGAAGTGCTACCATTACATCCAGACAAAACAACTGTTTGATGCGGATTATGGGCCGGTGGAATAATTGGTCCATATTTCTTCAAAACAGAAGCCGGCCGGAATGTGACTGTGAATGGCGACCGTTATCGCGCCTTGATAAGGGACTATTTGCTGCCTGAACTTGACACCCGTGGTCTACAAGACATTTACTTCCAACAAGATGGCGCCACTAGCCTTACAGCTCGTGAAACTATGGCTTTACTGCGAGAACGATTTGGTGAACATTTAATTTCACGCTTCGGACCAGTAAATTGGTCGCCTAGATCTTGTGACATCACACCATTAGACTTTTTTCTGTGGGGCTACGTGAAGTCTAAAGTCTACATGGATAAACCGGCTACAATTGAGGTATTGGAGGCCAATATTACTCGGGTCATTGGACAAATACCACTCGAAATGCTAGAACGCGTCATTGAAAATTAGAACAGCAGAATAGACTACGTTAACCGCAGTCGCGGCCAACATTTGAGAGAAATAATCTTTAAAAAATAATTGTAAAGAATCGTTCTTTTGTATGATAATCAAGTTTCTTAAATAAATTGGCCTTTTTCATTTGTTCTTTCCTTTTGGAAAAAGTATCTCTAAATGAATCACCCATTAGTTGCAAGCGAATTTGGGTTTTGAGTCCTTAATGCGATTAAAATCTACCAAGAAACTGTACTTGCTATAGTGACAGAGCTAATAGATAGCGAAGACGATGAGATAACTGATTTTCTTACAATACATTATCTGTTTTCACGCAAAAAAGAAGCTGATTTACGTTGCCTTACGATATTTCCATATCTTCTGTCTGTATTACGACTACTGAATAGAGGTGGAAGAAGTTATGTTTTTCTTCCGAATGTATGAGCCGACGATCAACTTTGATCCAAAAAATGGAAATCGGGTGCATATACCGCCTACACCGGTGTAATTTTCGAACAGTTTACTTTTAACTGGTAACAATTTTCAAACGCAAATGGTGAATACGGTATATACCGGTATAATTTTCGTAAATGCCTTATACCTTCAAAGGTTGTGCAACATTTACCAAAGACGCTACGCTTAACACTATCTTTCTTTTTCAGATCGTTCTACTGAAGATGGCAACTTAGTGGCCGAAATAGGTATTTAGCGTTTATTAATTCGTATTGTGATTAGGGATTTTCCTTGCTTCTGTCTGTTTTATATTAGGGTTGTCCGGTACTGCCCCTTATATGTGTAAAGCCCCGGTTAATTTAAAGATATGTTTTCCTAATTTAATTCATACTACTAAAAGTAAATTATTTTCCCTGCAAATAAAGGATAAATAAAACTTAATAAATCCTGCGAAACATGTTCGTTCGTGCCATTTTAACAAGGAAGTGGAATTATTGTCGTTAGATTTAAATATAAATCCTTGCGATGCAAATTTAATGGAAATTATTTCACGAAAAATTGATCATATTAGGAAATTAAGAAAAGTTACACATGTGTAACATTTATTATAGTACTTTACACTCTGTCAATAAATGAAGAGGATAAAAATGTACCATAAATTTTAATTTGTTATAAAGTAGTATCTAAATTTATTGTTTGCTAAGTTTTTGAAAAACGAGTATTATTCTTATAAATACATATTTTTAGATAGGATTTTAAATTATTCTCTTTCTACAATAAACATATTTTATTTTCTAGCATGATATTGTGCTCATGATTGTCTTAGAATATTAAACAAAAAGTAGTACGAATTATTTTTTTATGTTTTATTTATTTGATATCGAAATCATTTTAAAAATTCATGTTTTTTAAACAAATAAAATTAGTGTTATTGTTAAACTTTAAAGACTCAAAAAATTACACTTGAAAAAGTGAACAAAACAGAGGTTAACTTAAATAAGCCATTAAATCTTATCTGTTCATTTTTGTGTCATTAGTACTAACGTAAAATTAAAAGATAATTACGGATTATGAAACTGATATATTCATTTTAATTCAGAATTAAAATTAATCCTCCAATTAATTCCATTATGAAACCGGGCCTAACATGGCTAAATGCCACAATTCTCAATTATCGAAATATTCAAAATTTTATTTTAGAATTCTCTGATGATTCAGATGCTTTAAAAGCAAAAGTCTTTAAAAAATAATGTAATACCAAATTAATTGGCATTTATTCAAACAAATTTTTCTGTAGTAGCAGAAACAATTTTGAAATTAGAAACACGAGAACTGCTTTTGACTGAATCTGTAAATTCAATAAACAAACGCCATAACGCATTGTGAACTATTACAGGAGCTGAAGAAATAATTTTTATAAAGCTAAACTCAGTATTAGAAAAAATCGAGGATTTAACATTACGTTACTAATATTTTGAAAGGAGGAAATTGTAGATGTCATTGAATTAGAGCCGTACATTGTAAGCGATTTTAAAAATGTTCCAATTACTTCTGCCAATGTTGATCGATCTGTTTCCACATTCAAACACTTACTAGACGACATTTAAAATATAAAATTTAGAAAAGCATCAAATTGTCAATTTTTTAATAATAATCCCCAATAACAGGACAATACAAGTAGAGATTAAATAACTAGAAATTAAATAAATAATGAATAAGTAAGTAAGTGGTATAGTTGAAAGAGAGGAGGGTAAATGATTAGTGGAAAAATTGGTTAGTTATTGAGGCGAAGGGTGCGTAATTTATTTGCATTTGTTGCCATATGATTGAGGAGAGCCCTGGCGAAAATATGTATATTCTGACTCTGGTCATGAAGAACACATGATCCGATCGAGTACTATATTTAAAAACCACGATATTTACACATAAGAGAAGATAATTTCACCATAAAACTGGCACTGGCAGTCTCTCTGCCAATGCTAATTGAGCAGAGAAACCCGTGCAGACAGAGAGAAACCCGAAGCCTGACAGCAAATCCCCGTAATCGACGCCCCTTGGAGGAGAAATTCCAGACGTTCTATATGATAGATGTTTTAAGAATCTCCTCTGAACTTTCTCTATTAACAATGTCTGATAAACGTAGTAGGGGTACCGAATTACTGAAGCATATTCAAGTTTGGGACGTACCAATGTGTGAAAGAGTGTCCAGTGTGTCCATATTCGAAAACTTTCGACATGATCTTATAAGAAAGTTAAGTGTACGTGAGGTGGAGTTGCAGATGTGGTGAATATGCTCAGAAAACTGCAATCGCCAATCAAAGTCTTTTATCTGTGCTTGCCTTGTGACACCAGACATCGACCGAATTTAAATCCCTCTGGAGTTCTTCACAGTTCGATATAGAAAAATTTTCGCAAAAATGTTTAGATCGTCGAAGTAGGCAAGAATGCGGAAATGGAGAAGATGGAATCATTAATGTAAATATTGAACAGTAGTGGATCTAGGTCCGAACCCTGTGGAACGCCTGAGAATACATTGAATGTGTTTGAATAAAACCAATTATAACAGACATAGATGAAATGATTATCAAGATAAGATGCAATTAAGTTGACGGTAAATGAATTGAAACCAAACAAACTCAACTCAGAAAGTAGTAAGCAATGATCTATAGCGTGAAAAGCTTATGAAATCAGACTGGGCGTGTGAATCAATACAGGCACTAATAAATTGGGTTATCTCTGCCAGATTCGTAACAGTTGATCTCCCCGCCATGATTCCGTGCTTTTGCGTTGAGCACTGCACACAGTTATAGAGTCGATCATATAGAATAGAAACTCGAACTCTTTCTCTCTGTAAAGTTACACGATGACACTGTTGACACCTGGGTCGCTTTGCTTTAATTGGATCAGTAGCGCCATCTGTATGAGTAAACGGGTACCACTTTCTGTATTTCTGTTGTAAATATACCATTAATTTAGACCCATAGCTTAGAATTTTTTTTCTATTCCCTTTTATTTACAGTCCTGTTCCTTAAATTCAGTATCTTCTTCACTCGCATCTCCCTTTCCACAGCCTGCATTCATATACCTCTGGGGAGCTCTTTCCTTCAGCTAATTATCGGTTTCTCTTTCGAATCCTTTTTTATTAACTGGCATTCTTCCCTCTGCACATTGCCCAACTATCTTATTCGTTGTGCTTTTGCAAATTGTGCGACTAATGCTGCCCCATACAATTGACTTACTTCTTCTCTCCAAACTCTATTCAATTATCTTCCCTCGAAAAAGTCTTCTCAGTATTCTCCACCCCCATATTTGTAGTTTTTCTTTTTCCTTGTTAAAAACTCATATTACATACCCAAAGATCACTGTCGGTTCAGCAGTGCTTTATATATTTCAATCTTTGCTTTATTCAATAATGTGGTAGACAGATTTACATGTCTTACCCCTTCTCTAACTTCGAATGGTTCAGAGACAGAGTCCCACTTTTACTTTACTGTTTGTATTGTCTAATGTCATCTTATCAATCTAATCATTTTCTTTAGAATTTAAAGACCTTTCACACCTTCGTACAATTTTTCTCTTTTAATTGAATCGTAAGCCTTTTACAAGTCTACAAAAATATAATGCAATTTCGTATTATGTTCATAGCATATTTGTTTGTAGCTCCTTCAGAGTAAAAACGTGATCGATAACAGATGGATTCTTCCTAAACCCGCATCGATATTTTCCTATTGTCTTTTCCCAGTAATTGCAATTTATTTCGTATTACTATCGCTAAAACTGTGTAATCTGTATCTATAAATACTATTTCTTTGTAGTTATTACAATAACTCCTGTCATCTTTCTTATATGGCGATATAAGAAGTCCTCTCGACGTTTGCTTTCTACTAAAAATATTAATAATTCCCAAATCGCCAACTTTATCCATTTAAAACTTCATTGTTAATCAAAGTTTGTGCGCTCCAACTACGTTATTTTTAAGCAATTCTTCTTCACTGGAAACTTCTGGAACCAGCTTCTGCAGTTCGCTCGTGTTGTGTTACTACTACATTAGAAAGAAAAAATTATACGAACGAACGAAATAAGTGTTAATCTGATACAGTATCACAAATATCACATAATATTGCGCACTATTTCTGCACGAAAGCAAAAATAAATATTTCTTATGATAATTACCTGGGAAGATAAAGATTGAGAACAGGAATTAATTTTTAATTTAATTAATATTTTTTTTCGCATTTTGACAAGTAATGTGCTACTTTACTACAATCAAAATCGTTTATTAAAGTGGCACTTTACCACATAGATACGTCACTTTACTACATAGTTATGTCATGTCAATAAAACACAGTTTGACAGAAAATTATTTATTTAAATATTGGAATTGGAACTGCCGCTCGAGAAGTCAACACTTTTGACTTCTTTGGTTTGTACCCGTCATTTTGACGTTTCAAGAATGCAGTTAGTTTTTTATATTGTGATATATCTATATTATCGTTAATTTGTATAGCACTTTTCAACATTGAGTATGTAGACCACAAACTTATTGCCTTAAGGACTTGTATGAATAACACTAAAATATATAGAAACAAATAGCTTACTTTCTCAAAAAAATACGCTAGCATTACACTTTCATCAATTTAGTGCTTTTTTTGTTATCTTCCAATTACAAAATATTTCATATGTCTTCTCGTATTTTTCTTTTGATTTCAACGAAGACGCTTCTCGAGCGGCATTTAAAATATCTTCAGAATAATGTTCTAAAGTATGTTTAGTAGCAAGACTCATTTTTAACTAAAACTCAAATCGACTTACAAAAAATAAAGTTTGTTTACTGTTACTGTGTCGTTACTATGTAAATAAACAAAGCCGAATCAGATTACGGAAAACCTGTACAAATACCTACTATAACATTTTAAATTTTTAAGTTTATAATGCTTATTCTTGCAAAATGCGAAAAAATAGTGTAAACAAAATCGTAAGAAAAGCAGTTTTACTAAACTCATACAGCTTTAAGTTACTCGCTCGCTCCGCTCGCTCGTGCTCAAACGCTATATTCGTTTAGTGAAACATTGCTTTTCTATACTTGTTGTTTAATATAACGAGCAATCATTAAAATTTTCACTCGTAGCTGGCCGTGTATATAAAAATTATGTCGTAGCTTTAGTCATTAAGATGTTATTTCAAACATCTGTCAGTGTCAAATATATATTTTAAAGTTTCATCAAAAGAAAAAGTAATGGCCTTTAATGATATGCAAAAAGCGTTTATGGTAGAATGTTACTTCCTGACATCTCAAAAAATTGATGGTATTTGGCAGCATTCAATAGAAAATTGCCTTGCGGAGTTTGAAGAGAGATATCCAAATACTGTTCCTAGCTATAAAACTTTCCGTGATACGCTAATGCATTGTGTAAATCTTTTTCGTCAAACAGGCAGTATTTTAAGGAAAAAAAGAAGCGGTCCTCCTCTCAAGAGAAGTCGCGGCGTAATTGAAAATGTCAGACAAATTATTAACGAATCTCCTCAAACATCTATTCGCAGAGTTTCGCAGCAAGTAGGGCTTTCGTATGGAACATGTCAAAAATTTTAAAACAGGACTTGCCCATGTATCCATATAAATTAACTTCTGTGCAAAATCTATTACCTACGGATTATAAAAAAAGAACACAATTTTGCCAATGGTTTATTCAAACAATGACAGACAATATTTTAAATCATACTTTTTTCACCGATGAAGCTTGGTTTTATTTGAAAGGTTATGTTAATTCGCAAAATATGCGTATGTGGTCCAGTGAATATCCTCATTTCTACAGAGAAGTTCCTCTACATCCAGAAAAAATAGGCGTATGGGTAGGTATGAGTCGTCACCGATTAATAGGACCAATATTCTTTGAGGGCACGATAACATCGGAGAAATATCGTAACGAATTTCTCAGTGTTTTTACTAATCAATTGACTAATGATGAACTCCAGGTCGGATATTTTCAACAGGATGGGGCTACATCTCACGTTACACTTGAAAATATTCAGTTTTTGCAACAATTTTATGGCGATAGGATAATAAGTAGAAATACAGCGATTCCATATCCACCACGATCGTGTGATTTAACAGTCATGGATTTTTTTGTGTGGCCATTTATAAAGAATATTATTTATGAAACACCAATTAATAATCTACAAGAGTTAAGACATAAAATCATGGAAAAATGTGAACACAGCAATAACTCACCGCAAATACTGATCATTGTTTTCAATGCTCTACGAAATAGAGTGCGATTATGCTAGGTGGAGAATGATCAACATTTTACACATTTTTTATAATATTCTATTGCTTTGTATAAAAATTATAAATATATTTAATATAAAAGTCAGCATTTCAAATTATTTTTTAACAATCATGACGTTTGAAATTATAATGACAGATCTCCTCTAATAACTTAAGTTAGGGCATACTTTTTGTGTACATGGCTTACTTGAGCGAAAATTTTAATGATCACTCGTTACTATTATTCATTAATTAATAAAAAGGTTCAAATAAAATTCAACAGTTGAAAGAACTTAATAGACGACATTAATATGATAATCTAGGCTAAATTTAATACAATACCAACCTACTCAATAATTTTGCAAATTTATTGGGTTGCTTTTGAACTATAAGGATTAACCAGATAAATAACCACGGCAAATCCATCCCAAATTTTATATAAAAAAGTGTAATTATTAACGAATTCTTTTGTGGGCTTCTTTCATGTTTCTATTATGCATATGCAAACGAATTACCAAATATACAAATTAACATTACTTAAACTAATAATGTAAAATTTAAAATATCGTCTAAAAATTATACCTTCGCGTAATTGTATAGATGTAAATTATGAATTCCAAAAACTCACGTCAATATTTTGTGCATTTCAATACTGCAGAATCCAAATTTTAGTAGAAAGTAAAAAAAAAATTGTCGAATAGCAACGAAAGCAACGAATAAATATTTACCGAAGAACCAAAGTGAAACTTAAAATCTAGTTCAACTTTCTACTGTAGAAATTACTTGGAAATCATAATTTCTAACGAGTTTAAGAGGGAAGCGCGACCTCAGTTCGTATAGTACATACTTCTAATGATCAATAGTAAAGTTGCTTTCAATGCAATTTGCCACTGTCTGTTCATAATTAATGACTCGAAAGTTTGCAAACTATTGCCTATCTGGCTCGCTTGCGAATATTTGCTGTTATATTGTAAAAGTTATCTATACTTGACAAACTTGCACAAGATATTTTTGGAAGGTCTATGCAACTGATGAAAATCGTAACACTCCGTTTTCAATTTTATTCTATAACAATTAATACAAAGTAGATGGTCGGATTTTTGGTTAATTGGCAAATTATTTGTTTTAAATAAAACCAACGCCTATGTAATTATTCATCAAGGTTGTGGATATTCAATTGGAGAACGTCATTGACTTTTGAATTAAAACTTACAGATGAGTAAAGTTGTTATTTTTCCCCACATTCCAGAGTCCTAATCAGTACAAGTTAATAAGGACAAATGTTTCCAATATACATCGCGTTTTGTAAAGAAATTATAACTTAGCGAGAGATAAAAAAACACTTACCTAAAATGTTTTCACTTCGTCCACTATTTGTACCGACTCCACTAACGACAACCCAGTATTTTGCAATTTTTCAATAGCGTTTAACTTCAATACACCTAACTAAAATATACACATCTGGACCTAACATAATATATGCAATAAACCTGCTTATCTTGAAATTCGCAATCTTTCTTTTGTAACTGAGTGCGACCCGTAAAAAACAAAACTTTTCGCAAACATCTCCTACAATAAGTAACTTCCTTGTTAATATTTAAAACTTATCGGACTGTATATGTTGTAATTTCATACGAACACGTGTTCTTTATAAAACCGATGTGTTTTGAAAACGGTCGTACATATATATTAATTTATACTGAGTAGGATCCTAGAATGTAGAGAAAATCTGACAGTCTACAGATGAGTATAACGGATGAAAATGATTAATGTAAGTACATATATGAGGTTGATTAATAAGTTCGTAGCGTGTTAGGCCTCTAAAATGAAAGTGGTTTGACAAAAAAATTGTTAGGCATGTGTCAAATGGAGAATTCGCTACGAGAATTGTCTCCTAGGACAAATTAGGAATGTTCTAATAGTTTTAAATCGATCGACATAACAATGAACAGTACTTTTAGTTTTAGCACCCTCTTTTCATAGAAAGAAAATAAGGACTTTGAGAATTCAAGGCGTCTTCCATAGTGGTTAAATTAACACTTAAAAACACATTCATGTACACATGTATTCGCTAGACGACTAAAGCATACTGATCGGCATTGACTAACATCGCTGGTAAAACCTGTCAGCCCTTGTTTGTACCTAAAAATATTAGTTATTTAGTCTGTTATTCAATAAAATTTCCACAACTTTGGAAAAATTGTATATGTGTTGGGTTCATATTTACGAAAATCTGATATAATATGGTTCAACACGAAAGTCTGATCTGTAATACCTCTTTTATTCTTTAACTTGCGGGACTACAAACTATCACAATGCTTTCTTCAGTTGCTAAGAAAATTAAGTATCAGAAGTTAGTCATTCAATAAAAGACAACTAAATTCAAAATAAAATTAGCATTTATTATGAAAAATAATTAATTGGAAATATTTTCGGAGTAATGATAAAGTATTATAATAATAATAATAATAATAAACCGTTTATTAACCCAACAGAATACATCCAATTATGGGGTTATAAATATAAATACATGTATATAAGCATTAAACATAACGTGCGTATCGATAGAAAAATTATCCTAAACTAAATTAAATCTAAGATGTAAAACAAATACATTCTTTCACAGAAACCAAATACCTGCAGTAATTATCATAAGTAAAAACACAAGAGCTTTTTTTTTATCGGATAAATTTCTCTTTGTAACGAAATTATTTTGCCAATCAGTAATTTGACGAGAAAAACTTACATGAAAAAATCGCGAGACGATAGTCGAGCGATTTTTTCTAATGTAAGTTTTTCGAGCGAAATTACTGATTGGAAAAATATTGAGTTAAAAAGAAATTTATCCGATTGAAAGAAAAGCTCGAGTGTTTTTTGGCAAGATAAATTAACGACATGAATAAAACTTTTTAAATTGTCTCCATATTGACGATTTTGTATTTCTTGTGTTTTGCAGTATTGATCTTTTGATATTTGTTGAAATTTCCCCAAACCGACTCGTATTTTACGTTCAACGATACTTAATAGTTATTACCTGTCAGCTGCCAAAATAAATTAAGTGATGCAGGGCTACTAGATATGTAACAGGAAGAAGCATTTTTATCGGAGGAAGAAGCATTTTTATCGGTGATAAAAAGCTATGTAGGTTTTTATCGCTGTCAAAGTGACAAAAATGTCACCCGCATATGGACATTTTTATATAGGAGTTAATTTATCGCCAAATACATCTAAATTATATTACATGAATTATATAAATGGCACATTCTATAAAGTGGGGAGTTTTTATATGAATTAGTTGCAGCCTGTCTGTTTAAGAAAGTAATTGAGTTTCTAGTGTTGAAACGAGGAATATAAAACCGAAGCCGTGACAAAAACACCGGATCATCTATAATATTATGAACCAACTTATACAAATGTAGTAACGCAATAATTTTTCTATTATTAGATAAACCAAATTAAATAGATTAAAACCAAATTGTTCCAGCAAATTATCATATGATAAGGCAGAATATACACCATGCCTTTTGAAATACAAATATTTTAAAAATCTCTTCTGTAGTGACTCAAGCAGGTTAACATATTTCAAGTACGCTGGTGACCAAACTACACAACAATACTCAAGCCTGCTACGAACCAAGGAATTATACAAAATAGTAATGGTGTCAATATTTACAAAGTCTTTGCAAGATCGCATTATAAAACCTAGCAATTTGCAGCAGTGAGAATAAATATGAAAGATATGTTTATTAAAGGTTAATCTACTATCAAATACTACTCCCAAATCTGTAACCTCCGTATATCTCTGAAGATTTACACTGTTAATTTCATAGTTGTATTCAACATTGACAGGTTTTCGAGAAAATGTCATTACTTTACATTTTCCAACATTAAGATTTATACAATTTCTTTGACACCAAACACACAATTGATCCAAATCACTCTGCAGGATATCACAGTCAGCAGAAGTATTTATTATCCGATAAATTTTTAAATCGTCAGCATAAAGTAAACAGGTAGAATCAAATTTATCACACACATCATTTATAAATAGTATGAACAACAGTGGACCTAGATTCGAACCCTGTGCAACTCCACCCCGGGCAAGATAAGTCCGTGACCTGATTCCCTCATATTCAACATATTGCTGCCTCCCAGTTAAATAACTTCTGAGTAAAAGCAGGTAGTCGGTATGGAGTCCAAACCGCTCCAACTTCCGCAGAAGTATATGATGTTGTACACAATCATAAGCTTTACTAAAGTCTGTAAAAATGACATCAACCTGTTTTCGCTCATCAAGGGCCTCAGATACTAGCTGGGCAAAGTTGCTTAAATTGGTCGCAGTTGATCGGCCCTTCAAAAATCCATGCTGATTACTACAGATATATGGCTTTACATGATTATAGATTTCAGTGTACAGTATCATCTCAAAAATCTTAGCAAAGTTGGAGATCAAGGAAATGGGCCGATAATTTCTTATATCCGCTCGCGATCCAGACTTAAGCACAGGTGTCACTTTCGCTCTTTTCCACTCATCCGGGAATACCCTCTGACAATTAATTGAATTGTAAATGAGTGTCAACGGCTTTAACAAACACTCAGCACAATCCTTCACGAAAATGAAGGAATAGCATCTGGACCCGTAGTCACTGTACCCTTCAGTTTCCTAATGGCATTGCGAACATCACGATCAGAGACACTGGACAATGGCAATGTATCAATGCTGGTAATAGTAGTCTGCAACTGTAGCAAACTCGAATCCCGAGGACCACTTGCATCGTGTAAACTGAACTAAAGAAGGTGGCAAATTCCTGCATAATATCCAAAGGCTTCGATATCACTTGGTCATTGCTGATCATGTGGCCCGGTATACATGAGTGTCCCTTTTTTTAAATTAATGAATGAATGAAAGATGCAAAATTTGAAAAAAAAAACTACTCACGACAAACCAAGCAGAACAAATAAAAATCACCAGTCACCCAAACACACGACTAACACGCACGATATACGCACGTGTATTTGAATGTCTTTGTATTTGAATGTGTATTCAAAGTTTGATCGTGTAAATTGAACCTGATTTTATTGCAGAAGTACCCGCTGTATTAAACACTGAATTTCCTTAGTATCGCTTTGCTTGAATAAAAAACGTGTCTTCGTCGTTTGTATCTTTTTCCAGATATTTCTTTGGATTCTCTAAGTAAAGCATCACACCTGTCATTGAAGTTCGGCGTTCATTTATCCGACGTAGTAAGGACATTACCAGTTCTTTCCTTAGTGTCGTATTTTGCCTTTCTAATTTGCTTATCATGAAACGCAATGTGGTTTCAGCTGAAATCAACGTTACATCTTCGCGGCACAAAACACTGATAGTAAGTTTAATCATCAAAACCACGTTTAAGATCAAGCAAAGTTGCACATTCTTGCTCAGTAAAAGAATATGAGGATGAAGTTCAAAGCTGATATCGGTCACATTCGGATACACTAACAAATAGATACACGTTTGTTTTTCAAATTCAGATACACTAACAAATTGGCATACATATTTCTTCAAATTATAATATTTTCATTCAGTCCCGCAAGTCCCGCGGATCCCGCATGTGTAGTCCCGCATTATTGATCCCGCGTTTGCGGGATTGGATTCTCTACTCCCAACAGCTACTCTGCATATACTACTAGCCTGCATTTTACTGCTGATGCAAAAACTTAGAATACTGCATCCAATCTCTCTATAGTTTTCTCAAGTACGTATGTTTATTGCCTTTCTTGAAAATTAATTATTATTTATTCTTTCTTGCAGTTATTCCATTATTTCCACTTTTTATTTCCTAAATTTAACTTATTGTTTTACATATCTCGTAATTTAGTCTTTCTGCTCTAGGTCTTATATTTTCTGCTGTTCCTTAAATATATAACATGAGAGCAAAATGAATTGAGGTAGTAGGAGGCTGCGGTTCGTAGATCGTATTTCGTGAATTATATTCACAATATTTTTCTGTCAAACATTTAATGACAGACTGTCAGTGTGAATTATTAATTCTTTCAATACAATTTTTTTTAAAAAAAACAGTATAATCACATTCAGAATGTTTACTCAAGAACAAATGGTGTTCATTTTAGAATGTTACTTTCGTAACAGTCGACGATTGCCAAACGGCGAATGGTATTATTCAATAGAAATGTGCAAGGAAGAATTCCAACAACGTTTTTCTGAAGTTGTTTTAGTAAATAAGAACTTTTCTTGTGACCTATTGAGAATTATAAATAACTTTCGGACAACTGGGTCTGTAAAAAGACAATGGAAAGGGGGAAGATCTTCTCGAGTTAGGACCCAAAATGTTGTTAATAATGGAAGAAACGCAATTAGAGAACAACCTACAACATCTGTCAGAAGACTGGCACAACAGTTGGATATAAGTTATGGAATCTGCCGCAGTATTCTTAAACGCGATATTGGTATGCATCCTTACAAGGTTCAATTGTATCAAGAACTATTGCCGCCAGATTACGTTCGAAGAGTTGCCTATTGTCGTTTCTTTAATGCAAATCTTAACGACGACGATGTTTTGGATAAAACGTTTTTCACCGACGAAGCGTGGTTTCACCTGAACGGCTACATAAACGCTCAGAATATGCGTATGTGGGCAACAGACAATCCGCATTATTATAGGGAAACAACGTTGCATCCTGTAAAAATAGGGGTTTGGTGTGCCATGTCACGTAGAAGGCTTATTGGTCCGATCTTTTTCGAAGGAACTATAAATGGTGAAAGATATCGCAATAATATACTGGAAACATTCATAAATCAACTGCATGATGACGAGTTACAGTTAGGTTTCTTTCAGCAAGATTCCGCACGACCACACACTGCCCGTGAAACAATAAATTATTTACGTGAATTTTTGATGAAAGAATTATTAGTGTTGACCGTTTCCCGCCAAGATCGTGTGACTTAACTCCTCTGGATTACTTTTTATTTCCATACTTAAAAAACTCTATTTTTAAAAATCCAGTGCATACAATAGACGATTTACGGAACAATATCGTGCGACAGTGCGAGTTAGTAGACGGATTTATTTTACAAAAGGTTTTTGAAAACATGAAGCGGCGCGTAAATTTATGTTTGAATGCCGAGGGACAACAGTTTCAACAATTATTGTAAACTTCTCAATAAAATATAAAACATGACATTTGTATGACATTTTATAAATATTTTAAGTTGTAAATTAAATTTGTATCAAGGAGACATTTAAGTGCTGTCAGTAAGATTTATTTACTTTATAATTCACGAAATACGATCAGCGAACCCCAACCTCCTACTACCTCAATTCATTTTGCTCTCATGTTAGTTTAAGTCAGTTTAGTTCACAAATGAATCAAATATGAAAAATTACATTTGTACATAAAATTTTTCAATTTCTCATTTAGTGATTATGTACCACAGTATTTTGTTGTGAAAACAAATACTGTGTTCAAAGTATTTTTTCAAGTTTTTAAGCAGGGAAACGGGAATCGTACAAATTTATTCATTTAATATCAACATAAAAGAGATTATTAAACATTAATATAGAATATGTACACAAACTCGTTAGTAAAACGGTCAATTAAAACTCCTAAATACCTCTTTAACGTTTAAACATTTACACAACCTTTTTGCTCTATCATAAAATACCTAAAATATTCCATATGGTCGATTTTTTTACGTTTCGTTTCAAACATACACATCCTTTTAAATATTTATGGATTGTAGCTGCTAATTTACACGTAATAAAATCAAAAATCATTTGTAAACACGTTAATACTTTTCCGAATATTCATAGATATTTTTCTGAAATTTTTTTTTAAGAATATGCACCCAAAATATGTAATAACATCAACATAATTTGTTGATTAATAAAAATATATGGAAAGTATTTTTAATAAATAAAATTATTGCTCTAAAGTGTATACAAAGATATCTTAAATAACCATTCACTTTTAAATTACATATTAAACGATATAAATAAAAGAAAATTATATTGTCTACCATCTTTAAAACTGTAAAATAGGTCTCTATTCAGCGATAATCTCCTTATTTCCACCCGCTGAACTATTTGTACAGGTTCGGAAATTTCAAAAAGTCATAGAGTCGTAGAGGAACAGATCAGGTAAATATAAGAGATGAGACAGCAATTCAAAATTTAGTTCGACCAATTAAGCGGGTTACAATTGCAGACGAACGAGCTAGTGCATTATCTGGTGAAACAATACCTCTTTCTTCACGACATGTAATCGTTACACTTCGTTTCAAACATACACAAAGTAAAAATAAAAGTAATCGGAGAATACCAAAGTGGTTTCCGCACTATAGACGAAATATTCTCCCTTAGACAAATTCTTGAATAAACGAGATACCATACATAGAGACAAATTATTCGCGGCAATGAGAGATTACCAGATCTTATACCGTGTGTCCCAATTTCGATGCTCACCATTGGTATCTCGGTTATTAGAAGATATAGAACAACGGTTACATGGGGAATGTTTTGCAGAATTCAATACTCGCGGCAAATCTCATTTCAAATTTGATCTAACTTTTTAAACTTTTAAAATATTTTGAAAAATCAAAAATTTGCTGATTTCGTTATTCCTCAATAACTCGATAACGCTTAGTCTGACCTCCTTTAAAGTTTTACATTGTTGAGACACTTTTTTAAACCAAATTATTTGATACAAACAGAAACCCCCGATTGTCATTTGCTTTTAAGTTATTACCACTATCTTTTGTTTTTCATATGGCGGCCATATTGGATTTTGGGTTTGTTAGGTAGTCCTCAAAATGTGCTTTTCAACGATGTATAACATGCCTGAAAAATTTTTATTTATAAGGAAAATATTAATAAAAACGTAAATTAATCTTTAATATGAAATTAGTAGGCTGAAAAATTAAACACCAATGTCAAATGAAAGTGAAAAGATATTCTAAGTATAGCAAACGCCAATTAAGTTGGCGCGAGGAGGGGTAAGTTCGCGCAGGATAAAAAGTAGTGGGGAGATTTGTATTTGGTTTTACATCAAATGTCAGATAATTCTAACCTCTGAGCGTGTATCACTAGCAAAGACATTATGTTCCGTCAAACGTCAATGACAAATGTATTCTGACAATGAAACAAAACGATAACCTGTCAAAGTACAATTAGTGCTGCAGAGATAAGTTAATTAAAACTACTTGTAGTTAGTGATAAGTAATTATTGTCAAGTATTAAGATTTATAAGTATTGATAATGGCACATACATATTCAAACGAAGAAAAAGTTGATATGTTGGAAGTGTATTTCAAAGCAAATAGAAACACTAAAAATGCGTGCACGAGTTATGCAGAGCGTTTTCCAGAAAGACAACAGCCACACAGGACAATTTATAGAAGACTAGTTAGCAAATTAAAAAAGTTTGGAAGCTTCGAACAAAAACGAGCTAACTATGAAGTTAATGATGCTGATACACGTCGAAATAATATTTTGCAGAACGTTAGGAACAATCCCAGCACATCAGTTCGTCGTGTGACACGAGAAACAGGGATTTCAAAATCTACTGTTCACAGAACCTTGACGAAAAACAAGTATCACCCTTACAAACCAACAATTGTACAAGGTTTAAGTGATAATGACAATCTCCGACGATTACAGTTTAGCAGGTGGTACCCTCAAAAATGTGAATATGACGCTAATTTTCCTAGGAAAATACTATGGACAGATGAAACACGATTTACCAATTGTGGAGTGTTCAATAGGAATAACTATCATCATTGGTCTACTGAAAATCCACATTTGGTAAATCAAAGAAGATTTCAAGTTCGATTTGGTTTTAATGTCTGGTGCGGTTTAATTGGTATGACATTTTGTTTACTTTTTTTTGGTTTTTTAAACTCTTTTCTTCGTTTTAGATAATCAGTTAATAGGTCCTTTCATCTTTGATTACAATTTAACTGGTAACAGATATTTGGAGCTACTAACAAACGAGATAATGCCTGCTTTGAGGCAAATTATTAATCCCGAGAACATGCAAAACATCTGGTTCCAGCAAGATGGTTGCCCGGCCCATAACACTCGTAACGTGCAACATTTTTTGAGAGAAAACCTTAATGAGAGAGTGATTTCAAATAATGGACCCGTGCAATGGCCTGCGAGATCACCCGACCTTACCCCGCTTGACTTTTATTTATGGGGTACCACTAAAAACGAAGTATTTGATTTTGAACCGCCAGAAACTCGGGAAATTTTAGAACAAAGAGTACTAGATGTGCTACGATCAGTAAACGGAAACACGCTACGTAGAGTTTGTAACTCTACTCGAACAAGGTGTCAAAATTGTGTGGAACAGAATGGTCGTCATATTGAACAATTTCTTTAAGTGAATGTGAACTTTAAGTTCTGTATCTTTACTTTTTATTTCTATAATTTTTTTATCGTTTCGTTTGTTTACAGTATTACTTAGAATATCTTTTCATTTTCATTTGACATTGGTGTTTAATTTTTCAGCCTACTAATTTCATATTAAAGATTAATTTACGTTTTTATTAATATTTTCCTTATAAATAAAAATTTTTCAGGCTTGTTATACATCGTTGAAAAGCACATTTTGAGGACTACCTAACAAACCCAAAATCCAATATGGCCGCCATATGAAAAACAAAAGATAGTGGTAATAACTTAAAAACAAATGACAATCGGGGGTTTCTGTTTGTATCAAATAATTTGTTTTAAAAAAGTGTCTGAACAATGTAAAACTTTAAAAGAGGTCAGGCTAAGCGTTATCGAGTTATTGAGGAATAACGAAATCGGCAAATTTTTTATTTTTCAAAATATTTTAAAAATTTAAAAAGTTAGGTCAAATTTGAAATGAAATTTGCCGCGAGTATTGAATTCTGCAAAACATTCCCCATTTAACCGTTGTTCTATATCTTCTAATAACCGAGATACCAATGGTGAGCATCGAAATTGGGACACACGGTATATTGCATATAATCAAACTCATCAAACTAGTACTGAATTGTGTAAGCTGCAAAATAAGAGTTTAAAACAACCTTTCGAAAGAATTCCATCGCCAAAAAGAATTACGGTAAGATGCATTCTCTTTTATATAGTCCTGTAAAAAGTCCTTATATACTCTGGTATTAGTGCGACTGATACTATCTTCAATAAGTCGGTTTAACTACTAGCCATCGCAAATGATATAGATGTCATTGCTCGAATGAAAACGGCATTAAAAGAAGATCATGGAACATTACTACGAGTTGAGAAAAATATGGGCCTGAAAACTACAAGCTCGTCTCTTCCAAAACACGCCACCAGACTCATTAAACCTTGCACATTAACGACTTAAAACTAGACTTGATACATGAATTTACCTACAACGGGCCAGTGGTAACAGATGAAAATAACATAAGTAGTGAAACAAGAAGGAGAACATTGCTGGCCAATAAATGCTACTACAGATTAATTGAGGAAAGGTCGTCCAAAATATAAAAATCTATTAAGCTCAAACTATATAAGACCCTGATATGCCCGTTCATATACAGTGTGGTTGGTTTTTCATTGTCTAGCTTATATCAGCTTTATTATCAAAAATGCAAAAAACTGTTAGAGAAAAATGTTTTTTTATCTCAACATGGTCTATCATATTGCATCATTAGTAATCTTTCATAGCCTACTGATTTTTAGCAGCGATAATCAACTTTATTTTTTAAATGGAACACACTGTATAATTTCTGCAAAAATGAATCCTCATTAAATTCTGTTTATTATGATATGTCACAAGTTGGCATATGTGTAGCAATTGTCTACGGAAACAATAAGAAAAAATATAAAAAACTAAAATTTGCTATTTCTAGCAATTATATCAATGTAATTTTAATTATTTGCTGTGATTAACAACATTATAACATCTATTATAAATTTTAAAAAATTAAATACTAGATAGTAAGTAGTGTGTCTTATAATAATTGTTCAAATTGTCCACCATTACATTCTAAACATTTGTAGGCTCGCCTAATTATGTTTCTCCTGGCGTTTTGCAGCATTGCAGGTGAAATTAGCAAGCAAGCTATGGTAATTTTATTCTTCAGTTCCTCAAGCTTTTAAGAAGGAGTATCACAAACTTGGTTTTTCAAAAAACCTCATACAAAAGAATCAAGAATTGATAAATCAGGCGATCTGGCAGGTCACAAAATTGGTCCTCTGTTGCCGATCCAGTTTTGACCAAATTTATTTTGTGGATAATTTATTACTGCAGCTCCATTATGTGGTGGGGCGTCGTCATGTTGGAACCACAAGTTTCGTCTTAAAGCTAATGGAAGATTGTCTATGTAGTCTTGAAATTCATTTTGTAAAAATAATAAATATCGGTTCTGAGAAACCCCAATATTTAATTGGCGACTATCCCGACCCATACATTAAATGAAAAACGCACTTGCGCACGAGTTCCCACAATTACGCGAGGGTTTACATTGTCCCAGTAATGCGTATTATTTTTATTAAAAATTCCATTCTGTGAAAATTAGATTCGTCTGTCCAAATTATGTTATTTAAATACTGTCTTCCCACATTCACGAGTCATTCACAAAATATAATTCTGTTGTTGGGATCATTAGCATGTAATGCTTGGACTAAATGTTATTTAAAAGGCTTTAGTTTGTGCAATTTTAAAACATTCATAATTTCCTGTCTTGGAATATTCAAATCAAACACTGCTTGCCTTGTAGAAGTTCTTGGATTGACTCTAAAGTAAGCTAAAATAACAACTTCATTACCGTGGTTGTTTCCTCGTCCATTTTGAATATTATTTATACGCCTTGAAAAGGTGCCAGTTAACCGCAGAGAATTTTCTAAATTTTGAAAAATTTACGTGAGGTTGTCTTCTCTCAGGATATAAATTTTGATATAAGATAGCAGTCTGACGTTTATTGTTGTTTGATCTGTGAAAAGAGCACAGCATATCAACTTTTTCACTGTTTGTGAAGCTCGTATTCATTTTTCTTATACAAAACAGTCAAGTTTGTTTAGTTAAATAAGAACCGCAATACCTTTGTCACTATTAAACACATCTAACTGACTTATGTCAAATATTTACAGGTATAAACAATAAAATATTACAGTCGACTACTACTATTTTGTTTTCCCCATTATTAGGCATAATTTATAGGCAGTTCCTTACGTGTTATACATCGTTAATATGAGAAATTTATTTAGAATCATATTCCGTAAAAATATAGTGTTCTATTTAAAAAAAATTAAGTTGATTATCGCTGCTAAAAATCAGTAGGCTATGAAAGATTACTAATGATGCAATATGATAGACCATTTCAAGATAAATAACATTTTCCTTTAACATTTTTTTTGTATTTTTGATAATAAAGCTGATATAGGCTGGACAATGAAAAACTAACCACACTGTATATGCCTCGAAAACATGAACTCAAAAAGATCAAGACGACATAAGAAGATTTAAGCGAAAACTCCTGAGAAAAATCTTTAAGGCAGTGAAAAAAAAACAGAATTAGAAACAGAAAAACAAATATAATAAATTATACCTGTTGTATTTTTATTATATATGAAAAAGTTTTGTTGATTATTTCTGCTTGATCCGCCATAAAACATTTCCCTAAAATGAGAATTTGATTGAAAATACACTCTTGCGTCCAATCACCTTCGCATATCAGTGGCGTGTTCAGAACCTCTCAAAAGGGGAAGCTATAGAATAAAATAACGTGTCTAAGCAAAATTTTTTTGGCGGAGACGAAAAAAGTGACTTCACTTCACTCTCCCGTCCAATCATCTTCGTATATCAGTGGCGTGTTCAAAATCTCTAAAAAAAGGGGAAGTTATAGAGTAAAATAACGCCTAAGCAAAAATTTTTTGGTGGAGGCGAAAAGAGATATGATGTGTTACAAACTATAATAGAATCCTACCTTACTTAAAATGAATGGCCATAACTCTATTTTCTTTTGCAAACTCACCTGTGACGTCATGATAAAAACATTTTTGTGCGAATATTCTTATACTAACTCCTTTCCAATTGATATTAATCCCAAAGCAGAAAGTCTTTTTTGTCCTGTAGAATTCCTAACAATTTTTTTTATTCATTTAAGCGCATAAATTTCAAAAGCGGTTTTTGTTTTTTTTTATGTTTACCTTTTACGGTTGTGTAAAATTGAGTATGTTTTGAATAAAATACGAAAAGCTTCTCTAATTGCTGCTATAAATCATTGAGTTTTGTACTGAATTCAAAGCTGTTCACTTCTAACCTGCTTCCCGTACTTGAAATGTACTTTTTTTCTCTTAGCAAGCATATTTTTCCGTTTAAAATTCATTTAAAAGCCTTTAGTATGCTTTTTCGTTGCATTAAAGTAAATCATTTTCTTTCGATTAATGATTTTGTATTCTGAAAGAAAATTTATTATTTATTTAAAGTATTATCTGGCGCATATAAAATATCAGATTCAATGAGTAAAATTATCGTTTTAGCTTCTAGAAAATATTTTTTTGAACACACTTTTTTCAACAACATCAAAAGTATAGATACTATTTTAAAAATAGTTTCTGTTTTTAACCACATCTTCATTAATACATTATTTTCCAATGAAGAAGAAATCGCAAATATAGAAAATGTCAATATGTTAAGGATAGGCGGGTCTGGTAAACAAAATGAATGCAATAGATTATTCTAATTTATTGTTAAGTTAAATTGTTGTTTACGACGTTGTGAGGCAGGTGGTGAATTTATTGAATTTATTAGCATTATTTACTTGCTGTCATGTTTTCACTATTAGATAAGAAGGAATAACAAATTATTCCATGTGCAGTCCACAAGAAGTTGGATTAAGTGAAATCTTTTAAAGTATTTCTTGGGATTCAGTGTTTATCCAACCATTTAAATGTTCTCTTTCGATTGTCATATAAAAATTACCCATTGTTTTTACTTTTTAACTTTGCCTATGGTAAAGTTAAAAAGTAAACCGTAGATACCATAGTACCAGGCGCGGCTCGTGATGACGTATTTGGGGGTGCATGTACAGTGATGCGAGTGCTTCGTGTATTCTCGTGTACCAACTGTAGCGTTTTCTTAGTATACACCGAAAACACACGAGGCACTCGCTTCATTCTACATGCACTCCCAAATACGTCATCACGAGCCGCGCCTGCATAGTACTATTCGTCCCATGTTCCAAAAATAACTGGAATAGTTTTAGAAAAAACAAAACTAGTAAATAAATTTTGACATAACCATTTCATTTATGCGAAATCTTCTTCTTCTTCAGCAGAAATATAACGATTTTCAAGTTTAAAAAGTGCTCCAAATTCAGGCGCGGCTCGTGATGACGTATTTGGGGGTGCATATACAATGATGCGAATGCTTCGTGTATTCTCGTGTACTAACACCGAAAAACATGAGGCACTCGCATCATTGTACATGCACTCCCAAATACGTCATCACGAGCCGCGCCTGCTCCAAATGACTTTTTTATAATCGCTAATTGCAATGGAATTGAAATCGTGGTAATACGGCGGATATGAAAGCAAAAAAATTTGGCTATTGGCCAAAACATCAGTGACAATTGACGAAGGTTGAGAAGATGTATTGCCCTGTAACAATCAGCAACTGCTTAGTTCTCTATAGTTGGAACGAACATGACAAATACGGTCTACCAAACGCTTTAATATACGCAGATAATACTTAACGTTAACCTGAAACTAATTCTTTGCAAATAATCCTTTGGGATCGGAAACGCAATGAGTATTGTTTTAATTGTTGACTTTTCCAAACGAGATTTTTGGATTTGCTTCATCTGGTGACAACTATTTAACGCTTTGATCCTTGATTCCTCAACTGAATTGAAAAACCTGTTTTTAAAAGTTTTCGTATCTTCGCGCTTCGCTAATGGTGTCTTTTTAATGCTCACTTTCGGTACAATTTTTGATCATCCGTCATCGATATATCGATAGTTTTTGTGGGTACAATACGATGAATCGTTACATTGGACATTCCAAGTTCGATTTCCATAAATCTCAGTAATTATTTTTTCGAAATTTTTACCAAATCACGCGCATTTTTGACATTCTCCACTGTTATAATTTCAAATTATCGTTTATCATTTATCAGTATCCACATTTTCTCTGCCTGTTATTAATAGTCTATGTTACTGACAAACTTGTGTTTGTGATAAACAATTATCTCCATAAACGATTTTAAGTATTTCCATAACACTTTTACTGTTTTTAACACAAAACTTAATTATGATTCTGGGTTCTTAACATTTGAAAATTGATTGACCATTTTGTTCTGTTCCTTTGTTAGAACTAAGCTAGAGTATGCGTGTGTAGTTTGGTACCCTCAATATATATATATATAATAAAATAAATTAAAAGCGGGCAAGCGGTCTGTCAATTAAGAACTCATTTATTAAGTATCCCTATATTTCGCAACAACTTTGTTGCTTCTTCCAGAGATAAAAATGTAGAGTTGAAAAAAATAATAAAATTGACGTACAAGGACAATAAAATTGAAAAAGTTGTAGATAATACCAAAGATAAAGTAGATTTAAACCAGAAACCTAGTATATATGAAATTAATTGCATTGATTGTAATTTAAATTATATGGGACAAAATATATAGGCTCAATAATAACCCGTTATAAAGAACATACAACACATACTAAATTCAATAGACCGAAAAAAAATCGAGTGTCACACGTCATGTATTAGAAGCCGATCATAACATCACGGTAGATTGTTTAAAACTTATTCAAAATGTAAGCAATCTGGGAGAGCTGGACATATACGAAAGTATTCATGTCGTTAAAAACAAAAATAATACTTTCAATGCGGACAACGGTCCAGTCTCATCCACTTGTCTCTTCGAATTCTTAGAAACGAGGTAGGAAACGGAGAGCGTGAGAACAAACACGTGTCATTTCTGAAGTAGTTTAGTAATTTTAGTTTCTTGAATCTTAGTGTATACGTGGATGCCTTGTAAAGTGTTTCGCGATTCTTTGTTAGATTTACTGTGTCCCATGTTCAACACTGTGATTATTAATTTTATCTACTTAGGATGACAACTTTGCTATCGAAATTTGTATTTAGAATAGAATTATTAATTGTGGTAAGGAATTTTATACCTTTTTAAGATAAGTTTGAAGTACTTTTGAACAAAAACTTTATTAACCATTGAAATTATTTTTTATCTTGATTTGAAAACATGTAAGATATACACATCAATCTTAATCCATCCTAAATTGAGCGGAAAAAAATTGAAAAATATCCTTTTTTTTGTATAATAATTAATGAAAAATCTCCATTACTTCGCTATACATTATATGTATGCTTTTCTTTGTATTCATGACATTATAATTAATTTTTCAGGCGGTGAAACAAGCTTCTGATATAAATCTAGTCGGAGCGCTTCGTGTAACACAAGTTATGGCCCCATTAGTGAGAAGGGCACGCGGTCGTATTGTATTCGTATCCTCGGGACTCTGCAGGGTTACGTCGGGAGTTCGCGGCATCCATTGTGCCCTCTTCTCGGCTATCGAGGCGGCAGCGACATGTTTGCGTCAAGAACTTCGTTCCAGAGGGGTCGACGTTATCACGGTTGCTCCTGGAGAATTCACGGCTTGCAGCTCTTGGTTAAACGACGAGATGTTGATAGAAGAAGCACGAGAAATGTGGGGACGTCTTTCTAAAGAACAGAAACGCGAATATGGAGAGAATTACTTCGAAACTGCCATCAGAAGTCTTGAAAAGTACACCAAAGTTCAGGTATGGATGGAAATAAATACTAATATAAATAGTATATACAGGGTGTTACAAAAATTTAGGGCTGGCTATACATAGACGGTTTCTACAACTAAAAATAAGCAAAAAAGTTTATATAAATTTATGTCCTAAAATGGTTCGTTACTGAGTTACGGCCAATTGAAGTTTTTTTATTTTTATTTTAGAAATGTTTACAGAAAACGGGAGTTTCTGATGTTTCTTATAGTAAATGTTCAAAATGACCTCCACGGGAAGCAACACAAGTTTTTCAAGAAAAATTACTGATAGGAAAAATTTTGAGTTAAAAAGAAAATTAATCGGTGAAAGAAAAGCTCGAGTGTTTTTTGGCAAGATAAATTAACGATTTAAATAAATAATAAATAATTATTTTTATTTGAAAGCAGGAGAACAGTTATTAAATGTACAATTATTATAAATTGTTTGGTTTGGTGTACTAATTTTAATATTATTTTCTTTGTTGCTTTCTACACATGCTGAATAATTGTTTTGTCTTATTTTATTGGATTCGCGTAAATGACAAGTTTTTTAGATATCATATTTGTTCCTATTGGAACATTTTTATACCAATTATTAGAATTTGTCTTGTTCCAAGAGGGATTTGGAATTAAAAAAAAAAGTCGTTCAGATGTTACAAAAATTTAGGGCTGGCTATACATATACGGTTTCTACAACTAAAAATAAGTTAAAAAGTTTAAATAAATTTGTGTCCTATAATGTTTCGTTACTGAGTTACGGCCACTTGAAGTTTTTCGTATTGCATGTCCGACGCGTGTGTATCTCGTCACAAATTATCGCGCAGACGCGAAGCGTTCGTATTGCATGTTTGAACAAGTCGCCGACAAGTGAGTAACTTATGTTAATCATATTCAGTAGGCAGTCCGTGTTTTTTGCTGTCAGTCGTGAAAGTTGATTAAGTCATTTGTGATTAGTACTGTTTTCTAATTAATAGTATAAAATGGCAGATTATTCTTTCGAAGAGATGTCCGACATGCATTTAATGTATGGTTTGGCACATTGCAACAGAGCAGAAGCAAGAAGACTTTACGCAGAATATTTCCCAAACCGACGTTTACCAAATGAAAAAACTTTCGAAAGGCTTCATATTAGATTAAGAGAAACAGGATCATTCAAATCAGTAGTCCGAGATCGCGGCAGACCACGCACCACAAGAAATTTGGAATTGGAAGAACGTTTGTTGGATCGTGTTGAAGAAAATGCAGGTGCTAGTACTCGAAGAATGGCATTGGCGGAAGATGTCGATCATGTGAGTGTATGGCGTATTTTAAGAACTAATCAGCTTTTTCCTTACCACCTGCAAAGAGTACAGGGACTTAGTGAGAATGATTTCCCATCACGAGAAGCTTACTGTGTATGGTTGTTACGGACATGCGCCGCCGATCATCTCTTTCTGTCGTGTGTGCTCTTTAGTGATGAAGCTGGCTTTACAAGAGATGGTATCGTCAATTTTTATAATTTACACCAGTGGCAACAAGAAAACCCTCATGCTATTATTCAGTCCAGACATCAAGCGCAGTTTTCATTTAGTGTGTGGGCCGGAATTATTAACGAATTTGTGATTGGTCCTTTTGTACTTCCACCACGACTTACTGGGCAGAATTATCGTTATTTTTTAGAAAACGACTTACCAGGTTTGCTGGACGATGTTCCACTAAATGTTAGAGGACGCATGTGGTTCATGCACGACGGTGCACCGGCTCACTTCAGTCACACAGCACGCGAATTTTTAAATGTCGTATATCCTGGAAGATGGATTGGTCGCGGTGAACCTGTAGCATGGCCTGCACGGTCTCCAGATTTAAATCCAATAGATTATTACGTATAGGGACATTTAAAGTCTATGGTATATTCTACTCCAATTCAAAATATTGAAGATCTTCAATGTAAAGCGGAAGATGGATGCCACCAAATTCGAAATACACCAGGAATTTTTCAGCGCGTGAGGCAGTCCATGATACGACGAGCTGAAGCTTGTGTTGCTTCCCGTGGAGGTTATTTTGAACATTTACTATAAGAAACATAAGAAACTCCCGTTTTCTGTAACCTTTTCTAAAATAAAAAGAAAAAAACTTCAATTGGCCGTACTCAGTAACGAACCATTTTAGGACATAAATTTATATAAACTTTTTTGCTTATTTTTAGTTGTAGAAACCGTCTATGTATAGCCAGCCCTAAATTTTTGTAACACCCTGTATATATAATACTGCTTTTATCTCTTGAAACAGTATCTTTTTGAAAACGATCGTTGTTAAATTACCGTATATGAAAAAACTAACTTTGAAATATAAAATAAAATTATCTTTTATATCCTTACTTTCAGGACGCCGACCTAGCTCCAGTACTGAAGGCTCTGTCAGACAGCATCATCCGTACCTTTCCGCTACCAAGATACACTCCGGTCACTCGCAGTGAAAAACTCCAAGCTTTTATTGCCGACCATTTTCCTAGACCAGTTTACGACGTTTTCTACTCATAAATTGCCCATTTCAAAGCATTTCGTTCATCTTGACTAAGCATTATTTACTTGTTTATACGTAGTACGTATAATCCAATTATGAGAAATGACATTAATATTTATTCAATCATCGTTATGTACATAGTTATATGTATGATTAAATGATTTGTGTATATAAAAGTTCTAAACAAAAGTAGTATTTCTCAATGCAGCAGCAATATCGAATTGTTGTTTTACAGGTGAATTTATACTAAACTAACACTTAGGTAAGTCTTTCTCAATCATATAATACTGCAATCCATCCAGCAACCTAGATTTTTCTTTTTCCAATACTGATAATCACTACCCCAACAAAAACAATCAATTCGTTCCAATTTTTCAATTATAACACTACTAACATGATCCATTAAGCAAACATCTTACTTCCTTTATGTATGCCTTTTCTTCTTTCACTTTCTTTTGATTATTTGTAAATTATTTTTTTTACTAGAAGAGCAACTGTATTAGATTTAACTAGTTAGGTTTATTCTTAAAATTTAATTTAATAGCATTATTCATACCGAGGGATTCAAAAATATTATTATTGCCTCTCGTATGGAAAATGGCTTTCTTTTTTCACTGATATTACAAACTAATTCAGTGGTGATACGTAAATTGCTATCTAAAACAGACAATCAATGAGAAATTCGCTTTAAGAAATATTCATTTTCACCATATTATGCAAATACATTTTCTTATAGTGATCAAAAACATTTGTTATATATTATTATAATGAAAAATAATTTGACGACGAAAATATACCAATGAGTTTCTTGAGTTAAATTGAAATAAGGTTTTGATATGCAACTTACCACCATTAGTTTTATTACCATTAAATAAATATATATTTGTTTAAAAAGGATCTAACTCTATCTATAGCAATCTATTGAATTAAATATAACGACTAAGCAATACTATCGTTTTAAAAATTCCATACGATTTTGATTTTCTTTCTTCTCCCTTTTAAAGGGTCGTAGTTGGTTTTTGTTCTCTGTTCCAATGGTTAGAGAACTTAACGGAAGCCAGATACTTATTAATTCAAACTATTGCCTAATCTATAAGAAATAATTCTACCTAAAAACTATAAACAATAAATCAATTCAGCTAGACATAATACATGAATAGTAATATGCGATAATCTGAAGGCATGTTTAAATAAGAACCACCAGTAACTAACAAGATTCGCGACATGCATGCAAAATGTAGAATTTGAATTATCAATGATTTCAAACTTATTATATATGTATTTATTAATTGATTTAATAAATCTAAAAATTGAAGTTCTGATATCATTTTGGCCAAGAAAAAATTAACAGAGAAAAGAGGAAAATTGTTGACTGTAGAATTTTAAACTAACGATTACACATGCGCTGAAAACAATTAAGCTAACAAATTGTCTATAGATACAAAATCACTCCGTCATAATAACTCCTGACTGTTTGCAGTTAATAATCTATAAATTCTAGAATTTTATACAAACAATAATTAAAACTGTATAAAATAATATAATAATATAGTTCACAAGAAAATTTTGGTTATTCTAGATAAATTATAAACAAAGAAAAGTGTATTTCCTGTAATATACAAATATATAGCTTAAACATTTTTTTTTTACTTTTACATGATATATTTTATAATCTAAGAAATTATAAAAGCAAAGAGGAGCATCTACTTTTTACTTTTCAGATACGAAAGCACATTTATCTTTTACTAATCTATATCGTTAAATAATAATAAAGTAGGTATGATATGTACCAACATGGAAAAGATGTTTAATGAGTGGAAAATTTTGTGGAAGACAAACGGTTTACAAGGTGATATATACGTAGTAATGAAAATATCTCTGTCGAATAAACAACATTTCACTAATCTTTATAAATTATTGAATAAGAATATTAGACAACGTAGAAAATGTGTTAAGGTAAATTTTAAAGTGCACACAATGTCTTATAAGGAATTAATATTATATTGTCTGTACATACATCATGTATACACTTGTTTATCTACTAAGTATAGCGATAAATTATTAAATTAATTATTATATTGATATTACGAACTGGAATTATGGAATATACTTTGTTTTATAATAATAAAAACACACAGGTTAGAGTACTGACGTAACATAATGTTAGAAAATGCATTTTTTTTAATGTAATGAATTTGAAAAACTTAAATATTTTAAAATGTATTTACTTTAGGATTTTGTTAAATATTTCAATGTCCTCCTGTGTTGAAAAATCTACTTTTGTTAGATACTGTTCGCACCGAATACGTAACAATTGTTTTATGTTTTATTACATATTTATTTTATCGAATTGTGTTTTCTTTCTTTTTGAAATAAATAAAATTTTATTCAAAATAAATCTTGTAAATAGGATGTTGTGTTTTTCTTTTTCCGCTTTAACGAATTTTAATTTTTAATAATTCAAGATTGTGTTAATGTAGTTTTTACATGCATAATGGCAGAATGTTGTGTGACTTGTCTTTGTTTCAAGCGATCGTCTACTTGACCTAAAACTTTTTTTTCATATCGTCACTAAAAACTTCAATATTTTTTTCAAATTAACGTACTTGTGCTATAGGGTTTCATATTTTATATAAAATAAGAAAATTTTTCATATCAGAACATTATTAAAAATCGAGTGTGGAAAACATAATACAAGTTAATATTTCTGTCTAAATTGCTATCCAGACATGCAGACGCTTGTTTCGTCGTGCTACAGACTCATCAATGCATGATGCTGGGGTAGTAAAATTCACTACAAAAACTTCGTTCCTACATACAATCAAGTCAGGCGCGGCTCGTGATGACGTATTTGGGAGTGCAAGTATGTACAATGATGCGAGTGCTTCGTGTATTCTCGTGTACTAACTGTAACGTTTTCTTAGTAAACACCGAAAACACACGAGGCACTCGCATCATTGTACTTGCACTCCCAAATACGTCATCACGAGCCGTGCCTGAATCAAGTTACAAAAGATAGCATGGAAAAACACTCAACACCGCTCATTGACTAATGTCAATTATCGCGAACGCCAAATCAACCATTGCCATCCAAACGACAAATGTAAGACAAAGCAAATGGTTTCCATCGGGCAATCACAGCTGTAACCGAAGGAAACTGTATTAACGTGCCTTCACTATCAGTCGAACAACTTCGACAGCGTAAATAACAAAAACGATTTGAAACATACTTGATTATGATCGTTGTCGAAGCTACTCGACAGATAAAGGAGGCACAGTTTCCGTCTGTTGCAGCCGACTGTCCGATGGAAACCACTTACTTTGTCTTACACTTGTAAGTAAAATTCACTACAAGAGTCACAAAAAATAGCATGGAAGAACACTCAACGTCGCTCATTGACTAATATATATAATAATATATATAATATATATAGCAATTATAAACCAAATTTAACATAACAAATTAAAACGTTCTCCGCCGTCTTTCGATGCACAATCTCCTGTCTTGCCAGAAGTTGTTTTCCAATCCTGCGCTTTACTTGTAGGGTCCATTCCATCACTAGCTTGGGTAGCCGTTCACCTGTCATCCGTTGCACGTGTCCATACCATTGAAGTTGTTTCGTCTTTATGTCATCTACTATGGTATGCTTGACTCCCACAATTTCTCTTATTCTCTCATTTCGTACTTTGTCCCTTCTAGATCTATCTGTAGCTCTTCTCCAGAAGTCCATAAGTGGCCAGGCTGCAGAGCTATAAGTTGCTATGGTCTTAACAATTGTATTGTATATTAGGATTTTATTTTTTTAGAGATCTTTTTATCCCAGAGAATATTTAAGTGGCGTATAACAAATAATTTATATAATTGCCTATATCCCTTTAGCCATTATTTAATATTGAAGTAACCGTATGAATTAATGTGGGGCCATTGTTTTATGACATATAACAATGATATTAAGTAGTGATTTATAGAATTATTTCAAGTGTGGGTACAATAGTATATTATTTAAAGAGTGAGAAAGTTGGCCATTTCCATGAGGATGAAATTTGCGATACGAGCCGAAGGCGAATGGATTAATTCATTCGAGTGAAAATTACCATTTCTGATAAGTTTAATACGAGTACTGTACAAAATCTAATCATATTAAAGATTTAAGTAATAATGAGTACTGTATTTTTTATATCTCAAAATAGACATATTTCATCTGAAGCTTTGCATAAAAATTCATCAATTTCTTTGCCAGTGAATGTTTTTGATTTTGTAGCCAGATAGCCCTCGGATCTTCTTTTCAAAAATGCACGTAATTTGGGATAGGCTTCAATATTACTATTGTTGTGAATGCTTAGAGTAGATCTAAGCATAGAATATTGAGACCATTATGAGGAGGATTTGTATTTCTCTGATAGTCCGGGGAAAGAAGCCAAGAGAACATTTTCGGAAAATGAATTCGTGTTCTTGGTGCAGCGCCAATCCATAAACGTTTTGTAACTTTATTCGTACTTCTTTTGTGACTTTTGTGGCAAGAGGCCAACTGTTGTAAGTTTAGCAGCCCATTTTTTCTTTATATTTTGTACATCAAACACAGAGTCAATGACAAATGTCAACTTCATTTAATTTTTGAGAAAACAATACAGTTGTCATAGTAACGATAAATATTGCCTGTGGAGAAAACTAAAACCTTGTCGTCTCATTGGTCCGGTACCCATGGAGAAAGAGTTAAATTTCTCCACAGTTGAAGACTGAATAACTTTTTCAATCAAAAAGTTATCAGAAATGTGTAAATTATTCTAATATGATTAATTAGAAAAACAAATTTTTTGCTTTTGTATTTTAATAAAAATCTTTTTTCTTAATTTTTACAACATATTAGCTGTACCCGACCACGCGTTCCTATTGGCTCAGTCTGGTTAAATTGAAAAGAAAGAAAATTTAAAGCACACATTTCTGATATGTTTAATTTAACAATGGTTGTGCGTATACAGTATTTTTTATTGTTCCATTGTCTGTATAGATATAGATATTGTCTGGTTTGCCGACTCTAGAAGACGCATCATATAACTGTTCATGTAAGAAGCAATCCGTATGTAAATCTAAACCACACAATTCTAAAGATTGGCCCTGAGGTTTGTTGATTGCAAACGCCAATGGAATTGAGAATTGCAATGTCTTAAATTGAAATGGCAGATCCGTTGGATTTGCGAGAAATGCGAGGAATGAAGACATCTTCACCTTTGAATAGTCGTGTTAATATTGTTGCTACTAGGTCATTGTTCATTAATTTATTTACTGCAAGCCGAGTGCCGTTATAAAGCTTTGGCTGGTTGATATTTCGCAACATGATAATTGCAGAACGTGCGGTAGCATTCCTGGTAGATTAAGTGAATTCAAAAATTCTATTGCTTCATCTGCTTCCACAACCGTGTCGACGGACTTATATGGGATTGCCTCGCTTTGATTGAACGGTATGGTAAACAAGACAGCTCAATTCCAACGCAATGTCACGCAATATAATTAAATCAAAATGAAAATAAATCGAAATCTATTAAAATTTTAATGCTACAATGCATTCGGAAACATTGAAAATGCTAACTGACAGTAGCTGTCAAGAAGCACGTTGTCCGAGCAATGTTTAGTATTGCGTATGTCGCTGTTACGTCCAACAAATGGCACTGTTTTTCAAAGAAAGCATGTTTTTACCTATCACAGGTGTGACATACGCTAGTTTTTACCACTCACAGGTGTGACAGCTATATAATGGGTAAACTGGCGGACAAAAAAACTGTCCAACTCATTTTTTTGCATTGTAAAATGGGTTACTTATCGATCTCTCAAAAATAACATATGAATTGTTATAGGTGTTATAATAACTATTATTACAACTAGGGGAATATGAATAGTATATTTCCCGTGGTTGGCTAGTTACATCCCGAGAGTGAAACCCGAGGGATGTATAGACCAAGGGAAATGTACCTATTCATATTCCCCGTGTTGTAATCAATAGTTTTTTTCTGATTGAAACAATATTGTTGTGAAAATGGAAAAATATTGGATGGTATATTTTTGAATTTATCGGATTGGTAACGTTGCTAAGGGCCGTGTTTGTAAATATCATGGTTGACTGGTTTGATTTTCGCGTTCTGTTATAAATAAAATTGATGAAATGTCAAACAATGTGCTAACACAAGCGGCGAAAGCCCGTGAATGTTTGGTTCCGGCGAAATCCAAAGCTGCTTACACTAAAGTGTATGAAGACTTTCAAGAGTGGAGAAGAGAAAATTTGGTGAACGGTGTCGACGAAAATATTTTGCTAGCGTTTTTTGAAGATTTGGTATTTTGCTATAATTTTTTTTATTTTTGACGTATAACTAATTTATTCTATCCGTAGTCGCATAAATATTCACCAAACACGTTGTGGCCAAAATTATCGATGCTAAGGTCAATGTTACATTTAAAGGAAAAAATTAATGTTAAAATGTTCGATGAAGTAGAAGCATTTGTGAAAAATAAAAATAAAGGATATTTTCCTAAAAAATCAGAGGTGTTGTCCCGAGAACAGTTCAAAAAATTCTTGCGAGAAGCTCCTAATGAAATTTTTTTGATGTATAAGGTAAAAATTTCATTGTGATTCTCCTCTGTTGAATAGATTGTTACAACCGTAATTTTAAAGGTCGCTTTAATTATGGAAATCTTTGGCGCCTGCAGAACGAACGAATTGGTGAATATGCTCTCTTCCGATATCGAAGATCGTGGGTCGGTGGTCGTGATCAACGTTTCAAAGACGAAGAATGATGTAAATAGGAAATTTACAATTATTGAAGAAGATCTGGGTGCTGTTCGTTTGGTGAGAGAATATTCGGCGTTGCGTCCGCAAGGTGTTCTTAGGTTCTTCGTGGCTTATCGAAATAAGAAGTGTACTCTTCAGTCGGTCGGCAAAAATACCTTCGGAAAGATTCCGAGTAAGGTTGCTGAATGGTTGGGTTTGGATAATTCGAAGGCGTATACAGGCCATTGTGGAAGACGAACATCCGCGACTTTGGTGGCCGATGCGGGAGCCTCAATGACTACACTAAAGAGACACGGTGGTTGGAAAAGTTCGTCTGTTGCGGAAGGCTATCTGACTGACAGTATGTTGCAGAAAAATAAGGTAGCAAAGATGATAGCGGGTGTGGAGGAAGAGCCATCTGCAGCATCTATTACGGTTCCTGGTGTGTCGATGACGAATTGCGAACAAGATTCTTGTTAATGTTTGTAACTTTAAATAATACACTTTTATATATTTATTTATTGTTTATTATATAAACTATTTTACATTTTAATATTTATAAACTACACACAAACACAACTTAACAACAACTCTACTTTATGTCTTGTCATCATTTTTTGTTCTTGTTGGTTCAGTACTACCAACTTTGTATTCTTAATAATACCTACTTAATAATACATAACTAAAAGTAAACAAAAGTAACTAATATTTAACACGCCTCCTTACTTTTGGGTGACTTTTAATAAAAATCTAAATTTATAATGTTTTTGCTTACTCAAAGACTTTGTAAATATGTCAGCAATGTTATCCTGACTATCAATTTTAACAATATCAATAGTCTTATTTAAGTAATTTTCATTTACATAATGGTAATGAGTTTCTATATGTTTTGAATTCTTTGATAAATTTCCATATTTAGATATAACTACTGCACCAGAATTGTCTTCATACAAATTTATAGGCTTGTTGAATTTAATATTAAATGATTCTAAGATACCCTTCATAAAAATTACTTCTGTAACAGCTTCTGATAATGCTACATATTCCGCATGTGTACTTGACTTTGTTACAGAGTTCTGTTTGCGTGATCTCCAATAAACTGAGTTCCCAAATAATCTAATTACAAATCCTGATGTTGATCTTCTATCATTTATGTCGCCTGCCCAATCAGCATCAACGTAACAATCCATTATATTAATATTTTCATTTTTCAAATAAGTTAATTTATAATCTTTTGTTTTATATAAATATTTTAAAATTCTCAATGCATATTTGAAATGCTCCTGATTATAACTTGATTGGAATCTACTTAAATAATTTACACAAAATGATATATCAGGTCTGGTGCCTGTTGCAATATATAACAATTCTCCTATTAAATTTCTAAATTTAATATTATCTTCTACTATTTTACTTGTCATTAAATTTAAATTTATTTCCATAGGCGTATCATATAGTTTTGAATTTTTTATTTGATATTTTTGTGCTAAAGATTCAATGTAACTTTTCTGATCTAAAGTCATTTCTACATCATTATATTCAATGTTAATTCCTATATAACTTTTTACTTTGCCCAAATCTTTAATGTTAAATTTACTCGCTAACTTAATTTTAACTTGTTCTATTTGTCTTTTATTTTTACTACATATTAATAAATCATCAACAAATAATAAAATATATATTGAATCATTGCCTGAATTTTTAACATATAAACAGTAGTCGTAATTATTTCTTTTAAATCCTAATTGAGTAATATAATTATTAAAATGTTCATACCATGCACGTGGGCTTTCTTTTAGACCATACAAAGCTTTTTTTAATTTATACACTTGGTTAATTCCCTTTTCGTATCCTTCAGGTTGTTTAACGTATACTTCGGATTCTATCTTGCTGTTCAAAAACGCTGTTTCTACGTCCATTTGATCAATGTTTAAATTGTACCTACAACAATATGCTAATAATAGTTTTAACGTTTGCATTTTTGCCACTGGTGAATATGTATGTTCAATTAATTCTTGCTGTTGAAAACCTCTTACAACTAATCGAGCCTTGTAACTGTCATTGCTTTTCCGTTTGTATAACCATTTCACATCTAATATATTTTTATCTTCTGGTTGTTGTACCAAATCCCATGTGTAATTTTGTTGAATACTTCTTATTTCGTTATCCATTGCATTTTTCCAATTTATGGAATCTATACTTCTCATCGCCTCCTTAAATGTTTGCGGTACTGTTGCATTGCAATAATTTACATATATAATATAATCATCAAGTTTTGAAGGAAGTTTTCTTTGTCGTTGAGGCCTTTTTAAATCCACTTCCTCGTTAGTATCATCTAAACTTTCATCATCTTCATCTGGACCCTTTTCATTTTGCTCATTGTTAACCAACTCAATGCATTTAACTTCTTCTTCAATAATTTCTACATGTCGTGCAATCTTTATTTTGTCATTTACAAGTATACGATATCCCACATCTGTATACCCTAATAATATGCCTGCTTCAGCTTTTTTATCCCATTTTGATGCTCGTTTCTCCTCAGGTATACGAACGAAAACTTTGCTCCCGTACAGTCGTAAATTTTTTACACTAGGTTTTTCATTAAAAAATATCTCATAAGGAGTTTTCTGTTCCGTAGTGTTTGCTAATGTTCTGTTATGTAAATATGCAGCCGTTCTAACACATTCCGGCCAATATTTAATATCCACCTTTGCCTCAGCTCGTAAGCACCGAGCTATATTCATAATTGTTTGATTAAAACGTTCAGCTGTTCCATTTAGCTGATGCACGTATGGTGGGCACGGGTTTAGATATATTCCTTTTTCACGGATAAAGTTATAAATTTTTGAGTTCATATATTCTGTTCCATTATCACATCTTAATTCTTGTATATTTTTACCAGTTAAATTTTGAACAAGATTTACGTATTCTACCAGACAATCGTAAACTTGTGTTTTTGATTTCATGGTGTACACTTTTGCTAGTTTGCTATAATCATCTATAAATGATAGAAAGTACATTTCTCCCTGATTTCCTTTTGTTGTGTGTGGGCCATTTACATCTGTGTGAATTATTTGTAAAATGTCCTCTGCTCTCTTACGGTTATTTCCAAAAGGTAAATTTTTCATTTTATTTTCAATACACACCGCACATTTTAAATAATCACCCTCTAACTTTTCCGGAATTCCTTCTATTAGTTGTTTTGTACATAGAACATTTAAGTAATTAAAATTTACATGTCCTAACATTCGATGCCATTTTTCTTTTAATGTTAATTTATTTTCACTACATGTTGTATTTGCAAATGCTGATCTGTTATTATTGTCAATAAAACTTTTCATTTCATACAGATTTTCCTTTTTGATTGCTATGGCTATTAATTCACTGTTCATATTATAAATTTTTGAAATATTTCCATAAGAAATAATTTTATTATTGTTTGTAATTTTTGAATAACTTAATAAATTTGTTTTCATATCTTTTACATAAAATACATTATTCAAATTTATGACCACTTGTTTATTGTACACAGGAAATGAAGCTTTTATTTGACCAATTTTTGTCGCTAGCAATATGCGACCGTCTCCCACTTTTACATTCACTGGTGTTTTTAATGTCACATAACTTTCAAAATAAATGTCATTGTTTATAATATGATCGGTACAACCACTGTCTAATAACCAGTTTATTTCATTTGGATTGACGATGCAAGTTTCACTTATTGTTGAAGTATTTGCTGTCACATAAAAGTTATTACATTCACTATTATTTCTACTTTCTGAATTTTGATGCCCACTGTAATTTCCATGTCCCCTATTTTGATAACCACGATAATTTCCACGTCCTGCATTTTGATAACCACTAAAATTTCCACGTCCTGCATTTTGATAACCACTAAAATTTCCACGTACATTTTGATATCCACGATAGTTTCCATAATTTCCACGTCCTAAATTTTGATAATGACCACGGCCACCACGATTGAAATTATTATGTTGCCCTTGAAAACTTGTTTGATATTTTTGTTGACAGTTCCTTTGAATGTGACCTACTTTACCACATCCATAACAACCTTGATTCCGTTGTGATGTCGAACCCGCTGCAAATGCATTTGATTTTGTATTTTTTTCTTTATCTTCACCATTGTCACTTTTGTCATTCATAAATTTTAACTTGATTTTCGTTTTTAAATATTCTACATTTCTTTCTTCTTTGGGTAAAACATCAATTAAATCACCCAGGTGGCTAAATGATTTTGGGAGTGCTCTTAACATATAATTTAACTTTTCATCCTCGTTGATTTTTGATCCAGCCGCTTTCAATTCATTTGTTGCTTTTTCAAATTTGTTAAAAAAATTTTCGGGGTCATCTTCTTCCTTTAATTTGATATTTTCTAAATTGCTTCTACAGATCATTTGTAATGCTGTCGATTCTTTGTTGTAAATTTCATCCAATTTTTTTATAATTTCAAAGGCGGTTTCCTGTTCACTAATTAATTCTAATTGTTTATTTGAGATAGCGCTATATATGTAGTTCGTTGCTTTGATGTCCATTTGTTCCCATTCATTTGCATTCTCAGTTGCAGTCCTTTCTCTTTCAGTTACTATTTTACATTTTTTAAATTGCAAAAATTTTAATATTCGTAGCTTCCATTTTGTATAATCGGAACCATCAAAGATCGGTACTGTTACATCATCTATTTTTATATACGTCGCCATTTTTGTTATATTAAATTTTTTGTTTTAACTTTTAACACTTTTATATTTTTAATAACTACGCTCTGCTACCATGTTAATGTTTGTAACTTTAAATAATACACTTTTATATATTTATTTATTGTTTATTATATAAACTATTTTACATTTTAATATTTATAAACTACACACAAACACAACTTAACAACAACTCTACTTTATGTCTTGTCATCATTTTTTGTTCTTGTTGGTTCAGTACTACCAACTTTGTATTCTTAATAATACCTACTTAATAATACATAACTAAAAGTAAACAAAAGTAACTAATATTTAACAATTCTTCATCGTTTGTATCTGGTTGTAATCGCTTAAGCGGAAGGTTTGAGAATTGCAATTTTTATTTTGGTTCTGAAAAGTAGTGTTACTAATGCAAAGACTTTCTTAGTTCATTTGTTGCTTTAATTAGAAAATAAAACATTTCTGATTATTTTTGTTGCTTCAATTAAAAATTATAACATTTTTATGGTGAAATGTGACGTTTCATATTTCCCTTTGGACAATATGAGCGTTTCATATATCCCTTGGGAAATATAAGTGTGTTATGAGATGAGTTATGAGTAGAACTGTGGATGTTTGCGGTATAACCATGGTTATATCATGTAACCATAGTAAATTACTATGGTTACATGATATAACCATGGTTATACCGCAAACATCCTCAGCTCTAGTTATGAGTTATGATTATGATATATCGTAACCAAGGCAGTATTATTCAATTTTGTTTCAATCGGAAAAAAATAAAATGTTTGAATAGATCCATATGGCAGATAATATACTGTCGTGAGCAAAAAAATCGGGACAGTATCAAAATCGTTATGTCAATTTCCTTTATTTTATAACGTTGTAATTTTGACGATATTTGATTAATTTTCAAACTCTACGTCAAATTATATATCATAGTTGCTAATTCAAAATTGAAAATGCCGCATCTTTCGAAAACTGATAAAGCCAGACTTGTTACTAGTTTGAAAATGGGAAATCATTAGAAGTGTATCGGTTCAATTTAATATTGGTAAAAGTTCAGCCGCAAGAAAAAAAATTAAAAAAATGGAGGGAGGAGGATAATTTAAATCGGAAAATAATTTCCGCACGTAACAAAATTTCGAATACGCAGGAAGACGAAACATTAGTTACTGAGATTAGGCACAACTCTTTCAAAACATTAAAGGAAGCTATAAGAACAACACAATTTCCTGTCTCATCTTGTAACACAATGGTTACAAGAGAATGAAATTTAAACTTGAGATATCCAGCCCTACAGTCCTTATCTAAATCACATTGAAAATGTATGGCGATTAATGAGATAAAGCTTCTACCCAGGAAGAATTTTGGGAGATTGGTCATAATGCTTGGCATCAAATTTCTATAAATTTTGTACAAAATATTATCGCTTCAATGTCTACAAGATTAGATGCAGTTTATTAACTGTGTTATTATTATAACGGTGGAATGACGAAATACTAATTATTTTAATGTAATAATTATTTTAATTTAATAAATACTCTTTCTCTATCGTTTTTAGTAATTTTTATTTACATTTATTTTAAAAATGTTTAATAAATGTCAATAAGACACACATTTTTGACAATTCCTAACTTACTATTATGAGTAAAGATAGCCACTTAAGTAGTCACAATTTAAACCCACGCAGAAACAGTGTCCCGTTTTTTTTGCTCACGACAGTACTTGAATATACCATTTTATATCTACTAAATTTGACGAATAATTTGTTAATTTGGATATCATTTAAGATTTTATTTCTATTTCTTATATTTTTTTGCGTATGGAATTTGGCTTGATTTTCTTTAATCCATTACTGTATAAAACTGTTTTTATGCTTAACGTTCAAAATCTAATTAATACGAGACATTGCTGCAATAAATTAAAAATGATTAATGATAAACACATATTTCACAATCGTTTTAATTGTAAAATCGCCGTCTCGAAAATCGATCGATAATTGTAACGAAAAATGTGAACTTCCAGACGTAGACATGCGCTTATGCAACCTAAACGGCAAACGCGTGTTAGTTGAGTGGCGGTAATCTGATGGTTAGGTTGTCTAAAAACAATCTGCTTAAATACGTAACACGAAGTAAATGTGATATAGTAAAACATAAGCCTTTTTAAATAAATAAACACACTCCAAACATGGAAGATGGCAACGAACACAATGGAAAACCATTTAAAATAACGGATTTTACTCGAGAACATCGAAAAGGTGTGGTTGCAACGTCACTAGAAGATCTAACCTTAAAAATACGTGAAAAATTGGGTATACTCGGTGATATCGTAATCGTCTTAGAAGGTGATGGGACGGAAATTGACGACGACGAATACTTTGCCACGTTAGACCCCCACACAAACCTCATGGTACTCACCGATAATCAAAAATGGCAACCTATAGCACCTCCGTGCCGGCTATCTGTTGACCAACTCGATGATGGAAAAGGAGGTCCAGAACTAGCAGGTCTAGTTGGGAAGCTCAAGCACAACTTATGTCATGTTTCTTTATTAGGAGGACCAGAGCTGGAATTACTGAGTGACATGGATCCAGATTCCCTAGTTGATATAACATTTCCAGATAAAATATTTTTAGAACAGCTCAAAGAAGCATCTGGCAGGTACCTAAGCGAGAAACGTCAGGCCCAAGATGCCCTAGAATTATTGCGATTATATCAAGAAAAGGAAACTGAATCTGGAGGGACCCAATAATATCAAATACCAAAGTTTGAAATTTCCAATAAGACTGATTGCCATAATTATTTCCCCTGGCATATTATACCCGATTGCTCAATCACTAAGCACAGCCTACACTAAACACCAAAATCAAATAAACAAAACAACTAACATCAAAAATATCAGGCACCATTCCAGCATAATACATTTCACCCTAAAATAACCTTTTTTTTAACTAAAGTTGTGTGAAATACTCATGTTAGTAAAATTCTTGCTTGCCATTTAGCTGTGATATGTGGATATAGTTTCACTCATTCTTTTCTACTGAATTTTATATTAAAATATTTTATAATACATTTCTTACATTTTATGTAGATTTTAGTTTGGCATGGTAAATTTTACTACTGTGAGTGGTTTTTAGCATGTAATTCATTGTCATTTCCATGTATTCTTTACTATAATTATAGTAACAGATTATTACCTAAATATTGTATACAAATAGATTAAATACATAGAAATTAATAAAAAAAGTAAGACAAACTAGTTGTTGTATGAATTTATATAATTTTACATTTACATAAGTTTTAAATACATAAATATTACATGACTGAAATGTAATTGGTAGACAAAATATAACCACAAATGAATATATACGAATACATGAGATTATTTGTGTAATATATTAAAAAAAACATTGAAAGTAGATGGATCAATAATCATGTAAATTTAATATAATTACTAATTAAAGAAGGGTACATGGACTTTTCTCGCGGAACGGATTAATCCTTTGATTCGAAAAGCCGACAAGAAGACAGTCCTCCTGCTCATGTTCGGTGATATACTTTATGATGTCATCTACAGCTTGAGACACTGGAATACGTTTTATGGCAGCTTCGCGGCGGAGCTGTTCCGTTATAGCACGTTGCTGTTGTAAATTTGAAACAACCATGTCCATTAACGCAGTATCTGAGAGGCCTATTGTGCCGTACTTCACTAACACTTCACCGAAAAAATTAATTGGGCGCGGCCACACACTTCACTAACTGTCAATGTTGCAATCGAGGATGTCCTTACTGCTTAATAAATTTATGAAATAGACTATTATAAAACACTCTCTACAGGAAATAAGATACTCTTAAAGAATATTAAATAAATTAATAGACTATGACCTTGTAATATCTTCAATTCTCTTGTCACTGTCAAAATAAACAGGTTAAATAATGCCAACGTTAGAGACAAATCCGATAATCTAGAAGCACACTTATTTAAAAATTATTATTATAGTTGTCAAAACTAAAATGTTTTCGATATTTATATTCAGTCGCATTATATTATAATCTAAAAAAATACTTGATAATCGAGTATTGCCAGTGCTGTATCATATACAGCGTGGACCAAATATCCATAGTTACTTAATTACGCATAATTATGATTAGTGATGTGTGAAACTGCTATTTTTCATTAGCAGCTACAAACTGCTACTTTTCGTTAGCAGTTTAAAAAAACTGCTACTTTTTGTAGCAGTTTCTCCTATATATAGCAACATACGTACTATATACTTTAAATAAAGCATTTTTCATTAAATACGGCTATTTTTTAATATCTTATTGTCTTACATAATAACTAATAAACGTTACAACATTTTCTGTCTTTTTCAATATTGATTGTTATTTGGTTTTGCTATAATCAATACAAATGCAATTAAATTCTGGTATTTGAAAAATGATTATATGTATTACCTTAGTATTAAAATAAACCATCCATTTTTTATTACTAATACGTGAAAGAAGTTTCTGAATCGATAGTTTATAAATAGTTCTTAAAATAGTTCTAATCTGCTGCATAAAAAATATTGCTAGCTTAATATTACTTTGTTAGAGCTGCTACGTCAGAAATATTTACATCGGAAAACTGCTACAAAAAGTAGCAGTTTCTTTTCATATTCGTTAGCTGCTACAAACTGCTAACGATAGTTAGCAGTTTAAAAATAGCAGTTTGCTTCATAGCAACCCATCACTAATTATGATTAATTAGACGTCGCCTGTTGGCTGAAATAGAAGGTATATACTAAAATTAGAATACATGTATGAATTGCTATGAATAAATTTATGGTTGATATTTAATCAAGTACTATATACTTATACACTTTGAATTGTGTGTATTATTTGTTTGCTAAAGTTGTTGTTTTATTTATTTAGAGTGCAATCACATACAGTAAAATTCACAAAAATTACTTCGACGACAATATACAGTGGAACTTCTCTAACTCGAACCTCCAAGGGACAGGGAATAAAAGTCGAGTTAGGGAAATGTCGAGTTACGGAAAATTACGTAAAATTTGAATCTTAAGTTTATTTATATGTATTATACATTTAATACTACACACAGTAACACACAGTACACACACACACACAGTAACTTAGAAAATTCGTTAAAACGTCAAAAAAGCTGCATCAAATTTTTATTGAAAAAATCAGTAATTTTTCTTTGAGTTACACTGGTCCATTTTTCATTCATATTCATAAAATCTTCTAGTAAATTTAAGGCAATGCATATGGCACATTCTCCCTAGATGAAACAAAACTTCTTAAGTTTTCGATGGCAGAAAACGCTTCGTTGAGTGTAGGTATGCCAGTTGTATCAGTCTGGTTTTCATTAGTATCTTCGTCTTCATCTGTATCTAAGACAATAATAAAATTTGGCATCTTGGAACATAGAAAACATGGATGGGTAAACTTACCTATTTCATTAGCAGCAAGGTGCTGTATTACACTTTCTAAAATGTCTTCATCACTTGGGAAATCCATTGTTGACACATCACGATCAACATCAACATACTCCTCAAATTCAACATCATTTGTGTTTATTGCACTTCTGTATAAGACCCACCAATTTTTTAATTCAGACAGTGGAAGGATATCATCTTCATCCCAGTGGTTAGCATCCTGCACTAAATCATCTTTACCAAAGCCCGCCTTTCTGAAGCAATTTGCAATTGTTTGCGTCTTTACGTCGTTATTCCATGCTTTGTTTAGATCTTTAATTGCATCAAGTAAAGAAACATTTGAAGTAAATGTTGGCTCTTCCAAATGAGCCAAAATTTTCATAATAATCCGTTTTCTGTAATGTTGCTTTAGATTTTTTATAATTCCCTGGTCCATCGGTTGTAAGATTGAGGTTAGATTAGGAGGAAAATACTCCAATTTAATATTCTTCAGCTTTCCTGCTACGGTTTTGGGGTGCGCCGGACAGTTGTCAACGAACAGCAAAACTTTTCTCTTCTGGACTGCAAACTGCTTATCAAGCTTTAATAACCACTTTTCATAAATCTCACTTGTCATCCACGCTTTTCTGTTATATTCGTAATCCACTTCCAGTGACTTTATACCCTTAAAACAACGTGGATGTTTTGTTTTGCCAATAACAAGCAATTTTAGCTTTTCAGAACCACTCATGTTACTCCCAACCATAACTGTTCTTCTTTCCTTGCTGTTTTTACCACCAAAGCATTTTTGTCCTTTAAATGCAAGGGTTTTGTTAGGCAAGCATTTGAAGAAAAGCCCCGTCTCATCAGCATTGAAAATATTATTTTTGTCATACTGGCTGATTAAAGTCGGTAAAACATTTTCCTGCCATTCTTCACCACATTGAAAATCTGCAGAACCACTTTCACCGCACAGTGACATTTGGACAATATTATGTCGACTCTTGAACTTATCCAACCAGCCTATACTAGCTGAAAATTCCTCCCGTCCCAAGGCAGCGCCAAATTCTTTCGCTTTTTCTCTAATTAAACTCCCCGAAAGAGGAATATTTTTAGCACGTGCGGTAGTAACCCACTTGAACATTGCTTCGTCAATATCATCGTTAACACAAGCTTTAAGCCTTTTTTGTTAAACGTATCATTTTTTCTTTCCAAAAGTTTGTCCTTATTTTTTAAAATTGTCGATAGCGTATTATGAGGAATCCCAAATTGTTCCGCAATGTCTTTCTTCTTCTTTTCCCCTTTTTCCACCTCTGCTATTAATTTTATTTTTTCATTCAATGTTAAACACTTTAAATTTCGCTTCGACAGATTTACCGTACACTTTGTCACGCGTACTACACAACTGCACTTCCGAAAGCACCCAGCACACGTTTCTGCCTGTTCATATTGCTGATTCCAAGAGATAATTCCGTAATTCCCCGAAAATGTCGAGTTAGGTGTACCTACGTGTTCGCATATTATGTCGAGTAATAGAAAAACTCGAGAAATAGAAAGTCGAGTTAGGGAGACAAAAATACTATATAATAATATTCAAACTTCATTGTTCGCCAAAAATATTCGACTTACGGAATAAGTCGAGTTTTAGAAGTTCGAGTTAGAGAAGTTCCACTGTATGTTAGCTGAAGAAAGAAACGTAATAAAAGTAATGTGAATTAAGTTTACAAATGTTTCTGTTGTGAAAAAGACAATGAAATTTTTCCATTCTATTCCTACAAAATGCACTTTATATGAGGAACTTGTGAATAAATATGGAATGAAAAAGAAGGTAGACTGTCGGTTAGCATAAGAAATGGCCGAGATGTGGAAAAATCTCATCTTCTATGAAAACTTATTCACTTCATGTGAATACTTGTAAAAGATACTTTTTTATTAACATAACACAAATATTGCATATTCTAATGTCTTGTTATTATTTATCTTTATTATTGAGTGTTAGGGTTGGCCTGTTTTCATTTTATATTCTCGGACAGACTGACAAAACTGACTTATTGTTTTTACGTATTCATAACTGCATACCTAATTATAAATATTAAATGGTTAATATTAAATATTCTCTTAATGTGTACCCCCAATAACTAACTTCCCATTTGCCAAGTTAGGAAGAAAAAAAGAAATAATCCAGGTATCATACATTTATACGCCTTGCCGGCATTCACCACATGCGCAGGCAAACTGTTAGTTGAAACCTCCTTAAGTACATAATAATGTAACTAATAGAAACACAGATACAATCATTGGGTAAAGGGTGAAATTTTAATTTTAATCGCAAAATGTCCTTAGATAAGATATTCTTAAAAAATATTGGCGTCATATTTCCCGGTTCTTTCGAATATGCTATCACTGGTTTTCTCCACCATTTTTCTTTTGTTTATGGAACTTCATTGGTGCGTAATCCTTGTACTTAATTGTCAATAACAGGCTTTCATAGTAAATTCCTCCATGTCTTGCTAATTTCGTAGTCATCATTTTGTTTGAAGCCCCGAAGGCACGTTACGATAACCGCCCTCCACAATCATTCGAAAAGAGTAGTCTGTAGCAGTCTGCTACCAAATCCTGAAAAAACTATCGGTATAAACAGTGAAACATTGATTTCTAAAACGGCAACATAGTAAAATCCTGGATTATATTGAAGTTAGTAAACAATATTATATCCGTGTTTTATTATTCTTTGGTGTCTTCAAGCGTAAACATTTAATATTTAATTTTAAAATTTCTAATTTACTTAAACAAAACTCATGCTAATATAAATAAATTCAGATATTTAATGCTCATGCATTATTCCTAAACTCATTTTAATAATACAAATACTAACTTGGCTTAATAATTTATAAAAACAATGAAAACCCCACTCATGTGTTTTAAATAGTTTAATATAATAGAATGTTTTATCTCACAGAAACATTTTTAAGAGTTTTAGATAATATTGCACCTTTCCCAGATACAGAAAATGGTGTTCCTTTATAACATGCTTCCAAATGATCATTAGTATGCAAATCTGGACTAACAGTTTCAAAAATCTTTTTTTTTGGGTTCATGATAGGGTCTGGTCTTCGAATATATCCATCACATTCAACTAGATCACCAGGTACAGAATCACTTGGTGGAATAAGAACTTCAACTACCTCAGGCGTACTGGCGCACATAACCATAGCTTCAGATGCAATACCACGCATCTAAAAATTAATGATTTATTAAGTGATATAAATTAATATATGAAAAATACCTTTACTGGTTTTAAATTGCAAAGCAAAACCACTAATACATCCTTTAATTCATTCATAGGAACATGCTTTACAAGACCAGAACAAACTGTTCGTAAGCTTTCTTCACCACAATTGATTTTTAAAACATATAAGGTATCTGCAGATGGATGCCTTTGAACGTCTTCTACTTTAGCAATTCTTAAATCTAATCGTCCAACATCAATAGGAATATCGATATCTGCAGCACTTTTTGCTTTCACTTCTTTCGTCTTTTTCTCTTTTTTAGATGTATTTTGCTTTATATTTAATGTATTTTCTGCTTCCACCTCTAATTTAACTGGCTTTGCAACTATCTCAGAAGCTTTATTATTTGTTTCAGATTTATTTAAATTCTGACTTGATACAACGATTTGTTTCACTTCATTCTTTACTTCTACATCAACAAGTTTTTTTTTAGCGTCTTCTACAGCTAATAGCAGTTTAGCATTTTCCTCACGTAATTGTTGAGCACGTATATTATTATATTCTGTATTTAATATATTTAACTAAAACCAAATATGTGTATAATAATATATTCGATATTCTTAATAAACTAACCTCATTTTTCAAGTCTGTAATCGTTCTTTTAGCTACTTCAGCATTGTGTTTAACAACTTCAATGGTCAGTTTTGATGACATTTTAAAAGTATTTGTTAAAAATTGCCTAGAACTGTATATTATATTGAACATAATTATTAGCAGAAAAAAAATATGCGTTTATAATATTTCTACAATTCTTACCCCGGTATCTTTTGTTGGGAACCGTAACCTTTAATTTACTGTAATTCACAATTCCAGTTGACTCTATTTTGTATTACTACTGCCAACAAACAAAATAAAAAAAGTGTTATATAAATTAGAGTTGCATACATTGACATTGACAAACGTGTTATCTAACGTGCCGTCAAATACTTTCCTTATTATAAGAGGCTGTTTTTTAAGTAATCAAAGATTGGTAGACATGCGAACCTTTAGAAAACTTTAAACTCTGACAGTTGTCATTTTAATTCAAATTAGGCACACTTCCATTTACATGACATAACCAATCTATCAAAATTATACGTTTGTGACAGATCACGTACACGGCCACCAACCGTTAAAAAAAAAGCATGGCCGTCTCTAATCAGGAAAGTTTTTTATGCACAGTTATGTTAGATTGCTTTATATCAAATTATAACGTTTGTAAAATACTGAATTTAGGCTAATTAAATAGATACAAATACCCAACCATTATATCCCACGTAGAATTAAATACAGAATTGAGTTGGTTGTGAACATTTGTTAATCTAATCTCATAGTCATAAATAAAATAATGTATACAATTAAGTTCAGGTAATTGACTAGAACCATAACCCAATAAGCATAAGTAAGGTGAAATACAGTCTAACAGACAGGTAATCCAAAACATCCCTTTTCTATGATCCAAAACTAGCTTCTGATTATTAAATAGTGCATATTGAAATATTTAAAATATTTACAGAAATTTGAACTTATTCGGCTGCTAAGATATTTGAATTTAATTTAAATTTTATATAACGATTGAGAAAACGAAAAATTTTACAGATAATATAAGTAAACCAACTGATCAATATCAAAAAGTAAACATTGAAAAAACAACTTCATGCGAAATATAGCGCCATAACCCACTGAATGCCAACCTAATATTTGAAAATTTTATATCAGTTTTCATGCAAATAATTATTATCTGTCCTATGCAACACTTTCACTAAATCAAAAACTTAAAATACATTATTATGAATAGTTTAGCAGAAAATGATGTTAATTTATAATTTTGACACGTCATGTGTCCTCAAAAAACGAATCACTTATCTATATCACACCGATCAAAATCTAACTTAACGAAAACGAATATGACGTTGCTGCTAAAAAGCCGCATGATTTCTTTAGACTGAACTGATGCAATGTATTGAAACTGTTTTTGAATGGTTTTAATTATAAATAAAATGTAATTGCTGTTTAAAAACTAATGGGAAACATGTTTAAAAGACTTTATATTGTATTGTTATTTATTTTACACAGTGTTGTCGATATTTTTGAATTTTTATGTGATAGTTGGGTGTATTTAAAGCAGAAAATATATTTTAACAATGAAGCAAGTGAATTTTGTGATATACCAAAACGGATAAAGTTTCTTTCTAAGCTTCCAAAACACATCACAGTACTCTTAAGTACTGAAAATCCATCGTATAAGGATTTAACTAATATTATTCTGTGGAGTATTGCTGCAGGAGTACCTTTTCTAAGTTTTTACGATTATAATGGTATTATTTTATATACTTTTTAAAAGAGCTTTATTATTCTTTTGCTTGTAGGTCTACTAAAAAAATCTGAATCGTTATTTAAAGCAGAAGTAGAAAATCGGAAAAGTTTCGAAGATCATGTAATTTGGCATAGTGATTGTACAAACGATTACAAAAATGGTTATATAGGAAAAAAAATTCATATAAAAGTCTTATCTCCTTCAGACGGTAGAGTGCATTTTGCAAATGTATGCAAAAAATTATCAATAACTGATATACATTTTCAAAATATAAATACGAAACTTATAGATAGCACATTAAGGGCACACTATGAATTCCCAGATCCAGATCTAGCTATTTATTGTGGGAAAACACTTAGTCTATATGATTATCCACCATGGCAAATGTCGGTAACAGAATTTTTAAATATAAGGTCTCATTATAATATATGTGTTGAAGATTTTATAAATATTTTAATTAGGTATAATAAATGTGAGCAAAGACTAGGAAAATAAATTATAAGTACATACTTCAACAAAATAATTCCATACATTGTATATATTGAACATAAATAAATTACTTAACATTTTACAGTATATTGTATTTTTAATATCTAATGAGAGTATTCTTTTAATATTAATGAATACAATTTTATTTTTGGAGTAATATTTATATTAGTAACTGTAACCATTTAAATAACTAAATTTAAGAGATTATGGTTATTAAATAACGTTTAAGGAAATGTAAAGGTTTTAAATTAGTAGAGCTTTTATTTGATATAAATTAACAATACAACTTTCTGCACTAGGTAAGTGGTTTCATATTTTATGTTTTTAATCTTAACTATAATGTAAAATGAGTATCTGGGGTAATAGATGGCCAATGTACAGCGCTAGCTACATCATCCTAGTGCTTCAAAACATACTAGTTACAAAAGAAACCTGCAACCCTTCCAAGGTTTGTTATGAGTGCCTATTATAACTTAAAATGTAGACTGTTTCTTTCTGTTAAATTTTTCATCTAAACATGAGTAGTTTTACAGTTCAGTTTCAATTCTATTGTATAAGACAATGAATGTATATATCAATGTAAATAGATCTAATTTATAATTAATTAAAGTTGAAAATGTAAAAATATAGTATTCAAATTGTAAGTACTATGCCTACAATCTATATTATTACTATACAGTACAAATCTCTTCCCTATAGTCACCTACAAACGTGTATTACGTATGTGTGCGTTCGAGAAGCGAGGAGTGGGGACGCACGAAGCGATTCATACATGGCATTAGTTACAGTTTACTTGCGAAGCTGGATGGTTTGCTCAACTTTTGCGAATCGTCGGTATTCACGATGGATATTTTTACCCTTGAACAAAAAAAATATGTCTTAAAACAGTATCATCTTGGTCGCAGCATAAGAGAAATTGCACGGGTATTTCAAATTAACTTTCAACGTACCATTGCGTTTGAAAAGATAAGACACATAATTAAAAATTTCGAAAAATATGGCTGTTTAAATCCGTTAAAACATACGAAGGTAAAGGTACCGCAAAATGAAGAACGTGATTTTTTGATTTGTGCTTCTGTAGAGGAGCAGCCACAATCGTCTAGCACGAAAATCGCCGAACAGCTTAACATTGCCAGCTGCACCGTTCGTAGGGTTTTGAAAAAAAATAAGTATCATTCGTACAAATTAAGGAAAACGTATGAGATTTTTCCCGATGATAAATATAAACGCATGCAATTTTGCGAACAAGTCATCGAACGATGTAATAACGATGATAATTTTGTAAAAAACATTGTTTACTGATGAAAGTTCATTTCCTTTATACGGTCGCCATAATCCAAGCATTGCAAGATATTGGTCAAGGGAAAATAAGCATCTTGTTTATAATGCTAGAACTCAATATCCGGAAAAATTAAATGTTTGGGCTGGCCTATTGGGCAACAATATAATTGGTCCGTTTTTTATACAAAGAAACCTAAATGCAGCCAAATATTTAAGTCTTCTGCAGGATAATATAATTCCTGCTATACGAAATGTAGCAGACATAAATCTTATTTGGTTTCAGCAAGACGGTTGTCCTGCTCATAATGCTGTAATTGTCAGAGAATATTTGCGCAGCATATTTGATGACAGAGTACTAACCGGCTGGAGCGATATTCAATGGCCACCTAGATCACCTGATCTATCTCCTAATGATTTTTTTCTCTGGGGTCACCTTAAGACATCAATTTATGGGTTTCCAAATAACAGACCTAATAATCTGGAGGAATTACGAGCGAAAATAGTTGAATCTATCCTAAGTATTCAACCGCAAACGATTTTAAATATTCAGAGAAACTTTTATGACAGATTAGGACATTGCTTGTTTGCATTAGGAGACCGTTTTGAGCATACAATACATTAAATAGTTTACTTTTTATTTTTTTAATTCTAGTTTTATTTATTATGTATAGAATATAGAAGTTATTATGATTTACCGCTTTATTTATTGTTATTGTTATAGGTATATCTGACATTGTTTTAAACGTTAAATATATTAAAATCTTCCAAAAAGTCCACACTTATTTGTATTTATTATTACATAAAGTCCCTATTATTGACGGTAGTTCCACATTCATCGACGTTTATACTATGTATGTGCTTACTGTTTTCATCCAAACTGATCTACAGTACATATGTATGTATGTATGATAAATTATCATACATACATGCTATGTGCGTCCCCACTCCTCGCTTCTCGAACGCACACATACGTAATACACGTTTGTAGGTGACTATAGGGAAGAGATTTGTACTGTATAATAGCCCTGTATAACCCTATAGTCACCTACAAACGTGTATTACGTATGTGTGCGTTCGAGATGCGAGGAGTGGGGACGCACATAGCATGTATGTATGTATGTACTGTAGATCAGTTTGGATGTAAGCACATACATAGTATAAACGTCGATGAATGTGGAACTACCGTCAATAATTGGGACTTTATGTAATAATAAACACAAATAAGTGTGGACTTTTTGGAAGATTTTAATATTTTTAACGTTTAAAAAAATGTCATATACCTATAACAATAACAATAAATAAAGCGGTAAATCATAATAACTTCTATATTCTATACATAATAAATAAAACTAGAATTAAGAAAATAAAAAGTAAACTATTTAATGTATTGTATGTTCAAAACGGTCTCCTAATGCAAACAAGCAATGTCCTAATCTGTCATAAAAGTTTCTCTGAACATTTAAAATCGTTTGCGGTTGAATATTTAGGATAGATTCAACTATTTTCGCCCGTAATTATCGTTTCAAACGCAATGGTACGTTGAAAGTTAATTTGAAACACCCGTGCAATTTCGACATATTTTTTTTGTTCAAGGGAAAAAATATCCATCGTGAATACGGACTATTCGCAAAAGTTGAGCAAACCATCCAACTTCACAAGTAAACTGTAACTAATGGCATGTATGCATCGCTTCGTGCGTCCCCACTCCTTGAACGCACACATACGTAATACACGTTTGTAGGTGACTATAGGGAAGAGATTTGTACTGTATAATATATACGTTGAAATGAGGAGGGTGTGCAATTGAGAAATAAATACAATTTAAATACATTTAAATATATTTATTTTTTAAAATTAATGAAATTTAGTAGAATATAATAATCTTGTATAATTCAAGGTGTCCAACTTTATATATCAAAGGAAATTTGTTACAAGCAATTCATATTGTAATATACAATGATAATTGTTAAATATTGATAAAGTTAATATAATTAAAAGGAAAAACGAAAATAGAACAATCAGGAAGACATAATATACTTTACACAGTATCTTTTCGACTAAAAAAGAAAGTTTATTTAGAATATTGTACACCAGTTAAATTACTTTGAATAAAACTGGACACTTAACAGTATTTATACAGTACCTATTTTTCTTACAAATTACTTTGTACAACTGTTCTCATACAAACTGAAATAAATTAAATTTTAAAGTAAATATTGTGAAAATGTCGGAAAGGCCCGTGATGCTACTACAGGGTCTTCACATTTAAGTAATCCTGGACAAAAGAAGGTATAACACTCAGTTAGTTATCACATTCATTATCACATGTTACTTATTAATTATTAGTAGATAGAGCAATAGTTTTACGAAGAAATACTGTTTTATTAGTGGATACAGTTATACTTTTACCAAAAAAAATTTGTTTTGACTAATAATAATTAATGAGATTAAAAGGATTTCTTCTTAAGACAAGTAGTGTGGTTTGGTTTGCAGTTAAGTAGGTCACAAAATATTTAAGAAATAAATGCATCTATAATAAACCCATTTAAAAAAAGCCTAATTCTCTATATTATTATTGGTTGTTAGTCGAAAAATTTGCTGTGTCAAGTTTCAATTCCTTAGGTGAACTATAAGCAAATTAAATTCAGTAATTAATATTTCAGAATTTATAATAGTTACCCTTCACGTAAAAGGAAAAGAAATCAACATCTCCAAAATAGGAAAGAAATTTCAAGTATAAACTGGTTTTGAGTTATAAGTGCATCAACACACGGAAACGAATTAACTAATTTTGTGACATACTTCATACAATTAGACTTATAACTTATTTTTGCATTGCAATTTTAACAATGAGATATCAATGGTTACATGTTCAATTTAGTAACTTCTGAAACTGTTTTATGCAACTTTATTTCATAGAAATAGCTATTAAAAATTGTTGAAAAAAATAATTTAGAATCTTTGCCTAGTTTATAGCTCCTATAAATAAATAAATAAATATAGGTATGTGCATTTATAAGAATGCAGATTTCAGGATTTAATTTTCGTTTTATTAATGTATATCCATAAAATTTATAATTTAATAAAACGTGCAAACTTTGAGGCGAAAAGTCACACATTCATTTTAAATAATTATGTTCATGTTTTATACTAATCTTAAAAACTTTTTCCAAGTTTCCTTCATAGAATTTGGAAGTAATAATGTTTGTTTAGCTGTACTTTGTTGTTGCAGTGTATGGTAATGTATTGATAACTAGAGTGGACCAATTCGGAGCGAAAGCAGAGGCGTGACTTTCAAATTTACTTAAAATACACTCATTTCTTGCGTCTTCTATCGAACATAGCTGTGCAACATTATTAAATACACAGAATATAATTTCCTGCTGCTATTACTATTATACGTGTACACACGGTGACCGTGAACAACATACTAAGTAATCGTGAACCAATTCGTTAGTCACGCCTCTGTTTTCGCTCCGGATTGGTCCACTCTATTGATAACTATATTAGGCTTATCAATAGATTGTCCGAATCGAACAATTTATTTTTCGTTAGTTGGTCATTTGAATATTGGAGAGAAAGCTACAATAACTAGGAATTTACTTGGTTACATTGTTTTGATTGAAACATCTGAAAATACCAGAAAAGATAATATTTTCGGTGAAATGTAACAAAAAATACATTTTTCAATCATATTTGAGCGAAATTCTAAATGAACAAACCATACATGTCAAAAACAGATAAATGCTCTCCTGAAAAGAGATTAGAAACGCAGGTCTGAAGTTATGTAAATTTTGTAATGGGGTTCAGTCATCAAGAGGAATTTCTACCACAGTGAATAATGAATTGGGATTTATGGTAGGTCACACCAAATATGTTGATAATAGTTTTTATAATGAAAATGCCACCCAGAATTTCTTATAAAGGTTCTAGTACAGCTACTAATTTCAAGATCTCCATAGGAATATTCCATCAAAGCTAATAAGCATATAAGGGAGTGTAATGAGAAATTTCTAGAACAATTTTCACGAAAATACCACATGTCATGGCCAATATCTCTTTTGGCCTAAATGTTCAAACCCATATCTTGCTGTAATTATAAGAAAGAAATTCAAATTTAATTTATTTTTTTTTAAACAAAATGTTTCAAATACTCCACAATTATGATCAATTTGCCACCAAAAATATATGTGCAATCAAACACATAGAAAATTCAGTTCCTCAATTAAGTAAAAAAAATATGTTAAAATATTGTCAAAGCTCTTAACTTCTATAAAAACTAAAAATGAGAAAACCTTCAGGTTGAATAAAGTGTTCTCTGTCAAAAAATAATTATATATTTCAAATATTTTTATTAAAAAGTTTTACTGCAAAACTAATAAGTAACGTGCCTTCAAAATATTTCTTCATTAGAGACGGCCATGCTTTTTGATAATTGTTGGTGACAGTCCAAGTAATCTGCCACAAACGTATAATTTTGAATGAGCATAGCCGCTACCAATGAGGAAAGTTTTTGAAGACACGTTATGTCGAGATTTACAAAGTACAGCCAAACACGCCTTGGTTTAATTATTCGAATAATATATATATATATATATATATATATATATATATATATATATATATATATATATATATATATATATTTCATAAATAATTTTTCAAATTTGCCACACTACTTTAATAACAATCATTAGAAATTTTCACGTATAGCTTAAGAACAGAAGAGAAACAACTAAAAGTGATACAACCTGGAGGATCGTAAAGGGAGGGCTGATCTCAGTGTCTGTGTGACCTCTTACCCCTCCCGCTACTATATGACCTTGATCTTCGTTGCCTCTGTGTTCTGGAACTGCGCGATCTAGATCTTCTGGAGTTGGACCTGCGCCTTCTGCGCGAATACGACGTTGATCGTCGGCTCCTTGATGATGATCTTCGAGATCTTTCATGAGATGATCTTCTGTAATGCGATCTGGATCTGGATCTTGTTCGCGATCGTCTATACCTAGTCCTCGAGGAGGACCTGTCGTTGCGTTTATTTGAGGACGACCTGGAGCGCCTGCGTCGCCCAGAAGATCTCGATCTGGATCTTCTGTTTTGATTGCTTTCCGATTTACTTTCTGAGTATTTGCGCTTTTTATCACTTTCAGAGTGCGAAGAGTATTTACTCCGTCTCTGTTCTGGCGTTCTACTACCGCTGTTTCGTTTATGTTTATCATCACTGTCACTGCTTAAGCTACTTGTAGAACGGCGCCTTCCTCTATTATTTTTTGATCGACTATCTGTATCGGAATCGCTGGAAGAGGACGACGAAGAAATTGACTTTTGACTTTTGCGCCTGGTGTTTTTCAATGGAGGCGTTCTTTCGTGGGAATTTTTGTTGGAATCTGTAACACATATACGAAAACTATGTTATTCCTGAATGCGGTAAATGTGAATCAGAGTGACGTATTTCGTTCACTGGGCCCGAGTGATCATAACTAAGTGTTGGATTTAAAATACTGACCTAGAACCTTTGCGTCTACCTGTGAATCAATGTCACTGTGATTTGGACTTGCCCCTTTGCTTTCCTCCCCATCCTGTTTCTCGGCTTCGGCCAGCTTATCTTCGATCTCACGTTCGGTTTTTAAAAATTCCATTTTGCGCCGCCTTATGATGTCCTGTAGTTTAAACGAATAAGTTAGCACTTTAAAAAAATCTTTGCATATTATAGTGAAATTTATGAAATCGAATGAAAAATTTACCAAGTTAGAATTTCATATTTTATAGTATTTTTAAGGTACAGTACAATCACGATTATCCGAATCGCGATTTTCCGAAATCCGGTTTAACCGAAACAAACTATTTAAAAACAAAAATCCCGATTAACCGAAAAAATTCGCATTATACGAAACGCGTCTGGGATTCACCTATACTGCTAGGTGGTTCCCCTCGGGGTTTCACGGCAATACGACGGTCTAAAATGCGAATTGTTTTGGTTAGCCGACAGAGTGTTACAAGTACATATAACGTCTGTTATTATAGCAAAAAGAGTAGTTTTATTCTCAAATATTTTACAAAATGCAGTGTCAGAGCAATAAACGTAAACGCGTTGTTATCAGCTTGCAGGAAAAACTTAAAGCGGTTCGACGATTAGATAATGGTGAATTGCTTAAAAATATAGCAAAGGATTTAGGCGTAGGCGTGAGTACGGTTGCAGAATGGAGAAAAAATCGCGAAAAACTTGAAAAATGGTGTAGTGTTTTGTCATCGCCGACCCCGACACGAAAAAGTATGAAAAGAGGTGAATACGAAAAAGTGGATGATTCTTTATTTTTATGGTTTACACAGAATCGAGAACGTGGAATACCAATTTCGGGGACCATTTTAAAACAAAAAGCAGTGAGTTTAAGCGAAGAATTGCCGGTCATTGAAGCGCCTGAAAGTTTTTCTGCAAGTGATGGATGGCTAGACCGATGGAAAAAAAGACATGGTGTACGTCAACTGAAAGTTTGTGGGGAAAAGTTGTCTGCCGATGTATCTGCCGCGAAAAAATTTGCAGAGAATTTTATGGAGCTTATGAAAGAAAATTATTTACAACCAGACCAGATCTACAATTGTGACGAAACCGGCTTGAATTACAAAATGTTGCCCTCAAGTATCTTAGCTTCAAAAACGGAAGCTGGAGCACCTGGTTATAAACGTAGCAAAGAACGTATCACTGTTCTTGCATGCGCTAATGCTTCTGGGAGACACAAACTTCCATTATTATGTATCGGTAAGTCAGCAAAACCACGAGCCTTCAAGAATATTCATCCCAATGCTTTTCCTGTTCTGTATAAAAATCAAAAAAGGCTGGATGAATGCAAATTTATTCAAAAATTGGTTTTTTGAAGATTTCGTACCAAAAGTGGAGTCTTTTTTAAAAGAGCACGGATACCCCAGAAAATGTGTTTTGTTACTAGACAATGCTCCCACTCACCCAAGTGCGGAGCAACTTGAAAGTGGGGAAATAAAAGCAATGTTTTTGCCTCCTGCTGTAACTTCTCTCATTCAGCCCATGGATCAGGGTGTGCTGGAAAATTTAAAACGTAATTACAGGCGTTTGCAATTGGAGCATATTTTGGAAGAAGTAGATGAGGGTGCCAATCTCACTGAATGTCTAAAGAAGTTAAACTTGAAAAATGTTGTATATTGGATAGCTTCAGCTTGGAATCAAGTAAAAGGTAGAACCCTGGAAAAATCTTGGTCAAAATTGATTCAACACGAGGAGGGATGTATCACAGAAGCAGAGTCCGACCATGAAGAAGGTTTACAGCAAATTTTCACGAAATAACCAGGATGTGAAAATGTTACGGAAACAGAAGTTAATGAATGGTTAAACAGTGATAATGTAGAAGATGAAATGACTGACCAAGAATTAATTGAAAGTGTTTGCAAAAATGCTAATGAAATAAGCAGTGATGACGATGACGAAGTAGAATGCACTGACAATATTCCAGTAAAAATGTCACATTCAGAAGGACTAGAAGCCTTGGAGAAAGCGCTAACTTATGTAGAACAACAAGAAAATGCAACTGCCGCGGATGTTCTTTTTATAAAACGTTGGAGACATTGCGGCCAAAAACAGAAGTAGTGCTAAACGAGTGCAGTTAAAAATTACCTCATTTTTAAACAGTAAAGTGTAGAATGGGATATTATCTTATATTTTACGTTGCATTTAACATGTCTTTTATGAATGTACATATGTATGTACATACATATTTAGGCATTTATGTACATACTATGTTAAAAAAAATTAAGTAATAAAAATTAAACAAATTATTTGTTGATGTTTATTTTTAAATTAATACATAAATTCAAGTAAAATATTTCATAAATATTTTTAAGTCGATCTAATGATATACGCATCCTAAACTCCTATTTTCCAAAAAAAAATTCGGATTAACCGAAATTTCGATTATCCTAAATCACTTTGGTCCACATTATTTCGGATAATCGAGACTGTACTGTAATTATAAAAGCGGACAGGTGACAAGGTTAGTAAATAAGTAGATTTAGTAACCTTGGACAGGTGAAGAAAAATGTTCCTTTTCATTTTAAAATACCTTTTAAATATAGAATTGAAATGATAAGACAACCCCAAAAATATTGTCATGAATATTTTAAATGATATTATTTCCCGGAGACCCTCATAACCTAACATTATATTCTTTATTTACTCATGTATCCTTAATTAATAATGTTCAAATACATTAATATAAAAGAATTGCTTAAAGTTAATTAGTTTTATTTACCTTTAGTTCAGTGTCGGAACTGTGCTGCCCTTTGCTAGATGATTCTTGACTGCTATCGGAACTACTATCTGAACCATCATACATTCCAAGACCTATCAGGGATACATGTAACTTAATAAAACCACTGATGACATGACGAAATATAAATATTTAAAAGAGTTAATACTTTACCGTGGACTTTTTGAAAATATCGTAATCTCATTAATAGTGCCAAAAAAGAATAATTATAAAGAAAGTTTGTTCAAACGAGACATAAAGACATATCCAGAAAATACAAGTAATTGTAGAAAATTTCGTAAGAGATTAATTAAACGAAATTATACATTATACATTTTTTAATGCACTAAAATATATCTCGAGCAATTATTATATATCCGATAGAAATATTTATTAGTAAATGTAATATTTTAATCAATTACATAAACCGAACTATATAATAAACTTCCTATTATGTATAACCGTTTTAAGATGTCACAGGCGCTCCCATATACGCAGTTTTGAATATTTTTGTTAGACAAATGTTACTAAAATGTTAAATTTCCCAAAAAAAAGTGGTTGTTATGCTAAGCCTAGAGGTTACTGATCATAAACATAATAAAACACCAATTATAGATAACATTGATTGTAATACTAATACTTGATTCGCTGTTTTAATTTTTTTTTTAATTAGGCATGTTCTTTTAACGTTAACCCTACTCAGTACACGGCGAATTATCAATTGCAAATGTAATTATTGCATCTGTGTTTAACGAGATTAACGTGTTTGGTGAGATTAACAAAACTAAGAAATCGAAAAAAATCGTGGCGTTTTGATGTTACAGTATTTTAAATTAAAAATTATGAAAAAACATGAAATCTAATAAGAAGCACCGGTAATGTTCTACTTCTAACGTGTATCAAGACGATAAAAATGTTTCGATATCTAATGGTGAGTTCTCTTCATTAAGTACCGTAAAATATTGGTATAATAAATTTCGTTTTGGTTGCGAATCTTTGAAGAACCATCGTCCAAAAATATCTACCATTTTGCGCGATGGTTCTCAAAATGACAGAGTGCAACAATGACAGAGGAACATTGTTGCACTCCATTAAAGCGACTCTGGATATTGGTATATATGCAATCAACACTATCTTGCATGATCATTCAAGTATACAAAAGTTATGTTTCACTAGATACCTCATAACGTAACACTAGTTCAAAGAAGGTTGAATCTATTCACATGAGTTCAAAAAAAATAGCAATTCGTTGTTTAAATCTTAAAAAATTAATTTGTTGACAAAAGTTGTTTGTGAAAAAAAGCCAAAATATGTGGGTTATCAACTTCTTATTAAGTATAGCCCTGAATGTTTATAGTAGTGAGTTTTGAATGGTATACTAAGGTGTGCTTACACAAAGTTCTTCAAAAGGTCTGTGATAATGGACTAAGAGAAAGAATCAAACTGCATCATATTGTTCACCCGCATATCATTGCTCAAATAGTAAATAAAAACATTGAATTGATATTCTATACATCATTAGTCTGGACCTAGTATCCAGTTCTTATAATTTGAAAAGCTCACTGACACCAGCAGTAAGAGCGTCGGATAAGAAGAGTGAAAAACCCTTGCTCAACGGTTGGAATCTTGTTAAGTCGTTCTTTTCAGGATCGGTGTTATCTTCAGTTATCTTTAAATGTTGAGGAAGTGAAATTCAAATTAATATTTCTATCCTCTTACGCGCCAAGATATGTAAATAACACACTTTACAAACACCATATATAGTTCCGTCAGTCAAGTGGTCCCGTGGTCTTGACTAGCTTTCAGCTTAAGACATTGGGCCGCTATACATACACCGCAGAAAAAGACTCCAGGGAACGCATTTTGTTTCAAAAGAAATAAATGAACCTTCGGAAACATAGAAACAAATTCAAAAGTGTATTAATTGTAATTCGAAACAGTTTAAGAAAATGTAAAATTACTATAATTAACTATAAATATAAAATATTATATTTTACTGCTCAACATTAAGAAAACATTCTTTATATTAATAAAACTGATAGATTGTGATTGGAAAATTAAACTATAGAAATGTCTAAATAAATAGTTATCATATAATGAAATTGACATAAAACTTTCCGCAACTTACACTATTTTTTGTGATTTGAATGCACCTTTTTGTGAAATAATGTATGTGATTTTTAATTTACTCTTTACTTAAAATATACTTTTATCTGATATACAATAATTACATAAGATCCTCTCTCGTTTTTTTTTATTGTTGCATTTGATACGATATCAAGTTGTTATGACTAATTTAGTGCATAGTTTATATATTTTTCTTTATAAAGATTAGGAAATAACAAAATCTGCCTGTGAGCATATATTTTGTTATCTATTGATTTGTTTAGAATGTATTGGCTAGTTTTTCTATTTAATTTAGCAAAAATTATATGCAATTATATTAATTACTAATTTTTAGTAGACGGAATATATATTTTTAAAATACAAAGGTAATTCGAAAAATGTTTTTGATTTTGCACATGCTAGCTACTAAAGAGAAGGAGAAAAATGAGAGAGATGTGCACATGATATATAGTTTTAGTTATACGAGGGATACTGCTAAAATTCACGGAATCAAGTACTCCTTGAATTACCAGCATTTCACAATTATCATATTCGTAAAATTTTACATTTTTAACCTATAATTCGATTAACAGTTCGATTTAAAACCGAACAGTTTTGTCTCAACAGAATTTAACAAAGTAATAGTGGGAAAAAATTATGGAAATTTTGAATAGTGATTTTCGAGTGATGATTTTTTACGATTTTCGATCCGGTTTGACACCAAAGCAATGTGTGGAAAAGCTTAGTTCGGTATTTGGGAATGAAACACCATCTAAAACTATGGTTTACAAATAGTTCGCAGAATTCAAACCTCGAAGACCAACGTTTGGTGACGATCTTCGTGAAGGGCGTCCATACACTTCGATTGTTGCGAAAAATATGCTGTGCGTGAAATGATGATCTGATAAAGATCGACATGTGACATACAGTGAGATAGAAGCGTCCTTGGGCATTGCGGCGAAACAAATACATACGATTTTGCACGATTATTTACATGTCAGGAAACTTTCCAGTCGTTGGATTCCTCAAAATTTAAAAGACGAGGAAAAACAGGCACGTGTCATGTGGTGCAAGGAAATGGTAAAAAAATTGACTGTATATCACATTGTAACAGGTGACGAATCCTGGATATCTTCATATGTGCCTCAAACTAAACAGCAATCGACTGTATGGGTGTTACAAAATGAACCTAAACCAACAAAAATGGTGCGGTCATGAAGCGTTTCGAAAAGAATTATTGTTTCTTCAGAAAAACGGGTCATGTTACAACTGTTGCATTAGAGGATCGACGAACAGTTAATGCTGACTGGTATACGTCAATTTGTTTGCCGGAAGTTATCGATGAAGTCAGAAAAAACAACATAGACCGCCGAACCATTGTTCATCATGACAATACAAGCGAGTTTTTGACCAACAAGTACATCGAATTAATGACTCATTGCCCATATTTGCCCGATTTCGCGCCCATTGACTTCTTCTTATTCCGAAACATCAAAAATAATGCGTGGAAAGCGGTTTTCATCGCCTGAAGAGGCTGTTGAAGAACTTAAATCACTAGTTTTGGAGATACCTCGCTCAAAATGGAAAAAGTGTTTTGAAGACTGGTTTTATAGGATGCGAAAGTGTATACATCTTAAATAGGAGTATTTTGAGAAACAGTAAAGCGATTAAAAGTGCGTGATGCTGGCCTGCAAGACCGAAGGAGAACACTCCATGACATTTGCAACATTATCGGCTTGTCGTATGGCGTTTATCAGCGTATTCTGCCCGGTAATATCAACTCGCGGCGTATTGCCGCGAAGTTTGTGCCAAAGTTACTCAGCATTGAACAAAAACGGCACCTTGTTCACGTGTGCAGAGAGTTGAAAGAAGCTGTCGAAAATAAATTACTGGCAACGAATCATGGGTGTACGGGTATGACCTCAAAGCAAAGCAGCAGTCATCGCAGTGGAAAACGTCATCGGCACCACGACCGAAGAAAGCACGACAAGTCGATATTGATTTGCTTCTGTGACGCTGATGGCATCGTGCATAAAGAATTTCTTCCACCAAATGAAACAGTTAATGGACGATTTTATTGCAAAAAAAAACATTCGGCGCAAGCGTCCTGCCAAGTGGCACAACAGTTTGTGGATCCTACACCACGACAATGCACCAACCCACACGCCACTTGTTTTGCGAGACGATTGAGGAGATCCAGACCGAATCGCGGACAGTGTTGAACACGTTAAGACGCGAAGACTTCTAGCACTGCTTCCAATCATGGACAAATTGCTGGAATCGGTGTGTTCATGCGGAAGGAGAGTATTTTGAAGGTGATGGTATCAAGCGATCCACAAAATTTGTATCCTAGGTAGGCCATGAACGACTGAGATAGACATATAAGTCACGTCTGAGCTTAGAGAATTGACGGAGTGTCATTTGTAAATAATCATAAGTCAAACTGACAAGTTACGATTTAACCTATAGTACGACATATAGGTTAGATCACTTAATCAATCTAAGACATAACTGATTTAATCCATGGCATACTCTAAAACCTTTTTTGTGGCCCACTCAATAGTGAATAAGTTGTAAGAAAAATTTCTTGATTTTCTTTTCACATTCCGGGAATTTCTGGGTAGCACCTAGTACTATGCAGAACCTTTAGTAAAATCTTAAGACAACATATGATTTTGCTTCCTACAATTTTCACTTATTATTCAAATACAATTTGTAACAGATATGGAAGTGATAACGAGATATTATGTGAAGAGTATTTTAAGTTTATCTGAGATATTCACTTCCAGAATAGAATTGGGAATTAAACAATTAAAATGGGCGTAAATAGGTCGAGTTTCGATATAATCTATTTACAATTACTGAGGCGGCACGTCATAATCGTGTCACACAGCATCGCTAAGTTTTGTTTATATTTTCTTTGAATACTTTTTAGATTATGGTTGATAAATTTAAATGACAGAAAACAACATGAATAATGACAGTTATACATATAACACTGACAACATTGTAAAGGGTAGGTAACATAATATATCCTAAATGTTGCTATAGCAGGAGCCGTATGTTAGTAACTTGTAACCTGATATTAGTGAATCGGAATCGTAAATGGACTATAAAAGAATATTGAAGAATATAGGGTATTTTAAGATTAAACTAGCTTTTGTAATTGTCGTCAAATTTGTTCACTTTTTAAACAATTCTTGTATATGAATTAACAAATTTTATGCACATAATTATTCAAATTAACACCATAGTCTGCTTATAGTCTAGTCTCAATAAACGAAAAATAATATAATGAAATAAGTAAATTTAACGCAAAAGCACCCCTAAAATGAAAATTTTGTTACACATGATCAATTTGTATTGCTAATGTCGGTATTAGACAACAAGCAAATACAATATATATACAGGGTTATTACGAAATATTTACAAAAAAAAAAGGAATAAAATCACTATTCCAATGTAACACTTAGAATTAATTTGGGCAAAAATTATTTTAAATAATTAACGGATAATATACATACATTTGCCAATATTAATGCCCTTTATTTAAATATAAATTACTTATATTTTATGCAATAACCTATTGGAATTCTTTTAAGTTGTTAAAAATTGTTTATTCTTTCTTGAACAAAATTTGCTCTTCTATACAGGAATATGCAATTTTGCACAGAATTCGTTATTATATATATTCCATTAGTTATTAACGTAAATATACATACAAAGCGATATATTAGACGCCATAGCGATGATTACAAATTAGTGTTCCAGACCAAGTGAAATTTCGTGACAGAAGAAAGTAGCTTCCAGATTCTCTCAACTACGGTCTGTATTTTAAACATATAAGGTCTTGGCCATAAGTATTAATCACCTATCATTTTTGTGTATATAAAAGGTTTAACAAAAAAACAAAATTATAACTGCCCATGGTAACAAATTTCGAGAGGCATTAGAGTAATATTAACGAGAATCTTCAGTTCACTGCGGTACAGATTGTGTGTATATATATTTAATATTCTCGGCTGTTGTTGCAGATACTTCTTGGTGAAACATTTTAACTTCATACAGTAAATAATAAAAATAAATTAAAACACTTGGCTTGTTTCACTATGAGATTTATTTAAATTCTCTAACAATTGTTTCGGCTGTTATGCCATTCTCAAAGAGATCTATAAATCTAACTTAAAGACTATCGCACTTGTTCTTATATGTTGTCTGTTCTTGTGTGTAGTGGGGGTGGTACTATATTGTGTATTACGGTGTCTATAAAGGGTGTATTGGCATATTCTATCTGTGTGTTGGTGATTAATAGATTTTGTTTTTTCGCTATTTTTATTTCTAATATTTCTAGGAGGTCCAATCTCTTGCTTTTTGTGATATTGTGTATTAAGTCGCAGTTATCTATATCGGGGAAGTGGTTGAGTTCTATAAAATGGACCAATCAGGTGTTTATAAATTAAAATGTAAAGACTGTGAAGCTATCTATATCGGCCAAAGTGGACGAGCCATTAAAAACAGAGTTAAAGAACACAAAAAGTCAATTTTATATAGTGAGAAAAACACAGGCTTTGCCGAACACTGTATAGAACTCAACCACTTCCCCGATATAGATAACTGCGACTTAATACACAATATCACAAAAAGCAAGAGATTGGACCTCCTAGAAATATTAGAAATAAAAATAGCGAAAAAACAAAATCTATTAATCACCAACACACAGATAGAATATGCCAATACACCCTTTATAGACACCGTAATACACAATATAGTACCACCCCCACTACACACAAGAACAGACAACATATAAGAACAAGTGCGATAGTCTTTAAGTTAGATTTATAGATCTCTTTGAGAATGGCATAACAGCCGAAACAATTGTTAGAGAATTTAAATAAATCTCATAGTGAAACAAGCCAAGTGTTTTAATTTATTTTTATTATTTACTGTATGAAGTATATATATTTGTTTTCGTGTTAGTTACAGTGTTAGTAGTTATCGATGCGCCGAACAGATTGGTTCGAAATATAACATATAACTGTGTTATGTTTCACTTTTCGGTATATTAAAATGTAAGTACTGTAATTGTAAACTATGTCGAAGAGAAGACGCGAATTGTGTGTCACAGAAAAGGCGATAATTATCACACTCCACGAAAAGGGAATTAATTAATCAGAAATTGTGAAAAAAAGTAAAATGTCCTGTTCACACTATAATTTAAAGGTTCCAAAAATTAGGAACTTTCAAAAGTAGAACAGGATTTGTCGGAAAACCAATCAGAATTCGAAGAATTTTAATTCGTAAAAACCTCCACAACTGACAAAGTATATCTTCTGAGCAGGTTGCAGTTGCAAGTCTCCATCAGCACTAATATTTCAGGGCTTTCAGTTACCTGATTACTTTTAGAAACAGGATTAAAAGCTTATTGTCACACACCGTAAAATACACTCAAGTTGTTTGTTGAAAATGAACTTGAACTTTTACCATGACCAGCTCAATCCCCAGACTTAAATCCTATTCAGAATTTCCAGCAATTACTTTAAAATAATTATAATATATATATATATATATATATATATATATAAATATAATATTTTCGTGACCTTGGTATGATAAGGTAAACTTAATAAGTCGGCGATTAAAGGTCTGGTTCATTACTTCAAAGTATATATATTTAAAACAACCCTACATGTTTGGGCAATGATGCCTTTGTCAAGGAAATAAAAAATATAAATGACAGAATATAAATGTCAAAAACAATTTGTATTCTGTCATTTATATTTTTTATTTCCTTGACAAAGGCATCAGTGCCGAAACATGTAGGTTTGTTTTAAATATATATATATACTTTGAAGTAATGAACCAGACCTTTAATCGCCGACTTATTAAGTTTATAATATATATAAGTTTATAATATATATATATATATATATGCACTTCCAAATTACAATTAAAAAATGCGGTATACAAAGAATGCGGCAGAACAGACTCGCCTAGTTTCCATAATACAATAACAAATGACAAATACAGGGTTGGCCATTTAAGGTTGCGGTTTTTGAAGTCATATTAAACATACAAAACATTAATTTAAAAAAATGATTTATTTGTGCAATTAAACAACAAGATCTGCGGTTTAATAAATCAGGTTTTCGAAGTGAGAGCCTCGAGCAACGATAACATTTCGCAGCCTCTTCTCAAATTCTCCACAAACTGTCTGAAGTGTGGCGTACGGTATCGCTTCTATTCGCTGCCGTATTGCCATTTCAAGGTCATCCAGGGTGTCTATACCATCGCGATATACCGTATCTTTTAATGATCCCACAGGTAAAAATCGCAAGGATTGAGGTCTGGACTATATGGTGGCCATGTTATCCCTCCGCCTGTAAACTGTTGAGCGTCAAGACCAATGATTCTGTTACCGAAATGTTCTTCAAGAATGTTGAAAACTTCTTCCGTGCGATGCGGACGAGCCCCGTCTTGCATAAACCATGCATTCTCCACCATATTTATAGCGCGATTTTTAAAACCGCAACATTAAATGGCCAACCCGTTAGAATAAAGCAGGTTATGAGGCAAAAGCAGGTCACACAAGATATTTAATATACATGAAAAAATATGTAAATATATTTATTATAAACTATATTCTTGCTTAATTTGATAAAAATCATATTTTTTTACAAATTAATAAGGTGGTTAATACTTATGGTCAAGGCTTCATATCCGTAATTAGATTAAGGTTTCTCTTCGATAGTAACATGACCATTAATATTTCTTTTATCATAATAAATACAATGAGCAAATGTCAAAAACCTAAACAAACGTAAGGGGATAAATTGCGTTTGAGCCAGAAATAAGATGACTTTAAGAGAATATGACCTGTATAAGTTATATCATACCATCGAAATTAATTATATTAGTTATGAAATTATTTCTTCAAAAATATTATATTGGCAGTGACAAATAAAATACAATTATCATTGTGCGTGTGTATTGGTTTAGTCACTTCCAAAATGTTTGTAATAAAACTAGGGAATAGCAAAAATTTGTTGACACATAATTTCTATAAAGCAGTGTTGAGACAAATATAGGTGAGATTCATATTCATATAAATATAAAACACTTTCCTGTTCTATAGAATGCACAATACACAATACACGACTGTAAATTGGAACTAAAATAAACAAAATATAATACAAATATGTAGTATTAATTAATATAATAAGGTAAAAAAAGTTGGGTCAAGAATTCTTATCAAGCTATTGTAGGTATAAAACGTGCTTGGTTTGTTTCTATTTTGAAATGAATATTTTAGGCTTTTTGTATAATTTTGTAAAAGAACGCATATTTGCCTATATTATTTTATCTTTCTGCGTTTTTTAAATGTATATAAAAATAACTTTTTAAGTAAAGAATTTTTAAGTATATATGCATAATATATATGTATTTAAAAGACGTTGGTTATTATGCGTAGCAAATTCCATATTATGGCATAACTTTAATTATTACAAACAAAAAAAACAAAATATCACAATATTGCAAATTTCATACCGTAGTTATGGTAGAATCGGTAAATTAATTTTACATCTCTTGAAACCGATATCAAACAATCGACACCTAGAAAACGGGTTATGAATACTGATTCCTAGGTATCGAATCAAGGTATCGATTCCAAAGTATCGATTCAAGGTATCGATTCCAAGGTATCGATTCCAAGGTATCGATTCCAAGGTATCGATTCCAAAGCATCGACACCTATCGATACTTTACCGATTCCAGTACTCGCTAAGTATCGATGTATCGGGTAGCGATGTATCGGGTAGCGAGGTATCGATTCCAAAGCATCGATACCTATCGATACTTTACCGATTCCAGTACTCGCTAAGTATCGATGTATCGGGTAGCTTACCTTTGTGCATTTTTTTAAATGTACATAAAGGATGCAATAACTTTTTAAGTATGTATGCATTATATACTTTAAAAGAATGTTATTATTATGCGCATCAAATTATCCTTATTATGACATATCTATAATTATTAAAAAACAAAATATCACAATATTGCAAATTTCATACCGTAGTTATGGTAGAATCGATAAATTAATTTTATATCTCCTGAAACCGATATCAAACAATCGACACCTAGAAAACGGGTTATGAATATTGATTTCTAGGTATCGAATTAAGGTATCGATTCCAAAGTATCGATTCCAAGGTATCGATTCCAAGGTATCGATACTTTACCGATTCCAGTACTCAGAATCGATACCGTGCACAGACCCGATACATCGCTAAGTATCGATACCTCGATTGGTATCGGTACCCGATACCGAAAACGCCGGTATCGCCCAGCCCTAGTGTACATAACACCATAATTGAGAATTTGTTTTATTATTAAACAGTTTATTTTGTCAACTAAAACGTTTGTATGTAGTTATTTGTCAAAAAAACATTAAATCATTAGTCAACAGTATTACTTAACTCATTTACACTGCCAATTTAAATTTGAAGAAAAAAAGTTTCGTGACTTACTAAAGTATAAAAGATTTCGATCATAATGGGTTATCCATTTCATGGTTTCAAAACCCTAGGGCAGTCATTTGACAACTGTCAAATATTTATGTTAACCGAAGCGTTAAATTTTTGCCATTTACGAAAATGCATCAAATAACAGAAAAACGCGCTAAAATTGTTAAAAGCAACTATAAAAGTTGGGATTCAAACGTAGCCACGTTTCGCGCAATTAGAAACGATTTTGGCCGTCATAATCGTCCTACTGTGCAAACAATTGGCAAGATAGTTAAAAAATTTGAAAAAACGGGGACCGTGTTAGATATTCAGAGGCATGTGCATGATCGGAATGTATGTTCTGCTAAAAATATCGCCGCCGTGAGTGAAAGTGGGTCGAAGAGCCGTATTTGTCGATTCCACGGCGTTCCCAGCAATTGGGCCTGTCTTACGACTCATGGCGAATTTTGCATCTGGATTCACACCTACATCCATATGAAGGCCAGCTCAGGCAACAATTAAAGCCTGCTGACTATCAACAATGCAGGAGATACGTCAAATGGGTCCTTGAGCAACAGGCTATAAATGATGATTTTTCGAACAAAATTCTCTTCAGCGATGAGGCACATTTGGGGCACTGAAATCCTCAAAAAATTGAAGAGAGGCCGTCACATCCATAAAAAGTGATTGCGTGGTGCGCATTATAGGACCGTATTTTTTCGAAGAGGACGAGGCAAGAGCGGCTACTGTTAATTCGGAGCGGTATGATCGAATTTTTTGGACTGCGATTGAAAGTATGGACTTGGACGATATGTAGTTCCGCCAAAACGGTGCAACAAGCCACACAACACGACTGATTTTGGCTCTATTGCGCGAGAAATTAGCTGGTCGTCTAATTTAACCTTTTGGCGACGTTAATTGGCAACCGAGATCATGCGATTTGAAGGCGTTAGACATTTTTTGTGAGTCTACGCAAAAGACCGTGTTTATGCGAACGATCCTCTAACTTTAGAGTATTTGAAAGACAACATTCGTCAACTGATGGCCGAGATACCGGCTGAAATGTGCCGAAAAGTGGTCCAAAATTACCTCAAAAGGATCGGGTGTTGCCACAAATCCTGAGGCGGCCATTTGAATAATATTGTATTTCACACATAATGGCAAGGTCTAAACTTTATAATAAAAAAAAATCGTATAAAATTAAATTTTGTTTTTTTTTAATCTAAAAATGGATAACCATTGTATAATCTGTACAATTATATGAGAGGCTAAACAAACTAGAGAGGAAAACTAGGACAATATAGAAACTAATGCAGAACGGCAAAAACGTGAAAGCACTAATACATATTAAGCTATTGTTTAGCTACTGTAGAAAGCAGTTACTTTCAGTAATTAAAATTCATAGTTTAAAACTGACTAATCTCTAATTGATTTTTTAAAATCAACTAAATAGACGTTTAGATAATCGTTTCTATTACGAAAAAACAAGATATTGAATGCTCTTATACTATTTCAGTATTAAAACATCACATAATATAACAGATGGAGCAGCCACTACTATAGAATTCAAAAATTATATTTTTGGAGGTTCAATCTCAGATTGTTACTCCATGTAGGTATATATACTTAAACAACAAGATAAGTTTCTATTAAACTTATGATAACTTACACTTAAGAAAAATAAACAAAATTCGTTTTAATAGTTTGAAGTGGCATTAGTCATAGGTTTTGCACACATTTCAAATTAACCCTGTATATGATGTTCCTGTTTCAAACGTAATTAATTTTGTGTAACTGCTGAATATTTTTTTGCTTTCACAGTAGCATCCGTTTCGAAATCTAAGAATTAGTAACTTACCAAGTTTGGCACTAAGGTTGGCACCGCTGGGTGCAGATACACGTTGGTCTGAAGCTGAAGTTTACACAATACACACATTAGAGGCTTTCACCCTGCTATAACAGTCTCACAATATGTGACATAGAATAAAAGCAATAATAATTGTAAAATTTAATAAATAAATGATTAAATGTAAATTAAGAGTAACAGTAAAAAGACAATAAATCTCAGTTTTTTTAGATATAACTTAGTTGTCCTATGCAAAACTATTTGTAATCCTACAATACCTTTCATCTTCTTAAGATGTCTTTGGATTTCTTCCTTACAAATATTGTAGATTTCACGATTTGTTACCTTAAGTAATATTTCTGTCATAGTTCTACGTACTTTGAGCATCTAAAATTTAAAACTTCAAATAACATCAATACCATCCTAAGAAATATGATTTTCACTTACCAAGTCCTCTTGACTTAATGGTGGATCTTCTGGTGTTAGAGGTCGACCATCAGTATCTTCTTCAGAATCTTCAACATCACTCTCCTTTAAGATAAAAAATTTGTAAATATAAGGACTTTTGAAAAATATAAGAAGTTGCAAATATATTTCATTTCATTTCCTTAAAAAACTAATTTTAATGATTTGTGCCAATACATTATATATATATTCTAAAAGTATGAAGATAGCGATTTAAGAAATAATGCTCAATACAATATGTAATTTTTAACTTGTGAATACTTTAATTTTTCTTTAAATGGAAGCATGTTAATTTTACAATACCATTCGATAGAAAATTTTTTCTCTTTGCAATAGTATTAAAAAAAAATTATTTATTTTAATAACATTTTTTTAATAAAACACCAGTTCAAGCACCACTATATATACAATTTAAAAACTTTAAGTAATAAGTAAAGTATTCAACAGGCAGCAAAGCCAGTAAAATTTATTCTTGTAAACAATTAATCTTTTTAGATTCCATACTTTAATTAAACATTTTTTGTTATTGAGACAATTTCAAAAGTAACCTGATCAAACATTTAAATTAATTTTTTTAAAGTTTTTTGTATTTCCTTAGCTATCATTTCAGTACAGTTTTACAGTAATTTCTTTTCTTAACACTGTCTTTCTCAATAGCTAACAATACAATAATTTTTATAATATGGCCTAATTCTAATATAATAAAATTTTGATTATTCAATGTAGAACTTACAATCTACAAGATGAATGTCAGATTTTTTAATACACAAATACATTATTTTACTTACAAATTTACTCTTTTGTTGTTGTTCTTTTACAGTATCTTTTAAAATCTCCATTGCATTCTTCTCGTTCAACTTAAGCTTAGCTTGATATTCTACTTTTTCTTGATTTTCTCTGGCTTTGTCAATTTGTTTTAGTTTGTCTCTTTCCATTTTTTCTAAACCTAGATGTAATAATAATTGTGAGCCACTATATATTATATAGAAATTTGGTCTGCAAAGATGATCTTTCATTTTGTAGACCAAAACAAAATATATTAATAACAAATTAAAAAATATAAAAAAAATGAACCTTCCCGAATCCATGCTGGTAATTGTTTTCTCTTAGCTGCATCAAGATTGATAGGTTTGGAAGTTGCCACTGTTGTGGGTACATTTACTTTGCTATATCTTTTATTGTGTGGTTTAATTACTTTTGACGATCCTGCAGCTGACCAATATCCACTTGAATATTCATTTGAAGGTGCTGTGTTATATCTGAAAACAAAAACACTATTAAAAAAGTTAATAGAAATTTCAATACTTACCCAAAATTTCCATTATCATTGCAGTTATCTGAATTTCCATACTGGTTATAAGTTGTTGGTGTTGGCAATAAGGGCTGCTTTGTTGTACTTGGAGGTGGCACACCAGGAGGTGCTGACCATGAACTATTCCAATTCCACTGCTGATTCCAATGCCAAGAATCCCCAGAACCTGTACCTTCATTCCATTGCACTGGAGTTTCTTCAGATTCATTTTCTACCTCCATCGGCGCTTCGCCTCCTTCGATAGGCACATCTTTTTTCACTTTTGCAGTAGAAAGAGGTGCAGTAGTTGCTTGCTCTGGCACAGGTGGTCCAGCTTCTTTCATAATAATCCATTGTTGAGCTAGAGCAGCCCAGTCTACTTGTTCGTTTGACATATTTTGATATGAAGAAGGATTTAATGGCCATTGGGTATAGTTCTGAGCATCTGTGGAATCACTTCCAGTATACATTTCTTATGAAATGCATTCAGTCTTTAAATGAGAAATATCCTCATTTGACGTCAAAATATTACGAATATCGTAGTTTTAACAACGCCGGTTACGCATTAATTGCTAATTGCGGACATTCACCAACGATTGTATTTACGTAAATATATGCCATGCACAATTGTACTATACAATGTCAATTTATTTTATTTCAGGAACCAATAAATTTATTCGTTCTATAGATTTATTTATTTTTCTACCTACCGAGAGATGGTATTGTTTGAGCACTTCCTTATTTTGTTATAAATTTAAAATATTGCATGATTATAATAAACACAAATTTTTAAATATAGTAGTTTTAAGCGGCCCTTGAAAACTCAGACACTTAAATACAAAAACATTTTTAAGTGGTGTAAACTTTTTTTAAACGTTACTCAAACCAATCATTGGCGTAGAATGCAAAATTATTGCAGAAATTGTAAATTAAAAAAAAATTTATAAAACTGCAAATAGGATCCTGCTATACATAAATTTCAAAAATATCATTTCGAATATCAAAATACAAAACTTAAAATATGTCTCTCAATCTAGTTTTAATAAGATTTTTGTAATTCGGATAATTGCGGCATTTTAAAAAATAAACTGACTATGAATTTGTCACATGTGACTTTGTCATCAAAATGTCTGATGAACATTTAATTTACACATTACAAAATTTTAAATTTTTGACATTCACGTTTCTGAGTTTTCAAGGGCCGCAACCGTAAATAAATACAGTGGCGACCAATAAATTCTAAAAGATAAGTAAAATACTTTAAAATGTAAAAACGATGGAAACAAAGCGTAAATATTTAACATATATTATCAATGAATAATTTACTTAAATTTACATTTACAGAAAACACGTAGGGTAATCATGCATTTTAGATACCTTTTTTAAGCAAAATATATACATAAATTTTATGACCAATCACAGCAAAGAATTGTTTTCGTAACCATGAAAACATGATTCAAAATTTAACAGGGTTGCAATGTTACCTAATATCACCTAATATGTTATAAACAGTTATATATCGTAGTTGTATACCGCTGTTTATTACAAATTACCATTTACAAATTCGCTTAATTTATTGTTTTTTTAGTTATTTTATAGGTTTTAAGAGTTTAATTAAGAATTGTAACTCTGTTGTTTATATTTTACTTAATTAAATATATAATATATATATATATATATATATATATATATATATATATATATATAGTAAACCTAATCAGTAGGCGATTAAAGGTCTGTATATTACTTCAAAATATATGTATTTAAAAAACTCTACATGTTTCGGCCGTATACGCCTTTTTCAAGAGAATACAAAATATATAATATGTCATTCATATTTTGTATTCTCTTGAAAAAGGCGTATACGGCCGAAACATGTAGAGTTTTTTAAATACATATATTTTGAAGTAATATACAGACCTTTAATCGCCTACTGATTAGGTTTACCATATCATACCAAGGTCACGAAGTTATTATATATATATATATATATATATATATATATATATATATATATATATATATATATATACAGATCGTTGCATCGCAAGTGCCGTCAAAATATTATATCGATAGTTGAACGGTATGTCTTAGTTAAGTCCATATGCCGCGCCGGCGCCGATACATGTTGCAGAGAATACGTATGAATATTTGGATATTTGCAGTCTCCAGTTAGGCATTGCAGAAGGTATTTGTCTCATATGTTCTAGCGCTTTGCGATATTTTATTACATTTTCATTTTTTATATTATTCTTGTTGAAACAATATTCTTTTCATTTGCATTTTCTTATTTTTATCCTCATAAAAACTAAATATGTAGTTATAACAAGAATAGCAAACTTGTGCACAGAATATGTATTGTTAGAAGATGTTTATGACGAATGAAAAATGTAAAATATTAAAGCAATGTGGAGAATAGTAATACTATGTATTATCACAACAATTCACAGTAAAATAATGAAATTTAAATTCTGTAATTAGTAGCTAAATAAAAAATGAATATTCTCATATTTGCAGGAATAAACGTTAAAAAAATATGCATATGTTACAACAGAAGGAATCTATTATTAGTCATAAATTATTATTTTATAAGTTAATATAAAAGCGACAACTTTTCTAATGCATTAAATGCTCGAAACGTCTTCCGGTCGCCTCAAAGCAATATGCTAAGCGATCGTAGAAGCCTCGTTGCGCATTCTGTAAAATTGCTGGAGGAATGTCATCAAAAGTGTTAATAATTTTTTGTTGCAATTCTGCCAAATTGTTTGGTCTATCGTTTTCAAATGTATAGATCTTAGTTTTCATGTATCCCCATAAAAAAAAAGTCATTAGGGGAGAGATCTGGTGATCTAGGTGGCCAGCGAATAGTTCCCAAGGTACTTAGAACACGGTTTGGAAATACATTATGAAGATATTCCCGTACAACTCTACTATTATGAGCGGGACACCCATCCTGTTGAAACCATATGTTATCCAAGTTGAGCGCCAATTCGTGGAGGCGTGGGATAATTCGATTCTGGAGCAAGTTAAGATACTTCTCGCCTGTTAAATTGCCATCTATAAAAAATGGTCCAATTTTATGCTCTCCAAGTAATCCTGCCCAAACGTTTAATTTTTGGGGATACTGAGTTCTAGCATTGTATGTTAGGTGCGGGTTTTCTCTTGCCCAGAGTCGAGGTACAGCGGGATTATGTCTTCCGTGCAACGGGAAAGTACTTTCATCCGTAAATAATATATTTGCAATAAAATTTGCGTTTTGATTGCAAATATGCATCATATTTTCGCAAAATTCCATTCTCTGTTCTTCATCTTCGGGATATATTTCATTTGTTTTCTGTAATCTGTAGGCATGGTATTTATTTTTCTTTAAAACACAGCATACTGTGCTTTTAGAAATATCCAGCTGCTCACTAATACCCAATGAAGATATTTTCGGGTTCTGTTCGACAGTGGCACAAATTAAAAGATTTCTTTCGTCTTGGCGAACAAATGGCTGCCTATTACGTTTGTGCTTGTTCGGCATAATACAGCCCAATCTTTCAAAATTATTTATTATTCGCTGAATTGTTTTTAGAGCGGGTCGTGATTGATAATTCTCATAAAAGCGCTCTATTATTTGCCTTAAGGGTATTTCCTGATGATACCACTTAATAATTTGTTTTCTTTGAAATAAATTATAAGCATCCATTATTTTTATAACATATAAATACCAAACTAACAAACTAAATAAATACTTATGTATGTACGTCTGTACGTAGAATTTTTAAAATGTATAAATACAAAGCTTACAAATTTAGTAATCACCAAGAACTCTTCCCTGAAGATAAAATCAAACGCATAGATTTTTATGAAACCTTATTTAATATAATTAATGAAAATGACAACATTTTAACAAAAATATTGTTTACCGATGAGGCGTCTTTTTCTTTAAATGGTTCAGTATACTCTCAAAATTTTCGGTATGTAAAAAAAGTATTTTTTTCAATAAAATATAATTAAATCGTTTCTATTGCACTTTTAGGTATTGGTCACGGACTAATGAACATCGCCAAAATTTAACACATACGCAATATAATGCACGGGTCAATGTTTGGGCAGGTATCATTGGTACTGCACTTGTAGGACCATACTTCATTGACGGAAATCTCAATTCAACCAAATTCTTAGAATTGCTGAGAACACGAATTGTTCCTCGAATTCAAGATTTCAATATTGAAAATCCCTGGTTCCTGATGGATGGGGCCCCAGCACATTCTACTGCAGCTATTTCACACTTTTTGAATATAACTTTTCCTGATAAATGGATAGGCAGGTTTGGTCCGATAATTTGGCGGCCCGTTCACCAGATTTATCGCCCAACAATTATTTTCTTTGGGGATACCTGAAATCAAAAATTTATAACAATATAAATATGTATAACGAATATTGAAGACTTAAAAACTCGCATACTTACAGCATTTCAGGAATTGCAAACCAAACCTCTTTTTTTATCAAACTGTTTGCAAGAATTTCATAATAGACTTGCATATTGTATGGAATGCGAAGGTGGACATTTCGAACATTTGTTAAAACGTTGATACTCTTCCTTAGATATAATGTTGCTTTTTTATTCACTATTTGATGAGATCTTTTAATTTTATTTCACAAATAAAAGGTGATTTATTTACGAGGTTATGCTTATAGTAGTATCATCGAGATTAGTATAGTATGTATACGCCGCGTGTTTGCAATAGGAGTTTATGTACTTATGTTAGTGGCATAACTGCCCATGCGTTGACATGGGACAAATAAAATCGAACATAGGGCCTATGTACGGTGTTATAAAAACCTCACGGTATATATAAAAAGCGTTCAAATAAGCTTTGCCTCTAGTAGGCCATTCCTTTAAAAACGTATGATTATTAATAATTTACATTTGCATTAGTTGTCAATTAGACAGATGCATAGTTGACAAAAATTGCTTTGTAATTTAAAATTGATTTAACATGGTTTTTACTATACAACACAAATCATTCATGCTAGAATCTTATTTTCGAAACGGACGTAAGATTGACGGACAATGGCAGTATTCTCTTCAAGATTGTTTAGAAGAATTTAGAAATGAGTTCCCTAAACGTCATCTTTGATTATGCTTATGACAGTTTTCGGCACACAGTGACACATTCCGTTATGGTTTTCAGAGAAACAGGGAGTGTTAAACAGAAAGAAGGCGCAGGTCGGGCGAAAAAGCGTACAGAAGAGCTAGTTAATAATGTAAGAGAAATTATAAATAATGCACCAAGAACTTCCGTACGAGCATTATCACAACAAGTGGGTGTATCAATTGGCACATGTCATACAATTTTGAAAAAGGACTTACATTTATTTCCATATCACATGACCTGTTATCAAGAAATCAAGGAAATCGACTATCCCAGATGAATAACGTTTAGTCAGTGGTTCTTAAATAATTTTGATAATGACCTTCTTGACAAAACCTTTTTTTCTGATGAGTCATGGTTTTATCTGAATGGATATGTGAACTCACAAAATATGAGGATGTGGACTAATGAGAAACCACATAATTTTTTTGTTGAAACCGCACTTCATCCGCAGAAAATTGGTGTATGGTGTGCGATTAGTCGAAGGAGAATTATTGGCCCTATTTTTTTTAACGGAACCTTAACAGGAGAAAGGTATCGACAAGAAATTATTATGCCATTTATCGAACAGCTTGACGATGAAGAAATAACACAGGGTTACTTTCAACAAGACGGAGCTAGAGCACACACAGCAGGTGAAACAATTAATATTCTGCAGCAATTTTTTCAAAATCGGTTGATAAGTTTAAACACTGAACATGAATTTCCACCAAGATCTTGTGACATTACCCCATGTGATTTCTTTTTATGGCCATTCTTAAAGAACTCAATTTATCAAGTACAGATACCTGATCTTGCAGGCCTTCAAATCAGAATTGCTGAAAGAATTAATGGAATTGACAATGCGATACTACAAAACACTTTTTCCTCCATTAGAAGATGTGAGAAATGTTTCGAACAAGGTGGTGGACACTTTGAACAATTTTTATAAAATTTTGCTTGTTTGTTGGAAATAAACATATTTCATTCACTTAAAAATGTTCGTTTTATTATTTTGACATTTGTCATTTCAATCAAATATCTCATCTCATAACCAACAAAATTCCTATTAAAATTAGTAACAAGCTAAGACATAATCATAATTTCCAAGAGCTACTTTGAGGTAAAATTTATTTGAATTCTTTGTATATATATATTAATTAGGTATAAGTGTTTTGGCATTTTTAAGTACCATGGTTCACCTTATCGTCGATCAGGATGAAATCCTGAATGAAGATCAGATGAGAAATGAAAATATTTCACTCGCTCTTATTTCATTTAGTTCATTGGAGTGTATTCAGTGGTTATGCAGGAGAGGTCTTTTGCATAATACGTATGCCTGTGGTATATGTTTGGGCCAGATGTTCTTTGTGAAAAGAGCCAAGTTGAGTGATGGGTATTGGTGAAGTGCAAAACTTGCAAAGGTAGTGCGGAGTGGTTCCTTTTTTTCTAGAAGCCACCTGTCACTTCAGCAGATTTTAATCGTATTGTATGGTTGGTCGAGAGACTGGTCACAAAAGGACATTCATCATGAAGCACGTCTAGGCGAAGGATCTACACACACCATTGTGGACTGGACTGCAAGCACTCTATTTCCCTCATACCTCCATGAATTTATATGGCAAAACAAAAATAGAAGCACGTTTGGTGCGCTCCTAATCAATATTAGGCAACAGTATCCAATTGAGTAAATAGTGGTGTATTCTGTTTAGTTAGTGCATGATGTGAATCTATGGTGATGTGTTAGGTTTAGCTACGTGTGTGTGATGTGTTAGATTTATAAGTTGGACATAAAAACCTTTGTAGTGCATTAGCAGATTTATTCTTACCTTTAGTAGTGTCTGTGTGTATGCAAAACTTTGTTTAGTGAATATGCAGATGTGCACCATTTGAAATAATTGTTATACATTTAATTCTTACCTTTAATTGTATGTATTATGTATGCAGAAATTTTTTTAGTGTAATTTTCAGGTTGTATCTAGTGATTTATATGGTGTTAGTCAACCTACAATAAGTGTAATCACAAAAAAGATGCTAGTGCTCATTGCAGAACATTTAGGTGACCTTGTTAGTTTGCCTCACCCTATAGAAGTGTTTTGTAACAGAAAGGACTATTTTTCATTATATGTGCATGTTAAAGTAATAATTGAAAGAGGTGGATATTCCAGGATTATTTCTAGGAGACAATGGTTATACATGTAGACATTACCTTCTAACTCCAGTGTTACAAACAGGTATTGTGATACCCACAGAATATTAATAGTTGAAAATTAATTCAATTTCTACATTATAGATTCTGATCAATTCAATGAACACAATACACACAAGAACTTCATTCAACAATATTTTATACAATCTGTAGGTAATGAGTATTGTAATTCTATTAATTAATGTAATCTGATGTAAGTCTAGGTATAAGATTTTGCCATATTGCTTCTGTATATTACGTTAATAAAAGAGGGTTTTACACTCATTCTGTTCAGACATCTCTGAAAGAGAGTGTTTTTACTGAACACATGGAGTTTCCCCCTATCAAAACAATTTTTCTGGTATTTATTCTTTTTGTAGTTTTCTTTTAGGAATAAAAAATTTAATGTTTAATTTGTATCTTTATTTAAAATACATTAAAAATACATACATAACAAGGTGTATTTGCCACTAAAGTAATTCCATCGAGAAAAATATAATTCTGAAACCTTAATCAAGCTACATTTCTGCTAAAAGCACAAAATTTGAATGTACGCTGGCTGCAATTTATACATAAGCAAAAAAGTAAGTATCTATTTACCAAGAGATATTAAAATTAAATAAAATATACTTTAATCACCTGCTACAAATAGGAATAAATCATCACAACTAAAACTATACCTGTTATTAATAAAATCCAAATTCTCTTAAAATATAATATCCTATTACTGATATTCAGATCGCGCCTATAAAATTACAAATTGATAAAGTTTTACTAAATATATTTTAAGAAAATTAAATATATTTACTGTCTCTCTAAATTGCTCAAGCTAAAATAAAGCCGCTTTATCTCCAGGTTTCTGAAGATCCGGTGTTACTGGCTCTATTAATAGTTCCACTCTTTCTGTTTTGAACTTTACCTTTGCCAGTTCTTCCATTTTCCTTTTTTTTAATAAGGTGAAGTTCTTTCTGCTGAAGAATGGATTCTGTTCTTACCTTAGCACTTCTCTCAGTTACTGCTCCTACTCCACCACCCTTCCTTTTGAGATATACTACTATATTCTTTATTCAAAATACTACCATATTTTTTATCTACAACACATACATTATTACTTATTATAATAGGAAGCGATTTAGCTATATTTTCCTTATTTTCTAATATCAAACTGGGAACTTATGTACCAATATATTCATTATGTTTATATTATTTACCTAACTCTAATTTGTCCTCCTTTTTCCGTTCGTACTACCTGCACATCACCTTCCTTCCATGAACAACTAGGTTCGGTATTACTGTTAAAAGTCATGTTTCCACTTAATTTCGTATAATAATGTATATATATATATAATTTTAATACTCACAATTATCAATTAATTGTTCCTATAAAGTAATTGTGATATGCAATAACATTACAAAATATATATTTTTTAAATAGATAGTTGCATTTAATTACGACGATTTTTATTATTTTGTTGAATATAACCTTATTTGTCTTGAATTTCTTTACTTCAAGTTATCTGACATATGGCAACGCTGTTGAGTGGTAATCGCATTTCTTTGGTTAAAAATTCATGTATATATTTTGCTTAAAAAAAGGTACCGCGATATCATAAAGTTTCTGGGTCCAAGATGGCATTGAAATAGAAAATATATGACTGAACTTTATCCATATTATCATACTGGTAACTTAACCTTAATTTTTGAAAATTATTTTGATAGTGTCATCGTGACCTCAATAAATATGTCATTTGATTTAATAAAGATACAATAAAACAACAAGCTCAGCTTGCATTCAAAATTTTATTAATAAAAAAAGGCAAAATTAAAGCAAATGTTGAAATTGTTGTCCGTTATTTTCAATTCCCAATGTGACACGCCTTTTCATGCTGTTAAAGGCATTTTGCAGCATTGCGGGCGTTATTAATGCACATTCGTCAATAATTCTTTGTTGCATATCTTACAAATTAGCAACAGGAGTTTTAAATATTCTATTCTTTAGGTGAGGAAACACGAAAAAGTCCATAATTGTCAAACAAGGTGATCGTGGTGGAAACTCAACTTCCGTATGTAAACTTATGATCCGATCGTCAAAAAACTCACGAAGAAAAGCAATATTTTCTCGTGTTGTGTGTGCCGTTGCACCACCTTATTGAAAGTATCCATATTGCAATTCATCATCATGCAACTGTTCAATAAATTCATTCAGAATGTTTCTATACCTCTCAGCATTAATTGTGAAATTAAAAAAAATAGGGCCAACAACTCTGCGGCGAGAAACTGCTAGCCAAACACCAAGTTTCGCATTATGGAGAAACGATTCAATAAAAATATGAGGATTTTCACTACTCAACATTCGAGTATTTTGGGAATTGACATACCCCGAAAGATGAAACCATGCTTCATCAGAGAAAAATGACAAATTTAGCAGGTCATCATCTTCTATTAAGTTATTTGCAAACCACTGGCAGTACGCACGACGTCTAGGGTAGTCTACCGGCAAAATAGCCTGATGTGATTGCATCTTATACGGATGCATGTGTAAGTTTTTCTTTACAATTTTCTGACATGTTCCATAAGAAAGTCCAATCTCTTGAGAAAGGCGTTTCAAAGGTTTTGTGGGTTCATTTACCATACGTTGACGAACATCATTTATAACTTCTTCCGAACGAACAGTTGGTCTACCAGTACGTGATTTATGACCCACAGAACCAGTCTCACGAAACACACCAACACAATTGGAAAGGCAATTATAAAAATCTTTGGGAATTACAGCTAACTCTGGAAAGTGCTCTCTAAAATCATCCAAACATGCACGTTGACTGTACACCCAAATTCCATCAATTCGCACTCCACTCCGAAAATAGGCTTCACTCATATACGCTTTTTGCACTATATTGTAAACCATATTTGAATTTACTCGAATGTGCTATGTTTCAAACTCGACGTTCAATCTTGCTTTCAGCAATTCTAACACATTAATGGATGACAGATAATGTCACTGTCAAAATAATTTACAAAACAGAGTTATAGTTCCTAACTTAAGTTCAGACATACAATTTATATTACAAAGCCATCTTCGTCCTAGAAACTTTATGATGTCACGGTACCATTGACGACAAAAAAAATGGGTACACTTAAGTTGCTCTATGTAAAAAGTATTTTTTTTTAATCGGAAATTAATTTAATAATTGGCATTGATTGTCATTTTGACATCTGTATTTAATTCCGTGTGTCTATTCGATTTGAAAATGCCTCAACATTTAAGCACAGTTAATAAAGCTAGAGTGGTGACTATGTTGGAAAACGGGCGGTCAATACGACGAGTTGCCCAAGAGTTCAATGTGGGTAAAAATACTATCTTGCGAATTAAGCAGAGATGGGCTAATGAAGCAAGATTAACAAGAAATGTTGGATCAGGAAGAACAAAGATTACTACTGCGGTTAACGATGCAGCACTTATTAACTACCTCCGGAATAATCCCTTTTCTACCGCTGTAGCAGCAAAAGAAGAAACTGCATTTCCTGCATCGCATAGAACAGCTCTTCGTCGAATTAAAAACTCTAATTTAAGAAACTATTCTGCTGCTAGAAAAGGGTTTTTAACACAAGCGCATCAACAACGACGTCTTGAGTTTGCAGAAGAATATGTAAATATGGATAATAATTTTTGGGAAAATGTCATCTTTTCTGATGAAAATATTTTTCAATCCTGTCATAACGGTCGAGTAAGATTATATAGACCACGCAACAGTAATAGGTATTCACAGGAATACGTTCAACAAGTAAATAGAAGTGGACGTTTCTCTGTAAACGTTTGGGCTTGGATCAGCGTTCAAGGACCAGGGATTTGTTGGAGAATAGACGAAGATTTACAGGAAATATTTACAGAACTATATTAAACAATGTAATGCTACCTTCTGTAACACAAATATTTGATGCAAATTTTATTTTTCAACAAGACAACAACTTCATTCATACTTCGCATGTTGCTACGGAATGGTTTGGAAGAGAACAGAGTGCCTGTATTACCATGGCTGGCAAACAGTGCCGACATGAATCCTATTGAGAATGTCTGGGCTAGTATGGTATAAAAAAATTATAGTACCAGTTTTAGAGCTCACAATTCAGAAGAGTTGTGGCAAGCAATCGAAAACTGTTGGGAAGAAATTACACCAGAATACACACAGAATTTAATTTATTCAATGCCACGACGTCTTCAGAGCGTCATTGATCAAAACGGTAGTTTTACAAAATTAGTTTTATTTATTTTATGAATCATGTTAAAAACGTAATATAAATAAATTTGTTTAGAATATGAAGAAATTATTGCACTTGTTACAATAGAAACAAATACATGAATATATTGAAAGTCCCATTCACAATAGTTAAATAATGCTTAATTCACTATTACAACTTGTCCCCATTTTTTATGTCGCCCATGGTACCTAAAATGCAAGGATTGTATAAGAACATAGGATAGCCAGATCCCTATACCGGCAGTGTTGTTCGCATCGAGCCGTGACTCCGCCTCCTGTGACGTCACAAACGGACCAGTCGCACCGATAAATAGTTGAGGTCTTGGGTTGCTTGAGTTAAAGTAAAGTGATTTAATTTAGTTTTCGCCGTTACCCTTTGTAAATTAGCGACTGAAATGCCGGGACGTCGTTGTGCGGTAGTTGGCTGTAATAACAGTCGTATTTCTACGAAAATTACCAATAGAGAAATCGTTTATCACAACTTTCCAAAGGCGACAAACTCCGTATCCGATACTGTCCGTAAAGAATGGATAAGGCGCTGCAAACGAGCAGATAAGTGGAATCCAAATACTAGCCAAATTTGCTCAATCCACTTTAATGCAAACGATTATGAACGTGATATGAGGAACGAATTATTAGGTAATAAATGTATTTATACGTTATGAGATAAATTATCCTAATACATAGTAATTATTGCTAGGGTTACCTGTACGAAAACAGCTTAAATACACTGCTGCGCCTAGTGTAAATCTTCCACAAATGTCCAAAGATATAAAGAAAGTTGCGACAAGAGGGGAAGCATATTTAAAAAGAAAAAAGGAAAATGAAAGGAAAGAAGAAGTAAATAGATTGATTGCCGAACAATCGATAGCTTCATGTTTAGCGGCAAGTGAGCTGTCAACAGCGTCTTCAACAGCAGAATTTAAAACCGATAAGCCTTTAACTGTCCCAGCAGAAAATATATTATCTAAACAATATGCGGAGCTTCGTGAAAGTCACACTAAATTATCTACAGAGATGGAAATTATGAAACGCAAATTGAATTTGCAGAGAAAACAACTTTTATACTATAGAAGAAAGAACAAGCAAGATAAACCTGCACAAAAACAGGAAACGGTAAAAATACTGAGAAAACTCTTAACAGAAAATCAAATTTCTATTCTTCTAAACAAAAAGAAACGCGTTAATTGGACTACTGAAGAGATTGCAGTTGCTTTTACTATTCGTTACCTCAGCAAGAAATGCTATATATTTTTGCGAACTAAACTTAATTTTCCGTTACCAGCGTTGTCATCTTTGAGAAAGTGGGCATCAAAAATCAGAATAACGCCGGGAGTTTTAGAAGATGTACTAACTTTTCTAAAGGTAGCAGGAGAAAATATGTCTGCAAGAGAGAAAACTGTAGTAATTTCTTTTGATGAAGTCCAAGTTAAAACCACTTTAGAGTATTGTGTTGGTGAAGATCAGGTGCTAGGTCCTTACAATTTAATGCAAGTCTGTAAGGTTAGAAGCTTATTTTCTACTTGGAAACAGCCTATCTATCTAGACTTTGACAAAAAGATGACAAAGGATGTGTTAATGGATCTGATCACCCAATTGCATAAAATATCATATAACTGTGTTGCAATTGTAAGTGATTGCGGAAGCAGTAATGAACTGTTATCCGTATGAATTATTTAAATACAAAAAGAATCCTTGACAATGCTAAAAAATCGAGTAAACGTAAGCTTTCTACTAGTACACCGTGAGACACTCAACGAACACTAGCTAAAAAAATGCGAAAAACCACTACTTGATTCGTTTTTATTTAATTGCTGCATAATAAAACATTGCTATATACTGACTCTTTTAATTGAAAAATATATATTTTTTGCTTTGTATAGAGAATACATGCTCATCGGCTTTCTTTATTTATGTTTATGTACCTAATAAATGTGTTTATTTGAAGTTGGAAAAGTTTTTTTTTAAATTATAAACCAAAGTATAACCTTATGGCAATAAAAACGTGTATTATATTTATAACAGTACACTGACGGATATGTTATTATCAAATGAAATATTATATACCATAATAATAGCACTAATATAACTCGATAATTAATTGTTGTAGTAGCTAAACACATTTTATAAGGTGCTTTACAGTAGTGAACGCGTTCAACCTGGTCCGTTTGTGACGTCATGGCTCCCCACTACGCGGCGAAAATATTGCGGGATCGAGCAATCCTATGTTCTTATACAATCCTTGCCTAAAATGCATGATTACCACACGTAGTATTATAATCAATAGTTTATTCTGATGAAGACAATAAAAGGTGGAAACATTAATATGAATATTTTTATTTAATGAATAGTAATCAAACAAATTCCAAGAAATCATATACTGTTATGTTAAAAAAAAACGGACCACTTTTTTTTACTTATTGTGATTAGTATTTATAAAGTTAGTTATAAAATAAATATATCTAATTTTACAGATTTTGATAGTAAAGATCATAGATATAGTATAAAAAAGATATATCGTTTGACATTTCGATTGATCATGTTTATCATTTGACGGTAAAATCGTGAATTTTTGACGGAAGATGTGATCTAATATACATTAAAGAATAAATTGAAAGACACGCAACTGTTAGTTACAATCTTAAATTTAATAGTTAATGTAAAAATACGACATGTGTTGAAACATTTATTGCAAAGGAAAATTAAAATTTAATTAATATTTTGTAAATGCACCTCCTGCATTAATAATAGCGTCAATTATACTAGGAATCGATGTAACATAGTTGATGATAAATTCTTGCGATAGTTCCTTCCAAGCTTCAAGAACGGCATCCAATAAGTAGTTGGTGTTTATTGTGAAATTACATGTTCTTCTTTTGGATATTTCTAACCATTAAAACCCCATTTATTTTCAATCGGATCCAGATCCATACTATAACATGGAAAATTCAAGACCTGAATATTGTTGACGCGGAGCCATTCCATAGTAGTATTAGCTACATGGACTGGACAGTTATCTTTTTGGAAAATGAGATCTAATTCGAGGTATAACTCTGTAACCGAAGGTAGCATAAGGTTTTCCATAATGTTAACGTATTGAACATTATTCAATCTTTGCACAACGTTCCACAAAACACCCAGCTCATGTGCTGATATCCATCCCTACATATGCACAGAGAAATAAGAGTTTGTTCTAATAACATTAACGTTTATATTATATTTTGCAACTCTTGGCCTATACATTTCAATTCGTCCGTTATATAATGATTGAAAAATATTTTCATGACTAAAAATTAATTTATCCCATTGCCATTGCTAATATATTCTAAACAAAATTCCGTTCTTTGTTGCTTGCAAGCATTTAAAGGAAGCGTTTTACTTGCTGCGGAAAACGAATATAGACCATTATTTCGTAGACGACGTCGTGCTGTACTTCGACTCCTAGGATAATTCCTGTTTCTTATAGCAGTGATTATACTTATAAATTAATTCTCAGTAGTTTGAGTAATCAAATTGTCATCATAGAAAGGATGACAATCCTTTCTATGATGACAATTTGATTACTCAAACTTCCTGTTGTGTTGAAACGCATGCTCGGCCTGAACCAATTTTTCTACTCAAAACGCTTTCTTCTATCCATTTCCGTAGATTTTACGCACGGTGGTCTCGTTAATGCCGAACCCTTCTGCAACACGCCATTTCGACCATCCTTTCTCTACTTTTGAGCAGATCCTTGCTTTGTCTGCTAAACTTAGGATTATTCTTACTAAAATTATATAAATTATAGTGACAAAAATAATACTAAAAGCATACGATAGTTCGCTATAATTTTGACAAAAACAATATTAAAAGTATACAATGACAGTTCGTTGCTATAGTAATTTAGGAGGTTAAAGCAATATAATAATAAATTAAGGTAAAATCGCAATAAGACATGGCCCATTTTTTGAACATGATTATAACGTTTACGGAACAACAAACACATATTAATATATTTGCGTCTTATTCTATCAAAATTTGAAAGTAACCTAGATTGCCTTTTCAAATGAACATACGTTATATATATATATATACTACGTGTCCGCAAATGTTTGAAGCTGACGTCTGTCAAAATGTATGCGTTTTTCGTCCTTTAAGTTCACCAATATATACTTAACCAAAATTTGACAGTAGCTGTCAGCTTCAATCATTTACGGACACCCGTTATATAAAAAATGTAATTTGAAAAGTATTTATACTTGTAATATAATTCTATATAAATGAATAATTAATTGTATTTTAATTAAAAAAAGACCCACACTATTTCTGATACATTTTTTGTTATAATTTGAGCAAAATTATTTTCTTACACAAATTAATTTGTACAATTGTAAATAAATTATAATAAAGTATTTGCATATTATTAAAATATTACAAAGTATAGAATGAAATATATCTAAAATAAATAAATATAATTTAAAATTTATTTATCTTTTTCTATCATTGTATTTTCAATGTCTGCTAATGCCCATTGATGATCGATAATTTCCAAACCTTCCCATTCAGCTTTAAATGCAACTTTTGGGTCAGGTGGCATTGCCATAGCAGCACCGGACATTTGATCTTGCATTTGTTTGCTTTGATCTGCTGCATTGTTTTCACCTAATACAAGAGCATAAATACTTCTTAAACCAAACACATTCAAAAAATACCATGAAGCAGATGACACCCATGAAGCATCCAAATGACTTAATTCAATACCTCTTTGTAACATTGGTTTAAAACGTAAAGTTAAAGGAAATGGCACTTTAGTAGTTATAAAACCAGAAAACATCCAGTTAATCCAACCACCAATTATTATCATAGGTAATACATTAGTTATATTGCCTTTTAACATGTCAGTCATCATGCTAGGATCCGTCATCATATTTGGTGCTGCATTTTCACGTTTCTGTGTTAAATATCCATTTTCTTGATTATTGAAAACAATGCGTCGCATATTAAATGATGATCTAGGTATAAATCGTGCATTTTCACGCAATATTCTGGAACGTAATATAACTTGGCTATCCTGTAATTGTTGAATTTCAACTTTTTTCTGAGATGCTAGAAGTATCGATATATAATGTCTTAAAACGCCAACTAGAAAAGTAATAACCACAATCGGCAAGAATACCCATCCTCGTATATTAGAATCAACTATAAGATCATTCATTTTTCAATATAAATTTAAAGATATCTTCGTGTCACTCCAAACAGAAGTTGGTGATTAAAATAGTAGTATAGTAACTGTGGTATAGTAATATGAATTCGAGTTGGAGGGAATTTATCTTGCTTACATGACTTATGTCACCCTGAACTATGATAGAAATTTATTTCTAGATAGAAATAACTTTCGTGTAATAGAAAATATATGAACTAAAAACTCAAAGACATTCGTATCTTTCTGAATTAATCTTTGATATACATATAGTGATCATAGACAGTGTTGTCAGGAGAAATTTTTTGAATTCCCTAGACATTTGCAGAAAATTTCCCTAGATTTCCCTAGAATTTTTAAACAATTTTCAAGACGTACTTAAAAGCGGATTGGAGATTACAGGTTATATAATACAAAAAAATTAAAAAAAAACGATTACACAAATCATAAAAACAAAATATATATTTATATATTTTAGTATAACAATAACTAATCTAGGTAACATAATATTAAATATACATATAACAAAGACAAACAATTTTTTGATAGTATATTAAAAAACGAGTTTCATAAGGCACCATTTTGCCGCACGAGATCAGTTTAGAAAACGAGCCGCTTGCGGCGAGTTTTCTAAAGAGCGAGTGCGGCAAAAGGCCTTATGAAACGAGTTTTTTATACTATTTTTTCTATTTTGCGTTTTTTACATTAATAAATTGCTTAAATTGGAATTATTTAATTTGAAAGTTCAGAGTTTAATTTTTATATAAAGCATGCAGTTGGTCACATTGATACTTGACATTTTCAAATTTAAATCTTGCTATCCGCGAAGTATATTATATTTCATATTATTTATTAATTTTCGTTAACATTACTTGATATTTCATTTAAAAATATAAACATGAGTGACATAGAAACATATATATGTTGTTGTCAATTGTATACAACATACGTTGTTTGTGTAAAATACGAATATATATCATATCTGTCAAATGTACATAAATTCTTAAAATCATATGACAGCAATGATATTTATTTCTGTATTCCAACAACGCCAACATTGAAAAATGAAAAAAAGTGTATCGAAATAGTGCTCATTTCGATACTGTTTTTGGTTACATAATGAGTTCATTTCGAACGCAAAATAGAAAAAAAAAATTCTATCATAGTAAATACTATCATACAATATATCAAATTTTTTTAAATAAATCATTGTTGAGTTCGAAATTAAAACAACTGTTGCCCTTCATTAATGTTTTGCAATGTAAAATGCCACACAACGTTTCGGTGGATAACCGGTTACGGGTTTTGGTTTTATTTAAGTTAATTTGCGAAAATACACGCTCTGCAGTCGCACTAGAGTGTGGCAAACTAAATATATTAAATATAAATGTGCACAGCTTTGGATACATAAGCATGTCGTCGCCGGATTTAAGACTGGCAATTTTTTTCCAGAATTGTTCAACATTCAAGTCTCCAAATTGAGACAAATCTGTATTTCGTAACATTCGCCATTCCCTGTCTATCTCACTTAAATCATTGCCAACTAAATTCGGGAAATTAATGGCCATAGGTGCTATTGATTCATATTTTTTTGATATTACATCGATGGGTGAAATCATTTCGATTTGCTTTAAAATAATAATTGATCTATTCTTTTGGTCGAACCTCTGATATATTTGATGGCACCCTTCTATTAAAAAATCTAAACATCGCCGTCTAAAGTTCGCTAGTTCATTTATATTTAGCCCATGGGTATTATTAGCTATTTTACCCATAACAAAGGCACCTAAATAAATTTTCTCCAGGTTAACAAAATTGTCTGGATTTTTATATTCTACATTTTCAGTTGGCGTTCTATCGGGATAAGTCCTTTTTAAGTAACAATCTAGTAAAGATTTTAATGCAGTTTCTACATTTCTATATAATATGTGAATTTTAACGCCCGCAGACTGCATCTCTGTGTTTAAGTTTGTGAAAAAAGGTAAAATATATTCTAGAAAATGAAAATATAATTTTATAGTGGGATTGTTGAGACCATTGAAAATATTTTTCGCTGTTATATCTTTATCACTTAATTGTGCATTTGTGAAATACAATTTTAAAGCATCGTATTGCTCTAAAAATCGTCTAACAACTGATAATAAAGATAACCACCTAGTCTGAGAGAGTTGTAGTATTTTATGGGGTTTTAAAGCTAAAAACTCTTGAAATTCTTTGAATTCACTCTGTCTTTTGTAACTGTATTGCAAATAGCTGTAAATATCTCTGACTAGTTCCTCAAGAGAAGAAGGTAGCTTTTCACAAGCATAATTAGCGCAAAGATTAAAAGAGTGGCAAACACAATTAAATATAAATAAATCTGGGATATCTGCTTTTAACTTAGTAGATAGTGAATTGCGTTTGCCCATCATTGCACTTGCGTTATCGGCAGCAAAGCCTATCAAATTCTCTTTATATTTAATATTATTTTTAACAAAATATTCCGTAATGCTATTATATAAAGATTCTGCTGTACCACTAGGCACTTTCAACAAACCGAAAAATAAGTCTTTGATGCTAGTGCCATCAAACACTCGCGCTACTAGCGCTAAATGTTTAATGGATCCTTTATCGGTAGATTCATCGACAATCAGTGAAAATTTATTACAAATTAATAAATTTATAGTTTTATCAAAACTATAAGAACCGATAACATTATTAACAATTGCAGTTTCTTTTGTGCGGTTATTACTGTAATTTTTTGCGATCTCAGAGTCGGTAAATGTGGTTCTTATAATTTCCGATAAATGATCTAATGCATTTAACGCAATATTATGCTCGGCTGCAAAAGCGGCGAATCTTACTTCAGCGGTTTTAATTTTCTTTTGAAGATCGACTGTTTGTAAAAAAGAAGATATATCAGTCAAAGACTGTTGTTTAGTTACAGAAGTTACTAATTTTGTATGTGCTTTTCCGTGCGCGTGTTTCAATATTTCTGATTTGCCACATATAAAATGCTTTTTACATGCCTTACAATATGCATAATTTTGTCCCTTTTCGCTGCTTCGCAACCAGTTTTTAAACTGCGGGTTCTGCTCCCACCGAATATTGTAATTCTGTGCATAGGATTTTCTTTTTCTTTTCTTCGATATATTCTGTGCCTCATCGGACGAAGAGGCTGATGAAAATTCAGATATATCCTTCACAGAAGATGGCCCGGCCTCTGATGACATATTGATCCTTTACTTACTGCATAAAAATAATTACAAATATATTTTAATTAATTGTTAAAATAAAAGCAAAATCTGAAATATTCACCTTTTTGAATGGAAACGCACTTTTGATTCACTGCTTTAGAAAAAAACTTTTTATTTAAGAGATAGTAATAAGTGTATTCTTTAAAATACTAAAACTGTTCTTTGAGGCTGAACTGAAACTAGTCAATGTATTTTTGATACTGACCGCTAATTAAAAATTCAAATAAAATTCTTGGATTGAATATATAAAAATATTGGGTAAAATTTGGGGGTAAGTACATAATATACCTATTTTAGTTTTATTGCCATCAGCTGGTTATCTTTTATGTCATACTCATAAATAAAAAATGTACAATAATTCGGGGTTTTATATTATTACTATCAATAATCCTCTTTTGTGTATAGAATTCGCACGTGTTACTTTAAAGTGCTAACATATACTTCTAGAACGTAATAAAGATATACTATTTTGTCTATTGTATTTTTATTAGAACAATATACATTATCTATAAATTCATAAATAGCCCCGCCCCGTACCATAAAATAATATTTACAAATATGTATATGTAAATATGTACATATAGGAATTTATTACTCTGAAGTGATTCCTATATTACCCATAATTTATAGTTTTTATTACTATAAAGTCCTCTTTTGTATATATTGTAATTCCCACGTGTTACTTTAAAAATGTGGTTCACAAAGGTATTTTCTTTTGCTTTATATATTTAATATAACAATACGTTTATTTATTTCTTGAACATTTGCATACTAAATTTGTAGAATAGTCGTGCTTCATAAACAATAATATACATACACTTCTAGAAATAGGAATTCCAATCTTAATTATTTAATTTTCCCAAGTTACTTCTTGTTCAAGTTTTAACACATAAAATATGAGTATGTGTGTCATTATTACGGGTCATAAAAATCTATTGATTAGTTAATAAAAGTAACCACATCCTAATTCGGTATTAATTTGTAGGTATAAGATGAACGTATAAATTTGGAATGGTGCTTGTCAAAATAAAAACCACTCGCTATTGAGTTGTAATTAACAACTACTATGCGAAATTTTTGGGATCTTTGTATATCGAGGTTTCCTTACATGATTCACAATATTTAAAGTTTCTAAGTTAAGGGAATCCCCAACATATATACTGGAAATATTGTGACATAGCATAATTCCCTAGATTATAGCCTTATTTCGTAAAAATTCCCTTTTTCCCTAGCACCCACCTAAATTCCCTAGGTCTAGGGAAATTTACCTAGCTCTGGCAACACTGATCATAGATAGTGATATCAAAATATTGTGGTGTCTACACTGCTTCAAGACGGGTTCTAGTTGGTTACCAAAATAGTAGTTGTGCAAATAGTGTCAAATTCTAACGACTGTTGAAATGTCAATTTTCAATAACAAACTTTGAATGAGTCACCAATACAAATACTAGAAGACCATAATACGGCACTTTTAATATTTAAAATGGAAGTTTTTAATAAAATATATTCACACGTTAGTAGTTCTGTCAGTAGTACGGTATCGCAATTATCTGGTGTTTTACCAGGAAACCCAGTAACACGAGAATTTGATGCAACTTGTCATATTGCTTCAGCAGGACCAGGTTACCTTAAATTTTCACATTTATGATATTTGTATCTTTATTTTTTTCATTTGGCCTAGGTTTATTATGGAAAATTTATAGAGGAACTAAAAAATCTACCAAACAGGAAGCTGCTATATTTGTGTTTGAGAAGCGGCAATTAGATAAATGGAACAAAACAGACAGAGAAATAATTTTAGAGACATTAAAGAGAGGAGTTACACAATTAACAAAAATAAGACATCCACAAATTTTGACAGTACAACATCCACTAGAGGAAAGCCGTGAAAGTTTGGCATTTGCCACAGAGCCAGTGTTTGCAAGTTTGGCAAATGTATTGGGTCAAACCTTTAACATGCCACAACCCACAAATTTGAGTGATTATAAGTTATTTGATATAGAAATTAAATATGGCCTTCTTCAACTAACTGAAGGTTTAGCTTTTCTGCATAATGACGTAAAGTTGTTACATAAAAATATTTGTCCAGAAACTATAATTATAAATCACCTAGGTGCTTGGAAAATATTTGGATTTGATTTTTGCATTTTAAATACAAGTGCTTCAAACAGTCTTCCTTTATATCCATTTGAAGATTATAGTCCCACATTACCAAACATATCGCAACCAAACTTAGGATATTTAGCACCGGAATGTATTTTAAGTCATAATCAAGGTACTTCTAGTGATATGTTTTCATTAGGTATGCTGGTGTATGCTGTACATGCAAAAAGCAATGATTCATTGCATTTCATCAAAGATATACAACAGTTTAAATCAAGATCAAATCAACTGAAACAATTACCAGTTTCTAAATTACAAAATATTCCAGAGGGATTGAAAGAATATATTAAGATGTTATTAAATGTGATTCCTGAAATACGACCTGATGCACATCAATTTATTAAGGTAATTTGGTGGATTATAGAAATTATCTTAAAATAAAGCAAATCCTGCTTTACTCAATGCATGCATTGTTATGTTAAATATTGATTGCTTTTCAGGAGTGCAAAGTGTTATAATATTTAAGTGTATCTACTAGTAAAAAAAAATATATAAACATATAGGTATATTTGCACTGGGTCATCAACAAACAGTAGACATTTCATGTTTTAAAATAACACTCTAATGACCAAAGTAACAAAACATATAGATGTGTATTTTTTAATTCTTACCAGCATACCTTAACATAGGTTATATGTTACTGAACCTACCTTTCACAGTTTGTTATTCTGCACAACTTAAGTTAAGCTAATTAATCAATTTTACATACATGGTCAATTTATTTGAAAATACTAAATATAATTTAGATAAAGATATTTTGCAAATTTTAATAAATCATATATTCTATTTCATTTTAGATTCCTTATTTTGAAGATGTGGGAGTAAAAACATTGAACTATCTCGATTCTTTGCTTCAATGGGATAATTTACAAAGATCACAATTTTTCAAAGGTCTACCTGAAGCTTTAAAAAAATTACCCCAAAGGGTGTGTGTTCAAAGAGTACTTCCATGTTTAGTTCGTGATTTAGCTCAACCAGCCATGGTACCTTTTGTATTGCCAAACATTTTCGATATCGCTCAAGAATGCACACAGAAGGAATATTTACAGTATATTTTACCGCATATAAAACCCGTAATGAAACTTATGGAGCCCGTGCAAATACTATTAATCATGTTACAAAAAATGGAAATTCTGCTGAAATTAACACCACCTACTGACGTGCAACAGCATGTTTTACCGATGTTGTACCGTGGACTTGATTCTGATATCCCACAAGTTCACGAGTTGTGTCTTTCCGTCCTTCCAACTTTTGCGGGCTTACTTGACCATTCCAGCGTTAAAAATAGTTTGTTACCGAGAATAAAGAAATTATGTTTGTCAACTTCTAGTTTATCTGTAAGAGTTAATTGTTTGTTGTGTGTTGGGCGATTATTGGAGCATTTAGATAAGTGGATTGTCTTGGACGAAATTTTACCGTTTTTACCACAGATACCTTCTCGCGAACCTGCAGTACTGATGGGAATTTTAGGTATATACAAACTTGCTATGAACCACAAAAAATTAGGTATCAGTAAGGAAGTTATCGCTACTAGAATCTTACCGTTTCTTATACCTTTGTGCATCGAAAATGGATTGACTCTTTCGCAATTTAACGCTTTGGTTAATTTAGTCAAGCAGATGTTTCAATTAGTTGAAACTGAACATAGAACTAAATTAGAACAGTTGAATACAGTACAAGAGCAACAGAAAGCATTAGAAAATACTTTGCCTACTGTTGGTACTAGTAGCAAACCAGTAGAATTAGATCAAGCATTTTCTGGACTTGGATTGGATAGTTTTGTTACAAAATCTTTAACTATAGAGGACAAAGTACAAATTTCGAAGCAACAAGAATCGATAAAAATCTTTAAAAGTCAGTCATTATTGGAACCTAAAGAGATCGGCGCAAAAAAGAAGAGTCCACCCCAACATCAAGATTTATCTTCAAAATTGTTGGATAGTAATATGACACATATCAGTTCCAACACAAATGTACAAACTAATTCTAATAATATTCTAACCACAACGAATTTTCAAAATCCAAACCAATTAAAACCGCCCACTTCATTGAAAAATCAAGCATTTGTAAATTGGACTAGCCAAAATCAATTGGAAACAAATTCTGGGAACAATTTTTCTCAAAATAATGCTTCCGTTACTGGTGTTTTCTCACAAACTCCAAACTTATTTAACAATAATCAGAATGGTTCCAATAATTTGTGGACTAACCAAAACCGGCAAAATAATTCTAATCCATGGAGCAGTAGTAGACAAACGTCTCTTAATAAATCGGACGGCATACAATTTTCAAATGCGTACAAGAAAACAAATGAGCATCAGAATTGGAGTGCTTTAGATAATTTGCTACCTACACATCCAACTAAAGTACCCATGAATCAGATGCTTTCACCTACCCGTCCTCTTTTGCCAACTTCTAATAATAATAATACAAAAACGGAATCTTTATCCAATGATGATATAATGGACTTATTGAGTTAGTAAGAAGAAAGACATTTTATTCTTTTAACATTCAAATATTGAATTTTATATTTGGTTTTAATCTAGAACTACACAGAGTTAAATACTGTTTTTATGGTCAAGCATTCAGTGCTTGTTTTTAATACTTAATGTGTTTTTTTTTTTGTTGTTAAATTATTGTATTTTATGTTTTATATGTAAATTATTTGTAAAGTCAAAATGTGATATGTATTAATGCATTTATATATTCATTGATTTTAAAATAAATATAAATCAATAAACTCTGAAATACATTTTTTAAGTTTGGCATATGTGTTTATCTTATTTATATGTAACCACATCACGCTGAACAAAAGAAATAGTTGGATTGATTCGGCTTTTACTTGAAGATCCATAATTTAAAATAGAAATAAATCTGATAGTTAAAATCTTCACTTTATTAATATATAATTGTAAAACGATTATTTTATCAACATTCAGAGTACACACTAGAATAAGTTACAAACTGTAGTATGTAGCTGACAAAGCTACTGAGTTCGCAAATTATCGTTTTACGATGATATATTACTAAAGATTTTAACTATAAGCTAAATTCTATTTTGAACAAAAGAAGCTTGGCTTTAAGAAAACAAGAAACAAGTAAGTTTGAGCTATATCATTCTCCAACAGATTCATATAACATTTTAAACAATTTGGCATTGTATTATGATGAAAATAATGTTTACAATGTGGTTTGTAACCATTGCATTTATAAAAGTGTATACTTACAGTATAAAAAAAATCCTTATGAATAATTCGTATATTATCCTGTGGCAATCGTATCAAAAGTCAACAAAACATAAAAACTTTTACAATTAAGGAAACTTCTGTAAATAGTGAGTCAGAATAGTTTGTAGATAACATATCTTTGAATAATAATAATCACGTCATCTAATCATGGAAATTGTTAAAACTATGTATGGAAAAAACAATGCAAATGCAATACATAAATATCTGGAAAGTAATAGGGTTAATACATTTAAGTTAAAAATAATTACATATTGGATTTGATGTGTAATGAATAGAGTGCGAAGATTCGGTCGGCGCTTCGTAAGACGTTATGTATATATGTTATACCGCACGGAAATGTGGTGGAAGAACGGCGGAGAGGTAAACGATACCCCTCCAGTACGCCAGGCGTGTCTGTGTTGAAATACGAGTATATACGCAATACGTATGTGTATACCACACCTATTTGTGATCTATCAATAGGCGTGTCTGTTGAAATACGAGTACAGAGGCAATACGTATGCTACTTATCCAATCAAATGCTACACTATATATTAAATAAACATATCGGAGAAGCAGTGACGCGCCGTCCATATGGGCAAGGTCGTGCAGCGCACAACGGCGCCAAGGCCTTAAAGGCGCCTACGGCCACTTGTGATAAGTTAAATTTTAAAAATATTAAAAACATTTTTTGAAAGTTTACAACAAATCAACAAATTTACATAAAACAATTATTACAATTATTTTAGCAATAATTTTATTGTTACTTCAAAGAGTGTATACCAAACGCGAATTAAGTTGGCGCGAGGAGGGGGTTCGCAGAAGCCGTTTTTAAAAACGTCCACCCCCACTACTCAAGTAATTGTCAGAATACATTTGTCACAGTGGCGGCTGGCGCATAAGCGCTGCAGTGCTGCAGAGCTCCCAAAAAATTGGGCGGGTGAACCTGTATTAGTTATAACTAGTTTTCTTTTACATAATTTTTCCGACATTTCTGATGTTTATAAAAGCGATATTGTTGTGAAAATTCTCCCCCTGTATATCAAAAAATTTTCATATTTTTTTACATTATCCTGTAGAGGACATCAAACCCTATAATTTGACACCTCAATCATCAAAATCCGATCAGTAGAAGCCGAGATATACGCTTCCGAAATTCCAACACTAACGCCGGTTATATATATGTAGTATATGTATTATCAAATAATATGCAATAGGACCTGGGCGACCAGTGGAATAACCAACCTAATTCGCGCGATCGCTCACTTGTTCCTTATCTGGTCCACACGTACGGGCGCTCAGAGCTCTTTCCAACACCCGCGCGCACCGCGCTACCCCCGCGCATGTCTAAAACCAATGGGTGATTTTATAAGGCATCTGTGCTGCATTCGCTCCAGCGCTGTCGTGTAATTTGGTATAGGTATTAAATATTTTCGCGTGTTTTTTTACTGTGCGGCGAGTTTTACGTAAAAACAATATTAGAGTGCGCGTGCTTGTTTGTGTTTTTTGTTGACAATTTATATAAACTCTGTGTATTATGGATATTTAATTTAATTAATGTGAAGAGATTCTTTAAATATTCATTCGAAGAAAAGCTAAAATTAAAAGCAAATGGTAGGCCATTAGTAGATATCACTATTGAAAAAACTGGTGTAAGTAGAGGGAAAAGTTATACACGTAAATTTAGTAGCGATATTTATTCAAAAAACGATTGGATTTGTGGATGCAACAAAAAAAATGCTTTGTATTGTTTTCCCTGTTTACTTTTTGGTGGCGATAAAGCTTGGACGGAAATAGGGGTCACGGATCTAGAGCACTTGAGTTTGAAAATAAAAAGACATGAGAATTCTAAAAGCCATCTTCATAACTGTATGGAATTTGCGTTACTAGGGTCAACTAATATTATGGCTCAACTAGATTCTGCTTATTGGGTAAATATACAGAGACAATGAAAATGTGTCAAAGAATCGTTATATTTTATCAAAAATTATTAATTGTATAAAATTTTGTGGAGCTTTTGAATTGGCCCTTCGGGGACATGATGAGAGCGATACTTCCGAGAATCCGGGGATATTTCGTGGACTTATTAATTTTTCGGCTGAATTAGATGCAACTCTAAGTGAGCACCTAAAAAATTGTTCGGTATTTAAAGGCACTTCCAAAGAAATACAGAATGATCTGTTACAGTGCATACTTGAAGTCTGCCAAGAACAAATAATTGAGGAAATTAATAATTCTCCGTTTTTGGCGATCATGGCGGACGAAACAACGGATGTTGCTGCAAAAACTCAAATGGTAGTTATTTTTAGATATGTTCGTGATGGTGAGCCAATTGAACGTTTTTGGAACTACGTCATTCCTGAAAAATGTGATGCAGAAACACTTAGCAAAACAATTTTAAGTGTCATAGATGCTTTAATTCAAAATTCACCTAACAAACTGATTGTACAGAGTTATGATGGAGCAGCGGTGATGAGCGGACAACACGCAGGCGTTCAAGCATTGATTAAAAAAAAGTACCCTTTTGCGCACTATGTACATTGCTATGCCCATCAATTAAATTTAATTATATCTAAAGCTGCTTCTGCAAATTCGCAAGTACGTGTATTTTTTGGAAATCTACAAGACATTCCCGGCTTTTTTAATAATTCACCCCAACGAGTAGAAGTGTTAAACAAGATTGTAAACAGAAGGATCCCCCACGGCGCTACAACCCGTTGGAATTTTAATATCAGGACCATTAATGTTGTGTACGAAAATAGGGCCTCTCTCATTGAGTGTATGGAAGAAATAGAAGAACAATTCTCCAACAACACAGTCTGTAGTGCAGCCGCCTCTATTCGCCGTACATTAAATGATCCGATCTTCAATTTTTGGCTGACTTTTTTCCATCATGTAATGCCCCATGTAGATATCCTGTTTAATCAATTGCAGCAAAGAAAAATTGAACCCACTCTAGTTAAAGACGCTATCGAAAATTTTGAACGCAGTATAGGCCAAGTTCGAAATAATATTGACAACATCATAAGTGAAGTATCAGATTTAATAAGCGATGAGCCACCACCAGAAAAACGCAAACGTCCAAATAACAGCAGATTTAATCATCGAATTTCGGCTTTAGAGGTGTGTGATGTTATTCTAAATTGTGCAAAAGATCGATTTCATTTTAAAGAGCATCTAGTAGTGGCATCACTTTTTTTTTCGGAATGCTTTGGAGAGTATTGCAGTAAATTTCCTGAGGACAAACTCACTTCCGCATGCTCCTATTATCCCACCCTTGATAAAGAAAGATTACGAACTGAATTATCTGTTATTTACTCAAGAACTGATTGTAGATCTTTAAAAGGCGCACTACCTCTTCTAAAATTTTTAATAAAAAACAATCTGGGAGATACGTTGAAGGAGACTAGAAAATTATTAGAAATTGTAATAACAACTCCCATGACAACATCAGAGGCCGAACGATGCTTTTCAACACTAAATCGAATTAAGACGTTTCTCAGAAATTCAATGACCGAAGATCGTTTAACATCTCTTTCCATGCTATCTATCGAAAAAAAGTTTATCTCCGAAATAGGCAATTTTAATGACAAAGTGATAACAAAATTTGCAAATCGAAAAGAACGTAGAATAGATTTAATTTATAAGAAATAATTTGTTAGTAAAGTAGTGCTTAGTGACTCTTATTTTTTCGTGTGACAATTGACAATCGTTCCAGAAATCCATTACTTCAGTGCGGAAAGCGAAGAAAGCACGATAAGATCGATGGGAGACAACCTCTTACTGCCCGTGCAAGGTAAATTTTTTTGTAAAACTTGCAGAACACCTTAAAATTTTTAGCACGAGCCGCCACTGATTTGTCATTGATGTTTGACAGAACATATTTTGTAATGTCTTTGCTAGGGGATCATACACGCTCAGAGGTTAGAATTATCTGACATTTGATGTAAAACCAAATACAAAACTCCCCACTACTTCTAATCCTGCGCGAACTTACCCCTTCTCGCGCCAACTTAATTGGCGTTTGCTATACTTGAGTGTACATATAAGGTAAAGGCGCCTATCAGTATTTCGCACGACGGCGCCGAAGATTCTTGGCGCGTTACTGCGGAGAAGTTAAGTTGACAGGGACGCGCAGCAGTGTCGTTTGGTCACCACAATTCTATACGGTATGTATGTAGTACAGAGAACATCTCGTTCGGACGTGTTTACCTGTATTCCAGTATTTTATACGTTGTATAGAAGTATGTCGCTACTTAAAAGGGTAAGTGTTGCACGTTTCATAAATTATATATAACTTTTTATTTTACTTACTACTATCGAGCGCATGGCTCTGGTGCGCCGACCATATTTCCCACTCAAGTAATCATTAATTGTTAGTGTTGAGCTCCACAAAAGTCTAGATAGGTACTTGAGAATCATGATCTTTGGAGCGTCCCCAATAAGCCCTCCCCCTAAGTGATGTTTTAGTACTGTTTATATATAGACTCACAAATGCATATTACATGCAGTATAGGCTCCTGCTTTCAATCCACTTCTACACCAAGGTGCGCTGATCATATTCATGTTGCATAGACGCTTCCCCAAAGGGCAGTTTCTGGTTAATGATCTTAATTTTTTCTTAATATAATTAGATTGACATTCGCCTCTTTTAATAATTCCTTAGGATGGAATTTTTTGGTCAACTTCCATTTCTTTGCATGTTCTTTGTCCAGTTTTAATCAGCTCATGTTTCTGGCCAAATTATAAGCTACCTATCCCGCATACAGGTTCAGAATCTATGAAGTTTCTGTTGAACCTGGACAGTTCATGACTATCACATTGCCTTGATATCCTCATGTGGCACCCAGATTATTGACATAAGATTGTTTTGTGCCAATCTACTGACAATTTAGTAAAGGTAATATTTGCCGAAGTTTGCCTTGGCAACAAAATAAAATTCGTTTTTATAGTCGCTCGACTATAAATTATTATTTTCGTTAGTCTGTTTCTTTCTTAATTAACTCCTTCGGCACAGGCTGCAACTACAAACAGACATTGCTCGTCGACTACCATTGCAGTAGTACAATATCTGTGTGATCTCCAGTGGCATCGTTAGCACACCAACAACAGCTTGTCTTCAACTTCAGGATCGAGAGCGTGGTCTCCGCTTTTACAAATAGTTGGAGGAAAGGGAGACCCACAATATCGCCGGTGAAAGCGATTGCTGTGCTGTGCTGTGCTCCAGTGAGTTCTCCAGAGCCTGACGGTGGAAAGTAATAAGAAGGGCTTAATACTACCACCGTATACAGTCAGTGAATCACTCTTAGTTTTAGACTCTGGACGGGTAAATTAATTGCAACAAAGGCAATAAATTTTTAATTCTAGAAATCTTTTCTTGATTATCAATTATTATGTAATCCGGAAATTTTTCATTTAGTTCATATTAATAATATCATGTCTGAATTAATTCTAAGGAACAAATATCTGACAAAAATGCAAATCGGTAATAATAGTATAATAAAGAGAACATTCCCGTAATAGAAGTATATATTTTTTAAGAAAAGTGAATATTTCTTCGGGTATTATAAATAGAGTAATATACAAAAATGAATATAGAACAAATAAAAATTAACATAAGAAGTAATTACAACTACACTACATAAGCAGTAAACCATGTTTTTCATGAACAGTCCATATATGAAAATAAGATTATGTAAACATTAATGAATCAGCTATCTAAATGTAACATGGTTACATTTAAATTCAGATTATGATGTAATTTTCTTTTTTTTAATAGATACAAGAAGATAAACTTTCGCTTTATATATGCTCTTACTTATATTAATTGTGCTTAATGTGACATGGTTCTATAGGTCAAGGTATCTAGTATCTAGGTCAGCAGTACATTGGAAAGTGAGATAGTGGAAAATGCTTTAAAATTTGTTACCCACACATGAAGAATTAATAAATTCAATAATGGAGTGTGTGTGCATGTGATATATTGTGGACCTACTAAACATTTTTTCAATCTGCATATATAGTTACTAGTCCTGGTTGTAAATGCAATGATAAGTTATGATTACTTTAAAATTCAATAAAATTATAAAATATAGTGCCTTGGGTGCTGTAGCTGGTGGAGCGATCCTTAGTTTACATACAAACCAATATAAAATCGATTCCATAGGTGTAGTTAGACTCAGTCGTGCAGCTTACTATGTCTTCAATATAGGTAAGATATACAAAAAGGAATTGTATAATCAGGACTTGGATAAAAATTCACCAGAATATTTAAAAATTAAATCATGGTGTCACTATCAAGGTGCAGAACAATTATTGAAACTATGTTGTATAAATAAAGGTGTTTACATTAAAGTGGGCCAACACATTGCTGCTTTGGATTACTTGTTACCCAAAGAGTATGTACAAACAATGAAAATTTTACATAGTCATGCTCCAACAAGTAATATAAATGATATATACAGGGTTATAAAAGAAGATTTAAAAGCAGACGTGAGTAGAATAGTCCAAAATAGGTAATTGAAATTCACATATTTCCTTTCTAGGCTAAAGACATATTTGTTACAATTGATCCAGAACCAATAGGATCAGCTTCACTAGCCCAAGTACATAAGGCTACCTTAAAAGATGGTTCAGTAGTAGCTGTAAAAGTACAACACCCTTCTGTACTAGGAAATTCAAGAGTTGATATGAAAACTATGGAATATTTAGTAAAAATTGTTGCTTGGATATTTCCTGAATTCAAATTTCAATGGTTAGTTGATGAATCAAAAAAAAACATACCCACAGAATTAAATTTTGAGAATGAAGGTCATAATGCTGAAAAAGTAGCCAAATTATTTAAACATATACCATGGCTAAAAATACCCAAGATACGGTTAGATTTATTAAAATGATAGAAGTGTTTCCCTAGTTGCATTTTGATGTACTATTTACTTCAGATGGGATTTAACAACAATTAGAGTACTTACAATGGAATTTCTAGAAGGTGGTCAAGTAAATGATATAAATTATATCGAGCAAAACAAGATTAATCCATTTGAAGTTTCTGATAAGTTGGGAAGATTGTATTCGGAAATGATATTTGTAAATGGGTTTGTTCATAGCGATCCACATCCAGGAAATATACTTCTAAAGAAAAACCGCGAAGGGCACTGTGATATAATTTTATTAGATCATGGCTTATATGCGGTGTGTAATTTTTTAATTTTTTTGTACTTTTACTATAGAACAAGTTTTTATGTTTCCAAATTGGCATTTGTTTAAATTTGTAGGTAGCTAATCTAAATCAGGATTAAACTGAGTTGCCATATTGTATAATTATAGATGTAATCCTTTCACTCCACTTGGGAGTATAAGGGCATTTACAATTATATTTAGATGTCATAGTTTTTTATTGAGGTTAGATCTTCTGTCTAACGCTGAATTGGAGATGTAGAACGGCACTAATTTTCTATTCAGGAAACTTTATGAATTTTTGATTGTAGACATTAAAAAAAGACATCATGGTCGAATACGCTAACTTATGGTTAAGTATCTTAAATCGTGACAGATCTAATATGAAATATTATTCAACAAAACTGGGTTTAGAAGAGCGAATGTATGGTGTATTTGTATGTATGATAACAGGGCGAACATGGGATTCAGTTTTAACGGGAATTGACAGGTTTTTCAAATATATCAGTAAAGTGAAATTCAGCTTTATCTACTTTTTTTTTAGAAAAAAACAAACTCAAGAAGAAAAAGATTACTTCCAGGAACAAGTACCCAATCTCATACCTCAAATCGTTGATGTTTTAGACAAAGTAAATAGACAATTACTTCTCATATTTAAAACAAACGATTTAATGAGAGGAATAGATCATACTTTGAAAACAGCCTCGCGAATGGGGTCGTTTAAAGTAATGTCTCAGTGCTGCATACGATCAGTGTATGGCACAAAAATTGATAATGCTCAATCTAAAGTAGAAAAATTAAAATATGCATTAGTAAAGTATTGGTTATTATTTAAACTAAATGTTTATTACACTTTCACATCTGTTAGGCAAATTACTTCCAATTTAATAGGAAGTTGATTAATAATTTATTTATTGATATATGCCATTTTTTACAGAAAAAAAACCTAAAAAATAAATACATTGCGCGACATATAAAACCCATTCAACTCTTATGAGCATAATATCAGAGTTTTTTACTTGCGTAAATGAGACAAATATTTCCATACTGTCACTTATAGACTTTATAGGCTATTCATACATTGCTAATACCTATAACATAAGTAAATTTTGACAAGTCAAATTTGATAAGCCTGGCTTACATTGAAAATATGTTTTAGTACGGGTTTTATCAAATTGACATGCGTTATTTGACTTAACTTATAGGTATTAGCAATGTATATAACTTATGAAGTCTATAAGTGAGTATGAATACAGTTCTCCCATTTACGCAACTAAAAAACTTATGCTCATAAGTAAAGACGGCAGACTATGTGCCCACACTGTAAAATTTAATATAATATATTTAATATATATATGTTTATATACTGAAAAGGATTGTTCGACGTTGAGAAATGTTATATTTGCATAGTTAAAGCGCTCTTTGTATCTGTACAATGGATCTTCAGTATTGGTAAAAAGTTGCCCTAATTTTGTAAAATCTATATTTTTATCTAATACACTTTATGTGTATTATTTATTAAATTTAACAGTGTGGGCACATAGTCTGCCATCTTTACTCATAAGAGTTGTATGGGTTTGATATGTCGCGGAGTGTACAACTTAAATAGTCTTTATTAATTATATATAAATACTTGTCTTTAGTAGTTTAGACAAACATGACTTAAAATATTTTGTGGGTATCTTTGGTCAAAAATTTAATTCAGAAAATATATACACCGTTCTTTTATATATTAATATCAATATTACGGACAGCTATTGCTTAACTCTTCAAATATCTCATGACATTCGTACTTTCTGGATTCAAGACACAACTCAAATAATAAAACAATTTAGATCATCACATTGTTTTTAATTCTGTTGATTATTGGAAAATAAAAATATTTTTTTAATTTAGTCATAAACTCAATACCCACCATTTGGTTTCCTCTATAGAAAAATCAATACATTTTAGTTATTTCTTCATTTTGAGGTTTCTAGTAAAACAATTAATTCTTAAGAAAAATAAAGGAAAATTAATTAAAGCAGCAATTATTTAATTTTTTATCTTGGATATTCTATTAAGGCGTAGTGTAACAGGTGACTATACATGACTGAATATGTTTTCCATAAGCTTTCAACAATTTTCTAAATTTAAATTTGTCAAAAATTGGACGAAGTAAAGTCAACAAGTTATTCTAATCATACTACAAGAAAAAAAGATAAATCCCAAGCGAATGATAGGCAAGCTAATTTCTCAACATTGCCATATTAAATATTTGCTTCAATAATTTCTAGTCACTTGGTATAACTGAAGACTAAATTTTGAGTGTAATTTGTGTTTATGAAGTTATTTTCGTTTCCTTTTGATGCCCAGTGCATCTTTTGAATGACAATATTATAGCAATTATAGTTTCTTATACTCACCCTTCGATCCTTATTCGGAGTGGTCTATCTTTTTAAACTAAAGTTGGTACTATTAAAAAATATTAATGATATTTCTGATGTAAAATTTTGGTAGTTATCTTAAAGTTAATTCATTTAATTGGTATTTTTTAGTAAACAAATTTTTTATTGTTGAATGTTCTTTTCGAACTTAGAGATATTAAATCCAAGTAAATTTAAACAAAAAAAAGCTATACATTTCTTTGTAACTACTTTTATTTAACTATTATTTTTTCAATTTATATTTATGCGAATTTTACTAACATTTTATTTCTAGAGAATAATTAATTCAATCTTTTATCTTGTAAAATGAGAGCTACTTCAACAAAACAAGGTGTATATAAATTGGCGTACTAATTATACGTGACGACGTTCTTGGTTAAAGTTGGTGTTAAAAGTCTTAATACTAAAACGGTGTATCATGCTTCCTGTATTTTCAGAAAGATTATGAATGAAACATACATTTGACAATATTTGTGAACCTTAAACCTTAAAAGAAATTAAATTAGCTTTTGAAATTACATATTTATTGTGAAAATATTACGAAGTTTTAAAATTTTGTGGTAGTATAGACTTATATTTGTACAGTCGCGAGCACGGAAAACGGGACACTTATTTTATTTAGATTAAAGTTGTAGATATGTCTGAGTTTAGGTTATTGCATTCTAATCACAACTTCCTACATATTATAACTTTTCTAAATATTTTATAAAATGGTAATAACATCACTACAAAAGAAATATTTATAATTAGGTATATCAACTTTCATTTTATATTAATATTTTAGCTCCATTTCCATTGTACCTTTCCGATTCCAGTTTATTACTATTCTTGAAACAGTACTTTTACCAATTCCAAACTCTTCTGCATCTTGCCTTCTCGATCATCCGTTTGCAATTCTTTCTAAAATTTTAATTTTGTCCAACAAGGAGATATGTGGCATTTTGAATGTGTGTCTGTGTGATGACAGCACCCGCAATTTTACACATTTCAACGGTGACTGCACATAACTAAAATTCGGGTATTTTGGTATTAAGACATGGCCCGTTTCCCATGCTCGCGACTGTACATCTCTGACAGAAATCAATGAACGTAAAAATAATAGTAACACGAAGGCTAATCAAAACTATACAAATAAACACGAAAAACAGATTACAGAAAAATAAGCAAGTTAAATGAAGTAGGTAAATACATAATTGTCAATATTTGACAGTAGTAATACATTTGGTTGGGACAACATTAGGCTACCTACTTGTGGCTACTTATTGTTTTACAACATTGTCAGATATGTTTTTCGTCAAAATAAGTGAATAAACAAACATTAAAATCAAAAAGAAAACTTTAACGAAAAAATAATAATTCTTTATTATCTCTTTTTGTCAACAAATAGCGATTAATAACGTTTATTTAAAGACTGAAAGTCCGAACTTTAGGAGCCTCGTGCAAAGGTATGAAACATGGTACACTGCGCGATGTATAAAGCCCGTACAACTCTTATGAGCATGAAGTCGGAGTTTTTCAGTTGCGTAAACGAGACAAATATATTCATACTGTTACACTTATAGACTGTATAGGTTATACATGACATGCATTGGTACATGTAATACCTATAACTTAAGTTAAATAAGACGTCAAATTTGATAAGCCTGGCTTACATTGATATGTTAGTGTACATATTTTATATGTCAGCCAGTGTACATTTTGGTTTTAGGATTTTAGACTCCGAATCTAATGAAGAACATCGCCACATGTAGTTAGTATGCCTATTTATAGATACATATATTAACATGTGTATATTAACAATCCATCAGGTTAATGTGATAATTTACGGCATTAATTTAGAGAATAATTGGTATGTGTACATATATTCATAAAATAAATATTTTACAATAAATACAATTTGAGTTATTTTTTTCTACAAACAAGTAATAACCAAAATTATAAATAGAAAATGCCAATTTTCTAAGAAAACTTGTGTAATGTATGTTTTAAAGGTTATTGCAATTACGAAAAATTGAGTCACTAATTTAGTTTTTGATTTGTAATTAAAATAAATTGCTAAACATATTCTTACGATATAACGGTATATATCTACGTCTCTGGGGAGGGATATGTTCGGACACGTTCACAAAAATATTAATAGTGAACCTGTATTTGTGTTCTTCACACCAGATTTTTAATAATATTTTATATTATTAAAAATACCTTTGTATTATACAAAACTGGTGGGGTTTACCTACACATGTATGTTTCAATTATTCTGATACATATTCTTACGCCCCAAATATTTAACGTCAATGTAAGTAATTCAGTAATTCCTACGTGGAAAATACTGCCATTACGACTTAGTTGAAATCTAAAATACTTACACTGGTTTACAAACGAGCAAGTTCCCTTGTTGAATAATGCTATTATAATTATAATATTCACTTATTATAAATCAAAATATTAAAATAACTGCCATTGTTGTTTTAAAGGAGGTTAGAAAGGAGAATAAAATAATAGTAAGAGATTAATAACACATTATTGGCGAATTGTAAACGCTGTCAATTGATTTAACAAACTTATTTTAAATGAGCCAATAAGAAAAAAGTGACAGACAATTATGTCAATGCATACATAACTTTTGATGACACCAGCAAAAATTTTCGTTTTAGTCAAGTAAAGTGTAAATGAAACTTAACAAAATGTTTTCAAGAGGATTCACATCATACAGGAAGGTTGTACAGCTGGTAAAATATACTGGCATAAGCGGTATTTTCGCCGGATCTGTTGTAACATTCTTACCCGATCAAAATGATTTGGATTCCTATGGTGTTGTTAGGCTTGGAAGAGCAGCTTATACAGTCTTTAAAATTGGCGCCATATATAGGACAATGTATACAGGTCATTTTACTATGACAAGTGAAGATTATCAAAAATTTTCTTCACTTTGTCATAAAAAGAGCGCTGAAGAATTATTAAAACTATGTTTTCTAAATAAGGGTGTGTATATTAAAGTTGGCCAGCATCTCGCTGCTTTGGATTATTTAGTCCCGTCAGAATATATTGATACTATGAAAGTCTTACATAGTAATGCACCAACTACAAATTTAGAAGATGTCTACAAAGTCATAAGGGAAGATTTGCGCAAAGATGTAAGTTATTTTGCTACAAAATTATTAATCGGTTTGAAAATAAATAATTTCCAAAACTAGCCATTAGAAATTTTTGTATCTATTGACCCAGAACCAATTGGTACTGCTTCCCTTGCCCAAGTGCATAAAGCTACTTTACCAGATGGTACTACGGTAGCTCTTAAAGTTCAACATTCGTATGTTAGGGGTCACACATTAGTTGATATGAAGAGCATGGAATACTTGGTTAATATTGTTAGTTACGTGTTTCCGGATTTTAAATTTCAATGGTTCGTTGATGAAATGAAGCAGAATGTGCCGTTGGAATTGAATTTTATAAATGAAGCGAAAAATTCGGAAAAGGTTACTGAAATGTTTAAAGACTTATCTTGGTTGTATATACCTAAAGTTAGGTAAGTTTCAATAACAACAACGTAATGTTTGCTTTTTTCAAATCTTTAATGCCGGTCTACGTGTTCTTGAAATGTTATATTTTATGAACAATAACTATACACTGACAACAGTTATAGTTATCATGTGACTCCAGTCAGATAGTCTAAGAAAGTCATTACAACAGCCAACTAAAAAAAATATTTTATGTAGATGGGATCTCACGTCATCCAGGATATTAACGATGGATTATATAGAAGGAGGTCAAATAAACGATTTAAAATATATGAAGAATAATAATATCGATCCGTTGGAGGTATCCGATAAATTGAGTCAGCTGTATTCGGAAATGATTTTCATACATGGTTTTGTACACAGCGATCCACATCCTGGAAATATTTTGATTAGAAAGAGTGTAAAAGGAGGTTGCGACATTGTACTTTTAGATCATGGTTTATACGCGGTAATACTTTTATTATATATTTAGTAGACGTTGTAAAGATGTTAAATTGAAATGATCCGTAAGTATATTCTTTACGTGTTTATCAAATCTAGAGTTGAATTTAGAAACTGACGTTGCAGATAAAATTTTATTATAATTTTTTCTTCTAATTTTGCGGTTCTCAACCTACGAGAAGAGAGAAAAGCATGTGTAATTAGAGGAGAAACTATTTCATTGTAACAAAAGCATATAATGAGACTATTTATTGATATAAACATTTTAATTTATTAACAAAGCCTTTTTAATGGTACCTATATTTTGGCTCTTCAAAAGCTTCGATATTGCAGTAAGTTTTCTGAAATTTGTTAACACTTTTTTGAAGGATATCCAAATGTTTTGGAAATCTGTTCGGTTTTAGCTTATGGAAAGCCAAAATTTTTGAAGATTTTGATCTCTCTTTATTTAGTTTAATCTCGATTAAAAAAACCTTAATGTTTTCCAATACACTTACTTGATTTTACTTTGGAAGTGATGATTTGCGAATCAGAACTGCTGTACGGTTATCAAATGTATTACATTGAGTTAAAAATTATTGCCGTTGTCAATGTCAAGTTTAACCAGGCTTCTGCTACTTGATCCACCTTCCGCTTCGTCACATTGACTATCACCGTTAGGACTTCAAATCAATTGTTCTTTAAAGCAAGCTTTACACTTACGAGAATTCGTATACGAGTAACACTTGACATCTATATTTGTTGCAGAGTCGTATATATTGTATTTTTGAAAATGTCTCCAAGTAAGAAAAAGTGCGAGTTTAGCTATGGCTTTACTAATAAAAATGAAAAAGCGCAATGATATTTGCCGTAGAAGATTCAGGAAAATTAGGGTAAAAGAAATACAACAAAAGACATAAAAAGGGTTTGCTGAAAGACTTGTTATTTAAAAATAGAGGTGGATACACAAACATTTTACAAGAGTCAACTACAATACATTTTATACATTGCATGATATGGTAAACACACACACAAAAGTATATTGGGCAATAAAATAAAAAATAAAATAATTTTGACATATTGCTGTGAACTGTGCTTTTGAATTGCTTATTAACTTTAACTTCACACAGCAACTTATTCTGCCAGCTATCTTCAGTCGGGTCGCCTTCCTTGAGCTCTCTTCTCCAGGGGTAATCCTCACGGATTCGGGTAATAGAATTAAAACAATAAAGGGTATAAGACAAATTATACAAGCATTTTCCCCCCTTACAATTTTATTAAAAAAAAAAGAGAAAAAAAAAATCAACTTTACAAAGTGTAACGTTGAACTAACAATAACATAGCTACGAGGATAAAAAAACTTGGATACCATATGAAGATACAAGTTGTAAAAAACCTCCACTTAAATTACCGCGAGCAAAGATTTGAAATAACAATAATCAACAAAATTTATCAGATGTCAACAATAATATTAACCCCAAACTCAAACGTCAAGATAAAATTCAACTATCTTCCGCGCAAAAGCAAAATCTTACGGTCATGCGTGCATCTAACATGACAATCCACAAAAATTTCCCCACCTTCCTACGTATTAAAATATTTATATGAATAAAAACTAAACTCAACAAAAACAGTCTGACAAATTTTCTAGATATTTTTCTGATTATAAAAAATATTACAAAATCACAAATTATTAATTTATAGAGCTCTTTTCAATACTTAAATAATAATAATGAAATAGTACCTACATTAATTAATGTATCGGATACACTACACGAGAGATTTTTTTTTCTTCAGATTGGTCCTTTAAATTAAATCAATTACGAGTTTAAAAGACTCGTAAAACCGCGTCAAATAAATTTTATAAACACAATCGACTCACAAACAAACAATACGAATTATTCAAAATATATCTATTAAACAAAATTAAGTCTTGTTCAATATTAAATAAAATACGACCTATCTCAGAAAGCACTAAGAAATCTCTAAAAAAAAATACCAGGAAACACCATCACATCCCCACCTAACATAAAACGACTCAAAAATAACGATAAATATATATATCTCAGTACAATTATGACTTCCAGGTTGGCGCCGACTTCAAACATCTATCTAGGCCTGGACAATGTACAGTCGTGGATCAAATCAAACATTACAAAATTTATCATTTACAATTTAAATTTTTATCGTAATCTGTCTGAAATAAAATATACATAATAAAATAAAATACATTTTTAAATCAATGTTATTCAAATAATGTTCAATATACTTCTTCTATTTTTCTTTCTTCTGCAGGGAAAAAACCACTGCAATAAGTAGTTATTCTTTTTTTCTCCTGATTACCTATACCTACGTAGATCGTAAATTATTTATCTTCTTCTTTACCGTATCTACTGAAATATTCATTATATCGGCAATTAATTCGTTGCGGGCATTAATGTCACGGTACTTCTTGATTTTTACATTCCATAAACACTTCAAAAATTCATAAATGTTAATAAATTCCTCCGTCTCCGTCGCTGAAAATTTACTTTCCGCCATTTTTAATTAAACTCGTACGTCTAATCGGATTACGCTCTATTCAATTTGACAATCGTCTACGAGTTACGATTTCACGTTTACATTTACGATTTCTGACGTTCGTATACGATTTACTCGTAAGTGTAAAGCAGGCTTAAGACGTAGGGCAAAGGGGGGAAATCCCCGCCAGTGGGGTAATACCGTCCGCACATTTGCGCCTTGTAAAGATATGTATTTAAGGATGGTTTACATACGAGTAGTACGACATTGGGGATTTTTTAAATGCGAAATACTGGACTTCTTGTAATAACATGTATAATGTATTTACATTACACATGCTAGTGATGTATTTCATTGTCCCTTGAGACTAAAAGAAGGTCATCGATAAATTTTTCTCGATTCAGTACGTTTTTTGTAAATTCAGTACTTTTAGAGCTGATGGCGGCTGCACTGGGCCATACTTCATTCTGTCATCATACGGTGCAGTGAAAACACGTGATACATCGAAATCTAATTTTACAAGTGTTTGTATAAGAAAATTACTATTTCGAAGGTATGTATAATTGATTCTGTTTAGCTTAAATTATATATATTTGACAAAGGTGTGTTTTAAGAGGTTTCTTTGTATATCCTATTATGTATTTTAGTCGTAAATTTATAACCGACTTGTAATTACATAATGCGCATATGGGGTAATGTGAGCCGGTCGGAAAGGGAAAATGGCGGCCGGCCAGTATTACCCCATTTTGTTATGTTAACTAAAATAAAAAGTGTTTTTTATTTTTAGTATAGGTGCCACGTACGTACATTAGAAAGGTACCGGAACAGTTACAAGCAGCTTTAGATCATTAGGGAGACAAGCCGCTATGAAATTCAATATTCCCAGAACAACTATCCAGGAAAGAAGAAAAAATAAAAATGTTTCTAAACTTTCAATGGGGCGGAAACCAGTTTTTTCAGTCGCAGCTGAAACAGAACCTACAGATCAAGTTAAAAAGTTACAAGTCTTTTTTTGGTTTGCCATCAAAAGAAGTTAAAAGATGCGCCTTCACTTATGCAAAAAGACGTAATATAAAAACGCCTTTTAGCTTGGAAAAAGAAGAGGCCGGTAATGACTGGTCTCCGACAGAAAACCTACAAAAACCGCACTGCAGCACGACTGAAGAGAATAAAATGCAAGAAGAAAGTAGCACGAATAAGAAGACTCCCGAAAAGGGCACCAGCTCATTCGAACTGAACATTCTTCCATTCACAGAAATTATTCCGATACCTTCTTGTTCTACTAACGCAAACGATAGACCTAAAAGAAACTTTATAAAGCAGCATTCTATTACATATATTCACTTCCACGCCATTAAAGAATATTTTAGAAGAAAAAGAAGAAACAGGAGCACTAGAAAGCTGAAGACAGTTGAGAAAGCCAAAAAAAAGTGTTTGAGGCACAAGACCTTAAAATTGAAATAAGAGAGAAATCCAAACGCCCACAGGCGTGGTAGAAAATGAACCATTTGAAGGAGATGACATGGATACAGAAGTAACTGAAGATATTTATATTATGTATATGTGTGGAATTTCGAAAAAACGGCGAAATATGGTTAAGATGCGTAATATGTGACCTATGGGCACATAAGGCTTATACAAACGCAACAAAAGAAAAGAAATTTATATGTGAAAGTCATGACCGGAATTTCATGAGGCGGCCGGTTTTACCCTACTCGTTCGGGAAATGCCGGCCAAGACAGCATTTTCTTTTTTATGCTTCTTTCAACAGGACTATTTTTTATATTATTTTTATATTAAATATTATTTAAGTACACTACATACTTTCATTTGCGCTCGTTTTCAAGTTAACATTCTATTTTATTATGATTTTATAGATTAATATGCTTGGCCGGAATTCCCCCTCTTTTGATGATGATGTAAACTAGACTCCTACGTCGATCCTTCATTTAGGCTTATTCACTATTAGACGATTCACTGATGTGTGAATTCCGCTGACGAAGGGTTTTGACAGAATATAGTCAAAAACCTTCGTCACTTCAAAACAAAATCGCAAACTTTTAAAAGGCTTTCGCGATTTAGTTGTCTGTGCAAATTAATCCTACACTCCAGAGATCTGAATATGATAGAGATAGTGAATATCAAATGTACTGTTTAATACAGTTAAATCCTATTCATTCAGTCGAAATTCGCAAATATTTTCAACTTTTAAGATTTGGTAAATGTGTGACGATGCTTAAATTGAAATCATTGTACACTACAGCCATGTAGGTTACCTGCTTGGCTATTTAAATAATAAATACGTTTTTTTAAGACGTTGGATAGAGAATTTATTACAGAATATGCAAACTTTTGGCTTTGCATATTGGACAGAGACAAAAAGGGTATGAAATTACACAGTAAAAATTTAGGAGTAGAAGGTGATGGAATGTACGGACTTTTTGCTTGTATGGTAACTGGAAGATCATGGAATACGATAGTTAACGGTGTAGATAAGTATAAAAATATAATCAAATCGAAGGCTCAAATAATTTTTCACTCGAAATCTTTGTTTTAGTAAAGAACCGACGCTAGAAGAAAAGAAGCGAGTTCAGTTAAGATTACCTCAAGTTTTTCCGCACATATGCTATATTTTGCAGAAAGTAAACAGACAGATGTATTTAATATTCAAAACTAACGGATTAGTACATGGTATTGAACACACTTTACAAACGAGATCGAGAAAGTGCACCTTCAAAACTATGTCTCAATGTTGTGTGCGTTCTGTTTACAGTAAAAAGTTGGATAATTCAAAAACCACCTTTGACAAGGTCAAAGTAGCAATGACTCAATATTGGGTTTTATTCAAGATAAATATGTATTATACTTTTGGTAATATCACACAAATACTGAAAATTATCGGTATATAAATGACATATTGGTAATTTTAATTCGTAATTGACTTTGTTAAGTTTAAAAATAAATGTATTAGTTAACATTGCTTCTTTGTATTTGTTCAACAGCAATAAGGTCAAAAAATTCCATATTGTAAAGCAGGTTTAAATATTTTAGCATCCCTATCACTACTAAAATACTAATTGCTGAAAATCCTTACATTTTTTGGGCCAACTGCAACGTACCTATAATTTTGCAATAACACGTAAATTTAAAACTAGGCAACTTGCTTGAATAACATTTCTCGATTCCCTTTTAGCCGTACAGTACCTTTTGTTATTGTTTTCATGCGTTACATGACGAGTTCAAACTAGTAAATAGTTGTAGTTCGACGAGGATTTGTATTTTAAGTGTTTTTATTATTATCTTGGGTATTTTAAAATACTCAAAACATGTAAATGAACGTAAAATCATTTATTCGATCTAACATATTAAACAGAGTCAGCAACTTATCAGAGTAGTTGAAGGAACGATTCGAAGCAAAATAAAAGTCAATTTCTCTTCTAATGATTCGTATACCTATACTATACTTTAGTTTTCGGATAAAAAGTAGTGACATTTAACACATTATCCCAAAAGATATAATAAAAGGTTAGGTTAAGCAATTAAAGTTTCCTAAACTTCAGCTTTGCGTTTATAGAAGTTCCATTTATACGCCCAATGATTTTTCGAATAGTTTGTAATTTTGCATCTGTAATAAACGAATACTAGGATGAGGTACAGAACTACTCGGAGGGAATAAATAAAACATCTAATATATTTATACCCAATCTTTGTCGAGAAGTCATAACAAATAATGTATGGATAGGGACTACAAGTCAAGTTGCAAATTCTTCAATTACAAAATTCTACCTTTAAGATTCAAACTAAGAACATATCTTTTGAACATACCTCTAAGTTAGTGTTTCCCAATCTTTTACGCTTGCGGACCAGTGAAAATAGGAAAAATATTTTGCCAACCGGCGTAAGCCAAAAATAAAACACAATCTATGAATAGGTATTTTTTTATTAAATCTAATGTTACATAAATTTAATTTTTTGTTAGTGCGACATTTGGTGCTTATTTTTTAGTAAATCTGATATACGTGGCTGCACGCTTGTGTCTGCGAGACGAAGCGTTACATTAAAATCCAGTCGACTTCTTTGTTTGGGTTTTATTACTGATATTGTTGAAAAAGTTTTTTTTACATAAATAAGAAGTCGAAAAAACGACCAACAATTCAATAGCTTTATAACAGAGAGATGGATATTCTCTATTGAGAGTTATCCAGAATTGCATTTTATATATGGACACAAGAGTAAAATCAGAAGACAATTATTAATCTAGAGGTTATCTTTACGTGGATCTTCAGTTTCAGCAAAATAATGATTTAAGTTTTCAGCCAACGCCCCTAAATGTTGGTTTATTAAGTATGTTGAATATGACCTTTTGATTGATGTCAGCAGAAACATTTCTACTTCTACATCTTTCTCTCGTACGCGACTATCTAAAAGAGCCAGTTTCTTTTTGAACGCTATTTTATTTCCAAGTGTAAAAATATTCGTACAAGATCCCTGAAGAGAAGTACTAAGTTCGATAAGAAGGCCATATACGCAAGCTTAGTCGGTCATTCCTTTTTCAACAAATTATCTAAGTTAGATTTTCGGTCTAGTAGGAACTGCAGCACTTCTTCCCCCAGTTCGGAAAGACGTGCCAGAACCCTTCCTCTGATAACCATCTCACTTCAGCATGGAGAAAAAGATGGTGGTTTGAGTTCATACTCTCACACAAAGTCGTAAATAATCTGGAATTCGTGGCTGGATTACGAATTTCATTAATTATCTTCACCGCATCGTTCATTACTGTATTTAATTCAGAGAAACGCTTCTTTGCTTCTTCCCAATGGATCATGTAATGATTGAACAAAAATTCTGGCTGTGCGACTACTTTTATTTTTGTAACTACCCCTGATAGACGGCTAATCATGCTAGCAGCTCCGTCTGTACAGTACTTACTTCAATGTATATGCGCCAGTATAAGCCCCGAGCTTTAAAATAGTCATTAAGTTTATTAAATATCTCTGAACTGTCGTGAATAATACAAATATCAGTAATATTTTTTTATTGTAAAGCATTAATATATACCTACATACATAATACACATATAAAATGCACAGCTATTTGAATTTAAAATGTGAAATACGTACATTTATGAAAAGGACGCACTTTGTTAAAGCTAATTATACAGTGTGTATAATCCAAATGGAATAAATTCATTATTTCGGTTACTGTACATATTTATAAAAAATCCCGAAACATGTCATATTTAATTTATAGATTAACATTCTTCAACGTGAAAATGCGATCCCTACCTTCAACCCCCTTCGAATGACAGGTACAACATCCATTTTTTTAAATGGGAAGTATAGGCTTGTGATATATCGTTGTAAAGGTCTCTTTATTCTCTATTCAAAAATGTTATAATTTTCATGTTTGTTGCAACAATTAAGATAGAATAAAATAAAATCATGTTGTTATCGAAATTCGCTACAATATACTCAAAAAATAATATTTAATGCAAAATGTAAAGAAAAATTTAAAACGCTAGAAAAAAATATGAATGTCAATGAAGTAGACGCTCATTTGCGTTTATAAAGATTTAATACATACATCAAAGGCATCATTGCATTACTTACTTCCCGTTTAGGTCTTCATAATAAGAAAGTGAGTAAAAACCATACCAATGTGCTTTTTAGATGGTATCCATTAAAAATACTTTAAAAAGTTTCCGTGGCAACATTAGTTTGTTTAAAACGCCTTAGTAAATTGTTTTGTATTTAAAAGTTGTCATTTAAATTGACAGTTTGATAATTTTAGTTTGAATTTCGTAAAATACAATTCTGGGAAATGGTTAGATTAACGGAAATGCATAAAATAATAGTCATACAAAAGATTGGTTACGGAGATAGAACCCGAACACAACAAGAAGTAACCCGCCTATTTCATGAGAAATTTCCTGATTTACCGCCTATAGCTCAAGGAACAATAAGTAAGATAGAGAAGCAGTTTCGAGAGTTTGGTCATGTAAGGCAGATAAAAAAACCAGCTGCCAATGCACTGAGTGATGAAATCAAAGTAGATGTGATGCTTGAGTTTATGGAAAACCCACATACATCGAGTAGACATGCATCCACTACATTAAATGTTAGCCATACATCGATAGTAAACATATTAAAAGAAAATAAAATGCATCCCTATAAAATGATATCTACTCAGGAGCTTATGGAAGACGATTTTGATAGAACTTATTTTTGTGAGCGAATGATGGACATGCTGGATAACAATATTATCAATTTAGAAGACGTTATGTTTTCTGATGAGTGCACTTTTTCTCTTAGCGGTCATGCTAATCGGCAAAATTGCCGCTACTGGTCTACGGAAAATCCTCACTGGATGAGGGAAGAACACACACAATACCCAGTAAAAGTTAATGTTTGGGCAGGTATTGTTGGAAACCATATCATTGGTCCATTTTTCATTGAGGGCAATTTGAATGGAGATCGTTATTTGGCACTACTTCAAAATGATGTCATTCCAACTTTGGCAAATTTATATCCTGATCCAGGAAACCCTCAAGTTCCAATGAATACGATATGGTTTCAGCAGGATGGAGCACCACCACATTACCAACGCAATGTCCGGCAGTACCTCGATGCAATATTTCCCAATCGGTGGATAGGAAGGCGAGGATCGATAGAATGGCCAGCGCGATCACCTGATCTGACCTTACTTGATTTTTTTTATGGGGATATTTGAAGAGCATTGTGTACAAAACTAAACCTTTGGATTTAAATGACTTAAGAGAACGAATAACGCTTGCGATTAGGTCGATCACGCCTGATATGTTAAATAATGTTAGAAGACAGTTTTATTTAAGATTAGGATGTTGCCAAGACGTTCATGGTGAACATTTTGAACATCTACTTCATTGACATTCATATTTTTTTTTGGCGTTTTAAATTTTGCTTTACATTTTGCATTAAATTTTATTTTTTGAGTATATTGTAGCGAATTTCGATAACAACATGATTTTATTTTATTCTATCTTAATTGTTGCAACAAACATGAAAATTATAACATTTTTGAATAGAGAATAAAGAGACCTTTACAACGATATATCACAAGCCTATACTTCCCATTTAAAAAAATGGGGGTTGTACCTGTCATTCGAAGGGGGTTGAAGGTAGGGATCGCATTTTCACGTTGAAGAATGTTAATTTATAAATTAAATATGACATGTTTCGGGATTTTTTATAAATATGTACAGTAACCGAAATAATGAATTTATTCCATTTGGCTTATACACACTGTATAAACTATTCATTTATTATTGATTATTGCTAAAAGTATTTACATTTCATTTAAATACACCTGAATCCTAACTTTTGTAACAATGAAGTTGCTTTTTCAGTAAAAGTAACACTATTATCTCCATGTTTGCTCAAAATTCCTTGCACTATAGGTTTTTGCTATTCAGTAACATGGAAATTATATATTGTATATCCAATTACTTGCTCTGCAAATTCACCCACTGTGAATTTTGGAGCTTTTTGAATTGTTGTGTATGGAGACAGAAATGCATCTTTTTCCCCTGTTTACATTTATCAAGCTTCACTGACTTATCGTACTACTGTGAACTTTGAAACTCCAGTTGTATTGACAACTTTTACGAGAATGCCATATTGGTCAGCTAAATATGGCAGTATTATAAAAAGTAAATGTTTTACAATTAGGCCGAAATAAATAATGAACATTTTTTTAAAATAATTGTAAACATATTATTTCTCGAGTATTTTGAGAGAAATACTTTTTTTCTTAATCGCACCAGAGCCTTCGCTAGAAAGAGCAGATGTTGACGGTTCCAACATTATAACCCCGAAAAATATTAAATTGTACAATTTAATACATGAAATTCCTGTAACGTATTATATTACCTTTTAACATCATAACAATATGGTGTAGTTTTGAAAAAACTTGTACATAATAAAAGAAAATAATGACACAACAAATATAAACAATACAAAACGGCTGACAGACAAGTGATAAATTAGCGCCAAATATTCGAAAATAATCACGTGATTCGGTCGATATTTTTACAGCGGCTAGATCATATCTTCATCTCTTCTCAATCATATAGATCATATATACCTCCTTATTCTTGGTCAAAACGCGTATCTGCACAAGTATCAGTGGAAAACGTGCGGACTTTAACAAAAATACTTTATTTTGTAAACTATTTGAAGATTGTTGAATTCAGTCCGACATTGGTGAAGAAATGGAATCATCACTACCACTGTCGTCTCCAAGAGAAATTATGAATGGTTCTATAACTTCATCGACAATTTCGTCAATATCTTTCATCCGAGCTTCTTCTTTAATAATACGATTTATACATTTTTGCCTAGTTGTTGCAGTTACATTATTGATAGCATTATGTAAAAGTTGCTTAACTTAATTTAATTTAAAAGTTCTATTTTTCGCAGCTACCTCAATTTTTTTATTTGTGCCCACACAAGTTCAATCGGATTCAGCTCGCAGTGGTATGGAGGTAAACGAGGAACAGTCTTGTTTTTTGACTTTTGCAATTTCATCGATTACATATGAATTGTATTTACTTTTGACCATATTTACTAAGTTCAACAATTCTGCGCTCTAACCTCCTCATACTCTATCGCCTTTTGTAACCAATTTTGTATGTCTGCTTTTTTCCACAATATTGTTGGTGCTTTTCAACCTTGCGGCTATGATACGGTGCATTATCCATCACTACGACAGCATTCTCTTGTAGATAAGGTAATATATTAGACAACCAATCCTCAAACACTGTGGCATTCTTTCCTCATGATAATCAGAGGTTTTCTTCCCCTCCAACAGCAACAAACCATTTTCCATGAAGCCATCCGAACTGCCAATATGTAATATTATCAGGCGACGTCCCTTACCAAATGGATTTTTTAATCCTGTTGTAAGTCCTTCCAGAAACCCCTGTCTATGGCTTCACACATTTGTGTACATCCATATCTTCTGCACTGTATGACCCTCATTCAACCAGGTTTCATCTAAATAAAAAATTGGTCTATTCTGGGATCTGTATAATGAAATATCTTTCAGATATTGTCGTCTCCATCTTACGATATCATCTCTCTCAGTAAGAACACTGTTTCTGCCACGTTTAAGGTATCTGTGATTATTTAGATATATAAATATACCTACTATAAATATTCTCACTTAAAATTTAGTTGCTTCATTAAGCGGTACAATGTTGAGCGACTCATATTTGGCAGTTCCCTGCTATTATTTATTTGAGCCAGCACTTTATCTAGCATGGGCAGTTCATTTTGTCGATACATGTTGTGAACAATTTGACAAACGGCACCTTTGACAGCTTCATCATAAGATTTCAGTACAGAATGCCTACCAGTTATATTTTTTGGCTCTGAAGTTTTCCCTGTTTTCTTGTATTCGTTGATAACCTGATATACTGTCGGTTTTGAAATTCCTACAATCATATCTTGTAAGACAAGGATATGTTATATATGTAACATATATAACATGCAACATATAATATGTTGCACTCTGTAAAGTTACCTAGTACTTGAGAAATCTGTTTAATCATGTCGCCTTTTCTCATGTCGGGTGTATCCGTCACAAGTTGTTTATAAGCATTTATTGCTGCAGCTCTACACAAATGACTTGCTTTCTCTCATTTCTTTGGAGAACACATATTTGCGCTTTTAGCAGCACTGGTGCTGGGTTCTGCATTCATTTTTGAAATCAACAGCTACAAAATTATAATTTTACAAGAACTGAAATTCTCTTATTACTTCCATAATCTATTAATCTTCAAATCGAAGCTATAGAAAGAACTAATCTACACCGCAAAATAGTTAAAGTAATATAATAATGATAATAATTTAATAATATGATAACAAAACTCTATAAACGTAGACGTAATATAAAGATGTCAAAATATTTGACAGTTGATGGCAAAAAGCGAATGTTCTACGGTGTTATTTTGCCTTGCTCTGGACCAATAAAAAACAACTGTCACTTGGGTCTGTTCAGAAATTTGTCTCTCTTTTTGGAATATACCATAGTTTTCCATGAACGCGATAGTACATCTACTTGTTTTCTTTTAATATTGATCATTCTTATAATAAAAATCACAGTACTAATATATTTCTGTTGAAAATATTAAAATGAAACTGTAATTGCATTATTTTATGTAGAATATATCTTTCATCTTTAACTAATTCTCGGAATATAGACTCTTTAATGCAACATCTTTTTTCTGCTAGACAAACACATATTACTTCCTAAGGAACTCTATACTCTATTTTTAAAGTAGAGAGACGAATTTCTGAACAGACCACTTTGACAGTGAAATCTCATTGGTTGAAAGCAAGGCCAAATGACACCGTACAAATCTTGCTCAGATTCTGATCAACTGACATTGTTTATAATTAAGCCTTGTTTCTATTATTTCTCCGTTATTTCATTATATACTTTATCAGTTCTTTTCGGAGTTCGACAGTAATAGTTATCAGATACACTCGTAAGTAATTTATAAGCAATATATTGAAATAAATACAATTAAAAGAGTTTTATAGTTGGTCTCCAATATGGATGCACAACCAAGTACAAGTGCCGCTGGCCGTGAACATGCTTGTTCTCCTCCGAAAAAGCGTGAAAATACGAATCATTTGCGTAGTACCGAAAAGCAGACCCTGATCAATGCTTACAAGAAAATTATAGCCGATACACCCAATATCAAGAAACTTGACATGATAAAACAAATTTCTGACGTAGTAGGCAAGTGAATACAATTTATTACATATGATCTATATTTTACAGAGTATGCTTACAGGAATTTCAAGAGCAAGAGTGTATCGGGTGGTTAAGGAGTATAAAGCCTCTGGAAAATGTGCAGATCCTAAAAAGATTAGTGGTAGGCCTTCTTTACTGAAATCCTTTGATGAGACTGTGAAAACTGCTATACGCCAAATAGTTCACAATATGTTTCGACAAAATGAACCTCCGACATTAGATAAGGTGCTGGTGCAAGTAAGAAATGACGAAGATTTGCCAAACATGAGTCGATCAACATTGTATTTGCTAATAAAGCAAATGAATTTTAAGTAAGAAATATTTATTACATAGAAATACATGTATATAATTGTGCTATGTCCTCTAGATACTTAAAAAGGAGCAGAAATAGTATTTTGACCGAAAGAGATGACATTGTAAGATGGAGGCGACAATATCTCAGAGATATTTCACAATGTCGGGCTAGTGGCTTGGTGGCTTGCACACTTGCCTCGTAGTCCGGCAGTACCGGGTTCGAACCCCGGTGCTTCCTTTCTGAGTTTGGTTTTCTGTAGTTTTCCAAATTCCACGGCAAATGCGGAAAGGTAACATCTTAAGTCGGTCTACAGCCGCAGGCGTAATAATAACTCATGGCCAGCCGATGCCCCCTGTAATTGGCGCAAGCTGTTGGGGGATGCTAAGGCATGGATTATTATTATTATTATAATATAGAGCTCAGGACAGATCAATTTTCTATTTGGATGAAACTTGGGTGAATGAGGGTCATACAGTACAGAAAGTGTGGACTGACACAAGTATTCACAGTTGTAGACAAGCCTTTATCGAAGGGCTTACAACTGGATTAAAAAATCCAGCAGGAAAGGGACGTTGTCTTATTTTGTTGCACATTGGAAGTTGTAATGGCGTTGTAAAAGATGGCTTATTATTATTTGAAGGAAAGAAAACCACTGATTACCACGATGAAATGAATGCCACTGTTTTTGAAGAATGGTTCTCTCGAATATTAAACTATTTACCTGACAATGCTGTTATAGTTATAGATAATGCATCATATCATAGTCGTAAAATAAAAAAGCCACCATCATCATGGAGAAAGGTGGATATTCAAAATTGGCTAACAAGTAAGGAAATACAATTTGATGAGGATATGGTCAGAGCTGAACTGTTAAGCTTGGTTAAAATTCATAAGAATATTTATAATTCCAATGTTATTGATGAACTAGCAAAATCACAAAATAAAACTGTGTTACGATTACCTCCTTACCACTGCGAACTGAACCCTATCGAGCTTGTTTGGGCCCAAATAAAGAATGAAGTGGCTGCCAAAAACAAAACCTTTAAATTATCTGAAGTGAGACAATTATTACTTGACGCCTTGGTAAATGTAACAGCTACTACTTGGCTAAAATGCATAAACCATGTTATAAAAGAAGAATCCCGTATGAAAGATCTTGATGCAATAATTGACGAAGTAGTAGAACCATTCATCATTAGAGTTGAAGAGGATAGTGACAGTGAAGATTTTGATTGTAGTTCGATATCATCATCATAATTTAGAGATATATTAATTTACTTCTAATAGTTATGAGCAGCTCATAAGTTTATGATAAATATTTTTATTACATTTGCATTTCTGTAAATAAATATTTGAATGTAATTTTTGCTGAACCAGTAAGTTTACAATAAATGTATTATTAATGTATATTTTGTATTATAATAAATAAATGTTATGTATCTTATCTATTCTCCGTTTACACTTTCTAATATTTACTTAATTTCTTTCCTCTTCTGTCATCCTAGATAAATTCCTGTTGTTGATTTCTGCATAGGTCTATACTTAATATATGCGTGTCACAAATACAAAAATTATTTGAATTTTGCCGCGTACAAATTGTTTTCAAGATTTTCGTGCATGTACTTTGGGCCAGGCGTACGTTCAGAAATTCGTCTCTCTACTTTAAAAATAGACTATAATAGTTTTCAATGTTTATTGAAAACAGTATCTAAATATACCTAAAATAGATAAAATATACGTTGTTACACATTTGATAAAGAAAAGAAGAATTACATATATAATTATGTACTGAAAAACATTTCCACAAATATAGCTATATATTTACAATCTACCAAAATATTCAATTATTAAAATTCGTTTTTAACCTATAATCGAGATTGTAGCACTATTAGCAACTATCTGACACTCACTAAGTCACTACCATAGATAACATAAACTACACTGATCACAGTATAAATAATGTTTATACTGTGCCCTGATTTCGAAAGGTAGGGGGTTATATCATCTATGTTTAATAGGCGCTGAACCATCGTTTTTACAGCTGGGTGTTACCCGCACAATTTTCCGCAGAAAAGACTAAATTTTTAAATCGTTTGCGTAAGTAAAACTTTTTCCTTAAATGCAAATTTTGTAATACAATTAAACAAAGATTTAAATCTTGATAATTTTAGAAAAGAATCTATTTTGACAAAAGAACAAATGCCAAAAAAAACCAAAGTTAAGATTACAAGTTTTTCTGCGTAAGTTAGAAACTAAATATTTCTCACTTATAATCCACTTAACCAACTCTTTTCAAATAATAAAATGCCATTTTATATATCGACGTATATTTAATAAAAAATATGTCCATCTATGTATAAAAACAAAATTTGACCAATGGGTTTTAATGACTTTATACAAGTAAAAGGTAAGTCATATACACGCAACTGACTCATACAAATTACTTAACATAATAAAATCCTTAAAAAATATTGGGGCGAGGAGAAACGTATTTACAACATGATTTTCAACCCAAGGTCATATTTTCGTATAAAATCTTAGATTGACCTTATGGAAAAATGTTAGTAACAAACACTAAATTACTTATAATACATAAATAACATGACATAATATACATACACAACAATAAACCTATTTGACATTGGTTATTGTATTGTATTAGTTAGTCTTCAGTTTTTTTCGCACTTCGTGGTCTTCTGCTTCAGTCGATTTACGCTTTTTCGATTTGCTTTGTAGTCGCTCTACTGGCGTCTTCTTAAGCGCCTTCATTTTTCTCGTTTGCACTTTGAAAATATCTTGTTTACCAATATGAATGCGGCCATGTTTTGTACCTAAGCCGTCAACAGTTATATTCTTTTTAATAGTCTTTTTGAGCTCTTTCGGTTTGCGACACGCTTGTTTCATGAGATCTTCTGTTGGTAGTTTACTTCTTCTGACTGTAAAGTCTACTCTCGGTCCTGCATTTGTAAAAATTTGGTTTTAGTTAAAAGAATACTCTGTATTGTTGAAAATTTTTCATATACATGTGGCTTAAGCTAAGAAGCACTATTACAACAGAAATACAACATATTTTAAACCTGTCTGTTCTAATATACCGCCTAATTCTGAGCAAACGCAACGATCCGAATGTATGAATATTTCTCCCGCTTCGAATACAATTCCCCTGAATGCTGTAGGCGTGTCAACATCAATGTCATATATCATACATACTTACATATTATGGAGCCGCGTAAGAAAAATTATCTGATTACCAAATTAATATTAAAGGACTATAAATTGTTTAGTCCTGTGTTATGGTAATGAGTAAATTGCAATACGTTATTCTACAAAGCGTAATGAAATTATTAATAAGCGGTTAAGAAAATTGCAAATAAGGCATCAAGAGATTTAATAAATTAAATTTTAATAATAAAGGTCACAAAAACTGTTCATAGTAAACTAAATAAACTTCAGAAATAAATAAAAACTAAATTAAATTCTAGTAATGTTAAGAAAAATTTACTCTTACAGATAATAAAATAAATTGATCATAATGAGAAATTAATTATATAATAACGGAAATTCATCCGTTTAAACTTATCACCGTAAAATAATTGATGATGTTTGGAATATTTATAATTACGAAAACCATTTAATTGTAGTATGCGGTTAACGGAAGAGCAGCATATGCCTAAATCGTTGGAAATATCGCTAACTGTCAAATTTGAATTTAGTTCTATTGCAGCGTATACTAAAATGAACGTATCATTAGGAACTCTGCGATTTGGGAATAATGGTTTTAAATTTTGTATGGAACCAGTAATGTCTATTTTCTTTTCTTATTTTCACTATTCAAACGCTTAAGAGACTCCGTATAGGGTGACAGTGGTGACACTAATTTGTGACATTAGTTGTTAAATGGTTGCGCGACAGACTGGTTTGTGATTGGCTAAACGCGTTCAGGGGAATTGTATTCGAAGCGGGAGAAATATTCATACGTTCGGATCGTTGCGTTTGCTCAGAATCAGGCGGTATAATTTGAAGACGCAATTGTGTTTAGTAAATATAACAGAAAGTAAAATTTATTAGGTATCCCATTGTCCATTTTAAATGTTTGTATTAAATATTAATAAAACAAATAAAATACAACACTGATTTAGAGCTATGCTTAATTAAATTTCAATCAAGCAGGATAGACACTGTTTATTTTTGTAATTTGTAGATGTTAGTAACCTACATTACCAAGAAAATAAAACCCTATTATGATGGTTTAAAACAATAAATTGGCATTGCAGAATACAATCTTTTAATTTGATTTAAATTGATTGCCACTGATATGTAGCTTTTAATTTAATCTTTAAGTTGCAAAATAGATGTGTATGGACAAAATATAGCAAGTAATTTTCATGTAAAATTTTAAGGGAAGCAATTCACACAAGGCCGTAAGTCTATTACAAACAAGAATTCAAAAAAATATCAATAAAGTTTTTACCAAATGAAAATGTCTTCAGGAGTCTGCATTTATCAGGATCATTGTAATGGAAGTCACAAAATACAAACTAATTTGGGGTAATTTTATTGGTATAGAATTGATTAGTTTGAGATTTTAGTTGGAACAAAATTATTGCATATTTTAAGATAAGTATGTCTGTTATATTTTGTATTAGTTATATGCTTAGTTTTATACTGTATCTTTTTAGGTTATTTGATAATTATGATTAAATTATTGTAATTGAATTAGTATTTCATAAGTTCATGTAACTATAAATAACTTGAAAGATTATAGTATATAACTAACTCTTGTAGTCAAAATTATACGTACTACCATATGTGCACATATGTATATAATTATTAAAATTAAAAAAATTATTTTATCAAACTTACCGATTTCATCGAGTTCAATTCTGGGTGTTTTACAGCCAGATTTTTTCATATGTATTCTAAAAGACCTCATTAAAACTTTTCCATTAGTTGCAGTAAAACTAATTGCATGTTCTAAACCTTGAAGTCTTACGTTTTCTACATGTTCTCTATGAAACATATCTATAAATATTGATTTTAAATGTTTCAATTCATTACTTTGCACCCAATCAGGGCCCGAAAATATTAAACACGGTTTTGTACCTAATGTTATTTTTGGACTACTAAAATCTCTAAATCCGTTAAATGTTTCTATTCCTACTTCTACCATATCTAATAAAGAATAATCAAACATTCTGCCAAATACTATGTTATCTGGTCGTTTTTTATTGTGCGATCCGAATACGAATAACGGAGTTTCATTTTTTTTGCAGAGTTCTTCAATAGGAACAATATTTTCAAATATGGTTATGTCATTTTTCTTTGATAATTTTCTAGCATCAGGTTTTTTAATGTCATAAAAATCGCTTATCAATTTTCTAACTTTTTCGGAAGCTTTTCGACCATGTAAAAATAAAGTACGCTTGGGTCCTTCGATAACTTGCGGTTCTCTTGACAGCAATACTTTCTTACCTTTTCGTGTCGTGGATTTACTATAATGATAAGGGATGAAAAAACAAATTACGTTATGTAAAATACTAATTTAACTTACACCACACGTTGTATAACACTCATTCTATACAGTATTTTTACAGTATTAAGCTATTTTAAAAATAATTTCATAACACGTGGTAAAAACACTAACAACAATAACCTAAACGGCATTTACATGCCAACATAATCCGCAAAAACATATGTTTGAAGTACCGCCAACTTAAAATTCAAAACAACTTCGAATTTTATATTTCTAATATTAAAATTTCAGAGGAAAATGAAATAAAAAGAAAATATTTACAATTATTAAGTGTTTTCACTCATTTAATATTTCAAGTAAAAACAGTTAGATAGAATTCATGAAAAATTAACAAAAATTACAAAATAATTACCTAGAGTAAATTTAGTTGCATGATCCTTATTTAATTAGGCGGAAATTAACCTATGCATGGCGTTCTTTTGTTCGAATGAACTTCAGAAAACAACCCGAATCTTAATTATAATAATTAAATTTGAATTGAATTAATGTTAATATTTCTTCAAATAAACATTCTTCCTAAATACGATAGTTTTTTTTGCAGAGTACATGTTGCATATATATTTCAAACAAGAAAGTAATAAAAAAAATAGGTTTCTTAAAATAAATAGCTTTGCACAATGTGTTAAATAATTGTTTCAATTACCTTTGGTCTTAAAAAATTTCCACCTTCATAACACATCTAATATGTAATCAAACTTCTTTTGTTCCCACTTGGTAGATATATTTACTAGAAATTATTTGAAAGATTTAAAATTGTGATCTTACTTATCAATATTTGAAATAATAATGGCCATTATTATGAACATGTAATCTATCTATATACAATCTTAGTTGTGTATAGGGAAAAAAAAAAATCGGTGTAGTAATGCAATCATAACGAGCCATTCAAAAAATTTATAATTGGAGTAGACTGTGAAATTGGGTTGGTACTTTAGCCACTTCCACATAATGACACATTACTTGATGCTTGACAGTTTCATTTGGTTTCATTGTAAAAAATGGTTATGGCATTGAAATGATACTACAACAAAAAAGAAAACAAATAATTTATTTAATATCGAAATCATAATCAAAATTTACATATAGCTACAGAAGTTGTTGAAAATGTTGTCCATTTACATCTAAACAAATTTAATTTTCTTAATAAGAGTTTTGAAAAATTTGACACAAACTTATAGTTTCAATGTCAAATAATAAATGTCATTATGTGGAAGTGGCTAAAGTACCAACCCAATTTCACAGTCTACTCCAATTATGAATTTTTTCGATGGCTCGTTACAATCGCGGTCCAAAGTTCACGTAGTAACGAGAAAATGATTTCTCTTTATGAGTCCGGCCCTGTCGCAGTTAAATATATTTGCGTCAATACGGGCTTCCACCTCTAATTCATCAGTACTTCTCTTGACCGACGAATTATATTGTTCTATTGGTATTTGTCAGTACCACCACAAACTTAAAGAAAAGTATGATATATAAATAATTACATACAAATAATTAAAAACCAGGTATTTATCCCATTAGACACGTCATGGACACGCTACATACAGCTTTTTGTTTTATGACTATTTTTGTTTTATTGTAAACATAATAATTTTGTTTTAAAAGAAGTTTGACGTTCAAACTATTTAATTTTAATCGTACTAATTAAAATGCGGAATAGGTTTGTCCACATATTAAACATAAAAGCTATTATCGATATCCACAAAAAAAAACAATGCCATATGTGCGGCCGAGTATGTTTTGGTAAGAAAACAACAACATTTGCTATCGTCTAAATAGGAAGTTATTGTTAAACGTATCGTCCGGAGTTTTTTCGATTTTTTGTAGGTCAATGAACTTGAACTGCAGCTGTATTTTGGTAAATATAAAAGAAACAAAGATATGAACCGACTTCAAGTACAATTTGACCCTAAAAATTTGGAAATTTTGGATGAATTACAAATAAATTTCTTTTTTGATTTCCAGTTAGACATTTATATGTATTCTTCATATTCTCATAGCTTTGTAACTATTCAGCGGTAACCCTGTATATAAAATAATATAAAAGGCAATATTCGTATGTGTCCGTTATAAACTAAAAATGTTCCGCGTTGTTCGGAGAAGGTTTAAACTGTTGGAATCCTTAATCTGACTAGTAGAAAGAAAGTTAGGGGCTTAATAATATGATATTAATTATTGGATTACCTCCTCGTGGTACACCCCGGGCAACGCTGAACTAGTTCCACGGTCAAAAATCCACACATATAGAGAAGTGATATTTAACGTACTATTATTTAAATGTAGATGGCGCCACGAGACAGTACTTCTCACGTTGAACTTTACGAGGTAAGAAATGGTGTTTTGGATGTATAGAAGTAAGCTCGAGTGCTGCTGTTTTTTAGAAAACTCGTGCGGCAAAATGGTGCCTTATGAAACTTGTATTTTAATATACTATTTTGCATTCGTAAGGAACTCATTATAAAACCCAAAACAGTATCGAAATGAGCTTCATTTCGATACGCTTCTTTTCATTTTCCAATGTTGGCGTTGATCGAACACCGAAATAAATATCTTATTGCTGTCATTTAATTTTAGGAATTTAAGTACATTTGACAGAAATGATATACGTATAAAAGAAAAATTATTCACAAACAACGTATATTGTATACCATTGACAAGAAGATATATTAGTTTCTGTCACTTATGTTTATACTTTTAAGTAAAATATTGTAACGTTTGTCTTTTCGGGTTCTTAAATAAAACTAACAATAACTTTAAACACACACTATATTAATAATAAAACGTATAAGAATATAAAACTAACTATTAACAATAAGCACATTTATGTATTTATATCTATGTATCTATATTTATGTGTACTGCGCGAGGCTCTAGGATTGAATGTCACCATCCCTTCTTCGACAGCTTTTATATCGTGGCTTATATGTTCTCGACGCATGGGGAACACTCCAGAGAATTCCAGATCAGTATGACGCGCTACGCGTCGTAGGATGAGTCATCACATTGCCCCCTTCTTAAGAATGAAGTTTCGTCCCGAAACATGTCAAGTTTTGGTTCCCCCAACCGATGGCGAAATCGACAGGTAGGGCCTTTGTTACATTGTGACGTCATATCGAAATAAGAGTCCACTGTCTTTACTTGTCTGGATGGACAGGAATATTCAGGCCGGTAACTGCATACCAGAATTTCCATACCAGTATATCGGAAGATTACTTCCAACATGCTCCTTACAATTCTCCAGTCCAGGCGGTCCAATCCACAACCCAATTTTGGAACTGCTAATTTAAAAATGTCTTGTTGTAACATTTGTTCTCGTAAGTGGACCAGGGCCTCCCATAAGGCACGATAGGTTGGCTTCAGGTTTAACAGTTCTTTCGTGACCAAATAAAATATGGGCTGTCCTTCATTTAGTATTTGGAGACTCTTCCCAATTGCTGGTCCCTGCTGCCTTAATTTTTCGATTCTGCCAAATCTCTCTTTAAATTCCCTGGCAATTCCTTTGGCCATTAGCAGATCTCGGGCTACGCAATGAGCAAGCGCGTAGTCTGGCGGCACCGTAAACAAATCTTGCTGTTTCTCGATGGTTATCCCAAATCGAGCTTTTCTCGAACCAGAATACTTTTCCATAAAGTCTTCGAAGGTTAGTTCCTGGTATTGGCTATCCAATCGGCGCAAGTCAGCGGTTTCGTCATTATTGTCTCCAGAGTATGGGGCTAATCGATTAAAATGTACGAGTATTGGCTTAGTGTGAGGTGTTCGCCTGATGCGGTATATTACATCGTTGATCCGCTTCAACATCTCGTACGGCCCCTCCAAATTCTTTTGAAGTTTTGGAGATAGGCCCCGTCGGCGTTGTGGATTATATAACCAAACCCGATCGCCTTCATGGTAACCACTCTTCTCGGCGTTGATGTCATAGCTCTCCTTCATTCTGTCACTAGCATCTTGGATATTGTGTCTGACTTGTTCATGTATATTATCTAGTCGTCGTCTGGCGTGCTGACATAATATTCTCCGGCAAGATCTTCACCAGGCTTGCTCCCAAGCTTTAAATCACAGGGCAATCGGAGTACCCTCCGGAATAGCACGTTTGCTGGTGATTGGCCAGTTGTCTCTTGAACGGAGGCCCGATACGCCATTAGAAATAATGGTAAATGTTCGTCCCATTCTCTCTGGTGTTCGGAGACCACTTTGGATAAGTGTCTGATCATGTTCTTGTTAATTCGCTCTTCCATCCCATCTGATTGTGGATGCAAGGGAGTTGTTCTCGTCTTCCGTATGCCCAAAAGTCCACACATCTTTTCGAATAGACTGGACTCAAAATTTCGCTCTTGATCGGAATGAAGTTCCAAGGGTACATCAAAACGGCTGATGAACTCCTTCACAATCACGTCTGCTACAGTTCCGGCTTCTTGATTTGGTAGAGCATGTGCTTCAACCCATTTGGTAAAGTAATCCATGACCACTATTATGTATTTATTTCCTTTGTCGCTTTCTGGAAAAGGGCCGGCGGCATCTATGGCGATCATTTCAAATGGGCTTCCTACATTGTATTGGCGCATGGGTGCACGTCGACGCCTCTGGGGACCATTACTTCCGGCGCAATTAGCACACTTTCGGCACCATTGTTTCACATCTCGTGAACAATTCACCCAGTAAAATCTCTGGCGCACCTTCTCCAGTGTTTTATGGACTCCAAAATGTCCCCCAGAAGTACCATTATGGAGTTCTCGCAATACCACTGGTATTCTTTCCTTGGGAACCACCATTTGCATCTTCCGCTCGCTTCCATCGTGATTTTCGACCTCACGTCTCAGGAGATCGTCTTCTATGGTTAAGGAATCCCATTGTGTGTATGATTTCAATTCTCGTGAATGGGGAGCAATTTCTCGCCAGGTCGGTCTTTGCCAATTTCTCTTCCAAGCCCTGAGGACTGCAAGATCCTGATCAGCTTCCCCTGATCTGCGCGCAAATTGTCAGGTTGCCATTGGTCATCAACCACGGTGGTTCTAAGAGCGTTGGCCTATTTGTCTTCGATTCGGTTGCAATATCGACAGTCTTCTGGACAGGGCCTTCTGGAAAGGGCATCTGCATTTTGATGTTTGAGACCTGCTCTGTGCTCAATGTCGAAGTCATACTCCTGTAGCCTCTCAATCCATCTAGCTACTTGGCCCTCTGGATTCTTAAATTGCAAGAGCCACTTTAAGGCAGCGTGATCAGTGCGGATCAGGAACTTCAGCCCATACAGGTACTTGTAAAAGTGCTCAATGGTCTTAACTACTGCCAATAGTTCTCTCCTGGTTACACAGTAGTTCCTCTCCGGTTTGGACAGGGTCTTGCTGAAGTATCCAATGACCTTTCTTGTCCATCTTGGATTTGAGAGAGCACGCCACCAATCCCGACGTTACTGGCATCCGTATCCAGCACAAACCTCCCAGATGGCAGTGGATAGTTTAAAACAGGTGCACTGATCAACGTACCTTTTAACAACTCAAAGGCCGCTTGGCATTCGTTGTTCCAACTGAATGATCGATTTTCTGTTAGGCGAGTAAGTGGTTTTGCAATGTTGGAGAATCCAGGAACGTAGCGTCGATAATACGTGCATAATCCCAAAAAGCTTCTTAGCTGATGTTTGTCTTTGGGTACCGGCTATTTTTCTACAGTTTTTACTTTTTCTGGATCCACAGCCACTCCTTTTCCGGAAACCACATGTCCAAGGTAATTTACCTCCTTGCGGAAAAGGTTACACTTCTTTGGACTTAATCTCAGGTTGGCATCTCGCAACCTCTGGAATACTACTTCCAAATTCTTCATGTGATCTTCAAAGGTCTTCCCTACCACAATCACATCATCGAGATATACCAGGCAGGTATTCCAAGACAGTCCCCTCAGTACAGTGTCCATGAGTCGCTCAAAAGTAGCTGGGGAGTTACACAGTCCAAATGGCATGACTGTAAATTGCCAGAGTCCTGTACCTAAACTGAAGGCAGTCTTCTCTTTGTCATTGGGATCCATTCCCACTTGCCAATAACCGCTCTTTAAGTCGAGAGTAGAGAACCATTTTGCTCCTGCCAAGGTGTCTAACGTATCGTCTATTCTTGGGAGAGGATAGCTGTCCTTTTTGGTCACACTATTCAAACGACGATAGTCCACATAGAATCTGGTAGATCCATCCTTCTTCCTGACAAGGACCACTGGTGAAGCCCATGGACTATTTGATGGTTCAATTACTCCTTGGCCTTCCATATCTTGTATAATTTGCTTGGCTTCCTCACGTTTTGCCAGTGGTAACCTTCTTGGTCCTTGTCGAATTGGACTCGCATCGCCGGTATTTATTTTGTGCATTACAATATTGGTTCTTCCTTTCATACCAGTTTCAGTTTCAAAGACGTCTTCATAATGATTGATTAGGTCCTTAACTTGGCTTTGTTCCTTCTTGCTCAATCCTTGACAGGCGGAGTCGATTATCTTGGACAATATCTCAGGAACCTGCACGAATCCATTCTTCTTCGCCTCTATACGATGAACGACGGCCGACACTGGCGAACACCACCCCAGAATAGTACCCTTCTTCAATGAAACATGGTAATGGTTCACATTCATTACCCTTATTGGTACAGTCTTCCGAGTCTTAACCAGCATTTTGGCAACTACTATTCCTCGGCCCACCTCGTCATCATCAGCCTTTGGTTCCAACATTGTAACATTCCCGTCCAAATAATCACCTTCCATACACGCCGTCAAAAATGTCTCACTTCTTGCATCCAGAACAACATTCTCTGCAGTAATTACTTGTACACTCCCACAATTTTTCCCATGAAGAAATAATTCTTCATTATTTATTTTTAAAGTGTCTTCTTTCATATTTAACTGGAAGCCGTAGGTGTTCATGATGTCTAATCCCAAGATTATTTGTTCTTCTATGTCGGCTACGAGAACGCGATGTTGGATTGATGTTGGTCCTATGATAAACTTGACATCTACTTCACCTTCCACAGAAGCTGCTTCTCCAGTAGCTGTCCTAAGTCTCCATTCGCTAGAAAGTAATTCTTTATTCCTGGATATTAAATCGGGTCGTACAATGGTTTTCGTCGACCCAGTATCTAGCAAGCAAGCATAGGTCCTTCTTTCCATAACAGTGTCCACATACCGGCCATTGGTTTGATGTTGCAAGGATGCGATTTGGACAGGCCTTGGGACTTGCAGATTCTCAGCCGATTCTTTCTTGGTCCTTTTACCCCATTTATTCTGAATATGACCGTTTCTTCTACAATTCCCGCATGGCCGAGCACTTTTATTTGGTTTGATCTGATTCAGGACTTGACTAACCACCTGCTCCATGAACTTCTCATTTTCCTGTTCGTCGAAAGAACAGCCACGAGCATTGTTCCGAGAGGCTTGTTTTGCAGTCTCAAACTCAAGTGCGTACCCCAAAGCATCGATCGAGGTTTTCGGTCGTGCCAACCTTAATGCTTGCTGCGTATCAATATCACGTAGACCATCTATGAACGTCTGGACAGCTAGGTGTTCCATGAAATTCTCTGGCGCCATCGGATATGCAAGTCGAACTAGACGAGCAATATCTGCCTCAAATTCCTGAAGATTCTCGCCTTTCTTCTGTGATCGATTCTTCAGTTGGATATGGTATTTTTGCTCCAAATGCGCATGGCCATATCTCATCTCCAAGCGTTTAATGATTTAAGAATAATCTTTACGTTCCTCAGGAGGCAATGTCTGCAAAATATCACTAGCATCACCCCTCAGTGCTATGACTAAAGCAGTCGCCTTCTCGACAGAAGACCATGCGTTTGCTTCTGCGGCCGCTTCGAATTGTGTCAGGTAAGTTGCCCATGACGTCTTTCCATCAAAGGTTGGTGGCTTGATTCTGGTCTTCGAGATAGTCACAGGTTCTTCTTTTATTTTGATGGGCCCCGGTATAACTTCTTCGTTGACCTGCTTGGGATCAGAATTACTCGTGGTAGCGGGTAATTTCATCTGAGTCATTATTGCCTCTAAAAGTCTAGAATGTTCTTCAATTTTCTCTTCTATAGCTATGAAAACCTCTTCCTTTAACGCTTCTGATTTTTCCGCTAATCGCTGTTCTAGAACTTTCTCCAATTTTCTAGTAATTTCTTTTCCAGATTTTTCTCGAGGATTCTAGCTGTTTCTAGGTTTCTTTGTTCCATTTGTTGCATTTGAGTTTGTGAATCTATTAGACGCTGTTCCAAATTTTTCGCACTATCCAGATTCTTCTGCTCCATTTGTTGCATTTGAATTTGCGCGTTCTCTATTAGTCGTTGTTCCATATTTTTCGCACTATCCAGATTCTTCTGCTCCATTTGTTGCATTTGAATTTGCGCGTTCTCTATTAGTCGGTGTTCCATATTCATCAACAGCGAATTCACGTCTGCATCTCCACCTGGAACTTGAAAGACATAATTCTCTGGATCCTCGTCTTCTTGGATCAACACATTGCGAAGCCGTTGCTGGAGGATTGACTTTTTGCCAGTTGTATCCTCATCCCTCTCTTCTAATTCTCGTTTCAAATCGGTCACTCTTAATTCCGTCAGTTTCATTCTATTAGCCATCACGATCTTTAAAATAACGTCTTTCCGCACTGTATATTTATTTAAACAAATACTTAATTAACACTTAATTGTCTACTTAGTTTATTATTTAATAATTAGCTCACACCGGACACCATTGTAACGTTTGTCTTCTCGGGTTCTTAAATAAAACTAACAATAACTTTAAACGCACACTATATTAATAATAAAACGTATAACAATATAAAACTAACTATTAACAATAAGCACATTTATGTATTTATATCTATGTATCTATATTTATGCGTACTGCGCGAGGCTCTAGGATTGAATGTCGCCATCCCTTCTTCGACAGCTTTTATATCGTGGCTTATATGTTCTCGACGCATTGGGAACACTCCAGAGAATTCCGGATCAGTATGATGCGCTACGCGTCGTAGGATGAGTCATCACAATATCAAGTTGACGAAAATTAAGAAATAATAACGAACCATCGAAAAAATTTATAATTGGAGTAGACTGTGAAATTGGGTTGGTACTTTAGCCACTTCCACATAATGACACGTTACTTGATGCTTGACAGTTTCATTTGGTTTCATTGTAAAAAAAGGTTATGGCATTGAAATGATACTATAACAAAAAAGAAAACAAATAATTTATTTAATATCGAAATCATAATCAAAATTTACATATAGCTACAGAAGTTGTTGAAAATGTTGTCCATTTACATCTAAACACAAACAATTTTCTTAATAAGAGTTTTGAAAAATTTGACACAAACTTATAGTTTCAATGTCAAATAATAAATGTCATTATGTGGAAGTGGTTAAAGTATCAACCCAATTTCACAGTCTACTCCAATTATTAATTTTTTCGATGGCTCGTTACTTCGCGGATAGTAACATTTAAATTTGAAAATGTTAAGTATTAATGTGACCAACTGCATACTTTATATAAAAATAAAACTGAACTTTCCGAATTAAATAATTTCAATTTACTAATGCAAAGAATGCAAAATAGAAAAAATAGTATAAAAAACTCGTTTCATAAGGCCTTTTGTTGCACTCGTTCTTTAGAAAATCCATGCCACAAAATGGGGCCTTATGAACCTTGTGTTTGAATATACTATTTTTTCAGTTCCGCCGTACATAATAACGACAAAACTGCTGCCGGACAAAAATGAACTCTTTCAATATAAGGTTGTGAATAGTATAATATCGAAATTAGTATACGCTTGAAAAAAAAAACATTTTTTTATTACGGCATACACGAGTTAATTGAAAGATCTGAAATGTATTACGGTTGCAGGTGAATATATTTAAAAAGAAAAATAATTTTGTATGTTTATTTTTTCTCCTCTTCCCCGATTCCGCGAATTTAAAAAACACCCACTCGTATATATGCCCAACAGGGCGTACGAAATATCGTTTAATTTACTTCGCATTGCATTTATGTACTTCGACGTACCCTGGCTCAATTTATAAGTGACTACAAATCAATTAATAATTTGTAATAAAGATAAATAGAGTTATTGACATAATGACTAATGAACGTTTAAGGAATACCGAAATAAAATGTGGCAGTAAATGAAACGTAAATCTATGCAGTAAATAATAGTAAAATCTTTAACACCCTACCGCATTTCAGTAGTACAATTTAAATTACTTTCGATAAGAATTTGTTCTTTAATCAGTGTTGATGTGAATCTTTGATGTATTATGTATGTCTTGCAAAGCTGAAATTACAAAGTTAGAAGTAAATGTCTTAATAATAATTATACAGATTTTTTGTATCAGAATATTGCTCTGTACATAACTAATATCAGTAATTTGAGCGTATATTTTCAATATCATGGGAAAGATAAGATGCATTCAAATACGGAAATTAATATAAAACACGAATATCTAAGTTTTGTTATAAAAGTTTTAAGACTTGTTTCTTTATGGCCCCTTAAACAAACAGATGAATTAACCAACATGGCTGCCGATATTTCTTGAAATGTTTTATACATTTAAGCAGGCGCGGCTCGTGATGACGTATTTTGGTTTGCAGTACAATGATACGAGTGCCTCGTGTGTTTTCTGTGTTTACTAAGCAAACGTTACCGTTAGTACACGAGAATACACGAAGCACTCGGATCATTCTACTGCAAACCAAAATACGTCATCACGAGCCGCGCCTGCATTTAAGGGTAAGTTCTCCATCCATTATATTAAAATTAATTAAATTAAAAAATAAATTTTATTTTTGTTTTCAATGAGATGAAATATATTTCCAAACAATTTAAAATCATAGTTTTAAATTTTTAGAAGCAGAAGAGGCGTGGGCCTTTCCTAGTGAAGATTCTTATGTAATTTATCTAGACTCGAAAGAAAAGACAGAGATCAATGACAAAAAGTTATTTTTCTACATATTGCAGTGAATTGTGATCTTAATTGCTTAATTGACTTATGTTCACAATCCACAGTAGTTTTGCCGGACTATCTCAGTTGGGTCGCCTTCCTTGAGCTTCTCAATCTTCAGGGCTTATCCTCATGGATATGTGGAAATATAATTGAAAAGAATAGGTATAAGTCATTTAAACAAACATTTCCCGTCTTATTTTTTTTAATAAAAAAAAATAAAAAATAAAAAAAATCAACTTTACAAAGTGTAAAATTGCACTGATACTAATTTCAGCAATGAGGATAAAAAAACTTTGATACCAACTGATGGTAAAAGTTATAAAAAACCTCCAATTGATTTACCACGAACAAAGATTTAAATATAAATATATAAACAAAATTTATCAGCTGTCATCAATTACATTACCCCCTCAAATCAAACGTCAAATAGAACTTTCTCTATTTTTCGCACGCATCCAAAATTGACCATGCGCAAAAATCAAGCATGTACCAAATAAGTTTTCCCGCTTTCAACACATTACAATAATTTATATGAACAAAAAAACTATACTAAAAAAAACAGTCTGATAAGTTTTCTTAATATCTTCTCTGATTACAAAATATTATAAACTAGAATTATCCAAATTTACTGAGCTCCTTATTGTAACACACTTATTTCTAAATACGTAAATATAATATTAAAATATACATACATTCATTTTTGAATACGTCACGTCACAAAAACTATTATAAGAGAGACTCCAGATAGGTCATTTAATTTAAATTACAAGTTTAAAGACTCGTAAACAAACGAAAAATTAATTTAACACATCCAAACACTATCAAAAAAACACACACCGTAATTATCCAAAGTTTAAATTGAATAAAATTAAGTTTTATCCAATTTCAAATAACACAACCTATCTGCATAAAAAACACCCAGTCTCTAAGCATGAAGAAGCCAGAAACGCCTTCAATACCCCTACCTAACATAAAAATAAATCAAAACAACTACAAGATATATTTATATATATTATTACAACTTCTAAATTGGCGCGAACTGCGAACATCACACAGGCCCCTACATCCTACAGTCATGGACAAAAATACATATCATAATAAATTTTTATATAAAATATCAACTCTTTATAAATATCCTTCTGAAATAAACTGTACATAAATATATTGTCTTTTATGGTTTCTTTTAATTCTTTCTTCGGGGAAAAATCCATGTCATCTCCCCAAAATTATCCGAAAAAAAAGTTAGGACATTTCTAATCTTTGTTCAAGGATAATTTTCCGCACTTTCACTTACGACAGTATCGCACTCTGTCATTCTTCCCCGCACTACATGTTGCATTGCTGTCAAGCAGGGTGATCCTCCTCCTGGTGCAACGTTGCAGCGAACAAACTACAGCATCTCCATATAAATTTTAAATCAGCAATGTCATATTAACTTTTGACATTTTATTGCTTATTCCAATTTGGCTTGACATAATTAATTTATGTCATTTTGACTTGACATAATCGAATAGGTTTGTTACATACATCGCAGACGAAAGAACACGCCGAAGGAACAGTCATCATCGAAAATATATTCGAGCATTTCCTCGATTTCCTGGACATGGAAGACTCCATTGAATTTCATAAATAAAAGAAAAGCATAATATCAAAATCTCATACATCAAATCATCATAACAATCAAATTCATAAAACCATATCATTAATCAACAACAACAACAACAATAAACCCATATCATAACTTTAATTTCTTCTTCCAATACATTGTCTTCTTCTGTATTATAATTTTAATATTTTCTTATAAATCAATTCCCATAAATAATAAACTTTTATATTCGCAGATAATTTAATTTATTTCCAACTTCATCAACAATAATTTTTATTATTAAACTCATCCTGTATATTCAAACTTTGCTTAATCCTGATCATTACCTAATCAATCTAATCCAAAACTCGTTAACCATCATATTCAAATATCGTAATCATATTCCTTTAATATGCCAACAATTCGTTTTTATAAATACATTATCACCATAATTTTTATTTCCTTATATATATATATATATATATATATATATATATATATATATCTTTATTTTTATTCAAACTTTTTCATAATCGTAGCTACTATAATATACTTTTTCATTATCGACGAATTTCGTAAACAAATTTTTATTTTCGTATACTTTTTCTATAACCATAATTATCCAAATACTTTATCATAATTATCGAAATACCTTATATTACTCCTCTTCTTATAATAATTTAATTGCAATATCATAAATCAAATCCTATAACTTTTCCAAACTTTTTATAAATCCTTTTGTACATCGAATTCCCAATAAATTTAACAAAGGCAAAAATCATTATTTCTCGCATATTCATCTTTAATAGTATACAACATCTTTATTAATTTTATGTTGGGCCTATCTAAAATATCCGACTGTAAACAATTTCTGATTTAATTTCATCTTTACCTTTATTCTAATGTTAAATATGGGTCTATTTATCTTAAATCTATTACTCTTATAGTTCATAATTTTCAAAGTATTTCTTTTTATAAAATAATTGTTGACATTGATATGATTTTCATAATTTGAAAAGCAATTGTGTTTTAAAATGTAATTACAGTGCTCATTGTATTTATTTTCCACATAATTATTATACCATTTATAATTATAAATTCCGTTTGGAGAAGCCAATTTCCTTTTAATTTCTATTTGTTCATCATTAATAGTATTAATGATAACTGCCTGATTTATTTCTTCATTTACATGTTTATTTAATTCATTAACCATTTTCACATCATTACTTTTACTCATATGACATTTTAAATTAGAATTTCTTCTAATTATATCAGACTCTCTTATCTCATTAGTTTTAAAATTAACTTTATCTAATATAAATTCTTTTCTTACCCCTATTTGATTATTTGTTCCTCCAATTTCATCGTCGACTCCTTCTTTGACTTCTGCTTTACTTTTAACCTCATCCTCGAGACCATTTCCATTGTCCTGGAGCTGTTTTATTTCCCCATACATCTTCTCCAAATTAGCTTTCATCTCTTCCTCATTCTCTCTTCTAATTTGTTCCATTTCTTCTTTTATTTGTTTTACCTCGTGTACTATTTTACTTTCACTTATTATAACTTCTTTATTTATTTGATTGTTATTTTCAAACACCATGATTTGATGCATTTTTTTCTTTATCTCTTCCATTTTTCTTTCCATAATTTCTTCCACTTTTCTTTCTAGGTTTTTCTCCATACATTCTATCATCCTTTGTTGTTGCTTCATCATCGTTTGCATCATTGTGTGCAGCATATCCAGCATCTCTTGACTGATTTCCTCATTGTGTCTTTCTTCATGTATGCAACCAGCATTACCCATTCTTTGTTTTATATTTTCCATTTTTAAAATTATATTGTTTACTTATAATTTTGTTCTTAATTTTTCTTCGTTCGCTTTTCGTTGGTTTTCCATAAATGTACTTTTGATTCTACATTCGTCCTACGTTGGCTTACGTCAAATTATCCAGCATTCGCCCAACGTTGGGCGCCAAATTTATGCAGTGAATTGTGATCTTAATTGCTTAATTGACTTATGTTCACAATCCACAGTAGTTTTGCCGGACTATCTCAGTTGTGTCGCCTTCCTTGAGCTTCTCAATCTTCAGGGCGTATCCTCATGGATATGTGGAAATATAATTGAAAAGAATAGGTATAAGTCATTTAAACAAACATTTCCCGTCTTATTTTTTTTAATAAAAAAAAATAAAAAATAAAAAAATTAACTTTACAAAGTGTAAAATTGCACTGATACTAATTTCAGCAATGAGGATAAAAACTTTGATACCAACTGATGGTAAAAGTTATAAAAAACCTCCAATTGATTTACCACGAACAAAGATTTAAATATAAATATATAAACAAAATTTATCAGCTGTCATCAATTACATTACCCCCTCAAATCAAACGTCAAATAGAACTTTCTCTATTTTTCGCACGCATCCAAAATTGACCATGCGCAAAAATCAAGCATGTACCAAATAAGTTTTCCCGCTTTCTAACACATTACAATAATTTATATGAACAAAAAAAACTATACTAAAAAAAAAAGTCTGATAAGTTTTCTTAATATCTTCTCTGATTACAAAATATTATAAACTAGAATTATCCAAATTTACTGAGCTCCTTATTGTAACACACTTATTTCTAAATACGTAAATATAATATTAAAATATACATACATTCATTTTTGTATACGTCACGTCACAAAAACTATTATAAGAGAGACTCCAGATAGGTAATTTAATTTAAATTACAAGTTTAGAGACTCGTAAACAAACGAAAAATTAATTTAACACATCCAAACACTATCAAAAAAACACACACCGTAATTATCCAAAGTTTAAATTGAATAAAATTAAGTTTTATCCAATTTCAAATAACACAACCTATCTGCATAAAAACCACCCAGTCTCTAAGCATGAAGAAGCCGGAAACGCCATCAATACCCCTACCTAACATAAAAATAAATCAAAACAACTACAAGATATATTTATATATATTATTACAACTTCTAAATTGGCGCGAACTGCGAACATCACACAGGCCCCTACATCCTACAGTCATGGACAAAAATACATATCATAATAAATTTTTATATAAAATATCAACTCTTTATAAATATCCTTCTGAAATAAACTGTACATAAATATATTGTCTTTTATGGTTTCTTTTAATTCTTTCTTCGGGGAAAAATCCATGTCAATATGTGCTTTCAACTATACTCTTATTCTAACGTTTTTGCAATAACGGGCTTTAAGATTTTTAAACAACACTGGATTTATAAACAACACTTCTAATTATAATGTCCTTCTTCATCTTCATGTATCCAACCAACAAAGTCACTTTGAAGTCTCAGAAAATTGTGGCCATAAATTTTCTCGTCGAACGCTTTTTCTTTATTGATTCATTGGAGGGATTTAGTGCTATACCCAGATATCGCCAGTGATAATTTTCGAAAAAAATCGCAAGTCATATTTTAACGCATCCAAATTCTTCTGGCAAACTGAGAAATTTCTGTTTAGGTGTGAGGCGCCTGGGAATTAATTTCGTTGACATTTTATTCATTACCAAATCTTCATCTAAAATTTTCAAAACTGTTGTGTGTGATATCAAAACATCTTTCGCAATAATTAACATTATAATTCTACAATATATCAACACCAAACCTTCAGTTTTCTTTATTTGTTTCTGCGTTTTTGTCGCGAGAGATCTATTAGTTTTTGCATCATCCTCAATGGATCCAGATCCTAACGAAATTGTTCCAACCTGGAATTTGATTTGATAATGTGATGAATCATTCTCGACTTATACAGTCATCATTCGTTATGGATCATTTTTGGGCCATTACTCTTTTAAGCCAAACATTTTATATCATTTGTGCTTCATTGTTCTGTCAAAACTGCAAAAATATTTTTATTTAAACCCCATCTGGTAAGAATACTACTTTATGTTTCAAAGTCATTGCAATTTGTGATTTTATTCATTGTTAGATAAATTACATAAAAAGTATCCTATAGGTACAAATGTTGTTATAAAATTTGATATTCATTGAATGATTGTCATGATATTAAAAATCGCGAAATAGTGGAAAGAGGAAGATCCAGGTATTTTTTTTCGTCACAGTGGGAAAGTAATAAAAAGATGAAACCTTTAATAAACGTAGTTTACAAATTAGGAGTTTCCGTCGTCTAGACTAACTTCAAGTTCAATATTTTGTTGGTCTATAAGCCACCAAAATATTTGAATGCATGCAAATATAGACAATTAAGCAAATACAAAGTGAGGCATCAAGAGATAGAAGCATAGGCAAACACAAAATTTTGATCCTCGGTTTTATTGCTTTTAGAAGTATTTTTGTTTTACAATTTATTTATTTTTGTCTTTAATGGAATTAGTTATTAAAGTACTAGATCCAACGTGGTTATAGCTGAATATAATCTGTAACTATCTCTTTAGCGTTGAACGCCAATTCTTTGTCGGAAAGTGGAAGATGTTGCATGAGTGCCAGGTCGAGACAGCAAGGTGGGTGAGCGATCATTTGTAATCTGTTGTCTTAGGATAGGACGATGCGATGCCTATGCCAATTGGAACGCACTTTTATCGACAATTAGACGTTTACCGTACGACGATTTGTGTGTAGAATCTTCCAGCTTGTAACAGTAAAACCATGTTTCATTACTACAATATCGAACATGGCATTTGAATAAATCGTACATTCGGCTCATGCCCATATTCGAGGATGCACAAATATAGAACTAAGTGAATAGCATTTATATTTTTGTCGATGTCATTTGTGGCAGCATCTTTCTTATGAAAATTACGTGTCTATGTTTCAATTCCTAATATCATTACAAACAGTTTTTTTGCCATTAGTGCATTACCCTTACAAGCAAGGTGCAGAGTTTTGGTGCCCTATATTGCTGTATTGTTGTGTTAAAAATTAAAAGTATTTAGATACTGAAGCAAAATGGAATGAGTCAGGAGGAGGCAAAGGTCTGATACGTTTATTTTTGTTTATATTAAACGCATTTAAAAACGAAGAATAATTTTAACATTCTTTATGCGACAGCAAATCTACATTTATTTTTACGCTAATATATCGATATATCAAAAATTATCTTGGTCAACGGGGGCCATGGAGTGAAAAATGTCTGTCTTAATTTATATCATCCTTTTGAGAAAATTCTGATAAAATTTTTAGGTTAAGTGTCATGCTGACGTTAAAATTTGTCAATATATTAATCTTAATGTTAGTACGACACTTAACCTTAAAATTTTATCAGAGTTTCCTCAAAGGGATAATATAAATTAAGACATTTTTCACTCCATGCCCACCATTGACCAAGATAATTTTTGATATCTCGGTATATTGTTATGCAATTATAATTAAGGCGGATATTCAGTTGGATTTAATCTTAAATGAATTGTTTTGGATGTGAATTATGAATAATATTTATATGCCAAATGTCAAAAAGATATAAAAAATTATGACATAAGATTGTTTTTGTGAAAGGTAAGGAGTGAGCCACAAAAAACATTTTCAGAGTATGCCATGGATTAAATCAGTTACGTCTGAGATTGATTATAGTTATTTAACCAACAAGTACATTAATGAAGGCGATTAATGATCGGGATATTTTAACGCGTGAGCGCAGCGAGCGCGTTAATGTTCGAGATCATTAATCGCATTTTAATGTAAGAGTTAGTTACAATACTTTTCCGTCGACCGTATATTTTTCTAAAGTGGAGAAAAACAGTTTACAACTTTTTTTTATTTATTAATGATCATTATTATGATTATATATGTTCATAGTCGAAATATTACAATTATTAAAAGTAATCGGACACGCATTAGAATTTGTATGGTTTTGTGAATGTAAGTTTACCTCACTACTTTGGATATTTGTCACAGAATTTATTTCAGCGTCGGTAGAAGGAGTGGTATGACAAGCCTGTGTTGTAGTTTCACAAAGAATTTTTTTAGCTGTATTAACTTGTTTGATTTTGTTGATTTCCTTGGTTACCATGGAAACCATCAAAATCGTTCATTAACAGAAAATAATGCATTAATAAGGGTCATTAATGTATGATTTTGAGAACGTTAATAACGGATGTAAATACACGGTCGACGGAAAAATGATTTAACCTACATTTCGTACTATTAGTAATAGTTTAAATCGCAACTTGTCAATTTGACTTATGATTATTTACAAATGACACTTCGTGAATTCTTTAAACTCAGACGTGACTTATATATCTCGTTCACGGGCTACCTAAGAAACAAATTTTATGGCTCGCTTGATAGCATTATGAAATTTGTGATAAAAATAAAATAAGTAGTTGGGATTTTTGAAAGATGATGGGGTTGTCCTCATTTTCTTTTATAACTTCCACTATTTCTTCTCTTGGTTCGATTAGCTGCAAAATGTTCTTGTTCTCTTTTAGCTGCTCGCCGTTGCTCTTCTTTGCTTTTCTTTTGTATTTATTTCTTCGACGAGAGGTGTGCTTGCTCGATGATCCTTTCGTGATCTTCCAGATGGTTGACATCCTGAACAGTTTTGTAAAGGATAAACATTAGACCATTGAAATAGTATTTCAATGTCGCTTTTGGATCTCTTTCCCGATTTTTAGTGGTTTCCACCCCTGCATCAAGTTTGGGCGATGGTATTATATTTTGTCTAAAATCATGTCCATCATTGATTTCCAAAACAGTTTCATGTTCTGATAGTTGCAAAAACTCTTCTTGGGTGTTGTCATTATGGTCTCCACGAGGTTCTTCTCTAACACGTGCCTCTGCCACATCAGTTAGAGCAGCCGGACTGAATAATGATTGGGGAAAATATTAGGATTCAGCGACCAAAACCGGTGTTTTTAAATTCGCTTACAGCATTTTGATTTGCCATATGTTTTTGTAGAACTTGCCACTTGGCTCCTTCCTGGAGTGCATTTCATCCATGTTGTTACTTCTTGGTCGTAGTATGTTTTCATTGGGCCAAAGAAGCAAACATCTAAAGGCTATAGCCTGTGTGTACAATGAGACGGTAACCAAAGCATAATAATTTATTTTCAGGAGTTAGATGTGAGAATTCATTAAAGTGCTTCATCCACCTCAAAAGACATCTGAAGTTATCCATTCGGTTTCTTGAGCAATGCCCAGTGTTCCATGCAGAGCCCCATCTATCAATTCATTCTTCCAGTTCAATGAAAAATGAAGGTGGGCGGATTGTAATTGCCCGCAGAACTTATGCATGTCACCATAGTAATGTGTTGTCCTCGCTCAACGCTAATATCACATAGACTTACTTTTTGCCTTTCGTTGCAAAATCTGCCCAGTTTTCTGAACAGTAGAAAGTCCTGATTCATTAACATTCCATAACTGTGTGGGGTCAATATTATACTTGCCCAGCGTGTCTTCCAGAGACGTTGGCTCAAGTTTCCGTAGTGATATATCTGGATGTCTTTGTCTAAATCCCCGCAACTAATGCCACCCAGTCATCTTGAAAGTTCTGTTGAATCGATGCTGCAATCCATTGTTTTTTGCCAGTTGATAGGCCAAAGAACGAACGTAATCACAACACAACCCGAATAGGCGAGATTTCAAGGTTTTTAAATGTTCTACCAAGGCTTTTTTGAGCTCTAAGGAAAAGGTCGTTTGATATAGGCCTAACCCCTTGTCAGTATTCGTTACTTGTTTATTTTTCTCCAACATTCTACGATGAAGAGTAGCTTGTGGTACATTAAACGTTTTGGATATTTTTAATTTCATTGTTTCCTACAGCTTTAAGTGCCTTTTGCACCTCCTGCGAGTCCCATGATTAGCAGGTAGATTTTCTTTTAATGTACTTGCCGACAATCCTGCAAGTGAAAATAAAATTCTAATTTCATTTACTAACCAATTTTGATGATTGGGATAAAATTTACATTGACTTGGGTGTGTCCTTTCACCCAAGTGGCAAACATGCCATTTTACTCTAGTATGCATTTTTCATTCAGTGATGTAATACATAAACTAATAAATTTTGTGGTTGTAAAATTTAACCATTTTCATGTATTCTTAAATTCAAGATTATACTTCAATGTTTTCGTGCCGATTTTAATGAGAACATGCAATCAACAAAAACATTTTGGGACTCACCTGTTGACGGTTTTTCTCTTTATTCTCGAATGAAGTTAGCTACATGCGTGGTATTTCGAGGAATGCTTTTACATAATATAAAAAGTGGGAAACACTTTACTCACAGATGGCGTCAGTATTTAGAAGTACCCGGTATGTCATTTTGCCCTAGTATGTCATTTTAGGCCAGTTTCTCCTAATAGTTTCTAATCTGAAGCCTTTAATTTATTTAACGGAATATTACAGTCAGAAATCATTAAAAATTAAAAATTACTAAGCGTCGTAAATATCTATTCATTACTCGTCCAAAATCATTGAGATTCTCAGCGTTATTAGATATTAAGTGCTAAATCAGTAACTATTTGACAGAAAAAGAAAATTTCTAAAATAAAAGAGTGAGAATGATTTGGCGGAAAGGGATGCCCGAAGTGAAACATGTGAGAGAACTTAGTTTTTCGTTATTTTTCAAGATGTACCCTTTTAACTTGCACGCACTTGGACCAACGATACTGAAGTGCTATTATGCTGCTATTTTTGTCATGATTTTTTTTAAGATCCTAAAATACTGCTTTGATGTTGCAATAAGTTCTTCATCATTTTACACGCACCATATACACTCTAGAGTCCTAGAGTTTTGACTAGCTCTCAGCTTAAGATAGTGGGTTTTTATACACACACCAAAAAAAGAAAATCGAATCGAAATATTTTGCCAGCAAGAAATTTGAACTTGGGAATTAACTGGAAGTCATTTGGGACTATATCTGATAAATAGGATGGGTAAAGCACAACCTGAAATCTCAATTGATCCAATTTTTTGTAAACAACTGCTTGAAGCGAGAAGGGACGTTGTCGTGAAAGAGAATTTTTTATGGGCCTTCAAGGGTTTTTGTTTTTTTTTCAGAAATTGCACTTTATCTACTTTATCTAGTAGAGCGGCATAATACTGTCCGTTAACTGTTTCGCCGTTTGCAAGATAGTCTATGAAAATTATATCTTTCGAGTTCCAAAAAATCGTAGAAGGAAATGTCTTGGCTTTCTTTGAAGAGCGCTACCATGATGTGTCTATTATGGACATGGTGAAGCCAGATTTCATCGACCGTAACAAATCTTTGCAAGAAAGTCATCTTAGTTCTTGTTAAACAATAAATTAAAAAAAAAATTATTTATCGTATCTGCTGTTGTTACATATTATCTTCGGTTCTCACGTTTTGTTAGATTACTCATTTTGCGAGTTCTTCCATTTTAGGATTTTCTATTTAAATATTTAATTCGCATTGATGTCACCTTTAAAATCAAATGTTATATATTGACTAAACCGTAAAAAAATGTATACAAATTAGGATATAAAGTTCTTGCCAAATAACCCTCCTATTTCAATAAAAACAAGAAATGTGCCTACAAAAAACAGAGAACACTTAAAAAACATAAATTAATAAATTACTGTGCAGATGATAATGATAACTACATATTATCTGAGGTCATCCTCGTAAAAAAGCAAACGGTACTCCTTTAATAACATTAATTAGAAATAAACAAAACATCTTTGAGATGATAGAAAGAACGTTAAGAAAATTTAGCTTCTGATCGAGCTTTTTAAATTTATTGATGATGATAGGAATAGGAATTATGTTAGATCTGTTTATTTTAGTAAAATTGAAAAATATGCGTACTTTTAGACCTATATAATTTTCAGATGAACCACGATTACATTAAAATAGGTCGCATGATTTCCAAACTCCACCAAGAGAAGCAACTAGAAGAACAAGAAAATAACGTTAAATAAAATACTTATTCGTTAATTTATAAACATGTTATATCTGGAACTGATTACATCGTACGGAAAATTGTTATGGAAGAATTAATTAATTTTCAAATTTTAAGTTCTCAGAGCGGCGTATTCCTATTTTACATTATTAATTAATTTTTCATGAATGGATAATTGCAATACTTAGAAAAGAGTAATCAAGTACATGTTTACACATATTAATTCATGTATATTGTTGTTAAACTACAATTACTGTAAATAATAATATTGTATTGGAAAAGTTTGTTTGAATATATCAACAAAATTTTAAATCTTATATATATACAGAGCCCTCATTATTTGTTGTAACATGATACATATGCAACCAACATTACAGATTGGTACTACTCCTATACAAATATTCCTAGTTCAAAATAGTTTGACAGATGGTTTTTAATTTTATTTTAATTGAAACGTAAGTAATTTCTTGGAATAATAAAAATAAATTTTAGTTGTATGTTTATTCAATTAAAACACTAGTGTTTATTATCATTTTAATAGCATAAATTTTATTTACAGTTAATAATGAAAAAATTGTCAATTTTGCCTCTGTACAAACACATTTTATGAGGAGCTAACGTACTGAAAGCTTTTTCACAATAACATATTTATAATAAATGTTGGAAATGATGACAATTTTGTTGCAAACAAATATTCACCCTACGTTTTAAATTTTCAAAAACATTATGTAAATCATTCTGCGTAATGTTATTTATTTCATGCACAATTGCTGCTTCTAGTTCTTGTAAATTATGTAGTCTATTTCTATATATCCTATTTTTCAAATGTCCAAATAAGTAAAAATCAAGCGGAGTAAGATCGGGAGAACGGGGTGGCCATAAATTAAACAGTCTATCGTCGTAAAATTCTGTCAAATAGTGGTGTGTCTCTGGCCGTGTGAGCAGGTGCCATTATCTTGTTGAAACCAGCCATTTTCTAATTCATCGTCATGCAGCTGATTAATAAATTCATTTAATATTCTTCGATATCTTGCTGCAGTAATGGTATCGTAAAAGAAAATTGGCCCAATAATTCTTCTTCTCGACATTCCCACCCATATTCCTACTTTTAAAGGATGTAGTGATGTTTCTACTAGTTGGTGTGGATTTTCTGTAGCCCAAGATCTATAATTTTGTGAATTTACGTATCCTGTAAGATGTACCCATGCTTCGTCACTAAAAAAAGTTAAATCTCGGAGATCATCGTTCATTCAATTATTAAACCATTCACAAAATCTAATTCGCCTATCGTAATCGACTGGATGTAACTGATGAACAACAGTCACTTTATAAGGATGCATATGTAACTTTTTTGTTAATGCTTTGTGACATGTTCCAACTGAGAGACCTACAAGAACATTTTTTTGAATGTCAACTTTGTACAATTAAAAATAAATATGAAATACCTGTTTGCTGAGATAGTTTTTTAACTGATTTATGAGGGCTATGTTCTACTCGCTGCCGAATATCATCTACAACAGCTTCAGTTAATTTGGTGGGCTTCCCAGTCGATTTCCCTTTACAAATGCAATGTTTATCCTCAAAACGATGTGTTATAATATGTTTACGATGTCGAAATGAATCATAATCAAAGTCAAAATCTGGGAAGCGTTGTATAAATTGATCTATACAACTTGGAAGTGAATAACTCCAATTGCCTTCGGCATCTTGTGTAGCACTTCTATAATGGGCCACTAAAATTAATGCATCTTGTTCGACGGTAAATGCCATTTTGGAGGTTATAACTTAAAATGAAATTATTTTATTTATACATACATTCAATGTTATTAATAGATAACTAACCTTCACAAAAGTTAGAATATCTTCAATAGCTCTTCAAAGAACTGACTTTTTTAACGCGAAATAAATATAAAATTAATGCAAAGAAAATCTAATTGACACAATACACAAAACGTACAAAACTGTCATAACAAAACATTTGAGTTTAGGAACTTATTATGCAGGATTGCCAATCCTAATGTATGCAACCAATATTGCAACACGTCACGTGGGTTACAACCTATTATGAAGGCACGGTATATATATATATATATATATATATATATATATATATATCATTTGATAAATTATTGAAATTATCGGCTTTTTATATTAAATATTTTAAATATTTTCAAATTAGTATGTTATTTTTGCTAAGTAAATGTGAATGTAAACATTGCTGTCTACAAATTACAACGCAAGTTATACGAAATTTTATTTGAAAAATTTTCGTCCACGTTAGGACTTGAATCCAAGTCTACGGTTTGCAGGACCGTCGCTCTAACCAACTGAACCACAAAGACCTTTGTTTCAAGTTTATTAGAAACGCCTTATAAGGCATCGATAATAATACTCAGATGTCAGTTTGAAAATTTGAAATTGCTAATTTTTCATCCTTAGCTATTAATATATAGAGATAATTTCTTAGCCGTTCATTTAATAAAAATTCCAAGAATTTATCAAATGATATATTAAAGAGCAGTATCATATCGTACTAGGTGGCATGCAAGGTCGGCTTATGTTTAACTGAAAAGTCTGTTTTTATGTTTTTAATTAAAAATAGCATTTTTGTGTATAAATAAAACTAACTGGCCACTAGAATCTAAAATGAATTTTATTTTAAATGTTTTTACTGTTTTAAATGGTTTTTAGTTTCTAGTGGTTCCACAGAACCACAACTACTTTTTAAAAAAATTGTAATAACTAACAATAAGTTTTTATATTAATATCTATTCTAACATTAATTTTACCAAAATTAACAATAAAAACGCAAAAAATATAAATAAAGTTCAATCCATCCGCAAAGGGTTCACAGACATAGATGTATCAGCAGAAAATAACATTAACAGTAAGCACTCAAACAAAATTGAAAAATACACTGCTGAAAATGGAACTTCGGCCTATTTGGAAATAGAAAAACCTGTATAAACGCTCATTATTAGAGCTGAGGATGTTTGCGGTACGGTAGGACCGTATGTAGTGTATCCCCACATTTAACTATTTATCTAAATATTCTCTGAAATGATTTGCCGGATCTCATAAATTAATAGAGTGATATTTTAGTATGCACTGGATATTGTTATTATACAAAATCATAATAGCCATTTGTATTTATGGATCATAAATAATAATATGCATGTATTTGTATTTGGTTGTGAATTCAATTTAAACTTAGGTGAATGAAGTTAGAAGTTATAAGTTATAACTTCTAACTTCATTCACCTAGTTCAAGTAGGTAGTATATATAAAAGATATGCAGAATATGTGCTGCCAGGCTTTGAAAGGCTGTGTGACAAGATTTTAATAAATCGATGTTTCGTTTGTTTTCGTAGCTTTTATTGCATTTGGTTATAAAAATAATATAATAAATAGTAATAAACACAGCTTCTAATCTAGTAATATATTATCAGAATGTGTTTTTCTGGATTTTAGTTAAATTTACACCTTGTTTTAGAATATTGTGAATGAACACTTTACAATTGACTACTTACAACATGGAAATTCAATGAAACTAAAACTTCAACACTAATAAAAGGCCTTTGTTGTTTATAATAATAGTTCTTAACGACAGTAATAAAATTTTCTAAGAATAGGGGCTTTACTTCAGCTCCAAAATGTCCATTTTCGATCAATTATGGAAGTTATTCGTAGAGTTGCACACTTTGTCTCGAATGCATGTATTGTAAGGACGGCTTGTCGTTAAAATATTACGATTCGTTTTAAGTTTAAATTGAATTCACAACCAAATACAAATACATGCGTATTATTATTTATGATCCATAAATACAAATGGCTATTATGATTTTGTATAATAACAATATCCAGTGCATACTAAAATATCACTCTATTAATTTATGAGATCCGGCAAATCATTTCAGAGAATATTTAGATAAATAGTTAAATGTGGGGATGCACTACATACGGTCCTGCCGTACCGCAAACATCCTCAGCTCTACTCATTATATTAGCGGATACACATGATCACAATCATCTGTCGCCTTTTTATTAATATTTTTGATATTAACAATGTTTTTCTTTTATACAAATGTTGAGATTTTACCCACTTAAGTAAGTTTCAAATTGTTTTTGTTATATGCCGTTACGGTCATCCAAAAGTTCATGCTAATTTTTTTATGTAACTGCCTTTTAATCATAGCTGTAGTAAAAAATTATAATTTTTTTAAATGTCACTGGCATCATTTTAGATTTTATAAAAATTTAACTTCAGACATGAATCGACAATTACAATTACTTTACGGGAAGTTGCTGAAGATTTGAACGTTAGTAAGAGCTGCACTTTTTAAATTAAAAAAACTTGGAACAGCAGCGACTGAAGCGAAATGTTGGAAAGGTGTCTCTTCCTGCACAAGATGAGGTTCTTGTAAATTAATTACGGGAAAATTCTTTCAATGTGGCAATAAGAGCTAAGATGAATCAAATTTTCGTGGTTATGTGATCACTGCTCGTCGTAGAGTGAAAGCGTCAGAACTGAGAAATTATTCCGCAGCAAGGAAACCTCTTTTAACTAATAAAAACAAACAGAGCCGGGTAGAATATGCAAATTTAATGTTAAATCAAAACGATGAATATTGGAATCTGTTGTTTTTTCGGACGAAAAGACTTTTCAGTCTTGCAATAATGGTAGGTTACGAGTATCTATCGACCAAAAAGAAGAAGATTTTCCAAAAACTATATTCAGCCTGTCATGCGAAGCGGTCGGTTTTCTGTTAATGTGTGAGCATGGGTAAATGGTTCTGATTCATGCTGCGGAATTAACGAGAGATTTAGCTCCCAAAACTATTTACAAATAGAGAACGAAATGCTGCCATCAGTTCGTTTATCCAAATCATTTTATTTTTCAAAAGGTTACTAATTATTCATTGTTGGAGTATAACAATTTATGCCTCATTTTATAACTTACAGGGTATTTGTCGTGTACACACTGAACGTGTTGTGCAAGAATGATATTGAGCTCTTACCATGGGTGTTAAAAAGTCTGGATTTGAATCCAGTTGAAAACATTTGGGGGTATCTTGTTAAAAAAATTAATAATCGAAATTTCCGGCCAAAAAATGCAGAAGATTTGTGAGGATGTATACAAGAGGCATGGCAAAATTTATATAATAATTACGATAAGCCTTCTTTAATTTCGTCTATAAGACATAGACTTGAAAGTGTAGTCGCAGCAAATGATGCGCCTATAAATTATTGATAAGTTTCTAAAATCCAGATGTTATTTCTTTAAAATAGTTATTGCATTATTTATTTTTAAATAATTTAAAAAAAGGAACGCCACTGAAATAGCCAGGCATAATATATGGAGGAAAAATTTAAGAAATTGCCTTAGTAACGAAAAATCGTGCACCTTTGGATGATCACAATAGTACATTGTCGAAGCTGTTGGACTTATAGTGGAGACATGTTAATACATTATGGTCCAATGGAAACCACTTGCTAAGCCTTATACTTGTCATGAGGATTACGGTGGTTGCGTTGGCGTGTGTGATGTTGACATTAGTCAATGAGTGGCGTTGAATTTTCTTCCATGCCATCTTTTGTGACTTGGCTGTATGCAGTAGGGAGTTGTTGTGAATTTCGTTTATCCCAGCATTATGCAACGCCTAATCTATAGCAATACTAGGTGTCTGCATACAGGAGAGCAATTTTCACACAAATATGTATTTGTCTTGTGCTCTCCACTTGATTTTTAATATATTTTTGATAATATTAAAAATGTTTTGGTTTTAAACAATACGCCTAGTCCTTCGAACACAGTAAACAATAATAAAATGTTATTGTCTTTCGCAGTTGGATTTTAAAGAATTTAAAATTTAAAGGAAGTAATCATACAATATTTTAAATATTTTATACCTACAGAAATAATTAAATACATATTTTCTATTTAATATTTATTTACAAAAAAAAATAAAACTATATACACGTAACTAATGGAAGAAAAGAGTGACAAAAATATAGGCAGAGTATTGTAGTATTGACTGTTAACAGTTTATATCGACAGTCTAAATTACATTTATGTTATTAATATACTAGTAAATATCACAATATACACATTATAGGAATTGCGGGTAAAGTAACTGACAAGAATGAAGTCTCACATCTATGAAGTAGTTTGTATCGAACTTAATTTCTTCTCTGCAGTATCGAGCTATTACAAGTAAAAAGAACTTACTTATATATTGAATTACATTTAAATTTATTTAGTTTTTTTCTAATATAAATGATATAAGTAAACACGGAAATGATAGCTTAAGAAGTAAAGTAATATCTTTTAATTTCAATTTACTTTAACACATGAAGTACCAGCAAATATTTTATAGACGAGGAAGGAAATTTTGTAAAATTGAAAAAAGAAAATTCTTAATAAATTTGAAAATAAATATTCAAAAAAGCAGCTTCCTGTACCAAATAATCCTAATTTAAAAAACTTCGTTTTACATTTGCTAACATTGCATTTTTCTCATATTTTCTATATTATTAAAAATTGCTATTCTCAACTCATCTAAATTATTACCTCTGTTCTATTCCAACTCGTAAATATGAATATTTAAAAATTCATATTTACGAGCGTCATTAAAAAAATTATTAGTATCAGAACTGGCGATTTGAAAAGTTTGCCTTATTGAAACCAGATACTTTTGCACTGAACATTTGGCAATATTTGCAGTTCAGAAGTAATGTTCCATTTCAAGGATCCTGAATTCTCTTGGAAATTTTAGTTTCCATCGATAAAGAAAGCTTTTATAGCTTATTGCGCAATATTCCAGCTTACACGTTTAATTTTGAAGATACTGTGTACAAGCTGAATAAATTGGATGTTTATCGATGCGGCAGCAATGTTAACAAACGGATCAATTATATAGATCATGTATTGGAAGTGACCATTCTTTAGTGAAAAGGTTGTTCTTTATAAAGCTATCGTTCCTGTTTGTCATTTCCATGGCAGAATCTTAAAACTCATTTCATGTAATCATCCGAAATAGTTTAAAACAGTTTTATGATTGAACAAAAACGTATCGGCAATTTGTCTGCTTGATTGCATCGAGAGAAAGAAAGTGAGATATTATCTTTGTCAGTTATTGTACTCTTGTACCTATAGATGGCCTATTTAAATATGAGACTGTATTTATAATTGGCCGTCCTTGTGAACTTGAAGATTCAAGCTATTTAAATTAAGAATTTCCAATCAGATTTACAGGGAACTGCTCGCTACTTAAAGAATTTCGAAAAATGAATGTTTTCGTCCCTGGGGAGGAAAAGAAATGAGCTTCATTACAAAATCTAAATTTATTTATTAATATTAATTGTACAATTATTAAAGTTACTAAAAATTATCTTAGATAAAACAGATCCAATACTATATTCACTATTTTCAGAATCTACTTTGGAACTTACACAGCTTACCGTATTTTGATAAACGACATTTAGAACGATTTCTAAAATAATAATAAATATAAGAAATGATTTCGTAGGTGAAGTCGTAGAAAAAATTATACGTAAAACACGAGAGGAAAGCTTTCTTCTCTCCCTTGGATGATAACTGCCGTCCGCTTCGCGTCGGGCATTAAATTTCATCCGCGGGAGACAATAGATAGCTTTCCTCTCTAGTTATAAAAATAATTATTATTAAGCAAGTTATACGTAAAACACGAGAGGAAAGCTTTCTTCTCTCCCTTGGATGATAACTGCCGTCCGCTTCGCGTCGGGCATTTAATTTCATCCGCGGGAGACAATAGATAGCTTTCCTCTCTAGTTATAAAAATAATTATTATTAAGCAAGATATTTCATATAAATAAATAAAAATAACAAAAGCTAACGTTCTCTGTAAATAACTGTGTTAGAATTCCATTAAAGCTTTAATCAATCGTAATTATATTTTAAACACTATTTGGATTAACGACGGATTCTCAAGTGTAAAATTAAGCTGTAAGGTCCACCAATTTTTCATACTCTCTTCTTACAATTGGCCAACTATACATACATGAATATAAATTTCGATTGAAAATTAGAATACATTTAATTTGATCTAATATAATTAAGTAGTAATCTCATTCATAGCAATTTTTTCTGAAACTATTTTTTTCTTTTTTCCAAATTCTTCCGCTTCTTCTATAGTATCCGGTAGTTTACAGTTTAGAGTTTCTGGCAAGAATAGGCACAGAACAGCACCTACAAGAGGAATAACACCAAATAGAGCAGGAGTTATCCATGCAGCGCCGTATACAGGTTTGGCCATGAAAGGAGCTATCATCGAACCGACTCTAGCGAAAACGGAAGCGGTACCGCAGCCTACGTTTCGAATAATCGTTGGGAATAATTCGCCTGCGTATATGTATACAGTAGGGAAAGCAATTGATAAACCAAATATACCAACAGCTCCTAAGCCTGTTCTTATCCATGCTGGATCTGTAGGCGCAAGAGCTATAGCCAGACAAGGTAATCCGGCAATTAGATTAGAACCTATGAGAGTTGTGCGCCTTCCTAATTTTTCCATAGCAAAAATAGATATTATAGTTCCGGGTATTTGGACAGAAGCTGATAGGGCCACGTTAATAAATTTGTTGCCACCCAATTCACCCATAAATTGGGCCACTCCAAAGAAGCAAATTCCGCATACGAACCAATTGAAGCAAATGCACATAGTCTTTACTCTTAGCGACGGTGTTGCTACCAAAGATAAGATATTACCTCCAACAACAACCTTGAGATCTCTCTTTTGAGCGTAATTTGTAACATCAGTTTTAATATGAGCCGTAGGTAAACGATTATGATGCGCACCTTTTTCTAGAATTTCAATTGCTTTGTTAGTTTTACCGACGGTGAGAAGCCAACGTGGCGATTCTGGCAAGACCCAATAATATGCGAATAGAATAACCGAAGTTACAGAGATAAAGAATTGGTTAAAGCGCCAGTCTCTTAGGTAATAAGCTATCAAAGGTAAGGATAAGTGGCCTAAGTTGAATGGTATTTGGTAAAGTATTCCTACAGTTGTTCTCCATTTAACGCCTATAAAAAAAAAGAAAATTAGTAAAACAATAATAATATTAATTGGTTGCTATTATTATAACTAAGAATATAAATGAATTGAATGTAGATCCACGGTTTATAATAATAATAATAATAATAATAATAATAATAAAGGATTTAATTTGACGGAGTCCCGTTAAGCTTTTCTACTCAACCACTATAGGTCGTAAAGTATTTCTTTTCAGTTCAAGGCCAAATTTAAGGCATAAGAATACCTTAAAGTATAGTATTACAGCACGCATTTATGTGTGTTAGAAAGAGATAAAGTACAATTTGCGGTTCGCACTTTGAGCAGTACGAACTGCGAAGAAATATTGTGTCAACTGTAGATACATAAACTTGATACAAACCAGCTAGTTAATAAATAGTACTTAACATTAACAAATGTAATAACACGCGCTAGGAAAAAAGGAGGATTAAGAAGGGAGAAGAGGTAACAGAATCTAAACTAGTATTTACAAATAAAAAATGAAAGAAAATTGTGATAAAAGTTGTAAAGTAATAGAGATATTCACACTTATGCGAGCAACACAGGAACGCCTCCTAGAGCAACTGTTCGAACTTACCGCCTTCTGCTTGAATACAAGTTTGTGCTCGCCATATCCACGAGTTATATCACGCTCTGATATCTGGCCCGCTTATTGTGCCTGCAGCATCTTGAAGACGTATGATCAATAACTGAATGTTTTCAATTCCATTATCTTTATTGTACACCAAACTTTTCATATGCTCCATACATAAAAGTCTATCGGGTTCAAGTCGGATCTAGGTGGCCATGCAATAGTGTCATCTCTACTTATCCATCAGTCGCCAAACCTATTACTTAAATGCTCACGTACTTCGTAACCGTTATGAGGTGGAGGACCATCATGCAAAATCCAAATGTGTTGACGCACGTTGCTCTAGGAGGTATTCCTGTGTTGTTCATAAAAGTGTGATTATTAGAGATCGGACGCATCAGGCCAAAATTACGATGGTCCATATAAATAGTCTATAATATATATATATATATATATATTATTATATATATATATATATATATATATATATATATAAGGTAAACTTAATAAGTCGGCGATTAAAGGTCTGGTTTACTTTAGAGTATATATATTTAAAACAACTCTACATGTTTCGGCAATACGCCTTTGTCAAGAGAATACAAAATATAAATGGCATTTATATTTTGCCGAAACATGTAGAGTTGTTTTAAATATATATACTCTAAAGTAAACCAGACCTTTAATCGCCGACTTATTAAGTTTACCTTATCATACCAAGGTCACGAAGATATTATATTTATATATATATATATATATATATATATATATATATATAGTAAAACACGCAGTTATTGAATGGCACTATTCATTCGGTTCACCGCACATCTAGCTTTTGTCATTGAATTGCAATGCAATTACTTCAATATTATAGTAAAATTTCTTTCTTCATGGGCATAGATAGAAGCGGGGTTTCTATAATTTAATTTATTTATTAGTTTATATTTCGTAAGATAAATAAAGTGCGGTGAATTAGTTAATTTTTTTCATTGTTTTAACTATTAATTAACATACTACATAATTTTTGAAATAGATCCTGTTTAATATCGTTTCATCGAATCTACTTTTCCCAATTATTTTGACGTAAGTGTCGCTGTGAAATTCGTTAAGTTTCAATAATTTAGGCATATATTTTTAATTTTCATTTCTTTAGATTTAGAAAATTGTTTAAGTTACTTTTTCAGATATGATATCGAACAACGTTGAGAATGGTATCGTGAAACAATGGCGAGTTAGATTAAGGGTAACACTGATCGTATGTCCACTGCCAGTGATTTAGAAATTGATTGAAAAGTCTGTAAAATATCGTTAAAAAATTCCAAGAAATCACACGTAAAACGTCGCTTAGCATCCCAAACACATACACAGATATTAGACCCGTTGGAATCTGACAATTTGAACGAAGAACTCTGTGAAACTTTAATGGCGGCAAATATTCCATTAAATAAACATAACAATCCCACCTTTAAGACATTTCTCCAAAAATATACTGGTTGAAATGATGAAGTCACCTTACGTAAATATTATGTTTCTAAGTACTACACGAAAGCAGTAGAATGCATTAGAAGCCATCTTTCAAATAACTACCTATGGATAAGTGCCGACGAAGCTGTCGATATATTAGGACGCTGCGTGGTAAATGTAGCCGCCATAACTACATCCAACTATTCCACATAACGCATATGTAATAGCAACAAAAGTTATAAATACAGTTGATACGAAAACAGTAGCTAAAACCATTTACGAGAATATGCATTCGGACGACAGGTACAAAGAAAAAATACTTTTATTGGTCAGTGTCAGTGCTGCATATATGTTAAAAACAGACAAACTATTAAATGAAACATCCTAATATGCTGCATATTATTTGTGTAGCACATGCTCTCCACAGAATCTGTGAATATATCAGACGCCTTTCTAGAAGTTGATAGACTTTTATCAGCTTTTAAAAAAGTTTTCAGAAAAGCACCATTGAGAGTAGCTCTTTACAGGGAAAAACTTCCATCCTTGTCACTGCCTCCCTCTCCAGTAATAACTAGGTGGGGAACATGGTTGGAAGCTAATAGTTTTTATGCAGAGAATTTCGATAGTTTACAAAATTTCGTTACATGTTTAAATGACGATGCTCGAAGTATTACTGAGTGCAAGGAAGTAATAGAAATTACAAATTTCAACAATCATTTGTACTTTTTTCAGGAACACTTTAAAAATTTGCCAAAACTAATCATTTATTTTGAAAATCAAAATCTCAAATTAAATGATGGATTAATGGCTATTAATAATTGAAAACTATTCCAAGTGACTCGAAAAAATATTTCCGGTATACACCTATAACCAGTTGCGATGTAGAAAGTACGTTTTCTATCTATAAGGATGTATTTCATTCAAAGAGAACAAATTTTACAGAAGAGAACATTGAGAAAGTATTGCTAGTTAATATTAATACTCTTTTACTCAACTTGAACTACAAAATGAACAAATAAAAATGTATTTCGTATTTTATAGATAACCACCCGTTTGTTTTCTAATTATATAAATAAAATTAAAAACTTTAAAAATACAAATTTTCAATAGTACGCCAGTGGGCGATGAGTCATAGGCCTCTCGTGTCCAGTCCCTAGTGATTATCTTTGTTACTTTACAAGTTTCATCACAATTTTTTTTCATTTGTCTTTATTTTGTGTGTACTATTTTCAGTTAAAAATAAAGCTGCAATTTTTTTATCACGTCGTATACGTAATTAATTTCTGTGTATTATGTGAGGCTCTCTGTTCTACCAATAACGGGTTTTTCAGTTTACTTTTAAAAACATTCATACTCAAATAAGACTTGGGGTTCTCCGCAAGAGCATTGTAATTAGTCGGAGCAGCATACGAAAAAGATCTCTCACACAGTGCGTAGCAGTGTTGCGGTACCATAAAATTATTACTGAATCAAAGCTGCCTTGAATGAATTGCACTCTTTCTGGTTAAAAGAATCGCAATGTAACTTGCTGTATTTGATAATAGCGTTTTGTGAACAAAGGAGCAAAATTGCACATATCTTCGTTTATGCATATTAAGCCACCCGAATTTATCCAACAAATGAGACACGTGATCACATTTTCTTAAGCCAAAAATAAAATGGAATACATGCATTTTGCATTTTTTATACTTTATTTACATATTCGTTGTCTAAGCACGATGTCGCAATAGTCAAAACATGATAAAATCAAAGAATTACAGAGCATAGCCCTCAGACAAGTGTTCAGAATTTCCTTGTTGCTGTACAGACACCATAATAGCGCAATGGACTTCTGGATAAGTTTGTGAACATGAGCTCACAAAGGGGAAGAGTGGCAGTGCCGCAAACTCGTATCGATACGTTCAAATGATTCAGAATTTTATGGCACCAATACTCAATGCGCTGCTGAATCAACAGGATGTTTGGTTTGAGCAAGACGGGGCCACTGCTCACACAAGCAGGAGATCTTCCTAAGAGTTGGGACAGCTGTTCCCAGGACGCTTGATGTCTTTGCGTGGTAACATCTCCTGGCCAGCACGATCTCCAGACCTTACCCTGTGATTTTTTCTATGGGGGTTTCTTAAGGCTGAAGTTTACAAATATCGACCGGGGACTCTGCCAGCCCTACGACATGCGATACAAGAAGAGATTGCTTGTATTTCTCAAGAAATGTTGGTTAGAGTAATAGCGAACTCGCATTCGGCAATGCATTAATAACGAAGAAAAGCACTTGAGCGATATTTTGTTATATACTGTTCACAAAATGTAACTTGTAAAACATGTAACGTAACTTTCCATTCTGTAGATTCCATTCGTGTTAACACAGTTTCTTTATTTGGAACTTACTGCAAGTGAGAATTAATGAATATTAAATCTCATTCTTACATGTAAATGTCGACTTGTGTGATGCGTTCATAACTACAATCCGACAAACTAAGTTTGTACCAGTATGCAGAACACACCCTTTCGCGACAACGAACTTCCTGGTAATTAGGTTAATTAAGAATTGCTGAAAAAAAACAGTCAATCAACGGGAAACGTACAGACGCGCGTTTCGTTCTGGTTGGAACTTTTCAATGCACGGTATTCCTCGAAGACGGACATTGCTTGTCATTTCTATACTTTCTGTATATATAGTTAACATTTGGAACTTACTGCAAGTGAATGAGATTTAATATTCATTAATTCTCACTTGCAGTAAGTTCCAAATGTTAACTATATATACAGAAAGTATAGAAATGAAAAGCAATGTCCGTCTTCGAGGAATGCCGTGCATTGAAAAGTTCCAACCAGAACGAAACGCGCGTCTGTACGTTTCCCGTTGATTGACTTGTTTTTTTCAGCAATTCACAGTTTCTTTACTTTGTACTATCTGTTTTTTATTCAACCTTTAAATTAGGGAGGGAGTTTTGCGCACCCTGTATATTGAAAGTTGGATATTATGTTTACCAATTAGCTATTTGCTTATGAACTCTGGACATAGCTCCACAATATTTTTATTATTTAATTCGTGCGTATTCAAATTTGATCATCAACATCAATTGCTAATATTCAAAAAAGTTTGATGTGGGGCTATTTTCAAGGTATCTCTTAATTAACAAAACTATTTGCACATGTAAAATAAATTTCTTTCTATAGAATTTCAAGCACTTTCCTTGACTACCTGCAGAAGATTATACATTCAGCAAGATTAATATCCGGTACATTCCATGTGTAATATAATATGGTAAAGTGATTAATATCATACGTTGGAATTCGATGGGTTTGTTTCTATATGGACACTTTAAACAAAAGATGTATAGATTCTTAATACCAAATGATTTTGGAAATATTTTGAACGATTCTATAATTAATTATATTCTAAATATTACATTAATTATGTGAAAAGATAGAGTTAGATATAGTGGAGGGTGGTAGCATTTTTCAATACATAGTTTGGTACGCTTTTTTATTCATTCATTAAAATAAAAGTCTGTAATCTTCTTTGGTGCAATGCATTTTCCTGAGCTGCTGTAGATAATACTCTTATTTTTTTTATGTCGTTATCATACCTATTAATACGAAAGAATTCATGAGTATATTTACAATGTTACACTTTGTTTATATCAAGGATGTTTTTAATTCTAATTTTAAGTTATATTTATAAATACATACGAGTATATCGAATTTAAAATATTAATTCTTCTATCCATTTTTGTGTATATTTCGTATTTGCAATGGAAAACCTTTCTTTTGCATCGCTGTGATCGAAACGACCATTCTGAGAAATTATCTATCGAACGGTAAACTCAAATATTTCATATTCTCTCTTTTATATTTCTGAGAATTTCTGATATATCGTTTTAATTTAGTTATTAATTAATTAATTACATATGACTTCTCCTCGAATTATTTCTTAATTCGCAATATTATTATTTCATAATCGAGCTATTTCATTTTTTAACCCAGACATTTCATATTCTCTCTTTCATATTTCTGAGAATTTCTTATATATCGTTTTAATGTACTTATTAATTAATTAAATACGACTTCTACTCGAGTTATTTCTTAATTCGTAATATTATTATTTAATAATCGAGCTATTTTTTCTACATGTCGAAATTATACTGACCCCGTATTAATACTGACATATTTTAATAGCCACAATTATAATTATTATTATGAACTTCATCTAAACTGCGTCATGTGGGATATCATTTGAAAGCATTTTTCGTAAGGAATATTTTAATGATATTTACTTCATCGACATCGTAACTCTTTAGCTTGCGCTCTATAATTAATTCTTAAGAGTTATTAATTTAAATGTCAATGATTTACCCTTGCTTAAAACTGGATCATAACACCTTCTCCATACGGGTTTTCTCTTACACAAAACTTACCCTCTTTGTTCCCGACTTTCGTAAGATACATATCACTCTTAGTCCACGTGATGACCAAGCATATGCTGTAAACCGCTGTTCGACGTTTTTCTTTGTTTTCTACATGTTCGGCCCCGCGATATGTTTTAAAGGTAACTCTGTATTGTTCGATATACAGGCTGTCACACAAAAAACGCTCCAAGCTGTAACTCTGTTATTTATATTTCGATTTTCACGAGATAGGTACCAAATGAAATGGTTTTATGAGTACTATGTTTGAGGCTACATTTACTTTTTTCTAGCGCCATCTTCAATTCCTAGCGATTGTCAATTTTTCCTTTTAAATTGCACGGTATAAATTATTGCATAATTGAATAGAGATTTTTTTCCTGAATCCATTGATGTGCAATACATCAATTTTAATTAAATTTAGAAGAAAAAAATTATTAAAACACTGTCCGTATAAGCTCTTAGTGACTTGTGTTATACTGTAGTGTGCGATGGAAAAATAACGCGTTACGCATATGTAACTGTCATCTTTGACTTTTTTGTACTAAGCAAGCATATTTTGACAGTTTTGAAATAAATAATGAATTTCAATCAACTTACTGACATGCTACAAGTTTATTTTGAGTATAATACAAGTCACTTTAAAAGAATGTTAGGAAAGTGTTTGAATTTTTTTCTCTTCTAAATTTACAATTAAAATGAATGTATTGTACATCAATGACTTTAGGAAAAAAACTCTACTCAATTATGCAAAAAAATATATACCATGCAATTTGAAAAAAAAATTGACAATCGCTAGGAATTGAAGATAGCGCTGGAAAAAAGTAAATGTAGCCTCAAACATAGTACTCATCAAACCATTTAATTTGGTACCTATCTCATGAAAATCGAAATATAAATAACAGAGTTACAGCTTCGGGCGTTTTTTGTATATATAATTCTTCACTTAGATTCAAATATTTAATTAATTAACTTTTTTTCAGTGTGTATTTATTATGTGCGTTACTTTTTATATACTCATTCGTCGTCCCTTGTATATATATTCCTTTTAGTTAATAAGTAATAAGTAATAAGTAAGTTCTGGACTTTCGATGCTTATCATCGCACCATTTATTATTTAAATCATTTAGATTATTTGAGGACGCTACAGCTAGCCCAGAACGAATCAACACAAACCACAAGCGTCCATTTTGTAACAACTTGGCGCTCCCACCTAATAGAGTACACCATACCCCAACAAGGGTTCTTTTACAAAAATAAAGTTCTTCTGTTTTGATCTGGCGGTACAACATGATTGATTTTTAAATCTTATTTAAAGTTACTTTAAAATCAAGTTTTTTAAATTTTTTTAAACTTTTAACATAGTTTCAGCAGAACACTATAATAGTATAAAAATATTAATACCAAAGTATTTTTAATAATATAAAAAATATTATTAAAAATGGGGTGTGAAGAACACAATACAAGTTCATTTATGTATTTTTGAATGTATCTTCTCCAATTCTTCTTTTATATTATTAAAAATACTTTGGTATTATACAAATGTAGTGAGGTTTTACCCACTCAAGTATGTTTCAAATTATGTTGTCATATACATATTCGGCTCACGCCGATAAATAGTGAAGACACGAGAATACAGTTTTGTATAGATACGGTGGTTACCGACTATAGAAAACACGTCTGCTTCGGCTTTTATTATGTAGACAGCGCTGAATATTCCTTCACGCTCTGTCTGAATAATTTCGGCTAGATAGTAACGTAGTTATGTTTGTTTGAATGTGTCTTCTCCAACAGGGGCGTATTGAGAATCATGTAGAAATGTGAAATACGTATCTACGTCTTTGGAGAAGATACATTCAAAAACACATAAATGAACTTGTATTGTGTTCTTCACACCCCGTTTTTAATAATATTTTTTATATTATTAAAAATACTATTATACAAATGTAGTGAGGTTTTACCCACTCAAGTATGTTTCAAATTATGTTGTCATAAAAATATTACTTATGTACCAACATAAGAACAATAAAAATCAACTGTAACCTACCAACGAGTTCCATAATTAAAACGAAACTTGTCATCATAGTTCCTCCTGTTCCTGTAGTGCACAAAAAACGTAGAAGTACATGTACCCAAAACCAAGGGACTATAGCTGCGCCACATCCGGCTAATGTTTGAAGAATTATGGCACCAATAAGGGGTCCTCTACGTCCATATCTAAACAAGTGTATGGAAGTAAGTTTCGTTCTATTTATGCACACAATTTTAATTACCTGTCTGATACCATTCCAAATATTAAGGCGCCCGTTAAAATACCAAACATGGTGGCAAGCTGTACGACATTGTTTAACTGATATTTGTCGCAAACTAAATCCCACTGTGTCGTAATTGTTTCTGTAAATATTTCCCTGAAACAGATTAATAATAATTTTATTTACGAAATGAGTTATTAGCTTTGTCACGAATCTCAATTGAATGAAGTTTATCATTTTAGCGTACATGTTTACGCGTTCAGAAAGAAATAAGGAAACTACAATTAGGTTTAGAGTTTTTAAATCTTATATAATAATACTAGTAATAGAAAACAATAAACATTTGTTTCACAACATGTTTGATTTCTTTGATTCAATAGAAATATTAGTTTGCAGAAAAAATCGGTGTTACCCTCGTAGTCGTTGATACCCAACAGGCGATCGCCAATTACAGGGCATAAACGTAATAATTATAACAATAGAATGAATTACCATTAGAGATAAATAAAAGTTTAGACACATTAGAAAAAAAGAAAATTAAGTAAGCTAATCAGAGTAATATAAGAAATTAAGTAGCATAAGAATTGAAAAAAATCTTCGAAAAATTTATTAACAGTCTGACAAGGGAACTCTGCAACAAATATTGTGTGGCTGCAGCAACTCTCCCTAACTTGTTCCAAACGGTGGATAAATTCCATCGATTTTGAAGGAGAGAGATTTTAGAAATTGCCCGTATATTCTATCTAAAAGTAATCTGTGGGAGGCATAGAGGCGATAGCAAACAATAGGTGTATAATCCATTTTGCTGACAACAAAAAACGAAATACAACACTTCAAACAATTCCATGTTATTAAAATCGGTAGAAACACGTATAATGAAACTTAAAGCTTTACACGCAGTTTGTAATTGTGACCTAAAAGACAATTCAGAATAAAATCGTACATCCAGGTCCTTAATGACAATTTCTTTTCCGGATATGTATAAGTAATTATACCATATGTGTCCTTGAAATAAAAAGACAACCTATGAAAAATGGAAAGATGTACATAATTATATACGAGGGTCAGTCAAATTTAAACCGGACCTTGTTTGTAATAATTTATTAGGTCAAAATAAAATTACAATACAAGTTTGTTGTTTTTCTACATAGATTCAACGTTTACACATTTTTCCCAGCGTTTGGGGAACTTGTGGATCCCGGCTTCATGAAAAGTGTGAGACCGCGTCAACAACCAATTGCGCACAAACTCCTCTGCTTCTTAATCGCTCTGAAAAAGGTGTCCGCCTAGTGCTTCCTCCAGGGGCCCAAACAAATGAAAGTCGCATGGGGATAGATCTGGGCTGTAGGGAGCATGTTCTAGAATTTCCCAGTGGTTCATTTTAGCTTGAGTCAGAGCGGACGTGTGAGGTCTTGCGTTGTCATGCAACAAAATCACATTTCTTATTGGTTGGTTGCGCCTTTTGTTTTTGTAGGCGGCTTCTGCCCTTTTCACGAACTGGCATTACTAGGCAGCGTTCACCTTTCCAATCGAAAAAGACAGCTGCTAGAACTTTTCCAGCTGATAAACGTGTTTTTGCTTTCAGAGGGCGAGGTTCTTCATTCCTTCGTCACTCCAAACTCGCCATTTTGGATTCGGGTGTATATTGATGAATCCATGTTTCATCACATGTCACTATTCTATGCAGAAAATTGTTTGTTTCTCGTTGAAATCAATTCAGGAGTCTTTGGGAAGTGTCTCGTTGGATCTGTTTTTGATAATTTGTCAAAAGCCTTGGAACCCATCTTGAATAAATTTTGAGGAAACTAAAGTTCTCAGTAATAATGGAATACGCACTACCGTCACGGTAGTGCGTATGAAGTACAAATAAGTCACTTATTTGTACTTCACAAGTTTAGCAATTTCATCAATCGTAAGGTGCCGATTACCTTTGATGTGGTTATAAATCGCTCGAATGTTGTCGTCAGTCAGTGTTATCCTGGGATGCCTATTGTGCCTCTTATTTTCTACAGTTTCACGGCCATCATTGAATTCTTAGCCCAGCCATACATTTGAGTTCATGACAAAATTGTGTCACCAAACTGTGTAGTCAGTCTAGCCAGAATTTCGCTAGGTTTAGTATCCTCATTCGTCAGAAACTTGATAATAATTCCCTCCTTATTTTCCCGGTTTCCTGGCTACAAGAACCCTGTTCGATTGTCAGCTCCGTTTATGAAAACAAAAGCCTGATTTAAATTTGACTCATTCTTATGGAATATACATCCATAATATTTTTCCAAAATTTCCTCTCATAATTATAACCGAGAAAAAAAATAATGAAAATATTAAAAAAAATTGTCACGCCAACTTTAAGATACCGTCAGAGACGATGGTATATCCTAAGTTATTCGCATATGCTATCTTAACAGATGTGCTTGATTAGTGAAAGTTGTTTTTTTTTTTTTGGTTAATCGAGGTTGGAGATTTTTAGAACTCACAACGAAAGTAAAAAAAAATAATAGATTTTTAAATTTTATGGACGTAGAAATTACTTTCCTTTGGTGCTAGTTTTTATTTTTTCATTTATAAAGGGTGAAATACTTTCTCAGTATTTTGTAAATTCTTATCTCTTTTTATGTTACTCAGTAAGCATAAATAAAAAATAATAAGTTTCAGTATTAGCAGCCCTGAATTACCCCTTGCAACAATGGATGAAACGTCGGTCAAGAAGGAAGCAGTACTAAGAAGGCAGGTTTCTCCTGAATATATTTTACATTAAAGTATGTTAAATGCCCCTAAATAATAATAAAAATATGATTTATAGTCTAATAGAAAAATTTAATTAATAGGACAATATTAAAAATAATATATACTGGACTAGTTTACAATTAAATGTGAACAAATGAAACTAACATCAAACGCAAAAAGTAAATACGAAGTGCTACCCAGAAAATCTCGGAATTTTAATGTGACGCGTGAAAGGATGGTAGTACGACTCTATACAGCTAGATGGTGTGAGCTACGTCTATATGAAGTCAGTCTGTCAAATGGCCCTTTGCTAGATGGTGACAAACAGTTTTTGTGTTTATATTTGTTGATTTGTGTTGAGTTACATATTCTGCGACAATACAATGTCTGATGTGAAAGAGCAAAGAACGTGAATCAAATTCTGGTTCAAAGTTGGTAAAACGGTAGCGAAAAATGCTTGAACAAGCGTTTGGTGATGAGTGATGATGCATTAAGCCAGACGTAAACTTGTGAGTGGTACAACCGTTTTAAAAATGGACATGTGTCGGTTGTTGATTTTAAGCGTTCCAGTCGTTCATCGACGGAAAACAAGACATAAAATGCGGCAAAAGTGCGTAATGTAAACTTGCAAGTCCGAAGGAAAACGATTCATGACATTTGTAACATTGTCGGCCTGTCGTACGGCGTATTCTGTTCTACAAACTCGACACCCAGCAATTCGTGGATCCTATACCACGACAATACATCAACCCGCACGTCACTTGTTGTGAATCAGTTTCTAGCCTTAACGAAGACGGTAGTTTTACCCCACCCTTCCTACTCCACAAATCTTGCCTCTTATGAATTCTTCCTGCTTCCGAAGTTGAAACTGAAGCTCAAGCGGTGCCGTTTTGAGATGACTGAGGAGATCCAGACTGAATCGCTGGCACTGTTGAATACGTTAACACGCGAAGGCTTCCAACAGTGCTTCCAGTCACGGACAAGTAGCCGGGATTAGTGTATTCGTGCGGAAGGAGAATACTTTGAAGGGGATGGTAGTGAATAAGTTAAGAACAATTTATTGTGTTTTTTTCACAATCCCAGAATTTCTGGGTAGCACCTCGTATATATATATTACGTCTAATACTAAAGTAACTACTTTTTTACAAACAAAAATGACATAACAAATCAAACGAAATACAAAACTTTCATATTAACAACAACAAAAGAATCGAATTAATTATTGCGGTGTGTATTAGTATTCCTTGTCATATGCATAATAGGAGTTTTATATAATACATTCGTTTTACATCTCGGAATCATAAAACTTCCAGTAGTTTTTATTATTATTTATTAATAAAATTGTTAATAAACTAAATAAAAACTTGCTACTTGCGTCAGATCTACGGTCAGTAAGAGATTTAAAGTCATGATTTTTTAATAATAAACTATAATTTACATCTCATTCAGGGTAGACATCTATTAAAAATCGAGTATTAAAAAAACTCTTTTGAATCTTTTCCAAATAATTCGATACGAAACGTAGTGCGGATACCAAACAATGGAAGCATCTACTAGTTTAGTGCTAACGAAAACGTATTATAATGTCTTCAAAGTTTCTGGATTGCTGAAAGTCATACAACACCGTATTAGATAGCCCAAATTAAATTCATTTCTTTTTTCTAGAAATTCGCAATTTGACTGCGAGGTTACATTGTAGAATATATTCATATCAGCGTAAGCCAAAATATTGTAGTCCAAAACTTCGAGAAAATCATTTAAACATATAGTAAATAGTAATGGGGCCAAATTTAAGCCCTGTATAACGCCCAAAGTAATTGTGAAATAGTTAGATGTAAAACCATTATAATACAAAAGTATTTTTAATAATATAAAATATCGTGATGTGACTTATCCATAATACGTCAGGCGACTGTCTGAGCATGACTCACATACACCGAACATTCCAGCCGCCGCGGGAAAAATCTAGATAGACGTTCCGGAATAATTCTAGAAGTTGTATAGCCTGTATAAGAACCGTTCAAAGGGAGACAAACCATTCCACACCAAATCATCGTCGAGTGATCTTATATAAATATAAATACATAAATGATCTTATTATTAATTATTAATTTTAAGTTGTTATTTAGTGTATTCTGCTTTTATTGTTAATATAGTGTGTGTTTAAATGACCGTTAGTTTTATTTAAGAACCCTGAAAGACAAAATTTTACAATAGTATTAAAAATATGTGGTGAAGAACACAATACAAGTTCATTATTAATATTTTTGTGAACGTATCCTTCTCCAGAGACGCAGATACATATTTCATCTTTCTACGGATTCGTCAGTACGCCCCTGCTGGAGAAGGATACATGCACAAAAAAGAACAACTTCGCTATCACACAGAAATTATTAAGTCCGAGCGCAGAAATACATTCAGCGCTGCAAACAATCGAAGCAAATAGCTCTGTCTACATAACAACTGTAGATCTAACAAAGTGTTTCCATCAGATGGTACCGCCTTATCTCTGGAAACTGTATTATCGTATCTTCACTATTCGAGCAGGGGCGTACTGACGAATCTGCACAAACGATGAAATACGTATCTGCGTTTTTGGAGAAGGATACGTTCACAAAAATATTAATAATGAATTTGTATTTTGTTCTTCACACCAGATTTTTAATAATATTTTATATTATTAAAAAATACTTTTGTATTATATAAAATTGGTGATGTTTTTGCCAACTCAAGCATGTTTCAAATTATCAATTATTATTAATTCGTGAGCAGGCTTTGGCAAATGTCATTTATGAATTTGTTCAGAGACTTGCATATTGTTAACAAGTGAATGGTCATTATTTCGAAAACTTTCTTAACTGATATTGATTTTCGTAGGTGAAGGTTTCCGCGGTCGTTCTCTAAATGTAGATCTCGGTTTCCGGATTGGAACCGCGTCGAGTTATGCGTAATTGCCAATTACGCCTAACTCGACGCGGTTCCAACCCGAAAACCGAGATCTGTATGATATTGATTTTGTTTATATTTTTTGTGTTTAATTGTTCTTATTCTCAATAAAAATTGCATTATTAGATTTAATTAAATATCTCATTATTGCAAAACTACCAGAGCAGAGCTCTATTGAAATTCGTAAAGATATACAGGGTGCTTCATTTAAAATAAAAAAGTTAACATTATTTCTGGCTAACCGGAACTCTGATTTAAAAATAAATATGCTTTTTGAATTCCCTATTTTCATTAGCTTAAGAGTAGAAAATTTTATTAAAATCTAAGTATCCGTGTCAAGGGTGTTCGAATGGACCCATAGATTTGCCTAACCCTGTATATACTTACTCAAATCTAGCAGAAGCAAAGCATTGCCGGATTTAGGTAATTATTATGTAAAGTAGGAAAATCTACTCCTCTAAAGTTGTGTCTCATGTTTCTATAATCAAGTCTTCGCAAACATGTATAAAACTTAACTACAGTGTGGTCATAAAGTTTGGAACCAAGCTTATAACAGCATTATTTTACATTTTTAGGAAAAACGCTCGGACAGGTAAATTTTCTTTTTATCAACACTTTCTTTAAATGGCAACCATATTATTTTTTTCTCGTTTTTGGTAGATCTTTATATCCACCAAATAGTGATATAAAACAATTGGTATGTTGCATCACAATTTTTTTGAAAAAAATGATATAAATTTAGAAAAAATTGCGAAAATTTTATTTTTGTACAAAATTAAAATTAAATTAAAAAAAATACATCTGAACTTAAATTTATTGTAACAGTTAACGTAAATTTTCAAAATGGACCCCACCAACCAACTGACATTGTCCCAGCCGAGTGTAAACACTTCGTATACTCGCCTCAATTATGTTATGGGGATATTTGTATAAGTTCTACGCGAATTCGTTCTTTTAAATATTCAAAATTGTTCGGTTTGTTAAAATACACTTTCGACTTCAAATAACCCCACAAAAGAAGTCTAACGGAGTCAGATCAGGAGAACGAGGTGGCCATTCTATGGCGCCTCTCCGTCCAATCCATTTATTGGGAAATATTTCGTCAAGATAGTGGCGAACCTCTTCACCATAATGGGGAGGCGCCCCATCTTGTTGAAACCAAATATTTGGATGGGGTACATCACCATCCTCGTGATTTGGGAAAATAACAGCGAGCGCTGGAACCAGTTCAAATCTTAAAAATTCTAAATATTGCACAGCAGTCAAATTTCCTTCAAAAAAATATGGTCCTAAAATGCGTCGTCCAATCATTCCAACCCATACGTTAACTTTTCCTCTGCGCTGAGTATGACACGCTTGAGTCCAATGCGGATTGTTCTGCGAACAATATCTACAATTATGGTGGTGAAAAATTGTGATGCAACATACCAATTGCTTTATATCACTATTCGGTGGATATAAAGATCTACCAAAAACGAGAAAAAAATAATATGGTTGCCATTTAAAGAAAGTGTTGATAACGTCATCACTCGAAAACCAATGACGTCATAGAAAAAAAATTGTATGTCAAAAGATGGCGTTTTAAAAAAGAAAATTTACCTGTCTGAGCGTTTTTCCTAAAAATATAAAATAATGCGGTTATAAGCTTGGTTCCAAACTTTATGACCACACTGTATATATACCACATTCTTCTTGATTAAATTGTAGCTGTAAAAAATTTTTAAGAATTATATTATGTAATTATCAAAAAAAAAAACAAAGAAAATAACTAAAATCTCGAAACATTTTATCTATGATAAACTTCAATGGAGACATAGAATTTAGAAATATATATTTTTTACCTATCAAATATATGTCCTGGACAATCTTTAGAACATGGATCTGTAATGCTAGGGTCACTGCAAGTGAAATTTGGTTTGGGCGCTTGAAATACTATGCTAGTTTGGTGCCAGGCAATGGAGAATTTACAGGCCATCGTCCATAGAACAACCCACCAGTGCCATCTTCCGAAAATGCCAATAGCATTTTGTATAATATCTGAGCTAGGTTGATTTGTTCCATTAGTTTTATTTGATTGTGATTTTGATTCTGAAAGAAAATGTGAAGAAATTAATTTATTTATAGCACTAATTTTAATTAAATTTTAATTTTAATAAAAACAAATTGCATGTCGATGCGACAATTCACATCAAGCTTTGATACAAAATAATACAAATCTGTATAAAAACAAATTTGTATCTGTATATGCATGGACATATAGTACGTATTTACCAGCTTTTGCTTCAACTACCAGACGCATGCGTTTCTGTGTAACCGCTTTGTCAATGATAGGTTTACGAAGACAAAAGACTGTAGGTACACTTGCGGTCATGTAGCAAGTTTTGTCCTATCCGAAGACATCAGATAACCTCATGCCATCTGACGGACAAAACCGACCATGCCGGTGCAAAGTGTTTCTTCTCGAATAGCTAAGCTATTACTGGAAAAGAAGAAAAAATACGCATATTACTGTGAGTCCATTAACTCGTCGCCAGGTGGCGTAGTATAGCAAAAACAAATTGCATGTTGATGCGACAATTCACATCAAGCTTTAATACAAAATAATACAAATCTGTATAAAAACAAATTTGTATCTGTATATACATGGACACACCACATGCAATTTGTTTTTGCTATACTACGCCACCTGGCGACGAGTTAATGGACTCACAGTAATATGCGTATTTTTTCTTCTTTTCCAGTAATAGCTTAGCTATTCGAGAAGAAACACTTTGCACCGGCATGGTCGGTTTTGTCCGTCAGATGGCATGAGGTTATCTGATGTCTTCGGATAGGACAAAACTTGCTACATGACCGCAAGTGTACCTACAATCTTTTGTCTTCGTAAACCTATCATTGACAAAGTGGTTACACAGAAACGCATGCGTCTGGTAGTTTAACCAAAAGCTGGTAAATACGTACTGTGTGTCCATGCATATACAGATACAAATTTGTTTTTATACAGATTTGTATTATTTTGTATTTAATTTTAATATTTACAATAATATGGTAGTATATAATAAATTTCGCACACTAATCTAATTATTGTTAAATATTATGTTGAAGAAAATTTTAATTTACACGTGCTAATATTGTCAGTATAGCGGCAAAGTACATTAAAATATTTAAAAGCGGCAAAGTGTCATAAAAGTGCGCGAATGGACACTTTCTGTAATCAACAGAGAGGGGATTGAAGTTATTGAATGACCAATTGCCCTGATGTGGCAGTATCAGATATAGTATGCATGTTATTACAACCCCACTATTTGCTTGCTCGATTGCATTCGTCGAGCAGATGTTGTTATATCCGTCGTTATGATAGCACATTGTGTGTATTCCTTCATAAGTTCAATTTAACAGTATGGTGTAAGACGGAATGTACATTCTTCGTTCAAATAATCGCTTAAAAAATTATATCCCCTAATTTCCAAAGTGTATTCTCGAGTTTACATGCATATGCGTATATGTATTTATTGTTCTTGAGATAGTATATTTTCTATTTTCTCCTATAAGGGATTGTTTCTGGTTTCGTTTCTTTCAGTGTTATTTAGTTACAACGTTTAGTATTTAAAAAAATCCGTTTTATGTTATTATTTGTTTATTAATCCTATAATTTTGTATAAATATTAAGTTTAATTTACTACCTTATTTTTGGAGTAGTTTTCGTTTCTCCTTTGTAGTCCATTTCTTTCTGTTCTTAGTACGTCTCTTTATTTTCATTAACTTGAGAATTTACATAGGGCAACCTTGGTAGGATGGATTAGAGGCCATATAGATTGGCTGCAAATTCGTAATGATACCGAGATATATTGCAGTGCCTGTTCATTAAGTTTAAGGCGCCCACAAAAGTGTATGTGCAGAGACATGTTTCTTCGAAAACTCATCAATATAACATATGACCATCTGCACCTGACCCTTTTAACGAAGAACTGTGTGAAGCTTTCATGGCGGCCAATATCCCCTTCAGAAATTTTAACAATCCAGTCCTCAAGAAATTTCTTACAAAATATACTGATCATCATATACCAGATGAATCTACTTTACGTAAATACCACTTACCAAAATGTTACTTAAGACCATTGAGAAAATACGAACCAACCTATTTGGTCATTATCTTTGGGTAAGTGCAGACGAAACGACGGATGTAATGGGACGATATGTGTTAAATGTAGTAGTTAGTATTCTTCATCCGACAAATTTATACCAACCATCCTTAATTGCAACTAAAATATTGCCAGTCGTAAATGGCGAAACAGTTGCAGAATTAATTGATCAATATATTTATAATATTATATCATCAGATAACAACTATAAACTCAAGATGCTATTATTTTTGACCGATGCGGCAGCTTATATGTTAAAAACAGAGAAGTTATTAAAGCAATCTTATCCCAATATGCTACACGTTACCTGTGCAGCACATACACTACACAGAGAATGTGAATACATCAGGGGCCATTTTCCAAATGTTGATAAGTTAGTTTCATCATTTAAAAAGATATTTCTCAAAGCTGAGACAAAAAGTTGATGGCATATTTAGCAGAAATTCAGATTTGAATATATTATATCAATTCTGCACAGAGGCGATTGAAACATCTATACATTCGAAGTATGGTGCACTTTTGCAACATTTTAATCACGACCCATCACCAGTTGTGATGTGGAACGAACATTTTCTATTTTTAAAGACGTTTTAACATCTAAAAGAACTAATTTAACACAGGAACATCTTGAACAAATTTTAGTTGTTCATTGTAATGTGTTTTACACTTTCAATGTTAGACAGAAAATACATAGTTTTGAGTTTTGTTCCTTGTAAATAATTTTTATTCAAAACTCAATACGCAATTCACTTGCTAGCATTACTTTTGGTTCAGCAGTAGTTGCTGCTGGTTACCAAACCGTTTATTACATTCGCTCTGTTGTGCATTGACAGATACATATTAACTGCGTATGTAGGTATGTGCCACTTATGCAGTGACCACACGTATCAAATTGTTCGAAACTCACTGATCGCTTACAGAAACAAATCTATTGCGAATACAGATGCCTATGGGCTATGAATATCGCTCTGTGGTAATCAACATGACGTTCGAAACTTCTACTTTTAATGACAGTAGTCGAAAAAGCAATGTGGAAGTATTTATTAATATTACTAGAGGATGTCGAAGAGTAAATTTTATCATACATACGTAGAATGCGTCCAGAATTCCCAGAGTAGCATGTTTAACCATCAAACAATATGTCGAAATGCGAGAGTTTAGTGAGAGAAGCTCTTAGTATTACGGAGTAAAATTTTGAATGCGATAACATCAGTAGATTGACATTAAAGAACCAAACGCCTTCTCAAATTTTGGTAGTGTTTGGTGTGTTTAATTTTTTTCCTCTTTTTGCTATTGTAAAAGAGTAGCCAAATAGATTTTGTATGGAGACAATGCAAAATCCGGTCGTCCAGTAGAAATGTTTATCCCAAAGAACGTTACTATTATTGCAAATTTGATACTGTCTGACTATTGTATAAAAGAGGATTATCGGCAATCTCACAATAATTTTGGAGCGAAGAAAGTTAACTCAGCGAGACTATCGAAACTCCTTTCTACTATTCAACGAGAGAGTTGCAATGATTGTCGGCGCTTATTTTGTTACATTTTGCGATTGATCATTATCGTTGATGAAGCGGGTGCTGTTCAGCTATTGTCTCTGATCGAAAATGGAGTCCATGGAATGAAGAAGACACGTAATGGTGCCTCAAGAGTTATCGAGGATTGAGAGGGAATACTGGAGATTAATTTTAAAGACAGAAACACTGCAGTAAATTCCAAATATTAGACTACACTGTTCATAAATTGCAGGATATCATTAATGAAAAATGGCCGGGAAAACAATTTAAAATACAAAGAATTCAAATAAATTTTACCTCAAAGTAGCCCTTGGAAATTATGATTATGTCTTAGCTTGTTACTAATTTTAATAGGAATTTTGTTGGTTGACTGTTATGAGATGAGATATTTGATTGAAATGACAAATGTCAAAATAATAAAACGAACATTTTTAAGTGAATGAAATATGTTTATTTCCAACAAACAAGCAAAATTTTATAAAAATTGTTCAAAGTGTCCACCACCTTGTTCGAAACATTTCTCACATCTTCTTCTAATGGAGGAAAAAGTGTTTTGTAGTATCGCATTGTCAATTCCATTAATTCTTTCAGCAATTCTGATTTGAAGGCCTGCAAGATCAGGTATCTGTACTTGATAAATTGAGTTCTTTAAGAATGGCCATAAAAAGAAATCACATGGGGTAATGTCACAAGATCTTGGTGGAAATTCATGTTCAGTGTTTAAACTTATCAACCGATTTTGAAAAAATTGCTGCAGAATATTAATTGTTTCACCTGCTGTGTGTGCTCTAGCTCCGTCTTGTTGAAAGTAACCCTGTGTTATTTCTTCGTCGTCAAGCTGTTCGATAAATGCCATAATAATTTCTTGTCGATACCTTTCTCCTGTTAAGGTTCCGTTAAAAAAAATAGGGCCAATAATTCTCCTTCGACTAATCGCACACCATACACCAATTTTCTGCGGATGAAGTGCGGTTTCAACAAAAAAATTATGTGGTTTCTCATTAGTCCACATCCTCATATTTTGTGAGTTCACATATCCATTCAGATAAAACCATGACTCATCAGAAAAAAAGGTTTTGTCAAGAAGGTCATTATCAAAATTATTTAAGAACCACTGACTAAACGTTATTCTTCTGGGATAGTCGATTTCCTTGATTTCTTGATAACAGGTCATGTGATATGGAAATAAATGTAAGTCCTTTTTCAAAATTGTATGACATGTGCCAATTGACACACCAACTTGTTGTGATAATGCTCGTACGGAAGTTCTTGGTGCATTATTTATAATTTCTCTTACATTATTAACTAGCTCTTCTGTACGCTTTTTCGCCCGACCTGCGCCTTCTTTCTGTTTAACACTCCCTGTTTCTCTGAAAACCATAACGGAATGTGTCACTGTGTGCCGAAAACTGTCATAATCAAAGATGACGTTAGGGAACTCATTTCTAAATTCTTCTAAACAATCTTGAAGAGAATACTGCCATTGTCCGTCAATCTTACGTCCGTTTCGAAAATAAGATTCTAGCATGAATGATTTGTGTTGTATAGTAAAAACCATGTTAAATCAATTTTAAATTACAAAGCAATTTTTGTCAACTATGCATCTGTCTAATTGACAACTAATGCAAATTTAAATTATTAATGATCATACGTTTTTAAAGGAATGGCCTACTAGAGGCAAAGCTTATTTGAACGCTTTTTATATATCCCCATGATAATGTACCCGCTCATATGGCCATGATTTCACAAGCTGTTATTAGATATTATGACATTAGTATATTGATAATGGTCCTTCAAAAAAGAAAATGCTGTTACGCATGCAAATACACTTTCCTGCATACGGCCTATGTAAGTGCAAGTTTTCTCTATTATTTCTCTTAAAACCAGGCGCGGCTCGTGATGACGTATTTTGGTTTGCAGTACAATGATACGAGTGCCTCGTGTTTTCGGTGTTTACTAAACAAACGTTACAGTTAGTACACGAGAATACACGAAGCACTCAGATCATTGTACTGCAAACCAAAATACGTCATCACGAGCCGCGCCTGCTTAAAACCCTCGTAGCTTTAACATTTAAATAAATTTCTACTAATGATTTTTAATTTGCTTCAAACTCCATTTATCGAACAGTTTAGACCCTTCAACTACAATATTCTCAACCCATTTCATTCGTTCTATTCATCTTGAAAGCCTTTGTATATTAGCAAGCGGACATCTTCTTAAATTCCCTATCCGAAATGCTCGCAAGATTTTCACTGCTAACTCGCTAAAAGTCACACCGAATTTCAAACCTATTATGAAGGAATTTTTGCTTTGAAATATAGATCTTCTAGACGCATCTGTTTTTGTTAAATAATGCCTCTCTATAATTAATTCTAGTTTAATTTTTAATTACAACGCTTATTGCGCCATCTCCTTTTCGTTGTTCGCCCTCTGCGACAGGAAACTCACTTGCCGACTCCTATTAGAAACTTTCGTCTCTGGTCATTAAATTATTTAACGTTTTAAGTTTGGTTTGACACTTTTTGCGATATGAAATCATCCTCGAGATTTTGAAAACTATATCCTCTTCTTTCTTTACTTCCGGCAATTACGATGACGTGTATCCGGCATTTTACTTCTATATCGATACGGCAGCCATTGAGACTTAAGCTTCATAAGCGCTGTGTCGTGTTTGTGACACGTGTTATTTAAAACTAGATTTCTGCGGTGAGTTTTTGAAATCCCCTAAATAATTTTTACCATATCGCATTTTGAACTTTCAGGATTCTTATAAACGTTTTATAAAACGAGGTTTTCTCTGAATTTCTGAGAAATATTTGGATATCTACTGTGAAGCGTAAGGCGTCTCACCGGTAAATTTAACCTGTGTTTTGGGGCATAATTTTGCTGATCGAAATACTTCGACGCAGTTCTGAAACTCCCTTAAGCCGTCCGCAACCTGTGAATTTTGGGGCACATTTATTCTGCAAGACCTTTTTGGATTAGGAGAAAGGGACGCGGTTCATCCATATTGGATTCCCATAATGGCGTCGCTGTGAAACCTGCTCGTGAATAAAAGAATTGACTTGCCCTAGTAAGCGATATATTGTACTTGGAAGGAACGAATTCTGTTATTGTATCCTAGAAAAAGTAGGTGTTTCCTTTTAATTCTTGCAGTCCTAAACTTATAGAAGATCATTTAAATATCGAATAGTGTTTAGTATTTCCTAAATTAATATTATAATCAAGCTGTTACTCTCCTTAAGAGACGCACACCTTGTGTGTTAGTTCAAACTGTTAATTCAGTTTATTTAGAAGGGTTCTTTTCCCTATTTCAAGTTTGTTTTACTGTGTCATTCGAGTCTGATTTTGTAATAAACCCGTTGATAGTCATAAATATCCCCGGGTACTGGTACAGAAACTTAATATTAGCTCCAGAAGATCGACAGCTTCACTGTTTGTCACCTGTTTAGATTTAGTGTCATTTTCGAGGTCAGATCCTTCAGATCGGTCCCTTAAATGTTTGGTTCGATTCCTGAAAATCGAAGAACTTTCTGTAGTTTAATGTACTTATTTTGTAATTAACTGTACAGAATCTAGATTACGTATACGGAATTGGTATTCTAATAATTACTTTGTTAATTAATTTCCTACAGGTTTTTCTGTTTTAAATTATATTAAATATTTGCACACCTGATATACAGGGGGTACTCCAAAAGTTCTGCCAGGAATATTAGATCTCAAAATTTTGTAACTTTTCTTACCTTTATTATTTTGCTGTAATTAAGGCATAACTTTGATTACTTTCATGAGGTAACCTTCCGTTTCGCTTGTGATTTTGCCATTCTTGTAATTGTTCGCGTTGACGTCTATTGAGACTTCTTTTGATAACTCGTTCGTGGTTTCAAGATTTTATTAACCTGACGAGACAATTTTGGAATAACCCCTCTCGCCTCCCGGTTCAAATATACAGGGGGAGAGAGTTGCTAACTTTTTCCGTACTCAGTATTATTAACTCAAATTTCTAGTTGCTATCACTTTTTTGGGTTGATCAGGGCTTCACCTTTTAATTGCTTCGAAACATTTTAAGTGTCTGTTACTATATTAGTTTAGCGTATTGACTTTGAATTTTGATGTACGACTGTGTCTAGATTTATATTTTGTGAGAATTGACAACGCCGAATTGTGGATTGATGTTGGCCCATTTGTAGCCTTTAATAAATTGTAGAATTGTTGATTGTGTCTTGATCCCTACCCTTCCACTAGTTTTATGAGTAAAACAAAGTTTCTTGCTCTGCAACGAGTGATAAGAGGCTGACCCTCTGGTGTTAGTTGGAGCTACCAGGTCCCGCCTGCTCCCGTTATAGCTGAATCTCTGCAGGTGGATATAACGGTGGCGTCCATTTTCCAACTCGCGGCCTTGAATCCGCGACGTTCTCCGAAACAAGAGAGTTAGCCGGCAGAGACCTTCCTGGGGACATAACATCAACAGGTAGGTTCAGACCAGAGAGGATCAGCGAGCGTTCACTCCTTATCACTCGTCACACTTTTAATTTTACGCCGCGTTGGTGGCAATGCCCAATAGCAGCTGTAACAAGGGAACTATACAAGAGTTTCTATATGACAATAACATTCCTTTGGGAGGTTCTTATATAAAAAAGGAACTACTTGAATGTATGAAGTCATTTTAATTCTGAAGGGCATATGTATTCCCGTATTTTATATTTTAATTCATAACAGTAACCACACAATTTATAATGAAATTATTTTCTTTCTTATTTTGAAAACAAGAGATTATTTTACTCCTTATGTTTTTACTTTTTATGTTTGAAAAATAGAATTCTGTAATACTTCTTCACAAGTTTGTTCTCTTATGATATTTTTAAATAATTTTTATCTTAATCTACCACTTAACTACACATGAAATCTTGAAATAAACGATCGAATAACTGATAGGATTATCATTTAGAATTTTATCGCTTAAATTAAAGAAAGAGAAACTTGATCTGTAATAATACAACTTATCAACTATTAATCAAGTAATTAAATTATGTAACTATAACATGACGACAATTCGTGCGGACAAATAACAATCCAATTGAAGAATTTTTTTAAGTGGTTCTATATTAAATATAATATTTAAATTTTGCTAAATTGTAAGGCAAGATGTCCTTTAATAAGAAGGCTATCAGATAAATTTATAAAAATAATAAATATATAGAATGATAATGGAAAACATTGCTATATAATTATTTATTGAATAGTTATATAATAAAAGTTTTGAAAAGAAATGTTTCAACATATTTGAGACGCTAACACATACATAATTTGTAGATTTGAAAGAATGCGTATCCTTTATATCAGAAACAAAGAAGAGTTGCTTCAGTATTTCATAGAGGAGACATTACTGATGTGCGTTATTACAGGCCAATATCTATAGTTTGAAATTTTATTAAAGTGTTAAAGTAGGTTCCATACAATGGAACCTACTAACAATGGATTATAACCAATTTAAAAACCAAAACTTTTACATTTACAGCATGGCTCTTTGTTGCAGGACGATAGATTATTGCTAATTTATATTTCATAATATATACATTGGCATTGGCAATTTAATTCAAGTAGATGTCATTTATATAGATTTATCAAAAACCTTTTACATTGTAGACTATAAGATCTGACAGGGTGAAATTGAGTAAAATTAGTTTCAGCAGGGTTGAGATGATTTAGAAATTTAAATCATTTGAATAAAACCAGAATTTAAATCATGTTTTAAATAAAAAAATCATAATTTCTTTTCTTGTAATAGTCTCTTATAGTTTTTATTATATTTACATAATTGTTAACCAGAAAAAAAAATTCATTTACATTTATTTAGTAACACAATACCTAGAATATTTTCAAACACAAAGAAACAAATAAACATAAAAAAGCTATGTGTTTCATATTAATAAAAAATACACGTTGTTTTGCAAAATTAAAATTTAAAATAACCTTCAGAAGATTAACTAATTTAACAGAAGTATAAAAAAGACACTATTTTTAATCTTAAATTGTATTATAATGTTTAAAAAGAAACACTAATTTAGATACTTTTTCATTACCCAATCTATTTTTTAATTCTGAATGTACAAACCCATATGAAGAAAAAGTTCTTTCGACATCTGCAGAAGAGGCGTTTGTACACAAAATCGGAACAATGATATCCTTGATTAATTTCCGGAACATTCTTCTGAGATCTCCACTAGTGTACTGCATTTACATTTTGTATTATTTCTTGCGAAACATTGTTTCGTGGAACGGATCTGATTTAGCTTCCAACTTAATGACTAGTGTAATAATCCAGTACCAGAATAATATTTGGAAACTATTTCTAAAGCTGATTTTCTTTTTTGATATGACAATGGATATTCATTTTTATTCCTAGTAGGATCAGCAAATAAGCTAAAAAGTGAAAAGGTGTTGTGGCTTGTTCATATCTTTTAATAAACTTTTGTTTTATGATTTTTCAGTTTCTTCGAAACTTGTAGAGAGTGCGTCTCACTTCTTAAACCATATAAGATAAGCAGGCACGTTTCTGCTGAATTCTGTCAAGTGTCACAGATATTGGTTTCAACAATTTTAAAAAGTCTTCTATCTTTCTCCTCATTTGAATATTCGAAACCTTTTTAAAATTCACTGGATCAATGTCATCTCCATGCTCTTCACAAATTTGTAATAATTTCGATCATTCACTGACATATGTTTCAAAACAGTCAGAAAGTGTATTCTATCCAACGTCGCTCCTTCTTGTTTGTACCAAGCATTAGACAAATGCGTTTAATTTCTAAATGCTTGGAAAACAAATTCAGTATATGGGCAGAATATCCATAACTTATAATGGGATATTTCAGATTCAGGAACTTTTAAAACTTCTTTTGTTATGCTACTCATATTAGCCGCGTTATCTGTGACAACGCTTGTTATTTTGCAATTATACTGAGTCTCACACTTATTTATTACATCTATAGCGATCTCTGTAAGATAATCAGATGTATGTGATGTATCTATACTTTCGAACAAGAAATTGTTCTGCTGTCGAAACGATACAAATTATTGGTTCATTATGAATATTTTTCCATTTATCAAGTAACATACAAACTGACTTGCCTGATAGATATTTTCAATATTTTAATTTCTCCTCTTCAAATATTTAATCTAAAAGAACCAATGATAACTGAAACCTATAAGGTGGAACATATCCTGGCCGTCTTAGCATATCAATTACTTTTTGAACTTCTTTACGTTCAATTGACCTGAAGCTACAATTTGTTTCAAAAATAGTCCTAGCTATTTGCTTGTCTAATTCTTTTTTCTTGTCCTGACTTGTTCTAACAATAAATGAGCTTAAACGTCGCTATTGCAACTGGCACCTAAATCAAAACTACTACTGCCACTAAAACTTCCATTTTTGTTAAATGTTTGTTTTTTATGTGCTGTATAGTTAAAGTTTCTTATTCTTCATTCACTTTTTGTTGTTTTGATGGTTGAGATTCATTTATATTGTCACTTTCATCGTCATCATTATTTGAGTAATTTTTATTTTTACAAGTTTCCCAAAGGGTTTTAAGTCTCTTTACCAACCCTTGCATATTTTTGTAAGAACTACACTAAACATTAATAATAACATTAACATAGCAGATTATCCAAAACTAATCGCCCTACTGGAGCGGAAATCGGATCGATTTAGAAGTAAAAAATCCAAAATTCTTTCTACAGAACAAATTAATAAGTTTCTGAAAGATGCCCCAGACGATTAACATTTATTGTCAAAGGTAAAGAATTAAAATGTTGTATAGTTATCATCACATAAAAAGGAGTTTTTGTTTTTTTGTTTTCAGGTTATCCTCATTATTGGATTAAGCGGGGTTTGCCGTAAACAAGAACTTAGAAATATAAAAATGGAACACATTCAGGACACGGGAAAATCCTTGATAATTGATATAACAGATTCTAAAACTAAAACGAGACGTTCATTTGTAGTACCAGAAATGTTTTATATCACATGTCAAAAATACATGAATTTGCGTCTGCTGAAATGGAACTTCCTTTATTTCTTAATTACAGAAATGGAAAATGCATGAAACAGGTTGTGGGGATAAACACAATCGATAGTACGCTACGTAAAATTTCAGAATATCTTGAACTGCCGGAACCAAAGCAATATACTGGCCATTGTTTTAGGAGATCATTAGCCACTATGTTAGTTGATGCAGGAGGTGATATGCTATTATTAAAGCGACTTGGTGGCTGGCAATCTTCTACAGTAACGGAAGGCTATGTGAATCAATCTCTTAAAAATAAAAATGACAACGCATTACGAATATCGGAGGCGATTACCAATTAATTATCAATCTTCGTCTTCTGATGTACCGTGCAGTGCTACAATTATAAATAACCGTTCATCACCATTAAGAAATAAGGCACAATCGATTTTCAATAATTGTTCAATTGTTATTAACAACTATTATAATAAAGTTTAAATAATTGCGATGTCTTTTATTTAATAGAAGAAAATGAGTGGGCGTAGAAAAAGTATAGTACGTTATTGTAAGCGAGTTGTAAGCCCATTACTCACTCGTGAAATTTACGCACTCGCCGCTGCGCGGCTTCGTGCGTAAACTTTTTCATTTCGTGCGTAATGGGTTACTTACAGCTCTTGTTACGTAATATACTATTATTTTATACAATATTTGGCGAGGTTTTACCTACTCAAGTATGTTTCAAATTATTTTGTGATGACGTAATTCTTTTAAAGTAACACTTTGCCAACATTTTATCTTAGATCTAAGTTATATAATTCTGCATATAAAATAATTACAGAGGGCCATCGTTTTCAAGGTACGCAGTATTTTTCTAACTTGTCCCATCATGATTTGAACGATTATTATATAAATTTCTCTTATCTTTTGATATATGCTATACCTTAGTTGTGCTTGATTTTGAGCCTCCCACATTATCATATACTTTTCTAGTCAATATTTCCCTAAAATCTTCGTTTGGTCGCTGTCAGCTTTTGGCACAAAATGTATGTTGCTTCTACATACCTAACACGTATCCGTGATACCCATTATTTCATCTCAGACATTTTCTATGGGATTTATAGGAACCCATTGTAATGTTTCAACATTATTTCAATGAAATCACCGTCTAACTACATTTGCAGTATAAACAGGGCAGTTATGTAGTTACTCTGCGGGTAAATTTATAGGGCGGTCATCTTCACATGAATATAATTTATGGATATAAATCTTCCTTCAATTATCCAACATATCCCAATATCACGATAATTTATCTATTCTCACACATTAACTGAAAATCTTTCTTGTCTATCATATCTTGTCTATACACATCTACGATTCCGCTATGTGTTGACTGAAATCTTTTTTCGCAGGAAAAGATCGTATTTGCCCAACAATCAGGCCTGTAATTAATATGATTTAAAGCAAAAATTTGTTTGAGAAACAGCGTTTCTTGCGATTTCGAATGGATAATTTTGCAAATATTGCACTAAAACGTTTTCTTGTTCTTGGTTGGAAATTCTTGGAATATAAGTTCCTTGTTTGCGCTTTAAATTTCCTTGATTTCCCCACTTTTTTCACACTTAATATTGTAGATTTATTTAAGTGCAATTTTTCAGCAACTCCTCTAATAGTAACGTATGGTCCCAAAGTTTTCGGAAAAATTTTGAATGTTGATAACTTTTTCAAAATTGTGTCATTTTATAAACTATATATTACAACAATTAATAATAAATACAACAATAAATACTTAATTTTCAAATTATCGATAGTGGGCTATTATCTTTAATGGTCCTCAGTTTTCTTCTGACTTACTCCATCATCCTCTGAACAATAGCAGGATCAATTTATCGCATTTTTTGGAAAATTCGACGTCGTAATTGATCTTCATTTGCAGCTTTCCACTCATTTTCATACACTTTTCTGGTAAATATTGACCAAAATTCCTCTAAATGCTGAGCCTGAGGTATATTGAGAGGATCGTCTAACTTAGGAACAAAGTTTATGTTGTTTGCGTTATACCAGTCTCTAGTAACTCTAGCACAATAGCATGCAGCTAGATCAGGCCAAAACATGATATTATCATTGCCATGATGTGTATTTAAAAACGGAATCAGTTTAGAAAGGCATCTTTGAATGTAAAGTTGTGCAGTTAAAGCTTCTGGTCGAACATGACCAATGTACGGCTGCGAGATAAATTCGGCCTCAGATATGCCACACCACACTAAAATTTTGTTCTCAAATTTGGATTTACCTTTGAATTTGGCATTGTCTGGTGTATTTTCTATATCGTCGGTATAAAAACTTGTTTCCCTTCATCTCTGAATGGGACAAGGTTAAATACTTCTCATTCATTACAATCAGTTTATTGGCAAAATGGATGCGCCTTAGCGCACGACAACACCTAGGTATTCTTTCTAACTGGGCCGCGGTATATTTTAGTATTTTCCTTCGTTATCGAAACACCATCTTATCTAGGGCAATTGTTCAAAAAACAGTGGTCTTTGAAACGCCGAATCTTGGATCTATTTTTCGCTGTGAAACTCCAACTCTGTCCTTAACGGCTTTAAAATTCTTTGTTTCTTCAATGGGCTTAAAATTCTTGGTCGACCACTTTTGGGTAAATTAACGCAGGGAATTCCCTCTTCACATTCCTTTATGGTTTGATAAATTGTTGATAAAGAAATATTTTGTTCACGATAAATGGCCACAATATCACGCTTGGGCATTCGCCCAACTAGATTGTAAATTCCCTTACTAATATCTAGCTAATAAGATATTTTGCTGAATCAGATCACAAAAACTAAATTGTCACAATTAAAACAAATTAATTGTGACATATGACACCAACGACAACTTACAAACTACAAATCATTTAAATTTTTCCGAGAACTTTAGAACCATGCGTTATAACTATAACCTTCTTCTTATTATTCTCAATTTGAATATAATTCTTAATTAGCTGAATGAGCTTTCTTGCTATTTCAAGTATTTTAAATATTTAAATTCATAAATACCAACTTGACAAACTATTACAGCAAACCAAAAAATACTTTGTAGGAGATTTATGTGGATAACTGTATATGTGCCATTTTGTTGTAGTAACCCGTTGTATTATACAGATAATCACTAAATAACAAATACGAAATCGTATTTAACTCCGACATAATCACTTTTAACAGCGTGCTGAAAGTTATATTACAAATTATAGCTTAATATTTAATACGGCTTTTATTTTTAGTATTTTAAAAACAATTACAAGAAATCCCATGGCATTTATGATCTTTTATCTTAAATGCTGCTAATTAAATCCTGGAACTGTATTTAATATTTCCCTGACGTTCATATAAATTGATAATATTTCATTTACTTGCCAATCTATTATAGAGGTACCAAGAACCAGAATATGTTAACTCACAATTGCATCATTAATGGTAGAAGTAGAAGTTTGATCAGCCTTGTTTGGAAAATGTGAAATCGATGTGTAATTCGTATTTTTACTGGAATTACCAAAGAAATATAACAGTTACGAGAAATAAATTGTCTGCGAATACATTTATTCTTTATTGTACAAACATATATTGCTATTTATTTGACATAATTTAAAATATTTTATACATAAAAAATATTATTAAGTTATTTACTTCTGTGGCGAAATAATTAAAGGTATGTACATACATAATTATGTACATGTCTACGTATATAATAATAAAATTTGTATTCAATATAAATATTTGTAGAATAATCAGAAGACTAATTACACTGGGCAATCAATTTTAGTTTATTTGTTGTATCTTGCATTTTTTTTGTTAATTTTGGGCTCTGAATACAAGAATGACAATGAAATTAAAAACATTATTTTATTTTTAACCAAATAATCAAAAATAGATACTTTTACACTTTTAGAGTCACTAAATGCGCCGTCTTTTTATTATCCTTCTGTGAATTGTTTCTGGAGCATGTCTAACAAGAGTCCAACAGTAGTCGGAAAGCAAGGAAGAAGCATTCCAGTTTCTCTGGTACCTTTTCTCCATTCTTGATATATCCTGATGGAAGCATTCGCCGTGCTCATCACTTACAGCTCCGCAGTTTCCAGCAAAAAAGTCCAGGTGTGAGTATAGGAAATGGATCTTTAGAGACATATTGCAACACATTTTTTGATACGATGACAGTATATTTTCAATAAGAGTAACGTAATTGTCAGCTTTTTCCCAAGAAATTAGTGACCACGAGGCGAAAGTCTATTCAATTCCATAATATTCGCGATAGTGGCGTTTGTAATTTATTTGCATACAGGGGCTGTGACATGCGGTTACATTGTTAATATACAGTGTGGTCATAAAGTTTGGAACCAAGCTTATAATAGCATTATTTTACATTTTTAGGAAAAACGCTCGGACAGGTAAATTTTCTTTTTTAAAACGCCATCTTTTGACATACAATTTTTTTCTATGACGTAATTGGTTTTCGAGTGATGACGTTATCAACACTTTCTTTAAATGGCAACCATATTATTTTTTTCTCGTTTTTGGTAGATCTTTATATCCACCAAATAGTGATATAAAACAATTGGTATGTTGCATCACAATTTTTTTGAAAAAAATGATATAAATTTAGAAGAAATTGCGAAAATTTTATTTTTGTACAAAATTAAAATTAAATTAAAAAAAATACATCTGAACTTAAATTTATTGTAACAGTTAACCTAAATATTCAAAATGGACCCCACCAACCAACTGACACTGTCCCAGCCGAGTGTAAACACTTCGTATACTCGCCTCAATTATGTCTGGGGATATTTGTGTAAGTTCTACGCGAATTCGTTCTTTTAAATCTTCTAAATTGTTCGGTTTCTTAAAATACAGTTTCGATTTCAAATAACCCCACAAAAAAAGTCAGGTCAGGTCAGGAGAACGAGGTGGCCATTCTATGGCGCCTCTCCGTCCAATCCATTTATTGGGAAATATTTCGTCAAGATAGTGGCGAACCTCTACACCATAATGGGGAGGCGCCCCATCTTGTTGAAACCAAATATTTGGATGGGGTACATCACCATCCTCGTGATTTGGGAAAATAACAGCGAGCGCTGGAACCAGTTCAAATCTTAAAAATTATAAATATTGCACAGCAGTCAAATTTCCTTAAAAAAAATATGGTCCTAAAATGCGTCGTCCAATCATTCCAACCCATACGTTAACTTTTCCTCTGCGCTGAGTATGACACGCTTGAGTCCAATGCGGATTGTTCTGCGACCAATATCTACAATTATGGCGGTGAACAGATCCATTTAGGCAGAACGTAGCTTCATCTGAGAAGACGATGTTTTCCAAGAAATTTGAATTTTTGTCACAACGTAACATTACGTCTTCACAGAACTGCAGTCGAGGATCTTCGTCATCCTCATGTAATTCCTGTACAAGTTGAACTTTGTAAGGACGATAGTGTTCTTTTTTAAATAAGTTGACGACAAATGAGTGAGCCACCTGATTGGCTAACGCAAGTTGTCTGGTGTAAACATGATGCCTTTCTTCTGCTTCTAGAAGCACATTATTTTTCACATCTTCTCCTACTTGAGGTCTACCTTGCCGTGGTCGATCTTTTACGAATCCAGTTTCGGTAAACTTTCCAACTAGTTTTGTCACCGTAGACCTGGTAATTGGAGGTCTATCAGGGTGTTCATGGTTAAACAATTCGCATGCTTCTGCATGCGTTCTTTGTCTGTCCCCATACCCAACCATAATTAAAATTTCGATTCTTTCTTGCTCAGATAAATGTGCCATTTTTTATATTAGCGAAAATGAACAATTTTTACGCAATATCTCAAAAATCTAACGTCAAAAATAGAAGTAAATAATTCAACAATGTTGTCGCCATAGAAACAATTTCAAACTAAAATTTTTGTACATAAATTGTATAAAAAGAAGCAAGAATGTCATAAAGAAATATCTTGCAAAAAAGTGCGTGTTTTTGTTTTTGTAAATTTTTTGCATAGTAACAAGAGTACATGTGCTTTTGACGATCCGGTTTGTTCAAGAAGAATATTTAAGTCCTCACACAAGACAGAAGTGTGAAAAAAACTTACTTACATATTTCAGTAAATTTTGTAAGCTTAATTAGTTTTTGAAATCTTCAATTTTTGGGCGATAATTTTAATTAGGAAATGGTCTGCCACATCATGTTAATTTTTTAAATAAATTAAACTTCTTTGGCCCTTTTTTGTGAAACTATTTAATGTTAAATAAGATTTTTTAATAAGTAATTGGCCGATTGGGAAGACGAATTTCTTTTGACCTGGAGCGAATAACGCAGATTACTATTGTTCGCAAAGCATTTACACACGGCTAGGACAGTGTCAGTTGGTTGGTGGGGTCCATTTTGAAAATTTACGTTAACTGTTACAATAAATTTAAGTTCATTTTTTTTTAATTTAAAATTTTCGCATTTTTTTCTAAATTTATATCATTTTTTCAAAAAAAATGTGATGCAACATACCAATTGTTTTATATCACTATTTGGTGGATATAAAGATCTACCAAAAACGAGAAAAAATAATATGGTTGCCATTTAAAGAAAGTGTTGATAACGTCATCACTAGAAAACCAATGACGTCATAGAAAAAAATTGTATGTCAAAAGATGGCGTTTTAAAAAAGAAAAGTTACCTGTCCGAGCGTTCTTTCTAAAAATGTAAAATAATGCAGTTATAAGCTTGGTTCCAAACTTTATGACTACACTGTATAGGAACACATGAGATCACGTATCTCTAAAATTTGAACTAATATTAAAAAGATAAGTTTATTTTCGGTTTTAGCAGAACAAAAATAATAAGATTAGTCGATTTTATTTTAGATATATTTTGGCTGTTGTCCAGTGTTATTATACTTATACTAGGGTGATTTGGTACCGCTTCTTTGTTTTTTGATTTTAGTAAAATATATTTAAAATTTGAATAGTTTTGTTCAGCGCCTTAAAAGATAAATAGAATTTAAGTAGTGATGCAACAATAAGCTAAAAAAAGTGAAATGAATGGCTTTATTCGAAAGTATGTAATTAATAAACATAAAAAACTACATACGAGGATGGATTCTTTTGCTCCACCCCTGACCCATTCGCAATAAAAAATTAGCAAATATCTTACTTTCATTTTTCAAGATAGTTTCCATTAATGCTAGCACATTTTTCCCATCGATCTTCTAGCAATTCTAATGCTTCTCGAAAAAGTGATTGTTCAACATCTGCTAACTGATTTACCGCACATATGACATCATTGTCTGACGGAAATCGTTTACCACGCAAGTGTTCTTTAAGTTTTGGAAACAATCGGTAATCGCTGGAGGCCAAATCTGGCAAATATGGCAGATGCTCAACAATTCTAAGCCTGCTTGAGCTATTGTAGCTGTTGCAATGGTGGACTTGTGAATGGGTGCGTTATCCTGATGCATGGGAATACCTTTGCGCAGCAACTTCCCTCAACGTTTTTCTTTTAGCAAGTCACGTAATTAATTAAATTGGTGTAATAAGTACTTGTAATTGTGATCCCCTTCCGCAGGAAATCTACGAAAATTACGCCTTCAGCATCCTAAAATACGGATAGTATGACCTTCGCTGCTGAATGTTGCATTTTGAATTTTTTAGGCGGTGGTGAACGTGTCCACTCCTTAATCTGTATCTTGGTCTCTACCTTGTAATGATGGATACAGAACTTATCCATTGACACCACTCTTGTCGTGTCTATACTGCGTTAAAAGACGACTGCAAATGTTTTTTGAGTTTGCTTGTGTGCATGTGTTAAAATTCGTGGTACCTATCTTGCAGACAATTATTTCATATTAAATTCGGCTGTAATTATATTATATACTACGTGGTATGAGATACCAGTATCTTTAACTATTTGTCTAATTGTCACACGTCGATCTTGCAGCACGAGATCATGGACGTTTTTTAACAGTTTCTTGGATAGTGACGGTTGTGCGCGCTCCACCTGCATGTTTATCTGTACACAACTGTCTACCACATTTAAACTCACGACACCACCTTTTAAGTATGTCATATGATACTGCAGATTCCCCTAATGTATCCACTGAATCTTGATGAATTTTATTTGAGGTCTTCTCTTATTATACACTGTGTCCATAAAGTATGGACACAAGCCCGAAATAATGTTATTGTGCATTATTTGACAAAATGCAAAGATATATCGATTAATGTTTTTTATTAGCTATATTTAGATGCTACTGTTTTGTTTTTTCCGTCGACCTTGAATAAGTTATGACGTCATTGATAATTTTTTTAAATGTCAACCCCATTTTTTTTTGTGGATTTTGAAAGATTTTACAATGCTTTATTCGATGATTTAAATATTTTGGTGTTAGTGTTACATTAGAAAAGTCTATGCGACACAACCGGAAAATTTGGACGTTTTACGACAACGCATCATCTACGAAACCAGACTAATTACTCCCGAAATATTACAGAATGTGCGAAATGGAATTTATCATCGCTTAGGATTTTGTCAACAAAATGAAGGAAAACATTTTGAGCATTTGTTATAAATTTGATACTGAAAATGTCAAAAATAAAACTTAGAATTACAACACAGTTTACTCAAAAATTTTCTAATGTAACATACCAAAATTTTTACAACATCGATTAAGAATTGTAAAAGCTTTCAAAATTCACAAAGAAAAAGTGGGGTTGACATTAATAAAAATATCAATGACGTTATAACTTATTAAAGGTCGACGTAAAAAATAAAATGGTAGTATCTAAATTTAACTAATAAAAAACATTAATCGACATATCTTTGCATTTTGTCAATTAATGCACAATAACGTTACTACGGGCTTGTGTTCATACTTTATGGACACAAATGATTACTCAAAAATTTTCTAATGTAACATACCAAAATTTTTACATCATCGAATAAAGAATTGTAAAGACTTTCAAAATCTACAAAAAAAAGGGGTTGACATTTAAAAAAATTATCAATGACGTCATAACTTATTCAAGGTCGACGGAAAAAACAAAATGGTAGCATCTAAATATAGCTAATAAAAAACATTAATCGATATATCTTTGCATTTTGTCAAATAATGCACAATAACGTTATTACGGGCTTGTGTCCATACTTTATGGACACAGTGTATATATATATCTAGTATTTAATCACCGCTCGTTGCTCGACACGATGATTTTGATACTGATATGTGACTCTCTCGACCTCGGGCGTCTACTGTAGGCACGTTTTAACAGGCTCAGACTTTTAAGTTTCTACCATTCGTCTATACATAGTAGGTTACAGTGCGACGTGAAGCTAAATAATTGTTTTGGTTTATATATTGGTCAGGAGTCCCTGTATATTAGCGTTACTTATTATTGTGTTGATTCTATTAACCATAGGTTAGACAGACAAATTAATACACTGGTTAATAAGTGCTAACATAAAATAAAACTAATTAAATAATAATATTGACAGACGAGACAAACAGGTAAGAAAATTTTATGTTGATGTTAACATGAATGATGCGATTTTTCGAACGTATAATTAACTTTGATTTATGTTTTTTTCTAGCTGATAAAAATTAACTTTAGTTGTTTGAATTTGTACATTATTTGCTATAAAAAAATAACGGAGACAGGATTGTTCAGATCGGACGTAGGTGTCCAAATATTTTCTTTAACTGGACTAGGTACTCTTGGAAGGGACAGATACTAAGGCTGGATAAAAGTTATCTAACCTCAGAACAGTTAAACCTTATTAACTCGGATAGATCAAATTCAGGTATTTATATTTGAAAATTACGGTGTATTTAAATTTTAAAGTTGGAGATCAAAAATGCATCAATGGTATTGTAAAATTCGTGAAAAGGGCGCCCATCGTGTTTTTTTTTCTCCAAAGTCTGGTTTTCGTATTATTTAAAGGTGAATTTTTATTTCTAATATATTCTTTAATATTCATTAATTATTTCAGTATACTTCCAAAATTTATATTTAATTTGACATTTAGATATAGTTTATTATTCAGTTTCATTTTACTTGTTATGCGCATTCGTAAAATGTATGGTTTTTACCCACGAGCTTATTTGAAATGTGCAGTTATTCTAAAAGTAGCATATCGCATAATATATTACATTAATAATTAAATAATATGTTTTTTTCTTGTTCCTAGATTTTATTTTGTGTTTACCAAGTTCAAACTATAATATATATATATATATATATATATATATATATATATATATATATATATATATATATATATATTGATAACGAGCAGCCTCTCGTTGTACTGAAAATTGATAACGAGCAAGATGCGTAATAAAATAATGTAAACGTTTATGAATATAAAAATGCTCAGCTGTGAATAAATGGCTTGTTAGTTTTTATATTTATTCGGTGAATTTTACATATACGAACTAATTACATTGCTCTAAGTAACATATAGATGGGGTTGTTCGAGTTTAATCTATATGCGCAAGATGCAAAGTTGCCTACTTGCGAATTATTCCATAAATGTAACCTAAAACAGCTGTTCGGATATAAACTTATTAATAAGTATTAATTAATGTGCGTTTATTATCTTCAGGGTCCGGCTAAACTCGAGAACAAAATAGACTCTAGTGTTAGGGCATTGTGATATGTCCAAATTTAAAGTGCGAGTTCGGTGACTTCAATCAAACACTACTGATATTTTTAGATTCCTAAATGATAGGTTAATTGTTGTTAAAGCTATACTACAAAATAAAATGTCGAGATCAGATTCACGAATAATAACTTTAATGTTCTTAAGATCTCTATTAACAGGTAAGTTATAAGCATTAATTGTTAAGTATAATTTGTATATAAATTTTGTAACGTGATAAATTTAATATGTTATTTAACTATGATAAATTACGATAAATATTACATGAAATAAATGAAATAGATAAATATAGAAATAGTGAAGATAATCTTTAATTAATTAGGAGAATTAAGTCAATAACTTTAATATAACTAGAATGTATGACGTAAAACAAAGAAAAATTAAATTAAAACGTAACTGTATTCTTCCTCTTTAAAAGTAATAAATAACCTAAATCTTATATATCGTATTTAATAATGTATATCTTAACTAATATAAATAATATACTATATTCTTTTTTAATATGATTGTTTAAATTGTCTTTTCAATATAGATGTGAGATTTTAAAGAATACTTAAGTAATTGGTGCAGGATTCTGGATAAAAACGGGATCTCAAACGGTTTAGGAAAGGCAGGTTTTTCGTCGGCGTTCGAACGGCGTCACCCCGGTCAAAAACACTTTCTAACGAACTGCTTCTCGGCAAATTGCTCTTGGCAATATTTTTGTCACTGGTACACGTACGAACTTGAAATATGTGTCCAACAGGCGCTGGGAATATTGGTAAGATGTTTAACTAATTGGACGTATGAATTTACTTGTATTTATTGTAATTTTCTTCTTGTTTTTAGTGATACACACAAAAATACGTCTGGATGCTTTAATGGCGATTTTTCAAGTTGCGCTAACCTTCTTTTATTTTTGTTACTTGATTTTGATTCGTTCATCGGTATGTATTCATTTAATCTCGACAATTACTACTAATGAAAATGACAATTCAATAATTTTAAATACATTTACATGTTGTAATAAATATTTACTTAATTTTAAAACTAATATGCATATAATGTGTATGTCAAAAATAATACATTATGCTGTTTTTATTATGGGATATTTTCCCGCGATTGACAATTCAAATTATGTACAGTTATACCTAAATAAATGGCGTCATTAATGATTTATCAATTAAGTTGATATTTTTTTTAAATACAAATTATCGAACTGAAAATACTATTACAAATGAGATGTTAGATTATAAATGTGTGAATGTCTTAAAAAAATAATTAAACTTGCGTATTCAACTTTATTGATTTGACGTGAGAAGAATTCAGTTTTGACATATAATTAACTATTCAATAACTTATTTATATACATTAAGAGATTGTCCTTTTGCTTATTGGGCATACTTGAGTGTGGGCTTGACCTACCTCAATTCCCCAGTAATTTGGTATGCCGTTATTGACTTGGCAAAGAGGCTTATCCAAATTATTCTCTTTGAACTATTAAGTTGTTTGCTTTATCATATGAGTTTTTGTGCATATAAGCTGTTTTTAATATACATTTATAGTTAATGCTTGTCCCTTTAAGTGTTGATTTGTTAATATTATTTTTGAACTGTTAACTTTTTGAAGTCTGTTTTTTTTTTTTTTTAATTTAAAAGAAAATTATTATCTCTTCTTGATATATTGTAACGATGTTTTAATAGTTAAAATGATTTGTTTTGGGGGTTTACTCTATTTATTTTACTTGTTGATGGTCCATGCTTAAAGTTTTCTATTTTTTTTAAACTTGATATATTAATATAGGTTTTAGTTTTCACAATAAATAATTCTTTCATGTTAAATACATGTTCTGACTAGCGAATCCTACTCTTTTCTTATTATAATACCATTCCTTATTATATAATTAAATTCCCCATTATTAGACATTCTCATCTATATTTCTATATATTCATATTTATAATACTAATTCATATCTTATTCATACTTTATATCCCCATATTATATATTTATTCCTACTCTCTCTATTAATCTAGACTTTTTCCATTCCTTTAACATTACATCAAACCTTCTATTTATTCTTAGCATACTATTACTTATATATATATTACATTTTAGGAATTCATTTTATTTAATTTTAAGCATGTTAATATTCGTTTTGTTTCCCCATTACATATTTAACTGTTTATCATATTATATCATGTAGATACTTGTTCTTTCTATATTTGTTTGTATATCATATTATTTGTGTTGTGTTGTTTCAGTTTTTCGAACTGTTAACTACCCCTTTATGTCTTTCAAGTGTAACTGTATATTATATTTTAATTATAGATATTGATTTGTTGATATTAAATTTATATGTGTTTAGTTCTTATTCAAATTTGTTTTTTTTTTTTTTTATGCTGTATAATCTTGTAACATTGATATATGATACCTCCCCTTTATATAATCGGTATTAGGCTCGATTAATTCATATGTATTATAGCCTAATTTCTGATTTATTATAAATGGTCCTTGATAGGCCTTCAGTAGCTTACCCATGATTTTCTGTTTTGCATTAGATACTCTTAAGCTTTTGACTATAACTCGGTCACCTAATTCATATGTTTTGTATTTCTTGCTATAGTCATTCTGTTTCTTTTCCCATTTATTCTTACGTTTTATTAATTTTAGTCTGACCTCATCTGTACGTTCCGATAAATTTACTAACTCTGGCTCTACCCATGGTCTTTGTGGTGCTTCTCCTGTAAAAATCTTTATTGGACAGTGATTGTGGACTGTGCTGGGTGTGTTATTTAATATAAATTCAATTTGTGGTAGATGTCTAGCCCAACGATTATGTTTTTCATCTAACAAAATTCTGAGATACTTTAATATTTCTCGTATGTATCTTTCGGTAGGATTACCTTGTGGATATCGTATCGAGGTGTAGTAGGTTTTAATATTCCTTGTATGTAAAAATTGTTTATATCTATCATTTGTAAAATAGGTCGCATGATCTGAGAGTATAGCTTGTGGAGTACCATATTGGATAAAATAGTCTGTAAGTGCTTGTAGTACTGTATCTGTATTGCATTTTTGCGTTGGGATTAACTTTATATATTTTGAGAAAATGTCACATATTACTAGGATGTTCTTGTATCCTTTTGTGCTTGAGATGAGATTTGACAAGAAATCTATTGATATTAATTCTAATTTATCGTATGCTATTATGTTACTACTCCAATTTGAGTTTGTTCGATTTTTGTCCTTAGCGAATAAGCATGTTTGACATTGTTTTGTCACGCTTTTGATGATTCTCTCATCGTTTGTGCAAAAATACGCTTCTCTAAACACGAGCCAACATTTTCTCGCTCCGATATGTGTGTAATTATAATGTAGATAATTTGCTATCTCTCTGGTGTGTTCCTCATTTATAACATACAATTCATTATCACCTATGTTCTTAATTATGATACCATTTCTAATAAACATACCTTTAAATTGTCTTCCCTCACTGATAATCTTTCGTAAAGGGTCAAATTCTTGTGTTAATTGTGTTTGTTTTACCCTATCCAATGAAAATAAACCTTCCTTTTGTAACATTACCAGATTTATGCATATACTTTGCTTCTTCATTTCCCCATCTTTTCTTGTTAAAACATCTGCTGTTACCATTTCTTTCCCTGGCTTGTACTTAATTACGAAATCAAATTGTTGTATTAATAAAGTCCAACGATAGATACGACTATTGTTTAATTTGGAATTCATGATGTTTATAAGCGCTTTATGATCAGTTTCTAGTATGAATGATTTTCCAATTAAATAATATCTGAGCTTTGTTATCGCATATACTATTGCTAACATTTCTTTTTCGGATATTGTATATCGTATTTCGCAAGCATTCAAAGTACGGGATATAAAATGTATAGGGATTTCTGTATCTCCTCTGAGTTGAACTAATTCAGCAGCAATGGTCTGGTGCGAAGCATCTGTTCTTACAATAAAAGGCAAAGAGAAATCTGGATGGTGCAATTTCAAGTTCTCCACAAAGTTCTCCTTAAGTTCTATGAAACATTTTTCACACTTTGCAGTCCAATTCCATTTCGTATTTTTCTTCAATAATTGAAGTAATGGTAGTGTTTTCTCGCTATAATTAGTAATAAATTTTCTATAATAATTCAAAACTCCCAAGAATCCTCGTAAGGTCCTTAAATTTTTCGGCCGAGTGAAGTTTTTGATTTCATCCAGTCGAGTAGGATCTAGGTAGATATTATCTTTATTGATGATATATCCTAAATAATCTATTTCTGTTTTGAAAAATTGACATTTGCTTAAATTTAATTTTAAACCTTCATTACATAAAGTGGTTAATATTATTTTTAAATGTACTAAATGTTGGTCTAAAGTTTCGGAAAAGATTATGATATCATCTAAATAATGAAGTGCGAAATTATCATATTTATCTAAAATGCGGTGTAAAAATCTTATCAAAGCTGCAGGTGAAGTTTTTAATCCAAACGGGCAGACTCTAAATTGGTAAACTACTCCATTTATTAAAAATCCACAGTATTTCCTGGAATTAGGTTCTAAATTTATCAGCCAAAATGCGTTTTTTAAATCTAATTTGCTGTAATAGTTTTTGTTACCACATTTCGTTATTAGTATATCTATGTTTTGAGGCATTTCGTATTCAGGTTTGATACGTTTGTTTAGTGATCTTGCATCTAAACATATCCTTAACGATAAATCTTTTTTCTGAACAATAACTATGGGATTGATGAAATATGTATTAGATTTTTCAATAATACCAGATTCTTCTAATCTGTTAAGCTCCATATTAACTTTTTCCTGATAATGGTATGGTATTGGGTAGTTTCTGCTCGATAATGGGTTGTCATTGTCTATTCTTATTGTATGTTGATAGTTACGTGCGAATACTACTACATCATTGATTAATGTTAGGTTGTCAGATAAAATTTTTACTAATTTTGATGGGATCATATGATATGGTATATTTTGTAGTTTAATTATTTCTTCTATATCTTCTAAATTATTTACTGTTCTGAGGGTATTTAATTCTTTTCTTACTACCACTTCTTCTACATTCTGCATTCCTATTCCATCTTCCTTTTCTTCCAATCCATATATATAATCATCATTATTCATTTTAATATTTATTCCTTCTTCCTTATTACTACATTCATTATCATAACTATATGTATTCAATCTTTCTTGTAATATATTATTAATCTCCTTCTGTAAATGTTTATCTTTAAAATAATTATATTCATATTCTTCTTCCTCAGATAACTGTTTCTCCATCCTTATCTCTATTTCATCGATCATTATTATTTTTCTTTTGAAATCCAATATCATTTTTAAATTCTTAATGTTATCTATCCCAATTATGCAATCGTATTGCAGTTTACCTATAATGTAGCATTGTATGACATATTCCTTATCTTTCACCATTATTTCCGTACATATTCTTTTTTGAATTTTCCCCATTCTTTTACCATTAGCGGCTATCAAATCTGTTCCCTTAGTCCTTATAATTTTCTTTTCATAATTATCGATTAAGATTGCCTTTTTCTCTTCTAATAACGTTATTTCGGCTCCAGTATCTATTAAACAGCTTAGTTCTATGTTTGTAAATTTAATCTTAATAATTGGTAGAGAGTGCGTATCTATATTATGGGTTCCAGTTTCTTCTACGTGTATGAACTCTTCAAAGGGTTGATAAAAAGTTATATTGTTTAATTTTGAGGGGTAGTTACAGTCGATTTTATTTAAAGATTTTGGGTTGAGGTGCTTGGTGTCGGGTTGGTGTACATATCGATTTCCGAAATCGGCATTTTTTTTTTAACATCCTCCGATTCTTGTCTAGAGGGCAGTGGTGACAATGGTCTCCGGCAGTAGTTATTAACACGTCCTCTATTACGGTATCTATAATTATTCATACCTCTTCTTCCCGGCGGGTTGTTGTACTGATTGTTATTATTCTGACGATTAGCATCATACGTTCGTGTATTATTATTATAATTATTATTATTAGGGGGTGGATAATTCGAAAGATTGGGTCTATTGTTATTATTATGAAAAGGATTTGTAGAATGGTTACGATAATTTTGATGAGTGTTATAATTTGGTGCAGGACTTGCGTGATTATTATTATAATTAGTGTTACTATTATTAGTTGTTAGATTCGCCTGAGTATAATTGTTGTTAGTTCTGTTATTATTATATGAGGTTGTTTCTTGTACATGATTCGGTCGATTATTTTGTGAGTAATTTTGTCTAAAAGATGGATTATGTATGGTGTTATAATTTGTATTGCTCGGTCGATTATTAGAGGAATTATATAGACTGTTATTCGTATTACGTTGTACTGTTGGAAAAGAACTACGATTACCTTCGGCAAAGTCATCTAATCTTCGGAGAATTTCTATTAAGGAATCCATGTCATTGACTCGTTGACAAATAATTGCTTGTGTGTCCGAATAAATGAAATGGTTCAGTAACTGTCGTGCTATGGTTGATTCCTCCATATCAGCTATGTGTTTACACAGGTTGTACATTCTTGAAGCATATATCTCCCTAGTTGTTGAGCCCATTCTATATTTACCGGTTAGAAGTCTGATTTTGGCACGATTTTGTTGTGCTTCATCCCAGTAATTCCTCTTAAATAATGACACGAATTGCTCTACGTCCTCGCAATGGTCTTCAATGCGCAAGAACCACTCCTGAGCACTATCTTTAAGTGTAACTCTTATTATGTCCATCTTTTGTTTATTGTCCGGAACATCAATTAAATAACGCAGGAGTCCATTTAAATAGAGCATGGGGTGTACGTGCGTTATATCCCCATCGAAATGAGTTAAATTTTCTATTTTTATGGTGAGACCTCCTGTGTTTATGCAATTATCAGACGCAGTATATCTTTTGATCTTCGTTTCAATTATCCTCAGTTCGGATTCATAATACCTTTTATTATTATCCTGGTTCGTTCGGAAGGTGTCAAGATTATCTTTTACTTGATTGATCTCTTGTTCGTAGAATGTCCTATGTTCCCCCATCTGAGTGTTGAGACTATCGGTAAAATGTTGTTTTAGATTTAACGATGTTATTTCGTTACTTAGGTTAAAATCTGTTAATTTGTTATTTAATTTTGTATGAGCTTCGTTACAGGACTTTGTTATTTCGGTTTTTGTTTCCGTATTTGCGGTTATTATTTTATTGTTGGTAATTACGTAAATTTCCTGTGAAGTATTCTCTAATTGTTTGGCCCAATGTTGGTTATGGACATTTAGAGTTTCGTCCATTTTCAGCAAGCATTTTAACTCGCTTTCTTCTAGTGTTTGATGTATTATCTTCTCGATCTTTGTTTGACTATCTTTCAAACCCTTTATATCCATCTTTATTTCTTCCTTGTCCTGTTTGAGTTGTTCTAATTTGCTGTTGAGATTGGTTTCTATGAGACTGATATTAGTCTCTAATCTATTATTATTTTCTGTGATTAGTTGTTTGAAATTTTCATTATTAATTTCTAATTTTCGTGCTAAATTCATTTCTATCTGGCTGATATTTGTTTCTAATTTTCGCGTTAAATTAGTTTCTAATTGACTTATATTTTTATTGTTAGCATCTAGTTTATCATTATTTTCCGCTACAAATTGTTTAAAATTAGCTTCTTGTTTTTGTTGCATATTCATTATCAAAGCGGTTAACGAATTAAAGTTCATCGTCGCCTCTTCCTTTGAAGCTTCTGCTTGTGCTGTGGCTGTAACAGAATCACCCTGATCAGCCTGGTCCTCTCTATCTGCTAGGTTTTCCCTTGACTTACTCCTTGTACGCTTGTCCATATTATTATTATTATTGAAAAAATATATATGATAGTGTTATGATTATAGGTTCTATTAGTTTATGTATATTGATTATTCCTATTCTGATGTTTTAGTATTAGTGTTATATTTGCTAATAAATTGTATAAATAAATTCTTATCTCTTCAAATAATTATTGTTTTAATCTTTTTGACCTATTCGTTTAGTGTTTATTATACAAACAATAACCCCTTTTTAAAAAAAAACAAACTTACAAATCCTGTTCCTGGGTACCAGTCAGCATCCTATCACACAAAAATGACCACAAGAAGCAAAATACAACTTACAATTATAAAAAATTTTGTATCTTAAATAAATCTAGAAAGAATACAGTTTTTTAAATTTATTCTCTCTCGTTTTATTTTGTATTACGTGTTTGATTGAGCACGTTTTCTAAGCGACACGTTGCGGCGACAATTGATAACGAGCAGCCTCTCGTTGTACTGAAAATTGATAACGAGCAAGATGCGTAATAAAATAATGTAAACGTTTATGAATATAAAAATGCTCAGCTGTGAATAAATGGCTTGTTAGTTTTTATATTTATTCGGTGAATTTTACATATACGAACTAATTACATTGCTCTAAGTAACATATAGATGGGGTTGTTCGAGTTTAATCTATATGCGCAAGATGCAAAGTTGCCTACTTGCGAATTATTCCATAAATGTAACCTAAAACAGCTGTTCGGATATAAACTTATTAATAAGTATTAATTAATGTGCGTTTATTATCTTCAGGGTCCGGCTAAACTCGAGAACAAAATAGACTCTAGTGTTAGGGCATTGTGATATGTCCAAATTTAAAGTGCGAGTTCGGTGACTTCAATCAAACACTACTGATATTTTTAGATTCCTAAATGATAGGTTAATTGTTGTTAAAGCTATACTACAAAATAAAATGTCGAGATCAGATTCACGAATAATAACTTTAATGTTCTTAAGATCTCTATTAACAGGTAAGTTATAAGCATTAATTGTTAAGTATAATTTGTATATAAATTTTGTAACGTGATAAATTTAATATGTTATTTAACTATGATAAATTACGATAAATATTACATGAAATAAATGAAATAGATAAATATAGAAATAGTGAAGATAATCTTTAATTAATTAGGAGAATTAAGTCAATAACTTTAATATAACTAGAATGTATGACGTAAAACAAAGAAAAATTAAATTAAAACGTAACTGTATTCTTCCTCTTTAAAAGTAATAAATAACCTAAATCTTATATATCGTATTTAATAATGTATATCTTAACTAATATAAATAATATACTATATTCTTTTTTAATATGATTGTTTAAATTGTCTTTTCAATATAGATGTGAGATTTTAAAGAATACTTAAGTAATTGGTGCAGGATTCTGGATAAAAACGGGATCTCAAACGGTTTAGGAAAGGCAGGTTTTTCGTCGGCGTTCGAACGGCGTCACCCCGGTCAAAAACACTTTCTAACGAACTGCTTCTCGGCAAATTGCTCTTGGCAATATTTTTGTCACTGGTACACGTACGAACTTGAAATATGTGTCCAACAGGCGCTGGGAATATTGGTAAGATGTTTAACTAATTGGACGTATGAATTTACTTGTATTTATTGTAATTTTCTTCTTGTTTTTAGTGATACACACAAAAATACGTCTGGATGCTTTAATGGCGATTTTTCAAGTTGCGCTAACCTTCTTTTATTTTTGTTACTTGATTTTGATTCGTTCATCGGTATGTATTCATTTAATCTCGACAATTACTACTAATGAAAATGACAATTCAATAATTTTAAATACATTTACATGTTGTAATAAATATTTACTTAATTTTAAAACTAATATGCATATAATGTGTATGTCAAAAATAATACATTATGCTGTTTTTATTATGGGATATTTTCCCGCGATTGACAATTCAAATTATGTACAGTTATACCTAAATAAATGGCGTCATTAATGATTTATCAATTAAGTTGATATTTTTTTTAAATACAAATTATCGAACTGAAAATACTATTACAAATGAGATGTTAGATTATAAATGTGTGAATGTCTTAAAAAAATAATTAAACTTGCGTATTCAACTTTATTGATTTGACGTGAGAAGAATTCAGTTTTGACATATAATTAACTATTCAATAACTTATTTATATACATTAAGAGATTGTCCTTTTGCTTATTGGGCATACTTGAGTGTGGGCTTGACCTACCTCAATATATATATATATATATGGTAAACCTAATCAGTAGGCGATTAAAGGTCTGTATATTACTTCAAAATATATGTATTTAAAAAACTCTACATGTTTCGGCTGTGTACGCCTTTATCAAGAGAATACAAAATATGAATGACAGGATATAAATGTCAAGCAATTAAGTTGCTATGGTTTAAATTATTCAAAGATACATTCTAGTAATAATAATAAATCATGCCTTAGTATTCCAAAAAATAGATAGCAAGGTGTGAACATATGTGTTGTTCGCTGCTAGCAATTTGTGTCTCCTTCTGGGTATGAACTTGTGTGTTGGTTGCTGCTGGCAGCTTGCGTCTCTCTATGGGTGTGTGGTTTTGTGTGAGAGCGTAAGTGTAGGGTTTTGTATGTCGGTGCGTTCGTGCGTGTGTTTAGTGACCGGTCGCGTGAATTTAGAGAGGTCGGATAACCAGCCGTTGCGTAGGGCCGCCAACCCTTTCCCGGCAACTTCTTTACAATTCCGTGCAGTACTTCGACGGCCTGACCCCCGCCCCAACGAGGCAAGGCGCAGACAGGCGAAGCGCACCCTGTACGGGGTTGCCCATCGCTAATCAAGGGAACACTCTTAGTGGCTACCTCGGTCGAGTTAAGATGGCACAAGTGTGACCATCGTCGACCGAGGTAGCCACTAAGAGTGTTCCCTTGGTTAGCGATGAGCAACCCCGTACAGGGTGCGCTTCGCCTGTCTGCGCCTTGCCTCGTTGGGGCGGGGGTCAGGCCGTCGAAGTACTGCACGGAATTGTAAAGAAGTTGCCGGGAAAGGGTTGGCGGCCCTACGCAACGGCTGGTTATCCGACCTCTCTAAATTCATGCGACCGGTCACTAAACACACGCACGAACGCACCGACATACAAAACCCGACACTTACGCTCTCACACAAAACCACACACCCATAGAGAGACGCAAGCTGCCAGCAGCAACCAACACACAAGTTCATACCCAGAAGGAGACACAAATTGCTAGCAGCGAACAACACATATGTTCACACCTTGCTATCTATTTTTTGGAATACTAAGGCATGATTTATTATTATTACTAGAATGTATCTTTGAATAATTTAAACCATAGCAACTTAATTACTTGACATTTATATCCTGTCATTCATATTTTGTATTCTCTTGATAAAGGCGTACACAGCCGAAACATGTAGAGTTTTTTAAATACATATATTTTGAAGTAATATACAGACCTTTAATCGCCTACTGATTAGGTTTACCATATCATACCAAGGTCACGAAGTTATTATATATATATATATATATGTACATATATATATATATAAATATATAAATAATTATTTCTTGACCGTTGTATGTTATAGTAGATTAAATTGGTCGGCGATTTAAGGTCTGTTTTACTTTGATATGTATATAATGTGTCGCAACATGTAAGATTACTTTAAATATATACATAATAAAGTAAAATAGACCTTAAATCGCCGACTAATTTAATCTATACAAACTGTCCCGTATCGTTATGTTCAAATTTTAGGAGTGTAAAGTAGACTTGATTTCAAGTAACAAAAACGCAAAACTTGTATATCCATTTTTATTTGTGTCAAAGGTACAGATCTATGAATGTGATAGCGGTACGGGACACCAAATAGTATTTCTAGTCGAACTATTAGAAAAGCTACTCAAAGCGTGGGAGCCGAAAAATGCATTGAACAGCAAGGCAATGTCTTTGAACATTTATTAAGTTAGGCAAAATTTTGAATAGGTAATACAAAATGACACTTATTTGATTATTGTGTATTTTATTTTTTTGAACTTGAACATTATAGTTTGTTATCATTTTCCATGACCGACATAGAATAAAAAGTTAACGAATTTCTTAAGATTTAAACGCTTCCCATTTGTTTATCTTTTAGTTAAATATAGTTGTGTGAAAAACAAAAGAGATCATATTCACATACAAAAATTATAAACTGTTTGGAAGCTCTTTTAATCTGATAAAATGCTGCCGTCTCAATTTCCATTGTTATTGAATGACATAACTTAAAATATTCGTCCAACTTTGTCTGCTTCGCCATCCTTTCTGCTTATTTTTGCAACGTTTTGTAACAGCTAATGGCTGAGTTTTCTTCTCGAGATACATTTTGAAGAAGAATATTCATTCCCTTCTCAAAATAAGAAAGCGCATTCGTCAAGGTTTCTGCTGTTAGCTGCTCTGGCTCTGGCACCTCATCAAGAGTTTGTTCTATGCATTCTGGCCATATTTGTTTCCAAACATGGTTCATTGTGGCTGATTTTAAGTCTTTCCATGATTCGCTAATGTTGTAGACGGCATCCTTGATGTTGTAGTTTCTCCAAAATTGTTTTATCGAAGATTCACCATCGATTTGCTGAACATGTTTACGAAAAGTTCTGCATAAATAATAAGCCTTAAAAGTTGCTATAGCACCCTGATCCATTGGTTGGATCAGAGCTGTTGAATTTTTAGGAAGGTACTCAATCTCCACATCTTCTAATAATTCTAGTAAATTAACCGGGTGCCCTGGAGCATTATCCAAAATGAGCAATGCCTTGTTGCTCTAGTTCTTTTCCTTTAAATATTTTTTTACTTCTGGCCAAAAGTGATTTTTAAACCAGTCCTCGAAAAGAATCTTGGTAATCCAACCTTTCTTATTGGATTTCCAAATGACAGGCAATTGTTTCTTGTTCAGCCCTTTAAAACACCTTGGATTTTCTGAATGATATACTAACAGTGGTTTTAGCTTAAGATCCCCTGCAGCATTTGCACCAAGAAGCAAAGTTAATCGTTCTTTAGAGACTTTATATTCAGATGCAGACTTTTCACATTTTGAAATGAAAGTTCTTTCAGGCATTCGTTTCCAATAGAGTCCTGCTTCGTCTACATTAAAAACTTGTTCTGGTTGGTATCCATCTCTTTCTATACCTTTTTTGAAAGTGTTGGGGTATTCTTTGCCTGCGTTATCATTGGTACTAGCTTTTTCGCCTTTCATTTTGAAATTACGCAAATTGTGGCGATTTTTGAATTTTTCAAACCAACCACGGCTTGCTTCGAATTTTTCATCTGTCGCAGATTCATCATTATCCTCTTTCTTAAAATTTTCGAAACTACTTTTGGTCTTTTCTTGGATAGTCATCTGGCTCATTGGCATCCTACTTTCATTATTGTCTTCAATCCACATAACTAATAATTTTTCCATTTTTTCCATAACGCTGCATCTTTGGCGAGTTAATTTTGAAACACTTGAAGGTGTAGCGGACAGCGAATGTATTTCAATTTCTTTTTTTCTATCACGAATAGTTTGAACGGTAGATTTCGCCAGTCCCATTGCATTACAAATTTGAACAATTTTCTCACCAGCTTCAATACGACGTAAAACTTCTAATTTGGTCTCTAGAGCGTGACAGATTTTCGGCTTCTCTTTTTATTATTAGCAGCATCAATCCCCAAATTGAATGAACGTTTCGGTGGCATTTTTACTAAAAAAGGAACGATTATATTTAAAAGAATGATTGAATTAATTACAAAACCTACCAACTGCGTTTTTAATTCAGCAATTAATATCTATGCTGGTCACTACCATGTGCAATTTCCATCAAATACGGGCGTTCTTGTGTGCTTTTGCTTTTTTTATCTAAACGTTATTTTGGGGTTCCTCGTTTTATAAACGTGTACGAACGTTTAGTCTCTTTTGTCGTGCGTGCTACGTTTTGCTCAGTTACGAATAATATGTACAAACATACAAAAATAAAGTAAATACAACCAAGCTATTGGCCGTGTAATGAAACATTTTAGGCCGTAAATCGAAAAAGTGTCATAATTAAAAGAGGCCGTTATAGCGAAATTCAGTATAAAGAGTGGCCTTATAGCGAGGTATGGGTGTATATATATAATTTACAGAAGAACTTTAACACTCTTAAATTTCTAGAATCAGTTTTGCGATAAACCCACAGTTTTTGAAGGCGTCTTTGAATCGCTTAAACAAAAGTTTCCATAATATTTTGACTTTCCTGCATTACGCTCCAAACTCAGTGATTTACAACACTTCAGAAGTTTTAAATAAAACGAATGCTAGTGACTTATTATGGAAATTTCTTAAAGACTGCGGACTAGATCGTGCTTGAAATTCTTAAACTATGTGAATTAACACTCACTATCCCCGCCACAAGTGCGTCTGTAGAACGTTCCTTTTCTGCGCTTAAACGAATAAAGAATTTCGTTAGAAATTCTATGTGACGAGAAAGACTCTCTGCTTGAGATTAATATGAATTGAAAAGGAATTACTGCAAAATATTCTCGCCAAAAATGTTTTTATGATGATGTCATTGATGAGTTTGCAAAAGAAAATAGACGTATGGCACGTCATTTTAAGTAAAGTAGGACTCTATTGTAGTTTGTAACGAATTTCATTTTTTTGTACCTCCACCAAAAAAAATTTGCTTAGACGATATTTTGTGAGGTTCTTAACACGCCACTGTAATCGTTACAATTTATTTCGTAGATACCAAACTTTTGGCCTACTTGACTTTTATCCTCGGTGTTACCTGAAAGTGATTTTAATGCGTTGGATGATTTAAACGCGATTTGAAGACAATGTTGTTTGAGGTTTTTTGGTTGTTTAGACGAAGAGCATATCTTTTGTAGTATCTTAGCCAAAGACGCTCTCAAAGATCTCTCTTTAAAAAAATGTTCTACTGAAAATGGCAACTAAGTTGCCAAAATACGTATTTATCGTTTATTAATTTATATTGTGGTTAGGGATTTTTCTTGTTTCTGTCTGCTTCAGATTTAAGCTACAGTCTCCACTAATACAGATCCAGAAGTCATACAAGTTTTTTGAGATTGGTTTATGTTTAGTACAATACGCTTATAGTCTAATTTAAAAAGAATACGGCAGTACGTAATATATAAAATTAAATTTCAATTTCAAATATGAGTGATATAAAACTAACATATTGTTGCTAATTTCGATAAAATATTGATGAAATTAATTAACCTGATGAGTAGGCATCCATAACTGTACATTAAATATTATTTCAGTGTAATTATATTTGAACTGCATCAAATTACATTATACTAAATTGTTGACCTTTTAATTAGTCTAATCAAGATTAAAAGCGAAAGTGATAGCAAAATATGTTTGGGGTTTATGTCGTAATTTTTCCACTTGACACGAAACATTGACATAACTTTTCTGGATCATAAGTCAAACGATAAACTCTATGTATTTGGTGACATGCATATATAAATAATACGGTTTTATTTTCAATTATCAAAGTAAGTTTATCTCCATTCGATATTTTTAATTTTTTGTGTACTCACCAGAAAGAAAAATAAGTTATCTTATATTTCGTTTCGTTAACAACAAGTATTTATTTAAAATGTTACCGAAATATTATTTTTATTATTATTTTGGTGTGACTAATCAATTTCAGAGAAGAAAATTGCAAAATTTATGCGAGTACCACCTACAAGTAGCTGTTGGTGGGAAAAGAGGCATTGCTTAGGCTTTATTTGGGTTTATTTAACCCGAAAGAAAAATTAGATAGGAATCGTGTGCTTTAAATTTCTTTACTTTATTAGTCACTGGTAATTTCATTTATCAATATATAGGCTTTTTTACTTCATTTTCATGAATTTTTTTTAATTGAATAGGTGGTGGCCGATGTAGAGGGGTTAATACAGTTAATACGCAGGTTGTGGCTGTGTCCGTTAGATGGAAACCCCTGGCCAAGTCTTACATTTATAGTGAAGATACCGATTATTGTTTTGGTTTTCGCGATGTTGACATTAATCAATGAGGGGCGCTTGATGTTCTTGTACGCTGTGTCTTAATGTCTTTTGTAATGTAGTAAGGGTGTTATTTATGGTGAAAGTACCTTTTCAGCAGCATGTACTGATGATTCTATATTAAGATAAAACACGTGTCTACATGTCTGGAAAGATGAAATTGTATTGTGTTCTCAACACCTGATTTTTAATAATACTTTATATTATTAAAAATGTTTTTGTTTTATACAAAATAGGTCAGTCAAGTATGTTTCAAATGATTTTGTTAATTATATTTTAGTATTGACGCGAGAGCGAATATATCATAACAAAAAATCATAAATTTTGAGCGAGACCGTGGCGTGGCGTCTTAAATAGCCTACAGTGTGCATTCAAAAAACCATAAGAAAGGCTTTTAGATACGTATCTAAATGCCTTTAGTGAACAAGCTTTTACTACGGTTCTTAATTCTATACTACAGCCTATTTAAGATGCTGCAGTACCGATCAACATTTATATATTTTCCTCGAGAAACATTTTATCGCGAAGGGCTTATCATCATTTTCAGAAGACGTTTACTTAAATATTTGGAATTTAATTACAGCGTGCTGAAAAACTATCTGCTTCTATCAGTTTTAGAATATTATGATTGTATTCACACTTTATATTTCTCTGGAAGCATTTATAGAATTTATCTTGGACACATTCTTGAATAATTTCTTGCCGTGGCAGTGGTTCAATCCATGTCAAATTACGTCTAATTCACTTTACAGTTTGACGTTTACTGATAGCAATGAGATCTGCAGAAGTAAGTAACTAGAGGTATGGGGTCTTCAGTTTCTTCCAAAATATTATTTTTAACCTTTTTATAGCAAAAACCAAATACCAAACACGAATATTAAATTCCCACGTTGTGTTTGTTAATACCATCGCCATTATTGGACTATCATAGCCGCAACCGATGGAAACTGTTTTTACGTGTCTTCACTATAAATTGGATAGCTCCGACAGGGTACATAACAAAAAAAAAATGAAACCTACTTGAGTGGGTAAAGCCTCGCCATTTTTTGTATAAAACGAACATATTTTTAATAAAAAAAACAGTATTGAAAATATGGTTCTCCACACTCGATTTTTAATCATATTTATATACTTGTAAGTGAAAAAACATATCGTTGGCCCATGACAGTATTCTGTAACATGATATTTGAGTTTATAATATTGTAATGAATATTACAGAAACAAATGAAAAAAACACAATCCTGCGTTTCTAATGAAATTTTAAAGGATTCCCAAACTTTGTAAGAATTCAATTGCTAGTACTTATAGTTATTATATGTCTAATGTCGTAATTTTCATTTAAAATAATTCATGAGAGGTTTTAGTCACATACATTCTAGAAAGAGTGCTACCAGGATTCGTGGAAAGTTACATCATAATATGACACTATGTTGGAATCTCCGAAAGATATTGTTAATGTGCTAATACCGTTACTGATACTGTTAGCGTGACTTCTAATCAAATTAACAGCTGGTGACAATTTTGTACTAAGTTCTATAATTATAGACACAAGATCCGTTCTGGCTAAACAATTATCCACTATTATCAACTTGTCTCTTAATCTGCTACACTTCGCGTTCTCGGGAAACGCTTTAAAATTACTTCTATCTTTAAGAAATGTAATATCACATAGTTAAATAATTATCACCCGCTTGCAATTCCATCAAATTTTGCTAAATTATTTCAAAAACATCTTTAGAGCTGTATTTTAGCTTATAGTAAACCTCTCGTGTTTTCTCGCTAGCATAAATGTTTATCTCGTCGCTCAACTGTAACCAAGCTTGTAGTATTTACACAATTTATTAGCCAAGTGCATGATAATAACGTAATTTGTACTGACTTCTAAAATGCATTTGATATTAACAATAATGTATTTCACGGAATATGAATATTTATGAGCTTATATCTAACCACAAGAATAAATTATATCTTTTATAGTGGGTTCTCATCTTACGAGTACGTAAATGCATTGTGAGTCCCACAGGGCTCTAACATGTTCACATCCTTATCATGTTATCATCCTATGTTTATGCAGATAATACAAACAGCTTCTTTGTCATCCACAGTGCTATCGATAGTGAGAATTTACAATACCTATAATATTAATGTTCTCATGAAATAATATAAATAATTTAAATTTAAATTTCTGTAAATGATCTAAATGATCTTTTTCCGCTGAACCTATCTAGTAGGCGATTACATTTTGTTATAAATTTTGTTTGACAATTTCAATCTAATTGTTTACAAGTTTAGTTATAGTGCCAGTTGTCAAATATACCTGATTGTTTCAAAGTTACATAAGTTTAAAGTAATCCTTTCGCCAATAGGTCATGGAACTTAACAAGGGGCATTATTGAGCTGTAATTTTTTACAATTTCAAGCGTGGCTTAAACCGTAAAGAATATTTTGAGGAAATAAATCGAGAGTTTGGTGACAAGTCGGGTTCCTTCGCTGCTGTAAAACGGTGGTACAAGGAATTTCAACGCGGTTGACTTTCCTTAAATGACAGTTTTCGAGCTCTTAAACTAAAAAAAGCAGCTACAGAAAAAATATTGGTCTTATTCAGAACATGATTGAAGAGGACCGACATGCTACTGTCAGAGGCATTCCAGAAACTTTAAAGATTGGTGTGAAAGCAGTTAACATTATTTTACACAAACAGTTGAAGGTCCGTAAGTATGTTCTCGGTGGATTCCTCATAACTTAACTTCAATTCAAAAAGACCGTGTAAGATGGTGCAGATCTACTCTAGGTCGCTTTGACCGTGTATCGTCCCATTTGGTGTACAACATCATCACAGGTGATGAAGCATGGGTATACTGCTATGATCCTGACAAAAAGCAACAATCGTCAGTTTGGGTCTTTGAGAATCGGCTCCAACAAAAGTTGTTCGTGAAAAAAGCTGAAACAAGAAGATGATCGCATGTTTCCACTGTAGCATTGGAGGATAGATGTACTGTTAATTCGGAATGGGCACTGCAGTTTGTTTGCCTCAGGTTCTCCAAAATGTTCGCGAAAAATGTCTAAGAGGAAGGATTATTTTGCATCAAGATAAGGCTCAGGTGCACACTGCCGCTCGAATAACTGAGTATTTGAATGCCCAGAACATAAAAATAATGGGTCATTCACCGTATAGTGCAGTCCTAGCACCTAATGACATGTTCTTATTTCCACGGGTAAAGGATAAATTACGGGATTTACGTTTTACATCGGCCGAAGAAGCGGTTGATGTCTTTAAAAATGAAATAAACAAACTACGGCCAGAAGATTGAAGAAAATGGTTTCAAGTTGGTTTTCATGGATGCAAAAATGCATTGACTATGGAGGAGAATACTTTGAAAAATTATAAATAAATATTTTTTGTAAATAAATTGTGTTTTACTTTACCAGGCTCAGCAGAACAGCCCTCGTAGTTAAACACGTAGGGTTAATTGTCCTCCGGCAACTACTTGATGAATAATAAACCTCTTCTTATCTACAATGTAATTAATATCTTGGTGTATTGTTTGAATCTTTTGGTTTTAGGCAACATATTCAATACTTGTGTCGGCATTTAAATCATTAGGGTTTGTTTTACGAACTTCCAAATATTTAAAAAATGTAGTTCCTCTAAAAATTCTTTACTTTGCATTCGTTCTAAATAAGTTAGAACATGCATCACTTGTTTGGTTTCTACATTAGGAGCAGAGATTTAATTTGAATGATCAACAAATATATTTACTAAAAGAAGTTTAATGTTTAGAAGAATTCGAAAGTATTGTATAAAGAATTCCGAACAATGGGAGTGCATAATAAATGTGCCACAAACAACTACTGTAAAACTGCCTTTGTAAATTTAGTGATTCAGCTAGACAATATAACAAAGTGTGTAATTGTGTGTAATTGTCATTCTCATAGGCATGTTTACAAAACTGTCTATATTTATATACTTCTATCAAGTTGTGAAACATAAAAATCTTTTTTATAACAATATTTAACTATTATCCGTAACTTACAAGTCTTTAATTATAATTAGTTCTTGCTGTTGCATTAAATAAACAACTACTTAGTAACTTGGGCAGCATCTCTCCATACAACTGTATAGTATGTAATTGCAATTAGACTACTGGGGTTAAATCAGTGTTGCCACACGTACGAAAATAATATACCGTACTTGGTGGTATAAATTACCGTATTTGCAATAAGAATATCGTACATGTTTATGAGAAGTAAAGTTAGATGTTTATACAAAATATGTATTTTTAGAATTTATTACACATATACATAAAAATAAGAAAGGTATAAAATCCCTTTTGTAACTTGCGGCAATTACGTTATTAATTATGCCCTGGATTTTGTTCTTCTGGTCTGGACATTTTGTTTGCTATATTGGAATCTGAAAAATGTGTGCTAATAAAGAAGATAGAGAGCCCATAGTTTGAAATAACATGTTATGTTCAGCTAAAAGCGTACATAATTTTATTTCTGCCTCCTGGACGGAATCAGAACTCGTATAAATTGAAATCGACTGGGTAAATTTTGCCATAAATGTGGAGAAGAAGTTCCTATTTCATTAGCTTTAATTAGTTTTTTTATGTTTTTCATATTATGTATGCTCTTTAATTGTGGAAAATTCTGCACCCAATTCCTTGTTACATATGACACATTTCCCATTATAACAGTTATTCTAAACAGGCCTTAACCACATTTTGTATTCTGGTATATTTGTCCACACATTACGAAATATCTGCAATTACAAAGAACATGCTAAAGATAGTGCGAGATAAGTATACCTACAACAACGGGCGTTCGTGAGTTTCAGTTTGAAAATTCTGATTTAAGAGAAAAAATTAAAATACGTATTTTTTTATAGATTTTTATAGATTTTACACCTAAATAGCAACATTCTAATATCTGTAATATAACATTTCAAAACTGAGCCATGATACTATTATTTTTTCCGCTTATAAATCCAAATACATCGATAAAATTTACCTATATTTAGTTCTAATTATCTGGTTATACAATTTTTAACGAAACTGTTCTTTTTTTAGAAAATCTTATAATCAGCTACTGTGACTATTACCTTCAGTTAGCCTTGAGAAGGCTGTTAAAGTCGTAAAATAGAAATAATAAGTATGTTTATTTCTGACAACGCTACATTTGATAAAGCTTTCCTCCAGAAAGAATACTAATCTAAAACTCCCAAAGAGTTGCTTCTCTTTGAGATTAAAAATAAATACCTGCAATCGATGAGTTGCTTTCATTAGCTTCTTTAGAATTGAAGCATCTTCGTTTTCACTTTTTTTTTTTACACTAGACATTTCTCTACTATAGATAATTTTAAACACTGGAAGTTACTGCACCAAGACTGAATAATGAAACTAATGAAATGATGATGAATCTTTACAAACCAGAGCAATTTATGGTTAGGAGATTCACATACCTACATTATGTTATGGATATTTCCCTAAATTATATTTATAATTTATTAAAAATGAATGTACATTATTTGTGGATATCTGTGTATATCCGATGTGTTTTAAATCTCACATGTGAGATAAAGAGGAAGTTTTAATTCACTTAGCTGTCATATTCAGTGAATTGTTTTACCTCATTGTATATTGTATAATACACACTCTTTATACTCTATAATTCTATATTTTTTGTCCGAAAGTAGAATTAGAAACGTAGTGGCCGCCTGCACATACGTACAGTAGCGTTGACTAAGCGTTTAATTTCTTCCATCGTTAAACTCGTAGTTAACATTACAGTAATAAGAATTATTTATCACATATTTCTTTAAATTACCTGTTGTAGATTGGATATTGAGACTTTAAAATATTTTTAAATTTAGGGAAATATCATTCTAAAAGTTCTGACGTGTGCAAAACGCAAGTGTGAAGTTAGTTTCTTATATGTATACTAAATACAAATTTTCATTTCGAGTATTCCTCAAAATTTGTTCGAAAACTACATAATCTGGATTTAATTGTATTAGAAAATGAATTATTATTTTGAATATTTTCGTCAAACAATTCTTCTGTATTTTTTGAACTACAATAATTTATGAAGAGTTTTTGCGGGCAGGGTATTAAACTTTTTCGTATTATTATTTTTTAATCGTATCTTCGTTTTCAATTTGTATTTAATAATCTTAAATACTTTTCGAAAAGTTATAAAATAAAAAGACCTGCGTAGAAGAAAGCAGCTTCTACCAATTGCGTTACTATAGATTCTATCGGTTATACAACTTAGCATCTGATGTAACATACACTACTTCACGGAAGTTTGGCCAAGCATAAAAATTGAAAAAAATAAAAAATTACAAAAGAAATAAAATTGCAAAATAAAGTACATATTCCAAAAGTATATGTACAATAACATAATAAAAAAATATATATATTAGTAATGATATAATTAATCATTATGTTATTACTACAGACCGGACGCGTCAGGCCGAAATTACGATGTACCATATAAATAGTCTATAACATCGCTAAGTATACCGCGCAGTTATTGAATAGCACTATTCATTCGGTTAATCGCACACCTTCTTTTTGTCGTTCAATTGTGACGCAATTACTTCAATATGCAGTGAAATTCCTTTCTTCATAGGCGTAGATTGAAGCGTGAGGAGTTTTATCATTTATTTTAATTATTGGTTCATATTTCGTAAGATAAATAAAGTACGGTGACTTAGTCTCTCTTTTCATTGTTTTAACTGTTAATTACATACTTCGTAACTTTTGTAATAGATCCTGTTTAATATCGTTTCATCGAATCTACTTCTCCCAATTATTTTGACATAAGTGTCTAGTAAATTTCGTTAAGTCTCAATTACATATGCATACATTTTTAATTTTTATTTATTTAGATTTAGAACCTTGTTTAAGCCACATATGATATGGAACAACGTCGAGAATGGCATCGTGAAACAATGGCGAGTTGGATTAGGGGTCATACTGATTATATATCCTTTGCTAATGAATCCGAAATTTATTGCAAAGTCTGTAAAATATAGTTAAAAAATTCCAAGAAATCGCACTCAAAGCGTCACTCAGCATCGCAAACACATACACGGAAATTAGACCCGTTGCAATCTGACAATTTTAACGAAGAACTCTGTGAAATTTTAAGGGCGGCAAATATTCCATTAAATAAACTTAACAATCCCACCTTCAAAACATTTCTTCAAAAATATACAAGTCGAAATGTTCCTGATTAATCCACATTACACAAATATTATGTTCCTAAGTGCTACGCGAAAGCAGTAGAACGCATTAGAAGCTATCTTTCAAATCAGTACCTATGGATAAGTTCCGACGAAACCATCTATATATTAGAACGCTGTGTGGTAAATGTTGTAGCTGGTGTATTACATCCAACTATTCCATATAACGCATATGTAATAGCAACAAAAGTTATAAATATAATTGACGTGGAAAGAGCAGTTAAAGCTATTTACGAGAATATGTACCAAATGCTTTATTCGGACGACAGGTACAAAGAAAAAATACTTTTATTTGTCAGTGACAGTGCTGCATATATGTTAAAAATAGGCTCTCCACAGAATCTCCGAATATATCAGAGACACCTTTCTGGAAGTTGATAAACTTGTATTCGTTTTTAAAAAAGTTTTCAGGAAAACACCATTAAGAGTAGCTCTTTACAGAGAAAAACTTCCATCTTTGTCACTGCCTCCCTCTCCATTAATAATTATATGAGGAACATGGTTGGAAGCTACTAGTTTTTATGCAGAGAATTTCGATAGTTTACAAAATTTCGTTACATGTTTAAATGACGATGCTTGAAGTATTTCTGAGTGCAAGGAACTAATACAAATTCCAAATCTAAAAAATCAGTTGTACTTTCTTCAGGAACACTTTGGAAATTTGTCAAAACTTATCACTTATTTTGAAAATCAAAATCTCAAATTAAAAGATGGACTAACCAACCACATTAGATGTGGCTATTAATAATTTGAAAAATATTCCATGTGACTTCGGATGTGGCCTTCGGCAAGAGTTAGACACAGTGGTTAATAGAAATTCAGATTGAATAACATTGCGGCAATTGTGTATGGGGACGATGCCTGAAAATCCAACTGCTAAATAAGCTCAAATAAAAAAATATTTCTAGTAATGCACCTATAACCAGTTGCGATGTAGAAAGGACGTTTCCTATCTACAAGGATGTACTTCATTCAAAGAGAACAAATTTTACGGAAGAGAACCTTGAGAAAGTATTGTTAATATTAATACTCCTTTACTCAACTTGAACTACAAAATGAACAATAAAAATATATTTCGTATTTTATAGATCATCATCGGTTTTTTCCAATTATATAAATAAAATTAAAAACTCTTTAAAAATACAAATTTTCAATAGTATTGAGTCATCGGCTTCTTGTGTCCGATCCCTAGTCATACTCCTGCCATAACGTCGGTCCCTAATTTTTATGCGCGACTGGAATGTTCGCAAATATCGATAAGTTGTTGTGCTTTGACGCAGTAATAAATGAGTATCCATACTACAAAAAAAAAATAAGTTTTTCTCGATACGTACTGCAGTAAACATGGAGAGGGATAAGAAAGAAAACCGTATGGCCGTTGTTGCTTTGCACAAATGTAATAAATCTGCAACGGATATTTTCAACTTATTAAAGCCCTTAAAAAAATTCATTTATCAGGCAGCGAAACGATACATTGAAATTTCCTCTGTCGACGATCGGAGCAAGGAGTCAAACACGTACAGCTAATAATTTGGAAAAGGTAGTAAAGCCACCTTGTTCGCAGGAAAGCACTGGGTCTTTCCGCAAGATTACGCACCAATACAAAAATGTCCACGTAGCGTTGGTTATGTACGAATTTTGCCGAGTCCATCACTGCTGAAGATTGGCCCTCGGGAAGTCAGGATCTCAATCCATTGGACTCTCTGTGGTATATTTTAGAAGAGAAGACCTGCTTCAAGCCTCACCGGAATTTCGCAGCACTAAAAGCAGATTTGGTAAAAGCCGCGTCTTCAATTCCTTTACAAGTGGTACGTGCGGCGATTGACGAGTGGTCGGCCCATTTGACGCAATTTGTGAAAGCAAAGGCCGGACATTTTGCCGGAATAATTTTTAAATTTTTAAATTTTCTGTAAAGTAGGTAATAAATAGCAAGAACTTTATTTCTCTTTGTTTTATTTTTCTTTAATTTACATTATTATTATGTATTATGTATTATGTATTATGTATTATGTATTATGTATTATGTATTATGTATTATGTATTATGTATTATGTATTATGTATTATGTATTATGTATTATGTATTATGTATTATGTATTATGTATTATGTATTATGTATTATGTATTATGTATTATGTATTATGTATTATGTATTATGTATTATGTATTATGTATTATGTATTATGTATTATGTATTATGTATTATGTATTATGTATTATGTATTATGTATTATGTATTATGTATTATGTATTATGTATTATGTATTATGTATTATGTATTATGTATTATGTATTATGTATTATGTATTATGTATTATGTATTATGTATTATGTATTATGTATTATGTATTATGTATTATGTATTATGTATTATGTATTATGTATTATGTATTATGTATTATGTATTATGTATTATGTATTATGTATTATGTATTATGTATTATGTATTATGTATTATGTATTATGTATTATGTATTATGTATTATGTATTATGTATTATGTATTATGTATTATGTATTATGTATTATGTATTATGTATTATGTATTATGTATTATGTATTATGTATTATGTATTATGTATTATGTATTATGTATTATGTATTATGTATTATGTATTATGTATTATGTATTATGTATTATGTATTATGTATTATGTATTATGTATTATGTATTATGTATTATGTATTATGTATTATGTATTATGTATTATGTATTATGTATTATGTATTATGTATTATGTATTATGTATTATGTATTATGTATTATGTATTATGTATTATGTATTATGTATTATGTATTATGTATTATGTATTATGTATTATGTATTATGTATTATGTATTATGTATTATGTATTATGTATTATGTATTATGTATTATGTATTATGTATTATGTATTATGTATTATGTATTATGTATTATGTATTATGTATTATGTATTATGTATTATGTATTATGTATTATGTATTATGTATTATGTATTATGTATTATGTATTATGTATTATGTATTATGTATTATGTATTATGTATTATGTATTATGTATTATGTATTATGTATTATGTATTATGTATTATGTATTATGTATTATGTATTATGTATTATGTATTATGTATTATGTATTATGTATTATGTATTATGTATTATGTATTATGTATTATGTATTATGTTTTTTTGTGAATATCGCAAGTATAGAGGCAGGCAATTTCAACCACACTACGACAATTTTTTAGAAAGACATAATTTTTCCACAGATTTAATTGTATACTAGCTAATCTGTGTCAGAGTTTCGCAATGTTGCCATACTTCTGTGCTCAGATTAATTCTCGGTTTATAGTTTGTGGATATTTCAAATTTCGGCTCCATAGTCATATTTGTAAAAGTATTTTGCATTGTATAACAAATTTCGTTCATTTATAGCGATAATTTACTTAACGATCAATAATTTAATATTGCACAACAGCAAATTAACTCTTTAGAATTGAGATTTATTGTAACAAGTCGTAATATATTTCTACGTATAGTTATAAAGCCTCACTTTCAATTAACTTTTAATTAAATTAAATTAAATTAGTAATAAAAGATTTACAAAAGGTTGAATATGAAACATTGCATGCTATTCCGCCTTTAATAATATCGGTATTCTAACAATTTCACATTCTGTTTCGCACTGGATGATAAATATATATTTTAAATATTTACGAATATATTTAATCTACGCATTAACTAACGAATAGAGAAATTATGCTTCAGATAACATACTCGGTAAGATGACATACTTCGAATATTTTAGTAAATATGTATTACCGCCAGAAATCCGGCAAACTCATTTACACAGTGGGCAACAGATCTCATTAGTTGTCCAATTAAAGCCAGCTGATACGAGGTCTCAGTTTATACGCAATTCGAGACGATGTGATTTCGTTGGCAACAAAATTTATTTACGAGCACATTTGTGAGCAGAAAACTATGATCAGGTAACTTTTTTATCACGTGTGAATGTTTTAACAGACACGGGTGTTACAATACAAAATCAATTCCAATCGATAAAATATACTTGGGATAAGATGATATATGCTCTGTCTGGTAAAGATGGCATACTATATTGTCTTACCTTTTGCTTTATTTTTTTTAGAATGTCTAACAAGGACAAATGAAAATCTACGCGACACTTATGGTCGAAAGAGGACATGACTCAAATTATTCAAGACGCCAAGGAACACAAAAAAGGGTGGCTACTCGCAGACAAAAAATATCATGTATCACAAGCGACATTATGCCGCCACTTTAAGAAAATTCCTGTTAGTCTAAGTCGTTTCAAGACGACTTTTGATCCAGACATGAAAAAACAATTGGTGAAGCACATTTTAGAGTTTGAAAAAAGATTTTTTGGATTTACTACCAACGATATCAAACAATTAGCATTTTTTTTTTATAAGAGTTATAACTTTTGTTTTGCAAAATTTTAATACATAATAATAGAAATACGCTGTTTTCTTCCATATCACAGTTTTATGTTATTATTTACAGTCCCTAAAAAAAGTATGTCATCTTGAGCAGAATTCCCTTACCAAGTAAACGTTAATATACTTTAGTAAAATTTTCAGGAAGGATGTATTTTGTTCGTACTAACAAATGCCTAAAATTTCAGTAAGATACATTCGATTACTCAAAATAGTATTGACAATTAACTAAAAAAATATTATTACTTTTCAGTTGACATTATTTACTAAAGTGTCACTACAAACTATACTTATAGCTTTATTTAATTCTAGTAGTGTAAATGAGAGTGTAAATGAATGCGTCCTATTCAACAACATGCAAATTATTATCAATTTAACTGAGTTTAACCGTGGCAGGATAATCGATCTACGAGAAACTGGTTTATCTACTCGTGACGTAGCTGATCGTGTAGGACGTAGTGTCACTACAGTGGTGCGTGTCAGACGTACCACTAATCGTGAAGATCGTATTCTTTGGCTTGTGACTATTGAGAACAGTTTCAAGTCGAAAGGTAAATAGAGGGAGAGGTTTAAATAATCAACAAATCTATATGCGATCCACATATTAAAGAATTTTATTGGTCTTAGATCGTACCGACCATTTGTTTGTTTACATCTTATTTCGCGTCATAAAATTACGCGACTAGAGTGATGTAATGAAGGGTTGTACTGGAGTCGCCTCGTCTTCAGGGACGAATCTCGATTTTGTTTATGGGCTCACGATGTTCGTCAAATGGTCAAAAGACGTCTCAGAAGCAGAAGAAAGTTAAGTAATTCAAGGGACACCAAATGTGATTCATTGCATCAACAATGTTCTTGAACTAGTATTAATACCATATAGTAAATCCAATTTTTCAGCAGGATAATGCGCGCCCACATATCGCGAGGGTTACCATGTAATTCTTATGTTGATGGCTAACCATCGCTTTCTTGTTCACCGGACTTGTCGCCAATAGAAGGCGTGTTGAATATGGTAAGAGAGAGGATCTGTAATTTATAACCATACCCAAATAATGTAGAGGTTCTTCACTAAAGGATTTTATAAGAGTGGTGTAGCATACCACAGGCTACCATTGATTCGCTGTTTTGAAGTATGGACAGATTAGCTGAATACGTAAGGAATAGGGGAGAATCGACGCATTACTAGTGTTTATATAGGTCTTTCACGATAACAGACGAGACACGTGATAAACAGTTAGTTCGGAACAAGTAACATTTAAATTACAATAATACTTAATAATCCTAGTATTTCTTTCTATTAAGTGTATATATTATGTTACCAGAACTGGGCATGGTTGCCAGCTTGGATTCTGTCAAATGTCATTCGAATAAGTTGTTTACAATGAGTTAATATTTACAAGTTCCTCCCTATTTCATTTATAAAACGATATTATATATAAGGTCAGTTATTTTCACAACTAAATCATGCCTATATAGAATATAGTATATAATAATAACAACATAAAGCATATTAGTAGGAGTTGTGAATATTTTAAAATGACATAAACCTAACCCCATAGATTATTTAGTAACAACAGTTGACTCAAAGCAATGTAGATTTGTCAACCCTGTTTTGTAACTATTTATCACGTGTCTCGTCTGTTATCGTGAAAGACCTATATGAAGTTTTTGCTGAAAATTTCACCGTTCCTTAATACCAACCTGTATGTTTCAGGAAATATACCTGAAACATACAGGATGATAAAAAATTGGAGCTTTATTGTTAACTGAAAATAGTGCACACTAAATAATGACAAATGAAAAAAAATGTGCTAAAAGTTGTAAAGTAACAGAGATATTCACACTTACAGTTTAAGAGACTCAAGGACACTTGCTATGGTTTTCTATAAGCCCATGGGCAGGAATTGTTAATGGTACTCTCATCGGACTATTTATTTGACCATATCGTTTATATGTCAGAAATTATTTAATGTTTCTACGAAAAAATTTACCAGAACTGTTAGAAGAGGTGCCTTTAAACGTGCGTCAACACATGTTGTTTTTGCATGATTGTGCTCCACCTCATAACAGTTACGAAGTGCGTGATCATTTAAATAATACGTTTGGTAACTATGGTTAGATAGAGGTGGGCCTATTGCATGGTCACCTAGATCACCCGACCTGAATCCGATGGACTTTTATGTATGGGGACATATGAAAAATTTGGTGTACAATAACGATAATGAAATTGAAAATATTCGATTATTAACCATATGTCTTCAAGATGCTGCAGACAAAATAACCAGGCAAGATATCTAAGAGTGTTAAAATTCGTAGATACGGCGAGCACAAGCTTGTATTCAAGGTTCGAATATTTGTTCTAGGAGGTGCTCCTGCTGTTGTGAATATCTCTGTTACTTTGTAACTTTTATCACAATTTTTTTTTATTTGTTATTTTTTTGTGTGTACTATTTTCAGTTAAAAATAAAGCACCAATTTTTTATCACCCTGTATATATTTTATTAGACCAGGGATGGGGAAATGGCGGCCCGCGGGCTAAATCCGGCCCGCGACATTATTTGAACCGGGTCGCGATCGGTAATAGCTATCTATATGAATAAGAACTTTTGGCAATTAGTAGCTGATATTTTGTGTCCACCAGATAAAAAAAAACATTTGAATCAATAAGTTTATCGCGCCGAACCATAACATCAAGGATTGAAAAAAATACCGAGAACATAACATCCCAACTTAAATAGAAAATTGAAAGTTTTGTAGCTTTTTCGACAACAATGGACGAAAGTACAGATATATCAGATACCGCTCAATTGTTTATTTTTGTGATAGGTATTGACGACGAATTTAACATTATTCACGAATTAGCCAGCATGAAGTCTATGAAAGGAACCACCTCCGGAAGGGCCATTTATGGCGAGTTTGAAAAATGCTTAAATTCACTGCTTCTGCCATTATAGAAATTAGTAAACATTACTATCAATGGTGTCCCGAACATGGTGGGAACGAATCAAGGGTTTGTCGTTACATTCAACTAAAAATATCCAGACAACAAAGTTATAAACTCGCATTGTGTGATAGATCAAGAAGTGTTGTGTAAAGCTGCACTTCAAATAAAGCATGTCCTTGATATCGTTGTCAAAATCGTCAATACCATTCGAGCTCGTGGACTAATATACAGACTATTTCAAGAATTCCTCGCGTCTATAGAATCAGATTATTCTGTACCATAATAAGGCCGGTGACTAATAGCTGGACAAGTTTTCGAACTTATTTGAAAATGATTCAATGGATTTTAGACTTCGCATTTTTTACTGATTTGCTTGGATACTTAATGCAGTTAAATAAAAGTACCCAAGGCAAAAATATACTTCTTGATTACATATGGGCGCAAATAAACGCGTTCAAATTAAAGCTACGTTTGTTTTCGACACAAATATCACAAAGAAATCTCACTCATTTTTTCAAGCTACAGACAGTTACTGAATTGGCCACTGTAGAAGTTAATTTTTATGTTAGCCAACTAAATCAGTTGGAAAACGAGTTCAACAGAAGACTTGAAGATTTTAAAAATATAGAAGATGACAAATATTTTCTTCACCATTCGGCGTAAATTTCGAGGAGATTGAAGACGACCACCAACTTGAAGTAATTGAACTACAATGCAACGATATGCTAAAGCAGCTGTTTAACAATTCATCAAGGCTTGAGTTCTACAAATGTTTATCGAAGTCTCAATTCCCCAACTTGATAAAAAACGCTCAGAAAATTACCTCGATGTTTGGGTCTTCGTACACATGTGATCAGATGTTTTTAACAATGAATCTCCGTAAAACCTAATTGAGGAATAAGATGACCGACGAACATCTTGAGTGCGTTTTACGATTACTTCTAGTAACTTGGAACCAAATTTCAGCGAGATGATTAACGAACAGTCTAAAATTTATTTCCCACTTTTCCTCACATAATGTGGACCTAGTACGTCCACATAATAAATTAAAAAATAAATTTATTTGGGCCGTCTAAATATTTTAATTATTTTATATGGCGCTTCTCTAAATCTATTTCCCCAAGCCTGTACCAGACATTTATTTATTTATGGCGGGCAGTATTTGTTACAAAAATGCTACAGTATGTAAAGAAGTTTGCCAGTAACGTTTTACTTAGAAAACATTAATTTTGTTGGCATTAATTACTTACACTAACATTTTCTATTCATAAATTTGCTATCTTTTATTGAATCGTAAATGTAAATAAATAAGTGAGATATGTTTAAATATTGAATAGCTTGCATATATTATCGTAGCTTTGGATTACCATACTACTGTTGGCTTGAGTCCGTTGCGCTGTATACATATATCTATGTACTTATATTTATGCGCGACTTGTTTGTAATACACAGGAAGTTAAATGAATGCATTCTAATAAACCTTCAACCATGTAATTCGTTTTAATGACAATGCTGCATTCAGATGAAAGTAGGGGAATAGGTAGGTCACTGGTGACCGGCCTTATACACCGATCAATGACCGAGAAAATGTTAATGTGCCGTTAATTACGAGTGAAACTGCGTTAAGGATCATAAATTTGATTTGTCTCTATGTGTATATTATATATATATAGTTAACAAAAAAGAAATATCATTTAGAAATTGATGGATTAGATAAAGGAGAAAATAATACGTTCGAAATTATGTTTATATTATTTTATTATGTATATAATAAATGAATATAAACTACTCAAAAATGAATAGGGAATTAGATCTTTTTTTAACATATCTAATTAATTCGATTAAATTTAACATATTTTCTCAAACTATAGATAAATTAGAAGGCCCACAGTCGTTTGTGGACATTTTATTTGGTAAATGTCTTTTCTGTGTGATAAAATATTGAATCTTGTATTTTAACCTTAAATTAATTTAGAATACAAAATTATAAAAATCGCATTTTTTGACTAGTATTATTCATTTTAAACGTCATTTCACATTTTCACGATGCCAAGACGTCATTTAAATAAAGAAACTGTTGATTTAATTGCGTTATTGCATCAGCGACGGCAATCTGGAGCAGAAATTGCCGCAATTTTTAATGTGTCTCCAAGTGTTGTTAGTAGGGCTCTAACAAGATTCCAACAGGTAGGATCTGCAAGGAGAAGACCCGGTAGTGGATCTGAGAGGAAAACAAATCAGAGGCAAGACCGCTACATACGAATTCAGACAAGGATGAATCCGTTTAGAAGTGCTGTATGGTTGCAAACACAGTTACGTGCCGCCACTGGAGTTAGAGTTTCGGATCAAACCATCAGAAACCGTCTGAGGGAAATGGACCTTCATAGCTGCAGGCCTGTGAGACGCCCAAAATTAACTAATGCCAATAGAATGGCTAGAAGAACTTGGGTTAACCAACGACTAGCAGAAAATTTTCAATGGGAGCATGGTTTATACACCGATGAATCCAGATTCTGCTTATTTAGTGATAATCGTAGAGTAAGGGTCTGGTGAACTCGAGGAGACCGTTATAGACGCGAGTTTACAAAAGCTGTGGTGCCTTTTGGCGGCGGTGGTATCATGGTGTGGACGGGCATTAGTTTGAATGGACGTACGAACCTCCATCTCTTTGAAAACAATGTCAATGGACACATATACAGAGATGACATTATTCAGCAATATGTGGCCGACTTTCGTGAGGCTATGGATGAAAACATGGTTTTTATTGATGATAATGCAAGACCTCATCGTGCACAAATTGTAATGCAAGCAATAAATGACCTCCATATTAACCATCTACCTTTACCACCAACGTCTCCCGACTTGAATCCAATTGAGCACATTTGGGACAGGCTTCAAGAACAGCTCAACGAACATAATCCACCCCCAGTTAACGTGCAACACTTGCGGGAAAGTTTACCGCTGTGTTGAAGAAGAGTGTCACAAGAACACATTAATAATTGCATTATGAGTATGCCCCGAAGATGTACAGCTGTGAGAGATGTCTGTGGCCATTATACACGATTTTAGAATTAATTGTTACAGAAAAATGTATATTTTAGCTATTGTTAAAAATGTTGCTTATTTCATTTTTGATCATTTCTTAGTAATCTAACGATTTTTCTGAATAAATATACTTGAAAATTTTAAATTGTTGTGTACAATTATGTATCTAATATAATACACTAAAGTTCATAAAGTATAAGTTTTCAGTTCAAGCCCAAATTCAAAGCATGTGATTCAAATAAGTACTACAGAGTCAAATGAAGTCAATATGCAATCGCGGAAATAACCGTTTGTCATCATAACATATAAACGTCATGTTTTGCAATATTGTCAAAGTTTTAGTATGTCACTTGCAATATAAACAAAGAAAGCATATACATAACCTACATGTCAAAATAATAATAATGAGTAAAGTAGGAACATGAATAGTTCAAAAGTATTCTTTCTTTTCTAGCATAAATATATTCATTCTATCCAAGAAAACTATGCGCAAATTATTACTTTAATATTCGAACAAATTACCAGGCATCTAAGAAATATTCTGTAAAATAAATAGGTAGGTTAGAAATGTCAAAGTGATAATCAAACAATTTCGTACTTATTGTCACTAATTGATATTACTATTTATTATCAGTATTGTTCTGAAATGAACGGATTTTGTAATTTTTTATGACAAACTAAATATTCAAATTAGAAGAATGGTTAACCTAGAAGTCAGAATACCGGAAACAAAGTCAATAAACAACAGTATTCAAATAATTTGACGGCAAGCCGAATATCATAAGACTATCTCCTGGACAACTTATCCTTTTTATTTAATATAATATTTCAAAGACGTACGTCTTAACTTAAAATGACAAACGTGAGTAGTATTATAGCGCGTATTCATGTGTGTTAGAAAGAGATAAAGTACAATTTGCGGTTCCCACTTGGGCAGTACGAACTGAAAACTTATACTTTATGAACTATACAAATATTTACCAATACTATCTAAAAAATACAAAAAAAGTAAAAATTCCTTATTCATTTTTGAGTAGTTTATATTGAAATAATAAATATATACAAATACAATATAAGTTTTTCCACGGTCGGGAGTAGAAATCAGTTTCTATGACATCAAAATTAAAACAGAAGTAGTCGATTATTCCCAAGGGAGTATAATGCTCCCAAGGGAGTTTACATTATGGAGAACGTTTGTGATTCATGTTTGTTTATTTTGTAGTTATGACAATAACTCAACGACTACTAAATAAATGCTCAAATCCGAATACAATAATTCTGGTGCTACTTACTTCATAATGACAAAATATGTGTTTTTAAGTTAATGAGACCGTGGAAAAAATAGTATATACCATTCGGGAGAGATGCTATTTTGTCCTCGGTGCATTGCAAATTTGCAATTGCACCTCTGCCAAAATAACGCATTTCTCTCCCTTATAGTATAATATACTATTTTAACATTTTACATTTAATTTTGTGATGTTTATTTTATTATTATTTGCTATATACTACTTGCTATAGCATTTGTAGTAATTTGTAGTAATTAGTATTTGTTCACATAACTATGGGAGGATGAGGAATGTAGAAAATCCACGAGATTTGTATACCCTGAGCAATGTACGATACTACTACCTAAGTCTACGTGCACATACAAGGCATAGTTAGCGTAGTAGAACAGGCAGGAAGCACAAGCTATCACTTTTGACGGGTGTTTGTATGTTGCGTGTCTGAACGTGTCGTAGCGAGTCCTGACCGTGCATTCCGCTCAAAAACAAATTAGTTTATCTTGAATTGTGAAACCGTTCACATATCTGTACCGAAAATGGTGGATATAGAGAAATTGATCAATGAAATAACGTGCCTTCAAAAACTTTCCTCATTAGAGGAGGCCATGCTCATTCAAAACTGTACGTGTATGACAGATTACGTGTATTGTCACCAACCATTATCAAAAAGTATGATCGTCTCTAATGAGGAAAGTTTTTAAAGGCATGTTATACTTGCGAACGCCCATATGGGATCAAACAAGTTCATTGCATCACAATCGTGATATAATTTCGAAGCACTGGCAGGAAATATCTGATTCTTGTGGAATAACAAGTAAGTATAGTTGATTTGTTGTAATAAAGAAATATTATCAAAAAATTGAACTGAAATGGTATTTCTCTCTTAGAACTATTAAAATATAACATACATTTATTTATTATATCTCTAGCATGTTCCTATTAATTTTCTTGCCTTTATTCAAATTTGGCATTCATTCATGTTTTCTACTGGGAGAACACCTTCTTTGTCGATCAGCACACACACACACAGTTAACAATTTTCTCAGCATTTTCCGGAGATGTTTCTATTGCCTTTGTTAAAATGCGCCACTTTGCGGTGAGAATTCCAAAAGCATATTCGACATCTCGTCGTGCTCTTGAGAGTCTATAATTAAAAACATCGAGATTTTTTCGGGAACTAGTTTCAATATATATATATATATATAACTGGCTACATTCCTTACGGAATTGGAGCCGCTGCTTGAGCTCTTCTGACTATCATTATGGGGCGGTTCGTCACTCCTCTCCATTTTCTTGTTTGTTTGTATTTACAGGTTGTCATGTTTCTTTGCTTCATCTGCTATTTGCCTCCATACCTTTCTATCCTTTATCTTCTCTCGCCAGTTAATGATTCCCATGGCCCTTATGTCATTAATCACTTGGTCCTCCCATCTTAACTTAGGTCTTCCTTTGGATCCGCTTTCCTGCGGTTTCCATTTCATTATTTTCCTTAATATTGATTCTTCCTCCTTTCTCATTATGTGTCCATACCAACGTATTCTTTTCGATTTGATTTCCTTTACTATATCTTCTCCGTTTAGTATTTCTCTTATAGCTTGATTAGTTAATCGTCGATACTGCTCCTCGCTTATCCTCTCCGGTCCATAAATCCTTCTAATTATCTTCCTTTCGAAAATTTTTAAATTTTCTGCGTCCATGCTTGTAATGCACATAGTTTCCGCCGCATATAAGACTGTCGGTCTTATCGCTGTTTTGTACACTTTCAATTTTGTTTTCCTACTTATCTTTTTACTTCTCATTATCTCCCTATACCTGTAGTATGCGTTGTGTCCCGATTTTATTCTTTGCGCTATTTCTATACTTCTATCGTTTTTATTACTTATAATCGTTCCGAGGTATTTGAAGGTTTGTACTTGTTCAAACCTGCGGTCTCCCATCCGCATTTCCTTCCCATGTTCTGCCTGTTTCCTACTCACTCTCATATATTTCGTTTTCTTTTGATTTATCTCTGGACCTCGTTTCCGTGCTTCTCCATCTATCCTCTTTATTATTTTTTCTAAACTTTTCTTGTCCCTTGCCATGACAGCAATATCATCGGCATATGCAATCACTTGTATTGATTTCTGTATTAAGGATCCGGTTATTTCACAACTTCGTATGGTTCCTTCCAATGCTATGTTAAATAGTGCCGCCGAAAGTCCATCTCCCTGTCTTACTCCTTTTGTTTGTTTTATTGCATTTGTCATCCCTTCTTCTGTAATTACAGCTGCTTTTGATTCATCTAATGTCATTCTGATTAGCCTTTTTATCTTTGCTGGTATTCCCAATGTTGTTGCTTCCTTCATGATAGTTTTCCTTTCCAAACTGTCAAACGCCTGTTTAAAATCGATGTATATTAAATGTAAGTCTATATCTCTTTCATAGCATTTTTCTACAACTTGGCTTAATGAGTGAATTGCATCGATTGTTGACTTTCCCTTCATGAATCCGTTCTGGTACTCTCCTATCTCTCTTCTTAGGTATGTATTCAACCTTTTTAATACAATTGATGTTAATACTTTGTATACTATGTTTAGTAATGTTATTCTTCTATAATTATCACATTTTGTTAAATCACCATTTTTTGGTATTGGTATTATGATTCCTAGTCGCCATTCTTCGGGCATTGATTCCTTTTCCCATATCTTTAATAATAGGTCGTGTATTCTATCTCTTAATTTTTCTCCTCCATTTTTTAGCATTTCATTACTAATGTTATCTGATCCTGGGGCTTTTCTATCCTTTAAGTTATTGATAATATCATTCACTTCCTCTGCTGTTGGTTCTTTTATAATTTCTTCTTCTAGGTTATCTATTCTTTCATCTTCGCTGGTACTTTCCTCTATGCTTATCGTATTTTCCATATATTCCTGCCATTGATTTTTATTTATTCTGGTTATTACATTCTTCCTTTTTTGTTGCTTTATCTGTCTGTATAACTTCGTGTTATTCTTATTGTCCCTTTTTAATTCGTCCATCCTTGTCTCTATCCATTTTATTTTTTTTTCTCTTATGGGTTTTGTTCCTTCCTTTCTTATTTGTTTGTATATTTCGTAATCTTCATCTTTACTTGTTCTTATCCACTCCAGCCTTGCCCGTCTCTTCTCCCCTATCACGACTTCGCACTCATTATCAAACCATCCAGTTTTCCTCTTTATTTGTTTTCTCTTCAACACTTTATCTGACGCATCATTTATTGCGTTTTTAATGTTTTACCACTCCTCTTCTATGTTCTCATTTTTTCCTCTTTTATCTAATTGTACTTTGATCTCCTCTTGGTATTTTCTTTTACTTTCATCATTATATAGGCTTTCCACATTCCATTTTTTAGGTATCCCTTTGGTTCTACAGTTTCTAATCATTCTTAGATTTGTTTTTGCTATTACCAAGTGATGATCCGTATTCACACTTGTTCCCCTATAAGATCTAACGTCCTCTATTAAATTTTCTCTTTTCTTTTTGATTAGCATATGATCTATTTGGTTTCCTCTTTTTTTGTCCTGGGAATGTCCATGTGATTTTATGTTCCTTTTTATGCTTAAATTTTGTGCTTACGATAAATAACTGCATTTCTTCTGCTAGGTTGCATAATTTTGTCCCATTGTCAGCGGTTGATTCATGAATTGTTTCCCTTCCAGCTACATTCCTTAGGTGTTCTTCCTTACCTATTTTTGCGTTGAAATCCCCTAGCACTATCAACGTATCATGTTTTGGTATCATTTCGCATGTTTCTTCGATTTTTTCGTAAAATGCGTCTTTTTCTTCTGGTAGTGATACTTCAGTTGGTGCGTATGCGTTTATTATTGATATATTCGCTATTTCGTTTTTTATTCTTAGATATGAGATTCTGCCATTTATTCTCTTAAATTCCAATATTTTATTTCTGAAGTTCTTGTCTAACATGAACGCCGTTCCATTCCTTCCTTGTTTTTCTTCTCCTGCATACAACACACAGTACTCTCGCTTGTCTATTCGCCCCTCGTCTTTCCACCTCACCTCCTGTAATGTCAGAATTCCTATTTTGTATCTCTCCATTTCTCTGCTTATTTCTTCCATCTTTCCTATTTCCATCAATGTTTCAATGTTCCATGTTCCAATTCTTGCCCTGCCTCTACTATTCCTTACCAATTTATTCTTTTTCCTTTTCCTATTCATTGTCGTTGCCTGCTCGTCTCCATAATTTGTTAAGGTTGTAGTTAGTTTTTTGTAATTCAAAATTTTTTATTCTCTACCAATTCATTTCTGCAGCTGTCCCAAATCATTGTTATTCCATTTATTATTATTTTTTGATATCCTACTTTTGTTCTTCCCCCCTTTTCTCTCTCGTTTTTAGCAATTTCCCTCAGGTTTTTCTGAATTTTTAATTCCTGATCTGCTAAATCTGAATCAATATAATATTTTGTACCTCGCAACTTGTTTTTATTCTTTAATATCATCTGTTTAGTTTCCCAGTTTCCCTAGTTTCAATAGATTATTTAAAAGTGGATATGCTTCGTCTCCTAATAAAACATATGGTAATGTTATGTTAGAGTTTGGCAGGTTGCGATCTGCTGGAACGTTTAAGCTCCCAGAAAGTAAATGCTGACATAGAGCACTTTCTTGGAATATTCCGCCATCAGGTTGTTTACCAAAAGCATCTGTGTCAATAAATATAAATCTGCAGTTAGCATCAGCTACTACTTGTAAAATAATTGAGAAATACTGCTTATAATTATAATACATTTTTCCGGTTTTCGATGGACACTTAATTCTAATATGTTTTCCATCAATACATCCAAAACAGTTGCGGAAATTCACTTAACGAAAAAATCTCTTGATATTTCTACCAAATTATGTTCAGAGGGTATCGCGAGATGAATTAACTGCAGTTTGTCCCATACTGTTCTACAAACTTCTTTCACTATTCCAATTAAAAACCTAAAAAGAAATATTTACTCAATTGACCTTTAATTTATTATCTAAAGCACGAAGGTTTTAAAATCAGAAAGTACAGGCATTGTTCTGCGTTTTCGAGAAATCTTAAATTTAGAATAGAGAAGAAATATTATAAACTTTTAAACCGTTTACATTTTGTTAAAAATAGTTCCATTTGGAAGTACGTACATAACAAAATGTAATTATTCTTTTAGATGATGTTAAAACAAAATGGAAGAATTTGCTTGACAATTTCCGTACAGAATGGAAGAAAAGATCAAAGGAAGATCAGAGGATGCTGGCATTAGTTCAACAAAGCATCAAACCAACTAGGTGTGGTTCAAGAACTTATTATTCTTAAAAGATCAAATAGGTTCAAGAAAATGTGCAGCAATTTTTCAGAACCTATCGCTATGACATCAGACTCACAAATTGAAGATTCGTAAGTTGACGCGAATAATGACAATTTAGAGGGTCTGAAACACTCAGGAAATGAAAAAGACACTGAAGATTGATCATCAGTAAGTCAAAATATATAAGAGGCCGAGAAATTCTACAGATAATGAAATATTAATCATAGAAAAGAAAAAAATTAAACTTACTGAATCCCATCTATCTAGTACACAAAAATCAAAAGCAGAAGATGATTTATATTACTTTTGAGAAGTTTTCATAAGCATCTAAGTGAAGTAATTTTACGGATGTTTGTCCGGATTAAAATGCAAGAACCAATTTACAATGAGCTAATCAATAAAAATCTACAAATACAAAATACTTTAACCAGTTAATCTCGACACAACAATAATTGTACAGTGCAGAATAACCTATTAGCAACGATGGAATCCATCGTCTGTGTCTTCAGTCTATTCGTACTTATCAACCGGTAACGATAATGATTTGTACTTCAAAATACATATAAATTAAAAAGAATAGAAATGTTTGCTTTTAGTAATATGCGAGTAACCTTCCAAGTACGAACAAATCTAAATACTGATCTTAAAATTATTGCAAGTTTTTCTGTAGGGCTGATTGCTCCTCGAAAATTTGTGTTTCGTTTCAAAATGCGTCCTTTCACTTTTTTCGGAATATGGGAAAATGTAATTGTAAATATTCTTTCTACACTTTACGCTATTTTATTCGAGTTTTTCATAGAAAAAAAATTCGCCCTCAAGTAGGAATCGAACCCACGACCTCTGGTTTGCCGGATCATTGCTCGACCACTGAGCTGTTGAGGAGTGAATAAGAAACTTTTATGGGGATGCTTTGAGTTACATCAAAAGAAACAGATGGATATATCTTGCCCGTAGTACGGCAGTTGTACATATTAATTGCGTTTTCGCGAAGTAATGTAATTGTAAATATCCTTTCTACATTTTACGACGCTATTTTATTCGAATCAAGTGTCATACTGACATATTGACAAATTTTAACGTCAGCATGACACTTAATTTGAAAATTATATCAGAATTTTCTCACTCAAAAGATTATATAAATTAAGACAAACGTTTTTCACTCCATGGTCACCGTTGACTAAGATAATTTTTAATATCTGGGTATAAAAGATTTGAATACTCGTATTATGGTAAATACTCCCAATATTAAAACCAGGAAACCGAGATTATTTACTATTTTATATTAGATATTTGACAGTTGCGTTCAAAGAATATGACAATCAATAGATTTTTTAAACATCAAAATGGAAAGTGCCATCGTACTGTAATTGGTATCCACAAAATATCCTCTGCTCTAGAAGATTAAAACTACCAAATTGCTCCGAACGTACTGGCCATACTCTTGGTAGAACATCAGCTACCTTATTAAATTTCAATGGGGGCCAATTAAGTGATTTAAAAACAGATGGCGAATGGAAATCCAGCATAGTTGCAGAAGGTTATATAGAAAATTCAATGGAGAATGAAGAACAAACTGCTCGTAGAATATAGCAACCATCGAATATATGTGAAAAGAGATTCAAATTCAAAATAATATGAACAAACCAAGGTTAAACCCTTTAAATATTATTAAGCTTAAATAATACACCTTATATTTTCACAAAACAATAGTATATTTAACTATATGTACATTTCATGTGCACTGCACACATCATCAGTAGTTACTATTTTGAAATTTTGAAAATAGTAACTACTGATGATGTGTGCAGTGCACATGAAATGTACATATAGTTAAATATACTATTGTTTTGTGAAAATATAAGGTGTATTATTTAAGTTTAATAGTGTAATAATTTCACAAGTGCTCAACATATACTACTACCTTTAAATATTAATAATAGTAACATTAATTATATTTTTATCATTAATAAAGTGAATTAAATATGTGTAATCTGTCATTTGTACCTAACCTAAAAATTATGTTACAAAATCTCAAAGAAATATCTTAATTAAACGCGTGAAAAAATAAAACAGCCAAAGCTTATTAATTACCGCACACACATTCTACTGCCTCGCTTAGCGCCTCGGCAGTGAAATGTATGTTCGGCTATAACATGAGCTTTCTATGCCTGGTTTATAATATACTATTGTACATACTTGTATTATTTGTAAAATAGGTTCGCAAAATTTCTTTCAACTATAATTTTGTATAAATCTCACTTCTGATATCAGTTAATTTATTAGTAATTCTAACCATAACAAGTGTTCATTTGAAAAGTCAATCTAGTAGCATGTGATTTACTGAGAACATTCTGAAGTATGTCGTAAATTAAAATTTACTACTTAACCTACGAAGTCGTATATTTTGACAGTTTCATACATACAAATAAATAACAAATAATAGGTATTTATTGAAAACTATAACAAATGTTGAAAATGTTGTCCTTCAAGATCAATGCACTTTAAAATCCTCCGTTCAAAATTTCTGATGATATTCTGCAACATTACTGGATTGTTATTAATTTTCATGCATTTCTGTTCGATTCTCTGTAACATATCATTCAAATTCAATATAGTTGTTCGAAATATGTTATTTTTTTAGATAAGGCCACAAAAGGAAGTCGCAAGGTGTTAAATCGCATAAACATGGAGGCCAGGTATTCAGTATTTAAGTATTTCGACTAATTATACGCTCATCAAAAAATTCTCTTAAATAATCCAAAGATTCTGTAGTACAGTGACAAGGTGCTCCGTCTTGTTGGAAATATGCATTTTGAAGTTCATCATCATGCAACTGATTGACAAATGGTTGTAAAATTTCCGTACGGTACCTTCGAGAAGTTAACGTTCCCTGAAAATATATTGGCCCAATGATTCGCCTTTGGCATATCGCTCCCAAGCACCAATTTTCTCTGGATGTAGCGATTCTTCATTAATTACATGTGGATTTTCACTACTCCAAATTCTTGTATTTTGTGAATTTAGGTATCCCGTTTTATAAAACCATGCTTCATCAGTAAAGATGACTCTTTGCGAAAGTTCTTCATTATTGTTCATATTTACAAACCAATTACAAAACTGTAGTCTACGTGGGTAATCAATTTCTACCTATTCTTGTACTGCTGTGACACGGTATGGATAAAGTTGCATATCTTTTTTAATAACTTGTGAGTTGTACCAACAGGAAGGTTTATTTGTTGACTCAAATGTCGAACAAATGTTTTTGGTTCATTTTGCATTATTTATTCAACACGATTGGTAACTTGAGGTCTACGTTTCTTAACTGCTACGCTGCCTGATTTTCTTAAGAGACTACCAGTTTCAGAAAAAAGTTTTAAAGTTCTATCTAAAGTATTCTTAAATTGTATATAATCTATTACAAAATGTGGAAACTCAACTTGAAATTCTACCATGCAATCTTGAACTGAATAAACCCATAAACTATCAATTTTATTACCACTTCGAAAATAAGCCTGGACTAAAAAAATTTTATGTTCTAAAGCGAAAGCCATTTTAAAACTGAGAAGCAGTTTATTTAAACCAGAATCGACGCACGATTATTTTATACTCTAACTGATATTTGTGATTGACATTATCAAATGTCATTTGGATTTACGTTTACGGAACAACAAACACATACTAATATATTTGCGACTTATTCTATCAAAATTTCAAAGTAACCTAGATTGACTTTTCAAATGAACACTTGTTATGTAATCTATATTTATATAAAATATTCTAACTCAAAAAGATAAATATAAAGCGAATAACCAGGCAAGCCAATTTTACAGGGTTACAAAATTCAATATTTGCTTCACTCATTTATAGTCACTCGGTATTATATACCAAACTATTCTAAAATTTATATACTATGATAATTTCTTTATTTAAAAGGCATTAAAAAGTATATTAAAAAACAAGTTTCATAAGGCACCATTTTGCCGCACGAGATCAGTTTTGAAAACGAGCCGCGTTAGCGGCGAGTTTTCTAAAGAGCGAGTGCGGCAAAAGGCCTTATGAAACGAGTTTTTTATACTATTTTTTCTATTTTGCGTTTTTTACATTAATAAATTGGAATTATTTAATTTGAAAGTTCAGAGTTTAATTTTTATATAAAGCATGCAGTTGGTCACATTGATACTTGACATTTTCAAATTTAAATCTTGCTATCCGCGAAGTATATTATATTACATATTATTTACTAATTTTCGTTAACATTACTTGATACTTCATTTAAAAATATAAATAGGAGTGACATAGAAACATATATATGTTGTTGTCAATTGTATACAACATACGTTGTTTGTGTAAAATACGGAAATATATCATATCTGTCAAATGTACATAAATTCTTAAAATCAAATGACAGCAATGATATTTATTTCTGTATTCGAACAACGCCAACATTGAAAAATGAAAAAAAACGTATCGAAATGAAGCTCATTTCGATACTGTTTTGGGTTTCATAATGAGTTCATTTCGAACGCAAAATAGAAAATAGTATATTAAAAAACGAGTTTCATAATCATAAGGCACCATTTTGCCGCACGAGATCAGTTTAGAAAACGAGCCGCTTGCGGCGAGTTTTCTAAAGAGGGAGTGCGGCAAAAGGCCTTATGAAACGAGTTTTTTATACTATTTTTTCTATTTTGCGTTTTTTACATTAATAAATTGCTTAAATTGGAATTATTTAATTTGAAAGTTCAGAGTTTAATTTTTCAATAAAGCATGCAGTTGGTCCCATTGATACTTGACATTTTCAAATTTAAATCTTGCTATCCGCGAAGTATATTATATTACATATTATTTACTAATTTTCGTTAACATTACTTGATACTTCATTTAAAAATATAAACATGAGGGACATAGAAACATATATATGTTGTTGTCAATTGTATACAAAATACGTTGTTTGTGTAAAATACGGACATATATCATATATGTCAAATGTACATAAATTCTTAAAATCAAATGACAGCAATGCTATTTATTTATGTATTCGAATAACGCCAACATTGAAAAATGAAAAAAAGCGTATCGAAATGGAGTTCATTTCGATACTGTTTTGGGTTTCATAATGAGTTCATTTCGAACGCAAAATAGAAAAAGTATATTTTGAAAAATTAAACATTCAGATTTTTGCTGTGATCTCATTTGTAGTAAAATTTTTCTATAACTATTTGTGAACTGTATAAATGTCAAAGTAGTTATAGAAATTGTAACGGCATTATCATTAAGTAATAATGGTGTTAAGAGTGTCATCAATACAAATAGACATAAAAATAATAGTCGTAAAGTGTATCAATTTGATACATTGATTAAAAGTATTAAATTTCATGGAATCCTTTATGAAATATTATTTATATTGTCATAAAAAATACATTTGCAATAAAAGGAAATAATGCAAGAAAGAAATTTCAAATGAAACAAAAATTGTGTGGTGAAATGTATAATAATAACAGTATACATAAGATATTTAGGACACGCTTGCGTGTATATAATAGATAATAACAACAACAGGTGAGAGTTGCGATTGCTAAAATCTACTGCAGACCTAGTGAATGTACCTGTTAAAATATATTTGAGTGGGCCTTCATTAATTACTTACTTATAATACTTTTTACGCCTTTTTATATTATCTAGATTGCTAGATTGTGTAAATAATTCACGTTCAAATTTATTACTTGAAGTTATGGATTAAGAGTGTATTAATTTGTGTCTAATGCGCCTACCGAAAAAAAAACAATTTATTTTGAAGATAATCGCTTCCAAAAAAAGTAAATTTAGTTTATATTTGTGTATATATTGAAATATGTACAAGTACATGGTGCAATTAAAGAAATTAAAGTTTTCGTAATCGTAAAAAATGTTTATAGTTTTATATTACATGGACGCATGTTAGTTATCAGTTACCAAGTGTTGTAAAAAGGTCAATTATGGTTCATCTAAAATCTGAAGGGTTCATCATTTGTTCCTAAAATAAAATATATATTTTTATATATCTGTACTAATTGTATATAGACTAGATTACAAAATTTCAAAGCAAAAGAAATTATAAGATAACAGAAAATCTTGAGAAATTACATATTTAGCTCTCTTATTAATTGATTAACTAATGGGAAATATTTTGTAATGATTTTATATTCTACTTCAAATGGCAATACAAAAAAAAAACTATGACTTTGATATATTTACCTATAAATGAGGCCACTAGATGCAAAACTGTATATTGGATGTCATATACAAAGTTTTGCATCTAGTGGCTAACTGCAATAAATGAATACAAACTATACATAAAAATTGAAAATAATATGGAATATGCGTTCACAAGCGAAATACACCCTTATGTACAAAGCTTACTGATGGATGTAATGCGACGTTAAATTCTCTGCTTAAAAACTAGTAGCTTCCAACCATGTTCCACATCTAGTAATATCAATATCAAGTAATATGCAGCATATTAGGATATGTTTCCTTTAATAATCTGCCTGTTTTTAACATATTATGTACCTGTTGTCCGAATTAAGCATTTGGTGCATATTCTCGTAAATGGTTTTAGCTACTATTTCCGCATCAACTGTATTTATAATTTATGTTGCCAGTTGCCATTACATATGCGTTATATGGAATAGTTGGATGTAGTACACCAGCTACAACTTTTACCACACAGCGTCCTAATATATCCTAATGTAGGTAATGATTTAAAAGATGGCTTCTAATGCGTTCTACTGCTTTCGTGTAGCACTTAGAAACTTAGTATTGGCATAAGGTGGATTCATCAGGATCTTTTCGACAAGTATATTTCTGGAGAAATGTTTTGAAAGCGGGATTGTTAAGTTTATAAATGGAATATTTGCCGCCATTAAAATTTCACAGAGTTCTTCCTTAAAGTTGTCAGATTCCAACCGGTTTAATTTCTGTGTACGTGCGATTTCTTGGAATTTTTTAACTATATTTTACAGACTTAGAAATAAATTTCGGTCACTGATAATGGACATACAATCAGTTTGACCCTTAATCCAACTCGCCATTGTTTCACGATGCCATTCTCGACGTTGTTCCATATACTATCTGAAAAAGTAACTTAAACAATGTTCTAGATTATATAATGAAACAGATATGCAAAATACATATCCGTAACTGTAAACATGGACAAACACCTCGTATTTTTAGCATTTACTTCTGTTCAATATATATGTTTCAGCCATCTAGGCCTCATCGGTTGAACTAGTGAAGCAATGTATATACAAATTAATACAGATCTGTTAAACAACGGATCTGTATCTGTATCTACATTTACGCTAACATTTACGTCTCCAAGCTATAACCAGTTTCGTTCTATCAGGCGACACCAATTTAATCAGTGACATCTGACGGAAGAAAGCGACTAGGCCAGAAAAGGGGACCTTCCGCTCGAATAGCAAGGCTATTACGAAAAAGCGGAAAAATACGTATATTGGTGCTGTCCATTAACACGCGCCAGATGGCGGTAAATATACAAAAAAGGGGATATTTATCAATACGTTTTGCACGTATTACGCAGTTGTTTTATAATGAAACAGATATGCAAAATACATATCCGTAACTGTAAACATGGACAAACACCTCGTATTTTTAGCATTTACTTCTGTTCAATACATATGTTTCAGCCATCTAGGCCTCATCGGTTGAACTAGTGAAGCAATGTATATACAAATTAATACAGATCTGTTAAACAACGGATCTGTATCTGTATCTACATTTACGCTAAAATCGTCTCCAAGCCATAACCAGTTTCGTTCTATCAGGCGACACCAATTTAATCAGTGACATCTGACGGAAGAAAGCGACTAGGCCAGAAAAGGCGACCTTCCGCTCGAATAGCAAGGCTATTACGAAAAAGCGGAAAAATACGTATATTGGTGCTGTCCATTAACACGCGCCAGATGGCGGTAAATATACAAAAAAGGGGATATTTATCAATACGTTTTGCACGTATTACGCAGTTGTTATATAATGAAACAGATATGCAAAATACATATCCGTAACTGTAAACATGGACAAACACCTCGTATTTTTAGCATTTACTTCTGTTCAATACATATGTTTCAGTTTCGTTCTATCAGGACACCAATTTAATAAGTGACATCTGACGGAAGAAAGCGACTAGGCCAGAAAAGGCGACCTTCCGCTCGAATAGCAAGGCTATTACGTTGTTTAACAGATCTGTATTAATTTGTATATACATTGCTTCACTAGTTCAACCGATGAGGCCTAGATGGCTGAAAAATATGTATTGAACAGAAGTAAATGCTAAAAATACAAGGTGTTTGTCCATGTTTACAGTTACGGATATGTATTTTGCATATGTTTCATTATATAACAACTGCGTAATACGTGCAAAACGTATTGATAAATATCCCCTTTTTTGTATGTTTACCGCCATCTGGCGCGTGTTAAGTTAATGGACAGCACCAATATACGTATTTTTCCGCTTTTTCGTAATAGCCTTGCTATTCGAGCGGAAGGTCGCCTTTTCTGGCCTAGTCGCTTTCTTCCGTCAGATGTAACTGATTAAATTGGTGTCGCCTGATAGAACGAAACTGGTTATGGCTTGGAGACGATTTTAACGTAAATGTAGATACAGATACAGGTCGGTTGTTTAACAGATCTGTATTAATTTGTATATACATTGCTTCACTAGTTCAACCGATGAGGCCTAGATGGCTGAAACATATGTATTGAACAGAAGTAAATGCTAAAAATACGAGGTGTTTGTCCATGTTTACAGTAACGGATATGTATTTTGCATATCTGTTTCATTATATAACAACTGCGTAATACGTGCAAAACGTATGGATAAATATCTCCTTTTTTGAATGTTCTAGATCTAAATAAATGAAAATTAAAAATGTATGCTCACATTATTGAAAGTTAACGAAATTCACTAGACACTTACGTCGAAATAATTGGGAGAAGTAGATTCGATGAAACGATATTAAACAGGATCTATTACAAAAATTACGAAGTATGTAATTAGCAGTTAAAACAATGAAAAAAAGAAACTAACTCATCGTACTTTATTTATCTTACGAAATATAGTACCTGGTGTATATGTTAATGTACAATTATTTAGGAATTGGATTAATGAGCAAATAAAAAACAAAATACTAGATATTTTTAGCTACAAGAATTAATATATGACTGGTGTCAAATGATTTTATATCCCCATACATTTTTTAAATAAATAATTTTCGCAACAAGTTTGTTTTATTCTGAAAATGTTACATATCGACCTTAAAATATTATTACGTGGCAGAGTAGAGAAATTAATGATTAAGATGCAAACAGTGAAAGGGAGTCAATGCCACTCACATTTTGCTGATATACTTGATAAGAAAGAAGTCGAATTTTTAATTTAATACATGTATTTATTGAAGTAAAATATACCGGCTTCTTTTCTTATCATTACACATATATCTTCATATGTGTAATTCTAAAAAAAGAATAGTCAATACATTAGTGGCATAGTAGGCAACCAGTTATACACCAATGAAGCATTTACCTACAAACAATAGCTTAATTCTTAAATCAGTTTGCCACAGAGAGAAGAAAATATTATGTGAAATATTTCTGAAATGAATCTTAAATTAAATACATTTTTTTTTTTTTTTTTTTTAAAAAGGTATATAACCCCTTACCACAAAATTAAATACATTTTATTGAAAAATAAGTAATTTTTTTTTAAATATAAAGAAATGCAATAAAGAAGAAAAGGTAAAATAAAATAACAGAACACATGATGTTGAATTATTTGTGTTATGTACGATCGCTTTTAGATGTATCCAGGCATTTTGGAGTATCGTACAGTTCGATGTTCAAAACCCTGAAATAATTCAAATATAACCATACAAGATATCAAACCATCATGAGCTTTTCGAGGAAGATAAAGTAAAACGAACTGATTTTTGTGATATAAAAAGGTTAATTTGTTAAATGAAAACGAAGAAATTTTAAATAAAATAATTTTTACTGATGTAGCAAACAGTTTCGTAAGAGATTTAAAGAGTTTCATGTACATTCTGTATGGCAATTTAAATCATTTCCCTTTGAAAGCTTAAATTGTTATTATTGTTATTAACTTTAGTCTTATCATAGTATAAATAATATACCGGGTTCTTTTTTCATTATTACACATAAATTTTTCCTATCCGTAACTTTAAATAGAAAATTGTCAATGCGTTAGCAACACAGTAGTCATACATTTATGTTTCGACGAGCGAGAACTAACATATCTATTTTAATGTAAATGAAATAACTATTCTATACCGGTTAATCCGCTACTCTTAGTTCAAGGGATCAGCTATTTTTTTTTGTATTGAAAAATTAAACTTTTCGGCACACGTGAAACTTTTTAAATCTATCTCAAACTGTTAAAATTTATCGCGAAAGTATAGTAGAATCTGGTTCGGCAATAATACTTGTACTGGCGACAGTAGGTAATACAGAGCAAAACAAAGCCGCGAAGAATTAGAAGAATAGTTAGAAAAAAGAAAGTCTCAGGTTTGAACGAAGGAATTATTTTATTCTAACGATTAATTAAGACAAACAAAAACAATATCCTCAATATCAGAGAAAGTGGTCTTCATTTTAATAAATGGAAGATTAGCCTCTTCAATGGTTATCACTTAAGCTTTACTTATATTTAACTTTGTGGTGTTAATATATGCATCCGCAGCTTTTTTTAGGTCCCAAAAGCCAGAAATTGTCATGTCAACAATATTGAATGGAGGAGAGTACCTTGCTGATTTAACTATTGCGTGTAGGTCCGAGGGAACATATGCTTTAGCTACCTTCTTACGCTTTCCTATCAAAGCAAAGTCCCTATCGCAGGGCATGAAACTATGGCCGCTGATAAGAAATTTCTGCTCGATAGTCTCAAAAACACCATTGGCTACTGAAAACATCAAGGTAAATAATAAAATTCTATTCTTGTTCTGGCCCCCGCTATTATCACACCATATTACTAAATGGTTCTTAAAAATCAGTCCTTGATTAGCAAGATGGAGGAGGCATGACGCAATTTCGTTAGCTCCGCGAGACGCTACCCCCTCGTGCCACATACACATGTAGGATTCATTCGTATCGCCAATATGAACACCTAAGTTGTAGCACGATAGCTGTGAGAGGTAAAACATATCGCTGTGGGTCAGTGATGGAACGAACATGACCTGTTGTAGGTCCATGGATACACAACACTTGATGCTTTCGGGTTCTTGAGACTCAATCATATCTTCATTTAGCACTTCTCTTGCTCTCTCGGCCTTGCGGTGATGAAGTTCCAGCTGAGTTTTAGCAGATGGATTTGACTCAATGTTGGCCTTGATTTGACAGTCAAGTTTATCACATGTGCTGCACGTATCAACACGTGGTCTGTGAAAACACAGATTGGGAAAATTCTTTATGAAAACAGACCTGTAAAATTTATAAGTGACTATTGAATCAGGCTGCAATTGCAGAAATGCTTTAAACAGTCTGTGAATATTTAAGTCGGGGCTAATGTACTCCTTTCCCGATTTAGATCTTGAGTAATGGCCAACTTCCCTTGGGATCCTGTTAATATGAGCCTTGACTAACGACCGGTCAAATTCAGAATATTTTGGCGCAGCATGTCTGGTACGTTTATCATGATAACAGGCTTCACCCATTTTTTTTTTCTCAATAAGTACGCGAATTCTTTTATCATTAACAGCGAAGGTGTCTTGGAAAAGTTTTTTACATACACGAACAAATTTTCCTGTACCATCAGGAACGGAATAAGCTATAGTGGCCTGACGTCGATTGCTTTGCGGATCCCCATATGAACCGTGCCGCCTTCTTTGCACAGCACAAATACTCATTAAACCCATTAAAAACGTCCCTTGTGTTTTAGCATCTTGACAATAACACTTTTCCCAAAGGGAACGTCGCCTTTCGTATGTAACATCTTTACATCCCAGCTTGCATTTACAAGATACCTACATATAACATATTTTCAAGATTAGAACCAGAAAGGGAAACATTATGTTTGTATACCTAACCTGCTCTTTGGGAATGGTTTTTTCAGGTACCATTTTGTTTTTATATGTTTTGTACGACTTTCCATTCCATTTTAAATGCTTCTGTTTAGTATGATATGAGCCACTACCTTTACCTTTTCTTATTCTTTGATATACTTCCATTTTAATATACAGACACACAAAACACATAACTAACACCTGCCGATTTTAAAACAAACTGGCAATATTCTGTGATGGACTTAGGACCTATCAAATGAAAACGCTTGCTTACATACGCCAAGCGACATCTATTACTACCTCCTGACAATTTAATTTTAACTTTGCCACTGGCGGCTTTTCACAGGACATAAAGTATGATGTTTAGAACCTTTCTATGTTGTTAACTGAATTTCGTTAAAAATGGCATTTAGGCCCTTTCTAATTTCCACTCTACAATTTAAATTCTTTGAAAAAGGTCATTATTTGTAGTACTGAAAATGCTACTGGAACTACTTTTCTAGAACAAGAAATGTTTAATATTACGAAGAAAATAGATCCTGAAAATAAAGAACAAATGACTGTAATCGAAACAGACATTAGTTCACATCAAAAGTAACTTTCATTTGGATTTTTGCAAGAAAGAATAAGAGAAAGTACAATCAATTACGGCCGATGTAACAATGACTAAAAGGCAATGCCTCGAAAGGCCAAATTCAAATCAGGACGTATTATTTTGGAAGGTAAGTTAAAAAAAATGGTAATTGCATTTTTTATTTGGATTTTCTTTTAGGTAACAGGAATGGAACTCAAACCCTTAAAACAATGTGCTAGGAAAAACTTCTGTATTCTAGCAAGTTCAGCAAAAAAGTGAAAGAGTGTTTAGTACAGGTAGTTTAATAATAGAACAAAGGTGTGCAAGACTAAAACCGAAAAATGTTAATATGCTAATGTTCCTAAATCAAATTTTTTTAAATATTAATAAGTAACCTAAGTACTTATTTTATTCAAATTACATCCAAACTTTTCCTATTAGCTAAAGAAGTAACTCAATGGGTTTCATTTTATTATGCTTTCTAACTATGCATGTTTCAATATTCAAACTAATAAATAAAATAAACTATAAAAACTCCTCACGCTTCTATCTACGCCAATGAAGAAAGGTATTTAACTGTAATATTGAAGTGAATACATGTGCGGTTAACCGAATGAATAGTGCTATTCTATAATTGGGTGTTGTACTTAGCGATGTTATAGACTATTTATATGGTCCACCGTATGTTCCGCCTGTTGCGTCCGGTCTCTAGCTATAATACATAGGCTGACGTAAGTATTTACGAAATCAGTATTACATGGAAACTGATACCGAAACAGAAATTCTGAAATTAGATCTGAGTTCAAAGAATTTTGTGACTGAAATTTGTTTTTGTAGACCAGTGTTATTTGTGGCGGTTTTTGACGATCCCCGTGGTATACATGGAAGAGGATACGTTAGAATTTATGAGACACAATGTATATGTGTACCTTAGATGAATATTGCTATATATTATCTGACACTTACATTAATATTTTTCCTTGAAGTAATAAAGTTAATTTCTATTTCGATTTTATTATACTTTCAGACACGTGTTACATAACAAAAGTTTTACTTATGCACTTCTCTCTATAATTATTGTTTTATATAACAGGTGATAACCATTAATGTATCAAATGATGGATATATCGTTTTTCAAAATTCTTGTGCAATCAGTGTAATTATATTTGCTGTTAATTTATTTCAGCCTTGACAAGGAGGGAGTCAACAATACTCGAAATGCTATACCTACATCTAAAAGTGTTCATTATAAATATAGAAAATCAATATAGCTCGTCTGGATGTAATTTGATGTTTTCCTTGCTAGATACGAAAACAAGGTGGTTATAAACTTAGAAACAATGAATAATTATACTTTAGTTACTATTATGGTAAAACTTAATTATTGTTTTGAAAAGTTAAAGTGTTATGTAAGAAATGCCAATATATGGAAATTTTAAAACGTACCCGATGTTAAATAGCAAACCTAATATAAAAATCCAACATTATAATTTTGCTGTATTGATTAAATGATCTAATAAAATTAATTATGCAGTATTATTATGATTATAAAACTCATTTGAAATTCAGCCAATAGCAATTACAAATTTTACATAGGTATCATGTATTGATAAGTGAATATACTCTTGACGACGTGATATAACCGTTTTGGTGTTTCGCTTCCTCCAACAATATGAATTTTGTCATGGTAACAAGTGTTTTGAAGTTTGTTGATAAACGTCAAAAATATATTCAGCAATTTGCATAAGGTTTTTTAAATTTTTTCGACATGGAACGCTTTGGTATAAGCTCGGGGACCGAAATAGATAAAGAAATTGAAGATTTGACACCGCAAAATAGCGTTAAAACACATAAATATGTTTGGGAACAGTTCACCGAATTTTGTGAACAACGAAATTATAAACTTTGTGCTCAAACTTCTGACGAACAATTAGCAAGTATTTTGAAAGATTGGGCATTCAACATGAAACGTGCAGACGGCACCGAATACAAAGAAGGTACCGTGAAAACAATTTGGAATATTTCCGCTAAACTTGTCCAGAAAAAGTTTTATGAAGAGTTTAATCGAGAAATAAATTCATTCAGAGGCGTAATTTTTGAAGATGCAAGAAAGGCGCGGACAGCTAAAAGGAAGAAGTTACAAGCAATTCCTGAAAAAAGAAGAACAAGTTCTGTCGCCCTTAAAGCGGAAGAAATTAGCAAAATTGTGTAATTTTTTCACGAAAATACGCCAGACGGTTTACAAAAAAAATTCTATCAAATTTGTTCTGTGGAACTGGGGTGGCGTGAAAATGAAGCAGTTTGCTTAATTGACTATTTCAAAGCAGAATGCGACAATTATGGTCAACCCACAGGACGTATTGAGTACAATACCATATTTTCAAAGACAGCACAAGGTGGCGAAAAACATACAGCTGAATCTAAATGGTTGACACCAAATAAAAATTGTGAAGATCAGTGTCCAATACGTCTGTTGAAGAAAATGTTAAGCAAAAGAACACCAAACATTAAAACCAATCGTCTATTTTTAACACCTAATCCTGATTGGCAGAAAACTAAAATATGGTATAAAAACTGCCCTGTAGGCCTTAATCAATTAAGTAAATGGACACTTTCAGCGGCAGAAAGTATAAGACTTGATACAGAGAAGCAAAAAATATCTAATCATTCCAATCGCTCTTCCGCTGTTAACATCTTGATACAATCTGGAGCAAACTTACAAGAAATTATTAAGATAACAGGCCACTCATCATCTGAATCTCTGAAGCCGTATCTAAAGCTTACTAATGAACACCATAGCAAGGTACTTGAAAATATGAGAAATAAACAAGATTCTGCCAACTATACCATCACCAGCACCTCAAATTCAACTTCTAAAGATAATACAACAAATATTTATTATAATAATTGTACTTTTAATTTCAACAACTAAAAAAATTTCGTTAGTTAATTCGTTATATAATCGTAACGAATACCACTCGAGCAAACGAAAATAATCCATTATATAACCTCTTCACTCGACGTATATCCTTAAAACAGAATACGTCTCGTGACTCGGAAATATAATCGATTATTTTCTATGCTCTTGTGATATTATAACTGATAATAAATGTAATATTATGACCTTCACTAGGAAAAACTATCTTTTACTATTTTTTTTATTTAGTCACAACTATGAATTCACAAACTTAATTATTGTTTTGAAAAGTTAAAGTGTTATGTAAGAAATGCCAATATATGGAAATTTTAAAACGTACCCGATGTTAAATAGCAAACCTAATATAAAAATCCAACATTATAATTTTGCTGTATTGATTAAATGATCTAATAAAATTAATTATGCAGTATTATTATGATTATAAAACTCATTTGAAATTCAGCCAATAGCAATTACAAATTTTACATAGGTATCATGTATTGATAAGTGAATATACTCTTGACGACGTGATATAACCGTTTTGGTGTTTCGCTTCCTCCAACAATATGAATTTTGTCATGGTAACAAGTGTTTTGAAGTTTGTTGATAAACGTCAAAAATATATTCAGCAATTTGCATAAGGTTTTTTAAATTTTTTCGACATGGAACGCTTTGGTATAAGCTCGGGGACCGAAATAGATAAAGAAATTGAAGATTTGACACCGCAAAATAGCGTTAAAACACATAAATATGTTTGGGAACAGTTCACCGAATTTTGTGAACAACGAAATTATAAACTTTGTGCTCAAACTTCTGACGAACAATTAGCAAGTATTTTGAAAGATTGGGCATTCAACATGAAACGTGCAGACGGCACCGAATACAAAGAAGGTACCGTGAAAACAATTTGGAATATTTCCGCTAAACTTGTCCAGAAAAAGTTTTATGAAGAGTTTAATCGAGAAATAAATTCATTCAGAGGCGTAATTTTTGAAGATGCAAGAAAGGCGCGGACAGCTAAAAGGAAGAAGTTACAAGCAATTCCTGAAAAAAGAAGAACAAGTTCTGTCGCCCTTAAAGCGGAAGAAATTAGCAAAATTGTGTAATTTTTTCACGAAAATACGCCAGACGGTTTACAAAAAAAATTCTATCAAATTTGTTCTGTGGAACTGGGGTGGCGTGAAAATGAAGCAGTTTGCTTAATTGACTATTTCAAAGCAGAATGCGACAATTATGGTCAACCCACAGGACGTATTGAGTACAATACCATATTTTCAAAGACAGCACAAGGTGGCGAAAAACATACAGCTGAATCTAAATGGTTGACACCAAATAAAAATTGTGAAGATCAGTGTCCAATACGTCTGTTGAAGAAAATGTTAAGCAAAAGAACACCAAACATTAAAACCAATCGTCTATTTTTAACACCTAATCCTGATTGGCAGAAAACTAAAATATGGTATAAAAACTGCCCTGTAGGCCTTAATCAATTAAGTAAATGGACACTTTCAGCGGCAGAAAGTATAAGACTTGATACAGAGAAGCAAAAAATATCTAATCATTCCAATCGCTCTTCCGCTGTTAACATCTTGATACAATCTGGAGCAAACTTACAAGAAATTATTAAGATAACAGGCCACTCATCATCTGAATCTCTGAAGCCGTATCTAAAGCTTACTAATGAACACCATAGCAAGGTACTTGAAAATATGAGAAATAAACAAGATTCTGCCAACTCTACCATCACCAGCACCTCAAATTCAACTTCTAAAGATAATACAACAAATATTTATTATAATAATTGTACTTTTAATTTCAACAACTAAAAAAATTTCGTTAGTTAATTCGTTATATAATCGTAACGAATACCACTCGAGCAAACGAAAATAATCCATTATATAACCTCTTCACTCGACGTATATCCTTAAAACAGAATACGTCTCGTGACTCGGAAATATAATCGATTATTTTCTATGCTCTTGTGATATTATAACTGATAATAAATGTAATATTATGACCTTCACTAGGAAAAACTATCTTTTACTATTTTTTTTATTTAGTCACAACTATGAATTCACAAACATGAGTGAAAAAGTAAAAAAAATAATTTTGGGTTATGATTTGATTCAGTATTGTCGCACTTCAAAACTTCATTTTTATATTTTGATTTTATCCTTTCCAAGTTAGAATATGAGGCTGTCTGGATTCTTTTACTTATGTCGCATATATTGTATCGATTATTTTTTGGCTATGTATACAGATGTTTTTGTTAAAATACTTGATTTTGATGAAATTTGGCGAATTGTTGAGAGGTCAAAAAAGATTAAATCTATATTTTTTCATAATCAAACCCTAGGATTCAAAAACAATTCTTGAAATCTAGGAGTTTCTTATACCCTTTTTGATGGAAGTGCTTGTTTCAAAACGAAAATTTTTCTTAAGCAATAGGTGTCAAATAATTTAGCCCTACCTACAAGTGGCAAAATTTCAATAACATCGGCATGCACAGGTTACAGTACATCTCTTGTTAGTGAAGGAATGAATATCTACATTCCTCTTTTTTATTTCAACTTATTAATAATAAAATAAGTTTTTGTTTATTGTTTGTTGCCTGTTTTAATTAATCTCGCGCAAATCTTCTCCATGTACCTATTTTTAATCTAAATTTAATGAGTGAGTGAGTGAGAGTATTGAAATTCTGATGATGATTGGTTTTGGTGACCGCGTCAGAACTCATGAAGAACCATGCGATTTATTTAACAATTTGCATCAAGATCGGCATCCAATATCACGAACTGTCGTTGGTAAAACTTTGAGAAGGTTTAACTTAATCGGAAATGTTAGAAATTTACCGAAAAGCGTACGACCAAAGTCGCAACCAATGAAGTTATTGCTCAATATATTGCTATAGCATTAGAAGAATTACCACAAACTTCTACTATATCCCTCACACTAAACTATGATATAAGTTGCCGATCAGTAGCCAGAGTATTAAAGCACAAATATCCATATAAACCACATTTAGTGCATGAATTATTGAACGATGATTACACAGGCCTACAAAAAAAAAATTTTTTTTGGTGCATCTCTGTTTGTTTGAATTGTCGATAAAGTAGGTAATGTACAGTATATTGACATACGTCATTTTAACTCATCAGCTCTAGTTTACCTACTACCCTCATTGTGAATTGTTGTCGGTCTTGTTATGGTCTTGTTCGTAACTAGTCATTATTACAATATCATCGATAAAGTTTGTGTTACTATTTCATTATGGCTAGTACGTCCAGACGTTGTGTGAACGATCCTGATATATTTTGTTATGTTTGTGGTGAATACATACTGAAAAATCAGCGTAAATCGATTACAAACACAGTGCGTCGTTTGTATTTTGCTTACTTCGGTATTGAAATTCTACACCAAGATAAAGTGTGGGTGCCTCATAGTGTTTGTAAAATATGCGTTGAACATTTGCTACAATGGGAGAGAGGGAAACGTAAGTCTTTGAAGTTTGAAGTGCCTATGATATGGCGAGAACAAAAAAATCATTATGACGACTGTTACTTTTGTATGATTAATATAGTGGGCATCAACAAAAACAAATGGAAATACCCCAATATTTCTTCAGTACAAAGACCTGTTCCTCATTCAGAAAATGTTCCAATACCAACTTTTCACCAGGTAGTGCAGCAATCTCAGGAGGATGAAGCTGAAATACCTATTTCTTCCCAAGTAGATGATGACTTTCAATACTGCGGAATAACATCAGATCCTAAGCCATTTTCGCAGAATGAGCTTAGTGACCTCATCAGAGACTTAGATCTTTCGAAGGAACGTGCTGAGTTACTAGCGTCAAGATTAAAAGAAAAAAATTGTCTTTCCTCAAATGTCCGAGTGTCTACATATCGCACGAGAGAGGGAAAGTTATTGAAGTTTTTTTCATCTGATGAAAATTTTGTGTATTGCTGTAATGTGAGTGGTTTGCTGGCTTTCATGGGTTTAACGATCTATCAGCCCAATGAATGGCGTCTCTTTATTGACAGTAGTAAACGAAGTCTAAAAGCAGTTCTTCTACATAATGGAAATAAATATGCTCCCGTTCCAATTGCACACTCAACATGTGTAAAAGAAGAATATGAGGTAATTTCAAATCTTTTACAAAAAATAAAATATATTGAACATAACTGGGTGATCTGCGTCGACTTGAAGATGGTTAATTTTTTATTGGGTCAACAGAGTGGTTATACTAAATACCCATGTTTTATTTGTCTCTGGGACAGTCGAGCTAAATCACGTCATTGGACTGCAAAAAATTGGCCTGTGAGAGATGCTGTTGTTGTTGGGGAAAGAAATGTTATAAATGAACCCTTAGTTTCAAGAGAAAAAATCATTCTTCCGCCATTGCATATAAAATTAGGGCTAATGAAGCAATTTGTTAAGGCTCTCGATAGAAATGGTCAATGTTTCCAGTTTATTTCTCACAAATTTCCTGGTTTAAGTACTGAAAAACTAAAAGCAGGTATCTTTGATGGACCTCAAATACGTAAGTTGATGAAAGACACAACTAATTTTGAGACTTGTATGAATGATGTGGAGAGGCTTGCCTGGCAATCTTTTGTAGCAGTTGCACAAAATTTCCTCGGAAATCATAAGGCTGACAACTTGGTTTGTAGAACTAGTAGAGGAAATGCTGGTGCGATTCATAGATTTAGGCTGTAATATGAGTATAAAATTACACTATCTCAATAGTCATCTACATCATTTCCAACACAATTTAGGAGATCTAAGCGAAGAACAAGGGGAACGTTTCCACCAAGACCTAAAAACAATGGAGAATAGATACCAAGGAAGGTGGGACAGTCATATGATGGCTGACTATTGCTGGGGAATCATTCGAGAATGCCCGAGTCAGTTTCATTCTAGAAAATCACTCAAAAGACAATTTCTTGATGTTTAATGTCAATAAAATATATATTTTTTTCGTGAATTGTGTTTTTTTTTCTCGGGAACTAGAGCTGACAGAAGAAAACGGGTAACATTTTTGATATCACCATGTAAGACATACTTAAAATCGGGTCTAAAATCTCCAGCACCAAAATGGTTGTAGGCCAGTGTTATGATAATAGCAAAAATTATATTGACAGAACTACGTTTTGTATGAATAGCACCGTTAATCGCCATAATTGTCGATATTGGTCAATAGATAACCCTTAAATGCTAGAAAATGCATACACAACATCCACAAAAATTAAACGTTTGGGCTGGTATTTTCAGGAACCGTGTTATTGGTCCTTTTATCATTCATGGTACACTAATTGGATAGAGATATCTTAGATCTTTTACTCGACCAGGTTGTTCCTAATAATAAGTAAGATTGTCTGCATGTCTCACTATGCCCTTAATGCTAGAAGTTTTTAAACGAAACATTCCCAAATCGGTGGATTGGTCGTAGAGGATTTATTGAGTGACCCGCACGGTCTCTAGATTTAAGTCCCCTACATTTTTTTCTTATGAAGTTATTTAAAATCTGTGGTTTATACTAGATGACCGAATAATCTGGACGAGTTACGGCAGAGAGTAATTGAGGAATTACAATTAATTCGTGAGAAGGCTTTGGCAAATGTCATTTAAGAATTTGTTCACAGACTTGCATATTGTAAAGAAGTGAACCGTGATCATTTCGAAAACTTTCTTAACTGATATTGATTTTGTTTATATTTTTCGTGTTAATTTTTCTTGTTCTCAATAAAATTTGCATTATTAGATTTAATTAAATATCTCTGTCGTTGTTACTACTAAACTCCCAGAGCAGGGCTCTATTGAAATTTGTAAAAAATATACAAGATGTTTCATTTCAAATAAAAAAGTTAACATCGTTTCCGGCTAAATCGGAAGTTTGATTCGGATATAAATGTACTCATCGAATCCCCGATTTGCATTAACTCAAATGTGGAAAATTTTATAAAAATCTAAGTAGCCATATCAAAAATATTCGAATTGATCCATACATTTGTCTAACCCTGTATACACGGTAATAATTTAAACTGCGAATATACACCGTTTGTGTGATTGGTCGCCAAGTGTAGGAGAAGTAGGTGCGGTTGCTGGTTACTTATTTCGTATGTTTCATAATATGTTTTTGGATATAAACGTGTAGATTGTATTAAAGAGAGTTTATATTATAGGAAAACTGAAATTGTATTGTATACTAATTGCAATTAAAGAATCATAAAATAAAAAATGGGTCGAACAAAAAAAAATATCGCAATACAACTTTAATAAACAATACTCTCAATTAACTGAGTGTTCAAATCGTGCACCTTGAACTTATAAACAATACGCCATACGATCATAAACACCACGTCTAACATTTTACAACATTTTGGTCGTAATAGATACTATGCAATTTTTGACGTAGTTCGTCAAAAATTGTTTGACTGCTGATGTTCGAAACCGTAAATTTTTGACTTAAGATACATCCACAAGAAAAAGTCATTGGGGGACAAATCGGGTGATCTGAGCGGCCATTCAATTGTGCCGCCTAGAGAAATAATTTTATTTTCTGTAGTAATACCATAAGAGCTTTGAATTTATCGATAATTTCACGAATGCTTGTTGCATAGCGACGAAGACGAGTGTCAGTTTGACAAGCATTTAAATCACGACAGCCCGTAGGGCTGGAGTGGTTTAATTGTTAAATTGACACGAGTCGAAGTCGTTATGCAGGAAGTTTGAGTGAAATTATCGATTTTAATTCAAAGCTCGTATGGTATTTGATTAGATTATTTTACGTAATACAAAATGAAATTTATCTAAACTCTTTATTTATTAATTCATGTATAAATTAGTACACTGAAAGGTACAATTGTTATATACATTCTGTTTTTTATTGGATGTGCTTGAATCAATATTTGCACTGTTGTAACTATTTCCTCGCATTTGATTAATAATAGTTTCATGGTGTTCTTTATCTAGTTGTAGATACGGCTTAATAGAATGCGAACTACTATGGCCAGAAATTTTAATTAATTGTTGCTCATTTACACCAGCTTTTGCTAAATTTGAGACAGCTGTCGCGCGACTGGAATGGTTACTTATTTTTTGGTTTTCTGTGTTGAAACCAGCGAGTTCAGCACTTTTCTTAAACCATTTCAAAATTTCATTTCTTCCAATAGGCATATTTTTATACCAGCTACCTTTTTTCTTATTCCACGCTGGATTGACAGTTAAAAAGGGTCTATCACTTTTTATACGAGCGTTTTCTGTCATCTTTGAAATGAGTTTTTTAAAAAGTCTGACTGGGCAATTACTTGGTTTTACTTTGTTGGGAATCAACCATTTACTGTCAGCACATTTTTGTGCTCCACCTTGGGTAGTTTTCGTGAATATAGGATTGTACTCTATTCTTCCAGTCGGTGTATTGTATACGTTCATTTCTTCTCGGAAGTAGTGAATCAAACATGCCGCGCCTTCTCCTCCTCGCCATACCAATTCAATCGACACTATCAGGTAAAATTTCTTTTGTAGTCCATCTGGATTTTCTTCATCCCAAGCATTTATCATTTTTTCATATTCGTTTTTCTGTAAAGCTGCAGAACTCATTTTCCGTTTACCAGGTATCGCTTGAAGAATTGTCCTTTTGGAGTTCCTTGCGTCGCGGGCTGCTTTGAATACGATGCTCTGAAAAGGATCAATTTTTCTGTTATATTCGTTATTAAACTTCTCTTGTAGCAATTTTGCCGTGACATTCCACATCGTTTTAACAACACCTTCTTTATATTCTTCCCCATTCACCTTCCTCATATTGAAGGCCCAGTCTTTCAGAATATCCGCAAGTTCCTCTTCTGTAACATTTTGTTCGATGTTGTAGTTTTTCGCATCACAAAACTCACAAAATTGTCGCCAAATTGACGCTTTACTCTTTTTCGTATTAGCCGGTTCAGCTTGTTTTACTATTTGATCAATGTTTACAACTGATTCTTCTCCAAATCTCAGCATTGTTTTGTGACAATGAAACCGTTTTTTTGACAGAACTTTAGAAATGTCTATCCTTATTAACCGCATTTCCATAACAACGCCTAATTATTCTACTATGAAAATTATCGATAAATTACCGCTGTAATTTCGAGTTGCTTCAGTAATACGCGAATCTGATTGGTTTATATTTGTATGTGTAAAATAATCAATGGTATTTATTAAAAATTGACGCACAATTGCATTATTATATGCAGTACATCCGTCCTGCTGATACCAAATACTTCCTATTTCAATATTGGGTATGTTCTGGATAAAAGGAATAATGTCATTCTGCAGCAATTGTAAATATGTTTGTGAATTTAATACGCCGTTTATACAAAAATGGACCAATTATATTGTGATGACTCATCCAACGATGCGTCGCGCGTCATACCTCTGGCGTTTTCTCGATGCATGCAGAACGCTCGAGAAGAGTATTCACCGCGATATATAAGCCGTCGAGGAAGGGATTGAAGCAGTCAATACCGAATTATCGAGTAAACTTACATAAATATATAAATGTGTTTATTGTTAGTAATTAGTTTTATATTGTTATTCGTTTTTTTTATTATTAATATAGTGTGTGTCTAAAGTTACCGTTAGTTTTATTTAAGAACCCGAAAAGACGAACCTTACAATATTATCATCTAACATTCCAACCCATACATTCAATTTTTGTGGGTATTGTGTATGGGCTGAATGCGAACTATATTTAATCTATTTTAATCAATACCTTACTAACATAGGATTAGGTCGACTGAGTAAAATAAATGAAGATTCGTCAGTAAAGAGAATATTAGAAATAAAATTTTTATCCGCACCACATTTCTCAATTATATCCAAACAAAACTGAACTCGGTTATAATGACCTCCTGGAAAAATTTCATTTACTTTCTGTACATGATACGGATGGTATTTATTTTTCTTTAATACTTTTCAAACAGTTTTACGGGAACATCAACACTTTCACTAATTTGGCCTAACGTTTGATATTAATTATCTTCAACAGTAGCGCATATCATGATATCCCGATCTACATTACCATGTGCGGGCTTTTTATGTAAAGTGGGAGAGACAGATCCGTATTTTCCAAAATTTTCTTCTATGCGATGAATTGTATTTTAACAGGGAACAGTACGATCAATGAAAGTTGTTCCCCAAATATCTATAATTGATGAAAGAGTGTGGCCTCCATAAAGCCATTTTATAATTTGCACCTTTTCATTAATTGTATATTCCATTCTTAAAATTTTACATTTACATGACGTCTACTGTTAAAATTTCAAGCAAATCTGACAGATAGGTTTTGTTTTATACTTATTTAAGGAAGACTGTTTTCGTTGTTGTGTAAATATGGAGAAAAAATAATTCCGAGTGTTATACATTACCTTTTACGTTGAAAAACAATTAAAGAAACAGGAAAAGTTACATAAATATTATCGTGAATGTTCTCCGTCTCATGGAATGATTTGTAAGTGATTTATTTTCTGCTTTTAAATGTGACCATATGAGCACGGATGATGCAGAATGCCCCGGACTGTCATCTACTGTAACTACTCCAGAAATGGTTATAAAATAAAGTCCATGCTCTTGTAAATAGCGATTGTCGATTGATAGTACGTGAGATAGCTAATGAAGTAAACATTTCAATCGAACGGATATGCAATATTTTACATAAACATTTAAAATATGAAAAAGCTATCTGTGAGATGCGTGCCACGTTTGCTTAATGCTGACCAATGCGCACTCGCATCCAAATATCAGGAGATTGTTTGGCTTTCTTTAAACGTAATTCAAGGGAATTCTTGCGTCGATATTTCACAGAAGATGAAGCTTGGAATACATTATACTCCAGAAACGAAAACAATGGATTTCTCCCTCCTTTTTCCACCGATAAGGTCATGGTTGCAGTTTTTTGGGATTCCAAAGGTGTTATCTTTAAAAAAAATGGAAAAACAATAACTGGCCAATATTATGCTGATTTTCCCACACGTTTTGATGCAGAATTGAAGAAAAGACGGCCATATTTGTTGAAGAAAAGAGTGTTGTTCCATCACGATAATGCACCCTCTCATTCGTCTGCTGTTGCTACAACAAAATTTGTCGAATTGCGTTATGAATTACTGCCTCATCTACCATATTCGCCAGATGTGTCTCTCAGTAACTTCCTTTTATTTCGTAATTTTAAAAATGTCTCTGTGGAAAGAGATTTCGGGCAAATGAAGGGGCGATATTCGAGATAAATGCATATTTTGCGGAGTTGCCGAAAGATTACATTTTAGAGGGCTTAAATATTGGAAAGTCCCTGAGCTAAGTGTGTAGACTTGTAAGGGGATTATGTCGAAAAATAAAATATATTTTTTACCCTAAAATAAGTATTGCATTAAAAAGTCACTCTTCCATCATACTGCCCTCGTACATATTGTTCACATATCTTTTACTCTATTATGACTAGAGCAGGCCTATTTCCGTGCGCCATGAGCGCCGGTATGGGAGTGTAATTCGTAATATATTAGAATATGCGATAGAATAGGGATGCAACATGAGCTTGTTACCGATATAAGTATAGAAGTAGAGACATTTATTCTATCAGAAATAATTAAATATACATTTGGTTTTCTGCTATTAAAGTAATATGCATAAACACACGAAAAATAAGAATAGTACATATTATAGTAGCGTTGTATGTACCTATAAATAAAATGGAAAATGTATGAAATCAGTGATTGCGTGCACGACAGAGGATTTAAAAAACACTTACCGTTTTAAACGTCTTCCAAGGATTGACAAACTGGAGAAACTTGATGTATATTTTCAACATCAGGTGCGTTTCTAAGGTTATTTCTGAAAAACATGTCCGCCGTGAGGAAAAAATTTGTTTATATTCGGAAAACGAGCGTTCTACATCTAGTGATGTTATATTCGCATAATAAAATACTTTTTTAAGCAACTTAACGCCTCTGTAGACGTGCCCTCACAAATACGTGTTAAGGTGTCAAAATCTGCATTTCTGTCTAAAACACTTTCAAATTTAATTAGAACACTTTCACTTTTTGCGTCTTCTACAGCACACAGTTGTGCGTGAACATCTTTAACGATTTGCAGTGATTCCTCTAACGACAGCGACGAATTTTCTAATTTTGTTATTGCTCCTTCTAGTCCCAAGTAATTCTCACGAATACTTTGTAAATCAATTTTAATCTGGGCATCTTGAAATTTTTTCTGGCTTGTATTGATAGCTGCACTTTCTTTCGGATCGAATGATAAAACCACGTCCTTAATTTTTTTCAAAATGTTCATGATAGTAAAACCCCGCCCGTAACCATGTACCCCAACGTGTCAGAATCGGCTGTGGTGGCTCAGGGGTATGGGGACACAATTCGTGAAATTTCCGAATACGTTTTGGAGATTTCAGGAATACTGCCTTTGTACTCGATATTAAAGCATCTACCTCTGAATAACATCTATGAACCTGTTCTGCTACAAGGTGTCGAGCATGGAGTTTACAAGTAATATGTAGCGAGTTAGGACAATATTTTCTAAGAGACCGGCCTACAGAACACATGGTTGCGGCACCATCGGTCATAAACATTAATACTTGGTCTTTCAAAAGTTTAAATTTTTCCAAAGTATCTAATAGCAACTCTAAAATTTTTTCGGCATTACATTGTTCTAGTCGTCTGGATGCTAATAAAATTGAAGACGTTGGTAGATGTGGTTCCATATTACGCGCCATCACATTAACTACATATTATTTTTTGCTGTCAGTTGTTTCGTCCACACATAACCACAGTTTTTTATTTTTCAGTTCGGCTTTGATTTTATTTTCAACCTGTTTACGCACCGATGGTAAATTTCTTCGTAACGTTGTCGTGCTCGGTAATGTTTGATTCGCGTATTTATTCCAAAATGAAATAAATGAATCATTACTTAACAAGGTAAACGGCAGTGTACACACAATCATAGTTACACATAGTTCATGTATAAACTGTTGTCGATTAATTTTGTTATTATTGTACTTCGAACTGCTTACGTGTTCTTTACAATGTGTTTTTGACCAACACATTAGATATGTATTGCACACTAAATATTTAATTTTTGAGCCATCGTATATTAAGTCCGGGAAATCCATAATAAACTTATTCACTTCGTCTGACAACGGTTGTTTTCTCGATTTATGTGTCGACGACATTTTATTACGTATGCTTACACTTACATGTAGTCTAAGCAAGTACCAAACACATACTGAATGCTTTTTATTAGTTCTGATGCAATACAATCATCCTCACATCGGCGCACATGGCGCGCACGGAAATCGGTCTGCTCTAATTATGACGAACACTTTGTTAGGAGAATAAAATATTACATTTTATTCTTTTTTATTTTAGAATAAGGTTAACATATTGGCACATGGGTGCGACGTTGTTTCGTGACTATCATTTCAAGTTTTCGAGTGGGGTATCCTTAGAAACAATTACTGTAAATTTTCATCTAGTTAATATTTCACAAAGAAATTTTAGAGAAGGATGCAAATGATTTTCGTATATACAAACATCTTATTTTTTCTTATTCCGTTTCATTAAATTTAATCAGTAATCAGAATTATGAAATTATGTAGAATAATATGATAGTATAGGACCTAGCGGCTGAAAAACGTAAGTGGTAAGAGCGTAGGACGACGGGAGTGAGAGCCCCGTTGGTCAAAGGTTTAAATCTCGGACCGAAGCGTGAGACGTCTTTTTTTTTCGGGATTTGTATCCTCTTCACTTACCCTAAATATTGAGGAAGTGAAGGTCGAATAAATATTTTTATCCTCTTACGGCGATGAGGTGCAATAACAAGGCTATGGAACACATTACACACACATCACAAAAAGAAACTACTTAATGTCTGCTTGTGGCATTAGGACCTCTTATTCCTCATTGGAGATCAGCTCGCCAAAGGTCTCTTTAATCTTCTATTATTTTGTTCTTGCATTAGTGGTTGAACAAGGGGGTTGCTATTTCAAATCTGCTGTGATGGTCGACGAGTTGGTATATTAAGAGTGATTTAATAAGATCATGATGAGGAGTTTGATTGGAGACCTGTCAAGGTTCATTAGTCATTGTTCTTAGGATGAGTTCTCTGTAATACCAGTGATGCTAGATTTGCTGGTACGTGCCCATATTTCTATACTTCTTTCAGGGTTTAATTTTTGTACTACAATCCTTTAAATTTTTAATTAATCTTTTCGCTAGTCCATTCACGAGTAAGATGAAAGGTAGCGGACTCAATATTCCTCCCTGCGCCTCCCTGTCGCATTATAGCAATAAACGTTTTATCATTTATAACTATTCTAATGCTCATTTATTTGTCATAGGCTAAAGATTCCAATTTTTTACTTCTCACTGGTTTGAAGCCTTCTTGTGTATTTCACAACTGATTGTCTATGTACTTTCTCAATCTATTTTCAAATATTCTTTAGCATGCTTTCCTTAGCGCGTTTAAAAGGAAAATGCTTATATAATTCTGACTCTAATCTGAATAGAAATATATAATACTAGCTGAACCCGGTAATGTTTAGATTTGAGTATATATAAGTGTTTAGATAATTTCTTAGCCGTTTATTAAATATAACAATTGATAAATTATTGGAGATTTTCGGCTTTTATATGAAATATTTACAAATATCAAATTAGAATGTATGTAATTGCAGAGTAAGTGGGGGTGTAAACATTGATGTCTACAAATTACAAAGCAAATCATACCAAATTTTTAATTGAAAAATATTGTCTATGTTGGGACTCGAACAAGTCTATAGTTTGCCGGACTGTCGCTTTTACCACTCAGCCACAATAGACCTTGGTTCAAGTTATCTAGAAATGCATTATAAAGTAACAGTGTTAATGAATCAGATGTCATATTGAATGTAGATGTCAAGTTGAAAGCTGAAGTCAGTTTTGAAAGCTGATGTCAGTTTTGATAGCAGATGTCAGTTAGTGAAAGCAAATGTCAGTTATTGAAAGCAGGAGTCAGTTATGAAAGCAAATATCAGATTTGAAAGCAGATGCCTATTTTGAAAGTAGATGTCAGTTATTGAAAGCAGATGTCAGTATTTTGAGAGCAGATGTCTAAACACTCATATAGCTATGGAGTAATAATTAGCATTTTCAAACATTCAAATCTGACATCTGCTCTCAAAATACTGACATCTGCTTTCAATAACTGACATCTACTTTCAAAATAGGCATCTGCTTTCAAATCTGACATTTGCTTTCATAACTGACACCTGCTTTCAAAACAGACATCTGCTTTCAATAACTGACATTTGCTTTCACTAACTGGCATCTGCTATCAAAACTGACATCAGCTTTCAAAACTGACTTCTGCTTTCAACTTGACATCTACATTCAATAACTGATATCTGATTCATTAACACTGTTACTTTATAATGCATTTCTAAATAACTTGAACCTAGGTCTATTGTGGCTAAGTGGTAAAAGCGACAGTCCGGCAAACTGTAGACTTGGGTTCGACTCCCAACATAGACAATATTTTTCAATTAAAAATTTCGTATGATTTGCTTTGTAATTTGTAGACAGCAATGTTTACATCCCCACTTACTCTGCAATTACATACATTCTAATTTGATTTTTGTAAATATTTCATATAAAAGCCGAAAAACTCCAATAATTTATCAATTGTTATATATATATATATATATATATATAGATATAAATCGCCGACTGATTGAATTTACCATATATATATATATATATATATATATATATATATATATATACATATACATTATTATTTCTTGACCTTCGTATGTAATAGCAGATTTAGATAGTCGGCGATTTAAGGTCTGTTTTACTTTAATATGTATATATTTAAAATAACCTTAGATTATTTTAAATATTGTAAGGGCATCTCTTGTGCTGTTGCTTGTTATAATGTTAAAATTATGTTGAGTTGATACTGTGTTTGAGTTCATACTGATCTATTCTGTACTGTTTTACAAGCAGGTAAAAATATATCACTATCTCTAACTATGACATATTAACATACGCAGAATGGTTGCAAAGTGTATTGTTTGACGTCATAACGGGGAATTTTTGTGTTATTACTTCGTGGAAATTGTGCCTACAATCAATAATACCCAAGGTTTACGTGAGTATCTTAAAGTTCTTGCTAATAAATAAATAAATGAAATTTAATTACTAATTAAGTATACTAGGTGTCATAAACCTAAGTAAGTAGTTCCGGTTAATTCCTTTGTGCAGTAATGGAATCCTATTAAACATATTCAGTTAACAATGGATGGTCAGACCAAATATCGTCCCTTGAATGCATTCACTAATTACCCTAGGCAATAAAACAAGCGGTCTGATGTATAAAACCATAAATAAATTTGGAAAAATATGCCGATTATTAATAACGATAGGTAATAAAATAGTGGTTTAGATTAGAATGCAGGTAATAAATAAATTTTGTAAATGTTAAATATATCGCTTTCTTAGAATTTAAAGAAAGCTTTTCCATTTGAATGTGCTAATAAAAGTATGTTATACAGTAGTTTAAATTTGAAAATTAACGTTAAATGTATAAAATATAATCATTTAATGAAAAAACTTGAAGAGAATGGTTGGACTGCAAGTAGACCCAACATGACCCAACGTAGATCGCTCTAAGAATTATCGCTGCTGTGAACCAAAGTATAACTGTAAATCCGAGAATTTCGACGTCGTGTCCAGCAACTTAAAATTTCAACGTCTTCTTTGCAATGAATATTAAAAAAAGATCTGCACTTAAACGCATACATAATGCAGTTGACGTAGCCTAGAGATTATGCACAGCGCCGTGCGCTAGTCGACTGAATGCTAGAGCAGTAAATACTCGACCCTCTTTTTTTAACAAAATCATTGCAAGTAACGGGGCACGTTTTTACCTAGGCGTTTTTCTAATACGCAAACTGCCGGATTTGAGCAGGTGGTGCTATCGGACTGTACTTTTTCAAAAATGTAGATAGAATTGCGCTAACTGTAGATGGCGACATACTAATAAACTTTTTCCGACTTGAATTGAATAATGAATCCTGTGAACGTGGAGTTTCAGCAGAATGGCGCCACTTGCCATGTTGCATGAGAAACACGATATTTTCTGCTGGCTGCCAAGCCGTGTGACCTAACACCTATGGATTTCTTCCTTTGCGATTACCTTAAGAGTAAACTCTATGTAACGATTTTTAACCTTAAATATAAGACGCGTCATCGGCGAAATGCAGCCAGATTTGTGTGTGAAAGTGATAAGTAATATGGCTACACGAATTACTTCTTGTAGGAATGGCTGAGAGGATATTAAAATGATGTTATATTCCAGACATAATTACCATATATCGGTGCCATAATAAATAAAATAATTACAAAGTATTAGTAATCATTTTCATTTATTTATTAATACATATAACAAAAGATATAGAAAAATTCACTTTCTAGTGAAACATCCTTACAAATAAATTTAATCCTAATCTACTTCAAAATTTCAGTCTGTTTGATGCGGCTACATACGTGTTGAAAATGATCTCTAAAGTATATTTTTTTAGTTCAAGACTAATTAAATATCTTAATAACCATTCCTCGTAGATCTATTCTAAATATTGGTCTGCCTGTTCAATAAATTATAATAATATCGTGAACGTAAGCAAAATCGGAATTTTTGTGCGATTGCACAATGTATTTAACCTTGCAAAATGCTGGCGAAATCGACCAGTAAAATAACCACTTTTATTTGTTACTTAAATGGACTATGCTATGAGATTTGGAGGTTGAATGTTTCTAGTTTTAACACCGATATTTGTCAGCGATATACAGGTACCTCGAACGCGCCGGCGGTATAAGTGTATACTACTGTTTGCATTAATTGATCTAAATTCCTTATATAATACAGGTCATTGCATATCGGCAATATATGTATAAACAAATAGAAATTATTAAGCGACAAATGTATAAAAAGATATTGCATAATTAATTTTACTAATTGCACAGGGCCAAAAATATGTATATGCACTGAATTCTTGAAAATATAGGATTAGATTACAATGTTATACCATATGTGTTGAAAAGTTTCCTGTATTAATCGATGTTGTTAATTTGATAAGATTACAAAATCGTTTTGTATTTTGAGCTTCTTCCAGGAAATTAAATGATCATTTCAGATGTTCACAATCAGCTACTCATAAAATTGAGGGAAGCAATTAAGGAAAAGCTACCGGCATTGACAAATCTTAAAGGAATTGTGTTCTACTATGACAATACTAAACTACACACATCTTAGGTAATTCATGAAAAATTATTGGGGCTTAATTGGGAAGTGATTGACAATAAGTTACAATTTTTTAGTAATTTTTTCATTTACTTTTAATATAATAATTTTTTTTTGCTTCATGGATCTCATTCAACGATTTTCCAATATTTTGTGTCTCTCAAGGTAACGGATTCAAACACTTGAAGATAATGCGCGTTTCGATTACGACTTCATCATTGCATGCAAATTTGTTCCTTGTGACCATATTTTTCAATTCCGGAAACAAAAAATAGAAACACCGAAGCAATTTAAATTGTAATTGTTGCAATTTTGTAATCGATCCTATTGATAGTGTAATGTATTGAAAACAAAGAATTTCGTTTTACTCAAAATATGGTAATTTTTCTCTAATTACATCATTCAATTTGTCCAATAATGCAGAATCAATTTTACCGGTAATGGCATTTTCTTTCTCAGGATGGTTGACGACAAGTAGAAATCATGTAGACTTCAAAATATAGTGGCCATAGCTTTTCTAGTTGACTGTTGTGTTTTCGGTACTTTGGTCTGCTTTGCTTTGCTTTGGTCTGCTTTCCGAATTTTGAATTCATGTTTCATAAGCAGTTATTAATCGGATTAATAGAGAAAATACTTTTTATCCCTGTTTAATATGTACATACCTTGCTTCAAACTGAGTGCACTTGTGATCAATTGTGAACGTACAGAGTATCAATATTGCTTAAATTTTCTTCATATGTAAATGTTTTTTGTAAGATATTTCCCACACGTTCTTTGGACGTGTGTTTAAGATTACAATAATCCAATTCAACTTCTTTACATTCAGTACAATATTCCGGATTTTTTTTCTTATTTCTCGCATTGTCAGTTCTTTTGTCTTCCATTGTGTTCATTATCAAAAACTCCTATGCAAACATGTTTAAATTCATCCAAAGTTTTAAACGTACGATTTTTGATATCGTCTGCATATAAGCCTTTTAAGTAAAGATAATCAATTAATCAACAAATTTTAAATTAACTGTGATGTAGTGACATCTATGTGCAGACGAAGAAAGTATTTTAATACATATAGTTTTTATATGTTTTAACTTCTAGCGGACTTAAATCAGGTGATCTCGCAGGCCATTCAACAACTCCCCTATTTCCAATCCAACGGTTTGCAAACTCTTGATTTAAGAAATTTCTAACAACAGCTGCATTGTGTGCTGGTGCGCCATCTTGTTGCCACCATAAATATTGTAATTGATTTAATGGGATATTGTCGTCAAGATAGTCAGATACGTATGTACGTAAAATGTTTAAATATCTTTCTCCATTTAAATGTTCTTCATACATAACTGGCCCTAAGAGACGATTTGCCAAAATACCCATCCAAACGTTTATTCCAAAACGATTTTGTGGTCTTCTAGCCCTGTTTTGTCGGGGATTTTGTACTACAATAGTGCTCCGTATTTCTGTTGAACATTCCAGAATTTGTAAATTTTGTTTCATCTGACCAGATGATTTTGCTTAAAAAATTTTCTATCCTTCCCATTAACCAATTACAATATTCTAGCCTTCTCAAATTATCTCCAGGCAGTAAAGAGTGACTAACATGGATCCTGTATGGTTTAAACCTACTTTTATGTAAAGTTCTCCAAACTCTGGACTGGCACAAATTTAATTCTGACGCTACTTCGCGTGTAGAAATTGATGGATTATTATTTATCTATAAAAATACAAGATTAACATGAAATTTGAAAACACGCTTTTAATTTACCATTTGTAAAATATCTTGTTGATTTTCATTTAAATTCCTGTTGTCTTGACCATTACGCGGCTTAGTAAACGATCCATTCTCGACCAAATTTCTGTCGAGATCTAGAAAAATGGTACGATGAGGCTGTTGTCGTTCTGTATATAATTGTAGATATCTTGTACTCGCTACTGTTGAATTTCGGTTCGAAGAATAAAAAATATTTATCATATCTCGTTTCTCTTTGTTAGTGTATGACATTTTCGTATTATTAATGAACAATAAATGAAATGTTTGACAGATTGAAATTCCATGGCTACCTTATTTAATCTTATAATTTACTCTTTCAAATAAAACCTAATGTCAAAAACTTTAGTCAGCACGTGGTATATAGTTGAAATCAGAAAAAAAAAGCTCTTTCTGAAGATGTCTAAATCCAATATGGTGCCTATAAGAAATTAGATAGTTGATGATGGCCAGAAAGAAACGAAACGTCGTATAAAAATTTAGAGTACACCACTGGATAGAGGTTTAGAAATGGCCACAAGGATGTGTTTTTATATTTTGTCTACAAGGCCAAATGTCGGTGCTACAGGTAAAAGAAGAAAATGGGGTTTTCGCGTTCTTTTTTAAATAACGAAGGTCATTTGTCACAGGTCTATTTTCTTTACGGATTTATAACAAACACAAAATTTAACAACTTTTCCAAATTTAAACCTATACTCTATCTCCAATAATAAGCGAGACCCCCATGGTGAGGGCCGAAAATGAATCAGCCTGTATAATAAAAGTAACGATCTGCAATTTACCATCATGAATATATGTTGTTATTATATAAATATCTATCATATCTTATTTAAATATCTGAACATTGGCTTATTACGCTGGCAATTCCGTGTTTAGATCCCTGACTGGGCTGTCCGAGTAGGTTTTCGTGGTTTTCCTTCTCGTTCAAGGCGAATGCCGACAGATTAAAATCTTAAGTCGCTCCACGGACGCAGACATAATAATAACTCATGGCTTGCCAATCCCCTGTAATTGACGTCTTGCTGTCGAATGTTCTGAGGCATGAATTATTATAATTAAACTTGAATATATCTTTGAATATTTTAATTTTACATTTTTAAATTTATATTTTCAATTTCTTTGAAAGGCACTATGTGTCGAAACATGTAAGATTGTTTTAAATATATACATATCAAAGCAAAACAGACTGCAAAGAAATACTTTATGATTTTATGAACTTTAGATAGATAGTATTCAAACGCATGGGAATCATTAGAATTGTTTTGATTAATAAAAGTTTGTTTTTCAGAAATCAAGTACCTTTAAATTTTACTCGTCAAATCCAACATTTCACATGCTTTAACGTTTGTGAAATCAAATTTTATACTTGTAGACTGTATTGCGGACACTGTATTGGCTTTCCCTTGTTGTCGTTAAAGGCATGTCTTGCATATGCTTGATATTTGCAATTATAATTAAGTAATAATTCATATATGAAGAGTAACATATAGATAGTTGACGGTTAGAATCGCAACGTAAACGCAGAAACGGTATTCAAGTGCTTGAAAAATGCACTGAATTCTATTCGAACGAAATATGCCATTAGAAGACCTAGTAAATAATGATAAATTAGCATGTGCATACAACCATAACACTTAAATAACTTTAATAACATGCTTTTAACATTTTACAGAGACTTATTCCAAATTAATACTTACATAAAAAGCTTTATTAGTTTACGTGATTTTGAATACGTCGTTTTGAAATTATCATTTAATGAATGTAAACTATTGTATTTTGTGTCAAAGGCTATTTTTTTTAATACATCTTTGCAATGTTTTTGTATTCTATTTTTTAATCTCTTTAAAAACATTTAGAAACTATCAGATTTAATATAGTTTTGATTTTACACCATTAATAAATTAGTAATTATTTTCACTTGAATATGAATAGAATAAATAAATATATAAAAGTACTTTATTTTGACAAGAAATGCATAGTATCTATGAAATATATAAAAAAACCGAAAAGAAATAACAATAAATGAAATTATGAATATAATAAATTATAATAATGAAATATCATTTGTTTTGATGAATTTCAGCTTGAATAAGTACATACGAGTGTGGATTGATGTATAAGGTCCTCACCAACGTCATTGTTTGAGTAATGGGGTAATGGGGATATAAACAAGTTCTAACCTGCAAACAGCAACTTCGAATATTTCATCTTAGCATGCAAAGTTTCATTTTCCTGTGTACCCTCGTTGAGTAACAGTATCATTTATCATGAGTTCGATTTTTGAAATGTATTCTAAGCAGGGTTTCGTAATTTTTTAAGAATTTTTGACGTTGGAAGGTTGCATGCCTATCGCAATTTATAGGCATTTGAAAGCTGTTCATGGCAGTGATTGTATGGATGTGAAGATCGTTCGCCAGTACGAAAATTCAAAAGAGTCCTCCAGCGCAGAAAGTTACGTTCACCATTTTCTGGGATTAAAAGCTAGTTTTTCATACTGATAATCTGCCAAAGAAATGAACGATTAGCATCACAACAATGCCAGACCACTTTGCAGCAACGAAACGATGAAGATAGTGATGGGCCTAAAGTTTACGGTTGTTTCACACTCTCCATACAGTCCTGATTTAGCACTTTCAGATTTCTGTTTGTTACCAAAGTTGAATGAGGTATTGAAAGGTCAACATTTTTCATCACACACTGAAGTTCGGACTGCTGTTGGCAATTGGATCAACAGTAAACAATAAATTTTTTTGTAGACGGAATGAAAAAATGGATTTAGTGTTTGGAGAAATGTGTTCCATTAAATGGTGATTATGTGGAAAAATAATTATGTGTGTTGGTGGTATGATAAATTTGCTTTATTTTAAGATTGGTTTCATTATTTTGTCTTTCCTTATTCTTATTTTATAGAGTTGAAGACCTTATATATCTATCCACCTTCGTACTTTTAACATCCTTAACATCCAAATGAGCCGTTAGTTTATTATACATCCCGTTCTTATAATGTAATTAAATTCTTCCACTCTTTCAAATTCCAAGCTTCCTTTTTTTAGTCCTTACTTTACAGATAACACACAGACAACACATTCCATCATTATGCTGCTTTCCAATTGTCATTATTTTACTTTTCTTTTCATGGGTTCATCTCTAAACCCACCTTACGCCCGCTTCTGTCGGCCTTTTTGTTTCTTCTATCAATTCATATTCCTTTCTTGCTCTTATTGCCATGTCATCTGTATAGCAAATGACCTGATGACTTTTGTACATCAAGTGTCCCTCTCTGTTAAGATTGCTCTCTTATAATTTTTTTTCTAATACCAGATTAAACAGCAACGTCGATAGGTGATCTCCTTGTCTGAGTCTAGTCGCAATATCGAAGTCTTCTGATGTTCCTTCTCCGATCTGGACACTGCTTGAAGTTTTTTCTAGCGTCATTAGAGCGAAATACTACAGAATTGATAAAATAAATTCCAAAGAGCATTTCAAAATAAAGGAAAGAATAAGCCATAAATCATAGCCAAAAATGCTAATTTAATCTGATTATTATGCAGATTGATATAGGATTATATAGTTACATTGGAGTAAAAATTCCAGGCTTATAGTATTATTAATGTACGAATAAAACTCGAATGAGTACAGCAATCCGAAATAAAAATATGGCGCGGTAATAAGATTATTTAAGAGGCAATTAGCGATCCCCGGTATCATTAGTTTAACTATCCTCTTTGCAGTTAAGATTTCGCCTTCAGTGATTATTTCTTGTTTAGTGTTCTAAAAATGCGGTGAGAACAATAACACAGTGCAAAATGCTGTGACGGCTTTAAACGCAGAACTTATTAAATACTTTTGAGTAGATACAGAGTAATTAATTACATAAAGTCATAAGTATATTCAAGTGACAGTAAAAAATAAAAAATAAATCATTTTTATGTTACTGTGCTTTAATAGTCAAATGATTTGTGACTCTTACTACATACATACATATAATCGAATGTTTTATGTTGCTACGACAAAACATTAATTGAACTTATAATTACTACCTGTTTGCGGCAAAGTTTTATGTTAACAACTCATAGGACTTCGAAGTGATTACTGCTACAAATGTTTATTGCAATTCTTAAGAAGCGAGAGATTTTAAATATCGGCGGAGCTAATGTTCTTGACTAGAAACAATGCGGCGCAAAATATTTTTCTTTTAACATTTTAGTATTTTCTCTTGCATACGTGCATATGATTTTCTATTTTAAATAAAATATTATATATATATATATATATATATATATATGTATATACAAATGTCAGTGCCCCTTAAGTATGTTGATATCTGAACTGACGTTTGTAGTTGAAGCCGTACTCTCACTTCGTTAGACAATTCTACGGACGATTTGGTCGATAAATAATCGTTCATTGTTTGTGAATTCCAGACGAGAAAACCGTATCAATAAATTGTTTTCAGAAAGCGAAATCACTGTGTAATGACGTAACACGTAGAGCTAGTAATTGTTTGCAAAAATCATGGTATCGGTAACGATATGTACATACATTCTTAAGGATATAAGGTCATATTGATTGGAATTGTATCATCATAGAAGTATTATTTAAATTTAAATTAAAATAAAATATTGTAAATATTCTTAGAAAATATTTTATAATAATAATTAGTCGCAATATATATCTATATCTATATCTACACATATATATAGTATATACAAATTAATTAACGGGTGAGTGGTCTGTCTTCTTCAGGAGTGCAATTGCACTTCTTCTTATTATTAGTTATTCTTTGCCCTGTCTTCGCTTTAAATTTCCTACTTCTCGAATCTAAAGATAATTAGTTATTGACCTTTGTATGTTATAGTAGATTAAATTAGGCGGCAATTTAAGGTCTGGTTTACTTTGATATGTATATATTTAAAATAATCTTACATGTTTCGACACAGAATGCCTTTTTCAAAGAAATTTAAAATATAAATATAAGATTATTTTCAATATATACATATTGAAGTAAAACCAGAGCTTAAATCGCCAACTAATTGAATTTGTATCTCTCACCATGAGAGCATCACTGCTATAACTTTATACACTTATATAACTTTGACATTAATATCTGTCATTTATAATTCTTTGATAAAGGTAATACCTACCAAAACATGTAAGAGCTTATTTTAAATATATACATATTAATGTAAAACAGATCTTCAATCGCCGAATATCTAAATCAACTGTATATATATATATATATATATATATATATATATAAATATAATATTTTCGTGACCTTGGTATGATAAGGTAAACTTAATAAGTCGGCGATTAAAGGTCTGGTTCATTACTTCAAAGTATATATATTTAAAACAACCCTACATGTTTCGGCAATGATGCCTTTGTCAAAAATATTTTTATATTTTTTATTCCCTTGACAAAGGCATCATTGCCGAAACATGTAGGGTTGTTTTAAATATATATACTTTGAAGTAATGAACCAGACCTTTAATCGCCGACTTATTAAGTTTACCTATATATATATATATATATATATATATATATATATATATATATGTATATATATATATATATATAATTGAAAAGAAATTATCGACCGTGATATATTATCAAAAATTAATTAAAATTCGGGTAAGCGGTCAATTAAAAAACTCCTTAATTAAATTACCCTATATTTCGCTACAGACTTTGTCGCTTCTTCTGGGGTAAAAAATGTAGAGTTAAAAAATAATAAAATTGGGGTAAAAAATATTTATATTTTGTACGTCAATTTTATTATTTTTTAACTCTACATTTTTTACCCCAATTTTATTATTTTTTAACTCTACATTTTTTACCCCAGAAGAAGCGACAAAGTCTGTAGCGAAATATAGGGTAATTTAATAAAGGAGTTTTTTAATTGACCGCTTATCCGAATTTTAATTAATTTTTGATAATATATCACGGTCGATAATTTCTTTTCAATTATATATATATATATATACATATATATATATATATATATATATATATATATACAATAACTTCGTGACCTTGGTATGATATGGTAAACCTAATCAGTAGGCGATTAAAGGTCTGTATATTACTTCAAAATATATGTATTTAAAAAACTCTACATGTTTCGGCTGTATACGCCTTTTTCAAGAGAATACAAAATATGAATGACAGGATATAAATGTCAAGTAATTAAGTTGCTATGGTTTAAATTATTCAAAGATACATTCTAGTAATAATAATAAATCATGCCTTAGTATTTTCACACCTTGTCATCTATTTTTTGGAATACTAAGGCATGATTTATTATTATTACTAGAATGTATCTTTGAATAATTTAAACCATAGCAACTTAATTACTTGACATTTATATCCTGTCATTCATATTTTGTATTCTCTTGAAAAAGGCGTATACAGCCGAAACATGTAGAGTTTTTTAAATACATATATTTTGAAGTAATATACAGACCTTTAATCGCCTACTGATTAGGTTTACCATATATATATATATATATATATATATATAGGTAAACTTAATAAGTCGGCGATTAAAGGTCTGGTTCATTACTTCAAAGTATATATATTTAAAACAACCCTACATGTTTCGGCAATGATGCCTTTGTCAAAAATATTTTTATATTTTTTATTCCCTTGACAAAGGCATCATTGCCGAAACATGTAGGGTTGTTTTAAATATATATACTTTGAAGTAATGAACCAGACCTTTAATCGCCGACTTATTAAGTTTACCTATATATATATATATATATATATATATATATATATATATATATGTATATATATATATATATAATTGAAAAGAAATTATCGACCGTGATATATTATCAAAAATTAATTAAAATTCGGGTAAGCGGTCAATTAAAAAACTCCTTTATTAAATTACCCTATATTTCGCTACAGACTTTGTCGCTTCTTCTGGGGTAAAAAATGTAGAGTTAAAAAATAATAAAATTGGGGTAAAAAATGTAGAGTTAAAAAATAATAAAATTGACGTACAAAATATAAATATTTTGTACGTCAATTTTATTATTTTTTAACTCTACATTTTTTACCCCAGAAGAAGCGACAAAGTCTGTCGCGAAATATAGGGTAATTTAATAATGGAGTTTTTTAATTTAAGATGTTTGATTCATAACATGTCAATCGATATGTATATTAGTATATTTTTTTACTAACTTATGGCCGTAATAAATAACGTTTAATTTCGTACAGTCCAGATAAAGGTTTAAAGAAATAAATAAATAGAAAGCTTAATATAATCAAGAAGATTGTTTTTTTATACTGCATGTAGATTATCAGCTTATGAAAGATCAACTATAGCAGTATAGTCACAAAAATATTTCAGTATATTCTAAGTATGCATTTACAGTTAATCCTCCTACAGCACGGTATCCTCTAACACGATAAGATAAATTGTGAAACCCTCGTATAAGAGAATTTAAACACAGTCAGAAATCTAGGAATCCTTTGATTAAATCTAAATTACACACAATGGGTATACAATATATTGGTATAGATAAAGATATCTGTTTGAAGTGTTGAGTTCGTGAACACCAAAAAATATTTAAAAAAATCCAAGGTTTGTTTTGGTAACTTGTTTTAGACTTTTGTGGGTATGTGATGCTCCAGTGAAAGTCTTTTTATTTTTAAGACTTATTTTTGGATAATTCAATTTTAATCGCATACATGTATGATTTTTCTGAATATAAAAATAGAAATTTTGGATTGTCTTGTAAAAGGATAAAAAGCATTATGCATTTCAAAAACTCTAAATTAAGCGAAGCCACAGCTCGAACAATTAAGAAAAATTAAAACAAAATTATAAGTGCCCTTACAGTAGGATCTTAAATATCTACAAATTTTGAGAAAATTGAGAAAATGGAATGATTGCCGGTATATGGATTGATGCTAGGAACCAAAAAAAGGCTTCCATTGGATGCCAATATTATTAAACAAAAAGCTTCTACAAACAAAATTTTAAAGCCCTTTAAGAAAATTGAGAATATTCTATCAGCCTAGATTTGTGTTGAGAAAAGGTCGATAGAAAAAATTAAAAAAGCGTTTTGTAGTATTTTATAGTATTAGAATTCAAGACAAATCTGCGTCGGTTGATCACGATACGACGAATAATCTGTATTTATTGAGAATAAGCAAATCTAGTACACCGTGAAAAACAATCGTACAATGTTTATTTAGAGCAACTCTTTATCTGTCATTTGACGCTCTGTTGTTGAAGTTACGTTCGTTATAACGCAGATACTTATTTTTTAAAAGTAAAAAAAATAACCAGAGAGCACCTTCGAATTATAATTTCTTATGATTTTAAAACAGGTTTAAACACTTATGAGTGCAAAGAGAATTTAGATTCAGTTTTTAGTGAACGCGCACCTTCCTTGGCTACAATTTACCATGGTATAAGGAATTTGGACATGAAAGGAACTCTGATCAGCATAAAAAAGCAGCAGGTCGTCCTCTTACGGCTGTTACCGACAAAAACATTGCCGTTGTTAAAAAAATAATTAAAGAAGATAATAAAGCCACTTATGCGGTAATAGAGTATCAACTCAAGATTGCATCCTCAGCTGTTAAAACAATCATACACGATCATCTGCATTAAAAAAAGGCGGTAAGTCGTTTTGTGCCGCATCACCTTTCTGACTTCCAAGAAGCAGAGCGTGTAAGAATTTGCCATGAAACTTTAAATTTCTTAAATAATGGCGGGCACCAATTTTTTTCCAAAATAGTGACAGATGACGAAACTTATATTCCCTTTTTCGACTTTCCTACCCGCCAAGAGAGTCGTGTATGGATTCACGAAGATGAGAAAACTCCTACAATGACTAAGAAGCAGCGAGCTATGAAAAAGTTTATGTATGCGGTATTCTTCAGAAGTACGGGCTTAGTAAATGCAATTAAGCTAGATTGATAAAAAGACAGTTACAGCTAAGTGGTGCACTGAAAAATGTTTACCTGAAGTGTTTAGTTGAGTTCCAGACAAGGGAATTATGCTCCGACCATGATAATGCATCGTCCCATATGGCAGATTTTACTATCCTGTTTTTAGTTGGAAAAAATATAAAAGTAATAGAACATCCGCCGTACTCACCTGATTTAGCGATGTGGCTATTATTTGGGCTTAAACGCAATTTGCGAGGTAGAAGTTCGCACGCAGTTCACACTTATTTTGAAGGTATTTCGAAAGAAGATTGGTTGGGAACTTTTAAACAGTGGAAAGAAAGAATGGTCAAGTGTATCATTGCTGAAGGGAATTAGTTTGAGCATATTTAATATATAAAGGGTGTTTCAATAAGAGCGCAAGATTTCAGTGTTCAATAAAACATGGTTTTCTGTAGCAAAGTATTGAAATATTTATTGATTTAGAAAATATACATTTGGGAATTATGTATGAAACAAAATATCTTGTAAATGGCCGCCACGGCTTTGCTGGCATATGCGTACCCTTTTGACGAAATTTTCAATAACGTTATTGAATACATGTGGTGGTATTTCATTGATACAGCGTCTAATTTCGGCTTTCAATGCTTCGATGGTTGAAGGCTTATTGGCATAAACCTGTGACTTCAGATAACCCCACAGCCAGAAGTCTAAAGGCGTTAAATCGCAAGAGCGTGGAGGCCAATTCTGGTCACCAAATCGGGAAATGACACGACTAGGAGCAAACTCGTGCAAGATCATCAATGTTTCACGGGCGGCATGACATGTGGCACCGTCCTGCTGAAACCACATGTCGTCAAGATTAATAGCTTCCAAATGAGGCACAAGAAACTGTGTTATCATAGCACGATAACGTTCGCCATTCACAGTTAATGCATTACCTTCTTCGTTTTCGAAGAAAAACGGTCCAATTATTCCTCCAGACCATAATGCACACCATACAGTGACCCGTTGTGGATGCAATGCTTTCTGATGAATCATTCGTTTATTTTCTAAGCCCCAAATGCGACAGTTTTGCCTATTAACGAAGCTATCGAGGTAAAAATGGACCTCATCACTGAAAATGATTTTGTTTGCAAAATCAGCAGGTTGGATTTTGTAGGCATGTAGCTGTAAATCTTTAGTGAGAATTCGCTGAAGAGTGCCTGTTGAAATGTCCAATTCTTGTGCCCCATGGCGAATTGACGTCTCTGGCCTTTCTGTCACACTCTCGCGAACTGCTGTGATGTTTTGTTCTGAACGACCTCTACGAGCTCGTATCGTGTGTTTCACATCACTAACCGAACCGGTACTTTCGAATTTTTCGATTATTCGTTTAACCGTAGATGAATTAGGTACATTATTTCGACCGAACATTGGACGCACTTTACGAATAGTAGCAATTAAACTATCCCCATTTTCATAATAATTTTTGACAATCAGGACGCGTTGTTCTACCGTGTAATGCTCCATGTTTACTAACTCCCATCTGTCAACTTTCGATCTGTCACGTCATAATCATGTGACATTATGACTGTCAAACATGGCGCGCAATTCAAATCTTGCGTTCTTATTGAAACACCCATTATAAATAAAATCCTAGAAAATATTAATAGTGTTTTTTATTCTCTTCGTATAAGCTAATTATATCAGAATTCAGGCGAATTTGAGTCAGCTGATCATAATATACACCATATCGAGTTTCTAATGAAACTAGGTTTTTTTGGGAAAAAATACCTAAAAGAACCTTTATATTGAAATAAGAGAAAATAGCACGTGGGTTTAAGGCATCTAAAGATCGTGAAATACTAGTTTTATGCAGTAATGTATCAGGAGACTTTACGACAAACCCATTACTTGTTACACATTAATATTTTTTAATAAAAATAAGATTGCTTGTGTGAATTTACAAGAAAATATTTGGTTCTAATAAGTTTTAGGAACCAAATCCCTTTTTTTGTAATGGCTCTAGGTCTTACATAACATGATTTCAAATAACGCAGCATTGAAGAATATACGGATGTCCTTGAACCAAAGAGACAGCATATGATAAATGGAAAGAAGTAATTATAGAATATAAATCGAAAATATTGCGAGTCAATTACGACGCGAACCCCGAAATTAAAAATACCCTGAAAATTGTACGAGTACGTGATGCCCATGAATTCAAAATCTTCAGAATATGTGTATAAATAATAAATAGTCAGACACACATACGCTATAGCTTATGTTTACATACGTAACTGCTAGATGAGATGGACAATAACAAAACTATTCTTTTTGTTATTTTATTTTTTTATTTTATATTTAAGATATCGTCTCTGATATTTTTTACAATTGCACAGTGGCTTGATAATTTTTTTTTAAATATCTTCGTCATTTTTTTTCTCGCTTATAAGAGGGAATTTTGATAAAATATTTTGGATTTATATTCTATATAATTACATCTTTCCATTTTTCATACGTTGTCTTTTTATGCAAATACTGTGTGTTGGCAAGCTCTAATAAGAGTGAAATGCATTCACACATTCCGTGTTCGATGTTACTTTTCACGAATTTTTCATTATCCTACCAATCAGAAAATTGCGTCGCGACATGTAGCGTTTCTGCATACTGGTACAAACTTAGTTGTTCGAAATATAGAAATTAACGCAGCACATTAGGCGACATTTTCATGTAAAGTGAGATTTAATACTCATTAGTTCTCATTTACAGTAAGTTCATTATACTAACTATACAGGCTGATTAATTTTCGGTCCTCACCATGGGGATCTCGCTTTTTATTGGAGATAGAGTATAGGTTTAAATTTGGCAAAGTTGTTAAATTTTGTGTTTGTTATAAATCCGTAAAGAAAATAGACCTGTGACAAATGACCTTCGTTATTTAAAAAAAAAACGCGAAAACCCCATTTTCTTCTTTTACCTGTAGCACCGATATTTGGCCTTGTAGAGAAAATATAAGAACACATCCTTGTGGCCATTTCTAAACCTCTATCCAGTGGTGTACTCTAAATTTTTATACGACGTTTCGTTTCTTTCTGGCCATCATCAACTATCTAATTTCTTATAGGCGCCATATTGGATTTAGACATCTTCAGAAAGAGTTTTTTTTTCAGATTTCAACCATGTACCACATGCTGACTAAAGTTTTGACATTAGGTTTTATTTGAAAGAATAAATTATAAGATTAAATAAGGTAGCCATGGAATTTCATTCTGTCAAACATTTCATTTATTGTTCATTAATAATACAAAAATGTCATACACTAACGAAGAGAAACGAGATATGATAAGTATTTTTTATTCTTCGAACCGAAATTCAACAGTAGCGAGTACAAGGTATCTACAATTATGTCCAGAACGACAACCATCATCGTATCATTTTTATAGATCTCGACAGAAATTTGGTCGAGAATGGATCGTTTACTAAGCCGCGTAATGGTGAAGACAACAGGAATTTAAATGAAAATCGACAAGATATTTTACAAATGGTAAATTAAAAGGGTGTTTTCAAATTTCATGTTAATCTTGTATTTTTATAGATAAATAATAATCCATCAATTTCTACACGCGAAGTAGCGTCAGAATTAAATTTGTGCCAGTCCAGAGTTTGGAGAACTTTACATAAAAGTAGGTTTAAACCATACAGGATCCATGTTAGTCACCCTTTACTGCCTGGAGATAATTTGAGAAGGCTAGAATATTGTAATTGGTTAATGGGAAGGATAGAAAATGACGAAAATTTTTTAAGCAAAATCATCTGGTCAGATGAAACAAAATTTACAAATTCTGGAATGTTCAACAGAAATACGGAGCACTATTGGGCAGTACAAAATCCCCGACAAAACAAGGCTAGAAGACCACAACATCGTTTTAGAATAAGCGTTTGGATGGGTATTTTGGCAAATCGTCTCTTAGGACCAGTTATGTATGAAGAACATTTAAATGGAGAAAGATATTTAAACATTTTACGTACATACGTATCTGAGTATCTTGACGACAATATCCCATTAAATCAATTACAATATTTATGGTGGCAACAAGATGGCGCACCAGGACACAATGCAGCTGTTGTTAGAAATTTCTTAAATCAAGAGTTTGCAAACCGTTGGATTGGAAATAGGGGAGTTGTTGAATGGTCTGCGAGATCACCTGATTTAAGTCAGCTAGATTTTTTTTTATGGGGATATGTTAAAAATAATATTTATAAATTAGATGCGCCACAAAACATTGAAGAATTACGAGACAGACTTCAGAATGCCTTCGATGCAGTTCCTAGAAGAACTATACAAAGGGCAGTACAAAATGCCAGAAGGCGTGCCCAGTTGTGCATGACCGAAGATGGCCAGATAACTGAACATTTACTGTAATTGTTTATTGTTTAGTTTTCTATGTATTTTTATTAATGTTTTTGTTATCTTGTACTCGCTACTGTTGAATTTCGTTTCGAAGAATAAAAAATACTTATCATATCTCGTTTCTCTTCGTTAGTGTATGGCATTTTTGTATTATTAATGAAAAATAAATGAAATGTTTGACAGATTGAAATTCCAAAGGCTACCTTATTTAATATTATAATTTATTCTTTCAAATAAAACCTAATATCAAAAACTATAGTCAGCATGTGGTTACATGGTTGAAATCAGAAAAAAAACTCTTTCTGAAGATGTCTAAATCCAATATGGCGCCTATAAGAAATTAGATAGTTGATGATGGCCAGAAAGAAACGAAACGTCGTATAAAAATTTAGAGTACACCACTGGATAGAGGTTTAGAAATGGCCACAAGGATGTGTTTTTATATTTCTCTACAAGGCCAAATGTCGGTGCTGCAGGTAAAAGAAGAAAATGGGGTTTTCGCGTTTTTTTTTTAAATAACGAAGGTCATTTGTCACAGGTCTATTTTCTTTACGGATTTATAACAAACACAAAATTTAACAACTTTGCCAAATTTAAACCTATACTCTATCTCCAATAATAATCCCCATGGTGAAGGCCGAAAATGAATCAGCCTGTATACACGCGAAGTATAGAAGTGAAAAGTCATGTCTGTCCAGGATACTGTGTGTTGACAAACTCCAATAAAAGCGAAATGCATCTACACATTCTGGGATTGATTTTTTCAATTCGATAAAGTATTTTCAAAAAGATTTTTACGGTAGATAAAAAATCTTGAGTTCGTCACTTCAGGTTTAAAAGCACAAAGCATGAAACCAAGTAATTAACAACATAAGATGGGTACAAATATTTCGGGTCACTTTCTTCGTTCATCATTTTTCAGGAGTTTGAATGGCTTCTTTACGTTGACTATTTATATTAAGTTTTTGAAAATAGAACATACACGACTTTTTAGTGTAAGATGACAGGAAAAATTAGGTCTGGTACAAACTTCTTAGTTTGTCGAAATGTAGAAATTAACGCAGAACCTTAGGCAACATTTGCATGTAAAGTGAGATTTAATACTCATTAGTTCTCATTTACAGTAAGTTCATTATACTAACTATATATACGCGAAGTATAGAAGTGAAAGGTCATGTCTGTCTAGGATACTCTGTGTTGAAAAACTCCAATAAAAGTGAAATGCATCTACACATTCTGGGATAGATTTTTTCATTTAGATAAATTACTATTAAGGCAAATTTAGCGATAATTAATGCAAATTAGGAAAATTTAAAAAATATTTTTACGGCAGATAAAAAATCTTGAGTTCGTCACTTCAGGTTTAAAAGCACAAAGCATGAAACCAAGTAATTAACACCTTAAGATGGGTACAAATATTTCAGGTCACTTTCTTCGCTCATCATTTTTGAGGAGTTTGAATGGCTTCTTTACGTTGATTATTTATATTAAGTTTTTGAAAATTGAACATAACGACTTTTTACTGTAAGATGACAGGAAAAATTAGGTCTGAGCGTTTTATTTTATTAGGATGACACCAACAGTTGCGTTTCATTAGCTGCCGTCCATCCCGGTTTTCAAATTTTTTAAGAGTCTCTCATTTATGGCCACCAAGAGTTGGTTTTAATTACATAAATTAAAGAAACATTTACGGGAACTCGTTTTTTTTTACGACGAAGACGTAATCTTTGCTGCGAATAAGTGGCTGGTAGCAGCGGCATCTCCTTTTAAAGAGCCATCGAATCATGGTCCCACATCATACAAGAAGTATTAATTTTCCTTGAAAATAACGATCAATTGAATAATTAATAAACGCCGTCAACATGAAATTGTAATTAGAATTATATCTATTAATCATGAAAGGCCGTTAGTTGGTGTTGTATGGCCATTTTAGAAACTTTATAAAAATAACTTTATTTTAACGCATTTGAACCAAATATTAATTGGCCCGAAATTCAATCAGTTTATTGGCGTCTGCTGGAAGCGGACGGGGTGATCGAAGAACCAACAATTCTATGAAGCATTGGGGTCAGCTTTTTTGGCTCAGTTCGATGTGACCTGCACTTAATGTTGACAAGGTCGCTCGCGCCTTTTACTTTTTACTCTCGTGACTTTAAGAACTGTTTTTGTTTTTGACTGCTTTGTTTGTGTGAGTCTGTTTCATCTTGTGTCACCGAAATGAGTAGACTCAATAACCTTTAATTTAAAACTTTATAATTGTATCAGTTCCTTAATGATTATTTATTAAGTTTTTAATTTATGATTTAAATATCTTTTCATATGCGTGCTATTTACAGAGTAAATATGTTGTATTTAAAGATTGAATATATGCAATTCCGAGGTAAATACAAAACTACTTGCTACTGGAGATTTTGGTAACTCACTTCCATTTAAGTATCGTTATTTAAGTAGGATAAGCACCCTCGTTTAATGCACTTTTTATTTTCCAATAACTTTCCAATTTGACTATAGTAAAATACTTTTTCAGTTGGGTGTTTTTTTATTAGTAATAAGTAGTAACAGACAGAGAACTGAAATTATTCAAACCTTTCTATTAAATTAGGGGTGAGATATCATTCAACATTGTCACGAACCGTCCACTGGATCGATCAAGAAAACAATTTCTTTTCCAAAAGAATCGAAGACTTTCTATCGAACGTCTTTGATTATAAGATTTATTTAAAGATAATTAAGATTATAATTTGTGATTACATTTTGAGTAGCCAAATCGAAACTTTATTTTAAAATTAAGAAGAACTACATGAAACACGAGAAAACAAATAGCGTTATTTTGAAAATTATTTCCTCTTGTTACACACATTGGACTAAATTAGAATAAAAATAGCTTTGCAAATTTTCTTTAAGTTTGTTATGAGATAAAGCTCATAATTTTTATATTAAAAAATTATAAACGAAGCATTAAATGAAAACTCTTCCAATTGATTCTTCAGTATAGGAACATATAAACGAGTAACTGAAAGTATAACAGTAAGAAAATTCAAGTTATTTAATTTTTACCTTTCCCTACCTTGTAGGTTATTAAAAAAAAATTATTAATAGCGATGGTAGCGTTAATTTTGTTATATTTTCTTTACTTTAAAGTCAAAACCTTCACATTTTAATGCATATATAACTTAAGAGATATATTAAAATTCAATATTCATCGTATACAATATTTTCTCTAAACGATTAAATTAGAATAAAATTATTTACTAGCTCACCTTCCGTTTCCGTCATTATCCTTGTTGCGTTTTCTTGAACAGAACGTTTCCTAGTTTATCTTCCGGTAACAATCTACGAGTTCTAAAACAATCCAATAACACTACTTGCACGCGCGCTTTGACGACCATCAAGCACTAAAGCGTTAACAATCGGTCAATCACAACAGATTGAGCTGCCAGTTCTTATCAGGGATGGTACAAGTCGGCGCGTTAGATACATCTGTGCAGAAACAGTGGTAGGGCGTCCCACTCTTGTAATTATCGCCCGAAGAGTTGGTGAAAATCCACGGCTTAGAAGTCCCGATTCGGCCTTCGGAGAAATTTGGCGCGTTCAGGATGAGAAATTTCAAATTGAACATTAACATATTACGCACATATTAATTTTTTGGAAAACTAAGAAATTATATTCTTAATTCGAGAAATTGTAATAAAATAATTTCTTTATGTAACCAGTTTCGAGTGTTGTAACTAAGTGATTTACTTTTTTGAATAAGAATTATTAACTTCATATACGTTACAATAATTAATATTTAAATTTAAACTGTAGTTTATTTGGAACAAATTGTAACTTTATTGACATAAATGCATATATATATATATATATATATATATATATATATATATATATATATATATATATTTAGTGTTTAAAGAATTTTGTTTTTCTTTTTTATTTTATTGGCCGTGTTTTAATATTAAAAATAATAGATTTTTATTGGTTTTAGCGACCTTTTATTGAATTTAGATGTTTGTTTGCGACGTTTCGACTTTTATCAATTCAGTCTTTTTCAAGCGTATTGTTGTTTTTTCTACACGGATACGCATTCATGTGCCACATGTGCTTGGACACCCAGGACCAATTTTCTTAAAACGAACATGCTTGTGCGGATTTTGTTAGTGAACTGCAGTTCACTAACAAACTGGACAAACACTGGAAATAAAAAGAAAAATCATTAAATAAATTAGAAAAGCTATACTACGAATCTAGAAAAACATCACCTGTTTATCCAGCTCCTTTTTGACGCATTTTGCGTAACCATACTTCAACCAGTGCCGCATAAACCGAAATTCCATTTCACCGGGAATAGCATACAGCTAGATAGAAGCTAATCGGTGACGCCGTCCGGGTACCCGCCTAAACCTGAATCCTGCCTTTTCGGATACACAAGAAGACTCCAGACTAACCCATCCCCGTCTATTTCAAAAATAAGTATTATTTCAATCTCCTACAAATTTTGAAAATGTTGAATTAATTCATTTCATAAAGTAAAACCTCTATCAAAGATTTTTTTGAATAGATATACCTTATGGGTACATTTAGTATTAGAATTTTTTAATTTAAAGCTAGAAGAATACAGTTCCCTGTTTACAATTGTTCAATTTTAATAGAAGCATTTATGTATGTTAGTTTAATTAAATTCACTTTCGTTTATTCTATGTGCTTAACCTAGAATTTATTTTATGTTGATATTATCACGTGACATGATCCATTTTGATTTATCCTAATTTTATTATATCTATCACTTACCTGTTAATTAACACTTCCATTAAAGCATTTACATTATTCCTTTACTCACTCGTTTCATTTAGTAGAATTTGAATGAAAAAAATACCATTATTCATTGTGTTGTTCACCATTTAATTTTGTACGTATTCTTATTGAGGAACCGAACCTACATTTTAAGTGTATTTTTCCATGCACAACAAAAAGAGTCTCATTGTTCTTATAAGCCGGACATTTAACACAAATTTAAGCCCACCAGAAAATAAACAATAAGAAGTTATTCACATGTACAGCTGTTGAGGTTAAGTATACTTCGTGTTTTAAACGAATATTTATCATTTGAATTATACGCATGTAACAGATATAATATTTTAAACCACACCATCTATATGTAATATTAGAAACCATATTTAAATAGATATTTATAATTCATTTTAAATATTACCTTACCAGCTTCACTATATTTTACAATTTGGCTTTGTATTTACTTTAAGCCCTTTAACTATATATCAATATATATATATATATATATATATAATATTTTCGTGACCTTGGTATGATATGGTAAATTCAATCAGTTGGCGATTAAAGGTCTGGCTTTACTTCAAAGTATATATATTTAAAACAAATTTGTTTTAAATATATATACTTTGAAGTAAAGCCAGACCTTTAATCGCCAAGTGATTGAATTTACCATATATATATATATATATATATATATATATATATATATATATATATATATATTTATATGGTAAACTTAATAAGTCGGCGATTAAAGGTCTGGTTTATTACTTCACAGTATATATATTTAAAACAACCCTACATGTTTCGGCAATGATGCCTTTGTCAAGGATATAAAAAATATAAAATCTTAAATTTTATATTTTTTATATCCTTGACAAAGGCATCATTGCCGAAACATGTAGGGTTGTTTTAAATATATATACTTTGAAGCAGTGGCGGCTCTTGATGACGTACGATGTGCGCTGCTGCACGGTTGAGACAACTTCGAACTTTTTCGGAAGATTTCGGTACGGTTACTTGCTTCTCTGTATATATGAAAGCTTAAACGAAGCAGTCTCATCCGTGCAGCAGCTCACATCGAACGTCATCAAGAGCCGCCACTGCTTTGAAGTAATAAACCAGACCTTTAATCGCCGACTTATTAAGTTTACCATAACATACCAAGGTCACGAAAATATTATATATATATTTATATATATATATAACAAGTGTTAATTTGAAAAGTCAATCTAGTAGCATGTGATTTACTGAGAACATTTTGAAGTATGTCGTAAATTAAAATTTACTACTTAACCTACGAAGTCGTATATTTTGACAGTTTCATACATACAAATAAATAACAAATAATAGGTATTTATTGAAAACTATAACAAATGTTGAAAATGTTGTCCTTCAAGATCAATGCACTTTAAAATCCTCCGTTCAAAATTTCTGATGATATTCTGCAACATTACTGGATTGTTAATAATTTCCATGCATTTCTGTTCGATTCTCTGTAGCATATCATTCAAATTCAATATAGGTGTTCGAAATATGTTATTTTTTAGATAAGGCCACAAAAAGAAGTCGCAAGGTGTTAAATCGCATGAACGTGCAGGCCAGGCAATTTCAGTATTTCGACTAATTATACGCTCATCAAAAAATTCTCTTAAATAATCCAAAGATTCTGCAGTACAGTGACAAGGTGCTCCGTCTTGTTGGAAATATGCATTTTGAAGTTCATCATCATGCAACTGATTGACAAATGGTTGTAAAATTTCCGTACGGTACCTTTGAGCTGTTAACGATCCCTGAAAAAATATTGGTCCAATGATTCGCCTTTGGCTTATCGCTGCCCAAACACCAATTTTCTCTGGATGTAGCGATTCTTCATTAATTACATGTGGATTTTCACAACTCCAAATTCTTGTATTTTGTGAATTTAGGTATCCCGTTTTATAAAACCATGCTTCATAAGTAAAGATGACTCTTTGCGAAAGTTCTCCATTATTGTTCATATTTACAAACCAATTACAAAACTGTAGTCTACGTGGGTAATCAATTCCTAACAATTCTTGTACTGCTGTGACACGGTATGGATAAAGTTGCATATCTTTTTTTAATAACTTGTGAATTGTACCAACAGAGAGGTTTATTTGTTGACTCAAAGGTCGAACAGATGTTTGTGGTTCATTTTCCATTATTTCTTGTACACGATTGACAACTTGAGGTGTACGTTTCTTAACTGCTCTGCTGCCTGATTTTCTTAAGAGACTACCAGTTTCAGAAAAAGGTTTTAAAGTTCTATCCAAAGTATTCTTAAATTGTATATAATCTATTACCAAATGTGGAAACTCAACTTGAAATTCTACCATGCAATCTTGAACTGAATAAACCCATAAACCATCAATTTTATTACCACTTCGAAAATAAGCCTGGACTAAGAAAATTTTATGTTTTAAAGTGAAAGCCATTTTAAAACTGAGAAGCAATTTATTTAAACCAGAATCGACGCACGATTATTTTATGCACTAACTGATATTTGTGATTGACATTATCAAATGTCATTTGGATTTACGTTTACGGAACAACAAACACATACTAATATATTTGCGTCTTATTCTATCAAAATTTCAAAGTAACCTAGATTGACTTTTCAAATGAACACACGTTATATATATATATATATATATATATATATATATATATATATATATATTGTTATAATGCTTAGCCTCACGTTGGGCTGGCAAATGTTATGAAGCGCTGAGGGCTCTATATTAAAGGGCCTCCCGTTAAAGCGACAAATGATGAATAGCTGAGGAGGTGATTAAAAATGTAAAGAAATAGTTAAAAATAATGATTTTGAAATTAAAAGATGGGCGCCTTTATATAACTCCTCAAACTGCTCTATCTCTGTACAAAATTGCCAACTAGTCGGATTGCATGAAACTAAATTAAAAAGCTTAATTAAATGTAAAATCTCAGGCTCTTCGTTGGTAATTAGTAGTTGCTTCCATAAAAGTAAACTATTAATGTTGAAGTTGAAAGAAATAACTGCTACAAGTAAATATTGACAGATAAAAGATTGATATGATAAATAAAATATGAATTAATAATATTTGAGGATTTCTAAGGTTCGGTCTAAAAAATGCGTCTATTACTTAATAAAATTCAAAAGATGATGCCGATAGCACTTGTCTGTTTTACCAAACTTAGCTATCTAATGATGCCAAAAAGTCTCGATGTTTTACCTTATTAACATATTTAAATAGATGGAATTTGACTAATTTTACTATTCTCACAGATTTTAAAAATTATTTAATAAATTAACAAGTTAGGTTAAGGTGAAACTTACAAATTTTACAAATTGAGTACTGCGCACGATAAATATTTACATTTGCGAGATGTCAATTTGTAGGCGTGTCTTACTAGCGTCGATATAAATTAAAGATGCATATGAATTTGAATATGTGTTTTTCGCGCTAATATTTTAAATTTGAATTAGAAATAATAAATATGAAATTAATGAAAGAAATATAAATATAGAAATTTAAGAAAATAATGTTATCGTTATTAAAATTCGTATGCACTTCGACACTACTAATACTTAATAATATCACTTACATAACTTTTTATTACCCTTTTTTACTTTGTATATCTTATTTTTCCCATTTTAGATGCAGCTCAATGTGTATGCCTTGCATCACTACAATATATATATATATATATTGAAATAGAGCCGAAAGGGCTTAATGAAATATACATGCAAAATTTAATGTTTAAATAAACTGGTAAGTTAAATTTTCAAAATGTGAATTATAAATCTCTATATTAAATATGCTATCCACTGTTACACATAGATGGGGTTGTATAACGTTAAATCTATTACTTGCGTATGATGCAAAGATACATAATTGTTAATAACGAAGTGTACTTAACCTAAACAGCTGTTCATGTATATAACTTCTTATAAGTATATTCGGGTGGGCTAAAGTTTGTGTTATGTGTCCGGCTTAGAAGAACAATTCGACTCTTGTGTGGGCATAGAAAAATATCCTTTGAATGGTAGGTTCGGTGACTGCAATAGAACACTTACAAAATCAGCTGATGCCAATGCAATAAATAATGGTATTTCTATATTCAAAACTACGAAATAAATCGAGTGAGATTAGGACTAAAATAAAAGACTTTAATGACGTTATAGAGAAAAAAAACAGGTAAGTGAATGAATTAATTAAATTATGAAAATATAAAATGTATCATGTCACGTGATAAAATAAACAACAATAAAATCTAGGTTAAACGACACAACAAAATGAATGTGACATGAGTGAAGCTAAATGCATAAAAGAATTCTATTATTAAATTTAATAATTTAACAGGAAACTGTATTCTTCGTAACTTAGCTTAGAATATATTAATCTTAAAATGCAACATAGGTTATATTTATAAAAAAAATAATTTGATGGTGGTTCTATATGTTGAAGTGAAATTAATTTATCATTTTCAAAAATTCGTAGGATGTTTAAAGAATACTTATGTGGACCTGGACAGGAATTAGTAATTCTGGACTTGGCTGGTGGATCCGTGAATGCAGGATACAAGTATGAACGGGCAATCGGATGGCGTCCTCCCGCTTGGTATTCGCTCTAGCGGCTGGCTTTCCCGGTGAAATGTAATTTTCGTTTTCTTGGACACCGGTTATCGACTGGACTCGCAAAATGCGTTAAACAGGACCTGGATATACTGGTAAGGTTTGACTAGGTTCGATGTATAGGTATTTTAGATTTATTAATGCTTTTTCTTTTAATTTGCAGAGAGGCACTTAAAATACGTCGAGGTGTTTTTCGAGATTTTTCTTCTCGTGACGCCAACTCTCCTTTGTTTTCAATCCTCACTTCTGATTCGTCCAACTGTATGTATTTTTATAATCTCGACATTTTATTATAATGAAAATGACAATTTAATCACTCTAAATATACATATGCTTAATATAAATATTATAGTTTATTTTAGTGAGTAAATGAATGACGTGTGGATGTTGACAATTGTATATAATGCTAATTTTATAGTGGGGATAATTCCCGCTGTAATTATTTTAAATTAGTACAGTCTCGCTTAAATAAATGGCGTCATTTATTATCGATCAATTAAGTTGAAATATCTTTGGAAATACAAGATAACGGAATGAAATGACTAATGCAAATGAAAAGACAAAAATAAATAAATGGGAGAATGAATTTTAAACAATTAAATCGCGAAATCAACTTTATTGATATTACATAAGAAGAATTCAGTTTCAATATTTTTTTAATTATTCTAAAGATTACATATATACATTAAAATTCTATCTTTTGCTAACTGAGGCATTCTTAGGTGTAGGCTTGACCTACATCAATATATATATATATATATATATATATATATATATATATATATATATATATATATATATATATATATATATATACAGCGTTTATATATACAGTTGTTTTTTTGTTTAAGCCGTAATGTAACAAAATCCTTCCATCAAGTTTTTTTACATTTGTACTAAATATGAAATAAGAAAAAACAAGACCGCTCCACGTATTTTCTTGAAAACGGTTGGTTTTTCCGATGTTTAACAAGAGAACCTTTTTAACTTTAAAAACACCATAGAATTGTAATCTTGCAAGAAAAAATTATAATTAATCACAAAGGAAAAAAGTTAGTGTCAAGAATGTATAGGGCCCTTGACACCTTTCCAAAACTGTATGCGATAATCACTGGCCAATAAACAGAGAAAGTATAAATTATCATTTGTAAATCGTGTATCAAATTTGAATCGTAAATTAAATGTAGTTCAAGACTAATTGACTAAAAATGCCATGTCTAAAGTGCGGTAGCTCACTTAAGAAGCACTTTCGGACCCAAGTTGATAGAAACTTTTTTCATATTTTTTTTATGTATTCTTTAGGGATTGTTCGTGGACACGTTGTATATATATATATATATATATATATATATATTGTTATAATGAGCCGCTCTCTCACGATGTTAGTGTTTATAATTTAATGAAATATCAATATAACTAGCTCAATTGCGTAACCCTTAAATACGCCAATATTTAAAACATGAGCGCTTCTTAATCTCAGGCTATGTGGTAGGTTCTAGACACCCAAACAGTTCACAAACATAAATAAAACAAAAACGATTTCATAGAGTAAAAAATAAATATAATTAAAACAATTATTAATTTTTTTTTCTACAAGATACAAACATGCATTTAATATACTATGTCAAAAGCATTAAACAATATTGGGTTGCTTATTTATCCCCCTTTTACTAATTATATATGGTTGCCTATACAATAATTATATGGCTCGAAAAGTAATCAAATAAAAAAATTAAAGTTATTTTTGAAGTGACTATACTGACAATGAAATACTATGAATATATGTTGTTTGAAAATGGTATTCTGCCCAGTTTAATGATATTTAATAATATGATTTAACAAATGAGGTATTATCTTTTAGAAAATATGCATATCTATTTCCACCTGGGAGTACCTGTTATTAACGGAGAGCATGAAGTTTTCAGGCTTTATATATAAAAGGTCGATAGGAGTTCAGGAAATATCAGGCTGGTTCTGGAAAGGTTGGTTGTTTGTGGCACTCTTTACGTAGGACTGGAGAATTTCCTTTAGGGCTGCTTTCGGAATAAGTTCTTGAAGTAATGAACCCGGTTTAATTAATTTAACACTTTTAGATGGTTCTTGGTGTTCTGAATATGGTTTATGTAATTCTTTTAAGCCAATGCTTCTAAAATTAACTGGCGTTGAAACAGTAAAATTTTTGATAATTGTTATTATAGAAAAAATGTTGCTTTTTCTATCGGAGACAGTTTTCAATTAAGGTATATACCTATACTATATTTTTAAAGCGACATTAATGATTAAATTAGGCTTATATATTGATTTTTTATCAATTTTAAAAATGATGCGTCGAAAAAACGTCGTTTCTATTACAAGTCGTGCAAAAATCTCCTCTTAAACAACTTTTGTTTTGTTGCCAGGACTACCACAGGAAGTTAGCGATAATTGATTATATTTTTCTAAAATTCTGCTATAACTCAAAATAATATAGATAAGGTAATTTTGTCCATTTTAATAAATTAATTTTCCGGATATTTCTGTGTGTTTCTTGTTCGTATGTCAACATTGGTTACTTTTATAAGAGCCTATTTTTATTCTATTCTAATACCCTCACATGATGAAAGTTGTATACTTTTTACACGGTTCAGCCAAAAGTCAAATTAACAATGATGTTCAAAATTATTTGTACATAAATATTTTAATCATAATTATCTTTAAAATTCTTGATTTCACGCGATATTAAGTTATGATAAATTAAAAAATGACCAAATAAAATAAATAAGCAAATAAAAATATTCAATTAAGTTCGGTATCATCATAAAAAAACTAATTTTGATCTTACATCGTGTTTACATTTCATTTACTTAATCATTAACGTTATTTCTTAGATATTACATTCTTGGGACAATATAAATTAATTAAATTGTTTATATACCGTGGGTATGAGCTGTACTATAATGATATACATATATATATATATATATATATATATATAAAGCTATCTAACATGTTTCGACACAGTGTCTTTTTCAAAGAAATTAAAAATATATATTTTTAATTTCTTTAAGACTCTATGTGTCGAAACATGTAAGGTTTGCTTTAAATATATACAAACCAGACCTTAAGTCGCCGACTAATTTAATCTACTTAATTATATATATATATATATATATATATATATAATATATATATATATATATATATATATAATAACTTCGTGACCTTGGTATGATATGGTAAACCTAATCAGTAGGCGATTAAAGGTCTGTATATTACTTCAAAATATATGTATTTAAAATACTCTACATGTTTCGGCTATATACGCCTTTTTCAAGAGAATACAAAATATGAATCATAGATTCATATTTTGTATTCTCTTGAAAAAGGCGTATATAGCCGAAACATGTAGAGTATTTTAAATACATATATTTTGAAGTAATATACAGACCTTTAATCGCCTACTGATTAGGTTTACTATATATATATATATATATATGATAGATTCAATTAGTTGGCGATTTAATCTACCATAACATACTAAGGTCAAGAAATAATTATCTTTATATCTATATATTATCTATATTTAAAAGAAATTATCGACCGTTACTATATTGGATAAAATAAATTAAAAGCGGGCAAGCGGTCTGTAAATTAAAAACTCATTGATTAGTTATCTCTATATTTCGGCAACAACTTTGTTGCTTCTTCCGGAGATAAAAATGTAGAGTTCAAAAAAATAATAAAAGTGACGTAGAACAGACAATAAAATTGATTAGATTTAATCAATTTTACTGTCCTTTATATGTCACTTTTATTATTATTTTTTAAATCTTTAGATAGCTTCATGTCGTTAGTGATGAAAAATGATTTCAAGCATATGGTCATCACATGAGCGTCTGAGGTACGTTATCATGGCGCACTAATTTTCAACAACTTTTTCGACCATTTGAGGCCCTATGTCACGAACTCGATGTTGGATTCTAAGGCTGCAAAGGTTGTTGGCTTGGTCCCGTAGACCAATGACTTCAAATAGCCCTATAGAAAATAGTCCAGAGGCGTCAAATTGCATGATCTTGGAGGTCAGTGTACAAGTCCATTTCTGGAGATAATCTTATTACCGAACACTTCCAGACCATGTTCACGCACTTTGGGGAACAAAAAGTCGTTGAGCATGGCTCTGTACCAGTCGCATTGACGGTGACAGTTTGGTTTTCTTCGTTTTTTAAGAAGTATGACGTGATTATGCCTCCAGCCCACAAAACCGCACCAAACAGTGCATTTTTCGGGGTGCATCGGTAGTTGATGAGCCACCTGTGGATTAGTGTGGCTCCAAATGCGGCAGTTTTGCCTATTTACAAAGCCACTGAGCCAGAAGTGAGCCTCATCACTGAACACAATTTGGCAGTAAAACAGTGGATCGATTTCCAACTTTTATGCGCCCTTCAATTCTTGCACCAATTTAATCTTGTTGTCATGTAAGACAAGATCCTTGAGCAAAATCTTCAACAAATTCAATGGGCACAGGCCTAGTTCTTGCGCCCGATGACGAATTGATGAATTTGGATCATCCTCAACCTGCCCTCAACGACGACGATACTTTCTTCAGTGCGCACTCTACGCAATCTCGTTAGTGAACGGGTGTCCAAAAGAGTAAATTGAGTGCGAAATTTTTCAATTGTGTTGTGAATAGTTACCTCAGTTGGCCGATGATGTATGCCGTAAATTGGGCAAAGCGCTCTGTGAACATTTTTTACTGAACACTGATTTTGGAAATAAATTTTCACAATTTGTAAATACTGTTCGGGTATTAGTCTTTGCATTACGAAATATTAAACAATACTGAATAAAATGGCGGTAGGACTTGCCAAATTAACTGACATAATATCAGAGTTTCTCCCTATTGAAAAAAAGGTCATAAAAAAACACACGTTATATTCACAACGTATGGAATGGCTGACTTTTTCTGCTAAATATTAAGCAAGGGACATGCTAAAAGGTTTTCACTTATATAAAGATATATTTAAAATCGGTGATAAATACATTCAAAAGTTCGATAATTTCGCTAAATAGATGGTAAAAATATATGAGGGGCGATTGAGATACATATAAGGTCTCTATAAAATAAGACTAAGAAGAGACAAAATATTTAATAGAATCAGTGTCAAAATGAAGTAAATTTATTGTACTACCAATTCATGTCTTCGTGCCGTCCATGAAAAGCTTTTTTATTTACTGTTGATCCAATTCCGAACAGAAGCTAGAACTTCAGCATCACATAAAAAATGTTGACCTTTCAATACCTCCTTTAACATTGGAAATTTGAAGGTGCCAAATCAGAATTGTACGCAGGATGCGAAACAACCGCGAAATTCAGGCTCGTCACTGTCTTCATCGTTTCATTGCTGCAATGCGGTCTGGCGATATCGTGGTGTAAGAAAAAATTCTTTTCGGCCTTTCTCAACGGATACTATTGTTTTAGTGATCATAAAATTTTGTAGTATATTTTGCAGATATTCATTTTGATTGACTTCCCTTGAATAGCAGGAAATGGTGAGCATGATTTTCTACGCTGATGGAACTCTTTTGAATTTTCGTACACGTGGAGAATCAGGACGATAATATTGACTGCCGCTTGTTTTCGAGGTTGTAATAATGAATCCAACATTTGACCCCAGTAATGATGTTCATGGGAAGATCAACTCCTTCACGTCGATATTGGTTAAGAAGTTCTTGACAAATGTCTTCTTTTGTTCTTTTGTGACATAATTGTCGCAGGACTCATCTTGCACAAATTTTTATCTAATTTAACGTCTGAAGAATTTACTGGACTTTTTCATGACTACACCCTAATTGTTGAGCGATTTGTTTCTGTATAATTCGGAGACTTCCTTGAATCAATGCATTCATTTATTATTTATTCTTCTCATGCGTCATTCATACTTATCGACCTGATTGATTTTCGTTGATGCCTTCATTTTGCTTTTATGACAGAGTTTCTCACCTCGAATCCACTGGCGAACATTCTTCACATCCATGGAATCGTTGCCATAAACAACTTTTAAACGTCAGTAAATTTAGATGGCCAGAGCTTATGTCGTTAAAGCTTGGTGATTTGTCGCTCCGTAATAAAAACCCAAACTTTGTGTAGTTACGAGTAATAAATTGCCAGCAAGTATAAAATCAAGTGTCTAAAAGCGAAATACATAAGATAGGCAAGTTTCAACATTAGCAAGGTAGGAATAGAAGTAACAAAAAATAAGATTTAAAATAAGAATCGCTGTGTTTCGATAAAAGCAAGGTTTCCGACGGGTGGACCGGGATCGACTTTTTGCGCGTACACATCCGAGAGGTAGAACAAAAACGCATATAAGAGGTTCGTGAATGTAAATAGTTGAACAGAGCCGGATCTAGGAAAAGTACTGAAGATAAATTAAACGAAATTATGGCAGATATGGACAGAATAGAAAAGATGTTCCAAGAAATAGGGAATAGTTTAAAGGAAGTGGATGGAAAATTAGCGCAAGTGATGTAGGACATGAAATCAACTAAGGAAGAAAATACAAAATTGAGGGAACAGATTACAAGAATTGATTTTTTGGAAAGAGAAATTAGGAAAAGAAACATTCTGGTGAAAGGAATAAAGGATCAAGAAAATGAAAACCCCATGGAAACAGAACAAAAAATACTAAATATAATACAAAGAATTGGAGTAAACATTAATGATGAGGTGCATGTTGAGGAAATAAGAATAATTGGTCAATATAAAGCAGAGGTGAACAGGCCGGTACTCGTAAAATTAAGTACAGAAAATAAAAGAAATGATATCCTAAAAAACGCAAAAGCTTTAAAAAATACAGAAATCTGGATTGACGAAGATTACCCTAGGAAAATACAAGAAGAAAGGAAGCAGTTAATACCATATCTAAAAGATGCGAGACAAAAAGGCCTTACGGCGAAGATAAGATATAACAAATTAATAGTAAATAATAGCGTATACAAAGTAAGTGACTTGAATAACGAGGAGTGTCGCAAAGTAGGAAAGGAAGAAGAAAGAATAAGTAGCGGGCAGAAAAGAACTGCTGGTGAGAGATCCCCTGAAGGCACAGCCAACATACAACAAAGTAAGAAAATAACAAAAACCCTAAACCGAAAGGATTATAAATGGGAAAAAAAAGAACAAGGACTAACTAGCAAGTCTGGAAGGAACCCGACAGATAGAAAAAACTAGATGATCAAAAAAACTACATTTACAAAACAAACAAAGACGACGAAACATGCAAACAAACAGGAAGGATGAGGGAGTTAAAAATAGGGACATGGAATGTGCGAGGCACATACGAAGAGGGGGCCTTAAATAATTTAGCAGAGATAATGACAAAATGTGGTGTGGATGTCCTGGCCTTGCAAGAAACAAAACAACTCGGTAGTAACATAGTTGAAATAGGAAAAACCATGCTTTTCAAAAGTGGTGGGAAAAATAGATATTTTGGAACCGGATTCATGGTGAACGAGAGAAACAAAAAGGCGGTGATGGATTTCAAGGCATTGTCTGATAGGGTGTGTTATTTAAGATTACGAGGCAAATATAGGAAACTGAGTATCATAAATGGGCATGCCCCGACGGAAGAAAAAGACACAAAAACAAAAAATGAATTTTACGATAAGTTAAATGAAGTATGGAACAGCTTACCGAGATATGACATAAAAATAGTGATGGGCGATTTTAACGCGAAGGTAGGCAGAGAGGAAGTATATAAGAAAATAACAGGAGGGAAAAGTTTACATGCTGACAGCAATGAAAACGGCGGGAAACTAATTGAGTTCGCAGCAGAAACTCAACTGAAAATTGTCAGCACACATTTTAGCCGCAAAGATATCCACAAAGTAACATGGGTCTCCCCTGACGGACGATCAAAAAACCAGATAGATCATGTTCTCATAGAGAGTAAACATTCTAAAGCTATTAGAAACTGCAGAAGTTACAGAGGACCGGACGCGGATAGTGACCATTTTTAGGTCATTACTAATTTAAAGCAAGAAGTACTAACAGGAAGAAAAGAGAGAAAAGTCAGACAGACATATAATTTAAAGAAACTTGGTGAGGAGCGAGTGGCAAGGGAGTTAGAAGATGAAATAAGATCAAGTCTACTAAGAGGTAGCGTAGAAAGTCAAACAATTGGAGAAGAATGGAGTAAAATACAGGCTGCAATGACAAATGCTGCAAACACCTGTTTGGGAAAGGCGGAATATAAAAGAACAGTGGAATGGTATGATATGGAATGTAGAGAGTCGATAATGGAGAGAAATAAAGCAAAACTGGAAAGAGATCGAAACAGAACAATGTAGAAAATTAGAAATTACGAAGAAAAAAGGAAAACCGCCAAGCGAATATGCAGACAGAAAAAAAGGCTGATGTTGGAGAAACAGTTAAAAGCAATAGAGGAACACTTTGTAAACAGGGAGATCAGAAATTTCTACCAAGAAATCAAGAGAACAAGGCAGAACAAGGCCACAAAAATGATTTACTGTAGAGATGAAGATGGGCTACTGTTAGGAGATCCAAAGGACATATTAAGTAGATGGGCGCAGTATTTTCAACAACTACTAAATGTAGAGGTAGAGATGGAGGAACAAACAACAACACCAACAGAACAACACCAACAAGAATGTAACAAGCAGGAAGAAATAGAAGAACCAACAGAACAGGAGCTAAAAGAAATAATTAAGGAACTTAAGAATAACAAAAATGCAGGTGAGAGTGGTATACTAACAGAAATCCTAAAACAATCACTTAGTACTAAGGATTTGGAGAGAAGAAAAAATGCCGGAGCAATGGAGTAGGGCAGTCATATGCCCGATCTTCAAGAAAGGGGACAAAACACTGTGTCAAAATTACAGGGGAATAGCTTTACTGGAAGTCGCTTACAAAGTCGTGGCAAAAATCATACGAAACAGATTAAAGATATATGCTAATGAGATAATAGGGGAATACCAAGGGGGTTTCAGGGCTGGTAGATCAACAACAGACCAAATATTCACGTTCAAGATACTGCAAAATAATAGTTATGAGCAAAATCTAGGATTGCACATGCTTTTCATGGATTTTAAACAGGCGTACGACTCAATTTCTAGAAAAAAATGTATGAAACTTTAGCAGAATTACAAATACCGCACAAACTAATAAAGTTAATAAGAATGACACTCTCGGATTCGAGAAGTAAAATTTTAGTCGCTTACAAAGTCGTGGCAAAAATCATACGAAACAGATTAAAGATATATGCTAATGAGATAATAGGGGAATACCAATTCCATCTATCTGGATGGAAGGTTCTCGGAACAAATTACAACCAGAAGAGGACTAAGACAAGGAGAACCGCTTTCGACTGACCTATTTAATCTGGTGCTGGAAGGAATCATGAGAGAAAGCAACATTCAAACAAACGGCGTAATTTTCCACAACAAAGTATAAGTTATTGCATATGCAGATGATGTAACCATATTATCGAGGTCAAAGAGGGAAGTAGAGAAAGTATTTGGACAATTTGTGAAAGAAGCAAGAAAACACCGATTACAGGCGAACGAGGAGAAGACAAAGTATATGGAAATGAGAGCGGAAGTGACAGAAGAAAATAGATATACCAAATTCAAATTAGGTCGAAACGAATATAAATTCGAAAAGGTGAAACAGATAGAGTACTTGGGTGTAACACTAACCAGTAAAGGGCAAGAACAAAAAGAAATTGAAAAACGCATGGTGAGAGGAAATAGAGCAGTTGGCGCGTTAACACGAATATTAAGAGGAAAACACGTATCCAGAACTTCTAAAATACGAATATACGAGACAATAATCCGGCCAGCTGTTCTATACTCAAGCGAAACATGGACCATGACAAAACAACAAGAAGAAAATCTGAGAATCTGGGAAAGGAGAGTGCTTAGGAAAATTTTTGGAGGAGTTAAGGAGGAGGATGGCAGGTGGCGACGAAGAACAAACACAGATTTAGAAGAAATGTATAGAAAACCAAACAGAACTCAATTAATTCGATCACGAAGAGCTAGTTGGTTGGGACATATCTCTCGGATGCCGGAACAAAGAATTGTGAAGAAAGTGTTGCACGGAGGAGAGGGTGGTAAACGAATAAGAGGGCGGCCAAGGAAAAAGTGGTTACTGGAAGTGCTAAAGGATATAGAGGAAGAATGAATTGATGACTGGAGAAAAAGAGTGAGGGACCGAAAGAAATGGAAGAAAGTAGTAGAAGAAATAAAAGCCAAGGGCCTCGAAGGCCTGTAGAGCTGTTATATACCGATAGGTCCAGCCCGCTACGGGCCATAGGCAACAATATACGTATGGAACGTAATGCGATGTGGCAACGTGTGTACGATGCCACTCCGCGTGCGCAACATAAGTCCGATGGTCGAGCGCAACAGATTGCCCGTCATTCGTATTTAGCTGTGCATACGTAAAGGTAGTTATCATGTCAGTGTATACAACAGCAGAGAAGGTACAAATAGTTTCGTGGTATCTTGCCGGCAATTCCTGTCGAACAACCGCTGATTTATTTGCTGTAGAGTACGTAAATCGGCCTATTCCTTCGCATTCGACGATTGAAAGGATCGTAAATGCGTTTAGGAAATAAGGTTGTGTAGTCGAAAATTGCCGCAAATGCCAACAAATTGACGAACGCCTCATATCCCTCTAATACCTGCCGATCGGGAGGAGAGAGACGTGAGGGTTTGTTCGTTAGTTGAAATGGGCGACCTTACGCAAATATTATGTTCCTAAGTGCTACACGAAAGCAGTAGAACGCATTAGAAGCCATCTTTCAAATCAGTACCTATGGATAAGTGCCGACGAAACTGTCGATATATTAGGACGCTGTGTGATAAATGTTGTAGCTGGTGTACTACATCCAACTACTCAATATAACGCTTATGTAATAGTAACCAAAGTTATAAATACAGTTGATGCGGAAACATTAGCTAAAACCATTTACGAGAATATGCACTAAATGCTTCATTCACACAACAGGTACAAAGAAAAAATTCTTTTATTTGTGAGTAGCAGTGCTGCATATATGTTTAAAATAGGCAGACTATTAAAGGCAACATATTCTAATATGCTGCATATTACTTGTGTAGCACATGCTCCCCACAGAATCTGTGAATATATCAGACACCTTTCCGAAAGTTGATAGACTTGTATCCGCTTTTAAAAAAGTTTTCAGAAAAGCACCATTGAGAGTACCTCTTTACAAGGAAAAACATCCATCTTTGTCATTGCCTCCCTCTCCAGTAATAACTAGATGGGGAACATGATTGGAAGCTACTAGTTTTTATGCAGAGAATTTCGATAGTTTACAAAATTTTGTTACATATTTAAATGACGATGCTCGGAGTATTTCTGAGTGCAAGGAAATTAAAAACTATTTAAAAATACAAATTTTCAATAATACATCCATGGGCGTTGAGTCATCGGCCTCTCGTGTCCGGTCCCTAGTAATAGACCAAGGTTGCTTTCCTGAGGCATCCATGAGCTTTTAGATCCATTGACCATTGTAATAAACATATTGAGTCTATCACACAAGTAAGTTCGAAATAGTGAGGAGAAAGTCAGAGTAAAATATTAAATCAAGCTTAATTAAGATTCTCTTAATTAAGCTTGATCTAAAGCAATTAAAAGCTTTAGAGAAGTTTGCTTGGTGTAGTATTTTAGCTGAACTATTATATCTACTGGTATATTCTGTACCTGAGAGTGTTTTGCATCGTCCAGTAATATGATCCATTGTTCTAGGGTGCAAATTGCATTTTCTGCAGTTATTCTTCTGAATGTTTGTGTATTTAATGACATTATTATTACTTTTAAACCTTGTATGTAAGTGCATCCTTGTAGTTTAAGAATTGATAAATTAGCGGAAATAAATTAATTAATCTGTTAATGAACAAAGTTTAAATCCAAATATCTAGGAAATGCCAAATGGATTGGGGTCGTGATTTTTGCTGCTTAATCAAGGTTTATTATGCAATGAAAATTATTCCTTAAGTCATTTTCAGATTAACACCGATATAGCGATCTTTTTGTTCTTGTTGAAATATGTACATCGTGCGTAAATGAAATGAAACCTGTTATTAAGTATAAGCGTATGCGGAAGAAAAAAAGATTGTGTGCTTAAGGTTTTTTAGGTAAATGCTTTCCGCACTTTCTTATCTTAATGAATTAGCAAGTGAAAATCGGTTTTTGTACAGGTAAAAAAAAAGAAAAAAGTATTTTTAAAGTTGATTATGAAACCGGGCGTTAGTTATTTATATTTAAAATGTTTCCTTTAAATAAGTCAAAACTTATTTCTACTTAGTGAATGCTCTCAAAAGAACAAAGTTTCTTAAATACAGAAATCTTTTTCTGTGTGTGGCTTTTCCTTTGTGGTAGTGCCGCTTCTTCTTGTAATAAAGCTAATTATAAAATTTTGATCAGAAAATAATAATGTTACTACGTGTATGTATAAGTATTTGGGAGAAATGCGCAAAACTATATTAACAAGCATTTTTTGGCTTGTGAATATAGAAGTTTATTATGCTTGTAATAGTTACAAAATATGTTAATCACGAATTGAATGTCCTATTGAATAAGTTTTCAAGCTTAGGATTCAAAAAATAAAATACGATGACTTTTAGGAAATATTAAAAGATCCGACATACTTTTTAAGAAACGTATGGCAGACAAGTGAATTCATAGTACATTTGATTATGTTTTATTTTTGACCTTATAATTTCGTTATATCTCTACACTGTTGCATCCATTCATCTCTAGTGCTTTCGTGGATTCATAAAGCAGCATAGGGAATCGAATTATAAGAAGGTTACGTACTAAGACACAACTAAAAGGATTTCGGCGTTACTGAGAAATAGGAAAAATATTAAGGAAAAGAATGTATAGATAAGATTTAGTACAGCCGCGTTATAACATAGTAAAACTTAAACGCAAGAAGGATTAATCCAGTCTACAGATTAATTTGTGAGTGCGAGAACAGCTACTTTGGACAAACCAGAAGAACTATTGGATGATAGTTAAAAGAAAGAATTGTAGCATTAGCTACTATGAATTATTACAATTACAGAAGTTATTGGGATAGAGAAACATCAAAACTTTAACCAAGAGAATCGTTACAAACTGACAATACCTGACGAAATTTACTACGAGTGTTTGTCACGATCGATACGAGTACAACGCGAAGGTTTGTACAAGTAAATTTCCAATATCCCAAAAAAAAAACAACAACAAAGAGAATCAATCTGATAGCAGATCTTGAGGAATCTATCAGGATGAATAGTTAAACGTTGATTGTTTCACTGCCCATACTGCCATCCTCGTAAAAATACTGGGTTATTAGTGAAACTGATAATGAACTACAGAGGGAAACATTTTCATGTACTTAATTCATTAAAAACTCTGTCCTTTATTTATTATATATAGCTTACCCAGCAATATATACATCGTTACTTTTGCCGATGACACTGTGGTAAGCAGTGTCCCACTCAAATGTATCTATAGCATTGCATTATCTGCAGAACAACTTGAATAACGTCCAGGATTGATTTAGGCATTTTCGAAAATAAAGGCGAAACAAGTTAAGCTAAAGTAAAACTGAATGGTTGTCAGTTGTTGCAAGCATATGCAAAATATCTTGATATATATCTCGACTGAAGATTCACATGGCGAAAGCATTTTTTGACCAAAACAAAAACAGTTAGTTTTTAAACTAAGACAAATGTTGTGGTTAACAGGGCGTAAGTCTCAATTGACCATTGCTACTAAAGTGGCTCTATATAAATTATACTTAAATGAAAGGTTCAAAAACATGGTAAAGTTGTGTTAGTGATATACAATAACTTCTATTGAATAAGTAATCAGGGAATATAGTTTATGCTACTGTAAGAATATTAATCGTGTTGGCAAATCAGTTACTAATGCCCATTAATGTGAGTAGGTTTAAAAGGTTTAGACCTGTGGTCCTAATAGATACATTTAAGTAACTCTTACAGACCTTTTATTAGTGTAGCGTTAATTACTAATTCAAATAAAGCATATTTTATTGTAAAGAAAAACTTTTCGTGAAATTTTCATTATTCTTAACAACCAGGAAGTTGACGTTGGGACGTGTAGCATTTCTACATACTGGTACAATACTGGTTAGTTTGTCGAAATATAGAAATTAACGCAACACATTAGGCGACATTTACGTGTAATGTGAGATTTAATACTAATTAGTTCTCATTAACTATATATAATCTGATATGTTTCCAGATTCTATGGAGAGCATGTGCTACACATTGGTATATGTTTCCTCAGAGACACCTTTCCGGAAATTGATAGACTGTATCCGCTTTTAAAACAGTTTTCAGAAAAGCATCATTGAGAGTAGCTGTTTACAGGGAAAAACTTCCATGTTTGTCACTGCCTCCCTCTCCAGTAATAACTAGATGGGGAATATGGTTGGAAGCCACTAGTTTTTAAGCAGAGAATTTCGGCAGCTTACAAGATATCGTTACATGTTTAAATGACGATGTTCGAAATATTTCTGAGTGTAAGGAACTAATTAGTTCAATATTTTAAATTAGGAATTTGTATTAATACAAATTCCTAATTCCAAATTGGTTAACAACATGTGCCTATTAATAATTTAAAAAATATTCCAAGTGACTTCGGATGTGGCCTTCGGGAAGACTTTTATTTACCCAGCTTATTTTGAAAAATAAGCTGGGTAAATAAAACAAATTTGGGAACAATGATTAGCAACAACAAAGATAAAAGAGATAAAATGGACCAATCAGGTGTTTATAAATTAAAATGTAAAGACTGTGAAGCTATCTATATCGGCCAAAGTGGAAGAGCCATTAAAAACAGAGTTAAAGAACACAAAAAGTCAATTTTATATAGTGAGAAAAACACAGGCTTTGCCGAACACTGTATAGAACTCAACCACTTCCCCGATATAGATAACTGCGACTTAATACACAATATCACAAAAAGCAAGAGATTGGACCTCCTAGAAATATTAGAAATAAAAATAGCGAAAAAACAAAATCTATTAATCACCAACACACAGATAGAATATGCCAATACACCCTTTATAGACACCGTAATACACAATATAGTACCACCCCCACTACACACAAGAACAGACAACATATAAGAACAAGTGCGATAGTCTTTAAGTTAGATTTATAGATCTCTTTGAGAATGGCATAACAGCCGAAACAAATGTTAGAGAATTTAAATAAATCTCATAGTGAAACAAGCCAAGTGTTTTAATTTATTTTTATTATTTACTGTATGAATAATATTCTAATGTCTGAAGAAAATCGTAGTAATGGAAAATTGAATAAAAAATGATAATTAACAATAATTAAATTGGATTTTTTCAATTCTCTCAAATCCCACGAGAGAAATATTAAAACGAAGTAGGAAAACTTACTTTTTCCCTCTTCATTTCAAATAACTGAAGTACCAAGAACAGATTAGGGTAATTCCTCAGACGAGCGATTTTTTCTTGGAATTTCTTGCCGTTGATGCAATACTACGTCCCTCACCTGTGTTTTCAACAAGGTTATGCTCTAAATACCTTTTGTAATTCTGCGATATACATTACACGTCATCAATAGTCTTTAATAAATTTCCAATATACAAGTTTTTATTTTACTTTTTCTGGTACACGAAATATGTCGCTTTATTATGTAATACAATCTATAATATTATGCACATACAAATCAGATTTCGTGATTTTAATAGTCATTTTGCTTTACTTTATAACATTTAGGAAGTATTAAATTCGTAGGCTACTGAATTCTATTAATATTAATTACATTTAATTAGTTTGTAATTGTCGGAACTGCTTCAAATTCTGTGTATATATTTTTTTTTATTAAACTCCGAAGAATACGAGCAATATGTCATTAACAATTATTGCAATAAGCGTTTAGTTTGTTTAGAATTGTATTGGACTATGCAAGAAGCTACAATAAGGGTCCTACAATTAGCCTCCTAAGTTCTACAATGCCGTTTTGAAAAGTGATGTAATAAATATCTTTTTAGTAAATGTTATATTTATTTTAAGAAAAGGAATTGTCCCTGCAGTATCCACAAACAACACCTTTACCTCCATAAAAAACAATGCTAAATATCTAGGAATTCACTTGGACCGACATCTGAATTGGAACAAACACATATGCAAAAAAGGCTCCAATTCGGTATGACATATAGAAAAATGTACCGATTTATGAATTATCAGTCGCACCTCAGTATGAAAAATAAACTGCTTATCTACCGTGAGTTTTTTATATTAGTTAACATAACACATGAATACACCTATGTCTAGTTTTAAAATAAATGCTTCAATGCATGGGAACGTCATGCAACCAACAATGCGAGTCTCATCACTTGTCGTAATAAGGCATTTTAGTTGTCAATGTCAATATTAAAATGAATTTTATGGTAAATTGAGAAAAAGTTTGTTTTTATTTATAATTCTTTAACTTTTTCATAAATGTGCGAAATATCCACCTTCACATTCCATACAATAAGCGAGCCGATTATGAAATTCCTGGAAAGAATGTGTTAAAAAATCCGGTTTGGTTCGTAATTCGTCGCAAGCTGTACTTATTCGTGCTTTTAATCTTCAATGTTAGTGAAAATTACATTATCATAAATTTCGGGTTTAAGGTATTCCAAAGAAAAGTTATTTGGTTATAAATCTGGCGAACGGGCCGCCCAAACTATCGGACCAAACCTCCCTATCTATCTATCAGGAAGACTTGAATTTAGAAAATTTATAATTGCTGCAGTTGAATGAATTGGGGCTCAATCCATTTGAAACCAGGAACCTTTAATGGCATTAAGGCTATGTATAGAGATAAGAAAAACTCACGATATATGTCAGTGTTACGACCTATGACCATTTTCATCATCTCGGAGTACGCAGCTTTAAATTTCAACGAAATTTCGCAATATGCTTTTTATGTTCAGTGCCGGTGACACACACGTGTGTGTCATCGGCTTTCTTCGTCAGAATCCGCTGTCACACCATGTATGGCAAAGGCATATGGTACTGCAGTAGAGCAGTTTTATATTGGCAGTTGGAGGAGATTGTTGTATTTGCTGTGGCTGCTTAGTAATGACGTTTGTGAAAGGTATCGGTTTTGTGTTTCTGTGTTTTACGGTGTCGGATGTAGCAGGACCATCTAAACTGAAAAGAAGTCGAATCAATGTGAAAAATATAATACCACTGACGGAAACTGAACTGCATGTTATTGCAGAAAACGTTTGGGACAGTTCTGGGAAAGAAATTGTCGTTTCTGAAAAATCTTGGTCAGGAGCGGAGGATGAATCTGATGATTCCGAAAGGGCAGAATGTGACGGTCTAATTGAACCAAGAGATATTTCAAGTAATGAAGACAATTTTAGTAATGCTCACACGCTAAATTTTGTTTGGAATGATATTCCTACTTAAAAAAAAATGTTTTCCGGCTCTCAAGGCTCAAGGAGAGGGTTATCCTGGAAATACCGACTTTTCTTTTTACTAATTACCGACGACTTGTTCATTGGTATCGTAAGACAAACTAATATATATGCTCAAGAAGTGTTTATAAGTAGTTCTGCCACAGAGAAATCTCGAATTATCGACTGGAAAGAGCTTACTGTGGCTAAATTCAAAATTTTCTTGGCTATCTGGCTCCATATGGGAAACGTACATATAAACCGTCTGCAAGACTACGGGAGAAAATATGAGCTGTTTGCTATTCCTGGATTACAGAAATATATGGGTAGAAATGGATTCATGTTTGTAATTAGGACTTTCCACTTCTCTCCAAATCTAATCAGCGAAGATTATGGTGACCGTCTTCAAAAAAGAAGGTTTCTCCAAAACTATTTTAATAAAAGAATAAAGGAGATCTATTATCGAGGACAGCAGTTATCTTTGGATGAATCTATGCTGTTATAGTTATGAAGATTACGGTTTCGTCAATTTATGAAGTGAAAGAAATACAAATATGGTATGAAGCTTTACTAGCTAGCTAAGCCTCATGGATTTGTTTTACGTTGTAATGTGTTCGACGGTGCTCAAGGTGAATTGAGCGGCTCCGGACATGCTGAAAAAGTTGTTATGTCACTAATGTACTGGCTCCTGGATGTGCAAGGGAAGTTTTTGGGGAGTACTTTAGTGGTGACGCTAGAAATAAAATGATACAGCGTTACTCGATGGGATTACCTCTGGTCTGTACATCGGATGGGTCCGTGTCTGGCTCTCTTTTCTTATGAGATTGGCCATGAGGAAATATCAAGAGCTATCCTCAGGCTAAGAAATAGGAATCACTCTGGCAATGGTGGTATTCCAACAACACTGATTAAGTGTTCCCTGGAGTTTCTAGTGCGGCCATTGCAATATTTATTTAATATCTCTCTGGATACTTGTACGTTTCCGGTTGTGTTTAAGAAGTCCTTGGTAGTGCCAGTTCATAAGCGGAAATCTTCGTTGTCTATTGAGGATTTCAGGCCTGTGTCTGTTTTGAATGAATTTTCTAAGGTACTGGAGAGAATTGTGTCTGACAGGATCACTAATTTCCTACCTATGAACAGTGCGTTGAGTGATGTGCAGCATGGATTTCGCATGGGCTTTTCCACTGCTACTGCAACGCACAACTTTGCTGACAAAATTTATAAGGCGATTGATAAGGGAATGTATGCATTAGGATTATTTTTTGACTTAACGGCTGCATTCGATACTGTTCGTCACGACTTTCTTATAGAAAAACTTTACGCGTTGGGTATAAGGGGTGGGGTTCTTGCATGGATGAATTCATATCTCACCAATAGAACAATGTCTGTTAGGCTGGATAATGTAAGAGAATACTGTGTTGAGCTTGGAGTTCCGCAGGGATCAGTGCTTGGGCCGATATTGTTTATAATGTTTATAAACTGCTTACCTAGACATGTTAATCCAGATGGACTGGTAATGTTTGCTGATGATACTTCAATGCTCGTGATTTCTGATAATGAAGGGGATCTGTTATCTAAAGTGCAGCAAATCTTGACAGCTTTTAGTGAGTGGTACTTCACAAACTGTCTTTTGTTAAACACTAGTAAATGTGAATGTGTTAAATTTTACAAACGAAAAGATATAATAATTGATAGTTTTGCTTTCCCTAATGGTGATAAACTGAGTGTTCTTGAGAACATAAAGTTCTTGGGTGTATTCATCGACGAGCATTTGACCTGGTGCGAGCACGTGGACTATGTGTGTGGTAGACTTAATAGTGCCTACTACACAATACTTAAATTGAAATCCAGTCTTCACAAAAATTATTTGATAGATGTGTACTATGCTTTGGTGTATTCGGTTCTCTCATATAATACTGTTCTGTGGGGTAATTCTGTAAATTGCAAACGTGTTTTTGTACAGCAGAAACGTATTTTGCGGTTAATTTTTAATTTGCGTAGTGACGAACCTTGCAGACCGATTTTTGGGAGAGGGCCGAATATTAACGTTGCCATGTATATACATATACAAGTGTATTGAATACATAAGAGGCAATTTAGACAGCCAGAATTGTGGGGCACATAATTATCCGACACGTTATGGGCACTTGTTGCGAACTGATCGCCATAGAACGGCGAGCTTTGAAAAATCACCGGCATATGCGGGTCAGATTGTATATAATAAACTTCCATCAGATATAAAAGATGTGCGTGACATGGGAAAGTTTAAATCAACTGTGAAGCATTATCTCCTACGTAAGTGTTACTACTCAGTTAAAGATTTCCTGGAGGAATAGTAAGCAAATGGTTTACAGACTTCATATGCATGCACGTTCCTGAATCTACATGAACTTGTTTCGTTTATTTTAATATTTGTTTTATTTTATTGTTTGTTTTTTTTTGTGATATACGTGATATATTTCTTTAAGTATTAAGTAATTTTTTTTTGTATGACTAATGGCAGTTTGGTCCTTTATTATTGTATTTTCTTTTATTGTGACGACTCATGTACACTAAGTTTGTGTCTAAAATGAATAAATATTATTATTATTATAATGAGGGGCTTTGAAAATAGAGGGCATTCGTTATATATGGATAATTTTTACAACAGTGTTACTTTATATCGGACACTGATTCAGAACAAAACGCATCTTACTGGTACTCTTAGAAAAGGTAGAAAGAAACTCTCAAAACTGTTGCCAATTCTAAAATACACAAAGCTGAAATTCTCACTAAATATTGCAATGGAGTCGGGGTGAGTAAATGGAGGGATAAACGAGAAGGTCTGTTTTTATAAACAGAATTTGAGAAATGATTGACGTTCGTAGAAAAAGAGGAGGAATTGCTAGGAAACCCAAGGAAATTGCCAAGTATAATGAGTATATGTCAAGAATTGACCGACAGGACCAGATGCTTTCCCATTGTGCCTGCGAAAGAAAAACATTGAGATGGTGCAAGAAATTGGGGATACATTTGATGTCAATGTCGTTTCTAAATAGTTATTTTATGTTCAAAGCCTATGTCAATGAAAGCATGAGCTTTTATGATTAGAGTCTAGCGGTCATTACAGCGCTTTTGTCAAATAAAGTATTACATACTACACAAAAAAACACGGCTACGCAACATTTTCCGACAAAGCTTGACAGAACGCATAGAAAGAGATGCAGTCTGTAGTCATAGAAGTATTCATTAAATGACAAATATTACTGCCTTGCATGTAAAGATCAACCTGGTCTTTGTTTAAATGGGTTAAAGGATTTTTACTTTTATATTATTTCATTGTGTGTTGTAACAAGAAATTTTTTTGTTTATTTTGGAATACGTTATATTTGACGTAGAATTTGAAAATATATAGTGGCACACATGGTGCGTCACTGGCTTCCTGCAATCAATTTTAAGCGAGAGGCCGGTGGCATACTATGCGTGCCAGTACTAAAAACTATCTAAACATCAGTGAGAATAATAAAGAGAAGATGTACAGTTCTATGCAATAAATTGGCGTACACTTAATATACGATAATTTAAATCAGGCTTTTGGTTTCCATAAGTACGGGTTAAATATAAAAAATATAGGCTTTAACACTTCCATTTGTCATATCGCGTCAAATCAATTTGTCCTATTTGACTGACAGATGTAGATCGAAATATACCCGCACATTTAGATTTGTTAAGGCTCACATTATAGCGAAATTTGAAGATAACTGGTCAATTAGAGCAGTGGCGCAGCAATTTGGCATCGATAAATCTATTGTGCTAAAAATTAAGGAACAGTGGCAGGAGGAAGGAACAGTTTCGAGAAGACGTGGTTCTGCTCGTCCACGAATATCGATACACGAAGAAGACGCGCTGCTTTTGCGGCATTTGAGGGAAAACCCTTTCAATACCGTTAATAATGCTAAAATTGCAGGAAATTTTCCTGGATCACGATCCACAGCTAATCGGAGAATTCAAGAATCAGACTTGAAAAGTTGTGTGGCGGTTAAAAAATTATCGCTGACAGAAGTTCACAAACAAGCTCGATTATTATTTTCCTTAAATCATGTTTATAGGGAATTGTCTTTTTGGCAAAATGTCATATTAACCGATGAAAAGCTGTTTCAATCTACGTATAATGGTCGTATACGTGTGTATAGGACCGCCGCATGTACTATTTAATGAACAGTATATATATATATATATATATATATATATATATATATATATATATATCCAGTACAAAGGAGTGGACGGTTCAACGTAAATGTAGGGGGTTGGTGCAGTTATAAGGGGCTAGGAGTTTGTTACAAAGTAGACGGGCGGTTCAATGCTGACAACTATAGCCATATATTAGAAAATGTAATGCTACCGTCTGTTCGACAATTATATCCGGAAAATTTTATTTACCAACATGATAATTGTCCTGTACATACGGCTAATGTTGTTAGAACATGGCTATATAACAATAACATTGAAACGTTACCGTGGCCCGCTAACAGCTCAGATTTTAAGCCTATTGAGAATATCTGGGGTTTATTAACTAAAAAATTATATTCTCAAAATATTAATTTTCTTAACGTGAATCGCCTTTGGGACTATAGAAAATGCTTGGGAAGAATTAGCGGCAGATGAAAATTACATGCAGCAATTAGCAAACTCAATGCCCCCTCGATTGAATAGAGTCATTGAAGTAAATGACGAAATATTAATGTTTTCTTGTGATGGTTTTATATTTATGTTTATTTGTATTTTATATTTCGTGTTAATTATTAAACAATTATATAATATAGTAAATTTTCTTTATACGCATACCTACATAAGTTCATACTAAAACTTAACCTTGATAGTTTTATAGAAGATCAATAGAATCAAGCATTTTGAAAACTAATGTCAATAATAAAGGCATTACTTAACCTTTTAAATATGGGAAAAATAAACTGTCTTCGCAGTGATAAAATAATGCCAGAATGAGCAATAAGACGTGTACGCCAATTTATTGCACAGAACTGTATATTAACAAAAGAACAACTACTACTAAAGAGTGCGGAAACTGCCGGCCACTGACATGCGCACTGTAAATATCGTCTGCCGTGAACGTGTTAAAATCACTTATGGCTTAATAACTTGTGTGCTCATTTCCAAAATATTTTTAACATTACTGCTTTTATTACGTGTGAGTTTGTTGATTTTATATAAAAATGAACAATATAGAGCCGTTATCAAGTAGGTACCTTACAAGACAAGACAAGGAAAAGCTCCAAAAATTATTCTTGAAAAACTATTTACGAGTCATCAAAATTGTTTAAACATGGTCCAGAGTTATTGCATGGCGATCGCCGTTCAGATAGCCCTAATGCTGTGATCACTTCAGATGTTGAGAAAAGCAAGTGTTTGGTACTGGAAGATGCAAGATTAAAAAGCAACAATTAGTAGGTTTACTAGGTGTTTCAGAAACTACTGTCTTTAGAATTCTATACGAGTACCTTGGAATGACGAAAGTTAGTGCAAGGTGGATTCCACAAATGCTTTCGCCATTACAAATATATGTCTAGATAAAGAAGCGTGAACAATTCTTATCGTTTTGTGCAGTGGAATCATATTTAATTATCAACCCACTCGTCACTGGAGTTGAAATTTTGCTTCAGCATTATGATCCAAAATCCAAACCAAGAGTCGATGCATGTTAACAGCTCGAGCCGTCCCAAGAAGTTTAAAATCACCTCTTCTGTAGGAAAAATAATGACAATTGTTTTTTGGGACTGTCAAGGAATTTTTATGATTAGCTGAATAAGTGTAGTATGGCAATGGAGAGTATTACGCAAATTTGATGCATCGTTTCGGAGTTTTATTAAATTGAAAAGATGCGGAAAACTTACGCAAGGTGTCACGTTGCTCCATAACAATGCACCAGTGCACAAGTCAAGACTTTGAAAAGTTGATTTTGCTGATAGTAGCTTTAAAGAAACTGAACCACCTTATAGTCCAAATTTAGTTCCAAATGACTACTTTTTGTTTCCGAATCTCAAAAAGAAACACTTAGGGGGATAAAATTTATCAGAAATCACTCATTACAACTGTAGAGAACCATATTGGGGAGAAACAAAAAGAATAAGTTTTAATGTAGGTGTAGGTTTCCGCGGTGGCTCTCTAGATGTAGATCTCGGTTTCCGGGTTGGAACCGCGTCGAGTTAGGCGTAATTGCCAACGTTTCGTCCACTGTTTCAAGGGACATCTTCAGGGCTGTACGTAGATGTTCGTCGTTTCGCAGTAGCTTGAAGAATGCTATGACAGAGACCGGTAAATCGCGCCTAGTGTGCTTTACCCTCTCACGAAGTAAGGAGGCGCTAGCACGGCGACAGATTTGTTGGGCTGAACGGGATTTGATGTGGTGTGTAATGCGTACGAAGGTAGGTATGACCATTGCTGTCTCGGCAACGGAGTAAAAATGTTAATGAAGAAATTTGTCTTACCAATCTCTGTCGCAGAGTACCAAAAACTCTACCAAATATGGAAGAAGACCAGTGTTTTTGGGACTCTGCGACAGAGATTGGTAAGACAAATTTCTTCGTTACCTTCGTACGCATTACACACCACATCAAATCCCGTTCAGCCCAACAAATCTGTCGCCGTGCTCTTCTATACCTTCAAAATATTTATGTTTCTGGTTCACTGAACAGATATAGTATTTTTACGATAACAGATCAGTCACGTTATCAATGTGCGCCACAGAACTTTGACAAATCTATTGTTCACATTTTGCAAATAATTATTAGGTTTAGGTATAGGTTATAGTACACTAAGTACACTTAAAAACTTCAACAATTTGCTGTTTTTACAAATGGCATTTAGGTTATAGCTTAAACTGTTTAGAATGTTAATATTGTATATTTATCACAATACATTAAAAAAAATACTTAGTTTATGCTAATTAATAAAGGCAATTGTATTAGTACTTTTATTTTGCAAAATTTATTAAATATAATATCAATGTTTGAGAATAAAAACGGAAGAAATGTAAATAGTTTATAACAGTAAATATTAATAATTAATCATGTATGATATAACAATACCTATATATGTTAAATGAAATAATATAATATAAAAGTTTTATATTTTTAAGTTTTCATCATATTTCACTCACGAGTTTCTCTTAGGCACAGGTAATAATTGGTTCTGCATTAGAAGTAGACTAAAGCATATAAATGTGGTGTAATATAAAGTCCAATAGATAAAATCAAAACACTATATTGGCTCTTAATTTCACAAATATTTTCATTGGATCAAAAGAATTCATAGATATATCTATGATAAGGTAAAAGTGCAGCCGTAACTTATACATATGAAACCACTATTCGTATGGTATGAATTTTCAATATCAACTAGAATAGTTAGTTCTTTACCCCTAAATACATTAATCATTAATGAAGTATGTACCTATACCTTTTTCTAAATTTTATTTTTGCTTACACGAAAAAGAATTATTTCATTATTTCATTTGTCAACAAAACTCAAAGAGGCCAAAAGAGTGAAACGTTAGAGCTCAAAACATCATCTTCCTCTTCTTCTAAACTAATTATGAAAGGTGCGATATCATTTAAATCAAATCCCACTTTCCTAGCCCAACATTTTTCAATCTTGACTTCAGTGTGTGTCATGTGTGTGTGGTATGTTCTGTGTGTCAGACTGTTAACCCACACTTCAGCAGTTGCTTGACTTACTTAATTAATTCCGTTAGAAAAATATTATGTTCTTGCTGTGAATGTTGTTTAAGATTTATGTATGTTCCTTGTTGCGTTTCACACAAAGCACAAATTATATGACTTTTTCTGGTAGTTTCCACTTTTTGATGATGAATATCCCAAATATGCATATTCCTATAGGATATTCGGCTAAGGTAAAGCATACATCTGCCACCGATTTTCGCAAAAATAATTATTGAGGCGTAAAATAATTAAGGGGGGGGAGTTTAGAGAACATTTAGGGAAGCAATTTATTCTAATAAAGTTTACAAAGCTCAAATACATTCAAATGGCAACCTCAAACGTTACGTTTATACGTTTATGTCGTTTATATCCAATGTTGTATTAGATTTACACTTTATTTAATAATATTTAATAATGACTATATAACAGCTGTTTCACAGTACAACGGTTTCTTCGGATATAACAAGCGGTACTATGTAGATAGTATGTGGTGTGTAATGCGTACGAAGGTAGGTATGACATTGCTGTCTCGGCAACGGAGTAAAAATGTTAATGAAGAAATTTGTCTTACCAATCTCTGTCGCAGAGTACCAAAAACTCTACCAAATATGGAAGAAGACCAGAGTTTTTGGTACTCTGCGACAGAGATTGGTAAGACAAATTTCTTCATTACCTTCGTACGCATTACACACCACATCAAATCCCGTTCAGCCCAACAAATCTGTCGCCGTGCTCTTCTATACCTTCTCTTCTATACTTTCAAAATATTTTTGTTTCTGGTTCACTGAACAGATATAGTATTTTTACGACAACAGATCAGTCACGTTATCAATGTGCGCCACAGAACGTTGACAAATCTATTGTTCACATTTTGCAAATAATTATTAGGTTTAGGTATAGGTTATAGTACACTAAGTACACTTAATACACTTACATACTAGGTAGATAGTACCGCTTGTTATATCCGAAGAAACCGTTGTACGGTGAAACAGCTGTTATATAGTCATTATTAAATATTATTAAATAAAGTGTAAATCTAATACAACATTGTGTGTTTTTATCATTTGATATGGATTTACATCAAGTAAAGGCAGAATCGATTCAATCGTTTATATCCAAATACACATAAAACATCTATTTTTAGTATCCTTCATTTACTAATGCCATTTTCGTTTATATTTACGTTGTATTGACTTTGATAAGCGTATATTTTGCAAATAAACGCTATGGAAAATTTTACTATTAAAAGGACATTTGAATGCATTTGATTTTTTTGTAGCTTAACGGCCTTAACGGTGCTTTTCCGATATTCTATTAAAACTCTTTGGACACATTGGGCGAGGAACGGTTTTACTTGAATTCATTATAACTTATTATAAGTATGGTTGCACAAATATCAATTAGTTATTGTAATAGTTTCAACTTCTAGCACCTGTAATTAATGAGTTGTTCTTATGAACAGTTTTGCTATATATTATAAATAAAATGTTGCAACATAAATCAAATTAATTTTAGCTCATTTAATTGGTAATTTGTTAATTTGAATATAGATTTCTGTTTTTAAGGCGATTGCTGCAATCGCCTTAAAAACAGAAATCTATATTCAAATTAATAAATTACCAATTAAATGAGCAAAAATTAATTTGATTTATGCGCTATCATTGAATAGTTCCGAGTTATTGGCGCTGCGCCAATAACTTGGAACTATTCAATGATAGCGCTGAAAACGAAATAGTCCACATTTCTAAATTAATACTCTAAAATGCTTTTCTCATTAAATGTGGAAAACTATGGTTTTATATTAAACGTACTTACTTATCTACAAATTCTTCGGGTATTGAGCAGAAAAATACTGGGTTTTTGTTCCGAAATTCTAAAAAAAAGAGAATTTTAGTAATTTAAAAAGTATGTAACTTAATTGTTTTCCCAATATAATCTATGTGTACCCCTAAATTGGTCTTTGATCTCTTGATAAAGCAGTACACATTACAAAATATAGCAGTTTTTTCTTTAAAAAGCATTTTCTAAAATTAGATTGTAATTCTACAGTGGCGCTATTTTGTGTTTTATATTAACCAAGTGCCTCTCTTAAGAAACCTGTGGCGAAGCCACCAGTTTTTTAATGAACGAGTGCTTTAATGTCTTATGAAACGTGTTTCTCATGCTATTTTTTGCAATTAGCTTTATTAATGTATTTTTTTAAGAGAAAATGAGAAATTTGATCATTTAGAAAAATTTTATGGCAGTTGGTAACGTATGCTTAGAATAAAATTCAAATTTTTGAATTTAGTTGTCTATGGTTCACTTTAATTAGCTTGACATTTCACTCTTCATAATAAAATATCCGTTATTTTATTGTAAATATAATTACCGTATGATAAAATGTTTATTCATTGTCAATTTAATCATAACCTTAAATTATCACTATAACTATTGACTTATAGACGTAGTGTAACAATTTGCTACTAAATGTTCCAAGCTTTAATGATGCACTCATTTTTAGTGCTTTAATAGGTCTCGTAGCAACGCTAATTGCAAAATAGTATTTTTAATTGGTTTTATTGGAACGTCGTGCAAGCTATCATGAACATCATAATCTTTTCCCTCTATTACCCTAAGGTGCTGAAGTTTTGCCCGAAGCTCCTGATTCATTATTCTCATTATACATTAATTTTATTACATATTATTATAATATGTACATACACAACGTAGGTATGGGTACTTATTACAGCATGTTATTAGTAGCGACGAAAAGCATTTGGTTCGACTTAGAAATCATCAATGCATAATAAGTATCAGTTGTGTATATCCATATGTATGTTTCTAACATTTTCTGTAGTACTGTATATAACGCTAGTGCATAGATCTAGAAATAAAAATCATATTTGTCCTACATCCACAATTTAAAATTTTTCTGATGAATTCGAAACCATACTCTTCGATTTATTTTATGATCATATAGAAAATCAATTGTTAATCTTTCAACATGGGACGATCTGCTACAACAAATCTTTGTAATTTTAAATCATTACATATTCGCTGCTTTTGATTATCGGTACCAAATTGATACAATTTTGGCAGACTTTTTGACCGCGTACAACATTTGTTTGGTCTAAGTAACTTAATGCCTTTGGGTATAATATAAATTGTCGGGTATTATTTGACGAACCGCTTTAATTACTTGAAGCGTTTTGGCTTCAAATCATTTATTCTATTCTTTTCTGAGATGTCCTGGGGTTAGTTTTTTTTTTACTTTTCATAAGTTATAAATCTGTTTTATGTTTTCACTTCATATGCATTTTTATTAAGATTATCCTGTAATTGACTTCTGCTGTTGGATAACAAATTATTATTATTAGTAGAATTTAAATGTAGTTAATAAAAATAATTATTTAATAATGAGTAAATAACATCCTTTTAATTATTAGGTAACTAAATATACAGTGCTGCAATTTTGGTTGCATATTAGCCACTGACGAATGTATGCATTCTTTATAAATTAACATTTGTTTCCGTTAACAAATAGATAATTCGAAATATAAATTTTTAGAAACGAAACAAGGAATAATAAATTTAGGTATTAAACATAAAATAACTTTTATTAAAGTTGTTACGAAAGAAAATTATGATTAGTTTCTAATTTAGTATGAGTACTAGTTAGCACATGAAGTATTAATGTATTTTATCAGAATAATTGAAACATACATGAGTAGGTAAACCCCACCAGTTTTGTATAATACAAAGGTATTTTTAATAATATAAAATATTATTAAAAATCTGGTGGGAAGAACACAAATGCAGGTTCACGATTAATATTTTCTGTGAACATGTCCGAATATATCCTCTCCCCAGAGACGTAGATACGTATTTCGCTTTTCTACAAGCTCATCGGTACGCCCCTGCTGGAGAAAGGATATTTCCAGACACATTCACAGAAAAGAACCACCTCGCCCTATCACCGTAATTATCCAGAACGAACGCAGAAGTACATTCGGCGCTACCTGTTGTCAGACAGCCGAAGTACCTCGCATACCGTCCACATAATTAATGTGAAGTAACGACGCCCTTTCAAAGGTTAGCACAGCCAACTCTCTAGAAAACTGCATTTTGTTTGTGCCTTCACTCATACTACGGCTTAACCACATGTGTAATGTATCAGAATAATTGATAGGGCGAGGTGGTTCTTTTCTGTGAATGTGTCTGGAAATATCCTTTCTCCAGCAGGGGCGTACCGATGAGCTTATAGAAAAGCGAAATACCTATCTACGTCTCTGGGGATAGGATATATTCGGACATGTTCACAGAAAATATTAATAGTGAACCTGCATTTGTGTTCTTCACACCAGATTTTTAATAATATTTTATATTATTAAAAATACCTTTGTATTATACAAAACTGGTGGGGTTTACCTACTCATGTATGTTTCAATTATTCTGATACATTACACATGCGGTTAAGCCGTAGTATGAGTGAAGGCACAAACAAAATGCAGTTTTCTAGAGAGTTGGCTGTGCTAACCTTTGGAAGGGCGTCGTTACTTCACATTAATTATGTGGACGGTATGCGAGGTACTTCGGCTGTTTGACAACAGGTAGCGCCGAATTTACTTCTGCGCTCGGTCTGGATAATTACGGTGATAGGGCGACGCAAAGAATTTGGTATGCTTCTTTTTCGAATGCTGACGAAAATTAGAAAAAATTCTAACACGTATCCATACTTAAAAGTCACCAATGTGAAATAAGTATGCATTGTTCATATTCATGTTTACATAGATATGTTTTAACATTTTTGTAGTTTACATATGTTTAAAGGCGGTTTTCTAGTAAATAATTGAACTACTGTATTCCAAATTGTTATACAAAATTGAAAATCGTCAAATTTAAATTTCAAATTGAGTTCAAAGAGTGTATTTCCAGCCGCCACGAAAATTCCCAAATTTTGAAATTACTATTGTTTATGTAAAAGCGGCATAAGCAGTGTTGCCAGATATAGGGATTTTTTGGAAATGTAAGAGTATAGAGGAATGTGAGCCTATTAAATACGAACAGTATATTTTATAATATTAGTAATCATAGTGACATCTGTTGGATTGTACTATTATAATATTAATACTTCCTAAATATCATATAACCGAATGGTATGAAGAATCAAGTGGTTAAACCCACGGCGTTTTGAAATAGCTTATTTGTATATTTATTTAGTTCTGGCAAACTGATGTGTAAATACTTTAATTAGGCACCCCGCGGGGTCTTTTTATTACAGGAACTTGATTTTGTCTATACATATTGACGAATAATAGCGACTTGACACATTCGAATTTTCTTTGAGCATCCTTTATTGCGTTTTCTTTTTCTTGTTTGAATGCTACATTTGACAATTGTAAATTTGTAAATTGTTCCACAAGCCTTTATGGCCCCTAACATTTTCTGTTATGGTTCATCTATTTAATACACGGTAGTTCCTATTGCTGGTGCCTATTAAGAAAGTTATTTTTAAGTAGTGATTATATTATTTATATATTTACGAATATATAAAATTTATTTTTACATAACATATTACATTTAAAACGAACCCAAATAAAAGAAAATTAATTGATGTGGAAATTAATAACACATATTCCGAAACTATAAAATTTAAGCTTAAACACTTAGAAAGCCAAAAATGATAAACTGCTCCCATACTCTCTACTTCCTCGTTCTTTCCGATAAAAAGCGATTTCACGAGTAGAGCTAAAATTGGAATTATAATATTCTTTTCATTTAAGATAAATTCGCATTCAAGGAAATTTTAAAAAATTCTATGGATTTTTTTTTTGTGGCGTAGGGAAAAGTAGGGATTTTATTTAAGTCTTGGTGCAGATATTGAGGTTAAAGTTTTTGGAAACACTGGTTGTCGTTAGACTAATTCACTGAAATTTTGAAATTGAACAACGTTCATGCGTGTGTTCTGGATCGTACGTCAGAAACCATAGTACATTTATTCAATTGCAAACCTGTAGAGGGCACAAAATATTTTTTTCTTGTAAGTATCTGTAAGCATATTTCCGGTGATTCTTGCCATTCTCGGTTTTGTTGTAGTTTGTTTATGGCATTTCTATTAGTTCAATAATTCTTAATATTTACTTTGGTGCGTTGAACAATTTTAGTCGGTTTAGGTGGTTTAGCTTTTGTGACAGCGTTTTATTTAGAATAAATTCATATTTTAAAGATTATTTAAAAGACAATATTTAAATGTAATAAATAAGAATTATATTTAGTGGATATTAATTGTTAGTATTAGTATATTCTAGTATCTTAGGTATTATATTTAAAGTAATTATCATATACTTCCCTAAATTAGTTACGTATATGTTGGTATAGGTATTAAAATTAAGTCTATTCATAATGCAAGTAGAAGTTTTAAGAGTACGAAAGTGCATTGTGAGATAATGTGTTGATACAACATCTAGCAGCTAAGTTTACAAAGTAATAAATGAGAAAATGAGGTATTACCTTTATTTTTTAATATTATAGGTAGAGACAGGCACTTAGGTCGGCCAGCATTGGCGTCACTGCCTGGGGTTTACTAAAATAATCTGCGCGTTATTTATAAAAAAAATTATCGTAGAATTATTGAAAATGCAGATAAAAGATATATATAACGTACGTTTTTACAGTAGTAAAAACGCAGAAAAAATTGTTCCATAGCTAGCGATGTAATATTCGCGTAGTTAAAGTGGCCTTTAAAAGTAAAATCAACATTAATTCTATTTTAATTTAATACATTTATCTCTGACGCAAACACTTTTTTCATCATTTAAAGTATGTAGCACTGTTTCTACGTGGACAACAGCTTCAACCGAATCCGGTTAGGACGACGAAGTGTTCTGTTATTTTTTTATTGCGTCCACTACTGGAACGTAATTCTCATAAATCATTTTTAAAGCTGCTGCAACTTAAAGATTTTGAAATCGTATTTGACTGAGCCCTTATTGCAGCTTCTTATTTATGGCTTAGTTGTAAAATCACCAACTTTATCTTAGACAAAGGTTTGAAATAATAAAATGTTGCTATGTTGTACATGTTAACCATGTACCCCATCGTGTAAGAATTGGCTGCGGCGGTTCTAGGATGTAAGGACATTGTGAATGAAAGAACCGAATACGTTTTAGAGATTTAAGAAAAAACACTTTCGTCTGTCCTATTAGTTGTTTCACATTGGGATAACATTTTCGTATAGTGTCTGCTACAAGATGTAAAAGCATGAAGCAACCATAAAACGTGTGGTAAGTTTGGCTGAACTTCTTTGAATTATTGTCCCATGCGATACATAACTGCGGTAGCATCGATAACACAGGCCTACAAAAAAAATTTTTTTTTTTGGTGCATCTCTGTTTGTTTGAATTGTCGATAAAGTAGGTAATGTACAGTATATTGACATACGTCATTTTAACTCATCAGCTATAGTTTACCTACTACCCTCATTGTGAATTGTTGTCGGTCTTGTTATGGTCTTGTTCGTAACTAGTCATTATTACAATATCATCGGTAAAGTTTGTAAAATATGCGTTGAACATTTGCGACAATGGGAGAGAGGGAAACGTAAGTCTTTAAAGTTTGGAGTGCCTATGATATGGCGAGAACAAAAAAATCATTATGACGACTGTTACTTTTGTATGATTAATATAGTGGGCATCAACAAAAACAATCGCCATAAATGGAAATAACCCAATATTTCTTCAGTAGAAAGACCTGTTCCTCATTCAGAAAATGTTCCAATACCAACTTTTCACCAGGTAGTGCAGCAATCTCAGGAGGATGAAGCTGAAATACCTATTTCTTCCCAAGTAGATGATGACTTTCAATACTGCGGAATAACATCAGATCCTAAGCCATTTTCGCAGAGACTTAGATCTTTCGAAGGAACGTGCTGAGTTACTAGCGTCAAGATTAAAAGAAAAAAAATGTCTTTCCTCAGATGTTCGAGTGTCTACATATCGCACGAGAGAGGGAAAGTTATTGAAGTTTTTTTCATCTGATGAAAATTTTGTGTATTGCTGTAATGTGAGTGGTTTGCTGGCTTTCATGGGTTTAACGATCTATCAGCCCAATGAATGGCGTCTCTTTATTGACAGTAGTAAACGAAGTCTAAAAGGAGTTCTTCTACATAATGGAAATAAATATGCTCCCGTTCCAATTGCACACTCAACATGTGTAAAAGAAGAATATGAGGTAATTTCAAATCTTTTACAAAAAATAAAATATATTGAACATAACTGGGTGATCTGCGTCGACTTGAAGATGGTTAATTTTTTATTGGGTCAACAGAGTGGTTATACTAAATACCCATGTTTTATTTGTCTCTGGGACAGTCGAGCTAAATCACGTCATTGGACTGCAAAAAATTGGCCTGTGAGAGATGCTCTTGTTGTTGGGGAAATAAATGTTATAAATGAACTCTTAGTTTCAAGAGAAAAAATCATTCTTCCGCCATTGCATATAAAATTAGGGCTAATGAAGCAATTTGTTAAGACTCTCGATAGAAACGGTCAATGTTTCCAGTTTATTTCTCCCAAATTTCCTGGTTTAAGTACTGAAAAACTAAATGCAGGTATCTTTGATGGACCTCAAATACGTAAATTGATGAAAGACACAACTAATTTTGAGACTTGTATGAATGATGTGGAGAGGCTTGCCTGGCAATCTTTTGTAGCAGTTGCACAAAATTTCCTCGGAAATCATAAGGCTGACAACTATGTAGAACTAGTAGAGGAAGTGCTGGTGCTATTCAAAGATTTAGGCTGTAATATGAGTATAAAATTACACTCAATAGTCATCTACATCATTTCCAACACAATTTAGGAGATCTAAGCGAAGAACAAGGGGAACGTTTCCACCAAGATCTAAAAACAATGGAGAATAGATACCAAGGAAGGTGGGACAGTCATATGATGGCTGACTATTGCTGGGGAATCATGCGAGATTGCCCGAGGCAGTTTCATTCTAGAAAATTACTCATAAGACAATTTCTTGATGTTTAATGTCAATAAAATAAAATATATTTTTTCGTGAATTGCGTTTTTTTTTCTCGGGAACTAGAGCTGACAGAAGAAAACGGGTAACATTTTTGATATCGCCATGTAAGACATACTTAAAATCGGGTCTAAAATCTCCAGCACCAAAATGGTTGTAGGCCAGTGTAATCATCATTAATAAGCAATAAGCGGACTGAAGCGATTGACTGACCAATTGCCCCGATAAAATGTTGTGGCGGTATCAGGTATAGTATGCATGTTATTACAGCCCCACTATTTGCTTGTTCGATTGCATTCGTCGAGCAGATGTTGTGTGTATTCCTTCATAAATTTTATTTAACAGTGTCGTGTAAGACGGAAGATACATTTACATATTATTTCGTTAGACTTCATTGAAATAATCGCTTAAAAAATTATATCCGCTAATTTCCAAAGTATATTCTCTTGTTTACATATTCTTATACATGCATATACCTGTAACTATATGTATTTATTGTTCTTGAGATAGTATATTTTCTATTCTCTTCTATAAGGGATTATTTCTGGTTTCGTTTCTTTCAGTGTTATTTGGTTACAACTTTTAGTATTTTAAAAAATCCGTTTTATATTGTTATATTGTATATTTATCCCATAATTTTTTTATAAATATTAAGTTTAATTTACTACCTTAATTTTGGAGTAGTTTTCGTTTCTTCCTTTTAGTCCATTTCTTTCTATTCTTAGTATTTCTCTTTATTTTCAGTAACTATGGAGAATTCTCGTAGGGCAACCATGGTAGGATGTATTAGAGGCCATACAAATTGGTTGCATAGTCGTAATGATACCGAGATATATTGCAGTGCCTGTTCATTAAGTTTAAGCAGGCGCGGCTCGTAATGACGTACTATTGGAGCACGTACAATGACGCGAGTGCTTCGTGTATTCTCGTGTACTAACTGTAGCGTTTGCTTACTAAACACCGAAAACATACGAGGTATGCACATCATTGTACGAGCCCCTACAGTACGTCATCACGAGCCGCGCCTTAGTTTAAGGCGTCCACAAAAGTGTAATGTGCAGAGACATGTTTCTTTGAAATCTTATCAAGATAACATATGACCAACTGCACCTAACACTTTTAACGAAGAACTATGTGAAGCTTTCATGGCGGCCAATATCTCATTCAAAAAGCTTAACAATCCAGTCCTCAAGAGGTTTCTTACAATATATACTGATCGTCATATACCAGCTGAATCTACTTTACATAAATACTACTTGCCAAAATGTTACTTGAGAACCATTGAAAAAATACGAACCAACCTATCTGGTCACTATCTCACCCAAAGATAATGACCAGATACATTATCTTTGGGTAAGTGCAGACGAAACAACAGATGTAATGGGATGATATGTGTTAAATGTATTTGTTGGTATTATTCATCCGACAACTTCTTACCAACCACACTAAATTGCAACAAAAAATTACCATTCGTAAATGATGGAACAGTTGCAAAAGTAATTGATCAATGTATTCATAATATTCTGGTTATTTATTTCTAATTTATACATTACTTCACTGATTGTAGAGGTTTATGTTTCTCTTACTTTAACACTTACGTATATATATTACAAAAGTATTTTTAATAATATAAAAAAATATTATTAAAAATGGGGTGTGAAGATAGATACGGTGGTTACCGACTATAAGAAACACGTCTACTTCGGCTGTTATCATGTAGATAGCGTTGAATATTCCTTCACGCTCTGTCTGAATAATTTCGGCTAGATAGTAACGTAGTTATGTTTGTTTTGAATGTGTCTCTTCTCCAACAGGGGCGTACCGACGAACATGTAGAAATGTGAAATACGTATCTACGTCTTTGGAGAAGATACATTCAAAAAAACATAAATGAACTTGTATATTGTGTTCTTCCGACCCCATTTTTAATAATATTTTTTTATATTATTAAAAATACTTTTGTATTATACAAATTTAGTGAGGTTTTACCCACTCAAGTATGTTTCAAATTATGTTGTTATATACACATTCGGCTCACGCCGACAAGTAGTGAAGACACGAGAATACAGTTTTTTATAGATACGGTGGTTACCGACTATAAGAAACACGTCTACTTCGGCTGTTATTATGTAGATAGCGTTGAATATTCCTTCACGCTCTGTCTGAATAATTTCGGCTAGATAGTAACGTAGTTATGTTTGTTTTGAATGTGTCTCTTCTCCAACAGGGGCGTACCGACGAACATGTAGAAATGTGAAATACGTATCTACGTCTTTGGAGAAGATACATTCAAAAAAACATAAATGAACTTGTATTGTGTTCTTCACACCCCATTTTTAATAATATTTTTTTATATTATTAAAAATACTTTTGTATTATACAAATTTAGTGAGGTTTTACCCACTCAAGTATGTTTCAAATTATGTTGTTACTTACGTATATATAGCAAACGCCAATTAAGTTGGCGCGAGGAGGGGTAAGTTCGCGCAGGATTAGAAGTAGTGGGGAGATTTGTATTTGGTTTTACATCAAATGTCAGATAATTCTAACCTCTGAGCGTATATCACTTTATGATCCCCTAGCAAATACATTATGTTCCGTCAAACGTCAATGACAAATGTATTCTGACAATTACTTGAGTAGTGGGGGTAGACGTTTTTAAAAACGTTTTCTGCGCACCCCCTCCTCGCGCCAACTTAATTGGCGTTTGCTATACTTAGTTATTTAAATTTAGTGAAAAATATGTCGTACTAGTATATCGCAATATAACTGACTTTGCCAATATATCGCGACAATAACGTCGAATTATGCTGTCGAAAGTGTTGTTCGCACAGCTATAATTACAAGTAGGTATAAGTGTAGTATTTAAAATGGGTGCTTATTTTTGTCTCGAACCTAATTTTGTAGCGTTCCTCTAAATCCATGTTAGTACCCAACGTACGATCTAGGTGGTGCCGTAAATAATGGTTTTCGTAAATCTATTAAATAAATAAAATATTAAGTGGCTTATCTTGATCTATGCTTATCGATTGAAAGTTATTTGATGAAATGTGACTATATTACTACCGTGTTTCAAATAAGTCGATCTTTACAATTTAAAGTTTAGATGTTAGAAGACAAAGAAACATCAATACTGACAAATCAGTTTTAATCTGGTTATTAATGAATTATAGGGAATATCTTTGCAAAAAATAACATAATCGAAATAATCCAAAACATAAAAAAATGCATTATTTATTTTTTATTTATTTATTTTATTTATTGGTGATAGAATTTGACATCGACGTCTTGGAAAGATCTGAGCTTAGTGAGGACGACGAGACTCGAAAAAATTGCAAGCACTGTTTAATCAGTTAGATAAACTTATACATTTGTTACCGGCAACATTTATGCAATTTCTGGGTGAATATAATGAGCATATATAAATAGTAAGAAATGTTTTTGTGTACCTGTATTATATTCAGTATTTTTCATTTTCTACCTATAACAGATTATTGAAAAGCTAAGAAAACATGTATGTAGTAAGTATCAAATGCGGAAATTTTTCCTTATCTTTTGTGAAATCATAGAAATTGCTTCTAATTTGCGAATTTCCATCTTGATGAGGCATATTATGTTTGATAATTACAATGAAATTCTAAATCCGGATTTAGCAAGGACATCTTGGTGAAATTTAGGTTTAGAAATTGCATCTTGAGAAATTCAGCAAGAGTGCTTTGGAAAAATATGGATTGAGCAAGGACGTCGAGAATCAAAACAAGTTTGGGAAATAAAACGAAACGAAAATCTTTGTTGCTGTCGATTTTCGAGTGGTACAGTACCACTCGAAGATCGACAGCAATAAGGCTTGAAAATGAGAACAGAGAGATTGCTGAAAGCTTGTCAAGAAAATAACACTTTATTATAAAGAAATAAACAAATACAAATAGTTACGTGCGTTGAAGACCTTAAATCTGGAAAATAATGTTAATAATTTAGCTTTTAATTTAAATTTAAGATATAATGGCCTTTTTGCGCTTTGCTGTAGGAGCGTCTAAAATACTTTGACAGTACAGGTGTAAATAGGTTAGCGTGATTGGTTCAATGAATGGAATCTGATACGACAGCGTTTCTTATGGAAGAACTGGATTTCAGGCTCTGGATACTGCGTCTTTGTCTGGATATAGAAATTTTTCAGGAGTATCAGGAACGATTGGGTGTTCAAAAGTGTTTCAAAATATAGCTTAATTTTATTAAGTTGTTCAATCACTAATTTCGGGTTCGTAACACTTTTATTTGTTTAATTACGAAACGTTTTAATAGAACACAAAAACTATACGTTCAAACGCATTCAATAAAAGGACGCGAACCACTCAATTCCAAGGCTTCATATTTACATTTTCAAATTAACGTTATTTATACCATTAGCTTTTTTACTGAATTTATATTATTCAATATTATGTATTCTAAGTATTTTAATTTTATTAAATTAGTCTTTAGTTACATTTTATAAGTTGATGTTAATTACTTTGAAAATTTACACAACTTATTCGTTTACTCTCGTAATTATATGTGGTACAGTTGGATTCATAAAAAAGTGCATGAATTAAAATTATTCGAATTAGCTAAAAAAAATATGTTTTTAAAGTAAATTTAATGCAAATAACTATTGAAAGTATGTTTATGAATTATTTAAACAATTTATTAAAATAAAAATTACATTTAGATATTGATATAACCAATTTTAATATCACATAGGAATTATACAGGCGTTAGTCAAATTAATAGCACAAAAAAAATTAAATAAATATTTAAATAGAATATTCAGTGTTAATTCCTATTTTTTAGTTTAATTTAGTATAATCAAGTAGCATATTATATATAATTAATATTAATATAAAATAATAACTATTAGCCCCACGTGGCGGCGCTTAAAATAATATAAAAAAGTAATGTCTTAAATCACATGGAATATGTCAAAAATATTATAAATGATAAATTAGTTAATAGATAAGATAATACAATTATAATTCTAAGGGTTTTAATGAGTTCTTTTAAAAAAAATAAACGAGTTTCTTTAAAAGTAATTATCCTTAATATACCTGCCTTTTATGTAAACAGATTTTTTTATCTAATTGTATGTATTTCTTTGAACGAAAATTACGTTACTTACTTTAAATGAAATTATATTATTACTTTCAAAATAAATATATTATATATATAGTCCTTTTACGATAACAGACGAGGCACGTCATAACCGGAAACTTCAGAATTACCTACCTATACAATACTAAACCCAAAAAGAACTGTCTTTCACTATCGTATATCTAGAGATTTCTTCTTTGCAAACGTTCCTATCCTGCGTAACGTTGCCAACTTCTATTTTCGCTACTGTCATTCGTATCTGTCACTTGTGCGCCATTTGTTGTTCTGTATTTTTCGTGTCCCTTTTATTCAGTTTTGTGGTATTATTTGCATTTCATTAGTTCGCAGTTTGTTCTTTAGTTTTCGTGTCCCTTTTACCCAGTTTCGTCGTATTATTCGTATTGTATTAAAACAACGGTTCCTTTAATAACCAATAAAACATGCCTAAGCCACTAAGCAGGCAATCAAAAGCGCTCATTGCGTCTTTAATCTCGTATTTCGAGAAAGAACGCGATAAGAATGCCACGCTATTGCCGTTGAAAGCAGTAAGAGAGGTAATTCTAATAATTAATATATTTTTAGAGTATTAAACCTTGCGTATTTTATAGAGAGTAGCCGATGCTTTAAATATCCACATTTCTACGGTTAATAAGATTTCTTCAATGACTAAACAAGGGATTATTCCATCTAGTCCAAAGAAGAAAAGGTTAAAAAAAAACCAGTAGTGAACATTGATGATTTTAATCAGTGTGCCATTAGAAACAAAGTTTATAACATGTATAGAGACAGTAAGTATTTATTATCTTATTTCGAACTGTAACATTAAGTTTCCCTTAAACACATTTTAGAAGAACATATCACCTTATGTACTTTAAACAACGTACTTAAAAGAAGCGATATTTTTAATGGTTGTACTACTTCCCTATGGAAAGTGCTACGAAACATTGGTTTTCACTTCACGAAAGATGATCCTAAACGAGCGTTGATGGAACTGCCTCATATTGCTTTAAAGCGGATCTCTTTTCTACAGCAGTATATACGCATAAAACAAGAACATATATATCAGTTTATATTTCTTGATGAAACCTGGATCTTTCAAGATGGAAGCACTTCAAGAACCTGGCAAGATGAACATGTCAAAACTGTGAAAGCGAAACAAATAGGTGGCAAAAGGTAATCGTTTTTCTTTTTCTTTGTTGCATAAATTTTATTATGTTCTGTTCTAATAGGTATATAATATTACATGCTGGAAACGAAGATGGCTTTATTCCTGGTGCTGAATTAATATTTACATCCAATAACAAAAACTCTGATTATCATGGTGATATGAACCGTGACAATTTTCTGTTTCGGTTAGAAAATCAACTACTACGTAATTTAGAAAATCCTTCTGTGATTGTAATGGATAATGCAAGTTATCACAGTACAATTAAGAATAAGCCTCCAACATCTTCCACAACAAAATTAGAAATTACGAACTGGTTAAATGCAAACTCTATTGATTATGATGCATCAGCGTTAAAGCTACAGTTGCTAGATTTAGTTGAGCGGTTAGTATAATTATTCTTTTTTTTAATAATTACTGGCTATTATTATTTATAGTTTTAAACCACCACCCATTTATGAGGCTGATGAGTTGGCTAATAAATATGGTCACGTTGTGCTCCGTCTACCTCCATATCATTGCATTTTTAATCCTATTGAACTGATATAGGGTATTAGCAAACGCTATTATAATAACCATATTGGCAAATACGGCAGAACAGAAGAAGGCTGCATAAAATTATGGAAGGAAGCGCTCAGTGAAGTAACCCCAACATGTTGGGCAAACAGCATCAAACACACCGAAACAGAAATTAAAAAATGGTGGGATAGAGAAATTGGCTTTGAATGAGAAGATGTAAGGCCTTTAGTTATTAATATAGGCGCAGAAGAAAGCTCAACCGATGACAGCGATTTTGAATAAAAATTATGTTTGTCATTTATATCATGTTATATTAAATTTGCTTTTCTTTATTATAATGTCAATTTATTGTGTATACTGATAATAATATTTATTGAAATAAACGTATTTCTATTTTATTTCGATAGCTTAATTGCTGTTAATAACATGTCTCAATTATGCTAATTGTCAGTTATAATTTACCACGTACATAAAACTATAGTTAGAATGAGAGGCGTTAGGTTTATCTAATTGTTTTAAAAGTATGTAAATTATCGTTATTTCCTAAGTATGAACAAGACCTACGTAACTGTCAACGCGGATTACATGTCAACTGATTTTTAATACATAACCTCTGTGATAGATGTAAACAAAAGATTTGGCAAGAGTGCGTGACGCAAACATGACGTATGTTGATGACGTGCCTCGTCTGTTATCGTAAAAGGACTATATAATATACTATTTTATTTTACTATTTAGCACAAGTTTCTTATGTAATTCCTTTGACAGCTTTTTTATATTCAAATAAACGTCCTATTCGCTTAGTTCTCTTCTAATAAAAAAAAACATATTGCTATGGATTTTTTCTAAAATAATATTGAAAATTATTTAAAATAAATGTACTATTATTTTTGGATTAATGTGTATATCTGATATGTTTTAAAATTTCATGTGTGAGATAAAAACTAGTTTTATATTCGAAGCCAATGTGTTCTTGAGGCCTAATATAATTCAAGGAGGCCAAGATTTGCTGTATTACGAGAAAGTTGTGTTTTTGAGATATATATTTTATATATCGTTAATTTAGTTCGGGTTGTTTTTGATAGTGTTTATTTGTTGTCGGTATTCATATTTAATTCCCGATATTTCTACGAGATTGTTATTCTCGTAATTTTGATATAGTATTTGATTAAATAAATTTTTCTAGTAAACGTGTCTCCAGTAAATTTTTTATGGAAGTAAAATTATATTCATAAGACGTCTTAGTTCAAAAAGCTTTTAAAAGTGTATTTCAATTGTATTAAATAATTAGTTAAGAGTCTTAATTATTAGAAATAAATAATAAAGATTATTATTAACATTTCTATATTAATATTATAATTATAATTTGTTCGAGAGGATTTAGGTTTTTTTTTGTACATGTTAGTTGCGCATGTGTAATTTAGAACGTGTTTCAGAATTTGATTATACAGAGTGTTTTTCTGGGGAGAAATTAAAAATAAACTTTATTATTTTTAGATAAGTTTGATCCGAGTAATTAAGAGGAAGTTTTTTCATTCACTCAGCTGTCAATATTACAGTGAATATATTTTACCTCATGTATTTTATATGATACAGAATCTCTATATTTTATAAAGATAGTTTTTTTTTCTTTTTTGATTTTTTTTTTGTATTAGTTAGTTTAAATTTTATCCTGTGTTTCATTTTTGCTATAACACCAATATTGCTGTTCAAGCTTAATATATATATAATAAGTAAAAAAAACTGTGAGCTTTTTACTGGCGCTTAAATAACTTTGTAGAAACAGTCACGACTTTCCGAATTGGAACCCGAGAAGATAGAAGTCTCATTTTTGAAAATTCTCCGGCTGAGAAACCTAGTTGGGAAAACAAGTTGTGGGTGGTGGAGTATTAAATCTACAAACCATTATTCATAGCAATATGTTTTATTAAATTTAATTTTTTTTTGGCCTTTATTAATTTTAATATATTCTTCCAAATTTATGTTTCAAATGGTTCGGTAGTCCTTCTTTTAATTAAGATTAAGTGTACATATTGTGTAATATGTATGTATTACTATTTGTATGAGTATTACCTTAGGTAACTGATTTTATTATACTTGCTTGTTATCATTATACATAACAATTTCACTTCAATTTTCACTTTTAAAATATTTTCCATTTTATGACTGCAATTTTTTGCTTTCGATAATCTCTTTAGTAGACGGAGAAAAAAATTCCCGACTACTTGTTTATATTAGTTTAGGTATATATAAACTAGTTACAATATTAATAAATTATATACTAACTTATGTTAATCCTTTAGTTACATACCATTTACGTTTATGTATCAAACTAATTAAGTACACTTTATTAATAGGGACCTGATACGAGAGGCCGAAATTACGATCGACCATATAAATAGTTTATAACATCGCTAAGTACAACACACATATTAATTCATTCGGTTAACGGCACATCTGTTTTTTGTCGTTGAATTGTGACGCAAGTACTTCAATTTTTCAGTTAAATTTCTTTCTTCTGTGCGGAGGTAGAAGCGGGAGGAGTTTTTATAATTTGTTTCATTTATTAATTTATATTTCGTAAGATAAATAAAGTACGGTAAGTTAGTTCCTTTTTTCATTGTTAATTACGTATATACGGAAGTGTCCAGTGAATTTCGTTAAGTTTCAATAATTTACGAATACATTTTTAATTCCCATTTATTTCAATCTAGAACATTGTTTAAGTTTTTTTTTCAGATATGATATTGAACAACGTCTAGAATGGCATCGTGAAATAATGTTAATGTCACACTGATTGTATGTCCATTGTCAGTGATTCCGAAATTTGTTGCAAAATCTGTAAAATATCCTTAAAAAATTCCAAGGAATTGCACGTAAAATGTCACTTAGCATCGCAAACACATACACAGAAATTAGACCCGTTGGAATCTGACAATTTTAACGAAGAGCTCTGTGAAACTTTAATTCCGACAAATATTCCATTAAATAAACATAATGATCCCACGTTCAAAACATTTCTCCAAAAATATAGTGCTACACGGAAGCAGTAGAACGCATTAGAAGCCATCTTTCAAATCAGTACCTATGGATATGTGCCGACGAAACTGTCAACATATTAGGACGCTGTGTGGTAAAAGTCGTAACTGGTGTACTATATCCAACTATTCCATAGAAGGTACAAAGAAAAAATACTTTTATTTGTCAGTGATAGTGCTGCATATAAGAGAATGTTAAAACTTGGTAGACTGTTAAAGGAAACATATCCTAATATGCTGCATATTACTTGTGTAGCACATGCTCTCCACAGAATCTGTGAATATATCAGAGACACCTTTCCGGAAGTTGATAGACTTGTATCGGCTTTTAAAAAAAAATTTAGAAAAGAACGATTGAGAGTAGCTCTTTACATGGAAAAATTTACACTTTTGTGTCTGCCTTGTTCTCCAGTAATAACCAGATGGGGAACATGGTTGGAAGCTACTAGTTTCCATGCAGAGAATTTATAAAATTTTGTTACATGTTTAAATGACGATGTTCGAAGTATTTCTGAGTGCAAGGAACTAATACACATTCCAAATTAAAAAAATCAGTTGTATTTTCTTCAGTAACACTTTGCAAATTTGCCAAAACTAATCACTCATTTTGAAAATCGAAATCTCAACTTAATGGGTTAGCCACAAAAAAAAGTGACTTTGGATGTTGCCTTCGGTAAAAGTTAAACGCAGTTTTTAATAGAAATCCAGATTTAATAACATTGCGGCAATTGTGTATGGGGACAATGCCTTAAAATTTAACTGCAAAATACGCTGAAATAAAAGAATATTTCCAGTATCCACCTATATGCAACCAGTTGCGATATAAAAAGGACGTTTTCTATCTACAAAATGTATTTCATTTAAAAAAAAAAAATTTTATAGAACAGAACTTCGAGAAAGTATTGCTAGTTAATAGTAATGCTCCTTTACTCAACTTGAACTACAAAATGAACAAATAAAAATGTATTTCGTCTGTTATAGATCACCACCCGTTTGTTTTCCAATTATATAAATAACATTAAAAACTCTTTAAAAATACAAATTTTCAATACTACGCCCGTGGGCGATGAGTCATGGGCCTTTCGTGTCCGGTCCTTATTTATTAAAATTGGATCTGGATTATATCTGGTATTGAAGAATGGCTTGTGCTTATAAATTAATTATGAAACATTTAATATAATAATGGTCAGGGATATACTTACTATATAATTTTGGGCTTGTATATATCTTATATCTTTTAATGAAAGTGAGCAAGAGAATTTTTCAAGGGTTCAGAGCCGGTTCGTGAGCAGATAAGATATCTAATGTTAGAGTATATTTCAATTAGAAAGAAAAATCGAGTCTTAAATAATAAATTGGTATATTTAAATATAAACAAGTTCGTTACAAATTTGTGAATAGGCAACTATTTTAATAAGGGATTACAATTGCCTGTAGTTTTTTAGCTTCTCTACCTCACGTTCTTATGCGCATTGGTTTGTGCGTGCATGGAATAATTGATGAAATTTTGGTAAAAGAAAGTAAACAAAATTTAGTTATTTGAGTGTTGTTGAATGCTTATATACAGGTAAGAACCTTAATTATTAAATTTACAACTTAGTTTAAGATGAAATGATTTTTTTGTGATTTACTTTACAAGCTTTTAAAATACCTTTGAAGGAGAGGTGAATAAGGTTGGTTGGCGTAGGTATTATTGGTGGATTTCTTGCTTTTGTTATTCCATGACCTTCTATTTACATATCTTGATTAACATTATTTATGCTTGTAACTTTCTTAAATGACATATTAATTAATATTTTGCATTCTTATGGTTTTCAAATTTCTAAATGTACCTTTTGTAATAACAATTTCTATATTCGTATGTTGATTGCTTTCGAAATTGATCTAAGCTAATCATATATTCTCGTAATATGTGAGGTACAGTTGCTACGCTTAGCATAAAGAATATTTTAATTTGTTTTTAAATAATATATTTTCTTCTTTAAATATCTCGTTTTAAAATATTTTAACTTAAGACATTTTCTGTGTATTCGTGTCCAAAGAGAAAGCATGTCTTTTGTTATATTCTTGACCGAAACTCTTAGTTTTTCTACCTGACCCAACAACGTTACTGTGGAATTTCTTTCTATTTACATTTCATTAAATTGTTTTAATTTAATTATACATCTTTCTTTATATGTTGTGTTTCATATCATTAGAAAGCTTATGTCACAAGGGTTATTTTAATAATATTTATGCAATCGATAGAGCACATCTTCAGGTCGCGCTTCTTATTTAATTAGAATTCAAGTTATCGAACCTCTCTTCGACAGATCATAAAACAGACCGTTTTCAAAACCAGTATTCTATCGACAAAACTATCAGTCCGATCTTCTCGTTAGAACGCTCGAAAGTGCAACATTACCCGCGGTACTGTTCAAGTGCTAGCCACGATGCACGTGCCCCTGCATCTCGCCGCAATTAAAAGGTAACCCTGTATTGTTCTATATATATTATTCTTTTAAGCGAATCCATATTAATTAAACTAATTAATTTCTTATTCCGGCCGAACATCGCTCTACATATACTTGTCCGAGTATATCTTCAGACCACGTGGCCGCCACTCACAGATAAATCTGTATTGTCCGATACAGAGATTATTTTATATTAATCGTATTCAATTAACCCTTAATCTACTGCTCAATTAAACGTTCGTTTCAGAGTATTTTTGTGTTAATTTTCAGTTACTTAATTACCGCTCCTCGTGTACATATTACTTTGATTAACTACTTTTAAATATAACAATTTCAATTTCTTTCTTATGTAAATATAAATACAAACTTTAAGGACGACGCTTATGTGTTTTATTTATTTAGTAAGTTGTAATATATATATTTAATTAACCATCAGCACGCACGTCCTGGACCTTTGAAGAAACTTCACCAGCACGACTAATTATTTTATTTATCTTAGAATAATTTCATTATTATTAGCACGGCACATTCCGATATCCGGCACAAGCCGCCGTTTGTAATACAGTCAAATCATAAAAATAATATACATATATTAAAATTATTCGAATTAGTTATAAAAATATGTTATTTCAGCATATATAATGTTAAAAATTGTGATTGAAACTAGGTTTATGAATTGTTTTAGGATTTTAGAAAATGATAAATGACATTTAGATATTGACATAACTAATTTGAGTATTACAATGATTTGCACAAATAATTGTACTAATTTTAGTAAATATTTTAAATTAAATATTTTGTGTTAATTCTTGTATATTTGGGTGTAGAATTATTGAAGTAAACTAGAAGCCATCATCTTGTATATGTATATAGACGAAGACGGTCCGATATTAAAAGTACAGGAGGTATAAACTGCGCGTGCTTAATATTTGCGCCATATACATGACTAGACAAGTTCATGCGAGTAGTAGTAGAATTTGGAGCATTGTTCTGTTCAGGACTAAAATTAGCTGCTGCGAATCAAATTAACATGACGTGTACGATTGCAGAATAGGTGGAGTTATCAGATTTCCGCAGGTCGAGGATTGAACTAAATGATGAAAGAAGATTTGAACTGTGTAGTGAAAGAGCTGGATTTCGGATTTCCTTAATTAGCTAATCTCCGACAATAGTATTTTCAGCCCAAACACCTACTGCAGGTCATTAAAATCTTCTTCATTTTCTAATGTGCAGATTCCACATATAAATTCAGGAAACTGCTACATAACTTGAATGGCATAGCCTGAAAAGCATTTCGCAGAATTATCATTTTGCTTTTTGAGAAACATATGACTTACAAACAATTTGTTCTTCCTTTCCTTTCCTTTTTTTTCTATAACGCCTTATATTTGTGATTTATTTTCGTTTTGTGTTATCTTGTAATTAGTTCTGTCTTTATGCTGTTAGACAATAAACTATTATTATTAATTATGCTGTATTACCTGCAGTGGTGCAGTGAGGTGGTCGCGGTGCTGGCTCTCGCCAGGTACATCAATCTTGTACGTAAATTGCTGATGAATTCCTGGCCCTAAGAACAGTACGCGTCATATTGTTAATTTATTGTTACTCGCATGAAATTAGATAATTTAGGAAAAATGAGGTATTAGAGAGCTCAGTTTCACCACTGACTGCTTGTGAAACGTTAGACTCCAACATGATGGACAAACTGCGAGATTTAATTAGAATTGCCAAATTGTCCGAGCTGTGGACAAACAATAAGTTTGGAAATGATTGCGTTAGGAGATTCAAACCTTTGAATAAGTTTTCATAAAAAAGTACATCGATTCAAAATATTTAGAAGTATAAGCTTCTGCTTTAAATTATAAATTGAAAGGTACTCTTGGTTAAACTAGAAGTAGCATAACATTTTGTAATGTCTAGTGTATAATAACTAATGTAACTCAAATGTGCAAAGCGAATATTTTGCATATATTGCATATTATATGCATTTTTTAAAAATATTTGCATATATCCTTAATAAATAGCATAATGTGCATAATTGAAAGAATTTTGAATGCTGTAGATCTTTGGCAGGCGTTTCAAGAGTTCAAGATAAACAATTTTATAAATCTTCCATTATGTAGTAATTTATTTTATTATGTTTGCAGTTCTCAAGAAAAACAAATTTTATGAGGTACAAGAGTATGGGGATTCCCAGTCTTAAATTCCGAGAATTCACAATAGGTCGTTTTAAACCGTTAACAAGGGTTTTATTGTACCTATATTTACATAAGTAGGTAAATAATAAATCGATTTGTGAATTATATTTCTGATTGTGTTTTTGAAGAGGTAACATCGATTTGTGTTTTGTAGTGTTGTGGTATTTTATTTATTTTTATCAGTAAAACGCCAAAAGTCAATAGAGCATCAGTGTGAGTTAAGCCATACAAAGAACTACGTATAGATATGGGAAAAATCTACTGTTCTATTTGTGTTAAAATTGTAAGTATAATTTTGAATATTCAATATAGAGGATGGTGCGAAATCGGTCAATATGTGTTATTTTTTGAGATACAAAAAAAGTTAAAAGCAAGTTACATTCTTTTTGAGGGACATACACAATGAAAATACAGAGAAATGTACAAGGCGTTTCAGTTTTACCCTGTCAGTATTAACATAATTTTTTATACGGAACCATAGATATATCGACGGATTTCGCACTATTTGGACACTCAGGGCGCTTTAGTTTAATATTTTGAACTTATTTGTTAGGGATTTAGGTCTAAGTATTATTATTAATATTTCAATTTTTGTTTTTTTTCATTGCAGATACTATGCGATGAAAAATATCAAATAGACCAACACGTGACGACTTCTGTTCATATTATTAAATTCGGTAAGATGAAATCTGGAGATGTGTCACAATCCACATTAACGCAATGTTCACAACCAATGTCCAAAAAGCTAAACGAACAAGACATCTTTAACCGAGACCTATGTCATGCAATGATGACGTCAAATATTTCCTTGTCAAAGTTACATAATAAAAACTTCACTTCACTTTTCTCCAGAAGTATTGCAAATTCAATGTCCCAGGTGAAACAACACTACGAAGAAGCGACGTAAGTTCCTTGTATTCGGAGATAATTGAGGAAATTAATGCTAAAATTCGGAACAAACATTTTTTCATATGTATTGCATATGAAACCAACGATTCAAGACATTGTATTGCTCAGTTATTGATTGGTGCTCTTAGCGACGAGATTCTGACAAAATCTTACTTCATTGCTTCTAAAGAGTTAGAAAAAATAACTGCACTCACAGTGGCCAGATTTGTTCCAGAGAAACTATCAATATTTTTTCTTCCTATGCCTGCTCCTGGAGATAATTTTTTGCTCATTTTGTCAGATGCAGCACCGTATATGATAAAGGCTGGGCCGGGTCTGACGAACCTTTCCAATTCCTCACTGATGTTAAGCAATTATTTGAAAACAAAGGAATAAAACTTTCGTTTATAAAAAAAAATTATAGCTTTGTTTCTAAAACAATAACACAAATGGAGCAATCTAATTTCCAATTAACCCGAAGTGTAGAACTAGTAAAACAATCTGAGGCAGCTTTTCAAAATGTCACAGGCAAAATGGGCAACAAAATTTTTTAAAAATTAAAAAATGTGATGGAAAAAAATTGTGAATTTCAGTTTCATAGCCAAGTAGTGAACATTTTAGAGGGATAATTTACTGAATCCGTTGATTTGCATCTTGTAATACTAAGCAATTTTAAAAACACCCTCATTACATCGGTTAATGTGGAAAGGAGTTTTTCCATTTATAAATTTAGGACAAAATTTTTTAAGTGGTTTACTGTTTTTACAACTAACGACAACCTGCTTTGTGCGATAAATACATTGCAAAGTAGTTTGTGCGCTGGAGTTTGGCACTTGTTTTAGAACCACAGGTTGTAGGTCTGTAGAAATGTAACGAAGAACTAATTTTTCCAGTAACTTCCTAACAAGTAAAATCGGTCGTTCACTTGTTAGGGGTGAGTATTTGAAAAATGTATTTTTCTGTGCCGCCGAGGGTAAAAATATTGTGACAATAGCTGGTTGGAAAGCCCACTAACGGCAAATAAAGAACCGCAAAATTTCTAAAAATATGGAACAAATGTCCTCAAATATTAAAAGGTTTTATTACGTAAAAATTGTGTATACACAAGTAAAGTAATATTTTACATACCGCCCCCTTGAATGGCATGAAATACCTTCCAAAGTAAGCTAGAAATAGATGAGAATGAGAATAAAAATATTTACAAATATATACAGAGCTTAACCAAATATATTATTCATAGTATGTACTAATTAGACGTAATTTAGTGTTCATATAGTTGCTTGTATCGGCAATACACACACTTTCATCGCAGAACGTTTCACGACACTCTGAGCAGTTTTTATCGTGACAACGCGCACAATTTCGTCCTTTCCAGGATGTAGCTCCAGTATTCTGCCTAGTTTCCAGAAGCATGGTTGTAGATTGTCCTCACGAACGATAACCAGGGCACCAACCTTAAGTAGCGTCTTCTTGTTGTATTTCAACCGACATCGCGTTTGAATTTCACTTACATATTCCTTGTTCCATCGCAACCAACAGTATTGCACTAACTTTTGTAACCGTTGATAGTGCGACAGACAATTTTCGGATATTTGTTTAATATCAGGTTCAGGTAGCGATGTCAGAGTTCTGCCAATCAGTAAGTGTCCGGGTGTCAATGGATTTAAATCATTGGGATCGTCGGATAACGGGGATGTTGGACGGGAATTTAGGACTGCTTCTATTTGTGTCAGTACTGTACAGTAATCCTAAAATTTTAAGGAAGCATTGCACAAAATACGTTTTAAATGCCCCGTAGTAGTTTTCGCGGATGCATCAAACACAACGCGATTTTCTGTGGTTGTGCTGGATGCCTTAATTACGGCATAGTGAGAAAGGTAATAGTTTTCTTGTTTTAAATGATTATTAACTTCCTCGATGAGTTTCATGTGCCCTAATCTTTCGCATTCTGTCATAAAATTCGCGCTTTAAATCGGGATTTTGTTTTAAACGATGTTCGCATGCATAAAATCGTTTTAATGCCAGGTTTCGCGATTCTCCTAAGTTAGCCTTCTCGGATGTAAATGGAATACTAACAACAAATCGTCCCATTTCATCGCGAGTTGTTGTGTATTAATGAAATGTTTTTCACATTTTTGTTTTTGGACGGACCATTTGTGATCGGAATTACATTACTCTAGTAGCCAAAATTTCTCTATTCGCCTTTCTAAATTTATATTTAAATGACAAGATAAATTTTGTGATCGCAGATTGTGCTGAAGTGCTAAAGGACCTGATATTATCCAACCTAATCGCGTCTTATGCAAGATATGGTTATCCTTGCCTAATTTGATTTGTCCTACACTAAGTAGCTTCCAAAAAATTGAAGCGCCTAATAACATATCAATACTATCCGCTTTATTAAATCCGGGATCTGCCAATTTTATGTTATAGGGAATATTTAAATGTGATGCATTAAATGATATTGTAGGCATGTTTTCTGTTACCTTTTTTATAATCAAGCAATTTAACCTTTATGTGACTGGAAGGGTACCCGGGTGCCTTTTTCAGATTTAAATATTAATATTTTTTGTGTTTGAACTTGCTGAGCTTGGAAATTCTGTGACATCTCTAAGCTTGTTTTATAATACATTTTATTATATATACTTCGTTTTTAGATTTAATTTTTAACGAAAAAATGGCATCCGAAATTATTACAACCTCTAAGACCGGTATGGGAGGTACCGGGTACCTCCATTTAAAATTACATATGGATGGATGTGAAAGAACAAAAGTAGCATTTTTACATTTTTTATTTATATATGTTATAAAAAACATGTATAAGAAGAACGAAAATAAATAATAAAGGATTAAACTGCCTGTTGGTTACAGGTATCGCATACGGCCTTAGTAACAGAATGCTCATTACAAACTGGTTTTGAACAAGAATTACATGCTTTTCGCGTTTTTCTTTGTCTGTGCTTCAATTCCCGGCAAATGTAACATTTTCCAACTACCAAAATACGCCCAGAAGTATTTCGAGATGATTGATCTCTGACTGCTGTAACGACTGGTTGTGTAATTTGGCCTCCTAGAACCATTTCTAGTGATGTACGTGTAAAATGATTGCCCAAAACTTTTGGAATACTGCTTCGAGTTAGTACAGCAGACATGCATAACTCGTTTGCAAGATGTTTCAAAAATCTCCGTCGTCGGTCGGTTGATGTAAGCCTAGGATTGTGCTCCGTGTAAATTATGTATGCAATCAGTGCAGCAAGGTCGACCATATTGTACAAAAATGCTAGGGGCCAACGATTTGTTCTACGCTTTACTGTATACTCTGATAACATTTTATCCATCGTGTCGACGCCGCCTTTGGTTTTATTATAATATTTAATAATTTCGGGTTTCGCAGTACCAGTATGTTCTACTTTGCCTGTTGTATGCATTGATGATAATAGGATGACAGATTTGTTCTTTTTGGGAACATACGAACATATAGGTGCTCTTTTAGTAAATGAAAAACTAGTGGAATTTATAACTCTACTTTTATTGGATTGCATATTGGAAGGAAGAAAAGTTTTATTTTTTCGAACGGTTCCTACTAAAGTTAAGTTCCAAGAATTTAAGTTATGAGCCAACTGTAAACTTGTGAAAAAGTTGTCTGTTGTTATATTTCTTCCAGAACCTTTATATTTAGTAACTAAATCTAGAACTGTACGGTCTCCAATATTCACTTGCCGTTCACCGTCTGGTGGTTTTCCAGTATAAATTTTACCTTGTAAAGGATAAGCATTTTTGGGCTTGTGATGCGGCACAAGCCCAAAAAATTTTTATCCCATACTTTGCCGGTTTTGAAGGAATGTATTGGGTAAATTTTGTATGTCATCTATAAGGAAATAATTGCTCATCGACCGTTATGCATTCAGACGGCTTATAGTTGTTTTCTAAATTACTATTTAGCATTATCCAAATATCACGAATTGGAACAGCTTTGTCACTTTTAGATCGTTCAGGACTTGTATTCTGATTATCAAAACGAATAAATCGTGAAAACATTTTGTAGTGATCACGAGACATAGCCGCACGATTAAGAGGTAAGGATTTAAGTTTCCACATTTCAGATATATGTTCCTTATTAGATTTATGTACACCAGCTGCAATTAGGATTCTTAAAAATGTATCGAATTCCTTTTCAGTAAATGCCTTGAAAACCTTTCGTGGTGGTGGTTGCCGCTTAGAATCTTTGTACTTTTGAGCTTGTTTTTCATTATAATCTCCAGTTACTTGTGTGCCTTTTCTTTTAGTTTCCCTTAAAATTATGGTACAAATTTCATTGGACATGATAGATTTAAAAGTTTCTTTAGCTGTATATAATGCACTAAAACTTGGTGCGCCACATTTTTCGCGCAAGATATTTCGGCTAATTGTCTGCGCCTGTGGTAATGGAGTATTAGTCCAATGAGTTCCATCTTTAGTAACTGAAACAGTAGGCTGTGCAGGCGTTTCTTCTTCATCACTAATTTCATCTGAATAAGGTTCCTCTTGTTCGATTACAGGTTCTATTTCTGCATCAGATTCTTCATATTCGATTTCCGGAATGTATTCGTCTTCATCCGAAGCAGTAAATGGCTCTTCTTCTAATGCTTCTTCCGCTGCTGCTAGTAATTCTACTGATGTCAGTCTGAAAACCATAAAATATCACATTACGTTCTTATTATTACTATTACTTTTACTCTTACAGGATTTGTAATTATATTAACTTCTATATCATACCTGGTTCTCCTCCATCTTGGTTTTGTAAATGAACCCGAACTAGGACCAGGCGTATTATCACACATTCCGATAAAAAGAATAAAATTTGCACTTGTTATTACCAAAAACACTAAAAATATTTAGTATGTACTGTAGCGAACAAATTATATATGAGCACTTCGAAAAATGGACGGTTACTGATTTTCAGACATGTCTAATCTTGTTCATAACAGCGCAGTTTATGTCTCCCTACCACTGTCTCCCGTACATGTATAGCTGCAACGTATATAAAACGTGGGGTACCCGGGTACCTACGTCGTCATTAGAAGGTGTTATTTTTCCCAGTCACATAAAGGTTAAACTCGTTTCGTATGATCCGCATCTTGAGCTGATACGAACATCGGTTTTGTAATTTAAGTTTATATTGGCTTGATTAAATCCGGAAACTGTCGGTATGCTCAGCTAACATACTGATTTCGTATTGGATATTCTTAAAATCCGAAAATATTTGATTAAGCTTTATTGCTTTGCATTTTAACAAGGCGCGATCATCCTTAGATATATCAACTGTTAATTCGTTAAGATATTTGATAAAACGCGTTAATTGTGCTTTAATATTACCGCGTTTTTTAATCAATGTTTCGATTTTGACTTACATATTGACACAAGCAGGAACAGTACTAAATTTAGGAAAGAAATAGTATGGGACTTACGTTTTTGTTGACACTGCAACTGAATCCTGATGTCGCTACTACGTTTCCGCAATCTTGAATAAAGTTGGAATTCAGCTATTTGAAGAATCTTGTTAGATATCCTTTTCGAAGGAGTATCTAACCGAAGAATAATGTAGTATATATTTTTTTTATATGTATTTATATTTTATCCGGCGTTGAAAGACCCTGTAAAGTAGTTTGTGCGCTGGAGTTTGGCACTTATTTTTGAACCACAGGTTGTAAGTCTGTAGGGAGACTTATACAAATAAAACTCACTTCTACTATATACAAATTTAATTTTATTATAAATACTGTGCCGGCGATTGAACACTTGGTTGTTATTTAATATACAGTACGTGATGCTTGTTTCAAATGTAACGAAGAACTCATCCTTTTCCAGTAACTTCCTAAGAAGTAAAATTGGTTGTTCACTTGTTAGGGGTGGGAACTTTCTGTAAGAATTTGTAGAAAGTGTTATACTGACGTGTTTCTGGAGAAAGGGCGATTCTCCGAACAAATAAAAAATATAAAATTTTACAGAGACATGTGTATTTAAAAAATGTATTTTTCTGTGCCGCCGAGGGTAAAAATATTTTGATAATAGCTGGTTGGAAAGCGCACTAACGGCAAATAAAGAACGGCAAAATTTCTAAGAAGTATGGAACAAATATCGTAAAAATTGTGTATACACAAGTAAAATAATATTTTACATACACATTTAGGTTTAGTTCAGTATTTAGAAAAATGAAAGTCTCTGTTTATTTTTAAATGAATCAATAAATCTATGTATTATAAGTATTTTTTATTTGCATATTTTGAACATTTTTGTGCATATTTTGACTAATTGATTTGTATTTATGAGCATATTTTTGGGTTTGCCACTTGCAGATTTGCGTTTTCCTAATAATAACATTTGTAAATATATTAATTTTAAATAATGGACCACACAAATAAAAGAATATACTCGTTGTGGTAAGAGCCCGATATATCAACTATGTAAAATTTACATTTGGTCAATTTTAAAAAGTGTAGCACCTGGCGTGATTTGTTATCGTAATGCATTACTTTATACGAAACTTTTATTTCGATAAGATCAATATTTGTCTAAAATGTACTTGAAAGTAAGTAGATGAAGTGATTGATAATTAAATATCTGTAATTTATTATGTTCTTGTCTTTTTTCTATTTTTATTGCGAACATGTGTTTTTGTTTAAAATTTACTTGATATTGAAAATACTAAAGCCGGTATTTACGTATATTATTAGATGGTGCTTTATCAATGGAGTATCTTTAGCTATCAACGATTCAAAATAATGCAAATCTGTATAAAAACAAATTTGTATCTGTATATACATGGACACACAGTACGTATTTACCAGCGTTTGTTTCAACCACCAGACACATGCGTTTCTGTCTCACGACTTTGTCAATGGAGGGTTTACGAAGACAAGCGACTGTAGGTGCACTTCGCGGTCATATAGCAAATTTTGTTCTATCAGATGACACCAGATAACCTCATGACATCTGACGGACAAAACCGACTACGCCGATGCAAAGTGTTTCTTCTCGAATAGCTACGCTATTACGCTATTACGCGAAGTGTACCTACAGTCGTTTGTCCTCGTAAACCGTCCATTGATAAAGTCGTGAGAGAGAAACGCATGCGTCTGGTGGTTGAAGCAAACGCTGGTAAATACGCACTGTGTGTCCATGTATATACAGATACAAATTTGTTTTTATACAGATTTGTATTATTTTGTATCAAGGCTTGATGTGAATTGTCACATCGATATGCTAATTTGTTTTTGTCAACGATTATTACATTATGCATTCATTAGATGTTAAAAACAATTATGAGGTTATTGCGCAATCGAAATAGTTTAATTTTCAATTTATTCTAATACCTAATACATTCTTATAAATTACATTTACTGTAATCTATTAATAAATCTATATCAAGCAACTACTTCTTATTTTGTTAAAAATGATAAGCAACGTTTCCATTTGAAATCACAACTTAATTAGCGGCTTGATAAACAGGAGCTGAATCTCAAGCATGCAATGTATATTAAAAATTTATCAATGTAAACAATGGAAATAATAATAACAGTAGCAATAACAATAGTTTACTTATCTCCATAAATAGTAAGAAGTACATATGAAATGTAGTAATTAAAATACATACGAAGCAAACAGTTTTTGGAAAGAAATTACTAGAAAAATTATAAATTATAAAATGAAGTTCTCCATTGTTGAATCGATCACCGAAGTCTTGCCGCTCCATCAAGAAGCGTCAAAGTATTAATTAGTGCTCTAAAAGGTTTCTGCAAACAAAAGATTCTTTTCATTCTTTTAAATGCATTTAAAGATAATATATTCGATTTTTCTAAGATAAAGATATTACATACGGTGGCGTGCTGATATTGATAAGAAAGGGCTTGAACTTTTGTAGAATTGACATACTGGACAAATATTCGGTTGAATTGGATATTGAAATTGCGAGTGTTTATTTGATAAATGCAAATATCGTTGTTGTCTATATCTACAGGTCCCCTACAGGTGATTACTACTGCGCCCTCAAAAATCTAAATGGTGCTTTGCAGGAAATAAATGAATGCCTGCCTGATGCAAATTTAATAGTAGCAGGCGACTTCAATGTGGATTTCAGTAGTATGACGTAGGGCGCGATTCATGTGAGCAATTTGTTTATAACTTATGGGCTACATAGAATATTTAGCGAGCCTTCCAGAGTATCTAAAAACTCCAAGACATGCATAGATAATATTTTTATATCGGAGGGTATGAAGAAAAAATTTTTTGAGACCATTAATCCTCATCTGTCTGACCATTTTTGTCAGAGAATATCCTTAATAATTAAGGACGAAGTTAAAACACAAAAGCTGACTAAGGAAAACACCAGACAAATAAATGAGATTAATTCGTGCATGTTTCAAATGATTTTTTGCTCTGTACTGGGATATTTTTGATGAATAATTTGGTGAAGAATATTAGTAGCAACTACAACAATATGTCGTGGTATAATGAGGAAATTAAAGAAATGTTCGTGATGGTGTTGAAGTAATAAGTAGAGCTGCAGGAGAGAGGGAGGCTAGTGAATTATATAGGCACTTAAGAAAGCAATATAAAGAACAGATAATCCTGAGTAAGAAAAGGATGAACTCAAATTATTTTCAGATATTTAAAAATGGGTCTAGGGCAGTATGGAATGTAATAAATAGAGAAGTGGTAAATAGTAAGCGTGATGCGAATGTTTTGTCAAATATTACACCTGATGAGTTTAACTCTTTCTTTGTTGATATTGGCAATGTTGTAACTAGGTCAAGTTCCTGATGACCTACTGAGCAAAAATATTAAAAGTTCACCAAATACATTTTTTCTTCGCCCTGCAACAAATGAAGAAATCAAAGAAATAGTGTATAGCATTAGAAACCAACAAACCACTGATATATACACGTTAAATGTCAATGTATTTAAAGAGGGTATAGACTATATAGTGGATCCTATAACGAAGATTTTCTATAGTTGTTTGTGCAGTGGCATATTCCCTGATCAATTAAAAGTAGCCAAAGTATACATAAGGGGGTTATGACTATAAGGGGATCATAAGGGGATTGTTTTATCATCCGCACGGGGGGTACGGATGATAAAACAAATTTCCCACCAATCTCAATACTGCCAATCATGTCAAAAATTTTAGCCATCATCATTATCATCATTAATCATCATCAAGAAAAGATTACTCAATTATTTTGAGACATACAAACTTTTGAATGATACCCAACATGGCTACTTAAAAGGCAGATCTATTAGCACAGCAATTTCTGAGGTTTTGGACTATATTGCAGACGCTTTTGATCACAAAGCTTGGTTGCTGCGATCTGAGTAAGGCCTTTGACTCCATATAATTTGGACCATATAATACTTTTACAGAAGCTGCACAGATACGGTGTACGAGGACGAGTGAATGAACTCATTTTCTCTTACTTAACGAATAGAAAACAAGCAGTTTACTGGACTAATAAATATTCAAATACATTATCGACAAATCGAGGGGTTCCACAGGGGTCAATATTAGGTACTCTGCTTTTTCTAATTTACGTGAATGATCTGCCTTTCAATATATCATCAGGGAAAGTTACCCGGTTTGCGGATGATACATCCGTTTTAGTTCGAGCCCAGGAAATTACAGAAGGGAGTGTAAATTTGAAACAGGCATTAATGGAAACAGGCGAATGGTTTGGCAGTAACCTCCTGAAATTAAATTAAAATAAAACACAGCAGTTAGCACTTACCACAAAAAGGATTTCGAATGAGAACAAAGAGAGTATCAAATTTTTAGGGCTACAACACACCAGTGACATGAATTGGGATTGCCATGTGAAAGATTTGTGTCGCCACCTTGCTGCAGCTGTTTATTCTATTCGTAGGATAAAATAGGTAACAACATACGAAGCAGCTAGAACGGCCTACTTTTCCAATTTTCAGAGTAGAGCCACATCATATGATATCCTAATGTGGGGTGCGTTAGGTGCAGTTGAGTCGGTGTAAAAAAAATGCCATTAGGGCTCTTAGCAGTGTATCCAGGAAAACTAGCTGTAGGCAACTGTTTAAAACTCATAAAATACTTACATTGCCATTCTTGTATGTACTTACTTGTCTTGAATATGTCCACAATACATCCCAAAAGTTCCTCTTAAATAGTGATCTCCACAATTACGTCACCAGGAATCGAAATAACATAGTGACACCTTACGATCGGTTACAGAAAAGCCAAATGAGTACAAATTATCTAGCCTTAAAAATTTACAATAAAATTTCCAATGGAATGAAAGCCTTGCACCGTGGAAAATTTAAAATCAAAGCCAAAAACATATAATACAAAGGTATTTTTAATAATATAAAATATTATTAAAAAGCTGGTGTGAAGAACACAAATACAGGTTCACTATTAATATTTTTTGTGAACGTAAACGAACATTGAATTTACTTCTACGCTCGGTCTGAATAATTTATATGATATGGCGGCGATGTGGTTCTTTTTTGTGAATGTGTCTGAAGATATCCTTTCTTCAGCAGGAGCGTACCGATGAGCCTGTAGAAAGGCAAAATACGTATCTGCGTCTCTGGGGAGGGATATGTTCGGACACGTGCACAAAAATTTTAATAGTGGACCTGTATTTGTGTTCTTCACACCAGATTTTTAATAATATTTTATATTATTAAAAATACCTTTGTATTATACAAAACTGGTGGGATTTTACCCACTCATGTATGTTTCAATTATTCTAATCCAAAAACATATTGCTAAAGGAGCGTTTTTACTTGATAAGTGATTTTTTTAATCATGAATTTTAATGTTTTTTTTTTTAAATTGTTATTTTATACTGAATATTTCATTATGACGTATGTATATAGACATTAATAAATATTATTATTATTATTATTATTATTATTATTATTATTATTATTATTATTATTATTATTATATGATTACTATTTGTTTTTACCATTCGTAAGAATGGTCAATTATATTGTGCGTATTTTACAAAACTCTAGTAGATTTTCTGTGGACGAAGTGCAGGTTTTTGAGCATGTCTTGGACATTTATATTTATTCAGCCATTAATATATTCTTAATTTTGCGATTATCGTATCATTCTTTTTATTCGACTTCTGGAGTTCTTTAAAGTTCCAACTTGGATCTGCTTATGTTTAATATATTTATTCATGAGCTAATAGTATGATTTGACTGTAATGTGCTGGCTTATGCAGATGACCTAAAAATATGTCATACTATTACGAACATAACTGGTATGGAGTTTTTAAAACTTGAATCGTCCACAGTTCGTGTCGCATGATCAAATTTAATTTAAATATTTCCAAATGCTGTGTTGTTGTTTTCACAAGGAAAATAAATTATGTAAGGTCTTTTTATTACATCGATAATAATAATGTGAACATCACAAATGTCAAAACAACCATCGCTGTCTTCATGACAAGTGTAAGACTAAGTCAGGAGCTTCAATGAAGTAGTCAATGAGCGGCAATGAATGTTTTTCTACGCTGGATGACCTTTGTAATGTAGTCAAGGTGTTACTTACGGTGAAAGTATCTTCCGAGCAGCATGTACTGATGATTCTATAGTAAGATGAAACACATGTCTATATATCTGGAAAAATATTTTCAGGTATAATATGATTATAATCATAACATCATATTGTCACTGATGATAATTATCATCGGTGATAGTTCGAGTTAAAACCCCTGAAAATTGACCGAAGCACGGGTTCAATTTTCTATAGATTTTAAGGAGTGGTATCATCATTGATTAATTATAACACGTATTATATTTGATGAGAGAATATAATGAACGTTAACAGAAAATTCATTTTTGAAAGAGTAAAATATTTTAAAAGATTTGTTAGTTATTTAATTATTACAATACATATTTTGAACTTTAAATGTACAGTTTTGATATACAGCTTGTGTTTTAATCCCTCTCATCTTATTTACTATTTCAGAATGTCCTGTTGGTTGCATGTTTAAATAAGACTTTAAGGATTTTGAGTTATTGTAACTAGTTATCTTCATGACTTGTTGCTCTACTATATCCGCGATCGTCAAATGGGTTACAGCTGTTGATTTATAACAATGATTTGTCACTTTCTTGTTGGCGTCATCAATTCTCACGTTTTGAGGGATTTCCTTTGTTCATTTGGAGAGAGTATTAACACCTACAGGGAGGTTTTTATACCATGCTGTAGTACTTCCTAATCTCCAATATTTGTTTGGTGTCAGGAAAAACTTATCGGTCGTTACATTAATTGATTGTTTTTCTAATAGTTTTAGAAACAATCGAACTGGACATTCATCAGGATCTACTTTAATAGGTATTAACCTTTTGTTATCACAGCAAATTTTGTCCCCTCCTTGATTCGTTTTGTTAAATACTGGATTGTATTCAATTCGGTTAGTGAAGTTTTCAGAATCGTCCGTTTCTTTCTTGAAGTGATAAATAGATGCAGACACACCTTCGTTACCACGCCATGCTAATTCTTTAGCGACAATGTTAAAGAACTTTTGCAGTTTTTTATATTCTTCTGGTGTAAAAGCAACTGCATTAACCTTTCTTTTTCTTGTATTTCCTGCAGTTGCTTTATTTTACAATCGTGAGCTAGCCTGGTTGCTTTAAATTCCATGTCAGTACATGGATTGAACTTTTTTTAACATTTTTTAACATTAATGCAATTTCTGGAATCGTAGTCTCTTGCGTTAATTTGATTCTCCTTGAAGGGCAAAATTCCATGAATTGGTTCCACTGTGATTCTTTATTATTATTGGTATTTTTTTGGATTTTATTCTTAATTATTTTTCAAATCTCCTCCTCGCTAACATCTCCTGATGGACGGTGATCTACTGGTTGAAACATGTTCTGATTAACACTACTATTTTCTGACTTTGGCGCGTTCATTGAAACTTTTCTAACTCTAAAACTCTAATTTTGACAGTAAACAATTTTATTCATTAAAAACAGGTGACAGTCAACATGCGATGATAGAATTATCATAGATTTGATAGCCTATTCTGCGACTTTGTTTTTGTATTTTAACCAATGAAATTAATAAGAAGTGTACCATGTGATACGTGAATTCTCACACAAATACGAATTTGTATTGTGTTCTCCACACTCGATTATATGTTATTTTATGTTATTAAAAATGCTCTTGTTTTGTACAAAATATGGTTTTATCTGCTTAAGTACGTTTCAAATTACTTTGTTAATAAATTATATTTATGTATATTAGAACAAGCGATGCTGCTATTCATTCTACGAATTTACGCAAAGAATAATTACATATTTTAGTATGATAGCTGCCCTGTCGATTTCATCGGAAAATGTTCAGATATAAATCCTATAGAAAATGTTTGAGTTGAAATCGTGAACGGATGTCACGGATACGTGTTAAGAATATGGATGATTTATTGGACTTAATTTTAAATATTTGTGAAAATATAGTTGAGGAATAGGGCTACTTTTGAAATCTCTTTCTTTCGATTCCTAGAAGGTTGAATGCAAATATTAATTTAAATGGTGGCCCAATAAAATGTTGACTATTATATTTTCACATTTTCGTTTTGTTAATTTGTTTTTAAAAAGTATTTTTGCTTAATAGAAAAAATCAACCGATCGCTATTAACTTATAATTGGCAACAAGGTATAATATAAAAGCCACCACCACACCAAACAAAATTTAATAATTTGACAATTTAACAGTTTTTTTTGGTGGTACTAAATTTATATGTAACTGTATCAATTGTTAAGAATATTTAGACAAATAATATTATTGTGTAATTTGAATAAGTATAATACCAACATATTTTTTTTTCATTAGCATTAAAAAAACACTAGAGCTAACGTAAATTTCCGACTTTTAATGAAACGAATAGTATTCTTCCAAGCCCTTTAGACTTCAAGATCAGGATTAGCTTCCTGATCTGCGCGCAAATTGTAATTTAATGTTAATATTCAAAGTAAATACATAAAACAAAAGAATAAAATATTATTGTGGAAATTTGTAAGGATAAATATAAAAAGGAACAAATAAGATACCATCTGATTGGCTACGTACATTAAAATTGAGACGACTAGAACAGAACATTAGGATAATTAAAAATTACTGAAAAGCCACTTCCATCAACGGGAACGTACAGACGCGTTTCGCTCTAATTGAAGCTTATCAATGTACGGTATCTCGAAGACAGACATGGCTTTTCAATTCTCTACTTTATGTATATATAGTTAACATTCTGAACTTGATTGTATTGTCATACTTGAAAGTATGACAATACGTTAACTAGCTTAACTGAGGACCCCTAGATGGCACAAACATATGTATTAAGCAGAAGTAAATGCTGAAAATACGAGGTGTATTGTCCATGTGCATAGTTACAGATACGTAAATTATTTACATGTTTGTTTCATATTGTACAAACGCTTTATACGTGCTTAACGTATTGTCATACTTAAACAAAACCTTTTTGTATATTTACCGCCATCTGGCTGGTTGTTAATGGACTATATCTACATACGTATTTTATCGTTTCCCGTAGCAGCTTAGCTCTTCGAACGATAGGTAGCTCTCCAGACAAAGTGTCTTTCGCCCTTAAGATGTCAATTATTAAATAGTTGTCTTCTTATAGGACGGAACTTGCTTGATCTATGCGGGCTATTTCAGTAAATTTAAATACAGATACAAACCAGTTGTTTATAACAGGTTTGTATTAATTTGTATACATTGCTTCACTAGCTTAACTGAGGACGCCTAGATGGCAGAAACATATGTATTAAGCAGAAGTAAATGCTGAAAATACGAGGTGTATTGTCCATGTGCATAGTTACAGATATGTAAATTATTTACATGTTTGTTTCATATTGTACAAACGCTTTATACGTGCTTAACGTATTGTCATACTTAAACAAAACCTTTTTGTATATTTAAAATTAAGTCCAATAAATCATCCATATTCTTAACACGTATCCGTGACATCCGTTCACGATTTCAACTCAAACATTTTCTATAGGATTTACATCTGAACATTTTCCGATGAAATCGACAGGGCAGCTATCATACTAAAATATGTAATTATTCTTTGCGTAAATTCGTAGAATGAATAGCAGCATCGCTTGTTCTAATATACATAAATATAATTTATTACAAAGTAATTTGAAACGTACTTAAGCAGATAAAACCATATTTTGTACAAAACAAAAGCATTTTTAATAACATAAAATAACATATAATCGAGTGTGGAGAACACAATACAAATTCGTATTTGTGTGAGAATTCACGTATCACATGGTACACTTCTTATTAATTACATTGGTTAAAATACAAAAACAAAATCGCTGAATAGGCTATCAAATCTATGATAATTCTATCATCGCATGTTGACTGTCACCTGTTTTTAATGAATAAAATTGTTTACTGTCAAAATTAGAGTTTTAGAGTTAGAAAAGTTTCAATGAACGCACCAAAGTCAGAAAATAGTAGTGTTAATCAGAAAATGTTTCAACCAGTAGATCACCGTCCATCAGGAGATGTTAGCGAGGAGGAGATTTGAAAAATAATTAAGAATAAAATCCAAAAAAATACCAATAATAATAAAGAATCACAGTGGAACCAATTCATGGAATTTTGCCCTTCAAGGAGAATCAAATTAACGCAAGAGACTACGATTCCAGAAATTGCATTAATGTTAAAAAATGTTAAAAAAGTTCAATCCATGTACTGACTTGGAATTTAAAGCAACCAGGCTAGCTCACGATTGTAAAATAAAGCAACTGCAGGAAATACAAGAAAAAGAAAGGTTAATGCAGTTGCTTTTACACCAGAAGAATATAAAAAACTGCAAAAGTTCTTTAACATTGTCGCTAAAGAATTAGCATGGCGTGGTAACGAAGGTGTGTCTGCATCTATTTATCACTTCAAGAAAGAAACGGACGATTCTGAAAACTTCACTAACCGAATTGAATACAATCCCGTATTTAACAAAACGAATCAAGGAGGGGACAAAATTTGCTGTGATAACAAAAGGTTAATACCTATTAAAGTAGATCCTGATGTATGTCCAGTTCGATTGTTTCTAAAACTATTAGAAAAACAATCAATTAATGCAACGACCGATAAGTTTTTCCTGACACCAAACAAATATTGGAGATTAGGAAGTACTACAGCATGGTATAAAAACCTCCCTGTAGGTGTTAATACTCTCTCCAAATAAACAAAGGAAATCCTTCAAAAAGTGAGAATTGATGACGCCAACATAAGACTGACAAATCATTGTTATAAATCAACAGCTGTAACCCATTTGACAATCGCGGATATAGTAGAGCAACAAGTCATGAAGATAACTAGTCACAATAACTCAAAATCCTTAAAGTCTTATTTAAACATGCAACCCACAGGACATTCTGAAATAGTAAATAAGATGAGAGGGATTAAAACACAAGCTGTATATCAAAACTGTACATTTAACGTTCAAAATATGTATTGTAATAATTAAATAACTAACAAATCCTTTAAAATATTTCACTCTTTCAAAAATGAATTTTCTGTTAACGTTCATTATATTCTCTCATCAAATATAATACGTGTTATAATTAATCAATGCCTTTTAGACTTCGAGATCAAGATTAGATTCCTGATATGCGCGCAAATTGTAATTTAATGTTAATATTCAAAGTAAATACATAAAACAAACGAATGAAATATTATTGTGTAAATTTGTAAGGATAAATATAAAAAGGAACAAATAAGATACCATCTGATTGGCTACGTACATTAAAATTGAGACGACTAGAATAGAACAATTTAAATGTATACGTTATTTTGTCCTTACACACAACTGATTATTACACACCTGCAAATATTTAGATTATAATTTATTAAGTGTTTGTTAATAATCAATATTAAGAAAAAGGCAAGGAAAAGCAATGTTTTTATGTTATCGATATCTCATAAAAACGAGTATCATAATCAAAATGCGCTGATAGTATCTGCTAATAACGCAAGTAGCGTAAATACAATAAAATACGCAAATTCGATTAAACGTTATTTGTATTAAAGCTTACGTTGTTTATATACATATATATATATATATATATATATATATATATATATATATATATATATATATATATATATATAGTGAACCTAATCAGTAGGCGATTAAAGGTCTGTATATTACTTCAAAATATATGTATTTAAAAAACTCTACATGTTTCGGCTGTATACGCCTTTATCAAGAGAATACAAAATATGAATGACAGGATATAAATGTCAAGTAATTAAGTTGCTATGGTTTAAATTATTCAAAGATACATTCTAGTAATAATAATAAATCATGCCTTAGTATTCCAAAAAATAGATAACAAGGTGTGAAAATATGTGTTGTTCGCTGCTAGCAATTTGTGTCTCCTTCTGGGTATGAACTTGTGTGTTGGTTGCTGCTGGCAGCTTGCGTCTCTCTATGGGTGTGTGGTTTTGTGTGAGAGCGTAAGTGTAGGGTTTTGTATGTCGGTGCGTTCGTGCGTGTGTTTAGTGATCGGTCGCATGAATTTAGAGAGGTCGGATAACCAGCCGTTGCGTAGGGCCGCCAACCCTTTCCCGACAACTTCTTTACAATTCCGTGCAGTACTTCGACGGTCTGACCCCCGCCCCAACGAAGCAAGGCGCAGACAGGCGAAGCGCACCTTGTACGGGGTTGCTCATCGCAACTAAGGGAACACTCTTAGTGGCTACCTCGGTCGACGATGGTCACACTTATGCCATCTTAACGTTTTCCGCCGAAGCGGGGGCATAGCACACACGTCGAACGTGTGTGTGCTGTTAACGGCAGCCTAGCCAGGTTGTCGCCCAGGACCGGTCCTAGTGGTGTGTGCATTGCGCGGCGACTGGTCTAAACCAGAAGGCTCTAGGACGCCTACTTCTCGAGTTATGACAGGAAAATCGTAAATTTCGTAATCGAAAATGTCGATTTTGCAAAAATTCTCGCCGCCGCGCAATGCACACACCACTAGGACCGGTCCTGGGCGACAACCTGGCTAGGCTGCCGTTAACAGCACACACACGTTCGACGTGTGTGCTATGCCCCCGCTTCGGCGGAAAACGTTAAGATGGCATAAGTGTGACCATCGTCGACCGAGGTAGCCACTAAGAGTGTTCCCTTAGTTGCGATGAGCAACCCCGTACAGGGTGCGCTTCGCCTGTCTGCGCCTTGCCTCGTTGGGGCGGGGGTCAGACCGTCGAAGTACTGCAAGGAATTGTAAAGAAGTTGTCGGGAAAGGGTTGGCGGCCCTACGCAACGGCTGGTTATCCGACCTCTCTAAATTCATGCGACCGATCACTAAACACACGCACGAACGCACCGACATACAAAACCCTACACTTACGCTCTCACACAAAACCACACACCCATAGAGAGACGCAAGCTGCCAGCAGCAACCAACACACAAGTTCATACCCAGAAGGAGACACAAATTGCTAGCAGCGAACAACACATATTTTCACACCTTGTTATCTATTTTTTGGAATACTAAGGCATGATTTATTATTATTACTAGAATGTATCTTTGAATAATTTAAACCATAGCAACTTAATTACTTGACATTTATATCCTGTCATTCATATTTTGTATTCTCTTGATAAAGGCGTATACAGCCGAAACATGTAGAGTTTTTTAAATACATATATTTTGAAGTAATATACAGACCTTTAATCGCCTACTGATTAGGTTTACCATATCATACCAAGGTCACGAAGTTATTATATATATATATATATATATACGAGGATTACTCTCTTTCTGTTGAACCTAGTAAAGTAGTAAGTAAAGTACCAATTTTTGGACAAAACATATTTACTTATCAAGCGAGCCACAAAATTTGTATCCTAGGCCATGGACGACTGAAATAGACATATAAGTTACGTCTGAGCTTAGAGAATTGACGAAGTGTCATTTGTAAATAATCAGTTAATGCATTTTTGTATCCGAGAAAATCAGTCTCTAAAATATGTATTTTTATTTTCCGCTGAGGTAAAATGTGAATCCCGTAATTCATCTTTTGCACGTGGAAACACAAAAATCATAGTTAGGTGCTATGTCAACGAATAACCCATTATTTTAATGTTTTGGACATTCAAATAATTAAATCCATTGTGCAGAAATTCGAGTGCCAGGGTTAGCACAATGGAACACGATCATTCGTCTTGGGTGATTTTGGCGGACATTTTGAAAAACTGAGGGCAAACAAACTATAGCGTACCATTCTGTGCTAGCAGAATGTGGGGCCTCGTTCTTTCGTTTCGGCTTTTTTTGAATAAATTTAGTTGGGGTTGATTCATATCCAAAGATCTAAACGGTCGATTGTTGTCATTTTCGGAATCATAGCAGTATATACAAGTTTTATCACTTATTCATTTATTCATTGTCCAATAGATACACAAATCCAAATATCAATATATACCGTGTGTCCCAATTTCGATGCTCACCATTGGTATCTCGGTTATTAGAAGATATAGAACAACGGTTAAATGGGGAATGTTTTTCAGAATTCAATACTCGCGGCAAATCTCATTTCAAATTTGACCTAACTTTTTAAATTTTTAAAATATTTTGAAAAATCAAAAATTTGCCGATTTCGTTATTCCTCAATAACTCGATAACGCTTAGTCTGACCTCTTTCAAAGTTTTACATTGTTGAGACACTTTTTTAAAACAAATTATTTGATACAAACAGAAACCGCCGATTGTCATTTGTTTTTAAGTTATTACCACTATCTTTTGTTTTTCATATGGCGGCCATATTGGATTTTGGGTTTGTTAGGTAGTCCTCAAAATGTGCTTTTCAACGATGTATAACATGCCTGACAAATTTTTTTTTATAAGGAAAATATTAATAAAAACGTAAATTAATCTTTAATATGAAATTAGTAGGCTGAAAAATTAAACACCAATGTCAAATGAAAGTGAAAAGATAAAGATACAGAACTTAAAGTTCACATTCACTTAAAGAAATTGTTCAATATGACGACCATTCTGTTCCACACAATTTTGACACCTTGTTCTAAGTACATCTAGTACTCTTTGTTCTAAAATTTCCCGAGTTTCTGGCTGTTCAAAATCAAATACTTCGTTTTTAGTGGTACCCCATAAATAAAAGTCAAGCGGAGTAAGGTCGGGTGATCTCGCAGGCCATTGCACGGGTCCATTATTTGAAATCACTCTCTCATTAAAGTTTTCTCTCAAAAAATGTTGCACGTTACGAGTCTTATGGGCCGGGCAACCATCTTGCTGGAACCAGATGTTTTGCATGTTCTCGGGATTAATAATTTGCCTCAAAGCAGGCATTATCTCGTTTGTTAGTAGCTCCAAATATCTGTTACCAGTTAAATTGTAATCAAAGATGAAAGGACCTATTAACTGATTATCTAAAACGAAAAAAAGAGTTTAAAAAACAAAAAAAAATGTAAACAAAATGTCATACCAATTAAACCGCACCAGACATTAAAACCAAATCGAACTTGAAATCTTCTTTGATTTACCAAATGTGGATTTTCAGTAGACCAATGATGATAGTTATTCCTATTGAACACTCCACAATTGGTAAATCGTGTTTCATCTGTCCATAGTATTTTCCTAGAAAAATTAGCGTCATATTCACATTTTTGAAGGTACCACCTGCTAAGCTGTAATCGTCGGAGATTGTCATTATCACTTAAACCTTGTACAATTGTTGGTTTGTAAGGGTCATACTTGTTTTTCGTCAAGGTTCTGTGAACAGTAGATTTTGAAATCCCTGTTTCTCGTGTCACACGACGAACTGATGTGCTGGGATTGTTCCTAACGTTCTGCAAAATATTATTTCGACGTGTATCAGCATCATTAACTTCATAGTTAGCTCGTTTTTGTTCGAAGCTTCCAAAGTTTTTTAATTTGCTAACTAGTCTTCCAAAAATTGTCCTGTGTGGCCGTTGTCTTTCTGGAAAACGCTCTGCATAACTCGTGCACGTATTTTTAGTGTTTCTATTTGCTTTGAAATACACTTCCAACATATCAACTTTTTCTTCGTTTGAATATGTATGTGCCATTATCAATACTTATAAATCTTAATACTTGACAATAATTACTTATCACTAACTACAAGTAGTTTTAATTAACTTATCTCTGCAGTACTAATTGTACTTTGACAGGTTATCGTTTTGTTTCATTGTCAGAATACATTTGTCATTGACGTTTGACGGAACATAATGTCTTTGCTAGTGATACACGCTCAGAGGTTAGAATTATCTGACATTTGATGTAAAACCAAATACAAATCTCCCCACTACTTTTAATCCTGCGCGAACTTACCCCTCCTCGCGCCAACTTAATTGGCGTTTGCTATACTTAGAATATCTTTTCACTATCATTTGACATTGGTGTTTAATTTTTCAGCCTACTAATTTCATATTAAAGATTAATTTACGTTATTATTAATATTTTCCTTATAAATAAAAATTTTTCAGGTATGTTATATATCGTTGTAAAGCACATTTTGAGGACTACCTAACAAACCCAAAATCCAATATGGCCGCCATATGAAAAATAAAAGATAGTGGTAATAACTTAAAAACTAATGACAATTGGGGGTTTCTGTTTGCATCAAATAATTTGTTTTAAAAAAGTGTTTCAACAATGTAAAACTTTAAAAGAGGTCAGACTAAGCGTTATCGAGTTATTGAGGAATAACGAAATCGGCAAATTTTTGATTTTTCAAAATATTTTAAAAATTTAAAAAGTTAGATCAAATTTGAAATGAGATTTGCCGCGAGTATTGAATTCTGAAAAACATTCCCCATTTAACCGTTGTTCTATATCTTCTAATAACCGAGATACCAATGGTGAGCATCGAAATTGAGACACACGGTATATATTCTTATGAAATCTTTATTATAAGAAAGGCTTTGAGTTTGACGTACTTTAGTATAGTGTTCTAATAACGAGTCATCGAAAAAATTCATAATTGGAGTAGACTGTGAAATTGGGTTGGTACTTTAACCACTTCCACATAATGACATTTATTATTTGACATTCAAACTATAAGTTTGTGTCAAATTTTTCAAAACTCTTATTAAGAAAATTAAATTTGTTTAGATGTAAATGGACAAAATTTTCAACAACTTCCGTAGCTATATGTAAATTTTGATTATTATTTCGATATTGAATAAATTATTTGTTTTCTTTTTTGTTGTAGTATCATTTCAATGTCATAACCTTTTTTTACAATGAAACCAAATGAAACTGTCAAGCATCAAGTAATGTGTCATTATGTGGAAGTGGCTAAAGTACCAACCCAATTTCACGGTCTACTCCAATTATGAATTTTTTCGATGGCTCGTTATATTGAGAATATATAACAGGTGTTTAGAAACATTCGAAGTCAAGTGGGCTCTGAACAAAAAATCATATATATTTACTTAAGTATCTGATTTGTAATAATTATTAAATGTCAACTGTTGTCTGTCAAAAATTGTCAGAATCTAATATCGAAGATACTAATTTATATTTTTTAATTTTGAAAATGGTATTTACTAACGTACACAAAGCATTCATTGTTGAAGCATATTTTCGAAATGGTCAAAAGATCGATGGCCAGTGGAAGTATTCAATTCAAGCTTGTTTGGAAGAATTTCGAGATAAATTTCCTAATCTTGCTTTTGATTATAATACTTTTCAGTGTACACTAATCAGAATTGTTCCAGTTTTTCGACAAACTGGTAGTGTGGGACTCCAAGAGGGTGGTGGGCGACCAAAAGTCCGGACAGAAGAAGTGATTGGGAATGTTAGAGAAATAATGAGTGATGCCCTTAAAACTTCAGTAAGAACTCTTGCTCAACAAACCGGGTTGTCAGTTGGTCCTTGCCATTAAGTTTTAAAAGAAGATTTACAGTTATTCTAATATCGTAAAACTTGTTTGCAAGAAATACTCGATATTGATTATTCGCGACGAGTAGTATTTTGCGAATGGTTTACAAATAATTTTAATGATGATGTCCTAGACAAAACTTTCTTTTCGACGAAGCATGGTTTCATGTTAGTGGATATGTTAACTCGCAAAACATGAGAATGTGGAGTGATACAAAGCCCAATAACTTTTATGTTGAAGCTCCTTCACATCCTCAGAAAGTTGGTGTTTGGTGCGCTATAAGTAGAAGAAGGATTATTGGTCCAATTTTTTTTAATGGTACCTTGACTGCAGAACGATATCGACAGGAAATACTATTGCCTTTCTTTAATCAACTTCGCGATGATGAACTAGCTTTGGGATACTTTCAACAAGATGGTGCTAGAGCTCACACAGCGGGGGAAACAATGAATATGTTACAAGAAGCGTTTGGAAATCGTTTAATTAGCTTGAACAGCGATCATGAATTCCCTCCAAGATCTTGTGATCTTACATCGTGTGATTACTATTTATGGCCTTTTTTAAAAAATTCAATTTATCAAGTACCAGTGCAAGATTATATAGATCTCCAAGTCAGAATTATAAATAAAATTAGTGAAATTAGAAATAGTCCCATACTGCAAAATGTATTTAGTAGCATTCGGAGGAGGTGCGTAAAATGCTTGGAAGAAGGTGGTGGACATTTTCAACTTCTTTTATAATTATGGTCATTATTGTTGGTAATTTATACGACTACAATTTATGATATTTATTATAAGGTTGTAATCTAAGGACTCTACAAACAATTTATTTGTTTCAAATTTATTTTAAGCCATTTCTTACAATAATTTATTGAATGTTAATATATTAAACTAGTACGATAACTAGATACTATTGTCACTATAACATGAATAAAATCTTTACTTGTAAAGTTATTTCCTCTTAATTCTGCATTGTCTTTTTACATGTTACTACAGATTAGATGAGCTTTATTACAAAAGAATGAATAGCATTATGCATGGAATATGTAATTTTTTCCAGTTATCGCATGAAGAGGTGCTATTGTTCAGCAAGAATTCTCTAAAATATCAAAATACTTAATTTTGAAATTTGCAAATTAATTACTGTTACCTTCTAAAATCATTATTTGACTAGTTTATATTAATTAATATGGCATATTAAAGTAATATATTTCGACATAAACTGACATAAACTGCGTGTATGATAACCTATAAAATTGTATTAAGTAAATGTATCAATCTATATCAGACATGACTTCATATTTTCAAGGACTACTTTGACTACGAATGTTTCTGAACACCCGTTAGATGTATTAAATATAAATGTCAAAAAATATGTAAAAATTATGACACCGTCAAATGTGAAAAGTAACAAGTATTCATTTGAAAAGTCAATCTAGTAGCATGTGATTTACTGAGAACATTTTGAGGTATGTCGTAAATTAATTAAATTTACTACTTAACCTACGAAGTCGTATATTTTGACAATTTCATACAAACAAATAAATAACAAATAATAGGTATTTATTGAAAACTATAACAAATGTTGACAATGTTGTCCTTCAAGATCAATGCTCTTTAAAATTCTTCGTTCAAAATTTCTGACGATATTCTGCAACATTACTGGATTGTTATTAATTTCCATGCATTTCTGTTCGATTATCTGTAGCATATCGTTCAAATTCAATATAGGTGTTCGAAATATGTTATTTTTTAGATAAGGCTACAAAAAGAAGTCGCAAGGTGTTAAATCGCATGAACGTGCAGGCCAGGCAATTTCAGTATTTCGACTAATTATACGCTCATCAAAAAATTCTCTTAAATAATCCAAAGATTCTGCAGTACAATGACAAGGTGCTCCGTCTTGTTGGAAATATGCATTTTGAAGTTCATCATCATGCAACTGATTGACAAATGATTGTAAAATTTCCGTACGGTATCTTTGAGCAGTTAACGTTACCTGAAAAAATATTGGTCCAATGAATCGCCTTTGGCTTATCGCTGCCCAAACACCAATTTTCTCTGGATGTAGCGATTCTTCATTAATTACATGTGGATTTTCACTACTCCAAATTCTTGTATTTTGTGAATTTAGGTATCCTGTTTTATAAAACCATGCTTCATCAGTAAAGATGATTCCTTGCGAAAGTTCTCTATTATTGTTAATATTTACAAACCAATTACAAAACTGTAGTACTACGTGGGTAATCAATTTCTAACAATTCTTGTACTGCTGTGACACGGTATGGATAAAGTTGCATATCTTTTTTTAATAACTTGTGAGTTGTACCAACAGAAAGGTTTATTTGTTGACTCAAATGTCGAACAGATGTTTGTGGTTCATTTTCCATTATTTCTTCAACACGATTGACAACTTGAGGTGTACGTTTCTTAACTGCTCCGCTGCCTGATTTTCTTAAGAGACTACCAGTTTCAGAAAAAAGTTTTAAAGTTCTATCCAAAGTATTCTTAAATTGTATATAATCTATTACAAAATTGGAAAATCAACCTTAAATTTTACCATGCAATCTTGAACTGAATAAACCCATAAACCATCAATTTTATTACCACTTCGAAAATAAGCCTGGATTAAAAAAAATTTATGTTCTAAAGTGAAAGCCATTTTAAAACTGAGAAGCAATTTATTTAAACCAGAATCGACGCACGATTATTTTATGCACTAACTGATATTTGTGATTGACATTATCAAATATCATTTGGATTTACGTTTACGGAACAACAAACACATACTAATATATTTGCGTCTTATTCTATCAATATTTCAAAGTAACCTAGATTGACTTTTCAAATGAACACTTGTTATAGTTTTTAATGACATTGCTTTTTTTAAATAGTAGCTGAGAATTTGAAAATTTAAAAAATGAGGGAGGGAATTATTATTGATATTAGATAGCAACTTTAAAATTTCGAGAAGAAATATATCAAAAATTTGGTAAAGCACATTAAATGTTTTGTTAGATGTATTCTAATGAAACCAATAGAATATAGCTAAACATTTTATTCTCAATATGTAATTAAGACAATTACTAAAATGTTTCACTAAGAAATTTCTACAACATCAATTAATGATATTCATATTAAATGTATTATCTTACGTGTCTTGAAATAAATAACTAAATCTCATTATTTATAATACTTATGATGAATTAAAAAGTAAAAGTATTAATCAACATTGAATGGAATATATATATATATATATATATATATATATATATATATATATAATAACTTCGTGACCTTGGTATGATATGGTAAACCTAATCAGTAGGCGATTAAAGGTCTGTATATTACTTCAAAATATATGTATTTAAAAAACTCTACAGTTTCGGCTGTGTACGCCTTTATCAAGAGAATACAAAATATATGTGTATTTTGTATTCTCTTGATAAAGGCGTGCACAGCCGAAACATGTAGAGTTTTTTAAATACATATATTTTGAAGTAATATACAGACCTTTAATCGCCTACTGATTAGGTTTACTATATATATATATATATATATATATATATATATATATATATACAGGGTTAGTTAAAAGTATGGAGACGGCGATTTATTGTCGTTAATATTTATTTTAGGGAATTATGTTAATTATAAAAGTTTGTTAGGATATTTTGATCTACATTTGAGAATATTTGAATTTTTTTTTCTTCAATTGTTTTTTAGTTACGCCTGTCGGCGCAGTTTTTTTTAAATAGGAACTAGTAAATTATACTCTACCATTCGATAGAGAATTTTTTTCTCTTTACAATAATATTTTTGTTTGGCTGTATATATATAGAATTATTTCGTGACCTTTGTATATTATGGTAAATTCAATTCGTTGGCGCTTTAAGGTCTGGTTTTACTTCAAAATGTATATATTTAAAACAATCCTACATGTTTCGGCAAATGATGCCTTTTTCAAGGAATATAAAATATAAATGACAGTATATTAATGACATACCTATACATTTGCAGTTGCCATGGATAAAATTATTCAAAGATACATTCCAGTTTAATAATAATAAATCATGCCTTAGTATTCTAAAATAGATCGACAACAAAAACAGGGAAAAGCAAGACATGAGTTATTATTATGTATGCGCCCGTGGAGCTACTTGAGATGTTAAGCTGTCGGCATTCGCCTTAAACGAGAAGGAAAACCACGAAAACCTACTCGGACAGCCAGCCAGGGACAAAAACACGAAACTGTCAGCATGATAAGCAAATGTATAGATATTTAAATAACATAAGGTATATAATTATATAACAGCAACATATATTATGATGGTAAATTGCAGATCGTTACATAATTAAGTTATAGTATATAATGCTTAAATTTTTTATATCACTTCTGCTGTTAATTGAATTTTTTTCCTGTTTAATACTAATCATTTCTTTAATTTCCCTTTTCATTATGTGTTGTTCTTTATTAATTATCTGTGTGTTTTCAAAATCTAAATGGTGATCGCGTTGTAGTTTGTGTGTAGATAAAGCAGTTTTGTGTGTTTTAGAGTATTTTTACGCTTGTATTCTTTTGTATAAATATTATTTAGTTTGGCCTATGTAGTAACTATTGCAATCGCGACATGGTATTTTATAGATGACATGTGTTTCTAGATTTTTTATATTTTAGGTTTAAATTTTGAAAATAGATGCTTATGAGTATTACTAAGTTTATATGTTGTAGCTATATCATATTTTTTAAAGTGTATTTAATTTTTTCTGATAATTGTGGAACATATGGAATCGTGATATATGTTGTGTCATTGTTTAAATTGTTATAGGTGTCTGCAGTGTTGTATATTTGGTGGATTAAATACACTTTAAAACTTGACATGACTTGGAAGAGAAGTGGTAGGTAATTAATTAAATAATTAGTTTCAAATGTAATGTATATAATTCGTAAGGAACGTTAGATACTTCAGTGGCCGTTCAGACTAGGTGGATGTCGAAGGGTCTGTCGGCTAGGACGATAACAAAAGTAAGGCTTTCTATTTGCAAACGAATATACAGGCTGTCCGGAAAAATTTGGGAAATCTCTCGGATGCAGATAGAATCCTATATGCTATACATTTTTTCCTACAGGCTCTATCTACGGAGATATGCGTCCCTGAAGGACGCCGCTGGAAATCGTTTTTTCTTGATTTTCTTTTTAAGTACTTAATATAAACGTAGTGGTGTCCCAGGAGGCACCTTAACGAAATTATTGAAAAATTTCCGTGAAGTCTGATACACTTGCGAGGACGACGAATTAAGGACTGTTGTACCAGCAAACAATAACCCAGCCGTGTTCCTTATCATATCATAATGAAAAGTGATGCTCTGTAGAGGTTTCTCCCTAGTGTCGACTGGAGTGGAATACACTAATTTTTTGGAGTGTCCTCACAGGTAAAATTGCAACGGCGTTAGGTCGGGAGATCGAGGAGGCCAGGCAATAGGTCCTCCTCTCCCTATCCAACGGTTTGGATAGACGTTAATCTGGTGGTCCCGCACACGAACGTTGAAATGAGGTGGTGCGCCATCGTGCATGAAGTACATGTTTCGGCGGGCTTCAAGTGGTAAGTGCTCTATTAAATCTCGAAAAGCGTTCTGAAGGAACTCCAAATAAAATTGTCCATTCAATCGTTCTGGCAATACGAATGGTCCAATCAAAAAATTGTCAATGATTCCTGTCCAAATATTAATTTATTGGAACTGATGTTGGTGATGGGCATGAGGATTTTCATCAACCTATACATTTGTGTTGTGTAAATTGGTGATACCACTTTTGGTAAACCTTGCTTCATTACTATTTTTTCCAAACTTTCCTAAAATTATGAAGAAAATCAATAATATGTATTACATTATTAACTCGAATCACACATAATTCTCCCTTAGACGTTGGTCAACTCGTTCAAATGTCTTCTGGTTTGGTAGAGCACGATTAGGAAATCTTTCGTGATATAATCTTCTGGCTTCTAAAGCATTGCAAGACGTAAGACCGTATATCAGATGCATATCTGCATACTCAATAAACGTGTATTCCATACTTCGAATAAATTCACAATTAAATTTACCACTAAATCAAAAACTCAGTAAATTAATATTGAATAAAAGGATCAATGTGTCAGCGATGTGAAAGATGACAAGTTCTAAAATATATTTTTTCTATTTTGCGTTCGAAATGAACTCATTATGAAACCAAAAACAGTATCGAAATGAGCTCTATTTCGATACACTTTTTTTCATTTTTCAATGTTGGCGTTGTTCGAATACAGAAATAAATATCATTGCTGTCATATGATTTTAAGAATTTATGTACATTTGACAGATATGATATATGTTCGTATTTTACACAAACAACGTATGTTGTATACAATTGACAACAACATATATATGTTTCTATGTCACTCATGTTTATATTTTTAAATGAAGTATCCAGTAATGTTAACGAGAAATAATAAATAATATGTAATATAATATACTTCGCGGATAGCAAGATTTAAATTTGAAAATGTCAAGTATCAATGTGACCAACTGCATGCTTTATATAAAAATTAAACTCTGAACTTTCAAATTAAATAATTACAATTTAAGCAATTTATTAATGTAGAAAACGCAAAATAGAAAAAATAGTATAAAAAACTCGCTCTTTAGAAAACTCGCCGCTATGGCGGCTCGTTTTCTAAACTGATCTCGTGCGGCAAAATGGTGCCTTATGAAACTTGTTTTTTAATATACTATTATTTATTTCGTACCATAGTAACGTTTGCAGTAACAGCAATAGGTTTTTTTGGTGCTGATAAAAACTAAAATGCACATTTTTTAAGAACATAGCTCGAACTTTTTCTTTTTATCGACAATAAACAAGACTGTACCTTCTTTTTAATCTAGGGTTCAAGCTATACAGTTTTATTTTTTTTGAAGTGTTTATAATACAGGGTGTTAAAAATTTAGGCATTCACTTGTAAAGATTAACCCAGCCTTGGTAAACTAAAAAAAACTAAATATGTTTCAAGGACACTATTTTAGGAGGTCCTTACTAGTGTCCATCACATTAAATTTTAATTAAATTATATTAATTACTTTAAAAAAAAATTCAAGAAAAAACGATTTCCAGCGGCGTCCTTCAGGGGCGCATATCTCCGTAGGAAGGGCCTCTAGGAAAAAAAAATAAAGGAACTTGTCATATTATTTTTTCATGTTCTATCTGCATCCGAGAGATTTCCCACATTTTCCAGGACATGTCTAAGTTGGAATTAATATTTTAAATTCGAAATATATCTGTGATGAAATATAATTTAAAATTAAATTAAAACATTCTTAACATACGAAGTGTAACAAGGTTTTAAGTGTGCTGTTTCACATTGTATCTATTTGTTTGTACGATTTTGAAAGCTATTGATTATATGAAAATTTATTGTTTCTATTACTATGGATGTTGCAATTAAGCAAAAAGAGGGTGAGAACTTAATTTTAACTCATTGATGAGCCCTAGCTTGAACCTGTGAAAATCACAGTTGCCATTTCAAAATAAAATTCCAGTTGTTGTTCTAGTTTGCATCTTGTTTTTTAAAGAATCAGATAAAAGCGATTTAAAAGAAATTTAGCAAATTACGTATCTATGTATACATATCGAAACACTTTAGATCAAATTGATAATTTTATCTCATATGATCTCGAATTTTAATATCCCAACAAGTATATAAAGAAGGACGAAATTGCAAAGTTTCAGTGTAGACGTATCAATCAGGTAAGCAAATATTTTGCTATTCATCAAAATTAACTCTATAGTTAAGAATTAACATGTACAAGCAGTAACTAGAATAACAGCAGTATATTTTTTCTTTGAATTATAGAATTTTTTCAAAAATTTACTACACACTTCGCAAATAAATATTAAACTTTATACAAATATTGACTACAAAGTCGTCATCTTCAGTAATGGCCCTAAACTAAACTGATAGCGTTGTTTAGCTGAAGAGGGCAACTTCGTTGTCAAAATACTTACACAAATTAATATTTATTTGTGGTATGTGGGGTGTTCGTTACTAAAGTGCTTACAATATATTCATTCAATAAATGCAGAATCACCATGAACTATTGTTGCCCAATAACGCTTATAAACATACTTGGCTAATACAGGAATACAAAATTTTTAATATCTGAATATGTACTATCGTGAGCAATTGAAAGTAAATGCACTATTATAGCCTATATACCAAATTGTCAAGCTAATGTCATTTATGTTATGATTAAATGCTGACACTGACACTTCAAAAGTACTGTATACATTAGATAAATTTTGAAATTTCGACATGCCAACATAATAAAGTGTGCACTTTCATTTGCTCACGATAGTACACATGAATATACTTATTTCGCATTGGTGATACTTCTACGTGCAGACATGTGTTTCGAACTCATTCTAGTTCTCGTAAGTGTATGAGAACTAAAATGAGTTCGAAACACGTGTCTGTATGTACCCCGTACGTCTTACAAATGCGAAATAAGTATGCGTTGTGTGCATATAACGATATGTTTTTTCTAACATTTTTGTATTACTATAATTTACACTTGATGTTAATTAAACATCGATTTGCTATCCTTTACACACTTGCCTAAAATACTATGAACCAAGTTACATACTAATTTAACTTTCTTTTTTTTTAGATAAAAATGCGTTCTATTGTTTTGGTTGCGGTATTCTTGGCTCTTTGCCAAACGGCTTTCTCTGATACTGATCTTGAAAGTAAGTTACCATCATATAAATAGGTGCTTATTTAGTAATTTAAAGCAAATTTAGTAATAATAATGAAAATTCACTTATTGAAATAACCATAGGAACTGGAAGTAGATAAACCATTAAATATTCTTCCAAAGCATTAACTATAAACTAACTAAACTCTAAGAATATAATGACTATCCAAGGGTGAACAAAAGGGCAAACGTAAAGTATATAAAGTTCTGCGGTTTATATTTTAGTTTACACTTGATAGTTTTTTTTTTGTTTTCGATGACGAAAGGTGTCTAGCTAAGGTAAATAGTAAACTAAATATGACTAAATATTTTAATAAACTACATAGTTATTCACTTTAAAAACACTACTCTTCGTTATAATATACATTATCTACAACTAAATAATAAAGTAGATATTATATTAGTGATTATTAGTTAATAATTAGTTAATAAATGCGACCGTTCTTATTGGCACAATGCAGGGAATAATGATTGCGTTCTGCCAATAAAACATAGTATTACCGCACCCATATTACTAACTGTCAAAACGTCAAGCGCCATATCGATATTATGGTATAATGTTTGTTTTTCTTTTAGTAATTTTCAGTTAGTCGTAGATAAAGTAGTGTATACTAAGTCGCAATAATGACTATTATTCCCTCGAGCTGAGTTACTCCCTCGTTACTCGGCTCGGTTCGTAAATTCAGCTCTCGGGAATAATAACCGTCATTATTGACTCGTTATATGAACTACTATTAAGTCGTCTCTGCATAGCTTTTATTACAACGATTTTGTCTATTTTCTGTTACATTTTTGACTATAAGTCCCAAAAATTACTAATTATTTCTTTTTAGGAGAAAATCGTATTTTGGAAGATACGATACAAAATGCGGTTACATGTGTGTTGGGTGAATTGCAAACAGGAGTGGAGGAATGCAGTGTTCCCTCTTTCAGCCCTCTAGTTGTAGAAGCTGGTGAAATTGACTTGGGATCGTTCGGAATTTCTGGAATTTCAGGAGTTATTAGTGTAGCGAACCTTGTGTTGGATGGTGTTACAGATTTGTATTTCCAAGCATTAAAAGGTTCCATCACCATTATACCAATAGGTTACAAAATTGAGGCAACACCAAAAATAGATTCTATATCTTTGGATACTTCTTACACCGCGACGGATTGTACCTATGGAAGCGTAGTCTTTTATGGAAGTGGCCAACTTGCGTAGGATATTTCTTTTCTTTGACGTTAAATTATTTAATTAATGATAACGCGTTGTTAACAGATTTGAATGTCAAGGCTTCTCAATAACGTTCGTAGCACAATTATCAATTCTTACGGGCATCAAGGTAGAAATCAAGAGTTTGTCTGCAACCGCAGATTCCTGTAGCAACGTAAGTTACTATGATGTAACGAATGGATTTTAATTTGTGTGTTTCAGTTCGTAATCACGGGAGTATACAACGATGAAGAATACAGTGAATATTTGAGCCAACTCGTCGTATCAGATGCTGCTAGTGTACTACAGACCGCACAGGCATTCATCAAGGACTTAATTGCTGGTATAGTTGACAATATTATCTCGGGTCTTACCCGTTCCTTTGTTCGTGACGATGCTGACTTCGGCTGCCTGATGGACAAATGTTTGTGAGAGTATTGTACGGATATTGTTAATATCAAAATAAATTTTTATTGACATAAACTGAATTTTATTCGATCGAGCTATACCTTCTTTACACCGAACTGAATTTAATAAAGTAAAAATAAAACTTTGCCAAACATAAAGACTCATAATTAATTTACTTACAAATGTAGAAAATAGTAAATGTTATTAATTATTGAATGTTAACAGTAAATGTAATTAAGCCGAATAATACTTTCGCATGTGCAGAGCGGTTTCTTCTTTTGCGGAGCCGCTTCCTTAATATGACCTTATGCCAATATGTGTGCTATCTATTAAGAGATTTTCAAATACGAAAACATTTTTAAACCAGCCATTTTTTAAGTGCTCTGATATTGATCAGTTTAAGCTAGTTGAACGACGTTTATTTTCTAGGTATCCAGCTTTCCATTGCGATATGTAGTTGACTCTTTTATAGATGTCGACACTACTGAAAAACTTATTTTTAATTTTACCTCGATAGTAGAATTTCGGGGTCAAAAAAAGAAGAAATTTCATTCGTTGATGCCTTTATCTATTTGTTGCAAATGCCAATTGCAGATGATTATCAAGAGGCGTGATATCTATATTGTTAAGAAAGCTTAAGACAAAAGTGAGCATTTGTTTGATACTGTATATGTATACAGGATGTTCCCTGAGGTAACCGACAAACTTACACAAAGTGTTCTAGAGGTGATTCTGAACAAAAAGTTCATATGCACTTTAGCTCAATTTCTTTTTTCTTCTCCAAATTCACTTGTCGAGTTTGATTTTCATCAGCAAGCTAATGTTGTCCTAAATGAAGTTGAACAAGATCCATCCACAAGTATAGCAGGATATCTATCCAAGTATGGCGAATTTTACATTTCAAAGCATTTCAAAACATTTTCTTCCTATCATTTACATAAGGCTCATCATATGCTCCAAAGAGATTTCGTGAATCGTACAGTATTGTTAATGGTTACAGAAAAAATTAGAACTTATTCCGCGTATCCTTTTTACAGGGGGGTCTCAATTTACTCGAGAATGTATAAACAAATTCGGAACTCTCACACTTTGGCTAATGAAAACCCACATAATGCAGTTTTGGTTAGTCATCAACATCATTTTTCTGTATATGTATGGTGTGGGTTGTTAAACAATGAATTATTATTGGGCCATATATTATTCAAGGAAACCTTACGGCAAATTATTCTAAGAGTTTCTCAGAAGATACTTTGCCGAGATTATTGAAAAATGTTCTACTGGAAACTCGACGTGGCATATTTTATCAACATGACGGCGATCCACCGCATTTTAGTAGGTAAGTTATTGACGTTCTAAACCAAAATTTCCTGGTCGGTGAATAGGCAGAGGGAGCTCTGTACTATGGCCTGCACGTTCTCCTCACCTTTCGCCATTGGACTTTTTCTTTACGAGTTGTCTAAAAAATCGTATTTACTATAACGGTAAAACAAACACGCGAGAAGAATTGATTGAAAGAATAGTTGCGGGAGTAGATTCCCTACGAAATGAACTTGCAGATATTAACTGGCAACAGAATATGGCCCAAAGACTAGTAAACATGTTTAAAAAGAAGAGGCGAACATTTCGACCAAATGTTATAATATTAGTTTATGTAATTTCATGGTTAAATACTTTACTTTTCTTTAAATCTGAAGAACAAAAAAGAAATTGTATGTGAACTTTTTTGTTCAGAATCACCTCTAGAACGTATTGTGTAAGTTTGTCGCTTACTTCAGGAACAGCCTGTATATTCAATGAAAAACAATAACATTCATAATTGTTTTGTGTCTTTTTTGTTTTACACAGATTTAGTTTAGTTTAAATATATTTAGCTATTCACTTTCCTTAAATTCATACGCATCATGTATTTAGTATATGCTATTCATATGTTGATTACATATCTTTATAATCCATGCGAAATGCCGAAATTTCCAAATGATGTACTTAAAATTTCCTAATTTATTTAACATAATAAATCTAATTCTGTGGCCCATCACGTGCCTGTTATTTGGTTAAGTATGCAAAGGCGAAATTAAATGTAAATGTAAGGGTTCTACGCTTACTGTTTATAGCCCTCTTTGTCCCATTTACTCACGGTTTTTCCGTCACCTATTAATTAATATTCTAAATTTCTTACAATAAATTTAATTTAATCGGAATAATCATGGATGCGAATCCATTATTTACCTGGCACAGAAGAACAGTATCTAGGAAGAACTCAACGAGAAAACATCTAGCTAGACATTCAAGTATCTTTTATAGAATAACTATATATATCGAAATAAAACAAAACCCTTTTTTTCACAAAAGTTGTTTTAATAAACTAAATGTACATTTCGTGTGCTCTGCACCCATCATTAGTAGTACTGTTTAAATATAATATCTACGAGACTATATATAATATGAAAATACATCATATACAGAAAAATAAGAGGTAGGGTGAAACAAATTAATGCAAAATTACAATGAATTTTAAAACTAATACAATTTTTGAGAATGAGTTCATGGGGAAATATCAAATATCTATGAAATAAAGGGAGCATCGGGTTGAACTAACGGCAAACGGATTAGGGATTACAATATAAAATATTAATGTGAATGAAGAATTTAGTACCTGTTTACAAGATGTCTTAAGTATTTAATGGTGTCGGTATACATGCTAACAGTTTATTATTGAGGGGTGAAATATCATTATTTAGAAGATAATAATTCTGTTTTTTCAGCTTCCCACATGTTGAAATTTTTATTACTGCTTTTTTTAACTAAACTAACATTTTGTAAATTGAAGTTGTGACCTGTATCTATTTGATGCAGAGCTAATGCTGACTTTTCTATGTTATGTAATTTAACATGAGCCAAGTGTTCTTTGTATCGTGTTTGAACATTTCTTCTGGTTTGCTCGATGTCTAATTTTTAACAAGAATTCAACTTATTTTGTAAATGCCCGACTCTCAACAGATCTGTGTTAACAATTTTTGTTTTTAGACACTGTTGTAACTTATTATTGTTGGAGAAAGCTGCAATTAAATTGTATTTTTTAAACAGTTTTATTACGCTGTTATGCCAATTTTTATGAAATGATATCTTACAGTATTTTTAATAGTTGTTCAAAGTGTCTGGTGTTAGAGTCATTTTTGAAGTTTTGAGCCTTTTCTTTTCTAATTTGTTTTTAATTTTCAATACTAATTATTTGTCATAACCAAGCGATTCTGCAACTTTAACTATGTAGTCTAATCCTTTCTTAAAATTCATAGGAGATAGAGGGATTGACAGTAATCTGTTGATTAAAAAATAAAAAGTACTCTCTTTATATTTGTGTGAAAAGTGTGAAAAGTTAAATTACTAGTACACAACATAGAAAAGTCAGCATTAGTTCTACATCATACAGATACAGGTAACAACTTCAATTTAGAAAATGTTAGTTTAGTTAAAAAAAGCAGTAATAGAAATTTAGACATGTGGGAAGCCATATACATGAAAAAACATAGAAATTATCAGCTAAATAATGATTTTTCACCCCTCAATAATAAATAGTTAGCATGTATACCGACATCATTAAATACTTAAGACATCTTGTAAACAGGTACTAAATTCTTCATTCACATTAATATTTTATATTGTAATCGCTAATCCGTTTGCCGTTAGTCCAACCCGATGCCCCTTTGTTTCATAGATATTTGGTAATATGAACTCATTCTCAGAAATTGTATTAGTTTTAATATTCATTGCAATTTTTCATTAATTTGTTTTCACCCTACCTCTAATTTTTCTGTATATGATGTATTTTCATATTATACCGATAGGACCAGCTCTGAACGGGCCATAACCAGCAATAAGTGGCAACAGCGAATCCCCTCTACGCACAGTAGCTTAAATTGCCGCACATTGCAGTTATGAATTTAGTAAGACTTAAACCGCGCAAGGATATAGTCGTTTGCATATTCGTTCTGTATACGTAATTTGCCCATTTGCTTCATACATAACAAGGTCCAATTTATTATTATTATTGTATTCTTAGCTGCTACGAAAAAGTAATTTTAAGTAATAAAAAAACAATAACGTTTTCTAGAAGATAAAAATAAAAAAATCAATAATTCTGCAAAATAAATTTGAATTTTAAGAAAGTCACTAAATATAGGATTCGAAAATACCGCCCTCTCTCCCCAAACAATAGCCGAGCCTATTGTAAAACTCCCGCCTCACTCCCTCGAGATTTCTAGGGGTTATTGTCTCGAAAATTCTAAACAGTTTAACATGCAACTGTTGCAAGTTCGGTATTGTTAGAAGACCGTAAAGATTTTCTTTGACATAACCCCACAGAAAAAAATCGCAGGGATTGAGATCGGGGGATCGAGGTGGCCATATTATCGTACCCCTCCCGGAAATAACACGATTAGGAAAAGTGTTTTCTAAAAACCCTCTTACTAATCTGCTGTTATGCGCGGGGCAACCGTCTTGCATAAAGCAAATTGCATCAAAATCGACGTTCAGTTGACGGACAGCAGGAATAATTCGTGTTCGCAGCAAATCTAAATATTTTACTGCATTCAAATTGCCGTCGATAACAAATGGCCCTATAATGTTATCACCCAAGATACCCGCCCAAACGTTAAGTTTTTCGTTAAGTTTTAACATTACGAGCTAGATGTTTATTTTCTCGAGACCAATATCGCACGACTGAGGGATTATGCTTGCCATGACGTGGAAAAGAAGACTCGTCGGTAAACAGAATATTTTTTAATAAAATATTCGTCCCCGTTAGCCTTTTCCATCACGGACTTACAAAACTCCATTCTTGCAAAATTGTCCTCGGGAAAAATCTCCTGGCACTTTCGAACTTTGTAACTTTTATATTTGTTGCGTTTTAGAATCCGCTTTACTGTACTTCTACTAACATTGATTTCGTCTGCAATTTGCCGTGTACACTTAAGGTCGCCCATTTCAACTAACGAACAAACCCTCACGTCTCTCTCCTCCCGATCGGCAGGTATTAGAGGGATATGAGGCTGTTCGTCAATTTGTTGGCATTTGCGGCAATTTTCGACGACACAGCCATATTTCCTAAACGCATTTACGATCCTTTCAATCGTTGAATGCGAAGGAATAGGCCGATTTACGTACTCTACAGCAAATAAATCAGCGGTTGTCCGACAGGAATTGCCGGCAAGATACCACGAAACTATTTGTACCTTCTCTGCGGTTGTATACACTGACATGATAACTACCTTTACGTTTGCACAGCTAAATACGAACGACGGTCAATCTGTTGCTCTCGATCATCGGACTTATGTATGCGCACGCGGAGTGGCATCGTACACACGTTGCCACATCTCATTGCGTTCCATACGTATATTGTTGCTTATGGCCCGTAGCGGGCTGAACCTATCGGTATATTGTCTTGTAGATATTATCTTTGAACAGTACTACTGATGATGTGTGCAGAGCACACGCAATGTACATTTAGTTTATTAAAACTATTTTTGTGAAAAAAGTGTTTTGTTCTATTTCGTTATTTCAATGTTTCACAAGTGCTCAACATATAATACCAGTTATGTATATAGTAGATTAAAATATTTTTAAAATGTTTTATTCGGAAAAACTGTGCATACAAAAAGTCTCTCAAACTAGCTGCAATATATATAGTATATTGTAATTAATTACCCGAGTTGATTTCTAAGCAATTAGTAATCAATATAGAAACTTCATTATACTATATTCATATATTTGGCAAATACTTATATCGATTCTGTTTATCAGAACTGACTTTCTTTTTCAGGTTGTATGTACCTTTAAAGGCTTCGAAAAAGTACCACGGCAATCAATTCGTCCTATTAGTAATGTCACCAATTGGGCAAGGAATGATAAAGGCAAAGAAATATGGAAATTTATGGGATCCCCATTTCAAATGGACTTACCAATAAAACAAATGACAAAATGCGAAGTCAAAAATGTAATTATGAAAATACTCAACACAAAAGAAATCCCTGGATATGACTTAATCACCAGGAGACCTCTTCAGAAGATGTCAATCAATTGCTTTTAACTGTTGATATACATATACAAGTACAAACATCTGGAGAATTGCTCAAATATTAGTGATTTCCAAATCTGAAAAGAAACCTGAGGAAACTCTTATTTATTTAAGGTATGGCTAATATGGATTGAAAATATATATCTAAAGGTTAAACTTTAGAATCAAGGCCATTGATCTAGTCCAAATGCGGAGTCAGTGGCTTCAAGGAAGTTACTCATCTTACTTTCATATGCTGTAAGGGAGCACTCAGCTTTAATATGGTGAATAGTCTGGCGAGGTTCTCCGTATTCGCAAGTTGGTGTCTCAGTCAGTCACTGAGTAGAATGAGTGACGACAAATTCCGTGGCGCGTTCTTATTTTATTCAGTGTCTTTTCTTCATGGCAAGGCAGTTCCATTCCTGGTAAAGGTATGGTAGTCTATAAAACTATTACTTGAGAAAGTAAAAAGTCACATCGTGCTAACAGTTTATTACCACCTCTATTAACGATATTTATTGTTGAGTTGCAATCGATAATAAGTACAAAAATATTTCTGAACACCAATTCGAATTCCACAATAAGCACAGCACCATAGACCAAATACACAGACTGGTGAACAAAATAAAAGATTTTAATAATAAAAAATATTGTTCAACAGCCTTTTATCTATGTTTCCCAAGCATACGATAAGGTTTGGCCCACTAACCTATTATACAGTGTGTTGCCGGATAGGTGTCCCAATAGGAAAAACATTTTTATTGTAGATTTATCAAAAAAAAACATTGCTTGTTAAAGTTTTTGCTTGATCGAAAATACACGAATGACACTAGAATTTTAAAATAAATTTCATGGTAATGCGTAAAATAGGTGTTTTCTGCAAATTTTTGGGTAACATTTTTCTAAGTCCTTAGTTGTGATAAAATCTAGTTGCATTGAACATAATGCATTTCACATGTTAGGCATGTGCTAGGTGAACTACTGTCATGCAGGATTTAGTTGTCAAAATGCTGACACTTACACAAAAAGTTTATGCGGTACAGGCGAAGCACTAGCAAGATACGCAATTGAAACATTTCACTATAAGTATCCCTACGTTATTCCCTGTAACACCCTTCTCAGACTGGTGAGATGATTAGAAAAAACAGGAACTGTCATTCCTAAAAAGAAATCGAAAAAGAACTATGATAATGTAGATGAAGGTACTCTTTTAGCTTTGGATTCGGTTAGACAAAATCCTAGACAATCTTTAAGAAAACGAGCGCCCAATCTACATATAAGCGCATCACTTCTCTGTCGTATTTATGCAGAAAACAAGATAAAGGCGAATAAAATACATTTTCGGGAAACCTGGCGATGATGTTAAGTGGTAGACTTTTGTCTATGGGCAGGCTATGAAATTGCAAATGATCAAAATTTTCATAAAAACATTGTATTCTCTAATGAGTATATATTTTGTACAAATGGACAAGTGTCGTCTCAAAATTCTCGGTATTGGAGTGACAGATCCAAATTTTATTATTAACCGTAATTGGCAATATTATAAATAAAGTAAATATGTAGTGTGCGGTACTATACGACAGTATTATTGCCCCGTATTTTTATGCAACTATTGTCAACCAATGTACTTATTTGAATATGCTAAATAACTTCTTTTTAGAAGAACTTGAAGCACTTCCACTTAATATCTACAGACAATTATATTTTCAACATAATTTAAATATCACATGGAATTAAAAGGATTATACTTAAAAAATTACTTATAGGAACATATTGTACTTATTTGTGAATTAAGCAAAAACTTTAATAAAGAATAATCTTTTTCATAAATCCATAATAGTAGTATATTATTTAATGAGCAAGTAATGAAGACTATTACTCACGATAATGAAGTTTGCAACAAGAGCCGAAGGCGAGTCTTGTTAATCATTTGAGTGAGTAATAGCCATTACTTGCAAATAGAATACTATACTTTTTCTACGACCTTGAAATTACATTTTGTAAATTTTATGTTATATCTTTATTAAATGGAAACACTAATATTAACAACTTGTTTAAACATTACATACTTCATTTATTATTATTAAAGTTAATAATGGTGACATTTGAATTTGTTAAATTTATTGAAGGAATGGAATTAGAATTCTTTTTAAAATCAATTTCATTTGTATGAGTGAATGAAGATGATGGTATGCTAACACGTTTTACAAAATTCTAAGGATCATGTTCCGTAACTGAATTTATAATTTTCTCTGCTGTATTCATTTTATTTTTAATCGAATCGTCAATGTATCCCTGGGCCACCATCGTAGACCGCCAACCACCATGCCGCTTGAGAGAAGTTATATCCCCTCCAGAATTAACAAGCATGGTAGCCGATGTTTTTATAAACGAGTGGCCAGTGTAGATTTCTGAGTCTGGCATTTTTAAGAATGAGTGAAAATTTATTAATTTCAATTTTTTGAGCCCTTATCCGGCAGCATACTGTATATTAAAAAAAACTACTTTTTCTACACTAGTCACTCCTTAAATCCTGCCTAAACAATAGATTTTCCTTCATTAAACCAAAAATATGAATTTTTGTTCCCGCATTCTATACTAACTGGATTTCCATAAGGTGGCGCCCTAGGACTCGTACTATACCTTCTTTTTATAAAAGCGACTTACCAACTGCTTCGATAGTAATAACAGTGACATTTGCGGAAGATATTGCCATATTTTTGTGGCATAAATATCCTGTAAACGAATCCAAACATCTACAAACGAGTCTTCATAAAATTCAGGATTACTTGAAGAAATGGCGTATGAAGGCTAATGAATATAAATATATTCACGTCACGCTTACGCTTTGTAATGAAACATGTCCGCCTGTGCAAATTAATAACTGTAATATTTCTCAAGCCGAAGGTGTCAAATACCTAAGCATATACTTGGATAGGAGGCTCAAGTGGCGGAACCACGTCTTCATAAAGAGGAAACAATTAGGACTAAAGGTGAGCCGACTCTACTGGATCATCGGAAAAAACTATACATTTTTTCGTGAAAACAAGCTAGTAGTCTATAAAGCTATTACGAAACCAATCTAGGCATACGACATTCAATTATGGGGTGTTGCGTCCATTAATTACATTGAAATATTGCAAGGATTTTAGAATTAGGTAAAAACTATTGGGCTCTCATTTGTATCTGCGAGTATCATAGTTGCCATCTCGAAATAATTCTGAAAACAAAAATTACAGTTATTTTTCTAATTTGCATCTTGTTTTATAAAGAAAAGAATAATGGCGATTTTAAAGAACATTAAATATGTAAATTTAGCTAACTACATATATACACGTCGTCCTCTGAAATTTTGAATACGGGCTTTTGAATGCATTACTTGGCGCTTAGCTACCATGCTTCGTTTTTTGCATAGCTGAGAGTATGAGTAATGTAATGTGTTTGTAGGCACTGTGATTTACACTCGATTATTATAATAGGTTGCTATGGTTGTTATTGCAAAATGCATGTCAATTTGACTTATTGTTAGATAGCTTCAAATTTGATACACTTTGATACAATTAAGTGTAGTTAACTTTTCTTTTCAAAATGTTAACAACGGAACAGAAAACTCAAATTGTTAAATGGTTTTATGGAGGTTAATCTATGAATGAAATCGCAAATAATTGTTTGTTTTGACATACGATGTGACAGTAAACACCAGTTCGGTCTTTCATGTTACACATTTGTTTAATGAAACTGGTTCTGTAAATCCACCATGTAAGTGCTCAAAGGAAAGGAGACCTCAAACTGAAGAAGCTGAAATGCGGGAAATTATGGTTCGCAATATGATAACAGAACATGTCACTTTATCAACAAGAGACCTTTCAAGAAAACCAAAAATTAATACCGGAAAATCAGAAGTGCATAGAATACTTAAAAGTAGTAGCTTCAAGTATTTCAAGTTAAAACGACAGAAGAGGTTCTCCCGGCTGACCATAGTCGTCGAAGGGAATTTTGTGAAGATGCGATGGATAGAGTAAACAACAATTACGAATTTCTTCGAAATATTCTGTTTAGTGACGAATCGACTTTCTCATTACATGGTCGTCATAATCCTTCGGTAGTGAGATACGGGTCCCAAGAAAACAAGAAGAATACGTTTGAGAACTCAGTACCCCCAAAAACTTTTGGACTGATATTCTGGGGGACTCTGTTATAGGGCCCATTTTTTTATTAACGGGAATCTGAGTGGCCGAAAGTATTTGGAACTGCTTGAGAATGAAGTGATACCAGCAGTACAAGGCATACAGAATATTGATATGACTCATATCTGGTATCAGCACGACGGATGTCCTGCTCATAATGGGGTTCATGAATATTTAAATTTAATATTTCCTCATCGCATTATTAGCACCAACGGAGACAAAAAATGGCCACCAAGATCTCCCGACAAATCGGGAGATCTTGGTGGCCATTTTTTGTCTCCGTTGGTGCTAATTATTATGCTAATTATTTTTTTCTTTGAGACCATACAAAGCAAACAATTTATACCCATCAGCATCTACTACCTAACAACGTGTATGACCTCAGATTAAAAAATCTTGAAGCCATTCAAAATATCACTCCTGTGATGTTAAGAGCAATGCGACAACAATTTTATGATTGTCTGCGATATTGTTTGGCTCAACAAGAAGATTTTCCGAACATTTAATAAGATGAATGTTGTATCTATTTATTATTCGTTAGCTTAGCTTTTGTGTTTGTTATAATTTAAGTATAATTTGTAATATTAAAATATTTTATAAATATTTTTCACTTTGACACCCTATTTTATTACAAATTAGATATTACTAATTATTTCCCGTTGCTTAGTAAATTGAAATATTTGACGCAGCTATGCACAAAACGAGCATGGTAGCTAAGCGCCAAGTAGTGCATTCAAAATTCCGTATTTAAAATTTCAGGGGACAACGTGTATGTACACCGCAATGTTTTGCTCAGATCGGTCACAACGATGACGTCAAGGACTTTTAACGGTCACTGTAGAACCCCTTTCATTGAACTCATAAATCTGCAAACTGTTGATTCATTTGGTGCTTCATCACACCCTAGAATGGCGAGAAGTTGCCTAACTGCAACTTTCTCCGTTCTGATGAAACGTTTTCACAATTAGCACATGTTGCGCAATAGTAAACTGATCCATGGCTAAACACAGACTCAGACAATAATCGGAATATTTATGGATATCAAAACAATACAAAACAATGCCGCCAACTGATAAACGAAAATTTACCAAAGGATTCAAAACTGGCGCGCTTTTTGAATGACCCTATATTTTGACTGCGCATGTTCTTCTCTTCAACGTTATTCTAACAAGGTTTACCAATTTCCCCGGGATTTTAAAATCTTCCAACATTTTGAACAGTTTCTTCCTATTTATTGAATCGTACGCTGCTTCAAAATCTATAAAAAAAAAGCATATATATATCTCATATTCGTAGCAACCTATTAGAATTTGTTTCAGCATGTATAGCCTTGAGTACCGCAACCAAAACTATAGAGCGCATTTTTATCTAAAAAAAGAAAGTTAAATTAGTATGTAACTTGATTCATAGTATTTTAGACAAGTGTTAATGGGCAGCAATAGTTTATGCTAATTCTAAATTTACTGGATGGATAAATTATAAGCTTAATAATGAAACTTCTCACATCCCATAAATAAATATTAAACTGTATGGGTATTTTGACCACGAAGTTGCCTTCTTCAGCTAAGATAACGCTAACAGTTAAGTTTAGGACCACTGCTATAGATGACGAATTTTTGTCTATATCTGTATACAGTTGAGTATTTATTTGCGAGGTGTGAAGTAAATTTTTGAAATATATAAAAATATAATTTAAATAAAAAGTTCACTATTGTTATTAAAAGTACTGCTTGTGCATGTTAATTCTTTGCTATAGAACTAATTTTGGTGAATAGCAAAATATCTACTTACGCCTTGCTTCTCTATACTTGTTCATATATTAAAATTCGATACCGTAAGAAATAAAATGATCACTTTCCTCTAAGCAGAGGATTCAATTGTTCAATTAACTGGTGTTTCACCGTGTACATATACAGTGTGGTCATAAAGTTTGGAACCAAGCTTATAACCGCATTATTTTACATTTTTAGGAAAAACGATCGGACAGGTAAATTTTCTTTTTTAAAACGCCATCTTTTGACATACAATTTTTTTCTATGACGTCATTGGTTTTCTAGCGGTGACGTTATCAACACTTCCTTTAAATGGCAACCATATTATTTTTTTCCCGTTTTTGGTAGATCTTTATATCCACCAAATAGTTATATAAAATAATTGGTATGTTGCATCACAATTTTTTTGAAAAAATGATATAAATTTAGAAAAAAATACGAAAATTTTATTTTTGTATAAAAATAAATTTAAATTAAAAAAAAATCTGAACTTAAATTTATTGTAACAGTTAACTTAAATTTTCAAAATGGACCCCACCAACCAACTGACACTGTCCCAGCCGAGTGTAAACACTTCGTAAAGTCGCCTCAATTATGTCTGGGGATATTTGTGTAAGTTCTACGCGAATTCGTTCTTTTAAATCTTCTAAATTGTTCGGTTTGTTAAAATACACTTTCGATTTCAAATAACCCCACAAAAAAAAGTCTAACGGAGTCAGGTCAGGAGAACGAGGTGGCCATTCTATGGCGCCTCTCCGTTCAATCCATTTATTGGGAAATATTTCGTCAAGAAAGTGGCGAACCTCTACACCATAATGGGGAGGCGCCCCATCTTGTTGAAACCAAATATTTGGATGGGGAGGATCACCATCCTCGTGATTTGGGAAAATAACAACGAGCGCTGGAACCAGTTCAAATCTTAAAAATTCTAAATATTGCACAGCAGTAAAATTTCCTTCAAAAAAATATGGTCCTAAAATGCGTCGTCCAATCATTCCAACCCATACGTTAACTTTTCCTCTGCGCTGAGTATGACACGCTTGAGTCCAATGCGGATTGTTCTGCCACCAATATCTGCAATTATGGCGGTGAACAGATCCATTTAGGCAGAACGTAGCTTCATCTGAGAAGACGATGTTTTCCAAGAAATTTGGACATTACGCCTTCACAGAACTGCAGTCTACGATCTTCGTCATCCTCATGTAATTCCTGTACAAGTTGAACTTTGTAAGGACGATAGTGTTCTTTTTTAAATAAGTTGACGACAAATGAGTGAGCCACCTGATTGGCTAACGCAAGTTGTCTGGTGGAAACATGATGCCTTTCTTCCGCTTCTAGAAGCACATTTAATTTCACATCTTCTCCTACTTGAGGTCTACCTTGCCGTGGTCGATCTTTTGCGGATCCAGTTTCGGTAAACTTTCCAACTAGTTTTGTCACCGTAGACCTGGTAATTGGAGGTCTATCAGGGTGTTCATGGTTAAACAAATCGCATGCTTCTGCATGCGTTCTTTGTCTGTCCCCATACCCAACCATAATTAAAATTTCGAGTCTTTCTCGCTCAGATAAATGTGCCATTTTTTATATTAGCGAAAATGAACAATTTTTAGGCAATATCTCAAAAATTTAACGTCAAAAATAGAAGTTAATAATTCAACAATGTTGTCGCCATAGAAACAATTTTCAAACTAAAATTTTTGTACATAAATTGTATAAAAAGAAACAAGAATGTCATAAAGAAATATCTTGCAAAAAAGTGCGTGTTTTTGTTTTTGTAAATTTTTTGCATAGTAACATGAGTACATGTGCTTTTGGCGATCCGGTTTGTTCAAGAAGAATATTTAAGTCCTCACACAAGACAGAAGTGTAAAAAAAACTACTTACATATTTCAGTAAATTTTGTAAGCTTAATTAGTTTTTGAAATCTTCAATTTTTGGGCGATAATTTTAATTAAGAAATGGTCTGCCACATCATGTCAATTTTTTAAATAAATTAAACTTCTTTGACCCTTTTCTGTGAAACTATTTAATGTTAAATAAGATTTTGTAATAAGTAGGGGAGAGGGGGGTACATGTGGACAGGGGCACAGGTGGACAGTTGTTTTTTTCCATCTAGTTTTCTTTCCGAATTGTTCTGCCTCCCTCTCATAGATGCCACTAGTGGTATAGTTTTTTGACAATAAGTTGAACGTATGTCCGTTACAATTTGTTTGTGTAACGAGGTTATGGATTTTTTGGGGTGTAAAAGTAAATATTCAGTTTTTTAGAGATTTTAATATTATTCGGTCACATTTTGTGTTCCTTTGTGAAGTTTATCTTGTTTGGAATACTGTCGTATTTGATATTGGATAAGTAACTACAGTTTTGTTCCATTGATAACCTAAAATAAAATAACCGCCAATTTTAAAAAACTATGCACGTGGGGCAGATGTGGACAACGAGTATGGGGTACAAGTGGACAGTGTCTACTCGTACCCCATATGCTCTAATAAAACAATGTAAATAGTTTTTTTTAATCTTACAGTTCGAACATGGTGAGAACATATATTAGAAAAACTGATAGATCTGATATTTCTGAAGAAGTGGTAGTTCAAGCGCTTCAGGATATAAAAAATTGTAACGGGTCAATAAGAAACGTAGCACAAAGATATGGATTGGAGAAGTCAATGTTACATAAACGGTTAAAGAAGCATAATCATCAAAATATAACTGATATAGAAATACCGGACATAAAGTTTACATCAAAATATACAACACAACAGATTTTTTTAAATGAAGAAGAGGATAGTTTAGTAAATTATATTCTTCAATCTTCGAAGTTACAATATGGATTAACCTACTTTCAAATTCTAACATTTGCCTATGAATATGCTTTAAAGCTCGGAAAAAATGTTCCAAAGTCATGGTTAGAAAATCATGCAGCTGGAGTTGATTGGATGAAACGTTTTATGAAGCGTCACAATAATTTAGCTTTACGAAAACCGGAGTCCACAAGTCTAGCCAGAAACATCAGTTTTAATAAAGTTAATGTAGATATGTTTTTCGATAACCTAGAGAGTGTTTACCAAAAATACAAATTTACGAGTGATAGAATTGTGAACGTAGATGAAAGCGGAGTGAACACTGTTCTACAAATGCCAAAAGTGGTCGCAAATAAAGGCTGTAAGCAGGTGGGACAAGCAGTTGGGACAGAAAGAGGCTAGCAAGTGACGTTCGTTGGAATAATCATTGCAAGTGGAAATGCTATTCCCCCTGCTTATATCTTTCCAAGAGTGAGATTTAAAGAATCATTCTTGACTGGTGCTCCAGAAGGCAGCATTGGTATTGCTTCTCCAAGCGGTTGGACGACCAACGAGGTATTCCTAGAAGTTGTAAAGCACATTAAAAATAATATGCATGCTTCTAAGGAAAATCCTGCCTTAATACTTTTAGATAACCACAATACGCATGCAACATTAGATGTTATATTGTACTGCAGAGAAAATGGTTTAGTACTCTTAACGTTTCCTCCCCACACAACGCATCGTTTACAGCCTCTAGATGTGTGTGTATTTGCGCCTTTTAAAGCTCGTTGTCGTGTAGCATTCAACTTATGGATGTCTAAACATCCGGGAAAAGCTATTACAATTTATGACATTGCACATCTAACGGCTCCAGCCTTTGATGAAGCTTTTAACAGAAAAAACATTATTTCTGGGGTTTTAAAAACTGGTTGTTATCCCTTTAATAAAAATATATTTTCCTCTGAAGATTTCGTTGGAGCTGAAGTTACGGAAGTCAGCGATGTATCGCAGCAAGATAACACAAATGGTGCTTCTCAAGACTTTACCATGACTAATTGCGAAATGCCTTATACTTCATCAGCACCTGTTTTAGCTACCCAAAAACAAAGTTCCAAAATTGTAATTATTTCCGATGTAAAGCTTACTCCGGAACAGGTCCGTCCGTATCCAAAAGCTGTGCGAATAAGTTCTAAGAAAGGAAGAAAGAAGAAAATTTCGACCATCTTGACCGCTACACCAGAAAAAAATAGATTAGAGAACGAAATGAAAGAAAAGAAGGAAAAACAGAAACTGGCTGAGGAAAGAAAGGCAAGAAATATAGAAAAGCAAAAAGCCAAATCTCATATTCGAAAAATTATTGACGAGGAAACCTCAGAAAGCGAAATTGAAAATTGTTGCGAAGAAACAGATGACAGTTCTATGGAAATTGACGCCGAAGATAATACAAATTTTGGATGGGATCTTACGAATATCCAGAAAGGAGATTTTGTTCTCGTTAAATTTGCGACAAAGAAAACACTTAAATTCTTTGTCGGTGAGATCGAAGATAACCTGGTAGAATCAGAATTTTTAGTGAATCTTTTTAAAATGACTGCCCGAGAAGAATTTGTATTTCCAGCTCAGAAAGACGATAGCCATATTTCTGCAGACGATATTGTGCGAAAATTGCCAGCCCCTGAAGCGAAAATTGGAACAGCAAGATCTAGCTCTTTTTTTAAGTTTCCTGTTAATTTTCATGGTTACAATATGGGTTAATACAATGTATTATGTAAAATGAACAATAAAAATTGCAGTTGTGAGAAAGTTTTATTAATTATAATCAACAATGTATGTGTCCATATGTGCCCCGCCGAAAATACTGCCTTGTCCACATGTGCCCCCTATAGGGGCACATTTGGACCAATTGTATCCACTAGGAACATAATGCATTTGCCCTAAATAATTGCATTATTGCAAAAGTTAAATGTACACAGAGGCTGACAGATGTATGAGTCTTACACTGAACAACTCAACACTTTGCTACGAATCTCATTTTACGATACAAAAAAATTTCTTTTGACCTGGAGCGAATAACGCAGATTACTATTGATCGCAAAGCATTTACACTCGGCTGGGACAGTGTCAGTTGGTTGGTGGGGTCCATTTTGAAAATTTACGTTAACTTTTACAATAAATTTAAGTTGAGATTTTTTTTTAATTTAATTTTAATTTTGTACAAAAATAAAATTTTCGTATTTTTTTCTAAATTTATATCATATTTTCAAAAAAATTGTGATGCAACATACCAATTGTTTTATATCACTATTTGGTGGATATAAAGATCTACCAAAAACGAGAAAAAAATAATATGGTTGCCATTTAAAGAAAGTGTTGATAACGTCATCACTCGAAAACCAATGACGTCATAGAAAAAAATTGTGTGTCAAAAGATGGCGTTTTAAAAAAGAAAATTTACCTGTCCGAGAGTTTTTCCAAAAAATGTAAAATAGTGCGGTTATAAGCTTGGTTCCAAACTTTATGACCACACTGTATATGTACACGGTGAAACACCAGTTAATTGAACAATTGAATCCTCTGCTTAGAGGAAAGTGATCATTTTATTTCTTACGGTATCGAATTTTAATATATGAACAAGTATAGAGAAGCAAGGCGTAGGTAGATATTTTGCTATTCACCAAAATTAGTTCTATAGCAAAGAATTAACATGCACAAGCAGTACTTTTAATAACAATAGTGAACTTTTTATTTAAATTATATTTTTATATATTTCAAAAATTTACTTCACACCTCGCAAATAAATACTCAACTGTATACAGATATAGACAAAAATTCGTCATCTATAGCAGTGGTCCTAAACTTAACTGTTAGCGTTATCTTAGCTGAAAAAGGCAACTTCGTGGTCAAAATACCCATACAGTTTAATATTTATTTATGGGATGTGAGAAGTTTCATTATTAAGCTTATAATTTATCCATCCAGTAAATTTAGAATTAGCATAAACTATTGCTGCCCATTAACACTTGTCTAAAATACTATGAATCAAGTTACATACTAATTTAACTTTCTTTTTTTAGATAAAAATGCGCTCTATAGTTTTGGTTGCGGTACTCAAGGCTATACATGCTGAAACAAATTCTAATAGGTTGCTGCGAATATGAGATCCCAGTATATATGCTTTTTTTATAGATTTTGAAGCAGCGTACGATTCAATAAATAGGAAGAAACTGTTCAAAATGTTGGAAGAGTTTAAAATCCCGGAGAAGTTGGTAAACCTTGTTAGAATGACGTTGAAGAGAACAACATGTGCAGTCAAAATATAGGGTCATTCAAAAAGCGCGCCAGTTTTGGTAAATTTTTGTTTATCAGTTGGCGGCATTGTTTTGTATTGTTTTGATATCCATAAATATTCCGATTATTGTCTGAGTCTGTGTCTAGCCATGGATCAGTTTACTATTGCGCAACGTGTGCTAATTGTGAAAACGTTTTATCAGAACGGAGAAAGTTATACAATTAGGCGACTTCGCGCCATTCTAGGGTGTGATTAAGCACCAAATGAATCAACAGTTTGCAGACTTATGAAAAAGTTCAATGAAAGGGGTTCTACAGTGACCGTTAAAACTCCTGGACGTCATCGTTCTGGCCGATCCGAGCAAAACATTGCGGTGGTCCGTGACAGTGTAGCTGTTACTCCAATGAAATCGATTTTTCACCGTTCCCAAAAGTTGGGCATAGGACGTTCTTCAGTACGGAGAATTCTCCAGTATGATCTCCATTACCACCCATACAAAATTCAGTTAATGCAGTAGTTGAAAATGGATGATCACGAGAAAAAGCGATAGTTTATTGATTGGTTTTTGAGAAGATGACAGGCGGAGGGCGGCTTAGGGAGCAAAATTATCTTCAGTGACGAAGCACGTTTCCACTTAAATGGATTTATGAATAAGCAGAACTGCCGCACCTGGGGGTCAGAAAATCCTTGCATTATCCAAAGAGTGCATCCACAATAAGTGACACTTTGTTGTGGATTTTGGGCGGGCGGCATCATCGGGAATATTTTTTGAAAATAAGTCAGGACAAGCTGTGACAGTTAATCGACCGATACCGTGCGATGATAAGAGACTTTTTGTGGCCTCATTTAGATGGAGTGGATCTTCAAAAGTTGTGGTTTCAGCAGGATGGTGCCATCTGCCATGCTTCTCGCGAAACAATTCAGTTGCGCCATGAGCGGTTCCCAGATCGCCTCATTTCACGTAATGCTGACCATCAATGGCTACCAAGGTCATGTGACTTAACTCCTTGTGACTTTTTTTCTTTGGGGTGCTCTTAAATCATTGGTGTATGTCAATAAACCCCGAAACATCCTTAACTTAAAGGAGGAAATTCGACGGGTTATTGGCGAGATCCAAGTGGAAATTTGTCAGGCAGTCATAGCAAATTTCACGGACAGAGATCTTGTATGCCAGCGCAGTAGAGGTGCTCATATGCCCGACACAATTTTCCATACTTGAAATGGGAAGGTGTAATGAACATGTTCATGTATTTTATTAATGTGTTTTGTAAAAATAAAGTTCATAATTCGATATATCCAAACCGGCTTTATGAATGTCCCTTTAAATGGAGAAATGTCAGCAGACTTTCAAGTACGAAGAGGGCTACGGCAAGGAGATCCGCTTTCGACAATTTTATTTAATATAGTACTGGAGAAAGCTATAAGAACCGCAAATATAAACCGCAGAGCTACGCTTTTCAATCGAAGCCACAAGTGCCTTGCATACGCAGATGATATCCTGTTTATACAAGCATCAAGCAATATAAACCGTCAGACAAATATCGTAGAATGAAATGCAGATATATGAAGATTAAGGCGGTCTGAAGGGTACGTTAAGAGAGATATGCATGGAGCAGAACGATGATGGAGAGGTCTTGACCTTTGAAGAGGTACAAAATTGTATGTATTTAGAAGTTTTGATAGACAATAAATGTAGCAAGGTCACATAGATAGACTTAAGACTGGCCAAGAGTAATAGATATGTGGGAGGATACATAAATCAAAAGAGGTCTCAAAAGGAACTAAGATAGGATTATATAAATCGGTATTCAGACCAACGCTGACCTACGGCTGCGAATTGTGAATAATGATTAAGAAAGTGCAGTATAAACTAGAGATCTGGGAGAGAAGGATGCTTAGGAGGATCTTATTTGAAGTTAATTTGATGAGATTGTGATACGTTTGAATATATAATTTTGTAAATGTATATAATGTTTTGAACAATGGACGAATTTAATTTGATGTCTTGTTGTATTATTTCTTTTAGTTAATATTTGATGCTAGTCCTAGTTACAGAGAACCCGAAAGCAGAACCCTGAGAGATATACTTTTCAAAGAGTCAAAAGAGAAAAATGCTTGTGTAATAACTTACATTTTAAATAACTGTAGCCCAATTTATCAGTGTCAAGCTACACAGTAATATGCCTACATTATGTCCTTCTTGAAACTTAAACGTTGTCTTATTCTTATTAATTATATTAATATTGTACTTATATTAGTATTGGAAATATTGAATATTTTCAAAAGCCTTTCCTGTAAAATCTTTCCTAAAACTGAGGCTTCTCATACCACTTAGCACTCTAAATCTCACTAGGAAAGTTTAAATTGTCTCCGAGTTCTAATAAAGTTGTCATATTCAGTAGTAACACTAAACTAAAATGAGTTTAGTGTCATTACTAGTGTTAGTTTAGCTGAAGATTTCGCAGCTTCGTTATCGAAATACATATATAGTTTAGTATTCCTTTATAGACTGTGGAAGTCTTTATTGTTAAAGTATTTAAAATTTATTAGGTTCAACAAAATATAATATTAGTATTAACAATTGTTACTAATTTACAATTGTAAATATCTTTAAATAGCACAAACTTAACTTTTTCTTTAGATGAAAATGCGTTATACTGTTTTAGTTGCGGTAATCTTGGTGCTTTGTCAAACAGTCTTCACTGATATCTTGGAAATAAGTTACCATCATATATGCATGAGATTTCATTTAATAATTTAACAGACGCTAAGTAATAATGACAATTCACTTTTTGATATAAAAAATTAAAATTAAACGGAGATGAACTACTAAAAATTCTTTCAAAACAATAACTCTCTAGGAACATATTTATTTTCCAAGGCTGCACATCATACGTCAATAATATAGAATTCCAGGGCTTTTACTTTATCTTAATATACAGTGTGTTTAAAAAAGATGCGGCAATATTAAAGGGGGTGATTGCCCAGGTCATTTTATACAAAAAGTTCCTATAAACATAGGTCCGCATACGCTTCGTTACCGATCTACAGCGTGTTGAAGTTTAATTTTAAGAAACAGTAAAAACTTGATTTTTCCAAAGCGGCTTGAAATATCATAATGAAATTTTAGGCGTGTTAATAGCTGTGGGAGACACATACTTTGCAATACAACACAATGTTTCAGTCGTACCTGTGGCGCGGGTATTGGCACGTCACAGGCTATTTTTCAAGAAAAAATAGGACGCCTCTGATTTCTCTAAAAATACAAATATGCTTTTATTTACTGTTCAATTATGAAGAAAAAAGCTCTCTTAACTTTTTATCGTACGACTTACCGTTTTTTAGTAAAAAAAAACATTTTAGTGCATGTCCATTTATTACAGAAAAAAATATTAAAGTCGTACCTGTGGCGCGCGTATTGGCACGTCACAGGCTATTTTTCAAGAAAAAAATAGGACGCCTGTGATTTCTCTAAAAATACAAATATGCTTTTATTTACTGTTCAATTATGAAGAAAAAAGCTCTCTTAACTTTTTATCGTACGACTTACCGTTTTTTAGTAAAAAAAACATTTTAGTGCATGTCCATGAACAAGGTTTTATTCAAGGGCAAAAACAAATATTTTACCAAACCAACAATTTTATCAACCAAAAATTATAAAAACTGTGTAAAGTGACCACCTTTAGCTCGGATGCAAGAATCCAATCTTCTCCTCATTGACTGGCGAACTCTCTGAAAAACACCAGGATCGGTTTTAATTGAGTTGCACCCAGCAATGATTCGGTTTCTTAAGTCTTCTACGTTTTCCAATGGAGTAGCGTACACCAAGGACTTCAAATGGCCCCACATGAAAAAATCCAGGGGTTTTAAGTCCGGGGATCGTGCAGGCCATGAGTGAGGTCCACCTCGGCCTAACCAGCGATTTCCGTATGCTTGTGTGCCAGAAATCCAGGGAGCGTGTTTTCCAAAAAGTTGCGATACACCTCTCCGGTAAGTCTCCTTGGTAAAAATACCGGTCCAATTATGCAGTCACCCACAATTCCAAGCCAAACATTCAAAGAAAACTGATGTTGAAAACGATCTTCAACAATTTCATGTGGATTTTCGTCACACCATACATGGTTATTATGGAAATTCCATTTTGCATTTCTTGAAAAATTCGCTTCATCGGTGAACAGAATCAACATCAGGAGTTGAGGGATTTGAACCATTTTGTGCAAAAGCCATTGACAGAATGCAATGCGAGGAGGAAAATCAGCAGGAAGAAGTACTTGAACGCGTTGTATATGGAATGGATACAACAAATTTTCCTTCAGAATGTGCCAAATAGTCCCATGACTTACATCCGAAGCGTCAGCAATTTTTTGAGTAGAAGTATCTCGATCTTCTTGAATCATGTCTAGCATATCCTCTTCCAGCTCTACCGTTCTTGCTGTCCTTGGCCTTCCTGCTCCTCCATTTCGTCTTAATGTGCCTGTTTCATAAAGACGCCGATGAATACTTTCGAAAGTTTTTCTATCAGGAACAATAAGGCCAGGAAATCTTTCAGTATGCAACCGCCTAGCTTCTAATGCATTGCCATCAGCACGCCCATAAATGTAGTGCATGTCGGTCATCTCGGCATTCGTATAGCGATTCATGATAAGGAACTTCAACAAATTCGACACACACAAAATTATTAATCACGAGACTCATTCAATATGTCATTCAATATGTCAGTGAATAAAACAGGACTGTGGTTTGATAAAATATTTGTTTTTGCTCTTGAATAAAACCTTGTTTTTTTATTTTTTTTTCTGTTATAAATGGACATGCACTAAAATGTTTTTTTTACCAAAAAACGGTAAGTCGTTCGATAAAAAGTTAAGGGAGCTTTTTTTTTCATAATTGAACAATAAATAAAAGCATATTTGTATTTTTAGAGAAATCAGAGGCGTCCTATTTTTTCTTGAAAAATAGCCTGTGACGTGCCAATACGCGCGCCACAGGTACGACTGAAACATTGTGTTGTATTGCAAAGTATGTGTCTCCCACAGCTATTAACACGCCTAAAATTTCATTATGATATCTCAAGCCGCTTTGGAAAAATCAAGTTTTTACTGTTTCTTAAAACTAAACTTCAACACGCTGTAGATCGGTAAACGAAGCGTATGCGGACCTATGTTTATAGGAACTTTTTGTATAAAATGACCTGGGTAATCACCCCCTTTAATATTGCCGCATCTTTTTTAAACACACTGTATAATAGATTTTTATTTATTATGGCAAGACGTGCTTATCTAAAATAAACTCTATAAACTGCAACTAATATCAAAAACATTACTCTTCGATCTAATATATTTTAAGTCGTCTTTAGCGTAACATTTATTGCAATAAGTTATTTTATTTCTGCTACATTTTTGACTATGAGTCATGAAAATTATTAACTGTTTTGTTTTTCAGGAAAAAATCGTGTTTACGAAGATGCAATAGAAAAAGCATGTTCGTTGGATGAATTAAAACAAGTTGGAGGAATGCGATATTCCATCCTTCCAGCCTCTACTTTTGGAAGCAGGTGAAGTTGATTTGGGATTGTTTGGAATTTCGAACATACAAAGAATGATTAAAGTAGCTAACCTTACGTTGGCTGGTGTTACAGTTTTGTATTTTCTAGCATTAAATGGTTCCATCACTGAGGGAAAAGAACATATTCTATAATTTTGGACACCTATTTATTATACGGCGGAAGATTGTAGTTAAGAAAGTGTAAGCTTTTACTCAAATAATTATCTTACGTAGGATATTTCATTTCCTTATTGTTAAATTATTTAATTAATGATGCTATTTTGTTACTAGATTAAATTGTCAAGGTCTAACACTATCGCTCGTGAGTTATTGAAGACCCTGCTGTCTTTTAATTTGTGTATTTTAGTTCCTAATAACAGGAGTATACAACGATGAAGAATATAGTCAGAATGTAAGCATTCTCTTCGAAGCAGAAGCTGCAAGACCTCATTTCCGGTATATATAATTATATATACGCAATAATTACCAATTCCTTTGTCCATGCCGTTGTAATAACTAAAGTAGGACATCCATTTCTACATATTCAATGTATTACTTGTTTGACGAAACACGTCCTCATTAATTGCGTCCGAGTTAATTCTTGCATATTTCTCACTCTTGTTTAATTAAGTAACTAGGTTAATGTAATATTAAGTAAGTAGGTTAAGACATGATATATATACTGAGGACAGTAGAGAGCGAATCAAATCAATCTTGTCCATGTAAACACCGTAACATGTAATTTTATTATTAAGCATTTATTAAATGCTGTGTTTATATTGTTTCCAAGTGTATCATTTATTACATCAATAAAACCGGTCTCTAATAAGCCCGCCTCGGAGATGAAGTTGTAACGAGGATCAGGAGACATCACACCGTTGATGGGGTCAATTTTTGTTGAAATAAACTGTCTGTAATTACATCAAATGATATCAACAGGCGTTGCAACAGGCGTTACAATTTCAGGAAGGCAAATTTTCAAAAGTTTTATTCTCAATTACTCTCTGTTGATTGGTCCTTCCTTGATGCCGTTTTGGATGTTGATACGGCTCTTGATATGTTCTACTGTGTAATATACTTCGTGATAGATTCTTGTATTCCTAATACCTGCCACAATAGTAAGAAGCTAGGTTTTCCTCCGTGGTTTACACCATCTATGACAGAATTATTGGATTTGAAGCTTTATTATCGTCGAAGACGGAAGCGGACTCGGGATGATATCTTCAAACGTGAATTTCAGCATGTGCGAAGAATTCTTAAAGATAATATAGCTACGGCCTATTCAAATTATATTGACTGTATTCAGAATTCCCTTCTGGATAAATCTAAATCTTTTTGGAGGTTTGTAAGATCCAAACGTGGTAGCTTCAGAATTCCTGGTAAACCCTATAACGACGATTCTGAATTCGACGACCTTCAGGCGATTGTTGATGCTTTTGCATTAGCTTTCTCTGATGTATTCTTGCCAGGTGCTATCAGTGGTGACATTCAAGAACTGCATACAAATTTGCCATCATTGAATATTCGGAGTGTTGTATATGATCATGTACTGAATCAATTAAAAAAATCAAAGAATACTTTCACCTCCGGGAATGATAGCATTCCAAGGTTCCTTCTTCGTGATTGTGTATCAATATTTGCTAAGCCTCTTTGCAGGATATTTAATTTATCGCGGCACACAACTGTCTTCCCTGTTATCTGGAAAGTCGCCAGTATATGTCCTGTACACAAAAAAGGAGATAACTCTGATGTTAATAATTACAGGCCCATATCAATCCTACCCAACTTTGCAAAGGTGTATGAGGCTATACTATATGACCATATTTATTCTAACATCAAATTATTCTTGTCGCCAAATCAACATGGTTTTATGTCTAAAAGGTTTACTACTTCAAACCTCGCCTTTTTATCTCAGGCTGTATGTGAAACACTTGACAGGGGAGAGCAGATGTACGTCATTTATACTGACTTTTCTCGTGCCTTCGATTCCATTGACCATACTGCTCTCCTGGGTAAAATGAGTTTGTTTGGTTTCAGCAACTCACTAATAATGCTTCTCACTTCTTACCTTACGAAGGAATTTTGTATACTATAATGGCTACAAATCTAGAACGTACCTTTCTACTTCCGGAGTGCCCCAGGGTTCCAATCTTGGATCCTTGTTATTTAACATCTTTGTTAATGATTTAATAAGCTCATTAATTGTCGTATTTTGGCTTATGCGGACGATTTAAAAATTTTTTATCGAATTGGTGATGCTCAAGATGCTGCCCTTCTTCAAGAGAACCTGGATCGTGCCACAAGTTGGTGCTCTTCAAACAAATTAAATTTAAACATCGACAAATGCTGTTTCATATTTTCACCAGAAAACCCAGTAGATATATTTCGAATTATTCTATTAACAATATTGCAATCAACCGAAAAACACATGTCAATGATCTTGGAGGAGTTATTTTTGATGAAAAGCTGACCTTCGCTAATCATGTTTCCCAAGTCACTACGTCAGCATATCGATCATTGGGTTTCATTATCCGTACGTGTAAGGACTTCGACCACATAACTCCACTCAAGTCACTTTTTTATGCGCAAGTTGTTAGCAAGTTAGAATATGCCGTCGTCGTGTGGTATCCAATATAACAGTTTAAATAATTTATCTGCAGACATGTTTCGTTAATTTGTTTCTTCGATTAATGTTTTTTTTCCTTTTCTTTCACTATTCTTTTATATTTAGGCAGTTTGATTATATTATTGAATTATACTTTGTTTTTAATTCTTTTTCACATATGTATTATAATTATTATTTGTTTATGTTGTCTGTATTGGGTGACCCGTTGGACAATTAATAAATATTATTATTATTATTATCAGGATAAAATAAAACAAATTTTAATGAATTTCACTTTTTAATTGACACTGCAACGATCGTTTCGCTCCAACCTGAGCTTCATCAGACATATAACTAACTTTTTTACAAATTTTTTAACACAAGTATACGGTAACAAACACATGTTTTATTTTAAATATTTGAAGTAATATATATAGAAGAAATATTTAGTAATAAAAAGTACCCATTCCTTCAAATATTTAAAATAAAACATGTGTTTGTTACCGTATACTTGTGTTAAAAAATTTGTAAATAAGTTAGTTATATGTCTGATGAAGCTCAGGTTGGAGCGAAACGATCATTGCAGTGTCAATTAAAAAGTGAAATTCATTAAAATTTCTTTTATTTTATCCTGATAATAGTTACAATGGAATTTCATCAAGTAAAGGCTGAAACAACTATATATTATATATTATTATTATTATTATTATTATTAAATGATACTGTGTTTATACAAGCAATATAAGAAAGCCGAAACCAAACTTTGCTCAAACATGAGGCTTTATAATTTAGAAGCAATAATTCAGAAGCAATATATTTAGATAAGTAAATGTTATTAATGCGGAGAATAACTGCAAATGTGTCGAGTGATCTCTTCTATTATATGATAACATAAAGTTGCTACAGAAATTTAAATCGCTCCTTATTTTTTTAATTTTTATTGCTTTTCAAATTATAGTTAATTCAAGCAAACACTTGAAAAGTAATTGTATTGATTATAACGTCACAATTTATCATATAATAAAAGTTTCCGAATTATTTTTGAAGCATGTTAATTAAATAAACATTTAATTCACCATAAAAAGATATTTTTTTCACATATTTGTGTTTTGGGTTCGATTTTTTTTTAATTCGTACATAAGTGTTATGATTAGAGTTATTATTTTCCCCCACAATCCAGACTCCTACTCAGTTAAAGTTAATTTGGACAAATGTTTTTAATATACAGCGCGTTTTGTTTTTGAAGGCGTGTCCGTTTGAAATTATAATTCAGCGATTGATCAAAAAATACTTAACCTAAAATTGATAAAATCGGCAAAAAGTTTGGTACCATTAGAGTTCGTAAGTTCGTACATTTATCTCGGTAAGCAATGTTCGCCGCGGTGAGGAAATTTTCGTATAATTTGAGAAAGATCGTCGACATCTACGGATATAATACACGCATAATTAAAATAATAGTTATAAATAAATAACTGATCTATAGATGTGTTTTTTAAATACCTTTTTTTTTCAATAGGGAGAAACTCTGCCATTATAACAGTTAATTTGACAAGTCATACCGCCATTTTGTTCAGTATTGTTTGACATTTCATTATGCAAAAACTTACAGTCGAGTAGCGTTTAAAAATTGCGGAAATTTATTTCTAAAATCAGTGTTGAGTTAAAAATATTCACAAAGTTCTTCGCCAAATTTACGGCATACATTCCCAACACAATTGAAAAACTTTGCACTCAACTTACTCTTTTGGTCTCCCATCCACCAACTAGATTGCGTAGAGTGCGCACTGAAGAAAATATCGTCGCCGTTTAGGCCACTGTTGAGGATGATCCAAATTCATCGATTCTTCATCGTGTGCAAGAACTTGGCCTGTGCCCATATACTTTGTGGAAGATTTTGAACAAAGATTTTAGCTTACATGCCTACAAGATTAAATTGGTGCTAGAATTGAAGCCAACTGATCATCGTTTTTAAGGTCAGTTCAATAATTGGGCACTTGAACAGTTGGAAGTCGATCCACTCTTTTATTGTCAAATTGAGTTCAGTGATGACGCTCACTTCTGCCTCAGTGGCTTGCGGAATAGGCAAAATTGTCGCATTTGAAGGGACACTAATCCACAGGTGACTCATCAACTACCGATACACTCCGAAAAATGTACTTATTGATGCCGTTTGTGACCTGATGGCATAATCGAGCCATGCTTTTTCAAAAACGAAGATAATCGAGTTGTCACCGGTAATGCCGGCCGGTACAGAGGCATGTCCGACGATTTCTTTCCCAGAAGTACATGAACATGGTCTGGAAGACTCTTGGTTTCAGCAGGACGATGCCACATGGCGAAATCATCGATTTATTGAAGGAACTGTTCGGCGATAAGATAATCTCCAGAAGTGAACCTGCACACTGGTCTTCAAAATCATGTGATTTGACGCCTCTAGAATACTTTTTATAGGGCTATTTGAAATCATTGGTCTACGTAAACAAGCCAACAATTATTGCAGCCTTGGAAACCAACATCGAGCGCTTCATTCGTAGCATACGGTCTCAAACGCTCGAAAAAGTAGTTTACAATTGATGCTCCAGAATGACGTTCCTCGAACGCTCCCGTGACGGTTATATACTTGAAATCATCTTTCATCATTAATGTCATAAAACTATCTTATGGATTTAAAAAAAAATCTCATTACCTAACACTTGTGTTTTTTATTTCAATTTTCCTACAACTCTTAAAAAGCACACTTTACATCATAACAAATTTGTCTTAATCTAGTAAAATCAACACCTTTGTTCAAAACGCTATCGAACTTTTCTACTACACGAGCGTTTTTTGCATCGTCTCTATTGTGCGGTAATGTTTTCACTTCGCCCACTCTTTCTACCGACTCTATTAACCACAACCGAGTATTTTGCAATTTTTCAATAGCGCTTATATACGCTTATTAACTAAAATATAAATATCTAGCCGGCATATACGACCTAACACAATGCCTACAATCAATCTGTTTGTCTTCAAATTAGCAACCTTTTCTTGTAACTGAGTGCGTCTCGTAAAACAAAACAAAACTATTTGCAAAGAACTATTACAATAAGTAATTTTTTCTATTTCGCACACACAATGATCTCATTTTGATACGCATTCGCGGCTCGAAATGACCTTATTTCGAGACGCAACTTTTTATTATTCAGTGTTGGTTTCCTGTTCAATTTGGAATAATATTTGACACGATGCTTAATATAGGTTATGTACCTACCATATACTAAATAATAAATATAATAAATTTTAAATGACATTCGCTATTTAAAAATAGGGAATATCAGTTTGACCAACGTTTACATTTCAAAAAAGTAAATGTCACTTATTTTATACAAATTGCATACTATGAAAAATACAAATTTTAAAAGTTATGGAAATGCGAAATAGAAAAAATAGTATAGAAAACTCGTTTCATAAGACGTTTTGTTGTACTCGGCCTTTGGAAAACTCGCCTTCGGCTCGTTTTCCAAACTTGGCCTCGTACAACAAAACATCGTCTTATGACACTAGTTATCTAATATACTATATTTATTACTACTTAAATCTTATCGGACTGTATATATTAACAAAAAGGTTGACTTGTAATTTTACACGAACACGTGTTCTTTATAAAACCTGATGTGTTTTGAAAACGTTCGTACGTAGATATTAACTTATACTGAGTAGGATTCTGGAATATGGGGAAAAAATTTACTTATTATCACTAGGGATCGGGGTACATGACGTCAGTGTCTGGGACAGAGCGAGGACATCATGAATCCCGATTTAACATTGTTCACTCGCGAATCAAAATACGTATAGAGACACAAATACTTATCAAGTAAGAGTAAGTACATCTTCTCCAGAAAGAATATTTCAAGGTTTATAATACATATCACCAATAATTGTTCCATATGCTCATATGTTAATAATTGTCTGTCACCGTAAATCAATTTATACATAAAAAACCACCATTCAACATCTATCGATGAAATAGGGGCATATTTAAAGTACATGAAGGTTTTTAGTGACGGCACATTTAACTCCGGTTCGGAAATATCTACTTTTTGCCATCAAATAAGTCAACAATTCGGCGCACAGTACGATATCCTAGATTGTTATTTAGAACTGCTTCAAATGTTCCTTTTACAATATCAACAGCTGCTCGAGGTAATTTGGAAAGAAATTGATGAAGATCATATACAATATTTGCGTCATACTATTATATGTTTATTAAAAGAGTCGACAGGCCGCCTTGATATATGCAGCTCCATCTGTTACAAATAATGACACTTTTTCTTTATTTATATCGTGCTTTTCACCCTATAGCTATTTCAAACACGAAGTTATGTTATATGATTTAATTTTGCGTCAGTTGTTTTGATTCTCTTAGATGCAAGTAGATGTATAGACATTGCCTTGTCGCTGTCCATCTCGTATTTAGGCAATAAGAACTCAAGTAACTAATACAACTAAACAGTAGATCAGTCCACTACAAATTCATTTAAGTCCCCTCCTGGAATGTACCCCCCACTATCGATCCCTAATTATCACTATGACCATTGCTTTAAAAATAATTATAACCAAAAATAAAACATAAAACAATTAATGTTACAATAGTGATGTTATTATAGATTAAAAGTCCTTAAATATATCAGTTTATTTACTTTTTTTTTCGTAAAAGCAACGTAAAGAATTTTTAAACATTTTATTCAAAATTTACTTCATTTAGATTGATTATGTTTATCATATTCTTTATCTTGATATAACTATTTTTTTTTAATGTAACCTAGTTTCACTCCGTATATATAAGGGGGTTTTGAGTTTCGTTTATTATAATTTAACATTATTGTCAATAAAACAGGTGAGTGTAGAGATAGTTTAGATCATAGTTCAATTACTTCAAAATAACAGGAATTAGTGTTCTAACGTTTCAAAATCTAGGATTAAAACGTAAATGAATAAGTTAACATTGATAAAAATTTAGCGAAACGCTTTACTTTTCATTAGAATAAAATTTTTGTTATTTATAGTTCCTTGTATAACAACTGATTCTATATTTTAAGAAAATATTTATATATGACATTTTAAGTTGAATGCATCAGTTTAAAAAAATCACCTACCTAATCGACATTTTGAATTCCTCTCATCCTCTCATTTTATAGTGTTGCTTGTTTAAACTAAATTTCTTTCTAGTTTCGATAAACGAAAAATAGTTCTTAGCTAATATACGAAATTACGACTATATAAAAACAAAAAAAGTATACATTGTGAATATAGTTTGTTTCTCTTTCAATTAAGATATTACATACAGTGAGGACGCGTGGGTTCGAACAAATTCATTTAAAATTCATGGGTTTGTTTTTTTTTTGAAAAACGCTCGAATACGTCGATTTTTATTCTTGGCTGCAAAAATAAGTTACGACCATCAACTTTTTCATAATTTTTTCAAATAGAAACACCTATTTTTTATTTAATTTTTGAATCAAATCTGTATCTGTATCAAATTCTAAGTAAGTTTCATGTTCTATACCCAAATTCAACAGTTATCGAGAAATTTATGATTGAACATATCAATAATTGAGACCGTATCCTAAAAATTTTTTTCACTCTGTAGTCTGAAAAGGATCGATTTATTAAAAAAAAAAACAGAATTACAAATCAAATTAAATGTTCAAACTGTTGCCTATTAACTTCCTGACAATAGGCAAGTCGAAATTAATTTTCTTGCAACACTTCAGTCAACATTTGTGGCTGGACTTGTTGTATTTCGACTATAATTCTATTTTAAATTCATCAATATTTTGCGGTTTATTGAAGTAGACTTTGGATTTCAGATAACCCGATAGATAAAAATCTAATGGGTTTAGATCTGGCCATTCGATAAAATCTTTCTTTCGGATCAATCCATTTGAGAAAATATTATGAAGGTATTCTCGTACTTGTAGATCTCGGTTTCCGGGTTGGAACCGCGTCGAGTTAGGCGTAATTGCCAACGTTTCGTCCACTGTTTCAAGGGACATCTTCAGGGCTGTACGTAGATGTCCCTTGAAACAGTGGACGAAACGTTAGATGTTCGTCGTTTCGCAGTAACTTGAATTCTTCAAGCTACTGCGAAACGACGAACATCTACGTACAGCCCTGAAGATGTCCCTTGAAACAGTGGACGAAACGTTGGCAATTACGCCTAACTCGACGCGGTTCCAACCCGGAAACCGAGATCTACATCTAGAGAACGACCGCGGAAACCTACACCTACGTATTCTCGTACTGTTCTCGAATAGTGTGGGGGCGCTCCATCCTGTTAGAACCATATCGAATCTGCCGGTATATTTAGGTTCTTATCACAAGGGTAAAGTGCGCCTACACCGGGTATTATTTAATTCTCAAAATTATTTAGACTTACTAATTTTGTAGTAAGTCTAAATAATTTTCAGAATTTAGTGTTCCTTCAATAAAAAAGGACCCATAATTCCGGCTCGAACGTTTAAATTGTGTATGATTTCCCATTCTCCAATCTGTGTTTTCTGGTGTCCAATATCAAAAATATCAAAATTCTAATTTGCTGTCGAGGTCGTCTTCAATAAGTTCCTGAACTAAATATCATTTGCATGGGTGCCATTTTTTTTGCGTAAATATTATAGAACAGAAGATTTACTTACTGGCTGTTCTACATCTACTTGTTGACTTGATTTGCGAAAATTTTCTTGGAAATCGAGCAAAACATTGTGTGTCTTCTGTAACTGTAACATTGTTGGTTTTATAATTGTCTCTTACGTGGCCAAAGTCTCTAAACTTTTTAACTACTGATCGTGTAAGAGGCCTCTCCGGGTACTTATCATTCAACAATTCGCAAACTTCAGCTTGTGTTCGAGTTATGTTTCCATATCCTACCATCATCAAAATTTTTATTCGTTGTATCTCAGTTAAACGCACCATTCTTTCAAAATTTGCAACTGCACTTGACAAGTCTTATTTTAAGTGAAATTGTCATACAGTTTCCATGTGACTAAATGGCGACAAGTCAAAAATTAAAAAAACAAAGTCAACACACATTTGAATGTTTTGATAGATTTACAAAAAAAACATAAAAAAACAAGTCGTTAGTAGTTAGTGGTCAACAGTTTGAGCATTTAATTTGGCTTGTAGTTCTGTTTTTTTTTTTAAATCGGTCCTTCAGACTATAGAGTGAAAGAAATTTTGTAGGATACGGTCTCAGTTATTGATATGTTCAATCGTAAATTCCGCGATAACTGATAAATTTGTGTATAGGACATGGTACATGAAATATATTTAGAATTCGATGCAGAATTAAAAAATGAAATAAAAAAATAGTTGTTTCTATTTGAAATAAATTAAGTTGATGGTCGTAACTTATTTTTGGGTAACCCTGTGTACATGAGTTTACCATCAGAAAACCCGCAACCAAAAATAAAAATCGATGCTTCCGACCGTTTTTCCAAAAAACAAACCCATGAATTCTAAATCAATTTGTTCCAACTCACGCGTCCTCGCTGAATATCGTTTCAATAACATTACAAATCTTTTGTAAAAATATTCTTCTGATTTATTAATAAAATGATAGTCAACAGCTCTTATAAGCTCATTATCGTCCGTAAATGTTATGTGGTAAGTGTTCATTTGAATGAATCAGAAACTGTGGCTTCTTCTATAAAAGTTAAAGAAAAACCCTTGCCACAAATATAGCCTAAAATTCTGGATACCTATTTCAACAAAGAAGTTGTTATTATCAGCAGTAGAAAAAGTATTACACTCGGAGAAAAAGTATTACTCGTCGGTGATATAATGATCTGTTTTATTTTAATACCGATGATGGCAACTTAGTCATCGAAATCGATTTCAAAATTTAAAGCTATATTGTGATAAAAAAAACATGAGTGTTTTTAAAATTAACTCTTAGTATTGTTTGAGATTTGGAAAGAAAGAATAGCCAGAGGGCGTAAAATTTGGACTATAAGGCGTCCAATCAGTTATACCAACTTTTGCAAGTATTCTAGTATAATACTCTTCTGTTACTGAATGTACAAGTGTCCCGTATCGTTATGTTCAAATTTTAGGAGTGTAAAGTAGACTTCATTTTAAGTAACAAAAACGCAAAACTTGTATATCCATTTTTATTTGTTTCAAAGTTACAGATCTATGAATGTGATTGTCAGATCATGAAAAAAATGTAATCCTAAGGTCAATAAAAACTGATTTTATTTAAAAAAGTTCAATTAATAATATTTTCGAAATGTCCACCTCCTTGTAGAATGCAGGCTTGTGCCCGTAAGCCAACAGAAGAAGTACTTATCCGAATTTCATACTTGTCTTGTCGGATTTGCTCGGCAGCCAGGTGAATACGATCCAACAACTCTTCTCTTGTGTTCGAAACTTGCGCCTAGAGTAAATTTTTCATGTACCCCCATAAATAAAAGTCAAGGGGATTAAGATCGGGTGATCTGGGTGGCCATGCAACAGGATCATCTCGACCAATCCATCTTGGATAATTGAAGTTAACCCAATTTCGGACAGCAATTCCGAAATGTGGTGGTGCCCCATCCATGTGAAACCACATGTCTTGTCGAACATTCAGTGGGACATTCTCTAAAAGACCTGGCAGTTCGTCAATAAGAAATTGAAGGTAATTTTCGGCATTTAACCTCACAGGAAGAACGAGAGGACCAATCAACAAGTCATCAATTAGGTTAATAGAAAATTCATGTTGAAATTTAGATGGGCGTATAGCTTTGGGATTTCCTGATGACTACCTTTGCAGATTTCTCAGATTTGTAACACCACCTCTCGTTAACGTAGATTCATCTGTCCAGAGGACTGTTCTGCAGAAATTAAAATGAAGCCGTGACTGTCTTAATATCCAAGTAGAATAAACTAGACAAGCATAGTGGTCTGCCTCAAGCAAACCGTGTCCACTGCGATAGTGATATGGATATAAGCCCTCACGTTTTCAAATTCGCCAAGCTGTCGTTTGTGGCACTTCTAGTTGTCTAGCGATTCGACGTGCACTGAGAGTTGGATCCCTTGTAACAATAGCTACTGCTTCTTTCTCTAAGTTTGCTGGCAAATTTACTCCTCGGTCGAAAAGATAATCACGCAGTCCGCATTCCCAAAATTGTCTGTGTACTTCCAGAAACGTTCTGTAATGAGGAATGCACCTATCGGGAAACCCATGTCGGTAGTCAATAACTGCTTGACGTGCACTGCCGTTACAGTAGCCATACACAAAATGCATGTCCGCATACTCTTGAGAAAAAAATCGGTAAGGCATTTTGAATAAAGAAAACGGGTCCACTCACTAATAAGCTGTTGTATGAACTGAAATGTAATGTAATCCTTTATTAAAAAATGCAACGTTAACAGTCATCTGAACATTTGTTTATTTTATGATATTCATGGTTCAGCACTTACGAAATAAGTAAGAACCTTCTTTGTCATAAATCAGTTTCCAGTACTCTTTTTTGTAGATCTCCAAGAAATTACTGTATGTACTACGACATGTGTTTATTTATTTTAGGATAACATTTTATTATGCGACGTTAACAATCACAGGCCTGTTATTGAATCGTATAACTTTTTTTAAATAAAATCAGTTTGTATTTACTTTAGGATTACATTTTTTTTCATGATCTGACAATCACATTCGTAGATCTGTAACTTGAGAACAAATATAAATGGATAGACAAGTTTTGCGTTTTTGTTACTTGAAATGAAGTCTACTTTTCACTCTTAAAATTTGAACATAACGAAACGGGACATCTTGTATAATCAATTAATATTATTCCCTGAGATTAAAAAAAAAATGATTGCCATTATATTTTTATTGCATGGGTGTCCTTAAACTTTAGGGTGAGATGAAGTTCTTGATATGCCACCGTTTCGGTTCAGGATCACAATTATGAAATAACGTCTTGTCTTTAGTGAAAAGTTGATAAATTAAATTTCTACAAAGCGTCAAAAATTATTCACATGTATTTTTTAACACGTATTTGGAATAACAAAATCATTTGTAAAATCAATGTTATTCAAAGGTAGTCTTGTAGAAAATCATGATGTTTTATATTGTTAATTATTAATTATATTATAATATATATATATATATATATATATATATATATTATAATAATTATATATATTAATTATTAATTTTGCTAAATTATCAATGGCGGTAATAGAAAGTAACATTAAAAAAATTTCTATCATGAATTAACATACAAGTTAAGAAGGCATGTGTGATTATAAAAAATATTATGGAATATTACATCAAAATTGAAAACTGCTCAGTCTGAGGCTGCAAGACCCCTAGTCCATATGATCAATATTGGTGACGCGATTACATTCAATGTTTTTACTCTTATGCATTTAGAGCTTGGTTTTAATCAAAATAGTAAAAAAAAAATCAGTTTTAAGTTAGTTAAGAATTACAATATATCTCTGATACCAATTCCTACTTTTAAAAATGATAAATTCATACAAAAGTAGTACACAGAAGTTCCCAAAATTTAAATCATGCGGGTAAACGAACACAGTTGCAATCAAACTTCGCTACGTGGAGTGGTTTGCATCCCTTACCAGTCAGTATTTTGCTGGTGAATAATTTTTAATTGTTGTGTTTGTTTGTGTGCGATTTTTCAATGGCCGATTTGAGGGAACAAACAACAGTTAAACGTTTAAAAAATAGGTGAACATCATCAGATGATGAACGTTATGGACGACTATCAACCAACGTTATACCAGAACATGTTACTGTTCGGAACACAGTTGTGAATAATCGTAGACAATTCTAAAATGATGTACTAAGGCGGCCAAGCGAGGATATAATCATGACATGGCAATTTTTGGCCAAAGACAGCGAGGCCAGTCTTCCTCATCAAACGTGTTTTCTTGTGACTTTTGCCTCTTTCCGAAGATGAACCTCAAGTTGAAAGGGAGACAGTAGATGATGCTGAATGTATTAACAAAACAAGACTTCCAAAATACATTCATTCCTTTGAGATCAGTGTTTGCACTACCTTTACAGTAGTCCCTTTAGGACTACTTTCAAGGTAACTGTAATTTTATTTATTGTCACACTTCGGAAACTTTTAGGTACCATTTAGTATAATCATATCATGAAGATGTTTTAATTATTACGTCTACCTAATACGCAATTTCTTTATCAATAGAAAGATGCGTGTCCTATCATCCTTGGTTTTAATTTTTGTCGTGGGAATAGTCGCTCAGAACGGTCAGTTATACGGAGACAAAAAATATTTCCGAAAAATTTTAACAATATGCTATTGAATATTTTAGACAACACACGAATTTTCGAAGATACCATCGTGTCTATTACTGAGTGCCTTAGAGAGCTATTGAAAGAAGGTGTTCCTGAAAACGACGTTCCCAGTTTCGATCCACTTGAACTTGAAAGTGCCACTGCTGATTTCGATTCGTTTGATATTGACGGCTTGAGGTAAGTATTAAGCATTGGTGATGTTACGCTTAGCATGTGAAATATTTTGATGTAATTTTAAATAATATTTCTTTTTTGAATATCTCGATATTAACCTAAGACATTTTTACATTTGTACAACCGTACATATTCGTGTCCAAAGAGAAAGCATTTCCTTTGTTATATTCTGAACTGACCGAGACCTTTTCTACCTGACCGTGTCAGAACCCTAACGTTACTGTCGAATTTATTTCTAGTACATTCCATTTTTAAATTCATTTAATTAATATTACATACTTCTTCTTTTATATGTTGTGTTTGATATCGTTAGGAAGCTTATGTCACAAGGGTTATTCTAATAATATTTATGACATCGATAGGCCACGTCTTCAGGTCACGCTTCTTCAGGGCTTCAGGGCGTATCATTCTGGGCATTTGTGACGGCAATATCTGAAATTAGGGAAACATACTTGACGTTTTTCATTAGATTTTCGATGACTTCTAAACATATTAAAATAATTTAAATGATTCGACTAACGTGGATTATGGGAATTTTGAAAACAACGTTGCCTAGTTTTGAAAATTAAATTCTAAGTTATTTCTCAAAATAAATTAATATTATAAATATAAATAAACAAATCTATTATAATCTACTCAAGTTATGAAAATCTAAGAATATTTATTTGCCTTTTGTTTTTGAAATAAAAACATTAATATTTACGTTTTTATTACAGCGGGTACCTTACTGTAACAAATATACATTTCGCAGGAGTCACTGACTTCATACAAAGTAATGTAGCCGGAAATATTGGCCTTATTCCACCAAGATACGTAATTTCCTTCGATTTATTATTCCCATTGCTTTCTCTAAGTACCGAATATGACGTGAATTTAGCATATACACCTGCAGAAGTCAGTGTCTTTGGCACAGGAGAATTAAGGTAAGTTAATTTATAACGATACTTATATTATTTTAATAATGATGGGATCATTTTGTAGTTTTGAAGCGGTGAATTTTGGTCTATCCATCTCCGCCACAGTCACCATCCTAGGTGGAATTGAACTTTCAGAATTTTATGTATGGCCAAGTTTAGAGGGTGTCAACTCCGTAAGTACAAGAAAATCTATCTGAAGAGTAAATATTTTAAAGTATTTGTTCTCAGTTCGTCATTACTGGATTGTTTAACGACGACGCATATAGTGCTGATATTACTGAAAGAATCCTTGCTGATGCAAGTGGTTTTGTTGCTCAGTATGCTCCCGACATAAGTAGTATTGCCAATGAAATTGCTTTGAAAGCTGTTAATAATGGTGATAATGTGGAAGACAGCGAATTCATTAGTGGAATACAATCAAGATGTCAGTGATTAATTGTATCATGCACATATTAAAAGCTATGAAACTTGTAAACTAAAAACGTTATTAAATATTTGAAATGTTTATACCAAAATATTTGGGTTTCCTTTTTCTTTCACGTACCAGTAGTGCAAAGGTTTTAAATTCACAAGCTAAAATATATATACTTAAAATTTTTGTGCATCTGGTCGATATATATATATATATATATATATATATATATATATATATATATATATAAATATAATATTTTCGTGACCTTGGTATGATAAGGTAAACTTAATAAGTCGGCGATTAAAGGTCTGGTTCATTACTTCAAAGTATATATATATATTTAAAACAACCCTACATGTTTCGGCAATGATGCCTTTGTCAAGGGAATAAAAAATATAAATATTTATATTTTTTTTATCGTATCACAATATATATATATATATATATATATATATATATATATATATATAATATATATATAACAATTGATAAATTATATTATTAATAATAATATAATTTATCAATTGTTATATTTAATAAACGGCTAAGAAATTATCTAAACACTTATATATATATATATATATATATATATATATATATATATATATATACATATATATATATATATATAATCAAAAATTAATTAAAATTCGGGTAAGCGGTCAATTAAAAAACTCCTTTATTAAATTACCCTATATTTCGCGACACTTTGTCGCTTCTTCTGGGGTAAAAAATGTAGAGTTAAAAAATAATAAAATTGACGTACAAAATATAAAAATGATTAGATCTATCTAATATAAAATAATAATATAATAATAAAAATACAATGATTAGATATATCTAATCATTTTTATATTTTGTACGTCAATTTTATTATTTTTTAACTCTACATTTTTTACCCCAGAAGAAGCGACAAAGTGTCGCGAAATATAAGGTAATTTAATAAATGACTTTTTTAATTGACCGCTTACCCGAATTTTAATTAATTTTTGATTATATATATATATATATATATATATATATATAAATTATTAGATATATCTAATCATTTTTATATTTTGTACGTCAATTTTATTATTTTTTAACTCTACATTTTTTACCCCAGAAGAAGCGACAAAGTGTCGCGAAATATAGGGTAATTTAATAAAGGAGTTTTTTAATTGACCGCTTACGCGAATTTTAATTAATTTTTGATAATATATCACGGTCGATAATTTCTTTTCAATTATATATATATATATATATATATATATATATATATATATATATTCAGTGTGGTCATGAAGTTTGGAACCAAGCTTATAACCGCATTATTTTACATTTTTAGGAAAAACGCTCGGACAGGTAAATTTTCTTTTTTAAAACGCCATCTTTTGACATACAATTTTTTTCTATGACGTCATTGGTTTTCTAGTGATGACGTTATCAACATTTTCTCTAAATGGCAACCATATTATTTTTTTCTGGTTTTTGGTAGATCTTTATATCCACCAAATAGTTATATAAAACAATTGGTATGTTGCATCACAATTTTTTTTAAAAAATTATATAAATTTAGAAAAAATACGAAAATTTTATTTTTGTACAACATTAAAATTAAATTAGAAAAACTACATCTGAACTTAAATTTATTGTAACAGTTAGCGTAAATTTTCAAAATGAACCCCACCAACCAACTGACACTGTCCCAGCCGAGTGTAAACACTTCGTATACTCGCCTCAATTATGTCTGGGGATATTTGTGTAAGTTCTATGCGAATTCGTTCTTTTAAATCTTCTAAATTGTTCGGTTTGTTAAAATACACTTTCGATTTCAAAGAACCCCACAAAAAAAAGTCTAACGGAGTCAGGTCAGGAGAACGAGGTGGCCATTCTATGGCGCCTCTCCGTCCAATCCATTTATTGGGAAATATTTCGTCAAGATAGTGGCGAACCTCTACACCATAATGGGGAGGCGCCCCATCTTGTTGAAACCAAATATTTGGTTGGGGTACATCACCATCCTCGTGATTTGGGAAAGTAACAGCGAGCGTTGGAACCAGTTCAAATCTTAAAAATTCTAAATATTGCACAGCAGTCAAATTTCCTTAAAAAAAATATGGTCCTAAAATGCGTCGTCCAATCATTCCAACCCATACGCTAACTTTTCCTATGCGCTGAGTATGACACGCTTGAGTCCAATGCGGATTGTTCTGCTACCAATATCTGCAATTATGGCGGTGAACAGATCCATTTAGGCAGAACGTAGCTTCATCTGAGAAGACGATGTTTTCCAAGAAATTTGAATATTGGTCACAACGTAACATTACGTCTTCACAGAACTGCAGTCGACGATCTTCGTCATCCTCATGTAATTCCTGTACAACTTGAACTTTGTAAGGACGATAGTGTTCTTTTTTAAATAAGTTGACGACAAATGAGTGAGCCACCTGATTGGCTAACGCAAGTTGTCTGGTGGAAACATGATGCCTTTCTTCTGCTTCTAGAAGCACATTTAATTTCACATCTTCTCCTACTTGAGGTCTACCTTGCCGTGGTCGATCTTTTACGGATCCAGTTTCGGTACACTTTCCAACTAGTTTTGTCACCGTAGACCTGGTAATTGGAGGTCTATCAGGGTGTTCATGGTTAAACAAATCGCATGCTTCTGCATGCGTTCCTTGTCTGTCCCTATACCCAACCATAATTAAAATTTCGATTCTTTCTCGCTCAGATAAATGTGCCATTTTTTATATTAGGGAAAATGAACAATTTTTAGGCAATATCTCAAAAATTTAACGTCAAAAATAGAAGTAAATAATTCAACAATGTTGTCGCCATAGAAACAATTTCAAACTAAAATTTTTGTACATAAATTGTATAAAAAGAAACAAGAATGTCATAAAGAAATATCTTGCAAAAAAGTGCGTGTTTTTGTTTTTGTAATTTTTTTGCATAGTAACATGAGTACATGTACTTTTGACGATCCGGTTTGTTCAAGAAGAATATTTAAGTCCTCACACAAGACAGAAGTGTGAAAAAAACTTACTTACATATTTCAGTAAATTTTGTAAGCTTAATTAGTTTTTGAAATCTTCAATTTTTGGGCGATAATTTTAATTAAGAAATGGTCTGCCACATCATGTCAATTTTTTAAATAATTTTTTAAATTAAACTTCTTTGGCCCTTTTTTGTGAAACTATTTAATGTTAAATAAGATTTTTTAATAAGTAATTGGCCGATTGGGCAGACGAATTTCTTTTGACCTGGAGCGAATAACGCAGATTACTAATGATCGCAAAGCATTTACACTCGGCTGGGACAGTGTCAGTTGGTTGGTGGGGTCCATTTTGAAAATTTACGTTAACTGTTACAATAAATTTAAGTTCAGATGTATTTTTTTAATTTAATTTTAATTTTGTACAAAAACAAGTTTTCGTATTTTTTTCTAAATTTATATAATTTTTTCAAAAAAATTGTGATGCAACATACCAATTGTTTTATATCACTATTTGGTGGATATAAAGATCTACCAAAAACGAGAAAAAAATAATATGGTTGCCATTTAAAGAAAGTGTTGATAACGTCATCACTCGAAAACCAATGACATCATAGAAAAAAATTGTATGTCAAAAGATGGCGTTTTAAAAAAGAAAATTTACCTGTCCGAGCGTTTTTCCTAAAAATGTAAAATAATGCGGTTATAAGCTTGGTTCCAAACTTTATGACCACACTGTATATATATATCTATATACATACATACATATACATATATATATATATATATATATATATATATATAATAACTTCGTGACCTTGGTATGATATGGTAAACCTAATCAGTAGGCGATTAAAGGTCTGTATATTACTTCAAAATATATGTATTTAAAAAACTCTACATATTTCGGCTCTTGATAAAGGCGTACACAGCCGAAACATGTAGAGTTTTTTAAATACATATATTTTGAAGTAATATACAGACCTTTAATCGCCTACTGATTAGGTTTACCATATATATATATATATATATATATATATATATATATATATATATATATATATATGTAGATATTATATAGAAACGTCCTTGAAGCTTATAAATCTATAAATTGAAAAATTGAATATGAATTGGTTTTAATTTTTAATAATTATAATGTATAATATAGTGATACCTACCTTGTCGTATTGCCTAGTTTGTCTGAAGTTTATAGATATCGCTCTGACAACTATATATATTGGCTTAAATTGGATTAAATATATAATTTTTTTTAAATGATTTTTTAAGAAATATGGGCGCCAGTTCATCTAATGCTTTCTTAAATGAACAAAATTATATGATATTCGATTACTTAGCAGTAGAGTAAGATCTCTTTCTCAGGAGCCGATTCCTCTTATTAAAAATAAAATCTAAATAATTTTATGAAAATATAATTCGGAAGAGACCATCTAGTTTCAGGTAAGTTTAGTCTAATTAAGGTTTCTATCTTTAAATTCTATTATTGTAGTACAAATAATAAGGTTATGTTGTTATGATATGCAAATATGGATATAAAATAAAGACTTTTATTTGTAATTACGTGTAGTCCAACGTCCATTATAAGGATTTTCTTGGTGATATAGGATTCAATTGAGAAGATACGGAAATTTGATGGAGGTATGTTTGAGGCAACCAGGTACTGGGATGACGCCATCAGTTTTTCGAAGGATTGGTCCGTATATTTCAGAAATGCTGTACCATTTTATTGTTCGGCGATGTTTGTACACTATCTTCTTATATTGTGAACGTTTTCAGGTTAGTATTTTACAGTTTTAATATTTTAAATGATATTTTTAGTTTTACAATCATTTTTAAACGTCGTTTTTTCCTACAACCACCCAAGCGATGCTCTTATCTATTGTTTTTTTTTTCTTGGCCTGCATATGATTTATTTTTGCTTAATACAAGTATTTAATTTTGTATTTATTCTAATCGACTTATTTTATATCTCATATTAATTGACACTACCGTTATAATAAAAAATAATAATTATGAAATAGTAATTACATTCTCTTAAATGTCTATTAATGTCATATGTGCGTAAGTTAAAATCGATAATTCCCGCGGTGAATTAGTTCAAATCAAAAAATATTACGGTCGATTAAATAGATTTCCAAAATATTATCAATTAATATTATCAATAAAGTTCATTATTTTCGGAATTACAAATAAATTAATGAATTTTGATAATGAATTGTGATCTACATAAATAATAAAAATTATACCAAATACATTTTCTAATTAAATCCGCGGTATTAGCTTGTTTAATATCTTACACTGTAAGTGTATGGTCTTCTTTCATAATACTTAATCTAACGCTTATTTCTAACATGTATGTTCTTTTTTCTTCCAGTTTTTGGTAACAAGATGAACTATAACAATATATATATATATATATATATATATATATATATATATATATATATATATATACATATATATATATATATATATATTGTTATACTTCCCCTGGTGTTTTTGTAATAATAAATGCTGAATTATAAGTTTTATAAATGAATTGTAACTTTTAAGGGAAAAATTAATGAATGTACGACAAATATCTATTTTAAATATGACAATATGGGTTACATATAGATGGGGTTCTTTACCATTAATTCTATTGCATGCGTACAAATCTAAAATGCATAAACGTTATACTCTTAGTGCACTTGACCTTAAACAGCTGTTCATGTATACAGCTTCTCAGTATGATTATTATTTGTGTGTGTGTTACAATTTATAACATTGGGTGTCCGGCTATTAAAAGAACAAGAGAACTCTTGGGTGGTACATGTCCAATGCACCTTCTTGTAGGATCGGTGACTAAATAGAATATACACCAAATTTGTTGATGGTTATACAATAAATAATAGTACTTACGTTGTCAAACTACCAAAAATAAAACAAGCAAGATAAGGATAAATGTAAAAGACTTTAATGATGTAAAATCGAAGCAGGTAAGTGATCGAAAATATTCAAATTATAAATATATCGAAAATGTAACATGTCACGTGTTAAATTAAATGTGATAAAATTTCTAGGTTATCAAAGCAATTTAAATAAATGTTACATATATAAATTCCAATACCTAAATAAATCTAGTATCGACTTGATTATAATAACAAGGAAAACTGGATTCTTTTAACCTAATTTATATTCGTAAACATCAAATGAATTCTAGGTTATAAATTTTAATACTAAATTGATTATGATTTTAATTAAATGAAATGAATTAATTCAGCATTTTCTATAGTTCGTTGGAGATTAAAGAATACTTATGTGAATGTGTTCAGGACTTGCTGGTTCTGGATATGGACTGGAAAATCAATTAATGCAGGATACGATTTTCAATGGGCAATTGTGCGTCGTTTGGCTTGGATTTCTCATGTAGCGGCTGGCTTCCTCGGTAAACAGCAATTTCCGATTTCTGAGATACAGTAATCGTCTGGGCACGTAAAATGTTTCAAACAGGAACTGGATATACAGGTAAGGTATTACTAGTGTTTTTATGTAAGTTTCTAATTTAATTTGTGTATTTTTCTCTTAATTTTCAGAGATGCACTTCAATACGTCGAGGCATTTTTATCGAATTTTTCTAGTGACGCCAACTGTGTTTTGTTTTAAAATTGGCGTCTTATTCGTTAATTCGTATGTATTACTATAATCTCGTAACTTATTTATAAAGAAAATGATAATTTAACCATTAAAAATATACATAAGCTTAATATAAATTCTAAAGTTTATTTTAGTATATAAATAATTAACGTGTAAATGTTGATAAGTTTACATAATGCTATTTTATAGTGGTGAACTTTCCCGCTGTATTTATTTTAAATAAGTACAGTTTCACCTAAATTATTATTATCTATTTTTTTTTGAATCAATTAAGTTGACATATCTTAGTAAATACAAGATTTCGAAATAAAATAGCTAAAACAACTGAAAGAATAAATGTAAATAAATATGAGAATTAATTTTATACATAAAAATAAACGCGAAATCAACTTTATTGATATACCATGAGAAGAATTCAGTTTTCGAAATTTCTTATAATTCTAATGAGTACATAAGCTTTTAAAAACTCTGTTACTTGTTCTCCTAGGCATCCTTATGTTCAGGCTTGACCTATATCAATATATATATAAATATATCAATTGATAAATTATTATATATGCAGGATGAGTTTTTTTGAATGTTTAGCATTGGGATCTGAAACTACTGGAGATAGAAAAACGCTTAAATAGGGAAAGATGCGCAGTTTCACGAGTTTGATTTAAAACTGCTTTTGTTTCTCCGATAACTTTCATGGCTTATTAGATATTCAAAGAAAACTAAATTTTACGATTTTATTTAAACATGCTTAGCATCGTTAATAGTAATTTTAGAGAAAAAGTGTTCAGACAAAAGTTTTAGATAATTTTACGCCAAATAAAACTATTTAGCTAATATTTTTTTTCGTTCACCATTATCGAGTTATGACACAAACTTGTGTTTTTTTAAATGGAAACCATAGTTGGTTTTGACATCATTAAAAAGCTTATTTTTTGGTGATTACAATGATATAAGGTTTGATATGGTTATTTTAAAAAATAAAGAGGATATAGACATTTTTATGGTTTTTATGGAAAACAATTGAATTTCGAAATGATAAAATACAAACCAAACGAAAACTTATTTTGAAATCTTATGTAGTAATAAAATGAAAATTATAAGAACTTTTATTAAGGGCACACAACATTATTAATGTTCAAAGATACCTCCATTATTATTAATACACAAATTGCATCTCTTCACAACAGAATTTGTAGCATTGCGGACTTTACGCCTATCGATGTTATTAAAAGCAACTAAGACAGCTTCTCTTAAATCGTCGATTGTTTCATATGTTCTTTGTATACTGTGTCCAAAACTGATAAATCAGGGGATCTAGCCGGCCATTCAATGGGTGCATTTCGTCCTATCCATTGATTAGGGAAGTTCAAATTTAAATAATTTCTAAAATTCAGTTGATTGTGCGGAGGCGCTCCGTCATGTTGAAACCATTGCAGCATTGCTCGGGTTCTTAAATTTAAATTATCTAACATTTCCTCGAAATCTTGTTGTAAAAAATTAAGATAACGATTGCCAGTTAGTGATCCATCAAAAATAAAACGAGGAAGAACAGTTGATCCTATAACACCACACCAAACATTAAACCCAAATTTAATTTGTGGTCTCCTATGTTCAACGTGAAGTGGATTTGTTTGAGACCATATGTGCTCATTGTGCCTATTAAACATTCCACAATTTGTGAAACGAGATATCAGTCCATAATATTTTAATTGAAAAGTGTGGATCGTTTTGACACTGATCTTTAAACCATCTACAAAAAGCTATTCGTCTGATGTTATCACCTTCATGTAAAGTTTGTGATACTGATAATTTGTAGGGACGAAATTTATGCTTCTTCAACACTCTGACAATAGTGCGTTGAGAGGAGCCCATTTCTGTTGAAATTTGTCGGGTCGATGTAGATGGATTCTGAGCGACACTTGCTAATATGTTTATTTCTCTATCTTCATCCATCCCTTTTTTTGATTTTGGTTTAACGAACGAACCATAATCTGCTAAATTATCCCATAATCTGTTAAAAGTATATCACGCTTTTCTACGTTAGAAAATTCCATAGCCAATGCAAACTTATGATTAACGGCCGTTTGCACCGCTTATAGTTAAGTTACAATTAAATTAATTAATAGTTCTACATGTTTGACAATTAACTTGACTAAAAAGTAAAAATTAACAGCTCTCACTTCTGTGACTCAACGTGAAAGCAATGTTAGTATATTTATCTCGACTGCTCCAACGAACACTATTGTAACTCAGATTTTTCGTTTTTTGAATTACAAAACACCAAACATTTTTTTTTTTAGGTTTTTATCTTATAAAGTGAACAATCATAGAAACTTCTATATCCTCTTTATTTTTTAAAATAACCATATCAAACCTTATATCATTGTAATCAGCAAAAAATAAGCTTTATAATGATGTCAAAACCAACTATGGTTTCCATTTAAAAAAACACAAGTTTGTGTCATAACTCGATAATGGTGAACGAAAAAAAAATATTATCTACATAGTTTTATTTGGCGTAAAATTATCTAAAACTTTTGTCTGAACACTTTTTCTCTAAAATTACTATTAACGATGCTAAGCATGTTTAAAGAAAATCGTAAAATTTAGTTTTCTTTGAATATCTAATAAGCCATGAACGTTATCGGAGAAACAAAAGCAGTTTTAAATCAAACTCGTAAAACTGCGCATCTTTCCCCATTTAAGCGTTTTTCTATCTCCAGTAGTTTCTGAGATCCCAATGCTAAACATTAAAAAAAACTCAACCTGTATACAAACACTCACAGATAATATATACAGTGATGGGCAAATGTGTGGAACCATGTAAATAACGGTTAAATTTAAAAAAATATTGTAATAAAATTTTAGACACACTTCATCCGTGCCATCATTTGAAGTATTTTTTAAATATACAGAGTGTTCAAAAATATAACATACTGAAGTTATAAATAAATATAAAGTGTTCGCAGGCCTCTCAGCGCCATTGCTTGGTATCGTTATTCTACTTCTTCCTATCCCTCACCAACAATCTCAAATTCTTGAGTCCCTTCTTTTCTACATCCTCCATAACCTCTTCCCGCTATCGGAGACCTCGGTCTACCCCCCCCCTTCTCTTTCCGTCGTATATTTTTAATTGACCTCTCTTCCCCTAATCTTTGAAGATGGCCACTGGAGTCGCCGCATTTTTATGAAATGTGTTACGGGAGATTCTCCATACAAATGGGAACTTTCTCCGTTCGTTCGTCTCTCTCATCCTGCTTCCGTCCTCTTTCCGAAAATTCTCCTAAGTATCCTTCTCTTGCAGACCTTCAGTTTATACTGCACTTTCTAAGTCATTATCCACAATTCGCAGCCATATGTCAGCGTTTGTCTCAATACCGATTTATATAACCCTAGCTTAGTTATTTGTGAAATCTCTTTTGATTTAAGTATTCTGTTCAACTCTCCCGCACATCTATAACTCTTTGCCAGTTTTAAGTCTATCTCTGTGACCTCGCTACATTTATTGTCTATCAAAACTCCTAAATACATACAATTTTTTACCTCTTTAAAGGTCAAGACCTCTGCATCATTGTTCTGCAGCTCGAATGTCTCTCTTAAGGTACCCTTCAGACCGCCTTTAATCTCCATATATCTGCATTTCATTCAATTTATCTGAAGGTCCATTTTGCTTGAAAGTCTGCTGAAATTTCTCAATTTATTTTGACTGTGTATGTTGTTCTCTTCAACGTAATTCTAACAAGGTTTACTAACTTCCCCGGGATTTTAAAATCTTCCAACACTTTGAACAGTTTCTTCCTATTTATTGAGTCGTACACTGCCTCAAAATCTATAAAAAATATATATACTGGGATCTCATATTCGTAGCAACCTGTTAGAATTTGTTTTGGCATGCATATCTGGTCTGTCGTTAATCTGTTTTTTTTTAAGTTATACTTTTTTAAATTGAACGCCCTATATTTTTTTACATTTTAGTATTCTCCTCGATAACACGATTTCAATAAACTATAATACTTGTGGCCTAATATTTTTTATACTTTTTATTTATTTATTGGTAAGGAAAATAAAATAAACTGGTCATACAAATAAAGTTAAACTTAATTTATGAGATTTTCAAAATTGGCGCCACCTACTTCCTGACTTTAAGCCAAACTGTCTGTAAATTCTCTTGTAATCCTCGGTACGATGACCGGTGAACTGCTTCATTAATTCTTTTAGTCAAATCTTGTAAATTTCTAAGTCGAATAAGATAGACTTTCTGTTTTAGATAGCCCCACTAGAAGTAATTTAGTGCATTGAGATCTGAAGAACATTCAATTTCCGCTCTCCTACCAATCCATCTGTGGGCAAAATTTCGAACTAATCGATCTCGAACGATAAGTGAATAGTAAGGGGGTGCCCTATCCTGCTGAAACCGTAAGTTGGGCATTTTACTTCACTGCAGTTATCTGCTTATTTAACCTTTATGTGACTGGGAAAAATAACACCTTCTAATGACGACGTAGGTACCCGGGTACCCGGGGGGTTGTATATACGTTGCAGCTATACGTATACGGGAGACAGTGGTGGGGAGACATAAGATTAGACATGTCTGAAAATCAGTAACCGTCCATTTTTCGAAGCGCTCGTATATAATTTGTTCGCTACAGTACATACCTACTAAATATTTTTAGTGTTTTTGGTAATAACAAGTGCAAATTTTATTATTTTTATCGGAATGTGTGATAATACGCCTGGTCCTAGTTCGGGTTCATTTACAAAACCAAGATAGAGGAGAACCAGGTATTATATAGAAGTTAATGTAATTACAAATTCTGTAAGAGTAAAAATAATAGTAATAATAAGAACGTAATGTGATATTTTATGGTTTTCAGACTGACATCAGTAGAATTACTAGCAGTAGCGGAAGAAGCATTAGAAGAAGAGCCATTTACTGCTTCGGATGAAGACGAATACATTCCGGAAATCGAATCTGAAGAATCTGATGCAGAAATTGAACCTGTAATCGAACAAGAGGAACCTTATTCAGATGAAATTAGTGATGAAGAAGAAACGCCTGCACAGCCTACTGTTTTAGTTGCTAAAGATGTAACTCATTGGACTAATACTCCATTACCACAAGCTCAGACAATTAGCCGAAATATCTTGCGCGAAAAATGTGGCGCACCAAATTTTAGTGCATTATATACTGCTAAAGAAACTTTTAAATCTATCAGGTCCAATGAAATTTGTACCATAATTTTAAGGGATACTAACAGAAAAGGCACACAAGTAACTGGAGATTATAATGAAAAACAAGCTCAAAAGTACAAAGATTCTAAGCGGCAACCACCACCACGAAAGGTTTTCAAGGCATTTACTCAAGAGGAATTCGATGCATTTTTAGGAATCCTAATTGCAGCTTGTGTACGTAAATCTAATAAGGAACATATATTTGAAATGTGGAAACTTGAATCCTTACCTCTTATTCGTGCGGCTATGTCTCGTGATCGTTTCAAAATGTTTTCACGATTTATTCGTTTTGATTATCAGAATACACGTGTTGAACGATCCAAAATTGACAAAGCTGCTCCAATTCGTGATATATGGATAATGCTAAATAGTAATTTAGACAACAACTATAAGCCGTCTGAATGCTTAACGGTCGATGAGCAATTATTTCCTTATAGAGGACATACAAAATTTACCCAATACATTCCTTCAAAACCGGCAAAGTATAGGATAAACATTTTTTGGGCTTGTGATGCGGCAAATGCTTATCCGTTACAAGGTAAAATTTATACTGGAAAACCACCAGACGGTGAACGGCAAGTGAATATTTGAGAGCGTACAGTTCTAGATTTAGTTACTAAATATAAAGGTTCTGGAAGAAATATAACGACAGACAACTTTTTCACAAGTTTACAGTTGGCTCATAACCTAAATTATTGGAACTTAACTTTAGTAGGAACCGTTCGAAAAAATAAAAATTTCTTCCTTCCAATATGCAATCCAATAAAAGTAGAGTTATAAATTCCACTAATTTTGCATTTACTAAAATAGCAACTATATGTTCGTATGTTCCCAAAAAGAACAAATCTGTCATCCTATTATCATCAATGCATACAACAGGCAAAGTAGAACATACTGGTACTGCAAAACCCAAAATTATTAAATATTATAATAAAACCAAAGGCGGCATCGACACGATGAATAAAATGTTATCAGAGTAGGTATACAGTAAAGCGTAGAACAAATCGTTGGCCCCTAGCATTTTTTTACAATATGGTCGACCTTGCTGCACTGAGTGCATACATAATTTACACGGAGCACAATCCTAGGCTTACATCAGCCGACCGACGACGGAGATTTTTGAAAGATCTTACAAACGAGTTATGCATCTCTGCTGTACTAACTCGAAGCAGTATTCCAAGAGTTTTGGGCAATCATTTTACACGTACATCACTAGAAATGGTTCTAGGACGCCAAATTACACAACCAGTCGTTACAGCAGTCAGAGATCAATCATTTCGAGATACTTCTGGGCGTATTTTGGTAGTTGGAAAATGTTACATTTGCCGGGAATTGAATCACAGACAAAGAAAAACGCGAAAAGCATGTAATTCTTGTTCAAAACCAGATTGTAATGAGTATTCTGTTACTAAGGCCGTATGCGATACCTGTAACCTGTAATACCTGTAATCTTATTATTATTTATTTTCGTTCTTTTTATACATCTTTTTTATAACATATATAAATAAAAAAAATGTAAAAATGCTACTTTTGTTCTTTCACATCCATCCATATGTAATTTTAAATGGAGGTACCCGGGTACCCATACCGGTCTTAGAGGTTGTAATAATTTCGGATGCCATTTTTTCGTTAAAAATTAAATCTAAATAACGAAGTATATATAATAAAATGTAATATAAAACAACTTTAGAGATGTCACAGAATTTCCAAGCTCAGCAAGTTCAAACACAAAAAATATTAATATTTAAATCTGAAAAAGGCACCCGGGTACCCTTCCAGTCACATAAAGGTTAAAAGTTCTAAATATCTTTGACCATTTATAATTTTTTCTACAAAAAAGACCCTATTATTCTGTTTCTACCAATACCAGCCCAAACGTTGAGCTTTTTAGGGCGTTGTATATGGACCTCTTGTATCCAGTGAGGGTTACTCTGTGCCCAATACGCACAGTTATATCAATGAATCGTAACGATCAAATTTTTTTTTCTTTTTTAAAATTCTTGCTACTGAACGGCGACTAGTATCATGTCTTTGCATAATCTCGTTTTTACTTAAATGGGGATATTCCTCTACAAATATACGATATCTTGCTCTTTAATATCATTTGTAACAGAATTTGTACGACAAATTCTTTGCAAATTGCGAACACCACAATTTATGTTGTATCTTCTTAAATTTTTGGTAACAACACAACGCGAAATAGACAGCCGATTGAGATGTATAGTATTAAAAAGATTCCACACTTCCTGATAAGTTCTTGTCCTATCACCAAAATCGATCATAATTAATATGTGTATTATTTCTCTTTCATTAAATTTAACCATTATCGACAAACAGTAATTATTTAAAGATACTTTTAAATGCCACAAGCTACTAGACCTTGTGATAAAATTTAAAGATTGTAATGTAATATTCATGTTAACTTTTTGTTCGGCAAAAGAAACCAATTATTCTAATCTTCACATCAAAAGAAGAAATAAAAGAAATTGTAGCACTTACATTTTGAATTGTAAAAGTTTTTATTTAAACGATCATACCTAAGTATTAAGCAATACTTATGATTTTGAAAACACCGAGAGGTAAATATTCTAAAAATTCTGAGGTTTCGTGTATATGTAAATCTCAAGCTAAATATTTTAGACCCCAAGTGTTATAGTTTGTTGAAATCGTGTTATCGAGGAGAATCCTAAAATGTAAAAAAATACAAGGTGTTAAATTTAACAAAAGTATAATTTTAGTACCTTCCATTTTTTTAACATTCTGTATATGTAAAAGATACTTCAAATAATGATGACTCTTCACCCCTAATTTCCATGTCTAAAATTTTAAAAGATACAAGCCCACAAACACTCCAAAACAAATAAAACTGCTTTATTCACATACAAACTGCAACGCGATCACCATTTTGATTTTGAAAACATACAGATAATCGATAGAGAACAACACACAATAAAAAGAGAAATTAAAGAAATTATTAATATTAAACAAGAAAAAAGTCAATTAACAACAGGAGTGACATAAAAAATCTAAGCAGTATATACTATAACTTAATAAAGTAGAGTAACGATCTGGAAACGCTATTTTACTGTATTAAATTCAACATATACAGAACATTTCCATTTCGGAGGAGAGGTGATTAAATTTGAGAGAATAATGCACTTTAACAATGTAGTAATAAAAACATTACTACATTGTTAAGACCTACAGGCCTGAATATTTTTTTTGGAATAATTACAGAGAAATTAGCACACACGAAAAGGTGACCTCAAGGCGATTCTTAAAAACACTTGTTACCTATTTGAAGATTTAATGGAATCAGAAACTAGCTTTTCTATAATCTTACCAGTTGCACACGATCATCATGTTTAATGATTAATGAGTAGACTGCGGAAACGACGCTATCCCGTATTGTGTGATTCATCGGTGTCGACAATGTACAATCGATCAACTTAACATGTATATATGAGTATTATAGCGCGACGGTATCTATTGATAAAAATTGTCTGTTTGTACTTATTTTAATGCAAACAGACGGAGTTGTGAAATATATTTCGCCAGAGATGTATATACGGAAATTTATTTTTACGAAAATAAATAAAACACTGAAGTTAAATGAATTTAAATTAACTTGAATTGAAATTAATTACAGATATATATATATATATATATATATATATATATACAGTGCTTCTCAAAAGTCCCCTCCCCCTCTCTTATCATTGGAACAATTATACATTCACAAGTGAACTTTGGAAACTGAATATTATAGGTTATAAACCTCCCTACTAGTGATGATAGATGACGAAATCGTCATAGATGACGTCACAAGGCCGTTGTGACCAATAATTTTAAATGGAACGCTACGGCAAGCGACACCGCTTTTAAAAGGTATCGAAAAAACCTATTCAATGATACTAATTTTGTTTGTGTTTGAGGCAGTTTTAATGGCTCATTAGTAGAGCTGAGGATGTTTGCGGTATAACCATGGTTACATCATATAACCATAGTAATTTACTATAGTTACATGATATAACCATGGTTATACCGCAAACATCCTCAGCTCTACTCATTAGTAAACATCAAAATGTAAATTCCATTCAGTATGATATTAAATACAGATTTAAGAAATAGTATGTACTTAAAGAAATTGCTCGAAGTGACCTCCATTTACTTCCTGACAGTAAAATATCCTATTTTTAAACTCTTCTCGTACTTCTTCAAATGTGTCTGCGGAAACAGCCTCACATTCTGCAACAATACGTTGTTTTAAAACGTCAATATTGTCAAGTTCAGTGGCGTAAACCTTCGATTTAAGGTACCCCCACAGAAAAAAATCCAAAGGTATGAGGTCCGGTGATCGAGGTGGCCATTCCGTTGAACCTCGTCGTCCAATCCATCTACCCTCTCCTCATGCAAATACCGTCTTACTGCACCGTAATAGTGTGGAGGAGCACCATCCTGTTGGAATGTTATTTCCAAATTGCCGAATTCATCTGGATTATCTTCCAAAATTTCAAGGATTAACGGTTCTATTGCGTTTTGCAACATCTCCAGATAAACCTCACCAGTTAAATTAGTATATAAAAAAAATAGGCCCAACGATGTGGTTTCCCAGGATACCTGCCCAAACATTCACCTTCTGGGGAAATTGGGTATGTGTTTCACGAAACAGGTGAGGATTTGCGTTACTCCAATACCTCACATTCTGTGTATTTACATTTCCATTTAGATAGAAAGTACTTTCGTCACTAAAACAAATTGTTTTGACGTAGTCTGGCTGTTGGTTAATTTTAGTTTCCATATTTTCACAAAATTCTGGTCTTCGGTCTGGGTCGTCGTCTGAGAGTTGATGAACCATTTTTAATTTGTATGGATGAAATTTGTATTTTTTCAACATCCTGTGTACTGTACTTCGACTGACTTCACAGGTAGATGCAACTTGAGTTGTTGAAGAAGTAGGATTAACTCTTACTTCTGCCAGTATATCAATTTTTTTCTCATCAGAAATTTGTGGTCTGCCAGATCGTTTCGCATCATTAATACTACCCGCTGTTTCAAACTTACGAAGAAGCTCCCTTAAATAAGTCCTCGAAATGGGGCGATCGGGAAACCTCTCATTAAAAATGCGTTCTGCTGCATGAATATTTTGTCTAGTTTCACCAAGAATTAGGACCGCTGCTACTTTATCACCTAAAACACGTACCATTTCGCTTCTTGCAGCACTTAAACTTTCGGCTCACAACAGTTTAACAAATTATTAAAATGTACAAAAATATTAAAAGTACCAAAAGCTGTTATAACAGTGAGACGTTCGATCTACAATACACAAATTATTAAATGTACAAAAACTTGGACAATTACGAAAACGTCGAATTTGGGAGACTAACAAAAACGTCAGATTATTTGACAACTATCCAGAGGCGGAGCTTGAATTTGGAATTTTAGTATTAACTTGACAATATTGACGTTTTAAAACAACGTATTGTTGCAGAATGTGAGGCTGTTTCCGCAGACACATTTGAAGAAGTACGAGAAGAGTTTAAAAATAGGATATTTTACTGTCAGGAAGTAAACGGAGGTCACTTCGAGCAATTTCTTTAAGTACATACTATTTCTTAAATCTGTATTGAATATCATACTGAATGGAATTTAAATTTTCATGTTTACTAATGAGCCATTAAAACTGCCTCAAACACAAACAAAATTAGTATCACTGAATAGGTTTTTTCGATACCTTTTAAAAGAGGTGTCGCTTGCCGTAGCGTTCCATTTAAAATTATTGGTCACAATGGCCTTGTGACGTCATCTATGACGATTTCGTCATCTATCATCACTAGTAGAGAAGTTTATAACCTATAATATTCAGTTTCCAAATTTCACTTGTGAATGTATAATCGTTCCAAAGATAAGAGAGGGGGAGGGGACTTTTGAGAAGCACTGTATATATATATATATATATATATATATATATATATATTGATACGGCACTGAGAGCTCGTTATCTCTTTTTATAGTAATAATGCGTGATATTTATGTTGAAAATGTTGAATTTTCAGATAATGGGCGCCAGTGATTAAATTAATCACAAATATACCTACGTCCTCTGTGTACATACAAATGCACTAACAGCAGTCGGAAAGCATGATATTAAATAGAATAGATAATAAAATTCCTCAGGTTTAAAAGTCGGTCTGCGAATTATCTCCCTAATTGTAGTTAAGTGTCTATATAATATGTGTAACTCAACAACTAAATGCTAACAAATAAAACAGTTTGAAGTATTAAAAATAAAATATATTGCAACAAAAATTAGAGAACTGTAACAATTATCATGACATAGACATGTGTCTATAAATAGAATTATGATCTAAACATGTGTAAATATAATATTGCTAAACATAGTGTTGGTGAACAAAGAAAACTAAGTTAAAGAATATACTGGATTATTTATGCTAATATGGTAAGTGCTACGGTGTTATGGATGTTAAATTATGCTTGTATTTATTCAGCTAGGGTAAACGATGCATAGATAATAAATACCGAAGTTTTTATTAAAGTTTATATAGGTTATTGTGACTTGTTTATTGATATGTAAATTTTATAGGCAATGAAATTATGAATGGGTCATTCAAGAACCTGTGTTCCAAGATTTTGCGTGTTGGCTCAAGCTGGAAGCGTTGTAGTCGAGCGGCAGCAAGTACGGCGTTCGTATTCTTGATATGGGTTTGGCGTCGTTCGATCGTCCAAAGGGCCCACGCGTTGCAGTTTGGATACTTGTAATGATGCTTTCGTCAATATACGGCGTATCTTCGATGATGAGAAGCTGGTTTTTACTTAAAAATGTTGGCTAATTTTCTGCGTTTCAAATATAGATAATTTCGATGAGATCTGTTAAGTTTGATTATGGTAATTTAATTTTTAACTAGGATAATTACACAAACGCGGCCATATATTGTAAAATTCTTTTTCGGCGTCCCTTCGTTCATTTATTTCTCTCATGGCCTATTTTTATATTGGCAAATAGCCTCGAAACTTTATTATCATAACATCGCTGGTGTTTTGAATTAAATTGATATTACATTTCTAATCAAATTATAAAATTTTTTAAATAATTTTCAAATACACTTTGTTTACTTTTAAATGTAGGTTATGTCATTATTATGTGTTCTAAGTTGCATTCTTGCGTGTTTAGGTTAAATTTAAAAAGAGGGCGTGTCTAATCAGTATCAATACAATATTTCAATGTGGATAAATTAGATACCGGTAGTATCGCGCGAATTATTTGAATTTAAGAAATTTGAAATAGAAATATAAAATAAGTTATAAAAAATAAAAATAAGTTAATTTGAATTATCTCGTTGTATTAATTTATAAACATGTTGATACTAATTTTACAATCTTAATTTGCCAATTTCACTCTTTTTGTAATTGTAATATGCATTGTTTTATCTGTTTTTTCTCATTTCAGATGCCGATATATGAGTGCAATATGAACCATAACAATATATATATATATATGGTAAACCTAATCAGTAGGCGATTAAAGGTCTGTATATTACTTCAAAATATATGTATTTAAAAAACTCTACATGTTTCGGCAGTATCGCCTTTATCAAGAGAATACAAAATATAAATAGATTTATATTTTGTATTCTCTTGATAAAGGATTTCAAATAACCCCACAAAAAAAAGTCTAACGGAGTCAGGTCAGGAGAACGAGGTGGCCATTCTATGGCGCCTCTCCGTCCAATCCATTTATTGGGAAATATTTCGTCAAGATAGTGGCGAACCTCTACACCATAATGGGGAGGCGCCCCATCTTGTTGAAACCAAATATTTGGATGGCGTACATCACCATCCTCGTGATTTTGGAAAATAACAGCGATCGCTGGAACCAGTTCAAATCTTAAAAATTCTAAATATTGCGCAGCAGTCAAATTTCCTTAAAAAAAATATGGTCCTAAAATGCGTCGTCCAATAATTCCAACCCATACGTTAACTTTTCCTCTGCACTGAGTATGACACGCTTGAGTCCAATGCGGATTGTTCTGCGACCAATATCTGCAATTATGGCGGTGAACAGATCCATTTAGGCAGAACGTAGCTTCATCTGAGAAGATGATGTTTTCCAAGAAATTTGGATTTTGGTCACAACGTAACATTACGTCTTCACAGAATTGCAGTCGACGATCTTCGTCATCCTCATGTAATTCCTGTACAAGTTGAACTTTGTAAGGACGATAGTGTTCTTTTTTAAAGTTTAAAAGTTTTAAAGTTTTTAAGTTGACGACAAATGAGTGAGCCACCTGATTGGCTAACGCAAGTTGTCTGGTGGAAACATGATGCCTTTCTTCTGCTTCTAGAAGCACATTTAATTTCACATCTACTCCTACTTGAGGTCTACCTTGCCGTGGTCGATCTTTTACGGATCCAGTTTCGGTAAACTTTCCAGCTAATTTTGTCACCGTAGACCTGGTAATTGGAGGTCTATCAGGGTTTTCATGGTTAAACAAATCGCATGCTTCTGCATGCGTTCTTTGTCTGTCCCCATACCCAACCATAATTAAAATTTCGATTCTTTCTCGCTCAGATAAATGTGCCATTTTTTATATTAGCGAAAATGAACAATTTTTAGGCAATTTCTCAAAAATTTAACGTCAAAAATAGAAGTAAATAATTCAACAATGTTGTCGCCATAAAAAAAAATTTCAAACTAAAATTTTTGTACATAAATTGTATAAAAAGAAACAAGAATGTCATAGAGAAATATCTTGCAAAAAAGTGCGTGTTTTTGTTTTTGTAAATTTTTTGCATAGTAACATGAGTACATGTGCTTTTGACGATCCGGTTTGTTCAAGAAGAATATTTAAGTCCTCACACAAGACAGAAGTGTGAAAAAACTTACTTACATATTTCAGTAAATTTTGTAAGCTTAATTAGTTTTTGAAATCTTCAATTCTTGGGCGATAATTTTAATTAAGAAATGGTCTGTCACATCATGTCAATTTTTTAAATAAATTAAACTTCTTTGGCCCTTTTTTGTGAAACTATTTAATGTTAAATAAGATGTTTTAATAAGTAATTGGCCGATTGGGAAGACGAATTTCTTTTGACTTGGAGCGAATAACGCAGATTACTATTGATCGCAAAGCATTTACACTCGGCTGGGATAGTGTCAGTTGGTTGATGGGGTCCATTTTGAAAATTTACGTTAACTGTTACAATAAATTTAAGTTCAGATGTATTTTTTTTAATTTAATTTTAATTTTGTACAATAATAAAATTTTCGTATTTTTTTCTAAATTTATATCATTTTTTCCAAAAAAATTGTGATGCAACATACCAATTGTTTTATATCACTATTTGGTGGATATAAAGATCTACCAAAAACGAGAAAAAAATAATATGGTTGCCATTTAAAGAAAGTGTTGATAACGTCATCACTCGAAAACCAATGACGTCATAGAAAAAAATTGTATGTCAAAAGATGGCGTTTTAAAAAGGAAAATTTACCTGTCCGAGCGTTTTTCCTAAAAATGTAAAATAATGCGGTTATAAGCTTGGTTCCAAACTTTATGACCACACTGTATATACAAAATGCATTTATTTATACAGTGATAAATTAACTCCTATATAAAAATGTCCATTTGCGGGTGACATTTTTGTCACTTTGACAGCGATAAAAACCTACATAGCTTTTTATCACCGATAAAAATGCTTCTTCCTCCGATAAAAATGCTTCTTCCTGTTACATATCTAGTAGCCCTGCATCACTTAATTTATTTTGGCAGCTGACAGGTAATAACTATTAAGTATCGTTGAACGTAAAATGTACGAGTCGGTTTGGGGAAATTTCAACAAATATCAAAAGATCAATACCAAAATACACAAGAAATACAAAATCGGCAATATGGAGACAATTTAAAAAGTTTTATTCATGTCGTTAATTTATCTTGCCAAAAAACACTCGAGCTTTTCTTTCAATCGGATAAATTTCTTTTTAACTCAATATTTTTCCAATCAGTAATTTCGCTCGAAAAACTTACATTAGAAAAAATCGCTCGACTATCGTCTCGCGATTTTTTCATGTAAGTTTTTCTCGTCAAATTACTGATTGGCAAAATAATTTCGTTACAAAGAGAAATTTATCCGATAAAAAAAAAGCTCTTGTGTTTTTACTTATGAAAAAATATTGAAGTATAAATTTGAAATTAATTATATCACCTGTAATTAAAGTGAATGCTTAGTCACACAACTCAGTAATCATTTTTTATTCACGTTAATTATTACAATATATTCTAAACGTTGTTCTGTAAAGTGTGTTATTTTATTAGACAGTATGTATATAATTTCGCTCAACATCAGAGCTAGTGAGTGGCGCAAAGAAATAATATATTCTTTAAATTTAATATATCTACCGATTGCCCTATTTTGAACATTACTGCAAAAGCCTTTCAGAGCATTAAAATCCGGGCTAGGAGCGAATATTGCATCAATTTTGTTATTTAGGCGAACACCAATCTCTCCAGAAATAATTTTAAAGTTATTTAGAATATTGTTTAAAGTTTTATTTCCATCTTCTAGCTTTATCGCCTGCGTTTCAAAGTAAAGTGTAAGAAGCAACACGCACCTAAATGTGAAAGATGCTCGCCTACATTCACCTTCTGCGTTTGCTAGGACACGGACTACCAGAATGATGAAACCAACACTGTCTCTGTGCCTGCATGACTTATTAGAGGATAGCGTCTGTTCTGCAGTCTACTAATGACAATTGATGTTTGCGAATTAGGAATTTTCCTTATTAGATATTTTCTGTTTCTATTGTAAATTGATAGGATCTTTCATTATTTGTGTTTCTTATATATCTCTGTCACAATGATTTTCTTGTTTGAAAATAGAATTAATTCAAGAGTACCAGTAAACTTTTAATTGTCAAATTATGCCTTATCATAATTTAATTGCAATGTATATCAGTTATCTTAATTTTTGCATTGAGATCAGAGCATGTCCTTGGGTATATAAAGCGAATATGCAGTTCACTTAATTGTATATTACTTAGATAGATTGTGCACTTAAAAGACTTAAAGATGAGGTTAATAACTTGCCTAACATTCATTTTATCTTTAGTTTATGCCAATGCAGATGTTAAAAGTAAGTTTCAAATTTATTGCAAATTTATTATACTTTTCTTTACTAAATCATAAGTTTGAAATAGTTTTTAGAAAAATCTTAGCTAGACGTTAAACAGTGTAAGAAATATTGTAAAATCGTGGCAATAGAACATATTTTTTGAGTTAATCAATAAGATATTTTTTTCTTCGCGTTGTATATGAGTATGTAAGTGTATTAAAAATATGTATGTAAACTTGTATTTTACATTTTATTCTTAATTATTAGTATAATTATTGTATAGTGGCTAGCTAATACATACGTAAATAATTCTATTTGTTTTCTAGTTTTAATAATTTAATTCATTTCTAAAAATCTATTTTAGTGCTATAAAATATTCCAGAAGTAAATAACTGGGTTTCTTTGCTTATTAGTTTTATGAAAATATTTATGTATTATATGCTTGATATCCTTAAATTTTGAAGTGTGTTTGAAACCACGTAATTTTCAGTTAAAATTCTGATTGTAATATAAAATATTCAAATTCGTAAACTGCTAGTTCGTGAACACAACTCTCCTGCAATTTTTGTATTTTGTCTTAAATTATACCATCCTAATAGTTATTATTTTTAATCAACAAAATAAATAAAAAAATGCGTTTCATCTAAATATATTTATTTACACTGTATAGATTTTTAATGACAATAAAACTGTTGTTGAGACTGGTGTTCCTTGCTAACCTATGATTGTTATGATGTTAGGAAGAAGACTGTGTGTCTTCTGATGTTTGTTAGGATGTTGTTTGAGTTCATACTGATCTATTCTGTACTATTTTACAAGTAGGTAAAAATATACCACTACTCCTAACTATTACATATTAACATACGTTGAGTGGTTGTACAGTGTATTGTTTGACGTCATAACGGGGAATTTTTATATTGTTAATTCGTAGAAATTGTGCTTACAAGCTATATTACCCAAGGTTTACGGTAGTGTCTTAATGATCTTCCTAATAACTAAATAAATAAAATATCATTACTAATTATGTATTAATAGGTATCATAAACCTACTAATAATAATACACCTACTACCCATCAAGTATGTAGTTCCGGTTAATTCCTTTGTACAGTAATGAAACCCTATTACATATACATATTTAGTTAACAATGGGTGGTCATATTAAATATCGCCTCTTGAATGTGATCCCTGATAACCCTTGGCAATAAAACAAGAGATCTGATGTTTAAAGTAAGTTATAAATAAATTTGTAAATGTAAAAGATATCGCTTTCTTTGAATTTAAAGGAAGCTTTGCCATTTGAATGTGCTACTAAAAGTATGTTATACGCTGATTTAAACTCGTTAAATATTTATTGAAAATATTTATGCTTAAATTCTATATCCTGGATTTGCTTATATTTAATAATAAGATGTATTTGAAATTAAAATATTATAAAAGGATATTAAATGTTTCCTCAACAAAGTTCAACAAAGTAAATAATAAAGTAGCTTCTTGTTATTCAATGTAAATATATGGCCGTTGTAAATAAATGAACATCGACTGAACATTCGTATATTTAAATGGCATTTTACTCCTTATGCATGTATTTAATCTTGTCTATTAGGCATACTTGAAACTAGCGAATCTATATTTGTTTTAGAGAACATGACTGTCGTAACGAATCGCATTTAATGTTCCTAGAATTACTACTAGAGGAAATCTATTTCCCTGACAAATTGCTCCCCGCAAAATCACACAGTCAGTAAGAGCTATATGTCCCTGCACAGAAAACTGCATGTTTGTTGTTCCACCGGGACTCTTCTGGCCATTTTACGATTATTGTACGTTCATAAAGAAAATCGAAATTTGTCACTGAAGACGACTCGATTCCATTCCTTATATCAGTGCAACCTTTAGTTATACCACTCTAGCCGTACAATTTCGGCGGCCCTAAACTCGTCCCCGAGCAGGTACTCTCCAATGTCTGCTACATTAATTCGCTGTTAATTACGGTGTTTCAATCCCTTACCTTAATTTGTTTCCGGACAAGAGATTAAGAAATTTATACTATCTTGCAAATATAAATACAAAGTTCCCCCTGCCTATTAAATACAAATTAAATTCACATTTATCTAAATTTAAAATTTATCAAAATCTACCATATATACTATATACTTATAATTCGTCAGACTGAAATAACTTTCCTGCAAAGTCTACAATTAGCACTTGATTTCCACGTTCACTTAAACTGACGAAGCTTTCCATGCTTTCTCACAAATAAAAAGCACTTCTTAGCCAGGAATGTTATTTCAGACTGACGAATTATAAGTACATAGTATATATGGTAGATTTGGGTTAATTTTAAATTTAGATAAATTTGAATTTAATTTGTATTTAATAGGCAGGTCAACTTTATATTTATATTTGCAAGATAGTATAAATTTCTTAATCTCTTGTTCGGGGCCAAATCAAAGTAAGGGATTAAAACACCGTAATTAGCATTGGGGCGAATTAATGTGGCAGATATTAGATAGTACCTGCTCGGAGACGAGTTTAGGGCCGCCCATATTATGTAATGAGCATTTAATAATGGCTATTAAGATACGAGTTACGACCCGAGGTGAAAGCGAGTGCATTAAATGCGAATTGCATACACTATTTTTTTTTCGGCCAGCTGTAATAACGAAAAAAAAAATACATTTTATATTCAAAATTTATTTATTTCAAATGACAACTATGTTCAATATGGCTTTGTCGATATCGCTGGTAATACATTGTTCGTGACTCTTGAGGCTCGTTCCATAATTTCCGGTGGAGTTAAATTTTCCATTTCGCTGCCACTATCGCTAATTTTTACCGCTTGTATTTTCAAAAAAATCTTAAATTTAACAAATTACAAGTAAACTGCAGAGAACTGTCAAATTTAATTAATTTTAGATCTGTCAGATAGGTAGTCATGGCGATATTGAATATTGATCGAATATTGGGATGTCCCATTTCTATTGGATGTAAACTTATATCTTAATGGACATCATTAAAGTACAGGTCCCGTATATCTAATAATACAATTAAAGTATGAGAGTTGAAAAAATATAATGTTTACTGGTTGTTCATGTACTTATAGCGGTCAGTAGATAATGTTAACCAGGGGAAGGTGCATTACATATTTTGTAAATATATTGTGTCAAGTAAAAAAGGTACTAGCATAATTGCAAATTATTGCAAAAGCAGGTACTAGAGATATTTACTCACAACAGCAAAATATTACAGACGTATCAGTACCTTGATGCTTTATGCCTTTTTTCCTTTCTTGTTTAACACAACGATATTTCCCATAATTTCCCATTTTTATTATGCTAAACAGAAAGTATGTAGAGATGTATGTAGAGACGCTTACTAAGTTTTCGAAATATTAAAATTTATATTATAGTAGTACAAGACACAAGCATCTGGTTCCAATAAGTTTTTTTGTAAGCAAGAACCGAGAAGATCTGAATTGGATCTGAATTGGAAAGAGTCAAATTCCTAGTAAAGTGATTTCATTCCATTCGACTGCAATTTTCAGGCATTTTTAAGATATAGGTATGGATTTATTGTGAACCAGATTAATTGTAGCCACATCAACGTTCCATTCTTAGTTCCTCGGAAAACCGTTGCATCTGGAAAATTTCACATTGTCAGTGTGCGGAATTGGCCTACTTGCAGGTTCTACAGCTGAATAAGCCGTTTAATTTTTATTTTTCACAAAGAAGCAAGTAACATCTATATCCATATTATAGGTTTGAATTACAATTATAATATTAATTGTAGCCATCCTATCCTGATGTGCTACTGGAAGATCAAAATGGAATCAATATAAATGGCAAATTCTTTTAGGTTTTGTTGTAATTATTCTTTTCTGAGACTTTGAAGTCTGATTTACACGCACATAGCAAAAGGAATTAGGAATATTTTTACATTGAAGACCATTTTAATAAAAGTAACGAATTTTCAATTTATACTAGTGCAACTGCTTCTTTCTGGGGAATATGAAGCGATAAAATTAAACGTAATTGAATTCTCTATTCTTTTAAATCACCTAACAAGAGGTGAGCCTGTAACTAATTCCATAGCACTGTCTTGTATAGAGGCCGTAGGAAATAATGCAATACATGTAACAATATGGTGCAATCCTTCTACAAGAAATAAGTGCTTTTGCTTTTCAATGCGCAATTTTGCTTAATTTTTATAGTGATTTTAAAGGTTATTGGCATTTGGAAATACTGTCATTTCAAACTCGATATAATGAAATTAGTTGCAATGATTGTAATTTGAAATATATAGGCCAAACTAAACGACCAATAATAACCCGTTTTAAGGAACACATATCACATATTAAATACAATAGACCGGATAAATCGAATGTCGCATACCACGCTTTGAACACACTGCACAATGTATCCATTACAGGGTTCAAGTTAGTAAAAGGAATTAATAAACCCCACGAATTTGATGCTTATTAAAGTATACATATCGCGAAAAATAAATATAATTCAATGAATAGCGACAGGTCACCGATCGCTTTCAGCTGTCTCTTTTCATTTTTATTACCCTATCTGTGTCATCGTTGTTTTTAAAATTGTAGTTATTGGGACGTATTTATTGCCGTTCCCTTTGATAGAAATGTTGGCCGTCTCTCGGTTCGACATACTTCAACTCGGAGACTTAACACATGTGTAGACCTTTTCCTTAAATATAAGTGTTTTGTCGACTTCCTGTAGTTTAGAATCGCATGTTTAAAATTAGTCTATACGTGGACGCGATGTAAAGTAGTTGTTGCGTAAGCGGTGTTCTAGCTTTACTGTGCCCCATGTGCGACACCTTGATTAGTGGTTTTACCTACTGATGATGACATCTTAGTTGTCGAAATACGTATTTAGGATACGATTAATAATTGTGGTAAGGGGTTATATACCTTTTTTAAGTTTTTTTCGATATAATGCCTCATATAAAAAACGTTTGTGCTAGAAGAAAAACGAAAATTAGATTGGTAATTGGTAACTCAAAAATAGCCCAATCTACCTAAACTAGTGCATGATGGTTCTTCGTTTTCGGCCAGTGTAATACACATTCATAACATTGGATTAGATTTAGCAAAGTGTGGGAAGTAGTAAAGTAACTAATTCTGTAATCAATTTTTTTCGGATTAGCTTGTATCAAAAAAGAATAACGTATAAATTCGTCTGAATTACTTACCTAACGATATTTAGTATTTGAATAAGTATTTGATATTAAAATATTTTAGTGGATCTTTTTTACCTTTTTCTTTTGCTTATTAATTAGGTTTATCAATTAGTTATTAAATACGAAGTATAATTTTCTGTTTGTAGATGAGCCTAGAGTTTTGGAAGACGTCGTAATTTATATATTTGAATGTGCTAGAGATTTACTTATAGAAGGTGTCCCAGAAACGAACTTTCCAAGTCTTAATAACCTTACAATTTCCAGCCTCAATTTATCTTTAAGTGATTACAGTTCGGATTTAAGGTAAATTTCCGTTGTATTGTTTTGCGCTATCACAAGCGCAAAGTATTAATTCTGCTTTCAGAATAATAATTATCATATTAATTTAGTGTGAAGTTTTCATTATATGAGTATTTAACAAAATTGTATGAACTTGGTTTCTTAAAAATTGGAAATAACTAACATAACTAGCCAAAAGACTTTAAAAAATAATAAAAAATTGATTTTCTGTTTCTACATACATAGACAACTTAAAAACTTGTTTAGCAGCCAAAGAAATGCCAAAAGTTTATGGAAGTCATCGGATAATATAAAGCCTTAATAGCACATAGCCTTACTTATAAGTAGAGAGCGGATTATATGCAAAATATGATTATTTTGATTGCCTTATTTTATTCAGAAAACATTAAATAAACTCATGATTTTGTTGTTTAAAGGTATATCAACAAAATTATAAGCTTCCTGGGTTTATCTAATGTTTATTTGAATAAAATAAGGCAATTAAAAAAAACATATTTTGCCTTCGTGGATGAAATATATTTATCCACAATCACATTATAATAGGAATTTTATCCACACTTATGAATCATATAAAGTGACCCATTATCCACTAATGAAATAATGAAAAAATATAGACTATACCATAGCAACCAGTAAGTATGACAGCCTGGCATGTTTCATTTTATGAATACGAATATTTTTAAATTAAATTTCGAATAATTCCATTCCATTAATGTGGTGATTGTGGATAAAACGTTGTATTGCATGCGTGTTTTCGATGCATTTTATCCACTTAAGAAAATTAAACATTCTTGTGTTCAAAAAGGTTTTGTTTAAGTATGACAATACGTTAAGCACGTATAAAGCGTTTGTACAATATGAAACAAACAAGTAAATAATTTACATATCTGTAACTTTGCACATGGACAATACACCTCGTATTTTCAGCATTTACTTCTGCTTAATACATATGTTTCTGCCATCTAGGCGTCCTCAGTTAAGCTAGTGAAGCAATGTATACAAATTAATACAAACCTGTTATAAACAACTGGTTTGTATCTGTATTTAAATTTACTGAAATAGCCCTGAAATAGCCCTCCAGACAAAGCCTCTTTCGCCCGTAAGATGTCAATTATTAAATAGTTGTCTTCTTATAGGACGGAACTTGCTTGATCTATGCGGGCTATTTCAGTAAATTTAAATACAGATACAAACCAGTTGTTTATAACAGGTTTGTATTAATTTGTATACATTGCTTCACTAGCTTAACTGAGGACGCCTAGATGGCAGAAACATATGTATTAAGCAGAAGTAAATGCTGAAAATACGAGGTGTATTGTCCATGTGCATAGTTACAGATATGTAAATTATTTACATGTTTGTTTCATTCTTGTGTTGATAAAATGCTATCTAAAACACTTATACAATAAGTAAGTACAATAATTATTTAACAATATTTTTATTTTACAAAAAAATACAGTAGGTACATATTAAAAACAATCAACATAATTTAAATTACAGCTTGAATTATTATTACAGAAATATGTTGTATATATTAAAAATTACTCATTTTCAAAACTTGAACCTGAATCTAATGAAAATTCTAAGTATTCTAAAATTCTAATATTATAAAATTCCAATATTTAAAATAAAAGTTAAATTTTCTAGCATATTGTCAACAATATTATCTAAATCATACATTTTGTTTTCTTCTGTGATGACGTTATTTTTCCACGCGTCAGCATCAACCATATCTAATCCTTCTAACAATATATTTTGTACCTTGCCCAATTTAAATGCCTTATTACTGGCCACAAAATGATGCTTAACTTAACATATTACATAGGTAAACGTAAAATTGTACGACCACTTTCTCTAGCTATTTCATCAACCGTATATGAAACTGGTTGGCAGGATGAGTAATTTTTTACAAGCTCAAGCAATTCAAACTTCAGCATGATCTTATCAGAATAATTGAACATACATGAGTAGGTAAACCCCACCAGTTTTGTATAATACAAAGGTATTTTTAATAATATAAAATATTATTAAAAATATTGTGTTCTTCACACCAGATTTTTAATAATATTTTATATTATTAAAAATACCTTTGTATGATCTTATCAGTTAATATTCCTTTTGCTAAAAGCCATTCTATAAGTACCTCCTTTTTGCACAATGAAGTAGGTGACTTTTCTGTTTTAATAGAGTGATAGGGCACATAATCCATTACTGTAACACATTTGGGCTCAAGAGAAGGCAATATATTTTACATCCATGCAATGAATACCTCACTATGTATATCCTCACGATAATCTCCAGTTTTCTTTGATTCAAATTATAACAAACCACTATTCACAAAACCAGTTCCACTGCCAATGTGAAACACAATTGTCGCGTTCCTTTGCTAGACGAATCTTTCAAACTAATACAAAGACCATTATTTAATCTTTCAAAGCAGTAGAAAAACCTTCAACAAAAGCTTGTTTTGGATTAATTATCGTATCTTTCCATATTTTTGTTTTTGTGTAGCCTGCATTCACCCATGTTTCATCTAAGTAATAGATTTTTCTGCCTTCTGCACAACAAAACATTGTTATATTTGTCAAATAACAACGTCTCCATAAGATAAAATCATTTCATTCAATTAATATGTTGCTTCATGTACATTTTTCCCATTTGAATCTTAGTTTCTTTAGAATTTTCCAAAGTGATGTTTGTTTTTTAGGAAGTAAACTGCCATCCTTTCTAATAGTTTAGAAATAAAACTCTCATATATGGTTTAAATTGTAACTTTAAAGATATATTAATTACCTCACGCATTTATGTACAAGTTGGTAATTAATTTTTAAGAATAAAGAATGCAGGTGCCTTCTAATTGTACTCTTTGACGTTTAGTCCAATTTATTGTAAGCGTTTTCGTAACTTCGTTTGTGATTATGTGAGGAAAAAGTTAATAAAAGTGATGAAATATCTTTAGAAAATTATTATTTTACTTTATGAATCTCTATAATGAATTATTTTTAATGAATATGAATAATAAATAGCACAATAAACAACTAAAAGAACACGCAATTCAACCGTACTGACAGTAAAAGAAAATTTGACAGAACAAAATAAACTTGGATTTGTCTGGATAAATTCGGTCCCTTTTTTAATCAATGACAAACGTTTTTCTTAAGCTCTATCTTTCCAAACGCTGTTGTAAGAATGAATGGACTATATTCGACCTGATTGCTTCTCGTCAAACACTTTCATTTCACCTTTATGACAGAGTTTTGCACGTCGAACCCACTAACGAAGATTCTTCACATGGATACAATCATTGCCATAAATAGCTTGTAAATTTTGATAGGTACGCAATCTTTCAGATTGTTCACATCGATACAATCATTGCCATAAATAGCTTGTAAATTTTGATAGGTACGCAATCTTTCAGCGTTAAAAATTACATTTCAGAAATCGAACTCATGAAACACACTGTTACTCAATGAGGGTACACAGGAAAATGAAACTTTGCATTCCGTTTGTAGCTTAGAACTTGTTTCTATCTCCACTACTTACACAATAGCGTTTTTGGAGACCTTATATATCAATCCGCCCTCGTACGTTTTTGTTAATATCTCATTCTTTCCTATAAACTTATAAACTTATTAACACGTGCACAAAATAGAATGGTTGTATTCTCTATTCTATCGTCTATTTCTGTCTCGTTTTCGTCATCCTTTTGCATATATTTAGTCATAAGTATTTCAGCGTATTATTTGTTCTATGTTTTTGTTGCTTACTTGGACAAAATTCCTATTTCGAAAGACATTATTCCATGTTTCTAGGTTGCATTGGAAATACTTCTCGATCTTTGAAAATAATATTAAATTATCTAGGAAGCCGTAATAATTTATTGTGATGACTTCTGCTTCTATAATCAACCGTTAATTTAATTTCTTTACTTTTAATTTTATTCCTTTTGCTTTTGTACATATTCTCTATATTGTTTATCAGTCTCATGTTTATTACTTTTCTCATCTCATCTCATATTATTTTACTTTGTACAGTATCAAACTTTACTAATTTTTCTAGTATCCATGTTACGGTGAATATGTGCTCCTGGCAGTATTTTGGTCATAGGATAAGCATTGCTATTCCCCTACAGTTGGTGCATTCACGGTAGTTACCTATCTTTCAGATGGGTAGTATGCAAATTTCCCATTCTTTGGCCTTTGGGAATCTGTTCTTCTGACCAAATTTTATTGAACAGGTTTCTTTTTTTTTGTGTTTCTCATTTTCATATTTTTTTTTATCATGTCCTGCTGCTTTCTATAGTATTATTTTTATTAGCACATATGTATGTTTAAGAAACCGCAATTGAAATTATGTTTCTGCTCTTGTTGTTATCCATCATTATTTCTAAAATTCTTCCACATGTTAAAATACATGCGGATTTTCGCAGCGAGGAAGAAATTAGAGATTACTGCGTGAAGATTTTACTGATATTTAATTTTAAGTGGAAACATTATTTTAATTTAGGTGATAGAAAAATTAGAGGTTTACTTTTAACTGAAAATAGTACACACAAAATAATGACAAATAAAAAAAAACTCGTAAAGTAGCAGAGATATTCACACTTATGCTAGCAACACAGGAACAACATGCGGTGTTCACATGCGTCATTTTGCGTCATGCGTCATGCGTGATTTTTACATGATGGTGCTACACCTCATAACAGTTACAAAATGCGTGAGCATTTAAATAATACGTTTGGTGATCGATGAATAGGTAGAGGTGAGCCTTTTGCATGGCCACCTAGATCACCCCACTTGAACCCGATGGACTTTTGTATGGGGACATATGAAAAATTAGATGCACAATAACGATAATGAAATTGAAAACATTCAATTATTGATCATACGTCTTCAAGATGCGGCAGACAGAATAAGCGGGCAAAATATCCGAGCGTGTTATAACTTGTGGATACGACGAACACAAATTTGTATTCAAGCAGGAGGGTAACTTCGAACATTTGTTCTAGGAGATGTTCCTGTGTTGCTTGCATAGGCGTGAATATTTCTGTTCCTTCCATTACATTTTTTTTTCATTTGTCATTATTTTGTGTGTACTATTTTTAGTCAAAAATAAAGCTCTGATTTTTTATCACCCAGTATATAATGTAATATACAAAGGTATTTTTAATAATATAAAATATCATTAAAAATCTGGTGTGAAGAATACAAATACAGGTTGACTATTAATATTTTTGTGAACGTGTCCGAACATATCCCTCCCCAGAGACGTAGATACTTATTTCGCCTTTCTACAGGCTCATCGGTACGCCCCTGCTGGAGAAAGGATATCTTCAGACACATTCTCCAGCAGGGGCGTACCGATGAGCCTGTAGAAAGGCAAAATACGTATCTACGTCTCTGGGGAGGGATATGTTCGGACACGTTCACAAATATATTAATAGTGAACCTTTATTTGTGTTCTTTACACCAGATCTTTAATAATATTTTATATTATTAAAAATACCTTTGTATTATACAAAACTGGTGGGGTTTACCTACTCATGTATGTTTAAATTATTCTTATATAATGTAATAATAAGTGCTCAGGATATACACGACAGATTCTTGGCGCAAAAGTGTTACAAGTCAAAGTAGCTTTCGCAAATGACTCTTTTAAAAGCGAAGAAGAATTTTTAGAATTATAGCGTAGGAATTTTCTCATGTATCAAAAAAATAAGCGTAAAATGAGGAAAAGACCAAATGTCGAATATGGGAAAATTCAAAACAATCGTTAAGATCATATAGAAAGCCATTACATAAACAATGCATTAAAGCTTCTGGAAGTCAGCGATTAGGTGAAAAAACTTGGATTATTATCAGCAAGCTTAAAATTAGAAATAAAATTGTTAATCGATTCTGAACTGAATGTATAAGTTGTACACCTGGTAATTCAGCACAATTTGTTAGTAGTCCAGAAGAATTAACACACGTATCGATTGAGACTAATATCGATTTGGTTATTGTACAGTTGATGCAATATGCGTTTATTATTGCGAGGCGGAAAACAAGCGACTCTTTTTTTGATCGGTTGGGCCATGTGGACATGTTTCCAGTAGGAAATCGTCGTACGATAACTATTGAATAGGGCAGAGCAACAGCATTAGTTTGCCGGCAATGTTTAAAAATTACATTTTAACTAGTTTAAAAGCCTGTTCTGTTAAAAACAATAGAGATTTTTACAGCTACTAAAGTGCAATCAAATAAAATCTCAGAGAATTTATTGATATTATTGAAAGAGAGAGACGAAAATAAAAATTATAATGGAGAAATGTACACGAATTTTGGAACACACAAAATGAAGACATCACACACACAAGATATAATGATGTAAGAAAGGAAAAAACTATGAAGAAAAATATATGATGAAGAAATTATTTGAATGAGCTGCTGCAATTATGTGAACGGTACCTACTATATAACAGTATTAACGAATGTTAAAACGAATGAGAAACTTACGAACATTGACAGAGACACAAAGAACACTCATCGATGGTGAATACGCCACCTAAATTTAACGACAAGCAAAAAAAATTAAAATTGTGTCACTTTTATAATTTACTTATTATTTACACTTATATCATTTAGAAATAATAAAAGTGACTCTTCATATGCGTCTCATATTAATTCAACGAACCACAATTTTAACAAAGAATTTAAAATATTACACGTAAAAAATAAGGGCAAAAAAGTTAATTTATTAGAGTCACTTGAAATTAATAAATTAAAGAAAACCGACAAGATCCTCAATGATCAATTAGAAACAAATAATTCACTCTTACTCAATTTATTTATTTGGTATTCAGACAGTTACATATTGTATTTTTTCATCGAATTTCTTTACCTTCCTGTAACATAATGTAAACCCCTAGTTCTATTACTTAAGAACAGTATTGTATAAACCGTAGTGAAAGTTTTGTCCATAGACATTTTAGTAATAAAAGTACCCATTCCTTCAACTATTTAAAATAAATCATGTGCTTGTTACGGTATATTTGTGTTAAAAAAAATTGTACATTAGTTAGTTATATGTCTGATGAAGCTCAGGTTGGAGCGAAACGATCGTTACAGTGTAAATTAAAAAGTGAAATTCATTAAAATTTGTTTTATTTTATCCTGATAATAGTAACTTCGTTTATATTATTGTCTATTTTCATTCATTCAAATCATGTTGTGACCAATACATTTTAATTTCTGTTCAATAATTTACATTTTAAAGGATATTATTTTCGGTTCCTGTCTTAGGTTTTCGCTTTTTTTCCTGTCTATTATTCTTATACCATGCACTTTCCTTAAATCTTTCATTTCAGCAGCTTGTATCGTTTTTCTTGCTTGACAGTGACCTGAATAAGCGTAACTAGATTCTAATAATAATAGTCACAGAAATTTGTATATACTAATAACGCCAAAATTCGCGCAAGTTGTTTTCGTACGATAAATAATTTAAATGTATTGAAGAAAATCTTAAAATTCGCAATTAATTAATGAAAACTAATTCACATTTTTCTTTGGTCACACAATGGGATTTCGTATCACTCTCGTCGGATGCTTGCAGATGATCAGTTCAGATTAATAAGTTTATACTGACGAACTTGTTCTAGTATACATATTGCAGTGAACTGTGCTTTTTGCTTATAAAGTCAGCTCACAACAAATGTCCGCATGCTTTCAGTCGTAGATACTTCTGCTTGAAACTTCCTTCTCTCGAGCTTTCCCTGATATCTCTCAAGTGAAAGATGTGGACAAATAACAAAAGTAAAAAAAGGCTCACTTATACTTAACTATTTATTAAAAAGTAAAAAGAAAAAAAAAATCTCTTTTCAAAGTGTAAAGAGAGCTAAAGCATGATAAATAGTAGCTAGGAGTAAAACATCTGTGTGATAAATAACTCGCACACAGAGAAAAGCCTCCTGTGACTCGCGAGCAAACATAAAACTAATAGACTGTTAAGAAAATTCTCTATCTTAAAAACTAAATTATAGGCCCAAAACAAATCAACCGTAAATAGACTAAACGTCAAAACACGAAATTTACTTTACTCGTGCGCAAATAAACACAAGGACAAATCTCCCCTCCAACCTGACCTTCAAAATCTTTTGAAATCCTGTGACATGAAAAACTCCTTCAAAAAAATATGGTAATTTTCTTAGCTTTCTATATTGTACGCTAATAGAAAAAATGATTCAAAATTACAAATAAATACAAATATCATTGAATTATCGTGAAACAGAAATTTATATAATGCAAATGTAAAAAGCACTTACTTAAGTAACACTTTTACACACAAAAAGACTATAGAGAGAGATACCAAATATAATTTAAATTTAGTACAAACGAGATCACAACCACTCGTTAAAAATCGTTAATGAAATTTAAATGCACAATAAACGCACTCAAAATAAAAATAAACCGACTTTAAATCAAAAACTAGAAGTAAAAATTGAAATTTTTTACCCCCAAACGTACAACCCAACACCTCTGGTATCTCTCTCGCTCATCGGCCGGAAAAGATCAGACCTCGGGCGAAAAAGCTACAAATTCAAACCGCCAGACGGACTCTTTCCTGTTTATAAAATAACTATACAGTCCCGGTCATTATAATAAATTCAAAACATATACATTTAAATATAATACAATATAAACTCAAAGTACATTTTAAATAAATATCATAAATACACTGTTAGTTCAATATAATTCTTCGGGGAAAAATCCACGACAATATGTATTCGTGTCTTTAGGGATATAATTTATTATGGGTTGTAATTTTTTTTTAAACATAAAATATTGTCGCACGCTAGAATAAAAATTCAGAAACCAACTGACCCATGACATTCAAGTAGTATGCCATGGGTAACGATTAGAAGCCAATAATTCTAACTTGTGAATCCACCTTTCAAGAGTTAATACATATATTAATTTCTATCCAAATCAAAATCCCCCTGAAAATATTTTTTTTATTTATAATACAGCGGATACCTATATCTTGAGGATTTAGAATTTTATGGTCTCCCTTTTTACGAAATAAAGAACGTTCAGAGTTCCGTTGGTATTATACCACCGTCTTATACCGTACATGTGACGCTGAATTTTCCCAGAGTAACATTGTCAACCAAGTATAAGATATATACGAAGATAGCTAGCCAAGACTCTGAAATTTATGGTGAAGGTACTGTAACGTAAGTTTTTGTAAATAATTTTGTACACAAGATAGAACAAGTTTATAAAATTTATAGATTTGATGCTTTTAATTTCGAAGCGGCGATAGATACTAGGGCGACGATTTTACTTGGTATAACTTTGAATTACTTCACATTTATGGCATCATTGGAAGGATTGAATAGCGTAAGTAATTTACATTATGTAAGCAGTTTACATTTTTTATCGTAAGTTGAAGGCTAAAATGTAAATATTTTGATAAATAACACGCAAAAAAACTATGATTCAATGAAATGATAGTTAATTTGTGGAGCGCGTCTTCCCTAGGTTAAGAAGCACTGCGTTCTCTCAACCCAATCTTTGGGTTAGTGTCTTTGAAGCTTTTGGAAAAAAATGAAGGTTTCAATCGGCTCCTCAAATCAGAAGGGTGAATAATTATTTGTTAAAAAATACGACAAGGCTAACCAAAAATAAAAAGCGTTCAAATAAGCTTTGCCTCTAGTAGGCCATTCCTTTAAAAACGTATGATTATTAATAATTTAAATTTGCATTAGTTGTCAATTAGACAGATGCATAGTTGACAAAAATTGCATTGTAATTTAAAATTGATTTAACGTGGTTTTTACTATACAACACAAATCATTCATGCTAGAATCTTATTTTCGAAACGGACGTAAGATTGACGGACAATGGCAGTATTCTCTTCAAGATTGTTTAGAAGAATTTAGAAATGAGTTCCCTAACGTCATCTTTGATTATGACAGTTTTCGGCACACAGTGACACATTCCGTTATGGTTTTCAGAGAAACAGGGAGTGTTAAACAGAAAGAAGGCGCAGGTCAGGCGAAAAAGCGTACAGAAGAGCTAGTTAATAATGTAAGAGAAATTATAAATAATGCACCAAGAACTTCCGTACGAGCATTATCACAACAAGTGGGTGTGTCAATTGGCACATGTCATACAATTTTAAAAATGGACTTACATTTATTTTCATATCACATGACCTGTTATCAAGGAAATCGACTATCCCAGAAGAATAACGTTTAGTCAGTGGTTCTTAAATAATTTTGATAATGACCTTCTTGACAAAACCTTTTTTTCTGATGAGTCATGTGTTTATCTGAATGGATATGTGAACTCACAAAATATGAGGATGTGGACTAATGAGAAACCACATAATTTTTTTGTTGAAACCGCACTTCATCCGCAGAAAATTGGTGTATGGTGTGCGATTAGTCGAAGGAGAATTATTGGTCCTATTTTTTTTAACGGAACCTTAACAGGAGAAAGGTATCGACAAGAAATTATTATGCCATTTATCCAACAGTTGACGACGAAGAAATAACACAGGGTTACTCAACAAGACGGAGCTAGGGCACACACAGCAGGTGAAACAATTAATATTCTGCAGCAATTTTTTCAAAATCGGTTGATAAGTTTAAACACTGAACATGAATTTCCACCAAGATCTTGTGACATTACCCCATGTGATTTCTTTTTATGGCCATTCTTAAAGAACTCAATTTATCAAGTACAGATACCTGATCTTGCAGGCCTTCAAATCAGAATTGCTGAAAGAATTAATGGAATTGACAATGCGATACTACAAAACACTTTTTCCTCCATTAGAAGAAGATGTGAGAAATGTTTCGAACAAGGTGGTGGACACTTTGAACAATTTTTATAAAATTTTGCTTGTTTGTTGGAAATAAACATATTTCATTCACTTAAAAATGTTCGTTTTATTATTTTGACATTTGTCATTTCAATCGAATATCTAATCTCATAACCAACAAAATTCCTATTAAAATTAGTAACAAGCTAAGACATAATCATAATTTCCAATGGCTACTTTGAGGTAAAATTTATTTGAATTCTTTGTATAATAATACTTGCATATGTTTAAAGTGTTTTGAAGAGTTTGGTAAAAACATTTAAAAAACTCACGTTTAAAAGAATAGTCATCTTTACTTACCTGCTCAAAGCAATTTTTCATCTCAAATATTTCCCAATACAATGGAAAGTGTTTGAAATTAGACTTATCCAAATCAGCAATCACACAGGATCACACCGACCTATTAGTTTTAGTAACAAGAGTTCTAGAGAAACTGTTGACCAAAAGATTAATCGATATAGTATCATTAAAAAATTTGATCCCGGATCATCAATTCTAGTTCAGAACTCAACTGTCCATCATTGAACAAATAAATAGAATTATAAATAACATCAACGAAACATTCGAAAAGAGAAGCTATTGTGCGGCAACCTTACTCGACATCAGTCAAGCGTTAGTATTATTTTACAATCTCGAGAAACATATTTTGTAGCCGGATTATCCTTCTTAAGTCATACTTAGAAGACAGATTTTTCAGAGTATAATGCGAATTGGAAATAACACAGGTACCTCCAATAAAATCTGGTGTCTCTTAAGGAAGTGATGGGACCTAATTATATTCAATTTGCATTGCAGACTTATCAACTAGTTAAGATGCCATCATCTCAAACTTTGTAGATGATACAGCTGTTCTAGCTGAAAATTCAGACCTAAAAATAGCAGTCATGACTTTACAAGAAAATCTAGACCAAATAGTTTAATGTTAATATTAACGAAGATGAATTAAAACATACAGTATTTACCAAATGTCACAGGGAGTCGCCACCAGTAAAAATTAATAATAAAACCATCATTACTACGAACTGCGTTAAATATCTAGATAATAAACCCACGTTGAAGGACCATACCGTGCCTTCAAAAAATTCTTAGGTTTCAAACTTAATTCTTCATTAGAGGAATTAAAAAATTATACGTTTGTGACAGATTACGTGCACTGTCAGCAATCATGATCAAAAAGCATTGTCGTCTCTAATGAGAAAAGTTTTTGAAAGCACGTTATATCCAAGAAGAGAAAGCAGTTAAACACCAAATTTCGCAAGCACTATTGGTTACTAGGAGGAAAATTGCAACTATCACTTCAAAACAAGCCCATAGATTATAATGCCATTCTAAAACCGGTATGAACCCATGGAATACAACTTTGGGGAACAGGTGCTAGATCCAACATTGCTGTCCTTGAGAGATTTGAATCCAAAGTTTTACGTTACATAGTTGCATAGGCATTTATTTCATAAAAAATAAGGATACCTATCGAGACCTATAGTACAATCGCCCAACACATACAGTAACAAATTAAGGCAACCTCGCATTCACGTCACATTAAAATCTCCGACTCAAACTGCTTGTTGACATATTAGAAAAATAATAACCTAATTTCGGATGTCATATAAATGAAAATTGCAAATGAGTACTAAGATAATCTATTTCTTATTTTCTCAAGTATGTTTTGTTGCATATACATTATACATCTCCAAAATATGAAATGATATAAAGTAAATAAAAAATACACAATTGCTTTGAGAAGATTTAATATGAACAAGGTCATTAGTTCCATTATGGAAATCTGAACATAGTTTAAAATGTTAATTTATAAGAAGAATAAGAAGGCGATTGAAATTGAACAAGTATGTAACAGCTCATGGTAACATGAATTACAATACTACAAACAAAATAATAATAAAACATTTTTACATATTGTACGTTCTAAAAAATAAATAAAACAATAAAGGAATTAATTATTACAAGCATTGTATATACCGAAATATCATTTTTAAAAAGTATCTTCTTCAATATTAGATGATGTAGACGAATCATCATTAGTTGTAATGATTAACGGCTCAATGTGTATATCTATGAGATTGTCAAGTTCCCACATTTTCTTCTCTGTTTCAATAACATGTTTAATAGCATTTTGCCAATTTTCAACAGAACATTGTCAATACCTTGTTGAAATAATACATTTACGTCCGCTAATTTAAATGTGGTATTATGTCTCGCAACATATCTTTTCACTTGTACTTATATTAGTTCAATCGAGTTTAATTCACAGAGATAAGGGGGGGGGGGGGTCTTAATACCTTTCTGTTAGTATTTTCTATTAGTTCATCAACAGCATATTTTGAGGAGCCGGATAATTTTTTTTTAATTAACGCTAGCAATTTTGCTTTAACCATGTCTAGTTTTGTTCATTTAATAATGACCTGAGAGTGGTAATTTTAAAATTAGGAACATCTTTGCCGTTTATTACTGCGAGAACTTTTTGAACTGTTGGAGGCTACTTCTTAAAAAAGAATGAATGTAGAATTCTTTTTTCATTTCATCACCCATACAATTTAAAACAGCCCTTTTTTTATGATATTTGTGATAAGTGAGTTTTCCATAATGTATAATATACGGTGATTTAGCAAGAACGGATGTGTATAACTTACAAAATAATAATATGTTCTATATATACAACTTTCTTATATACGTTTACTTACGGCTGTACTCGAACGATGTCTAAATAATCTTAAGAAAAAATTGTATATGAAATACAATAGATAATGGATAATTTACAAACGAAATGAATGAAATATAATAAAATGCAACTAGATGTCAATAAACGCTCAATTTATTACACTATTGTGAGCGGTCTTCCTGATTAACCAATTGCTAACGGTATTGGATATATGACGTATTAGTCCTACACCGTTGCCTTAATTTGCTACTGCATGTGCTAGGCGAGTATACTATAGACGTGGCTACAGCGAGGGAAACAATTGTTGAATGTAGTGAAAAATACCTAGAACGATAAATTGTCATTCAAATACCCTTGCTGTAAATCTGTTGGACAATAATGAACAAACAAGAAGACGCAGGACGTCGCTGGACTTATAATTTAAAAAATTGTATTTCAATCAACGAATGTGCTCATTGTATATTCTTTGTAATTTACACCCAGGTTGCATATTATACATCATGTAGGGCTGTCACATTGATAAGACTGCTGCGCATAATTTTGGTTACAGGTCATTGCTTGTCTGTACATATACATACGTTAACGAAGTTAAACGAAGCAGTCTCATCCGTGCACCAGACCAACTCGTACGTAAACAGTTGATGAAAATCCATTATCGTACAGTTCAGATACTGATGATGAAGACTATAAGTGACTAATCGATATAGCGAAACTTTTGATAATTTTAATTTAAACCATGATTATTGACCATTTTGTGAAAATCGATACCAGTTATGATAATGAAGAATTTGTATTCATTAAATGGTTTGTTTCTTTAAGAGTAAATAAAATGTGAATTTTCCCATATTTAATTAATATATAGAAAACTTTAAATTTTCTTGTGCAGTTTGAAATAACTGGTGTTCTCGATAATGAGGAATATAGCAAGGAATTATCCCAACACATTTTGGAGAATGCTTCGCAAGTAGTCCAGGACCTTAGAGATATAATAAACACTTTGGTTGGCGATATATTTATGCAATTAATAAACGATCAAGGAGGATTCGGCCAAGGAAGATTTTTATATTATCTAATTGTATCTTGCACATGAGATCATAAAATAAGATGTTATTGTAGTACAATGTTAATAAATATATTTTAAGAGCACACTATATAAATTGTTTTATATTTTGTCAAATTTGAGAAATCGAAATCGTTTGAATATTTTCAGAAATTAAAGTAGATGTTGAATAAAAAACATCAATTTTCATGGAGCAACGCAGAAGATTTTAGTAAAAAAACAGTATATTCATGTTGGTTTCTCGTGTGCTGTTAATCGGGTATTCGTATACGAGGTCCATTAAATACATGTTTCATTAGGTTGATTCCTGCTACTTACTTGAAATAGTATGCGCGTTTCAACATTGTTACGCTCGAAAATTATTTTAAGGCCATACGGTAATTTATTTTGAAGTTATTTCATTATTTTCCTACGTTTATCTATTCAGTCCTTTCATATTTCACCTTTTTCGTGTATTCATATTTTATTGATTTTTGTTGTAAATTAACTAACGCTTGGGCATCTTTAAACCTCGATATTTTCTTAAAATTTATTCTTGTTCTAATAATTTGGCCGACTCTATATATACTTCCGGTATATGTTTCATACACGTCGGGGAGTCCGACATCTTGTTATTTTAAATGCCTAGTCACGTTGTAGTTTATATCTGTTTGTAAATCAGATTTTGTTTCTTTAATTCATTACTTAAAATGTAGAAATTCTTTTAGTATTTAGTATTAATATTTTATTGATTTTTGTTGTAAATTAACTAACGCTTGGGCATCTTTAAACCTCGATATTTTCTTAAAATTTATTCTTTTTCTAATAATTTGGCCGACTCTATATATATTTGCGGCATATGTTTCATACACGTCGGGGAGTCCGACATCTTGTTATTTTAAATGCTTAGTCACGTTGTAGTTTATATCTGTTTGTAAGTCAGATTTTGTTTCTTTAATTCATTACTTAAAATGTAGAAATTCTTTTCGTGAGCCTTTTCTAGAACTTATTTGTCTAGTTATCTCTGTTAATTTACTTTTATTGGTGTAATGATTTTCTCTCGCTCGTAGCGCCATCTCACAACATTTGATTTATTTAGCTTTTGGCAGATTTCTAGACATTCATTTGGTCTATTTTATCGATTTTCACCCTAAATTATGGAGTTATAATTAACCCCACGTCGCTTTTTGGCCTTGCTGTACACTCTGGCACCTGTTTATATTTTATTGTAAATTAAATTCCCTTCTTTTCAAATTACAAGTTTTCCGTTCTTGTATATGACGTATCTCCGGCTTGTTCACTACTTTTGCCTCGATCGGCAGGCACTTGCCCTTAAGTCTTAGTAGCGCTAACTTGTGTTCTATTCTAGTGTGGTCTTATATATCTGCGGTAAGAAATATCTTTATCTATTGTATCTTTATTTATTTCGAATCTTCTATCTTTCTTAGGACTTAAATTGTTATTGGAGCTATCTACCCAGGTTTCAAGTACTTATAACCGTTTATTATACTTTGAGATTTTATCGTGTGAAATACCACATGGTAGCCATTTATCGTTTTGGATCTTAATTTTGGATTGGCAGCGAAGATTAGCGAACTTTAGTAGGAGTCCCGTGTTGGGTTACTTAAACCTCTTACGGCGGAGCATCTGATATCTTCAGAACTTCCTAACCGAAGAAATCTTTCCGTCTAGACAGCATCACCAAGATGACGGCTGTTCCCTGCTGATACAATTCAGAGTTCCACATTTCCGAATTACTTCCGTGAGGGCTATCACGAGGAGAGAATTCAGGAAATCTGGGCATTACATTTGTTAAAGCTAAGTAGTTGCTGATATAGTTTTCTTAACTAAAGTGGGTATTAATCAGCCCCGAATTATCCTTTTCTAAATTATTTTTTTTAGAGATTTGTTTGTTAGATTATTTAAACTTTAGTGGGCACTAGAGAGGAGCTTTACCCTTCTCTGTGCAACCTTTGATATTTTAAACGCTAACTGTAGTCAGTTGCCGGGCTTCACCCACCTACATTGTCCGAAAGGCATTAAACGCCTGACTTCTTTCATACTTAATCTATTAGTTAATTAATTTACTGGTTGTCTGGCTTCTCCAGCAGCCTGTAGTTTTGTTGATTTAAAACACGAGGCTTAGAACCTTCAGTCGAGCCTTCGAATCTAATTTGGGGTTACGTCAAGATCTAGTTATCCTATATTTTATTCTGTAAATTTTATTGTAAAGAACCACTGTTATGAATTCCTAATTTGTGTTCTAAATTTTAATGTCTTGATTATTTAACGTACATTTAACTTAATCTTTCATCATTTTATCACCTGTGTATACAGGGTGATGTTAACTTAACAGGTGTTCCTGTTTATTAAAACTCTAGATTACGCCTGGAGCATTGCTGGGGCGATACCCATTAATTTTGTAAGATTGGCATATTAACTTTTGTACCTTGTGGCTAATTATGTAGCGTAAAAGTTTTTCACATTGTTTAATGCCACCTCGAATTGATATTATCACTTAATGAATTAATTACAGTGAGGTAAATCCTCGCCTTATTTTGTATTATATCCAGATTTCTTTTAAAACATTTTCATTGTGTTTATAAAATTTAAAGCTGCTACTTACTTTTTCTTGATTGTTTTGATTTTACATAAATCTTCAATTACTGTTTTGGATCTCTAGTTATAATTATTTCATATAAATCTTTTTCTTATTTTTAAGCTTGGCAAATAACCTTTTTTTAAATTTATGTAGTAGTGGCAAACTTAGTACTATTTAGCCGCACCTTTGTTTAGTTGTGACTTGCGATAACAGATGTGATATTAGAACTACCTTTTTGGGATAAAATCTTGTTATTGTTGAAAACTGTGTTTTGTTTGATTTTCTTTCCTACTTGTGTTGAGATAAGCAAAGACTTTCGTATATAGCAGCAGCGAGTAATAATAGGGGGGGCTAACTTTCTTGTGTCTGGTGCTACCTGTGTTCCACCCGTTTCCGAATATACGGGGTGAACCTTGCAGGTGTTAATATTCGGCAAGCGACCTTCGGGACTCGTGCGCTCTTCGTATCTATTGAGCTGGCCGGCAGGGTGTGTTCGACTGAACGTCCACCTTCAGGTAGGTCAGATCGAGAGAGGAAGGTTTTGCAGAACATCTTGTAACCTTCTTGTTGCTTGCCTGTTGTATTTTGGTCGCGTTGTGGTAGCAACATCTTGACGAAATTGTATTGAGATAATAATAGTTGTAATATATGTATGCCTAAATTCACTTCAACAATATTAAATTCAGCACCCATGCTCTTAAGAGTTGTCGGTGTATTTTATCTGTAGTTTTCCAAATATATTTTACATACTTTAAAGTGTACTGTAACAATAAACACTTAATAAAAAATAAATATTGTATAACATGAACCACAAATTTGGTTAAGCTAATTAAGTTTTAGTTAGTTAGGATTTTGACAAGAAGCATGTAGTTATTTTATTTATGATTGTTTTATTTATTTTCCTAATATACAAGATATTGGATTAAGTAAAGTAAACATCACAGTTTATTTTTTATATATTTTATATATTTATATATTTACCGCCATCTGGCTGGTTGTTAATGGACTACATCTACATACGTATTTTATCGTTTCCCGTAGCAGCTTAGCTGTTCGAACGATAGATAGCCCTCCAGACGAAGTCTCTTTCGCCCGTAAGATGTCAATTATTAAATAGTTGTCTTCTTATAGGACGGAACTTGCTTGATCTATGCGAGCTATTTCAGTAAATTTAAATACTGATACAAACCAGTTGTTTATAACAGGTTTGTATTAATTTGTATACATTGCTGCACTAGCTTAACTGAGGACGCCTAGATGGCAGAAACATATGTATTAAGCAGAAGTAAATGCTGAAAATACGAGGTGTATTGTCCATGTGCATAGTTACAGATATGTAAATTACTTACATGTTTGTTTCATATTGTATCACAGTTTATATAAGTGCATCAGAGGAAAGAGGAAAAAAATTAAAGTCGTTTGGAACTCCACAACGATAAGGAACGTTGACCAACCAAAATACGTTACAGAGCACGTTACTTCACCTGGAGTAGTTCGGAGTGGGTTCGATTTTTGTTAGTCGATCTTTCAGATTCTTATATGTTTCTTTTATAGAGGCAGTATGAATATTGAAGTACGAGAGTAAAGGCTTTGATTATCTTTTCAATATAAAATAAATTTTATTGTTCATAAAGTAGAGTGTACCTATACTAACGTACACACACGTATATAATATACAGGGTGTTACAAACTTCGCGGGCACGGACTATGGGATTACGTTAATCATCAAAAACTGAAACGAATGTTTCTTTAGTATTTCTTAATCTGAGTGATATTTTTTGAATTTTAGCAGATTTAAAAATGAAAAATTAAATATGTAAAATTTTTATTTTACACAATTGAAAACGTATAACACGAAACGCTTTATAACATTATAACATTTGATCGAATTGTTTTCCGGTAGCAGCTAGACATGCTTTAGTATACCTTGCTATTTTCTGAACGGCGTTGCGTAACATTCGCGGTGTTACTTCTTGCGCCGCCTGAAGTACACGGTTTTCTAATTAATTAATATAGGGCACATATGTCTTGTAAATAGCGATTCTAAAGCACCCTACAAAAAATAGCAAGGTGACAGATTTGGCGATCGAAGCGGGCAAGGTATTGAACTATCCCTACCAATCCAACGGTCATTGAAAGTATTATCCAGATAATCACGTTCAATTCGTGCAAAGTATAGACCTGCCCCGTTGTGCATAAAAATCATATTTTACCTGAGATTTAAAGGCACGTTTTCCAAAAATTCTGGAAACTGTTTTTATAGTCGTTCACACTATAAACCACTCCAAATATTTAAACCAAAGCGACGTTAGAGATTTCTGGGCATAATTAAATGTGGATTCTCATAACTCCAGTGATGTTGATTATTATATTGAAAATACCTCCATGTTCATCTGTTCTCAGAACGGAATTTTGAATATGCTGGATCAATATTTAAATATAATTTTGTTGGTCGCGTCTTAGCGCACGCCATACGCGAACTTAATTTATTCTCAGTTCCCTCGTAATGCACCTAGCACTTTTTGAAGGATCGTTTGTAATCAAATCAATGATTGCATCATCACGTAAACGAGGACGGCCAGCATTTCTTGATTCTTTGGTTTGATAAATGTTCTTACATGCATTAAAAATTTTGGCAATCACTACGTGTTTAGTATGATTTCGTTTAGTTGTTTTTTTAGTTGTATAGGGTAAGTGGGGGAGAGATGGACCACATTTTAGAAAATTGCTTCTAACTTTTTTTATTAGAGATATTTGGTAACAAATATTTTATAGGTAACTTAACATAACTTAACGAATATTAAAATGATGTTATAACTTAAACAAATCTTTTGGATACTAACAAAAAATAACATATATAGTGGTTAGTAAAAGTTCATCTCTCCTCCACAGTGCAGGTGAGATGGACTGCGTACAGAGGAGAGATGAACCGATACAAATATGAATAGTAACTATTTGCTTTTCTTTTTTATAGCATGCTTACCGCACTGCTGGCACAAATTATGATAGGTGGTACAATTCTCGTGTAACCAGCGACCGCATATGGTGCACTTGATCCAATTCTCAGTTTTTTTGTCTTCCTGTAGCCTTCCTTGCACCCTGCACATTCATTTTCATAGTCATCAGCTTCTGCCGGATTATCATCATCTGATGAATAATTTAAAACCATTTCTTCAGAAGTCGTCGTAGAAGAAGAAGAATATCTCCTTCGGTTTGACTTAATATTCTTTCGCTTTGCTTTATTAAATCGCTCAGTATTAGCTGGTCTTTTTTTCTTTTTTGCGCTAAGTTCTTTTTTTTGTTAAGCTCTCTTGTCTTGCTTAAATTTTCTTCTGAGGTAAGAAGAGTCGCAATACTTCTTCCGCGTTTACGGGCGTTCAATACTGCTGTTGTTGAGCGTGTGGGTGAAATTAATTCTAGAAGCTTGCCCGGTGTTTCTTTCTCTTCCTCTTTGTCACTCCGTTCTGCTTGATCTTCTTTCTCAATAGATGGTTTGTGGCTTTGGGATGAATGGTTATCTGTTTGAGCATGCACTGTATTTGGTTCTTGAATGGTATTATTAACTTGTACATTATCAATGTATGCGTAATCCGGAATAGCCGTGGGATTGAATAGAACGATACCAGTGGCACGAAATTCTGCAACTGCATTGTCTACAATAGCAGCCCTATTCCACGATTCCCCTAAAAGCTTCCCAAACGGCAATCTCTTCAATGTACGGCTAGTATTTGATTTTACAAAATGACGACATGCTTGAGAATAATAAGTCTTCAGTGCCTTAAAAAATGCCCGATCCAACGGCTGCAGGTAATGAGTAGTGTGTGCAGGCAAACAAAATAATAAAATATCATTTTGTTCGGCAAATTCCTGCATCTCCAAATTAGTAGTGTGAGAAGTGTGACCGTTGAGTATTAAGAGAACCTTTCCGGGCATCTTTCTAGGCAGAAAATGGGTTTTTAGCCACTGAAAGAAAATGTCAGAATTAACATAGGCTGATTTTTGTGACATTCTAATTACGGATCCAGGTGGCATTCCGTCCAATAGCTCATCCTTCTTGTTTTTTCCTTTAAAGATACAGTAAGGAGGAAGGAAAACGCCCTCTGCATTACAACAAGTCAGAACACTTATCGTCTCTCCTTTCTCACCGGAACTCATGGATGTCACATTTTTTGATCCCTTTTCTGCTAAAACTGCACCGCTCTACGGTTTAATTGTAAGCCTGTCTCGTCAGTATTATAAATATTGCCGGGTTTATCATGCAACTCATTCTCAGTCAAAATGTTATCGAGCAAAGAAAAATATTCTGTTACAGTTTCTCTTGACATTGCCACTGCACGAGCAACTGAAATATTTTCTGATTGGCGTATTGTTATGTCCTTCTGCCTACGCAGAAAAGACTGCAACCACTTATATCCTGCTTTACCTGAAAATGGCAAAATAATATTATATAGTTTTAGTAACGCTGTATTTTGAAACTTTTATTTTACCTTCATTCTTGCCAAAGTTATGTTTTATGCCTAATCTCTCAGATAAATTAAAAGCCATCATGCGCACCTCATCTCTGGTTGGTGCAAACCCTGTTTTTTGTAGTTTTTTTATGTGACTAACTAATTTTCTTTCCGCATCGTCTCCTAATAGTGATGGCGGCCCAAGACGATCTTCCTTAGCTGCATTATTAGTTCGTAATCTTCTCAGTAATGTGGATTTAGGAATTTGAAAGGTTCTGGCTGCTACAGTAACCCCCATATTATTTGTTCTTACTGCATTAATTGCATTTTGCAAATTTTGGGCTCTCCATGCCCCTCTAATCGCAGTATTTTTCTTTCTAATATAAACTGTAGGCATATCTGTAATGCAAAAAAACATAAAAACAACCAGTCCGTCTCTCCTCGATATGAGAGGTTCATCTGTCCTAAATGCAGAGGTGAGATGGACTGTTCAATTTTTGCTCAACCGATACGAATAGAACCGGCTGTTTAGGTTATATTCATTCCATCACGTGTGGTGTTAACACGTAAAGATAATACGTTTAAACTTACCTAAATAGTTTTTCTTCACTTCTAGATTATACTGACAATAATTTTAGTAACACTTTGCGGCATTAAACTACGATTTCTTTTCTAAATTAACTGGAATTTTCACGTGCGGCCGCTAGCACTAATGTATTACGACTCACTGACCGCACCCTAACTAGATGGCGGTGTAGCACAATTTTAAAACCGAAAGTCCATCTCTCCTACCGGTCTATCTTTCACCTACTTACCCTATGTAGCGATGTAAAGCGTTTGTGCGAGGGATGTTTTTTTAGTGTTGTATATAGCCATAAAATCAAATAGTGGATCGACTCAAAGTGCTTCATTGCTTTTCAAAATATTTTACATAAAAATTCATACACTTTTGCATTCGTTTAAACCAATTGTTAGAGCAGTTATTTCAGTCGGGACAGTCAAAATTACCGTTTTCATCTACTGCTTTTTCCAACTATTGAAATCGCCGACCACGCATTCTATTCTTGATCTATGGGAGCGTAAAAAAATTGTCCTAGCTGTGTGCGAATTCGCACTGTTATGATACAGGATAATTCGCCGTTATGGATTGGTTTCTTGGAGCACGGTGACTATTTCTGGCAAATAAAGGGTTGCGTACCAATCCGAATTAGCCATTCTTCGATTGTGCAAACGAATTGTAGCTACATGACCTTTTGAGACAAACACGAATAACTGTTGTCGGGTTCTCCTCATCTTGAAATACCCAAACAGCGGATTTATGTTTATTTTCGGGTTCATGGGAATAAATCCATGATTCATCGCCACTCACGATGATATAGACGTTTTTTGAGTTTCCGTTATTGAACCGGCTGAAAGCTCACCAACTAATGCGAGCCGACCTTTGCTCTCGATTAAAAGATGCGAAATCCAACGGGACACTAACTTTCTCACCCTCAGTTCATTATGTAGGATCATTTGGATTGATGTCTTTGAAATACCCATGGATGTCTCAATTTCACGATATGTCAGGGGTCTATCTTCCTTAATCAGGTGGAGCACGCACGTGTTTCTGAGTGCCTGCTGTTCTTTGCGGACCTGTCCTGCGATCGTCATTGATACTGGTGCGTCTACGTTGAAATTCCAAGTACCGACTCGAAATTGTCGATAGATGTGATGTTTCATCTTCAAAAACAGAAACTAACTCAGCAAGACTTTGTTGTTGAGTTAATTCTTTGCGAAAGTTGTACAAAATTTCTGCGTGAATATTTTCTCGACGTAATTCCATTTTTCGAACAACTTATAAACTTCAAAAATTCCCTATGACTAAATCACTTGCCGTATCTTGATGAAACATTAAATTTAGGTTAACGCAAGATTGAGATTAATTTTGACACCTGACGTTTTACTACTGGCGCCCTCTATGAGTCTATATTCAACACTAAAGAGACATATTTCTATGAATTGTGGTTTTGATAATTAATTTACCACCATTCACGACAAATATATCCAGCTAGGATATTCAGTCGGTTTACTTTCAAAATGGAACTGCTTTGCTCCCAGGGTTCCAATCGGAAATGTGGACAAAAGATTAATTTAGTTGAGCGCCACTCAAAATTTGTTTGAGAAAGATTAAAATATCTTTAAGTTACTTGTTTTCTTGAAATAAGGTTAAATAATAATAAACACAATAAAATTTAAATGAAACTTTAATACAAAAATTAAAAAAAGAAAAAAAGAAATTTATCTTTATAAAGTATAAAGATTAATATTGCTTCATTTAACAATATTATTAAGGTAAAAATAACGCATGGAAGTGACCGCAGCATGCGATCAAAAATCTTTGTGACATCCGATCAAAATTAAAACTAATAAATTACAAAGATGCTTTTTAATTTCTCCCACAAGAAACAAAATCAAAATAAACTATTTGACAGACCGAAACAAACTCTAACGCATGTGCAACCATATGTAAAAAAAATGCCCTTGATATCCCAAGCGTACTAAAAATTTTACATTTACAGAAATGTTTTTTATTCTAGAGATTTTAAACAACCGTCATTTATATCAAATAACTAAGATTAAATATCATAACGATAATAATAATACAATAGAAAAATTACAATATTCAATTCGTTAAATATAAAAAGAAGATATCTTGTATAAAATATATTACTTACGTAAAAAATATATATTCATATACTCGAGACACATGAGTAAGAAAGTGTTAAAAATCAATTACGAGATTCACAAACTCGTAAATAAATCGGTAATGATTTAAACAAGCACAAAAACACAATTAAATCAAAAAGCAAAAACCGAAATTACTCAAACAAAGATAAAGATTTATCTTTAAATAAACACACCTTTCTTACTTCACTGAACACTTGTGTCTGGATACAGCTAGCACGCAGGCTACGCTTAAAAAAAGACAGTTATAAAAATCGTCCACAGCGGATCAAACGGGATTCTCAAACTGCGCAAGTCATAACTACAAATATTCAAAATAATAATACACTCAAAAATAATTAAACTTTTCAAAATATTTGTGGGGAAAAGTTCATAGCAATATGTATATGATCCACATCTGGCGGTTTCCAATTAAGAGGGTTTTGTATTGTTATTTTTAATTATAAATAAACAGGTTTAAATTTAAACTAAATATTTAATAATACTGAAATATACTAATTTTTTTGTGTAAGGGACATAAAGATAAGAATATTATAATTAATAATTTAATGCACTTTTAAAATATTAAAAAAAAAATAAACATTTCGGATGTCTATTCTTTGAGGTTAACTACTATGGCATTATAAAGTTAGATAATCGAACGAAAAATGAAGTAAAATATGAATATAGATTGCGCAATCGCTACTTAAACCAGTTGACATTATGGAGATATGTTGTATTTGTTTTTGTTAAATGAATATCACCTTGTGTGAAGCATCAGGTGTTGCGTATTAGGTGCATGTCCCACTTCAAAAGATAAACAAGTATTACTTAAACTGACGATATGTCAAACATTCTTAATTTGAAATACTATCTCCGAACAATAATCCCGATAAAATCTTTGTTTATCTTTTTAATCTATTTGAAACAATATTTTACTTTCGCCGATTATATATTTTAGATAAGAATTGGCGAATATGTAAATCAACAAATGATGCGTCTGTTGATATAAATAAGGAATGTGGTTTCCATTATGATTTTGAAAATTGCTACAATATATTTCAATATAATAATAAACACTTCAATACCTTCAAGAATGGTTTGTTTAAAGCTTAATCTGTCTAGGGCACTGCGTTTGTTAGATTTTTGAGACTAGAAAACTAAATATCAAACTATTTGCAAAGAGAGTTAAACCCCAATTATTAAAAAAACAATACTGCAATAAATGCTGGAACTATATAAGGCATTAACCAGAAGAATAAATTAGTTGGTTATCGTACATAAAATGTGTCTTTCCTTTTCCTTTGCGCAATTTGTAATATGAATGAATCAAAATACTTCTACATAAGATGAATATCAATGAAATATTTACTTTAATGTGATATAAATATGAATTTGGAAATAATGCGCAATTCGCTGTATAATCAGAGTTTATGGTAAAGCTATCATACATGAACGAACTGTACAAGTGTTCATTGAAAAAAATTCAAGTTAAATATTATATTGTTATAATCGTACGATATTTTCATGCTATAAGCAAAACTAAAAAGTTGGTGATGTACTCTATGAAGTTTATTATGGAAGCGAGCTTTATCGATGCGTTTCAAATACGTTCGATACGAAACAACTGCAACCTTTTTTAAGCCGATATGTGATAGGTTATGTGTGATGGAACATCCATATAAAACACTAGTTTGCAAATTTAAATTTGTTAGTTGAGGTTTGAATTTTAATAGGTGATTTCACTGTTCACTAAATATTTGATTGTAATTTCAAACATGATGTAGATTTTTTTCTATCACATCCAGATACAACACAAATTACGAAATAAAAAAGCAATGCTTTTTACGAATGTATAGGGTTAGGCCAATGTATGAAACCATTCGAATATCTTTGATACAATTACTTAGATTTTAATAAAATTTTCCACATTTAAGTTAATGCAAATAGGAAATTCGAAGTGCATATTTATTTTCAAGTCAGACTTCCGGTTTAGCCAGCAATTATGTTTACTTTTTTTTATTTTAAATATATTTTTACCAATTTCTGTGGACAAATTCTTAAATGACATTTGCCAAAGCTTCCTTACACTTCCTCAATTATTCTCTGCCGTAACTCGTCCAGATTATGCGGTCGTCTAGTATAATCCACAGATTTTGAATGACCTCAAGGGATAAAATCTAAGGGACTTAAATCTGGAGACAATACGACCTCTCTATGACAAATTAGCCGATTTGGAAATTTTTCGTTTAAAAATCTTCTAACATAAAGGCATAGTGATGCGGTGGTCTATCTTAATGGAACCAAACACTTACAGGTAATTCCCTATCTTTCTCAATGTTATGGCGATTGTACTATTCAAACAAAACGTAGCCACGTCGGAAAATAGCAAAATTGTATGCAAAATATTGGTCATTTTTGAAAATCTCCATCACTCTTTCACAAAATTCAACTCTACGATCATAAACCTCCAATAATTCTTCTATTAAATGTAGCTTATACGGATGATATTTTTCGTGCTAACAAGGCTACGCAATAAATCTACTGGGTTGATGTTAAAGACTTTTAAATTTTGGTTACAAATTCGCGCTTTTCAGGTTTTTGATCTATGCCGCCCATCTGGCACTGGCAGGGAGCTTAGACATGCCTAATTCAACATGCAAGATGGGGTATACACGTTCAGTAGACATGTCCACAGTTTTCCTACTAGAGTGCGTAAAACTCATGTTTTACCTACATTTACTTTTACGAGTTTTATCTAGTTGACTAAGAATTTGATCAGCTAGTTCATTGTAGTTACTTTCAGATTTAACCACCCCGGGTCATACTGTTTTCTATAACCACGAGGAATGGATTTATACCTTTATCACAAATATTGCACGATAAAGCCTTCGTATAGCTTCGTATACAATAAATACCATATTAATTAAAGACGGTGAAAGAACAGGTGAATACTTTATTTAAAAAATTAGGCAATAGCATTGATTAATTCTTTACACATAACTTTAGTAATTATTCTTTTAAGAAAATATTGTCCATTGGAACATTAGTTAAATAATTTGTAATTAACGTAGTGACTATACTTCTAATAGTTTCAGAAACTGGCCCATTTAATTCTCCTGCAACTTCTCTGTCATTCTCATTGAGAATTCTATTAGTTTCATCACCTACAAAAATAAATAGCATTTAATTCATGTATTTTCCATGTATTAAATTAAAATCGTTTATATGTTTGAGCTAGTTAACATCATTCTTATTCAATTATTTGAATTCATATACTTTAATTAAAGTCCAATTAATATCTAACATATACATATAAAATGAATGACAATGAAGGAATGAACCTATTATTTGGTAATTGCGCTCGAAAAAGAAAGTGTTTAAGAACGAAGAGACATCGACTAATTTAAACGATGATTGTAGTGAACAACACAAATCAGTCAAAACATTCCCTTCACTGAAATTGCATATTTTATCATATTAATTAAAAGGCTAACGTAAATAGATGCAAATTATGGGAGATTTATGTAAATGCATTATTTCTCAACAATCCATAAAATTTTAAAGACCATAAAAATTACGATAGTATTATAAAATACAGTTAAAATTCTTGTTGCTATAAAAATAAATGGACAAGGTTATCATTACTGCAAGAAGTAAAAAGTTTTTTGATGGAAGACAAATAAGACTGGCCGTGACGCGACTATGAACGCTATTGCAATAAATTATATATATTTCAGATCGTATGTAAAATACAACGTGATTTATACCAGGAGGCGAAAAATTAAAATTTGTGTTCGAGATTGCATTCTAAGCAAAAATGAAATCGTTTTCCCTATCGTCCTTTGTTTTGGAGGTATCGAGGTTCAAGCTTATGGAAGATATAAATTTCAAGTTGCACAAAAAAAAACTGATAATACACCATATGAAACTTTATTTAATCACTGTAATGGTTACGCATAACGCCAGTTCATTATTTTAACTTACAACTCATGTTCGAAAAATCCATCGTTAGCAGCGATGCAAGCCTGGCAAGCAAGGTAAAACCACTGAATTATAAATTGCAGGAAAATCTTGTTCATTTCCAATTTCGAGTCCAGTATTCCTAATTCTTTCTTGTAATTAATCTTAATTGTGTATTTCCTCTGCATAAACTGGTTATTTTACGTTGCCCAAGAAGTAAAAATCCAATGGAATTAGATCTGGCGACCTAGCAGGCCACTGGACCTCATCTAGCTATCTGCCTTCCATTAAAATGGTTGTTTAACCATTATACAACAATGTGGAGGCACGCCATCGTGTTGATACCGCACCACATTACGCAATGCAAGTGAAATATCTGCTAATAATTCGTTAAGTGATTATTCAACACTTCCAAGTAGGATGCAGTGTTTAAACAATATGGCAGAATTTGTAATGGCAGTAGACGCTCGCTGAAAATTCCACACCACCTGTTAATTGAAAATCTATGTTGAAAATGATGTTTTTCAAGTCTGTGCGGATTTTGTATAAGCCGTACATGTGACTGTCTCTGGTCAAGGTAGCTTCGTCGGACCACAAAATGGAACGAATAAAGTTAGGATCTTGCCCGTGCTATTCATGGAGCCGTCGTGAAAATGCTAATTTTTGTACTTCATGTCTTGGTTGTAAGTAATGAACACGCAGATAATGATAAGGATGCAACTGTTTAAAGGCCCAAAACTAAGTTTTAAGGAACTTGCAGAAGGGTGGCAATTCTTCTGGTACTAGTAGCTGGTTCGTCAAGTACTACATCAATTACTTCTTCTTCTCTTGCAGCGTTGTATCGTAGATTTACACCAGCAGTATGACTATTATTAATTGCACATTGTCGCATTGTATGTCTTTGAAATGCACCGGAAAATACACGGTGGGATAGCTGATGTCTATTTAGGAATCTTCTTTGATATTTCCGACAACTTTCGAAAGCATTGCCGTTGCAAAAACCGTAAACAAAAATAACGTCGGCATATTCTTCATTGACGAACTGCATTCTTGACCAAATTTGTATCTCTTTGACATTAACAATTAAGAACACTACCAAAAATATATGACAACTGTCAGATGCTATAGTTTATGTCATCCCAACTTCGAAGTATGGAGTAACGTGGCTTCAAAAATTTTCTTCATTAGAGACGGCCATGCTCATTTAAAATTATACGTTTGTTACATATTACTTGCACTGTCACCAACCATTATCAAAAAGCATGGCCGTCTCTAATGAGGAAAGTATTTGAAGGAATGTTATAACCTTCTTTTATTAGTTTCCAGTGAGTCGTATATAACTATTTTTTTTTACTAGTTATGTTGCCAAGTCATTTGGGGCGCTTTGTATCTAGGGAATATTTTCATTTAGCATTGTACTTTTTTAAGTCACTTGAAAATTTCGGTCTGTCATCTGACGTAAAATAAGGTTATTGATTGACATAAAAATTGTCCAAACGAGTTTGTTGTTTATTTTATTTATGTACATTTACCTCTATTTGCATTAATATTTACAGTTTATACGAAATTGTACGTCTTATAAGTACATAATTACGATAGAGTTTTCTAACCTAAAAGGTAAATCATCAATTTTAAATGTCAAATTGAAAAATCCATCTTACGCATAGCCAACCTATTAAGTACATAACCCTAATGCTAGAAATTTGGTAACTATAGTGCAATCTCCATAACAGCAATACTGCGAAGTTAGGGCGGCATGAAATATTAATAGTAAGTTCGTCTTTTGGTTCATAGCAATTTCCATGACCTACTATTAATTTCATGGACAAAAATTAAATAAATTCTGTAAACCAGACAGAAACAGGAAACATCTCAAATCACAATATAAATTAATTCACTATAAATACGTATTTCGGCAACTTAGTTACCATTTTGAGTAGAATAGTCTGAAAAAGAAAGATAATGTTAAACTTAACGTCTTTGGCTAAGATGCAACCTTTGAAGATATGCTCTTCACCACTTTAGTTGCCGAAATACGTGTTTAGAGTGTATTAATTTATTTATATTGTGGTTTGTGATTTTTCTTGTTTCAGTTAGATTTAAGCTACAGTCCTCCCCCCTATTCGGAAAGTTGAGAAAACTTTATTCCTCGATATATCCCAAATAAAAATATATACTAAAGTTTTCTTATGGCTTACTATTAGTTTTTTGTGTAATTTAAAATTTATATCTTTCATAAGTTTGAATCTCAATATCTCCAAAACAAAGGCCGATAGGAAAACACGTTATTTCGCATTTTTTGCTTAGAATCCAATCTCGAATAGGAATTTTCAGTTTTCGCCTGCTGGTATAAATTACGATGTATATTCCTTCTTCAAGTGATGAACGTACCTTTTAATAACATCTAAAAGAAATTTGGGAAAATATTAACCAATTAATTATTACATAATTTAATAGATGCAATATGTTCAAAAACTAGAAAGGTACGGTGACATTATAGGATATACAAAAATAAAACTTGTCAACACAGTCTTTTTTGAATTATTATATATTAATATATACAAATTATATTGAATTTAATTGGAGTGAGAAATAGCAATTATTCAAATCTCCTCTCACATGTAATTGTCGCTAAATTGCAATTGATTTTACAATCTGACAAGATTACTCCTGCCGAAGAATGTAGACCCAAACACGTCGCGACGTTAGCCATCCACCTGTGCGGATAATGAAAATTGTATGAAAAAAAACCACATCCGTCCAGAAACGTGCATATATCGATATTTCACTGTCGTTACAGATCATCAGTACACGATATTCTAACATGGACATGATTTTATTTTTATACTTTCGTGTATATATACGAATTATATTGAATTTAATTGGAGTGAGAAATAGCAATTATTCAAATCTCCTCTCACATGTAATTGTCGCTAAATTTGTGCAATTGATTCTACAATCTGACAAGATTACTCCTGCCGAAGAATATAGACGCAAACACGTCGCGACGTTAGCCATCCACCTGTGCGGATAATGACGTGTTTGCGTCTACATTATTCGGCAGGAGTAATCTTGTCAGATTGTAGAATCAATTGCACAAATTTAGCGACAATTACATGTGAGAGGAGATTTGAATAATTGCTATTTCTCACTCCAATTAAATTCAATATAATTCGTATATATACACGAAAGTATAAAAATAAAATCATGTCCATGTTAGAATATCGTGTACTGATGATCTGTAACGACAGTGAAATATCGATATATGCACGTTTCTGGACGGATGTGGTTTTTTTCATACAATTTTCATTATCCGCACAGGTGGATGGCTAAGGTCGCGACGTGTTTGCGTCTACATTCTTCGGCAGGAGTAATCTTGTCAGATTGTAGAATCAATTGCACAAATTTAGCGACAATTACATGTGAGAGGAGATTTGAATAATTGCTATTTCTCACTCCAATTAAATTCAATAAAATTCGTATATATACACGAAAGTATAAAAATAAAATCATGTCCATGTTAGAATATCGTGTACTGATGATCTGTAACGACAGTGAAATATCGATATATGCACGTTTCTGGACGGATGTGGTTTTTTTCATACATTAATATGTACATATATCTTATGCGTTTTTACATGCTGATTCTGAAACGATATAGATTTAAAATTTCTCTATCTCGTCAGGACTTGAGCAGAAGATGAGCTTAAATTTTTTTTTTTTCTAAAAATATATAAAATTTTAATATATTTAAAGTTATATTTTATTTTAAAAGACCGTGTTCCAGTGGGTAGGTCACTAAACTATGAATCTGATAAACCGGGTTCAAACCCTGGTCTAGCCACTAATATCGATGGCACTTTTGCTCGGCTCAGGCCAAAAATGGAGTAATAACACCCTGTAGGTGCGTGGCACTAGCCACGTTATCATCCTAGTGTACCGAGCGGCTCAAATAGTAACAAGGCTACCATGTTACATCACAAGAGCCTGCAAGGCTGGTTACGGGGACTATTATTATTACATTATATTTTAACAAGAAATATTCTACTGTCTAACATGTGCCAAGAAGTTCGAAAACGACCGTTTGCTCTACAACTAATTAATTAAAAAATTAAGAGTTCTATGCTATGTGGGTAAATAAGTAGTTACCTAAGGGTTATTCAAATCAAAGCGTCGAATTCTGCTTCGAAACTCTGAAAATGGTTAAACAAGCGTCTGGTGAGGATGCTTTAGGCCAGACGCAATATTATGAGTGGTATAACCGTTTTAAAAATGGACGTGTGACGTTGATTATGATGAGCGTTCCGGTCGTCTATTGAGGGAAAACAGGTCTCAAAATGTAGCAAAAGTGCATGATGCTGTCCTGCAAAACTGGGGAGAACAATCCATGGTATTTGTAAATTGAGTTTGTCAGCGTATTCTGTCCGGCGAACTCAATATGCGGCGTATTGCTGTGAAGTTTGTGCCAAAGTGCCAAAGCATAGAACAAAAGCGGTACCGTGTCATGGGTACATCGAGCTGAAAGGAATGCGAACTTCAGTACCAGAATCATTACTGGTGACGAATCATAGGTGTTCGGGTATGATCCCGAGACAAAGGCAGCAGTTATCGCAGTGGAAGAAAGAAAGCTCGAAGCAATATGAAGTCGATGTTGACTTGGTTCTTAGACGCTTATGGCATCGTGGGCAAAGAATTTCTCCACAATGTGAAACAGTTAATGGACGATTTTATTGCGATATTCTTCGGCGACTAAGAGAAAACATTGGACGCAAGGGGTCTGCCAAGTGGCGTAACAGTCGTAGATCCTACACCACGACAATGCATCAACCCACACGTCACCTATTGTGCGTCAGTTTCTAGCCGCTCAACGAAGACGGCAGTACTACCCCACTCTCGCTACTCCCCAGATCTGGAGACAGAAAAGGTGCTGAAAATCGAAAATTTGGGAACCACTAGTCTAAGGAACATCTTTATACGAAGGTAGTTATTTAAGTATCAGAAATCTTTGAAAAAATAAGAAAAAAACAACCAAAGACGCAGGATAATTCTTCACCATGACAATGCAAGCTCTTACGTATCGGCTCAAACAACTCAGTATTTCGCCGGCTTTGGTACCGCACCTGAATATTAAACTACGACGCCAGAAGAAGCGATTGATGCGTTCAAAATGCATGTTTTAAAGATATCTCAAATCAGAATAAAAAAGTGCTCTGAAAATTGGTTCAAACGTATGCAAAAGTTCATCGACCATCATGGAAAATTATTTAAAAACCAATTAAACCATTTTCAATTGTAAATAACATGTATTCAAAACCATTCCTCATTAGAGACGGCCATGCTTTTTTTTATTGATTGGTGACACTGCACGCAAACTGCCACAAACGTATAATTTTGATAATTTGGTTATGTCATCTAAATGTTTGTAATAATTATTAATTTAGTTTTTCAAAAAAAATTATTACAATGGTCAAAATTAAAAGAAAATAATACTAAAAAATATATGTTGGAAATGTTGACCATTATTTTGAAGACAAAGTTGAATTCTACGCCTCGTTCCTTCAAAGCCATTTATTAGGATTTTTGAGTTATGTCAGCACAAGGATTCACAATACATTACGAAGCTCTTCGATCGTGTGATGTCTGGTCTTGAAAATGGTATTCTTTAAATATAGTAAGATAAAATAATCTAAAATTGTCAAATCTGGAGATCTAGGAGGAAAATTAATAATTCTTGTATCGAAAATTCTTGCAAAAAAGTTGTTTCTCGAGATTTGTGCGCTGATGCATTTTCTTGCTGGAAATATCCTTCCGTGTGTTCATCATCATGAAGTTCATTAATAAACGGCTCTAATAATTCATGTCGATATCTTTAGCAGTTATGTTTTGATTAAAAAGTATGGGCCCAATAATTCGTCTTCATGAAACTGCCAACCAGATCCCTATTTTTTGTGTATGTAGCGTAGTTTCCACAAATGCATGAGGGTTTTCTGCAGACCAAATTCCCATATTTTGATTGTTTAAATATTCTTCATGTTTGTATGGTGTATGGTGTAACTCTCGTTATAAAAAAATAATTTAAAAACTATAAGCGTTTATAATTTGAATTTATATATGACAACTGTCAGAATTTGAAGCTCCGCATATCCACCAATCTTTGATTACCTAATTGCTTAAAAAAACAGCCTACTATAATGAGGAAAGTTTAGGAGGGTATGTTATTTGTTTTTGTTTGTTATTCGGGATAAATAAATAGCAACCCTAGTTTGCCGTATTGTCCATTAGGGGCGAAATTACTACCATTATTACATAGAGCTCTCAAACATACTTAGCTGCTTGTTTCCGAATAAGTTTTCCAAACTGTAATAAGCTTTTTTAGCCACCAGTTTTAAATTGTCCTTTTTGATTGCGAGATAATCTTTGCCGCCTTTTTGAATGACGTCAAAATCTAAATTGTATTCAATGTCCACGTTTACTAGAATAAGAAATAATTATTAAATTTCACTTTATAAAACGGAAAGAAAAAAAACATTGTCCGCCTAGAAAGCCTTTAAATTCTTCAAATTTTTCGAAGTTTTCATAGTTCCTTTACTACGTATTGAAAGTTTAATATACAGGCTGATTCATTTTCGGCCCTCACCATGGGGATCTATCTTATTATTGGAGATAGAGTATAGGTTTAAATTTGGCAAAGTTGTTAAATTTTGTGTTTGTTATAAATCCGTAAAGAAAATAGACCTTCATTATTTAAAAAAAAAACGCGAAAACCCCATTTTCTTCTTTTACCTGTAGCACCGACATTTGGCCTTGTAGAGAAAAAATAAAAACACATCCTTGTGGCCATTTCTAAACCTCTATCCAGTGGTGTACTCTAAATTTTTATAAGTAGTTTCGTTTCTTTCTGTCCATCATCAACTATCTAATTTCTTATAGGCGCCATATTGGATTTAGAGGTTTAGAAATGGCCACAAGGATGTGTTTTTATATTTTCTCTACAAGGCCAAATGTCGGTGCTATAGGTAAAAGAAGAAAATGGGGTTTTCGCGTTTTTTTTTTAATAACGAAGGTCATTTGTCACAGGTCTATTTTCTTTACGGATTTATAACAAACACAAAATCCTATACTCTATCTCCAATAATAAGCGAGATCCCCATGGTGAGGGCCGAAAATGAATCAGCTTGTATATTATATCGATTATCTTTACTATGCTTTGAACATGCACTAGCATAAGAGAATAAGTCTAAAAGAACATTTTTCACACACATCGATAGAAAAGTATTGAAAATATAGTTATTTTTGAATTTGGAAAAATTCATAAAGACATATACAGACTAAAAATCAATATTGCAATAGAAAATAGGACTTGAGAGTTTGCGCAATATACCTATCTAGAAAGTATCAATAAACACTGATTGCTTTAAAACTGTAAAATTTATGAATAGAATTTCATACATTTTTAGTTTGGCTCGCAAGTTATATTGTACTTTTACGCATGCGCCAAAATATTCAGTACTGTCTGCTTATCAGCGTATTATTGTATCAGCGTTATGTATTCGTAAAAGTGCAAAGATCGTTGTGCTGTGTAGTTACAGTTGGAAATGGGTCTTGCGACGGAGGAAAAAGTGTTTAGTGTGGAGTATTTTCGCTCGTACGAAGACAGCTATCAGAGTAGGCCGAGTTTGAAGTAAGTGGCGAAACAATATCATGAACAATTTTATAAAGGCACCAACCAACGTAGTTATGCCTTCTATTGTTAAGAAATTTCTTGATATTGACAGGGTATTGTGCCCGCAGAAGGGAAGGTCTGGTAGGCCAATAACTGTGAGAATAAATGAGAATCATGGACGTGTCGTCAATCAGATTTTGGAGATTTTCATTTGGAGGGTTACATCAAGAAGCAAACAACTCACTTCCTTGGTTTTGAGAGGCCAGACGCTATCGTTTAGAAACCGTTACATAGTAAGCGTGCGTATACAGTACAAGCACACTGTGCGCTTGATCCGTATTTCACTGAGGGTGATAATAATATACCTCCTACTATTACCCAGGAACGTTATAGAAACGTGGTGCTCAGGCCATTTATTCGGGATATTAGAAGGTTTTGTCGTGGCAGGAACCCCGAATGGAAAGACGGTAGTTTCAATAGGACGGGGCGACCAGCCACACCGCTCATCAATCTATAGTAGTGCTGAAGGACACTTTTCAACGACGAATCATATCCCGCGAGGCTTATACGAAATGGCGCTTAGAGCTAAACGCTTTAAAGTCCGAATCATGTGTCTTTTATTTGTGTAACAAGGAAGCCAGTAGAGAGCTGAATGTTTACTTTTGTGGTAGTCAAACTAGTCAAAAGTGAAGATCCGCAATAATATATTACATGAACTTACTAGTAATTCATGGAGACCAAATGTGGAAACCTCGGGAACGACAGCCATTGCACAGGCTTATTCTCCTGCTGAATACTACGCTGCGGTTTGATTTCGAAGCTCTCACTTCGCTTCGAGCTAATAGATATTCAATAGATCTTCTCCTAGTCTTTGGCTACCGATTCCTTCTAATATTGCTCTGCCGGATATCAGACGTCTCGCTGCAGCACAGAATTAATGCGCTAAGATAATCAACAACCTTGATCTACGTGATACGGAAGTTCAGCACCCTCTTAATGTGAATGATTGTAGGATAGCGTTCTTTGAACAACACCCTGAATTGAGGAACAGAGACTTAATTTATAATCCTTCAGAACCTTTGCCGGACGTAGCCCTCCCACATAGGCAATGGTCTCAATTAAATAGGTTCCATACAGGTCACGGAAGGTACAACTCAATGCTGTACAGGTGGAAACTAGCAGATACTAGCCTCTGCGATTGTGGAAATGTGAAACAAACTGTAGCGCACATAATAAACGATTGCCCTAGAAGAAGTTTCCTTGGTGGAATCCACGAGCTGAGCAAGGCAACTCCTGTAGCACTGGACTGGTTGAAGAATTTAGATATTAGTGTATATATAAGTTTTATGACGGTTTTTTTTTCATAAAAGTGAGTTATACACAAATATCTAATTTTCAATTTCGCTTTTCATACGAAATAAATAAATAAACCATTTCGAAAAAAAACTGAAAGGATTCAGGAAAGGCATCTACAAAAATGTGGACTTATGGACTTATACAAGGTTGGTAAAATATCGTGAGATGCACAAACAGAAAAAAAAACTTTAGTTTCATGGAAGTGGGCCACTGCAGCCCAATAAAAAAATACTTGTGCATGTTCTGGATATTTGGGTGTATCTAACGTTTAACAGGTGTTTTTAACAAAATATTGATGCACTGCAATATCAAATATATAACAAATTTCCTTAATTAGTAGAAGTATACTAGAAAATAAAATTGTGTTTTATTTTTCTCGAAAAACTTTCTGGGCGGATACTGCAATAAATTCAAGACTTTATTTACTCTACTTTAAGTGAATGATTAGTAAAAACATCACAATGATACCTACCAATGGTAATATTGGCTGGACCACTTCCTCTAATAGGTACAAGGAGTCTTCCCTCAATCTCATATTCGGCAATTACCGTTATGACGTCACTATATAACTTTACTTTAATATTGTTGTTATCGAAGTCGAAGCTAAAACAAAAAGGCTTGTACTTTTTGAGTAAAATTTTGTGTGTTCATAATTACTTGACATCTCTTAAATCGAAGTTATCAATACCGTACACTACCAAATTATTTAAGGTGATTTTGAGATTGTCGTTAGGTTGAAGAGACACTTGAGGTATCTTGAGGGGCGATAGAGATGGTATTTTGAAGTGTCTGTCACCTGAAATAAATAATAGAAATAAAAGATCACTCAAATTATACATATATACAACATAATGAATTACAATTTTTTAAGATTAAACTGAAACACAGAAATTATAAAATATTTACTTGGTAACGTGTAGTATTAATGTAATAAAAATTTTCATATTAATAGTATCTAATGGGTAAAGAGCGCGAGAGACTAGTCCAGCAATTGCTAGACGCGTTCATATGAAATTCTTAGTGTCCCAGATATATGTTTCAGCCCGATTCGACGGTCTGATAATAACATGTCATGAACTGCGTGAATATTTTCAAGGGTGGTCACCGAAATCGGTCTTCCTGGTCGCGTCTTCTTTTGAATGATGCAATTCGATTTTTGACAATCTCATATGATGAGCATTGATCGTCAAGCGTGTTAAGCATATCTTCGTAAATTTCCTTACCACTTAACCTGTTCAAATACAATATTATCCTACTTTAGTTTAATTTTAAATTCGAATATGCATCATTAATGTGGTCGCTTGTCTATACAATATACGTTAATTTGTTCAGCGAAATTTTTAAATTTAATTTAATTCTAATATAATTCTACATTTCAAGCATACCGGATCTTATCAACCTCATGGTATTAACCATATCGCGTTACTGGATACCTATCAGCTCGATTCCTTAGAAAGCCATAGGCGTCAAAAATGATATAAATTTTTTTTACAATCTGCTCCACACTTGCATAGATACATTATAATTACTTAACAATATTAACTTTGTATTTCCACAATATAATAGCCGACCATGCAACATATTTTGCTATCCTCTTGCAAGAACTAATACACCATGTATTTTGATGGTCACCAATATATGGTGTGTGTCATATATTTAATTATTTAGTAGCTATACATAGTGAATGTGATATTAACTATGTACTCTAATCTCTCTGTTTTATTTAATGCTCTTAATATCGAATAGTTATTATAATAATTTTCTGTTAGAATTTTTGTTTGTTTGTTTGAGTTTATTATCTGTAGATAATTCGCCATATTTATTTTATTTCATTATCCTGTAATTGGATATAATCGTATGTATATCTGTTGGGCAATAAATTATAATAATATGTTTATTGTTTATTATTCCTTCCTTATATGTTACATGGTAACAAGAAATGTCAAAACATTACAATACTTAAAAATATACAGTAATTATATGTATAAAATAAAACGAAAACAGAAAAGGAAAAAAAACATTTATGGTATACATATACAAAGATAAATTTTGTTCATGAGGAAAGACACAAACATAAGTATGACTGCTGTGACTGCACGACCGATCGCCCAGATACTCATCCAGGGAATAGTAGCAATTGTTGCTTAATAAACTTTTAATTTGTTTCTTAAATTTATTTATGCTACTATTCTTATACGATAAAGGTAGTCTATTCTACATATCAGTTTGAATACTGTTTCTTTTAGTTTTTGCAAGTCTAAAGAACTGACTATCCAGTTGACCTCTGTTCCTAGTATTATAACTGTGCACATCACCACGTGTTTTAAAAATATTTATGTGTTTATGTATATACAGGACAGTATGATATATAAGTGTAGAGTAAAATGACATGATTCTATTATTTATAAAATATTCTTTATAATGTTCATTATATTTCAACTGGAATTCTTTACGGATTGCTCTTGTTTGAAGCAAAAAAAAATTATTGGTTTCAATTGGGTTACCCCACGCAATTATGGCATAGGACATATGTGAATGAAAAAGTGAATGGTAAGCTATAATGGTAAGTTGATTCAACCCCTGCTGCGTAACTATGCCTAAGGCATAAATGACACTAGATAATTTCGAGCTTAATTTTCCAATGTGATATTTCCAGCCCAATATAATAATACTAATAATTACTATGTAAATGGGATTTAAGTAAAACACTTATACTAATTTCCAGTATATATTACACTTTATTATATATTAATAAATGGATGACATGTTTCGCTACGATGTAGCTTCTTCGGATCTCAAGATCCGAAGAAGCTACATCGTAGCGAAACATGTCATCCATTTATTAATATATAATAAAGTGTAATATATACTGGAAATTAGTATAAGTGTTTTACTTAAATCCCATTTACATATAATGGATTTCCAGCAAGTATCGGCCGATTCAATTAAATAAATAATTACTATTATTATTGTAATTATTATTATTATGTCTTATACCGTGACGCCAATCTTCGCCACTCACACCAATTTCAGTCAGTACCCAAGAGTTTGGGAACTTTACTTTTTCTTATTTTACTAACGACGTACTTTAATAACCGTCTATGACAAACTTCTTTTTGTCGATTACATGAAGATATTTTTTAGCATTGAATCTATTGAGGACCGCACATCATTGTAAGAGATTTGGATGCTATTATTGTATATTATAAATAAAATTGTCTTTTCTCAAACATTAATAAGAGTTAAAGTTAAAATTATTATTAGTCATGGAAATTTAGTTAGTCATGGAAATAATTTATTTTAAATTAGAGTTTTAAAAAATATAACATTTGTGTTCTATTATTATTAATACTTGTAATATCGTAATACTTGTAAGTTTCGGCGTTTTGACTACAATGGTTTACACTCTAGTAGAGAGAACTGAAATTGTGATTTTATATGGAATTGCAAGCAAACATTATTCTCAAACGGCGACGTTATTTAATGAAAACCACCCAAACAGAAACGTATCTGTTGTTTATTTGAGAAAGCTAATAGAAAATTTTTTGCAAACTGAATCTGTAAATAATAAAAATCGGAATACGAATAATCGTGGCGTACTAGATGAATCTACGCAACGCAGCAGTTCTTGAGCATATTAATTTAGATCCAGAGCTTTCGTTGAGAAAATTATAAAAGTATCGGTAGTGCCAAAATTAACCTGCCATAAGATATTAAAATTAAATAAAATACACTCTTATAAAATTATACTTCACCAATAGTTGTGTGACAGTGTTTTGGACAGGAGAGTCGAATTTTGCGAAATAATGACAGATATGATTCGGCAAAATAGAAATATTTTGATAAGTATTTGTTTAGTCATGAAAGTTGCCTTTACTTAAATGGTCTTGTGAATAGACACAACTGTCGATATGGAGCGACGTAAATCCTCACATTTTCCGAGAAGGTCACACACAATATCCCCCAAAAATAAATGTATGGGCAGGAATTCTTAATAACCAAGTAATTGGCCCAATATTCTTCCAGAAAAATTTAACTGGACCTAAGTACCTACAGTATTTGGAAGAGCTAGTACATCCTCTTAACATACAGTGTCTAGAAAAAAACTGGAATGAAATACACGAGGAGCAATTATACTTCCAATAAGATGGAGCTGGGCCACATTACAGTTTAGAAGTTAGGAATTATTTGGATAATGTTCTTCCAGGACATTGGGTAGGACGCAGGGACTATATTAAATGACCAGCTCGCCCCCCGATTTAACACCTCCAATTTTTTTTTTTTGTTGGGGACATTTGAAGTCTGTTTTTTATAAGATACCGCCACAATCAATAGCTGATTTACATAATAGAATAACAGAAGAATGTCGAAATTTAACGCCACAAGTGTTTTAGAAATGCTTTTGAAAATAGACTTTATTTTTGTTTAAATGTAAACGGTGAACAATTTTAGCATTTAATTTAACTGAAATATTGAGAATAAATCTTGTTTTAAATATTTCCATGACTAACTGATGATTTTTCGGAGTTAATAATTTCTGATATCTGAGACATTTAACTTTAAATGTCTCATAAATTTCATGATGTAAGTAACTAGTTTTTTCACATAGGAATATCAAGAAAATTGTGTTCTTTCAAAATCAACCGAAAAAGATAAAGGGTGTCATTTAAAATCTTGGAGTGGGGGTGGCTGGAAGCGGTGGGTAACTCGATGGGGCAGTACGAAATATACTGTTCATTGTCCCACTATATCCTGAACAACCGCCCAAAGTTTCAAGTTTTTGTTTTCAAAAACACCAGAAATAATTCAATATTAAGTACATTAAGTATATATATATATATATATATATATATATATATATATATATATATATAAAAAGCGTTCAAATAAGCTTTGCCTCTAGTAGGCCATTCCTTTAAAAACGTATGATTATTAATAATTTAAATTTGCATTAGTTGTCAATTAGACAGATGCATAGTTGACAAAAATTGCTTTGTAATTTAAAATTGATTTAACATGGTTTTTACTATACAACACAAATCATTCATGCTAGAATCTTATTTTCGAAACGGACGTAAGATTGACGGACAATGGCAGTATTCTCTTCAAGATTGTTTAGAAGAATTTAGAAATGAGTTCCCTAACGTCATCTTTGATTATGACAGTTTTTAACGGAACCTTAACAGGAGAAAGGTATCGACAAGAAATTATTATGCCATTTATCGAACAGCTTGACGACGAAGAAATAACACAGGGTTACTTTCAACAAGACGGAGCTAGAGCACACACAGCAGGTGAAACAATTAATATTCTGCAGCAATTTTTTCAAAATCGGTTGATAAGTTTAAACACTGAACATGAATTTCCACCAAGATCTTGTGACATTACCCCATGTGATTTCTTTTTATGGCCATTCTTAAAGAACTCAATTTATCAAGTACAGATACCTGATCTTGCAGGCCTTCAAATCAGAATTGCTGAAAGAATTAATGGAATTGACAATGCGATACTACAAAACACTTTTTCCTCCATTAGAAGAAGATGTGAGAAATGTTTCGAACAAGGTGGTGGACACTTTGAACAATTTTTATAAAATTTTGCTTGTTTGTTGGAAATAAACATATTTCATTCACTTAAAAATGTTCGTTTTATTATTTTGACATTTGTCATTTCAATCAAATATCTCATCTCATAACCAACAAAATTCCTATTAAAGTTAGTAACAAGCTAAGACATAATCATAATTTCCAAGGGCTACTTTGAGGTAAAATTTATTTGAATTCTTTGTATATATATATATATATATATATATATATATATATATATATATATATATATATATATATATATATATATATATATATATATATATATATATATATATATATATATATATATATATATATATATATATATATATATATATATATATATATATATATATACGAGAGTGGATCAATAAATACCCGTGTTAGGAAAGAAGACGCAAGTTTTTCACAAATTTTTGATTTATTTTTCAACGTAATCACCTTTTAGTACAATACACTTTTCCCAACGTTTCTGCCATTTCTTTAACCCCTCCAAAAAATACGATTTGTCAAACTCTGCAAAATACGCTTCTGTCTTGACGATAACCTCCTCGTTTGAGCTGAATCTTTTTCCCCCGAGCCACGTTTTCATGTTGGGGAACAGAAAGAAGTCGCAGGGAGCCAAGTCAGGCGAGTACGGTGGGTGCGGCAGCAATTCGTAGTGCAGTTCATGCAACTTTACCGCGACAATTCTGGATGAATGTGCTGGTGCATTATCGTGGTGAAACAGCACTTTTTTCTTAGCCAAATGGGGCCGTGTCTCCTTCAATTTTATATCGAATCGGTCCAATAATTCACTGTAGTACTGCCCCGTGACCGTTCTTCCTTTCTGCAAAAAGTCCCAAAAAATCGTGGCCATGACCTTTCCGGCCGATGGGACCGTCTTTGCCTTCTTCGGAGCAGATTCACCCCGAAAAATCCATTGTTTTGACTGTCGCTTGGACTCTGGCGTATAATAATGAATCCAGGTTTCATCAACGGTGACGACTCGACGCAAAAACTCCTGCGAATTTCTCTTAAAGAGGTTTAAACTCTGCTTCGACATTGACAACCGTATCCGCTTGTTGTCCACCGTAAGCAATCGCGGCACCCATCGGGCCGACACCTTTCTCACCGATAACTTATCATGTAAAATATTAATTGCCGTTCCGTACGACACGCCTACGGCCTCTGCTACTTCGCGCACTTTCGTTCAGCGATCAGCGAGAATCATGTCGTGGACTTTTCAACGATTTCCTCGGTAACCACGTCTGCCGGGCGGCCTGGGCGCTCCTCATCAAAAACAGATGTACGACCACGTTTAAATTCGTTGAACCAATATCTTACGGTTGTCATAGATGGTGAAGGGTCCCCATAGACAGCATCCAACTTCGCTTTTATTTCTTCGCATGTTTTTCCATCCAAAAATAAAAAGCGAATTACGGATCGATATTGCTCTTTTTCCATTTTATCGAGAAACACGAAACACGTGTGATACAACTGGCTGCCAAATAAAAACTAACCTATGAATCAGTCTGAAATTTATTATGGTGTTGTCTGACAGATGGTAGTACACGACGGTAATGCCAACTTCCCTCAGCAGCGCCACCTGTCTTCAAACACGGGTACTTACTGATTTTCCCTCGTATATATATATATATATATATATATATATATAGTAAACCTAATCAGTAGGCGATTAAAGGTCTGTATATTACTTCAAAATATATGTATTTAAAAAACTCTACATGTTTCGGCAGTACGACAGGATATAAATGTCAAGTAATTACTTGACATTTATATCCTGTCGTTTATATTTTGTATTCTCTTGATAAAGGCGTACTGCCGAAACATGTAGAGTTTTTTAAATACATATATTTTGAATTAATATACAGACCTTTAATCGCCTACTGATTAGGTTTACCATATCATACCAAGGTCACGAAGTTATTATATTTATATATATATATATACAGCCTAATCATAAATACTGTCAGTATTTAAATGGCGCATAGAAAAAACTCGAAACTCGAAAAAGTACAAAAAATAAGCTCTGGGTTTGGTTGCGCACACTTTCAGAACACTTAAATGGAACGTTGACATTAAGATGCTGAACATGACCACTCGTAACATTATGACCAAGCATCGAAGTCATCATCTCCACATCTCCACGCATCCGCGTATAACTAAAAGCAGGCAAAGCTAGCAACTGCGGATTCATTGTTGAATTTTGTCAAAGAGTATAAGGGATAAGGTAAGGACGCCTTATTTAGCTACAGCGTGGGTCTCGCATAGACTAGAGGTCCCTTGCCATGAGGTAGCGAAGATTATCTTGAGGTAGCTGTCGCGTTGAAAAATAAATCACTGGACAAGACAGCCTCGAACGAGAATGAACGGGTAAATAACGAACGAAGTGTTCCAGTTACTTCTATGAGTATATGCAAGTAGAATTATAGAATTCGAAATGAAGAGTATCGACTACAGGATGTGCACAACATTACCCGAGACGACCATGCAGGATCTTGTAGGGCTTGGCCTATTATAAAATCAAGGAAGCAACCGCAACAATCCAGATCACACTATAGTTCATAATGCCGAAAACCGCATGCATGTTGTAGACATATCTTGCTTTAGTGAATTCAATATTCTAAAAAATATAGAAGAAAAGATTGGAAAATATAATAAATTTAATCGCATACCTTGGAAACACTAGTTAGCCAACAAACAGTGACTCTGTTGGTTAATAATATGCAAATGGTGGCGATGAACAATCGTGAGTAATCGTGAACGGTTCAGGCTGGATACTCCATACTTTCTTGACTACTCAATCGCAGGAGTAAGATAAAAGTAATACAAGCGCCATATATCGATATTAAAAAAATTGTAGAATGGTGCGTGTTAAAATACATGCGCACTGTTGCAATATTTGCCCGCTAAAACAAATACAAATAAGAAATGGGTTTCGTGCCATACCATTTACAGGCGGGACTCAGTACTGATCCTATTGCTTGTTGGCGATAGTCGCTCTAGATTTAAGTCTCGTTAGGTGCTAGTATTGTACTTTATTGGCTGATATAAACTATACGGTTTTGTCATTTATAACGAATTTAATTTGGCTTCTTTGTTATTTCTTTTGAATTTTAAATTGTTTAATTTAATATGTCATGCTTACATTACAAAACGGTTTTCTTCTTATTGTTTTTAGTATGCTGTTATACCATAAGAAAGAGAAAGTACAAATCATTATAAGGTACTACGCTAGCAGCAATACTGCTAATGAGGTTGTTGGTCGTTTCGTTTCTATATTTTAAAATTTGTTCTGTTTCTAAGACAACGACGATACAGAAAAGCATACATACATTTTAATCTACAGGATGTTATAACAAACTGTAGAAAATGTAAAAATTTAAACTGCCGATTGTCTCTTTTAAATGGTAGAATTTATGAAAGGATGCGACGAAGTATGTATGTAGTATAGCAGAAAAAAACGACTCGTGACTAATGTCAATGGCACCGGATAACATCATGAACACCAAATAAATAATCGTCGTCTTGGTGACAAGTGTAAGATTTTGTGATGTTGACATTAGTCAACGAGCGACGCTGAATATTCTTTTATGCTGTCTTTGCTGATCTGACTTGATTGTATGTAGTAAACGAGTTATTTGTTGCGAAATTTGGTGTTCCCAGCATCATGCACTGACGAATCTATAGCAAGATGAAACACGTGGTCTGCATGTCTGGGAAAGCAATTTTCTCACAAATATGAAGATGTATTATGTTTTCCATAGTCGATTTTTAATAATATGTTTATATTTAAAAAGATGTTCTTGTTTTATACAAAAAGTGGTGTATGTTTCAAATTATTTCGTTATATATGCCATCGGACTTGCCCGATATATAGTGGAGACACGTTAATACAGTTTCCGTTGGTTGTGGTTGTGTCCGTTCGACGGAAACCCCTTGCCAAGAGTCTTATACTCGTCACAAGGACGGTGATGTAATACTTTATTTTGAGGCAGCTTTAGAATTTTCGTTATTTATTAAACATATTAAAACATATTTCGGATTTAGAAAGTGCATTTATTTTCTTTGAAATGATATATTTCAGTTATTTTTGAAATTCCTCTATTAACTGATTTGTATAAAACAAAAATACCGGTTCTGTCTTCATAACAAGTGCAAAACCAAGCCAGAGGTTTCCATCTGACGCTACAACCGCAACTCACAGAAACTGAATTAACGTGTCGATATCGTACTCTACATCTGACACAACCGGACACACCGAAGCGTATATAACAAAATAATTTGAAAATACTTGAGCACTAAAATTTTGTATCAGGCAACAATATTAATAATAATATTAAACTCGAGTATGGAGAACACAATACAAGTTAATATTTGTGTGGAAGTATCTCTCTAGATACGCAGATATGGGTTTCATCTTAGTACGGAATCATCAGTGCGCACCATTGTAGCGATACTTTCACCGTAATAATACTATTACCATATTACAAAAGTTATTAAGACAGAGCGTAGAAAAACATTCAGCGCTGCCAAATGTCAACATTGCAACTCGAAAATAACCATAACAAGTGCAAAACCAAGCCAGAGGTTTCCATCTAAGGGCTACAACCGCAGCTCGCAGATTATCTTTTATTTATATTATTAAAAATATTTTTGTTTTATACAAAATTTGGAGAACTTTTACCTATTCAAGTATGTTTCAAATTACTTTGTTATAACTTATTTGTGTTTTTATGACAAAACATCAGCTTATTTTATAATTAAACTGATTGTGAATGGTTTTTATTTATGAACACCAGCATTACATTTAACTAAACTATTTCGTTTTATTTAAATAAATATATAAATAATGGTTGTTTGAGCCTATCGGTAGGATAAAAATTTTGTATATCGGACGAACCTATATGTAATAATTGTACTGGTGTCGAGCACTCAGCTACTTAGGGTCAAAGACAAGATTTTTTGTTGTTTAAGGACACTAAATGGGGAGCCTATAGAAAGCATACACATTATAAGGCCATATATAGATAACGTATTAAATATTATTAGAAGCGATAATGGTTATGTATGCACGGAAAGAGCGATCATCTACAAATTTTTAAACATAAAAAAAAACAATTAAAATCATTCGCGACCTGTTTGACGAGATGTGGGTGAAAAGAACACGTCTTGAGAAGGTCAAGTTCTTGTCAAAAGGCATAAAATAATATTTTTTAAACATTTCGCAACCTCAGTGATACTTAATAATAGCATTTAATACCTTCGTATGAGGACCAAGAAATTTTGAACTTCAAAAAAAGCATTCACATACATATTTTTTATATAGGCATTAAGTATTTCATTACAACTAAGAAATGTTTTGTATATCTAAATACGTTGTATCATACTGTTTCATTGTAGACTAAATATTTTGGCAGTTTAATTTAAAAATTTCAGAAAAGATTATTTAAAACAAAAACATTTTTCATAATATAAAAATATTTGTTCATATTTGAGTGAAGATTGCTATCCTGCCATGCAGACCCGTATTTGGATTCGCTGTAGACTCGTTAATACATGATACTGGATAGCAATTTTTACATAAATATGAACTTATTGTGTTCTCTACACCCGATTTTGATATTATTAAAACTGTTTTTGATTTATACAAAAAATGGTGATGTTTTACCTACTCAAGTATGTTTCAAATTGCTTTGTAAAGATTATTTACTATTTTAATTATGGAATCGCTCGATTTTTTTCGAAATTTGTTTATTTTTTTCAAAATTTTATCTTCTATAACTAAGTAGTTCACAAACACATTAAAAATAGAACAAAGGAAAAGCCAAAAACCGGAACTTGATAAACATAAAAATTGAAAAAATAACACCAACGTAAAGAATTTAATTAACGGAAACTTGAACTCATAAATAGTATTTCCGCCTAGGACCTGTATTACGGTTGCTATCCGCCTAGGCAAAGGCTCAATAAGACCTCTGATGTAGTCTTGATCCACTTGGTTCCATTCTTCAGTAACTACTGCTTCTAGCTTTTCTAGCGTTCTCAGTGGAACTTGTCTGATTCGTAGTGCCCACCCAATGTGGTTCCAGACATGCTCTATTGGATTCATGTCCGGGCTTCTAGCTTGGCCACTCAAAAACGCGTATGTCAACCTCATTTAGGTAATTTTGTACAATGTTGTCGAGGTGGAGGCGAGCGTTATTATACATTAAACAAAAATTTGGGCCTATGTAAGGTGCAAATGTAACCACAAGTGGCTCTAAGGTAATCCTAATGCACCTATCTACTTTCATAGAGCCATCATGAATAACCTCCTACTCCATCTAGGTCTCGGAAGATACACCTCCCCATATCATAATCGAACAACCTCCGACATTTGTTATTTTTCTGAAGTTGCACTGACTGAAGCGCTCACCATCTCGTCTATATACTGGCAGGCGTCTATCTGATGAGAACAGGCACTAGACTCGTATGTGAACAAAATGTTAGCCTAATCTTCAGCGGTCCAATCACTAGAATCTCTCGCAAATGGTAGTCTGTGAACTTGTTGTTCCCTAGTGAGTTTGGGGCCTTTGGCCGGTATTCTTGCACGTACTACTTGTTCTTTAAGTCGGTTCCTTACCGCCCGATACGTAATATTTACATTTAGAACGGTAAGTAGCTCGTTTTTTATCTGTCTTGCAGTGCAATACCTTATTCACAAGGCTGTAAGTCGTAAAAAGCGATCGTCTATGGCCGTAGTTGACCACTTCCTACCTTGTCCTGGTCACCTGTTATAGCCCCCAGTTTCTCTATACCTGCGCACTAGTTTCGAAATTGTCGATTGTCGGACACCTAACACCCTACCAACCTATCTTTGACTCCTACCATCGTTAATTAAGGAAATGGCTTGGACAATTTCTTCATGACTCAAATTACGTGCACTGCGCATTGGGGGACCGTCATTCATTTTTACCAAACAAGGCAAGGGGGTTCTTCGTGGAAACATGTGATAAATGTTAAAAGAGAAAAACTGTAGTTTTAAACTTACCAACTTTTGAAAGAAATGAGAAGATGTAAAGCACCTAAAACTCCCGAAATTAGAAAAAAAATTAATTTGAACTCAGAACGTGACAATGTCATAAATCCAAAACAAACAAACACTATGGCAACGATTTACTTTGCATAGATAAGGTGATTTCATAATTTTTTTGCGGAGTCTATATATACGCATACAAATACTATGTAACCAATGTCCTACATAAATCTCATACTCAACAATCGTTATGCGTAATTAATGGTAAATTAAACAATTTAATAATATTCATCAAATTACTTACTTTTATTTCGTTATTTGGCATTCATGATATGCTCGCAATTATTCAATTCCTGCACCGGTTTTCGAAATGCTGGCGTCCTTCGTATCACCGTTTTATATGTTCTTGTCCTGAATATGACTCGCAGACGCTTTATTATTGTAAATTTGTGATGGCGATGTGTATTTATTTGTTAGAGTTGTACGTTTTAATGTAGATAATAATAATTTTTATTAACCTACAGTGTTTCTATATTAGAACAATAGTAACTAATATAAGTAAATAAACAAAATACTACTTATACAGTTTAATCTAACTTAATTTAAATTACAATTATTTATAAGTAAGGCAATGCATATATTTCAAAGATATTTAATACAAAAGTATTTTTAATAATATATAATATTATTAAAAATGGGGTGTGAAGAACACAATACAAGTTCATATGTATTATTGAATGTATCTTCTCCAAAGACGTAGATACGTATTTCACATTTCTACATGATTGTCAATACGCCCCTGTTGGAGAAGAGACGCATTCAACAAACATAACTACCTTGCTATCTCGCAAATATTATTAAGACAGAGCGTGAAGGAATATTCAACGCTGTCTATATAATAATCGCAGAACTAGCCGTGGTGTTCCTTATAGTCGGTAACCACCGTATCTATAAAAAACTGTATTATCGTGTCTTCACTACTTGTCGGCGTAAACCGAATACGTATATAACAACATAATTTGAAACATACTTGAGTAAGTAAAACCTACCAATTTTGTATAATACAAAAGTATTTTTAATAATATATAATATTATTAAAAATGGGGTGTGAAGAAAACAATACAAGTTCATATGTATTATTGAATGTATCTTCTCCAAAGATGTAGATGGGGTGTTCTTCACACCCCATTTTTAATAATATTATATATTATTAAAAATACTTTTGTATTATACAAAATTGGTAGGTTTTACTTACTCAAGTATGTTTCAAATTATGTTGTTATATACGTATTCGGTTTACGCCGACAAGTAGTGAAGACACGATAATACAGTTTTTTATAGATACGGTGGTTACCGACTATAAGGAACACCACGGCTAGTTCTGCGATTATTATATAGACAGCGTTGAATATTCCTTCACGCTCTGTCTTAATAATATCTGCGAGATAGCAAGGTAGTTATGTTTTGTTGAATGTGTCTCGTCTCCAACAGGGGCGTATTGACAATCATGTAGAAATGTGAAATACGTATCTACGTCTTTGGAGAAGATACATTCAATAATACATATGAACTTGTATTGTGTTCTTCACACCCCATTTTTAATAATATTTTTATATTATTAAAAATACTTTGGTATTATACAAATGTAGTGAGGTTTTACCCACTCAAGTATGTTTCAAATTATGTTGTCATATACATATTCGGCTCACTCCGATAAATAGTGAAGACACGAGAATACAGTTTTGTATAGATACGGTGGTTACCGACTATAGAAAACACGTCTGCTTCGGCTGTTATTATGTAGACGGCGTTGAATATTCCTTCACGCGCTGTCTGAATAATTTCGGCTAGATAGTAACGTAGTTATGTATGTTTGAATGTGTTTTCTCCAACAGGGGCGTATTGAGAATCATGTAGAAATGTGAAATACGTATCTACGTCTTTGGAGAAGATACATTCAAAAAAAAGACATAAATGAACTTGTATTGTGTTCTTCCCCATTTCACACCCCATTTTTAATAATATTTTTATATTATTAAAAATACTTTGGTATTATAATATTATATATTATTAAAAATACTTTTGTATTATACAAACTTGGTAGGCTTTACTTACTCAAGTATGTTTCAAATTATGTTGTTATAAAGATATTTAAATTAACATTTAACCAATAAAACTAAGTAAGAAGGTTAGAAAGAAATACAAGTAAATTCCCACCCAAATAAAACCGAAAATAAACTCAAAAGAAGCCAGAAATACATAAATAGAAACTACTAGATTAATAACCTCGAAGCAATTTACTCCTCTTTATATATATATATACACTGGTGATATCCCAGTATGACGATATTAAATTAAAGGTATAGTTTGTTACATATTATGGCAACATATGCAACTAATATTACAGGAGCTACATGGGTGTTGCTTCTAAATAAAGTCTCAATATAAGTTTAATAAACATTTCTTTTAATTTCTAAAATATTTTTATTTATTTTTTTTAGTTTTTGATTAAGTCCATCCTTTCACGATCGGTAGTATACGAAAGTGGTTTGATGGGAGAGTGACTTTCAATGGAATACTTATTTTAGCGTAAAAATATATATTTTATTTTTCGACATAACCCCCTTGCAAGCCTACACGGTTAGCCCAGCGAGATTCTAATTTTTTCAAACCATACAAAAAGTAATCTTTCGACAACAAATGTAAAATATGCATTTGCCTCGGATATCATTTCTTCATTTGTTCAAAATCTCTTTCCATAGAGGAATTTTTGAAAATTTGGAAGTAAAGGGAAATCACTGGACGTCAGATTTGGAGAATATGACTGATGAGGCACTAATTTGTAACGAAATTTGACAAATTTTGATGATTTTGTGATGGAACAGAAATTTCTTCAACAAATGCAGTCGTTTTTTATTGACTTCTGCATCAAAACTGTGTCACCAAATCAGCATAATTTTGGCCAGTTATCGTTTTTCCTGTTTTTAAATAATCAATAAGGAAAACACCTTTGGAATCCCAAAGAAACTGTGGTCATGACCTTATCGGTCGAAAAGCGGTTTTTGCTTTCTTGGGTTTCATTGAGATCCATTGTTTCGTGTATTTTCATGTCTAAAGTATAATGACGTATTCAAGTTTCATTTACTGTGACATATCAAGTGAACAATTACCTTTGATTACGTTGGAAGATAGCCAAACATTCTCCTAATATTTGGATGCGAGCGCGCATTTGATCAGCATTAAGTAAACGCAGCACCCATCTCGTGGATAGCTTTTTCATATTATTTAAATGTTCTGTTTTGATATTTAGGTGGGTGTTGTATAACCCGTAGCGATTTCGCTAGCCTAACGGACATGCGTGACTTGCTTCGCAGTGGGTATACGAGTTTGCGGGGGACTTTAGACACTGCCGTTGAGAACTTCGGCTAGTTATATTTTTGTTTGTTTGCCGCTGTGTGGCTATTTGTATAGAGTAAATTTACACCGAAGTAAGGGGTTTATCTGGCGGTATACAGTGTTTGTTAAACCTCAATTTATATGATTGGATTGGCGTTGTTGGCTAATTGTGCCCTCGATCATCTGTAGGTGAGTGTCTTTCCCGGGATTTTTTTTTGTGACCCAATCTACGTATTTTTAATGCATAAAATACCATCTGTAGGGTTCTTGATTCTGGTTCCTGCTAACGGCTTCTATTTGATGATGAGATTTGCCATCTAAGTTTAAAATCATCGGAACTAGAGAATCTATTGTAGGAATGAATTAATCCACATAATGACCGGAAGTTTTAGCGAGGACCACGTGTGAAGCAAAAACGACTCCATTTGATGTGGTTTATCTTCCAATTTTATCTACAACTCGAAAGATAGTGCTGTACTAATTACGCCGTTTCAACCGATTAATTATTTCTCAAAACTTGCATTTGTGTCACATATAATAGCGTCGTTATCGTAACGTACCAAAAAAGAAGAATAAAGAAACATTAATTTAAACCCTTTTTCTTTGAACAATTAGTAATTTCTTTGCTTGTATGATAGATTAGCGCAGTTCACATTAATTAATCCTTTTTTTAGTCTTTAGCGTTTAATAATTTCTTTAATTAGTTTAGAGTTTAGAATTGTTAATATCGATCTGTAATTATTATTGTGAATTTGTGATTTGCGATGGTGCATTTAGTTTGTATAAAAATTTGTCGTCTCAATTTGGTTAAGAATAACGTACGTGCCTAAAGATCTGTTTTCTATTTATAAGGATGTATTTCTTTTTTTTTACTTCTAATTAGCGTCATAGGATATGTAGTAATACGTTTTCATGCATAAGACTTAATATCGATTGTGAATGCGTACCTGAGATCTCACGTAATCGTATACCGCTTACCGTTTTTTTTGTTCACATGATATATACAGTCTGGTGTTATACCGGCCCGAACAAGTAGAGTATTACAGCCTTATGCATAGTCGTTTTAGTGGCTACTAACACGCTATTAAAACCATTTTAACATCCTACTAAGAATTTCGGTATGCATAGTCGCGTTTGGTGCGCACTAACAACGTTTTAACTTTAGTAGGCTACTAAATCCCTAGTAGCGTCTGAGAGCGTGTTTAAAGCTAATCTACAAAAAGAAAAAGCGCAAACTGCCAAAACATAACGATTCGGTACGTAAAGTAACACAAAATTGAGAGTAAAAACTGTAAGTATACGGAAAATCGGCATACAGCAATTTTAATAATAAGGGAAGTGCATAGTGTCTCATTATAATTTCATTATAAACAAAATTTTAATCATTTTTCAATATTATTTTTGGAATGCTGTTTCCAAATACCCATGAGATGCAATGAAGCAAACTGATGAGAAAAAGTCTGTTGAATATATATTTATGGTATGACGTGAGCTTTATTTGCAAATATTACTTCTGTAGCAGGTGGATGGTGTGCTATAAATGTTAGCTTGTATAATTAATATATATATATATATATATATATATATATATATATATAAATTGATAAATTATTGGAGTTTTTTTCGGTTTTATATGAAATATTTACAAATAATCAAGTTAGTATGTATGTACATAATTGCAAAGTAAGAGGGGATGGATGTAAAGATTGCTGTCTACAAATTACAAAGCAAATCATACGAAATTTTTTTTAACTGAAAAATATTGTCTATGTTGGGACTCGAACCCAAGTCTACAGTTTGCCGGACTGTCGGTTTTACCACTCACACACAATAGACCTAGGTTCAAGCTATTTAGAAATGCATTATAAAGTAACAGTGTTAATGAATCAGATGTCAGTTATTGAATGTAGATGTCAAGTTGAAAGCAGAAGTCAGTTTTGAAGGTGATATCAACCAAATGTCAGATTTTAAAGCAGATGCCTAATTCAAATCTGACAATTGCTTTCATAACTGACACCTGCTTTCAAAACAGACATCTGCTTTCAATTACTGACAGTTGCTTTCACTAACTGACATCTGCTATCAAAACTGACATCAACCTTAAAAACTGACTTCTGCTTTCAACTTGACATCTACATTCAATAACTGACATCTGATTCATTAACACTGTTACTTTATAATGCATATCTAAATAGCTTGAACCTAGGTCTATTGTGGATGAGTGGTAAAACCGACAGTCCGGCAAACTGTAGACTTGGGTTCGAGTTCCAACATAGACAATATTTTTCAATTAAAAAAAAATCGTATGATTTGCTTTGTAATTTGTAGACAGCAATGTTTACATCCCCTCTCACTTTGCAATTACATACATACTATCTTGATATTTGTAAATATTTCATATAAAAGCCGAAAAACTCCAATAATTTATCAATTGTTATATTTAATAAACGGCTAAGAAATTATCTAAACACTTATGTATATATATATATATATATATATATATATATATATATATATATATATATATATATATATAAGTGTTTAGATAATTTCTTAGCCGTTCATTAAATATAACATTTGATAAATTATTGGAGTTTTTCGGCTTTATTATATGAAATATTTACAAATATTAAATTAGAATGTATGTAATTGCAGAGTAAGTGTTTTATATATACATATATATATATATATATATATATATATATATATATATATATATATATATATATATATATATATATATATATATATATATAGATCGCTCCTGGCTATAAATGAATCAGTTGACTTAAGGGAAGTAATATGATATATTTATTACAGGATTTGTTAGAGATGCAAAGCGCTTTCGAGAATATTGGCAACGGATAAAGATGCAAGCATAGAAAAATATCAGTCAGTATTGATAGAAGTTTACTGAAACTGGAGCTGAAGTTATTGAGAGAAAATGATAATTGAATGTGTTTATTATATGATATTAGATAAGTATGACAATAGGATGATGTAATTTAAAATATAGGATAAAGTAGGTATAATTATATCTAAGTTACGTGTAAATACTGCATCATGTATAAAGTAGGTATGAATATTTGTTACATGTAGATACTTATAAATGTATATATTATATTTAATATTAATAAAAACTATATCAAAATATCCCTAAAGTATTCCAATAAATAATAAATTATATATTAACATTGTTAAAGTCTACTAATTAAAATATCTTCATATATAATTGTTGACGAAATAAATTGCTGTGGATATTGTCATGTAAATCCATGTTGTTCCGAAAATAAATTCAGTAATAAATATGTTACAAAGCCAGTTAAATATGTATATACCTATATCATCACCATATGCTCCTTTTTCTAAATATCTAACTGTTGAAAGAACCTTGGATCTCAGGATTGGTAATTCACAATTATTGTTGGTTAAAAGTTCTTAGAGCAACTTCTTTTCTCATGCGGTATTTTGTTCGAAATTGAGCATTGTCATATACGTCAAATGGATTCAATTGTTCCAGATAGACTTAAATTTCGAATGATATCTACCTGAACTTCTTGTACCCCCTTGTACATCAATTAAATCATCCATATTTAAAAATTATATAATTTCAGTAATAGAAACTTTAAGTAAAATTATATATTATACTTATATTCTTCTTATCTCAAGGAAATATCAAATTTAAAAGCAAAAATTCACAAAATATACTCAAATAAATAAGATTATCTATCCAAATCGTATTTAAAATAACCAACAATTCCAATGGGACCAATAGATTAACAATTTTAAATGTCTTCTCTATGCAAAATGCGCATGCCTGCGACATTCGTTTTCACTGTTCCCATATATTTTTTTCTGCTTAGACTCTATTAGTTAGTAGCCACTAAGTATGATGAAATACGCGACTATGAATACGAGAAAATAAAAGCATATTAGTACACTCTTAGTAGCTACTAATTAATAGCGTATTAAGACCCTATTAACTTCACGGCTATGCATAACGCAGTTGGTATTTAACATTCATATATTTATTTAAATTGTCAAATACCTAAACTTAATTTTATACAGGTCTTCACCCATCCACATATGCTGAAACGAGATACGTTTTCTTTGTTTTCTTTTCTACGGAAACGTACTTAATAAACTTTAACTGGTTCTTTACTTTAATGTGGGACAGTTTCTTTTACTTCATATTATCTCCTGTATTCGTACTAAGTATTTGTAGTGGATACGTTAGCGCAACTACGTACTCCGCGTGACGTATAACCCCTACGATAAACAGCCCTTAAAACGCGGTGCCTTTTTAAATTATAGTCAGTTTATTGACGTTTCGACAAGAATCGCCCGACAATCTTCATTGCGATCTACGCCGTTGGCACTGACTGGCTGTCCCACCATCTCGCCCGTGCGAGGTAAGTCCGAGGAAGGTTGTTGGATTGCGTAAAATTTAATTAATGCCAGGTTTCGTTGTCTTTTATAGCTTGCACCTAGTGTATGTTACAGTTCATCGAAAATATTGCATACCCGTTCGGTTGAAATGTTTATTTCATTAGCTATCTCACGTAATTTCAATTGAAGATGGTTACTTACAAGGATTTAACCATTTCTGGAGTAGTTATAGTAAATGGCGGTCCGAGACGTTCTGCATCGCCCGAGCTCATATGACCAATTCTAAAAGCAGAAAACCACTTACGTACAAATCATGTCATCGGACGGAGCACATTCATGATAATATTTACGTAGTTTAATTAACACTCCGAATACTTGTATTTCCATATTTACGTAACAACGAAAACAGTTTTGTTTAAATTAGTATATAACACAACCTATTTGTCGGATTTGTTTGACATTTTAATAGTAGATATCTAAATCATGGCGGAAGTCAGTAATACTCTTTCGTCAAACCACCTTCGTATGTATATATATATACAGGGTGTCCAGAAACTCTCCTGAAAAACGAAGACCAGAGATTCCTCTGATAATTTTAAGACAATTAAACCCAAATTCACCTAGTCCGAAAATGCTTCCTAAGGGAGCTAGAGTTCTTTGAAGATGGCGCCTTGTATTTATTCTTTTTTAAATTCCTCCAGAACGCTTCTATTTAGAAAAACAAAAACTGGTATGCTTATTTATCCTCCAGAGATGAATCGATTACATCAATTGCGAATTTCAAGTACCGGTCATAGGCGTCTGTTTTGGGTAGGTCAACGGTTATTTTAAGGCATAACTTTTTTGTCTTTAACTTTTAAGTATTTGGGACACTAGATTATTAAATTTTCAGGTATTCCAGTACTAAAAGGTACTCTTACTTTAAGTCGGTGGGATACACCGTTTTCTAGAAAAATCGATTTGTAAATTTTTCGTTTTTTCTTTATTAAAGTTCAATTTATTATGTACCTACTTATTTTTAGCGACGAAGTTGGCTAGGACTATCAAGGCATGGATGAAAATTAATTTAATAAATTAAAAACAAATTATTTATTACAATGGAACGAAACTAACAAAAAAAGAACAAGTATCAAAGGTAGATTGTTACAAAAGTTGCTCGATGTGATGACCATTAGTCTCTATGCATACCCTTTTGCTTAGAGAACGCCGAATTCTTGCAAATATTCCAAAGTTATTTCTAAATTCGTTGCAAGCATCTTGTATCCTTAGCCAGAGTTGTGCGCGATTTTGTATCGGAACGGAATAAACAAATGCTTTTATGTATCCCCAAACACAATAATCGCAAGGATTCAAATCCGGCGACCTTGCTGGCCAAGCAACTGGACCGCCTCTTCCAATCCAATGGTCTTCGTAGTTATTATCTAGAAAGTCTCGTACATTCCTGCTAAAGTGGGCCGGACAGCCGTCCTGTAGAAACCATAAGTTTTGCCGAATATTTAAACGCACCTCATCTAACAAATCAGGTAAAATATTTTGCAGGAAATGTAAGTAATCAGCACCATTTAAACGAGCAGGTAATTCCACAGGTCCAAGTAGATAAACGTCAACTACTCCTATCCAGACGTTTATGCTAAACCTATGCTGATGCTTAAATTCTTGAACAACGTGGGGATTGTCACCAACGTACGAATAATAATGTGCATTATGTACATTAAAAATTCCATTTTTTGAGAATGTAGCTTCGTCACCAAACAAAATGTTCCTGAAGAAATCTTCATCTTAATTTTTCTGATTTTGTAACCATCTAGCGAATTCTAAGCGAGCAGGAAAATCTCCTTCTAGCAGTGCTTGCACCTTTGTAAAATGAAGAGGATATAAATTTTCTTTGTGTAAGATATTTCCTACGGAAGATTTTGAAATTGTGGGGTACATGGCAGATAGTCTTCGAACGCTAATTTCTGGAGTTTCCTCAATTCCATTAAAATAACATCTTCATGTTCTGCTGTTACATCATTATGTCTCCCTGTTTCATTATTTTTTGGGACCACTGAACCTGTTTCTCTTAATCGTTGATGAAGAGCTGTAAATGTTGAGTGAGTGGGATGCTGACGATTGGGAAATTTTTCAGCGTATCTACGTTGCGCCGCTCGAGCGTTACACCTCATTTCGCCATAAACTAAATGCATATCAGTGTATTCCTCATTAGTAAAAACCATTTTTTTTTAAATTGAAATCGTTGTGTTTGAATAACACAAAGTAAAACATGAAAAGATAAACTTCGCGAACTGACAACAATTTGACAATGAAAAACGTAGGTTTTACTTCTGTTGGCAGTTCAGAGCTAACTATTGCAAAAAATAAAAAATTGAACTTTAATGAAGAAAAAACGAAAAATTTACAAATCGATTTTTCTAGAAAACGGTGTATCCTACCGACTTAAAGTAAGAGCGCCTTTTAGTACTGGAATACCTGAAAATTTAATAATCTAGTGTCACAAATGCTTAAAAGTTAAAGACAAAAAAGTTATGCCTTAAAATAACCGTTGACCTACCCAAAACGGACGCCTATGACCGGTACTAGAAATTCGCAATTGATGGAATTGATTCTTCTCTGGAGGATAAATAAGCATACCAGTTTTTGTTTTTCTAAATAGAAGCGTTCTGGTCGAATTTAAAAAAATAAATACAAGGCGCCATCTTCAAAGAACTCTAGCTCCCTTAGGAAGCATTTTCGGACTAGGTGAAATTGAGTTTAATTGTCTTAAAATTATCTGAGGAAACTCCGGTCTTCGTTTGTCCGGAGAGTTTCTGGACAGCCTGTATATGTATATATTTGTGTTATTCCTTTTATATTTTACGCATTTTGAGAATGAATACTTTCTTTCTTCAATAACATAATAGCGAAACTTATAGTTTATTGAGATGATTATATTAGAAATAAAAAAAGTCTCTACAAATTACTAATATAATAATATTACCAAACACGTCGCGAATATTTGTAGAATCAGTATTTATTTTGTGTACATATTATTGTGTTTCTAAGGTCTGCAAACAAATTATACAACCAAACTTTACATAAATGTATCACGATGAGATGCATGAGCAGCAGTGTCATTGAAATAAAATTAACTGCATTGCTTATGACATCAGTTTTCTTTTATTAAACCTTAAGATGTATAATTAACTGAGTTGTGAACTTTTGATTACAAACGCGCTGTTATTATAAGCAGCTTCTAATAGAATAGCACGTGTGTATTCAATGTATACAGAAATATTATAGTCGAAAAGCTATTTATTTATATTTTCAAAGTCATGAACAAATACATGATATATGTAAATGATGGTACAAATAACTAATTTATTTTCTTAATTTAAGGTTGTTTAAGATTACATTTACGTTCAGCATTGCTTTTTCTATAATTATTTCGATTTTTTGAAGCTAAATTCCACTTCACTAAACTGACTAATGAAATTTTCTAATTTAGATTTTATTTTATAGTATTAGAAAACTGAGATATGTTCAACAATTTTGTACGAGAGGTGTTCAAATTATTAGGATTTTATTTATAAAAATATACTACAATATTAATAATGAAAATTCTATTATAAATCAAAAACATTTTTAATAACATAAAAATATTATTAAAAATCGAATGTGAAGAACACAATATAAGTTTATATTTGTCTGAAAGTATCTTTCAAAACATGCAGACACGTGTTTTAATTCCTGATAAATTCTAATAGGGAGACACGGTCTTTAACCACATTCAAAATAAACTTGAAGCATGTCCGTTAATAAAGAAAACTTACACACAATTAGTTATTTATTATTACCGTTAATAGTGTTTTTAAATAATGTTATAAGATTCAGGCAAACTGACAGTGACAGCAACTGACTAATACGTAGGCGTTGTCAGTGTGAAACTGCCCACTGTGAGTGACCAAAATGTATAAAATACTCTGATTTTCTTGCATTTTCCTTTATCCAAGTACATATGCGTTTTTATTACGTTACTGGAATCTGTAGAAAGTTGTCGTTTTAGAAATCAAGAAAAAAAAACAGTCGAATTTGAGAGGGAAAAATTGACTCATATTTTTGGTAAATTATGTATTGATTGATGTATAGATTAATAAAATCTAATAATAAATAAAAACGTTATAGCCTTATAATGTATTTTCTGATCTTCGTGCAAGAACGAATGTCTTAGCTAGAGACCCAATAACTCGTATGACAAAACGAGAAGTATTATGTGGATACTTTTAATCAATGAATAAAATAATGTACTTATTTTTAATTATTTAATATATTTTCTGTTTCTGTTTCTGTCATTGTTAGTCAGGTAAGTTCTTTTTATACAGTAGTTAATTGACGAAGGAGATACTTGTTGAAACTTCATTATAACGCTAAGAAATAAGTAATTAAACTTCTAGTTTCAAAAATTCTTTTATTGTAAATACCACTACAATATTGTTTCGCCATTCGTCATCAGGTGGATGAAATACTGTACTTCATCCACCCGATGAAGCCATTGTATGGCGAAACAATATTGTAGTGGTATTTAAAATAAAAGAATTTTTGAAACTAGAAGTTTAATTACTTATTTCTTAGCGTTCTTTTTATACTACAACAAATCAGTTATTTGATATGACTTATATGTAAATAAGTTTCGGAACTGCGGCAAATATCATATAAACTATAAATTAATGAACACCCACTAAACGAAGATATATTTTACTGAAATTTAGGAAATATGTATTTTTCTCGTACTAACAAACGATAAAAATTTCAGCATTCGCTTATTCAATGGAGCATTAGCAATCAACAATAAATATTTTTGTTTACCTATTGACATTGTTTACTTAAGTATCACTACTTATTTGTGTTATATTCGAGAATGTACAGATTTGCATCTATTATCTGAGGTTGATTGTCGCAGAATAATTGATCTACGGGAAGCTCGTTTATCCACTCATGGTGTTGTTGATCGTGTAGGTCGCTACAATTGCTTTGTGCTTGTGAAAATGACAGAAAATAAAGAGAAACGGCGACGTTTACGATACAGACGTATGTCTGATCGTGAAGATCGTGCTCTTGCGGTTGTTAGGGACCGGTTTTCTTGATCAACGGAAAATGGTGAGAGATGGAGAGGTTTAATTAATCATCAAATCTGCATATGATCTATCGATGAATTTGATTTCTTGGACTTAGATTGTACCGACCATTTCTTTGTTTTCCTCTAACTCCACGCTATAAAAGTGCACGACTAGATTGGTGTAACGAAAGGTTGCATTAGAATGAGGAATGAAGTCGAGTCGTCTCATTGACGAATTTAGATTTTGTTTATGGGCTCATGATCGAAAAATATTTAGAAGATATCATGGAGAAAGAAAAGCACCTGCAGTTTTCCGTACAGCGACATACGCCCCTTACTCAAGGTGTGATGGTGTGGGGGCATTGTGCCATGGAAGTAGATCTCCTCTAGTGGTAATTTAACGAACATTAAATGCGATTAGCTACGTCAATAATGTTCTTAAATCAGTGTTAATATAATTTTATCAACAACTAATGAAACTAATTTTTCGGCATGATAATGTTTTATCGTTTACTATGACCTTCTCGTTCGTCTCGTATGGTTGGACAAAGGGTCAATATTTACAACCAACCCCAAACAATGTAAATGTTCTTCAACAAAGGATTTTAGAAGCTTGGAATAGCATAATACAGGGTCCCATTAATTCGTTAATTTCAAGTATGCTTAATAGACTAGCTGAATCTCTAAGAAACAAACAAGGGTTGATGCTTTAGTGTTTATATGAGTTGTTACGATCTCCGTCGTCTTCCAATGCCCAATCTCTCTTGGTCCCTCTCTTCCCATAAGTCGTTGTTCAAATCTCTCACTTCTATCTCCTTGTAGATTCCATCCCTCTAACTTCTTTTAGTTCTCCTTTTCCTACGGTTTCCTTGTGAGGTTTATTCCATACCTTGCTTGGGTAGCTGTTTCCCTGCCATCCGTTGTACATGTCCATACTATTGAAGTTGTTTCGTTCTGATGTCGTCTGCTGTGGTATGCTTGACTCCCACGATTTCTTTTATCCTTTCGTTTCGGACTTTATCCTTTCTAGATCTACCTGCAGCTCTTCTCCAGAAGTCCGTTTCTGTTACCAGCAAAGTTTTTACTCTTTTAAAAAATTTAAGACAATTTTTCGCATGAAAGATAGAACTCATCTTTAAAATACTATACACAAAAATTTGAAGTGCTAACTTAATGAGCGAATAGCCGCAGGAGAGACAAACCTCTACATTATGTACTTTCATGGAACTCCAAAAATAATTCAGCGCAATCAAAAAACTGAGAATACACAGTAGACCGCCTCCACCACTACGTTTCTACTACCAGAATACACGTGGTTTACGATCCAAAATAAACCAACTTTACCGTTCTACCCTATCTTCAGAGTTTGCACTAATTTTACTTTCTGAGACATGGCTTTCATCAGATGTTAACGACGGAGAACTAATTGATTCCTAATACATTGTCCTTCGGAGTGATTAAGACCTCGACGGGGTAGGAAAATCAATTGTTGGCGGTGCATTGATAGCGGCTTCGATTGGCATGCCCATAATTCCATATGATACGTATCATCTGTCAACCTTGGTTCTTTTGGTTGACATAGTTATTTCCAGTTGTAATTTTTTCTCACAAACTGTTTACTTCATTGTGCTGTATGTTTCTCTGAGTATTAAAACGGTTATTTTGAATTGTTTTTTTAAAATTTGGCTTCGAACTTCATTGAAAGGAAGATTATAATTTGTGGTGATCTTAATTGCCCAAAATTCAATGCTTCTGATAACACGAATGACTATAGGTTTAGAATTTTACAAAACTTCATGAATGTATTACAACTGTTTCAACTGAATACCGTTGTAAATAGAGACAACAGATTACTGAATTTAGTTTTTGCCAAGTTCACTTGCTCGATTGTTGTCGAACATTTCCTTTTCCCGTTAATTCCTGAGGATACCTTTAATCCTGAATTAAATTTTAATTTAAGTTTACAAAGATATTGTATCAAAAATTTTCCTTCCAAGACTGATTCCTGATATGAGTTTCGTAGAGCTAATCTTCCGGTGCTATATAGTGAAGCCGAGATAGTGGATTGGCCCTATCTGGAGATGTGTCCTGACGTCAACCTTGCCGTTACTACTTTCTACATGACAATATTTTCTATCAATGATAAGCATGTGCCGAAATGCACTACTTGGTCGCGTAGATTTCCTGCCTGGTATAGTACAACATCAATAAACCTGATTAAATTGAAAGAATCTTACTTCAAAAAATGAAAGTCTTCTGGCTCGTTAGCTTCTAAAAATGATTTTGTTCGAGTGCGCAGGCTAGTTAAATCCGAATCCCATAACGCCTATGAGGCATACCTTGCTAGTCTTGAAATGGAGATTCTCAGGAACTCGAAGATATTTTGGCGATTCATTGGACAGAGGAAGGTAAACTCAAGAATTTTTGCCTGTTTAAAACTTGATGATTTTGAGCTAACGGATCCAGATGAAATAGTTGAAGCCTTTGCGAATACTTTTTCAGATGTATACGAATAACGGGCAATTTCATTCTCGCCGACTCTCCAGGAAAATCTTAACAGCTTTCACATTGAAATCTTTTCAGAGAGTGATAACTAACAGCCATTAACCACCTCAAAGCAGACTATGCATCTGGTCATGATGGACTACTTAACATTATGATCACTTTCATTCTCTGTCATCCGTTATGCGCTATTTTTAATCTTGCTCTCCGCACATCTGCCTTTCTGGAAGTTTGGAAGATAAGCAGAATAACACCTATATATAAAAAAGGTAGCAAAAATGAAATTGCAAACTACAGACCAATTACTATTTTGTCCAACCGCTCTAAAATCTTTAAGTTCTCTCTTGCTTTATGATAAACTATATAAACTTATTTGATGCTTTATCTCCACGCAGCAGCATGGTTTTATGTCTGGAAGGTCAAGTTTAACTAATTTCACTAAAATGACTCAGTATATCAGTTCCTCTATTGACTCGAAAGATCAAGTCGATGTTATTTATACCGATTTCGCGAAGGTCTTCGACACTATTGACCATACTATATTATTATCCAAACTAAGTTCATTTGGATTTACTTCATCCTTGACAGACCTGATAGCTTCCTATCTTTATAATCGTTCATGTTATGTTTGTTATAATGGCTTTTATTACTCCATTTTCATTGCTTCTTCCGGTGTTCCTCAGGGCTCGAACCTTGGTTCGCTATTGTTTAATTCTATATTTAAGTCTATATTAGTGATCTTCTGTTGTGGCTTAACTGCCGCGTCTTTGCCTACGCGGACGACGTAAAAGTCTTGTGGAAGATATCTTCTACATCTGATTGCGAAGCTCTGCAACAGGATTTAAATACTATCTACCAATGGTGTGACGATAACAAGATAAGGATCAGTATTAATAAATGTGCAGTCATCCCGTACACTATAAAGGCGAACCCTTTACACTTGATTACTTCAATATCTCACGACAATCACAAATCAAAGATCTGGGTGTTTTGGTTGATCAACGCCTGCAGTTCATTGACCGCATTCTATCTTTTTTGCAACTCCGCTTCACGCACTCTTGGTTTTGTTATTCGATCCTGCCGTAAATTTGCAAATCTAAATACACTTAAGACGCTCTATTTTACACTGGTTCGCCATAAACTTGAGTATGCGTCAATTATTCGGTACCCTTATTATGTCTACCAGAACTTACTGATGGAGAAAGTCCAGCGAAGATTCTTGAAATATTTAACGTACAAATTATATGGTAATTATTCTGCTAGGGGAATTGACTATCAGGAATTACTGCGGGATCACAATTTTACCTCACTTTCTCATCGCAGAGAGATAGCGAGTGCTCATTCTATGATTAAGCTAGTCAACAATGGCATCGACTCACCGAACTTACTCTCTGCTGTTGACATTATATTGTCAAAATTTGAAACGAGAACAAATGAATCATTCGCCGAAGCCAGAGCTAGAACTAACGTATTTGCTAAAGCACCAATCATGTATATGGCTAGAAATGCTAACAGAATTTTCTCCGATCCTTTTTACTCTTTCGCCACAATTTAACCTTAGGAGTAGTTATTAACTCAGTATTCTCTCATGATTTTCTTTAATTGTATTGTCATTTTTGCTGTTATTAGTTTGTTACTATTATTGTTATGTTATATACAAATGTTTGCGATATATACCGAACGCAAAGTACTGTATCTGTGCTATGCGTATGATTATTTTATTATATCTAAAGGTTTGCGATATATACCTAACAGGTGTCGCAGTTGGAATTAAATAATAAACTATAATATTCCAACGTTTTTATTTAATTCATTTTCCGCATCATAGTGTCTTGATTTTGTAAGGATAAATTTCATGAAATCGTATAAGAAATTAACTTCATTAAATATTATCTATTTACCTACCCGGAATTTTTCGTCTGTTGTTTCTAGGAAACCAAAATATATTCTATAAATTTTTCCACTATTAATTTAATATGTAATACATTAATTTAAGCCATTTATATTAAAATGAATAACCCTGGTATAATGCGCTTATCAAGAAACTGTTTCTAGTTAGCCTTGATTTTGTTGTGAAGTCAAATGTTATGGTTGAACTTAATTCAACACATTGGCCGTCTTTCATGTCATTGCATTTAGCCTGGCATTTACACAATTAGTTTCTGTTATTTTGTTTTACTTAGTTTATTTATCTAGAATATTAATTGAAAGTTGAAAACATCTGTTCTTCTTAAAACATACATATTGTTAAGTGTTGATATTAGTCGCCAAGAATGCCATTTTCTCAAGAACGAAATGTTTTACTATCGAATTGTACTTTCGAATTGATCAGAGAGACGAGATTTGGTCTTATTCAATTGATAAATGTTTAGCTGAGTTTCGAGTTGAATGCTTGAAAGTGGTTGCTGAATACGATCAGATCCGCAAAATTGTAAATCGTTATGTGATTTTGTTTTGTGAGATAAGGACTTAAAAACGGTATAAAACTCTTTACCACAATTAATAATCCTACCCTAAATACGTATTCCAGCAACTAAGTTGTCATAATCAGTATGGAAAACCAGTAATCAAATTGTTGAACATGAAGAACAGTAAAGCTAACGCGCAACTTTATACGGCGTCCACGTATACACCAACTTTAAAGTAAATACACAAACCAAAATTACGTCAACTTACCCTTCTTAAGAAAATGGCAACGCCATGTGTTTATTCTCAACGCCCTCAACCTTTTGTACCCTTTTCTAAGAATGAAAGAAACAACTGTAGGGGATAGGACCGTTGTCCGAGTTAAACGTATTAAATTTGCTTTTAACGATATGAATGCTTCCGTATGCATCTAGATCTCTGGGGTTGTTAAAGTTTTTGACAAGCTTTAACCCTTTTACCGAGATGTTATGATCCGTGGCCAATGCATGGTTTGCGACGTTCGATTTTTTTGCTCTATTAAATTTAATATGTGACATGTGTTCTTTATAACGGCTTATTATTGAGCGTTTCGTTTGGCCTATATATTTCAAATTACAATCGTCGCAATTAATTTCGTATATACCTGATTTCAAATTCAAATTAACTTTATCTTTGGTATTACCTAGAAGATTTTTGATGGTGTCTTCGGACCGAAAAGAAACTTGGAGACATTGTTCTTTAACAATTCTATTAGTGTTTTTTTGTGGTTGGATGGTATGGTAAACATATGTACTTTTTCTTCTGGTTACGTTGAGATATCAAACTTGTGGATTTGCGTATTGTCTTTTTTAAATTCGTTTTTCTAATTCATTTATTAATAATTTCTAAATCAAAGTCAATATATCTCGCGATGTGTTTAGTGAAATCTAGTTCTATTTCGTATCTCTCTTTTGTTAACGGAAAGTTTAGTAACCGATTGACTAGGAAATTAAAAGAAACTGTTTTCTGTTGAAAACTACGATTTGAATCTGCGGTGATGAATCTATTGGTATTGGTTTCTTTCCGGAAAATATCGATTTCTATTTTTTGTTTTCCTTTTCCACCGTGCATTTAATAGTTGGAAATTTCAAGTTTAACTGTTTAACGAATATGTCTAATTCATATTTCCGTGTATCAAAAATCGCGAAAATGTCACCTACATACCTGATCCAGAATCTTGGAAAATATTTGGCGTTATTTTTAAATTCTACTTCAAATTGCCTCATAAATAAATTAGTTATGAAAGGAGATAGGCAATTACCCATTGTTGTATCTTGTTTCGGGGTAGTTCCATAACTGACCGTCTTATTACCGACCGCAACAAAATTTTACCTGTTTCGGTGCCATAACTGACCGCGATAATTTTATTTTGTGAAACGAACCCAATCTATTTAGGTAATAGTCTCATTACTGACCGTAAGATGAATTGACCCATGATATAATTAAAAATTAATTTAATAAAGTCGTATGGAAAATTACTCCATTAGAATCACATTTTTGGATATGTTACTAGCACACCTATTCTTCTTATCTCATGATATAATTACGAAGATACGAAGAACTGGAGATGCGTGAATTCCAACATTAACAAGGAATGCAGTGGCAGTATAACTACTGATACGGAAGATAAAGCAGTTATGTATAAAGGTAAACACAACTGTTCCAAAGCTCCGAATGCAGCCTACACAGATATGGAAAAATGCAAATCCAACTGTAAAAAGCGCGCTAGGGAAGAACTGACATCAATACCAAAAATTTTTGAAGAAGAGTTCCATCAATCCAACAATTCCGGGTTTCAATTTGTCACCGAAATGCCCGATTATACATCAATGAAATCTACTTTATATCGTCAACGAAATAAAGCTCTAGGTGTACCAGTTTTACCTGAAATACAAACTGAACTTTTAATTCCAGAAAACTTGGTACTATTTGAGGATGGACATAACTTTGTGTTATTTGTTACAAATTCTGCCAGTCCTAAGCCTGGATAAAGTGGGAAGGAATTTTCTTATTTTTACATTTTAACATTGAATTTCTTACTAAAAGCTTGCCTCACCTCTATAATTAAACCCTTATTAATATTGACAGTCAGTAATGTAACTATTTAATCTTCCGCAACCCCTATACAAATTTGACCAAATTACCGCGGTCAGTAACGACACTCGGATACTCGACGGTCAGTAATGCGATGGTCAGTGATGGCCATAAGTCCTTGTTTCTGTCCATAAAATGAACATGAAAAACTAATTTAAAAAAGACAATCCGCGAATCCACAACTTTGATATCTCAGTGTAACCAGAAGATTAATATCCTCATATAAAATACCATCCGTTCAAGAACTTTTACAAATTGATCCGCCTCAAGGGCTTTGTTATTGTAAATGGTTCATTAATACTTTAGACAATGATTATATTTTATTGGGAACTGTTTTCTTAGATTAATCATTCATTCAAAAAACCAAGTGTATATGGTTTGTTGAAAATCTTCATACCTTTATTTAATCACCATTACGTTCGCAAAAAGTAGGAGTTTGGGTAGCTATGTTAAGAAGACGGTTAAAGGGTCCCGTATTCTTTGAAAGGCAAACGAGTAGAAATGTTATTAGAAAATAATAAACTTTATATATGTTTTGTAAAACATTAATTTATGAATAAATTGCGTGATGACAAACTTGAATTAGGATAGTTTTAACAAAATAGTGCATTGCTTCAGTGTACACGTCAAACACTTGATATAATTCATGAGAATTTTAATGGCTGAATAATAAGTAGCCCAATATGTCCAACCACTGGCCCGCAAGACTATGGAAGTTAACACCTTACGATATGGTTTTATGGACTTACCTTAAGAATACCATTTTAAAGAGATCTGTGGAACCAATGTAAAGAATTATCGAACAATTTAATTGATAATAATTCACATATTTTAGAAAATGTATTTAATAATATTGTCTTCGTGGACAAGGTAATAATTTTCAACATCTTTTATACAAATTTGTACTAAAAAAGCGTTGTTCTATTTTCCTTTATCAAAAATATGGTGATTTACAACAGTGTAGGTACTGTTTCCTTGTTTTACAATATTTTTAATGTATAACTTGAAAAGTTAAATTTGCTGTTCATTTGCAAAGCGTTTAGTAATTTATCTTAAAATGATGAGAACTATCTACCATTCTAAACAAGGAAATGATGATTAGATTAATAATATTTTCTTAAACATTCATTGTATTTCATATAAACTTTTCACTAGCACGGATTTGTAAGATGCCTATAAGCCAGAATACGTTGTCAAAATTTAATTGGACGCGGTTAAATCATTATCTCCATTGAAAGATCCACAAAAAGTAAAAGCTAATCTTGAATTTTAAGGTAGATTATTTTTGCTAATTTATCACACGTATAAATAAAAGGGACTTGCTAACAGTACTTGCTAACAGTACAATTTTGTTAAAACGTACTTGAAAATTTAATGGCCAACTCTGAGGCAGTTTTCTTTGAACTTACGCTAATACATATAATGTACAAACATATCATATTGGAGTCCGGCACCCCGGATTCTTTATTGCAATGTTAATTCGCTGATATTTACTATGGGTATTTACCTTTCCATGCATGCTACATTTGTTTTTATTAATAAAGTAAGTATATTTACCTTTCAATACATGAGGTATGGCGTCCAATGCGTGTTCATAAGCGCACTTATTAAAATCCGGCTTTGTTCTTACACACGGCACGATATAATCGGCTAAACATAAAAAATGAATAGAAAAATATTAATTAACAAGTCTATTAATTCCTATTTTTATCAAAATTCTCATTGCCAAATACTTACGCAATTTTTGACCGTAGGAAAGTCCCGCGAAAAGAAGACTAACAAATATTATGAAATGCATTTTAGAATCACGATAGGCACAAGTTAAATGACCAAAGACATATACAATACTGTCTCTTAAATATATGGGATGTCACTTCAAGGTTTAAATAATCCACCGGTTGTTACGTTACCATTTTTAAAGTAGCTCACTAGTTTGACGGCTTAATTTGTTTTTTTGTGCATACTAGCACAAATAATCGTCACCTTTGTTGATGCTGTTCATTAATTTCGTGTTAAAGTGCAAACAGTTACTATACAGGGCGCCTGAAAAATGTTTGATTAATATGAATTTTGTATTTTGCTATTGTCTAGTTGTATTGTATAGAAGTATAAATAAATGCCTTCTAGACAACAGAAAGTAAAAGAGGATAACAAGAAAAGTAAATAAGGAAAAAATAAAGCAACTGGGTTTAAGTTTCAATGGGTTTTTTAATTTAATACAATATATATATATATATATATATATATATATATATATAATAACTTCGTGACCTTGGTATGATAGGGTAAACCTAATCAGTAGGCGATTAAAGGTCTGTATATTACTTCAAAATATATGTATTTAAAAAACTCTACATGTTTCGGCTGTATACGCCTTTTTCAAGAGAATACAAAATTGATTTATATCCTGTCATTCATATTTTGTATTCTCTTGAAAAAGGCGTATACAGCCGAAACATGTAGAGTTTTTTAAATACATATATTTTGAAGTAATATACAGACCTTTAATCGCCTACTGATTAGGTTTACTATATATATATATATATATATATATATATATATATATATATATATATGAAAAATTTGTGAAAAACTTATCCGCGCGGAATGTGCAAATATCGACATTTCACTGTTTTTACAGATCATCAGTGCACATTATCCGAGACAGACATGATATTCACTTCTATACTACGTGTATATATACGAACTGTAATGAACTTCATGTGTATGAGAATTAATAATTATTAAATCTCATTTTACATGCGATTGTCGCTATAATTTGTTGCATTCAATTCTACAATTCGGCAAATCACTTTTGCCCTAGATTGTAGACGCAACAAGCCGCGACGTCAACTGTACAAGTTGTCAGTACAAATGAAAAATTTGTGAAAAACTTATCCGCGTGGAATGTGCAAATATCGACATTTCACTGTTGGGTCTACAATCTAGGGCAAAAGTGATTTGCCGAATTGTAGAATTGAATGCAACAAATTATAGCGACAATCGCATGTAAAATGAGATTTAATAATTATTAATTCTCATACACATGAAGTTCATTATATATATATATATATATATATATATATATATATATATTAGATTTACATTAGAAACATTATTGTTTGGTGAATATGTCCTGTGTGTATATAGGCTGTTTACGGTCTTGTGATTTTATTTTCAAGGGATGATTAAATATCTTAAAATAATGTTATTAATGTAAAAATATCTTAACAAAAATTGCATAGTAAGAGTACCTCTCTTACTTATTACTTTATTTCTTTATTTTGAAGGAATGATTAAATACATTAAAAAAGAAGAGAAATAAGAAAAACACCCTAGCCACAATATATAACAATAAATACTATATACGTATTTCGGCAACTAAGTTGCCATCTTCAGTAGAATAACCTTAAAAACTGAAAAAATGTTAAACGTAGCGTGTTTGGCTAATGTAAACCTTAGAAGATATGCTCTTCATTAAATCGCCAGTGGGATAACACTAAATTCCTAACATCGAAATAACACTTATATACTACTTAAACCTAGCGTAAAATTTAGGGAACCGTGAAGCGTGAATAATGCTAAAAATAATGCTATTGTCACAATAAGGCATACAAACTGGACTGAGGGATTGGTCCATTGTCAGAATTCATTAATTTATTCTTATTTCTATATATATATAAATACTTTCATAACTATCTAATTCTCTATAATTATTAATAGTTTTAATCAACCTAAGGTTATTTGCGGGCACAGAATGACCTGTGTCCCAAATATGTCGGGCAACGCTAGATTTTTCGGGTCTGTTGAATCTAAAATGGGAAATATGTTCCTTGTAACGAGTTGAAATAGAATGTCTAGTTTGGCCGACATATTTTTGGCTGCAATCGTTACAATTAATTTCATATATACCAGATTTATGTTCTACCCGAATTTTGTCCTTGGTGTTCTGATGTGTCCTTGGTGTTCTGGTGTTCTGAGACATGCATGTCTCAGAACTGCTTTCAAATTGAAGGAAACTTCTATGAACATCGGCATGGCACAGCAATGGGCAACTGCTTGTCTCCATTTATGGCGAACTTGTTTATGAGTCATTTTGAGATAGAATTTAAGAGATCATTTAAATATTTCCCTAAAGTATGGATTAGGTATGTCGACGATATTTTCACGGCTTTTAATACCAAGTTGTGTAATTTGGACGATTTTTTAATAGAATTAAATTCGAAATTCTCTACAATTAAATTCACTATAGAAAAAGAAAACAATGAACAAATACCATTTTTAGATGTTTTGGTAATTAAGAATAATAATAACTTAGAAATAGATATTTACCGAAAAGACACCAATGTGAACAAGTTTATAACCGCCGATTCAAATCACAGTTTCCAACAAAAGATGGCATCCTTTAATTTTCTTATCCATCGGTTGTTAAGTTTCACGCTTACAAAAGATAGATATGAAAAGGAACTTGGATTAATCAGAAGCATCGCTACATACAATGGTTTCGACTCGAAAATAATAACCAACCTAATTAAGAAACATAGGCTTAGGAAACTTATTTATGATACCTCGAGCTTAGTACCTCAAAATGACCTAGGTGAGAAATTTGTTTGTTTACCGTACCATTCAGCCACTAGAAATATGAACGCTATCTTCAAAAACCATTCTCTTCGAATAGCGTTTAAATCGTGTAACTCATTAAAATCACTTTTAGGTAACACCAAGGACAAAATTGAGGTAGAATATAAATCTGGTATATATGAAATTAATTGTAACGATTGCAGCCAAAAATATGTCGGCCAAACTAGACGTTCTATTTCAACTCGTTACAAGGAATTTTTAGAGAAAAGTACCGGGATAAGCCCATAAGTCAATCAACAGTTAGTAAGATTGAAAGTAAATTTCGGGAACAGTAGTTGTGAAGAATCTCCCAAAATTTGAACGTCAAATGAAGATATACAACTTAATGTGTTACTATAAACTGAAAAAATCTACATTCAAGTATTAGAAGCATTGATTTGGACTACAATATAAACCACACTTCAGTTCTCAAACTTTTGAAACTTAAAGCAATTTCATCCATGCCAGCTATAATTCGTACATGAGTTGACAGAAGATGACTTTGATCATAGGCAAGAATTCTGTTACCAAGTGATGCAAATTTGCCTTCGCGATTCAATGTTTTCTTAGCGTATTTTATTTTCCGATGAAGCAACATTTGGTTTAAATGGAACGGTCAATATGCAGAATTGTAGATATTGAGCAAGAGAAAATCCCCATTGGATGCATGAAGTTCATACACAGTATACTCAAATAGTTAATGTATGGGCAGAAGTTATTGGTGATAATATTTTAAGTCTATTCTTTTTTGCAAACAATTTGAATAGAGAAAACTACTTGCAATTGATGTCTACATTAGCTGCATTATTTCCCAATGCAAACAACCAAATAATAGCATTTTGTTACAACATGACGGTGCTCCGCCTCATTACGCAATTAATGCGCGACAGTTCTTGGATCAACTTTTTCCAGGAGGATGTATTGGAAAAGGTTGGATTGAATGGTAGGCTAGGTCACCTGATCTAACGCGATTAGACTATTTTAGATGTGGCTCATTAAAAAGTAAAGTGTAGAAATATCGATCAAATAATTTAGGAGATCTTTGGCAAAGAATTCAGCACGAGATAATGTTAATATCACCTCAAACTATTCAAAATGTAAGAAATTAATTTTATCAACGTTTGGCATTGTCAGATGGTATAAGGTGGTCATTTTGAACATTTAGTGTAAATCCAATTTAAACACTGTTATTTCTGTGCTTTTTGGTGTCTTATGTTATTGTTAGAGTTGTTTCTAGTTAGAGAATTTAGTTTCTTTTTAGTTTTTAGTTGATTTTTGACAAAAAATTACTGAATTTGACCGTTTTGTTTTATACAACAGTTACTATTCATTTATTAATAAATTTTTAACATTCGAACTTTGAAGGCTCTTTTTCTCAATTTTTCTTTCAAATATAACATATTGAAAACAATAAAGAAAATATAGATTATCATTTTAAAAAAACGCCAATTTCATAACATGAAACACAAATGACATTAGAATCTGAAGATATGCTAAAAATATTTACATTTGAGATTTTTTCTAAAAAATTAATATTAACGAAGTTTTTACGAAGGATTTATTCCTTACTTTATTTCCATACTGTATAAAGTTTAACCGTATAAATAGATTTAATAGTATTGCAAAAAATAAGTCATTAAAAGATAGCAAAAGGTAATTCATATAAGATTAATTAAAATTACAAAATTTGAGAATGACGAAAACCTAAAATACTTCCATAAAAAAGTAAATATGAAAGGGATTATAAATAAGTACAGTAATATATAAAATATAAATATATAAATATCAAGGTAAAATAGGTATATGTAAATGAATTGGACAAAGCTATACAAATCGTGAATAATCTTGGTCAAAGTATTCATGCAACATCTATATTATTATGCTGTTTGATAAAAGGATATTGGCTATTGTTTTATAAAATCCTTTATGATCATTAACGTCATATCTACATATTCCTTTGTAAGTGGTTATACAGTTTGATTGCTATGTGCGTAAAATCGGATTGAGACAGTACTAGTACAGTTGTACTGTGGTAATTAATAATGAATTTACTCTTGTTACATATCTCACAGCTGTGATTTTCACAGCTAGAAGGCTATTTACGTGTTGAATAGATACAGAGTGAATTGGATAATACGTAACAGAAAGGCAACGTTGGTGTTCATAGTTTCATTTATAGATATTTTTGTTGTTTACTCTTGACTTTATACCCTTCTCAAATGTTATCGTATCCTGTGCTTTGTCTTCATTTTAAAATCTATTTACACTTAAAGTTTGATAAGTTTTGTTGGACCTCTTAAAATACAATTACAGTTTACATATTGATAAAAATAAATAGGGTACGCGGCATGGTGTAATAAACTATTTACTTTGATTGCTTCGGCTATTAAAAAAAGAATGAATGGCACTTGACTTTGTTCAAAAAGTATATAATGATTAACAAAATACTATAGGTCTTGCTTTTTTTGAGTATCTTTAGTTAAATAACTTTTCAGGCCGATTCACATTCTACAAGGTGTAATAAATATCGAAACACTCCTTTTTAATATTATTTAACATATACAAACAAGGAAATGATCGCGTTCATATGGAATTTAATTAACGGTAAGTCAGGTAAATTAAAAAAACTCTAAAATTAACAAACGATGAATTTATCATAAGAAATATCGAAATAAAATTACAAATTAACTAAACGGAGATTACTATATACATTGATTAAGATATATTTAATGACTGGTGTAATAAAGGTGTAATAAATATCAAAACACTCCTTTTTGATATTATTTAGCATATACAAACAAGGAAATGACCGCGTTCAAATGGAATTTAATTAACGGTAGGTGAGGTAAATTAAAAAAAACTCTAAAATTAACAAACGATGAACTTATCATAAGAAATATCGAAATAAAATTACAAATTAACTAAACGGAGATTACTATATACATTGATTAAGATATATTTAATGACTTAGATATATGAATGATGAGCTCTTTTATTGTTCATTTCTGTGTATATACATATTGTGCAAAAATGATATATTTTCACTTATCTAAAAATATGGCGAATATTCATCAAGCTCCAGCCCCGCGTCAACTTGTATTATAGAGAACGTGTCAGGAGGATTTCTTCTTCTTTGATGTAGTTGGTGACACAATTTACGTATTTCACTAGTCGGCCCCTATTATCCTAAGATGCATATCAAGCCCGGAGTATCTAGTACTTGATTGTCTGTAATTTGTATTAAACATTTTTAAATTAATCCTGCGTTTTGGTATGGTATAAAGTTTTTCAATTTAGAAAATAATTTTTTATCATTACTATCCTGCATTTACACCGAGCTTATGAGGCCTACAAGCAATGTTTTTTGTATTAACACGTCTCGGCTTGTTATTGCAGGTTTGTGTTGTCAGATAATTTGAAGTAAGCAAATCGGCATTTTTATACAAATTGTAACCTGCATTATTACAGAATGTACAAATACCTGTGCAGCATACTTTGACATTCAGTTGAATTGCAAAATGCATTGAGTGAAGTTGTAGTACAAAAGTAATAATGTCATCGAAAAATGTGTACAAACCGTAAAGTTTGGTGATCCGAAATTCGAGAAGACATTGTTGCAATAGGAAAATGAGTGCTGTGATCCACCTTCTGGAGAAAGTGATGTTTCAGAAGTAGAAAATGATGACATAATGGATAGTGATTTCGACTCAAATTGTGATGAGTTGTTTGTATCCAGTAGCGATGACGATGGTGATAACACTAATGCAGAAAATATTAGCAAGAGTGCTAATCCAAATCCGAATATTGCATCCACAAGATTTTATATTTCTTTAAACAGCCTGGAGTGGAGAATAGAACCACTAGCTAAAAATAAAATTCAACTGCATAATATTATCGGCGTGCACCTGCCTTGTCACAAAAACATATGTCTGCTACACCAAGAATAGCTTTTCAGTTATTTGTAACTGATGTTATTATGCAGGAAATTGTGCACTGTACTAATTTAGAAGTAAGACGTGTTAACAATGGGAAATAAAAAACGTGGACTAATGAGCTTTATGCATTTTGTGTATTACTTATTTATGCCGGAGTTGACAGAAAACTAGGTTGTTTCTACAAGGGATCCTTTTTCTGATGAATTTGCTAATCTCATATATGGAGCCACGATGTTCATATTTCGGTTTAAAGAAATGCGAAGATTTATTAGATTTGACAAAGAATTCGAGAAACACGTTTAGGGACCGGCAAATTAGCACTGCAACTTACATCTGAGATCTGTTTATTCAACAAAGAAAAACACGATCATACCAGATACCAATGTAACAATTGATGAACAATTTGTTGACTTCAGAGGCATATGCTGATTCGCTCGGTATATGCCAAGAAAGCCGGGAAAATATAGCCTGAAAATCTTTTGGATGTGCGAATCTAAATCTGGCTTTGCCGTTCATTGTTTTAGTTTATAAAGGACACCAGCCTGGGAAACCTATACATAAGAATCTGGGATTTGAAATAGTGCAAACGTTAGTACGTAGTATTCATAATTCTGGTCCGAATCTGACAATTGACAATTTTATTACAGTGTTCCATTGGCAGAGTATCTTTTGGGCAAGAAATATTGCTCTTATTGGTACGCTACGTAAAAATAAGCGAGATATTCCAAAGGAGATGAAATTATCGAAAAATCGTTTAGTTAGATCTTGGTAATTTTGATTCAAAAACAACCTAAGCATGGTGTGTTACGACCTAAAATGGAAAAATGCGTTATTTTACTAAGTACTATGCATCATGACGCAGCTGTCAACGACGATGCTAAAGGGAAGCTTGAAGTTATCTCCTAGTATAATAAAACAAAAGACGGTGTCGACGTTGTGGATCAAATGATATCCACATACACACGTAAAAGGCAAAGTAAGCGATGGCCTATGAGGTTTTTCTTCAATATAAATGATGTAGCAGCACTAAATATGTTTATTATTTTTTCCAAAGAATATCCCAATCTTTCTAAAAGATTTAGTAAAAGAACTGATGATGCCCTATATAGCAAAAAGATCGACCAACTCTAATATACGATGTAGCATTGTGGAGTGTATGATAGAAATTATTAATATCTTTGATCCACAGCTCAAACAAATGAAACGATCAAGAGAAGAAAATTCCCAGTATATCCTCTAAAATAGATCGCAAAAGCGAAATGATATGTAATATTAGTTGCAAAAAGAATATATGTATAGAACACATTGTAAGAATATGCATTACTTGTTATTCTAATCTATAAACAATTTTTGTTATACATTGAGAGCCAAAATGTTTTGTTCATTTTTAATTGTTAATAACACAACAAATACATCAATATTTAAATAATTATAATATAATATTAAACGTTAAATATGGAAGTTTTATTTCTTGAATATTATATTCGTTAAATGTCCTCCTTCTTTCGTCAAACACTCTTCTAAGCTTCGAATAAAATCACTCATTACTCTTTGAAGCATCTCCTGGGGAATAACGAACTTCTTACCGAATAATTGTTTTTGAGTTCCTTCACATTTCTTGGTTTATTTTTGAAGACTTTGCCCTTTAAATAGCCCCAGAGCAAAAAAAATTAAGAATAGAAATATCAGAAGATCTCCGCGTCCAAGTGAAATCACCGTTTCAAGAAATTAATCGATTCGGGAATGTCTGATGCAGGATATTCGTACTCATCCTTGCAGTATGACAGGTTGCTCCGTATTGTTGAAAAAAGTAATTTCTTTCTTCTTTGTCAAGTTGCGGTATCAAAAATGTTTCAAGCATATGTGCATACAGTTTAAAATTGATTGTGACTGTTCTTGCGTTTTCTTCGAAAAAAATATGGGTCTATGGTTATTTTACAGCACACCACATGGTGGCTTTTGGGGAATGTAAAGGTTATTCCAAGATTTCACACGGATTCTCAGTAACCCAATACCGATAATTTTGCTTATTTACCGTCCCATGTAGAGTAAGGTGCGCTTCCTCGCTCATGAGTAAATGTTATGTAATATTCGGTTGCTGGTTCCTTAGTTCCAAAAGACATCGACAAAACGCAACGGGCTGTTGTTTATCACGATCAGTTAACGAATGTACCACTACCATTTTATATGGGTGAAACTTCATTTTGCGTAGAATTCTTCATGTACTTTTTGCTAGATATTTGTAATATTGCCGCATGTCGTCGAATTAATCGATTAAGGCTACGCACAATGGCTCGTCTTACTCGATATTAATTAATAGCATTGCATTCAGATTTCGTTCTTCCGGTTGATTTTCGTTTCTCTACTAATCCATTATTTTGCCACTTCCCCACCCAGTACAAAATAACAGTTCGGGCAAGAACATCGCGAACGTTAAAATTTTCACGAAATAAACGCTATGTTTGGATAATAGAGTTACATATAATAAATTTTTCAATGCAAATTATATGTTGTTGTTTACTCCAACGCTCCATTTTAATAATAGTCAAAAATATCTCCAAAGCCTCATCTTTCAATTAATCTATCAATAGATTTGCGATAGGTAAATTATATCATTAGATGTTGCTAATTAAAAATGAACAAATCATTTTGGCTCTCACCATATAATAACTATGCTTGTTTTTTATGAAATGATCTCTTGAATGTAGCTTTATTTCAATAAATTTGTGTTGCCGAGTTTTATAATGAGCTTTGATAAGCGGACTTGTCAGGCCCAGTTTATGTGAAAGTAGATATTGTACCAGATATGTAACCTAGGGTTAAGAACCTTACTATGAAAGACTGTTAACGAGAAAGATAGATATGGCAGTCACGTCTAAATTAAACTTATATATGTAGAGAAATTGGCAGAATGTTCTAACTTATACGAGGTGCATTCAAGTTCTAAGGAAAGAGATAGAAGCATGTGCATTGTTTTAAAATGAGCATGCGTTCATTGGCAATACGTCACAGAGATGGCAGCACTGTACGGCAGATGGAATTGTAGCGGCAGCGTCGAGAATGAGAACTGTTTTAGATACTTAAAATGGCTACGTTTTCCTTACTTGAACAGCGTGCAATCATTCGTTTTCTGAAGTTGCGTGGTGTGATACCAATTGAAATTCATCGACAGTTGAAGGAGACATATGGTGATGGAGTTATGGATGTGTCGAAAGTGCGTTCGTGGGTGCGACAGTTTAATGAAGGCAGAACATCGTGTGACAACAAACCGAAACAACCTCGGGCTCGCACAAGCCGGTCTGACGACATGATCGAGAAAGTGGAGAGACTTGTTTTGGGGGATCGCCGAATGACAGTTGAACAGATCGCCTCCAGTGTTAGCATTTCCGTCGGTTCTGTGCGCACAATCCTGCATGACGACCTGAAAATGCGAAAAGTGTCCTCCAGGTGGGTGCCACGAATGCTGACGGACGACCACAAGGCTGCTCGTGTGGCATGTTGCCAAGCAATGTTGACGCGCAACCAAGGCATGAATGGGACTTTCTTTTCGTCGATTGTGACAATGGATGTGGATGCCATTTTTCAATCCAGAAACAAAGCGCCAGTCAGCTCAATGGAAGCACACAGATTCACCGCCACCAAAAAAATTTCGGGTAACCGCCAGTGCTGAAAAAATGATGGTGTCCATGTTCTGGGACAGTGAGGGCGTAATCCTTACCCATTGTGTTCCAAAGGGCACTACGGTGACAGGTGCATCATACGAAAATGTTTTGAAGAACAAGTTCCTTCCTGCACTGCAACAAAAACGTCCGGGAAAGGCTGCGCGTGTGCTGTTTCACCAAGACAACGCACCCGCACATCAGGCTAACGTTACGCAACAGTTTCTTCGTGAAAACAACTTTGAAGTGATTTCTTTTTTTGGCTGTTTCCAACAATGAAAGACACTGTCCGTGGCCGCACATTCACCAGCCGTGCTGCTATTGCTTCAGCGATTTTCCAGTGGTCGAAACAGACTCCTAAAGAAGCTTTAGCCGCGGCCATGGAATTATGGCGTCGACGTTGTGAAAAATATGTACGTCTGCAGGGAGATTACGTCGAGAAGTAACACCAGTTTCATAGTTTTCGGGTGAGTAGTTAGTTAGAAAAAAAATCGGAGGCCTTAGAACTTGAATGCACCTCGTATATAGATCAAATTGACAAATTAAGAATATTTTTCAATTAATGACTTTCGTATTTAATAAACACTAGAAACGATATATGTTTAAATTTATTTATGAAATGCTAAATAATGATAGGATTTATTTTGTAACAGATGCATATAAAGATTTTCTAGAGGAATTTGCAAATGAAGCTATTCCGCATGATCATTTCAGTACGTCTATTCTCCGTTTTGTGCAATTATTTAGGGAACAGGTAGGGTGTATTACAGGAAAGACAGTAGTAGGCCAACGATTAGAAACTAAGTAACTGTTAGAACAAGAGGTGAGGTAAGTAATTGAGGAATGTCAAGATTCCTGTAGCAAGAACTAGATTTCTCTTATGGTACCACTAGACCCTATGAAATATTTCTCGTAGACATATCCTAAAGGCAATAATTTTGTCAACGATTTTGATCATTTCAATCATAATAATATAATAGATTTTTTTTTAAAAACATAAAAAAAATATGCGTGCTAGAAATACGTCAATACATTAAGAAATAAACCAAAATACGTAGAAAACAAAAAATCATTAATGTTATAACAATTCAGAGATAATAAATATTCCTTTACAAGCGATTTAAATTATTTAAGACCATTAAAGTTTTTAAATGTACTTGGTAATGTATTACATATTTTACAGCTCATAAAAAACATCTTTTCTAATAAATAGAGAGTTCATTAGCACCATAAGTATGTAATTAATAGTACTCATGATTAACGTTATTAAAAACGAATTTAGGAGTATATTTGCAAACATATAAAAGAGTTTCCAGAATATGTAGGTTATAAAATGTTAGCAAATACTTAAATATAAATATATCTTTGCAAGAATCGCCTTATTTTAAATCATATACCTATATAATCCCCAAAGCTTTTTTCTCTAAGAGAAATGTTTTGGCAGCATGAGGCGACACCCTTCAATACATGATACTATAACGCCTCAGAGCCAAACAGCTTTCAAATTTGTGCATAGGAGGTTAATATGAGAAAGCTATTTTAAATTCTCATTAAGTATTTCCTAATACGAGGGATACCTTTTCTATTTTTAGAATCAACCCCACTAGATGGTGCTTTTGACATATCACTATATTCTTAAAATTTGGCATTTGCCAATGAGAAATCCGCGATAGCTTAAAAATTGAGTCAGTAGTATGTTGTCAGTGACAGTTTTAAGACAGTAAGTTTGTAAAATAGTGGAGATTACTCGTGAAGGTTCGATTTTACATGAACATTTATTAGTAAAAAGAATATGTTCCAGATGGATTCCACATAACTTGACCGAAGTACAGAAAGCAGCTCGTGTCAATTGGTGTAAAGAGATGCGCAAAAAATTTGACGTAGGAACCGCAAAATCCGTATACAACATCGTAACAGGTGACGAAACATGGATATATGCGTATGAGCCGGAAACCAAGCAACAATCTACTGTATGGGTGTTCCAAGACGAACCGCACCCTACAAAAGTTGTTCGTGCAAGGAGCACTTCCAAGAAAATTATCGCTTCGGCTGTACAGGACACATAGCAACAATTCCTTTGAGAATCGAAAAACGGTTAACGCTGAATGATATACAGTAATATGTTTGCCAAAACTTATAGACGAAATCAGGAAGAACAACCGAAAACGTCGCATTATTCTTCATCACGACAATGCGAGTCCCACACAGCACGTCTAACAGATGACTATTTGAAGGAGAAAAGTGTTGAAATAATGTCTAATTGTCGATATTCATCTGACTTGTCGCCGAATGATTTTTTTTTTGTTCCCATCTGTGAAACAAAAAATGCGTGGACAGCGATTTTCAAGACCTCAAGAAGCAGTCGAAGCCTTTGAAAACCATGTTTCTCGGATACAACCTTCAGAGTGGAAAAAATGTTTTAAGAACTGGTTCGTACGCATGCAAAAATGTATAGACCATAAGGCGAATATTTTGAAAAACAATAATATAGTTTGTTCCCGAAAATTTTTCTTCCCAGATTTTGTAAAAATAAAAAGGTGACCATCGTACTTTGGCATAATATGTAAAAAAATAATTATGTCCTTGAACTTCTATATCAAGAGGTTGATTTTGTTGTTAAAATAAAAATAGTTGGATAGCTTCCACTCAATATTTAAAATTTAAGAGGCAAGTTCTGCTTCTTGCTTTAGTTCCAATATATCTGGAAGTCATGATGAGGTTAATTTGTAATGTGTAAACAAAAAAATAAATAAAACAATTAATTATCAATCCGATATACTTTTGAAATACTAAAATATAGACACTTTTTCATCATCATAATGGCAGGTAATGGAATGATTGATAAATTAATAAGTAGAATTAATCTAAGACATGAGTGATAATCGAGAAGTGTGAAAAAAAATTGTTTATTTTGTTTTTTTCAAGAATAAATTTTGAACTGATTCGCATCTGCCATCACTATTTTGTAGTTTGTACCAAATAGGTTTTCTTACTTACATAATTATGTATTATCTGGACGAATAAACATTTCTAAATAATCTATACTATGGTAGAGATCGTTTATGACTACTAGGAATAGTATTATAGTTCAACTAAGCAAATATGACCTCCAAAGCAGCACTGTCGATATGTTGTGTACATTCCTAGAAAGAACTTTAGCGGGCTAGATTCAAATAAATTGTATAAAATTTGCAAGCTAAAATCACCAAAGCATAGAACAGGACTGTACACACACTCAAAACCCAAACTTGAGGGGTGAGGGGTAAGACGTTAGTAAAATAGTTCGCATATTTTCAGGGGGTCAGATTTACTTGGTTGGTAGTCTTAATATTGATATGTATGGAATTTACAGCAGCTGTTGCTGCTTATTAATAGTTTATCATTGTTTATTTTATAAAATGGTGTTTTCCCTCAAGATTGGAAAACAACTTACATAGTGCCTGTGCCAAAAGTAAGTGGAAGAGTATAGATCAATTAATATTGTGCCATGTTATGAAAAGGTTTTAGAGTTGTGTGTGCGAAATCAGTTGAATGACTACTGCAAGAGGAACCTAATTATAGTTCCGAACCTGCCAGGTTTTAAAAAAGGACATTCCTGTGAAACGGTATTGGTTGGTATATGTGATAGGTGGTTAAAAGCAATAGATACTGGTCAATTAGTGGTAGCGGTATTTTTAGATTTTAGAAGGGTATTTGAAACTATTGACAGATAATTAATGTTAAGAAAATTAGAAAATATAGGTATTAGGGGCAAAGCTCTAGACTATCTCGAATCATATTTGGATAATCGTCTTCAGTTGGTCAAGTACAATGACGTAATGTCGCAAACAGTAACCACTAAATACGGTGTTTCTCAAGGTACTGCGCTTGGACCATTGTTATTTAACTTGTATGAAAATGATGTATGTAAATGATGATCTAGAATCAAGAATTGTGATATATGTATGTTTGCGAATGATACTATGGTGTACGTATGTGGGAATTAATTAAATAGTTTTATAAAAGCTATTAGTTCTGAACTTTGTTTAGTTTATGGGTGGATGTGCGATAATTATGTAAGTGTTAATATTAAAAAATCAAAGTTATAAATCAAAGGTTATAGGCAGTAAGTACAAGTTGTGTAGTGTTGATATAAGTCAAGTTAGACTATATGTAGAAAACAATCAGATGGATAGAGTCGATAGAATGAAATATTTAGGAATACTTTTAAATAATAATTTACTGTTTAAGGACAATACTAAGTACGTCATGTCATGAACAAAATCGAAATGTCGAAAAAGGTTAGTTTTCTAAGTAGAATAGGGAAGAACTTAAGCATGTGTGTTAAGCTTCTACTGTATAAGTCTATAGTCTCTCCGCATTTAGATTATTGCTCTTCAATATTATTTAATCTAAACGAGAATGAAACTCAATAGCTACAAAACATTCAGAACAGAGCAATGAGAATTATTTTAAAATGTAATAGGTATGCTCCAATATCAGTAATATTGAGTACCTTGAATTTTGTTAAATCTATGTCAGAGAATATTATTCAAAAGTTTAATATTTATATATAAACTCAAAAACTATATTTTACCATAATATTTGACAGATAATATGTTATTAATTATGAATGTTCATAACTATAATACTCGCTGTGTGGAGAATTTTTACATATACCTACACCTATAGAAGAACACACACAACTAGATATGTTTTGGCGAGTGGTCTTAGATTATATTTACATATATTTAAGCGATTATTAATAAAGTATATAGGAAAACAAAAGATGATTAGTTAATAGTAAATTTATGTCAACATATGTTTTTGTAAAAAGGGAATTGCTTAATAAAGATATTATTATTATATTATTATTATTAATCGTTTATAATTAAATTTCTTTTATTAAAAGTGCACTTGCTCATAATGTTGCCCCTTGTACATTTACTCCCAATTCGGGGTTCACATGACAACTAGCAATTTTAGTTATTCTGTTAACAACACTTTAGTTTTCTTTTTTGGCTCTAGAGTTTTTGTATTATCTATATAAGAAATCTCTTTTGAACGGTGTTTTCCAATAATAGTGATATGTCTTTAAATTGAAATGATACAGCAACAAATAGACGAAACATTTTTATTTTATTTTAGAGTTTAAGAAAATAATATCATTTAAATGAGAGCATCTGCTTCTCCTGCAAGACTGAATTCGACGAACCCAATTTTCAAGAACTCTTTTCAATAAATTAGGCCTTATGTCACGAATGGTGCGTTGAATATTTAATTTTGATGCATCAATTGTCTCTGGTCTATTCTCATAAAAAATAGACATTAAATAACCTCACAAGAAGAAGTATAAAAGTGTTAAATGACAGCTTTTGAATGTCATTTGACAAGCTCATTTCTGGAAATAAACTAGCCAAACTTTTGACACAAAAACCAATGGTTTCACGGGTCTTGTAGCACGTAGTGCCATTTTGTTAGAACAAGATGTATTAGTTAAATCACTGTCATTCAGTTCAGGCCATAAAAAGTACTGCTCACCCATTGACCATTGACCACCATTGACAGTAATTGAATCTCCATTCTCATTTTGGAAGAAATTAGGACCGATAGTTTTACCGTACTTTAAAGCATACCAAACGGTCACATTTGCAGAATAAAGGTCTGTGACAAATTACTTATTTTCTCTCAAATAACGACAATTTTGCTTGCGCACCATTCCAGAGAGGCGAAAATAAGTTTCTCGGAGAGTATCTTTTTCACATCAAAATCATGATTATTTTAGAGTTGATTCTAAGGCAAAATCAGCAAATGCAAGACGTTTGCGATGGTCGAAAAGTATCAATTCTTGCGTAAAAACAATTTTGTAAGCTTGTAAACTCAAATTTTTACGTAAGATACGCAAAGTAGACGTTTCAACCACCAGCAATTATTGTTAAGGTTTTAGAATAGATAAATGATGGTTTTCATCAACACTGTCTTGAACTGCAATAATATTATCAGCATTTAGAGTATTTCGTTATCCTACTGGAAAGCGCGCATTATATAAAGAAAAATTGCGCTGGAAATTTTTAACAGCTTGACGAATGGTAAGTACAATAAATCGATTATGAAGACCATAAATTGTAAGAAGTACCACAATAAGTTGCAATAAAAGATAACGATTATCTTGATAAATAGATTGGATAATTTCTAATTCAACGTCGCTGAAGCGTATGTTTTCCATGACGAAATTACAGATTTTACTTGATAATAATAGATAATTTTAGTATTTTGAACATTGCTGCTACATAATTGTACAAGTGCCTGGACGTGCTGACGTCCAACCCAAAATTAGATAGTAGTTTAAAATTATTAAATTAATGACATGTTTGTTACTACTAGTTTATTTACGAACAAATACTTCACATATTGAGTTTAATTATTAATATTTATTATCTAAATTTTCCTATTCAGTCCTTTTTTGTTTAATTTTGACTGAAATCAATTATCGCAATACAACTGAAATTATTAACTATTTCCAAATATATCACCCGTATTGCAAACCTCATATATTCCATTTCCAAACAGATTTCTTCGGCAATAATTTCTTGTCTTATTGTATAGTTTCTTAAAAGTAGTTATTGTTTACAAATCTATTTATTGCACTAAATATAGTTATTCGAATAAAACATTTTCTTAATTCCTTGTTGTACAGGGTTTTTCACGTAACCCGTTCGTTAGAAGTTTTCTATGTTACCGCCTTAGGATACTTTTTAAAATTTGCACGAAATCTGGATACTTGATGTATTAAAATAAAATATTTACACTCATGATTCTCATGAACCACTTTCGGTTATACCGGAAATCATAGCCAACTTTAACATTTTAAATGGAATGTTATACTTTTTATTGCTTTTTTAGATTCCTTGTACAGTACTATAACACTTTGTATTAAGTTTTTTTTTTGCAAAAAATTAACCGTTTAAAAAGTACAAGAAGAAACAAAAAATTTCACAACTATCAAAATAATTCAAAAATGGTTATTTTTGAATTATTTTGATCTTTGTGAAATTTTTTGCTTCTTTAATGTACTTTTTAAAACCACATATCTCAGGCGCATTGGATTTGAACTACGTCATATTTCTACTGGGAGCAGCGAAAGGTATATGATTCCGAGTAATGTCTAAACATTTTAAGATTACAGGGTTTCCAAAATTTATTGATTATTTAAGTAATCCTTAATTAAAGAAAAATCGATTTTTTATAATGGAACATCTTGTAGATGAGCACGTCACAGTAAGTAGATAAACATATTGCATGGTACAGGTATATGTTTCCCTATGTCTATATCTCATAGAGTTATTAATTATTATTTTCTAAATTGAGCATTATCAAGAAAAATTGTAGAAGTAAGCCTTGAAAAGTAAATCTGATCTGTAAAAATTGCCACAAAGTTTATTTCGTGTCTAACTAGTTCTATGTTGTTTACAAATATGTGAGACGAATTCAATATTTATTCTAATAGAGATATTTTGAGTTTATTCTACATTCATGGTGAATCTCTTCAAATTATTGAAAGAACATGTCGACATTTTAATGAATGATACCCACATTTACCAGCAATTAATAAAACTAAATTCAAAATTATTAATGATTATTTTCTAAATTGAGCATTATTAGTAGATAGCTTTTGAAAAAAAATCTAAATAGTTTTGGAATTATACCAATTATATATATAGATTCATCAATTTTTTTGCGAAAAGTTAGAAAAGAAAATAAATTTCAAAACCGAGAAAATATTTTATATCATATGAGATAACAAAAATTACAAGCAAAAACTGAATAAAATCAATATATTAAAGACATATAATGCGTTAATAATAATATTCGTAAATGTTCAAAATGATTTGCGATCTAAACAAAGCATGACACTTATTAAGTCTGTTGAAGTTGCTTTTCTTACTTGTTCAGCGTTCAAGTTTCGAAAACCATCTCTTACTCTAGTTATAAGCTTCTTTCTGTTTTGCACGGGAAACGAATAAACCTCATTTTTCATCTGACCACATAAATAAAGATCAAGGGTAGTCATATCGGGGGATTTAGGTGGGCAAAACCAAGGTCCATTACGGACCAATCCACTTATCCTCAAAGATATTGGTTAATTCCCAATATACCTCATGTGAAAAGTGAGCGGGTGCTCGATCTATTTGAAATCAACACAGGTTATTCAAAAATAGTAGTACTAGTTTACTTAACAATTGTAGTTAACACGCTTGTTAAATTCTGGTTATAAATTTCATTTTCAACGTGGGTATGTATAATTATAGTAAAAACATTAGAGCTAAAAGTGTCTTGAAAATTTGCTTCTCTAATGGCATATGGATTTTGTTGTGCCCAATGATGACAATTTCTTCTATTAAAAACCCTTAAAATTTTAGATAAAAAACTGGGATCTTCTTGTGCTTTAGTTAAAATAAACTCGCAAAATTTAATTCTTCTATCTTGATCTCCTGGATAAAAAGCCTAAACTGATCGGAAAGAATAAGGATGCATTTTATTTTTCTTTAAAATCCTTTGATGGACATGAAATTCATACATCTGTAGACGCCGCCGGTGTAGAATTGGTTGGATGCGCATGAAAATATCCCAAAACAACGATTTCATTATCTTCGTCGCCCGTAATCGGTTTTGGAAATGCCTTCTTGACTTGAATACCAAAGCGAATGGAATTTGACTCTATTCGCATGAATTTAGTTTTCTTCATTGCTGGTAAATGTGGGAATTTTTCATTAAAAAGTCGGCATGTTCTTTCAATAATTTGAAGAGATTCACCATGAATGTAGAATAAATTCAAAACATCTATGTTATAATAAATATTTAATTCGTCTTAGATATTTGCGAACAACATAAAACCAGTAAGAGACGAAATACACTTTGTGATAATTTTGACGGATCAGATTTACATTTCAAGGCTTACTACAACGATTTTCCTTGATAATGCTCAATTTAGAAAATAATCATTAATAATTCTAAAACTATGAGATATAGACATAGGGAAACCTATACCAGTACGATGAAAAATGTTTATCTACTTACTGTGGCGTGCTCGTCTACAAGGTGTTCCATTAAAAAAAAATCGATTTTTCTTTAATTAAGGATTACTTAAATAATCAATAAATTTTATTTTTATTTTATTCGGAATCTTATACCTTTCGCTGTCTTTAGTAGGAATATGATGTAGTTTAGATCAAATACGCCTGATGTATATGGTTTCAAAAAGTACATTGAAGAAACAAAAAATTTCACAAAAATCCAAATAATTCAAAAACGGTTAATTTTTTGCAAAAGAAACCTTAATATAAAGTGTTATAGTACTTTACAAGGAATATAAGAAAGCAATAAAACGTATAACATTCCATTTAAAATATCAAAGTTGGCTATGACTTCCGATATATCCGAAAGTGGTTCATGGGTGTAAATATTTTATTTTGACAAATCAAGGATCAAGATTACGTGCCACAAATTTTCAAAAGAGTCCTAAGCCGTTAACATAGAAAACTTCTAACGAATGGGTTCGTGAAAACCCCTGTATACTTTTATTGATAAAAATCTTTCCTAACATTTAAACTCAATATCCTCATTTTGAAAGATAGAACATTCCAAAAGGTTAAACAAATCACTCTTCAATTGAAAAAAATACTGTAAGCAAACTGTTAAGGTAGAATCAGTTAAATGTCATCGTAATAATGTCATTGTAGTTATCTATTTAATTAAACAATGATTTATTTACAAATGTGACCTCATTTCCGAAAATGCTCTTAGAGTCAATATGCTTCAAAAAACGATTTTGGTATAGTTAATATAAGATAAAGGCTATTCTAATTATGTGTACAGCTTTCTTTATTACTAAATTGAAATAAAATTTCAATGTCGCTTTAAAATTGTTTGTTTAAAAATAATTCGCGTTTCAGGAGACGGAAAAAATAGCAAATTGCTATGATTAAATCTAATCTACTATATACTAATTAATTTAATGTATATTAGAATTTTCCATCTTTTTTTAAAGTAATTGTTATATAAATACAAGATTTCTATTTTCTCTTCTCGTTATCCTTGAATATTTCGATTACGTTAAAACAAACGGGAAAACCTTTAGCGAAATTATATTTTTTAGTAAGATTGACAAAATGCTATCACACAAAACATCAATTTACGTAACAGCAAAGTATGTAATAATTTCGAAGTGGCTTTATTATACCGTGTGCGTCAATAGTGTGTTGGCGGAGTTTGGCTTAAAAACTAACAAAGATAAGAAAGTAAGATTTTCTGTACGGTAAAATTATTAACGAATATACAAGGTGTTACAAATTCCCACAACCTCCAGATTTTTCAGTTTAAATGGACTGCTATATTTTTTAGAAACTATTTCGATGGCCACCTAAATTACCTTTACAGTGATATATTGTTATGTGCACTTCCTACAACTAGTTTAGGTTATATCGGAATTTTTCGAAAAAATTTTACAGTCTGGCGTTATAAGACGTAGGCTGAAGATGGGTATGGTGCATCAAATTATTCGTTTTTATATCAATTTGGGGTCTAACACTTTATATGTTTTAAGATGGTAAAAATATATACAGGGTGCTGAATTTGTCGCGCCACATTTATCGAAATTCAAAAGCTTCTTTCTCGATTTTTATTTAAACGGAACCTATGTTTTTCGATATTGTCAGCATATTCCCTGTAAAATTACCTTCAAAATGATACCAATAACGTAATACTTATATACAGTATTTTCAACGATATTCCATTTTTATGGAAAATATCTTTAATATTATTCAATATGAGGGACGCCCATTATGGCTCTTCTTCTGTTTTGAGTTGGACGCCAGAACGTCCACGCATTTGAGCACACTGCTCTTTGTACTAGCCCAATATGGCTATCGCAATTTGAATTATTTAGTTGTTGGTTATTAATGGAGTCACCTGAAATAGAACCAGTTGTTCTGAGTAAGCTAGTGCGCAAATCATGTTTCTGTCAGTCCTGATGGAGCAACGAGTAAATATGAAATTTTGATGTAAATTAGGTAAAACTGTAACAGAAATTTACAAGATGTTGAAATCTGTATACAGTGATAACACCATAAGTGGTAGTACTGTGCTTGAGTGGCTTAAACGATTTAAAGATGGACGTGAAAGTGTAGAAGATGACACTAGAACTGGACGCCCGTCGGCCATGTCGAAATGTAGATACGATACGAGAGTGCGTCAACTTGCGGCACGAGATCGACAAATGTCAATGTCGAGATCGACAAATTTCAATGTTGATAGGAGAGTTAAACATGAATAAGGAGACGATTCGACATATATTGCATGAAGATTTGGGAAAGAGGAAGATTTGTGTCACACAATCTTAAGCGTGAGTTACATTACACTTTTTTTCGTACTAGAAACTTGAACAAGTTCTTGTACAAGATTTCATACAAGTTTTAATTTATGCTATATTGAATAGAGGGCACCAAACTTTGAGTGCGTTACCAACATAAAATACAAATTTCTGTTTGTTTAATATTATATATTTGACGTTTAGACGGGTTGGTTATTTATTACCTCTTAGAGATACAAAAATATTAAAAAAATTAATTCGAAAACCGATATATCGGTGCCCCATATTTTGTAACTGAACATTCTGACACAATTTCTATTAATTTTCAGAACAAAACAAACACTACGTAACCTGCAATTATTATATGATTTTTATTTAAAAGAAACAGTTGGTACAAACGAAATGGTGTTTAATGCGCAAGTCTAGTATGAAACTTGGATGAAAAGTGGGATCGGATCTAGTTTTGTAGTTTAGAAACTTTGATGTATTTCTTCTGAATTACACTATCAAAGTTTCGACAAGTACATCTAGTTTGAAAACTTGTCCAAGTTTCTAGGCGAAAAAAGTGTAATGTAACTCAGGCTTTACGGATGAGCAAAAAGAGAGAGAGTTGCACCGTGCGAAGGCTGTTCAAAATTGTCGCGGCGATGCATATTTTCTTAACTGCATTGTTATTGGTGATGAATCATGGGTGTTTCAGTGCAACCTTAGACAAAGCGCCAGAGCGTGCAGTGGATTGGAAAAACATAACCAAGTCCCAAAGTTTTCGTTTGCAAAAATCCAGAATCAAAATCATGCTGATTACGGTTTTCGATGGCCGTGGTATAATCCGTAAAGAATTTTTACCGGAAGGACAGTCAGTTACTGGTGCATACTACCTTGAAGTGATGAAGAGATTACTGATACAAATTTCTCGATACACAATATCAATAAAAGGGTAGATGGTTCTTTTTACATGAGAAACCACCGTCATATTCTTCACTAATTGTAAGGGCATTACACACGAAAGAAGGAGTTGTTGAGATTAATATTCACCAGACTTGGTATCGGCGAATTTTTTTCCTTTTTCCTATAGTAAAAACTGTTCTCAAAGGTAAACGATTTCTTCGGGTGCGTTTGTTGACTCTTTTCAAAAACGTTTAGAACGTTGCAGTAAGCATAATAATGTGAATAGAAATTACTTTCAATAAATATAAATTATTTTTTTGTATTACTTCAATTGTGTTCTTGTATTTTGTACCAATCTGGGAATTAAATTGCCACACCTCGTATGAATATGTCACATAAATTAAAATATTAGTGTAAGTTTACGATATTACTGATATACGATATCTTTTCCTTAATTTTTGCTTTCATCATTAGAAAAACAGATATATTTGTTTGTACAACGACTACAGCATACAATATAGTATTAAAATATAATTATGAATATTGTTACAATATCTTGGTGGATGGTGTGTACCGGCAAATATCCGTAGCGGTATCGCTGTTCTATGAGCATGCGTAACTCAGCGGAAATAATAGAACTTTGGTGTGTGACCTCGAACACACTATCGTCTAGTAACCCGGTTGGTTAGTTCAGTTGTTTTATTTTGCTTTGGTACCGCTGGGTTTCTTATCGAGAAAATTTACACTAAAATAGTTGGCTTATAGGGCGGCATACAGTGTTTCTGGAATTTTATTTGATTGGATTGACGTTATCGTCTAGACCGGAGATTAATTAATCCCCCCGAACATCTGTGGTGTTTTTGTTACGAGTTTTATAACTAATTGACTGCTGAGATTTGCCGTACGAGTTGTTAAATCAACGGAGGTGGAGAAAGGTATTGGATTACGTGTGCCGGAAATCATTTGGAGGATCACGTGTGAAGTGGAAACGACGCCATAGCGGCTGGGTAACCTCGAGCAATAGCCGCAAGTTGTAAGGTAGTTTTGACCCTAATTAAGCCGTTTTATCTGAAAAATTAACACTCAAAAACTTGTGCTCTAAGGAAATTAGAGACATGCAATATTGAGAATACTTAATTTATTCTGTCTTTTGCTTTAAACATCCAGTAATCTCTTTGTTCGTATATTAACTCAAACTAAATTATACCTTCTTTACCTTAGACATTTATTAACTCCTTTGTTCGAAGGTTATAGTAATATCGATCACATTAATTTAGTATTTTCTTTCATTATCTAGGCAAAGAATAATTTATTTTGACCATTTAATGCTTTAGTATTGTTTATACCGATTAATAGATAATTTAATGTATTTAATACTTGCGATGATATAATTTAGATTAACAGAAATTTGTTGATTCAAGTTATTTAAGAATTTAGTGCATAAGAGTGCATTTCATTTGTTTTTACTTTATTTTAATAGAGTCATAGAATATGTGGCCCTAAGTTTGCGTATATAATATTAAATTTCGTTTGTGAATGAATACCCAAAGCCTAGCGTATGCGTATGGCATTTGCTTGTATACTTTTCTTACCTTGTTTTGTACTCTAATATATACATTCCGGTCTTATACCGTATCGTACAAAAGTTATAATTACCTATTTTTGTTTTATTGTCTTGTAAATTTTATTATTGACGAAACCGTTTATAATAAATTTGGTTCTTTTTCTTTAATGTGGAAAACTTTTTAAGTTTTAATCAGTTTATCAACGTTTCGATAAGAATAGCATGACCATCTTCATCGAGTCTTACGCCGTTGGTACTGGCCGTCTGCTTTGTCACTTTCAGATCATCCCACTCAACGCAAGGGAAGTCCGAGGAGGGTGTTTGGATTACGCAACATTCTTCTTCTTCCAAAACCAGTTTTCGTGGACCTTTTATTGTTGCACGTTGCGTGTAGCAATATATTTAGTAAATTTCTATGAGACACCGTAATTCGCTTAGAAAAGTTACATGTGCCATTCTTCCGACTAATTAATTGCAAAGTTTAAATAAAGGCTGCAGAAAGCTCATTTTATACAGATATTTAAGCTTTGCAACAGATACTATAGACAATCATGAACTATGAACAGTTACAAAAAAATATTTAAAGAAGTAAATGGCTACCCAGATCAAGGTGGCGTTGAGTTGAGTAAAGTTCATGGTATTTTGTATTCTGTACATCGATTGGAAGTACGCGAGACGCTGAAACTGGCATTTTGATTGAATGATGCATCTTGCATTAAAAATAATACGAGTATATTGACAAAGCCAAGTGCATGATGGGTACCGCGATTATAACTATTAATCGAAAACGCTTGCAATAGGACATTTCAATGTAGTTTTTGGAGATGTTTAATTTTAATTAGGATTTTTCATGTCGTTTCATGACTGTGGACGAAGCATGAATCCACTAATATACAAGTGAGTCGAAACAACAGTTTTAGTAATGGACTGGTAAAAATGCTCTAAAGGGGGCGAAGACGGTTTTATCGACCGGAAAAGTTATAGCTTCTTGTTTATCAGTATTCTTAAGAAATTATCCATCTTGACTATTTGGACCCATCATGAAACGAGTTTTAATGTTCTTAAGTTCTCAAATACTATAACATATTTTCAAAATAGCGATTCTTCGAACACCAAAACATCAAAGCCACTGCTGATTTTGTTTCGTCTGTTATTCCTCAATGCAAAGACATTAAATTGTGGTGTATACCCGTTGCGGTTTCGCTGTTCTTCGGACATGCGTGACTTGCGTTACAGAGGATATACGATTGGCGCGGGACTTCGGTCATTGCCGTTGAAAACTTCGGCTAGACCTGTTGTCTTTTGTTTGTTTGCAGCTGTTTTTTTTTATCGAGAAAATTTACACCTAAATAGGTGGTTTATTTGGCGGCATACAGTGTTTGTTGAACCTCAATTTATATGATTGGATTGGCGTTGTTGTCTTACCGCAGATTAAATTGTACCTTCGAACATCTGTAGGTGAGCGTTTTTCCCGTTAATTTTCTTTATGACATTTTTGTGTCTCAATCTATATGTTTCGCTATTTCTAATGCATACGACCCTACTTCTGTAGGGTTTTTGTTACCGGTTCCTGATATTGGTTCTATAAATATTTGATGTTGAGATTAACCGTTCAAGTTTAAAACCATCGGAATTAGAGCATCTGTTGTTAAAGCAGTGAATAAAACCACCTGGATCGGAAGTTTCAACGAAGATCACGTGTGAAGCGGAAACGATTCCATTGTTGTGGGTTAGAACTATGTCTACAACTCGCAAAGTAGTGCTGTACTAATTACGCCGTTTTAACTGATTGGATATTTCTCAAAAACCAGCATTTGTGCTATAAATAATAGCATCTTTATCGTCACGTACCGAAAAATAAAGAATTTTTAATTTAACCCCATTTTTGTCTTGAACGTTAAATAATTTCTTTGTTGTAAAATACATTAATGTAGTTCACAGTAATCTTTCAATCTTTTGCCTTGTACATTTTTGCAATTCTTTGTTCATTTAAAAGTTTAGTACTGATAACACCAATTTGTAATTATTTTTGTGTATTTAGCATTTGCGTTGATACTGTTAGACTATATAGAAAATTTGTCGTTTCACTTTAATTAAGAATAACGTGAATAACTTTGGTATTTCTTTGTTTGTATAATTAGCGTCTTAAGGTATGTAGTAATAAGTTATCGCGCAAAAGGCTTAATTTCGTTTGTAAATGCGTATACCAGAGGTCTTCTTTTTTTGTAAACAAGCTGATGTTATACAGGCCCGTACAAAAAAGTTTTGGTGCTCTTTGCATTTTGAGATTTATATGTGGAGATTATAGATGTTTAACGATTACATACTTATTTGAATGCTGTTTAAGTTATTATATACTTTAATTTAATTATATACAGAGCTTCACCCATTTAGATATTTTTGAAACATAACATCTTTTTCTTTTCTTCTTTATCTTGTAAATTTTCTTATCTACGGAAACGCTTATAATAAACGGGGTTCCTTTTTTTAATTTGGGATGTATGCTTTTACTTCATATCATCTCCTGCATTCGGACTTATTATATTTAGTGGGTACGTTAGCCCGAGTACCTTCTCCACGTGACGTATAACCCTCATGGCAAGCAGCGCTTTAATCACGGTGGCGCCTTTTTTAAATTATAGTCAGTTTATCAACGTTTCGACAAGAATCACACGACCATCTTCATTGAGATCGACGCCGTTGGCACTGGCTAGCTGTCTTGTAAATTTAAGAACTTTTTATTGTTGCACGTTGTGTGTAGTAAATTCTTAACGAGCTTCACCTTTTCTTTTTGTTCCAATAATATTGAATTTGGGCCTATTGTATTTCGTTTTAACCGAAGGCGTTTCGAACCAGGAAATTGTTTGATTCATTAGAAAGAAACGAATTTAATTGTATGTTATGAAAAAGTAAACATTACTCATATTAGTATTATACGTTGAGCACTTGTGAAATATTGAAATATCGAAATAAAACACTTTTTTCATAATAATAGTTCTAATAACCTAAATGAACATTTCGTGTGCTCTGCACACATCATCAGTAGTACTGTTTAAACATTATATCTACGAGACAATATATAATATGAAAATACATCATATACAGAAAAATTAGAGGTAAGGTGAAAACAAATTAATGAAAAATTACAATGAATCTTAAAACTAATACAATTTCTGAGAATGAGTTCATGGGAAATACCAAATATCTATGAAACAAAAGGAGGCATCGAGTTGGACTAACGGTAAAAGGATTAGGGATTACAATATAAAATATTAATGTGAATGAAGAATTTAATATCTGTTTACAAGATGTCTTAAGTATTTAATTATGTCTGTATACATGCTAACAGTTTATTATTGAGGGGCGAAATATCATTATTTAGAAGATAATTTTTGTGTTTTTTTTTCATATATATGGCTTCCCACATGTCTAAATTTCTATTACTGTTTTTTTTTAACTAAACTAACATCTTCTAAATTGAAGTTGTGACCTGTATATGTATGATGTAGAGCTAATGCTGACTTCTCTATGTTGTGTAATTTAACATGAGCCATGTGTTCTTTGTATCGTGTTTGAACATTTCTTCTGGTTTGCCCGATGTATAATTTTGGACAAGAATTACAACTTATTTTGTAAATGCCCGACTCTTTCAACGGATCTGTGTTAACAATTTTTGTTTTTAGACACTGTTGTAACTTATTAGCGTTGGAGAAAGCTGCAATTAAATTGAATTTTTTAAACAGTTTTATTACGCTGCTATGCCAATTTTTATGAAATGATATCTTACAGTATTTTTTATTGTTGTTCAAAGTGTCTGGTGTTAGAGTGATTTTTGAAGTTTTGAGCCTTTTCTTTTCTAGTTTGTTTTTAATTTTCAATACTAACTGCTTGTCGTAACTAATCGATTCTGCAACTTTAACTATCTAGCCTCATTTTTTCTTAAAATTCATAGGAGATAGAGGGATTGACAGTAATCTTTTGATTAAAAAATAGAAACTCTCTCTTTATATTTGTGAAAAGTATACGAGTGTTTATGAATGTAATTGTCTGTATGTGTTTCTTTTCTCTGGATATCAAATTGAAAAGTACTGTCTGATAATGAAAATTTTAAATCCTGAAAAGGGTAAAGTTTTATCTTTTTCTAATTCGTGCGAGAAACGTATTGAAGGATATTGTTAATTTAAAATATTTAAGAAAGCCTCCGTATTTAAATATTCCGGTATCACTGCAAACACATCATCTAGATATCTTGCCCAAAACTTAGAAAAAGTGCCACAATTAGCTTTGACTTTGTTTTCAAGGTTATTCAAAAATAGGTTTGCTAAGAAAGGTGATAGAGGATTGCCCATAGCTGTGCCATGTGTTTGCTTATAGAAGTTATTGTTGAAAGAGAAAGTGTTTTGATCCATGCAAAGTGTTGTTAGTTTTATGTAATCGTTTGTTAAATCGGAAGAGATCCAATTGAATTATAGAAAGTCTTTAAGCGTAATTAAAGTAGTATCTATCGGAACACTTGGAAACAGGGACACGACATCAAGGGAAATAAGTTTATTATTTGACTCTACATTTACATCATTTAATTTGGTAACGAAGTCCGAGGTATTTAAAATAGAAAGGTCATGTTTAAACTTGAATTTGCTGAATTCCTTAACCTACCATTTGGAAATTTCATAAGTTTGTGTTCGAGACAATTGGGTGATAAGTATTCCCTGATTTGTGAATTTTTGGTAGGCAATACAAATGTGGTATTTTTGGGTTACTGACTTTCAACTTAAGTTTTTGTCTTTTATCTAATAATAAAGTGCATTCATTTAAGGTTCTACTAATGTTTATTATTAGACAAAAGACAGAAACGGTGTTTCGGTTTATTTCGTTATTTCTCATTTTTACTTGCAATTTATTTATTAAAATAGATTTAATATAGAAATAAAACTACGGTTCCAATCTTCACATTTAATCTTAAATCGTAACACGACAATTGTTTCGCCAGCACAGTGGCTTCCTCAGGTGCTTACATCTAAAGAGTACGTTACAAACTTTTTTGTTTGTAACGTACTCTTTAGATGTAAGCACCTGAGGAAGCCTCTGTGCTGGCGAAACAATTGTCGTGTTACGATTTAAGATTAAAAGTGAAGATTAGAATCGTTGTTTTATTTCTATTTTAAATTATGGATCTTCATCAAGTAAATGCCGAATCAATTCAATTAAAATAGATTTATTTATTCTAAACATTTATCTATGTTAAAACATTTTACAGTGCCATAATAAGAATATTTGTTGCTGCACATCCTTAAAGACAACTTTTAATGTATTTACGATATACTAACATTACACAATTACCATATGAATGTCATCCAGTTTTACCATTTACGTGAATCACTTCTAGTTTCTTGGAATTTTTCTTGTATTAGGTCGTCAAATGACAATGCATATGTAAATATAACTAAATTTTAATATTTTATAAAAAGTAATTATCTCCATTAACTATTGATTACTAATAACAAGCCATTAGAATAATTAAACAAAAAAACTATGTTTGACGTTAGAAGAGTTTTATGATAATTACTGGAATTGCTTTGAGTTTTGAAATTTAGAATATTAGCGTCATGTAATAGAACACGTTATCATTGTTATATCTATTGAATGTATTATGTTAATCAATATTTGTTTAATTTTACTCCAGCCAAGAACAAATACGGAAGATAATTAAAAAAGTATAAAAAGGTAATTAATCGCTGTAGTTTAAATATTCATATCCTTGTCGCCTTTCATAGAAATTTTATTTTTCTTAATTTATGCAAATAAAATGTTATTTTGATCGAAGATATTTCTTGTTTAAGACAATTCCGTTTTTAGTGTTTGTTTATATTCTTCGGATGTATTATATCCTAAATTTTAATCTTAATAGAAAAGATTTGTTTATCTTAATTACATATTGTCCACTTTTACAGTAAACAGTTTTATGAATTTACACTTTATTTATATTATGTGGAAATCAAATACATTAGTTATTAGTAGAGAAAGGTATTCTGGGTCGGCTTACACTGGCGTAGGAGAGCGAGGGGTTTGGGTGATCCAGAGCTGGTATCAGTTCAAGTTGTGCGTCCCGCGTTTCCCACTTTAGTATGTGAACGATCAGCTATCATAATCCGTAGATGTATTTATGAATACGAATATATGTAATTCGGACGCAAAGCATTGAAAATATATGAAAGTTCAACAAAATGCATCAACTCGACTGTTTGCTAACAGGGTAAGCAGATTTTTATGGCAATTCCCAGACTTAAGATATAATGCTAAAGTAAGGAGGTGCTTAGATTATGATAAAAATTTATTTTATTATGGAATCCACGTTTGTATAGTAAATATGTGAATAGTGCAACACACAAATTCAAAATAAACGGAGAGAGACCGTATTTTCTTTATGATTTAAGTATGATCTTAAGTGCATCTAATATACGTTTCGCCAGTTTTGGAAAAAATACAATCCTTCGTTGAAACTACCAAGTCCGAGGACGCTACGGTGCGCGAAAAAATGGATAATTATGTATAAACCGTAGTAAAAATAAAAGACTGTAGCTCACTGTAGATGAAACTACAGATATAAAAAAAAATCCATTGTATCGATCCTTGTACGAACAATGACCTCCCAACGGCCGTCAGACCCTTATTTGTTAGTCTGTAAAAGACTGCAAGAATGTACTGCTGAAGCACTTCATAATGTATTAATGTATTAGTTACACTACACAACACTACAAAATTTTTAAATTTTACCAAAGCAAGTATTAATGATGGTTACCGATTCTGCCGCAGTTATGCATCGCATGGGACAAGTATTCAACGAAGTTCAGCCACGTTACATGGCTGCTTCATGCTTTACATCTTAATTATGAAATATTGTTCCGATGTGAATCAACTAATAGGATAGATGAAAACAGTTTTTCTTAAATCTGCGAAACGTATTTGGCTCTTTCATTCACAATGTACTGACATTCCGGAACTGCCGCAGCCAATTCTTACACAAATTGGGTTGGAATATTGTCGTGATGCAGGATACAACCGATGTCTTGATAAAGTGACCCTTTCTTCTTTAATTTTGCCTTTACGGTTCCTGCAAGTACATTAGAATAGTACTCTCCAGTTATTGTATGTTCTTTAGGTACAACGTGATCATAAATAACGCCGCATTTATTAAAACAATATTAAGTGCATCACTTTATCGGCGCTTTTCACTGTTTCGCCTTCTGCGGTCTTGGACTGCCTTTGTCCTTCCATTGCATACTTTCCAACTCTCGTTACATATAACCACATTGTTTAAAAACTGTGGGTTATGTTGCAGTTGCCTTTTCCACTGCCGACAAATTGTCACTCGATTGGATTTTTGTTCATCGGTCATCACTTCTGGAATCCATTTTTCGGCGAAATTTCGATACCCTAAATCTTCATGATTCATTTTTTGAGCGGGACCATAAGACAAATTAACAATGTCAGAAATTCGATATATGCCAATCCGATGACCATTTTGGATCAAGTAGTTAATTTCTGCAATTTTTGAATCAATCCTAGCAATTTATGGTCGCCCGCGTCGAGGTTCATCGTCCACTGATTCATAACCGTCTTTAAATTTCTTATTCCACTCAAATACTTTATATTGTGATAAACTATCATCCGAGTATGCAATTTTAATCACTTCAAATGTTTCAGTTGGAGTTTTACACAACCGAACACTAAATTTTAATGCATATCTCTGCCCCTCTCTCCTTTTTTTCGATGGGTACGTCAAACACTAAAAATTCAGTCATTAATTTGTACCAAACGCCTAAAGATAAATCAAAGCCTACTTGAGGATAACTACATTAGAGATGAGGGTTTCATGTTCTATTTTTTGTGTTATAAAATTATAGTTCTGAAAGAATTTATAGCATCAGTCTCGTAATATTTTGATATACCCTCGTATGTTGCAGTGAATAAAGTCAAAGATGATGTTTTAGTAAAATGTCAATTTACCAAAAAATAAGAATTCATTTTCTTTAAGATCTAATAAAATATATTTTTCTTCCAATATTGTTTAGTTTTTATAATATTTATGAGAACTGTTCCAGTATTTCTGTTAAATTAATGGTGATTCGGAATTTATGGTCTGTAGTGTATATTTATATGAATTTTGTAATTACCAATAATAGTTGGTAATTATATAATTACTTAATGTTTCCACTGAATCCAGGTATTAAAAATAATTATAAAGCATATGTACTTTACTAGGTTGAAAATGTATTATTGAATATAAATGTATACGCCACCGCTAAATATGTTTTCGATAAAATATATGATAATTATTTATAAATGGTTTAAAATTTCTAGAGAAAAACGGCGTATGTTATTCTTATTACTTATTATTATAACGAGTTAATCGAAGTGAGAAGCGCACGCAAAAGGAAATGGTGAGAAACTTAAAGCAATACAGGCTTGAAAAATATCCAGCTAAGAGAAATTAACGAAACACTGGAAAACGTGAAAGCGGTTGGACGAGATAAAATAAAACCAGAAATATCAGAATATGTATCTTTCGTTTTTCGACGAAATTTATTCATTATAATGGATGATACAATTCCACAATTCAAGTTTTTAACTTTTATTCATGAAAAAACGCAGAAAATGTAACATTATCTTTTTTTTTCTTAATCGAATATTTAGCATTATTCATTAATTATGGAAAACTAATTATAGATCTCGGTTTCCGGGTTGGAACCGTGTCGAGTTAGGCGTAATTGCCAACGTTTCGTTCACTGTTGCAAGGGACATCTTTAGAGCTGTACGTAGATGTCTGTCCATTCGCAGTAGCTTGAAGAATTCTAGGACTTCTTCTTCTTCTTGCAATGGATTTTTCGAAATGAACTACGTTCTATGTTTCGGAAAATTTTGTTCATGACACGGATGTTGTTGCCGAGTTTTGGAGTGAGTTGCAGTATGCTGCGGCTCATGGCCTCTCGGGTTTTGAACGAAAAACAAACAATTTGTATGTGGTAAGATGGGTGTTTTAAATAACCGGAGTTTGGAGAGTAGGAGTTTTGGAGAGATTGATGGAGTAGGTGATGGGTGTTGGAAGGTTGTTTCAAGGAGGGTCATAGGACGTCTTGGGGTCGTCGATGATTACCGAAATGGAGGTGTACTTCCATTTCGGAGATCAATGGGTTTTCGTGCTGTGGAACAGCCTCGAAGTAAGTCCTTGCGATCTCTACTATGGTTTCCCTGATGGTCGGGAATTCGAGATCTCGACGGATGGTGTCGTTTCTTACATACCATGGGGCTTGCGTGATGATACGCAAGACTTTGTTGATGATTATCTGGAGCTGGTTTATGTGGGTTTTTGCAGCATGTCCCCAGACTGGCGCTGCGTACGTTAGGATTGATCTGATGACGGCCTTGATGAGGAGAATCTTCATGTTGAGGTCCAGCTGGTTGTGACCGTGCAGCATGACGTATATCTGCCTTATCACTCCAGTGGCGTGGTTCCGGACCTTTTCTACGTGGTATTTCCAGGTGAGCCTGGTATCTAGCGTGACCCCTAGATACTTCAGCTTTTCTGCCCATGGTATGTCCCTGTCGTACATGGAAAGGTTGATGTCTGGTCTGGTCTTGGTGTGCCTGGCAAAGATTATTGCCGAGCTTTTCCCTGGGTTGATGGAGATTCTCCAGTTGGAGAACCATTCTTCCAGGGTGTCGATGGCTTCTTGAAGGCGTCGTTGGATTATCCAGGGGGATCGGGACCGGGAGAATATTAGGGTCATCTGTATAAAGGGCGAGGTGAGTGTTGGGGGATCTTGGGATGTCATGGATGTATATATTGAATAGAAGAGGGGAGAGTACAGCTCATCGCGGGACTCTGGCCATGATAGGTCGGGGGGCTGAGGTGGAGTTTTTTAGGACTACAGAGAAGGAGCGATCGCTGAGGAAGTATCTAATAATATGGATTAGGGATTTGGGTACGTTGGCCTGGATAAGTTGGAAGATGATTCCTTCGTGCCAGACTCTGTCGAAGGCTTTGGCCACGTCGAAGAGAACTGCTCCCGTCGCTTCTCGTAGATTGAAGCCCGTTGTTATATGGTGTATCAGTCTGTGGATCTGGTGGGTCGTTGGAATGGCCCTTCCTAAATCCAAATTGTTCGTTTGGAATTAGGTTCATGTCTTCGATTTCATCCTTGAGTCGGGAGAGGATGGTCTTCTCAAGGACTTTGCCCATAGTTGGAAGTAGACTTATGGGCCGGTAGCTTTGCGAGAAAGTAGCATTTTCCGTCTTCTTCTTGATCATGATAATACGGGCTTCTTTCCAGGCGGTGAAAAAGTGCCTGAGACGGTGGGCCGAGTTGATGATGTTGAGAAGCATCATTTGTCCTTTCCGGGAGAGCGCCTTCAGACAGGTGTTGCTCACTTTGTCATGTCCTGGTGCTTTTTTGGCATGGAGATCTTTGAGGATGGATTTTAGCTCAGACGGAGTAATTGGGCGAATATTTCCTTGAGGTGGAATCTCAAGTTGCCTGTTGACAACGCGATCTACCTCCTCTAGCTGCTCAATGTTAATGTTGTCGAAGGTAGGGCTAAAGGTTTTCTCGAGATGGTCAGCGAACGCTTCTGCCTTTTCATCTTGGGAGTAGACAACTCCATTTTGCCCATGGATTGGGGGGACCGAAGGTTGATGTTTCCTCCCCAGGGCTCGTTTGACCTGCCACATCTTTGGATTCTCGCCCAGAGTTTCCATGTTTTCTCTCCACGTCTGATTCCTGTGATTGGATAGAGCATATCTGACTTCGACGGACAGTCTGTTCCACTCTCGTTTGTCGTCTGGATGTAATGTGCGGCTGTAAGTTCTTCTAGAGTGGTTCCGCCTTCTGATGAGTTCAACCAAATCTCTAGGAAGAGGCGAGTTTTGGTTGTTTGTGGGAATTCGGTTTGTGGCGAATTCTCTCGCGTGATGGATAGAGTTGGTGAAGCGTTCGACTTCTTCTTCCAACTCTTGAGTATTGTTGATGAAGGGAATCAGACCGAGATTATTCTGGAGATGTTTAGAGAAAGCTGGCCAGGACATGACAATTCTGTATTTTTCAGAAGGGGGAATTTGTTGACTCGGTTCGATGAATACTGGGTCATGATTTGAGTCGAGATCGGGGAGAGCTGTGATGGTGTGGTCAAAGAAGAGATCTTTGGCCACCATGATGTCTACGACATCAGGTGCTCCATTTGGGCCGTAGTGTGTGGGTTCAATGGGACCATCGACAATGACATTGTTCCTTTCCATGTATGAAAAGAGAGAATTTCCAGCGCGGTTGCGGACTCTAGAGTTCCACGCTGGGTGTTTGGAATTTAGATCTCCAGCAATGATGGTGAGGACATTTTCATCGAGAAGAGCATCTAGTTCATCTTGCAAAAGGGGGGCTTGTGGCCGTTTGTAGGCGGAGATGATCTTAAGATCTCCATGCCTTGTTCGGATTTTGATACTTGTAGACTCAATGCCCATAAGAATGGGCGAAAAGCATTCGTGATGTGGCAGGAAACGTTTGATAAAGATGGCCGTACCTCCTCCTCTCCCGAAGAGGCGATCAGTTCTATACAAAGTGTAGCCTGGAATGTGTGAAGCGTTTGCGGCTCGGAGGTGTGTTTCGTTCACTAGAATAACGTCCAAGTTGTGGCGTTGGGCGAATTCTGTGAGACTCAGGATTTTTGGGAGTAGGGAGCATGCGTTCCATGCTCCAATCTTTAACGATGAAGGTTTGTTAGGTCGTCTATACACGAATAGTGTTGAAAAGATTGTTGATTTCCTGAGCGAAACTTGCTATGACCGTGATAGCCTCTTCTATAGATTTAACTGCTCTGAGGCCGGCGCCGATTTTGAAGACCAAAGTCATCAATGAGGCGATGTCGAAATTTTTGAAATCGATGTTCTGGGCTGTGGATTGCTCAGGTTGAGTTGGTTTGGGAGTGGGTGGGGTTGTTGTGGGTTGTCGGTTTGGTGCTGGAGTGGGAGCTACAGGAGTTTGTGGATGTTTGGTCCAGAAGGAAGGGCGGAGCGAAGGGAAATCTGGTCTGGCTTGGGAGGGATTTGTTCTTGGTTCTTCGTGGAGATTAAATCCCGGGGTTTCTTGCACTCAGAGGTGGCGTGCTCTTGCCCGCATTTCACGCATCTGGGATGCATGTGGCACATTCGTTGACTGTGTCCGTACCTTTGGCAACGGATACACTGAGTAACTTCGATTAGCTTGTTCGGAGCCTCAACCGTGACTCGAAGTTGGAATACTTCGACTAATTGAAATATCTTCTTGTTCTCGTTGGTTTTTTGGAGTTCAACGAGAACTAGTGGCATCGGCAGTTTAGTACGAACGTTCTTCATTCGGTGGGCTTTTAGAACGTTGTGCCCTTGCTCAATTAGATCGGAAAGAATATCATCGGTTGGTATCGCTGAGGGGATACTGCGAATGACCACTTTGAGCGAGTGCTCTTCAGGAAGTTGGTACGTAAAGTATTCGATGTTGTTTGAATTTGCGTACGTGACGATTTTTCTGTAGTCGTCTACAGAGGAGGGGTTTACTCTTATGCCATCGTACGTGCTTCTGGATTTTGAGAAATTGATGTGTCTTGCTTTAAATGTTGAAGAAACTGGTAACCAATTGTCCTTGCATTTTAATGTAATTGGGGGGATTCGTGATTTAGCGGCGATGTTTGCCTGAGTGGTAGGGGCGACGGGGGTTTGCTTGGCGTTAGAGGTGGGGTTTTCTAAAGCCTGATATCTGTTTGATATCGTGGTTGGCACGGGAGGTGCTGGCTCGTTGAGGGGATTTGGGCGGTGCCTCTTGTTTCGTTGTACCTAGAAGGGGCCTTCCGCGTCGGACCCTTCGCTGGTTTGTTCAGTAGTCGTGGTGGTAGAAGTGGTAGAGGTGGTTTCAGATAGGGCTGAGCGAGAAATGCTCGATGTGTCCATATCCATTAGGTTACTTGCAGTCGAAAATAGATTTGCCACTGAACCAATCAGTGCATCCGTACAGGGCGACGGGTTGAGTGAGAATGCTGGGGGCCGCACGGGATTGGACGTGCTTCGTCCTGACTCCTCCTCCATCCGGATGGTGTGGGGCTGCGTGGCGGGGCGGGCACTCATGACGTCTTGGTGGGGTGAGCGTGTGATGAGGATGCACAGACGAACACTAGCACTAACACTGCACTACCGCACGGTATCGCACCAACATCGCGCACACACAATCGTCACAACACGCTTAGCGGCGCAAAAAACACTGAAAAATTAAAATGAAAAACGTCCCGAAGGCGTAAGGGATTTTTTAAGTGGAGCGCTTATACGCTTTTACGCAGAGGAATTGTCAGCGAGCTGTTTTCAGCTCAACAATTCGTCCGCAATAATAGCGTACAAGTTGACTAGTAATTAAAAAATCAACCGAGTATAACTCTGGTTGACTTTGTTAATCACCGACGCAGCTGCACTTATGTTAACACGGCACAGAAATATTAATTATAACGTCTTAACGGCGTAGGAATTTATAAGCGAAAACTTCTATACGTTTTCACGCAGAGGAATTGTCAGCGAGCTGATTTCAGCCCAACAATTCGCCCACTGTGATAGCGTATAGGCGGTCTATTAATTAGAAAATCAACCGAGTACAACTCTGGCTGATTTAATTAATTAATGACTCAGCTAACACTTATGTTGAAGACACTTCACAGTTTCACAGCACTAAACCCTCCCGAAGATTCAAGAAAATTCCAGAGAATTCCGGAAAATTCAAGAAAAATCAAGAAAAAGTTTCGGAAATCCAGAAACTAATCGAGTAAACTCGGTTAATATCCGAACAAACCGGGGCACTGTAGGATCACTGCACTAAATCACTGCACAAGAAACGTCCAAAACGGCGTAGCACTTGAAGAACTTCCAGAAATCAATCAAATAAGTTCAATTAAAATCAGAAAATGATGATATTTGTCAGAAATAGCGGAGCTAGTTTCAACGGAAAGATAATACGTGTGTTCGTCTCAAAGACTGGCACAAGAATTTTTGTGTGAATTCTAGGACAGAGACCGGCACAGCTTATATAGGGCAGACCGGGTCAGATGGTGGTCTGCTATTGGCTGGAAACAATTAGCCAATCGCATGCGTCGTATGGGCGTGGTATTTCGTGGTATAATTTAATAGAGCTTGCAACGTTGAATGTAACGTATAGCCATCGTCTCTATTGAGATTGCGGGGGTGTTTGTGAATTTCAATAGATTCACGGATTTTCCTAGGTAAGTAATGCGATTCACGGATGGGTGTAGATGGTAAGTAATAAGATTTTTACATAAACAAGAAATTGTACTTATCGGATTTTTTTCCTTTTTAATTCAAAAAACGGATTGTCAATTAGTAATTGCTGAGGAAGAACACGACATTTTCTCTTGATACTAGCAGGTACATATTTTTAGTCTGTGCAGACCCCAGCGAATTAAGTGCTCAATTACCGGCCCCGATAACAAGTAAACAGGTAACCTGCGTTCTTTCTACGGGCACACGTAGACCCAACTCTTCAGAGAACCCCATAAAAAAAATTCGATGGCGTTAAATTGCATGATCTTGGCCGACAGTTGACGCGCTTTGTGAAATAAAGCTTCTGAACTTTTCACGTAAAACATCTAACGTTGCACGCGATGTCCCCCAAGTTGGGTCGTCTTTCTGAAGCCACATGTCTTCAACATCAATATCTTCGATTTCGTGACAAAAATAATCAGTTAATATGCGCTTAGCGTTGACTGTTACTATCTGACCTTCATCGTTTTAAAAAATAGTCTGACCACAATATGCACTACGCAGTTACTTTTTGGGCATGCAGTGGTGTCTCGTGTATCACGTGAGGATTTTCCTCGCCCCTTATGCGGCAATTTTGTGTATTATCCGGAGAGTTGGAAATGTGCCTTAGAGAAGGAAATTTTTTTCGAAGAATAAGCATCAACTTCCTGCTACTCTAACACCCAATCTTCGTAAATTATACGCTGTCCATGATTTGTGGGCTTCAGTTTTTGTGTTAATTGAATTTTGTTTTGGTTTAGGTGCAAGTCTTTATGCAAAATATGCCAAAGGGAGAGACATATGAAAGGCGCAAAGTGTGTGAACGGCGACGAATCGATAATTCCCGGTGTTCAGTCACACTGTCACTAACAGCTGTAATATTCTAGGCTGAACGTGTGCTACGATGGTGCACACGCCCTATCTCCAATGCTTCCAGTTTTCTCCGATTTTTTCATTACTTTGCGAATTGGTCTCTCAATAGGATGATTAAATTGATCATAATCTTCCCGTAAGCGTCGATACACGGTTCGTACAGAATTGCTATCGCTGTAGAACAACTGAAAAATGTATATAGTGTTTCCCGAAAGTAACGGACAAATTCTATAAAATGGTTGAAAAAAATGTTTTAGAAAAATACTCGTCGATTTTTATTTTAAAATCATCATTTAAACATGTAATTTTCTACCCGCCACCCCTCAATCCCTAGGCACTAGCAACTCCAACTTTAAAAATTTAAATAACAAAGTACTCCTTGTGATACCTTATTTGATAACATTTTTTATTCTAAAGACAATAAAGAAATTTTTTTTTTAAATAGGTTGATATATAGCTGACATATTCAACAAAAATGTATTCAAATGAAAGTGCCAGTATTCGTGCAAGCGTTGATATAAATGATAAAAACAATTGCAAATTGTTTTTACTTAAACGTTAAATACAATTTATTGACATTACGAAGTAAAGTGCGTGGATATTTGTTTAACGATTCGAGAAATAAGATAGCAACAATGAGACTTACTAAAGCTGAAAATTCTTATGATGATTGGGCATGGAGATATAGAGTTCAAACTGCCTCATAGGGAAAATTATCATCTCTACAAAGTGCACTTGGTGCAAGAGCTGTCAGATGATGATTTTGATCGACGCGCAAATGCTATTTACAAGAAAGTGAAGTAAGAAGAATGTTTTAACTTTTACGGAACTGTCGTCACAAAACTCGGAATGCAGCCCCATGGAATTGTTGTGGGACTATTTATATTGTGTGCGATAAAAACTGATAGTTACAAGGGTTTCTTGGAATATTTTTGTAAAAAGCAGGAATAAAATTTAACTTTATTGTTTTATTCAAAATATTTCCTTTTAACATCTAAGTATTTTTACATACGGTCGAACCGACTTTTTTTTAATGTTTGGAAACAAATAGAAACCACAGGTAATAAACCAAGTGAATAGGATCACTTAATTAATCCTATTCACTTTGTTTATTACCTGTCGTTTATTGTTGTGTTTATTATTGACTAATTTAACATTTCTTATTGGCTAAAAAGTCTACGGTTTGGCATGGCGAGTTAGAGCTTGTGTCGTCATTTCTTCTTATTTCGTCGATAATTTCCGGCAAACAAATTGTGGTGTATAAGTCGACATCCACCATTATTTGATTCTCTAAAGTTACTTTAATAAAGAAAGGAGAATACTTCAAATATCTTAGAGTAATGGTACAAGAGAAAATGATAGAACCGCAGGAATAAGTGAGAGACTCAAAGCAAGAGAACAGAGTGTACTGGAAATGCCACAAATTGTTGAAAAACAAAAGCCTCAGTAAAGCAACAAAAATCACAATTTATAAAGCAGAAATACGACCAATAATTACATATGCGGCGGAAACCATATGTCTCACAAAAAAGACGAAGAAAGGCGCAGAGAGTACTGGAAAGAAAGATCATATGAAAATTCTTGCTTTTCGAAATATTCTTCGAACTGAGTAAAATAAGTTGTTTCTTAAAGTTATTTCTCTCGCTTATTTTGTGTTTTTGGAATTAGAAAAAATACAAATTGATGGAAAAACCAAAAAAACGTTAAATACGTACAATGTACATACAAAACCTTTTTTATTAAAAATATTCTCAACATAAGAAATGGTATTAAAAGAAAAAAACATTTTTTTTTTATTTGAAAGCACTCCGATAAGTCATATGCGAAGGAAATCGCGTTGACCAAGTATGCGAAGAAGGACGCCCGTTCCTGGGTTATGATAATAGTACTTCTTCATACCAAGAAATACGGAATGAGTTGCAAACAAGAATAAACAAAAATCTGGAAACACTCGAAAGTAAGGAAGAATACCAAAACTGCAGAAACATAAACAAAAAATGGTACAGAATTAAATCAGCTTTGTTGGAACCCTCATTGGACATTCTAAAGACAGAGAAACCCACAGGAAAGAAGGAATGGATTACTGGTGAAATTCTTAATCTTATGGAAAAGAGAAGAAGCTATAAGGGAAAAAACGAACAACAATATAAAGAAACACAACGAATACTTCGCACAAAAATCGGAAAAGCAAAAGAAGATTATTATAAACAAACATGTGAAGAAATTGAGGAGCTACAAGCCAAATACGACAACTTTAACATGCACAGAAAGATTAAAGAACTCGTCGGCACCAGTAAACAAAAACAACTTAATATATTATATAACAACGGGAAAATAGTCACAGAAATAGAATAAAAACTAAAAATATGGAAGAACTACATTACAGAGCAGTTCGAAGATGAGAGACGGCATACGACTCTTGAAAATACAGAAGGGGAGTTGGGCCCGGACATAATTAAGGATGAAGTAACATATGCACTAGGTATGCTCAAGAACGGAAAAGCTGCAGGTCCGGACCAACTGCCAGCGGAAATTCTTAAACTGATAGAGGCGGACCGGATTCATGTTTTGGTAGAAGTAATTAATACCATATATAGAACAGGAATAATACCAAATGAGTGGTTGCTATCAACTTTTATAACCCTTCCGAAAAAGAAAAATGCCAGGCATTGCTCTGACTACCGCACAATAAGCCTGATGGGGCACACATTGAAAGTCCTGTTGAAGGTGGTCCATAATAGAATATTCAGGAAATTGGATGTAGATATCAGCGATGGTCAGTTTGGATTCCGTAAAGGCCTGGGAACAAGGGAAGCACTATTTGCACTAAATGTCCTATCACAAAGATGCCTAGACGTAAACCAGGACATATACGCCTGCTTTATAGATTACAATAAAGCATTTGATAAAGTTAGACATGATCAACTCATAGAAACATTGGTCAAGAGAAGGATAGACCTCAGAGACATAAGATTAATCTCAAGCCTATACTATGGCCAAAAAGCAGCAGTACGAATAGAAGACACGACATCAGAGGAAATAGAAATACGAAGAGGTGTTCGGCAGGGGGGTATACTGTCGCCAATCCTCTTTAATCTGTACTCGGAGGACATAGTAAATAGAGCACTTGATGATCGGGACATGGGCATTAAGATTAACGGCATGACAATAAATAATCTGAGGTACGCTGACGATACAGTTATTTTAGCTGGAACACACGAGGACCTACAGACGCTAACTAACAGAATGGTCACAGTAAGCGAAGAGTATGGACTAACGCTGAACATAAGCAAAACAAAATATATGCTGATAACAAAAACAACTAAAGATAATCGTAAGATATATGTGAAGAACCAGTCTATTGAGAGAGTAAGACAATACAAATACCTAGGCACGATCATTAATGAGAACAATGACAGCTCCCAAGAAATACGAGTCAGAATAGAACAGGCGAGAAGCACCTTTACAAGGATGAAAAGGCTTTTCTGCTGCCGAGATTTAAACCTTGACTTAAAAATGCGACTGATGAGATGCTATGTGCTGTATATACTATACTATGGGATGGAGGCCTGGACGCTGAAGGTAACCGACATGAGGAGACTGGAGGCATTTGAGATGTGGGTCTACCGGAGAATATTGAAGATCTCATGGGTAGAGAGAAAAACCAACGTAGAAGTGATGAGACGTATGCATACGGAGAGAGAAGTAATTCCGACAATTAAGAGAAGAAAACTGCTGTACATGGGACATGTCATGAGGGGAGAAAAATATCAAATACTACAAATAATTATACAGGGAAAAATCCCAGGCAAGAGATCTGTAGGAAGAAGACGAAATTCATGGCTGAAGAACCTTAGGGACTGGTTTGGATGCAATAATAATGAACTGTTTAGAGCTGCGGTTTTAAAAGTAAGAATTGCTATGATGATTGCCAACCTTCGAAGCGGAGACGGCACCTAAAGAAGAAAACTTCTTCATAAGACATTTCTCGTGGTATTCTTTTTATTGAAAACGAATTGCAGAATCGTATGCATAGGTTATCAGTGCGAGAAATTGAAGAAAAATTGAATTTCATCGATTACAGCGCCATTAATCTGAACTGTAAAAAATGTTTCAGACAAATCCTAGGTACTTTTTCTAGTAGAATTCTAATCTGTAATAAAATATACAGGTTCCTATTTAAGAGTTTAAAGTTGGAGGGAGAGAGAGAAACTAATTCTAGCACTAATGTATTTCTTGCATTAAATTATTAAATTTTAAATCTAGATATTTTTTCGTGAACTGCTTATTTTTCGAGATATTTGAAAGTTTCAAGTTAAAAAATACAGCCGGTATATTGTAATGTGTGTTATTGCATGAGATTCGTAATGTAAATAGTAAAACCAGCACAAATTTTGCATCTCTTTACTAAATTTATGTGTTACAGTAGGTACTGCATATGTTTTTTTATGTATTTAACTTTACAAAGCTGCTTCATTTCTACAATACCAAAAACAACACATTTTCACGTAACATTTACAAATTTAATTATAAATAAAACGCGAGTGCAAACGATATCAGCACTTTACAAACTTTCTTTGTTACACTCTTCATAAGTTTCTCAGAAAATGTTATTAGACACTAAAACTAACTTATGTTTGTAGTGCGTTAAACTAAGTAAGAAAAAAAGTTGAAATAGTGTTACTAAAACAAAGGTGACCTATTTCTAACATAATTTCTTTTGATTGTCAGTGCTAGACGACTTTACTTTATATCAAAGTGTAGAGGAAATGAGAACGTCCTTAATACATTGCTTTTATTTGTTGACACGCCATTAATTATTAATGTGTTGTAATTTTTCTTTAACGTGTGTAACGAGGAAAGTAGCACAGTCTAATTATATTATTGTTTCTTTACTAGACCATTTTCTGATCATAATTATTTGTAAAATAGATCGTGCACAAGTTTCAGACAGAACAGACCATTAATGATGTGGGATCTCAAGAACAAGTGCATAAAATTTCTTTTATTCACTGCGAAATATTTGGCAATATTACCAAACTATAATGCAGAGAAAAATTGTTTAAATCGAACAGGGTTTTACAAAATATACGTTTTAATTATTTTCGTCGCGATAACAATACTTTTTAGCATCTCTTTCTACGGAAGAATTATATATATTTTTCCAGATATGGTGAAGAGTTTCCCAGTTTTAGACGGAATTTATTACCTAACTGAATATATGATAAATGCTGCAACTCTGCTAGTGTTAAATTTCCACAAACATTCCAGTTTAGAAAGACTACTTTCCATGTTCAATTGTATTAGTAAAAAAATTTCATTAATGTTTTATTATAAAGAAAATAATAATCCTACGTTCTTCTTGTTTATAATTCTTCATTTATTTTTTATACTAACCATATCGTATGAATTTTTCTTTTATGTATTACCTGGTGGTAAAACAAAGCTCTGTGCCTTCGTGTTCGAATATTTCCAAAAGTATCATATAGAAATAACAATATTGGTTGTCCATAATATGCTACAACGTATTCGAGGCAGGTTTTCATTCTTAAACCGAATTTTAATTAAATTGCAAGAAGAAAATACGTCGATGGTATCGCAATCTGTGCAAACAGTGTTGGAAATAAAGACCAATAATTTGAAGAAAACTACTTTTCAGGACCGTAGACTTAAAATCGAAACCGCTATTCTGATATATACGGAAATCTGCGACGCAATCGATATATTCAACAATATTTTTGGAACGATATTATTGCTAATAGTCGCTAACACTATAGGATTAATATTAACAGCGACCGACTTTATTATAATTTTCCTTAAATATGATTACGATCAAACAGACGACATGAATAACGTCGGAGTGATGACATGCTGGGTATTACTAGGTTCGGTAAGTTTTATCCTCTATTTTTTCTTTAATTTAAATTTATAATTATAATAAAAAACACTTGCTGCAATATTGTTTCGATAATTTCTACCATTCTCAAAGAAAAAAGATCATATTCAACTAAATGTAGGGGCAAAACTTAAGGCTTGCTTACATCTAGATAGTATCGGAACTTGTATAATATACAAATAGATTCTCATGCAATACATGTTCAAAATGGGTAATTTTCTAGTTATGTTTACATTTGTATACATGCGAGGGCGTATTATTATGTTATCTACTTAGCCATGAAAAAAAGCACATAAGAGAACAAAAAAAATTTTTTTTTCTACATAACTCCCTTCAACACTAATACACTTATTCCATCTTTTCCAGTTGCCCCATACCCTCAGAAAAAAATTGCTTCGGTAACCCCGCAAAATATTCTTTAACAGTTTCTTTGAGTTCTTCATCAGAAGCAAAACCCTTTCCCCTGAGATGCTTTTTTAAATTTTTGAATAAGAAGAAGTCTGACGGAGCTAGGTCGGGGCTATAAGGTGGATGCCTTAACCCTATAAACCCACAGTCATTGATTATCTGCTGAACTTTGTTTGCCGTATGAACCCGACAATTGTCGTGCAGCAACAAGTTCTTTTGTGGATAAGAATGCAGGTGTTTTTCCTCCAGAGCAGTTTTTAAATTTTTAATTGTGTTTCCGTAGGCGTCTCCATTATATTCATTATATTCAATAAGCAAGACTCCTTCAGCATCCCAGAAAACAGTTGCCATCAGTTTCTTTCCAGAAAATTGTGTCTTGGCCTTTTTTGGAGGTGGAGAGGCCTTATGAACCCACTGCATGGATTCTTGTTTAGTAGGAGGATCCCAGTAATATACCCAAGTCTCATCCCCGGTGATAATTCGAGATAAACATGTTTTGCCCCTCTCCAACTTGACCAAATTTTCTTGAGAAACTTTTTTTCTGTACAATTTTTGTTCAGGTGTAAGCAATCTGGGTATCCACCGTGCAGACACCTTCTTCATACCCAAATCGTCATGCAAAATTTTGACGACACTTGTTTCGGATGTACATACTTCATTGGCAATGACAGAGATCTTTACACGCCGATCTTTCAGTACCAAATTTTCGACTTTTCGCACAATGTCTTCAGTTCGAGCTTCAACGGGTCATCCGGACTTTTGGTCATCATTGATTTACTCTCGGCCCCATCTAAAGAGTTTAGACCAATATTTTACTTGGAAATAAGATGGTGTATCTTCCCCATGCACAGCAATCACTCTTTCATGAATTGCTTTTGGACCATTGCCTTCTTTTGTCGGGAACTTTATTACGCTGCGATGTTCAACCTTAGTTTCACTCATTTTATGGAGAAATAGACCGTCTCAAATCTCTATAAACAGCACAAACTAAACACAACTTAGCACATGTACTTCTAACAGTGACAGCAATTTTTCAATAATTTGCTTGACATCGTCACTCTTTTGTTTCATGGCTAGGTAGATAACATAAAAATACGCCCTCGTATATGTATGTACAGTAGTGTGCAGTAAAATCTGGGACAAACATATTTAAGTTGCGTAATTAAGGTCTCATACTCATGGAATGTCAATTGACTTAATATCCTGTCACTGTCATTTTTATCCGTAAATTTTCAGACATTAGCTACAATTATTAAATTATATAGCAACATAATTGAAATTCTCTATATATTAAAACACCATTAGAGATGCCTCAACATTTAAATCAACTGATAAAAGCCAGGATTGCGTCCAAAAGAGGAGATAGTTGGTCAATACGAAGAGTGGCAACATTTTTTTATTTAAATAAAAGTACCGTGTTTGATGTAAAAAAAGCGGTGGATGCAGGACAGGTCTTTAGCGAGGAAAATCGGTTCTGGACGTCCTTGAAGCAGCATTGACGCTTATGATGCGGCATTGATAAATTACATAAGAATGAATCCCTTTACTACATCGAGGAAAGCAGTTACAGAAACTTTTTCCAGCTTCTAGATCTACAGCCTGGCGAAGAATATGTGTTTCCAATTTAAGAAATTTTATTACCACTTCAAAGATTCTATTAACTGACTAAAATAAGCAGTCGCGTTTACCATTCGCTTTAAATAATGTCAATAACGGAAAGGATTACTGGAACCGAGGAATATTTACGCATGAAATACTTTCAATCATCCTACAGCGGAAAAGGGAGAGTGTATAGACCACCGCATTCTCGACTTAATGAAGATTATATTTTCCGCTCACAGAAATCTGGAAGGTTTTCGTTAAACGCTTGGGCTTGGATGAGTTCGTCTGGTTTGGGTGTATGTTGGAATATCGATAGACATTTTGATTCCGCTACATATTGCTATGAATAGTGGGTTTAATTGAAGGATGGTCCACTCAGTCTGGTTTTCCTCTTAATTGAGACTTCTTAATCCTGGGGCTTTCTCGTACAAGAATGTGGAAAATACAAAATAGTCAATAAAAGTTCACAATTTGCAGTTAACGTAAAATTTTTCACACACAAAAACTTAATGCGAGAGATATCAAGTGGATTTCAAATATTCATAAAAATACGAGATAAAACAACACTCGTAATAAAACGATAATGAATTTTAATTCACGTCAAAGCACAAAACCAAAATAAACCGAAATTATAAAATTATAGAAATAAAAAAGGAAGTTTTTTATTTCTTCGACTGTTCCACTTGCAATACGAAATATCTCTGACCGGAAAAATAGATCGGACATCGAGTACGAATAAATCAAAGTAATCACTCCAGTCGATCCGCTTCCTGTTCAACTCAATTACGGTAAACTACATAAATATTAAAAATACACAAGCGCGGTCAACAAAACAAGCCTTAATAAATATTTAAACAAAATTCAAAATATCAATAACTATAAAGCTGTAAACAAGTCTAACATAATAAATAATCATTTTCTAAAAATGTTCTTCGGGGAAAAGTTCACTGCAATATGTAGACATATTGGAGCATGTAATGTTAGCATCTATAACACAGTATAGCCCTTGTTGTTTGGTAGTGGTTCTATAGCCACAATATAGAAGTTCTGCCAAGGTCTTCTAAAAGTCCAAATCCAGACCTACTTGAAAATGTATGGGGACTTATGATCAAAAATATTTATAAAAGAAATTTTTATCCCCGCAATGCGGAAGAACTATAGGCGGTCATAGAAGAAGAATGGGAGATTGAATACCTAACAAGAAATTTAATTCGTTCAACATTAACGTTGACATTAACCCAAGTCATTGCCACAAACGGCGATATATCCAAATATTAAATATATTCATTGCTTTTATCTAATGTCTTTATTCTGTTATTGTATTCTGTTATAAAAACAATGTTTTGGTATTGAATTTTATTTAAATTTTTGGTTTACTGTATACAGTCATATTCTCAAATACATACAGAATTATAAGTAGAATTTCCCAAATCCAGTAACGCAAATATTATCTACTATTGTAAATATTCTTTCTACACTTTACGACGCTATTTTATTCGAATTTTTCATAAAAAAAAATTCGCCCTCAAGTAGGAATCGAACCCACGACCTCTGGCTTGCCGGACCATTGCTCGACAACTGAGCTGTTGAGGCGTGAATTAGAAACTTTTATGGGGATGCTTCGAGTTACATCAAAGGAAACAGATGAATATATCTTGCCCGTAGTACGGCAGTTGTGCAAATTAATTGTATTAATTGTAGATATTCTTTCTACACTTTACGAAGCTATTGAAAAAAATTCGAATAAAATAGCGTCGTAAAGTGTAGAAAGAATATTTACAATTACATTACTTCGCGAAAACGCAATTAATTTGCATTATATACTATTATTTTCTTTGCATAATGGCTTGTTGTTGTGCTACTTATAACCACATTACAGCGTTGAGGCAAGATTTACGATATAACATGTCACAGTTTTTTTTGTTTAACTCAATTAGGTATTGACATTACGAATTGTCCCAGATTTTATTGCACAGTACTGTACATGCAAATCATATTCATGGGCGATGACGAAGAAGACTTTTTGTATTTAGGCGTATGTATATTACTTAAAAAAAGGTATAAAAGAAAAAAAAGGAGGTGGCGGTAACGATATTTTTTATCTAGAAGAGAAACCAATGGTGCCTACTGCTATGTGCTTTCCCAAGCACTAGTACACGCGCCTTTCTATACAACGCACTACCTATTTAACTTACTAACTTGCCCAACAACACGATTGCCCCTGAGATCTTTGGTTGAGATGCTAACTTAGTTAAGGGGAGAGCTAGGGAGAGGTTCTTTTTAATAATAGGCGCCACCGTGTTTATAATCTCAAGCCGGTACAGGCGAACACAGACGCTCCCGAAAGTAAGCTAAATAATTCATACGTAATACATGGACAAATTCTAACAAAACAATAAAACGCCAAATAAGATGAATTTATTATAACGACAGACAGTATATATTAACATCCTCTATGTTGAACGAAAACAGCAGTAAACATAATAAATATTGAGAAATAACAGCAAAAAAATAATTCAAAATATATCTGAATAAGGATCACGAGTCACAATTAATAATGATTTAAAAAACAAGAATTATAAATATCAGTGACCAACTTGCTTAATGAATACAAAAGTTATATAAATAAAGTAATAAATAGGTACTGAGTTAGTGACTCACCCAGTATATAAATTGTTAACTTATAGAATAATAATACACATTTAATCTGCATAAGAGAAGCAAATAAATACTGGAGTAAAAGTGCAGTAAAATTATTCAAATGTATTTACATATAAAAATAAAAGTTATACGACAGATGCAATACGATCTCAGTATTTAAGTCATGAAATCCTTAATAAGTATGTTGTTTGCTTAATTTAGATAATAAATCAGTTGGTAATTTATCCATAGATCTTTCGATAAATCTCACATTAAGATTCTGTACATTCAGTATAATAGTTAGATTATTAAATATTGAAAAAAATCAATCTACAATTTAAAAATTGTAATAAGGAAAATTTAACAGCGAAAATATACTATAAATTTTAGCAATACGCTGGTCTATACCATTGCACAAAGTTATAATTAATATTTAAGATTTAGAAATATTTCTTATGTTAGCAACAATAATTCAAAGCCAATTTTGACATGACCCTAGTACAGTAATGAAAATTCGACTACCTTGTGTAAGCAAAATTAGGGTTATCAATGGCAGTCAACACTAGACACTGTGACTCTAATTAGTTAAAAGTTAAATACATATAGACACTAACGAATTCTACGTAGTGAGTTTGAATCAAATGTCTGTTCTTCTCAGAAAAATGTAAAATAAGTAGGTTATACCTTGCTATAATACATTAAACCCATCACACCTTGTCTATTACATACGATTCCTGACTAGTTAAGTTCTTTGTTGGAAGCGGCCTACAACTCTTCTTCGATAATGTTATTCAATCAGTTCAGCGTCTAATGACTGTAAAAACCGCATAAACGAAGTAACCAGGTACCATTTAAAAAGTGATTATAAAATTCTCCATTGAAAAACACGTCTTCAGTACACTTGTCACTAGATGAAACTTTCGACAGCCAAAAAGAGCGAGATTTCGCAAACTCGGTGCTTTTATACGATAAGATACGTAGTTCTTAAAACAAACGATAGTTGAAGCCACTGTAGAGAGGAACTTAAATAAGAATTACGTACTTGGAAAAAACATTTTGTTACACCCAAAATTAAGGCAATAGAATATAAAACCCAACTGATAAAGAATTTCAATTAATTTCTTTTATATAAGGAATTTTTAATCAAAGACCATTGTCCGCTCCTCCCCCCCCAAAAAAACACAAGATGTCTCTGATACAATACAAAAAATACAATAACAAGGAGATATTGAAAAGGAAATCACAAGATTCAATTAAGAAACTGCTTCAATACGTTTTATTTAATTGTCTCAATATTCTAGTCCACCATTTTATAAAGCGTACTTCACACATACACACACACACGCACACACACACACACACATACACAAACAAACACACACACACACATGTACGTGTAAATGTCTGAACGAAGTAAACAAAATGAATGACTTTAACCTTACTTAACTGACAATACTAAACAGATATTTTTATAAATGAACTTGACAGCCTTGAGGCATATATAAAACAATATGAAACCACCCTTTAATTAAGGTAAAATTTCAGACACTCCATAGAAAGGTAAATAACTAGAAAAAGAAAATATTCTTTACACAAACAGATGTTTTATGCTGTGGAAAATACTTAATTAAAATCTAACAAAAGGGAGAACAATGTAAGAAACAAAATCCTTAGTGTACGATGATGTAAATAACAATCTAGGTTTAGTACGTATTGAAGTAACTAAATGTAGAAAACAATAGCTCTAGTTGATGACATTTCAAATATTACAGATAGCAAAATCTTAATACCTATACAAATACAGTTCAAATAGATGTTTATGTGATTAAATTAAAGCATTAGATAAATCTCTGATGCAGGAAAAACAATTATCATATGGAAATTCCCACAATACGTACCTAGAAATTCAAAAGTAAATAACAAGGGAACAAAATGATACAGGTAACCTACCTGTATTATTTTCTTCCCTTGTCATTTACTTTTGAATTTCTAGGTGCGTATTGTTACATTTCAAATATATATATAACGCCGACCTAAAAATAATAGACACGCAAAATCAGCCTGTAACACTACTCTGTGTTAATTCATGTACTAAGTCTAGAGGATGGCGCTTACTTTAGAAATTTTGTAAGAATGAGTATTGAAGACTTTGAAATGCTACTGCTGCTAATTGCTCCGTTAATTACAAAAAATGATACAAAATTCCGAGAAGCTGTACCGCGTGCTGATCAACTGGCTGTAACATTGCGATTTATGTCACTTGGAGATTTCTTGCCACACTTATGTACTCATTTAGAATTTTTAAAAGTTGAATCTGCAATATTACAAACACAGTTTATGAGGCTCTTATGACTTGCCTATCAGATGAAATGAAGGTACGTAAAAGAAACCTGGTGTAGCTACTAAAAAATAAAAAATTAAAGCTTAAACAGCATTTGCAGCGAAGCTTGTAATTTTACGAATTTGATAACGCAATTGTTCATTTAATAATACATCCAAATAAAAGGCAACTTTTTAGCTTATAAATAAACTTTATTTCAGGGTTACGTATACTTATTTTAAATACGCGCAAGATATAGTATCTTCATTAATTGAATTATGAACAACAGAATCGGATAAATTTGAAGTTAATTCTTCCAGTACTGTGTAAGTTAATGAAGATATTGTACTTGAGAGTTTTGAGTGGATAATAAATGCAGAAATTGGTTTGTCTTCGTTAGAACTGTCAACACAAATTCTTTCGATTTCTGCATGATGTAATGCAGAATTAATTTTATATTTTGCATCAGCTAATATTCGAGCATACCTTGGATAAGTTAATTGTTTTAGTTCGCTTGCTACGTATTCTCCAAATATATGATAGTCATCTCGTGTTGTTTGTCTTGCAATATTTTTCCAACAATTAATCATTTTGCTAACATCGTAATCTGTAGCTTTCCACTTTTTTGGACGAAGGGATACTTGCGTAGATTCTATAGTGGTTTTTGTTTAACTCACGTTATTTTTATGTTCAATTACTCTCAGTATTCCGTTGATGCTCCTAACTGCAATACAAGGAAGTAAATATGTGATTGTTGTTATTATTTTCTACACAATTATATTAAGACAAGCATATAGTATATGCGTACATCCAAAATTTAGTATTTGCATTTTTAATGTAGAGTTACTTGATAACTAATTTTCATCTAATTTCCTTTATTATTTCATTTATTTGCATACATATACACCTTCTTGTAAATTTGTGTTATTTTGTAGATGCCAAAAAATGAAGAAGAATGGTTAGCTGTTGTAAAACACTATGTAGAAAAATTTAATTTTCCTTATTGTTTAGGAGTTATAGACGGGACACATGTGAGACTTCAGACGGCCTCCAACACCGGCAGTTTATTTTTTAAATACAAAGAATATTTTAATATTGTTCTTATGACCGCAACTGATACTAACTAAAAATTTGTGTATGCCAATGTTGGAATGCAAAGACGCATCTCTGATGGAGGAGTGTTGAAACATACATCTTTATATGAGAATGTGACATAATTCTTTAAATATTCCCCAACCGACACCTCTTCCTGGGTGAACATTGAATGTTCCATTTCTGTTTGTAGCAGATGATACTTTTGCATTGGAAGAAAACATGATTAAACCATTTACTGGGTATCATAAAAGAATTACTGTCAACGCGTGTTTAATTTAGAATATGTCACGCACGACGGATTATTGAAAACACCTTTGAAATTTTTAGTTCTATATTTAGAGTGTTAGGAACAAATATGATATTATCACCAGAGAAATCTACTAGCGTAACTTTAGCTGGTATTTATGTTCATAATTTCCTTAGATACCGAAAATCTCAGTTTTATCCACCACCCGGTACATTTGATTCAAAAGACGCAAATGGAAATTTAGTGCCAGGCTCGTGGAGATCAGAAGATTAGAATGTATGGTGTTTTCTTGATAGGAGTTCAGTAAAAAAGAAATACTGCACTTGATGGTCGATGAGAATTTGCTATTTTTGCAGTATTGAAGGTTCTTTGCCTTAGCAGTATAATCGATAAAATAATGCATAAATTTTGTATAATAAATAACATGTAACTATAAAACCTAAATTAAATTATTTAATTGCTTGACTTGACATTCCATCAGTACTCTTATGAATATGAGGCCGATGCTGATCCTTTAGAAAATGTAAGGTTTGAAAAGCATATCAATTAGATGTGTACACTTCATCAGTTGCAGCTCCAAATTTTATACTTACATGTATTCGTGATAGCTCCCTACTAAATTGACTCTTTATATTGTGCTACTTTGTCTCTAATTCTTTGGGTGTGCAGTCTAGTGCTGCAGCAATTTCATCAAACAAGTCTTTTCTTTTATTAATATCTTTATATTCCTTGGATTTTACATCCCAAACGTTCATGTTTCTAACTCTTTCAATAAGCAATAGCGTTTTTCTTTGTTTCACTGAAACTTATTCACCTACAATGTCTTTTCAATTCTTAATCATCGAAAATCTATTAACAATATCTTTATTCGCGATTATCTAGTGTTTTTATATTTACTTACTATGTTATTGTATCACACACTTCTACAAGGAGGGGATAATTGAGGACAATAACAAAATCATAGAACATAACACAAAACACATAACCTCAAACTATAAGTAATGCATGTTCAAACATGTCAATTATTTGGAAAATTAACCTCATAAAAATTGTATATGCAGAAATCAATAAATTGACAATTTTTATTATTATTTATATGAGCTGTTGTATGAGGAAATGTATCGCAACATGTCTATTTTAATTATATCTCACACAAGTTCCGATATCTAGATGTAAACGGGCCTTTATTCAACTAAATGCAGGGGCAACACTTACTATGTAATGTATATATATCCTACAATCATTGGAGCGCCCGTACATTGTAAATTTACATTTAATAGATCGTCCGCCTTGTAAAATTTCGTTAACATGTTTATATTGTTATTAAATCTGGATTTTATATTTCTATTAAAAACTGCGTCTAACTTTTGCCGAAGGTTACATCCGAAATCACTTGGAATATTTTTCAAATGATTAATAGCCACATCTAATGTGGTTAATCCATCATTTAATTTGAGATTTTGATTTTCAAAATAAGTGATTAAATTTTGGCAAATTTCCTAAGTGTTCCTGAAGAAAGTAGAACTGAGTTTTTAATTTTGGAATTTGTATTACATCCTTGCACTCAGAAATACTTCGAGCATCGTCATTTAAACATGTAACGAAATTTTGCAAACTATCGAAACTCTCTGCATAAAAACTAGTAGCTTCCAACTATGTTCCCCATGTACGGGGAGTCAGTGACAAAGATGGAAGTTCTTTCCTGTAAAGAGCCACTCTCAATGGTGCTTTTCTGAACACTTTCTTAAAAACGGATACAAGTCATCAACTTTCGGAAAGGCGTCTCTGAAGAAACATATCCTAATATGCTGCATATTACTTATGTAGCACATGCTCTCCACAGAATCTGTGAATATATTAGAGATATTTTTCCGGGAGTTGATAGACTTGTATCCGCTTTTAAAAAAGTTTTCAGGAAAACACATTATATATTATTTATTGAACAAACAGATTTACGTATATTAATTCTACAGTGTCAAAATGGTGGGGTTGACAACCATGGCTTTCTATAGCTCCGGATTACTTTTATTTGAATTTAAGGCCTTCTTCTTGAGTTTTCTGTGGGATGTCAATGTAATCCTGGCTTTTAGAACACTATCGAAGTATCGATAAAATATCGTTTAAGTTGAATGGATGTTTAGCCCAAATTACTCAGAAAACGTGAGATATAGATTATTATTTATTAAAAAACAGTTGCCATCTTCACATATTTTACATGGTGACTACTCCAGAACAAAAAAGAAAACAGGAAACGAAACTAAACACTGACGAATAATGTTAGAGGTTATGTAGATTCTATTATCAAGGAGAAACAACAATATAATAATTATATACGTAAATTATATTACGTAATTTTACTTTCAGATCTTCTAATATACAATACAAATATATATTTTAATGTCATTACAATACAATTTTGTATATAAATATTCCGTACGCAAAAATAACAGTGTTTAGAAGAATATAGTTGCATTTATGAAGTAATTAATGGTTCTTTTATTGTTTGAGTATAAAATGGACACACCAGGGTTATTTGATGTAAAATATTTTGTACACAATATTCAAAAAACGGCGTCATTATATAAGCCTTGAAGTCAAATTCATAAATTATATGTATAAGCTGCACTTGACCTCAAATAAAATAACATTAATTATAATACAGTTGTAAAGTCATGTTTCGTTATTTGCGAACTAATCGCGACAATATCCGAAACCTAAAAGCGCTTTAGTTAAAGAATAATTCAATTAATATGGCAAAAACAAGCAGTATTGCTCTCACAAATTTATAAAAATAATAATCGTTTTTTATAAAAATCACTTCATCTTTAAAAATATAGTAACTAACTAATATAAGTACATTATAATATTTATAATTAGAGCTGGGGATAGTATTCAGTTAAACGCACGAATATAATGACCTTGTTTCGATCGGTGATGCATGCGTGATTTTATTGCTTTACATGCATTCGCTATTTATATCACTTAGGTATGTCAGTTATGTGTACTGTATATAAATAACACACTTACCTTATTTACGATTATTATAGCATAGCGCCAAGTGGATAAGACTTGCAGTAAGTTTGTAGCATTAGATACGTTTCCATATTTGTAGCGGTGAGCGATGTACGCCGTGATGAATAATTTTTTTTATATTTTGAGAAAGACCGCTCGACATCTACGGATGTAACACACGCACAATTAAAATAATCTTTATAGATAGAAACCGAATCTACACTTGCACCATTACTAATTTGTTTTAATCTGGTAAAATCAAAATCATTGTTTATCACACTCTCGAACTTTTCTATTACATTCACATTTTTGTTGTCATTTACTGCGCATAGCTGGGCGTGTACATCGTCCAGTATTTGCAGTGACTCCGCTAACGATAATGCAGTATTTTGAAATTTCTCGATTGCGTTAAACAATCCTATATGATTGTTATAAATAGTTTGTAAATCTGCATCAAGGGAAGGGTTTTGAAAGAGTCTCTGGCTTTCCTTAATGGCTACAGCTTCGGCAGGATTGAATTGTAGAACCACAGATTTTATTTGTTGGAAATACTTGGCATAATAAAATGCCGCCTTTAACCAACTTCCCCAACGTGTAAGGATTGGCTCTGGTGGTTCGGGAATACCAGGGCACCGACTGTGAAACTCTCGAATTCGTTTGGGAGATTTTAGAAACACTTTTTTTGTGGTTGCTATTAATGCATCCACCTCTGGATAACATTGCCGAATAGTTTGTGCCACAAGGTGTAAAGCATGAACTTTACATGTCACATGCAAAAGTCTCTCACAATCTGCTTTAAGAGAACGGCCTACAGAACGCATTGTCGCAGCACCATCGCTCATAAACATCAGGAGTTGATTAGTTGAAACTTGAAATTTTTGTAGCGTATCGAGCACTACCTTCGTAATTACTTCGCTAGTGCACTTTTCCAATCTTTTGCTGGCTAATAAAATGGGAAATGTTGATTTGACAGGATCTAGTACACGCACTATAATATTCACAATAGAATGTTTTTTTCGATCTGTCGTTTCGTCGACACATACCCATAACTGTTTATCATTTACTACTGCTTTCATTCTGTTTTCAATGTCCTCACGCACAATTGGTAAATAGGTGAGTAATGTTCTCCGTGACGGTAGCTTTATGTTGGAATTGTATTTATTCCAAAAGTCGCGAAAGGCTTTTTTATCTAGCAGGTGAACTGGCACATCCCAGACGAGTAGCATTGTCAATAAATCGAAAATGAATTGCGTTTTAGACAGCACATTATTTTTGTCTTTTACAGTCGTATTTGTCCCAGCAAAGTAACTGTTTATCGCATAATTTACAAACCACTTTTGATCCATTATAATACAAATCGGGAAAGTCTCGGATAAATTTCTTCACGTCGTTATACAATGGGCGCTTTCTTGGCTTGGGCACGTCCGTCATACTTATTAAATAGAGCTCAAGACAACACACGATCACGTTGCCAGTTCACGACTAACTAAAGTGTTTCGCTGCATCGTGTTTATACGCTGGTGGGGATGCACTACATACGGTCCTGCCGTACCGCAAACATCCTCAGCTCTAATTATAATATACCGTGTGCACAACGTCGAGCGATCGATGGATATATAAGTAATGACTGGCCAACTGCAAGTGGGAGGGGCTACATACGTTAAACTCCTACAGGGCGTATTTAATTGTGGTGAACTAAGAAAGCGTTATGGCTGTTTATTAATAAATGATGTATCAAAATAAATATTCCAAATTAATAACTAATTGTTTAACAAACTACAAAATTATTTGTAGTATATTATTTATGGTTAATGTACGAATTTGGATATTTTATCCGACTACACCGTTGCTTTTCGCACTATTAGTCATATGCCGGCTGTCAACGTCCCACAATAACGGATACTTTTGTTTATGTCTCTTCGGCCATAATACTTTAAATTTAACATTTAAATTTAAATAAAATGATATAATATAGTTGAAAGTATCATAAAATACAATCCGCCGTAAAGTGCAGACTTTTTGTTTACTGCATAATAATAATTCTTACCGGCGAAGAATCAGATATTTTCATCGCTAAATATTCAATGATAAGTTTCATCATAGCTTCGTGGCTTGAACTTAAAAAATTCTTATTCAAATGAAAACACATAAATAATATAAAATTATGAAATAATACCGTAACTCTTATTGAAAAAAATTAAAATAAAAAGTATTCCGTAATAGCATAAAATTTCAAAACAATAACGATTCTTGCAAGAATATAAATAAAGTGTTTACCAGTATAAATAAATGGTTTCCTTAAATAAACTACCTATAGAATATTAAATTTAACTAAAATACCTTTATTGGTAGTAAATATTAATTATTAAATAAAAGAACATTCTAAAAAGAAAAACTAATTATTTAGTAAATGCTCAAATAAACCACCCTCTTGAGCCGAGCAGTAACTCAATCGGTTATAAAAATTACGACGGACATTTGTTAACATTTCTATACGTACTCTACGTACGGATGACAAGGAGCAACTGCAACTGAATCGCCAGTCGCAAGCTTGTTTTCCGATTCAATATATTCGCCTTGCGTGAACACCATGACCAACTGATAGGAATATTCAATGTGTTAGAGAGAGATTATTTGATTCGTACTTAGATCGTATGTAGAATGTGTTGGATAAAGAAAGGGAACGCCCGTACAGTTAGACAGTAGAACAGACTGAATATACTCTCTCAACCCTAACCACATAAACTCGCTATTCGTCTTCGTCTTACTACATTGTGGTAGATCAATCACTCCCGGGCGTTCATACGGTATGTTGTGTCTTTTGACTAAAGCTTAGTAGTCGATGATTTAATGCATGCTTGAAGTTACTTGAAAATTATATTACTAGATTGTAAAATAGCCAGTGGCTGGATATAAGAATTTGAAGACTTAAGTATTATAAAAGAATGTATATTCCCTAAAAACAATAAATAAATTAAAATTCTATAATATTTAGTAACACTTTTGTGATATATTTACAACGCATTCACGTGATCGGGAATATTAACAATAAAATTATTAATAATAAAGTGGGATCCAAATTTAACTTCTATAGGTCTAACAACAATAGACGATTTTTAAATAAAAAGCTTTCAAAAATTGTACTGTACTAATAGCAGATTACTGGACAAGTAATTTATTTGACAATTAAAAAGGGTCTTGTTATTTGATAGTTCGTCCATGGCTAACTTAGTACAAAACTTCTAATTATTCGATAGGGCATTTAATGTTCAGTAAAAGTATGAATGTGAGGATGATGAATGTTTGAATTTGTATGAATGTTTCAATTTAATCTAGTCAGCAAAACATTGCTCTTTTTGTTAAAATAAAGTTTAAAGGACTTGTTTTCGGAAATTAGCTATTTTACCAATTCATTCATGGCTTATAATGTTACTAATGAAAACGGATTTCCAGGATGTAGTGTTTTTGATCTCAATAGCAATGCGGAGGTTTAGTGTATCCAGAATTTAGAAAGGCATTCAAACATGTAAAAATATACAGCATGTTTCATTTAAAAAAACAAATTTAATGTCTATTGCCGGTATAACTGGAAGTGACACAGCAAATCTGATACTTTTTACTGACACTTTATATATAGTGCTGCAAAATGATTATCCCGATTTGAGATGTAAATAAAAAACTAAACGAGATAAAGAAATAAACCTTTCTTTTTTGAAGAGTAATTTTCATGCCATTTTGAGATGTTATACTTTAAGAATCACATCACGCAAATGACGGCAATCAATGCAGTCTCGAAATCCTTCTCCAAAGTTCGCCTTTATTTTGCGAGCCGTGTCCTTTAGAATCACAGTGATTTCTTGCCTTATTATTGCCAAATTTTTTGGACGATGTTGTGGTACTCCCATAAAAAAATCGGGGTGAAATCGGGTGTCAACTTGCAAAGACACCGCGTAATCCAGACACGTTTCTCGAAGAATCCCTAGTGAACGACGTGATGTGTACGATATAACATCGTCTTGCTGGCACCATACATGATCTGTACCTTGATCATTAAGTAACACGTTTAATTTTGTAACATGCCGGGATAACGATTTTAAGTGACCGTTACCGTTATTGCGTTCTCTTCAAAAAAATAAGAAACACACGTGCCAATATTGCCCATCGCGCAGCAGACCGTAACTTTTGGGCTGTGGACTGGTCTTTGGTGGAGATGCAGTAGGTTTGCTTCAGTTAAATATCGGCAATTCCGTTCGTTAACAGCGTCCGTTAAGTGAAAGCATCGCTAGATATCACAATTTCATTTGGGGGAATGCTCTTCAGAATATACTGACACAAAGTTAAACATATTTATCTCACTACTCTCTCACTTAACTCCTGTACCATCATAAACTTGTAAAAATGTATCTTCGAACACTTCTATTCAACATTCTAAACGCGATTGTATGTTTGCGAGCTGAATGACTTGAAGATTCAAATTGTAAACAAACGTACATAAACGAGATATATACTTAACCTATACAGCTTTTTCCTCGTACAAACTCTTGTTGTTTATTACTTAAAAGTAATTTTGTGTTATATGTCCGACTAGTAGAACAATGAGACTCTTATTTGTGCTTTATAAATATATTTACTGTGTGGGATCGGTACTCAATAAGAATACGTGCAAATGTGGTGAACAAGTTATTAAATAATTGAATATTCTGAATGTAAAATCTACTAAATAAAACGAGAGAGTAATGGACTAATGTAAATGGTTTAATAGAAGTATCAATTAATCAGGTAAGTGGTTGACATGAAAATAGTATTAATATAAATTTGCATAAAGTTACGTGATCATTTGAATACAATAAATTCTAGGTTAAGTTATGATTTTCTGTGATAATGACCTAAATTTACTTATCTAACTTAAACTATTTTTAACATTAAAATCGAAGGAACGGTATTCTTTTAATTCTTTAAAAGTATTCTAATTGTAAATTAACCTATTAGGCATACTTATAGTAATATCTACGATAGTGTTTTTATAAAATAAACTTTTTCAAAAAATTTAATATTTTTAGGAGAAATAAATAAATAATACTCAAATGGAAATAGGCTGGATTCAGGTAGTTAGCCATTCGTTCGTAATTCCAAAGTTCAGGATATGACTCGGACAACGGGGTTTTCTGATGGCGTCCCTGCCAATACTTCGGTTAGTTTGGATGGTGTCTCCGGTAAAATGGAAATTTCGTTTTATAACGAACTGGATGGTAACTGGATATGGAAAATACGTCGACAGGTACTTGGTAAGTTGGAGATGTGTTTAATATACTCGTAGTATGATTTTAATACTTTATTTAATGTTTTTTTCTCAATTTCAGAGCGACACTTTTTGAATACGTCGGCGAGTTTTCGGAATTTTTTACAACATGACGCCAACTATCGTTTGTTTTGAATGCTGGCTTCTCATTCGTACTTCTAGTATGTATTCATTTAATCTCGTAAAAAATATTAGTAAAAGTTATAATTTATAAACTCTTATCATGTAGATATATTACACAAATTATATATTTTATTTTATTTTATAAATAATTGTCATCTTAATATCAAAAGTTACATATTATGGCTATTCTTAATTGGGATATTTCCCGCTATATACAAATTTGTATTTGTACAGTTTTTCCAAAGTAAATAGGTGACATTATTTATCAATCAATTAAGTTAAAAATCTTCGGTAACACAAAATATTGAAGTAAAATGACTTAGGCAAATGAGTACATGTAAATAAATAAATATGAGATTAAAATTTAAGCAATTAAAAACGCGAAATTAACTTTTGACAGGTGAAAAATGCAGTTCCTAATATATCTTAAGTTCTAATATTAACGTATTAATTTTAAACGATCTGTATTTTATCAATTTCTGGGGTTCCTTACATATGTAGGCTTGACCTACCACAATATATATATATATATATATATATATATATATATATATATTGTTATGGTTCAACCAGCACGCTTATTCCAGCTCTACAAAAAGAAATGCAGATTATTACATATCATAAACACATGTATAAATATCGAATTAGTGGACGTAATTTGTGAAATTAGTTTCGAGATGTGTATAAATTAATACGACGATAACTTTAAAATTGATAATTAACTTATTTTGATTTTTAAACTTACTTTTTATATTTATATTTTTCCAATTTTCAAATTCAAATCATACGCGCCATATTATAGGTATTTAATTTATCCACATCAAGATTTATATCGAAGCGAGTTAACCACGCCCACTAATTTAAAATTGTCTCGAACCCCGCGAATGCGATTTTTACGATGCATATTTGAACTAATCTAACATTGAAAACCACATTATAAACATTTGTAAATTCTTTAATTAATTTTTCTATTATGTTAAAATTATAATATTATGAAAGTTCATATTATATTAGATGCAAATAAAGCATAAACTTAGAGGCTTTTGCCGACATTTAACGGAGGCTTTGAAAAACAAAAGCCGAAGAAGGCGTCTGATACTAAAATTTACAACGAATGGCCGCATTTTCTCTATCACAAAAAGTTTAATTAAAATTACTATTTAAAAATCAAGAAAATCCTACGAAAACCATATACATTTAATACCTTGAAATCAGGCCGAACTTTTGATAGAAGAATTGGACCCGCATCACGTCGAATAAAATAAATATTGAACGAAGCATCTTTTCGGAACTAGAACTACATCGTACCGACAACTCCAACATTGAACCGCTTCCGACGCAGGGACTTCCATTGGAGCAGACGAACTCTGATCTATTCCACAATTGCGAGCCCAGAGAATACATCCAAGCCTAGACACAGGAGAAATACCAGGTTCTTTCCAATTATTTCCCATAAAACCTAGAACATCATTTAAAAGTTAATATTAAATTTATATCACATCACAATATCAAACATTGTTTGCATCAAAATATAATACTTGAATTTCAACATTTCTAAACATCTATTTAAATATATATAATTATTCATTCATTCTTAATCTTTTATAAAACTTGTATATGTAACTTACCTTTGTGTGTTTATTTTTAAGTAACTTTTAATATCTATTTGCACTGTTGCAGTATACATAACCTTAACTATTGTTATTAAACACATGTGCAAAAGTGCATAATACCATTTTTTACCGTATAGTCCAGATAATACGAGCATATGTACAGATTTCTTATTCGCACGTAATAATTGTTACAGTTATCTGTTTTTTTAATTCTAATAAATTTTATTACTTTGATTTAGATTCGATCTTTTATTTGAGTTGTTTGAATGTTGAGTTTGTGTTAATCAATATACCATTTACATTGCATTTACGGGATATACAAACAACCGACTTTGAAACCTGAGATAGAAAATAAAGCATAAGTACTCAAGCTCTCCCGAAAGCTAGTGGGGTATTTAACAGATTGCGTTGGATCAACTAAGTACGTTAAAACTTGGCGCCCAATTTTCAAATTCGAATCTTTTAAGTTTTTCTTACATCATTCATTTTTTAGTTTTAACGCTCACATTATTTTTATATTTACTTATTACTTAAGCGATCCTCCGAATCGTTACAATATATATATATATATATATATATATATATATATATATATATATATATATTATAATAGCAACAGCAGATAAATCAAATAAAACAGTGATCATTCTTAAAGAGGAATATGAGCAAAAAATAGAAAAACTTATTAGACGATAAATTCACCTATAAAAAAGAAAGAAATAATCCAACAGAAAAAACTCAAAAAGAAAATAATAACTTAATAAATAAATGGCATAGACTAAACCTAATAGATTTCAACACTAAAAACAAACTTCGCATTTTTAATTCCCACCCTCCATCAATATATGGTTTACCTAAAATTCACAAAAATAATATCCTTTTAAGACCAATAGTATCTAACATACAAGCCCCTACTTATAATATAGTAAAATTCCTAGGTGATAGCATATCTAAGATGTTAGGAAAAACTGAATATTATACCAAAGACTCATGGTAATTTCAAAATTTCATCAAGGAACAAAAAGTACCAACTAATCACAAAATTATATCACTTGATGTAGAATCTTTATATACTAACATTCCTACAGATCTAGCTATAAACATAATAGAATCCAAATGGGATGAAATTAGTCCACACACATCACTAAATAAAAACTAATTTATTAGAGGTATACACTTCTGTCTCGATAACACATATTTTCAATACAAAAATTCTTTTTATAGTCAAACATTTGGTATTGCCATGGGCTCTCCTTTAGCTGCTCCTATTGCAAATCTAGTAATGGAACATTTAGAACAAAACGTTATTAGGCTTCCACCCCATTTTTTTCAAAAGATATGTTGATGATATCATAACATGTATTCCGACGAACAAAATAAACTATCTTTTAAATAAATTCAACAATTTTCAAAACAAATTAAAATTCACTATTGAAGAAGAAATTAATAAGAGTATTAATTTTCTTGATATTTCTTTGAGCTATGATAGACAGGGTACTATTTATACAAATTCGTATAATAAACCCACAGCTTCTTTTAGATATATGAATTACCACTCAAATGCTCCTACAGTATTCAATAAAATGATTATAAGTAATCTGACTGATAGGGCAGTAAAACTATCACATACTCAACACAGAAAAGATAACATCAAGAAAATTAAAACAATCTTAACAAATAATAATTATCCACCACAACTTATAGACCAAACAATTAAAAAAAGAATACAACAAGTATACAACACTGTAGACACCAATAACAATTTAAACAATGACACAACATATATCACGATTCCATATGTTCCACAACTATCAGAAAAAATTAAATACACTTAAAAAAATATGATATAGCTACAACATATAAACTTAGTAATACTAATAAACATTTATTTTCATAACTTAAACCTATAATAGAAAAAAATCGAGAAACACATGTCATCTATAAAATACCATGTCGCGATTGCGATAGTTACTACATAGGCCAAACTAAACAATATTTATACAAAAGAATACAAGCCCACAAATAATCTAAAACAGAAAAAACTGCTTAATCTACACACAAACTACAACGCGATTACCATTTCGATTTTGAAAACACACAGATAATTGATAAAGAACAACACACAATGAAAAGGGAAATTAAAGAAATGATTAGTATTAAACACGAAAAAAGTTCAATTAACAACAGAAGTGATATAAAAAATTTAAGCAGTATATACTATAACTTAATTATGTAAGGATCTGCAATTTACCATCATAATATATGTTGCTGTTATATAATTATATATCTTAAGTTATTTAAATATCATATACATTTGCTTATCATGCTGACAGTTCCGTGTTTTGATTCCTGTCTGGTTATCCGAGTAGGTTTTCGTGGTTTTCCTTCTCGTTTAAGGCGAATGCCGACAGCTTTACATCTTAAGACGCTCCACGGGGGCATACATAATAATAACTCATGTCTTGCGTTTCCCTGTTTTTGTTGTCTATCTATTTTAGAATACTTTAGAATATTTTAGAAGGCATGATTTATTATTATTCAATTGGAATGTATCTTTGAATAATTTTATCGATAGCGACTCAAATGTATGACATTAATATACTGTCATTTATATTTTAAATTCCTTGATAAAGGCATCATTTGCCGAAACATGTAGGGTTGTTTTAAATATATATATTTTAAAGTAAAACCAGATCTTAAATCGCCAACAAATTGAATTTACTATACACATATATATATATATATATATATATATATATATATATATATATATATATGTTTAGATAATTTCTTAACCTTTCATTTAATATATCAATTGATAAATTCTTGGAGTTTTTCGGTTTTCATATTAAATATTTACAAAGATTTGCCGGACCGTTGCTTTACCAATTAAGCCACTATATACCTTGGTTCAAGCTAATTAGAAATGCATTATAATGTAACAGTGTTAATGATTCAGATGTCAGTTATTGAAAGCAGAAGTCAGTTTTGAAAGCAGGTGTCAGTTTTGAAAGCCGATGTCAGTTATTTAAAGCAAATGTCAGTTATTGAAAGCAGATGTCAGTTTTGAATGCAGGTGTGAGTTTTGAAAGCAGATGTCAGTTTTGAAAGCAGAATGTCAGTTTTTGAAAGCAGATGTCAGTTTTGAAAACAGATGTCAGTTTTGAATGTTTGAAATTGCTATTTATTACTTCATAGCTATATGTACGTTTAGATAATTTCTTAGGCGTTCATTTAATATATCAATTGATAAATTCTTGGAGTTTTTCGGCTTTTATATGAAATATTTATAAATATTATCAAATTAGTATGTAATTTTGAAGTAAATGTGAATGTAAACATTGCTGCATACAAATTACAACGCAAACCATACGAAATTTTAATTGAAAAGTTTTGTCTACGTTGGGATTTGAACTCAAGTCTACGATTTGCCGGACCGTTGCTTTGCCAATTAAGCCACGATAGACCTTGATTCAAGCTAATGTATTATAAAGTAACAGTGTTAATGATTCTGATGTCAGTTATTGAAAATAGATGTCAGTTTTGAAAGCAGATATCAGTTATTGAAAGCAAATGTCCAAGAATTTATCAATAGATATATTAAATGAACGGCTAAGAAATTATCTAAATATACATATAGCTATGGAGTAATAAATAGCAATTTCAAACCTTCAAAACTGACATCTGCTTTCAAAACTGACATCTGCTTTCAAATACTGACATCCGCTTTCAATAACTGATATCTGCTTTCGAAAACTGGCATCTGATTTCAAAACTGACATTTGCTTTCAAAACTGACATCTGCTTTCAAAACCGACATCTGCTTTCAATAACTGACATTTGCTTTCAATAATTGACATCTGCTTTCAAAACTGACATCTGCTTTCAAAACTGACTTCTGCTTTCAAAACTGACATCTACTTGCAATAATTGACATCTGAATCTTTAACATATTTAATTAATTCCTTTATAATTAGCTTGACGGTCTATCGTGACTTAATTGGTAAAGCAATGGTCCCAACGTAGGCAAAATTTTTTAATTAAAATTTCGTATGATTTGCGTTGTAATTTGTAGACAGCAATGTTCACATTTACTTCACAATTACATACTAATTCGATAATATTTGTAAATATTTCATATAAAAGCCGAAAAACTTAAGGAATTTATCAATTGATATATATATATATATATATATATATATATATATATATATATATATATATATATATAAAAAGCGTTCAAATAAATTTTACCTCTAGTAGTCCATGACAATAAAAATGTTTGTCGTAACTTGTACTATTTACATTTGCATCAGTTGTCAATTTGACAGACTATTTATTCTGATGTATACTTAGTTGGAGCTTTTTGAAATTGCTTTGTAATTTAAAATTGATTTAAAATGGTTTTCACTGTTCAACACAAATCATTCATGGTTGAATCTTATTTTTGGAACGGACGTAATATTAACGGACAATGGCACTATTTTCTTGAAGAATGCTTAGAGGAATTTAGAAATATGTTTCCAAACTTCGTCTTTGATTTTGATAGTTTTTGGTACACAGTTAAATATTGCACTAAGGTTTTCAGAGAAACAGAGAGTGTTATACGGAAAGAAGACAGTGGCCGTACGAAAAAATGTACACGGAAGAGCTAGTTGACGATGTAACGCAAATTATGAATGATACACCAGGAACATCGATACAAGTATTCTCTCCACGAGTGGGTGTTTCAATTGGCACTTGTCATACAATTTTGAAAAAAGACTTACATTTATTTCCATATCGCATGGCCTATTATCAAGAAATCAAAGAAATTGACTATCCTAGAAGAACAACATTTTGTCAGTGGTTCTTAAATAATTTTGATAATGACATTCTTGACAAAATTTTTCTCAGATGAATCATGGTTTTATTTGAATGGATATGTTAACTCACAAAATATAAGGATGTGGAATACTAAGAAACCGCATGACTGTTATGTTGTTCATCCACAGAAAATTGGTGTATGGTGTGCGATTAGTCGAAGGAAAATCATTGGCCGTATTTTCTTTAAAGGAGAAAGGTATCGACAAGAAATTATTATGACATTTATTGAACAGCTTAATGAAGAAGAAATAAATCAGGGTTACTTTCAACAATACGGAGCTAGAGTGCACACAGCTTGTGAAACAATTAATATGCTACGGAAATTTATCAAAATCGGTTGATAAGTTTAAACATCGAACATGAATTTCCAACAAGATCTTGTGATGTTAACCCCTGTGATTTTTTTCTGTGGCCTTTTTAAAGAACTCAATTTTTTGGGTACAGATACCTGATCTTGCAGACCTTCAGATCAGAATTGCTGAAATAATTAACGAAATCGACGATATGCTACTACAAAACGTTTTCTCCTTCATTAGAAGAAGATGTTAGAAATGTCTCGAACAAGGTGGTGGCCACTTTCAACAATTTTTATAAAATGTTACTTGTTTGTTGCAAATACACGTATCTCATTTAGTTAAATATTTTAATTTTATTATTTTGACATTTATCATGTCATTCAAATTGTTCATAACCAACAAAATTCATATTAAGAACTTAAGTAAAAAGCTAAGATATACGTATAATTTCCATGGGCAACTTCGAGGTAAAATTTAGTTGAACGCTCGTTATATATATATATATTTAGTGTTTATAAGAATTTTATTTTTCTTATTTATTTTATTGGCCGTGTCTTAATATTAAAAATAATAGACTTTTATTGGTTTAGCGACTTTTAATGAATATTGATGTTTTATTCTACGACGTTTCGACTTTTATTATTATTCAGTCTTTTTCAAGTAACTAGAAACAAGAATTAATACAATGAAAACGTGAGAACATATTTGCCTTTGTGAGACTGAATTAACAATTAAATTAACAATTAAAATTAAAATTAGATTAAAGGCAGAGTTAACAATTAAATTAACAATTAAAATTAAAATTAAATTTAGATTAATAATGAGTAAGGAAAAATTAAAATGATTACATCTGTATAAATGAATTGAAATTTTAGATTATACTACTAATACAGTAAAGAACAATGAATGACAATAAATAACAATAAACTCACCGTTCTTTTTTGTGTTACAAACACTCATTCTGTGTAACATGTGTCATCGGGGCTATTCGAGACCTTTTTTAGGGGAACCGACTGCACTGGTTCGTATATTGCGAGTGTCTGTGTCTTTTGTTTAGAGAAGTGGCTTTCTGTTCTATTTTGAAATTAGCAAAACGGTCAGGAACGTGTTAAGGGGTATATAGTAATCTTTACTGTATTAGTAGTATAATCTAAAATTTCAATTCATTTATACAGATGTAATCATTTTAATTTTTCCTTACTCATTATTAATCTAAATTTAATTTTAATTTTAATTGTTAATTTAATTGTTAATTCAGTCTCACAAAGGCAAATATGTTCTCACGTTTTCATTGTATTAATTCTTGTTTCTAGTTACTTGAAAAAGACTGAATAATAATAAAAGTCGAAACGTCGTAGAATAAAACATCAATATTCATTAAAGGTCGCTAAACCAATAAAAGTCTATTATTTTTAATATATATATATATATGTGTGTGTGTGTGTGTGTGTGTGTGTGTGTGTGTGTGTGTGTGTGTGTATCTGTGTCTATCTATTTTTTTTTCAATGAAATCAATAATTTGAATTGGATTGTCATAGTTTCAACAGGACACACAGCACGTGAAACATTCTGTTTACTTCAAATCAAATTTCCTGGTCGTGCTGTCTGTTAAAGAGGTGACATCGATTGGGCACAGTTATTACTAACTAACCCCATCAGACATTTTTCTCTGGGATTAGTTGAAGGAAATGGTTTGTGTCAACAAAACTGCCACGATTCTCAAACTAAGTACTGAGATCAGACAGTCATTGCTGAAAAGGAGCCGCCTCTATGAAAAAGCATTACGCACAAGTGGAAAACTTCACAACAAAAATGATTGTACTATTGTACTATTTACACGGAGTTATCCAATATTTTGTCTTTTATTAACAAATCCTATAGTTTAGTTTGGATCACCTTTACTTTGACTTAATTTCTTTTAAAATTTGTTATAATTCTTCGTTATTTGATAGCTACGGTGTCAAATAAGAAGTAGGTTTAAGGAATGTATTTTACTTCTAGCGTGTAAAATTAAAATTGAGAGAAAATAGAAAAAAAAAAGAAATTCCAAGAGAAATTTAAAAACAAAATGAGTTTTAAGATAGATTTTTAAATCAATGTACTGAAGCTAGTAATAAACATATTTGCGTAAGATGGATTCATCAGGAACATTTCGACCAACATATTTCTGCAGAAATGTTTTGAAGGTGGGATTCTTAAGTTCATTTAATTCAATATTTGCCAACATTAAAGTTTCACAGAGTTCTTCGTTAAAATTGTATGTGCATGACGTTTTACGTGCGATTTCTTGGAATTTTTTAACGATATTTTACAGACTTTGTAATAAATTTCAAAATCACTGGCAATGGATATACAACAAGTTTGACCATTAATTCAACTCATCATTCTTTCACGATGCCATTCTCGACGTTGTTCCATATCACACCTGAAAAGTAACTTAAACAATGTTTTAGATCTAAATAAATGAATCTTAAAAATCTTTACGTAAGTTATTGAAACTTAACTAACTCACCGTACTTTATTTATCTTACGAAATATAAATTAATAAATAACATAAATTATTAAAACTCCTCACCCGTCTACCTACGCCCATGAAGAAACGAATTTAACTATAATATTGAAGTAATTGCGTCGCATTTCAACAACAAAAAACAGATATGCGGTTAACCGAATGAATAGTGCTATTCAATAACTGCGTGTTGTACTTAGCGATATTATAGACTATTTGTATGGTCCGTCGTAATTTTGTCCTCTCATGTCCGGTCGCTACTCATAACTTCAATGTTTTGCTTGTTTAAATAGCCCATTATTCTAGCAGCAGTATGTAGGCGAGTGTTTTCATGAATATAACTTTTTCTTTTAATCGATTATGTCGAACAAGCGCAACATATCCAGAATTATAGTTGCTAGGGGCCACTTGTACAACAAGTTTAAGCTAAGTTCAGAGCTGAAGTAAGTTCAACTGGCTTTGACACGTGTACAAATTAAGTTCAGGAGTTGAACTAAGTTCGTATTTGATCAGCATTGTCACGATTCTCAAACTAAGTACTGAGATCAGACAGTCATTGCTGAAAAAGAGCCGCCTCTATGAAAATAGCTACGGTGTCAAATACATAAGAAGTAGGTTTAAGGAATGTATTTTACTTCTAGCGTGTAAAATTAAGAATGAGAGAAAATAGAAAAGAAAAAGAAAATCCAAGAGAAATTTAAAAACAAAATGAGTTTTAAGATAGATTTTGTAAATCAATATACTGAAGCTAGTAATGATGACAATACTGCTAGATTTTTTCAACATTTTTAAGTAATTGTAAATATAACAGTTGTTGATGTGAAATTAATGGAAGGATTTAGTATAATTTTTTCGTAAAAGTAGTGCAGCAATATATTAATTTGAAAATTATATAGATGATATTGCTAATTTATACACAACTAAACACAATTGGTACTACATGTCTGTGACCATGTATAAAGTTTTAATTCCTAGAAATACGCGAGGTGTAACAATATAAACATACATCTTTATAGTTAATTTCTCTTTTTCTTTTTTTTATTTAACACGTCGAGAAAAATAATTTTTGTCGCGTATATCTCCTGCTATTTTTAAGTAACGACAAAGGTTACTGTAGTTTTTTTACGTATTTCAAATATATCATATTTAAGTATACCGGCCTGGTAACAATTTATGAACAATGGTTCTTTCCATACATAAGGTTAACACAATTGCCGCAGGTAATAGGCACAGATTAACTATATACTATAGATAATACTGTTAAATGGGAGTGTTCCTTCCTGCATTTTAATTCAATTTTCCAACAATAGATGTCCGACCAGTTAAGCTTCATTCAAATACAAATAATTGTGCCATTTGTAAATCGGATCTTCATGCTGCCAAAAAAGCATGATTTTTTTTCAGGCGAAGGAATATGATTGTGTTGATAGGCTTATCTATCTATCTTTCAAAAGTGCCCCAAATTTTATAAACATTAGAAAGATTGTGGTAGAGATTTTGACAAGAAATGGTCACAATACAAACATATTTAAAAATATTAACAATTATGTGCGTCAAAATTTAAACTTTACATTTTTAAAGATGATCTACACAAATATATAAATAAAAATGAAATTATAGAATGAACTATAAAATTTACTATTTATTTTTATATTAAAGACATTAATAACATATTTTATGGGAAAAGGCATCTAAGCACCGCGGACAATAATTTGATTTGTAATATGTCAAAACGCCGATACCAAAAATATCGTTTTGAAAATAAAAGCCGTTCTGTTGTTTTTTTTTTTGATTTTTTAATTCTTATAAAATTAAATAAATATTCAATAAATCTAAAATTTGTCTTCGTTTCTACCATCAAACGGCTTTGTAAATCAAATCCAACATGTTCCCTATCTATAGTATATAATTAATCTGTGGTAATAGGCATATTGAATATGTTAGTTATAGGTTTGTTTTGGTTTGCAATTCTGAACAGTGTTACGCTTTATTTTCCATTTTCAATATCGATTAATAGTCTTCATTATTTATTGACGAGTCCTGGTATCTTATATTAAATACGTTCATTCGGACACTTGTTCCGCTGTCTGTGGTTAACTTTGGTAACTATATCACCCCTTCCGCTTACACGCGGGTGAGATTCGAGGATTAGCAGACAGACCTTGGTAGTGTAAAGTCGTTTAAAAAATTACGAGTATACATCTTCTTAATGGAAGTTAATTCACGCATCTTTGACCTTTATTTAAATCATCGTTCACAAACGGATCATGTCAAAGGGTAAATTATAATTTTTGGAACAGCCAATTTGTAGTTTGCGACTTGCGTAGGTTTGAGGAAAATATAACCCAACCTTGGTTTTTTGCGTGGCGTTCCATTTCGTCTTCGTAAACGGAAAAAAAAGCTTCCTGCTTAAGAGTTCACGAGCACTGTAGCCTATACTTCAATTTATGGTCGTCTAATTCCCCGAAGAGCGATCGACTTGAGGAATTTATTATCACCTTCGACGGACAGGGACAGGATATCAAGTAATTCGTATTATTAAAGTTTTTGTGTAATTTAAATTTCGACTTGTATTTTTCTTACTTGGATTTATGTCCAAATTATTCTTTCGTATTTTGGAAATTAAAATCTAAATTTTGTAGCATATTTCGATACCGATATATTTTATAGTAATTTCTTCTGCGGTCACAATTGTTTTAGCCGTGTCGTACGTGACCACAGATGTTTTTTTTTGAATACATGCAGGTGTCGATAAATGACGACGAATTTTTGTATTTTCATAATTTTGAATTTAGAATTTAAATCATTTGTATTTGCGAGTAGGTAGCAACAGTTATATAACTGCGCAGAACTGACGCGCACAACTGATGCGTACAACTTTGTTAATTCCAGAATTGTTTTGAATAGGTTTGTTATGATTCGCAATTCAGAACGTATTGGTAAGTCTTGTATCGAAATTTTTATCCTACCGTCATATCCGAAAAATTATTGTTTCCAAATAAAAAAGATATTACGATGAACTTGTGTTTTTGGGTTCATTTAAATAACACTAACAGAAATCAAAATACACTAAAAACACTTAATAACTAATAACAATAATAACAGTATTTATATTTAAAATATTTATATCACATTTATAACTATATTCTAACACCACGGACGCTGCTTGAATACTAATCTCGCTCAATTTCGAGCGCTTTCACAGGTCTATACATATTCGAGAATATTCCGGATCTTCGCTTCTAGAATCCTTCGGGCGATGTTTATTCGAGAAGGGCCTCAAACGTGTTGACGCGTATGCCGGGTGACGTCATTGCATGACTCGCATCACAGTATATTTTACTTAAATGTAATTCTAGTGTGTATAGACTAAAAAAATGTTGACAGTCAGTTTAATTAGAAAAATAAAAAATAAATCTTACCATAAACAAATTTCTAAAAATAAATGGAATGTGTGAAAGTAATAAGTTGACTTAATAAATTCGAAATATGTTACATTTCAAAATAAATAACGAAAATTCGGAAATTAAACTGAAGTTATTTCAAAATAATGTATTAAATGTTTAAATTATAGCCTGCGTTCTGTTGTAAATAAACAGTTAACCTTTAAAAGTAAATTTAATTCTAAAACAAACGCATGCTTCTAAAAACGAATTATGCAGTATATTAAACTTAAACGAAATATTACAAAAGAAATAATAAGAAAGCCAAACAAAATTCGTAATGAATGAAAAAAAAAAAACTGTATTCTATTAAGCGTCGTCAGTTAAGCTAGTGAAGTAATTTAAAAGCTTAAATCGCCCATATGACATAGCAAATTTCGTCCTATCAGGTAGCACTATATAATATAGTGACATCTGACGGACGAAAGAGACTAGCCGAAAATGGCAACCCTTCCCTTGACCGGCTAAGCCGGTACAAAAGGGAAGGAAATACGCATATAGGTGTAAGTCCATTAACACGATGCCAGATGGCAGTAAATATACATAAAAGGTTTAAGTATATCAATACGTTAAGCACGTATTACGCATTTGTTACAAATGGATGAAATTTGCTATGTCTTATAAGCGATTTAAGCTTTTAAATTACTTCACTAGCTTAACTGACGACGCTTAATAGTAATAGCAGAAACATATGTCTTAAGCAGAAGTAAAAAGCTGGAAAATACGAGGTGTGTTGTCCATGTTTACAGTTACAGATGTGTATTTTACATGTCTGTTTCATTTGTAACAAATGCGTAATACGTCCTTAACGTATTGATATACTTAAACTTTTTTTGTATATGTATTCTATATCAGACAATAAAGTACAAACTAAGATCTGCAGGTCCTTCTTAACTAGTAATAGAGTCAATACTACAATGTCTCGTCTGTCGGTATATCGCACGACACCCACTTCTATTTTATCTTTAGGTATATTTCCTGCTAGGAGGTACATTTTTTCTGTAAACATGCAATTCTGAATTAGTCTGTGCAGGTTAACATAGACCACGAAATTTCATTTAATTATTTTTATGAGATATCGAAATGTTTATTAAACGTTGTAATAAATGCACTGACATTAGCGAGCGGATATTGTATTGAAAAGTAATAAATAATTGTTTCTTGTTTCCACTCAACATCATCTGGCCCGAAAATAACAGAAATGACTTTATTTGAAGGAAATTAATGGTGGTTTATGAAGCGTCAACCTTCCTACTAAATAATCTGTAAAAAATTCATAACATTTCGTTTAATAAAAGTCAAAATACAACGCGTTTCAATGACAACAGTTTGTATATGTCAATTGAAAAATGAATAAGAAACAAAGAATAAACATCAAGTTTTTTATTAACAAGCTTAAATGTGACACGGAAACGCTTTGCATGCTTAAAATTCCTTATGGTGATAATTGTTTGCCATAAACGTAAGTTTTTAAGGAACATCGATGATTCAAAGGAATAGAGAGTGCGGATGACGATAAACGTTTGGGCCGGTTGATTGAAACGATGACCGATTTCGTGAAAATTTCGAAATAATCTTCAGTAAGATTCATGGAAATGAAACTTATAAAAATATCCAGCATGGTAAATTGTCGCATTTTAATCGAAAAATTTCGTCTTCGAAAATTAGATTCAAAATTTATTTCACATCGATTAAGGAATAACCAAAAAGTATACCAATTAGACATTACAAAAACATCATTAAAGAAGCTCAAAGAGACGCAAACTTCTTACAAACGATTTTAAGTAGTGACGTGTCGTTTTCGATACGATTCAAAACTAATTGTCAAGGTACTAATTGGTGATCATTATATAAAAGTAATACAAGGGATTCCAAGGGATTATCCACAAAGAATTCCTTCCAAGTGCCACTACTAATTTTGAGAATTATCTTGGTGTAAAAACTTAATTATGTAACAATCTGCAATTTACTATCATAATCATAATATATGTTACTGTTATTATTATATATATTATGTTATTTAAATATCTATACATTTGCTTATCATGCTGACAGTTCCGTGTTTGGATCCCTGACTGACTGTCCGACTAGGTTTTCGTGTTTTTCCTTCTCGTTTAAGGCGAATACCGACAGTTTAACATCTTAAGCCACTTCACGGGCGCATACATAATAATAACTCATGTCTTGCCATTCCCCGTTTTTGTTGTCTAACTATTTTTTGAATACTAAAGCATGATTTATTATTATTAAACTGGAATGTATCTTTGAATAATTTTATCCATGGCAACTACAAATGTATAAGTATGACATTAATATACTGTCATTTATATTTTATGTTCCTTGAAAAAGGCAGCATTTGCCGAAACATGTAGGATTGTTTTAAATATATACATTTTGAAGTAAAACCAGACCTTAAATCGCCAACAAATTGAATTTACCATAACATACAAAGGTCACGAAATAATTATCTATATATATATATATATATATGTGTGTGTGTGTGTGTGTGTGTGTGTGTGTGTGTATGTGTGTGTGTGTGTGCGTGTGTGCGTGTGTGTTTGTGTCTATTCTTTTATATTTTCTTATAAACCTTTCACACCATATTTATTGAAATACAATTTGATTGATTAATTGAATCTATTAAGAAGCGGAAATTACTATTGACACTGAAAATTAATACGTTTCTATCCTACGTTTCAAACACAAATTCGTGTACGTAATGCGTATTCGATAAATATCAGTAAGCGATGTCCAGTATCAACAGAGGATACACCAAATGGCTTTTAATTATAGCAAACATTCTAGCTATCTTACCGCCGTATAATTATGAGAAGAATCGTTTGGAAAAACCACTGTATTATAGACTCTATGTGGCACTTTTGTTCATCTTGTTATATACGTTTTTGTTTATGAGCATGACAAGAGCTAGTAATGCGGCACTTTTTTCAGATGTATCTAGCACATTACCTTTTCTTAGAGGTATCTACTACGTCAGTGAGTTTTTAATTTGTTTTCTGCTTTTCTTATTTTTAAATTTTTGTTGTCGTCATGATGTGGAAAAATTTTATAAAATTTGGCGTAGCGTTGATGAAAAACTACGCATAATAAACATACATTTTATCGATGATAAATGGATTGCTATCAAAACGATCTTATCCCATATTTTGTTTTTAATTATTTTAGTTCACGTTGTCTTCGATAACATTAGAAATGATTCTGATTCTATTACTTATGTAATTCTCGACTATTTCCAAAATTATTTAATATTAATGACATCTGAAATAGTGTATGTACTCTTGTATAATGTATATGCAAGGCTTTCGAAATTAAATAAACTTTTAGTGGAACTATACACGAAAAATTGTCAACAAATGACGTTAAAAATAAATATAATAGCTGTGGGTAAAATAAATAATTTTAGGAAATGTCTATTCGACAGAAATTGCAAGATTAAAAATATTATTCTCTTGTATTCGGAAATATGTGATCTCGTCGATAAGATTAATGTCATTTATGGCTGGATACTGTTCTTTCTAAGCATGTATATTAGCTTAATGGTATTAACTGGCATAAATTTTATTTTTGTTTACAATAAATATCCCTACTTAAAAATTTGGAATAAGAATTTCGTGGTAGCGATTATATCATGGACAACCTTGGCTTCGGTGAGTATTGCATATAACTAGATTTATTATAAGAAACACTAGTATTAATTAATGCATAAACTCCATAGTGCCTTGAATATTTAACTTTATTAAACCATACTTATATTATTGCTTGAGATTTTAATATTAGTATTTCACACCAAAATTTAGTCTTAATTTTAGGACCCTTATTGCATCATATAATTTTACTCTGCTAATAGAAAGTTTTACTAGAAGAAATACGATAACACTGTAAAATATTTGTCTTTCCGGGTTCTTAAATAATACTAAAGGTAATTTACACACACATTATATTAACAATAAAAACAGAATACACTAAATAACAACTTAAAACTAAACACTTATAGTAAGAACATTTATGTATTTATATTTATATAAGATCACTTGACGATGATTTGGTGTGGAATTGATTCAATTCCTTCCTTAGCGCCTTATATCGTGTGTCCCAATTTCGATGCTCACCATTGGTATCTCGGTTATTAGAAGATATAGAACAACGGTTAAATGGGGAATGTTTTGCAGAATTCAATACTCGGGGCAAATCCCATTTCAAATTAGACCTAACTTTTTAATTTTTTAAAATATTTTGAAAAATCAAAAATTTGCCGATTTCGTTATTCCTCAATAACTCGATAACCCTTAGTCTGACCTCTTTTAAAGTTTTACATTGTTCAGACACTTTTTTAAAACAAATTATTTAATACAAACAGAAACCCCCGATTGTCATTTGTTTTTAAGTTATTACCACTATCTTTTGTTTTTCATATGGCGGCCATATTTGATTTTGGGTTTGTTAGGTAGTCCTCAAAATGTGCTTTTCAACAATGTATAACATGCCTGAAAAATTTTTATTTATAAGGAAAATATTAATAAAAACGTAAATTAATCTTTAATATGAAATTAGTAGGCTGAAAAATTAAACACCAATGTCAAATGAAAGTGAAAAGATATTCTAAGTAATACTGTAAACAAACGAAACGATAAAAAAATTATAGAAATAAAAAGTAAAGATACAGAACTTAAAGTTCACATTCACTTAAAGAAATTTTTCAATATGACGACCATTCTGTTCCACACAATTTTGACACCTTGTTCGAGTAGAGTTACAAACTCTACGTAGCGTGTTTCCGTTTACTGATTGTAGCACATCTAGTACTCTTTGTTCTAAAATTTCTCGAGTTTCTGGCGGTTCAAAATCAAATACTTCGTTTTTAGTGGTACCCCATAAATAAAAGTCAAGCGGGGTAAGGTCGGGTGATCTCGCAGGCCATTGCACGGGTCCATTATTTGAAATCACTCTCTCATTAAAGTTTTCTCTCAAAAAATGTTGCACGTTACGAGTGTTATGGGCCGGGCAACCATCTTGCTGGAACCAGATGTTTTGCATGTTCTCGGGATTAATAATTTGCCTCAAAGCAGGCATTATCTCGTTTGTTAGTAGCTCCAAATATCTGTTACCAGTTAAATTGTAATCAAAGATGAAAGGACCTATTAACTGATTATCTAAAACGAAAAAAAGAGTTTAAAAAACAAAAAAAATGTAAACAAAATGTCATACCAATTAAACCGCACCAGACATTAAAACCAAATCGAACTTGAAATCTTCTTTGATTTACCAAATGTGGATTTTCAGTAGACCAATGATGGTAGTTATTCCTATTGAACACTCCACAATTGGTAAATCGTGTTTCATCTGTCCATAGTATTTTCCTAGGAAAATTAGCGTACCACCTGTTAAACTGTAATCGTCGGTGATTGTCATTATCACTTAAACCTTGTACAATTGTTGGTTTGTAAGGGTGATACTTGTTTTTCGTCAAGGTTCTGTGAACAGTAGATTTTGAAATCCCTGTTTCTCGTGTCACACGACGAACTGATGTGCTGGGATTGTTCCTAATGTTCTGCAAAATATTATTTAGACGTGTATCAGCATCATTAACTTCATAGTTAGCTCGTTTTTGTTCGAAGCTTCCAAAGTTTTTTAATTTGCTAACTAGTCTTCTAAAAATTGTCCTGTGTGGCTGTTGTCTTTCTGGAAAACGCTCTGCATAACTCGTGCACGCATTTTCAGTGTTTCTATTTGCTTTGAAATACACTTCCAACATATCAACTTTTTCTTCGTTTGAATATGTATGTGCCATTATCAATACTTATAAATCTTAATACTTGACAATAATTACTTATCACTAACTACAAGTAGTTTTAATTAACTTATCTCTGCAGCACTAATTGTACTTTGACAGGTTATCGTTTTGTTTCATTGTCAGAATACATTTGTCATTGACGTTTGACGGAACATAATGTCTTTGCTAGTGATACACGCTCAGAGGTTAGAATTATCTGACATTTGATGTAAAACCAAATACAAATCTCCCCACTACTTTTAATCCTGCGCGAACTTACCCCTCCTCGCGCCACTTAATTGGCGTTTGCTATACTTAGAATATCTTTTCACTTTCATTTGACATTGGTGTTTAATTTTTCAGCCTACTAATTTCATATTAAAGATTAATTTACGTTTTTATTAATATTTTCCTTATAAATAAAATTTTTTTAGGCATGTTATACATCGTTGAAAAGCACATTTTGAGGACTACCTAACAAACCCAAAATCAAATATGGCCGCCATATGAAAAACAAAAGATAGTGGTAATAACTTAAAAACAAATGAAAATCGGGGGTTTCTGTTTGTATCAAATAATTTGTTTTAAAAAAGTGTCTGAACAATGTAAAACTTTAAAAGAGGTCAGACTAAGCGTTATCGAGTTATTGAGGAATAACGAAATCGGCAAATTTTTGATTTTTCAAAATATTTTAAAAAATTAAAAAGTTAGGTCTAATTTGAAATGGGATTTGCCCCGAGTATTGAATTCTGCAAAACATTCCCCATTTAACCATTGTTCTATATCTTCTAATAACCGAGATACCAATGGTGAGTATCGAAATTGGGACACACGGTATATAGGCCGCCGCATATTCTAGGCTCACTCGGACTTATCTCGTTTTGTTCTCGAACGTCTGGAGACTTTATGCGTCATACTGCCCGGCATCGAGTGACTCATATCACAATACATATATGTTAAAACATATCCGTACAAATGGATACATATCGCACAGCAAATTTGCATTGGAGTCTATTAACGTACGGACACGTGTTTCGGGCTGCCTTGCCTTAATTAGCGCACAATAGAAATTACCATATGCCTTAAGTTGATTTGCCACATATACCAAACTTGTACGACACATGCCCATGAGAGAAATACATGACGGCTTCTACCGGCCAAGAGCGGCAACGCTTTTCGTGGGTAGCTAAGCTACCAGAAGGCAACTAATGCATTAAAGTGTGTATCCACTACTCGTAGCTTAAATGGCTTCAATATACTGCGTAAAATATACTATATTAATTTTTTGTTTTTTTATTTTGCAGATGTCGGGTATAATGATAGCACAATGTTGCGAAGGTATTGCACAGAAAACTCAAGATATTACAACCAATACTGTAAAATTATACTCCAAGATATCCATGAGGTCATTAGAAGATGAAAACGAAGAAAATTTGTGCGTGAGAAATGCGTTTTTGCTTTTACAAAACGTTTCGATCCGGAAACCTGTTATAACTGCTGCACGATTCTTCGAGATTAATTATGCAACAGTATTTGTATTGTGTACGTCTTTTACATCTTATCTAATTGTATTATTGCAATTTAATTGAAAATTTTTCAATTGCAAGCGAGTGTATTTATTAATCGTATTTCTATCTCTTCAGCAAAAATAGTTATTTACGATACAAGTGTTAAAAGTGCGATTTTATTTCACGAGTGAAATAAAATAGCAATTTTAACATGTGTATCGTACAATATTTTTTCTACAAACACAATTTTTATTATAAAATATAATGAAAATCCACTGACCAAATTTGACAGCTCATGAATACGTTTTGACACAACTGGACGCAACCGTTAAATAACGTCAAATTAATTTGTCACAATTCATACAAAAGATGAGTTCGTGTTTAAGTTCGTGTAAAGAAAATGAAGTAATAGCGAGAATAATAATTCTGAAAGTACTGCAACACAGGAAATAAATATCTCGAATTACACAAACTGTACATTTAATATTAATTATCCAAGAAATATGTAATTTTCATTTAGCAATAAAAATCACTTTAATATATGTTGTCATTTTTGACAAACTGTCATGTCAATTTACTTTTAACACTAGTGTTAAAAGTACTACTTTTAACACGCTACGCTATAATATCGCATTTTTAATTAAAGTTAGCCGTGTCAAAATGATAACTTTTAACGGTATTTGTAGAAAAAATAAATTTTGAAAATGAGGGATGCTATTTTCCTATAATCGATTTAAACTAATAAAATCATTTTCCTTGAAAAGATACTAATAGGTTATTCTCACAGCTTTTACTGAATATGAAATTTATTCTCTGAGTGTGATTATACAGAGATATATTTTCAATATATATGTATTATTTATATGCTATTATGACTTATACAAATATTTATGAAATTAATAAAAAGTTATTTTCGAAAACGTATTTTGTTTTTACTTATTTATTTATTTGTACATAACAAGAATACAAAATTCCAAATAGTTCAATTATTAAAAATAAAATAAAATAAAATGTCAACGTTTAATATACTAATAGTAATAATAATAATAATAACAATAAATAATAATTCTAACAAAAATCAAATCAAACCTATATTGATTTATATAGGAGAAGCACAATATATATATAAAGAAATACATATCGCCTCTAATTATATTAAGGAAATTGCAGAGTTTTGAAAGCAGAGATAAAGATCCGATCTAAAGAAATGAAAAGGTCAATTTCAGACAACAGTATTGGATATGTTATCTGAGCTAGCACGAAATGCAGGACCATAGAACGCAATAAAGAAAAAAAGTTATTGCAGAAGTTGGAATCCAAACTTGATAAATGTCTTCTGCTCTCCAGCGATTCAAGTCCTAGAAGTTGTGATCTATCTATATAATTATATAGATTTTTAACGGTGTTTAATTTGAAGTTGATCACTCGATTCGATATATATGAGCTTCATGATAATGAAATCAAGCCACACAATAATACTCAAGTACAGATGTGACCATGGCATTATAAGTAACTATAATAAAGATAATATTCGTAAGTTTATCTATACACGTTTGACGAATAGAAATGTTCATTCGAGTAGCATCCCATCGGCGGCTTGTCTTACCGCATATATATATTTTGTCAGTCGCGACGAGAAGTTCTCGATAATGGATGAGTAATTGAGCAGTTGCTTGAGGTATTTCTATCGTTTGTAGGATTTGAATAATATGAATAATAAACTGTCGTCTTCAGGCAGTGGTGGCTCTAGATGACGCACGATGTAAGCTGCTGCACGAATGAGACTGTTTCCAACAATTTCGGACAATTTCGGTTTAAGCTACTCATCCGTGCAGCAGCTTACATTTTATCTAATTTGTGACTTCACGGAAGACGTTTAAATTGATTAGTGTTCCACCACTTTTTATAAATTTATACCTTATTATTAATTTATATAGGTTTCGGTGCGGTTCGGTTTTTAACAGTAATAATTTATTACTCTAAACGAACGAAGTGCCCTCAACGTTGCTCGGCGGCGACTGCCAAAATCTATATACGCCCAAAGACGTGCCACCGGTGCGATGTTACTCTAATAATTATTGTAGAAAACTTCTGTCACCTCTGTTAGATTCAATGTAATTTGGAAATCATGCTAAACGTGTCAACAGTTATTTCGTAGGTAGGAAATGCAAAATATTGATTTGAGGTTATATATAAAAAAGTGTGGACATTTATCTTACCTCTTTTAATTCTGCTCTATCCCAAGGCTTTTTTAAATTTTCATTTGAATAACATTCATCATGTTTTTTTAATAAAACATATATGAATGCTGTAACATTTTTATTTTCTTCTAAAAATTTAATAAATGAAAACAACTTTACACTCTCGCACATCAATTATATCGATTGACTGAATTAGGCAAACAGTGTAACCATGAATCGTTGGGCCAGTTACGGCATTTCGCTAAATTTTTCAGTCAGTAAGTCAGTAACGACGAATAGGTACATTAGTTGCCGATAATACGTAAAATGCCTCTTATGGAATTCTTGTGGAATGTCGGATTTCGCTAATTGATGCCGGCATATACGACGTACACAACGTATATTTAAGCAATGGTTACTTCTACGTACAGACTTCTTTCAATCTCCTCTTATATCTCGTCAGTGCCAGTGAGACGTAAGCTTGAGGTCAAATGTGAAGAAATATCGTCTCGAGACATCTGACGACCAAGAGCGCCTTCCACGAGTAGCCAAGCTACTACAAAGGAGGAAAATAGGCGTTAAATATATACTCGTAGTATCATACTCGTCGTACTATACTAACTCGTAGCCTAGATGCCTTCAATATGCCATGTGAAAGATAGATTAACGATGTTAATTGAAGTGCAAATACGATAATACAAAAATATTAAAAACATAACTGTGTACGTATACATGGACATACACGACGCATATTTAAGCAATTGTTACTTCTACGTATGAAACGAAACGAATACAAAAAAATTATTTTTAGAAGGTTGTTGATTTTGGTTTTGATTTGTTCATAAAATAACATGCATTTATATAAAGAAAACAGTCAAAAACAGAAAACAATACTGAAAGTCGCGAGAGCAAAAAGTAAAATCCCCAAGGGAACTCGTCAACACTGAGTGTAGGTCAGATCGAGCTGAGCCAGAAAAGAGCCGACCCCCATGTTTCATAAATTTGCCGGATCTGTGGCCAACCCCTTTATCTGCCAGCTAGCCACAGACGCCCACAAACTAATAGAATTCCGGGCTATTGGATACTTAGTTCGAATGCCTTAAAATAAAGTGATTTTTATAGTTTATAACCTGGACGTACAAAACCAGCTAATGTCTTTTAATATGTAATAGATGTAATTCTAATTACAATTACATGTCGACAACTTTTATCAATTAATCGTTATTTTCAAAGAAAATAAAGACTTCTCGTATAATGTGTCTGGCTTTGTGGCACTTTAGGAGAAGCTACCGTTGTATATCCATTATGCCACTGTATTTTATACTTGTTAGTTAAATATCGATGTACTATCTTTTGTATTTGAATTTTTTTACATATTATTTTTATTTACTCTCGTTTTAACAAAACGAATTATTAATTTCTATTCTTACACTCATTACATATTTTAATATCGTGCTATTTTTATTATTTTCTTTTAGATAGTTATGTTGGTATCAATCTACTTTCCTGTAATTGAGCTTATCTTGGAAATACATAAATAAATATTGTTAATATTAATAGAAAAAAAACTTCTGTTATTAAATATAGTTTAAGTGCAATTTGTGGTAGTTTGTATTTTCAAATACCAAAATACGCTCTTGTCTTTATAAGATTTCTCTGAGAATCTGGAGATTATCCATGCACCCAGGCTCGATTTTATATTTTGAGGTACAATTTACAAAAGTTTTGGAACTAACTTGATGCTGACTTTGAAATAATTAATATCACGGAACTTCTCGAAGCAGTTGTACAGTTCGTTTAAATAGGATAGCTTCGTTTACACATTTTGTCGTTGATAATCATTCGGTATCATTAAAAATCATGAGTATGTGAATAATTGAATAAAAAAGCATCAATCTCGCTAAGTACAAGAACTTCTCTTTTACATACACGAGTTTCTTTTGCCGTTACAAATATCCTACAATATGGTGTACTCTTTCTTTTTCTTCATAAAGAAAAAAACATTTACGTTTATACACTGATTCAATTACATATTTTATTGTATCAAGTGGCAACTGTATCGTAATTAAGGGTATTAAGACTATACTAATGGTGCAGTTACTTACAAGAAGAAAGTATTTGTTATAAATAACCATTGTATAAATAAAATAGAAATTAATGTATTTGTAATTTAAATTTTAAATCAAATTTTATTGGAAATACATTTAAATAAATATAGCATATGGTACATAGATTACCTGTCATGCTCTTTTATTAAAATAATAGAGGTCAAATGATTAAAGACCATAAATGCAGATAAATTATACAGACCACACGTAACCTTTGCATTGTTTCAAACATTGATTTTTGATTCACTTTAAATAAAACCGAACTTTCAAACTTCATCACTTAAAGACGAACTTTAGTGAAAAATTGGAGAAAATGGAAATTTTAAAAGTTCCTTTTCGAATATTGATTTTCTTCAAAATCTTTCCAAAGGGCACGACGTTCTCCTGTTTCGATTTTCTTCAACAATTGTTAGTTCTTTTTAACGCAATGATGATCGGAAGTGTTTTACACTTTTTTCACAATATAAGTAAGTATATTTAAAAGTTAAATATTATAATTTGATGCACAAACTATTATTCTAATAATTATATAAATTGATAAGCTTTTATTTAAATTTTTGACCTTGTAATTCACTTGGCTCAAGTCAAATAGAAGATGCTTAGAGTATGTTAATAATTATGATCTTAATTTTATATCAAAAGTAAATGGTGTTTATTCTAAAATTTGGCTAATACAACACCTTCACATAATGAAATGAATATTCCGATATTTTGAATAAATTCTAATAACTAATAACACAACTAATTAATATTTGGGAGTGGCTGCAGGTAATTTTAAAAATGCTGCAAAGGGATTTAATAAGTTTGTGAAATTATTATTAAATTTTCTTGAAAAATCTCGATTTTATTTAGAGTTAATTGAATTTATTCAGTCTTTATTTGATGAAGATACATAATTTAAAATTAGAAATAAAACTAATAGTTAAAATCTTCGCTTTATTAATATTTGTTCGTACAATGACAATTGTTTCGCCAGCACAGTGGCTTCATCAGGTACTTACTAGAGCATGTTACAAACTAACTTCGGTAGATATAATAAAACACAGTTGTATAGTTTCAAAATAATATATATGCACTACATATGTTTCACCACACTGTGGCTTCATCAGGTGGATGAATATACTAATTCAAAATATTAATTAGATCTTATATATATCAATACAAAGTACAGAACTAATCTTATTCTAAGAGGGGGTGGACATGTATGAGTTTTAAGTTTAGTAGGGGGGAGTTATTTATGTCTAGTTGGTCATTTAAAATTATACCTAATTTATTATATTTGTTAATTTCTAAACTTTCTAACATATTAAGTTTTTTACTTTTATCTAGAACATGCAAAGTTTTAAAATTAGTATTGAATTTGTGATTATGTTCTAGGCAATGATTGGCAAAAGTTGAGTCTGTCTTCTTGTCTCTGTGGCTTCTTTCATGTTCCTTCATTCTAATATCAAATGTCCGTCCTGTTTGTCCGACATACACTTTTTTACAATCTTCGCATGTCAACTTGTAAACCCCTGAGTTTAATCTATTGTCCGTTTTATCTTTGTTGTTTTTTATAGCGTTTTGTAAGGAATTGTTGGTTTTGAATGAAATGGTCTCTTCTTTACTTGTTTTTATTAAGTTTCCTACTTTGTTTGAAATTGTACCGATGTATGTGATAGAATTATAACTGAATGTTTTATTGTTTTTTACTGTTGGGTAAATTGAAGATATTGTTTTAGATTTCTGTAGTTTTTTTAGAATATTATTAATTAAATTTATGGTGAAACCGTTATTTAGCGCTATAACGTGTATTCTATTTAGTTCTATATCGAAATTTTCTTTACTCAACGGGACGTTAATTAGTCTGTGAAGCATTGATTGATAAGCAGATAATTTGTGTGTAATGGGGTGAAACGAATTTGCGTGTATAGTTGTGTCTGTATGTGTAGGCTTGTGGTAGATAGAAAATTCATGTTTTTTAGTTGTGTGTGTTATAGTGAGGTCTAGAAAGTTTATGGATTTATTTTCTTCTATTTCAATGGTAAATTTGATGTTTGGGTGAATAGTGTTAATGTAATTATGTAGAGATTTTAATTGTCTGTCTGTACCGTTAAAAGAAACTAATATGTCATCCACATATCTTATCCAGTAAATACAATGTTTGAACAACGGGTGTTGGCTTATTATGTTTTCTAAATGATTTAAGAATATGTCAGAGAGTAACGAACTTAGGGGATCTGACATATTCTTAAATCATTTAGAAAACATAATAAGCCAACACCCGTTGTTCAAACATTGTATTTACTGGATAAGATATGTGGATGACATATTAGTTTCTTTTAACGGTACAGACAGACAATTAAAATCTCTACATAATTACATTAACACTATTCACCCAAACATCAAATTTACCATTGAAATAGAAGAAAATAAATCCATAAACTTTCTAGACCTCACTATAACACACACAACTAAAAAACATGAATTTTCTATCTACCACAAGCCTACACATACAGACACAACTATACACGCAAATTCGTTTCACCCCATTACACACAAATTATCTGCTTATCAATCAATGCTTCACAGACTAATTAACGTCCCGTTGAGTAAAGAAAATTTCGATATAGAACTAAATAGAATACACGTTATAGCGCTAAATAACGGTTTCACCATAAATTTAATTAATAATATTCTAAAAAAACTACAGAAATCTAAAACAATATCTTCAATTTACCCAACAGTAAAAAACAATAAAACATTCAGTTATAATTCTATCACATACATCGGTACAATTTCAAACAAAGTAGGAAACTTAATAAAAACAAGTAAAGAAGAGACCATTTCATTCAAAACCAACAATTCCTTACAAAACGCTATAAAAAACAACAAAGATAAAACGGACAATAGATTAAACTCAGGGGTTTACAAGTTGACATGCGAAGATTGTAAAAAAGTGTATGTCGGACAAACAGGACGGACATTTGATATTAGAATGAAGGAACATGAAAGAAGCCACAGAGACAAGAAGACAGACTCAACTTTTGCCAATCATTGCCTAGAACATAATCACAAATTCAATACTAATTTTAAAACTTTGCATGTTCTAGATAAAAGTAAAAAACTTAATATGTTAGAAAGTTTAGAAATTAACAAATATAATAAATTAGGTATAATTTTAAATGACCAACTAGACATAAATAACTCCCCCCTACTAAACTTAAAACTCATACATGTCCACCCCCTCTTAGAATAAGATTAGTTCTGTACTTTGTATTGATATATATAAGATCTAATTAATATTTTGAATTAGTATATTCATCCACCTGATGAAGCCACAGTGTGGTGAAACATATGTAGTGCATATATATTATTTTGAAACTATACAACTGTGTTTTATTATATCTATATAATGAAGTTTCAACAAGTATCTCCTTCGTCGATTATTAAACTAACTTCGGTATAGGTACATAAAAAAAGAAAATGAAAAAGGTTAATATTATCTTAAAATGTCTTTAAAATGTGAGAATTTACACAAATATTGCAGTAAAGATGTGTTCATCCCTTACTGTTATGCAATATAAAGAAAGAAGATCATATAAGTAAGACATATGACTATCTGGACCCAGATAAGTATGTTTTACTTAAAAAAAATCAGCATATCATTTAGTAATTAAAAATACTCTAAAAAATATAAATATTGTTATTAACGAAAAAGAGAAAAGAAGTTTAGTAATTATGAACCCTCAACCCCCTAAATTATAGTCATTGATTAAATTACATAAACAAAACCATCCCATCAGACCAGTTGCTTCTTATGTAATCGCGCCTTCTGTCAAAATATTTAAAATACTTATTGATATCATCATTAAATATACAGGTTTTAGCTGCAGCACAGTATAATAAATTAAAAATGAAATAATAAAATCAAGATTTCAATACCTTATAATGCAAGACTAGTATCATTTGACGATAAAAATTTATTTTCCGAGCGTCCCCAGTCGAAACCGTGTAATTTAATTGAAAATTTACTTATCATTAAGAACACTAACCTGATAAATAATGAAACTCGAAATCTTAGATTTGTTAAATATTCTTCTGAAACAAAATTATTTCCAGTTTAACAATTCAATATATCATATGTTTCATAATTGAATATCAATATTGAAATGACCGATTCTTCATGTTATTTTAAGAAAAAAATTTAATATGAACATGAGACCGAAAATACTTCCTTTCTAAGATACAGGGTGTTAAACTTTTAAGAAAAAATTGTTTTTATCCTAACATTCATACCGCTTTAGATATTTTTATGAACTTCGGTATATGCCTTCCTACCATAAAGAGGCATTTTCCGATGTATAATTTTTTTTAGAAATTTTCTGCCAGTGGGGTTTGTACGAAATTTGGACTGAATATGTTTGAAATAATAATAGTACGCCACTGCTTTTTCTTTAAATAAGAATTATTTTACTAATTGTGTTTCATTTTGTAACAAAAAAGATCTCTTGACTTCTTTTCGTAACTTATGTAACTCTTTTTCAGTAAAGAAATTAGAAACAATTATTATTCCTACACTAAAAGTAGAATATTTATAGTAGTCTATGTTTGATGTTGTTTTCTTAACTTTGACAGTTAAATTAATTTACTGGTTAAAATATCTGTACAGTCGTACTTTGAAAAAAAAATAGTTAATTTTACTAAAGTTGTGTTGGCTGACATTCATTACATGTATGGTTTGGCTGATGACAGCACACCGGAGGCTAGACGATTGTATCAAGAGCGCTTTCCGGATACAGTTACACCAGATCGACGAATGTACATAGAAAGTTAACTGAAACAGGTACTTTTAGGCCAAACGATCAATTGAAAGGTGCCTGCCCACCGTACTACAAGAACTTCAAAAATTGAAGAAGCAGTTTTAAATTCAATTGATGAAAATTCCGAACCAGAAAAATTGGAAATAACTTGAATATTTCGCACATTCCAGTTTTGAGAATTCTTCTCGATTTTCTGTTATACCCGTATCATATTTAAGTCCAAGCCTTACTTCCTCGAGATTTTCGTTTGCGGATCAACTTCTGTAAATGGTTTTTGGAGAGTATTGCGCAAACTCCCATGCTTGACTGTAAAATAAAGTTCGCAGATGAAGCTAACGTCTCAAGAAACGCTAACAGAAATTTCCACAATAATCATGTTTGGGCCGAATAAAATTGAAAATTAATTGGACCTTTTTTTCTGGCACAAAGGCTAAATGGCTATAACTATCGTCGGTTTCTAGAGGATGATTTGCTAATATGCTTGAAGAAGTTACAATTTTAGTTAGAAATAGTTTGTGGTTCATGTATGACGGTGCAAGAGAAAATTTAAATCGTTTTTCTCATAACCGATGGGTAGGTCTTATTGAATATCAACCATGGCCTTCGAGGTCCTCGGATTTATTAATTAATAGTTTAGACTTATTCAGGCATCTTAAAACTCTTCAATTCTTGTACAGTGTTAACTGGAGCGCTGTAAATCATTACAGCACTCCAGTTAACACTGTACAAGAATTGAAAAATCGCATAAAAGTTTTCTGTGATGTAATAAGGAATACTGAAAGCATTTTTCAAAGAGTGCGCGCGAATATGAGAGGAAGAGCTGAAGCATGTATTCTGGGAGGTGGAGGGCATTTTCAATCATTCATCTAATTTATTTTTGCTATTCATTTGTAAACAGTCAATTAAAATTGTTCACTAATTAGATCAGAGTTGGTTATTGTTTTTGTAATGGTTTTTATGGTTTAAATTGTTTTCGTACCACTCACGCGAAAACCTTGCGTCGTACAAAAACAAGTCAAGAAATGAAATTTGCTCCAAAATAAATGGTCATTTCTAAAATAATTTTTATTTTAAGAAGAAGCAGAGGAGTACCATTACGATTTTTTTTTAGAAGCTTATCACTCTGTATCACCGAAAATGGAGTATTTCCGAAATCATGTGTACATTACTTTTTTGCTTAAAATAATCGTAGGAATCGCCCCTTTCAAAATTGACATTCAATTAAGAAACAGCCTGTATACTTGTAGTGAAGGACTAATAATGGATAACTCCTGAAGTCCATTACTATCAGAAATTTTGATAAAACCCTTAGAATAAATCATTTTTAATAATCCACTAAGAAAGCATATTTTCTTTTGGCATAGATATTTGGACGATGTCGTACTTTGTTTCACCGGAACACAAAGACAATTAAACTTCCTACTCGAATCCATCAATTGTATTCATAAAAATATTAAATTTACCATGGAACAAGAAGTAAACAATGGCATTAATTTTTTGGAAGTAACTATTAAAAAAAGCAACTATAAATTAGAGTTTGACATTTACCATAAAGAATCTCTTTCAGACTATAAACAATTCATCAACACATACCATACAACACAAATTATTAGGTTCGCCCAGTTTTCAACATAGATTAATTTATTATCCACTATCCAAAGAAAATTATAACAAAGAACTAAATTAGTCAAACAAATGGAAATCAATAGAGGCTACACAGATACTCTAATTGAAAATATGCTGACAAAATAGTTATTTATGCACCAAGGGCGTTATGGGTATTATATTTCCCGAGGTGGACGTTAATTCAGCCCGAGGGCCTCTAGACTGAGGGATGAATGTCAAACGAGGGCAATATAATTGCCATAACGCCAGTGGTTCATACAAGATTTTATTTTTCAATATTTTTAAATTTCTTAAGCGGAAAATTCAAATTACATTGAAAAAGTTTCGAGATTTCTGTCAACTGTCATGTCGTTACGCATCATTACGAATCTAACATGGCTCCTTGAATCAAGGATTTAACTTTAATTTTATTTGAAATCACAGTTGTTGACACTTTGAAGCTTTCAAGTTGTTGATAGAGATTAGATACTCCTAATTTTAATAAAGAATGATAAAAAAGTTTTGCTTCTTTCTTTAGACTTTCTTAAAAATTCAAATTATTAGTTCTGTAAAATGTATATCCTTTCTTCTCGGGCCTTATTTATACTCACACAACATTAAAAACTGTAAATAAATTAGCGGGAAATATGAGCCATATCTGACCGTGTTTATGGTAACCGTTTCCAAGGTGAAATGAACAAATAATACTTAAGTGAAAAATAAAAACTTTAAAAGAACTATCTCTATAGTACCCTCTAATAAAGGATAAGCAAAATTTAAAATTTAGCTTACGAACGTGCACTGGAAAATCTAGTGAAGATATTTCAATGTATTTAAAAAACTTAATATGACAAATAATAATCTATTCAAACACATTAAAACAATAAAGATAGAACAGTTAAAAATAATATATCAGGAGTCTTTGGATGTGGTAGGATATATGTTGGTCAAACAGGAAGATCGTTTGAAAAACATTTTTCTGAACATTTGTTCTTCTTTTAAAAGTAAAAAAAAAAACAAGATTCAACTTTTGTCAGTCATTTATTAGAAGAAAATCACACTAAATTAAACTAAAACTAAACTAGAAAGTTTATAAATTAATAATTTAAAACAAAAGTTTTAGTTAACGATCAATTGGATTTAAATAACTTACCGTTGTTAAATGTATTCCTTTAAAGTAATCGTTTAGACAATAATAGCAATTTACATTAAGCTTATTAAAAATTTTTATTTGGAAACACGTTTAGCTTTTGTCGGCATTAGAAAAGGCAACTGCAACATAATCCACAGTTTTTAAACAATGTGGTTACACATGGCGAGAGTTGGTTTTATCATTACGACTCTGAATTAAAGTCTCAAAGTATACAATGGAAGCACAAAGACAGTCCAAGACCATAGAAGGCAGAAACTGGGGAATAGCACCGGCAAAGTAAAAATTTTTTTTTTTGATAAATAGGGCGTTATTTATAATTTAGACCAATGATAATAATGGATATACTAAATAGACTCCCAAAAAATGGTTTCTCAAGTGTTTATGACAAATGAATAAAATGGAGAGTAATTTGAAAGATAGTTATTGAAGTTTTCTAAATAAGTACTTCATTCAAGAAACAAGTTTCCCCTTTTGCCAATCACCTATTAAAAGACAACCATATATTAAATAATTAATTTGAAATTCTACATTTAGAAACTAAATTAAATTTACTGGAAAGTTTATAATAATATTAAAATTAATAAATTAAAACAATCACAAATTTTACTTAACGATCAATGGATTTAACTAACTATATTAAATTTATTTATCTAAAGCAACCGTTTAGAAGATAATAGAAATGCTTTAAAAATTTTATTTGTAAACATGTTTCGTACCCAATAGTATAATAATACATTTTTACTGCAAAATTTTTGTAGGTCCTCACATTTTAAAGACTAAAATAATATTAACTTTTTGTCGTTTTCTTTTTTTATAGATATCGATGTTAGTTTGTAACATGTTCTAGTGAGTACCAGATAAAACTACTGTGCTGGCATAACAATTGTCGTTTTACGTTCTCATCAGAACAATGGCCAAAGAAGACATCCTATCCGATTTCTAATCTAATGAAGAGCTAAGTTTGTTGCGTAAGATAGTGCATTGTCTTCTTGGAAAATATTATGATTACACGATATTCTTCTAAATTACTGTAACTAAGCCCCTCTAATCTATTTAAACCAAATTTTTGGGAACCGTGATTCGCAAAACAAAAGCTATTCTTTCGCCGGGTCCTATTTTTTTATGTAGAATACACTGAATCCATTTATAAAATTGAAATTTTGAAAAGTAGTTAGAGTATAGTGGAAACGAAATAACTTGACTAAACGCGCTAAAACAAACTGGTTTGATTTGGATTTAATGTTTTATGAATAAAATTAAAATTGAGTTAATGAGAACATAGTTTTGTTTAGAAATTTACTATTTCTACTATATACAATTTAAATAAAAAGTGATTCTTTTTTCACAATGCTCAAAACAAACATTTATAAAAATATAGATATTAGTAAAGTCCTTATTGAGTTGAGGAAAGCAAAGGGAAACTACCTCAACCATAAACTATTCCCAAGAGAATCACATGGTCTCAAATAGAAGAAAGATGCAATCGCTCGATGTTAAAAATTCCGGAGGTAAAACTCATCCTCCAATCGGATCTCCGGGGAGGATGGCTTTGAGTGGAGATAAGAAAACAATAAACTCAAGAAACAATTTGAGAACAGCAACATGGAACGTGAGGACTTTGTTTGAGGCAGGAAAACTAGCCAATGCCTGCCACGAAATGAATAGACTGCAGCTTGACATACTGGTTATCAGTGAGACGAGATGGCCAGGATCGGGTAAGGCGGAATCAATGGGGAAAACTTTTTACTACTCAGGAAATAATGAAGCAGAACACCGAAATGGAGTAGGCATAATACTTAACAGAAGTGTCAGCCAAGCAGTGAAAAATTTTGTTCCTTACTCGGACAGAAACATATTAATTCAAATATCAGGGAATCGGGTGAATATAAACTTAATTCAGACGTATGCTCCAACAGCTGGTAACGATGAAAAAGAAATAGAATCATGGAACAATGAACTAGTAACCCTACTAAAAACCTCAAAACCACAGGACGTGACTATAATAATGGGTGATATGAACGCCAAAGTTGGACAAGGAAAAGTTGAGAACATCGTGGGGGAGTATGGCTTAGGGGAACGAAATGATCGCGGAGATAGATTGATAGAATTCTGCCAAGAACACAATATGGTCATTACAAACACCTTATTTAAACTCCACCCAAGACGACTATATACATGGACATCCCCACAACACAACAAAAATAGAATCGTAAGGAATCAAATAGACTATGTGCTTATTAACCGTAGGTTCCGCAGCACAATACTTAGTGCAAAAACTTATCCTGGGGCCGATATCGGATCGGATCACAACCCGGTTGTGGTTAATATGCGTCTCAAGCTAAAAATGATGGAAAGAAGAAGGATTAAAAATAGAATTGACATGGGAGTTCTAAAGGAAGAAACGGTTAAAACAAACACATCTGAACAACTAAACATACAACTCGAAACCTTAAGAACTAGAATAGACAATAATAGTATAACCGACATGGATAACATTTGGAACAACTTCAAAGATATAGTTTTAGAAGTAACAAATAACAATTTAAAGTCAATCTATGTAGAAAAGAAAACAGAATGGATGACTGAAGAAATTCTAAATCTAATGGGGAAAAGGCGAGACGTTAAGAATAATGAAGCAGACTATAAGAAAGTAAATAAGGAAATAAGAAACAAAATAAGAAATGCAAAAGAGAACTGGATGAGACAGAAATGTGAGAAAATTGAGGAGCTCCAGCACAAAAACGACATGCACAACTTACATAAGGAAATAAAAAAGATAACACACAATAACAAAAGAATATATAATATGCTAGAAGACTCAGATGGCAGAATAATAATTGATGGAGAAGAGAAGCTACAACAATGGGAAAAGTACATTCACGAAATGTTTGCGGACGAAAGACAGCAGCTAGACATCAATGCTGAACATATAGGAGGACCTCATATTCTAAAGAGTGAGATTGTATATGCTATTAACCAGCTGAAAAATAATAAAAGTCCGGGCCCTGATCAAATAAACTCAGAGACTTAAACTCATAAATGAGGAAAACATAGATCTACTTCTACTTCTGTATAACAACATATATAAGTCAGGCAAAATTCCCCAGGATTGGCTGAATCAACTTTTATACCCTTACCAAAAAAGTATAGTGCAAGGAAATGTACCGACTACAGACTCATAAGTCTGATGAGTCATGTTCTCAAGATCCTATTAAAAAAATTATACACAAGAGGATATATAACAAATGCGAATCTAACATCGGCTCGGAACAATTCGGATTCCGAAATGGGCTAGGTAGAAGCTTTATTCAGCCTACAAGTCCTTGCATAGAAGTGCCACGACCAACAAAGAGACATACATATTTGTTTCGTCGACCTTGAGAAAGCGTTTGACCGAGTAAACCATGATACTAATAAATAAAACACACATAAGATGTTTTAGATTTACACTTTATTAATAAAATAACGACAGCTGTGTCGCTAACACAGTAGCTTCTTCAAATTCAACTTAAGACTAAAGATACATACAAGATACAGCGTTAATCAGGTATCAATTAAATCAGGTATCAATTAAAGAATTAAACCATGATAAACTTTTCGAGTTCCTGGAGGAAATCGGGTTGGATGATGGGGATTTGAGACTTCTCAGAAACTTGTATTGGCACCAGTCCGCAAGAATAAGTTAATTTCTCGTAATTCAAACGTACCCACACCTCTACATGTTGACGGGGAAATATTGACCAGGGTTGATCGCTTTAAGTACCTGGGCTGCTGGATTGAGTCAAGATTGAACCATGACATCGAAATAAGGTCCAGAATTGAACAGGCAAGGCAAAATTTCTTCAAACTCAAAAACATACTGTGCGATAAACAGCTAAATGTAAATTTACGCATACGATTTACAAAGTGTTACGTCTGGTCAACGCTATTATACGGAGTTGGAACATGGACCTTGAAAACTGTCAGTATGAACCCTATAGAAGCATTTGAAATGTGGACATACCGAAGAATGCTAAGAATTCCATGGACATCACATACAACTAATGAGGAAACTTTGAAAAGAGTACACAAAGATCGAGAACTGCTCCACATAGTAAAGATGCGAAAGACTGCTTACCTTGGTCACGTTTTGAGAAATTAAAAATATTACCTACTGCGGCTCATAATTGAAGGAAAGATAGAGGGTGAACGTGGGCTTGGCAGAAAGAAACTATCATGGATGCGGAATATTAGGAACTGGACCGGATTAAACTTCGAACAACTCATTAGAGCTGCTGCAAATCGAGAGACCTTTGCTGATGTGATCGCTAACCTCCGATGACGGAGAGGGCACAAAAAGAAGAAGAAGAAAGTCCTTATGAAAAATATGCAGGTAAAAATACGAGGAATGTTAGAAAATGGAATACTGTAGAAAAAAATATTCTATTATGGTTTCTACAAGTTTATTTAAAACATTTTACAACATAATTAACTAGGAAAACAATTTACAATCACATATTTCTCAAAGTTTTCAACAGAAAAATTGCGACGCTCTTGTCTGAAAACATGTATTTATATATTGAAAAGGTCCGTTCTACGTCGACGCTTGTTATAGGACCCTATTTCAAATTAGAAATATCATCTATTGTCAACTCAATATTTTCTACTGAATCACGACACAAGATTTTAGAAATATCTTTAGCTTTTTAAAACCCTCATTTTTTCCTATTACACATAAAAAATTTTCATACCCTCCTCCTTTAACATCAAAATATGAATTTTCAAATTTGTTTATTATTTCAACGCTCTCGATTACCGATATAAATTGTTTTTCCAACTGCAATATAGAAGTGGGAATAAAACTGTAATTGGCTTTAATAAACGCTAACTGTTGAGATATTTCTTTACTCGAATACACCTTTTTGGCGTCTATCACAGATTATGCATCCCTGTCAAGATTCATAATAAATGTATTTATTCCTTCATAATTATTTGCATGAAAAATAGCAGCCTCCAACCACGTTCCCCATCGCATGATTACTGGTTGAGGAGGAAGCGGAACACCGGGTAGATGTTACTTGTAATACTGAACTCGTAATGGGGCCTTTAAAAATACTTTCTTAACACTACTAATTAAAGTATTTACTAAGGGAAAATTGTTTCTGCCTTCTTCTGCAACACGATTTAGTCCGTGCGCCAAGCAAGTTGTGTGAATTAAATTTGGGTATAAGATTTTCAAGTTGAAAACTGCCTTTACCATGTATGGTGCAGCATCCGTCAAAAACAATTATTTTCTTTGTGAGAATCGATTCCGGTAAGAGGAAAATTGCCAATTCTTCCTGCATAACCCTAGTTATTGTCAAATTAATTGCCTTTTCCAACTGTTTGGATGAAATTAAATAAGATTTTGCTGGAACCGATGCGTTAAGGATACCAATCATGAACTATATATCTGCCCACACTATCAGTAGTTTCATCTACGCATATATAAAGATAGTTGTTTGGAACAACATTCTTAATGCTATTCAATATTTCTGCATAGATACAGCGAATATAATTTTTTATTAGCGTGCTCTCGTCGGGAATGTTATATTTGCTGATGTGTTTTTGCAAAAATAATTTAACATTTAAATTGTTTAATTTATGTAGTGGAATATTTGCCGAGAACAAATATTTAACACAAACCTTCATTAAATTGTTCTTGTTCCGATTTTTTGGAAGTTAATGGCAAACATTGCGTTAATGCTTGCTGACTCTTCTTCGCCAATTTGATATTTGTTAATTTTGCAGCATGAGATGGAGTTTTCATATGTTGGTCGACTTGGAACTTTCTCTCACTTGCAATCTGCAAAAAAATATCACATCGTCGGTTGTTTTCTTATAAAATAAATGTTAGTAAAAGATAAAGGAATAATTAAAAACTTAATTAATTAATAGGAGGAAATAAACTTAAAATTTTACTCACAATCTTGCAGCATGCTACGCAAAACACTTTTCTCCATCCATACGCATTCTGAATAAATTCTGAATAAGGTGCAATCCATCCCGGCACTGTCGCTATTTTCGGCATTTTTGCTATTATATATCACAACAAGTTTATACTTCGAAAAGCCAACGTAAAATCACGTTTAAAATAAAATTACTTTCGAATATGGGAATAAATTTCTCCGAATAGCAAAGAAACACATATACTCCTAATTTTCTGGTAAAATGTATTTTTGTATTTATTTAGAAGTTTTAAGGTATTAGCTTTTCCTGGAATTTTGTCTCGGCCTGGATGTATGGGAAGAGCAGTAATAAATTCTTGAAGACACTTATCGGAAAAGTAGCGGAAATAGGCTTAATCAAATGCTATTTATTAATTTAAAGGGGACTGTTTAATTTTTGTTTGTTTGTTACATCCACGACATACTTTTAGTAATGCTTTTAATAAATTTTATTTAGTAAATAAATAAAAGTTGGATACTTAAAATATTTAAAAATGCTGAATTACTACAAAATATGCAAATAATATACAAAATAATACAAAAACTCCGGCCTTTAGATATTAGATACTGATACATGGGAGATATATACGTTAATAGGATTCCGTCCATAATTTAATGAACATCATTTATACCAGAAATTAGTTCAGTTATGATTGGTTTTGCTTGAATATAAAATAATACGCTTCGATCATTTTCATCTAGGATTTGTCGTAATAAAACTATTTTTAATGGAGGTCGTTCACTTTGGCCGGAAAGTTAATCCGAAGGAATGAAGGAAAGTTAATTCGGAAATTATTCTTCGACCTTTCTTGTATCCCCAAACTGTAATACTTCACAATAGAGTGTATAACACCTTTTGCTATACTTTCGTTTACCACTGCGAAATTTTCGAAGCTGCTTTCTTTGTCCAATTACTCTTTCTCAAATAAATGGCGATAAATGGCCACACGTTGTATCAGAATCGAACGAAGAAGTCAAAAGAAGCATAAGAAGTAGAAAATCTGCAGTCAGAAGCAATATACAAATTTATTTCTTAAACTATAAGATTAAAACTTGAAATCTTCTAATAAAAATCTCGTATTAAAGTAAACTTTCACTAGTGGAAGATTGCAAAAATTTAATTATGTTATTTAGATTCATAGCTTTCATGTACCCGCATTTTGTTAAGTCACAACAAAATTACAAACTTGCTTATAAGAATTGTTTAGTAACTAAAGTATTAATGTAAATAAACTAAAATGACACATGGAGACAACTACATAAATCAAGCAATTAAATTAATAAAATTTCTAATATTCCTTTCTATTTCTACAGAAATATTATTATTGAGTAATTTAACTATTACATAACGAACATTGTTTTCCTATTAATTATTTTTATGAATCTTATTTGATGTCAGGTGAAAGCCATTGTACATTTGAAATGCGAAATGTACAAAGAAATTCATTCAAGTAGTGTCTCCAAACAATAAATATCACAGGTCAATACAATTTTTGCAGAATGAGATTTGCTAATATTTTCGGCTACCTTACCTGATGGAAATTCTCGAACCAGCCCTAGTTTTGTTTCACTAGGCTACATTTTTTCAGAAATCGCTGTTATAGAAATTAACAGTTTTAATAATACCAGTCAAAAAAATTTCTCGTGCTTTTCTTTAATTTTACACTGGATGAATACTCTGAACTCAAGCCTGTGAATATATTAATTTTATTTCACAACAAATGTTCTTTTTAACTCATATATTTTACTTTCGTATATCCCTAGGATCACCATTATCACGTTCTTTCTAAAAAAGCAAATCAAAGAAGCAACAAGCTTCTTTGATTGAGAATTCAAACATTTCGGCATTCTGTGGTTAGATCTCTTCCACACAGAACTTTTTATCAGATGAGCGGAAGATTACCGATTACTAGAGTGGACCAATCCGGAGCGAAAGCAGAGGCGTGACTAACGAATTGGTTCCCGCGTGCCCCATCGCACATACGATTATTTAGTATGTTGTTCACGGTCATTGTACACGTATAATAGCAGCAGGAAAGTGTATTCTGTGTATTTAATAATGTTGAAGGAGCGTACAGTAAAAAAACCGCTATCATCAAAATTAGTCAATAGGTTTATTGAGAACCATCCTAGTTTATCTTACAATGGGGTAAATGTAAAATGTTTAGTGTGCAATATATATATAAACCACTTAACAAAATCAAATTTGCAACGCCTCGTGCATAGCGCAAGACATAAAAATAGAGACACTGGTGCCGATACAAAATACGAAGTGTTCTTATTTGATTTGTGTACAATGATGGTTGTGTGTAATTTGCCGTTTACTTTGTTACGCAATGATTCCTTTATTTAATTTCTTAAAAAATATGGCAATGTAGAATTACCGAGCTGCACCCACATACGACGTTATTTAAAATCTGTTCGTGTACATTTAGAAAATAAAATTAAGGCTGATCTGAAAAATAAAAAAGTGTGGTTGAGTGTGGATGAAACAACTGATAGCAAAAAAAGATCTGTACTTAATGTTATGGTGCGTAAAATGGAACCAAATCAATCGCCATCTTCAATTTTATTAGCTAGCAGACAAATAGAAGAATGTACTGCGCGGGTAATTTCAAAAGTGTTGTTAAGTACATTGGAAAAATTTGAAATTTCCAGAGGTCAAATCCTAATGTTTGTGACAGATGGTGCCGCAACCATGCTTTCTGTAGGTCGGTCTCTTATGGAATAGTGTGGTAACTTTTTACATATTACATGTAAAATCCATGCCCTACATCTTGTAGCAGAACGGATCCGTAAATGTTACCCAAATGTAGATGCATTAATATCGAATACAAAGGCAGTATTCCTGAAATATCCAAAACGTATTCGGAAATTTCACGAATTGTGTCCCCATACCCCTGAGCCACCACAGCCGATTCTGACGCGATGGGGAACATGGCTACGAGCGGCGTTTTATTATCATAAATATTTTGAGGATGTAAAAAAAAGTGGTTTTATTATTAAATCCGAAAGATAGTGCCGCTATCGAAGAAAGTCGGAAAAAATTTCAAAATAGTCAGGTTAAAAGTGATTTACAAACTATTCACAACAATTACTTCGGAATAGTGCAAGCATTAGAAAACCTACAAAATTCTTCGCTATCGTTACAGGAATCAGTGCTAGTTGTGAAAGATACACACGCACAGCTACGTTCGATAGAAGACGCAAGAAATGAGTGTATTTTAAGTAAGTTTGAAAGTGTTTTAGATAAAGATTTAGATTTTGCCAGACTTAGACAAATTTGTGAAGGTTCGTCTACAGATGTGTTAAGTTGTTTCAAAGATTATTTTAATTATGCAAACATCACATCACTAGATGTGGAGCGATCGTTTTCTTTACACAAGCACATATTTTCCTCACGGCGGACGCGTTTTCGGGAAATAACTTTGGAGACGCACCTTATGTTAACAATATTTCATCGCGTTTCTCCAGATTTTCATGTCACGGAAAACGCATAAGGCGGTAAGTTTTTTTTTAATCATCTAATTACATACATTTTAGATTTTATTTTTTATACGTATCATCGAGAACGTTTTATAATCTAGAAAAACCGTCTTAGATTTTTTTGATCTAACATAATAACAGCACCGTTCGTGATAGTATATCTCTAGATATTAATAATGTTTCGCATGCGGGAACCAATTCGTTAGTCACGCCTCTGCTTTCGCTTCGAATTGGTCCACTCTACCGATTACTAGCGCGATGTGAGTGTTGTTTTGAAAAAAAAAACAGTTAAAATTGATATAAAAATGCGCAGTTTAAATAAAAGAGGGAATAAGTACACAGTGATAAGGAGAAAACCGGTAGCAATTAATTCAAACAAATTCAAATGTTAATTGTCAACAGCATAAATGTCAATGTATTGCAAATGCGCGTTTTGGAGGGGGTAATATGCGAATACATTTGATTTGTAATCATGGCATTATCGCAAAATGTAGATGGTGAAATTCGATATTATGATGCCTTCCTGAATCTCCTCAATTTAGTGAATTTCGGAACTTAGGGTGAACGGAGTATATATAGGTATTTTAACTTAACTTGGCGAGTGCAAATTAGGAGTATTTGTATTAGTAAATACTCTTATGTGCGGTGTGCCGTACAAAACTGTAATGTCTTTCGGTGTGCTCTTGCTCCATGACAATGGAAGGGCCCAACACAAAGTCTAATCAGGTCTTTTGAATGGAACTGGAACTGGAGCATCCACCTCACAGTTCAAACCTTGCACCCAGTGATTTTTAATTGTCTCGGTATTTAAAGGAGTTACTTGGTGGTCAACGGTTCGATAACAACAAGTAAGTGAAAACTGCAGTCATGGATTGGGCTTCTGCACGGGCGGTAGATTTCTTTGACATCGGAAAAAACTTCTTGAACAGTATGACAAATGTTTGAACAAAAATGGAAATTATATAGAAAAGTAGATGAAATTATGTAGAATGTGGAAATAAATATATATCAATAATATTTACAGTACATATTTTCCTTCTTATTTAAAACGGACCTGATTTAAAAAATATCCCTCGTAGAATTAAAAAATTGTATAGTTCTTGATGAGGCGTCTATAGACTATAAGTTTAACAACAGTAGAGAGAGATCGAAGAAATTCGTACGGATTTGTTGTTAAGCACTGTATAACTTTTGTAGGTATTTTATATAGATTGTGTTCGGATTTCCCATTCGTTGACCTTATAAACAACAATTTTAATCGTTATATAAATTCCTTTTTCATTTAATTAGCTTATAATTAGCTTGTTAAGTTTTTTAATCTTTTACATGTATTTTTGGAATTAATTTTGGTTGACCTTGTTTGGCTGGTTGCTTGTTTTGTATTTAATTAGCTTATAATTAGCTGTTAAGTTTTTTAATCTTTTATATGTATTTTTGGAATTAATTTTGGTTGACCTTGTTTGGCCAAAATATATTGCATACTAAAATTTATATTCATTATTATCTTATATAATGGCAACAGGTGATAGAATTAGCAATTCAATGTCAAAAATTAAGAAAGGAACTTTGTCATGTTGTATAAATAATAAATATTTCAAACATTTGTGGCTACAGTATTTAATTATTTCAGGAAAGAATACAATTAATGTTGACGAAGGTATTGAAGATCTTATGCTAATATTGGCGAACGTAGGCCTTACCTTGGCAATTTCCTATTTCAAGTTGAATCACCAAAATATAATGGCACTCCTGAAAAATTTTAAAAATTTTGATGAATTTGGTATCCCACCTGATATGGTAATGCTAAATAAGAAAATAAATCATTACACGACCTATTGGGTGATCTTTGGGATGATAGCCTACCTTCAGCATTTCTTTTACAAGATATTCTTCGACGAGAGTTGTGAAAAATATAATCGAAAATACAACAAAAACGATATATGTGGTCTGAGTAGCCCCTTCTGGCTTCCCTTCGAAATCGATTCTAATACTAAATGGTTGATTCAAGTCATGGATTTTTGTTATGTTTTCTGTCTCGCCATAACTTGTACATTGATAGCGTTTATTGTCAGTTGCACTGAATTAATCATTGTCAGAATTCGACACTTAAAAATTATGCTTAGAAAAGCATTATCTTCTGCAAACCACACTATTTTCACTACTTCGAGAGATGGATTGATTAAATGCTTTAAGTATCACTCACATATAATTTCGTAAGTATTAGATTTTTATATTCTACAAAAATACAAACTCCTATTTTTCTTCGTGAAATTTTTATTAGGATAAACATAAAAAATGTAAATATGACCACCAGTATGTTGCTCTATCAGAGAATAGTGCTACGAACGGCTGTAATAACCAAAGCAGGTCATTTACACACATTCAGTTACAACATCTTCAACATTTATGTATATGTCATTATGTAAACCAGGTCACATCTAACTAGGTTAATAGAAGTCGAAATATATATAAACTGAGATTGAGAAGTCTCTTCAGTCAGTCGAGTCAGACAGTCTTGTGTATCAGAACTTACTTTGTTATACAAGTTCACTTTGTGACTTGTAATGTAGTTGTTATTGTTAATTTATTTTATTAAACGTTATTATATACCGTGTTGGAATGTGTTATTGTTCCTACCGCTAAACTCGGCCTCTAATGAGCCGCCTCGGAAAGTAAGCCATGACTAGAACCATGACATCACATGGCGACCCGACCAGCCACTTTTAATGTTACATGGCGACCCTGCCTTTAATTAGATAGTCAGATATTACAGGGCGACCCTGCCTACGAGTTCTGATATTACATGTCGATCCTGCACTTTCTGACATTACATGGCATTTGTCAATACATTTATAGGAATTCATTCGGCCGGCTACTGGTTGTAGGGTTAGGTCAAAAAATATCTTTCTTTGGATTGATTCGATTTTTACTTGCTGGAGATCCATAATTGAAAAAGGAAATAATACATAATTTAATCTTCCAGTTATTAATATGTAACGCTGGCCTGCAAATTTGGAGTCATGACGTCCCCTTTTGAATTCGGTGACTGATTCTGAAGTATTTTGATAGTGTTGATTATGAATATGTATTCAGTTTTTCTCAATCACGTCCAGATTTTTCAGAATAGACATAGGAAGAAAATCGCAAAAAAAATATATTAAAAAAGTACTTAATTCTAGAACTTAAAACTATTGAAATTTGATAAACGATTACTTGTTTATTGTGTAAACATGTGACTTATCTTTGTGAAATCTTCCCTTTTGCTCCGAAACTTTCATTTTGAGATTTTCTCTTAAATTTTCGGTTTGGCTCATCTCGCCACAGCAGCCAGCAGTAGTCCGCCAAAATGTTTGTATTTCACCTTTCCTAATACCTATTTTCCATATATTTCAAGTCTTGCTGAAATCTTTAACCTTGCTATTCGCTAACGGCTCCTAAATTATCCGAAAAATAGTCAATATGCGAATTCAGGAAATTAAGCTTAGTGTTCATAGAACAGCCCATTAAGCCAAAATTTGCGATCACATTCTACACTATTTCTTTATAATCAGAGTTTTTATTGTACCCTGAAATAAATTTTACGCCTTCCACTTAAAAATTTCCATGCGTTTAACTCGATTTTTTTGAGTTTAATCGAATTTCTCATCCTTCATTAATTTTCTTATATCAGGGCTAACAAAAATTCCTTCTTTCAGTTTAGCGTCTGATAATGATGGAAAAATTGTATGCAGATATCTGAAACCTTTACCTTCTTTATTTAAAGCCTTCACAAACTGTTCCACCATACCCAGCTTAACGTGTAAAAGACCTCAAATTTCATGTGCCCATTATGTACTTCCACAAAACAACTTAAATTCGCAGAATTTCCTGTCCAGCTTTCTACCTTTGAGAACGTTCGATTAATTCACATTTTATTAAAGAAATTTAACAATCCATACATTAATAGTTCATTACTTAATGAGGCTGAAATCATCCATTCTTAGCGTAGTAAAGGCATATTACTTATACTATTTATGTAATTGTAGATTTCGGTTTCCCGGTTGGAACTGTTAGTTAGGCGTAATTGCCAACATTTCGTCCACTGTTGCAAGGGACATCTTCAGGGCTGTACGTATATGTTCGTCGATTCACAGTAAAGTCATTCTTCAAGCTACTGCCAATCGACGAACATCTACGTACAGCCTTGAAGATGTCCCTTGCAACAGTGGACGAAACGTTGGCAATTACGCCTAACTCGACGTGTTCCAACCCGGAAACCGAGATCTACAATTAGAAAACGACCGCGGAAACCTACACCTACGTCTATTTATGTAGTATTTATCAAATTATGAATTGGAATTTAATATATTATCCTGATAGTCACTAAATGCTTTAACAATTAGTTAAAGACTCGTTTTAAAGACTTTTATCCGAACCCTCCGAGCAATTTTAAGCAATATCTAAAATGCTAAATAAAAAAATATTCTGACGTGATGGATTTTTTTTACTATTTTTCTCGTAATCAGCGCAATCAAAATTATCGGGAACGTTACTTAGATTTTAAAGGGGAAAACAATTATAGGCCTGTATAATCGTAATGCGACATTAGTTTCGCCAAAAAAAGACAAACAATATCGAAAATTCCGAATGCATTCACTGGTAAACTTAATAATATTTCAAATTATTTGAAAAACTTAATGTAGACTCGGTTTTCAAAACCAATAATAATCAATCGAAATACTTTAAAACAATAGAACTGATAAAAATAAGAAACACGGAGGCTGTAAGTTAACTTGTGGATACAGTAAGATATATAAACATCAAGATCGTTCAGAAGTATATTTAGCGCTTGTCGTTAACGCGTTAAAACAATAACAATAGAACAGACAAAAATAAGAATTATGGAGTCTATAAGTTAACATGTGGATACAGTAAGATATACAAATATCAAGATCATCAAACAGGAACATCATTTGAAAAACATATTGCTGAGCACTGTTCTTGGTTTAACAATAAAAAACGAGATTCCACTTTTGCCAATCATTTAATAACATCTAATAATAATTTTCAAATTCAACATTTAGAGGATAATCACATAAAATTTAATTTACTGCATAGCTTAGAAGTTAATAAATTAAAACCATTATAAATTTTACTTAATATGTAATTAGTTACATTTAAATGAGTTACCTATGTTGAATATATAGACGATAGTAAAAAGTCACATTTAGTCCATTAGATTTATATTGGTAAACATTAGGTAAACCAATATTACAAAAGTAAGGGTTGACCACTTCGGTCACTAATTTATTTAAATATTTGTGTATTTTCTCTCATTTTAAAGACACCTAAAATAATATTAACCTTTTTTTGCATATACATCGCGGTTAGTTTGTAACTTAACATTAATAAGTACATGACGAAGCCACTGTGTAGGCGGAACAATTCTGGTATTGCGATTATAACTTGATAACTCAAAGATTAAATTATGAGTTTTGGTTTCATCTTAAAATGTTTTCTTCTTGGAACAACCAACTAATCGTAAAGAACTAAAGCAATCGACATATAATGATATTGAAAACATTCCTGGAAATGCACTAACAAATACTCTTCATAATATAGAAGAACGTTTTATTTGTTTTTCCTAATTTTCTTTATTTTTAATTTATTTTTTATTGATTTTTGTAAATTAAACCATATATATCAGGCGTATTTGATCTGAACTACGTCATATTTCTACTGGACACAGCGAAAGGTATAATATTCTGAGTAATGTCTAAAGATCTAATAAATCTATTACAGGATGTTCGAAATTTATTTATTATTTAAGTAATCTTTAATTAAAGAAAAATCGATTTTCTTAAATGGAACATTTTTCAAAGAAATTTAAAATATTTTTAAATATTTTAAAATATTTAAAATATTAAGATTGTTTCAAATATATACATATTGAAGTAAAACCAAACCTTAAATCGCCACCTAATTGAATCTACCACAACATACTAAGTTCAAAAAATAATTATCTCTATATATATATATAAAAAATACACAGTGGCTTCGTCATGTACTTATTAATGTTAAGTTACAAACTAACCGCGATGTATATGCAAAAATAGGTTAATATTATTTTAGGTGTCTTTAAAATGAGAGAAATTACATAATGTCCATGAAGTAAAACCAGACCTTAAACCGCCAACACTTATATATATATATATATATATATATATTGAGGCATTGCAAGAAGGAGTCGCTCTCTGAAAGAAACAAAGAATATATGTAACCATAATGTTTATACCATAATATTTATATCTACTTTGTACGTTAATATTAAAAAGGGGAAAGATTGATTCAAAGAATAAATACGTTATTTTGACGACAAATTCACCTTGAAATAATTAACTTATTTTTCTAATTTTTTTATTATAATGTTTATATTCATTTTTCTTTCAAATTCATATTTAACGCGTGTTTATTCAAACAAATGTAACGTATTTATTTTCAAATGCATTTGAACGATGAAGCCCCGCCCACAATGTCAACGGTGCAATAACCCGAGGAAAAAACCAATATTGACGGAGTGTTTGTAAACACATAAAACATATGTTATGCAACTAAAATTATCTTATAAATCGAATTGTAATTTTTTTAACTATTTTACACAGTAAAATTGTCTAATTTAATAATATTAACAAATTTAATGCAAGTAAAGAATGGGGCGATTTAGCGGAAAGTTATGCAATTAAAAACAAGTGAGAAAAACAAGCGTCGGTCATTAGTCGTCACAGTGAAAGGTCACGTTTTTTTTGGGCTCCGTAATAATTAAAATAATTAAGCAAAATTATTAAGTGCAAGAGATTTTTAATATTACCAAACGTTACATCTGCCTACCAACCACCTGTGGACAAAATTTAACAGCCGCCGACCAAATAGTCCGAGACTTACGAATTTTTAAAGATTTTTACCGCCATAAAAATCTCACCGTAGCTTGACCACCATCGTTGACGATCGAAATCGGTCATTCGCTCTAGACGCAGTCGGACTTGGAAATTTCAACAAATTTCAAGTTATCCCGAGGGACCGTAGCAGAAATATTCTCCAGTTTCCCGTTGTGAAGACGTCTCCAGAACACAGGCACAAGAAGCAACGGAGATCATATACGAAGATTCAGGTTTTTGCTAATTTTAACAAACGCTCCCGCGCCATTTTCACTTGCGCATGTACATTTCTAGAACTTTACTTTGTTATTCCATAACTAACTATTTATATTACTTTCACCTATATTTTACCACTGTAATCTTTAGTCAAATTATTTAAATATTGGCATCTACTATTTGTATTTGTAAAACTTGATGCCATGTCACTGTTATAAACTATTTTACTAAGACAACACATTATTGCACCTGTCTTACACCATATTATTATACTGTACGAATACCAACCGTCGAGTGTGTCTCGCTTAATATTACTTGTGTGTCACGAAATTATTAATATAAATTTCTCAAACTTTGAAAAAGCGTTTATCCCTAATAAAGTTAATTGTCAATATTTTACTTTGTTTTTTTGTAATATACTTGAGATATTGTTCCGTTCCCAACTTAATAAATTACGTAAAGAAAGTAAAAGTGGAAAGAAGTGAACCTACCTTAGCCCTGAAGAGAGAAAGAAGCTAGCCGAAGGTAATAATACAGATAAGTATATATGAGCCCGATTTGAATTTTACATGTTTTTATGACATTCATTCATTTTACTTTTCCGTACGTAAGAAACAATTTTATTCATCAACCTATTCGTAACATATCATTTAGACCCTAACGTTTTGGGGCAGTTATAACAGTAATTAACATTTTATTCATTACATTAAAGCGTACGCAATATAACATATGTCAGCCCAACTTTTGAAATAATTCAGAAATATAATAATATATATATATATATATATTATATATTATATATATTATATATTATATTATTATATATATATATATATATTATATATATTCTATTATATATTATATATATATATATATATATATATATATATCTCAGACTCGTAACGAGAAGTTGTTGATGATGGATTCAGTAGTTCTTTGGGCTATTTTCATCGTTTGTAGGATTTTAATAATCCGATGCTTCGGCAGTCAATCTACTGCCGTCTTACAAGCTGGTATGAAATAGTTTTAGAAAAAACTATACGGAAAAAATTATCACTTCTAATTCCGTTATCAAGCAAGACAGTATTATGTGAATATTAATGTGAGATTATGCCGCATACTCTCTTCAGTAGAGGTTTCTAACCTTATTAGGTTTTTTGTATTATCATAAAATTTAAGACTGCTGACTATTACCAAAAAGTCTGAAGGCTGAAAGCAACGCGTAAAAAAACTTTAACTTAAATAAAATGCATGTTAAGAAATTTAAATAAAAATAATGTATTTCGCCAACAATTTAAATTCCGCGAATTCTAAAAGAATTCTAAAATGCATTTAAGTTCATTCTGTTTTCTAATAAATAATAATTTTGATTTTTAGGTTAACAACTGAATACAATACATGTTTCGATAAGTTCATCTTGCTCTTTCTATTACAGACTGCTCCAATTATTTCCGTAGCAAGTTTTAGTATTATTATTGTAAGTAAATATATTTAAATTTAATATAAATAGTATGTTATTTATCTAGTGAGAAATTCTTAAAAAATTAGTAAATATTCTGGATTTTAGGCTTCGCGGTCATTGTCTATGATTGCTTCTGGGATTCCGGATTAAAACCATGTTTTTGGCACTCCTTCCTTCCTTTTTGGTCGACGTTTCGTCCGCTGTTGCAAGGGATAGTTTCAGGATTGCTACTACTAGTAGCAGTAATAGTAGTAGTAAACCTGGAGGTTTGAAGATATCCCTTGCAACATTGGACTAAACGACTGCCAAGAAAGAAGCAGTGCCAACCAAGTATGCGATTTTAACTCGGAATTACAGAAGCAATCGATTTTAAAATCTATTCATTTTACGCATATTTGCCTTCAATACAGCCCTAGCAACAAACACGATGAATTGATAAGTAAGCAGGCTCTTTTCTAAAATTTCTAGTAAAGCTTTTTCGACAAATTCATTTAGTTGACCAAAATATTATCATTTAAAGGACATTTCATTAGAAAGTACAAAAAAAATAAAAATTATACTTAATGATAACTCTAGAATGTTTCGCGTGAACTATTTTCGTAGATATCTCATGCCTCAAAAGACGAAAGTTTGTTGTAAATTTACGATTAGAAACGTTTAATGCATTTTTATTGGCTGTTCATTCAAAATTTGATTTAGTTTTATTCATGTTGTAGCAAGTTTAAAACAAAGATGTTATTCTTTTAGTATTAATACATTGTATTTAGCATACTTAAGGTAAGTTATTAGCTTATCGTATTGGAGGTTCCGGCATCGAGGCCGGTGCTTGCTATCCGAGAAAATTTTAAAGAGTTTTCCTTTCAATTTCAGGCGAATACTAATAGCCAAATATCTTAAGTTGCGCCGTGGGTGCGAATGCAACAACTAAAACTTGGATTATATGCAAAATATGCTTTTTTTAATGGCCTCATTTTATTCATATTACCCAGAAAAGTCATAATTTTGTTGTTAAAAGATATATCAACAAAATTATGAGTTTTATTGGTTTATTTAATAAAATAAGGCAACTAAAAAAATATCTATCTGACCTTTAGTAATAACTAGAGCTGAGGATGTTTGCGGTATAACCATGGTTATATCATGTAACCATAGTAAATTACTATGGTTACATGATATAACCATGGTTATACCGCAAACATCCTCAGCTCTAGTAATAACTAATGGCTTGCCAATGGTCTCTGTAATAGACGTTAAGTTATTGGGGACGCTAGGGCACGAATTGTTATTGTTGCTATCATGTGTTTTTCTTTAGGAGCCAAAAATATCAGTGATGATACATTTATCAGGATGGGTTATATCGTTATTTGTTTTCTGTTTTTCAGGACAAAGATTAATGGACGAGGTAAGACAAACATGTAGTAATTACAATGTAAGTAAAAATTTTCTTTGGTTTTAGAGTCTATCGATAACTGAAGCAGTTTATGATACTCACTGGTATACTATCGATGTTTCCTTACGAAAGTATGTAATAATCATATTACTGCAATCGCAGAAATCTTTAAACGTTAAAATGTGGATGTTTTCAGAAGCTTCATATACGACTTTTGCGAAGGTAAAATATGTAATGTAATAAAGTACCGAGACGGGTGTAATAGAAAAAACAACATGCAAACAATAATTTATATAGCTCAGTTAATATCTGAAGGCAACTAGGATGCACGAAGCGTGGCTAAAATACACCTATCTCTCTCGTTTCATGCTGCGTTCTCCTTTTTTGTCTTAAAATTGTTATCCATGCAAGTGCTATCAGATGTTAACCGAGCTAACTCGGTTGATATCTGAAGGCATCTAGAATGCACGAAGCGTGGCTAAAATACGTCTAACTCTCTCGTCCCATGCTGCGTTCTCCTTTTTTGTCTTAAAATTGTTATCCACGCAAGTGCTATCAGATGTTTACCGAGCTAGCTCGGTGAATATCTGAGGGCACCCAGGATGCGCGAGGCGTGGCTAAAATATTTTTATCCCTTCCCTATATATATATATATATATATATATATAGTATTTTCGTGACCTTGGTATGATAAGGTAAACTTAATTAGTCGGCGATTAAAGGTCTGGTTATTACTTCAAAGTGTATATATTTAAAATAATCCTACATGTTTCGGCAATGATGCCTTTGTCAAGGATATAAAAAATATAAATCATTTATATTTTTATATCATTTATTATCATTTTTTATATCCTTGACAAAGGCATCATTGCCGAAACATGTAGGATTATTTTAAATATATACACTTTGAAGTAATAACCAGACCTTTAATCGCCGACTAATTAAGTTTACCTTATATATATATATATATATATATATATATATATATATATATTCTTTACTGTACATACACGGAGGAGAATAAGGGCCTTTTAGCGAATTGTTTACCATATGGCGTATATGACAATGAAAATCTGTTTTGATTTGGAAGGTAAAGTTCACTCGAATGGAGAATTCTGGGTATTTTAAATAAATGGCTGAAAATTTGTGAAAGCAATCTACAATTGTGTGATGCAGATGACACTTTTTCCATTTTAAAAAATTTTTATTAGAAACAATTTTCGAGAACTACCGCTAAAAAATATTAAAATTGTGCGTGGTTTATTGGTTATCACGTTTGGTTGTGGACTAAAGAATCTGAGTTTAACCTCGTTGAGCAGAAAATTTTATAAATTTTTTGTTTTCACATTTTACATATTTAGTACAGTTAGTCAGAAATTGCGAATTTTAACATTACCTTGCTCTCCAACTAAGTTTTCGTTACATAAAAATTAATGAATCAGTTTTAATTATCAATTTATTTGAAACCTGTAAAACCCATAAATTAGGAAATTGTTCGGCTTAAGTTTTGAATGGTATACTGCCATTTGACTATGTATAAATAAAATTTATACATGACCGATTTTTACTGAACTTTTACTTGAGTTTCTCATAGCATTTTCACCGAAAATGTAAACGTTTGTGTAATCTTAATCACTTGAATTATTATTTATTAGTATTTCACTATTTTAAACAATAAATTAAAAACCTAACAGTGTATGTTGAGTCATAGTTGTCCCATTTTTTTCGTTTTTCTGGGAAAATTTTACAGTAATGATGATTTGATATTGTAAAGCAGAGTTATGATTTTGAATTTAGTAATTAATTTCATATTTGTGAAACGGTAAATACGAGTTTCAAGGTAGTAAATGCAGCTTCAAAATTACAGTAAATTTTCCTAGAAAAATAAAAAATGTTGAGCAAATGTGAATAGCTATTGGATGTACCCTTCCCAATCATGTATTTGCATGAATTTGATAGGTTTGAAACTAGTAACATTTCTTTGTTAAAGTGCAATATATTCCCAAAAAAAGTTGTGGACTAGTATATTGCAAAATGCTCCGATGGGACAGAAAAAAAAGTGAATAAGAGTATACTTCAGGTGCTTTAGTTTTTAAGCAAATAAACAAGAAGATGTCCAGTTGATAAAATTTGTGGATTCCAGTCACCAAAAAGTCACAAAAAATCTTATAAATGATTCCAGAAAAAGTATATTTCACAGCTGAGCTGACAGTAACACAAATTTAGTATACTCGTAATAGACAAATACCTGCAATTAAAATCAGCACAATCTATAAATTTCGTGTAATCTTCACTTTCAGCTTCTTGTTTATCTTTGGATCAAAGCGGAAAGCTAAAAGTGCTAACCCTAGCTAAAAAGCTAGGGTATAACTAGTAATACAAGATACAAAGGTGTATTAGATTCTGTGTATCTAAAACATTAAGAAATCACTACTGCTTCTGATTAAATAGCAAAGCTCAGCTGTGAAATATTCTTTTTTTGGCATCATTCATGGGATTTTTTGTGGGGACTGGAATTCACAACTTGCATCAGCTTGACGCTCTCTTGCTTATTTGCTTAGAGGCTCGAGCACATCAAGTATCTTTACCTACTTTCTGTCCCATTGGGGCACTTTGCAATAAACTAGTAGTAAAGTATGTTTCATTCTTGTAACGGATTAAAACTCACAACAGTGCTTCCTTTTTTAGGTCATAAAAATGTCGTATTCGATAATAACGTTATTAAATGGCACACTCGAACGGAAAAATTAAAGGACGAAGAGGACATATGCAATTCAATACAAGCGTTACGTTATAGGAAAATAGGATTAAATATTCACAGATACATTAAGTTTGCAATACTAACGACTTTGATGCACCGTTTTGCAATGCATTCAAAATGAATAATAAATGATCGCAAATTGTGCAGTCTTCTATTATGTCATTTGTAAAATAATAGAGCGTAGATAATTTTGCATTGCCAATGCCTTTTTTCAGAATTAATATAAATCGGAGATGTGATAAAACAGAAATAAGTTCACACAGCATTTGTTATTGACAAGAACGAATATTCTAATCAGTGGATGTGTTGTTACATTAGGGTAAGTAAAAGAAAATCTTAAATTACATATTCTAGAATAATAATTTATATGAAACCTTTTAATTTTTATGATAGAAAGAGAAATATTAGGTTATTACAAATGATCTCCGATCTGATGAATAAAATTTTAATTGAATTGATTCTGCATTTACTTGATGAAGATCCATAATTAAGAATAGAAATAAGACTACGGTTTTAATCTTCACTTTTAATCATTACTCGTAAAACGACAATTGTTTCGCCAACACAGTGCCTTCATCAGGTGTTTACATCTAAATAGTACGTTACACGTAAACACACGTAAACACCTGAGGAAGCCACTGTGTTGGCGAAACAATTGTCGTTTTACGAGTAATGATTAAAAGTGAAGATTAAAACCGTAGTTTTATTTCTATTCTTAATAAAATTTTAAATTATTTACTTTATAGCAAACAAATATTTATTAATCAAAATAGTAAACACACTTCAGCCGATTAATAATATATAATTACCATTAAGAATTCTGACTCAGAAGGTTTCCATAGTCCTTTAATCTCTTCTTTACTAAAAAATCCGTTTTTCTTTAAAAAAGGTATTCAGATATTATAAAGAAATGAGGATTCGTTGGAGATAAGTCTGGTAACTAAGATGGATGCTGTGGAAAAATAGTTTATTTAACAGAATAATTCGAAACATACTTAAGTAGGCTAAAACCTCACTAATTTTGTATAATACGAAAGTATTTTTATAATAATAATATAAAATATTATTAAAAATCTGGTGTGAAGAACACAATACAAGATCATTACTAATATTTTCGTTAAAGTATTCTTCTCCAGAGATGCAGATACGTATTTCATCTTTCTACAGATTCGTCAGTACACCCCTGCTGGAGAACGATACATTCACAAAAGAATTTCGCCTATCTCACAGAAATTATTAAGACCGAGCGTAGAAGAACATTCAGCACTGCATATTAACAAACAGCTGAAACAACTAGCTCTGTGTATAAAACAACTGTAGAACTAACAAAGTGTTTCCATCAGATGGCACTGCCGTATCTTTGGAAACTGTTTTATCGTGTCTTCACTACTCTTGACGGATCAACCGCATGCGTGTTGATCCTTAATGCGGGTGATCCCCTAATTTATTACGTCTGTTCTACACTACCAAGAAGGGATTCTCGGGCTTTGTTCTAGCTGGCGTGTAATTAGCCAATAAAAGTTGATACCATAATTAGGCGTTTAGATCGAAATCACATCCAGCTCAGGGGGTGATTAACTACGACAAAACAACCAAACTAACGTTAAAAAACTTCGTCTATTAAACTCTTGCAACTTAAGATATTCGCCACACAAAGTGAAAGTCACTAACCACCTTTACCACCACTTCTTCGAGAAATTCCAATACACACCTAGCGCCGTCAACGGTGAAATATGACACTAACATAAAGCACATAAATGTACATGGGGACTGATAAATAAAATATTGTAACATTCCCTTCTTAAAAATATGATGATAGTCTTTTAAAGAGCATTCTAAATATTTTTAGGAACAGCTCTGTCACTCATTTTAACAATAGCCGTTCTTGTGCCCCTAATTTTTTCAGTTGAAATATACTTTTTTTTTTATATTTTACCTTACATTATTGGCTTAAATATGAATTAATTTTAAAATATTTTACTAACATTTCAAACTCATTTGATAATTCTTTTCAGTAATACGATGCTATCAGCTTTATATGATTTAATGGTAATTACTGGAATTTGGCGAGGGAAGCGCGAGTCTGTTCGAATGCATTACTTAAGATTTATTCTGAACTCTTGCATTTTGCTTTATACTCTGGCAGGGTATTACATACATACGTTTAAAACATTTACAGGTAAATTGCAATGCGAAAAAATTACGTAATTATAATTACCTAGAGTTCATGGAATTACTTTTGATTTTTGGTTCTTTGAAAATGCTTTTGATTTTTATCAATCTATTTCTTTTTTCTATCTATTTCTGCAGGTAGCTTACATTACATTCAAGAGTATTAGTTCATGCCAATGACTTTTGCTCAAATATGAGCTTCTTTGTAACGTGTGTTCATTTGAAAAGTCAATCTACGTTACTTTGAAATTTTGATAGAATAAGACGCAAATATATTAATATGTGTTTGTTGTTCCGTAAACGTAAATCCAAATGACATTTGATAATGTCAATCACAAATATCAGTTAGTGCATAAAATAATCGTGCGTCGATTCTGGTTTAAATAAATTGCTTCTCAGTTTTAAAATGGCTTTCACTTTAGAACATAAAATTTTTTTAGTCCAGGCTTATTTTCGAAGTGGTAATAAAATTGATGGTTTATGGGTTTATTCAGCTCAAGATAGCATGGTAGAATTTCAAGTTGAGTTTCCACATTTTGTAATAGATTATATACAATTTAAGAATACTTTGGATAGATCTTTAAAACTTTTTTTCTGAAACTGGTAGTCTCTTAAGAAAATCAGGCAGCTAAGAAACGTACACCTCAAGTTGTCAATCGTGTTGAAGAAATAATGGAAAATAAACCATAAACATCTGTTCGACATTTGAGTCAACAAATAAACGTTTCTGTTGGTACAACTCACAACTTATTAAAAAAAGATATGCAACTTTATCCATACCGTGTCACAGCAGTACAAGAATTGTTAGAAATTGATTACCCACGTAGACTACAGTTTTGTAATTGGTTTGTAAATATGAACAATAATGGAGAACTTTCGCAAAGAATCATCTTTACTATACATGGTTTTATAAAACGGGATACCTAAATTCACAAAATACAAGAATTTGGAGTAGTGAAAATCCACATGTAATTAATGAAGAATCGCTACATCCTTAGAAAATTGGTGTTTGGGCAGCGATAAGCCAAAGGCGAATCATTGGACCAATATCTTTTCAGGGAACGTTAACTGCTCAAAGGTACTATACGGAAATTTTACAACCATTTGTCAATCAGTTGCATGATGATAAACTACAAAATGCATATTTCCAACAAGACGGAGCACCTCGTCACTGTACTACAGAATCTTTGGATTATTTAAGAGAATTTTTGATGAGTGTATAATTAGTCGAAATACTGAAATTGCCTGGCCTGCACGTTCATGCGATTTAACACCTTGCGACTTCTTTTTGTGGCATTATCTAAAAAATAACATATTTCGAACACCTATATTGAATTTGAATGATATGCTACAGAGAATCGAACAGAAATGCATGGAAATTAATAACAATCCAGTAATGTAGCAGAATATCATCAGAAATTTTGAACGGAGGATTTTAAAGTGCATTGATCTTGAAGAACAACATTTTCAACATTTGTTATAGTTTTCAATAAATATCAATTATTTGTTATTTATTTGTATGTAATATACGACTTCGTAGGTTAAGTAGTAAATTTTAATTTACGACATACTTCTAAATGTTCTCAGTAAATCACATGCTACTAGATTGACTTTTCAAATGAACACTTGTTACTACTTCTGGGAATATTCCAGAGTTTTTTTAACTTCCTGTATTTTGAAATCTAGACCAAAGTGGTAATATATTACTTTGTTAATAAAAAAGTGACTTGAGTAGACTGTTTCTAAATATCTTTTGTCGAGTCAGTGAGTGTTACCTCTGGTGAACTTTTGCATCGAGTCGAATGTTGCATTGAACTAAATGGACAATATTTTGAACATTTTCTTTAGCATCTTTTCTCGCGCTCACGGTGTTAAAGTTTGGTGCCACTAAGATATTCATAAATACCATTCTTGTATAAATAACATTAATAAATATAATATTTTTTGTGATTCATTTAACATTATTTTTCTGTTATTTGACCATCAATAAAATGTTTGTAAATCACTCTTGTCCAAATGATATTCTTTCTAACATAGATCTTAAAAATGCATTTTTGGGAAGTGTATTTTTGCTACTTTAAATTCAAATATGAATTAATGAACATGATTTTCATAATTTTCTACAATCCCAATTTTTGAATATTTAAAATGCAATTCCTCCTCTGTTTTGAAGTCTAAATACAAAGTGTAATACTTTATGTGAAAGAGAATTTTCGGTAGAATTCAAATTTTGGGGAAAATATACAGGGTGCTATTTAAAATAAAAAAGTTAGGGTCATTTCCGGTTAAACCGAAAGTAAAAGAATATAAATATTAGGCTAAATTTAACAAATATTAGGTGTACGAGGTGCATTCATGTTCTAAGGCCTCCGATTTTTTTTCTAACTATCTACTCACCCGAAAACTATGAAACTGGTGTTACTTCTCGACGTAATCTCCCTGCAGACGTACACATTTTTCACGTCGACGCCATGATTCCATGGCAACGGCGAAGGCTTCTTTAGGAGTCTATTTCGACCACTGGAAAATCGCTGAAGCAATAGCAGCACGGCTGGTGAATGTGCGGCCACAGACAGTGTCTTTCATTGTTGGAAACAGCCAAAAGTCACTAGGAGCCAGGCCAGGTGAGTAGGGAGCATGAGAAATCACTTCCAAGTTGTTTTCACGAAGAAACTGTTGCGTAACGTTAGCCCGATGTGCGGGTGCGTTGTCTTGGTGAAACAGCACACGCGCAGCCTTTTCCGGACGTTTTTGTTGCAGTGCAGGAAGGAACTTGTTCTTCAAAACATTTTCGTAGGATGCACCTGTCACCGTAGTGCCCTTTGGAACACAATGGGTAAAGATTACGCCCTCACTGTCCCAGAACATGGACACCATCATTTTTCAGCACTGGCGGTAACACGAAATTTTTTTGGTGGCGGTGAATCTGTGTGCTTCCATTGAGCTGACTGGCGCTTTGTTTCTGGATTGAAAAATGGCATCCACGTCTCATCCATTGTCACAATCGACGAAAAGAAAGTCCCATTCATGCCTTGGTTGCGCGTCAACATTGCTTGGCAACATGCCACACGAGCAGCCTTGCGGTCGTCCGTCAGCATTCATGGCACCCACCTGGAGGACACTTTTCGCATTTTCAGGTCGTCATGCAGGATTGTATGCACAGAACCCATGGAAATGCTAACACTGGACGCGATCTGTTCAACTATCATTCGGCGATCCCTGAAAACAAGTCTCTCCACTTTCTCGATCACGTCGTCAGACCGGCTTGTGCGAGCCCGATGTTGTTTCGGTTTGTTGTCACACGATGTTCTGCCTTCATTAAACTGTCGCACCCACGAACGCACTTTCGATACATCCATAACTCCATCACCACATGTCTCCTTCAACTGTCGATGAATTTCAATTGGTGTCACACCATGCAAATTCAAAAAACGAATGATTGCACGCTGTTCAAGTAAGGAAAACATAGCCATTTTAAGTATCTAAAACAGTTCTCATTCTCGACGCTGGCGCTACAATTCCATCTGTCGTACAGTGCTGCCATCTCTGTGACGTATTGACAACGAACGCACGCTCATTTTAAAACAATACACATGCTTCTATCTCTTTCCAGTCTGGAGATAAAAAATCGGAGGCCTTAGAACTTGAATGCACCTCGTATATCAGATGCACCAAATTTTAATTTTTTATTTTATTAGATAGCGGAGGTACGTCATTGGAACAACATAACTGAGACATCCTGTATTTGAACCATTCCATGCAAAGGGACAGAATCCCCATAGTACTCTTTAATTTTTTTCGTTTTCTTAAATAGGTTTTCCACGCAAAACGTAGTGTTTTATCAACACACAAAATTCTTTTTTTTTTCATATTCACATAAACTACGAACTTATTTGCTTTCGAAACATGTGATATATGTGAAACACATGTGAAACATATGATACAATAACTATATGATTATATACTTGAAATTTTGTAGGTAACTTTGTCAGATTTATAAAATGTCAAAAACGTAATATTGAAGATTCTAGAATCACGATAAAACCAGATGCACTTCGTATATTACGGTATTCATTTTAAATATTGTTTGTTTTTAATTTTGTTTGATAACACAGGTCTACAAAATTAAACTTTTTGACAGATGTTTTTATTTTGAAAACTGATTTTATATAATTTTGGTAGGCTGATTTCAAAAATTCTATGCATTTATTTGTATCACGTAAGGTTTTTTTGCAAATATTAAATGAAAAGAAACGATATTTCTAAAAAAATTTAATTGTTTATTGAGTAAAAAGGTGGAATACAAGTTAAAAAAGTGGAAAAAAATACTTTACTCAGTCTTTTTTAAGTGAAATCTTTGTCTTTTTGCCAGAAAGCTGCGTTGTCCGTACATTCGGTTGTATTTTTTTAAGGGCCCCGTTTTAACATCCAGCGGTAGTCCGCCATCATCATTATGCTCCATCTGCCTTGGTATCGCCGTTCCATTTCCTTAATGTCTTAGTGAAACCTCTCTCCCTGTTCTTCGCTAACTGCTCCAAGATTTTCAGGAAAATAGTTCAAGTGTGAAAACAGGAAATGCACTTTCAAACTCATATTACAACATAGACGATAAAAGTGTTGTAACATATTTTGAAGAATATTTTCGTAGTTTTCGTCCTTAGAGTTCCCAAGAAACTTATCAATTACTTCTTTAAATGAAACCCAGGCGTTTTTCTCGACATTGATCATTGTGTTTTGAAAATCCTTGTCTTTTCATAATGTTATTATCTGCGGCCTAACAAAAATACCTTCTTTTAACTTGGCATCGGATAAGGCTGGAAATGTCTCGCACAAATATTTAAAACACTGTCCATTTTTGTCTAGGGCTTAAACAAACTGTTTCATCAAGCCAAGTTTGATATGGAGAGGAGGCAGTAAAACTTTTTTGGGGTCAACCAAGCTATCTCTTAATACATTTTTGCTACCAGGTGTAAGTCTTGTTCTAGAGGGCCATTCTATTTGAGTCCAATGTCTATCCCTTGCTCGACTATCCCACTCACAAATAAAGCATGGAAATTTTGTATAACCTCCTTGTTGTCCTAGTAGCATGCACAGCACTTTAAGGTCACCACAAAACATCCACTGCTGTTCTTGGTAGTTTATTTTCTTTAAAAGAAGTTCAAAATTTTCATACGTTTCCATTAAATGTACCGAATGGGCAACGGGAACCGAGGCCAGCTCGATACCATTGTGCAATAAAACGCCTTTTAAACTACGCTTACTTGAGTCAATAAACAGGCGCCATTCTTCTTTTACATACGGCACATTTCCTAATTTTGAAATTAAGTCAGGAATATTGTTGCAATACACTAGCGGTCCGTCTTGAGTAAAATATTGACATAACTTTTTTCGCGATCCCGGTAAAAGCTTGATGTGACGCCAGGTGCCAGTAAATGTTTCTCACGAAGTCGGGAGGCTAACAATTCGGATGCATCCTTTGGAAGGTGCAAATCTCTAATTAAATCATTTAGTTCGCTCTGGTTAAACACTTCGGGCTCTCTAAAATCTGGTGTGAAATCTGAGTCATCTGAGATTCCTCTGATTCTGACGATATGAGGTTTTCTAGTGCTTTTGGGGCGGTAGGTATCGGTACATCTGGTCCATGAGGAACTGGTCGAATAGCAGAGTCAAGATTGGGATAAACAATTTGTTTCTTATTTTTTCTGTTGAATCCTTGAACATTACACGAACAAAAATAACAATCATCACTGTGATTTCTAGGCTCTCACCATACCATAGGAACACCAAAGCTTAAACATTTCTTCCTACCTTTTTGCCAGTTTCTTAATGCTTCAACGCAAATGGAACAAACAGTATGAGGAGCCCAGGACTTGTCTTGGTCGCCAATTTTTACACCAAAATAAGCGTGGTATACATTTTTCACAAACGAAGTTATAGTTTGCCTCTGCTTTACTACGACATAACTACCACAGATATAACAAGCGTTATTCGGATTGTTCACACAATGTCTTCTTTCCATATTTATACGTTCTAGAACACTTAAAATACGCAACAACGAAGACAACAAGCACGCGGACACAGTAGCACGACGACTAACACAACCAAACTGCACATAAGCAGGTTTCAACGTTGTATTGACGCTTCTGCGCCGACTCTGTTGCTTTGCTTTGAAGTCTAATATTAACCAGTGTTTCCAAATCACATTTAATTTCATAAAAATCAATTCATTTAAAAATCATGCCTAACATGGAACAAACATATTCTTGCCATAGGTATGTATATTAATAAATTAACATTTTTAAGGTATAGAGCGCTATAAAAAAAATTTACGTGATACAGAAAAAATATGGAGTTTTTTGGAATAAGGGCCCCCAAACATATACAAATTAGCAAACAGCTTTCAAACATCAAAATCACTGTAGACCTGTGTAATTTATTCTACAAATACTAAACTCCTGTGTTTCAGATGAAAAAGCTACAGTAAATGATGTAATAGATACCCTGTTTACTATATTAGGAGCCACGAATTTGACATACAGTTACATCGTATGTGTCATTTTACGTAACAAATCTGCAGCACTTTTCGATGACTTAATAAACTTTAATAAGCATGGAATTCCGAAGAAGCTCAAAATTTTCGATCAAAAGGCGAGCGCATTATCTCTGTTCCTATTCACTTATTGTTTAATGGCAGGCATTATAATCCAAATTCAAGGCATTATTTATTACGAAACTTGCATGGAGATTAGCATCAAGTATAATAAAAATTTGTCATGTGGTTTTGGATGTAAAATTCATTACCCGTACAACTACCAACACGGCCTATCACAAATAATGCACATTGCGGTAGGAGTTTATAGTTTAACCTTTGCCGGTGGTTCCGGTATCCTTTTTCTATGCATGTTGGTATGTAGTATGGAATACATATATGCCAGAATCGACCATTTAAACACAATGTTATTGAAGGTGTTCGATGTTGAGAATTATGAAGGGCAGAAAGTTCGTATGAAAACATGTTTAGAATATCATACTGATATAATAAGGCGAGTAAAATAGATAGTACTAAATTTAATTTCACTTACACATACATTTTCAAGTTATTGCAATATAAACCGAAGCTATAAAAAATACGCCAGTGACATTCAAAATTCATAAAATATCGAAATTTCGAGTTGTCAGAACTGGAATTTATGCTTCTCATTATTTATAATTCGAACAAATATTTATGAAAGAAAGTAGATAGGATACGTGGGTTCTGGCTCCTCTTTCCTCTCGAGGTCACACAACCTTGGAAGCGAGAAATTTCCTCCTCCACTTTTTAGTTCAAAACAAAGTATGTTCATGAAAATTTCTGATAGTAATGGCCTTAAGGGGTTATCCATTATTAGAATTACTATCAGAAATTTTCATGAACCACTTAGAATCCATCAATTTTAATAATCCCCAAATATTTTCTATATTTGGCATAGATATGTAGACTATATTGTGCTGTGTCACCACACCACACTAAATTAAAGTAAGACTAAACCAGAAAGTTTATAAATTAATAACTTGAATAAATCACAGATTTTACTTAACGATCAATTGATTTTAATAACTCAACATTGTTAAATTTATTCATTTAAAGTAAACGTTTAGACAATAATTGAAATTCACATTTAGCATTTTTATTTGATAAACATTTATTTTATTATTATTTATTATTATTTTATTTATTTATTTGTAAACACGTTTAGTACTCTATAGCATAACAGCAAAGGCTGGCCAGATAGGACACATATTTTCACTATAATATTTGTGTAAATTCTTACATTTTAAAGACGTTGTAAAATAATATGAATCTTGTCCATTTTCTATTTTTTTTTTGTATTCGACTATATTCGAAATACTAGAGATAAAAAGGCGTTTTTTAAATTATTCGTTTTATTTTCATGTTGTTATATACGAGGGTGGTCTGAAAACTAAGGTAAATACTGAAAACGCCAAATAAGATGACGAGAAGTGGGAGTAAGTCGGCACAGATATTAGAAATATATTTGGTTTTACATAAAGTTGCAGGCAAGCGGGCGTGCGTGATTTTAAAAACTTTTAAAAACTACTACGACACATTTCCACCGTTCGCCATCTTATTTGGCGTTTACTGTAGTACAAAAAAAATACTTTATTTCATTTTTTTACATTTATTTTTCGACGTAATCCCATTCTAATTCGATGCACTTGTTCCAATGATGTTCAAGTCGTTTAAGGCCTTCTCTATAATAGGTCGAATCAAACGCCGAAAATAATCATTTGTTACTGCAATCACCTCCTCATTAGATGAAAATCGCTTTCCACCAAGCTATTTTTTCAAGTTGGCAAACAAGAAAAATCATATAAGGTGGCATAACGAAGTATTTCGAATCGCAATTCAAATAATTTTGTTGCGACAATGTTCGATGCATGGGCCGGTGTGTTGTCATGATGAAACAAAACTTTCTTTCGTGCCAAATGCCAATTACAAAACTGTAGTCTACGTGGGTAATCAATTTCTAACAATTCTTGTACTGCTGTGACACGGTATAGATAAAGTTGCATATCTTTTTTTAATAACTTGTGAATTGTACCAACAGAAAGGTTTATTTGTTGACTCGAATGTCGAACAGATGTTTGTGGTTCATTTTCCATTATTTCTTCAACACGATTGACAACTTGAGGTGTACGTTTCTTAACCGCTCCGCTGTCTGATTTTCTTAGGAGACTACCAGTTTCAGAAAAAAAGTTTTAAAGTTCTATCCAAAGTATTCTTAAATTGTATATAATCTATTACAAAATGTGGAAACTCAACTTGAAATTCTACCATGCAATCTTGAACTGAATAAACCCATAAACCATCAATTTTATTACCACTTCGAAAATAAGCCTGGACTAAAAAAATTTTATGTTTTAAAGTGAAAGCCATTTTAAAACTGAGAAGCAATTTATTTAAACCAGAATCGACGCACGATTATTTTGTGCACTAACTGATATTTGTGACTGACAGATTGACATTATCAAATGTCATTTGAATTTACGTTTACGGAACAACAAACACATACTAATATATATCCGTCTTATTCTATCAAAATTTCAAAGTAACCTAGATTGACTTTTCAAATGAACACACGTTATATGCTTTTGTTTTGATGATGACTTGCTTTGGATGTCAATTTCGTCGTTTATCTTTTGTTCGATTATTCCATACTCATATCAAACAACAATATTTGTTGTATGTTGTTGTATGATTAAATCATGTTGTATTTTAAAGACAATAATTATTTTAGGACCATGGGAAGCTTACAATTGGCACTGACTTTAGTTAGTCCTTATTAACAAGAATTTTCTATTGTCGCATGTGTGCTACATATATTATTGGAATTATAAGTATATCATTACATTAGTAATAGACGAGGAGTCATTTTAAACTAAGATTTTATGAATTGTCATTCTTCTTTTATATTCCGAGTTATAGAATATTTCTATATAAAAAGCGGTATTTGAATAAGTGAACGAAGTAATAATGAGAAAGAATAATAAATCATTATTTACATTCAAAAACTGTTTATTTTACGTACATGATTACAAAAATAACAAAATTACTTTCACTTTAGTAAATTCAAGTTCATTTACAGGTTGGTAGACAAGACGAATTCATGTTTGTCTATGCTAACTACTCCTGCACTCTTTAACTACAATGTCACAATTGGATTATCGCTTTTTGCAATATTAAAGGTAAGCATATTTACATATTTCACACACAAAGTTGATAAATACAATAATCTGGTATTAAAATCCATATAATTTTCTAAGCACTGCTGAAGACGTACCTTACTCTCTTCGGTTTAGTTTGCGATGGAAGCAAATACGTTGCAGAAATTTTACACGATAGTATGCCAGGATTGATCAATAGAATCACATTTGGGGGGTATAAAGCAATTTCATTTGGTGAATTTAAAGGAAATACCCAGTAAGGTATGAATTTTTACTAGTGACCTAATCGATAGATTTACTATTGGTAGAACTTCCACAGCCAATCGGAACCACTTTCAAGCAACAAGTTTTGCACGTCTGAATTGAACTACCGCCCTTTTGTCGATTGCTTTAATTGATCATCTTATGAAAACCGCAGAGGGTCAAATTGCAACTGTCAGGTGGTGGTTCTAAGATTTCTCAACGCATGTAAATAAGCAAATTTGTAACCGTTTGAGTTATATAGTGCAACAGCACATCAGTGAGCATTAACGTGGTACATTTTGACACGGTTAATCAAAACAATATCTCTCTCTCTTCTACCTTCCTCCCACACATAAAGAAACACGAAAGCCAAAAACGCTGAAACGAACGCGATTGTACCCGATAAAGTGCTGCTGCCAATTTGCTCAGCGGAGACGGTCGCGTCGGTTGTTCAAAACTAAGAAACCCACCTTGTTATACCTATAAACAACCCCTATATATTTAACGTTGAAACGCAAAAATATAAAACACAATAATATTAATTTCATATTTATATATGTGAAGTTGTCATATATAAAAAAATATATTATTTAAAAATACATTCAAGTTTAAGAATAATCATTCATGCCTAAGCTTTCCCTAACAGCTTGACTCCAATAACAGGGGGTATTGACAAGCCATGAGTTGTTATTATGTCTACGCCCGTGGAGCGACTTAAGAAACCATGAAATCCTACTCGGACAGCTTAGTCCTGGATCTAAACTCGGAACTGCCAGCATGATAAGCCAGTGTGCAGATATTTAAATAGCATATGATAGATATTTACAGTTCATAAAGTATAAGTTTTCAGTTCGTACTGCCCAAGTGTGAACAGCAAATTGTACTTTATCTCTTTCTAACACATACAAACACATGCTGTAATAACGAGCCATCGAAAAAATTCATAATTGGAGTTGACTTTGAAATTGGGTTGATACTTTAAGCACTTCCACATAATGACATTTATTATTTGACATTGAAACTATAAGTTTGTGTCAAATTTTTCAAAACTCTTATTAAGAAAATTGTTTGTGTTTAGATGTAAATGGACAACATTTTCAACAACTTCTGTAGGTATATGTAAATTTTGATTATGGTTTCGATATTAAATAAATTATTTGTTTTCTTTTTTGTTGTAGTATCATTTCAATGCCATAACCTTTTTTTACAATGAAACCAAATTAAACTGTCAAGCATCAAGTAATGGGTCATTATGTGGAAGTGGTTAAAGTACCAACCCAATTTCACAGTCTACTCCAATTATGATTTTTTTCGATGGCTCGTTACTACACACGTTTGTCATTTTAAGTTAAGACGTACATCTTTGAAATATTATATTAAATAAAAAGGATAGGTTGTCTAAGAGATAGTCTTATGATATTCGACTAGTTGTCAAATAATTTCAATATTGTTGTTTATTGACTTTGTTTCGGGTATTCTCAGTTCTAGGTTAAGCATTCTTCTAATTCGAATATTTAATTTATCAAAAATTACTAATTCTTATTTACAATAGAAGAGTGCCCACCGTCGACGAGATTATTAATAAGGAGCAAGCTGCTTTCACATTGTTGACTTAATCGACAATGTCATCTATTGCTACGGACTATTTTCCCTAACCTCTTTCAACTTGAACTCTCATGGCCATCAGTTCGTCCTTCTCGAAAAAACCTACATCATTTTCGCACTACACTATTGCTCGTAATGTTTTGCCGTACACAACTCACAACCTTTGTTGAATTTCTGCTGCATTGTTGTCCTCAGTTTCGAGAAAACGGATTACGGAGCGAATCTCGCATTTGGCGAGAACTTTGGTTGTAGTAGCCATAATAAACCAACGGCCACGTAAAAATTTCAACACATAGTGACTAACCCCGTTAGGAGGTACTAACAGGTATAATTATAAACAGTACTGCGCAATCGTCGCGTCATCATAGCAACTGTCTGTTACCAGCCTAGCAGAACTTGACAAAAAATAGTACCTTGTAATATCACATAGTGAGAGCAATATAAGTACTTCCAAATCTTTAGCATTTTTGTAGGAATGTAATATATTTTTGTAGACATTTCGGACTTAAATCTGCTATAAATGATTCCATATATCTGTTGTCCGTCGAATATAGATAGAAGGTATTATTATTACAAAGTATTTTAGATGTACTGTTTTTATACAATAAATATTCATCCGGGGTTTTAGGAACGTCACTAAATGATCAGCAAAGAATTGAATTTACCTAAGGTTCACTGACACCATTATTATCTACGCGTTACCAATTAATTACTATGCTGTCCTAGCTTTATTTTCTGACATCATAATGTAATTCGTTTTCAAAAATACCATATTATTTATCTAACATCCCATACCATTACAGAATTGCCCCCAAGTTGTCGTCACAATAAAATCCCTTCTACTTTTCTTAAATCATGGTAGTAATAAACCATCTGATCAAATCAAATTAATTTTTTTTTCGTTAGAAAAGTTATGAGTTTTTTGTTAGTTTATCCACGCCATATCATTTTGTGCGAAATGTAGTTTTGAAGAGACGTTCTGTTAAGAGCGATTTTTATTGTATTTTCCTTCTTCCTATAAAAGAAGATTATTTTAATAGGTTTTCAGGATTTTGAGAGTTCATTTTTTTAATTGCGACTATAATATTTTCGCGGATGTAATCTTAAAAATATAATAAAACTTTCGAAATAAAATATCTCGTTTCACTATATTGGGTTTAACATTAAGAAAACATTTCTTGTATTTGTAAACAAAATTCCAGGATCAGTATACGGAAAAAAATATTTGCACATTTATTTCATATCTATGTTTTATTGGAATTGGTTTTAAGTAAATGTATTTCAGGCTTCCAATGTTATTAAGGCAGCAGTAAACGCAGCTGGTTTTATTTACACGGCGTATATTATGGCATCCTATGGTCAACAACTTATGTCAAAGGTAAAATAAATGTAAGTAAGACCGCTGTAACAAGTTATATACATATCTATTTCAGTCTGAATCGATTGGAGAGTCAATCTATAATTCTAAATGGTACGATGCTAGTAGAGATTTGAAAAAAGATGCATTATTTATAATCTTGCGAGCACAGAAACCTTCTTTATTAAAGGCTGGGTTCGGATTTTATTTTCATTTACCACTTTTTACTCAAGTAAGTAGAAGGCATTGCACACAAAAGAGGCAGCCTTGAATTAAATGTTACAAGGCAAGTCGACGAGTTTTTACGTTTAAATAGTTAATTGACGAAGGAGATACTTGTTGAAACTTCATTATAACGCTAAGAAATAAGTAATTAAACTTCTAGTTTCAAAAATTCTTTTATTGTAAATCACTACAATATTGTTTCGCCATACAATGGCTTCATCAGGTGGATGAATACTGAATATGTACAATGCAAGTTAGAATATTTATGTGAAACTTATTGGGGAATGGTGGTGGAAAAATATTTTAAAATCTTAAATTTAGTAGAGGGGAGTTGTTTAAATCTAGTTGGTCATTTAAAGCTAATCATAAACTATTGTATCTATTAATTTACAAGTTTTCTAACAGGTTAAGTTTTTTACTTTTTCCTTGAATGTGTAAAATTTTGAAATCTATATTAAATCTATGATTAATTTCTAAACAATGATTTGCGAAAACAAATTCAACTTTCGCAAATCATTGTTTAGAAATTAATTAACATTCAAGGAAAAAGTAAAAAACTTAACCTGTTAGAAAACTTAGAAATTAATAGATACAATAGTTTAAGATTAGCTTTAAATGACCAACTAGATTTAAACAATTCCCCTCTACTAAATTTAAGATTGTAAAAAAAATTTCCACCACCATTCCCCAATAATTTTCACATAAATATTGTAACTTGCATTGTACATATTCAGTATTCATCCACCTGATGAAGCCATTGTATGGCGAAACAATATTGTAGTGATTTACAATAAAAGAATTTTTGAAACTAGAAGTTTAATTACTTATTTCTTAGCGTTTTTACGTTTAGTAAAAAGTCGCTTAACAAAATTTAATTTTATTATTCTTTCAGATAATGAGAGGAGCTTATACTTTCATGTCACTACAAACCAACACTTAAAACGGACAATCAATCCAATTTATTAGAATACATTTAATAAAACCCGACGTTGCAGATAACACATTATTTTCAGCTGCAGCATTCTCTGCACCTACCTGCACATGGTTTTAAATGTTTGCTTGTATATCTATATCTGCAAATAAATTGATTTCCTTACGAATTAAATTTTGGTATTCTTAACCAATGAATTAATTTTAGAGTGACCTTAAGGCTAGATTACAAACTTCTAATAAATTATAAACAATAAAGTTTTTTTGTCATTTATAATTAATCATAAGAATTATTGTTTTTCTTGTAAGAATAAAACAACTACTAAATGGCACTGTAAGTGTAATTTAGAAAATAAATTATTTTCCTCTATTTTTAGTTGTTTACGACATCATTACCAATTTATTCACATACACAGGATATTTACTAAGCATGCGGCAAGTTCAAGGAATTATTCCTTGAATTTTTTTTGTCATGGGATGACTTAGATGCTCCGTTTCGAAGATATAGATCGATTAAAGCTCTTCGAAAAAAAACAATACTTTATTACTTACATGTAAAGCTTCTTAATCTACAAAAACTTCTGAAAATGATTAGACAGCTAGTATACAGCATCCAATATTCTCCTCATTGACAACCACACTCTTTCAAAAATACCAGGGTTGTTTATTATTATATTACACCCATCAATTTATTTGAAACCTGGAAAACCCATAAATTTGAGCATTGTTTAGCCGCTCGATACAAATTACGATTAAATGTCACCGAATTTTCAAATAATTCCCGCATGACAAGCTAATGTAAACTAGATAAAGGTAAATATAACCTTTTTTAAGTTTCGAATGTTATACTACAATTTTGCTATTTAAATAAAATTTATACACGACCGATTTTTACTGAATTTTTACTTCAGTTTCTCATAGCATTTTCACTGAAAATGTAAACGTTTCTGTGGGCCTAACCAATTCCATTATTAATGTTTCCCTATTTTAAAATATTAAGAACCCACCAGTGTAGTGTCACAGTGTTCCATTTTTGTTTTTATTGGAAAATTTTACAGTAACGATGAGCATTATAAAGCATAATACTAATAAGTTTAGATATGAGTTGAATTTAGTAATTAATTTCATAATTGTGAAAGGGAAAACAAGACTTTCCAGGTAGTTAATTCAATTTCAAAATTACAGTAAAATTTTCTTAGAAAATTAAAAAAAATTGCATCAAATTGTTATCTTCCTCAACCGTGTGTCTGCATGAATTTGATAGCTTTGATACTAGTAACATTTCTTTGTCAAAGTGCAATTTTTCTTAAAAAATTTCTGGATTAGTGTATTGCAAAATGCCCCGACGACACAGAAAAAAGGTAAATATACTTTATGTATTTGAGTCTTTAAGCAAATAAGCAAGAAGGGGGCAAGCCGATAAAAGTTATGAATTTCAGACTCCAAAAAGAGTCCCAAAAAATATAAATGATGCCAAAAAAAGTATATTTCACAGCTGAGCTTAGCATCAACACAAATTCAGCATACTCGTTAGTAAATATGTACCTGTAATTAAAATCAGCACAATTTATCAATTTTGTGTAATCCTTACCTTCAGCTTCTTGATCATCCTCATGGATCAAAGGGGAAAGCTTAAAAGTGTTAGTGCTAACTAAGGTATAGGTAGGCATAATAGATACAAAGGTTTATTAGGATTCCATGTATCTAAAAATTAAGAATCATGACCGCAACAGATTAACTAACGAAGCTCAGCTGTTCCTTTTTTTAGCATCATTTATAAGATGTTTTTGGGGTCTGGAGTCTACAAGTTTTATCAGCCTAACACCTTCTTCTTATTTGCTTAAAGACTCAAATAGATGCAGTATATTTACCTTTTTCTCTGTCCCAATGGGGAATCTTGCAATAATCTAGGAATAACAATATATAGTAACGAGCCATCGAAAAAATTCATAATTGGAGTAGACTATGAAATTGGCCTTGGACAAAACCCCTCGTATTTTCAGCATTTACTTCTGCTTAATAGTTATGTTTCTGCGAGGGGTTTTGTCCATGTGCATAGTTACAGATATGTAAATTATTTACATGTTTGTTTCATATTGTACAAACGCTATATACGTGCTTAACGTATTGTCATACTTAAACAAAACCTTTTTGTATATTTACCGCCATCTGGCTGGTTGTTAATGGACTACATCTACATACGTATTTTATCGTTTCCCGTAGCAGCTTAGCTGTTCGAACGATAGGTAGCCCTCCAGACAAAGCCTCTTTCGCCCGTAAGATGCCAATTATTAAATAGTTGTCTTCTTATAGGACGGAACTTGCTTGATCTATGCGGGCTATTTCAGTAAATTTAAATGCAGATACAAACCAGTTGTTTATAACAGGTTTGTATTAATTTGTATACATTGCTTCACTAGCTTAACTGAGGACGCCTAGATGGCAGAAACATATGTATTAAGCAGAAGTAAATGCTGAAAATACGAGGGGTTTTGTCCATGTGCATAGTTACAGATATGTAAATTATTTACATGTTTGTTTCATATTGTACAAACGCTTTATACGTGCTTAACGTATTGTCATACTTAAACAAAACCTTTTTGTATATGAAATTGGGTTGGTACTTTAACCACTTCCACATAATGACATTTATTATTTGACATTGAAACTATAAGTTTGTGTCAAATTTTTCAAAACTCTTATTAAGAAAATTGTTTGTGTAAATTTGTGTAAATGGACAACATTTTCAACAACTTCTGTAGCTATATGTAAATTTTGATTATGATTTTGATATTAAATAAATTATTTGTTTTCTTTTTTGTTGTAGTATCATTTCAATGCCATAACCTTTTTTTACAATGAAACCAAATGAAACTGCCAAGCATCAAATAATGTGTCATTATGTGGAAGTGGTTAAAGTATCAACCCAATTTCACAGTCTACTCCAATTATGAATTTTTTCGATGACTCGTTATATTTAATATACATAGACATTTATTGCTACGATATCAACTACACGGCGGTTGCTGCTTGAATGCCTCTTCATCCCTCTCGAGCGCTATATGCAGCTCTAGGAAAGCTCTCGGATGTTCCCTTTCTAGTCTCTTTGGCAAAATCGATAACAAACAATTTTGCATTCCAAAATACTGAGTATATGAAAAAATTACAAACACACAAGTGAATAAAATAAATTATAGAATATATTCATCTTATACATATAAGCTCTAATAACTTAATGTTCGGACGATACTAATTTTTATAGTTCATATTTTTCATAAATACTGAAAATTGTTAATTATTCATTTTTATTTCTGATTTGGTAAATTTCACAACATCACATCATTTCTGACAAGAAATAACTAACTGTTCTCTTTTAAAAAGTATAATATAAATGGAAAAATGAAAATCCTGGTAAATGACTCTGGCAACTTAATATTCGGACGACTTTATTTTTAACAAAATGGCAACGATTGTTATGACAGATTTGACATTTATCACTATCGTAAGCGTTGATTTATGATTGTACTCAATTTGTGCTATTTAATTTGGGTCGTGGTGAAGCTACTTCAAAGAAAATTCGTGAAATTGTGGCGAAGCAGTATAATGAAGGAAAAAGCATGAGTGCAATTGGAAAAAATTTAAACTTGGCGAAATACACTATAGGAGACATTATTAAATGTTATGGAGAAACAAATAGCTATGAAAATCGAGGTAAAAGTACTGGACAACCAAAAAAGTACCTTATAGAATGACGAGACAACTTGTAAAAATATGTAACACTTACCGAAGAGGCACTCTAAGAAATCTAACTGCTCGCTTCAATGCAGAAACCAGTCTGAGAATTTCGCGAGAATGTTGCAGGCAATGGATCGACAAATCAGGATTCGGTTTTTATATGGTTAATTCCAATATACTAATATATTATGTATTTGTGTTTTCTTGAATTTTAAACGATTTTATTGCTGTTAAGAAAAGCCCAAATCAAAAATCGTCTAATATTGGCCAAGTCTAAATTGCACTGGGAGTAGATGACTGGTCCAAAGTCATATTTAGCGACGAGTCCAAATTCGACGTAACTGTAGGTGATAATAGGAAACGTATTATTCAGGATAAAACTGAAGCTTCTAATTTATGGCTGAAATTTGCAAAGGGTGTGATGATTTGGGGGTGTATGTGTGGAAAGGGTATAGGAAAGATGGAGATAATAAAATGGAGATAAAAAATAATGTTAATGCCAATAAAATCAACAAATATTGAACAATAGCCTCATTCCTAGTGTAGAAGAGCTCTATTTCGACAGAGACTACATTTTTAAACAGGACGGGGCATCATCCCATACAGCAAAATCAACAAAAAATGGTTTGAGGAACATGACATGAGAGTTTTAGCATGGCCTTCAAGCAGTCCATATCTCAATGTTATTAATACCATATGGCACCACATGAAAAGTTACTTAAGGAATAATCCTCATCGAACAATAATTAAATTAAAAACAAAACTCTCAGAAATTTGGGAATCCTTTAAGCCAGATTATTGCAGATTGCTTGTGGAATCCATACCATCCAGAGTAAAAGCTGTTATAAAGGCTGAGGCTTCGTTTTAAGTCATGTAATAAATGATCGTCCGAACATTAAGTTGGCAATGTAACTTGTTAATTTATTAATTAATTTGTTAAGCTTCTATGTAGTTTGAGTTTGAGTAAAATCTATTCTTCTGAAAAATATAATCTTTCATTGTGTGCCAAAGCTAAATATGTAAATATTAAATCAAATTACAAACTCTCAAATAGAGAATCAGAATATATTTCTAAAAATTGGTATCATCCGAACATTAAGTTCTTAGGGCTCGTACATACGAGGTGTGGCTATAAAATAACGAGACTGATGCTATAAAACTTTTATATTAAATGTATACGTATTTAATTATTATCTCCTTCAATATACATCCCTCCAATTCAGTTTTCCATTGTGCAACAATGGGCGTCCCGGAAAAACGCATTTTTCCGGCAAAATAAAAATAGACTTCATACAAACGTTGGTCGTACGACTTTGGCTTATTTTTTTATTTTGGGATATTTTATAGCCATACCTAGTATATTCATTACAATATACGTATATGCCCCTAGGTATGATATATTATATTTTACCTGTACTGTACACTGATTTATATACACATATCTCTTTAGTATGTCCTATTAATGATTTTGTTTTCTGTTGGACAAATACATTATTATTATTATTATTAATAGTTTTTGTAACCTATATGAGACGAAATTAAGAGAGTTGAAAAACAAGAACTAGGACAAATGTGGAGGAAACGGAAAACAGAAAAAGAAAGTTGTATCAGAATCAATCGAAAAAGTCAAAATAAGCATAAGAAGTCGAAAATCTGGAGTCAGAAGCAATGAACAAGTTTACTTCTTAAACTATAAGATTAACACTTGTATTTCAGTGAGGCTGGCGTAATGGATGCCCGACAGATATACTGCCTAGAAACACTGTTATACCTCAAAAGTAGGAAAATTAGAATACCATTACTCAACCATCATTATAGTACAAGAAATAAGCTTGCCATTACAGCAAAACCTCGACAGTTAAAATCAATTGGCCAAAAAAGTTTCACCTACCTCTCACTGAGGCTATACGATCAAATTCCTGAATAGCTTAAACATATCCCATTCTCATACGTCTGGAAAAAGAGAATTAAAATATGGATTTTTAGTAAGCAAAGAAAATTTTACCACGACATTATAACCGGAAAGGATACTTACCTGCCAATGTAAATAAAAGAACTTGTTATAGCCTCTATACCAATTATCATGACAATATAACCGAAAGAGACACTTACACTTGTAATAGTGCACACGAGCTTTGAAATAATATAATTAGATACTCATAACAAAATACTCATAACAAAATACTACGTATTTTCATGAGTTATTCTCCTTTTGTTTATTTTCATGTATATTGCTTAACTGTCTGTATTCAGGATTGAAATTATATCTATTATTATATTTATTGTTTGTAATTTGTACATATATATGAGTTTTGAAATAAGCATATATTATTATTATTATTATTTGATTTATTTTCGACTTAACAAGATCTGATCACGTGTCTTATTTTTTGGATGAATTGGAGTGACTTAATATGCATACATGAATATACCTGAATTTTTGCTCCTTTTTCCATAAAACACTATTATTAAATTCGACAAGTTACATTGCGATCTTTCTAACCAGGAGGAGTGCAATTCATTCCAGGCAGCTTCGGTTCACTAATAATTTTACGGTACCACAACATTGCTTCGCACCGTTTGAGAGATCTTTTTCATATGCAGCTCCAACTAATTATAATGCCTTTGCGGAAGAGCCCAAGTTTTGTCTCAGTGTGAATGTTTTTAAAAGTAAATTGAAGAAACAGTTATTGCTAGATCAGAGAGCCTCACATAATATACAGTGATTGGTTACATACCGTGAGTTTTTGTTATCTCTATACACAGCCTATGTTCAGTTTTAAAAAGAACACCTCAATGCAAGGGAATGTTATGCAACCAACATCGCTCCGATTATGTGTTTCGACAAAAGTCAAAATCAATGTCAGTAATGTGCATAAACGAAATAACATTTTAAATATTTTAGCATTTGACATTTGTATTCACAAAATATAAATTTTGAATTAGAATAAAGCTGGAAACAGTTTAAGAAAAGTGCGGGATCTGTTTTCTATCAAATATCTTGACAGGCCCATACTATATATTGGAACAATTCAGGCAATTACTAGGAAATTTGATTCTGATGGCTGGTATACAGAAATAAAATTAAAACCCCCACATTCTTTCAGAAGACCTAAAATTAAATGTCTTATGTTACATTGAAGAATGCCTCATAACACCATTACCTAAACCTGTTCGCGGACCTCTTCGGCGGGGGTTGAGCTACCCACCAGGCGCGTCCATAAGGGGATGGTCAGGTCTCTCTTGGGGGACCTGATTAGTGGCAGTCATAAGCGGGATGTATAGGTCTAAAAACCTTTTAATCCTTAGCGAAAGCTGTCACCGCGGACCAGCTCACCCAAGCTACGGTGTAAGGCAACGTGCTTAGAGCTGAATGGCCACTGGGGTATATGTGGTCTCAAACGTACCCCCGGGGGCACTAGGCGGCACCCCCTTGTATTTACGCCTTGTGCCTGTAATGGATGCTCTGCGGGCATTGACCTCATACTTCTTCCATACTCGTGGGAATTATATGAACCGAGAAACAAACCAAATTATTAAAAAGATGGAGTCTGAGGAGAATCCAAAACCTAGGGAGTCTATAGAGACTCCCTTGGCAATGGAGACTGATGAGACTCCAAAAAACAAAATTGAAACGCAACGGACTGAAACTGAGAACGTTGCGAAAATAGAGGGTGCACCCAAGGAAAGAAAACATCTTTCCGGGGCACAAAGAAAGAAATGAAAGAAGATGAGGAAACAGGGGGTGGATACGAGTAAAATAAGGCTCCCCCTTTCCCAAAAAGAACCTCGGAGAGAACCTAAGCCAACAGGGGCCGTTAAGCGAACCGTGTCGGCTAGGGGCACTCCTGAGGATAAAGTAACTAAGCGCACGAAGTTTTCTGCTTCGGGCGTGAGTTACAAAGCAGCTCTTAAAGGTATTAAGGCTGCAGTAGTTCCTAAAGATTACCCGGTCAGCTTAGTGACTGAGGGAAACGTGGGAGCTATACAAGAGGCCCTGATGATGGTCATGGATAGGGCGCAGAAGTCGCCGAGGTTTGAATCCTTCCGTCTTATGGACGGCTACTATGGAGTCATCTGTGCAGATGAAGACTCGTACAACACTACGAGATATTACTCGGAAAAGGAAGGAAACTGTTTGGAGACTCGTGAAGAGCGTGGGGCTGCCAAAACAGCAACGAGTTTTAGCGTTTCAGCCAGAGACTAAAAAAGAGGATCGGACAGTGGGCTTGAAAAGACTCGAGAGGCAAAATCCAGGGCTTAAAGTGGACCGATGAATTACCCTCAGTTCCAGGTCATCCGAAAAGGGCCTACATGTGGGCCTTCGGATTGACAAGGAGCCTGAGGAAACGTTGGTGAGGACTGATTGGAGCCCTTACTATCGCTTTCAGAGGGCTAGCTTTGTAACCCTCGAAACAAAAAAAGACCAAAAACCGGTGATGCAGGATGAGGGTACTCTAGAAGAACCTCAGGCATCAACCTCTAAGGGTCAAAATGTTGAAGATTCTTCAAATAAATCTTCAACTTCAAGAAAACAGCCACAGCGGCACTTTGTCGAAGGACGCTGGCTGAAGATATCGATATCCTCCTCATCCAAGAGCCATGGATAAGTAGAGGTAAGGTGGGAGGACTAAATATTAGGGGAAGGGAGCTGTTAGTTGGTGTCCCAGACACTAAAATTAGAACTTGTATCTGTTTCAGAGACGATCTGGACGTGATGCTTATCATGGAGTGCTATGCAGTGGGGACATGGCAGCCAGGATCAGACTGAATGTCGATGGGGGGAAATTGGAGACGACAATTGCGTCTCTATACCTACCCATTAACTCTCCAGAGCTACCAGGGCATGATCTTGAGGCCTTGGTGGCATATACCAGTAAGAACAATCTGGAATTGATTATCGGCGCAGATACCAATGCTCATCATAAGGCTTGGGGGCAGCAAGGATAACAATTATAGGGGTAAGTCTCTCTTTAGCTATCTCTGTGGTACTGAACTTGACTGTCTGAATCAAGGTGCTAAACCGACATTTGAGACATCAAGGGTTGGAATCACTTATAGATATAACCTTATGTACGTTGGGAATACGGGATATTGTAAGGGGGTGGCATCTGATGAGCCGTCGCTCTCTGATCATGCGTATGTCCGCTATGAACTATGTACAGATTTAACGGAACCCAGACTATACAAGGGTCCCAAGAGAGCAGACTGGGGCTCTTACAAGGAAGACCTGTTAGCTGCGACCCGAAATATCCCTGTCAGAATAGAGAATGTGGAAGAGCTTGAGTTGGCTGTTGACTGGTTGCAACGGACCATTCTTTCCTGCTATGAAAATAACTGTCCCTTTAGGGAGCGCCGTATAGCTAAGCAGGCTGCCAGGTGGAATGCAGAGTTAACCAATTTAAGGAAAGAAACTCGTCGCTCATTTAATAGGGCGAAGAAACAGGTAATTGGGAAGCCTACAAGGCTCTCCTCAATAAATACAATGATAAAATCAAAGAGAGCAAAAGGAAGGCCTGGAGAAAATTCTGTGAGGACATCGAAGGTGTTCCCGACATGGCCAGAATAAACAGAATTCTCAAAAAAGATCCTTTCAACGCAATTAGAACTATACAAAAATCGGACGGGAGGTGTACCATTACCGTGGAAGAGACTTTAGAGTATCTTCTAGGGGGTACACTTTCCAGGTTCGTAGCGCATGGATGATTGTGATACCAATCAAGTTGTCACCTCTTGGAGGGCGACTAGGAATGATTGGGAGATATCTAACGAGATCTTCAAGCCCCATTTAATTAGATGGGCGATAGGATCGTTTGAACCATATAAATCTGCAGGACCAGACGGAGTGTTTCCCAAGCTCCTTCAAGAGGGAATTGGTGAAATTATGGGTCCTCTAATGGAGATATTCAGGTCCAGCCATGCTATGGGTTATATCCCTAGGGCATGGAGAGAAACTAGGGTAGTGTTTATTCCGAAGCCCGGAAAAGTAACATACCCACCCTAAATCGATTAGACCAATTAGTCTTACCTCTTTTATGTTGAAGACTATGGAAAAAATGATATATTTCAATATTAAAGAAGGGGCTCTGCATAGATCTCCTCTACACCCACTGCAATGGGCATACCAGATGGGAAAATCAGATAAGGGTGCCCTGCATAGCCTGGTGAGAGGGCTCGAAAGGAGCCTACACTACAAGGAAATTGCACTTGCAGTCTTCTCAGCCATAGAGGGAGCTTTCGATAACACCTCGATGTCTTCTATTATTCGATCTTTAAGAGATCGAAAAATAAAAAGCACCACATGCAACTGGGTTCTTAACATGCTGCGTAGCAGAGTAGTTCATGCCCAAATGCAAAACAAAACGATCTCCATGAGGACAACAAAAGGGTGTCCTCAAGAAGGCATATTGTCACCACTACTATGGAGTCTAGTAGTGGATAATCTGCTCAGGACATTAAATGACCAGGGAATATGGACGCAGGGGTACGCCGATGACATTGTCATAGTGTCCCAGGGGAAATTCCCGGGGACAATGGCGAGCATCATGCGAAATGCTCTGTGAATTGTAGAAAGATGGTGCCTTGAGGAGGGATTAACTGTCAATCCTCAAAAAAACAAGTTGGTAGCCTTTACCAACATGAGAAAACTAAATGATCTGGGCAGCGTAAAGCCGTTTGGACAAGAGTTAGAATTAACCAATGAAGTGAAGTATCTAGGCATAACACTTGATGCGAAAAAAAAAATTTGAGCAGACACCTAGCCAAAGTGGCAGACAGGGCGGCGCAGCTCTTCTGGAGATGCAGAAGAGCTGTTGGCAAGACCTGGGGACTAAAACCAAATGTGGTACACTGGTTGTACACAGCAGTAATAAGACCAACGATTACCTATGGGGCAGTTGTCTGGTGGAGGAAGACGGAGCGGACATCGTCGGTGAGGCTCCTCACGACTCTCCAGCGACAGGCCCTGTTGGGAATCACGGGAGCTATGAACAGCACGGGAACCGCTTCCATGGAGGCCATCGTGGGTCTCCCTCCGCTGGAACTATTTATAAGGGCGGAGGCAATGGCTACGATACTGAGGCTGAAGGCCAATGACGTATGGTGTCCTAATAAGGTTGTAGAGAGCCATACAGATATCACAGGAACTAAACTGGAAGAGCCGATATTTCAAATGCCGGTGGACAGTATGGCACCTGAAATTATGTTTACAGCTAAGCTGAACATACTTATTCCGACCAGGGAGCAGGCAAAAAGTAGCTCGATCGACTGTGGTGCCGGCACCTGGTACACTGATGGATCACAATCTAGTCAGGGCAGGTGCAGGCATATGCGGAATGTGCCCTAGAAGGAAGATATCGATATGTCTGGGGAAACATACTACGGTTTTCCAGGCCGAATTGTTAGCAGTCGCAGCCTGTGCCGATGAAGTTCGGGAAGCCGGCCGCGCAATCAAAAAAATTAACATAATGACTGATAGTCAGGCGGCTATTAAAGCCATTATGAACCCATCTACCAGGTCGAAGCTGGTGAAATATTGTAAACAGGTCCTTAATAACCTGGCGCAAGACAAAACAGTGTCGCTGATATTGGTGCCAGGACATGAGGGAATTAAAGGAAATGAGATAGCCGACAAACGAGCCAAAGGAGGTACTAATAGGAACTTCATAGGACCTGAACCTGTATGTGGAATCACTAAGAATTCCGCTAAAAGGGAGATCTGGTTATGGCTAGAAAAAGAACATAAAAATAAATGGAGGTTAACGGAAGGTCAACTACATACCAAAACACTACTAATGGGGCTGGACGGAAAGTTTTCAGCCAACCTAATTCGTAGTAGCAAAAGAGAAATTAAAATAATTACCGGGTTAATAACATTGTCCTTTAAGGAAGCATTGGTACACCATGGGCTTGGTTAGCGAGCCCTGGTGTAGGAGATGTAAAAAACAGGAGGAAACTAGCCTACATGTAATATGCACGTGTGAGGAACTGAAGGAAATCAGACAGAAATATTTCGGGAGAGATCTATTGGATCCTTCGAGTGTACTCAAACTTCCCCTGAGGGGGCTAGTGACTTTTATCGAGGACACAAGACTAACAGAGTGGAATTGAGAGATCTATTGGGGATAATACAAAGAGCAGTGTGCTCAAGTGCCTGGACGTGATGGCGTCCAACCCAAAACAGAGAAGAAGAAGAAGAGACCATTACCTAAAATAAGACAACAATTTCATATTTTGAAGACGTCTGTATTTAAAATTCTCAAACAGTGCAAATACAAATCTTACAAGTTTTCTAATTACCAACAATTATTTCATGAAGATAAAATAAGACGTGTGATTTTTATGAAGCACTATTTAATTTATTAAATGTAAATCATAATTTATTGAAGAAAATACTTTTCACTGATGAAGCGTCTTTTTCTTCAAACACGTATTGTTCCCCGATTTGAAAATTTAACCATTGAAGGTTCCTGGTTTCAAATGGATTGAACCCCAGTGCATTCAACTGCAGAAATTACAAATTTTCTAAATTCAAGTGTTCCTGATCGATGGATAGGAGGTTTGGTCCGATAGTTTGGCTGGCCCGATCGCCAGATTTATCGCCAACTGACTTTTCTTCGGAGGATACCTTAAATCTAAAATTTATGATAATGTAATTTTCACTAACATTGAAGATTTAAAAGCACGCATAAGTACAGCCTGCGACGAATTACGAACCAAACCGGATTTTTTAACACATTCTTTGCAGAAAGGTGAAGGTGGATATTTCGAACATTTATGAAAAAGTTAAAAAATTATAAATATAAACAAACTTTTTTTCAGTTTACCAATGAAATTCATTTTAATATTGATTGTGTTAAATGCTAAATAAATTATTTTCACTCTTTGTTGACACTTACAACTAAAATGCTTTATTACGACAAGTGATGACACTCGCATTGTTGGTTACAAAGCATTCCCATGCATTGAAACATTTATTTTAAAACTGAACATAGGTGTATTCATGTGTTATGTTCAGTGATATAAAAAACTCACGGTATAATTGTAAATACTAGTATAGATTCTGTTACTTCTTCTTCCTTCTTATTCCTCCCGTGTATTTTTACATTTGTTATACGCAACATACATGTAAGTTTAAGGTAAGTATTATTTATTAGTTAGCTGATTTGTATTAAGTTTATGAATCTAGTGGTTGAGTAGAACAGCTTAGCTGGACTGCGCCAAATAAAGTCCTTTATTATTATTAATAATATTATTATTATTAAATCTTCTAATAAAAATCTCGTAATGAAGTATACTTTCGCTAGGGTTTGTTGGAAACATTTAATTATGTTATTTAGATTAATCTTTCATGTAGGCACCTGCATTTTGTTAAGCTATGACTAAAATTACAAACTTGCTTATAAGAATTGTAAATTCAACAACTAAGGTATTGCTATAAAGAAGTTAAAATGACCCATAAAAACAACTAGATTAATCAAGCAATTTAATTAATAAAATTTCTAATATTTCTTTCTATTTCTAAAAAAATATTATTATTGAGTAATTTAATCGTTGTTTTCCTATTGATTATTTTAATGAATCTTATTTGATGTCAGAAGAAAGCGATTTTACATTTGAAATGCAAAATGTACAAAAAATTAATTTAAGTAGTGTCTTCAAATAATACATAATTAATTAATAAAACATTATAAACTATATATTAATAAAAGTTTTATAGAAAAAATCCTAGCTACGGTCAATGCAACTTTTGGTAGGATCAACGGCATTTTAATTAGTCAGGCGCTGTAACCAGCATCTCTGCAAAATATAAGATGCAAAAAATGTAGAAAATGTAGCTTAATAGTAAAGTTTTGATACTTGCTGAAATAAAATGTATACTAAAATGTTGGGATAGTAGAATCATGTAAATTAGATGAGAACAAACACCGTTCATAGATGGCATATCGAGAGCGTTAACTTAAAATCAATATCATAGTAAATATATTTCGCCTTGTTGTGATTTATTTCTCATGCAGTTGAAAATTATAAAAGAATTGAATTTGTAAATAAAATACAAGACAAAATGAATAGACTCAGAAACAATACCAACAGAGAACAAACCAAACAAGAAAATATTATATCCCAAATTTAAAAAGCAACATAGAGAAACTGTTATGACATAATATATAAATACATTCGCGACTCTTAAAATAATTTTCAATCGCAATTTCTTGCGCATGCGTCAAACTATTAATTGTGCCCCCAGTCGCCCCTGGCGCTAGTAGCAACAATTGGCGGAACTTTTAAACATTAATTTAATGGTAAATTTGACCGCTAAATTAGGACCCCTTCAAAATCGAGAAAGAACGTTGTCGAATATCACTTTAGGCTTGTTTACTTATGTAAACAAGCCTATGTGTGTATGTATGTATATTCGACTTCGTTCTCGATTTTCAATGTGACAACACATAATTTTAAAATATTTATTGATAATTACCTATTCTATAGAAATTGAACTCCGTCCAAGACGAATATTTATATACGAATGTAGAAGTGCCATGAACTTGAAACGTTTTAAGTCACTGTTATACAGCATAGAAAAAAAAACAATGTTAAACATGAAGCATTTTTATTAAATAAAAACATTCTTTATTAATTTTTTACATCTTAATTTTCTATATTTTAAGAAAGCATTTTCTTTAATAACATTTGTATTCCTTAAATACACCTATTAATATTTTATTTACGTTATTTACTCAACATTGTACATAAAAATCTAAAATTAAATCTAATAATACATATAGCAAATAGATTATGGCACTCACACACGGATACAACAGGTACAAATTTGATTGTGGCATTTCTCATAAACATTAATGCAGGCGCGGCTCGTGATGACGTATTTGGGAGTGCAAGTACAATGATGCGAGTGCCTCGTGTGTTTTCGGTGTTTACTAAGAAGACGTTACAGTTTAGTACACGGGAATACACGAAGCACTCGCATCATTGTACTTGCACTCCCAAATACGTCATCACGAGCCGCGCCTGAATGTATTATTTGTACGATTTTTTAATAAAATTCTATATAAATAGAACTTGGTACATAAAGGATTTTTATTACAAATTCTTTGTTAATATTTTTAATTAACTTGCATATTTACTCCTCAGATTTCAACAAAAACATAGGTACTTTTGTTTCTATCAAATTCAAATCTGAATTTTTGTTAACTACTAGACCAATTCTAGTAATACTTCACCTGGCAAATTTATAGGTGGCAATGCATTTTGTTTTAAGTTAGTCCTCTTATGTTATTCTGTAAATTTTTCCTCTTTGGTGAAATGATCCGAACATATTATATATATCATGGATAAAAATGACATTATTCAAAGATACATTCAAGTTTAATAATAACAATTCATGGTTCAGAACACTAGACAGCAAAACGTCAATTACGGGGATTGACAAGCCATTAGTGCGCATCCAACAAAATTACATACAAGTTGCTGAACCTATGGCTATAGTTATTACATTTTATTATATATTATACATTTTCTTATACATATATGATATTTGTTGACATATGCCTCGAAGCTTCTGTGCAATGTGTTGCATAAATCATATCTATACTGGGGATATCCTCCCAAAAAACCGTTTCAAATGCCGCGCCAATGCGCTACTTACACCATCTTCTTACACTTTCATTGATGCATGACAAGGACAGAAAATTTCTTTGGACAAATATTTTTCAAGTAGTTGCCGGTCTCAATAGTCTGTGGGCAAAGTGAACATAACCAAACGTAAACAATACCATCAACTATACAAATGTATAAAATTATTGCAGTTATCTGATTAGTTAAAATGTATAAGCTAGCCCCATTGCGACTGGGAGAGCAGTTATATCAGTAATGAGCGAGAAATTATAAAGTGAATAGGGCGTGTGTTATGGTATGAGAACGTAACGAGGTTGATTATACAAAAATAAAGACCATATTTTTCCAGAAGGAATCAAGATATAACTCATTGAAATTATTATACATACTTGGGTGATTTGAGAAGTGCCTTCTCTTGCTAGAAGAGTACCTATTTTTTGAGTGATTTTTGGCCGTCCTAGTTGATCAGAATAATTCCTAGGGAATCACAAAAGATAGAGCTCATAAAATTGCTTTTGATTTTATTAGTTTCAGGTGCATGGCAGCTGATTCACCTTTTGTTTATAGTTATGAAGCAAAAGAACTTGAGGATTAAGATTAAACATTACCAGGAACACTACATTTAAACGTTCTTTTACATGTGTTTTTGGCCGACAGTCAACAGTCGCGACACCAGTCGTGTACTTAGTAGTTTTCACGCATGCAGTTCAGTCAAAATGTTAGAAGCTTCTGGTATCTTACACACTTGCACCGTGCGGTTTTCTATAACAATACAAATACTTTCAGCTGTGATGGCTTCAACTGGATGTTTAGAGCGGGAATAATCTTTAATGCCTAGTCGGTCATGTTTAAGCTCATTCGTTCAACAAATAAGCACTATTGTGCTGAACGATTGCATAGAGTTTCTGTAAATTTCATCCAGCTTCGCTTTGATCTAGACACTCGTCCACTTCTTCAAATAGAAACGTTTGTTATTGCTGCAACTGATGTAGTTCCTTTCAAACGTTTACAGAAAGTGAATAACCGGTTGCTTTTGTATTAAATTTGGATCGTGTGTTGTACTTGTGGACACCGATGATTTTAAACGAATTTTGGAGCCGTCTCGCAGAAATTCGCTAAACATCTCAATTCACTCGTGTATAGAATAAAAAAGTTTATGCAAAACATTTGATCGTGTTTTAAGTACGAGTACTTAAATCCTTTTGTATAACAACACATTATACTTACCACAAATAAATCGACTTGCTTTAGTAGAGAGGTAAATCAACATTGTTGCTCACGAATTTTATTAGGAATTTGTCACTCACTTCATCGCTTTTTTGGCTTTATGAAAAGAACTTATGTCTATTAAGTAAATCCCTGTAGTAGGTATCATTTTATGGGATACTCCAAGCAGTTTACAGGATGAAAATAGTTGTTTTGTACTTAAGAGTGACAATCCTTAATTGAAATGTCGAAGGTACCAAACCACAACTGCATACTCTAGTTTAATTCTAACAAAGAAATAGAATAGTATCAAAACATATAAATTATTAAATATACAATAGAAATCGTATCATGTCTGTCTGTATAATGAAAAAAAAAAAATTTTATGGCTTAGAGAAGGGAAGAATGATGTATTAACCTTTAGCAGACTTGACTGTTTGTATAGTGCGCCTAAAAAAAACAACTCCCTGGCTTAGCCATAAAATTTTTAAGTGTTTCAACTCAATTACAAAAATTTATTGTTGTCAAGTGACAGTCACTTTTATTTATACGTATCATAAATTACCAAAGAATTATCTAAAATAAAATTTAAATTTACTTTGTAATTTTTATGGATATTTGAAATAAATTTTGTCAACGTATACGATAGGGAACCTTTAAATTCGTGCTGATGAAAAGGTTATATGTTATACGAAGTATAATGAATGTTTAGGAAAACATTATTAACCTATAATTTTTTTAATTTTTTTCCCTAGAAGAATGTTATAGCCCGTCAAAATATAAAATTGCAAGGAAACAATTCATTTATTCGTTTGTGATGCGCGGATTTTGGACAATTTCTAAACTGAGCATATTTTGTTGACTCAGAAACGAAAAACGATATGGTGTCGTTGTCTAAAACCAACTCCAGCATTTTAGCAGGGGTAAGGCTTTTTGAAAGTTTTTCGGTGTGATTTCAAGATCTTCGTTTATCCATTTGATCCCAGAACTATCTATTGTTTGCAGCTCCGCCACTCTATCTCTAGTATTCTCACTTATATTCTCCTTCACATATTAGAATGAAATATATTTATTGGTGTTTAGCAAATCTTCTGGCTCATTATCATGAAATTGTGTTTCAGCCCGTCTTCTGAACAAATTGTCAGTTAATCCTCCCGCAGCAGAATCCTCATTTGTAAGTTGATTGCAATCAGGTGGTTCGATATATATTTTTTCAACATCAAAACCCTTGGAATAGGCCATTTGTAAAGCGTCTTCTAGTGTTAAACCTCCACCGTAACAATTTATATTTTATATAAAAATCTTAAACTCAAATGGACTGGCGTTGCCAAATGGCAACACCAAGATTTGGTAAAGTATGAAGCACTTGTTTTTTTCTACGACCCTTTATAAAAAGACATTTTTCGTCATCGGAATATTGCAGCGAAAACTTGATTTCCGTCACTAGTGATAGAAAATCCCATAACGTTAACTTTCGTCCCTAGTGATTAAAGTTACTAAATTTCATCTGCGTCATTTTTAAATCACGTCAGTTTGTGCTGTTTGAAAATTTATCATGATTTCTGATTCAAAAAGTGATTTAGATATTCCCAATACGCTACCAGAAATAGCAAATCAAGCTGAGAAAACCTATTCGGGCTTTCTACGAGAAAAATCGAGAATGGGGTATGACGAAGTCCATGTAAAATTCATTGAATAGAGGGTTGATAATAGTGTAATGTACTTGTCTTTTCGTGTTCTTAAATAAAACTAACGGTAACGTAGACACACACTATATTAATAATAAAAACGAATGACAATATAAAACTAATTAATAACAATAAGCACATTTATGTATTTGTATTTATGTAAGTTCACTCGGCGATAATTCGGTATCGACTGAATCTCTCCTTTTTTTCATGATTCTTTGCATTTTGAATCGTGGTCGAAGATTGCCTCCATTTCCACTCCGTTGTTAAGTATCTCCCAGGGTTGTGATGTGTTTGTGTCTGATTAATATCGTGCGTTGTTGTGTTTGTTTTTGTTGTCACGTGTTTTGTTTGTGCAGTCTGTGCGTCAGTCGCGTTTACATTTTTTTTTTTTTTTTTGCGTTTCAGTTGTGTGTTTAATGTGTTTTATTGTATAGTGTTATTATTGTCTGTGTCTGTAACGAAGTGTTGTATATGTTCGTTTGTTGCGTTAGTCGAGTGTAGTGTTATTAGCATATTGCCTAAGGCAAGTGCTAATTCGTCAACTGTGTTAAGTTTTGTCTTGTTTTGTCTTTGTGTCCATGGATTACTTGTTGGGGGTGGTGCTGGTACGTATTTAGGTTGAGGTGTGGTTTTATTTGTAGGATTGTTTGGGTTATTGGGACAGTTAATGAAAGTGGATAGATGAGGACCACCGCAGTTTGCACACTTTGGTGGGGTTGTTTTTGTTTTAGTACATAGATGTGTCGAATGTCCGTCTCCGCATTTCATACATTTGTAGTTAATGTTGCAATTCCGTTGGTGATGTCCGAAAGTCTGGCACTTGTGGCATTGTATAATGTCAGTCCGTTTGTTTAGTTGTTCTATGTTGATCGTCAGTCCGCAGCAGTCGCGTAAGTTGTAAATTGACTTGTATTGTCTCGTCAGTTCGATTAATACAAGTGGTGCTGGTATTCCGTGTTTGCCGTTCATCCGTTTGATTTTTAAAGTCGGGTATCCTTGGTCCGTCAAGTCGTCTGTGATGTCAGTTTCGGTGATAAAGGTGGGAATGCCACGCATCACCACCTTTAATGTCTTTTCACTTCTCAATTGAAAAGTGTAGTATTGTATATGTTCGTTGTCTAGAGTGAGTTTTAGTTTTCTGTAGTCTTCGTCAGTTGTCGGTTCTATGTGAATTCCTGGTTTCACCATTTTGCTTTCTGTCGTGTTGATGTTATTAGTTTTAAGTAATTGTCGTATGTATGTCCATTTGTCTTTTTCGATTATGATAATTGGTGCGACTTTGTGTGTTTTTTTTGTTTCAGTTTTTGTGTTAAGTGTAGTGTGTGTCTTATCACTTACCCTGGGAGTGCTGTTGTATGAAGTTGAAGGTTGTGGAGTGATTTCAGTTTCTTCTTCCATTTTCTCCTCGGTGATTGTTTTCTCGAGGACACTGTATGCGTTTTTTGTTTCGATAGGTGTATTTGCGTGGTCTGTTTTTTGTTTTTTTGCCGTTTTCTTCGCCATTTTAAAATCGTTTTGGAGTTGGACGTTGATTATGTGATCCGAGTTGTTGTCGGGCGGGTTTGCCGGGCTTGTATCTTCTTCTTCTTCATTTTCTTCGGGCGATACTAATAATTCTATTTCACATGTTGGCTGGACGGGATCGACGATGAATATCTGTGGTTGCCTTTGTAGAAGGTTTTGGATATCTTCTTCGTCGGTTGTTTGGCTAATGATAATTTCTGCGTCTTGTCGTTGCTGCGGCGTACATCTTCTTTTGAAGTTATTCTTCAGAGTTATATTCGTTACGGTTTTGGTGATATATCTTCCGGCCATTTCTTCCGGGTTCGTATTTACGCTGTATTTAACGTAGGTGCTCTCAACTGCGATGTTGTAAGAATGAATATCGCAGTGAGAATGATTTGAATCTCTCCTTCCATTTCCAGTCTTCTTATAGTCTATAGATCTTCGAGAATATCCCCGAAGTTCCTCGGTCTTTCTCGAGACGGTGGTATGTTCGGGCATGTGAGTCATCGTTAGACTGTTCGCGAATATTGTGGATAACTCACATCACAATAGCATACATTCATATTCGGAAATTGTGCAGTTTGCATATCTTGCAAAATTGTGGGAAAATTTGAAGCCATCGACCTTATGATCTACATATTCTATGTATCAATGTTTAAATCATAACTAATTTAAATATGAGCTATAGTTTTGTAATTTGTAATTGAAAATAAAGTATTGGTTTACATATTTTCTTAAGCTTATTATTATGCCATAGGCGAGGTCGTAGAAAAATTATAGTGTTTAACTCGTCGAAATAATTTTTTTAAGCTCGCGATCATTGCCAAACTCGGCTTCGCCTCGTTTGGCAAACTGTTCTCTCGCTTAGAAAAATTTTACTTTCGTCACTCGTAAAACAATATACTTTCTTGTATTTGTGTTTATAGAAATAAAAGTAACCGCTTTTAGATACATTGTCAAAACTAATATAAAAATTCCAGACGTTGAAAATGGTAATTGTCTACGTAATAAATACTTAACACCAGTTTCAGATTCATTTTTTAACCAATGAGAACCACGTTCCTACTATTTAGGTTATATTTGCTATAATAAGCAGCTTAATAACAAAAATGCCAATCCACACGCAATGAGTTTTCTTACCTTTTGGTTTTGACATCTACCCAAAATTAATGAAACTAAATTTCTCAGATGCCACTCTCGCTAACACGTTTTACGTTGCCATATGGCAACGCCAGTCTTTGATGTGTTAATAAAATATTGCCTATAGATTTTCTTAAACACCGAAGAAGAACAATTGCAAACTGGTATGAAACAGTTTTAGAACAAACTACACGGAAAAAATTATCACTTCTAATTCCGTAATCAACTAAGACAGTATCACGTGAATATTAATGTGAGATTTTATCACATTCTCTCATCAGTAGAGGTTTCTAACCTCATTAGATTTTTTTATTGCCATGCAATCAACGACCACTGACCAATAGTCTTAGAAGGCTTAAGACAACGCCTAAAAAAATAACTTAGATAGACTGCATGTTAAGAAATTTAATTAAATATAATGTCTTCCACCAACATTTTAAACTCCGTGAATTCTAAAAGAATTCTGAAATGCATTTGAGTTGATTCTGTTTTCTAATAAATAATTAAATAATTTTGATTTTTTAGGTTAACAGCATATGTTTCGACAAATTAATCTTGCTCTTTTTTTTATAGACTGCTCCAACTATTTCCGCAGCAAGTTTTAGTATTATTATTGTAAGTAAATATATTTAGATTTAATATAAATAGTGGATTTAATATCTAGTGAGCTAGAATTTGTATAAATTCTTTAAAAATCTGTAAATACTCTGGCTTGTAGGCTTCGCGGTCCTTGTCCATGATTGCTTCTGGAATGCCGGGTTAGAACCGTGACTTTGGCAGTGTTTCATTTTTAGTAGACGTTTCGTCCATTATTGCAAGGGACACCTTCAGGGTTGCTACTAGTGGCCGTAGTAGTAGTAGTAGTAGTAATATTTGTAGCAAACCTGAAGGGTTTACAGAAGCAATCGTCTGTAAAAACTATTCATTTTATTTAAACAACGCATATTTGCCTTTAATACAGTCCTAGCAATAAACACGATGAATTGAAGAGTAAGTAGGCTCTTTTCTAAAATTTCTAGTAAAATTCTGTCGACAAATTCATTTAGTTGACCAAAATATTATCATTTAAAGGACATTTCATTAGAAAGTAGAAAAAAAATCAAAATTATACTTAATACAAAGCTATTTTTAATAATATAAAATATTATTAAAAATCTGGTGTGAAGAACACAAATACAGGTTCAATATTAACGTTTTTTTTTGTGAACGTGTCGGAACATATCCCTACCCAGAGACGCAGATTTTTAATAATATTTTATATTATTAAAAATACCTTTGTATTATACAAAACTGGTGGGGTTTTACCCACTCATGTATGTTTCAATTATTTTGTAAAATTATACTTAATGATAACTCTAGCAAGTTTCGCGTGGACTATTTTCGTAGACATCTCATGGTTTAAAAGACGAAAATTTGTTGTAAATCCACAGTTAGAAACATTTAATGAATTTTTATTGGCTGTTCATTCAAGATTTTATTTAGTTTTATTCAAGCTGTAGCAAATTTAAAACAAACATGTTATTCTTTTAATATTAATACATTACACAAGTCAACAAAATTAAATTTTTTTCTTGGTGCCGAGAAACTGACAACTGATTTTGGATATATTTAATGTGCTGATTCTAAATATACCTGACTTTTTTTCGTAGCAGCTTTAGTTTTTGAGATCCATTCCGTTTTAGTAACAGGCAAAAATAATGGTATCTTTACACAAAAAATCCTTGTTTTTTCGTTTTCGGGACAACAGAACTAAAGATCAGCACTGAAATCATACAAAAATTGACCCTTGTAAAATGTCATGGTTCCAGGAAAAGAAAACGTAATCAACGAACCTTTCATTGCGAGAGAGAAAATCATATTTCTACCGTTGCATATCAAGTTGGGTCTTATAAAGCAATTCGTGTAGGCCATAAATCGATATGGGTACTTAATACGTAAATTTCCTTAGCCTAGCATGGAAAAACTGAATAAAGATGGCCCTCGGATAATAGACAGCTTAGAAAAAATCACTTACCACAGCTGAATCTAATGCTTAATATTCATTTCTTCAAGTAGTACAAAATTTTCTGGGCAATCATAAAGCAGCGAATTACACAGAATCAGTGGAATATATGCTTTCTAAATTTAATATTCTTTATTGTAATATGAGCATATAACGTCACTACCTCCACAGCCACTTAGATCAATACCCACAAAACCTAGGTGATTACAACAGCGTGAAAGTTTTCAATAGTACCTTCAGACGATGGAAGAACGATATCAAAGAAGATGTGATATCCACATGATGGCCGACTCCTGTTGAAGTCGACAGCGAGATTGTCCTACTGAACTGCATGCTACAAAATCGTAGAGGTCAATGTAGTGTACCTCAAAAACTGGATCTGATGGACTAAACCTCACAGTTGTTTTGAATTCTACACATAAAAATTACCTAAAAAACAGCTAAAAAAAGGGCAGGCACCAAATTGTGTGTTGGGCTGTCTTATATTTAGCATATTTTTTCAAAGAAATAGCATACCTTATCGTATCATACAACCACGACCAAAACCTCGTGATAGTTGCGCGGTAGCAAAACGTATAGAGCTGCTCGCATCGTATTGGCGCGCTGATAAAAGGGGCGGGCGTAAAGCTAGATAAGCCTAATTGCATAACTCCACCCACTCTAATACAATATGCGCAGACTGGCCCATCGCTATCACGAGGTTTTGGTCGTGGTTGTAGGTTCCAGCGTCGAGGCTGGGGCTTGCTATCCAAGAAAGTTTTCGAGAGTTTTTTTTTTTTCGTTTAAGATGAATGCTAATAGTCAAATATCTCGGATTACATGCAAAATATTTTTTTTTAATTGCCTTATTTTATTTAAAAAAACTTTAAATAAACCTAGAAAACTTTTGTTGCTAAAAGATATATCAACAGAACTATGAGTTTTCTGGGTTTATTTAATAAAATAAGGCAACTAAAAAAAATATTTTGCGTATATTTCGAGCTTTAGTAATAACTAATGGCCTGACAGTGGCCTCTGTGATAGACGTTAAGTTATTGGGGGACGTGAAGGCACGACTTGTTATTGTTGCTATCATTTACTATGGACATTATTTGTCAGATATTAATTTGAAATAATTGTTAAATTCTTATGTTTGTCCATCAATCCGAGGGATTTAGTTGGAAACAAAAGGCTCTTTAGTTTTGAGAAAGTTCAAATTAATATTAAAATAGCAATTATATGAACTGGCGAAAATAATTTTAAAACCCAAGTTTAACAATAGTTCTTAACAATACATATTGATTGACACGAGAGTCTTACCGTACTACATCACTATTCAATACGCATAAAGGAGGTGCATAAAAATATTATCAGCGATCAGTCAAAGATTATTTAGTGGTTAAAATTCTTTTTATGCTGGAATACTTATACTCTTTATAGAAGTTTCACGTTGTCGAACGTACTGCGAATCACATTATATTGCATAAGTGGCGCTTTAGTAAGTTTGAAAAATAATTAAAGTAAGTAAATTATCTAAAAAAAACTTTTACCTTCGGTATAGGTTTAGCTGCTACGAAAAGAGAGTGACCTTAAACGTCGAAGTCAAATGTTGAATTCCAGTCCAAAATGAAAACGTTTAGGCAACTATGAACCAGAAACTTTGATTTAACTGTAGTTTAATAATAAAAAATAAATAAAAATAAAAATTATGGTATGAGTTACCTTAGTGCTGGCGTAGACAATTCGATAGCAATCTTTGCATTTATGTTTTTTTAAATTTTGCGTCCTATTTCAATTACTTTACAAATTTATTTTCTTTATGAGCCAAAAGTATCACTGATGATACATTTATCAGGATGGGTTATATTTGTTTTCTGTTTCTCAGGACAAAGATTAATGAACGAGGTAAGACGAACATATACAGTTTATCGATAACTGAAACAGTTTATGATACTCATGTATTATGCAACAAGACACATGAAAATACTCGATTATACGGGACGTATTGCCTGAAACACCACGAGACCAAAGGTCGAGTGTCGTTTCTTTAGGCAATACGTCGAGTTTTGGGAATTTGGGAGTGTCGAGTTGTATACAGGCAAACTATATCATGAAAATAAAAAGAAAAAAAGGGCGAAACGAGCCATGATGGTAACTAACAAATCTGACAATTTAGTTCTATGAAATTATTGAAGTCGAAATAATAGTAATCTAATCGTAGTTTTGGCAGCGAATATACAAGAGTTCGCATATTCGATTTGTTTTCAGAAGCTTTATATACGACTTTTGCAAAGGTAAAATATACAATGTGATAAAGTACCGAGACTGGTGTAATAGAAAAAGCAACATACAAAAAACGATTTATACCATCCTTTTATCACTTTTAAAAACCTTTTTAGAAACAACTACGGCTAAAAAAATTTTCAAATCGTGCGTGGTTTAGTGGTTATCACGTTTGGTTGTGGACTACTTGATTCTAGTTCAAGCCCATTGATTCGCAAATTTTTCAAATTTTTTGTTTTCATGTTTTAATATGTAAAGTGAAACAAACATGTAAATAATTTACATATCTGTAACTATGCACATGGACAATACACCTCGTATTTTCAGCATTTACTTCTGCTTAATACATATGTTTCTGCCATAAAGGCGTCCTCAGTTAAGCTAGTGAAGCAATGTATACAAATTAATACAAACCTGTTATAAACAACTGGTTTGTATCTGTATTTAAATTTACTGAAATAACCCGCATAGATCAAGCAAGTTCCGTCCTATAAGAAGACAACTATTTAATAATTGACATCTTACGGGCGAAAGATACTTTGTCCGGAGGGCTACCTATCGTTCGAACAGCTATGCTGCTACGGGAAACGATAAAATACGTATGTAGATGTAGTCCATTAACAACCTGCCAGATGGCGGTAAATATACAAAAAGGTTTTGTTTAAGTATGACAATACGTTAAGCACGTATAAAGCGTTTGTACAATATGAAACAAACATGTAAATAATTTACATATCTGTAACTATGCACATGGACAATACACCTCGTATTTTCAGCATTTACTTCTGCTTAATACATATGTTTCTGCCATAAAGGCGTCCTCAGTTAAGCTAGTGAAGCAATGTATACAAATTAATAACAAAAACTGAGGACGCCTTTATGGCAGAAACATATGTATTAAGCAGAAGTAAATGCTGAAAATACGAGGTGTATTGTCCATGTGCATAGTTACAGATATGTAAATTATTTACATGTTTGTTTCATATTGTACAAACGCTTTATACGTGCTTAACGTATTGTCATACTTAAACAAAACCTTTTTGTATATTTACCGCCATCTGGCAGGTTGTTAATGGACTACATCTACATACGTATTTTATCGTTTCCCGTAGCAGCATAGCTGTTCGAACGATAGGTAGCCCTCCGGACAAAGTATCTTTCGCCCGTAAGATGTCAATTATTAAATAGTTGTCTTCTTATAGGACGGAACTTGCTTGATCTATGCGGGTTATTTCAGTAAATTTAAATACAGATACAAACCAGTTGTTTATAACAGGTTTGTATTAATTTGTATACATTGCTTCACTAGCTTAACTGAGGACGCCTTTATGGCAGAAACATATGTATTAAGCAGAAGTAAATGCTGAAAATACGAGGTGTATTGTCCATGTGCATAGTTACAGATATGTAAATTATTTACATGTTTGTTTCATATTGTACAAACGCTTTATACGTGCTTAACGTATTGTCATACTTAAACAAAACCTTTTTGTATATGTAAAGTGAGCCAAAGATTTCGAATTTAAACTTTATTTTGTTTTCCAACTAATTAATTAATCAGTTTCAAAATTCCATTATTAATATTTCACTATCTTAAACAATTTAAAAACTCAACAGTGTGTTTGTGGCATCATAATTTCCAATTTTCTTTTGTTTTTCTAGGAAAATTTACAGTAACGATGAGTATTTATGAGTTTGAATTTAATAATTAATTTCATATTGTGAAAGGGGAAACAAGAGTTTCGAGCTAGTAAATTCAAGTTCAACGTTACAGTCAAAATTTTCCTAGAAAAATATAAAATGGTAATCAAATGGTTTAAAGCGATTTACCATTCCAAATAATGTGTCTGTATGAATTTGATAGCTTTGAAACTAACGTCGATACCAAATAAGAATTGACCAGATAGGGTTGCAATCTGAGTTTGTTGTTTGTTTGACGTTTGTTTATTAATATATTTATTATTAAGAAAGCGTAGACTTTAATAATTTTATTCAAAAGCAGAGATGTGGGGATCTCCCTTTATGGATGCAAGAGGAGAATATCTTATGGACTAGGCGGCTGCATTGAGTTTGAGCGTAGCAAATACGGGAGATGTCCCAACATTTGAGAGAGGGTGTACAAAATCTTTCATTGATCTAACTTGGGCCACAGAGGGGATGGCCCATCGAATTGCAAACTGGCAGGTACTTCCAGGTGAAGTATACACGTACCATAACCACATCTACTTTGAGATTGAGGAAAGCGGTCGGAACCACAGGAGGGGAAGGGAGATAGGACTGCGACATATCCTGTGTAAAGAAAAGTTAGCCCGGAAGCTTACAGAGCATTTTGAAGGCGATACCGCGGGAGTCACCCCGGATTCTTTCATTGCCTCTATAAACAAGATAAACAAGGAGTGCACAGTGCGGGTCAGGAAGGAGCAAAGATCAATGCCACTTTGGTGGAATGAAGAAATATCCAGCAAAAGAAGCGAATCCCTGAAATGGCGACGCAAATGGACTAGATCAAATGCAAACCAACGAGAGAGACTGTCACCTGGCGTCGAAGAATTGAGTTATAAACAAGCAAAGAAAGAACTTAAAAAGTTAATTATAAGCGCAAAGAGAAATCAATGGAACACCATAAGGCAGGAGCTGGATAACGATATATGGGGAGATGGTTTCAGAATTGTAATGAGACATTTGCGTACTCTGCACCCTCCGTATAACCCGCCTCTGGAGCAGAAATTACAGATAGTTAGAGACCTCTTTCCACTGAAGAAGGATACACTCAGGAAAAGCAATAACATAGTACGGGAAGTGGTCCCCATCACAAAGGACGAGTTGGGGTAGGCTGTGCGCAAAATGAAGATGGGCAAAGCCCCAGGTCCGGATAATGTGACCGCCGAAGCAATGCGAATCATAATGGAAACTGTCCCGGATGTCCTGCTGTCGGTCTTGAATTGCCTCCTGGAACAGCAACGGTTCCCCGTGCACTGGAAGGTAGCAAATGCGGTTCTTCTGTGGAAGGGCATGTCAGTGGATACATCTTCGGCATTCAGACCGATATGCTTGCTGAGTTCATTGGGAAAACTTTCTGAACGAATAATTAAGTGCAGGATTGAGGATGAATTGGACAGGAGTGGCGGCCTATCCCGGAGGCTGTTTGGTTTTGTAGGTCGACTGTGCATGCTATAGGGGCAGTGGCAGAGAGAGCCAGGAAGTCGGACAAAAAATGGGTAATATTGATAGCCTTTGACATCAGGAACGCTTTCAATTCTGCGTCTTGGGCTAGGATTTTGAACGAGATGAAAAGAAGATACATAGCCCCATACATTATTAACATCATAGAAGATTATTTTAGCGATAGGAAAATAATGGTGGATTCCAAGAATGGGATACAGGTAAACGGTGGTGTTACACAAGGATCAGTCTTGGGACCCACTCTGTGGAATGTGCTCTATGATGGTGTTCTTGGTTTGGACACGGTGGATGAGGTTACTCTGGTGGCATACGCCGACGACTTAGCCGTCATAGTTGAGGCTCAAGATGTCAGAGAACTCAAGTTCAAAGCAATCGAGACTTTGGAGGCGATCGCGGAATGGATGAATGCGAACGATCTTAGTATAGCGGAGCAAAAGTCCGAAGCGATTATCCTTACGGGTCCGCGTAGGAGAGCAAAAATAAATGTTGATATATTAGGAACAAACACCCACCTAAAATTAGAAATGAAATACCTGGGAGTGGTATTAGATAATAATCTAACCTTCAGCCTGCACGTAAGGTATGTCAAGCAAAGAGCGGAGGCCACTTTGAGCGCTCTTACAAGGATCATGCCCAATATGGGAGGACCCAGCACTAGGAAGCGAGAGCTATTGTATGGCGTGGTGCAATCACAAATGCTCTATGCGATACCGGTCTGGTCGTCCGTGATTGACTTCGAAAAATACAGAGACATCCTGATGAGGTTACAAAGAAGAGCCCTCCTAAAAGTGATCGGTGGCTATCGAACAGTCTCCACCGACGCGGTACTAGTAATAGCCGGCGTACCTCCGTTTTATTTGCTGGCAGAGGAGAAAGTCCGTATCTTTCGGACCAAGACCAAGAGCGAGTGCCTAACGGATACCAAGGCAAAGGAAAGAGAGGTCACACTGAGGAAATGGCAGAGTGCGTGGAAACAGCTACACACTTTCGCTGGATGGACCAAAGCTCTGATCCCGGACATCATTAGATGGGTTAACTGCGGTTTTAGAACAACGGACTATTACCTGACCCAGTTTTTTACTGGCCATGGACACTTTAGGTCATACTTAAAACGTTTCCATCTCTCAGAAGATGACCAGTGCATGGACTGTGAGATGGAAGACACACCAGAGCACGCGATTCTGGAATGTACTAGGTGGGGTGATGATAGGACTGCGCTGGGAAGGGACCTAGACTAAAGGCTTAATCGAGATGGCGTTGTTGGGGCGATGTTGGAGAGCGAGAGAAGTTGGCAAAAGATACGCAGTTTTGTTGCGGAGGTGTTGTCGGTGCGGGAAAGGGAAGAAAGGGCGAGAAAGAGTGGTGGTTGAAAGTATGGAGGAAAAGAGGCCGTCTGTGTGGTTTGAAGGATCTGCACACCCCATCCGGGAGTCCCACACTACTACAATGCGCTCCAATGCGCTACAATGGACACTACATGCCAAGCATGTAGTGTCCATAAAGGATTTCACCTCACACAAAATAAAAATAATTTTATTCAAGCCAGAAGAGACAAATATATAGCAATGCAAGATATTAGACTTATATAAAATATTTCAATAAATTTATTATTATTATAGTTATATATTATTTATAGTTTGAAGGTGTTGCATCTACAATAAATTTGTGCGTCAATACAGTGACAGTGTATTAAAATTACCACAGGAGAAATATTTAGATCTTACTTTGATTTTACTAAAGAATAAAACTATTGTGTAGATGTAAAACTAATAAATTTAAAGAATTGATGGTGCCAGTGTATTATAATTATCATAATATTTGTGTATGGTTTAACATTAGTGCTTGCTTAACAAATATAGCATTTTACAAAATACAGTTATTTTAATAGTATCTATAATGAGAGAGCAATAACGGAATTCATTTAACTGCACACCACTTCACATAATTTGGATAAAAATTTTTATATATCTAAAAAAGGATTTATTTAAAAATATTTTCTTTTTTAAAAAATAAGTAACTACATATTAAAAAGGGTAAAACAGCAGTTACAATCCAAAGATAGGTAAAACGTAAGAATTTTTCCAGTTTCAGTATTTGGTTAAACGTGTGTTCGTTGCTTTATTCCAAGTTATGGCTGATTTATACCTACATTTTTGTTTATGTATGGGATAAATTGCTGCAATCGTACAATGATTTTTTTTTTTTTGCTTTTAGCAGAAATAAGGTTTGACTAAGATTTTAACTTTAACGACGTCTCCATAAGATAATATCATTTCCTTCAATTAATATGTTGTTTCGTGTGTGTTCTTCCCACTTGAATCCTAGTTTCTTTAGGATTCTCCAAAGTGATGTTCGTTTTGAAGGAAGTTCACATATTCTTCTGCAAGTCGGTAACTCATTTTTAAAGAAAAATGAATGCACGTGCCTTCTAATCGTACTTTTTGATACTTCATTAAATTTATTATAAGCATCTCGGTAACTTCGTTTTCTTAAAGGACATTTCCATTTCCCTAATAATGTCAGACATAGTTTTCCTACTAATCCCTACTTCACTTGAAGTTTGACGACATGTTTTGGACATATTAGCTTTGTTATTAAAATAACATCATAACCCATCTACCTCTGTCCACTTTTTACGTATATTTTTTGCGATAAACGACCTGATAAAGCTACATCATCGATGCTCTAAAACGTTTGCGATTATATAAATTAAAGAAATTATTGAAAATGATAAAATATCTGTAGAAAATGAGTTTTTCACTTTATAACCTCTATAAAGATCTCTTGTTAACGAATATTAATAATAAATAGCACAATAAACAACTACTAAAACACGCAATTGACTAGCGCTGAAACATTGGTCAGTATTGACAGCAAAAAGAAAATTTGACCAAACAAAATAAATTTAATTTTGGCTGTATAAAAACGGCCTCTATTTTAGCCAATCATGAGCTCCTATTTTAAGCCATATCTTTCCCAAAGGTTGATTCTTATTTGGAATGCCAGCTAGTAACATTTAACTGTCATAGTGCAATGTATTCCCAAAAAATGTTGTGGATAATTTTATTGCAAAATGTCCCTACAGGACAGGAAAAAGGTAAATATACTTCATGTGTTTGAGTCTTTAAGCTAATAAGCAAGAAGGTGGCAAGCTGATAAAAGTCGTGTATTCCAGATCCCAAAAAAGTTCCAAAAAATCTTATAAATGATACAAAAAAAGTATATTTCACAGTTGAGCTTCGCTAGTTAATCTGCTGTAGCCATGATTTCTTAATCTTGTCATGTTTTATAGTACTACTCACTTAAAAATATTTAAATTTGTAACTATAGTGTGAAAAACAATAAAAAAAACACATTTTAGGATATTTATTAACAGAATTCAATTGAATTGGTCTATATTTTTATGTTTTCCACACTATAGTTACAAATTTAAATATTTCAAAGTGAGTAGTACTATAAAACATGACAAGTGGTCTACGAGACAAAAAACTTTGGACACCTCTGATCTAAAAGGTTAAGAAATCATGGCGGCAGCAGATTAACTAGCGAAGTTCAGCTGTGAAATATAATTTTTTGGCATCATTTATAAGATTTTTTGGGGCTTTCTTGAGGTCTGGAATTTACAACTTGCATCAGCTTGAGACCTTGTTGCTTATTTGCTTAAAGACTCAAACACATGAACTATATTTACCTTTTTTTCTCTCCCATCGAGGTATTTTACAATAAACTAATAATATAGTATGTCCCATTTTTGTAGCGGATTAAAACTCACAACAGCGTTTCCCTTTCTAGGTCACGAAAATGTCGTATTAAATGGCTCACTCAAACGGAAAAATTAAAGGACGAAGCCCATATGCAATAAAATACAGGCGTTACGTTATAGGAAAATAAGATTAAATATTCACAGATACATTAAGTTTGTAATACTCACGACTTTGATGCACCGTTTTGCAATGCATTCAAAATAAATAATAAATGATCGCAAATTGTGCAGTCTTCAATTAAGTAATTTGCAAAATAACAGAGCGCAGATAATTTTGCATTGCTAAAGACTTTTTCAGAATTAATATAAAACGGAGATGTGATAAAACAGAAATAAGTTCATTACATCATTTGTTATTGACAGAAACGAATATTCTAATCAGTGGATGTGTTGTTCCATTAAGGTAGGTAAAATATTAAATTAGATGTGTGTATGTATTCTGAAACAATAATTTATATAACACTAGCTGAACCCGACAATGCTTTGCTATTATATATATATATATATATATATATATATATATATATATATATTATGGTGGTTCCCAAGGTCAGAAACTGGAAGAAACAACAATAAATTACTTAGAAATAAGATTTTAAACAAATAAAAGGAGCCGGACCATGTACAAGCAATGTAAATTATTAGATAAGTTAATACCGCGTTTTTAATTAGAAAATTTCTTTGTAATAATTTGTATTATATTTATGTAGATCATTTCACTTTCAAAATTCATTAAATTATTTGTAAAACCGAAGATAATTAACTTGTTTGATAAGAATTAATGACATATGGAAACCTATTTTACCGACCCTTGTTTAGTTTGAATTTTAATTAGTGTTACCGCGAAAGTCACTCATTATGTACTCATTTAAAAACATAATTTAAGATATTCATAATTAATAATGTAATTTTTCCTACTGTACAACGTAATTTCGGATATAAAAACAACATATTTATACAACTAATCCGTACAGAAGACAAGATTAATAAAAACATGCGAACAGAGAAAAGAGAATCCCTGAAAGAGAAAAATTAACGACGATATAGAAAAGCACACTAAAAAATTCTCCGAAAACTAATATTAAAATTTAAATGGTATATTCAATATTGACTCACCTGAAAACACTATAGTTATTATTTTTATTCAACGATCATCATATAAAAACAAGCAACATCGAAGATTTATCAGAAGAAAAACCGAAAGATTCCTGATCTATCCCTATCGGATACGAATCCCAGAGTACCGTTGAACATCACGCACCCTTCCAAATGAAGACAAGTAAATACCTAATGAAAATTTATATTTTATATCCAAAAATATGAACATAACCCAACTTTACAATTTATACAATTTAATTTGTATTTAGCTTAGAAGGATTAATTACATAACCTTGCCTTGCTACTGAATGGTCGTTATATATATATATATATAATTTAGTAGTTAAACCAAGCATATAGTTATCACTATTCACTTAATTTAATGTAAAACTCATTTATACTTTGATTTTACGTATGTTTAGTACTACATTTGGTTTGAATATAACGTTTTTGTAAGTGTTCTGCGCAAAGTAAGAACAGCTGTTTTGGTTTGCTACAAGATAATAATGAATACTGTTTATGTTAACTTTTAAGCCTGTTAGACATTCATTACGCATACAAACTTTTATTTATACTTTGCTTCATATTAATATCTTGTTTGTGATTGTTAAATAAGCTCTCGGCATTTGCCTTGAACGAGAAGAAAAACCACGAAAACCTACTTGGGCAGCCTAGTCAGGGATCTAAACACGGAACTGCCGGCATGATAAGCCAGTGTACAGATATTTAAATAATATATGATAGATATTTATATCATAACAACATATATTCGTGGCGGTAAATTGCAGATCGTTACATTATTAGGTTATAGTATATACTGCTTAGATTTTTTATATCATTTCTGTTGTTAATTGAATTTTTGCTTGTTTAATATTAATCTTTTCTTTAATTTCCATTTTTATTGTGTGTTGTTCTTTATCGATTATGTGTGTTTTCAAAATCGCAAGAGTGATCGCGTTGTAGTTTGTGTGTAAATAAAGCAGTTTTGTCTGTTTTAGAGTATTTGTGGGCTTGTATTCTTTTGTATAAATATTGTTTAGTTTGGCCTATGTAGTAGCTATCGCAATCGCGACATGGTATTTTATAGATGACATGTGTTTCTCGATTTTTTTCTATTTTAGGTTTTGGTTTTGAAAATAGATGGTTATTAGTATTACTAAGTTTATATGTTGTAGCCATATATATATATATATATATATAAGTATATTAAATATTATATATTATATATTAAATATTATATATAAGTATATTAAATTTTTTCTGATAATTGTGGAACATATGAAATCGTGCTATATGTTGTTTCATTGTTTAAATTGTTATTAGCGTCTGCAGTGTTGTATATTTGGTGGATACTTTTTTTAATAGTTTGCTCTATAAGTTGTGGTGGATAGTTATTATCTGTTAAGATCATTTTAATTTTCTTGATGTTATCTTTTCTGTATTAAGTATGTGATAGTTTTACTGCTCTATCAGTCAGATTACTTATAATCATTTTATTGTATACTGTAAGTTCCTTTGAGTGGTAATTCCTATATCGAAAAGAAGCTGTGTGGGTTTGTTGTACCAATTTGTATAAATGGTACCCTGTCTATCATAGGTTAATGAAATATCAAGATAATTAATAAATACTGCTATTAATTTCTTCTTCAATTGTGAATTTTAATTTTTTCTGAAAGTTGTTGAATTTATTGAAAAGGTAGTTTATTTTATTTATCGGTATACATGTTATGATGTCGTCTACATATCTTTTAAAGAAAATGGGGTTGTAGTCTAATGAAGTGATAACGTTTTGTTTCACATGTCCATTACCAAATTAGCAATAGGAGGAGCTAAAGGAGAGGCTGTAAAAAGAATTTTGGGATTGTATTATATTTATAGCTAGATTTGTAGGAATGTTGGTATATAGAGATTCTACATCAAGTGATATAATTTTGTGCTCAGTTGGTACTTTTTGTTCCTTAATGAAATTTTTAAATTGCCATGAATCTTTGGTATGATATTCCGTTTTTCCTAACATCTTAGATATGCTAAAAACGGAGTATCATACCAAAGACTCATGCCAATATTGGTTAGTAATAAATTAAAAGCGGGCAAGCGATCTGTCAAATAAAACTCATTTGTTTTAATCTGTGTATTTCACAACTAGTTTGTTGCTTCTTCAGGAGATAAACATGTAGAGTTAAAAAATGAAACTGACGTACACAGACATATTAAAATTGGTTGATCAATTGCTTTCGAGTGATAAGATGTTTGGAGGTTTCGGCTTGGTTAAAGGTGATCAGGTCAAACGCAGGTGTATGAGTTTAGTGAAAAAAAGTTGAGGTCACGTCCATTTCGCGTTGGTAGAGATTTGGTGGAGATGGATGTAATGTGATGTTTGATAAAAAGGGAGTTGGGAATAACATGTTGGTCCCTATATCTAAGTAATAAGTTAAAGAACAAATCGTTGTAGTTTACCTTTATATCCAACTACCACCTACAATTTTACGCGTAGTTTAACATAAACAGTATAGCAGTGGTTTTCAAAGCATTCGTTCCAAAAGTGCGCCGGGTGATTTTAAATACGCGTTTTATTTATTTTATCTAACTCTTGCACCTAGTGGTAGATACAGTATGGATTATATATACCTAGCTCCTATAATTACTTCCTTATTCGCAAAGTCTCTTAATTACAATTTGATATAAAAAGCTTTGGGAAAAGCTATACTCAAGAAAGATGCTGAGAATCGAAAATATTTAATAACCACTGAATTCGTAGTTAATAGTCTTTGTTCTTTCTTAATAAAACAATTGCAAAATTTAATAACACTAATTTTACCGCGGATGCGATGACTCTGGAAAATGTAGCCGTGATAAGATGAAATTAAGTGAATAAAACTGCTACATAACTTATACGAAATTCGGAAGACATAGACTGTTAATCCACCAGTTGTGCATGTAATTATTCATAAAAATTTTTAATATACGCGATTTTTGATTGCGTGAATATTTCATGAATTGTCAAACAGCAAAGGTAACGAGTTGAATGGTGTAAAATTATTAAAAAGTTTGATTTCGATAAATTGACGAATGTAACGAAATGTGGTTCTAATCTTATGATATGCTGTACAAAGTGTGGATGGTTGACGAGCAATAACCACCGGCCTAAATTATGCAAGAGCTATCTATTAAAAACAAGATGGTTGCGCAAACAGTGTTAAAGAATGTTTATTATTATTAAGGCATCATATTTACAGTTATTAAGTTAACCTCTGTCATTCTTTCTTTGAACTCCGAGATATTAAACTTGCGTCATATTTAAAAGAAAAAGAAACTGAAAGGATAACATTATTGCAACAAAAGTACAGAAATAACCATGTGGAATAAATCTTGCGCTGCTGTTCTCTTGCAAATAGAAATATATTTTCATCAAATGATCTAGTCATATAAAAAAATGTTTTAAGAATTACGACAAGTATTGCGGAAAATTAAGAAAAGAAAAACAAATGAATTATTTACTATATAACTTAAAATTTATGTCTTCAAAAGGCTACAATGAGAATAGGGCGCTACCGTGTATCGTATACTTTGTTGGTTTGTAAACTGTAATCCACGCCACACGGAGAAAATATTTTGACTCACCAGGTGGAAAAGGAAAGATGGTTGTAAGAAGGAAGCTACTAACACCACTTCCAAAGAAACGCACACATAAATAAACATCTGAATTTATTCAAATTGATTCGGATCTTGAATACAATGCAATAAATTTATGAAGGCAGTAGAAAAAAAGCAAAAGGAAACAGCATATCCGTATCCCAATCTGTGCTACCCCTGTGAATCATTTACAAAATAAATTAATTAACTCACTTAAAAATAACTTTCTGACCTAATCTCGTATATATAAACCCAATAAAAATATATTCACAATTGTATTTACATCGTAAAGAAATCTATACATTTATAATAAACTACATATGGCCTCGTCTAGTAGGCGAAAATATTAACAAAACAAAGTAAAACAACATCAGAGATCTCATCTGTTTTACAAACTGATTTTACATAACTGCAGTTGGGTCTCTACAAGACGAAGATTAATAAAAACTAAATTAACTATTTGTGTCCTTCCCAATATTGCCTGCAAAAAGAGATCAATAATAAAAGTAGATTACATAAAACTGATTAGGTATATATCAAAATTTAAAAAATACAAGCGATATAAAATTACTTCCTTAATTACTAAAACGATACCATTAATTAACGGTTCAACAAATATAAATGAATCATTATAAATTATCTAAATGAAGGATCGACAAGCGGAATTTAAAACAAAATTAATATAATTAATTATTTAGCAAACGAAAAATTATAACAAGAAAACTAAGAGACCAACAAATGAAATGTATCCCAAGTAAATAAATATAGTTAAATGACCAGTAAAAGCAAATTAAAGCCATCGGCCGTTACATTGAAAAAGATTATTACACTATAAAATGGCCGCTGCGGGAGACTATACTTAACTTTCAAAGGAGGGAATCGCAAATCCACTTGACGGAACGCTTGACGGACCACTTGACGGTGCCTCGGCCAAATCGAATAAACACGTGGTCCAAAATATTGAACCCCAATTTATTAGGTCTGTCCTAGGCATCCAATAAGAGGTTCATGGGCTTTGTTGCAGCTGCCTCAGGGGATGAATAGCTACGACGAGACAACCAAACTCACATTAAAAGACCTCGCCTATTGGATGTTTGCAACTTGATATATTCGTCACACAAAAGTGAAAGTTACTCACAACCTTTATCACCACTTCTGCGGGAAATTCCAGTGCGCACCTAGCGCCGACAACGGTGAAATATGACACTAACATAGAGCACATAAATCTATACGGGGCCTGATAAATAAAATATTGTAACATTTCCTAAAATATGATTTGTGTGATTTTAAATATTTTTAAGAACTGTTTTTTCGCTCATTTCAACAATAGCCACTCTCGTGCCTCTATTTTTTTCAGTTGAAATAAGCTTTGGTATTTTTATGAAGTAATTTATTTTACCCTATATTATTGGCATAAATATGAATTAATTTTAAAATATTTTACTAACATTTATAAAATTTCAAACTCATTTGATAATTCTTTTCAGTAATACGATGCTATCAGCTTTACATGATTTAATGGTAATTACTGGAATCTGGCGAGGGAAGCACGCGTCTGTTCGAATGCATTACCTAAGATTTATTACGAATTCTTGCATTTTGCTATATACTCTGGCGGGGTATTACTTGCATACGTTTAAGATATTTACAGGTAAATGGCAATGAGAGAGAGAGAGAGAGCGAGCGAGAGAGCGAGAGAGAGAGAGAGAGAGAGCGTGCGCACGAGAAAGAGAGAGAGAGAGAAAGAGAGAGAGAAAAAGTGACAGAGAAAGAGAGAGATAGACGCTGACACTTATTAATTTGAGTAAGAAGATAATTTCAGAATCACTTCTTCCAGATTTTAATGACAAAGTTAAATTCCGTACACAATTCTTCATAGCAATATCCGTGATCAAGATAATTCCCATATTTCCGATAGTAGTGCATCTTCAAAAATTTCCGTCGTATGCTCTCAATATATCTTACGATAAGTAGAGCTTATCGTAAGATATATTTCAAACAATTGAAAAGCTTCCCAGCTTTGACTTAATAAATGAGTTGTAAAAGCTAATCACTTCCAAAAAGTCTCTGGTGTTGCGTGTCGTGTCTAGTACAAAGTCAAAGTACGTAATACCAAGGTCTTTAAGAGTATTACAACATGATACTAGAACGCTGGTAAGAGAATAATCGCACAGAATAGTAAGAGCCGTCTAGTAAATGTCATAGATTTACCCTTGTATATATTTAAATTGCAATCCAGTTATAAAATGAAGAACTAATGATTAATGCTCTAGATTTCTGCAAAGAGTTTACATTACATTCTAGAGTATTAGTTCATACCAATGACTTTTGTTCAAATATGAGCTCCTTTGTGCTAAATCTGGCAATATTCCAGCGAAAGAGAATATTATGTGAGATATTTGACGAATTTGAAAAGTCTAAAAATATTTCTATCAGTTTTTTTTAACTTGCTGTACTTAGAAATCTACACCAAAGTAGTAATCTATTAGTTTGTTAACAAAAAAGTGACTTGAGTAATCTGTTTCTACATATTTTTTGTCCATTTCGTTATACATATATATTATAATATATTATATATATATTATAATACTATTATTTAAGTTTAGTTGCTAGATAAGAGAGCATGATCCTTTTCAACCGTTTCACTTCCTTGCTTTGTCTAAATAGAGAAGATGCCGCGTTGAAATAAAGTTGTTGGGCACGTATCTTAAGGCATCGAATATGGTGCATTGAAATTGGTTTTGAAATCTTTGTAAAATCTCAATGTTTGAGATACTGGCGGTCCCGCAGAGCTGAATACCGTATGTCCACACTTGTTTCAGAACGGTTTTTGAATGGTAACAGATTATTTTCGAGAAATAGTTGTCATTTGCGACCGATTAGCCAATGATTCAGTTTAATTACTAACTGTATGTTTGGTAAAGACATTGAGACGCAAGAATTGCTGTATCAGTATATATCGCTACGGTTATTAGTTTAGTAGAGAACTTTGCCAGTGATGAGGTCAAAACCAAGCGCTTTGTTAACGTCAATTTCTTTCTTGATAGTTTTATTTTATGAAATATATTCCTTTTAGACATTGTAGACATTGTTTACAATGCATAAATATATATTTTTTATATTAATATTATTTTTAACCGTTTTTATATTAACAATATTTTTTCTTACATTGAGCGGATATCCTACAAGCTTACGTTTCATAAGTAAAACGAGTCCTAATTTCTCGCAGCTTTTCTATCAGTGAGTTGATTTATTTAAAGTTTGCTGAACATCCTTCTTAAACTATTTTGATTTGAAAAAATGCGTGAGACGCACATCCATTGAAACGTGTAAATACTAGCATTTCATTTTTATTAGAATTTGTCAGTACACAAAATTCGGAAGCCGACCTGCCTTTCACTTCTATATTGTGTGTATATAGACTTCACAAGTTGAACTTAATGCAAATTCTTTATACTTTCATTACTAGTCGTATTTGTGACTGTGTTTGCGATCCGGGCTTAGAAAAAGAAACAAAACGTGTTGACGTATTTAGACATTTATTAAACATTTGATGACCACAAAAAAAGAAAACACATTATCTAATATAGGCAGACATATTTTTCACTTTAATTACAAAATACGAATGTCAATACACAAAGAAAAATAACATGAAAATTTAATAATTAAAAAAAACATAGTGTAAAGAAAAATAGAGGTGCAAAAATATGCATTAACCTGCCGATTTAAGTAAACAGGAACAAACGATCGGCACATGTAGAAAATAGACAAATTACAAAGTATTACAAAACTCCGGTCAGCTGTTCTAAGTACAGGAAAAACAGATAATTCAAGTCCAACAGAACCATGTATCGTGATTTTAACTTAAAACTAGAATTCGAATAGGCTTTAACAGTTCGTTTTATTAATAGTACTATTTTGAATATAAGAAAAGAATAAGATTAATCTTAATATTGCGACAGTCTATGCCGTAAATTGGTATCCGTATAATTCAAACAGGCTTTAATATTATCTCTTCTTAATAATACTATTTTGAATAGAAGAAATGAGATTAATCTTAATATTGTGGCAATCTATGTCGTAAATTGGTATCTTCATAATTTCAAACAAAACAGCATGTCGATTGCGAAAACAAAACTCAATAGCGTATTTATCAAGTGCTAATCACGCTAAATTAGCTAAACAAGTGAAAGTGTTTCGGGTGAGACGACCTGGAAGTTTGCGTCGTTACAGATTAATTTAATCAGGTGCTAATGCAAAAGAAGTAAGTAAGTGGAGGAAGAATAAGACGTCGCTGTAACACACAGAACGATTTATTGTAACTGTCGAATATATCCGGGCATACTGGAAAAATAACTATTTCGGTTATTACTGTAAAATTTCTTACCCTAGCGGGTGTGGGGCAGTCTATTTCACACATCTGAACATGAAGGCGTGAGATTACGCCAGTATGTTGGGCCGGCGAAGAGCACTCAAGAAGAGGTAACGCCAGTATATTGGATCGGCAAAGAAGGAAATATCTCGAGCTTGATTAGATGCCAGTATGGACAGTATGGCCGGCAGGCAATAAATGTCTTTAACAGTGAAATTGGCCTTTATATAGTCCCTAGTTTCCAAGAAAAACGGAAAATTCTAGACAGGGGCCAGCTCACTAGAGTTTGACTGGTGAAATAGGTGGAAGAGAGAAATGGGGACCCTCGCACTACACACATATTTACAAATTATTCAAATATAATACAAAAATGCAGAGTATATAGTTTTGTTCAAAAGTTTAGAAAGGCACGCAAATCGCACACAATACTGCTTAAATTTATCAACTTTGTAACGGGGACCGTTACAACGTAAAACATTAGGCGAAGAATGCATGTGGAATGAGATTTTAATAATAATTAATTCTTATTAGCATTAAGTTCAACTTATTAAGTATATATACATACAGTATAGAAATGAAAGGCAGGTCTGCTTCCGAATATCGTGTACTGACGATTTCTAATGAGGCTGAAATACTAATATACGTTTCGGGATTGATGTGCTTTTCACGAATTTTTTCATTTATCCTCATAACTAGGCAAGCTTGAGGTCGCGGCGTGCTGCGTTTACATTTTAGTAGAAACTTAGTTCAGCGGATTGTAAAAATAAAGTAACACATTTGGCGAAAATTAAAGTTCAACTTATTTTGATTTGGTCTAAAAAAAGTTAAATTTGTATAAATTCACTTGGTCTTTGAACTAAATTAAATTAACCTCTACTTCATCTAAGTATTTACCTACTCATATTATTTTTAAATGAAGTTTGCATTGTAATGTAGAATGAATTCAAATTTTGAAAGGGAGCGACGACCTCAAACAAAATCTATTGCTAAGTTATTGTAAATGAAGCAATGGCACAACCTTGATTCGAGAAGTCCCATAATGGAGATGAGTTTCTTGAAAGAGAGCCTTGGCTATATCCAAAACCTAGATTGACCATGAAGTCGAAATTTAATTTACCAGAAAAAAGAAGGAAAGTTCATATATTTACCATATCATAAGATTACGAAAAAGCTAAATAGGATTGTTAAAGAACATGTTGCTTTTCGGTCCGGAAACTCAATAGATTCCCTTCGTAAAACACAAGACATAAATATTAGATATGCACCAGAAATCCGACGTATATATGAAATTAATTGCCGCGATTGTAAATTAAAATACACTGGCCAAACAAAACGTTGAATAATAACCCCTTGTAAACAATATATATCACGCATTAAATTCAATAGACAGGAAAAATAAGTGCCCATCATGCGTTAGAAATTAATAGTAAATCACGGCATATTGTTTAGAACTAATTAAAAATATAAACAATCCGAGAGAATTGGACATCTATAAAAGCAAGTGTATAATTAAAAACGGAAATAATACTTACGGCACCGATAAGGGTCCAATTCTATATACCTGCTTGTAGGACTTGTTGGAATAGGTGCAAAAAGTGGACATTTCTGAAGAGGGGTAAGTGATCTAAATTCAATTTCTTTAAAACTCAATATACAGATGGGCGTCTTGTAAAGTGTTTTGCGATTTTTGTGTTAGGTTTACTATACCCCGTGTTCAACACTGTTATTTCTACCTACTATGGATGAAAGTGAGGAATTTTATACCTTTTTCAAGTTTTTACTTAGTAACAGTCTCCAAAGAAACACCTTTTAAAATATGTTTATAGTTTAAATATTGAAGGTTTTGTTGGTCATCGTAACCGATAATTGTAGTTTATACATTAATACATAAAATGGTGTACATGGGGTGACGTAACAATCTATTTGTTTTTACTGCTCCGACTAGTAAAGAGTGATTGCAAATGGCCCTTGGCTTTATTTAAAAATGTAGGTATAAATAATACTAAAAATGCTACTTATTTCAAAATAGATTTCTGGCTTATTTTTAGCTAAGTATCTTCGCAGTGTGATTTAGATTCTAATAAGGTGCAATAAATATCAAAACACCTTTTTTTAATACAATAATAAGGAAATGTCAATGACGTTTTTCAAATTAAATTGGAAACGCTCAGTGTGTGTCACCGCATATGCGATAATTCAAACAAAATGGTAAAATGAACAAATAACAATTTAATCTATTAAATAATGAAATAAAATTACAAATTAGTAAAAAACAAATGGATATTACTACAGGTTGAACAAGATATATTCAGTAACTTTGAAATATAAATTACGAGTTCTCTTAATGTTAATTTATATTGCAAAAAAATGATAAATTTCCTTTTATCTTAAATACGGCGGAAATAACTCCGAAAATAGCATAAAGGAATTCCTGTTTCTTCAAAGTGGTTGTCGGCACAAGATACATATACTAATATATAATGTATACTATATATATATATAGTATATACTGTGTATATACTAATATATACTAATATATATATTACACTAATATATACTGTTCTGTTTTTGAGAAAAGTATATGCAATTCACTTGTCAATTCCCGCTTTTAAAGAATCTTAATCACTTTTATTTATGCGGGAGCCTATTTCACATAGAGGCAAACGTATTTAATTGGTCTTGTACTTCCTAATGTAGACCAAACTTTTACGGCTTCTGGTTTATGCGCTTATTTTGAAACCACTCCTTCTGGTTTCTCGATGTGGGTCCTAGGCATGTGGATGTGGATGTGGGTCCTAGGATAATAATCTCTCTTTCTACGTTAATTGTGGTGTCGCCGAGCAAGGTATCTATTGAAAAACCTTCTAGATGTAGGATTAATACAACGCACTTTCCCATACATAAATAATGTTCGAAAGCTACGTTAATGGGCACTTGGAGAGTGATTTACATATCCAAAGTAAACTTTATTTTTCGACATAATTGCGTTTCAATTCTATACATTTAGAGCAGCTATATTCCAACTTTTTTTTTGTCTTCCACAAAGTAGGTTCTTTCCGACAGATGCTTTCTTCGGTGTTCGTTTTCCAACAAAAAATTACTATTTCCTGTTTTTCCGTTTTTGGCGGGAAATTTATTTATTTCGTATGAGAAGCGAAATAGAAATAATGGATATTAGTGTATTAATCACTTTATGAGAAACCAGGGTCAAACTATTAATTTATATACTAATATCTAAAATTTTCAGCCAGTCCAAAGCTGCAGGATTTGTCTCACTCAGTTCGTGGATGCCACCAGAGAAACTTCTTCTGGAGCAATCATTTACTATGTGGACAGTAGCTTGTTTCACATTTCTGCATTCACAAAGGATAGTATCTGCTAGTGTCTATTTATAGAGCATTGAATTGTATGTTCCGTGGCCTGTATGGAACTATTTAATTGACACCATTGCCTATGTGGGAGGGTTACGCTCGGCAGAGGTCCTCAAGTATAAGAGATAAATCTTTATTCCTCAATTCAGGGTACTGTTTGAAATGCGTTATCCAGCAATCATTCACATTCATGGGATGCTGAAGCTCCATGTCGGGCTAAATTGGTCCCCTAGATTTCAGTCGTGTCCTGAGGATGGTCTCCAAATGATCGTGTATGAGAAAATCAATGTTGTTGGAAATCTTAGTCCATTCATTATGTGCTGAGACCCACCGCTGACGATCCTCATTGTATCATTTAGTTGTATACCCACTAGCTTGGTGTGACAGCTTCGATATCAAACAGCAGTATAGTATTCTGCAGAAGAGTAAGCCAGTGCAACGGCAGCCCTTCGCAAGGTCTTCCCGGCTCCCCGTGAATTGCTGACAAGTTTATGTAATATATTGTTGCGGGTTTTCACCTTTTGACTAGTTTTATAGAGATGTTGCTTGAATGTGAGAGACTGGTCTAATACTACGCCATATTACGCCAGATATTTACGGTTGGGGTTGTGATTGATCCGACTACTACCAAATTCAACATTCAGCTCTATGTTTGCTTTCTTATTGAATAAATGAAAGGCACATGATTCAGATTTTGAAGGGTTAGGCTATAAACGCTATTTTTTATCATATTCTTCAGCAAGTTGTAATTATCCATCTCTAAATTCTTGGTTTGGGAGCATAAAGCCAAGTCATCTGCGTATAGAAATTTTCGTGATTTTGGCGAGAAGTGATGGATCCATATTTGGTCTACAGTTATATACAGTTATATAACGCCGTGTTCATATGACTACAACGAAGCCAACGAACTACATTTGAACCATTTCATGTAAAGGGGCAGAATCCCCATAACACTTTTTAATTTTTCTTGCTTTTCTTAAATGGTTTTCCACACGAAACGTAGTTTTATCAACACACAAAATTCTTTTTTTTTCATATTCACATAAACTACGAACTTATTTGCTTTCGAAACATGTGATACAATAACTATTTGATTTATGTACTTGAAATTTTGTGGGTAATTTTTTTAGATTTATAAAATGTCAAAAACGTAATCTTGAAGGTTCTAGAGTCACGGTAAAACCAGATGCACTTCGTATATTACGGTATTCATCTTGAATATTGTTTGTCTTTAATTTTGTTTGATAATTTATTCTTCTAATACTAAACTCTTGTGTTTCAGATAAAAAAGCTACAGTAAATGATGTAATAGATACCCTGTTTACTATATTAGGAGCCACGAATTTGACATACAGCTACATCGTAGGTGTCTTTTTACGTAACAAATCTGCAGCACTTTTCGATGACTTAATAGACTTTAGTAAGCATGGAATTCCGAAGAAGCTCAAAATTTTCGATCAAAGGGCGAACACATTATCTCTGTTCCTAGTCACTTATTGTTTCATAGCAGGCATTATAATCCAAATTCAAGGTATTATTTATTACGAGACCTGCATGGAGATTAGCATCAAGTATAATAAAAATTTGCCATGTGGTTTTGGATGTAAAATGCATTTCCCCTACAATTACCAACACGGCCTATCACAAATAATGCACATTGCGATAGGAGTGTATAGTTTAGCCTTTGCCGGTGGTGCCGGTATCCTTTTTCTATGCATGTTGGTATGTAGTATGGAATACATATATGCCAGAATCGACCATTTGAACACAATGTTATTGAAGGTGTTCGATGTTGAGAATTATGACGGGCAAAAAGTTCGTATGAAAACATGTTTGCAATATCATACTGATATAATAAGGTGAGTAAAATAGATAGTGCTGAATTTAATTTCACCTACACATACATTTTAAAATAATTTGTAATTAAACCGAAGTTATAAAAAATACGCCTGTGACATTCAAAATTCATAAAATCGAAATTTGGAGTTGTCTGAACTGGAATTTATGCTTCCCATTATTTATAATTCGAGGTCACACTCGAGGTCACACAACCTTGGAAGCGAGAAATTCCCTCCTCCACTGATTAGTATTTTTTTAATGTGTCGTACCAAATAGCATTTTATAAGTACGTTCATGAAAATTATTAGTCCTTTCCTATCAGAAATTTTCACGAACCATTTAGAACTTATCAATTTTAATAATCCCCAAAGAAAGAATATTTTCTGTTGGCGAAGATAGACAGGTAGACGATGTAAACTGGCATACAAAAAAAAAACTGTCCGACTCATTTTGACGTTTGACAATATTTTAACAAAAGTAACACGTTGTGAATCAGTTTTTTGAGTTTTTAAGGTTATTGAGATGCAAAATGTCAATGTACAGTTCATAAAGTATAAGTTTTCAGTTCAAGGTCAAATTCGAAGCATATGATTCAAATCAGTACTGCAGAGTCAAATGAAGTCAATATTCAATCGCGGAAACAATCGTTTGTCATCATAAAATATAAACGTCATGTTTTGCAATATTGTCAAAATTTTAATGTTACTTGCAATATAACCAAAGAAAGCATATACATAACCTACATGTCGAAATAATGAGTAAAATGGGAACATGAATAGTTTAAAAGTATTGTTTCTTTTATGGTTCTGTATAAATATATTCTATCCAAGAAAACTATGCAGAAATTATTACTTTAATATTTGAACAAATTATTTTAAATGTTATTTATAATTATAAACTCACGAAAGTATGTGATCAAAAATTTATTTAAAATAAAATGTTTCAAGTCAGATATCATCAATAGTGAAATGCATAGGTATTGAGAAGATCTTTAGTGTTAAACATGTTTGCATTAATAAGAATGACATACCTACCAAAAACATTTTCTTGCACTATATCTGGGCTAAGAAGATTGGGAATGTATTAATTTCATGAATAATTTAGATTTCCACTTAATTTATATATTGTTTATATTTTAAATAAATTTAAATATATTTGAAAATAATGTAAAAGTTATGTTCGTAACTCTTTAAAAAAGAATTAAAATCTTTTAAGAGTTGTCAATATATTTATATAAAATTATACATAAAAGAAAACATTTATATAGTCTACAATTAATATTTTATTGTTTCTTAAGAAGATAATGGTATAATAATTCGTCTTGCAGATAATACAATCCAAATCCATATTATCCTTTATTAGATGAAGATAATATTTAACAAACACATGAGGATTTTCTGATAACTACATTTGATAATTTTGCAAGTTAGTACACCATCAATAAGAAAAAAAAAACTGTATACGACCAATAAGAAAAAAAACAAACTTCAATCAAATAAAACTTTGCCACGAGATCTTTATCAAGTAATGTTTCGTTGAACCAGTGGCAGTAATTTCTTCGCTGCTTCATATTATGTGCATGAAAATGATGCACATTGATGGTTTTTATGGCAGTATTAATGTTACCATATTAAACTTCTACAAAATATAAATACAAAAATGTTTTGTCAAAATAAGATAGTTACCTGGTGGTTAATGTTTAGTGAACTTTTATAGAAGTAAACTTCCCTGTTTCATCCAAATAAAACCTCAAAAATATTACTTGTATTATTTGCAATATGATATTTTTAATGTGAATGGAGTATATATTACAAAAATGAATGAAAACTAGTCAGTTTCTGATTCTGACTCAGAACTTGAGTCATTTACATTAATTATTATTGGAGCAATCTCTGCCCTATCAAGAAATTGCTCTCGCTCATGCCATTTTTTAATTAAATTTTCCGTATGCTTAAAGGAGTCACCATTCATTTCTCCATGGTAATCACCAGTGACTGTTTTTGATGGAAAAATTAGACTAACTGCTTTACTGAAGTCATTTCCTGTGCCAATATGTATAATAATAAACCGTTTACCATCAGAGTCTTCGGGCTTCCTAACACTTTTTATATTATCATTTTGCCAGGATTTCATTCTATTCCCTTTCGAAAAGATCCAAGTTTCATCAAGGAACATCACCTGACATAAAGTTGAATTTAAGTTATTCATATATTCCCTTAAAAATACATTTCTCATTTAGACTATATTTAATATCTCTGTGAGCGCTCTCCTGTTACACTCTTTCTTATATTTAAAACCAATATCTTTAAGAAATATTGCGAAAGTAGTTCTACTTGTATGAACAAATTCTTTCATAGCCAATAGCCAAAACATTGCTTAAAGTTTTTAAGGTAAGATGTTTTTCTGAAAAATTTTAACATGTAATAAATGTTTATAATATATTAAAAACATACTTTCTTTATACATGTCATAAACAGTATTTCGAACTTCCATTTTAGTTGTTTCTGCTAAGTCCTTAGTTTTTGGCTTATTACAAGACCTTTTTTTACTAGGAGACGATAAGACTGGATTCTGAATGTTACGATGTTTAATAGTGTAGACCGTTCTACGAGAAATATTAGGGGCTACTGCTAGCCTCTAAAATAAAACTTAATTTATAACACCGCTTTATCTAACTGATTATGTGAATTACCTCATGAACACGATCGATGGACATAAATGGTCCACCATTCTCTTTTTCTCGGTGAAAATACGCTGTAAGATTTAATAGAAGCTATTGAGCTTGAGAACCAAGAGGTTTACTTGGCATCTAAGAAATATTCTATAAAATAAATAGGTTAGAAATGTCAAAGTGATAATCAAACAATTTCGTACTTATTGCCATTAATTAATATTACTATTTATTATCAGTATTGTTCTCGAAAGATCAGATTCTGTAATTTTTGATAAACTAAATATTCAAATTGGAAGAATGTTTAACCTAGAAGTCAGAATACCGGAAACAAAGTCAATAAACAACAATATTGAAATAATTTGACAACAAGTCGAATTTCATAAGACTATCTCCTAGACAACCTATCCTTTTTATTTAATATAATATTTCAAAGACGTACGTCTTAACTTAAAATGACAAACGTGTGTAGTTTTACAGCGCGTATTCATGTGTGTTAGAAAGAGATAAAGTACAATTTGCGGTTCACACTTGGGCAGTACGAACTGAAAACTTATACTTTATGAACTGTAGGTATATTATCTGCCATATGGATCTATTTAAATATTTGATCACCAACTGTCATGCATTACCATAGTGATTTGCGGCAGTAAAGTAACACTATCTTATTGTAAAAATTGTAAAAAAAAAACACTTTACCTGCCGCTAATATCAATCAGCATACTCATGACTGTATGGCATTAGACAGAAATCGTTTGTCGCTGTTACGGCTCTAACAGTAAAAGTTTTATCGCGAATTATTTATAGAAAATAATGGAAGAAGACATTCAGTGCACCTGAAATGCTGAAAAAGTCGTTAGAGACGTCTTTCGTAATTCTACCACAAAAATCAGTCATAAAATACAATCGCGAGTATGACATATTTATGGAGTGGTGCTACAAATACGGAATTGAAAAGTTCTGTGAAAACGTTTTACTGGCGTATTTTTCCGATTTGTCGAAAGAGAATTCTCCTTATTTGGTGTGATCCTATTATTCTATGGTGAAAGCAACTCTTTTAGCAAAAATTGACGTTGATATTAGTAAATATAAAAAACTTACGGCTTTTTTAAAACAAAAAGGAAGAAATCATATTCTAAAACTCTTTCACAAGAAGAAATACTTATATTTTTAATAAATGCACCGGATGAAATCTACTTGATGATGAAGGTAAATCATACAAACCTTTCAAAACCAATTTGTTATGAATGTAGTAATTATTTTAAATTTGTGTTGTTTGGCATTGCTGGGGCTTTAAGTAATGAAGAACTTTTGAATTTAAAGGTAAATGACATAGAGCATAAAGAAACAATTTTTGTTGTCCAGATAACTAAAACAAAGACCAATAGGCGTCGATTGTTTGTGATCACTACAGAGTTTGAATGAAAAGTAAAATCCGTAGAATTATTTGACAAATATTTAGCTCTGCGTCTTAAGCAGACGCCCCACGACCAACTTTCTTAACTTTGGAATCCATACTCTTGCAAATGTACCAAGCAAAATTGCCAACTATCTACATTTGCCAGAGCCATCACTTTATACGGGACATTGTTTTCGTCGAACGTCCGCCACTCTCCTTGCCAACACAGGCGGCAGTAAGGAAAATTTAAAACGCCACGGAGGATGGAAAAGCGACACGATTGCACAGTCCTACGTTGAGGAATCTGTGCTCAATAAAATGAAAATTTCAAAGACGATTTTAGGTGAAAGTCAATCTAACAGCCTAGTTACCAATGATAATTCTATTAATGATTTACAAGTTATTAAGATAGATAATAATCCTCAAGCATGTTCAATTGAAACTTCTTCCACTGCAGGAATTAATTTTTATAATGCGTCAGGTTGTTAGTTTACTTTTAATATATCAAGTAATAAGTAGATTTGTTTTTTATTCGCTATTATTATCGTGTTATTTTTCTATGCTTACATTTCATAATAAAATGTTATAATATGTCCATTTTTTAAATATAAATTTTTACGGTTGGCGATAATAGATATTTATGTATTAAGGGAATAAACGACAGTTTTAATCCCGAGACAGTAAGTAATGCCTGAGCGACCGAAGGGAGCAAGGGCATTTTCTGTTGAGGGATTATAGACATTTATTCCCGAATTACATACAAAACTTTTCTCCCGACCTTAAATGTAATAATTTATTTCATTATTAGTTTGACAGTTGATTGATAGATTGATCTGATGTCATTCAATTAAGTTGGTTTGTCATGAAAATGTGCATAGTTTCTGGTATAAAACGAGTTTGTTTGTGTCTTATTTTTTTCCAAAAAAACGCAGTCCGTTTAAGTTATTGTGGAAAAATGAATATTAATGGCGGTGAAGGAGATAATTTTTGCACAAGCACTACTGTAAGCAACCGCCAAGTTAAGATATCAGATGATTGTCCATATATAAATATTGTAAACTCATCAAATGTTACTATTACGATTACAAAATAAAATTGATTGATATATTTAAATGCTTCGTGAATCTGACAGTTAAATTAATTTTGACTTATAGTTATTTATTGTACAAGTGTGTTATGTTACAAATAAGTCACGCGAGAAAATGTTTAGCTCACGAGTCCGCTAGGACGAGTGAGCTACTTTTCTCAAGTGACTTATTTGTAATTAACACACGTGTGCAATACAAAACTTTATCCAACACCTCTTAAGATCCGTTCAAAATGGCTTTTAATGTTTTATAAATTTGACGTTCCATGTCAAATTTAAATTATAAATTTGACGTTCCATGTCAAATTTAAATTATAAACGACTAATGCAAAAAGTTCATATACAGTAATGCAGTTACTATGGAGAATAAATAATGCAAATCAACAAGCAAACAAAATTAGTGATTGATTAATAATACTGCAGTTAAAAGTTGATGGTAATGGAAGAGTTGCAAGAGGCTGTTTTCATTCCGCTAGAAGTTAAGAAAGAAGCTCAAGCAGCATGTTATAAATTACTGCCAAAAAAATCGAAGGATAATTACGACAAAGAATTTCGTCATTTTGAAGAATGGAGAAAACAGCAAAGTATCACTGGAATTAACGAAGAAGTTATGCTGGCGTATTTCCATATTTATAGAAGGAAAATAGCACCTTCTTCATTGTGGACGAAGTATTCCATGTTAAGAAGTACTTTGAAAGTGTATATGAATAGTGACAAATCGAAATACGGAAAACTGATTTCCTATTTGAAGAGTGAGGCAAGAACCCACAAGTCCAAAAAGGCGAAAATCTTGGAGAGGCTACATATAGAGAAGTTTCTGAATAAGGCTCCGAACAATAAATATTTGATGATGAAGGTATTATTTATTTTCTTATATTTAATACAAAGTATTTATTCATTATTCGTTCGTGTATTCTATGCAGGTTGCCTTAATAATGGGTATATCAGGTGCGTGTCGTTGTGATGAAATAACTAAGCTGAAAGTTGACGATATAGAAGATAAAGGAGGATACTTGTATGTTTCGATACCTGACACAAAGACAAACGTATCTAAAAGTTTCACTGTTATGGCAGAAGGATTTACAACAGATATTCTTGACCTCTACAGAAAATATGTCTGTATGATACCAAAAGGTATTCCACATGGCAGATTCTTCCTAAATTACAAGAAAGAAAAATGCACTATCCAGCCAGTTGGAATTAACACCATTTCTAAGATACCTCAGAAAGTTGCATCTTTCCTGAACCTACCAGAAGCTCAATTATATACAGGACATAGTCTGAGACGTTCGTCAGCATCTCTTCTGGCAAACGCAGGAGCTGATATTACAACAGTTAAACGACATGGTGGGTGGAAATCGTCCACTGTCGCAGAAGGTTATATACAAGATTCAGTATCCAACAAGATTGATATAGCCAGAGAGATGCAAGGTCTAGGACAGTCTAACGTCCTCCACTTCTGGTCATCAAATTTCTGTTCAGGATACTTCAAATACGTCTTCTAGTATAACTCTAAATTCGAATAACCTGAATGCAGAGTCAGATACAAAGAGGATTTCCTTCAACTTTAATATTAATGTAAATGTTAATTAGTTTCTATTGTTTACCCTTTAGAATTAATATAAATGTGTTAATACTATAGCAGTTTGAATGTCTCTATGCAATCTAAATTTCACCTTGTTTTATCTCACTAGTGAGATAAATAATGTTTTTAACTCACTAGTGAGTTATAAGCTACATAATTGATTTAAAATCGCCATAGTTATAGGTCTATTATTAGGAGGTATTGGATAAAATAAATGAACTAAAAGTCATTCACTGCAGTATTCACTTTATTCCCTAGGGAAAATTGAATATTTTATTCCCTAGAGAATAAAGTAGTCTAATATATGTCAATTGTCAGATGTATAAGATGACACTTTATTCTCGGTCGGGAGAAAAATTTTGTATACACAACGTCAGTAAAATGACTTGATGACTTGATGACTTGACGTTTCGGTCGCTCGGCTCATAGCTCAGATTCGTTCAATAAAGTATTACTTTACTGACTTGGTACATAAATAAGTTTTACTCACGATCGGCTGATAAGCTGAACATTTCAAACCGGCTAGAAAATGCGTTATTACATACTGGGGTAGGTAAGCTTATGTCACTTTACCGGCTAGCTTATGTCACTTTTCCGGCTAGGTAATGCCATTCCAGTATTTATAAAACGTCGGTGTCATTTAAATAAGTAAATCAAATTATAATAAAACTATTCACAAATCTTTATTAAGTAAATAACAAGACAACGTTTTAGTAAAAAAATTATTCGCTTTTGGAATTAATTCTAATTGCTACATTAGAATTTCCAGGACTGTTTACTGTTAGAGAAAGACCGTGTTTAAAATCGTTGGATAATATTAATAATTTAGTAATCTGTCAGAAAATATCACTATTAATTGTTACGTTACCTAGCAAGAGTACCTATCAAATGCATTTATCAAAATGTCATGAAATTTAATAGTATTATATCTTTGAACTTTAGTGATTTAATAGTTTATATAATAATTAATTACTAATCGATCGTGAATAAAATAATATACAAACCTCAGCGGAAAGATTCATTCCCGTCTCGAAATAAAGTCTTGCTTATCTCTCGATGGCAATGAACCACTTACCGCCTCGGTATGTAATATATTATTATTTATAACCTATAACAATTCTTATGCTATTTTTGAGAGATCGATAACCCATTTTAGAATGAAAAAAAAATGAATTGGACAATTTTTTTGTCCGCCATTTTACTGTATCACACAGGAACACAAAGACCATTAAACTTGCTAGTAGACTTCGTCAACTCTATTCATAAAAATATTGAATTTACCATGAAACAAGAAGTAAAGAATATCACAAATTTTTTGAATCTAACTATTAAAAAAACCAGTAATAATTAGAATATAAAGAATCCCATACAGACATAACCATATATAATTCGTCAACACACCCAATACAACACAAATAAGCAGTTTTCCATAGTTTCTCAAATAGATTAATTAATTATCCTCTATCTAAAGAAAGTGATGAAATAGAACTAAATCTAATCAAACAAATAGCAATCAATAGCGGCTATGCTGTATTTAAAAAAAAATCAGCAAGGTTTTCAAAATTATTAATAATAATTTATCGAAGCATAATAGTACACTATTACAGTAATTATAATTCACTATTTTTATTATTTAATTATGTTTGCTGATCTCCTCCATAATAGGTGTAATTGCATTTTCGTGACCAATATGTTCAGCATTTTTTAAATCTACCAGCAAACGTAAACGATGGACCAATTCACTTGCATCATCCGAATAAACGTATTGATAAGGCTCTCTCCTAACTATTAATTTTTTCATCCAAATGTCCACTGTCGCCTATAGGTCCGCCTGTTGATGAAGGGCGCTGATATGTAAGAGGTTTAATGATGTTTATATATTCGCGGTTCTTATTAACTTTAACATGCTTTCTCGAATCAAAATCACGATTATCTACATTGGTTTGTTTTAAAATGGCGCTATATCAGTCCTCATCATGTGTCGAATGACTTTCCGGTTGTGCTTTAAAAATTAATTCATGGAGACCACCAGTTCCTTCATAACGTATACCATCTATTATTATATCCCGATCATCGAATGAGAGAGTGGAATTATCAATTTTAAATTTATTCATTATGTGAACGACATGAACACCAGTGGTTAGGTCATATTCTATACAGATTCAGTAATAGGTTTAAAGTGTGCTGATATTAACCTTTCATATTCAGAGCGATCCAATCCCGGTGGCAAATATTTTTATCTAATAGATTTGCTAGGTTCTATTATTTGTGATATAATTCTTTCAATATTCACACGGTATTTCCTTTTCTGTACAGACATTGTAATAATTGCTGAAACTAACAATTAAATTTTTAAAATAGGTAAGTATATTTTTGTAATGCTATAACCAATACCGTGTCTTCAAAACTAATAGAAACTAGATATTGTAAACGAAGATATACATTCGCCGATCGAGCATCATATATGGCAACACCTGATGTCGGATGCTGTTTCTGTTTCATCATTCATCATTATACTATCTACATTAATGAACAATAACAATTGAATGACCGTCTTCTTTAAATAAGCGTTATCAATCGATATTTGTGACGGTAAGAAATATAATTTAGTAGAAAGAAGAATTACACAGGCCTACAAAAAAAAAATTTTTTTTTGGTGCATCTCTGTTTCTTTGAATAGTCGATAAAGTAGGTAATGTGCAGTATATTGACATACGTCATTTTAACTCATCAGCTCTAGTTTACCTACTACCCTCATTGTGAATTGTTGTCGGTCTTGTTATGGTCTTGTTCGTAACTAGTCATTATTACAATATCATCGATAAAGTTTGTGTTACTATTTCATTATGGCTAGTACGTCCAGACCTTGTGTTAACGATCCTGATATATTTTGTTATATTTGTGCTGAATACGTACTGAAAAATCAGCGTAAATCGATTACAAACACAGTGCGTCGTTTGTATTTTGCTTACTTCGGCATTGAAATTCTACACCAAGATAAAGTGTGGGTGCCTCATAGTGTTTGTAAAATATGCGTTGAACATTTGCGTCAATGGGAGAGAGGGAAACGTAAGTCTTTGAAGTTTGGAGTGCCTATGATATGGCGAGAACAAAAAAATCATTATGACGACTGTTACTTTTGTATGATTAATATAGTGGGCATCAACAAAAACAATCGCCATAAATGGAAATACCCCAATATTTCTTCAGTACAAAGACCTGTTCCTCATTCAGAAAATGTTCCAATACCAACTTTTCACCAGGTAGTACAGCAATCTCAGGAGGATGAAGCTGAAATACCTATTTCTTCCCAAGTAGATGATGACTTTCAATACTGCGGAATAACATCAGATCCTAAGCCATTTTCGCAGAATGAGCTTAGTGACCTCATCAGAGACATAGATCTTTCGAAGGAACGTGCTGAGTTACTAGCGTAAAAATTAAAAGAAAAAAATGTCTTTCCTCAGATGTTCGAGTGTCTACATATCGCACGAGAGAGGGAAAGTTATTGAAGTTTTTTCATCTGATGAAAATTTTGTGTATTGCTGAAATGTAAGTGGTTTGCTGGCTTTCATGGGTTTAACGATCTATCAGCCCAATGAATGGCGTCTCTTTATTGACAGTAGTAAACGAACTCTAAAAGCAGTTCTTCTACATAATGGAAATAAATATGCTCCCGTTCCAATTGCTCACTCAACATGTGTAAAAGAAGAATATGAGGTAATTTCAAATCTTTTACAAAAAATAAAATATATTGAACATAACTGGGTGATCTGCGTCGACTTGAAGATGGTTAATTTTTTATTGGGTCAACAGAGTGGTTATACTAAATACCCATGTTTTATTTGTCTCTGGGCCAGTCGAGCTAAATCACGTCATTGGACTGCAAAAAATTGGCCTGTGAGAGATGCTCTTGTTGTTGGGGAAAGAAATGTTATAAATGAACCCTTAGTTTCAAGAGAAAAAATCATTCTTCCGCCGTTGCATATAAAATTAGGGCTAATGAAGAAATTTGTTAGGGCTCTCGATAGAAATGGTCAATGTTTCTAGTTTATTTCTCACAAATTTTCTGGTTTAAGTACTGAAAAACTAAAAGTAGGTATCTTTGATGCACCTCAAATACGTAAATTGATGAAAGACACAACTAATTATGAGACTTGTATGAATGATGTGGAGGGGCTTGCCTGGCAATCTTTTGTAGCAGTTGCACAAAATTTCCTCGGAAATCATAAGGCTGACAACTATGTAGAACTAGTAGAGGAAATGCTGGTGCGATTCAAAGATTTAGGCTGTAATATGATTATAAAATTACACTATCTCAATAGTCTACATCAATCTACATCATTTCCAACACAATTTAGGAGATCTAAGCGTAGAACAAGGGGACGTTTCCACCAAGACCTAAAAACAATGGAGAATAGATACCAAGGAAGGTGGGACAGTCTTATGATGGCTGACTATTGCTGGGGAATCATGCGAGATTGCCCGAGTCAGTTTCATTCTAGAAAATCACTCAAAAGACAATTTCTTGGTGTTTAATGTCAATAAAATATATATTTTTTCGTGAATTGTTTTTTTTTCTCGGGAACTAGAGCTGACAGAAGAAAACGGGTAACATTTTTGATATCGCCATGTAAGACATACTTAAAATCGGGTCTAAAATCGCCAGCACCAAAATGGTTGTAGGCCAGTGTTATTATTGTAAATTTATTGCATTTTCGCGAGGTAATTGAATATAAATATGCTTTCTACATTTTACGTCGCTAATTATTCGAATTTTTTAATAGAAACAATTCGCCCTTAAGCAGGATTCGAACCGATGTCCATGCCTTGCCGGACCATAGCTTTAGCGACTAAGCTATTAAGGACAGTGAATTCAAATCATTGTGGGAAGGCCTAAGTCACATTAAGGAAACAGATGTATATTTCGCCCGTAGTCGGCAGTTGTGTAAATTTATTGCATTTTCGCGAAGTACTTTGAATGTAAATATGCTTTCTACATTTTACGACGCTAATTACCCGAATATTTTAATAGAAAATATTGGCCCTTAAGCAGGATTCGAAGCCACGTCAATGGCTTGCCGGACCAGGCTTAAATATATATATATATCCAAGATCTAATCTCCTCTGTCTAGTCATTGTTTTCGTTAACAATTGTGCCTAAATATTTACATCCTTTGACTTTCACTACTTGTTATTAACATCTTTTGACTTTCAGTATTTGTTCTCTTCTTATCCATAAACTATCCTGCCGTTTTTTGGATTTTACCGTTTTTGCGGTGCAAACTTAAACTTTGTTCTTCGCTAGCTTCCACTACTTGATCAGATATTGTCTGTAAGTCATCTATAAATTCAGCAATAAATATCGTGTCATCTGCATATCTAATATTATTTATATATTTTCCATTAACTTTGTTACAATTGTTTCTTCGAATGATTTCTTAATTATTTCTTTTGAGTATAAGTTAAATATCAGGGTACACACTCCTGCCTTACTCATATATTTACCTGTATTTGTTCTGATATGAGACTTCACACTATTACATTGCTTAATGTAGTAATCATTAACAAATACTTACTCTTAAATGTTTTATTTGGAGTTATAGAATATCTGAGTTCTATATGAAAAAGCGGCATTTGAATAAGTGAAAGAAGAAGTAATAATGAGAAAGAATAATGAATCATTATTTACATTCAAAAATCGTTTATTTTACGTTGCAGGTTGGTAGACAAGACAAATTCATGTTTGTATTTGCTAACTACTCCTGCGCTCTTTAACTACAATGCCACAATTGGATTATCGCTTTTTGCTATATTAAAGGTAAGCATATTTACATATTTAAATATTTACATATTACCCGACACCCTTTAGAGTAAAAGGGTTTTTGATATATATATAAATATAATATTTTCGTGACCTTGGTATGATATGGTAAATTCAATCAGTCGGCGATTAAAGGTCTGGCTTACTTCAAAGTATATATATTTAAAACAACCCTACATGTTTCGGCAATGATGCCTTTATCAAGGATATAAAATATAAAAAAATTATTTATTAATTTTTTTGCAATTTTTAACATTTTTGTAGGAATACAATACACTTTTGTAGACATTTTGGACTTAAATCTGATACAAATGATTCCATTTATCTGTTGTCCGTCGAATATAGATAGATGGTATTATTATTACGAAGTATTTTACATGTATAGTTTTTATGCAATAAATCCTCATCCGGTATTTCAGGAACTTCACTAAATGATCAGCAAAGAATTGAATTTAAGGGTCACTGACATCATTATTATCTAGAATAAGAGTTACTTTCTTATCATTATTCATTTTATCCGCGTTACCAATTAATTGCTATGCTGTCCTAGCTTTATTTTCGGCCGTCATAATGTAATTCGTTTTCAAAAATACCATATTATTTATCTAACAACCCATACCATTACTGAACTGCCACCAAGTTGTTGTCGCAATAAAATGCCGTTTTCTTTTCTTAAATCATGGTAGTAATACGGGAAACCATCTATTCAAACCAAATTAATTTTTTTTTCGTCAGAAAAGTTTTTAATTAGTTTATCCACACCATATCATTTTGTGCGAACCGTAGTTTTGAAGAGGCATGACGTTCTATTAAGGGCGGCTTTTATTGTAAGTCTTATCTACAAGTTTAACACAACAAGTTCGTTATCGTTTATAACTTTATCGAGGTAAAACTCCTCATTTTGAGTAATCAAACCACTCATCAGAGAGTTAATTTGTCTCAACATAGACATTCAGCTCATTCATTTAAGTATCAGTTTCTTTTATATATCATCAAACTTAAAGTCATTCAAACAGTGCCGATTCAGTTAATTAATTACAAGACACAAACTATCACAACAGTCATACTCAGAAGATAAATAGCTTAAGTTGTTGTATATTTAAAAATAAGTGTAATTAGTGTAAATAAATATATTTAGATCAATTGCATTTATTCAGACACTAACTTTTCACCGAAGAAAAAACAATAAAGCGTATACAAACTTACACCTTGTGCGCGGTGAGTTAATTCATTAATCGAGCTGAAATCAAAGGGAACGAGCGACGAAGCATCGTCACCGGAACCGGAACAGCCCGTCCATTTGTTAATAGGTTTTCAGAATTTTGAGAGTTCATTTTTTTAGTCGCGATTATTAAAAATATAATAAAATTTTCGGAATAAAATATCTCGTTTCACTATATTGGGTTTAACATTAAGAAAACATTTCTCGTATTTGTAAACAAAATTCCAGGATACCGATATATCTCAGTATACGGAAAAAAATATTTGCACATTAATTTCTTATCTATGTTTTTTATTGGGGTTGATTTTAAGTAAATATCTTTCAGGTTACTAATGTTATTAAGGCAGCAGTAAACGCAGCTGGTTTTATTTATGCGGCGTACGTTATGGCATCCTATGGTCAAAAGCTTATGTCAAAGGTAAAATAAATTATTAATAAAACCGCTGTAACAAGTTATATACATACCTATTTCAGTCTGAATCAATTGGAGAGTCAATCTATAATTCTAAATGGTACAATGCTAGTAGAGATTTGAAAAAAGATGCATTATTTATAATCTTGCGAGCACAGAAACCTTCTTTATTAAAGGCTGGTTTCGGATTTTATTTTCATTTACCACTTTTTACTCAAGTAAGTACAAGGCAATGTACACAAAAGAGACAGCCTTGAATTAAATGTTACAAGGGAAGCCAGCGAGCTTTCACATTTAGTAAAAAATTGTTTCACAAAATTTAATTTTTATTCTTCTTTCAGATAATGAGAGGAGCTTATACTTTCATGTCACTACAAACAAACACTTAAAACGGACGAACAATCCAATTTATTAGAATACATTTAATAAAACCCGATGTTGCAGATAACGCATTATTTTCATCTGCTGCATTCTCTGCACCTACCTACACATGGTTTTAAATGTTTGCTTTTATATCTATATTTGCAAATAAATTCTTTTCCTTACGAATTTAATTTTGGTATTCCGAACCAATGAAGTAATTTTGGAGTGACCTTAAGGCCAAATTACAAACTTCTAATAAATTATAAACATTAAAATTTGTTTTTGTCATTTTCTTTCAATTAATCATAAAAATTGTTGTTTTTCTTGTAAGAATACAACAACTACTAGATGCCAGTGTAAGTGTAATTTAGAAAATAAAGTATTTTACTCTATTTTTAGTTGTTTACGTCATCATTACCAATTTATTCACATACACAGGCTATTTACTAAGCATGCGGCAAAAATTAATGGAATTATTCCTTGGATTTTTATGTTATGGGATTATTTAGATGCTCTGTTTCGAAGATATAGGGGCTAAAAGACCTTAAAAAAACAATACTTCATCCCTATTACATGTAACAGTTCTTAATCTACAAAAACTTCTGAAAATGACTACGAACAGCTAGTATGCAGCATCCAATCTTCTCCTCATTGAGTACCAAATCCTATCAAAAATACCAGGGTCGTTTCTAATTGTATTACACCCATCAATTATCCAATTTCTCAAATCTTATTAATTTTCAGTTGGAGTCGTCTACACTAATGTCTTCAAGTAGTACCATAGGAATCAAGCAGGTCATAAGGAAGATTCACATTAACAAATGCAGCGATTTTCTAATGTTGCGCATAAAGCACATTATATTTTTTGTTGCCAATGATTAATATTTCAAGAAATACATGTTGTAATTCTTCCAATAAGCCAGTCACCCAGAATTCCAGCCCAAATGTTTAGCGAAAATTGATGTTGAAAGTGATCTTCAAGTACCGCATGTGGGTTTTTATCAGCGCACATGGTTATTATGGTTCTTAATTGCATTTCTTACGAAATGCTTCTACGGTAAAAAAATAAGCGTCAGTAGTTGAATGATGTGAATCAATGTATGCAGAAATCACTGACAAAATGCAATTCAAGGAGGAAAATCAACAAATTTAATTCCTGAGTGCATTGAATGTGATATGGACACAAGCACTGCTACTTAAAAATTTTCAGCACTGGCCTATTACCTACATTCGAAGCATTTTCTATTTTTCTGGAAAAAGTATCTGAATCTTCCTCTGTCATGTTCATCATATTTTCTTGCAATTCTACCGTTACTATTATATTTGGCCTTGCTGGTCCCTCGTTGGTATAAATGGGCCTGTTTCATAAAGACCTAGATGGATACTATTCCTAACCAATTTCCACTGGCAAGTCGATACATAAAATGCAAATCAGTCATCTCGGCCTTTGTATAGCATGCTACCGGCAAGTAACAAAAATTGATTTCACAAAAATGACTACTGACGCTTTACAATATACTGCGGAAACATGGTAAGGTTAGCCTTCAGATGCACTAGTGGGGAGCGTTACTGGTAAAGATATAATTTAACGGGCCAGGCCCAGACTACGGCCAGTGAAGACGAATGACGTTCTTATCAAAACGTTAATGAGTGTCTGACTATAACAAAAGAGAATAAGGGCGCTACTGTGCATAAAGATTAAATTGTAACTAGAGTTCATACCTCACATGGGGAACATATATTATATAATGTACCTATAAGGTGCGAGATCTATAGCAAGGAGTTCTAAATACATGCAACTTCACGAAAATGTTATTCTTTAAAAAACCTCTGCTTCTTAAGAAAACACGATTGAACTACTAAAACTTTATTTACCATGTACAGGGTGCTCAAAAATTAAGAAATACAAAATTGATTTAACAGATACATACTATTTTTTTTTTTAGTTTCAAAAATATGTAAAATGAAATATATTTAAATTTAACGGTATTGTCTCTTACTGTCACAATTAACCCTAGAATGGTACGTTGGTGTCGCCTATGACACAGCTACACTTAATCTCTTTCTCAAACGCATAATTGAAGAGAGAAGTTAGCGACCACCTACGTACCTCTCGACGTGTCAGTACAGCTTTGAATGCGGTAGTTGTAAGTGCTCTGTTCTGTTTTACGTATCGATAGCAATTGGTTGTCACATACGACTCCAGAATACCATTCTTGATATTATTTTTTTAATTTACAAAATATGGCTTCCACTAGTAAAGCATTGACTCAAGCAGAGTTAGAGGATATTATACGTTCTTACGAGAGAGGCGAAACAGATTTGGACAATATTGTTCCAGAAATAGTGAGCGACGACAGTGTATCTGAAGATGAGGAACTTTTAGACAGTGAGCATTCAGATACTTTTTCTGTCGAGTCTAGCAGTGAGGGAAAGAGTCCGAAGAAGAATCTGTTACACGTCGAAGGCAATTTATGGAAAAAATGGTTACAAATGGTATAAATCACCATTTTTTCAAAAAATAGCCGTACAGTGCAAAAGAACATTGTGCTTCGATTACAAGGGCCAAAGTCAAACGCATTAAAAGCTGCAGATGAGATTGAAGCATGGAAGTTATTTTTTACCGACGAAATGATTAATTGTATTATTCAACACACAAACCAAGAAATAACAAGACAATCCTCCAAATATGCTAATAATCAAAGCTTTATAGGGTGTACTAATAGACAAGAAATATTGGCCTTATTCGGGCTGTTGTATATGAGTGGGGTTCTAAAAACAAGTTCTCTAAGTACTTCTGATTTATGGTCCAGACAATATGGATTACCCATTTTCAGAGCAACCATGTCACGAAAACGTTTTGAGTTTTTACTTAATTGTCTTCGCTTTGATGACAGAAATACCAGCCAAGAGCGTAAGGATGATAAATTTGCACCTATCAGATTTCTGTGGGATACATTTATTGAAAAGTGTTCAGAAAATTATACACCTGGCGCATATGTAACTGTAGACGAACAACTTCTTGGTTTTAGAGGAAGATGTCCATTCAAAATCTATATTTCAAATATGCCGGATAAATATGGCATAAAAATTGTTATGATGTGCGACTCTAAAACATTTTACATGCTGTCTGCTATTCCATATATTGGAAAAGAAAGAAGAACTAGTTCTGAAACTTTACCTTCTCAATATGTCCTGAAACTGTGTGAAAGCATATATGGAACAAACCGGAATGTTACCATGGATAACTGGTTCTCGTCCTCGGATTTGGCAAATAAATTATTGGAAAAGAAACTAACCATGGTAGGAACGTTACGTAAAAATAAAGCAGATATTCCGCCAACTTTCTTGAAGAAAAAAGCTACTGTTCCTAGCTCTGATTTTGCTTAGGACGAAAATAAAACTATGGTTTCGTTTTCGCCTAAAAAGAATAAAATAGTTTTGTTGTTGTCAACTTTTCACACTTATGGCGAAATTGAAGACGAAACTAAAAAACCCGAAATCATTCTATTTTATAATTCGACGCAAGGTGGTGTAGATACATATGATCAATTGTGTCACTCAAAAACTGTGTCACGAAAAACCCGTCGATGGCCTTTACGTGTATTTTATGGAATGGTAGATGGAATTGGAATCAATGCTTATGTTATCCATAACGCCAACAAACAAAAACAAAATAGTGCTTATAAATACATCCCAAGAAGACAATTTCTTCAAAACTTAGGCATGCAATTGATCAAACCACAATTGGAAAGCAGACTGAATGTGCCAACAATATCCAGATATTTACGTCTACTAATTCAGGATATTTTAGGTGTGGAAGAAAAGAATCCTAGTTTGGAAAAAAGAAATCAACCTGTCGGTCAGAAACGTTGTCATATTTGCCCTAGAAATGCCAACAGAAAAGGTCGAGAACTATGTGTGAGATGCGGTGAACACATTTGTGCTGAACACAGAAGGCCTATTTGTCCTCCCTGCAGTGAAGAACTGTAATTAGTATTTTTGTGAGAATAACTGTATATTTTTGTACCATTTTATTTTTTATAATAAAATTAATGTAAAATTATACTTTTGTTTTTATTTTGAACGATAACTATATAAAAGTTAAAGATATAATGATGTGTCATATGCGACACCACTGTACTAGTCATGTACTAGAAAATAACGATACCATTCTAGGGTTAATGTTTACTTCTCTAGCGAATTAATTTTTACAATAAGCACTATCGTAAAAAAACTTATTTATTGTAAATTGTATAATTCTATGAAATAGCTAAGTAGGATTCGAAACTAATTAAATTACAGATGTCATTATGACAATTAGTTCTGTTTACGTAGAATGCCAAAGTGTATACTTATTTAAATAATTAAATATGCCTATGAAATTGACCAAACAAGATAAAATTGAAATAATTTTCCTTGTTAGCGATAATTATAAAACGTTTCGGGGAACAGCAATAATATTCAACGAAAGACCCTAACAAAAATATAAATTTTACAATTGCAAGAAATATCCTCTCTAAATTTAAAACTTTTGGAAGTGTAGATAATAGGTTTAGTAAGAAGCGAAGATCAAGAATTGCAAGTGAAGAAACCAGGCGCGGCTCGTGATGACGTATTTGGGAGGGCGCGTACAATGATTTTCTTAGTAAACACCGAAAACACACGAGGCACTCGCATCATTGTACGCGCCCTCCCAAATACGTCATCACGAGCCGCGCCTGGAAGAAACCGTTGCACAAGTATTATTGTCCGTGGTAGTAGATGGAAGAAAAATCACTGCGTATTAGATTTCCAACATTGCCAAATAATATTTGCAAAAGCTCCAATTAAAAAATATTAATAGCAAATAAATACCACCCGCATAAATCAAAATTTGTACATACTTTGAAACCAAGAGATTATAATCGACGTTTTGAGTTCAGCAGTTTGGTACAAGGAGAGATTGAAGATGATCCCTTTATGGTGAGAAAAATTATTTTCACCGGCGAAGCAACGTTCACAGCAAATGGTACTGTCAGTTCATAAAATTATCGATGGTGGAGTGACGCAAATCCCTATTTCACGATACAGACTCGTGATCAATATTATTTTAAAACCAATGTTTGATGCGGAATATTTAAAGATCGTCCCAACGTTACTCACAATTTTTTAATAACTACTTGCACGATTTTGTACATGAACTACCGGCAAACGAAAGGCAGCAGGTATGGTACTAACAGGATGGTGGAGCTTGTCAAAGAACGAGAGATGTCATACAATATTTAAAAGTTCTTTTCAATAGAAAAATAATTGATCGGTACCCTGATATTTTTTGGTTGGCAAGATCTCCGGACCATAACCCTCTGGACTTTTTTATGGGAATACTTGAACCAGAAGGTGTATTTACAAAAACCATTTCAAGATATTGACCATTTAGAGAAAACAATTAGAGAAAGTATACAGAGAATAACTCCTGCCGCAGTTAGAAATATATTGCATGACATTTCTGCAAAAACAGCTACCTGCATGGAGAAGGGAGGTGAATATGTTGAAGCAAATGTGCAATTACAGCTAGTCCCTAACAAAAAGTTTCTATTGTCATACTAGATATATTATTGGAATTATTAGTATATTATTACTATTAGTAATAGACAAGGAGTGATTTTAAGCTAAGCTTTTATGAATTGTCATTCTTCTGCCACCCAATTATATCATCAGCATAGTAATATTATTTCAAAACATATTACCAATTACCAATCGCATCAGATCACTGTAAAGCAAGGAAAATTATATTATTTTTAAATATTTTTATGTAAGATTCTCTGTTTTAAATAAGTAAATATCTTTACAAAGTCATTATGCTCTTAAGAAGAAAACTATGTATTTGAGTAGTCTGGATCCATTTGAAAATAACAGCAACGCATTTCAAATACTTGCACACTAAAATTATGCGGTATTAAAATTAGTTCAGATAATGTTTAAATTGAGAAAATATTTATGTGCATTTGTTATATAGGACTGACAATTGCTTTAAACTAACTACGGCATGCACTTAGGTAGAAGATTTATATGGAAGAAATACATCTTCATTAGGACTATATGGTGGAGCTTCACTGCGAATACTCCTTTATATGTTCCAAATAGAGCTGTCAAAAGAAACTGGAAAGAGCTGTTGTTTGGAGAAATGAAAGACAAAATCTAATACTATAAATGTTTTCAGCAGGAGAATTTTTGAAAGACGCTGTTTAGCAAACAACTAAAACCATTATTTAAGCACTAGGGACTAGGACGAATTCTAGACTAGACATAAGAACAATGGAGCTAAAAATTAACTTGTTAGGTTAAATTACTTAAAATAAAACTTCACACTGTTACATTGCTAAATGTAGTGATTATTAACAAATACTTACCCTTGCATGTTTTATTTGAAGTTATAAAATATCTGAGTTTTACATAAAAAAGCGGCATCTGAACAAGTGAAACGAAAAGTTAATAATTAGAAAGGATAATAATAAATCGTTATTTACATTCAAGAATCGTTAATTTTACTTATACAATTAGAAAAATAACAAAATTACTTTTATTTTAGTTAATTCAAGTATATTTACAGGTTGGTAAACAAGACGAATGCAAGTTTGTCTGTACTAACTACTCCTGCGCTCTTTAACTACAGTGTGACAATTGGATTATCGCTTTTTAGTATATTAAAGGTAAGCATATTTGCATATTTCACACACAAAGTTGATAATTACAATACCTACCTACTTTTATTATTTACTTGAAATAAAGATAGATGGTTTAGTAGGTAGGCACTAAAGGGCCAGCCTGTATATATATGTGACGTGAATAGCTACGTGCGGATACAAAGGAAAAAGAAATAATCATTACTTAAACGAAATTGCCAAATTTTGATGCATATAAAAAATTGGAAAAAATAATAATTAAAGGTTGCTGATTTCCGTATTTGATAAAATAAATTAAGGTAATTAACAACTGATAAACCCTGTCAAAATACGTATTTTCTCAGTTCACAAACACAAATTTAAAGTATACGCCCGATCTGTTGTGCAGCTAATAGGCTTGTAATACTTTAATAGGAAACAAAATACCCTAAATTAAAAATGGATATTTGCAGTAAATTACACAAAGGCGGGAGTCTTATATGTATTTCCAAAAAAAATAATCCTATAAAAAAAAACAAATTTAAATAAAGTGAATAGAGGGAAAAAACAGTCTTCTTAAGGAAGTCAATTATCTGAATTCCAACAAAACGTTCAGAGGAAAAGACATGTTACCGTAAATAATTGAATGACTAATTGCGTATTAGCATGAACGTATGAGTGAAAACATAAATCTTAATGTTAAAAATCATAAAGTTTTGAAATAAAAATTGTTTTTAAACCTGCAAATAATACCAAAAACTTTACCGGAGCCATGTCCTTGAGTTGCACAAAAAAAGGTTGTTTCTTTCGACGAAAGAAACACCTGTGGAAACTTACTTTGAATTCAAGAATAAATTTATGTTATAAAATATACACGTTTGGCCCGTTTTTACCTTAAATGCGAGCTACAAGTCCATGTATATAAACGAATGTAGTTGCCAAGTTAAATACACAAGTGCGCAAGTACTGTTCGAGAAAAGTAGTGGGAACCCTTAAAGACAGGTCGATACGATCATTTCGATCATAAGCAGTGGGTAGGCATGTTTATGGAAGTATGCGGGACATATTTTTGTTTAGAATCCGCAATTAGAGATGGCAATAAAATCGGAAAGTGAGGCAGTAGAGAACTGTATTATCGTGCGAACCTCTTGAAATATATGATAGTTTTGGTAATTCCCTAAATAGTTGCCAGAAAAAAATAGGGTTAAAGTTGATTATAGAACAATAAACATATTATTTTATGGAATATGTATATATTTATACGAAAATACTTTTGAAATGGTAAGTATACTGTTTTGTTATATAAATACCAGAAATAAATTCTTAATAGATTTATCAAATTACTTGTAGGAGCAATCGTACCAGTACCGAAAAAAATGTTGTGTACCGGGGAAGAGATTTGTCGATGATCCACAAATACGGTACTTTACGTTTCCAAGAGACGATACTTTAAACAATAATTGGTTAGCAGCGGTAAATAATAGTGCACTGTTAGAAATTCCTCAGAAAAAAGTGCTACATTCATATAATGTTTGTCAAAGGCATTTTCAAGATAATCAGTTTCAAACTGAAGAAAAATTAAAATTAAATCGTGGTACAATACCTACTGTACATTTATCATTAGAAACTGATTCACAATGTACATTAGCTATAAGTTGCTCAAGCACTTCAGGTTTACAAATTGGCACACCCCAAAGAAGAAATATATCAGTTGACGCAAGTTGTCTGAATACATCAACTTCTATATCAGTTTCACCAGTATATCACACTAAAAATATTACACTCCAAAGACGTAAGTTACATGTAGATGCTGTTTTAGTTAAGTTCCATATTCATTCACAACATATGCAATTACTACTTATTTACTAAAGGCTTTGTAGATATAAGATAATTTATTATTTAACTTACTATAACTAGTAACATTTCACATTAAGTATATGTATATATTTTCTTGATTATGTCTGTATTGTTTGTAATAATTTTCTCTGATTCCAAGAGAAATTGAATTTTTGGGGAGAATGAAATGATTGGATACAAGAATTATATGTCTATAATAAATTAAAATTCTTGTATTTTTAAAATGTCAACACCGAGAAGAAATAAGTATGTGTTATTCCTTAACAGTTGTTGTGGCAAATCATTTTATAAAACTCGTGAATAAAAAATTGTCTAAACAAGATGCTAGACCCAATACGGTTGTTAATGCCTACTTACAACAACATGCATCAAAAGTGTTGCAATATATGATTTATCTAATGAACATAATTAATAAAATATTGCTTTTTTAAAAAATAGCGTTTACTTTATTAAAACTTTCAATTTAAACCCTGCAAAAAGATGTGCCAAAACAAGTGAATATTCTCGGCTGTTGTTGCAGATAATTCTTGGTGAAACATTTTAACTTCATACAGTAAATAATAAAGAATAAATTAAAACACTTGGCTTGTTTCACTATGAGATTTATTTAAATTCTCTAACATCTGTTTCGGCTGTTATACCATTCTCAAAGAGATCTATAAATCTAAAGATAAATCTCTAGATTTATAGATCTCTTTGAGAATGGGATAACAGCCGAAACAGATGTTAGAGAATTTAAATAAATCTCATAGTGAAACAAGCCAATTGTTTTAATTTATTCTTTATTATTTACTGTATGAAGTGAATATTGTTGTTACTGGCACATACTATTCTTGATGTTATGTGGAACAAACATTAGCAAAAGATGCGTAAGTATTGTTTAATTGCAGATTAAATATTAATTATATTAATTGAAATATTTTTTTTACTTTATCTAGCGACAAAATGAAGATTTTATCTGCATTTAGTCACTAGATAAAGTATAAAAACTTAAATACTTCTAATACGAGTAAATACATATACATTTAAATTTTCCGCGCAAGCAATTTAATTAAAATCCACAACTGTAGAGGGCGAATGTCTCCACGTTTTAACATGGACTTGACATCTCTTGTTTATTCAAACTCTCTGATCATAAGAGACCAATATTGTGCATGTTGGTGGTTGTTTTCTTCATTTTTATATTATTATTCACGTTCGTGATATTCTTAATAAGTATCTGAAGTTAATATTATAAGAATTATCTACTTCACATTTATTAATTTTATTGTTGAATTTAATTTGTTTCTAATTGGCAGTTATCTTTTGTATTATTTGATTTTGGCCTGTTTTTATAGTTTTTATTCAATATGTTGGTTTATACAAACGAGGAAAGGATACAAATTATTAAGTGATACTACTCTGGTAGTACTGCTCAAGAGGTAGTAGGGCGATTTATTTTTTCTTTCCAAAATAGACCTGTGCCTACAATACCAACAATAATGAGTATTGTTCATAAGTTTGAAGCTACTGGGTGTGTGCAAAATTGTCGAAAATGTATAAATAAGGTACCTAGAATGCGCGTATTGAATGAAGGAAGAGAAGAACGGGAAGTTTTAGTATGTAGCGCGGTTGAACATAATGAACCATGCTCATCGCGCCAAATTGCCGAACAAGTCAATATACCAGCCAGAAATGTAAGAAAAATCTTAAATAGGCAAGGATACCGTAGCTTTAAAATTCAAAAACGTCAAGAAATATTTCCTCACGATGAATCAAAAAAGCGTTGCATTTTGCGAACAGGTTATGGAGAAGGTCATTGCCAATAACAATTTTATTGCAAATATTTTGTTTACGGACGAATCATCCTTTTATTTACATGGGCGTCATAATCCAATGGCTACAAGATATTGGTCTAAAGCAAATTGTCATATCTATCTACCTCTGCGTACCCAGTATCCCCAAAAATTGAACGTGTGGACCGGCATTTTGGGGATCACATCATTGGTCCTTTTATTATTGACGGCACCTTAACAGCAGCTAAATATTTGCAAATGCTGCAAAATGAAATTATACCAGCTCTTCGTGCCCTTGAGGTTAATTTTGACGATATCTGGCTCCAGCAGGATAACTGTCCTGCCCATACTGCTCGTCTGGTTCAAGCATTTTTAAGGGAAACATTTCATGAACGTCTAATAAGTTCCGTTGGTACAATTGTTTGGCCGCCACGATCCCCCGACCTAACGCCCCTGGATTTCTTTTTTTGGGGGTATGTAAAACAAACCCTGTATAGTCATCAGCACAATCGAGCACGTAATCTTGGGGAACTACAACAAAAAATTGTTGATTGTGCAAATACGATAACCCCGGAAATGTTTTCGAATGTACGAAATAATTTCTATCATAGACTTGCGTACTGTCAGGAACAAAGAGGTGGATTATTTGAACATTTGATTAATTGAGAAGTTTTAACTTGGTTTTTAAGAATTCCGTTTATTTTAGAAATATATTTTAATTTCCATTACTTAGAATTATTCTTTTAGTTTATCGTACTATTCCTGTTTCCCCAGAAATTATATTTATTGAATTTTTTCATTTTGTTTTCCAAGAATTTTCTTTATTTTTTTTATCTATTTTATTTTAAAATTTATTGCCTTTAGAAGAGCATTTTTTTTTCTCTTACTTCAATACGTCTACTTTGGTAGTGTTATACATTTACTATTTTTTACAGCTTGTATTTAATGACTATTTACCTAAAAGATTCTCAAATTATGTTTTTTGCGCTCGTTGTTAACAATATTGTACATGTGCATAGCTGTATAGTATAACACTATTACGGAATACATTCATATTCATTTGTCAATTCTCCAACAAAAGTACTGGTAAAATTAAAGTACGTTGTCTATCACATCTGCTTCGGCAAACCACTAATCTAGAAGAACATTTTTATTTCTCTAAAGGTCTACTTGCCGGCTCTCGTATGTATATTTGTTAGGTAGGTACGGTTTGGCAACTTCTCACGCCTTATGTATGGGAAGCCGCATGCAAGATGATTGTAGACCGAACCTGTATAACAACCCGTATAAAGAAATCAATATTCAAAAATGCTTTACATTAATTTAAACACCAAATTTACTGATTCACTCCTAAATTACTGATTAAGATCTTACAAATTATGCGAGAAGCGTGTAATAAAACTTAATTAATGATAATGAGTTAAGTAAAGGAAAATTTAATAAATACAGTTAGATAAAGATGATAATAGAAAAATGGAAGGCTTAGCTTGACTGTCCGTCGACGTGAGATGTTCTCCATCGGCGGGTGTCCGAGGGGAAAGCAGATATTCTTCCGCGTCTCACAAAAGGCGAAAAACGGATCCTATTGTTCGTAGGTAGGACAATCTATATTAAAGAAGCAAATAACGAATGAGCATGAAATAAAATTAATCAATGATCAGACTACATACCAGAACGTTCCTTCCAATGGATTTTTAAAGTACCCAAAATGTCTAATGATGAGAAACGAAATGCTCTCGCTCGACCAAAAAAAAGCCCTAAATGGGTAATCGACACGCGCGATTAAGCAATATGTTGCTGAACAAAATCCTGTAGACAGAGGGTTGTAGGCAACTTCGTTAAGAAAGGTAATTAAAGCCACATTCAGAAACACACGTGGTAGAACAAAAAAACCATCGTACGTCTTATCGAGATGGTGTGGATCTTAAATCTGCTTACCAAGAGAGTAACACACCTAAAAAAAAACAATTAGAGTAAGGGGAAATCAATCGAAAGAAACAGAACCGTTTCGCAATCTCATGCGAATAAACGGTAATTGAAAAATATACAGGTAGGTTCACCGGAAACGAGGCAAAATAAAATAAAGAGAACGCTAGTTTGCGACAAAATAAATGACCGTTACGGACACGTAACAGAGTATGACTGTCATTTTTTAAATATTTCGACTTATTAATGTTTATTGAATATCAGGAGACATTATATAACCTAATGTTAATGAGCTAATAATGAACATGTATTAACTAGGTACTAACAATAAATGTTGCAAATGCTTTTTTCAATATAAACGTTGCATTTTCATATACAGTTTTCCCGAACATGTGTGAATAGACAAAATGTGTAACAATCGACTGTTCTCATACACCGTAAATTGTACACTAAACACTAAGTAAATAAACAAAGAAGTAAAGATTTAAGTAAGATAGGTCGGGTTCGGTGATGTTGCCAAATCGCCGAACGACGATATGGTAACCTTTTTGTAATTTTTTTCGCGGAAATAGTTAACTATACAGCAAATTGTCATAGATTTTTTTTTGTATTCTCTTTTTGTATTCACTGTATAAAACTCAGTCAAAAATAAATATGTAATATTACTAGAGATAAAACATCTAAAAAACGAAACTTTGTATTTTTTTTACGTAGAAAATATTCATTTTTGCCATACATACATTTTATTAAGCTTTGTTTAATTGTGTTTACACAATCTATCTAGTTTCAAAAGGATGGCAACAGTCATTCTCCTTACATATTGTATGGCGAAAGATAATATAAGTGATGCTGATAGTAACTAATGGCTAGAAAGTAGACAACTTTTCCCAGAGACTGTTGGTTTCATTTCCACAATATAAGATAAAAAATATATGATTAAAGACACAAACATTAATAACGGTAATTGCACGAGATGCAATTTACCCTTGAAACTGTAGACCATATTACTGCAGGATGTAAAATATAAGCCAGAACAGATTATGCCAGTAAAAAGAGCAAAAAGATATAAACTCATTAACGATACATCTATAGAGTGGGCTAGCATGTCTGCGTATCAGGACTGAATTCATTGCGTATCACCGCACGCAACGCGGTAAGTCATAGTATGTCGGGCGTACAGAAATGCGAAAGGCGACCAACGCTTGATAATATAAAAAGTATATCGGTTAATTTCCGGATTTATATTATGATGGTGCAAAATTAGTGTGTAAAGTTTACGACGAACCGCTATTTCAGTAATCTTATCCAAAGTGTGCTACGTAAATAAGGCGAACATACAAGGTGTTACAAATTCCCACACCCACCTTAAGATTTTTCGGTTTAAATGGATTGCTATATTTTTTAGAAATTATTTCGATAGCCACCTAAATTACTTTTCCAGTTGATACATGGTTATGTGCACTTCCGACAACTAGTTTTGGCTATATTGGAATTTTTGTCAAAAATTTTACAGGTGCAGCGTCTGACGTTTTACGACATAGGCTGAAGATGAGTATCGTGATTCAGATTATTCTTTGGGTATCAATTTAGGCTCTAACACTTTGTGTGTTTCAATATGATATAATGTAAAAATATATACAGGGTGTTAAATAGTTCGTGCCACATTTATCGAAATTTAAACGCTTCTCTTATCGATTTTTATAAATGGAACCTATATTTTTCGATATTGTCAGTGGCCTCTTACCTACTGCACAAGCGCAGCGTCACCATGGCAGCTAAGTATCTGTTGCCAGTCTGCGGAACTTGAAAAAATATTTTTATAGGAACTCAATATACTTTTGCAGACATTTTGAACTTAAATCTTTTTATCTATCTTTAAATCTTTAAATCTAAAGATATCTCTATAGCGAATAAATTGCCAAAATCCCTCGATTAGCAAACAAGGGCCGGCAATGGGCGTCCGTCGTTCCACCGTACATAAGTACATAAGTACATGGGCGTCCGTCGTTCCACCGTACATAAGTACATAAGCTTCAGTACTCTAAAAATGGAAGAAAGATTTCCAGCCGCCGTGAACGCCAAGCAGTACCGTAGACGGCACTCAAACAGCGAGAAATACACAATCCTAGCTATGTCCTCACCCAAGCTACACCGCACCGCTCCTATCACATAACACGCGGACGACAGTCTACCCGAGAGGTAGCGAACATGCTCAGTACAGGCGGGGCAGGCTTCACGACAAGAACAAATGAATTTAACAGAATTCACAATAGTATCACCAACTTCAATACTTACATCGAAGAAATTCTGTTTGTGCGTTAAAAGCTGAGTCCTTACTTAAAGTTCAGGGTAATCCCGTTAGCATTAAACCAATTTTGAATGATTAAAATTTCGTTGCATTAGGTTTTCTAAGGACCGCGGATCCGCAACATGCCAAGTCAACATGTGTCATCAGCAAACAATGCAATATGAGCTCTGGTGTTTAACAATGCAAGATCGTTAATAAATAATAGAAAAAGATTCTAAAAAAAAAAGATTATAAATGATTCCATTTACCTGTTGTCCGTCGAATATAGATAGAAGGTATGATTATAACGAAGTATTAAAAATGTACTATTTTTATATTAAAAATTATCAACCCGTGTTTCAAAAACTCTATTAAATGATCGGCAAAGTGTCATTATTATCCAGAGTAAGAGTTATTTGCTTATAATTATTCGATTTACCGGCGTTACCAAATAATTGCTATGCTATCCTAGATTTATTTTCAGACGTCATACTGTAATTTGTTTTTAAAAATATCATATTATTTATCTAAACAAACCATAGTTATCATTACTGAACTGCTACCGAGGTGTCCCAATAATATTTTCGCGGATGTAATCTTAAAAATATAATAAAATTTTCGGAATAAAACATCTCGTTTAACTATATTGGGTTTAACATTAAGAAAACATTTCTCGTGTTTGTAAACAAATTCCAGGATACCTATATATCTCAGTATACGGAAAAAATATTTGAACATTAATTTCTTATCTATATTTTGTTGGGGTTGATTTTAAGTTAATGCTTTCAGGCTACCAATGTTATTAAGGCAGCAGTAAACGCAATAGGTTTTATTTACGCGTCGTATATTATGTCATCCTACGGCCAACAGCTTATGTCAAAGGTAAAATAAATTTAAATAAAGCCGCTGTAACAAGTTATAAACATACTTATTTCAGTCTGAATCGATTGGAGAGTCAATTTATAATTCTAAATGGTACAATGCTAGCAGGGATTTGAAAAAAGATACATTATTTATAATCTTGCGAGCACAGAAACCTTCTTTATTAAAGGCTGGGTTCGGATTTTATTTTCATTTACCACTTTTTACTCAAGTAAGTACAAGGCAATGTACATAAAGGAGACACCCGTGAATTAAATTTTACAAGGGAAGCCAACGGGCTTTTACATTTAATAAAAATTTTTTTAACAAATTTTAATTCTTATTCTTCTTTCAGATAATGAGAGGAGCTTATACTTTCATGTCACTACAAACCAATACTTAAAACGGACAAACACAATCCAATTTATTAGAATACATTTAATAAAACCCGACGTTGCAGATAACACATTATTTTCATCTGCTGCATTCTCTGCACTTACCTACTCATGATTTTAAATATTTGCTTGTACATATATCTATATTTGCAAAATAAAATATTTTTCTTATGAATTTAATTTTGGTATTCCTAACCAATGAACTAATTTTAAAGTGAGCTTAACGCTAAATTACAAACTTCTAATACAATATAAACACTAAAGTTTGTTTTTGTCATTTATAATTAATCATAAGGATTATTGTTTTTCTCCTAATAATAAAATAATTTTTAGATGACACTGTAAGTGTAATTTACGACATCATTACCAATTTATTCATCTACACAGGCTGTTTACTGATCATGTGGCCCACATTCAGGGAATTATTCCTTGGACTATTTAAGGATTTTTTTTTGTCATGGGACGATTTAGATGCTTTGCTTCGACGATATAGAACGATAAAGGCTTTTCGAAAAAAAAACCAATACTTAATTACATACTCGTACATATAATTTCTCAAATCTTCTTTATTTTCAGCTGGAATAGTATGCACTACTATATTCCAGTGGTCTCATAGGAATCAAGCAGGTCATAAGTGAGATTCGCATTAATCAATCAGCGATCTTCTAATGTTGCGCATAAAGCACATTATATTTCTCGTTGTCAATGATAAGTTTTTCAAGAAATACAGGTTGTGATTCTTCCATTGGTAAGTTTACGGTAGAAATACCGATACAATAAGGCAGTCAGCCAGAATTCCAACTCAAATATTTCGCGAAAATTGATGTTGAAAGCGATCTTCAAGTACAACATGCGGGTTTTCATCAGTCCGCACATGGTTATCATGGTTCCTAATTGAATTTCCTAAGAAATGCTTTGGAAATAAAATCAGCGTCAATGGTTGAATGATGTGATTCAATATATGTAGAAACCATTGACAAAATGCAATTTGTGGAGGAAAATTAAAGGAAATAATGCCTGAGTGCGCTGAATGTGATATGGATATCAGCACTGCTACTTAAACATTTTTGACACTGGCCTATTACTTACATTCAAAGTATCTGCATCTTCCTCTGTCATGTACAGCACATTTTCTTGCAAATATCGTTACAATGGTATTCGGCCGCCATTTTGTGTTAATGGGCGTTTCGTGAAGGCCTTGACGGATACAACTTCTAACGAATTTCAACTGGCAAGTAAATACATACAATGCATATCAGTCATCTCGACCTTCGTGTAGCATGCTACCCGCAAGTAGCAAAAATAGATTTAGCAAAACTTGCTATTAGTGGGGTTTGATGGTAAAGATATAATTTAACTAACCAGGCCCAGACTATGGTCAGTGCAGACGGGTGGGGTTCTTATCAAAACGTTAATGAGGATCTAATTATAACAAAAGAATAAGGGCGCCAGTGTGGTTAAATTGTAACTAGAGTTCATATGTTACACGGAGTACATACAGGGTGTTTGATCACTCGCTTTCCTAATTTGGAGGGTAGAAAGTTCCCAAAGTTTATAATGTTTTACTAAAAAAACGCATAGAAAAAGTTTTCAAATAAGCGGGAAAAAAAGAAGAAAATATAGTAAAATGTTTTTGGGACGGTCTGTATACATAGTGCATGTGTGTGTGTGTATGTGCCATCTATATTAGTTTTGTGCCATCGACTGTTATTAAAAGGAAAAATGCTGACCTGTGAACAACAGACCCACTCGTCGACATCAATCAAAATAGATAAAATAGACAAAGAATCAAACTCTGGTGTATATAAGTTAGCATGTGAAGATTGTAATAAGGTATACATAGGACAAACGGGGAGGACATTCAAAATTAGGATGAAAGAACACGAGAGAAGTCATAAAGAAAAGACAACAGATTCAACTTTCGCAAGTCATTGTATAGATATCAATCATAGTTTTAATATAGATTTCAAAATTTTACACATTCAAGATAAAAGTAAAAAACTTAACTTGATAGAAATTAATAGATACAATAGTTTAGGATTAGCTTTAAATGACCAACTAGATTTAAACAACTCCCCTCTACTAAATTTAAGATTGTAAAATTTTTCCACCATCATTTTTCTCAATAATTTTTACATACATAAATATTCAAACTTGTATTGTACATATTCAGTACTTCATCCTATTGCTGAAGCCATCGTATGGCGAAACAATATTGTAGTGAATTTACAATAAAAGAATTTTTGAAACTAGAAGTCTAATTACTTATTTCTTAGCGAAATAATTTTACATTCCTAAATATTGAGCATATGAACAAATTACAAACACACAAAAGAATAAAATAAATTAAAGAATATATTCATCTTATATATACATACAAGGTGTGGCTATAAAATAACGAGACTGATGCTGTAAAACTTTTTATTTTAAATTTTTACATATTTAATTATTATCTACTTCAATATACACTCCTCCTCCATCCCTACACTGCTCCAATCCAATTTTCCACTGTGCAACAATGGGCGTTCCGGGCATGCGTCTTCTCGGCCATCTTGGAAACGCTCAACTATCCGTACATGTGATAGACATTCATTCCCGTATACTTCTTTTAATAAAGATATGTCTCAGTTGTGGTTTTTTCAAGTTACATATATAATTCGTTACTCTGTTTAAACACATTTTTTCCCGGCAAAACAACAAATAGATCTAATACAAATGTTGGTCGTACGACTTTGGCGCATGTGCAGTTCGTCTGTCGGCCTCGTTATTGTACAGTCTACAGGTAAAATATATTATATTTTTTCTACGACGGCTAGTGTAAATAGCGAAAATCACACCAACAACGCCTCTAGTAAATGCTTCATTACGCACGTGTGCTGTAAATTAACTCCGTCCACAAGCACATTTAACTGTCAATTGTCAATTTAAAAAAAAAATAATAAAAGTAGTGAAATAGCGTGTGGTTAACGCTCAATCAAGAAACTTAAAACTTATTTCAGCATTTGTAATTTTTTCAACTGATACTCTTAGTTCTGAGAAGACTTGTTAATGCATTTTTTGGTTCTTCAAGATCTTATGTTGGTGACACTGATTTTAGATATTTGATATTTGGAATTTATATGTTCACAACCTTGTCTTCAACAAAAGTAGAAATGTAAAGAAAGTATTACACACTCGCCGCTACACGACTCGTAATTTTTTCCACTTGTATGTAATATGGTATTTACAACTCTAGTTACGTAATATACTATTACCTGAACTGTACACTGATTTATAGACACATAATATGTGTTTGTTATGTTCTATTCATGTTTTTTTTTATTAGACAAATACATTACTATTATTAATTTATATACGAGGTGTATTCAAGTTCTAAGGCCTCCTGGTGTTACTTCTCGACGTAATCTCACTGCAGACGTACACATTTTTCACAACGTCGACGCCATGATTCCATGGCCGCGACGAAGGCTTCTTTAGGAGTCTGTTTCGACCACTGGAAAATCGCTGAAGCAATAGCAGCACGGCTGGTGAACGTGCGGCCACGGACAGTGTCTTTCATTGTTGGAAACAGCCAAAAGTCACTAGGAGCAAGGTCAGGTGAGTAGGGAGCATGAGAAATTATTTCAAAGTTGTTTTCACGAAGAAACTGTTGCGTAACGTTAGCCCGATGTGCGGGTGCGTTGTCTTGGTGACACAGCACACGCGCAGCCTTTTCCGGACATTTTTGTTGCAGTGCAGGAAGGAACTTGTTCTTCAAAGCATTTTCGTAGGATGCACCTGTCACCGTAGTGCCCTTTGGAACACAATGTGTAAGGATTACGCCCTCGCTGTCCCAGAACATGGACACCAACCCTTTTCAGCACTGGCGGTTACCCGAAATTTTTTTGGTGGCGGTGAATCTGTGTGCTTCCATTGAGCTGACTGGCGCTTTGTTTCTGGATTGAAAAATGGCATCCACGTCTAATCCATTGTCACAATCGACGAAAAGAAAGTCTCATTAATGCCTTGGTTGCGCGTCAACATTGCTTGGCAACATGCCACACGAGCAGCCTTGTGGTCGTCCGTCAGCATTCGTGGCACCCACCTGGAGGACATTTTTCGCATTTTCAGGTCGTCATGCAGGATTGTGTGCACAGAACCCACGGAAATGCTAACACTGGAGGCGATCCGTTCAACTGTCATTCGGCGATCCCCAAAACAAGTCTCTCCACTTTCTCGATCATGTCGTCAGACCGGCTTGTGCGAGCCCGAGGTTGTTTCGGTTTGTTGTCACACGATGTTCTGCCTTCATTAAACTGTCGCACCCACGAACGCACTTTCGACACATCCATAACTCCATCACCACATGTCTCCTTCAACTGTCGATGAATTTCAATTGGTGTCACACCACGCAAATTCAGAAAACGAATGATTGCACGCTGTTCAAGTAAGGAAAACGTAGCCATTTTAAGTATCTAAAACATTTTTCATTCTCGACGCTGCCGCTACAATTTCATCTGCCGTACAGTGCTGCCATCTCTGTGACGTATTGATAACGAACGCACGCTCATTTTAAAACAATGCACATGCTTCTATCTCTTTCCAGTCTGGAGAAAAAAAAATCGGAGGCCTTAGAACTTGAATGCACCTTGTATGAGACAAAATTAAGTGAGTTGAAAAACAAGGGGTGATGGAAAATGTGTGGAAAACAGGAAAAGAAAGTTCTATCAAAATCGATCGAAAAAGTTAAAATAAGCATAATAAGTCGAAAATCTGCAGTCAGAACGAATAAACAAGTTTACTTCTTAAACTATAAGATTAACGCTTGTAACGGACCCCACTCCAAAAGCAATGAAATGCATTGTGTTGTGTGCCATTTATTGTATTTAACTGTTGACGCGCACGAACGATTCAAAACTTTTGGACAATCATGTATATTATTTTGTATATAAATATATTTATGCATGTATTTATTTTCTTTTCAGTTATGCTAGCTTGGCTCACATCTCGCTGTAATGCGAGGATCCCCCTCTTATGTCTGCGCGCGCTGTAGAGTGTTGCCCCATTTCTGCGTGTGGTTCCCTCAACTCATCAATTTCGTTTTTCTTCTATTCCGTGTGTACATGAGGCCCTAATTTCAATAGTAAAGACATTTGATTAGCCTAGCGTTGTGACGATGCTCTAACTAATCAAGCCCTGAGAAAACCTCCCGAATACTCTTACCCTTTCTCGTATGCGTTGTAATGATGCGACGATTCTCTGTTCTACATTCTTTTAATAATGCACTTTCGAGACTCCGTTTAGCAAACCTTTAGTAAATACCGCGTTACGAAATTTTGTCCCGTAGTCGAAAGAACCACTTGAAGGACGCCGAGCGTCCGCCGCCTACAGAAGACGTCATAGCCCGAGCGCGAATATCACACCAACCATCCAGTAATTCTCGAGGGTTAAGGGTAATAAAGAAACGTACATTTACTTTTGTCAAAATATCAATCCCCGTAAATGATTTCAGTTAAAAAGAATTAATATAATTTTAATTACGTTTCTCCCGATAAACGAAGTTCCGAATATACGAGTATATCTGAAGTCATTATATCCCGTAATACAAAATATCATCCGGAAAGAACAAAATTCCGATCCCCCGTTAAAAGTAACATATTAATTTTGACTTTCCCATTAAGACCGGTAAGCTAAGCGAGACAAAGTTATTTCTTTTTCAGAATATGTTTCTTTATACACGTGTCCCGTATCGTTATGTTCAAATTTTAGGAGTGTAAAGTAGACTTCATTTCAAGTAACAAAAACGCAAAACTTGTATATCCATTTTTATTTGTTTCAAAAGTAACAAATCTATGAATGTGATTGTCAGATCATGGAAAAAAATTTAATCCTAGAGTCAATACAAACTGATTTTATTTAAAAAAATGTTATACGATTCAATAACAGGCCTGTGATTGAAAACGTCCCATAATAAAATGTTATCTTAAAATAAATAAACACATACAGTAATTTCTTGGAAATCTACAAAAAAAAGTACTGGAAATTTATTTATGATAAAGAAGGTTTTTACTTATTTCGTAAGTGCTGAACCATGAATATCATACAATAAACAATTGTTCAGATGACTGTTAACGTTGCATTTTTTAATAAAGGATTACATTACGTTTCAATTCATACAACAGCTTATTAGTAAATGGACACGTTTTCTTTATTCAAAATACCTTACCGATTTTCTTCTCAAGAGTATGCGGACATGCATTTTGTGTATGGCTACTGTAACGGCAGTGCACGTCAAGCAGTTATTGAATACCGACATCGGTTTCCCGATAGTCGCATTCCTCATTACAGAACGTTTCTGGAGGTACACAGACAATTTCGGGAATGCGGACTGCGTGATTATCTTTTCGACGAAGAGTAAATTCGCCAGCAGACGTAGAGGAAGAAGCAGTAGCTATTGTTACAAGGGATCCAATTCTCAGTGTACGTCGAATCACTAGACAACTAGGAGTGCCACGAACGACAATTTGGCGAATTTTAAAACGTGAGGGCTTATATCCATATCACTATCGCAGGGGATACGGTTTGCTTGAGGCAGACCACCATGCTCGTCTAGTTTATTCTACCTAGACATTAAGACAGTCACGGCTTCATTTTAATTTCTGGAGAATAGTCCTCTGGACAGATGAATCTACGTTCACAAGAAGTGGTGTTACAAATCTGAGAAACTTGCACAGGTAGTCATCAGAAAATCCCAATGCTATACGCCCATCTAAATTTCAACATGAATTTTCTATTAACGTTTGAGCGGCCCAAATCGATGACTTGTTGATTGGTCCTGTCGTTCTTCCTGGGAGGTTAAATGCGGACAATTACCTTCAATTTCTTATTGACGAACTGCCAGGGCTTTTAGAGGATTTAGAACAATTATCCAAGATGGATTGGTTGAGGTGGTCCTGTTGCATGGCCACACTGATCACTCGATCTTAATCCCCTTGACTTTTATTTATGGGGGTACATGAAAAATTTAATCTACGCGCAAGTTTCGAACACAAGAGACGAGTTTTTGGATCGTATTCACCTGGCTGCCGAGCAAATTCGACAAAACAAGTATGAAATTGGGATAAGTACTTCTTCTGTTGGCTTACGGGCACAAGCCTGCATTAAACAAGGAGGTGGACATTTCTGCATCTGCATTTCGAAAATATTATTAATTGAACTTTTTTAAATAAAATCGGTTTTTATTGACTTTGGGATTACATTTTTTTTATGATCTGACAATCACATTCATAGATCTGTAACTTTGAAACAAATAAAAATGGATATACAAGTTTTGCGTTTTTGTTACTTGAAATGAAGTCTACTTTACACTCCTAAAATTTGAACATAGCGATACGGGACAGCTTGTATAGTCGAAAGTCCAGCTAAGTCCAAACTAACGTAGTTTCATGCGATTCAAGAAATCAGGAAAAATGTATAAACCGTAAATATTTTCATTGTGTCAAAAATTGAACTAGATTTATAAAATCACATTTTTATATATTAAACTCAAATGACAGATTTTCGTTTGGCGTATTCGCAATAGTTTTTGTTAAAGGTTAGTTTTTTTGAAAATATTAATTTATGTATTTGAAACGACAATTACCGATTAAAGATATTAAATTAACTGTAACTAGGTTTAGTACTGGACGCTCCTAAGGACTCTCAACAAATATAGCGTTTTATATTATTTCATTTTGGATTTGATTAATCCTGTTTATTATGTTCTTATTGTATGAAGATTAATAATTATTTTACATGTGAATAAAATATACCTGTCTTAATAAAAAAGAAAACACTGTCTCTCATTTGACAGCATTGCACGATCACCATACTTTCGCAAGTCACAAAGCACCAAGGATGCTTCTAACTCGAATACACAGGAGTATTCACCAAAGTTCAATAAAAGCAACAAACTTAGTTTTAATCAAAAGAACCCGTATCTCGACTGAGATTTTCCCGAAAAGCTATATTAATGACATCGTTTTCATAGCTGTCATTAAAATTCAAAAAGTAAATCGTGAACTGGTTACTGCCAATATTCAAATTTTGAAGTTACTGATAAGAGAAGCGACTGGCCTGCCCTCAGCAGACACAAGCGTAACTATAAACATAGGTACCTATATATGTGGTTGCCTATGTTTTCTTGAAAGTATTTATTTAAATCATTTGAATATTTTGAAAATTTTATCTCAATTAATTATTAAATTAATTATCACCGCTCCTGAGTAACTAGTACACGTTAAACGCTTAAAATATTCTAATATAAATCTCATATTAAAGTAACTTTCACTAGTGTTTGTAGCAAAGGTTAATTAATTATGTTATTTGAATTCATATCTTTCATGTATCTGCATTTTGTTAAGCCACAGCCAAATTACAAACTTGCTTACAAAAATTGTAAATTCAGTAACGAAAGTGTTATTGTAAAGAAGCTAAAATGACGCATGAAAACAGCTACATTAATCAAGCAATTAAATTAATAAAATTCCCAATATTTTTTTCCATTTCTATAAAAATATTATTATTAAGCAATTTAACTATTACATAACGCACGTTGTTTTTCTATTAATTATTTTTATGAACCTTATTTGATGTCAGCTGAAAGCATTGTATATTTGAAATGCAAAATGTACAAAAAATTCATTTAAATAGTATCTCCAAATAATAAATAACACAGGTCAATACAATTTTTGCTGAATGAGATCTATTGATATTTTTTGATTCTTTACCTGACGGAATCTCTCAAATCAGCCCTAGTTTTGTTTCACCAGACTACATTTTTTCAGAAATCGCTTTATAGAAATTAACAGTTTTAATAATACAAGTTTAAACTCAAGTCTGAATTAGGTTTTCATATTAAATCAAATCAAACGTAATAATATACTTATCTCGGTTTCCGGGTTGGAAACGCGTCGAGTTAGGCGTAATTGCCAACGTTTCGTCCACTGTTTCAAGGGACATCTTCAGGGCTGTACGTAGATGTTCGTCGTTTCGCAGTAGCTTGAAGAATGCTATGACAGAGACCGGTATAACTTATATAGGGGGGGACCGAGTCAGATGTTGGCCTGCTATTGGCTGGGGACAATAAGCCAATGGCATGCGTCGTATGGGCGTGGTGATTCTTAGTAGAGTTCAGTAGAGTTTGCCACGTCGGATGTAACGTATAGCCATCGTCTCTATTGAGATTGCGGGAATGTTTGTAAATTTCAGTAGATTCACGGATTTTCCTAGGGAAATAATGCGATTCACGGGACAGAAGCTTGACATCTTTGAATAGAATTTGATGACCGGAGTTGAGTTTGTGTTCTGCCAGCGCTGAACCGGCTATATGTAAGAGTCTAGTACAACGTTCATGTTCGGACACACGCACGCCGCCTGGCCGCTTAGTTTCGCCAATGTACACACTGCCACACGACTACGGAATGCGATACACTCCTTGTGCTTGGAGCGGAGATATTTTGTAAAATATTGCAAAATATAAAGGACAGGATATAAATGTCATTTATATCCTGTCATTTATATTTTGTATCCTCTTGATAAAGGCGTACTGCCGAAACATGTAGTTTTTTAAATACATATATTTTGAAGTAATATACAGACCTTTAATCGCCTACTGATTAGGTTTACCATATCATACCAAGGTCACGAAGTTATTATATATATATATATATATATATATATATATATATATATATATATACATATATATGTTAAACGTAATGCTAATGAGAACTCATAATTATTGAATTCTCACATACATGCCATTGCCGCTCTAATTCGTTGCATCAATTTCTACACATAACAAAATCACCTTTGTCTAAGAATGTAGCTGCAACGTGTCACGGCGTCAACCGTCCAGGTTGTCCGGGAAAATGAAAAAATGTGTGAAAGCCGTATCCATCCGGGATGTGCAGACGTCGACGTTTCATAGTTATTACTAATTATCAATACATGTATTGACAATGTATTGACAATTAGTAATAACTATGACATTTTCCCGGACAACCTGGACGGTTGACGCCGTGACACGTTGCAGCTACATTCTTAGACAAAGGTGATTTTGTTATGTGTAGAAATTGATGCAACGAATTAGAGCGGCAATGGCATGTATGTGAGAATTCAATAATTATGAGTTCCCATTAGCATTACGTTTAACATCATTAGTATATATACACGCAGTATAGAAATGAAAGTCGTATCTATTTCTGGGTAAGGTGTATTGACAATTAGTAATAACTATGAAACGTCGACGTCTGCACATCACGGATGGATACGGCTTTCACACATTTTTTCATATATATATATATACAGCGTTAGTAAAAAGTCCCGGAACGGTCGAATAACTTTGTTATTTGAAAATTATGATTTCTGAAATTTGGTATGGGGGTATAGTTAATATAAATGCATTTTATGCAATACACTTAATATTTTTTTTTCACTTCCGGTTTAATCGGCAATACGTCCAACTTTTTTTTTTAAATGGAACGGCCAGTTTTTTTTAACACTATTGAATGCAAAATAAAAAACAACGTTCAGGAAGTTTTAAAATGTTTATTTTTATTCACAAGAAAACAGTTAAAAAATTAAAAAAGTGTCCTAATACAGAAAAATCAAGGTACATGTCTATTCAGGTTGCGATTACAATAATTGTTCAAAATGCTTTCCATTTACAATTTGACAAAAATGTAAACGGTCGGTAAAATTTCTTATTGAATTTTGTATTTGTTCTGGAGTGATGCGATTGGCTTCTTGAACTATTCTCTCTTCCAATTGTTCAAGATTATGGGGACGATTTTTGTACACTTGACATTTCAAGTGACCCCAAAAGAAAAAATCTAATGGCGAGAGATCTGGCGAACGTGCTGGCCATTCGAATGCTCCTCTACGTCCGATCCAACGTCCCGGAAAAATGTCATTCAAATAATCGCGGACATTATGGGCAAAATGGGGGGGAGCTCCATCTAGTTGAAACCAAAAATGTGCATTAGGGTGATCACCTATGTTTGCATTTGGGAAGAGGGCCGCAAGTGCTGGAACAATCTCATTTCGCAATAAATTTAAGTAGACGTTGCCAGTTAAATTTCCTCTTATAAAAAATGGTCCTATGATGTTGTTTCCAACAAGACCAGCCCAGACATTCACCTTTTGAGGACGCTGTGTATGGACTTCTTCAATCCAATGCGGATTTTCAATTGACCAGTAGCGACAATTATGTCTGTTCACAGTGCCGTTGAGACAAAACGTTGCCTCATCTGAAAAAATGATGTGATCTAAAACATTAGGCTGCTGTTCGATCAATTCCGTCATTGTTTCGCAAAATTGTAGTCTACGATCTGGATCATCTTCAGTTAACTCATGGACGGGATACATTTTATAGGCTTTCATTTTTGCTGATTTAAGAATTTTATGAGCAGATTTTTGAGAGATCTCATGAATTTGACCTAATTCTGTTGTGGACACGTGATGATTTTCTTCCACTGTAAGTAACACATTCAAACTAGTTTCTTCATCTGTTGCTGTTAATGGACGTCCCCTTCTAGGTAAATCCTTCACCTGATGAAATACTTCAAACTTTTGAATTGTTCGGCATACCGTACTTTTACTAATGTGACGATCCGGATAAACAGTATTAAACAAAATACGAACCTCTTCAAAAGAACGTTGACGATCACCGTACCCACGCACCATTAATATCTCAATTCGTTCTGATTCAGTAAGTTTTACTGCCATTTTCAAATGTGTTAATGTCTAAAATAAGTAAATTTATAGCGATGCAAAAGTTAAAACGCTTATAAAATTGTCAAATGTGACAGCAAAAAGAATGAAAACACTAAACAACAACTATTTTCAAAGGTACCTTGATTTTTCTGTATTAGGACACTTTTTTAATTTTTTAACTGTTTTCTTGTGAATAAAAATAAACATCTTAATACTTCCTGAACGTAGTTTTTTATTTTGCATTCAAAAGTGTTAAAAAAATCTGGCCGTTCCATTTAAAAAAAAAAGTTGGACGTATTGCCGATTAAACCGGAAGTGAAAAAAATATTAAGTGTATTGCATAAAATGCATTTATATTAACTATACCCCCATACCAAATTTCAGAAATCATAAATTTCAAATAACAAAGTTATTCGACCGTTCCGAGACTTTTTACTAACGCTGTATATATATATATATATATATATATATATATATATATATAATATATATATATTTATTGTTTGAAGGTGTTGCATCTACAATAAACTTGTGCGTAAATACAGTGAAAATGTGTTAAAATTACCACAGGAGAAATATTTAGATCTTACTTTGATTTTACTAGAGAACAAAACTATTGTGTAGATGTAAAACTAATAAATTTAAAGAATTGATGGTGACAGTGTATTATAATTATCAATATTTGTAAAGCTGTAAAGCTGTAAAGAACACCGGATTAGGATATCGGATGGGCATACACAACATAAATATAATATGCTATGCTGATGACGCAGTACTTATTGCGGAATCAGAGGACGACCTACAAAGAATGTTACATGCTTTCAACAAACAGGCAGGAAAACACAACATGGAAATTTCCATAGACAAGACCAAATGCATGACCATAGCAAAAGAACCTGTACGCTGCAAATTGGTAATAGAAAATAAGACCGTCGACCAAACCATGTCAATCGAATACCTTGGGTGCAGAATTACAAGCGCAGGGTTCTTGGGTGATGAGGTGAGGAAACAAGTAAACAAAGCAGCAGCAATATCGGGACATCTTAGGTATCCAATCTGGAGAAACAAACACCTAAGTACGGAATGCAAATCAAGGATATACAAAACATGCGTACGACCGGTGATGACATATGGTGCGGAGACGAGAGCGGAAACAACGATAACAAAGAGGATACTAAGAACAACCGAAATGAAGACTCTAAGAACGATAACAGGATACACATTACATGATAGGCAAAGAAATACAGATATAAAGGAGAAGTGTCAAACGGATGACGTAGTCAGATAGATACGGAAAAGAAGAAGAGAATGGAACCACCATGTCAGCCGAATGACTCCCGACAGAATGGTCAGAATAGTACGAAACAACATACCTCACGGAAGAAGACCCATAGGACGACCACCAAAACGCTGGCGGGACAGCTGGCAATCAAATTCACAAGAACTGCCGCCACAAAGAAACCGGAACTAAACAGGCGATACGCCTATTGAAAGAAGAAGAAGAAGAAGAAGAAGAAGAAGAAGAAGAAGAAGAAGAAGAAGAAGAAGAAGAAGATAATATTTGTGTATCGTTTAACATTAGTGATTGCTTAACAAATATGAAAATGGATGAAAATTTTTATATATCTAAAAAAGATATTTATTTTAAAATATTTTCATTTTACAAAAATAAGTATGTACATATATATACTTCATGTGTTTGAGTCTAATAAGCAAGAAGGTGGCAAGCTGATAAAAGTCGTGTATTCCATATCCCAAATAAGTCCAAAAAAATCTTATAAATGATGCCAAAAAAAGTATATTTCGCAGTTGAGCTTCGCTAGTTAATCTGCTGCAACTATGATTTCTTAGTCTTTTAGATCAGAGGTGCCCAAACTTTTTTGTCTCGTAGACAACTTGTCATGTTTTATAGTGCTACTCACTTTGAAAGATTTAAATTTGTAACTATAGTGTGAAAAACATGAAAAAACACATTTTAAGTTTTACGCATTATTAACAGAATTCAATTGACCCCTGGGGTCGATTGAAGTGGTCTACATCGAACTCTGGTCGATTAAAGTGGTCTATATTTTCCACACTGTAGTTACAAATTAAATATTTCATTTTTTGGCATCATTTATAAGATTTTTTTGGGACTTTTTTGAGGCCTGGAATTCACTTGCATCAGCTTGAGACCTTCTTGATTATTTGCTGAAAGACTCAAACACATGAAGTATATTTACTTTTTTTCTGTCCCATCGAGGCGTTTTACAATAACTAATAATATAGTATGTTCTATTCATGTAGCGGATTAAAACTCACAACAGCGTTTCCTTTTTTAGGTCATGAAAATATCGTATTAAATGGCACACTCGAACGGAAAAATTAAAGGACGATAAATCCGTATGCAATAAAATACAGGCGTTACGCTATAGGAAAATAAGATTAAATATTCACAGATACATTAAGTTTGCAATACTCACGACTTTGATGCACCGTTTTGCAATGCATTCAAAATGAATAATAAATGATCGCAAATTGTGCAGTCTTCAATTAAGTGATTTGCAAAATAACAGAGCGTAGAGAATTTTGCATTGCTAAAGCCTTTTTCAGATTTAATATAAAACGGAGATGTGATGAAACAGAAATAAGTTCATTACAGCATTTGTTATTGACAAAAACGTATATTCTAATCAGTGGATGTGCTGTTATATTAAGGTAAGGTAAAATATAAAATTACATGTGTGTTTGTATTCTGAAACAATAATTTATATAGTACTAGCTGAACACGGCAATGCTTTGCTATTATATATATATATATATATATATATAGATTATTATTTCTTGACCTTTTTATGTTAGAGTAGATTAAATTAGTCGGCAATTTAAGATCTGTTTTACTTTGATATGTATATATTTAAAATAATCTTACATGTTTCGGCACATAGTGCCTTTTTCAAAGAAATTTAACATATAAATCACAGTATATCAATGTCAAACTTATATATCTGTAGTTGTCATGGATAATATTAAAATATTTAGAGATACATTCAAGTTTAATAATAATAATGTATGCCTCAGAACTTTCTACAGCAAGACGTCAATTGCGGGGGATTGACAAGTCATGAGTTATTATTATGTCTACGCCCGTCGAGTGACTTACGATGTTAAGTTGTCGGCATCTGCCTTGAACGAGAAGGAAAATCATGAAAACCTACTCGGACAGCCTAGTCAGGGATCTAAACACGGAACTACCAGCATGATAAGTTAGTGTACAGATATTTAAATAACATATGATAGATATTTAAATCATAACAACATATATTCATGATGGTAAATTGCAGATCCTTACATTATTAGATTATAGTATATACTGCTTAGATTTTTATATCAATTCTGTTGTTAATTTTTTTTTTCTTGTTTAATATTAATCATTTCTTTAACTTCCCTTTCGTTGTGTGTTGTTCTTTATCGATTATCTGTGTGTTTTCAAAATCGCAAGTGTGATAGCGTTGTAGTTTGTGTAAATAAAGCAGTTTTGTCTGTTTTGGAGTATTTGGTGGATTCTTTTTTTAATTGTTTGCTCTATAAGTTGTGGTGTATAGTTATTATTTGTTAAGATCGTTTTAATTTTCTTGATGTTATCTTTTCTGTATTGTGTTTTACTGCTGTATCAGTTAGAATATTTAAATCATTTTATTGTATACTGTAGGTGCATTTGAGTGGTAATTCATATATCGAAAAGAAGCTGTGGGTTTGTCGTACCAATTTGTATAAATAGTACGCTGTCTATCATAGGTTAAAGAAATATCAATAAAATTAATATTGTTATTAATTTCTTCTTAAATTGTGAATTTTAATATGTTGTGAAAGTTGTTGAATTTATTTAAAGGTAGTTTGTTTTATTTATCGGTATACATGTTATGTTGTCGTCTATATATCTTTTAAAGAAAACGGGGTCGAAGTCTAATGAATTAATAATGTTTTTTCCACATGGAACATTACCAGATTAGCAATATAGGGAGCTAAAGGAGAGCCCATGGCAATATCAAATGTTTATCTGTAAAAATTATTTTTGAATTGAAAATATGTTTTGTCAAGAGAGAAATGTACCCTCTAATAAATTCAGTTTTACTTACTGATGTGTGTGGACTAATTTCATCCCATTAGGATTCTATTATATTTATACCTAGATTTGTAGGAATGTTGGTGTATAAAGATTCTACATCAAGTGATATAATTTTGTGATCTGTAGGTACTTTTTGTCCTTGATGAAATTTTGAAATTACCATCAGTCTTTGGTATGATATTCCACTTTTCCTAACATCTTAGATATGCTAAAAACGGAATGAACAATACAATAAACATTTGAAACAAGAAATTTAAAATATAAATGACAGTATAAATTCTTTGAAAAAGGCACCTTCAAACCATCATCAACTTTGTTTTCTTATATGGACGGAGAAAAAAGTACATTCTATATCTAATGGAAACGGTGTATCACATATTATGTTTTTTAAATTGCTTTTTGCTGTTAAAGTAAATTTATTAAACACCTCTCGTCGTCCCCTGGTATAAGACCTTGGCTAATTCGAAATTTACAGGGATGAAATTTCTTTTTGCGTAAAATAAAGTCAGCACTTGATTTAGCTTCTCCCGTATAATCTTCGATTTGTCGAGTAGATATTTCAGGGTTTGCAACAACTGCTTGTAAAATCTTATTTTGAGTTTCTTCCTTTGAATGTTTATGTCGAGACTTCACAGGTTTCTTAAACGAACCGTATTTTTTTAAAGTGTAACACAAACGTCTAAAAATGAATTTACTTGGTTGCCTTCTTTCTGGAAATCTACTAAAGTACATTGCCTGGGTATTCACAGAATTTTGGTGGTATAGAATATGGCACGTTAGCATACCATATATTTCTTCACTGCGAAATCCAAATGTTCCAAAAGTAAATTAAACCGTAAAGGTAATTTAGTAATACAACATAATAATAGTTCTTTTACATACATATATATATATATATATATATATAATAACTTCGTGACCTTGGTATGATATGGTAAACCTAATCAGTAGGCGATTAAAGGTTTGTATATTACTTCAAAATATATGTATTTAAAAAACTCTACATGTTTCGGCTGTATACGCCTTTATCAAGAGAATACAAAATATGAATGACAGGATATAAATGACTTGACATTTATATCCTGTCATTCATATTTTGTATTCTCTTGATAAAGGCGTATACAGCCGAAACATGTAGAGTTTTTTAAATACATATATTTTGAAGTAATATACAGACCTTTAATCGCCTACTGATTAGGTTTACTATATATATATATTATTATAAACACGGGCTTTACACGTTTCTGGTTTCGGCTGCTATGCTAATAATAATGAAATTATTCTATAATAAAATAATTAGTGGTGCTGGTGAAGTTTCATCAAAGGTCCAGGACGTGCGTGATAATGGCTAAATCAAATAAATATACTACAACTTACTAACTAAAAAAACACACGAGCGTTGTCCTTAAAGATTGTATTTATTATTTACATGAGAAAGAAATTGAATTTGGTATATTTAAAAGTAATTGAATAAAAGTAATATATACACGAGGAGCGGCAAATAAGTCATTAAAAATTAACACAAAATATACTGAAACGAACGTTGGACAGTAAATTAAATGGGAATTAATATAAAATAACCTCTGTATACAAAAATACATAGTTACCCTTGAGTTGCAAAGATGTCCGGCCACGTAGTCTGCGAAGATATACTTGGAGAAGTATATATAGAGCGATGTTTGGCCGGAGGAACAAGAAATTAATTATTTGAATTAATGTGAATTAGATCAAAGAATAATATATATTGAACAATACAGATTACCTTCTATTTGCGGAGATGTAAGGGCACGTGCATGATGGCCGGTACTTGAACAGCACGGCGGGTAAGATGTGTATCTTACGAGGATTCTAACGAGAAGACCGTGAATTTGTGTCAATAGAACACTTGTCTCTTGGAAAAAGGTTTTTTTATGACCTAAGTTGAGTGGGGATATATATTGTCGAAATCTTGACTAATAATTAATAAGAAGCGCGACCTGTAGAGATGTTTTATCGATGGCATAAATATTATTACAATATCCCTTGTGAACAAGCTTTCAAATGATATGAAACACCACATATAAAAGAAGATGTATATAATTAAGTTAAACAACTTAATGAAATGTATATAGAAATTCCACAGTGAACGTTATGGTTGCAAACATGTATATTTCCAGGGTCCCCCGGTTAGGGATATAACAAAAGAAAGACTTCCTACTTGCACACGAATATTAAGAAAAGTGTCTAAGTTAAGATATATTTCAATATTCGAGATATTTAAAGAAGAAATATAATTTAAAAATAAATTAAAATATTCTTATATATGCGAAGCGTAACAATATAATAATATATACATATATGGTAGATTTAGATAGTCGGCGATTTAAGGTCGGTTTTACTTTAATATGTATATATTTAAAATAATCTCTTACATGTTTTGACAAATAATGGCTTTTTTCAAAGAATTTTTAATTATAAATGACAGTATATTAAAGTCATTTATATATGTGACATTGTCTTGGATAAAAATGGCACTATTCGAAAATACCTTCCACTTTAATAATAATAACTCAGTATTTCCCAACAGCTAGATGCCAATTGCAGGGGTCAATAGCAAGCCATGAGTAACTCATGGCTTGCTATTGTGGCGGTTTCTGCTATGGTTTGCAAGTTTGCGCATCCACCAAAACTAATAGTCTTAATTTAATGAAAAAAGCGTAATTCTACATTTTTTAAATTATAAATTAAAAATTTGTACTACCTCACAGAATAAATGAACTACTATAAATTACTTATAATAGGTATATCTAATTGGATATGAATACGTTAAATAAATGAGAGAATAACACACTTGGTTTACAGACTCATTTCAATCCATGAACGTATACCGATAGGACCAGCTCTGAACGGGCCATAACCAGCAATAAGTGGCAACAGCGAATCCCCTCCACGCGCAGTAGCTTAAATTGCCATACATTGCAGTTATGAATTTAGTAAGACTTAAACCGCGCAAGGATATAGTCGTTTGCATATTCGTTCTGTATACGTAATTTGCCCATTTGTTTCAGACATAATAAGGTCGTTATATCTCCAAGTTATTATTATTATTGTATTCTTAGCTGCTACGGAAAAGTAATTTTAAGTAATAAAAAAACAATAACGTTTTCTAAAAGATAAAAGTAAGAAAATCAATAATCCTGCAAAATAAATTTAAATTTTAAGAAAGACATATTTCCTAAACGCATTTACGATCCTTTCAATCGTCGAATGCGAAGGAATAGGCCGATTTACGTACTCTACAGCAAATAAATCAGCGGTTGTTCGAAAGGAATTGCCGGCAAGATACCACGAAACTATTTGTACCTTCTCTGCGGTTGTATACACTGACATGATAACTACCTTTACGTTTGCACAGCTAAATACGAATGACGGGCAATCTTTTGCTCTCGATCATCGGACTTATGTATGCGCACGCGGAGTGGCATCGTACACACGTTGCAACATCGCATTACGTTCCATACGTATATTGTTGCGTATGGCCCGTAGCGGGCTGAACCAATCGGTATATCCCTATACGGCTGACGAACTTTGTCGAACATCTTTCGTGTATATCTCCATAAACGACAATAGTGTTGCAGCCGCAGTGCAACCAAAACGTTAGACGTATTTCTTGCTTACGGTGCAACGGTATAAAAGCGAATAAGAAAGTTGTATTTGTGTGTTTAAAAGTGTTTATGCTCTTTATTTTTAAATAATAATGAATTCAGTGCAGAGTTTAATAGTGGATCCGTTCTATAAAAGAACGTATGCCGAAAAAATTGAAATAAAGCGGTTGGGCAGACCTGTTCCGAATTTAAATCTGAAACAAACGATTTCCAGTAAGACGCGAACTTTTAATAGACTATTTAATAAGGATATTTATAATAAACATTTGTGGATTTGCGGTTGTTGTATAAAAAATGCATTATTCTGCTTTCCTTGCTTACTATTTCAAGGTGAAGAATTATCGACGAAAATGGGTTTAACTGATTTAAATCATTCAAGCGATCGAATTAAAAAACACAGTATATCACAAAGGCATATGAAAAATGTAGTCCAATTATCACTTTTTGGGAATGTGGATATTGCTGCTCAGATGGATAGTGCATATCGAAGAAATATAGCATTGCACAACGAGAAAGTTAAGTACAATCGATATGTACTGAACATTATAATTAATTGTGTACGTTTTTGTCGAGCTTTTAAACTTGAGCTGAGAGGACACGATGAATCAATTTCGTCCTCTAACCCGGGTGTTTTTCGTGGTTTAATAAATTTTAGTGCTGAATTGGACGTTGCTTTAAAAGACCATTTAGAAAAAGCTACTGTTTTCAAGTATACTTCTAAAACTATCCAAAATGAAGTTTTACAAACAATGTTCAGTGTGTGTCAAGAAGAAATCTCTAAAGAAATAAAAGAAGCGGATTATTTATCTGTAATAGTTGACGAAACTACAGACGTATCAAATAAATATCAAATGGCCGTGGTATTTAGGTATATAGCTAAAGGTAAGCCTGTTGAACGATCTTGGAATTTTTTAGCGCCGTCAGATCATGACGCGAAAACGTTATCTACAATCATTCTTGCAGAACTAGAAACACACATTAAAGATAACGAAAGAAAATTTATTGCCCAGACATATGATGGGGCAGCCGTCATGGGCGGATCGCATAATGGGGTATAGGCACGTATTAAACAAACTTATAAATACGCTGCTTACGTGCACTGCTACGCGCATCAGTTAAATTTAGTTATGTTGAATGCTGCCTCTGCCAACACTAATGTCCGTATATTCTTTGCAAATTTACAAGGAATTTGTACCTTTTTTTCAAATAGTTCTCAAAGAGTTGCAATATTGGACGAAACAGTTAAAAAGCGGCTGCCTCGTTCGGCCCCAACCAGATGGAATTTTAATTCCAGAATTGTCGCCACTGTGTTTCAACACAGAGAAGAAATTATAGAAACAATGCGAAGAATTTTGAATGAAAGTAAAACTGTAAATATCACTACTATCAATCAAGCTTCAGGTTATATTACGCTTCTTATTAATAAGAGTTTTATTTTCTGGTTAAATCTATTTTACAAGATAATGCCTCAAGTAGATATATAATATGCAAAATTTCAAACTAGAGAAATTGATCCCCTTATGGCCAATAAATATATATTATCATTTGAAACTCAGTTAGCTCAAATCAGAAATAATATAACGAACACTTCGGATACAAGTGACAGTAGGCCCGGCTCATCAGCTTCAAACGACGTAAGATCGATGGAAACGAATATACACGAGAAGCAAAGGAAGTTTGTGATATTATTATTTGTCAAGCCAAAGATAGGCTTAGCTTTACTGGACACTTAACTGCAACGTCTCTATTTTATTCTGATAAATTTAATCAATACAGCCTCCATTTTCCTGAAAATGTCTTTCAGGAAACAATTAAGTCTTACCCATACTTTGATGAATGGAAATTCCGTACTGAACTAAGCGTAATTTATGAAACGGAAGAATTTAAATCAATCTCGAGTTTGCTTCCTCTTTATGACATCATTTCACAAAGTGGACTAAGTGCGACTTTTAGTGAAACATTAAAACTTTTAAAAATTCTAATTACAATTTCGATGTCATCAGCTGAAGCGGAGCGGTGTTTTTCTACTTTGAAGAGAATAAAAACTTTCTTAAGAAACAGCATGGCACAAGAAAGACTTTCTGCATTGGCGATGCTTTCTCAAGAAAAGGATTTTATCCAAAGTATTCCAGATTTTAATCAAAGGGTTATAGATAAATTTGCTACTGCGAAAGATCGTCGCATGGATTTTCTGCTTCAATAAAATCAGGATCAGAATCAGTGAGTTTTAAAAGCCTTTTTTCTTCTTTATATGTACCTTGGCAAAAATAACTTTTAATAAAGCATACTTAGTGACCTACCTTGTTTACCTACTTTAAAAAGTATTAGTATTCACTAAATTTGCAACCCCCACATTCTTGATGCACGAGCCGCCGCTGCATGAGTTATTATTGCCTCTGTTAGTTACGAATCTAAATTAGGGACTGCCAGCATGATAAGCCAGTGTGCGGTTATTTAAATATCTGTACATAAATAAATATTTATTATATATTATTACACATTAAAAGACCTCGTCTATTTGACGCTTGCAACTTGAGATATTCGTCAAACAAAAGTGAAAGTCACTCACAACCTTTACCATCACTTCTTCGGGAAATTCCAATTCGCTATCAACAGTGCTATCAACAGTGAAATATAACACTTACATAGAGCACACAAATGTATGTGGGGCCTGATTAATAAAATATTGTAAGATTCCTTTCTTAAAAATATGATGAATTTGTGTGACTACAATATAATAGTTACAGAATATAAGTTAATAAAGTTTATAAGATGCATTTAAAATATTTTTTTTATATGAAACACACTTTAGTTCTTTTTAAAAAGCTTTTTAAATGTTTTTAAGAAATGTTCTTTCGTTTCAGAATAATTGAAACATACATGAGTAGGTAAACCCCACCAGTTTTGTATAATACAAAGGTTTAATTTACTAAATAAAACACTTGGTATATTTGTTTCACAAAATGTATTTAAAATATCTCTGACATATTGCAGTGGAATGTGCTTTTAATTGCTAATTAGATTTAAGTTCACACTGCAACTTAATCTACCGGCTGTCTTTAGTCGTGTTGCCTTCCTTGAGCTCACTTCTCCAGGGTCGATCCTCTCGGATACGGGTAATGTCATAAAATAATACAAGGTGTCAGACAAATTATACAAACATTTTCCCCCTTACGATTTTATTTCAAAAAAAGAAAAGAAAAAAAATATCAACTTTACTAAGTGTAACGTTGAACTGTTAAATGCACAGCTACAAGGGTAAATAGACTTGGATATCATATGAAGATACAAGCCATTAAAAACCTTGAATTGAATAGTCACGAGCAAAGATATCAAAATTAATAATATACAAGAAAATTTATCAGATGTCAACAATAATTTTAACCCAAAACTCAAACGTCAAAATAAAGATTTGTTTATCTTGCGCGCGAAATCAAATTCTTACCGTCATGCATGCATTAACATGACATCACACAAACTTGTCCCCACCTTCCTACGTATTGAAATATTTATGTGAATAAAAACCAAACTCCATAAAAACAGTCTAACAAATTTTCTAGATATTTTTCTGAACATATAAAAAATTTTACAAAAGTTTACAAATTATTTATAGCGCTTTCTTCAATATATTAATAATAATTATAAATGTACCTACATTAATTAATGTAACACAGCACGAGAGATTCATTTTCTTTAGATAGGTGTTTCAAATAAATTAAATTACAAGTATAAAAGACTTGTAGAACCACGACAAATTACTTTTAAACACAAACGACGCACCAAAAACTATAACGAATTATCCAAGATATTATATATATTAGACAAAATTAACTCGTGTCTAATATTCACTTATAACGACCTATCTTCAAGGACATTAATCAATCTCTAAAATGAAGGTCCTGGAAACGCTAAGGCCTCCCACCTATATAACTCAAAACAATAATAAAAATGTATATTTCTCAATACACGCTCTAACATCCAGGATGGCGCCAACTTTGAATATCAATCTAGCCCAGGATCTACAGACATGGATAAAATCAAACACTACAAAATTTAAATTTATATCGTTCCCCGTCTGAAATAAAATATAGACACCAAAATAAAATACATAATTTTATAAATGTTATACAAATAATGTTCAATATTGTTCTAGTATTTTTTTCTTTCTTCTGAAGAGAAAAATCCATGGCAATATGTTTCGACTTATTCATTCATTCTCGAAGAGTCATGAGAATGACTGAATAAGTCGAAACATATGTCAGAGATATTTTAAATACATTTTGTGAAACAAATATACCAAGTGTTTTATTTAGTAAATTAATCATTATGTTTCACCAAGAGCCAACCGTGAATTCTATACATTATATTAATACAAAGGTATTTTTAATAATATAAAATATTATTCTCGGGAGAGATATTTTCGGACACGTTCACAAAAATATTAATAGTGAACCTGTATTTGTGTTCTTCACACCAGGTTTTTAATAATATTTTATATTATTAAAAATACCTTTGTTCTTTCGTTCATTTCAACAATAGCCATTCTGGTGTCTAATTTTTCAGTTTTCATTTTTAAGCTTCGGTATTTTTATGATGTACCTTACATTATTGGTATAAATATGAATTAATTTTAAAATATTCTACTATTTATAAAATATCAAACTAATTTGATAATTCTTTTCAGTAATACGATGCTATCAGCTTTACACGATTTAATGCTAATTACTGGAGTCTGGCGAGGGAAGCACACATCTGTTCAAATGCATTACCTAATATTTATCACGAACTCTTGTATTTTACTTTATACTCTGGCGGGATATTACATGCATACGTTTAAGACATTTACAGGTAAATTGCAATGCGAAAAAACTTAATTTCTTTTAAGTTATTATTTATGATGGTATTAACATTGTTGTGTATTTTTTGTGTCAATCTTATTATTTTAGCACTTACTCCTCTTTCTTGCAAAATATTTAACACTTTTTCCCTCGTTTTGTCGAACGCTTTTTCCAGGTTTATGATCTGTTTCAACGTGAAAACGTGATCCTGTATACTTCTCCCTTTTCTGAATCCACTCTGCGCCTCATTTAATGTACTCTCTACTATGTTTCTAATTCTTACATCTAGGATTTTCTTGAATATCTTTATGGGTGTACTCAGTAGTGTTATTCCCCTGTAGTTGTTACAGTCTCTCCTGTCTCCTTTTTTATAGATTGATACTATTAATGCCTTGTGCCAGTTCTCTAGGAAGTTCTCCTCTTTCCATATTTTATTATAAATCTTCAAAAACATTTCTCTTCCTGTTTCTTCCATGCTTTTTATCATCTTTGTTGTTATCTGGTCATATCCTGGTGCTTCTCTGTTCTTTAATTTTCGTATTATCTCTCCCAATTATCTCTAGTTAGTTCATCTTGTAGATAAAAAAATTTACGTAATTATAATTACCTAGAGTTCATGGAATTTCTTTTGATTTTCGGTTGTTTGAAAAATGTTTTCGATTTTTATCAATTTAATCTTAATTTTTCATCCTAAACATATTAATAAGATATATATTTTCTAATGATAGGAAATAATAATAATAATAAATATTATCCAAAAGTAGAAACCAAAAATTACTTATTGCAGGATAATATAACAAAAGAAAATAAATCCAAATATGTAAAACAAATAAACAAATAAGAAAAAAGAACACTTTAATATTAAATTAAAAATAACTTAAAACACACACACACATGAATATATACAATGATGTTTGTAGTGTTCGTAGCGTTGTTTTCTAGGTGTTTTATGTGATATATATATATATATATATATATATATATATATATATATATATATGTAATGAATAATTAATTAATCGGGTAAGCGGTCTGTCAACTAAAAAACTCATTTATTTCAATCTATATATTTCGTCGTCATTTGCTACTTCTTCAGGAGACTATAAGATTAACAAAAACTCAAAATATATTAATGAATATGCTAATACTAACATACTTACAAGAACAGAGTTAAAAATTAGCAGTGGACGGCACTAAACATGTTAAAATAGATTTACATTAAATTGAATGTTTTTTGTATGTTAACCGTAGGATCCTTCTGTAAGGGTTTGTAAGTAGAATTATCTTGCAACAAATTCTCTGGTTGAATTGCCATTTCAATTACCGTTTTTATACAAGTATGTTGATGACATTGTTTTAATTTGTTTGTTAATTTTGGCGATGTCAGAATTGTGGACGCTGAAAACAATCACAAAAAGATGCTTTTTAGAAATGGCTCACATCAACGGAGACACAAATAGCGTAAATTATAAGTCGATTACGAATGGACTAAGTATAATATATTGTAATATACTCGGTGTTGGCGGTTAGTTGACCTGCCAAGTTTTGTTAACCAGTCCTCGTATTGTTTAATTTATAGTTTACATTGTTTGGTTTCAAAATTTTTATGACAACAGTTTTTTGCTATGTGCTTTATATTCTTATTTTTATATTTTAACGTATATGTATATATGTTTTTAAAAGGTTAACATGAAACCAAGATATTCAATTTAATGTAAATCTATTTTAACATGTTTAGTGACGTCAACTGCCAATTTTTAACTCTGTTTTTATAAGTATGTTAGTATTAGCATATTCATTAATATATTGTGAGTTTTTGTTAATCTTATAGTCTTCTGAAGAAGTAGCAAATGGCTACAAAATGTAGAGGTTAAAATAAATGAAATTTTTAGTTGACAGACCGCTTATACGATTAATTAATTAATGAATAATTAATTTATCATATACAAATCTTCATAGCAATATTCGTGGTCAAGATGATTCCCTTATTTCAGATAGTAGAGTATCTTAAGAAATTTCTGTTGTGCGCTCTCAAACCAGTCGCTCTACCTATCGTAAGATATATTTCAAACAAATGAACAGTATCCCAGCTTTTACTCAATAAATGAGTTGAAAAAGCTAATGAGTTCAAAACTTCCAAAAAGTCTCTGGTGTTGCGCGTCGTGTCTAGTTCAAAGTCAAAATACGTAATACCAAGGTCTTTAACAGTATCACAACATGATACTACAACATTGGTAAACGAGCAATCGTACAGTATAAGTAAGAGCCTTCTAGTAAATGTCATAGATTTACACTTGTCATCTGGTAATATGGAAGCGAAAGAGAATATTATTGTGTGGGATATTTGGCGAATTTGAAAAGTATTTCTAGGAGTTTTTTTAACTTCCTGTAATTAGAAATATACACCAATGAAGTAATCTATTAGTTTGTTAATAAAAAATTACTTGAGTAGATTGTTTCTACCTATTTTTTTGTCCATTCTGTTATACATATACCGATAGGACCAGCTCTCAACGGGCCATACCGAGCAATAAGTGGCAACAGCTAATCCCCTCTACGCGCAATAGCTTACATTACCATACATTGAAGAGTTATGAATTTAGTAAGACTTAAACCGCGCAAGGATATAGTCGTTTGCATATTCGTTCTGTATACGTAATTTGCCCATTTGTTTCAGATATAAAAAGGTCGTTATATCTCCAAGTTATTATTATTGTATTCTTAGCTGCTACGGAAAAGTAATTTTAAGTAATAAAAAAACAATAACGTTTTCTAAAAGATAAAAGTAAAAAAATCAATAATTCTGCAGAATAAATTTTAATTCTAAGAAAGTCACTAAATATAGGATTCGAAAATACCGCCCTCTCTCCCCAAACAATAGCCGAGCCTATTGTAAAACTCCCGCCTCACTCCCTTGAGATTTGTAGGGGTTATTGTCTCGAAAATTCTAAACAGTTAAACTTGCAACTGTTGCAACCATTACATTTGCACAGCTAGATACGAATGACGGGCAATCTATTGCTCTCGATCATCGGACTTATGTATGCGCACGCGGAGTGGCGTCGTACACACGTTGCCACATCGCATTACGTTCCATACGTATATTGTTCCGTATGGCCCGTTGCGGGCTGGACCTATCGGTATATCTATGTATTAATAATTATAATACTATTATTTAAGTTTAGTTGATAGATAAGAGGGCATGATCTTTTTCAACCGTTTCACTTCCTTGCATTGTCTAAATATTCATTTGGCTAGCAAATTTGGGCGATGTATCAATTTGTCACGGTATTTCTCACTATGGTAGGCATTAATTCCTTGAATAGTGGCAGTCAGGATTCCGCGATGAATGACGTTGGGCACGTATCTTAGGGCGTCGAATATGGTGCATTGAACTTTATTTTGGAATCTCTGTAATATCTCGATGTTTGAGATACTGGCGGTTCCGCAGCGCTAAATACCGTATGTCCATACTGGTGTTAGAACGGTTTTGTATGTTAACAAATTATTTTCGAGAGATAGCGACCGATTATCCAATACATTTTATTCAGTTTAGTGCCTAAGTGTATGTTTGGTAAAATATCAGTCCACCATGTGAGGTGCCTATCGAGATGCACACCTAAGTATTTTGTAGTGTCAGTTGTGGGTGGGTCGTTAACAGTTGTTGATTCTAACGCGTGTACAGGTTTCACACCCTATGCAAAAGTGACATGTATAGATTTCATTCGTTGGCCCTCATACACCATTTTGTAATTTAGTCTTGGATTTCATCTAAATTAGTCTGAATATTTATTGAAGCCATGACAGTCACCATGAGACGCAAGAATTGCTGTGTCATCAGTTTATGTCGTTACTGCTTTTAGTTTAGTTGTAAGTGCGTCAGCCGTATATAGTCAAAAATAAGATTAACCCTAATACGCTTGCTTATGAGACACCAGATAAAATAGAATATATATCGGTGTATGTGCTATTTCGCTAGGAAGTATCTATCAATTAGGTAGGATCTTAGAAATTGATCATGAAGGTACAGTGTGTTTTCGGTTTGCAAAATACGATTATGCATTTAACTTAAATTATAAAAAAAATATTATAAAAGGTGCACAAATACTTACCGCATTATGAATCGTCAGTGAATTCATTATCTAGCATATTTATACACGACATGACTGCATATTAATTTGAAATTCAAGGTTCCATTCATTCGCACGACTAGCTGACGATATCAAACCCGATAATACCCGCAATATCTCCGGCTATGTATGTGGCATCAATATGCCATCTCTATATATAAATTCCTTACATAATCAAAATAAACGATATACCGGGTGTCCAAGGTCAAGTGCACCAGGTTGGCAACGCCAGATTTAATTTGGTAAGACTGTAATATTGCCTGCCTTGACTTAGTAACTTCATTCTTATTATGATTAGTTGTCAAAAATGAATATCTTATGTAAAGGTTATGTTAGCATAGTTTGTATTCATAACCTTTATAATTAAATTGCATGTATTGTATTCAATTCTATCGCTGAATTGATAACTTTTTTTTTAAGAATAACGAAATACTGATGATCATTAAATTTACTAACTTGATATACCTAGATAGATAGATAGATAAATACTAACCATGCAATTGAGAAAATTAGAAATTGCAAGTAAGTATAAGAAATTTATTTTTATAAGTTTTTCACAAAGAAGAAAAAGCAGTACAATAAAGTCGCAATACATTAAAAAAATAAAATTCTACAATTGTAACAAGCAAGAGACTTAAGGGGACATATGGTTAAAATAAATTACAAATGATTTTCAAAATGTGCACCATTATGTTGCAAACATAAATTTACTCGACTTCTCATATTATTGAACACATTCTGCAGCATTTCTTCTGTAATATTTTGCACTTCATGTGTTATTGCAGCTTGTATCTCGTTTAAATTGTGAAGCCGATTGCTGTAAACTTTATTTTTCAGATAACCAAACAGGAAAAAATCCAGAGGAATCAAATCCGGTGAATATACAGGCCGGCGATTGTAACTTATCAATCTATATTCATAAAATTCTTCTAGATAATTTAATGTAGTACGTGCAATATGCGCTGGGGCTCCATCTTGTTGGAAATATCCACGAGTTAGTTCTTCATCGCCTAAGCTATTTATAAACGGTTCTAGTAGCATTTCTCTATATTGCACTGCATTTATTGTGTCGTGAAAAAAGATTGGTCCTATAATTCGCCTTCTTGACATGGCGATCCAAACGCCAACTTTAATAGTGTGGAGATTAGTTTCTACAAAAACATGTGGATTTTCTGCTGACCATGTACGATAATTTTGAGAGTTTACGTATCCTGACAAATGGAACCAGGCTTCATCAGAAAAAAAGCTGCGATCTAAATCATCATCTCCTAGAGTTTCATTAAACCAGCGACAGAAATTTTGTCGTTCAAAATCTTGCACACGTAAATGTTGCATAACTAGAATTTTGTAGGGATGCATATGCAATTTCTTCCTTACAGCCATATGTGCACTTCCACGTGAAATACCTACAATTTGATAAATATGAAAAAGGAATATTCTCTGAATCACACGGGTACCTGTTTGCAGTGCCAATTTTCTAACAGATTTGTAAGGACTAACATCCATTCTTTGCCTGATATCATCCACTCTATCTTCTGTCAGCACAGATGGTGCTTGATCAGTCTTCCGTTTTGTAACACTACCAGTTTCCATAAACCTCTTTATCAGTCTATTACGATGACACTTAAATGTTTCATAAGCTATCATCACATCAGGATACTCATTATGGAACTGTTGAAAGCATGAGGGTAGTGAATATTACCAGTTTCCATTTTCGGTTAATGTCGCACTTCGAAAATACGCCATCACAATAAATGTATCTTGCTGTAATGTAAACGGCATTGTCTTGAAAAAGATAGTTTGTATAATGATTACAGACATCAGATTAAAGGGTACCGATTAAAGAAATAAATGCAAAAGCTGATAGAATCACTTACAAAAACATAAATACAATAATGACTGAAAACTGACAGCAGTGGGACGGGTTAACGTAAACCTGTCCAACATATAGATATAAAACTGAACAATTTTTCTTCGAAGCAGGGATTTTTGTGTTGCCAACCCGGTGCACTTGCAATTGGACTCACGGTATACATGAGCGAATGCATGTACAATAAATACGAGTTTCTCTGCTATGTATAACTAAATTGAATTATACAGGGATTTAAAATAGATGTACCATCACAAGTTGTTTTTTACATGAAAAATTATTGTTAGCACGACATACGCTTTATTTTTCGACATAGTCGTCTTTCAATTCTATACCCTTAGATCAATATTCCAATTTTTTCTCTTTCCGGCAGACTCAACAATTTTTGCCTTCTTTGGTTCGTTAGCCAACAAAAATTCACTATTTTAACTGTTTTTTACGTTTCTGGCGGGAAATGATAGATGCATGGGCATGTTATGGTCCGCAGTTAAATAACACCGCAAGAACTCACTTAGATTGCGCTTGTACATATTTAAATATTACATTGAAATTACTATGTGATTTCATTTTCGGTCGTCCGACAGAAGACGCGGCCCCATTTTGTCAATAATTTTTTCATACCCAAATATTCGTGCAAAATATTGAATACACGTTCAGTAAAGATAATCCAAGTTGTTTCACGTTTTACTTATCATTTTTTCGGTAGTCGCTTTAAACGAAGGATCTAAACGCACAGCATTATTCGTGCTCGTATAACTACAACGAAGCGTAACGAATTATATTTAAACCATTCCACTTGAAGGGACCGAATTCCAATACTTTTTAAATTTTGCAGTGCTTTATCTACGAAATTCTTCTTTTTTTTTTAATATTCACATAAACTACGAATTTATTTGCTATCGAAGCATATGATACATTATAAAACTTCACTACCTACACAACCACTCAATTCCCACAAAACCTAACTATTTGATTTATGTACATGGAATTTTGTAAGCAACTTTATTAGGTTTATCAAATGTCAAAAACATTATCTTGAAGATTCTAGAGTCTCGGTAAAACCAGACGCACTTCGTAAATTACGGTATTCATTTTTAATATTGTTGGCCTTTAATTTTGTTTGATAATTTAATCTGAAAAAAACAAATTCCTGTGTTTCAGATGAAAAAACTACAGTAGATGATATAATAGATACCCTGTTTACTATATTAGGAGCCACGAATTTGACATACAACTACATTGGATGTGTCTTCTTACGTAACCAATCTGCAGCACTTTTCGATGATTTAATCGACTTTAGTAAGCATGGTATTCCGAAGAAGCTCAAAATTTACGATCAAAGGGCGAATATATTATCTCTGTTTCTATTCACTTATTGTTTAATGGCAGGCATTATAATCCAAGTTCAGGCCATTATTTATTACGAAACCTGCATGGAGAATAGCATCAAATATAATAAAGATTTGTCATGTGGTTTTGGATGTAAAATCCATTACCCATACAACTACCAACACGGCCTATCACAAATAATGCACACTGCGGTAGGAGTGTATAGTTTAACCCTTAGCGGTGGTGCCGGTATCCTTTTCCTATGCCTGCTGGTATGCAGTATGGAATATATAAATGCCAGAATCGACCATTTAAACAAAATGCTAGTAAAGGTGTTCGATGTTGAGAATTATGAAGGGCAGAAAGTTCGTATGAAGATATGTTTAGAATATCATACTGATATAATAAGGTGAGTAAAATAGATAGTGCTCAATTTAATTTCACTTGAACATACATTTTCACATTATTGCAATGTAAAAAAATTCATAAAATATCGAAATTGGAGTTGTCAGAAATGGTATTTATGCTTCTCATTATTTATAATTCGAACAAATATTTATAAAAGAAACTAGCTGCACCCGGCCACGCGTTGCTGTGGCTGAGTCTGGTTAAATTGAAAAGAAAGAAAATGGAATGCACGCGTTTTCAATATGTTTATTTTCACAAAGCTTGTGGGTATACAGCATTCTGTACAGATATAGAGATTGCTGGTTTGCCGGATCTAGAACAGGCAACATATAATTATCCATGTACACATAAACCGCACAATTCTAAAGATTGACCCTGAGCTTTGTTGATAGTGATTGCAAACGCCAATCGAGTTGGGAATTGGAATCTCTTAAATTCAAATGGCCTATCCGTTGGAATCATAGGAGTGCGAGAAAGCATCTTCACTTTGAATGATCCTGTCAATATTGTTGCTTCTACGACATTGCTCATAAATTTATTTACTGCAAGCCGCGTGTCGTTTCAAAGCTTTGGCTGGTTGATATTTCGCAATATGATATTCCAATTGCAGTAGGTGCGGTGGCAGCCCTGGGAAATCGAGTGAATTCAAAAATTCTAGTTGGATAATGAATCGCTTCCTTAGTATCGACGACTTGTATGTGACTGCCTAGCTTTGAGTGATCACTATAGTAAAGGAAACAGTTAATTCCAACGCAATGTTAACGAAATAATTAAATCAAAATGAAAATAATCGAAATCTATTAAAATTTAAGTTTTACAATGCAATCGGAAACATTGAAAATGCTAACTGACAGTAGCTGTCAAGAAGCACGTTGTTGAACATGCCCAATGTTTAGTATTTCCTGTTTTGCTATTACATCCAACAGGTGGTGCTGTTTTTTCTAAAAAGCATGTTTTTATCTGCCACAAGTGTGATATCTATATAATATATATATATATATATATATATATATATATATATATATATTATATATATATATATATTATACATATATATATATATATATATATATATATATATGGTAAATTCAATTTGTTGGCGATTTAAGGTCTCTTTTTACTTTAAAATATATATATTTAAAACAACCCTACATGTTTCGGCAAATGATGCCTTTATCAAGGAATATAAAATATAAATGCCGACAGCTTTACATCTTAAGACGCTCCACGGGCGCATACATAATAATAACTCAAGTCTTTCGTTTCCCTGTTTTTGTTGTTTATCTATTTTAGAATACTAAGGCATGATTTATTATTATTCAATTGGAATGTATAGCAAGCGCCTATTAAGTTGGCGCGAGGAGGGGGTGCGCAGATGCCGTTTTTAAAAACGTCCACCTCCACTACTCAATTGTCAGAATACATTTGTCATTGACGTTTGAAGGAACATAATGTCTTTGCTAGGGGATGATAAAGTGATACACGCTCAGAGGTTAGAATTATCTGACATTTGATGTAAAACCAAATACAGATCTCCCCACTACTTCTAATCCTGCGCGAACTTACCCCTCCTCGCGCCAACTTAATTGGCGTTTGCTAGATCATTGAATAATTTTATCCATAGCAACTCAAATGTATGACATTAATATACTGTCATTTATATTTTATATTTCTTGATAAAGGCATTATTTGCCGAAACATGTAGGATTGTTTTAAATATATACATTTTGAAGTAAAACCAGACCTTAAATCGCCAACAAATTGAATTTACCATAACATTCAAAGGTCACGAAATAATTATCTATATATATATATATATATACAGGGTAAGTCGTGAGGAATCGACCAAACTCAAGGAGTGTATTCTACTGGTGAAAGTAATGTAAAAAAACTCAAATGTTGTTATCCGATTTTTATTTGTTTTCGAGTTATAGCGTAATTAAAAATGTAGATTTAGTATACCATGTTTATGTATGTATTCGTAAAAACAGTGAAACCCTGGTAGCAATTCATTATAGGGAAGTCTTCCTAGCTGAAGCGCTACCTGTTCGTGGGTTTCCGAACTAGCGGTAATGACATTGAAAGCAGTCTAGAAATAGTGTGGAGTAGTTTGTATGCCTAATGCGTCTAATGTCACTACCTCTAGTTCATCGTTGATATAGTGAGGGCGCTGCCATCATAAAAAATTTTCCCTATACCTTGGAGTAAATTATTACATTGTGTTCGGGTATTGTGACATTGACTTGACGTTTGTACGACTATAGTGTAACAAACTAAAATGTCACACACTTATTCTAATTTAGAATATGCTAATATGGTGTTTGTTTATGGATTTTGTGATGGGAATGCTACAGCTGCTGCTAATGAATATCGTCAAAGGTTTCCATATCACAGACATCTTAATAAAGCTGTATTTATTAGTGTATTCAACAAATTGTGCGCGACCGGAAAGCTTCCCAGTGTAAACATAATATCTGAACGAGGCAGTCGACAACAATTACAAGAAGTAGAAGATATTTTGGATGTAGTAGAAGAAGACGCAACTACCAGCTCACGGAGAATTAGTATTCAATTGGGCATTCCACAAACAAGGGTGATAAAAACACTCCACGAGCATGGCTTACGTCCGTACCATGTACAAAGAGTACAGCACCTACAACGAGATTATAATCGTAGACGTATGGAATTTTGTCGATGGATAAATGATAATCCTCGTTTTGTATCGCGTATACTGTTTACGGATGAAGCGACATTCACCCGTGACGGTATAAATAATTGTCATAACCAGCATGTATGGTCAGACGAAAATCCACACGCAACAGTCGAAAGTAACTTTCAACATAAATTTTCGGTAAACGTGTGGTGTGATATGATCGATGGTTTTTTAATTGGTCCTTACATTTTTGAGAATCGCCTCACGGGAGACACCTATTTACATTTTTTAGAAAATGAGCTGCACGGACTGCTAGAGGATGTTCCCATAAACATCAGAATCCAAATCGTCTACCAGCACGATGGAGCGCCTGCACATTACGCTCGTGCAGTCAGGCAACATTTGGCTGAAAGGTTTCCAGGGAGTTGGATTGGACGTGGTAGTCACATTGGTTGGCCTCCTAGGTCTCCAGACCTCACGCGACTCGATTATTGTTTATTGGGCTGGTTAAAAAATGAAGTGTATCTAGTAAAAGTGGACACTCGTGATGCACTAATTCAACGGATTATGAATGCTGCTGACAATATCAAACATCAACCTGACGCAATCAGGAACGCAACCAGCGCCCTTGGTAGACGATGTAAAAAATGTTTTGAAATGAATGGCGGTATTTCTGAAAATATATTATAGAGAACGGATAATACCAATAAAATACAAAAACTTCAATGTATGAAATTTTGTTTATTTTTAATTACGCTATAACTCGAAAACAAATAAAAGCAGATAGCAACATTTGAGTTTTTTACATTACTTTCACCTGTAGAAAACAGTCCTACAGTTTGGTCGATTCTTTACGACTCATACTGTATATATATATATATATATATATATATATATATATATATATGTATATATACATATATATATTGTTATGGTTCAAACTGCACTCATATTTGCATCTGAAACAGTAAAACAGTAAAACAATGCATATAACAATTATAAAAAGGGTGAAATTGGCGAATTAAGATTGTAAAATTAGTATCAACATGTATATAAATTAATACAACGAGAACAGTTATTCAAATTAACTTATTTTTATTTTTTATAACTTACTTTTATATTTCTATTTTAAATTTCATAATTCAAATATTTCGCGCGATACTACCAATATCTAATTTACCAACATTGAAATATTGTATTGATACTGATTAGACACGCCCTCTTTTTAAATTTAACCTAAACACGTAAGAATGCAACTTAGAACACATAATAATGACATAACCTACATTTAAAAGTAAACAAAGTGTATTTGAAAATTATTTAAAAAATTTTATAATTTGATTAGAAATGTAATATTAATTTAATTCAAAACACCAGCGATGTTCTGATAATAAAGTTTCGAGGCTATTTGCCAATATAGAAATAGGCCATGAAAAATAAATGAACGTAGAGGACGCCGAAAAATAATTTTACAATATATGGCCGCGTTTGTGTAATTATCCAAGTTAAAAATAAAATTACTAGAATCAAATTTAACAGATCTCGTCGAAAATATATATAATTGCAACGTAGAAAATTAGCCAACCTTTTTAAGTAAAAACCAGCCTCTCATCATCGAAGATACGCCGAATATTGACGATAGCATCATTACCAGTATCCAAACTGCAACGCGTGGGCCATTTGGACGATCAAACGACGCCAAACCCATATCAAGAATCCTAACGCCGTACTTGGTGCTGCACGACTACAACGTTTCCAGCTTGAGCCAACACGCAAATTCTTGGAACACAGGTTCTTGAATGACCAATTTATAATTTCATTGCCTATAAAATTTACATATCAATAAACAATTTCATAATAACCTATATAAACTTTAATAAAACTTCTATATTTATTATCTATGCATCGTTTACCCTAGCTTAATAAATTCAAGCATAATTTAACATCCATATAACACCGTAGTACTTACCAAATTAGTATAAATAATCGAATATATTCTTTAACTTAGTTTTATTTGTTCACCAACACTATATTTAGTACTATTATATTTACACATGTTTAGATCGTAATTCTCTTTATAGACACGTGTCTATGTTATGATAATTGTTACAGTTCTCTAATTTTTATTTCAATATATTTTATTTTTATCACTTTAACCTGTTTTATTTGTTAGCATTTAGTTGTTGAGTTACACATATTATTTAGACACCTAATTACAATTAGGGAGGTAATTCGCAGACCGACTTTGAACCCTGAGGTATTTTATTATCTAATCTATTTTATAACCATGCTGTCCGACTGCTGTTAGTGCATCTGTATGTACACAGAGGACGTAGTTATATTTGTGATTAATTTAATCACTGGCGCCCATTATTTGAAAATTCAACATTCACAACATTACATAGCATTCATTTTTATTATAATTCAAAATAACCAACTGATAAGATTCTCTTCATTTGACGCCGAACGTGGAAGCCCGATTAGTCTCTCTACAGTTGGCGCCGAACGTGGAAGCCCGATTAGTCTCTCAACAATATATATATATATATATTGAGGCATTGCAAGAAGGGTTTCTTTTCTCTGAAAGAAACAAAGAATACTTGTAACCATAATATTTATATCTAATATGTACTTCAATACCAAGAAGGGGAAAGATTGATTCAAAGTATAAATACGTTATTTTGACGACAAACTTGCTTTGAAATAATTAACTTATTTTTCTATTTTTTATAATGTTTACTTTCAATTTTTTTATTCAAATTAATATTCAACGCGTGTTTATTCAAACAAATGTAACGTATTTATTTTTAAATGTATTTGAACAATTAAGCCCCGCCCACAATTCTAACGGTGCAATAACCCGAAAATAAACCGATATTGCCAGAGTGTTTGTAAACACATAAACATATGTTATTCAACCAAAGTTATTTTATAAATCAAATTGTAATTTTTTTTACTGTTTTACTCTGTAAAAATGTCTAAAATAATAATGTTCGAAAAGATAATGCAAGTAAAGAAGGGGGCGATTTTTCGGAAAGTTATGCAATTAAAAACAAGTGAAAAAGTAAGCGTCGGTAATTAGTCGTCACAGTGAGAGGTCACGCTTTTTGTGCTCCGAATTAATTAAAACAAATTGGTGAAATTATTAAGTTCTGGAGATTTTTGAGTCTACAATACGTTACTCACACCTACGATCTACCTGTAGACAAAGTTTAACATCCGCCGACCAATTAGTTCAAGAACTACGAATTTTTAAAGTTTCAATACGTTAATTACCCGCCATAAGTTTCACCGTGCAACGACCAGCATCTTGGTACGCTCGAAACCGGTCATCCGAGCAAGCCGCCGTCGGACTTGGAGATTTCAAAAAACTCAAGTCATCCCGAGGGACCATCGCAGAAATATTATCCAGTTTCCCGTTGTGAAAACCAGCAGAACACAGGAGCAGGAAGCAACGGAAGCTATATCCGAAGATTCAGGTTTTTGCTAACTTTAACAATATTTTACGCGCCATTTTTACTTGCTCATATACTTTTCTAGAATTTTCTTTGTTTATTCCATAACTAACTATTTACATTGCTTTCACCAATATTATATCACTGTAATTTTTATTCCACTTATTTACATATTAGAATCCACTGTTTGTAATTTTAAAAACTTGATTCTATGTTACTTTTGTAAACTCTTTTAATAAAACAACACCTAATTGCACTTGTCGTACACCATATTGTTAGACTATAAGAATACCAACCGTTGAGTGTATCTCCCGTATTGTTATTTGTGTGTCACGAAAATTGTTAATATAAATTCTAAAACTTTGCGAGATAATTTTTTATTAATAAAGTTAATTGTCCATATTTTACTTTGGTTTTCTTTGTAATACACTTGAGATATTGTTCCGATCCCAACTAAATAAACTACGTACATAAAGTCAAAGTGGAGAGAAACCCTGAAGAAATTAAAGAAGCTAGCCGACGACGAAAATAACAAAAAACAGATAAGTATTGAACGAGCCCGATTTAAATTAACTTTTTATTATACAACAATTCACAGTTTTATAACATTCATTTTTATATACACATATATATTAATACTCCGTAACATAACAAATAGAGCCCAACGTTTTGGGGCGTCCATAAATATAACCTCATATAATAAACATTTTATATATATATTAACATTACATTTGACACATTACATTTGGCGCCCAACGTGGGGCCATCTAAATCGTATGTCGATATCAAGATTACATTATATTAATCAATAATAAACACATTACAGATATATTAGATCACGCTTGACACATTACATTTGGCACCCTAACGTTTTGGGGCGTACTTCTACTCCACATTTCAATAAAAAGTCACTCTATTGTCAAATATATTCAGAAGGAACATTTTCTCAAGTAACAAAGTTTCGTGGCACAAAGAATTAATAAAAAAAAAAAAAAACAAGGAGAACCGTTGTATTCGCATTTACCATACTGTACTATTTGTTTATGTATTTGTTATTTTGTCTTTGTGGAACTTCAGAGAGAGAACACAGTTTTGCATTTCCGGGGATTCCTGTATTCGAGATCATCGGTAAGATATTCAAAAGGTTGTTACAGGGAAATATTAAAGTGCAGACTCATATTTCTTTTATATACATATATTTTTGTTATTTGTCATTGCATTTACGTGTGTACATTAAATCTAATAACACTATAAACAATAATATTTTACAACCAAAATATTAATAATATAATTACAACTACCTGTACAAACACTAATATAACTTACAAACTAACTAAATATTCTCTAAAATGGATACAAGACAGAGCTAAGACCCCGAAAGACGCAGTAGAAGAAGACCGGAGTGAACAGGGGGACATTACAGTACCGCAACCGTCCGTTTCAGGGGAAGCCAGTGTTTCGCCTGACAGTAAATTCATGGACATGTTCAATATGTTAATGGCACAAATGCAAGAATTAAATACCAAATTAGATACTAATAACCAAGAATTAAAACAAGCTATAAATAATTCAAATAAAGATTTAAATACCAAATTGGACACCAACAACAAAGATTTAAATACCAAAGAAGAACCAATAATTATGCGCAGTAGAAGAAGACCGGAGTGAACAGGGGGACATTACAGTACCGCAACCGTCCGTTTCAGGGGAAGCCAGTGTTTCGCCTGACAGTAAATTCATGGACATGTTCAATATGTTAATGGCACAAATGCAAGAATTAAATACCAAATTAGATACTAATAACCAAGAATTAAAACAAGATATAAATAATTCAAATAAAGATTTAAATACCAAATTGGACACCAACAACAAAGATTTAAATACCAAATTAGATACTAATAATCAAGACATGAACACTGCCAATAAAGATCTTAACAATAAATTAGATAACACTAACAACAAACTAGACACTAATAATCGCGAACTAAAACAAGATTTAAGTAACTTAAATAACGAACTTACGACGAGGTTAGAAGTTAACCTAATTAATATAAATGAAAAAATAGAATTAAACAACACTAACATAGAAATGAAACTTAATACATTCAAGGGGGATATCGACGTCCAAATTGCGGAAATCACCGCAACACAAAAGGCCATGGAACAGAATGAGTTGAAGTATCTCCTAAAACTGGATGAGACCGTCAAAGCACAAAATTTACAGTGGGCACAACAACTAGAAACTTCTATCACTCAAATTTACGAAATAACCGAATCAAAAATTAATACAGCGAACAAAGAACTTCACAAAGATTTAAATAAAATAATACTCGAAAATAATTGTACGTTAGATACAAAATTAACAACATATAATCAAATAAATGAGGAACAGACCCAACAATTAAGACGCGAGCTTAATACACAAATTAATGAGAATAAAGAAATGCATAATCAAGAAATACAAGCGGTGAATTTAAACCTAGATAATATGAAAACCGTACAAACCGAAAATTATAATGAAACACAGCACAACTTACACAAATTAGAAAATAAACTTAGAACTTACACAGCACCTATACATAACATAAATACAGGTAATTCGATAATAAAAATCGAAAACTTACAACATTTTGACGGAGATATTACCAAAGTACACCCCATGGCGTATTTAAATGGGATACTACGGTATTTAGAGGATGTTATAGACGAGAAACACCGGATCGAAGTAGTGCGAGCGACATTGCGGAATAGCGCACAAGAATGGTTTCAAAGGATAGAGGAACATTGCCACTCTTTAGATCAATTTGTTGTGTTATTTACGAAGAACTACTGGGACGAAAACCAGCAGAACAGGGCCAAGGTTCGCTTGTTAACAGGGAAATTTAGATTGGGACAAGTGACAAGGGAGATGTATGCGTCTCGCGTATACAACCAGTGCAAACACATCAGCGACATGAGTGAATCAATGATCGCGCGCCTATTGTTAAACCATTTTATTTTCACGGATACTCAGGCGATTATCTGCCAGAAGGTCACTGACATGGACTCTCTAATCGAGATACTCCGAAGACTGGACGATTTCGCTGAAACCAACCAGCAGCAACAGCCTAATAATCGGACGAACCACACTAGGAACCCACAAGCACCGAACTACATTCCCAACCCCATACCACGCTTCAATAATTATTCTAACAATAACAACACCAATAATTATGCGCAAAACAATCGTTATCCACCAGCAACCTCTCGACCATACAACCCGAATAACAACAATAATAATAACAACTACAATAATCACCCTCACAATAATTATAATAATAATCAGAATCGACCGAATACACAACATACGTACAACCGACCTTATCCGAACAATTATCATAATAATTCTTCGAACAACAACTATAACCATAACCGACCCGATAATAACGATGCTTATAACACGCAGCGCACACAAACTCACCAATCGAGACGCGGAATAAATCACTACGCAAGTAGAGGAAGAGGTCGAGGTAATAATGCTTACCGGTGACATAGATCGTTATCACCTGACAGAACAGACCTAGAGGAGCTACAAAAAAAAAAAACTCCAATTTTACAAGACGATCCGTATCTGAACCCAACACCCGGACCGTCAAACCAACAAAATTAAATACGGATAACGGCTATAACATGTTCTGGAAGTTACAAAATATAAAATTTTACCAATCACCGGAGGAATTCATAAACATAGAAGATGCAGGGGACGCCGTAAATGAAGTATATTCTCTACCCATTATTATTTTACAATTCAGCAACATAAAATTAAATTGTTTAATCGACACCGGAGCCGAGATTACATTAGTTAGAGAAGATCTGGCAAAACAAATAAAGGGATACGAACAACACGTTGTTAAAACTAAGGGTACCGACATAGTTACCGCAAATGGAAGAAAGATGGGCACTGTCACCAAGCAACTCAATACCGAAATAAGAATAAACGAAATCGGTTATTTAATTCACTGTTACGTAATAGAGAAGTTACAATATGACTGTATATTGGGTATAGACAATATCAACAGGTTGAAAATGATATTGAATTTTGAAAAAGGTATTTTATCAATTGGAAAGAACAATTTAACATTTAATAAACATTTGTCCGTAGAGGAAGTGCACGAATATAATACTTATAAGAGAGAAGTTTTAGCAGTTGTAATAAATAATTTATTAGAATATAATGTACCGTACTATAGGAGAGCAGAAGAAAGGTTTATTGATAGAGTTGGAAATGATAATATTATAAATAATGAATATATAGGAGTGAATAATAGGCCAGATTTGTTAGGAACGAAAGATAGTTACGAGGGCGAAGAAGAGGTCAAGACTAAGGAGGATTTACAGACAACTGACATTATAAATGATAAGAATGATATAACGAATATAATTGATAAACAAGAAATACCTTATACAAACGTCGTACCGCAATTAATTAACATTTTAAACGAAAACATCACTTTAATTAATAACGATATTGTTTTTGCAAAAGGATATGAACATCCAATTAATATTGACAATGACTGCCCATTAATAAGTAAGAATTACCCGATTCCGTACTACTACCAACAGAAAGTTAGTTTAGAATTAGAGAGATTAGAACAATCCGGAATTATTGAGAGATCGAACACATATTTTATTAATCCCATTGTAATAGTTCAAAAGAAGGAGCTCTGAACAAACGAATTAAGCCAGAATTCGAAATGCCGCAAAACATAGACATCTTATTAACGAAATGCGGAAGTAAACAAATTTATAGTAAATTAGACTTAAAGAATGCTTTTTGGTTAATAAACTTAGAACCGGAATCCAGGAAATACTGTGGTTTCTTAGTGAATGGAATTGTATATCAGTTTAGGGTATGTCCATTTGGTTTAAAGACATCACCAGCCGCTCTGATACGTTTTCTACATCGTATACTAGACCGATATGATGAATTCGCTTTGCATTACCTAGACGACATTATTATATTTTCCGAAACTGTGGAACAACACTTACAACATATTAACATTATCCTTAACACTTTAAAAACTCATGGTATGAAACTTAACTTAGCGAAATGTCATTTCTTTAGACATGAGATTAACTATCTAGGATATGTGATTAATCAGAATAACATTTTATTAGACCCGACACGGTTAGATATCATTCAGGTGTATGCGAGACCGAAGAATTTAAAAACGTTAAGAAGTTTTTTAGGAGTGTTAAATTATTATAGGAAATTTGTCTCAAACTATAGCGAGAAAACGTTACCCTTGTTGGAACTAATCAAAAAGGGGAAGAAATGGAACTGGACAGCTGAATGCGAATTATGCTTCACAACTTTAAAAGAAAACTTTGTAGAAAATCTCCGTTTACATCACCCAGATTTTACTCTACCATTTGTTGTGCGAACAGATGCTTCACACAAGACCATTGCAGCAGAGCTAGTACAAATGAAAGACGATAAAGAAATTCCTATTTATTTTATATCACGCACTTTGAAAACATGCGAGATTCGATACACGATTTCCGAGAAGGAAATGCTTGCTATCGTATTTGCGTTAACGAAACTCAGATATTATCTGATAGGAAAGTCATTCGTATTAGAAACGGACCACAAAGCCTTAGTCAACATCATGAGCTGCAAACTTAATAACAGTCGCATTTATCGTTGGACTTTGTTAATACAACAGTACGAGTTCATAATAAAATATAAACCTGGAAAAGAAATGGTAACTGCCGATGCACTCACGAGACAGGAGGGGGACGTAAAGAGACAGAATATTTGCATCAACTTAATAAATCTACAAAGGAGAGGAATTTTCTCAAAAAGAAAAATCTTACAGATACAATCAAGCCCAGACTTCAATAAAATAAGACAACATTTAAGAACTGTAGGTGAATATAAAGGTATGTCAATCAGAGACCAATTCATAGTAAAACAAATAGGAAGAACTACTGTATACGTCACAAACGAACAACACACCAGAGAAATAACAGAATACTTACACCGAATATACTCCCACATAGGTGCAAGAAAGTGCTGGATGCTCTACAGAGAAGCTTTCTACTGTATAAATGACGAACGAATAATAAATAGCGTGGTAAAACAATGTCGACTCTGCGAAATAACCAAAGATAAAACTTTCACTAACACCAACATAAGCCATAATATAATTGCATATGATAGACTAGAGTTAATATCAATTGAATTTCTATCACACCTTATTCCTAGCACTAAAGGTTATCGTCACATTTTGGTAATATGTGATATATTTTCTAAGTTCATCAAACTCATACCTACGCAGAAATGCGATACAAACACCGTTTTACAAGCTTTAGTGGACTACTTCGCACATTATGGAAAACCACAAACGATCCTATCGGACAACGCTACTTATTTCACTAACGATCGCTACAAGGAGTTCTTACATTCACACGACATCAACACCGTCTATACATCAATCCGCTACCCACAGGGAAATCCTACCGAGCGATATATACGCGAAACGATAAAATATTTACGTATATTACTAGACGAAAATCACAGAAAATGGGCCAGACTGTTACCACAGATAGAATTTACCATAAACAATACACCTAGCACAGTACATAATCACTGCCCAATAACTTTATTCACTGGACAACCACCACAACGACCATGGACAGATTCTGAGCATATAAATTTACATAATCGTTTACAAGAAGTCAGAGAAAGATTAGCACTAAGAAAGCGAAGATGGGAGGAAAAGAGAAATACGGCAAATAAGAAGTACAAAACTTACAATGTAGGAGACCAAGTTATAGTTAAGAGATTAAGAGTAACAGATTTAAAACACAAAATAATGGGAAAGCTACTGAAAGCCTACCAAGGTCCCTATACGATTAAGAGAATCATTGGTAATAACACCTACGAACTTTTTGAACCCGAAACAAATTACATTAAAGGTAGATATCACATAACTATGTTGCAAGACTACCACACTTAAAAATAAAGTATTTTTTTATATATGTACATAACAAGCCGAAACAACTTTCAGAACAAACCAACCAAGCATGTTATAGTCCGTAAGCCAATAATAAATACTAGATTACTATATTTTATTATCTATACTAATCACAAGTTTACATTTAGACTAGGCTAATTAAATTAATCATATTATTATTAAATAAGAGAAAGAAAAAAAAGGGAAGAAGAAAATAATCACTTAATATTAAAAGGGGTTTTCAAACAAAAGAACCCGAACAACAAAATAAAACAATTAACTTTAACCATTTAATGACAATTATTAAATAGGGAATTATTAGCTAGAATAATACCAATAACCACTTATAGAATTTGAAATATTTTTAACGTGAACACACACATTTTATTAAATTTTCATCAGATCACTATACTGCACTTATATATTTCTGTTTTACTCCTAGATACGGTTGATTAAAAGCTCTCAACAAGTTTCTAACTTTTAATCAAGGGGGAAATTGAGGCATTGCAAGAAGGGTTTCTTTTCTCTGAAAGAAACAAAGAATACTTGTAACCATAATATTTATATCTAATATGTACTTCAATACCAAGAAGTGGAAAGATTGATTCAAAGTATAAATACGTTATTTTGACGACAAACTTGCTTTGAAATAATTAACTTATTTTTCTATTTTTTATAATGTTTACTTTCAATTTTTTTATTCAAATTAATATTCAACGCGTGTTTATTCAAACAAATGTAACGTATTTATTTTTAAATGTATTTGAACAATTAAGCCCCGCCCACAATTCTAACGGTGCAATAACCCGAAAATAAACCGATATTGCCAGAGTGTTTGTAAACACATAAACATATGTTATTCAACCAAAGTTATTTTATAAATCAAATTGTAATTTTTTTTACTGTTTTACTCTGTAAAAATGTCTAAAATAATAATGTTCGAAAAGATAATGCAAGTAAAGAAGGGGGCGATTTTGCGGAAAGTTATGCAATTAAAAACAAGTGAAAAAGTAAGCGTCGGTAATTAGTCGTCACAGTGAGAGGTCACGCTTTTTGTGCTCCGAATTAATTAAAACAAATTGGTGAAATTATTAAGTTCTGGAGATTTTTGAGTCTACAATACGTTACTCACACCTACGATCTACCTGTAGACAAAGTTTAACATCCGCCGACCAATTAGTTCAAGAACTACGAATTTTTAAAGTTTCAATACGTTAATTACCCGCCATAAGTTTCACCGTGCAACGACCAGCATCTTGGTACGCTCGAAACCGGTCATCCGAGCAAGCCGCCGTCGGACTTGGAGATTTCAAAAAACTCAAGTCATCCCGAGGGACCATCGCAGAAATATTATCCAGTTTCCCGTTGTGAAAACCAGCAGAACACAGGAGCAGGAAGCAACGGAAGCTATATCCGAAGATGCAGGTTTTTGCTAACTTTAACAATATTTTACGCGCCATTTTTACTTGCTCATATACTTTTCTAGAATTTTCTTTGTTTATTCCATAACTAACTATTTACATTGCTTTCACCAATATTATATCACTGTAATTTTTATTCCACTTATTTAAATATTAGAATCCACTGTTTGTAATTTTAAAAACTTGATTCTATGTTACTTTTGTAAACTCTTTTAATAAAACAACACCTAATTGCACTTGTCGTACACCATATTGTTAGACTATAAGAATACCAACCGTTGAGTGTATCTCCCGTATTGTTATTTGTGTGTCACGAAAATTGTTAATATAAATTCTAAAACTTTGCGAGATAATTTTTTATTAATAAAGTTAATTGTCCATATTTTACTTTGGTTTTCTTTGTAATATACTTGAGATATTGTTCCGATCCCAACTAAATAAACTACGTACATAAAGTCAAAGTGGAGAGAAACCCTGAAGAAATTAAAGAAGCTAGCCGACGACGAAAATAACAAAAAACAGATAAGTATTGAACGAGCCCGATTTAAATTAACTTTTTATTATACAACAATTCACAGTTTTATAACATTCATTTTTATATACACATATATATTAATACTCCGTAACATAACAAATAGAGCCCAACGTTTTGGGGCGTCCATAAATATAACCTCATATAATAAACATTTTATATATATATTAACATTACATTTGACACATTACAATATATATATATATATATGTGTATATATATTTAGTGTTAATAAGAATTAGATTTCTTATTTATTTTATTGGCCGTGTTTTAATATTAAAATATGTTCGATGATAAAGTAAGTAATTTTACACATACTATCTTGAATTATTTGATCACAGATACTGTAAAAAGCATAAACATCCTACAGAAGGAAATAAACATACAATATACAGAACTCAAAAAACAAATTAATCTCAAAACATACAATAAATTGATAGAATGGATAAACATATTAATTTCTTCAATAATATAAAAACTAAACAAAAACAGAAACTAGAAATCCTAAAATAAAAAAACAAACCAAAACAAAAACACACCAAATTTCCTAAAAAATGACACATATAATAAAAAATGGATAACAAACCTAACTAATGACAATATAGTCAATAACGTCATGAAAATATTAAGTCTAGGACCAAAATTCACAATACAATACCAAAATGACAATAGAAACCAAAGTAAATTACCTATAGACCTAATAATTGCAAACGTAGAATCTTCAATAGACAACATCAAGGAAAATGACAAAAATCATATAAGGTCTAAAATCTGTAACAGCCTCTTAAATTACAAACAATCTAGTAAAACAGTTAATAATAACGAAGCAGACAAAGTGTTAAATAAACACATTAAAGAAACTAAAACTTTCCTAAAAAACAACAGTCATTTAATAGCACTGCAATCAGACAAATATAATAAAACAGTAATAATGGAAAAAAGACAATATATGCAAAACATGGAAAAACTCCTAAATGACGATAAAACTTATACTAAATTAAAGAATGACCCCACAACAAAATATCAAAAGATAAACAACACACTAATTAAAAAATGGGAAAATAAACAAATCATCTCACCAAAAACAGCCAACAAATTAAAGATACATAATGCACAACCACCCAAAATACATGGCTTACCAAAACTACATAAAAATAATATCCCATTAAGACCAATCGTATCTTGTATTCAAAGCCCGTTTTATGAACTATCAAAGTATCTAACAAAAGCACTAACCAATGTCATAGGTCAAAATAAATATTACCTATATTAAAAATACTTTCGAATTTAAACAATATATCGATAAAATCAAAACAAATAACAACGAAAAACTTGTTTCCTTGGACGTAGAATCAATGTACACCAATATACCTTTAACACTAGCCAAAAAAGTAATTACAGAAAAATGGGACTCCATCAAAAATTTCACAGACTTACCATTAGTAGATTTCCTTGAAGCAATAGGATTAACTTTAATTTCCACATATTTTCAATTCTACAATAAATATTTCAAACAAATTGAAGGACTAGCAATGGGAGCACCTATATCCAGCGTAGTAGCCCAATTAGTATTAGAACACATCGAAGAAAATGTTATAAAATCCCTGAAAATAAAACCAACTTTTTTCAAAAGATATGTCGATGACTGCATAATGATGTCACCAGAAAAGGAAATAAGCAATGTACAAAACAGCTTCAACAACTTCCATCCAAATTTAAACTTTACCATTGAAATAGAAAAAAACAACTCCATAAACTACTTAGACTTAACACTAATAAAAACAAACAACAACATACAAACAAAATGGTACACTAAACCAATCACATCCGGCAGATACGTAAACTTTTATTCAAACCAACCCCTATCCCACAAAAAAAATGTAGTAACAGCGTTAGTAGACAGGGCTTTAAATCTCACTAATCCAGTTTTCAGACCAACAGTACTGAATAAAGTAAAAACAATTTTAAGAGAAAACAATTATCCACCACAATTTATACAAAAAATTATAAAACAGAGACTTAATAAAATATATAACAAAACTAAGTGCCAAAACAAAAATAAAAAACCAATGAATTAACATATATCCCTACACCGTATAAAACTGGATTATCCGAAAAACTAAACAATATATTTAAACCATTTAATTTTAAAATAGCACACCAAAGCGGAAAAAAACTAAAATTCCTACACACCAAACTAAAAGACTCAATACCTACACTAAAACAATCACATACAATATATAACATACCCTGCAAAGACTGTGACAAAGTATACATAGGCCAAACAAAACAGTTACTACAGGAGAGCTTAAAAGGTCTCAAATACGCAAAAAATCAGACTGCTTTAAAAAACACCAGATGACACTAAAACATAATTTTGATATTGAAAATACCAAAATAATAACGAAGCAAAAAAATACAAAGGCTAGGGAGGTCTTAGAAATGATCCATATTTTCAAAAACAGCAGAACAATCAACAACCGAAACGAGATTGATTGACTTTCTAAACTCTATTATCCACTCATTAAACAATAGAAGACAACCAACCCCACCCACACACACCAAAAACAAACAAAATTTTTTTTATTGTTTCCCATTGTAAATACATATACTATGTTTCTCTAACACAAGTGCCTGACCATTGCTAATTTTAAAACGAAATAAGAAATTTCAATTCTCCAACAAAGACATTTAGTCACACAATATATTGGAAGTGACGCGGTCATCCCGGGAAAGGTCTCGGTGTAAGTCCGAACCACACATGTACAAAAAATGTGTTTTAAAACAGAATAAATCGGTGAGTTTTTATATCATTCAACTATCCTTACTTTATTATTATTTTAATTTTAATATTTAATTCATTCATACAAATGTAATCATTTAATTTTTCCTTACTTTATTATTATTTTAATTTTAATTTTTAATTTTTAATTCATTCATACAAATGTAAACATATTTTCTTACTTTTCGTTGTATTAATTTTTTGTTTCTAGTCACTTGAAAAAGACTTAATAATTAAAAGAGTCGAAACGTCGTAGAGAAAATTGAAATTCATTAAAGGTCGCTAAACCAATAAAAATGTCTATTATTTTAATATATATATATATATATCGCCTACTGATTAGGTTTACCTATATATATATATATATATATATATATATATATATATATATATATATTTAGTACATTAAATTAGTCGGCGACTTAAACTATGTTTTACTTTGATATGTATATATTTAAAACAATCTTACATGTTTCGGCACATACTGCCTTTTTCAAATAAATTTAAATTATAAATGTCAGTATATTAATGTCATGGACATTAGTACAGTGTCATTAACTTTCCTGGTTACATCACCATATTGCATTTTAATCGTACTATGTTTAGTGCCCTTATAGTTATCGGTTACTGTTGATAATATATCTATCCATTTTTTTACACCACGCATACTAAATCTATATAATTTATCCTTTAGTGTACGAGTTACAAACCTCAGCAGTTAAGGTTTTCATTGTAATATATGTTGAATAATGATTTATTTTATATTTGAGCGACTGTTTGTAAATTTTTAGGCTTTCTAGAACATCTAGTATTTTTTCCATCGCGTTCCGTACATCTTGACCGGTTTTACTGATTGCGTCCATAAATACTTTGAGAAGCAATCTATAACTAAAACTATGTATTTGTAACCTCTATTCTGTCGTGTATATGGTAGAAATTTCATCAGGTCTGCTTGCCATAAATCATGAAATCCTTTAATAATAAGACGGCGTCTTGTAAAGATTCTCCACGCTGGCTTGTATAACTCGTTAACTACGTTTTGTTTAATTTCACTTATTGTCAGTCACCAATTCAAATCTGAACTTGTTACTCAAAGTTGCAGCATTATCTATTTTTGATTTATGTGTACATCATCCGTTACTACGGTAATTTGGTCGATATTGCTAGTTAGTAAATGTTTCGAATCATTTCGAGTATATTAGGTTACCGGTTGATTTCGATGATTCGATTTATCTTTCTTGATTAGGTCACCAATTTGTGCCAACCTTTTGTCTACGTAACCTTTATTCGCAGAATCATCACTTTCTATTGGCTCTTGCACATTACAAAATCGTTTATTTTTAAAATTGTAGTAACCATCGGCATTTGTTTGCAAGTTTGAATAAGGAGTTATTGATTTCTTTATTTTCCAGTTTACCAAATTTATCAATACTATCCATGGTGACGCTAATACAGAAATTATAATTCACTAATTTTATTATTTAATTATGTTTTGCTTCCCTGAGCTCCTGAATAATAGATGTCATTTCATTTTCGCTACCGATATGTCCAACATTTTTAAAAGCTACTAGAAAACGTAAACGATCGACCAATTCATTCGCATCATCCCAATAAACGTATTGATAAGGCTCTCTCTTAACGATTAATTTTTCAACTAAATGTCCACTGCCGCCTATACGTTCTCTTATTGATAAAGGGCGCTAATGTGTAAGAGGTCTAATGATGTTTACATACTTGCGACTTTTTACAAATTAATTCATAGAGACTATCAGTTCTTTCATAACGTATACCTTGTACTACAATATCTCGACCATCGAATGTGAGAGTGGAATTATCAACTTTAAATTTATTGATTATGTGATCGGAATGAACACCAGTTGTTAGGTCATATTCTCCTTGGGTATCCCTCATCAATCAAACTAAATAACGCTCTAGTAATACTAAGAATGCATCAATTCTTTTAGGCTGTTGTATAAGTAAAATATTCACTTTGAAGGTGATCGTTGCATAAATACAACATCTTCACGTTGCACGCTCTTCTCACCACCAGAGGGCTGTACTTGAATTCTAAGTTGCATAAATGGCGTTCCCGGTCTTCTAAGGCCAGTTCCCACTTATGCATTAAAATGCAGCAACTTTTGTTGCATGAAAAGCATGCATTTTTTAATGCATGACTTCCTATGCATCAAAAATTGCAAAGATATTCACATCTATGCAATTCCATGTGCAGTAAAATAAAAACAGAGAAACATAGCTAGGGATTTAATTTTTAGGCAATCACAAAATTACTTGACAGATAGTAACGTAAATTTTGTGGTTTTAATTCGGCATAAAAAGTCTATTTTTATTAACTATGGATTATGAAGAAATATTACTTTTATTAATAATTGGAGCAAGTACTTCACTACTTTTACCATCTCCGAGAAATCTTAAAGCAAATTTTAATTTGTTATTTTACGAAAATGAACCTGTAAAAGTTATAAAATTGAAAAATAAAAAATATATGTCTATTACTATCACATGTTAACATTTACCATTCAACAACAAAAGTAAGGTGATATATTTTCGATATTAAAAATGAAACCGTCCAAACACATAATACCAATGTAAAATTATATATTGGTAACACAGTATTCCCTAGGTTTCACTAGAATTGCATGCAATTTATTGCACGAATTTAGAACATGTTCTAAAGCCGTGCAGTAAAAAATGCATGCATTTTTGTTGCATGCATAATGTGAACGCAAAAATGCAGCATTTTACTCGTGCATTAAAAAATGCAGCATTAAAATGCACAAGTGGGAACTGGCCTTAATATGAATTATTTTCGGTGGCAATGTTCCTGCCCTGTTTAACCCCGCCATAGTTTCTGATTAAATTTTTGGTTTGACTGTTTCTTTCAATACTCTCTCTAGAGGTTCAGTAATAAGTTTAAGGTGTGCTAATATGAACCTTTCATGCAAAGTACTATCCAATTTAGGTGGCAAAAAATGTTTTCCTTTGGATTTCCCAGCTTCTATCATTTTTGGTATAATGTTTTCATTATTCACACGATGTTTCCTTTTCTGTGCAGACATTGTAATAATTGCTTTTGAACTAACAATGAAATCTTTGAAATAGGAAAGTATATTTTTGTGATGCTGTCACTAAGACAGTCTTTTCAAAACTAATAGAAACTACATATAAACGAAGATATACACTCGGCAATGGAGCAGCATATACCGCAACACCCGATGTCGCATGCTGTTTTTATTTACTACCTACATAAAGAATGAATCAAACATATTTCTATATCGACGCTCATTTATATTATCTTTATTAATTGCCAAAAAATCATATTTATTCTTCCAACACTGTGTAAACATATATATGTCGAAGATTTAGATCGTCTTGCTTAAATAAAATGAAATGACAATTCATTATCCCAGTTTTTCACTCTAATAACCTGCTTTTGCTTTACAAGATGTATATTGTGATACTAGTACTAAATAAATCAATCACATAAACATATATCAATCAGTCAATGCAGTTCAAAGAAGGTGGAGGTGCGTTAAACTCCCTCACCAATAATTTAACTTCCGAATTGAACCTTTCTGGTTATCAATTATGTAGACCGGGTACAAAACTCGAGAGACGGTTAATACAAGATGATCTCGGTATAAACTCTCTCGACGCAGCGTGTAAGGTACACGATATTGTTTATTCTAAAAATAAAAATTTTTGAGAAAGGCGCAAAGCGAATCAGATTCTTGAAGAAAAGTCTCGGGATCGTGTAAAGTCTAAGGACGCCAGTTTCCACGAAAAAGCAGCTACTTGGTTAATGAAAAAAGGTATGAAAGTTAAGAGAAAATTAGGGATGAGTTTAGATCATATTAATAAGCAGAATCCGGTCATAAACGTAAGATTTCTTCTAGAAAGAATGTTGTGGTGCAAGCAAAAGCCGCTCTCAAAAAAACAAAGAAAATACTTTAGAAGGTGTAAAAATATCTCTTAATACAGCTAAAATTGGCATAAAAAATAGTGGAGGTAGAAAAAATATAAAAAGACCTAGAGTTATTCCTTTACCAAAATAAGGAGGTGTAATTCCTCTTGTACCACTATTTGCTGGTCTTGCGGTACTAGGAGCTAGATTTAGAAGAGATATAACGACAGAACTAGGTGATGGAAGCTATTGCGATGGATAAAACTGGGGTTAGAAACGGTATTTGAAACCGTATAAAAAGTTTGGGTCTCCATTTGATACAATATAAACAAAAAAAGCTACTAAAGCGACTGCCATTTAAGCTATCTCTTGTATATACTTTTGATTTTATGGCTTGACCAATCCTAGATCTAATCTCCATTCTCTAGTCATTGTTTTTGTTGATAATTGTGTCTAAGTATTTACATTTTTTGACTTTGGCTACTTCCTCTTTTCTTATCCATAAACTATTCTGCCGTTTGCTTTTTTCTGTTCAAACTTAAACCTTGTTCTTTACTAACTTCTACTAATTTATCTAATTGTCTGCAGTTTATCTATAAATATCGTGTCATCTGCATATCTAATATTATTTATACATTTTGCATTAACTTTAATTTCAATTAATGTTTCTTCTATTATAATTTCTTAATTAAAGAGCAAAGTTAAAGAGCAAAGATCGGAGTACCTTACTCCACTTTTTATCTGTATGATTGTGCCATCCATATATGAATTCCTGAGTTTCACTAGGGTCCTGTTCTAATTTACTAAAATTTTTTTCATCTTTGTGAACTACTTTCGCCACTCCATTCCAGTGTCATGTATCGTTGGTTTCTAAGTAATAAATTTTGATTTGGCTTATTTGCATTTCTCTTGAACCTAGCCATCTGGTTTCGCTTGTCTCCAATACGAAACTGCATTTTTTGTATTACGTTGCTAATTTTTCCTGCTCCATACATGTACTTGATATATTAAGTCCATATTTTCATATCTCTCTTAAGAACATTACAGATACATATTGTCGTGGATTTTTCCCTGAAGAAAGAAACAAAAGAAGATAAAAAAATATTATATGTATGTACATTTTATTCCAGGGACATAACTATAAAAATTTAAAATTTTATATAATAATTTATTATAATGTGTATTTTTGTCCACAACTGTAGGATGTATGGGCCTCTGGCATGATCGGAGTTCGCGCCAATGTGGAAGTTATAATAATATAAATATATATATATATATAGTCGCTGTTTTGATTTATAATTTATGTTGCTGTTTCTTGCTTCTTCATGCTTTAGAGACTGGGTGGTTTTTATGCAGATAGGTTGTGTTATTTGAAATTGGATAAAACTTAATTTTATTCAATTTAAAATTTTGGATAATTACGGTGTGTGTTTTTAATAGTGTTTTGATGTAATTAAAATTCATTTACGTGTTATTACGAGTATTTTAAACTTGTAATTTGAATTAAATGACCTATCTGGAGTCTCTCTTATAATAGTTTTTGTGACGTGACGTATACAAAAAAAGAATGTATGTATATTTTAATATTATATTTACGTATTTAGAAATAAGTGTGTTACAATAAGGAGCTCAGTAAATTTGATAATTTTAGTTTATAATATTTTGTAATCAGAGAAGATATTAAGAAAACTTATCAGTCTGTTGTTTTTGAGTATCGTTTTTGTTCATATAAATTATTGCAATGTGTTAGAAAGCGGGAAAACTTATTTGGTACATGCTTGATTTTTGCGCATGGTCAATTTTGGATGCGTGCGAAAAATAGAGAAAGTTCTGTTTGACGTTTGATTTGAGGGGGTAATATAATTGATGACAGCTGATAAATTTTGTTTATATTTATATTTAAATCTTTGTTCGGGATTCATTTAAGAGGTTTTTAGTCTAGTGTACCAGTCATATTTTTACACAAGTTTTCCTCTAAGTTTGCGGCGAAATAAAGTCACAATCCTGCCTTATACTTGATAAGGTAGAATTTTTCTTTTTTTTTTTGAATATTATATGTATGTGGCGTTAATGCTAGTTTTATTTCTTTATCTAATGCCTGTTGTTTTAATATATCTGGTGCCACACACCCCACGAGGGTAGCCCTGTAGATAGAGAGCTCAAGGAAGGCGACCCAACTGAGTCTAGTTCGGAACTGCTATCGTGGATTGTGAACTCAATTAAATTAAGCAATAAACATCACAATTCACAGCAATATGTCCACTTGTTTTATTAAATAACTGCCAATTGCTTTAACTACTGTAGATATCTAGGTATAAGATTGATATGGAGGAAATACATCTTCATTAAAAGAAAGCAAGTTCGATTTAAACTTAGAGATATGTATTGGGCAATAGACGGAAAATCAGAGCTATGTATCAGTAGCGTAGATCTACTAAACATTTAAGGTAATAATCGAACCCACTTGGGACTATGGTCCCAATCCAATCACGGTGGGGATAAACTGTGAATACTCCTTGATATGTCCAAAATATAGCTGTCAAAAGAAACTTAAAAGAGCTGTTGTTTGTGGAAATTAAATACAAAACCAAATGTATTAATGTGTTTTTAATAGAGAGAATTTTTGAAAGACGCTGTGTTGAGATACATTTACACCGAATAACTAAAAAACTTTTTTAAGCACTAGGGACTAGGACTAATTCTAGATCAGACATAAGAACCATAGCGCTAAAAATTAACTTGTTAGGCTTGATTTCTTAAAGTGAGGCTTCACACTATTACATTGCTTAATGTAGTAATCATTAACAAATATTTGCTCTTTCATGTTTTATTTGGAGTTATAGAATATCTGAGTTTTACATAAAAAAAAGCGGAATGTGAATAAGTGTAAGAAAAAGATAATCATGAGAAGGAATAATAAATTATTATTTACATTCAAAAAGCGTTTATTTTACTTACATGATTATAAAAATAACAAAATTATTTTTACTTTAGTTAATTCAAGTTCATTTACAGCTTGGTAGACAAGATGAATGCAAGTTTGTCCGTACTAACTACTCCCGCGCTCTTTAACTACAGTGTCACAATTGGATTGTCGCTTTTTGCTATAGTAAAGGTAAGCATATTTACATTTTTCACACACAAAGTTGATAATTACAATAATTTGCTATTAAAATCCATACAATTTTCTAAATACCGTTGACGGCGTACCTTACTCGCTTGGATGTAGTTTGTGATGGAAGTAAATATGTTAACACAAATTTTAAAGGATAATATGCGAGGATTGATCAATAGAGCCACGTTTAGAGGGTATAAAGCAATTTTATTTAATGAATTTTAAGGAAATTTCCATTAAGGTATGAAATTTTACTAGTGATCTAATCGATAGATTTACTACTGGTAGAACTCCTATAACCGTGCGGAACCACTTTCAAGCAACAAATTTTGCACAACGTCTGAATTGAACCGCCGTTCATTTATCGATTGCTTTAATGGAACATCTTATAAAAACCGTACAGGGACAAATTGGAATTGTCCGGTGACGATTCTAAGAATTCTCAACTCATGTAAATAACCAAATTTTTAACCGTTTGGGTTATATAGTAGGGAGCATTAACATGCAGAAGAATGACACCGTTTGCGAGGCTTGCGGGATACTTTGATACAATAACACAAACACAACTCAGCAAATAACAAAAAAAACTGATACCACTTAGTAAAGTACCATTTGAAAGACTGACTTAGTATAGACTTAACTAATACCATCTGGCGCCACATTCAAATTACGGTAATTTCTGGGTAGCACCTCGTGTACATATATATATATATATATATATATATATATATATATATATATATATATCTATTATATATATATATATATATATATATATATATATATACTAATATATAGTGTTTATATGAATTTTATTTTTCTTTTTTATTTTATTGGCCGTGTCTTAATATTAAAAATAATAGATTTTTTATTGGTTTTAGCGACCTTTTATTGAATTTTGATGTTTTTACGACGTTTCGACTTTTATTAATTCAGTCTTTTTCAAGTATCTGGAAACAAGAATTATTACAATGAACATGAGAACTGTGTTTGTTTCGTGTGATAGATATAACAATTAAATTAACAATTTTAAATTTAAAATTAGATTAAAAAATTAATTACAAATTAGGTTAGCATTTAACGTTGAAAATTAAATAAAATTAATTTAAAATAGCTTAAATGAATGGTAGGGGGACATTAAAGTGATTAACATCTGTATGAATGAATTGGAGACTTAACGATTAAATTAACAATTTTAAATTTAAAATTAGATTAAAAAATGATTACAGATTAAGTTGACATTTAACGTTGAAAATTAAATAAAATTAAAATTAAAAATAGCTTAAATGAATAGGTAGGGAGACATTAAAGTGATTAACATCTGTATGAATGAATTGGAAAGTTGAATTACACTACAAATAAGTAAAGAGAACAAAGAAAAGACAAATAAACTCACAGTTGTTGTTCGTTTGGTTTTACAAGGGTACGTATTCTGTGTAACACATGTGTTTTTTTTTATATAGACATCCGAGACCAATTTTCTTAAGGAACGACCGTGCTTGTGCGGATATTGTACGTGAACTAAGTCATTTTGTTTGCGGGGTTTTAATTTCTGTTCTTTGGAATTAGCATGGTGGTCAGGACAGTATTTAGGGGTATATAGTTAACGTTGTTTTTTCTAATGGGAGCTAAATTTTTTTTTCCAGTTGTGTCTTGTGCGTGCAGGGGGGGGGGGGGTGATTTTATCTATTGTTTTATGAGAGGGTAATAGAGTTTTGAAAGGCCATCAATTTCGTTTCTGTTGTTGATTGTTTTGCTATTTTTGAAAATGTGTATCATTTCTAAGACTTCTCTAGCTTTTGTGTTCTTTTTTTGTGTTATTACTTTGGTGTTTTCAAAATCAAAATTATGTTTAAGTGTCAATTGGTGTTTTTTTAAAGCAGTTTGATTTTTTGCGTATTTGTGACCTTTCAATCTTTCTTGTAGTAACTGTTTTGTTTGGCCTATGTATTTTTTGTCACAGTCTTTGCAGGGTATGTTGTATATTGTGTGTGATTGTTTTAGTGTAGGTGTTGAGTCTTTAAGTTTGGTGTGTAGGAATTTTAGGTTTTTACCGCTTTGGCTTTAAATTTAAAATTGTTAATTTAATTGTTATATCTATCACACGAAACAAACACAGTTCTCATGTTCATTGTAATAATTCTTGTTTCCAGATACTTGAAAAAGACTGAATTAATAAAAGTCGAAACGTCGTAAAAACATCAAAATTCAATAAAAGGTCGCTAAAACCAATAAAAAATCTATTATTTTTTATACTAATATATATATACTATATATAAACTATATATAGTATATATATTGTAATGAATATTTACCCCAAGACTTACCACCAACAATGCGAATACTAAATGGGCCAATAAAATGTCTTCCGGTAATAACTTACCAAAGAGATGAATTTGTTCTCGTACTCAGGGTAAGTTTCACTACAACTTGCCAATTCAATAGATAAAAGAATCTTTTAGAACAAATAAACTATTTATTTACTATGTATGATCAGGTGTGATATATTTACAATTGTAGCTATTTCTAATATCATTAGATAAACAAATTTAAATGTTTATATTCCAGTTACACATAATTTATGAAGAAAGGAGGTAACTTGTGCAAGAGTTTTGAATTCAAAGAATCGACAATTAGTAACTATATTAAATGAAATAGGTAAATCGGTATCTTTAGACATGTAAAAGAAAATATCTTGGATATAAATATTTTTTAGTTTATTACTTACACGAATAGATTTATTATGACTATGCTTGGAGAAATTTGACACATTCGGACCAACTGCTGATATATTTCCAATCCACGCATAGATTTATTGTAACTATTTATAGAGAAGATTGCCAGACTCGGACCAACTGCTGATATATTCCAATCCACGTATAGATTTATTGTAACTATTTATAGAGAAAATTGACACACTCGGACCAACTGCTGATATATTCCAATCTCAAGATACACCATATATAATCCTTCCAAATACACTATGTATATCAAAATACAGCCTTTTATTTAAATTAACAGTAATCCAGTCTCCTGAGTTCTTCTTCAGGTATTCAAAATTAGACAACTGCTATTTCTTAAATAAAAATTCAGCTTCTAAATTTTTACGTATCTTTTTTCTCATGTCATGAAAAATAATAATAAATAATCCTCTTTTTTTAAATTGCCATGGTTATCTTTTATACTTTCATATTTATTCAAGTCAGTCAGTCTCTTTTAAAATTCAAATTTGAAAATGACATTTAATTACGAATATTAAAACCATTCACTTGCATAAGTTAAATTTAACAATAATTTATATAAACTGATTAAATATAATTTACACGATTGTACAATTTTAAAAGATATAATTAACTAAAAATATATATATACCAAGATTCAACTCTATCGATATTTATAAAACTAATACTGTCGTGAGCAAAAAAAACGGGACACTGTTTCTGCGTGGGTTTAAATTGTGACTACTTAAGTGGCTATCTTTACTCATAATAGTAAGTCAGGAAATGTCAAAAATGTGTGTCTTATTGACATTTATTAAACATTTTTAAAATAAATGTAAATAAAAATTACTAAAAACGATAGAGAAAGATTATTTATTAAATTAAAATAATTAGTATTTCGTCATTCTACCGTTATTATTAACTGCATCTAATCTTGTAGACATTGAAGCGACAATATTTTGTACAAAATTTGTAGAAATTTGATGCCAAGCATTATGAACAGTCTCCCAAAATTCTTCCTGTTAGAAGCTCTATCTCATTAATCCCCACACATTTTCAATGGGATTTAGATAAGGAGTGTAGGGCTGTATATCTCAAGTTTAAATTTCATTCTCTTGTAACCATTGTGTTACAAGACGAGACAGGAAATTGTGTTGTTCTTATAGCTTCCTTTAATTTTTTGAAAAGGTTGTGTCTAATCTCAGTAACTAATGTTTCGTCTTCCTGCGTATTCGAAATTTTATTACGTGCGGATATTATTTTCCGATTTAAATTATGCTCTTCCCTCCATCTTTTTTTATATATTCTTGCGGCTGAACTTTTACCAATATTAAATTGAACCGATATACTTCTTAATGATTTCCCATTTTTCAAACTAGTAACAAGTCTAGCTTTATCAGTTTTCGAAAGATGCGGCATCTTCAATTTTGAATTATCAACTATGATATATAATTTGACGTAGAGTTTGAAAGTTAATCAAATGCTAAAATTACAACGCTAAAAAATAAAGGAAATTGACATATCGATTTTGACACTGTCCCGTTTTTTTTGCTCACGACAGTATATTAATAATAAGATATCCAATCCTTTAATAAATATGACACCTATTACAAATTCATACAAATCAAAATATCTCTTGCATATGTTAAAATGAACAAAGAAAAAAAAACTTATAGTCATAATGTTAGAAATAGCTCATCAATATAATGGAGGTTTATCCCATTACAATATATATATACATATATATATATATATACCGAAAAATTCAGCTAACTTTCGGCCAATTACATCTGTATCAATACTATATAAAATAATAACTGCTTCAAATACATCACTACGAAGAATATCCTAACCAGAATATAATTTCAACAGTCTTTGTAGTTGTAGAAAGTACAATAAGAGGCACAAAGAACAACTCATTATAGACAGTGTAATTATGAAACAAACAGAAAAACATCAAGGAAACCTAGAGACGTGCTATATAGATTACGAGAAAGCCTATTACACTGTTGTCCACTCATGGTTATGGAAAATATTACAAATATATAAAATAAACAGACACATCCAAAACTTTCAGTAATAATGCAATCATAGTAAAACTAAAATCATATTAAACACAATAAAAGATACCATATAGAGAGAGGCCAGAAGACAGATGATATATAGTGTTAGTAAAAAGTATGGAAGTATCTCTATGTCTCTAAGTATCTCTGCAACGATTTATTCTTTTTAAATAAAATTGAATATACCTTTGTCAAAACGTATACCTAATTAAATTAAAATTTAATTTTGTTTTGATTCAGTCAGGAACATCATAATAGACAAAACAACAATAACAAACGCCACAGAGAAATAATATTAACAACAATAGACGATCTTGAAATAAAAAGCTTTTAAAATGTGTACTGTACAAATGGCAGAGTACTAGACAAGTAATTTATTTGACAATTAAAAATGGCCTTCTTGTTTGATAGTTAGTCCAAGTCTAACTTAGTATAAAACCTAAAATTATTCATTAATTCATTTAATATTCAATAATAGTATGAATGTGAGGGTTTGAACATTTAATCTATTCAGCAAATCATTGTGTTAAAATAAATAAATTGTTAAAATCCCGAGTTTAAAAGACTTGTTTTTGGAAATTATCTATTTTACCAATTCATTCAAGGCTTATGATGTTACTAATAAAAACTGATTTGCAGGAAGTAATGTTTTTGATCTCAATAGCAATGTGGAGGTTTACTGAATCCAGAATTTAACAAGGCATTCAAAAATGTAAAAATATACAGCGTATTCTATTTAAAATAAAAATTGAATGTCTATTTCAAGTATAACCGGAAGTAACACAGTAAATCTGATATTATTTTTAATTTGAGAATCCTTGAATCTTTTTACAAAGGTATACCCTATTTGATTTAAAATTAATGAAATACTTAGGGTGTTCCATACTTTTTACTAACACTGTATATTAGAAGAGAAATTTTCCTTCCTCTGCTGAGAGCGTTGCATTATAAGTTTGAACAAATGCAAAACACTGCACATTGAAAAAGGAAAATAACAGCCTATTACAAAAGAAAAACTAAATAATATTCAAATAAACATTATAAAAGCACAAGACATGGTACCATCAAAATAAAAGCATAACCACACCCATACAAATACAGAATTAAAAGACGGTATATCCGTAGATTTGTCACCATTGTCAAATCACGTCTAAATTCTAAAAATCTAACACGAGCGATTAAATACTCTGGCAGTATCCACTTTAACTTACTCATTTGGAATAATTAAATGAACACAGACAGACTTCAATAATATTAATTCCATAAAACGAGCACTTATTTACTAAATTACAGAAAACTACACCCAAACTCCTGCGTTGAAAGAATAACACAGACTAGGAGGAAAAGAAATATCTGATATACACCCACTCCATACAAAACAAATACATAATCTTTGACAATAGTTGCTTGATAAACACGATTACCCGCACATCGCAATAACAAAAACAGATCAAAACTGCACACAATCAAACCTAGCATCAGAAACATACGCGATTCATATATTGATTTAACGTACATCCAAATGAAGAAAACGAAATCGAAAGAGAAAAAAACGCCATGGCAACCATTGCCTTTATACAGAGTGTAAGGAGTATGACTGCCATTTTTTAAAATATTTCGACGTATTAATGTATATTGAAAACCGGAAGACAGAATATAAACTAATAACAACGACCTAATAATAAATATATATACATGTATATATAGTAAATTCAATCAGCTGGCGATTTAAGGTATGGCTTTACTTTAAAGTATATATATTTAAAACAACCCTACATATTTCGGCAATGATGCCTTTATCAAGGATATACAATATAAATGACAGTATACAAATGTCATATAATTGAGTTGCTATGGAGACAATTATTTAAAGATACATTCCAATTGAATAATAATAAATAATGCCTTAGTATTCCAAAAACAGATAAACAACAAAAACAGGGAAAAGCAAAACATGAGTTATTATTATGTATGCGCCCGTGGAGCGTCTTAAGATGCAAAGTTGTCGGCATTCACCTTAAACGAGAAGTAAAACCACGAAAACCTACTCGGACAACCAGACAGGAATCAAAACACGGAACAGTCAGCATGATAAGCAAATGTATATGATAATTAAATGTAATTGATATTTAAATAACTTAAGATATATAATTATATAACAAAAAAAATATATTATGATGGTAAATTGCAGATCGTTACACAATTAAGTTATAGTATATACTGCTTAAATTTTTTTTTGTTATATAATTATATATCTTAAGTTATTTAAATATCAATTACATTGCTATCGTTTCCTTCATATTTTGCAAAAAATATTTTCTTTTTAATTGCGTTAATGTTTTGTTGATTACGTTTACCCTAGTGATTTTGTTTTATAATTTCGTTTTGTTCATCTCTATTTTCTATTACTCTTAATTTCAGTATGCACCTGTACAATTTAGGTCCATTATTATTAAATTTTTATACATAAACTTTGCAGAAATCTCTATACATTTATTCCTACTTAAACCAAAGATAATGCTTGCCTTGATTCATATATTCTCTCAGGAATTGAAATATACGATATTTTCGCTATTATTTTCTTACGGTATCTGTACTTTATAAATCTTCTTACCTTGGTTTTGTTGAAATGATATTTTACTTTCCGGTAAATAGTTTTACTCGATATGATATTGAGGTGTTCTGATGTCTATCGCCTCATCAATACATGGTATACTATTTTTCGGTTCATCGTTGATATTTGAATGTATCGTGTCTTGTACTTCTTTCTGTGTTTCTAGTGGATTATGTGATGTACAAGGATGATTTTCTCCGTCCGTGTTTTCGTTTTCCTTAAGTAAATCTGCAATCATACCCGGTGCTATTTTCAATAGATCCTCGTCGGTGATCAAATCTTCAAATAGTTTACCAATAGTTTCTCCTACATTACCTTACGTTGTCTCAAGGGTGTTTAGTTTAATTCTCGATAAAGCGTCGGCGTTCTTGTTATATTTACCCTTTTTATAGATTATGTCAAAATTATAGTCTTCCAATTTAATTTTCCATCTATCAAACTTTGATTTCGGTTCTTTTAACGATGAGAGGCATACTAGAGAACGGTGATCGGTGTATACAGGCTGATTCATTTTCGGCCCTCACCATGGGGATCTCGCTTATTATTGGAGATAGAGTATAGGTTTAAATTTGGCAAAGTTGTTAAATTTTGTGTTTGTTATAAATCCGTAAAGAAAATAGACCTGTGACAAATGACCTTCGTTATTTAAAAAACGCGAAAACCCCATTTTCTTCTTTTACCTGTAGCACCGACATTTGGCCTTGTAGAGAAAATATAAAAACACATCCTTGTGGCCATTTCTAAACCTCTATCCAGTGGTGTACTCTAAATTTTTATACGACGTTTTCTTTCTCTCTGGCCATCATCAACTATCTAATTTCTTATAGGCACCATATTGGATTTAGACAACTTCAGAAAGAGTTTTCTTTTCTGATTTCAACCATTTACCACATGCTGACTAAAGTTTTTGACATTAGGTTTTATTTGAAAGAATAAATTATAAGATTAAATAAGGTATTCATGGAATTTCAATCTGTCAAACATTTCATTTATTGTTCATTAATAATACAAAAATGTCATACACTAACGAAGAGAAACGAGATATGATAAGTATTTTTTATTCTTCGAACCGAAATTCAAAAGTAGCGAGTACAAGATATCTACAATTATATCCAGAACGACAACAACCTCATCGTATCATTTTTCTAGATCTCGACAGAAATTTGGTCGAGAATGGATCGTTTACTAAGCCGCGTAATGGTCAAGACAACAGGAATTTAAATGAAAATCGACAAGATATTTTACAAATGGTAAATTAAAATCGTGTTTTCAAATTTCATGTTAATCCTGTATTTTTATAGATAAATAATAATCCATCAATTTCTACACGCGAAGTAGCGTCAGAATTAAATTTGTGCCAGTCCAGAGTTTGGAGAACTTTACATAAAAGTAGGTTTAAACCATACAGGATCCATGTTAGTCACTCTTTACTGCCTGGAGATAATTTGAGAAGGCTAGAATATTGTAATTGGTTAATGGGAAGGATAGAAAATGACGAAAATTTTTTAAGCAAAATCATCTGGTCAGATGAAACAAAATTTACAAATTCTGGAATGTTCAACAGAAATACGGAGCACTATTGGGCAGTACAAAATCCCCGACAAAACAGGGCTAGAAGACCACAACATCGTTTTGAAATAAACGTTTGGATGGGTATTTTGGCAAATCGTCTCTTAGGACCAGTTATGTATGAAGAACATTTAAATGGAGAAAGATATTTAAACATTTTACGTACATACGTATCTGACTATCTTGACGACAATATCCCATTAAATCAATTACAATATTTATGGTGGTAACAAGATGGCGCACCAGCACACAATGCTGCTGTTGTTAGAAATTTCTTAAATCAAGGGTTTGCAAACCGTTGGATTGGAAATAGGGGAGTTGTTTAATGGCCTGCGAGATCACCTGATTTAGGTCCGCTAGATTTTTTTTTATGGGGATATGTTAAAAATAATATTTATAAAGTAGATGCGCCACAAAACATTGAAGAATTACGAGACAGACTTCAGAATGCCTTCGATGTAGTTCCTAGAAGAACTATACAAAGGGCAGTACAAAATGCCAGAAGGCGTGCCCAATTGTGCATTACCGAAGATGGCCAGATAATTGAACATTTACTGTAATTGCTTATTGTTTACTTTTCTATGTATTTTTATTAATGTTTTTGTTATCTTGTACTCGCTTCTGTTGAATTTCGTTTCGAAGAATAAAAATTCTTATCATATCTCGTTTCTCTTTGTTAGTGTATGACATTTTTGTATTCTTAATGAACAATAAATGAAATGTTTGACAGATTGAAATTCCAAAGGCTAGCTTATTTAATATTATAATTTATTCTTTCAAATAAAACCTAATGTCAAAAACTATAGTCAGCATGTGGTACATGGTTGAAATCAGAAAAAAAAACTCTTTCTGAAGATGTCTAAATCCGATATGGCGCCTATAAGAAATTAGATAGTTGATGATGGCCAGAAAGAAACGAAACGTCGTATAAAAAATCTAGAGTACACCACTGGATATAGGTTTAGAAATGGCCACAAGGATGTGTTTTTATTTTTTCTCTACAAGGCCAAATGTCGGTGCTACAGGTAAAAGAAGAAAATGGGGTTTTCGCGGTTTTTTTTTAAATAACGAAGGTCATTTGTCACAGGTCTATTTTCTTTACGGATTTATAACAAACACAAAATTTAACAACTTTGCCAAATTTAAACCTATACTCTATCTCCAGTAATAAGAGAGATCCCCATGGTGAGGGCCGAAAATGAATCAGCCTGTATAGTAAATTTACGTCCGTATCAATACGGCCTGAAATATTTTGTCGCTCAGACAATTGCTAAAAGTTTCTTTTCTATAGTAGAGTATTTTTGTTCTATTAAGTGTCCTAGATGCGTATCAAATCGGTTCATGACTACCTAGATTTCCCTGTGATAAAACCGCTCCCAAAGCTACATTTGAAGCATCCGTGGTTAATATAAATGATCTGTTAAAATCCGGATATTGCAATACGAGTTTGCTCATTAATACATTTTTTCATTTCTCAAATGCTAATTTATATTCTTCATCTATTACTATTTTATTACTCTTTTTTAAGCATTTTGGTAGAGATTTAGTCAATTTAGCAAAGTCCTTGATGAATATACGATAGTATCCAACTAATACAATAAAACTTTTTATTTCGGTTACAAATTTTGGTAAGAAGTATTTCTTGATTGCTTTCAAGTTGTCAGGGTTTGGCTGTACCCAGTTTTCGGTAATAATGTGATAAAAAGTCAGGAGTCTATAAGTTAACTTGTTGTAGGTTGCCCCATGACGTATATCGTACAGACAGGCAGATGGTTTGAAATACGCATCAAAGAACATTGCCTTTAGAAATAATAAAAGTGGCTCTTCATATGCGTCTCATATTAATTTAGCAAACCGTAACTTTAACAAAGAATTTAAAATATTAAACATAGAGAATAAGGGCTAAAAGTTTAATTTATTAGTTACTTGAAATTAATAAATTAAAGAAAAATGATAATATCCTAAATGATCAATTAGAAATTAATAATTCACAGTTACGTTACTTAATTTATTTATCTGATTATTCAGACTGTCATATATTATATTTTTTCCAAAGTGCTGCTCTACCTTTCTTTAACATAACGTAGACCCTTAGTTTTATCACTTTATGAACTGTATTGTATAAACCGTCGTTCAAAATTTTTGTTAAGTTTTCGTTCATAGACATTTAAGTAATAAAGACTACGCTTCCCTTCAACTATCCAAAACATATTGCTGTGAACTGTGAGTTTGCTTAGGGGGTAGGTCCACTGTTCACCACAATATGTCCGGACTAGCTCTGATACTTCTACTTCTTAATATGAAACTTCTTAAACTTGGGCTCTCTCTCCCTCGAGCGAGAAAGTGGAAAATATAATATGTCAATAAAGGAAAGTCACACTTGGAATTTACAGTATTTATTTTAAAAAAAATTAAAAAAAAATACCCTTTACAAAGTGTAAAGAGAGCTAATGCGTTGTTAAACAAAAGCTTAGAGGAAAAAATTTGTGTGATAAAAGACACGCACACAAAGAAAAGCCTCTTGTGAATCGCGAGCAAAAATAAATCTAATAGATCATTAAGAAAACTCTCAAATTCAAAAATCTAAATAAATAACCCAAAAATTCAAACGTAAATAGACTAAACGTCAAAACTCGTACATGACTTTACTCGTGCGCACTAAAACACAAGTATAAAATCTCCCACCAGAACCTGATTTTCAAAAAATATTCTAGAACAACGTGACAAAAAACTCCCTCAAAAAAATATGATAATTTTCTTAACTATCTATATTTTAAACCTAATATTAATAATAATACAAAATTACAAATAAGCACAAATATAATCGAATTACAATTAATCGAATTTATGTAATACTAATGTGAAATTTCTACTTACGTTAACGTAACATTTTTTCACACACAAAAAACTAAATACGAGAGATATCGAGTAAATTTTTAATATTAATAAATCTACGAGATTACCAAAAACTCGTAATAAACGAAAATGATACTTAAATACACATCAGATCAAATAAGCAAAATACCGAAGTTAAATCAAATATAGAAACAAAAAATGAAGTTTTTTTATTTCCAACTATATCATTCAAAGGACCAGATATCTCTGTCCGTCACCCACCGGAAAATTCAGATCGGACATCGGGCACACATAGTACAACATAGTCTCCCTAGTCGAACTATTTCCTGTTCAATATGAATGTACAGGCGCGGTCAACAAAATAAATCCAAATAAATATTCAAACATAATTCAAAATATAAACAAATATGCATCTGAAAATAAATGTAACATACTCAATAAATATTTTTTTTTAATTATTCTTCGGGGAAAAGTTCACTACAATATGTTAGTTAAGGTATATTTATGTAAAGAAATGTTATGTCCATAAGTTAGTTATATGTCTGACGAAGCACTGTGTAAGTGAAACGATCGTAACATTGTGAAGTCGAAAGTAGTGAAATTCATTAAAATTTGTTTTACTTTATCCCGATAATAGTTAATTGCTATGCTATTCTAGCTTCATTTTCAGACATGATACTATAATTGGTTTTCAAAAATACTGTATTATTTATCTAAACAACCCATACCTTTACTGAACTGCCACCAAGTTGTCGCCACAATAGTATTTTCGCGGATGTAATCTTCAAAATAGAATAAAACTTTCGTAATAAAATATCTCGTATATTACTATATTGGGTTTAACATTAACAAAACATTTGTCGTATTTGTAAACAAAATTCCAGGATACCTATATAGATCAGTATACGGAAAAAATATTTGCACATTAATTTCTAATTTATGTTTTGTTGGGGTTAATTTTAAGTAAATGTCTTTCAGGCTACCAATGTTATTAAGGCAGCAGTAAACGCAGCCGGTTTTATTTACGCGGCGTATATCATGTCATCCTACGGTCAACAGCTTATGTCAAAGGTAAAATAAATTTAAATAAAGCCGCTGTAACAAGTTATAAACATACTTATTTCAGTCTGAATCGATTGGAGAGTCAATTTATAATTCTAAATGGTACAATGCTAGTAGGGATTTGAAAAAAGATACATTATTTATAATCTTGCGAGCACAGAAACCTTCTTTATTAAAGGCTGGGTTCGGATTTTATTTTCATTTACCACTTTTTACTCAAGTAAGTACAAGGTAATGTACACAAAAGAGACACCCTTGAATTAAATGTTACAATGGAAGCCAACGAGTTTTTACGTTTAGTAAAAAATTGTTTAACAAAATTTAATTTTATTATTCTTTCAGATAATGAGAGGAGCTTACACCTATATGTCACTACAAACCAACACTTAAAACGGACAAACAATCCAATTTACTAGAATACATTTAATAAAACCCAACGTTGCAGATAACACATTATTTTCATATCTTGCATTCTCTGCACCTATCTACACATAGTTTTAAATATTTGCTTGTATATCTATATTTGTAAATAAAATTTTTTCCTTATGAATTTAATTTTGGTATTCCTAACCAATGAAGTAATTTTAAAGTGAGTTTAACGCTAAATTACAAACTTCCAATTAAATATAAACAATAAAGTTTGTTTTTGTCATCTATAATTAATCATAAGTATTACCGTTTTTCTCGTAAGAATAAAACAATTGTTAGATGGCACTGTAAGTGTAATTTAGAAACTAAATTACATTGCTCTATTTTTAGTTGTTTACGACATAATTAATTATTAATTTATTCATCAACAGAGGCTGTTTACTAAACATTTGGCAAAAATTCAGGGAATTATTCCTTGAACTATTTAAGGATTTTTTTTGTTATGGTATGATTTAGATGCCCTGTTTCGAAGATTAGAGGACGATAAAAGCTTTTCGAAGAAAAAACAATACTTTATTATAGCAAGCGCCAAATAATATGGCGAGCGGAGGGGTGCGCTGTAGTCGTTTTTAAAAACGTGCCCGCCCACTTGCTCAAGTAATTGTCAGAATATATTTGTCAGCGATGAAACATAATGTCTTTGCTAGGGGATCATAAAGTGATACCCGCTCAAGCGAAAAGTAGTTTTTAATGTTTACAATTATTTTTATAAACATAAGTATAAAGTACATCATTGCTTTTAAGTGAAATAAATATTTAGAAGCAGAAATATTAGTTGATGAAACGACAGAAAGTTTAATTATTAATGTATATAATGAGAGTGACAGTGATGACGACGACTTCAGTTCCGAAGAAGATTAATTTGTTTAATCTATTGTACCGTTAGTGAAAAAGGGATAAACCATTTATAAATTAAATATTCCTTGTACGTATGCAAGCAAATGGATTTGTGTTTTGCGATATTCTTAACTATCTGTTTGTACATTAAACTCTCATTTCATATGTAAATTGTTTAACTAATTATTACATTAAATTGCTTCCTCTGTAAATTTATACTGTTTTAAAAATATTCTTAAAAACCTGTTTATACATTACAATCTCGTTATTACTGTCAACACCAAAAAAAATAAGAAATCTAAAATTTGATCGTTTGCTATTAATTGTCAGCTTATATCTGTTACATTCGTGTCAAATGTTACTATTGGTTTTAGTTTTTAGTTTTAAGTATGCCAAAAGCCCGAATCTTAATCCAATTGAAAATTTGTGGGACACATGGAAAAAAAAATGCGTCGTTATAATTTTAGACAGGCAGGAATTTATTAATGGCATAAACGACTGCTGCCAAAATTTAACTGCACAATATTGTGGGCTTTGAACCACTAGAATCAAGGCGGAAAAAGGCATACCTCAAGTTTCGATTTCGGTTGTTCAACGGTTACATAGGATGTTTGGAGTTGTTATCCCTGTTCGATGTGAGAGTACCAGCAGAGGGTACAAGAAATAATTATGTTTTTTCAGTACGCTACCGTCGGACGACATATGGATTCAGAAGTCCGATAGAGTCGATTATGAGGGAACTGAATGGTTTTCCCCTTGATGTGGATGTGTTTCATTGCACAAAAACTGTATTATTTAAGTATGTGAATGGTGTGGACTTCGATATAAATTAGAGTTTCTTTTACATTGTAAATCTTAAGTTATATGTATTTATATATTTATATATTGTAGACATGGTTTGAGATTGGATGTCCTGTAGTTTAAATAAATAAATACAATCAAATATTGACCGAATTTTATGGTGGAGTTAGATAACGCACAATTTTATTCATGGTTTCTTTAAAAAACAACAAACGATATTAATTTTGTTTAAACAAATAGAGGAGCATTATCAAAAAGTATGAAATCAATAAGGGTTATTCTAATATAATCCTATTTATCAATATATTATAGAATTATAGCAATACATCTGTGACACCACTGAATAAATTATTGACTCAGATTTTATAATAAATAAATTTTCATAATCAGCTTGCCGCATTCTAAAAAGAAAGTAAAATAACATTCCCGTTACAAAAATGTATAAAATCTCCGGAAAATAAATTCATGAGAACCAAGAAGGATTTCAAAACATAGCAAATTCAAGAGTTACGGGATATAGAAATTTTTATAATACAATCTCCAGGTAAGTGTGCATGTGCCTTCAATACATCTAGCACCAACATAATTTCTTTTTTTTTCTACAGGAGATCAGGTAAAGTTGTTTCGTAGTAGAAAATACTTTTTTTCTCTAAATGTACAGGTTGTTTGTGATTATCAAATGGTTATTTTTTTTATTTCTTAGAATTTCTATTATTATTATTTATATAGGACCCACTGGAATATATTGACAGTAATAAAATGTAAAACTTAAAAAAAATATTTTATTTCTTTCACCTTGAACCTACCTTGGAGTGTATTGCTACGGAATGTTCAATTATTTTTTGAAAGGTAAGAAGTTTTACGATAAATCTCATTTTTAACAGTCACTCATGAAAACTATTCAATAAAATGTTTCAATCATATGTCTCGTCCCTCACTAAGCCTATAAGCAAAAATTCAAATACCACATTATCTTTTTTATTTTTGTTATAGAAAAAGGTGAATAAAGAAAAGTTAGATACGTTACTATTAAACAAGTTTGCCACTTTATACGATTGCATTATCTATTACATACTTATCTACCGGATAAATATACTATAACTTTGGTGAAAGTACGGCGAGTTAGTTTCTTTTTTTCATTGCTTTAACTGGTGACTACTTACTTGGTATGTAATTTTGGTAATAGATCCTGTTTAATATCGTTTCATCGATTCTACTTCTCCCAATTATTCTGACGTAAGTGTTCAGTGAATTTCGTTAAGTTTCAATAACTTACGCACACATTTTTAATTTTCATTTGTTTAGATCTAGAACATTGTTTAAGCTCCTTTTTCAGATATGATATGGAACAATGTCGAGAATGGCATCGTGAAACAATGGCCAGTTGGATTAAAGGTCAAACTAATTGCATGTCCATTGCCAGTGATGCCGAAATTTATTGCAAAGCCTGTAAAATATCGTTAAAAAATTCAAAGTAATCGGACATAAAACGTCATTTAGCATCGCAAACACATACACAGAAATTAGACCCGTTGGAATCTAACAAAATTTCGTTTCATGTTTAAATAACTATGCTCAAAATATTTCTAAGTGCAAGGAACTAATACAAATTCCAATTTTAAAAATTAAGTATTACTTTCTTCAGGAACACTTTGGAAATTTGCCAAAACTAATAGTTTCTTTTGAAAATCAAAATCTCAATTAAATAATGGATTAAGCGCATTAGAAGTGGCTATTAAAAATTTGGAAAATATTCCAAGTGACTTCGTATGTGGCCTTCGGCAAGAGTTAGATGTAGTTTTTAATAGAAATCCAGATTTAATAACATTATGGCAATTGTGTATGGGGACAATGCCCAAAATCTAACTGCTAAATACGCTAAAATGAAAAAATATTTCCAGTATGCTCCTATAACCAGTTGCAATATACCAGATACTCCTTTACTCAACTTCAACTACAAAATGAACAAATGAAAATGTATTTCGTATTTCATAGATAACCACCCGTTTGTTTTCCAATTATATAAATAAAATTAAAAACTCTTTAAAAATACAAATTTTCAATAGTACGCCCGTGGGCGATGAATCATCGGCCACTCGTGTCCGGTTCCAATTATAAAATAGCTTTTCATAAGCTTTGTTTTTGTTCTCAATTCAGAACAGTAATAGAAATGCGCAGAACTGATGCGCACAATTTGTTTAATTCCAGAATTGTTCTGAATTTGACTGAACTCAAGAAAACCGAACCGCATTGAAAGTTTGCTAGTGCGCTGTCTAGTGACAATTTAAATAAGTACAAAGAAGTTCTAAATTTTTAATCTCTCTGCATAATTGCACACAAAGCTATATTTTTTTAGGCTGATAATTGTCCGCCAAGAAATATTAAAAAAGGAAAGATGAATAATAAAGGTAAAAATAGGAAATATTTTAAGATTATTTACTTATAAAATATTATTTTTAGAAAATCAATATCAAAGTTGCAGTCAGGTTGATGATTGTACCTCGACATTTTCTTTCTTAACATCATCTACCATAAAGTTGATAGAATTACATGAATATTTTACGTCAAATTCTCTACATTTTTATTAAGGTTATGTCTACCAGACACTTCGAGCAACTTAGAGACCAACTGTTTACCAAAGTTCAAAAATGTACAAAAAGATAAACGGTGCGCCAGCTCAAACAATTAATTCTGAACCGGTGAACCCTCTAAGGAAAAAGAACTGCTAGAACGGTTTTAGAATCATTCCGAATTAATTCTTGCAACAATCAAAACATATAATCAAAAATTCAGCACTAGTTCATATACAGGGTGATTCATAACTTATACGACAAACGTAAATGGGTTATCAGGAATACTATTTTGAACAAATAAGTTCCTATGTATAGTAAGCGCCAAATAAAATGGCGAAAGGAGGAGGTGCGCAGAAGCCGTTTTTATAAACGTCCACGTTATATATTTTACTCTAATAAATTATTAATTTATTAAGTGGTAGACATGTAGTTTACGCCACCTATGGTACCTTGCAAATTGATGCAAACTAAATAAAAATCTCCCCAATACTTCTAATCCTGCGCGAGCTCCTCCGCTAGCCAACTTATCTGGCGCATGCTATACATGTGGCAAATCTTTAATAGTTTCCGATATACTGGGTTTCTAAATTATCTATTCGCAAACCCACAACACTACATATTTAATTGCATAAAATGCTCTCCACGAGTTGGAATACATGCAATTCAGTATCATACTACGAGGTAGGCGCCATACTTGGTGTCCTAGCAACAAACGAATGTAATAGAATTGTCAAATTGTTATTGAATTTACTCAATTTATCTGCAAACCTTTAAAAAACCTCTAAACATGGCATCTTTAAGTTCACTTGAATATACGGATATGATTATTGTTTATGGTTTTTGTGATGGTAATGCTCGTAACGCTGCACGACTGTTTCTAAATAGAAGATAACCAAGACGAGAAGTATTTTGAAGAATCTTTGAAAGAACCCGAGAAAATGATTGATATTGCCAAAACATACCGCAGATCCGCATGTGTTGCGTAACGTAGAAGCGTAATAAGAAATTGTCGATGCTGTAGTTGATAACCCTTCCATCAGTAGTCGACAAATAGTACGACAGGTAAATTCTATTCAAAGTTCCGTATGGAGAGTTTTACATTGCGAAGTGCCTTATTCCTGGCATTTCCAAGCAGTTCAAACTTTACTGAATATAGATTATGGTGACAGACTGAAATTTTGTCAATGTCTATTAGATCAAATATCAGAATATCCAACATGTCTAATGTATTGTGGGCGGATGAAGCAACGCTTACGCCAGATGGAATCAACAACACACGCTCTGAACATTTATGGTCATTACAAAGTCCACATGCTATTCGTCAGCGAAGAAATCAGTGACGATTTAGTATTAATGTTTGGGCAGGAATCCTTAATATAGAAATTTTAGAAATCTAAATTTTAGAACATCGTTTCAATGGTAATAATTACTTAATTTTTTTGGTTACAACATGATGGGCACCTCCGCATTCCGCCGGTAACAATGTGGTTGAATAGAAATTATCCGAAAAAATGGATTCTACAACGTGGTCCAATGCAATGGCCTCTACACTCGCCAGACCTAAACCCTTTAGACTTTTATTTCTGGGGACAATTATAATGAAATGTGTATGGGGTGGAGATTGAAACTCGTAACCAATTATCGGACAAAGTTATTAACTGTGCCAATCGTGCATACAATTCTTCAGTGCAACGTTACAATGCATGCAGGCTCATGGAGCACATTTTGAAAATTTATTAAATTATATACTAATTAATTTATGTTTATGACCACTTTAATAATAAAAAAAATTGTACTCTATTTGTAGTATTGTGAGTTTCCGCACGGATAAGTTAGGAACCCAGTATATCGCAAACTATTAAAGATTTGCCACATGTACATAAGAACTTATTTGTGCAAAATAGTATTCCTGTATAAGTAAAACACCAAACAGTGAGTACGATTACACAGTAGTTCTAGAATTGTTCAGAATTTTGAATCAAAACTAACCTATTGAAAAATCGTTGCCAGAATGAAAATCGAACCGTAACTGGCACTTAACGATATTATAAAATAGGCCTCCTATTTTACGAAAAGAGATCCATATCGTTAACAGACAGTTCTTGACCACATTTAGAAAAAGCATTGTATCTTCAAAATATGTACTGATGTTAAAAAGAACTACATTGAACATCCATGTTCTTTTGTGAAACCATATAGGATCCCGATATCTCAATAATTTTAATATATTCTTCATATAACGACTACATCTATGTCATTTTCTCTATGTACTTCCAAATATTTTAGTTTGAATTTCTTTGAAAAGTATGACGTGTTCATGTAGAATATAGGTTATTTTAAATAAATAATTTTTGTGCTATAAACGTTTCTGTTTTTGATTAAAGTTATATTTTTTTTAATAAAATTAATAAGTAAACAATACAGACTTGTGTTGCAGGTACTAATTTTACACATTTGCGATCTGTCTTTAATTTTTGTTATACATATTTTATATAAACTGTTTTAGAATTCTTCTGATTACAAAGCTATAAACTTGTTTACACTAACCATTCAATTTAAAATTACATAAAATTATATATTGTACAACTACGTTCGTTATTACAGGTAAGGAAACCTAAACATTACTGCACTGCTTTTCATTTAGTTAGTAATAAATTACTAGCTAGAAGCGACTTTTTATATTCTAAAATAGTATAAAAACCCAAAATGCAATTTTAGAAGTTAGTTTGTGTCTACAGTTGCAAATACATACATATATAGGTATATATATATATATATATATATATATATATATATATATATATATATATACATATATATATATATATATATATAAATATAATATTTCGTGACCTTGGTATGATATGGTAAATTCAATCAGTTGGCGATTTAAGGTCTGGCTTTACTTTAAAGTATATATATATTTAAAACAACCCTATATGTTTCGGCAATGATGCCTTTATCAAGGATATAAAATATAAATGACAGTATACAAATGTCATATAATTGAGTTGCTATGGATAAAATTATTCAAAGATACATTCCAATTGAATAATAATAAATCATGCCTTAGCATTCCAAAAAAACAGATAGACAACAAAAACAGGGAAAAGCAAGACATGAGTTATTATTATGTATGCGCCCGTGGAGCATCTCAAACGAAAACCACGAAAACCTACTCGGACAACCAGACAGGAATCAAAACACGGAACAGTCAGCATGATAAGCAAATGTATATGATATTTAAATGTAATTGATATTTAAATAACTTAAGATATATAATTATATAACAAAAAATATATATTATGATTGTAAATTGCAGATCGTTACACAATTAAGTTATAATATATACTGCTTCAATTTTTTATATCATTTCTGTTGTTAATTGAATTTTTTTCCTGTTTAATACTAATCATTTCTTTAATTTCTCTTTTCATTGTGTGTTGTTCTTTATCAATTATCTGTGTGTTTTCAAAATCGAAATGGTGATCGCGTTGTAGTTTGTGTGTAAATAAAGCAGTTTTGTCTGTTTTAGAGCCCACAAATACTCTAAAACAGACAAAACTGCTTTATCTACACACAAACTACAACGCGATCACCATTTCGATTTTGAAAACACACAGATAATTCATAAAGAACAACACACAATGAAAAGAGAAATTAAAGAAATGATTAGTATTAAACAGGAAAAAAATTCAATTAATAACAGAAATGATATAAAAAATTTAAGCAGTATATACTATAACTTAATTGTGCAACGATCTGCAATTTACCATCATAATATATTTTTTTTTGTTATATAATTATATATCTTAAGTTATTTAAATATCTATTACATTTAAATATCATATACATTTGCTTATCATGCTGGCTGTTCCGTGTTTTGATTCCTGTCTGGTTGTCCGAGTAGGTTTTCGTGGTTTTCCTTCTCGTTTAAGGCGAATGCCGACAACTTTGCATCTTAAGACGCTCCACGGGCGCATACATAATAATAACTCATGTCTTGCTTTTCCCTGTTTTTGTTGTCTATCTGTTTTTTGGAATACTAAGGCATGATTTATTATTATTCAATTGGAATGTATCTTTGAATAATTTTATCCATAGCAACTCAATTATATGACATTTGTATACTGTCATTTATATTTGATATCCTTGATAAAGGCATCATTGCCGAAACATGTAGGGTTGTTTTAAATATATATACTTTAAAGTAAGCCAGACCTTAAATCGCCAACTGATTGAATTTACCATATATCAAATGATAAATTCTTGGTGTTTTTCGGCTTTTATATGAAATATATACAAATATCAAATTAGTATGTAATTAATTAATTAGTATGATTTGCTTTGTAATTTGTAGGAAGCAATGTTTACATCTTCACTTACTTTGCTATTACATACTAATTTGATATTTATAAATATTTCATATAAAAGCCGAAAAACTTTAAGAATTTATCATTTGATATATTTAATGAACGGATAAGAAATTATCTAAACAACAGATAAAAGTAATGTTTTTTGGGAGTAGCGGCCGGATAATTAAAACAATATTTAATTTGGCGTTTCGGTACTATACATAATGCCTTTGTCAAAGCTAAAATTTATTTAAATATTAAAAAAGGTAAAAGATGATATTATAATAAATCTACTTACATTAAATATTTTTGGTGTTAATATATTGCGACATATTTGTTTCGAATTTCTAAATAAAACTGAACTTTTTGTATTAGCAGGTACACTGTTTTCGGGGCCACGAGTCCTTTCTTGGGATGAGTGGACAGAATGTTGGATTTGTCAACACGTTGTGGGAAGGAGGGGGTTAGGGGTTGGTTTAACTGTTCTCGGACATGTGTTTTTTTTTTGTGTGTGTGTGTTTATATAATGGGTAGGTACATTGCCGAAAAGTTATTTAAATCTGTACGGTCGTTCATGGAATGAGTATTTTTTGTATGTAGATGCTTTCTAGCATATTTCTTGCTTTGTTGTGTTTTTGAGATGTAATTATTGCGGTTTTATCAAAATTTAAAGTGTGATTTGCTTGTTTGATGTGTTTTTTTAGGGCCGCGCCATTGTTTGAAAATGTATGTTCATTTAAACGTTCTTGTAGATACTGTGTTGCCTGGTCGATGTATACGCCTTCGCAGTCATTGCATGGAATTTCATAAATAATGGGTGTTATCTTTAATGTAGGTATTTCGTCTTTTAATTTGGAGAGCAGGCTGTTCAGATTATTGGAATTTTTGTGAGCTACTTTATGTTATATGGTGTGAAGACTTTGTTAATTTTTTCGGACAGGTTGTATATATAAGGTACGCAAGGTATTAGGGACACATTTATAAGTAGTTTGGGGGTTCTTTTCCTTGGTTTTATGGTATTGTGTGTTTACCTTTTTAACATTTAAATTAATTTTAGCTTTGAAAAAGGTACTATATATAATACCGAAACGTTAAATTAAATATTGTTTTAATTACTCGGCCGCAACTCTCGAAAAACATTACTTTTATCTCGTATATATATACATATATATATATATATATATATATATATATATATATATATATATAAGGTAAACTTAATAAGTCGGCGATTAAAGGTCTGGTTTACTTCAGAGTATATATATTTAAAACAACCCTACATGTTTCGGCAATACGCCTTTGTCAAGAGAATACAAAATATAAATCTATATTTTGTATTCTCTTGACAAAGGCGTATTGCCGAAACATGTAGGGTTGTTTTAAATATATATACTCTGAAGTAAACCAGACCTTTAGTCGCCGACTTATTAAGTTTACCTTATCATAAGATATCACGAAGATATAAGAGGTCACGAAGATATTATATTTATATATATATATATATATATATATATATATATATATATATATATATATATATATATATATGGTAAATTCAATTTGTCGGCGATTTAAGGTCTGGTTTTACTTCAAAATATATATATTTAATACAACCCTACATGTTTCGGCAAATGATGCCTTTATCAAGGAATATAAAATATAAATGACAGTATATTAATGTCATACATTTGAGTTGCTATGGATAAAATTATTCAAAGATACATTCCAATTGAATATTAAGGCATGGTTTAATTATTATTATTCAATTGGAATGTATCTTTGAATAATTTTATCCATAGCAACTCAAATGTATGACATTAATATACTGTCATTTATATTTTATATTCTTTGATAAAGGCATCATTTGCCGAAACATGTAGGGTTGTTTTAAATATGTATACATATATATTTTGAAGTAAAACCAGACCTTAAATCGCCGACAAATTGAATTTACCATAACATACAAAGGTCACGAAATAATTATCTTTATATATATATATATAATTAAAAACGGGCAAGCGGTCTGTCAATTAAAACTCATTTATTAATTATCTCTTTATTTCGTAACGAGTTTATTGCTTCTTCGGGAGATACTACAAGATTAATGAAAAATAACATTAAATAAATAAGTGTATAAAGTAGTAGTAAAAAACTTACAAAATGTAGAGTTCAAAAAATAGAAGTGACGTACACAGGAATGTAAAACGAAACATATAGCAAAAAACAAAACCACAAGAATATAAAAAAAACAATGCACTATAAATTTAACAAAACAAGTGCCAAATAATACAACCATTTTTAGATGGTTAACTAACCGCCAAACCGAGTATATTAAAATAAATTATACTTAGTGCGTTAGTATGAGATCTATGATTCACGTTATTTCTGTCTCTGTTAATGTGGACTGTTAGCCATTGCGATGTCTGACCTATACAAACCCTACAACAATCCTAACATGCTATCCTGTAGACAACATGACTATTTAAAAAGAAAGGTGTTATGTCTTTGATCTTACTATACAACTTCTTCAAAGTATAGTTGTTGTATTTAGCTATTTTAATGTTATTAAATTGTTTGTAATGTGATGCAATTGTATGAGTAGGACCATCAATGTATGGGTTTTTTTTGTGAATCACACTGTCTACAGGAACGTCCTCAGTAGGGCCATCATAAAAGTTTGAGCTATATATCAATTTATTAAGTATGTGCTTAGGATAGCCATTGTTGACGAAGATGTTGAGAAGTTCTTTAAGATTGTCATTTAGAAAGGATTCATGGCCTATATGTAATATTATGTTTCTCATAGCTATAACGGTGTTATACTACTAATTGAGAAGATAATGAGAATCATAATTAGATGAAGTTGGCTTTCTATATCAATTCAAAATGATCGAATAATTATCGTCACGAATTACTAGAAGGGTACGCTGTTGATATTTCCTTTTTCCACAGTAAATTGTAAATGCTTGTTGTAGCTGTTAAAAATTTTTAATGTTAGATCTATTTTTTCTTGTGGCACAAAGCAAACAATGTCATCAACATAATTGTACAAGAACGGTAATGGAAATGGTAGCTTAGCCTTAAAAAACGTTTTTTTTTAAATAGTCATGTTGTCTACAGGATAGCATGTTCGGATTGTTGTGCCATTTATAAAGGTCAGATATCGCATGAGCATAGCAGAGCATAAAAGTGATGTCCGTATTGGAAAGAGATCTTTCTTGTGGATTGGTGGACGATGCACTTAGTCGTGACCATACATTTAATTTTGTTGACGTTAAGATCTTAGACGTTGAAAATAACCATAAAAAAGAACCTTTTTAGAAATGGTCCACATTAACAGAGACAGAAATAACGTGAATTATAGATCTGATGCCAAAGGACTAAGTATAATTTATTTTAATATACTCGGATTGGCGGTTAGTTGACCATCTAAAAATTGTTTTGTTATTTGGTCCTTGTATTGTTCAATTTATAGTGCATCGTTTTTTTATATTCTTGTGACTTTAGTTTTTTGCTATATGGTTCGCTTTATATTTTTATTTTTCATGTTTTAACTTTTACATATACATGTTTTTTAAAGGTTAATGTGACACCTTATATATATAGTTACTTTAATGTTTTAAATCTAATCAATTTTAGTGTCCGGGTACGTCATTTTTATTTTTTGAACTCTACATTTTGTAAGTGTTTTACTACTGCTTTATACACTTATTTATTAGATGTTATTTTTCATTAATCTTGCAGTATCTCCCGAAGAAGCAACAAACTCGTTGCGAAATATAGAGATAATTAATAAATAACAGACCGCTTGCCCGTTTTTAATTTATTTTAACCAATATAGTATGGTCGACTCTAAAATAAAATAAAATAAATTATATATATACAGTAAAACAACTTGAACTACGAAAGCCTATTGATAGGGGAAGGTAGTGGGAGGTAAAATTAAATGAATCCATTTCAGTATTGTCAACTTTTTATATGACAGGAATGTCAGTGGTTATGTGAAATACTTTAGCGAACCATTTTATTCTAATGGAATACACAATTAATGAAAAAGTGCAAATTATAAAGTGGTTTTATGGAGGCCACACACTTTCATCAATTGTAAATATTTGGAGAACTACCTTCATTAATCGTCCTGTTCCATGTTTAAATACAATTCATCGAATTAAGGAAAATTTTGAAAAATACGGAAGTGTCTCTCCCTCTTTACATAAAAAGCCCGCACATGATAATGCGGATCGGGATATCATGATATGCGCTACTGTTGAAGAAAATGAATACCAAACGTTAGGCCAAATTAGTGAAAGTGTCGATGTCCCCCGTGAAACTGTTAGAAAAGTATTAAGGAAGAATAAATACCGTTCGTATCATGTACAAAAAGTAAATGAAATATTTCCTGGAGATCATTATAACCGAGTTCAGTTCTGTTTGGATATAATTGAGAAATGTGGTGTGGATGAAAATTTTATTTCTAATATTCTCTTTACTGACGAATCTTCATTTATTTTACACGGTCGACATAATTCTATGTTAATAAGGTATTGGTCAAAAGACAATAAACATAAATCGTATACAGCTCATACACAATACCCACAGAAATTGAATATTTGGATTGGAATGTTAGGGGACAATATAATTGTTCCATTTTTTATAAACGGCGTGTTAAATTCACAAAAATATTTACAATTGCTGGAATATGACATTATTCCTTTTATCCAGAACATACCCAATATTGAAATAGGAAGTATTTGGTATCAGCAAGACGGATGTCCTGCACATAACAGTGCAATTGTGGGTCAATTCTTAAGAAATACCTTTGGAAATAGAATTATTTCTCTAGGCGGTACAATTGAATGGCCGGCCAGATCACCAGATTTGTCCCCTTATGATTTTTTCTTGTGGGGGTATCTAAAGTCAAAAATTTCGAACATCAACGGTCAAATAATTTAGATGAACTACGTCAAAAAATAAGAAATTTCTTAGCATCGATTACGCCCGATATGCTGGCAAATATTAGACGTGGTTTTTATGATCGGGTAGCGTATTGTTTAGAAATTCAAGGTGCACGATTCGAACACGTAATTAATTAAAAGTATTGTTTATTAAAGTTGTATTATGATAATAAATTTTATTTTGTTGGACTTATTTTTTATTTGACGGTTCTTTATCTGCAATTAGTATGCAATACAATTACATTTTTCCCATAATATAAACTTAATTTAACAAACTCTACACGTTTATATTAAAAAACATATTATAAGTAGCTAAATAAGCTAAACGAATACATTTAATTTTACCTCCCACCACCCTCTCCTATCAATAGGCTTTCGTAGTTCAAGTTGTTATACTGTATATATATACTATAAATAATAAATTTCAGTTCTGGTGTTAAAATAATAAATTTTCCTCCTTTTAGATTTGATATATTTCATTTTTAGTTATTTTAACAAAATTTGTAGATACGTTATAATTTAACAGAAGAAGAACAGAAATGTTGTCTGTTTTGCGTAAGTTGATGGTGGCAACAGGAATTTGGCCGCACGAAAACTGGTCTAATCGACTTTATTTTCTGAGATTTGGTGTAAGCATTTCTGTTATTGCGTACATTGAAGTGGGATATTTTCTGCTAGCGCTTAAATCAATGAGGGGTAATTTTTTTTCTATAATTAAAAACGTTTTCGGCATTAGAGACTTTCTATATACATTTTTTAATTTGGCGAACTACTGATTATGTAAAACGTTATTCAGAAGTAAAACATTTTTTTCAATTCAATATTAAGTTTATTTGGGAAAATTAAACATTTCTGTAATACAGCGTTATAGTTTATATATTATTATAGTATCATATTTCAAAAATAGCTTACGATTCTTTCAAAATTTTTCAAATGTACTGACTTTATATAGGCTACTTTATTGTCGATAATGGCTAAACTTATTTCGACAATCTTTGAAGCATACCGGCCGATAGCCTGTGGGTACCGATATCGGTTCGGTTATCCAAGAAGGTTTTCGTGGATTTCCTTCCCGTTTAAAGTGAATGCCGACGGCTTAAATTATTTTAAGTCGCGCCTCGTGCACGGTCGTAATAACAACTCGTGGCCCTCTAATTGTTGTTAAATTGTTGGGGGATGCTAAGGCATGAATTATTATTATGGTGGTATTCTGGTGGTTGGTATTCTCGTACATCATAAAACGGTATTTACTGCAAGTTATATGTTGTAATTTATTGTTTTTGTTTTTTTTCATAATTCTTGAGATTATAGAAGTATATATCGGGGTGTTTAACAGGCAATTCAAATTTATCCTATTTGTAAAAATTTACGTGTTAAATATGATTGATCGCTGCACTAATTCCTGGCTTTCGTTGGTAATTCTATGATGATGCAACCTTGGATCCCTGGGAAAGTTGTTCACTTTCTAGCTATTTTTATCAGCAATACTTATATTTTCTTTCGACATATAGTAACAATATTTGTCATGGAGTTTTTCTCTTTCCACATATTCTTCATTTGGGTGAACGTTAAATCATTATATGAATTGCATTTGCGTTTTTTTAGTGAAAGGTTTAACAGTGTGTAGTTTTGGTGTGCTTTTATTATTGAGATGTGTAGGTTATCGTCTTTGCCGTGAAACTATTGTCGAATATTGTGTATTTGTTTCGCGTGGAGTGCATGCACATCAGATATTCCTCTTCGTCCTAATTTTCTATCTAGTGTTATTCTTTAAACGCAAGAGTTTGGATGTAGTTTTCGGTATTTTTGCATAAGTGCGTATGTTGCGGAATTAATACTATTAATATCTGTTTGTATTCATCTAATTATTCCGAATAAATATGTTAAAGTTGATATATTTGAATTGTATTACGTATCAAGTGTAATATTTTCATTTGTATCAGAATAATTGAGACATACATGAGTAGGTAAACCCCACCAGTTTTGTATAATACAAAGGTATTTTTAATAATATAAAATATTATTAAAAATTTGGTGTGAAGAACACAAATACAGGTTCACTATTAATATTTTTGTGAACGTGTCCGAACATATCTCTCCCCAGAGACGTAGATACGTATTTCACCTTTCTACAGGCTCATCGGTACGCCCCTGCTGAAGAAAGAATATTTCCAGACACATTCACAAAAAAGAAGTAGAAGTAAACAGACAGCGCTGAATTTACTTCCACGCCCGGTCTGGATAATTTCTGTGATGTGGCGATGTGGTTCTTTTTTGTGAATGTGTCTGGAAATATTCTTTCTATTTGGATTTCGCTGCATATACTTTTCCCGAAATTTGAAAAATACTAAAATTGTTCCTGTCTTAAAAGCTAGTTGTACTTCGGGCATTACCAACCATCGTCCTATTGTCATCATATCCAACTTCGCGAAAATGTTTGAAATTGCACTATGCCGAAAGGTATACCCTCTTATTAGGACTGCAATATCACTGAATCAACATGGCTTCATGAAAAAGCGATTTACTGTTTCTAACCTTGCGGTATTTTCTCAATACGTTGCTGACGCGTTGGATTGCGGGTCACAGGTTGATGTCGTATATACTACCTTTGCCAAGGCATTTGGTCGAGTGGATCACGCTATCTTGCCAGCTAAATTGGCGAGTTTTTGATTTAGTAAACCGCTGATTGATTTTTTAACTTCGTACCTACATGATAGCCCTCGACATCTATGCTGCAACGGATATTTATCAATACCTTACATTGCCACTTCGGAAGTTCCGCAAGACTCGAACTTTTCATTATTTTCATTAACGATCTCTCAGATCAGCTCGAGTCTAATAACCTCATCTTTACCAATGACTTGAAGTTGTTTCCTCAAGTCTCCGACTCGTGTTACTGCTTCGACTTCAGGCCGATCTGATCAACATACAAACTTAGTGCAAAAATAACAACTAAAAGACTTAATGTTATGCACTTTAGTTACCAACTTATTGGAGATAAGTATATCCCGTGTTGAATCAATTAAAGACTTGGGCGTTACCTTCGATATGAAACTGACTTTCAATGAGCATATCAGAGCCAGGCCACACAAACTATTGAATTTATTATTCGCATTTGTGGCGAATTTTCTAACGTGAGCATATTCACTTCGTTATTTAACTAATTAGCGTGATCACTTTTGGAGTATGCCAGCTTTTTCTTCTTCTTCTTTTAGCTTCCTTCTTCTTCTGCTTCCTTAAAGGACAATGTCCGGTTATTAACCCGGTAATTATTTTAATATTTTTTTACTACTACAAATTAGGTTGGCTGAAAATTTTCCGTCCAGCCCCCTTAGTAGTGTTTTGGTATGGAGTTGACCTTCCGTTTACCTCCATTTATTTTTATGTTCTTTTACTAGCCATAACCAGATCTCCCTTTTAGCGGAATCCTTAGTGATTCCACATACAGGTTCTGGTCCTATGAAGTTCCTATTAGTACCTTCTTTGGCCAGGTTGTCTCATTGCCTTTAATTCCCTCCTGTCCTGGCACCCATATCAGCGACACTGTAGTATTGTCTTGTGCCAGGTTATTGAGGACCTGTTTACAATATTTCACCAGCTTAGACCTGGTAGATGCGTTCATAATGGCTTTAATAGCCGCCTGACTATCAGTCATTATGTTAATTTTTTGCCTTGCGCAGCCGGCTTCCCGAATTTCATCGGCGCAGGCTGCGACTGCTAACAATTCGACCTGGAAAACCGTAGTATGTTTCCCCAGACATATCGATATCTTCCTTCTAGGGCACATTCAGCATATGCCTGCACCTGCCCCCTGACTAGATTTTGATCCATCAGTGTACCAGGTGCCGGCACCACAATCGATCGAGCGACTTTTTGCCTGTTCCCTAGTCGGTATAAGTATGTTCAGCTTAGCTGTAAACTTAATTTCAGGTGCCATACTGTCCACCGGCAATTGAAATATCGGCTCTTCCAGTATAGTTCCTGTGATATCTGTATGGCTCCCTACAACCTTATTAGGACACCATACATCATTGGTCCTCAGCCTCAGTATCGCAGCCATTGCCTCCGCCCTTATAAATAGTTCCAGCGCAGGGAGACCCACGATGGCCTCCATGGAAGCGGTTCCCGTGCTGTTCATAGCTCCCGTGATTCCCAACAGGGCCCCACCGACGATGTCCGCTCCGTACTCCTCCACCAGACAACTGCTCCATAGGTAATCGTTGGTCTTATTACTGCTGTGTACAACCAGTGTACCACATTTGGTTTTTGTCCCCAGGTCTTGCCAACAGCTCTTCTGCATCTCCAGAAGAGCTGCGCCGCCCTGTCTGCCACTTTGGCTAGGTGTCTGCTCCAATTCAGTTTCGCATCAAGTGTTATGCCTAGATACTTCACTTCATTGGTTAGTTCTAACTCTTGTCCAAACAGCTTTACGCTGCCCAGATCATTAAGTTTTCTCATGTTGGTAAAGGCTACCAACCTGGTTTTTTGAGGATTGACAGTTAATCCCTCCTCAAGGCACCATCTTTCTACAATTTGCAGAGAATTTCGCATGATGCTCGCCACTGTCCCTGGGAATTTCCCATGGGACACTATGGCAATGTCATCGGCGAACCCCTGCGTCCATATTCCCTGGTCATTTAATGTCCTGAGGAGATTATCCACTACTAGACTCCATAGTAGCGGTGACAATACGCCTCCTAGAGGACACCCTTTTGTTGTCCTCATGGAGATCGTTTTGTTTTGCATTTGGGCATGAACTACTCTGTTACGCAGCATGTCATGAACCCAGTTGCATGTGGGGCTTTTTATTTCTCGATCTTTTAAAGATCGAATAATAGAAGACATCGAGGTGTTATCGAAAGCTCCCTCTATGTCTAAGAAGACTGCAAATGCAATTGCCTTGTAGTGTAGGCTCCTTTCGAGCCCTCTCACCAGGCTATGCAGGGCACCCTCACCTGATTTTCCCATCTAGTATGTCCATTGCAGTGGGTGTAGAGGAGATCTATCCAGAGCCGCTTCTTTAATATTTAAATATATTATTTTTTCCATAGTCTTCAACATAAAAGAGGTAAGACTAATTGGTCTAAATGATTTAGGGTGGGTATATGTTACTTTTCCGGGCTTCGGAATAAACACTACCCTAGTTTCTCTCCATGCCCTAGGGATATAACCCATAGCATGGCTAAACCAGAATATCTCCAATAGAGGACCCATAATTTCACCAATTCCCTCTTGAAGGAGCTTGGGAAACACTCCGTCTGGTCCTGGGGATTTATATGGTTCAAACGATCCTATCGCCCATCTAATTAAATGGGGCTTGAAGATCTCGTTTGATATCTCCCAATCATTCCTAGTCGCCCTCCAAGAGGTGACTACTTGATTGGTATCACAATCATCCATACGCTCCGAACGTGGAAAGTGTACCCCCAGAAGATACTCTAAAGTCTCGTCCACGGTAATGGTACACCTCCCGTCCGATTTTTGTATAGATCTAATTGCGTTGGAAGGATCTTTTTTGAGAATTCTGTTTATTCTGGCCATATCAAGAACACCTTCGATGTCCTCACAGAATTTTCTCCAGGCTTTCCTTTTGCTCTCTTTGATTTTATCATTGTATTTATTGAGGAGAGCCTTGTAGGCTTCCCAATTACCTATTTTCTTTGCCCTATTAAATGACCGGCGAGTTTCTTTCCTCTTATTGATTAACTCTACATTCCACCATGCAGCCCGCTTAGCTGTACGGCACTCCCTAATTGGACAGTTATTTTCAAAGCAGGAAGGAATGGTCCGTTGCAACCATTCAACAGCCAACTCCAGCTCTTCCACATTCCCTATTCTAACAGGGCTATTTCGGGTCGCTGCTAACAGGTCTTCCTTGTAAGAGCCCCAGTCTGTTCTCTTGGGATCCCTGTATAGTCTGGGTTCCGTTAAATCTGTACATAGTTCATAGCGGATATACGCATGATCAGAGAGCGACGGCTCGTCGGATACATGCCACCCCTTACAATATCCCGTATTCCCAACGTACATAAGGTAATATCTATAACTGATTCCCCCCTTAATGTCTTAAATGTCGGTTTATCACTTTGATTCAGACAGTCAAGTTCAGTACCACAGAGATAGCTAAAGAGAGACTTACCCCTATAATTGTTATCCTTGCTGCCCCAAGCCTTATGATGAGCATTGGTATCTGCGCCGATAATCAATTCCAGATTGTTCTTACTGGTATATGTCACCAAGGCCTCAAGATCAGGCCCTGGTAGCTCTGGAGAGTCAATGGGTAGGTATAGATACGTAATTGTCGTCTCCAATATCCCCCCATCGACACTCAGTCTGATCCTGGCTGTCGTCATGTCCCCACTGCATAGTTCCATAATAGGCATAACGTCCAGGTCGTCTCTGAAACAGATACAAGTTCTAATTTTAGTGTCTGGGACACCAACTAACATCTGTCTTCCCCTAATATGTAGTCCTCCCACCTTACCTCTACTTATCCATGGCTCTTGGATGAGGAGGATATCGATATCTTCAGCCAGCGTCCTTTGACAAAGTGCCGCTGTGGCTGTTTTCTTATGTTGAAGATTTATTTGAAGAATCTTCAACATTTTGACCCTTAGAGGTTGATGCCTGAGGTTCTTCTAGAGTACCCTCATCCTACATCACCAGTTTCTGGTCTTTTTTTGTTTCGAGGGTTACAAAGCTAGCCCTCTTAAAGCGATAGTAAGGTCTCCAATCAGTCCTCACCAACGTTTCCTCAGACTCCTTGTCAATCCGAAGGCCCACATGTAGGCCCTTTTCGGAAGACCTGGAACTGAGGGTAATCCATCGGTCCACTTTAAGCCTTGGATTTTGCCTCTCGAGTCTTTTCAAGCCCACTGTCAGATCCTCTTTTTTAGTCTCTGGCAGAAACGCTAAAACTCGTTGCTGTTTTGGCAGCTCCTCGCTCTTCACGAGTTTCCAAACAGTTTCCTTTTCCAAATAATCTCTCGTAGTGTTGTACGAGTCTTCATCTGCACAGATGACTCCATAGTAGCCGTCCATAAGACGGGTGGATTCAAACCTCGGCGCCTTTTGCGCCCTATCTATGACAATCATCAGGGCCTCTTGTATACCTCCTACATTTCCCTCAGTCACTAAGCTGACCGGGTATTCTTTAGGAACTATTGCAGCCTTAATACCTTTAAGAGCTGCTTTGTAACTCACGCCCGAAGCAGAAAACTTCGTGCGCTTGGTTACTTTATCCTCAGGAGTGCCCCTAGCCGACACGGTTCGCTTAACGGCCCCTGTCGGCTTAGGTTCTCCCTGAGGTTCTTTTTGGGAAAGGGGGAGCCTTACTTTGCTCGTATCCACCCCTGTTTCCTCATCTTCTTTAATTTCTTTCTTTGTGCCCCGGAAAGATGTTTCCTTTCCTTGGGTGCACCCTCTGCTTTCGCAACGTTCTCAGTTTCAGTCGGTTGCGTTTCAGTTTTGTTGTTTGGAGTCTCATCAGTCTCCATTGCCAAGGGAGTCTCTATAGACTCATTAGTTTTTTGATTCTCCTCGGACTCCATCTTTTTAAGTTTTTGTTTCTTTTCTCGGGTCATATAATTCTCACGAGTATGGAAGAAGTATGAGGTCAATGCCCGCAGAGCTTCCATTACAGGCACAAGGCGTAAATACAAGGGGGTGCCGCCTAGTGCCCCCAGGGGAACGTTTGAGACCACATATACCCCAGTGGCCATTCAGCTCTAAGCACGTTGCCTTACACCGTAGCTTGGGAGAGCTGATCCGCGGTGACAGCGTTTGCTAAGGATTAAAAGGTTTTTAGACCTATCCATCCCGCTTATTACTGCCACTAATCAGGTCCCCCAAGAGAGACCTGACCGTCCCCTTCTCCACCATCTAGGAACGCGCCTGGTGGGTAGCTCAACCCCAGCGGAAGAGGTCCGCGAACAGGAGTATGCTTGATATGGTATCCATTTTTTATCAAGCACAAAAAACCGTCTACCTGAGCAAGTTCAGCGTCGATTTTTGAAGCATATTTGGACGGCGTCTATCCTGACAGGGGCTTTGATCACACTCAACTCCTTTCTCGCTTCAGCGTGCCTTCTCTCTCCTTTAGACGTTTTGTAGACAACCTCAACTTCCTTCATAGGCTTCTTCACAACGAAGTTGACTGCACAACGCTATTATTCTACTTTAATTTTCTTACCCTACTATTCTTCACACGCCCTTCCCGTACTTTTTATCTTCCTTTTCCTCGAACCAATGTGTTGACCAGGTCCACTGTCTACGTTATGAGCAGCAACTTCAATCAGATTTCTTCTGAAATGGATATACATTTCTGTGGTTTCTTGACCTTCAAACTGCTTCTCTATAACATCTGCGATATATATTCGTTGTAGTATGTACGCAGCTTGACAATTAACTCTTGGATGTTCTTGTTTTTTTTTCTTTATTAGTTTTAATCACTTGTGCAAACTTTTGTTTATATTCATATATATTATTAGCTTGCATATAGTGTATTGTTTTAGGCTTCTTTATATTTTTTATATTTAGGAAGTCTTTATAATACTTTTCTTTATTTCTAGTAGTACTTGATATTATATGTATGATTTACAATTTTGTTTTGATTTTATCCTGCAAATGGAATTATAATTCTGTTGGGTAATAAATAAAGAAATAATCATGGAAGCGAACAAGAGTTATTCCAGTATTTGAGAGAACAGGCAGCACTGGTGTGCGTAATTACAGGCCAATATCTATACTTTGTAAATGTACTTTGTATTGTACTTTGATAAAGTATACGAATATATTTTCTACAATGTAGTGAATAACATATTAAAATCAATCCTTTCATCTTTGCAGAATGGCTTTGCCTGTTACTAATCTTGCATGATATATGCTTTGCCACTGACATCAGCAAGTCAAGATCTCATTTATTATTATTATTAAAGCTTTTAGCCGTGAAATTGTAGCTATGCCTTTTAAGGAACTCTATGAATCCTAGTCCATATGCTGGATTAGTCCACATTCTCCTTTTTTTTCTCACAGACTTTGGTGACTTCTTGCCATCTTGATTATTTTCCTCCACTTCTTCCTGTCTGCCATTTGTTGTCTCGATCCCTCTGCATTTAGCGTGTTTAAGTTTTCTTCTACCTGTTGCTGTCATTTGCTGCTGTATCGCCCTCTCAATATATTTTATGCTGGTTGCCATGTTGTTATTTCTATTATCGATGCTTCTCTCTCTTCTCATTATGTGACCGTACTATCTTATTTTTAAAGCCTTGATTTCTCTTACTATATTTTTCTGTACTAATAGTTCATCGATTTCATGGTTCATCAAAGCTCTATATTCGTTAACTTCTATTTTTTTTGCACATACTATTTTTCTTATTACACGGCGTTCAAAATTCTTTAGCTTTTCTTCTTCTCCAACTGTGAGCGATGCTGTCTCCGTGGCGTATGTTACTACTGGCCTAATGAGCATCTTATATAATCTCAGTTTGTTCTTCATACTTAATTTTTTGTCCTTCAGCAGCTTTTTATTACAATAGTAGGCCCTATATCCTTTCTGAATTTGCTTCTTTTATGTCAACCGCCTCATTCCGATTATTGGTTATGACTCCCAGATAGTTGGTTTCTTTCATCTCTTCAAAACTGTAACTTCCACAGCAGGCGCGGCTCGTGATGACGTATTTTGGTTTGCAGTACAATGATCCGAGTGATTCGTGTATTCTCGTACTAAATGTAACGTTTGCTTAGTAAACACCGAAAACACACGAGGCACTCGTATCATTGTACTGCAAACCAAAATACGTCATCACGAGCCGCGCCTGTTCCACAGCTTCAACTCCTCATCTCTCCGTCATTTCTGCTACAACACATATATTTTGTTTTTTGCTCATTTATCTCCAGGCCTCTTTTCCTCCCCTCGTGCACGATTACTCCTACTACCCGTTGCAGTTCTTCCCTCTTCCTGGCTATTATTGCAACATCTTCTGCATATGCAACTACTTGCACAAGAAGTTTATTTAAAATGCCAAAGTTTCTAATTTTTCTTATTATGGCATCCTGTGTGATTATGAACAGCAGTGCCCATAAAGCATCCTTACTCCTATTCTATTTTTATATCTTTCGTCATTCCTTGTTCCGATCTTATATTGGCTTTAGAATCCTTCATTGTCATTTCTATTAATTTTCTAATCTTTCTTTATACTTCGGTGTCTTTTAGGTTTTCCATAATTTGTTCTCTATTTATTTTATCGAAGGCCTTTGAAGTCTATAATTTGCATTAAAATGTGTATGGCATCCGCCGTTGACCGCCCTTTCCTTAAACTACGCTGGTAACTTTCTATTCCTTTTTCTGTGTGCTTTTCCAGTCTATCGCGCAGTATGTTTGTTAATATCTTATATGCCGTGTTCAGCAGTGTGATGCCTCTGTAGTTCCTACATTGTGTCAGGTCACTTTTTTTAGGTATTGGTATGATAATACCTCTTCTCCATTCCTCTGGTATGTTTTTTCTTCCCGCCGTATCCCCACTATAAATGCATAGATCTTTTGGTGCAGTTCATATCCTCCATATTTAATTAGTTCTGCGCATATTTCATCCATTCCAGCAGCCTTCTTCTTTTTGAACTTTTTAATCGCTACGATAACTTCTTCGTAGTCAGGCTATCTTCTCGCTACCTTCTTTATCGTATATTTCCTTGAAGTAATTTTCCCATGTTTCTGTTTTAATTGTAGTCGTTGCTGTCTTTCATTTTTGTTTAGTTTGCCTGAGCATATCCAATTATGTGTTTTTGCTATTATTTGTGTTAATTCTCTTGCTGTGGTTGTATATTCTTTCGCTTAAATTGGTCCATTTATTTTCTTTGATCTTTTGGAGATTATCTGTGTGTTTTACTAGTTCAGACCAGATTTGTTTCCAAAAACAATGGTGCTCTTATAACAATTATGCTCTATTTGTTAGGTGGTTTCGTCCCTTTAACTTGTTTTTTGTTTACTAACCTTCGATAGAATTGTTTTTCATTAATTTTGAATAGAGTATTTTTTCTTTCTTTTATTTGCTATACTGCTAATTTAATATTATTATTATTGTTATTATAATTATTGTGGTGCGTGACTTTTCACTAATTGGCACCATCTTTAAGATGATATTCATTTTCGAAGTATCCATTCATACCTTGTCTGAATAGAACGAATATAAACATTATGGTCTTTACTTATACTCCTCCTTAGAATGGTAATAGTGTCGCCAGCGAAAAACGCTTCTTAACGCCTATACAAAACTCACTCAAAATTCAGTACTAAAACGAATCAGTTTATCAACATGTTCTTGTCGACTTAATCCACTCTCGCAATCAAAGAAAACAACCATTTTAATAAGATCATTTTCTTATTAAATTTCAAGGTATTTATAGAGGCGTTGAAATCAAATGACTATAACTTCAAGAAAACACTTTCCATCTATTGCTTTTGTTAAATTCACAAAACATAATATGGAATATCAAATTAATAATTTATGACTAGAGTTTAAATCTAGGAGACAAAGGAGTCTTTAATATTTATTTTCGAATTTTTGCCGAAAACATTTAAATATCACACTTTGTAAAGCCATGAAATTAACCGAATGTTTCCTTACGTTTCAGATGATAAATCTACAGCGCATGAACTTTTGGATGCTTTAGTTACAGTATTTTGTCTCACAAATTTGACGTACAATTATTCAGCATCTATTTTCTTACAAAAGAAATCTAAAATTCTTTTTCAATCTATCACGTATTTCGATAACTTCGGGGTTCCTAAAAATTTCGAAGAATTCAATCGACGTGCAAACTTTATGGCCCTTTTAATATATGGATATTGTTTGACAGGTACCATAATTATTCAGACAATTTATATAATATTATATGAATCTTGCGTGGAAAATAATATTAAAAATGATCGAGATATAATTTGTGGGCACGTATGTCGGGTTCATTATCCATACAATTACACCGAAGGACTCTCATACTTGATACATTTAGTACTCTCAATTTATACGATGATCTTTCTCTGTAGCACTGGAGTTATATTTATAGCTTTCTCAGCTTGTTGCATCGAATACATAAATATGAGAATCGATCATCTAAATCCGATGTTATTAGAAGCATTTGATACTAACGACGATGAAGAACAGATACGCAGAATGCATAAGTGTATTGGCTATCACATTTTCATAATCAGGTTGGTAATATTATTTATTTATATGCTCTATTGACCAACAAATAATTTGTATAAAGGTTTCGTCTGTTATGATTTATGATTAAGGACGGCAGACTATGTGCCCCAGCAGTGGCGTTGCGTGGAGAGTTTAGCAGAATAACAGTGCGCTTACTTAAAAATAAATATATCGAATCCCTATACAAAACGTTAAGAAAAAACATTAATAACTTACCCAACATGCTTACATTGTTGCAAAAAAATGCGGATGTGCGCGATGAAAAAACTGCACCATAATATATGTTTCTGTATTAGTCTCGGAAAGGTTCGTACGTAGCGACGTATATATATGTTTATATACAGAGAAGGATTGTTCGACGTTGAGAGATGTTATATTTGCATAGTTAAAGCGCTCTTTGTATCTGTACAACGGATCTTCAGTATTGGTAAAAAGTTGCCCTAATTTTGTAAAATCTACATTTTTATCTAATACACTGTTAAATTTTTCACGGAGACAATCACTTTTTACATCTTCAAGGATATGCAGCACTAGTTTTACGTGGTCAATAATTGCTAATGAGTCCGATAAGGACAGCGCAGTGTTCTGTAAATTTTTTATTGCGTCCAGTATTGGAACGTAACTGTCGTAAATAATTTTTAAATTTGCTGCCACTTGAGGATTGTTAAATTGAACCTGGCTGAGCCGTATTGCAGCTGCTTCTTTGGCATCTAGTTGTAAAATCACTGATTGAATTTTTTCAAAATGTTTATAATAATAAAATGCTGCTTCCCCATCGTATAAGAATTGGTTGCGGCGACTCGGGTATATCAGGACACAGCGAATGAAATAGCCGAATCCGTTTCGGAGATTTAAGAAAAACCGCTTTCGTTTGTCCTATCAGTTGATCCACATCAGGATAAGTTGTACGTATAGTGTTTGTTACAAGGTGTAAAACGTGAAGCAAACATGTGACATGCAGCAGGTTTGGTTGAATCGTTTTGAGTAAGTTTGCCGTGGAACACATAACCTTGGCAGCATCGGTAACTAACATTAACACTTGCTTCGGTAAAATCTCAAATTTGTGTAGTGTTTCTATTAATACATCATATATCGCTCTGGCAGTACACCCTTGCATTCGTTTACAGGTTAGTAAATAAGGAGGAGAAGGTCCTTGCGGAGTCAGCGTCCGTACTAGAATGGCTAGGATGGACTGTTTTTTAGTATCTGTAGTTTCGTCTATTGTTAACCACAGGAATTTTTTTTTACCGTATTTTTCGTACAATTTACAATTCTCTCACGCACTGACGGTACGTAATTCCGTAGCGTACTTCTTGCTGGTAATTTCCACGTAGGATTGTATTTCTTCCAAAACTGACGAAACATTGGGTGTTCCACTTTCTGCATTGGTATATTGGTCGCAATTAACATCATTGTTAAATCACACACAAATTTATTATATGATCTGCGTCCACTATTATTCGATTTATGTTTGTCACTATTTATATGTCTTTGGCACTGACTTGCTTTCCAAGTTAATAAAGTTGTTTCACGAACTAAACATTTCACTACGGTACCGTCATATATTAAATCGGGAAACCGATGTAAAAAATTCTTTACTACGTTAGCATGCAACCGAGTCGATGCATTGTTTCTACGCACTCCCGACATTTTCAACACGATTGTGTTAACAATGTATCGCTAACAACGTCTCAACGACAACTGAATTGATCGTCGTACGCCTCTACTCGATCCCTCCACATCACGCTACTGTTCGGGCACATAGTCTGCCGTCTTTATAATTATGATATACAATAATATACGGTTATAATATACGACAGTCGGAAAATTTCTGTGAAAGATATGAAGAAAACATTTAATGCGCAAATAAACAGCTCTATTGTTTTTATATATATTCACGACTAAATTCTGTGCACTTTTTCATCCGCTCAAACAAATCACTGAAACATTTACGCCATCCTGAAGTTGGCGTACTTAAAATATGTGAATTGAATCTCTTCTGGACAGGTAAAACGGTGGCCTCGCATTTTTGTTTTATAGTTGGAAACGTAAAAGAATCATTTGGGGCCAAGTCAGGACTATTGGCTGGATGAGTCATTAACCCATTAATGCCCGCCGGATTTTCTAGTAAAATTAAAATAATAGAATATGGGAAAATGGTGTTAAGATACGTTAATAATACTAATAGAAGCTCAATTTCAAACGTAATTCTTTTAATTATCAAAAAAAAATGGTGTATTCAAACAGGTACATTGAAAACTTAACAGGATATCACATTTGTTTTATAATAAACGTCTTCAATTTAATTTCCTAAGTTCAACTTTATTTTTGAGTGTGAAATATTTTAAAACATTCCCTTTTTTCTGTGCAAAGCGTCGCTTTACATTTTTCGTACCGGTGTGTGGCACTGACGACATCTAAGGGGGTATGGAATTTTTTGAGGGTAGTGACCCACAGGATCTCTAGAATGCTTCTTGGGAGTGAACCTGATGATCTATATATAGTTGGTATTCCTTGAATTGCCTTGTCGTAGGACCGAAGGTAATGCCTGGTTACATTTCGTTGAAATAATAACAAATTCATTTTATCATCATGATCTTATAAAGTCTCTAGCCATTTACAACAACCACATTTATCATGGGAGTAAATAACACCCACCACCATTTCTTGCCATGAATGCTAATCCTTTAGTTATTGAATGCTTGGTCTAGTAGATGCACACCACCCATTGATGCATTATATGATTTTATCAAATGAGGTTGTGGCACAGATATATGTTCCTTCTTCTTTGCAGACAATCGCTTGATTTGTCCTATTGGTTGTAACGACTCATAATTCATTGTCATGGTTACCGCTCTATTATCGTTGCATCTTAGAAATAAAAGAGAATTTTCTTTATCGTACTGATAATCATAATAGCCGCGATCTTTCTTAGTAACATCCTTGCGAGTTACAAATAGACATTTTTTGGAATTATTATCACGCACAGCTCTTATCCCTCGTATACCTTGCTCTCTAATGGTATTCAAAAGTTCATAACGCCGAAACCATAGCAGGAACCAGTTGAACTAAACATCATCCAGTCTTCATATCCGAAGCATACTGGCTTACCTCGGATAAATCCTTTCAAATTCAAATTCATTGTAGAAATAACACTGAAAATACCAAACAACAGATGACTTTTACTATGCCAATTCCCATTGTATCCGACTGAGTACAGAGAGATTTACAACAATATATAAACAATTTAATTAAAACAATTCAAAGGTGTTGTAATAAGTAAACTTTGTAATAGCATACCTAACAAATAATGTTTAATTCAAGAAGTAATATTTTTCACTATAGTCAAAATTGCGTAAAATATTCACTACCCTCCGGTAACCTCTAAAATTCACAGGCGTGTGAATTTTGTATGTTGTTATTTTCAACCGTATAAGTAAAGTTTTCAACCTATACCAGAATTCGAAAGAATACTTGTCACTGAATAGCTCGGTAACTGTAGATTTCAATTATTCGATCACAGATGTACCATAATAACATTAATGATGCTGTACCGAACAAGGTACAATGGTCAATAATGGGTTAATTCGATGTATTTACTTTGCAAATAATCCACTGTTAATAGTAGGCTTATCAAGCAACAAGATTTCAAGCAATCCACAAAAGAGTTCAAATTCATGTTGATTAATAGAAGGTGGTATACAGGGTGAGTTTTTTGGAATGTTTAGCATTGGGATCTCAGAAACTACTGGCGATAGAAAAACGCTTAAATGGGGAAAGATGCGCAGTTTTACGAGTTTGATTTAAAACTGCTTTTGTTTCTCCGATAACTTTCATGGCTTATTAGATATTCAAAGAAAACTAAATTTTACGATTTTCTTTAAACATGCTTAGCATCGTTAATAGTAATTTTAGAGAAAAAGTGTTCAAACAAAAGTTTTAGATAATTTGACGTAAAATAAAACTATGTAGCTAATATTTTTCTTTCGTTCACCATTATCGAGTTATGACACAAACTTGTGTTTTTTTAAATGGAAACCATAGTTGGTTTTGACATCATTAAAAAGATTATTTTTTGCTGATTACAATGATATAAGGTTTGATATAGTTATTTTAAAAAATAAAGAGGATATAGACATTTTTATGGTTTTTATGGAAAACAATTGAATTTCGAACTGATGAAATACAAACCAAACGAAAACTTATTTTTAAATCTTATGTAGTAATAAAATGAAAACTATAAGAACTTTTATTAAGGGCACACAACATTATTAATGTTCAAAGATACACAAATTGCATCTCTTCACAACAGAATTTGTAGCATTGCGGACTTTACGCCTATCGATGTTATTAAAAGCAACTAAAACAGCTTCTCTTAAATCGTCGATTGTTTCATATGTTCTTTTGGATACTGTGTCCTACACTCCACAAGAAAAAATCCAAAACTGATAAATCAGGGGATCTAGCCGGCCATTCAATGGGTGCATTTCGTCCTATCCATTGATTAGGGAAGTTCAAATTTAAATAATTTCTAACATTCAGTTGATTGTGCGGAGGCGCTCCGTCATGTTGGAACCATTCCAGCATTGCTCGGGTTCTTAAATTTAAATTATCTAACATTTCCTCGAAATCTTGTTGTAAAAAATTAAGATAACGATTGCCAGTTAGTGATCCATCAAAAATAAAAGGAGGAAGAACAGTTGATCCTATAACACCACACCAAACATTAAACCCAAATTTAATTTGTGGTCTCCTATGTTCAACGTGAAGTGGATTTGTTTGAGACCATATGTGCTCATTGTGCCTATTAAACATTCCACAATTTGTGAAACGAGATTCATGAGTCCATAATATTTTCATTGAAAAGTGTGGATCGTTTTGACACTGCTCTTTAAACCATCTACAAGAAGCTATTCGTCTGATGTTATCACCTTCATGTAAAGTTTGTGATACTGATAATTTGTAGGGACGAAATTTATGCTTCTTCAATACTCTGACAATAGTGCGTTGAGAGGAGCCCATTTCTGTTGAAATTTGTCGGGTCGATGTAGATGGATTCTGAGCGACACTTGCTAATATGTTTATTTCTCTATCTTCATCCATCCCTTTTTTTGATTTTGGTTTAACGAACGAACCATAATCTGCTAAATTATCCCATAATCTCTTAAAAGTAGGTAGCGACGGCTGACGTCGATCAAAGTACTTTTCAAAATAAACTTCAGCAGCTCTAGTAGAATTTTTCTGGCACTGAATGTAACATTCAACCATATCACGCTATTCTACGTTAGAAAATTCCATAGCCAATGCAAACTTATGATTAACGGCCGTTTGCACCGCTTATAGTTAAGTTACAATTAAATTAATTAATAGTTAATTGTCAATGTTTGACAATTAACTTGACTTAAAAGTAAAAATTAACAGCTCTCACTTCTGTGACTCAACGTGAAAGCAATGTTAGTATATTTATCTCGACTGCTCCAACGAACACTATTGTAACTCAGATTTTTCGTTTTTTGAATTACAAAACACCAAACATTTTTTTTTAAAGTTTTTGTCTTATAAAGTGAACAATCATAGAAATGTCTATATCCTCTTTATTTTTTAAAATAACCATATCAAATCTTATATCATTGTAATCAGCAAAAAATAAGCTTTTTAATGATCAAAATCAACTATGGTTTCCATTTAAAAAAACATAAGTTTGTGTCATAACTTGATAATGGTGAACGAAAAAAAAATATTATCTACATAGTTTTATTTGGCGTAAAATTATCTAAAACTTTTGTCTGAACACTTTTTCTCTAAAATTACTATTAACGATGCTAAGCATGTTTAAAGAAAATCGTAAAATTTAGTTTTCTTTGAATATCTAATAAGCCATGAACGTTATCGGAGAAACAAAAGCAGTTTTAAATCAAACTCGTAAAACTGCGCATCTTTCCCCATTTAAGCGTTTTTCTATCTCCAGTAGTTTCTGAGATCCCAATGCTAAACATTCAAAAAAACTCACCCTGTATATATAGCGGCAATAAAGAAGAAGATAGAATTTAATGTGCATTCAGAAACAATTATGTCAATTGCTGGCACAAGCGTAATAAGCGCGTTCCGTGACGATAACTTCACATCTAATATCGTCTATGAGAGCAACCAAAACTCCACCACCTGTAGAAATCAAAGAGAACCTTCGGTCACACCTGAAACTGTTATAATTTGGGGGTAATAATTCGGAACAGCTTATGGAACCATCAAGCCGTATTTCTGTGATAATTAGAGTCCGGATTATATGCAAAATATGCTTTTTTCAATTGCATTATTTCCTTCAAAAAATATTTAACAAACCCAGAAAACTCATTATTTTGTTATTAAAAGGTATATCAACAAAATTATGAGTTTTTGGATTTATTTAATGTTTTTTTGAATGAAATAAGGCAATTAAAAAAAGCATATTTTGCATATAATCCGGACTCTATAATAACTATAATGTCATAAGAGCATTTACAATCAGCACTAAAAAACGAATGAGCCTTAGTACGTAGTCCCCTAACATTTTGATAATAAACGGAAATACTGTATGGAAAGCTGTCAAACTAGTTCAGTGTAAAGAAGAAATAACGGAAGGTATACCTTTACTATATTTTATTTTTAAGTTTGACTCTACGGCTTTTAGACGATTCTGTAGCTGTAATTTAGCTTGTTTGTATATTTCTATCTACATTTGGGCCCTGTCACGAGATATTGATAAACCAGAAAATTTTGGATTGGACTTAATTTTAGTTATATTGCGTACGACATCCAAAACAGACAACTCGTTTGAAAAGATAACCTTGATTGGACGAGTATTAGATGTTTTGCTTGAATCAAACTTTCCAAATCTGGAAATCTTCATAGCAGTATTAGAAATTTGAAATGTGTACAGATATCACTAAAAAGTTGTCCATCCAAATCATTTTGTTCCTTATTGCTATCACACTTGGTCTCTATAATGATATTTGTCTTTCGGCGCTTATGATTCGTTATCTCTTGGATAATTTTCTCGCCCTCAAGTAACGAGGACGAGGCAGAAGGAGGGGAAGTCAAGACAGTCTCCTTTAAAACTCTTATTTTCTCTTGAAAGAAAACTATAACTGATTTTAGACTATTTAAGTCGTTTCCTAATTGCAAACAACCTTCACACGCCCAAGTAATACCTGCTTTTAAATGAATTCTACGAGCCTCAGCGTTTGTGTTTTTAATGCAATTAATATTAAAGTTTTTGTTGTATACACAACACAATCAACTAATTTATGGGTATCAACAACAACCCGATAGCAAAAGCAAGTAAGCATAATTAACAAAAACAATCAACTAATAGGATGAAATTAAAAACACTTCACGGCCGCGGTGCTCTTCACGGCGACTTGAAACACACAAAAGGTAAAAGCGGACAGTGGAGAGGATCACGAGCAGTGTACAAAGAATATATAATGAACGTTGAACTAAAACGAATTTCGATACTCCAGTCACCAAAAAAAAAGTCAAACTGATAAGCAATAAATGAATATAAACACAAGACTTACCTTAAAAATTAAACTAAACACAACGAAACAATATCAGTGTGAAGAACACGGTACCAGCCCAGAATCCGAGAAGCAATCAGGTAGTTTGTGATTTGCCACATAGATACATTATCATATTATGCGAAACTTATACTGTAAATTCACGAAGCAATAAAAGTCAGTTAAATAATAATAATTAGAGAACGGATGCAATTTCCATAAAACGCAATCGGCAATTGGAATTGTGTATAACGTCGCTCAGTACATCCCGGCGTAATTCAATGAAGTATTTGTTGGACTTACTCGGCCACCTGGTCTCAAGCGAAAACACTGGACAACTGAGCTATTGTATTCGGAGAATATAGTGTTTTTTAAAGTGTTTTCATGAGCGTAGATAGAAGCGGGGTTTTTATAATGTATTTTATTTATTAGTTTATATTTCGTAAGATAAATAATGTGCTGTGAGTAAGTTTCTTGTTTTCATAGTTTTAACTGTTAATTACATCGTAATTTTTGTGATAGATCCTGTTTAATATCGTTTGATTGAATCTATTTCTACCAATTATTTCGATGTAAGAGTCTGCATTGAATATCGTTCAGTTTCAATAGCTTACGCACACATTTTTAGTTTTCATTTATTTAGATCTAGAGCATTGTTTAAGTTACTTTTTCAGACATGATATGGAAGAATGTCGAGAACGGTATTGTAAAACAATGGCGAGTTGGATTGACGGTCATACTGATTATATGTCCATTGTCAGTGATTCCGAAATTTATTACAAAATCCGTAAAATATCGTCAAAAATTCGTCACTTAGGATCGCAAACACATCTGAACTTTGTTAAACTTTTATGGCGGCTAATATTCCATTAAATAAACTTAGAATCCCACTTTAAAAATATTTCTTCAAAAATATACTGGTCGAAATGTTCCTGATGAATCAACTTTACGCAAATATTATGTTTCTAGGTGCTATACGAGAACAGTAGAACGCATTAGAAGTCATCTTTTAAATCAATACATATGGATAAGCGCCGACGAAACGCCGACGAGACGCTGTGTGGTAAATGTTGTAGCTGGTGTACTACATCCAACTATTCCCTATAACTCATATGTAATAGCAACAAGTGTTATAAATAGAGTTGATGCGGAAACAGTTGCTGAAACCATTAAGGAGAATATGCAAAAAATGCTTCATTCGGACGCCACGTACAAAGAAAAAATACTTTTATTTGTCAGTGATAGTGCTGCGTACTTATATTTTAAAAACAGGCAGACTATTGAAGAAAACATATCCTAATATGCTGCATATTACTTGTGTAGCACATGCTCTCCACAGAATCTGTGAATATATCAGAGACACTTTTCCGGAAGTTGATAGACTTGTATCAGCTTTTAAAAAAGTTTTCAGAAAAGCACCATTGAGAGTGGCTCTTTTCAGGGAAAAATTTCCATCTCTGTCACTGCCTCCCACTCCAGTAATAACTAGATGGGGAACATGGCTGGAAGCTACTAGTTATTATGCTGAGAATTTCGATAGTCTAAAACATTTCGTAACACTGCTAAAGGAGGATGCTAGAAGTATTGGTGAGTGCAAGGAGCTCACACAAATCCCAAATTTAAAAAATCAGTTGTACTTTCTTCACGAACACTTTGGAAAATTGCCAAAACTAATCACTTATTTTGAAAATCGAAATCTCAAATTAAATGACGGATTAACCACATTAGATGTGGCTGTTAATAATTTGAAAAGTATTCCAAGTGACTTTGGATGTGGCCTTCGGCAAAAGTTTGAAGCAATTCTTAATAGAAATCCAGATTTAATTACATTGCAGCAATTATGTATGGAGACAATTCCACAAAATCTAACGGCTAAATATGAAGAAATAAAAGAATATTTCCAGTATGCACCTATAACCAGTTGCGATGTAGAAAGGACATTTTCTATTTATAAGGATGTACTTAATTCAAAGAGAACAAAAATGACAGAAGGAAACCTTGAGAAACTATTGCTAGTCAATATTAATACTCCCTTACTCAACTTGAACGACAAAATGAACAAATAAAAATGTTCCAATTATAGAAATAAAATTAAAAACTTTAAAAATACAACTTTTCAACAAATACATATGTATTTCGTAATTTTATAGATCACCACTCGTTTGTTTTCCAATTATATAAATAAAATTAAAAACTTTATAAATACAACTTTTCAACAAATAAATATGTATTTCGTAATTTTATAGATCACCACCCGTTCGTTTTCCAATTATATAAATAAAATTAAATATTTTAGAAATACAGCCTTTCGCCAGTACTGCACTGGGCTTTGCGTCGTGTGGTAAGCGTGTCCGTTCTCTAATAATAATAATAATTATCATGACGCATATATTATTATCATGAGCATGATTTATAATATTCTCGGCTGTTGTTGCAGATACTTCTTGGTGAAACATTTTAACTTCATACAGTAAATTAAGAATAAATTAAAACACTTGGCTTGTTTCACTATGAGATTTATTTAAATTCTCTAACATCTGTTTCGGCTGTTATGCCATTCTTAAAGATATTTATAGATCTCTTTGAGAATGGCATAACAGCCGAAACAGATGTTAGAGAATTTAAATAAATCTCATAGTGAAACAAGCCAAGTGTTTTAATTTATTCTTAATTTACTGTATGATTTATAAATTGAAAGTAGGTTGTAATTCATCTTAGTAATACGGTTATTTGCAATATTTTTAGGATACACAGGCAATCAATTATTCCTATCGTATATTATTCTTTTCAAGTAATCATAATGTTGTTTATTACTTAGAGGCATCAAATAACGGGACTGCAAAACCTTTCCTCAGTAGAAACGGCCATGCTTTTTGATAATGGTTAGTGAAGGTGTACGTAATCTGTCACAATGGTATAATTTTGAATGAGCATGGCCGTCTCTAATGAGAAAAGTTTTTGAAGACACATTATAATATTATCTAATATTAAAAATAACTATTGCAGTTTGGTGGACCAAATGAATGAATGCCTCACTATTATATGCACCCCGGCACTTTTCAACTACAGCATCACCATAGGATTATCACTATTTTCTATAATGAAGGTATGTATTATACAGTTTTGTTGGTTTCTAGGGTTGATATATTTATGCAGTGGAATCGTATAGAACTAATAAAATTATTTGATAACTTGTTGAGTATGTAAATCAGTGATTATTATTAGTCACGATTTCCATTAGATTATACAACGAATAAGATATTATTGAAAAACAAAAAAACTATTTATTTTAAAAGTTTAATGTACAATCATTTTTTTTAGTTGAAATCGCAGTATTTGGCGATAAGTTGCTCAACGAGTTGAGGGCGTCCATGTGGTCGCGTAGCTTTTCCTTAAGAGAGAAATTATCTTTGCATAATGTCCTTCGTTTAATCTTCCTCCTTTTTGTATCGAATCCAACTTTTTCGCTAATTTTATTTATCTTAACTGTACGACTGTAATTTCCCTTTTCCTTGTTTGTTGTTCTTTATCAATTATAATTGATAAAGAACAACACACAAGGAAAAGGGAAATTAAAGAAATGATTAGTATTAAACAGGAAAAAATTCAATTAACAACAGAAGTGATCTAAAAAATTTAAGCAGTATAAACTAGAACTTAATTATGTAACGATCTGCAATTTACCATCATAATATTTAATACAAAGGTATTTTTAATAATATAAAATATTATTAAAAACCTGGTGTGAAGAACACAAATACAGGTTCACTATTAATATTTTTGTGAACGTGTCCGAAAACATCTCTCCCCAGATACGTAGATACGTATTTCACCTTTCTACATGCTCATCGGTACGCCCCTGCTGGAGAAAGAATATTTCCAGACACATTCACAAAAAAGAACCACATCACCACATCACCGTAAGGGTTTACCTACTCATGTATGTTTCAATTATTCTGATCATAATATTTGTTGCTGTTATATAATTATATATCTTATGTTATTTAAATTTCTTTACATTTGCTTATTATGCTGACAGTTCCGTGTTTTGATTCCTGTCTGGTTGTCCGAGTAGGTTTTCGTGGTTTTTTTTCTTGTTTAAGGCGAATGCCGACAGCATAACATCTTAAGTCGCTCCACGGGCGCATACATAATAATAACTCATGTCTTGCGTTTCCCTGTTTTTGTTGTCTATCTATTTTAGAATACTAAGGCATGATTTATTATTATTAAATTGGAATGTATCTTTGAATAATTTTATCCATAGCAACTACAAATGTATAAATTTGACATTAATATAATGTCATTTATATTTTATATTCCTTGAAATAGGCATCATTTGCCGAAACATGTAGGACTGTTTTAAATATATACATTTTGAAGTAAAATCAGACCCTAAATCGCCAACAAATTGAATTTACCTATATATATATATATATATATATATATATATATATATATATATATATATATATATATATATATACGTATTACTAAAAAATCTGAAGCAAAAATAATGTAATTCAAAACATCTGTGGAGTCTTCAAATCTCTTAAGGCGTTTTCCTCAAAAGTTACATTTTGTGACATTCATCTTCTTTCCTCTATACCCTTCATATGTTAAAAGCAAGTTCAAATGTGTTTATGAAGTAGAATGCATAAAAATTGTAGTTTCCTTTTCATTTAAACTGTGTCATAATAAAGGCTATGGACGCTATAAGAAAGCTTTCAAGACATCAGGCACATCAAAATGAATATAGGCCAGTCCCCTTAATCTTTCTAAAATCCCTATTTATGCTTCAAAATGAAATGAAAAAGGATTTATTCTTTTCGTATAATAAAAGTTGTAAATTTCACTGAATATTAAAAATTCTATTGTAAAAATTAAACCTTTTTAGCATACAACATTTAAGGCAGTCCTTGTTGCCTCGGGATTTATTAGCTCGGCATTTATACTGTCTTTTTATAGCCAACTACTTATCGAAAAGGTAATTCAACTAATTATTTGCAATTTAACGCTTATTTATAATTATTTCTGTTTTAGTCCCAATCAGTCGGAGTGGCCGCATATGGTTCAAAGTGGTATAATGGACACTATACGCTTAGAAAAAATATATTCCTTGCTATAATGCGATCTCAACAACCTCTCAAATTAGAAGCGGGATTTGGAGTTTACTTTCAGTTACCGCTTTTTACACAAGTAAATATGTATTTTCATTCACAATTAAAATATTGATTCATTTTGTTATTTACGAGGTGCTTCCCAACTATTCCCGGAATTCGAATGGGGCGCGCTAAGTGATAGTAGTACAGCTCTATAGCACTAGATGGTGTGAGCTACGTTTATACTAAGTCATTCTGTTAAAGTGCTAGGTGGTAACAAACAGATTTTGCGTTTATATTATACTCCCTACTCTCCAGATCTTGCCCTTTGTGACTTCTTCCTGTTTCCAAAGTTGAAACTGAAGCTCAAGGGGCGCCGTTTATATACGATTGAGGAGATCCAGACCTAATCGCATACAGTCTTGAAAATGTTAACACGCGAAGACTTCCAGCACTGCTTCCAGTCATGGACAAGTCGCTGGCATCGGTGTATTCATGCGGAGGGAGAGTACTTTACAGGAGATGGTAGTGAATAAGTTGTAAGAACTTTTTTCATATTCCGGGAATTTTTGGGTAACACCTCGTATTAAGAAAATTTTAACATTTCAGTATTTGTTTTTTTTTTTAATTGTTAGAGGTTAAAAATGGAAATGTTTTTTCTTTTTAATATTACTTTTAATTCTGAATTGGAGTAAATTCAAGTAAAAACATAAATGAGACTTATTTCTTTCTGCACAAACTAATTTAATCTAAGATTTGTCAATCTTTGAAGATTCAATTATTGTCGCTGAACATAGGTTTATAATTAGTCGAATATTATATTTAATCAGGAACAAACTTACACGAGCTTACTCAAAGCCAGGCTTGCATCTACAGTGATATAATTGATCGTTACCGTTTCTAACACGTCTTTGCAATAATATATTAAACTAACTAAATAAGAAAACTTAAATCTTCATCTTCAAAAGAAGAAGTTGAAATAATATAATCTATTATTTCAATTTCGTTAAAATACTTTAAAATAAATGTAAGTTATTTAAGGCCCAGACTATGTTTATTTAAATATTAACCAACAATGTTTCTTTTAACTCGCTTTGAGAATGAATTATTAAAAGAAAATCATAAGAACAATCCTGCTTCACCGATGAACCACTTGTTACTTTGCGTTTTATGGAACTGGTTTATTCCAGCAAGTAATAGGGGGATACTACAAACATTCGAGGGATGTATCCAAAGTTCTGGTTCAATTGGTCTAATTAAATTACGCAGAAGTTATAGGCAATGCTATTGGTGATAGACAAGTCTTGACATGCTTATGCAGAAATAAGCATTACTGGCGTGCAGAACCTATTAAAAGAGGACAGACGAATGACTATTTTTCAAAATAGTTTACGTCTAGGAATAGGTACACGTCAAGTTCATGAGATCTTACATGATTTGGGTGTAAGCAAGGTTCCAGTCCAGCTAGTTCCAGAAACTCAATAGGTCTGACACTTGTCGTCAACTTCAAGAGCTGTTAGCCCGTTACAGTAATGAATTTTTGCAACGGATAATAAGCAATGATGCAACGTCGATTCCTTATTTCAAATCTGAAACCAAAAGTCAATCCAAAGAATGGCGTAAACCCGAAACTGCGCGTGCAGTAATGCTTACTGTATTCTGGTATTGTCAAAGGATTACTTTTAATAATTATCTTGCGGAAGGTACTACAATTAACGCAGAATAATATTCGACTTTTATTATTCGCATCACTGCGGTAGGCACTTATCAGAAAACGGCCTGGAAAGTTGCATAAGCGTCCGTTATTTCAATAGGATAATGCAAGACCGCACACCGTAGGAGAAACGAAGGATGTTTTGAACGATTTATGATGGGCATTGCTTCCGCATCCACCTTATTCACCGGATCTCGCACCGAGTGATTTTCATTTGTTCCCGGATTTGAAAAAACTTTTACTGACGTAAAACGTGCCATAAATAGGTAGATTGAGAAGACACCGAAAAAGGTTTTTCAGGACGGCTTAAAAAAATTAATTTATTGTTGGGATAAATGTATTCAATTAAATGACCATTATGCTGAAAAACTACATTGTAATAATATTGATGAAAATTTACAATATAAAAAAATTATAGCTAAATTTCCAGAACTTTGGAAACATACCTCGTACATAAAAGCACAATATGTCAAATTATTCATCCCTTATGTTATAACTAGAGAACGGACGCAATTTCCATAAAACGCAATAGGCAATTGAAATTGTGTATAACGTCGCACAGTTCATCCCGGCGTAATTCAATGAAGTATTTGTTTGACTTACTCGGACACCTGGGCTTTCGGCGATAACAATGGACAAGCCAGCTATTGTACTAGGAGAATATAGTGCTTTTTAAAGTGTTTTCATGAGCGTAGATAGAAGCGGGGTTTTTATAATGGATTTTATTTATTAATTTATGTTTCGTAAGTTAAATAAAGTGCTGTGAGTTAGTTTCTTGTTTTCGTAGTTCTAACTGTTATTTACATCGTAATTTTTGTGATAGATCCTGTTTAATATCGTTTGATTGAATCTATTTCTACCAATTATTTCGATGTAAGAGTCTGCATTGAATATCGTTCAGTTTCAATAGCTTACGCACACATTTTTAGTTTTCATTTATTTAGATCTAGAGCATTGTTTAAGTTACTTTTTCAGACATGATATGGAAGAATGTCGAGAACGGCATTGTAAAACAATGGCGAGTTGGATTGACGGTCATACTGATTGTATGTCCATTGTCAGTGATTCCGAAATTTATTACAAAATCCGTAAAATATCGTCAAAAATTCGTCACTTAGTATCGCAAACACATCTGAACTCTGTAAAACTTTTATGGCGGCTAATATTCCATTAAATAAACTTAGCAATCCCACTTTAAAAATATTTCTTCAAAAATAACTGGTCGAAATGTTCCTGATGAATCAACTTTACGCAAATATTATGTTTCTAGGTGCTATACGAGAACAGTAGAACGCATTAGAAGCCATCTTTTAAATCAATACTTATGGATAAGCGCCGACGAAACGGTGGATATGTTAGGACGCTGTGTGGTAAATGTTGTAGCTGGTGTAGTACACCCAACTATTCCCTATAACTCATATGTAATAGCAACAAGTGTTATAAATAGAGTTGATGCGGAAACAGTTGCTCAAACCATTAAGGAGAATATGCAAAAATGCTTCATTCGGACGCCACGTACAAAGAAAAAATACTTTTATTTGTCAGTGATAGTGCTGCGTACTTATATTTTAAAAACAGGCAGACTATTGAAGAAAACATATCCTAATATGCTGCATATTACTTGTGTAGCACATGCTCTCCACAGAATCTGTGAATATATCAGAGACACTTTTCCGGAAGTTGATAGACTTGTATCAGCTTTTAAAAAGTTTTCAGAAAAGCACCATTGAGAGTGGCTCTTTTCAGGGAAAAATTTCCATCTCTGTCACTGCCTCCCACTCCAGTAATAACCAGATGGGGAACATGACTGGAAGCTACTAGTTATTATGCTGAGAATTTCGATAGTCTAAAACATTTCGTAACACTGCTAAAGGAGGATGCTAAAAGTATTGGTGAGTGCAAGGAGCTCACACAGATCCCAAATTTCAAAAATCAGTTGTACTTTCTTCACGAACACTTTGGAAAATTGCCAAATCTAATCACTTATTTTGAAAATCGAAATCTCAAATTAAATGACGGATTAACCACATTAGATGTGGCTGTTAATAATTTGAAAAGTATTCCAAGTGACTTCGGATGTGGTCTTCGGAAAAGTTTGAAGCAATTCTTAATATAAATCCAGATTTAATTACATTGCAGCAATTATGTATGGAGACAATTCCACAAAATCTAACGGCTAAATATGAAGAAATAAAAGAATATTTCCAGTATGCACCTATAACCAGCTGTGATTTAGAAAGGACTTTCCTATTTATAAGGATGTATAGCAATCGCCAATTAAGTTGGCGCGAGGAGGGGGTGCGCAGAAGCCGTTTTTAAAAACGTCTTCCCCTACTACTCAACTAATTGTCAGAATACATTTGTCATTGACGTTTGACGGAACATAATGTCTTTGCTAGGGGATCATAAAGTGATACACGCTCAGAGGTTAGAATTATCTGACATTTGATGTAAAGCAAAATACAAATCTCCCCACTACTTCTAATCCTGCGCGAACTTACCCCTCCTCGCGCCAACTTAATTGGCGCTTGCTATACTTAATTCAAAGAGAAGAAAATTGACAGAAGATAACCTTGAGAAACTATTGCTAGTCTATATTAATACTCCTTTACTCAACTTGAACGACAAAATGAACAAATAAAAATGTTCCAATTATAGAAATAAAAATAAAAACTTTAAAAATACAACTTTTCAACAAATACATATGTATTTCGTAATTTTATAGATCACCACCCGTTCGTTTTCCAATTATATAAATAAAATTAAAAATTATAAATACAACTTTTAATCAAATAAATATGTATTTCGTAATTTTATAGATCACCACCCGTTCGTTTTCCAATTATATAAATAAAATTAAATATTTTAGAAATACAGCCTTTCGCCAGTACTGCACTGAGTGGTAAGCGTGTCCGTTCTCTAGTTATAACATAGTACCGTTAACACCAGAATACATTAAAATGTCTAGTACTAGCGCCGAATTGTGCACAATTGTGTAAAAGCCGAGTTTTATAATACATACAGCAAATTTTCTGAGTGTAATAGAAGATATTGATTAATTATGTGTTCGAACAAAATTTCGCGGAATTGATAATTCTGAATTAACGTGCTAAATTATAAATTATAGATATCGTAGCTAGATGACCAAGGTCATGGATTGCCATATATGTATTTATTGTTCTTGGGATAGTATATTTTCTGTTCTCTTCTATAAGGGATTGTTTCTGAATTCGTTTCTGCCTGTGTTATATTATAGCCTATGGGATATGAATCATCAATCGCTCGAGTCCGCTCTCTGCTAATGAGTAATCTAAGGTTATTAATCGGTGCAACTGGGCATAAGTCTGTATCTTACGCCTGACAGCTGAATATTGAACAATACATTTTCGAAAAGAGACCTTGAGAAACTATTGCTAGTCTATATTAATACTCCTTTACTCAACTTGAACGACAAAATGAACAAATAAAAATGTTCCAATTATAGAAATAAAAATAAAAACTTTAAAAATACAACTTTTCAACAAATACATATGTATTTCGTAATTTTATAGATCACCACCCGTTCGTTTTCCAATTATATAAATAAAATTAAAAATTATAAATACAACTTTTAATCAAATAAATATGTATTTCGTAATTTTATAGATCACCACCCGTTCGTTTTCCAATTATATAAATAAAATTAAATATTTTAGAAATACAGCCTTTCGCCAGTACTGCACTGAGTGGTAAGCGTGTCCGTTCTCTAGTTATAACATAGTACCGTTAACACCAGAATACATTAAAATGTCTAGTACTAGCGCCGAATTGTGCACAATTGTGTAAAAGCCGAGTTTTATAATACATACAGCAAATTTTCTGAGTGTAATAGAAGATATTGATTAATTATGTGTTCGAACAAAATTTCGCGGAATTGATAATTCTGAATTAACGTGCTAAATTATAAATTATAGATATCGTAGCTAGATGACCAAGGTCATGGATTGCCATATATGTATTTATTGTTCTTGGGATAGTATATTTTCTGTTCTCTTCTATAAGGGATTGTTTCTGAATTCGTTTCTGCCTGTGTTATATTATAGCCTATGGGATATGAATCATCAATCGCTCGAGTCCGCTCTCTGCTAATGAGTAATCTAAGGTTATTAATCGGTGCAACTGGGCATAAGTCTGTATCTTACGCCTGACAGCTGAATATTGAACAATACATTTTCGAAAAGAGTTATTAATGTTAAACTAAAAAATGTTATTATAAATTATCTATTATTAGTATTTCTAATACTTTATTCATTTTCAGATAATGCGCGGAGCTTACACCTATATCTCACTACAAAGTAATTTGTAAAGTAAATACAAAACTTGCGATATGTATCATGCTTATAAAATTATATTAATATATTCACATTAATAAAAGTTTAAGAAATTCACAATAAAATGTGTTACTTTTTCCTTGCCTGTATTATATTTTTATATGAGTAAGATTGATTTTCGGCTTTATTTCACGTTGTAAAGGCTCCTTGGTTTGAAAACGAAGCGTTAACTTCTCGACGTTTCAATGCTCTCTCTGGTATCCTCTTATGAAGCGTATGATACAAATCGGACTTGCCGATTGTCTTTGACATATCAACATCAAAGTCCTGTTAACAATCTTCTTGGATTGCTGTGGTGTAGTGTACTATGAATTTCTTCGAGCTGGTAAAACTTTTAACAATAGGACTATTATTTCAGTGTTATGCGTCGTTTACTATACGTCGAAACGCCCTGGGTTATGAAAATATATTGCGGTTTCTTTCACGATAACGCAATGTTACGCTTCGTCGCTTGTTTGAGACTATTTGGTGAAGTATTTAACACACATTGTTCCACAGCCATCAAATTCGTCTGATATAGTATTGTGTTATTTTCTATATTTCCGCTACCCAAAATACTGCTCCGTGGCCACAATTTTTAATAGATTCAAGATATAAACCAAAATTCAAACACGCTCTAAAAGCTATATCAGAAATTTACTTTCAGAACTACTATGAAGATCGGAAAAATCCTTGGAATAAATGTATGAAATACGCTGGAAACAAGAATAAATGCTTTGCGTTTTATTAAAACAGTATATATTACAGCTCTCCATAATCGTATTGTGATGCGAGTCATGCAATGACTCGCGACTTCATTGCATGACTCGCATCACAGAGCCATGCAATGAAGTCGCCCGCCGTGCGCGTCAACACGTCCGAGGGCTTTCTGGAAAACATCAGACAGAAGAGTTGAGAAAATCTCCAACACCTATAAAAGCACTTCAAGGAAAGTATGATTCACTCTCAACCAGACTCACATTTTAATTATCACATGTATAAAAAAATATTGTTATTAGTTATTAAGTGTTCTTATTTAGAGTATGCTTTGATTAATATAGCGCGTTTTTAATTACCATTAATTTTATTTAAACGAACACAAAGAGAAGTTCTAACACATTTGGGGTTAAAATAACGGACTAAATAGACAATTGAGTAGTAATTAAATATTCGTTTAACTAAATATACGGTGCGGAAAATATCACGATGGTGAATAAAGTAAAATTCCCAGATTTAGAAGTAGCTCATCTAATACGAGAACTGGAGGACAGGGATGAAGATACATCCGTTAAAAAGACAATGCGGCAGCAACGACTTCGAGATGTGTGAACCAGAGAAGGCGAAGGTCCAGAGAATTATTTCTTTCAAGTTCCATGTGGGGACGCTGATGTGGATTGGCTGTTAATACAAATGAAGTAAATGGAATAGAAGGATCTGAACAGTGTGAAAACTTTGGAGAAGTGACTAATAGATCATTCACAAACTCAAATGGACAGTGTGAAAACTTTGGAACGGCGACTAATAGATTCTCATACTGAAATGGAGCAGAGGAATTTGGACAGTGTGAAAACTTTGGAGAACCGCGTCTAATAGATTCGCAATCTCAAATGTAACAAATGGAATCGAGGGGCGTGTAAACTTCTTAGAAATTTAGAGAAAAATCTGGAAAAGCAACTACTGTAAAATTTTAGAATTTTAGAAAAAAATCTGGAACAGGTGGCGAAAGTTCTAAAATAGCGACTAGTTAAAAACTCGGAAGCATTAGAAGAGGAAGGTTTTATTGGCTATGGAGGAGAAAATGGAGAGAAATCCAAACTATTAGAAGAATATTCTAGACTAATGGCTCAGATAATGTTACCTGTGACCAGAATTATGATCTCAAGCTAGTCGACAAAGAAGCTATGCATAGGCCCATCGAAATAAAAGAAAAATCTGTGGATATCTCAATGACCAGAATCAAGCCACCAACTTTTGATGGAAAAACGCCAAGGGCGACTTACCTGACGCAATTCGAGGCAGCCACAAAAGCAAATGCATGGTTGTGGGGGGTCATGCTAGTGATGTTTTGCAGACATTACCACCTGAATGCAGGAATGCAAAGATTATTCCCAGCTTATTAAACGATTGGAGATGAGGTATAGCCATGCGAATTTAGAACAGGTATACCATACCCAACTGAAGAATTGGTCGCAGAATAAAGACAAAAATCTTCAGGAATTCGAGACAGATATTGCCCGTCTGGTTCGACTTGCATTTACGATGGCGCCGGATAATTTTATGGAACACCCGGCTATTGAGACGTTTATAGATGGTCTCCGGAATAGTGATGCAAAGCAGGCATTAAGGTTGGCATGACCTCAAACCTTGATCAATGCCTTGACACATGCAATAGAGTTCGAAACAGCAAAACAGGCACCTCGGAACAATGTGCGAGTCTATATATATATATATATATATATATATATATATATTGTGGTGGTTCCCAAGGTCAGGAACTGGAACAAGCAACAATTAATTACATAGACATAAGTTATTAAACAAATAAAAGGAACCGGACCATGCATATGCAATGTAAATTATTAGATAAGTTAATACCGCAATTTTAATTAGAAAATTCCTTTGTAATAATTTTTATTATACATATTTCATTTCACTTTCAAAAGTCATTAATTTATTTGTAAAACCGAAGATAATTAACTTGTTTGATAAGAATTAATGACATATGAAAACCTATTTTACCGACCCGTATTTAGTTTGAATTTGAATTAGTTTTACCGCGAAAGTCACTCATTATGTACTATAACATTATGTACTATAACCATTTAAAAACATAATTTAAGATATTCATAATTAATAATGTAATTTTTCCTACTGCATAACGTAATTTCGGATATAAAAACAACTTATTTATGCAAATAATCCGTACAGAAGACGATATTAATAAAAACATCAGAACAAATAGAAGAGAAAAGAGAATCCCTGGAGAAAAAAAATTAACGACGATATAGAAAAGCACGTTGAGAATTCTCCGAAAATTAATATTAAAATTTAAAAGGTATAATCAATATTTATTCACCTGAAAACATCATACTTATTAGTAGAAAGTGTTTATTCAATGATTAACATATAAAAAAAGCAACATCGAAGATTTATCAGAGGAAAAACCGAAAAGGCAGGTTGGCGTCCTTTGCCGTATTGCTGTTCAAGATCCCTGATCTATCCCTATCGGATACGTATTCCAGAGTACAGTTGAACATCACGTACCATACCACAGGAAGACAAGTAATTACCTAATTAAAATTTATATTTTATATCAAAAAATGCGAACATAATCCAATTTTACAATTTATACAATTTAACTTATATTTATCTTAGAAATATTAATTGTATAACCTTACCTTGCTACTGAATGGTCGTTCCTATGATCTAGTACTTAAACCTAGCAAATATTTATCACTATTCATTTAATTTAATGAAAACTCATTTAGACTTTGATTTTACGTATGTTTAGTACTACATTTAGCTTTAATATAACGTTTATGTATGTGTTCTGTGCACAGCAAGAACAACTGTTTCGGTTTGCTATAAAATAATGATGAATACTGTTCATGTTAACTTTTAAGCCTGTTAGACATTCATTTCGAATACAAACTTTTATTTATGCATTACTTCATATTAATATCTTGTTTGTTATTGTTAATTTTGAACCCCTAATTAAATATTCGTTCTTTTGAATAAACATCGTTTCTTTTATAAAATAAGCCTTGATATATGTATTTAAACACATTATTACACAGAAGGACCGGCTCACTGATATAAGATCTCAAGCTTCCACAATTAGCCGCAGGTAATAAACTAAATTGATTATAGCACCTTTGGTCTATAATCTGGCGCCCAATTAACAACAATAAATTGAAATCAATTTATTGTAAATCGATTCGCTCAAGTACAAATTAGAGTGACATCTGACTTTTATAGAAATAAATAAGTATAACCAAAGGTAGGTAGAATTCTATCAAATATATCTTCCTATATTTAAAACACCATTAAATTCTCATCTTTGAATATATTTCTATCTATCAATTGATCACTTAATTATGTCAACAACCTACATTCTACATAATACAACAATATATACACAACTCTACACCAGGGATGCACAGACTTATAGGGAACAGGGGCCACTCGTGAGAATTATAAGCCAAGGACGGGCCACTACAAACAATACTTACTAACACAAATATTTTTATTTTTAAATAGTATGAATTACTACAAATGATAAAAATAAAAGAACATTCAAAAATGTTTGTTGTAATTATGTTATCGTAATGTAATCTATTCATTACAATGTAATATTTGATGTTTTATTATTTTGATGCATGACATTGCATTGACCTAACAATTTTGTTTATGTTTGGCTCCACATTACTTGTCGCCACACGTAAAATTGCTTCCAGATTTTCATTTGCCAGACGGTTTCGATTTTTGTTTTGTTAAGTTTCATCACTGAAAACGTTTGCTCACAAATATACGTCGATCCAAATTAGCTTGCGCATTTCAATGCATTTATTCGCAACTCTTTATAATAGGTTTTGTCATCGTAACGGTAAATGTTGAGTAAATTACCTTCATTAAACTTGTTTCATAAATTATCATCATTTTGCATGTCTATCAATTTCAGCTGTATTGATTCCGGTGCATTTTCGGGTGAAATGTTGACAGGATTGCTGAAAATGTCTAATAGAGGTTTAACTTTTTTGAAGTCTCGAAAACGAACATGAAAAGCTTGTATTAAAATATAAATTTTTTCAACATAAGCGAAATTTACATTAGTTTTATTGAATTTCTCCATAATTTTTTTGTAGTTCGGAAAATGGCTGTAATTGGCTGAATTGATTTGTGTCCTGAAAAGACTCAATTTGCATTGAAAGGACGAAACATGAGAGTATAACTGCGAAATCAATTGATCTTTCCCTTGGAGTCGCCTATTTAAGACATTCAAGTGATTTGTGATGTCTACAAGAACCGCTAAGTCACACAGTCAATCAGGGTTGTCGAGTTCGGAGACGTCCTTTTTCTTTTCCGCCAGAAATATTTTGATTTCTTCAATCAAGTTAAGAAACCGCTCTAGTGACAACCCACGAATTAGCCACCTTACTTCAGTGTAAAACAGGAGATCACCATATTCGCTTTCAATATCCTCGAGAAATTGTGTGAATTGTCGGTGATTGAGACCTCGTGATTTTATAAAGTTTACAGTAGGTACTACAACTTTCATCACATTTTCAAATCCCAATAATTTTGAACAGAGGGCCTCTTGATGTATAATGCAATGAAACTGCATGAATTCCTTGGTATCTTTGTTTTTAGTTTGTAAATACTCTTTTAACATAGTTATTATCCCAGATTTTGGACCATTGAAGGTGCTCCGTCAGTCGTAATTCCAGATAATTTCCTTAAATCCAAGTCCATTATAGAATATTTTTCCAGAAGAGCTTTGAGCATGCCACTCCCCTTGGTTTGACTTGTCAAAGAACTCATATCAATCAGATCTTCACTCACTTCAAAATTTTGCGTTACACCTCGTAAAAATATTAAGAGTTGAGCAGTGGAACTTATATCTGTAGATTCGTCGAGTGCTATAGAAAAACACTCAAAACTTTTCGATTTCGTAGCTAATTGCTCTTCTATATTAGCTGCTAATGTGGTAAGCCTTCTTTGAACAGTCATCCGATTTAGTTGAATTTTCTCAAACCTCTTTGCGTCTTTCGGACACATTTTTTTTGCGGCGATATCTAAACACTGCTTAACAAACTCACCATCTTTAAAAGGCCGACAAGTTTTCGCTATTATTCGAGATATTTCAAAGCTAACTTCAGTAGCTGTTTCAGCACCTTGAATTGGTTTTGTAAACATAGCTTGCTGGCCTATTAGTTCCCTTTGTAAAGTGGAAATTTTTTGTGTTCGATTTTCGCCGGTTAATTTGGTAAAAGTATGATGATGGGTTTCATAATGTCTTTTCACATTATATCCCTTCGGAATAGAAACACTACTCTTGCATATTAAACAAACACTTTTGTTATGCGATGAAATAAAAAATATTTTTCGGTTCAAATATCTTGAAACTGTCGATTTTCATCTTCAACCTTACGACTACGTTTTTTACTGGGGCCTGGTTTATCCATATCAAAATTGATATTATATTGTTACGTAGGTAGATGCCAAGTTCGAACGACGAAATATTTATTCTTCACAGATTACAATTCAAACAATATAACGTTCGCTTGTCCGTAGTTAAAACTTAACTGCCCCGATAGCGGGTGATGCTTGTATTTATACGAGTTACCTAACATCGAGAACCTACCACATTGTTTGGGGATAATACCGACGTGTTTCGCGAATCTTCGAGTAATCTAGTTGGTTCGACAGATTTCTAGTCCCGTAACAATAGGCTTGGAACGACGAGGAGCATACCTGTTCTACGTAGTAAACCTGAACAAGAAAGTAGTAGGTACTTAAAGATACATATATTACTAACAATGACAAAAGTTAGAATAAAATAAAAAGTTAAGAAATATTGATTTGAATGGATTTTTACCTGCTTTTGTAGTTTTTCGAAGAATTTTTAAAATTCGTTGGCGGGCCGCATAAATATCGACAGTGGGCCGCATACGGCCCGCGAGCCGCGGTATGTGCACCGCTGCCCTACACTAATTAATGTCTAAGTTTTGAAAGTAATTAAACTTGAAATCTTATATAATTTATTCGTTTAAAATTAACTGAAGTTTGTTATTACTAGCTAACCATAGAATAAATTAAGTTTAACCAGCTGGCATATCTAAAAATTGAATATTTTTTTAAGGGGATACAAATAAACAACTACTCAATGTTTTATTGTTATATAATGCTATAAAATATTAAATTAAATACTATAAGATATTATATAGCCTAAGAATCGATAACAAAATTAAAATTTGGATTTATTTCCATGTATATTAGGAAAATATAATATAAATTATTAAGAATACTACTATTTATCATTACTATTTATTTAATAAAAGTTGCCATTTTACCTAGACTTTTATCAAATATATTTCTACTAAACCTCGAGACATTTTGCAACTCTTTCCTAAGTGTTCCACAATAGAAGGAATTGCAATTTAATACTTGCATAGACTGTAGGAATATTCTAGGTACAAACATTAATAAATATATTCTAAGTGAAGATAGCATATATATAACCTTGTTTAACGTCACGAAGGAAAGGATTCATAAACGTGGTGAACTGAAACAAGCAATTTAAAAAATACTACGTTTATTTAAAATAGACATTACATGGTAATCTTTAAAGGTACATCAATAAATAAGTTCAATAAATATATACAAAATTATAGTAGCGAAATAAATATAAAACGTCATCGTTGCTATTTCAATTAAATATCAAAAGGAAGTACCGTCAAGTTTGTCGCTGCTAGAAAATATACTTTCAATAAAAGTCAAATCGCTTGAAAACATTATTGCCGTCTACCGGTCGTGATCAAAGAAAAAGATCACGAACCTGTAGAATTTTAATTTTGTAACAGTGAAAACTTGATTTTAGAAAATCACAGGAAAATATCCCAACACCATATAGACCACCACCAACCCGAAGATTCACTAATAACGATTACTATTGATTAAGGACTTAACTACTCTTGATAATCTAATTATAATATCGTTTTATTATTGCATTATTTTGTCTTAAATATATATGACGTTTCTTATTGAGTTAGGCACATCGGACACGATATTTATCTCTTTTAATTTTCCAGAAAAACTGGAGTTTGAACTCAACAGAAAGATCATATATCATTTGTACGAACTTCATAAATATGATCAATTCAGCTTACGGCCACGTGTTCGGTGGCTTCTTAACGTATGTGCTTTCCAGGATTCAACCATTTTCTGATGTAGTAACAAAATATAGTACTGATATATAACAATGCTAGTAGGGCACATGTTACTCCTAGAGCTAACACAGATGTTCTGGATGGGCATACCTCCTTTACAGTAATTTTATCTGAAACAGAAAGAAAATTTTGTAACGCACTTTTAATACATAAAGTATGGGTATGGCAGGGGTGGACGGCAGTTCGATAAGATTGTGCAAAGCCGAGAGAGGGCGCTTATAGTCATTTTCCGCTTCTACTGTCACTTGTAGGAACGCACTCTTATGTTTGTTCATTGTTTTGTTCCTTATATTCATTTAAATTTATCAAGAAATATAATTTATGTAAAAGGGATGAAATATATTTATTATTTTACATGAATATTTATATAGGAGAAAATTGTTAGCAATATGAAAGAACAATTGCAAAAACAACATGAACTCATAAACTTTTATAAGTATTAAGCCGTTTTATGGCAACAGATGAAGTCCTAATATAAAAAGCGTTCAAATAAGCTTTGCCTCTAGTAGGCCATTCCTTTAAAAACGTATGATTATTAATAATTTAAATTTGCATTAGTTGTCAATTAGACAGATGCATAGTTGACAAAAATTGCTTTGTAATTTAAAATTGATTTAACATGGTTTTTACTATACAACACAAATCATTCATGCTAGAATCTTATTTTCGAAACGGACGTAAGATTGACGGACAATGGCAGTATTCTCTTCAAGATTATTTAGAAGAATTTAGAAATGAGTTCCCTAACGTCATCTTTGATTATGACAGTTTTCGGCACACAGTGACACATTCCGTTATGGTTTTCAGAGAAACAGGGGAGTGTTAAACAGAAAGAAGGCGCAGGTCGGGCGAAAAAGCGTACAGAAGAGCTAGTTAATAATGTAAGAAGAGAAATTATAAGTAATGCACCAAGAACTTCCATACGACCATTATCACAACAAGTGGGTGTGTCAATTGGCACATGTCATACAATTTTGAAAAAGGACTTACATTTATTTCCATATCACATGACCTGTTATCAAGAAATCAAGGAAATCGACTATCCCAGAAGAATAACGTTTAGTCAGTTGTTCTTAAATAATTTTGATAATGACCTTCTTGACAAAACCTTTTTTTCTGATGAGTCATGGTTTTATCTGAATGGATATGTGAACTCACAAAATATGAAGATGTGGACTAATGAGAAACCGCATAATTTTTTTGTTGAAACCGCACTTCATCCGCAGAAAATTGGTGTATGGTGTGCGATTAGTCGAAGGAGAATTATTGGCCCTATTTTTTTTAACGGAACCTTAACAGGAGAAAGGTATCGACAAGAAATTATTATGCCATTTATCGAACAGCTTGACGACGAAGAAATAACACAGGGTTACTTTCAACAAGACGGAGCTAGAGCACACACAGCAGGTGAAACAAATAATATTCTGCAGCAATTTTTTCAAAATCGGTTGATAAGTTTAAACACTGAACATGCATTTCCACCAAGATCTTGTGACATTACCCCATGTGATTTCTTTTTATGGCCATTCTTAAAGAACTCAATTTATCAAGTACAGATACCTGATCTTGCAGGCCTTCAAATCAAAATTGCTGAAAGAATTAATGGAATTGACAATGCGATACTGCAAAACACTTTTTCCTCCATTAGAAGAAGATGTGAGAAATGTTTCGAACAAGGTGGTGGACACTGCACAATTTTTATAAAATTTTGCTTGTTTGTTGGAAATAAACATATTTCATTCACTTGAAAATATTCGTTTTATTATTTTGACATTTGTCATTTCAATCAAATATCTCATCTCATAACCAACAAAATTCCTATTAAAATTAGTAACAAGCTAAGACATAATCATAATTTCCAAGGGCTACTTTGAGGTAAAATTTATTTGAATTCTTTGTATTATTTCCAATCTGCGACTACGTAACAGTTAAAGTAAAGGGCTGTAGTCGCAGGATCTGTTCCAAAGAAAACAAAACCGTTCCATTTGCTTAGAAGGCGATGACTGAGACATCTGCGGCATAATCTGCTTTAACTTCGATTTTGAACACAGACAACATTATGTAATCATAGATTAGATTAGTTGAGGAGGCCATAGAGCCTATTCCAATGCGACCTTTTCGTTTTGAACCTTGTTAGATCATTTAAAACAAACAAAAACAAACATTCAGTCTAATTTTACGGTAAAATTAACGAAATTACGACACGAAGACTCTACTCACAAGATTTAGAACCTCTAGCTCTAGAGCATTCGCTTTTTCTGAATATGAAGGAATCGCTTGTTGGAAAGAGATTTACCTTAAACAACAAAGTTATTTCATTATTTTGAAAATCTGGATAAATCGCACTATGTGGATGGGATACAAAAATACCAACATCGTTCGCCAAAATGTGTAGACTTAGAAGGAGATTAAATAGAAAAATAAAAAGATTTTTTCCAAAAAATTTAGTATTCTTCATTTTTGCATGGATTCGTACATTGGAAAAAATAAATTCAATTTAAAATTAAAATTTTATTCGCTTACCTTTACTAAAATCAGCATTGGTATATTCTAATCTGGAGAAATCTATTTGTTTATCATCGCCCAGATCTAAAACCAAAATTTCCTGACTTAAAGTCATATCTTCCTCTTTCTCTTCCTCAGACGCATTCGCCAGCGATCTCTTCTTTCTGCCCCATGATTCTAATGATTCACGACCCCATTCACAGACAGCTGCGTCACACGGACCCAGGCAGTATTTGACGTTACATTGAAAAATAACACCGTAAGATTCGGTAAACCTAAACGCCTCATATACCGACTGCAAAGCGTTGCCGTCCGGTGTAAATGCAGGGAAAATTGTTGGATCGACAGGACAGCCTTCATCATCGATTATTTGGAAGGTGCTCTTCGAATCTTTGGCCATAGCGACGCAACTTCTTGCAAAAATACCATAAGGAGCTGAAAATATCGAATTATAAACATCTTTGATAATCGTTTCTAATGAACATCACTTACTATCTTCAGGAATTTCAATTCTAAACGTAAGCTTGTCTCCTATTCGTACCGTTTCAACTTCTCTAAGCTGGCTATCTAGTATGCGAATTCTTGGTGGTGGTGCTTCAGGTGCTGAAGTGATGCTAATCATTTCGGGATCACGAATTGGCATCATTCCGAAGGTTATGTTTTTCGATGACATGTCATATGTACATTTCACCTTGTAGATCTTGTCGGCTTTAGTCATTACGACACTATGATGTTGCAAAACGACTGTATTACTGTAAACACCTATCTGTAGAAAAGAAATATGCGGTTATATTAAATTTAGCAAATAATTTTAGAAAATGCAATGCTACTATTCATAACCAAGTGGATTACTTGGGAAGAAATAGAAAACACTTTTTCATAATATAAATTAAAGAAAATATATTTTTTTTAGTTTCTAATAGCACGAGTCTAAGTGCACGAGTTTTGAATTTATAAATTACATTAAATTATTAAAGTATACGTTGATCCCAGATAGAATCCGCTAGTAAATCAATGTTAAAGACAAAGTAAAAGATTTGTAAATATAGATCCAAATATGGCCGTTAAAACAATATTTTCAAAATGGCATTTGTGCATCAAATAAGGAACTATTTAATCTAGAATGTTCACTGCAATTCCTATAATTTTCTTAAAAAAGGTATAAATTAAAACACGCGCGGTATAAATTAAAACTCATTAAAATTCGCACCCTATATAATTACACACACTAAAGCTAATACACAAGGATTCTCCATGTTCAACACTGTTATCATTTCTTACTGAAGATTTAGTATTTATTATTTATTAGTATTAGTATTAGTAGTATTAGTATTAGTATTTATTAGTAGAGCTGAGGATGTTTGCGGTACGGCAGGACCGTATGTAGTGCATCCCCACCAGCGTATAAACACGATGCAGCGAAACACTTTAGTTAGTCGTGAACTGGCAACGTGATCGTGTGTTGTCTTGAGCTCTATTTAATAAGTATGACAGACGTGCCCAAGCCAAGAAAGCGCCCATTGTATAACGACGTGAAGAAATTTATCCGAGACTTTCCCGATTTGTATTGTAATGGAGCAAAAGTGGTTTGTAAATTATGCGATAAACAGTTACTTTGCTGGGACAAATACGACTGTAAAAGACATGTTGAAAGTGTACACCACAAAGACAAAGACAAAAAAAAATAATGTGCTGTCTAAAACGCAATTCATTTTCGATTTATTGACAATGCTACTCGTCTGCGATGTGCCAGTTCACCTGCTAGATAAAAAAGCCTTTCACGACTTTTGGAATAAATACAATTCCAACAAAAAGCTACCGTCACGGAGAACGTTACTCACCTATTTACCAATTGTGCGTGAGGACATTGAAAACAGAATGAAAGCAGTAGTAAATGATAAACAGTTATGGGTATGTGTCGACGAAACGACAGATCGAAAAAAACATTCTATAGATATAATAAAACACAGTTGTATAGTTTCAAAATAATATATATGCACTACATATGTTTCACCACACTGTGGCTTCATCAGGTGGATGAATATACTGAAAAACATTCTATTGTGAATATTATAGTGCGTGTACTAGATCCTGTCAAATCAACATTTCCCATTTTATTAGCCAGCAAAAGATTGGAAAAGTGCACTAGCCAAGTAATTACGAAGGTAGTGCTCGATACGCTACAAAAATTTCAAGTTTCAACTAATCAACTCCTGATGTTTATGAGCGATGGTGCTGCGGCAATGCGTTCTGTAGGCCGTTCTTTTAAAGCAGATTGTGAGAGACTTTTGCATGTGACATGTAAAGTTCATGCTTTACACCTTGTGGCACAAACTATTCGGCAATGTTATCCAGAGGTGGATGCATTAATAGCAACCACAAAAAAAGTGTTTCTAAAATCTCCCAAACGAATTCGAGAGTTTCACAGTCGGTGCCCTGGTATTCCCGAACCACCAGAGCCAATCCTTACACGTTGGGGAAGTTGGTTAAAGGCGGCATTTTATTATGCCGAGTATTTCCAACAAATAAAATCTGTGGTTCTACAATTCAATCCTGCCGAAGCTGTAGCCATTAAGGAAAGCCAGAGACTCTTTCAAAACCCTTCCCTTGATGCAGATTTACAAACTATTTATAACAATCATATAGGATTGTTTAACGCAATCGAGAAATTTCAAAATACTGCATTATCGTTAGCGGAGTCACTGCAAATACTGGACGATGTACACGCCCAGCTATGCGCAGTAAATGACAACAAAAATGTTAATGTAATAGAAAAGTTCGAGAGTGTGATAAACAATGATTTTGATTTTACCAGATTAAAACAAATTAGTAATGGTGCAAGTGTAGATTCGGTTTGTATCTATAAAGATTATTTTAATTGTGCGTGTGTTACATCCGTAGATGTCGAGCGGTCTTTCTCAAAATATAAAAAAATTTATTCATCACGGCGTACATCGCTCACCGCTACAAATATGGAAACGTATCTAATGCTACAAACTTACTGCAAGTCTTATCCACTTGGCGCTATGCTATAATAATCGTAAATAAGGTAAGTGTGTTATTTACATACAGTACACATAACTGACATACCTAAGTGATATAAATAGCGAATGCATGTAAAGCAATAAAATCACGCATGCATCACCGATCGAAACAAGGTCATTATATTCGTGCGTTTAACTGAATACTATCCTGGCACACCGCAAACATCCCCAGCTCTATTTATTAGTATTAGTATTTATTAAGAATAGGTACTGTTACGATCTTTTTTCGTCCCATTCTATTCACCCTATTATACGCCCTGGTAGAGCGTATGTGTAGTTAACCAGTGGAAAGGCCGTCACGAGAGACGCTATATACATACATATTAAGATCTTTGTTGTAACTATTGATGGTTTAGCGTTTTCACTTTCGTTCGACATTTTATCGAGGCTCTGTGTGTGTCTATGTGTGTGTGCGGCAGGATAGCATACACTGTGTCATTTTGAAAACGTACCACCCTCTATATTTCGGCCCCTATAGAAATTCCAAAAATATGCAAAAACACGTCAAACTTATTTTTAAGGGGGACATTTTGTAGGCTGGTTTTCAATTAAATTACATCAACCCTCTAGCAGGGGTGGACATATCCTCTAAAAATTTAAATGGAAATGGGGGTTGAGTGATACCTCATTTTAAAGGTCGTTTAACCCGCTTTTCAAAAATGCTAAATTCTTGCCTTTTCTTTTTAGCAGTTCGCGAGATATTTGGTGAAAACTGTAAAGAAGTTTAGGTATCAAAAACACTTTGTGATATTGCTTTAATGAATTAAAATAAATTGAGGTATTACATAACGGTAAATTTTTAAAGTAATTTTTACTTCTAATATCCAACGAAATAATAAAGACGCATACTATTCCGTTAAACATTATTATTGGAAAGAATGTGATTTACTTAAACTAGTACTTGTGATAGTCGTACAGGTAGTTTAACGTAGAAAAAAAATAGCCCTGGTTTAAGCATTCTTGACATTCTGGTCAAATTTTTCTTTATTTGTCACTCCATTTATTTTAGCCAAAATTACTTTATTGTAAAATTAGTTTTGCGAGGTAAAAGTTGCGATTTTATTACATTATTTTTAAAAATGGTGTTTACACTTCAACAAAGAATTGAAATTATTCTTATTTATGGGGAATGTGGAAGATGCGCAAGAAGAACGTCAAGAATGTTTAATGAAAGGTATCCTAATAGTAATTTAAATCATAAGTATGTTCTACAATTAGTCGCTAAGTTTAGTGAAACTGGTTCCGTTGCTAACAAAAAAAGAAATATTAGCCGTGTCTTGGATGAAGCAGCACAAATAGAAATATTAGGCACCTTTACTGCAGAACCCTCCACATCACTTCGCATTGTGGCACGCCAAGTAGGAATGTCTCACGAAACAGTAAGGAAAGCACTAAAGTTAAATAAGTTTCACCCCTATAAAATGCAAATTCTACAACAGCTTTTTGACGACGATTTCGACAGAAGGATTGAATTTTGTGAAACAATGACGGATTTTATAAATGAAAACCAAAATATCTTGCACAATATTTGCTTTACTGATGAGTGTACTTTTTTTCTTAATGGGCATGTTAACAAGCAAAATTGTCGCTACTGGAGCGATGAAAATCCGCGACTTTTTAGGGAAGGTCACACACAGTATCCAGAAAAAGTGAACGTTTGGGCTGGTATACTTGGGAATACTATTATTAGACCTTCATTCATTGAAGGAAATCTAACTGGTGAGCTCTACTTAAATTTGCTTGAAGAAATAATAGACCCCTTAATAACAACTAGTTTGGAAAATCAAATTGACGCGGCTGGTAACATGGTTTTGCAAGAAGATCTTCTACACTTCCAACAAGATGGAGCTCCACCACACTACTATCTTCCAGTTAGACAGTGGCTAAATGATAGGTTTCCTGGCAGATGGATTGGTCGAAGAGGAGCAATAGAATGGCCACCACGATCACCCGACTTATCGCCTCTAGATTTCTTCCTATGGGGGCATCTAAAATCGATTGTTTATAAAACACCGCCTCGAGATTTGCAAGATTTAAAGAGAAGAATAACAGCTACATGTAGAGAACTTCAGGCAGAAGTGTTTCGAAATGTTAGAGAGGAGTTTGAGAGTAGACTTTATCACTGTTTAGAAAATAATGGACAACATTTCGAAAATTTTATAAAATAAGTTACTTTTTATTAGTTTTTTAATGTTTTATTGCAAAACACTTGATACTTGTATGTTCATGGTTTGACTTGATTTCTTCAAAAGTATTAAAAATAAAGGACAAGAATTTAGCATTTTTGAAAAGCGGGTTAAACGACCTTTAAAATGAGGTATCGCTCAACCCCCATTTCTATTTAAATTTTTAGAGGTTATGTCCACCCCCGCTAGAGGGTTGATGTAATTTAATTGAAAACCAGCCTACAAAATGTCCCCCTTAAAAATAAGTTTGACGTGTTTTTGCATATTTTTGGAATTTCTATAGGGGCCAAAATATAGAGGGTGGTACGTTTTCAAAATGACACCCTGTATATTTTTGGTGTTATTGTGACTCTTTTGTATAAAGGATCATTTCGAAGGATTCCAGCTGTCTTGCCGCCGCTAATATAGTTATCTGAACCTTTTCATTGATCTAAACACACTCCAGTGCTCGTATTACCAGTTGTCTATGCCTGTATCTACCGTAAACTGTAAGCAGACATTTTGAATATGCTTATTCACGTCAGAAGTCTTTACTAATGCTCATTTCATATTGCGATTTAGAGAGCTAGCTGGGAAAGCTAGTCATAGAGCAAATTTGGGGAGCTATCTTGGAAAGCTAATTAGGGAACTAATTACGAGTACTACCGATCTGATAAAGTAGGAGCTGATCCACACTTTGTTACACCTGTTAATCAGACGTATAGTGCAGATGCGAGGTAACACTGATCAGGGCTGGAATCAGACCTTCCTACAATTATACTTTCTAAAATAAATAGATCGTATCAGTAATTCTTTCCTTTGTTTACGACTTTGATTAATACTACGAATTTATTGGGACGTGTAAATCTAGTTTACATCATATATGTATTAATATTTGCATTTAATAGTTTAATTATATCTTTTCCCGCAAATTTTAACCAGTTCATTTTCACATTTGTTTTCCTAAATTTGTGTATGTTATGTGCGTTAACGGAAATCTCCTTTAATTTAATAATAATTTAAAGTATTCTCCCCTCAGGAGTGTCAAATTTTTAGCCCTCTTTTTTATATATATGTACTTATATTTCCTTCACATACTAGTTTATTTTTTATCTATTCTTACATTTCCTTCACATACTAGTTTCTGCACCTCGTATCACTCCAAAAGAGTATAACTCCCTTTATTTGGTTAATATAAAAGTTATACTCTTTTATATGGACGGACAAACTATGACACTTTTCGTGAGATTCTGCAGACTTTTGTTCTTGGTGTTAACGTTAACACCAGGTATAAGAGCCGTTCATCTTGGTAATAAAAATACAGACACAACTATATTTCTACTGAAGGCTGAAATCGACACTTTTTCGCATTTGCAGATTTTGTATGCTTCGATTACTTGCTATGGCGTTTGTATTCTGGTTCGTAGTTATAACACCAAGATTTGTCACCGTTAATAACAATGCTAAACGAATGTTCTTCTGATTATCAGTAGATAATCGTAGAATCTACTAAACAAAAAGTTACTATCCTAGATTATTAATAATATCGAGCCGGCCCATAGCGTGGTGATAATGCACTAGCTTATTATGCCGGTGGCCCCGAGATTGAATCTGGACCTTGCTTATCAAAAAATCTTTGATGTTCTTTCTTCTTGTTTAAAGTGAATTCCGACAGCCAACTATCTTATGTTACACAGCCGTGGGCGTAATAATATCTCATGGTCTGCCTTGTGGTAAAGCATGAATTGTTATTATTGTTACTATTATTGCTATCTGTACTTCTTATTTTTACTTGCTACATAGTCGTTCCTGCTAATTTCTCATCCTTCTCAAGTTTGAAAGCCATCTTAGGTGACCTTGCCGAATCATAATTTCTATTCATATTCTATTTTCAACAGTTCTTTTTTAACATTTCATTCCTTATTTCATTTATTCTTGTTTTATCTCATATCATAAGTAGGAATCTGATTCCTATGCTATTAGGTTTACTAATTTGTTGTAGCCCAAGTTACATATAAGAGAAGAACTACATCTGCTTTGACTTTTGTTGATATTTATTTTTTACCCAAAAATGTTGGTTTCATGAGATGAGGTAACTTCCCTATTATTTCAGATCTTTCATTTATTACTATTATTATTTCCCCAAGATATTTACTCATGAATTTTTATGCTTTTAGTCAGATTTCGAGTAATATTTTATTTTAAGAGACTAATACTTACGTTTGATTTATTCGTACTCATTAAGGCTGCTTAAATTTTGTTGTGAATTTGCGACTAAGGGCATATATTGTCAGTGTAGCAGACTTTCTATCAAATTACATAATTTGCACACTTGTTTCTTTACTTTATCTCTTTGAATCGCCAAAAGTTAAATAACAGTGGACTTAATACGTACGCCAGGGTACAATGTAGACTGCCTCCTCGTGGTGTACCTTGGAAACGTGACTTGTCACGGCTAAATAGTCTACACTTTTAGGCTTCTAGACCTAGCAATGATTTTCTAGCCAAAAAAGAATCAGCATGAATAGCGAAATTCTAGCAAAGGATGGTCTTCAGAACCCATCGACAAGGGACGTAAAGATCTTACAACTGAACGTTGAAGGCATGAGCAGATCTAAATCTGAATATTTACTGTGGCTCTTGAACTATCATTCTGTGGACGTTGCCCTACTACAAGAAACCCATTGTGCCGATGCAATGCAACTAAGGGCCGATATTATAAACGATAAAATCTACAATTTTTATTTAGTAAGCAAGCAAATTTAATTTACTCAATAGATTGGGCATTATAAATAGCGAATAAGGAAACTTAGCAACTAAATCTACCAATTAATTTACAGCCTAGAAGATCGTGGTATTAATGTTATTCGTTGGTTAAATGTGAACAGTATTCAAATAAACGTAACCTTATTTTTAAAAGTTTATATTTTGTGTGTTTGATAACTTGAATTTTGATACCGCCAGATTTATTGGTTTGTATTTCACAAATATAAACAAAAAGAAATAGTAAGGAATTAGTATTTTTTTGTATTTTTTCCATTTTATTCAGTGGCTCCATCATTTATCGAAACGCTAAACTGCAAAATACATAGCTATTCAGCTATTCTACAAATACTTATTTTACTTTCATGCATTTTTCATAAAACCAGATTTCAATTTATTCGTTGAATAAATTTATTCGTCAAGTTGTTATTCAGAGATTTATTCGCTGTTTATAATACCGGCCCCTAGTAGCGGATGCATCACGCGTCCTATGGAACAGTCACCTATATACATACATATATAGTATATACATATAAACACTTAATACTGTATTCTATGTGCCATCCGAAATAAATAAATAAATAAATACGTACTCCCGTTGTAATTCAATATTAAGCTTAATGTCTCTTGATATTTCATTTCATAATCGAACATAGTTTGTTGTGTTGTCATAGTGGCTTTTAATACGGATAATTAAGCCTGACTTAATATTGCTCTTCTTCAATGTTGTCCATACGCTTCTCGTCTTATTCGATCAAAGAGCTTTTACATATAAGTAAAGTATAGTCTATTACGATAACAGAGCAGGTATATCACCATGAGGCATCATAACATAAGGAACATGTGGCTAACATACGAGGTGCTACCCTGAAATTTCCGTAATATGCATGTGACGCCCGAAGGGATGGTAGTACAGCTCTATAGCGCTAGCTGGAGTAAGCTGCGACCACACTAAGACAGTTTGTCAAACGGTACTTTGATAGGTGGCGACAAACAACTTTTATGCATATATTTGTTGAATTGCGTTTAGTTTTTCTGTAACACTACAATATCTGATGTGAAAGAGCAAAGAATATGGATCAAATGTTGCCTAAAATTGGTAAAACGGCAGCGGAAACTCTGAAAATGTTTAAACAAGCGACACAAACTTATGAGTGGTACAACAGTTTTAAAAAAGGACTTGTGTTGGTTGATGATGATGAGCTTTTCCATCGTTCATCGACGGAAAACACGCCACAAAATATGGCAGAAGTGCGTGATGCTGTCCTGCAAGACTGTAGGGGAGCAATCCATGACATTTGTAACATGCAGACGAAACGGCACCGTGGTTATGTGTGCGCAGAGCTGAAAGAAACTACCGAAAAGTATACGAAGTTCAGTACCAAAATTATTACTGGCAAAATATCATGGGTGTACGAGTATGTTCCCAAAACAAAATAGCAGTCATCTTACAATCAGTGGAAGACACCACCATCACCACGACCGAAGAAAGCACGGTATGTCCGAAGCAACGTCAAATCGATGTTGATTTGCCCTCTTTGACACTGATGGGATTGGCGACTACGAGGAAACATTCGACGCAAGCGGCCCACCATGTGGCGCATCAATTCGTGGATCCTACACCACAACAATGAAACAACGCACTACCCCCACGTCACTTTTTGTTCGGCAGTTTCTAACCTTACCGAAGACGGCAGTACCACTCCACCCTCCCTACTCCCGAGATCTTGATCCTTGTGACTTCTTCCTACTTTCTAAGTTGAAACTGAAACTTCGAGGAAACATTCGACGCAAGCGGCCCACCATGTGGCGCATCAATTCGTGGATCCTACACCACAACAATGAAACAACGCACTACCCCCACGTCACTTTTTGTTCGGCAGTTTCTAACCTTACCGAAGACGGCAGTACCACTCCACCCTCCCTACTCCCGAGATCTTGATCCTTGTGACTTCTTCCTACTTTCTAAGTTGAAACTGAAACTTATAGGGAAGCATTTTGAGACGACTGAGGAGGTCTAGACCGAATTGCAGGCAGCGTTGAACACGTGAGCACACGAAGACTTCCAGCACTACTTTCAATCGTACACAAGTCGCTAGGATCGGTGTATTCATGCGGAAGGAGAATACCTTGAAGGGGGTGTTAGTGAATAAGTTGTAAGAACAATTTATTGCGTTTTTTTTCACATTCCTGGGTAGCACCTCGTATGTGCCCTGTTATAATGAATATTGCTACATTTTGGATATATTATATTAGCTATCCTTTATAACGTTTCCAAAATGTTGTGTATTACAACTCTCATACTTTGTGTGGTAATTATAATCTAAAGAGCATTCAATTGCCAAGACTTGGCAAAGCTGCGTGTTTCGACTAAAACGTATGTTTATAGCGGGCTTTGTCTGTTACCCTAAATAGATTATATTCATACACTGATAAGAATACATATTTACTGAAAATAGCAAAATGTCCAAAACTGACCACAAATATATGCCACCGATGTACAAAGTGTCTTGGATGTCATTACTTTACAAAGAGAGAACTTAAAAAAAGTAAGATTTTCGTTCGATAATATATTAAATTAATTTTATGACTTGCTGAATGGGGTGCAATTGTATTCGAACGAAAAAAGATTTCTTAGAAAAATATATACAAGTAAACGTTATTTAAATATAAAATTTATTTTATTTCTTAATTGGCAGATTAAATCAAAACGAGAATTTTTTTTATTCAATTTAAAAATAAGTTCGCATATACGTATGTTAATCACTTACCACAGATTGAGTATTGCAATCTTGACCTGCCATTGTCAGATCCAGCCTGAATAGATCGCTATTAATGACGTCTACGTTGCAAGTTTCCGAACGACCTAAGGCGTAGATTCTGCCGTTAAACGGCTTGTTCGTGCGCACTTGGATGGCTATTTTCGTATCTTTGCAATTGACAGAGACTGAAATAAACGTTTTTAAGAAATAATGAACTGGAACTATCTTAATGAGACTCCTTACCGTCATAACATGTACCAGTTTTGTCGCAATTCAAGTCGCGTGTGAAATTAAGAGCTGGATCTTCTGTCGCCTCAAACACAACCGGCAAAGAAGTTTCAGATGGGGATCCGGGAGATGCACCACCCTGCTCTAGTAATAAAAACAAACGAATGAGTACAACAAATATGTATGTACTCTGCAAATGAGACAATTACCATTTACAACGAATATATCTTCTCATCTTTTTATTGTAACTTGTTACAATAAAATATATTTCAGAAACAAAGAAAAAATCTAATTATATTTTAAAGGCAAAAAGTATAAAGAATTTAATTTCTTTTTAACGAGTAAATTTGTATTAATACAAACTTAGAATTAATTATTGATTATTCTGTCACAATGTGAAACAATTACAATGCATTTCACTTATCACGAAAAGTTTTTTGCGCATCTTAAGTTGTCTTACAACCTAGTTCAAGACTCGAAATGTCTTAATGTTGCTTGCGAAATGGGTCTCCGTGCTTCCTAGCAAATCGTCTAATCTTATCTTATAGAGGAAGAAATCATCTTGGTTCTGGACCTCATGAACACATACGGCTTCCAGTTTATTTTTGAAAGAAGGCACTTTAAAAATAAATAATAAAGAACTGGTTCTTCATCAGAAAAATTATGGAAGAGTAATTACAGCAGATAATATTGATCTCGACGCAAGAAGCGAGGCATTTTTTACGGCTTGTATGGAAGGTGATTATCTTGAAGGGAATGTTACAATGTTGGAACCGAAGGCTGATGATGACTAGGTAGATTGAGGTATAGTAGTTTCCAAAATGTTAGTTAATACCTAGAAAACTGTACCGATAAGGGTAATGAATGTAAACTATTACCCTGTTACATTAAAAAAGGGTACTACTCTGGGATGGTGTTCGCCGGTGTCGGCCGTCGTTCATCGTACAAAGGCAAAGAAAGGTGTATTCGCGTGGGTTCCTGAGAAATTTTCCAAGATAATCGACTCAGCTTGTCCGGGATTAGGTAGGAAAGAGCAAAGCCAACCTAAAGATTTAATCCAGCAATATGCGTATGTCTTTGAAACTGAAACTGGCATATAATTATTGCAGTCGCGTTTATATAGGTCAAACAAAATATTCGACCTATATAAACGCGACTGTAATTTAAAAGACAGGATCAATAGTCATAAATATGTAAGAAATCACAGCTTTAAAATAACACCAAAACAAAAATAATCACACATTCAATTACAAAGAAGTCAAAGTACTAGAAACAGAAAAAATTACAAAGCATGGTCAATATTGGAACTAGTTCACATTAAAAAAACAAGAAAAAAAACGCCGTAAACGATCGTAACGAGATTGCAAATTTATCAAAATTATATTTTCCTTTAATATAAAATACTTAATAAAGTAAAATTTAATTCAATGTCAACGCTTAATTATTTAAAATCACCTGCACGAAAATAAAGTATTAAATTACTAGCAGGGAGCACAAAATTTTTTTAAAATAAAACAGATGCTGTATGTCGAGAAAATGTCAGTTATAAAATACTTAATAAAGTAAAATTTAATTCAATGTCAACTCTTAATTATTTAAAATCACCTGCACGAAAATAAAGTATTAAATTACTAGCAGGGAGCACAAAATTTTTTTTAAATAAAACAGATGCTGTATGTCGAGAAAATTTCAGTTTACTTCTATATGTAGAATAGTCAATATGTTACAGTATATTTATGTAAAATAGTTTAAAAGATATAAAATGTAAAAATGATGAGAACAATACGTAAGTAACATTTAACACATATTATTAATGTATTATTTTTTAATTGATGACTGGTGACTTTTCAAAAGATGACAACACTTTCGCTTCAGATATGTTTTAAAAGTCTAATGTCAAAATTTCGCCCATATATGTTAGATAGTACCATGATAAATAAGTTTTTACAATGGCTTAAAGTAAACTACTTGTTGTTTTTGCTAATATGAAGAAGAAATAATTTCATATGTTTTATGAAACTTTATTTTTCACTTGGAAAAACCATTACAGAAATTGAAGAAAAGTTAGATAAATATTAAAATGAATCGGTTTCTTCCCATGCAATGATTTGTATGTGATTCACTGCTTTCAGAAATGTTCACATAAGGATAGAAGCTTTTGAACGTCCAGAGTCTTCATTTTCAGTAATTTCTCCAGAAATTATTAAAATAGTTCATACCATTGTAAAGAGCGACCGTCGAACAAAAGTGTGTGAGATAGCTAATTTCTCAATCGAACAGGCGCACAATATTTCGCATCAATATTTACATATGAAAAATCGAACCACAAGTTGGGTACCGCGTATGATGAATGTTCACCCTAGCTGAAGCTTGAATACATCACATACTTCAGAGGCAAAATACAGTCAAAGCAATGGATTTTTTCTTCTGATGAGGACAAAACCCGTTTTTCGACCAATAAGATTATGTTTACGATTTTTTGGGATTCCAAATGTATAATCTACATTGACTATTTACAGAAGGAAAGTACAATAACCGAGTAATATTATGTTAATGTGCTGACCAGTGGCGGTTTCTGCTATGGTTTGCAAGTTTGCGCAACCACCAAAACTAATAGATTTAAATTAATGAAAAAAAAGCGTAATTCTACATTTTTTAAATTATAAATTAAAAATTTGTACTACCTCACAGAATAAATGAACTATTATAAATTACTTATAATAGGTATATCTAATTGGATATGAATACGTTAAATAAATGAGAGAATAACACACTTGGTTTGCAGACTCATTGCAATCCACGAACGTATATATCCCTATACGGCTGACGAACTTTGTCGAACGTCTTTCGGGTATATCTCCATAAACGACAATAGTGTTGCAGCCGCAGTGCAACCAAAACGTTAGACGTATTTCTTGCTTACGGTGCAACGGTATAAAAGCGAATAAAAAAGTTGTATTTGTGTGTCTAAAAGTGTTTATGCTCTTTATTTTTAAATAATAATTAATTCAGTGCAGAGTTTAATAGTGGATCCGTTCTATAAAAGTACGTATGCCGAAAAAATTGAAATAAAGCGGTTGGGCAGACCTGTTCCGAATTCAAATCTGAAACAAACGATTTCCAGTAAGACGCGAACTTTTAATAGACTATTTAATAAGGATATTTATAATAAACATTTGTGGATTTGCGGTTGTAGTATAAAAAATGCATTATTCTGCTTTCCTTGCTTACTATTTGAAGGTGAAGAATTATGGACGAAAATGGGTTTAACTGATTTAAATCATTCAAGCGATCGAATTAAAAAACACAGTATATCACAAAGGCATATGAAAAATGTAGTCCAATTATCGCTTTTTGGTAATGTGGATATTGCTGCTCAGATGGATAGTGCATATCGAAGAAATATAGCATTGCACAACGAGAAAGTTAAGTACAATCGATATGTACTGAACATTATAATTAATTGTGTACGTTCTTGTGGAGCTTTTGAACTTGCGCTGAGAGGACACGATAAATCAATTTCGTCCTCTAACCCGAGTGTTTTTCGTGGTTTAATAAATTTTAGTGCTGAATTGGACGTTGCTTTAAAAGACCATTTAGAAAAAGCTACTGTTTTCAAGTATACTTCTAAAACTATCCAAAATGAAGTTTTACAAACAATGTTCAGTGTGTGTCAAGAAGAAATCTCTAAAGAAATAGAAGAAGCGGATTATTTATCTGTAATAGTTGACGAAACTACAGACATATCAAATAAATATCAAATGGCCCTGGTATTTAGGTATATAGCTAAAGGTAAGCCTGTTAAACAATTTTGGAATTTTTTAGCGCCGTCAGATCATGACGCGAAAACGTTATCTACAATCATTCTTGTAGAACTAGAAACACACATTAAAGATAACGAAAGAGAATTGATTGCCCAGACATATGATGGGGCAGCCGTCATGGGCGGATCGCATAATGGGGTACAGGCACGTATTAAACAAACTTATAAATACGCTGCTTACGTGCACTGCTACGCGCATCAGTTAAATTTAGTTATGTTGAATGCTGCATCTGCCAACACTAATGTCCGTATATTCTTTGCAAATTTACAAGGAATTTGTGCCTTTTTTTCAAATAGTTCTCAAAAAGTTGCAATATTGGACGAAACAGTTAAAAAGCGGCTGCCTCGTTCAGCCCCAACCAGATGGAATTTTAATTCCAGAATTGTCGCCACTGTGTTTGAACACAGAGAAGAAATTATAGAAACAATGCGAAGAATTTTGAATGAAAGTAAAACTGTAAATATCACTACTATCAACTACTACTTCAGGTTATATTACGCTTGTTACTAATAAGAGTTTTATTTTCTGGTTAAATCTATTTTACAAGATAATGCCTCAAGTAGATATATTATATGCAAAATTTCAAACTAGAGAAATTGATCCCCTTATGGCCAATAAATATATATTATCATTTGAAACTCAGTTAGCTCAAATCAGAAATAATATAACGAACACTTCGGATACAAGTGACAGTGGGCCCGGCTCATCAACTTCAAAACGACGTAAGATCGATGGAAACGAATATACACGAGAAGCAATGGAAGTCTGTGATATTATTATTTGTCAAGCCAAAGATAGGTTTAGATTTACTGGACACTTAACTGCAACGTCTCTATTTTATTCTGATAAATTTAATCAATACAGCCTCCATTTTCCTGAAAATGTCTTTCAGGAAACAATTAAGTCTTACCCATACTTTGATGAACGGAAATTCCGTACTGAACTAAACGTAATTTATGAAACGGAATTTAAATCAATCTCGGGTTTGCTTCCTCTTTATGACATCATTTCACAAAGTGGACTAAGTGCGACTTTTAGTGAAACATTAAAACTTTTAAAAATTCTAATTACAATTCCGATGTCATCAGCTGAAGCGGAGCGGTGTTTTTTTACTTTGAAGAGAATAAAAACTTTCTTAAGAAACAGCATGGCACAAGAAAGACTTTCTGCATTAGCGATGCTTTCTCAAGAAAAGGATTTTATCCAAAGTATTCCAGATTTTAATCAAAGGGTTATAGATAAATTTGCTACTGCGAAAGATCGTCGCATGGATGTTCTGCTTCAATAAAATCAGGATCATAATCAGTGAGTTTTAAAAGCCTTTTTTCTTCTTTATATGTACCTTAGCAAAAATAACTTTTAATAAAGCATACTTAGTGACCTACCTTGTTTACCTACTGTAAAAAGTATTAGTATTCACTAAATTTGCAACCCCCACATTTTTTATGCACGAGCCGCCGCTGGTGCTGACATATTTCAATGGCGAACTGAAGAAAAAACGACCACATTTATTCAGAAAGAAAGTTTTGTTTCATTAGGATAATGAGTTCTCTCATTTATCCGCTATTGCAACCGCTAAGTTTGTCGAATTAGGATACGAATTAGTCCCTCGTACATGATATTAATCAGATCCGATTCCGAGTGATTTTTCTTCTTCCCAAATTTGAGATAATGGCTTGGTGAAAAGAAATTTTGACGAGCTTGCAAAAGTTTCCTTTTAGACGGCTTAAAAAATTGTCTAATTGTATAGAAGTGGATGGCAATTATGTTGAAAAACAAAATGTACTTTTTACCCTAAAATAAGTATTTTATTAAAAGTCACTTTCCCGTTAAATTACCCTCGCATTTAAACAAGACGAATTTTGATCATTTTGGTTATAAATTTTTGGATTATCTTTAAATTGTATTGTTAGAACATAAATCTTTCCTTAACGAGTTTCGTAATGATATGATGTAGGTCTCTAGTTTTAACCATCATAAATTAGGGCAACTTTTTACCAATACTGAAGATCCATTGTACACCAATACTGAAGATCCATTGTACAGATACAAAGAGCGCTTTAACTATGCAAATATAACATCTCTCAACGTCGATCAATCCTTCTCAGTATATAAACATATATATATATATTAAATTTATTATATTATATTAAATTTGACAGTGTGGGCACATAGTCTGCCGTCTTTAATCATAAATAATGTTAGTACTACTAGGCAAAAAAAAACAGAACTACTTGTTCTCCCATTTGACTGAGTACTACCTGGTTAACGATGAGAGAAACCGTATTAAATAATATTTTAACGCATATTGAAACTAGTCAAGACAGCCTTTTTTGTACTATAATTTACAATGGAAGGTAATAAAAACTGTATACAAGTAGTACGTGAAACTGCCTCCATCCAGCCACATAATGTTATCTCATTAGAAGAATGCGTTTTACTTTACATTTGTATGCAAGATTCTCAACGATCTTCAATTATATTAAGCACCACTCCTTGCCTCTTCTTGTTCTTGTTGGTATGGTTCTTTTAATGAAAGCAATTATAACCTTTGCATTGATTACACGTTGTCCGAGTTGTGGAACGTCTTGAAATAACATTGCATTTAAAAATTAATTTTCGCCGTCAGTGCTTCGAACTAGTTTGCTTTCCTGGATAACCTTGATCTCGACATCATTTGATTTGAAATAAACCTACGGATTATTTAATTATATAATTGGTATCCTACCACACGTAATTAAAATTCGTAAAAAAATCATTTTTACAAGTAAAGATGTTAAATGCTTATTACATTTATTTATTATTACAAAACCCAAATAAGTTCGATAGCCGTTAACACTGGTTTAACATTTTTTAGAATATATCCGATAGAAGTAAATTTATTCTTGTATTCCTATAACACGCGCTAGAAAGAGATTTAGAAGGAATTATCAAACATTATCAAACGACCTTTCCTTGGGATAATACTAGCTTATTCATCACGTCTCAATTAATTAATTGTTAAGAAAAAATATATTTGTTGACACTGCTTTTCTAGTATCTAGTTTTCTATTAAAATCAAATCATACACTACAGAATGGTTTCAATTACGCCATTTATGCCAATTTATAAATGATATCGAAAGTCATAGATTTTTTTACTAAAAGTAGAAAATACCAATACTGGTCATACAATATTGATATTTGACAACAGATGGCGTTACTGACCCAAAATTTGTATTACCAAACTTCAAATGACAACTATCAACATTTCTGATAGATTTATCAGTAGTGTGTGAAATGAAAATGAACATATTGCTATGGTTTTTTCCCCATAAATATTTAAAATTTTATTATAAATCTTTGTACCATTATTTTGAACTTGTATGTATAATTCATGTGCCTGGCGCAAAAAACTTGTATTTTTGGAGGCCGCTTTGAGGTGCACGCCACCAAGCTTGATGTGAAAGCTAGGAGACACAAGTTAACAGTTAGACGAGAACGTTCATTTATTTAGAAAATAGATAATTATCTATTGAAAGTTAAATTCGGGCTGTAGTTGATTGATTGATGTAGTTGATAGTTAAAATAGTTGATGTGTTTGTTATATCATTTCCCGTTTATTTCTGTGAGTTTTATTCTCGTAATTTTGATGATATTTAATTTAATAACGTTTTCTTGTCAACGTGTCTCACATTATTTTTTATGTAAGTAAAAATATATATATGTTTAAAGATATCTTATTAATTTAGAAGATTTGTATATTGTATATCAATTGTATTGACATTGTTATTTAAGAGATTTAGTCTTAATTAATTGAGATAGATGACAAAGAATATTTCTAAAATTCTACGTAAAAAAAAATATAATTGTAAAATCTTATACGTTGGGAAGTTCAAGGCTATTTTTTCATGTGTGATGTTTGCACATGCGTTAGATTTTTGATCTAGCTGTAAAGTTTGTTTATATTTTCATATTGTTCTCTGGGGAGAAATTAAAAATAGTCTTTGTGATTTAGTTAATTTGTTCGGAAGTCATAGAGGGTTTTTTTATTTCATTTAGCTGTCATTATCAATGAAATTTTTACCCCTAGATGTAATAAGTATATTATTACACAATCTTTATACTTTATAAAGATTTTTTTTTCTTTTTTTGATTTTTTTTGTATTATATATTCATTTAAATTTTATACTGTGCTCATCATTTAATTTATCTTTCACCTTGAAGTTAATAAGTAACTCAGAAAATATAAAGATACATTGTAGTGAATTATTTTACTGGCGCATTAAAAATTTTGTAGAAGAGACAACCACGTTTCCGATTGGAACCCTGAGAAGAAAGCAGTCCCATTTGTTGGAAATAAACCGACTGAGTATCCTAGTTGGGTAGATTTGTCGTGAATGGTGGTACAGTAAATATAAAAACCACAGTTCATAGCAATATGTATCTGTATTTTATTGAAACGATTAAAAAGTTAAGTAATAATAATAATATTAATAATAATAACGTTTCTTTCCAAAAATTTATACAAATATTTTATTCCTGTCACTTATTTTTATACAGTTTTTGTATCATAAATATCTTTAATATATGTCGTGTGCTTACCCGCAACAAAATGCTAATATGAACATGTGAGTAGAAGAAATATCGTATTAACGATATACATTTACAATTATCAATTCAGAACATCTCATAAACTATGCAAATGATGAACGTTTTAAGAAAAGACAGTAATAAATGAATCTCACTACTGAACAGAGACTAACGAGACCGGCAACATCATTGAAAATTTAATCCAACTTTCTATCCTTCTCTTTGATTTAAAATATGTACTCCTTTTATCCTTATCGTCCAGTTGGGCAGTTATTTAAAGAGGGCACTGTAATCGTACAATTTCGTGTCTAATCGCTGTTATTTTCGAGATTTGTAGATACTTAATAATACAATATCGGGATTTGAATTGAGTTATTGAAATATTTATTATACAACCAAGTATTAAAGAGATCAGTTTTTTTCTGGACTAGGTAGGTATAGTGTTTTTTACTGTTGAAAAAGTAAGTTGGATTTACAAGAAAGTTCATCGTACCATATCGTCTTACTCAAAAAACCTTTGGTTGCCCAAAATTAACAAGTTCTTAAAAAAATATTTAATTACTCTCATTGACGCTTTCAATTATACTACAAGTATAGCGAGGTTCAAACTCGATTAAGCAATGTTTTTTGTCGGTAAATAAAAAAATACGCAATAAATTTAAGTATGACCGGTTTTATTATAAAGTTGGGCTCAATACAATTTGTTTACATCATCAGTGGAATATGATATCGCGCAAATATTTGCCTTTTTCTTTGATGCAAGGTTGAGCTCGTTTGTTGGAATTTTCCATGACTTTCTTCAATGTTTCGGTCAATATGGCAGCGATTTCTGGTCGAATATTACGCTTGAGCGCTTCGAGAGTCTTTGGCTGGTCAGCATACACCTTTTCCTTCAAATATCCCCACAAAAAAAGTCCAGTGGCGTCAGGTCAGGTGAGCGCGGCGGCCAGAAGAAATCACCATTTTTTGACACTAAACGGCCTGGGAACATTTCGTTCAACAATTCGATGGTTAGACGAGATGTATGAGCCGTAGCACCATCCTGCTGGAACCAGTGGTCTTCCAGGCCGTTGTTCTCGATCTCTGGACGCAACAAATCGTTCACCATAGCCCGATAACGGGCACCATTCACCGTAATTGCTTCGCCATCGTCATCTTCGAAAAAGAATGGCCCAATGATGCAATCCGAGCACATTCCGCACCAAACTATCACTCGTTTGTCATGGAGAGGCTGCTCACGATATTGTTCTGGATTTGTGTCGCACCAAATACGACAATTCTGTTTGTTTACGTTGCCATTCAAGTCAAAATGTGCTTCGTCGCTCATGATGATTTTGTTCCAAAAATCATCTTCACTTCTCTCCAAATTTCGCATCGTTTTAGCGTATTCCAATCGTCTGGGGTAGTCTCCCGGCTTGAGCTCGTGCACCATTTGGATTTTGTACGGGAACAACTTTAAATAATACCGTAAGATGCGTCGCATTGACGATGTACTGATGCCCAAAGTCTGAGCATGGCGCGAAGTCGACACATTTCGGCTCTCAGCTAAAAGATCCTGTGCGATGGCGATGTTTGTGTTCGACCGTGCTCTGCGCTGTATAGTGCCACGCAACACATTACTTAGCATACCACTGGACTTGAATTTTGAATATAATGCTCGAATTGTATTCGGAATAGGTGCTTTTTTTCCAGGAAATTTTACACGAAATTTACGTTGAGTCAAAATAATTGACTTCTGATTTTCAATGTATAATTCTACGATATCAGAACGCTCGGTTAGTGTGTACTGAGACATGGTGAAAATTCTACTGAAGTCTAGTTTCTAAAATGCCATACATTTCGGTGCTGTCACTAAACCTGTCAAAATTAAGACCGGTTCACATAGCTTAATCGAGTTTGAACCTCACTGTACATTTTCTTTTCAGAATATAAATTATTTGGAAATGGCTTCAAAATTTTGTATATCGTGTGCGGCAAAGGAGATATAGATGTGGAAAAATGACATTATTTTCCACGAAATTCTTAAAAGTCAGTAATAAATGATAATATATAACAAAACAACTAATATAACAAAACAACTAATATTTAGGCATCCATGTTTTTGATCCAAGACTTGGTTTGGAAGTAATGGGTTTAAAATTTGTCATAGGAAGTATTAGCAATTTAATAATATATGTTACAAATTTTACTCTGGAGCTGTACCATCCTTACAACAACAATCATGTCAATATTAAAAAGTTCTGAATCTCAACTGTAAGAAAAAACATATATTCCACAAAGACCTAAGTAACTATTACCATGTTAAAAATATATATAAGAAACATTTAGTATTGACACGGAAATTATGTGTTTATTTGACATGAATGTCTATATTATCATCAATTTATAACATTTTGTATTTAAATTAATGAAATAGAAGCTTTCAAATATAGTTTAATAAATTAACTTTTTTTGTTTCTCTAATACAGTTATGACAACATGTAAACGTCATCAATAACGTATAATTGGGCTTAACGCGCTTCTTCTATATATGTTATTTAAAATGGAAAAACAAAATAATTACGTTCCTTGCTATTCGAAATAACGTTTGATCAAGAAGTCTTTGGATCGCGATAGCCATGAAGTGTAAAAACCATCTATAGAATGATTTACTTCTGTACTTCTTTACTTTGAAGTACACATAAGTCACAAATGAAATAGATTTTAGGTTATGGTAATAACTAGATAACGGATGAAATTTCCATAAAACGCAATCGGCAATTGGAATTGTGTATAACGTCGCTCAGTACATCCCGGCGTAATTCAATGAAGTATTTGTTTGAAATACTCGGCCACCTGGTCTCGCACGATAACAATGGACAACCCAGCTATTGTATTCGGAGAATATAGTGTTCAGAATATAGTTTTCAGTGGTGTCGTGTACATAGATAAAATAAATAAGTTTATCGTATTTCGTAAGAGAAATAGTTATTGAAAAATTGCAATAAATCAACCGTAAAACGTCACGTAGGATCGTTAAAGCACGAAAAAAAATTGAACCCGTTGGAATCTGACAATTTTAACGAAGAACTCTGTGAAACTTTTATGGCAGCTAATATTCCATTATTTAAATTGAACAATCCAATTTTGAAGACATTTCTGAAAAAATATACTGGTCGAAATGTTCCTGATGAATCAACTTTACGAAAATATTATGTTTCTAGGTGCTATACGAGAACAGTAGAACGCATTAGAAGCCATCTTTTAAATCAATACATATGGATAAGCGCCAACGAAACGGTGGATATGTTAGGACGCTGTGTGGTAAATATTGTAGCTGGTGTACTACATCCAACTATTCCCTATAACTCATATGTAATAGCAACAAGTGTTATAAATAGAGTTGATGCGGAAACAGTTGCTGAAACCATTAAGGAGAATATGCAAAAAATGCTTCATTCGGACGCCACGTACAAAGAAAAAATACTTTTATTTGTCAGTGATAGTGCTGCGTACTTATATTTTAAAAACAGGCAGACTATTGAAGAAAACATATCCTAATATGCTGCATATTACTTGTGTAGCACATGCGCTCCATAGAATCTGTGAATATATCAGAGACACTTTTCCAGAAGTTGATAGACTTGTATCAGCTTTTATAAAAGTTTTCAGAAAAGCACCATTGAGAGTAGCTCATTTCAGGGAAAAATTTCCATTTCTGTCACTGCCTCCCACTCCAGTAATAACTAGATGGGAAACATGGCTGGAAGCTACTAGTTATTATGCTGATAATTTCGATAGTCTAAAACATTTCGTAACACTGCTAAAGGAGTATGCTAGAAGTATTGGTGAGTGCAAGGAGCTCACACAAATCCCAAATTTAAAAAATCAGTTGTACTTTCTTCACGAACACTTTGGAAAATTGCCAAAACTAATCACTTATTTTGAAAATCGAAATCTCAAATTAAATGACGGATTAACCACATTAGATGTGGCTGTTAATAATTTAAAAGTATTCCAAGTGACTTCGGATGTGGCCTTCGGCAAAAGTTTGAAGCAATTCTTAATAGAAATCCAGATTTAATTACATTGCAGCAATTATGTATGGAGGCAATTCCACAAAATCTAACGGCTAAATATGAAGAAATATTTATAAGGATGTACTTAATTCAAAGAGAACAAAATTGACAGAAGAAAACCTTGAGAAACTATTGCTAGTCAATATTAATACTCCTTTACTCAACTTGAACGACAAAATGAAAAAATAAAAATGTTCCAATTATAGAAATAAAATTAAAAACTTTAAAAATACAACTTTTCAACAAATACATACGTATTTCGTAATTTTATAGATCACCACCCGTTTGTTTCCCAATTATATAAATAAAGTTAATTAATAAATATGTATTTCGTAATTTTAGATAGATAGATCACCACCCGTATGTTTTCCAATTATATAAATAAAATTAAAAACTTTATAAATACAACTTTTCAACAAATAAATATGTATTTCGTAATTTTATAGATCACCACCCGTTCGTTTTCCAATTATATAAATAAAATTAAATATGTTAGAAATACAGCCTTTCGCCAGTAGTGCCAGTATTGCACTGGGCTTTGCGTCATGTGGTGAGCGTGTCCGTTCTCTAGTAATATCCTACTATTAACTTGAAAGTTGTCAAGTAAATGTCAAAACTAATCGAAATAAATTATTTTATAAACATCTCATAAATTCCACGGCAATAGCGACCCAAGGACATTTTGATCATACGTTATTAATAACATAAAATTTACTTAAATGATATTTCAATAGTACTTACTCTCACAAACATTTTCTAAATAAGTTCCTATTCTATCGCCAATATCTATTAGCGGCCGCTCGGCGTTCAAGTAAGTGCTCGGACCATCGGGTAAAGTCTTGTGGTCAAGATGGAATAATTGGCAATTATACTGCGCACCCTGCGGCGAACCTTTGTACAAGAACGATCTGCACAGAAATTCGTTTTCTATTTCGCAGGCGAGCTTGCATGCGGCCTCGCTGCTGACTTGAAGTTCTTTGTCGACGTAGTAATTTAGACCTGCATACTGAGAGACCTTGTCGTCGGCGACTCCGATCTTCGGCACTTGGAAGATGCGGTTTCCCTTGCACGCTTGATTACCTTTCAGACAGAGATTTTCAAAGTAGTCGACCCCTTGAGCGTCCACGAATTGCACATATTGGCCCGTTGTTCGTCGATCTGTATCGCTGAGCTGACACTGAAGGGTAACGTAATTGTACTCCACCGATCTACAGGTAAAACGATGCTAAAACAAAAGAAGGAAAATTTTATTTTTAATAAATTTAGTAAAATCTTCACACAATTTTTCTCGAATAAAAGATTATAGCATGAATAGGAAAATTAACTAAAAGCTACTCCCTCCGTCCAGAAATAAGTGTGTTAAGAAAGTATACTCAAGGTATACTTTTCTTAATTTGCTGATAAGTAAATGTCAGATTTTATGCTAAAAGTAAAATTTGTAAACATATTAAAGTTTTCTGCGTTATTTGTAAAATAAAAGTGTATCTTCAAAAAAATTTTTTAACGAAAAATTTCAAACTGATTTGTCTCAAATATGGACAATTCAATCAATGTTTTGGCTGCAATTTCACAAAGAAAGCTAATTTGACTTCAAACTTATGGCAAGCTCTCTACAATTCATTGTTAGGACGCAGTAAGCGTCAAGCTAAAGCGTGGCTCCATCAAAATTACTGCCAGAAAATTCATAGTATCCGAGAAAACTGTTAGCAGGATATGTCGCCGAGGAAAGCAACCATTAAACCATGGATTAGTAGTAGCACAATTACAATTTTTTTAAGCCATCCAAAATGTAAGTTTTTGAAAGCTCGTCAAAATAGGCATTTATTGCTGTTATCACTTTCTGATTAATTCCAAATCTCTTTCCGTCAAGCCATTTTTGCAACAAAAAAAAAGTAACTCTAGCGAACGAGGCAGCAATTCGTATCTTAATTCGACAAATTTAGTGCTTGCAATAGTAGCTGAATAAGAAGGTGCATTATTCTGGTGGAACAAAACTTTTCCTGAATAAATATGGTTGTTTTATCTTCAATAAATGAAGTCCCAGGACATTCACCATCCTCTGGGTTCATGGATTCATACTGTCAAATATCTGGAAGTGATGCTAGATGCTGGACTCATCTTCTTGCCACATGTGAGATAACGAGTAATCAAATAAATCCGGAGTTGAAGTATATTGTGCATAAGAGAACGTATTTTCTTATTTAAGCATATCTAATATCAACATACATGAAGACATATTTGTCAATGTTATATTACTAATTTTTTGATATAGTTATTTAATTTTGAAATGGTTTTAACAAAGAAATAATGGTTGAATCATATTTGCGAAATGGACGGAAAATTGTCGACACTGCTCGGTTAACAATTGTTTGGTGGAATTTTAACTTAAATTTCCGGTTCAGGTTTTTAATTACAACGAATTTCAACACACTCTTTGGTGCTGTTCTACCTTACCGCGATGCAGGCGCAGCAATGGCGTCTGACGATGGTCAAAATTCAAAACAATACCCGCAGTTGTATCGCACAATGTATCGGAGCTTCTATTTATTATGTATGCCCTTAGTCAGTGGAGACGGGTGTGGGTGCCTAAAATAAAAGATGGAAAGTAGCGCCACATAATTTTGCTTACAGAAGCTCAGTCTGAAAACTGAGAAAAGAGATTGCGCGATCTTAGGCGCTACTCAAACATGCGGTAGATATAAACTTACTATGTACCTACACTACATCAGAAGGCTGCACATAATACCTGCAAAGAAATTGCTAAGAGAGTGCCAAAGGCAAAGAAAATACTTAGAAACAAATAATGCGTATATTCACTAAACAAAAAAATAATTGAATATTATAAAAAAAAAGCTGAATGAAAATATTCATAAATACAAAAATGAATTTAATGAAAATATATTACTTAAGACTGTATAAGTACTCCGGCATCAAACTTTTAAAAATGTCTATACAAAAAACCACAACTAACTATCGCAAAAATAAAGTGAACAGTACGATAAATATATTTTGAAAGGGAAAAAAACACTGACGAAGATAAATTGAGAATTAATTTCAATTACAGATTAATTGATTAAATCCCGTCGTTTTTTCCTACTGTATTCCCAAGTTATTAAATTGATTACAGCCCTGGATGAAGAAGCGGTAGTGTGCGTGGTATCTTCTGCGGAAAGTTAATTGTTTTTCCGAAAACGAAATCGATGTAGAACGCCAAGCAAAAAAAAACCAATTCAGTTGATAATTTTCTCAACTTTCTTCAGTCGCAAGCGACAAAATTGACTGTTCTAAATTATTCACTAACTCTTGACGTGATCCGTAATTAAACGTTAAATTTTATAAGTCGAAGAAGCATGATTTATCTTTCGTTACGAAGATGTACTTTTGTAACTTTTTCAACGACCTTACACTACAAAAGGTCACTTCCTGAATCACACTCGCGTGTAAGCGGAAGGGGGAATCTAGTTCCAAAGTTAATCGCAGACAGCGGAACAAGTATCTGAATAACGTATTTAATATACGCAAGCAAAATAAGATACCGGAACTCGTCAATAAATAATGAAAAGTATTAAGAAAATTTTAGAAGGGAAATAAAGGCGTAACAACAGGTAGTGTAGAGCATAAGTAAGTAAGAGAACTAAAGGATGAAGCCCCAGGAACTTCAATTCGGATACTGTCACAACAAACTAACCTTTCATTTGACACTTGCCAGAAAATATTAAAGATCTATACTTATTTCCTTATCGTCTCACTTGCTACCAAGAAATCTATCCAGTTGACTATCCCCGAAGATTAGAATTTTGCCAATGGTTTTTAAATAATTTCGACGATGACTTTCTAGACAAAACTTTCTTTTCAGATGAAGCATGGTTTTATCTTAATGGGTATGTTAATTCGCAGAATATGAGCATGTGGAATGTTGAAACACCCAACAATTTTTATGTTGAGGCTGCTGCTTATCCTCAGAAGGTTGATGTTTGGTGTGTCATAAGTAGGAGAAGAATTATTAGGCCAATTTTTTTTAATGGAACCATGACTACACAAAGATATTAACAAGAAATTTTGGTGCCGTTTGTTAACCAACTTAATGTATATGAGTTAACACTAGGATATTTTCAGTAATACAGAGCAAGAGGACACAGCACATAATACAATTAACATGTTATGTAATTTTTTTTTACTATCGCTTGATTACCTTAATAGCGATCACGAATTTCCTCCAAGATCTCAATATCACTCCAGACGATTTATTTTTATGGTCTATTTTAAAAAATTCTATTTTCAACGTACAAATTTCAAAGTTTATTTCGATGTCTCAGTAATATTAGCCAAACAGTTTTGTTTGCATGCTGTTTTTTCTTATATTTTTATGTAACATAATGTATTGGTATTCTGTACTGTTCAATAAATGTGAAAAGCATTTTATATAAAGTGAATCTGTTTTAGTAAGAACGGAATCTTATTTGACGTATAATGTCAATGTAAAACAAAAGACAAAAGGGGAAAAGCAAATGTAATGCACTATAAAATTCGTTAAACAGAAATTGCTTTATAGCCACTATAAATGTTTCTTTCGCACAATCCCTACATAATAATCATCCATTTTAAATACAAAATATATTCATAACAAGTCTAATATCAAATCCTGAAGAAGGTGGCATTATGAATAGCGAAACGTTGATGTTATTTCACCAAAAATGTAAAATAAATTATTCACTAGATTTACACATTTTCCTGGAATTTTGATTTAACAATTTTTTACACTTCGAAAACATGCCAAAACCAGAAATTCTGCACTAATTACAACAGAAACAATAAGAAATTCACAGTCACAGCAACAGTATTTATATTCATAATTTACAAACAGCTGGGGACGTTGTATTTTGTCGGTTGACAAGTGAGACAACATCCAAAAACAAAATTGCCCCTAAACTGAAAATGAAAACTCTAAAAAATGACATCTCACTGTATCTCCAATGCAAGAGCTAATTGATAATTTTTATTGTAATTTCTTAATTCAGTAGGTAGAAATACATAAGAATCAGCTATTCCTCGACATTTTCATGGTTAGTCAGTGTTATTAACTAAATTGCGTTACATTATTTATTCATATAGTCTTTGAATAGTTAATGAAGGTTGTGCAAATTGATACTAATGATATATAACTATAGGAAAAATTTATATTTTTTACAGAAACGAAAAGTTTGTTTGAAAAACTATCTTTTGTTTAAAATAATAAAATGATTTAGTTTTCCCAATGTAATTTGCTTTTTTTTAAAACAAACACTAAAGATTGGAGTAGATTCTTGAATCTTAATTATTATTTTTGTACATTTTAGTATGCTCAACAATTTCTTTAAATAGAAAGTCGTGTACGTTGTCCATAATATATAATTTAGTCAACTGTACATTACTTAGTATAACCGAATCGCCACATTTTTCTGGTTACATATTTAATAGGGCCAGGCACCTAATTTATTCGATTGGACACACTTATTTTCTAGGAAAATATAAAATGATCATTAACACAAGGTGTCATTATTAGATATTAACTGCAATTAACCCTTATAACTAGATATATATTTCGATATTCTGGATCGAAATTAATTTGATCTACTTAGCAGTTCGGGAATTAGAAAGTTGCGGATACTTGAGAAACAGTTAGAATAATGGATTAGCTGTATGTATAATCAAAGGTAAATTACATTATGCATATGCATATTATACTTGCATACGTGTGGTTGAAGTATGCAAGTTGACTTGAAGATTAATGATAGCAGATTTTACATGGTACAAGCTGTTATTATGTCCAATTTGAATGTCGAAAAAATATGGCACACGAAGTGCATACCTTCCGTGTTTTTTTAAGCATTTATACTACCTTCCAGCAATATATGACATATAACACTGAATGATAATTGCGTTACGATAGTAATCAATTCAATTTATCAATATACTATAATTAGTGTTTTATTTTCATTCGATTCTGATTTCAATTATTTTAGTAAAAAATAATGGAGGGGAGAGTTCATAAATCATTATATTTAAGATAGTAGAAATCGGGTGTGGAGAACACAATACTTGTAGCTCATACGAGGGCTGTCTTTTATATTTTGCTATAGAGCCGCAATAAAATAGTAGATGCCTTTTAAAGACTGCTGCTTCTGATAACTGGAACCTTGAACAACGCAGCCCATCCTTGATTTTCGGAAAAGTAAAAAATCGTTGGGACTTAACTTGGTATTGTACGGAGGATGGTCTAACAATTCGACGTTTTGTTGCGTTAAAAATTCAATTGTCTTACGAGCTTGTCTTACGAGTGTGCGAACTTGCATTGTCTTGGTGGAGAATGATTCAGCGTTGTGGGTTGACTTCTCGGAGCTCAACGATGACTTGCAGCAAACAAATGGTTGTATACCAACTGGCGGTAACAATTCTTTGATCTTGTTATAGTATAGAAATTGTTGCTCCGTGACCTGCTTTCGAGACAAATGTCGCGACCATCTTTTGGAGACGTAAATGCGTCTATAACCAACTTTACACTATGATAACTGTTGATATAATAATGTACTACATATATATAGCACGCAAAGCGCTGATACAATGAGCCTCCTGAACCTCTCGCTTGTCCACGCCTCTGAGAATGGCGGTCCTTACTTATTATCCCATGATATTCCTGGATAGCTGAATTTCTTCTAAATGGTTTTTAAATATGTAATGATCAAGAAAGATTCCACATATAAGATTTTAATTTAATTCAAAAAATTTCAGGGTACAGTAAACTCCTATTGTTAGAGTTATTAATCTTTGGATAGTTATCGGCACAAAATAATTTTGAAGTCATTTGGCCCAGTAATGGAAGCAAGAATTCCAATAAGAAATTTTACTGTTGTTTGTTAATTTGCTCCAAGATGGTGAATTACACATTAACCGTATATTCAACTAACTGGTGCCAAAGTACATTCTACATCCGAAATTTTGCAGCTATTTCTTTTTTTTTTACTAACACTTAGAAGCTTTCAAATACGCCTTTGCAATTTCTATTTATAGCTTTATTTACAGATATCCATATTTCGAACACCAATTAACAATTTAATTGAGCTGAAACAGTAATTCGTTGACAAGTTCCAGGAAATAAATAACATATTTGGGATGGAATTGAATAAGAAGTCAAACAGGTAATTTTAAAATGCACTGACACTGATGGTCAATAATTTCATAGTAAATTTAGATAATTTACAAATTTATATATATATATATATAATTATTTCTTGACCTTTGTATGTTAAGTAGATAAATTAGTCGGCGATTTAAGGTCTGGTTCACTTTGTGACAAAACATGTAAGATTGCTTTAAATATATACATATCAAAGTAAACCAGATCTTAAATCGCCGACTAATTTAATCTACTAATCTTAATTATCTTTATATATATATATATATATATATATATATATATATATATATATATATATAGATAATTATTTCGTGACCTTTGTATGTTATGGTAAATTCAATTTGTTGGCGATTTAAGGTCTGGTTTTACTTCAAAATATATATATTTAAAACAATCCATTTGCCGAAACATGTAGGATTTGTAGGATTGCTTTAAATATATATGTTTCGAAGTAAAACCAGATCTTAAATCGCCAACAAATTGAATTTACCATATATATATTTCTATATATATATATATATATATATATATATATATTAAAAATAATAGACTTTTTATTGGTTTAGCGATCTTTATTGAATTTTGATGTTTTATTCTACGACGTTTCGACTTTTATTATTATTCAGTCTTTTTCAAGTAACTAGAAACAAGAATTAATACAATGAAAAAGTGAGAACTATGTTTGCCTTTGTGAGACTGAATTAACATATATCCCCACACCCTATATAACTGGATTATTCGAAAAACTAGACAATATATTTAAACCATTTAATTTTAAAATAGCACACCAAAGCGGAAAAAACATAAAATTCCTACACACCAAACTAAAAGACTCAACACCTACACTAAAACAATCACACACAATATACAACATACCCTGCAAAGACTGTAACAAAGTAGGCCAAACAAAACAGTTACTACAAGAAAGATTGAAAGGTCACAAATACGCAAAAAAATCAAACTGCTTTAAAAAAAACACCAATTGACACTAAAACATAATTTTGATTTTGATAACACCAAAGTAATAACACAGAAAAAGAATACGAAAGCTAGGGAGGTCTTAGAAATGATCCATATTTTCAAAAACAGCAGAACAATCAACGACAGAAACGAAATTGATGGACTTTCTAAACTCTATTACCCACTCATTAAACAATAGAATAAAATCAAACACACACCAAACGCACACACAAACACAACCAAAATTTTTTTATTATTGCCCATTTGTAAATACTTTTACTATATACCCCTTAACACGGTCCTGACCAATTTGCTAATTCCAAAATAGAACAGAAATCCACTCCTCTAAACAAAAGACACAGACACTCAATATTCGAACCAGTGCGGTCGGTCCCCTAAAAAAGGTCTCGGATAAGTTCCGATGACACATGTTGCACAGAATGAGTGTTTTTGAAACCCAAAAAAAACGGTGAGTTTATTGTCATTCAATGTTCTTTACTGTATTAGTATTTTAATTTAAATTTTCAATTCATTTATACAGATGTAATCATTTTAATTTTTCCTTACTTACTATTAATCTAATTTTAATTTTAATTTTTAATTTAATTGGTAATTCAGTCTTTAATCTAATTTTAATTGTTAATTTAATTGTTAATTCAGTCTCACAAAGGCAAACATAGTTCTCACTTTTTCATTGTATTAATTCTTGTTTCTAGTTACTTGAAAAAGACTGAATAATAATAAAAGTAGAAACGTCGTAGAATAAAACATCAAAATTCAATAAAGGTCGCTAAACCAATAAAAAGTCTATTATTTTTAATATTAAGACACGGCCAATAAAATAAAAAAGTAAATTCTTATAAACACTAAATATATATATATATATATATATATATATATATATATAAATTATATTGAATTTAATTGGTGTGAGAGATGACAATTATTCAAATCTCATCTCACATGCAATTGTCGCTTAATTTGTTGCGTTGATTCTACAATCTGACAAGATTATTATATATATATTATATTATATATATATATATATATATATATATATATAATATATATATATATATATATATATATATATATAAAGATAATTATTTCTTGACCTTATGGTAGATTCAACTAGTTGGCGATTTAAGATCTGGTTAGTAGAACCAGCACTTAATTCCAGCATACTTTGAATTTACATTACAAACCAATACATTAAAACTGCTGGAACACACATTATTGTGTACTTTTAATTTTTAATTTAAAAAAACTAAATTGCATGCATGAAACTATGACGAACCAATTCTAGGTCATGATACTCCAAACCTGTCTTTTTGAATACGACCATTATTTACCTCATTTAAACATGCTGACAAGCATGCTTCTTTAGTTGACGTATATATTAAGGCATTGTCTAATCCCCTTATCATTTTATTCGGTACTCTTTCGAACGCCCAAGGCCGCAGACAAACGTTCTCCGACCGAAGCTGCATTTTGGTCATGTAATACATATTAACAGATCTTTGAGGAACTGCTGTTGGATTATTTGCAGATGTCTCATTCTGCAATTGGCAAAGGGTTTCCTGTTTCGGTATTAACGGATTTAATACGAAACTGAAGGCTGCTGCTTGACAATCGGGTTCTTCTCTACACCAACCTTGGCATTCGTATAACGTGAGATTCTTAACTGTGTAATAACTGGTACCTTTGTAGTCGAAGTCTGTTAGCTTTTCGAACGCGACTCGTGCTGAAAGATAGAAAATAGAATTAATTAATTTAAAAGAATATAAGTTGGAAGATTTATAATAAAACAAAATAATATTTATTAAAATTCTCCAACAGAAATCTCAAAAAGAGAAATATATGTGGTAAACACAAACAAAATTATTAGCCGAATGTAGTAAAAGTGCTATTAAAAGTAAATTAGTTACTGGAAGTTGCCGTTTCAACCGTTTCAGAGGTACTTGCAGACAAATGTGGCACACAGGAACAAACCCGAGACAACAAAGCAAGCGAGTCAATCTTGTTCGTTACTAAATTTTCTAAGAAGTTCCCACTGACATGTGGTTTCAGTAGTAGAATTAAATCCAGACCACGAATAGGATAAATTCTATCAATCTTCAATGACAGACACTTAAGAAATGTACGCTAAATTCGCTTGATTTTATTAATGTGGCTACTATACATGGAATACCGTATTACCACACTATACCTTAACTTGCTAATATCTAACGCATAGAAAAAGGATTTAAATGCTGCAATGTTACTGAAATCTTTCCATGTCCGAATAGTAAACCTCAATGCTCCAATTAACGATCTCGATATTATTCAAAAGGTAACTGGAATTATTTTTGGTTCTTTTTCTAATGAAAGATGAAAAACAGTACTTCTCTATATTTAAGTTCAGTTTGCTTAATGAACAACAATTGCTTATCACATCGAGATTCATTTGAAGAAAATTCATATTTCGCCCATTATCAAGGGTGTGGTAAATTTTCAAATCATCTGCGTAGGCCAATACAGAGCAGTTAACTGAAGTAATTAAGTTATGAGCTAATATATTAAATAACAATGGTCCCAAGTTCGATCACTCTAGGCACCTCATGTTAAAATATATGTGGTCGATGTGTAATCATTGTAGCAGACATAGTTAGATCTATTCTGTAGTAGGAATCAATGAACACGAGCAATAATTTTTGAATCCAAACAAACTCATCTTAATCATCGGAGAAACATGATCTATTATATCGGAACTACAACATACATCGGTACGGATGGCATTGACTCTCTAGTGCTTCACATAAATACTGAGATAATGTTAATAGGTTAGAAACTATTGATCGCCTGCACAGAAGTCCATATTGGTTAAGGGATGAAAATGGCACAATTTAGTTAAACACGTGTTTATAGATGACAGATTTAAAAACTATTGAAATATTAGATAAAATTGCTATTGGGCAGTGTATTCTAACAATTTTCAAAACATTAGGAAAAGTTGATGTTCGCAGAAACAGTTTAAATATTTTACATAAAGGGATTGCAGAAATTAACGCACACCCTCAAAGAACAAAACAGGGAAAGTGAAGTGTCCAGATATAAAACAGTTTTTCATTTTTCTAAGGTAATTAAGAATTTCATTCTCCTGAATTTTAAGAGCCAACAAAAGCAAGTTGATATGCTCATTAGAAATAATGGAATTGTTATGCTTTGGAGGAAATATAATTTTTTTTAAATAAACAACAGAATATGCCTATAATTCAATTACTTGCATATAATTATGAGCAGACTTTAGACTTCGTTTTAAGAATTTACAATTAATGAAATGCATAAAATGAATTCTCAACGACGAAATATGTTTACAAAAAGATCAATTGTTAAAAAGATCAATGAAAATTTAACCGAGTGTAGATACAATAGTTACACGAAAAATAACGAGCCATCGAAAAAATTCATAATTGGAATAGACTGTGAAATTGGGTTGATACTTTAACTACTTCCACATAATGACATTTATTATTTGACATTGAAACTATAAGTTTGCGTCAAATTTTTCAAAACTCTTATTAAGAAAATTGTTTGTGTTTAAATGTAAATGGACAACATTTTCAACAACTTCTGTAGCTATATGTAAATTTTGATTATGATTTCGATATTAAATAAATTATTTGTTTTCTTTTTGTTGTAGTATCATTTCAATGCCATAACCTTTTTTTACAATGAAACCAAATGAAACTGTCATGCATCAAGTAACGTGTCATTATGTGGAAGTGGTTAAAGTACCAACTCAATTTCACAGTCTACCCAAATTATGAATTTTTTCGATGGCTCGTTACCATGCAAAGATGTGCAGAATGTGTCTCAAAAGATAGCAACGCTAGAAATTGCAAACTGTCAAAAATGAAAGAGCCGATGTAATATACAGAGAAACTTTACTAAAAACAAGTTAATTAACTTTTGTGTTCGATTAAGAAAATATTATTTCTAACATTTATTAATTTTCAACTATTAAGTACTTAATAGTTGAGAAAAAGTGAATGAATGCCTAATAAAGAACCTGTTTTTCTGAGACACAACAATGTTTAGATTACTATAAGTAAAATATGTTAAACAATCATTTTGACCATAAATAGACAAACGGAACAAACTATAATATTGTGTATGTCGAAAAGTGCTATGAATCGAATTTGAAAAGGAAAACAATTTTATGTAATGTTTTGAGAGTTAACCTTATAAATAATAATAATGATAATGATGATGACACAAAGCGTAGATATAAAAGTGCAAAATTACAAATACATAACTGTGACCAAAACGATTATTCTACTAATTATTCCCTGCTCCCTGCTTTGTCTGATGACCTGTTTAAAAAACAGACTAATATTAGAAAATATAGAAAATTCAAGCTACTAGATACACATATACTAAACACATAAAAAGTTATAACCAAAATTAAGTAACAAACGTAGTATTTACTCGAGTTAAACAAGTTGAAATCAGCTTAAATAATGAATCTTATTTCAATCAACCACCAAAAAATTTTACATTTTACGACGAGAATTAAAGCAAAATCCGCATTCAATATTAAAGGTAATTGGGAAAATCTTCGATGTATTAGAGCACAGTTTAGGATTTGTTTTAAAACATGCCAGGGGCGCATAAAATGAATTAGCGAAGGGTAACTTGATCGAGCTGATTAAAATTTGACATTGCTTTTGGTACGGAATAAAAATAATCGATTCTTAAATTGCTTCATTGCGAGAACAACTCCAGTAATTGTGTATGAAGAACGGCGTATATATAACAGAGGGCAATCAGCTCGAACAATTGCAAACCTAGATTTACATCAAAATAAACGAATGTTATGCATTTGGTGGGATTACTTATGCAACCGGAAGGGATCCTTAATTCTGATAGGTACTGCCAACAAACAACACAACCAATTTTGACTTAAAGAAAAGGAATTGTTTTACGACGTAATAAAGTTAGATCACACGCTTCTTTGAAAAGAGTTATATTTACCATATTCTCCGAGTATAAAGCCTCCGGTTTGACTTTCTAATAATTACAAAAGTTTTTGAATAAAAAACCTCTTGTATCTGAATATGGTTGTAATGGCTCTAAACAAGTAATTGAATTTCATCTTAATATATAAAACAAAGTCGGGTTAGTTACACCATTTATAACTCAAGATCGGCTGGACCGATTTTAATGGTCTTTGATTTGTTGCATTCGTCTTCGCCCCTAATAGGAGAATACCTATTAAACTATCGGAAAATTTCACGGAAAAAAATTGTACAGAAAATTAATTTTTAAATAAATTATGTTAGAAACTCCGCCATCTTCCGCAATTAACAGCTTACGTCACGCACGCTTATAGCTTATATGCAATCATTGATGTCCATTGCAAATAAGTGAAATAAAAGTAATTTTTTTTTCTTTGATGTTGTCTGTGATTTGTTTTGAAAAAAGAATATGACTGCGTAACAAACGAAGACGAAGCCACCAACTATCCAACTGAGTTTTTAAACTCCTTGGATGTGCCTGGCTTACCACCGCACAATTTGCAGCTGAAGGTTCTCATTATGATTCGAAATCTAACCAACCAAAACTATGCAATGGAACGCGTTTGGCGATAAGAAAACTGTTGATCAATGTGATTCACGCAACGATATTCAAAGGAAAATTCAAAGGTGAAGAAGTTCTCATTTCCGAGGATTCCGATTATCCTAACAGATATACCCTTTGAGATTAAACGAATTCAATTTCGATTCGTCTTGCATTCGCCATGACGAATAACAAATCACAAGGCCAATCCTTGAGTGTTGGTGGTCTGAATCTAGAAAATGCATGTTTTTCTCATGATCAATTGTACGTGGCATGTTCACGTGCCGGCAAACCATCCGCTTTATTTATTTGTTCTTGGGCCTGATAAGAAAACGAAAAATGTCGTATATCACAAGATCCTTCACTGAAGAGAATCAACCCGAGCGCACCCCATACAGCAAAATACATAGCTTCAATAAAGCAAATGACTTGCTGACATGCCATTGAATTACTTGATTTTTGTACTTTTATTGAATTTTTATTTTCTGTATATATATTATCCTAATAAACTATTGAACTTAATAAATTTTTTGTATTCATTTGATTACGTTAATAAAATCTTAAATTAAGTTTAGCTAAAAGTTAACACGACATTTATTGACTGCTAGGCGGTACGAAGTTCGCCGGGTCATCTAGTTTTTCATATTAATCGAATACCTGATAAATTAATATTCGTTTTCAATAATTCTATCAGCAGATCTAATAGTTAATAATTTTGTGTATGTAGGTTCAAGTATAGTACAATAAACAGTGGTCAAAAGTAGAATACAATCATCCACGAAAATTAGCAAAAATAACACAGAAAGGAGACATTATGTATTATGTCAACGAAAAAAGTTAGTCCTCCTTCTTTATGTACAGAGTTTAATTCTTAACTATTAAAATAACAGAAGTATGCCACTAACAGTTAAAAGAACTAATCGTTCTACCTTGATCGTGTAGCACGGACGCCTAAAAATAATTTTGGAAATTATTATAACCAGAAAAGCTCAACAATAATGAATTATAGATCGATTCCGAACGAGAAAGATCGATAAAACCACACATATAATTTTCTATTCATATATGAACAGAATATAAGAGAAGTCTAGAAAAACTAGATAAAAAGCAAAACAAATAGACATTAAACAAACAATTTAATCGTGTCAGAAATTTTTTAAACGTACGCACAAAATAGCTTTTATGTATTTTTAACCAGTTTTTCAAAATAACTATTAAAAAAGTATTTAAATACTTAAATATTACCTTTCGTACTTTTCTTACTTCGAACCTATATTTTAATACGTAGTAATTATGATGTTATTTTTACGTCTTAGTCTGGTTTGGAATTTATATTGTTCCCTCCTTTCTTTGAGAATCACATATTCTCCAAGTAGTATGCTATAAGTAGCGTACTACTTGTAGTATGTTAAGTAGTGTAAGTAGAAGAAAAATGTTGTAAGTAGGTTTTAATTTCGCCTAGGATTTCATTTTCACCTCATAATGTGATTAAGATATATATGTACGTACAGTTACTGCAGTCTATATATATATATATATATATATATATATATATATATATATATATGTAAAGAAAGAGGTTTTGCTTAAGGCTAGACTATTAATCATTGACTACAGTATACTTTTTTAGAGACACTACAAAGTTTAAGACATACTTACCTAATATATTTTGTAGAATGGTTAGTAATACGAAGACGAATATGAGCAGTCTCATCTGAAAATAAAAAGAAATTGTTACAAGTGAATGTCTTAAAAAGAGCAAGTAAGATATTATGTTTTCTCTGAGAGGAAAACAAAAAATGGGATTATATATTCAAATTGATTTTGTCACTGTCAGATATAAATACAAAAATACCGGGCAAATCTAACACATCTAGAAATTATGGTAACGTATTTCAATACTAGATATGTCAAAAAATATATCAATACGTTAAGCACGTATTACACATTTGTTACAAATGAAACAGACGTGCAATAATATACACGTCTGCAACTGTGCACATGGACATACACCTCGTATTTTCCAACATTTACTTCTGCCTAAGTCACGTGTTTCTGCCATCTACTATCAGGCGTCATCAGTTAGGCTAATGAAGTAAGTAAAGCTTAAAAAAATCGCCTCATAAGGTATAGCAAATTTTGTCCTATCAGGTGTTAGAAAATACGAGGTGTATGTCCATGTGTACAGTTACAGAGGTGTATATTATTGCATGGTCGTTTCATTTGTAACAAATGCCTAATACGTGCTTAACGTATTGATATACTTAAACCTTTTTGGTATATTTGCTGCCATCTGGCATCGTGTTAATGGACTTACACATATATACGTATTTTTTCTCTTCTGTACCAGCATAGCCGGTCAAGAGAAAAATTGTCACTTTCGGCATAGTCTCTTTTGTCCGTCAGATGTCACTAGATTATATGGTGTCACCTGGTAGGACAAAATTTGCTATACCTTGTGAGGCGATTTCTTTATGTTGTACTTACTTCACTAGCCTGATGACGCCTGAGTAGATGGCAGAAACACGTGTCTTAGGCAGAAGTGAATGTTGGAAAATAGGAGGTGTATGTCTGTTTCATTTGTAACCAGATATGTGTAGAAATTGTCAAGGCTTTAGGCAAAGTAATATATACCTATTTTTAAAAATTCAAGATATATTAAAATTTTTTGCGAAAGACTTTTATGTCTGAAATAATTACCAGTCACCTTTTCTTCCGATATTCATTTGTAGAAAATATCAATAATAAATAAATTTTACTCATCATAAAGATGCTTTTTAAATGAAGCTGGCGACAACTTTTTGATACCCGAGGGTATCATATTATATAGTTTGTATACCATGTACGAAAATGAGCGTTGAAATAATACAATTTTATGCAATGGCCGTGTAATTAGTCCGCGTGATCTTAAATTAATCTAACAGTAAGTACAATTATTTACTTATGACTTGTGATGTATCTATCTAGTTCTTATAATTAGGAAGGTACTATTAAAAAAATAGACAATTACATGCTTTTCTAAATTTTCTATTTTAAATGAATGTCTCCTATCGTCTAGCAAGTGTTTGAATGTAGAAGAAAATCGTTCAACATCAACGGAAGTAATTGAATCAGTTTTAAATCGCTTACAATGAAAGGCTCTAATTCAATGTCATGTAGAATTTCCCCTCTCAAAATATTGGAAACTTTTAAAAGAATTTTAAATCTTTGATTTTTATAATAAATTCAGCTTTTTACAAAATAATTTCTACAGCTCCTGTAATAGCTGACAATGCGTTATGGCATTTGTTTATTAAATTTACAGATTCAGTCAAAAGCAGTTCTCTTGTTTTTAATTTCAAAATTGTTTCTGCTACTACAGAAAATTTTTTTGCAATAAATGTCAATTTGTTCTGATATTACATTATTGTTTTAAAGACTATTTTTCTTTGTTACGTGTTCGTAATCGCTCATTTAATTGTCGCATATTAGCGTCTTCTATTATTTCATTCCGTTCTATTTATCGTTAACCTACCTGTATAGTTTTCTGTTTTCGTTCCTATGTCTGCAGCGGATTACGTATTAGGTTTTTTTTTGTGGCTTACCCACTCCGTCTACCGATAGAAAAGATTCGACCGAGCAGAGTGGAAAAAATACCTCGGTACTGAGAAGTCGTACCTCGTTATCGTTCCAACATGTCGTTGTTAATTAATAAAGCTTAATTAAGCGCTTTATGTAAAGTTCGCGCCTAGCCTCCTATTTTAGGGATTTCTTTTACAACACGTGACGTTAATTGATTGCATCAATTACCCGAAAGGTATCTCTTTGGGACGAAAAGCGGAACGCTTCTCACAACAGATATACTTGAGATATAAAATAAACAATCAGAAATTGATCTGATGGCTTTTTTGTCTGGGCGATTGTCGTACTACCGGTCATTGTAATCTCCACGCTGCTATTTGCCTACCGTAGGAGCTTTCGTCTTGAGACCGCCGACCCTTCGACAGAACAAACAAACTAAGATTTAGTTTTCTCTTTACATGTTCAATTCTACTTTATTTTTGTAACTACGTAATTCTAAGCGACCTATTAATTTTATTTAATTGATTTCATAATTTAGTCAGTAATAATATTTAATTTAGTTCCACGTGTTAAAATAATAAGATTACGTTTTTTTTCTCTCTATACATAGTTCAATTTTTCCTTATGGGGGTAAGTACGTAATTCGAAGCATTCTAACCATTTCAGTTAATTCATTTTAATAACATCACTGAGTAGTTTTCTTTCATTTGGTGCTATATTTTAAACAATTAAAAATTTATTTCAAGAGTATAACGTAATTGTACACCTGTTACTCTTTAGCAGAAAAGAAACAACTTTTACATTAAATATAAAAATATTTTTCATTGAGTTTTTCTTCGTTGTAGAAAACGTGTACAAAGTTTTTGTGTTTCTTAGATCGACACCTTAAAATAAAATAAGTTTTCTAGTTTTGCTAATTGGTGTATTAAAATTTAAGAACTATGTTTCTCAATTATTGGTCAATTTGATTAGTTATAGGCTTTCATTTCTTTTTTTTTTCATTATAAAAAAACCCTCTAGATATATACCATGTCTGCCCAATAGATCAGGCTTACAATTTTGTAGTTATAACTGTGAACCTGATAAATACGTATTTTGATGGGGGTGTAATATCCAGCTTCTAAATTAGTTTCTACATTATTGCATTCGTTCAATTCCTTTTTTTATTATTATTATTGACACTTCGCGTCAGAAAGAATCTGAGCCTTATTGCCTGTTGCTATTTGATTTCAGTTTTCTTGTTTATAGTAGTTTAATTAAAATAAAGCGTAGACTAGTTGCATTCTATAACTCTCTTTTCTCTTGATTTCGTTTCGGACGGCTTAGTTGTGTCATTTACCCGCTGCGTGGCTTGCCTGCTTTGTTATCATCATTTCCGAATTTGCGGCGTCCAGCGGACCCAAATTCGGTGGCGCCCTTTCACCACCTCCTTTTAGCTTTTTTTGTGCCCTGGGTCTCCCACCCCTGGACTGAGGCTGTCTTTGTAGCCGGGTGGGGCGCTAGACGTTGGCAGGAGCGGGTAGGTGGGGCAATTCACGTCGCTTGAAACTTGTTTTTATTTTCTCTTCGTTGTTATTGAGTTTTATATAGTTACGGAATACCATCGCAGCAGCTTTTTATAGCTTCTGAATCTTCATAGATCGTTATGGAGGTAATTATAGCCCGGGAAATGATTCTTTGCACAACTGAACCCGCAATGGCGCTTTTAAAATGATTTTCTTTTGTATTAGAAACTAATTCATTCACAAGATAAAATTGCAGCTCTACTAATGCCATGAATCAGACATGGAGTGTGAATTTAATTAACAAAATATATCTTCAAACTAACTAAAGAAACACATATAAAGATAAACATTGCGCGACGTTAATATAATTTTATCATTTGATATTACGTCCGGCAAGAAAAATTTTGCTAATCCATTGTTAATAAAACGAGTTATTGTACAATTAGTTGTTTTATCTAACTGCTTACAACTTATTAAATATAATTTATTAGGATTATTGACGTCCAAACAACCAATTAACAAATTAGCAATATATCGACGGCAAAGTGTTTAAAGTAACTATCCCAGAATATTTGAAAATCTAGTATTTCCATGACCAGTAATTTTTTAATTATTTTTAAACTTGAATTCCTAGAATTTTTTTAAGGATATTTGTAATTTGAAGAAAATATGAACAAATATCCGGCATGAAATATCGCAATTTGTAAGTAGTAAAAATACGCCGAATGTGCCTTTTTTTAATTGCCCTATTTTAGGCTATTTTATTTAAAAAAACATTAAATAAACCCAAAAAACTCATAATTTTATTGATATACCTTTTAACAACAAATATGCATTTGGCATATAATCCAAGCTTCAGTGACCAGTGTTATCACTCTTTAGTTAGATTAAATATTAAGCATATTTTTTTTATTATAATATATATACAGTATTACTAACACGTTCTGGTTGTTGGTGTTGTGCTAACAATAAAATGAGGTATTTAAAATAAATAATTGATGGTGCTGGTGAAGTAGCATCAAAGGTCCAGGACGTGTATAATAATGCTGAATTAAATATATTACAACTTACTAACTAAATAAAACACAGGAACGTTAAAGTTTGTATTTATTATTTACAAGAAAGAAATTGAGCGTTGATATATTTTAAAGTAATTAAACAAAAGTAATATACACAAGGAGCGGTAAATAAATAATTAAATTAACACACAAAATAAACTGGAAAGAATGTTAAATTAGGCAGTAAATTAAATGTGAATTACTTCTGAGTAATATAAAATAACTTCTGTATAGAACGATAAAGAGTTTGTCGGCCACGAGGTCGGCATCATGTACCTGGACAAGTATGTAAAGCGATGCTTGGCCGAAGGGAGAAGAAATTAATTAGTTGTATTAATTAAATTAAGGTGAATTAAATAAAAATTATATATATGGAACAATACAGATTACCTTTGAGTTGCGGAGTTGTCTCGATCGGGCATGTAGAAAGCAAGGTCGGACGACGCTTGGGTGCTGGGACAGCTCGTGTAGAGTTCGCACGATGTGTAACTTACAAGAGTTTAAAACAGATGAAGGAATTTTTCTAGAAGAAAACACTAGTTTGGAAAAAAAGGGTTTATTACCCCATGAACTGGAGAAAGGGATCGAAGTTGTCGATGTTTTGAATAATGAATTAATCAAAAGCGCGAGCTAAGAGGTTGTGATATCGATGACACAGATATCATTAAAATATCCCTTGTGAGATAAGCTTTCAAACGATATGCGACACGATTTATTATAAGAGATGTGCGTAATTAAATTAAAACTTTAGTTTCAAAACGAAATGTATAAAGAAATTCAAGCGAACGTTAGATTGCTTGGTTGACCGTTCAAGTCAGTTAGAAGGCCAAGGGTCTATCGGCTAGTGCGAGAACAAAAAAAGGGCTTTCTCTTTGCAAACGAATATACAGAAAATGTCTAAGTTTAAATTTTAATATTTTAAATGCGAGATATCTGTAGAAGAAATATTATTTAAAACTAAATTAAAATATTCTATATATTTTCTATTATCACCTTATACGAAGGACAAGCTGAATTTATTTGGAATAAGAAAATCTTGTAGACTGTGAAAAACAATAATACAGTGTTTATTTAGAGTAACTCTATATCTGTTAATTGAAGTTTTGTTGCTGAAGTTACGTTCGTTATAACTCAGCTATTTATTTTTTAAAAGTAAGAAAAAATGGAATTAACAAGAGAGCACTTTTTAATCATAACTTATTATGATTTCAAAAAAATTTTAAGTGCTTTTGAGTGCAAAGAGAGTTTAGATTCAGTTTTTAGTGAACAAGCACCTTCTTTGGCTATAATTTACCGATGGTATACGGAATTTGAACGCGAAAGGAATTATGTTCAGCATCAAACAGGAGCTGGGCGTCCTCCTACGGCTGTTACAACAAAAATATTGCTGCTGTTAAAAAAATAATTGAAGGGGACAATAAAGCCACTTATGCGGTAATAGAGCATCAACTCAAGATTGAATCCTCAGCTGTTAAAACAATCATACACGATCACCTGCATCTTCTTGTGCCGCATCACCTTTCTGACTTTCAAAAAGCAGAGTATGTAAGAATTTGCTACAAAACTTTTAATTTCTTAAATTATGGCAAGCACCAATTTTTTTTTCCAAAATAGTGACAAGTGACTAAACTTATACTCCCTTTTTCGCCCTGCCCTGCCCTGCCCGCCAAGAGAGCCGTGTATGGATTCACGAAGATGAGGAAATCCTAAAATGACTAAGAAGCAGCGAGCTATAAAAAATGTTGTATGCTGCTACAGGTAAGTGGTACAATGAAAAATGTTTGTCTGAATTGTTCAGTAGAGTTCCAGATAAGGCCGTACGGCAGTTTTAACTCCCCTGTTTTGGCTGGAAAAGACATAAAAGTAATAGAACATCCGTCGTACTCAACTGATTTAGCAATGTGTGACTTTTAACTATTTTGTGGGCTTAAACTCAATTTGCGGGGTAGAAGGTTTTCGTCTGAAGAAGAGATTGATACCGCAGTTCACGCATATTTTGAAGTTATTCTGAAAGAAGATTGGTTGGGAGCTTTTAAACAGTAGAAAGAAAGAATGGTCAAGTGTACCATTGCTGAAGGGAATTACTTTGAGCGTATTTAAAATAAAAGCCTAGAAAATATTAACCGTAATTTTTATTCTAAATAATTTCAACTTGTCCCTCGTATATCTCATATATGCGTATCTTAAATTTCAACTCATTAATTTTTTGATAATTATGAGGATGTAGAAAAAAAGTGAAATGAATAAGATTATTTTATTACTTTTAATAGATAATTTCAAAAACAGCAAAATAATTAATTTTAAGCCAGAATTATTTAATCGCTCGTGATAATAAATTGTTTCTTGTAACATATATAATGTAAACAAAAACCTCAAAATAATTTTAATAAAAAAATAAATCAACGCGTTTTATATATTTATTTAGCTCTATATGTTGAAGTTAAGAAATGCGCGTGCACTTAAAGCAAGGCTACGAAAATCGTTGATCTAACCGAATGATCACGATGATAAAGAATTTCTCGCATAGTTTCACTAACCGTGACGAGCATCGTAATTATAAAAGTTCATTATCATCGTTCATTAGTTAGAGTTCTTACGATCGAATTACGTTATATTACAATTAATTTTTGCTCATTCTAATTGAAAGACAATGCAGATAAAAGACAATACATTTATTTTGGCACTACGACATTATTAAATCATATTTGATTGTAATTAAATAAGATATGACTTTAAAAATTATGTTTAATAATTTGAGACATTATCTGTGTTTTTATATATTTTAATACAAAAATATACTTCAAAATTTGTTTGAATCAACATCAAATCCTATATAGTATACATTAAGCTTTAAATTGCTTCCAAAAATATAATGAATTTTTATTAGTTGTACTTATTTAATAATTAAGCGCATCAAATTACTGTTTCCTTAATTCTTTGTTTGTCAAATCTATGAAGTGTCTTTTAAACAGTTTCAATAAATATATTTATTATAGTTTTATTATTGCACGTCATCCTAAATTTTCTGATTGAAATATTTACAGAAAAAACTTATATTGTTATTTAACGTCCACAAAAAAGAATGAATTCCAACATATTAATGAAATGTATTAAAAACAAACGTCATAAAATAAAGCTTCCTTTTGTCAGTTCTGCTCCGTTAATAACACTGCTATGGTAGATTAAATAATTGAAAGAAAAAAGTTTGTAATTTTATTGATAATTATATATATACATTAGAGTGTTCCTTATTTTAAAATTTTTTGAAATGTTGAAACGGTACCCTCTAATTTTTTTCCATTCGACTAGAAAATAACTAAATTTTTCGCTTCCCCGACCACGCCTTCCCTAAGCGACGGGGCTCTGAAGATAGCACTATGAATTGTTCGTATGATTTCGATTTGTTTGAATCTGCGATACTTTTGTTTATTGCTATGATGAAGAAATTTAAATTAGTAGAACATATAGTATATATATATATATATATATATATATATATATATATATATATATATATATATATATATATATTATAATAAACCACATCACCTCGTATCGGATGATAATAAAAATAATAATAATGATGGTGATTAGAGAGATGGAAATTTAGAAAAAATATACGAGAAGCGTATATTGTGCATGTAAATTAATTGATAAATTAAAACGTTTAAGGGTTCGTGTAATAGATATAACTCAAGGTTCGTATATAAACTAATATTATTTATTTTTGTGCTCCGATCTAACATGAGAGTACTCTATCTTCTACAGGGAGTTCTCGTGTCTTATGTCAGATACAGTATCTATTACATTCTTATTATACTTACTTATTATTCTTTCTTACTGACGTCTCAGGTGTATGGAACAAGGTATTTATTATGCTTAGTTATTGTCAAACAGAGTGTTCAGAGAGAAATCAAACACGAAGTTGTTAAATTAAATTACGGCTTAATGAAAAAAACTACCTATCAGAATACACAACAACAATAATTAAATGCCCATCATAAAAATTAAACAGTAGAAATAACATCAAATAGGAAGCAAAGTCATACTACAACATCTTTTAGATAAATGACAAGGAAATGCATAAACAAAGGAACAAGTAAATTATGGCAATACGTCATATGTGTAACAGTTTTTATGGTTATACCTATATCTTCTCGGACAGCCAGTCAGGGATCATAACACGGAACTGTCAGCATGATAAGCAAATGTATAGATATTTAAATAGCATAATTATATATCTATATAATTATATATATTTAAATAACATAAAAGGAAAACCACGAAAACCTACTCGGAGGTTTTCGTTGTTTTCTTTCTCGTTTAAGGCGAATGCCGACAGCTTAACATCTTAAGTCGCTCCACGGGCGCATACATAATAATAACTCATGTCTTGCTTTTCCCTGTTTTTGTTGTCTATCTATTTTAGAATACTAAGACATGATTTATTATTAAACTGGAATGTATCTTTGAATAATTTTATCAATGGCAACTACAAATGTATAAGTATGACATTAATATATGTACTGTCATTTATATTTTATATTCCTTGAAAAAGACATCATTTGCCGTAACACGTAGGATTGTTTTAAATATATATATATATATATATATATATATATATATATATATATATATATGAAATGATGGTTTCTCGGGTTCTTGTCCGCGTGTGAGATGTATCCTGAGAAGGATTGTTGTCTCGACGTTTCGACGGGATCGCACTCGTCATTTTCTAGAGTTGTTCTTTCACTTGACGCTCAGTTACTCTTCAGCGTCAAGTGAAAGAACAACTCTAGAAAATGACGAGTGCGATCCCGTCGAAACGTCGAGACAACAATCCTTCTCAGGATACATCTCACACGCGGACAAGAACCCGAGAAACCATCATTTCATCATACAACCGCGAGAACATCAAAATTATCATATATATATATATATATATATATATATATATATATATATATATATATAATTTGCTATTAACTACCACATTGATAACTCATATATATTGTTTCAGTTACCCCTAGTGCTTCTATTATATTTTTCTATATTTGTTTTATGTCTTCAATATTAAAATCGTCCACCAATTCTTAATTTGTGTATTTATACGTCATTTTAAACATAAGATAACAAATAAAAACTGACAATAAATTAAATTGGACGCTAATAAATAAAAACCGTTTTAAACAGTACAAGTAAACACTAAATAAATTTTTAATAAACTAACGGCAAATGCTGTATTAACTATCTTAATATTGATGTTAACTGTTAAATCAAACGATAACTATTAAAAAATTCAAAAGAAAATACAATACAGTTACCTATAACTCAAGCTAATTGAAATACGAGGTGTTATCCAGAAATTTAAGGAATTTGAATGTGGCGCGCGAAGGGATGGTAGTACAGCTCTATAGCGCTAGATTGTTTGAGTTACATCTGTTATTAAGTTACTCTGTCAAACAGTACTTTGTTAGGTGTTGGCAGACAGTTGTTGTGTTTATATTTGTTGAGTTGTGTTTGAGTTATTCTACGACACTAGAATGTCTGATGTAAAAGAACGTGTATTCTGCTTCAAACTTGGTAAAACAACGGCGCAAACTTTGAAAATGCTTAAACAAGCATTCGGTGAGGGGGATTTAGGCCAAAAGCAAACTTATGAGTGGTACAACCGTTCTAAAAATGGACGGTTGATAATGATGTGCGTTTCGGTCGTCCATCGACGAAAAACGATCCATGACATCTGTAACATGCGGAGTATTTCTGCAAAGTTTGTGCCATGGTTACTCATCATTGAACAAAAATGGCACCATGTTCATGTTACCAGAAGCATTACTGGCGATGAATCGTGAGTGTGCGGATGTGATCCCGAAACAAAGTAATCGCGCTGGAAGACGCCATCGTCACCATGACTGAAGAAAGCACGGTAAATCCGAAGCAACGTCAAGTCGATAGTGATATACTTCTTTGATGCTGATGACATCGTTAACAAAGAATTTCTCCCACCAGGTAAAACAGTTGATGGATTATTTTATTGAGGTGTTCTTTGGTGACTAAGAGAAACATTCGACGCAAGCCGCCTGGCAAGTGGTGCAACAGTTTGTGGATACTACACCACGACAATGCACACGAAAAGGTCACTTGTTGTGCGTCAGTTTCTATCCTTAATGAAGGCACCAGTACTACCCCACACTTCCTACTCCCCAAATCTTACCCCTTGTGATTACTTCCTGTTTCCTACGTCGAAACTGAAGCTCAGCGGGCGCCGTTTTGAGACGATTGAGGAGGTCCAGACGGAATTACAGGCACTGTTGAAAACGTTAACACGCGAAGACTTCCAGCACTGCTTCCAATCACGGCCAAGTCGCTGGGATCGGTATATTCATGCGGAAAGAGAATACTTGAAGGGGATGGTGGTGAATAAGTTGTAAGAACAATTTATTGTGTTTTTTCACATTTCGGGAATTTCTTGGTAGCACCACATAAGTCAAACCCAAACACTCATTTAATAGTATACGTATTCCTTATTATGGCAAAAGATATAATATCCTAAAATTATTTGCTCCTTTCAAAATTAATTTATTCTTTAGTTCTTCATTATTTTTGTCAATTTTTGTTTACATTTCGTTGTCATATTGTACACTACCAATATGTAATATATAATATATATATATATATATATATATATATATATATATATATATATTGTTAAAAAAGAGGCTATTTTGTTGTTATTTTGTTTGTGTTTGTTAAAATGACGCTAATTGATTATTGCTTATCTACCCCTCATTGTAACGCTGATGCTGTTTGTACTCTATATATATTCATGCGGAAAGAGAATACTTGAAGGGGATGGTGGTGAATAAGTTGTAAGAACAATTTATTGTGTTTTTTCACATTCCGGGAATTTCTTAGTAGCGTAGCACCACATAAGTCAAACCCAAACACTCATTTAATAGTATACGTATTCCTTATTATGGCAAAAGATATAATATCCTAAAACTATTTGCTCCTTTCAAAATTAATTTATTCTTTAGTTCTTCATTATTTTTGTCAATTTTTGTTTACATTTCGTTGTCATATTGTACACTACCAATATGTAATATATAATATATATATATATATATATATATATATATATATATATATTGTTAAAAAAGAGGCTATTGTGTTGTTATTTTGTTTGTGTTTGTTAAAATGACGCTAATTGATTATTGCTTATCTACCCCTCATTGTAACGCTGATGCTGTTTGTACTCTATATATATTCATGCGGAAAGAGAATACTTGAAGGGGATGGTGGTGAATAAGTTGTAAGAACAATTTATTGTGTTTTTTCACATTCCGGGAATTTCTTAGTAGCGTAGCACCACATAAGTCAAATCCAAACACTCATTTAATAGTATACGTATTCCTTATTATGGCAAAAGATATAATATCCTAAAACTATTTGCTCCTTTCAAAATTAATTTATTCTTTAGTTCTTCATTATTTTTGTCAATTTTTGTTTACATTTCGTTGCCATATTGTACACTACCAATATGTAATATATAATATATATATATATATATATATATATATATATATATATATATTGTTAAAAAAGAGGCTATTTTGTTTGTGTTTGTTAAAATGACGCTAATTGATTATTGCTTATCTGCCCCTCATTGTAACGCTGATGCTGTTTGTACTCTATATATATTCGTTGTTGGCTAGACCGTGGCTAGCTATAGCGTTCTAACAATGAAATGAAGATGATTATTAATTTGGTTAAGAGCATATCTTCAAAGGTTGTACCTTAACCAAAGAGGCTACTCTTAACACTATCTTTCTTTTCAGATTATTCTACTGAAGATGGCAACTTAATTGCCGAAATACGTATTTAGAGTTTATTAATTTATTTTGTGGTTAGGGACATATAATAATTATTTTACATACGTTTTACTAATTGTGAGTATGACATGTTCGTTTTTAATTTTGATTTGATCAGTGATATTAATCCATTTATTCATTTTATCAACTTTTTCTGTCGTCTATGTGCAACTTCTGAATTATATTTACCACTACAATGTTAAATATCACATTTATTTTCAAAATTTTGGCTTCTGCTTAGGTATATCATTATTATTAGTAATTCTACTCGTTAATTTAATTTCCTACCAAGTACAGCTTGTTTATATTTCTGTTTGTTCAATTAACTGACTAAGAATTATATTTATTATACAGTTATAACATTGGAGTTTTTCTGTTATCTACTTAGCTATGAAAACAATATGCTATCGTGACAAATTTCTTACGTCAAATTTCTGTGACATTTTATAGTGTCATCTCCATTAAAAAACATGTGTAGGAGGCCTTCATTTGCCAAATATTATTTTTCCGACATAGTTATATTAATAATTTGAAATAAATATTTAGTATTTTATTTTATTTTTTTAAAAATCGCGATTAAGATCTTTTGCGTAACATATTCTTGCTGCCAATGAAGAACCATAATACTTTAATTCTTTCTTTCTTGATTTAATTTAATATTAGTTTTGTTCCAGTTATTTTTATTTATTAGAAATTAATTAATTCTAATATCTCTCAACATTGCTCATTTTTTTTATAGGTATGTTTAAAACAAAATAATTCAAACTAGGTAATTGAGGATGAGCTACTATAATACGTTCAAGTAGCAACAATTATTCCATAATGTTTGTGATGTTTTTATGCCATGTGGCCACCAAAGACAACCGTTGCATCGAACGGTATACATAACAGTAATTAATGTCAGTGTGATGTGTTCACTATTCACAAAATAATCATACTGTTATAATTCTCGTACACCAAATTAACGTCCTATCTCGACGTGCGTATCTCACCGGCAAATTGACACCATAACGTAAATTATTCGGTAATGAGCAATCACAATTGGTTATGTGTGGGATCCGTTTTTCGGTAAGCTAGGCATACATGTCTACATATATATATATATATATATATATATATATATATATATATATATATGTATATTTGCAAATACATGTACGTACGAGGGTGGATCAATAAATACCCGTGTTAGGAAAGAAAATTTTTTATTTATTTTTCAACGTAATCACCTTTTAGTACAATACACTTTTCCCAACGTTTCTGCCATTTCTTTAACCCCTCCAAAAAATACGATTTGTCAAACTCTGCAAAATACGCTTCTGTCTCGACGATAACCTCCTCGTTTGAGCCGAATCTTTTTCCCCCGAGCCACGTTTTCATGTTGGGGAACAGAAAGCAGTCGCAGGGAGCCAAGTCAGGCGAGTACGGTGGGTGCGGCAGCAATTCGTAGTGCAGTTCATGCAACTTTGCCGACAATTCTGGATGAATGTGCTGATGCATTATCGTGGTAAACAGCACTTTTTTCTTAGCCAAATGGGGCCGTGTCTCCTTCAATTTTATATCGAATCGGTCCAATAATTCACTGTAGTACTGCCCCGTGACCTTTCTTCCTTTCCGCAAAAAGTCCATGAGGATTATTCCGTTGGAATCCCAAAAAATCGTGGCCATGACCTTTCCGGCCGATGAGACCGTCTTTGCCTTCTTCGGAGCAGATTCACCCCGAAAAATCCATTGTTTTGACTGTCGCTTGGACTCTGGCGTATAATAATGGATCCAGGTTTCATCAACGGTGACGACTCGACGCAAAAACTCCTGCGAATTTCTCTTAAAGAGGTCCAAACACTGCTTTGACATTGACAACCGTATCCGCTTGTTGTCCACCGTAAGCAATCGCGGCACCCATCGGGCCGACACCTTTCTCACCGATAACTTATCATGTAAAATATTAATTGCCGTTCCGTACGACACGCCTACGGCCTCTGCTACTTCGCGCACTTTCGTTCGGCGATCAGCGAGAATCATGTCGTGGACCTTTTCAACGATTTCCTCGGTAACCATGTCTGCCGCGCGGCCTGGGCGCTCCTCGTCAAAAACAGATGTACGACCACGTTTAGATTCGTTGAACCAATATCTTACGGTTGTCATAGATGGTGAAGGGTCCCCATAGACAGCATCCAACTTCGCTTTTATATCTTCGCATGTTTTTCCATCCAAAAATAAAAAGCGAATTACGGATCGATATTGCTCTTTTTCCATTTTATCGAGAAACACGAAACATGTGTGATACAACTGGCTGCCAAATAAAAACTAACCTACGAATCAGTCTGAAATTTATTATGGTGTTGTCTGACAGATGGAAGTACACGACGGTAATGCCAACTTCCCTCAGCAGCGCCACCTGTCTTCAAACACGGGTACTTACTGATCTTCCCTCGTATTATATATAGTGTGACAGTAATGTACGTAGAAAAGTGATTATTATATATTTTTCATTAATTAATATATAGTTTACTTAGTTAATGCATTTAATTTCTTATTACATATTAAAATACAAATTTTTAATTACTTAATTATTTAATATTTTACGTATCCACCTTTATTCATTCTTAATAAGAATAATAACAATAATAACAACTATGAAAATATAGTCAACCATACATCATACAACTTGTAGTAGATACCGTTCTATAATGTACATTAATATCGCAAGAACAGCCGCGATAGTCAAGCGTATACACGCAGATACATGGGTTGAATTAAATGCTTTCCTACGATAAGTCATTGTATTCATAAAAATCGGTATAACAATAATAATATTAATTGCACAATACAAGCACTTATTGAATAGTAGTACAGGAAACTAGAGAGGAGAGCAATATATGATATGCAGCCCATACGAACCAAATATACAATTTTCGACAATACTTCCACCATAAACACTATAACCTACACCTATCGATAACAAAAGTTGACAAAATCTACACTCCATTAAAACTACCAACAGAAAATCACACACTTGATTAATATAACGACTGGCATATATTCAATTAAAATAGAAAAGAAATGTGAAAAGAAAAAACTCCATAACAAACAAAACTGTAGTTTGGCGGAATAAGCATAAGTAAAGCTGATAGTTACAAACGATTAGAAAGTGAGACAATTCTCCAAGAGATCCAGAGTGTCAACTCAGCAGCAGCAGCAACTTACAGGAATTACATCATTAAAGACACAAACATTCAAAACGCCAACTGCTAGAGTTGTAACCTACATACTGAAACCATAGATCATATTACCGCAGGATGTGAAACATTAACAGCAACAGAATATTCGACATAATAATTCATATAAGATACTGCACTAAGCAATAGCACAAAAATACAGTCTCCTTAGGAGCGGTTGTACAAAAGACATTTAACGCTGAACGTAGTTCATCGATAGTTCAAACAGGTGTTAAACTATCGATGAATTACGTTCAGCGTTGAACGTCTTTTATACAACCGGCCCTTAGTGACATATCTATACCCTGCTATAAGTATACATCAACAACAGTTCTGGATAATTACAAATACAAACTCCATTGAGATATCACAATTGGCACAGAGAAAGAAATTTCAGTAAATAGACCAGAATCATACTTCTATATAAAGTAGAGTAGACCACATATCTAATATACATAGCAGTACCAGCAGACAAGAACGATAATCGCAAACACTCAAGCAGACTTAAGAAAAGTACTCTACTGTACGTAGAACTTCGACGTATCTGGAAACATAGAAAACCATCTACATAATATCCTTCACATATCAGTAGCATAACTAAACTTCATCAGTTGTTAAATTGCATCAAATCAAACATTACCATCCAGGTCGACGAGTTAATGCAAAGATCAATCCGTTACAGGCTTCCTTAATCTCCAACATAGTTTGAAAATCACGAAGAAGTAATAATATCAACAAGAATAAAATGATTGTAGTACTTCTACATATCTACATTGTAAAACTAGATCGGTAAGCTAAGCTCATACCTATGGATGCATGGGTTGAGTGAAATCTTTCCCGGCGATAGACTGAGAATGTGCGGGAAAATTAATAATAATAAAAAACAATAATAAATTAAATAATTTTAAAAGAATAGCACAACTATAAAAAAGGACAATAATAATAATACAATATTACAATATATAATATAATAATAATAGATTCGAATAATTTCTTCTAGTAATTGATTCTAGTAATTTAGTTAAAGGGTGTATAGTTAATTGACGAAGGAGATACTTGTTGAAACTTCATTATAACGCTAAGAAATAAGTAATTAAACTTCTAGTTTCAAAAATTCTTTTATTGTAAATACCACTGGAACATTGTTTCGCCATACAGTGGCTTCATCAGGTGGATGAAATACTATTTCATCCACCTGATGAAGTCATTATATGGCGAAACAATATTGTAGTGGTATTTACAATAAAAGAATTTTTGAAACTAGAAGTTTAATTACTTATTTCTTATCGTTAAAGGGTGTATTAAAAAATGATATAAAAAAAGTAAAAATATTACCAAACAAAAATTCCTAACAACTTCTTAATTATGTTTTTCTCGTAATTCATATATTTATTATATGAATTACGAGAAAAATATAAGTAAGCCTAGCTTATTGCGTTTCTTTGAGGATGAAGAATATCACAATTATCAAATATCTAATTACGGTAGTAACACAATAGAAAAATTTGAAATTTTACTAAAACGTTTGTTCTAAAATCTATATCGAAAATAGATTATGATCAACAACTTAATCGAACTATTCTAAAATTCAGTTTACCTAGAAATTGCAAAGAATTTTTTCTGTGATTTAGTGGCTTCATCAGGTGGATGAAATACTATTTCATCCACCTGATGAAGTCATTATATGGCGAAACAATATTGTAGTGGTATTTACAATAAAAGAATTTTTGAAACTAGAAGTTTAATTACTTATTTCTTATCGTTAAAGGGTGTATTAAAAAATGATATAAAAAAAGTAAAAATATTACCAAACAAAAATTCCTAACAACTTCTTAATTATGTTTTTCTCGTAATTCATATATTTATTATATGAATTACGAGAAAAATATAAGTAAGCCTAGCTTATTGCGTTTCTTTGAGGATGAAGAATATCACAATTATCAAATATCTAATTACGGTAGTAACACAATAGAAAAATTTGAAATTTTACTAAAACGTTTGTTCTAAAATCTATATCGAAAATAGATTATGATCAACAACTTAATCGAACTATTCTAAAATTCAGTTTACCTAGAAATTGCAAAGAATTTTTTCTGTGATTTAGCAAAGAAATAAGGAATTTCAATAATATTGTTGTGCTTTGAATTATTCAAGCAACAAGTAATGTAGTGTTTCATTTTTCTAATTTATTGTAATTCTTTTCGCCCGCTACTTATTAAATTATTTATAAATTTGTAGAGAATATTAAATACCATATTTACGTTTCTTAGACATCTTCTGCATTTCGCTCTGTCGAAGAAATTCTACTGCTCTATAGAGACTGACTTTAAAGTTGCCATTCAGTGTCTTGCTCTTTCAGATCAGCATGATACCCTTACGATCCAAGCAGTATGCTTTGAATTGTCACCCTGTTGAAAACTATCTTATTGAATTTTTTACGCAACAAAACGTCGAATTGTTTGACCATCCTCCGTACAATCCCGACCTAAATTCCAATGATTTCTTTACCTTTCCGAAAATCAACGACGGACTGTGTGGTCAAAGGTTCCAGTCGTCAGAAGGATAGGTCGATACCTTCAAAAACGCAATTTTGACTGTACTAACAAATGAGTGGAGTAACTGCTTCCAGAGTTGGTTCGAGCGCATGCAGAAGTGTATAAATCTTCGTGGAGAGTACTACGAAAAACAATATAGTCTTTAAATTCCTGAAAGGTTTCTACCACTTTGCAGTTAAAAGATGACAGTTATTATAACTTATAAGAAGAGTGGAGAAACCTATAAATTATAAGTGGCTCTATTGAAGTAATTACAGAACATCAGACTTCAACAGAAAAATGCTTATGTGTATCCATAGCGCATTATACGGAGGTGTATTTTATGTTTTGCATACTGGGACATAGAGGGCGCCACTAATCAAATGTCAGTACTAAAAATTAACCTCCATCTTAGCCTAAATCCAAAGTTCCAGTGCAAACTCAGTGTAGCTACAACGAACTGTCAAAGTTGAGAAGTTGAGTAAACCGTGAAAATTTTCGCGTAATAATTTTCGAAGACAATTATCTCAACAACAATGCCTCGCTGAGTTAATTTCTGTTTTCGGTAATGAAGCACCACAACAGTCAACAATTTCTCGTTGGTATGGAGAACTCAAGCGTGGACGGATTTTAGTCTTGGCGACCATCTAAGATCAGGTGCACCGAAAACGGCAGTCACTCAGGAAAACGTCGATGTGCGCAAACTCATCAACATGTGACATATCATGAAATTGGAGATTCATTGGGGATTTCATAGACCTCAATTCAAAAAATTACATGACGAATTATGTGTAAAAAAATTAGTTTCCCAAATAGCATATATCTGTTAACCCTGACAACATTATGTATGTAGATGACACTGGTTTATTCTTGCCTTCTCGGTTACAATTTCCTGTAATACAGGCCTGCCGATCAAAGCCCGCTTGATCGGATAAAGCTAAATAGAAAAGAGTTTAGCCTGGCATTCCTAGGGAAAAATTAAAAACCGAACTTCCCTCTGTCAATACAACTTTACACGTTACCTTAATTTGAGTTTAGCTCGGATTTCTAGGAAAGAGTATTTCCTTTACCGATATTCTAACTGGGAGTCCTTGAGGGACCTTCGTGCCCATACCAAACACATTTCTTTAGAAATAGTGTCATTTCATTCTTGCTATCTTAATTTTAGGCTTCGTATGCAAGAATGATTTTTATTAAAAGAATTAATTATAACTTTAAAATGCCTTGTGATTAGTTCAGTTTTAAGAGACACATCCTTTCACATCCTTTGTGAGAGTGAACTACGCGAATCTGCAAAATCTTACATTATGGAATGGAAATCGCTCTAGTTTTTAATTTAATTTCTATTGCAACTGCAAAATTCTTAAAGAAGTATATGTGTTAGTGTTGTTCAAATAAGCACATCGTCAAATTTGCTTTGCTAAACCTGAAATATTGAGTCATATTTGACCTACTTACGTTCATAATCAGTGAGTCAAACTAACTTAATAACTTTTAATTTCCTAAACTATTTTTATAAATCCAAAGAAAATATCAAGGATCAAAATATCTATTTGGAAAAAGTAACTTAGATACTTCAAAGCAACAGTAAACAAATGTTCGACCGAGTTTTTGGAAGAAAAAAAAATTGGAATATAATTAACCTCCTAGCCGTTTTTCTCACATTGCGAGACATCAAAATATTTTTAACACTAGCTCATAAATCATTCTAAAATTACCTTTGCAAACGTGGGTATAAATAATGATGTAAGAAGAAAAATATTTCGTGTAAGGAAGCTTCCGATAAAAACACGAATCATTAAAGGAATATTGCTGTTTTTGTTTTCATTCTTATTCACTAAATAATTATGTTTTACACGACATCTTGCAAATACATCGACATTTTTGATTCAAACATTGTTTTTTTTATTTGAAGCTCGTTTAATATATTTGATTTTAATTTAATTGATAAAAATAAATATGAAATATATCTAGGTGTGCGTGTGCACTTTCATTACAATAAAATTACTGATTTGATTGTAATCAAATATCTTTATTATAATGCTCATATATTTTTGGTTTTGTAATTTTGCTAATGAAAGAGTGAGAGAGACAATAATAATACCGCTAACATAAAGCAAGACTGGATACGCAACATATCCAATACAAGAATTCCAAAACAAGTAGCTCAAGTTTTAAATTTAGGAAAAAACGTGGCGATAGAATATCAATTCATAAATAAATCCCTGTTCGCAATATCATCAGTAGAGCTGAGCGATGCCGATGTTTTCGGTAACGGGTAGCGATACCAATCGAGTTATCGATACTTAGCGATATATCGGGTCTGTGCACGGTATCGATTCTGAGTACTGGAATCGGTAAAGTATCTATAGGTATCGATGCTTTGGAATCGATACTTTCAAATCGATACCTTGAGTCGAAACCTTAGAATCGGTACCTAGGAATCAGTATTCATAACCCGTTTTCTAGGTATCGATTATTTGATATCGGTTTCAAGAGGTATAAAATAAATTTACAGATTCTACCATATCTACAGTATGAAATTTGCAATATTGTAATATTTTTTTTTGTAATATAGATATGTTTATGTTATAATATGGATATTTGTTACGCATAATGTAAAATTCAACAACATCCTCTTAAATATATACTATATAATATATATAATGTATACATACTTAAAAATTCTTTACGTAAAAAGTTATTGCATCCTTTATGTACATTTAAAAAATTGCACATCGATACTTAGTGAGTACTGGAATAGGTAAAGTATCGATAGGTATCAATGTTTTGGAATCGATACCTTGATTCGATACCTAGGAATCAGTATTCATAACCCGTTTTCGAGGTATTAATTGTTTGATATCGGTTTCAAGAAATATAAAATTAATTTACCGATTCTACTATATCTACGGTATGAAATTTACAATACAAAAGTATTTTTAATAATATAAAATATTATTAAAAATGGGGTGTGAAGAACACAATACAAGTTATATATTTGTGAATGTATCTCCTCTCCAGAGACGCAGATACGTATTTCACCTTTCTACAGGATCGTCGGTACGCCCCTGCTGGAGAAGAGATACATTCAACCAAACACAACTACCTTGCTATCAACCAGAAATTAAGACAGAGCGTGAAAGAATATTCAGCGCTGTCTACATAATAACTTCCGAACTAAGCAACGTGTTTCTATAGACGGTAACAACCATATCTATAAAAAACTGTATTATCGTGTCTTCACTACTGTTTCAAATTATTTTGTTATATACGCATTCGGTTCGCCCGACAAGTAGTGAAGACACGATAATACAGTTTTTTATAGATATGGTTGTTACCGTCTATAGAAACACGTTGCTTAGTTCGGCAGTTATTATGTAGACAGCGCTGAATATTCTTTCACGCTCTGTCTTAATAATTTCTGGTTGATAGCAAGGTAGTTGTGTTTGGTTGAATGTATCTCTTCTCCAGCAGGGGCGTACCGATGATCCTGTAGAATGGTGAAATACGTATCTGCGTCTCTGGAGAGGAGATATATTCACAAATATATAACTTGTATTGTGTTCTTCACACCCCATTTTTAATAATATTTTATATTATTAAAAATACTTTTGTATTATACAAATTGGTGTGGTTTTTACCCACTCATGTATGTTTCAAATTATTTTGTTATATACGAAATTTACAATATTGTAATATTTTGTTTTTTTTGTAATAATTATAGTTATTATGTCATAATTTGGATTTTAGTACGAATAATATAAAATTTTACATTCTTTCAAATATATATTGTATAATATATAATATATAATATATAATATATAATATATAATATATAATATATAATATATAATATATAATATATAATATATAATATATAATATATATTATATAATATATAATATATAATTTATAATATATAATATATAATATATAATATATAATATATAATATATATAATGCAAACATACTTAAAAATTCTTTACTTAAAAAGTTATTTCATCCTTTACATTTAAAAAAATGCATAAAGATAAGCTACCCGATACATCGCCAAGTATCGACACTTAGCGAGTACTGGAATCGGTAAAGAATCGATAGGTATCGCTGCTTTGGAATCGATACTTTAGAATCGATACCTTAGAATCGATACCTTCGTTATCTGAGGAATCGGGGAATCCATACCAGTTATGGTATCGGGTATTGGCCGATATATCGATACTTCGCCCAGCCCTAATCATCAGATTCGAAATTAGTTATTGTAAATAATACATACACACACATATATTAAGCGAGCCACAAAAATTTGTACCCTAGGTAGGCCGTGAACGACTGAAATAGACATATAATTCACGTCTGACCTTAGAGAATTGACGAAGTGTCATTTGTAAATAATCATAAGTCAAACTGACAAGTTACGATTTAACCTATTTCTAATAGTACGAAATGTAGGTTAGATCACTTAATCAATCTAAGACATAACTAATTTAATCCATGGCATACTCTGAAAACATTTCTTGTGGCACAGTCCTCATATATATATATATATATATATATATATATATATATATTAGTTCTGAGAAGAACTTCTATCTCGACGTTTCAACGAAATCTCATTCGTCTTCATCTGGAGCAGGTTGGCGGTTGAATGTGCTTCCTCCCCTCTCTGTGTCAGTGGTGGAACATTCGGCGGTTCATCGTTACGAGTGGGCACGATGTTTTGGTGACGGCCCGTGTAGGTACTTAATGTTGAGCGGCTTCGGGTGACCGGTCCAGTACAATGAATTTCCTGCTCGCGAACGTCCGTCACTGGACATTCACTGCACGATGCCAGTATCGGTGAATGTATCCGTCCCCTGGCAAGCAATGGTTTCCATGTCGGTGGCAAACGTTGTGCATCGTCCTGTTTGTTCATGCTTTTAGGTTTTTTGTTGATTTCTATGGCTTCACGTATTGTTCTTGTTCGTATACTTGTACTATTCATTAAAGTTTTGGTATTTTCAAAATCTATTGTATGTCCAGTCTGTATTACATGTTGTGCCAATCATGATGTGGATGTTCGATTTTTTATTGCGTTCTTATGCTCTTCTGCTCTGACATTTATTCGCCTGTTAGTTTGTCCGACATATGCTTGTGAGCAGTTCTTGGAGGGATCTTGTCTTTCGAAGTACCTAATACTTCACGTATTTTTCGGTCCGTCGTGAATATTGTCTTTATATCACGTTTCTTCAAGACTGCTAATTCTGTCGGTTGTTCCTTTGACGTACGGTAAAAACGCTCTTGTTATGATATTTTCCTGTTCCTTTTTCTGTTGGGCTTTGTTTCTATTATGTATAGCTCTATTGAGGCCATTATTTATAAAACAATCAGCAATCAAAGTGTTCCGTATTGTGCTCATTTCTGAACTTATGTTTTCTTGATCCGTTAACCTTCGTGATCGTGAAATCAGTGTTTTGACTACGGAATGCAGTTCGGCTGGGTGGTAGTGTGAATGTACGTTGAGGTATCTATTCGTATGTGTCTCTTTTCGATACACTGTGCGTCCTAATTTGCCGTCGGATTTCTTAATGACTAGAACGTCTAGGAAAGGTAAATGTCCCTGTGCTTAAATTTCTATTGTGAACTTAATATTCGAACGTACGCTGTTAAGGTGCTCTATAAATTGGTCCAGTTTGTCATGTCCGTGGGGCCATATAACAAACGTATCATCCACATAGCGAAGCCATAACGTCGGTTTATGCTCGGTGCTCTCCAGTACTTTTGTCTCGAATTCTTCCTTAAATAAGTTCGCTATTCTCGGCGATAACGGTGAACCCATAGCCGCTCCTTATACTTGCTTGTACCTCTGACTATTGTAGATAAAGTAGGTGTTACTTAGACAGTGTTTTACTAACTCGATGATATGAGATTTCGTTGAAACGTCGACCTAGAGGTTCTTCTCAGAACCAAATCCACACGCGGAACTATACCCGAGAAACCACTTCGACATATATATATATATAACGGGTGTTCATTTGAAAAGTCAATCTAGTAGCATGTGATTTACTGAGAACATTTTGAAGTATGTTGTAAATTAAAATTTACTACTTAACCTACGAAGTCGTATATTTTGACAGTTTCATACATACAAATAAATAACAAATGTGATTGACATTATCAAATGTCATTTGGATTTACGTTTACGGAACAACAAACACATACTAATATATATGCGTCTTATTCTATCCAAATTTCAAAGTAACCTAGATTGACTTTTCAAATGAACACACGTTTTATATATATATATATATATATATACCTTATGTAAAAAATTTATCAGAAAAAGATAAATGAAATTCCATGCAACAACTTCTGTAAGAGTGTACATCGGACAAACAACACGATGGCAACAAGAACGATTAAGCGGACACGAATTTTCAAACAATACTACAGCTTTACAAGAATATACCAAGCAAACCAAACACACACTTAATTTTGTACAGATAAACGATAGAACCGATATAAATAATCTTTCAACAATATATTTACCCATCACATAAACTCCTTCGGCGACACTAAAATCATAATCTACCCTTGCGAAAATAAACACGTAAATATTTAAGAGGTATTTAAGCCAATTATTTTAATTATATATATAATATTTAACGTAAGTAGGTAAATCAACATCAACACTAATCAGACTTTAGATTTTAACTCATTGCAGTGCGATTATTGTTCACTCCAGAGAAAGATACCAACCAACAATAGTATCGTAATGTAAAGTTTTGAAAACATCAAAATTTAAAAATACAAGGCAGATTAAATCTAAAAACTGTAAATTTTCGCCATTTGTCTGCGAAAACATCTCTCTCTTCCTTTATCTCTCACTCTCTGTAAATTAATTAAATGATTAGGTACATATTTTATCGGTGACTGCTTAACTAATCTTTTAATTTACAAAATTAGATATGTAAAAATAAAATTGGTTATTTCTGGGGCAGTTTCCTTCCTCCTAAAATGCAACTAAATCATTAAGGTCGCTTTACAGTTTCCAATTTTCATTGGATGCAATTATTCTTGCAGTAATTTCTATTCCACGCGTGCGCAATCAAACCATTTTCGGTCAGCAATTTTTCTTGCATTGCAAGAAATTTATTGCACACTAGCTGCGATTCTAAGGGTTTTTTAGCGATTTTATCATAGCCAACACATGATAAAAATTCCCTACATTTTACAAATATAACCTTCATTTGGTGTACTATCCAGGGTTTTCATAGCACATGTTCCCCAAATAAAATACGCAATAATTAGTAGCAAAGTAGCAATTTCAATTTTGCGTCAATTTTGATCAATAACTGCCGTTTTCGGCTTTTATAGGTTAACCTTGTATGTACAAATTATGTATGTTATTTTGTTTGTGATAAATATATGTGTTGGTCAACCTGATTGACAAACAAACGCAAGAATTGCAAAGTGTAAAGCCTGCAAGAAAACTTGCGTGCAATAAAAATTGCAAACTGTAAAGCGGTCTTTAAAACGACAATAGTACGTTAATATTTTCCTTGTTTTCCATAATTGTAATTTTAACAGAATTTAACTTTCAGAGCTTTGCTTGACGCCATATTTTTAGGCTACGAATACATTAAATCATAAAATTAATTATTGGCATACGAATTTATTATGAATAAATTTAGAAAATGGTATTTAGATTTTAATTTTGTATTCAGATATTTTAATTAACTCATTTGAATCATTACTAGGTTAAGTTTATTCGTTTCTGTTGTAATAGTTTGTTTTGAATTCATCTCAAAGTTGCGTGTAACTGTTGTCCTATATTTCTATTGTTATTCCACTTTTTCTTAGGGTTACTGTAGCTGTAAGGTTTTACACAATATCAATATATTCTTTATAAATCCAGTTCTGCTTGTGTAATATACAATTAATAAAAACTACGTATATATTTTAACAATACTATACGGAAGAATACAGTTGCTTTTTAAGATGAACTGACAACAACAAAAGCATTTAGTCGAAGGAACATTCATCGCTGCATACCAAGCAATTTCCGGTCGTTTCACAGAAATGTTTAACTACGAAAGAGAGATACAAATCATTTCCTTACGATACGAGCATCTCAAACGAAATAAAAGAAAGAACAGTTAGGAGATTTTGAAATTGGTTCCTTTCGCCGTAATTTTCGGCAGGATTCGAGTTTGTTTACCGAAGTAATTTAATATTTAATTAAGATGGATTCGAGAAGCAATTCCGGCAATGACGTTTCATTACGAGTAATTTTTCATGGAAAACATAAACATATATTTAATTACCAAAATACAATGACATGTTAAGGGGAAAAAGGTGTATTACAGGCTAATAAAATAATAACATTTTCATTAAACTTTGATTTGATATGCGTCGACAGCTTACATAAAAGCGTATATTGAATGTTAATTATTCTTGAAAACAGGTGCGCAGCGCATAACTTTTAATGCATCTATTAATCATATTGTTAATCCATATTAATCATCGGCTTCCGTACACTGAAACGTGTAAATATTAATTAATTAAGAGGATTTTCGTATAATAGATTCTTTGCGATTAAATTCCCTAAAATAAATTTATATATAATTAAAAAATTTAAAGAAATCTTTTAAATTTTAGCTGCCAAAAGTACCGTTTTATTAAAGAAATATGCCAAAAACAATTTGAAATATACTCACCATTTTGGAATAAAGCAAAAACATTTTTCATAATATTGAAATATTATTAAAAATCAGGTGTGTAGAACACATTCGAAGTTAATATTTGTGTGAAAATTACTTTCCAATCATGCAGACACGTGTTTCGTTTTGCTATAGATACATCAGTGTATTATTCTGAGAAAGACAAATTTCACTACAGAAACTCTCTCGTTACATATAAATAAGTCACAAAGACAGCACGACAAAAATAAATAAAATAAATAAAAATAATTTCACTAATTTTAGTTATTTTATATTCTCACTAAAATTCTTATTTATACTGAACCTTGGTATTTTATTTAATTAAATTTTTACAACATATATTAAAATTTGTATTACCGCTGCTAAAACACTGAACTTTTTTTTACGTATCTGCCAATTTCTTGTTCTACGAGTGTGTTTCTGGTTAAAAACACATTTTACAACTTTATTGTTAGAAAATCAACAACTTCTTTAGTTACCTCCCCAAATAGCGTAGTGGTTAGTGTACTTGATTCAGTTAAAACTTTGAAATTTCAGACGAGATTCGAATCTGGCACAAGGATATTTCGCAATTAAAAATTGGGAAGACATGTCAGACATGAGTTTGGCAAAAACCTCCCCTTCTCAGGGCTACCCTGACAAAGGCACTGTATTGTCTGCCGAAACGTCGGATTATTCGAATCTTACAAACTATGGAAATGGCCCAAATAACTACTCAATTAACCTTATATTTACGTTCAATTTGTCTATTAGAGAGATACTGATCACGATTTGACTGAGAAGGTTCGGTGGGCAGTTCCTGGAACAGGTTCGGGGGATTTTTAGAGCAAGGCTTATGTGGGAAAATGTTTGTGGTTCCGTTAAATTTATTTTCCTACATTAGTTTTTTTTTATTTGCTTCGTACATCCTCTCATGCCTATCTTATTACTGTGTGCTATTGGTAGGTTTATTATATGAAAATATTTTCTCTAATTCCAATTTTTTTTATACAGATGCTATGTATTTTTAAAGTTATAGGGTATAAGTTTTACATTAAAGGCATTATTACCGTATTACCGTATACATAAATAATTTTTTTTGATAACTTTTTTGTAATTCTATTATTCATAAATAGATCAAATATAAAAATTTTTAAACAAATTCGTAAGACACTATGAAATTTTATACATGTAGTTTCAAGAGAAAGAGAAAGACTAGTCATAAACAACGCTCCTATTCCGAAAATCTACCACAACGGACAGGGCAGCATTTAATACAGTTCCGGAATATTCCTCAGAATTTTTAATTTACATTTAATTTAGTTATTAATTTCGTACATTATACACGTACATTATATTTTAATTATTATTTGTACTGTAAATTTATTGCATTTTCGTTTTTCTACATTTTATGACGCTAATTATTTGAATTTTTATTTAATAGATAAAATTCGCCCTTAAGCAGGATTCGAAATCACGTCCATGGTTTGCCGGACCATTGGTTTAACCACTAAGCTATTAAGGACCGTGCTTTCGGATCATTGTGGGTGGCCTTAAGTCACATTAAGGAAATAGATGTATATTTCGCCCGTAGTCGGCAGTTTACTGTCGACTTAATGTCACTTAGTAGTGACCAGTAATCGGCACATAACTACCAACTACGGCCGAAATATATATCCCATAATGATTCTTATATTCTTCTTCTTCTTATATTCTTCTGATAACTTAGTGGCCAAAGTAATGGTCCGGCAAACCATGGACGGGGGTTCGAATCCTGCTTAATTCGAATTTTTTCTATTGAAAAAAAATCGAATAATTAGCGTCGTAAAATGTTGAAAGCATATTTACATATTAATTGTACTTTTTCTTAAAGTATTTGTGCTACATATCAAAATTATACCGACTGTGTATTAATTGGCATAATTTATAGCTTTAATTCGCTTTTGTGAAGTTACCTAAAACATATCGTATGTCATATCACTAAAAGTGTTTTTTGGAAGGTGTCTTTTAATGATAATAATTTTATTATCGTCACAACCCTTAACTCCCGTCTTTTAATTAAATCTTAATTTGTTTGTATCACTATATATAATGTGATTGCTTAGTCGTAATTCAGTCATGAAAGCTACTCCACACTAAACCGATCTTTTGAGAAAAGCCTCTATTACGTTTTAACCACGGTAACGAAAACACCTACCCGTTGACCGACAACCTCACGTAGTTAACCACGTTCTCTAGCGTTGATTTACACGTTTTGTTTTATCTGTATCGGGTAGACACATGTAAATAGCTGCATGGTTTCATAATTAAATTAATTAATTACGGATCCATCAATTTCTTTCAGCTTCCAATAATTATTCATTTATAATCTGCACATATTTATTTCATTTATTAATTTTAGTCAACCCGAAAGATATAATTCTTTCATTTATTTATTAAACAATACTTTAAAGACAACGCTGTTCTATTTTGTGTTTATTTAGTATACTTTTGTTGGCGTATTACACGTCCTGGATACCTTCTAGATAACATAATTTTACACAAAAAGAATATATATATTTAATGCCAGCAATTTCAACAGACCACAAGAAAATGCAGATATCTTTTCGGAAAAAATTTTATTTAAAACACCAGACAGGCATTGTATTATTCGAATAGAGTAAAAAATGGGAACAATGAAAAATAATAAGACGAAGATAAACATAATTTGAAACGATGGAAATATGAAAAGAGTGGCCATGAAGCAAGGATTTATTAAGAAGAGTAATTTTAAAGGATAATAATTACCTGTAATAACAGTTTGAATTTTTCAAATTTTTCATTTAGTTTGAATTTTAGAATAAATATGATTTCCTTGAAGAATTAATATAATTTATCTCTTATATTTTACCTTTTATACCTATTATAAATATTATATATATAAATTTAAGTGATTTTCTGTATATAAACGTATCTCCGACGACTGTTCATTGACTGGAGGAAAATACAGAAGAAAAAATCCAAAACAACACAACCGACGAGACAATATCTTGAAAAGATTGTTACCAGAAAAGCTTAATAAAAGAGAATATAACGCCAATTATAAAGGATACATTTCCCATAAATATTGAAAATTACTCAACAGTAAAACAAGCAATAGAATGTATATAAAGCTTGTAAATGGACAAAAGAAATGGTTAAACTCAAATTGACTCAAAAACCTTATGTAAAATATCACAACAATATGTATGTATATTCTTTTATTTGTTCTGTAATTTGTTTTTCGTTGGAAGACAAAAACTATTATTTTAGAACCTTTTACAAAAAATTGTTTGGACAACTCCTATTACAGTTTTAAAATTCATAAATAGCGAAAAGAAAACTCAAAACATAGAAATTCATATTTTCCACTAGCATAAATCTGTTGATATACTTTGGAACATATCATTGTACTAGCGGATACCCGGCGTGTGTTACTACGCTAAAAAAAAATGAAAGTGGGCCACGCCCACTTGAAATATCAAAAAGATATATAGCCGTAAACCTAATCTGGACTATTACTTTTCTAATGAAACCGGTTTGGATCACATCGGTTGGATAGTTTCAGAGTCTATAAAGGACAAACAAACATTTTTTGTATTTTATATATACGAGTATAGATAAAACTTATTCAAAATTCACGTAATTCTGAATAAATTAAATAGTCAGTGGAACAGCGATTATCAACCTACTTAGCTCCGCGTCACAACCCTGGGAAATACAAAACAATGTGAGTGGAAATGGAGGCAACTTCGACCACAAAACAAAATTAAAAGACTCAATTGCACAACATCAGTTAAGTTTCGAAAGCGAAGCGTACATCTGGTGCTTTTATTTTAGTGTGCGGTCAACCGTAAAACTTAATTGTCTTTTTTTAATTTCTTCTGCGAAATGGATAAATTTGCGAAAAAACGAAGTGAGCCATCTACATCCACTCAAACGGTTGGTAAAAAGACAAGGTTATACAATGACAATTATTTAAATTATGGTTTTACCTTATTGAATGGAAAGCTACAGTACGCTGTTTGCTTTCAGGTTGTCTCCGATGAAAGCATGAAGATAATCAAAAGTTCGACACTTGGAAACTAAACATCCGCCTCATAAAAACAAACTCTTGGAATTTTTCGAAAGAAAATTACATACCTTGAGAAATCAACAAACTTCTATTTGTAAGTCAAGCTATAGTGGTAGAAAAAGCATCTTATCTCGTAGCATTAAGAGTAGCTAAAAGGCCCAAACTCTATAAAATCATTGAAAACCTCATATTGCCTAATGCAATTGATATGGTCAGTGTTTTAATAGGCGCGGCAGAAGTAAGAAAGTGAAAAAACTTGCGATTTCTTACGACACAATATCCAGGTTAATCGATGATGTGGCTACCGGTGTTCGCGATCAGATAATTCAGCAAGTGAGATCAAGTGAATTTTTTAGTATTCGATTTGATGAATTATCAGACATAGCAAATATGTCTCAGTTCCTATGTTTTGTGAGATATGAATGGGATAGGGTCACATTAATTAAAGAAAATATATTGTTTTGCAAAACAGTACCGAGTTATACAACAGGACAATGTCTTTTTAATGTTTTTTATGAAGCTACTAGAAACTATACTAACACAGATTGGATTGCAGTATCTAGTGATGGAGCAAAGACGATAACAGGAAAGAACAGTGGATTAATGAGAGTATTAAAAATCGTCTTATACCAAAGGCGGAATGCTGCTTCCTTCACAGACATGCTCTTGTCACAAAAAACATACCGAAAAATCTCAACAAAATTCTTTGTTAAATACAACAATGATTGATTTTATTAAAAGCCGACCGTTACAGAACAAGCTGTTTGCTAACCTATGCGATGAAATAAGCAAAAACAAAAAATCTCTTATTTTCCATACAGAAGGCGAAGGAAAGTGTTAACCCGGGAATTGGAATTGCGAGATGAATTAATAATATTTTTACAGGATAAAAAAACGCCATTCTCATTATTTTTACAGAATAATGAGTGTATGTTGTTCGTTGACTTACATAGCTGATGTATTTTCGCATTTGAAAGACTTGAGTGTGACTTTACAAGGACGTGATAAAACATTTTATTAACGACAGACAAAGTTCCATGCTTTCATTAAGAAGCTTGATATCTGTATCATTCGCCTTCAAAGCAAAAATTTGGATATGTTTCCACTTACTTCGGATTATATTGAGAAAAATTTGAATGAACAAGACACTATTATTCGCCACAGTTTGGATTGCATAATGCATTTGCGTGAACTGAAAACTCAGTTGACGGCGTATTTCCCGAAAGATAAAAAGAATTTCTCGAAGAGATGGGTACTTAATTAGTTTAGTGAAAACGTTGCTGCCGCTGCTAAGTTACCAGTTGACATTCACGCCCAGCTCATCGAAATGTCCGCTGACAAAACACTACTGCAATTTACATTTGAAGATTTAAATACGTCTTGGCTTGCTCGTCGAAATGAATATGGAAATTTAGTCACAGAAGCATTGAAAATATTAATCCCTTCCGCCACGTCTTATCTCTGTGCAAAGGGTTTTTTCGTCTATAGTTGCGGTAAAACTAAATACAGGAATCGTCTCTTATCACTCGAAAACAATTTGCTTTTGTATTTCTAACGTAGATCCATATATGAAGAAACTTTTAAATGAAAAACAAATGCAACCATCACATTAATTCCTTTTCTTTACATGTGTACTTATTGTAAATAAAATGTTTATAATAAAAGATTTTTTCTCATAAAATGATTTTTCATTATTGTTTAGGCTATTTCACGATTTAATATCGCCGCGACCCCCAGGTTCAGAAACGATGTTGTAGACTAATGCACCTACTTCGTTTATTGAAAAAGGAAACATACAGTAGAGTCTATTAAGATAAAATAAAACAAATTTTATGAATTTCACTTTTTAATTATCACTGTAACGAATCGTTTCGCACCAACCTGGGCTTCATAGAATATTTATCAAAAGGTAATACATGCAGAGTTATCTTATAGACTTACAAATATAGAATTTTATTTGTTAGATTCAAGAATTAGAACACAAATTAATACAATAATTTACAATAAGTATGTGAAACAAAAAAGAAAATTAAATTCACTCGTTTTAGAAAAACCTAGTAATAATAGTATAAAAAATAAAGTCAGTGAGCACAAATTCTTTAGTATATTTGAAAATCTAAGTGACACTAATTTCACAATAGAAGAAAAATCATTATTAGAAAAAGGTTTTAATTATAATGTAAGACCTGAAATTACAAGTAATAGGTTAGATTATTTAGCTGTAGAGACGGAAATCGCATTAACAGATACCCCTAATAATTTGTCCAATAAATTTGCTGCATCAAACATCCTTAAACGGGAAAACGAAAATATAAATCAGAATAGGGAACTTAAGATTATCAAATCTATAAAGAATAAATCTATTCATAATTCGATAGTTTTTACTCGAGCGGATAAAGGGAAAACGGTTGTAGCAATGAACAGAGTAGATTATTTGAATAAAACGAATGAGTTTTTAGGAATGAATAAATTTAAAATAATTAAGAGAGATCCTACAGAAAAATTTCAACACACTCTAAAAACAGTTATAAGAAATTCTGCTAATCTTTTTAGTGAAAAGGAACAAAATAGTTTAATTATTATGAACCCTCAACCGCCAAAATTATATTCCCTTATTAAATTACATAAAGAATATCACCCGATCCGTCCGGTTGTTTCATATGTGACAGCTCCGTCCTACAAACTCTCGAAAAGGCTTATAGATATCATTATTAAATATACAGGATTTAAACATAAATTAAGCGTAAAAAACTCATATGTACTAATAAACAAAATCAAAGACTTTACTTTAACGTCTAACACAAAACTTATTTCCTTCGACGTTCAAAATTTATTCCCTAGTATCCCTCCAGAAAAAACAGTTATTTTAGTAAAAGATCTTCTCCATAAAAATAATGTAAATCCATTAATTATTAATGAAATTCTTGATTTACTAAACACATGCATAGAACAAAATTACTTTCAATTCAATGAAAACATATACACTTGCAAAGAAGGTTTAATCATGGGTAATCCCCTAAGTCCGTTATTAGCTGAGATTTTTATGGATCATCTTGAAAATTCTATTTCAAAAAATTCTCTTTTTCAAAATGTATTAATTTGATACAGATACGTAGATGACATATTACTAGGTTTCTAGGAACAAATAGACAATTAAATTTATTATTTGATTATATTAATACATTGCATCAAAATATTAAGTTTACAATTGAACAGGAAACAAATAATAGTATTAACTTTCTCGATTTAACGATTTCTAGAATTAACAACAAATGTAACTTTGCAATTTACCACAAACCGTCAACTACAGATATTACTATACATAACACTTCTTGCCATCCGATACAACACAAATTAGCGGCTTATCACAGTCTTATACATAGATTAATAAATACTCCGTTGAACCAAACAAATTTCGAGAAAAGTTAAATTTAATTAGACAAATAGCTATCAACAATGGATATAAAAGTAATATAATAGATAACATTTTAAATAAAAAACTCCTTACAAAAGCCATATCTCAAGTTTACCCAATATTAAATAATAACACCCAAAAATTTAAAATGATTACGTTTATAGGCTCTTCAAGCACAAAAATTTGTAAATATTTAAGAAAGTTTGACATTAATACAGCGTATAGAACTAATAACAATTTATCCAAATTTATAAAAAACAATAAGGATTTAACAAACAACAATAAAAAGTCAGGGGTCTATGAGTTAACCTGCGGTAGTTGCCCTATGACTTATATCGGACAGACAGGCAGATTGTTTGAAATACGCGTAAAAGAACATTTTTCTTCATTTAGAAGTAATAAAAGTGACTCTTCATATGCGTCTCATATCAATTCAACGAACCACAATTTTAACAAAGAATTTAAAATATTACATGTAGAAAATAAGGGCAAAAAACTTAATTTATTAGAGTCACTTGAAATTAATAAATTAAAGAAAACTGACAAGATCTTAAATGATCAATTAGAAACAAATAATTCACCCTTACTCAATCTATTTATTTGATATGCAGACAGTTACATATTGTATTTTGTATTTTTGTATTTTTCCATAGAATTCTTTACCTCCCTGTAATATAATGTAAACCTCTAGTTTTATTACTTAAGAACAGTACATATTGTATAAACCGTAGCGAAAGTTGTGTGCATAGACATCCAGTAATAAAAAGCACCCATCCCTCCGACTATTTTTAAAATAAAACATGTGTTTTTGCTTGTTACCGTTTACTTGTGTTTAATATAAAAAAAATATTTTGTAAATAAGTTAGTTATATGTCTGACGAAGCCCAGGTTGGGGCGAAACGATTCGTTACAGTGATAATTAAAAAGTGAAATTCATAAAATTTGTTTTATTTTATCTTAATAGTTATAATGGAATTTCATCAAGTAAAGGCCGAAACAATCATATATCACATATACAGTAGAGTATTAATTTATTTTTCCTATAACATAATCAGTTGAGTGAAATAGAAGAACGCTTTGTATAAAGTAACTATTAGGCCAGAAGCAATGCCAGTTTTTCTTGTTTTTCTTACTACGGAAAATGTTAATCAAAGTCTTAATAGTTAGAGTTTTCAAGTTCTTAGTTTTATATTTGATATACAGTCTCTTTAATTGAATTATCGTGCGATTGTTGGAGTATTTCAGAGGTTTTTATATAACTGCTCCTAACAACTAATAAATTTTAATAATTAATTTGAATAGTGTACGGTACACAATCTTTGCGTCATATTATTTAAACGTGTATTATCCATAAATAATATCCAGAAACCGTTGCTATCCAACAGACTGGATTTCGTGCATATTTTAATAACTGTAAAGCTTTTTCAGATCACACTCGATGTCATACATTTTAATGTTAGGTACGGAGTTAAATAATGAAATTTATTTGAATATGTATAGGAAACAAATCAAAATACCGCACACTTCCCACAAATCTTAGTAACGAGCACATACGTACGCACATCGTTATGCTAATGTAACGATGTATCCAAGTTGAGATGATCGTCCTACATTTCGTCTCGGAATTTACTTTTATAAGATCGGCCTCAATATATACTCAGTTATGCGGTTCCTTGACGCACACACACACACCAGATGATTTGGTGCAGTGACCCGTTAAGTTCTGTAACGGTATGACACAATTGCCACATTTAAGTAGGGCCCACACATTTTACATCACACACACACACAGATTAAACATTTACAATGGTACGTACATAGTCTTCTGTGAACGTAATTTGTGTTACCTCAACATCTATACATGTATTTCGCACAAACGTGATGATTCTCTTTTTCTCTGGTGGAACGGGTGAAACATATTGAAAAAAATTGCGTTAATTATTATTGCGGTAGATTTTGTTCGTGCTTTGTTACCGTTAGGTACACAAGAAAAAAATCATAGGTAATTAACATGAGAGACAACACATACGGTAAATAATTAGAAATTATTGTAGTATAAAATTATATGACTGTATGTTTAATCCAGAAACATTGTAGTCACATTTGCGCATAACCCAAAGAAAATGGTATATTAATTCCACGTGTTCTCACAATTAAAAATACATATAGTAAACTATAATAACAAACATCGTTTATAACAATCTTCCATAGTTCTTGTCACCCTAACTTCGAACTATTAGGTCTTATGGAGTATAACCCTCCCTTATTGGCTTCCAGCGACTCCTGCATAACTATTTTTTTTACACTAGTTATGTTGCCAAGTCATTTGGCGCCCTTTGAATCTAGGGAATATTTTTATTTTGCGTTGAACTTTTTGAAGTCACTTCAAAATTTCGGTCTGTCATCTGTTTTGTATATTCTGTAAATGTTATATATACATATATGTATATATATATATATATATATATATATATATATATATATATATATAATAATCGCTTACGCCCCATGAGAGGTTGATCAAGAAAAAATTTATACAAAATGGTAACTAAGTACTTATTTTATTAAAATTACACCCAACCATTTCCTATAAGCTAAAGATATAAGTCAATGAGTTTCATGTCACTATGCTTTCTAACTAATAAAGATATGAATATTTAAGCATTCAAAGGGAAATTATTTAGATTGCCATACAGAATGTACATGAAACTCTTTAAATCCATTTCAAAACTTAAAATATTTCGTGAAAGTATTCTATAATACTTATACTGGCTACAGTGGGTAATACCAAAGAAAATAAAGCCACAAAGAATTAGGTTATGTTTTTAGAAAAGAAAGAAAATCTCAATTTGAATTAAAAAATTAATTTATTCTAACGATTAATTAAGATAAACAAAACAATATACCAAAAGCGTTTATGGCAAGTTTTCGAAATGTCCTCATTGTCTTTCAAGGCAATAAGCAAGGCGATTTTGAAAGCAACACAGGATATTCCGAATAAATTCTGGATTTATTCCATCAAATGCAGTAAGTATACATTCTTTCAATTCATTCAAGTTATGAATTTGCACGTTATTATAAATTTTACTTTTTAAGTAACCCCAAAGAAAGAAATCATTTGAAGATAAATCAGCTGATCTTGGTATGGGGCCAAACCTGCCAATCCACCGTCCTTGAAATGTGTTACTTAAAAAATTACTGACGGCGTGAGTAGAATGTGCCGGAGCCCCATCCATTTGGAACCAAAGTTGATCAACATTTAGTATCTCAATTGTTGGAATGATGTGATTTCATAAGAGATTTAAATATTTTTCTGCAGTGAGGTTACCGTCAATAAAAGTGAGCCAATAAGTCTATCGCTTATTATTCCAATCCAGATATTGACTTTGAGGGCACTGCGTTCGGGTTAGGTTTTGGGCATGAGGATTTGTACGTGATCAATACCTTATGGATTAATGGAAAGGAAATTTAGTATTTTCCAATGGACAAATGTAGGATACAAACCGGAAATTCTGAGAGTTGACTTCACCACCTATGGTAAATGTAGCTTCATTAGTAAAAATTATTTTATTTAAAATTTCTTCTTTTTCATTTAACATATTAAACATTTTTTCACAAAAATCGGTTCGTTTTACTTTATCTTCCTCGAAAAGCTCCTGATGGTTTGATACCTTGTATGGTTTATATTAAATTCTTTCAGGGTTCTGTACACCGAACTGTACGATACTCCAAAATGACTGGCTACATCTAAAAGCGATCCTACAGACTGTTCTTCTACATAACACAGGATATTCAGCTTCATGTCTTCTGTTAACACATGATTGATTTTATTATTATTTTTTGTGTGAATTTAGAAGACAACCATCTTCTTTAAATTTATTATAAATATTTAAAATTGTCTTAGCACAAGGTATAGGCCTGATAGGATAATTAACGGAAAACATGTCTCTGACCGTCCTTAAACTGTTATTCTTCTGATACCACATTACCATTGAAACTTTTTCGTCTTTGCTATACGTATCCATGATTTAAATAAATTATCTATTTTTCAATAAAATATGTATATTTAATTTAAGATTTTTTAACGAATAAAAATTGAGAAATATGTGACATAAAAAAAAATTTATTTTCTCTCCATGGTAATCTATTTAACAATTAATCTATTGTTTGTACGTAGATTTTGGTGTATAACTTGTTGCCTACTATATGCCACCATACATTTATGCCTATGTGTAATTAGAAATGAGAATGCATTATACCTATGTGTAATGACAAAAGAAAAACCGGTATATATATATATATATATATATATATATATATATATATATATATAATTATTTATTGACCTTTGTATATTATAGGAGATTAGGTTAGTCGGCGATTTAAGGTCTGTTTAATATGGTATATATTTATAATAATTTAACTCTCAATTATTGTCATTTCCAAATAATTTTAAATATAAGTGACAGTATATTAATGTCATATTTATATATGTCAAGTTGTCATGGATAATATTAATTATTCAATACATTCAACTTTAATAATAATAATTCATACCATAGGTCTGCGCCCGTGGAGTGACTTAAGATGTTCAGATGTCGGGATTCGCCTAGAACGAGAAGGAAAACCACGAAAACCTACTCGGACAACCTAGTCCTGGATCTAAACTCGGGACTACCAGCATGAGAAATTTTAATTATAAATTACATTAATATCTCTCATTTGTAATTTAAATTTCTTTGAAAAAGGTATTATGTGCCGAAACATCTAAGATTATTTTAAATATATACACATAAAACAGACCTTAAATCGCCGACTAATTAATCTACTATATATATATATATATATATATATATATATATATATATATATATATATATATAACATTTATATTTATATTTTTTTCAAATAAAAAAATTTGATATGATATGTTTTGTAATTTGTAGACAGCAATGTTTACATCCCCACTTACTCTGCAATTACATACATTCTAATTTAATATTTGGAAATATTTCATATAAAAAAAGCCGAATATATATATATATACATGGTATATATGGTAGATCAATTAGTTGGCGATTTAAGGTCTGGTTTTACTTCAATATGTAAGATTGTTTTAAATATATACATATTGAAGTAAAACCAGACCTTAAATTGCCAACTAATTGAATCTACCATAACATAAAAAAGGTCACGAAATTATCTATATATATATATATATAAATATAATATCTTCGTGACCTTGGTATGATAAGGTAAACTTAATAAGTCGGCGATTAAAGGTCTGGTTCATTACTTCAAAGTATATATATTTAAAACAACCCTACATGTTTCGGCAATGATGCCTTTGTCAAGGGAATACAAAATATATTCTGTCATTTATATTTTGTATTCCCTTGACAAAGGCATCATTGCCGAAACATGTAGGGTTGTTTTAAATATATATACTTTGAAGTAATGAACCAGACCTTTAATCGCCGACTTATTAAGTTTACCATATATATTAATTATATTAATATATATATATATATATATATATATATATATATATATATATATATATATATATATATATATGTATATATAAATTTAATCAATTTTAAAGTCCGTGTACGTCACTTTCTTTTTTTGAACTCTACATTCTGGGAGTATTTTACTATTTCTTTATACACTAATTTATTTAATGTATTTTTTCATTAATCTTGTAGTATCTCCAGAAGAAGCAAGAAAGTCGTGAATGAAATGAATTTTAATTAACCGTTTTGGATTTATTATTAATTATATATACACGCTTGCAAATGAAAATAACTATTCATGCCTTAGCATACTCCAACAGCTTAACAACAGAATTACTGAGGCTATGAGTTATAATGGCCGGCTTAAAATATTTGCCTCTAGCATTCACTTAAAAAAAGGTGGAAAACCACGAAAACTTTCTTGGACGGCAAGCCCCGGATCTCCGACACGATAGCCAGTGACTTATTACGGCGACATCAGCCAGCAAAAGTAGTAAAGTAAAATAATAAATATGTCCAAGGGTATAAAGTTCAACTCAACATTAAGAGAACATTCAAATAGTCCCTTGTAATATTTAAAGTTTCTATGTATAGTTTACTCCACTGACACCAGCCTCCATTTTTACCAGTAAGCCTACTTCGAGACGTTTAACTATTTAAGGAGAATACTTATAATAAATGGTTACTGTCCGTAACAGTGCTAGCGTTTTATGAAACATTTCAATGGAATTATTCAATGAAAAAACGAAGATGTTTTACATTAAAGCATTGACGTACATTTAATAACGTTTATTAATTTTCTACCATGAGAGATTCTAAGTATTTGTATTCAACAGTTACAAATTCCAATAATTTTCCGAGTTAACCAAGTAATCAACGAAATTACGATGCATGCGATCGCCAACTGGCAATACGGTAATCATATTCCACTATTTATTTTACACAGAAATTATTCTATCGTAGTAGGCCTATGTATTACTAGTGAACTATACAGGAAACGATTACACTGTTTTTCTACGAAGACAGCTTAATTATCATGTAATATTTGTTTTAAAGCAGCTCGCAGTAAACTATAACTTTTGCAATGTACGCGGTTGACTATTTTGCATTCATAAGGAAGATAATGGGAAAAATTATAACTGTTCATTCCTGAAATAACTTAATTTAAAATCAATACGCATATGAGCTTAAGTTCTTCTGAATAATTTTTCTTGAAAACTTAATTATTCGATGTAATATTACGGCGTAAATAAACCGGTAAATATTAAGATGCAAATATGCTGGAATAAATAGTAACTATTACATACAGCACATTACGTTAACAAATTAAACATTTTCTATGTTTTTCCTTTTTATAGATTATGGTATTTAATCGAAACTAATATGAGAATTTTTATTTTTCAATTTTGTAAGGACCAAAGCGGCCAACAGAAAACAATTCTTTTATAATTTTTTATTACTTTAGCAACAATTTTCTTTACATATATATCTCTAATTTCATCCAATTTATTCATTCATTCTTCATATGGGTTTCATATCATTGGCAACATCACATCTTGCATTATAAAAATACGAGACTGTAAAGAAATCGCCGATTGTGAACTGATAGCGCTTTCATCGTTAAAGCGTTCGCCTTTAAAATTCCTGTAAATGCATCGATTCACTTTGATGCATTTCAATCAGCTTTTTTCGCATGGGCCCACACATAATAAATAACTGTACGGAATTCGCAATGTTACATATTTCTCACGCCCGTGCCAGTTCCTGCCTACCAGTCCCATCGGAAAACTCCGTCTGTTTTTGATAGGTAAAATACCTTCCCCGCTCCTAACTTTTAGGACCATTCAAGTAGCCAAATCGTAAAAAAAGAACCACACACTATCATTCGAAAAAGCGTAGCGGATCGCTACTAAGCTGGTGAATCACCTGCTCGAATTGAATGGAATGTAACAGCTGTGCAAAACAAGTTTCGGCTACGATTTCGTAACCTAATATATGGGTCCATGAACGGACAATACGGATATAGACAGGTACATTGTACTTAAATAAGATGTTTTCATAATGTTCAATATCTTTAACGAGCTTTTAAATTATTTCTTATTTGTGTATGAAGATTTCTAATACCCTTAATGCAGTATATAATACTTATATAACTGTAAATGAATGTTTATTTATATTATAAAAGAAGTGATAAAGAGTATATTTTAAATAATAGTGCAAATATGTTCGTGTTTGAAAAATAAAAGCTAATCCTAGTTATGATATAGACTATAGAGTAATAAGTATAACGCATAACTGTGCGTTGCAGGAATATACCCGTTATAATAATAAATAAATACCGGGTATTGCACAAAAATTTCCAAAGGTGATAACGTCTTTGTGTATTATCTGATTGTAATGATCAATACATCAAATTAAACGGTTTCGGAAAGACCACCTACAGCAATGCGAATTATCTTTTTGATACACATAATTTACCAGAAACGTGTCATTTTTTACAAATTGATTTTTTTTAAATTTTTACAAAAAAATTTTCTTCAGATTCCAGTAACGTAATAAAACACATACTTGCACAGCAGGCCACGATATAGTGTAGGCTGTTGCATACTGACAACGTTAAATTGTCTAAATACATACTGTAATTCTCAGCTACAATATGAAACAGACATGTAAATAATTTACATATCTGTAACTGTACACATGGACAATACACCTCGTATTTTCAGCATTTACTTCTGCTTAATACATATGTTTCTGCCATCTAGGCGTCATCAGTCAAGCTAGTGAAGCAATGTATACAAATTGATACAAATCAATTAAACAAATGATTTGTATCTGAATTTACATTTTACTGAAATCACCCAACAAAGATAAAGCAAGTTTCGTCCTATAAGGTGACACTATTTAATAAGTGACATCTTATGGAACGAAAGAGACTATGTCTGAAGGCGACCTTTCGTTCGAATAGCTATGCTATTACAGTAACAAAAAAATACGTACGCCGGTGTAGTCCATTAACAACGTGCCAGATGGCGGTAAATATACAAAAAGCTTGTGTTTATGTATGACAATACGTTATGCACGTATAAAGCATTGTTACAATATGAAAGAGACATGTAAATAATTTACATATCTGTAACTGTACACATTTTTTTTAATTCGTCTAAAAAAAAATATTTCGAAAGCTGGTCAAAGCTGGTTGGGTACAGCTATCACCTCCGAATCTCTTTCCACTAAGACATTGATTTCAAGTTTTGGAACAAGAAAACATTGGCCAGAGCTAGATTTGGTAAATACGGTGGATGAGACAGCAATTCGTAACCTAATTCGACAAATTTAGCGGTTGCCAGAGCGGATGAATGAGAAGGCTGGTTATACTGATGGAACGAAACCTTTTTCTGAATAAATACTAGCCCTTTTCCTTTAGTTCGGTATCGAAATGCGTCAGTACATCAACATAATATTAGTTGGTTACAGACTTCGTACTATCGGGACCTTCTTTTGGCATTGCAAAAATAATTAATAATAATTAAAACAGCCATGAAGAAGTGTGCTGAAAATAGATCTAGGAAAAGATAAAATAAATTCCCAAGTCAAAGGCACAACAAGTTTATAACGGATCTACTGAATAAAGACGGAAACACTGTCAAGCTGAATAGTAAGCCTATTAACGGACCACTGTAAGCTCAACAAACATATGGATAATAAGAGCTTGACATCGACATCGAAATGCGTCAGTACATCAACATAATATTAGTTAGTTATTATACTTCCCTTCTGTAAATAGTCAATAAAGATTAGGCATTTGGAATCGTGGCCATGTCTTATTGACCGCAAAAATGCTTTTTTACCTTCTCAGGGGAACGTTTATCAGAAAAAATCCATTGTTTTGATTGTGTTTTTGTCTCTGGAGTATAGTATTGTATCCAGGTTTCATCTACAGTGACATAACGACGAACACGAGTTCATATTTGCTTAACAATAAACAAACGTGGCACCCATCTTAGCATTAGCATTTTCATATTGAAATATTGATGCGAATTATAGTGTACCCATTCGGTTGATATGCTTACCTCACACTTTTATTCTCTTTACGATGAGACAATAATAGTATAGATTATTTCCGGGGTAGTTATTGTAAGTCAAGGCCCCGAACGATCCCCATATTTTGTACTTATATGACCACCTTTAAAAGCAGTGGACCTCTTACAAATCATTCCATCGAAAGGAGCAGATCCATCGTAATATTTCTACAATGTCTTTAATAATTTTTCCACTTAAAAATAATGTTTAATTAATGCACATTTTTTTCTTCATATTAATATAAAAAAAGAAACAGTTTAATTTAAACAATTGTAAAAACTTATCTATCATACAGATTTGGATGATATTTTAGCAGAAGGCTTCTAAAAGATGGTCGAAGCCAGATAGTAAAAGTGTAACCATCCTTTAAAAAGTCCCTCTTCTGTTAAATCACACTAACCTAGCAATTTTTGTTAATCATTCTCTATTCCTTTCCACTAGCACTCTTTTATCATTCCTCGTATTCCATGAGTATCTTAGGTGCTCTATTATCAGACAATCTTAAAACTTGTATTATTAATCTCATTATCCATGTGCGAACAACATCCATGTTAACGTTCTTGCCAAATTCTTCCGACTCTTCTCTTCCGATGATCACCCGCTAGCTTTTTTTTAAAACCTTCTTTCCTCTTCCGCACTTCTAGTGCACTTTTTCCAATTTTCTCAGAGTTCATATCTCGCTGACATAGTCTACTATTAGCCTAATAACATCTTTATAAATTGGTATCTTATTGACTTTATTTCTTAGGACTCAATTGAGAAAATATAAATACTTATTTCTAATTAATTGCCTTACACTTATTTCCTCCTCTATGCTCTGTAATGTCTTTCTAATGACTGTTCCTAGATAAGTAAACTTATCTACTTCCCCAAAATTTTAAATTTTATCATTCCTATCATTTATTATTAATTTCCATTCACTTACAAATACTCCTTCTGTCCAGATCGTAAACGCTTTCATTTCGTTTATTTCTAGCACCATTTTCTTTGTATTCTCCTTCAATCTTTCTAGAGTTTTTTGTAGCTCTTTTTTAATTGGTATCAATATAACCCTATAGTCAGGAAAAGGAAAATATTAATTTTTGGACAAGATTTCAAAAATCTCCTTATTTTAATCCTACAATTAATCTGCAAAATTCGATACATTCCACAAAATTTTCGATTATAACTGCAAACACGCTTTATCCATAACATGTCGAATTTCGTTCTCGAAGTCGTCAACTGTTTGTGGAAAGATCCCACAAAGTTGTACGGTGCTAAATTAAGACTACTAGAAAATTCTATGTAATAAGTCGTCTGTTATTCGAGTTATATGGTAGATGGTGTCGTTCTATTGGAACCATATGCTTATGTCATCCGGTTAGTGCCGAAAACCTCTACAATCAATTTACGGTAACAATCACCATTCAAAGTTACAGCATTTCCAGCATAATTTTTCTAAGAGTGTGGACATATTATCCTGCCCGAAATCTACACCATACTGATTCGTTTGATGAGCATTTGCTTTTCGTGAGTTACACAATAGTTTTTTGAGACCCAAATGTAACAACTTTTTTTTATGAATTCTATCAATTTTGTACACTTCAAGGTGCAGATTTTAAGTAAACTTCTCGAAATGTCCAATTACTATTCGCGATGCCAAGTCGAGGTTTCCGGATTTGCAGCGACACTTTCATAAACCAGAGATCACATTCTTACTGGACCTCGCGCCATGTTAGCACCCACGAGGTCTTGGAGTCAATGCCTATTGCCTATCCAGTTTCATCAAATCAATCTTCGTACGGTTGACTAATTTATTGCATAGTATTAGAGTTAATAACCCAAAACTACTTTCAATATGGGCCATCTTTTTCGTTTAGAAATAAATGTATAAGTTATCTATATCTCCAATTATTTAAATAATGAATGGCAGTGTAAGCTGAAGCCGACAAAATAAGTAAGCTAATTGTTTATATCAAATGTTACACAAATAATTTAAAATATAGAAATTTACCTCATTATCATAACATCACATTAAATTTTTCATGTGCAATATTTGTTAATAATTTCTACAATGTCAACAAAAATCCTAAATGTAAGATTGTTGACAGTTATCAAAAATCTTATTATCGTTGGTAAAATATTTGTTTAGAAATAAACTGTAAATTTTAATTAAAAATGTCGACATCTGCTTAGGTGATTAATTAATATATTCAAAGCAATTAATTAGTTTGGCATACCACTCTGTTCTACTAGAAGCATTATATATTTTTAGGTTTTCTCATTAAATATCGCGGCAGAAGACAAGATTAAAGGATCTACATATATAGGTAAGTAGTAATTTCTGAAAACTTTCCAGCTTAATATGTTGTAGCTGCGATACTTGACAAACGAATTGAAAAGATTTACATATTTAAAAATATAATGAAATCAAGAAATAAAATATGATTCATAAAAAATTATTATTACCCTTACACGAATAACTCTCATAACTTTTCGGTGCATTAATTTTTTGAAAACAATCTTCTAAAATACATTACAGATTGGAATTTGTAAGGTAAAATTTATTAGGGGTAAGTGCTCTATATTTTCGGCCTCATAGGCTTATAGATACTAAAACATGTTCAAAGTGTATTGTGCCACAGTTGTACATGCGGCCAAACCTACACTATATTTAGTAAAATCCTACGAGCAGTAGTTATCAATCTCCAATCAGGTAACGTCATTAGTGCATGAAAATGTCTCGGTTAACAGAAGTTGAATATCGAACGACCGTTAAATTCTTAACGAATGAAGGGACTTCGCCCTATCAAATTAAACAACCTTTAGACGGAGTTTGTGGTTATTTATCTCCTTCATGTTCTACAATAAAAAAGTGAGCAAAACGATTTCCGTTTGAACAAGGAATTTCTTAAAGATAATGAGCGCCAATTGAAACGATAACGCAACAAAACATTTCATTTTGAAGAGTAAGTATTAGAAGATCGCCTTTTGACAGTGAAGGAATTATTAGTAATGTCAAGCATTTTTGAAACAACTGTTCGCAGAATTCTGAATGATCATTTGAATATGAATAAGGTTAGTGCAAGATGGGTACCACGATTTCTGCACCACAACGTCAGCGTCGTTGAATGTATGCTCTCATTTTTAAACATGTGTCAAGACATCCCAAAACATATTGAGGAGATAAAACAATAGTTCAGTATTATTATCCTCTGCTCAAAAGGAGTTCATAAAATTGTGGTGTTTAGATGAAGGTCGCCCCATAATGGCAAAAATCGCTCAATCAGAGAAAAGATTATAGTGACAATATTTTGTGATTGTAAGTGTATTTTACTGATCGCAATACGACTTTCAACAACACAAAATATGTTCGTTTGTTAAATAGATCGGGAGACAATATTCGTGAAAAACGTCGTGAAAAATTATCAGAAAGTGTGATTACTGCATGACAATACACCCGTTCATAGTGCTGCAATTCGCCAATACTTTCAAGAAATTGAACATCTACGGTAGAGTTCTAATGTGGCTCCTAGTGAATATTATTTATTTCTTACTAGTTTATTACAAAATAACCCGATAGGACAGAAAAAAGGTAAATATGCTTGATGTGTTTTGGTGTTTAAGTAAATAAGAGTGGCGGACAAGAAGGTGTCAAGCTGATAAAAGTTGCGGATTCCAGACCCCAAAGAGAGAGTCCCAAAAAAATCTTATAAATGGCATCATTTATAAGACTTTTGGGAAGTTTTTTTGTGGTCTGTAACCCACAAGTTTAACCTTCTTGTACATCACTCTTATTTGCATAAAGACTAAAACAAATTCGGTATATTTACATTTTTTTCTGTCGTATTTTGGAATAAACTAGTCCACAACTTTTTAGGGAATACATTGTACTTTGAGAAAGAAATGTTACTAGTTTCAAAGGTATCTTAAATTCATAGTTGGAAAGAACTTGAGTTTAGTTTATGGGGTTTAAAGTTTTCAAATTAATTAGTAATTACAATTACTGATTAATTATTTCTTATCTAACTAAAACCTAGTTGGAGAGTAAAATATAGTTAACATTCGAAATCTCTTATTTACTTATCATAATAAGACATGAAAACAAAAAATAAACAAATTGTGCGGCTCAATGGGCTTGAACTCCGGCGCAATCACTAGACCGCGTACGATTTGATTTTTTTTTTCTAACGGTGTTCCCGAAAATCGTTAATAGCTCAGCTTCTTATAAAGATTAAAAAAAGTGTTGTCTGCAGCACATAATGTAGATTGCTTTCACAAATTTTCACGCATTTGTTTAAAATACCTAGGATTCTTCATTCAGGCAAACTTTACCTTCCAAATTTGAATATATTTGTATATATCTCTTTACACACATGCTTTTTTAATGCAAAAAAATATGTCCAACGCTGTCGACCATGGAGATTCTAAAAAACATGCCGCCGTCGACCAATATTAATTTTCCTGAAATAAAAATTGTGGAGCAAAGATGAGTTTTTATACTTTTTTTAAATATCTTTTCTACAGGATTGTAATTATTCATAGTCAAAACATATCTAAGTGTATCTCGTCGAAAGAAATCTATTGGTACCACCAGCGACGCCCTAGTTTTAAAACTGACTGACTTAAGAGGTTCCAAATCTTGGGGTTTTATACCAGTTATACCATGGAAGATGCCCCAGCCGAGTCCAAGTGCATTTTTTTGTGAAAAACGCTGGTAAACGAAAGCTTTGTCGGTTGCTGGGATCCAGGATGATATAACTTTTTGTTATGCCAAGTATTTTAGGGTACCTCACTAACGTGCTTATCCTGATTAAAAAAAGATAATAAGGAATGTAATTTTCCTGAAGATATAGAGTTTCAAACAGCCATAACACAATATTTTAAGGAGAAAGCATCATATTATTTTGACAAAGATATAGAATTATTAATTAACCGTAATAAATCCAGTGAAATTAGTGGAAGTTATATTTAAAAATAAAAATGATCAAATTTTCAAAACTTTAGTTTTTCGGTCAGGCCGAGAACATAGCACCATATCTTCTCGTCCTGACTCGTACATTGCCTGCTTTATAACCCGCATTACGAATTGTATAATCACAAGCTTGAATTAATTCAGCTAAAACTTACCAAATTTCTAAGATGCATAAACGACTTTTGCTACCATGCTAGAAATGTTGATAATTCATATCTATTATTCCCTTTCAAAATACCTATGCTTTCTTTTCGAAGAGTTGCCATGTATATCACTTGCTTATATAATTTATTTCAAATTCTATTCATTATACAACGTGTTTCAAAAAGAACTTCATCTCAGTAGGCACTGAGTTACTAGTAGTTGCAAATTATTATAAACCACTCGCCTTCTATTTATTTAACTATTTATCTAATGTCATTTTGACATATATCATTTTGTGACTAGCAACATAATTTTTTCTTACAAATATTTTTTTTAACTTAATAAACAATACTACTAAAAAACGTTCACATTGCAAGAAAATATTTTTATTGTTGAAGCATATTTCCGAAATGAATAATTTCTTAACGAAGAATGGCAATATTCCTATGCGGAATGTAACAGTTTCACTTGCAGTTTCTTAATAGAGTTGTGGATAATCCGCTTTACATCATCACATTCGTCTAGTTCGAGCTACAGGATCTGTGTTAAAAGGCAAAATGACTTAAGGATACAATTACAATTTAATATAATGAAATAACACCAAATGTATTACAGAATTTTTGAAAACATAAAACGTCGTATTGCACAGAATGGTGACCATTTTGAACACTTGTTATAAATTATAATAATTAAAATTTATTATTTAGTCATTATTATTGTAAATATCCTTTCTACACTTTACGACGCTATTTTATTCGAATTTTTCATTTTTTGATGTAACTCAAGGCATCCCCATAAAAGTTTCTAATTCACGCCTTTAACAGCTCAGTGGTAGAGCAATGGTTCGGCAAGCCAGAGGTCGTGGGTTCGATTCCTACTGAACCCTGGAACGCTACACTTATTTTCAGGACTTAATCTGCTACAGTGGGTTCAGGTGTACCCTAAATAAAAGTTAGCTAATTTTTGTCAATGAATGTGTTTATTTAAATATAACCCAAAAACAAGTTAAAATAACTTTCTACATTTGGGTTTATTCAGCTAAATAGTATTTTATTATCACTCCGCACAAGTTGGACAAATTTTCTTTTGATGTTGTAAACAAATAAATTTTCTGCGTATATCGCAGTTGACCCTCGATTTTCGGTCTTGGTTTCTCTGGCAAAATGAACATCTATCGGTAGTAGCAGGTGGCCTTGTTAGTACTTCTACTGGAGGGGTTATTTTTAGTACATTGCATATAGTTTGACGGAGTTCACGCCTCATAGTTGAAGTTTGCAAGCGACTTTGCATATGAGGTTTCACTAAATCAAGTGCAAGTTTTTTCAGGTAATCTCTTCTGTTTTTGACAATTTATTTATTTGGTGCATTCGAACCTCTTAAAAGTACCAACGAGTTATATCCCACAATATTTAGGAAATTGTAAAACAGGCATAATGGCCAACGACGTGTTTTTCTACTAGTAGAATAAGTGTGGCACAGTTGGTCCAAAGTGTCCACTCCTCCCTTGGTGGAATTATAAAATTCTATAATTTCTGGTAATTTGGTGGTATTTGACTTATCACCTTGTTCATGCATTGTTGAAAGCATGATAACAGTTTTTTTCTTAGTTTTTGGTGGACAATATGATAATAATGTAAGTTGGTCACTTGGTGGAATTATAAAATTCTATAATTTCTGGTAATTTGGTGGTATTTGACTCATCACCTTGTTCATGCATTGTTGAAAGCATGATAACAGTTTTTTTCTTAGTTTTTGGTGGACAATATGATAATAATGTAAGTTGATCACTATAGCAAAACATGGCGGAGTTTATCTGCCTCTCGTTGAGGTCCAAGAATGATGGAGGAATTTCTGTTTTATTTTTCTTCAGTGTACCTACAACTGTAATTTTTTTTTTTCTAAAAGGTTTTTTGCCGTCGTCACAGATGTGAACCAGTTGTCCATTGTCAGATTTCTATTGGTTCCTTGAAAAGAAGTGGTAAGTTTATCGCAATAATGCTGGGCAACAGGAATATTAGATGGTGTGGAGTTTTTGCCTATATAAACTTCAGCGTCGAGTACATAAGCCGTTTTAGCATCACAGCACATCACAATTTTAATCCCATATTTATCGGGTTTTGAAGGAATATACATTTTGAAAGGACATCGGCCACGAAATCCAACCAATTGTTCATCAATTGTGGTGTACTCCGAAGGTACATATAAGTTTTTCATTTTGTTATCGATTTCTCTTCTTTCAGCTCTGGTGTTTTTATCGTCAAACCGGAGGCAGTTTACTAAAAATCTAAAACGTGCTTCGGGCATTGTTGCTCGAAATATGGGTATACCATTGTCTTTATCAAAGAGTTCTTTTGTAAATACTCCATTCATCTTCATTACGCCGGCATAATAGAATAAACCAAAGAGAGCCATCATTTCAACATTATCTGTGTCTCTGGTGTAGGAAGGTTTATTAGCTATTGGTGTATCTTCTGTATCACTATTGCCCATTTCTTTGCCATATTTCAATCTTTGAATTTTTATTTCTTTGTTGGTATGTTCTGTTATCGAATCCAGATTTTCTCTGGTGAAACAAAATTGCCATGCTTCTATTCCTGATTGTATTTGTCTTGATTCATTTTTATTTCCGGGTAAATGAATAACAAGATTTCTTTTTGGTGTACGATGAACTGCTCCTTTCACACCTGACCATTTGAATCCATTTTTGCCCCTTAGTTTGGTGGAAACCTTGAAAACTTTAACCTTATCTTGGTCTGCAAGCTGTATCTGTGCCAAGGGTACATCGTCCTCAGAATTATAGACGGGTGTAAGGGATCCTGAGGTTGGACTGGAATAGAGGAAACTATTGGGTCGTCTTCAGTTTCAGACTCTTTGTCCTCTTCGAGGTCCTCTCTAAAATCTGGTATAATAACATGGTCCTCATCGATCTCGTCCTGAGAACCCTCGGAATCAGAGTCATAAAGAATACGGTGTATTTCAGCTAGATCATCAGGATTTCTTAGATCGAAAATCTTATTTCGAGAAGCCATTACTTGCGTGATCTAAAAAACAACAATTAAATTAAAAAATAGCATAAACTATGCAGTAAAAACATTAATAATCAAATAATTTAGTAAAACAAATTTATACTTACAAGCGAGAATAAATTTAATACAGTCTTATTCTGCTACACTGGGGTACACATGTACCCCAACTATCAAATATCTCAAAGATGCAAACGCGCTGTCTTTCACCAATATCGCACATGAACTGTCGCATCGTGTGCTGAAACTACTCAAAAGCCCGCGAGCGCAGCTCCATCTATTTTCGATTAGCGGGATTTTTGAAGAAGGCTGGGGTACATGTGTACCCCAAATAGCATTTCAGGGTTAAGGGCGAATTTTTTTCTATGAAAAATTCGAATAAAATAGCGTCGTAAAGTGTAGAAAGAATATTTACAATTACATTACCTCGCGAAAATGCAATAAATTAGTTATTATTATATTAGTTATTTACCTTGGTTGTCTGATTAATATCCCTCTTTAAAGTTTTCTTATTAAATAAATTAATCTAATTGTACTTGTTATTAATTTCATCATCATATCTCTCGATGATAAATTTTGACGGTGACAGATAAATAACTTTCATATCATTTAATCTATACCACATTTCAAGAATGCGGAACATCATAATTTATACGAGAAATTCATGGACAATTAGATAATTCTTTCTGAAACACGTTGTACTACGTTACTGCGGCAGTGAAATTCGTTGCCCCCGCCCCCTCTTCGCTTTTTATCCATCTTTTCCTTGACTAAATTTCATTTATACGCTATATGTGAAATTTTAACAATATTTCTCAATATTCTGATATTCACTTCAATACACTAAATAAATTAAAAACAATTCTGCACGAACGCTAATATATACAGTCAATAAGTGGGTATTTAGTCTCAGGATGACTCTATGATTATACAAAAGGGTAACTAGACTCATGATAAGCTATGGAGCAGTCGTATGATAGCCGAAAACTAAGCACAAAGGAGGACTAAGTGCCATAGAAAGACTATCAAAGTGTGAGAATAACTCCCGTAGCTGCGCTAGAGATGATACTATTTTACATAAATATACCACCTTTCAATACCCATGTACAGTACAAACGAATGCAATGAAAAATATCCACAAGCCAAGTCCACGGCACTGACCAACATAAGTTGAGAGATGAACTCAAGGCAGATTCCATTACAGGGAAACCGGGGTGATGTCATGGCTCAAAAATTCGATTTTGATAATAAATATAAAATGGTTATACCAGATAAGGAAGAGTATAAATTCCGAAATATCGCTGTTATACTGACGGTTCTAAAATATACAAAAGTGTTGGGGTCGGAATATATGGGCTCAAAGAAAGTATGACGATCCAAATGAGCCTAAGTAGAGATTCTTCAAGCGAAAGTGGCCGCATTGCCTTATTGCGTTGAAGAAATTAATAGACAATGTGGAAAGTATCGTACCATAAATGGGACTGTGTGGTGCCCTAAACGAGCTCAGTAATCACAAGAAGGTGACATTAACCTGGGTTCCAGGGAACGAAGGCCATAGGTTTAATAAGAAGGTGGGCGAATTGGCTCAATGAGCCTCATCTACAGCCTTCGTACTATCGGGGCCTTCCTTTGGCATTGCAAAAATAATTATTAAAACAGCCTTGAAAAACTTGGCTGAAAATAGATAGAATAGAGTAAGTTCAACAAACACATGGATAATATGAGCGTGATAAAAAAATGGTATGTAGATTCTGCCAAAATGAGTAGGAAACCGCGACTCACCTACTAAGCCAACGTGAAAGTTTGACAAGAATGCGGTTCCTACTAGTGGGAGATCAAATCCTAAAGCGGAACTATATTTAAAAGAAGAACAGGACCAGAAAAAGTACTCTAACGAGGCACGAAGACCGCAGTAGATCTAGAAAGGTCGCAGTGGAATAGGCCTTACGACCACCTCAAGTAATCGAATCTAATAATCCATAAATTAACAATATTTCTCTTAATGTTGTATATGTATACAGATATTGGTACTTAGTTAGTTTTCTTTGATTATATGTACATTTATAGTTTCATTTATAAACTATAAATTCACCTTCAGTTAATGTTACGAAAATGTTCCTATTATTTAGATTTTCTATTGGGCAATAAATACTGTTATTATTATTATTATTATTATCAAAAAATTATTCTTTTCTACTGCAAATAGTTACTAAATGAACATAAGAGAAATAATTAATATATTTATTTGAGTAATGTAAAGGTTTCCAAAATGATTGATTGAAACCTATTTAACAGTTTTCTAAATTCGACAGTCGCCATATATAGTAATCGAATTCATTAGTGTCAAGACGTTGGCATAGTTACTATAATATGAATAACTGTAAATTACAAATTACAAATTACAAATAATTTTATATTTTAACCGTACGTTTTTTGCTACTAATTAGTAATTAATCCATACAATTCAATATTTCTTACTAATATCTCACACTCAATACAATACTGTATTTATGTTGCTTATATAGCAATCATTCTTGTTTCACACTGACCGTAATATAAAAATAAAATTTAAATTAAAATATTGAAGCTGTGATGCCTAGTGGGCGATTTATATGACTACTAATAACATACTTTACCTATTTGGAAAGCAAATTGTAAAATAAAAGGGTAAAAAGGATTGAATATATCGAAGAGTATGTATTCAACTGCTTTTCGCTGCAAAGAAACGGTATTTCCATATTTAACACTTATATTAAACGTATTATAAAGACAAGCGTCAGTTGGTGCCGAGAAGGTCGTTTTACCGTTGTGGCTGAGAGCAAGTGATGAATAAAATGAAAACTTTTATGTGATACATTCATTGCTTTTAGTACTTGCATAAGCATTTTATACCTAGTCATTAAACCTACATATACGAGTACATTCGTTCCGAATTCTTGTTCATTGTCGAAAATCCATAATTTTATTGATCATCGGTTTTTAGTATTCAGTCCAAAATCGGAGTTCTTACAAAATCCGAAAAACACATAATCACCGTATTAAAAAAATACCATCACTTCAATTTAACTTAATTAAACACTATGTGTGCATTGCTAATAAATAATTTAACAGTAAATTTGTTATTTGCTTCATAATTTAACTGTATGTTGCACTTAAAGTATCAATTTTTGGAAAATAAAATAATATATATACTACAATATATAAACAATTCTTCTCAACAGAAACCGGTACCCGAAAAAAAATCCTAATCCAAAAAAACGAATCTCTCACATATTAGCGTGGTGCGAATTCAAACTCATTACTTGTACTAGACGCTATAGGAAACTCTTGCCATAATAATAAATACAAATGTAAAGATAAACAGTGGGATACAAGTGGAAATAATGAAGCACAAATAAATATATCTAAAATTCAGAACACTTTAACAACAAAAAAATATTTTTTATACGCTTTCCTTCCTCATTAATGCAGATATTCTAAAGTTTCAATACGTCATTAACAATTTAATGACTGAACGGTGCAAATGATAAGAGCATCAGGCGATGGGAATGGATCGAGGATTCAATCCTCGGGACCGGCATGTGAGAGATTGTTTTTTCCAGGATGGATATGCTCTTCATTTGCCCTTAAATGATAGGAAGCGAAAACTAAATCAACATTTATACGCCATGGAACACTTTACAGACACCAATATACACACTAAACCGTTCTGAGGTCATGACAAGCTTTCAGTTTAAGACATTGTGGCTCTATACACACGCCACAAAAAATCCATTGCAAAAACGTTCTGGCATCTCCACAAAATGTTTCCCAACAGCTGCTATAAGTTCGTCAGCGTTCCTAAACTTGATGATCGCTTCTGTTTGTGTGTAATTTTTGGATTACGTGAACAAACGAATTTATCATATTACAATATATACATAAAACGCAGCATAATTTCTAATTTGACATTCTTAAACATAAAATAACATCGCGAGAAGCAAGCATGTGCTGAAAGAACGTCTCAGCATTGCCCAGTAGAATTTTGAAAGCGATAACTTTGATGGCAGACGCTACCAAAAACTGAGTATAAAATAACATTAAAATATTTAACTAACATATCGATTTCTTCCTTTACCACTTATTGGGAGTACAGATAAAGTAGAATCCGATCATTCTGGAAAAATCCTGACTGCAGAACATATTGCCTTTGCTGAAAATTCGGTAGTAGCTAACTCGCCAATAAAAGTTAAAGAACATTATCAGTAATGTCGCAGTTTACGAATACGAGCGTTAAAGACTGCTTCACCATTATTTACGAAGGAACAAGGTTGGATACCGAAACTTAATTCGACTAATAAACGCTAACTTCGTACCCATTGCACGCGATGTTTGTCATTCCTTAAATGTTGATTATTGTGATCCATCGTCCAAAATATAATCTGAAGTAGCGAAGACTAAATAAGCAAATTCTACGCGCCTTAATCGGAAAAAAGAATTATGAGAATGTTTTTTTAGGATTGTGAGGAAATCCTCCAAGTTGTAAATCGAGATATAATTAAGGTGAGGGTGAAGCGCACTCACCTCTAGATTTTACTACTTCAATTTCTATACTTACTGTATTTTACTATAAAGCACTCTAAATGTGAACGTAAACGTGAATGTAGAACGTAACGTTGAACGTATCGTAAACGTGAGCATAAAACGTAGTAATTCTAGTAATCTTATGAAAAGAATTTTCTAATAATTTAATTTCTGGAAATGGTGATTTGTATTATCCTCTTGCTGCCCGGACAGAGTCTTACATATAGGGTTTTTAAAAAGCAAAGTTTATGTTTCAAAACTAACAAATCTTGATGAACTGCAAAGAAGCATTAAAAGAGAAATTCAAGCAATATCCCTAAAATTACTCAATAAAGTCATGTCCAAATCCATCAAGAATCAAAGTCAAGTTAGTAAAAGTAATGGGGTGATTTGAAGCATTTTTAATAAATAAAACTCTTGTTCATCCACTTTAATAAATAGTTATTGTATAATTTGTTATATTTATCACTAAATAGTTAATTAGCAATTAAATATATATATATTTACTATACGAATTTACTATATATATATATATATATATATATATAAGTGTTAAGATAATTTCTTAGCCGTATATTAAATATAACAATTAGACCATATTTTTCAATTAAAAAATTTCGTATGATTTGATTTGTAATTTATAGACAGCAATGTTTACATCCCCACTTACTCTGCAATTACATACATTCTAATTTGATATTTGTAAATATTTCATATAAAAGCCGAAAAACTCCAATAATTTATCAATTTCTATATTTAATATACGGCTAAGAAATTATCTTAACACTCATATAGCTATGGAGTAATAATTAGCATTTCCAACATTCAAATCTGACATCTGCTCTCAAAATACTGACATCTGCTTTCAATAACTCACATCTACTTTCAAAATAGGCATCTGCTTTGTAATCTGACGTTTTATTTCATAACTAACACCTGCTTTCAAATCAGACATCTGCTTTCATTAACTGGCATTTGCTTTCACTAACTGACATCTGCTATCAAAACTAACATGAGCTTTCAAAACTGACTTCTGCTTTCAACTTGACATCTACATTCAATAACTGACATATGATTCATTAACACTGTTACTTTATAATGCATTTCTAAATAGCTTGAACCTGGGTCTATTGTGCCTTAGTGGTAAAAGCGACAGCCCGGCAAGCTGTAGACTTGGGTTCGAGTCCTAACGTAGACCATATTTTTCAATTAAAAAAAATGACGTATGATTTGCTTTGTAATTTGTAGACACCAATGTTTACATCCCCATTTACGCTGCAATTACATACATTCTAATTTGATATTTGTAAATATTTCATATAAAAGCCGAAAAACTCTCAATACTCTCAATAATTTATCAATTGTTATATATATATATATATATATATATATATATATATATATATATATATATATATACATATGAAAAAATGTGTGAAAGTCGGATCCACCCCGGAATGCGCAGACGCCAGCGTTTCATGGTTTTACCAATCATCGGGGCACCCACATCCAGGAAAGACACGACTTTCATTTCTATACGAAGTGTATATATACTAATTGTGATAAACGTAATGTTAATGAGAATCAATAATCAATAAATTCTCACATTACTGCCAATGCCGCTCTAATTCGTTGCAATAATTTATACACCTGACACATTTGCCTAAGAATGTAGTTGCAACGCGTCGCGGCGCCAACTGACCGAGTTCTACGGGAAAATGAAAAAATGTGTGAAAGTCGTATCCATATATATACATATATATATATATATAGTATATATAGTATATATATATATATATATATAATATTTTCGTGACCTTGGTATGATATGGTAAATTCAATCAGTTGGCGATTAAAGGTCTGGCTTTACTTTAAAGTATATATATTTAAAACAACCCTACATGTTTCGGCAATGATGCCTTTATCAAGGATATAAAATATAAATGACAGTATACAAATGTCATATAATTGAGTTGCTATGCATAAAATTATTCAAAGATACATTCCAATTGAATAATAATAAATCATGCCTTAGTATTCCAAAAACAGAAGACAACAAAAACAGGGAAAAGCAAGACATGAGTTATTATTATGTATGCGCCCGTGGAGCGTCTTAAGATGCAAAGTTGTCGGCATTCGCCTTAAACGAGAAGGAAAACCACGAAAACCTACTCGGACACCTAGACAGGAATCAAAACACGGAACAGTCAGCCTGATAAGCAAATGTATATGTATTTAAATAATAACTCATGTCTTGCTTTTCCCTGTTTCTGTTGCCTTCTGTTTTTGGAATACTAAGGCATGATTTATTATTATTCAATTGGAAGGTATCTTTGAATAATTTTATCCATAGCAACTCAATTATATGACATTTATATACTGTCATTTATATTTTATATCCTTGATAAAGGCATCATTGCCGAAACATGTAGGGTTGTTTTAAATATATATACTTTAAAGTAAAGCCAGATCTTTAATCGCCAACTGATTGAATTTACTATATATATATATATATATATATATATATATATATATATATATATAGTAAATTCGATTTGTTGGCGATTTAAGGTCTGGAGATTTACTTCAAAATGTATATATTTAAAACAATCCTAAATGTTTCGGCAGATGATGCCTTTTTCAAAGAATATAAAATATAAATGACAGTATATTAATGTCATACTTATACATTTGTAATTGCCATGGATAAAATTATTCAAAGCTACATACCTAAAATAGAAAAAAATCGAGAAATACATGTCATCTATAAAATACCATGTCGCGATGGTATTTTATAGATGACATGTGTTTCTCGATTTCTTTCTATTTTAGGTTTAAGTTTTGGAAATAGATGTTTATTAGTATTACTAAGTTTATATGTTCTAGCTATATCATATTTTTTTAAAGTGTATTAAATTTTTTCTGATAATTGTGGAATATATGGAATCGTGATATATGTTGTGTCATTGTTTAAATTGTTATTGGTGTCTGCAGTGATGTTTATTTACTGGATTCTTTTTTTAATTGTTTGGTCTATAAGTTGTGGTGGATAATTATTATCTGTTAAGATTGTTTTAATGTATTGAGTATGTGATAGTTTTACTGCTCTATCAATCTTAACAGATAATAATTATGGTGGTCTATTGTGGCTTAATTGGTACAACAACGGCCCGGCAAACCGTAGACTTGGGTTCAAGTCCCGACGTAGACGAAATTTTTCAATTAAAAATTTCGTGTGATTTGCTTTGTAATTTGTAGACAGCAATATTTACATTCCCATTTACTTTGAAATTACATACACAATTTGATCATATTTGTAAATATTTCATATAAAAGCCGTGAAACTCCAAGAATTATCACTAAGAAATTATCTAAACACACATATAGCTATGGAGTAATAATTAGCAACTTCAAACCTTCAAAACTGATATCTGCTTTCAAAACTGACATTTGCTTTCAAATACTGATATCTGCTTTCAATAATTAACATCTGCTTTCAATAACTGACATTTGCTTTCATTAACAGACATCTGCTTTCAAAACTGACATCTGCTTTCAAAACTGACTTCTGCTTTCAAACCTGACATCTACTTTCAATAACTGACATCTGACATTTCTAATTACCTTGAACCAAGGTCTATCGTGGCTTAATTGGTAAAGCAACGATCGGGCAAACCGTAGACTTGGGTTCACGTCTCAACGAAGACAAAATTCTTCAATTAAAAATTTCGTATGATTTGCTTTGTAATTTGTAGACAGCAATATTTACATTCACATTTACTTCGCAATTACATACTGATTTGATAATATTTGTAAATATTTCATATAAAAGCCGAAAAATTCCAAGAATTTGTCAATTGATATATTAAATGAACGGCTAAGAAATTATCTAAACATATATAAATATATGTATATATATATATATATAAATATATATATATATATATATATATATATATATTGTTATGGGACAAGGCATACTCATATTCCAGCACCTATGATGGGAAATACAAAATATTCAATTAGTAAATTCAACATAAAAAGGGTTAAACAAGCGAGGTTAATATGTTAAATTAGTATCGAAATGTATATAAATTAATTGAACGACAATATTGTATTCTTTAAATTAACATATTTCTATTTCTTTAATTACTTTTATATTTATTATTTCAATTTCATAATTCAAATCTAACCGCGAAATTAATGAGATGTAATTTATCTACATCCATATTTGTATCGATACTAGTTAAACACGCCCACTTATTTTCAAAGCAAACTAACCCGCGAACCAATATTTACTATGCGCATAAAGCAGAATTTAGCATAAGAAAATATATTTACCGAACGTTAAAATTAACCTATAAATTTTATCATTTAAGGAAAATAATAATATTGTCTATTTTATGTCTGTAAAAGTAATTAGTAAAAGTAAAACTTCGAGGCTATTTGTAATTATTATACTAGGCTTTGGAGATAAACAAACGATATCGGCATCTTTGACTTGAAATCTAAAGAGCATATAGACGCATTTTCGATCAATTTATTAGAAAAATTTATAAACAAGTGTTAAAACCAGTGAAATCATCAATAAAATAATTTGAAAACGTCGTTTCTGAAATCTCTTTAATATACATAGATGTATTGCGACACATCACTCGAAAATTTATCTTTAAAAATATTAAATACAAGTGAAAACCTCTAAATTAATTATACTAATTGTGAATTGGATATTTTCTACATCAACGAAGAACAAACCTCAATCCTATCACTCGACAGCGGCCGTAAAATCGCAAGAGCATCATACGAATACAGAGTCCGAAGAAATTGACGAACGCGTAGATATTCTTCTCCATTCCTCTCAACTTCAAGCCTTCATCCTCCAGTCCTATATATTCTTTTCCCGTAAGTCCTTTTCGAGAACTTGCAGCCAACTAGTCCTTGGTCGCCCTTTTCGTCTATTGAGCATAGATCTTACTTGTTTTATTCGTTTCACCGGGCGCTCTTCTTCTCTCCTTTCGATGTGTCCCAGCCATCTTATCCGTTGGGCTTTTACAAAATCCGTTATTTTTGGTTCTGGGTACAGCTCTCGTTGTTATTTAGCTTTCCCACCCATCTTTCGTGTTTTTTCCGCCGAAAATCCTCTTCAGAATTAGCAATTAAAGCTTTAGCTATATCCATAAATAACCCGACTAGCTCATTTTTGTTATTTAAGCCGCATATAGTTTCTTCAATGAGTTGAAAGGCAGACACTGTTATTGATCTAGTTATTTATTTAGTTACATTTTAGTTAATTAAAATACTATGATTTTCCCCAAAGCTAAATATTCTTTTTTGAATTAGTGTTATAAATGAACTAATCTCTAATCATTTTTATATCCGTTCTTGTAAATTAGTGTTATAATATGTAGTTTGTTTCAGTCGATATGAAAACTTTCCGTATATAAACCATGCCTTTATAATATGTGCTAATGGGATCACTAACTTACTTTCCAGTATTTTAGGAGAACTATAGTCCATTTTCTCCCATAACTGCTGTGTTAGTTAAATCAGAGAGAATCTTCTTATTTCATCATAATTTATTACACGTTATGAAAATATGCGAGATACAGTATATTGCTTTGTTTTCGTTTCAGCATATTTCATTCAATTTGTCTCCCATGCAATCACGTATTTGTAAATTATTTATTAATTTAAGTATGAAATATAATTTTAAATTGGTAATATTTAAATTGTAACATCTTTTTTGGCGAACTTTGAAATAGTATATTTTATTCAAAATAACACATTCAGTATTTTCTAATTGAAAAATAATTGCTGAAAAATTTGAATTGAATCACCTTATATAAAAGTTTTCTCCTATATATATTATATATTATATATTATATTAGAATGACCTATTATTTATATAAATAAGTATATGTTACGTCATGCGTTCTAAATTCTAAAGATTTAAATTACATAAAGTCAGACATAGTAATCATTTGCAGACTAAAGAACCTACATATAAGATTTATTTTGCTATTGTTTAACTGGGAGTGGACGTAACGGCACATGTGCCACTTACCCATTTTGCAAACTCATGTTAAAGTAATGTACTTTCTACAAGGAAACACAGCTTTTGATTTATTGGAATTATATTGCATTTAGGAAAATCCTTTCGTAATATTACCTAACGCTTTTATCAAAAATTACATTGACTCTTCATTTTTTATTTACAGGTGTTAATCTTTTTATACATATGCGTTCTGATTCTGATACTAGTTTAGAAATTTCTCCATGACGTACAGGTATTGAGATATTTGCTTAAATAGCTTTTTCCAAGAATATGTTGAATTTTAATATACATATTTAAAATTATATTTCATTTTATCGATTTAAATGCAAAATATTAAAAAAATATTGCCTAACATGTTACAACAAGTTCGAAAATGTCTCAGCATATTTGTTAACGTCGTATGCATTTAGCCGTGCCCTTATAAGCTCTACAATCATTTAATTAATATTAAAGAATTAATACTTCTGTTCTATGTTTGTTTATAAGAAGCTTTCTACGAATTATTGAAATCAAATTAAACCTGTTTATGATACATCTTCAACGTGCTACTGTACACCGTTCACGATTCGAAGACGTACACGCCATCAACAGAATTTTCGGAATCATCAACACAAAAATAATAAACGATGTACAATAACAAGTGTTCATTTGAAAAGTGAATCTAGTACCATGTGATTTACTGAGAACATTTTGAAGTATGTCGTACATTAAAATTTACTACTTAACCTACGAAGTCGTATATTTTGACAGTTTCATACATACAAATAAATAACAAATAATAGGTATTTATTGAAAACTATAGCAAATGTTGAAAATGTTGTCCTTCAAGATCAATGCACTTTAAAATCATCCGTTCAAAATTTCTGATGATATTCTGCGACATTACTCGCTTGTTATTAATTTCCATGCATTTCTGTTCGATTCTCTGTAGCAAATCATTCAAATTCAATATAGGTGTTCGAAATATGTTATTTTTTAGATAAGGCCACAAAAAGAAGTCGCAAGGTGTTAAATCGCATGAACGTGTAGGTCAGGCAATTTCAGTATTTCGACTAATTATACGCTCTTCAAAAAATTCTCTTAAATAATCCAAAGATTCTGCAGTACAGTGACAAGGTGCTCCGTCTTGTTGGAAATATGCATTTTGAAGTTTATCATCATGCAACTGATTGACAAATGGTTGTCAAATTTCCGTACGGTACCTTTGAGCAGTTAACGTTCCCTGAAAAAATATTGGTCCAATGATTCGCCTTTGGCTTATCGCTGCCCAAACACCAATTTTCTCTGGATGTAGCGATTCTTCATTAATTACATGTTGATTTTCACTACTCCAAATTCTTGTATTGTGTGAATTTAGGTATCCCGTTTTATAAAACCATGCTTCATCAGTAAAGATGACTCTTTGCGAAAGTTCTCCATTATTGTTCATATTTACAAACCAATTACAAAACTGTAGTCTACGTGGGTAATAAATTTCTAGCAATTCTTGTACTGCTGTGACACGGTATGGATAAAGTTGCTTATCTTTTTTTAATAACTTGTGAGTTGTACCAACAGAAAGGTTTATTTGTTGACTCAAATGTCGAACAGATGTTTGTGGTTCATTTTCCATTATTTCTTCAACACGATTGACAACTTGAGGTGTACGTTTCTTAGCTGCTCCGCTGCCTGATTTTCTTAAGAGACTACCAGTTTCAGAAAAAAGTTTTAAAGTTCTATCCAAAGTATTCTTAAATTGTATATAATCTATTACAAAATGTGGAAACTCAACTTGAAATTCTACCTTGCTATCTTGAACTGAATAAACCCATAAACCATCAATTTTATTACCACTTCGAAAATAAGCCTGGACTAAAAAAAAATTATGTTCTAAAGTGAAAGCCATTTTAAAACTGAGAAGCAATTTATTTAAACCAGAATTGACGCACGATTATTTTACGCACTAACTGATATTTGTGATTGACATTATCAAATGTCATTTGGATTTACGTTTACGGAACAACAAACACATACTAATATATTTGCGTCTTATACTATCAGAATTTCAAAATAACCTAGATTGACTTTTCAAATGAACACTTGTTATTTATATCAACATCATATTGCAAATGCATATTTGTGTTGGTGCGAATGTTCAGTGTTGACACATATCGTTCTGTCATATTTGGAGTCAGTTTGTGTACTCTTGGTTTGCAATGCCGAAAGCATTTTGCAGCCACTCGAAGCGGTTTGTTGCTGTCGCGATTGCGAACTGTGAAGCAGAACGCAATAATGGACCGTTGCTGCTTTTATTAGCTGTGAGAAAAGTAAAATCGTAATTGTATTTAGTTTTAATTTCATATTATATATTGCATTTATAACCTAAATACAGGAAGTTTGACATAAGCGTTTACTACCCTAACCTAAAATGTAAACAAATTTATTTTGCCAATAAATTTTGCAAATAATTTTGTAACATTGTTTTGACACCATTGATGACGTGCACATTTTCGAATTATGAACGGCGTATATGATGTGTAAATGATTCTAATGGCTTTTATTATGTATGCCGAGAAGTTAGTGATCATCAGCATAAGAGAAATAATACACCTTTGATAGATTTATCGCTATTTTAATTTAATAATTAGAAATGAAAACTAGTTATGCGCTCTTCATAGTTGCTGTGCAAGATAGCCTGTTACTTTGCAAGGCTGGTTAAATGGTATGCTATTTGTGATTTGGCGCTAACAGACGTACCGTTGCGGCCAATATTATCTGGGCAGCAGTTTTTCCCACTGTAAATGGATTTTAATTGTTACATAAAAAAAGTCGCCTGGAAAACTATACTGTCATATTGATTGATGAAAAACGTCAATTATAAAAATGCCACATTTATCTTTGGCCGAGAAATTAAGGGTTGTGACGTTACTGGGAGAGGGGTGGTCGGAACGACGAGTCGCATTAATATTCCAATTACCAAAGAGTACTGTGCATAACATTAAGAGAATATGGGATGAGAGACAAACGCTTGAAAGAGGGTTGGGTAGTGGTAGGCCCAGAGTTTCAACGGAGGCTGATGGTAATTTGGTCGATTTTATTCGCGAAAATCCCTTCCAGTGTGCGGTAGACGCACAGGCTGAAACAAACTTTCCTGGGTCCGTTCGAACGGCAAGGCGTCGTATCAAAAATGGATCTGATCTACGTAATCGTTCTGCAGCGAAAAAACCTTTTTTGACTCCGCAAAATAAGGAACAGAGAGTAGGTTTTGCTTTGGAATACTCCTTAGAAGCGTTAAATTTCTGGCAGAATGTTGTTTTTACAGATGAGAAGGTATTTAAATCGTGTTATGACGGACACGTTAGAGTTTATAGACCTCCGAACTCTCGCTTTGATGAACGTTATACCCAAAAATCACACATAAGCGGTCGCTTTTCTGTCAATGTCTGAGCCTGGATGAGCGCCCAAGGACCCGGAGTTATAACACATATAAGAGGTAGATGCAATGCAGAGGTCTATGTTGGAACATTAGAAAATATCATGCTGCCCTCAGTAAATGCAGTCTTTCCCCAAAATAATTTTATATATAAACAAGACAATTGCCCCATTCATACAGCCAGAGGGACCTCAAACTGGATGCAGCAACAGAACATACAAGTTCTACCATGGCCTTCACGTAGCCCGGACTTGAACCCCATTGAAAATATGTGGGGTTTGATGGGAAAAAAAATTAATAGAGGTAATAATTTTCGCCCACAAAATGTAGAACAGTTATGGGAAAGAATTCAAGAAGCATGGATCGAATTAACTCCAAATTATACTGCAGAATTAGTAGCATCAATGCCCAGAAGGTTAAATAATGTTATTGAAAACAATGGAGCTGCTACAAAATATTAATTTTTTATATCATTTGTTTATGTTTTTCGTTTCTTAAATACACATCAAAACTTTTAATTTAATTTAAGATCAATAATATGGTTGGTCAAAACCAAACTAATTTCAGTTTAAAGACATCCCTTTTTAAGGTAATGACTAGAGCTGAGGATGTTTGCGGTATAACCATGGTTATATCATGTAACCATAGTAATTTACTATGGTTACATGATATAACCATGGTTATACCGCAAACATCCTCAGCTCTAGTAATGACTATTGATTATTGAGATAACCATCACATGATGGCTCATGCCCTAAGTGCGTATCCAGAGTAACGTAGATTGTAGCAAAGCCTGATTTACCAAATTTCATGAAGAAGTCATAAAATGTCAAATCACTGCCCAGATTATATTGGCCGCAACCGTACTTCAGGGTCTGCTATGTTTGTCACACGTAAATTTTTGGGGTTTCCAGCAGAAACATGAATAAGATTATAGTTCTTTCCACAATATAGCTACCCAACTAAAGGATTGTAAGGACTGTAAAGTCTACTATGGGCAAATACCTGAGCACAACGGCAGTATGTTTTAGCAGGTCGAAATTCAAATGTGAAAATGGACCGTACTTTATCTAGTTTTAGCATAGTTTGTTGCAAGTTTTAAAGCAAAATGATTTGCACAAACGTATTTGCCGCTGTGCTCAGGTACGCTTACCACCAAAAAATAATGGGAAATTGACGCACACTGAAATTTGTGTTTTATGTTTTTCTAATCTTTTTAATTATGCCTTTTCTCGAATAGGTTAGAATTATCTGACATCGTCATCCGAATGGTTAATCATTAATAATTTAATTAGACATGGTAAAATAATTGAATTCCAAATTCACGACCAACCCGCTTCATTGCTTTTTTAATTTCAAGGTGAGCTATTAAAAATTATAGCACGTTGGACATCGTTTAATTGAGGCATTTTTAAAACGAAAACCAATAGTAACGTTTGACAACCGTTTGACACTAATAAAATTGACGTAAACTGACAATTAACAGCACCCGATCAAATTTTAGATTTCCATTTTTTTTTGGGCCGTAGCACGCTAGTAAAGACCGGTTCCCGTCCGATCACCGAAGTCAAACAGCATCCGCCGGGGTCGGTTCGTGGATGGGTGACCGCTTTTAGATTCAAGTGCGCCACCTTTACATGCAAACATGCATTAATATGTGACGGCAGGCGTCTGTCTGGGACGCCAAGCGTCTGTCTGGCCAAATCGCGGCCCTTCCTACTAATATTACTTGCTCGTAATAGAATTTATTTTTTACTTATAGTTATTTATGCACCAAGCGCGTTATGGGTATTATATATCTCCGATGTCGACGTTAATTTAGGCCGAGGGCATCTGGCCCGAGGAGTGAATGTCCACCGACGGCAATACAATTGCCATAACGCCAGTGGTTCGTACAAGATTGTATTTTTCACGATGAATTCATTTCTTAAGCGGAAAATTCAAATTACATTGGAAAAGTTCCGAAATTTCTGTCAACTGTCATGTTGTTGACAGTCGTCATGCATCATTACGCATCTAACATGACTCATTGTCCTCATTGAATATACGTTTTAACCATAATTTTTTTTTAAATGACAGTTGTATCCAAGGTGAAATGAACAAATAATACTTTATTTTTCACTTAAGTATTATTTTTTCATTTCACCTTGGATACGGTTACCATAAACACGGTCATATCGCCCGTGAGCGTAATAACCGGGCAATATGTCCCATAACGCCCGGTAATTTATTCATAGTTTTTAATGTTGAGGGAGTATAAATAAGGCCCGAGAAGAAAGGATATACATTTTACAGAACTAATAATTTTAATTTTTAACAAAGAAAGAAGCAAAACTTTAGCATTCTTTAACAAAATTAAGAGTATCTAATTCACAACTTGAAAACTTTGAAAAGTGTCAACAACTGTAATTTTAAATACATAAAACTTGATAATTGTTTATTTTCAACAATTTCTAAAGAAAGAATCAAATTTTTAACATTATTTAGGAAAATTAAAAATTCAGTTTTCGAAATGTCCTGAAAAATTATGTGATCCGAAGCTTTCCAAGTTTATAAAAGTTCTTGGTGGGGAAACATCTCCACTAGTTACTTTGGCAAGCCAATGAAGATTTATCTGATACTGTAACAGAATTCAATATCATGCTGGGTACTCTACTCTTAGAAGAAATGTTTTCCTCTATGTATCCTTCTGCTGCAGATGCACTTTTCCATTTCCCATTCATTTTTAGGATCTTGAACGATGCACCGGCCTCAACATATTAGATGCGTAACGACAGTCAACGACATGACAGTTGACAGAAATCTCGGAACTTTTCTTCGTGAAAAATAAAAGCTTGTATGAACCACTGGCGTTGTGGCAATTATATTACCCTCGGTCGACGTTCATTCCTCGGGCCAGAGGCCCTCGGGCTGAATTAACGTCGACCTCAGAGCAAGATAATACCCATAACGCCCTTGGAACATAAATAACTATTACATTTTTAATCATTTAGTCGGGTCTCTATATCTTGGAAAGAACTACACTTAGTTCTTTCCAAACCTGTCGTCTGCAACTCGACCAGTACACCACTCGGAAACCTGTGCCAATATCTATAGATGCCAATGAAAAACCTACTCTCACAGAAACATAATTACTAGTTATCGAAAAGCGAGAAGGATTTTTTGTCATCTGAAGAAGACGGACCATACCTGAGAAATCAATAGCATTTATAATGCCCTATAGTTTCTAATATATATATATAATATATAATTCTAATATACCCATGTTTATTTAATGAATGCTACACAGAATTTTGTTTAATGCTTAACTGAGTTTCATAGATTAATTCGTAAAATAATGAAAGCAGCTATGTACATAAAATATATTTAATTTTTGTCAGATGGGAAACAAAATGCAATAAAAACATATAAGATATTATACATTACTTCGTGATTCATTTAATAAAATTTGATTACACAACACATATTACTACTAGATACATAAAAAAAATTGATTTTCTAAGTATCACTGCTATTGTAGATCATCAAATTAGAATCTGTTTTTTAATTAATAATCACTTATTTTGGACTGGCATGTCAATTAATCGGAGGCATTATACTCTGTGCTACGTCATCATTTATAAATATCATTAATTCCTATATATTATCTTTAATTTCATCTACTTGCCACATTTCTTCCTCAACTGGAATATATAATGCAATAATAATATCAAATAAGAATGTTAATTAATCATATACCTTTTTTAACGTGATTAATATAATTAGTTCACATAAAACTTAACCATATGCTCTGTTTATTAAAGCCAGTCACTTTGACAGTGGCGCTGTTCAACCTAATAATTTTTTCTCATTTCTACCGAATTACGTATGCAATAGTAAAGAGATAACTTTAGACATATTTGAAAAGCCTATGAAAATACGGCACACTTTTTGTTCGAATGAACCTCAAATGTTGCAATTTTATTTGTGAATGGGACAACGCCGTGAAGAGTTTCCAATACATTTTTCAATATTAGCTAGTTAGGATACAATATAAACCTGGACAAAAGAACATAATTTATAATCCATTCGTGGAGTAAATATTCCTACAACCATTACACTTTAAATTAGGTTTAATAGAGAAATTTGCGAAAGCAGTGAACAGGAAATTAATTTAAGCAATGCAAAGCTTAAATTAATCAGCTACAACAAGATAGAACATTTGAAGAGATTTTAAGTAATTTGAAATGTGCTGCTTGATATTCTTTCAAAGACATAATACGAAACTTTCTAGGGAACATAATGTCTGAAGATTATGAAGAAATTGTTAATTAAGCTATTAGAAGTTACCATATACTGGGCTGCAATATGAACCTTAGAAATCGGAAGCGACTCCCCGAAATCTATCTACCTGCGATTGAACGGTTTCCAATTTCTATTGTACATTTCAATTTAGCTATTAATTAATTACTTACGACTTCTATTCTAATTATTTCTTAATTAGTAATTTTATGTATTATTGAGCTAATTTTTCTACATGTCAAAGTTATGCCGTCCACGTATTAATGTTGACATAAATTTATAACCACATTTAAATCACTATTGTAAACTTTATCTAAACCATATCATGTGAGATATGATTTTCAATTATTTTTCGCAAGGAATATCTTAATGATATTAATTTTATTGACATCATAACTATTTAGCTCCAGTCTTTAATTGATTCTCAATTCTTTAAACATCAATATGATTGGTTATCGTTCAATTAGATCATAAAACGACTTTTTCCAACCACGGAGTTTCTTTAGACAAAACTCTCTCTTATTTTTCTGGCTACTATGAGGTTAATATCACACGTGCTTGTTCAAGCATACACAGCGAAGCACATGTTCGAGCGCGACATCATTCAAAGGAAACCTCTATATTGTTCAATACAGATATTATTTTAATTACATTAACCAATTTATTATTATTAATTTATACTTCAACGCCCAGTTGCACCGACCCCTGTTAAACCCATGTAAACTAATCTGATTTAGTAAACTCTTTATTATACAAGTTTTCGTTGTACCAACCAACAGAGATTTTACTAACACTGCTTAGTTAATTCAGCAACAGACCTCAATTAATGTTAATGTTAACCTAACTTTCTGTAGTGCTGTTATTGCAATTGCAACTGTTTGAAATTCAAAATTTTAAAAAGTACTTGAACTGTCGTCTTATTTATAATAATTTTAAAAGTTGTGAGCAAGAAAACATGTCAAGTAACAGCGGAAGTTCTCATAATAGTTCATCTTCGTAGTCGTCATCTTCTGATGAAAAATTAATTGAATTGAAAAACTTACTGCCGATGCCAAAAACATATAGCCAACGAATAAATCCCATTTTAATGAAATAGATTTCAAAATGCGCTACAGATTTTTTAACGAAGTGGTGAAGGAAATGGTCCATATATTTCATTTATCCCCAATAATAAAATATAAATAAATAATAAAATCCGGTATCCCCAATACTACAATTGTTAATCACATTGAGGTTCTATTCAACTGGATGCTTCTATCAAGTCGTTTTGGAATATATAAATTTAAATAAATCTACAGTATGTAAATAATAGAAAAAGTAACAACACATAGCTGCTTATGCAGCTGATTATATAAAATTGCCTCAAATAGGAGAGGTAGTATTGCAAACTATGAGTAACTTTCATAGAGTTCGTGGCTTCCCTGCAGTTGTTGGATGTGTTGATCGCACGCATATTCAAATATTATCTCCTGGTGAGGAAAATGGAGAAGTGTACCGAAACAGAAACGGATGGTTTTCGATTAATGTGCAAGCAGACCTAAAAATTGCAAATGTAGTTCGTTCGCCTAGTTCTATCCATGACAGTACCAGTTTCAATGCAAGTGCATTGATAGCACGGTTTGAGGCTGGAGAATTTTTGCTTGGCTGGTTACTTGATGATACTGACTATGCTTATAGGAATTATTTATAAAAATTTGGCACCTGTTTAAATCAGAAGAGCGATATAACACATCCCACATACAAACAAGAAATCTAATTGAAAAAACTTTTGCTTTCTGGAAAAGGAGGTTTTCTTATTTGTTTATAAAACCAGAAAAAGTTGTCAATATAATGGTTGCTACAGCTGTGCTGCAAAACCTAATAATCAACCTCAATGACTCTCGTCCAGCTGGAGACGAAATAATGAAGAAGTAGTAAACATTAATGTTGCAGAAAATGATGTTCCAGTAAGAACTGTATTAATTAATCAAATATTTATGGAATAAAACCAGTGCCTTAAAGGAAAGTTATAGTTATTTATGCACTAAGGGCGTTATGGGTATTACATTGCTCTGAGGTCGACGTTAATTTAGCCCGAGAGCCTCTGGCCCGAGGGATGAATGTCGACCGAGGGCAAGTAATTACCATACATTGGTTAATACAAGATTTTATTTTTCATGAAAAATAAATTTCTTAAGCGGAAAATTCAAATTACATTGGACAAGTTCCGAGATTTCTGTCAACTATCATGTCGTTGACAGCTGTTACGCATCTAATATGACTCCTTGATTCAACGATAAACAAAGCATTTCTTCTAAGAATAGAGTATCCAGAATGATATTAAATTCTGTTACAGCATCAAAGCCTCGTTGGCTTGTCAAATTACTAGTGGAGATGTTTACCCTCCAAGAACTTTCACAAACAATAATTTTTCAGGACATTTCGAAAACTGTATTTTTAGTTTTTCTAAATAATGTTAAAAATTTGATTATTTCTTTAGAAATTGTTGAAAATAATTAACTATTAAGTTTTACGTATTTTAAATGACAGTTGTTGACACTTTGATGTTTTCAAGTTGTTAATGTTTAGATACTAAAAGAATTATTTAAGAATGCTAAAGTTTTGCTTCTTTCTATAGACTTCGTTAAAAACTAAAATTATTAGTTCTGTAAAATGTATATCCTTTCTTCTCGGGCCTTATTTATACTCACGCAACATTGAAAACAGTAAGTAAATTACCGGGCGTTTTGGGAGCCATAATACCCGGTTATTTCGCCCACGGACGTTATGCCCTGTTTATGCCAACCGTATCCAAGGTGAAATGAACAAATAATACTTAAACAAAAAAATAAAATATTTAATAAATGTATTTATTGCTAAATCATAAAAATATTTATTTTCAAAATGTTTTTTTTATCCCAATTGCAACATTTTCTTTTTTTAATTTTTCCTCTTCAACTCTTAATTTTAATTTCTCTTGCTCAACTTTTATTTCCTCCTGCATCCGTCTTCACTTTTCTTGTTCCAATTTCTCTATCGCTTGCTGCAAGCTACATTCCTGTAATTAGAAACATATTTCTTCCCTTCTTTTTTTTTAACTGTAAGATTTCCGTTTCAATTTCGGTTTTCTTTTTGATATCATTTCGTGATTTTGTATATCCTTGCACACAATCGTATACATCAACCAATATACGTTTTTTTTTCAGGTAAGACTTCTTTGGCCTCAATTTCTGGAGCACTGGATGCTATTGCATATGAAGAAGTTTCTGTACCTGTCTTGGTTGATGCGGAAGAGATTGCGATGCAACTACTATTTGTTGAAGTTACACGATCTGCTTCAAGAATTTCCCCAATTACATTCAATGATAGATCACATGTTTTATTATCTAAAAATAGATGTTATACAGACTGAGTCTTTTTTCATTTCTCTGATCTAGAAAAACATAACATGATTGTTTGTTACAGTGAATGTAACAAAATTCCCCAGAGAGCTGTAGAACGCTATTTTCAGATTTTTTTTTATCGTCGTCAACCTTCACTCCCCCACATTTAAAAAATTATTTGACAGCTTGGAATAATTTGAAGCATTTACGAAACCACATACTAAACCAGGAATGATAAGATTGCAGAGATAAATGCCGTTGCTCACATCCTTCAAAACCCATCAACCGTCAATGACAAATGTTTTCTGACAATTACTTGAGTAGTGGGGGTGGACGTTTTTAAAAACGGCTTCTGCGCACCCCCTCCTCGCGCCAACTTAATTGGCGCTTGGTATACTTTGTTTTGTATTCAAGTATCAGTTTGTTCATTTTTTCAAAGGGCAACTCTGTTTTCAGAAATTGAAAAAGGCATAATTCGTTAATTTAACAGAATAACCTTATGAAATGGTACATTGTTGTCACTGGAAAAATAAACAGTTTTTAATGAAGTCATAGCCAATTACGAAAGCCATTTAAGAAAACAAAAGTTTGAAAATAGTCCGATAAAAAATTTATTAATGCAGATTGATAGAGCGTGTAGCGTGTACCTTAACATTTTTCCTTTTTAAATATTCTCTAGATTCAATAATAAAGTAGTTAGACGAGATTAAAGAAAATGGAGAGATTTAGTTTTTTTTGCTAATATCAAGTAAGCTGTGAATTTTTACTGAAATAGAACAGCAGCACTAAATTAAGCTTGTAAAACTACACGTCTTTCCCCATTTAACCAAATCTCCATGTATTATAGTTTCCGAGATCCCCATACAAAAAATGGCCAAAAACTCACCCTATGTATTTCTTGCAGTATATATGTATATACAACAAAATTTGTACATTTATATATTGTACATACATCCAATATTTAATATTTCTTCTGCACTTTATATTTACTTGTAATTACCTTCGGTTATGTTAAATAAATAAGTACTTTATAATTAGACTAAAATATATTGTTTGAGGGATGTTTCCAAAGTTCTGGGAATTTAGCTAAATTTCTTTTATTTTGTCAATTTTCATCAAAATTACAATGTAGTTTTTCAACATAATCGCCATTTAATTGAATACATTTATCCCAACTATAAATTAATTTTTTCAAGCAGTCAAAGAACTTTTTCGGTGTCTTCTCAATCCACCTATTCATAGCACATTTTACGTCAGTTAAACACTCACAACGAACCTCGTAAAGGCTTCTTCAAATCTGCGAACAGATGAAAATCAATCGGTGCGAGATCTTGCATTGTCCTGTTGCAATAACGGACGCTTATGGAACTTCCCAGGCCGTTTTTTGCTAAGTGTCTGCCACAGTGGTCCGGATAATAAGTTCGAATAATATTTTGCGTTAATTGTAGTATCCTTCGTCAGATAATCCATAAAAATAATTCCTTCGCAATCCCAGAATACAATAAGCATTACCTTTCCAACAGACGGAACTACACGCGCTTTAAGTGGAGGCTCTTCGAGTTTGCGCCATTCTTTGGATTGACTTTTGGTCTCTGGATCGAAATAAGGAATCCACGTTTCATCAGTCGTTATTATCCGTTGCCAAAATTCATCACCAGAACGAGCTAACAGCTCTTGAAGCTGACGTCAAGTGTCAGACCTACCATTCCGGTCCCAGCGGCCTTGGCACCCAGCGGGCTGAAACCTTGCTTATGCCCAAATAATGTAATATCTCATGAATTTGTCGAGTATTTCTAGGCGTATACTAATTTACGAAATAGTCATTCGCCTGTCCTCTTTCAGTAGGTTCTCCACGGCAGTAATGTTTCTTTCATTTACCGACGTGCTAAGGCGACCCCTGCGTAGATCGTCTTCTAATAATGTTCTACTACTTTCAAAACGATCGAACCACCGAAATACAGTACTTTTAGATTCTGCAGACTCACCAAATACTCCTTGCAGACATTTAATAATTTCGAACCCTCTTTCCACAAAAAGAAAGTTGTTGCTTTTTGAAATTTAGCCGCGTCTTCCATGGTTACAAAAACAGTGCTACGAAAATGCGTCTATATAGGTCGAACACCTGAATCAGAACGATATTACGCAGAATAAACAAACTGCATAAACATGTCAAGACTTATCTATGACCAATAACATTGCCTATAAGTTCTGCGTAATTTAATTAGAGCATAATTCCCAGAATTTTGGAAACATCCCTCGTATAATTGCACTTGCCACCATAATAACATGCTGATGAATCACATTTGTTTTTTGCATGGCTCAATCTGGGACTTTAATAAGTTCTGTAGCTTAACTTTAATTTCATCTAGTACATGGTGTACCACCGCCAGTTTTATATAGTTCCACCTACATTATAAAATAGAATAATTAACTTACAAATATTTTTAAAATATTGTTTCTATTAAAACTACTTTCTTACTGCTTACTTTCTAATCAGTATTTTCCCTTTATAATTTTCTCTTTATGTTGTAACTATTTTTTAATTATTGCCATAACATGTGTTCAAAGTTTTCGCTATTTTTTGCCAAGCCCAACATTTTATCTTTTTTGCTGCTCCATCAGTTTTTTTGTTCATACACAATTAATAGCCGCCAGTTCATTTTGCAGCTGAACGAAAGTTTCCTCAACCAATTACAGAATAAAACTTCATAAACTTTAATGACATCAATATGCTGTCATAAGTGTTATGTTAACTAGTATATGTTAAATTTTTGTCGGTGCAACTAACAAGAAATTTAACCCTGATTAACTTTTAACAGAGACTTTAGTAAGTTAGGTTAACTAACTTAATTTTTGATATCGGTACAACCGGGCATAAATCTCTGTCCTTATTGTTAGCACACCCGTCCGAGTAGCGTCTTTTTATTTTTTTTAACACTACCACAGTAGTATATAATTATAGTGATACTTATAATAATATTTATTATTTCGTAATTTTTTTCTAAACCTAACGTGTTTGAAGTAATTTGTTTTTATTATTATTAAACTTACAAAACAAAGTAAAATTATATCGTACGATCAAAAAGTCTTTGTATCGTGATAGCCATGAAACGTAAAGCTATCTATAAAATTATTTACTTCTTATGTATGTTATATTTATTAACATTTATAGAGATTACAGAATGCATTTATAAATAAACGAAGTTTTAATAACTAATAAAAAAAAATAAGGCTCATTACAGTTAAGAAAAGAACTCCCACAATGAAACAATAACATTCAGGTAGGTACACTTTTACAATAAAAAATTATAAAAGATGTTGAAAATGTCTTCCCTGTTCTTGAATACATCGGTTAACACGTCGGCTCATGTTATTAAAAACTTTAATTAAAAGATCAGGTGTTACTGTGAGACAGTATTCAACAATACGTTCTTGTAATTCATCTAAAGTGTGAACTGGAGTTTCAAAAAAAGTTATTCTTAAGCAATGGGAATAAGAAGTAGTCTAAAGGACTCAAATAGCAAGACCTAGGTGGGTAACGTCCGTCTGATATTAACCTTTCATCATAAAATTGACGTAAATATTCCAAGGTTACTCGAGCGGTCTCGCGTTATCTTGCTGAAAGTATCCATTATGAAGTTCATCATCGTGAAATTAATTGATAAAAGGATCAAGTATTTGATTTATATATCTTTCAGCGTTTATGGTGTCTTGAAAAAATATTGGCCCTATCACCCGTCTACGGGACATTGCAACCCAAACACCAATCTTAGGACTATGTAAAGGAGCCTCACTATGAAAATTAGGATTATTCTCGCTCCACATACGCATAACTTGTTTATTAACGTATCCAGATAGGTAAAAATAAGATTCGTCTGTAGAAAAATATTAAATCAAGGATATCGTTATTCATATGGTGATTAAACCAGTTACAGTACGATACTCTCTTCTGATAATCTGGTGGCAGTAACTTCTGACACATCTGCAGTTTATAAAGAAACAAGTAGTCATGTTTAACAATGGTTTGACACGTTCCATAACTTAAATTGATTTCTTGTTTCAATCTACGCAAGGATAAGGTAGGTTCTTCCTGCATGCGTTGCTTAACCAGATCAATAACATCATAATTTCTAGCCCGTCTTCCTCCAGATCGAACACTATCGCTGATATTGCCAGATCCTTCAAATTTGTCCACAGTTCGTTGAAGTTGCCGAAAAAAATCTCATTCGATTTTTGCGAAGTTTGGAAATCTCTCACGGAACTCATTCAAACATAAACGAAGTGAATAAACCCAATTCCCATTTTCGCCTATATTTCCGTTACTGTAGTATGATTTGATAATAAAAATTTTATGTTCTAATTGAAACATTTTGAATTATAACCAGCTGACTTGAAAGTTGTCAAATAAATGTCAGAACTAATTGAAATAAATAGCTTCATAGATAGCTCGTATATTCCACGGCAATAGCGATCCAAAGACTTTTTGATCATGCGATATATACTTAATAAATAAAAAACAAAAGCTTGAAAATTTGTTATTTAATGTGACTTATTCAGTAAGCTTTTCCTCTGACAACTGGTTTGTAGCCATACTTTAATATATTTTAAACATTAATATGTTTATTTTTACATTTGATAAGAATTCGTTTCAACAGGTGACTATAGTCAGTAATATACTTTTGAGATATATTTGAGAAAGCCGAAATAAATTAACCACGTCGTAATTTCAAAAACAAAATCGTTACACATAGGAATACAGATGAAATTACTGAGAACCATTGCCGGAACTTTACAAGATACAATCCTAAATATGGAAAGAAGACACCGATGCGACAAGCAGAATGTTGCGAACAGAGTTCAACAACGAAGAAGAGAATGGAGCGGACATGTTTCAAGAATGGCTAATAATAGAAACCTCAAAATAACAAGAAATAGTAAGTCAACTACGTGGAGACCACCTGGTAGACCATCAAAGCGGAGAAATGAGTAAATCATAGACGTCCTCCTTCTAAAAACCGGAAGTAGACGAGAAATTGAGAAACATTCGTAGACATAAAATAAATCCTATATTTCCACCTACAGAAAAATCTGATAAAAATATCATGTAAGTTCTCTAAGGATATCGTTAATTAGTAAATAATTTAATAACTGCATTTAACAGTTAACGATAATAAAACAAAGTTTTTCTTAGCAATAAATAATTTTTATTGTATGCCACCATATTAAAATGGACTACAGACGACTTAGGCATAGATAATTAATAATTTTATTTATCTTTTATTAAAATTGTAATAATATACAGTAAGTGTAGAAAGTCATAGAAATATAATTAATAGCATCACGCAACCTTCGTAACAAAAAAGTAAAAAATATTCAAAAGAAAGTCATAAAGATAAACATTCTCATAGGTTCAATACGCCTAATATTCACCGCTAGATTGTTACACCAATTTTCAAATATATATTTTTGCAATTTTCGAACTGTATTGTTATGGACTTGACATATAATTCAAATTATTCTGAAAATTTACGTAATAATATATAGACATAAAATTTATATGAAAACACAACGGTTAATTCTTTCGAAACTAAATGAATCAAATGTTTTTTTTTAATATAAAGAAAAAAAGCCTTTAAAACAATGTTGTCGTGTAGGTAGGAAGCGTTAACATAGTTCAGATTATGAACGTCCATACGAAACTTTATTTTCTACCATGTGTATTTTATATTCTTTTCAAGCAACAAAACAATGTACTGTTAACAACTAACAAATCTGGGTGCAGTTTGTTTTGTTAAATAAAAGCCGTGAGTCGGATTTGTAAACTTCCGAGTTCGTTGTCCATGATTTCTTTTCTGTTTCCGAGCTGAAACCGTGTCCTCACTGTTTATTGCTTTGCCGACGTTTCGTCTGCTCTTGCAGGTGACATCCTCAAGGCTGTCATTATTGTTGATGTTGCTGCACGAAAATTTAATTTACATTAGTTTGGGATAGGATAGGGACAGGGGAACTGTTCTTAGTCACTAGAGCGTCGCGGTTACTATTTAGTTATTTAGGTAGAAGGGATGGTTTGTACCGTGAAGAAAATACGTCCAAAACTAAGGGACATTGAGTTTCAGAACAGAAAAATCAACAGTAATAGCAGCCCTAAGTATGGCCCTTGCCATAGTGGACGAAACGTCGGCAAAAGAAAAAATAATGCCAAGGATGTGATTCCTGCCAAGAAATGACAACACGCTTTGGCGACTAAAAAAATATTTTCGGAAAAAAATGTATGTCTTCTAGTGAGCCTGAAAGTGCTAAGATTAGTACATTGGATATGAACGAATTAGAAGATTCTACTCTAAATATTTCGATTAATGATGAAAATGATTTTAATTATCAAGCTATCACCTATGTATGTGGATTGTTCCTAAAAAAACTTAATTTACCCGATTGTGATATTTGTAAATCTTCTTTATTTTCTAGAACCTCATCACACATTTACAGTGATTAAGGAAGTTAATAAATAAAATAATCTTTTTTATTCCACTCTTAGTTTGGTATTATATGTTAATACCATTAACGACAAGATGGTTTCGTCGTCAAAATCTCTTAGCCATATAAATTCTATTCAAAAGAAAATGTTGGTAACTTTGCATAAGGTTAGTTTGTCATGGTATACTTGCGTTAAATCCGATCATAAAACTTTAGCTCAAGAGCAGTTGTTAAATATATCTATGAGTTTAATTATTAGAAAATTTTATGATGACATTTTTTGGTCTTCTAATGATAGATCTCTGAGTCAAAACTCGAGAAAAATTAGATAATAGCTAATGCATTTGTAGAAGATAAATTAGGTTCTTGGTACCTACGTTGGCAAGTTTAGAGTTTTCTAATCTTTTGTGCATATGACGAATTATCCTTATTTTATATTGCTGTTTATTAGAATTTCTGTTTATTTATTGTTATGAAGATATAGTTTACTTTACTCTATTGCAAGAATATTACATTTTTTCTATATATTTGTTGAATTTTAATAGTTATTTTTCTTACATAGTTTAAATTTTTTAAGAGAATTAATTTTTATTTATATGCACCTAAATACGTGTCTGTGATTTTTATATTTATAGATATATCGCACTGATGAGATCAAAAAAGATCGAAACATGTATTTAGAGCATATTTAGAACAAAAAAAAATATAGTAATTTAAAAATGCCACCATTGCGGTTGTTTACGAATTTAGTACTCCCATATCAATTTGCATATATTTTTATATTTTGTTTGCGCTACTAGCGTTGACCGTTAAACTAACATTTGTTTACAATTCGTTAAACGTCTAACATAACATTTCTTAAGAGAAATTTTTACACCCTCTTATCGTCTTACAAATATATATTGAAACTGATATATGAAGGTATCAATTACGAATATTGGCACCATTCGCATTCAAGTAAAGAACTTAAAAGATGCATTCACACAGCTTCCGCCTGCCAACGCTTTAATAAATGTTTTTCAAGTCTACATTTGTTTTACTAAAAAAGGATAACATAACTTTTGACGATTAATATATTAGACTTAATTTTTGGGCTTATTTATTAATTGGAGTATCTAGAAATGATATTATTATCGCCTCATATAATATTTGCAAAAAGGTTATACTCGTAATGTAGACGAGAGCTGCTGTGAAAATTACAAAGATTTAATAGTTTAAGTGATACGCGCGTTGTTTAACTATTATATTCATAATATTTGACATTTCTAAACAATAATTCAGGTGACAGTCGGCACTTAAGATAAATAAATATAGAACTTTTGCGTGAAAATTTTCGAGGTATAACGCCAAAACAATACATCGATTGACTCTATTTGGCTTTTGGGAATAGAGCACCAAAGAGTTGGGCACCACCTGTTAGTCAGCCAAATTTGAGGGTGGAGGCACCACTGTTAGGAGTGAATTTCGCGAAGATCATCCAACAACAACTGTTGTTGCCGTTAACGCTTATGTTGTGCGTAAACTGTTGAAATGAGATCGGCATGCCATATGTACATTGCCTTTAAAGCAATACACACGATTTTACATGACCATTTAAATGTATGGACGCTTTGGAATCGTTAAATCACACGTAACTTGACAGAAACTCAAAAACAGAACCTTGTCGAATGATACAAATAAATAATAAAAGAATTCATCCTAGGTCGTTCAAATTTAGTCTATAACATCGTTACTAGTAACGAAGCTTGGATTTACTTCTACTATCCTCAAAGTAAACGTCAAGGTCTTTCGAAGCGAGTCAAAACCTACGAAATTTGTTCGTTCATACTGGGGTCTAAAGTAAATTACCGTTTGTTTCTTCTATTTTACTAAAGACATGGCAAACGTTACTTTAAAGAATCTAACGCTGACTGATATATCACGAATTGTTTCTCGGAAGTCATCGATGAAATAAAACGAAATAACCACGTCAAATCGGTGACTGTTTTTGTAAAAAGAATGTTGAATTAAAAACTAATCGCCCGTATTCACCTGATGTATCACCTTGTGACTTTTCTTAGTTGCTTAACATTAAAATTAAAATGCGTTGAACGAGTTTCGTCGCCTGAAGCAGCTGTTGAAAGATTCCGAACGCTAGTTTTCGAAGTATCAGCTATGGAATGGAAAAAAATGCTTCGTAAGTGAGTTCAAACGTATGCAAACGTATGTGTATCACAAAAGCGAATAATTTGATAAAGAATAAAGTCGTTTTTCCACGGTCGGGAGTAGAAATCAGTTTCTATGACATCAAAATTAAAACAGAAGTAGTCAATTATTCCCAAGGGAGTATAATGCTCCCAAGGGAGTTTACATTATGGAGAACGTTTGTGATTCATGCAAAAAAAAGATAACATTGAAATTATTTATTGACATTTAAATTAAATGTTACATTTGTACAATTTTCAATATTAATATTAGAAGGAATATTACCTTCGCTTACATTTACAGTTTTTGTGATTGCCCTAGTAGTGGTACCTAGTAAAACCTGATTAGCAATTTTGGTCTTATTTTCAATGGAGTTCTCGACATAACCCTCAGCGACTGTCGTTGATTTCCAACCAGCATGACGCTTTATTGTCGTGATATCCACACCAGCATCTGCCAGTAATGTCGCTGAAGATCTTCGTAAGCAGTGACCAGTATAACATGCAGCATCAGGTAATTTTAAATGCGAAGCTACTACACTCGGAATTTTTCCCATGGTATTCTGGCTGCGAACTACATTTTCCTGCTTTGTAGTACAAAAAAAGGCGCTTATGCTTGACGTGGGGAGGACGAAGGGACAGGTATTTTCGAAGCAACTCAAGCATATTTTCCACATCGGTAACCACAAAGGTTCGTGGAATCTTTGTCTTAGTGTTTGGAATTTTTACAATCAAGGAAGAGCCTACATCCTCAATATCATCTACAGTTAAATTGACTAGTTCATCAGTTCGACAAGCTCCGGCAATCCCCAGAATTAATCCAACCTATAAAAAATCAAATACTTAATAATTGAAATACCTAACAACAAAAGTAATCTTACCTTAATCATTAAGAATTCTTTGTCATCTGCACTTGATAGAAAACGGTCGATTTCACCCTTTCTCAATATTTTCGATTTTTTCGCTTGATATCCGTCACCGGTTCTTTTCAAAAATGCGATCAGCTTGGGGAATTTGCTTATATCTATGTTGTCGTAAATTATCAAGCATGACTTAACCATAGAATATTGCGCCCATAATGTGGAAGACTTGTAATTCTTTGCATTTTCACTGAAGTATGCCAACAAAACATTCTCGCTGTATACTTGAACATTTTTCTCGGCCCACCACTTTTTGAACAGATTGTAGGCTATATCGTATAAAGATCTTGACTTCGTAGGCAGCAAATTGCTTATTGCAATATATGCAGCCTCCACAATCTCTTCCGACTCACAATTATTCATTGTGCACTAAACAAACTTTAAACTAAACCAAACAAGCACCTTAATTTGACAATTCTTTTTGTTTGTTTATTTTGTAGTTATGACAATAACTCAACGACTACTAAATAAATGCTCAAATCCGAATACAATAATTCTGGTGCTACTTACTTCATAATGACAAAATATGTGTTTTTAAGTTAATGAGACCGTGGAAAAAATAGTATATACCATTCGGGAGAGATGCTATTTTGTCCTCGGTGCATTGTAGACCTCGGGCTTCGCCCTCGGGCTTCAAATTGCACCTCTGTCAAAATAACGCATTTCTCTCCTTTATAGTATAATATACTATTATTAAATTTTGTATATTTATTACATCGTTTCCAAAATTATTCCCAGCAACTCTCGTATAATAAATAATTAAAGACACCAGGGCATTTATGCTAAGAATTCTTACTTCCTGCAATTGCAAGATAATATATCCATTAAAATAACTCACAGTGTTGAATAACATATTAATTATAAAATGTCAAAATAAAAAACATATTTGACAGACATTATAAAGTCCTATATTAAATTGGATACCTTTCTTAACTTGGTGTATGCATAAATTAAAATAAATTGTCGTTAATACTTACGAAAGCAAGAGCAACAATGGCTCTGGATCAATGGCTCTGGCAATGGATCAATTTAACTGCTACTATTTGTTTCAATACAAAATGAATGTTTTCAAATTTATTCACTATAAAATAAACCGCTTAAGTCATTTAACGGTTATCGTTAAACGCTAGCTTCTCATCTGCCATATGCTAGGTTTAGAATTCTGTTCACGTTATCACATATTCTTACCACATTTGATCTGAGTTCTCAGCATGTATTATTCTATTAAGATTATTACACAGTAATAATATACATATATTCATAGAGGCGTTCACTTGAATCACAATTTTGCGTAATATTAAGGTAATAATGAGTTTTAAACAAATTAAGAGAACGGATGTAAAATAAAATGGCATACATTTTGGAAATTCTTTATGAACTTATTTAATACATTACAGCTACGTAAATATGGATTTTTAAAATTAAATATTAAAAATAAAAGTATAATGAGACATTAATTAACATGGCCCATATATTTCGAAGTGTTTAGTTTTTCTCATCAAATTGTTTCTCTTATCTTTTGAATCGTAAGAAGCAGAAAATTAAGGAATGTATTGTATTCGTGTTCTTTGCATGATTCTAACTGTTTGCGGTATAGTAGAAAAGTGGGTTAAATTCGAATCAAAGAAAGAAGTAATAGAAATCACGATACCGTGTAAAATGACTACGCAGATGTATTTACCATTCTTTAAACATAAAGAAGTGGCGATTCTAATTCTGAGATGGAAAAAAATTAACATCAATCCTTTCCTGTATATCGAGCGGAATTATACAATGGCACGTACTAAGAAGTTTATATATTTCTTGGTGGTTACAGTTTCAATATAATAAACGTTTATACAACTGTCTGTCCTAATTTTAGCATGTTTATATTCTTCTTGGTTATTATTGGCGAGCAATGATTCGAAATTATGACAGAAGTTTTAAAATTTATGCATTACCAACATAAAAGCTGTTATAACTAGAGCTGGGGATGTTTGCGGTGTGCCAGGATAGTATTCAGTTAAACGCACGAATATAATGACCTTGTTTCGATCGGTGATGCATGCGTGATTTTATTGCTTTACATGCATTCGCTATTTATATCACTTAGGTATGTCAGTTATGTGTACTGTATATAAATAACACACTTACCTTATTTACGATTATTATAGCATAGCGCCAAGTGGATAAGACTTGCAGTAAGTTTGTAGCATTAGATACGTTTCCATATTTGTAGCGGTGAGCGATGTACGCCGTGATGAATAAATTTTTTTATATTTTGAGAAAGACCGCTCGACATCTACGGATGTAACACACGCACAATTAAAATAATCTTTATAGATAGAAACCGAATCTACACTTGCACCATTACTAATTTGTTTTAATCTGGTAAAATCAAAATCATTGTTTATCACACTCTCGAACTTTTCTATTACATTAACATTTTTGTTGTCATTTACTGCGCATAGCTGGGCTTGTACATCGTCCAGTATTTGCAGTGACTCCGCTAACGATAATGCAGTATTTTGAAATTTCTCGATTGCGTTAAACAATCCTATATGATTGTTATAAATAGTTTGTAAATCTGCATCAAGGGAAGGGTTTTGAAAGAGTCTCTGGCTTTCCTTAATGGCTACAGCTTCGGCAGGATTGAATTGTAGAACCACAGATTTTATTTGTTGGAAATACTTGGCATAATAAAATGCCGCCTTTAACCAACTTCCCCAACGTGTAAGGATTGGCTCTGGTGGTTCGGGAATACCAGGGCACCGACTGTGAAACTCTCGAATTCGTTTGGGAGATTTTAGAAACACTTTTTTTGTGGTTACTATTAATGCATCCACCTCTGGATAACATTGCCGAATAGTTTGTGCCACAAGGTGTAAAGCATGAACTTTACATGTCACATGCAAAAGTCTCTCACAATCTGCTTTAAGAGAACGGCCTACAGAACGCATTGTCGCAGCACCATCGCTCATAAACATCAGGAGTTGATTAGTTGAAACTTGAAATTTTTGTAGCGTATCGAGCACTACCTTCGTAACTACTTCGCTAGTGCACTTTTCCAATCTTTTGCTGGCTAATAAAATGGGAAATGTTGATTTGACAGGATCTAGTACACGCACTATAATATTCACAATAGAATGTTTTTTTCGATCTGTCGTTTCGCCGACACATACCCATAACTGTTTATCATTTACTACTGCTTTCATTCTGTTTTCAATGTCCTCACGCACAATTGGTAAATAGGTGAGTAACGTTCTCCGTGACGGTAGCTTTATGTTGGAATTGTATTTATTCCAAAAGTCGTGAAAGGCTTTTTTATCTAGCAGGTGAACTGGCACATCGCAGACGAGTAGCATTGTCAATAAATCGAAAATGAATTGCGTTTTAGACAGCACATTATTTTTTTTGTCTTTGTGGTGTACACTTTCAACATGTCTTTTACAGTCGTATTTGTCCCAGCAAAGTAACTGTTTATCGCATAATTTACAAACCACTTTTGCTCCATTATAATACAAATCGGGAAAGTCTCGGCTAAATTTCTTCACGTCGTTATACAATGGGCGCTTTCTTGGCTTGGGCACGTCCGTCATACTTATTAAATAGAGCTCAAGACAACACACGATCACGTTGCCAGTTCACGACTAACTAAAGTGTTTCGCTGCATCGTGTTTATACGCTGGTGGGGATGCACTACATACGGTCCTGCCGTACCGCAAACATCCTCAGCTCTAGTTATAACGAGCCATCGAAAAAATTCATAATTGGAGTAGACTGTGAAATTGGGTTGGTACTTTAGCCACTTCCACATAATGACATTCATTATTTGACAATGAAACTATAAGTTTGTGTCAAATTTTTCAAAACTCTTATTAAGAAAATTAAATTTATTTAAAAAGTGGTATTCAACATAGAACAAAAAGCAAAAATTATCGAATGTTACTTCCGTACAGGTGTGAAAGTAAATGGCGAGTGGCAGTATTCAATTACAGAATGCATGGCTGATTTTAGTGAAGAACATCCTGAATTAGTGTTTGACTACAATGATTTTTACAATGTTTTGACAAATTGTGTAAAGTTATTCAGAGAGACTGGTAGCGTCGGCCGAAAAACTGGAAGTGGACGGCCATCTAAACGTACAGCTGATAATATTGAAGCCCTTCAGCATATTATTGATGAAAATCCAAAAACGTCCATTTCAGTAGTGACCCAACAAACAAATTTATCTTATAGTACGTGCCAATTTATTCTTAAAAAAGTCTTACATTGTCATCCATACAAGCTGCAATGTTTTCATGAACTTTATCCAGTGGATTATTTAAGACGAGTGGAATTTTGTCAATGGTTTCAATTCATAATCTGGAACAACTGAGAATTCGCATAACAGAAAAGTGTGAAGAGATCAACAACTCACCGCAAATGCTGCATAAAGTTTTTGCTGGATTGCGAAGTAGAGTTGGTTTGTGTAAATAGACAACATTTTCAACAACTTCTGTAGCTATATGTAAATTTTGATTATGATTTCGATATTAAATAAATTATTTGTTTTCTTTTTTGTTGTAGTATCATTTCAATGCCATAACCTTTTTTTACAATGAAACCAAATGAAACTGTCAAGCATCTAGTAATGTGTCATTATGTGGAAGTGGCTAAAGTACCAACCCAATTTCACAGTCTACTCCAATTATGAATTCTTTCGATGGCTCGTTACAATATGACACCGAAGTTAAATGATCTCCAGTGTAGGCATCCTTGAACATTTAAATGTTACTTTTATGTTAAAGTGACAATAGTTAGTGCTGTGCAAAACGAATACAAAATTCAATAACAATGCCCTTTAGCGAAATAGAAAAAGCGTTTATTTTAGAATGTTATTCCATGTCATACGGAATACGGCGAAATGGTACACCCAGTTTGCAATTTATATCTGCTCACTTCGAGGAATGCTTCAACAAACGTCCACCAACAAAGCGTTCTATATTATTGCTGGTACGAAAATTTAAAATCACGGCTTCTGTGTTATCTCAACGGAAAGGTCATTTAGGTAGAAAGAAAACTTCTAAAAACAACGAGAATATGAGTTGGATTTTCGACAAGATTTTACAATCTTCTAAAAAAAGCCAGCGCCGAATAACGAAAGAGCTTAATTTGGGTAGATCATCTGCCTATTATATAGGTTAGGTAGATCTTCTGCCTATTATATAGATTACGCCAAGCGGACAAAAGAGAGAAAGTAGAATTTTGCGCCAGAACATTAGCTATGGAATACGAAAATGAAAACTTTATTACAAACATTTAGTTCAGCGATGAATCACATGTATTGTTATCAGGATTTATCAACAAGCAAACAACTCGATACCTAGGTTTTGAGAAGCCGCAGGAATTTGTTGAAAGGTCTCATTATCCCCAGGTAACCGTGTGATGTGCTGTTTCCAGGCATGAAATAATTGGCCCCATACTTTGTGGAAGATGAACATGGTAGGCGTGTCACAGTTAACTGGCAGAGCCACATGAAAACAACTGTTCCTTTTTACTAGGGCGTAAGGCAGTTTTGCAGTGCGAGAAATTTAGGTATTCGATCTCAGTTGTTTCAGCAAGACGGTGGTGCCACTGCGCATATTGCTAGGGAAACTTTGCTCCTTCTTCAATGGTATTTTCCTGGACGCCTTATCTCCAGGGGAACTGATTATCCGTTTCCCCCAAACTGGGCAGATCTTACACCTCCGGTTGCCTTTTTGTGGGAATCCTCAAACAGAAGGTCTACCAGAATCCAGTGCTCCAGGTTATTGAGGAACTGAAAAACAAAATTCGGCAAGTGTTGGCTGAAATACGAAAATTGCCTACAAGTACAAGGAGTACGTCTCAAACATACCAATTCTTTATTTCTTTATCATATCAAATTATGTAATACTAAAAATATATTTTTAAGTTTCGATATACTTTATTCTGTGTTATATTGTATTATCTTTCAAATAACTTTTTAAATACCTAAAGAATGCATCACCGGAATTGTTACACCTATACAAAAAATGGAGATTCAAGAGAATAGAGTAACTAGAGGAGCACAACCCTAATTGGCATAACGAGAAAAATATTATCAAGAATATATAAAGCAGGATAAAAGAAAGTCTAGTTAATACATTAAGGGGCACATAGGTTGGTTTTAATAAAGCTAGAAGTATCCAAGATACAATTATCATTATAAGAGGAATAATAGACAAGAACACGAGTGATATATATATTGCTTTTATAGATCTAGAGAGTGGGATACTACAACATGGAACCGGTAGAAATAGCAGAGAGCATATTTGCAGATGATTTGGTGATTTATGCGAAAAATAAGCTCAACCTTCAGCGTAATCTAGATATATGGGCAGAGGCGTTGCGAAAGAAGAATTTAAAAATAAACGCAGAGAAACCCAAAGTTATGGTAATAGGGAAAAAAGATGATGAATTACAAATAAAACTTGACGACACTAAAATAGAACAAGTAGAAACATTTAAATACCTAGGGGTGAAAATACACAAAACAGGAACCATGGAGGCAGAACTGAACGACAGGTTAGATGCAGCATCAGCACTTTATTACTCCTTGAACAATTCGTTCCTGAGAAGAAGAGAAGTGACAAGGAAAACTAAGACCTCAGTTTACAAAACTGTATTTAAGCCCGTATTGATATACGGAAGCGAAAGTTGGACATTGACGAAACGAATGGAAAATAAAATACAAGCAATGGAGATGAGGTTTTTAAGAGGAATAATGGGAATTACTAAGAGAGACAGAGTAAGAAATAGCAAAACAAGGGAAGAACTTAAAGTACGGAGGCTGAAGGAAGATATACAACGAAATCAATTAAGATGGTTTGGACACTTGACAAGAATGGGAGAGGAGAGAACAATAATAAAAGTATGGCAAGCAAGAAGATATCAGAGAAGACCAAGAGGTAGACCTAGGAATTCGTGGGACAGCCAAGTGGAAGACATATTGAGAGCCAAGGGAATGTCAGGGAGAGAGGTGAAAAGAATGGCAATCAACAAGAAAGAATGGGCAAGGATGATATACGGAACGAAATTAGAATAAAATAATAATGATAGATTCTGATAGGTTGCACTTACTGATTTAATGTACTGTAACTTAAAGGAATTGTTTGATTTTTGTATTTAACCTTAACACCTAACGGTAAATAAGGTATTGATAATATATATATATATATATATATATATATATATATATATATATATATATATATATAGATCTAGAGAAAGCTTTCGATACAGTTATAACAAAGAAAGGATGGGAAACTCTAATAAGAAGATATCATTGTACAAATACACAATAAATATAATAAACACAAATAATGAAAAATCAGAGAAATATGAAACCATATACGGATGTGTACTTAGACCGGTGTTGTTTTCGATAGCTTTAGACGAGGCTGTAAAAAGAGCCAACGAGACAATCAGAGTATTATAGGTAAGTAAGTTCAATTTCTTAAAAGCCACATTCACGAAGTACTGCCTAATATAACTCTAGAACTATGAACGAGCGCGTTATCATGCAGTATTCGAACGCCTTTACACAATTTTCTTCGACGTTTCTCACGAATATTGTCTCTCGATTTAAGCAACAGGCATAATGTGCTGTTGACATTAGTAAAATTCCCTTACAATTCCAAAATCTTGTGACCATAATTTCGCTGATTAAATGACGTTTGACTTTATGGGAAGGGATTCATCTGTTCGCCGTCATTCCATCGACTCCTTTATGGATGGAGGATCATGCCAAACTATTGTTTTATTTTCTGTGACAAGAGACTTCAAAATCGGTTTTGGATCATCTCCACACATGTTTAAAATCGACCAGTCCAGATTGAGGAACAAAAAAAGTTGTGATTCCCATGTTACACTATCCTTATTCATATCCAAATTGTGATACAAATTCTTTAATACATGAAATCTCTTGTGGTGTGACCATTTCAATTAGCCGATAGAGGCATGCTTATCATTGCTAATAATTTCTTCACTTCCAAACGGTGATCGTCTAATACAAACTCTTGAATAAATGAAGCTCATGTGAAACATCATTTCAATAGGTCGACCGAGGCACACTCATAATCTTCAAAGGATTCTTGCCCCAAACGAAAGTATTTTATCCACATCTTTACAGTAAAATATGAAGAAGATAAATCATCATAAACGCCATCTAGACGTTGTTTAATTTGATTAGGCATATTCCTATCCTTAGTTACAAATTGAACAACCGTCAAGTATTTAAGGAATTTGAGGAATTTTCATCCACTAATGATGTTACCTGATTGAAAGTTGAAAATTATTGCTCGTAGAACAACAGGTAATTACTACCGCAAACTTAACGCATATACAACTATGGCGCGGCACACATTGAACACGTGTGAACATGTATAAATCTGTCAGGTCAAGAATATATGATGCTTGCTCCTATTTATACTATTTACAGTAAAGGTATATTGTTTCGTCATAAAACGAAATTATAAGTATTTATATATATATTAGATATAAATAAATTTAGGATAATGAATTAAACTATAAAATTTCTAATTTTATAAAGATTCAAAGTGTATTTTCAAGGTTAAACCACTGCATACATAATTTTATTATCCTATTCAAATTATAAAACTTTCTTTAGATTCTAAGAATTTATATTTACAAATTTATTTATTACTTTATACATTAGACCGTTTGTTTATTGCCTAGGACTATTATTAAACAAATTCAATAGACGATATTTAATCTGGCCCTTTTTTGTTAAGCTCTAGTTTCCTAAATATGCAGAATAGATTCCATTACAGAACAATGAGATTTATCCGGAACTACATACTTCGATTTATAACACAAACTAATACTTAATTAGTAATTATATTTTATCATTTCTTAGTAAGATTTAAGAGCCTATCGTAAACCTGGGTATTGTTGCCCGTATGTACAACTTCTACAAATTAAACACAGAAAATTTCCTGTTACGACGTCAATCAATTCAACGTACAACTAATACGCGGATTTTAATTATGTAATAATTGTAATAGTAGTGATACATTTTTATTTACTTGCAACACAGTATCAACTCAACAACAGAATAGCAAAATAGCAGCTGAACATTAAGACAAAGATTCGCTTCATAACATTCGTATAAAACATATTAACAACAAGAGACATACAGTATCATATAATAGTAAAGAATTTTAGTTTTAAATTTACAGTGTTTCATTTGTGAGATTACCGTAATAAATTAGGTTTAAGTGTTTTTTGATAAATAAATAAAATATTCAAAAACACACCAAGTTTCAATATAACTGCCATAAACCAAAATAAATAACCAGTTTATACTGAAGTTACGCCACGTGAGGCGGTGGGTCGGGAAAACAAATTATACATAAATACAAATACATCCCCATCAATTATAAAATCAAACATTCGAATATAATAACAATCTTTGTCCAACATATATTCAAGTTATAGACCAATTTAATCATTTAAGAAGGTAGTACTTGTAGCGGTATCAACATAACAGTTAAAAAACTCAAAGCAAACAACGGACTTGTTTGGGAAGTTTGCGGAATTGGGGTGTTGGATAGTAGTGGGAGAGCTCTTTCATTCCGCAATGTATTCAATGACTCCTTATTAGTATCAATATAAAGCTTTGTTATAATTGCGTCAGTGGTATTTGAACTATCGTCGACCAAGCACTTCAGTCGGGAATAAGATGTGAAATATGTAGAAAATCGAGTATCCCATTATAGGGTTCCTTACAAAGCAAGGAAAGCCTGTTCGACGAACCATACTGAAAAGATGTCATCTTGATGGAGATTATTGCCAGGAAAAAACTATGGGGATCCTTGCCCGGAGAAAACTGTGGTTTATAAATGATACAGTCTCTTTAAACAAGGTATGTAATCACTTGAAGATGACCCACGGCCGGGGCGGCCTATTGAAATAACCACTCCAGAACTGGTTCAAAAGTCAAAGTCGAAAAATTAATAATGGAAGATGCTTGGCTAAAGAAGACACAATTCGCAGGCATTATTGCAATATCCGATACAACTAATTCTAAAAATCTTCATGAGCACCAAAAGCAAGGTCATAGCGTGGAATGTTCCCGTGCGTTTTTTTACCTGTGTAATGAAGACAAGGAGGGTGTATCAAGTCAAATTGTTACTGGGATTAAAGGATTATAGGAGATCATAGAAGACAACATGCAATAGAATAAAAAGTGAAGACTTTTGGCGCCTTTTTTTTGAGAGTCCGAAGGAATATTGTTAATAGATTACACAGATAAAAGCATTTTCATCACTGGAGAATACTACGCTTCAATCCTGAAGCAGTTAAAAGAAGTCATTAAAGAAACAAGGAGGAAATAATTGACGACAGATGTCCTGCTCATGCACGACAATGCTCCTATTCTCAAGAGTCGTGTTGCGCTGGCTGCTTTGCATAAAGTGGGCTTCCATATCTCGAATCACATCCTACAGTCCATCGCTCCGAGTGATTTTTAGCTGATCCCAAAAATTTAAAAAACTGCATGAGACGTAAGTTACGAGCGATGAAGTAAAACACAAAAATAAAACTTCTTTTTATGAAGATATACGCAAGCTAATTGGAAGATTTGAAAAATGTATTTGGATTGCAGGTAAATATATTAAAAAGTAAAAATAATTTTGTATTTTTATTTTTTCTCATTTTCCCTATTTCGCCAACCCCCTCTTTGTTGCTGACTATCTTACGTACAGATGTGTGATTCAACTCTACTATTTATACATCAAAATTACAGTTATTATTAGGTAATACCTTTTGAAATTTATATAAATAACATACAAAAAAACCTATCAGATGGAAAGTGACATGACATTGATTAATTGATAAAAGAATTGATCGAGATCACAAAACACCTAATTAGAAACGATATCTCATAAGATTTTATATAATTTCAGTATTACAAAAAACCGTTATCTATATCTAAAATATGTCAATAAGTTGATAAAGGTATCGCAAAATAAGGCCCGAAATACAAATTTAACTGAACGTCTTTAAATAAATTACATTAAAAATACTTTAATGTTACTTTTGCATTAATATTAAACGTACATTTAATATGATAATTACCTCTGATAAATTACATCAAGACTGTTAATGTATGGTAATAAAATTCTTCTTCATTTGTCATTCATAACATGTTTACTATATATATAAACGTTATTAATCACTTTATGAAGCGGTTAAAGGAGAATTGCTACATATAAAAAAAGATGTCAACGTCCTAAATATTCAATAAAACGTTCCCAAAACTTAATTTGATACATAATGACTAAAGCGCGTGTAAAAATAGTAATGACGACATTAAGCGATTTACTACTTTTTTAATGAATGTATTTCTTCCATTCAAGCATTGCCTTATTAATTAGGTTATGCACAACCAAGTTTTCAAATACCAAGAAATTTTTTTATAAAATGAAACTGGAATATATTAAAAAAAAGTTATTTAAATCGTTTCTTCTACTTCTTTGTCGTGCTGTCATGACTGAGAAATCGTGATCCCATCTCTAGGTACAGTTGTTCACTTTTTCTTTCCACGTTTCACGGTCTTTAGTTTCTGCTAACAGGTCTTGCAATGATATGCCTGTTATCTCTTTCATTTGATCAATTCACTTACTTGCCGATCTGCCCCTTGGTCTTTTACCCTCAATCTTGCCTTCAGTTTTTCTAGGTTATCTCCGTCTCGTCTAGTTGTGTATCCAAAGTACTGCAGGATTACGGTGCAACATATCGTAGATAATCTATTTTTAACCTTAAATTAGTCCAGTATATATGAGATAGTGCGCTTTTCGGTGTAAGATATACGTAGCATACGCCGCCAACACTACATCTCAAATGCATCTATCTTTTTCCTGTCCGAGGCTTTCATTATCCACGACTCAACTCCATACCGAAAAATCGAGAATGCCAGGGTTTTAACTAACATGGTTTTAGTGTTTCTCGTAATTTCCATATTCCATATCTTCTTTCCATATCTGTCTTGCCATATCTTGTTCAGGTTCGCCATTGCACCTCTCGCCATTGAGATACGTCTATTAGTTACTTTTTCACATCCTCCTTGATTGCTTATAAGTGATCCAAGGTGTATGAAATCATTGACTTCTTCCACATTTAATCGATTTCCTTGTGGAAGTATGTTTCCTCTGTCAATGATCATGAGTTTGGTCTTGCTCAAGTTAATTTTCAGACCTAATTTCGTGCTTTCTCTCGACACCCGCTCTAGCATTGTTTGCATCTAGTCTATATTATTCGCTATTAACGCATATCTTAAATTTGTAAGTTTTCTCCCTCCAATTGAAACTCCTCCTTCAAATCCATCTAGTGCTCGCCTCATAATGTATTCTCCATATGCGTTAAAAAGTCGTGGAGAGAGTATGCACTCCTGTCGTACTCCCTTTTGTATCTCAAATGGCTGCGATAGTTATTTAGTTTTACGTATGTCTCACTTTGCTGGTACAATTGTGATATGAATTTAATAAGGTGGCTAGGTACTCCTATTTCTTTAAATGGAATCACAGACTTCGCCACTGAACACAGTCAAAGGTTCTTCAAAGGAACTTGTTCTTCAAAACATTTTCGTAGGATGCACCTGTCACCGTAGTGCCCTTTGGAACACAATGGGTAAGGATTACGTCCTCACTGTCCCAGAACATGGACACCATCATTTTTTCAGCACTGGCGGTTACCCGAAATTTTCTTGGTGGCGGTGAATCTGTGTGCTTCCATTGAGCTGACTTGCGCTTTGTTTCTGGATTGAAAAATGGCCTCCACGTCTCATCCATTGTCACAATCGACGAAAAGAAAGTCCCATTCATGCCTTGGTTGCGCGTCAACATTGCTTGGCAACATGCCACACGAGCAGCCTTGTGGTCGTCCGTCAGCATTCATGGCACCCACCTGGAAGACACTTTTCGCATTTTCAGGTCGTCATGCAGGATTGTGTGCACAGAACCCACGGAAATGCTAGCACTGGAGGCGATCTGTTCAACTGTCATTCGGCGATCCCCCAAAACAAGTCTCTCCACTTTCTCGATCATGTCGTCAGACCGGCTTGTGCCCGAGGTTGTTTCGGTTTGTTGTCACACGATGTTCTGCCTTCATTAAACTGTCGCACCCACGAACGCACTTTCGACACATCCATAACTCCATCACCACATGTCTCCTTCAACTGTCGATGAATTTCAATTGGTGTCACACCACGCAAATTCAGAAAACGAATGATTGCACGCTGTTCAAGTAAGGAAAACGTAGCCATTTTAAGTATCTAAAACAATTCTCATTCTCGACGCTGCCGCTACAATTTCATCTGTCGTACAGTGCTGCCATCTCTGTAACGTATTGACAACGAACGCACGCTCATTTTAAAACAATGCACATGCTTCTATCTCTTTCCAGTCTGGAGAAAAAAAATCGGAGGCCTTAGAACTTGAATGCACCTCGTACTAGGCCTGCTTGCTCCGGTGGTATTTGCGGCTGTATAAACTGAGCCGGATGCTGTTCTATTATTCTTAAAAGTATCACGGATACAATTCCGAAAGTCTTATTTTGTTAATGTGTTCGGCACCGTCTGCGATTTAGTTCCAATCTCCTCTTCGTACGGCTAACCGCCGTGCGAAAAATGATTCAAGACGACAATCGACTCACGTATAGGATTATTAGGAGCATCTTGGGTAATGGCATGACTGCAATAAACAAGATTTGTTTCAATAACGGCTGAGATTGGCCTTCCTTCGCGAAAATCGTCACTAGGTGAAGCCCTTTGAAATTTAAATTCGTTATACTAGTTGTAAACAAATGCAGCACGAAGTCTTGAAACACTTTGTTTTGGAGTTAAAGAACTTTTAAAATCATAGTAAATCATGACTAAAATTTTCTCTCGTTAAATACATTTTTACTGCAGATCACTCGGTCCGAAATTAGCTTGCAAAATAACTGTTGCAGTTATCAAAACTAAATTCGAACTGTCAAAATAGAAAATAATACACATTTGTTTCATAGCATGTTTGATTTATTTTATTCAATATAAATATTAGTTCGCATTAGTGCTACCCTCAGCCTACCCTATTTTCAGTTTGCATTTCAAATATATGGTTTTCATCTAGTTGACAGAGTCAATATATGGCAAAATAATATTGTAGTGGTTTACAATGAGTATTTGAAACTATAAAATTATTTCTTATTTCTTAAGGTTATAATGAAGTTTCAACAATTATCTCCTTCGTCAATCAACGTTCTACAGTTTTATAATTTTATATTTTGTAAGATTGTTTCCAAGTTACGATCTATTAAATGTTTTCATGATATATATCGCTTAAAACTGGATGAATCGAACGTTTGCATGTGTATACTTTAATTATTTATAAACGCAAATCATCGCATTATAGACCAAATCAAAACGAGAACGCTACATATCCTAGCTGCAAAAGCAATTTACCGAAGACTGTAATAATCTCGAATATCTTAAATTTATGCCGATGCATATGTACTTTCTTTGTTTTTATTGCGAAAATATGCATACCAGACATAGTAGAAAATGTTGCTGGCAGAAATAGTAAATATCATCCATAAATATCTTCAACCAGTTACTAAGAGCTGTATCGTTGATCCTGCATGGGTTCTTTCACTTACTTTATTATAATATCGCATAATTTATTCTGCACATGATATATATATATATATATATATATATATATATATATATATATATATATATATATATATATATTTCCATCTAAATACAAAGGAACTATGTTTAAGTAATACAAGGTGAATATGTAGCTACTATTCAAAGTTCAGATAGTAATTTAAAATACAATTCAATAAATATTGTAAATATACAAGATGTATAATTACACCCAGACAAAAACCTGATACGGTAAATTAACAAGCAGAAAAATATTTTAAGCAAAATGTATTTTATATAGCAATGGCAAAGAACTTTACAAATTTAACATATGTCGCGTTCGTTTCTGACGATTTCATAATGAATGAATTGCAGGTTTTTATTCGTTTTTGTTTCGATATAATTACAAAGAAAGTCCACTTTAACATAAAAATTATTGAGTTCGATGATTTGCAGTTTTCGTTGTGTAAGAGCAAGGAAAGTGTCTTACTTAAAACATTCTGAAACCATTTTTAATTAAATAAAATATTATTAAAAATCGGGTGTGGCGTGGAGCGTAGAAGAACATTCAGCGCTGCTCATGATTCTGTAGTAAGATGAAACACGTGTCTGTGTATCTGGAGAGATACTTTCACACAAATATGAACTTGTATTGTATTTTCCACACCAGATTTTTAATAACATTTTATGTAATTTCAATTTTTTTTGTTTTATACAAAATTTGGTGAGGTTTTACCCACTCAAGCATCTGTAAACTTTTAAAGCCTGAATCTTGTGCACCCATTGAAATTTACAGGCATTTGAAAGCTGTTTATGGCAACGATTGTATAGTATGTGAAGAACGTTCGCCAGTAAGTTCAACGTGCAAAACTCAAAAATCATAAAGGAGAAATGAAGGTGTTTGACGAAAAGCGAGCAGGTCGACCAACATCAGTGAAGTATGAGAAGAATCAAAGGCAGGTAAGTGCTCAAAATTGTTCAGACGTCGAATTACAGAAAAAATTGCGGCATATGGGTCTCGCGACAGACAATTAATATATGTTTTGAAAGAACAAAAAAATTGTCAAGAACTTGTTAACCAGTATTGACGTGAAGTAGATAATTTTCTCATGAATATCACCCTTGAGTTCGCCATTACGAACTCAAAAATAAGCAGCAGTCAGTGGAATATCATTGCCCTGTTGATTCTCGACTTGTACAAAAATTCAAAATACCCACCATTTTCTGGGGTGCAAAGGGAGTCATTCATATCGAATATCTGCCGAAGGACTCAACGATCAAGTTTATAAGGTGCAAATCTTTACGATCACTGAAGAATCGTATCCGCAGAGTAATGCCGGAAAGAATTGTCTTTTTCTTGCACCACGAAAACACCCGACCCATACAGCAACGAAACGGTGCGTACAGTGACGAGTCCTGTTTTGGCACCTTCAGATTCTGGTTGCTCCCAACGTTGAAGAAGGTATTGAAAGGTAAACATTTTTCTTCAGGCACTGAAATTCAGGTTACTGTTCGCATTTGGATCAACTGTAAACAAGGAAGATTTTTCATGAACGGAATGAAAAAATGAATTGTTCATTAAAATTACATAATATCGACACGGATTTCATTATTTTGTCTTTCCTTATTCTTATTTTATAGAGTTGGACACCTTATATATCAAAGTATATATGCACATATGTATGTATATTTTTCATCCTATTCTAGAAACTATCTTAGTTGACAAATTGTCAACTATTTACACTCACTTTTCCTCTTCAACAACAAAAAGCAAGAGTGATTGCTGATGACCAAGAGTAAATAGCACTTGACGTTGACATCAACTTTTAAATTTTCTAAAAAAAATCCCATTTAAATTTAATTATAGTCTCCAGGTAAAATATGCATTCCTAGTAATATGTTAAATATACATCTTTTGTATCCTTTTGCTTCTATAATGACCTTTGTGAAGAATTCCGAGAGAACACGCGAATGCATGTATGAGTTTGTACATTATCTTAGTATATATATATATATATATATATATATATATATATATATATATATATAGATAATTATTTATTATATATATATATATATGTATATTAGTATATATATATATATATATATATATATAATCGTCATATGGGTCTGGTATTAACACAGTTTATGTTTTTTTAAGCGCAGGACAATTTTCGTAATTTCGTTCTTCAAAAATGCGGAACTACTTCCTACTTGAGACCACATAATAAGGTCATTGCCGTCTATAATGCGACCGGCTCTTAACAATAATTATTTCATAACTGTATGTTTTTTTTAGTCCGGGAGTCTCACGTGAATTTAAAGAAAAAATACCTTTGTATAATAAGCGAATAACATATATTCATCATTTTGTGTTCATGGCGTATTAAATTACGGTTTACGCACAAGCGACATCGCAGTGTCTTATTATCGAAACTATTAACCATTCTTTTAAAGTTTATAAATGCATGGAAATTATTTTTAAAAGTTTCACGGAAGCAAGGAGCAAAGCATATATCATAAAATTACTTTAATTACTTTAAAATGCAATTCCACCAGCTTCATAAAATTTGTTACATGTTTTAGAAAGCTTCTTCACTTTAAAATGATCATTATCGAATAATTTTTTAAAAAATATTAATCTAAAATTTATGGTTGCCAATAACGAATCAAGCATATAATGACTGGCTCCATTTCGGTGTGCATTCCAAATCTTCATCGTTATCTTAACAAAAGTGGTAATCTCGTGACCTTTTTAATTTTGTGGAAATTTATTAATTACTATTGCGAAGTATTTAAGTTATCTGCATTATTATTTCTATTTTTTCAATATCTGCATACAAATACACTTTCGCTTTCATATTCAATATAACTGATTGGACAATGTCTTTCTTTGTTGGCAGCATTTAGATTTTCCTTACTGCAGGTGTTACTTTAAAGTCCCTATTATAAAAGGCATTTGTCCATGTAGATTTATGAAAAGTTGCAATAAAATATATTCCTCGTCCCATTTTAAGTTTTCATAATAGTTAATCATGTTCTACTTACTTCCTAATATTAGGATCCATAACGGACTTTCACATGGGAGAACACCTAGGCAGAATTTCTGAATCAGGTTTTCCGGACGCGATGATGACTTAGACCTAACTCTCTTGAAATGTATCCAAATATGAAATACTAACAGCATAAATCATCTTCATGCTGTAAGATATTAAATTGACCGTAAATATTTGAAGGGCCGGTTTAATGCAGGACGTAACGACTGCCATTAAAACAAATATTGCAATTGTACGCAACATGATAAAAGAAGATTACTGTTCACATTACTGCTCACACGGTTTAAGCAACCCTAGGCATTGGTGTAAAAACAGTCCACACTATCTTGATGATCATTTAAGCATACGGATATATGAAGGCTGCATGTTGGCTAGACACTAAAGATTAAACCAACTAAAAGACAGATCTCGTCAATTGATCCTCTATCGGATGTTACACAAGAGTATAATTTGTGGCCTGTACATTTTTAATTTTTATTAATGACATTACGAAAATAATTGATTACAGAAAGTTTCTTTATGCTGACGACCTTTAGATCTTTCACAGAATAAATTCAACGAAAATAAACACTACTGCATTTGATTACGTACTCAATGACTCGCCACTTGAACGTTGCTCATCTGCAAGATCCTAGGTATAATATCTGATACTATTATTTATATATTTATTATCATTTGTCCGACATATTGCCCAAGCGGTGACTAGTGTATACAAAATATATAGCTTTATCTTCCGAAATTGTCAAAATTTCAATGATACTAGATGTGCTTTCATCAGATTCATGCTTTCATCAGATTTCATGCTTTCATCAGATCTAAGTTAAAATATGCATCACTGGTACGGTATTCCATCTATTGAACGCATATTAACATAAATTTTAAAATTTATGATATTTATGAGCAATGATACATATCCAGCAAGGATTTCTGGCTATCTACCTATGGTTATCGGATTTAATATCGCTTCGTTGAACGCTAGGCGTGTTATTCCCAGTGTTAAATTATTGTATGGTCGCTTGAATGATAAAAATGTCTGCGCGTGGTTACTGTCTAAAGTTAGCTGGTAATATAATTTTCGACAGCTGCAGATGTTCTATTGTGAGACGAATAGAACGAATCATGCTGCAGAAACTAAAACATTATATCAAATGTATCTGATATTAGCAATATTTCGAAGTTAGTCTAATGTTTAAAATTGTTTAATTTGTACGACTTTCCATATAATATGTTAAATTTCATAAATTTGTAATGTGTGATGTAATATTTCACGGACTTTGGTGTTTAATATACTAATTAATATTTAAGTTTTGTTCTTCTTTTCAGCGTATTGATTTATGTTTATTTATACCATATTTCTTGTAATTGGGTATGTAACCTGCTGGAAATAAATATTAATATTATTATTATTATTAATTGGATCAGTCATTCTCACACACTCTGCTCGCAAATTCTTTCACCTGGTTTATAAAATAGCAACGGATAGGAAAAGTTGAATTTATTCATGTGACTACCAAAAATAGCAAAAATGACTGGTTGGATTTCCTAAAATGAGCACGAAAAATGTCGTAATTAACCGTTTCCGGTCTTAATACTTCCACGCAATGCCCTTACATGGAAGCAACTATTCGTTTAGTTATCTAAGATTAGTACCACTACACATCCAATTATTTATTGTTCGAAAAGCCAATAAATTCACTTAAATGAATTATTTCTTTATTTGATAAAAAATTGATCAATTGATCACTGTGTACAAACACTGCAGTAATACCTACTCTCTCATACTTGATCTTTCCGTCGGTTGGAGCAGACCATTCAATGTTCAATTTTCCAAATAATAGTGCCACAAGAGAGATAGCACGTCGTGCAAATAGTATAATAGCGAAACTTGAGTCAAAAGATTTCCAGATTACGATCGCAAATACTAGGCAATCCGTGCAGGAAAATTCACGGATTGCGAGCACAAAAGGTTAAAAGTATACTATACGTGTATGCCCGAAGACTTTCAATACATTCATGATAATTGACCAAAAAGGTAGAGTCATATTACATTCTAATAAACAATAGACTATCCAAATCAGCAAAACATTGACTTAATAGGCTATCCATCATAAAATAACGATCTAGCATACAATTATTTCCTTTAAATCCTACGTTAACAATAAATTCGAAGGAGTACCATGTGTTGAGGATACATGCAGGATCCTTTCATATCACTTTAATATTAAGTATTTTTAAATTAATTTAAGAAATTATTAGGTTTCGATTAAGTATAATAACGTACAATTTTTAATTTAAATCAAATTAAATTCAGTATGCAGGCTCATGTATCACACGGTATATGTCTTCAAACTATGTATACAATCAGGGTCTGGTTATATTGCCTTTAGGAACAATACTCAATACTTTCTAGTTAAATTTAGGACAATACCAGTATGCTAAGTTCGGAATGATGTCAAAGATATCTTATTACAGTATTTCGATTCCAGGTACCTACATCAATTGTATCTTGGTAGTTCAAAGAACCTCCAAACCATTTAATTTTTATTGTCTGAACTTCCCAGATTTTGTTAAATGGTGAACTGGTGAATACGTTTATAATCGCTGATTTATTACGGCAATACAATATATTCTATCATCAAAGAAACTAACAACGACAGTGTTTCCCATATTTTAAGTTCAATTGAGAACGCCTGTTTGTACAATTTCTACCAATCATGGTATAGTGGGGACTTTGAATTTTTCATTTGGAGTTTTCTTTATCACAAAAATCTCAATCTCAAGTCAGTCTTACCTACAAGTTTAACACACAAACAAGTCTTACCTACAAGTTTAACACACAAACAAGTCTTACCTACAAGTTTAACACACCAACAAGTCTTACCTACAAGTTTAACACACAAACAAGTTCTTTCGCGTTTATAACTTTATCGGGGTAAACTCCTCATTTACCGAGTAATCAAACACTCATCAGAGTGTTAATTTGTCTCAACATAGATATTCAGCTTATTCATTTAAGTATCAGTTTCTTTTATATATCATCAAACATAAAGTCATTCAAACAGTGCCGATTCATTTAATTAATTAATTAATTACAAGACACAAAGTATCACAACAGTCATACTCAGAAGATAAATAGCTTAAGTTGTTGTATATTTAAAAATAAGTGTAAATTAGTGTAAATAAATATATTTAGATCAATTGCATTTATTCAGAAACTAACCATTCACCAAAGAATCAACAAGAAAGCGTATACAAACTTACACCTTGTGCGCGGTGAGTTCATTATTAATCGAGCTGTAATCAACGGGAACGAGCGACGAAGCATCATCACCGGAACCGGAACAGCCCGTCCACCATGTAAAATATAGTATATCGATGTTTACAAGCAAATTTAAATACAATAATACATAAAAATGGATACACAACGTATACTAAATTCGCATCGGAAACTTAATAACGTACGAACACGTGTTTCGGGTCGCCTTACCCTCATTAGCCTATGATGTATATCACCATGCCTTTAATTGTCGTATATGTCAAATTTGCACGATATCTCACAGTATATGCTGGACAGTGTTGTGAATTCATTTGTACGTATTCAGATATGTTTTAACATATACGTATTATAGAATGAATGTTACTTCGGCTAATGAAGATGCTAGTGCTTTCAAAATAGTAATAAATTACATACCTCGAGAAACACGAAAAAATGTTTTGAAAACTGATTTCTTCGAATACGCAAGTGTATAGACTGAAATGGAGAACATTTTGAGGAAATATAATTAAATTTTCAGAATAAAATATTGTCTTGCTATAGTAGACACAACATTATATGTTATTAGAAAGGGAATGTGTTGGATACATTTAAAAAAAAAAACAATAATTATAACTGCCTAAAGGACCGGTTCATTATATGAAATTAGAGGAATGTTATTTAAAATTTATTGTAAATTCGTCAATTTAATTTATCTGTTCTAAATATAGATATTTCAATATTTAAGTCTCGAAAAATAATAAAAGAAATTAATTATATATACCACACATGCCAGTGGCCTTGACTTAAATCCTAAGCGCCGACGAGATTTGTTACAATTTCATTTAGGATTACGTTACACCGCAGGTGGATACTTAATATTTTGGAATATGATTAATATTCAAGTCACCACAAACATGACTACAAATTGTACAACCGACTATTTTTTACCTTATTATTTTCTACGATAAGACCGTATCGATAGTTGAAGAGCGAAATTTCCACCATACCAGCAGATATGATGACTAGTAAAGTAAGTTTAGATGAGTAGAGAGAGGTACAATGATACGAGGTCGTTGAACTTCGCTGACCGCTACGGACCGTGTAACCTCTTAGATCTCGGGTGCATAACAAGAATCTAACGATGCCTACACCCACGATTTGCAACACTACCTTAGGAATGGTAGAAGGTAAGCGAAATTCTTGAACGCCGGTACTAATGGTGCACAAATGTAGATAAACTAAATAAGGAATTCATTAAAATGGACGGCGGCGCGTAACACTTTTTCGATTGCATTAATTCGTACCTGCAGAATTCGAATATGAAGAGCCACAATTTCTGTTTGCTACTCACGTTTTAAAACAAGTCTTAACAGTAAAATGTATGGGAAAATATTTCATTTTATAATTTGCAAATGTATATTTTAAATAAAATAAGAAATATTTGAGAAAAATGGGAGAGAAAGCATTTTTCAGCAATGTTTAATTTATGTATTATACATAGTTTCATAAATTTTAAAATTTAAAGATATATTTACGTCTCTTTATTTCGTATTTTAGCACTCTTCTGACAAATTATATGCAAAATCTTCTCTATATATGAATAATAATTTTGTCGATGAATGCCAAATACGTTTATATTAACGCAAAATCTTCTACGGTAGATTATGATAATTACGCTGCGGTTCGTTGACTTTGATATCTGATGTTTATGCAATGCTTAAATAAGCTGAGATCGTAATCCTCGTTATGCTAACTCGTTGAGTTTTTTAGGGTTTGTAGATGGTTAAGTGCATGAATATTAATACAGTTTATACTGTAAATTTTATTAATTTACACGAACACCTATCCATAGCGTTCTTATCCATACATCTTGAGTATGTAGTTAATAACTATAAATATACTATAGCACGTCTCACGTTCACGATGAAGTAGAAACTCTTGTGCATCTTATGTATCTCTTATCCTCATTAGAGAACTCTACAATCTATTTACCTCGCGATATATTGTAATATCCATATTTACTTTTATTGGTAATTTTAACCTCCAAACTAAAAAATTGTGCTTTCCTTTTATTAGTTATTTATTGTTTTTTAGTTTTTAGTTATGCAAAAGTTTTCTGCAGTTGTTTTATGAATCATTTTTTATATCTATTTTAATTGGTTAGTATTTGTAGCAAGTTGAAAGTGCTTCAAATATGCTAAGAAATAACATTGGATAAATGTTTCTACTGTTGTCTGAAAAAGTCTATGATTGCCACAGCTGCTGCTAATGAACAAAGTAAATAGTTCAATAGGTAGCATATACAACATAAAAAAGAAACATGGGCCATGGTTGAGAATGAAAAAAAGAAACAGGAAAGAAATAGTTTAAAGGTAAACGCCTCGTTTACATACTTATGATGGAAATATTCAAACACTTATACAATTAAAAATGCATAGTTTCTTCGTACAAAATTGAGCATCGACCCGGAATACAGTTTTTACTGCCATTAACACTGACAATCATCTTCCAAGTTCTGCACGAACAACATTACATAGACTTTCGAAAGACTTGGTTCTAAATTTCAAAAAGTAAAAGTTTAAAAACATTCTTATTGAGCGACAACAGCAGATAAGTTTACACAATAAACTGCATAAAAAAATTAGTTCTTTCTGACATTACTCTAGGGCAGCGATTCTCAACCTTTTGAGCTCCGCGAACCCCCAAATAATAAATGTAAATAAAATTAATATTTAGATAATTTAGATATATTAGAACTTAGCAAATCAAGCAGAAGGTAATTCTGATTCTGATGCAGAAAAATGTGTAAGGTTGGCATCGCCATCAGCAAATTTATCTAACTATCATGTCGAATCCATTTTATCAAATATATTGGTGAGTAGCAATGATGAGAATGCTAACACCACAACCGACCGCCATCCTGTTGATAAATTCATTGTATGGAAGAGCTTACTTTATGAGTACAACAAAGAAGCATTCCTATCGGAGACGATCCCTTACTACGGTGAAGAGTAAATACAAAATTTCAAATATCGTTATATTGTTCGCCAATATTTGTCGTGTCTACCAGGCTCAGTGGCAAGTGAGCAACTTTTTAGGGGCTTTGGCCTGATATATGATCCGCTGAGAAATAGACTGGACGGAGATAAATCTGCTAAGCTTCTGTTTATTAGTACAATTTGCTACTTTTAGGGCCACTTAAATATTTAAAATTTTAAATTATGTATATTTTTTATTGTTGCTTGTTACCTACCTGTTACCTATGTGTAATGTGTATTATCATTTATATTTAACTGTTTAAAGAGACTGATTACTCAAATATGTTTCTATTATTTCATTAGGCCTGCCTTAAAGTTAAAACGTACATCTGCCTTGTATTCCGCCTTCGACTCCGTCTACGACTCCGACTCCGATTCCGGTATACCCATCTCCGTAACATCCCTAGTCTGATGATTTATTTTAGTGTGCGGTCAACAGTAAAACTGAATTGTTTTTTTTTACAATCAGTGAATCGGTTGGTAAAAGGTAAGCTTGTATAATAACAGTTATTTAAATTATGATTTTACTTCATTGGATGGAAAACCACAATGCGTTGTTTGCTTTCAAGTTCTCTCCAATGAAAGCATGAAGCCATCAAAAATTCAACACTTGGAAACTAAACATTCGGGTCATAAAAACAAATCCTTGGAATTTTTCGAAAGAAAATTTTATACCTTGAGAAATCAAGAAACTTTTATTTCTAAGTCAAGCCATACTGATAAAAGGGTACTTGAAGTATCTTATCTCGTAGCATTAAGAGTAGATAATAGATTTCCAAACCTTATACAATGGCTGAAAAACTCACATTTCTTGCTGCTAGTGATACGGTCAGTGTTTTAATAGGCATATAAGAAGCAAAAAAAATTAAGAAATTCCGCTTTCTAACGATACAATATCAAGGCGAATTGGCATGGCTCGCCAAGTTCGCGATCAGATAATTCATTAAATAAATTCAAGTGAATTTTTTAGTATTCAATTTGATGTTTTGAATAATACACTAGTTTGAATTAACACTAATATATTTACAAGATAATTAATAATAAATTGAATCTTGGAGTTCCATTAAACTTAATATAAATGTATGAATCAGGTCTAAATATACAAAAAGGTTTAAGTATATCAATACGTTATGCCCGTATTACGCATTTGTTACAAATGAAACAGACATGCAATATACACATGGATAATACACCTCGTATTTTCAGCATTTACTTCTGCTTAAGACACGTGTTTCTGCCATCTTAGGCGTCATCAGTCAAGCTAGTGAAGCAATGTAATACAAATGATACAAATCTTTTTAAAAAACAGATTTGTATCTGTATATACATTTACGCTGAAATCGCCTACAAGATATAGCAAATTTCGTCCTATAAGGTGGCACTATTTAATAAGTGACATCTGACGGACGAAAGAGACTACGTCGAAAAAGGCGACCTTTCGCTTGCCCTGCTAAGCTGGTACATAAGCGAAGAAATACGTATAGGGGTAGTCCATTAACACGAGCCAGATGGCGGTAAATATACAAAAAGGTTTAAGTATATCAATGCGGTATGCACGTATTACGCATTTGTTACAAATGAAACAGACATGCAATATACATATCTGTAACTGTACACATGGACGCCATCTATAGGCGTCATCAGTCAAGCTAGTGAAGCAATGTAATATAAATGATACAAATCTTTTTAAAAAACAGATTTGTATCTGTATATACATTTACGCTGAAATCGCCTACAAGATATAGCAAATTTCGTCCATGTTTTGTATTGTCCATGTGTACAGTTACAGATATGTATATTGCATGTCTGTTTCATTTGTAACAAATGCGTAATACGTGCATAACGTATTGATATACTTAAACCTTTTTGTATATTTACCGCCATCTGGCTCGTGTTAATGGACTACACCTATACGCATTTTTCGCTTATGTAGCAGCTTAGCAGGTGAAGGGAAAGGTCGCCTTTTTCGGCATAGTCTCTTTCGTCCGTCAGATGTCACTTATTAAATTGTGCCACCTTATAGGACGAAATTTGCTATATCTTGTAGGCGATTTACATTGCTTCACTAGCTTGACTGATGACGCCTATAGATGGCAGAAACACGTGTCTTAAGCAGAAGTAAATGCTGAAAATACGAGGTGTATTGTCCATGTGTACAGTTACAGATATGTATATTGCATGTCTGTTTCATTTGTAACAGGTCTAAATAGTAAAAACCGAAAAACTGGCTAATACTTTATATTCTTGAACTGAGATTGCTGAGATCTGGGTTGGAACTAATTATTGTTTTTATTTATTTGTACAATAAATATTTGTCCCCGCCAGTTACATGGAAGAGAGAAAACAACTAAATAATTGTAATGAAATTGCGATGCAAATATTTTACCCTTCTTTAAGGAAAGATATATGATGTAGTTTACCAACGGCATAAATGGATTAAAATAAACTATATTCACATGAACCCTTAATTGTAATACTGGCAAATGAAATAAATATTAAATACTGAATACAAACAATACAATTGTTACAGGTATTGAATGGGAATAGACCGAATTACGTAAATTACAATAAACAGGAAGTGGGCTACAGATAAAGAACAATATTCGATGAATACAGGAAAAATGCAATTAAACACGTAATCTCTAAACCTCATCGTAAAATATGAATACATTGTAACATTCAATATAATAAATACAATAAATAAAACATAACAATAAAATTTATACTATTATATAGGTTTACATCTGCAAATTAATTAATTTACAAGAAGGTTATGCCTGTATTAAATAAAGAGTTTTATAACCGTAGGAAACAAGACAATTCATAAGCAGTATAATACCTGACCACCTACGATAATTAACAAACCGAACACTACTAGAAACTATACTAACATATATTGGACAAAATTTGTTGCAGTATGTAGTGATGGTGCAAAGGTGATGACAGGGAGGAGCAATGGATTAACGAAAATATTAAACGCTCGTCTTACACCAAGGGCGGAATGAACGCACTGCTTCCTTCACAGATATGTTCTTATCGCAAAGAAATTCCGGAGAATCTCAACCAAAGTCTTCGTGAAGGTGTAAAAATGGTTAAATTTATTTAAAGCCGAACGTTATAGAACAGGCTGTTTGCTAAACTATTCGATGAAATGGAGGAAAATAAAAATCTCTTATTTTCCATATAGAAGTTAGATGGTTATCGCGAGGCAAAGTGTTAACCCGGTAATTGTAAGATGAATTAATAAGATTTTCCAGAATAAACAAACGCCATTCTCATTGTTTTTTTACATAATAATGAGTGTATGTTATTGTTGGCTTACTTAGCTAATGTATTTTCGCATTTAAATGACTTGAGTGCGAATTTACAAGAACGTAATAAAAACATTTATTAATGACAGACGAAGTTCATGCTTTCATTAAGAAGGTTGATATCTGGAATATTCGCATTCAAAGCAAAAATTTGGATTTATTGCCACTCACATCGGATTATATTGAGAAAAATTTGGATGAACAAAACACTATTATTCACCACAGTTTGGATTACATGAAGATGTATTTGCGTGAGCCAGAAACTCAGTTGACGGTGTATTTCCCGGAAGATAAAAATGATTTCTAGAAGAAATGGGTACTGAATCCGTTCACTGAAAATGTTGTTGCTGCTACTAAGTTACCAGATGAGACTGACGACCAGCTCATCGACAAAACTATGGAAATATGGAAATTTAGTCACAGGAGCATTGAAAATATTAATCCCTTTCGCCACATCTTATCTCTGTGAAAAGAGGTTTTCGTTTATGGTTGTACTAAAAACTAAATACAGAAATGGTCTCATATCACTCATAAATAATTTGCTTTCGTATGTTTTTAACGTAGAGCCTGGTATGGAGAAACATTTAAATGAAAAACAAGTTCAACTATTACATTAACTTCTTTTCTTTATACATGTATTAATGTAAGTAAAATGTTTATAAGAAGAATTACCGCGGCTCCCAAGTTGAGAAACGATGCTCTGGGGATACTATTCTTTAGTGATTGTAAAGTTTTGCAGTATCTTATTGAATTAATCATTGATTCCTTCACCAGAAACAGCTGTTAAAACGCCTGTAAATTTCGATGGGTGCGCAACTTTTGAAAATTCTATCACGGATCGTTGCTTGATATGCATCTTAGATGATAAATGACACTGTTACTCAACGACAATTCACAAGGAAAATGAAACTTTGCATACTAAGACAAGATATTCAAAATTACCATTTGCGGGTTAGAACTTTGTTTTCGTCCCCACTACTAACACAATGGCGTTGTTAGAGACCTTATATCTCAATCTGTCCTCGTAATATGGAGATGATAGAAAATTGCGACACTTTCCCCTAGTATATATTTTAAATTATATTTGTGAAATCGTAAGCAGTAAATCGTCAAGGCATATAATAAGACGACCTCGCTTACTACGTTACGCCAACCAGATGGTTTCCGTGAGTCTAATCGAAGCGCACAAGAGTAGAAAATACATTCAATCATTATTTGACATAACGTTAATGAACTGGACATAAAACTAAAACAATAATTGATCAATTCTAACAGAGTCTGAAATTAATTTATTTACTACTATTAACAAAAGCGATGAAATAATCAAGTACAAATAATAGAAAACTGTACTTATAAGTTACGTGTAATAGGCATAAATACCAGATTTTATGTAATTCCGAAAAACATTATTCAATGTCAGTTATAATACTGTAAAACTTGCGTGACTGAACAAAACCGTTCATTCTAGGCATGCAGAAATGTCAAAATTAATTTTATCCTAGGAGATATCAATGCTAAATCAATAAACGAACCTCATCATTGAAATCACCGGGTAGGTTCCTGTATATTTCGTCAATGTGTCAATTTAGCATTACCTTCTTTCTTACTAAAAAATTATTACATGTTAAAATTTTAATCCGTATATATTTTCGTCCGTGGTCTATTTTTGTTTTTTTGTTTTTTTTTTTAGAAAACAAGCATCGAATATTTGTTTATTAAAATATTTCTAAGAAATTTTCATAGTGGGATTAAAATTATTTGGCTCTTACAATATATTGGAATGCAGCCGTCAATTCGTGCTGTGTTTGCCAACCAGAAGGATATTTAAGATATTTTAAATTTGTCTAGTTTTTGGAGATGACGTTATAAACGTACGTAGCGTTTAAAGATAGAACGCGAAATTTAAGAATGGTAAATTAAATTTGGTCGATCTTCGAAAATGAATAATAAAGTATTACGATGAGAATTTGAACAAAATTTGTATACAACAAGAGTGGCTATTACAGAAATATTCGATCCATCATATCCGACTATTCTGAGACATATTCACGATTTAAGATTTGTACTAAAACATATCGGGCAAGTGTGTTAATGAATGATTAGTGAAGCGCAACTCGATGGGCCGGTTAAAATCTGTTCATCACTACTAATATGAAATGAAAGTGAACCATTTTTTCAGGAAATTAAATAATATAACGCTGGTTGTGTTGTGTATGTTATCACATGGGAGCACCAAATTGTTAAAAGATGACCCCTCGAGTTGCTTTTCTTCCGGGTTAGCTGTAGCGTCCTAACAATAATTAAAATAATTTTAGATAATAGTGTAATATAATGATTAGAGACCGGACACATCGGGCTGAAATGACGTCATTACGACGGCCGATATAAATAATCTACAACATCTGTAAGTACATCACGCAATTATTGAATAGCACTATTCATTCGGTTAATCGCACACAAAAAATAGATGTGCAGTTAACCGAATAAATAGTGCTATTCAACAACTGTGTGATGTACTTACAGATGTTGTAGAATATATATATCGTCCGTCGTAATGACGTCCATTTCAGCCCGATGTGTCCGGTCTCTAGTAATGATGCATCAAAAGTCCAGGACGTGCGTAATATGTTGAAACAAATGTTCATTAAATACATATTATTGATAGAAGAAGAAGAAGAAGGGAGAAGAAAAGACAACAACGTTGAAGTTGAAAGTTTTATTTAATATATACATTTACAAGAAATGATATTTAACTTACAAAAGAAATGGGTTTGTAGATGTGATTTATGTGTAAGAAATTGTTACTTGCTTGTGTTTATCCGGGATGCATAAGCAAGACGTGTAAAGAATGCTGCATACGTGGCTCACTATATGTACATTCATCGGTCGGCAAATACTGCTAAAGGTATGTAACCGAGGAATACTAGTAAGTAAAACAGATGTTTGCTCTGCGAAGACTAGAAACTGAGAAGGCTCATCTAAAAGATACTCTGTAGTAACAAGGGCCGGCCATTTTGTGATCTAGTTTAAGAATAAGTAATTATATTGCAAATAGCTACGTCTACAAAAATTAAGAGTTAATTAAAGACGCGAGCTAAAGAGTTGTGACGTCAATAAATTTAATATAATTAAAATATTCCTTGAAAAATACACTTTAAAATTATATATCACATAATATTATTTAAATAGCTTTTACATTAGTGATTGAAATTTGACCATATGATATAAAAATTTTAATATGGGGTCTGTATAATTTTGACTTGTAGAAAAAATAGCTGAATCTTAAATAAAATTAATTTTGAAGAAATATTTAGAATAAGAGTTGTGCGTAAATAATTACTAAATTAAAATTCAAAAACAAAAGTTTTGAACAGCAATAATTGACACTTTCCTTCTTTAATCTACCGAGGCCTGTTTCACGATTTCCTTGATGTTTTTCCTTCGGTAGGTCTTCCGCATCTCGAGTCATCTTGAATTGATTCACTATCCTAACGAAATTGCTTAGACCAAAACTTTACTATAAAATATGACGGCACATCTTCCTTATACACCTCTTAATCATCCGCTGATGAATATTTTTGAGTAAATTTTCTTCCTTCGTAAAGAATTTTATCAGGCTTCTATATTCTAACTAAATTTCACTCAATTTTGGTTAAATAAAGGTCTGTAAAAACAGGAAAACTCGCTGGATTTGGACGCCTGAACTTGGTCGGCATAAATCCAAATGCGACAACTAATTGAAGGCAAAAACTTGCTATCGTCACTTAATTTATTCATGGCTAGATAGATAATACAAAAATCTCTCTTCGTAATTCATATAATTCAAATTTAAATTCAATGTCCGTTAAAATGCTTAAAAATCCTTGAAATTGTAATAAAAGAGTTTGTAAGAAGCTGAGATTTTTTCGTAAATTACCAGGAATATTCAAACAACTGATCTTAATACTAGTATAATGTTCTTGCTGTAATATATTAACCAAAAGTAATTACACGACTTACACAAGGTAAACTGCGTAGATTAAACTTTCAATGCAACAGAGTATTGTTTTATACACTTATTTATGCACCCTTAGTTTTGTATAGCGACAAAGAAAAAAACAGGTAAAAGATATATATGAGTAATTCCTTCATACAAAAAATCGCTATCCAATGTTCACGTGATAACGAGAAAATTATTTGTTTTATTTGAGTTCAGCCCTGTCGCAGTTAATATACGGACGGCAATACGGGAATCCACCTCTACAAACAACGCTGAGATATACATTTAGTATGGACACAGTCTACGCTGTAGCTAGGTGCGTTCGCAATGGCATCCTACACAAATATCGAATATAATAATATTTTTGTTTAATTTTTGCTTAATTTATTGTGGAACAGGACAAAATATTCTTGCGGTAAAAAATGTTTACTCAGAACGGTTTCCGAATATTGACGCCTTCCTTCGAATAAGGCAATTTTGAGAACCGTATATCGACTTCGAGACAAACGATCAACATTTCCCAGTTTCGAAGGTCGTGGCCCTCAAAGATCACGCAGAGTGCAACGAGCTGTAGAGGATATTTTAAATATCGTGGAAGCGGATACCGGCATAAGTACAACAGGCACTGAAAGTATATGGGTCTCAAACTACGGTAGATAAAATTCTGAAAACTAATTTAATTGATCCGTATCATATCCAACGCATAGAAAGTTTAAGGGAATTACATTTTCCTCGCCGAATTGCCTTCTGTGAGTGGTTCCAACATAGAGAAATTTATCAACCAGATCTTACATCGCACTGATATTGAAAATTCCGCAGATATGCAAAATCGCATTTTTGTTATAGCTCAACGCAGTCGCGAGAACATGCCAAATTTTATCCGCGTACATAATAACTTTTTCGAACAGTTTTTTTAAACTATTTGTCCTGTTTCAGTATTGTGTCAGTATTTCTCAGTACCACCACCAATTGAAAGAACAGAAAAAATAAATTGCATACAAGTAATTAAAAACCACGTATTTAAAATTAAATAACACACATACAATAAGCTAAATTTTAACGATTTTTTTTATGATGAACAGTATTTTTATTTTTAAAATAAATTTAACGCTCAAAATATACTTCTATTTAATGCACCATGTGTCGACATATTCGACGAAAATGTAGAAGCATTTATTGATTTCCACAAAAGAAAACATCGCAATAAAAGGACCATATGTGCGTCTTAATATATTACATAAATCCTTTGACAAAAAAAGATCAATCGCATTCACTATTCATAGCGTCTAACGAAGTTTAGGAATTTTATCGATTTTTTTTGCAAGTCTATGAACTTGAATTATCAACTGCTTTTTTCGTAAATACAGAATAAACAAAGATATTTTTAACGAGTTTAACTACACTTTGACACTAAAAATTTGGAAATTTTTGATAATTTACAAATAAATCTCTTTCTTGATTTTTATTTTTAGTTAGACATTTATACGTATTCTTCAGATTCGCATAGCTTAGGCGCCATTCAGCGGCAATCCTGTATTTACGGACATACACTGCTTCGTCTGATATTATGTGAATATGTTATACACAATGATCAAGCGATAGAATAGATCAAAACTAAATCTGCAAATGTATCTTAATATAGTGATATGAAAAATAATTAAAATATATTATATATTGTTTAAATTCTAATAAATGATTCCCATCCTGCGACTATCATTAGCATAGATACATTCACGTTATGTCTACAGTTATCTTTTATAAGTAGTTAGTTGTAAATTCTCCATTATTGTTAATTCCTGAGAACTGCTCTAATAAAACATTAAAATGACTCTTAATTACAGCTTAATAATAGAATTACTACTTTTCGCATTCATTTCAGAATAGAGAGGGGGAAGATGATTTTCTAGGTATTTCATTTAATTTAAATATTTTAATGCAATAATTACATTTTCCACATTTTCATTCATGTCCCTCTTTGATCATTGTTCGTGAAGGAAATTGCGATTATAATTACATTTATTCACGTTGTGGCTGAGAACTACTGCGTGCAGAGCTACTTTTGAAATGGGTGCACATGTGTATGTATGCAAACGAATATGTGTATTTAGATTTGAATAGATAAAAGGATTTCCTTCGTTTTGTATAGTTTTCTTTGTATAGATTATCTAAACAAAAAAATAAATGAGAACTCCAACACAGCATTAGAACGGATAATGTAGTGACATTTACAAGGTAAAAAAGTTATACTGCTAGGACAGCTATTACAGAATTCGACAAACTTCAAGGGAGGATATAGAAAGTTTTGCTAAAACGTGAATAAAATAAATAATCCTTGTCAGAATTTTTTTTTATAAAAGCAGTTATACTGTTTAGAGATATAATAGGCCATCTTACCAATCTCCAGACAGAGCTATTTGCAATGGCAGATGTTCTAAAGAAATCGGAAAGGAAGGCTGTTCGCAACGACGAGTAAATATAGTGAACTGTTAGTCAGGCGCCCATAATAGCTGCTATGTACTCTATTATCATGTCGTAAGTGACTAAATGCTGTATAAAAATCCTGAGTAGATTGACCCAATACAACTCTGTTTCATTGGCCTGGATGCCTAGACATGAGAGCGATGTAAGAGCTGGTAAGCAGAACTTGTATATAGGTTCACTAAGGATTCCGCAAGGGGTAGGTCTAGTTACGACTAGAAAAAGAATATCCTTAAGGGGTGATGGCCATTTATAGAACAGCATTAGTATAAGAGATATAAATTACAGGAGGAAACTGCACTTGTAAGAGATTAAAAGAACTTAGACAGGAATTATTTCATCCATGATATATTACAACCTACGAGAGATATCGGGTTGTGTGAACGATACAAAGAGCAAGATGCTAAAATGCCTAGACTTTTAGTGACCGAATGTATAAATGACAACAATTTCACTTTGGTTTTCAATACCCTCTGCTAAAAAGGGTACTAAACCATAATAAACGCAATAACAAACAAAAATCTACGACAATAATGCAATAATAAAAATATTGGTTTATCAACAAAATATATTGTAATTATTCAAGAAAACGTAAAGAGATTGTCTCCAAAATTTATATACTTTTGTCAAAAAAAAAGTCTAATGATACAGATATAAAGCGAATATAAATTGACGTGATTAGAAAAAGATTATTGAGTTCATTAGATATAAAAGATGAAATAATTAATTCGTGTAGTCTCAATTCGTTTGAAAAGAACATGAAAATTAGTTATCGGAATCCTAATTTTATGATTATTATTCGGATTGTTTCAAACTTTATTTTTCTGATGACTTAGGTATTGGCAAAACGTCTACAATATATTCCTATAACCCCTCGATCCTCGTAAAAAATTTGAAATGGTTGAAAAGCCCAACCGGCTGGACAGATGAACAGGTACGAATAACGCAGCGAAAACGGACAACTTTTTTGGAACGTTGAATGTAAAGGTGTACGTGAAAGGGTCACGGATCTGAAAACCTGGGGCAATGTGACCACTTTTATAGTGGGGGTGCCAAAGGAGAATAGAACACAACAAGGAGTATCTATAATCGTCGGTAAGAAGCTTAGAAAATATATTACCAACTGGGAAACTATCAATGAAAGACTTATTAAAATTAATTGAAATATTAGCGGGTATAAAGTTACCATCTTAAAGTATATGCTATGAATTGCTCTCTGGTAAATGGGAAGGACAAGTTTCTCGAAAACCTAAACGACGAAATTAACATGATCAGAAAATCAAAAGAGCTAATACTCTTAGAAGATTTAAATGGAAGAACAGGTAGGCAATGGGAAGGACAAGTTTCTCGAAAACCTAAACGACGAAATTAACATGATCAGAAAATCAAAAGAGCTAATACTCTTAGAAGATTTAAATGGAAGAACAGGTAGGCAAGGTAAGGATAGTGTAATTAGTCGATTTAGTAAAGATACCGCGAATGATAACGGAATATGATTGATAAATGTGTGTGAGCAGAACGAGTTAAGAAAAAGAAACAAATTTTATGAGCGTCGATGGATACGCAAATACATGTTGTAGAAACCTGAAAACAATTATAGATTACGCAAACACAAAACAAAAATTAAAAATTCGGGATGTAGATGTACTACATGTGGTAGCGACCATCAATTTCTAAATGTTCCCGATAAGAAGAGTAGATGAAGAAAAAAAAACGAGGAAAAATTGGCATATATGCAAGAACAAAAGTACAATCTGGATAGTCTGGAACAAGATATTGTGCGTTGTTTTATATTCATTTATTCATTCTGACGTTAATAAATAAGTAATCTATAGTTTCGAATATTTATTATAACCACTATTCAATTCTAAAAAAATGTTGTAGTGGTTACATTCAATATTTGAAACTATAGATTTACTATTTACTTCTTGACGTCATAATAGAGTCTAAAGACATTATTATTACTATTAATATAATTTATAAGGGCCTAAAGCAGAGAAAGATAAAAAAAGAAATGTATCTTCCTATTTTTCTATTTAAATAAGAAGAGATTAATAATGTAAGCTATGGATTAAATATAATAATATCTAATTTGTTACGTCCTAATATTCAATGATCAATCCGATCAAATACCTTGGTAAAGTCGGTGTAAACAACTTAAGTGCTGCAAATGTATGTATTGAGTGAATACAAAAAGATTATTTACAATGGAACATTTGCTGAGAGTGCTATTGTAAATCAACGGATAGAAACGACTTTATGTTTAGGTAAATACTAAAGCGAAGAGACATTTCTCTAAAACTTTAGCGAAACTGTTAATTATTGTAATTAGTCGGCAATCAAACTAATATCTCTTTTTGATTAAGAGGAGTAACTCATAAAATGTTTAACGAAAGGTTAAGTGTACGAATTTATTTTAAATTACCTGTGATATTGAATTACAACACATCATTCTCCAATTAGGTACATTAAATTTAATAAAGCTGATGTTATATCATGGAATATTTTCGGAGAGGTGGAGGTTTTTATAATGTGAAAAGTAACACTGGATTATTGTGTGACAACTTAATTTTTTATAATCTTCGTGAGCGTGGGAAAATTGAAATGCGAAAAATAAATAAAAATCACTAAAATTTTTATTTATTTTAAATTGTTGTTAAAATAAATAAAAATTTTAGTGATTTTTATTATTTTTTGCAGCTCAATTTTCCCACGCTCATGAAGATTATAAAAAATTAAGTTGTCACACAATAATCCAGTGTTAATTTTCACAGTATAAAAACCTCCACCTCTCCAAAAATATTCCATGATATAACATCAGCTTTATTAAATTTAATGTATCTAATTGGAGAATGATGTGTTGTAATTGAATATCACAGGTAATTTAAAATAAATTCGTACAAGTGTTTGGCGCACTTTCAGGTAAATACTTGGCTGGTGGCATTCTGAATTTGATATACACACCACTTCTGTCAACGCCTTTGTTTCCAATTGCTCCGGATGAAATAGTCATTATGACAAATTGCATAGAACAGATTAAAGTGAAAAACCGGTTACTTTCTCGCCGATGTATATATTCTTTATTGTGATGGTGTGCCGTGATTCTATTAATAACTGGCTTAGACGACCTTGAAAGTTCATCCTGAGTCAGTACCATGCACCCCATTGTAAGAGAGCTTTTCAGAACATGCGATTCCGATGTGCAATGAAATTGTAGTAGTTACTCTACACAATATAGACAATTACTAGTTGAAATATTTGCAAAAATATAGATCACTTGCAAAATCTGTACTAGGTATTTAAACAACATATAATCATTATAACAAGGCAATTTTAAAATACGAGACTTTATTAAAATAAAGAAAAGAAAATGTATAGAAACTTTTTTGAGATCGTTTGCTATTCAACAATTATATAATTTGGCCATGTTTATGTAATATAAGTAAAAAAGATATTGAAGAATCGTTACAAAATCAAGAATAATGTTATTTAACAATTACGAGCAGGGGTCATAATATTCACGAAATGACGAAGAAGGCGGGTGAAATTAAACACAAATTCAATTTTCTTTTTCGATGTATTCTCCCTTAACTCTAATACATTTCTCAGATCTTTCAAATAATTTATTTATACAATGAAAAATTTTTTTTTAGTTTAGGCTTGCTAAATTGACGGAAACAACCGACTTCACTTTTTCATCATCAGTGAATCTTTTTCGTCGAAGTTGTTTTTCAAGTTTGGAAATAAATAACATCAGAATAATTGAAACATACATGAGTAGGTAAACCCCACCAGTTTTGTTTAATACAAAGGTATTTTTAATAATATGAAATATTATTAAAAATGCCCTGCATAGCCTGGTGAGAGGGCTGAAAAGGAGCCTACACCACAAGGAAATTGCGTTTGCAGTCTTCCTAGACATAGAGGGAGCTTTCGATAACACCTCGACGTCTTCCATTATTCGATCTTTAAGAGATCGAAAAATAAAGAGCACTACATGCAATTGGGTTCATGCAGAGTAGTTCATGCCCAAATGCAAAACAAAACGATCTCCATGAGGACAACAAAAGGAGGCGTATTGTCACCATTACTATGGAGTCTAGTAGTGGATAATCTCATCAGAACATTAAATGACCAGCGAATATGGACGCAGGGGTTCGCTAATGACATTGTCATTGTGCCCCAGGGGAAATTCCCAACGACAGTGGCAAGCATCATGCGAAATGCTCTGTGAATTGTAGAAGGATGGTGCCTTGAGGAGAGATTAACTGTCAACCCTCAAAAAAAACAAGTTGGTAGCCTTTACCAACATGAGAAAACTAAATGATCTGGTCAGCGTAAGGCTTTTTGGAGAAGAGTTATAACTATCCAACGAAGTGAAGTATCTAGGCATAACACTTGATGCGAAACTGAATTGGAGCAGACACCTGGTCAAAGTGGCAGACAGGGCGACGCAGATCTTCTGAAAATGTAGAAGAGCTGTTGGCAAGACCTAGAGACTAAAAGCAAATGTGGTACACTGGCTGTACGCAGCAGTAGTAAGACCAACGATTACTTATGGAGCAGTTGCCTGGTGGAGAAGGCCGGAGCGGACATTGTCGGTGGGGTTCCTCACAACTCTCCAGCGACAGGCTCTGTTGGGAATCACGGGAGCTATGAACCGCACGGGACCCGCCTCCATGGAGGCCATCATTGGTCTCCCTCCGCTGGAACTATTTGTAAAGGCGGAAGCCATGGCTGAGATCCTGAGGCTGAAGGCCAATGACGTATGATATCCTAATAGGGTTGTAGGGGGCAATACAGATATCATAGGAACTATACTGGGAGAGCCGATATTTCAAATGTCGGCGGAGAGTATGGCAGCTGAGATTATGTTTACAGCTAAGCTGAACATATTTATACCGACCAGGGAATACACAAAAAGTCGCTCGATCGATTGTGGTGCCGGCACCTGGTACACTGATGGATTACAATCTAATCAAGGGGTAGGTGCAGACATATGCAGAATGTGCCCTAGAAGGAAGATATTGATATGTCCGGAGAAACATACGACGGTTTTCCAGGCCGAATTGTTTGCAGTCGCAGTCTGCGCCGAGTAAATTCGGGAAGCCGGCTGCCCAAACAAAAATATCAACATAATGGCTGATAGTCAGGCAGCTATTAAAATCATTATGAATCCATCTACCTGGTCTAAGCTGGTGAAATATTGTAAACAGGTCATCAATAAACTGGCACAAAACAATAAAGGGAGATCAGGTTATGGCTAGAAAGAGAACATAAAAAGAAATGAAGGTTAACGGAAGATCAACTCCATACCAAAAAACTACTAAGGGAACTGGACGGAGGGTTTTCAGCCAACCTAATTCGTAGTAACAAAAAAGAAATTAAAATAATTACCGGCTTTATAACCGGATATTGTCCTTTAAGGAAGCATCTGTACATCATTGGCTTGGTTAGCGAGCCTTGGTGTAGGAAATGTGGAAAACAGGAGGAAACTAGCCCTCATTTAATATACATGTGTGAGGAACTAAACTAATTCAGACAGAAATATTTCGGGAGAGATCTATTGGATCCTACGAGTGTACTCAAACTTCCCCTGAGGAGAATAGTGTCTTTATCGAGGACACAAGACTAACAGAGTGGAACTGAGAGATCTATTGGGAATAGTACAAAGAGCAGCGTGCTCAAGAGCCTGAACGTGCTGGCGTCCAACCAAAAACAGAAGAAGAAGAAGACCCTCTGAATCCCAGAAAATCGTAGTCATAATCTTCCCATCCGATTGTGACACTTTGAACTTCTTAGGCGGTGCTGCAACTTTTTTATGCCACTACTATGTCTGCATAGTGATGAACCCAAAGTTCATCCCCAGTAACAATCCGCTTCATAAAAGCATCCTTGTTCTCGCTATATATATTTAAAAATTCACGGGACCTCGATGCGTTGTAGCTTCTAAAGCAGTATGAGCATTCTCGGCACCCATCTTCTACTGACCTTGCTACATGCCAAGATGTAGATGCAGAACGTTGAAGACGGTGGTAGGTGATATGCCGATTATTTCAGCAATTTGTTTTTCTTCAAACGAGCATCTTAGAGAACAAGTTTTTCTGCTTTTTCAACAATGTCTGCAGAAGTCGCCTCAATCGGCCCGCGTGACCACTGACCGTCGAATAGTCTCTCTGGCTTGCTTGAATAGAATATCCCATTTATAAATGATTGTTTTATCAGTGCAAGAGTCCTTATAAACAGACATCTCTTCCATAATGGTCTGTGCCGTTTTTCCTTGCCTAGTGAAGAATTTAATCACAGCATGAAACTCAATTGTCTGCATAGTACTTGTTTTATTTACGATTCATTACTTTATCTGGCGATATATCAAGCATCACTGAACCGATCACACCGACAGGTGGCCTTTTTCTTCTTCTTCTGTTTTAGGTTGGACGCCAGTACGTCCAGGCACTTGAGCACACTGCACTTTGTACTATCCCCAATATATCTGTTAGTTCAACTCAGTTAGTCTTGCGTCCTCGATAAAAGTCACTATCCTTCTCAGGGGAAGTTTTAGTACCCTCATAGGATCCAATAGATCTCTTCCGAAATGTTTCTATCTGAGTCCCTTCAGTTCCTCACACGTGCATATTATATGAAGGCTCATTTCCTCGTGTTTTTCACATCTTCTACACCAGAGTTTGCTAACCAAGCCCATGATGCTTCCTTAAAGGACAATGTCCGGTTATTAAGCCGGTAATTATTTTAATTTCTTTTTTGTTACCACGAATTAAGTTGGCTGAAAGCCTAGCCTCCAGCTCCCTTAGTAGTGTTTTAATATGGAGTCGATCTTCTGTTAGCCTACATGTCTTTTTATGTTCTCTTTCTAGCCATAACCAGATCTCCCTTTTGGCGGAATCCTTAGCGATTCCACATATAGGTTCTGGTCCTATGAAGTTCCTATTACTACCTTTCTTGGCCTATTCGTCGGAGTCATTACCATTAATTCTTTTATGTCCTGGCACCCATATCAGCGACACAGTGTTGGCGACACACTTGGTATTGACAGTTGTATTGAGTCACCAACTCGTACCAGGTGCATAAACAAAAAACCTCTCCTCTCTTACTCCTCCATTTCGCGAATATTTTGACCTCCTATAGTAAATAAATATTTATCCAAAGTAATTTTATAAGCTATGATATGTTTAAATACAACATAGTATAAATCAGTAGCAATTTTATCAATTAAGTTTGTACATGTGAGGTAATACAGAGCAAATAAAACTTTGCTTGAACCTTTTTTTTTTCGAAAAAAGTCTACACCACATTTCTGCTGCTGAAAATTTTTAAAGGCATTTCCTTGCTTTAACTGTATACATATTGACTATGTGTTGAATTTTAGCTTTTGTACTGTTTGGGTTTTGAAATAATAATACAAATTCGTTATTTACACAAATAAGAAAAAGAATAGCCACATGCGTATGAAGTTGTGTTCTTTATCGGTCTAAAGTATTTCGCGTAGTATAGTTTTACAAAATAAAAACAAGTATATACAACAAAGATACACATATTTTTAAAATATAGTCCTTAGCACATATCTCTTCTACAGATGTAACTTCATCAAACAGCGTGTTACAGTGAATATCCGAATTGTTAATTTCAGCAACTCAATTACTTGTAAAAAGTTGGAGATAGAAAATTCCCGATTAAATAAGTTCATTTCTTTTTTTTAGAAAATCGAATGTAATATTGCTCACAATATTTTTCTTAATGTAATCTTAAGCATTATATAATATTATGGACATTTAAAATTATGAGAGCAGCAATAAATGTACAACTTGAGGTGTTTAATAATTCTTTACAAATGTTGGGTTAAGATCTCCTACTTACAAAAATAATAACACGATTAACATTAAATCTAGTGCGTGTATATATCGTGGTAATAACTTGCTACTGTGATTCGTTTTTCCTTTTTTGTTTTTCAAAAGTTAATTTCTTCTCCGATCGATGATTGAATTGATTGAATTCGCAAGGACAAATGTTTAACATCGAAAACAAAGAGGCAATACGACTTCGTTTCAAGGGGACAAGTTATAACCCTAATTACAGTATATAATAATAATATTAAGAAATAAAACGCACACACTATTTACTGGTTCACATTCTTTCTTTTTTTTTTGAGGCAGCTTCCTCAATTGAGACATGATTATGTGATATTATTGCCACCAATTATTATCACACTACGCCATAAAACGATGTGACAGAGATTCTGTTTCTATAGGAAGATCGCTTGGAGAAAATGTGTTTCTGATATTCTTCAATGATATGCATATCGATGTAATTGACACTAGCTCATTTCAATTTACAATACCTTTAAATTATATCTAATTTTTATAGTTTTATACATTCCATCTTTTATGTTGAAAGAATTATCACATATGTTAGAATTATTTCTTCAACACAATCCAGTTTAAATCATAAGAGACTTTAATGTTCCATCATTGAATTATAATAATTCATAGAACAATATCATGAAATCAGACACGGTACTGTATTTTACTGAGTCTCTCACTTTATTACAGCACAATACTATCGGGCACGGAGATAATGTAATTTTAGGTTTAGTTCTATCCAATTGTAACTAAAACTTTATTATTCAACAGGAGTCAGTGCCAGAGGATGCTTATCATACTGCACTCTCTAGTTAGTTACCCCTTCAAGGAAGGTATTACAGAAGTAGAACAGTATTTCAACGACCTGTACGGTGATGATTACTTTGATGCAGCTGTTGAAAAAAATTTCCACCAGAATCTATTTTATTCACAGCATTCGACAATATATCCAAATACATATGCTTTATGCCAAAATTAACTCTAGACTACAGTACGCTGTGACATTATGGGGCGCTTCGCCTTCTGCACGAGATATGTTTTTGATCCAAAAAAGCAGTGAGAATATTTGTTTGGTACTCATTATAGGGAATCGTGCCGACCAATTTTTAAACACTTAGATATATTACCTCTTTGTTATATCTCCATTCTTGAAGTTACATCTATGAAAACTCTAATAAGTTTTAAGACAAAGATATCCACTCTCACAACACCAGAAATAGACATGATTTACGTCAGCCTTTCGGTACCTTGAATATTGTAAACATGAGCGCTATCAACACATTCCTACGAATATACCATGTGGCCGCGTGCGTCTGCACTATAGCAATACCTGTAGTGTAAGCAAAAAAATACACAGAGGTGTCCGTGTGTTAGAACGGTAAAGAAGTAAACGCAATGTTCCAATGGATTACAAGAGAGTCTAGTATTTCGCATATTCCTATGATGCACTCGTATTTGTCCAATAAATTCACATTTCTACGGTGTAGTCGCGCAAGCGCATTAGCTGTCGCTCCCGCATATGGGTGTTAGTTGCAATGTTTATATCGTCAGGGGAACTACTCGCTCACAGTATTTAATAAACCGCGTTGTTGGTGTACGTAACGGTCATTTTAAAAATGGGGTATTATACACCGGAGCAAAAACTCTTTATGATTAAACAATTTTACGGTGGTAATTCCGCGGAAGTAACTCGAGCTTTATTTGCAGCTAATTACCCTGAAAGTCAAATTCCCAATGCAAGCACCATTCGTAGGACAGTTAATCGATTCGAAACTACATTTTCTTTAGTAACTAATAAAAATAAAGTTGTTCCGGATAAGAATATAAGTGATATAGAAATTCGAGTATGTGCTTTAGTCGAAGTAAATCCCACTATCTCGTCTCGACAAATTGCCCGCGAATTAGGTATCTGTAAAACAACGGCTCAAAAGATTTTACGTACTAATAAATATCGTTCATACAAATTTACAAGTTCACAAGTACTTTTTCCCGATGATTATTATCGCCGTATGCAATTTTGCGAAAGAATGATAAATAAATATCACGAAAATGAATTCTTTCTTAATAACGTATTGTTCACAGATGAAAAAACATTTCGGCTACACGGACATCATAACCGCGCAGTTTGTCGTTACTGGTCGCGTAAAAATCTACATTTGAATATACCAACGCGAACGCAGTATCCAGAGAAGCTAAACGTATGGGCAGGTATAATTGGGGATCATATAATTGGGCCTTTTTTTATTGACGGTAATTTAAACGGAAATAGATATCTACAGTTACTTGAAAATAGTATTATCCCCGCAGTACGGGAGCGGTTCAATATTAATGAAGTTTGGTTCAAGCAAGATGGTTGCCCAGCGCACAATACCCGTTATGTAACAAACTTTTTAAACGCGGTTTTTGAAAACAGATGGATCGGTAACTCGGGTCCTATTAAATGGCCAGCGCGATCTTCTGATCTAGCCCCTAACGATTTCTTTTTATGGCCCTTTTTACATAATTCGATCTACGGATACGGTGATGAACGTCTATCAAATCTAGAGGAACTTCGCGCGAGAATTACCGAAGTCACTAATACTGTCACAGCAGATATGTTAACAAATGTGCGTCGGAATTTTTATAATCGGTTGGGTTACTGTTCGTGTCAAGAAGGAGGTTTATTTGAACACTTAACTAATTAATTTATTTAGGATTTAATTATTGCTTAAGAATAACATTTTCTTTTAGCTAATTGCAGGTTTATTGCAATGTTGAATTACAATTCTGTTTTAAGAAGTAAATATTTTATTTTTAAGTATTTTATTATTGTTAAGTTTTTAGAGTGTAATACTACTATAATACTAAATATTATTTTCGTTAAGAAGTTTTTTTATGTTAAAGTCTAGTAGTTCTGTTTATGTATGTTTGTTTTTTTATGTTGTTTATGAAGCTGTGATGAGTTACTTCACTGAGATGTTATCAGTGATTATCTGATGCTTCAAACAACTGCAAATATTTACTTATAGCGGGAACACAATACCTCCTACACTGCTTTTCACTTGCTTCGCCTACGAATACATTTATACTTATAACTCAATAATACGCCCGCTGTCGGTGTGGCAATTCAAGTTGACACGCCCATTATAGTCGACCAGTAGTTACTAATACATGCATCGCGCTATGGATGACGGCCACACTGTATAACTACCATTCGATCAGAATTGAAAACGTTATTAAAAGAGCACATGTTTTATTCTCTGAAGGAGTATTTTTCATATTTCTCACATAGATAAGTACACCATTCCGCCATCCATATTTTTGGTTTCAATATTTATACATTATTTGTTCATTTGATTAATTTGTAATTTTTTTAAATTTCCTATGATAAAGTAGTCAATAACACTAGTCAACAGAGTTTGGTTTTCTTATACACCAATACGTGCAGTTTGTGTCTTTTATCACGCTGAATCTTAATCTGATTTAAAATATGCTCCATCACGTTAGGATTTTTAGATGTTTTCTTAAATAATTTTTTCAAAAAGCGCATTAAAAAAATTACAAAATTTCTGAAGTTACCTTTATATAAGAAAGATACTACTGAAAATATTGTTCTGTCGAAAAATTAGTGAACATGCCTGAATATGTTTCCTACGCCAGAGCAGTTAAACCATGCCCATTTTTGCTCTGGAACCAAATTGATAATTAGTAGATATCTGGATATGTGGGTATTTAAATCTCGATTCGATGTAAATGGGTTTGTGATACCTGAAAGTTTTTTTTTAATTTCATAGCGTCGCATACGTGTACAAATATTCCAAACAGTTTCTGTTTCACTACCCACCAGCATTAGCGAAATATTACACCTTTAATAGAAAAGTTATATTTTCACTATTTAGGCGTAATCATTGAAAATCAAGACAAGCCATGGGCTCCCAGCAATTGCAGCGCACGCTGTTCTGTTACTCTGAGGGGCTGGTCAAACGGTAATAAAAGCGCTATGCCATTTGCAAGACCTATGAATTGTCGTGAACAAACGGATCATTCGACCGGATGCAACTTTTTCTGCACTAAAACTTTTGGTTTTTCCAACAAAAATAAGAAAAACATTAGTTATGCTAATCTGCCCTCTACTACTCGTGCAGTACCTCATTCGGAAGCCTTGCCAGCACCAAGTCCCATAGGTATTTCGATTGAAGAATATAGTGTTACAGAACCAGAAGAGGCAAGTGTCAAGTTAACGATTAGTGATGATGAATATTTACCATCTGAAGAGGACAGACCACACCTAATAATCAGTTAGAATTAAATGATCTTATTCGAGACCCTAATTTATCAAAAACTAAAGCAGAAATACTGCAGCAGAAGTGTTACAGACCAAGTTTTTTCCAAAACCCGACATGCCAGAATAAATTGGTTGTTATTACTACTGCTAGAACCATAAAATAAACAAAAATTGTACATTGTTTCTAAAGAAAAATTAAAAAATGAAAATTTGTTAACCAGTGTAATTTATATTCATTTGTTTCGGTATTATATTTTTTGTTTTTTCCTTTTTCATTTTTTGCGGCTTATTATATACTGTTTGTGTGTTTATGTAATTAATAAATATTATTATTAATATTAGACTGGTACAATAGCACTCCAGCACCACTGGTTCAAGTGTATTAATGTGCAAAGAGTATATGCTGAAAAATAAAACAAAATCTTTAGCATAATTCAAATGTTTCATTTTATAAGTCTCAACTTCCATCAAATCATCCTCGAAATTCAAGAATGAACCCAAATTTTATTAAAATTAGATAAATTGACATTGTTAAAAGAATAGATCCTGAAATAAGGCATTAGCAGGCGTTAGGGTACCGTTAAAGTTTTCCACTTCAAAAGTTAATGTACAATATTTAATAGAAAAGTACATATTGATTAAAATGGGCTACATATTAATTATTATTATAGTAATCAGTTTTTACACGAGTCAATTTTCTTAAATTAATCAGGGAGCTGACGAGTCCATTGGAATGTATATGCCATTATGAAAGCTTTATTTGCACATTTGTCCATTAAGGTTGTAGAAGCCACTCAGATTAATTGATCCTTTTAAAGATCCTTTTAAAGAACATTCCGCCTTTTCAGATCCAATTAGGATTACATCACGTTACATCTCTTGATCACTTGCTTATACTTTGTCAACAGCTTGAGGCTTGTAAAGCGTCAGTGGAAGCATACGCGCCACCTCCGAATAAATCGAAATCTTTAGTAGCTGATTTGGCTTATCTTAATGTTCAACCATTGACATCTGAAGTTTCTGAAGTTACAACACCATCACCTATTTCTAAGTTTCTTGGAATTGTGGAAAGGAATGACATAGGTTCGCACAGAACACGCAGGAGAGACGTAATCACTGTTTTCGTTGTGGAAGGCCTAACGTTATGGTTGCCTGTTGTCCTAGGTGTTCTGGAAACAGGCATCAAAATCGTTAAATGACCGACTCCGTCTGTCAATTTGGTCGATGTTGCGCAATCTGCTAAGTTGGATTTTATATTGTCGATTCTAATGAAGATGAGCGTCCGTACTTAACTGTGACTTTGGGATTGTTGAATTCTGGAGAGACAAGGATAGTCGTTGGTGATGCAGGTTAGAGAATTTTAAAAAGGAGTTGAGAGTTTCATTGAAACGTGTTCGGACTACATGTACTCTTGCTAATCTGAGTCGATATCAGGTTTTAGGAGAGGTTGCTGTTTCTTTTCACCTTCGCGATAAAGAGCAGGTTTTACATGATTGATTTTGGGTATTGATTTTTGCAAAATTATGGGAATCGTGCCAGATTTACGTAGGGGAGAGTGAATTTTTGTTAGCAATCCTCCAAAAATAAATAGTATTCAGGAACTATATCACCTTTCTTCGACTCAAAGTGGCGAATTGAACGCTGTAATAGAATCCATTCTTAAGGAAAGTTCGCGTGACGAATTAGGTTGCACTAATTTAGTAGAACATAAGATCATCACTAAAAGTCCTCCGATTAAACAACATTACTATCCCATTTCGTCTGTTATTCAGAAAGTGAATGAGAATGACGACTTGGATCATCTTTTAAAGTTAGGAGTCGTGGGGAAGTAAGAAAGTTCTTGGTCTGCACCTATTTCGTTAGTTCCGAAGAAAGACAAAAGTTACAGATTTTGCGTGGATTTTGGAAAACTTAATCAGGTCACGGAAAAAAATGCATATCCTCTACCGTATAATTTCATCAACTTTGGATAAATTACATGACACTCAGTATTTGACTTCTCTCGATTTCACTAGCTCTTACCATCAGATACCTATTTCGCCGGAATCTCGACCTTTGATTGCTTTTCCTGTGCCCGCCCGTATACTTTTTCAGTGGAAACGTTTACCGATAGGGTTGTCGAATAGCCCAGTTACGTCTCTGCGTTTTATTGATCGTGTAATTTGAGCTGATTTAGCACCTCTGGTTTAAGTATATTAAAGTTAAGTGGTATATGTTGAAAAATTAAAAAAATCGTTGCCATAATTCAAATGTTTCATTGTACAAGTCTCAGCTTCCATCAAATTATCCTCGCAATTCAAGAATGAACCCAAATTTATTACTAAAATTAGATAAATTGACGTTGTTAAACGAATAGATCCTGTAATAAGCCATTAGTGGGCATTAGGATATCATTAAAGCTTTCCACTTAAAAATATAATGTACAATATTTAATAGAAAAAAAAATATATCGGTTAAAATTGGCTACAAATTAATTATTATTATAGTAATCAGTTTTTACACGAATCAATTTTCTTAAATTAATTTGGAAGCAGAGGAGTACTATAAATTCATACTTATGCATACTCACAGTTAATAATTTGAATTCGAGATAACTATTTAGTGGAAAATAATGTAATTGCTTTTTATAATCTCACGTATGATTAATAAAGGAAAATATTATTACCTAATTAAATAAAATTACATTGAACATTTTATATGTCGTGAATTTATAGTGTATGTATATTTCAAATTAATGCCTACGAACATTCTTGGATGAATATGAACTCCATATAAAAGCATGTATGACTTAATACTAAATTATACGTTAATCAAGCTACTGTATAAACAAGTATGTGTTTATATTTTCTAGCACTAATGGAATCGGTAACGGTGACTGTGTTAAGTGTATTTTTAAAATGTTTAATTGTAATCAAAGTTCTGTTATGTTTGCTTTATATATATATATATATATATATATATATATATATATATATATATATATGTAAATCTGTACGTATCTATGCAATAGAAAAAATAAATCAAATCTAACGATCTCTGTGGACGCTAACGGTGAGTTCGTGAAATTTCCTTTCGGTGATCAAATAAAATCCAGTTAGCTTCATTTGCGACAAATATATTTTGCAAACAAACTCAGTCATTTTGTCTACGCAAAGCTGTCATCGCTGGATGAATGTCAGTGTTGGACGTTATTCGAATATAAAATTATTCATTACGAATATATTTTCTGTAAAATTATATTAACTACGCATTTTATTCTTATTCAAACAACATTTAAAATAAATTTCAATCTCAATTTATGCAAGAACTATAGATTTGTCACTATCTCAGCTCAGCCTTTCTCCCAGTGCCCAACATTAATCTATTAATGCAATCGCATTTCATTTACTCTGATTATTTTTTTTAATATCTTGACGAAAGTTTTTCCTAAAAATCCAAATAAAATAATTATTTTCGTATTTCTCAATCATCTGGTGAAAACTTGTGCTATAAACATCTAAGCTTCTTCTTCATGTGTTATTATTATTATTTCCTTTAATTTATTATAATAATAATTAGAGTGTAAAGAACAATTAATAATATATTCAATTATCACAGGGCTAGCTAATCAAAACGTCTTAACATACATACATAGACTATAAGACCTTCAACATGACATAACATGACTCTTTCGTGGAATTCCTTACGATACAAAAAGTAGACCCACAACTAGTGCAATTTCTGTCATTAATAATTGAGCAACCACAATAATATTTAGCAAACGCCAATTAAGTTGGCGCGAGAAGGGGGTGCGCAGAAGCCGTTTTTAAAAACGTCCACCCCCACTACTCAAGTAATTCTCAGAATACATTTGTCATTGACGTTTGACGGAACATAATTCCTTTGCTAGGGGATCATAAAGTGATATACGCTCAGAGGTTAGAATTATCTGACATTTGATGTAAAACCAAATACAAATCTCCCCACTACTTGTAATCCTGCGCGAACTTACCCCTTCTCGCGCCAACTTAATTGGCGTTTGCTATACATACGACAACACAATTACAACGAATAAAATTAACATCAATGCAAACATATTCCAGCATGACAGCTTACAGGTGCTATAATTTTGTTTAAAATCGAATCTGCTATCTTATCTCCTATCTTACGAATTTATTCTACACAGATGATCTCAAGTTACATATATCCACCATATGAGGAAAATCTTAAACAAATAACCTACCTCACAGAATATAGCATAAATATGGGATTTGGTATACAAAAATACAAAATGCTGTGGAAAGAAACCATGAAAGACCAACTCTGGAGAAGACGTTACATACATGTAAGTAAATAATTGAAATCTATACATACTTGAAATATTTCGGAAATTAAATACCTTAAGTGACTTAAGTGACGAAATAAATCAACGTTCACTAAACTCAAAAAACCACACCTCGTATACGATCCCCATTCTGCCATACAGTTTTGCAGTAATAAAATGGTCACTTAATGGATTTACCATGAAATATATAAACCACAATGACAAAATAAAATTATCATCACCTTCCATCGGGCAACGGAAAGAACGACATTGCCAAGAAAGAAAGGCGGAAAAGGAATTATTGATATGTCGGCAATGTACAATAGATAAATCCATAAAATTAGGTAATACTTCTGTGATTGCATTTTTAATCTATAGCCTTATGGTGTGTTTACATCTGACACTTCTACGCATCTGGACATTTGTGCCCAGTGTCTGATATGCGATTTGCTGGGACCGTTTACATTAAATGAAAGAAACGCTAGAAATTGCGCGATATAAACGTCTGCGACAAATGTCTGATACATCGCCGTGTCCAAGATTAAAATAAATGTAGAGCAACCAGGCAAAACCGGTTAAATCCATTATAAACAGTTTTGAGATATGGATGAAAAACGTTTATTTATGAAACTCATGTATTTAAACAAAAAGTAACCCGTGTATTTTGTAGCGCTTTGTCACCACACATCACACTACAATTTCAATAATTTTTTTCCACTCACCCCAGGGTAATTAACAAAAATAAAATGGATTTATCATGTTTTACTTGATTAGAAGTGGATATACCTAGTTTTGTTTGAAAAAGAAAGAAAAATTGGTATTTATTGGATACTACTTGCCAGATGCAATTAAAAAATTATGATAACGTTTTATTAATGTTTCTTAACATTACAATGTAAAAATATAACAAAATAAAATTTTATTTTAAAACTCCAAAAAATTATTTTTCGGATATGAAATTTGATTTGATTCTTAAATATGTACGCCAGGGTCATCTTCAAGACGGTCGGTCACTTTATTCGTTGTCATTGTCTTCGGGGTCATCACCAATTTCAGACAGTATTCTTTTGTACCAGCCAAATTTTTTTTTTCCTCCCTATTTAGCCCCAAATTGTTGTTCCATTAGGTGATGAATAGTTTTTATTTTTTTATTTGGAAGATTACGACCAAAGTCAATTTCTTCTAACTCCAATCGGATTACAACTGGAATCGCTTTTCCTTTCTTGAGTCAACTGTGGTGTTTCGTTCAAAGTAATAATGACACTGACAGATATTGGCTTTTTTCAAAGTGCCATGTAGATGCCACCTTGATTAGGGACTTATAACACTGCAGTCATAGTTCTGTTGCAGGTATCTTTAGAAACGGATTTATCAAGTTTTGGTTGAAACGTAAATTTAAAATTATTTTCTTTGAATTTATCCAGTTTTGCCTGATTGGTTAGGTTTTGAACCTTAGTTTAAACAGGAAATATTGCGTTTTACTTGATTCTGGGTTCACCAATGAATTTACCTGACCACTCTTACTAAGAGTACATACTTAGTTTATTTTTCATGTAAAATGGATTTAACCGGTTTTGCTTGATTGCTCCTCAAACATCAATAACATTTGCATCTGGACCAGCAATTTATGTAGCTATACATACCCATCCTCTCTCAGAATGTACATGTTTTATTTAACAAATGTTTTTAGTAACGTGTAAGTACTCAATCCTATTGAAACAAAAAATATTTTTTATTGTATCCACATTGTCGGGCATAATTTTATCATAATAGTTATTATGAAACCATCAAAGCGAAAAATAGCTTCAACTGTGGTTATTCTTAAACTGCTTAGAAAAAATGAAAAGGCAACGTTTTGTATAGGTTAGAGACTGGATTTTGAGACGACAAACACATGGCGCCTATTTTCTTCTTTTTTTTATATTATTTTAAGATAAAAAATAAGTTAAGTTAAGTTACTGTTAAATTGGTTTCTAAAATTACGATTTTTTCTCGAAATTTAATTTTTACTTTATCCCTGTAGACTTTATCCTCTACATCCTACAATACAAGCTTATTGTAGTACAAGTCAACCAGTTCTCTTTATTGTCATCCATTTCACAAATATGGATATAAAATAACACCGAAAATAAAAATATGTAATGACGTACTTTTGTACATATTGCTTGATACTCGGCACAAAAGTAGACCGCTGGTCAATTTCAGCAGCTTCCCGCCGACAATTCTGTGTCTCCAAAAAACACTCGTTTCCACCTACACCTGTAGAAGTGTCGAGAGATATTGCAGATACACGCCGCAAACGTACCGGACAGAAATTCTACTCCGTTTACATTATGCTACAGTTACTGTCTGACATAAATATCATGTAATAAGTGTCAGATGTAAATGTACCATAGATGAATATAGTAAATAGCTCATTATGATATGCTTGCGCGACATTGTTCAATAGATTCACTATATCAAAGAAAAAGAAAGTCATACTGTTTTGTGATAGCTTTAATGAATTAATGAATCATCCGCCATATAGTTCAGACTCAACATCAAAAAATTTGTTTTTATCACCACATAGGTAAAGCTAAGTTGCGTAGAATGCGTTTTGCTTTGACCAAAGAAGTTGCAATTACATTCAATAGAGATATAAATGACATCCTACCAGAAACATGGCACAAATCTTTTGAAACTGGGTTTCTTCAAAAGTATTCAGCAATTGGAAATATTTTGAGAAAATATGCAGAACAAAATAGCATGTTTTTCTGCATTAGGCCCAACTATAGTTTTAATTTAAAAATGATGAGCGTATTACCTCTTCAACTTTAGCTACATTTTTAAAGCATGTATGAGAATTAATTATTCAATACGCCATACGCTCCTCACAGAAGCAACTGCTCACATTTATGTATCACTTACTTTAACATGCCTTGAAGCACATCTAAATTCTTTTGACATTGAACCTTTTGGACAATGTTGCACAAACATACTGCCTAAAACGCGTAACGCCTTAGATATAGTAAACTCACACAGTTAATTGACTTATATTTATAATAGTGAATTGTTTGTACTTATTTTCATTCGTTAGTACTTGCCGTAGGTTTCTAAATGATATCCTTTTGTATATAATTACAACTTTCACTTAATAAAAATTGAAAAAAAAAACTTGCTTTAACTGCAGCTTTATTGAGTTCATTGCAAATTAAAGCTTTCCGAAGAACGTTATTTGAAATTTGTATAGATTAGTAGGCAGATTACGTTATTCATAAAAATTATTAACCCAAAATCTAGTCAGTACACTAGAGCGGATCAGTAGTTAGTGTGCTTGAAGAGAGGGGGCAACGCTACAAAAAATTTAATTTGCTTCTCAAGTTGGTAATTCTTCAAAACATAACTGTCAAAATTTGTGTTGTTTTCGGTTGTAAGGGCGCTTGTTATTTTGATAGAAATTGAACTGTTTTTAGCCTGTTTTGAAACACAGAAAAAGAGAAGTATGTACCTATGAGTGATTAAGTTCTTTTTTTTAAGAACAAAACAAACTATGAAAGAAAAGCTGAGCCAAAGTCTATTTACGCAAATCAATCTACATCGATTACAACCATAAAATGATGGACACCTGAGTTTGAACGTGGCCGGACCAGTGGCCGTCCAAAAAACGTTTGTACCCCAGATATAAAAAAGTACACGATATAGTGCTAGATGACCGTCGTGGCAGAAGCTCTACACATCTCATATGAATAAGGTTTAGAATGCTTTCGATTTTACATAATGAATTGTGTTTAGAAAAATTATGTGCAAGATGAGTGCTGCATTTGTTGAATGTGGTTGACTTAATTTAGGGAAGTTAGTACATGATCCGAAAGACGTTGGGCGTCAAATAATAACCGTTGATAAAATCTGTATACAACTTTCTGCACCGGAAATGAACAATCGGAATAATAGACTGAGCTTGTTCAAAGTTTTCTTAAGAAGACAAAGACCGTATACTCGGCCCGAAAGGTTATGGCTAGGATCTGTCAAGACTGCAGTGAGATTCTTCTTAGTCGTTATCGTCGAAAATAGGCGAATACTATGCCTCCTTTTTAGGTCAAATGCGCGATACAATACAGGATAAAAGGCCCCACCTGAAGAAGAAAGTAAATTAGGGGTTCTAGTTCAGAATAATGTACGCATTCACACTTCAACTGTTTTAATTACAAAACTCTCTTGAACTACTTTATCCTTCTTATTCACAACATTTGGCCGACTTAAATATTTTTCCTTTTTCCCAACTTGAAAACTTGGCCCGTTGACAAGAAATGTGTCGAATTGAAGCTAGCACGTACGAGGTGCTACCAAGATATCCCCGCATTTGAATATAGGGCGCGAAGGGATGGTAGTATAGTTCTATAGCGCTAACTGGTTAGGATACGACTATACTAAGTTAGTCTGTCAAACGGTATTTTGCTAGGTGGTGACAAACAGTTTTTGTGTTTATATTTGTTGAGTTGTATTGTTGTGTGAGTCATTCTACGACACTACAATGTCTGACGTGAAAGAGCAAATAACATGCATCAAACTCTGTTTCAAATTTGGTAAAACAGCAGCGGAAAGTCTGAAAATGCTTAAACAAGCGTTTGGTGAAAATGCTTTAGGCCAGACGCAGACTTATGAGTGGTACAACCGTTTTCAAAATGGACGTGTGTCGGCTGATGATAATGAGTGTTCCGGTCGTCCATGGACCGAAAATTTTTATTAGAATGTGGCAAAAATATATGATATATGATAAGATCGAAGGCGAACCAACCATGATATTTGTAACATTGTTGACTTGTCGTACGGCGTTTGTAAGCGTATTCTATACGGCGAACTCAACATACCGCGTATTACCGCGAAGTTTTTGCTAGGATTACTCAGCATTGAATAAAAATGGCACCGTGTTCATATGTGCACAGAGCTGAAAGAAACTGCCGAAAAGGATACGAACTTTAGTACCAGAATTACTGGCGACGAATCATGAGTGTACGGGTATGATCCCAAAATAAAGCAGCAGTCATCATAGTGGATGACGCTATCTACAGCACGACCGAAAAAAACACAAGTTCAAAGCAACGTCAAGTCGATTTTGGTGTGCTCCTTTGGCGCTGATAGAATCGTGCACAAAGAATTTCTCCCACCAGGTGAAACAGATTTTATTATGATGTTCCTCGGCGACTAAGAGAAAACATTCGACGCAAGCGGCCTGCCAAGGGGCGCAACAATTCCTGGATCCTACATTACGACAATGCACCAACCCACACCCCGTCACTTGTTGTGCGTTAATTTCGAGCCTCAACGAAGACGGCAGTACAACTGTTTCCGAACTTGAAATTGAAGCTCAAAGCATACCGTTTTGAGACGATTGAGGAGATCCAGACCGAATCACAGGTAAGGTTGAACACGTTAACACACGAAGACTTCTGGCACTGCTTTCAGTTGCGGACAAGTCTCTGGGATTGACGTATGTATGCAAAAGGAGAATACTTTGAAGGGGATGATAGAGAATAAGTTGTAAGAGTAACACCTCGTATAACAGTTTGATAAAACTGACTTTTGTGAAGGAATGAAAAGACTTGAATATCGATGGACTAAATGTAATGAGTTATCAAGAGAATATGTTAAAAATAAAATAATTTTTTGCCAAAAAAGTTTTTTTTTGTCTAGAATCACTAATTACTGAACCTCCCTCATATTGTGTTTAACAACATGCTGCCAATCACGTGAATAATAGATATTTATGTATTAAGGGAATAAACGACAGTTTTAATCCCGAGACAGTAAGTAATGCCTGAGCGACCGAAGGGAGCGAGGGCAGTTTCTGTTGAGGGATTATAGACGTTTATTCGCGAATTACATACAAAATTTTCCCCCGACCTTAAATGTAATATGTAATTTATTTCATTATTAGTTTGACAGTTGATTGATAGATTGATCTGATATCATTCAATTAAGTTGGTTTGTCATGAAAATGTGCATAGTTTCTGGTTACTAAGGTAAAACGAGTTTGTTTGTGTCTTATTTTTTTTTTTTTTAAAAGGCAGTCCGTTTAAGTTATTGTGCAAAAATGAATATTAATGGCAGTGAAGGAGATAATTTTCAAGTGCCTGCAAATATTTCCATAGCTGCACGAGAAATAACGACTAATTTATTACCGGCAAAGTCGAAGAAATTGTATGAAAAGGCATATGAAGATTTCATAAAATAGTGCGATCGTAGAAGTGTCAAGGGGGAGAACATGGAAGATATTTTGCTGGTCTATTTTTCTGAGCTTTTTGGAAAGTACAAGGCTTCTTCTTTGTGGTCCTGCTACTCCAAATTAAGATCAACTCTATTAATCCATCAAAATTTGGACATTAGTAAATTTTCAAGATTAATAGCTCTATTAAAACGAAAGTCTGCTGGTTTTAAACCAAAAAAATCTAAGATCCTCAGTAGAGCCCAAATATTAGAGTTTGTAGAACAAGCGCCCGATGATAGTTATTTGATGACCAAGGTTAGTTTCATTTAATATTTTATCAATATAAAATATTTGAGTAAAATCAATAGGTTGCAGTAATTATGGGTATTTGTGGAGCAATGAGATGTCAGGAGCTTCTTTATCTTTCTACAGAAGATATTGAAGAGAAAGAAGATGTTTTAATTGTTAATGTAAAAGATACTAAAACTAAAATTGACCGATCGTTCCACATTTTGAATACTGAGAAAAAATCGTTAAATTTTATTGAACTATATAGAAGATATGTATTTCTTCGACCAGTTCATACTAATCACCAACGCTTCTTCATATACTATAAAAATGGAAAATGCACGAGTCAACCAGTGGGAAAGAACACTCTAGGAAAAATACCATCGGTAATTGCAGCGTATTTGGAATTGCCTGATCCCGACCTATATACAGGCCACTGTTTGAGACGCACTTCTGCAAGTCTTTTAGCAAATAGTGGGGCTGATATTCTTACTGTTAAAAGACATGGTGGCTGGAAGTCAAGTAGTTTTCATGTTTGCATTCATTGGGCTACTAATATAAAAGAAACTGTTCACAGGTACTGTCGCGGAGGGCTACATAGAAACGTCCGAGGAGATTAAACTTCATATCGCAAGAAAAATTTTACAAGTAAATGAGAACGAACCTTGCACCAAAATAAATGAACCAAAAGTCATTCACTACAGTATTCACTTTATTCCCTAGGGAAAATCGAATATTTTATTCCCTAGAGAATAAAGTAGTCTAATATATGTCAATTGTCAGATGTATAAGATGACACTTTATTCTCGGTCGGGAGAAAAATGATTTATATAACTTAGATATCATCCGGATATGTTTAAATCAGGAAAATACCGCCCAAAATAATTCTTTAGTAATATTCTCTTAAAAAACTTGGTATTAAATTCACCGAATCTTGATGGAACAATATAATATTTGACAAATTAACTACCATTGTTTAGAAAGAAAAACTGACTTCCAAAAAAGATCACGGATAAATAAGCAGCAAACAAATATTTTGCTCTAAAATGAAAAAAACAATGCATGTTTTCATTTTATTTCATTATTTATTACACAGAACGGTCAAACAAAACATAAACGGATCGACACTAACACACTAAGTAGTTAAATACCACTATCAACTTCAGCTTTTAAAATAAATTGTTCATGCAGTAACTTGGCAAATATATTCAAGCAGTTCGAAAAAACACAGAATATGCCATAAAATGTTTACATAGCTGATTAATATAGCAATAATTTCACCAACTACGTGACTCAAACTAATACAGTGAACACCACAACTTCTATTGTGATAGAAAAATCTCCGATGCTGGTAACACAGCTCCTATTATATTTAGGAAAAACCATTTTTCTTATTATTATTAATACTGATTATTTATTTAAGTTAAGTTAATTGTGGCATTTAACTGCTTAGCGTGTTAATTCATTTTATTTTTGCTTTAAATTTGGCGCCAACATTAAAAAGTTTACTTTGATCCCTTCTATGAAATAAATATTTAAAAAAAAATAAAAAATAGATTATTTTTTTCATTTTAGAGCAAAATTATTCTTTGCTGCTTTTTTATTTATGGCCTTTTTTGTAAGTTTGTTGTTTTCCAATTTTTTTTATTGTAGAAGCACAAAAGAAAACAATGTATTCAAATAATAGGATAAGTAATGCGATTGCCTAAGAGACTCTCACAAACTATTTTTCCCTCAATATTACTTTCTTATACTATATGTCAATAAAGAAGCAATAAAAAAATAGAGTACTGTTACTTTTCCTGTAGTTTACAGTCTTTATAAGGTTTAAAATTACATGACGTTAATCACTACTTCTAGGCAAAAACCCTGCTGCCAAAGATCATTTAAAAATTATTATATTAAAATATAAACTTATTGAAATAAAATCATGTTTGATTAGCTTTTTAGAAATAAAATACATCCTTTTAACGGAAGAAACCCAGTTAGTATATGTATAAATACACCTTAACTATGTCCGGATAGATGTTTCATCCTGTATACAATGTCACCAAGTATTAATTATTATTTAACTCGTGTATAGTTAATTTCCAGAACTATTTTGCACATATCCAGTTTTTAAATGATCCGAAACATCACTAGTTATGCAAAGCTATACTCAACTAATTAATAGATATTTCTTTTCTTCATAGAAGACGTTCTAACAAACACGGAAATGATGCTATTGCTCTTGACAAACCAGATCTCGTAGGCTGGTGTAGGAAACTATAACTATTATACGTACTTTAATATATAATGTTTATGTCGTAATTTACATAACATTACGTTCGACTGGCATAAGGCAAATAGCGTTTCCTTTTCGAAAAAATTCCATCGCAAATATCGCCCAATAACAAAATGTAAAAAAGGAAACAAGATGTTTCGTAATAACCAAGTATGTACGAGTAATTTGCATGCATATGCGGAGAATTAGTTCTGGTATTAAGAATCTTTAGGTGTACCTACTTAATCTCATATTGTAATTACCGGCAGATTGCAAAACATGTATTTATTTTCACGTATTATCAGTACAAATAATATTAAATTGTTTTTTCTTCGCATTATCTGTATTAAATCAATAATTTTTTATTCCAATCGAATCTATATTTAGAAGTAATATAGAACTGGCACGATTTAAATTCCCTTCTTGGTAATGTTTAATCTCAATTCTGAGAGCTTCTCAACGCAAATTATTATTTAATTCGATAATTGTTGTGTAAATGTATTGATAATCACTAGGTATGTACTACTGGTTTGATATTGATCCACGATAGTAATCCTAATGCAAAGGTTTCTTTCCTTTTTTTTACAATGTAAATGTATCTTGATGGATCTTCATTTAACATACCATGAAGTCATTCAGAATCTGACTATTGCTATAATGTAATATTTATGTATTAAAAAAAGTAATGGCAATTAGACATTAATATGTTTATTATTTATATATTTGATTTATATATATATATATAACAAAAAGTAAGTGTTTCTTGGGAGTAGCGGCCAGGTAACTAAAACAATATTTAATTTATATTGACGCTTCGGTACTATATATAGTGCCTTTTTCAAAACTGTAATATTTATTGAAACTGTAAACAAAATGATAAAATTACAAAGTTAAATTAAAACTACTTACATTAAAATTGTGCTGTTAATATGTAATGTATTTGTTTTTGGTTACAAAGACAGTTTTTTTTCTTGGGCATATGTTTATTATCGTTTCGACGACTGAAAATGTTTGCAGTCTCACCCACCATACGAGGAACGTTGGTGTAGACTGTTCTTGTAGATGTGTTTTTTTTGTATTTTATTACATAATTTAATTTTTGTATGTTTGTAATGTCAAAAATTATTTATGAAATTTGTGTTCTTTTTTGTATGTGGGTGCTTTCTAATAGGGGAAACCTAGGATAGATGCCCATAGAAGAGAGATGGCCCATGGCCGTATTTATTGTAATTTGTAAGGGGTTGGCACCACTAAGCTCAAATTCTATTAATTTTAGTGTATTATGCTCATTCGTGCAGTACACATGTTATAACGATAGTGCAAGGTAAGTTATTAAGCTTTGTTTTTTAAATAATCCTGCTAAATTTAATAAATAAATCTTTAGAAACGTGTAACTTACTTTTTCATTGGTTTTCTGTCCCGCGTTTGTGTGTATGGCTCGCAATAGTTTAGAACTAATAATCTATCCTCCTCATTTTTTATTGACAACTCCGCTTGTGTGGAAATGGAAGGTACGGCCATCTCTCCTTTACAAATAGGAGAGATGGCCACTATATATATCTAGAATATAATTCTAGTTTATAGTCGTATATACGAATTACCGCGGTGGATACACCCAATAAAAAGTATATTAATTCATATTTGTTATAGATGCCGAATACATACGTGAGAAAAAATTCCAACAGAGGTATGTGGTTTGAGGAAGACTTACAGAGGGCGGGCGATGTGGGCCGTTTTTAATTGTGGCGTTTCTGTAAGAAAAGCTTCACTAAATTACGGAATTCCTCCAAAATCTCTAGAGAAGACTCAAGAAAAACGACGACAAAAAGGGTAAAATGAGACCGAATTCAGTTTTTCACCCAGAACATGAAAAGAGAATAGTTAAGCACATCAAAAAGATACCAGAGCATGATTTTCTACTCACAAAAGAAGACGTTCGTCAAATAGCATATAAATTTGTTATCGAACTAAACATCAAACAGACCTTCAATAATGAAATCCACAAAGGTGGCTATGTACGGTTGCAACTATTTTTGACGCGAGATCCAGAAATCATAATCCGGAAATCAGAGAACATCTCTGCTGCAAGAGCGAAGGCCACGAATCGACCCGAAATTGACAATTATGTTCGCTTGTTAAGAACCGTTATAATCTATGTAGTGGAAGGGATACTCTAAAGCAATACATATATGACTTCTGTAAATAACTTGTTATCAGATATTCTCTAAATGAAATGTCTATTATATAAATAAATAAAACATTCATAACTAAACATTTTCCTACTTAAATTCCTAACTTCAGTGAATGGCTATCTCACCCTAACAGCTGTGGCCATCTCTCCTCGATACCTTAGGAGAGATGACCAGACTTACCGTTTTCTTTTTAAGCCAATATTTTCAAAACAACAAAAATTACTGACTTAGATCTGTTAAATAAGTATAGTATAACCTTGTCTGCAATACTGTACCAAAACTTAATTTTATTATGCTCTTGGTTTTCAAACAATCGCAAAAATAAAAAATTATGACCAACTATCCTTGGTTTTCCCTATGTTTCTTGCATTCACATACAGTATTTCCATGAATTACGTTTGGTTTCAGCAAGGTGGATGCCCTACTCGTAACGCTGAAATTGTACGACAATATTTAAACAATATATTTAACATGAGATTGACAACTGATTGGAGGGCTATTCATTGGCCTACTAGTACATCTTGTACATCTAGTACATCTTGTATAGTCTCAAACAATTATTTCTTGTGTGTTCTATTCAAGAACTCGGTTTGGAGGTCATTCCATATTAGCCTTATTCTCTTCAATTCGCTCCGTCAGATTTCCATCTCTCTGGCTCCCTATCAAACAACTTTCCACGAATCTCCATCAATAATGATATAGTACTTCAAAATTAGCTTAACGTTTACTTCAAGCCCAAATCACCGAATTTTTTCAGGTATGGAGTTGAAAAATTGTCAGATTTTTGTTCCTTACAAAATTAATCAATTTTGAGTTCAATAAAATGGCTACGAAATTATGCATCAGCCCAATATAATGTGTTCATATAATTTTTTTCTAGAATTGATTTTAAAAATAAAATGTGAATCATTTATGATCAATTAATTATTATAATATAAGTAACAGCTTCTGATATATTTTGAAAAAAAATTAAGCCATTGGCGAGCTCAGGAAATAGCCTTTTCCGAGTCTTTTGAGACCTATTTTATGCAATACGTACGTGAAAATGAACAGGTGTATAAGGCATTTGCCTTATACACCTGTTCAAGGTATAATATTACAGAGTGTTCAAGCCAATGCTAGATATTCGGGTATGATTTTATTCACTTTCTATACCATAAACGTTAATAATACGTATTACACTACTTACTGACTGATTACGTACTGCGGACGTAAAGTTTTTCCACTTGTGTCTTCAAAATTAAGAAAAAGAATTTAGAATTTTAATCTACATATTATGTTTGGTATTTGACTTCATATGCACTTTGGAAATAGAGATCTCATTGCTTTATTTCTATTGGCGAAAGGTGCCAAAATTTATACTAAACTAGAAATTTTATTCACAAATATCGTTGCGAAAACAATTACAAAACTATGAAATACTCTTCTATAAATATATAATATATATATATATATATATATATATATATATATATATATATATATATATATATATTTATATATATATTATATTTATATATATATATATATAACAATTTATAAATTATTGGAGTTTTTCGGCTTTTATATGAAATATTTACAAATATCAAGGTAGTATGTATGTAATTGCAAAATAAGGGGGGATGTAAACATTGCTGTCTACAAATTACAAAGCAAATCATACGAAATTTTTTAATTGAAAAATATTGTCTATGTTGAGACTCGAACCCAAGTCTACAGTTTGTCGGACTGTCGGTTTTACCACTCACCCACAACAGACCTAGGTTCAAGCTATTTAGAAATGTATTATAAAGTAAGTGTTAATGAATCAGATGTCAGTTATTGAATGTAGATGTCAAGTTGAAAGCAGAAGTCAGTTTTGAAAGTTGATGTCAGTTTTGATAGCAGATGTCAGTTAGTGAAAGCAAATGTCAGTAATTGAAAGCAGATGTCTGTTTTGAAAGCAGGTGTCAGTTATGAAAGCAAATGTCTATATAGGGTCCGGCACCGAAGCGGGGACGGAATATTACACGCGTATTTGAAAGTTATTCAAATATTTAGTCATCGGATATCCTTCCGTACTATCAAGCGCTCGTTTTAAAAATATTTTGTTTTATACAGGATGTTCCAGATGGAAATGCCAGACTAAAGTTGCATTTTTTTTAATGGAACACCCTGTATATTAAGAGATAAAATGATCCACGCTTGAAAGCTGGTTACATCGATATAATGTTGTATGGATCTAAAGTTGATAGTTTCTGTGTAAATAATTATTTTACTTGATAAATTGATACATTTCAATAGGCTATTCTGCATAAGGAAAATCAAAAGATCCGAAACCAATATAATAGAATATTTTCTACTAGTATGCACTTTCGTTGCTACGTGAAATAAATTCTGCAACTGCTCGCGTTATACAGGCTGTTCACAATTTCGCAAAATCGAAGAAATCTCGTAATTTTTAAATGGAACACCCTGTATATTTTTAGCTCATTGAAAAGCCCTTTTATTACGCTTTCTATTTATACCTCATTTGATGCACCTAGGATGGATCATTTGCTAATTATTTCTTTTTAGAGTTGAATTAATGAAAAATGCTTGTATTTTTAGTAGCTAATTTGCGCTTTTAAACCTTCTGTAAGATCTGATATTCAACAAATTATCCATAAATGGTCTATAATAAGAAGAAACCCCATTAAGTACGAGAAACAGTTGATTTTCACTCAGCGGTGAACGCAAACATTAAATTAATATAAAGTAATATAACATTTTCAATAGATTCACTGCTGATTAAGTTATCTGGTGTCAGTTTAATAAAAAAATTGCACTAATTAATTTGTATTTTAAAGAATTTTGTAAAACCAACTATTTTACGAATACCTAATATGAAACAATACATACCTAATTAGCTTAACATAAATCGAAATCATGTAGGAGAGAATCAAGTACGAGTAGTATTAAAAGTTAGCACTATTTTAAATAAATACTAATTATTAACATCAAATTTAATTAACAAAAGTAGTAGCAGAGTAAATAAAAATAAAGTAAATGTAAATAGTAAATGCAAATAAATCAAAGAAAACTTTCAAATGTCCTTCCATGTCTCTCAAATACATAAATGAAGCCGCCTGGTGAAATTCTGTTGAACATGCTGTATTGTTTCTTGGCGAACATCATATTGCATCATATTTTCCCTTGTTGTAGGAACTTCCACATAAACTAGAGCCTTGACATATCCCCAAAAGTAGAAGTCCATGACAGTAAGATCTGGACTTCGTGGAGGCCAAGCGATTGGACCACCTAGTCCTATCCATTTGTCTTCCTTCCATCGCCCTAGAAACTCCCTAACATTAGGGCTGTAATGAGCAGGTGCACCATCGTGTTGCAACCAGAAAATTTGTCGGGTGTCAGCATCCACATGCTCAAGTAAATTAGGCAGTTCGTTCTGCAAAAATGCCAAATACGTATCGCCTGTAACGGTTCCAACGAAAAAGTACGGCCCAATGATATATGGACCAAGTATACCTCCCCAGACGTTAAGAGACCATCTATTCTGATTGTCTACATGACGTATCCAATGCGGGTTTTCTGTTGCATAATAATGCATGTTATGTTTATTTACCGCCCCATTACTTTTGAAACTTGCCTCATCGCTAAACAAAATCTTTGTTAAAATATTTGGCATTTCTCGCATTTTATTTAACAACCATCCACAAAAGTCTGTTCTTTTAATGAAATCATCACCATACAATTCCTGATTTAATTCCATATGGTACGGATGATACTTCTTAAAATACTTCGTACGCTCCTATCTTCAGTAGCTGTTACCTTTGAAATACCGTCTATACTTATATGGGGATTCACTGATTACCGGCTTATTTATTTCTCTCTTCTTGTAGGTTTACCATTTATGGATAATTTGTTGAATATCCGATCTTACAGAAGGTTTAAAAGCGAAAATTAGCTACTAAATAAAATACAAGCATTTTCCATTAATTCAACTCTAAAAAGAAATAATTAGCAAATGATCCATCCTAGGTTTATCAAATGAGGTATCAATAGAAAGCGTAGTAAAAGGGCTTTTCAATGAGCTAAAAATATACAGGGTGTTCCATTTAAAAATTACGAGATTTCTTCGATTTTGCGAAATTGTGAACACGCTGCATAACGCGAGCAGTTGCAGAATTTATTTCACGTAGCAACGAAAGTGCATACTAGTAGAAAATATTCTATTCTGTTGGTTTCGGATCTTTTGATTTTTCTTATGCAGAATAGCCTACTGAAATGTATCAATTTATCAAGTAACATAATTATTTACACAGAAACTATCAACTTTAGACCCATACAACATTATATCGATGTAACCAGCTTTCAAGCGCGGATCATTTTAACTATTAATATACAGGGTGTTCCATTTAAAAAATGCAACTTTAGCCTGGCATTTCCATCTGGAGCACCCTGTATAAAACAAAATATTTTTAAAACGTGCGCTTGATAGTACGGAAGGATATTCGATGACTAAATATTTGAATAACTTTCAAATACGCGTGTAATCTTCCGTCCCCGCTTCGTTGCCGGACCCTGTATATATATATATATATAAAGGAACATATCAGAAATTGTCTCTACTACCAAATGTATTAATGCAACTGCAATTTTGAAAAGTTCCTAAACGCTGCATTCAATAGCTGTTCATACTTATAATACGCCAAGAATTTTGTAAAATGAACACATTTCAAATGGATCAAAATGATCGTGGAAGTAATGAAAAATTGTGATGGTACATTATTACAGAAGATGAAAATTTTTCTCTGTATCAAGGCTAACTAAATATAATAAAATACCATTTAAAAAAGTTTAGAATCATAGAAAATTGCATAATGCTACCGTTTAAAAGTTCTTTTTTACTATCCTCGATGATATAACAGCTCATAATTTTAATTTATTTTAATTCTTTTAATACATTTAAAAGAGGATGTTATTTAGCAAAATACATCCAATTAAAATATAGATACAGTATTATTTTTATGATGATAAACAATAGAGAATTAATCACATACATCTTTCGTTCATTTATAGGCAGTACCATATTTTCCTGAAAAGAAACAAACCAGTTTCGAGAAAGGAAAATACAAAAACGCGGTAGTTGCAATTTATCATATAATGTGAGAAATTATCTCAAGAAATATAGCATTAAGCTAATATAACATCGACGTTGTCTGTATTGCAATTTCCTGTCATTATAGAAAATGATTTTGAAACACAAAGATATTGTGTTTTTGTTATTAATGCAATTCCATTGATAGAGAAATAAACAAGAAGCATATACGAAAAGAAATTTTTTCAAACCCTCTGAATAAAGTAAATTTGAAAATTTCCTATCAGCAATTTCAATTCAATACACGAGTTCCGCTTAACGAACCGTTACTTTTCGAGAGAGGGCGCTAAGATCATCAGGATTAGTAAGCATGTCTTAAAAACAAGCCCGATACATTTTAATACGCAAGCACTTGCGGAAAATATTAATCTCGTACTTTTGATACAGTATTACTTGAACACTTCTGACTAACCTATTTACTATAACTTCTTTTAAAAATCAATATTATAAGTTTTTTGTAAAATAATTCGAGGGTGGATCACTATATCCTTAACTTTTTGAAATGAACAACACTGTTCCCGTCAACTAACATCTGCCAATAAGCTACAGTTTGAGAGAAAGCTGGGTCATTTAGATAAAGTTTGGCAGCCATTCAAAGCAGACAACCTCTATACTTTGGTGAAAATAGAGAAAAATAAATTTAGTGAGCTCATCAAGCATTCTTTTGCGAAAAAAACCATCACTCAAATTAAGGTTAAGCTTGATAAATGCTATGGAGACTCGGCACCATCAGAATCAATGGTAAAGAAGTGGTTTATTGAATTTCGTTGTGGTTGCACAAGCATGAGTGACGCCGAACGTTCTGAACACTCAATTTAGATCACTACACTGAAACAATTGAAAAAATCAACGAGATTGCGAGATTGTAGATGCCATATGTATATCATAACACTCAGTGGTTTCGATATTGACTGATCACTTATGTCTGAGAATGCTATCTGCAAAATGGGCGCCGCATTTGCTCACAGTTGATCACTAACGCAATCGTGTAACAACTTCGAAGAAGTGTTTGGGTTGCTCAATTACAATTCGAACGAGTTTTTTGCGCCGTTTCATAACATTGGATCCACTACAATATACCGGAGATTAAGGAGCCGTCGAAACAGTGGGTAAATCCTTACGAATCGTCACCGTAACCGGCCAAAGTGGGTCTGTCGGCTAATAAGGTCATGGCGACAGTTTTTTGAGATGCACGCTACATAATCCACATCGATTACCTTCAAAAAGGAAAAACAATCAACGGTGATTATGGCAATTTATTAATCCGATTCAACATCGATTTAAAGAAGAAAAGACCACATGTGGCCAAAGCGAAATTGCTCTTCCATCAAGACAATCCACAGGTTCACATATGCGTAGTCGCCATGGCGAAATTTCATTAATTAGACTACAAATTGCTCACTTATCGACCATATTCTCAGGACTTAGCCCACAGTAATTATTTCTTGTTTCCAAACCTGAAAAAACTGATTCAACGGAAGGACGTTTGGCTTCAACGATGAAATCATCGCTTAAACAAACACATATTTTGAGAATCTCAATAGATCTTATTATTTATTATTGAGGTCAAAGACAATCTTAAGAAATCAAATGTTTTTTTACCGAGAAAACTATCTTACATTCAAAAAATTCCCGCCATAATGATCCGCCTTAGTATGTTTGAATAGTAGCTACGAGGGAAGATTGGAAAGTTTCTCGAACGAGACACACAACACCACTCATCCGGGTAAAACCTTATTTATTTTTCTATATGGTCTCTTAGTAACTCTATACATTTAGTCCAAAGTTTCAAGACCTTCCCTTCCTTCAGAAAAATAAGAACTGTCGAAACTTTCGAAATGTTTATTTACAGCTTCGATGATTTCATTATTCGATGAGAATTTCTTTCCAGTCAACCATTTCTGGAGGTTTGGAAATAGAAAGAAGTCCGAAGTGGCCAAATCTGGTAAGTACGGTGCATGTTCAATTAATTGGAATCGTAATTCGTGCAGTTTCGCCATCGATATTGCCGACTTATGGGATGAGGTATTGTCTTGGTGAAACAAGACTTTTTTTCTTTTCCATATGAGGGCTTTTGACTTTGATTTCTTCGTCAATGTGTCAATCTGTAATAACGACGCATAATACGTACCTGTTATTATCCTTCAGTGTTGCAAGATTCCTCGGGAATCCCAAAAGACGATAGCCATTCCCTTTCCAGCTAACAGCATCGTTTTTTCCACTGATTTGATTGTGTTGTGAAGTGGTGTAGCCACGTATCATCGACGGTTACAAAAGTACCTTAAAAAATCTACAGAATTACGCTTGAACATTGCTGAGAAATGGTCACACAACTTGTTTTTGACCATCTGACAGCAAACGCGATACCCATCTTACACTGAGCTTTCGCATATCCAAATGGTGAAGTAAAATGTAATGTGCGTGGTCATATGATATGCTTACTATCTCTCTCAACTTTAATCAGCGATCATTCATCACAATTTCCTGAATTTTTGCAATGGTTTACTCATCGGTAGATGATTTTGATCTCCCAGAACGCGATGCTCCTTCTATTCTTGTTCGACCACGTTTAAATGCACCAATTCAGTTCGCAAGGGTTGCACCGACGGTGAAGGGTCTCCATGAACTTCGTCAAACTTCTTTTTTATTTCTTTAGCATTTAAGCCTTTCAAAAAAAAATGTTTAATAACTGCACGGAATTCGATTTTATTTATGATTAAAAAAATGCGCGCACTGTTTACCTTGCTTGGCTTTAACGGCTTTACTTTATGCACTATCTGTCTAGCAATTTGACACCAGTTATATAATAGATGGGGCACACAAAGCACATGACCAGTACGCGCGCACAACGCTATCTTCTGGTTCGTTCTAGAAACTTTCCGATCTTCCTGGTAGAATAATATCTTTTTTTTATTTATTGAATTAAATTATATATAAAATTGAATATGGTTGTTTTCTGTACTATCTAAATCAATCAAATTGTGTATAATCAGGTAGGAAACAAGACTTGCCCTTTAAGTAAATGAAACTCATTTTTTAACTTATTTGACAAAGAACTTTATTTTCATATAAATAATATTTACCTTGTTATATAAAAATATTTTAGATACTATTTGGAGAATTGGAAAAGAATAAGTATGTGAACACACTGTTATAGAATAAATGCAGGCATTCATACCAATTGGCTATCGAAAGCTTAAACAATGCTTTGAAGACATATCCTATAAAAACAAGAACAAATATTACTGTAGAAGAACTGCCAGATGCAATTGACAAGCTTAGTAGTTTACAAATATAGCAAAGGATATGAATATTAAACAGGCAACGTCGCAAACATATCGAGACAAAATAATTATATAAGCTCACACAGCCGCAGAAAATATAGATTTTAATTTTGAAATAACATTTGAGCAATTTCAGGTAAGGTTTTCCAAAGGTGAGAATTTTCACACTATTAATAATAACAAACTCTGCAAAACCTTGTTTCGCCGAGTATTTATATCACACGTAAAACGTGACTTAGCATTGCAAATATACACAGAAATTAGACCCGTTGAAATCTGACAATTTTAACGAAGAACTCTTAGAAACTTTAATCGCGACAAATATTCCACTAAATAAACTTAACAACCCAACTTCAAAACATTTCTCCAAAAATATACTGGTCGAAATGTTCCTGATGTATCCACCTTACGCAAATATTATGTTTCTAAGTGCTACACGAAAGCAGTAGAAGACATCTTTCAAATCAGTACCTAGACGAAACTGTCGATATATTAGGACGCTGTGTGATAAATGTTGTTGCTAGTGTACTACATTCAACTATTTCAAATAACGCATATGTAATAGCAGTAAAAGTTATAAATACAGTTGATGTGGAAACAATAGCTAAAACCATTTACCAGAATATACACCAAATGCTTCATTCGGACGACAGGTACAAAGAAAAATACTTTTATTTGTCAGTGACAGTGCTGCATATATGTTAAAAATAGACAGACTATTAAAGGAAACATAACCTAATATGCTGCATTTTACTTGTGTAGTACATGCTCTCCACAGAATCAGATAATATATCAGACACCTTTCCGGAAGTTGATAGATTTGTATTGGCTTTTAAAAAAGTTTTCGGAAAAACACCATTGAGAGTAGCTCTTTACAAGGAAAAACTTCCATCTTTGTCACTGCCTACCTCTCCAATAATAACTAGATGGGGAACATGGTTGGAAGCTACTAGTTTTTATGCAGAAAATTTCTATAGTTTAGAAAATTGCGTTACATGTTTAAGTAACGATGCTCGAAGTATAGCTAACAGCTAACAGAAATTTCAAATTGAAAAAAAATCAGTTGTACTTTCTTCAGGAACAGTTTGGAAATTTGCCGAAACTAATCACATATGTATTTTGAAAATCAAAATCTCTAATTAAATGATGGATTAACCACATTAGATGTAGCTATTAATAATTTGCAAAATATTCCAAGTTACTTCGGATGTGGCCTTCGGCAAGAGTTAGACTAGAAATCCAGATTTAATAACATTGCTGCAATTGTGTATGGGGACAATACCTCAAAATCTAATCCTAGACAAAAGTGATACTCAAACAAGCTGAATTTTGAAGAGCCTAATATGACGTGTTTAATTGAATAGTTATTTGTTATACCGCTACTCCGTTATAAACAAAAAGAAATCATCTATGAACTCCTAGTCCAATCATCTAAAATTCTACTAATTAAAATGGTTTAAGTTTCAACACACAACTGAATTGATAACGTTGACAATAAACCGTACTTGATTTTAGGTATCAATATTAGAAACAATAAAAATTCCATATTAGGCCTTACTGAATACCAAGAACATGGTGGAAGATGCCCAGCAAATAATTACGATATACATAACTATTAGTTAAATAAACATGAGTTAATATTGAAAAGATTTGAAAAATTTAATGAATATCAACTTGATCCTTGTGTACGCGCTAGAACAATAATTTTTTTTTCTTAAATATATGCATAGTTTTGTTATTTAGAATTAAATAATGTGCGCTTCAAATTGACAACCTGTATACCGAAATTTTAATTCTTATTTAAATTGAAACCCTTATCTCTATTCTAAGAATCGACTGCTTTACATTTACAAGTTTATTATCCTTTTTATTAAACTTTTTCTACCTTGATTTATTATTCAATTATTGATACTTATTCAATACCCAGTTTTTAATATCACTAAATATTCATAATTTCACGTTTCTTAAATGCACTGCAATCAAATTTATTAAGATGAATAGAATTTAATCTAGACTTTGTACTTAAGTTTAAGATTAGGACTTAATTAGCATAGTTTAAAAGTATATTGCCGGGTATTATTGCTAGCAGCCATCTACCAAGATCTTCAAAATTCCCTAGAATTATTATCTGGCCGTACAATCGATACGGTTTGCATTATAAGTTAAATAATAGTTTTTGGGGGGTAATGGTAAATTTTGCCTGCTTGTGGTATTTTTAAAAACAGCAAGAACCAGAGTCTCATCCTAACAACAAATAAGAAATATTTATTCGAACCACAACACATTAACGAGCAAGAGTTCAAACACTAATACACAATCAAAATTAAATATATACGTCGAACGTTGGATAAAATAAAGAATTATTATAGTTAAAAGGGCATTTTTATTATCCAACACAAGAGAAGTGAAAACACCAGCGCAAATCTGTACACCTTGTTATCAGTTACTCAAGGCAAAACTTAAACGAAATAAACTAAATGGACTAAAGTTAAACGATTTTACATGGATATATATTCAAAATAAAATATGTTACAAAAGAGAAACAAAATGGTACAAAATTTTTAAGCAAGGACACGTTTCGTTTTTTACTCCTTTTGCTATTAAAGGTTTCATAAACTTTTGAAGACTTCTTAGAAATTATATATGAGAATTTAAATAAAGATAGATATTTTTAACAATTAGTTATTATAAATGTAAAATTTTAATTATTTCAAATAAAATATGCCTTGGAGATTATTCTTTTTAAAAGCAAAAAATAATCAAAATTAAATATTTTAATCTAACTAGCGAAATTCAAAACAAAATAATACATTTTTTAAGTTGTCTCGCATTAAAATTTTTGAAAAAACATAGGACACTATTTTATTAGATTTTACAAATTACGAATAAACTGCCCAACAAAGTACCGTTCTTTTGAACGTTTTCTTCACTGAAGACGTTCTCGCAATGAATTTCTTAGAAGCAATTTTATAAAAAATACAGCTTGTTACTGCTCTATAGTCTAAAGGCGAATTGAAAACAGGCTTTGAGTTAAGCCATAGCATAAAAGATGGCTTAACTCAAGGCCATTAGCGAATCTGTTTGTTCTGTCTTAATTTATTTGTATTCTTTGACTATAAAATTGAATTTATAGTCAATTTATATTTTACAAGTTGTTAATCTGTGTAAATAATAATCAACTCTATAAATTACAATAGTTGCCGAAGAAAAATGTTCTATAGTAAAGAAAGTGAAAATTCTACCGCATGCTTTGAACATTTTATTTTGTTAGATTACGAGATATTAAAAATTGTTTCGGAAGAACGTGTTGATAAATAAACAATTACTTCACATGTTCAGTGATCTAAACAAATTATTAAATATTGAAACATAAATAAAACAAATCAAGAATAACCCCACCTTTATTCTTAAAACTAAAAGCTTAATTTAACATAAAATGTACTTTAAAAATATTCAATAAAGATGTTTCACGTTTTGACCAGTTCATTTCTCTGATATGAAGTCAGTAAATGCCTCATAATATTTACAAAACCAATACAATCAATTAACATCAGTACATAAAATATATTAAAAATCCATTACTAAAATGGAATGTTTTATAGTTCTATCTATTCAGCAAAAAAATGAAAACCAGTTCACGAAGAAAAAAGTTAAAAGAAAATTGCGGTTGTAAATGCGCTCGGTTCTAATTTGTTTTATGCTGAAGCGTCTTAAAGCTCTGAAATAAGATGTTTATTTATAAATAACCATTTACGTTTTAACTAACGATACAAAAGTCTATTCATCTGTCCATTAGCTTTCGTGTTTAAAGAGTGGTTTATATGGTCATAAAAAGATTCACAAATCACATCAACGCCATACCAACCAATACGACCTACCTTTAAACGGCGTGTAATAATGCAGTCTTGTCGTCAGGAGTCACTCCGATGGTGATATTAAACACCGCACATTCAACCAAACACAATCAAGTTCAAGTTCACTTGAGCAGCAGCGGCCGACTCTTTCCCCGGTGTATTTTCTTGAACCCGTGAGTGCTGCGCGACTTCTTCTTCGTTCACGAGTCTCGAGTGAGTTTAAAATACAGGTGTCTAATCTTATAGTTCTGCATAGGTTCTGCTGCTGGTGTGCCTATTGGTCGGAAAGAAGATTCTCACTCAGCCATTGGCTCCCATTTGACTTTTTCCACGGTTAACGAGTTCGCATAACAGTTAAGTTCGTGAAATACAGTTGTATTAACGAAAACACATGCTTCTATGGTGTAAACGTATAAATAGAATACACCTTGCTGTCTTCGTTATGTGCGAAATAAATTTTCGTTTGTTTTTTTTAGACGAAACTGTATACGAAAATCACAGTAAACATTGTCTGGAGTTAATTGCGCCGATGGGCTTGGGAAAGTAAAATGATTGGCTTGAAACGGATTAATTTCGTGATCGCGATCTCCATGAAGACAAAGAATATATGCGTAATGAGTATAAAATTCCGTGAATGAAAGACTTACTCATTACGAAGGCATTTCTGCATAAGTTAAACATTATTTCAAGAACAATGCGTTTAATGACTTTTTGAAAAAAAATCACGTTTTCAACGGCATGTAATCCTAATAAAAACATGTTCCAAAACGATTTTTTTCGTAAAAAATTATTAGTTCCTCGAAAAACTAAAATTAGTACCTTTTTTAACGAAATACTCCATGCCGATAATGTTCATGTAATATAATATTCCAATTTACATAACCTTTCTTATTATCATTGAAAAGCCACGCAGTGGTAAAACTGTTGCACACATAAATTTTAAATTCTGGAATTATATGGATAAAGATATATTTAAACGCGTATTGGTTCCCAACAGGTAAATAATAAAAGGTTGGTACTTAATCCCTGTTATCAATACGTAAATTGGTCCCAAACCCGCAAGGGGCGTTATTAAATTAATATAATTAATATAATATATTTACATCTTTCTAAAAACTTAATTTTAAGGCTATTTGCTCGGCGTTGCATATAAAAGAATTTTAAGGGGCGTACCATTGTAAACCTTGTCTTCGCATGAAGGTGTGACTGCGACATCATATTAACGATGGAAGCAACGGTTCAGACAGAGATAAAGCAACCGATACCCTTACAAACGCAAAACACACTGTCAAGAACGTTATGATTAGAGAATGGACATTCTTACCACATGACTAAGTTCTCCGAATACAATAGCCGTTGTCCATTGTTAACGCTGCGTAATCATGTGGCCGAGAAAGTCAAACACAAATACTTCATTGTATTACGCCGGGATGTAATCAGCGAAGTTTATAAACATTTCGAATTGCCGATTGCGTTTAATGGATATTTATCCTCCGAATATAATAGCTGTGTTGTCATTGTAATCGCAGCGGACTAGATGGCCGGGAAAGACTAACAAATACTTCATTGAATTACGCCGAGTCATATGGTAAGAATGTCCGTTCTCTAGTTATGATATTTTAGATAAGGATCGGTATTGTAAACATATTTATCACAGATGATACGGTCTCGTTGTAAAAGATTTAAAATTAAATTTCGCTAATGGTTTTTGTTCAGGCAAAATAGATTTAATTTTGTATTTTTAGTTTTATTAAGATGTAGATATATTTATGTTAATATATTTAATCCTAGTTTTAAATTGTAAATATTATGTATTGTATAAAGAAAAGGTATTGGAGTTCCGATATATTTAATATTGTTAATTACATTAGGCCTGGTCAGGTATTACATTTATTCATTGTCTTATTTTCTACAGTCATAAAAACTATTTATTTTATTACAGGCACAACCCTCTGGTTAATCCATCCATTATGTAAATGTATTTGAATAAGCATAAATATAATAGAATAAGTTTTATTGTACATATTTCCTGTTATATATTATTATAATAGATTAAATAATTTGGTTCGATGCGATTCTGCGAAGTATTAGGTTATCTCTGTGCATTGTATATTTATTACTTTAAGAGGTATTTTATTTTCTATAATTAAGGGTTTCCGGCGTATATTGTTTATTTTAATACATTTATGACGTTGGAAACTACAGCATATACTTTTCTTGGAAAGGTAAAAATGGTTATATGGAAATTTCCGTATACTCAATTTCATTGTTTTCTCCCCCTCTTGTGACTGGCGGGGACAAAACTTTCTTGCCGAAAAATAAGGGAATGAAGAAACAGTTCCAAACAAGATCTCTTAGAGCTCACTACAGTTCCAAGTACGATCTCTACGAGTTAAAGCTTAGGTCTCAGTGATCTAACTAACAATTCCTACTAAGATCTCAGTGATCTAAATAGGAGCAAATATTATTTATTAGCCAGTTTTTCTCGGTCTTTAGTATTAAGACCAGATACTGCATTTATTTAACGGAACTCCAAGATTAAATTTATAAATATATTAGTGTTATACAAAATATATTGTATTATTTCAACACATACTTCGGTCGATACATACCGAACTTCCTTCAAACCAGGAGGAAGAAACAGTTTTTGAATAAATGTATATATTTTAACAGAAACAAATAATTCATTTTAAATATTTTATACAGTATACTGTCTGTATGTACATAAAAATTATAAATTAATATCACAAACAAAATGAAGAAATATTAGTTTATTAATAATCGCTTTTTTAAAACTGTGTAAAGCGAAACCCGGAAAGAAAAGTATTCAGGCGCGGCTCGTGATGACGTACTGTAGGGGCACGTACAATGATGCGAGTGCCTCGTGTGTTTTCGGTGTTTACTAAGAAAACGCTACAGTTAGTACACGAGAAAACACGAAGCACTCGCATCATTGTACGTGCCCCAACAGTACGTCTTCACGAGCCGCGCCTGGAAAGTATTAGGACTTTCTGAAAAGAAGATACAAACAATAATTTTACACCCTTCCAAAATTTTAAAAAAATTGGAAACTATATTATAAGATGATGTCATCTCTTGAAAATTATAAAAAAATTTAATTTTGATAATGAACGGTTAGACAATGGTCAGACTTTTCCGGTTTGAGTTGATATTTTCTACGCAACCTTATATCATTTTCTACACGGGGGCCTTTCAAGTATTATGTAACCACCAAAGATGGGGGGTCTCTGCTTTGCTTATTTTTGATGACATGAGGGACGGGGGGTCTGAATGCTGATTAAGTCTGCAATATTTATTTATTTACAGTCATGGATTCAAGTGTCTTGGACTGAGGACGATTAATTTGAGTTTACCAAATTTTTAAATAGAACAAAATAAATAGATATCGTTTATATGTTAATAATATACTATTTAAATATGATGTTAATGATTTGCTTGAATAAATATTAAATGTGCAGTAAATTTCTTTATAGTCGATAAATTGCTTATTTCATTGTGATAGACTTAATAACTATGATAGATAGTTGCTCATGAATAACAATAAAGAAACTTAAACAGATTTTGTAAAAATTATACCAATGTTTACGTAAGCATAGGAGGGGGGATAAGAGCTTTGCTTACTTTTGCTGACAAGGTACACACAAGTACACACTTTGTATTTGCAATTAATACGTCTACATCTGGATAACATCTACAAACAGTTTCTCTCACCAGATGTAAACATAGATTTTACACGTAATATGTAACAAGTTAGTACAATTTTTTTATAGACCGGCCTATAGAGAGCATGTTTGCTACAGCATCACTCGCAAGCATTAACACTTGATTTGTTGAAAGTTCAAACTTCTCCAATGTATTTAACAATAGCTCTGAAGTTATTTCGGCAGTACATTGTTATACCCTTCTGTAGGCTAGTAAAATCGAATGTGGTTCCATTGTACATACCACAACATTAATAACCCAAACATGTATTTTTAAAATCTGCTGTTTCGTCCACAGATAACCATAGTTTCTTATTTTTCAATTCGGATATAATCATATGTAGAATAGTAGAAAATTTAGTAATATTTTCCAGCTAGGTAACGTTTCTTTACCATAGTGCTTTAAAAATGAACAAAATGATTTATTGTCTACTCACCTAAACGGTACATTACACAATATGAAAGTTATACATAAATGAAACAAAAATTCGTCGTCGCTTTTTTTGCGATTATGCATTGCAGTATTTACATGTCTTTCCCAGTGAAATTTACTTGAACACATTAGCGGTATATCACACCCTGTAACAGGCTGAAATCGTCCCTTGGTCATTTTTAGTCGTTTATTCAATAAATTATGAACGGACCTGTATATGGTAGGATTTGCGCATATATTTTATAATTTTGTATAATGGTTTTTCCTTTGCAGATATTTATCCTATCGTTAGTTGAAATTGGAAATTTCCTTGAAGTAAGTTTATTTATTTATTAAAAAATTGCGCACGTAGATGTAGGCAATCTTCTTTACTTTATAACTTGGATTTAGTATCGTTCATATGTTATGATTGTAGATGGCGTACATTTTATTTTCAATGAGATGGTAGAGTAGTATGGTAAATATTTTAATTTGAGTAAATTGTAATAGTTTTAGTGGGAAACTTTATTTTGAAATTATTAAAATAGCTTACGGCTTGTGTGTAGTGAATTCAGCTAGAATTGTCATTGATATTTTCTTTTAATATCTCCTTTGTTATATTGAAGCATCTCAGAGATCTCTTTTGTCCATTTTCTGGACAGTGGTCTTTCATTAAAAACTCTTTATTATATTAAGAGGGTAATTAATTCCAATTCTTTCTCAACTGGGTTCCGTATTTTATTGTCCTAATTTTTATGTAGCAAAATGTGTTTCTAATTATGAAATCCTTAATTAAATTCTTTTCTACAATGGCTTCACCTATGGGTTGATTTGTAAGAACTACATAGCTTATCATATAAAAGTATCGAGTTGGAGAAATCTCGTCCTCTTTTGCTGTCGAAAGATTCATCTATTAACACGTGTACTGAAGACAAACTTTGCAATTGTAATGACTTTTTAAAAGTATCCAATTACTTCGCTTATGCGGTTTTGAGTCATTATAGTTATTTGTGATGTTTTCATTATATTTTTAAGCGGAATTGGTTTCCATGTGGAGCACGTGTTCGTAGATTTTCCCTATTTTAGTAGGCGAGTTTTTTTACATGATGTCTATGTGTAATGTCATTATTTATTTTATTATAATCTATTTTTAATACATTCGTTTTTTTCTTTCTTGAATTTAAAAGGGTGCCAGCAGAAGGCATTAAATGCCAGCAGGAGGCATTAATTGCCAGCAGGTAGCATTAATTGCCAACAGGAGGCATTAAATTCGAACACAAGGCGTAAAATGCAGCACGATGCCTTAAATTTATGCACGAGGCCTAAAATTCAAGCAAAGTGGTAAGCCGTTTCCAAGAAAGATATTAACTAATTTGGAATCGTAATGCAACAGACCATGCATTCCACTAAGGTAGGAACTGCTTGTTCTATATTTTTCTGGAGACTACAGACATTCAAGTTAAACTCACTACGAAGAACTTGTTGGTGGCAAATGTATATATTATTGTAACTTCTAGAGTCGTACATTTTTTTATTTTATTTAGTAAATTTAAAGCAATTGACAACCCTCATTTTGCTTATACAGGGTAGTCGAATTTATAGTACCATACCAGGGTCATGTCCGTTTTCTTCTCTGTAAATGATTGTTGTTAACGTAAGAAAGATTTCTAAATCTTAAGTATTAATTATAACTTTGTAGAATGATATAGACCAACATATTGTTAACCTTTATACATAGTATAATTTCATTGTTTCATTTTTCTTATTACGATTTTAAATTGTAGATTAATTTTTTTTTCTCGTATTTAATCATCTAATTATTATACTGAATGTACAGTACGTTCAAATAAATCTGGGAAAATTTTAATTTTCTAATGTTATTTAGGTTTATAAATTGAACAATATTTCCATGGTTTTCTATCACCAAAACTGACAGAGTTTATTTAATACAATTGTCAAAGTGCCAAAGTCTAATTACATTTTCCAAACACATTTATGGATTGAAAAATGCTTTGGAAACTTACCTTCATTTCGTTAAATCATAATTCTGTAAAATTATAATAAATTTTACCTTTTATTAATTATCGCCAACAACTTTAATGAAATATAGTTATAACTAACATGTTGAAAGCCACAAATACAACACACCAAAAAACTTGTCCCAGATTTATTTGAACAAGTGGAATTAAGAGTTGCATTACAAGAATTATCCTAGATTTATTTGAACAGAACTGCACAAGAATCTCGATGTGAGATTTATCGAAAGTTCTTTAGATAAATTACTAACCGATTTATTATTTAGATAAAGCATACAATTTACTTATTTATGACTTAATGATTTAAATACTAAGATCTTGTTGCTTGTGGTTATATCACTAAATTCATTAGTATACTTTTACTTCAATTTTACTTCAGTATTTAATCGTATTTTTTTAATTCATATTAAATGTACATGATCTTTCTATAATATAATAATTACTATATTTGGTGGGTCATTAACTCAGTGTCAAGTTGTTACTTTTAATTCAATTTTAATTATTAAGCTTTTGTACTCATTTAGCAAGTTGGTCATTGATATTTGTTGACTTCTAATTCATTATTAATTGCGGCTCGTGAGCCTTATTACAATTTTGCGTTATTTTCTGTTGTGCTGTGTTGTTCAACATAACTGCTTGTCGATATCTTGTTGATTACATCTTGTTATTTTTATCTTAATGGATGTCTTATTCTTGTGATAGTAACTGCCCAAGTATTACCTGCGAATTATTTAACTTACATTTGGTGGCATCTGTCTTCGCTGTACCGATTTCAGAGTATAATCAGGGTGGCGCCTATTATTAGAAAAACCTCACCCTAGCTCGCCTCTTGAATGAGCCTCTCAACCGGTATCTCCGGGGCAATCTTGTTGTTGGGTAAGTGTGCAAGTATGTAGGTTTCATGTTTCATGGGAAAGGCGCACGTAACAACACTTTACACTTTATTACACTGCCATTCCACATTAAATTTGAAAGTCTCTTTATCTTTAGTTTAAAAGCTACATTGTAAAACGGTCTCTTTCTGAATATTTGTGACATTATAAAATTATTATTTATCATTGTAAACCAGCGAAGTGGACGTTTGGATGGCAATTGACAATATATATATATATATATATATATATATATATATATATATATATATATAAATAACTCATGCCTTGCGCTTCCCTGTTTTTGTTGTCTATCTATTTTAGAATACTAAGGCGTGATTTTTTATTATTATTAAATTGGATTGTATCTTTGAATAATTTTATCCATAGCAACTACAAATGTATAAATATGACATTAATATAATGTCATTTATATTTTATATTCCTTGAAAAAGACATCATTTGCCGAAACATGTAGGGTTGTTTTAAATATATACATTTTGAAGTAAAACCAGACCTTAGATCGCCAACAAATATTTACCATAACATACAATGGTCACGAAGTAATTATCTATATATATATATATATATATATATATATGCGCTAGGATGAACCGCTGGTGTGATGTTACTCGAATGAACCTCTCTATTAATCGCAGTTAAATCATTACCCAAATCTTTAAGCATTTCTTATAAATCTTATAATTCGACAAATATGGTACAGAAAATTCTGCTAACACCTTATTGTTAGTATAATTTCCTAGAATTTATTGTACTTCTGGTTCCTTCTTTTAATACATTATAAAGAACGAGGGATGAAATATTTTGTTTCGGTCAATTCAACATTTTAAGTATTCAATTACTTCGGTAATAACGTCTATAAAGTTAAATAACGTAAAACCGCTTACATGTAATCATATTTGATTCACAGAGCAATTTCCTCATTTTTTGTTAATATCTTATGGTGATATTGTGAATGACTTGTTTTTATTTCTTCTAATGACCACCAATAAATCAGAAAGTCAATAAATTTAGGAATACAAGGGAGGAGATCATAACGCGATGAATGATTTTAAATTTGCTTGGCATATAAAGAATTATCAAGTTACTAATTTCATGGAAAATAATCTTTATTTATATAATAACTAGCTGACCCGACGAACTTCGTACCGCCTAACAGTCAATAAATTTGTTAATTTTTAGCTAAACTTAATTTAGGATTTTATTAACGTAATAAAATGAATACAATTATTAAGTTCAATAGTTTATTAGGATAATATATATAAAGAAATAAAAATTCAATAAAAGTACAAAAACCAAGTATTTCAATGGCGTGTCAGCAAGACATTTGGTTTATTGAAGCAATGTATTTTACTGCATGGGTTGCACACGGATTGATTCTCTTCAGTGAAGGATCTTGTGATATACGATATTTTTCGTTTTGTTATCAGACGCAAGAACAAATAAAGCGGATGGTTTGCCGACACGTGAACATGCCACTTACAATTAACCATGAAAAACACATGGACTTTCTAGATTCAAACCACAAACACTCAAGGATTGGCCTTGAGATTTGTTAATCGTCAGGGCGAATGCAAGACGAATCGAAAATTGAATTCGTTTAAACTCCAAGAGCATATCGGTTAGGATCATCGGAATCGGAACCATCGGAGTATCGTCGCGTGAATCACATTGAGCATCTGTTTTCTTATCACCAAGCGCGTTCCGTTGCATAGTTTTGGTTTGTTTAGATTTCGAAGGATGATGACTACCGAGCCAACCTTCAGTTGTAAATTTGCGGTGGTAAGCCAGGCACATCCAAGGAGTTTAAAAATTCAGTTGGATAGTTGGTGGCTTCGTCTTCGTTTGTTACACAGTCAATAGATTTGAATGAATGCATAGTACCAACGATTCGATTCTGAATTACTTAAGTACTTAAGTTTAAGACATCCACGTCTTTGTTCTTGGCCACCAAAGTTGCTCCCTCACTCAACCATTTGTTGTTTTTGCGTTTAGCAATTATGTAGGGGAATACATTGTTGATGAGCTCGTCTTTCGATGAGACGAAATTACAAAAATTCGGAGGAAATGAAATTAATCCGCTCGATTTGTCGTCAGAAACACGGCCATTACCGATAGCCAGCAATTGCTTGAAATCTTCAGCAGATAAATCGTTCAGCAGTGCAACTCTCATGTTTTCTGCCAGCTGAAGTTTCTTCACATTGCGCTACAGATTCGATTATTTGAGGCAAGCGTTTATTTCATCGGCAGCAGTCGATCTTGGAATGACTGGCAGTGTTTGGCGGAAATTGCCAAGCAGTAAAATCATTGCGCCTCCAAAACATCTCGAGTTATTGCGCAGATCTTTCAATATTCGGTCAAGTACTTCCAATGCGCGTTTTTGCACCATTGTGCATATGATTTTAGATGCTACTAAAACTTAAGCCATTGCGGAGTATTTTGCAATGTTACAGGTCGATTGTTCAGTAGTTTGAAGATTTAACGTCAATTTGAACTCCGAATGAGCCGTACGGCATCCTTCTAACAATGTAGTCGCTATTCCAGAAGAAGCAACTGCTACCGCAATGTCGGATCTCGCACGAACAGCGGCCAAAATCAGTGACATTAGGAACGTCTTCCCAGTTCCACCGGGGGCATCCAGGAAAAATACGCCACTATTTCCATCATCAATTGCCTTCATTAATGTATCATACACTTCCTTCTATTGTGAATACTCGCACAATAAGATTTATGAATAATACTCGCACAAAACAAACAAATCGACCGGTAACCTTTACATGCTTTTTCCAAAACAAATCACAGACAACGTGAAACAAACAAAAATTGCACTTTTATGTCACTAATTTGCAATGGACAACAATTATTACAAATAAGCTATAAGCATGCGTGACGTAAGCCGTCAATTGCGGAAGATGGCGGAATTGCTAATACAAAGGTATTTTTAATAATATAAAATATTATTAAAAATCTGGTGTGAAGAACACAAATGCAGGTTCACTATTAATATTTTCTGTGAACGTGTCCGAATATATCCTATCCCCAGAGACGTAGATACGTATTTCGCTTTTCTACAAGCTCATCGGTACGCCCCTGCTGGAGAAAGGATATTTCCAGACACATTCACAGAAACGAACCACCTCGCCCTATCACCGTAATTATCCAGACCGAGCGCAGAAGTAAAGTATATATTCGGACACGTTCACAGAAAATATTAATAGTGAACCTGCATTTGTGTTCTTCACACCAGATTTTTAATAATATTTTATATTATTAAAAATACCTTTGTATTATACAAAACTGGTGGCGTTTACATACTCATGTATGTTTCAATTATTCTGATACATTACACATGCGGTTAAGCCGTAGTATGAGTGAAGGCACAAACAAAATGCAGTTTTCTAGAGAGTTGGCTGTGCTAACCTTTGGAAGGGCGTCGTTACTTCACATTAATTATGTGGACGGTATGCGTGGTACTTCGGCTGTCTGACAACAGGTAGCGCCGAATTTACTTCTGCGCTCGGTCTGGATTATTACGGTGATAGGGCGATGTGGTTCTTTTCTGTGAATGTGTCTGGAAATATCCTTTCTCCAGCAGGGGGGTACCGATGAGCTTGTAGAAAAGCGAAATACGTATCTACGTCTCTGGGGATAGGATATATTCGGACACATTCACAGAAAATATTAATAGTGAACCTGCATTTGTGTTCTTCACACCAGATTTTTAATAATATTTTATATTATTAAAAATACCTTTGTATTATACAAAACTGGTGGGGTTTACCAACTCATGTATGTTTCAATTATTCTGATACATTACACATGCGGTTAAGCCGTAGTATGAGTGAAGGCACAAACAAAATGCAGTTTTCTAGAGAGTTGGCTGTGCTAACCTTTGGAAGGGCGTCGTTACTTCACATTAATTATGTGGACGGTATGCGAGGTACTTCGGCTGTCTGACAACAGGTAACGCCGAATTTACTTCTGCGCTCGGTCTGGATAATTACGGTGATAGGGCGAGGTGGTTCTTTTCCCAGAATGTGTCTGGAAATATCCTTTCTCCAGCGGGGGCATACCGATGAGCTTGTAGAAAAGCGAAATACGTATCTACGTCTCGGGGGATAGGATATATTCGGACACGTTCACAGAAAATATTAATAGTGAACCTGCATTTGTGTTCTTCACACCAGATTTTTAATAATATTTTATATTATTAAAAATACCTTTGTATTATACAAAACTGGTGGGGTTTACCAACTCATGTATGTTTCAATTATTCTGATACATTACACATGCGGTTAAGCCGTAGTATGAGTGAAGGCACAAACAAAATGCAGTTTTCTAGAGAGTTGGCTGTGCTAACCTTTGGAAGGGCGTCGTTACTTCACATTAATTATGTGGACGGTATGCGAGGTACTTCGGCTGTCTGACAACAGGTAACGCCGAATTTACTTCTGCGCTCGGTCTGGATAATTACGGTGATAGGGCGAGGTGGTTCTTTTCTCAGAATGTGTCTGGAAATATCCTTTCTCCAGCGGGGGCATACCGATGAGCTTGTAGAAAAGCGAAATACGTATCTACGTCTCGGGGGATAGGATATATTCGGACACGTTCACAGAAAATATTAATAGTGAACCTGCATTTGTGTTCTTCACACCAGATTTTTAATAATATTTTATATTATTAAAAATACCTTTGTATTATACAAAACTGGTGGGGTTTACCAACTCATGTATGTTTCAATTATTCTGATACATTACACATGCGGTTAAGCCGTAGTATGAGTGAAGGCACAAACAAAATGCAGTTTTCTAGAGAGTTGGCTGTGCTAACCTTTGGAAGGGCGTCGTTACTTCACATTAATTATGTGGACGGTATGCGAGGTACTTCGGCTGTCTGACAACAGGTAACGCCGAATTTACTTCTGCGCTCGGTCTGGATAATTACGGTGATAGGGCGAGGTGGTTCTTTTCTCAGAATGTGTCTGGAAATATCCTTTCTCCAGCAGGGGCGTACCGATGAGCTTGTAGAAAAGCGAAATATGTATCTACGTCTCTGGGGATAGGATATATTCGGACACGTTCACAGAAAATATTAATAGTGAACCTGCATTTGTGTTCTTCACACCAGATTTTGAATAATATTTTATATTATTAAAAATACCTTTGTATTATACAAAACTGGTGGGGTTTACCTACTCATGTATGTTTCAATTATTCTGATACATTACACATGCGGTTAAGCCGTAGTATGAGTGAAGGCACAAACAAAATGCAGTTTTCTAGAGAGTTAGCTGTGCTAACCTTTGGAAGGGCGTCGTTGCTTCACATTAATTATGTGGACGGTATGCGAGGTACTTCGGCTGTCTGACAACAGGTAGCGCCGAATTTACTTCTGCGCTCGGTCTGGATAATTACGGTGATGGTTCATTTCTGTGAATGAGTCTGGAAATATCATTTCTCCAGCAGGGGCGTACCGATGAGCTTGTTGAAAAGCGAAATACGTGTCTACGTCTCTGGGGATAGGATATATTCGGACACGTTCACAGAAAATATTAATAGTGAACCTGCATTTGTGTTCTTCGCACCAGATTTTTAATAATATTTTATATTATTAAAAATACCTTTGTATTATACAAAACTGGTGGGGTTTACCTACTCATGTATGTTTCAATTATTCTGATACGGAATTGCTAACCTAATGTATTTAAAAATTAATTTTCTGCATCATTTTTTTCCGAGAATTTTTCGGATATTTTAATAGTTATTCTGCTATTCGCAGCGGAGACGAATCCAACAAATCAGAGATCATTAAAATCGGTCCAGCTGTTTTTGAGTTATAAGTGGTGTAACTAACCCGACTTTGTTTCATACGATATATTAAGATATAAAAGTAATATTTTTATTTCCAACAGGATAAACCCATTTACAGGAAATTATAGCAATATTAAGATAACTATCTAAATTAAAATAACAATAATAATGGTGTAATTAAACAAATTAAAAGAAACAGGATATAAGAAGGATAAAAATATAACATAAATAACTAAATATTTTATTGGCAACATAAACGAATTACGCGAAAAATATGCGTAACTATAGTTGACCATGCTGCTTTGAATAACAGAGTGAATATCACAGGCAGCGGAGATACGAGGGGACGTTTTTATCTTCCATGAATAGGCATAAAACAAAAGAATAGATCCCGAATAAGATTTATTTTTCAATTTAGTTTCCTTACTTTTGACTATAGATATTTCCAATATTTAAGTAACATCTTTAATCCATCGTAAAAATATACCTTTTGTTTCTCCGCAAAACGGTTCTCTACAGCTGCTATATGTTCGTCATCGTCCCTAAATTATGTCCTTTCAAGTGTCTTTTTGAGATCCGGAAACAAAAAATAGTCACTGGGTGCTAAATCTGAACTACAAGGTGTTCAATATCTTCAAAGCCACAATCAGCAAGAGCAGCTTTTGAAAGTATTGACTTGTGCATTGGTGCAAAATCGTGGAGCAACAAGACACCTTGCGTGAGTTTTCCGCGTCTTTTCACTTTAATAAAATCTCTCAGACAATGCATCAAGCTTGCATAATACTCTCCATTTATAGTCAAATAATCAATCAGCGAAATTCCTTGACAGTTCTAAAAAACCGTTGCTATTATTTTTTTCTCCGGGAGTGACTTTAAACTTCTTGGAATGGCTCGAGGCCTTAACATACCACTACATCGACTCTTGTGTCGATTCTAGATAATAATAATCGACCCAAGTTTCATCTCCAGTGACAAGTCGGTCGATAATTAAATCTGGTTCGTTCCCACAAAGAGCTCAGAATTCTTCACACGTCTCTGCCCGTACACGCATTTGCAATGGCAAAAGCATTCGTGGAACCCTCCTTGCACTAACTTTTATCATTCCAAGGTACTCAAGTAGGTGCAAGGTAGAATTCTAAAAACCGTGGTTCCTATAATACATATTGTCATGAATTTTTCCCCGAATAAAAATTAAAGAAACAGTAAAAGACTATATATATTTATGTATATTTTATTCCAGGAAAATAATTAGAGATATTTTATATTTTATTTAAAATTTTATTATAATGTGTATTTTTGTCCACGTCTGTAGAATGTTCGAGCGTGGTCTTGATGTTTGCGGTTCCCGCCACGACGGATGTATATTGTCGTAGTCGTTCATTTGATTTTGTTCTAGGTATGAAGATATTCATTTCCATAGGGGAGCGTGAGAGATTTTTCATCCGTTAGACAGATAGGTTGAGTTAATTTTTTCTGAATAAAGACCTCCTTTTTATTCAGTATATTATAGTTAATTTCGGTTTGTGTTTTTAATTGTGATATTTGTTGTGTTTAAAGTAATTCTCGATTAATTACGAGTTTCAGATACTTGTAATTTTTGATTTGTGCGACCTATCTGAAATCTCTCTTTAAGTATAATTTTTTTAGTGAGGTGCGACGAATACATTAATTAATGTACGTGTGCATTTGCAAGTACATTTATATATCGTGTGCACAACGTCGTGCGATCGATGGATATATAAGTAATGACTGGCCAACTGCAAGTATATTCGCCTTGCTTGAACACAATGAGCGACTGATAGGAATATTCAATGTGTTAGAGAGAGATTATTTGATTCGTACTTAGATCGTATGTAGAATGTGTTGGATAAAGAAATGGAACGCCCGTACAGTTAGACAGTAGAACAGATTGAATATACTCTCTCAACCCTAACCACATAAACTCGCTATTCGTCTTCGTCTTACTACATTGTGGTAGATCAATCACTCCCCGGCGTTCATACGGTATATATAAATTTAGTTATGTTATTTGTATATTGATTGAGCTCGTAAATTCAGTAAATTTTAGTTTATAATATTTTATAGTCAGAAAAATTTTCAACATTTTAGTTTTTTTAGCTAGTTTTTGCTTTTGGCTGGCTGTAGTTGTATTGAAGGTCAGGGAAATTTGGTGGGAGTTTGATCATGTTATAGAGCGCATGATCTTGTCATTTTTTTGAGTTGCGCGCTCACAGATAATTTTCTGTTTGACGTTTGAAGTTTTTGGTTAACGTATTTAATTAAATTTGAAAGTTTTGCTAACTATTTAATTAGGTTAAGTTTGTTCGCGGTCAAAATTGAGGTTTTTTACACTTGTACAAGTCAATATTTATACAAGTTTTTCTCAGTCTTATACATTAGTGTTGCATAAGACACTCTTAATACTTTGTTAAGAGAGTCTGTTTTTAATTTTTTTTTTTAATTATATGTTTGTATTGTTAATGCGAGTTTCATTGCTAATACCTTTTTTTTTAATACAAAGGTATTTTTAATAATATAAAATATTATTAAAAATCTGGTGTGAAGAACACAAATGCAGGTTCACTATTAATATTTTTTGTGAACGTGTCCGAATATATTAATAATATTTTATATTATTAAAAATACGAGCAAGCTGTTGTGTATTGTGGGCCAATTCAAATAATTAATCAACACCACAATCCATAGCAATATGTGTGTCGCTTTTTTACTCTTGCATTTGCCAGTACCAAATACTTGTTTTTTTTTCAACAGCAGCTGAAGTGATAATTAGTTCGACCTGGACGGGGATCATCATTCAATTATTCTCGACCATGTTTAACCAATTTTGACCACTCGCAAATAGTTGACGTGGAAGGACAATCTATTTCAACATCGGCAATAGAATTTACGATGCACTTGCCAGAAGACATTTCAATAGGCAGTAGACACCATGTGCAGTCAGAATAAAACATTGAATGTCTGTGAATGCACCAATATGAAATATCGTAATAATCACGTGTTATTGTTTCGAATTTTTCTACGCAGTTTGAACATGATAAAGCTCCCCGTCTTTCAATTGTATTATACATGTAAATGAATCGATTACAGTTTAAGCCGTAATTATAGTGACTAGAATATTTTCTCAAAATTTCATTGAGGAAACGTATCGCGAATTTTACCGTTATAGAAAAAATTAGTCACGTTTTGACTACCAATTTGTAAAACTTTTTTATAAACAATAATTGAATTTTGAATGTTTTTAAGATAACTTACGTTAAGTTGCGATAGGATAGGATAAGATATAATTAGAATAGAAATGTATGTAATTATTAATTTAATTAAAGAGCATAATATAAATTGAATACGAAATTTCCAGAATATTAACCATTTGGGTAGCTCTCCAAATAGGGGTATCGTTTATAACCAGTGCGATACAAAAGAAAGACTTTCTTTTAAAAATATGAATTAAAATACCACAAAGTGTCTTACGATTTTTTCAGCATTTTGAAATTTGGACAATTTAAAGCGGAATTAAAAAAAAATTCTTGATCTGGCGAAGTGTAACAAAGTTTATGTTCAAAAATTATAATTTACTTGTAAGTTTAACTTTTTAAGATAAAATTAGATAACCTTTCTCAATTTTAAAAGCTTTTAAACCAATATAAAAATATTTACTGCATTTAGCTACCAATATTGTTGGTTTATTGTAATCACGTAACTATACTTATGAAAGAGAATTTTTTTAAATAAATTTATAATTAAAACTTACAGATGAATTTGCGTTTGTATACGCGTGAATTTTAATTTTATTGTTCTTTTATGAATTTTAAGTGCTCATGCGTGAATTTCAAACATTCCATCTAGTTATACTTACGCCTAATAACACCACTTAACATGTAAATCTGTTCTTGGTGCATTAAGGAAGTACAAAGGCGGTCATTGGCATGACCTTGTGAAGGTTTTCCATCGCTCTATGTATGCATTAGATTAAAATTTTCTATGCATACACAGCTCTGATTATATTTGTGAGTAATCGTGGGATGAGATTATATGCGACTAGCTGTTAATCAGCAGAACACATCTCAACTGGTTCATTTATCATATCGCGTATCCAACAATTGAGACAATTAAGAAAGGCTCTCTGCGGATTTGTCGAAAATAATTCACTGCTGCGAACCAGCATTAGTGGACAATGATATTGGTGAATGTTGATGAACGTTAATCTAGACCGTTATGGAAATAAGCGGTTGCATTTAAAAAAATAAGATATTAAACGTGTTCGGTACTAATATAGATATCTAATTGATCTGTTTATTAATATATTGAGAAGAACGTTTCATCATGTCCGTTTTAATAACTACCTAGTCAATATGTAACATTCCAACTTGCTCTACATATCTGAATACGAATTCCTAAATAAATTACTTTATTGAATTTCACCGAACATCGAAAATAAATACCAGTGGGTTCAGAATTTTTTTGAATTTTTTTTTTATTTTTCTACAAATTACCTTGCAATGCAATACATTTAGACGATTTTCCTATTTTTTAATACCCTCAGTATAATACGATTTTTTAAATTCTATGAAATAAATTCACTTTTCGCATCTTCGTTCCGGCAACCATTTTTTAAAGTTCGAGAACCAAATCCGGCGAATATTGTACATGTACAAATACTTTAACGCGTAGATCATGAAATTTTGCATCAACAACTCGAAACTTATGTGCAAACAAATTTTCGTGATGAAAGAACTTTTCTATTTGAGCAGTTAATGTGGCTGGTTATCTTGAATAACATCTTTCAATTGGTTCGGTAATAAAATGTAATAGTCGTACCTGAGTGACAGTCCTATTTTGTTGCAAGTAGTCAGTGAGCACCACACTTCGACAATTCCAGAAAACGTACCTATGACTTTTCCTGCAGATGTACCGTTTTTGCTTTTTTTCGCACATTTTCACCTGTTCTCACTTACTGTTTGAATTGCTGTTTTAACTCTTATACCTAATGATTAATCTCTGTTTCACCTATTGTTATAAAATGTCCTGAAATAAGTCTAAACATTCTTGAAAAGCGTTCATTCGTATCGCCTGTTAGCACAGGCATCTAACAGCTTTTTCACACTCCAAACATCGTGCAAAATGTAGTGGACACGGTCTATCGAGATCTTTGTAGTGTCAGTATGATCAGATATCTTGAATCGGCGATCTTTTAATACGGCACTGTGAATTTTTGTGACGATTTTGTCGGTTGTAGCGGTTTTTGTGCGTCCTGAACATTTATAATCTAGAATGAATGTGCAAAGCATATTTAAATTCATCAACCCACTCTTTTACCATCGGTAAAGGGAAGAATTATTTAAAGTAGCCACAAACTAGCAACTACTAAATGCACACGTTTAAAACTTCACACCACGCCATCTAAAGATCATACTTGGCAAATATACAAAGAATTTAATACTATCATGCTCAGATTCACTCAAATTCAGATGTTTACTAATAAGTTAGATTGTAAATGAAAATAGTTCCTTGCATTAACGGTTCTAATTCAAATCATTGATAAGGCGTATCTTATTAGCTTCAATTTTTCCATTAGTTAATTTACTAAGACGATAATCAATGTCAATTGTAGTTATTCGAATCTTGAGTTAAGAAAATACATTCCTAAGGAATATATTAAAACTACAAATTATCGTATTAGAAAATGAAATAATTAAAATCTAGCTACGAATATTTATAATATCCAAGATTAAGTTTAAAATATATATGAGCAAAAATAGGAAATTTTTGACAGTGGCTACGTCACTGAATCCCCAATAAACATGCTAAACGAGCTTCAGAAATTAGGACTATGCCAATACTCTTGAGGTTTAAAAACATTTTGGTTTCTTGTGCATATTGATACAAGCAGATGGTGTTAGTATCTGAAGATTTAGCACAGTACTTAATTGTTTTGCTAAATTTTTCATGACGTCTTTTAATGTGTTTGGTTGACAAACATTGTTTGTATTTTGTAATATTTGCTATTGTTCTTTTGGCTTGGCCATTTGTGCGTAGGTTGTTCCAGATTGAACATAACTCGTTACTGGAGGGGTCTTCGCTGAGTCGTAATTTATGGCCTCTATGTTGGAAATATCATCTAACAAAACTGCTTCAGCACAATGAACTCTTTGCAATTCGCAAGATGTTTAATAAGTCTGTAAGTGGTTTACAGTTTTAAACTTCTGAAACAAATATGGGCAATGCTTTTTCTGTTAAGACATTTTATATTTTATTTTGATGTTGTGTATTATTTACCTAACTTAATACATAAAATCTATTTTTTGCTAGGATCGGACAAGTTAAACCGTACTCACTCTCAAGAGAAGATCCGGAACCCGGAAATTGGGAAACGTTGGGAACATGTACATAACATATAGGCATGTGCCACGCAATTTTTGGTTTTTCTATACCTCTTACAGTTAACGAGTTATACGCAGAGGCAGAACGAAAAATTTCCAATTTTCAAAAATCCATTTCACCCAGTCAGAGTGTTTTTCCCTAGAAAAAAATTGCGATCTTCCCGTGACAGTTTAGTTTGTCTTTTATAACTTACAGTTTCCTCAAGACTTCTAAATTTTTTCTGGTTACTTCTTCCAATTTGTTTTGGTTAAGAGGTTCCACATTTTGTTGAATTATCCGTTGCCGTTTTTAAGTTGTCAAATAGATAAATACGTTATGTTTGGGAGATTGTTGATTTGCTTCGTAATATTATGTGTTTGGGTGATTGTATTGTCGGTGGGTGAAATTATTAATGATACACCACTGTACTATTCCATCTAAAAAGTTCACTCATCTAACTGTTTAAATCATTAAGCGCTTTTTAGCGGGTTAATATTTTTACACTTACATTTCCCACCGACTACGAATAAAAAACTTACGCACAATGACCTCACATTTCTCTTTACACAAAGTTTCCGGTTCCGACAAGAGAAATATATTAATGCGTTTTCAAAATTTTAAATTATAATTAAAGTCGACATCTGGGATAGTATATTTCTGATGGTTAATTTATGAATATCTTATGCAACTCCTGAGGTTTAAAATAAAGCGATATTACTACATTGCACACCATCTCTCACGAAAATAACCAGAATCAGGCGCGGCTCGTGATGACGTATTTTGGTTTGCAGTACAATGATACGAGTGCCTCGTGTGTTTTCGGTGTTTACGAAGCAAACGTTACAGTTAGTACACGAGAATACACGAAGCACTCGGATCATTGTACTGCAAACCAAAATACGTCATCACGAGCCGCGCCTGCCAGAACTATTTGAAAGAAATTAATGGCACTATTCATTAGTAAAAAATGGATTTATAAACTTTCAACATATCTAAAACAGTAGTTTATATACTTCAGTCAAAATGTAAATAAAGAACAAAGAATCAAATGTTAGAAAGTCCTACGGAAACGTTCAAAACGCACAATCACTTGTGGAAATAATCGTTTATCGCAAAAAGTTTCTGAGTGGCCTTCATAATGCAGAGAAGGTAGTGAAGATGTGAATAATGATGGCAAGTTGATGGAAACAGTAACCGAAAAAATTTTGAAAAATATCTATGTTCGCGAAAATTTCGATAAAATTTCCAGTGAGTTTCATAGAATAGAACTTCGAATAGCCCTGACAATAGTAAAAGTCGAAAGTGAATGTGTATCTACGAAAGCTAAATTCAAAGTTTGTTTCACATCAATTGTTAAATCACCCAAAATTTTATCGAATTGGGACATCATTGAGGAACTCGAAGAGACAAAAACTTCGTCAACATAATTATAACTGACTGATTTTTGCAATAGGATCAAGAAACCAATCGTCAAAATGCTAGGTGGTAGTCACTAGATGAAGTATATCCAAAAAAATCTCGTTCGAAGAATTCAATCTTTCATCCTCCCATCATTTGGCTATAAAAGAAAACTGTTTTGTATCAATTCTTCCATTTAACTAACGAAGACGAACAAACTCAACACCGTTACAATCAGCGACATAAAAAAGCAATTCACGTATTTTCTGTGTCTATAAGCTGAACACGACTATTTTGAATACTTCGAATAAATATTATTCGAAATATTCAAGAATAATAATATTCAGTTATTCTTGGCGCAGAGGATGTAACTAGAAAGTTCAATTAACTATTGAGAATAATTTAGAAATTGATATTAAAGCCCATATTGACCTGTGACATTCAAATGTGAGGCTCGGTTAATAATTCTAATATAATACATATAATCCAACATCAAAACATAGGTTTATTTGACATTTTAGGTGCTCCATAATACCCTCCAGTGAAATAGAAAATCGTGAGATTCTGTGTTAAATATAAAAGGAAACCCAATGACCCTTCGAATAAATAAACTTTCTGGTGCATCATTTAAATATTCCTCTGTCATTAGCCTGACATATAGACAAATTTATTTAAATGAATTCAATCAAATTCTCTCCTGCATTTCGGTGGTTACTTGTGTTACGGTGTTTTTGTTTCTTGACATTTATGCTTGTCTATGTCTGCCATTACATCATGGCATGTTATACGCTTCGACAACGTTTATAAATTCAGATATTTTATCAAAATTCACGTTCAGTAGCGTAGTAGCGTCTACTTCACGTGCATGAACTCCAAATGTCAGTCGTAATAATCCGAAAAGAATCGAATATATGTATTGTGAAAAATTCGAATCAACATATTCACTCACAACGTTCCGGTACCAGCGATACAAAGAAGTGCAAGTAGCGAAGGGAATATTGTAGCAGAGTGTTTGTGAAAACCCAAATTTGTCAATTTCCCATCGATCTCAAGCATTGGGTGATACCCTCATCAGTTTGTAACTAATTTTGCGAAAAGTCCTTCATGCTTATAAGACTACTTGAACTCAAGAACTCGAACTATTCGATCGTTGCGTCACAAATTCAGTTATTGGATAAAACATATGGTTTCAACAAGATGGTGCCACGTGCCACACTGCCATTCAAACAATTGACTTACTGAAACACAGGTTTGGTGAATAGATTATTTCCAGAAATGGTCCAGTCAATTAACTTCCTCGCTCATGCGATTTAACATCCCCAGACTTCTTCCTGTGAGATTATTTTAAGTCATTAGTTTACGACAAGAAACCAGCAGCATTACGCTAAATATAAACTAACATCGAACGTGTCATTTCTCACTCATTGTCAGTCCAAGTTTTATGAAAGAGTTATGCAAAATTGTACGAATTCATTCCTGTCAGCGCTTCCGTTGAGACATTTGAATGATGTGTTCCATCAACTGTATTTACACACTTTATTAACTCTACTTTAGACCGAAAAATGATCTTAAATTTCTCACGATATATGTATCTTATTTTACAAATGCCTCACTCTGAATGAGAAACCCTCCTGGCCTGAAGGAACTTATTTGTACTTTCAAACTGCAGTTGCTACGAAGTATATAAATGGATTGTTTCACCACCTTGTGCACGGATGTAGGATCGTATACACTGCGATTTAACGTAAAGTGATCTCGAAGTATTTTATTTGAACTTGACACTAAACTTAAGCTAAATATCTAACGCTAAGAAAAATTAAGCAGAAGCAGATAGTTATCGCAGACCTGAAGATGGCAAATGTGATTTTGCCGAAACGTCGTCCAGAAACCAGCGCCGGTCTTTACGAAGATCAAACAGTGGAAACGCGGAAGAAAACCCGGAATCCAGTTAAAACATATATACATATTTATATATAAAACTATATCGCCATAAATATACAAAATATATAGTGATTTTTTCAACAAATACCGGGTGTCCTTGAAATAAAAAGGCAGCGTATGAAAAATTGAAAGATTAAATTATATTGAATATATATCCAAAATATTTGCCCAAAATTTCCTCTCATAAGCGAGAAAAAACATTACAAAGATATTTCGAAAAATTGTGTTACGCCACTGAATATATCATAAATACTATGGTACACGAAACTTAAAGGTGACCCACAATAACAAAATGAATAGCCTTGTTATTGTATATCTCGCTTCAAATTCGTTCTGCTGTCGTTTGTTACAATTTTTCAATTAAAGATAATAGATTGAAACTTAATAGAACTTAATAGATTGGAATATAAAGCATATATCTTGCACGTTTTTTCAGTATATGTATCATCTTTAAGAATTTACAAGTATAAATAGCTGACTTGGGTTATTGAACCCCTGCCAAAAGAAAAGTTATCGCTTGTGTTAAATAAACATGGCCGCCTTTGAATACAATGGGGTATTCTGATTCCGACATACGTATTTACATTCTTGTAATATACATGAAATTTTAGTATTATTTTTAAAATGGGTTTTGTAAATAAATCTAACACGCACAATAATATTTAATATTTCACGTATAATACTTCTTCTTACGTTTACAACCAATTTTTATTTGAAAAGAAATATCTGGTTCTAGTTTTGAAATATTTTCAATCCAATTATATTTTTAAAAAAATCTATTCTTTTACAACTTAAATTTTCGACAATTCTTCTTTCATTGTTACAAAAATCAATAATCTGTTCAGGCACTGAATATATAAAAACAATATGTGAATTAATTACTGAAGCAAGGACATTAAGAGAAGGAATTTTTTGATAGAAATAGCTTATATTTAGTTTTTAATTAATTATGTTTAATAAGTTCAGTTTCCATCATTTTCTTTTCATTATGTATATCTTTTTTTTTAATTTAAACGATGCTTGGTACTATTTTCTTTTTACATAGGTTAACAAATTCAATTTATACAAGGTAGAATTACAGACCCTAAGTTTAATATACCTTTAATTAAATCAAATTTGTAAATTATTCATAATATTTTTGGTGCATCCAACGTAGTGCAAATAACTTTATGAAAACTTAATCAATTAATGAACTGTTTTGGATATAAATTAATATATATGTGCCAAATGTCTATTCAAATGAACTGTTTTCGCCTTCTTTGGAGCACTCAAAGCAATTTTTACTCATTGTCTAGACCAGCGATTCTCAATCTTCTTAGCTCCACGACCCTCAAATACTAAATGTAAATTAAATTAATATCGCGTTGCCTACTGTCGCTGTATTCCGTCATTTTTAAATCACGTCAGTTTGTGCTTAATTTTTAATTACATATTTACTTGAAATTTAAAAGCTGATTTTGTACGAGATATTGGCCTTAGCATACAAGATATTATACCTTTTATAACATTATTTACACACTGTTAGTATGTAAACATACGATGTGTGTGTAACTTCAATAGAGGCACATATTTACATTCTGAATATATTGAATTTATTGACGGCACTTATTAAAATTTTCAGGGGGTCTTTAATTTTGGGGTTCACGTCGTAATTGACTCACAATATTTTGAATTCGTACTTTATATAATATAGCTCTCCATTTTTCATACGTTGTCTTTTTATATCAAGAACATGCTGTATAAAATATATAGATATATAATAGCTATTTATGTAACCAGTTATGAAATGTGTAACGAAATGGAATGTTTGCAGGACGAGCGAGCGTAGCGAGTTAAATATTTCGGTGCATTGTACGAGTAAAAATGTCGGATTCAGATTCAGGTGGACTACCAAGCGATATAGAAGAGGCTGCACAAAGTGCATTATCGACTGTGATTCCACAAAAGTCGAAAGCCCAGTACGATTTGGCTTATGAAAAATTTGGGCTTAAGTGGCTTAAAGACAAAAAAATTAAATGTGTTAATGAGAAGGTTTTATTAGCCTATTTCGAAGGAAGAAAGAATCAAAAAGCTTCAACACCCTTTATTCCATGTTACGAAGTGAATTGTCTTTGAAGAAGAATATAGATATTGCAAAATATGCCAGTTTACATGCATTTCTAAAGAGGCAGTCAGAGGGATACCATGCAAAAAAGTCTAATATTTTGTCAAAGGAAAACGTCTCCCGGTTTATGACAGAAGCTGAGGATAAAACATATTTAATGACAAAGGTCGCATTGATCGTTGGAATAGCTGGTGCTTGTCGAAAAGGTGAGCTAACTTTTCTACGTGTGGGGGATATTTTAGACGAGTTTTCTCATTTTGTAATAAAAATCCCTAATACAAAGACAAAAGTAACGCGCGAGTTTGTGATCACAGAAGGAAATATTGAAGGGCAAAATTTTCTTGACCTTATTAGAAAATATATTTCTTTGCGTCCACAAAACGTTAATCACGATAGGTTTTTCGTCAAATATAATAATGGTAAATGCGGGGCACAGCCAGTTGGCATTAATACAATCGGTAATCTACCGAAAAGAATTGCTCAGTTTTTGAAACTATCAAATCCCTTCTTATTTACCGGACACTGCTTCAGAAGGTCATCGGCTACCTTTTTGGCAGATTCTGGTGCGGATATTTTTAAGGTTAAACGACATGGAGGCTGGACGTCCAATACTGTAGCTGAGGGCTATGTAGAGAATTCGATAGAAAATAAGAAAAGGATTGCCAATGATATTCTTGGTGAATCAAGCTCAAATGTACATTCCGTTTTGCATCATAACATCAGAGTACCTGCTATGAATTCTACGTGTGCAGGAATTAACCTCACCAATTGTTCACATTGTGTCATAAATGTTTATAATGCATAAAATAAAAATTTAACCAGTTTGTGTCATTTAACGTTCCCCTTTATTAACTTGAGATGAAACGATTTTTTCAAAATATTTCGTAACTAGTGATGAAAAGAACTTTTTCTATTTTGCGTTCGAAATGAACTCATTATGAAACCAAAAACAGTATCGAAATGAGCTCTATTTCGATACACTTTTTTTCATTTTTCAATGTTGGCGTTGTTCGAATACAGAAATAAATATCATTGCTGTCATATGATTTTAAGAATTTATGTACATTTGACAGATATGATATATGTTCGTATTTTACACAAACAACGTATGTTGTATACAATTAACAACAACATATGCTCAATGACATGGAAACTGCAACACCAAGAAGTGGTGCGAATTTTTTGACCAAACTTGGTAGAAACGTATAACTAGTCAAACGTAATAATTGATTAAAATTTTGTTGCGATATATCAAGTGATCATGGCACTTCTGACACTTCATTCAGTTTTCGCTGACATTAATGTGTGGTGTATTTATTGTTTGTTTCAAATTTATTTCAACGGGTTTGTCTTATTATACCTTTGTTTAACGTGTTTAGAGAGTTTTATTATGCCTAGAATGCGGCAACGTGGAAATTATCGCCAATTAAGCGAATTCGACAGAGGTCGAATTGTTGGTTTGCGAGAAGGTGGTTTTTCATACAGGGAAATTGCAAATCGCCTTAACCGGAACCAATCCACCATTATGCGCTGTTATCAATCATGGACTAGGGAGGGTCAGGAAAGACGCCGAAGAGGAACCGGAGGCCGAAGAAGAACTAATGGGATACAGGACCGCCGCCTTCGCCTAATGGCACTAAGAGACAGGTTCTCCAATACCAGATCAATTGCTGACGTGTGGTTAGGTAATCAAGGTCGTCCAGTAACCCTTCGAACCGTTTATCGCCGAATTAGGGGTTTCGGCTTACAATCTGATCGTCCACATCTTGTGTTACCACTTACGGCTCAACACCGACAGCAACGTTTGGAGTGGTGTAGATTGCGAATGCATTGGATCGTGGAGTGGCATAAGGTGGTGTTTAGTGATGAATCTCGATTTTGTCTAGGGATGCATGATGGCCGTATGAGGGTCAGACGAAGACGTGGGGAACGTAGTGATATTCAGTTTTCCGTTGAAAGGCATGTGCATCGAGCAGTGGGTGTTATGGTATGGGGTGCTATAGCATATGGGAGTAGGTCTCACTTGGTGTTCATCCAAGCCACCATGAACGCCCAGCGTTACATTGATGAGGTGGTAGAACCCCATATTCTTCCATATCTTCAAATGCTCGAAGACCCATTATCCAGCAGGATAATGCCCCTCCCCTCGTATCGAGAATTTCTATAAATCGCTTCGAAGAGGCTCATGTCAATATCTTGCCATGGCCACCCAAATCCCCCGACCTCTCGCCAATAGAACATGTGTGGGACATTATGGGACGAAAACTTATGAATTTAGCCAATCCCCCGCAGACACTAATAGCTCTCCGGCATGAATTACAGGTTGCTTGGGACTCCATACCCCAAGAGGATATCGACCACTTAGTCGAATCAATGCCACGAAGAGTGAGGGAGTGTGTAACTAATAGGGGCGGCTCGACACATTATTAATAAAAATTATGTTAAATTGTGTTAGTCTTTTGTTTTTTTTCTTTGAAATTTTAATCAATTATTGCCTTTGAATAGTTATACGTTTCTACCAAGTTTGGTCAAAAAATTCGCACCCCTTCTTGGTGTTGCAGTGTCCATGTCATACAGTATATATATGTTTCTATGTCACTCATGTTTATATTTTTAAATGAAATATCAAGTAATGTTAACGAAAATTAATAAATAATATATAATATAATATACTTCGCGGATAGCAAGATTTAAATTTGAAAATCCCAAGTATCAATGTGACCAACTGCAGCTTTATATAAAAATTAAACTCTGAACTTTCAAATTAAATAATTCCAATTTAAGCAATTTATTAATGTAAAAAACGCAAAATAGAAAAAATAGTATAAAAAACTCGTTTCATAAGGCCTTTTGCCGCACTCGCTCTTTAGAAAACTCGCCGCAAGCGGCTCGTTTTCTAATCTGATCTCGTGCGGCAAAATGGTGCCTTATGAAACTCGTTTTTTAATATACTATTTCAACACTAGTTACGAAATATTCTACTTTTCGTAACTAGTTACGAAAAGTAAGCCGTTTCCTAATGTCATACAGTTTTGAAAAGTGTCACTTTATGTGTCAAAATTAGATAAAAATATATTAAACGACTACTATTTACTAGAATTCTCTTTATTCGGGCAATTACTTTTTATTAACACTAATAAAAATATTCCTTTAAATAGTTTTATTTGAAGAATAAACAAAGCCCAAGCCTTAAAAAGATCATGAAATGAAAACGAAGATATAATTAAGGATCAAGAGTGATTTATTATTGTTAAGTTGCTCCATCTGTCATATTCCGGTGTTTTTTATGTAATTTCTACCGGTTTTTCTCTATTCACTTTTCACATCTACCTTCAGGCGATCTTAGATATTGATGATTACTTTGAACTAATGCAAAATTAAACGGATATATTTGTATCAAGTGTAGTTTAAGTACTGTTATAATGCGATTTGATATAATTTCGTTTTTGGCAATTAAACTAAAAAAGAATTAAGTGAAAAACGTTTAATAATACTTTCCTTTTCAAAAAATTATGTTTACGTTTAAATCAAATCGTTAATGTATTTGGCTATATATACAATATAAATATATATTATATACTGCCTGGAAGCAGATAATTAAATCCAAAATATACTATTTGTGTGGTCGATTACGACATCATTTCACATGCTTCACAGCTATACTTAACGAACAAATTATACGAGTATATATTAGATACATCTAGATTAATAAATAAAAATATAGTCATTCTTACATACATAAATTAGAATGATGTAAATGCAAAATAAATAATTTAATATAACTTTATAAAATTGAACAAAGGATTTAAATTCGAGCCTCCTGAAATTCATTTGTTTAACATAATTTTGGACAAACACATATGAGAATAATTTGAATCATGCTCTTAAATGGATGCAGTAACAACCGTGGAGTTGTCTATACAATTTGTGAGTCAGTATGCAAAACGGCGTCAATGTAAGTGAAAAGATGAACAATTATTCATTGTTGTGTCTTACTGTGTTTATGATTTTTCAACAACCGATTTGTGGGAACAAGTTCTGTTTTAAACTCAGTAATCTGCGCAGAAACATAAAATGATAAAAGAAGCATTCGCGGACGACGCTTTAGATGATACACAACTTACGACTGGTTTAAGCGTTTCTAAAATGGCCCGAACATCAGTTGATGACGATAAACTTCCAAACGACCATCAACCGGCATTACACCAAAACATGTCATTCTGCACTATTCAAAATGCAGTTACAAATGTTATCTTATGGCACATGTCAGCAGATTTTATCGGAAGAATTAAACATGAGAAGGATGGTAGCAAAATTTGTCCAACGACTGTTAAACTACGTACAGAAACAATATCGTAGGGAATTGAAGGAATAACTTCCAACTGAACCATATTTTCTTTGTAAGGTCATCACAGGTGTTTGATATTGAGTTTATAGATATGATCCCGAAACCAAACAACAATCGTCAGAATAGAAGTCTCTTTACCACGAAAGCCTTGCTTATCTGTTTTTACTTTTATATATTGATCGAATTGTCCAAGACTTCCTACCTACAGGTCAGACGATTAATGCAAAATTTCATCGTGATGCCTTAAAGCGGCTAATAAAGAATATGAGAAGGAAATGTCCACAGAACTGGTACAGGAGCGACTAGTTTCGCCATCATGATGACGCGACGCCAATATCACATTCATTAGACGGCAATTTTTAACGTATGCAATGTACTCGTATGACTTAGGCCTAGCGACTTTTTCTTCTTTTCAAAGATAAAAGATCAAGTTGAAGAGGCAAGGATTTGGCACGATAGAGGAGATTGACGCTGAATCGCAGACGGTGCTGAACACATTGACTGTGTAGTGCGCATTATGGTCTGGAGGCGTCAT